>JAULJL010000005.1:32284178-37284178 GCA_030761205.1 Fremontodendron californicum
GGCTTTTATTTCGCCATCTTTTCCTCTTCTTTTTTCTTTGACAGAGTGCGCCCGTATTTATTCGGGGCTCCATTTGCTTTGTGTCTGTCCTTGAGCTGTCACTCATTTCTCAATGATCTTTGAAAAGACCTTTCCTCGCATTTGCCCCCAGTGTAGAGGGTAATCCTTGATCAGGGTTCAAAGAAGAAAGAATTCTTTTGGCTCAAAAGGGGTGACTATGGATAATAATTTTTTTTGTGAAAGGGATATGAAAGATGGCCATTCATCATATCAAGCCCAAATATTCTCATTGAAAAGCAATCCTCAGGGGAAATAGATAATCAAAATTTCATTTTGCACTTTGGAATCATCCGAATTCTCATATGCATGATATCACAAAAAATTTCTTCTCTTTTTTCCATCGCATACCCCAATGATTTCATGTGTTAGCCCATCCTTCTTCACCATGTATCCATCATTTCCACATATGATGCCCCAATTTGATTAACCATGAGATTTTGTATCAACGAGGAACATAGCAAGTCTAGGTCTATTTTGAAAAGGTTGAGTTTCCAATCTGAGTTCTTTGAAGAGACAAGGAAAATATAACCCAAACACAGGTTTTCTCTGGGACAAGGAATAATCTAGTTTAATCATTGTGCCCCAAGGTGTCAATCATGAAGTGATGTTTGGGCAATTAGTGTTTTGTGGTTTGTTGAAAATGACATGAATGGTTTTGGCACAACCTTGACACAGATCAAATTACCAAAATCTAGATTCTTGAAATAATGTCTCATTTGTTTGAATTTCAAGGAATTCGAAAAATTTCAAAAAAGTTCGTTCCTTTGTTCATAGCCTAGACTAGGATTTACATCCTTGCTTATTCTGTAATGACAATGCTTCTCTCTTTTTTTCAAATTCATTTTTCCTTGAAGCATTAGGTCTTTCAAGTGTTCTTGATTCAAGGTTTAGGTATAGAGAAGCCCAAAAAAAAAAGGGAAATGGTGTTGGGTCATTTCTAACACTGATCATCAATCCTCTTGAGACTATCTATTATTAAAACTTCCTTAATGCTTTTTTTTGCAAATTCAAGTTATTGTTAAAACACAACAATCACAAAGCATTTAAAATTCAAAATTCATTTAATTCATGTAGATGTTAACATGAGACAAGTGCTTTCATCATCACAGTGTATAGAACTACATGCGTCAAAAACCTAATATGATCATGCACAATGTTTCTTATGACACTTGACTTCCCCATCTTCAAAACTTATCGAACCAGCCTTGATGAGATCTCTGACCTTGTACTTCAAAGCAGGGCAGTTCTCTGTTGAGTGACCTTGATTGCCAGAATGGTAACCACAACACTCTTTAGCATCATACCAGCTCGGATAAGGGGGCTTCAGAGGCTCTAATTGCATGGGTGTCACAAGGTGATTCTGGATGAGTTGAGGTAGTAGCTCACTGTATGTCACAGGAATCGGGTCAACCTGATTTCTTTTTCGCTTTTTATGCCCCCTTCGATTATTCCCAAGGATGTTCGATTGATAGACAGATGTAAATTCTGGTGTAGTTGCAGTCATTGGTTGGTAAGGATAAAAACCTTGAGAGACATTGTTCAGGGTAGAGTAAAATGGCTGATACGAGGAGAATTGGGGAGGTGGGGCAAAGTCTTCCACGACTTGGTTATCTTCCTTTTTCTTTTCAGATGCCCCATTGTTCTTGGTATTGGATGTTCTTTCTCCTTCAATTTTCCCATCCTTGATAGCATTCTCAATCATCTCCCCTGAAATTACCATGTCCAAAAAATTCTTCGTGGTGTTGCCAACAAGTCTATCATAGTATGGGGCCTGTAGTGTATTCATAAAAAGGACAGTGGTTTCCTTCTGAGTTAAGGGCGGTTGTACTTGGACGGCCAGGCTCATCCACCGTTGCACATATTCTTTGAAGCTCTCAGTAGCTCTTTTCTTCATATTTTGCAAGGTGAGACGGTCAGGCGCCATGTCGGTCATATGCTTGTACTGGTTTAGAAAAGCCCTAGCCAAATCATTCCAAGAGCGAATCTGGTCCTTGCTCAACTGACTATACCACATAATTGCGGAACCACTGAGGCTATCCTGAAAACAGTAAATCAAAAGCTTATCATTATCTATATAACTTGTCATCTTCCGGCAGAACATAGTGATGTGGGCTGATGGATCGGTCGTCCCGTCATATTTCACAAAGTCAAGGATCTTGAACTTAGGAGGAATGACTAAATCGAGGACCAAGCATCGTTCTTTCGCCTCCACACTCCCGAATACGTCTGTATTTTCTACTGCTCGGAGCCTTTCATCTAACAACTGATATTTCCCTTGGGAATCTGCCAACTCAACCTCATTTACTGCAACCCTTTTCAACTTTGCCTGTTCAGCTGGATCATCTGAGTTTAGGACATTGACTGTGTTCTGGGCATCAATTATTACGACCTCATTCTGACCTTGTTGTGCCTCCAACCCTTTCCTGGCAACAAAGTTTTCAGTGTATCCTTTTCCCTTGATTACGGCGGACATCAGCTCCATCAATTTAGTCATCTGATCCTTAGATTCTGCTTGAGACTTTTCCAGTTGTTCTCGCAATTCTTTCTATTCCATTTCCATTCTTTCCATTAGGGCAACTTGTTCAACCTCCATAGCACTAGCCTATATTAAAAGGGTACTCAGTACTTCTTATACCTCTGATTTGAAATGGAAATTCTTTCAAAGACTCCTAAAGCCAAGCCAACTTCTGTTTTATTTCCCCCAAATGTATGTCATGATGAATGAGCCATGAATGCAATTTGATGCATGTGAAGCCTAAGCAATATGATGTATGGACATGTGCAATGGAAACATACTGACCATATATGTAATAAATGCAATCACGATGCCAACATGTTTCAAGCAAAGAATAAACAAATCAACACATGAATATATGCAATGACTGATCATGTGCATTTTAGCATATTTCCCAATGAATGATCATATATCCTATGAATGAAACACGATGTCAATTATGATATATGCAAATAATGAATGATTGATACAGAGTATATACAAAGAAAATCATGCTAACCATGTGTGCCACGAATGCGACCTAATGCTAACATGATGTATGTAATAAACAAATTAATGCATGAACATATACAAAGAAATCATGCTGACTATGTTTGTTATGAATGCAACCCAAAGTCAACATTATGCATGTAAAGAATAAGCAAATTAATGCATGGATATATACAAAAAAAAAATCATGCTGATTATGAATGTATGAATGCAACCTGACAAATAATTTGATCGGATGCAAAATGCAAAGGGGAAGATATCACGGAGGAAATAAGAATCGGAAAAACTTAATCATCAACATCTCATAAATTTGAAGCATAGCCAATTCATTCCCATATCAATATTCACAATGGTATAAACCATGTTTTACAAAATTTGAGCAGTAGTTAAAACTGTCTTTTACAAGAACTTTATTCTTCCTAGCATCCTAAGGCTATAAGAGTCGGCTACTGAATAAGTGAAATCCTATTACATCATATAAGACCGCAGTCTTTCCACCTCAATGCTGTAAATCTCCCAATCCTAATGGCGTTTTCCCAGTCCTTTATCAATCAGTGTCGTTGGATCCAACCACTTGGCATCTATAAGAGTTTGCACTTTCTTTTTGAAGGCCATACAGTCTTCAATGCTATGGCCAACAATTCCACAGTGATAATCACATCTTGCATTTGGATTATACCCCTTTAGATATGGTGGTAACAGGGATTTCAATGGGACACAGGCAACCATGTGATTTTGGATTAGTATAGGGAGAAGCTCTCGGTAGCTGATTGGAATGGGATCAAAAGGCATTTGGGTATTATCCTGGGGTCGTTTCTTAGTCACACATGGCCTAGGAGTTGGGGCACTTAGTGGTGGTAGTATGGTCCGAACCAGAGTGTTTACATGGAGTTGTGGCGAAACAGCATGGTAAGGGTATGGATTTGGACACGAGGCCTTTGGAGGTTGTACATAGCTCGAGGTTTCTATCCCAGGTATTGGATAAGGTGATTGATGAAGGAAATAGTATGAACTGGCAGTTGTTGGTGATGGAGTGGGATTCAGAATCCCATAGTGGTCATCCCAATGGACGATTGGACCATGGTAGGGTGGGGATACTGGCTTGGACCTCGAACAGTTTGCAGGTATGGTACAGGATCCAAGGTTTCTATCTTTGGTATCAGGCTTTCAGGTTTAATTATTTTCATGATTTTGTCCCCAATTTCATCAGGATTGCAACCTTTGTGGCATTGACAAGCGCAGGATCCAGCAAGGATTGTATGTTCTAGACCTAAGGGTTTTGGTTGATCCGAAGGCGATGCAGAGCCCTGAGAAAGTTCTTTTTTACTTTTACCCATATCCTCAACCATTTTCAGCAATTTGGCAAGTTGTTCCTTCACCTCTCGGATTTTATGTCCATATTCCTCTTGATTGCGTTCCAAAGCACCCAATCGTTCCTCCGATTCATTCCTCATATCTTGAACCCCTTTCATGCAAATGAAAATGTCATGAGATTAAGAATACAATTATGAATGTACATGCTCTATTCCTATGTGCATGAATAAACTGATGATTAATGCATGAACATATACAGAGAAATTATGATGACTATGTATGCTATGGATGCAATCTAATGTCAACATGATGCATTTTAAAGAAAATGAATAAATTGGTGCACCAGTATATACAAATAATGACCATATATGTATTCTACAATGAATGACCATGCATGCTATGATGTCAAAATGATACATGCTAAGACTAAATGAATTAACACAAAGGTATACACAAAGAGTGACCAAGTATATCACAAATGTATTCTACAATGAATAATCATGCATGTTAGGACTGTGACATGCTGTCAAAATGATACAAATAAAGAATAAATGAATTAACACCAAGGTATATACAAAGGAATCAATGATTACATGAAATTGGTAGGACCTAAATCTTGATTATTCAAAAATCTCATTATGCAAGATTTGCCTCCAAATTTATGACTTTTTGAAACATGCTTTTTTTCTATGAAAAACCAATCATATTTTTTCAAAAGAAATTCGGGGTAGTGGATCCTACTATGGTACAATATCCAAAAGTTCATGCAACACTATCGGTTTTATGAAATCATCAAATGAAATTACCAACTGTTTATTGCAAAGAATGAGATCAATAATACAACCAAAAATGCACATGCTCTATTCACACATGCATGAAATGTGCAAAATGCAAAAATGCTTGAAAAAGGATTTTTTTTTTTAAACAGCTAATGAAAATCTGCCCCAACAATATCTGTTTATTTAGGCATCACGATGCCTTCGAGGCGGAGTATCACATTTATTACGGGCGATGTAAGTACATCGTTGCTCGATCTACCACACTTATTCGTAGTGTAAAATAGGTAACAAAAGGTTTAGAAATGTCCCTCCATGTGTTCCTATTTTCGGTATATTTAATGGAAATCCGGCATGGCTTCGCCTAGGTTCACTATATGAGGGTGAATCGGTTCAAAGGCCCCGAATTGTTCCTCACTGTCGCCGGTGAAGACTAGTAAGGCACCCCGATAAAAGCGGGTTCAATTCATTAGAGTATATTTTCCTATGCCCATGCGGAGGATCATCACGAAGGCATTAGGTACTTTATACTCCGAAAGTGTTTCACTAGCCCATACGGAGGATCAATCACGAAGGCTTAGTTACTTTACTCCCACTTAAAAGGACGAAACCCGGGTAGAGGATTCATGTTATGCAAATGCACGTGTAGTGTGTGTGGAGGAATAACAAACCTTTCACTACCTATTCTACAAACCTTATTCTAAATGCCCTAGCAATTAAAACATTCAAGAATAGTGTAACGCATTAACCAACAAGCAATTATAATATACAACCTAAATAACTAGAGAACAATAATAAAATGCATGCACATGAGTATGAACATATTTAAAAATATTTTATTATTTTCAAAATTCTCTTTATTAGAAAAATGTGGGAATTAAAATTAAATACCAATTAAACCAACCAAAACGAGACTTTGATAACACACGACTAATTCTAGGCCTGACTCTCTAATAGTCCCAGTGGAGTCGCCAAGCTGTCGCAACCTAAAAAATAACGAGTCTCATCGCAAGACTTTATTATTCGTTAAGCGTGACATTAAAAAAAAACCGAGAAAAAGTCGACTTAATTCCTCTAGAAAAATGAAGGTTTTGAAAATGACCTTAAAAAAAGACATGGAGTCGCCAACAATCTTTTTTAGCTAGGTGTGATCGGCCACCTATTAAAACCGGTTTTATAAAATATTTTAAAAATTAATTAAAACATTTTAAAAACCAATTTCAAGTCTGCGTTTTAAACCAGAGAAATCAAAGAAGCGGGTTCGGGAGTCGGTTACGTGTGGGGAAGGATTAGCACCCCCACAACGCCCGTATAAATCGGTACCTTATTAATCGTGTGTTATCTCAAGTCTCGGTAAAAATTGGTTTTAAATTTAGTATTTCAAGTTAATTCCCAATTTAAAGAAAAATAATTCCATTTTTATTGAGAACGATCCGGAATTTATAAATTCAAAATTTTCCTATATTCCCCAACAAACATGGCAAAATATAGAAATTTTTATTAGTTTTGGAAAATTTTCCGAACCATTCTATTTTTAAAGAAGATATTCCGTTATTAATAATAATTGATGATATCCTCCCCAGCAAACCCGGCAGAGAACTCATGAATTATTTTAACTCGGGAATATCTTTATTTTATTGAAAAACATTATCTTTTTTGAAACCATTTAAAATAAATGAATATGTATATGCATGACATAAATAAAATGACATAGCAAAGTCTAAATAATATAATGCAACCTAAATGACATGACATGATTTGAATGTCTTAGCATATTCTAAATGAAATGGAATATCCTAAGTTATATAATATATTCTAAATAAAATGAAATGACCTAGGTAACATAGTATATTCTATATGAGATGCAATATTCTAAGTCATATGATATAATCTAAATGAAACAGAATAACCTAAGTAACATAACATATTCTATATGAAATGAAATAACCTAAGTAACATGATATTTTCTAAATGAAATGAAATGATTTAAATGACATGACAAATATGAATGGTATGGCATATAATTTAAATGACATGGAATAAAATAATGCTATCATATAATATGCATAAAAATAATAATGCATGAACATAGTATATGCTAAATAAAAATAACTAAATAAAAGCATAGGATATCATAAAATATTCAAAACTATATAATAAACCATGTAACATCAAAAATATAAATCAAAATAACAACAATATCGTAGAAATTATTATGGCAAGAATCACATATTATATAAAATGGATGAATATAAAAATACAATGCATGAAATGTATTTTTTCCTTTAATTAAGGAAATCCGTATATCTAAAAAGATATCCGGCTACCTTAGGAAAATATGTCAAATTAAATATTCTAAAACCAAAATACTTTGTGATTGTTTGAAAACAATTTTGAAAAGCTTGAATTAAAAATAAAAACTAGGCTAAAATTTTTTAAATGGCTCTAATTTCCTAAGTTTAAAAAAATCCGGACTTGACTACCCTTAACCCGGGACTTGAAAAACCATTTTTAGAGTTTAAAAAGGTTTAGAAATTATCCTAAGTCAGTAGCTAACCCTCCTAATCAGCCCACTCTAAGTAAATTAATCAAAACAGAAAAATGCTTTCTCTTTAAATTCAATTCTGACTCCACTGTCCAGTTTTAATCCACGATTTTTTACCCTATTTTTAAAAATTCCAAAAATTCTGAAAAAATTACTGGAGACTCAGGACATGTAAAACTACACGAGAAAAAAATTTCTTAATTTTCTGATCAAAGATGAATTCCCAGAAAAATCAGAGATGTACAAGTTTTTGGAGGAGAAAAAAAACTGCTTTGCCAACACATTTTTTTTGTCTTTGATAAAATCATTTAAAAATCAAAGTAAAAATATTTGAAACTCATAAAATGATTTGCAAACAGTAGCTAAGACTTTTTGAAAGTTAGATAAAAATTGGCTGAGTAAAAAAAATCACAAAAGTAGAATAATCAACTTGACAAACTTAATTTTCCACAAGTGTGCTCAAGAGAGCATGACTTTGAACCATTAATTGGCTCAAGTCATTATTCAAGTGGCATGAACATGAAATGCATGAAATAATGCAGCAAACATAATGCATGAAATGCATGGATTTAAACCTAAATGTAAGGAAAATGCATGACATAAATAATATGGCCTAGACCTAACATGAACTTGCATGGCAATAAATGCAAACTAGGTCTAAAATGCATGAAATGCATGGCATTTTCACAAACACAAGGCATGCTTAATTCAAAAATCCTACCAAATATCATGCAAATGCAAAAACCTAACAACTAGCATGACAAAAAATGCAACACACAATGCAAAACACATGGAGTAGCCAAATGGCCTCAAGCTCCAACAAGCATGGCATTTTCACAAACACTTGGCATACTAGCATGAAAAACTAAGTCATAACACTTGAATCATGCAAAAATCACACAAGCATTTTCACAAACACTTAATATACTAAATCTAAAACATGCTCAACTAAGATATAAAACAAGAATCATGCAAAGAATCACACAAGCATTTTCACAAACACTTAATATGCTAACTCTAAAACATGCTCAAATTTAAACAACATGAAAACAGAAAATTAAAAATGCAAAAACATGATATCTAAGACATAAATGGCAACAAACAAAGCAACCAAATTAAAATATAACTCAAGAACATGAAGTAACATAAGATTTAAAACATCAAAATAAAAAAAAAATAGCATAAACAATATGGTAAAATGAACTCAAAACAGCAACTCAAAATAAATAATGTAGGCCATTTGGCCATGGTGAGTTTATTGTAAAAACAAAATGTAAAAAAAAATATACTTAAGAAAGGAGATGAAGGAAGAACAAAAAACATTATTTTAAAATGAAAACTCACCAAGTAGAGATTAAAATAGCAAAAACAAGAATAGAAAATGAAGAAAGTGCAAGAGTTGGTGCTCAAGAGCAACCTCAAGAAGCTAATATTTCAAGCTTTTCTCTTCAAACTTTCCTTTTTTTTTCTAAACTTTTCTTTTTTGCTTCCAACCAAGAAGATAAAAACTAAGAAAAACTAAGAGAAATCAGCCAAAATGAACCCTCCAATTCGAAATTCTGCCCCTCCCCTTAATGGTGGCAGAATTTTACCTCTCTCCTCCCCTAGGATGTTGTCATTTTTTGTGTAACCAATTTTCCATCAAATGGCTAATAATTCAAGGTGAAAAATCATGAAATTACCACCTTTAGATTAGCATCTCAGCTCTCTCAAATTACAGCTGTTAAAGAATAATGTTGACATCTTTCTTAGCTTATGCGGCTTAATCACCATGGCTTGATCAAAGAGAATCTCTAACTAACTCTTGATTTTTAGCCATTTGATTGAAAAATCAGAAGCTTCCTCCTTCCTTTGGGCATGAGCAGGCCATCACTTCTCTTTTCCAGCCCAACTCTGATTTTTTTGAAAGGCCCAAATAAGCCCTTTTCGGTTGCTTGGGTGAAATAACCATTTTGCCCCCCGGATGCAAATAAATATCAAACGGACTCCAAATTCAATTTTTCATTTTTTAATACTTCCAAAATAATAAAATATTGAGTTCTAGAAGTTTTTAAAATTATCCGAGTCCGTTTGCTATTTCTTTGGAATTTTTCTTCCCAAAATGCCCTTTTATGCCCCTACATTTTACCATTTTTTAAACGAGCTCCAAATCAAGGTTTTTCTTCACAAATCTCTTCAAAATAATTAAAAAGTGTGATCTGGAAGTTTTCATAATTTTTGGAGCTCATTTGGTATTTTTTCGGGATTTATCGGCTTGAATTACTGCATAGGAGGCCCGGGATTTGGCCATTTTGCAAACGAACTTGGAATCAAGATTTTCTTTCGTCAATCTCTTCCAAATAATTTAAAAATGAGATCTGAAAAATTTCAAAAGATTTGGAGCTCATTTGCTATTTTTCCGGGATTTTCCTTTTTGAATTACTACATAAGAAGCCCGGGATTTGGCCATTTTGCAAACGAACTCCGAATCAAGATTTTCTTTTACCAATCTCATTCAAATGATTTTAGAATGAGATTGACAAATTTTTCAGAATTTTTGGAGTCCATTTGCTATTTTTCCCAAATTTTCCAATTTTGCCATTTTACCTCCGAAACCCGGTTTTGCTCAAAACAAGTCCGATTTTCAAATTTTCTTCAATCTGAGCCTTGGGCTATCCTTTTTAATCATTCTTCATCCATTGGGGGCTTTGGTCTCACCAAGTCAGGCCATTTCTATGATTCTTCCCGATTTCACCGAAATCCACTAAAAAACCTAATTCTCGGTTTTCTCCCGGATTGACTTTTCTTTCGATTTTTCTTGCAAGTGACTTCTCCATTACCCGTAGTCAGTGCTTATCTTTCATTTGGAACCTTCAATTTCGATCAATTTGATCGTTTAAGCACTTTTCCCCAAATTTCTCGGATTAGGGTTTTTTTTTCTACTGAATCTCCAAATCCCAACTTCCGAACTCCATATCTTTCAATATAGACCTCGGATTATCAAAATTCTTTCGCCATTTTTCAATTGAACTTAAAATCTTGATTTTGAAAGTGGGTTGACTTTTTCAGTAGTTGACTTTTTGGGGTTGACTTTTTCGAGGTTGACTTTTTTCAAGTTTGAATTTTTGTGCTCGCCCTTTTAAACTAAGACTCGGAGTACCACCTGCAGGATGAAAACAGTCTTTTTACACTCGAAAACATCAATATAGAAAGAAAACATACCTGTTTAGTGATCCGGACAAAATTAGGTGTCTACAGTTAGCGTCTGTGCTCATTTATTGTTGGAAACAATTTCAAAAACATGTTGTGAATAATCAAATTATTGTTAAATAGTATAATGAGTTAAAATAATTTTTGAAGTAGGTTGTCCCATCTTGACACCTGTCTCCGCACTGTTCACTTTTTCCAACTTTCGGAGCATCTGCCCCGTGAAACGACGTCGTTTTGCGTCGATGCTCTTGGTTACCATTTTTGCTCATTTACTGTTGAAAAAAAATTTAAAAACGTGCTGTGAGTAATCAAATTATTGTTAAATAATATAATAAGTTAAAATAATTTTTTTAGTCGTTGCCCCATTTTCACACCTCTTCCCCCACTATTCATCGTCTACAAATTTTGTTTACACTTAAATTTTTTTATTATTTACTCTTTTAAATTAAGCTCTTTAAAAAATATTTTTTTTTCCCTAAATTTTTTTTTCCCTTTACCTTTTTTAATTTTATTTTTTCCCCTAAAATCTTTAATTATCTTATGTTTTAACTTTATTTTAAATTTTAAATTGAACTTTTTAAAAAAATAACATTTTTCCCTAAACACATTACAAGATCCATTACACGATTTCTAATTTAAAAATAAAAAATATGAAAATCAAAGTTCTGTAAATTTAAAACATAAATTTTAATTTTCTTATTTAGTTTTTCTAATAAAAAAAATTAAAAGAATAACAATAATTTTCCTAAAATTAATTTTGCTTTATTTTTTTTTAATTTAAAAAAAAATACTTAAATATATTTTTAAAAAAATATATTTCCAATTAAAAAAAAATCTTTAATGAAAGAGAAAGGAAAAGTACTTTTTTCATTCAGGGTAATTTTGTCTTTATAATATCATTTATAATAATTTTAAAATATTCATATCTCTTTTTTAAATAACTTTTATTTATTACACTATTTAGAAATAATTTTTCTATTCAAAGCATGTTTTTCATATTTACCCTAAAATCATTAATAGTTACACGCGTTAAAATCTTTCAACATATATGTTTTTTTTTTGTCTAGCGATCCGAAGGGTGTTCTCTGTCCAGCGGTCCGAAGCATGTTCTCTCTCCATGATTTGTAACGCATCAGATTTTAACGCGTAAGATTTTAACATGGTTTTAATTACAAAAATTAAAAGAATAACAATAATATTTCTAAAATTAATTTTGCTTTGTTTTTTAAATTTTAAAAAATAAATATTTAAATATTTTGTTCTTTAAATATATTTTCAATTAAAATTTTTAATAAAAAAAAATTCCTTTGGTAAATTTTTTCTGGTACTTTTATCTTTACAATATTTTTATATTTTTTACGCATAAGTCATTAAATTCTTTGCGCATTTAACATGTCCTGCCAATTAACTTGACTAGCATTGAATTTTTAAGCTATTAAATGCTCTACGCGTTTCATTAATGCTTATCAGCACATTAAATGCTTTGTCATTAAATGCAAATAGCTGCAAATAAATGCTACCGAATTTTTTTGGCTTTCTTTCTAATTAGCCTTCT
Source organism: Fremontodendron californicum (assembly GCA_030761205.1). Classification (NCBI taxonomy): domain Eukaryota; kingdom Viridiplantae; phylum Streptophyta; class Magnoliopsida; order Malvales; family Malvaceae; genus Fremontodendron; species Fremontodendron californicum. The sequence continues at coordinate 32,296,622 of JAULJL010000005.1, forward strand.
ATTTAATTTTCCTTGTCTTTAACTCAATTACTCAACTCCAATCATTAATGCTTATCAGCACATTAAATGCTTTGTCATTAAATGCAAACAACTGCAAATAAATGCTTTCATCGTTTTTAATGGGTTTTCTGAACTTAAATATTCTCTCCTAAACCATTAAATTAACTTGGCTAGCATTAAATTAACTTAGCCAACATTAATTTGTCAACAAAGGGTTGAGAATCCTTTTGCCGATTTGAAAATAAAGCAAATTAACTAGCATTAAATTAACTCAGCCAGCATTAATTTGTCAACAAGGGCTGAGAATCCTTTTGCCGATTTGAAAATAAAGCAAAATTAAAAATAAAGCAAAATTAATTTTAGGAATATTATTGTTATTCTTTTAATTTTTCAATTGAAAAAACTAAATAAGAAAATTAAAATTTATGTTTTAAATTTAAAAAAAAATTAGTTTCACATTTTTTATTTTTTATTTTTAAATTAAAAATTAAATTAATTCTTTTGCCGATTTACCCCTCGCAAACGACGTCGTCTATCTTTTGGTTTAATGATTCTTTTGCTTTTTGCATACCTTATATTGATTAATTAAATGCTTAATCATTAAATTTAAATTAATTAAGGCTATTTAAGCATTTTTTTTAAAGATAGAATTTATGGGATTTATTATTGCAAATAGCGTTATACGATACGAAGCCATTTCAATTTTTTATTTTATTTATGTCTAACCTCTCTGTCGATGTAATCATTAATTAAATGCTTTATCATTAAATATAATATACTCTATGCATTAAATATTCACTTTGAATATTCACTTTGATGTATTAAATGTTCAACCATAAGCCAATTGCAGCTTCAAGAATTCATTTTCAACCTCAACTCTTAAGTTCACGCGTCTGATGCAACATGAGCATTTAATATGGTTTTGTTTACGCATTAACTGAAGTGAGCATTCAAATTTCTTTGTTTCTTACGAGTTTACTTTTTTTTTTAAATCTTTACGCGTTAACTGAAATAAGAATTCAATTTGAGTATTTAATTGAGCATTAAATAACTATGCGTAAACCAGCTGTCCAGTTAAGCCGGTCAGCATTTATCTTCTACGCTTCTAGCCTTTAACTCTACTTGCATTTAGGGCTGTAAATGAATCGGGCTTGAACGAACATACTTCTGTTCATGTTCGTTTATTTATTTTTGAACTTGTTTGTGTTCGGTTTGTGTTCGTTAAGAATTTTAAAATTGTGTTCAAGCTCTATTCGTTTAAAATTGAGGATGTTCGTGTTCGTTTATTTAATGTTCACGAACAAGTTCATTTAAATGAACTTGTTCGTGAACATTAAATGAACATGTTCATGAACATATAATCGAACATATTCGCGAATAATTAAAAATATGTTTATGAACAATAAACAAACAAATCTAAACAATTTTAACAAACAAACAAATAAAAAATAAGCCAATTTTAAATTATTATTAAATATATAATAATAAATTTTAATTTAATTTATTATTAATAAGGTGTGTAGATGAAAAGAGTGAAGTATACAATATTTAATGATAAAGCATTTAATGTGCTCATAACCATTAATGATTGGAGTTGAGTAATTGAGTTAAAGCAGAGAAGACAACGGAAATTAAATGGAGGGCTAAAGGGTTAACGCGTCGGGCTCATTAATTTGCACCTGTTTGCAGTGTTGATATAATGGAGACGCGCAAAAAACATTTATTCTTGCAGAGTTACTGTATTAATGGAGCAGGCTTACTTTAATGCAAAGAGTAACCTGTGATAAAGAAACAATAAATGCTTATTACGCAAACAACAAAGAGTAATTTTGAAAACATGCTGTTAATAAGTAAATTATTATTAAATGATGTAATGGATCTTGTAATGTGTCAATAAGTAAATTATTTTAAATTCAAAAAAATAAAGGAAAAATTATTCTAGGAAAAAAATGTTATTTTTTAAAAAATTTAATTTAAAATAAAGTTAAAACATAAAATAATTAAAGATTTATTTATTTAAATTCAAAAAAGTAAAGGAAAAAAAATTTAGGAAAAAAATTATTTTTTAAAGAGTTTAATTTAAAAGAGTAAATAAAAAATTTAACATGTAAACAAAGTTTTTTTAAAAATTTTAAAAAATAATTTTCAGAAAACGTTTTCCCTTTAATATAGATGGATTAATTTAAAGCATAAAATATTTAAAGATTTATTCTTTTAAATTCAAAAAAATAATAATAATAATTTTAGAGGAAAAAATGTTAAAAAGGTTAATTTTTAAAAGGTAATAGCAAAAATTAAATGTAAAAAAGTATTTTTAAATTAAAAAATCATTTTTATATATATATATTTTTTGTATTTTAATTTTTTTAAAAATAAAAAATAAGAGAAAAAGAAAGGAGAAAGTTGTTATATAAAGGTAATTGTGTCTTTACAAATGCCTTTGTAATAAAGTTTCTTTTATTTTTTCCCTAAAATTATTTTTACTCATTATACCATTTATTCATAAATATTGCGGGGACAGGTAGCATTAAAGTTCAAGTCAGTCACGCGTTATACAATGCATTAAATGCTCTTTCTCTTTCTCTTTCTCTATTTGGTTTTACAAACGCGTAAAATAGCTGTAGCATTAAAGTTCAAGTCAGTGCATTAAATGTTGTTTCAATAGTTTGGCTTTGGCGTGAGAATTAAAGGATTGGCTCAATAGTTCTTTCTGGTCCACACCTACCACCGACGATCGCCTCCACAGCTACTCCCCTTCTCCAACCACCAACGCCTTCTCCGTCGTTTCCGAGCCAACTTTTCAGCCTCCGGTTCCAGCGCCTCCTCCCGTCACAGCCTCAAAACCTCAGTCCACTCCTACTCTGAAATTCGAAATCAGATATCCAGTTAATAAAAATAGTAGCAACAATAACGGCGATAATGATCAAAACGGCGGCTTTTCTGGCGTTTCTCCTGATGATATCTCTCGCCAGGCTCAGCTCTTGGCCGAGGTTTTTAACTTTTCCCCCTTTTTAACAGATTTTCTTCTTCTCCTTCTTTTTGTTTTTAATTTCTTTTTTTTTTCAGTTGTCTAAGAAAGTGATGGTGCAGGAATCAGATCTATCGTGTGGAAGATAATTATTTGGTTTCTTTTTCTTTCCCTTTTTGCTGTTTGCTTACTGAGAAATTGGAAAATTGTGAAAATTTCTGTAGTTTCTTTGAATATATTCTCTTTGTAATGTTGTTTTTTGAATAGAATCTTCTTCTCTCAAGAAATGACAGCAATGCAGTTTTAAAGATTGCGGACTTTGGATTTGCAAGGTAAATGATCACATTGATCCACTTACTTATAGGATGTTTTTCTTTTTCCGTTTCTTTCTTTCCTTTTTTTTAAAATAAGTAATCTCATTGAGTAAGAAGTACCGGCCTTATCCTTTGTTGTTTGAATTTGTCTACACTATGCAACATTGCAACTAATTCTTTTGGTTGTTGATACTACAACTTGAGACCACCCATCTTCTTCGATAGTCTGTATTATGTGCTTATCTAGCTTTAGGTGGTTTGAGAATGGTTTCAATTCTCAAATTTAAAAGTAAGAGGTGTGATCTTAGGGCATAACCACTGCATACATTAGTGCTCAACATAGTGAAGAATGCTAAGTGATGCTTCTGAAAAACATGATATATTTGGAAATAATAGCTGAAATAACCATGGATGCAATGCTGATATTAGTCAAGAAAGTTATTCATAAATATTGTTTACTCTCTTTTCTCGTTTGGAGTTCTGTTAAAAATGGAAAATCTTTTGCATTTGTAATCCCATTGGTGTCATTTTGCGATTAAAATAAAGTTCATTTGTTTATATAACCCTTAATTATGGACAGAGGGAAAGGAGTTGAAAAAGATATAACGTTAGTACTAACTGTGCTAAGCACATATGCTTTTCCTATGAATTTTTCACCCATAGTCATTGGTTAGAATATTACAGTTCTGTTTTGGCAGATCTCTGCAACCTAGGGGGCTTGCTAAAACATTATGTGGTTCACCGCTTTACATGGCTCCAGAGATAATGCAGCTACAGAAGTATGATGCAAAGGTGATAGTTACTCCTCACACAAGACTCCTCTTTCCTCTTCGCATTCATACCTTAATTACTGCCTACTAACCTTGCTCTTAATACGCAGGCAGATCTCTGCAGTTATGTCATGACAAAGAGCAAAGAGAACCATAAGAGTCATGTTTCATTCAGCAAGGCTGTAAATGTATTTTGAGTGCTGAGCAATTCTTATTTATATTCGTGCTCTCATTCTTGGTGTGCTCTTTATCGTTGTATTTGCAGTGGAACGTTTAACATTTGTAGAGTTCTTTAACCACCCATTTCTTTCTCAGGGCCAACCAGACGAATCATTGAGGTAAATGAGGAAATGAATGTTCTCATCACCTTGTCTTGATATACGTTATCCTTCAGTTCCCTAAATAATTAAACTTTGCGGTATATGCAGGAGTCAGAGATAATAGTCCAAAACATGCATGTGCGTGTCCTCCTTTAGTTTTTAATGTTAAACTCAAGTCATGATCTAATTAATTTTCTCATAACAATAATTGCTTTGGAGTTTTGGGTCCTTATTCATGCTAAAGTATTTAGATGTAAAGGGAAGATTTTATTCAGCCAGTAAGCTCAAATGGGAACACAATAAGATGCCTGAAGCTTTTCTTCTTGCTCAATGAGATTTACCTCCTTACTGTCTATCAATTGTTATCAGTTAGATTTGACTACTGAGGCCCCTAGAGTTGGTTCCTTATATGCTTTTAATCAGTCTATATGACACTTTATTTTCTTTACTGAAATATTACTGGGTTGAGTTTGTGATTTTTTGAGAAACTTTTGCTGATTTTTGCCTAAATAATAGTGATGATAAGATATCATGTGGGGCATAACCTGACTCCTATAGAGAGGCATATGGAGGTCCATGCATGAGCGCATGTTTGTGGGCTGATTTTATTCATGTTTGTGTGGTATATTGAAGAGGCATATGGGTACAAACGGGTACTTTAGGAAAAATGAAGAGTCGGAGTAACATAGCTAGAGAACTAACCAACTGAACTGGATTTTTTTGTCATGACATTAAGCTTCTCCAAATAAATTTTTATTCTTTGACCTTGTTGTTGACAGCATTCTAGATTATCAGCTGCTCAACCTAGAGATCCCTACAATTTTTATTGTTGGTTCACTAATCAAGGCTACAATTTCTATTGTTGGTTCATTATTTTTTCTGAAATGCTGTAATACACCAAAACAAAAACAATAAATTAAAAAACTTTACCGCCCGCGGCGAAGCGCGAGTTTTCACTAGTAGTTATAAAAATGTATTGTGTAAACTGTTACATACCAGTTTTCTAACTTTCTAACTCTTAAGCTGGTATGTAAACGAAAGAATGATATTCTTTTTTATACATATGTATTGTCAAGTTGACCTTTTTGTAAACCACAATCCGCACTAAGGAGATTCGTTTTAAGTGCTTTCAAATATCAAACTTTGAGTGGGAATATAACCAGACAATATATGGTTCTTCCACAAACCAGATTTGTTTGTTCTTCAGATTTGTTTCTGCGATTTTCCTCAACAAATCAGAAAGTGTTCTTCAGATTTGTTTCTGCTATTTTCCTCAACAAACCAGATGCACAAACAAAATGCACAAACCTGATGCACAAATTTATTTCTAGCACGACTGACAAATTTGTTTCTGCGATTTGCCTCAACAAACCCGATGGACAAACAAAATGCACAAACCAGAATATAGCAAAATCTGAAGAGTAGAATGCTATGCTATGCTCAGTTGCCGAATGCTATGCTCTACGATTTTCTCACTCTAGTTCACACCTTCTTCATCCTTTCCCATTGTTTGCCGAATGCTCTACTATTTTTCTCAACCAAGAAAAAAAATGCCCAAATTTCTTTCTAACCTAATACTTTCTCCAGCAAATCTCTTTTTTCTCCTATGTCCATTTCTCAAATTTGCTAACCCTTCTGTCTTCCTCTCCAATCTCCATTCCCGATTTCTTTGTTTCTATTAGGATTAAGTTCTGGCAATTTTTCTTACTTTCCTATTTTTTGCTTCGAAGTAGAAACTAGAAACCACGTAAGAACCGAGACTCAGTTTTGCAATGTACAAAGTTATAAATATTTTGTAACATTCATCAAATTTTTTTTTACAAAAATCATGATTAAAAATAATTTTAAAAATTGATCTATCATTTTATATTTTTAAAATTGAATTAAAAAAAGCATTCAAAAAATAAAAGGAAATAATGAAAAACAATTTTTTTTTAAAAAAGTGTTAAGTTTTTTATTTTAATTTTTCTCTATTTCTTTAGTTAAGTATTTTCTTTAAAATAATATCACAAAATTATTCATATATATTTTTTAAATTATATTTTCCTCAACATCGAGTAAATTTTCTAGGTCTTATCCATTATCGAATTTAGTTGAACAAGTCCAAAAGTTCCTTTATTCATGTTCTACTGACTACTGTATATATTAATATTAGTGAGGTCTAAAATCGCTTTCTTTTTCATCAATTCATAAATAACGTACTTCCTAGTTCCTAATCATAGAATATTGATTTAAGAGCTAAACATAAATGATCTAATGGCCTAAGATTAGGCAATCATTTTCTACTAATTGGGAAGAACCTTTTTTTGCCTTTTACTTGGAAAAACATTTATTGCAGTATTCCAAGACATTTCAAAATCAACTTTACACTATATTTTATGGACAAAAAGATATGCACATGCAAAAAAAGATTACTCATTCTTTTATGAGTTTTAAATTATATTAAAATGATTCTAGAAAATAGATTTTTAAGCATCCATTAAAATATCATATCATAATTTTATAAAGGTGCGTAACTACTGATATACCCATTATAAACAATTAAGAAATACCTACGTTGGAGTAGACTTGCTCATTGGTTGGGTCAGACCATGGTCTGAATTTTGTTTTTTCTTATTTAAATTCGTTTCGGGTCAGTCCGTAAGCTTATTTTATTATTCATAAAATATTAAAATATTAAAATATTACTTTTATATTAATATTTTTATATATTTTATAATTAAATTTAAATAAAAAATATTTTTTATTTAATGAATAGTAATTTAAATTGAATCGATCCGAATTACAAAAATATTTATCTAAATCCGATCAAATTCGAATAGGATGGATTATTCAATTCTTGAACAGGTTGAAGTGACCCCAAACTCTTACTTCTAGATGCCGGTGGGAAAAAATTAAGCTAAAGATTGGAATAAAGATGGAGAGAATAAATGGGGCAAAAGCATATCTTTGTATGTAAGGTCATATACCCTTCCTTAAGCTTTCTGCTTTGCTTTTGCTTTTTCTTTAAGCACTCTCATTCGCACTGCTTTTTTAGCTCATTGAACTTCTTTTATCTGTTTTGCTAGCTTTCCTTCACCCATTAGCTGTGTTTCAGAAAGAAGAAAACTGTCCACAATCAGAGGCCAACTGCAAAGTGAAGCAACTAAGCTAAAATCTCTAGGATACCCTTTCTCTTAGCAGCATCCAAATTTGTATAGAGGGGATGGGTAGTTTAAGCATTTTTCCTTTTTTGCTTTTGCAGTTTGACAAAATTTTAGCAAAGAATCTAGGAAAGTGAGGATCCACTTAGCCTCAACCCTATATTAAAATGTTAAAAGTGTTATCTTTGTCCACCCAAGTGGGGCATCAACTATCTTTAGCTGGTACATGGAAATGATGGAATTCTAGGAACTAATTAAGTCACTAGTGTTCTCTTTGTTTACAGATTTTAGTATGGATGGTCATGATTTGTAATGCCTTTTCCTTCCGGCAATTAATCTTCAATATCAGCCTTGATATTTTTTTTAATCCAGAAATTTAAAATAGCGGTCAAAACGCGATGTTATAGTTGTTATTTTGCAGTTTTGACTCTTTTCACGTCGATATTTACTGCAATTGATCACGATAGTATCATTACGTCCGCAACCACAATAAACATGATACGATCAAAAACACGTCCACGAGACCAGCTTTCCTTTTTCTTTGAAAAATAAAGATTCTTTTTCTTAACATTAAAGCAGCAGAAAAGGTGCAATGAGGCAGGTAGCGGAGGTAATAGATGCTCACAATGATAAACCCCAGGGATGGATGGAGAAAACTAATGGTATAACCTGTTTAAAACCAGAAGAAAAAAAAAACCCCTTTAACACAGTAGCTGAAAACCCTTTTGAAACCTGAAGCTCCGAATCAACCCCCCAAGGGTCCCAAATGCTCCAAAACCATGAGACTGATATCTAAGAGAGAAAAAAAAAATCTGGTTGTGCAGCTTTCTTGGGAAGATAAGAATCCATTGTTTGAATACAACTATACAAGTCAATAAAGGAGAGACAATTATTATCAATTCCAACTCGAAAAGAAGTTTTCTTTTCCTTGTATTCCGAGGTGAGTTTTACAACTTTAGAATCCTTATTTTGGTGTAGCATTGATAACTGTATTCCTGTCCTTAAAAGTGAAAAATTCCTTCTTCTAAATTCTAATTTTCATTTTTATGCTAATCTTTCAGCTACAGGTATTAAAGCTACAATAGAAGTATACTGGTACAAAGCAATCACTGTACTTCATTAGGCAGCTTTGAGGGCTCCTAAGTCCTACAGAGATAGAAAGATTTAAGGAAACTTGAAAGTGGCTTCAGAACCTAATACTTTCATCTCCTTGAGCTTTCAAGAAACAAAATTTCATTAGGCAAAACCAGCATAAGAGGCGAGTTTAAGTCTTGCACCAAATGAATCCAGCGGCTGCTGTTAACCAGAAAGAAGAGTTCAAATTGAAGGACACAAAGCCCCAGCTAGGAGAACGATGGCCTCATGGAGGAATGCGCGGCGGAGGTGGTTGGATTAGCAGTGAAAGAGCAACAAGCACTTATGATCTCGTTGAACAGATGTTCTATCTGTATGTCAGGGTTGTTAAAGCCAAAGATCTGCCCACTAATCCTGTTACCGGAAACATTGATCCTTATGTCGAAGTGAAGCTGGGGAATTATAAAGGAAAAACACAGCGTTTTGAGAAGAAAACAAACCCGGAATGGAACCAAGTCTTTGCATTCTCAAAGGAGAAGATACAGTCGTCAATCCTAGAGGTCTTTGTGAGAGACTCAGAGATGGTTGGCAGAGATGAGTATATAGGAAGGGTGATCTTCGACATGAACGAAGTGCCTACAAGGGTTCCACCTGATAGCCCTTTGGCACCACAATGGTATAGATTAGAAGACCATCGAGGGGTTAGCAAGGTGAAAGGAGAGGTTATGCTTGCGGTCTGGTTGGGAACACAAGCTGATGAAGCTTTTCCAGAAGCCTGGCACACAGATGCTGCTTCAGTTCAAGGAGAGGGTGTTTTCAATATCCGATCAAAGGTTTATGTGTCTCCAAAACTGTGGTACCTAAGAGTGAATGTGATTGAAGCTCAGGATGTGGAGCCACATGACAGAAGCCAATTACCACAGGCTTTTGTTAAGGCTCAAGTTGGGAACCAGATACTGAAAACCAAGCTATGTCCCCAGAAGACGATAAATCCCATGTGGAATGAAGATTTGATTTTCGTAGCAGCTGAACCTTTCGAGGAGCAATTGTATCTTACAGTTGAAAATAAAGTGACCCCTGCAAAAGACGAAGTTATGGGGAGGATAATCTTGCCCCTCCACATATTTGAAAGGCGCTTAGATCATCGGGCTGTTCATTCTAAATGGTTCAACCTCGAAAAATTTGGATTTGGTGCTCTGGAAGGAGACAAGAGGCACGAACTCAAATTTTCAAGCAGGCTTCACCTTAGAGTCTGTCTTGAAGGAGCTTACCATGTGCTGGATGAATCAACCATGTATATAAGTGACCAAAGGCCAACTGCCAGGCAGCTTTGGAAGAACCCAATCGGAATCCTGGAAGTGGGCATCTTAAGTGCTCAAGGTCTTCAACCGATGAAGACCAAAGAGGGCAGGGGAAGCACAGATGCATACTGTGTGGCGAAATATGGGCAGAAATGGGTGCGCACCAGAACTATAATCGAAAGCTTCAATCCTAAATGGAATGAGCAATATACTTGGGAGGTCTATGACCCTTGCACGGTGATCACATTGGGAGTTTTTGATAACTGCCACTTGGGTGGAAGTGAAAAACCAGCTTCAGGCGGTGGAGGTAAAAATGATTCCAGAATTGGGAAAGTAAGAATTCGACTGTCAACCCTGCAAACAGATAAAATTTATACAAACTCTTACCCTCTTCTTGTTCTACAAACATCTGGATTGAAGAAGATGGGGGAACTTCAGTTAGCAGTTAGGTTCACGTGCCTCTCTTTTGCAAATATGATTTACCTCTATTGGCAGCCCTTGCTCCCAAAAATGCATTATTTGCATCCTTTCACTGTAAACCAGTTAGATAGCCTGAGATATCAGGCCATGAACATTGTTGCAGTGAGGCTTGGCCGAGCTGAGCCACCGCTGAGGAAAGAGGTTGTGGAGTATATGTTGGATGTCGATTCCCACATGTGGAGCATGAGAAGAAGCAAAGCTAACTTCTTCAGAATTGTCTCACTGTTTTCGGGTGTGATAGCTATGAGCAAATGGCTTGGTGAGGTTTGCCACTGGAAGAATCCTGTCACTTCGATTCTAGTACATGTTCTGTTTTTCATATTGATCTGTTATCCAGAATTAATCCTGCCAACCATATTCTTATACATGTTTCTTATTGGGATTTGGAATTACCGGTTCCGGCCAAGGCATCCTCCTCACATGGACACCAAGCTTTCATGGGCGGAAGTAGTTCACGCTGATGAACTAGACGAAGAATTCGATACTTTCCCAACATCCAAGGCTCAAGATGTAGTGAGGATGAGATATGACAGGCTTAGAAGTGTGGCGGGAAGAATTCAGACAGTGGTAGGAGACATGGCAACTCAGGGAGAAAGATTTCTGGCTCTACTCAGTTGGAGAGACCCCAGAGCAAGCAGCCTCTTCGTAATATTCTGCCTAATTGCTGCAGTGGCGCTGTATGTGACACCATTTAAAATCATGGCTTTGGTTGCAGGCTTATTCTGGCTACGCCATCCAAGATTCCGCAGCAAGCTACCTTCAGTACCAAGCAATTTCTTCAGGAGATTGCCCTCTCGAGCTGATAGCATGCTCTGAAGAATTAAGAGTGTTTCAACCACCATTTCGATTCTTATTCTCTTTTAAATTTCCATCAATGCCCTTCCAATAAAACTAAGGGGCTACTTCTATTGTATTTGTTTATCTCGGTTTTCATCTATTTAGTCATTTCATTTACAAATTAATGTCGAGTCGAGTCCCATGAATTCGAGCTTCCTGATCTAATTACAGTTTCCAAACTTCCATGGAACAAATAAAAACCTACCAGCTACTCAATAACAAAAAAACTATCCAATTCCATCAAATACAAAAATTTGACCTAATAATAGAACAAGCTCCAATCAGATTAGCACAAAACACAATCAGATAAGGAAATTTGAGGTTTTTGCATAACAAAAGATAGTATCCCAAAATTTAGGTTTTCCACATATAGCATCCGATACTAGATAACCACTGATACTCTAAACCAAAAGAATACCAAAGTAAAGCACTTAACATAAACTAAATGCAAAATTCCATCTAGAATACAAGCTCATGAGGTTTCATGCCAGACTTCAGAGAAAATCTTGCAGCAAGGTAGGCCTTCAAGTCAGGAACTCCCTCAATGGACTTTATTAAAGAGGCATCGACAGCTTTCTGGTCTTCTTTCTTGTCTTCTGGCAGTTTCTTCTTATCCTATAATTTTTTGACGAAAAGTAAAAGAATAGACAGACAATCAGCACATCAAAATATATGAATCCACTTAGGACAGCTTAAATTTATATAAAATGCAAACAAACTAACCAACCTCTTTTTCAGCTTCAAAAAATTCTCCCTCACCCTTCTTCTTCTTCTTCTCTGCTTCCTTGGAAAAGTACTTGTCATCAAACTTCTCTACATTAACTCCTGAAACGTCAACCTTGGTGGAAGTAGCAATGACATAGGATTGGTTCACACGTCTTAAAGGAACACCATTAATCTTGAATGGTCCTACAATAAAATGAAATTCCCAAAATTTAAAAAAGCACTAGATCGAACCATGAAAGAAACTCATAATAAAATAGAGAACCACTAGTTTATGACAAAAAGCCAACAAATAATGAACCTAGTCCCCCTAAAGCCACAAGAGGCAAATGTAGATACTATGTCCACAAACGAATATAATACAAGTAAAAGCATCAAGTAAATCTCATGTTATGGTTTCATGATAGCAGCACCCAATCACCAGCATATTGAATGTTAAATGGCTTGAATCATGATAGAATCTAACCTATAAGCAGAAGCAGCAGGAAATAGAATTACAACCTTTTGCTTCTTGAAAAACAAGACAAAATGAGTTTAAGGTCCATACTGAAACACACGTCGACACTAAGGAAGCAATACAGGCGAAATGCTTTACACAAACAAAATTACTATGAAATAAAAACGAGGGAAAAAAAAAAACTCACCAGTTACCAAAAGGAGCCCGGAAGTAAGTTGCTTCAAGAAAACAACTCTCTTCCCCATAAACCTCCCAGCCAACAAAATCAACACCGTCCCGGGAGTAATGCTCGCTCTAAACAAATTAAAACAAAAACCCAATAATAAGAAACATATCTTCAGAGATCTACAAATAAATAAATAAATAAATAAACAATCCTTTCAAAAAACGAACCTGAGCTTGGTGGGTTTAGGTTTGCGCTTATTAAGAAGTGGCTTCTTGACATCATCAACCGGGTAAAACTTGGGAGCCTTCTCGGCGGCAGCGGGGGCCTTAGACTTGGGGTCATGGCGGGGGAAAACGCCGCCATTTTTGGCCTTGATGGCCCAAAGGCCACGCTTGTGGTACATCTTAGACCTGGAATACTTGCCCACACCACGTATGAGATCTGGGTTTCGAGTTTTGACAGGGGTCTTCCTTTTCGCCGCCATTTCCTCTCCAAACCCTTTGCTCTGCTGCTGCTCCTCTTTGTGTGACCGTCGGCGTCTAACTAATACATTGCTTCCTGGGTCTAGGGTTTTTAGGGGTCATATTGTGACAAATGGATTCGGGGTTTTGGGCTGTTGGTTGCGGGTGGATTTTGGGTTAAAAAATAAAAAATAAAAGAGAAGAAATGGAAGAGAAAAATAATGGATTGTTGTGTTGTCATGATCCAACCCAAAATCACCTTTTACGGCCCAATTACTCTTAGGCATACTTCAGATTTTAAAAGCATTTAGAGATTCAAAAGACCAATTTCAACCTAAAGAAACAAATTTTTTAGCCATAATTTTTTGCTATTTTCTCTTCTCAAATTTGTTTAGTTCACCGTATACTATAATCTATCTATTACTATTATTATTATGAATCCAATGTTCAAGGAACCTATAATAAAAAAAGATTATGAAATATTTTAACTATTATTTTTTGTTTTCTCCTCTTTATTTATCAAGGAACCTATAATAAAAATTATGAACCTATTTTTTTGATATTTCAGAAGATTTATACTTTAAAATAATTTATACAAAAATAATTAAATATCAAAATTTATCAACTTATATTTATAAAAAATAAACATTTATTAAGACTTGTAAAAATATAATTATTTAAAAAATAGATTATACTGATGATTTCTTAAATATATTCAATAAAATTTAATCTCACGGTAACGCACATATAATCAATTAGTATTTATGAATTTCAAGTAAATATAATAGATTTTTTTTTTGATACGGCATTTGGATTTTGGAGTTTTAGACTATAATTAATAATATAGAACTTTTATGAATACTAATTAAAATTGTATTGGATAGTAATGGACACAAAAATATTGAAGGATCCTCGCCAAATCCAACCCAATATAAATGGTTAATATTAATTGATTTAAAAGTTATTAATTAGCAATTACTTAATCAAATTAAGGAGAATGAATCATGATAGAAGCTCAATTTATGAAAAGTCCAACATTTTCGGGTTAATATAAAATTGTGTGAAAGATAGAAAGAGCCCATACTCGAATGGACTCAACTCAAGCCTTAGAAAGTCCAATCTGGTTATAATTCCAAGATAATCAACCTTTGCTAGAGAAAATAAGGGTCGGACCGAGCCGTGAGTTTGGATTACTGTTCATCTTTTAATAAATAAAAAAAAATCATTTTATTAATTTTTATATATTTTATAATTAAATATTTTTAAAATCATTATTATTTTAATATGTGAACAGTGATCCGAGTCCGCCCAAATCACAAATATTCTTATTCAGACCCAGCTCAATTAAGATCGAGCCTACCAGGCCGGGCGCGCTGCCCGGCCTTGAGTAGGTCTAGAAAAAATCTAGCATAATGAGTGGTTATTTGGTAGTTGAAAATGGATGGTTAATGATTGAGGATTTTCAATTAACAAAAGAAACAACGTTAAAATCAAGGAGTCAAGTGGCAAATTTATCCAAATATTGTTATATACGCGCCCGGCCTTGAGCAGGTCTAGAAAAAATCTAGCATAATGAGTGGTTATTTGGTAGTTGAAAATGGATGGTTAATGCTTGAGGATTTTCGATTACCAAAAGGCACAATGTTAAAATCAAGGAATCAAGGGGCAAATTTATCCAAATATTGCTATATATATATATATATATATATATATATATATATATCAAACTATCTATATTTTCAAATTATATATCAAAATACGTTTTTAAAAAATACCATGAGAAGTAGCCATATCATATGACGACTTCCCATGGTTAATTTTTAAAAAAAATTAAAAACTTAAAAAGGGAAGTCGCCATATGATATGGCAACTTCCCTTCTTAATTTAAAAATAAATAAATAAAATATATAGGTCAGAAGTCGCCATATGATATGGCGACTTCTGACTTTTGTTTTGAATTTTTTTTTAAATATAATTCGGAAGTCGTCATATAATATGGTCACTTTCGAACTAATTTTTTTAAAAATTTTAAAATTGGAACGTTTTAAAACGATAAAAAAAAAAATTAAAATTGAAAGGCAATAGTCAAGTGACCATTGCCATTCCCACCCCCGCACCCGCCCCCCACAATTCACCTATAAATACCCGCTTACATTCATTTTTTTTTTCATACAAATTTTCTTCTCTTCCTTTTATTTCATACAAAAAAAAAAATCTAAATTTTTCTCTTAGTGTTAATTTCAAAATTGCTTCATCGTTATTAAGGTTACAAGATCATCACATATCCGCGGTTATATATTAAGAGGTTAGTAAATTTTTTATAATTTTTATCATAATTTTTTATAATTTAATTAATTATCATTATAATTGTTATTAATTCTTTATTAATTTTGTTATTAATTTTTATAAAATTATTATTTATAATAATAATTTTATAATTAATTATATTTCAAAGAGATTGCATTATTATTTTTTTATGATTTTATAATTATTTAATTTAATTAATTATGAACAGGACCCTCTTCGCATCTTACGATCGAGAATTTTTTTTTTTAGATCCACATCCATCTATTATCGACCATTTAAAGAGTGCCGGATTTTATTATGCAAGTCAAATTCGACAATGTATACTTCTGCTGGACTGAATTAGTGCGTTGCTTGAACGATGGAGACCCGAGACGCACACTTTTCATTTTTCGTGTGGTGAATGCACGATCACTTTAGAAGATGTTGCGCTACAACTTGGACTACCATGTGGATGGCATGCCAGTTACAAGCGCAAGTCTTCTAGATTGGAATGAAGAGTGCTAAAATTTATTGGACGTTGTACCTCTAGAAGAGTATCTCAAGGGCTCAATGGTGACAAAAATATGGCTGCAGCTATTGCAAAATCTCCCCGAATACGCAAGCAAAGAAGAGGTAAAATATACTGCTAGAGCATATATTTTACATTTGATTGGAGGAATGCTAATGTCCGACATATCGAGCAGTCGGGTACATTTAATGTATCTTTCATTGCTTCTTGATTTAGAGCATGCAGCAAATTATAGTTCGAGTTCTGCGTGTTTGGCGGTTTTGTATAGAATACTATGCCGGGCTACAATTTTCCAACTGCCATGACATAGGTGGATGTTTACTGCTTCTGCAGTCATGGATTTGGTACCGACTGCCATTTATTACTCCGCGCGAGAATTTTTCGCCTGTATACCCCCTTGCAAGCAGGTAATAATCTTGACTATTTTATTAATTTTGTACAAACTTGTATTTTTATTAAGTCTATTAAGATTTTATATGCTTTTTAATAGGTAGAGTCATCCTAAAGATTGTAGCGATATTTCGCTCGACCTTCGAACTATAAAATCACGACTAGATCGAGAAGGATATCATAAGGTAAATGTTTCAATTGTTACATTCAAGTATTTTTGTATTTAATCCATATGAAACTAATAATTTGTAATAATTATTCGCAGCTTGTGTGGATGCCATATTCTTCAAATCAAATTATGGCATATCTTCCATCGGATACAACTAATAATTGTAATATATGGATAGCAAACATAGCATTGATATGCTTTGCATATGTAGAGTGGCACGCTACTGACAGGGTGTTGCGACAATTTGGGATGCAACAACCAATTCCGCAATCACCGATGAACCTTGATAAGGTTTGCAAGATTGATATGCGTGGGCACCATGAAGTATTTTGGCCTATGAAGCATCGACAATGGATCCAGTTGTGGAATCTACATTATGAACAAATTACGACAAGTATACCCATTGTTCGTAATAATTTCAACTCATCTGCTGATTACATAAGATGGTTTAAAAAGGAAGGTCGGCCTTTTGTTTGTCCACCGTCGGAGTTTGAGGATGTAAGGAGTATGCCATTTCCCGGACAGACTTCAAATCCAGTCCATCCTACACACGAATTGCAAGTTCCTAGACCTAACCAACAACGTGGGCGGACTCGTCAACCGGCCTCATCACATGCGGCGGAGTTCACTGCACTGAGGATGTCATTTAGTCATCCTGAACCTCAACTAGAACATGGTGTAGCATCCAGTCATTGTCATTCCGTCAGTCACCCCAGATTTGATGTTGATGAGTGTTACCGACCATCATCGCCAATGACGAGGTTAGATGACTAGCTCCTCACCCCAAGTCCAAATTCAGCATATCTAACTACAATGTATCAGTTTGGAACCCCTACGTCAGCATTTGGTACTACATCATTTGTGGGTTCATCTAGTAGTCAGGTTCCTTTTATGGGTGGACTAAATGTTGGCTCCTCGAGCAATGGGTTTTCATTTTTTTTATGCAGAACATATGGGTCCCTCTAGTAGTGCGTTCCCATCGACTGATGTGGGTGAGCATGCAGATGACATACAACTAGATCCCAAAAGCGGTAGGTCGAGGACAAGGTCGACAACAATACGTGCCACTGACGAGGTTGAACGACGGGTGCAATCACCACGCAATAGGAGAGCTCGACATTGTTGTTCAACACCACGCGATACGAGAGCTCCTCCTTAAATAATTAGAATAAACGTACTTTTTGTATAATAATCATGTATTTTTGTATAATTTTTATAATAATATACTTTTTGTATAATAATCATGTACTTTTTGTATTTTTCTTTCATTAAATGTAAAAATTAACGTTATTTTAAAATTTAAAATTATTATTTATTAATTTTGTTATTTAAATTTTATTATTAAATTTTAAATTTATTAAAAAAATTAGTTTCGAAAACGGTATAATTTTTTTTATTTTTTTAGTTATTTAAAATTAGTTTTTTAATTTATTATTTAAAATTTTAATTTTGTAAAATTAAATTTAAAAGTTAAATTTGTAAAATTAAATTTATAAGTTAATTTTTTTTTACCGTTTTAAAACAGTAACATAATTTAAAAATATTATTTATCTTTATATATATTTTTATTATTTTATATATATAAATAATTAATTAATTATATATAAAAAAATATTTAGGCTTTCAAAATGATTTTAAAAAAAATACTTTTTTTACAAAAATACTTTAATTATGTTAATTTTTAAAATTTAAAAAAATACTTTAATTACAAAATATAAATTTTTAAAATTTAAAAAAAAAATAGTGTTGGGAAGTAGCCATATCATATGCCGAATTCCCAACAAGATTAAAAAAAAATAACAAAATGCACTTGGAAGTCGCCATATCATATGGCGACTTCCAAGTGCAATTTTATTTTTAAAAATAATTTAAACTCGAAAGTCGCCATATCATATGCCGACTTCTGAGCAGAATTTAAAAAAAAAAAAAATTTAAAGTTGGAAAGTCGCCATATCATATGGCGACTTCCCAACTTATTTTAAAATAAGCTTATTTTGATATATAATTTGAAAATGTAGCTAGTTTGATTTTTTTTTTTTTTTTTTAGCAATATCTTAACAAATTTGCCGAATCAATGAGAGTTTAAAGAGGTTATTACAATTGACTCAGTGCTGGATAAAATTTGACAAAATAATTTTTTTATTTGAAAAATACTTCTCCATGAAAGATCCACAATTTTTGAAAAGAAATTGGAATTCTAAAAAATTGTCTTCCACCGAAGCTCAGTAAATTTAAAAAATATTCTTATCTCGTCTTATTTTAACTTTTTTTTCCTTAATCGAGTTTCAAAATCTAATCTAAAAAAAAAATTCCAATCGTGGTTCAAAATTTCATTTTGAATAAGTTTTCTTTAATTGAAGCTCAAAATCTTATTTTGAAAGAGTTTTCTTCAATCGAAGCTCAAACTCTTATTTTAAAAGAATTTTCCTCAATCGAGATTCAAAATTATTTCAAATGATGCATTAAAAATTTCGAACAAAATTAAGTATCTACAAACTTGACTCTTAAAATAGAAAATACATGCATCTACTATAAACTATTGACTCAAATGTTTAGGTGCATTATATGAAGTCATTTTAAATAAAAATTCAACTAAATAAAAGTAAGCATGTAGCTAGCTAGCTCCAAATGTTTCAAATTGTGGATTTCAAAGACTAAGAAAAAATGGAATCACAAAATAAGGATGTCTCCATCTCTTCTTCCTTTTTGCATTATCTGATGAGCCGGGGTTCGAATTTTTTTTATTTCCTTACTCAATCCGAGTCGGTTTAGGTTCAAATCAGTCTAAAAGCTTATTTTACTATTCACAAAATATTAAAAAAATATTTTTATATTTTATAATTAAATTTAAATAATTTTTTATTTAATGAATATTAATTCAGATCGAATCGAACCAATCCAAATTATTAAAATCTTTATTCAAAACCAATCCAACTTATACCAAAATAGCTTGACGTTTGAACGGGTCTATTTATCATTTGTTCTTTTGTTTGGACAAAAGTAAAACAATTCGAATTTAATTATCATTTGACTAAGAGGTTGGGAGAGGGATTTAAAGTATCATTATGAAAAACAATAAATATCTTTGACAAATTGCCCTTTAAGTCCCTTCATCTCCAAAGAGCAAAAACCAACAAAGTCTAAAAATAAAAGTAAGTTTGTCAGCTTCATCTTTGGATTTATTTTTGACCCCAAAAGCTTTTCTTTTTCTTTTTTTTTTTTTGGATTTAATTGTCCAAAGAAGAAAATTCAGTATAATGAGAGAAACTTCTACTACTTTAATTTAAATTTTAATCTATTCTTAGTCTATATCTATTACATCTCTGATCTGTAGAAAGGGGAAATATCAAAGAAGACTATAATTAATAATTAAGAGTAAAAAGATATGAAAGTGGCCGGCTATAGCCTAGCTAGGGTTTCTATAATTGTTCCTGCCGAGGTCGAGTCAACCAGAGAGAGCTGAGAGCTCTTAGACGATGGAAGTAATCAGCAATCGCCAGTAAACACCTTGCAGCTTGACGGGTCGTCAGGATTTGATGCAGCCGATGTATGGTTTGGTGCCTCAGATTATCTGCCTGTAAGTTTTTTTTTTTTTGGAAGGAATTATTGAAAATATTTGCTAAAGGAAAATTTTTCTACATACAATAAAAATAAGAATTAATTATAAATGAACAATACAAGTTAAATATGTAAATTTGTATACTCATTGAATTTAAAAATTTCAGAATAGTAATCTTAAAATAATAATACAGGTGCATTAGAAAGTAAAATTAAGACTAAAAATGGGTTAAACTTGACTTTGAGGGCAGAATTAAGGTTAAATTTGCTTTCTTAAATTTTAGACTCGCTATCCACCAATGACCTTGTGGCACCAATGGTGGTTTGATTGTCAAATGGGGAAAGGAATAAAGAGAAGTTGAAAATAATATCAGCATATTATTCATTTCATTTTCTTGGTTCAAATTACTTGTGGGGTATGGTTTGTCTATAAGGTTTTGACCAAAAATAAAAAATAAATATAAAAAAAATTAAGATTTAATTCAATTGATTTATTTAATTATTTTTAAGAATTAACATTCAACAAATTTAAAATTAAAATCTCAACATCTACAATTTTTTTTATATTCTCATACTGTGATTTTCTTATTAAATATATATATATATATATCCAAGGTGATCAACTTCATAATTCACGTCTTTTTCAGCCAACCCCTCTAAGAAACTTAAAGATGATAATTTACTTGGAAAAACCTGAAAATAAAGGAGAGCAGTTAGTCAGCTTAGGCATATAAAAAGTGGTCAATTTGCCTTTCAATGAACATTGTCCTATTTGTGAGTGTTGGCTTATCAGAATGATGTTTCTAATGACTTCCTCTGATTTGATTGGTAAACATCTTAATTAGAATTTCACTTAACAGTTCTACTGACCAAACGTCAAAATAATTGAACTCTCGTGGTTTTCCTTATTGTGGGGTCATAAATTTCAAAGGGCTAACGCTTCATTCCAAACATTAGGCCCCACCTACCCTAAATCCTCAAAGTTTGATCTAGATATATATACCTAATTCCCACAATTACGAAATTAATGCTCTTTAGGGACCCATATCAAAGATCAATCAAGTAAAAACTTAATTATTTTTTTTAAGCATAAAAGAATATACAAATAGTTTTCGAGATTGAAATTTTTTATATATTTAAGTCAATAATTACTATATTTTTTAAAATTTTTTAATTCGAATCTTTTATCTTCATAGCAAAAAGAACCCTTTTCTTTTTTGTTTTTATTCGAATTTCATCTCAGTCTTATTGGCTAAATGCCTAAATCTGAAAAATAAACTCTAAACTCAGTCTGTGAATTAATGATAGATGGGAAAGAGACTTTGGCTAAGTTAAGGAATGGTCAAGAAAGGAAGTTAAAGGAGATGGTCTTTAAAGATGTGTTTAAGTCAAACGGTTACGACCATGACATCACAAACATATGGGCATGAGGGATCTCTTATAACGTCCATATATTATGCATTATTTAAGGAAGGGCCCCATCAGCATGTGAAAAATGCAAATATTCTTAGACTCACTTGGTTTTGTTGCTAACATTCATCTTAACTATTTCCATCACCCGACAACTTCCTTAATTTCCTGGTGATTAATTAGGTCTTAAGCATTGGCGAATCGACTCAACGAAAAACTGCCATGCTTGCTTTAGGTATAGATAATCTTTTGACATAGACGTTCTTCCCATTGTTTCAAAGTTAGTGTCTACTTGGTACAATTAATAACTTCTAGAACAATTAAAATAATAGATATGTTGTCCTATTTTTTTAAAATATCAGTGTTTGATATCTCTATTCGATGTATATTCGAATATGTATATAAGAATATGACATCTTTTAAATACATGAAATTTTAAAAAAAAATTAAAATATTCATGTTACTACATACTTATATTATATCTGATACCCACGTACCATAGTAAAATAGAGTTTGATTCCTCTAGAAGTGTCTTTAAGTTCTGAATGCTATAGATATAGATACTACTTTATTACAGGCATCCGATTTGGTAGTAGAAAAACTCAATTTACCCATAAAATTAACTTCTTTTTTCCTTTTTCCTCTAATTGGTAAACATATTATTTTGGGAAAAATTACCTAAACCAGACAAGCTGAACCTGATATTTTTAGATCATTCTCAGATGGCATGGGCTACATTTTAATTTAACCCGAAAACCTAAAAGACTACTACATATAAATGTCACTTTCATAGAAATACATGAACCCCCCCCCCCCCCCAAGCATTTTTAATTTTATGGGATGGCACTTTGTGGATAAAAACTATATATGTTAATGGAATTATGTAACCACCAAGCCACATCATGAGTATGACAAGACATGGATGGAGTAGTTTCATATGGAAAACATGATTTTTGGAGTTAGATTTAATTCCCAACCAGATTCTTTTCCCACACATATATATGACCCCATGTTGGTGATCATGGGGTCCACAAACACATCAAACAATTAATAATAATACATTAATGCATGTAATGATCATCAAAGCTGGCATACCTGTCTAACAAAAACTTCAAGGTTGGAGAGCTTGTTCATGGCGATAGCTATTTGGCCCATGTAGTTACTCATATTAGGAGGGCAGCTCAGTGAATCAGACGTTATAAAATCAGAAAGAGACTGATTCAGAGCTTCCAAGCCTTGTGATATAGCTTCTTCAGCTTGCTGTGTCGATTGCTGCAATGCACATATGCCCATTATCTGTTGCTCCGTAAATGGCTCGATGTGATTCAGTACAACCTGAAACAAAACAAAACAAAACAAAAAAAATCATACCCAGAATCAAAATATCATCTCTAATGTGGACAAAAGCTGAATATTTATAAAAAAACTGAAACATCTTTCTTCGTTTTTCTTTACTATGAAACTGTAGTTTTGCTTTGCCATTTTGCTTATTTATTACTACAAACCAAAGAGAAGAGATGGAGATGAAAACAAAGATTCTTGATTTCCATGAAGGTGAAGGAGAAGACAAAGAAGAGATTAGAGATCCGTGCAGTTCTCTCTTCTCTAGTGCCACAAATTGTAGTAACAGACATAGCTTTATCAGAAAGTGAGAAAGACAACTAGCCAAATCCTTTTATACAAAAAACTTAACGATAACTTTCGTCATTCAATTGATGTTTTTTTTTTCTTTTGTTATCCCCGTATATTTCCTTGCCACTGCCACCAACAAATTCCACCCATGCAATTAAAACGTACTAGTACTATTGCCTTCCTGCCTTATCTCAATATATCCTTATACAGTAGTACTTCAAAGCTTATCTTTATAAAGGAAAAGTAAGTAAAAATATAAAGGAAAGAGAATCTAATTAGTAGGATTGTTCTTTGATTATTGACTATAAACCTATAGTAGTGTTAGTTTTTAGTCTTTTTGTTGACAAAATCTAGATTTCAAGTTAGTTTAATTTCCAAGTTTTTGAATTATTCCAAGGGTAGGGTTGGAGTACCTTGAAGAACTGAGACGGCCGAAATCCACCCATCCACATGAAGCATCGCTCAGCTGGAGTCTTCCACATGCCAGACACAAGATGAAAGACATCGGTTTTGGCTACCATGCTTTTTAGGTTCATCAACTCGTCGAAGTGAGCTAAACAGTTATCGACGAAGATCCGAAGCCCGTTCTCCGGCAGATGTTCTTGAACCGCTGCTCGAAGCTCGCACATTAGTCGATGGTGCTCTTCTAGCCATCTTGTATACTCCATGTCAAACACAGCAGCGTCTGAAACAATTAAGTTGATATATAGCCATGAACATTTAAAATAAATAAATAAAAGATGTAAAAGAGGGAGATCATTTATATAGTATATAAAGTATAAACCTGAGCTTATGTAGTTAATACCAACAGGAAGGCCTTGCTCTCCTCCTAGGATATTACCACAACCAAAAATCATGCCCTAAACAGTAAAGTAAATGTTCAAACATATACTCAATTATACACAGATAAACGATATAAAAGGAATTAATGGGCAATTTTTTTTTTTAAAGGTTTAAGGGATATGCTCACTTGAGCTCTGCCTCTTTGAAGTTCTTGTTCCAGTTGGGTAAGCCTAATCGTGCTTGACTCTAACTGCTGAACATAAGCCTGTGATGAAATTAACAAAAATAAATAAATGAACCCCAGAAATGAGAAAACAATGTTTAGTTAATTTCTTTTACTAAAGCTTGATTAAAGGAAAGAAAAATGATTTATAGCAAACAAACCAGTTATAGTAATTAATTTTTTTTCTATCCGCTGACCTTTTTTCTTAGCCTGCTTTTCCTTGCTGCCTCTCTATTCTGAGCAAGTCTTCTCAATGTCTGCTTGGAAATGATCCAAACAAATTACATACATTCATCATTTCTTTTGCAGAAAAAAGGTAGTAGAAAGGGGAAAAAAGGTAAGAGTGAATGTCTATAAAAAAGAGAGTCAAAGAATTCACCTTAGGGTCTGGTGTTTTTGGTCCTTCCTGCTCTGAACTTGATGTTGGCCCTTTACGCTTCCCCTCACGCTGCCAAATTAAAACATTTATTTGTTACAAAGATTCCAACCTTTTAGAAAAACAAAATCAAAGCATGGGAATCTCAGTTTTTTTGAATAAGATAATATATGCATCAGGTTTCTGTTTCCTGGTTTAAGATAAGAGCCTAGCAAACCTTGACAGCTTTAGCAGCTGGTTGATCTGGTGCAGAAGCTGAAGCATCATTTCTGGCGTTGACCAACTCCATGGACGGCTCTGATGGTCTCTTTGAACCACTAGTTGCTGGAGAAATCAATCCTGTACTTGTCTACCAAATACAAAACAAACCCACTTAGAAAAATTAGTATTTAAATAATTAATGTACTTGACATAAAACTCTCTAAATGACTAAATCAATATAAATAATAAGTTTTACCTTTGTTAATGATGGTGGCTCAACGTGCATAGGCTGTGAAGGGAAAATGTTCAGAGTCGGAGGCCTCATGCCAGAATTATCTGCACTCATAAAATTCTCACAAGCATTAACTCAAACTTCTTTTACTGAAAAATTTCGAAAGAGAAAACTACCAAGTACGGATACAGACATGTAATATGAGTAGGATTCGACACGAATAGAAAATTTAAAAAAATTAGGACACAGAAAAGAAAGAACACCGATAATAAAAAAAATATTTTTTATATAGAAATATTTAATATAAATATTATTTCTTTTTATTTATATATAATCAATATTTTTCACAAATTTGAATTCTCATCAAATATTAAAGTAAAAGCATTTTATTTACTAAAAATTATTTATATACTTTGACAATACTTATTATTTCTTTAATTTAACAATTTTCTATTTAATTTTATCTTATTCTTTAAATAATTAAAAAAAAAGCAGTGGGTCATCACTCTCCTTTCGCTTTTCACCCACCTACCCCAACCTCTCCTCTGTCACTTCTCTGAGTTCTTCCCCAAACCCCACTCCTTCGTCTACCATTTTTTTCATTTTTTTCTGTTATGATTTCTTCCGGTTCCATATGCATCTTCTTATTTCTCCCTTCTTCTTTCTTTTTGCTGTCTTGTACACATTTTGGAGTTGAGAAAGAAAAAAAATAAAATAAACAGGAACAAAGGGAGAAGGAAGTGGTGCGGTGGAGCCACTAGTTTGCCGTGTCCCTCCAGTAGACAAGCATGTCTTGACCGTTTCGAGATTTTTTATTTTTTTTGCCGTGTCCCGACATATTCCATAAGTATTCCGGCATGTCTGTGTCGGACACCGGTACGAGAAGTTTCCCGCGTCGGTGCTTCATAGTAGAAGAAAGATAGCAATGGAGTGAAACTGATTAAAACAGGACCCAAAAGAAAGGGAAGGGAGACAAAGGCAAGAGAAGTATATGAAGTTAGTTTGTAGCTTTGTTCCACCAAAACAGAAAAAGGAAGAAACAAAGAAAAAAGCAAAGAAAACCCATACCCCTACACGTGTATTTTTCAGTAAATGTAAAGAATTTTTGCAAGGAATTCATGATCATAGAGTTGTGTGTTACATGTCATGGTCCAAAGCTTACTCATAACATATATACAAATAAAATAAAAAAGTTGCAAAAAACATTTCTTTTTCTTTGAAAATTTATTTGTTTTTTTTTTTTTTGGTTTCTTGCAGAGATTTGTTTCTGCAAGGATCTGGTCAAAGAAAGTACTGGCAAATTAAATATGTTGAATACATGAACATGCTTTTCCTGTGAAGAAAAGGAGAAATAAAAAAAAAAAAAAAAAAACTTATAGTCTTTGAAGTAAACAGTGAAAGAAAAAAACGAAGAAAATTTGAGAGAGAGAGAACATTAGAACACTCACGTCTTTGGTCTTGAATAGTGGAAGGGTGTTGTCCATCAAGATAGAGAAAAAGGGTTTGATCTAATTCACCCAAATCATAAGCTCCAGTATCTTTGTTTCTGCTTACCCCAAACAGCAAACATAAAATAAAATTTCAAAAAGTTAACATTTTCATGAAGAAGAAGAAGAAAAAAGAAAAGAAAAACTTTTGGGGTTTTAGGACGCAGATTAGCTAGAGGAAGAAAGCATATGAGAAAGGGGAGTGTTTCTGGGTTTTGCTTTGAATAGTTTGTACTGTAAAAAAATGTTACATGAAGTTTCCATGGATGGAAGATGATGATGATGATAATTGCATCATTGCATAAGGAATCTGATTTTGATGATGTTGATTATGCTCTTGTATTTGATGCTGATGTTGCTGCTGATATTGATGATGATGATGATGACGTTGATTATTATGTTGGTGATGGTCTAGTTGGATGGAGTAGTTCATGTTGCCTCTACTGGTATCCATGAAAACAACCACCCCAACCAACCAAGCTAGCTAGCTAAGCTTCTTCTTCTTCTTGTTCTTCTTCCTCTTCTTGAAGAGCTCTTGAATTCACTATTAATGGCGAAACCATCTTCCTTTTATTCTTTTGCAAATCATTTTTTCCACTTCCATCATCAAAATAGTCATGAAAAAGAAAGAAATTATAGAGAAAAAATAAAGAGTCAGTTATAATTTGAAAGAAAAGAAGAGGTTTTTTTTTTTTTTTTTTTTTTGTGATAGAATGAGAGATCAGTCAGAGACAAAGAATAACAAGAAAAAGAAGAAGAATGGAATTGAATTGAATTAAATTAAATATACAGAAATAAAAGATAAAACCATTTTTTATCTCTCTATAAATAAATTGAATTATATGACTTTTTTTTTCCCTTTCTAAACCAAAATTTTCAGATAAAGCGGTATATATCCTTTAAAAACTCCTAATAAAAAGAACAAAAAACAAATTAAAAAAACCAGAGAAGATCTGAACAAAATAACTAATTTTTTATTTTATAATTTTATTTAAAAAATATTCTCATCTACAAATAAAATTAATAGGCGACACATACTTCAAATATATTTAATAAATAAATAAAATATATGATAATTTTTTAATTTTATTTATAAATTAAAAAATATTATTATCAATGTATAAATACGAATTCTTTTATTTATTTATTTATAAAACGACTTTGCGATGGGAAACCGCTTAAGACTTCCTTGATGGAGTTTCCAACTTGATTTATTTTGAAATGACAATTATGCCCTTATGGAAAACCAAATTTAGTATTGACATTTTCATGCAGACTTTACACGTAGATTTTGTGGTGGCGGCTCTCGTTCAAACGACAACTACCGTTCAGGCTTTTTTAGCGGTTTTTTTATTACAATATAACAAAAAAAAAAAAAATTATCAAATTATCGTTGCTTTTTGATTATTTTTTAAAATACGGATCTTTTTTTTTCTAGCTGGGAAATCGTCATCCCCCATGACGATTTCCCAGCGTGTTTTTTTGCAAATTTGCAAAAAAATACCAAGGGAAATCGCCACCCCCCATGGCGATTTCCCTTGGTAATTTTAGCAAAATTTGCTAAAACCATGAAGGGAAATCGCCATGGGGGGTGGCGATTTCCCTTCATGTATATATATATTTTTTTTAATTAATAAACAAAAATTATATTAAAACAAAATTTTATTTTAATTTGATAAATTTATTTTTTAAAATTATAAATTAAATTAAAATATTTTTTTATAGGTTTGGTTATTTATTTTTTAAAAATATATATTAAAAATGTAATTTAATTTATTATTACAATTTTATAAAAAATAAAAATATATTTCTTATCAAAATTTAAAAAGAAGATTATATTTTTTATTAAATTTTTATATCAAAAATTTTATTTTTTATAATTTTGTAATATTATAAAAAAGAAAATTTAATTTATATCAAAAATAATTTAATGATGTAAAATGTAAATAATTTTTTTTTTAAAGAAATTTATCGAGTCACTTTTTTAAAT
The DNA here is from genome assembly GCA_030761205.1 of Fremontodendron californicum. Classification (NCBI taxonomy): domain Eukaryota; kingdom Viridiplantae; phylum Streptophyta; class Magnoliopsida; order Malvales; family Malvaceae; genus Fremontodendron; species Fremontodendron californicum. The sequence continues at coordinate 32,324,902 of JAULJL010000005.1, forward strand.
AAAGAAATTATTTTTAAGTTGGTATCGTAAAATAATTTTTTTAATTTGATTAGTTTTTTTGAGTTGGTATTCGATTAACTCGTGACATCAATTTAATCATTGTTTTTAATAATAATATAGATTGTTACAGTTTAAAACTGGATATTTGATAAAAAAATTTTAATTTAATTTCTGATTAAATTTTTTTTTCTTATTAAAATTTAAAAAGAAAATTAAATTAAAATGAAAAAAAGAAAAGCAACTTATCATGTAATTTGGATTATTATATTAAAATTAAATAACAACATTAAGATATAAATTAAAATAAAATATAACAATTAATTTCCGAACAAATTACATGAAATGCAAAACATATAAATTTATATTAGAAATTTAAAACACATTACAATTATTCTAATTATTGCGTGGTGTAGAGCAACAGTGTCGAGTTCTTCTAGTGCGTGGTGGTTGCACCCGTCGTTCAACCTCGTCAGTGGCACGTATTCGCGGTCCACCACGACCTCTTGCTATAACCGCCACTGGTTCCGGTTGTATGTCATCAGTCGTTTCATCCGTATCAAAAGTTTGAAACCCACTGCTGGATGAGCCAACACCTAGTTCACTCATAACGGGAACCTGACTACTAGATGCACCCATAAATGATGTAGCATCAAATGCTGACGAAGGGGTTCCAAACTGATACATGGATGTTAAATATGCTGAACTTGGACTTAGGACGGGGAGCTGGTCATCTAACCTCGTTCTTGGCGGTGATGGTCGGTAACACTCATCAACGTCATATCCGGGGTGACTTACGGAATAACGATGGCTGGATGGTACTCCATGATCCCGTTCAGGTTCAGGATGATCAAATGACATCCTCGGTGCTGTGAACTCCGATGAGGTCGGCTGACGCCTTCGCCCACGTTGTCGGCGAGGTCTAGGAGCATCCATATCCTGTGTAGGAGGGACTGGAGCTGAAGTTTGTCCGGTAAATGGCATACTCCTAACATCCTCGTGCATCGACGGTGGACAAACGAAAGGCCGACCTTCATTTCTATACCATCTTATGTAATCAGCAGATGGGTTGAAATTATTACCAACAATCGGGTAACCTGTCGGAATTCGTTGAAAACGTATGTTCCACCATTGGATCCAATGTTCATGCTTCGCAGGCCAGAATTCATCATTACGACCACGCATGTCGACCTTGTGATGCTTATCAAGGTTCATCGGGGCTGCAGGAATTGGTTGTTGCATCCCAAATTGTCGCAACACCCGGTCAGTTTGGTGCCACTCTACATATGAAAAGCATATCAATGCTGTGTTTGCTTTCCATATATTGAAATTATTGTAGGCATCCGATGGGAGGCATGCCATAATTTCACTCGAGGAATATGGCATCCACAGAAACTGCGAATAATTATTACAAATTATTAGTTTCATATGGATTAAATAAAAAAAAAAAACTTCAATGTAACAATCGAAATATTTACCTTATCATATCCTAGTCGATCTAGTCGTAGTCTTATACTTGCAAGATCGCTCGGAGTCTCTGTAAAATCTCTACCCGTACTCCTACTCCACCTATTAAAATGCATATAATATCTTAATGTCCTATAAAAATACAATTTCGTACAAAATTAATAAAATAGTAAAGATTATTACCTGCTTGCAAGGGGGTATACAGCCGAAATATCCACGCGCAGAGCAAGAAATGGTAGCCGATACCAAGCCCATGATTGTAGAAGCACTAGACATCAACCTATGTCATGGTTTTTTGGAACTGTAGCTCGGCAAAGTTCTCTATACAAAACTGCCAAACACGCAGAACCCCAACTATAATTTGCTGCTTCCTCTAAATCACGTAGCAATGGAAGATACATTAAATGTACCCGACTGCTCGATTTGTCAGGCATCAGTAATCCTCCAATCAAACGTAAAATATATGCTCTAGCAGCATATTGTATTTGTTGTTCGGTTGCATGTAATGGCAGATTTTGAAACGTTTTCAACCAAGTCAGTCTCACCGTTGAGCCAGATACGACGTCTTCTGGAGGTACCTCACCCAATAGATCTTGACACAGTTCATTCCAATCTAGCAGGCTTCCGCCTGTAACTGCATCGCCATGGATCGGAAGTCCAAGTTGCAGCGCAACATCTTCGAGACTGACCGTGCATTCACCACATGGAAAATGAAAAGTGTGCGTCTCGGGTCTCCATCGTTCGACCAACGCAGAGATTAAATCGGGTTGTATCACAAGTCGTCGAATTTGACTTGCGTGATAAAATCCGGCTCTTCTTAAGTGGTCGATAATATAAGGATGCGGGTCCTCCAATGTAAATTTCCTCGAACGTAATACTCGACGAGTTTCCTGTTATAATAATAAAAATTAATATATTATAAAACTATAACAATTAAAAAGTAATAAATAAAACTATAAAATAACAAAATAATAATATAATATAATATAATATAATATAAACAATAATAATATAATATAATATAAAACAATAATAATATAATACAATATAATATAATATAAACAATAATAATATAATATAATATAAAACAATAATAATATAATATAATATAAACAATAATAATATAATATAAAACAATAATTTCGTATAAAAAAACAATAATAATATAATATAAAAAAACAATAATAATATAATATAATATAATATAAAGAATAATAATATAATATAATATAAAACTATAATAATATAAAAAAACTATAATAATATAATATAAAACAATAATAATATAAAAAACAATAATAATATAAAAAACAATAATAATATAATATAAAACAATAATAATATAATATAATATAAAACAATAATAATATATAAAACAATAATAATATAATATAATATAAAACAATAATAATATAAGAAACAATAATAATATAATATAATATAACACAATAATAATATACAAAATAATAATAATATAAAAAACAATAATAATATAATAATATAAAAAATAATAATAATATACAAAACAATAATAATATAAAAAACAATAATAATATAAAAAACAATAATAATATAAAAAATAATTATATTATTTAAAAACAATAATAATATAACAATTTACTTACCTCGTTAAATATAAACTCCGAGATGTGATTTTCTTGTAACCTCAATAGTGAAGCCATTTCAAAATATTGTTGTAGAAAAAAAAATTTGTAGAAAGAAATTTTTTTTGGTAGAAAAATGAAAAAATTTTGAAAGAAAATGAAAATTTGAATGAGAGGAATGAAAATTTGAAGGAGAGGAGGGGGGTATTTATAGATAAAATGAGTGGGGTGGGGGGTGTGGGGGGGAGGGGGGACGTGGGGGATGGGGGCAACGGTCATATGACCGTTGCCCCCTTTCAATTTTTTTTTTCTAATTTGTTTTTTTTTTCATTTCAAATTTAAAATTTAAAAAAAAAATTCAAAATATTAAATTATAAAAAAACCTAAAATATATTTTACGAATTTTTAAATTTTTTTAAATTATAAAAAGAAATATTTTAATTTAATTTATAATTTTTAAAAATAAATTTATCAAATTAAAATAAAATTTTGTTTTAATATAATTTTTGTTTATTAATTAAAAAATATATATATACATGAAGGGAAATCGCCACCCCCCATGGCGATTTCCCTTCATGGTTTTAGCAAATTTTGCTAAAATTACCAAGGGAAATCGCCACCCCCATGGCGATTTCTGATAACTCGTATAATTATATAGTTTTTAGTTATGTTTTATTATTGTTTTGTGTCAAATACGAGTTATTATTGTTTAGTCTAATTGTGTTTATGATCTTTATGTATTTTGGTGTTTTTCACAAGTTTCTTTGAGTGATTTCAGATTACTAGAATTAAGGGTAAATCCAGTTCAGTTCCAGTTCCGACACCTTTTGCCATATCAGCTATATCTCGAGTTTCACTGAAGCAATAAGGCTGCAATTTGTAGCCGTGCAAAGCTAAGAGGCATATTTATCTTTTTCATGTTGTACACTTCTTGAAACGGAGTCGTTTTCTCTAGCGAAATCGACCATGAAGTTGGCTGATGTGCAATGACGTCTGTGCTGACCTGTTTTCGTATTTTGCCCATATCTTCTTATCCACATCAGAAAATGAGCTGATTCCAATGGCTATGGATCAGTAACTGATAGGGTAACATTTTTCTAGAAGACCATGTGATCAGATAAGGCCTGAAAAATTGACAAAATCGACCATCAAGTTGGCTGATCAAAATCGTCATGTATGACGAAAATTGTTAGAAAATGCACCCACCTATTATACCTACCTTTGAAATTTGTAAAGCTTGTCTCTTGTCATTTAGCCCTCCAAAATGTGTATAAATAGAGGGCCTTGGATGATTGTAAGGGATCATATTGTACATTGGTAGGATATTAGCCATAATAAATAAATTCTCTAAGTTTTCTTCTTCTTTCCTTTCTCTAGTTTTCTTTTTCTTTATTTTCTTCTTCTTCTTTCTTTCTTTTATTTCCTTCTTAGATTCTATTTAATTTTATGTTTATAATGCCTATGCTAGGCTAAACTTCTATTTGGTTAAGGGTGATTTCAAAGCCCTAAACATGTTTTGTGATTGATTTTCAGATTCTATCTATCATTAATTTTCTATCAAAGTTGCTTATGTTCTTCTACAAGAATTGTTCATGATGTTGTCTTGATTTATTTAGGTGTACAACTAGATAGATCTTGATAATTATCTATTGCTAGTCTAGGAGTCTTGATCCGTGTAATTGTCTTGATTTCCTATTCATAAGTGGCAATTTGTGATTAATGATTATGGTCAAGTTTTCAATAATTGCAAAGTGGAACATAACCTAAGTTGAACAATCCGAGCTTATGTGTTTGTTGCTTAGACCAACCTATCTTTCTCATCATAAAGCTGCCATTAAATTGAATTTAGAGAGCTTATTCTAGGTTGTTTAATGGTTAGAGATTAAATAGAGAGCTTGTTCTATTTAACGACAAACTAAGGAAAGATTGGGATAACAGAGCTTGTTGTTATCTACGGTTGTTAACTTTGATAGTTGGTTGATATTGATAGATCTGAAATTGATTCTTAATGATGTCTAGTGGTGGAGAATGAAACCTTAACCATATTTTTCATATTTGATTCTTCTTACTTACTTGTTTTCTTACTTTTCTAGTTTGCTTATTTTTAAAAATATATTTATTTTTATTGGCTGGTTATACCGCCTAATTTGTATATTAACTTTGTTTTATTTTTATTGGCTGGTTATACCGCCTAATTTAGTATATATATTTTTATTGGCTGGTTATACCGCCTTGCATCTTATTCTTATTATTTACTTTAGTTTAAATCTGGCTTCAAAAACCCCTTTTCTTTTATTGTTTTCTTTGAACGTAAGTTATAAACTAATAACTCATAGATTAAAACCCAATCCCTGAGGACTCGACCCTTGCTAATCATTATACTTACAATTGATCTTTTTAGTGCAAGGTTAAATAAGATACACTCTTTTGGGTGCATCAAATTTTTGGCGCCGTTGCCGGGGATTGCTTTCTTTAGTTTATTTGTTACTTGGTTTATTCTTATTTTCAGTTCTAATTAGTTTTATTTTCTTGTACATACAAGTTTTTCTTTTCAAATTTAAAAAAAAAAACAAAGAAAAAAACAATGGAATTGAGCAATTTAACACTTGAAGAGTTGGTGGCATACATGAACATAGAGAATCAACAAGCCAATCTCACCTCCCCAGTTCAACAATTGGCCATGGGAGGATGTCAAGGCCATCAAGTGTTCCAAGACCAACAATATGATCATTACTCAAACACTTACCATGAGGGATGGTGGGATCATACTAATTATGGCTACTCGAAAAATTACCAAGAAGTAGATCCTTATGCCAATTACACTCATCCATCTAGCTTCAATCAATCATGGTCTCAAGAACCAGATCTTTTTCAACCACCACATATGACTCAAAACTCAGGTACTTCTTTAGAAGATCTTGTCTATTCTCTTGTTACTGATTCTTTGCAATTTCAACAGGAAACAAGGGCAAGCATCCAGAGTTTGGAAAAGCAAATGAGCCAATTGGCTAGTAGTATGGTGGGATGGGTAGCACAAAGATCTGAAGAACTCCCAGCCCAAACGATGGTTAACCCAAAGGAGAATGCTACTATTGTGACCTTGAAGAATGAGGAACAAGATGAGGATGAAACAAAATTAGAGATGGATTCTATTCTTGAGGATAATGAAGCCAAAGATCCAAATAAGAGTATTTCGGCACCTGAGGTAACGTTTAAGGTTTCACTTTTTACTGATGTTTCTTCTCCACCTTTTCCTAGTAGATTTGCAAAGTTCAAGGAGGAAGAACATGAACAACACATGCCGGAAACCTTAAACAACTTGTTTGTGGAGGTCATTCAACAAGTATCAAAATATGCTCCATTCCTCGATGACATATGCACCACAAAGGATGATGGAATAATACTTGTAATGGAGAATGCATCCACTGTTGTGCAAAGAAAGCTTCCTCTCAAACGCATAAATTTGGGAAATTTCATGTATGAGCCTGACAAGCCTAAAATGCCAAGAAGGGGTGTTGGTTAGGTTCAAAACACTAAATCAAGTGCTAATTCGGGGAGGCAGCCTAATTAGTGAAAGCATTGCCAAATTGCCATCCTCAGATTTGCTCTCTTTTTCTTTATCTTTTTCTTATGTTTCTTTGCTAATTGTGTTTAGTGTTTCTAAGTTCATTTAGGCTGCATAAGTTTATTTTGTTTATTAGTTCTTTTCACTTACACATGATTCTTTCATTTGGGATTAATAGCATTACATTAATGACAATGTAAGAATTATGTGTGGGGGGAAGAATTTAGGATTTTATTTAGAGTGTTTTGTTTTTGTGTCTTTTTTATGTTGTTTTTCACTGATCCTTGTTTTGAAAATAACTAGATGTAAATATAATTTTTATTTTTTTTACCCCGGTTAAATGGCGGATAACGGTACTCCGTGATTATTTAAATCGGTTCCATCAGCTACCCACAAAACTGATATTGTATATAAATTTCTCTTTCATCTTTTTTTTTTCATTTTTTTCAGGATGGATGATATTCTCACAAGATTGCAGAAACGATTTCCTCCTTTTCCTCGAAATATTTTACTGAAGCTTTACCAAGTTCGATTTGAAAGATTAAGAATGCTTATGCACAAAGGGATTCCTGAAGACATACGTTGGATAATTGAAGCCAAGGTACGTGAAGATGAATATCTTCCTATTTTGCATTTACCAGGTACAGGTAGAAGCACTTTTGCAAAGAAGCGACGAGCAAAGCGCATGGGTTCAAACTGCCACAAATGTGCACGATGGACGTGTAACGGTAAATGTCGTTCTATTGGGATTCCGTCCTCTAATCGAGATGATAAAATTGAATTCATTAAGGATGGACTGAGTAAGGAGAATTTGGGTAATATCCAACTTTCTCTTGAGACGCATCCTAGTGGAGACGTACAAAGAGAAATTCTTGATTTATGGCCGCGATTCCAAAGGGAATGGCAACATCTTGGGAATCTGATGTTAAAAGACCCTGTTTGCCAGCTTGTAAGAAAACTGGATGGGAAGCATATCCTCGACTCATAGAAGGCGTTTAAGTCGTTTCTGGACGTAAAACCAGAGGAAGATGTGAGCCACAATCACAACTACAATAAATGACTTCTCAGCTTTTGGTTTGATTTGCAATAACTTTATTTTGGTTTAATTTACGTGTTGTTCGATTTGTGTAATTATTCTCGTTTTTTTTTATTTGTCTTTTACGGTTGATTTTTTCTTCTCTTTTTGATTTTCTTCCTGAAATCACGCAAAAATCTTTTGTTAGGTTAACATTTTCTTCTGACAGGTCAGATACACTTTCGGCGACATTATTACTCTTGTCTGATTCACTACTCAGTCCTCTATATATTACACCATGTACTCATTCTCTTTCAGGCACTCGAAAAAAAATGGAAAGTACTTCATCCCAGCGCATTAAAAAAATTTGTGTCTTTGGAGGTGCTTATCCAGGGAAAAATAACATATTCGCTGATGAAGCCATAAGAGTTGGAGTAATACTTGCCCAACAAAAGATCCACTTGATTTATGGAGGCGGTAGTACGGGTTTAATGGGAGCAGTCGCTACAGCAGCACACGCCGGAGGAAGTCCAGTTCTAGGAATCGTGCCAAAACTATTCACAAGTTTTTATGGACCTACCGTGGGTAAGGAAATACAAGTCTGGAGTGTCCCTGAATGGATAACAATCATGTACCATTCTGCCGATGCATTCATTGCTTTACCAGGAGGTCTGGGTACATTGGAAGAAATAGCTTGCGTGGCTTCTTGGTCATCTTTGGTCACAAATAAGAAACCCATTGGTTTGCTTAATATTAATGGTTATTTTAGTAATTTGCTTTCATATTTAGATAATGCTGTGCATAATGGATTCATGTTTTCAGAGGCAAGGAGAACCATAATTTCTGCTACAACCATTGAAGATTTACTCAAAAAGCTCCAAGCTTATGAGTGTTTATCTGCTACGGTTGTTTCGCAAACGCTCGGAAAAAGAAAAAGAGATATGGACGAGCAAGGAGTGGATTGCACTTTGTCTTTGTGACATTATCTAACATTTTGCTTGTTGTGTCTCAGTTATAATAAGTGGTTAGCAACCTCTGCAGGTAATATCTCCTAAATTCTACCTTTAAAATTTGACATTGGGGACAATGTCATATTTTAGTAGGGGGTAAGGGACATATTTTGCTAATTTAAAAAAAAAAAAAAAATTGTTGTGTTTTAAGCCATTTAGAAGTATTCATTCTGAACAAGGTCTGAGTAAGGGAGACTTGAGACATATCTTGTCAGTTTGATTTCTTCTTTTCAAAAAAAAAAAAATAGTTTGTTGTGTTTTAAGCAATTTAGAAGTATTCATTCTGAACAAGGTCTGAGTAAGGGAGACTTGAGACACACCTTGTCAGTTTGATTTTAATCTTTTTATGTTTACTTGTTAATTTTTGTTTAGTATTTTAAGATTATTCAGGTTGCATGAGTTTGTTTTGTTTTGAGTCTTAGCTTTTCCTATTCTTATGTTATTAGTTCTTTTCTCTTACACATGATTCTTTCATTTGAGTTAATAGACTTACATTGAGGACAATGTAAGAATTAAGTGTGGGGGGAATGATTTAGGATTTCTTTTATTTTGTCTACTATTTTTTTTATGAGTCTTTATTATTATTATTATTTTTTTTTTTTGAGTTTTAGTTCCTTTTTAATACAATGATGAGATATGAATTGCATAAGTCTAAAACAGATTTATTAGTGAGAAGATTTTCATGAGAATTGAGCTTGATGTCAACCTTTTTATGAGCCAATGTTAATATGATATGTTGATTGAGAAAGAAGCATGTTTAGACTTAATCTGACTTGTATAATCATCCTTGTGAGTTTTTGAGCCTATAATGATTGATGCATTATACAAATCAATCTAATTTCTTTCTTGAGTGCTCTTATGATTACATGATTCTCTAGAACTTGCTTTAAACCGTTTGAGACTATATTGATACATGTGACAACATGAATATGATAGAGGCATTAGGATTATAACCAGAGCCAAACAGCCATCCATTATTAATGTTCCAAGAGAACACACCCTTAGTGAACCAATTTGAGCCTACATTGAATAAGCTATCTCTTTGGTAACCATAACTTGTCCCTAACCTAAATATACTTATATCTTTACCTTTGTTCCAAAGATGAATTAGCATGTTTTGAGACAAGTTGAAAAGACAAGGAAGATTTATTGAAAATTTGGGTTAGAAACAAGAAATAAGTGTGGGGGGAAAAGAAAGAAAAAAGTCAAGAGAAAAAGAAAGGGATCATTGTCAAATACATTCCCATATTAAAAAAAAAAAAAAAAAACTTCTCTTGAACTTCTAGTTAAAGTAAAAAAAAAAAAGATGTTACAAAGTTGGTTAGAATGATGCAAAGGCTCAACATGAATATTTAGCCTATGTTATTATATGCTTTATAAGAGTTTTGAGAAGTTTTATTTGTATGATCTTTTTATGTCTCTAAACTTTATGAACTCTTTGGAACCTTTGTGATATCTTTATCCTTTTGTTCTTCAACCACATTACAAACCCCTTGGCCCCATTACAACCTTGATTAAAGACCTCTTGATTCATGAAGTTGTATGATCTAAATAGTGGAGAATAGGTGGACAAGCAAGAATATGGTAGAACTGTTTTCATGAGATTGATTGAGTGTAAACACTTCACCACTACTTTAAAGAGTGAAAATCATGAGGGTATCCCATGTGAGTAGTTGAGATTAAGTTTGAATATGCACTATTTTGATTGAAATATGTTATGTTAATATTGGCTTAACTCAAACAATTTACATTCAAGCATGATTTTTTGTGAAATTCTTTAAGCTATTGATTAGTTTATAAGACTTGTTCAAAGATTGTCTCTAATTTGTATTGAAAGGATTAGGAGTAAATATTTTTAGTATATGTAGTTTATTTATATTTTAGTTTTTCAATGTTTGTGGGTATCGTTCTAGTAAACCCTCATGAGACTAAACTCGTCCACTAGGGACACCTAGGGGTTTAAAGGCTTGTGTCACATGCTAAGTGCCACCGTGATTTCCTACGAAAGTGGATTAGATTAGATTTTCTTATTTTATTTTTATTGAGTCGTTGCTAGGGACTAGCAACAATCTAAGTGTGGGGGTGTGATAACTCGTATAATTATATAGTTTTTAGTTATGTTTTATTATTGTTTTGTGTCAAATACGAGTTATTATTGTTTAGTCTAATTGTGTTTATGATCTTTATGTATTTTGGTGTTTTTCACAAGTTTCTTTGAGTGATTTCAGATTACTAGAATTAAGGGTAAATCCAGTTCAGTTCCAGTTCCGACACCTTTTGCCATATCAGCTATATCTCGAGTTTCACTAAAGCAATAAGGCTGCAATTTGTAGCCGTGCAAATCTAAGAGGCATATTTATCTTTTTCATGTTTTACACTTCTTGAAACGGAGTCGTTTTCTCTAGCGAAATCGACCATGAAGTTGGCTGATGTGCAATGACGTCTGTGCTGACCTGTTTTCGTATTTTGCCCATATCTTCTTATCCACATCAGAAAATGAGCTGATTCCAACGGCTATGGATCAGTAACTGATAGGGTAACATTTTTCTAGAAGACCATGTGATCAGATAAGGCCTGAAAAATTGACAAAATCGACCATCAAGTTGGCTGATCAAAATCGTCATGTATGACGAAAATTGTTAGAAAATGCACCCACCTATTATACCTACCTTTGAAATTTGTAAAGCTTGTCTCTTGTCATTTAGCCCTCCAAAATGTGTATAAATAGAGGGCCTTGGATGATTGTAAGGGATCATATTGTACATTGGTAGGATATTAGCCATAATAAATAAATTCTCTAAGTTTTCTTCTTCTTTCCTTTCTCTAGTTTTCTTTTTCTTTATTTTCTTCTTCTTCTTTCTTTCTTTTATTTCCTTCTTAGATTCTATTTAATTTTATGTTTATAATGCCTATGCTAGGCTAAACTTCTATTTGGTTAAGGGTGATTTCAAAGCCCTAAACATGTTTTGTGATTGATTTTCAGATTCTATCTATCATTAATTTTCTATCAAAGTTGCTTATGTTCTTCTACAAGAATTGTTCATGATGTTGTCTTGATTTATTTAGGTGTACAACTAGATAGATCTTGATAATTATCTATTGCTAGTCTAGGAGTCTTGATCCGTGTAATTGTCTTGATTTCCTATTCATAAGTGGCAATTTGTGATTAATGATTATGGTCAAGTTTTCAATAATTGCAAAGTGGAACATAACCTAAGTTGAACAATCCGAGCTTATGTGTTTGTTGCTTAGACCAACCTATCTTTCTCATCATAAAGCTGCCATTAAATTGAATTTAGAGAGCTTATTCTAGGTTGTTTAATGGTTAGAGATTAAATAGAGAGCTTGTTCTATTTAACGACAAACTAAGGAAAGATTGGGATAACAGAGCTTGTTGTTATCTACGGTTGTTAACTTTGATAGTTGGTTGATATTGATAGATCTGAAATTGATTCTTAATGATGTCTAGTGGTGGAGAATGAAACCTTAACCATATTTTTCATATTTGATTCTTCTTACTTACTTGTTTTCTTACTTTTCTAGTTTGCTTATTTTTAAAAATATATTTATTTTTATTGGCTGGTTATACCGCCTAATTTGTATATTAACTTTGTTTTATTTTTATTGGCTGGTTATACCGCCTAATTTAGTATATATATTTTTATTGGCTGGTTATACCGCCTTGCATCTTATTCTTATTATTTACTTTAGTTTAAATCTGGCTTCAAAAACCCCTTTTCTTTTATTGTTTTCTTTGAACGTAAGTTATAAACTAATAACTCATAGATTAAAACCCAATCCCTGAGGACTCGACCCTTGCTAATCATTATACTTACAATTGATCTTTTTAGTGCAAGGTTAAATAAGATACACTCTTTTGGGTGCATCAATTTCCCTTGGTGTTTTTTACAAATTTGCAAAAAAAAACACGCTGGGAAATCGCCATGGGGGATGGCGATTTCCCAGCTGTAAAAAAAAGATCCGTATTTTGGGAAATAATCAAAAAGCAACGGTAATTTGATATTTTTTTTTTTGCTATATTATAATAAAAAACCCCTTTTTTAGCCCTATATATTCATTTTTATATAGATTTATATTTGATATATTATCAGTGTATAAATTTATACATTATCAATAAATCAGATAATATCACTGATTAAAAATAAAATTATCTGTATTTATTTTTAAAACTTTTAATTAGGTGTGACATCATCTGATTTACTAACAGTATATAAATATATACACTGTTAATACATCAAATATAAATTCGTTTCATATTACATTTTTCTATTTGTTCATAATCTTTGTAAAGATAAAATTGATATTTACCTCTTCAACTTCTATTGAGGTGGAGTTTTTTTAAATTGATTTCCTTTTAGACTAATGAAACATTTTTAATCATAAAAAATAAAAATTCTGATACTTCTATATGTTAAAGTTTAGAATTGATACTTGATCATTGCAATAATAATAGAATATAATAATGACATGTTTATCCTATTAATTTTTTTTAATTAATAAGTTGACTACTTTTAATTAATGGTTTAATATTTAATAACATATGCTAATAATTTAGTTTTAATATAAAGAGAACTTAACTAATTAATTATGATCCATTTTGATATGAATTTTGCATATTTTATTGGGTTAGTATGTTATGACAATTGTGTGGACCCAATAAGCTTTTTATGGAAGGTTATTAGGGTTTTACTATATGGCTAAGTCACATCTTCACTTGCACGATATCTATCAACTAGGAGCCATCAATAAAGAGAGGAGGGAAAAGAAAAACTAGTTTATCCAGAATTAGTAACTGGCTTCCGCTTTTAACAATGTCTGTCCAAATATGTATGTTAATTATTTTATCTAATTATAGTGTTCTGATTATCACAATGAATTTTAGAATTTTGCTGGCATTTGATATATATCAGAGTCGATTTTGAGAGTACTTTAATGTGCAACCGAAGACAATGGATCTTTGTTGGAGTGAAAGAGAATTACATGGTCCTAAAAAGAGCCATGAATCCATAAGGACCGTGTGTTAAAATTCAATTGGATAATAATACCTTCTAAATTGATGTGGATATGGCATATTCAACTATTTTTGTCCTAATTATTTATTTTAATTATTTATTTCATAGTCTTTATTTTACGGATTGATTTTCGTGAAAATTATCAAGAAAATTTGACATGATTTATCCATAATCATAAAATTTTAACTTACAATAAATAGATGAATAAAATTTTTTATTAATAAATTTAATTCTAATTTAAATTTTAGGATTGTATTTAAGCTACGTCAATAATCCGTAATAATTTTCTCGTAATTCAACCTGTGTGGTGATAATAATTTATTACATAAATTTGTTAGGATAGTGTTTAACAATTTATGGATTGATCAATTAATTTATGTAAATAATATGATTAAAGATAAACTAATAAATTATTATCACATAAAATGGATTAATTAATTAAGACATGAAACAAACAGTATTTTCTATAATATAATTGGTATTTTATAACATTACGATATATCTTTAACAGCCCAAATTCATTTCTTTTTTTTAATTCAATCATCTAATTATCTCCAATGGCTTGGTTGTTGAATCGGATTTTCGATTTGACACTTAAAAATGAATGATTTAGAAGGACAAAAACAACTACTGCTTAAAGCTTTGAAATGTTGATGGCATGCTTCCAAATCTAGTCTATCATAAATTACATTAATTAGACATATTTATTGAGTTTGAATTAAATATTGATAGTTTGAACGAATCCAAAATCTAAAGTCAATGCTCCATCCCGACCAAAAAAAAAGTTATATATATATATGGGTCCGCTTATATACATCAGTTAAGGATTATTTATTTATGATTTCAAATTTTTTTTTTTATATTTAATACATTACTTTTATTGAATTTTTAAAAAAGCATTAATTATATTTTTCTTTTTATATATATCACTTTAACTAGTACCACTAGGCATTGATTAATATATATTTTATATACATATATATCACTTTAATCAATGTTATTAAACATTGGTTAACATTTATATATATATATATATATATAAGTATGAATGTGAAAAATCTTTTGAACTGACGATAGTACCCATTGTTGTTTATTATATTACTTAATAACCATTAGAATAATATTTTATTATATATTTATAAAATAAGGATTATATTTTTAAAAAAATTATCCAAATATTCGACTAAAATAAGATAAGGATAATTTCATTTGTTTAAATTATAATCATTGGTTAATTTATATACATATATATATATATATATATATTAGGTTTCCTTACCAATGAGAAACTAGCATTTTTGTTTGGTACGGTTACTGTGCTCATTAGTATGTTTGATTATTGTCTCTGATTTGTTTATTTTTTATTTTATTTTATTTTATTTATTTAATCCATGTTTGTGTAAGTTTTTTAATGAATATTTAATCAGTTATAAATAAAAGACAATTTCTCATTTTTTGGTACATAAACAATTTCTCTTTATGATCAATACAAACTCCTCATATCCCTGTTGAATTACACTTTCACTCTAATTAAAATTATGTCAATTGTTTAATGAGCAAATCTTAGAGTAATTCTCACTTAATTAGTAATGTAGTTATATATCAATTAAATCTATGAATTCTCACTATAAAATAGATGCTTTAGTTATTATTTTTTCAAAACAACAAATATTGAGTAATACTTTGTTACCATTGTTTTTTGTTTTTGAATACAATTTCTTACTTATTTTTTTTTTAAATAGTTTTGACTTTTTCATTCACTATCATAACTTTTTTTTTTTTTTTTGTATCTCACTTTCAAGGAAGTTTTCGCAATATTGCAAATTCAATAGTTTTAAAAAACTTTCTTTCACAACAAAGGTTTTTGGCTATTTGGTAAGTTGTTCTTTTTTTAATACGGTTTTTTGCTTCTTATTTTTTTATTAATTTATTTTGGTCTGGGCAAATTTCGGCATATTACAGATTCAATAGATTTAAAAAAAAAAAATCATCACAATGGTTTTTGGCTATATGTCAAGTTGTTCTTTAAATTATTACTAATTAATTCATTATTTCGAATAATTATTGGAATTATTTTTTAAATTAAATTTTATTTTAATTTTTTATGAAGTTGGATTTTTTAATTTATATTTAATTTATTACGGATTTTTTTTATATTTAATTTTTAAAATTTAAATATTTTTAGGAAGCTAAATATTAAATTATATGAATATTTGAATATTCTTATTATATTATGATAAAAAAATTTAATCATATTTTTCAATTTCTTAAACATATAATGTACAGATTTTTTTTGTTGTAAAATAATTATAACATCAACTAAATTAGTCAATACATCATAAATAATGAAAAAGCATAACCAAAATAATAACACTACTAAATGCAATCAATAGTATAAATATATTGCATGTCCAAAAAAGATGGACCTAGATTACATTTAGTTTTCAAATCATGCTGATGCAGCACGGTATTTAACACCCAAAAAAGGAAGAATTCAGAATAAAGACATGAGAGACAAAACTAAGGATGGCAAAGAAGAAACACAAGCAAGAGATTAATTCCAAGGCTATTTAGACCAAACATAAACAGTTTAGGCTATATTCCCGCTTCTAATTACAACCTAAGCTTGGAGTACTAATTCAGTGTATATAGTATCCAATAATTAGTATTACAAACATTTTTCTACGTGAGTTTTGAAATTTAACTTATATTTAAAAATATTATTAATTTATATAACAATATATAAATTAAAAGTTTTAAAACTAACAAAATATATACATGCTTATTCATTATATCTATAAATCACCATTTGAACAATATGTTATTATATATTTTAAGATTTATACAATCACAATATTTATATTATTAATTAATTAAAATATATTAAATAACATAATGAAGACAACAATCACTAGGATATTTTGAACTCATAATGTGTTTTGATTTGGGAAGAATTACAATTCAAATTAGACTCACTAGGATATTAGAATAATCATCTTAAAAGAATTGTTTTGTAATCTTGATTGGTATACAAATTCCAAATACCATTGCCTTGAAGTTGAACCCTTGGTGTATCCTAATAATTTTACATTTTCACTCTAATTTCAATTTTTTTTAATGTTTCTTGTCACAAATCAAGAATTATTTAGCAACACTTTGACACCATGCTATTGAAAATACATCAAAATACGATTAGTGGGATTCAAATATATATTTTTTTTTTTTGAATTTCAAATTAATGAGATACTTTTATGCTGGTGACAAGCTTTCTTAATTCAAATTGGTTAATTAATTATAATTTTTTTTCCTGACAGAAATATGTCAGTATTGTTTCCATATATGTATATGAAGATGTCCCTGACTAAGATGAGAATTTTTTGAAGAATGTTGTGGCAAATCAAACACTTAGTTTAAAATCATTAAACAATTTAAATAGTGATTACTTTACATTAATTACATGAAGTAAAAATACATTATTTAATAAATTAAAAAACATTAAACATTTAAAATCACATGTAACGCATGTGACATTAAAACTAGTATGAGATAAATATAACAACGTTTTAAAATTTATATAATATAAATTATTAATATATTAAAATTTATATAAATATAAAATATAAAATATTTTATTAAAAATTTTAATCTATATATATATATATATAAATACGAATGTGAAAAATATTTTAAACTGGCGAAAATATCCATTATTATTTATTATATTACTAATTTACCATTTTAAATATTTTTCTATATTAATAAAACTTATCCAATTTATAAATAAAAATTTTAATTCTATTGAAAAACTTTAGTTAAATGAATTTATTTGATAATAAATAAAAAAGTTAAAATTACAATGAATTACTTTATTTTCAAAGTTAAAATTTTTCATTATAAATGTTAAAAAGTAAAATTAAAAAAAAAAATTATATTAATCTAATTTTACATGTTAATGCAACTTTTCATTGTTTATATAATATGTAACTTTATGCTCAATATATAAAATTTATATAAACACATAAGTTTTGATAATATAAATATTTTATATTAAATTACAAATAGTAATAGATATATTTTATTCTTATTTGTAATTTTAAATTATAAATATTAATAAAATTTATCATTGAAAATTTCAATATCATGATTAGAATATTTTTTTAAAAATAATTATTACAACATTTTAGATAATGCTTTTAATAATTAAATTATGTATAAAACTATTAAGTACTTAAATTTTATCAAACAGCAATTGTAAAATTAAGGTATACTAAGTAACTAAATGTCATGTTATTATATATTCATGTCTATTTTTTATTTTAATATATTCATCACATAAAAATTAAAATTTATATGAAATTGCTTTATCTTAAAAAAAATAATTTTTCAATAATCTTAAAAGTAAGTCCATTTATTTAGTATAAAAAAAATTAAAATTTACCTTGAATTTTTTTATTTGATATAATTAATTTTATATTAATATTAAAATAATAAACTTTAAAATAATTTGATATAATTTGCACATAAACAAACTTTATATGTTAATGCAAATTTCAGTTAATATACACTTTATTAATTTTATTTATTTTAAAATATACAATTATATAATAAAAAATAATTAAATCAACGAGCATTCACGTGCGAACGCATGTGACAACAAATACTAGTATATATAAAAGCACGAATATGAAGAATCTTTTGAATTGACGAAAATAATCATCGTTGTTTACTATATTTCAAAATTGTCATTATAAATATTTTTATCATTAATAAGATTTATCTAATTTATAAGTAAGAGGTTTAATTTCATAAAACACTTTCGCTAAATAGATTAATTTCATAATAAATAAATTAAAATTAAAATTTTATGTAGAATTACTTTATCTTAAAAGTTTTATTTTTTCACTAATCTTGAAAAGTAAATTAATTTATTTGATATTAAAAAAAGTTAAAATTTACATTAAATTTTTTTTATCTTCATAATTAATTTTGCATTAATATTAAAAATAATATAATAATTTGATATAATTTGTACATAAAATTAATTTTACATGCAAATTTTAGTTAATATGCATTTTATTTTTATTTTTTATTTTTAAAATATACAATTATATATTCAAAAATAATAAACTAACAAGTATTCACATGCAATGCATGTGATAATAAATACTAGTATAATATAAAGAGACAACAATTTCTAGCTACGCTAGTGCAATTCAATATAGTTAATTAATTTTAATATTTTTGTGCAGAAGAAAATGATAGCATGTGTGGAAAACTGTGCATTCAATTCAATCTGAACATAGATTTGAAGCCATGAGGTAAGTTTCCAAGATGTTGAAAGCTAAATCTTCAATCTTCAACATTTGAATTTTTGGAATCCTTTGAATCAACGAGCAATAATGCACTGGTAAGAAAACTCCTTGTTTTTCAAGCTTTCGCCAACTCATTCAATCTCAAGACTTTGGGTAATTAGCATTTACAAATAAATATCTTGACCAACATTTTCACACCCTATTCTAAATAGGAATAGCAACGGATCGGATATCTGTAATTTTTTGTATTATCCGAATCCGAATCCGTAAAACTATTTTAAAGTCCGAATCCGCAAATTATCCGCATTTAATCCGCATATTACTATCCGAATTAAATAACATTATCCGTCAGATATCTGAATCCGCTAAAAATTCGAATTCAATAAATCAATTTTTTTAAAAATATAAAATCAAATAAAATTTATGTGTTTTACAAATAAGCGGGTTTGGATTCGAATATCCGAATCCACTATCCGAATCAGCAGAAAGAATGCGGATTCGGATAATAGATATCCGAGGTTTCATATCCGTATCCGTTTCGAATCCACTGCGGATAGTAATTATAATATCCGAATTCGACTTTTATCCAAATTCGCAAAAAACGGATCGGATATTCGCGGATATCCAAATCCGCATTTTAAATTGCTATCCCTAATTCTAAATATGTGAATTTGTGTATATATGTTATATCTCGTCTTTTTTGTTTGTTAACCGTGCTAATATAAATATAACACAAATTATTAAATAAAAATATTATTCGTGTATTAAATTTATCATGTTAATTGTGCTAATTATTTTTAAACATATCGTATTATATTTATTATATTATTTTTATATTTAATAAATATATCATGTATCATCTTCAAAATTATCAAATTCACTGTATTCTTTATTGATACATACGTTCACTTTAATCATGCTAAATTTCGAGACAGACAAAACTCTAGTCTCCACGCTCTACCAAAGGATCAAATTCCAAAAACTTTAATATCCCATAAATTGTTAGTACCATTTGATGGGTGAAATTTTGAATTTCAAATCGAATTAATCGATAGTTAATATATATATATATATATATATATATATATATATATATATATATATACTGATAACCAGGATCAAAGCCAACAATATTGTTAAGAAGTCTTTTATATATATATATACTGATAACCAGGGTCAAAGCCAACAATATTGTTAAGGAGTCTTATATTTATATATATATATATATATAATTTAATGTAATGTATTGTAAAATAAAAGTTGTTATGAAATATTAACATTTTCAAGAGTCGGATTATTTATTTGGTTCGATAGGTCCATCCAAATAGGTTTTTAAAATATGGGCACAACTCGGATTTATTTTTTTAATTTAAAATATTTTTATTGAATTTTAATTATAAACATGTATTACTCCTCCGTCCCATTTTCTTAATCCATTTTTTTTTTTAAATGTTCCAAAATTATGTTTTGTTTAACACTTAATTTTCTTAATTTTTGCAATATTTTAAAGAAACAATCATGATTTTTTTTTTTTTTTTTACTTTTTGGCATTAAAAACTTAGTACATCAACTTTACTAAAAAATTAAAATTTTAAAATAAAATACACTAAAATTAAAGTTTTTTTAAAAAAAAATCCGTAAAAATCAAATAAGAATAAACAAATAAGGATGGAGGCAGTATTTGCAGCAAAATTGGGTAAATAAAGAAAATCTATTTGGACCTGAAGTAAAGTTTGTAAACAATTCAGTTTGAAGAATATATACTATATAGGGGTCGGATTACGTACTTTTAACTTTTTGATTAAAGGATGTATGGTTTTAGTATTGAGTCAAATGATCGAGTGCAATTAAAGAAAAATTGAGCATGATTCAACATGGTCTTCTATTATTTCCTATAGTTCAAGATAGAAACTAGTGCCCTGAGCCCTAATTGCCATTCAGTTTGATCAAGTAATTCACTCTTTTTTATGAGCAGTTCTTTCCCCCTTGAAGGCACTATTTTTGAAGTTCCATGTTCTTCAGATTCAGATTTTCATCATTTAGAGCTCAAATTTTCTATCATTTACTTTCTAATTGCTTACTTTAATTTTCTAAATTCCATATATATATATATATATATATATATATATAATAGTTTCTTTATAATGACAACTAGACATATTTCAAGGATTGGACTATTCATCCGGTCCGACAAACCCGACCCCTATTAGAATGGACCAAAACAAGCGTTTTTCAGTTCGGGCCGATCCGGTCCAAATTACTATTTATTAATAAAAATATTTTTATTTAAATTTAATTATAATAAAAATATAATTTTAAATATTCTAATATTTTTTAAATAGTTATTCGAGTTTACGGGTCGATTCGGGTCGAATTTAGATAAAAGAAGTAAAAAAAATTCGAGTCGGGACTCGGTCTAACTTATGAACAAGTCTAATGACAACGATGGTGTAGCGAAATATTGCTCAAATCCAATGTATGAGCTAATTTTTTTTCCAACCAGACACGTTATATAATCTATATATACCCATTAGTTTGCTCATTTATCCAATTGATGCACTCCAAATCGTTCATTATTCTTTGGTTGATTTTTTTTGAAACTATTATTTTGGTCATTTCACTATTCCATGCTTAATTACAACTTGTCGTGAACAAGAGGGACAAGAAATATAAAGGAGATGTTGTTTACAAGTTGCTTGATCAGCAATCCTTCACAGAAGTCAAATTGTTAAAGAAATTGTGCCAAAGATTGCAACATAAGTTATCTCAGTGTAGAATACATATATTGCTGATTTATCTCCTCTTTCATACATGTGAATTGTAATTAAAGATGTACTAAAAATTAATTTCAAATATATATATATATATATATATATACTAAAAAATGAATTTTAAATTTTATCTAATTAGTTTATACAATCATTTTTAAGATATGACATTCAGTAAGTCTAAATTTTAAATTTTAACATCTGCAACCTCTTCTCTTATTTCATACTGTGATTTTTTTAATAAAAATATAACCGATATTTTAAAAATTAATGGATAAGAATTGATCAGCCTAACTATGTCCCCAATCAAAAGATTAAAAAAAATATCGAAGAGAGGACTTACAAATTAAGAGGGCATCCGCTTTCTTAGTCTTCTCTTTTTAATTTTATATTTTTAATCTCACTTGTCTTTGTTGTATGATTATTATGGCATATTTTATTGTTGACTGTACTTAATAATTCAGGGCTATTTAACAAAATCAGAATATTAAAAGAGGCATGGTATGCCTAATCTTGCTTGCCTTAAATGGGGAATGTTCTTTGTTGGGGCAAATATGCTCCTAATTATTTAATGCCATTAATGTACTTATATACATGTATGTATACCTACTTCCATACCTTAATAATTAACCTTAGGTTTTTTTTGGTTTAAAAAAATTATTACATCTATTTTTTCAACTAAATCCACTTGGTTAATGTTGGGAAGTCAGCATTGTCTAACTGCAGGTATCAAATAAGGGCAGATCTAGTAACCTATCCCACCTTAATTTGAAGATTTGGGGATTGAATTGGTTGCTCCAAATTTCAAAACCCATTAGATCATTTAACATAAAATTGTAGCTTAAACCATTTTTAAACTGTGAAATTCGGGTTTTTTTATCACAATATAGCTAAAAACAATTATTTACTATAATATCATTGTTTTCAAATTAATTTTCAAAATCCGCTTCTTTTAAAATCAGATGGAAAATCGCCATCCCCATGACGATTTTCCAGCGTAAAATTTTTAAAAAATTCAAAAATACAAGTTCATACAAAATTAATAAAATAGTAAAGATTATTACCTACTTGCAAGGGGATATACAACCGAAACATCCACGCGCGGAGCAAGAAATGGTAGTTGATACCAAGCCCATGATTGTAGAAACACTAAACATCCACCTATGTCATGGCTTTTTGGAACTGTAGTCAGGCACAGCTCTCTATGCAAAACCGCCAAACACGTAAAACCCCAATTATAATTTGCCGCATGCTCTAAATCACGTAGTAATGGAAGATATATTAAATGCACACGACTGCTCGATTTGTCAGGCATTAGTAATCCTCCAATCAAACGTAAAATATATACTCTAGTAGCATATTGTATTTGTTATTCTGTTGCGTGTAATGGAAGATTTTGAAAGGATTTCAACCAATTTAGTCTCACCGTTGAGCCAGATACATACTCATCTGGATATACCTCGCCCAATAGATTTTGACACTCTTCATTCCAATCTAGCAAGCTTTCGCCTGTAACTGCATCGCCATGGACTGGAAGTCCAAGTTGAAGCGCAACATCTTCTAGAGTTATCGTACATTCACCAAATGGAAAATGAAAAGTGTGCGTCTCGGGTCTCTATCGTTCGATCAACGCACTGATTAAGTCGGGTTGTATCAAAAATCGTCGAATTTGAGTTGCGTGATAAAATCCGACTCTTCTTAAGTGGTCGATAATACTTGGATGCGGGTCCTCCAATGTAAATTTCCTCAAACATAACACGCGACGAGTATCCTGTTGATAATTAATTAAATTAAATAATTATAATAATTAATATATTATAAAACTATAATAATTAAAAAAATTAAAAAAAAATTAAAAATTAAAAAATTCTAAAACTATAAAACTATAAAATAACAAACAATAATAATATAAAATTTTAAAATTATAAATATAATTATTAAATAATTAAATAATATAAAAAATAAAAAAAATAAAAAACTATAAAATGAAAAAACTATAATAATTAAAAAATTATAAAACTATAATAATAAAAAATAATATAATATAATATAAAATTGTAAAATGGAAAAACTATAATAATAAAAAATTAAACAATATAAAAAATAAATAATTATAAAACTATAAAATGAAAAAACAATAATAATTAAAAAATGATAAAACTATAATAATTAAAACATTAAAATTATAAAACTATAAAATTACAAAATAATAATAATTAAAAAATCTAAAAATTGATAATGTAATACAAATAATATTACAACAATTTACTTACCTCTTTAAATATAACCAAGGATATGTGATTTTCTTGCAACCTCAATAGTGATGATGAAGCCATTTTTAAATATTGTTGTAGAAAAAAAAATATATTGTTGGTAGAAAAAAATTGATTGTAGAAAGAAGAAAGAAAATTAAAATAAGTTGTAAAAAATGAGGGGGTATTTATAGAAGAGTGGTGCGTGTATGTGGAGGGGGGGTTGAAGGCAACGGTCAAGTTACTGTTGCCTTCAAAAAGTTTTGATTTTTTTTTTTATATATTCTTTTTATTATTATTATTTTTGTTTCAAAAGATTATATAATAAAATTTAACTAAAAAATTTATAAAAAAAATTTTCATAAAATTTAAATAAGAAATAAAATTTTTTATATAAATATTTAATAAGGAATATAATTTTCTTTTTTAAATTTTAATAAGAAATACAATTTTATTTTTTATAAAATTTTAATAATAACTTAAATTTTATTTTTTATAAAATTAAAAAATTATAAAATTTTAATATATATATTTAAAAAAATAAAAAACAAACCAAGATAAATTTTTTTAATTTAATTTGTAATTTTTAAAATTAAAATACAAATTTTAAAAATAAATTTAGAATTTTTTTTTAACCGTTGGACTTTTAAATTTAATTAAAAAAATTAGAAAAAAAATTACCACCAAGAGAAATCGCCATGGAGGATGGCGATTTCCCTTGGTGTATTTTAAAATACACCAAGGGAGATCACCACCTCCCATAACGATTTTCTTTTGTGTTTTTTGAATTTTTAAAAAATTTTACGTTGAAAAATTGTCATGGGGATGACGATTTTTCAGCTGATTTTAAAATAAGCGAATTTTAAAAATCAATCTGAAAACAACTGTATTTTGATAAATAATTTTTTTACTATATTATGATAAAAAAATCGTGAAACTCGTCTACAATAAATTTTCTCAATTATCAATATATATATATATATATTTTATAGACATACAATTTTATCCGTGAAAATATAAAAAGGCTCCCACACCCACACAGGTAGGGCTGAGCAAAAAAACCGAGAAAACCGAAAAACCGATTCGAACCGTCGTTCTGGTTCGGTTCGGTTCGGTTTTTTTATAATTCGGTTCGGTTTCGGATAGATGACATCATCAAACCGAACCAATTCGGTTCGGTTTCGGTTATTTCCATTGGACACCGAAAGTCCACGGAAAGTCCAAAAAAAACTGAATTTCAAAAAATCCAAAAAAAAACCCTAATGAATTAAGAACCAACCCATGGGCCATGGCCCAAATGCATACAGTACTAAAAAAAAAAAAGCCTAAGACCTACCCCCCAAGGCCCCAACCGGCCAACCCCAACCCCATACCCATTAGGCATTAGCTATTTAGTATTTACCCTATCAAAATACAAAAGTGAAAAGTTACAAAATTAAACCCTAAAAGTCTATTGACTCAATGACTTGCGCCGTTGCCAACTTGCCATCTCTGTTTTTTTCATTTCTTACAATCTCAGTTTCTCATCGACTTGCGCCGTTGCCATAATCACCGCACATCAGAATTCAGAGGCACCCAAAATTGAAAAGTGGTGAGTTTGGTTCAGTTGCTTTTAGCTTGTTTGCTGTTGCTAAGATTCATGTACAGTGTTAATTGTTAAATATTTCTTGTTAAAGCAATATTTTTTTTTTGGCTAGATTTGCTGTTGCTAAAATTCATGTACAGTGTTATTAAAACATTAATGTAGGATATAAATATATATTTATATGGATATATTTAAAGTTTTTAAATTTTTTATATATTTAAAAAATTATATTTTTATATTTCGAATACTAATTATATTTTTAAATTGGTTAAAATAGGCAAATAGCAGGTAATAAAGCCCAAAAGCTCAAAAGCCCAGAAGCCCAAAAAAAAATGGAAAACCGATAACCGAACCGAACCGAACCGATATACGGCGGTTCGGTTATAACCGATTTTTTCACTATAGCGGTTCGGTTTCGGTTACCCGTTTGGAAAAACCGAATTTTTCGGTTCGGTTAATAAAACCCGAATAACCGACCCGAACCGAACCGAACTCACCCCTACACACAGGTATCATTGGCAATTTGCCGCCACCACAATAGACGAGAGAGAGAGAGAAGCCTAACAAAAACAAAAACAAAAAACTAGAAGAAAAGAGCAGATTTACAGGCTGTAATGGAGGAAAGGGGTGAGGGAAAAAAAATATAAAGGGTTTATATGAAAAACATGCCCTCAATAAAAAGTTATTGTTGAATGGTCTAATGAATAAAAGTTATTTAAAAAAAAATGAATAATTAAGAATTATTATAAAAAATATTGTAAAGACAAAATTATCTTTAATTAAAAAACTTACTTTTTTTTTCTCTTTCATTAAGAAAATATTTTTAATTTTAAATTTTAATTGAAAATAAATTTAAAAAATAAAATATTTAAATATATATATTTTTAAATTTAAAAAAAATTAAAAAATTAATGAAAAATTAATTTTAGGCATATTATTTTTATTTTTAAAAATTTTTTAATTAAAAAATGTAAATAAAAAATTTAAAAATTTATTTTTTAAAATTAAATTTTTTTTTCAGAATATTTATTTTTTAATTAAAAAGTAAATTAAAAAATAAAAGAAAAAAATGAGAAGAAGATTTTTTTATCAAAGATAATTTTATTTTTATAATATCGTTTATAATAATTTTTAATTATTTATTTTTCTTTTTTAAATAATTTTTATTAATTATATCATTTAACAAATACTTCGTTATAGAAAGCATGTTTTTCATATTTACCTAAATATAAAGGCACAGAAAAAAGGTCCCCACTGCCCCTACGACTCAGAATTGGGCAGAGGCCATATTCAGAGAATTCCAAGAAGCAATGAGCCAGCCATTTGTCTACCAACTTCCCCTTTTAATAGTCCTCTCGCTCAAATTTTGCTGTTGAAAATCATACAGGCTCCGGTGTAGAAGGCACTTTAACCATTGGCCGACGGTAATGGGAGCTTGAGAGGGCTTTTGATCCTCCAAAATTTTTAAAGCCCTTATTTTATTAAATAAATTTAAATTGATTTTCTTAAATTAAAATTGTAAGTTTTTTTATGTTATTTCATAACTCAATTTTATGCTTTGCAATTTAGGAAAAATAAGAATCACATTATTATTTGTTTATTTATTGTATTCAGCAATGATTACTTATAAATCTTCAAAATCAAAAGATTTGTCATAAATATTAAATTATAATTATGTAAAATTAACAAAAATCAAATTTATTTTCCAGTTTTCTCAGCAAGTCTCTAACTAAATTTCAAATGTGTTTTTGCTTTTCTTTAGCCACTACAACTCCTGTCCATATAATTTTGTAAGCTTTTTTTCTTTGTTAATATAATATATATATATATATATATTTCTTTTATATTAGTAAACATAATAGAATACATCTTCTGAAAAAAATAAAATTTATTTAATATTAACTAATCCCCAAAATCAAATGTGAAAATCTGTATCTGACTTAAACAGATTTTGGTCTGCCAAGGTTCCATGGGGGAGCCCAATTTTCTTTTGTTTTTTCTCATCTTGATCATTCAGAAACTTTGAACCCCATATTTTTTTATGACTAATGGATAGAAACTGATTATCAGAATTCACACTTACCCCTGTTTTATTTGACCCTTTAAAAAAATGTTTATACCATGGTCATTGACAGAAATTGTTTTATCAAGAAAGAAACAAGTTTTACAAGCATTAATTGTTTCACAAATGAAATGAGAGAGAGACAAACAACAGAAATGCCCAGGGGCAGGGGTAAAGCAATCTGCCTGTCCCTATTACTTGAATTTTCTATCAAGTAAAATGAAACCAACTTGAAATAAAATAGTAAAAGGACAGGACAGGACAGCAACTCAAAAACTATATGTCCTTGTCTCTCACTCCCCAAACACATCCACATCTACATCCGTAGCTAATGGTAAGATATACCATTAAATAAACAAATCGCTATCACCATATTCCACAAGAGTCAAGACCAATGCAAAGGCAACGCAATAAGTAATGCTGCTGATCGCCAACAAGCTCTTGGTTGAGTGGCTAAGAGTCTTGGGGGCATGAAGTCTTGGGTTCAAACCCAAGCAACCCCTCCCCTTACCTAATTATCAAAAAAAAAATGCTGCTGATCTACTTTTCGACCAATGATGCCAAACCACCAGTAAGAGATCCTTAAAATGTAATAAAAAAATCATGTTGGTTCATCTGTTACTACAAACTAACAGCTTTGATCAAGCAATGGGATTAATAATCTAATAAAGAATGCTTTCAATCCCAAACTCTAAACGACATTCACATATAGAGAAAATCAAGATTTAAGATTCCCACTCTTCCTATCAACATGGTATGCTCTAATACCACTAAAAAAAACCAAGTCATGAGAGATGTACTAAAGCTTGGGGTTAGAAGTCCCACATCATGTTTAGTGTCTGCTAGATGCAAATTAAGGATAGGGAAGGTTCAGCATTGGTTAAATTCCAATCACAACCTAAAAAATTTACAATGAACATTGATTGATCACCATAAACTCAGTTTTAAAACAGAAATCCTATATAGATAACATAAATGAGCACAAATCCACAAAATCTACTAACCTTCAGAGGAAGGTTACACATCATACTAACCTTCAGGGGAAGGTTACACATCATACCAGAACCCAACACTCCCACCGAACATAGAAAAGAAACAAGCTCCATTTGTTTCTGCATTCTTGTTAGAATCAAGGGGGAAATCCCAATTCCATACCACCTCGGGGAAATTGCATATGAGACTAGTCTTGTTCATAACATAGAATCAGTTCTTGCAGGCAACCTCCTGAAGAAATTGAGAGGTACTGAAGGAAGCTTATGGCGGAACCTTGGATGTCTCAAGACGTAAAATCCTGCTAGAAGCGCCACAACCTGGAATGGTGTGACATATAAAACAATGGCAGCAACCAGACAGAAAATTACAAACAGAGCTGTGGCTCTTGGGTCTCTCCAGCTTAAAAGAGATTGCAGCCTCTCACCCTGTGTAGCTAAATCACCAACCACTGCCTGAATTCTCCCAGCAATACTTCTCAGTCGATCATATCTCATCCTGACAATATCAGATGGCCGGGAAGTTGGAAATGTGTCAAACTCTTCATCCAGTTCATCAGGATGTGCAGAATCTGCATGAGAAAGGCGAGTGTCCATGTTAGGAGGATGCCTTGGCCTCCATCTATAATACCAAACCCCAATCAAGAACAGGTAGAGGAAAATTGTCGGCAAAATAAGCTCGGGATAGAGGACCAGTATGATAAACAAGATGTGAATCAATACTGTCGTAATAGGGTTTTTCCAATTACAAATCTGATCAAACCATTTTCCAACAGCAATTACCCCACCCAAAACATTCATAATTCTGAAAAAATTAGCTTTGCTTCTTCTCATGCTCCACATGTGAGAACCCACATCTAGCATATACTCAACCACCTCTTTTCTCAATGGTGGTTCAGCCCGTCCTAGCCTCATTGACACAATCTGTGTGGCCTGGTGCCTCAAGGTATCAAGCTGGCTAACAGTCAACGGATGAAGATAATGCATTTTTGGCAAAAGTGGATGTGAGTACATGTGCATCATATTAAGCAAGGAAGAGCAAGTGAACCTCAAAGCCAAATGAATTTCACCCATCTTCTTGACCCCATTTGGATGTAGCACCAGAAGTGGATACGAGTGAGTGTAGACCCGATCGGCTTCAAGAGTGGAGAGACGAATTCTCACCTTCCCAATCTTAGAATCCTTTGCTCCTCCATGCAAATGGCAGTTATCAAATACCCCAATAGTTATGACAGTACAAGGATCGAAAACCTCCCACGTATACTGCTCATTCCACTTGGGTGCAAAGCTATCAATGATTGTCCTTGTTCGTACCCATTTTTGACCATATTTTGCAACACAATAAGCATCAGTTGTGCCCCGTCCATCTTTTGTCTTCATTGGCATTAAGCCCTGTGCATTAAGAACACCCAATTCCAGAACCCCAATGCTAGACTTCCACAACTGCTTTGCAGTCGGCCTAAGATCACTACTGTAATGAGTTGACTCATCCAGAACGTGATAACCACCTTCCAAACAGATCCTCATATGAATTCTGCTGGAAAACTTGGTCTCTTTCTTCTTCTCTCCTTCTATAATAACATGCTTCTCAAGATTATACCACCTACTATTCACAGGTTTATGATCAAGCCTCCTGTCTACATATTGTAAAGGAATTGCACATTTCCCCAGAACTTCATCCTTGTTAGGAGCAACCCTGTCTTCTACACTCAAAATTAAAGGCTCCTCAAAAGGTTCTGCTGCTACAAACATTAGATCTTCATTCCACATTGGATTAATACCCCTGGGCTGAGAAATCCTAGTCCTTAAAGCCTGATTTCCCAGGATAGCCTTCACAAAAACTTCAGGGTACCGACTCTTATCGCCTGGTTGCAAGTCCTGAGCCTCAATCACATTGACTCTCAAATACCAAAGCTTTGGAGAGAGATATACTTTTGATCGAATATTCGCAAGACCATCAGCCCCACTAACAACAGCTGCATCAGAATGCCATGCTTCAGGAAACGCTTCATCAGCTTGAGTTCCCATCCAAACAGCCAACATTAACTCTCCCTTAACCTTATTCCCCTGTCTATCCTCCAACCTATACCATTGTGGTGCCAATGGACTATCTGGCGGAACCCTTTTAGGAATCTCATTGAGATCAAAGAAAACCTTCCCAATAAAGTCATCCTTCACAACATCCTTGTCCTTAACTATAACCTCTAGCACTGAAGCCTGAAGCCTATCTTTTGAAAAAGCAAACACCTGATTCCACTCGGGATTCGATTTTTTCTCAAAAAACCGAGTTTTACCCAAGTAGTTTCCAAGCTTAACCTCAACATAAGGATCACAACTACCTGTAACATCTTTCCCTGGCAAATCTTTCGCCTTTACAACCCGAACATACAAGTATTGCATCTGCTCTACCAAGTCATAAGTGCTTGTAAGCTTGTCCCCACTGACCTTTCCACCACCAAGGTGGGGATTGGTCTCCTTAAGGGCGAAATCTTCTGGTGGAGGACGATGCATCATCTTCGGATTCAAATGAAGAGACCCAAGAAACCAAAAACCTGGAACTGAAGTTCAAGAGTTAACAACTTATCCCTCAAAAAAGGTTCAACATCAACGGTTAACAATTAAATAAGGAAAATCAGTTCAAAAATTCAAAAGTTTTCAATAAACCTAAAAGATCGGAACAAAATAGCCGTTAATAAAAGAACCCAAAAAAAAACGAGTTGGCCTAAATGCTTGGGAAACTGAAAAATGAGGAAAAAGAAAAACATTTAAAGCAACACCAAATATTATAAATGAGGCTACATCCATTTTATTATATGAACTCAAAACGACAATGGATGAAACATAAAACGAAAAATTCAGTCAGGGAAGAAAAGCTTGGTAGAAAAAGACAGTTAACGAATCTTACAAGGTTGTTTAAGTGAGAAACGTAAACAGAAACTTCCTTCAAACCTTCAGATCTGCCAACCTTGATTCCTGAAAAAGCATAAAAATGCATGAAAATGAAGCTTTTAGATTCAATTACAAAGAGATGTTAAAAAACGGAGTATCTGGTATCTACAACTAATCCCCTGTTTGGTTCCTGAGAAAATGAGTGGAAAAATTTATGCTAATTTCTCTGATTTTTTTGTTATTTCTAATAGTGCCGATATATGAAAAAGTTTTTTCATTTATTTTCAAAGATAAAAGAAGTTCAAAACTTCAGATTGTCTTTTTGTTTCCAAAATCTTTCTCAGTAGCAAAACAGCTATACCGACAGTTTTTTTTTTTAAATCTCCAACGTACACTTTTCATTCCCCTTGTTTTTTCTTGGAAACTAAACACAAGTTAAGATAAAAACAATTTAAAAAATAAAAACTGAACACAAAAAGTTGTCAACTAAAATGGCGAAAAAGAAAAAGACAGCAGAAATAAAGCAACAAACTGCGCCATCAAAAGAACCAACAAAACCCAAAAAAGTAAAATTAAAAAAAAAAAAAAAAAGGCTTTTAGACTCAAATGCTGAATGAAAAACTACTGAAAAAAAAGGGTAAATATTATACCTTAGAAGATCGGTTCATAAACAATCCAAAATGAAGCGTCTAAAAAAAAACAAGCTCGATTAAATCAACGAAAGTCTCATCAGCAGATGATTGAACCGAAATGGACAAATAAAAGAGCTTCCGAAGGAACAAAAAAAAACCAAAAACTCGAAGAAAAAGACCAGACAAGAAAGCAAAAAAGAAGAAGTCTAGTCTCTAGAGAGAGAGAAAGAGAAACGGTACAGTTTTTGCTTCTTTTTTCTTTGTTGTTGGATCTAATGAATCTACGAGACAATAGTCTCTCTTTCTTTCTCTTTTCTTTGGGTGCTCTTTCTTTTTTCCCGTTTCTTTTGGTGTACAGACAGTGAAAGTGGGGACCCGACTATTTCAAGCGTGTGAAGAGACTGCTGTCGGGGATTTCACACGTGTGGGCGACCGTTTTGTGTCCTTGTTTAAGTTGAATTGTCGGAAACAACCTATTGTAAGTGATATCATTTCAAAGGTTTTTTTTTTCCTTCTGTTCTTTTGTCTAATTGGATTCTTTGTTTCGTTAGGGATATTATTGGGATTTCAATTATTTTGTAGTCGTTGGAATGTTTTTTTCTCGGGTTGGAATTTTTAGGTTACGTTATTTTATTAGATTAACCGTTAACGCCACTGGTGAAGAAGTTAGACCGGTCTCGTTTAGAATTGATGTTTGAATAAATTTTAAAGTTAAAAATGGTATTTTATCACAAATTAATGTTAAATAAATAAAAAAATTGAATTTTTGTAGATAAAATCATGAGTTAATAATTCAAATAAAAAATTTTAAAAAAATAGAATTTTTGCGTTTAAAAGTTGATTTTTAGATAAAATGATTTTATTATTCTCACATCTTTAAATTTTTATTATTTTAAATAATTTTTTTTTACATTTTAATTTCTCACAATAATTTTTCACAGTAATACCAAAAACTTAAAAGTTTTTAAATCATATTTTTTAACTATATTTTTTAAACACACGATGAGATTAATTTTGATCAAATTAATTATTATAACGGTAAAATTGGATATTGTAATGATGAGACTAAAATTAATTGTGACATATGTGTAGATAACAAAAGAGTAAAAATTGACCATTAAAGATATTAATTTAATAATGTATTAATAAATTATTTTTATGTATATTTTAATAATATTAAAAATTTTAGAATTTTAACAAATATTATTATTATATATTTATTTAAATATTTTTTATTAATTATTATATAAATATATAATTTTATTTATTATACTATATGAATAGATAATTAAAAAAATAAACTAAAAATAATAATAACGGAGTTAAAAAATAAATAATTTAAAAACTTTTAAATAAAATAACTATTAAAAAAAGGGTTAAATGAAAAATAATTACCATAGTAGAATTTCATTGTTGAAGTGAACTCTTATCCTTTCAGTAAAAATTGGAAGAACAATGCGGTTGAATTGTATTATGAGGTGCAATTCAAATGCACCATTATAATTGAGATTAAAAAAAAAAAATGGATTCCATCGCACCGATTTTGGTGTAAAATTTAACTGTCATTGTCATTGTCACAAGTTGAATGTTTGTTAAAACTACTCTTAAACATGCATTTGAGTTTGTTCTGATGTTAATCTAAAAACCGCTATTGAGGCTAAACTTAGCATTAAAGTGGAAATTAATGACTTGATACTTAGTAACAACTTGCTTAAGGGAGCTTTTAAAGTAAATGTTATGGCCATGTACACGGTTGATTGATTTAATCAAGTTTAAAGCCAATGGTAACTGTAAAAAATTTGAATGTAAACAAGAAATTTAAAGGTTCTGTATTCTTTAATAAAGATTATGTTTGGTAAAGGTTTTTTATTTTTTCTTTTCATTTATTTTTTATAAAAAAAGTTAAAATGTTTATCAAACCAACCTAAATTATGTATATTTATGTTATATGTAAAAAAATTTATTAAATTGATGTTATGAATCAAATCACATCAATTTAATAAAAGTAATTAAATTAAATTTTAATATCAAAAAATAAAATAAGAGCATTTATATATATTTTTAAATAATCTTTTATTAAAAATAATAAAATAAAAATATTTAAAGTAATTTACAAAATAAAAAATTCAAGCTGAAATGGATAACCAGAAAATTAGTGGTTTTTTTATTTAAATATAGCCAAAAAAAATTCCAAAATACCGTTGCTTTTAGATTATTTCCCAAAATCCGTTGGTTTTAATACTAGCTGGGAAATCGCCACCCCCCATGGCGATTTCCCAGCGTAAAAAAACACATTTTGGCTAAAAATACCAAGGAAAATCGCCATGTGAGGTGGCGATTTCCCTTGGTGTTTTTTGCAAATTTGGCTAAAAATACCAAGGGAAATCGCCACCCCCATGGCGATTTCCCTTGGTATTGTTAGCCAAATTTGAAAAAAAGATGAAGGGAAATCGCCATGGGGGGTGGCGATTTCCCTTCATGTATAATTTTTTTTTAATTAATAAACAAATTTTAATTTTTTTTAAATTTGTAAATTTTATTTTTTAATTTTAAAAATTATAAATTAAATTAAATTTCTTATTAAATTTAAATATGGAAAAAAAAATTTGTTATAAAAATTAAAAAAAACAAAATAATATTTCTTCTTAAATTTGTATATCAAAAATTTTATTTGTAAGTTTTGTTTTAATTTTAAAAATTTGTAAGTTTTGTTTTTTAATTTTAAAAATTATAAATTAAATTAAAATAATTTTTTTATAATTTAAAAAAAAAATTCGTAAGGTATATTTTATTATTTAAAATTTATGAACAAATTTTTTTAAATTTTGTTAATTGATTTGTATTAGATAAAAACAAAAAACAAAAAACAAAAAAACTTGCATTACATTTTCATAAGAAAACAAGTGAAATTCTGGAAAGCAAAAAAAAAATGAAAATTATGGATAAATAAAGACAAGAGTGAGCACCTCTTTCTGCTGCTGCAGCAGGGTATCTGTAATAAGGATCCCCCATATGTTTCTGCAACTCTCCCTGTTCTTCTTTAACTTGATGGAACTTGAAACTTCAAACCTGAAATCGAAACCCCTATTCGCGATTTTGGTGATAGGAAAGGGAGGAAAGAGACAAATGAAAGAAAAAAACTTTGGGCTCTGCTCGGTTTAGGCCTAAAAGGTTCTAACTTCTGTTGGGTTAGGCTAAATAGTCCAGTAAGGAAACTCCACCATTTTTGTTTTGCTCAAATGGTCTTCTAAATGGGTTTTAAGCTTTGTTTAATCAGTACAGTGACTTTTTTTTTCTCTTATAATTTGTTCTGTCTTTCCTTGTTACAAATTGGGATTCAAGCTCCAATCCACACCTTTTCTTATGAAAAAAAGATGAACAAAAGTTTAATATCCGGATTATTGATAGAAAATGAATGATCAATTTATATCACATAAACCTTAGATTTTGAGATCTACATTTGGATTGATAAGTATCATACCAAAACCAAACCTAGTTAAATCCAGGGTTTTTTTCAATTGATTCATGCAGTCATTCTTAAGAAATTGCATCCAATAAATTTAGAACTCGAATCCAAACATCTATAATCAATTCCCTATTCTTAAATTATAACCTCTTTTATAAAAAAAAAGTAATAATAATAAAACCTAGTTTTCAAGACATTGCTCAATTGTTAGTTGACATTTAATTGATTTAAAGCATCAAATAAGATTGCAGTATAGTCTAAGTAATTTTCATTATCAAATTGTTTAATTCAAGAACAAAATTTTCAGCTATTTTTCAGTCCATCAAATGCTGCAGAAAATATTGGAACTTGATTCTTTCTGCAATGGATAAGACTGGTGATTTAGGGTTTTAGACAGGTTTCAGCTATATTTCAGTCCATCAAATGCTGCAGAAAATATTGGAACTTGATTCTTTCTGCAATGGATAAGACTGATGATTTAGGGTTTTAGACAGGTTTCAGCTATTTTCCAGTCCATCAAATGCTGCAGAAAATATTGGAACTTGATTCTTTCTGCAATGGATAAGACTGATGATTTAGGGTTTTAGACAGGTTTCAGCTATATTTCAGTCCATCAAATGCTGCAGAAAATATTGGAACTTGATTCTTTCTGCAATGGATAAGACTAATGATTTAGGGTTTTAGACAGGTTTCAGCTATTTTCCAGTCCATCAAATGCTGCAGAAAATATTGGAACTTGATTCTTTCTGCAATGGATGAGACAAATGATGGGATTTATCAATCACATTTTGCATTGAATAAGTTATAACTTTTTCAGTCAAATAGTCCTAGGCAGAATATCAGAATCATCTGGTACAACATAATGAACCATTATAAATTCATAATACTTATGAAGGTTTACAATACCCCCTACAACAGTTTTTCAATCAGATTTTTCCTGAGTGCTAAAACCTCCTCATTCTCATCCTTCTATATTTCTTCTTTCTTTTGCGGAGTGATAAAACCTACATTCTCATCTTTCTTAGTTTCATTACTACACAACATGAGCAATAGAGTGATCGCATTGGTCTACTATAATGGCCAAATTCATAATACTGACGAAGGTGCTACCTTTGATTGTGAACGTCCAAAAAGTTTTCGTGTTGAAGACGACGTCACATTAGAGGAACTGAAGCTGCAAATTCATACAAAAATT
This sequence comes from Fremontodendron californicum, assembly GCA_030761205.1. Taxonomy (NCBI): domain Eukaryota; kingdom Viridiplantae; phylum Streptophyta; class Magnoliopsida; order Malvales; family Malvaceae; genus Fremontodendron; species Fremontodendron californicum. The sequence goes on from JAULJL010000005.1 coordinate 32,361,743, forward strand.
AAAGCTGGAAATAGAAAAAGAGTTTCAGAGGTTAAGTACAGGCATCCTCTTTCTATTGGTGAAGGATGTGTCCGATATAGAACATTTTCACTTGAAGATGATGATGATGTCAGATGCATGTTTTATGCTCATGAGACATTTGCAAATGTTGGTGTACTTGAGTTATATGCTGACATAGATGATGTTGACGATGATTGCGACCGAATTTTCATTTCATGTATGACAATCTTCGTGGAGAAAATGCAGAGGCGGCTAATTGGCTTGATAGGATCCCCAAGGAGAAGTGGGCGCAGTCATATGATCAAGGAAGACGTTATGGCCATATGACAACCAACCTAGCTGAATCTATCAATTCGTGTTGAAGGGAACGCGTCATCTTCCCATTACTGCTTTAGTGCAATCAACATATTATAGGTTGGCTGCATTTTTTGTTAAGATGGGGAACAAGCAAATTGCCATGATGGAGGGAGGGCACACATATTGTGAAACAGTCACACAGGCTATGCAAGAAAATCGCAGGAAAGCTAACTCCCACATTGTTCGTAATTTTACGCGAGCAAATCAATCTTTTCTGGTTGAAGAGTTAGTTGATCCACAAGAGGGTGTTTCTGCAATGAAGTACAAAGTCAAGCTTAGTGACATGTGGTGTGATTGTGGAAAGTTTCAAGCACAAAGGTTCCCTTGTTCACATGTAGTTGCTGCCTGTGCACATGTCCATGTAGATTGCATGCAATATGTGGACAAAGTCCATAGACTGGAAACTATATTGAATGTTTATAGACATGAGTTCGAAGTTGTTGGAAATGAAGGTTACTGGCCTCAATATGATGGTACAGAAGTGTGTCCCAATCAAGAAATGCAGAGAAATCCACATGGTCAGCCAAAATCAAGTCGTATTCGTAATGAAATGGACCTCAGGGAGAAAGGCCAACCAAAACGTTGTGGATTATGCAGAAATGAAGGTCATAACCGTCGAAATTGTCCGCATCGATCTGGCACATTGGGGGAGACTTCGCATCAACAATAAATGAATTACATGTTTTTGTCAACTTATCATGTACTTTGGATTATTATTGTACATATAAAATAAAATGTAATGCAAGTTTTTTTGTTTTTTTGTTTTTATCTAATACAAATCAATTAACAAAATTTAAAAAAATTTGTTCATAAATTTTAAATAATAAAATATACCTTACGAAATTTCTTTTTTTTTTAAATTATAAAAAAATTATTTTAATTTAATTTATAATTTTTAAAATTAAAAAACAAAACTTACAAATTTTTAAAATTAAAACAAAACTTACAAATAAAATTTTTGATATACAAATTTAAGAAGAAATATTATTTTGTTTTTTTAATTTTTATAAGAAAAAAAAATTTCCACATTTAAATTTAATAAGAAATTTAATTTAATTTATAATTTTTAAAATTAAAAAATAAAGTTTACAAATTAAAAAAAAATTAAAATTTGTTTATTAATTAAAAAAAAATTATACATGAAAGGAAATCGCCACCCCCATGGCGATTTCCCTTGGTATTTTTAGCCAAAATGTGTTTTTTTACGCTGGGAAATCGCCATGGGGGGTGGCGATTTCCCAGCTAGTGTTAAAACCAGCGAATTTTGAGAAATAATCTAAAAGTAACGGTATTTTGGGAATTTGTTTTTGGCTATATTTAAATAAAAAAACCGAAAATTAGTACTCCCTCATGAAAGGAATAAGTACATTAACGAAAATCTTACTACGTACTATATACCCTAGTAGAAAGCTAGTGACCTATAACAATGATACAGTACAGCCTTCGAAATTTGGCTGACACGTATCAAGGCAATGTGATGTTACGTACGTGTCAGATTCTTGAGCTGGGTTACATGGAAAATCTATGAGGCGAGGAGTAAAAGAAGCCTCCGCCAGCCGTACAAGGGCAAAAGGGATGAGGAGAATTTGAAAAATAATCCATCTACAGTACAATAATTACTCAATGATCTAGTATTATAAAATTATTTGTAAAAGAGAAATGAAGAAATACAAAATTGTTATTAAGGATATTGTAAAAACAAATATATTCTTAATGAAATAATCCTATTAACAAAATTAAAAAGCTTTCCTTTTCCATCAGATAATCCATCCCCTTCTCCCATTCTCCATCTTATCTCTTCTCTCCTGACCCTTCATCCATTCTATCTTTCGTTTCTTTTCTTTCTTTTTTTTTACAAATTTTGTTGACAAGTAACCCTTCCTTTAAATTTGTTGACAAATAATCCTTGTAATATACAGATTAAAAGAGAACCAAAGTTTGATTCTTTCTTCTCCAATTTGATTCCTTTCTCAAAGGTAAGCAATTTTTTTCCTAGCCCAATTTTTTTGGATTCTAAGATTTGGGTTTTGTTCAGGGATTGATTTCTTATTGCTTTATCTGTGGATTTTGGTTAAATTTTTTTTTTTTTTTTGTGTTGGGTTTTGAAAGTTATAACTTTTTTTTCTTATTCACGAAAAATGTTTGAAGAAAAAAAAAACCCGAAAATAGACTTTTAATGTTGCTCCTTGTAGTTATTTAGTTTCAGACTTCTTTTAGTTATGTGAACCAATTGGTTATACTTTGTTTTCCACATTGTTGTTTGAATTAGAATTCTCCTTGGTTAGTTTATTTGTTCAAGCTTCTTCATTTTAAAAGTATTACTATAGGTTAGTATTATACCTTCCTTTTGCTTCACTTGTGGAATTTATATCAATCTTATAATATCATATCATATTGTCTTATATGTTTTAGAGTATTTTTTTTTGGAGTTTTTGTTCGAATTTATATTTTTCAGTATTAGACCTACCTTTTTTACTTGACTTCTAAAATTGGTATTTGAACCTTATAATATCAGAACATCTTATATTTAACAATGAATTGAATTTTCGGTAACACGAAATACAGAAAATGAGCAAGTTCTGAGCATGTTGTCACAATAAAATTGTTCATTTTTGATCGATTTTTTTATCATGATTGACCAGGTTGCTGGAGGTGGTAGGATTGAGAATCCTCTTCTTACGGTGAAGATGCTTACCACAAGTTTAAGGTGAAGACATTGGTCATGCTGCTGTCATAACAATTTTTCGACCGCTAGACAATTTTAAAAAAACACAAATAGAGTCGCCACCAATCTTTTTTGTTTAGGTGTGATTGGTCACCTATTAAAACCGATTTTAGTAAATATTTTAAAATTAATTAAAACATTTTATAAAACTAATTTCGAAGTCTGCGCTTTAAACTAAAGAGAAAACAAAATCAGGTTCGGGAGTCGGTTACGTGCGGGGAAAGATTAGCACCCCCACTACGCCCGTTTAAAAATGGTACCATTTAATCATGTGTTATCCTAAGCCTCGATTTAATGGACTCAACAACGGTATTTAAAATTATTTCTCTTTTTATTTCTTTTTCAAAACATATTTATTATTATTTTATTTTTTTTAAAAAAGAATTGTTATTATTTTTTTGAAAATGAAAGCGAACAGAAATCTTTTATCTAGAACACTCATTAAATGTTCTCAACACTCTTTGTGGTATTTAACGAGATCCTCTCACCTCAAGATATCTTAAGAATCACCACTGTGACATCTTTCGAATTCCATCGTCGGCAATTTACATCCATTTTTTTATTTAAATGCGTATGGTGCAAATATTTAAACATGAAATGCACACGATTAAACATATAAAACATATGATTAAATACATAATTTCACGATTAAACATATGAAGCGTAGCATTTAAAACGCGAGCATGGCAAAATATCAAGCGCGTAATTGTTCATTCTTTATTCATTTTTTATTTTGATTATTTCTATTTTCGAAATGAAAACTAATTTTTTGTATTGAGCATACCGCTAAATACTCCTACCACTCTGGTGATATTTAGCGAAACTCTCTCACCTCGGGATATCTAGGGAATCACTACTGTGACGTCCCTCGACTTTCGTCGTCGGAGATTCTTATTCACTTTTATTATGTATGCACCAAAGTGCCATTTTTATTTCTTTAAAAAATTAATAATGCATTTGATAAAAATAAAATAAGGTAAGGTAATAATAAAAAATAATAATAATAATAACAAGTAAGGTAAATAGATTTTAAAAAAAAATTATAAACTAACATGAAATGTAAATAAAAATAAATGAAATAACATAGACATCAAGCATGTACTATAATAGACCTTAACCAAGGCAAGTAACATCAGGTATTTAAGAGAAGTCATCAAACACCAAATATGCATAATAATATACCATATTTAAAAGTAAGCAATATTAAACATATGAGAGAAAAACCATCAAACACCAAATATACAAAAATCAAAAGACAAAAACAATGCAAACAAGTACAATAAACATAAAAGAAATAATAATAAAAAGAGAAGAAAAAAAAATATTACCTTGCCGTGTAGCTTCACACCACCTTTTTTCTCATCTTGCTTTTATTTTTCTTTTTAAAACCCTTTCAGTAACCCCCCTTAGCTCCCACCAAACTTTATTTCTTCCTTGCTTTCTTAATTCTTTTTCCCTTTCCTTTAATCCTTTTTAACTCCCCATTTTTAACTTTTTTTTTCTTTTAAAATCCTTCCCCTGTAGCCTTTCAAGTTTCAGCGCCACCCTTTTTTTTTAAAACCCTTCCCCTGTAGCTAGTCACCAACCTTCATCCTCATTTTCTTCTTCCTTTCTTCTCTTTCTTTCTATTTTCTTTTAAACCCATCTTCTCCATTTTGTAGCCGTAGCTCTCCCCCCTTTTATTCCCTTTCTAGTTGCTAGCTCCCAAACCCCAAAATTGCCCCCCCTTTGGCTTGGTCTTGGCCCTTTGTTATAGTTGAAGCTCCGCTTCAATCCCTACCAAAAGTCAGATTTTGATTCTGAAAAGAAATTGAAGTTTTTGGCAGTATTACTGAGATGAATTTTGGGGCAGTGGGACTTTGACTAAATTGTGAAAACTGAAAAAGGAGAAGCAAATCTAGGAAGAGAGTGAGAGCTGAAAATGGTGTTCTTTTGGGGGAGAGAAAAAAAGTTGACTGCCATTGTCATGGCAAAACACGTTTTTTTTTTTTTTTTTTTTTTTGTATTTTTCATTATATGAAAGAAATAAAAAATAAATATGAGAAATAAAATAAATATGATGGTTAATTTTCCTATTTGGACCCTAAAAACATATTAGATTCCAAATGGGTTAAGCCCAAATGACTTCAAATTAAATGGATTAAAAATAAGTCTAATTAAAATGTCCAAATAAGTGCAACTCAAGTAAGCCCAAATACGAAAAAATAAAAACCGCAATTCTTTTCAATTTATTCAGAGTTGTCTAACTATTCAGGACAAAATTAGGTGTCTACAGCTGCTATTTTAGTTGTTGTTACTGCTGCAAGGAGGACTGGTAGGCTCAGAGGACAAGCTGCTGCTACTGCTGTCAAGGCTGATAAGACATAGGCGTAGGATATTACTTGTTTATTTAGTTCTTTTGGTTCTTAGGGCTTTTATATTTACTTTCAACTGTATTAAGCACATTTATACTAGAAATTATGTTTCAATTTTCAGATAATGGTACAACTATTTGGTCTTGTTTTAGGGATGTTTATGTATTAAATTTGGATTTTTCAGATAACAAGTGAATGATGAATCTTTTTATGGCAAATCAATACCATGGCTTCTGTTTGTCATCTTAGTCAGCTTCATTTTATCATGTTCATTTTTTAGTCTGGTTGTAACTAGTAAGTCCAGCCTTTGTGGATTCTAAACATGGATAGTGTGTTTCTGCAGTTTCTTGAATGTTTATGTTGTTTTAGCCTTTTAGGCTTCATGCTGCAAAAGGAATTTAGGAATGCAGGAATGTACGTATGGGATTTTAGAGCTGTACATATAAGTGATCTGTTTGTGGAATAGTAGGATTTGTGTCTTAAAGACACAAAAAAATGTTTACTCTTCTTGTTAACCAACAGAGCAATTCTTCTTTAAGAACGTTGGGTTGTCCATGTATTGATTGTAGAACAGTGAGATCTGGTGTTGTGGCCATGTACATATAAGTATATAGGAATATACATATTGTTTTGCCTACATGTACATATAAGTATGCAGGAATGTACATATTGTGTTGTGGTCATGTACATATAAGTGAATTTTTTATTTTATTTTATTTTTACTAAAGTTGATGTTCTATACATCATTTAAATACATTGGGGATTAATCCTCAGTTGATTTAGGGTTGATTTAACATAAACTAAAAATGTACATATTGTTTTGCTTACATGTACATAAAGTAATGCAGGAATGTACATATTGTGTTGTGGCCATGTACATATAAGTGAATTTTTTTTACTAAAATTGATGTTCTATACGTCATTTAAATGCATCGGAGATTAATTCCTAATTGATTTAGGGTTTAATTTAGGAGAAACTAAAAATGTACATATTGTTTTGCCTACATGTACATCTAAGTATGCAGAAATATACATATTGTGTTGCGGCTATGTACATATTGTTTATGGTATTAGATTTATTTCATTAAAGGTATATTTGTCTTTATAATTTTTTTTACTAATAATTTCTTATTTTTTTCATTTTTCTTTTATAAATAATGTTAAATTTTAAGATCATTTAACTATTATTTTACTGTTGACTGTATTTTTTCAAATTAACTCCAAAGGATGGCCTTTACAGGTGTCCTACATTAACATTACAGGGCCTGGGATATTCATAATTCCCTTGCGTTTGTTGGGCACCAGCTAGGAGGCTTGAGGGTTCGGTTGCAGGACCTTCAGAAGAACTCTGAATCTCTCTCTGATAATTAATATGGATAAGAAGCATGGGCTATAGGTGGTACTGAACGAGGCAGAACCCTCCCGGGCGGCCGGGAATGCTTTGGCATTTAAGCATATTCGGCTTTTGGCTTTGATAGGTCCTTCACCCTTGAAAACTTTTTTCCTTTCTAGTGCTACCTGCTACGTAGGGCGTTCTATTTGCATGCTTCTGATTTACACAAGATTTAAATAGTTAAGAAATAAGAAAAATTATTATTATATATATATATATCTATTATTACTAATTAATTATAAAAGTTATTCCTCAATTGCATGAGAATGCTCAATTAAGAATTTTAGATCATGATTTAAGTGACAAATAAGCATAGGTATTACGAGTGTTGGAAAGGTTAATTTGGGTTTTTTTGTTGTTGAAGAAATAAAAAAAGAAAAGAAAGAAAGAAAAAAAAAAACGATGTTGAAAAATTTGTGCGTTGATGTCATTTTTGTGTTCGTATTATTTTTGTGTGTTCAAAGTATTATAAATTTATAAAATTTTTACACAAATTCATTTTATGTAGATTTTGACACGTTTGCGTATTCGTGTTATTTTTTCGTGTGTTCAAAATATTATAAATTTATATGATTTTTACACGTTAATAATTTATTTTATGTAGATTTTGATACGTTTGGATATTCGTTCGTATTCATATTATTTTTTGTATCGTGTTCATGTTATTTTTTTGCGTGTTCAAAGTATTATAAATTTATATAAACTTTTACATATTAATAATTTGTTTTATGTGGATTTTGATATGTTTGGATATTCGTTCGTATTCATATTATTTTTTGTGTCGTGTTCGTGTTATTTTTTCGTGTGTTCAAAGTATTATAAATTTATATAAACTTTTACATATTAATAATTCGTTTTATGTGAATTTTGACACGTTCGTGTATTTGTGTTGTGCTCATGTTATTTTCGTATCGTGTCGTATTTAATTATTTTTTTCATGTGTTCGTGTCATATTTTAATTCATCCAAATATTCTGCATAGTTTGTCATGGTGATTCAATTTAGAAAAAATTGTGCGTTCATGTCGTGTCTCTATTCATCCCATATTTTGCATAATTTGTTATAATGATTTAATTTAGAGAAAAAATTATATGTTCGTAACGTTTTCGTGTTATTTTATAGTGTGTTTAAAGTATTATAAATTTATATAAATTTTTACACGTTAAAATAATTAGTTTTATGTAGATTTTGATACGTTCGTGTATTTGTGTCATATTCATGTTATTTTTTGTGTCGTATTTTAATTATTTTTTCATGTTGTGTTCGTATTGTATAATCATGTTTTATCCAAAATTGCCAAGTCTAATTGACACTATTCAAAATAATTCCCAAATTTATGTTGTGTGACGTCATGTTCGTGTTGTTTTTTCTGTCATAATCTTATTCGAGGTATTATATATTTATATAAATTTTGACACGTTAATAATTCGTTTTATGTAGATTTTGACACGTTCATGTATTTGTATCGTGTTCATTTAATTTTTTTGTGTCATGTTGTGTTTTAATTATTTTTCTCATGTTATGTTCGTATTGTATATATATATTGTGTATGAAATTACCGAATTTAATTGATTATATTCAAATAACTCTCAATTTTATACCAAATATCGTATAAAGATAGAAGTTATTATTTTTTTAAAAATTATCTTTACTCCTCTTGCTTTTTTATCTTTTAAATTTATTATAAAATATCAATTCAAATTCAATAACATGTACGCAATGAAATGCGGGCATTTATCTAGTATATATTAATCGTAGAGTTTTTAAAATTTAAGATCGAGTTTATATAATAGGGTCCCAAGATAAATTATGTTAGGTCTGCTTTTTAAAAAATAAAAACAAAAGCAATTTATACCTTTGAGAGAAAAAAATGGAACCAATGGTAAAAAATCGGATTGAAAATTAAATTAGTAAGATTTTCGATTTTTGGTCCAACTGTTTAAATTGGTCAATTTAATTAAAATAATATTAAATATTAAAAATAATTAATAATTAATAAAAATATATATTTGATTTAATGGTATGATCTTTAATATAAAATTAAAATCTCATCACTTATGAAAAAAATCAGTATTTTATTGATTGAACTGATTTTTACGGATTCAATAAATTTCTGATTTTACGCATCATATGAAATTAGATAATCTTTTAATTTCGATTGAACTAATTCAACCAACCGATTTTTTTTTTTTTTGTTTTCATCCATGATATAAGTGAATGAGCAGTTGAGCACCGACAGTTGAATCAGCATTTGAAGTCCAAAATTAATACAACTGATAAGCCCCCTTCCTGTTAAGAAATGCCTAAAAAAATTTACTTATCCTTTGAATCATGGCTATTCCAAGCTCATGCAACCAATAACATTGCATTAGTTTGATCATGAAATTGTGTGAAATGTCATGATAATGCCTTTTCAACCTCCCATGTTTAATATGTTGATGCAACTTTCAACTTTCCATGGTCGGATACGCATAGAACTAGAGGTGGCAAAATGAACCCGAACCCGAAAACCCGTTCAGGAAAACCCGAACCCGAACCCGCCCAAACCCGATTTGACCAAAAAGTCAAAAACCCGAACCCGAAAAAGCCCGAACCCCAATGGGCCCGAACCCGAATGGGCCCGAACCCGAATGGACCCGAACCCGAATGGACCCGAACCCGAATGGGCCCGAACCCGAATGAGCCCGAACCCGAATGAGCCCGAACCCGAATGGACCCGAACCCGAGACCGGCCCGAACCCGAACCCGAATTTAATACTAAAAATAAAAATAAACAAATTGCAATTATTTTTTTTTTACAAAGCAATAACTTTAATTATTAATTTTATTCTAATTTTTTTTAATAATTTAATTAAAATTTAAAATTTAATATATTATATATATATGATGAAATAATAATTTTATCAAAAAGTAAATTATATTTTGTACTTATAAGTTATAACTTTAACGTCTCATATCATGATGAATTTACAATCTAAATATTTTAAATTCTTGAAAATTTTAAAGATGTGAAAAAAAATTTGACAATAATTCAATTAATCTATAAGGGTAAAAAAATTGACAATAATTCAATTATTTTGGCCTTTTGGGTTATACTTAGACCTGCTCACGGGCCGGGCCTGGGCAAGATATTTTGTGTTCCGGGCCGGCCCGACCCGGAACAGTAATTTTTATTATAATATTATTTTATTTAATTTTAATTATAAAAAAATAAAAAAAATAAAAAAAATTATTTTTTTATTCCAATGAACAGTGTTTCGGGCCTAAACGGGCGGGCCGGGCCGACCCAGGGCCAGGCCTGGGCAGAGAAAATAAAAAAAACTGGGTCGCGGCCCGGCCCGGCCCATAAGCAGCTCTAGTTATACTTATGCGGTTAGGTTAGGGTGGGTTTAATTGGATTATGGCTTTCATGTGATTTTATTTTAGCGGGTGGATTTAATGGGGTTTTGGGTTTTATGGCCTTTTGGTTTTGGGTATATTTATTATATATTAATAAATAATCATATTAATTATATATTTATTACGTATAATTTAAATATAAATTATATTTTTTAGTACTACTTTATAATTTATACTTTATACTGATGAAAAAAATATAAATACTTTATAATTTATATATATATATATCTTGACTATAAGCATAAATTTTTTGCATTTTATAAGTATATAAACGAATAGATGAAGGCCAGGATTTATTTTTAAAAGTTTTTTATTTTATAGTGAATATAAATTATAATGTATTTATATTTTGAAATTCGAACTCATCAAATCAATTATTTTAAATATCAATATATTAATTTATAATATATCATATTTTTTATAATAAATTATTTCAAAATTTGATTTTATATAACAAATTAATTTCTTATTCTTTTGGTGCTAACAAATATTAATTTTAAAAAATAAATATAATTAAAAATATCATATAATAGCAAAAGTATAAAAATAATAATAATAAATTAATAATTTGTTTTTAGATATAAATATTTAAATTACGTAAAAATGATTACATCTAATATAAAATAAAATAATGTAAAACATACCCGTACCCAGATCGAACCCGAACCCAGACCGAACCCGAACCCGAACCCGAATGGGCCCGAACCCGAATGAGCCCGAACCCGAATGGGCCCGAACCCGAATGAGCCCGAACCCGAATGAGCCCGAACCCGAATGGACCCGAACCCGAATGAGCCCGAACCCGGATGGACCCGAACCCGAATGAGCCCGAACCCGAATGAGCCCGAACCCGAATAAACCCGAACCCGAATGAACCCGACCCGAACCCGCCCGAACCCGCCCAATTGCCACCTCTACATAGAACTGATGAGGACATTTGAAGAGACCAAAAAAAAAAGGGTTAGTAAGTAGGAATGAGTGTTAGGTATAGAAGGTTCAACAAGTAATCAAAGTCAAACCCTAGCCATGCATGTCTTTTGTCTACCCCTTTATATCATTCAAACTTTAACCCCTTTTTTTGTTTTTTTAAATGCTTAAGATTGAAGAAGAGCACTGTCAAATAAATTCTCTTTTTTCTATGTAGTTCACTTTGCCAGTTGTATCAAAATTTTGTACTTGAATTAGGCATGTAATCAATGGCAATGTTAATGAAGGGATCAAATCAAGAATGATAAAATGGTTTAAATTTGGGATTAAAACCAAATTTTCCATGATATTATGACTTAATATCAAATTTCATTGATTTTTGTTACTACATTTTTAATTAATTTGTTTGATTTTATAAAAAGTAATCAAATCGATGAAAATTGGTCATTTGCATTAATATAATTAGATTATGTCACATTCATTATGTGGATGGGAGAAAAACCTATATAAAAATGTATAAATTTAAAAGAATATACATATATATATATATATATATATATATACATGAGCAGTTTTTTGAGCGAGTGGTAATTTTTTATTAAGAGATCGATAATTTTTTAAGATAGTGGTAATTTTTTAAGAGAGTGAATGAATTTTTTAAGAATATATATTATATAAAAAATTAAAAAGAATAAATATTATTATATTAGCATTTGATTTATAATTTATTTAGTTTTTTATTCAATTTTTCAATTGAGTTTGTGTCACTTGATTGGTGACACTAACTCAATCATGAACATTAATAATAATATAGATATTTCATGAAATATTGTAATTTCATATTTTATCCAAAAATCAACAAAATTAAAATATAAATGACAAATTTTAATATTAAATCATAGTATAATAACATATGTAACCCTAATCCTTTAAATTTTGGCTTTCAATGTCGTAGTGTGAAAATAGATTGCTTTATAGCTCTGGTTTTTTCTTTTCGGCATATTTAGCTTGATCTGCCATTTTTGTACCCACAACTCAGCCCATTCACACTTCTAAAGGTCCAGTTTCAGTGTTGGACAAGGAGAAAAGCCCACGTATTCTCAAACAATACAGCGAACCAAATGGCTTTTGGTCAATAACTTTTTAGACTTAGTAATTCATGTATTTTGTTGTATTCGTATATTCTATCATGTCATAATCGTATTTAAAATATTTTATATTTATATAAATTTCGATATGTTAATAATTCGTATTATATATTTTTTGATATATTCGTGTATTCATGTCGTGTTCGTATTATTTTTTCGTGTTATTTCGTGTTTTAATTATTTTTTTGTGTCGTATTCATATCGTATAATCATATTGTGTCTTTATCTAAGTTTCATGTCAATAGGTAACTAGCAGGAATTGAAATGTAATTAATTCAATTCTTTGTCTTTTTTTTTAAGCAAGTTGAGTCGTGTGTCCATTGAATTTCAAGTTTGTAACCAAGTATTTTTGCACATAAATTTTGTGATTTTGTCTAGAAATCATTGATGTAGACAAATGAAACTGTCATGCGATGTTCATGATTTTATTGCTTTTCTACCTTCCATATATATATATATATATATATATATATATATTATGATGAAGTTATACATAAACAAACAAACTAATGAGCTGCTATATAATATAGTTAACATAAAATTGAATCAGACTTGAATTTAAGATTTTAAGATTCCGAAATCTCTTTCTTGTCGCTAAACTAAGGTCTCATTAGCATTTTTCACATGTCTTTCTTTCGTCTTAATTGGAATCTTTTTGGCCCATTACACTTAGCTTGTAGTAGTACATATGAATGTGAAGATGAAAACCTTAGGCAACTTGCTTAAGAGGAGAAACACATGGCAGATTTCAATTACGGAAATTTGTAATTGAAATCGGAAGAAACTTTATCATCTTAAGCAACTTGCTCTACAATTTGTGCAGTAGAAGGATGGTTTAGAGATCTGGACTGTTTCTTCGAACTATGTATGGAAAGAACTTAGAAGTAAACGGGAGAAAGTAAGCTGGCATAGAGCAATATGGTTCCAATATCACATTCCCAAACATGCACTAATTACTTGGATGGTTATTATTTAAAGGATATCAACTAAAGACAGATTAATCTCATGGGGATTACTATAGGAGGGAAATGTGTCCTCTGTCAACTTGATATGGAGACTAGAGACCATCTATTTTTTGCATGTGACTATTCTAAAAGCATATGGAGTAAGGTTTTGCAGGCTTATAATGTTCATAGAGAGATTGCCAATTGAAATGAAGAGTTGCAATGGGTGGTCTATAAGCTTAAAGGCAAAGCTTTGATTTCAGTAATATTGCGTATTGGTTGGAATACCTACATCTATTTGATTTGGAGGGAAAGGAATTTAAGAATGTATGATCAAAATAGAAGACAATGTTCACAACAATAAGTTTTTCTTCAGATTCAAGAGGCAGTTAGATTCCGATTGTATGGATTAAAGAATATTACACCTGATTTTGTAAATAGAGATCTTTGTATAGCTTGGGGCCTAAATAATTCTATGTTAGTATAACTTATAGTTTTACTATATAGTTTGCAGTTTGATTTGCATGATTTTATTTTTGTAATAATCATGCTTTAGTTGTACAGTAACAATTTATCTGCTTATTTGGATAATAAAATTTCACTTATCATAAAAAAAAAAACTTTAGAGAAAGAAGAGTGATCACAAATTCACAAAGTGTCTAAGCTTGTGCAAGCAATCTTAAAATCAGAGCTGGAAAACTGACTTAAATATGAAACATTCATCTAACTTGATCTAATTTAATTACGAAAATTAACAATTTGAATTTACACAACTCGAATTCAAGTGATAAAAAAAAATCAAAATTTAAATTAATTTGATTTTAAAATCAACTATTTGAACTCAAAATTATATAAATTCGATGACTCGAATCTAAAAAATTCAAGTATCAAATCTAAAATAACTCAAACTTTGAGTTAATTTAAATTCTATATAACTTAAATCCGAAATAATTAGAATTTTAACCTAACATTTCCAATTATCATCTATAATAGATCATCATAGAAAATATTGACAAATGAGAGAGAAAAGAAAGAGTTTAGTTATTACGAAGAGAGGCAGAGATAAATCTGGTAATTCATTTATTTATGTCGTGTTCGTATATTTTCACGTATTATAATCGTATATAAAATATTATATATATTTATATAAATTTTGATATGTTAATATTAATAATTCATGTTATACAGATTTTGACACGTTCGTGTATACGTATTACATTTTCATGTCATGTCATGTTTTTTATTATATTTTAATTATTTTTTTCGTGTCGTATTCGTATCGTATCTAAAGCTATCAAATGAAGAGCTAAAACTCATTGCAACGACCGAACGACCGAGGAGAGAGAGAGGGGGGGATACTAAGACAGCCGATTGGAGAGAGAAAAGTCGATGCCATGCATGCATGCTCAACAATCAACATTTGCTATCTCGTTCTTGATTGAGAATCAAGTTGGATCCCATCCTACCCCTAACCTCGAAGTGCTTGAACAAAACATAAGAATTAAGAATTTAAGATTGATCTTGACATTCTTGTTAGAATAATAATTAATAGATAGAAGAATTATCAAATTTGTTAATAAATCTTAATATTATTGCTAGATAGTTTTTATTATAGAAGAATGATCATAGTTAATAAATATGATATACTTAAACATTTCGATAAGTACTAGCTTTAATGACACATGCAAATGCATGTAAGAAACTTTTTCACCTGAAAAAAATTCGGTTTATGATTACTAAGAATATAAGAAACTGTTTGAAAGAACGTGTCAATTTTTTGGTAATTGATTAGAAAAACCATTAAAAATTAAAAAACTGTTTTTTATGAATCTATCAAATTTTGTAACTCACTTAAATATAATGAAATCTACCAAGTTGGAGTAATACTAAAACTCAAAAGCTCCTTTTATATTAGTAAAGATATATTAAAGGTTAGTGCTTATAAATAAGAATAAAACTATAATTTTGATAACCATTATTAAACTTATCTATGAATCACATAATTAATTTTTAACTAGGCACAGCACAACGCCACCAAGACGCAACTTAAAAGAGAGTTATCTAAAAATATCCTAATTTGTTATTGTGTTGAAGTTCATTGACCAATTGATAAAAATTAAAATTGAATGTCAAAGAAGCATTAACTACTAATATTTGGAAACCACCAATCTAATTAGATCTAACAATTTTGATAATGACACAAAAAATATAATTATAATACGAATTAAAACATGACATGAAAAAATAATATGAATACACGATTGTGTCAAAATCTATATAACACGAATTATTAATGTGTCAAAATTTATATAATATATAATATATAACATATTAAATATAATTATAACACAAAAAATAATACAAATAGGATATAAATATACGAATTACTAAATTTAAATTTATATAAATATATAATACTTAAAATATGATTATAATACAAATAATGCGATATAAATACATAAATTATTACATTTAAATCATGTAAGAACTATCGTTACAGGTCATAACAAATTTTCATTAGAAATAGAAATTTAGGAAAGAACAATCATCAATGCATCCACCATAAAATCATGTAAGAATCAACAAAAAGATTTTTATTTTTATTTCTAATTACAACAATTAATTAATTAATTAATGTAAATAATTTGATTGCCTCTCCACTATTGTTACACCCAATGAAATCCAGCCACGTAAATAGTTCCTCTATACCCGACCTCACCACACCCAAGCCCTCACTCTCTCCTCTCACTCTTTCCACTTCAACATCATTCATTTATGGAAGATCTGTAAAACAAAACTCTCAAATTTTTTTTCTCTTAAAAAAGAAAAAAGAACTATCTCTCTCTCTCCAAATCAAAGCGATGACCGACCCCATCGAACCATCAAAGTCAACGAGCGAACCGAATTCGACTCCGAGTCCGACCACTCTCCTCCACCCGCGACGCGAGCCTTTCGAGCACGGCCTCCTACCAATCCAGAAGCTCATATTCACCGACCCAATACAAGCTCTAACCCCTCTCAAGCAAAAACTCTTATCGTCCTCAACTCACCGAGTCAACTCGGCGGCCCTCGCTAATGCGCTCCAGATCTCATCGGACCATGCGCTTCTCATCCTCGATACTCTCGCCTCGGTGCTCCACTCCGGATCCGACCCACTCGTCACCGCCATGCCCGAGGATGTCGATTCCGTCGGTGCGGATTTGCGTGATGTGATCCTGTTTTTGTACCTTCAATCGTATAAGAGACTTTTGCCGCGCTCGCACAAGGACTCCGCTGCTGCGGTTGCCGATGTTTGGCCTTCCACGTCAGCTTTCGACGGTTACTTGTCGGCCCTTTCGCCTTTGCAGGTAAGGAGTTTGACCAATTCGCTATCTTTTTTGTGAAATGTTTTTTTTTTTTTTTTTTTTAAATTGGATTTGTGGTTGTTGAAAATTAGGTAGTTTTTGATTTAATTTCAATGTCATTTTAACAATTGCGTTAGATTCATGGCTACTATTAGGAAAATGAACTTCTTTGATGCCGGAGGCTGATAAAATTCACGAAAAGTTGACTCTTGATTGGCATTTGAGAAAGAACCATATGGTTCCGTTTATGTTTTGGCAAATTGAAAGACGTCTTTTAGGATTATGTTATGTTTTAATCTTTTTGATAATTGAGGCTAAGTTTGGTGTTACTGCCGTTACTTGCTATTTTTGGTTTTGGAAATTGGAAGCAAAAGGTCTTTTACGATTTAAATTAAAAGCTAATAATATTTGTGAAGAATTAAAAGTTAAAGATTTAACTTTTCGATACCAAAGATACCAAAAATGCATGATTATACTTTTATATGAACAATTATGTTTGAGTACATTTTACCATTTTAAATTTTAATAAAATATAATTTTGCGTTTTCTTTTTGCCAATTTTTACATTATACATTTTACAAGTGCATATACATCTTCTAAAAGAAAAAGTGCTTATACAAAAACAAACAACATTTTTATTTACTTAAAATTGAACATACAATTGTTTTTGGAATATAAAATGCATGATTACAATTATTTACTTTTTATTTTTAATCAGCATTGGTGTTGCATTTTAGTTATCTATTCATTTTTAATCAATTATTATTTTGGTTTCAATTTTTTAACTTGCTCTTTAAATAACTTTTTAGGAGGTGAAAAGCGAATAGCAGAAAATAAGTCGTAAGAGTAAAGTAACAACCAAATCGACCATTATAAAGCAAAAAGCAAGTGGCAAAAGTAATAACTTACACTATGTTTGGTAGGAAAGAAGGAAAATGGAGGGAAGGGAAAAAAGAGAGGAAAGAAAAAAAATTAAGTAGAGGAAGGATGTTATTTTTCCTTCATTGTGTTTGGTATAAAGGATGGAAAATAGAGGGAAAGAAAGAGGTGTAAATTATAAATAAATTATTAATTTAAGTTGAATGAGTATTTTCCTCTCATATTTAAAAGGATTGAATTTGGAGAGAAGGGAAAGGTACAAAACCACATTTTCCTTCCTTTCTTCCTATTTCCCTCCTACGAAACGAAGGAAAAGATGAAAAGAAAACAATTTTTTCTTCCACTCCCTTTCCTTCCTTCATCTTTCCCTTCTACCAAAAACAATATAAAAGTGAGCATAAGTTTAAATTATAATTTTCATTCTGTTTGGTTGTACTATTTTTTTTTTTTCCTTTTTATTTTTACTTCTACATCTGATGCATTGTTGTATTTTTTGGCCTAAGGAGTTGGGATGGGTGCTGGGCACATATATAATGTATAGAATTGAGAGGCAGTGTTTTAAATTGCTTGGTTTGAATGTTAATGTTTTTATTTCTTCCCTCTTACTACTGCTTTAAGATGGCTGTCAAATATGATTAATGCAGCAGGCACTATGTTACTGGGGAGATTGTAAAATTTCATGATTTCATTTAACTTTAATATCTTAGACAGTAGGATTTTCTATCATGGTTGTTTCCCCCATCGTTTTATCCAGCTAAGTATGTCATTAATATGGATTTCACTATGTCTGCGAATGTTTGTAATAATTAATTATAGTTCTATTTGCTGTTAGAAGTTAATACCTGTAGTGTTTTACTTTATGTGAGCACTTAGACTTAACCTTGGTGGTTCCTCTCATCGCAGCTTGTCCGCAGCAACACGCGTCGGTTTATGCCATCACAGGCTGATGAAGAGGCCCATCAATTGTCCTATCTACAAAAGCATTTGGCTAATATTCTCTCTCTTTTGTCAGAGTCTGTGGAGGGGGAAGGCGAAGAGTCTCTGGTTTGTAATACTGCTTCTTGCTATCTTAAGTTTGGTGGATTGTTTTTTCTGTTTTTGGGTTTTTTTTTTTTTTCTCAATTCAAGCAAAACTGAGATATTTGAAATATAAGTCAAGGATTGCAATTTTTTTTTTTTTTTGTTTCTCAGTGATTTTTTGTTTTATTTTGATTATTCATGTTCTTTGTAGTTCATATATGAAATGCAATTTTGTAATTCCAACATGTGGTAACTGTAGTTTCAAAAGATGTGAAAGCACATAAGAACTATTTTAGTGGTTGCACTTAGTAGAGCCAAATATTGACGCAGAATACTAATGAACTGGGATGTAAATTTTGCTGTTTATAAAATTTCCTCACGTGATTTATATTCTAGTCTTTGAAGGCATAACCTGGTTTGTCTTAGTAGATAACTCGGCAAGAGCATTTGTTATGAAACAATGGAATCCTCATTGTGCACTTTTTCTTTATGCATTGGTTTCTTTGCTTTGGATTGGTTTGCAACCAAAAATTGGTTTGTTTTAGTGCTAAACCTTGGTTTTATGATGGAGGGAAAAGTTGGGGGCATCATTTGCGTGACTAAATAATAATAAGAGCAATTTTGACCAAAATAGGACAAATGAACTCCTTGCCAGCTTTTCAGCAATTAATCATTGATTTTGAGCTGAACTTTTCTTTGTAAAGTGTTCAGCATATAAATTGGAGATTTTATGAATATTTTGTTCTTATTTTCTCTACCTTTCCCAAAATATGTGACTTTCCTTATTTTGATTTGTTATATTCTCTTCATTCTTCCTGTTTTTTATCAGCCAGGCTGTCATAACTCTCTTACTATGTATTCTTGATTGGTCTTTCTAGTTGTTGCATATCTTACTCCATTCCATTGTTTGTGCTTGTTATTAGCTTCTATGGCTTGGTTTGCTCATGTAAGTATTGGTCCTTCAGGTTTTAACCATGGAAGGATTTGAGCACCTTGGATTTCTGATTCAATTTGGTGATAGGGGATCTGAAGGAGTTCCTTTAAGCCAAGCTGCTCCTTTTTTTGCTAATTCAGATCCAGACATGCCTGCTGTTCCCGTTCCGGCATCCCAAGTTCATGATTGGCTTCTAGAGAAAATAGCTTCTTCTTTGGAGCATGTTACTGAAAAAATTTCTGCGAAAGAAAATGGTTCTCCAAGTGGCTCTGACCAGGATGTTGCTATGGCTGATGCTAGTCCAAGTTCAGCCAAAGCCTCACAAAGTGCAAGGAGTCCTTGTCTCATTGAGGGGGTCTCTAAATCATCTTATGTAAAGCTGGCCTCTGATCTTAAAAATTCTTCTGTGAAGGTTAGCTTATATTTGCATTGCGATTTAGTGAAACCTGGAATTTTTCATGGGTTATTTGCTGTGTAGTGTTTTTCTTGATTCTCATTTACATGCAATAAGTGACCTACACCTCTGAAGGTACTTTGTGGTCTGGATTCTTATTTTGGTAACCAACTTTATTGTCATTTGAGTACCATACAGAATACATCGAGGAAAAAAGAAAATAGAAACTCAAATTAGGTTATCATACGCAACCATCTTATAAATATTGGGATGGATGTCTATTGGGTGCGTATTTTATGGATGAGATGAAGATGCCAGTTTAGGTGGGACTATTTACTGTTGTGTTACTTATGATCAAATAATGAGAATGAGAGGAATGCATAAAGATTCTGTAGTTGGTAAATATAATTGATGTTGATTCCGTTTTTCTCTAATCCTTTATTTGGGGAATGATGTACATATGGAGAGAAAAAGGGTGATTATAGTACAAGGCTTGAGGGGCAGCTGTCTTACATAATATGACTTAGTTACTTGAAACAAGAAAGATGAGGGTAGAGCATGTTTTCACATTTGGTGCAATTAGTCCTACCTTTTTAGTGTTAGGGACCTTAGGGCTTTTTCATATTTGCAAAATTTTCAGGCTTTTATGATAAATTCTTCCTAGATTGACTGGGTTTCCGTATATATCTTATGTTGTTAAACCTTGTTTCAGATGTTGACTGCAGTAGTGCTTGAATGCCAAACATCAGCTGCAGTCTGTTGAATACTGGCACTGTCTTTGTCAAAAACTTGTGATTTCTTGTAACTCACTTAATAGGATAAGAACCTTCACTTGCTTGAGGCTAAAAGCTTTTGTCCCTTTACGTACCAGCCTTTTTCTGGGCAGTAATCTTGTTTTCTTCCCAAATCTGGCTCTTTTGTTTCTGCCCCTCTTCATGGTCAATGTCCATTGTCATTATAATTATTGATTAAAAGCTGTTAGTAACACAGTTCCAATTGCTGTCTTTTTAGTAAAGTATGTCTTCTACCCAATTATTTGATGAATGCTTAGCTTGCTTTTATTAAAATTAAAAAATAATTTGATAATTGGGGGTAGGGGGCTTTGACTTGGGACCTTCAATTTTGAGGAAAGGCGTGGGTTATGCCAACAACTTTTATCAAATTCTTGATTATTGTTTGATATTTATGTACTTTGTGGCATAAAACACCTCTAACTTTACATGATTTTATAATTTCAGGTCATTAATTGCCATGATTCAGTCATTTATATTTTAGCGCCTTTGAGATATGCCACCATTTATGGATGCTCTGATGCTACTATAGTTCTTGGAGCTGTTGGGAAGGTATCGTTGCCTTTGTGCTGCACTAATTTTGGAACCAGCGGAAACATTCTCTGCTACTGTAATGCGGAATTTGGATACAAATTTGTTTTCCTCTTTTTAATTCAGTATTGGTGTTTGGAATTGCTTAAAACATTTCTATGGTATTTTGAACTGAATCTCTGGAAATAGATTTATTTTGATGTCTCTTCATTAGTGTACTGCTTATTCACTGTTCTACTGACTGGAAAATGTCCACCACTATTAAAGAAGTTACTTGATTGTTTCTTCGTCACCAAAGGCACTCTATTGAAAGGCGATCGAGCATCTTACTGTTTGATTCCTTATGTTTTGACTTTTAGGATATGGCTACTTGTGTATCTTTCATTTCATTTGCTTAGCATCTGTCAGTAATCTATGAATTCTTCATGGTTAGTACGTCTGTGGGTCTAATTTAAAGACATTGATATTCTCCATTTGAAAATCAATCATCTAATGTTGGTTGGTCTATTTTTATTTTGAATACATATTCAACAAATGTGTCAGAACTTGTAGAAGAATATCCTCTCTGCATCTCTGCTCCATTTCCTGGCTATGCCGAAATTACTAAAGAGAATTTTTATGAACTGAAATATGGCCATTCACATGCGCAGAATCAGTTTCTATTGCTAAGATTGTTAAATCAATTACAAATGTTTTCTTGTCCTACACGATATTTGCTTATAACATCTTTGTTTTAAGTCATTTATTAGATCTTGGTGCTGGTTCCACTTATGGTTTTCCCTCTTATATTCTTTACTTGTTTGCCACAATTCTTATGGAAACGCTTTATATGCTCCCCCACCTCTCTTTCCATATTTTATAGTGTTTTCTTTTAAAACAATCAACCTGATGTTTACACCCCTTAACTATCAACCTATTTCCAGTTCAAGTAATGATATGCTCTCAGTTCATGGATGAATATAATATGATTTTTTTTTTTTTGTCGTTGCAGGCAGTAAGAGTTGAACACTGTGAACGAGTTCATGTGATTATAGCTGCAAAACGAGTCTGCATTGTCAATTGTCGTGAGTGTGTATTCTTTTTGGGAGTGAATCAGCGTCCCCTTATTGTTGGCGATAACCACAAGCTACAGGTGAGTGATCCCAAGCATCCCCTTTTCTGAGTGCAATGAGAATTTAATGTGATCACACGAGTTTTTGAGATGAGAATTAATAAAGAATCTATTTCTAAGTAAATGCCCAACTATTAATATTGAAAATTAGATAATTAACTGGGGAAAGAAATTCAATTTGTGTTTAAGCTCAACTCAGCTAAGTTAACCAAGCTCCAAGCTGAACGCGAGCTTTTATCGAGTTTCACTCATAAGTCATAGATTTGCTTAGAAGCTTCGGTCATAAGCCATAGATTGGCTAAAAAGCCAGACGTAAAAGGCAAAACCCACTAAGACCTAAAAATAGGCCATGTCATAGCTCAATGGCTAATGATTTGGGTCCTGCATGTGTAGACGTGCATAATTGGTAGCAAAAGGAGACAACTCAAAAAGGTATTTATAGACTATTTCTCGTCCCTGTCTTATTTAAACGATGTGGGATTCTGATACAAAAACGAAGTAGAAAATTTCTCCTTCCCAGCTCTTTTAAATTGTTTATTTTCCACTTTTAGGCACATAAAAATCTATATACATAATATATATTTTTTAAAACATTATGGAAGATTCTTAACGTATGACATTGTACTTTTCAATGATATTAATATTGTGATAGAGAAGGAGAAAAAAGGTTCTTTGTCTATGTTCACACAAGTAGTACAGTAGCTAAATATATATACAAGCTAAAGAACCAAATCCAATCAAGCTATCTAAAGTCATCCCTATAATTAAGTAAAGTAAATATTTACTTACTGTATTTTGCAACACTTCCCCTCAAGCTGAAGCATAAATGTTAATCATGCGCAGCTTGTTATGAATATAATCAATCCTAGGACCATTCAAAGCTTTTGTGAAAATTGTCATCTAGTTGCTCTCCAGTTTTGACATGACCAATAGAGATCAAATTTTGCTGAATTTTCTCACGAATGAATTGACAATCAATTTCAATGTGTTTAGTCCTCTAGTTTCCAAGGTTTGATGCAATAACACAACTTCATAGGTGTTGAACTACCTAGACCAATCTCCCTTCTCAATTGATATATCCACATAAGCTCACATGTGGATTGTGCCATGGCTCTATATTCTGATTCTGCATTAAACCTAGACACAAGATTTTGCTTCTTACTCTTCCATGATACCAGATTACCTCCAACAAAAACATAATATGCTGTAGTAGATCTATCAATTTTAGAACCAACTCAATCTGCATATGAGAAACACTCAATATGATAATAACCATGATTGCTGTATAATATACCACGTCCTGATGCTCCCTCGAGATAACACAAAATCTGCTCCAAAGTTGTCCAGTATTTGTAGAGATGACATGAACTGATTTACTACACTAACCAGATATGCAATTTCAGGACAAGTCATTTGTAAGATAATTTAATTTTCCAACCAATTTGTGATACATATTAGGATCTGCAAATAGCTCTCCATCTTCAGCTATAAGTTGCATGTTGGCGATCATTGGTGCACTACAAAGTTTAGCACCCAACTTCCCAATATCTGTCCAAAGGTCAAGGATATACTTTCTTTTGGATAGAAAGATATCATTCTTACATCTTGCAACCTCAATGTCCAAGAAATACTTTAACATACCCAAGTCTTTCGTCTGAAATTGTGTTTGAAGAAAAGATTTAAGAGCAGAGATACCTGCACTGTTACTACCAGTAATGACAATATCATCAACATACACAACTTACAGGATAATACCTGCCTCTGATTGTTGGTAGAACACAAACTAATCACAAGTACTCTTCATACCAAATTCTTGAACAACCTCACTAAATCGCCCAAACCAAGCATGAAGATCTTGTTTTAATCCATATAAAGATTTACTAAGTCTACTGACCTTACCATACTTCTCTTGTGCAATAAATCCAGGTGGTTGTTTCATGTACACTTTCTCTAGCAAATCACCATGAAGAAAGGCACTTTTAACATCTAATTGGTGTAAAGACCAATCATTAGTAGCAGCAAGAGAGATAAACAACCGAACATATGCAAGTTTAGCAACTGGAGAGAAAGTATCAGAATAATCAACACCATATGTTTGAGCAAACCCTTTAGCAACAAGACAGGCTTTAAGATGAGCCACTAAACCTTCGGGATTAACTTTAACAACAAATACCCATTTACAACCAATAGCCCTCTTACCGTCTGGTAGTGTACTAGTTTCCAAGTACCATTATCATCTAAAGTCATCATCTCTTCTTCCATAGTAGCTTGCCATCCAGGATGAGCCAAAGCCTCAGCTGTGGTTTTAGGAACAGTAACAGAATCTAGAGAACCAATGAAGCAATGCAAAGAAGAAGACAAATGTTCATAAGATGCAAATGATGAAATAGGGTGTGAACATTGTCTTTTACCTTTTCATAGAGCAATAGGAAGATCAAGACTAGGATCCGCAGACAGAGAGCCGGTGGAGGATGTGAGTCAATATGCTGAGAACAACAACAATACACTTGAGTAATAGGTGGTTTAGCAGGCACAATGGTTCAACAGTTGTCCTCATAGTATATACCAGAATATCATTATGCTCCCCCTTCACAATAATAGATAGGAGACTCAGGAAATAATTCTTCAAAAATGTAACATCAGCAAAAACCAAATAATGACTCAAAGTAGGAGAGTAACATCCTTTTTGAAGACGAGAATACCCCAAGAAGACACTTGAGAGACTTATGGTCCAATTTAGAGACTTGATGGCGAACATCACGAACAAAACAAGTACAACCAACAAAACGTGGTTCAACTGAGAATAATGAATGAGAAGGAAACAAAACAAAGTAAGTGATATCACCAAAGAGAACAGATAAAGACATACGATTAATTAAGAAACAAGATGTTGAAACAGCATCACTCCAAAACTTCCTGGGGACTTTATGAAAAAGTAGAGCTCGACAACCACTAATAAAGGTTTATTTTTCTTTCTGCAACACCAGTTTGAGGTGGTATGTCAACATACGAAGACTGGTGAAGCATCCCATTTTGTGACATAAAGGAATTAAAATGCTCCGGAGAGTAGTGCGTTATCACTCCTCAAAATGCACACAGAGCATTAAATTGTTTTTTGATTTCAACAAAAAAATCACAAAATATGGAGAATAATTTTGATCGACTTTTCATTAAATATAACCAGGTAACACGAGAGTAGTCATAAAAAAAAAGTGAAAAAATACCAAAAACTAGATTTAGAGATCATTGGACACAGACAATGATCAGAATCTACTAACTCGAAAGGGCACACATCCCGTTTATTTAACCTAGGCAAATATGGCACATGATGTTTGACAATTTGACATGACTCACAATCTAAGATAAATTTTAAAAACGAGGAAATAACTTCAAAGTAGATAATGAAGGACGCCCCAACCAATAATGAAGTTCAAGAGGTGTCATAACACTGGAATGTGCAATAGGTTTTGGCAACTAGTAAAAGCAGTTTCAAGTAAATAAAGATCCTTAGACTCACATCCTCTACCAGTAATTCTCTTCGTCGTAAGATCCTAAAAGATAAAATGATCAGGCAAAAATCAGACACAACAGTTGAGGGAGTAATTTTACTGATAGTAAATTAAACGAAAAATTGGGTAAGAACAAGATAGATGACAACGGGAGAGATGAAATAGGGATGACTGTTCCAGTTCCCACAACAAAAGTAGTTGATCCATCGGCCAAAGTAACATTTGGATAATTTTGTAAGAATTAAAAGAGGAGAGAATACATATTTCACCTGTCATATGGTTTGTAGCACCAGAATCAATAACCCATTTGCGAGAGGATGACACAAGACGAAGTTGTTTATCTGACTAATCAATGGCATTACATAGTTGCAGGAGTGGATGACTTCAATGAGGCTTGGTACTGAGTAAAGCAGGCAAACTCATTTGTAGAAACAAGTGTAGACTTATTAGTAGATAATGTTGTAGGAAAATGGTCATTCTCTTGATTTGCGACATTAGCAACTTGGGACTGCTATTGAGGTTTGCCGTGAAGTTTCCAACAAGCATGTTTCGTATGACCAGAATCATCACAGTAATAACAGACAACTTTATTTTGATCGTTTTGTCCACGACCACCAATCCAACCGGAGCCATGACCACCACCATCTCTACCACCTCGAGAATTATTACCACCTCTACCTCCGCGACTTCCTCTATTAGCATCATTCCTAGTACCTTTGCTCAGAAGGGCACTAGTAGCATTAGGAGAAGACCAAGATCCCTTGGCACGTAATGGTCGAGTGAAGATTTCATGGAGAGGAAATCCCTAAACTGGAAAGAATTTGTCTTCGAGCAGCATCAAATTCAGATGGCAAGCTTGCAAGGAAACTCGTAACAGCCATCTGTTTATGTTGAGACTATTGAGTTTTCACATTAGTACTAAAAGGAAGGAGAGCATTCAGCGCCTCATACACCTGTTTAAAATCCTTAAAATACTCAGTAAGAGATCTTTCTTGCTTCTCCGGAAGATAAAATCCCCTACACATAATATATATGAGAAAGATTGCCCTTGCCAGAATACAAAAAAAATCCAAATAATACACAAGTTCTTTAACTAATTCACAGTGATTAACCAAACCAATTACCCCAGGTTCAATAGAATTCAGAATCTGCAAAATATTCTTGCATCCTATCTTGACCATACCTTCTTTGATGCATCATCAGATTGTGGCTCATCAGTAAGATGATCATCCTTATCAATGCTTCAAAGATACACCAACACAGTTTTGCTCCAATCAAATAGTTTCTACCATTAAATTTATGGCCTGTGATTTTTGATGTCATAGGAATAACATCAGAAATCATTGTCTTCACATCTGTGTTGGCCATTATAACCTAGTGTATGAATTTTGCCGTAGTAAATCCGAAGACACCGTTTCAAAAAGAAAGTGACTCAATAGGGTCATAGCACAAACAAAAAAGCTTTAGAAAGAAAGGGATTCAACATGGTCTCACAAAGAATCGTGTTATGGTGGCTCTGATACCATGTGATAGATAAAAAGAGGTTCTTTCTCTACATTTACTCAAGTAGTATAGTAGGTAAATATACATACACAAGCTAGAGAATCAAATCAGTCTAGAGAATCAAATTCAAATCAATCTAGGTCCTAAAATCAAGCCATCTAAAGCCAACCCTATAATTAAGTAAATATTTAGTTACTATATTTACAACAAATATTAATTTGTGATTAAAATCTTGTTAGAAGATATTTAAAAAAATCTTGTTAGAAGATATTTAAACTTCAAGTAGTCAACCTAAAACGAATAAAAACAAACTATAATCAAGTTTTTTATTAAACTTGTTCGTGAACATTAAACAAGCTTGTTCGTAAACAAAAATGAGCTGAACTCACCTATGTTCTTGTTCGTCTTATTTATTAAATGAACCTAAAAATCTTGTTCAAACTCGTTCGTTTAACTTACTAAGCGAACATAAACAAACTTAAATTGAGCTTGTTCACGAACAGTTCACCGAACGCTCGGGTTTATTTACATCCCTAGGTGAAAGATGTCTGAAGGTAATTGCTGGTTCTTGTCATGGTTTATGTGTGGAAAAGAGAATTTCTTTCATGTTCTTTGTTGTTTTTTATTTTGTGTTTTTAAAGCTGATTTTCCTCAAATATAGCTGATTTGGCCTTCTTTTTTTGCATTTCAGCCAAGTTTTTTAATTTTAACAGCTTGATAAGAATTATTAATAGAATATCCTGTTAATCTTTGAACAAGATGGGGTTAAAAAAGTGCAGTTCAGGGTTAATTTTGAACCACCTATGAACCAAATATATGAAGAGTGGTCAAGTTAAACATTGGGCATAAGTTCTATTGTAAAATCTTTTGTTGATCACTATAGTCAATGGCTTTGTGCTGGATAGAGGGCACAAGGGGTAACATGCCTGTAGTGCCTTATGTCTGGTGAGAATATTAGTAAGGTTATTATAACAATTTGATCATTGTTAGTTATGATCTTTTTACAAAGAAAAGCAATTAAACCACAATTGACAAGAAAAGAAAAATTACTTTAAAGCTAAACTTCTGTATTCTTTTTCATGCATATTGTTTAACTAAGGTTTTTCAACACTGCTTTGAGCTCATTGTTTTTTCCATTTAGCATTTAATTTTTGTGTGGTGCCATCATCGGTGGGCTATTGTTGCTGTCTAATGCATTCTTTCTGTTAGCTTGCAATGATGGAGGGATTTGGGTGATTTTGTTCTGGCCATTTAATGCAAATTGTTGCTATCTGATGCAGGAGCATCGATTTAATTATTAAAGTTTTATGTTTGTTTACTTAGTTTATTTTAAGTAGAAGTCTTCAAGTTTATGCTTGTTTACTTAGTTTATTTTAAGTAGGAGTCTTATGCTATTTAGGTATTTTATTTAGGCATGTGACTTTAAATAAAATAGGGTTATTATAAATACCCTAAGATAGGGTAGCAGTCGATCAGCTTATCATTATTATTTTTCAGAGTTTTAACTCTTCAATAAAGGTATTGGCAGATTTGCCTCTAAACCTAAAAAGTCCTACTCAATCGCAGCCTACTTTCTATCTTGTTTACTGTTCTAGTTTCTACCCTGCATCTAATTGGTATCAGAGCAAGAGGTCTCGGGTTCGAAACTCTTCCAGTGTGGGTGTGTGATGCAGGAGCATCCTAGGTGTTTACCCATCACCCCATGTTGATGTGGGTCTCGCCCCAATTGACTGGAACCCTGGGCTAAGGGTAAAGGGATTAATTTGCCTCCTCCCATCAGCTATAGCTTTTGGGACAAGTGGTAGATTGCCCTGCATCAATTGGTATCAGAGCAAGAGGTCTCGGGTTCGAAACTCTTCCAGCGTGGCTGTGTGATGCAGGAGCATCCTAGGTGTGTACCCATCACCCCATGTTGATGTGAGTCTCGTCCCGATTGATTGGAATCCTGGGCTAAGGGTAAAGGGATTAATTTGCCTCCTCCCATCAGCTATAGCTTTTGGGACAAGTGGTAGATTGCCCTGCATCACTATCACTATGTTTATATAGACAGTATATAGAATATTAAGGTTTTCAAGGGATATGTAATTCCTCTAGGGTTTGATTTAGCACATTTAAGATCTAATTGTGCTGCAAAATAGAATATGGACTCTTCCAGACCATTGGCGGAGAGCACCCGAAGAAGGCATTCCTTGTTCTTTTTCCAGCTGGTAGATGGGCCGTACAGATCATTGATTAATCTTTAATGACAGTTTCACTTTTTAGACCCATCTTGCTATTATTTTGAGTTGGTTTTTGGGTGTTATCACCATTATGAACTTCAACACTCAGGAACACTGACAGTTTGGAAATTCTTTTCTTAAATTTCATCAGGTGGCACCATATAACGCATTCTACTCTCAGTTGGAGGAGCACATGACTGAAGTTGGCATTGAGGCAACTATCAATAGATGGGATGAACCTTTGGCACTTGGAATGATTGATCCGCACGATTCATTATCTCATCCTGCAGGCGTTTGTGATGCTCAAGCTGAGTCAGCTACACGCCTAGATCCTGATCAGTTCACTAATTTTTTGGTATGCTTTTCATTTCATAGCATAGCTTGGGATATTTTTATATCTTTCTTTTCTGTAACCTTTTTATAATTTGATCTTCTTAGTACTTGACATAAGCATTTCTTAATACACAGATTCCAAACTGGTTTGAAGGTGAATCCACTAGGTCAACAAAGGATAATCCATTCCCCTTACCTGATGCATACTTCACATCTCAACAGAGAAATGTAAATGCACTCAGCCCAACCGAGGATTACAAACTTTGACTTTATAGTTTGAGTTGGTTTTTATCTGCATGATGGAAGCAATGTTGTGTATTTAATATTAGTGGTTGGTTTTATTGATCTTTCTAATATTGAATTAACTGAATTTTTATTTTCTTCCTAATGTTATCAACAGCAAAAGAATTTAGGTGAGATCAAGCAAATATTGAGAGAAGCTCCCCTTGAAGAAAATCGAAAAAGAGATTTATCGTGTGCTCTTCATGTATACTTCAAAGACTGGTTATATGGTAATCCATCATTTCTATCCTTTTTGTTATGTTCATCTTTTTATTTCTATATGTGGTGGTTTTCATTATTGTATTAGGTATATTCATGGTAATAGTTGTTTCTACTTTTTTACTTTCCTATTCCAGAGTTCTTTTGATGATAGGATGCTGTGTGGTAAAGATTATATGGTCCTTTCTTACTGAAAATTCAAAAAATAGAAATAGATTCTTGTGAATGAAGATTGCCTTTTCCAAATGAATAATGGTTAAATTCCTGTTGGTTTTGAGTATGTTCCCATACATTCTCATTCATTCTCTCCATTTGATTTCTGATGATTTTACCCTTATCCGATTTCTTTTTCCCTTGTGAGTTTTAAGTGAAATTTGAGGGCTGGACACTATGTTACCCGGACTCTTCATTTTCGCTAAAGTACTCATGTCCGACATCTGTGTTCGACACATATTCGGACATGGGTATGGGAGTATGATCCTCCAAATATATGAAAAAATTTTGAACAAATTGAGCGTGCCCGTGTCGGACGCATACCCATATTCGACAATCACGCTTGAGCCCGGGTAACTAGGCTGGACATACCTAGATTAAGAGATCAACTAACTGTCAACTTTCTAGATATGATCTATGAATTTTTCTGAGTTTACAACCTCTAACCATCCTAGCTAGCTACTTTATACTGTAACTTAAAGGATTTTTTTAGCAAATGAGCTATAAGAGAAGAGGTGTGTACTTAAATTTCGTTTTTCTGTAATAACATGGCAGCTTCTGGAAATATTCGTCAGCTGTACTGCCTACAAGGTGACTGATACCTCAAGGTTACGGTGGCATGATTAGATGAGTTATAGAAGAACGGTTTATGGCTTTCTTTTAGTTTCCAACCCTTTGCCAGTTCCTCAGGTCATTTCTGTGGGTACAACAGGCAGCTGAGAATCACCCTTGTAATTTGGAACGGCACAAAAATTTTATGGATTGGCAATGCATTTTGCTAATCTCAAATGTAATATTTTTTGGATGAAAAGAAAAATAATCTTACTGTAATATTTGTTAACCTAGGTCTGCAGTCTTGTGAATTTTTTTCACCCCCCTTGATCTAGCCATGTGAATTTAAATTCTGAATCTCGTTTTATCCAGGGTTTTTGCTTCCCATTTGTTTTTCAGTTTTTTCTTCTCTTATTCTTCAACATTTGTTGTCTGTCCAAGTTATGTTGGTCCATTAGATAAAGTTGATTACAGTTCAAAATCTTATAAATTTAGGTGAGTCTCTTTCTGCTTCATTGAATGTTGTTAAAGGTAGATTTTAGGGCATCCTGGCTATCTAATGTCATAGCTAGAATCAATGTGAGTTGCTTCAACTATCCCAAAATGAAAAACACATTCATCAAGATGTGAGAAAAATATAAATGTGTTCATCTTCAAAATGGGACTTTTACGGAGTTCTGGTAACTTCATTTCCAAACCTCAGTAAACTCATCTTTCTTGTTTCAGAATTTCCCAAGTTTGTGAACCAACAAGCTTCTATTTGACCAACGAAAACTGTTCAAGGTGGGACACAATTTTTGATGGAAACCCTCTAGAGGTGTTCTTGGATTGAGTTTAAAGCATGGTATTAATATTATATATATATACTTGTTCAAGTTCAATCCGGTTCAAAATATGAATCTCAAATTCTGTCTATATTTGTAAATGAGTAATTAAAATCCGTTTAGGTTCATTTATATTATTTATTTTTTAAATTTTTTAAACAAATATGTTATTTTTATTTAATTTTTAATAAATTTTTTTATTAAATTTTAAAACTATGAATAACTTAACATATTTTTAAATGTTTACACAATAATATTATATATATTTATTTTTTATATGATATAAATTACATAATATATATAAATATAAAAAATATATATTATATAAACGAAAAAGGGGTCTGGATGGACTGGGCTCAGATCCTGATTTTGGAGCTAAAACCCAAATCATTTTTTAAACGGATCTCATTTTTTTATCTAAACTCATATTTCGAATATAATATTTTTGTCCAAACTTTTTTAAATATTGAACGAACCTTCGAGTTTGAACGGATAGCCTGATCCTTGAACATGTCTACTCTTCTTCCTTTAAAACTTTTGCCTGAAGGATATGCTCAGAAAACAGAATATATGCAGTTGACTTCGACTTCATACTCAAACGTTCAAGCAACATTCGTTTTCAGACAGAATTTTCTTCGAGCAACGTATAGCATCTCCAAAGCAAAAAATTTAACAAAATATACAATGTGAATGCCAGAATTCATTTATTAAATTTCCTCTTCTTGCTATCCAAAGAATCTGTCGTGTTTCTGCTCCTGGTTAGCAAAGTTACATCATGACCCTATTCAAATTGTTTACAAACTCTTATCATTTCCTTCGCTACGATTCCTTGTTGGCATTGGCAATGTAGAAACTACAAAATTTTGGGGTTCCCGCAAGGCCTAGCTTACAGGAGACATCGCAAGTAGCTTCTCTGCTTGCTCCGGGAAGAAGGTTATAAACAGAAATGCGCCTGCACGTTTCATGAGGTTAAACAAAGGAAGATAATAGTTTGAATTACTTGCAACAAAAAGTTTGATGACTGTTGAATTACTTACAAACGAGTACAGTTCCAAGCACAGCCGAAATCTTGCCTTGAATTGTCACTAAACCAGCTTTGCCAGCATCTTGCAACTCTGTAGTACCTATAGAATCAAATGTACCTGCAAAAAAGAACTACTTCATTCTCTTGTCCATGCATTTAGGATCAGGGATTTAAATAGCGGCCGTTATTTAACGGTTTTGGCTCTTTTCGCGCCGATATTCACAGCCAATATTTATCGTAATTGATCGCGGTAGCATTCATTACATCCACAACCGCGATAAACACGTGACCGAAAATGCGTCAACGACTGCAATTTAAATCCCAGTTTAGAACAAGCTGGCCTTTACAAAGACAAGCAATTGATGTTTAACCTGGTTTTACAGTTTGAAGCCCCGACGTTATACATGCTATATTCTGGAAACCAGATTGCTCCAATTTATTGGCAGCAGCAGCCGACCTTGCCATAAAAAGAATCAGAAATGGATTCCACATTCAGGCAAAAATAACTGGGTACATATGAAGTGATAAGGGGGTGGAAATAAATCAGACATTCATCAGTTGATATCTAAATAATTTACCAGCTTATTCAATGCAGAATAGCCTTTAATCGGATCTAGAAAATGATCGGAGGTATACTAATAAATCATATCGTGCATCTAACATATCTACTATAACAAATCTAAAGATCTCACACACTACATTTCTCATCTGACAAAGATATAGATAAATAATAAGTTCCTCTATTACCAACTAGTTCCATGTTATGAGTCTCATATGTTTATAATTCATGGCAATCAGATGCTAAGACAAGAAAAATTTTATGCACAACGTTCAGGGTTTGGACCTGTTAGGAGAAACCATAAGAATGATAAGATAATTGATTTAATCAGCTGTGTGAAACATCAAACTCAGCAAATAACAAGCTGTTCTGTTGTTTTTTGGCTTAAAGTATCCTAAAAACTTTATCATGTCTTATGTTGCTTCAATTCTTCATTTTTTTTAAAGTATCCAACTTCAACATTCGTGTCCAGCGCATATCCGGATATGGATATGGGGATGTGATTTTCCAAATACACAGAAAAGCTTAGAAAATATTGAACTTACCCGTGTCGGACACATACCTGTATCCGACACTAACATCTAAGTCCAAGTAACATAAATCATATCACTTCTGTGCCAAATAGAATTTTATGGTCTATTGACTATCGGATGCTCTGATCACCTAAATGAACACATTAGTCAAATCAAACCATCCAAAGGATGGTAAAAACAAACCTTAGCCCCTCCTGGCATACAAGTAGCAATTTACTTTCGGGTGAAAACTGAGTTTTCACAGATTGTACAAATTCAGGATTGAGTTTTGTAAATGGCAACCCAAAGAATAAACCTGAAAAATTATTGTGCAAAGTCCTTTTTATTATTGTGCCTGCAACAAACAAAACAAAACAAAATCAGGATGAGTTAATTACTTAACTGCAATTTCAAAAATTCCCTGTATGCAGTTATGTCGATTGTAGACTTGAAGAATGAGCTGAATTTAGAAGAAGAAATGAAGATATAATGTTTTACCAGGATCATTGTCTTGGTTTTCAATGAAAAGAGGCACATGATAACATGATTTGATATGAGCTCGATCAAACTGAGATTTATCACGGATATCAAGAACTGCATAACCCTCAATCGCTACAAGTTTTTTTGCTTCTTCAGCATTTACAAAATTTACTTCAGCTCTAATGCTTAAATTTCTTCGCTGGATAGGTCTCCCTGAGATGGCTCTTCCATGGTGAGTCTTTAATTCCAACCAAGTTCTCCTGGAATTGCTGCAAACACATCTTAATTCATTACTTCCATGTTCATAGCTTCTGATTTCAATTTCTACACTAGTTGTGTGTCATACCTAAACTAATATAACTCCAAATATTCCAACAAAAAGTTCATCTCAAACAGCATTCAACAAACTTCTGCATTCTAAGGTTACTATAATAACTGGAAATTGGCCGATTGGTTTAGATAAAGAAAGAGGTTGCAAATGCTGTGATTCGAATTTTAAATCCATTGGCTGCTACATTTTAATGGTGACTACATGAACCAACTGAGTTTAGCTAACCCAGGTTCAACAATCTTTACCTTTTAACATTTGCAAATGCTAAGGAGTACCTTAATTAAGCACACTTATTAAGGTGATATTTTATGAATGACATGATTGCTTTGCAAATGCAATGGATACCAATAATGTTTTAAATAGAATCCTTAATATTATCAAGTCGTTAGCAAAATCTTTTAGTAACATTTTCATTATTAGCACTCAGAAAAGAGAATTCTCTCTCTCTCTCTCTCTCTCTCTCTCTCTCTCTATATATATATATATATATATATATATATATATATATATATATATATATATTCTTCAAAAAACTTCTCTTTCCAAACTCAAAATAAAGCATCCTATACATAGCAGTAAAGTTCAATATAACAACATTCAAAAGCCTAATAATTCTTTCTTCCCACTATTCTGATTTTCTAAAAAAAACAAAAACCAAACCCAGAAACTAACTTTCGACATTAAGCATTAAAAAATAAAACTTTATACTCATCTTCTTGAATTTGACCAGAAAATTTTAAAACTTTTAAGAGATACATACAGGGAAACTGTCACTGTTACCTAGTAGAGGAGAGAGTTAAATAACAAGCAGTAGCAATTCCAGCCATTGAATGTATTGAAAGAATTCTTTACTTTGTTTGTTGCAGCTCTTTAGCGCTCTCTCTCTCTCTCTCTCTCTTCAGAGTGATTAATTGGACAGTTCACTGTTGAGGATAGCCACGAGATTGACCCAAGAAATTTGGAAGGGACAATGGGTTGCTGCCACGTGTCTATGAAAATCGGATATGCTATTATTTCTTGACCCTTCGGGATTCTCCTGCCTGATCATGCTTTTATGACAAAAAATGAAAAAAAAAAAAAAAAAAAAACCTTGAAATTGCTATGTGTTAGTATAATTTTACGATGGCTGCATGAAAATTTAAACCGACCAATAAAATTGTAGTATTACAAAGAAGAAAAAACACTATGCTTCAAGACTGAAAGTAGATTTGATTTGTTACAAGTATAATATTAAGAATTCAATGTGTTTATAAATTTAATTACTTAAGACGGCATGGAAGAAGAATTTCGAGTCTAATACGTAAGCAATAACAAATTTATTAAAATGATTACTAATTTTATTGTAAAAGACTAGGGAGAGAGAGAATAAGGAGCTTAAAATTAGAAGAATATAAAATTTAGATGCATTTGATTGTGTTTAAAGAATACTTGTTAACATGGCAACAAAAAAAAAAAAAAAGAGAACTTGTTAAGGATACTTGTTTTAGTACAATTTTTTCTTTTTGTTTGTTCCAAATCATCATCATCATATATATATATATATTAAAATAATTTTTTCTTTTTTTTTTGGTTCGTTTGAAAAATAATATATATTAGGTAAAGTCTTTCTACCACCTTATTTATAGGTTCCTCTAATAACATCATGCTACATCAAAGAATAATTTATATTTTAGGTCATTTAGTATCAATTTTTATATAGATAACAAATTTTTAATTTCATCAAATTACATTAATAAACTTTTATATTAATAATTAGATCATTTATGCTAATTTCGTTAAATAATTTTAACCGAAAAACTGATTCAGCATGCATACATGACTTATTTTTTATATCTTATCAAAATAATGTCTAGCTGGCATTTTAGGTAAAAAAAAATTCATGCTAGCATTGTGAAATCCATTTTAGAAAAGAAAATAAATGGTTTTGTTGACCAAATTTTTTTAGGGTTTTTTCATTAGGAAAATTAGTGTTTCTATCGCTTTATAAGTCATGTATGCATGTTGAGTCAGCTTTTTCGTTAGAATTACTTAACGGAGTTAACATAAGTGATCTAATTTATTAATAATAGAAATTCAGTGATATAATTTGATAAAATTAAAGGTTTATGATTTACATAAAATTTAATACTAAATTCAGTGACGTAAAATGTAAATTAAATTACATCATCATTTCTTCCACATCAATTTTTTTTTTTTCGTTTGTGAATTAACAGTGTTAGATTGAGTTTATTTTTGTCTGGTTTGATCAAATCTGATGCGAAAAAAATGTTAACGTGGCATGATGCTATTAGAACGACATATAAATAACGTGGTATGAAAGGTTTACCTAATAATTTGTCATTTGGTTGTTGTGTTTTTTTTTTTTTTCTCCATAATTGATTTATTGCTTGATGGAAAGTTTGAAGAGTGAACTAAAAAGAAGAATTGGAGTTTTGAAAGCTATTTGCGGTGTTTTTATCATTTCATTCCAGGGAGGGAGAAGAGAAAAAGGAGAGGAAGCATCAAGCATGGGATGGATTCTTGTGATCCATCTTTTCTTGCTGCTATCGTCCTTCTAGCGTATCTGGCGGAAGGAGTAGCGGCGGCGAATCAGCCCCTGAGGCCTAACTTCATTGAAACAGACTCCTCAAGAGCAAATTCTGGTTCCACTCTTCCCCTCTGACCCCAAATCTCTCCTGTTTATGATTTCTGGTATCTTTATTGGTGAAGGAAGCTGATGCTTGATATAGGGATGGCTATGCTAAGTTTTACACAAATTGTATCAGCCAATGTCCTTTTCAGTTCATTGAGCCTCACGATTTTGTCCACAAAAAGTCTCGCAGGTTGAAGATGGTGTGAACACTTATATACTCAGTCGAACTTTAATACACAACCGATGTGAGATTCATAACTCCTCTCTACCATGACACAAGGAGTGCGTATTATGCTGCTGCTGGAGAGAGTTAAAATATCATGTCAACTAAGTGGCACTAGTTACCCTGCATAGATTTCATTTTAGAGATATTGGAAATAGAATACATAACTTTTGTGTATTTAAGTTCCTGTTATTCTTCATATTGGTTAACCTATCTTGCAGTTATACCTGAAAGTAATGGCGTTTGATCACTAATACAAACCTTTTTCCTTCCCCCTCCTATCTTCATCTCATTTCCTGCTAGGGTAGGGGAAGAGAATCATGGATTTCATATTTTGCTGCCAGAGCTAAAGCTATAACTGATTTTATAGTAAAGTTTATATCATTGTATCAACATTCCAACAAAATACCCACTAAAAAAAATTCTTGTTTCAGTTTTTTCTTTCATTTCATTAATACTCATCATAAATACAGACGGGCAGGGATCAGAGATTTAACTAATGCAACAGCCAGAAAGTGCAATTCGTCCTGTAATGTTCCTTAAATTCCAATGCTAAATGAAATTCCATTTTCATCTTGCAAGTAGTCAAGTTTGCACAATGCGAGAGAAACTCCAAAATTCGATCGATCTAGATCAAGATAGATAGTATAGACTATATATAGATAACAGTCGATAGGATAGATAGATAGATATGAGAGAGAGAGAGAGAGAGAGAGAGAGAGAGAGAGAGAACCATTCTCTGCAACTAAAATTATTGCAAAAGAAGTAATTAAGTATCCCGAATTCAATCAATAGGCTCAGAAACTGTCATCTATACCATGATTTTGATAAATGACAAGGCATTTTTATTCAAACCAACATTCTCACTCTAAAAGTAAACAGAAAAAAGGAGACTGAGAGTATGATTAATCTCCAACATACATCCAGTTCAGGTTGATTACCCCACATTAAGTCGGAAGTGCCTTCTCAACAGCGACGTGTAAGATTTATGAATCAGCAGGTCTCTTCTTGGTGGTATAAGGGTAATACTCTTTGCCTGTGTCTATTCTTGTTGTCTGACCTCCAGCATCAATCATGGCAGAGGTGACTGCCAATGCTGCTCCAGCAGAAATAGCTGTTGAGATGCTCCTCCCTGGGAAATATACAGCAGGTCAATATATTTGTTGAAGATTAACAAGTCGACAAAACTGAAAAGTTTAACATGGATACAGAAACCAGGTTCATTCAATAACCCACATAAGACATTGATAGTCCCTTTTGTTCTCCTTAAAAGCACAAAAGCTTATGGAAAGCCCACTATCCAAATATGCCTTTACACAATCCTCTACCTCAAAAGACGAAAACTCAAGAGTCTCAGACTCCTCGCCCTCCCCCTCCCCCTCCCACTGCCCTCCACTCAAGGATTTTACAGCAACATATTTCAGCTCAATCCTTATAGTCAAGTCACTCTAGACTCTACACAGTTCTCAAGATGTAACAGACAAAGCAAGCAAGCAAGCAACTATAGTAATGTATGATTCATGAATTCAGAAAAAAGACTGTCAAAAACCAAAACACAAAGGGAAGTTATAGGGAAAATCAGAAGTATTGACTTTTGGTATTCACAGGATGCAGATATAACAACTGAGTAAACATGTTTAAGAACAATCAACAAGACAAACAAAAACAATTCAAGGCAATAATGGAGTATATGGGTATAACTTTAGCACCATCATTTAGATTGTGGTAGAGATCCTAAGAAAAATCACAAGCTTCGAAATTTTGAAGAGGTAAAGCTTTCTAAGAAAGCCATCATCCATATCACTGAAACACAAAAACGAATATGATCTGAACTTATACATATAGTAACATCTTTTACCAGGCAAAATGAGAGGTTGAATTTTTCAGTATCTCACAATTTTTTTGTAAACATTAATATTTTATAAGAAAAATCCAAGCTATGTCAATTGTCACAAAACGCTGCTGTAAAAAAAATAAAATTAGATAGCAAGTTTTAAAGTGCACAAAACAGACTAGCCGTCTAAATAAAATTTTTACCTTTGAAACCAAGAATGGAAGCCCCAGCCACGAAACCACCAACAGCACCATTAACGAAGTCTCTCTTCATCCTATAATTCTGTAACAGCTGCTCAACACCAATATATACTCCCCCAATTGCAGCAAATGTCATTCCATAATTGCCCATCATCTTCAGTGTCCTTACAAGACCTGGTAGGGCAACACTTCTCTCAACACGAGGCACATCATACCATGTAGCGACAATGGTTCCCCAGATAGTTCCGGCAACAAAACCGGTAGTTGCACCCTTGATTGTTTTCATCGTTGGAGTGTCGTCATCCTCATAATACCTAAGCTCTGAAGGGTCCATAGCTATCTTCTTACAGCATAACAACCAATATTACCAAAAGCGAACAAAAAAGAATATATATATATATATATATATATATATATATATATCAGAAACTGGTTCAGCCCCAATACTTGTATCTAGCATATCTTTTACTAAAAAACTAGATGACCTAATTAAAAATACATCTGTAGACCAACCAGCGCTTGGCCATAAAGAGAGGTAGTTCTCTCCATCCCATAAATCCCATCCTACTTCCCAAGATTCAAGCTTGAGAATCTAAAACTTATAAGTTTGATTGTCAAATTCTAACCGTTGAGCATCCCTTTGGGGACAAAACAACAAGCATATCATCCAAAGCAAATTAGAATACAAAATGGGCCTACAATTATACCACAAAACATGTCAATTCAATGCATAAAACCAACACAAACATAATGCCATCTGTTCGTAAGAATATAGCAAAGCCCATACAAGTCAAACAAAGCACATCAATATACAAGGTTTTGATAGTTTCAGATACAGGGACAAAGGGCAATGAACCAATTCAGTTTAATGTAAAGATTTTGAATTTTCAGAAGCAATAAAAACTATTGCCCAGCTGCTAACCAAACAAATTAAAACATTTTATAGTAATTCCCAAAATGAGAAAAAAGAAATTCTAAAATGCTAACCTAATTATCGCCTAAATCACAGCGCTACAAATTAAAAAGGAAAAAAAAAAAAAAGAATTCTGAGTAGATCAAATCGAGAAAAAAAAAGGATTAGATTAGATTTATGAAAAGCGAACCCTAGATTATATGCTGTTGATTTCAATATATACAATAGATTAAAAAAGGGTAATTTAAAAGAAGGAGTATCATTAATTACGAAAATTAAAAGAGAAAATTACCTTTTTGATAAAATTGGAGAAGGCGATGTGAGATACTCTGGAAGTTTAGCTGAGAAATGTTCTCGACAAATTCGTTTGCTCGTTGATGATGCGCTACTACATTCCAGTATAATTTATGTATTCTACATTTTACCCTCATTCTTTCTGTTATTTTCCCGTGGAATAATGTTTTTTTCTTTTGGCCGACGGAATTATTTATTACTAGGAATAAGAACCCGGATTGCATGGTTCGACTTTTTAATGTATTAAAAATATAAAGGTGTTTCAGTTAATATTTGATTTATAATTAATTGTTTGTAATTAAATTTTTTTTTTTTTAACATATAAAGACTAATTGAATTTTAAGTTAAATAATAATATTCATCTCTCACCCCCAAATTTTAACATTTACGTCTTAGATTTGAACTTAATCTTTATAAATTAAAGAGTTGAAGATTAAATAGTGAATAATATCTCATTTGAGACATTTATAAGAAATTAATTGATAAGATAAATATTTTTAATTATAATAAATAATTTTAATTGTTAAAGGTTAAAACATAAGATTCCATACATAAAAATTTTAATAAGG
The DNA here is from genome assembly GCA_030761205.1 of Fremontodendron californicum. Classification (NCBI taxonomy): domain Eukaryota; kingdom Viridiplantae; phylum Streptophyta; class Magnoliopsida; order Malvales; family Malvaceae; genus Fremontodendron; species Fremontodendron californicum. Next base: position 32,403,218 of record JAULJL010000005.1, read on the forward strand.
ATGTTTCATATTGAAACCTTTTGGGATGTTCATACGGAGAAAAATAAATTTTTTTTTTGTTGGTATAATTCAACTCTCAATCTTCATTTGTATCAAAAATAATTAAGTTATTGTATTTTTTATATTATATGATAATTAAATACAAAATTTGCTTCTATATTGATGGTTATTTAATATTTTATAAAATTTAAATTTAAACTGAATGACAAAACCCAATAATAATTTCTAAAAAAGTTGTTACTTCTTTGATTTTTATGGTTCTTACTTTATTACTAAAAACAATGTATTCCCTCTATATTTTGTTTATAATTAAAAGTTATTTACAATTTTTTATAAGTTCGCACAAAACCACTTAAGAAAATAATAAATTATAAGAATTTTAACAACAAAATTTTAAATGCAAAAACTATGAAATTTTGGTTTTTCCGAACTTGTTTTCATACTTTGTTTGGTAAATTGTTTAATATATTTATCCATGAGTTGGGCTATCGATATAAGCCCATAGGATATTTAGTTATATCAATTAAGCTCGTTAACAAATTTTTAAAAATAAATATTGTTGGCATATTTTAAGATTGGAAAATAAAAAGATTATATATTCGGACTAAGCCACTTAGAAAATTAGAAATTAGAAAGATTCCGATGACAAAATGTTAAAATGTTTTTTTTTTTCTTTTTTTTTTCTTTCAAATAAACAAAATTTTATCATTAGAGAAAACCCACAAAAAAAATTGACAAATATTTTTGTCATTGTCCATGTGTCATTACTGAATTTTATCACCGTACTTCAATTTCCTTAAACTTTGTCTATTGACTTTTGGACATAAAATAACGGAATTGATGAAAATTTACTACTTACATTAATAAAATATTTAGTGAAATATTTCAATTTTGTTATTTTTTTAATCTAAAAAACAATGAAATTAAAAGTATAATTCCAAAATTTGTCATTTGCATTAACAAAATATTCTGCGAAACATTGTAATTCTATTATTGTCTTGTCAAAAAGTGTTGGATATCAATGAGTAATTTGAGTGTATAAATATGAAATACGTATATGAATATGTAGGTTGTTGTAAGTAAATACACAATGTATAATTTATCTACACAATTGGTATCATGTTTGAATGAAAAATTTGTCTCATAAAAACCCACTTGAAAAGAAAAAAAGTTGGTTGATATTGTGTATGGTATGGAATCTCACATAGAACAAAGAAAGACTTAAGCTTGTAGTATATATAGGGACTAATTATACTTTCGGTCCCTGTACTTGTTAAATCTTTGAGTTTTAGTCTCTCTACTATAATTCATAGACATTGAGTCCTCGTACATTATTTATTTAAAAATTATGATCCAACTAGTAACACCGTTAGTTTTATCCCTTAGTGAATGCTGACATGGCTTTTGCATTGGTTGAAAGATGAAGAAATAGCTGAGGTGTAATTTTTTTTCCACGTCACTTAACTCCCGAATAAAAATGTGTAGTTTTTCAGCCATTTTATTAAGTAAATAAAATTAAGATTAAAAAAAATAAATTAAAATGAAAAGAAATTGAAATCAAATAATTCCCAAAATCTATTCGTGAAATCCTCTTTCAAAATTTCTTAAGCCTAACCGAGAATCATACCTACAAAAACGAAAATTATTGGAAAATTTCGATTGATTCAAGTTAAACAAAACCCCAATAGAAATCAACTGATTAAAAAAACCCCAATCCAGATTTCTTTTAACCCTAACCCATGAAAACTGATTAAAACATTCATCTTGGAATCTTGTAATCAATAGAGAAGTCTGAGGCTATATCTTAAAGGAATCTGAGATAAGAAGCTGGAAACAAAGTCAACTAATGGAAAACTCGAAGAAATCGAAGAATTTTGGTAAGTTTGGTTTAGGGTTTTTAACGAAGAAATTGAAGAATTGTTGAAAATTTGGTAACTTTGAAATTCTCCTATATTATTCTGTTGGCAAGCATCTGAATCCTTTTATTTTTCTTATATATATATATATAACTGATTAAAAACAAAACCCCAATCATACCAACGTTTCTATGCTTTCATTGTGATTGAAGGATTTTAATTTTGGGCTGGCTTTCATGAACAATTATCTCAGTGCCTGTTGTTGTTTTGTTGTGTTTTTATTCTAATCATTTTCTTCTTTTTTGTCAAATTATTACTATTGTCTTAGAATTTTTTGTCTCGAAGTTGAGGACTACGACTTTTGCACTAGTTGGTCGTTATACATTTCTTAACAGAATGGCCCTAGTTGTGGCAAAATTGTGTTCTTGTGACATGTTCCAACTTCCAATTACTTAAGTACCCCATGTGGTTAATGATATTGCAAAGTGAAATTGAATATTTATGGATTTCAAGTATTCTGGGGAGTGATAAACATGTGAATACAAGCTCTTGATATGAGTTTTCTCCTCCTTTCCCCTTACCCTATTACCTTCCCTTGCAACACAACTTGGTATTGAGAGGCGAGAGTTTATTACAATCATGTACCAATTTTTAGGACTTAGTCTTGGTTATATTGTATTTTTGTGTTTCTCTTGGGTTGCCTAGAATGTGCCTTAGGTTGTTTAGACTGCGTTTTGTGTCTTTTACAACATTTGTCAATGCATATTTTTGTAATTAAAATTAATTTAATATTCAGATATGCACTTTTCTTGCTCTTGACAACACAATCCATATTTCTCCATTCAAACAGAATTAATAATATTTGAGTTAGTTCAGTCAATACTTGTTTTTTATCAGTATAGATTCCTGTTGGACACATGATCTCTTACTGACTGATTGTAGAGTGTGTTTATCAAATGAACACACTTAATTGAATAAACCTTATAAAATCAATATTGTACAGGAAATGCAATATGCACTTATGATTATGAAGGTGATCTAGTATACTGTTATTGTGGAAATAAGGCTCCTTTAGTTACTTCAACAAGTGATGAAAATCCTGGAAGGAGATTTTTTGGCTGCAGTAACTATCAGGTATGCATACTGAACTTGATAATGAGTTGGTGCTGAACTTGGTGCGAAGTGAGTGTGCTTAGTGCTAAAAACAGTGAATGTACTTAGTGCTAATGTGCCTACTCCTTAGTGCTAAAAATAGTGAGTGTTCTGATTTGGTAGGTTAATCGTTGTCGATTTTTTCTTTGGCATGATAGACCAATTCAAGATCAACATTTAAAAACAGTGTTCATTTATTTAAGGGATGCCAATAGAGATTTGACAAGCGAGAATTCACTCTTGAAAGAGGAGAACAGAACATTAAGAAGAATGAATACTGAGTTAAAGGAGTCTGAAACTACAATGTCTTGTCGAACCAACACTGATGACCTATATGATAAAGTTGCTGTATTAAAAGCTGAGAATGAAGTCATACAAGAGAGATTGAAGAATGTGATTATACATGCAAGAATGGAAGCAAAGGCAAAAAGGCTGTATAAATTGGCTTTAATGTTTACCTTGTTAATAGTATTGTCTTTTGTATTTGGAATAGATGCTGATAATATGATGACTGGTGATTTGTTGTCTCTACCATGAAAATATGGATATTATCATGTATGTTTGCAATTTGTAGTAATGAAAATGCAGTTAACACTATGTATGTTTGCTATTTGTAGTAAGCAAATTTATTAATCTGTTGGTTCAATTGAATCAGGTAATTGCTGAATCAAAATATTTTTTTAAAAAAAGAAGAACAATGCAATTAGTGTCATTAACAGCTACCACATGGTTGCCACGCAGAAAAAGAAGTACATTGAATATTGACTACTACAAAAGTTTAGCATTTTTAACATTCTCCAGAATTACAGATTGTTGAATGCCAAGTAATTAACATTTGCATTGTCAACCATTAAATACAATGTTGTGAAGATAACATTTTGTGAGAGCTCATGTACTTAAACACCAAACTAGTGTGATCTAAAGCTGGTATTAACAAAAAGAATCAGACCCAAGCATCCAATAGCCTTACATCACATTCATGTAAAAAAAGAAGAAGTTGTACACCAGTCTCATTCAATAATGTGAAATAACTCCCACTTAGCTACTTGAACAAAAAGAAGTTGTCTTCAATCTACTTGAACAAAAAAAAGTTGTCTTCAATCTTCTTGAACTCCAACATAACCTTGATGCTGCTGCAACATATTCTTTCCCTTTTCTGGAAGTTGGTGCAACATTTTGTTGTGTAGAGAGAGGTGTAGAGCCTCGACTGGTTGACTTTTGTTTTTTGTCAACCCTTTTGTTCCTTTGTGCCTAAGAACAAATAATATGTTAAATTGTACTAGAATTATGGTAAAATGAATGTTAGGTTTATGGTTGGAGTTTACTAGCAACTAATTTCTACTTATGTAATTTCCAGAAAAGACGTCTCCTCTTCTTACAATCAACTCACCAGGTCTGCCAGGCTGTTTTTGGCATATCACTTATCAAAAGCCTAATATTTAAAAGTAAAGTAAGATTAAATCAAGCTTTGCTTACATTGAATATTGAGATTTCGAAGTCAGGATTTTGGTATAAACCAATCCCTTCTTGACATGACCTCTTTTGGCTCTTCTTGAAGTATCAACACTTGGTTGTTCATTTGTTGCAAGATTCGTGGGAGCAATTCTTCTTTTCCCAGGCCTGAAAGTCTGACTTGTGGCCTACAGCATATGAAATAATTAATACAATAAGAATTAATTATAATATATAATTATAAAGAATATAATAATTGATCTTACATGTTTTTCTTTTTGCTTACATCCTAACTTGTTGTGTCCTTCCTCATGGCAATAAGCACATGTCATCTTCCTTCCTACCCTTGACAATTTGGTTTTGCTCTTTCCTTCAAGTGGTTCCTTTCTTCTTTTCTTGGTAGGCCTACCAGGCATCTTTTTTACTAAAGTAGGTAAAATTGGTCCATCACTATTTTTGGGCCAAAACAACATTCCTTTCACTGGGTTCAACATGTGTTTGTATGCACATAAATATGTTTCTTATTGAACCATGAGCTTAAATAGTTAAGAGGATCTGCTCCCTCATCCATGATTGCACTCATAGCATGCTGACAAGGAACTCCACTTATGTCCCACCTCCTACATGAATGTTGTTCTAATATGACTATGAAACTCTCTCTCTCATGTGTACCACCATTATCCCAATAAACTTCATGTCTGCCACCCCCATTCCATTCAACCTCCCACTTAGCTGAAAGTCTCCTTGATTTTTCAAGTTTCTCTAAAATCCTAGGTCCATAATTAGTCTTCCACTTGCTGACACACTCTTTTTTTTTGTCACCAAGGTCTTGATCACGTAAATCCTAATATCCTCTAGCATACTAATTATGGGCTTGCACCTAGCTTCCAAAATGACACCATTAAAAGTTTCACACATGTTGTTGTCAATTACATCACATTTAATGATGCCAGAAAAGAATTCTTGGCACCATCCCTAAACAAGCCATTTTTCTAATAAAGATTCCTTTGCTGTCAACCCCCCAGTCATGCCAGCCATATATTCTAACTGTTTTCTCAACTCAGGTTGGTTAGCAGACCTAGCACATATCCAAAATTGCAATTGTAGGTCTCTTCCCCTATGCTTCTTCCCCCACCTAGCATAGATATGCCTAGCACAGATTCTTTGCTCAACTAAAGGCATGATTTCCCTAATCGACCTTATTAAACCCTATAGTAATAAGTAAGAAAAGACATTCAATTATTAAACCCTATAGTAATAAGTAAGAAAAGACATTCAATTATTATGGTAAATATATAAAAAAAATACCATATATCAAAGTAAAGTAAAGTGAAGATAAAGGAGCATACCTTTTGCATATCATTTATAATTGACCAACCCAGCCCATCTTGAATATCCAAATCAGCACATAGTTGGTCTATAAACCATGTCTAGCTCTCAGTAGTCTCTCTTTCCACCACTGCCCAAGCAATAGGGAATATTTGGTTGTTCCCATCCCTTCCTATAGCCACAAGCAACTGCCCCTTAACCAGACCTTTAAGAAAACCCCTCCAAGTCCAATAATGTGTCTACATCCCTCCAAAAAACCTGTTCAATGCTCCAAAACATACATATAATTTTTCAAATATAGGCACTGACTCAGGGGTTGGCTTCTTAGATGTCATAAAAAATGTTCTTCCTTCATTGGTTGAATTCAACTCCTCAACATAATCATTCAAGGCACTGAATTCCTTTTTTTATTTCTCTTCCATATCTTTTATAACACAACCCTTGGCTGCTCTACACACATCATATGACACAGTAACCCCTAAATATTTTCTCACTAATGCCCTCAAATGTCTAGGTTTAATGAAAGGTATAGTACTAATCTCTTTCCCATACCTTCTAGCAATCACAGAGGCTGTCACCCTTCTATTTTTTGAAGTGGGCAGACATGAATGCTCAGACACATACGTTTTCACCATGTATGTCTTATTAATACTGCACCATGAGCAAAGCACTATCCACTGCAGCCTTTGCCACTACACACAGCTCTAACTCTTAATTTATCATTTTTTTTGTACTTAAACTCAAACCTTTTCATTGTAGACCAATCACAAAGAACATTTTTAAACACTTTCAAAATTTCAAATCTAAGTCCAACCACAAATCTTCTAAGAGTACTCTTGGATTACAATAAGTATTGGTAAAGTACAGTCTATGTGCATCATTTTCATCAGACCCATCACCAGTGTATCTAAAACTGCCTGGGTCTGATGAATCAAAGTAGTCACTCGTGTACCCATCAATTTTCTTAGTTTCACTGTTTTCCCTAAAAGCTTCAGCTCTTACATCTTCACCACCGTCATTTGAACCACCACCACCCCCCTCACCATCAGCATCACAGACAACTTTTTTCTTTTCAACATACACCCTCAAATTCTGCCTACCAACCTCCAGTTCATGATCACCATCTAAAAAACCATTAAAGTCCATTTGTACATCCACCAACCTCTCATCATCATCTTCATTTGAATCATTTTCATTCTCATTCTCTTGCTCCATCTCAGGTTTGTCATGCTCTACATTCAGGTTCTCTATCTCCTTATCACTATCAAAATAAGCTAAGGTTGGTGTAGGGGGTCTATTAGGTTCAGCAGATTGTTCAACCACAATAACATCATCAATTGGTTCCAGAAAAGCATTTGGAATTTCATTCTCAATTTTCCCATCCAAATGTTCTACATATATATCTATAGTCTCACCCTTCACTAATTGAGCAGCCAACAGTCTTACATTGTTATCCTCTTTTGTTAAGAACTTCAAGCCTGTGCTTAATGTTTTACCAGCCTCAACATACTATTAGACAAATCATAACCTAAACTCTTAACTTTTCCTAGAATAGTCCAATAACAAATTCGATTTGGATCCTCATCAAATTCATTTACTGACTCATTCACATATCTAACTGTAGGAATCCTAATCAACTTTCCCCCATGGTGGTACCTTGCTTTGCATAGTTCCCAAGTCATGCTAACATGTGATAACACACAAAAAATGTGCAAATAAATATATGTCCACCATACGATTACAAAAAATTCAAATAAATTACTAAATACATATTGAAATAATAACATTTATTTGCTACTTTACATAAACCAACAAACACAACAGACAAACCAGAAACAATAAATAAGTCAAGATACCCCTAAACCTAGACAAAAGATTACAAAGAGGGGGCCACACACCACTACTATCAGTATAAAAAAAACTAAATAAAAAACCATAAACAGGGGCTACATATAAAACAAATTAAAAAATTTCATAAAAATAAACATATAAAGCTGTTGGTCTAACCTATCTTCATTGCACTTTTCTCTTTTTGTTCAGTTTGCCCCTTCACTTTGCACTCTTCGGTTTAGGGTACGTTTCAGCTCCAGTTTTAGGCTTTGGTTTTGGATTGATTTTCTTCACTTACGGTGAGAACTATTTCATATATGGTTAGGATTTTAGGGTGAAAAACCCTAATTACTATAGAATCAATTTTGATTTTTTCAGTTAGGATTCAAACTTTTGGGTTTTTTTATTTAGGTTAGGGCTCGAGAATTTGGGGTTAGGGAATTTCGGTTGAAGGTTTCGAATCTTTCATGGTTTTGATTTGGGGATTTCATGTTAAAAGTTTTGGGTTTTTTGTTTAGGTTAGCTTTCGACAAATTTGGGGATTTTCTGTCGACGGTTTCGACAAAGGCTGATGTTTTTTTTTTTTTTTTTTTAAGTTTTAACTTTTAATTTCAGTTTTTTGGGGTTTTGTTTATTCCAATAATCCAAGCTGGTATTTTTTCTGTCCAAATGGACATATCGGTTTCAGGGGTTAAGTGACGTGGAAAAAAATTACACCTCAGCTATTTCTTCATCTTTCATCCAATGAAAAAGCCACATCAGCATTCACTAACAGAATAAAAACTAACGGTGTTACTATTTGGATCATAATTTTTAAATAAATAATGTATGAGGACTCAATGTCTATGAATCATAGTAGAGGGACTAAAACTCAAAGATTTAACAAGTACAGGGATCGATAGCATAATTAGTCCTATATATAGGCTTAGGTTCCATGTCCATGTTGGATTGGGCTGCAAGGGGCACCCAAGTTTTTGTGAAGGTAAGGACCTACACGAACTTGGGCTACCACACGCGCGCTGTCGGGATTGGGCTGGGTCGAGTTTGGGTCAGTAATTAATTTTACTGTCCAACCGACTCGTTTTTTAGGTCAAACCGAATCGATACTGCCATTCCTACCAAGTGACTTGTCTTTTATAGACATGTCTATTCAGGACCGAATTGCCAACTTACCAAGAGGCCTTTCTGATTGAGACATGTCTGTTTGAATTAGACCGAACCATTTGGTTCTTTTCCTAACTATCATAACGTGCCAAATACGAATTCGACAAGCTAGACACAAACATGGAGTCGCCACTAATCATCTAACTAGGTGTGATTAGTTGCCTTTATGAATCTATTCTTCTTAAAGTAATCCTAAGCTTGACTAAGGCACCCTAAAAAGAATAAGTTCCGATCTACGTTTCAGAACTAGGTTCGGGAGTTTGGTTACGTGTAGGGAATGATTAGTTACCCCACAACGCCTATAAAAATAGTACCACATTAGTTACATATTATCTTAAATTGGTCTTATTTAAAGGTCTTAAATCTACCTAAGTTAATATTTATTTTCTTAATTATGCTAAATAATCTAAAATAAAATCATATCATATCATATTTATCATGCAAAAACAAAACAAAACCATATCATATAAAATCCTAAAGCATGCAAAAACCTATAAAAAAAAATATACCTGCAAAAATCAAAACTAAAAAAAATATACCTGCAAAGTCAAAAATTAATAAATAAATAAAAGTTAACAATAAACTTAAATTAAACAAATAATATCAAATAATAAAAGAAATATATATATATATATACATATATATAAAAGAAATAAAAAAACGATAGAAAATAACCAAAAAAGAAAAACCAAACAGCCAGCATCCCTCAGCTCATCCTCATTTAGCATACGGTGAAGCTCATCCCTGGCCTCAACCACACGGTTACGATCATTGCTATCAACAACACAGATTAGCCCCTGAGTATTTTGGAAGTAGTGCCTCCATAAAGGTCGAATCTTGTCCTGACCACCAACATCCCAAACAGTGAAGCTAATATTCTTATTCCACAATCTCTACGTTAAACCCAATAGTGGGAATGGTAGTGACAATTTCCACGAGCTTGAGCTTGTACAATATGGTAGTCTTACCAGCAGCATCAAGACCCAACATAAGAATTCGCATTTCTTTCTTGGCAAACAGGCGGTTGAACAACTTAGCAAAAGACAGCCCCATCGTTTTATCTTGGCTCTGAATTTATGCTTCTCAGAATGTGTGATTCCCTGATGCCCCCCTTGTGTTGAATCCCAAAGTTCTTTAAATAGAGAAAAATCACAAGAGTTTCATGGTAATCTAACTTAATCTGATGTGTTTGATCTAGAGTTCTATCTCGGTTATTTCATTTAACACAAACATTTAAGTCTAATCCTAATAGGAAACGAGAGTTTTGGTTGAATCAAACTCTTTTTCTGATTATCCTTTTTATTATTTTTTTTTCTGATTTTTTTATTTAATTTCAAAAATGAAGAATTAAAAATTACAATTAAAATTAAGTTAAAATTAAGAATTAAACCAAAATTAAAGTTCAAACAAGCCCGGATAAAAACGGGTGTCTACACTAATGACACAACTAGAGGCAGGCAAAATTCGTCTTAAGATTGTTATCCCTAGTGTATTCATCACTGCATATATACGAACATTAAAGCAAAGAGAACTGATAATGATCTGAAATTAATTACCATAACCGAATTATAACATATATGAACATTACAAAGAACATATAAAGAACAGATAACGCTTCATAATTGGCAGAACAATTTATATTAAAATATTAAGAAATACGAATATGACATAAAATGACATATACTCACAGTTCTTGTAGAACAATAGAAGTTTGAGTCAAGGTAGAACCTCTGACCTTAAGACGATTATTGCCTGTCACTAAGGTGCTTACAGTAAATTGCAATTCGTCTCCCAGGTTTCCTCAAACACGTTGTTGTTGAGAGCACACTCGAAACAATATAACAAATAATCATCTTAAGATTGTTATTCCTCGTGTATTCAATACTGCATATATATCTACTTTGAAATATATATAGTTTCTTTGTTATAATATATATAAATATATATTGATACTGTTTCGTTATATATATTTGTTGTGAACATTTTTGTTAGTTACACTACTTTGTATTAGTAATGTAATTATTCTGTTTTAGTTTCATGACGGTTGTTGAATATATATATATATATATTTATAACTATTGACAGCATATATATATATATATTTGTTATTATGCATTTTTACGTTTGTATTATATATATATATAGTGTTTCTAATATATATATATATATTGTGTTTTTATGTATATATATGTTTGTAATATATATTCTATATATTTATGTGTTTGTAATATATATATTCTATATATAAAGTTGATCCTGTTATTTTAAATAACAGATGGTAAAACGGTTTACCGTAAATGCGAGTGCGCTTGTAGCGCCAATGCCACCATATGTTACACATGGTGAGAAACCTGAGAAGTTAAGTGGTCTGGACTTCAAACTTGGCAACAAAAGATGTTGTTCTATTTAACTACTCTGAACCTAGCCCGGTTCTTATGGGAGTAGGCTCCAGTTCTCAAAGAGGGAGAGCGATACTACGACTGTAGCCTCGGTGGAAGCATGGAAGTATCCTGACTTCCTATGCAAGAACTATATCCTCAACGGATTGGACAACACGTTATACAACGTGTATAGCCCAATCAAAACAGCAAGAGAGCTGTGGGAGTCCTTAGAAAGAAAGTACAAAACTGAGGATGCCGACACGAAGAAATTTGTGGTTGGCAGGTTTCTGGAATTCAAAATGGTCGACTCGAAAACCGTGATAAGCCAAGTCCAAGAGTATCAATTGATCCTCCATGAAATTACTGTTGAAGGAATGATTCTTAGTGAGTCATTTGAGATAGCTGCTATGATAGAAAAATTGTCACATTCGTGGAAAGATTTCAAGAACTATCTAAAGCACAAGAGAAAGGAGATGACATTAGAGGACTTGATTGTTCGGTTAAGAATCGAAAATGATAACTGAGGTTCAGAAAAGAGGGTTAAAGTTCAGACCACGGAAGCCAAGACGAATGTTGTTGAACATTCGCATAAGACCAACAAGAGGAAACATGTTGGTTCTAGTTCTTCCCAAGCTAATAAGGGAACGAATTTCAAGAAATTCACGGAAACTTGTTTTGTGTGCAACAAGCCCGGTCATCGAGCAAAGGACTGCTTTCAGAACATGAGAAAGAAAGCTCAAGCCAACTTAGTTGATGATAATGAGATCGAGCTCGCTACTGTAGTGACACAAGTAAACATGATAGAAAACCCTAAGACATTGTGAGTTGATACCGGTGCCATTTGTCATGTTTGTTCTGATAGAAAGAGTTTCTCAAAGAATAAAGAAGCTGCTGTTGATGAGCAACTGTTTATGGGGAACTCTTCGATTTGCAAGGTACGAGGCCATGGACAGGTAGTGCTCAAGATGACATCCGAAAAAGAACTAACTTTGAACAATGTGGTTCATGCTCCTGAAATTCGTAAGAATTTGGTTTCCAACTCTCTGTTGAGCAAGAACGGGTTCAGGCTGGTATTTGAGTATGATAAATTTGTATTCACCAAAAGTGGCATGTTTGTGGGTAAAGGATATCTATATGATGGGTTTTTTAATCTCAATGTAATGGCTGTTGTGCCAAAGAACATGAATAATATTTAAATTATTTCTATTGTTTATTTGGTTATATCCTTTAAACGTATGGCATGGTAAATTAGGTCATGTAATTTACAAGATCTTGCGAAGAATCAACAATTTGGATCTGCTTTCGAAAATTGTTTGGAATCCAAATTGGCTAAGACTCCTTTCTGTTCGATAGAAAGAAGTAGTAAACCTCTAGACTTAATTCATATTGATATTTGTGACTTAAAATTTGTGCAAACTAGAGGTGGTAAAAAGCATCAAATTACTTTTATTTGATGATTGCACAAGATATTGTTATGTCTATTTGCTAAAAAGCAAAGACGAGGCCTTCAAAGTTTTTAAGCTCTTCAAAAATGAGATCGAAAATCAACTAAGCAAGAAAGTTAAGATAATAAGGAGTGATAGAGGTGGTGAAAATGATTCATTTTTAATGAATTCTATTCAAAAAATGGTATCATCCATCAAACCACTATTCCTTATTCATCTCAACAAAATGGTATTGCAGAACACAAGAACCAAAAGTTGAAAGAAATGATGAACGCTTTGTTGATAAGTTCAGGATTACCTTAGAACTTATGGGGGAAGGCTATTTTAATAGCTAGTTATATTTTAAATAAAATACTCCACAAGAAATCAGACAAGACATCGTATGAATTATGGAAGGGTCTAAGACCATCCTATTAATACATGAAAATATGGAGGTGTCTTGCTAAGGTAGCGGTTCCTCTGCTTAAAAAGGTCGTTATAAGACCTAAAACTGTGTTCGGTGCATCATTTGATGGGACCATGACCTAGTCCTTGAAGGCAAGAGAAAGACATGTGAAAAAATGTCAACTTTATGCAACAAGGGTACTCAGGTGTGGTCTTGGTGTCGATGAGGGTATCGACGTAGTAAGTGGGGAAGAGTGTCATGGTCTAGTATCGGCATGCCTTAGTGATACCATGACAACCCAGTTATGGAGCAGAAGATGAAACCTTGTCCATGGGATCGGTGATCCCTGATGGTGCCAAAAGTGGCATGGACCCTGGAATCAAACCATTAGGTTGAAAATGAATGTAAAGACATAGCATACTCAGTTTGCAAACTGAGTAGATTTACAAGTAATCCTGAAAAAGATGACTGGAAGGTCATTGTGAGGGTACTCAGATATTTGAGATACACCTCAAGTTATGGACTGCACTATACAAGATATCCAGCTGTGCTTGAAGGGTACAGTGATGCAAACTGGATATCTGATACTAAAGATTCGAAATCCACTAGCGGATTTATCTTAACTATTGGAGGAGCTACATTGTCTTGAAAATCTTCTAAACAAACGTGTATTCAAAATTTTTTAGAAGATATTCCATGTTGGCCGAAACCTATGCCTGCAATTTGTATAAATTGCGATAACCAATCTGCAATTGGTAAGGCACAGAGTAGTTTGTATAACGGTAAATCTCGACACATTCGTCGAAAACACAATATCGTAAGACAGTTGCTTTCAAATGTGATTATCTCTATTGATTATGTAAAATCAAAGGATAATATTGCGGATCCGCTTACGAAAGGTTGAACAAGAGAGCAAGTGTATAAATTATCGAGGGGAATGGATCTTAAGCCTATAAATTAAAGTTACATAATAGCAACCCAACCTAGTTGACTGGAGATCCCAAGATCTAGGTTCAAAAGGACAACCAAATTATGTTAACTTAGAGTGAGCACTAGTAGAGTTAAACACTCTTATCCATTCCTATGATGAATTAGTGCTGCCTGCAAAGGAGTTAGATAAGCTATGTTTTTAATGATTCTTATAGCTTGATAAAATCAAGTGGGGTATTGCAGGATACTCTTGATAAGAAATCACCTATATGAGTATGAAACGTGACCATTTTTATGAGAATTGATCAAGCTAAATTTTTTAGAGTACTCATAGAAACCAGGATGTGTTCGAGCACAACCGTGAGAACGAAAGATGTTCGAAGAGGAATTACGTGGTACCTATTGTCTTGGTTTACATGAAAGGCTGAATAGTTTAAGACATCATGTTCACTAGTCAGCCGAGTAAATCCGATACTTGTCACTATGGAAGGTTCAAAGCCAAAAGCTACCTATCCTGATGCAATAACTCTTCAAAGTTATTCTCTCTCATATTCTGAGCCAGTTCGTCGTTTTAATCAGATAATTTTCATTCATGTGGGGGATTGTTGGATATCAATGATTAATTTGAGTGTATAAATACGAAATACGTATATGAATATGTAGGTTGTCGTAAGTAGATACACGGTGTATAATTTATGTACACAATTGATATCATGTTTGAATGAAAAATTTGTTTCATAAACACCCACTTGAAAAGGAAGAAAGTTGGTTGATGTTATGTATGGTATGTAATTCCACATAGAACAAAGAAATGCTTAAACTTGTAGTATATATAGGCTTAGGTTCCATGTTGGGTTAGACCCCAAGGGGCACCCAAGTTTTTGTGAAGGGTAAAGACCTACACGAACTTGGGCTACCACACACACGCGCACCGTCGAGCTGGGCCGGGCTTGGGTTGGGCTGGGTTGGGTTTGGGTCATAATACTAATGAAATATTTTACTTTTAAAGCTCGATTCGAGATAAAAATCGAATTGTTTGAGCTCGCTCGATTAAGCTCGTTTACCTAGTAAAAATGAGTTTGATTCTCATGCTCGACTTCAAAATTGATTATTTGTACTCGAGCTCGAGTTTGAATTGAAAATTTTCAATACCAATTGTAGACACCTAATTTTGTCCGGACCACTAAACAGGTATGTTTTCTTCCCATATTGATGTTTCCGAGTATAAAAAGACTGTTTTTATCCTGCAGGTGGTACTCCGAGACTTAGTTTAAGAGGGCGAGCACAAAAAGACAAACTTGAAAAAAAGTCAACCCCGAAAAAGTCAACCCCAAAAAGTCAACTACTGAAAAAGTCAACCCACTTTCAAAATCAAGATTTTAAGTTCAATTGAAAAATGGCGAAAGAATTTTGATAATCCGAGGTCTACATTGAAAGATATGGAGTTCGGAAGTTGGGATTTGGAGATTCAGTAGAAAAGAAACCCTAATCCAAGAAATTTGGGGAAAAGTGCTTAAACGATCAAACTGGTTGAAATTGAAGGTTCCAAATGAAAGATAAGCACTGACTACGGGTAATGGAGAAGTCACTTGCAAGAAAAACCGAAAGAAAAGTCAATCCGGGAGAAAACCGAGAATTAGGGTTTCTAGTGGATTTCGGTGAAATCGGGAAGAATCACAGAAATGGCCCGACTTGGTAAGAACAAAGCCCCCAATGGATGAAGAATGGTTAAAAAGGATGGCCCAAGGCTCAGATTGAAGAAAATCTGAAAATCGGATTTGTTTTGAGCAAAACCGGGTTTCGGAGGTAAAAGGGCAAAATTGGAAAAATTTGGGAAAAATAGCAAATGGACTCCGAAAATTATGGAAAATTTGTCAATCTCATTCTTAAATCATTTGAAGGAGATTGGCGAAAGAAAATCTTGATTCCGAGTTCGTTTGCAAAATGGCCAAATCCCGGGCTTCTTATGCAGTAATTCAAAAAGATAAATCCCGGAAAAATAGCAAACGGACTCCAAAAATTCTGAAATTTGGCAAATCTCATTTTTAAATTATTTGGAAGAGATTGGCGAAAGAAAATCTTGATTCCGAGTTCGTTTGCAAAATGGCCAAATCCCGGGCCTCCTATGCAGTAATTCAAGCCGATAAATCCCGAACAAATACCAAATGAGCTCCAAAAATTATGAAAACTTCCAGATCATACTTTTTAATTATTTTGAAGAGATTGGTGAAGAAAAATCTTGATTTGGAGCTCGTTTAAAAAAATGGTAAAAAGTAGGGGCATAAAAGGACATTTTGGGAAGAAAAAATCCAAATAAATAGAAAATGGACTCGGATAATTTTGAAACCTTCCAGAACTCAATATTTTATTATTTTGGAAGTATTAAAAAAAGAAAAATTGAATTTGGAGTCCGTTTGATATTTACTTGCATCCGGGGGGCAAAATGGTCATTTCACCCAAGCAACCGAAAAGGGCTTTTTTGGGCCTTTCAAAAATCAGAGCTGGGCTGGAAAAGAGAAGTGATGGCCTGCCCAAGCCCAAAGGAAGGAGGAAGCTTGATTTTTTTTTTCAATCAAGTGGTTAAAAATCAAGAGTTAGTTAACCATTCTCTTTGATCAAGCCATGGTGATTAAACCACATAGGTTAAGAAAGATGTCAACATTATTTTTGCATAGCTGTAATTTGAGAGGGCTGAGATGCTAATCTAAAGGTGGTAATTTCATGACTTTTCATCTTGAATTATTGGCCATTTGATGGAAAATAGGTTACACAAAAATGACAACATCTTTGAGGCTATATAAGCATCATTTAGGCCAACCCTAAAGGGGGGAGGCAGATTTTGTTTTTTCTTTTCCATTTTGGCTGATTTCTCTTAGTTTTTCTTAGTTTTTATCTTCTTGGTTGAGAGCAAAAAAAGAAAATTTAGAAAAAAAAGGAAAGTTTGAAGAGAAAAGCTTGAAATATTAGCTTCTTGAGGTTGCTCTTGAGCACCAACTCTTGCACTTTCATTTTCTATTCTTATTTTTCGCTATTTTAATCTCTACTTGGTGAGTTTTCATTTTAAAATAATGTTTCTTGTTCTTCCTTCATTTCCTTTCTTAAGTATTTTTTTTTTACATTTTGTTTTTACAATAAACTCACCATGGCCAAATGGCCTACATTATTTATTTTAAGTTGTTGTTTCGATTCATTTTACCATATTGTTTATGCTATTTTCTTTGTTTTTGATGTTTTAAATGTTATGTTATTTCATGTTCTTGAGTTATATTTTAATTTGGTTGCTTTGTTTGTTGCCATTTATGTCTTAGATATCATGTTTTTGCATTTTTAATTTTCTGTTTTCATGTTGTTTAAATTTGAGCATGTTTTAAAGTTAGCATATTAAGTGTTTGTGAAAATGCTTGTGTGATTCTTTGCATGATTCTTGTTTTATATCTTAGTTGAGCATGTTTTAGATTTAGCATATTAAGTGTTTGTGAAAATGCTTGTGTGATTTTTGTGTTATGACTTAGTTTTTCATGCTAGTATGCCAAGTGTTTGAGAAAATGCCATGCTTGTTGGAGCTTGAGGCCATTTGGCTACTCCATGTGTTTTGCATTGTGTGTTGCATTTTTTGTCATGCTAGTTGTTAGGTTTTTGCATTTGCATGATATTTGGTTGGATTTTTGAATTAAGCATGCCTTGTGTTTGTGAAAATGCCATGCATATCTTAGGTCTAGGTTGCATTTATTGCCATGCAAGTTCATGTTAGGTCTAGGCCATATTATTTATGTCATGCATTTTCCTTACCTTTAGGTTTAAATCCATGCATTTCATGCATTATGTTTGCTGCATTATTTCATGCATTTCATGTTCATGCCACTTGAATAATGACTTGAGCCAATTAATGGTTCAAGGTCATGCTCTCTTGAGCACACTTGTGGAAAATTAAGTTTGTCAAATTGATTATTCTACCTTTGTGATTTTTTTTACTTAGCCAATTTTTATCTAACTTTCAAAAAGTCCTAGCTACTGTCTTCAAGTCATTCTATGAGTTTCAAATATTTTTATTTTGGTTTTTAAATGATTTTATCAAAGACAAAAAAATGTGTTGGCAAAGCATTTTTTTTCCCAAAACTCGTACATCTCCGATTTTTCTGGGAATTCATCTTTGATCAGAAAATTAATTCGATTTTTTCCCGTGTACTTTTACATGTCCTGAGTCTCCAATAATTTTTTCATAATTTTTGGAATTTTTGAAAATAGGGTAAAAAATTGTGGATTAAAACTGGACAGTGGAGTCAGAATTGATTTTAAAGAAAAACAAAGCAGTTTTTTCTCCTCCAAAAACTCGTACATCTCTGGTTTTTCTGGGAATTCATCTTTGATCAGAAAATTAATTCGATTTTTCTCCGTGTATTTTTACATGTCCTGAGTCTCCAATAATTTTTTCAGAATTTTTGGAATTTTTAAAAATAGGGTAAAAAATCGTGGATTAAAACTGGACAGTGGAGTCAGAATTGAACTTAAAGAAAAACCAATTTTCTGTTTTGGTTAATTTACTTAGAGTGGGCTGATTAGGAGGGTTAGCTACTGACTTAGGGTAATTTCTAAGCCTTTTTAACTCTAAAAATGGTTTTTCAAGTCCCGGGTTAAGGAGAGTCAAGTCCGGATTTTTTAAACTTAGGAAATTAGAGCCATTTAAAAATTTTTAGCCCAGTTTTTATTTTTAATTCAAGCTTTTCAAAATTGTTTTCAAACAATCACAAAGTATTTTGGTTTTAGAATATTTAATTTGACATATTTTCCTAAGGTAGCCGGATATCTTTTTAGATATACGGATTTCCTTAATTAAAGGAAAAAATACATCTCACGCATTGCATTTTTATATTCATGCATTTTATATAATATGTGATTCTTGCCATAATAATTTCTATGTGTCATGACATTTAGGTTGCATTATATTATTTAGATTTTGCTATGTCATTTTATTTATGTCATGCCTATACATATTGATTTCTTTTAAATGTTTTCAAAAAAGATAATGATTTTCAATAAAAATAAAGATATTCCCGAGTTAAAATAATTCATGAGTTCTCTACCGGGTTTGCTGGAGGGAATATCATCAATTATTATTAATAAATGAATATCTTTCTTTCAAAAAAAGAGAATGATTCGGAAAGTTTTCCAAAACTAATAAAAATTTCTATATTTTGCCACGTTTGTTGGGGAATATAGGAAAATTTTGAATTTATAAATTCCGGATCATTTTCAATAAAAAAATGGAATTATTTTTCTTTAAATTGGGAATTAATTTGAAATACTAAATTTAAAACCAACTTTTACCGAGACTTGAGATAACACACGATTAATAAGGTACCGATTTATACGGGCGGTTGTGGGGGTGCTAATCCTTCCCCGCACGTAACCGACTCCCGAACTCGCTTCTTTGATTTCTCTGGTTTAAAACGCAGACTTGAAATTGGTTTTTAAAATGTTTTAATTAATTTTTAAAATATTTTATAAAACCGGTTTTAATAGGTGGCCGATCACACCTAGCTAAAAAAGATTGGTGGCGACTCCATGTCTTTTAAGGTCATTTTCAAAACCTTCATTTTTTTAGAGGAATTAAGTCGACTTTTCCTCGGTTTTTTTTAAAATGTCACGCTTAACGAATAATAAAGTCTTGCGATGAGACTCGTCGTTATTTTTTAGGTTGCGACAGCTTGGCGACTCCGCTGGGGACTATTAGAGAGTCAGGCCTAGAAATAGTCGTGTGTTATCAAAGTCTCAGTTTTGGTTGGTTTAATTGGTATTTAATTTTAATTCCCACATTTTTCTAATAAAGAGAATTTTGAAAATAATAAAATGTTTTTAAAAATGTTCATTCTCATGTGCATGCATTTTATTATTGTTCTCTAGTTATTTAGGTTGTATATTATAATTGCTTGTTGGTTAATGCGTTACACTATTTTTGAATGTTTTAATTGCTAGGGCATTTAGAATAAGGTTTGTAGAATAGGTAGTGAAAGGTTTGTTATTCCTCCACACACACTACACGTGCATTTGCATAACATGAATCCTCTACCCGGGTTCCGTCCTTTTAAGTGGAAGTAAAGTAACTAAGCCTTCGTGATTGATCCTCCGTATGGGCTAGTGAAACACTTTCGGAGTATAAAGTACCTAATGCCTTCGTGATGATCCTCCGCATGGGCATAGGAAAATATACTCTAACGAATTGAACCCGCTTTTATCGGGGTGCCTTACTAGCCTTCACCGGCGACAGTGAGGAACAATTCGAGGCCTTAGAACCGATTCACCCTCATATAGTGAACCTAGGCGAAGCCATGCCGAATTTCCGTTAGATATACCGAAAATAGGAACACATGGAGGGACATTTCTAAACTTTTTGTTACCTATTTTACACTCCGAATAAGTGTGGTAGATCTGGCAACGATGTACGTACATCGCCCGTAATAAATGTGATACTCCGCCTCGATGGCATCGTGATGCCTAAATAAGCAGATATTGCTGAGGCAGATGTTCATTAGCTGTTTTTAAAAAAAAAAAATCTTTTTTCAAGCATTTTTGCATGTTGCACATTTCATGCATGTGTGAATGACATTTTTGGTTGTATTATTGATCTCATTCTTTGCAATAAACAGTTGGTAATTTAATTTGATGATTTCATAAAACCGGTAGTGTCACATGAACATTTGCATATTGTACCATAGTAAGATCCACCCTGAAATTCTTTTGAAAATGATGTGATTGGTTTATCAAAAAAAAAAAAAATTGGAGGCAAATCTTGCATAATGAGATTTTTGAATAACCAAGATTTAGGTCCCACCAATTTCGTGTAATCATTGATTTCTTTGTATATACCTTTGTGTTAATTCATTTATTTTTGCATGTATCATTTTGACATCATGTTATAGTCATAGCATGCATGGTCATTCATTGTAAGATACGTTTATGACATGCATGGTCATTATTTGTATATACTTATGTATCAATTTATTCTTTCTTTACATGCATCATGTTGGCATCAAGTTGCATTCATGCATTCATAGTCAGCATGATTTTTTCTGTATATATCCATATATCAATTTATTCTTTCTTTACATGCATCATGTTGGCATCCAGTTGCATTCATGCATTCATAGTCAGCATGATTTTTCTGTATATATCCATTATCAATTTATTCTTTCTCTATATGCATCATGGTAGCATCAAGTTGCATTCATGCATTCATAGTCAGCATGATTTTTCTGTATCTATTCATATATCAATTTATTCTTTCTTTACATGCATCATGTTAGCATCAGGGTGCATTCATGGCATACATAGTCATCATGATATGCTCATGCATTAATTTTTCATATTGGCATCAGGTTGCGTTCATGACATACATGGCCAGCATGACTTTCTTTGTATATACTCTGTGTCAATCATTAATTCTTCACATGCATCATAATTGACATTGTGTGGCATTCATAGTGTATATGATCATTCATTGAGAAATGCATTTGGAACATACATGGTCATTCATTGCATATATCCATGCATTGGTTTTTCTTATTCTTTAAATGCATCATGTTGGCATCGTGTTGCATTTATAACATACATGGTCAACATGTTTCCACTGTATATGACTACACATAACTTTGTTTATCCTTCACATGCATCAAATTGCACTCATGACATTCATAGCTCATTCATCATGAAACACATTAATAAGATGAAATAGAAATTGGCTTAGCTTTGAAGAGTTTTCTTCGTCAGCTAAAAGCTATGACCCCAACAGCAAGTGCGAGTATCATATTGGGGCAATTGGGCATTCGACTAAAAATGCAGAAAACTGAAGGAAAGAATTGAGGGTCTTGTCCACAATGGCATTTGGATTCCAGAGCTTATCGAACATTGGAAATCTGTTTTACCTTAGATTGATTTCCTCTTGAAGAATTTTGAGGATAAGATTTGTTATCTTTGAAAGCATGTCAATAGGAGCATTCTGATGCATATTTTTCTATACACTTTGATGATGAAAGCTCTTGTCTCATGATGACATCTACATGAAATAAATAAATTTTGAATTTTAATATTTTGTGTTCATTTTATTTTAGCAATAAATTTGAAATTGTAAAAAAAAAAAAAAAAAAAAAAAAAAAAAAAAAAAAACAAATGAAACTTTGAGAAAATTTGTGGTACACAATAAATAAGTGGTTTTCACATGAAATAATGAACAATCTTGAGAATATTGATGATCATTGTTAGAAATGACCCAATACCTTCAGCCTTCTCTTTTAGGCTTTCCTAAGCCTAAATCCTTTGAACCGAGACCACTTGAAAGACCTAATGCTTCAAGGAATATGAATGATTTGACTTCATAAAACCATTGTCATCACAGAATAAGCAAAGACTTAGATCTTAGTCTAGGCTATGAACAAAGGAACGAACTTTTTGAAAATTTTCAAATTCCTTGAAAATCAAACAAATGAGACATTCTTTCAAGAATCCAGATTTTGATAATTTGGTGTGTGTCAGGATTGTGCTAAAACCATTCATGACCTTTCCCAATGACCACAAAACACTAATTGCCCAGACATCACTTCATGATTGACACCTTGGGGCACAATGATTAAACTAGATTATCCCTTGTCCCAGAGAAAACCTGCTTTTGGGTCATGTTTTCCTTGTCTCTTCAAAGAACTCAGATTGGAAACTCAGCCTTTTCAAAACAGACCTAGACTTGCCATGTTCCTCGTTGATACAAATTCGCATGGTTAATCAAATTGGGGCATCATATGTGGAAATGATGGATACATAGTGAAGAAGGATGGGCTAATGCATGAATTATTGGGGGCATGCGACGAAAAAAACAAAAAAAAAAGAAAAAAAAAAGAAAAAGAAAAATCATGATATCATGCATATGAGAATTCGGATGATTCCAAAGTGCAAAATGAAATTCTGAATATCTATTTCCCCTGAGGATTGCTTTTCAATGAGAATATTTGGGCTTGATATGATGAATGGCCATCTTTCATATCCCTTTCACAAGAAAAAAATTATTATCCATAGTCACCCCTTTTGAGCCAAAAGAATTCTTAATTCTTTGAACCCTGATCAAGGATTGCCCTCTACACTGGGGGGCAAATGCGAGGAAAGATCTTTTCAAAGATCATTGAGAAATGAGTGACAGCTCAGGGACAGACACAAAGCAAATGGAGCCCCGAATAAATACGGGCGCACTCTGTCAAAGAAAAAAGAAGAGGAAAAGATGACGAAATGAAAGCCAAGAAAAACAAACAAAAAACACAATAAAAAAATGTGTGTGAAAGACATGGCAAATTGAAAGCCAAAAGCAAGGAAGAAAAAGAGCAAAATCAAAAAGAAAGAAATGTCCAAGAAGAGACACATGCTTCAAAGAAAATCCTCTTCAAGAAAGGATCCTTGATCTGATTACCCTCAAACACATATTTTGGGCCTATTTATCCTTTCTTTCTGAACCCTGAGCCATGGCCTACATTACGTGCTTTAAAAGTCCATTTTGATCAAGCATGAATGTTTAATTTGAAGGGTTTTCCTCAGATTTTATCCCATCTCATCAAATTCTCATTTCACTAAGGAAGAATTTAGAATTCTCAAGTACATGGTAAAAAAAAAAAAAAAAAAAGAGAGAAAAATTGAAAAGAATGGGACTCTAGGGCGAAAACCCAAAAAAACGGGCGGTCTAGAGTAGAATGGAAATTTTCGATGCCATCGATGATAGTGCCGATACCCCAAAAGAAAAGATCTTATTAAAGGAGTGGTCATCGAGGAACATCTAGGAATTCCTGAACCCCCCAAATTGTCAGCTCTCATTCGGAGGATTGTCTTCAAAACTGAAACTTTGTTCCCAAGATTAAACTTTCCGGTTTAAACATCCCAGCCAATCTTGATGCTTGACAAAATGCCTTGATATGGAAACTAAAAGAATGTTGAATTTGTTTGGTTCTCAATGAATTCATGATTTATAAAACTGTTCCATTTGTGAGCCTAGAAGGGACATACATTTTTGTTGTGAAGTTTTCCTGAAAAAACCAAAATCTTGTTGTATCAAGCCTTGTCAATCCAAATTGAAAAACCCAAATTAATACTTAGGGGATTTTCTAACAGTGATCATCAGTCATCAAAAGATTTGTACATCATACACTGTGGAGTTAAAAATTTTGGCTTAGAAGTTTTCCTTAAATAAGCAAAATTGTTTTTCAAAAAGGGAAAATAAAAATATTTTTGAAATACCCATTTTTGATGTTGACATGAGACAAGGGTTTTTCTAACCCAAAAGTATAGAACTGCCAGGATAGGTCCCGACTTCCAGATATGAGAAGAAGAAATCAAACTCAGTTCAGATCTCTATTGATGAAAGTTTGAAAACTTTTGGGGCAAAGAGAATAGCCAAAATGAATTGAAGATATACTCTGATTTGAAGAGGAAAAATGAATTTGAAAGGCTAAGCCAAAGTCTAGAAAAACAACCGGGGGCATTTGCATCACTCATGAGCACTCATCTCTTTATCGAGCTTTTGCATCTGCACAGTGTCAGCAAGCATTTGCATCATTCATGGGCATTTGCATTGGCACTATTCCATAAGCATCTGCATTTTACCTTTACATTTACATTCTTCATGGAATTCGCATTTGTGTCATCTCAAGCAATTCCATCATTTCTAGAATCATTGCATTTTCATTAATGTGTGGTAATTGTAGTTACACCATTCATAAACCAGTTACATGAACACAATTAGTAGGGGCATCTGCATCACGAAACATGGGCATCAATCCAGGCCATTTGCATTTGCACTAAGAAATATTTTACATTTGCACCATGAAGCATGAGCACCTTGTTAAAAGACATGTGCATCTGCATCATTTCTCAAAGCTTCTGGTGGGGATATCCAGAATTTTACAGTTTTTAAAAAGTGAACAAGTCTTCGATGGTGATAGCTGAAGCCTCTGGTGGAGATATCCAGAGTTTTATAATTTTGAAAAATGAGAAATTTTCTTCTGGTGGGGATATCCAGAATTTTACAATGAGCAAGTCTTCGGTGGTGATATCCAGAATTTTGCAGTTTTAAAAGTGAACAAGTCTTCGGTGGTGATAGCTGAAGCCTCTGGTGGAGATATCCAAGGTTTTATAATTTTGAAAACATGAGAAATTTTATTCTGAAGGAGTTACCCAGAATTTTACAATGAGCAAGTCTTTGGTGGTGATAGCCAAAGCTTCTGGTGGTGATATCCAGAATTTTGCAGTTTTAAAAATGAACAAGTCTTCAGTGGTGATAGCTGAAGCCTCTGGTGGAGATATCCAGGGTTTTATAATTTTGAAAAATGAGAAATTTTATTCTGAATGAGTTACCCAGAATTTTACAATGAGCAAGTCTTTGGTGGTGATAGCCAAAGCTTCTGGTGGGGATATCCAGAATTTTACAGTTTTAAAAGTGAACAAGTCTTCGGTGGTGATAGCTGAAGCCTCTGGTGGAGATATCCAGGGTTTTATAATTTTGAAAAATGAGAAATCTTCTTCTGGAGGAGTTCCCAGAATTTTACAGTGAGCAAGTCTTCGGTGGTGATAGCCAAAGCTTCTTGTGGGGATATCCAGAATTTTACAGTTTTAAAAGTGAACAAATCTTCGGTGGTGATAGCCGAAGCCTCTGGTGGAGATATCCAGGGTTTTATAATTTTGAAAAATGAGAAATCTTCTTCTGGAGGAGTTCCCAGAATTTTACAGTGAGCAAGTCTTCAGTGGTGATAGCCAAAGCTTCTGGTGGGGATATCCAGAAGTTTACAGTTTTAAAAGTAAACAAGTCTTCGGTGGTGATAGCTGAAGCCTCTGGTGGAAATATCCAAGGTTTTATAATTTTGAAAAATGAGAAATCTTCTTTTTGGAGGAGTTATCCAGAATTTTTTTTTCCAACATGTGCATCTACATCAAGAAGCATTTGCATCAATCTAAGTTATTTGAATCTACATCAAAAAAACATTTACATCAATCCAAGCATTTACATTTGCATCAAAGACATTTGCACCAGTTTAAGTCATTTCGTATCTTATTCAACATATGCATTTGCATCAAAAAGCATTCGCATCTTCTCAAAAATCTTTAAGTTAATTTTCAACAATTCTTCACCACCATTCTTAAGACCCCCGGGCATCATTTTTAAAGTCGCAAACAGCGCATTTTTTTCAAATCACGGGTAAGGCCTCCGGGCACCATTCTTAAGACCTCCGGGCAACATTCTTAAGACCTCCGGGCATCATTTTTAAAGTCGCATACAGCGCATTTTTTCCAAATCACGGGTAAGGCCTCCGGGCACCATTCTTAAGACCCTCGGGCATCATTTTTAAAGTCGCATACAGCGCATTTTTTTCAAATCACGGGTAAGGCCTCCGGGCACCATTCTTAAGACCTCCGGGCAACATTCTTAAGACCTCCGGGCATCATTTTTAAAGTCGCATACAGCGCATTTTTTCCAAATCACGGGTAAGGCCTCCGGGCACCATTCTTAAGACCCCCGGGCATCATTTTTAAAGTCGCATACAGCGCATTTTTTCCAAATCACGGGTAAGGCCTCCGGGCACCATTCTTAAGACCCCCGGGCATCATTTTTAAAGTCGCATACAGCGCATTTTTTTCAAATCACGGGTAAGGCCTCCGGGCACCATTCTTAAGACCTCTTGACACCATAACTTTTTTCAGGGGTAAGGCCTATGGGCACCATTTGTAAGGCCTATGGGCACCATTTTTAAGACCTCCGGGCATAATTTTTCAAATCACAGGTAAGACCTCCGGGCAACATCTTTAAGACCTCCGGGCGCCAATTTTTAAGACCTCCGGGCATAATTTTCAATTTTTAAGACCTCCGGGCATAATTTTTCAAATCACAGATAAGACCTCCGGGCAACATCTTTAAGACCTCCGGGCATAACTCTTTTTTCAGGGGTAAGGCCTATGGGCACCATTTTTAAGACCTCCGGGCATAATTTTTCAAATCACAGGTAAGACCTCCGGGCAACATCTTTAAGACCTCCGGGCATAACTTTTTTTCAGGGGTAAGGCCTATGGGCACCATTTTTAAGACCTACGGGCATATTTTTTCAAATCACAGGTAAGACCTCCGGGCAACATCTTTAAGACCTCCGGGCATAACTTTTTTTTTCAAGGGTAAGGCCTATGGGCACCATTTTTAAGACCTCCGGGCATAATTTTTCAAATCACAGGTAAGACCTCCGGGCAACATCTTTAAGACCTCCGGGCATAACTCTTTTTTCAGGGGTAAGGCCTATGGGCACCATTTTTAAGACCTCCGGGCATAATTTTTCAAATCACAGGTAAGACCTCCGGGCAACATCTTTAAGACCTCCGGGCATAACTTTTTTCAGGGGTAAGGCCGCCGGGCACCAATTGGTAAGACCTCCGGGCACCAGTTTTTTAAGACCTCCGGGCACCAGTTTTAAAGACCTTCGGGCATAAATTTTTCTTTTGAAAATCGAATTTTTTTCCTTAAGACGAATCGAGCCTTGTTTAGGCAGGGAATTCAATTTAAGGACAAAATCTTCAATTTATTGTTTAAAAAAAATAAAAATAAAAATAAAAATAAAAAAAATAGAAAAATTGAGAAAGAAAAAAAAAATGAAAAAAGAAAAAAAAAAATAGAAAATGAAAAATGAAAAAAAAAATAGAAAAAAATAGAAAATAAAAAAAAATGAAAAATGAAAATGAAAAAGAAACCCCTTTCCCTTTCCTTCACATGTGATTTCACTGACCGTACAAAATTAGTGTTGGTTTATCTTTGCCTGATTCCTGATTCTCAGCAATAGCCAAAGAGGGGCAGCTGTAGACACCTAATTTTGTCCGGACCACTAAACAGGTATGTTTTCTTCCCATATTGATGTTTCCGAGTATAAAAAGACTGTTTTCATCCTGCAGGTGGTACTCCGAGACTTAGTTTAAGAGGGCGAGCACAAAAAGACAAACTTGAAAAAAAGTCAACCCCGAAAAAGTCAACCCCAAAAAGTCAACTACTGAAAAAGTCAACCCACTTTCAAAATCAAGATTTTAAGTTCAATTGAAAAATGGCGAAAGAATTTTGATAATCCGAGGTCTACATTGAAAGATATGGAGTTCGGAAGTTGGGATTTGGAGATTCAGTAGAAAAGAAACCCTAATCCAAGAAATTTGGGGAAAAGTGCTTAAACGATCAAACTGGTCGAAATTGAAGGTTCCAAATGAAAGATAAGCACTGACTACGGGTAATGGAGAAGTCACTTGCAAGAAAAACCGAAAGAAAAGTCAATCCGGGAGAAAACCGAGAATTAGGGTTTCTAGTAGATTTCGGTGAAATCGAGAAGAATCACATAAATGGCCCGACTTGGTAAGACCAAAGCCCCCAATGGATGAAGAATGGTTAAAAAGGATGGCCCAAGGCTCAGATTGAATAAAATCTGAAAATCGGATTTGTTTTGAGCAAAACCGGGTTTCGGAGGTAAAAGGGCAAAATTGGAAAAATTTGGAAAAATAGCAAATGGACTCCGAAAATTATGGAAAATTTGTCAATCTCATTCTTAAATCATTTGAAGGAGATTGGCGAAATAAAATCTTGATTCCGAGTTCGTTTGCAAAATGGCCAAATCCCGGGCTTCTTATGCAGTAATTCAAAAAGATAAATCCCAGAAAAATAGCAAATGGACTCCAAAAATTCTGAAATTTGGCAAATCTCATTTTTAAATTATTTGGAATAGATTGGCGAAAGAAAATCTTGATTCCGAGTTCGTTTGCAAAATGGCCAAATCCCGGGCCTCCTATGCAGTAATTCAAGCCGATAAATCCCGAAAAAATACCAAATGAGCTCCAAAAATTATGAAAACTTCCAGATCATACTTTTTAATTATTTTGAAGAGATTGGTGAAGAAAAATCTTGATTTGGAGCTCGTTTAAAAAAATGGTAAAAAGTAGGGGCATAAAAGGACATTTTGGGAAGAAAAAATCCAAATAAATAGCAAACGGACTCGGATAATTTTGAAAACTTCCAGAACTCAATATTTTATTATTTTGGAAGTATTAAAAAAAGAAAAATTGAATTTGGAGTCCGTTTGATATTTACTTGCATCCGGGGGGCAAAATGGTCATTTCACCCAAGCAACCGAAAAGGGCTTTTTTGGGCCTTTCAAAAATCAGAGCTGGGCTGGAAAAGAGAAGTGTTGGCCTGCCCAAGCCCAAAGGAAGGAGGAAGCTTGATTTTTTTTTTTCAATCAAGTGGTTAAAAATCAAGAGTTAGTTAACCATTCTCTTTGATCAAGCCATGGTGATTAAACCACATAGGTTAAGAAAGATGTCAACATTATTTTTGCATAGCTGTAATTTGAGAGGGCTGAGATGCTAATCTAAAGGTGGTAATTTCATGACTTTTCATCTTGAATTATTGGCCATTTGATGGAAAATAGGTTACACAAAAATGACAACATCTTTGAGGCTATATAAGCATCATTTAGGCCAACCCTAAAGGGGGGAGGCAGATTTTGTTTTTTCTTTTCCATTTTGGCTGATTTCTCTTAGTTTTTCTTAGTTTTTATCTTCTTGGTTGAGAGCAAAAAAAGAAAATTTAGAAAAAAAAGGAAAGTTTGAAGAGAAAAGCTTGAAATATTAGCTTCTTGAGGTTGCTCTTGAGCACCAACTCTTGCACTTTCATTTTCTATTCTTATTTTTCGCTATTTTAATCTCTACTTGGTGAGTTTTCATTTTAAAATAATGTTTCTTGTTCTTCCTTCATTTCCTTTCTTAAGTATTTTTTTTTTACATTTTGTTTTTACAATAAACTCACCATGGCCAAATGGCCTACATTATTTATTTTAAGTTGTTGTTTCGATTCATTTTACCATATTGTTTATGCTATTTTCTTTGTTTTTGATGTTTTAAATGTTATGTTATTTCATGTTCTTGAGTTATATTTTAATTTGGTTGCTTTGTTTGTTGCCATTTATGTCTTAGATATCATGTTTTTGCATTTTTAATTTTCTGTTTTCATGTTGTTTAAATTTGAGCATGTTTTAAAGTTAGCATATTAAGTGTTTGTGAAAATGCTTGTGTGATTCTTTGCATGATTCTTGTTTTATATCTTAGTTGAGCATGTTTTAGATTTAGCATATTAAGTGTTTGTGAAAATGCTTGTGTGATTTTTGTGTTATGACTTAGTTTTTCATGCTAGTATGCCAAGTGTTTGAGAAAATGCCATGCTTGTTGGAGCTTGAGGCCATTTGGCTACTCCATGTGTTTTGCATTGTGTGTTGCATTTTTTGTCATGCTAGTTGTTAGGTTTTTGCATTTGCATGATATTTGGTTGGATTTTTGAATTAAGCATGCCTTGTGTTTGTGAAAATGCCATGCATATCTTAGGTCTAGGTTGCATTTATTGCCATGCAAGTTCATGTTAGGTCTAGGCCATATTATTTATGTCATGCATTTTCCTTACCTTCAGGTTTAAATCCATGCATTTCATGCATTATGTTTGCTGCATTATTTCATGCATTTCATGTTCATGCCACTTGAATAATGACTTGAGCCAATTAATGGTTCAAGGTCATGCTCTCTTGAGCACACTTGTGGAAAATTAAGTTTGTCAAATTGATTATTCTACCTTTGTGATTTTTTTTACTTAGCCAATTTTTATCTCACTTTCAAAAAGTCCTAGCTACTGTCTTCAAGTCATTCTATGAGTTTCAAATATTTTTATTTTGGTTTTTAAATGATTTTATCAAAGACAAAAAAATGTGTTGGCAAAGCATTTTTTTTCCCAAAACTCGTACATCTCCGATTTGTCTGGGAATTCATCTTTGATCAGAAAATTAATTCGATTTTTTCCCGTGTACTTTTACATGTCCTGAGTCTCCAATAATTTTTTCAGAATTTTTGGAATTTTTAAAAATAGGGTAAAAAATTGTGGATTAAAACTGGACAGTGGAGTCAGAATTGATTTTAAAGAAAAACAAATCAGTTTTTTCTCCTCCAAAAACTCGTACATCTCTGGTTTTTCTGGGAATTCATCTTTGATCAGAAAATTAAGTCGATTTTTCTCCGTGTATTTTTACATGTCCTGAGTCTCCAATAATTTTTTCAGAATTTTTTGAATTTTTAAAAATAGGGTAAAAAATCGTGGATTAAAACTGGACAGTGGAGTCAGAATTGAACTTAAAGAAAAACTAATTTTCTGTTTTGGTTAATTTACTTAGAGTGGGCTGATTAGGAGGGTTAGCTACTGACTTAGGGTAATTTCTAAGCCTTTTTAACTCTAAAAATGGTTTTTCAAGTCCCGGGTTAAGGAGAGTCAAGTCCGGATTTTTTAAACTTAGGAAATTAGAGCCATTTAAAAATTTGTAGCCCAGTTTTTATTTTTAATTCAAGCTTTTCAAAATTGTTTTCAAACAATCACAAAGTATTTTGGTTTTAGAATATTTAATTTGACATATTTTCCTAAGGTAGCCGGATATCTTTTTAGATATACGGATTTCCTTAATTAAAGGAAAAAATACATCTCACGCATTGCATTTTTATATTCATGCATTTTATATAATATGTGATTTTTGCCATAATAATTTCTATGTGTCATGACATTTAGGTTGCATTATATTATTTAGATTTTGCTATGTCATTTTATTTATGTCATGCCTATACATATTGATTTCTTTTAAATGTTTTCAAAAAAGATAATCATTTTCAATAAAAATAAAGATATTCCCGAGTTAAAATAATTCATGAGTTCTCTACCGGGTTTGCTGGAGGGAATATCATCAATTATTATTAATAAATGAATATCTTTCTTTCAAAAAAAGAGAATGATTCGGAAAGTTTTCCAAAACTAATAAAAATTTCTATATTTTGCCACGTTTGTTGGGGAATATAGGAAAATTTTGAATTTATAAATTCCGGATCATTTTCAATAAAAAAATGGAATTATTTTTCTTTAAATTGGGAATTAATTTGAAATACTAAATTTAAAACCAACTTTTACCGAGACTTGAGATAACACACGATTAATAAGGTACCGATTTATACGGGCGTTGTGGGGGTGCTAATCCTTCCCCGCACGTAACCGACTCCCGAACCCGCTTCTTTGATTTCTCTGGTTTAAAACGCAGACTTGAAATTGGTTTTTAAAATGTTTTAATTAATTTTTAAAATATTTTATAAAACCGGTTTTAATAGGTGGCCGATCACACCTAGCTAAAAAAGATTGGTGGCGACTCCATGTCTTTTAAGGTCATTTTCAAAACCTTCATTTTTTTAGAGGAATTAAGTCGACTTTTCCTCGGTTTTTTTTTAAATGTCACGCTTAACGAATAATAAAGTCTTGCGATGAGACTCGTCGTTATTTTTTAGGTTGCGACACCAATTAAAAAAAAAGATATATATTTAAAAAAAAAAAACTCGACTAGGCTCACGAGCTACTCGAGTGAAGCATTAGGATACTCAAATTCAGCTCGCTCGAGCTCAGCTCGACAATGATCAAATCGAATTCGAGTTTTTTTTTCGAGCTGAATCCGAATAGCTTGCGAACACATGTTTCTCGTTTACATCCCTAATTATTACAGCCCAAACAGTGTGGCCCATGGTTGGGTTTTTTTTTTTTTTTTTGTTGATAAAGGCCCATGGTTGGTACTGGGTGCCGTGAGAGTAAACCTGCTCATGGGCGGGGCCGCGGCCCGATTTTTTTTCATATTCTTTGCCCAGGCCCGGTCCTGGGTCGGTCCGACCCGGTAGGCTTGAATTTACTATTCATCGGATTAATTTTTTTTTTACTTTTTTATATATTTTTATAATTAAAATTAAATAAAATAATATTATTTTAATTAAAAAACAATGTTTCGAACCGGGTCTGCCCGGAACAAAAATATTCTGCCCAGGCCCGGCCATGAGCAGGTCTACGTGAGAGTGGTTAAGCAAACTCTCCAATATTCTCGCAATATTTTTTCTTCTTTTCTAAATTCTCTCCTATTTTCTTCTCTGTTCTTTCCTCCTTCTTCTAACTCAGATTCAGGGTGGTAACATTTTGCTAGTTGTACGAGGGTGAGTGAGAGAAACAAAGACACATGAGAGCCATGGATAATTCTGCAAATGAAGAAATTATGCATCTTGAAAATGATGTATATTAGAAGATTCCCCATTTTCAATTCCA
Source organism: Fremontodendron californicum (assembly GCA_030761205.1). Lineage (NCBI taxonomy): Eukaryota > Viridiplantae > Streptophyta > Magnoliopsida > Malvales > Malvaceae > Fremontodendron > Fremontodendron californicum. The sequence continues at coordinate 32,436,331 of JAULJL010000005.1, forward strand.
TTCTTACCCTATGTTTCGATTAAGTTAAGTGGGCTGGACCAATAATCGATTCAATAAGAAATATGGGTCTATGTCCAGTTCAGCTTAGTGAAATTATTTTTTCCCTATAATACTATCCAATTTGGTAATTAAAGAAATTTTAAAAATATTTATTTAAAATATAAATTTAAAGTTATGTTAAGTTTGTATTTTTCTTTTTAATTTCAAGATAAATTTGCATGGCTTTTCTTTTCATCATGAATATGACTATAATTTTTTTCTAAGTCAAAATTTTATTAAATACAAAACTACCAAAAGCTAGTAAGGAAAAAAAAAAAAAACAGAGTTTCAATACAAAATCCAACTAGGAAGATCACCAAAGACGGAAAAAGGAAAAAACACTCAAGTAGCAACAGTACTACATCCTAAGAATAATTGAAAATTACAATTTAAACTCCATACATTCCACCAACAAAACCTAAAATTGAATCAAAAATTAATTCCAAACCTCACATAATCTAAAGAAAATGCAGACAACAAACTAAGAATTTAAGGCCAATGAAGAAATTTCCAGTGAAGTAACACAGCAAAAATTCAACTAAATCATCCAAAATCGAAGGAGAATAGCAATTACAAACCAAGAAAAAAAATCCAAATTCATCCCACCAATCCAGAGTAACCTCCACAAAATCCTCAAAACATGACTATTATTTAAAATGATTTATACACATACACTAAATAAATTATAACTTAATAATATATAATAAAAATATCAATAAATATGAAACGGTATATTGAAACACAATAGTTTCGCTACGTATCCTAGTACGAGCAATATTAGTAAAAAGTCACATTTTAAGATTATTTTTATATAATCTAAACTCAAAGCGTTTTCTCCTAATGTCATGCATATTTTATTGTTTCGCTGATCAAAATTTTTTTTTGTTTGACTTTGAAACATTCAATTTCTTATATATATATATATATATATATATATATATATATATTAAGGAGAAAATTATATCAGTATAAAATTAATTAGTTTTATATATTTCTATAATTTTATTTACGATTAATATCTTGAATTTATATTTATGCATTGACAATGTATAAACTTATACACAGTCATTGAGCCATATGATATTAGCTCATTAAAAATAAAGTTATTTGTATTTATTTTTAAAGACTTTTAATATCGTGGTACCATGTGATTCATTGAGTGTATCAAATATAAACCATAATATTTTAACAAATTGATCAATGGATTTGACAACATAATCGTATCTGTCGTGCATTTAAATTTTCAATTCAATATGATATCTCTAAAATATCGATCGAAAATATTATTTTTTAAATATATATTTAACGGTTGAATTTTTTTATATCAAAAAGTAGTTTTTTATTTAATTAATTTCTTGATGTGCATGATCTATATAAACTAGAATATTTTTCGCGCTTCGCTGGGGATTTGAACTTTTTATATAATTTTAATTATATTAAATAGTAATTATTTATTTAAATATATATTTATGTATTAAAATAATTATATTTTTTAATATATAAATTAAATATTTCAAATCACATCTTCCTCACAAATAATTTTTTTTATTTTTATTACTAAACCAATTTTAAATATAAAATATAAAACTATAAAATTTAACTTTTTTAAAATCAAGTGACAAATTCATGAAAAAATAAAATTTAAGTTAATTTTTTTACCAATCAGATTTCACTTTTTTCGATTTTTTTAGCAATTTTTACCCAGTCAGCAATATTAGTAAAAAGTCACATGCTGACTGGGTAAAAATTGCTGACACGACAGATTACGTTGACATCTCCTTTTAATGACACGTGAAATAAGTCTAAATAAAATTATATTTATCAACTTATTAATTAAATCTCAAAATTTAAAAATAAAATCTAACATTATCAACTTTTTGTTATTTTCAATACTAAGTGTTGGTTTTATTTTAAACTTTATCTTTGTACTGATTTTTTACAACAAATCTTGGTTTTTAAATTTTCACATGTCAGTTATACCTTAACAAATTTATTTTAACCAGTATAGATTTAAAATAATAAAATAAATAAAATTATTCATTTAAAATTAAAACAAAATTTGAAAACTACATAAAAATCACCATCTTAATTGTTATCCAAGAATTATTAATTGATTTTGAGTTATTAAATAGATAACACTATTTATTTAAAATCAAGATTAAATTATAATACATTTTAAAATTTAAAAAGTATGAGAAGTGTTTTTTTTCTTATCTCAACTTCTATTTATATATCTAAAAATAATTAGATTTATGAGCAAATACAATTTTTTAACTATCACTATGCAACCACTGATGTTAACCCCCATCACTCCCAGCGCACGATAGTCATCTTCGCTCCCATAGTTCACAAAAACAACCTTACCTTGCGCCATTCTTGACAAAGAATATGCATGGTAAGGTTGTTTCAAGTCCCATTTCGTTTAAAGGCAAGTTTAACACAGTGTCGTTCTTACTCAATTGACCATTGTACTTTACACCTTTTATCAGTTTAGTACTTGAAGAAAAAAATCGATCACTTTGGTACTCGAACTTTTATGCCGTCATTTACATTGGTTTTTTGCCCTAACACCGTTAATTCATGGTTGACTTAGCAAAAAAAGTCCAATCAGAGCATGACACATGACAAAATGCCACATCATCATAAAAAGAAACAAATTTTTAAAAAATATAAAAATTAAAATAAAAAAGATACAAATTTCAAAAAAAAATTATAAAAATCAAATAAAAAAACTATTTTTTTAAAAAAATTAAATTTTCAATTTTTTTTTAAAAAAAATTCTAGAAATTAAAAAAGTTATAAAAAAATAAAAAGATAAATCTAAAAATAAAAAATGATTTTTTAAATATAGAAATTTTAAAATATATATATATATATATGGAAATTCAAAATTTAAATATATAGAAATTTCAAATTAAAAAATATATATATGAAAATTTGAAATATAAAAAAATAGAAAATTAAAATTAAAAAAAGAAAAGAAAAGTGGAATAGATGAAAAATCGGGAGAGAGAAAGGGAAAGGGAAAGAAGATGAGAAGGGGAGGGGTGGCCGGTCCAGGCGTCGACCTGCCCGGTCCTGGGCAAATCGGCCACGATCTGCCTGAACCCAGGCGGATAGGCGCCGGGCGCCTCCCCCTTCCCTTCTCTCCCCGTTTCCTTTCCCTCATTTTTTTATTAAAAATATTTAGATTTTTTTTCCTATTTTTTTTATTTTTTAAATTTTTTTTTACATATTTTTAAATATATATATATATATATATAAAGTTTTCAATTTTTATAATTTATTTTGAATTTTGGTTTTTTATTTTTATAATTTAAAAAAAAAGGAGATTTTCAAATTTTTAATTTTGATTTTTTTTTAAAAATAGTTTTTTTTATTTAAAAAAATAGTTTTTTTTTTATTTTGATTTTTTATAAATTCTTTTTTGAATTTTTTTCTTTCATGATGAAGTGGTACTAATGATGTGGCAATTTTGCCACGTGTCATGCTCTGATTGGATTTTTTTGCCAACTCAGCCATTAACTAACGGTGTTAGGGCAAAGGGCCAATATGAATGACAACATGAAAGTTCGAGTACCAAAGTGACTGATTTTTTTCTTCAGGTATCAAACGAACAAAAGATCTAAAGTATAGGGGCAAATTGAGTATTTAACCCTAATTTAAATCAAACAAAATAATATCTCAACTCACTCTTATCAAATGTATATTAAATCTAAAATTCAAATACTAGATTATCAATTTAAAAATTATGTTCCTTTTAAATTTTGAAAAATATTTATCAATTAAAAAAATTATCCATGCAATCTTAATTGTTATCCAAGAGTTATTGTACAAATTTAAGACTATAAAGCATATGTGATAAAAATTATAAACTAATGCACATAAAAATAAAATAAAAAACGTGTGTTGGAGAATGTTAGCTTGCAATGTGCAAAAAGGCTCTGATGGTGATGAGGATATAAATGGGTTTCAAGACAGAGGAAGAAAAGAAAATGAAGCATATTGTGCTTCTTGCACTTCTCATGGATCAGAGGTCTACCTTGGTGTGTTAGCTTTTGGTGGATTATGCAGAAATTGTAGAGGTGATTGGATTTTTGGTTTAATAAAGAAGGTTGGTTGGGGCTCTATCTTCATGGCTGAGATTTATGCCATCTTATTGGGTTAAAACTGGCATGGAATCATGATTGCAGGAGTATTATTATGTAGTTTGATTTTTTAATGGTTGTTAATAAAATTTTACAACCTTTCAAAGATAATAACCTTTACTTCCGAATCATCTATGGTTGCAAGCAACTTCTCTTAAAAGTTTGAAATTGATCCTTGGTTCACATCTATAGAGAAGTCAATTTTTATACGGACCATTTAGTTAATTTCGCATATGATGGACCTTTGGTATTCATAAGTTAGAATCCCGCCCTAATGCTAAAGTTAGGCTCTTACAAGAAAATTGATGAAGAGTTGCTAGGCTTAGGTCATGTATTGTATTAGAAATTATTTCGCTCTTTTGCACACAAAAAAAATAAAAGAAAGAGGATGATGAAGTTTTTTGAATCAATAGAGAAGTTACAAAGGTAAAAGTACTAATATTACAATGCTTTTTTATGAATATTTGTGCACGAATAGTGCCTTCATTTCTTTAATTATATTAAAAAATTTATTATAACTTAATATTTTTATTATATTATTTATATATATTTAAAACTTGTAGATAATTACATAAGATTAATTTACATGTTTACATACATAAATAAAATTAATCACAAATTAGTTTTTATATAATCTAAACTCAAAGCGTTTTCTCCTAATGTCATGCATATTTTATTGTTTCGATAATCATTTTTTTGTTTGACTTTGAAAAATTCAATTTCTTTATATATATATATATATATAATAAGAATAAAATTATATTGGTGTAAAATTAATTAATTTGAAACATTTTTATAATTTTATGTGCGGTTAATATTTTGAATTTATATTTGATGCACTAACAATGTATAAGTCTATACACTGTCATTGAGTCATATGATATCAATTTATTAAAAATAAAGTTATCTGTATTTAATTTTAAAGACTTTTAATATGGTGGTATCATGTGATTCAATGATTTATACACTGTCAGTGCATCAAATATAAACTCCTAATATTTTAACAAATCGATCAATGGATTTGAAAATATAATCGTATCTGTCGTGCATGTAAAGTTTCAATTCAATATGATATCTCTAAAATATCGATCGAAAATATTATTTTTTCAATATATATTTAACAGTTGAATTTTTTTATATCAAAAAGTAATTTTTATTTAATTAATTTCTTGATGTGCAATATAAACTAAAATATTTTCCCCGCTTCGTTGGGGATTTGAGCTTTTTATATAATTTTAATTATATTAAATAGTAATTATTTATTTAAATATTTAAATATTTTTATATATATTTATATATTAAAATAATTATATTTTTTAATATATAAATTAAATATTTCAAATCACATCTTCCTCACAAATAATTTTTTTTATTACTAAATCAATTTTAAATAAAAAATATAAAACTATAAATTTAACTTTTTTAAAATCAAGTGACAAATTCATCAAATAATAAATTTAAGTCGATTTTTTTTACCAATCAGATTTCACTTTTTTCAATTGTGGGAGTCTAAAACGACCGTGCTGGTATTTTTTTTATTCTCAAAAGATAAAAAATAATTACAAAATCTTATTTTTCACATAATTGTTTTCTATTTTCTTATTAATAATTATTTATTATAATAATAATAATATATAATAAATATTTTTAGTTAATTGATTCATTTTGTAATTCTTTAAAAACTTTTTCTCTCTTGATTACATATTTTTCAAGAAAAAATAATATATAAAATCAAAATATTTTTTTGTATATTAGTTAATTTTATAATTCTTTTAAAAATAAATTTGTCACAAATTGGGATAACAGTGAATCTGATATTTGCAATTTTTTAAATATCATTATTCGAATCTGCTTAATTATCCGAAATTCGAATATGTTTATTATCCACTGTCTATCCAAATCTGATCCAATTTAAAGATCAATATCCATCGGATATCCGAATCTGCTAAATATCCGGATTTATTAAATTATTTTAAAATATATATATAATTAAATAATAATTAAATATGTAAACGGAGTGCATAACTGATTTGGATATTCGGCACTATTTGAATCAAAATTAAAACGGATTCGAATAACAAATATCCAAGAATTCATATCCGAATTCGCTATATGTAATAAATTAAATATCTGAATCCGTAATATCCGAATTTAAAAAAAAATAACAAAAGTTAAAAAAAAATTTACATTTCCTTAATATATATATATATATTATAAAGATCATCCCACTTTGTAATTTTTCTAGAAAACTTTTAAAAAATAGTTGTATGGGCTACCTACAGCTACAGTACCCCTCATGACATACTTCTAATCTATAGTTATTATAGATTAAGCATGAAATACAATAATTAAATTAAATAAATATTAATCATATAAAATAATATAAAATATTGATCGAATTAAATAAATATACAAACCTCATAAATGGTCCTCCTTGGATACGTGTGTCTGAACGCCCACCACGAGACTGAACTTTTTCTCCTTTCAAGTGAAGACATTGACCTAATGAAGTCATTGTCTTTTCCGGATTAAGTCTATGTCTCATTAATTGTAAGATTAATTCTTCAGCACACCAAATTTGAAAGATAGCATTATTGGAGCATCTTTTTACCCCAACCATGCCATATTTCTTGTTTGAATGCCCTGTAACTGGAGGGCATTTTCCAACTTTAGCCATATTGGAGTAGTGCTTTATGATCCGTCATTTGTTCCGTTTTTTTTTTCTTGAATTTCAATAAATTTGTAAAATTCGATTAATTTCGTTTAATCGAATTAAATTAATTAAAAATCAAACGTTTTTAAAATTTTTAATCGAATTAAAATTTATTTAATTAATCGATTAATTGAATCGAATTAAATTTTAATCGATTATTTTAATTAAAATCGAATAGTAAATACTTTTATATATATATATATATATGCTTTTGATTCGACCCTTGAATGAAAAGCCCTCTGCTCCTTTTATTTTTTCTTTCGTGCTCCCTCCAGGCCAAGCCCCTTTTCTTTGACGTGATTGCTTCCTCGAAAATCGAAATGGCATCTTGTTTTTTTCTTTTTTTCAAAACATATGCTTTTCTTTTTAAGCAAGCTAAGAATGGTTCCCCGTTGCTTTTCTTTACCCTGGTGAAAAAAAAAATCCTTCACAATGAACATGGTGGCCCCCCTTCATTTGGTTTAATGTTGCACAAGTCCCCACGTCGTCCACCAATACCTTTTTTTTTAAAAAATAATTTTTACTTTTTCTTTTTTATTTAAATTCTTTTCTAATCCCATGTTATTTCTTTTCTTTTTTTTTGGGTTTTGGAAAATTCGGGTTTCGGTTTTCATGCAAAATTCGGGTTTTGAGGATTGAACAAATTCAGCCAAAATTTTCAGTATTTGACTTTATGCTCAAATCTTGGTTTTATGATGCATTTTGGTCTAAGTTTTAAATTCTAGGGTTCAAATCAAGTCTTTATGAAAATTAGACTAAATTAATATGTGTTTGTGTTAGTTTGATTTTTAGGTTTTGACCCGAGCTTTTGATCAGGCTTTCACCTTCAAGAATTAAAATCTAAAACTTTAAATCCACTTTTAGGGCTAATTCGGGGACTCATGGTATGCGAAAAGAAACTCCTCATTAATTTGAACGAAATCGAGTTTGATCGAGATTGAAATTGAACATTTATTCAGGTTCGGACAAAATTAAATGTCTACCTGAATATTGCTTAGTTTTCTTTTCTCATTAAGTTTTACTTTGTTCTGGTCGTTATGTCTACAACCTCTACAAATAATGTTATGTTAATTGCTAAAAAACAATAATCATGTTTTCTTTGAAAAGTTAAAGTTTTTAATTAAGTTCATGCGACTAATTAAGTATAAAAGAAAAACAAATTTGTTACTTATAATCCAAATCTTATTTTAAGAAGTCAATAAATAGATAATAATTAATCAATATTTAAATTCATTATTAAATAAAAAAGTTTACTTTAATAATTAGAGATTTCAATATTAATAAGGAAATAAATAAAAAATTAATCGATATTTTAATTTAATAATAAAATTATTAATTAAAAATAAGATAATTAATTAATAAATGATCAATTGTATATATGTTATTCATTATTTGTAATTTTGCAGTTGGTAATTTTATATGTAGCATTCATATAGTAGTAAAATACGTTATTTTTATAAATTTATGTTTGATGCATAGATAATGTATAAATTTATCAATGAATCAAATAATGTCATTTCATTTAATACAAAATTATTTTTATTTAAAAAAATTTTTAATGAGATAATATCATGTATATATCAAATATAAATCCATTTTTTATTACATATTCTTCTATTATTACACACTACGAAAAAAAAAAAAAAAAAGGCCGTCTATATATTGGCGAAGCCGCGAAGGTTTTAAGCTAAAGAACCAACCAAAACCCATATTTCATTTCTTTTTCCTCTTACTAAAACACGGGAATGGCAGTGGCGGATGCCGTTATCTCCTTTGCTGTGGAGAAAGTTGGTGATTTGATCCTGCAAGAAGCAAGATTGTTGAACGGGGTAAGCAGAAGAGTCGAAGAACTGCAAACTGAACTAATACGTATGCGGTGTTTTTTAAGAGATGCCGAGTCAAGACAGGGAGATTCCAAGAGCATTCGCAATTGGGTTACACAAATCAGAAACATTGCTTATGATGCAGAAGATGTCCTTGAGATTTATGCGCTCGAAGCAGCATCCAGATCCAGGAGTTGTTTTTCTAGAGGCAGACTCCGATGGAAAGATCCAACTTCGCTCCACAAGGTTGGATCAGAAATTGATGATATTACAGCCAGGCTTACTAAATTAACCGCAAGCCTACCAACTTATGGGTTAAAGGAATTAAAGGATAAAGAGTGGCCAGGAAGCTCTTCGGAAACAAAGTTCCTTCGGCATACTTATTCTCACAAGATTGAACAAAATGTTGTTGGGTTGGAGGAAGATACAAATTTATTGTTGACACACCTTGTAAGTACTGAGTGTCGAGTTGTGTCGATATGTGGCATGGGTGGCTTGGGAAAGACCACTCTTGCTAAGAAGGTTTACCATCAATGTAAAGCTGGGCGCTACTTTGACGTCTTCCTTTGGGTATTCGTGTCTCAACAATGGGAAAAAGGGAACATTTGGGAAACATTTCTGTACGAGCTTATTTCTCCTCCTAAAGAATCTTTAGGAGGTGAGCAGAGCGACAAAGAGTTTAAAAAAAAATGGAAAAACATTCAGAAAATGAATGATGATGCTGTAGCCAAAATGCTTCACGATGAACTACGAAAGAGGAAATGTCTAGTGGTACTTGATGACATATGGGACAAATATGTCTGGGACGCATTAAGACCTGGCTTCCCAACTGAGGAGACAAGTAGCAAATTTATGATTACCACCCGCAATAAGATCTTGGCTCACGGATACATCCATGAACCACGGTATCTGAATGATGATGATAGTTGGGAACTATTTAGAAAGACTGCAATACCCACACAAAACATCAATTTCTATCCAGCAGGTACATCATCTTCTCCCACCACTCTATATGCTTTTTAGATATTTGGCTGGTTGGCTGTTTTTGGCAGTATCTTGCTCTTTATCAAAATTTAGTGAGATGTTGGAGTTTATCTTAGAGTTCATTGATAGAGTAGTTGCTAGCAATCTGATGAGTGTTTCTCAGAAAGCCTTCATTGTTGGTCTAATAATGGATGGCATTCTTGGTAATTGTCTTATTATTCCTAGAGTTTTTGAAAGCCTTTGATGGGGTATTTGGAAATTCTTGGATCAAGTAATGGTTTTAATGGGATTTGGCTGTTAACGGAGTGGGTGGAATTGATCTCGTTTTGATCATATACGAGTTGTCTCTTTGGATTACATTTATTGAGACTAGAAGCAGACCCATGTTACGTTACGGATGGTTTTTTTACACGGTTATTTAGAAAAAATTATTTCACTTGATCACAGTAATTAAAAAAATTTTAAAAAATAAAAACTATAAAAGTTACAAGATTATTTTATGTTAAAGTCGAATAAATTATAAATTAAAAAGAAAACTGTAAAAGAACAAAATAAGTATGGATATCAATAGCATATAAATCATTGTTGCAAGATTAATTAAAAAACAATAGATATTAATATTAGGACATTCGCAAAGAGAAAATAAAATAAAATATAAATAAATAAGGGTGAATACAAACTTATTACTAAACGCAATAAAATAGCGATATTTCATTAACATTCAAAAGAGCCCACTAAAATTATTCTAGGCAACCAGGGGAGTTCTACCGTAAGTTTCTTACGGTAAGGTTGTGGTAAGCTCCAAATTGGGAAACCTGAGTAGCAGGTTACCAGGTCACAATTTTTTACATATGCACTTGATAAATTACATATCAACTTGGACGAATTACATATAAAACATGAAAAATTACATATCAACTTGAGAAATTGAAAAATTACATATGGACTTGATAAATTCATATGAACTTGAAAAATTACATATGAAAAATTACATATGAACATGAGAAATTACATATGAACTTGGAGAATTACATATGGACTTGATAAATTACATATGAACTTGAGAAATTCCCGAATTACATATGGACATGGAAAATTACATATGAACTTGGAGAATTACATATGGACTTGATAAATTACATATGAACTTTGAGAAAAACCCGAATTACATATGGACATGGAAAATTACATATGAACTTGGAGAATTACATATGGACTTGATAAATTACATATGAACTTGAGAAATTCCCGAATTACATATGGACATGCAAAATTACATATGAACTTGGAGAATTACATATGGACTTGATAAATTACATATGAACTTGAGAAATTCCCGAATTACATATGGACATGGGAAATTACATATGAACTTGGAGAATTACATATGGACTTGATAAATTACATATGAACTTGAGAAATTCCCGAATTACATATGGACATGGAAAATTACATATGAACTTGGAGAATTACATATGGACTTGATAAATTACATATGAACTTGAGAAATTCCCGAATTACATATGGACATGGAAAATTACATATGAACTTGGAGAATTACATATGGACTTGATAAATTACATATGAACTTGAGAAATTCCCGAATTACATATGGACATGGGAAATTACATATGAACTTGGAGAATTACATATGGACTTGATAAATTACATATGAACTTGAGAAATTCCCGAATTACATATGGACATGGGAAATTACATATGAACTTGGAGAATTACATATGGACTTGATAAATTACATATGAACTTGAGAAATTCCTGAATTACATATGGACATGGGAAATTACATATGAACTTGGAGAATTACATATGGACTTGATAAATTACATATGAACTTGAGAAATTCCCGAATTACATATGGACATGGGAAATTACATATGAACTTGGAGAATTACATATGGACTTGATAAATTACATATGAACTTGAGAAATTCCCGAATTACATATGGACATGGACAATTACATATGAACTTGGAGAATTACATATGGACTTGATAAATTACATATGAACTTGAGAAATTCCCGAATTACATATGGACGTGAAAAATTACATATGAACTTGGAGAATTACATATGGACTTGATAAATTACATATGAACTTGAGAAATTCTCGAATTACATATGGACATGGGAAATTACATATGAACTTGGAGAATTACATATGGACTTGATAAATTACATATGAACTTGAGAAATTCCCGAATTACATATGGACATGAAAAATTACATATGAACTTGACAAATTACATATGGACTTGATAAATTACATATGAACTTGAGAAATTCTCGAATTACATATGGACATGAAAAATTACATATGAACTTTACAAATTACATATGGACTTGATAAATTACATATGAACTTGAGAAATTCCCGAATTACATATGGACATGGGAAATTACATATGAACTTGGAGAATTACATATGAACTTAATAAATTACATATGAACTTGAGAAATTCCCGAATTACATATGGACATGAGAAATTACATATGAACTTGGAGAATTACATATGGACTTGACAAATTACATATGAACTTGAGAAATTCCCGAATTACATATGAACATGATAAATTATAATTAAATTTAAATTATATATTTTTATATTAATATTTTTATATTATAAATTTAAATTAATTTATATTAATATTAATGTATTTTTATAATTAAATTTAAATAAAAAATATTTATTTATTAAATAGTAATCGAGGTTGGGTCGAGTCGGCCCGGATTTAAAAAAACTTATCCCAAGCTCGGCTCGATTTGGGCAGGGCTTATTGGCTCGGGTGGATAACCCGAGTCTTGAACAAGTCTAATACAATTCATAAAACATGTTTTCCTTTCATTTAAATTTTACTATTGTTCTTCAAATATACTTGAACCCCAAACTCATATCAATTTGCTATAATTTGAAATTTTAATAATTTTAAATGAAAATATTATTTATCGAAAGCATCTGAATTAAAACCAAAAAAGTTAAAACTAATTCTGTGTTTGGAACTATTTTTTCGTAATAGGAAGGAATCAAGGCAAACCAAAATTACACCTTACAAGGTCAAAATCCATTTTTTGTACAAAGCTTGCATGAGAACATCAAATGTACAACAATCATACCAATTTGTTAAATTCTTTCCAAGAAAGAACGAAACTTATTAAAGCTGACTCCAAAACATCTCCTTGCTTCTTTTGTCTAAAATTATATCCCAAAAGATAAAGACAAAATTCACACTTCCTCCATGCCAAAGACATTCTTGGCAAGTGGATTTGATTCCGGCAACATTTAAGACTCATGTTTTTGCTAAGAAAATTTATCCAATTAAACTTGCTTACTTTTTTAAGAATTGCTTAAATATTTATGTTCTATTTTAAACTTTGCATCTTTTCAAACTCAAGGTTTGTATGAGACTATGATCTTATGTTGTTAAAATATTATGTTCAAATCCCAAACAACATCATCAACTAGTTTCCTAATATATCATTGACTCATTGTTGTCAGTACTAAGCTATGTTATCCTAACTTTTCATTTTTCTTAAAATACTCGTTTCTGACATTTGTATCCGACACATATTCGAAAATAAATATTAAAGTATGATCCTCCATATATATGAAAAAACTTTTAAAAAATTGAGTATACCTATATCATACATATACTCGTATCAGCCATATAAAATACCATTCGAAATCAGCCATATAAAATACCATTCCAAATCAGCCATATAAAATACATATTGTTATGAGAAAAAAAATACATATTTCTGAACTGATTCTTCTGCTGAAACAAAATTAAAATACTAGAAAGAGATTATAACCAACTCCACCACAACCCAACTAGCCATATTTTCAATACTCCAGAACAACCCACAAGAAAAGCAAAAGAAAAACATTCGTACACTAATATGAAGATGTTCATAGTACAAATTTAATAACCAAAAACAACAGAAATGTGGACTGAACTTTGCAGACGTAGAATTGTAACAAATTTCACGATCTTCCCCATATTTCTCTAAGTACATGGCACTATTATCCTTTGCGTCATAAACATTCCCATGTTCATCAAACTTCTCATCTCCTAACATCAAAAGACACTGATCCCAGTCCTTGAGTTCCTCCTGATCAAATAAATTCATTCCATAGGTTAGCATGCAAATTCGGAGCATGCAAATTCAAAGTATAAACATTGAAATGTTAGCATATAGTCAGACATGGTCCTTTCATAGGTCAATACAAGTAGAGAGTTAGAAACCACTAAGACAGATAGGCGTATAAATAAATTTAGACAGTAGTAGTAACTCAGAGCAGTCTGTAAAAAATCATCCAACATCTTTCAAGTAAAAGAAATATAAGGCAAAAGAAAAATGCCAGTGATTGACATACTGGAAATGCAAGATCAAGTAAAGCAGTCTGGTTGGCTCCAAACTTTGTGAACAAAAGGCCACCAGGATGAGACTGCAGAAACACAAAATTGCAAACATCAAACAGTTAAAAATACTTCATACAGCATCAAAGAAAGATGCAGAGCCGAACAAAAAACAGCAAGTTGCGTACTTTTTCCTTACGATTATCCATCTGGGTATGAGAACCAATCACTACAACATTAGCTGGCAAATTATCAACCTTACTCTTCAAGGAAGTATACACATCTGTATTTCCAGCCATAGACTTCTCTATGTCTTTCACAAACAATATCAAGGGACTACTCTTGCTTTCATTCACTGCAACCTATAAAAGTGAGACAATTCAGAGCTAAATGCTTATAAACGTGAAAATCGTAAAGCAATAGCTCTCATGCATTAATCAATGACATGTACCTCAAAAAGTTCATTAACAGCCAGCTTGTCAACATCATCACCTCCAGAACTATCCAAACAAAGTGAGCTAGCTATAGAGTGCAAACACAATGGGTAAGATTGGATACAAGTCCACAATGTATCATAAAAGATGCTTAAAATTGATGCAAAATGGACTAAAGTGGTCACCAGCACAGAAGAAACCATGATCTTCTTCACAAAGCCCACCAAGGTCATTTCCCTCTGGAATAGATCTGTCAAATCTGACCCCAATTTTTGAGGAACCATTTTCTTCGAAAGCAAGGAGTACTTTGCCCCGAAAACCAATTGTCGGTCCCCTAAACACAGAACAAAAAAATTACTCAACCTTTTTGCAAAACATAATCAATAACAATAATAAAATTTGTCCCTTGAAAAAATTACATGTTCTAACCACCACGCAGCATGGACAACGCCAAAATAAGATAAATTCTAAATTTAAAAATTGAACTACAGAAAAAAGGTACTTGCTATGAAAGAGAAAACAGCCCAATGGCTAAGCTAAACTGTAGAATATAAGAAAATACCTTAAAGCAGGTTGTAGAGAGGAAAGTCCAGAAGGGATGTGGCACCTACAAACTTAACCCTATCACCTGAAAGTTTTAAATTAATTAATTCAGTTAGAAGTTGATACTGTCCCATCAACAAATTAACTGTTTAGAAAGCTATGGCATTACAAAATAACAAAGCCAACTCTCCTGTCTCAGAATTTATATACCTTTCTTAAATGTATAGTTTTTAGATGTTGCAGTTGATACTTCCTGCTTTGGCAAAGCTTGGGAGCTCAGTGAAGAACCACCTGTTATATCAGCTTCCACGCTAGAAGTTGGTCTCTTCTGCTGCAAAGCAACAGCCTGTGCAGCTCTTTTGGCATATACATATGCCCTTTCAGCCCTTGAAGTTTCTTTCACAGCATCATCTTCTTTTGATGTTGATCCCTGGATATATTGGGAAGAAAATAATAGAAGATAAGATGCCACAAAAATGTTCAGACATTTAGAAATTTGTGCAACCACAAGTAAAAAAGACTCAGAACAAATATCTAGCTTAAGAAACAATTAAAACACAATTTTCTTAAGGAACTTCCAACCAGAGTTTGACACACTTTTGTTTTCAAATTGAAAGAAACTTTAGTCATTTACATGTTTGTTAAGGCAGAGTTGTAATGTACAACAAAAACAATGGTTATAGACTCCAATAAATTTCCCCTGATCCCATAGACAACCAAAAATAGGAGAATTTACATATAAGTTGAACAAACCTCATCAACAAAAATAACACTAGGTGCAATTTTACTGGCCAGGGAGAAAACGGCTTTAACATACTTCTCTCCTTCACCAAACCACTGTAGAGGTTGCAAAGGTTTGGGTTGAGTTCAGCTTTTTGGTTATTGAACAGCAATATTTGGAAGTCCCAGAGACGAGACGAGTGAGTCCAAACCCAGAGATGTAAGGCTGGAGTTCATTGTCAAGAAGGATTTTTGTTGATTTTAAGTTACCATGAACAAATTTTCGAGGGCTGTATTCATGTATGTACATTAAACCCCTTGCAGTCCCCTGGACAATTCTCAACCTCGCTGCCCAGGAAAGTGGTGGCAAATTATTGGACGGCCCTCCTGCATAATATAAAAACATGTTAAAATGGCTATGTTTCACATCGTCTGTTATCAGAGATTTCACCATAATCAAACAAAAAGCACCATAGAAATGCTTGTTTTTGTTAGGCTTCATTGGAAGCACGATGGGAAGGGGTTCTTACTGTTCTGGAGTGCGAAAACGGCATTGGACCTAAGAAGCCTTTTTTTCTCACTTTACGTACAATGACCAATTCACATGCAAACTGATTGCAGAGTTATACCAAACAATCTACTTAAGAATGATATTTTCATGGGAATTTCTTAGAGCAAAACCTGAGACATGCAAATGCAATAGTGAATAGACATATGAATGCACTTCAGATAATAACAAGACAACTATTGTGTCAGTGGTCCACATTTTGTTAAATGTCATCAACTAAAAATCCAATGCATAAAAAAACCATGCACTTGTCAGCCACCTTGATGGGGTCTGTTCAATAAAGTTTGGATCTTCAATTTGTACGAGCAGCACATTAGCAGAACCGCTATTGTCAGAAATGTTCTAAACTTAAATATGCATACTTGTAATGAAATGACATGATCAATAAAAGACAAACGAAGCATAAATCTCAGCTGGAAAAGAAAAGTCGAAAAAAGATAAAATATTTTCATCACCTATTTGTTTAGCAAACAAATCTACAAGTCTTGCCTTCAACCACGTTGAATGACATGGATAAATATACCAAGGGCAATTATAAATCGAGGAAAGCTAAAAACTCAAAGCTCTAAAGAGAAATAGTTGCCTTCTGGGAAGATCCAGAATCAATTAGCCATACAGAATTTCATATGAATCAATTCGTGTGTGAATCCAAGCAAGAAACAGATCAATTTGCACAAAATAAGAATAAGATCACTAATGTTATGCTATATACATCTTTTCATTGTTTACACTTTTCTTCATGTTGAGCTATTCTTTCACCTATAATTTCCATTTTCTTCTTTACAGTGAGTCCCACAATTTCAGAATGATGTCAAGAATTCTTCAAGAATGACATCCTGCAACTATATGCAATCCCCCTATATCCAACAGGACTGCAGAGGAGAACAAGACCAGAATCTGTATTGTAGAAAAATAACAAATCACAATTGAGTCCCAAGAAACCTAAGATTTGAACATTTTGATAAATAGCTTTGGGTATTTTTGAGGTATCGATATTGATTTACTTCCATTCCTTGCTAAGGTCAGAAGCGAAGACAGATTGTGTTCAGAACTATGACATTAAGCTAATAAAGACTGTTTTATTCGCAAATCGGATGAAAGGAAAACTTAAGCTTTAGGCATGTACTAAAAAAAGTAGTACATCAGTCAAAGAGATACTAACCTCCTAACAGCAGACACGAAGTTCACATCTTGCTAGATTTGGCCCAGAAAAAACCCTTTTTCCTGGTAGAGTGATTCTCTGAAGGAGACTTACTTCCCTTTGATCCAAAAGAAAAGTGCTTCCGCACGAAAGACCTGCCCAAGGAGCTTTTCATGCTTGAACTGGAGGCCTTCCCTTCATGTCCACTACTTTTCAGACGATTAAATCGAAAAATCGAAAACCCCGGAGAAACCCTCGTTTTTTTAGGCCGAAAATGACTTTGTCCGCCGGAGCTCGGGAAAAAACCCAGGTCGCGTACCACCTCCTCCAAAATGGCTTTGGCTTTGGCTTTGGGCCTAGGTTTTCTGATTTGTCGGATTCCTTTTTCTTATATAATCTACAGAGTTTCTTAGAAAAAGCTTTTGATAGGCTTCAAATTATAAAACTTGAGTAGTTTATGAAATGGAGGCGACGCTGATTTGAGAAGATGAAGGAGGTGCGGCTGAAACGAAACAAAGCTTTTCAGATTTTAGGGTTTTATTATTTGAGAGAAAAAATTCAGGATTTGAGTATTTTGAGACCCGGTAAACAGGTTGCTAGCTTTTTTTTTTTTGTTTTCAACGGTTCAGATTAAATTATTTTCATCTAACGGCCATAATTTGTTGGAGCTTACCAAAAGCGTACGTTAACAAACTTTTCTTAGAATTTTCCAGGCAACCAACATTTGGTTAGTTGGAGTGGTTAAATGACTCTAACCTCCTAGATGGGAATCAAGGTTCGAATCCTAAGAATCTCCAATGTTGCGAAGGATTTACCATTACACTTCTGGCCCGACAAAGATTAGTCTTCCATCAACCATAAAATTGAGGTGGAGGACACCCTGAGTTTACATCCAAAAAAATAATTTATTCTAGGCAAGAAAGAGAAATCGTTTGAAACAACATAGTTCACACATGTATGCATATATCATCTTCAAAAAGATTTAGAGATTTTCAATTTTTTATCTATCTATATATTTCATATGATTGTGGAATAAGTATGAATTATATAACCATTTAGTTCCCTTCATTACATAATTTACAAAATATGAATACCTTTTGTAAGTGACACAAATTAATCTGTTCTTGCAAGGCTCATCAAATATTCAACCAAAAGATTGTAGCAATTCATATTCAAGAATTTCAAAGTTCAGTTTATTTTTAGGGGCCAAAATCAATAAAATTAAAATATTAAAAATAAATCAAAGTTATCAAACAACTCACAAAACCAAGACTTGATTTACAAATATAAATCAAAATCACTCAAAAAGCACACCAAAAACTATAAATGTAAACTCAACTCACATTCATTCAATGAATCAAAACAATTAATCAAAACAATTCATAACAAAAGATTCATAACTATCAATATGATAAAAATTAATCCATATCTATCACGAGAATATAAACTCATAAATTGTCATTAGATAAAAAATTTAAAGAATATCTAAAAATGCAATACCATAAAACTGAATTAAATTCAATCTTCAAAGTATAAAGAAAACCTAAAACCCAATGTATCTTCAGTTGCACTTTTAGAGCTTTGAAATTACCTTGACAAAAAAAAAAAAATCAATTGCAAAATAAATAAAAAAAAATTCTAGAAAAAGCTAATGAATACAACATATACCTAATTTGGAGTAAAAGGGACATCAAGCTCCATGGTGACAAACCAAAGATAAATTTCACAGATTTTGAATTTTTTGGTAGACATGACTTAGTTCAAGTTAAAAGGTCTTCAATGGTCTCATAATAATATCTAGTCAATAATTTATTTTATTTTTTGCTTTACTTTACCAATAGCAACTATATTAAGTTTGATTTATATATTAAAAAAAAGTTGAAAGAAACATAACTTAACATACCAAGAGCAATCCTAATAAAATGTGAATAAGATGCCTCCAAGCATTCATGTCAGATCTCTCAAAAACCACTTCAAAAATTACATAATCAAAACTTATTATCAGCAAGGCCTAAAGTAACTTCAACTCTTTTAGGATTTTATAAAAATCTCAATTATCACAAATCATTTGTACTGATAAAGGAAATATAGATATAGAAATGATTATAATAACATTTTTTTTTCCTTTTTCCTTTATTATTAAAAAAAACGAAGATACAATCAATCAAGACCTAATCCAAAAGACGCTCAAATCCTTAAAACTTAACATATCATACTCTTGTCAATTATCAAATACATGAATCCAAAAAGTTAAAATATGCAAAAAAAAAATATATATAAAAAAAAAAAAAACTAACGAAGCATTAAATTAAATAACAATCTGCGGGAAAACAAAGGGAAACTCCAATACTATACATAGAAAATAAGAGGAACAAAGAAGAAAACAAACTTAAAATAATTGAAAATATGAAACTCAAAGGCCATCTTTGAAACAATTTGTTATTTATCGAATGATGGTTAGTATGTGAGAGTGATGTAAAAGTTTTCAAATATGATAATGGTAAAAAGCTGAAAAAGAAAATCTTTACCTTGTCATAATACGTATATTGAACACTTAGAGGCTCCCCAATATTTTCTGCTTACAACTTGGTCTTAGCAGGCACTCCAATCTTGACCCACTCCAATTATAGAATTGTTAAATAAAATAAAAAAATTTAAAAGTAATAATTATAAATACTAATAACATCATACCATTTGTCTTGTGAACAACTAAAGCTATTTCAATATGATGATATTCAAATAGGCATTTTGACAAACACCTCTTAGGCCATAAGCATCTAAATCTAAAAATATATCATATATGGAACTAAGCCAGCTGAAAATAACAAAGGCAACCCTCAAAGTAAATAAAACTAATAGTAAAAAGGTAAATTTTCATTAAGCAAAATTATATAATAATGTGTAGTTCTTTCCTTCAATAGGTCTTTAAACTTCAACTTAAGGTAAGCAAAACATAAAGCTGCAAACTATGAAGTATCAAAACTTTAACTGCTTGCCCTTACCATATCAATATCACATCAGGATCAATTAGCAAATACTGGTAGTGCAACAATAGTATATTCAAAACTCAAAAGGCTAGAAATCTATTTTTTGTTATTTTCGACATGGCAAAGATACATCAAAATATATATTGAATGGAGCTAAATACATCAAAATGATACTAATAATTACTCATATTTTTCTTTGTTTTCTCTCAAACTATAACAAAACCAAACTAAACTAAAAATTCAAGAAAGAGTGAGCAATGATAACTATTTCAAAACCAAACAAAAAAAAAAAATTCAACAAAGAGAAAGCAATCTATAGAACATCAAGTTTCATTATTTGAGTATAAAACGCAGCCTCCAACCATGAACCAATCAATAACTTTCATTAAAAGATAAATAACCGATTAAAAGAAAATAAATAACATAATTACAATTAATTGAACTAAAACATATCGAATTAGATACAACTAATAACAACAACAACATCTAACACAGCTTAACAAAGCAATTCCGAATAGTTGAAATAAAAAATTTAGTCTTGGCTCAATATATCCAATGCTAGACTAATGATAATGAACCAAAATCATATCCAACTTGACATAAAATCAAAATCCATTTTTTTTTTCAACGAAGAGCTGAGGGAAGATATGTATCAAAATATGCTGGAAATTAGGGATTGACAGTTGGAATCCCGAGGCTGGAAATCAGGGATTTCCAGCTTGAAACCCAATGCTGGAAATCAGGGATTTCCAGCTGGAAACCCAAGGCTGGAAATCAGGGATTTCCAGCTGGAAACCCAATGCTGGAAATCAGGGATTTCCAGCTGGAAACCCAAGGCTGGAAATCAGGGATTTCCAGCTTGAAATTAGCTGTAAATACTATCAAATTCCTATCTTTTAGGGATTAAGTAAACCCTTCCTTCATGTATAAATACCTTGTAATAGACTAGTTCAAAGATAAGAAATAACAAAACCTTTCTTCATGGTATCAGAGCTATAGGCTCAATTTTTTTTCTGAGATTTGAAATCTGTCCAAGAACAGAATTTCTGCTAAATTTTTTTTCTTTTTTCAGCCTTCATAGCTGAATTTCTGGTCACTGATCAGCAGCCTTCATTGCTGATTTTTCTTTCAAAATTTTTTCTGGGATTTGAAATCTGTCCAAGAACAGAATTTCTGCTAAATTTTTTTTTTCTCTCTTTTTTCAGCCTTCATAGCTGAATTTCTGGTCACTGATCAGCAGCCTTCATTGCTGATTTTTCTTTCAAAAACAATCACTTTACAAAATGTCTTCCATGACCGAGCTACTTCTTTCAAAAACAATCACTTTACAAAACAAGGATAACCTCTGGTGTACCCACTGCAAAAAGCCCCGTCATACTAAGGAGCACTGTTGGAAGCTTCATGGCAAGCCACAAAGTTCTCAATGGAATAGAGGACCTAAAAGTGGAACACAAAGAAGCCGGGTGCATATGACTCAATCAAAAGAAGACAGATCAAATGAGTTCCATGGTGGAGAACAGAATGAATTCAACAAAGGAGACATTGAACGGCTAAGATCACTTCTTGATTCATTAGAAAAGTCTACAGGTACCTGTTCCTTGGCAAATTCTGGTAAGCCTCATTCCTTATATGCTTTAAGTGCCGCCAATTTTGAATTTTCAAACTCTTGGGTTATTGACTCTGGGGCAACCGATCATATGACTCATTCTTCACACAAATTTCTCACATATCATCCGTGTCCTAGCAACAGAAAAATAGTCATTGCTGATGGATCTTTGGCCACTGTTGCAGGCCAAGGAGACATTGTTCTAAGCCCATCCATTATTCTTAAAAATGTGTTACATGTACCCAAGTTATCTACAAACCTTGTGTCTGCTTACCAACTTACAAAAGATCTAAACTGCAATATGATTTTTCTCATATTTCTTGTGTATTTCAGGACCAAGTTACGAGGAGGACGATTGGACATGCTAAGGTGAGACATGGCCTTTATTATCTTGAGTTACCTAGTGAACAAGTGAACAGTGAAAACAAATCACCTATCTCGTTTCTCTCCAATAACTCTCCTTGCAATAAAGACCAAATTTGGCTTTACCACTTTAGACTTGGGCATCCTTCCTTTAGTGTTCTTAGTGTCATGTTTTCATCTTTGTTTAAGAATGTTAGTTTAAATGAGTTTCACTGTGAGGTTTGTGAATTTGCTAAACACCGACGTGTGTCCTTTCCTTTGAGTAATAAAAGAACTACTGTTCCTTTTTCTTTGATTCACAGTGATATTTGGGGTCCATCTCGAGTTCCCAACATTTTGGGGGCTCGTTGGTTTGTCTCATTCATAGATGACTGTACTCGAGTTTCATGGATTTATTTGTTAAAACAAAAATCTGATGTGAGCAACATTTTTCCTATTTTTCATACAATGGTCAAAACTCAATTCAATGTTAGAATTAAGAAGTTGAAGACTGATAATGCTAGGGACTACTTTAATCAAACTTTGTCTCCATACTTTCAAAAAGAGGGAATTATTCATGAATCTTCTTGTGTTGACACACCCCAACAAAATGGAGTTGCCGAAAGGAAAAATGGTCATTTGTTAGCCTCTGTTCGTGCTCTTTTGTTTCAACAAAATGTTCCAAAAACCTTTTGGGGGGAAGCAGTCCTTACTGCAGCTCATTTAATAAATCGTATCCCCTCTCGAGTTCTTGATTTTAAAAGTCCAATGGAGGTGTTTTCTAAGTATTTTTCAGATTTCAATATGTCTATGAAGTTAGTCCCTCGAGTTTTTGGATGTGTCTCATTTGTTCATGTTCACTCTAATAGTCGAAGCAAGTTAGATCCTAGAGCAGTCAAGTGTGTATTCATAGGATATTCACCTACTCAAAAAGGGTACAAGTGCTACAATCCTATTACTCGTAAAACCTATGTCTCTGCTGATGTTACTTTTGCAGAACACGAAAGCTATTTTTCTAGCCCTTATCCTCAGGGGGAGGCATCATTTATGGAGGATAAGGATTTGTTCTTGAGAGAACCATCAATGGTGGTTAAAATATCTCCTGTACAAACAGAACCCACTCCTGAAAGACAACTTACCTCTGAACCTTGTGAACTCATAAATCCTACTCTCACAAAGCCACTACAGGTCTACTCAAGAAGGATAAACCCAGTGATCAATCCTGTGCAAGTTCAAGAAACCAAATCGTCACTTGGAACTGAGGTAAGTCCTTCTACTGAGATATCCCCTACTGTTCTTGATTTAGATTTGCCCATAGCTACAAGAAAAGGTGTTAGAAAATGCACACAACATCCTTTATCCCATTTTGTGTCATTTGAAAAATTATCAACCCCACACAAAACCTTTCTTACCCATCTAAACACTGTAGACATCCCACAGACCTTATCGCAGGCACTTGGCAAAGAGGAATGGAAGCATGCAATGAGAGTAGAAATGGAGGCCTTGGAGAAAAATAAAACATGGGAACTAACAGAATTACCAACTGGAAAGAGACTAGTAGGATGCAAATGGGTCTTCACAGTGAAGTATAAGTCGGATGGATCCATTGAGAGGTATAAAGCAAGACTAGTAGCCAAGGGATATACACAGACCTATGGGGTGGATTATCAAGAGACATTTGCACCAGTGGCGAAGATGAACACAGTAAGGGTATTGTTATCCCTAGCAGCAAATTATGATTGGCCTTTACAACAGTTCGATGTGAAGAACGCCTTCTTACATGGTGATCTTGAGGAGGAAATTTATATGGAAGTACCACCTGGTTTTGGAATAAATCTGGACAAAAACAAAGTGTGCAAACTGAAAAAAGCATTGTATGGGCTCAAACAATCTCCCCGGGCATGGTTTGGAAGATTTACCAAAGCGATGGTGAATATGAAGTACAAACAGAGTCAGGGTGATCATACATTGTTTATCAAGCATTCGGCTTCAGGGGGAGTCACGGCATTGATATTTTATGTGGACGATATAATTGTAACTGGGAATGATCCAGATGAAAAGGAGGCTCTTCGGAAGTATTTAGCAAAAGAGTTTGAAATAAAGGACCTTGGAAAATTGAAGTACTTCTTAGGAATAGAAGTAGCTCGGTCCAAGGAAGGAATCTTTGTTTCACAGCAAAAATATGTTCTTGATCTGTTAAAAGAAACAGGTAAGCTTGGTTGCAAACCATCAGATACGCCTATTGAGCCAAATCATAGATTAGGAGAATCTGTGGAAGGAGAACCAGCTGACAAAGGCATGTACCAAAGACTTGTGGGGAAGCTAATCTATCTATCACACACACGACCTGACATTGCATATGCAGTGAGTGTTGTGAGTCAGTTCATGCAAAATCCTAAAGGTGTCCATCTCGCTGCAGTATACCGGATCCTACAATATTTGAAAGGCAATCCAGGAAAAGGGGTTCTCTTTAGAAAAGGCACAAGAATGGAACTAGAAGCATACACAGATGCCGATTATGCTGGCTGTGTTACTGACAGAAGATCAACATCTGGGTATTGTACTTTCATTGGCGGAAATTTGGTAACCTGGAGGAGTAAGAAACAACCAGTTGTAGCAAGATCTAGTGCTGAGGCAGAATTTCGATCAATGGCACAAGGTATTTGTGAATTGTTATGGCTCAAAATTATACTAGATGACTTGAAGATTAAATGGGAGACTCCAATGAAGTTGTATTGTGATAATAAGTCTGCAATCAACATAGCTCACAATCCAGTTCAGCACGACAGAACTAAACATGTGGAGGTTGACAGACATTTCATTAAGGAGAAACTTGAAAGTGGATTGATTTGCACTCCCTATATTTCTACAAAGAACCAGCTAGCAGATGTCTTAACTAAAGGACTGATGAGTTCAGCATTTCAGCAGATTGTAGGCAAGCTAGGGATGGAAAATATCTACTCCCCAGCTTGAGGGGGAGTGCTGGAAATTAGGGATTGACAGTTGGAATCCCAAGGCTGGAAATCAGGGATTTCCAGCTTGAAACCCAATGCTGGAAATCAGGGATTTCCAGCTGGAAACCCAAGGCTGGAAATCAGGGATTTCCAGCTGGAAACCCAAGGCTGGAAATCAGGGATTTCCAGCTTGAAATTAGCTGTAAATACTATCAAATTCTTATCTTTTAGGGATTAAGTAAACCCTTCCTTCATGTATAAATACCTTGTAATAGACTAGTTCAAAGATAAGAAATAACAAAACCTTTCTTCAAAATATGAAAGCAAAAAAAGTATTATTTCAAAATGATATTTATGCCATCCAAAATAGAATTACCTTTTTGTGTCTTAGTCCATTGCCAACCATTAATATATCCATATCCATTAGCTACTACCGCCCTCTTCCTTTACATCTATCCTTTCTCTTTCACCCTTTCTCTCATTCTTCACAGATCTTTCTCTTCATCTCTCGTTTTCTATCTTCTTCTTCTTTTTTCGAGATTTCATGTGTTGTCCCTAATGAAAGAAAATAAAAATAAAAAGGAACCCAACCCAGAGTAAAAAGCCAAAAGGCCAACTGTTACGCTTATAAAAATAAATAACAGGTGTTAACTTCGGAATACTTAATTATTAATTTAGGTGTTAACACCAAAACATCAGTTGGTAGCTTAAGAGTTCCAGCTAACTTTAAATTACAGTATAGATTAAAAAAAGCTCTAATCATATGTTCATAGAAATTTGAGAATTTAGAAAAAGAATATTCATCATTTTAATTTCATGACTACCCATTGCATTAATTAGTCCATGTCATGCATTTAAAATAAACAATAATAAGAATTCATGAATTTTTTTATTTTCACTTACATGAATGAAATTTGTCTAAAAAAGTCAAGCTTCCAAACCAATAATCCATTGCCAAGTCATATGCACTTAAATTTAACAATTCACATGAAGTTACCCCAGTGAGATCAAACTATTTTTTTATGAAACGCCTACATATAAGAATTCAGTACAAAATTTAAAATCAACATCAACAAAGTAAAAAAAACCAAGTTTCTATCTAACAAAACAATCTTTCGTTTCAATAAAAGAAGCAAAGTTATGTATTTTCTCTGCTTCACGAAAACAATTATTTGGATAAAATAAAGCTAATAAACAATCTTTTTTTTTTTCAAGTTTTATCTTTAATTTTCCAGATTATTTGGATAAAATAAAGCTAATGAACAATCTTTTTTTTTCTTCCAAGTTTTAGCTTCAATTTTCCAGCTTCAATTAGCTGCCAGAATCAATAATTAGGCAGTTACAACAAATCTTCATCAATACAATTCTCTCATATATACAGATGACTCTTTTAGATGCTTTCATTTCTATTAAATAATTTCATCAACAAAGTAATTAAATTAGTTGCTACTTGAGAATCAATTTTCACCAACAACTCTGTATCCCCCAAAAAGTTGTGTTCTGTTCCAACTGAGTTGTCTTATATCATATAAAAATCATTAAATTTCTTTAAAAAATTTTGAAACTGAGAATTAAATCGATAATTGAATTATGACTAACTAACCACAAAAACAATGTAAATAAATAATGAAAACGGTGCACAAATTTTTTCCTATAGTAAAAAAACAAAGAAATAAAAGCATATTTATCACAATCGAAAGTAAAGTCAAACAAACACCTGCACTCATAAAAGAAAAGGTAAAAAGACATTAGAATACTAAGTTCAATTAAGAAGTAAAAAAAATAAAATGACAATCCAAAATAAGAAAATAATATATTATTTTCTTTATTTTTTCTATCATACTCTGTGATAAAAATATATATTTCTAAAAAAACCAAAATTTTAGCAGATCCGGCAATATCTTCAATGTTGAAAAATATAAAAGTTTTGAATGTAAAGAAATCACCTTACCCAATAATTTCAAGCCATATTCGACGTTATTATTGTCGGAAAAACTCTCAAAATAGCCAGATTTGACAAAAATTGAAAAAACATGAATGGAGATGACAGACTCTCTCTCCCATTTTCTCCCCATTGTCCTCTTTTTCCTTTCTCTTATTTTTTTTTTCAAAACTAAAAAAAGGCAAGCCAAGGCCGGCTCCGTCAACTGATATGGTCGGAGACGACCTGACTCTTTCAATGAAAAAAATGAAGGATCAAGAGAATAAAATATGAAAGAAAAATAGAGAGGGGAAAGAAAGAAAGAAAGAAAGAAAAAAATTGAGAAAGATGAAGAAAAAAAAAAGGAGAAAAAAATGGATAAAAGAAAACTAATCTACCCATCCATTTTCTGTTCATCTGTCATCCCTGATTAAAAAATTAAAAATTAAAATGATAAGTTATATGAAGGAAAAAAAGGAAAAGAAAGTGAAAAATGAGAAAGACAAATAAAAAAGATCTGAAAAAAGAAAATGGCAATAAGAAAATAAAAAAAAAATTATTCTACTTACTCATTTTTCATCCATCAACTACTCTAATTTTTTTTTAAAATAATAAATCGAGACGAAGAAGAATGAAAGAAAAAGAGGATGAGTTGTTCTTGTATTTTTTTTTTAATTTAAAAAGTTAAAATAATAGTTTAATCAAAAGTAAAAAAAAAAAAAAAAAGTAGACGGTGAAACGTGAGAAGAGAAAGAAAGAGATGGATGATATGGATAAGTCTTCAACTTTTTACTTTTCTTGAGTGTTGTGTCCTTTTTATCTCTTTTATCAACTTTTTTTTTTTTTTTTTCTTTCTCATCATCCTTTTTTATCAATATTTCTGTCTCATCAATCCTTCTCCTTCTCACCAACTCTTCATTATTTCTTCCGTTTAACTTTTTAAATGAAAAAAGCCATAAAAAACCTTCTTGGCAGAAGGAAAAGGCACACACAAAAAATCACAGTGTAATGAGTGCCACGTGGACATTTACTTGAACTTCAAAATGTTCAAAATTTACTCAAAGAGCAATTCAATTCGAAATTTACATAATAATGATAAAACTATGTAAAATATAAGATAAATTGAGATATAATATGAACACAACATAGAAAAAATAATTAAAAGACAACACGAAAAAAATATGAATATGACACGGATTTACAAACATATAAAAATATAAATAAAACAAATTATTGACGTGTAAAAATTTATATAATTTTATATAAATTATTAACGCGAAAAACTAATTATTAACGTGTAAATATTTATATAAATTTAGAATATTTTGAAAATACAAAAAAATAACACGAACACGTCACGAATTTTTTTCTAAATTGACTTATTATGACAAATTATGCAAAATATGTCATGAATTGAGACACGACACGAATACACAAATCTTTCTCTAAATTGAATCACAATGACAAATTATGTAAAATATGAGATGAATTGAGACACGACACGAACACAACATAGGAAAAATAATTAGAATATAACACGAAATATAATATGAACACGACACGAATACACGAACGTATAAAATATACATAAAACGAGTTATTAACGTGTAAAATTTTATATAAATTTATAATACTTTGAAACCACAAAAAATTAACACGAACACGTCACGAAAATAAAATTTTCTCTAAATTGAATCACTTTGAAAACTTATGCAAAATATGTCATGAATTGAGACACGATACGAACACACAAATTTTTCTCAAAATTGAATCATAATGACAAACTATATATGCAAAATATGAGATGAATTGAGACACAACACTAACATAACATAGAAAAAATAATTAAAACACAACACGAAAAATAACATGAATACGACACGAATACACGAACGTGTAAAAATATACATAAAACGAATTATTAACATCTATAAATTTTTAATACTTTAAACACACAAAAAAATAACACGAACATATAATTTTTTCTCTCTCCTTTTCTTTCTTTCTTTCTCTCTCCTTTTTTCTCTCTTTTCTTCTTCTTCAACGAAATATATAAATAAATAAAAGGCAACGTTGATGGCCTAACTTTACAGCAAAAACAACAAAATTTATCTTTTAGATGCTATCATTCTTGCAAGGGATAATGTCATGAATAACCCCTGAAGTTTATCAAATTTGTCAATGTGGTACCTGTACTTTAAAAATGTTCAATGTGGTACCGGTATTATCAAACCGTGTATCAATGTGGTACTTTGACTTAACACCGTTAAATATAGATGATGATGTGGCATTGACCAATCAGGTGATGACACGTGGCAGCACCTGATTTTTTAGAAATTAATATCTGAATTTTTGTGAAAAAAAAATAAAAAAATATTTTAAAAATAAAAAAAATATTTTAAAAATTAATATCTAATTTTTTAAAAAACTTAAACAATTATATTAAAATAATAATAATATTTAAAATTATATTTTTTAAAATTAAATTCTATTTTTTAAATTAAAAATTTTTAAAAATAACAAAATAAAAATATTTAACTAAAATTATTTTTAAAATATAAAATATTTTAAAATTAAATATTAAATCATTTATAATATCTAAATTTTTTTTTTAAATACTTTTTTTAAAAAAAAAAAGTTATTTTTGAAAATTACAAAAATTAAATTATGAAATTATTTTAATTCTATTAAGAAAATATTTATTAAAAAATTACAAAATTAAATATGAATTTTTTTTTATTTTTAAAAAAGTTTAAAATTTTTAATTTTTAAATTTTTAAATTTTTAAATTTTTTAAATTTTTTAAATTTTAAAATTTTTTAAAAATATTTTTTTAAGTTAATACATATGGCATCATTATATGGTGCCACGTGTCATCATTATATTTGTAAAATAATATTATTTTTAAAATTAAAATTAAAATAATAATTTTTTAGTTAGTACATGTGGCATCGTCATATGATGCCACGTGTCAAGTTTTCATTGGATACAAAAGCCACATCATCAATTTTTAACGGTGTTACTGATAGGTACTACAATAGCACATGGAGGGTAACCTTGAAGTACCAAAATAGATATTTTTAAAATACAGATACTATATTGATAAATTTAATAAATTTTAGGGGCCATTCATGACATTATCCTGCAATGCAGTAGCAATTAAGGGTGGACAGATTTGATCTCTTTTATGCTTGACTGTATGATTTTCTTTTATTCTGCCTTTGGTTATTTGGGTGTTTCTTGTTCTGTTTTTGCTTCGTCTTATCTCTGCTTTTGGATTTTGTTGTATTAGGATTGAACTTCTTGTATTGATAAATCTTCTATTAATGATAATATATTATAGACTTAGAAAAGAAAAAAAGTGTGATATTGATCTAGGTTCATTAATTTGGTTTTGATTTTAATTGGTTTTCCTTGCAAAAATGGAATCGAAAATAAAAAAATATAAAATTAATGTCACTAATAAATAACCAAGGAATCAAATCAAGTGGAGCTTTAAAAAAAAAAAAAAAAGATTAATTATGTTATCGGTACCTATACTGATTCAAAATTTAAAATTTAGTCTCTCTATTATAAATTTATATAAATTGAATACTCTTACTATATTAATTTAAAAATTAAGATCCAATTGATAAAAGTATCACTTTTTTTTTTCGTTAAAAATGCTGAAATGGACTTTGACTTGCTGTCATGGCGTTGACCTTTTGACATGACGAGCTTAGTCAGCAATTTTTTTTGCCAATTGATGATGTGTAATTTTTTTCACGCGACTTACTAATAAATAATGCTATTAGTCTCTGTATTTATGTCAAAATGCAGATTTAGTCCCTCTACAATGATTTGAAAAAAAATTTGTACTTGTATTTTTTGAGATTTCAAATTTCGGTCCAATCTTAAAAATAATTTAAAAAATTATTATTGAAATAAAATTTATTATATAAATATTAATGGATTATTTTTATATTAATATTTATATAATTTTATAATTAAATTTAAATATTTAAATACTTTTATAATTAAATTTTAAATATTTTATATTATTATATTAATATTTATATATTTTTATAATTAAATTTAAATGTTTATATATACTATAAAAAATTATTTTTATATTAATATTTATATATTTTCAGAAAAATTAATCCCTTTACAAAAATTTAAATTATTTAAATTTAATTATATAAATATTATTATAAAAATAATATTTTAATATTTTTTAAATAGTACTTCGAGCTTACGGGCTAGCCTGAGCCGGGCTTGGGTAAATCCATAAAGGTTGTAAAACAAATTGAGGCGTGGTTCGGTCCATGAACATCTCTAACGCCAGCACATTTAACAGTAAAAAACGAACTACGTTTAAGGCTCCATTTGTTTCGAAAAAAATTATCTGTCACAATTTTTAGAAAAGAGCTATCCATTGGTAAGGATACTCGCGAAACCCATGAATTTAATTTGACTCGAACCATATCTTGAACATATTCTTTATACATGAACTTAACTTGATCCGACACGATATATTATTATGTTAATATAAACTATTTTATTTAATTTTAATTAAAACATTTAAAAATGTTAAAATAAAAAGTCTTTAATATTTTAATTTTAAATTTTTTTGAATATTATTAAACATAAATATTTTTATATTTTAATAATAAATATAAATATTAACAAAAAATAATATATTTTATTATTTAATATAATAATATTATTATTTCAATAACATTTTTTTTAATAATATGAATATTTTAATCATTTTTTAATATTTTTAAGATTGGACCAAAATTTGAAATCTCGAAAAATACAAGTATAATTTTTTTTCAAATCATTGTAGAGGGACTAAATATGCATTTTGGCATAAGTAAAGGGACTAATAACACCATTTATTAGTAAGCCACGTGAAAAAAAATTCCACATCATCAATTGGCCAAAAAAATTACTGACTAAGCTCGTCACGTCAGCAAGACCAACGCCACATCAGCATTTTTAACGGGAAAAAAAAGTGACACCGTTATCAATTGGATAATAATTTTTAAATCAATATAGTAAGAGGATTCAATTTATATAAATTATAGTAGAGGACTAAATTTTAAGTTTTGAATCAGTACAGGGATCGATAGCATAATTAGTACTTTTAAAAAATTCAAATAATAGATTAATAAGAGGCTTAAAAGTTCTCTAAGTAAATGAAATTCCTTATTAAAAACATACAAATCTAAAATTGAGGGGGGAAAAAATTAATGATAGGGTTAAAAAGCTATACCATTTATCACTTATCCAAAAAAAAAACCTATACCATTCTCTCTCACACACACATCATGGGTCATTACTCTCTTCCTGCGAAACCGGTTTATACATTTATATAGCTCAAGGTGTGACATTCTTTTTTGGGGTGTGGGGCGCTCGACATGAAATCGAGTAGTCAAAGATTGTTCTGAAACCACTTGTTATAGGATCATTATCGACTTATTAAAGTGTATAGCACTCACATTTATATAAGACGTGGGATTGGAACACTCTACCTACTTAGGCGCTAGACGTCACACATGCATAATACTACTAACTCTTTTACTAATCACGATCTCTCCTTTCTTGTTGTTATCCTTTGAAAATTGAAACAACCACTTTTTTTTTCTTCTCTTCCTTCAGCCTATAGAATTGATGGGAGCATGGAAAAGCTAGGGAGGGAAATGGTAAAACATTGTAGGGGTCTGCCCCTGGCCATCGTTGTCCTTGGAGGTCTTCTGTCAACTAAAAGAACGTCTGGTGAATG
This sequence comes from Fremontodendron californicum, assembly GCA_030761205.1. Lineage (NCBI taxonomy): Eukaryota > Viridiplantae > Streptophyta > Magnoliopsida > Malvales > Malvaceae > Fremontodendron > Fremontodendron californicum. The sequence goes on from JAULJL010000005.1 coordinate 32,469,401, forward strand.
GGATACGATACATCAATGTATCAAGTCGTACTTAAAGAGAGAAGATTTCGAAATTTTTCAGCTATTAGCTTTAAGCTATGATGATTTACCATATGAACTGAAACCGTGCTTCCTTTATTTGGGCGTACTTCCAGAAGATTTTGAGATATCCCGAGATAGATTAATTAATTTATGGGTGGCTGAAGGTATTATATATCCGCAAAGAATAGAGAGAGAAGGTGAGGAAGCATTGGAGGATATTGCATATCGTTACTTGACAGAGTTGGCGGAGAGGTACATGATTATTGTGGCAAGAAGAGATTCATCTGGAAGAATCAAAAGGTGCCAAATGCACGATATTATGAGGGAGTTTTGTTTGTCCAAGTGTAAAGAGGAAAATTCCTTTCAAGTTGTACCACTAGATGGTAGAAAAAGGAGTCTGAATATTTCTTCTTCTTCAGTGATGGTGACAGGTAGAGTTCGCCGACTTTGTTTGCATTTAAATAATTTCCCTGGAGATGTTGCCCTGGAATGCGAAAAATATCCCCCATTCAGGTCTATTTTAGGTTTCTCCTTAGATCGACACAGTGGAATAAACCAGACACTTATGGAAACCTTGGTTCGCAGCTTCAAATTGCTTAGAATCCTAGATCTTGAAAGAGTTATGGGTTTTGCAATACCCCAAATAATAGGAAAGTTAATTCACCTAAGATACCTGAATTTGAGGTCTTCTTGGATCGGAAATCTTCCCCCGTCTATAGGCAACTTGAGTTGCTTGTTGACCTTAAGATTAGATCCTTTTGATTCAGCACGAACCATACCGAATGTTTTTCCGAAGTTGAAAAGATTGAGGCATCTATATCTTCCTCGCAAGTCCGGAAGCAATACAAAAAGGTTGCAATTTGCGGATCTTAGCGACCTACGGACACTGGTAAATTTTCCAACATCTAATGCTGATGTAGATGATCTGATCAGTCTGACCAATCTTAGGAAATTGAAGATTGTAATATCTGATGAGATCTCACTCCGGAGGTTTAAGGAAATCTTCGAATCCCCAACCATCACATTCGGCTACCTCCATGATTTTTCGATTAACTTACGTGGATTTCTGGTGATCGAGAGTCGAGATGTAGACAACATTAAATCACGTTGTCCTCGTCTTCTGCGGCTCAAACAAGATGGGAATGTAGTTTACCAGAAGACGCCTGATGTCTTTGGAGTACTTGAGGAAGACTAGTATGATGCATGCCACCTGCCATGAGAAGCTTGACAGAGAGCAGACTTATCCTACATTAATGTTTCTGTCAGGAAGTTTTCCATGCATGTTCCTGGGAGCAGCAGTTTCAAAGGGGAGTTAGTTTGTAATAAAGTTTGCTAGTCATATATATATATATATATATATATATTATATGTGTGTGTGTGTGATGTTAGAAATAAGGTCCTAGGGCTTGCATTAGACCTCAGCAGATGTTTTTGTTGGGCATGGGTCCCTCCTATGTAGAGGAAACACCCATTTTGCCCTTTGCCCTTTTAATTGAGGGGGCTTTGTATTTTGTTATTAGAGAGAGTCAGAAGCTAATAGAAAGAAAAATAGAGGGAGGCGGCAGTGAAGAGAGAAAAGGGTGAGTTGCACAGTTTTGATCAAGTTGTCGATCGGAGGTTCATCCGTGGTCCGATCTTCTTGATTTTCTGGCAGTGGCTACAGGATACGTAGATGCTAATTGTGTACGGTGAGAATTTCCATCTGAACACTATAAAGTACTGTTTTGTGTCCGAATAGTAGTCACGTTTTTGGGGTGATTTCTCAACTTTCTCTCTTTTATTTTAATATCACTTGTTGATAGCTAAGTTAGAGTTGTGTACTCATTGTGTTAGCTGAATTATTGTGATATTGTAAACGCACTCTCATTATAGTGGAGATTTTGACTGGACTCTTAAGTCCCGTGGTTTTTACCCTTTGATTTAAAGGGGTTTTCCACGTAAAAATTGTGTGTCTCGTGTGATTGGTTGTTGGTGATTATTCTTGGTTGAATTTGTGTTGCTGGAATATATATATATCTTGTGCAATTTAGTACCATATTTACAGATCCTATTAATTGGGAGAGAAAGAACTACCGGTTGTGTTTTCCCGATTTATTGGTAAGTTCGGTTTCTGCCCATCAAACTGGTATCAGAGCTTTGGTTGTGTTGTTGTGTAATTATGGAGGCTGGCACAAGTAGAATGATTGTTTTGAATGGCACAAATTATCAATTGTGGCAGAATAAAATGAAAGACCTGTTATTTGTGAAGTCTTTGCATCTTCCTGTCTTTGCTACTCAAAAACCCGAATCTAAAAGTGATGAGGAATGGGAATTTGAGAATCAGCAGGTGTGTGCTTTTATTCGCCAATTTGTTGAGGAAAATGTTTACAATCACATTGATCAAGAGACACATGCACGTATATTGTGGAACAAGCTTGAAAACTTGTATGCTTTAAAGTCTGGCAATAACAAGTTGTTCATGCTTAAAAAGATGATGGAACTGAAGTATAAAGAAGGAACAACTGTGGCTGATCACTTGAATGAGTTTCAAGGAGTTATGAATCAGTTAATTGGTATGGGCATCAAATTTGAGGATGAAGTAGTAGGGCTTTGGTTGCTTGCTACTCTACCGGATTCTTGGGAAACATTTCGGGTTTCACTTATTAATTCTGCTCCTAATGGTGTAGTAACTTTGGAACTTGCCAAGAATGGTGTTTTGAATGAAGAAGTGAGAAGAAAGTCTCAGGGTTCTTCATCACAGTCTGAGGTTCTAGTTACTGAAAATAGGGGGAGAAGTAGGAGCAAAAATGAAACGGGTAGAGATAAAAGCCGAAGCAAGTCAAGATCAAGATTTAAAAATGTTGAGTGCCATTATTGTGGCAAGATGGGCCATATCAAGAAATATTGCTACAAGTGGAGGAAAGAGAACAAAGGTGGTAGTGATAAACAAGAGAATAGGGATCATGGAAAGAATGATCGTGTTACTGCTGCTACCTCTGATGATCTGTTGGTTACTTGTGATGAGAATGTGATCAACTTAGCATGCGACGAGACAAGTTGGGTAATAGACACTGGTGCTTCACTTCATGTCACGTCTAGGAAGGAATTCTTCACATCTTATACGCCTGGTAATTTTGGGGTATTGAAGATGGGTAATGATGGCTTAGCACATGTTGTTGGCATGGGAGATGTCTGTTTGGAAACTAACAATGGAACAAAGTTGACGCTGAAAAATGTCAGACATGCACCGGATATCCGTTTGAATTTGATTTCAGCGGGAAAGCTAGATGATGAGGGATTTTGTAACACCTTCAGTGATGGTCAGTGGAAATTGACTAGAGGCTCATTAGTTGTGGCTCGAGGAAAGAAGTGTTCAAATTTATATTTGATGCAGTCTTCAATTTCCAGAGGCATTGTTAATGTGACGGAAAATGATAGTTCAACTGTGCTATGGCATAAACGGCTTAGTCACATGAGTGAAAAGGGGCTTAATTGTCTGGCCAAGAAGAATCAACTTTCTGGGTTGAAGAATGCTACACTGAAGAATTGTGCTCATTGTTTGGCTGGAAAACAAAGAAGAGTTTCATTTAAGAGTCATCCTCCTTCAAGAAAATCAGATTTGCTAGAGTTGGTACATTCCGATGTTTGTGGTCCTTTGAAAGTAAGGTCGTATGGTGGTGCACTTTATTTCGTGACTTTTATTGATGACCATTCAAGAAAACTTTGGGTCTATACTTTGAAAACAAAAGACCAAGTGCTTGATGTGTTCAAACAGTTTCAGGCTTCAGTTGAAAGGCAAACTGGGAAGAAGTTGAAGTGCATCCGTTCTGATAACGGCGGCGAATATAGTGGACCATTTGATGATTATTGTCGTGCACAGGGAATCAGACATCAAAAGACACCTCCTAAGACACCACAGTTGAATGGCTTAGCCGAAAGAATGAACAGAACATTGATTGAGAGAGTCAGATGTTTGCTTTCAGATGCAAAGTTACCTAGATCTTTTTGGGGTGAAGCTTTGTATACAGTGGCACATGTGATTAATTTGTCTCCAAGTGTTCCTTTGCAAGGTGATGTTCCAGACAAAGTTTGGTTTGGTAAAGATATGTCATATGATCACCTGCGTGTGTTCGGTTGCAAGGCTTTTGTACATGTTCCAAAGGATGAGAGGTCAAAGTTAGATGCCAAGACTCGTCAATGTATCTTTGTTGGTTATGGTCAAGATGAATTTGGGTACAGGTTATATGACCCAGTTGAAAAGAAGCTTGTTAGAAGCAGAGATGTTGTTTTTGTTGAGGATCAGACCATTGATGACATTGACAAGGCGGAGAAAACCGATCCACAGAATAGTGATGACTTGACCGCCAGGGATCCAATTCCTCTAACCCCTCCGCCAAATCCAGTTGAGGATGGCATGCAAGAAGATGTCCATGATGACCAGCAGGGTATGGGTGATTTTGATGCTCCCATGGATAGTGTTGTGAATGATCAACACCAAGGACCTATATCTCCACCAGCAGTTCCACTTCGGAGGTCTACTAGAGATCGACAGCCTTCTGTGAGGTATTCTTCTGATCAGTATGTTCTTTTAACTGATGGGGAAGAACCGGAGTGTTATGAAGAGGCTATGGAGAGTGAATGCAAAGATCAGTGGGTTGATGCTATGAAAGATGAGCTTAAATCTTTACATGACAACCATACGTTTGAGCTGGTGAAATTGCCTAAGGGTAAAAGAGCTTTGAAAAATCGGTGGGTTTACAGGTTGAAGCAAGAAGAGAATTCTTCAACTCCACGATACAAAGCTAGATTGGTCGTCAAGGGTTTCAGTCAGAAAAAGGGGATTGATTTTGAAGAAATATTCTCTCCAGTTGTAAAAATGTCCTCTATCAGATCTATATTGAGTTTGGCATCCTATTATGACTTGGAAGTCGAGCAAATGGATGTGAAAACTGCTTTTCTTCATGGTGATTTAGAAGAAGAGCTTTACATGGAGCAGCCAGAGGGTTTCATTGCACAAGGAAAAGAGGACTATGTGTGCAAATTAAAGAAGAGCTTGTATGGTTTGAAGCAAGCTCCGAGGCAATGGTACAAGAAGTTTGAGTCTGTTATGGGGGAGCATGGCTACAAGAAGACTACTTCTGATCATTGTGTTTTTGTGAAGAAATTCTCTGGTGATGATTTTATTATTTTGTTGCTCTATGTTGATGATATGCTTATTGTTGGTCGTAATGCTTCTAAGATTAATATGTTGAAGCAAGAGTTGAGTAAATCCTTTGCGATGAAGGACTTGGGGCCAGCAAAGCAAATTCTTGGCATAAGGATCACACGTGATAGAAATGCCAAGAAATTGTGGTTATCACAAGAGAAGTACATTGAAAAAGTACTTCAAAGGTTTAGTATGGACAAAGCTAAAGTGGTGAGCACTCCTCTTGCTACACACTTTAGATTGAGTGTCAAGCAGAGTCCTTCCACAAGAGAAGAGAAGGAAGACATGCAGAAGGTTCCTTATGCTTCAGCCGTGGGTAGTTTGATGTATGCAATGGTATGCACAAGACCTGACTTAGCTCATTCTGTTGGCACCGTCAGTCGGTTTCTTTCTAATCCAGGCAGAGAGCATTGGAATGCAGTGAAGTGGATTATGAGATATCTTCGGGGTACTTCCAACTTGAAACTTTGCTTCGGCAATGAGAAACCTGTTCTAGTTGGTTATACAGATTCTGATATGGCTGGAGACATTGACTCCAGAAAGTCCACTTCGGGTTACTTAATTACTTCTGCAGGGGGAGCTGTGGCTTGGCAATCCAGATTGCAAAAATGTGTTGCATTGTCCACTACTGAGTCAGAGTTCATTGCAGTGACCGAAGCGTGCAAGGAGTTGCTTTGGATGAAGAGATTTATGCAAGAACTGGGCTTTACCCAAGAGAGGTATGTTTTATTTTGTGATAGCCAAAGCGCTATTCATCTTGGTAAGAATTCAACCTTTCATGCTAGGTCTAAACATATCGATGTAAGGTATCATTGGATACGAGATGTTCTCGATGCTAAATTGTTAGAACTTGAGAAAATTCATACTGATGATAATGGTGCTGATATGTTGACTAAAGCCTTACCAAGAGAAAAGTTTGAAATATGTTGTTTGATCGCCGGGATGGCGAACACCTCCACATAGTCGGGAGGGGGAGATTTGTTGGGCATGGGTCCCTCCTATGTAGAGGAAACACCCATTTTGCCCTTTGCCCTTTTAATTGAGGGGGCTTTGTATTTTGTTATTAGAGAGAGTCAGAAGCTAATAGAAAGAAAAATAGAGGGAGGCGGCAGTGAAGAGAGAAAAGGGTGAGTTGCACAGTTTTGATCAAGTTGTCGATCGGAGGTTCATCCGTGGTCCGATCTTCTTGATTTTCTGGCAGTGGCTACAGGATACGTAGATGCTAATTGTGTACGGTGAGAATTTCCATCTGAACACTATAAAGTACTGTTTTGTGTCCGAATAGTAGTCACGTTTTTGGGGTGATTTCTCAACTTTCTCTCTTTGATTTTAATATCACTTGTTGATAGCTAAGTTAGAGTTGTGTACTCATTGTGTTAGCTGAATTATTGTGATATTGTAAACGCACTCTCATTATAGTGGAGATTTTGACTGGACTCTTAAGTCCCGTGGTTTTTACCCTTTGATTTAAAGGGGTTTTCCACGTAAAAATTGTGTGTCTCGTGTGATTGGTTGTTGGTGATTATTCTTGGTTGAATTTGTGTTGCTGGAATATATATATATCTTGTGCAATTTAGTACCATATTTACAGATCCTGTTAATTGGGAGAGAAAGAACTACCGGTTGTGTTTTCCCGATTTATTGGTAAGTTCGGTTTCTGCCCATCAGTTTTGGCACTCGTGCAGTTCGATTATTTGCTTCTTCTGTGTTTGTGTAATAATGCTTAGAAGTTAACGCTATGTATGTGACATTTTTTTAAGGTTATTTGTTGGTTTCTTTTTCTTTATTTGTTTAGCCAATTGATGGTGGTAGCATTTACTTTTTAAATGTTATAAGTCCGTCTAAGAGCAAGGATTAAATTAAGAAACCATTCGCAATTCCTTTGAGAATCACGGACACACCTACAATATCAATTTTTTTTTTGTCACAACAGGCTAATTCCAAGTTAGTCGGTTGGTTGTTTAATTACTTAATAAAAATATTTTCTTTTTGATCATTCTTTATAATTTTTTCATTTTTTATTCTCAATTTTTAAAATAAAACTATATGAAATATGAGTATAATAAAAATTATAATGATAATAATAAATTAAATATATAATTTATTATATTGAAATAAAAATTAAAACAAAATTACTAAGATGATTTTTAGAATTTTTATAATTATAATTGGAATTTTCAGAATTTTAAAGTGATAATACAATATTTAAAGTTTCACTTGTATAAAATATTTATAAAAAAAATTTAAAGATTGGAATGAAAATTAAAAACAAAATTAATTATAATAAATATTAAAAACTATTAAATTATGTCTTAATTGCAAAACGCTATGACTTTTGTACACATAAAATCATAACATTTTTTTTTTTTTTTTAATGTTGAATATCTAGGAAAAAAACAAGTTAAGAATTTTTTTTTATATATATATAGTAGTTTCTATTCATACGGTCATATGTAGACATTTTAAAATAAATTAAAGTGAAAATAGATTTGTTATGACATAAATATTTTAAAAATTTCATGTGATAATATAATTTTTAAAATTTTGTTTGGGTAAAATATTTTAATTTAAAAGGCTAGACAAACTATACTTTTTAATTTAGGAGACTAAAAAGTGAAAAAAATCTTTCATGTCTCTTTCATAATTTGCCTATATTAACACCGACCCATGGTAAGCATCATGATAAGCATTTATATAGAACAGTAGAAGTTAAAATTTTACCCGTTTTACAAGTCATCAAATTGCTCTTTCAAAATTTGTGGCTCACGTTTGTCCGTCACTCTCGTGAGGAGTGGGCTGTTATTTAAGTAAGACCCTTAAATTAAAATCGAGTTAATAATCAAAATTAAATAAATTCTATTAATTTGATTCGATTATGATATTAATTGATAATTAAGAAAATTAATTTATTCAATTTATTCAATTATCATATTAATTGATTAAGAAAATTAGTTTATTCAATAATTTCGTCATTTTTAATTAATGTTCAAAATTGATAATTGAATCGATCGAATAAATTTACCTTATTTTTTAAATATATTATATATAATATATAATATTAATTTAATATTATATTACATTATATTATATATAATATATAATTTATTTATATAAATATAATATATAAAGATTTAGTGTCATATATTATAGGTTTTATATATATTAGCGGGAAGATCAGTTCTTGTCCAGACCTTATACCAAATTATACAATGCAAAGCAAACCTCCAAGCTGCCTATAGCCATTTGTGATCAGCACAAGACAAGCTCAATAGGGACTTTCTCGCAAAGCTGGGATGGAAATTATTAAATTAGGAGGATTTATGGGACATGGAGTCAACTTTTTAGAAGCCAAATACCTCAGAAACACACCTGTCCCTATAACCAGAAAGACTAGGAACATACCTGCATTTTGAGAAATACATACCCTTGATGCATTGTCAAGCCTATTCTTGAAGATGGTTTAAAAATGAAGGATAATTAGATACGGTGAATCTATTCTTTTCTGGGAAGATAAATAGTTAGACAACCATAAACCCTTGAGAGCCCTTCACCCTCTGAACAACAAGCTTACATGGCCTTTATATAGATGCACAAAGCTGTGTGAATTCGCCCAATTAGATTTCTCCTGTATTACACTACCACATACAACTTGGTACAAGTATGACAAACACCCTTTGATTCCTAATCAACTTTATTGTGACATTTGCGAGGAAGAAAGACATCCAAACCATTGGTTCTATTATTGTGCATATTGTGATAAATCTGTTCATCCCAACTGTATTCTTGGAGATCTCCCCTTTATCAAGATTTGACCGGAAAATTTCACCCTTTTTTTGTACAAAAGACACCTTACAAATATGAGTTTGAGTCTTTATATATTATAATGGATTCTCACAATTTCTCAATATGAAATTGGGGGCGTTACATTTCATCAGGCCAGGATTAACAGTTTCTCTTGTAGAATGTTGATAAGAATTGGGAAAAGTAGTGTATGAAAGATTGAATCAATGAACAGGTTAATGTAGCCATAACTGCTGAAATGGACTTATCTATATATGAAACTAAATCTCATTTTCACCGCATTAAAAGAATCAACACAAATGCCTATGCATCATCAAATGAATAGCTACAAGATTGATCCAAGAACCCTGAGAGTCTAGAACTACAAAGCTGTATTGCTGAGCCAAAGAACGATATGAGCTGATTTTGGAGTATTTCTTACATCAGGAATAAGAATCCATGCCTGCCAAGTTCAACTACTCCGATGTAGATTAGAGGGACAAATAGCCAGCTGCTGGGGAGCCCTTGAAGCAAGTTTGAGTTGAACGGAAAGATCTCTCCAAGGGGTCAACTTCAGTACCATCTACTATTTCTCTGCTTTTCATCATGCCCATCTTCTGTAATAGACGCGTCAGAGATTCCACGATTTCAGACATTGGTGGTCGAAATTGTTTCTCACGCTGCATGCATTTTCAAATTCAAGCCACAAATTAACAGATCATTTTCGACATTGGTAGAGTAGAGAAATAAGATGCAACTTAAGATCGCTCATTTCTCGTTCAAAGCATAAGCACATAAACGTTAAGGTGTTTTCTTCTTTCACAAGCAACTATAAAGTAATACTACTTTCAGTACAATCATTCTTCAAAATCAGCTATTACAATTTTACATTCTTGCAACTTTCAAGTTAGATTTCGATTGATAACTTCTGAAAGTTTCAGTTTTGAGCCATTTCCATTTCCATTTCCATTTCCATATATATATATATATATATATATATATATATATATATATATATATGCATATTCTGGCAGTAAGTACAAGGACCAGACATTTTGCCAAAAATTTATGAACCTCTACAATCAGAGTTATTGATACACAACCTATTTAATTGCTGCTGTCCTCAGTTTTCTTACTGTTAAACTTCAATATAAATCATTTCTGTGTCAATACCTGAATGCATAAGCAGACAATGTCTGCAAAACTGGAGAGAAACCTGGCAGGAAATGTCCTTTTAATGCCAGGGTCAACCATCTGAGCCAGAGACTCACTATCATGAAGACGGAATAAAGCCCAGTTCACCAAAGATTGCTCATCTCGAGGTCTTGAACTGTGTTGAAACAGAAAAATGATTCATAAAAGAAACCTTATAGAGTTGTCTACAAGAGTAAAAAGGAGGACATATGATACAGCACCTATCAAATGGTCTTCTTCCTGTTAGTAACTCCAAAAGCAACACCCCAAAGGCGTATATATCACTCTTTGTGTTATCACCCCCTGGTTGCCCGTGTTCAGGTGCAATGTAGCCACTGTCCGAGATAGCAATTTCAGAAGCCTGTTTACATGAATGTTAAATGACATTTGTAACTGATGTAAGTTTGTGCAGCTTGTAGAAAATTGTAAGTAGCTTTTCCAAGGGACTTGAGAAAAATTAAATTATATACATACATAAATAGATATAATTCTATTTAAAATGCTAAGAAGTAAGAACTCCCTAGTTGCATAAAGACAATTTTATTCCCATGTTCAGAGGACAGAATAGAGAGTAAAATTTTCTGCCAATTGCATGCGGAGATACTGCCATTCACATGGATTGATGTTACTAGTAGTACCATTTACCTATGAACTATGAACTAATAGTACCATTTACCACCTATGAACTGTTGGGTACATTTTTCTTCTAGCTTGTTCTTTCAGCATATTGACTGAAGTTCTTTACCAGAAAATGGAAGAGTTATAAATATTAGCTAAATTCGGTAGATAAATATGGAATGATTGCTCTTACTAATCAAGTTACTGTCCCCATGAACCCTTTCTAATATTCCTTGAAGTACTTACCTTAATTTTGACAGCGTTGCTCGTAAGTGGTCTTAAAATTGCTAAGCCACAGTCAGATATGCGAGACATTAGTTCTTCATCAAGCAAGATGTTGGCAGCCTTTATGTTGCAATGAGCAACTGGCAATGAGAATGTAGAGTGCAAATAGCTGAAAACGTTATCAACATAGAAACCATCAAAAAGAAGAAGGTAAAGATCATAGTAGGATTCATACTCCCTCAGCTTCATATAGACAAAGCAGCCTTAAATGAGAAGTCAATATCCCTCTCTTCTTGATTGTAAATTGTGTAACTATTCTTGTATGGCTCAATTTTTATTGTGTAGTAATACTTTTAGATGCAATAAATGATATTAATTCACCTCATAGGGTACTTAAGGGATGTAGGTGTGTTAGACATAGAATCATGCAGCCAGAGAATTTTGAAGAAAAGTACTTGCTATAGAAACCATATGAAATACTTACTCCAAAGCCCGAGCAATACCAAGAGCAATACGAAGACGTAACCGCCATGACAGTGGCTTGAAGACTTCATTGTGCAAAGCATCTTCAAGAGTCAAATTTCTCACATATTCATATACTAAAAGATGCTGTCCATGTTCTATACAGTAGCCAATAAGTCTTACAATGTTTGGGTGCCTTAGTTGTGATGCCATCTGAATTACATCCATAAATTGCTCTTCTTCATGGAAAGTCAAAGATACCATGCTGATGTTCTTTACAGCAAAAACCTGGACAAAAACAAAAGTAATAGAATTTCGGTTAAAAACAATGATAAAACCTTGTATAAAATTTTATTGTCACTTGAACATTATAGAAAAACCTATAGCAAGTTATAGACTTACTTGACCATCAGGAAACTCAGCTTTGTAAACAGAACCAAGAGATCCCTCTCCAAGAAGGTTCTCTTCACTAAAGCTGTTCGTAGCTAATTGAAGCTCTGCCACGGTATACACTTTTGTATTCATCGCAAATTTGGGTTTTCTTGTGAAACTTTTTCTTCTAGATGATTTTTCAGTACTGGTAAGATGAACAGGGGGATTATGCCTTGGGACGAGATTGAGTGGACTGCTGATATTGAACAATGGTGGGCTCGCTGCTTGTGCAGTAGTAGAACAATCTATAAGCGTGGGAAGAAAGACAGAAGTTTTAGTTATAACTGATCAGTGAGACAAGTGCACTTGATATCCAGACATACTCAAGAATGTCAACAAGTGGAGTTCTCACCTATGGTTGTACTGACTGGAAGAGAATGCAGCGTGCTATTGCTGCTGTCCAAGCTTCTAAGTCCTGTTGTATGAGGCCGGTTAATGTGGATTGCAAAGAATAATGCTGCACAGATAGCCACCAGAGCCACACCAACAACCACACAAGCTATTCCAACAGGGCTTAACTTTTTCTTCTTTTCTTCAGGGGAGGGGTAGTCCACCATAGCACTCTGCTGAGTTGTTGGTGGGCTACTAATATTCTGCTCATGTGGAATACTGTCCAAAGGGAAAATCCAGGGCGGATAGATGGCCCCTATGTCAAATCTATTACCCCCAAACCTGTTAAGAAGTAAAAGAGGAAAATAGTAATATTATGATATGTTAGTTTATGCAAGCTAGCACCATCGAGATTTTATCACTTACCATAAATTTGGAATTGACTGAAACTGCTTAGGTATAATGCCACTAAAATGATTATCTTCAAGGTTCCTGAGAAAGATATGCATCAGTAAATAGTGAAACTAAAATATCATAATTAGTTGAGAAATGCAGCGGAAACCAGCCCTCATAAACCTACAGGTAAGTTAGTGGAAGCTCAGCCAAATATATCACTGATCCAGTGAAGTTGTTATTTTCCAAGAACCTGTATAGAGATCAAATTAAAGCAACATATGGAAATTAATATGCCTTTCTAATTGCTGAAAGAAGCTGAAGCATGCAACAAGAAAATTTTAGATAAGCTGGATATAACTCACAGTGCAGTAAGATTAGTCAGTGATCCAAAAGATTTTGGTAGATCTCCAGTGAATATATTGTTCGATAGATCCCTATCATAACAGGTTAACATTTTATATTAATCATCATTTGAGTTTTATGTCCATGGAGGTGTGGAAACTAGTAACAAGTTGGAATAAAAAATAAGACATAGATAGGTACATCATATTACAATTCAAGATCACAGTTCTATAAATTGATAAAACATTCTGATTCACTTCATCTTGGACAATGTTCAGTTCAAAAATTCATATGAAAACTAGCTTCAGTCAAATGTGAAGTTTCCAACTTTTGAGGGAAAACAATAATAAGGGATGCAAACCAGTTTCTGTCAACAAATCTAACATGAACATGAAGCCTGAAAAGTATTCAGAATTCTGTGTTGTCTGACTTTTTCCATAAGCCAAAATTATTAGATAGACTTCCCATTCACTTTCAAGATTCAATGTAAAACAGAAAACAACAGGTGGAAAAGCATACATTGTTTTCAGACTGTGTAACCTAGTAAACACATTGCCAATGGGTCCAGACAAAAAGTTGTGGCTAAGATTCCTGAAAAGAAAAAAAAGAAATAATCGAGTACATCAATGAATAACCAAAAGCAAAGCCAGGAAACTAGGTAGTCAGGGTAAAAGCTACTTACAGATGCATGAGATTTGTCAAGAAAGATAATGAGTGGGGTATATTTTTGCTCAAGCAGTTACACGCCATATTTCTGCATTCATTAAATGATAATGAGAAACAGTGAAACAGAAGACAAAAGACTGAAACTTTTGGGGGACAAAGTATAATTGAGATGAAATTTCATTGAATAATGAACCAGAACTTATAGAGATCAGGCATCTTACACATGAGTGACATTAGGCGGTAAGCCGTACGGAATTTCACCTTCAATGTTATTAAAGCTTACATCCCTAACAGAATAAAACCAGCTCAAAGAGTTTAATGCAGACTAGAGCTTTCCTTACGTTTTCTGAAGTACAAAATTCAATACAAAGTAAAGTTACTCACAGATGCCTCAGGTTATGGAGATCATCAAGTTGGCCTAGATACCCACTAAGGTTTAATTGTGTAAGTTTCCTGCAAAAGGGTAGATAACAAGTTTATTTAGGCAGTAGGCACAAAACAAAATTATTAATTATTGATTACCCAAATAGAGTGCATGGTTTTATTTAAGCTATAGCTTTTGCGCATTACAGGTGTGTCACGGAAGACCCAGAACATGCCACGCCTGTCCAGAATTCCCCACATGGATCCCCGCCATCCAAATTCCACCCTTTTAGCTGGGACGTGTAGATCAGGGCCTTGAACAGACCATTTAGAGCTATGACTGGAAAAGGCAAAATATATATACATGTAAATACAGATAAGCAATATTACTGGCATAATATTATCACTAATAGGATAACTAAAGCTAAGCGTATTAATTGAGCAGAAACGACATAAGGTTTATGTCCTTAAAATCAACGTAATTTGATCATAATCCTTAGCAAAAGAAAGGGGGGAAAAGGATTAATTCGATTTTGGATTTAATCCTTTATGGACAACTTCTTTCTCAATGTACTCTGGACAGAGAAAAACCCAAATCTTTGGATTTTTAATCTACCAAAATTATTAAGACGATGATGCATGGATTTTTTTAGTTATGATCTCATAACATCTTAATTTTATCTTTTTTTCATGGGTTTACCGTGATCTTATAGTCATCAGATAAATTAAAAACTCTAAACTTATGCTATTTCCCACCCAATTTCCCGCCAGAAATTAGGCCTCTTTGAAAAGAGAATCTTCCAATGCAAAAGAGAATCTAGATCCTATTTTTTTATCTTTCTTGTCCAAAAGGTAATTAAATAACTAAAATATTTGACAGCGAGAAAATAAATAGTCATATAAACTTTCTTAGATTTTCCTATATTTTCTTGGGAACCAAACAGAAAAAATATATAACCATCAAGAAATTAGTTGAGAAGAAAAAAAGAATTGAACAAAATTACCATCAAGTTCATCCGTAGTAGCCTTAGAATCTAAAAACAAAGTCACCGAGAAAACAATCACAGTGAAATACAAACACAGCAGCTCCTTGTACATTTTCGTCGAGAATCTTAGCTTTTCCTGGAAACGCAGAGGAAAAAAATAAAAAGAAAACGTTAGGTCACTGATCACGAAGAAAAATCAGATTATGAGAAGGTTCCGAGAAAACTAAACGACAGAAAGAAACTCTAATGTTTCTCAAATCTCAACCAAGGGCTAAGCTTGTAAGATTTTGGCTTTCTTGGAAACTAAACCAAGCTTCTAGTATTTTCCTTCGTTTTCTTGGAAATCAAACCGAGTAATATTAGATTTCTTTATAGCTGATTTACAGTTTTTGAAAGAACCATCATTAAACAAACTTTAGAGAAAAACTGTAAAGCGAAATGTAGAGATTTTAAAGATAAAATTATCAGAAAAGAGAGAGAGAGAGAGAAATTGTACTTAAGAAGTGCTTTGACTTGACATTGATTGAAGCAGAGGTCAAGAAAAGCGCTGAAAGACTGAATTTTACAGAGTGAGAGTGAGACAGAGAGGGGGAAGAAAGGTGACGTGGCAGGGTATATTATTTATAAAGAGAATCCACGTCAGCAAAAGCCGTTAAGATCGTTTTAAAAAAAGTGCCACGTGGGCAAGTTCGTTTCGGATCCGAATAACATCAGAAAAGTAAAATAGTAACCAATTTTTACCCGGCCCGAGTTTGCCCATGCTTTTTGTGCCAAAAAGCCCAGAAATTGTAGTCTTTCTTCTTAAAAAGTTAATAGTATTCAAATCTCTCTTTTCTGTTTCTGAAACTGAAAGGTGGAAATGGCAGAAGAATCAAGCAGAAACCAAGCAAGAAATGGAAAAGGAGATGAAGAAGAATTTAGATTGTGAAACCCATGGATGGGTTCAATTCACAACTAGTAACTTGAATTTAAGCTTTTGAGGGCCAATGGTTTAGGTCCAAAAAGTAGCTGGGCTCGTGGTATCAGCTTGCAGCATTACAATTAGGATCAGAGTATATGCCAGCCCAACATGGGCTCAGATTACGCCCACTGTGATCTTGGTCACTATTGCATTTAATTGTATTTATAAGCGTCTGACTTTGCTAAGGATATCAAGCATTTGAGTTGTGGGGAATTTGCTAAGGATATCAAGCGTGTGACTTTGCTAAGGATATCAAGCATTTGATTTGTGGGGAATTTGACACCTTATCCCACATTGGTTAAGAATTCAATTATCAAAACTCATGTAAGTTTCAAATCTATCATTCATATAAGTTTCAACAGTTTAGGGCCAGTGTTTTAGGTCCAAAAAGTAGCTTAGCTGGTGGTGCTTGGCACATGGTGTTAGAATAAAGTATTATTCAAGAAAAATGTTAGAATAAAGATGGTTGTACCTGATTATTCGTGTATTCATATCGTGTTCGTGTATTTTATTGTGTCATAATCGTATTTAAGGTATATTATATTTATATCAATTTTGATACGTTAATAATTCGTATTATATAGATTTTGAGACATTCGTATATTTATGTTATTTTCATATTATTTTTCGTATCGTATTTATATCGTATTTTTTATTTTATTTTTTATATCGTGTTTGTATCATATCCGGAACTTATGGATAACCCAGATGCTTGCTCTTGTTAAGGAATGATATTACACCATTTACTTGGCACAAATACTGGGTCCAAGAAAAAGGTGTCTTTTGATGGGATGAGGATCAAAGTCTTTTAATAGCTACAATTTGATAGCTAGTACTCTTCTTACACTGTTGTCCTAACCTGAAAGGACGGCCAGTTGCTACCCCTACTTTAGCTGCGTTCCTATTTGAGATGGTAATTGGTAAGCAACTATGCAGAAGTCAGTGCTTGTCAACTTAGCTTTCTTGGTGGTATTGAAGTTCTGTCCATGGGGTGGATGAATTGAATTCTGACATAAAGTTGATGTCCGTGAACTGAAGACCAACAAATTTGGACTTCAATTCTCATTATAAATCTCAGTTGACTGCCCACTTGGTTGAAGATACGCTAGCACAAACTTCTTGTGCTAACAATACTTGCAGCATTACCTTATTTTCCTCCTATTGTCCTTATATATCTTAATGTAGCTAAAGAGCCTAAGATTTTTTTATTCTGAAAATTAGGTTCTTTTTTGTCGTTTAACTGGGAGAGTTAATTTTGTGTGGATAATGGCCACACTATTTTGGGTGCAGGATTTGCATGATATATATTGATGAAACTGAGAGATGAATATCAGTACTGTTCCTTCTGTGGATTTCAGGTAAGTTGGATATGTTAATATTTTTACCACTTTAAAGCTTTGCATTTGGTTATTTATATTTGACACTAGAGATTTAAACTAAATCCTGAATTCCTGATTGTTTTATGCTTGAACCTTCCATTTGTTTTAGTATGAATCCGTGGAAGCACTTTTGTCCAACTGCCCAGGAACAAATGAAGATGATCACTAGAGTGGAGTTTGTTGATTTAGACGTTCCAAGAAATTTGTATTTTAACTGAATTGTGCTGAAGTCATGCCACCCTCAGTTGAGCAGTGAGATGTTTGAGCTTGCTGGTGGAGTTCATGGAAGCAGGTGATTTTCGGCACTTTGCTTGCTGCTTGTTAAAGTCAACATGAGCCAAAAGCTGGAATACAGATCAGTTAAACAGGGACTAGAACAGAGGAGAGGATATAATAATATAGGAAGCTATGTAAACGTTCTTCAGGTTCTTTGTGCATAAAGATTAGAGATGGAATTGTTGAAGTCACGAAAATCTGTGATTTTTCACCTTATTCGAAGATAAATGTCGGATACGGATATGCGTCCTACATGGATATATTTAATTTTTGCTAAATTTTTCTATATATTTTGATGATCAAATCTCCACATCCATATCTGAATATGTGTCAGACACGAATACTTTCAGAAAAAAGAAGACTCACATTTACATAGTTTAGGAGATATCCCTAGGCAATTAATTAATTGTGAGATGTTTTCCTTTCGTTTTATCTAAAGGAGAGTTCCAATTCTTAAAGTAGGAAATAAGTACGCCAAACACATAATTATGACCCATCATAAATAACCAAATGCCAACACATTGTCTACTCCTCCTGCCTGAGTGATTCAGGCAGCAGCAATGGCAAATTAGCTAGGCGAAGTGGAACCATTAATTCTCATCAGTGCCAACTAATTTTCCAAGCCAAAAGGATTTTATTTTAAGCAAGCCTAACACCTTGCTGGATGGTTCAACAGCTACTTAGCTAGGCGAAGTGGAACACCTTGCTATTCAGCGTGTTACAACCTTAGGCAGACACATAAAAGGGGATAGTTTGGGTTTATCCAACTCCGACTTAAAACATAAAATCAGATGCCCAAAACACCACTAGCCATACCATACATGACATAAGATCGGGCATGAAAACTGGCCAGAGGACCGAGAAACGTAACGAACCTAGAGCGACCAGTGAATATGCTGCGTGGAGTTGTCATATGCCCTGGACTGCTCAAGCTCCATATATTGCATCCGGCTTTGCTGAGACAACTCGAGCCCGCCAGAAAATTGACTGTTAACAGGCTCTGAGATTTGACCCAAATCTAGGTGAGGTGGCATCTCGTGAGAACTGCTACCAGAGTCATTTCCCTTGAAACCCCAAGAGGCATTTGAATAAGGATTCACAACCACACCATGAGGCGTTGTTGGTTGAGCCACAGAAGACCCTTCAGTATTTATCATGTCATTTACCCCAAAACTTGAAGCCTGGTTTCTGGAGCCCCATGGTTGATTTGACAGAAGAGAGAGAGCACAGCTCGAGTCACCAGCCCCCGTGAAGCATTCTCCCGGAGGAATTCCAGTACCGGAGAAACTAGTCCCACACGGTGAACCTTGCAGGAAAAGGTCAGGCGGAGGATTGTCGGAGTTGTTTTGCCATGGATGTGGAAGTGACCTTTCAGTAGCTGTGTTTTGATCTCCGGGTATGCGCTCTGATGATCTTACCGTTGGCCACGCATCCCTTCTGGAAAGCCTTGGGTAAGCTGTGAAATCCATGATAAAGCTTCCACCTCTACTGCTGCTTTCTGTATCATAGCGGACACCGCATTTATTACACAGAGTAGAAATGCAAGTCATTCCCTTCTTGCAATTACAAAACAAAGAAAAGTTTTAAATATAATTTGTAACCACAATTCTAACCAATAATAGATGAAGAAAGTCTGCCATAACGAGAAGATAATAATGATCCTGGTGGTGGTTTCCTGCGTCGCTCATTGTGACCTGCAAGCCGTCTACGGCAACTCCGTTTCCCTTTGTCAAATTCAGAAAGCTGATGAAATCTGGATAGAGACTACAACAGAAGATGTTAACGCTGATACAAAAAGAGATTCTAAATTTAATTGCATAGAGGAAATCAAACCCGACAAGTTTTAACTGTCAATATAGGTTATGCACACACTCAGACCTTGTTAAGACAGATAAAATCTATAAACTTTCCACAAATTCAAATCTACTATTCTAGGGCAGACTTTTGCTTAAGACTTCTTTTTATTGTTAAAAGAAAAAAGGAAAAAAAAAGAAGGAATCCTTGGACCAGGTTCCTGATGCATAAACAGGTCTGCAACCAGACAAGAAACTCACATATTGCCATCACCAAAAATAGGTCCTCTGTACATGCTAAATCCCTAATCTCGAAAGGCTACCATGCATGCTACAGTTCAGAATCCTCAAACATAACATACTGACTGAGAAAGTTGCCAAAGTATATCATAATCTGCCAATTTTGTAGTTACTTTCAGAAAAGAGGAGAGATGCTATCATATTCACCAATATTGTCTGTTGTAAGTAACTTCTTTCACCCACCACAAAGTCAGCCTACCTTGAACAAGCAAAATGTATGATTAACCATTCAAAATAAACAAATAAAGAAAGCATCATACAGTATTTTACTAGAAACAGCCAGATTGCATTGCACCCTGAGATTTTTACATCATAACTAAAAGAAAAGAATATATAGAGCAAATACATCCTTAAAAATAGTCAGCTTCTCTATATGCATGATATTCCATCTAAAGATGGCAAACAACATTTTTTTCATAGGAAATTGAAACAGCTTTTACATGACAGTATTGCTTTTATCTGAGTGTATTAGTTCTCACATTCAAAAGAATGCTTCCCACATTCACTCAAGTTCCATCACTAAAATTAACTCCAGTGACTATCTCAAGTTCTCAACTAGTCAATGTCCTACATTTGTCTCTGTAATAAACCACGAAGCATTAAACGTAATGGAAAAATCTAATTAGCCTACCTAAATGCCAAAACCAAATAATCAACCAAAAATTACACTCCTATAAGCTCCATATCTTTGTAGTCTCTGCGGAAAGCGTATAAAGAACACTAGCTAGCTTCCATGAGACTAGTGAACTAAGGATCATGACAAAACTATGTAAGAGAAGACAAATAAAAAAGCATCAAAAATTTATGGCACCAATAATCAGTAGCTAAGCACCAAAGCTAGCAAACACAACCAATAAAGTCCAGATTCCAGAACCTTTACTAGAATCAACTCCATCATACAAATCCAAACACAAAGAACCAAGAACATCAAACCAAAAAAAAAAAGCACTAAGAAACCATAACCCCACCCACCCCCTCAGTTTTTAAGTATTTAAAACCAAGAAACAAGATAATTAGAGTACTCAAGTCCAAATTAACTTAAACAGAACTCAATTAAGCCCAGACAAGCATTGAACTAACCTAATAAATCCAAAACCACAATCCTAATCCAGAACCACAAAACACAGGCTCATAACTCCAGCCACCACATCCCTTCCCACTAAACAGAGAAATTCAAAAAGACTAATAAATAGCAGAAAGTAACAAACTTCCAAACATCATACAGAAAGCCACCAAGACTGATACAATTAAAGGGGGGAAAAAGAAATAAAATCAAAACTAAATCCAAAACAACTAAAAACCCTAAATTATAGGCACAGAACATTAACTAACACAAAAAATAAAAACTAATTAAGAAGCTTCTCAATAAAATACTACAAAGCAAAAAGAAGAGGAAAAAGACCAATCAAAACAAAGCAGGTTAAAAATTAGGAACTAAAAAGGAGAAAGAAGAGAGCAAAGTTGGACGTATTTGGAGGGCTGACCTGCTACACTGCTGACAAAACCTTTGCTCAAGACCAGCAACAATGACTTTAGGTGACTTAGAGTGCATACAACATAGCTTATGCCTTGAATAATAAGCCTTAGCATCACTCAGATCCACTTTACACCCTTCTACTTGACACCTTGGAGGCTGAGCCCCTTGCACCACTCCACCAACCCTGGCCTTCCTACCCGACCCGGATGAGCTTGAAGACCCCGGACCTGACTTGGATGGAGTCCCCATGTTTGCACCATCACCACCACCACTTGTACCACCAGCAGTAGCGGCAGCTGCTGTATCCTCAAAGTAGATTTTTTTACCAAACTTCAAGCCGTTGAGTGACTCAGTGGAAGAGTTGGTGGAAGAACCACCTGACTCTGTCAAAGAGCCCGAATCCATTTCCATGAGCTCTGCCTAGTGCCCATTCTTGGGGTTTTTGCTTTTGTGGGTCATGAAAATGAGAGAAAATTTTGCTCTTTCTTATCTCACAGTACACACACAAAAAGAGAAATAATAAAATTGGGTTCTTTCTTCTTTTTGTGTATTCTAGTTCTAGTTTATAATAAGTTTATACACTAGACAGTAAAAGTAGAGAGGGAAAAGAGATGGAAAGAGAGACTGTGTGAAAAGTTAGCCAACTGACAGGCTGACACTGAAACTGGCCCATGCCAGCGATGGATGTTTAGTATGAGGGGCTTTGTCTGTCCACCTAAACTAAAATACTTTATTAGAAAGAAAAAAATATATAAAGAAAGCTCAAAAGAAACGAAAGTTGACACAGTCTTTACTCTTTTAGAAAGACAGAGCAAAGAATGGTAAGTATATATGGACTTGATAATATATTTAAAAAATTTAAATACTTTTTCGGGTTTTTTTATTACAATATAGTCAAAAAATTTTTTTTTTACCAAAATACTATTATTTTTTGATTATTTCCCAAAATACGGACCATGATACTTAGGAATTTTCCTTTTACCTAGAATATACTATGTTATTTAAATTATGTCATATCATTTAGGTTGCATTATATTATCTAGACTTTGCCATGTCATTTTATTTATGTCATACATGTTCATGTTCATATTTTTAAATGTTTTGAAAAAGATAATGATTTTCAATAAAAATAAAGATATTCCCGAGTTAAAATAATTCATGAATTCTCTACCGGGTTTGCTGGAGGGAATATCATCAATTATCATTAATAAAGGAATATCTTTCTTTCAAAAAACGAGAATGACTCGGAAAGTTTTCCAAATGAATAAAATAACTATATTTAAATTTTTTAAATATATTATCAAGTCCATATAATAATCAAAAAGTAACGGTATTTAAATTTTTTTTGGGAAATACAAATTTAGTTAAACACGATTTGTTATGGTGTTTGATTAAGTTAATTTAAATATATTATCAAGTCCATATGTACTTGGAGAATTACATATGGACTTGATAAATTACATATGAACTTGAGAAGTTCCCGAATTACATATGGACATGGAAAATTACATATGAACTTGGAGAATTACATATGGACTTGATAAATTACATATAAACTTGAGAAATTCCGGAATTACATATGGACATGGGAAATTACATATGAACTTGGAGAATTACATATGGACTTGATAAATTACATATGAACTTGAGAATATATTTAAATTAACTTAATCAAACACCATAACAAATCGTGTTTAACTAAATTTGTATTTTGATATAAATACGAAGACTAATATTTAATTACACCTTTTAATCAAAATTTAACTATGTAACTTTATTCTTCAATAATTAATAAATGATCTTTTGTAAATTTGATATTTTTAATAAAAAGATCATATTACTTCAACAAAAATGATCTTTTTATATAGTATCAATTCACTGGGGAAAAAATTATATTATTCAAAGGTCAAATTAGACCTGCTCACGGGCCGGGCAGGATATTTTGTATTCCGGGCCGGCCCGACCCGGAACAGTAATTTTTATTATAATAATATTATTTTATTTAATTTTAATTATAAAAAAATTAAAAAATTTATTTTTTTATTCCAATGAACAATGTTTCGGGCCTAAACGGGCGGGCCGGGCCGACCCAGGGCCGGGCCTGGGTAGAGAAAATAAAAAAAACCGGGCCGCGGCCTGGCCCGGCCTATGAGCAGCTCTAGGTCAAATGTAGTTAAAAAGCTTTTGTACTAAAATAGCCCCTGTAATTAGATCTGTAATTTTGGACACCACACATTTAATAAATATTAAAAACAATGTAATAAATAAGAAATGACACATTTAAACACAATTAAAATAACACGTTTAATACTTGTATCATATTTTTGTTTAAGATTTGAACATATTTAATAATTTATGTTGTGTTTATGGAAAAAAAATGAAATTTGTCACAGATTGCCAAGTCTAGTTGTAATACAAGCATAGGCGCATACATACATTTGTATATATACAGATAAGCACATACATGTTAGAAAAAAAAGAATGGAGATAAGAGATTTGGATGTTGACTTTGAGGCATGAGAAACACTTTCTGTAAGGCTTTATAATACTTTCAGAATACAACAAAGTCATAAATTTTTCAAACAAAATTGTGAAATTGGCAGAATAGAAAAGTCTCTTTTTTATAAACAATGTCAAGTTACATTTGTTAGTAACTTGTCTTTTGGCATAAGTTGTGTTCTTATACAACAACTCTTTAGATAAGTGTTGTCTTTTTTTATTACAACTATTCAATGCAACTGGTTACAAATTAATACAATTTTTGGTTTAATTAATTAACATTTAATTATTTTTGAAAAATAAAAAATAAAAAATATTTGACATTAAAAAATTAGTAGCCCACTAGGTAAGCCTAGTAACACTTTAGACCCATAACACTTATCTTATTTGCCTAAGCTAAAAGAATATCTTATTATATATATTCTTTATTCTTGATTTTTCTAAACAATATGAGATTAGTTCCATCAACATTGCAAACTACTAACAATACATACATATATGAATATCTGTATACGTAACGTAGCAATTGTGGTAGTGTAATTAAAAAAATAAATAAATAAAAACCACCGTAGATATAGTAGGGCAGGTAAGGTTGTAAATGAACCGTGCTTGAACGAACATATTTATATTCGTGTTCTTTCGTTTATTTTGGACTCTATTCGTGTTCTTTAAGAATATGTCCATTAATCATAAACAAATAAATCTAAACAAATAAACATGTTTCTTAATTTTAGATATAAAATTGTAAAACATATATAACATTAATTATATTATAAATAAAATTAAATAAAATAAAACACAAATAATAATAATATTACTAATTATATTGTAATCAAATAATAAACGAGTTTTAAATGATCAATTAAAAGAGTTTTAAACGATTCATAAATAAGTTTGTTCGTGAATATAAATGAATTGAATATACTTTGTTCAAATTCGGTTCATTTAATGAACGAGCCTTAAAACTTTGTTCATAATCATATTTTTAACTTAATAAGTGAAATAAACGAACAAAAATCAAACCGTTCACAAATTATTCGTCAAATACTAGAAAAATAATGCAGTAGCTTAATTTCTTTTCCATAAATATACTATTGTACATATTGCATAATGGGAAGGCTTTCAAAAGGCCGAAAGCATCATGTTCCGTTTAGTGAAACCAGTTTTACGTGATTTTATAAAGTTCTTTTATTGCTTTAGAATAGATATGTCAATATCTACTCGAATTCAAAAATTCATTCAAACCATTTAATCTGAATAGATCATAAGAAATTAATAATTCGAATCTAAAAATAATAAAAACTCAAAAACAACTCGAACCAAAAAAATATCGAAGCCGAACGATTCGGATCTAAAATGAACTGAACTCAAATGACCCTAAACATTAAGAAAAAATAAAATAGGTCATTGATAATGATATATGTATATTTTATCTTAATAATTGATACATTACGTTATAATAATCTTTTATCATATGATTTAAATTAAATTATATAATTTTTTTTATCATTATACATATTTTTTGAAATAAATGTATTGTTTTTAATTTCAAATATATAATTTTTTAAGTCTTATCATGTGATTTTTTCAAAGTATATAAAATAGTTAATTGATATGTGTATCTTATTATAATGATTTATAACTTACGTTATAACAATACTTTATCATGTGATATATAATAAATTAATCTCTTATTATTATACATGTTATTTAAAATAAATGTGTTAATTTTAATTTTAAATTTATAATCTCTTATCATATGATTTAGATTAGCTTGACCAATGTCCAAAATATTGATTTGTTAGACGATACTTGCTACTAAATTGATAACAAAAAAAAAAAAAGATTGTTACAAGACAAAGTATTCTTGTATATTGAATTGTGAAGAAATCTATACAGGAGTGTCCTATTTATAGTGGAGGGTTCTCACCATCTAAGGAAAGAATCATCACAGTAATAATTACAATAATAGCTAAATCGTAATCTGAATCATAATCGTAATCTAAATCCCTAAGATTCCTCTAATAACATATTTACAGTTGACTATACAATTAATACATTAACACCCTCTCTCAAACTCAAGGTGGTATTGTAGATATCAACTTGAGTTTGGAAACCAAATCTTGAAAATGACTAGGAAAATGTGTGTTTGTGAAGATATCAGTTGGTTGTTCCAAGAAAGACACACAAATCAGATGAACAGTTCCTTGTGTAACATGATGACGGATAAAGTGACAGTCAATCTCAATATGTTTGGTGCGTTCATGAAACACATCGTTATGGGCAATCTGAATGGCACTACGATTATCACAGTGAAGTTGGGTGCCAGAAGATAAGGAAATACCCATATCAGCAAGTAATCGGCGAAGCCAAAGTAACTCTGAAGTGGCATCAGCAAGAGCACGGTATTCAGATTTAGTACTAGATCGAGCAATAACAGTTTGTTTCTTGTTTTGCCAAGAGATGAGAGAATCTCCTAGGAAGAAACAATATCCAGTAGTGGAACGACAATCTGTAGGATCTCCAGCCCAATCGGCATCAGAATACCCCGATAGTACCAAAGATGTATGAGCAGAGAAGTGAAGCCCATGAAACAATGTACCTTTGCTATATCGAAGAATCCGAAGAACAGCAAAAAAATGAGTGGATCGAGGAGCGGCCATAAATTGGCTAACAAGATGAACAACATAGGCAATATCAAGCCGAGTTACAGTGAGATAGACCAAACTTCCAACAAGTTGACGGTATAATGTAGGATCAGAAAGCAATGTACCATCCATTGGAGTAATTTTAACATTAGCCTCCAATGAAGTAGAGGCAGTTTTACTGTCAGCAATGCCAGCTCGAGAAAGCAAGTCAGAAGCATATTTAGCTTGAGAGAGATAATAGCCATCAGAATTAGAAGATACCTCAAGTCCCAAGAAATAATTAAGAGAGCCAAGATCCTTCATTTCAAACTGTTGATGAAGAAACTTCTGTAATTCAACAATGCAAGACTGGTCATCACCAGTGATAATCATATCATCCACATAGAGCAAAAGTAAAACAATACCATGACAAGTTTGCCGAATGAATAATGCTGAATCATGAGGACTAGAAGTAAAGCCAAGTTGGGCAATGGTCGAACTAAATTTTGCAAACCAAGCTCTGGGTGCCTGTTTCAAAACCATATAAAGCCTTTTGAAGCTTGCAAACTTTGTGAGGAGGATGAGAATAACCAGATGGAGGCACCATATATACTTTTTCCTACAAGTCGCCATTAAGAAAAGCATTTTTAACATCCATATGAAGAAGTTTCCATCGTTTAACAGCAGCAATGACTAATAAGCTGCGCACAGAAGTTATCCTAGCCACTGGAGCAAAGGTTTCCTCATAATCGATCCCATATTCTTGTTTATACCCCTATACAAGACGAGCTTTGTATCTTTCAATAGAACCATCAGAATGAGTCTTGATTTTGTAGACCCATTTGCAACCAATATAAGTCTTGCCATGAGGAAGATCAACTAAATCCCAAGTATGAGTTTTCTCAAGAGCCTGAAGTTCTTTAGCCATAGCTTGCTACCAATGAGGGTCAGTACTAGCCTCATGATAAGATTGAGGTTCATGCAAGTTAACAATAGCAGAAAAACAATGATAGTTATTAAGATGATGGGGAATTTCTCTTACCCGAGTAGACCGACGAGGAGTAGGTACATTATCAACAATTGGGTCAGATTCACTGGGAACAGGCGCAAGAGCAAGACCTTGATTTGGCTCATCAGATGTAGTTGTCTCTGAACTGGGGAATAACTCAATAGATGGATCAGTAAAGAATTAGGAGGAAGTGGAAAAGGAAGAGTGAAACTTTGACAAAGAAGAGAACATAATATCCTCTCAAAAAATGACATGTCTAGAGATTCTTAATCTATTAGAGATAGGATCCTAACAACGATAACCCTTGTGTTCAATCCCATAACCAAGAAAACAACAAAGACGAGCACGTGGTTCTAACTTATTGTATTCATGTGGTTGAAGTAGAACAAAACAGGCAGACCACAATACGCCATAGTTTTCGTCCAATAAGAAAACTTTTCATGCCTTGAACCCAAAGGTTATAGTTGGATCCATTGAGAACATGGGCAATTGGTCTAGAAATATCAGATTTCTCCATTTTAAAGACAAAATCAGAAAAAACGGAGGCCGAAATCAGAACCAAGACGTCGAAATTAACTGGAGAGGTGATCAGCCAAAAATGCTGATGTGGCAGGTTGGTGCTGACGTGGCAGAACAGTAATTTGACACGTGGCAGTGTATGACTAGACGATGCTGGCATGGCAGTGACACATGGCGGACTGGTTGACTGATGATGATGTGGCGTGACACGTGGCAGAATGGATTGGTCAATGATGACATGGTGTGACACGTGGCAGTTGGTTTGACATATGCTGACGTGGCATGACACATGGCAACCTTGGATTGATCGATGCTGATGTGGCGTGACACGTGGCAGGTTTGGTTGACTGATGCTGACATGTCGTAACACGTGGCAAGCTGGGATTGGTTGTTGTTGATGTGGTTGTACACATGGTGTGACACGTGGCAGTGTTTGTGGCAGACGGTGGTTGGCTGGAGCTTTTCCTACGCGCAAAAGGCTAAAAATTCAAACAGATTGGTTGGGCGGTGCATGGCGTGGCAGCGCGTGATGGCGCGTGGCATCTCGGATAGGGCTGTGGTTGACGGCGTTGGAAAGAGGGCTACATGAGGAGTCGATTGGTGGTGGCGGTGTTGTGTTTGGGTGGCTGGAAAGTAGGACGGATTTTGAGTGTTTAGGCTGGGTTTTGCAGATATCGGTTTTTGAAAAAAAAAAACATGATTCCCTAAGCAGGGTTTCAAAAAGAAAATAGAAAGAAAAGCTCTGATACTATGTTACAAGACAAAGTATTCTTGTATATTGAATTGTGAAAAAGTCTATACAGGAATGTCCTATTTATAGTGGAGGGTTCTCACTATCTAAGGAAAGAATCACCACAGTAATAATTACAATAATAGCTGAATCGTAATCTGAATCATAATCGTAATCTAAATCCCTAAGATTACTCTAATAACATATTTACAGTTGGCTATACAATTAATACATTAACAAAGATAATTTTTTTATTCTACCGTAAAGAGTTTCAAAGAGAAATATGTATATATATATATAATCTTATATGTATATATTAATATGATAAGATTTATACATTATACAACAAATATCATGTATGTGAGTACGTCAATATGTTAAAAATTATTTCTTTACTTACTATAAAATTTTTATTACTTTAATTAATTTCATACATTATGTTTAAAATTTAAAAATATTAAGCATATTTAACTAATTTAATTTCATAATTTATTTTTTTTATATTTTTATCTTGGATAAACATTTATTACTATATTTCATTACAGTTAATAATTAAAATTTTAAGTAAAATTATTAAATATAATTTAATTTTAATAACAAATCATTTTAAGTTCGAAGTTTAGTTCACTTGATAAAACTCTTAATATTAAAAGTTGTTGGTCAAGGTTCATATCTTTCAACAAATATAAAATTTTACATATTTTACAAATATATAAATAGATTCAGCCAACGGTTTCAAGTACACGATAATAACTCTTTTATTTTTTTATTTTTTATCTTTTGATAAAATTTTAATAAAATCTGACTCAATGAAATAATTTGTTTAAATTTAATTTGATTCGGTTTTAAAAATTAATAAATAGAACTCAAAATGACTCAAACCTAAATAATATGAATTCGAATAATCCGAATGTCAAATCCAAATTATCCAAACATGAGATGTGTTGAACCCACTCGGCCCACCAGGAGTGGGCCCAGTCCACCAAGCACAAGGCTCAGTTAAACAGCCCAACCAGACGAGCCCAACAATCACCAAGAACAGAGGCCTGGGACACGTGGGCTTCTCCCCTTCTCCCAGAGGTCACATTTCTGGTCACCTCCGCGCCCACCTGGGCAGTGCGAGGCATTAAATGCTACAATCTGCAGAGGAGGGACATTAAATGCAGCCGTCTCCTCGATAAGGCCCCCCGAGGCCGCTTGCATCAAACGATCTATCAGAGTCGGGCACGTGGAACTAGGAGGGCGAACACCAGCTCGCTCAACCTCCCCTATATATAGCCCTCCTCAAGGCTACTCACGATTAAGCTCTCTCTCTCTCTCTTAAGACTACTTACTCCTCTCTTTTACACTCATCTCCCTTCTCCAAACACTGACTTAACCATCGGAGTGTGTCCCGGAGCTCAACCTCCGGTGCCCTCTGACCTATTTCTCCTCCATTTCAGGACCTCAGATCACCAAGGACCTCAAGAACACCATCACGACACAAAAAGACATCAACATTTGGCGCCGTCTGTAGGAAACGACAAGACATGTCTTTGCCACCACCGATCCTAACAACCTCTTCATCTGAGGACCAGGGTACCATCCGCCCTATCACCAACTCCTCCACACCCTCGGTCACAGGCAGTTTTCATTCCCCTCTCCCCCGAAACTTTCCTAACATCCCAAGACTCGGGAGCCGACACCAACTACCAACCACCCTTTATGCCCAACTTCTGGTCCCAACAACCCTTCTACCACCATATTTACTACCAGAACTTACTCACAGCCCCCTCTCCAGTGTTCTCGACCCTCACAACCCCATTACGAGATGTACCCTTAACTACCCAACAAACCACTCGCGCAGCCCTCTCCAACCCCTTGGAAGCTTAGTTTAACGCTACGAGACAAACAAGCATTTCCCTTGCCCCTGGAGCAAACCTCCCACCAGCTGGTAGAGAAAATCCCCCAGCCACACTACCATCGAATGCCTCCACCGGACCCCCACCGGCAATCAACCCCATCATCCAAACACCCAACACCACCTTCCACCCGTCCATACTACTCTATGTCGATCCCGCATACCAGATGCTCATGAACCACATACAAACCCTTCAGGCACAGTTGGCTGAGCAGCAACAGACTGCTCGACAGCCTAACCAGAAACCTGGCCCAAACCAACGGGGCAACTGATGGAGACTCAATTAAGAGTTGTAAACCCAAGTGCAGGTTATGTTCAAGTAATAAATTCTCGGGTGTCCGAGGTCGAACCACAGGGAAGCGTATTAGTAAGTATAAGTTTATAAATATATAAGAAAAAGAAAGTAAACAAGATATTAGGGAATCAACAATAAAAGAAAATAAACAAGATATTAGAGAACAAAATAAACAAAATAACATAAAAGAAATTAAACAAGATATAAAAAACAATAAGAAAAGATGTTGAGGTTAGAGAATCCACTCTTGGTGTTATGCTAAGATTAATCTTGTTTTATTACACAATTGAAATTCACACATAAGGGAGGTTCCAATCGGAAGGTTTAGCAATTCAGTCCAAATTGTCCAACGTCCATAGCATATGATATTATGTTCATTTGGTGTCCTCAAAACTCATAAAAAGAGTTCAAGCATTCCTTATGCCAAGGTATATGTCTACAACAAATCAAGGTTATGAAACCAAGCATTTACTGTGCCATTTTCATTGTCAATAATGAATCAAGATCCCTATTTTGCAAGTATGATTTTAAACCAAAAGAAAATATTATCTATACTAGTGTTTATAAATGATGATTCATTTTAGCTCATGTTTAAGAGACTAACCTTAGCATTTACCAAAAGCTTCACCTCATCACCTCAACAATATGATTAGCAACACATACTAGATATGAATAAAATGAAAAGAAATGTAAGAAGCATAAGTAAATAAAGAAAAAGAAAACTAGAGAAAGGAAAGAAGAAGAAAACTTAGAAAATTTTATTACAATGGCTAATATCCTACCAATGTACAATCCCCCTCATCCAAGGCCCTCTATTTATACACATTTTGGAGAGCTAAATGACAAGAGACAAGCTTTATAAATTTCAAAGGTAGGTATAATAGGTGGGTGCATTTTTCTAACAATTTTCGTCATATTGTATGACAATTCTGATCAGCCAGCTTGATGGTTGATTTTGTCAATGTTGGAGGCTTGATCGGATCAAATGGTCTTCTAGAAAAATATTCCCCTATCAGTTTGTGATCCATAGCCGTTGGAATCAGCTCATTTTCTCATGTGGATCAGAAGATATGATCAAAATACCAAAACTGGTCAGAACAGACGGCATTGCACATCAGCCAACTTGATACCACATTTCGCTAGGGAAAACGACTCCGTTTCAAGAAGTGTAAAGCATGAAAAAGATAGATATGCCTCTTAAATTTGCACTGTAAAAATTTCAGCCTTAATGCTTCAGTGAAACTCCAGATATAGCTGATATGGCAAAAGGTGTCGGAACTGGAACTGAACTGGATTTGCCCTTAATTCTTGATTTAACCTAGTAATCTGAAATCACTCAAAGAAACTCGTGAAAAACACCAAATTACATAAAAATATAAAAGATCATAAACACAATTAGACTAAGCAATAATAACTCGTATTTGACACAAAACAATAATAAAACATAACTAAAAACTATATAATTATACGAGTTATCACACCCCCACACTTAGATTGTTGCTAGTCCCTAGCAACGACTTAATCCTAGAAAAAAAAAAAACAGGAAAACAAGTTAAAGGGATCTCAAACAAACAAGCAAGATCAAGCGTAAGAATTGGCAAGGCATCTAATTAAGTATCATTGGCATATTAAGTTCGAGTAAAGGGTCAATGAGATTAAAAATGAAGGCATTACCGTACGATTGAGGAACTTCCTTCTTGGCGAGACTTTAGCTAGCCATGGAGGACTAGGCAAACTATAGCTTCATAAGTACACATGCTAAGATCCTTGTCACCGCAGTTCACAAGTGAACTTGACAAATCTGATCGGTACAGAGATGAATCTGAGGCTTATGGACAAGTGAGGGGTGGAATGTTCAAACATAATCTGAGGTTTATCATAAGTTAGGCTCAAGAAATATAATAATAATGTGATCAATCCTCTCAAAATATTTCCATTCTCACTCATCCTTAGTCCTATGTTCAACATTAATATTTTGAAAAGAAAACAAAAAGCAAGAAAAGACTCGATCCAAAGAAAATAGAATAGTAAAAACCTCTCTATAATGAAGAACCTCGAATCTTGAATTCTGATTTTTTTTTTAAGCACAAGTGATTTTCTTTTGATTTGTGCCCTCATTGGGACATCTTTTATGCACAATCACATCTATTCATAATCATCATTCTTGTTTTTTTTTTTTTTTTTTTTTTTTCAGAAATCACATTGGATTCCATACTTTCTTTTTCTTTCTTTTCATTCAATTGATCAAACAAGACAGATTTTCATCAGCTCTTTTTTTCAGCATCTTTTTCTCAACTCATCACAACATTGTTTTGGCATCAATAAGTTTGAAGTTCACGACTCTAAAAACAGTCACTCATTCTAACTACCCTCTTTTGCATTATTCCCATTTTTTTTAGAGATTTCAAAAGATAACAAAATAACAAGAAGGAAACACACAATCCCAAACCCAATGATCACAAATATTATCATAAAAGTATAAAGAGGGAATGGGGGTCGGAATCGTATCCGTTCACTTTGGCATAATTTCTGGAGTTCATATCTAGGGATCCAACCCGAAGGTTTACAACCTATGGGCTCCTAATGTAAGGGGGCAAAGATAAGGGGCTTTCTGGATAGTGACTTTGTTCTAAGATCAGATCATGTATAGATGCAAGCATCTATGTGATGACCTAAATCTGCATGTGGAATGAAGAGAAAAAGTAAACTTACTATGTCTTCCCAGTTTTCCGTGGCTTTCCAAAGGCTCACCATGAATTCACATTCCAACAAAAATCGAACCGATCTGCCAAAAACAATCTCAAAGACATTTGATCATCAAAAATATTCAATTTTTAGAAAACCAAATTGAAAATAACCTAGATAACTTAATCAAAGCCTTTGTAACTCTATTGCTTTATCCACATGCTTGCCAAGATTATAATAATACTCAAAAAAAAAAATACATACACGAAAGTAGTAAAACACATGTAGATAATAAACGGACCAGATAGTTTTTTTTGTTGAAAAGATTAAATCAAACTGACAAGGTATGTCTCAAGTCTCCCTTACTCAGACCTTGTTCAGAATGAATACTTCTAAATGGCTTAAAACACAATAATTTTTTTTTTTTTTTTTTTTACAAATTAGCAAAATATGTCCCTTACCCCTTACTAAAATATGACATTGTCCCCAATGTCAAATTTTAAAGGTAGAATTTAGGAGATATTACCTGCAGAGGTTGCTAACCACTTATTATAACTGAGACAGAACAAACAAAATGTTAGATAATGTCACAAAGACAAAGTGCAATCCACTCCTTGCTTGTCTATATCTCTTTTTCTTTTTCCGAGCGTTTGCGAAACAACCGTAGTAGGTAAATACTCATAAGCTTGGAGCTTTTTGAGTAAATCTTCAATGGTTGTAGCAGAAATTATGGTTCTCCTTGCCTCTAAAAACATGAATCCATTTTCCACAGCATTATCTAAATATAAAAGCAAATTACTAAAATAACCATTAATATTAAGCAAACCAATGGGTTTCTTATTTGTGACCAAAGATGACCAAGAAGCCACGCAAGCTATTTCTTCCAATGTACCTAGACCTCCTGGTAAAGCAATGAATGCATCGGCAGAATGGTACATGATTGTCATCCGTTCAGGGATACTCCAGACTTGTATTTCCTTACCCAAGGTAGGTCCACAAAAACCTGTGAATAGTTTTGGCACGATTCCTAGAACTGGACTTCCTCCGGTGTGTGCTGCTGTAGCGACTGCTCCCATTAAACCCGTACTACCGCCTCTATAAATCAACTGGATCTTTTGTTGGGCAAGTATTACTCCAACTCTTATGGCTTCATCAGCTAATATTTTATTTTTCCCTAGATAAGCACCTCCAAAGACACAAATTTTTTCAATGCGCTGGGACGAAGTACTTTCCATTTTTTTTTCGAGTGCCTGAAAGAGAATGAGTACATGGTGTAATATATAGAGGACTGAGTAGTGAATCAGACAAGAGTAATAATGTCGCCGAAAGTGTATTTGACCTGTCAAAAGAAAATGTTAACCTAACAAAAGATTTTTGCGTGATTTCAGGAAGAAAATCAAAAAGAGAAGAAAAATCAACCCTAAAAGACCAATGCAAAAAAAAAAATGAGAATAATTACACAAATCGAACAACACGTAAATTAAACCGAAATGAAGTTATTGCAAATCAAACCAAAAGTTGAGAAGTCATTTATTGTAGTTGTGATTGTGGCTCACATCTTCCTCTGGTTTTACGTCCAGAAACGGCTTAAACGCCTTCTATGAGTCGAGGATATGCTTCCCATCCAGTTTTCTTACAAGCTGGCAAACAGGGTCTTTTAACATCAGATTCCCAAGATGTTTCCATTCCCTTTGGAATTGCGGCCATAAATCAAGAATTTCTCTTTGTACGTCTCCACTAGGATGCGTCTCAAGAGAAAGTTGGATATTACCCAAATTCTCCTTACTCAGTCCATCCTTAATGAATTCAATTTTATCATCTCGATTAGAGGACAGAATCCCAATAGAACGACATTTACCGTTACACGTCCATCGTGCACATTTGTGGCAATTTGAACTCATGCGCTTTGCTCGTCGCTTCTTTGCAAAAGTGCTTCTACCTGTACCTGGTAAATGCAAAACAGGAAGATATTCATCTTCACGTACCTTGGCTTCAATTATCCAACGTATGTCTTCAGGAATCCCTTTGTGCATAAGCATTCTTAATCTTTCAAATCGAACTTGGTAAAGCTTCAGTAAAATATTTCGAGGAAAATGAGGAAATCGTTTCTGCAATCTTGTGAGAATATCATCCATCTTGGAAAAAAAATAATAAAATGAAAGAGAAATTGAAAGAGAAATTTATATACAATATCAGTTTTGTGGGTAGCTGATGGAACCGACTTAAATAATCACGGAGTACCGTTATCCGCCATTTAACCGGGGTTAAAAAATGTATTATTATTATTTATTTTTTTTTGGAAATTAGTAAAAATTATATTTACATCTAGTTATTTTCAAAACAAGGATCAGAAAGAAAAACAACCTCTTCTTGAGTAACATGATTTTCCAAAAAGAGTTTGAGTCTTTGTCCATTTACCTTGAATACGTTACCATTTTGAGGATTCTCAATGTCAACTGCTCCATAATGATACACATGCTTAACCACAAATGGGCCAGTCCATCTTCATCTCAACTTACCAGGAAATATGTGAAGTCTAGAATTATAAAGTAGAACTTTTTGCCCAACATCAAATGTTTTTCTTGAAATTAACTTGTCATGAAAGGCTTTAGTTCTTTC
This sequence comes from Fremontodendron californicum, assembly GCA_030761205.1. Classification (NCBI taxonomy): domain Eukaryota; kingdom Viridiplantae; phylum Streptophyta; class Magnoliopsida; order Malvales; family Malvaceae; genus Fremontodendron; species Fremontodendron californicum. The sequence goes on from JAULJL010000005.1 coordinate 32,505,470, forward strand.
TTTATGAATTTTAGAATTCTCATATGCATCATTTCTGAGTTCCTCAAGTTCATTTATTTGTAATTTCCGTAAATTAGAAGCGTCATCAAGGTTTGAGTTGAACATTTTAATTGCCCAATATGCTTTATGCTCAAGTTCCACAGGTAAATGACAAGGTTTTCCATAAACTAGCCTATAAGGAGACATGCCCAATGCTGTTTTAAAAACTGTTCGATAGGCCCATAATGCATCGTTAAGTCTAAGAGACCAATCTTTGCGATTTGGATTAACCGTCTTTTCCAAAATTTGTTTAATCTCCCTATTTGCTAATTCTACCTGTCCATTTGTCTGCGGGTGATAAGGGGTTGCAACTTTGTGTGTAATGGCATATTTCTTCATTAATGTTTCAAAAACCTTGTTGCAAAAATGTGTTCCCCCATCACTTATGATAGATCGAGGAATTCCAAATCGACTCAAAATATTTTCTTTTAAAAATTTAATCACTGTTTTGTGATCATTATTTCGACATGGAATTGCCTCTATCCACTTTGAAACATAATCTATTGCAACTAAAATGTATAAGAAACCAAAAGATGGTGGAAATGGTCCCATGAAATCAATACCCCAACAGTCAAAAATTTCAATTACAAGAATTGGATTCAAAGGCATCATGTTTCTTTTCGAAATGGAACCTAATTTTTGACAACTTTCACATGACTTGCAAAAATTATATGCATCTTTGAATAAAGTTGGCCAGTAAAATCCACACTGTAAAATTTTTGCAGCAGTTTTCTTTGATGAAAAATGACCACCACATGCCTCGGAATGAAAAAACTTAATTACACTACTTACCTCATTGTCGGGAATGCATCTTCGAAAAATCTGATCAGGACAATATTTGAACAAGTAAGGGTCATCCCAGTAGAACTTCTTTACCTCATTCAGAAACTTCCTTTTATCTTGGGGGCTCCATTGAGAAGGAATTTTTCCTTCTTGTAGTTCATCAAGATGTGAAGAAATTATGACTGGAAAAGTTTCATTCTCTCCCAAAAAGGAATATTTTAGCTCTGATGGCAATGGTTTTAAATCCAGCTTGGGTGGTTCAATAGTTGATGGTACAGTGACATTTGTGAGTGATGAAAGTTCCTCAAACTTTTGTTTCCAACAATGCTTATCCTGAAAACAATTTAACAAAGAATCAGTGTGTGAAATTTCTGAAGCATTATCAAACTCACATTCAATTAAATAAGCTTCTAAAGGATCATGGAATGTGGTAGTGGTGAGATGTTCATGAACAAGTTCTTCAATGAAATCCACTTCATGTACTTCTGAATCATCACCAGGTTGCTTGCAAATGTTGAACACATTTAATTCTAAAGTCATATTTCCAAAAGAAATGTTCAAAATACCATTCCTGCAATTTATTAGAGCATTAGAAGTTGCAAGAAATGGACAGCCTAATATAACAGGAATTTGAACATTTGGATTTGAAACAGGATGTGTGTCCAAAACAATAAAATCAACAGGGAAGTAAAAATTATCAATTTGAACCAAAACATCTTCAACTATCCCTCGAGGAATTTTTACAGAACGATCAGCTAGTTGAAGTGTAACAGGTGTTTCCTTGAGTTCACCTAAACCTAACTGTTGATAAACAGAAAAAGGCAAAAGATTAACACTAGCACCAAGATCAAGCAATGCACGTTCTATTCTAGTGTTTCCAATGATGCATGAGATTGTTGGACATCCAGGATCTTTGAATTTTGGTGGAGTAAGGTGCTGAATGATTGAGCTCACACTTTTCGTCAGAAATGCTTTCTTTTGTACATTATGTTTCCTTTTAACTGTGCACATGTCCTTCAAAAATTTAGCATAAGATAGAACTTGTTTGATTGCATCCAATAAAGGAATGTTAATCTTAACTTGTTTGAAAAGTTCATAAATTTCTGCATTTTTATTCAAATTCTTTATTGTTTGCAACCTTTGAGGAAAAAGAGCAGGATGCATACCTTTTTCTTTGTCCAAATTTTCAAGAAGTTCAGACTTACCATCATCCTTACCATTACTTTTCGGAGGGGAAGGAGGATCTTGGTCTTTTGATGGAATGTTTTTGTCAATTGCCTTTCCACTTCGAAGAGTTGTGATAGAACTGGCATTTTCCTGTTGAGTTTCATTGGAGCAAGAAACAAGACATTGAGTAGAAGGGTTAGGCTGAGGTTGAGCAGGAAACTTACCTTTTTCTTGAGTGCGTAATGAAGCTGTCAATGTGGACAAGGTGTTTTTGATCTCATTGATGTCCTGTGAAGTTTGGTTATTCACATTTGCTTGTGTTTGCATGAATGCTTGCAATGTCTCTTCCAAGGTTTGTACACGTGAAGGTTGATAGGAAAAAGTGTTGCTCGGCTTTTGAGATTGTGGTACTTGAACATGATTATTATTCCGCCAACTGAAGTTGGGATGATTTCTCCATTCAGGGTTATAGGTTTCAGAGTAAGGAGAAGGAAAAGGCTTTTTAAATGTGTTTATGGAATTTACTTGATTATGCAACGCTTCTTTAAGAATGGGAATGTTTGGACATTCAGAAGTGGGGTGTCCCATGATTTCACAAATTCCACAACTTTCTTCATTTTTAACCGTTTTGACTTCTTTTACTTCTCTAAGTTCCATGGCTTCAATCTTTCTAGCCAAATTAGCTAATTTAGCTTTTATCTCATCTTCTTGACTAAAATAATATTTACCTCTGTTAGAAACAAGATTAGATCTATTGGAACTTTCAGAGGAATTATCTGTGTGCCAGGCTTGAGAGTTATCTGCCAAATGGTCTAGGTAGTCAAAGGCTTCTTCAGGTTCTTTTTCTAGAAACTCACCGTTACACATTGTTTCAACAAATTGTTTAGTTTCGGGAGTTAAACTTTCATAAAAGAAACTAATAAGACGCCATTTTTCAAAACCATGATGTGGACAAGAACTTAACAAATCTTTAAAACGCTCCCAGCACTGAAAAAATGCTTCATTTTGATTTTGATTGAAAGTTTGAATCTGTCTTTTCAAAGCAGTAGTTTTATGTGCTGGGAAAAATTTCTTTAGAAACTCAGTTTGTAATTCTTGCCATGTGCCAATTGACCTTGGTTTTAAATTATGAAGCCAAATTTTTGCTTTATCTTTTAAACAAAAAGGAAATAATTTTAGCTTGACAATTTCATTTGTACATTGTTGGTCATTAAAGGTGACACATACATCTTCGAAGTCTTTTAGAAACGAGTAAGCACTTTCCGATTCTAACCCATGGAAATTTGGAAGCAAAGCTATCATACCTAGTTTAAAACGAAAGTTGTTTGCATTGAGAGGAAAAATAAAACAAGAGGGTGATGAGCTTCGAGTTGGTTGCAAGTAGTCACGCATGGTGCGTACTTGTCTGTTCTCATCTTCAGCATGAACACTTTCATTGTCAGCCATGGTAGGAGTTGTATTAGAAAGATTACCTGAAAAAGTTTCACAATAAAATCTAACTAAACGACGAGATCTAAAATCACGTCGCCAAACAAGCATAAAACAAAGTTAATATACAGATAATATATTTATATAAATATAAACTTTACAATATAAATATAAATATATAGAAAATTAGGCGGTATAACCAGCCAATAAAAATAAATATACTTATAAACTTATATACTTAGTATTGCCTCCCCGGCAACGGCGCCAAAAACTTGATGGAGACTCAATTAAGAGTTGTAAACCCAAGTGCAGGTTATGTTCAAGTAATAAATTCTCGGGTGTCCGAGGTCGAACCACAGGGAAGCGTATTAGTAAGTATAAGTTTATAAATATATAAGAAAAAGAAAGTAAACAAGATATTAGGGAATCAACAACAAAAGAAAACAAACAAGATATTAGAGAACAAAATAAACAAAATAACATAAAAGAAATTAAACAAGATATAAAAAACAATAAGAAAAGATGTTGAGGTTAGAGAATCCACTCTTGGTGTTATGCTAAGATTAATCTTGTTTTATTACACAATTGAAATTCACACATAAGGGAGGTTCCAATCGGAAGGTTTAGCAATTCAGTCCAAATTGTCCAACGTCCATAGCATATGGTATTATGTTCATTTGGTGTCCTCAAAACTCATAAAAAGAGTTCAAGCATTCCTTATGCCAAGGTATATGTCTACAACAAATCAAGGTTATGAAACCAAGCATTTACTGTGCCATTTTCATTGTCAATAATGAATCAAGATCCCTACTTTGCAAGTATGATTTTAAACCAAAAGAAAATATTATCTATACTAGTGTTTATAAATGATGATTCATTTTAGCTCATGTTTAAGAGACTAACCTTAGCATTTACCAAAAGCTTCACCTCATCACCTCAACAATATGATTAGCAACACATACTAGATATGAATAAAATGAAAAGAAATGTAAGAAGCATAAGTAAATAAAGAAAAAGAAAACTAGAGAAAGGAAAGAAGAAGAAAACTTAGAGAATTTTATTACAATGGCTAATATCCTACCAATGTACAATCCCCCTCATCCAAGGCCCTCTATTTATACAAATTTTGGAGAGATAAATGACAAGAGACAAGCTTTATAAATTTCAAAGGTAGGTATAATAGGTGGGTGCATTTTTCTAACAATTTTCGTCATATTGTATGACAATTCTGATCAGCCAACTTGATGGTTGATTTTGTCAATGTTGAAGGCTTGATCGGATCAAATGGTCTTCTAGAAAATTATTCCCCTATCAGTTTGTGATCCATAGCCGTTGGAATCAGCTCATTTTCTCATGTGGATCAGAAGATATGATCAAAATACCAAAACTGGTCAGAACAGATGGCATTGCACATCAGCCAACTTGATACCACATTTCGCTAGGGAAAACGACTCCGTTTCAAGAAGTGTAAAGCATGAAAAAGATAGATATGCCTCTTAACTTTGCACTGTAAAAATTTCAGTCCTAATGCTTCAGTGAAACTCCAGATATAGCTGATATGGCAAAAGGTGTCGGAACTGGAACTGAACTAGATTTGCCCTTAATTCTTGATTTAACCTAGTAATCTGAAATCACTCAAAGAAACTCGTGAAAAACACCAAATTACATAAAAATATAAAAGATCATAAACACAATTAGACTAAGCAATAATAACTCGTATTTGACACAAAATAATAATAAAACATAACTAAAAACTATATAATTATACGAGTTATCAGCAACCACAACAACCACGTAGAGAACAGTGCCACCTCGTCTTATCGAGGCAGCCACAGAACAGCCGCTAGCAGAGCCCTCCGACAAACCAGGGGGCAACGCTCTGAGGAGATACCCCAAGACCCAAAAAACCTACATGCCAATAAAGAGGCCGCTGTTTTCGCGATAGAGGCCTAGATAGTGGCCCTAAGAAAAGAAGTCCATAGTATGATAAAAGATAAGAATAAGGAAACATAGTGGATAACGGACGACAACAGTCTCCTGACCCTGGAAATCCGATAGGAACTGGTGCCCAAGATGACCAAGCTCCCAAAAAAAACCTACGATGGCACCAGGGACCCTACGAATCACCTCATTCAGTATAAAAATTACATGGACTTGCTTGGGGCTATTGAAGCCCAGAAGTGCAAAGTGATTCCTATGACACTTAGGGTGCACGCCAGAACCTGGTACCACTCACTGCCAGCAGTGTCCATTGACAGCTTCCAGAAGCTCGGCAGAACTTTCATCGCCCATTTCCTCTCTAACACGGCGACTTTCAAAACACCCGCCAACCTCCTTGCAGTAAGACAGAAGGAAAGCGAGACCCTCAGAGAATACATTCGCAGGTCCAACTCCGCCACTATGAAAATCAAGGACCTACACGATGACTGGGCCATCCAAGCGTTCAACTGCAGGGTCCGCCACAAACACCTACAGTACTCCCTAACGGACGAGAAGACTGAAAAACTCTATAGCCTGTATGAGAAATCCCAGAGGTACACCGAAATAGAAGAGATGAAACTAGCAGAGGGGTCCGAAGAAAGAACGAATTACCAATGGGACCAGGGGCTTCCACCAAAAAATAAACAGGGATACCAAGAAAATAAAAGACAGTTGGGTCTTGACTCACACCGTCATAGATCCAGGTCACCATAAAGAACAATTCGACAGAGTATCATAGACAGAGACATCTAGGGTCCAGGGCGGAGAGGGGAAAGAGTCTCGTACTCTAAGTTCGACAAGTATACCCCTCTCAACGCCTCAAAGACGTACATCTTGAATGCAGTGGCCCACGGGGGCATCTTGGGAGCGCCTTAGCCAATGAAAGATAACCCCCTGCGCCTTAACTCCAAGGAAAGGTGCAACTAAAACAACGACATGGGGCACAGCACGAAAGACTGTAGGTCTCTAAAAGATGCAATCGAGACCGCTATCAGAAAAGGGCAGATTAAACAGTTTGTGAGAAAGGTAGAGGCCCAACAGGGACAATCGTCGACGAACACTTAAAGAAATCTAGGCAGGACAGAAGGGAAAAAACCGATACAGGGGGTGATAAATATGATAGTGGGGGCACAGAAGAATGGACAGCCAGTAACTCTAAAAGAAAGGCTCGGTGAAAGTAAGAAATTGTGTGAAATATGTTGAAGGTTCAGAAGCTAGAAAGATTAAGTTTCGTGAATGTGTAGTTCAAGCTAGATTGAATTATTCTAAGGGGTTATGGTTGGATGTTCCAACTAGATGGAACTTGACTTATTTGATGCTAGAAAGGTTTTTCCGCTATCTTGCTGCCTTAAAAAATTTGGCAAGGGCAAATCAGACTTTCAATAGTTGTTTTCCAGAAGATGATGAGATTTCGTGGATTGAGAAGATTTTTGCATTTTTGAAGCCTTTTTATGATATAACCATCTTGTTTTCAGGAACTGAATATCCTACCTCCAACTTATATTTTGAAAGTGTGTGTCAAATTCAGAAAAATATTGATAAAGAACTTGTATCTGAAGATCCAGTCATTAAGCAAATGGCAGTAAATATGAAAAGTAAATTTACAAAGTATTGGGAGGAACACACTTTGGTGCTATCTTTTGCAGCCATACTTGACTTTCATTTTAAGTTGCAACTGTTGCAGTTTGTCTTCAGACAGTTGGGTCCAGAATATGAAAATAAGTGGGTAGGTATTCTTGAACAAATGAAGAAGCTTTTTGAAGAGTATCGACGTCAATTTGGGGAGCAACAATTTACTTCAACTAGTGATATTGAAAGAAGTAGTCAAAGAGACATTGCTCAAGACATGAGAGTAAGTTATATCTGTATAGATTTTTATTAAATTATTAATTAAAATTAAAAATTCAGTATTTAGTTAGTTTTGAACTTTTATTTTATTTTACATTTATTACCACAATATATGATATGTGACTTTGTTTATTTTGTTAATATAGGCTTTTTGTACTTTTGATTCTCGATCTAATTCAAATAGATCGAAGTTGGATATATATTTAGATGAAGTTAGAGAGGACTACTACAAGGACCTTGACATTCTTGATTATTGGAAAAAAAAAATCAATTTCGATATCCTATCCTTGCACGAGTAGCAAAGGATGTGCTAAGCATTCCAGTTACTACAGTTGCTTCAGAATCAGCATTAGTATGGGTGGTAGAGTTATCAACAAATGGAGAAGTTGTCTTTTGTCTGAAAATGCGGAAATGTTGATTACCACTCGAAATTGGTTATATGGATATGATGGTAAGATTTTTTTTATTTTTTTGCGAAACTTTTCTTAAATAATATTTTTTTGAATGATTTAGTATATATATATTTTTGTTTTAGATGAGGAAAAGAATGCAATCACATTTGGAAGGGATATTGTCCACTTTTAATTATCTTTTGGAGGATCAAGAGCTTTTAATTTGTAAGTGTGTTTATAATTTATAATATTTTACTTTTTAATATCAGTTTTGCAAACATTTAATAAAAGTTTATTTATAATAATATTTTTTTTATCTTAATTTGTAGGTTTGACTTTTTGAACATTGGGGTGATACTGACAAGTGACAAATGAATTAAATGTTTATGTATTGATCAAGATTCGTAATTTTCATTGGTCGGTTAGTGTTCTTATATTCGTAATATTTGCAAACATGTAGTTTTTGACAATGTTTTTTGCATTTAAACTATTGTCAAATTTTCATTTTTGGCATTTGGTAAAACATAAAACTGCCAAGGGCTACTTTCTTGATACGTGATGGTGACTTGTCCATTTGTCACTCTTCCTTCTCGCAAAACAAATGTTTGCCCCTGTTTCGGAATGTTTCATAATGAAGAGCTTCCGCCACCAATCAAACCAGAATGAAAATGTTTGGTTATATTTCGGAATGTCTCATAATGAACGGAGAGGTTCCCCTTTTCTGCCAAGTCTGCTCGAACTCTTTGGAGTTCGGCGACTGTTCCAGGATCTGCTTTTGGAAAGACCTTCGCCATCATGTCGATGACGTCCGTCGAATCCTTCAAAGCAAGACACTCCCGGTCCAAACATTCTATTAGAATGTTTTGGATTTGCGTACGAAGAAAAAGTCTTTTAAAACTTTAGAATCGGATGCCTCACCCAGGGAGAAAGGCCCTGCCTCTGCCAACCAAGTCAAAATAAAAAAGAAAGAAGAGGCCGAAAGGAGAAGAGAACTTCTTATTTTGGTAATTCTCTAGGAGTCATGTTTAACCTTGAATGCTATTAATAAATTCTACAGCAATAGTCCCTCGGACTCATGAAAATCTTACTACTAATGATCAATTTCAGACATATTCAATTCATATCTCATCATAGTAAGGAAAATAACTAGAACACACTAAAAACAAAACAAAACTAAACTAAAGGAAATCCTAAATTCTTCTCCCGACACTTAATTCTTACATTTCCCTCAATGTAATTCTATTATCCTCAAATATAAGAATCACGTGTAAAAGAAAAGAATTACTAATCAAAACAAACTAAAGATAAATAATAAATAATAAAAGATAAAATGATAGAGAGTAAAGAATAGCAAATCTGATTATAATATGTGCTCTCCATCCTTTTGGGTTGCCTCCCAAAAAGCGCTTGGTTTATTGTCCTCAGCCTGACTTAGATCCATCCCTTCATTATTCAACATAATTAGGCTCATAAAATGGTAACTCCTCTACATCTTGTAATGGAGAGTTCTCATAGTAAGGTTTAAGCTGGTGTACATTCACTTTGAAAGCATTACCTGTTTTTAGATTCTGAATTTCAACTACACCATGAGTAAGAACATTAGTAATAACAAAAGGTCCCGTCCATCTAGAACGCAACTTACCAGGAAATAACTTAAGGCGAGAATAGAAAAGAAGAACTTTTTGTCCAACAAAAAAATTCTTTCTTAAAATCATCTTATCATGAAAAGCCTTAGTATTTTCCTTGTAAATTCTAGAATTCTCATAAGCATCATTCCTTATCTCCTCTAATTCTTGTAAGTCAAGTTTTCGTTGCTTACCTGCCTCATCTATTTCCATGTTGCATTGTTTGATATCCCAATTTGCTTTGTGTTCTAATTCAACTGGAAGATGACAAGGCTTACCATAAATAAGACGATAAGGAGACATACCAATGGATGTCTTGTATGCTGTCCTATAAGCCCAAAGTGCATCATCTAGACGTAAACTCCAATCCTTTCGATTTGGATTGACAGTCTTTTCAAGAATGGATTTTACCTCTCGATTTGACACTTCAGCTTGCCCACTAGTTTGAGGATGATAGTATGTGAAAACCTTATGTGTGATGTTATATCTTCTTAAAAGTGCTTCAATGGATCTATTACAAAAGTGAGTACCTCGATTGCTGATTATGGCCTTTGGTGTTCCAAACCTTGCAAAAATGTTAGTCTTCACAAAATCTGAAACAACTTTAGAATCATTAGTCCGAGTGGCTTTTGCTTCCACCCATTTCGAGACATAATCAACATTAAAAAATATATAAAGATTGCCATAAGAATAGGGAAAAGGTCCCAATAAAACCCATGCCCCATACATCAAAAATTTCAACAATTAATATGGGAGTTTGAGGCATTTGATTTTTAGCACCTAAGTTACTTGTTCTTTGGCACCTATCACATGACTTGCAAAAGAGGTATGCATATTTGAATAAGGTAGGCCAATAAAATCCACTATCAAGCACTTGCATGGCTGTTCTCTTGGGTCCAAAATGCCCTCCACATTCATAAGAGTGACAAAAGATTAGAATAGAATGAAATTCAGATTCAAGTACGCAAATTCTTATAATCTGATCAGAGCAATGCTTCCAAAGGTAAGGTTCATCCCAAATAGAGGTGGCAAAATGAACCCGAACCCGAAAACCCGTTTAGAAAAACCCGAACCCGCCCAAACCCGATTTGACTAAAAAGTCAAAAACCCGAACCCGAAAAAACCCGAACCCGAATAGGCTCGAACCCGAATGGACCCGAACCCGAATGGACCCGAACCCGAATGAGCCCGAACCTGAATGGGCCCAAACTCGAATGGGCCCGAACCCGAGAACGGCTCGAACCTAAACCCGAATTTAATACTAAAAATAAAAAGAATCAAATTGTAATTAAATATTTTTTTTACAAAGCAATAACTTTAATTATTAATTTTATTCTAATTTTTTTAATAATTTAATTAAAATTTAATATATTATATATATATGATGATGAAATAATAATTTTATCAAAAAGTAAATTATATTTTGTACTTATAAGTTATAACTTTAAAGTCTTATATCATGATGAATTTACAATCTAAATATTTTAAATTCTTGAAAATTTTAGAGATGTGAAAAAAAAATTGACAATAAAATCAATTATTCTTTAAGGGTAAAGAGATTAATTGAATTGATAAATTCGTATTCAATTAAATTCATATCTTATTTGAAAACAAAAGCTAGTGTAGCTTTTTTTAAAAATTGATTTATTTCGAATTTTTTTGTTACTGCTAAGTAGAGGTGGCAATTTTTCTATTCAATTAAATATTCCAATTCTTTAAGCCACCTGTTTTAGATTTTTGGACTAATTGCCTAAGTGAAAATGAACGCTTATAAGATCTCTTAAGCCTATCCTTTCCTTAATTTGTTCATTGCCGAGATTCATACATTCTTTTTTTTTCCTTAAATTTTTTTAATTAAAGGAGAAATTCCAATTTTGCTATTTTCAGCAAGTCTACATAATAACCCAATTCTCTCTTACTTGAACATCAAGTTTGCTTAAAATGAGAAAATTATTTAATCCAAAAATTTAATGACATGAGGAAATCTGAATATTCTCAACCTGTTTTGCTTGAAGATCATGTTTACTTAAAGTGAGAAAATTATTAATCCAAAAACTTAAGGACAGAAGAAAACTAAAAATCTTCACAGGCATTAGGGGCAAACCTTTGTTTTGCGAGAAGGAAGAGTGACAAATGGACAAGTCACCATCACGTTTCAAGAAAGTAGCCCTTGGCAGTTTTATGTTTTACCAAATGCCAAAAATGAAAATTTGACAATGGTTTAAATGCAAAAAACATTGTCAAAAACTACATGTTTGCAAATATTACGAATATAAGAACACTAACCGACCAATGAAAATTACGAATCTTGATCAATACATAAACATTTAATTCATTTGTCACTTGTCAGTATCACCCCAATGTTCAAAAAGTCAAACCTACAAATTAAGATAAAAAAATATTATTATAAATGAAACTTTTATTAAATGTTTGCAAAACTGATATTAAAAAGTAAAATATTATAAATTATAAACACACTTACAAATTAAAAGCTCTTGATCCTCCAAAAGATAATTAAAAGTGAACAATATCCCTTCCAAATGTGATTGCATTCTTTTCCTCATCTAAAACAAAAATATATATATACTAAATCATTCAAAAAAATATTATTTAAGAAAAGTTTCGCAAAAAAATAAAAAAAAAAATCTTACCATCATATCCATATAACCAATTTCGAGTGGTAATAAACATTTCCGCATTTTCAGACAAAAGACAACTTCTCCATTTGTTGATAACTCTACCACCCATACTAATTGCTGATTCTGAAGCAACTGTAGTAACCGGAATGCTTAGCACATCCTTTGCTACTTGTGCAAGGATAGGATATCGAAATTGATTTTTTTTTTCCAATAATCAAGAATGTCAAGGTCCTTGTAGTAGTCCTCTCTAACTTCATCTAAATATATATCCAACTCCGATCTATTTGAATTAGATCGAGAATCAAAAGTACAAAAAGCCTATATTAACAAAATAAACAAAGTCACATATCATATATTGTGGTAATAAATGTAAAATAAAATAAAAGTTCAAAACTAACTAAATACTGAATTTTTAATTTTAATTAATAATTTAATAAAAATCTATACAGATATAACTTACTCTCATGTCTTGAGCAATGTCTCTTTGACTACTTCTTTCAATATCACTAGTTGAAGTAAATTGTTGCTCCCCAAATTGACGTCGATACTCTTCAAAAAGCTTCTTCATTTGTTCAAGAATACCTACCCACTTATTTTCATATTCTGGACCCAACTGTCTGAAGACAAACTGCAACAGTTGCAACTTAAAACGAGGGTCAAGTATGGCTGCAAAAGATAGCACCAAAGTGTGTTCCTCCCAATACTTTGTAAATTTACTTTTCATATTTACTGCCATTTGCTTAATGACTGGATCTTCAGATACAAGTTCTTTATCAATATTTTTCTGAATTTGACACACACTTTCAAAATATAAGTTGGAGGTAGGATATTCAGTTCCTGAAAACAAGATGGTTATATCATAAAAAGGCTTCAAAAATGCAAAAATCTTCTCAATCCACGAAATCTCATCATCTTCTGGAAAACAACTATTGAAAGTCTGATTTGCCCTTGCCAAATTTTTTAAGGCAGCAAGATAGTGGAAAAACCTTTCTAGCATCAAATAAGTCAAGTTCCATCTAGTTGGAACATCCAACCATAACCCCTTAGAATAATTCAATCTAGCTTGAACTACACATTCACGAAACTTAATCTTTCTAGCTTCTGAACCTTCAACATATTTCACACAATTTCTTACTTTCACCAAGCCTTCTCTAATCACTTCTAAACCATATTGAACAATAAGATTCAATATATGAGCACAACAACGAATGTGAAAAAATTGGCCATGACATACCAGAAACATCTTGTTGTTCAAGTTGACTGCACAACATATGTTGCATGTTATTCATGTTACTTGCATTGTCCAAGGTGATACTAAAAATTTTTCTTTCAATTCCCCAATATTTCAATAAATCATAGATGATGTTATACAAAATATTTGCAGAGTGTGGGGGTGCAACATGATAGAAATTCAAAATCTTGGTATGCAACTTCCAATCGGCATCAATATAATGAGCAGTCAAACAAAGATATCCATCAGATGTGCATGACGTCCACATATCAGATGTCAAAGAAATCCTACTTGAAACCTTTTCCAAACTAGATTTAAGCTTTTCTTTCATTTTCTTGTGTAGTTTCAAGAAATCAGCCTTCCAAGTATTCCTAGAAATTGATTTGAAATCCTTATTTAAATAGCAACATAAGGCTCTAGTTTTTCTATGTTCAACCCATTCAAATGGATAACCATGCTCAATTGCACATTCAGCTATCATTTCTCGATAAACATCTGATTCTATCTGGGTTGATGCCCCTACCCCTACTTCACATTCACGCGCAATACGTTTAGCACATAAATTCAAATGACGTTTCAAAGCACTAGTACCTAAGAGAGTCTCGCCAATTAAAACCTTCTCACAATGTATACATTTATATCTAGCTTTTGAATCTCCACGATGTTGTTGATATCTCCTTCATCGGGTTCGAGCAAAATAAACTCTTCCCAAACTTCAGATCGCTTTCTTGAAGGAGGAGTAATGGAAGATGCAGCATGTTCATTAACAGACTCTTGATGACTAGTATTACTAAGATCCATTGTATGTGGTTCCAATTTAAAGCTGCAAAAAATAAATAACCAAATGACGAAATTAGTAATTAGTAATTGCCTAATGGTGACCAAAATATCTATGAAAAAGAAAGAAAGAAAATTAGCAAAACTTGTATGAAAAAACCTAACAAAAGAGACTAACATGTTATACAATTGATTTTAGGATTTTTTTTTTTCATTGTTGCTCTAGCTCAAAGGAATGAATAAATCATTGGAAATTGGTTAAACATAAATCAATTATATCATTAGATGAGGACGACGACCATTTTTTTCCTATTTGAAAAATCCATGAAACTATATATTCAAAGTCATAGCAACATACATATTTTCACTGAAAATTTGAAGACTCAAAACAATTATGAATGCTCGTACTATGATTTAAGAAAAAAAAAAGTCTTTGTTTAGGTAGAAAGAAATTGATGGGTTGATGAAGAAATGTTCCCACATTTTATTACAAAAACCCATGTTTAATTAGCTTATAAAAATCCTTTTTTTTGTTAATCGTAATACTTATTAAGACCTTATCAACAAAGGTCAAACAATTAGTTTAATCACCAAAGAAAGAGAAAATGGAGACAACTGTCAAAGGAGAATTCATTTAGCAAAGTCTGTATCTTTCGGATTGGTATATAGGCAGACTTAGATGTGCCAGAATGGGTAAAATGAAGCCGCTAAATATCAGAAAAATAGATTACCAGATAGATAGATTCAACCAAAGAGTGGACGGGGGATTAAAGAGCGAGAGATAGAGCTGTGGAGGCGCAGGGGAGCAGTCCAAAGCAAGAGCGAAAGACGGAGCCACGGAAACACAGGGGAATAGTCGAGAGCGAGAGCGAGAGTGAGAAGCGGCGCTGCGGCAGCAAAGGAAAGAATTTAGGGATTTTCAGATTATGATTTTGGCCTTTTGGGTTATACTTAGATTAGGGTTGGTTTAATTGGGTTATGGACTTATGGCTTTCATGGGATTTTATTTTAGCCGGTGGGTTTAATGGGGTTTTGAGTTTTATGGCCTTTTGGTTTTGGGTATATTTATTATATATTAATAAATAATCATATTAATTATATATTTATTACATATAATTTAAATATAAATTATATTTTTTTAGTACTACTTTATAGTTTATAGTTTATACTGAATTACTGATGATAGATATATATATATCCTGACTATAAGCATAAAGTTTTTGCATTTTATAAGTATATAAACGAATAGATGAAGACCAGGATTTATTTTCAAAAGTTTTTTATTTTATAGTGAATATAAATTATAATGTATTTATATTTTGAATTTCGAGTTCATCAAATCAATTATTTTAAATATCAATATGATTAATTTATAATATATCATATTTTTTTATAATAAATTATTTCAAAATTTGATTTTATATAACAAATTAATTTCTTATTCTTTTGGTGCTAACAAATATTAATTTTAAAAAATAAATATAATTAAAAATATCATATAATAGCAAAAGTATAAAAATAATAATAAATTAATAATTTGTTTTTAGATATAAATATTTAAATTACGTAAAAATGATTACATCTAATATAAAATAAAATGATGTAAAACATACATGAACCCAGACCGAACCTGAATCCGAATGAGCCCGAACCCAAATGGGCCCGAACCCGAATGGGCCCGAACCCGAATGAGCCCGAACCCGAATGGACTCGAACCCGAATGAGCCCGAACCCGGATGGACCCGAACCCGAATGAGCCCGAACCCGAATGAACCCGAACCCGAATGAACCCGACCCGAACCCGAATGAACCCGACCCGAACCCGCCCAATTGCCACCTTTAATCCCAAATATAGTATTTGGCATCACTCTTGATCTTATTTCTTTGGGATATTGTCAACTCTTGTGGCAACTGCTTGGTGACTAAGTAATTAACAATATTAGCATACCAAGGGGTTGTTGTGCTTATGGAAAAGAGTTGCTCATCCGGAAAGTTCTCATGCAATGGTAGTGCATCCTCTTCATGAACTAATGGCTAAGATGGTCTGCAACCAGGTTGTCTTTACCTCTCTTATCTCTTATTTCTAAATCAAACTCTTGTAAGAGAAGTATCCATCTAATCAACCTTGGTTTGGCCTCCTTCTTAATGAGCAAATACCTTAGGGCTGCATGGTCAAAAAATACAATTACTTTAGTACCAATTAAAAAAGAACGAAATTTCTCTAAAGCAAATACAACAGCCAAAAGTTCTTTTTCAGTAGTGGAATAGTTTAATTGAGCATCGTTAAAAGCTCGGGAGGCATAATATATGGCATATGAGGCTCTGCCAACCCGTTGGCCCAAAACAGCTCCAATTGCATAGTCACTAGCATCAGACATAATTTCAAATGGTACATTCCAATTTGGTGGTTGCATGATGGGAGCTGATGTCAAGAGTCCCTTCAAAGTGTCAAACGCCTATTTGCATTTATCATCATAGTAAAAATCCACATCTTTTTGTAACAGCTTGCAAAGAGGTAGTGTTATCTTTGAGAAGTCTTTGATAAACTGTCTATAGAAACCTGCATGTCCAAGAAAAAAATGAACCTCTCTCACATGTGTGGGAGGTGGTAAAGAATGCATAATATCTATTTTAGATTTATCTACTTCTATTCCCTTAGAAGAAATAACATGGCCTAAAACTATCCCTTGTTCTACCATAAAGTGACATTTTCCCCAATTCAATACAAGGTTAGTTTCCATGCATCTTTTAAGTACAAGGGTAAGGTTCTCTAGACATCTATCAGAAGAATCACCATAGACACTAAAATCATCCATGAAAACTTCTATGATGTTCTCTACATAATATGAAAATATACTAACCATACACCTTTGGAATGTAGCTGGTGCATTACAAAGACCAAACGGCATATGCCTATAAGCAAAGGTACCAAAGGGACATGTGAATGTGGTTTTCTCTTGGTCCTCTGGAGCAATTGCAATTTGATTGTAACCTGAAAATCCATCAAGAAAACAATAATTAGAATGGCTAGCTAACCTTTCAAGCATTTGATCAATAAGAGATAAAGGAAAGTGGTCTTTGCAAGTTGTTGAATTAAGTTTGCGATAGTCAATACAAACTCACCACCCTGTTTGAATTCTAGTAGGAACAAGTTCATTCTCATTATTTTTAACAACAGTTACACCAGACTTTTTAGGAATTACTTGGACCGAGCTCACCCATTTTCTATCCGAGATAGGATAGATCACTCCAACATCTAGGAGCTTCATTATCTCCTTTTTCACAACCTCCATCATAGGTGGGTTCAATCTTCGTTGTGCTTCTCTTGTTGGTTTTGACCCTTCCTCTAACAAAATCCGGTGCGTGCACATGGAAGGGCTTATTCCCTTGATATCGGCAATTGTCCAACCAATTACTGTTTTATGCTCTCTAAGCACCCGGATAAGTCTCTCTTCTTACAAAAGTGTGAGCTCTTTGGCAATTATGACCCGTAGTGTGTCCTTTTCACCTAAAAACACATATTTCAAGTGGTCCGATAATGGTTTCAACTCCAAAGTTGGTGCCTGCAAAATGGAAGGTAGAAGTTTCTCATTAGATAAAGGCAATTCAATAAATGAAACATCAAACCTTGCATCTTTAGGTGGTAATGCTTGTAACGATGCTACTGCTTCTTCCACTTGTTCACTCAAGGCGAGTTTCTCTTCTCCTTTAGAATTTTCCAAGCCAAGGTACCTGTTAATGGCTACTTCCAAACTATCTTCACCATTTAGTTCAAAAGCTTTCTGTACCAAAGAGTTAATTATATCAATAGTAAAAACATAGTGCACATCACTAGGGTATCTCATGGCCTCAAAAATATTAAAACGAATTATCTCGCCATCAAATTCCATAGTTAAAGTTCCATCATGCACATCTATTTTAGTCCTAGCTATTTTTAAGAATGGCCTCCCTAAAAGAATGGGTATTGGATTAAAAGACATCTCATCTTCCATCTCAAGAACATAGAAATCAGCGGGAAAAACTAACTCATTAACTTGCACTAGGACATTTTCTATAACTCCTCTAGGATAAGTGTTAGAACGGTCAGCAAGTTGTATTATAACACCAATTTCCTCTAATAGTCCTATATTCAATGAAGCATAAATTGAATATGGCATTACATTAATGGATGCTCCTAGATCTAGCATAGCGCGCTCAAACCTGGTGTTGCCTATCTTACAAGGAATGGTAAACATACCTGGATCCTTGCATTTAGTTGGGAGTTTCTTTTGAAGAATAGTTGACACATTCTCCCCTACACTTACCTTTTCATTCCCTTTCAACTTTTGTTTCGAAGTGCATAACTCTTTTAGAAACTTGGCATATCTTGGAACTTGCTTGATAGCATCTAGTAAAGGAATGTTCACTTTACTTTCCGGAAGGTTTCCAAAATTTCCTTCTCTTGCTCCTCATTCTTGGATTTTTCTAACCTGCTAGGAAAATGTGGAGGAGTTATATAAGAAGGAAAAGATGGTTTAGGAATTACCTTTTGTAGTGGCTCTTTGGGATATGAAGATGATGCCATGGTGTTGTCCTCCCTTTGAGCATTATCATTTTGTGGTGTCTCAAGCTGTTTCCCACTTCTTAAAGTTACGGCATTGGCAATTTCTCTGGGATTCAGTATGGTTTGGAAAGGTAATTTTTCGAAATCCCTTACTTGGTTTTGACTGATTGTTGTTGCCATTTGCCCAATTTGAGTCTCTATTTGGCTCATCCTTGTTGCCATTTGTCTGTTTGTATCCTTTATATCCTGTTGCATTTGCAATTGATTAGTAGTAAAAGATTTAACAAGATCTGCTAAAGACTCAACTGAATTTTGTTGTGGTGGTACTTGTTCTCGGGTTTGATATGGTTGTTGAACCCTTTGTTGATAATCCGATTGTCTATTGTCAAATGGTGGAGGAGTAGCTTGTGATTGGTTTCCTCCATAATTGAAGTTTGGATGATCCCTCAATCCTGGATTGTAAGTGTTAGAGTAGGGATCATACTTTCTTGGTTGACCCGGGAATCCACCCATAGCATTAACATGTTCATTTGGATCATCTTGAAGTGTTGAGCACATATCAGTTTGGTGCCCTATGTTTGAACATATACCACAAGCCTTCACTTGCTGTATTAGACCTACAACCATTTGTTCCACAAGAGAAGTCAGTTTATCAAATTTTTGTTCAAGGGTTGATGTACTTACCTCATTGACTTTCTTAGGTTGTGGTGGTGGTTCATCTCTCATGTTGAATTGTTGTGAGTTGGCTGACATGTTGGAGATGAGAAGTCTAGCAGCTTCGAGAGTTTTATCAACTAGTGCTCCCCCACTTGCTGCATCTATCATGCATCTCTCCATGGGCAAGAGACCTTTATAGAAATATTGGATGAGCAGTTGTTCATTTATCTGATGGTGCGGACATGAAGCACAAAGTTTCTTGAACCTCTCCCAATATTCATACAAGGACTCTCTGTTGTATTTCCGAATCTCACATATTGCCTTTCTAATATTGGCAGCCTTAGATGCTGGGAAATATCTTTGCAAGAATGCTCTTTTCATCATATTCCATGTAGTGATGGTCCCGGATGGTAGATAGTAGAGCCATTCTTTTGTCGAGTCAGCTAGAGAGAATGGGAATGCTCTTAACTTTATGTACTCTTCCGTGACCCCAGTTGGTCTCATACTTGAGCAAACTACATGGAATTCCTTGAGGTGCTTATTTGGATCCTCTCCTGCAAAACCATGAAAAGTTGGGAGAAGATGAATCAAACCAGATTTTAATTCAAAATCTACCTCAAGATTAGCATATTCAATGCATAAGGGTTGTTGATCCAAATCCGGAGCGGCTAGCTCCTTGAGAGTTCAGTTATCAGCAGCCATCTCTCCTTGTTCCTCTTGGATAGTTTGGACCAACTCTTCGTTCGTTCTTTAGGGGGAAGCTATGAATTCCCGAATTCTCCTAAGTCTTAAGTGAGGTTCTTTTTTTTTGGGAGATTGGGACATTCACTGAAAAAGAAAACAACAAAATAAAATAATTAAAATAGAAAATAAGATTAAACCAAATAACTAATAAACTAAAAAAAATAATCCCCGACAGCGGCGCCAAAATCTTGATGCACTCAAAAGAGTATTTCTTATTTAATCCTTGCACTAAAAATATCAATTGTAAAGTATAGTGATTAGCAAGGGTCGAGTCCACAGGGATTGGTGTTTAGTTTAAACTTAAATTAATGAAAACAAAATAAAAGGTTTTTTTTTTTAAATCAGTTTAAAAATAAAGCAATCAATAAAAAGTAAGAAAGCAAATAAATAAAAAGTGATCAGATGTGAGAAATATGGCTAAATGTTCATTCTTCACCACTAGACATCATTAAGAATCAAATTCAGATCTATCAATATCAATTATCTATCAAAGTTAACAACCATAGATAACAACATCCTATGTTACCCCAATCCTTTCTTCGTTTGTCGTTAAGCAGGACTAACGCCACTACTTAATCTCTAACTATCAAATAACCTAAGATAAACATCATTAGATTCAAAGTGATAGCAGCTTTATGATGAGAAATATATGTTGATTTAAGCAACAAACACATAAACATGGATTCATTCAACTTATGTTATGTTCCACTTCATAATTCCTGAAAACCCAACATAATCATGAATTACAAATTGCCACTATTGAATAGAAATCAAGACAATTACACGGATCAAGATTCCTAAACTAGCATTAGATAATTATCAAGATCTATCTAGTTTGCAACCTAAATAAATCAAGACAATATCATGAACAATTCTTGTAGAAGAACATAAACAACTTTGATAGAAAACTAATATATGATAGAATCTAAAAATTAACTACATAACATGTCTAGGGCTTTGAAATCACCCTAAACCAAATAAAAGTTTAGCCTTGCATAGGCATAGTTAACATAAACATGAATATTCAAAAGAAACTAAGAAGAAAAATAAAATAAAACTAAAAGAAGAAGAAGAAGAAGATTGATAAATAATCAATAGCATGTCCTAGTTGGTGGCTCAAAAGATGGTATTTATAGAGCTTTCAAGTTTTGGAAACCTTTCTTGCTGATCAAGGAAGCTAGGAATCAAAGGAGTGCTGGTAACTCGTATAATTATATAGTTTTTAGTTATGTTTTATTATTGTTTTGTGTCAAATACGAGTTAGTATTGCTTAGTCTAATTGTGTTTATGATCTTTTATATTTTTATGTAATTTGGTGTTTTTCACGAGTTTCTTTGAGTGATTTCAGATTACTAGGTTAAATCAAGAATTAAGGGCAAATCCAGTTCAGTTCCAGTTCCGACACCTTTTGCCATATCAGCTATATCTGGAGTTTCACTGAAGCATTAAGGCTGAAATTTTTACTGTGCAAATTTAAGAGGCATATCTATCTTTTTCATGCTTTACACTTCTTGAAACGGAGTCGTTTTCCCTAGCGAAATGTGGTATCAAGTTGGCTGATGTGCAATGCCGTCTGTTCTGACCAGTTTTGGTATTTTGATCATATCTTCTGATCCACATGAGAAAATGAGCTGATTCCAACGGCTATGGATCACAAACGGATAGGGTAATATATTTCTAGAAGACCATTTGATCCGATCAAGCCTCCAACATTGACAAAATCAACCATCAAGCTGGCTGATCAGAATTGTCATACAATATGACGAAAATTGTTAGAAAAATGCACCCACCTATTATACCTACCTTTGAAATTTATAAAGCTTGTCTCTTGTCATTTAGCTCTCCAAAATGTGTATAAATAGAGGGCCTTGGATGAGGATTATTATACATTGGGAGGATATTAGCCATTGTAATAAAATTCTCTAAGTTTTTTTTTTTCTTTCCTTTCTCTAGTTTTCTTTTTCTTTATTTACTTATGCTTCTTACATTTCTTTTCATTTTATTCATATCTAGTATGTGTTGCTAATCATATTGTTGAGGTGATGAGGTGAAGCTCTTGGTAAATGCTAAGGTTAGTCTCTTAAACATGAGCTAAAATGAATCATCATTTATAAACACTAGTATAGATAATATTTTCTTTTGGTTTAAAATCATACTTGCAAAGTAGAGATCTTGATTCATTATTGACAATGAAAATGGCACAATAAATGCTTGGTTTCATAACCTTGATTTGTTGTAGACATATACCTTGGCATAAGGAATGCTTGGACTCTTTTTATGAGTTTTGAGGACACCAAATGAACATAATATCATATGCTATGGACGTTGGACTGAATTGCTAAACCTTCCGATTGGAATCTCCCTTATGTGTGAATTTCAATTGTGTAATAAAACAAGATTAATCTTAGCATAACACCAAGAGTGGATTCTCTAACCTCAACATCTTTTCTTATTGTTTTTTATATCTTGTTTAATTTCTTTTATGTTATTTTGTTTATTTTGTTCTCTAATATCTTGTTTATCTTGTTTTGTTGTTGATTCCCTAATATCTTGTTTACTTTCTTTTTCTTATATATTTATAAACTTATACTTACTAATACGCTTCCCTGTGGTTCGACCTTGGACACCCGAGAATTTATTACTTGAACATAACCTGCACTTGGGTTTACAACTCTTAATTGAGTCTCCATCAAGTTTTTGGCGCCGTTGCCGGGGAGGCAATACTAAGTATATAAGTTTATAAGTATATTTATTTTTATTGGCTGGTTATACCGCCTAATTTTCTATATATTTATATTTATATTGTAAAGTTTATATTTATATAAATATATTATCTGTATATTAACTTTGTTTTATGCTTGTTTGGCGACGTGATTTTAGATCTCGTCGTTTAGTTAGATTTTATTGTGAAACTTTTTCAGGTAATCTTTCTAATACAACTCCTACCATGGCTGACAATGACAGACAAGTACGCACCATGCGTGACTACTTGCAACCAACTCGAAGCTCATCACCCTCTTGTTTTATTTTTCCTCTCAATGCAAACGACTCTCATTTTAAACCAGGTATGATAGCTTTGCTTCCAAATTTCTATGGGTTAGAATCGGAAAGTGCTTACTCGTTTCTAAAAGACTTCGAAGATATATGTGTCACCTTTAATGACCAACAATGTACAAATGAAATTGTCAAGCTAAAATTATTTCCTTTTTCTTTAAAAGATAAAACAAAAATTTGGCTTCATAATTTAAAACCAAGGTCAATTGGCACATGGCAAGAATTACAAACTGAGTTTCTAAAGAAATTTTTCCCAGCACATAAAACTACTGCTTTGAAAAGACAGATTCAAAATTTCAATCAAAATCAAAATGAAGCATTTTTTCAGTGCTGGGAGCGTTTTAAAGATTTGTTAAGTTCTTGTCCACATCATGGTTTTAAAAAATGGCATCTTATTAGTTTCTTTTATGAAAGTTTAACTCCCGAAACTAAACAATTTGTTGAAACAATGTGTAACGGTGAGTTTCTAGAAAACGAACCTGAAGAAGCCTTTGACTACCTAGACCATTTGGCAGATAACTCTCAAGCCTGGCACACAGATAATTCCTCTGAAAGTTCCAATAGATCTAATCTTGTTTCTAACAGAGGTAAATATCATTTTAGTCAAGAAGATGAGATAAAAGCTAAAGTAGCTAATTTGGCTAGAAAGATTGAAGCCATGGAACTTAGAGAAGTAAAAGAAGTCAAAACGGTTAAAAATGAAGAAAGTTGTGGAATTTGTGAAATCATGGGACACCCCACTTCTGAATGTCCAAACATTCCCATTCTTAAAGAAGCGTTGCATGATCAAGTAAATTCCATAAACACATTTAAAAAGCCTTTTCCTTCTCCTTACTCTGAAACGTATAACCCTGAATGGAGAAATCATCCCAACTTCAGTTGGCGGAATAATAATCATGTTCAGGTACCACAATCTCAAAAGCCGGGCAACACTTTTTCCTATCAACCTTCACGTGTACAAACCTTGGAAGAGACATTGCAAGCATTCATGCAAACACAAGCAAATGTGTATAACCAAACTTCACAGAACATCAATGAGATCAAAAACACCTTGTCCACATTGACAACTTCATTACGCATTCAAGAAAAAGGTAAGTTTCCTGCTCAACCTCAACCTAACCCTTCTACTCAATGTCTTGTTTCTTGCTCCAATGAAACTCAACAGGAAAATGCCAGTTCTATCACAACTCTTCGAAGTGGAAAGGCAATTGACAAAAACATTCCATCAAAAGACCAAGATCCTCATTTCCCTCCGAAAAGTAATGGTAAGGATGATGGTAAGTCTGAACTTCTTGAAAATTTGGACAAAGAAAAAGGTATGCATCCTGCTCCTTTTCCTCAAAGGTTGCAAACAATAAAGAATTTGAATCAAAATGCATAAATTTATGAACTTTTCAAACAGGTTAAGATTAACATTCCTTTATTGGATGCAATCAAACAAGTTCCATCTTATGCTAAATTTTTGAAGGACATGTGCACAGTTAAAAGGAAACATAATGTACAAAAGAAAGCATTTCTGACGGAAAGTGTGAGCTCAATCATTCAGCACCTTACTCCACCAAAATTCAAAGATCCTGGATATCCAACAATCTCATGCATCATTGGAAACACTAGAATAGAACGTGCATTGCTTGATCTTGGTGCTAGTGTTAATCTTTTGCCTTTTTCTGTTTATCAACAGTTAGGTTTAGGTGAACTCAAGGAAACACCTGTTACACTTCAACTAGTTGATCGTTCTGTAAAAATTCCTCGAGGGATAGTTGAAGATGTTTTGGTTCAAATTGATAATTTTTACTTCCCTGTTGATTTTATTGTTTTGGACACACATCCTGTTTCAAATCCAAATGTTCAAATTCCTGTTATATTAGGCCGTCCATTTCTTGCAACTTCTAATGCTCTGATAAATTGCAGGAATGGTATTTTGAACATTTCTTTTGGAAATATGACTTTAGAATTCAATGTGTTCAACATTTGCAAGCAACCTGGTGATGATTCAGAAGTACATGAAGTGGATTTCATTGAAGAACTTGTTCATGAACATCTCACCACTACCATATTCCATGATCCTTTAGAAGCTTATTTAATTGAATGTGAGTTTGATAATGCTTCAGAAATTTCACACACTGATTCTTTGTTAAATTCTTTTCAGGATAAGCATTGTTGGAAACAAAAGTTTGAGGAACTTCCATCACTCACAAATGTCACTGTACCATCAACTATTGAACCACCCAAGCTGGATTTAAAACCATTGCCATCCGAGCTAAAATATTCCTTTTTGGGTGAGAATGAAACTTTTCCAGTCATAATTTCTTCACATCTTGATGAACTACAAGAAGGTAAGTTGTTACAACTTTTGAAGATACACAAAAATGCATTAGGATGGACCTTAGCTGACATAAAGGGAATAAGCCCATTAATCTGCACACATAATATTTATTTAGAGGAAAATGCTAAACCCTCTAGACAAATGCAACGAAGGCTTAATCCTAATATGAAAGAAGTAGTGAGAAATGAAGTCATTAAACTTCTAGATAATGGAATCATTTATCCTATCTCTGATAGCAAATGGGTAAGTCCTACTCAAGTCGTACCTAAGAAATCTGGAGTTACTGTAGTTAAAAATGAAAACAATGAATTAATTCCAACTAGAACTATTACTGGTTGGCGCATGTGCATTGACTATAGGAAACTTAACTCAGTGACGAGGAAAGATCATTTCCCTTTGCCTTTCATGGATCAAATCTTAGAAAGAGTTGCAGGGCATGAGTTTTATTGTTTTCTAGATGGATATTCTGGGTATAATCAAATTGCCATTGCACTTGAGGACCAAGAGAAAACCACTTTTACATGTCCTTTTGGTACTTTTGCATATCGTAGAATGCCATTTGGATTATGTAACGCCCCTGCCACATTTCAAAGATGCATGCTTAGTATTTTTAGTGACATGATTGAACGTAATCTTGAGATTTTCATGGATGATTTTTCTGTTTCTGGTGATTCATTTGATGATTGCTTAGCCAATTTGAAAAATGTATTGATTAGGTGTGAAGAAAAAAATCTTGTTCTTAATTGGGAAAAATGTCATTTCATGATCACTAAAGGTATTGTACTAGGTCACATTGTTTCTGCAAAAGGGATTGAGGTAGACAAGTCAAAAATTGAATTGATTGCTAATCTACCCACACCAAAGACAGTAAAGGACATTAGGTCATTCTTGGGACATGCAGGTTTTTATAGAAGATTCATAAAAGATTTTAGCACGATATCTAAACCTCTATGTAATCTTTTAATGAAAGACACTGCATTTGAATGGACTAAAGATTGTGAAGATGCTTTTGAAAAACTCAAAAATATGCTCATTACTGCTCCTATTATGAGATCTCCCGATTGGTCTTTACTATTTGAAATAATGTGTGATGCTAGTGACTATGCTGTTGGTGCTGTGTTAGGACAAAAGAAAGATAATAAACCACATGTAATTTACTATGCAAGTAAAACTTTAAATAGAGCCCAAATGAATTATTCCACTACAGAAAAGGAATTACTTGCAGTTGTTTTTGCATTGGATAAATTCAGATCTTACCTTGTTGGATCATCAATTGTTGTCTTTAGTGATCATGCAGCTTTAAAATATCTTCTCTCTAAGAAGGATGCAAAACCTAGGTTGCTGAGGTGGATCCTTTTGCTGCAAGAATTTGACATCACCATTCGAGATAAAAAAGGAGTAGAAAATGTGGTGGCTGATCATTTATCAAGACTTGTTTGTGATGAATCTTTTGGAACCTCACCAATAAATGATACTTTTCCTGATGAACAACTTCTAATTGTCTCCACGACACCTTGGTTTGCTGAAATTGCTAATTTTCTTGCTACAGGAAAAATTCCTTCTCAAGGGAGCCCCCAAGATAAAAGGAAGTTTCTGAATGAGGTAAAGAAGTTCTACTGGGATGACCCTTACTTGTTCAAATATTGTCCTGATCAGATTTTTCGAAGATGCATTCCCGACAATGAGGTAAGTAGTGTAATTAAGTTTTGTCATTCCGAGGCATGTGGTGGTCATTTTTCATCAAAGAAAACTGCTGCAAAAATTTTACAGTGTGGATTTTACTGGCCAACTTTATTCAAAGATGCATATAATTTTTGCAAGTCATGTGAAAGTTGTCAAAAATTAGGTTCCATTTCGAAAAGAAACATGATGCCTTTGAACCCAATTCTTGTAATTGAAATTTTTGACTGTTGGGGTATTGATTTCATGGGACCATTTCCACCATCTTTTGGTTTCTTATACATTTTAGTTGCAATAGATTATGTTTCAAAGTGGATAGAGGCAATTCCATGTCGAAATAATGATCACAAAACAGTGATTAAATTTTTAAAAGAAAATATTTTGAGTCGATTTGGAATTCCTCGATCTATCATAAGTGATGGGGGAACACATTTTTGCAACAAGGTTTTTGAAACATTAATGAAGAAATATGCCATTACACACAAAGTTGCAACCCCTTATCACCCGCAGACAAATGGACAGGTAGAATTAGCAAATAGGGAGATTAAACAAAGTTTGGAAAAGACGGCTAATCCAAATCGCAAAGATTGGTCTCTTAGACTTAACGATGCATTATGGGCCTATCGAACAGCTTTTAAAACAACATTGGGCATGTCTCCTTATAGGCTAGTTTATGGAAAACCTTGTCATTTACCTGTGGAACTTGAGCATAAAGCATATTGGGCCATTAAAATGTTCAACTCAAACCTTGATGACGCTTCTAATTTACGGAAATTACAAATAAATTAACTTGAGGAACTCAGAAATGATGCATATGAGAATTTTAAAATTCATAAAGAAAGAACTAAAGCCTTTCATGACAAGTTAATTTCAAGAAAAACATTTGATGTTGGGCAAAAAGTTCTACTTTATAATTCTAGACTTCACATATTTCCTGGTAAGTTGAGATCAAGATGGACTGGCCCATTTGTGGTTAAGCATGTGTATCATTATGGAGCAGTTGACATTGAGAATCCTCAAAATGGTAACGTATTCAAGGTAAATGGACAAAGACTCAAACTCTTTTTGGAAAATCATGTTACTCAAGAAGAGGTTGTTTTTCTTTCTGATCCTTGTTTTGAAAATAACTAGATGTAAATATAATTTTTACTAATTTCCAAAAAAAAAATAATAATACATTTTTTTAACCCCGGTTAAATGGCAGATAACGGTACTCCGTGATTATTTAAGTCGGTTCCATTAGCTACCCACAAAACTGATATTGTATATAAATTTCTCTTTCAATTTCTCTTTCATTTTATATATATATATTTTTTTTTCAGGATGGATGATATTCTCACAAGATTGCAGAAACGATTTCCTCCTTTTCCTCGAAATATTTTACTGAAGCTTTACCAAGTTCGATTTGAAAGATTAAGAATGCTTATGCACAAAGGGGTTCCTGAAGGCATACATTGGATAATTGAAGACAAGGTACGTGAAGATGAATATCTTCCTGTTTTGCATTTACCAGGTACAGGTAGAAGCACTTTTGCAAAGAAGCGACGAGCAAAGCGCATGAGTTCAAATTGCCACAAATGTGCACGATGGACGTGTAACGGTAAATGTCGTTCTATTGGGATTCCGTCCTCTAATCGAGATGATAAAATTGAATTCATTAAGGATGGACTGAGTAAGGAGAATTTGGGTAATATCCAACTTTCTCTTGAGACGCATCCTAGTGGAGACGTACAAAGAGAAATTCTTGATTTATGGCCGCAATTCCAAAGGGAATGGCAACATCTTGGGAATCTGATGCACCCAAAAGAGTGTATCTTATTTAACCTTGCACTAAAAAGATAAATTATAAGTATAGTAGTTAGCAAGGGTCGAGTCCTCAGGGATTGGGTTTTAATTTATAAGTTAATAGTTTAAAACTTAAATTCAAGAACAATAAAAGAAAAGGGGTTTTTGAAGCCAGATTTAAACTAAAGTAAATAATAAGAATAAGATGCAAGGCGGTATAACCAGCCAATAAAAATATATAAACTAAATTAGGCGGTATAACCAGCCAATAAAAATATATAAACTAAATTAGGCGGTATAACCAGCCAATGAAAATATATATACTAAATTAGGCGGTATAACCAGCCAATAAAAATAAAACAAAGTTAATATACAAATTAGGCGGTATAACCAGCCAATAAAAATAAATATACTTTTAAAAATAAGCAAACTAAAAGTAAGAAAACAAGTAAGTAAGAAGAATCAAATATGAAAAATATGGTTAAGGTTTCATTCTCCACCACTAGACATCATTAAGAATCAATTTCAGATCTATCAATATCAACCAACTATCAAAGTTAACAACCGTAGATAACAACAAGCTCTGTTATCCCAATCTTTCCTTAGTTTGTCGTTAAATAGAACAAGCTCTCTATTTAATCTCTAACCATTAAACAACCTAGAATAAGCTCTCTAAATTCAATTTAATGGCAGCTTTATGATGAGAAAGATAGGTTGATCTAAGCAACAAACACATAAGCTCGGATTGTTCAACTTAGGTTATGTTCCACTTTGCAATTATTGAAAACTTGACCATAATCATTAATCACAAATTGCCACTTATGAATAGGAAATCAAGACAATTACACGGATCAAGACTCCTAAACTAGCAATAGATAATTATCAAGATCTATCTAGTTGTACACCTAAATAAATCAAGACAACATCATGAACAATTCTTGTAGAAGAACATAAGCAACTTTGATAGAGAATTAATGATAGATAGAATCTAAAAATCAATCACAAAACATGTCTAGGGCTTTGAAATCACCCTTAACCAAATAGAAGTTTAGCCTAGCATAGGCATTATAAACATAAAATTAAATAGAATCTAAGAAGAAAATAAAAGAAAGAGAGAAGAAGAGGAAGAATATTAATTATCCAACCTCTTGCTCTCTCTAAAGAAAAAGAAAACTAGAGAAAAGAAAGAAAACTAGAGAAAAGAAAGAAGAAGAAAACTTAGAGAATTTTATTAAAATGGCTAATATCCTACCTATGTACAATATGATCCTCTACAATCATCCAAGGCCCTCTATTTATACACATTTTGGAGGGCTAAATGACAAGAGACAAGCTTTACAAATTTCAAAGGTAGGTATAATAGGTGGGTGAATTTTTCTAACAATTTTCGTCATATTGTATGACAATTTTGATCAGCCAACTTGATGGTCGATTTCGTCAATGTTGGAGGCCTGATCTGATCACATGGTCTTCTAGAAAAAGGTTCCCCTATCAGTTACGGATCCATAGCCGTTGGAATCAGCTCATTTCCTGATGTGGATAAGCAGATATGGGCAAAATACGAAAACAGGTCAGCACAGACGTCATTGCGCATCAGCCAACTTGATGGTCGATTTCGTCAATATTAGAGGCCTGATCTGATCATATGGTCTTCTAGACAAAGGTTCCCGTATCAGTTACGGATCCATAGCCATTGGAATCAGCTCATTTTCTGATGTGGATAAGCAGATATGGGCAAAATACGAAAACAGGTCAGCACAGACGTCATTGCACATCAGCCAACTTGATGGTCGATTTCGCTAGGGAAAACGACTCCGTTTCAAGAAGTGTAAAACATGAAAAAGATAGATATGCCTCTTAGCTTTGCACGGCCACAAATTTCAGCCTTATTGCTTCAGTGAAACTCCAGATATAGCTGATATGGCAAAAGGTGTCGGAACTGGAACTGAACTGGATTTGCCCTTAATTCTAGTAATCTGAAATCACTCAAAGAAACTTGTGAAAAACACCAAATTACATAAAAATATAAAAGATCATAAACACAATTAGACTAAACAATAATAACTCGTATTTGACACAAAACAATAATAAAACATAACTAAAAACTATATAATTATACGAGTTATCACACCCCCACACTTAGCTTTTTGCTAGTCCTCGAGCAAAATCAAATAAAAATAAAATAAGAAAATCTAATCTAATCCACTTTCGTAGGAAATCACGGTGGCACTTAGCATGTGACACAAGCCTTTAAACCCCTAGGTGTCCCTAGTGGACGAGTTTAATCTCGTGAGGGTTTACTAGAACGATACCCACAAACATTGAAAAACTAAAATATAATAAAAATATTTATTCCTAATCCTTTCAATACAAATTAGAGACAATCTTTGAACAAGTTTTATAAACTAATCAATAGCTTAAAGAATTTCACAAAAAATCATTCTTGAATGTAAATTGTTTGAGCTAAGACAATATTAACATAACATATCTCAATCAAAATAGTGCATGTTCAAATTTAATCTCAACTTCTCACATGGGATACCCTCATGATTTTCACTCTTTAAAGTAGTGGTGAAGTGTTTACACTCAATCAATCTCATGAAAACAGTTCTACCATATTCTTGCTTGTCCACCTATTCTCCACTATTTAGATCATACAACTTCATGAATCAAGAGGTCTTTAATCAAGGTTGTAATGGGGCCAAGGGGTTTGTAATGTGGTTGAAGAACAAAAGGATAACGATATCACAAAGGTTCCAAAGAGTTCATAAAGTTTAGAGACATAATAAGATCATACAAAGAAACTTATCAAAACTCTTTACAAGTACATAGTCACCTAGGCCGGATATTCATGTTGGGCCTTTTCTTCATTCTAAACAACTTTGTAACATCTTTTTCTTTTTCCACAAATTCAAGAGATGATTCATATTTTTTTTTTTTTTACATAGGAATGTATTTGCCAGTATTCCATTTCTTTTTCTCTTGACTTTTCTTTTCTTTTTCCCCCACACTTATTTCTTGTTTCTAACCCAAATTTTTAACTAAAAATATCCCTTGTCTTTGCAACTTGTCTCAAAACATGCTAATTCATCTTTGGAACAAAGGTAAAGATATAAGTATATTTAGGTTAGGGACAAGTTATGGTTACCAAAGAGATAGCTTATTCAATGTAGGCTCAAATAGGTTCACTAAGGGTGTGTTCTCTTGGAACATCAATAAGGGATGGCTGTTTGGCCCTGGCTAAAAATCCTAATGCCTCTATCATATTCATGTTGTCACATGCATCAATATAGTCTCAAACGATTTAAAGCAAGTTCTAGAGAATCATGTAATCATAAGAGCACTCAAGAAAGAAATTAGATTGATTTGTATAATGCATCAATCATTATAGGCTCAAAAACTCACAAGGATGATTATACAAGTCAGATTAAGTCTAAACATGCTTCTTTCTCAATCAACATATCATATTAACATTGGCTCATAAAAAGGTTGACATCAAGCTCAATTCTCATGAAAATCTTCTCACTAATAAATCTGTTTTAGACTTATGCAATTCATATCTCATCATTGTATTAAAAAGGAACTAACACTCAAAAAAAAATAATAATAATAATAATAAAGACTCATAAAAAAAAATAGTAGACAAAATAAAAGAAATCCTAAATCATTCCCCCCACACTTAATTCTTACATTGTCCTCAATGTAAGTCTATTAACTCAAATGAAAGAATCATGTGTAAGAGAAAAGAACTAATAACATAAGAATAGGAAAAGCTAAGACTCAAAACAAAACAAACTCATGCAACCTGAATAATCTTAAAATACTAAACAAAAATTAACAAGTAAACATAAAAAGATTAAAATCAAACTGACAAGGTGTGTCTCAAGTCTCCCTTACTCAGACCTTGTTCAGAATGAATACTTCTAAATTGCTTAAAACACAACAAACTATTTTTTTTTTTTTTTTGAAAAGAAGAAATCAAACTGACAAGATATGTCTAAAGTCTCCCTTACTCAGACCTTGTTCAGAATGAATACTTCTAAATGGCTTAAAACACAACAAATTTTTTTTTTTTTTTAAATTAGCAAAATATGTCCCTTACCCCCTACTAAAATATGACATTGTCCCCAATGTCAAATTTTAAAGGTAGAATTTAGGAGATATTACCTGCAGAGGTTGCTAACCACTTATTATAACTGAGACACAACAAGCAAAATGTTAGATAATGTCACAAAGACAAAGTGCAATCCACTCCTTGCTCGTCCATATCTCTTTTTCTTTTTCCGAGCGTTTGCGAAACAACCGTAACAGATAAACACTCATAAGCTTGGAGCTTTTTGAGTAAATCTTCAATGGTTGTAGCAGAAATTATGGTTCTCCTTGCCTCTGAAAACATGAATCCATTATGCACAGCATTATCTAAATATGAAAGCAAATTACTAAAATAACCATTAATATTAAGCAAACCAATGGGTTTCTTATTTGTGACCAAAGATGACCAAGAAGCCACGCAAGCTATTTCTTCCAATGTACCCAGACCTCCTGGTAAAGCAATGAATGCATCGGCAGAATGGTACATGATTGTTATCCGTTCAGGGATACTCCAGACTTGTATTTCCTTACCCAAGGTAGGTCCACAAAAATCTGTGAATAGTTTTGGCACGATTCCTAGAACTGGACTTCCTCCGGCGTGTGCTGCTGTAGCGACTGCTCCCATTAAACCCGTACTACCGCCTCCATAAATCAACTGGATCTTTTGTTGGGCAAGTATTACTCCAACTCTTATGGCTTCATCAGCGAATATGTTATTTTTCCCTGGATAAGCACCTCCAAAAACACAAATTTTTTTAATGCGTTGGGACGAAGTACTTTCCATTTTTTTTTTCTTTTTTTTCGAGTGCCTGAAAGAGAATGAGTACATGGTGTAATATATAGAGGACTGAGTAGTGAATCAGACAAGAGTAATAATGTCGCCGAAAGTGTATCTGACCTGTCAGAAGAAAATGTTAACCTAACAAAAGATTTTTGCGTGATTTCAGGAAGAAAATCAAAAAGAGAAGAAAAAATCAACCGTAAAAGACAACTAAAAAAAAAAAAAACGAGAATAATTACATAAATCGAACAACACATAAATTAAACCAAAATAAAGTTATTGCAAATCAAACCAAAAGCTGAGAAGTCATTTATTGTAGTTGTGATTGTGGCTCACATCTTCCTCTGGTTTTACGTCCAGAAACGGCTTAAACGCCTTCTATGAGTCGAGGATATGCTTCCCATCCAGTTTTCTTACAAGCTGGCAAACAGGGTCTTTTAACATCGGATTCCCAAGATGTTGCCATTCCCTTTGGAATTGCGACCATAAATCAAGAATTTCTCTTTGTACGTCTCCACTAGGATGCGTCTCAAGAGAAAGTTGGATATTACCCAAATTCTCCTTACTCAGTCCATCCTTAATGAATTCAATTTTATCATCTCGATTAGAGGACGGAATCCCAATAGAACGACATTTACCGTTACACGTCCATCGTGCACATTTGTGGTAGTTTGAACTCATGCGCTTTGCTCGTCACTTCTTTGCAAAAGTGCTTCTACCTGTACCTGGTAAATGCAAAACAGGAAGATATTCATCTTCACGTACCTTGGCTTCAATTATCCAACGTATGTCGTCAGGAATCCCTTTGTGCATAAGCATTCTTAATCTTTCAAGTCGAACTTGGTAAAGCTTCAGTAAAATATTTCGAGGAAAAGGAGGAAATCGATTCTGCAATCTTGTGAGAATATCATCCATCCTGAAAAAAAAAATGAAAAAAAATTGAAAGAGAAATTGGAAGAGAAATTTATATACAATATCAGTTTTTTGGGTAGCTGATGGAACCGATTTAAATAATCACGGAGTACCGTTATCCGCCATTTAACCGGGGTTAAAAAAATTAAAAATTATATTTACATCTAGTTATTTTCAAAACAAGGATCAGAAAGAAAAACAACATAAAAAGACACAAAAACAAAACACTCTAAATAAAATCCTAAATTCTTCCCCCCACACATAATTCTTACATTGTCATTAATGTAATGCTATTATCCCCCAATGCAAGAATTATATGTAAGAGAAAAGAACTATTAAACAAAAGAAACTTATGCAGCCTAAATGAACTTAAAAGCAGTAAACACAATTAACAAAGAAAAATAAAACAATAAAAATAATAAAAGAAAAAGGAAAAGGAAAAGAAAGAGAAAGCAAATCTGAATATGGAAGGTTGGCAATTTCATCTTTAATTGGGCTGCCTTCCCAATTAACACTTGAGTTAGTGTTTTGAATCTAACCAACACCCTTTCTTGGCTTTTTAGGCTTGTCAGGCTCATACATGAAATTTCCCAAATTTATGCGTTTGAGAGGAAGCTTTCTTTGCACAACAGTGGATGCATTCTCCATTACAAGTATTATTCCATCATCCTTGGTGGTGCATATCTCATCGAGGAATGGTGCATCTTTTGGTACTTGTTGAATGACATCCACAAACAAACTGTTTAAGGTTTCCAGCGTGTCTTGTTCATGTTCATCCTCCTTAAACTTTGCGAATCTACTAGGAAAAGGTGGAGAAGAAACATTAGTAAAAATTGGAATCTCAAACGTTACCTCAGGTGCCGAAATACTCTTATTTGTATTTGTGGCTTCATTATCCTCAAGAATAGAATCCATCTCTAATTCTGTCTCATCCTCATCTTGTTCCTCATTCCTCAAGGTCACAATAGTAGTATTCTCCTTTGAGTTAATCATTGTTTGGGCAGAAGAGTTCTTCAGATCTTTGTGCTACCCATACCACCATACTACTAGCCAATAGGCTCATTTGCCTTTCCAAACTCCGGATGCTTGCCCTTGTTTCCTGTTGAAATTGCAAAGTATTAGTAACAAGAGAATCGACAAGATCTTCTAAAGAAGTACCTGAGTTTTGAGTCATATGTGGTGGTTGAAGAAGATCTGGTTCTTGAGACCATGATTGATTGAAGCTAGATGGATGAGTGTAATTGGCATAAGGATCTACTTCTTGGTAATTTTCTGAGTAGCCATAATTAGTATGATCCCACCATCCCTCATGGTAAGTGTTTGAGTAATGATCATACAGTTGGTCTTGGAACACTTGATGGCCTTGACATCCTCCCATGGCCAATTGTTGAACTGGGTAGGTGAGATTGGCTTGTTGATTTTCCATGTTCATATATGCCACCAACTCTTCAAGTGTTAGATTGCTCAATTCCATTGTTTTTTTTTTTTAAATTTGAAAAGAAAAACTTGTATGTACAAGAAAATAAAACTAATTAGAACTGAAAATAAGAATAAACCAAGTAACAAATAAACTAAAGAAAGCAATCCCCGGCAACGGCGCCAAAAATTTGATGCACCCAAAAGAGTGTATCTTATTTAACCTTGCACTAAAAAGATAAATTGTAAGTATAGTAGTTAGCAAGGGTCGAGTCCTCAGGGATTGGGTTTTAATTTATAAGTTAATAGTTTAAAACTTAAATTCAAGAACAATAAAAGAAAAGGGGTTTTTGAAGCCAGATTTAAACTAAAGTAAATAATAAGAATAAGATGCAAGGCGGTATAACCAGCCAATAAAAATATATAAACTAAATTAGGCGGTATAACCAGCCAATAAAAATATATAAACTAAATTAGGCGGTATAACCAGCCAATGAAAATATATATACTAAATTAGGCGGTATAACCAGCCAATAAAAATAAAACAAAGTTAATATACAAATTAGGCGGTATAACCAGCCAATAAAAATAAATATACTTTTAAAAATAAGCAAACTAAAAGTAAGAAAACAAGTAAGTAAGAAGAATCAAATATGAAAAATATGGTTAAGGTTTCATTCTCCACCACTAGACATCATTAAGAATCAATTTCAGATCTATCAATATCAACCAACTATCAAAGTTAACAACCGTAGATAACAACAAGCTCTGTTATCCCAATCTTTCCTTAGTTTGTCGTTAAATAGAACAAGCTCTCTATTTAATCTCTAACCATTAAACAACCTAGAATAAGCTCTCTAAATTCAATTTAATGGCAGCTTTATGATGAGAAAGATAGGTTGATCTAAGCAACAAACACATAAGCTCGGATTGTTCAACTTAGGTTATGTTCCACTTTGCAATTATTGAAAACTTGACCATAATCATTAATCACAAATTGCCACTTATGAATAGGAAATCAAGACAATTACACGGATCAAGACTCCTAAACTAGCAATAGATAATTATCAAGATCTATCTAGTTGTACACCTAAATAAATCAAGACAACATCATGAACAATTCTTGTAGAAGAACATAAGCAACTTTGATAGAGAATTAATGATAGATAGAATCTAAAAATCAATCACAAAACATGTCTAGGGCTTTGAAATCACCCTTAACCAAATAGAAGTTTAGCCTAGCATAGGCATTATAAACATAAAATTAAATAGAATCTAAGAAGAAAATAAAAGAAAGAGAGAAGAAGAGGAAGAATATTAATTATCCAACCTCTTGCTCTCTCTAAAGAAAAAGAAAACTAGAGAAAAGAAAGAAAACTAGAGAAAAGAAAGAAGAAGAAAACTTAGAGAATTTTATTAAAATGGCTAATATCCTACCTATGTACAATATGATCCTCTACAATCATCCAAGGCCCTCTATTTATACACATTTTGGAGGGCTAAATGACAAGAGACAAGCTTTACAAATTTCAAAGGTAGGTATAATAGGTGGGTGAATTTTTCTAACAATTTTCGTCATATTGTATGACAATTTTGATCAGCCAACTTGATGGTCGATTTCGTCAATGTTGGAGGCCTGATCTGATCACATGGTCTTCTAGAAAAAGGTTCCCCTATCAGTTACGGATCCATAGCCGTTGGAATCAGCTCATTTCCTGATGTGGATAAGCAGATATGGGCAAAATACGAAAACAGGTCAGCACAGACGTCATTGCGCATCAGCCAACTTGATGGTCGATTTCGTCAATATTAGAGGCCTGATCTGATCATATGGTCTTCTAGACAAAGGTTCCCGTATCAGTTACGGATCCATAGCCATTGGAATCAGCTCATTTTCTGATGTGGATAAGCAGATATGGGCAAAATACGAAAACAGGTCAGCACAGACGTCATTGCACATCAGCCAACTTGATGGTCGATTTCGCTAGGGAAAACGACTCCGTTTCAAGAAGTGTAAAACATGAAAAAGATAGATATGCCTCTTAGCTTTGCACGGCCACAAATTTCAGCCTTATTGCTTCAGTGAAACTCCAGATATAGCTGATATGGCAAAAGGTGTCGGAACTGGAACTGAACTGGATTTGCCCTTAATTCTAGTAATCTGAAATCACTCAAAGAAACTTGTGAAAAACACCAAATTACATAAAAATATAAAAGATCATAAACACAATTAGACTAAACAATAATAACTCGTATTTGACACAAAAAAATAATAAAACATAACTAAAAACTATATAATTATACGAGTTATCAGAATCTGATGTTAAAAGACCCTGTTTGCCAGCTTGTAAGAAAACTGGATGGGAAGCATATCCTCGACTCATAGAAGGCGTTTAAGCCGTTTCTGGACGTAAAACCAGAGGAAGATGTGAGCCACAATCACAACTACAATAAATGACTTCTCAGCTTTTGGTTTGATTTGCAATAACTTCATTTCGGTTTAATTTACGTGTTGTTCGATTTGTGTAATTATTCTCGTTTTTTTTTTTGCATTGGTCTTTTACGGTTGATTTTTCTTCTCTTTTGATTTTCTTCCTGAAATCACGGAAAAATCTTTTGTTAGGTTAACATTTTCTTCTGACAGGTCAAATATACTTTCGGCGACATTATTACTCTTCTCTGATTCACTACTCAGTCCTCCATATATTACACCATGTACTCATTCTCTTTCAGGCATTCGAAAAAAAATGGAAAGTACTTCGTCCCAGCGCATTGAAAAAAATTTGTGTCTTTGGAGGTGCTTATCCAGGGAAAAATAAAATATTAGCTGCTGAAGCCATAAGAGTTGGAATAATACTTGCCCAACAAAAGATCCAGTTGATTTATGGAGGCGGTAGTACGGGTTTAATGGGAGCAGTCGCTACAGCAGCACACGCCGGAGGAAGTCCAATTCTAGGAATCGTGCCAAAACTATTCACAGGTTTTTGTGGACCTACTGTGGGTAAGGAAATACAAGTCTGGAGTATCCCTGAACGGATGACAATCATGTACCATTCTGCCGATGCATTCATTGCTTTAGCAGGAGGTCTGGGTACATTGGAAGAAATAGCTTGGGTGGCTTCTTGGTCATCTTTGGTCACAAATAAGAAACCTATTGGTTTGCTTAATATTAATGGTTATTTTAGTAATTTGCTTTCATATTTAGATAATGCTGTGGAAAATGGATTCATGTTTTCAGAGACAAGGAGAACCATAATTTCTGCTACAACCATTGAAGATTTACTCAAAAAGCTCCAAGCTTATGAGTATTTACCTGCTACGGTTGTTTCGCAAACGCTCGGAAAAAGAAAAAGAGATATAGACAAGCAAGGAGTGGATTGCACTTTGTCTTTGTGACATTATCTAACATTTTGTTTGTTGTGTCTCAGTTATAATAAGTGGTTAGCAACCTCTGCAGGTAATATCTCCTAAATTCTACCTTTAAAATTTGACATTGGGGACAATGTCATATTTTAGTAGGGGGTAAGGGACATATTTTGCTAATTTCTTTAAAAAAAAAAATTTGTTGTGTTTTAAGCCATTTAGAAGTATTCATTCTGAACAAGGTCTGAGTAAGGGAGACTTGAGACATACCTTGTCAGTTTGATTTAATCTTTTCAACAAACAAAAAAAACACTATCTGGTCCATTTATTATCTGCATGTGTTTTACTACTTTCGTGTATGTATTTTTTTTTTTGAGTATTAGTATAATCTTGGCAAGCATGTGGATAAAGCAATAGAGTTACAAAGGCTTTGATTAAGTTATCTAGGTTATTTTCAATTTGGTTTTCTGAAAATTGAATATTTTTGATGATCAAATGTCTTTGAGATTGTTTTTGGCAGATCGGTTCGATTTTTGTTGGAATGTGAATTCATGGTGAGCCTTTGGAAAGCCACGGAAAACTGGGAAGACATAGTAAGTTTACTTTTTCTCTTCATTCCACATGCAGATTTAGGTCATCACATAGATGCTTGCATCTATACATGATCTGATCTTAGAACAAAGTCACTATCCAGAAAGCCCCTTATCTTTGTCCCCTTACATTAGGAGCCCATAGGTTGTAAACCTTCGGGTTGGATCCCTAGATATGAACTCCAGAAATTATGCCAAAGTGAACGGATACGATTTCGACCCCCATTCCCTCTTTATACTTTTATGATAATATTTGTGATCATTGGGTTTGGGATTGTGTGTTTCCTTCTTGTTTATTTTGTTATCTTTTGAAATCTGAAAAAAAAAATGGGAATAATGCAAAAGAGGGTAGTTAGAATGAGTGACTGTTTTTAGAGTCGTGAACTTCGAACTTATTGATGCCAAAACAATGTTGTGATGAGTTGAGAAAAAGATGCTGAAAAAAAGAGCTGATGAAAATCTGTCTTATTTGATCAATTGAATGAAAAGAAAGAAAAAGAAAGTATGGAATCCAATGTGATTTCTGAAAAAAAAAAAAAGAAAAAAAAAAGAATGATGATTATGAATAGATGTGATTGTGCAATAAAAGATGTCCCAATGAGGGCACAAATCAAAAGAAAATCACTTGTGCTTAAAAAAAAAATCAGAATTCAAGATTCGAGGTTCTTCATTATAGAGAGTTTTTTACTTTTCTATTTTCTTTGGATCGAGTCTTTTCTTGCTTTTTGTTTTCTTTTCAAAATATTAATGTTGAACATAGGACTAAGGATGAGTGAGAATGGAAATATTTTGAGAGGATTGATCACATTATTATTATATTTGTTGAGCCTAACTTGTGATAAACCTCAAATTATGTTTGAACATTCCACCCCTCACTTGTCCATAAGCCTCAGATTCATCTCTGTACCGATCAGATTTTTCAAGTTCACTTGTGAACTGCGGTGACAAGGATCTTAGCATGTGTACTTATGAAGCTATAGTTTGCCTAGTCCTCCATGGCTAGCTAAAGTCTCGCCAAGAAGGAAGTTCCTCAATCGTACGGTAATACCTTCAATTTTAATCTCATTGATCCTTTACTCGAACTTAATATGCCAATGATACTTAATTAGATGCCTTGCCAATTCTTACGCTTGATCTTGCTTGTTTGTTTAAGATCCCTTTAACTTGTTTTCCTGTTTATTTATTTTTTTAGGATTGAGTCGTTGCTAGGGACTAGCAACAATCTAAGTGTGGGGGTGTGATAACTCGTATAATTATATAGTTTTTAGTTATGTTTTATTATTGTTTTGTGTCAAATACGAGTTATTATTGCTTAGTCTAATTGTGTTTATGATCTTTTATATTTTTATGTAATTTGGTGTTTTTCACGAGTTTCTTTGAGTGATTTCAGATTACTAGGTTAAATCAAGAATTAAGAGCAAATCCAGTTCAGTTCCAGTTCCGACACCTTTTGCCATATCAGCTATATCTGAAGTTTCACTGAAGCATTAAGGCTGAAATTTTTACAGTGCAAAGTTAAGAGGCATATCTATCTTTTTCATGCTTTACACTTCTTGAAACGGAGTCGTTTTCCCTAGTGAAATGTGGTATCAAGTTGGCTGACGTGCAATGCCGTCTGTTCTGACCAGTTTTGGTATTTTGATCATATCTTCTGATCCACATGAGAAAATGAGCTGATTCCAACGGCTATGGATCACAAACTGATAGGGTAATATTTTTCTAGCAGACCATTTGATCCGATCAAGCCTCTAACATTGACAAAATCAACCATCAAGCTGGCTGATCAGAATTGTCATACAATATGACGAAAATTGTTAGAAAAATGCACCCACCTATTATACCTACCTTTGAAATTTATAAAGCTTGTCTCTTGTCATTTAGCTCTCCAAAATGTGTATAAATAGAGGTCCTTGGATGAGGATTATTATACATTGGGAGGATATTAGCCATTGTAATAAAATTCTCTAAGTTTTCTTTTTCTTTCCTTTCTCTAGTTTTCTTTTTCTTTATTTACTTATGCTTCTTACATTTATTTTCATTTTATTCATATCTAGTATGTGTTGCTAATCATATTGTTGAGGTGATGAGGTGAAGCTCTTGGTAAATGCTAAGGTTAGTCTCTTAAACATGAGCTAAAATGAATCATCATTTATAAACACTAGTATAGATAATATTTTCTTTTGGTTTAAAATCATACTTGCAAAGTAGAGATCTTGATTCATTATTGACAATGAAAATGGCACACTAAATGCTTGGTTTCATAACCTTGATTTGTTGTAGACATATACCTTGGCATAAGGAATGCTTGGACTCTTTTTATGAGTTTTGAGGACACCAAATGAACATAATATCATATGCTATGGACGTTGGACTGAATTGCTAAACCTTCCGATTGGAATCTCCCTTATGTGTGAATTTCAATTGTGTAATAAAACAAGATTAATCTTAGCATAACACCAAGAGTGGATTCTCTAACCTCAACATCTTTTCTTATTGTTTTTTATATCTTGTTTAATTTCTTTTATGTTATTTTGTTTATTTTGTTCTCTAATATCTTGTTTATCTTGTTTTGTTGTTGATTCCCTAATATCTTGTTTACTTTCTTTTTCTTATATATTTATAAACTTATACTTACTAATACGCTTCCGTGTGGTTCGACCTCGGACACCCGAGAATTTATTACTTGAACATAACCTGCACTTGGGTTTACAACTCTTAATTGAGTCTCCATCAAGTGCAAAATAGGCAAGATTTTTTAGTTTTACAA
Organism: Fremontodendron californicum; assembly: GCA_030761205.1. Classification (NCBI taxonomy): domain Eukaryota; kingdom Viridiplantae; phylum Streptophyta; class Magnoliopsida; order Malvales; family Malvaceae; genus Fremontodendron; species Fremontodendron californicum. The sequence continues at coordinate 32,548,089 of JAULJL010000005.1, forward strand.
TTTTTCTCGATTTTGAGGACAGTAGGGTCGGTGCCGCAGCACCACTTCCCGATGCCGCAGCGCCAAGTACACTGACTTGCACTTTTTGCTCGCTGACGTCGGTTTCTCGATTGCTGCACTGTCTCGTACTTTGTATCTCGCACTTCATCAACTGATTTGGATGACCATCCGTTGTCCGATTTAGGCGTGTAAACTATCGTTGGAAAGGTATTCAAGTAAGCTTCAAAAGTCAAGAGGAAGTTTCTTCAAATAATGACTTTAACATAATGATTTCCTTGCAACAAGTTCTGGAGGTCAGATCTGCCTGATCATCTAGCACTAAGAAATTGATTTTTTGACTCCCAAATCTTCTTCCATGTTGTGATTATGATTTTTTAAGCTTTTTACCATAATAATTGACATGTTTTGACTTCATCTCTTCCAAAATACCTATAATTCTTAAAAATATAATAATTTGTCAAGGAACTTAAGAATTAAAGCACAAAGTATAAGGAAATAATACATGAAAATGTATGCAATTACGCATTTATCAATGAGGTTGAACCCTGAAAAATGTGCATTCGCAGTAGGAGCAGGGAAGTTCCTCAATTTTATGGTCTCCGACAGAGCGATAGAAGTGAACCCAAAAAAAATCCAAGCAATCTTAGGCATGTGTCCACCGAGAAACACCAAAGAAATGCAAAGACTCACTGGCAGGGTGGTCACCCTTAATAGGTTCGTGTCCAAGCTCGTCGACAAATGCCTACCTTTTTTCAAAGTGCTCAAAAGAGCCTCTAGGTATTAATAGACCAAAGATTGCCAAAAGGCTTTTGAGGAACTAAAGAAGTATTTATGCTCGCCACCTCTACTCACCAGTCCATTGCCAGGAGATCAGCTGTATTTCTACCTTGCAGCTTCAGATAAAACTGTAGCAGCCGTACTCCTTAAAAAGGAAAAAGGCCGCCAAACGCCAGTTTATCATGTCAGTCGAGCACTGCAGAATGGGGAAATTAATTACACTCGGCTGGAAAAAATCACCTACGCTCTGATAGTGGCCGACAGACGCCTGAGGGAATACTTCCAGGCTCATCCCATCACAGTATTAACGGATCAACCACTAAGGGAGGTTTTGCAAAAAATGGATAAAACGGGGAGAATGACCAAGTGGAGTGTTGAACTTAGTGAGTTTGGCTTGGAGTATAAGCCAAGGAAGGCCATCAAGGCCCAGGCTCTGGCAGACCTTATAGCTGAATGCTCTTTCAACAACGCCATCACGACTCCAATCCACTACCCCGAAGAACCATCACCGAACCTTGAAGAGGGGACACAACAACTACCCCCGGATCCAACCCTGATACAAAATCCCCAGTAACAGGAAGTCGCCCCAACTGGCATGTGGACGTATCCTCAAGAAAAGTGGGATCAGGGGCTGGAATCCTGTTGACTGACCCCCAGAGAAGTGAATGGAAATACGGCTTGTCCTTCGATTTCTCCGCCTAGAACAATGCAGTAGAATATGAGACCCTTCTGGTAGGCTCGAGTTGGCACTCAAACTCGGGGTCACAAGGTTATTCGTATCTACCGACTTCCAACTAGTGGCAAAACAAGTGAACGGGGAATACGAAGTAAAAAGGTCATGGACTTTTTCAGTAAGTTGATAATTCAACAAATCGCCAGAGAAGAAAATGTCAGGGCAGACTCTTTGTCCAAACTCGCCTCCACCATCGAAATAAGACAAAGAGGAAAGATTCTCCTCGAACACCGTCCTCTGCCAAGCCACCAAGAAGGCGAAGGGGTCTTCTCGATCACCAATGAACAAAGTTGGTTAACAAGCATCACAAACTTCCTCAAAAATGGAACCTTGCCCGCCGACTCCAAAGAGCAACTCAAGCTAAGAAGAAGAGCTGCCAGATACACCATAATAGGGGAAACTCTATACAGGAAGTCATTTAGTGAACCTTTGTTGAGGTGCTTAGAACCCGCACAAGCTGAATACGTTCTCCGGGAAATCCATGAAGGGGTATGTGGAAATCACATGAGGGGCAGGTCTTTGGCACAGAAAGCACTTAGACAGGGTTTCTACTGACCAACAATGAAGAAGGACGCCACAAAAATGGTAAAGAAGTGCGATAAATGCCAGAAGTTTGCCACTGTTCCAAGGCAACTAGCAGAATTGCTCAACCAACTGTCAAGCCCATGGCCTTTCGCAATGTGGGGGATTGACATCCTCGGACCTTTCCCGATCGTCATAGGGCAAAAGAAGTTCGTGGTTGTATACTGCGAATACTTTACCAAATATATAGAAGCAGAGGTTATGGCGACCATCACGGAAAGGGTAATCGAGAACTTCGTCTGGAAGTCCATGGTATACAGATACAGGGTCCCCAATACCATCGTGGCGGATAATGGTGCACAATTTCAGAGGGGCAAGTTGAAAAAATTTTGTGAAAACTTCAAGATCTTGCTCACACATAGCTCGGTCAAGCACCCCCAAACAAATGGACAGGTGGAGGCAATGAACAAGAAAATCCTCCAAGGCTTGAAAAAGAAGCTTGACGATGCCAAGGGGGCATGGCTCAAAGAAATGCCAGGAATACTCTGGGCTATCAGAACCACATCCCACTCCAGCACGGGCGAGACCCCCTTCAACTTGATGTATGAAACAAAGGCTATGATACCATCCGAGATAGGCATCAATTCCCTGAGAGCAGCCCACTACGACCCCGACACCAACGAATAAGCACTTAGAAGAAATCTAGACATCTTAGAAGAAACCAGAGACTGGGCACAAGTCAAACAGGCAGCCAGATCACATCAAGTCACCTAGTACTACAACTCGAAGGTCAAAGACAGACAGTTCCAAGTGGGCGACCTTGTCCTCAGAAGTTGCGAAGCATGCAGGCCCACAGGTGAACAGGGGAAGATGGCCCTGAACTAAGAAAGCCCTTACAAAGTAACAAAGAAGATTGGCTTTGGAGCTTACGCGTTCAAACGAATGGATGGAAGCCTTGTACCAAGGACGTGAAATGCAATCCACCTAAAGAAATATTTCATGTAATCTTACATGCAAGTTGTATTTCCCTTCACGAGAATAATAAGACAACTTACCTTTTGTAGGAAAAATAATAAAAAGCCAACACTTTGCCCAACGGCCTCTAACTGGCCCATCAACCATCGCGTCCACCATGTGCGCTCGCAATAAGACACCATGCTGCATGCCCAATGGCCTCAACTGGCCTATCCACCATCGAGTCCACCATGTGCGCTCGTAATAAGATGCCATGTTGCACGCCCAACAGCCTCTAACTGGCCCATCCACCATCGCGCCCACCATGTGCGCTCGAATTAAGACGCCATGTTGCACGACCAACAGCCTCTAACTAGCCCATCCACCATCGCGTCCACCATGTGCGCTCGCAATAAGACGCCATGCTGCACGTCCAACGGCCTCTAACCGGCCCATCCACTATCGCGTCCACCAAGTGCATTCGCAATAAGACGCCATGCTGCATGCCTAACGGCCTCTAACCGACCCATCCACCATCGCGTCCACCATGTGCGCTTGCAATAAGACGTCATGCTGCACATCTAATAGCCTCTAACTAGCCCATCCACCATCGCATCCACCATGTGCGCTCGTAATTAGACTCCATGCTGCACGTCCAAAGGCCTCTAACTGGCCCTTCCACCATCGCGCCCGTCGTGCGCACTAACTACACACCCACCCATCCACGAACACCATGGACGACAGCATGACTACTCGTCTCCATCTAACCCTCACATTCACGCAAACGAGCAGCCAAGGTAGCAACCTGCAACAAGTTCGATAGCCTACCAACGCACCAGCAATGTGCACAAAGGCAAACTCCTAGACAAACAACAATGACAAACTTCCAGACAAATAATAAAGGAAAACCAAGCAATATGCATTAAGAAGACAAACAAACGGAAACCAAACAAGTTCTTCATTGATAAAAAGATTACAAATTTTTAACTAATATATACAAAGTCCTTGCCTACAGGACCACTATCCAACCCAGTTACAGAATCCCCCGCAACTACAATAGATAGGTCCCTAACTTCTTCATCTTTCGAAGGATCCATAATAAGGGCATCAGCTGCGCGAATCTCTTCCGTGATCGCAACAGGCGGAGGTAGCTCGCCTTGCGTGGCGAGGGTAAAAGTTCCTCCTTTTGAGAAAAGAAGACGCCTTCAACCTGGGGCATGGCAGGAACATCAGACCCTGGAACAATCTCATAAACCACCCTCAAGTTCTCCAACGAGGGCATTTCGGGGCACCGAGGGTCAAAATCCATATAAGGGTTTTCAATGGCCCCAAAATCAATTACCCTGCAGTCAAGGGACCCGTGAAAGAGCTGGACCCCAGTAAGGGTGTTCGCCCGAAACTCCTCCACCATCCCAAGGGCCACATCGACCACCTCACCCTTTTTGGCCTCCAAGGCTTTCTTCAACTCCATGGCATGCTTTTCCCTCTCAGCCTCCACAGCTTTAGCCATAGCCTCAGCAGCGACGGCCTCCACGATTTTGGACACAACTTCGGCAATAGCAGTCTCCCTCTCCTTGTCCTTAGCAGCCAAATCCTACTTCAGCCATTGAATCTCTGACTCTTTAGCCTTAACGCGATCCTCGAACTTGGTGAGTTTCCAACGCAACAGCGTAACCTGCTTCTCAGACTCTGCCACCTTGGCTAGACAGGACTGCTCAATGGAGGTTGTCTTGTCCTCAGCGACCTTAGTTGAAGTCTTCTCAGCCTTCAAAAAAAACTCCATCTCTTTCGCGCGAGAGGCCTTGAGCTGGAGATCTGCCTCCACATCACGAAGACGGGCTTTCGCTTCCCCAATCCGGTTATATATGGCCACGATTGCGGCTAAATTCTGAAAGAAGACAACAAATCACGTCAGAAAGAATAGCCAACGCCAAGTCACTAAGGAGTTCGAAGAATGAAGCTCACCTCCACCATATGCGAAATAACCCCGCTTTGCACAGCACGAAGACCGCAGTTTTCAATAATTTTCACCTCCTGGAAGGGGAGATATCTGGCTGCGAGCCCAGCTGACGTTATGGTAAGAACCCGACGGGCATACGGCCTTGATACTCGAAATACGAGCGAGACCCTTGGCGCGCACACTGAAGGCCGCCTCCGTGGGGTGAAGGTGACGAGCGCGCAGAATATCCCACAACATCATTGTAGGTGAAAGAAGACCCATCCCTACCCTGCGAGGCTGGTATGAGGAGCAGAGTTTTACCATATCCAAGAGGATCTAAGGTCTTCTTGGATGGAGGATCCACATCGGTAGGGGTGATCTCTTTTCCCGTCCCAGCCAATGGCTGTTGGGAGCCTTGACCCACCTTCTGCGTGCCCACGCCAAGACCTGCTAGCTTCACAAACAAAGAAGGAACGGACTTCTGTTTTATTGGATCTTCGCCAACCCTCGACTTCTTAGAAGCAAGTTCGATGGGCAGACTGTCCCGCTTATGTTTTTTGGCGAGAGGATCTTGAGTAGGTGGTGCAACAGGCCTCGTGCTCAGACTCGGGCCTTTATTCTTCTTCGTTGCTTGGAGAATCCTCTCAGCAATAGCACCACTTGACATCTCTACACAGAAGACAATGATCAAGATGAGAATTCATCAAAGAGTCTGCAAAAGAAGCATATTAAGTATACCAGCTCGCAAAAGATCTAAAAACAATTCCGCAGTAGTAGAACTACCACGCCAAACACCATCTTCATTGACGGAGCTGTCAGAGCTATTAGAACTATCGGAGCTCATAGAATCCCCCACGCCAAACTCCATCTTCTCATCACTGTCATCATCCACAATAATAACTTCAATTGGCCTTTGTCTAGCTCTTACACCAGCACCACTTTCACTCTCAGGCAAACTGGAGGATGGTGGCAGTTCTATCACAGCGGGGTTTGAAGCAAGAGGGTAGGCTCAAGAACCCAATGCACCAAAGCAAGCGTATGGCTGGACGATCCAGGACCATTACCTTCATCGACACCAACCGCTTCTTCGGAAACCACCTCGCCAGGAGAGGCAGTACTTGCCTTTCCCAAAGGAGTAGCCCCACGTCGAGGAGTGGTGTCCGTCTTCGTGCTCTTTTTCTTCTTCTTCTTAGGCTCAATAATGCCCATCAAAACCTTGACGTAATAATCAATACCGCCCACAGGGCCATTCTTTACCTTTGAAAGGAGGAACCAGACCAGTGAACTTGGCGGCCACCCTGTTCGGACTAATATTCTCTAAACAGTGCCTATAAATGATACAATTCGATATGGTCTTTTCCCAATTGATCTTGTTCGACATATAATGGTCGAAATGATTTTTCTACAAATCGTCCATGGGAAACGCCGCTTTCTGTGGATCCTTCGGGGGTTCACACCACTTCACAGGGAAGCCCCAATCGTCCTCCAATTTTAGCTTTATAGCAAAAAATACGATCTCCTAATGTGATTATTGCAAGGAGCATTCTCCACGACCACTCGATGGCGAGGACTAAGATAGCAGAATTTGTCCCGCCTCACCTTCAAATGATACAGATTATGAAAAGTGGCGAACAGAGGCTCCACGTTCCTCTTCTTACAATCTAGGAAATACGCCACCATAACAAGCCAAGAGGAACCTGTTAGCTGGGCAGCAGCAATCCCAAATCCTTCGAGGTAAGTGGCGAAGAAATGGTGCAACGGCAAGTGAAACCCCCCTTGAACATATGCTCGAAGAAGATCACGTCTTTCCCACCTCGCCTAAACTGACTAGGACGTTGTCCTGCCTCGGGCACATAGAAGTCATAGCGGTAATTGGGGATGAAGATACCACGAGTCAGCATCAGGGCGCCAACCTGCTCATTGGTCATAGTGCAGCGAATATTATCATAAAATTGGACGCCAACATCCCTAGCAACCCCTTCACTCTCCCCACTTCCTCCACTTTCCTCACTCTCCTCAGAAGACGTTTGGTCTACCCCCGAGGCACCACCACCACCAACTCCACCCCCACCGCTGGTCCTACCCCAGAACCAGCAGCCACTCTGGCCCCCTCTTCGGTTTCACGGTCCAAATCAGCACACACCTCATCGATGCTCCGACCACTGGCGTAGGACAGACTCTCCATCCTCTCCAGCGCATCGGAGCCACCACTATCACTCGAACCCATCCCACAAACCACCAGAAACAGCAAAAAATCAAACAAAAAGTGAAAAGCAAACTCCGAAAGTACCTCTCCAGACACGAATCAACCTCCTCAAACATACGAACAAGCATAGTGGAGCAATCCACCACCAGAACGGAGAACAGTGCAAGCAGATCGGACCTTCAGCAGCAAAAAGAGCAGCACTTCGACAGTAGAAACGATAAGCCAACAGAGGAAACTGACCCGGACACCCCTATTTATAGCCAAAGAAGAACCCCGATGGTAGTCCAACGCACCACACAATTCTCGACACGTGTACATTTTCGAACGGCCCGCTCAGCTTTTAAGGCTGTCATTAAGAGACAGGCATGATAAACGTCATTTCCTACCAACTAAAGGACAGCAGCAAGTGTAGAGCATCTCCTCGCCTAATCTCGCTTGCCCACACCTAGGTCAATTCAACACACTACTCTCCGACACACTCTAAACAAACAAGCACAAGGCAACCTTGCAGCACGAGGTACCTTCTACCCACAGGCTCGTCGGATATCACTTTATAACCTCCACCTCGTCTGGAGGGCAATTGTTGAACCCACTCGACCCACCAGGAGTGGACCCATCCGCCAAACACAAGGCCCAGCTAAACAGCCCAACCAGACGAGCCCAACAATCACCAGGAACAGAGGCCTAGGACATGTGGGCATCTCCCCTTCTTCCAGAGGTCACATCTCTCGTCACCTCCGCGCCCTCCTGGGCAATGCGAGGCATTAAATGCTACAGTCTGCAGGCGATGGACATTAAATGCAGCCGTCTCCCCTGAGGCCGCTTACATCAAACGACCTATCAGAGTCGGGCACGTGAAACTAGGAGGGCGAGCACTAGTTCGCCCAACCTCCCCTATATATAGCCCTCCTCAAGGCTACTTACGGTTAAGCTCTCTTTCTCTCTCTTAAGACTACTTACTCCTTCTCTCTTTTACACTCCTCTCCCTTCTCCAAACACTGACTTAACCATCGGAGTGTGTCCCGAAGCTCAACTTTCGGTGTCCTCTGACCTATTTCTCCTCCCTTTCAAGACCTCAGATCACCAAGGATCTCAAGAACACCATCACGACACAAAAGGACATTAACAAGATGATCCTAATCCGAAATAATTTAAACTCAAAATAACTCGAATTATGATTTATTCAAACTCTAAAAGATCTGAACCTCAATTGATCCGAAACAAAATCTAACTCGACCCAACCAAAATCTACTTTAGAAGTAATAGTCCATTAACCAACAATGAAGTAAAACAAAAATACTGTTTATCTAAGTTGCGATTCAGAACTTAAATTTAAGAAAATGAATTTAAATTTAGTATAAAATTATGTGATAAAATATACGTAAATAAAATTTTCATAATCATTTTTAAATTCATAAATTTATTTAATGTTTATTTTATGATAAATTTAAAATACTTAAAAATTTGAAAATTTAAAATTCATCTTCTTATATTTTTAAATGTATAAATATACTAAATATTAATTAATTTATATATAATATACACATCGAAGTCCAAACTGAGATTTTGCCATTAAAGTTTGTATTATTTATTTGTACGGCCATGAAATTATTTTTGTTTTTGTTTCTCCACTTTCGGGTTTGAGGACAACCATTGGTCTTCAATGCACCATTCCATTTTCATTAACACAAATTTCGTGGCCTTTTTAGCAAGGATCCATTTAACGGGTGTCTTATTAATGATTTTTTATTTATTATTTTAAATATTTTTTATATATTTTATATATTATTTTTATTAAATTTAATAAAAAATAATATATTAATTATTTTTTCTTTCTATATATTAGCATGGAACCTTCTCACTTTAGACTAAAGCCAGCTACATCATTGAGCAACAAAAAAAAAAGCATGAATCTAGATTTGACAATCCGTTTTATATATTTGTTTTATTTTCATATATTATAATCGTATTTAAATTATTATTTGTTTATATAAATTTTAACTCATTAATAATTTGAGTTACATAAATTTTAAAATGTTTGTATTTTCGTATCGTGTTCGTATTATTTTTTATGTCTTTTCATGTTTTGCATCATATTTTAATTATTTTTCTCGTATCGTATAATTATGTTATGTCTAAAATTATTATATAATTATGTCATATCCAAAATTATCAAAACTACATGGATCTTGGATCCTTGACAGATGTATACACATTCTATTTCATGTAAACATTCAACTTTAGCTTGCATGCGTGAACATTTGGATCGAAGAGTTTCTACCCAATCATTTGAACCGCTTATTATTGTTCTGTAGGAAAAATACACTAGCAACAGAATTGCATACAAAATGTTCTACTTGAAAATACAGACTAAACTATGAACAGCAAAGAAAGGAAAATTTCATTTTCTTTCAAGAAGAAATCATTAGTCATGCAACAAAAAACAACTTTTCATTGTTGTTGATAGATTGCAACTATCTCACAAGTCAATAACTCACACAATTGCTCCATTCCCAGACCAAAACCCAAACAAATTCATAGACTTGGTAATTTTACACGGTACGAAAAAAGAAAAAAAAAAACTACAACAGGACACCAAAAAAAACACAAATACATACGAATACATAAATGTGTCAAAATCAATATAACACAAATTATTAACGTGTCAAAATTTATATGTATGTATAATACTTTAAATACAATTATGACATGTGAAAAAAATATAAATACGATACACAAATTGTAAGATATACTAATTCATAACAAAAATGTAGGTTTTTTCAGTTAATAGCAACAACCAACATTTTTTTTTTGGGTAATGTTTAACATTTATGACCAACATTTTATGTTCTTCAACACAGTTTTAATATTATAGATTTTATTCAGGATGTTTGATCAGAGTCCAGAGATTAGAGATTTTCCATAAAATTTCAATCATAATCCATAAAGCTCACTACCCGGACCTGCCATTAGCCGAAGTGAAGTAAATCATGAAAAAGCAAAACAATGCAATACAGACTAGAGAATCAGAGATGTGTCAATAAATAGATCAATTTTCTATATGTATGCTATTGCTTTGTAATAAGGATGATAAGCAATTTCTTCTAAAGATGATTATGGCATGATTTACATCTAACATCTATATATATACATATATTTTGACTACATAAATTCTCGACACATTGACACATGATAAAAAAAAAAAAAAAAAAAAAAAAAAAAAATTGGTTTGAGAAGGAAAGAAAAAAAAAAGAAAAAAAAAAAGAAAGGAAAGAAAGAGAAAAAAGATGATAAAAAATTGTATATTTGTGTTCCTGTTATTTTTGTGTTTAAACTATTATAAATTTGTACACGTTAATAATTTATTTTATGTATATTTTGACACGTTTGTATATTCGTGTAGTGTTCATATTACTTTTTGTGTTGTGTTTTAATTATTATTTTTATGCTGTGTTCGTATCGTGTCTCAATTCATTTCATATTTTGCATAGTTTGTCATTGTGATTCAATTTAGAACAAATTTTGTGTGTTTGTAATGTATCTCAATTCATGACATATTTTGCATAAATTGTTATAGTGATTCAATTTAGAGAAATTTTTGTGTGTTCATGACGTGTTCGTATTCGTGTTATTTTTGTGTGTGTTTAAAATATTATAAATTTATATAAATTTTTACATGTTATTTTTGTGTGTGTTTAAAATATTATAAATTTTTACTATAAATTTTTATAGTAATTCGTTTTATATAGATTTTGACACGTTCGTGTATATGTGTCATGTTCATGTTATTTTTCGTGTCGTGTTCATGTTATTTTTCGTGTCATGTCGTATTTTAATTATTTTTCTATGTTGTGTTTGTGTCGTATCTCAATTTATTTTATATTTTACATAATTTGTCGTAATGATTCGTTTTTAACTCTAAATTTATTTACTTACGATATTAAAATATAAATAAATATAAATAAATAATTATTTAATATGATTCAATTTATATTTATTAATTTAATTAAAATTTTATAAATATTAAAAAAAATCCCAGCTAAGCGGGAAAGAATTCTAGTATATATATTTTCGACTACATAAACTCTTCACATGTTGACACTACACTTGTTTTTTTTTTTTTTTTTTTGAAATGAAAGAAAGAAAAAGAAAAAAAATTGAAAAAAAAAATTTGTGTGTTTGTGTTATTTTTTATGTTTAAAATATTATAAATTTTTACACGTTAATAATTCGTTTTTATATACTAGTATTTGTTATCACATGCATTGCATGCGAATGCTCGTTGGTTTATTTATTTTTGAATATATAATTGTATATTTTATAAATAAATAAAAATAATAAAATGCATATTAATTAAATTTTTTATGTAAAATTTATTTCATGTACAAATTATATCAAATTATAATATTATTTTTCATATTAATGTAAAATTAATTATGAAGATAAAAAAACTTAATATAAATTTTAACTTTTTATTTATATCAGATAAATTAATTCACTTTTTAAGATTAGTGAAAAATTAAAACTTTTAAGATAAAATAATTCTACATAAATTTTTAATTTATTTTTAAATTAATTTATTTAATGAAAGTGTTTTAATGAAATTAAATTTCTTACTTATAAATTAGATAAATTTTATTAATAATAAAAAACATTTATAATGGCAATTTACAAATATAATGAATGATGATAAATATTTTCGTTAGTTCAAAAGATTTTTCACATTCTTGCTTTTATATATATTATAGATTTTGACGAGTTTTTTTTATCTTAATACTGCAGTTTTATTTTTATTTACCGAAATACTGTTGGTTTGAAATTATTTTCCAAAATCCGCTTTTTTTTTTTAACCAGTTGAAAAATCGCCATAGCCCATGGTGATTTCCCAACGATAAATTTTTTTTAAAAAAAAACAAAGTTGAGAAATTGTCATGGGCCATGACGATTTTCCAACTTAATTTTAAAAAAATTTTACCTTGGGAATTCGTCACCCACGGTGGCGACTTCCCAAGGTTCATATATATATATATATATTAAGTTTGTTTCTTTTTTATTTTAAGTTTTTTTTTCTTTTAATATATATATATATAATTTTATTCTTTTAAAATATGGACCAGACCTATGTATAGTATCAATACCATATTTAATTGTCCAAGTTCGGCCCGACTCGACATATGGACCTCAAATTTTGTCCAAACCCGTTTAGGCCCGCCCATATTATTTTTTTTTAATTTTTTTAAAAATATTTATTTATTATTTTGATCTTTAATAATTTTATTTTTTTTTCTTTTATTAAGTTGTTAAACATGTACAACTTAACATATTTTTTAATGTTTACACTATAATATTATATTTATTTAATTTTTATATGATATAAATTACATAATATATATAAATATAAATAATATATTATTTAATTAGAAAACGGGTCGGGCTCAGGTCTAGAATGTTGAAGCCAAGGCCCGGCCCATACTTTAAACGGGCTTAATTTTTTAAACGGGTTTGGACGGGTAGCCTGGCCCTTACCACCATGTAGACCTGTCTAAGAGTCGGGCTACCCGTCCAAGCCCGAAGGCCCGCTCATATTTGGGAAGGCTTGGACAAAAATATTAGACCCGAAAAATGAGTTTGGGCAAAAAAATTTGGCCCGTTTAAAATATGGGCCGAGCCTTGGCTCCAACATTCAAGGCCCGAGCCCAACCCGGCCCGTTTTTTAATTAAATAATATATTATTTATATTTATATACTATGTAATTTATGTCATATAAAAATTAAATATTATAGCTTAAATATTAAAAAATATGTTAAGTTGTACATGTTTAACAACTTCATAAAAAATATATATATAAAATTATTAAAGATTAAAGATTAAATATATATTATTTTTAAAAAATAGAAAAAAATAATATGGGCGGGTCTAAACGAGCTTGGACAAAATTGAGGCCCATATTTCGGGCCGAGCCAGACTTGGGTAAGCAAATATGGTGTTGATACCATACATAAGCCCGATCCATATTTTAAAAGAATAATATATATATATATATATTAAAAGAATAAAAAAAAAACTTAAAAAAAATTTAAAAAAAAAATATGAACCTTGGGAAATCGCCACCCAAGGAAAATTTTCATAATTTGTGAAGAATTCCCTTTTTCTCAAGGTAAAAAATCAAAAAAAATTTAAAATTAAGTTGAAAAATCATCACGGCCCAAGGCGATTTTCCAACTTTGTTTTTTTTTTAAAATAAAATTTACCGTTAGGAAATCGCCATGGGCCATGGCGATTTCCCAACTGGTTAAAAAAAACGAATTTTGAGAAATAATTTAAAAACAATGGTATTTTGGTAAATAAATAAAAAATCAGCTATATTACGGTAAAAAAAAACGATTTTGACATGTTCGTGTAGTGTTCATATTATTTTTCGTATTGTGTTTTAATTATTTTTCCTATGCTGTGTTCGTGTTGTTTTTCAATTCATTTCATATTTTGCATAGTTTGTCATTGTGACTCAATTTTTTTTAAAAAATTATGTGTTCGTGTCGTGTCTCAATTCATTACCTATCAACTATGTTGCTTCGATTCTTTATTTTTTTTTTGAAATATCCGTATCTGACACTCATGTTCGACGTATATTCGAACATAAATATAAAAATATAACATTCCAAATATATAAAAAAAAAATTAATCAAACATACCCATCTTGAATACTAACATCCAAATTCAAGTAACATAACCTATCAAAGATACCATGCTGTGAAAGGGCTTAGAAGCAGAGAAAAAGTAAAAAGTATAGCACCCTACTAATAAACTGAGTTTCTTTACTGGAGTGCAGAAAGAACTCTTAAACTGTAGCTAAAAGTAAAAACTGTTTATTCCAAGAAAAGAGAAAAAAACAAAACAAAACAAAATAAAAAACAAAACAAAATAAAATAAAATAAAAACAAAACAAAACAAAAATTTAGCTAATTTCAACCATTTTGGCATAAGTAACTTACAAGAATCTGGCAGTCCTTTCATAAAAGCCATATGCTCAATGCTTTAAGGCTAGTTTAGCATTACTTTTGAAAAAAAATTGGGTTAAAAAAAGTTCGAGTTAAAAAAAATGTGTTTATAAAATGTGATAAAAAGTATGGTTTAAAAACTTTTAAGTGTTTAGCATTGCTGTGAAAAAGTATTGTAGGAAATTGAAATGTCAAAAAATAATAATAAAAGTGTATAGATGTGAGGATAATAAAGTTATTTTATTCAAAAGCTAACTTTTAAAGTCCAAAATCTATATTTTTTGGCTTTTTGGTTTGACTTTTCAAACCATGGTTTCAACAGCAGAAGTCAAATTTTTTTATCTGTTTAGCATTGCGTTTGCGATGAAAAATAGCTTTTGACCTCAAAAGCTGTGCCAGAAGCAATGCTAAACTGAGTCCTTAGTTCATTAGCATATACACCACGCACATTTACTCCACCAGTTTTCCAGCTTCAAGACTTTGTTTTCTTTCCCTGACCTATATATATATATATATATATATATATATATATGTTGCTTCAACTTTTTATTTTTTTTAAATACTCGTATCTAACATATTTTCGAATATAAATATGATATATGATCCTCTAAAAATATTCCAAATACATAAAATTTTTGAAAAAAATAATAATTAAATATATCCGTATCAATGTCCAACATTCATACCCGCGTGTCCAAAATTCCTGAATCCGAATAACATTAGGCTCGAACTGCATCAAAGGCCTTTCTCCTTGTACCCAAAAAAAAAAAAAAAAAAAAAAACCTGCACAGAAGCACTCATTCTCTACTTTCTAGAATTAAAAACATTAGTAACATCTTCAAACTCTGTTATGTTATATATATGATCAAGAAATTCGATAGATACATACGGAAAGAAAGTCATAGATGCAAAGCCTATTAAACACGAACTTAATAAGAGAAAATTCTCAGACTGAATAACAAGATCTCTCATGGTAAAAAGCCACAACAAAAGACTAGCAAAATGATTTTTTTTTTTTTAAATTTGTGGTAACACCATGGAGTATTAACTGCAATTTGCAAGCATGCACTGCAAACTTAACAAAAAACTCCCAAACCAATATTTATCCATTAGTGAAATGGGAAATCAGAAACTACAAAAACAAATAACATGAGCTGACAAGCATTTACTTTTGGGATGATTTATCAGGTATGAAAAAGAAGGTAAAATCCCCTCATTTGCACTCAACAACAGCTTCAGCAGCCCGTCGAGGCTTGTTTTTGCGCCTGCTACCATTTTGTCGATACCCAACAGATTTAGATGAATCATCATCAGTGCTCGACTTTGTTGTAATACAATTTTCTTTCTTGACTGAATCTATGTTTTCTTTTGCCTGCATTGACCTTTTCCTCTTCCTTCCATTCTCCATAGCAGCCGCCTGAGTTTTCATCTCCTTCATAGGAATATTGGAACCTTTGACATCTTCACCATCTTCTTCTTTCTTCTCCACCTCGTCATCTTCATCAATATCATCTTTCAATTGCTTTTGCGGCCTTCCTCTTCTCTTATATTCTGGAATTTTTTCATCTTCACCAGAAGAAACAACACTACTCTGCTTCTTTGCTTTTCCTCTACCTCTTCTCATTGTACAAGAACCACTTTAAAAAACGATTTCAAACAACTGGATGAACAAGGTTTCTGCAAAGACAAAGAAATAGATTCGGTCCAAAAAAATCGACATTCAATAACAAATGACCTATGAAAATAAGAAGAGCAGATATTATTAAATGACAGAATAATAGGAAATAGCAAACTCCATTTTCCAAATTCAGTTAAAGATTAAGAGAAATACATATCATGCCAACAGTAATAATTGAAAATACCATCAGTTAACATATATACATACATAAATCGAATAGAAAGGAAGAGCCTTGAAACAAGAGGCAATACAAAATCAATGAAAAACATTCATGCAATCATGCCTTAGTTTTGTTGCAAAAATCTAAAAAAGAAATTGCAAATTTATATATTTTTCTTTAAATGTTCTCTATTCTAAGAAACTATGTAAAACTCACCTAAACCACAACAGAAACTCCGATATGGTTAATCCAACAGCAGCTTTTGCATTTTTTTTTAATTAATATGAAATGAATTTTCTTGTTTTAATTCCACTTCTTTTCCTAAATTTTCTCGGAATAAATCAGAGGATAAAAAAAACTCAATCAGAGTGCTCATAAAGACATAAAGGATAAATCATTGAATAGAAAAAGAATGAAGCAAATAAAAAGATTCAAGACAAATCAACCTAAATTCAAACTGTATTTAACCTGACAAGTGCACAAGAAGAAACTACAAATCCATGCAATCTTCAACTATGAGTAACCAACTAACAATAGAGAAAACCCAAAATCAATATAAAAGCCATAAATTCAAAGTTTTCATGTTATTCACACCAATATAAAATTCACGCCATCTCTGGTATATTAATATAAGGTTGAGTAAAGCAAAAGTTTTTCATATTCTGAAGTCCTAAAAAGTAAAAAAAAAAAAAAAGAAATCTATGATTCAGAATATATATATATATATATATATATATATATTCTTCATTCCCCAATAATTACATCACCAAACAAAGCATTAACTTCTCATAAACTAATACACCATAACAGAAACATTTACATACACAATTACATACATAGCTTTTTATCTTCTTTTCTATAGAGAACTCTAGTATCTATCTATAAAGAAAGAAATAAGAAAAATGAAGCTAACCTTAAAACATACATCAATAGTATGCATCTTTTACACAAAATCCCATTTTTCAGAATCTCATATACCAATGAGAAAAAAAGCTGGGTTATTTGTTCCTTTCAATGGTTTTCCAGAGTGAAGCTAACAAAGAACAAGTTTTCTTGAAACTATGATCTGAATGAGAAATAAAGAAAACCCAGATCAGACAATATGGTGTAAGTTAAAAGGAAACATCATCAGAAGCACAATGAGTTTTTAACAGGCTAAGCCAATGAGCAAAGAGGCATGGCTGGGATAGAGAAGAGAAGAGAAGAGAAGAGAAAGAGAAATGATAAGAAGAAATGGTCAGTGGTAAGAGAAGAGAAAAGTGTTAAAAAGAGGGGTTCAAGTTCTAGGATTGAAGTAGAAAATTTATTTTGTAGGGTAAAAACTAAAGTAGAAAAAGTAACAGACTTCGCTCACTGTCAAGAACATTTCCTCTACCCTTTAAAGATCATCATCTCAAGTTTCACTGTTGGTTTTGGGTGGCTTTGACTGACACGTCTACGGTGATTATGGCATAACACAATAATAAGTGTTAGTACACAGGATTTTTCCGTAGTTGGATACAGATTGTGCGAGCTGAGACTTGGTTTCAATCATACGCGCGAGTAAGAGCGTGAGTGAATTTCAAAGGTAAACATAAAGGCGCGTGGAAATTACCTTCTTTTAGAGCCAGTGTATTTAGGTCAGAAGCTTGGCTAACCTGGCCCTTTATTTTTTTTTTATCTTTTTTGGTTATGAAAACTGGCTGCTCATTTATTCAGTTCAGATTAATCAAGTGAAAGGGTAGGCAAGTATCTATTGACATGACCTAAAATCTCCATCTTTTAAAAGTTATACCGTTATTTGTGGACTGTTTTGAGGGTACAATCGTCATTGGATGACATTGAAAAATTCAAAAAAAAAAATTCCTCACATCCCCTGGAATGAATGATATAGTCATATTATTATATGTCATAAATGTCTCTATCTGATTAAATGGATCTGTCTTGGTAGAAAATTCCTGTTAATTTTTTTGTTTTAATATATTAATAATTTATGTTAATATTTTAGTTATTTATTCATATTCATATTAATGTTTTTATGTCCTTTCATATTTTAATTATCTCTCGTATCAACTTTAAAATTTTTCCTAATAAATTTAGTATCATTCATTGGAGGATGAAAAAAAAAAAGAAAGGCAGGATAATTTGGGGATAGATTTTGTGTTTTTTTTTTTTTTTTTTGAAGTTCCAAAAATGAGCAGTGTTGGGGGGCTCATAAATTAGAATTACATCAAATTCAAATAAAATACTTAGTAATTGAAATGATTATTATTATATAAACAGAGTTGAGGCTTAATTGGTTGTTTTGTTTAATCAACTCACCTTGAAACTTATACCAAATTCAACTTCAGTATACTAACCAAAGTAGTTGATTTAAGTCTTTGTGTGGTTGTGAAAAGTGAAAACCAAATGTTTCAAGAAACCCAAAAAGATGAACCCCTTTTTGACAGGTTAATGTCATTCTATTTTAGCCACACTCCCAAGTCCCAACAACAATTGACAAACCCTTTTTTCGCCTATCGGTCGGTAATCTGGTAGAATAGAAACACAAATACCGTAGGTACTTGATTAAAGATGATTAAATTATTATTTTAGATTTTTTTTTTCATTTAATGCATTATTTGTTATTGAATTCAAGAAAAAATAATTCATTAATTGTATTTTTTTTTCTTTAAATATTATCTTAACTAGTACTGCTGGCTAACCTTTCTCATACCATAAACTAAAGATAAATGTTAATCTGTCCAAAAAATCAGACTACGCACAAAAAATAAATGTTTTAAAATACCATTTCTGTAGTAGGATTGTCCTTATTAGACAAAATAGCATTACTCTAACTTATATGATAATGATAATAGGTTTTGGAGGAATGACCATTACAAATAAGAAATGGCCAAATGGGAAATTAGAATTACAACCAAAACTAATTACAGCCGTTTGCTTCAACAGTTTCATTAATGTTACTCTGTTCAAAAGAAATGGTTTATATATAGCACATCCAAACATGCCCTCAAAGCTTATTGCAGTTAGTTAATCATCTGCTCTGCAAAACTCATTGGCTAAGCTTATTGCAGCCAAAATCAGGTTTTGAGATAACTACCTAGCCAGTCTTGCCTTTGCTCATTCCTACCATACCATGCCAATATCTAATGAGGGGTTCTTACTAAGACGTTATTCACTTGCAATCGTCTTCGACAGAAGTTATGGCCTTATGAGTTGGTTCATGCAGCTAACCTTATGGCCTTATGAGTTGGTTCATGCAGCTAACCTTATGAGGTGGCATCCAGTAGATCTGAGGTTCGAATCTCAACATTTGCAACCCCTTCCCCTATCCCTAAACTGTAGCCTCCTTTGTACCAAAAAAAGAAGAAGTTATGGCCAGCATTACTAGCTTATATTTCTAACATTACACTGATAATCCAGATTGCTTAGATTGGAATTATACTGTAGTTTCTTTTTTCAGTCACTGAGGTCAATAAGCTGCTTAAACTAGATGATATCTATGTATATATTATTCAAATTTCAAGAAGGCATAGTTCAAGAAATTATTATGAACCATGGAGTATTATAATATGCATTCCACTAGTTTCAAGGGAAGCACTCTTAATCAAATATATGTAGAGCCAGAACCTCTTTACTAACAATTAAACACAAAATTCATATAAATTTTCAGACGCTTTACTTAATAAATTTGCTTGTCCTACACAAAGTTCATATAAATTTTCATCTTAAACACTGAAGTGTACTTATGCTAACCAATTCTTGAAGAAATAAATAGCTACAGCTGGTAATAGTTATTAGTATCATGATGGCCTCACTTTGAAGTCAATAGTTACAAGTAATGCATATGGATGCCTAACAGTTGAACCAACAAAACGATGAAGTAGGAACCAGAATCTAAAAGTTTATTACCTGATGCACATCAACTCTGCCAGTATAGGCTAATGGTAGTTGAAGGAAATGGCTCCCCTTTACTATGTATGAATGCAGGCTAGGTGAAGTTTTTACTTTGTAGAAGAAACAAAATCAAGTATCTCAGACAATTGCGGTAGCAACTAGCAAGGAATAACCCACAAAAGTGCAATAAATACGCAAATAATATCATTTATCCAGGGTAAATTTTGCTTTTCAAATCCTGCCAAACTTGAGGGCCACTAGGATGATGATTTACATATTGGCTCAGAAATATTTTGTCCGAACATGCAACAATAGTACTCAAGGACAGGTTAGGCTCTACCTTTTCCTGATCTTTGAGCCAGTTATACATTGCCAATCTAAGCCTGACCCTCTGTGTCGTATAGGAAAGATAAGAGGGGAATGAAATTAAAGAGGATAAAGGGAAACCCAACTCGTTCACTAGAATATCAATCTTAGATTGGATGACAGCTTTTGTTTGGTTTAGGATTTGAGGGGATACACTGACCATTTTAGAAACATCTTCCTTATCCAAACCAGCATTCACAATAGAATCAAATCTCTCCTGAAGCTCCCCTCCCCTGCCTCGAAACACCTTGAATGCTTTCTTCATCATGTTAGGGTTTTCCCCATACCCCAAGTCTAAGAAGAACTTCATCTTCAACCTTTGTGACTCTAAGTCCTCTCCTGAGTCTGGTAATGGCCCAACTTTTGTTCCAAAACCCCATTTACCCAATTCTTGGGGGTTCTCCTGGATGTATTTACAAAGCCGCTTTTTTCCAACATTCAAGTTATTAAGTAAACTATTAGTTTTCTTCAACATGCATGAACCGATTAATATGGGGTAAGAACACACAATTTTCCCAATCTCATCCACTTCCATCTCAATCTCATGAAAAAACAGAAAACATTTGATAAGATTTGAAACAAATTGTGCAACTTGGATTTCTGGAAACTGTAGAAACATAGAAGATATCTGATCCATTGGGAGTCCAAATTTCAACAGGAATGCGATTAGTGAAAGCACTCTATCCCCGGAGCCCTCAAACAAAAGCCCTGGATGCTGGCTGATTAAACCACGTAAGTCACTGTTGCAACCCATCTCCCTAAAGAAGTTCAGAACACGAAGTATCATGCTCCAATTATAAGACTCCTGCTCTGACAAATGCTCCTTAATCCAAGCATAATCAAATCCCACACTCCTCAAAATCTCTAATACCTTAATAAATTTCATATCTACATCCCCAATCAAAACATGAGGACTACAAATAATAATCTTCGCCATAAAAGACTGACTAAGCCCCAATTCTTGATAAGCTTGAAGCTTTAACGGCAAAACTCCAAATTCATGTTGAAACACTTGAACTGCTTTCTTATATATCAGACCAATCTTATTTCGTTCAATCCCATATTCGCACAAGACCCTATAATTCTCTAGCAACAAACAATCATCACTCAAAAACATCAAATCCCTAGGAAGTAAAGGAGTATACTCAAAAGGTTTCAGTCCCAAACTCTCAAAGAAAGGTTCAAATTCATTTATGGGATGGTAACGCAAAAAACGCGACATAGAGCTTCCAACATCCTTCACAATTTCAACCTTTTTAAAAAGCTTTCGTAAGAAATGGGGTGAGTTTTTGCTCATATTCTCTGCATCTATAAACTGAATACTCCTAGTAGAATGCAAATATTCCAACAATGCAGCTTGAGCCTCTTTCAATGTGGCACGGGGGATTCGCGCAACGTCTTCGCCATCACACATTTCAGTTACAACTGATCTTTTTGTCCTATAAAGTCTAGGGTTTTGCCTTTGTGCAAGGAGAAATGAACCCATTTGCCAAAACGGGTGTTTTAGTTGGTTTTCAACAAAATAAGAAGATACCCATTTGACAATAGATGGTTTCCCAAGTTTTTGAAAATGGGTCATGATAAGTTTGATCAAATACAAAGCCTACTTAACAATAGCTAGAGAGACCAGAGAAAGGATAAACCTTTTAAAGAATAAAAGGTTCAAGTTTTGGTGTTTTACCTGGGATTTGGCAAGTTTGGGAGCCTTGTCTGCTAGTTTGTTTGTTCATTCTTCTTCAACTGATACAGTGGTAGCCAGGAGGCAGTTACCGTGAGGTTTACAGTCTACTTAATTTCGGACTTCCAGAGGGTTTTTGGTCGAGGCGGGTTTAGAGAAGGGAAGAATGGTCATTAACTCTTTATATATATATATATATATATATATATATATATATATATATATATATATTCACCTTTTGAAAAAATTTAATTTCCTTTTTTTTTTTTTTTCATTTCGTGTAATATTTGGCATGACATGATAAGAAAAGTATCATCAGAACAAACAAAAATGAGGAGTGTTGACAATGTTTTTAGGTTGGTTGATGGTTTTTTTATGGAAGGAGAATTGGAGAGCTGTAGAGAAAGATTTGAAATAGAGACAAAATTCATATGAGTATTTTATTTTGAGTCACGTTTTAATGCTTAAGTTAACAAGATTTTGAAAGGTAAAAAAGCATAAAACAAAATAGTAAAAGAGAAGATGATGAAAAAAGAACTTTTTTTTTTTTTTTTATCTCATGCTTTTTATATATAAGGTCATGAAAGATATAGGATTATCCATTTGGTCTACTGTTTGTTAGCTATTTTAACCGTTTGTCCACATGTGTGCAGATTAATTATGGACATATATTATTTTTTTTAGGGCACAACTGGTGGACCCAAGTTAATGAATTTCAATATAATTTGATTTAATGTTGGATCTTAATTCTATACCATGTGTGTATAAGAATAGTGGTGATTGTTTGTTGGGAAAAATCTAATAGCAGAAGAGTTAAAATAAAAAGTTTGGTGTACTTGATCATTTTGCACTTCACTCTAAGGGCGGGTTTTGTTCGAAGAATTTTTCATTACCGGTCGTAATCTTAAATTCCGTCATGAGATTATCATATTTGGTTCACTAACATTCCGCAAACTCGGTAATATAATATTAGCTACAGTGTCAAAATTGGATCATATTGGGTGTAATGTCATACCCTCCTATCTATGAGGTTATGTTACATTACGCTCGTAATGTAACATTTTTGCCACTTTTATCCCCCAATATTAATGTTTTCGATCCCTCTTGCCCTTATGTTTAAATGAAATTACACCCAATACCACGCCATTTGTTTTAGTTGACAGTGCCTCTTCCTTTGGTCTCCATTTTTCTCTGGACCGTTGCCTCTCCCTCTCGACTTCTCCCGAATCGTTGCCTCTCCCAATCGATTTCTTCCCCTTTCTTGTTTCCGTCAGTCAATCCAAGTATGATTTCATTTCGAAATCTAGATTTACATTATTTTAGGTTATTGATTTTTTGTGTGCATGTCAGATTGAAGGTTTAGGGTTTTGATTTTAGTATTAGTTTTTGGGATTTTGAATATTGGAGGTTTAGGTATGGGGTTTTGGGCTAGCCTGATTATTTGGGGTTTTGAATATTGGGAGTTATAATTTTTGGAGTTTCGATTATTTAGGGTCTATTGGGGTTTTGAATTTGTTCATACCCATAAGTACTCTTGTTCCTGTCAGAAGGAAAACCTGCTATATCCACAGTGTTTTCTTCTCCACATCGAAATACTGAGAATTTGCTTTCAAAGAATTTCATCAATTTCTGAGGGATGAAATATAGGAGAAATTCAATTGAAGCTATTCGACACCTCAATCAACCATTTTTTTCCCCTTCTTAAATTTCTAATTGTGTTCTCTCTGACCATCGAGAGGGTGTGGTGATGGAACATTTTTTTTTTGTCATACTTGGCTTTGAAGTTTGCAAGATTATGCAAGTAAGAATAACAAGACAACTTTAGCATTAGTTTATTGGTAATTATGCAACTTGAATTGTTGCTTCTGTTTCCATGAAAATTAACATTGGCTCACACTTTGATTTCAGTGCTTGTTGTTTCCATCATTAATGGTCGCTCATAGTTTAAGACCATGTGTGTCCATTTTCTGCAAGTGATGATGATCAGAGTAATTGTTATATTTGAAAAAGAAGATTATTGTGATGCCTGCATGCATCACAAAGCAATATATATTTATAGGCTTTATTGTTAGTTATTTCATGAGATTCAATCCTTTTTAAATAACAATTAAGCTTGAATCAGTTGTAGATAGGCTTTGAAAAAGGAAAAATTAGTTATATATTTTCATGATATATAGACACATGATTGGCAAATAATTATTAAGCCAAAAGTATTGTTCAATATATATCACCTGCTGAAAGCATGTAGGGGACCAACAAAGTAGATTTTTATCCCAATGTAGGACCAATGATCCAATGGACCATCTCCTGTCTGTTTAGCTTAAGCTAGTTAGCATTCGTTTTTCATGGTGATAGCCTAACCCACGCTTAAATATAGGTTGTTGCCTTGTAGATATGCATAGAATGTAGCACATAATTATTGTTGTTTTTAGATTTTTTGAAAATTATGTTGATAATTACTTTATGTTTTTAGGTTTTTTGAAAATGATTAGAAAGTATTATGTTGTTTTCGACGGGCGTAGACCAGGTATTTATAATACTTAGGATGAAGCTAAAGTGCAAGTCTTAGGTCATCGAGTTGCCATCACAAAATGTATAAGGATCGAAGGGATACAGAAACTGCATTTGTAGAGTATTGGAACTTAAATGTGACTGAACAACATGAAGAAATATTTCAAAAAAAAATCAAATGATATGTGTAGTAGAAATTATACATCTCATTCTTCTTGTTATAATAAAGGATTAATTATGAGATTTTTTATTGGAGTTTACACAACTTTGCTTATTTTGTATATTGGCAAATGGTTTTAATTTTCTTGTAAATTTGAACAACTTATGTAGGGTTAATTTTGTTGTTGATCAATGTATTTGTGTATAATTTTGTTTGTGTATGCTTGATACTTTAAGAATTGTAGCATTATTTTGAGACTTAAATAGTAGTTTTCTTTTTGTTTGTCTCAATGTATGCTTGATTTAAATTTTAGCTTGAATTTTCTAAATAACTTTTCATGGTGGTTGAGGAAGTTGATGATTAAGGGATTGTAAGTAGATTATGAATTGATCAAACTAAAATTTTTAAAGCCCATACTGGTTTGTCCAGATTATCATGGAGGGACAAAGGGAGGGCTTTGGATCACTGTATGTCATCATTTATTATTGGCTTGTAGAAATGTAAGGGTATTTTAGAAATGTGAAGATTTCGGAATGTTAAATTCCTACCAACCAAACATGATCATCTTAAATGAAGGGACGGTCAATCAAATGCATATAAGATTCACGAGAATGTGACTTCGTCATCTTGTAAGAGAGAATCCTATTACCAACCGTAATAAAAAATTCACCGAACTAAATCCGCGCTAAAATTTTGAGAAGCACCTTCTTAGCCAAAATCCAAAAGAAATACTATTTTTTTTTCTAATAAACCCAAAAAGTAATACTTAAAAATTATTTTTATTGTTGTTGTGATTGCCGGGTTTTTTTTTTCTTCAAAAAATATATACATGCTTTTGAACAACTTAAGCTTCAAACATTGATTGTCATTTCTCTTTAAATCAATATTCAACTATTTCCAATTCCTTGACTTATATTTATATGCATTGAAAAAAAAAAATTAAAAACAAAAGGAAACAAATGAAAAGAGTTGGTTTGTTTTCCAAGCCTTTATGCTGAACTAAAGAGAGATAATATATATTTTTTTTATACAAAAGAGTTTGCAATTTAAGAATAGAGATAGAAATTATAAATATTAAGATTCGAATTATAGATTTGAATGTCACCTTTTCAAAATAACTGCATAAACCAATTGAGTTAAGCTCTAGATTACATTTTTAATATAAGGTGAAGGAAAGTAGAACCCAACAATTAAAGTAGAGATTTGAGATTTCCCACATTTTGCAAATTGCATGCTAATTCTTAATCTTAAGTGATACATCATCCTTCTTCACCTGCAAAATGTTCAAAACCCTGCAATTATAAATTTCCCATCACAGCACAGGATCCCGAAATAGGAAGATTATTTCTGGATTCATCTCATTCATTGTATTCCATTTCAATTTTCCCATGGCAGAACTGAAAAAAAAAAAAAAAAAAAAAAAAAAAAAAAAAAAAAAAACTGCATTAAACCCTTCCTGCAACCGGATCTAGTTCCCGACAAGGCAATTTACTTGCACCACATAGAAATTCACGTAGTAATACACACAAACATGAGGATGAGAAGTTTTAAAGGAGCCTAATATCGTTTGACAAATAAATTAAGAACTTCGAGTCCGTTTGTTTCGCAGAAATTGAATTTCAGTAAATATTTTTTGAAAAATGTGAAGATTTTTCGAAAAAGTAGAGATTTTTTAATATTTGATTGATTATTGAAAAATGTTTTTTATTATTTGGTTATTTTATGAAAAATCTACTTTTTTCAAATATCAATATTAACATAAATATTAATGATTAAAATATTAAAAATAATTTCTTATTAAAATATTAATATTTTAATAATAATATTTAATACTAAAATATTATATTAATATTAAATACTTAAAATAATACTATTTATTACTAAAACATTAATTATATTAATATTTAAAATATTATAATAATTATTAATTAATTATTTCTATTAATATAATAATTATTAATATATTATTTTGATTAATATAATAATTATTAAATTTTATTTATATTAATATAATTATTATAAAATATTATTTTTAGTTTTTCAAATAGTAATATTGATATACATATTAAAATATTATTTATATTAATATAATTATTATTAAAATATTACTTCTACTTTTTTCAAATAGTAATATGGCATAAATATTAAAAAATAATAATATTATTTCTATTAATATTATTTATTATTAAAACATTAATTATATTAATATTTTAAAATATTTAAAATGTTCTAATAATTATTAAAATATTATTTCTATTAATTAATATTTATACTATTAAAAGAATAATCTTTTTATACTAAAAAACATTTATTATTAAATAATAATAAAGTATAATTTATATATATTTATTTTTAAAATAGTAATATAAAATCATTATTCAATAAAATATTAAAAAGATTATTTAAATTTTAAAATATTTATAGTGTTACAATTTATTATTAAAATAATGATATTGTTATATGAAATAATATTTTTATTAAAATAATAAATGATAGTAATTATATTAATAATTTATTATTTATTATTTATTATTTATTATTAAAATATAAATATAAATATATTATATAATTAAAATATATACATATGTAGGTTTAATAATATTTAAATAAAATATTGAAAATTACAAAATTACAAAATGTTTATATTAATATTTTTAATATATTTTTATAATTAAAAAAATAAATATTTTTATTAATATAATAATATTTGACTCGAGTCAAGTTAAATTTCGATCTAAAATATGATGTCCAAATTTCGATTCGAGTAATCATACTTATGACAATTGTTTTCAGAAAATTGTTTTCTCCTTTTGAAAAGGGAAATACAATTTTCAGAGAAAAACTCTTATTTTCCATTGACCAGTAAGCCATTTTTCGTTGATCAATTAATTTTCCGCCAAGCAAACATCAGAAAATGCAGAAATCATTTTTCATAAATCATTTTCAGTGAAACAAACGGACCCTTCATCACGTATCAATTTCAATTCATTCAAATATAGAAACTAAATAATATTAATTAGATAAATTGTATTACACTTAAACTACAAGAAACCTGGGAAAATTAAGGAAGATTATCATTAAGCTCTCCTATATCACAACTCCTGATCTCATCTTGTTCTGATGTGCAACACCTAGTCTCGCAAAGTTGGTTTAAGATACAATCGATCATGTCACTGAACTGCAAAGCCCAAACATGTTGGTGAATTATTATATGTATAGAACGAGTAGTCGCATTAAGAAAGCAAAATTATAAATGGAGCTTCGAAAATCACCATGAATTTGCCTGGGACTTTATTATTGTTTGCCAAAATAATATGGGTACCCACCCATTCCCATGGGGGTAGTTTGTGGGATTCCTTGCGGATCCCTCTTTGCGGCAATTGGTGCATAAGGAATTGGCGGTTGGGTCGGATATGGTGCAGGTGCTGCAGCAGGACTAGAGTATGAAGAAGCTGGATATGATGCAATAGTTTGAGGATAAGTGTAGCCAGCAGGGGCGGCAGTGGGATGTGTTTTCCCAAGCTGTGGGTAGCCAGGTGCCATAGGCAGGGCAAGAGGAACCACAGCTGCTGCAGGTAACTGTGTTTGTACAGGTTTTCCCTTGTGGGTATCAGCAAGCTTCACAATGACAGTTCTCCCCTGCAAAGAAACACAAACTATCAAGCAATTTCTCTATAGATCTTCAAGACAGCAATAGTCATAAAAAAATCATTTTATTATATACTCCAAATCGTAGGAATTAATAATTTTGGGAGAATCACTACCCACTATATCAACTTCCATGTGTAAACTTATTGTGGCACCCTCTTTATATCTATGTTACTCGGACTCGGATATGTCGGACACAGGTGTGTTCGATTTTTCTTTTTTTTAAGATTTCCATGTATTTGGAGGGTTCTTAGAGAATCATATCCCCATAGTCATGTCCTGATATGCATCGGACACGGGTACTTCAAGAACAATGAAGAGTCGAAACAACATAGCTTTACATTCTATCACTTCTATCATAGTGGTTACTGGATTTAGATGCAACAGTTGATGAGCTAACAGCAACTTTGGCTAATATGCCATTTTTAACCAGCAGATTTTGCAAGTCAAGGCAACAAATGTCGTTGAATTCTCCACTTACCCCAAGGATCTTTTGTGGATCATCGATGGCCTTCTTTGCAGCCTCCACTGTCTTGTAAGTAACAAAACCAAACCCACTGCATGCGAAAGGAAAATGAAAACAATTCGTCACATACGAAGTATGTCCAAGTATAAATGAATTAATATAACTACAAAGATACATTCACAAAGATAGGGAAAGTATGCACCGTGATTCATTTGTATCTTTGTCATATGCAACTGAACCTTCCTCTATCTCACCATGCCTTCCAAAATAATTCAGAAGCATCTCACTCGTGACATCTGGTGATAGGCCCCCAATATAGAGCTTCCTTTGAGCTAGATCATGTGTGGTACTTGCCCCACTTAACCCCTCACAAGCTAGATTACATACAGCCAACCGACCCTGAATTCAAACCATTCAAGAAAATAACGAATTAATGACAAAAAATTAACAGCCGTGTGCATATCAAAGGACATAATGCATTTAAAGCAAGTATATATTGATACAGCATCCAACTCCTTCATTTTATGCCATGTGCATAATCTGGAGTTGCATGTGTGCTGACATTAAATATGCTTTCCATATTTGGTATAGACAACATCAAAAGATCAAGATCAACGGAGAGAGATTGTTGATGTTGATAATAATGATATTTGATATATGATCACCTGGATTATCTTACAACCATGTTACCATGTGAAACTATGTAATGTATCAACCCAGGAAATATAATCAAAGTTGCACGATATAGATCAACAAAGACCTACACGTCAACACAAGATTACAAAATTTAATTCCAAATACATGCTGCCTGAACCATGTTCTTCATTGATGCCAGTGCTATTTTAACCATTACTCAGGTGTTCCACCTCTCAAAGTCGTGTTCTTTTATTGATCCAGAATGTGTTTTTTGCCTTCTCTTTTCCATCTCTCAGTATTTAGCTTCACATTGGACTAATATATAACTCCAGATGCCAAGAACATCATGGCAACACATATCTTTCCAACTCCACATATTAGAAATAGGGATGAAAACTAAACTATAGTATTAAATTCCGATAGCAGCCGATATGAGGCTTTATTTTATGCACATGCATTCAGGAAACTGAATCCACATCACATTCTGCATCACTTATAATACATGTCCTAGCAGTAATCTTTGATCAGATTCATGTTAAAAGAAGGGTTTAATCAGAATGATTCAATTAATGGGCAATCCCTACTGTCCATCATGTTAATT
Source organism: Fremontodendron californicum (assembly GCA_030761205.1). Taxonomy (NCBI): domain Eukaryota; kingdom Viridiplantae; phylum Streptophyta; class Magnoliopsida; order Malvales; family Malvaceae; genus Fremontodendron; species Fremontodendron californicum. The sequence continues at coordinate 32,577,999 of JAULJL010000005.1, forward strand.
AAATGAATGATTGTATGGAGAGAGAGAGAGAGGTGAGTAGCAAATCCCAAAAGGAGAAAAAGATTGAGATGGCATGTATCTCTCATCCTAGGAAAATAGAAAGAAAAAAGATGAGATGCATGTCTTCATAAAGAAGAGACTAGCATGCAAAAGACTGAAAAGTAGCTATTACTTACATCAACAAGTTTGCTGGGTGCTCTAAGTGCACCATGCGCTGACTCCATGTGTTTGTAAGTAATGAAACCATATCCACGAGATTTTCCTGTGGCTTTGTCATAGATGACAGCCCCTTCTTCTATTTCTCCATGCATTCGAAAGGCCTAGACCAAAAACATAGGCCCAATCCGTTCAGTTAAAATGGCTCTGAGTGCATGTCTTGTAAAAGTTCAGAAATATAATAATAATAATAATTATTATTATAAGAATGAAGAGGAAGATATAGTATTATAGAAAAATTAACCCAGAACTCTATATCATGTGGGACAATCACCCCAATATCACAGAAAACACAAACAGCAACCAGCAATGCACTCACAGCACACAAGGTTTCTGAAGTGGTATTCCAGGCTAAGCCACGAACAAAAAGCTTTCGATGTACAGGATCTGAACTGGCAATACTTTTAATTTCTTCAGCAATCGAAGGATATTGGGACCCTCTTTATGCGTCAACATGCAAATAAACACACGTCCACAGAGTCAATCACACAGCATACAATTTCAAGCAACAGTCATATAGTACACATTCACTTAACACGAGCATCACACTCTCACACACAAGATGAACTACATAGACAGAGAAAATTCTATGCCACAATAGCCTTTAATTCTTTAAATAATAACACTCTCATTTCATATGTTTAAAACTATATTTCAGGATTTTATTCACAGCTCTAAAGATTTACAATTTTGTTGGTAAATATTTGTTGGCATTAAAGCTAAGATGACTCCAATGTAACAAAATTAGAAAACTTTTCTTGACATGATTAGTGACATAAACAAAGCACTCCTGCCCCCTTATATTCTTTTAATATTTTATGAAAGTAAAATCAAACTTGAATTGGTACATATGCTTTAAAACAATGCCTCTTTAACATTTTAGAGCTTTCCAGAATCGACATCATTTCATTCACTGAACTAGTGAACTTACTATTAATCTACTCTTTTCTACAGCATATAAAGCAGGTGTGACACTGTTTGTTGGATATATAGAGTAGGTTTCACTCACTTTGCTCCTCTCTAGAACTTCCCGAAACATGAAGGTAGGTGCACTAAAAATTTGGTCTAACATCTACTTTGATTCCAGATGTAAAAGAATATAAATCAAGACCCTTCTCCAGCAAAAAACATGAAAAAACATGACATCAAGTTCTTCTTAAAAAGGCCATATTTTCTTACTAAGTGCATCTAAAATAGGAATCAAACCAGAGGACAAAGAATAACAAGAACAAGGCTCTTGATTTCAAAAGCCAATACAGAAACATCCAAGAATTAAGTGTCAAACTGAAGTATGGAAAAATGGTCAATCATGGCAAGGAAAATGCATAAAACAGATGTCAAAAGCATACTCAGAAAATGTTCTTTATTAATAGACAAAAAGCCTATGCTTCTGCGAATTTAGCTTAAAAAAATTAGCATTTTAGTTATCGATGAATTGATCAAAACCAAAATTGAATGTTCCAAAAATTTTACAAGGTCAAGCTCATTATAGCAGTAATTAGAATCAGTACAATCTTACACTCTTTTATTGGTAAAAGGTCAAGAAGTTCAAGCTGAACAACTGAATTTTTGAACTTAAGCGAAAGAACTTCCAGAAACATTCAAAAAAAAAAAACTAAAAAAGATATTCCACTTAAAATTGTCAGTTCACTACGCTTTGGAATGATTATACAACTAGTTACTGATTTTATTACAAGATTCGATATCCGGTTGTTCTTTAAAAGAAATAATCTACTAAAATCCCCCACAAAAATCTGAACTGGCCAAGCATCTATGTAGTATTTTTGTTCATATTTTCTAAAAAAAAAAAAAAAATTCCTTCTGCAGCTGTTTTAGCTTTACTTGCGGGACTGTTTTAATTTCAAAACAAACTTAAACAACCATTAAATTGCAACTAATTTACCAAAACCAAAAACTTAAACTGACCAAACCAACTCTCGAAAAACCCATTAAAAATTACCCTTAAAAAATAACAGACAAGGGAAGAAAACCCAGAAATCCTCATTCACTATTCAACTTTACTTGGGTTTTTGGTAAGAAAATAAAAGAAAATGAGGTAATAAGGAAAAACGTGAACATACAGTCTAGATAGAAGATCGACGAGCTGGGATTTAGCAAGTGGATCAAGCAAAGTACGTAGCTCTTCTTGAGTTGATAACTGCACGTTGTTTCCCATCTCTTCCATCTTTCTCTTCTTCAAATCCTCCATTTATTTTGCTTTCTATTTTCGGCTTTGTTTCTCTCTGCAAAAATGGGTTCTTTCGTTCACGAGTTTACGAGGATTTTAGGTTTAAGGATGGATATCTATTGTATTTTGGGTAATATTACACATGAAACCTTGTTTGTTTATAAATACTGTTACAATATCCACCTCATAAATTTTTATTATTACAATTAAATCCCAAAATTTTTATACAATTAAGTTTACTAATCGTATTTGACATTTCTTTCACTTATTTCTATTTTTTTTTTTGTCAGAGATAAAAATATACTACTTGTTATGTCAAATATTAATTTGATTAGTTATATTGATGTTATTTTTTTATATCATAATCGTATTTAAAATATTATATATTTATATAAATTTTGGTAAATTAATAATTCGTATTATATAAATTTTGATACATTTATATATTTGTATCATGTTCGTGTTATTTTTCTTATCGTATCATATTTTATATCGTAATTTAATTATTTTTCAAAATTATATTAGTATCTTATAATCATATTCTATCCAAAATTTCTAATCTATTTGAAACTATTATAAAATACACTTCCATATTGACAGTTAATTTAAGAGTTAAAAAGAATTAAAGTCTATTTTTTATAAAAAGTTATTCTTTCACAAGTCCTAATATATACAGAATCCATCTAATCTAATATTGATTGTTCTTTTGTTATGCATTTCAAAAAATTGATTAACAGTACAAAACCATAATCCACAAATTTTTTAAAATAATTGAATTATCCATTCGATTTGATAGGTCAAATTCTAATTAAAATAAATTTGAATAGGATATTTTAAATTGAGATCGAATTGATTTGATTTGTGTTACTATTTAATAAATAAAAAAATATTTTTATTTAAATTTAAATTTAATTGTAAAATATAAAAATATAAATATAAAATAAAATAATTTTTTAAATATTTTAAATAATAAAACAAGTTTTTTGAGCTCGATGGACTAAGCAGAGCCGCTTTTGAACAAGCAAAGTTTTTACTATTCGAGCTTAATCTGATTCGACCATGAACACGTCTAACGACAAATAAAAATATCAAAGATATATAAATATATATATATATAAAAGAGGAATTTTTCTAGTTGTAGATAACAAAAAAAAAAATGTAATAGTTATTTTCAATTCCAAAAAACAATTAAAAGTACCCAAACAAAAAATTAACTATTTAAGTGTTGTGCGATTGATATCCAAGTTGTGAATCTTCAACAGTAGGCCTTATTTGTGTTTCTTTAGCTGCCCAAGCATCATTTCAATTTGCTTTCCTTGTTCCTCTATTGCTTGCTGTATATTTTGCTGAATCTGCCCAAATATAATTAACAAATTACCATGCAATTGAAAATCATAAATTTACATTAAGCACTCAAAACACCATCGGAATAATGTAACCAAAAAAAAAACAGCGGAAATTTTAATTTTTCTTCCATGCTTTTTCTCTTCTTGTCGAAGTAAATAAAAATGGAAAACACTTAAAAGGTGCATTAGGAATGTTTTGAAATATTGAAAACCAACTTAATTAATGAATTCCAATATCGAATTAATATTTGTTTAGGGATGGATGCATATGATTGGAATTCCTTTTCAATTAATACCAAGCCTTTTTTCTCTAATAGTAAAACTTTGTACAAGTATAAATTAATTAAAATCAAAATTGAATAATATATATACTATGTTATCCGAATTTGAGAGATGAGTGTCGGATACGGATATATTCAAATTTTTATAATTTTTTTAAATATTTGAAGGATCATATCTCATATCCATATCCGAATATGTGTCGGACATAAATGTAAAATATAATACTTTAAAAAAACAAAAAATTCAGATAACATATGTAATATATATATATATATTAAATGCATGAAAAAGCTTTGAGCCAGCCAAAACTAGTACAGGCAGGCAAATTCCAACCAAATTATAGCTTTCAGCTAAGAATTAAAACCAAGGTGATCATATATATATATATATATATATATATATATGTTAGAACTTATATAAGAAAGTCCCACATCGGTGGGAGTAACGAAGGAGTTCCTCCTTGAAGGCTATATAAAGAGCCTTAAGGAGAAGTATTAAAACCATCCCAAGAATTATCTCTTCCTCTCTTGTATACTTTCTTATATTCTTTGTGAGGTTGTTCTCTCCTAGTATTTAGAGAGAGGTGTTGTAATATTTTCTCATAGTGAAATTTTTCTAGTCTTGCCCCGTGGTTTTTCCCTTTATTCATTGAGGGTTTTCCACGTTAAATTTTGTGTGTTCAGTTCCTATTTTCTCATCTCTTATTTTAGTTGTGAGACACTATTCCGTCACTCTGGTACCTATCAGTGGTATCAGAGCCATTGGTTCGTGGTCCTTATTCCGCTGCAGTGAAAGTGTTGGTTCTTAGTATGCTCTGTGGTTGCAGTATTGTCTGATCTTCCACATCAGAAAAGAATTATTCTTGTTGCTGGAAATAAAGTGTGGTAGTGTGAAAGTGTCTAGGGAAGTTCTGGCTAGGAAAGACTTGGTATTTAAGTGTGTCTATCAGTGACCCACCTCTCTTTCCTGGGAACCTACCTGGTGCACTATTCACGGGCTACGGTCACTGTTCCAGTATACGGGCTATTCAATTGTACTGTACTATTCACAGATACGGTTATTATTCATACGTGTGGTTGTATACTTTTGCAGTAATTGTTAACGTATACTGGATTTGTTCTAGTGTACGACATACGTACAATACTGTTCACGTATACGGTACTATTCACGGTGAAATAGTGTAACTCGCTTCAGTTCGTGTACAACCATGGCAGCAAAATTCGAGATAGAGAAGTTCAGTGGGAGAAATTTCTCCTTGTGGAAATTGAAGATAAGAGCAATTTTGAGGAAGGATAATTGTCTAGAAGCAATTGAAAGTAGACCCACAAAAATGACTGATGAAAAGTGGAAAGAGAAGGATGACAATGCTGTTGCCAATCTGCACCTAGCAATGGCGGATTCAGTTTTGTCAAGTGTTGCAGAGAAGAAGACTGCAAAGGAGATTTGGGATGTTCTAAACAAATTGTACGAGGTGAAGTCACTTCACACCAGAATATTCTTGAAGAGGAAACTCTACACTCTTCGAATGAGTGAATCCACGTCGGTAACGGATCACATCAACACTCTGAATACGCTATTTGCTCAACTCACAGCATCAGATTTCAAAATAGCGGAAAATGAACGTGCGGAACTTCTACTTCAGAGTTTACCAGATTCGTATGATCAACTCATCATCAACATCACAAATAACAATGTTAGTGACTCTCTTCACTTTGATGATGTTGCCGGTGCTATTCTTGAAGAAGAATCCAGGCGCAAGAATAAGGAGGAAAGGTCAGAAAATTCAAAGCAAGCAGAGGCTTTAACGGTGATGAGAGGCAGATCAACAGAACGTGGCTCCAGTGGGAGTCAGAATCATGGTAGATCAAAATCTCGAAGAAGGAAGAATCTTAAATGCTACAATTGTGGCATGAGAGGGCACTCGAAGAAGGAGTGTTGGCATAATAAGAAGGGTGGAGAAAAGAATTCTGAAACATCAACCTCCCAAGGTTGTGTTGCAAGTACCTCAGATGATGGAGAAATCTTGTATAGTGAAGCAGCGACTAGTTCTAAAGGCGGAAAGAAACTCAATGATGTCTGGATAATGGATTCAGGTGCGACATGGCACATGACTCCACACCGAGATTGGTTTTGCACTTATGAACCTATTTCGGAAGGATCTGTGTTCATGGGAAATGATCACGCCTTAGATATTGCTGGAGTCGGTACCGTCAGATTAAAAATGCATGATGGTACTGTTCGCAAAATTCAAGGGGTACGACATGTGAAGGGCTTAAAGAAGAACTTATTGTCAATTGGACAATTGGATGACCTCGGGTGCAAGATCCACACTGAATGTGGAATATTGAAAGTAGTGAAAGGAAACCTTGTGGTGATGAAAGCAGAGAAGATCACAAGCAATCTATACATGCTTTTGGGAGAGACGTTGCAAGAGGCAGATGCATCAGTTGCAGCAGCCAGCCAAGAAGAAACGACGATGATGTGGCATCGCAGATTAGGCCATATGTCAGAGCGAGGCTTGAAAGTCCTTGCAGAACGCAATCTCCTGCCCGGGCTCAAGATGGTCAATGTACCTTTCTGTGAGCACTGTGTGATAAGCAAGCAGCATAGATTGAAGTTTGCTAAAGTAACTACAAGAAGCAAACACATACTGGACTTAATCCATTCTGATGTGTGGGAGTCACCAGAAATATCCCTGGGTGGAGCAAAGTATTTTGTATCATTCATTGATGACTATTCCAGGAGATTATGGGTGTACCCAATCAAGAAGAAGTCAGATGTGTTTCCAGTATTCAAGGAGTTCAAAGCACAAGTAGAGCTTGAAACTGGGAAAAGAATCAAGTGCTTGAGGACAGACAATGGAGGAGAATATGTAGACGGTAACTTTCTAGCATTCTGTAAGAAAGAGGGTATTATGAGACAATTCACGGTTGCACATACGCCTCAACCGAATGGTGTAGCAGAGCGGATGAACAGAACTCTCCTAGATAGAACAAGAGCCATGCTGAGAACAGCGGGATTGGCCAAATCTTTCTGGGCAGAAGCAGTCAAAACCACCTGTTATGTGATAAATCGATCACCATCAACGGCGATTGGTTTGAAGACGCCTATGAAGATGTGGAAAGGAAAGCCAGCTGATTATTCTTCTCTACATGTGTTTGGATGTCCTGTGTACGTGATGTACAACTCCCAAGAAAGAACAAAGCTGGATCCAAAATCCAGAAAATGTATATTCTTGGGTTATGCTGACGGTGTTAAGGGGTATCGCCTGTGGGATCCCACTGCCCGCAAGGTTGTTGTCAGCAGAGATGTAGTTTTTGCAGAAAATGAACTGAAAGTGAGCAAACAAATGACAACACTTCAAAAGAGACTGCTACAGTGCAGATGGATAGAAATTCTCAAGAAGATGATTCTTCTGAAGCAGAACCAGAGCATGAGGTACCAGAACCAGTTGAGTCCGAGGCTGTAGAAGTTCGACGGTCAACTCGTGAGAGAAGGCCTCCAAATTGGCACACGGAGTATGTTACGGAGAGCAATGTTGCATACTGTCTTTTAACAGAGGATGGAGAGCCATCAACTTTTCATGAAGCTACTAGTAGCCCAGATGCTTCTCTGTGGATGACAGCAATGCAGGAAGAAATTGAAGCTCTTCACAAGAACGAGACATGGGAACTGGTGGAATTACCACGTGGCAGAAAAGCCATTGGTAACAAATGGGTCTACAAGATCAAGCGGGATAGCAATGATCAAGTAGAACGATATCGTGCTAGATTGGTTGTAAAAGGATATGCTCAGAAAGAAGGTATTGACTTCAACGAGATATTTTCTCCAGTTGTCAGACTTACTACTATCAGAGTAGTGTTGGCTATGTGTGCTGCATTTGATTTACATCTTGAACAACTAGATGTAAAGACGGCTTTTCTACATGGAGAGCTTGAAGAAGAAATTTATATGCTCCAACCAGAAGGTTTTGTTGAAACAGGCAAAGAGAACTTGGTTTGCAGGTTGACCAAATCTCTGTACGGTCTAAAGCAGGCGCCCAGATGTTGGTACAAGAGATTTGATTCTTTCATAATTAGCCTTGAATACAACAGACTGAGTTCAGACCATTGTACGTACTACAAGAGGTTTGATGATAATGATTTCATTATTTTGCTGTTGTATGTGGATGACATGTTGGTGGTAGGCCCCAACAAAGATCGAATCCAAGATTTAAAGGCACAGTTGGTTAGGGAGTTCGATATGAAGGACTTGGGACCCGCAAACAAGATTTTAGGGATGCAAATTCACCGAGACAGAAAAGACAGGAAAATTTGGCTTTCTCAAAAGAATTATCTGAGGAAGGTCTTGCGACGCTTCAACATGCAAGACTGTAAGCCAATATCTACCCCACTTCCTGTCAATTGTAAATTATCCTCAGGTATGAGTCCTAGCAATGAAGCAGAGAGGATGGAAATGTCTCGAGTACCGTATGCATCAGCGGTGGGAAGCCTTATGTATGCTATGATATGTACAAGACCAGACATTGCACAAGCAGTGGGAGCGGTCAGTCGATTTATGGCAGATCCTGGTAGAGAGCATTGGAATGTTGTTAAGAGGATCCTTAGATACATTAAAGGAACCTCAGATGTTGCATTATGTTTTGGAGGATCAGAACTTGTTGTCAGGGGTTATGTTGATTCAGATTTTGCAGGTGATCTTAATAAAAGGAAATCCACTACTGGCTATGTGTTCACACTTGCAGGAGGAGCGGTAAGCTGGTTATCTAAGTTACAGACTGTTGTAGCTTTGTCTACTACAGAAGCTGAGTACATGGCAGCTACCCAAGCATGCAAGGAAGCAATATGGATACAAAGGTTAATGGAAGAACTCGGGCACAAGCAGCAGAAGATTATTGTGTATTGTGACAGTCAGAGTGCCTTGCACATTGCAAGGAATCCAGCCTTTCATTCCAGGACAAAGCATATAGGTATACAGTATCACTTTGTTCGAGAAGTAGTAGAAGAAGGAAGTGTGGATATGCAAAAGATTCACACCAAAGACAACCTAGCAGATGTTATGACAAAGCCAATCAACACTGACAAGTTTATTTGGTGTCGATCCTCCTATGGTCTATCAGAAACGTAAGCAACATGGAATGGCAAGACAGAAAGAGTGGTGTGAAGATATGATTGGTTTAATCAAATCTTCAAGTGGGAGAATTGTTAGAACTTATATAAGAAAGTCTCACATCGGTGGGAGCAACGAAGGAGTTCCTCCTTGAAGGCTATATAAAGAGCCTTAAGGAGAAGTATTAAAACCATCCCAAGAATTATCTCTTCCTCTCTTGTATACTTTCTTATATTCTTTGTGAGGTTGTTCTCTCCTAGTATTTAGAGAGAGGTGTTGTAATATTTTCTCATAGTGAAATTCTTCTAGTCTTGCCCCGTGGTTTTTCCCTTTATTCATTGAGGGTTTTCCACGTTAAATTTTGTGTGTTCAGTTCCTATTTTCTCATCTCTTATTTTAGTTGTGAGACACTATTCCGTCACTCTGGTATCTAACAATATATACCTCTAATTGTTCGCAAAGATGTCTTTGAACTTCTTGCTGGATTTGTAGTATTTCCTTTACTTGCATTCCACTGCACAATATGGAGATTGGAGGGTTAGAATATATTGAAGTGCTTACATTAATTATTAAGAAATAACAAAAAGAAATTCAAACTCCATCTTAAAAATTTTGTGTTTGAATAATGATAAGGTTTGTCCGAAGAGATTTAAATGAAATGGGATTTCCAAAAAGATAATCTTTCTTTGCATATAACTCAAAATCTTTATATCTAAAAAAATCAAGGCTTTAGAGCTCTTAGTACGAGTAAATTAGCTCACCTTTTTAAATAGAGCATAGGTAAATCATCATGATCCTCAACTCGTTGCTCAGGTTTTCCTGTGAAAAAAAAATGAAGATTGCCTCAGGTGAAGCCCTTGAGAAAACTAAGAACCAGTTTGATATTTTCACCTTTATATTTTTGAACAGGTAATTGAATTGATCAAATCCAGTAAAAACATCAAAGATATAGTATTAATCTTCAGCTTATCTTTGGCCAAAGAGAGAGAGAGAAAAAAAAAAAAAAAAAAAAGTTCTTCAGCTTATCAGAGTTTACCTTGTGTGGAATCTGTAATGCATTTTGCATATCGATATTTCTGCAGATCCCAAATAAGCTTAGACTATAATTAATGAAATTAACAAATTGTTAATTTTCAAATACTATATAAAAATTTGTACCTGTAAATGACTTTTGACATGGAAGACTGTCAATCCATTTGATTTCATTAGCTTCAGTATTGCCCTTGGTGTTGCCTCTATGATTCATTGAAATTTAATGAATATTAATAAGGACGAATTGCATTTGACAAAACATTCTTTTAATTCAATCATCAGGAAGATATATATGCTTACTCTCAGCACCACCAAGGAGATTGACACAATTCACAAACTTCTGATGAAGATCTGAAGTCCATTTTAGTCTTGTTTTGATGTTCAAGGGCCTTGCTTCAGAAGAAACCGATCTACCACAAGTTCCAGAAATCCTGGAAAAGTTGGGAGATTGTTGTTCTGGTTCATGAGGAAAGCATAAGCTAACCTGTTTCGATGAAAATTAATTAAGCAATAATAAACAAATTTTAGTTTCCTTACGAAAACCAAATTAACTTTAACGTGAATAAAAAAAACTGCTTAATAATAATGGAAGACAAGATCACTTGCTTTGCAGTTGCGGGTTGCTTCAGCAAGCAACTTGCTATGATCAAGTGAAAGAAGGCTTCTAGTTCCCTGCTGCGACCAATTAGACCTATGACATTGGTCGTTCCTCCATAGATGAGGATTTACAATCGACAGCAAGGTGTCTTTGGCTTGATTAATACTGCCGGGGATAGCTTGCTGATTATCTGATTAATGGGTGGGAAACTGATGAGAAGAAGATCGGGATTCATCACTGTCACAGTAATCTGCTGGTTGAAAATGGATGTAGCCGATGTTACTGTGATCAGTTTCACAGAAAGCAGAAGCCAGTTGCTCCATAGGGGTGGAGCTGCTGGCGACTGAATGTGGTGTAAGACGCTTTTGCTTTTGCTGTGATATTGATGCTCCATCCATGGCTTTCTGGTGCTTGACTTCAATAACCCCCTATTCAAAGCAGCTGCAATGAAATCTTCTGGTTCTCCAATAAAGCTTGATGGAAAAACTACAACCTATATTTAATTAGCTGGGAATTGATTTCTTTTTTTTTTTTTTTAACACTTAAATTATTATAATATTTATTTCATGTAAACATTTGATTCGATAAATGTACATATCTCTTATTAATTAATTCAAAACAATTTAGGATAGACATGGTCTGAAATTTTTTTATTTCTCTTACTCAAGCTCGAGCCGATTTATTATTTAAATAATATTAAAAAATTAATATATATATATATATATTAGTATTTATATAGTTTTATAATTAATTAAATATAAATAAAAAATATTTTTTTATTATTTAAACATTGATTCGAGTTGGACTAACCCGAATCGAAAAATATTCTATCCAAACCGGCTCAATACAAGCCAAATAAATTATTCGACCTTAATTTAAGGTTAAGATAAGGATTACATACAATCAGATATTGAGATTGAAATCTAAATTTGGTAGATGTCAATTTTTAAAAATCATTACTAAATAAACTGAATTAATTAAAATATAATCTTTAAATGTGATGCGGCGGAATGTTTGTTGTCTGATCCTTATCATCTTCACTAGCTACAAGAAAACAAGTTTCAATTTAAAAATTAACAAAAAAAATATGTATTTAATGAATTTATTTTTTTGGTTGGATATGTAATGGAGCAAGCAAATACTAATAATTTCTTATGTTGTATTAAGGAGAAAGGGTCAGTCGAAATCTCCAACACTAATTTTGTCATCGCATTTTATAATCATTTGATGATTTTCACGATGAATTCATATATATATTTTAATTGGAGAGACTTCCTTTCCAATAAATTTTCATTTGCATTTAGATACCTAAAAGTAGTGGGAAAATAATAATAATAATAATAATAATGCGTTTGAAGTAAATTAAAAAAAATAAAATAAAAAGAGACAAATTTTTTTTTATCGAGAATAATTTTATTTTTATAATTTTTTTTTAATAATTTTTTATTTTTTAAAATAATTTTTACTCATTATATTATTTAATAATTATTGTATTATTGATGATATGTTTTTTAAATTTACTCGTTGAAAATCTTTTACAACTTTAATAGAAAAATATGGCTTATCAATTTTATTTTATTTTGAAAAGATAGCATTGAATTGAATGACAACATTGTACTACAATGGCGCCATCCCCTGTGTGAGAATGGCAAATAATGACGACATTCTGGCTATACTGAAGAATTTGGCTGAAGACAAAGAAAATTGGAAAATTTCACCTTGGTCCTTAACTTTTTATCCTAATTTCACTTAATTTCCTAAATTTTAAAATATTCTTATTTGGATCTTTATTTTTTTTAAATGATTTTATTTTGATCTTTTCATTTCATTATTTCGTTAACAATTGAGAAAATTTTCACGTGAAATGCCAACCGATTGTCCACGTAATGTTCCTGCACGTAATTTACAATATGAACATTTCATCAATTTTAATGGAACAATTTGATGAAAGAATAAAAACAGAATCATTTTAAAAACTTTAGGAAGCTAAATAGAACAATTCTGAAATTAGGAACTAAAAGTAAAACATGAATAAAAAGTTAGGGCTCATAAGTAGAATTTACCCCAAAAAATTACTACTAAAGAACAAGGAGTCAGATGTCAAAAAGGCATGAAAATAGCATGCATTAGATAAGACTCTTGGCTAATTATTATCCAATCCATTTAATTATCATAAGAGTATAAACTTGGCCAAAAGAAAAGACAGAGTAGAAACAATAAAGGGGGTAATGGGCGGGTTGGGCCTAAGAATATGAGCATTGGCTAATTATTATCCAATCCATTTAAGACCCGCCCATTTGGCATCTGTTATTATTATATTAGTTTAGTTTAACTTCATTACTTTTCAGTAAAATTATCTACGAAACTCAATTATAAATTAATATCAATTTCACACATATGAATGAAGATTAAAAGTGTATTAAAAAAAATTAATGAAGAGAGAAAAAATAACAAATTTCTTTAGAATGACCATAATTTTGTTCATCTATTATCAAATGTCAAAAAATCAGAAAATGAGCACAAACATTCACTTATAAGGTATTGAATTTTATTGCAAGCAAACTAGCTATCAAAAAGGAAAATAAAAAAAAATAAAAAAAAAAAATTCTATGTCCTAGCCTATGGCACTTAAAACTAGTCATAGTTCTTTATAAAAGCTTGATGTGCATAAGTAGTTCAACACACATTCACTTGTCCAAGCTCTTAAGGGCACGACTCATGAGTCATGATTGAAACTCATTTGTATTTCTATATTTTATTTAAAAGCCATTTGTTTGACAGTCTTCTTTTTTATTCTGCAGAAGGAAGTGGGCTTTGTTTACATGCCATGAACGCTTGTATCCTTTTTTTTGTAAATGGCCATTTTTTGACATGAATTTCGAGGCTCTAACTTATCTTGGATGAGAAGTAAGCATTTCCTGAACTTTCTGCAATTGAGGCTTCAACATCTTCGAGGCTAAATGATGGATAATGATCAAAGGCTATGATGTCGAAATCTTGTTTTTTTAGGATGCTTTGATTTGTTTTTTGTTGCCGATCAATCATCATCTTAAGTTGCCTTCCTTGTTCTTCAATTCGCAACTGCAAATTTCGCTGAATCTGAGCAGGAAAAAAGAAACAGGATGCCACTAAATAATTCAGAAACAGGATACCACCAAATAGTTCTTTGCATATGTTTTTTTTTATGTTTAATTTATCCTATTTGATACATTGATTCTATATTACCCGGACTTTTCATTTTCTCTAAAGTACTCGTGTTTAACACCTGTGTCTAACACACATATTCAGACATTGGTATGAGTACGATCTTCCAAATATATAGAAAAATTAAAAAATAAAATAAAATTGAGCATATACGTGTTGAACATATACCCGATTACCCGTATCCGACACTCACTCCGAGTCCGGATAGCATAGCATTGATTAACTTCATTGAAATTTTATTTTTTGCTTATCAATTAAACTGGTTTAGTGATCAGAACAGAAGCTCTTTTCTGCCTGGGTAAAAGTTACTGCATTCAGGAGAAGACAGAATCATGGCAAGATATACTATGAAAATGAGATAGAATCAAAGCTCATTCTTGCACCTCTAATTGTTCATGAAGACGCCTCTGGACATCTAACTGAAGTTGCAATGCCTCTGTGAGGTGCAAACCACTGCCAGACAGATTAGAAATTGCGATTAAATTGCAATGTAAAACATATAGCATTAAAATAGGACAACTTGGTGGAAAAGCAAAAGAATTTTGATGGTAAATTTTAGGGGAAAAAAATAAGCTTACGTTTTGACATCAATCTGAGTTACATCACTTGAAGTAGTTCCTTTCTCAGATTTTCCTGCAAACAAGAAAGTGTATTTGATGAGATGAAACTATTTGTGGATCAACTTCTGGTAATCCCATAAAGTTAACCAAAATAATAATAGCTGGTCTATATATGAACATTCTATGGGTTCCTACAGAAACAGAAATAATCAAACAAAGAACAGTGAAAATTTCCTACTTGTGAAAACAGTCAAATGATTTACTCTTAAACACAAGGTTGTCATGTCCTGGCAATTCACATTCAATGAAATATAAACCAACAAAGTCAAGTCTACATGCATCTATGGGCCAGCATGAAACAGATAATTGGAATTATCAGAGTAAATATATATAAAATTCTGAAAAGTTTCTTACAATAAAACAGATATAAGCCTAGCAATATTTCTCTTGCAGAGATTGCCTAATAAAATGTGTGATCTGAATGTTCTTTCAAAGGGAGAGGTAAAGGCACAGAAATCAAATTTGTTTGAAATCTTAGCATAGTTGCTTAATCAATTAAAACAATTAAAGGGTATGATCTGAATTAAGCTCTTGAATTACACTGCAAACCAGGAGTTTATGGGTCTTTATATCCCAATTCTCCAATAAAGTCTTGCAAAAGAACAAAACCAGTATGTCTCTTATAAAGGGAAGGCTATGTCTAGCAAAGAAGTAGATTAAAAGAAGAAAAGAAAAGCAGCCATGTAGCAAGGTATACCTTCAACAGAGTCTGGCATGTATTTTGCAAAACGGTATTTCTGTAAGACAGAAATCAGAAGGAAATAAAATTAAGATATTAGCATTTTTGCCAGAAGAATATCCCAACAAACATAATATAATCAACCTATGTTACTCGGACTCGGAGGTGAGTGTCGCATATGGGTATGTGTCCTACACGGGTATACTCAATTTTTTTAAGCTTTTCTATATATTTGAAGGATCGTACCTCGTACCTATATCAGAATATGTGTCGAACAATGATACTTTAGGAGTCGTAGTAACATAGTAATCTAACAGCCAAAGTTCTTAAAATTGCATTAATACCTGCAAATGACTTTTCACATGAAAGATGGTCAATCCTTCTGTACCCATCAGTTTCAGAATTGCCTTTGGAGTTGCCTCTGGTAGATCAAAGAAAGTAATAAACAACTAAAATGTTTGCAAAATGCATTTCTCAAGATTGACAAATTAAGTTAAAAAAAAAAAATTCATACTATTACTTACTCTCAGCACCCCCAAGGCGTTTAACACACTCCACAAACTTGTCATGAAGATCCTGTGTCCACCTTATTCGAGTTTTACCAGCGAGCAGTGCTCCCTTTGAAACAGAAAAGCCCCCAGAAGAATTGTTTGAAGACTGCTTCTCTTGCTGATGAGAGAAACAATAAGCCTGCAAGGAAACAGCTATAGTCACAGTCAAGACAACTTCTTCTTCCACGAAGAGTAACATACATATGAAAACAACAAGAAAGTTAATTGCAGAAACTCAAAAAATTAAAAAGGAAAAGGAAAATTTACTCGTTGACCCTGATTTCCTGGGAAAGTAGCATTGTTTCCAAGCAAGTTACTTTGATCATGTGAGGGAACCCGGCTCCCTTGTAAATTGTTTCCAAGCAATGTATTTCTCAACTCATAGTCGGATTCATCTTGAGCAACTGGTTCAATCGAAAAGTTCTCCCCTAAAGCATGAAATGAAGTGTATTGGGGGCATAAAGAAGAACTACCCCCTTGAGATCCGTACTGGGGAAACCCCATGCATCTTTCAGTTGCATAAAAGGCTGGTGCTGGTGACTGAAAACCACTCATAATTGTATTGGATGATTTAGCAGCTCCAGGGTTTTGCTGCTGTGGCCCTCCCTCCATGGCAGGTGCCTGAATCCTAATTCCCATGTTCCAAGGCTGTTGAAAACCAGCATTATTAACATATCCAAAATTGCAGTCCCTACTGAACCCAAGGTTCTGTTCTACATGTTCTTGGCAATCAATCCTCTGAATGTTCATTTATAGATGAACTAATCTAACAATCCTAACAACAACAGCTAGCAGATGCAAAATTCTGAATTTTCCATTCAGTTTTCTTGCTAGCATCAGAAATTGTATCTAATTTCATTCTATTTTATATGAATACTTAAAAGATTAAGAGCCATGCACAATACGCGCAAAAATCAAAGAAAAGGAGATGCAAATAAGATGGAGAACCATGGCAGCGCTGAATTCATGTCTGGTAGAAAAATTCTCATTTATATTCCTCAAGACTTGAGGTTTAAGATATGAATATATATATATATAATTAATTTATATGGGTGTAAAATTAATTAATTTTATATGCAATTGATATTTTAACTAACCGGCAACTGAATTTACTAATATAATCACACTCGTCCTATACATAAAATTTGGGTAATTTATATTCTGGGTCATTGAATTTAACATCAACTTTCATATAAGTCAGAAACGTTTTCATCAAATTACATCACTGAACTTTTATTATTAATAAATTAGGTCACTTATACTAATTCCGTTAAGTAATTCTAACGAAAAAGCAGACTCAGCGTGGATTTTTTTTATCTAAAATGCCAATCAGATGTTATCTTGATGAGATGTAAAATATATATGTATACTGAATCAGCTTTTCCGTTAGAATTACTTAACGGAGTTACTACTAATTTATTAATAATAGAAGTTTGTAAAATTAAAGGTTTGTACCTACATGAAAATTGATACTAAATTTAGTGACTTAAAATATAAATTATATATAAAATTTTAAATCGATCTGATAAATACGATCATATATATCATAGTGTATAAACGAGTCTTTAATTATTCCTAAAATGGATTTGAACGAACATTGATCTATTGACACGACCAAAGCCCATAGATTAAAAAATATTTTGCCCCAATTAGTTTGATAAACTAATTGAGAATATAAAAATATGTTTCAAACATTTCAACCATTACAAGAAACAAATGAGATAAAGCCAAGAAAACAGGTCTTAAAAGATCAAAATGAGGGGGTTTCAACTTAGGGCATCTATGGCCTAATAATTCAAAAATAAGATACTGGCATAAATTCAAAATTAGCAGACGTGTAATTTATTCCTGCTATGGATGCAATGAAATCCCTTTAGCCATCCAAAAAAGATTATACAAAATTAAATAGTATAAACCGTATTTCTTTCTTCTTTTCAAAGAGCATTATTCTTTCAAATTCAAAGTGGGGTATCTGAAATTACCAGAAAAAGTTGAGTGGATTCGCAACTCTAAGATTCTGAAGAAAAAAAAACATGTTCAAAAATACCATGTTCATATAAGATAAACTGATTTTCACAAAGGCAAACTTTGGATGATACGAAAGGCGATTAATTAAGGCCTAAACATATCAATCAAGATTTAATTTTAAACGTTAAAAGAGAGGAATCTAGCCGATGTATAAAAATAGAAGATTAACCTAAACCTTATGTTGTGCGGAACTAGATCGATATTACTAAAACCGATTTAAACACACTGAAATAACACATATTTTTACGTGGTTCAGCAAGTGTGCTTACATCCACGGGAGGAGGAGCTTGAAGCTTTGTATTAATGGAGATGGAGTACAAACAAATACAGAATTCAAGGTGCTATGCTAGCACTGAACTCACAACTCACACAATACCAAATTTACTCTATAAACACAGAGTAATTGCTTCAACACTTTAGCTCTAACTCACACTCACTCAACTCATTTTCTCTCTTACTCTACATGGCTATTTATAGCCATAATATCAAGGTGTGAACATACATCAAGTGGCAGCCACCATAGCCACCATCCACCACCTATCTTGGTGTGAACACATTGCAAGTGGTAGCCACCATAGCCACCATCCATTTGCAAGTGGTAGCTTCCATTATTGGTGGTGCAAGTGGTAGCTTCCATTATTGGTGCTAAGCCACCTATGGTGACTTTGAGCCATATTCAAGCCATATTCCAACAATCTCCACCTTGGCGAGAATCCACAGAGAGAATTCACAGATCAGAGCTTCCTCCTTTCTCCTTCAGATGTCATACACACCATTACACATATCAGGGCACCTACTGCATTGGCATGATTCATCAATGCACTGAGCCTGAGTCAATTTTTCTGTCTATTCTAATCTCCTTTCCAAGAATTTTCTTAGCTTCTCCAAGATCCTTTATCTCGAACTCTGAGCTCAGTTGAGCCTTCAGCCTGTCGATCTCCACCTTGCCTTTTTCAGCAGATAGACAAATGATCCATCTTGAAGTTTTCGGAAATAAACACAGTGATCAAATTGACTGCGTGTGTACATTTGATCCTGTCTTGAAACAGTCCAACCGTTTGTACAACTGTCACGGGATTGTTTCAGACCATACAGTGACCGGTTCAACTTGCTTTTGTAATCTTCGCGACCGGGGACTCCAAAACCATCTGGTTGAGTCATATAAATTTCCTCCTCTAATGAACCATGGAGGAATGCAGTTTTTACATCAAGTTGAACTAACTCTAGGTCATACAGTGCTACTAAAGCCAATAAGATCCGAATAGATGCATGCTTAACAACAGGTGAAAATACCTCATTGTAGTCTATTCCTTCTTTTTGAGCCTAACCTTTGGCTACCAATCTGGCTTTGTATCTGATGCTGTCTTTGCTGGTAGCACTCTTCTTTTTGGCAAAGACCCATTTGCACCCAATTGATCTTTTGAGTGTTGGAAGTGGAACCAACTTCCAAGTCTGATTCTGATGAAGTGATGTCATCTCTTCATCCATCGCCTCCTTCCACTGGGCATGCTCAGGGCTGTTTACAACTTCTTTGTAATTGATCGGAACATCATCATCAATTACTGGAAGGGCGTATGCCACCATGTCTGTGTACCGAGCAGGTTTCTGAATATGTCTATTCGGTCTACTGGTGGCAATAGTTTCAGATTGCTGAAAGGTTTCTGGTGATGACTCCTCCACTTCAGTTAAGGTGTCATCAGATTCTGGTTCAGATTCATCGGAATTTTGACCAGCATCTTCTGATTCAAACTCCACCTGCTTTAGAGAATCTTGGTTCACATTCTCTGGAGTTGACAGTTTCAGCATTACAGATTCGTCAAAGGCAACATCTCGTCTTACGATGACTTTCTTTGACTCAGGGTTCCACAATCGGAATGCCTTTACTCCTTCACTAAAGCTCAAGAAGACAGCTTTCTTGGCTCTAGGATCCAGTTTTGATTCACTTACGTGAAAATATGCTGGGCATCCGAAAATACGAAGCCGATCATAATCAGTGGCAGAATGTCCGGACCACACCTCTATGGGAGTTTTCCCATCAATTGCAGTGGAGGGTAGTCTGTTGATAATGTGGGAGGCGTACAATAAAGCCTCCGCCCAAAATGCTTTGCTCAAGCCCGACTGGGATAACATGCAGCGAACTTTATCAACCAAAGTTCGGTTCATCCTTTCTGCAACTCCATTCTGCTGGGGAGTGCCAGGAACAGTGAAGTGTCGGATTATCCCATCATTTTGTGAGAGGCTGCTGCTCTGCCTGTCACAGTTTCTCCGTCAAGGAGATACAGATTTCCCTTCATAGAACCCTTCATGGCTAAGAATGCTCCACGTACAACTCTCAGGACTCCATTCTGAATGGTCATCTTGTAACCATTTGAGTCTAAGACCCCCAGTGATATGAGGTTCTTCTTGAGATTAGGGACATACCTTACATCTGTAAGTTGTCTGATTGTACCGTCATGCATTTTTAGGCGGATCGTTCCGATGCCTCTAGTGTGACAAGTATTGTCATTGCCCATAAGGACAATCCCTCCATCAAACTCCTTGAAGTTTGAGAACCACTTCCGGTTCGGACACATGTGGTAGGAACATCCGGAATCCAGAATCCATTGATTTGAAGAGTGTGTTGTTGTGGAAATCGTAAATGCAGAGTCTTCCTCTCCCTCAGATTCTTGAGCTACATTCACAGTCGACTTCTCCATGTTAGGACAGTTATTCCTCCAGTGCCCTTTCTCATGGCAATAGGCACACTCGTCCCTCGAGAGTCGTGTTCTTGATGATCCCCTCTTTGAGCGGGATTTACCTCGCTTGTTTTCTCTGGCTCCTTGGTTGTTCGTCCTGCCTCTGTACATAGTTAAAGCTTCTGGTGTAGTATTCTGGTGATCATGCTGATCCTTTTTCCGATACTCATTATTCACCAGAGCATTACTAACATTAACATATTCTATATCATTTTTACCATACAACAGTGTAGTGGTTAAATGATCATAGCTATCAGGCAAGGAATTTAACAGAGTAAGAGCCTTATCTTCATCAGAAATATTTGCATCTAGATTTTCAAGATCAGCGAGGATTTTGTTAAAACTTACTAGATGCTCCTGCATGGTGATACCTTGCATATACTGGAAGCGGAACAGCTTTTTCTTCAGATAGAGTCTGTTCTCCATGCTTTTTGTCATGTACTTGTCCTCAAGTTGTTTCCAGAGAGTTTTTGCATTATTCTCTCTCATGACAAAGTACTTCTGGTCCTTGGCTAGGCATAACCGGATTGTGCCACAAGCCTGACGGTTGACAAACTTGCAGTCATCTTCAGAAATATCTCTGGGTCTGTCTTCCAGAGTGATATGTGAACCCTCTCGAAATAACAGATCCTGAACTTCGCACTGCCACATGCCAAAGTTGTTGGTGCCATCAAATTTCTCCACCTCGAACTTTGCAGTGGTCATCGAGTTCTTTCTGATGTAAGAACTTGATGGTGCGCTGCTGGTTGTTTCATGTGTCTCTAATGATTCTGCCATGGTAATAAAACAAAATTACCAACTCAGAGTTTTTCCGTTACCTGTATGGAAAAACGGATGCCGCGGTTGAGTCCGGAATAGTCGAAATAGCCAGGAACGGGTCCAACTGTGTAAATTTTGGACACACGGTGAATATTCTGCGAATATTCTGCTGCAGGTGGCTCGAAATGGACTCGGTTTAGCTCAACCGGCTCGGAAAAGTCTCGGAATAGTGTTCTGAAACGGCTCAAAAAATGGCCCGAAAAAGTTGGTCGGAGCTACGGCGGCGCGTGGAGCGCGTACGGCGGCGCGTGCGGCGGCGCGTGGAGCGTGTGGAGGCTGCTGGCTGACCGGCGCGTGCGGCGCGTGGGGCGCGTGAGCTCACTCGCCTTCAACCTCTGGAAGGCGCGTGCGGCGCGTGCTGCGCGTGGGCTTCACGCGTCTTCAACCTCCAGCGGCGCGTGCGGCGCGTGTACGAGTGAGGCGCGTGGGCGCTTCTTCTGGCGGCGCGTGTGGGCGCGTGCGGCGTCTTCTGGGCCTCCGGTTGATTCTATTGCACTCCTCTCAACGACCTATTCAACCTGGTATTTTCAAAACACAAATTGGAGCACTTTTGAAAAACGGACAGAATCGAACAAACTCGGTTTTACGTAAAATTTGGCTCTGATACCAATTTGTTGTGCGGAACTATATCGATATTACTAAAACCGATTTAAACACACTGAAATAACACAGATTTTTACGTGGTTCAGCAAGTGTGCTTACATCCACGGGAGGAGGAGCTTGAAGCTTTGTATTAATGGAGATGGAGTAAAAACAAATACAGAATTCAAGGTGCTATGCTAGCACTGAACTCACAACTCACACAATACCAAATTTACTCTATAAACACAGAGTAATTGCTTCAACACTTTAGCTCTAACTCACACTCACTCAACTCATTTTCTCTCTTACTCTGCATGGCTATTTATAGCCATAATATCAAGGTGTGAACATACATCAAGTGGCAGCCACCATAGCCACCATCCACCACCTATCTTGGTGTGAACACATTGCAAGTGGTAGCCACCATAGCCACCATCCATTTGCAAGTGGTAGCTTCCATTATTGGTGGTGCAAGTGGTAGCTTCCATTATTGGTGCTAAGCCACCTATGGTGACTTTGAGCCATATTCAAGCCATATTCCAACACCTTATATAGTGTTTGTCTATGTTAGGACACTACTGTTCTATCTGATCATTACATGCTATCATGTCTTCATAGAAACATTCTCAACATTTCATGTTCAAGATTCACCAAAAAAGCTTCTTGTCTAAGAATGTTTTTGAACAAAATTTAAACTTCTTCGCCTTAGATTACTCCATAAGGATTAAAAATGTGTTCACAGACATTGTCATAACTAGAGGTGGCAAAATGAACCCGAACCCGAAAACCCGCCCAGGAAAACCCGAACCTGAACCCGCCCAAACCCGATTTGACCAAAAAGTCAAAAACCCGAACCCGAAAAAGCCCGAACCCGAATGGGCCCGAACCCGAATGGACCCGAACCCGAATGGGCCCGAACCCGAATGGACCCGAACCCGAATGGACCCGAACCCGAATGGGCCCGAACCCGAATGAGCCCGAACCCGAATGAGCCCGAACCCGAATGGACCCGAACCCGAGACCAGCCCGAACCCGAACCCGAATTTAATACTAAAAATAAAAATAAACAAATTGCAATTTTTTTTTTTTTTACAAAGCAATAACTTTAATTATTAATTTTATTCTATTTTTTTTTAATAATTTAATTAAAATTTAAATTTTAATATATTATATATATATGATGAAATAATAATTTTATCAAAAAGTAAATTATATTTTGTACTTATAAGTTATAACTTTAACGTCTCATATCATGATGAATTTACAATCTAAATATTTTAAATTCTTGAAAATTTTAAAGATGTGAAAACAAATTTGACAATAATTCAATTAATCTATAAGGGTAAAAAAATTGACAATAATTCAATTATTTTGGCCTTTTGGGTTATACTTAGACCTGCTCACGGGCCGGGCCTGGGCAGGATATTTTGTGTTCCGGGCCGGCCCGGCCCGGAACAGTAATTTTTATTATAATATTATTTTATTTAATTTTAAAAAAATAAAAAAATAAAAAAATTATTTTTTTATTCCAATGAACAGTGTTTTGGGCCTAAACGGGCGAGCCGGGCCGACCCAGGGCCAGGCCTGGGCAGAGAAAATAAAAAAAAACTAGGCCGCGGCCCGGCCCGGCCCATAAGCAGCTCTAGTTATACTTATGCGGTTAGGTTAGGGTGGGTTTAATTGGATTATGGCTTTCATGTGATTTTATTTTAGCGGCTGGATTTAATGGGGTTTTGGGTTTTATGGCCTTTTGGTTTTGGGTATATTTATTATATATTAATAAATAATCATATTAATTATATATTTATTACGTATAATTTAAATATAAATTATATTTTTTAGTACTACTTTATAATTTATACTTTATACTGATGAAAAAAATATAAGTACTCGATATATATATATATATATATATATATCTTGACTATAAGCATAATTGTTTTGCATTTTATAATTATATAAACGAATAGATGAAGGCCAGGATTTATTTTTAAAAGTTTTTTATTTTATAGTGAATATAAATTATAATGTATTTATATTTTGAAATTCGAGCTCATCAAATCAATTATTTTAAATATCAATATATTAATTTATAATATATCATATTTTTTATAATAAATTATTTCAAAATTTGATTTTATATAACAAATTAATTTCTTATTCTTTTGGTGCTAACAAATATTAATTTTAAAAAATAAATATAATTAAAAATATCATATAATAGCAAAAGTATAAAAATAAAAATAATAATAATAATAAATTAATAATTTGTTTTTAGATATAAATATTTAAATTACGTAAAAATGATTACATCTAATATAAAATAAAATAATGTAAAACATACCCGTGCCCAGATCGAACCCGAACCCAGACCGAACCCGAACCCGAACCCGAATGGGCCCGAACCCGAATGAGCCCGAACCCGAATGGGCCCGAACCCGAATGGGCCCGAACCCGAATGAGCCCGAACCCGAATGAGCCCGAACCCGAATGGACCCGAACCCGAATGAGCCCGAACCCGGATGAACCCGAACCCGAATGAGCCCGAACCCGAATGAACCCGAACCCGAATAAACCCGAACCCGAATGAACCCGACCCGAACCCGCCCGAACCCGCCCAATTGCCACCTCTAGTCATAACCATGAGAATTACCTTAGGTCTTAATTAAGTTCAATTTTATGTTCGATTTTCTCTGGCCATGTACTGATTTGTTTTGTTGTTCATTAGTTTCTACTACTGAATTTAATTTATAACTCTTGAATTTTTTTTTATTTTAGAGTTGGTGGACTTTCGGAACTGTCATAATAAGTTGAGATGGATTTGTCAAGCATAACAAAAATTAGAAGAGAGTCGAAATTTGAGTTTCGAGACACACTACGATACTTAAGTCAAAGAGAATTTAAAAAATAATTAGAGTAAACAGGATAGGAGCAGGAAGAATGTAGCATGTTTGATAGAATATGATTTTAGTTGTGTCTCACGCAATGTCGAAAAAATCGAACTGAAAATCAAATCGATGTGACTTTCGAATCACCAATTCAATCGGTTCATCGGATTATTCAATTTAAAAGTAAATTAAATATTAAATATATGATTTTAATATTAAATAAGTATTAAATATAGTTATTAGTAAATAAAAAAATGTGTTTGGCTTAATGGTATAGTCTTTACTACATGATTAAAGTTAAAAGTTCAAATTTCATTATTTACAAATAATTTTTTAATAAAAAATAATAATAAAATTAACAAAAAACCGGTTTAATCTGGTTTTTTATTGATTGAATCGGTTTTCTACCTGTTCACTATATGTTCCATTTTTTAGATGTACTGAATCAGATAAATTATCGATTTCCAATTTAACCGGTCTGATCGATCAATTCCATCTAATTTTTTCATTAACTGGTCTCACCTACCTTTTATACTTAAGTTATGTGAGACGGCTTGGTTGACAAGTATAGAATAAATGTGTGTTGCATGAGGGTAATAGATGTGCCGATTTATATAAAATAAAAAAATAAGAAAAAAATAAAAAATTTCAAGCATGTGCCAACTTATATATAATTAAAGGAATAAGGGAAGTACAATTGATAGGAGTGTTTGGATGCCAATTTGCAGGCAATTTTGGACCACCTTACCTATAACTTTAGCAAAGAATGTTGGCTGAAATTTAATTTATGGACTTCATAAAGTTCATTGGTCATTTCAAAAAAGGGTAAACATGAGCCAATCAACCATATCTTGTCTTCTATTATTTGGAAGAAAAAAGGTGTAGAAGTGGAAACATATATAATGGTTTTCAAATTCGATTTTGTCTTTATGACAATTATGTTGATTTTTGGAATAAGACAATAAGTTGGTTTATTTTTGCTTTATATTTAAGGTTATCAGAATTTGATCTCTATCATTGAAATCAAATTGACTTATTTTTGTATTATTTCTGTTCTTTATATGTTTCTAAGAAAACACATTTAGAAGTTGAAATTTCAAGATTATTTTTAAACTTTTGAATTTGAATTCTTATATAATATGAATTATCAACGTGTTAAAATTTATATAAATATATAATATTTTAATTATTATTATAATTATAATACTAAATGTCAAATCTACTTTATATATTTCTAAAAAAAACATTTCAGAAGTTAAAAATTCGAAACTCCAACTTTGAAACTTTTAAATTTGAATCATGAGATAAGTTCAGGTAAGATTTATGGCGTGAGAGAAGTTAGTTGACTTGTATTCTGCAGTTTAAAATCTTGATGTACCAAAAAAAATTCTTTTTTAGAAATTTGCATTATTTTTAAATGAAAAAAGAGTATGGTTTAGCCCCTCAAATTTTTTTTCTTTAACTGGCTAAAGTTAAAGGTTTCACAAATTTGGGCAAATCACTGTTAACATTGGACGTTAAATTTAATAAATAAAATAAGAGTTTATTTTTTATAAATTTGACAGTGAAAAAAATTTAAAAAATTATTATATATCTTATTTTTTTAATTTTAAAAAATATATTTTTTTTCTTTTATTAATTTTATTTGTGAATTTTAAAATTACTCTCACGATGATGTTAATAAAATAAATTAGCCTTTGTACTTTGTAGAAGTGGGTTGCTAGGTCCATTCTCGAAGCAGGCTTGTTTCCTAGTATAGGCCCTCCTCCTAACAGGATTTTTGTTCTTTGAAGTTAAATAATGGGCTTAAAGCCTTTATATTATAACCTTGATTGAAGTTGAAAGAAAGAAAAGAGAGAGAGAGAGAGAGAGAGAGAAAAGAGAGTGATGGGAGAGTTTTAGAGTAAGTTCTTTAGTGTGAGTTTAAAATAAGTTTCATTATATATAAATATGATAAAATTACATATAAAATGACAACTTACATAAAGTTGTCATGTTTATATGTAATTTTTTTTACATATAAACATGACAATTATGTCATGTATTTATGTAATTTTTTTTACATATAAACATGACACAAATTACATATAAACATGATAAATTATATATATAATAGAATATATGAAAAGCTCATTTTAAAAGGCTTTCCTTATAATTTTTCGGAGTAAAGGGCTAACGGCAGTGTCATTGTTTTGGGTATTTTTCCTCACGAATCCGGTTTATTTCCCTTTGTTTCAACTTTCAGCATAATTCAACTTAAGCAAATGAATACACTGGTAGGTAGACTTAAACTATCATATATACATATGAGAGCATTCTTATTCCTTTTGAAAAAGGTTAAGAAATAATTAACCTTTTCACACGTGTAAAAACGGCATTCAAGCAATCTATTATTTACGAAAATTTTGAGTTTATTAATTAATTTATATGTATGTGCATGCATGCATGCTAATGTATATATGCAAGTATTTGTACGAACATGTACTTTTTCAGCATACATTATTAACATCAATACTCGTAAAATTAAAAAGTTAATTAATTAGGTTGTCATCTTTCGATTGCCGGTTACGTTCTCCAATTACTTAACTCGAGTAACTTGGCTATTAGTATAAAACATGCAAATATGATTTCCATTTTTTCCCAAATTGCAAAAGCTTAACATGAATGCCTGCATGCTCCCAAAATTGATCATTGGTGATGTAGAAGCATGATCATTTCTAGTCCCACATTCATGTACATTAAAACCAACCAAATTCATGGATGAAAACGATGGGAATTTGGATTATCTCATCTAGATTTCTCCTTTAAACTTCCCATGTGCAAATGATTGTTGGAATTGATGCCATGGAAAGATTTCAATGATTAAGGGTGCTTTCTTTCTTCATCAGTATCATTTCCATACGCATTAATAGAATGAAAATTGCTTATGTATGAACCTTATGGCCATCAAAACAGCTTCGTACTTTTGAATTCCACCTTGCATTGCAAGAAGGAAAAAAAAAGGGTTGATTTGAAGGATCTAAAAACACCTCAGCACAAGAAAAAGGTATGATCATGTTTTAATCATAATTAGTACATTTTGCAACCAAATTCTCCCTTCACTTTTGCATTGCCCGCTATTGTTTCACTCAAGTATTTCACTAGCCAAAATTAGTAAGTTGCGTTGCCTAGTTAGTTCATATAATCATTTTTATAAAGTGATATCCAGCAAGTCTGAAATTTGAATCTTAGCATATGTAATCCTTCATCTACACCCATACTATGGCCTCTTTTGCGTGTGTATATATATATATATATAGGGTTCGTTTTTGGTACACTGACAATGTAAATTTTTTTACTTTACAAGCGGGTTAAGAGGTTGTCACATGTCTCACTTCTTTTTTTAATTATTATTTTTTTTTTTTTACTATAACCTACCACTATGTGTCATCCTATTAATCTTGCTTGTGAAGTCTAAATACTCCACTGACAGTGTATCAGATAATAATATATATATATGTCAACTTTATCGAGTTAATTTGAAAAGAATACCAAGATGTAGGTGCAGCTAATCAGATCAATCTTGTTTACTTTAAGGATTTTAGACATTTACGTGATTTCCCATCTAATTCATGTTACATGGCAGAGAGTAAAGCATAATATTTTATACTATAAACCTGAAGATTGAAGAAGCAATACGGACATGTATTCAGCTTAATGAACATGATAACTTGAGAAGTTACATGTTTTTATCTTAGAGTTAAGAGGTTGGAATAAAACTTTGCATAAAGAAGGGAATATAGAAAAGTAAAAGATATTGCCATGATCTTCCGGGGCCCATGATTGGGGGTATAGTACAGGAAAAATTACCCATAATTTCAAACCTGGAGAAAAGGTAAATAAATAATCATAATATCACTAAGGACTATTATCAGAAATTCATGGCACTACTGAAAGTTAGTGTCAGAAGGCTGAGATTGTAGTAGATGACTAGCTGCTAGCATGCAGATTGCAGAAGCTGAAAGTTGAGTACATGTTTGGGAATGGCAACACTTCCTGTTCAGCTTTGCAACCCCACTGATTTTAAATTATGTTACTCGGGTTTGAGTGTCGGATATGAGTATGTGTTCGACATCTGTATATTCAATTTTTTTAAGTTTTTTCATGTATTTGTATGATTTTTGGAGGATCATATCTCCATACCCAATCGGAATATGCATCAGATATGTCAGACACGAATATTTAAAAAAAATAAAGAATCGGAGCAACATAACAAAGTGAAAATAAAGAAGGAATCCTTATAAAATCTGTCAAAGCTGGGGATTTCGTGTGGGTGACTTGAGAAACATTAGTTTACTGTTTTCTACTTTTCTTTTGCTGCCTCTATACTGAAACTATTTCTGTAATTTTCTCTTCTTTCCTTTCATGTTCTGCCTAATTTTTGGCAGGTTGGTACTCGGTACTATTTTATGGCAGGTTTTCCTGCTTTTTTTCTTTTGGATGAATGAAGCCATAAGAAAAAGAAAAAGAAAAAAAAAAACAGATAAAGAATCCTTATAAAATCACATTGGATGATAAAAACTGAAATATGAACAATGCTACATTTTCTTTCAAAATATTCATGGCTCCAGTCAGAACAGAACCCTAATCTTGATACAAGTTCAATCCCGCCACCAGGATTAGCTCATATGAATTTGATTTAGGGGGGGGGGTTGAACCTTTTTGTTTACAAGATTACAAGCATTAAAAATCAAATTATTTTTGTGACTAGGACCTTAGACGGTCAAAGCATTTGAGAAGTCCTTATACTATATCATTTAATATAAATTAGTCATTATATTATAAAACTGAGTAATTTAGTCCCTGTACTTTTAAAATTGAAGCAAAAAAAGTAAAATCACTAACTAGTGTAACAAAAACTATTAAAAAAGCTGACGTGACATTTAACCTTGTGTTTATTTGATGATGTGGCACTAATAAAATATATTATTTTAAGCTGACATGGACAAAATAACAAATTAAGTTGGCAAAAAATAATTTGATGTGACATTTTTACAAACTTAGTTTGTTATTTTATCCACATCAGCTTAAAATTATATAATTTATTGGTGTCACGTCAGCAATTGACATCCACGTCATCAAATGAACACAAGGTTATATGTCACGTCAGCTTTTTTTGAGAGCTTCTGTTACACTAGTCAGTGATTTTACCTTTTTGTTTCAATTTTAAAAGTCTAGGGACTAAATTACTCAGTTTTATAGTAGAAAAACTAAATTGCACTAGATGATATAGTACAAGGACTTTCTAAATACTTTAACCAACCTTAGACATACACCGCAATTAGTGCGAATAGTTAGCGGTCCGTAACGATTAAGTTCACAATTATGAATTACATGTATATAAATTTAATTTAAAATTTGTGAATAAATTTTTTATAAATAAAAGATCATAGACAATAAACTACTTTAGAAATCATTAAAAAGAATTTTAAGATTATAATTATTATTTTTTACAGTAGGTTATACAAAATGGAAAGAAATTCACGATCTCGATAACATTAATGACTACAATAACAATAAATATGATATGATCAAAAACACGACTACGATAGTAATTTAAATCTCTACTAAGCACTTGCCTTCCAATTTTTATACTAGAATGATGCCTCCCAATTTTTATACTAGAATGATGTGGATTTTGCTATTAAAATAACTAATAGATTTTGGCTTAGTGGTTCTTAATTATATTTTAGGTGCTATAGGAAGTCATTGGTTGATATAGGTGAACAGGAATATATTATATCTGTTAATATTGGACACGATAGAATTGCACGAGCACGACTCGAAAAAATAACTAAAAACGATACGAAACACGACATGACGTGAAAAAAACACGGACACGACACGAATACACAAACATGTCAAAATTTATATGACACAAATTATTAACACGTCAAAATTTATATAAATATAAACACTTCAAACACGATTATAACATAAAAAATACACAAATACAATACGGATACACGAATTACTAGGTTTATAATATAGCTATGAAATTTCACCCAACTAGTACAGAAAAACCAGAGGAAAAACAGAAACTGAAAACAGGGGCAGGACAGAGCACGGAAAGTTGAAATGTTGAATTACATGGGACTTTCTCTGATCGTGACAACTGATTCTTAGGGAATATATTAAAGGAAAGGTGATGTATGGAATCTTTCAATGTCACTGAATGTATCTTTATGTAACAGATTAAAGTTAGGGCCTGGGGAGTTTTTCTCCCCTGTTACCAAGCCCTTTGCTTTTATTTCACTGTGTTCCAGGGATTCTCTTAAACACCTGCTAATGTCAGGAGAAAAACACTACGGCTTCCTTTAGCATTGCTATTGGCACAGTTTTTAAGGTTAAAAATTGTGTTTTACCACAAACGAAATACTAAATTGGTAAAACACAAACTGTATTTTCTAACCCAAATTTTTTCCAACAGCAATTCTAAACTAGTCTTAAGACCTTACCTTGTACTACTTCACAATCCATTGGCTGATCTTGGTTTAACAGACATGTGATAATAGGACAGAAGTCAACTAATACTCTTTACTCCATTTTATCTATACTTGTTTTTGTTTTGTTAGGAAACATGTCGCGGTTTTATCTCGAAAATCTTTGTTGTTATTGAGATTCAAATCTTGATCACTACCTGGATTAGATTCAACTTGAACATGTGCATAAATGTTTAATGTGACAGCTAGCTGCAATGTTCCAAAGGATCGCATCTCAGTTAGTTATTTATGAATCAGATTCCCCAAAAGAAATAATTGAAGTCCAGATTAATAGTTATTCCTACAACAAACAGAAACAATATTATATTATTTACAGGCTAGGTTAATTAAGTGGTTCAACACCATATCAAATGAACAAACACATGGCACATTGGATCCTGACTTTTACAGGGATATCAAGCTGATGAATTTCTAAAACATGCGAGGCAGTAGCTACTATAGATGATTCTGGGAAATGCTAGATTTGCCTGTGCTGGAAAGGACTAGTCATTAATGGGATTCTCGGTCTCTTTGATTCCTTGTATATTTATCATTGAGTGATAAATTATCTACAAATTAGAGAGCTATGTTATCAAGATTCAGGGAGGAGTGTCGGATATGGGTACATGTTTGACACGGGTGTACACAATTTTTCTAAGTTTTTTTTTTTTTTATATATTTGGAGGATCATACCTCTAAACTCATGTCCGTATATGTGTCAGATACTAGTATTTTAAGAAAATTAAAGAGTCCGGATAACATAATTAGAGAGTAATTTGATCCCAACTCCTTCAACACCTTTCAAACAAATTATAGAAAACATGGTTGTCCATTTCATCACTAGCAAATCAAACTTCCAAAATCTCATCCGGGTACAATTTCAAGGGTACAAGTTATTGCCTCTCCCTTTCATCACTACATCAAAAAGTGTTCGGAAACTATTTAAATCTGGGTCTGAGTTGATAAGCTTTACCTTCATTTTCTATAATAATTATTGGCCAATCTGCTGTTTTTTCCACAATAAGTATACAAAACTCTATATCAGTATTGGTTTTCTTATCCTTTTCAAAATTTTGGTGGATAGAGATGAGTTTTGATTTTGTTCACTTTTCTTGCTAACTCAATTACTAGTATATCATTATCAATGTTTGTTTTTGTTAATTAGTCCAGGAAAGTCAAAGGCCCTATCATTTTCAAGTATAGCCAATCCATTTTTTCCCCAAAGTCTACAACAACTCCCCCATATTATACAATATTGGTTGCCAATATCTACAACAACAAGAGCAGACTTTCCAAATTTAATTGAGATTTATTTCGGCTTGAAGTAAAAAAAGTCTGAGGCAAAGTTGCCAGGAAATTATGCATTGCTAACACAGTAGAAAAAGACTAATTAGATATTCTTGTACAACTTCCAATGCTTTAAAACATAGTGGAATTTTCAATGATTTTTTATTTTATGTTTTTCAATTTGGCCTGCTTCCAAGTTATGTGAACACACAAAGATTTCTTAAGGAAATGACATTTGCATCACAACAAAAACCAGAAAATGTACAAAGAGATCAGTAAAGATGCGAGCTAGTAAAGGTTTGATTGCTAACTAATACTAAATTCTAGATCCAAATACTGATAACAGGCAGATTATAGTATTCCTTGGAGTGGTAATTTTGGCGGATATTAAGCCTTAATAGCCGTTCTCGAGTTGCTTATACTGTTTTTAAAGATTTACAAGTGTTAAGCCTACCAAAATGGCCCCAGTTTACACTTTTAAATAGTGAAAAAAAGTGTCAAATTTTCAAAATATGTAAGCGGGTCTTGTGGGAGAAAAGCCTTGAGATTTGCTTGCTACCAAAATCCAAAAAATTCCCTGCATGACCCAACACTTCAACCCTTATTTAGTTATGAAGCAAATGAAAGAAAATTACTGAGCTGATTAATGCTAAGTAGCAGAGAAACACAGTTGGGCCATTAGCTTAAATCTGCAGTTAATTTTATAGTTGACTGTAATTATGATCTTACTAAGATAATACAGGCTAGTTAAAAGGGTATTCTGTTTTATTATTATTATTAGTAGTATTATTATTATTATTTTGAAGGGGTTGTTTGCTTTGGTTCTAAGCATAGTTTTGAACAAAGTGAACTTCTGCCAGTTCTGGTAATTTATATTAAGAAAGAGTGATTTATCACTTATTAGTCACATTGCTTGCTGCTGCCACCAAACAAGGTCATATTTTTTATGTTCATGTCCTTATCAAATTCTAAATCCATGGAAAAGGCAAAAGGCAAGAAGGGTACTCCTTCCTAAATCTGCAAAGTAGATGGCAATGCTTTAAAAAACTCGAAAGTCAAGTGGCAAATTAGTAATCAATACCCTTTATAACTCCATTTGAACATGGTTCAGGATTCCCATATACCAAAAAAATAATAATAATAAATGGTTGGTCCCTCCTACCTAAAAACCTTGCTCCCCCTTCAAGCCTTCTCAATGAAATCACCATCTTCAACCTTAAGCTCCATGAAGATCAAAACTCTAACTCACACCCTCATCTATGCTCAACTTTGTCGTCTCATTCGGGCAATTTCCAAAGCAAAATCCGTTGTCATTCAAATTTATAAAGAACACAATCCTATACAATATTTCATTTCCAACTCAAAGACCACAAAAAAGAAGTACAAGCAGAAGAAGCTGTTCTTTGGTTCATTTAGGCTACACTATAATTGGTGCTCTTCTCATGTTACACCAGTTCCAGCTCCAGTTCTAGAAGGGTGCACTGCTGCAACTCATTTGTACTATGATTCAACATGGAATTCTGTTATTTCAACAGAGCAATGTGATGAGGAGGATACTGTGGAGTCTGAGCTTTCAGGTTACCTTCAATGGCTAGAAGAAAAGAAGGTTAATGGCAATTCTACTGCTGAGACAGATATCAATGAGATTGATAACCTAGCAGAAATGTTTATAGCCAATTGTCATGAAAAGTTTAGGTTGGAGAAGCAGGAGTCTTACAGGAGATTCCAGGAAATGATGGCTAGAAGCATGTGAAGGTTTTTCTTAATTATTTAGGTATTATTTTTTTTCCTTTTTTTTTTTTTTGGTTGCTTTCCCAAGCTTTTGTATGTGACATACATTGGAGGGGGTAAGAAAAGTGTAGTCATTGAGAGACTGGAGGTTTCTTTTTTTTTTTTTTTTGTTCTTTTTTAACTTTTCATCTCTTATATATTTTGTGTTTGGAGAATTGTACATGATAGAATGTTGGGTATTTGTGCAATTCTTCTCTTAAATTTTTGATGATTTAGTTTCTTTCCACTTGCAAGGTTATATATAATTGGATCTGCCTCTAAATTCCTTGAATTGAACTTCTGGGAATTCCTCAATTTTCTCTCTTAAGTATAATAAGCATCTTTAGGGGAAGAAAAAATGTTGAAGAAAATCATCATGCTTTGTTTGAAAATATGAATTTGAGAGATTGGATTTGAATTTCATTTGCTATATAAATTGTAAGAATGAAACTCATATGCTGTATAAATTAGTTAATATCAATATTTGAAAAATATAAAAACATGAATTTTAAATTCACTACTAAATAGTCATTTAACAAATTCATGAATTTAAAAATAATTATAAACGTTACATTTACATGTATTTTATTATACAATTTATATTATTTTTAAAATCAAAATCCAAATTTTCAATTGCAACTTCAGTGATTTTTTCCAGAATTGTATACTCTCCAGACAGCTGGTAGCTAGATGAATGTTCTATTCTATCAGGCTCAGGTAGGAGAAATATACTAAGCTAAAGATAGGTTTCAGGGCCAAAAAGTCCAACTAATAGATATTTTTATTATATATGATGGAAAGTTCCGTGCAGATGCAAATCCAGCTTGATTAATATATCATGTTAATTTGGGATCAGTAACTTAATCATTTGTCAAAGTTATCAAGTTGTTACACTTCTACCAATGTAATTAAGCCAACTTTTTCAATCCAAAATATATATTTTTTGGGCAATTTGTGGAGAAAATGTGAACAGCTTAAAGCAATTATTTAAGCAGATTCCAGTCAGGTTATCCAATCCCTCCAATTATTAAGTTCATGATTTTGTACTGGAAAGTGTACTAGATTCAAGTTTTTGATCCTAGTCATGAAAACTAGGTTTTCCAACTACCATCTCATGCTGATTGCATAGATATTTTTATTACATGTACACCATCATAACTAGATCTGATAATTCGTATATTTGTATCATTTTTGTGTATTTCTCGTATTATAATAGTATTTATGATGTTTAATATTAATATAAATTTTGACGTATTAATAATTTATGTTATATAAATTTTGATATATTTATATCGTGTCCATATTTTTTTTCGTGTTGTGTCTAATATTATCAAATCAAATTTTAACTCCTTAAATCTTTTCCAATGTCTATATACCAGATAATGTTTCTTGTTTTAATTACTTTACACTTAATTTTTACAAAATCACAGCATGCAATTCTAGAATCTTCTGATCTCTTCAAAACAATATATATGAAGCTTCCAAAAGAAAGGAAAGGTAAAGGAAAACATTTTGTTGAACCTACTCCAATTCTGAAAAAGGAATAGAGATCTTGATGAATCTCATATAATCAAAAGCACATGTACATGGCCATGGCCATGGTGTGAAGCTGGTGACATATGGTACCAATTGACATAATCAAAGACACAACATCCTCTTTACCTTAACTTCAATAGACAAAGTCATGAGAGTTGTTCTTAGTACACTTTGTCTATATGTTCCAAGGAATTAATCAAAGCTGCAAGCTAACAAAATCTAGATGGCTGAAATCTAAATGAAACTAAATAATCAAGTTTGCACTAGATGGTTTGTGGAACTCTTTTCTTAGCCAAATTTGTTTCCATTGTTTGAAACTCTTTTCTTTGAAAAATTTGCATGCATTGGAGACTGAGCCATTGAGAAGCATGTACCTATGTATATATGTTGGCCTTGTTACAGAGCATTTAAAGACCAGTCAAGCATGCTTTTGTATATAATATTGAAGATCCTCTTTATCAATAAATATATGGTTGCAAATAAATGTTAAATCGGAATTGAATTTATCAATTATATCATATTTATAAAGAGAAAAAATTTTGTGCAAATTTTGTACTTTCTTCAAATCATAATGTCGATGTTGAAGTTACTAACTTGAATGACTCATATGTTGTTCTTATAAGATATTTACAAGATAATTTGTTAAGTGTAACACGATTTAAAATGTGTTATTTAAACGATTATCTTCAGCCATATATATCCAAAAAAAAAAAAATTTGTTCTTAAGACTGTACGTAAAAAGACAGCGAATTAGAGCATCAATGATGGGTTCTTTTTATCTCTTGGTGTGTGAGTGTTTCTTTATTCCAAAACTTTCTTTGTTGCTTTTACATGGTAAAATAGAAGGGGGAAAAGAGCTTTAGCAGACTCGTATTGGTTCTTTTGGTCTCTTTGTTTCCTACTGTTTGGACCCATTTTTACATATAAAAAAAAAAGTAGATGCTTAGTACTTCTTGAGATTTTATTCTTTGTTAGGATAAGTTAGAGAAGTTATAGTTATCTACATATCTACATGTCATTAACCTCAAAAAATTATGTCCTAAGTTTTGAGGCTTTAAATTTTCAAAAGAGTAAATTTTACTCGTGATTTCTAAATTTTGAAGTGTATATAATTTTTGTTCCTAAACTTTAAAAAATAATTTTTTATCCTTAAGCATTCAAAGTCACAACGTATATCATTTATTCCGTCAATTTTCTGTCAATTTTTAGGTTAAATGTCAGTTAGATAACATGTATCACACACTTGTTTGATGATGTACACATAATTGTTTTGTTGGAATTTTTTTAGTTTAATCTTAATTTTTTAAAAGTTTATTTTCTATTTTAAAAAAAGAAAAATATATATTTTACTAAAATCATAATATAATAAAAATAAATACTAATGAATTTTAATATTATAAATCAAACTAGTTGCTTTTTTATCATTTTTAGTTTAATCTTATTTTATTTATAAAAAATAAAAATAATTTAATTTATTTGTATTATAATGTTTTATAAAATATATTAAAAAATAAAATTTTTTTTTTTTCTTTCTTCTTCTCCCACTCCTCTGTCAATTTATCAAGGGCCTACTGGCACCGACAAGGACCCGATTTGGCCCAACCCTAAAAAAGATGGATAAAAAAATAAAAAATAAAAAATAAAATAAAATAAAATCATATAATATAATATAATATAATATAATATTCTTTTAGAGAAATTTTGACAAGTCTGTTGACTATATGTCTATCACGTGTCAGATATATGGCCAATAGGAATTCCTTATTGGTACTTAACTTGAAAGTTAACGAAAAAATTGACGGAAGGATAGATACATTACTTTGAAAGTTCAAGATCAATAAGTTAATTTTTAAAATTTAAGGACTAAAATGATATGCATAAAAAATTTAGAGATCACATATGTAAGATAATGGAATTATAACAAAATCAAAGTATAAATTCTCTTTTTATATTTTTCAAACCATAATAATAATTTTTTATAGTCATCACAAGTTCACACCTATCCACACGATTATTAAAATTGGGAACAAGTTTGATCACCTATTAAACAAAATTATTGATTGAAAAATTGTAGAAGGTTCCCAAAGTAATATCCAAATCATCAGAACTTGAAATTTAAATTTGAAAATCTCGAATTCTAATTCTGAAAATAAAAATGTTGACATGAAAAAAGATTACCTTTTATTGTATAGTCTAAAATCATATGTGAAGAAAGAAAAGAAAAGAAAAAAAGATAATTTAGAAGAGATAATTGAAATTTGAGACCAAAGTTAACTAAAGTTTAATCAAGTTTGGAATTATTTACAGCCTTTATACTTTAAAACTTGTCCAAACATTTGCTTCCAAAATTTAACTGCATGAAACTTTAGAGAAGGGGAAGTTGAGAAATGGGGTAACTTTCACATTTGAAAATTTGTTTGGCCATTTAAAGACCTAAAGCAATAAATCGTAAAATTTTAAAATTACACGACATGAACATGATACGATTATACTCTATAATAACATTTTTTTTTCAGTAGTAAATCTGTTAGAATGTCACTTGTTCTCCCGGTTCAGTCAGCTTTTCTTTTTCCTTTTTTTCCTCATATTTAAAATGGATCAAAATAACTTACTTAAGATTTCATAAGTTCAAATCTACAACTAAAAAAATTAAATAAACAGAAAAACTGTAATAAAAAATTAATTTTTTAAATATTAATAATGGAGATTTTTAATTTTACAAGCGGCATTAAAAAACTACCATATATCTTATTTTATTTTTAAATTACTTTTTTATTTTGGATATGTGTCACTCTGTGAACTCCGTTGTGAAATTTAAAAACTCTATTGGCGGTAGATGAGATAATTTCTCGCTTATCCCATATGTCGATAGAGTTTTTAGATTTACAAGTGAGATTAACAGGGTGATACATACACTGGTGTTTGGTATGGGCCATGGGATGATCACTCCAAAAACTATGATGATCTACACATAGTGAATAGATCATTATGTTTGGTAAGTACTCCGTGTTCGTACGTTGCAGTGATCTTGGATCACCTAGAGTGATTAGATCACTGCCTTGGAGGGTGATCTAGTTCTCATCTTAAAACGGTGGGAAACTTTTATCACCAAGATGAAGTGATATGTAAAATCAACTATAATCAATATTACCCGTTTAATATGTGAATTAAAAATTTACTTTCTCTCAAAATTATATTTATTTTATAAATGTTTATATTTTCAAACTAATATTCATTTTACCAAGTTCAAAAAATAAATTTAGTGTTAATTTTTTTTAACTTTTTTTAAAAAAATGTTATATATATATATATATAACAATTCTTTTTATTTTCTTTAATTATGATTTTAATAGATATAAGTGTTATTTTCTAATTCAAAGGTTTTTTTACATAATTTATACTATAAATATTAGTTTAAGTATCAACAAATATATTTGTTAATTTTATAATTAATTATACTTAATTATAAAGTAAATAAAAGATTGCTAATATTTTATAAATTATTATTTTTGAATAACATTAAAAACATTAACTTGTGTAATTATTACAATATACATGGTTATTTTGGTACTTTTGAACAAAATAATATTTGATTTTTAGTAATACCAAACACAGTGATCTTTAATTTTTAACCAAATAAAGTGATTACAAATCAGGAGTCATAAGATCACTCTAATAATGAGATCAACTCGGTGATTAAATTACTATGGTGATATTAAAAATGATATCAAATGCTAGGATATATTTAAAAAATAAAAAAAATTAATTTTAAAAAATAAATAGAACATTGACTTTTTTTTAACTCTACTTGTGTAGTTAAAAATAAAAAAAAAATAAAAAATAAAAACTCCACAATCAATTTATAAAAAACAAACTCATAAAAAACTTTTATCATTGGTCGTTAAAAGAAATATACGTATGATCTGCGAAGATTTTAATCTTTACTGATCATGAATAAAATAATTTTTTCTATGAATAAGAATATTTACATTGGAGTCCAAGTTAATTTATAAACTTCTTTGCAAGGTCAAAATCATCTCATTATTTAAATTAAGTCGAATTTTATCAAGACGAATAATTCAAATTGTTGAGTTTTTAAATAATAAAAAAAAATCATAAGAGTTGACAAGATTTCAACTAAAGGTGCTCAATTTATGAGTACTTGAACTTGGTTGGTTTTTGAAGAAAAAAAAAAAACTTGGTTTCGCTTATTTATACCTCTAAATAAAGTAAAGTAAATATCAAAATAAATTAGCTATGCATCATAAAAAAATTAGTGAATTTTTAAATTTCACACAGTGATTACAAATTTGATAAGTGTATTTTTTTTTTAAACATTTCGCAATTTCAGGATGCAGGCTTTCCTTGATATATTGTTCGAGAGACGGGCTTTGCTCATCACGGCTATGGGCTTAATGAGTGATTACTACAATCAGTCCTTTATTCAAACCACCGTTGGGCTTCGGCCTTTCTTTTAGAAGAAAAAGAAAGCCTCTGTTGGCCCATTTTCTACAACCTTCTTCTTCTTCTCTCTCTTTTTTAATAAATTTACTTACAATCTTCCTTCTATCTATTCATCTATACTATATAAGGTTTAAGTACCCACATAATCTTTGTACTATAGTAAAAGGTGTAAATTAGTCCATGTACAATTGAAATAGGTGCAAATAAGTAAAATTGATAACAATTTTAATGAAAAACCGTTAAAATGCTGATGTGGACTCGTAAAATATAACAAAATAATGAATTGGAATAAAATATGACTTGAAATATATCTAAATCTGTTAGATTTTACGAGTTCACGTCAGTATTTTAACGGTTTTTCATTAAAATCGTTATCAATTTGACTTATTTGCACCTATTTCAATTGTACAGGGACTAAATTATTCACTTTTACAGTACAGAGACTAATTTACTCTTTTCACTACAGTACATGAACTATGTGGGTACTTAAACCACTATATATCTATATTATATATAATGAGAGTAACTGAGTTAGTGTCACGAGTAAGTGACACCAACTAAATTAAAGAAATTATCTAAAAAATTAAATATTTTATAATTCAAATAATAATATTATAAGAGCATTTATGTATTTCAATGGTTATATAATATATATTTTTAAAAACTTACCCACTCTCTAAAAAAACTACCAGCTTAAAAAATTACATTCTCTTAAGAAAAACTATCACTCTCTTAAAAAAATTACCATTCATTCTTTTAAAAAACTGCCACTCATTAAAAAAATTGCTCATATTTATATATTTTTTATATAGGGTTTTTTCTTTGTGTGACATAATGTAGTCTACTTAGATCTTATAATTTTGGATACGATTACAAGACACGAACACAATATATATAAATAAAAAATAAAAATAAACGATATGAAAAAATAACACGAACATAACACAAATAAGTAAATGTATCAAAATTTATATAAATATATAACACTTTAAATATAATTATGCCACCAATTTATATTAATATAAACACGACACATAAACACTGATTGCTTCACTCTACTTCTACTTATTGTTAAGCCTTTTAAATTTTTCCGTTCGCTCTACTTCTGATTCTACTTATTGTTTTTTTTGTTCAGAGAAGGAACACGTCATTTAACAAAACCATGATAATTTTGTTAAGCGCGAAATCCCTTGTAAACTCACACACTTCTACTTCTACTTATTGTTAAGCCTTTTAAATTTGAGTACAAAAATGAATAATATATGCTACCTTTTGGGTTGTAAAGACTAGCTTGATGTACCTAAAAGTTGGATGGATAACTAGTCCGACACCATAGAAGCTGACAACCCAACGTGCATTTCTTCCACTTTACATCTAATACTTGGGGCTGGGGGGGACTCCTATTTTCTCATGAACAGACGACAGAAAGTCATGGTTCAATCTTCAACCGGCCCCATCTACATTCATTTATCATCAGTCTCTAAAATCATGACCAAATATGAGACAAAAAGTGTCAAGCCAAGGCTTGAATTAATTAAAATTAAACAGCATGTGGTTTGATGTATTTGGTAGCCCCTGCTAATTATAGGCATAGGGAAGAAAGAAAAGAACTACTACTCCTTAATTAGTCTCTTCTCTAATTCTTCCTTGACCAGAATTGCTACATTGTACAATAAACAAATTTAATGTCTTTACAATTGATTTTCATTTTTTTTTTTTGTTGCTATAAGAATATTGGGGATAAATCCCTAAGATTTCAAGCTGGAGAGAGAATTGAACTCTGCTCCTGCAAGATCAAGTATCAACCCCTTCAAGTGTGGATAAGAGCTGCTGCAATTCAACTTTCAATCACTACATGGCAACTAGTAGAGTAGTTATTTTGTGGAAAATATTAATATGTGACATTGATTAAGCTGATATTTATATAAAAAAATGTAATTAATTTTTTTTTAATTTTAATAAAAACAATATATTAAATTATTTTTAAAAAAATAATAATTAAATAATTTTTAATTGATATTTATAAATACTAGGACCTTTATTTTTTACATTCCATATATTCTTGACTTCTGGCATTGAAAAAAAAAATCACTAAGAACCACCATTTGCTCTTGGAATTTACAAATTATACTATTCTATAGTGAGGACTGAAGAGTGAGGATAGAAGTAATTTTTTCTATGAATAAGAATATTTACATTGGAGTCCAAGTTAATTTATAAACTTCTTTGCAAGGTCAAAATCATCTCATTATTTAAATTAAGTCGAATTTTATCAAGACGAATAATTCAAATTGTTGAGTTTTTAAATAAATAAAAAATCGTAAGAGTTGACAGATTTCAACTAAAGGTGTTCAATTTATGAGTACTTGAACTTGGTTGGGTTTTGAAAAAAAAAAAAAAAAACTTGGTTTCGCTTATTTATACCTCTAAATAAAGTAAAGTAAATATCAAAATAAATGAATTATGCATCATAAAAAAATTAGTGAATTTTTAAATTTCACATAGTGATTAAAAATTTGATAAGTGTATTTTTTTTTTA
Source organism: Fremontodendron californicum (assembly GCA_030761205.1). Lineage (NCBI taxonomy): Eukaryota > Viridiplantae > Streptophyta > Magnoliopsida > Malvales > Malvaceae > Fremontodendron > Fremontodendron californicum. Next base: position 32,620,993 of record JAULJL010000005.1, read on the forward strand.
AACATTTCGCAATTTCAGGATGCAGCTTTCCTTGATATATTGTTCGAGAGACGGGCTTTGCTCATCACGGCTACGGGCTTAATGAGTGATTACTACAATCAGTCCTTTATTCAAACCACCGTTGGGCTTCGGCCTTTCTTTTAGAAGAAAAAGAAAGCCTCTGTTGGCCCATTTTCTACAACCTTCTTCTTCTTCTCTCTCTTTTTTAATAAATTTACTTATAATCTTCCTTCTATCTATTCATCTATGCTATATATGGTTTAAGTATCCACATAGTTTTTGTACTATAGTGACAAGTATAAATTAGTCCATGTACAATTGAAATAGGTGCAAATAAGTAAAATTGATAACAATGTTAATGAAAAACCGTTAAAATGCTGATGTGGACTCGTAAAATCTAACAAAATAATGACTTGGAATAAAATATGACTTGAAATATATCTAAATCTGTTAGATTTTACGAGTTCACGTCAGTATTTTAACGGTTTTTCATTAAAATCGTTATCAATTTTACTTATTTGCACCTATTTCAATTGTACAGAGACTAAATTACTCACTTTTACAGTACAGAGACTAATTTACTCTTTTCACTACAGTACAGGGACTATGTGTGTACTTAAACCACTATATATCTATATTATCTATATTATATATAATAAGAGTGACTGAATTAGTGTCACGAGTCAGTGACACTAACTCAATTAAAGAAATTAACTAAAAAATTAAATATTTTATAAATCAAATAATAATATTATAAGAGCATTTATGTATTTCAATGGTTATATAATATATATTTTTTAAAAACTTAACCACTCTCTAAAAAAACTACCACTTGCTTAAAAAATTACATTCTCTTAAGAAAAACTATCACTCTCTTAAAAAATTACCATTCATTCTTTTAAAAAACTGCCACTCCATTAAAAAAAATTGCTCATATTTATATATTTTTTATATAGGGTTTTTTCTTTGTGTGACATAATGTAGTCTACTTAGATCTTATAATTTTGGACACGATTACAAGATACAAACACAATATAAAAAAAAAAAAAACTAAAAACGACATGAAAAAATAACACGAACATAACACAAATAAGTAAATGTATCAAAATTTATATAAATATATAACACTTTAAACATAATTATGCCACCAATTTATATTAATATAAACACGACACATAAACACGGATTGCTTCACTCTACTTCTACTTATTGTTAAGCCTTTTAAATTTATCCGTTCGCTCTACTTCTACTTATTGTTTTTTTTTTTTTGTTCAGAGAAAAAACACGCCACTTAACAAAACCATGATAATTTATTAAACGCAAAATCTCTTATAAACTCACACACCACATACTTCTACTTCTATTTATTGTTAAGCCTTTTAAATTTGAGTACAAACATGAATAATATAATGCTACCTTTTGGGTTGTAAAGACTAGCTTGATGTACCTAAAAGTTGGATGGATAACCAATCCGACACCATAGAAGCTGACAACCCAACGTGCGTTTCTTCCACTTTACATCTAATACTTGGGGCTGGGGGGGACTCCTATTTTCTCATGAACAGACGACAAAAAGTCATGGTTCAATCTTCAACCGGCCCCATCTACATTCATTTATCATCAGTCTCCAAAATCATGACCAAATATGAGACAAAAAGTGTCAAGCCAAGGCTTGAATTAATTAAAATTAAACAGCATGTGGTTTGATGTATTTGGTAGCCCCTGCTAATTATAGGCATAGGGAAGAAAGAAAAGAATTACTACTCCTTAATTAGTCTCTTCTCTGATTCTTCCTTGACCAGAATTGCTGCATTGTACAATAAACAAATTTAATGTCTTTACAATTGATTTTCAATTTTTTTTTTTTTGTTATAAGAATATTGGGGATAAATCCCTAAGATTTCAAGCTGGAGAGAGAATTGAACTCTGCTCCTGCAAGATCAAGTCTCAACCCCTTCAAGTGTGGATAAGAGCTGCTGCAATTCAACTTTCAATCACTACATGGCAACTAGTAGAGTAGTTATTTTGTGGAAAATATTAATATGTGACATTGATTAAGCTGATATTTATATAAAAAAATGTAATTATTTTTTTTTAATTTTAATAAAAACAATATATTAAATTATTTTTAAAAAAATAATAATTAAATAATTTTTAATTGATATTTATAAATACCAGGACCTTTATTTTTTACATTCCATATATTCTTGACTTCTGGCATTGAAAAAAAAATCACTAAGAACCACCATTTGCTCTTGGAATTTACAAATTATACTATTCTATAGTGAGGACTGAAGAGTGAGGATAGAAGTAAAGGGGCATGACTGAAATTAATATCACCCTATTTCCTGGCAACTCTTGATCAGGGTTGTCAAGAATAACATCATTCCTTAAGAAAAAGGGGTAATTAATTAGATAGTATACTTTCTCCACCCCAAAGTACTTGTCAGGTCTTCTCTCTCAAAAAAAAAAAAAAAAAATTACTGTCAGGTCTCAGGTTGTAAGTTGTTTATTTACCAATAATTACTAAGAAAAAACTGTCAGTGATCACTGATCAGAAACTGATAATTAAGCAATGAAATGATGATCATGAATTTCTAGAATGAAGAGCTAGCTTGCAGCAAACATGCAGGTTTCAAGCATTAGTTGCCTGAAATATTTGTGCCTTTTGATTTTGTGTTTAGTCAACAATTTGGAACAAGTTTGAGAGAGAAAATCAACAAAAGCTTCAGAAAGATCGAAGCAAATAAAATATAACTGAATTATCTAATCCAAGTCTTTATTTACTTGCATACTTTACATACAATTCTCTATCACATGGATCTCCTACTTAATGGAAACCTATAAATATATAGTACATAGATTAGACTTACAAAACTTGAGAATTTTGGCCAGAAGGCCAAAATTAAAGATCCAAAGCTTGGAAGAAGAAAAGAAAAAAAAAAACTGTGAATCCTTCGTTCTTGTTGAGAGATCTCCGGATCATTTACTATAAATTTGCTAGTTCTGGGTAGGATTTGGGACGCTGGAGGGTGCTTTCCTCAGACTTGGGTCCACAGCTTTCTTGGGCTCTTTCATGGCTCCATTCAACTTGCTTTGACCAGCAGGAAATGAAGCCACAGATGACACAATGAGTAGCTTTCTTGAAATCTGATTTCTATCTCCTGGAGGAACTTCTCCATGGCAGAGACACAACGAAGAGCACATAATGAGGATGTGAACTAGAATTAAGGCAAAGAAAGCAGTCAAATTTATAGAACTGATCTTCATCAGAGTGGAGTTCAGTGAAGAAAAAAAATATATAGTGAATGAGAAATTAATCAAGCATTAATCAAAGGATCTAAAACTTGGAGTAGGTTTATATATAAAGGCAGCATGCCTGTCTGTTCTTTTGCACGTGGTTTGCCATAACCCCACCAGCTAGCATAAAATATTTAATTTAATTTAGCAAAACAATGATATTGATGATTGTTTTTCTTTTTCCAAGATGGTAACGGATTCTAGAACTATGAAAAGAAAATAAAGTTAAATAAAAATAATAAATTTTGACTCATATTTTGATCAAAATGAGAGAATGAATTAATAAAAAGTTTATATAGCATTCCATTCTTACTATCTAAGCAAAGAATGAAACTAAAAAACGAGTGGGTTTATATCTTGTGATCTTGTCCTCTATCAGATCCAGACCTTCTCAAAAAACAATGGGAAATCTATATATATATATATATATATGTTAATTATTGAAGATGCTGTATATATAGGCTAGGAGTATTTTATTATATTAATTGGTACTTTTTCTAAACCTCTTTCACCGCCTTTGAACTTTTAAGCTGCCAATCATGTGATCAATGCTGAATTGACTATTACGGTTGTTTCTGGCTTGATTACAATCCGGAAACAGAGATTAAACTATCAAAATCATGTGACAAGCTAGGCAAATGAATCACAAATTCACAATCAACTACCTTTAATGTTCATGTTCTTCATTTAGCTTTAAAGCTAGCTACTTTTAGACATTGTAAGTTAACACTGATCAGAAAATTTAAAGTTAATCCACCTTTTCACTTCAGAAATTCTAACATATTGAGAACATAGTATTATTTATCTTACAAAAATTCTATCCCTTCTTTAATCTTTTTTAACACCTCTATTAGAAGTCCTCAATCTGGCTCAATTCTAGCCAAAAATCACCCATGGTATCCCACACATTCCCATCCATCAATCCTAGCTGTAGTGAAATGTGAAATGTGGAAACCATAGATTAATTTAGTTAACTAAAGGGATCAGAAACGAACATTTTGATTTTCGAGTTTTAAAATTAGCATGTGAACGGCCTTTAACCCAAACTAGACAGCTGCAGCCTTTCAGCTGCCTAAATCTGATTTCTCATTGGCTATACATTTACTTACTCTTTATTTAGGATTCCCTAAAGCTGAATTTTCTAATGGATTTCCTAAGAGAGATTAGGCTATAGGATAGGTATGAAACGTGGAAATCAGCAATTTTGACAATTTCTATAACAATCAATAGATCTGATGTTGAGTACTGTCATGTTAGTATGTTACTGCTTCACTATTGTTAATAGAACCCGTTTGAGTATATGCATATATATGCAATTACATCAGCATTGATCAATGATCATGTGGTTATTCTTTTTATTGTTTAGAGTACTGATGGTGGATAGAGATGATAATGGAGCGGAACGGGAGTGAATTTTATAATATTTATTTTTGTCTCGTTATTGGAATGTTCTGTTTCGTTCCGTCGTGGATTTTGAAATTTCAATACCACTATCACCTCCATGATGTCGGTTACATCCATAACCGGCCCGTCCCATCCCGTTCCGTTCCATTCGATACTTATTAATTCTTTTTATTTTTTTCAAATAATAAAGCATTGTAAAAAATTTAAATATAAATTCAATATAAACGGGTTTCTAATCTAGAAAGAGAAAAAAAAATCAAGTATTAGGTTTAGGTTTTTAAAAAGAAAAGGAAAAATAATAAGTTTAGTTATATTACTTTATTATCCTTTTAAAAGTTAAATATTTAAGGGTAAAATAGTAATTTCCATATTCGGAGCGGGCGGAACGGAGCAAGCAATTATTACAATTACTCTATCCCCGCCTTTCAAACAAAAAAACCTCTCCACCCCACTCTGTTTTGATTCGAAATCCATCGGACGGCTCGGGTTTTGCCATCTCTACTGGAAGTTTGTTTGTTATTGCTAATAATATTATTTGTAATTTGTACTACTAAATTTAACAATCGGAAGGCTTAATGATAAAATAAATGCTCGAATTATAGTGAAATTCTGACTTAAACCCTTTTTTTATTATTATTTATATCAACTGAACTCTTAATCTATTATTTAGCGTAAAATAAACCCACATTTTGGATGGCAAATGCTTATGTGAATAATAACCAAGTTAACTCACATATGTTGGAATAAGTTACGCCATTAGCAAATTAGTGTTTTCACTTTTCCATCCAAATTGATTCTTTTGACAGCAAATAATAAGTTCAGGGTTTGGTAACTCAAGTGAAAATTCTGTCACAATTCAAGGGTTTATTTTATTAATATACCTTTACAGAACAAAAGAAAATAACATTCATACTGCACATATCATCTTGGTTTTTTTCTTTTTTCTTTTGTTGTTTTTGGGTACAATTAGGATGACATAAGGTCAGATCGAGATTTTGTATATGATTTTGTATATTTTTAACCCGAATCTAATCCGACCCAATTTTAGATTATCCTTTTTAATACCAACCCCGATCCAAAAAATATACATATACTCTGCTTCCGCCTCAACCTGCTTCAAAATTTATATTCAAGTACTATTTTAATGGAAGAAGGATCCACTTTCACTAATATAAAATTAATTGAGTTTTACATACTTCTATAATTTTTTATACGATTTATATTTTAACAAACCGGCCGTTGGATTTCATGTTCTATTCACGTAGATCATGCACGTCGAGTTTCGAGTAAATTAAAGTTGTCTAACTATTTGTTCGATGTAAAAAAACTTTCAACCGTTAAATATATATTGAAAAAGACAGTATTCTCGATCGATATGATAAAGATATCGGATCGATTTGAAACTTTACGTGCACAACGAGTACAATTATATTGTTAAATCCAGCGGTCGGTTTGTTAAAATATAAATCGTATAAAAAGTTACAACAATGTGTAAAACTCATTTAGTTTTACACTATTGTAATTAGATCCCCTCATTTTAATGTATATTTCATGAAAATTTTATTTTTAATATAAATTATATCTTAATTATTTTTGAATCTATTATATTATTAAGTTAACCACTCTAATTAGTGTATATATATATATACACATATATTTAAAAATATAAAAATAAAAATAAAAAATATTTTTTATATGTTTATTAATATAATTCATATACTCCCTTTGTCTCATATATATATATATATATATATATATATTCTAATTTTGACATTTTACAAAGTTTAAAAAAAATAAGTTGAATTTTGACTTTCATTGATTAGATTTTTTTTATTTATTTTTTACAAAATTATCTTAACTTGAAAAAAAAAAATATGAGCCGTTTTAGTTAAAGGTAATAAAAGAAAATAAGTTCTAAAAAAAAAATGTAAAAATAATATTTTGTTTACTTTCAAATGAGATATTAATTTCAAGCAGTTAAAAGTAATGCAAACAAAGAGTTCGGTTCTCTTCTGTGATTTTTCAATACAAATTTAATTATCATTCACAGATATAATTTTCACAATTTATGAATAAATCTTACACATGTGAATGGTATTGATGATGATTATATTGAAAAGTAATAAAAAAAAAGTAATGGACTCGAAATATTTGAAAAGCAAAAAGATGTAATGGATATGAAATATTTATGAAATGAATAAGAAGAAAAAAAATTAATGGAGTATTGACATAATCACAATCACAACTTATAATTTTTTAAGAAATTAAAATATGCAAGGGTCCATTCAAGTATTAGAGCAAAAATAGATAATTAAAAAAAAAAAAAAGAAAGGAAAGGAAAGGAAAGGAAGGGAAAGGCATTAAGCCCAAAAGGCCTAAACCACAATCATGCCTAACAGATTTAAGCCTATAATAAAAATCCCAAAGACAACACACTGTCTCGCTAATACAAAGATTTTGGACCAGAACTTGTCCGAACTGGACCCAAGCTAACAAAAAAAAAAAAAACACGACAGGAAACAAATCTCTTTGAAAAGCCGTAAGTGAAGTTTCAAGTACAAAACAAAAGTCCCTCCCTTCTCTCCCTCTCTCTCTCTCCCATACGTTAACCGATTACCGATCTCTCTTTTCTGTCCATATAAAATATAAATACCAATCAAATATATTTCGAAAAAAGAAGAAAAAGGTTCCATCTTTCTCTCTAAATCTCTATACTTTAAGTTGGCTTTGCATTTCGTTGGAGCTATCTTCAGCAGCTTCTTCCTTGAATCTCTCTCTCGGCAACTGCAACTTCTCGTTAGGGTTTTTTTTGGTGGTGTTTTTCTTCAACGAAGAAAAAATCTTTTCCTGTTTCATTTTTTTTTTCTTGGTATGGACTATGAAGTTTTCGATAGTAGTGGTATGTTGCATTTGTCATATTATTGTATTAAACAATGTTGGTGTTTCTGGGTTTCTTGTTTTTGAGTTTTTTCTTTTTCTTTTTCGGGGTTGTGGGGTTTGTTTGTAATTCGAAATTGGATAATGGGTGCATTGGTTTTTGGGGTTTTAGGAGGGTAATGAGAAATGAGGGTTTAGGGTTTAATTGGGGTCATTGACTTTTTGATAATTTTGATTCGGGCAATGCTGTTGTGTGGTTTTCTTTGAATTTTGCTTTCTGGGTATTATATGTTTTCAACTTTTAGGTTCTATTTGCATGTTTTTTCGTTGAATTCTAATTGGGATTCAAATATAGATAAATCCGTGATAAAAAAAAAAAGGAATTCTTTTTTTTTTTTCTGGTTGAAAAAACAATTTTCTTTTCTTTCTTTTTTTCAATTATTTGTTCATAATTTTCTAGATTTTTGGTTACTTGATACTTGAGAATAAACAAGTACTTATTGTTGTTTGAAGAATGCAAGCGGCAGCTAAAGTTTATAAACCATGTTATTTTCTTATAATTGTTTCAAAAGATTTTCCTCTGTGATTGTTTGAATTGTCCACTAGGCTTTGCAATGTTGAGCTTTGAGTCTGGTTACCTACCAGCTATAGTCACCACAGTATATTCACATTGTTTTCTAATTTAACCATATTGTTTCCATTCCCCTTAACTTTGTACTCTCTGACATGCAAACCTGTAAACTTTCGTGTTTATATGCGTAAATTGATTAACTTTTATGATAGTATACAAGAAGATTCATGATAGATCCAATTATTTCTTTTCTTTTTTATGTGTATTTGTTAGATTGCACTTCCCTATAACTGTTCTTTTACCCTAATAAATTTGTTAGCTATCAAAGAGATTAATACTAGTAAACCTTTCAAACAAGAGCATTAAAAGACTAGTTATTGCCCTTGGATGCACTATGCAGCATGATCATGCATGTTTTTAACTGAAATAACTACAGGTACTGATGATGATCTACCTCCATCACATCCAACTAGAGTTTCAATAGGGGGTAATATTGCTGGAAATGGAAGATCTATCGTAGGTTCTGCCTCGTATTCTAGGATGCATTCTGGCATGGAGGCCCAAATACATCTACTTGAGCAAGAAGCTTACTGTTCTGTCCTGCGTGCTTTTAAAGCTCAATCCGATGCCATTACTTGGGTATTTACTTTGCTGTATTTGCACTTATTGTTTTTAATAAGCTTTCCTATTTATTTCATGCTGATCGGGTTTGCATGCTCCGGCATATGCTGGCATCTTCAGGAAAAGGAAGGGTTGATAACAGAACTTAGGAAAGAACTGAGGGTGTCAGATGATGAGCATAGAGAGCTTCTGACCAAGGTTAATGCTGATGATATTATCAGAAGGATAAGGTTTGGATGCTTCATGAATTAGTCTGATTTTAGGGGCCAGTAAATGATTCAATGGGCTTTTCATATCTTATTCTGTTTAATGGGTTATTAACGGGCAATGCTAGCAGGGACTGGAGACAAGCTGGTGGGAATCAGTCTGCAAGACTTAGTGCATCTCATCCTGTCCACAGTCTTTTACCTAGTCCAACTGTTTCAGCATCCCGCAAGAAACAGAAGACATCTCAATCGGTAAATCTCTTACCATTGCTGGTGAAACAGCAGGTTTTAGAACCTCTCATATTAGTTGTTCTGTACTAACTAGCAAGCTGCTTTAGAAACCAGGAACCAAATGAATGAAGCAATGATCTTATTTTCATGGTAGAAATGCAAAAGATTACATTGACCTCCATCCGGCATGCTTTGTTTTACTCAAAATTTTCTTCAACAGGGTCAGTCATTGCCTGGCTTATCCTCAGCAAAGGCTATGCATTACCGTTCTGCAGTTTCTGCTGGAAATAGGCAATTCAATACCCGTGGCTCCGTTGCTGGCCTTTCGGAAAATGAACCTGCTGAAGGAGCTAATTTTGATCCCTCAATTGGAAGGAAAGTGTGGACAAAATGGCCTGAAGACAACAACTTCTATGAGGCTGTAATCACTGATTACAATCCCTCTGAGGTATGTTCAAGGCATACAAAGACATTTTCTGTCTCTCGCTCTGAGACTTATCTTAGGCCGGAGCTTTTAGGTGATGATGAAAGTTTTAAAATATGTAACACTAAAAGCATATGCATGAAACATAAGGCTTAGTCAGAGCTGCACTTTCTGAACCTGTTTATGCCATTACTTGACTTGTAAGTCAAAATATTTATATGACCCCTTTTTATTTCCCAATGTTGCAACTATTTTATTTGCCTTTGTTTTGCTCATCTATTTGCAATCTGTCAATATTTTGAGCTGGGACAAAGTATCAACTTTTTTTCAATTCATAGTATCTTAGGAAAAAAAAAATTGATTAGATATTAAGGCACCCATAATCATAATCTGATTGTTCAAAAGGATTGTGCTTTATGCCTCACGGTTTAAGTGTCTGTTAACAGTTGTAAAATGCCTTTTAGAACTATTTTTAATAACTCTGTGAAATTGCTAAGCCATCAACAGTATATTTTATTGTTCTTTTGCAGGGGCGGCATGCTCTGGTTTATGATATAAATACTGCAAATGAGACTTGGGAATGGGTTGATCTCAAAGAGGTAAGTGGATATGATTTCTTAGTATGAAGTGAGTCATTTCTGTCTGCTAGTCATTACTTTGTGCAGCAACAATGTTAGAATGTGCTGACAATCTATATTGTATATAATGCTCTTGACCGAGTTTGGTGTCACGAGTTAAGTGACACCAACTCTATTGCTGAATTTACATAAAAACCAAATATTCTAACAAGAACAAAAATAAAATTAAGGATATATATGTGAATTTACTATTTTTTGTAAAAACACTTTTTTTAAGAAAAAACTACCTACTTCTTTAACAAAAACTACCTTTCTCTTACTTTCTAAAACACCTTTTTTTTAATCAAAAACACCCACACAGTGGGTGGGCAAATTCTAATAAATAGTATTTGCATAATTAGTGAAACTTGTTACAGGAAAAAGAAAACCTTATTTTAGGTTTTTATGTGTCCACATATCTCTTATGGCATACATTAGAATTTGGAAGTTAGCTAGGCCTTGGTTGAGCTGAGGTTTGTTGGTTTTGGGGAAGAAATTTGAAAGCCTTATAAAGTCATACTCTCTCAATCTCATAATAAAAGGTCTTTCTGAAAGCGAGCAAATATTAGATTGACACAGTCAACATAAAGAGACTCAAAAATTGTTCTTTTGATTATAACCATTATTTAGTTGTTATTTTCAGTTAGGTTACCATGGAAAACTAAAACTTTGATGTTTTGATTTTTTGATGGTAGGCATTATGTTGAGTTAAACCAAAATGGAACATAGGTTGTTATTGTACAAGAGTATTATTAAAAATAGGTCTCTAGGTCTAGTGCAATGAAGTACAGTTACTAACTTTAGTAACCGTAATACTCTAAAAAAAATATTTACCTTAGTGAAGGTAACATATAAGTCCAAATGCAGCTAATGTCCCCTTGTTTTTGACTGAACACTCTATTTCGTTATGAGGCTAAGAGAAGAGTGTTTCATGAGAGCAGTTGCAATTGCTATGAATCTTTTGTTTTATGACATGGGAGTTTTCGTGGGCAGGGGCAGGATGGTAATTTTTATGCAATTACTGTGCAATTGGTATTATTATGCTCTATTCAAGTTTATATTCATGGAGGTCCTAGGAATCTGATGTTATTTTTCTAGCCGTCTTGGTTGTTCGTACATTTGTTCAGTAGTTTCCGTGTTAGTTATGCCTACCCTCTTAATTTGCAAGAAAGTGAGCCATTATTGATACCTATGATTTGTATAATTTGGTTGCCTTTCCTAATGTATCAATGCCTGGTGCTCCATTCTGTAGTTATATTTCCTCAAATCCTACATTTCTGTGCTTTTCATATCAAGTTCTTTCATCATCTTGATTTCCCATATTTTTTAATCTAAGCTATAGTAGAAACCATGTAGGCAGATTTATGAAATCAATCTTCCCGTATCCTTTATGTGGCAAAATTCAAAGGTTTCTTTGATTGGATAGATCTTGGCAGTTGTTTTGCACCCAATTTACTTTCTTAGACATGACACCCAATCCAAGCTTAGAAATAACCAATTAAAAGGTTCCTTGATGTATGGCTTACTTCCACCAAAAGCTAATGTGAAAACCAGACAAATGTTGAAGTGGATTGAGATGGCCAATGAATAATAGCATAGAATTTGGCAGTTTCTCTGATGCCAGATACATAAATTGGTTGAAAACAGGCAGCCGTATGAGTGGCAGGGTACCAAGATAACTTGATAGAGTTTTAGAGGGAATAACCATGTTTGCTTAAAATATTTTACGTCCTCAGTTACCTAATCCATGTTGCCAAGGTGATGAACTTGTCTATTAGGAGATTGTGAGCGGTCTCCTTAATACCCAATATTGTTCCAGTCGTTGTCCCAGACAATATTGATGTATTATTATTTTTCACTCTGATGTCAATTGAAGCTAAAGTGGACTCTGTAGCGCATCTGATCTTGAATGAGAAGGGGAAATTGAGAGGGAGAGAAAGGGGAAGAATTGTTTGTTAGAACAGCAGGGTGGAGAATAGGAGCTTGTTGGTATATATATTTGTTTGCTTTCTTTTTAAAAGAGCTGATTTTAATTATTTAAGTCCGCCGCATGCTTCATCAAAGTGGAATACTTCTTACCAGCGAATAGTTTTCCATATACATTTTATTGAGAACAATATTGATCTCCTAATTATTACAGATTTCTCCTCACGATATCAGATGGGATGGTGAGGACCCAGGCATATCTTATCGAGGAGGCCATGGTTTCCATGGAGCTAAGAAATCCTTCAGTCGTGGTGCTCCTGGTCCTGGTCCTGGAAGAGGCAGAGGCAGAGGTACAGTGAAGGGCCAATCCAGAAAAAAACCTTTGCCGTCGCAGAATGGTATTGCGAAGAAACTTTCTGATGATATTGAGTTACTTAACACAGAGTCGCTAGTAAAGGAGGTATTTTATGGAGAACCAGCTTTACTGATACTGTTGCATGTCAAATTGAGATAATTCACATTATAAGTTGTTAGCAACATTTTTTTTGATCCCTTCAATAGGTGGAGAGGATTTTCGATACAAGTCATCCTGATCCTCTTGAGCTTGAGAAAGCAAAGAAGACGCTGAAAGTAAGCTCATTATTGATTCATACAGCCTGAATATATCTTTCCTTCCATTGCTTAGTACTGGAAGCTTAACCATTATATGTAATGCAGGAGCATGAACAAGCGCTCGTTGATGCTATTGCGAGGCTTGCGGATGGATCTGATGGTGAAAGTGGTAATCAATATATGTATACATAATGATCTTTTGCATTCTGTATGCTGCAGATAGCCCAGTACTGACACACTGTCATATTACTGAATTTTCTTTTATTCCATTTGATTTGGAAAAAAAGCTAGCTGCGTTTTCTTTGTTCGACCTTTACGTACTGGTATTTTTGCTATTAATCATCTAGAGCATTGTCGTCTAGTGATCGAGGCAAAAATAAATCCATTTACTCTAAGCCTCTCTTGTTAGGGAGATGAATTACTACTGTAAGAGTATGTATCACAAATGTAATAGAATGAAGATACCTAAATGCACCAAGCTTTTGCTTTCTAGTAATGACATTTCAACTGTGGTGCAAAGTAAACCTTTGTCTGAATTATGTACACCGCCGGGCGACTAATCTTTTTGTTTCTCTTTTCGATTTTTCAGATGGAGAACAACCACTCTCTGAAGAGCAACCAATGGACCAGCTGTGAGTGTAGCAGGCAGCGATATTGTCGACACCATCAGAGTACCAACTCAAAGAATTAGATGGTTGCATCAAAAGATGGTATGACCCGAATTGCAATAGATAACTAGTTGATCTTTTTCTTTCTTTCAATTTTTTTTTCCCTTTTTTTCTTTTGGATTTTTGCATCTGGTCCTTCTTGGATAGAAAAGCTGCCAAAATCTTGTAAGAGGATCGGTGCCCTAACTTGGTCTGCTTCGAAAATAGCTCCTTCCATGATCATTTGGAAGAAAGGGTGTAGGAGGACCTGTAGGTTGTTGAGAACTTGGACTGGAATGTAAAACTATTCATGGCAGTCTTCAATGTAAAAATTTTGATTTTGGGCTAAAATGGCTGCAGTCTGTTGTGCATCACTTGTAAAATTCATATATTGGTTGAAATCAAGCTTTCCACAACTTTGTCCAACATATGCTATTCCTGCAAGCCACAGCACAATAAGATACTTGACATAAACAACTGCAATACATTACCATTAAATTTTGCAAGTGCAACAAATTAATGTGACATTTTATGAGAATGAATGATTCAATTTAACTCCAATTAAATAATCACGAGCAGATGCATGACAAATAGTTGGTACAGTTTTGGGTTTGAAGGGATAGAGGACAGCCGTCGTATGATGCTTCCAGACTGATTGTTGTTAAAGTTAGGAAGGTGATGGGAGAATTGGCATGGTCAGAGTAAGCAGATAAGCACATGAGTTCCCAAAGATGGGACTTAAATCTTTGCCTCACTTTTGGGTGTCTATTTGGTAGTTGAGTCCTATGTTGCTCCGATTATTCATTTTTCTTGAAGTACTCATATCCAACGCATATCCGGATATGGGTATGAGAATATGATCTTTCAAGGACCTTCCAAATACATGGAAATCTTGAAAAAAATTGAAAATACCTGTATCAGACACATATCCGTGTACGACACTCACCCGAGTCAGAGTAACATACGTTGAGTGTGTAAATTTGATTGGTTTTCAACATGGCCGATTGGCAGACTTCAGCTTGTTCAAAACAGATGCAAGTTTCTACACTTGGAAACCATCAAGAAGAATTTCAGATTCAAGGGACTGTAATGGCTTGACAGTTTCTCTTAAAGAGAAAGGATACAGCGGCTACCAAATCTCACATAAGCTAGAATTTCATACAAAAAGGTCCTAGTTAAATTGCCATGAATAAATAAAGGAAAGATGGGGAGAATCCTAGCCTTTCAGTGCAATCTAAAGAAGGATGACTCTTGCAAAGAACACAGCCTTACAACTAAACCACAGAAGGTATACTAAAATGCTGGAAAACTGGCAATTTACAACTCCTGTTAATAAAACACCTGCTCAATTCTAAGAGCTTGACTATTTTCTATGCTGGTATTCCAGAGGACTTACCTGGACAACTATTGGTTCGCACTGGAGTGTCGTAGAGATGACAGCGGATCAGATATATGTAATTTTTTAAATATCCGAATCTGAATACGTTTAATTTATCTAAAATCCAAATCCGTTTATTATCCACTTACTATCTGAATATTATTATATGAATCTGCATCCGCTTTAAAAAGTAATATTCGTCGATATCCGAATTTATTAAATCAATTTTTTTAAAAATAAAACAAAAATTAAAAATTAAATATGTCAATGGATATCGAATTCGGATTTCTGAATCATTTATCCATATAAATAAAGTGGATTTGAATAACGGATTCAGATATCTAACATTATCCGAACCAAAATCAAAGTGGATTCGGATAACGGATATCCAAAGGTTCGTATCTGAATCCGCTCCAAATCCGCAATAAATAGTAAATCTAATACTCGAATCCGAAAAAAATAAATTGAATAGTTCAATTTTTTACTATATATCCATTGCCATCCCTAGATGTCGGTGTCCTGCTAAACAAGAAAACATACGCTGCCTGCAAATGATATGATAGCACCAAAAGGGAATCTCAAGAAAACTCGAGCTTTATGTAACTACCATTCCTCAGTAGAAAACTCCTTGAACTAACTCATAATACTCATTGCTTAAATACCTCCACAACCACAACCTGACCAGCTTGGTAAAGCACTGTTGCTCTTACTAAATAAGGAAATAAACCCATCTAACATGGAAGACTTGTATAAATTGTTCCATGAATTCTACGAGGTCCTATTGGAGATATCTGGTTGTGATGAAAACTAGGCAAATAGCAACAGATGAGAGATGAGGATATTTAAGCTGGTCAAATTTTCTGACATAGCCTAATTAAATTTCAATTCAACTGCTAAAATAGAACATTGACTTCCACTATATGATTCTCTTATCAAAAACGAAATCTTCAAATTCTGATGGGAATCACAAGATCAACGATCTGGTAATCCTATGGCTCCAATTAACAAGAAGCAAGGAAAAAAGAAGAAAGAAGAAAGTCAAGAAACTGATAAACCGACACATTTATAAAGCATCAAAACTCCAAATAAACAATACCAAGAATCCAGAAACTCCAATCAGGCATCCATCAATGATCATCAATTAAAAATATATATAAAAAGCATCACAACAGAAGAAGTGCACAAATAATTCTAGAAACCTAACAGTTCAGGCTAAGCACATAAATCCAATGATCACCCATCAAAATCAAGCAAAATAACGTTTATAAACTCAAAGATCCGAACCATGAACCACCCACCAAGATATTAAAAGATAATCAATGCAACCGTACCTGCAAGGGAAACCCAGCAAGAGAATCAGATTAGCAGCCAAACATTGAGGAAACCGTTTGGAGATAGCAACAACAAAGCATCTTTAAGATCTGTCCATGTCCTCACATGTCAAAGGCTGATTGTTTTACCCAGTATTTAGCATGGGTGTTGTTGGTAATATTGCCATGTTATAATTCTTGCAATGAGAGTTATGCCGCTGGATTTTAGTATTGTTGGCTGGTTCAATTGAATTTCCATTTGTCATGATTCATGAAATAGGATTAATAGAGAGAGAGAAGGGGGGGGGGGTTGAAGGGTATTGGAGGAAAACTGTAGCAGAAATTGAGGTTGTCAGCTTAGGAGAAAAAAGAGATGAATTATAGGAGTTTGGTGAATGACTAAATGATTATTTTAAGGAGGTAAAAGAAAAATGATGGTTTTAAGGAGGAATGATGTTTGCCATCATTTGTTTGAGTGTTGCTAAAGTTTTGGATTTCCCCCAAAACCATTTTGACAAGGAAAACTTGCTGCCATTCATTCACTTTTTCTCTTTAATAAAAGGAATTCACACAACATTTTCACCTTTCACAAATTTTATGGAGGCTGTCAGAAATATCAAAATTCTCTAAAAGAGAGTATATGCAAATTGAAATTGTCCATCTACACCATTTTTAACATTAATTTAACAATGAGCAAAAACTATAACTTTTTTTATGCTCATCCTGCGCTGCCATGCCCTCTGGGCTTGGCCCATCACAAGAATAACATTCAAGCTCATTGGATGATGATCCCAATGTTCCCATGATGGGTAAATCCTAGAGCCTAGAGGCATGGACCTATTCCACCATTGGCAGCGACTTTAGCCTAGAGGATGATGAACATGTCTTGCTTTATTGTACCAACTAGACCTGCTCATGGTCTGGTCGGATCGTGGCTCGGTTTTTTTTATATTTTTTGTCCAGATCTGACTTTGGATTGGGTCGGACCGATCCGGTAGGCACGAACTTATTGTTTATCGGATTAAAAAAATATTTTTTTTATTTTTTTTATAATTAAAATTAAATAAAAAAATATTATTATAATAAAAAAATACTGTTACCCAAGCCTGGCCCAATACAGGCTGGACCTGTCGGGCCGAGCGGACTACCCGACTCATGAACAGGTCTAGTACCAACTGCTGTGAATTTCCATAGCTAATACAGAACAATTGCAAGCTTGGATCCGAAGCTCAACCCAATTGATTTATTCAACCATAAATTTGAATTCGAATCTCAACATTTGTGATCCTTTTATCTATCTCCAAACAGCGATCTTTATTTATACGAAAAAAAATAAAATTGCCAGCTTGTTTAGAATGGACTAAGGATCTGAGGAGAGAGCTTGGCGGATTTGAAGTTTATGCAAAGAGGTAATAAACAAATTATTGAGTATGACTTATACTCGAGAATTGTATATGCAGAGGGTCTCTTGCAAGTTGCAAACACTGTTAAAGATTTGGCCAAATCGTACAAGTCAAAAGGAACTGGTTTTTCTATAATTAGTTGACATGTTGCTACACATTCTCCACCCTGTTGGAGAAACAGAGAATTGATAAAACAAAATATAATTTAACTGCCTAACACAATTTGCTATATGGCGCTGAATGATCTTACAAGAATAGAAAAACAAAAAGAATACAGGAAATGTCCTTCACTTTCTTGAACGCTTCTTTGCATGTCCAGTACCTGAATCATTCTCAACAACTTCCCTTCCCCGTTTAGCAGGAACTGACGGCGTAGCAGGCGATGGCGCTGCCGCTCGCTTCCGTGGTCGTCCTGTACTCTTTGCTGGGCTTCCCCGCTCTTTTGCTCTTTTCCCACCGGAACGTGTCCGCGGAGTTGAAATCTGATCCTTCCGTTGATCACGTTTACTACTGCTGTTTTTCTTCTGCTCACTTCCATCTCCTTTACAATTATCAGAACTAATCACATTCGCACCCTTGAGTGTCTCTATTAATGGCCCATTATTGGATGAAGAGCTCCTCATTCTATTCAAGAAATTTGCTGCACTTCGCTTCTTTGAACTGACATTTGTGTTGGTCTTCTCCTTCTCACCCTTGGATTCCGAGTTCTCATTTGATGATCCACCTTTGCTTGAAATGGCAGCACTGGTATTGGTATCTGAATTTTTGTTTGCGTTTGTGTTATTACGAGTCTTGACATTTTTGTTTGCTTTTCTTGCACCTGAGGCAGATCTTTCTCTTGTTCTCTTCTTTGTTACAAGACTTTCCTCGGCTTTCTCAGACGATTTATCATGCTGCTTCCAATCTAGAGCTGGTTTCTCATTCATCAATGCCGCTATTGGCTGCTTTTTTTTCTCTTGTCCAGAAGATGATGTTGATGCTTTTGCAGTAATTGAGCTGCGTTTGCGACATGCAATCAACGGGACTGATAATTTAGGTTTCATTGACAAGGAGAGTGACGGTTCAGGTTCTGGTTTCAAAGGCAATATCTGGGATTCAGGCAGCGTCGACAATCCTTCTTTGGGCAACAAGTTTGAGTTAGGAATCTGGACAGATATCTCCTTTAAAACAAGTTGTCGAAACTCGATAGCAGCCTCGTATTCTGAGTCTGAGTACTTTTTGCCAAAGAAAACAATGGCATTGTTCAAAAGCAACAGCAAGTCTCTAAAGAACTTGCTTTTGCATCCAGAATACCAACCTTCTTCGAGCCTCATACGAATGGTCTCCAAGTCAAGATGTTGCCGAATCAAGTTGAGGTAATCTGGTGTTTCCTGCAATATTGACAAATAAGCCATGCGTAAGATATTCGCACATTGTATTCATCATTTGTTTGGCAACAAAATATAACAAAAATTTAAAGAAACTGCCAACTAATGGGAGCACATAGGTTAAAGAAAGCAGTCGATCCAACGTAGCATACAGAACAAAAACAGAGGTTTTTGTTTTTATTTGAAGAGCATTATTATGACTAAGAACTAAAATTTCCACCTAAACCTTTCCCTATCAACTAAATAAAAACTAAATCCAAGTGATTACACACATGCTTTTGTTTCTTCTGAACTACAGCATCTGTACACGTGTACATGTGAGATTGATGCAAATTAGTTGTGAGGGACCTTAACATCCTATGTTACTCCGACTCTTAATTTTTCTTGAAATATTCATGTTCGATACTCGTGTCCAACGCATATTCGCACATGAGTATAGAAATATAATCTCCCAAAAACCCTCCAAATACATAAAAAAAATTTAGAATAAATCAAACATACCGTGTCCGACACTCACACTCGAATCCGAGTAACATACACATCACTAAGTATTGAGATCTTATAAAATTTACTGCTTAATAACATTTAAAAAGAATATACATAGAAAAGGGGAAAAGACAAACAGCATGGAAGACTAGAAAAAAAAAAAAAAGTTAATTCTTAGTAAAAAAAAACTGATCACCGACCACACTTGGGATGGAGATTATAATAAAGGGGCCTCTCCCAATTTCATTCACGGATAAGATTCCAAAATTCCAAATCCCTATCAACCAGACCATAGATCTTGAAACAATTAGCATGCTCTATGGGTTTTCGTGTTTTCACTCAGCTCATTAACACTAAAATAATCGCTGGTTCACAACAAAAATGGACCAACTAACAACTCTCTATCGGGTTACCAAGTGGACCCTCAATCCCCTGCTCCTCTTCTTTCTAAATAACGCCAACGCCAAGAAAAAAAAAAAATCTAGTTTATGAATATGACCTCTAAATTTAAGCATTCTTGGTTGTTTCTATGCAAATTAACTATGAAACATAATGTAACAATTTAAAAATAATAATAATAATAATGAGACTTAACAAGAATCAATAATCTTAATAACGAGAACACCGAAGTCCGATCCAAGCCAACATTCAACAATCCTATTTAATGGGAATGAAAAAGGGACGAAGAAAAAGACAGGAGAGCACTGGGCATTGGGCAAGGTTCATTTGCTCTTTTTATCTCCAAGCATGGCTGCATGGGCCCAAAACAACCCATCTCCACAGAACATTGATATTAATTAATAAGTAAGAAAATTACAAATCAAAGTAATTTACAAATTTTTATACTATATCATTTAATGTAAATTAATTTATAAAATCATTAACTGTGATATAACTGTTAAAATAAACCAACGTAATATTAATAAAATATATTATTTTAAAATAATATTAACAAAATCAATAATCACATTGTTAAAAATATCATATCAAATCATTTTAACCACGTAACACTTTTCAATTAATCATTTTACCTTTACACGTTAAATGTCACATCAATTTTTTTAATTAATAATTTTATTTTTTTACTTTAATTTTAAAAAATTAATAATTAAATTATCTAATTTTAAAATAAAAATATTAATTTACATTAAATAATATAATATAATATAAAAACCTTTCAGATACTTAAACCAAAAATTACATTAACACAAGGGGAAAAGGGAAAAACAATTTTTTTGAAAGGGATGTTTTCGTCAATTCCAGACACTAAAAATTGGCAGCACGCAATTAACCTTCAGTTGATCCACCCAAATTAAATAAAAAAAAGGGGGAATTATTATTAATTATTAAATATTTCAACTTTAGACATTATTAATACATCCAGTTCAGCGGTCAAGATCAATTGTAAGGATCTGATTAGATAAAGCAAATGGTGGAAACTTTTTCTTTTTTTCAAAACCAATATCACAGTATATTATCCATTTATCTTAGTTAAGTTACCAAACCTAATAGTGCTGACACGTCACCGCCAGATTGGCCCAACATTACAGATAGTGATACAATACCTCACCCGCATAGCATCCAATAAAACCCTTCTCCTTATCTTTTTTTTTTTTCATTCAAAAAAGTAATTAAAAATTGATTTAAAATTTTAAATCGAATTTTTTAAGAAAATAAAATATTTTGTTTTACCTGGCTTTCGAGTCGGCGCTCGAAGAGGGAGCCGAGCTTATGAGTCCGGAAGATCTCGAGGAACTCAACCAACGGCTGAGATTCAATGGACACCTCCTTCATGGCGGGAGACTGGTCCAATTCCTCATTATCCGGTTCGTCCGGTTCATACGGTTCAGCATTTTTCTTTTCCCTTCCGGACAATCTCGCCGAGCTCTGTACATCGCTGCTCTCTCTATTAGGTTCCTCCCCCTTTGACTCGGCCACTGACTCGGGCGAGTCACCAGGTTCTCTATTCGGGTCAACTCGCTCCGACTTCGCCGCCGGTTCCTTCGCCACGCTATCACAGCTCCCGTTGCACGAATCCTCTCCTGCTGGCTTCACGTTCTCCACCTCCTTACCCGTTTCACATCCTCCCGGTTCGACCGGTTCCGATTCAACCTTCGCCTCCTCCGGCCCGGTTCCCGGACTCTCATCCTTCGGATCTGTAGAGTTCGACTCGTTCACTGAACGATTCTCCCGGTCGGACTCTTCCCCGCCATTAACCGGTTTTCCGGTTTGATCCCCCCGTTCGTTTTCTTCTTCCTTTCTCTCACTTTCCTTCTCTCTCTCCAGATCCGATTTTTCAGTTTCTTTTCCGTTCTCTCTCAAGCTCTGTTCTCTCTCTTCTTTCAATTTCTGCACCTTCAATTGCAACGACCTGTAAAAAAAAAAGAGCCAAAAATGAAACTCGATTTGTGCCCCAAAAAAGGAAAAAAATATTTAAAAGTTAATTTTGTAGTAATTATTTACACGATGGAGAGGTCATATTGTTGGACTTCGCGGCGGAGTTCAGCAACCCGGAGTTTTCGGAGCTCATCAAGCCAGGGAACGGCGGTGGTGGAGATGTTGTTATTAGTAGTTTTAGCATCGTCACCTCCGACGTCGTTTTCAGCGAAACGGCGTTTAAGGTCTTGAAACTTCTGTTGACAAGAGAGGGGAGTAAAGAAGAGGTGTTGGAGCGTGGAAGTTCGTTTCTGGAGTTCCATAGCAACGGAGTCCCAACTCTCGCTGCCGTAACGATGGACGGCGCAGGCAAGTAAAAGCTCCTCCCAGGTACCCCATGTTTGTTTCTCTGGAAAGTTGTCGGGTTTAGCCATGAATCAAAACAAAGGAAATAATAATAGTATCGGTCACGGTTCCATAATAACAATAATAATCTCTTTTCTGAATAATAAATTGTTTCAAAAAAAATTATCTTTTTTATGATTCGTTTATGTTCTTTTGGAATTTCAAAATTGAAAAAGAAATGCTAGGGCTTAATCGATTTTTATTTTTTTCTTCTCTGCGTGTGACTTGTGGGGTTTTATAATTCGGCTCGGCTTTTTGTACTGATCTCGAGGACGTTGTTTGTACGAGTTCAACGATGACTTGCTTTTCCTTTTGCCCGTCAAATTACTGTTCAGCCCTTTTAGGGTTTTTTCTAATGAAATTTATTATTATGTAGATTAAAATAAATTAAAAAAATTCCTTTTGTTTTTTTAAATCTTTGATTAATATAAGTTAAATCAGCCTAAAAAAATATTGTTTTGAGTAAATTAAATAGACACGATGATATATATTTTTAAAATTCCTAAAATTCTAAGGCTTTATGTGATATGGTGGAAAAAAATAAAAAATGAAAAACTAGAGAAAGAAAAAAAGTAAAAAAAAAAAAAAAAATTATTGGTGTATTTGGTAAGAAAAATAAATAAATAAAAATAAAATAAAATAATTTTTTAATTAATAAAGTTGAAAATGATATAAAACAATAAATTCATTTTTTTTTACATTATATTTTTTATTTTATTTTTTCATAATAAATACATTCAAAATTCATTTTTTTTTTCACTTTTCTACTCTTATATTTTTCTATTCTATCAACCACACTGTAAGGGTGTGATATTTTTGTACCTTTTTCTTTTTTTGGTTATAAATTTTTTTTTTGGTTCTAAAAATTGTTATTTTTTGTTAGTGCAATGATGAATTTGCCCTTTGAGACATATTTCTCATTTTAATTAATTTGGTAAATGTCGGTATGAAAACACATATATTTTAATAAACATAAAAATAATATAATAAATATGACACGTTTAAATATAATTAACATAACAAATTTTATATGTATCATATTAATGTTTAAAACTTTAACACATTTAATAATTTTTATTGTATTTATATTTATATGGTTAATAAAAAAAACACAAAATATTATATGTATTCATAAGTTACCATATCTAATTTTATATACGGTCCAGGCACCAAACAATGATCTCGGTAGCAATTTGTATCGGAGTTATTCAAATCTCATCTCATATTACTACTTAAGTTCGAATCGCTCTAAAGCTTTTTATTTTTTGGTGTTTGAAGTTTTTTGGTATCTAAAATTTTGATCATTGAAATTAAAAATTGAATTATGATTAAATTTAATATTGTTAATATCCAAATCCTCGTCAATATATATATATATATATATATATTTGAGATATAAAAAATCCTATATTTGAAAAAAAAATTATAAAGATGGGCTCTTACTCTTTGCATCTCAGACCAAGAAGTTCGCATGATTTGATTCTTTTTGTAGGCTATAAACTAATTTATGCAAGGGCCCGACCATAGAAAATAAAAAGAAAAAACTCGTAATTACAACAAATGTTCATATAGCAGTTTGTATATAACTATATATTATTCTACATGTAAACCATGTACTTCAAATTTGCAATACACATAATAATATAATCTATTACTAATATTACAAGCAATTTCCAAATGTAGGAGTGAGTATTAATCGGTTTGAACCGATTTAATCGATCGAAATAATTAAATTTGATTAATTCGATTTGGTTTATTCGGTTTTAAAATTAATCGGTTTATGAAAATCGATTTAGTCGGTTAGTTCGGTCGGTTGTCGGTTTTTAAAATTAATAACCGAATAAACTGAATTAACCAACTCTTTTAATTTTATTTTTAAATTTTAGTTTAAATATAATATAAATATATTTATATAATAATTTAAAATTATATATAATATAATATATCATTTATATTACGTAATAATATATAATATATAATAAATAAATTATTTTTTAAATAGTTAAAATCGATTAAATCGACCTAACCGATCAACTTAAGTCGGTTTCGGTTTTTTCGATTTTAGAATCTTTGTCAGTCGGTTCGGTTGGATTTATAGGTTTAATCGGTTTTCAAAATTTTGAAATCGAATTGATCGAATGCTCACCCCTATCCAAATGCATGAGAGGCAAAAATTAAGGATTTTGAATTCATGCTTAGTTGACAACTAAGCATGGGTATTAAGGGGGTTGGGGGTTAGTTTGGGATTTTTCAATTTTTTTTATTAAGAAGAAAAGAAAAAAGAAAAAAATTGTGTGTTCGTGTCGCTTTTGTATTTATGTTATTTTTTGTGTGTTCAAAATATTATAAATTTATACAATTTTTACACGTTAATAATTCGTTTTATGTAGATTTTGACAGGTTCGCATATTCGTATCATGTTCGTGTTATGTTTCGTGTGTTTAAAATATTATAAATTTATATAATTTTTACACGTTAATAATTCATTTTATGTAGATTATGATACGTTCGGATATTCATTCGTGTTCATGTTATTTTTTCGTGTGTTCAAACTATTATAAATTTATATAAATTTTTACATATTAATAATTCGTTTTATGTTGATTTTGACACGTTCGTGTATTTGTGTTGTGTTCATGTTATTTTCGTGTTGTGTCGTATTTTAATTATTTTTTTCATGTGTTCATGTCGTGTTTCAATTCATCCAAATATTTTGCATAGTTTGTCATGGTGATTTAATTCATAAAAAATTGTGTGTTCATGTCATGTCTCAATTCATCCCATATTTTGCATAATTTGTCATAATGTTTTTTAGAGAAAAAATTTGTATGTTCGTAACATGTTCGTGTCATTTTATCGTGTTTTTAAAGTATTATAAATTTATATAATTTTTTACAAGTTAATAATTTGTTTTATGTAGATTTTGACACGTTCATGTTATTTTCGTGACGTGTTTTAATTATTATTTTCATGTTGTATCCGTGTTGTATAATCATATTGTGTCCGAAATTGTCAAGTCTAATTGACACTATTCAAATAATTCCCAAATTTATGTCGCGCGTCGTCATGTTCTTGTTTTTTTTTTTGTTATAATCGTATTTAAGGTATTATATATTTATATAAATTTTAATACGTTCGTATATTTGTGTCGTATTCATGTTATTTTTTGCGTCATGTCGTGTTTTAATTATTTTTTTCATATTATGTTTATATCGTATAATTATGTTATGTCTGAAATTGTCGGATCTAATTGATCATATTCAAATAACTCTCAATTTTATACCAAGTGTCGTATAAGAATAGGAATTATTATTTTTAAAATTATTATATTTACTCCTCTTGCTTTTTTATTTTTCAAATTTATTAAAAAATATCAATTAAAATCCGATAACATTTCGCAGTAAAATTCAGACATTATCTAGTATAATAAAAATCATATAAACATGAAAATCCTTCAAATCTTTGCTATTAATTAATTATAACACAACAAATTGGGATTTCAATCCATTTAAAAGACAATGGTGAGCCTTTTTCGGCTGTGCCAATAATATTAGCCTTACGAGTTACGAGTGGTTTAGAATGTACAGCTAATGATATGTTTTCTTTCCTTTTCTTTTGGCCATATGTTTTTGTTAATTAATTCATTCATCACCATTTAATATCCACTCGAGATTGAGTTAGCAATAAAGAGATTTGTAAGTCATCACCGGGAAGAATATTGGACATAGATCTATTTAAGATCGGATTATTCATCTAAATTCGAAAGTCAATTTAATATTTGATTTAACAAAAATATTAGACCCAAAATATAAACTTGAACAAAAAAATAAAATCATTTGAAAATGAATCGGATCTTGATTCCAACAATTAAAACTCGAACCCTATCCAACTTATTTTTCATTGATATTATATATATTTATATTTATTATGTAATTCATATAAAAATTAAATATATATAATATTATATGTAAATATTTAAAAATATATTAAATTATCTATATTTTAGAATTTAATAAAAAAATTATATAAAAAATAACATATTTATTAAAAAAAAATATGACGGATCTAAATAAGATTAAACTATACATTTACAAATATAAACGGACTTGAACAGAATTTAAAATTTATATTTCAAGTCAGGCCAAGTTTAAACAAGTATATGTGGTGTTCATATCATATTTAAACCCGACTCGAACCTGACCCAACCCATAAACACTTCTAAGTGGACACATACAACCCTTAAACCCATAAAACAGAGCACGCAGTGTCAAACTGTGTCCAAGGAGCAAAGATAATATCATACATAGTCGCTGTTAAGAGGGTTTTTATCACCGATGGAGACGATGGCTAAACTATGCACCATATAAGAATCTGCAATTAAGGATCAAAACTAGCTTGTACATAAGCAGAAGTGGTTTGAAAACAAGTATATTTGATACAGAATGAACTTCTCCTCTGCTTAAAATTGATAGAAATATTGTGTATCATGTTCCATCACTGCCTTTGTCACCAAATGAGTAAACTATATGACATCTAAAATTTACAATGAAAAGGGGAATACCATCGTCTTACTACCTACTTGAAACTAGAAAGGAAGCTATATGCCATTAGATGGAAAAAGAAAAAGACCAATAAAGGACCTCGCCTTAAGTCATCTTGAGTTCAAATAGACTATCACCTCACAAAAATGCAGCACCAAAGCTTGGAAACATGCAAAATACAGTAATACAGAAACATAAGAGAAGTTTAAAAAGGCATTTTTTGTCAATTGTTTGGACCTAAATCTCTTAAGCTTAAGCTTCTTATGCAAATGGTTAAGCGTTTTCAATCTTGAATACTCTACCATGTTGCTCCGACTCTTCATTTTTTTTTGAAGTACTCATTTCCGACACCTATGTCCAACACATATTCTGACATGAGATATAGAGATATGATCCCCCAAGAACCCTCCAAATACAAAGAAAAACTTAAAATAAATCAAGCATACTCTTGTCAAACACATACATGTGTCCGACACTCATATCCGAGTCCGAGTAACATAGCTCCACTACACTCAATCTAGATATTAGATTGTACTTTGTATTGTATTGACTACTGAGAATGATAAAAAACCAAGCATGTTTCACCAAATAAACCTATCAACTAACAAATTTACAATTGAATTATTCACTAACCACACTCACTAATTTAATACTACTAGCAAATTTCAGATATTCTAAACAAAACTGGCAAGCAAAATTGATTGTACTTTGTGTAATTACTAATCCAAACATAAAGGCTTAATGAAAACACTAAGCAAAACCAATGCTTACATTATATCTCGACAAATTCAAGCACCAGCAGCTCCTTTCAGTGCCTTCTTCAACTCCTCATTCACATCCCCTTCCATTGATTTCTTCTCATTGTTTCTTCTCTCCATTTTCGATTTATTAATCCCATTTCTTTCAATTTCTCTATATTTCCCAGAATTCAAATCTCCGAATTTCCCGCCGGAGATTTCTCGCCTGAGATCCTCCACGGCTCTCTTCAATAACCCATTCTCAGATTGCAAAGCTTCCAACTGTCGCTTGACCGTATAACATGCTTCCGCCACGTCAGCATTCGTACCCACCTCTGGACCCGCCTTGCTGGATGTGGATATAGCCTGCTTCGAGTCAGAGCTGTCCACATGTTCGATCCCGATCTTATCCATCACCAAAAATGGAATCTTCCTAAACGAAATCCCAGCCGTTGGATCACCGATTCCGCCTACACCACTCTTCATCTCTGACGGAATCCTCATTCCCCATCGGAATTTCACCAACGCCTTTCCCTTCAGTGGCACCGCCGTCCTCGCTGCTACCTCCATTCCGGACAGAATCCCCGCGATATCTCTCGAATTGAAAGCCGCCAGTTTTCTCTTCTCGGTAAAGAACCCGACGGAGCCGCCGTTAACAGCCGGCGATTCCACCACTTCAATTGACGAATCGTCCTCCAAAACGCCGTCATTCATTGGCTTCACGACTTTATCAAAAACCGAAGACTGCGACTTCTTGATCGAGAAATCCCCAAACTGAGGCTTGAAGTGAAGCATAAAGCTAGGGTTTCCATGGCCAAGAAGGTTAAACTCAGCACTCATAAGCATAGAGCTGGAGATGGGAGAACCGAACGGTCCGGTTCCGGTCTTGACGATAAGAGAGAAAGGGTTCCACGTGTCATTAGGCCGGTAGGCGACCTTGATGGACGGTCCAGATTCGAAGAACGTAGAAAGATTTAAAGTGAGCTCCTTGGATTCGCCGGCGACGATTCCTGATTGAAACGGCAAGCCTAAAATGCTTAGAGGTATTTTCGCTCTTAATACTGGCCTTTTCTCTTCACGAAATTTCAATGAAGCTTTCATTTTTTCCCTCAAAACCCTAACTTTAAATAATAAAAAAAAAAAAAACCTTTCTGAGCAAGCACCGAAGATTAGAGTGTAGGGGTTTTTGAATTTATAGGAATTTTTTTTTGTATTTGAAAAAAATAATTTAGCGGAAATTCCGCCATATTGTGGCTTGATGGGATTCGGCCTTCGGGGAGGGTTTCACTTCAGAGTTTTGGACTTTTTGGCTGTGGTGGTGGGGGGCTTAAAACTTAGGAGAGTACGTCACTGTTTGCCATTAAAATAAAAGGAAATTACAAAAAGAGTAATGGAAAGGAGAATTAAGGTTGGGGGCGTAATTATGGGGAATAGAAGGGGGAAATTAGAGGGAGTAACGGTGGATGTGGAGTGTGGACCTATCGCTACCCACCAAACGATGATCAAACCAAGAAAAGGCGGCAGGTTGGATTTGTATTGTGAAAATTCGCGAGAAGTATTTTTGAATTTCAAATTTCAAAAAGTTAAAAATCGTTCTCAAATGCCAAATTAATTTTCATCTATCATCATATCATATATATATATATATATATATATATATATATATAACATAAAGGGTACATGTTGATTGTGTAATTTATATATATATATATAATACAATAGGTATATAGATAGTTTATTTTTATGACACGTAAGTTAAATATAAATACAATTATCAAGTCATATATTGATATTAAATTTTAATAACTTATCCATTTAAAGTAAAATAAAATTATCCTAAAAAAATTATATCTTGTGTTATTAAATCTCAAAATTCAAAAAAAAAAAAAAATCTAACATTATCATATCTATATATCTTGGGTAATTTGTGAATAATGATGTTCATCCAACATGTAGCTGTCTCAACCTACAGTTTTATTGGAAGTGGTTAGACGCCAAGAAAAACTAAATCAAAACATCTTAACATGTTTCTCTACAAAATATGAAGTAAAATAAGTTTAAAATAAATTATTACTTAAATTGACATATTGCTAAACTTTAAAAATATTTTATAGTAAGAATAAAATACTTCAATATATTTACGTTGATAAATTTAAATTAACATGCATATATAAAATCATATTTATCAATATGATATATATATATATATAATGTTGTTTTTGCTAAAGTAAAAACAATTATCCTAAAAAATCAAAAAAAAAAAAAATCTAACATTATCAATTCGATTTATATATCTTTTTAAGTATTTTTTCCGTTTTGAACTATATCTTTTTAAGTGGTTTTTTTTACAACATTTTTTTATTTTTAAATTTTGAAGAAAATATAAAGATAAAATTACAAGCCTATCATATTTTATTATTTTTAAAATTTAAGCAAACTTATAATTTATATCATATAAAGTTAATAAAGTAAAAATACAATAGTTACCTACAGACCTGGCAATGATTTTTTTACCAACACGTTGACTAAGGAAGCTGGTGCAAAGCTAAAATGATGATCCAATAATTCTGATCAAGCAAATGTTTGAGATAACCAAACAAGCTGCAATTGGATCAAAGGTAATAGCCAAGGAGACGTAAGTAATGTGTCTTCATTTTTTATATTTTTTTAGTGTTCTTTAAAAGGTTAACTATTGTGTTATGTTCATTGATTGATTAGCTTTTTTTTTTTTTTTTATGAATTCTAAATGAAGTGAGTTGGTTCAGTTGATATACCACAATAAGCTTTTCATCAATTACTAAAAGTTTCATAATGTAGACTATATACAGCAAGGATGCTGGTAAGTTTCAATATATTTAGTTACCTGATAAAAATTCAACCAAACTTTGGTGTGTACTTCACAGCTAATTGTCTCTTTTTTTTTTTTTTAATGATCTTTTATGATCTTTAATTTAATAGAGAGTGAAAATTTTTGTAGTTTAAGGTTTGCTATTTTGCTATGACATCCACCTTTATAGTTTGTTGTTTAATATATATTATTTTTTTTCTATTCGATTCGACAGTGATTCGTAAATTCTATATTAATATATGGTTGCTAACGCGTTGATTATAACGAGTTTATAAATATAATGTGTTGCATTAAGTTTTTATTTTTCATTTTATAATTTTTCTTTCAAAGATATATATATATATATATATATTACTTTAAAATTTTGTTAATATTTTGGCACACATCTCTTAATTTTTTCTATGCCTATATAAAAAACGTATTTATTTTTTTAAAATTCTTTTCTCTAATTAATGTAATAATTAATAAATTATTCTTTGTTTTATAATAAATTATGAAATACTTAAAATAGTTATTTTATTAGTTTATATTTGAATACAATAAACTGTTCAGTATAATAAATTATTTGAAGATAAATATTTATTATTAAATCAACTAAAAATCTGAATGGTAAGTTTTACTAAAATATTGAATAAAGTCCGTCTAATAATTTATTAAAAAAAAAAAACATTTTGAATAGAATTTGAAATTTTTATTATATAAATTTTAAATTTTGTTCCGGTTATTACTCAATACATAAAATATGTTTTTCATACAAGAAATAAATCATACCCAAAATTCTCAACCCAAAATTAAAATTTTCAATAAATTCATAATTTTATCTTCTTTTATATATATAAATATTTTATATAATAAATAAATAAATATAAAAATTAAAATTAAATTATAGAATTAAATAAATAAAACCAACTCATGCATCGCATGGGTCACAAATTAGTTTATAATTATATATCATCAATATTTAAATTTAGTCCCGTTAAAGTCAAATTTATCATCTATACTGTATATAATGGGAGTGACTGAGTTGGTGTCGCGAATCAAGTGAAATCAACTCAGTTGAGAAAATTACTTAAAAACCAAATATTATCTATACTATAAATGAAATATTTGCTTTTTAAGTAATTTTTTCAACTAAGTTGGTGTCACTTGACTAGTGACCCCAACTCAGTCACTCACATTATTATATATTATATATACTAGAATTTGCTCACTCACTATGTGGTGGATAGTTTTTTTTAGCAAAATAGTTGTTTTTTTAAGAGAAAGTAGTTTTTTATAATAGTTTTTTGTAAATTTTTTAAATAAAAAATCTGTTTTAAAATACACTACAAAGATATTAATATCCCTTATTCTATAATCATTATAATTTTCTTTGATAATTTCTTCAACTGACTCAGTCACTCATTTATAATAGAATTAGACTTGCTCAAGGGTCGGGCTATCCGTCCAAACCCGAAGGCCCGCCCATATTTTGGAGGTTTGGACAAAAATATTAGACTCGAAATATGCACTTGTGCAAAAAATGAGTCTATTTAAAAAATGGATCGGGTATTGGCTCCAACAATCAAGGCTCAAGCCCGGCCCGTCTCCTTTTTCATTTATATAATATATTATTTTATATTTGATATATTATGCAATTTATATCATATAAAATATACATATATAATATTATAGTGTAAACATTTAAAAATATGCTAAGTTATCCATGTATTACAACTTAATAAAAAAAAAAGGATAAATTACTAAAAATTAATAATAAAAAAATATTTGTTTAATTTTTTTTTAGAAAAACAAAATATAGGCATACTTAAACGGGTTTGAACTACTCATTTACAAATATGAGCGAACTTGGACAGAATTTGAGACTCATATTTCTAGCCGGGTCGGGTTTGGACAAGTATATAGGTGTTGATACCATACCTAAACTCGGCCTGACCCGGCCCATGAGTACCTCTAAATAGAATAGATGTAGTATAGATTTAAAAAAAATAAAAATTACCTATTCTCTTAAAAAAAAAAAACTATTACTCCCTTAAAAAAAAAAAAACTAGCATTCTCTTTAAAAAACTACCACTCATTTAAAAAAATTATTATTTTTTTTAAAAAATTACCACTAAATTATAAAAAATGCTCATCTATAATCTTTATATGAAAATTTCTCTTTCACCCACATAATGGGTGTGACATAATTTAATTATATTATATTTTAATATTAATTTTGCCATTTTACTTTAGTTTAATTAAATAAATAATTTCAGAATAAAATTCAATCAAAGGAAAATTTTAATATTAAAATAAAATATAGTAATAAATTTATTTTTAATCTCTTTAAATTTCAATAAATTTACTAATGATTAGGAAGGGAATTAAAAAAAAAAAAAAAAAAAAAAACTAACACGTTTTCATTTGTCAATGCGATGTTTGTGATGAAAATGGTTATATGTATCTTTTATTTTTTTTAAAAAGTAATAAAATATAAAACATTAAAATGTCTTGATCTCTTTTATAAAGGTTTCATTCACAAAAAGTACAATTGAATCGCAATTTTACTTTTTTAGAGGGTTTTAAAGTTAGGTTAGTGTGAGGACTTTTGTAATAAAGCTAGTTAAGTATTGTAATTGGAGTGCCATTGATCATAATTATTAATACTGTATTTGGTACGGGAGGAAGTGAAAGAAAAAAAAATAAATGAAAAGAAATATTATAAATTTATCATTTTTTGTATAAATAAAATAAATACTTTCGTACAATTTTTTTTAATTCAATCATTCCAAATGTGAGGAAAATACTCATTTCACTCGAATTAAGAATTTTATTTATAATTTTACTTCTAATTTATTTCTTTCACTATTTTTTATCTTTATATCAAACACAATAAAATATTTTTTTTTTCTTCCTCTCCTTTTTCATTTTCTCACATATTTTCCTTCCCTTTATTTTTTTTTATTTAACCAAACATAATTTAAATGTCAAATTTTTATTTTTTTCCAATCATGAAAAAAAAAGATGTCAATCGAATTTTTAATCACAATACCACAACATACAACAAAATCTCTTGGAAATTTTGAGATGTCAAAACACAAGCTTATTTATAAGTTCAAAAATTATAATTTTTATTTATTAATTTAAATATTATATAAAGCAAAACTTTAAACTCCTAAACAGAAAGAAGTTAGCTTCAAACATCAATCTTGCAAAACACAAGCTTATTTATAAGTTCAAAAATTATAATTTTTATTTATTTATTTATTAATAATTAAAAAAAAAATCATAGTTGAGTTTCAAGCTCCAAAAGATTAAAACAGAAAAAGACTCTCCCAGCCTTTTTTTCAAGCTCCAATAGAAAAATAAAGGGCAACACGGCTTGTGTAGGGATGGCAATGGAGCGGGACGGGGACGGATATTACCTTATCCACTTCCACCCCACTCTTGAATGGATGTTGGAAACATCCACATCCATGGATGTCGGTTACATCCATAACCGCTCAACGGTGCTCCACCCCGTTACACCCCAATTTATATTAATTATTTTTAACTTAATATTGTAAAAAATTATATTATAATTTATTCATAACATAATTTTAGTATATAAAAATCTTTAATATAATATATATATAATACATATATACTAAAAGTATAGATATAAAATATTAGTATATATATGATTTTAGTATATATATCTAATATATATTAAAAATATAAGGAAAAATATAAAATATTTTAAAGGATAAAATAGTAATTTTAAAAGTCGAGGCGGGGCGGAGTGGAGCAAGCATTTATCAAAACTGCTCCGCTCCACCCCGCTAAAAAAAAAAACCTCTCCATTCGGAACGGATCGGTGCGAAATCTATCGGTCGGATCGAGTTTTGCCATCCCTAAGCCTGTCTCCCAAACACATAGCTGGATTAAGGCAATAAAGTGCCCAAATCCAAACAGAGCCTTAGATAATCTCTTCTCCTTCTCCGTTAAGGGCTAGTTTAGCATTGCTGTTGAAAAAAGCTTGAGCTGAAAAAAGCTCGAGTTGAAAAAAGTGTGTTTATAAAGTGTGGTGAAAAAGTGTGGTTTAAAAACTTTTAAGTGTTTAGCATTGTTGTGAAAAAGTGTTGTAGGAAATTGAAATGTCAAAAAAAAAATATGTTTAAAATAATAAAAGTGTAGAGATGTGAGGATAATAAAATCATTTTATTCAAAAGCCAACTTTTAAAGCCCAAAAGCTATATTTTTTGGCTTTTTGGTTTGACTTTTTAAACCATGGTTTCAACAGCAGAAGCTAAATTTTTTTATCTGTTTAGCATTGCGTTTGCGGTGAAAAGCAGCTTTTGACCTCAAAAGCTGTGCCAGAAGCAATACTAAACGAGACCTAAGAGTGACAGGTTTTGTTTTGCTAAGAATGAAAGCGTTTGGGTTTGTATCAGCTTAGAGTGTTAGATGATAGAACACTGGTTAAGAACTCAATGCCCTCAGCAATTTTCAGAATAAACCGAAGGGAGAAGTTCATCCCTCGCATTTTTTATACAAAAAAAAACCGCGACGTAAGGATAGAAGAAAGAATTGTAAATGCTAAAATTCTAATTCCAAACTTGCCGAATGCCACTTCTTAAAGATAATTAGATAAACTAACTTGATTAAACCCCGAATTCAATGATGAAAAAAAATTAAACTGTTGAACTACAGATGTAATCACCCTATCAGTGAAAGGAGAGATCCCAAACATGTTTGTCTTCCAGAATATGGTAATTGTAAATGCATTGGTTAAAACAACATTTATTCTTGCTAAATAGTAAAAAATTTCAAGACCATCCGCTGAGTGAACATTTCCTCATATCTTAAAAACTCTACCTTCAGTTGTCTTTTGGAATGTCAAGGTTCGCAAATATTGGACTGTCAACTCCCACTCCCATTGCATTTAGGCCATTGTCAACATACACAACAGCGCCGGTAATAGCCGAAGACAACGGTGACGCCAGAAAGGCAGCAGCATTTCCCACCTCCTCTGTCCAGTTATAATGCAGACTTAATAAATACAAAGATATTTAAATTTACTTTCTTGTTTAAGGAAGAAAGTTTGAATGGCAATTCTTCATTTTTAATACCATGAAATGCAGATACAAGTCATAGTTTGTGACTTACCTGCTGATAGTTCTTTCCGTAGGGGCGCGTTAGCCAGTGAGTAATCGATCATCATGTCGATAAATCCAATTGCTTTTGCAGCTCTACTCCTCAATGGGCCTGATATATTTTTGGGCACAAAAATGTGAGGGAATTTGATATATTATACAGCACTACGTATGCTTAACAACGATGCAGCTCAGTGTTACTCTACACGGACCAAATCACAAGAAACGATGACACATAATCGAAACCGCATATACTTCAATGGACATTGTAAAAGTAACTTCAAACTTTCATTAAGTGATGCACTTTCTGACTTTCAGATTAATGCAGTTCTATGGAATATAAGCATGCTTTTCCAACATTATTCCTACCAGTAGATTAGAGGTTCAAAAACAAAATAAAATCCTAGCTAGACAATTGGAGGCTCAATAAGTACTATCTGTACAAACTGAATGTGACTATTGCTTAATACTTATTTGTTGATTTTCAAGAAAGCCTCATCCCGGCACTAGACTTTTCAAACGAATAGAACCATGGGCATGACAGACCGCATTCCAGCACGAGGACACTAATAGTCAATGACGTTATAAGACTGTCATCTTTATGGGTAAATTTTGGTGGTAACTAGTAGTTACAGGCTTACTGCAATAGCCCTATGCCTCATGTCAGTGCTTAGACTTTTCGGATGAATAGCACATAGCCATGAGCATGGACAAAGCACATTCCAGCCCTACGGCAAAACAGCTTATCATGCTGTAAGATTGTCGTCTTGATGGGAATTTGATTCCTGATTTACCTAAAAATGCAGTTTTATCCTCCAAATTAAAAGTAGACAATTTCCTCCTTATTTTGCTAAACTTTGCAATTTTCTTACACATAATCCATCCGTAATTCTTTTCATAGTTCCTCCCATGCATGTGCTCCTACTCAGTAGGGAACTAATGGGAAATAATTATCTCTGGAAATGTTTTTTTATTATTAAGAAAATATTTATCCTCTTTCGCCCGTGTCTGGGTTGGGGTGTTCAAGGGGGGAGGTATTTTCTTATTAATAAGTTACTGACCTGCAGATATTGTGTTGACTCTGACTTTGTGTTTTCTTCCAGCTTCAAAAGCCAGCACCTATATCAAGCAAACATTAAGTTACCAATAGTTGGACAAAACTGAAAGAGATGCCAAAATATGGCAAGCCGGACAGATAGAAACAGAAAGCAAGCCCCGGATAATACACAAAAAGAAGAAAGAGAAACTCACACGTGTATCACTCTCCAAAGCAGCCTTCGCTGAACTCATGCCTCCACCATATCTGCCCATAGAAACGTAAACAAAATATTTATAAGAAAGATGTCTTAAATAGGAAAAAGATAAATGGCAACATACCCTGGGATTATTCTTTCAGAAGCAATGTATGTTAGAGAAATCGAAGCACCTCCTGCAGCATCAATAGACAAGCTTAAATTCAAGCAACAATTGCATGTTCATTTCCATGGATTGTTAAGAAAGAAAATATGGTGAGATTGGATGAGAAACATGCCTGGATTCATTATTGGAATAAAATGCTTGAGTAGAGAAACAAAGGAGTAACTTGATGCAGAGAGGGCAGCAAGATATCCATTTCTCGATGTCTCTAAAAGTGGTTTGCTTACCTGCCGATGTATGTTAAAAATAGATAAGCACCTCGACGATATTTGAGAAAAACAGAAATGAAGTATTAAAGTGAAGAACACCACACCTCTGGTCCATTTGCAAGTGAGTGAACAAGAATGTCAATACTGCCAAAATCCTTTTTCACAGTTTCAACAAGCTCCTGTGAGACATTAACACAATGTGGTCAGCTGTGGTACCATTCCTTAACCATATAAACTTCAGAGAAAAAGGCATTTTAATCACTGCACTGGCAAGCCATCATAAACTTGAGACATTCCAAAGATTACAGTTAAACATCCAAGTTTTTGAATATAAATATCTAGAATAAAAGGTTTGCAGCTTGAGGAGCCCATTAAAAAAAATAGATTGAGTATGATTATGGCCAAGTAGAACACTCTGTTTTGTGAAAACCAAAAGATTTTGACACCTAATTAACTGGTGAAGCCATTGATCCTTTGTAATACATAATCCACCCATTCAGTTAATTTAACTAAACGAACTCAAAATTTCAACTTTTATCTGGCAAATAGAGCATGCATGATGAAAAGGAAAAGCAGCATAAATCTGAAACTGTGGTTTACACTGCCCTAAGCCTCTAACTATTTAGGAAAGAACAATGCAGTTCATTAAACCATGCAAAAGGTATTTTTGCTGCTTGGTTTGATATCAAAAGTTGAGTATGCCATGCAGCTGAAATGAATTTTGCAACAACTCACCGGCACTGAAACAATGAAATATTAAATATGTACCTAAATCAAGAGAATATTTTATCTGCCCTATGAGATGCGAAGGCAACTTAAAAGTTACATATTATAAGGTTGAATTTGACTGAACAGTATTTTACCTGAACTGTCCAATTCGAAGACCCTGAATAACGTTTATTTGTTTTCACCTGCAGGAAACCAAAACTTAGGATATCACAAATTAATATTTGCCTTCTTCTAAGAAAAAGCTTACATCTTCAGGAACATCCTCAGGACAGTCATAAACAGCATCCATGGGATAAACTTTGGTGATCTCCATTAATGACCCATCTGGCAATCTGGAAAAGTAAAATTCCAATTAGCATAAGGTAAGCGAGAGTTCAGCAAATAACAAATCTACACAATCAAACAGGAAAGGCCATTTTTGTTCTTACACACGTGATTCATCAAATTTCCCACGTCTTAGACTGCTCTCAAATATGTTGAGTGCCTGCAAAAAGAAATGTATGCAATTGGAAGAAGAACTTAAAAAAAACAACTTTGACATTAAAATGAGAATCTTTGTTTCTAAATGACCAATACGTTAGATCATGATACATACGGGAACCCATGTTCCAACAAGAATTTCAGCTCCAGCAGCAGCAAGAGATTTTGCTATTGCCCAACCATATCCATTGTCATCGGCAATACCAGCTATAAATGCTCTTTTACCTGCTAACAGATGCCCGTGTTAGATGTTCAAGTGGTTATGTTCATACCTCACAGACAAGTTTCATGCCTTAAAAGCTTTTGAGTCAGGACAAGACACATTGAGGTAGAAAACTTTTTCGGGTTCAATAAACATGAGTACATGGTGAAATGATATCATCATGTAGTATATCTGTGTTCAATTTTGTTTTATCTAGGAAAAATACAAGTAGGCTTTTGAATTAATGCTTAGAAGATGGTGGTGAAACATGCTTGATACAACAATATATATATCAAATTGCCTTACTTTTTTCTGCATAGAAAGACCCGGTGAAGATAAACTATTATTGACGGGAAAGGTAAAATCTATGAAGATGAAACATATTAAAATCAAGCTTTAGAAAAGAAGGGTGGGGGAAATAAGGATAAGTGACCTCTCAAATCAATAGGCAGTCCCGACAAAGGCTTGTTGTCATTTGCCTCAGACATTGCTCTTGTAACAAACTTTTCAAATTTCACAGGTTTTGAAATGATCCTATGGAGGAACGGTTGCCTTGATGAGATGTGAGAGGAACTTGCAAGCCTTGCCCAAGATGCCTCTTTATGCTCAGTGCTGATGTTCACCATGCTTGAGACAAGCATTTTATGAGAAGCAGAAATACAAGGCTTAATATTGGCCATGTATGAGCTAGGAGCTGCAGCCGTTCCCATTTTTTTTTTCCTTTTAACTTGAATCAGCCAAAGTCAATACAATTCTGCAAGATCGATAGGGACAGTTATATAATCAAATGAAACACATAAAAATATGGTTCACAGAAAGACAACTTTTAAGCAATATCATTAGAAAGGGTGTTAACATAATAGAATTAAAAAGACAACTACATCCCCTCTTTCAAAAGTTTGGGTATGTAAACAGATCACAAATTAAAAACTTTTCTTAATCAATAGTGTGTCTCGAACACCCAATTCTATTAGCTTGTAATGTATAAATCAACACTATAACCTTTTTAAAAGGTAAATTCTATAAGTGCTCAGTTTGGTTTCCCATATTATGGCTTCTACTTCTAAAAATAGTTTGACCCTTGTGTGCTGCAATGCTCTGACATGTAACACATCATTGATTATTTTCATCAGATTTCTCAGCAATCAAAATAAGAAACAGAAGATTTATCATATTAGTTTCTCTAAATGGTCAATCAACATGTAAATAAAACAGAAGATCAAGTTCAAAACTTCAAAAGCAGACACAAGAAAAAATGAAATTAAACAGAAAGAAAAAAAAAAAAAAAGAATGAACCCATTATTAAAGTTTCAATAATTAACCACATTTCACAATAATTATAGACCAAGAAATAATGAGACCCGAGAAAACTGAAGATCAGTATAACATTGAAAGATACGAAAACTCACCAAAGTGAAGAAGAAGGGTGGTTGAGATGGAGAGAAGTTTTGGTTTTGCTTTAAATGTCTAAAAGTGTAGTAAGTTGTTGTGTATATAGATGTGGTTGTGTCTTTGTTGGGGTTTCGATGAAATCGAAGTGGTTTGATGAAGTTTTGGTTTCGAACAGGGGGAGCTTTGGAAATGTCGATGAGAGTTTTGAGCGTGCTGTTGGTTTTGGCGCCCGCTGGGAATGACTGATTTGCCCCTTTTTACAGTTGACCTTGGGACCTGGGTGGATTTGGTTGGCTTGTGGTAAAAACTTTAGTCGAAAAAAACAAAATGTTAATAATGTCTAATAATATTTTAATTAAATTGATATTTAAAAAAATATATAATTAATAAATTGATTTTTTTAAATCAATAAATTTTTTATATTAAATATAAAATTTTAAATAATAATTAATTAATTTTTGATAAATGTTTATAGACACCAATCAATTAGATTTTTAAAAAATTTGTTTTAAAAATGTGATCATAAAAATATAGTGTAAAAATTTTAAGTGTTTCGCATTAATATAATTTTTTTTTTTATAGTAAATTGGAATATCTAAAATATATACATAAAATAATACAAAATTAAAGTAATCTTCGAGTTCAAAAATATTATTTCAAATTGTAAAAAGACCACCAATGAAAGTTGGTTTGAGTGGAAGGGACTCTAGTCGCTTAAGTAAGTAGTATCAAGTTCGAGCCCTTGTGAACCCAGAAAACTTTTTTGAGAGAAGTCCTCGCCTTGGCGCTCGACAGGACCTCGAAGGATTAGTCCTAGACGAAGCCTAAAGATATCTTAGGTAACCAAAAAAAAAAAAAAATTTGTAAAAGGACCAATTTTGTGATTCTCTTAAGTTTTTGGGTAAAATATGAAATATTTTTGTTCATTTAACATAGGTGAAACACAATTTTAATCTAAAATATGTGACAAGCTCAATGTACTTTAGACATCTGCTCATGGACCGGATCGTGTTTAGAAATTTTTTTAATTTTTTTTGTCTAAACTCGATCAGGGTTACTATTTATAAATTAATAAAAAAAATAAAAAATATTTTTTTATTTTTATAATTATATTTAAATAAAAAATAATTTTTTATTATGTAAACAGTAATATAAACTTGGCCTAATCACAAAAATGTTCATTTAAATCCGGCCCAATACAAACCGGCCCGCCCGGCCATGCGCATATCTAAATTGTACTCTACCCTCCTAGGTTTGGAAATTCTTTGAAATTTTGTTTGGGTGATCTTGGTTGGGCCTAATATTTTTTCTATAAATAGAAATTGGGTTCCTAATTAAAGCCCAAAAGTACCTAAAGTTGACTACATTTTTTCTGACGTCAAACAAAATCCAGCCCTTTCGATTATGGAGCACGTGACAGCAGCGTGACAATAGGGTCAAAAACTCGGTCAACTCGCGGAATCCACCCCTACCAATTAACTGCATTTAAACCCTAACTATAAAATCCCCCAAATAATTATACTTTCAGTACAAATAACGAAAATAAATAAATAAATATAAATAGTCGCTATTAAATATCTCCACTTTCGACCTTTTTTCCCACTCTCTTTGGCTCTTGCCTCTTGCTTTTAGCTTCCTCTTCTTTATCCTCCCCAAAACCCCTCCAAAGCTAGTGTTAGGGTTTTTATCTATCTTTATAGGGTTTTTAGGCTATCTGAAATTATTAATATTATTTGATTTTCCGTTCAATTGGAAATTTGTTTTCTTTGTTCCTTTTTTTTCTTCTTTGGATCTGGATCTGCGATTTTCGTTAAAGAAATTTTTTGGATGGATACACGTAAAAGAGGAAGGCATGGAGCTGGATTCAACGTTAATGGCGGCATCAAGAAATCGAAGACAGGTTTGCCCCCCTTTTTCTTTTCTTTTTTGTTTTTAAATAAATAGTTTTTCTTGTTCTTGTTTATATTGACAAGCATGGATAAATACGGTATTAGAAAATGATTATTTATTTAATTATTAGTAATGAAATTTCATTAACAGCCCATATGAAGATTTAATAACGTGGAATTTATGGGAGTAATTTGGTTTAAAAAAATATAGAAAAAAAATTGTAACTGAGAAATAGTAATTAATTAATGTTTTGCAACAGAAATGGAATCTTTATCAACTGGTGTAGGAAGCAAATCGAAGCCATGCACCAAGTTTTTCAGGTTAAAATTCTTTCACCCACCTAACTAAATATTAACATTTCCAATTTAAATTATACTTAATTCTGTTTATATCTTTTCTATCTAATGCTTATACTGTAAATTTTTTAAATTTACAATCTTTTAATAATGGTTAAAAATGTGCGATTTTGCTAATGAAATGTGGGTATTGAGTTATTACAGGTACATTACTGTCGTTTGATCATAATCAAGTTAAAGAATAACAGAGATTGGCTTCATTTATAACAATTTTGCTGGAGTTAGTTGGTGATAAAGGCAAATTATATCAAAGATCTATCGTTTGTTATAAGTTATAAACTGTAACTAAGATTGAATTAAATGGTAATTTTTTCAGAATTGGTACGGTTATTGAATCCATTGGTAAGTTACTTGACTTGTAAGTTAAGTCAAAAGTATGATGGAATTCAGGTATGATGTTTCATGTGAAAATTATGTCATTGGAACTCCTTTTTAAGTTCTGTACATCCCAATATTGAAATACAGTGAAGCAAGGGCATTATTTTTAATTGGTCATATTGATATCAATAGCCTTTCAGCTTTGATATGCTTTTATTGTTTTCTGATTTGGATGAAGATTTTCTAGTTTGTTTTGTTGGTTCTGCATATAAATACATAATAATAGAGAACCGGTAGCGAATCTAGAAAGAAGCTTTGGTCTTATTAAATGGCCTTCAAGTATCCACCTTGAAATAAGCAAGACTTCCATTGTTTGTGGTGTAATGCCACTAAACTCTAATAGCAAACATGACAGGGAACTGATCTCTTCTGGGTTGTAAGAACCCTTCTGCTTTTAAGTCTAGATATTTGCTGTGTGCTCGCTTTAGCTTGGTTTCTGGTTTTCTGATGGTTGAGTTCAGAGCTACAACATCTAATACGAGTGAAGCATGTCTACTTCATCTACTTTTGATAGATTCATATTTAGCTGATCTCATGGATTCTTCTAAGCTTTATCTGATCCTATGTTGTGTTTTTAATTGCAGCACTGCTGGTTGTCCATTTGGAGAGAGCTGCCACTTCCTGCACTATGTTCCTGGAGGTTACAATGCTGTGGCCCAGATAATGAACCTTGCACCAGCTGTTCCACCAGCTTCTAGAAACATGGCAGCGGCGGCCACCATCCCAAATGGATCTGCCTCTGCAGTCAAAACTCGCTTGTGCAACAAATTTAGTAGCGCTGAAGGTTGCAAGTTTGGCGACAAATGCCATTTTGCACATGGAGACTGGGAACTTGGTAAGCCTATTGCTCCATCTCATGATGATCCCCGTGCCATGGCACCTATTCCCGGTCGTATGGGCAGTCGGATGGAGCCTCCACCCTCATCAGGTCCTGCTGCTAGCTTTGGTGCCTCAGCCACTGCAAAAATTAGTGTGGATGCTTCCCTTGCAGGAGCCATAATTGGGAAGGGCGGTGTGCACTCCAAGCAGATATGTCGTCGAACAGGAGCAAAACTTTCTGTTCGCGAGCATGAGTCAGATCCCTCCCTCAGGAACATCGAGCTTGAAGGATCATTTGAGCAAATTAAACAAGCCAGTGCAATGGTTAGAGAGCTAATCCGCAACCTTGGTCCGGTCCAAGGTCCTGTGAAAACGCCTGGTGGTGAAGGGCATGCAGGAAGCAACTATAAGACAAAGTTGTGCGACAATTTTGCAAAGGGAAGTTGCACTTTTGGGGAAAGATGTCACTTTGCACACGGTGCAGCTGAGTTGCGAAAGTCAGTAGTGTGAGGGCTAAGTAGTTCTTTCCAAGTAGTTTGATAGCATGAGATATTATGGAGTCTTGTATCAGTGAGAGCCTTGTCTAACACGTTAGCTGTGCAAATACTATCTAGTTGGTGGAAGTGATATGAGTGAGGGTTTCTCAACTGTCTCTTATTATTTTTTATTTGTACTGTCAGATTTAGTATCCGCAATTTTCCCTCCCATCAATCTTTAATGTGATTTTGTAAGCTTAGGGCAGATAACATTTTCTCTTTTGGTTGGTGGATGCAGATAATCATCTTAAACATTGGAGTATTTTAAAGTCTTTCTTCATTACGTAGATATAGTATAATATATTTGATAGTTTCATAATAATAGTTTGTGTATCTAGAGAGCTGTCTATGAAAATGCATCTTAATCCTGCAATATACGTTTCAGATATATAGATTAGTGATAGAGATCTAGTTTGTAATAATAATAATAATGATTTGTCCAAAATGCTCAAATGCTTTGGATATAATGCCAATAACTACGTACAGAAACACATTGGATCCTGTTTCATATGGTTCAAAATGGTCCCCATTTTTTTCCCCTATAGATATAAGCATTGCTAACAGCTTGAAAGTCGAGTGAAAGAGACTAGCGAGTCTCATGAGAAAACCATGGAAGAAGCAAGTTAGAGACCAAACTGCATGCTTATAATCACACTCCCCCCCCGGGATGAGTTGTTGGCCAAGATTATTATTATTATTACATGAATTAATGAATTGGTTATTCTAATTGCCGTTTAATTAATTAAGTTAATTTACTTGTCCATCCACTATTTTACTCACCAACAAATAGGTTTTTTTTTTTTTTTTTCTTTCTTAAAGTTCAAATACTTGTGGCTATTTTCTTATTGAGAGT
Source organism: Fremontodendron californicum (assembly GCA_030761205.1). Taxonomy (NCBI): domain Eukaryota; kingdom Viridiplantae; phylum Streptophyta; class Magnoliopsida; order Malvales; family Malvaceae; genus Fremontodendron; species Fremontodendron californicum. The sequence goes on from JAULJL010000005.1 coordinate 32,665,657, forward strand.
AATAATTGTTATCTGACAAAATGGCTAGTATAAACATTAATTTAGAGTTAAAATTTGATCTAGCTAATTAATTACCTTCTCAAATTTAATCTTGATCAATAAATATTAATTATAAACATAAAAAAAAAGGTTCCTATTATTCTATATATTTTTTGCATTATTATTATTATTATTTAATGACCAATTTGAACTTCTTCAATCATTAACTTTTCTTTATTGCATTGAAATGCAACATAAAATAATACTAACTGTTTCAATTGATTCCAATTGAAAATTATACCTTGAGTTGGATCTAACACAATTTTAACTTAAGTGAAAATGATATCTTATATTAAATAGTTGTAATTTTCTGAATAATTTATTTCTTTTAAACAACAAAATTTCTTCAAAGCAATAATAAATAAATAAAAACCCAGGTTGAACAAATAGAAGAAGAGAAAATCAAACCATGTTAGGCTCTCCAATTTTTCCATTAAATTGGTTAATCTTGAGGAAAAATACTTAGAACAGGCCAAAGGAATCAAAGGACTCAACGCCAATCATATACAGCAGCTAAAGTGCATGTTCAAGAGAAGCTTAAAGTGAGCTATCAATCTCGATTGACCCCAAAAACCGAAAAATAGCTTTTTGTTGCTAACTTGCTATTATGTTTAGTGAATTTGATACTGTCTATAAACTTGCTCAAGTGCATCAAAAAGGATCCAAATCCATTGACACTACACATTCCTGTAATTACTATAATTATTCCCTGCAATTTCTTTAACATTATGTTTAAAGATTGGTAGAAAATGGTACTACATTTTGGAAGTTCAGTTCATTTCTGAGACTCTGTCCATATGAAAAATATATCAAATCAAGCCATAGTGTTTTCATCACAGCTTAAAAGTATATACCCTTCAACACAACGAGTACATATAATGATTATGGACTTCCAATCATGGCTGCTCCAAAGCACATGAGAGTTGACACAATAACAACCAAATAGAAAAACAGATCATGTCTGGTTACAGATAATGTTTGATCTAAACAAACTTGAAGTGCTCAAGCAATAATAACATAATGAAAAACAGATATGAAAACAAAGGCCATGAGCCATTATTGGCAAATTTGGTACATGCAAATAAAAAGACCTGTGAGGTTGTAACCTCTCTGTTTGATAAACGCGAGTGGAATATCATTGAAAGGTTCATCAGAGTCTGAAGACCCGACTGCATTTCCGGTGGATGCTAAAGTTGCATTCAGTTTCTTCACATTCTAGGGCCTGCCCATTGCATAGCTCACCGCATACCTTACATGGAGGGCAATTCCAGATGTTTTTCACAATAGTGAGTGGGTGTGGATGAGAATAATCTCTGACTTTGTTTCCAAGCTTCATAAATGGGAGATCCCCAAGAGCACAATTGGAATGAAGAGAGTTATCACAATCAGCACAGTAGTAAAACCAGTGATTTGGTTGTCTTTCTTCCTCACAGAGATCGCAATAAAGTTGACTAGGATTAGAATCATCAAAATAAGTCAGAGTAAGAGGATGTCGGTCATACTTGTACCAAGCTGTGAGTGGTAGTGTCACACACTGTACATCTAAAGTGAAATCACAACGCTTCATGCATCTATATGCAACTTGCCATGGGTGTATTTTATCGAGACAAGCACTGCAATTCGCTGGACAGTTGTTGACAAGAAAGAGTGAATGCTCATGACTTGGATGCTTCAAGGTGTCCGATAATAAAATACATCGAATGTCAAAGTTAGAGTATGATCCGCAACCTTCTTTGTAGCATCGGTAGCTAAATCCATGGTAAGGATGACGGCAAGCGTGGCATACTGAAAAGTCATCCTCTGTGTTTATGTTTGTGTTTGTGTTAGTGAGCGTAAGCAAGTGCTTGTGAAATGGGTGTGGTTTTTCTCTAGGCAATTCAGCGCAATCTTTATGAAGAAAAAACTTGCATTGGTCACAACTATAAAAAGGAGTTGAGATAGGCCTCATACACCCATCACAATTGCTATCATCTTTGATCTCATTGCCACTAAAACTGAGTCTTAAATTGTGATCATGGTAGGCATGTTTGATCTCAATTGCTACCATATCCTCTCCATTACTTATTTGTTCAACAACATTAGTAATCAAATTCATAGATTCTTCCTTGGACCTCTCATCATTATCTTCCAGGATAATTGTTCCATCCCAAATTGCTTTATCGGTTGCACAATGTACATGAGCAATATAATTGCAATCAGAAGCAGAACAAGAGTAACTGCCATACCTTGTATTAACTTCGTCGTAACAAATTCTGCACTTCCAATCTTCAAATTGATTTTGTTGAAGAGAATGAGAATGTGAATGTGAATGAGAAATCGCGTGACGATGTCGCGTTATCATGATTTTGCGGGGCAGAGAAATGCACTTCTTGTGAACAAGAAGGTCACATGTAGTACAGAGATAGGGGGTGTGATCTCCAGCGGTGCCACAAAAATCACAAATAAATGACATTTGTCTTAATATAAGCGTCCATGGGTGTTCATGGCTTGGAACTGTGATTGTTCGTGGTGCAAAAATATCATCAAGAGTAAGCTCAAACTTGCAAAGAGAGCAAGAATAAACAAAGCCGCTCCATTGGATTTTGCACAAATAGCAACTACATTTCTCAGGATGAGTAGGAGGATTTGGCAAGAGAGTAAGAGGATGTTTACGGTCGTAGGGGTGATTAATCTCAAGGGGTAGTTCAGCACATTTCTTATGAAGGTTAAAGTTTGTATGGTAGGGACAATCTGAACAGTGGTAAATTGGACCAGATAATGGTTTCTTACATCCGGAGCAATCATATTTGACTTCCTCGTTATGGTTTTGAACGAAGAACAACCGATGCTGGTGCAAACAATTAGGAAAATTTCCAGCAATGGATGATTGAAGCAAAGCACAGTTGACGTCCAAATCAAATATACAAGAAGCACAATGATAAACAAATCCCGAAAAAAACCTGCCACAAAAATTACACCAGTATCGACCCTGATAAGGTGATTTTGGCAAAAGAGTGAGAAGGTGTTCAGGGTGGAAGGGATGATTAATAATCTCGGGGGCTAACTCTAACTCCGCACATCCCTTATGAAGATAAAACTTACATTCATTGCAGCCGTAGCTCGGACCGTCTAGAAGTTTCCCACACCCAAAGCAACAACCTGCTGCTTCTTCTTCTTCACTTGCAATACTCTGGTCTTGGATGAAGACCAAAGGATGTTCATGGCTGAAATGTTTAAGTTCCATCTCTCCCTCTTTCCTACTCTCAGCTTAGTAATCTTCACTGAGTGAGATATCTACCAGAAGAAATATTGCTTCACTTTTCTGCTCTGGATTTGTTGGCAGATATTTTCATAGGTTTTCTTGTCTTATTAGAGAAGGGGAGTCGACTTGGATGCAAATCTTTTTCGTTGCTGATTTATGATAATCGTTGGTGAATGAAATAGGGTTAATAATCCAAACAAAGCCCAGAGAGGATGAAAGCAAAATGGGCAATAATCTTATGGGAAAACAAAGCAGAAAACCCAAAGCATTTCAGACTTAAAAATCTACTTCTTTTGATACACAAATAATAAAAACTAAAGCATTTTCACTGTAAGAGGTACCGCTGTTTGAATTCTTTAAAAAAAATATAGTATTATATTCTACACCTGTCCAAGGTCGATTTACTCGTCAGTTGTCACCTATTATTTTGAAAAATATTAGATAAAAATATTACTCGAAAAACGTGTTTGAGAAAAAAAAAATTAAGGCTAATCTATATTCTACACCTGTCTCATGACTCGACTTCCACGGCCCAGTTTTCTAAGTTATTGGTGCCCCCGTTCCATCAAGCTTTTCTAAACGTCAAAGACATGCTTAATTTCGCAGCTGCCAATTTGTCGTTTTCTCTTTTGCTTTACCACACTCTAGCCGGCCACATTATCAGGCTAAAAAGATTAGATCAATCAGTCAAATTTTTAATTTAATCGAATCGATTGATTTGATCAAAATATTATTAAATATATAAAATTTTAATTTTAATATTAAATAAATAATAAATATAATTGAATTATTATCTAATACGATGTGTATAATTTATGCGAATAGAACATGAAATACGATGATCGAATTAAAAAATTATAAATCGTATGAAAAATTATAGAAGCGTGTAAACACCACTTGTAAAATTAAAAAATTCCACTGACGGTGTATCATATAATAATCTAATATAATAATTAAAAAAAAAAGACTTAATAACATAATTTTTATATAAAACTAAGATATTAAAGATCCTAATATCATCATTTACAAAAAAAAAAAAAATTGAAAAATAAATTTTTGCCTATTTTATTTGATTTTTTTATTTTCATTAATTCAATAACTCGATTTAATATATCGTACCGGATCGAATAAACAATCGATTTTCGATTTAATTTTTAAACGATTGATCCAATCTGATTTTTTATTCACTAATTACTACAATAAAATTGTTAGCCAACTTAATTAATTATTAGAGCATTTTTTTTATACGGTTGATAGAATTTTTTACTTCACAAACAAAAATAATATTAATTTTTGAATATTTATTTCATTCTATATGTTATTATACTAAACTTACTGTTTAAATTTTACTGACATTGTATCAAAATCAATTTATCAATTAATAACTATAATTTTTAATATTACCTGGTTCAAATCTAATTCTTCCAACATGAACAAATTTTATAAATTTTTAGTCATATGTTCAAATATTGCTCAATATTCAATAACCAATTATACTATCCGCTTCTTTTCAATACTATTTTTCACACTTATTGACATCCAACAAAATCAAATATTTTTTAAGAAATAAAAAAAACACTCGTGTTTTTTTATATATCAATTAAAATAGACATTAACTTATATTAGAATATTCTAAAAAGTGATTTTTTAGGCATTATTAAATTAATGACACTTTATTTTATTTTTTAAAGACATTCAATTATTAATATGTATTCATCATCACCAAATTAACTCTTATTAAATCAATTAACACACATTTTAACTTCGATTAAAAATGAAAACAAATATACAATAAAGATTACAAACTCACATAATTAAAATATATATATATAATTTTTTTTTGATATTTAGCAAAAAAAAAATCTGAAAAAATTCCAAAAAATGAGCTTAAAACTTCCTGTACATGCTGAGGCGGAGGCCCACCGATTTGGTAACACCTCATTCAGTTCAATCTGGTATGAGATTATCATGAGTAATTACAGTGTCCTCTATTCTGACAAAAAATTTGTTGTGAATTTTGCGTTGGAGATTATCAGAATAAAAAATGTGTAATGAGATTTGATTGCCATTAGCCTTTGTAATCCTTATATGGCTATCTGATAAGTTCTAGATAAATTTTAGGAGTTTTGTTTTTATCATAATAAACCATGTTTAAACATTTTTTTTCTTTTTTAATTAATTATTAATTTTTAGATAAATTAATTAGAGTTAAATTGTTTTAGAGAGGTGAGCATGTGTATATAATAATTATTACATTTTTGCAAAAATACAGTGCACTGCTTCACTAAAACATTCAACACCAGTACACCACAAATAAATTACTGCAGTAAAAAAAAAAAAAAAAAAAAAAAAAAAAGCTTGTTTTTAAAATAAATGAAACATTATTATTTTAATGATATCTAAAAAATCACTTTTTAAATCATCCTAATATAAATTAATCTCACTAAAATAATGCCACTTGTGGGTTTTTTTTTCCCCTTGTTGCCGTTCATGACAATAATACGATGTATGAATCTAGAGTCTAAACTATAGTTAATAAATAAACAGTGGCGGCTTTTGATAGGAGCAGGGAGGGGCTTTGGCCTCCCCAATAATTTTAAATTCATTTTAATATATATATATATATATTATAATAATAAATTTAAATGATTTTTTAAATTAATATTATTACTTTTGCTATTTTTTTATTTTTTAATTTAATTTTACACATTATCATTTAAGAAAATATTTATTTATCTATTTATTGTATTAACTAGTCATAACTTACAAATTTTTAAAATTAAAATTTTTGTTACAAAGATTAAATCACATTTATGTAAATTTAACAAAAGTTAAATTGACTTTTTAACTTTTTCAATAAGATTCTAAGCTCCAACTAAGTATCAAATATATATATATATATTTATTTATTTATTTATAGCTAATTATAATTTTTTATTTGCTTATAATTTTCAGTTTTAATTTTATCTTAATATTTCCCTTTCAATTCATATCATCCAATCCCATTCTTAGTATTTTTTAAATTTTTTCCTTCAATTTATTTCATATACATTATTATTCTCAAACATTTATATGTATTTATTTGTCATCTTAGTTATTCTTTAATTTATTCACAAAAAAATTTATTTTACTTTCACTCATAATTTTTCTTATTTTTTTGATCAAACACTCATAATTTACTAAAAGAAATTCAGCTAATCATAAAAAATCCTAGAAGGAAAACTCTTCAGTATTCACATAAGGAACTAATTAACCCAAAGACTTGATTTCAAGTTTAGGTTTCTCAAATTAATAGATTTGAATAGATGTCAAAATTATATATACTTTTTAAAAATCGGACAACAAATTAAAACATAACAATAATCTTTTAAAATCTTTAATAAAAAATGCATAAACCTCTTTGGTTCAAATCTTGAGACAGTCTATTGATTTCTATCTATTTGTATGATCAACCCAAACAAATAAGTAAAACAATATCTATACACCACATATATATATATATATATATATATATAATCTTAACAAGAAGAAAATAAAACTAAAAGCTGCTCCTACAATTAAAATATAATAAATTTTCAATAAAAACTCTTAAAATTCTAATTTAAGAATTAATTAATACATTAAAATACACTAATACACAAATTTGTATCAATAAATACAATAACATTAAATATTACTTTAGACTATATTTCGTCTTACACAGCATCTTAATCCTGCATCCCACAAATTAAGTGTATAATTGATTGGCATTGCCAAACATAATTAATTAATATTACAAACAATCTTGTAACTTAAATCGATAATAGACTCTTGCTATTTGTTTTCATTTATGCAAGGGAAAGACATATGAAAAAGATGATCATAAATTGATAAACAAAACCTTACCAACACAACAAATATATAGTGCCAAATTGGTTAAAGATTGCAATAACTCTCCACCCAGTTTTCATGTATTGTACAACTCCAGCCCTGAAAGGTGATACAAGGAAAGCAAATTACAGTGAGAAAAAAATTTATGCAATATAAGATGAAATTGCGAGAATCGCAATTGTTGCACTTCACAGCCTTATACTAATGTAAATTATTGGCAACCAAAAAATCTGCTAAATGAAGTGTGATTAAAAACAAAAATAATTGATCAAACAATAAGAAAAAAAAAATTATTTATATACAAATTAAAAGTATAACAGTCCAGAAATAAGAACATGTAACGTTTAAATTTAATTAACTTATTAATTGTAATTATTCTCCTTTATTGGTAATTTAAAATCATGAGAAAAATGCAAGATAGTATAACATACCTGTCAAAAAGGTCAATCATAAAAAATTCAAAAATTAATCCAATATAATTAAATTTATCATAATATATATATTAAAACTCACATTTAAAATAATTTTAAAAGTAAAGATTAATTAATATACAATGTAACTGAATTTTAAAAAATTAATATTGCATATAAATAAAATTAAAGCTCATAATAAATATTTATAAAATAACATTTAAAATGTAATTAATTGAATTAAGTATATAATAAAAAATTAGTAAAAATAAAAATAATGACAATTTAAATAATTTTTATAAAATACTCAAATTAACCCTATTTATTCAAAAAAGAAGTGAAAAATATACAAGTCACTACGCCAAATTTGACATATAAGAGCATTTGAAGTGCTGTGAAAACTAAGAAAACTGCTGCATTTTTTCATGTGTTGTATATGTGGTCGCAGTCTTATGTCTTTAGTAGCATTTTTACACATGTATAATAACACTTATCAAAATACTACTATTTATACTTTATAACAGCTTTTCAATACCTTTTGCATGCATTTTTAATTGCTGCAAAAGATCTCAATGATAGCAATTATAAGTGTTACCAAAAGCATTTTTATATGATAAAATATATAACAGCACATGTCAAATGTTTCTAATTTTTTTTAAAATACTGTAATTATTAACCACTATAATATATAACAGTAATATGCAAAATGTTATCAAAATATTGCCTTTGTTATTTTTAACAATATTTGAGAAATGCTATAATAAAAATGTTATTCAAGACTAATTTTGGCGTAGTGAGTATATAGATATAGATATAGAATTAAAAAAAATTAATATTGCATATAAATAGAATTAAAGCTCATAATAAATATTTATAAAATAACAATTAAAATATAATTAATTGAATTAAGTATATAATAAAGAAATTTGTGAAGATAAAAATAATGACAATTCTAATAATTTTTATAAAATATCCAAATTAACTGTATTTAATAAAAAAAAATGAGAAATATATAGATTAAGATTAATTTAATGTACGAAAAATTCTAAAGAAAATTCTTTATTACAAGCTTTCCATCAGCATAAAGAAATTCTGATCGTTAGATTAAAATTGGTTCAATTGAACCGTTGAAATGAAAAAAATAAAAAATAAAATAACGGGTTAACCTAGTGAAAAAACGATGAAAAAGAGAGAAAAAAGAGAAAGCCTAACCCTAACCACGATTAAAGCTCTCTCTGGAATTGAAGCTCCCTCCCAAAAAATCCCTAAATCTTTTTACTAGCATTCTCATTCTCAACAAGTTTTAGTGTATTGCAGGTGATTATGGTGTGGGTTATATCAGTAAATACGGAGAAGAAAAATGGGTTGGATGGCTATTTGTAATCGTGTGGTGAAGTTTGCAACCAAATGATGATATCCATGGTGTTCTCTTATTTGGCTTTCTTTTCCTACTTTGCTCTTGCTGTTATGTCTAGCAACAAAGCCATGTATCAAGCCAATGAATGAGCACCAACTACCAAGACAGGGAAAGGCAATCGGGTCCTTGAAGATTAGAGACAAAGACAATTTTTAACCATCAAAGAGAGCAGCTTCTTCAACTCAGGTCTTGAAGTTTTCCATCTATTTCTTTCTCTTTTAGGGATTAGATGCCGTTTCTTTAGAAATTATAGTGCTGGTGGGAATTATAATATATTTTGTGATTTAATTTAGTATTTTATGTTTTATTATATTCATTTAGAATTTCTAAAATTTTCACATTAAGACAATTTTAGCGATGGAATGCAGCAGGAGTTTCTTAAACTGCTATAAGCCCTCATTTAGACTGTGTTAGGCTGCTTGTTATCCTAAGTAATATTGGAAGTTTTGTTCTAATCTTGGCTTTAATATTATAGCTGTAAAATTTTAAGAAGAGATCAAAAGCCTCATATTTAACTACTCAGTTCATTATTCAATTTCCTCATAAAAGTGCCTGAGTAGCATTCAATTTCTTGTTCGGAACAACATTTACAGAACAAAACATGCTAATTATGTTGATCGTAACCACCTAGTTTATAGGGCTCACCATCAAGTCTTAACATCAATGGGGCCGCCACCAAACCAATGCTAATGATCAATATGAAAGTAAGACTTTAACAATCATTGCTTGTGACTATCTGTCTTACTAAATTAGTGTAAGCTTTGTGTAAGAATGTTAACTAATTTTCCAGGCTAGAATAAAGATAAAATGAGAAGAATGTTATCTAATTACTTCTTTGTGGATATCTGATTGTCTCTAATTTCTTACTTCTTTATAATCTTGTTATTACTAATTTGGTAACTTTTAGAGGAATTTTAATGGAAGGTGTTACTGATAATTTGTTTGAAAAATATTGGGGTGTTGTTGCAGATTACTGGTGAAACTGTTGGAGAAGTAAGAGTTGTATCTGATATGCATCAACGGAAAGCTGAAATGGCACGACAGGCTGATGCCTTCATTGCGCTCCCTGGTATGAATTCTATTTGATCGTACATCCCTGCTTGCATCACTTTATGATAATTTATTAGAAATGCTTGGCTTGGAATGCTCAAACACTACATTATACTTGCATGTAGATATGCAATGTTTTATTAAATATTAGGTGGCTATGGCACCCTTGAAGAATTACTGGAAGTTATTAAATATGCAGTGTTATGTTTTTTTTTTTTTTTTCCACTTGGTTGGCGAGTTACTTGGGTATATACTAGTAATATTTTATGATGGCATTTAGTAGGTTCATTTTATTAGTTTCAAAAGAAATTCGATTCGGACCAAAACCAAACTGATACTATACATTAATCAAAGCAATCGAACCAATATCTTTTATTGATGAAATTTTATTTGGTGATCTTATAGACGAGCATAAGAGGATGGAGAGGGCGAGAGCGCAAGCTGCAGTCTCCTCCATATTTTTGTGCTTGAGGATTTGTGGGAGTCCTTTAAGGAATGGAGTTCTTATGGAGCTGGGGTTCCTCTTTTGTTGAATGGGAGTGACTCTGTAATGCAATACTATGTCCCTTACTTGTCTGGCATTCAGCTGTATATAGATCCATAAAGACCCTCCGCAAGGCAGAGGTAAAGCCATTCACACCTTATCTATCTAATCACCTGCTATGGCCAAAAGTCCTTGCCGTCCTATCTTTCTAGTGCCTTTCTTGACTGAGAATTTCTGATGACCCATGGGTTTTTTGGATCCTTATGTGGTTACAAGTCCATATTTCCTTTTTCTGATTTAAGAAACTGTAATTGGATAATCAGAGTCAAATTTATTTGAAATTGTTTTCTGTTAACTTGTGAAGTCATGCTGCTCAAGTCTCACTTGATAGTTGATATAACTTAGGTTGTATTGTACCCAATGTTTTACTGATATGCTTTAAAAGATCTGCTGTTTGGTCCATATCTTAGTGACATAAATAGAGGTTGAAATGCAAGGTGATGAGTTTTCTTGAGCTGTAAATTATTAATTGTAATTCTTCCTTGAAATGCTAGATTAATAGCATGCTTGTTGCGTTATTTCATTTTACCATCCATCTTTGAACTGTAGGCCTGGTGAAGAGAGTGATACTGAGTCATCCAGGGAGACAAGTAGTGATGATAGCAACAGTAATTTTGAACATTTTTCGGCTTAAACTGGACTAATTGTGAAGTATGATTTTCTTTGTTTGTTCAAGTGTGCATTTTAACTGTATTGCAATTTGCAATGTTCTTTCAATAAAGAATGCAGTATTTGCTGCTCCATTAGCTTTGTAGGGTTTTTTTTAAAGGATTATGAAACCAACGATATTTGTCTTTGGCAGTGCTTCAACTGACTTCGTGGTATCATCTCAGCTCATTAGAAATACAGTTGTTCATAAACTCAAGTGCTTGAGTGTGCAAAGCAGTGGTAGGAAAATCAGGAAATTAGTTTTCATTTCTTGCCATTGACAGTTGAAGTTTTTTTGGAATTATAAGAGAAAACAAGCGTGAAAATTAACTGGTGCCCATTTTTTTTCTATTTGTCATCTCTGTTTTTCTGTATACAAGTCTGACTCTTTGGACTTCTGTAGGTCTCCTTCAGTTTCAAGGATCTGTGCCAAGAGCAATGCTCTATGCAACATCCAAGGCCAAGTTCAGAAGGGAATTCATTTTTTCTAATAACGAGTATATTAGATGAAATCCTGAAAGAGAACAATGTTAACAAGCGAGATATCTTGCCAACCTGCGAGCTTTGGAGCATTAGTTTCTCATTTGTTATATTATTATCTTTTTTTTCAATTTTCATAAAAATTAGTGTTGTTCTAATAGGCTATGTAATTTTGGTAAAATAAATATTGAAATAAATATTATAATTCTTTCTAATTTTTATTGCCATCGATTGTGTTGTATTTTTCTCGAAACCTTTCAAGTTTTCTTGTCTAATCTCGAATTGCAGCTTCAAAGTCAGCAACTCTAGGAAGAGTAAGTTGAAAGAGAAAAATAGCAATGTCCTTAAGTAAGTTCAGTTTAAAGTAAAAAATATTCGGATGTTAGCTTTTGGGAACATTAATTTCATGAAAATATTTGTGAAACAAGAAATTTGACTTTATTAACTTAAACTAGTTGCAGCAACTGTGATTATTTCCTAAAGTTAAAATGTTGATATATTAATATATCTTTTTTATTGTAATATTTCATTTGGAATTGGATTTTATTTGGGTTAGAAAACATGAAAGATTTACCTAATATATTTGTGTAATTTAAGTAATGTTAAGTGGTAATTTTAAATTATTGAAAACATTATCAAATTATCTAATGTTTTAAGTAATTGTAATGTATATATATATGTAATATTGACAAATTATAAATTATTGAGAAATATTATCAATTTATCTAATATTTTAAGTAATTGTAATGTATACATGTAATGTTAACAAAATATAAATTACTGAAAATATTATCAAATTATCTAATATTTTCAGTAATTATAATGTATACATGTAATATTGACAAAATATAAATTGATTGACACTACACATTCCTGTAATTACTCTAATTATTCCCTGCAATTTCTTTTAACATTGTGTTTAAAGTTTGGTAGAAAATGAAACTACATTGTGGAAGTTCAGTTCATTTTCTGATATTCTGTCCAATCCTTAGGGAGAACATGACACAGCTCTATATGAAAAATATATCAAATCAAGCCATAGTGTTTTCATCACAACTTAAAAGTATATACCCTTCAACAACACGAGTACATATAATGATTATGGACTTCCAATCATGGCTGCTCCAAAGCACATGAGAGTTGACACAATAACAACCAAATAGAAAAACAGATCATGTCTGGTTACAGATCATGTTTGATCTAAACAAACTTGAAGTGCTCAAGCAATAATAACATAATGAAAAACAGATACGTAAACAAAGGCCATGAACCATTATTGGCAAATTTGGTACATGCAAATAAACAGACCCGTGAGGTTGTAACCTCTCTGTTTGATAAACGCGAGTGGAATTTCATTGAAAGGTTCATCAGAGTCCTAGGATTAGTGTAAAATCAACAGCATTTCCAGTGGACGGTAAAGTTGCATTCAGATTCTTTGCATTCTAGGGCCTGCCCATTGCAAAGCTCACCGAATACCTTACATGGAGGACAATTCCAGATGTTTTTCACAATAGTGAGTGGGCGTGGATGAGGATAAACTCTGACTTCGTTTCCAAGCTTCATAAATGGGAGATCCCCAAGAGCACAATTGGAATGAAGAGAGTTATCACAATCAGCACAGTAGTAAAACCAGTGATTTGGGTGTCTTTCTTCCTCACAGAGATCGCAATAAAGTTGACTAGGATTAGAATCATCAAAATAAGTCAGAGTAAGAGGATGTCTGTCATACTTGTACCAAGCTGTAAGTGGTAGTGTCGCACATTGTCCATCTAAATTGAAATCACAACGCTTCATACATCTATATGCAACTTCTGATGGGCGTATTTCATTGAGACAAGCACTGCACTCCGCTTCACAGTTGTGGACAAGAAAGAGTGAATGCTCATGACTTGGATGCTTCAAGGTTTCCGATAATAAAATACATCGAATGTCACACTTAAAGTGACTGCAACCTTCTTTGTAGCATCGGTAGCTAAATCCATGGTAAGGACGATAGCAAGCATCGCATATTGAATAGTCATTCTCTGTGTTTGTAAGCGTAAGCAAGTGGTTGTGAAATGGGTGTGGTTTTTCTCTAGGCAATTCAGCGCAATCTTTATGGAGAAAAAACTTGCATTGGTCACAACTATAAAAAGGAGTTGAGATAGGCCTCATACACCCATCACAATTGCTATCCTCTTTGATCTCATTGCCGCCACTAAAACTGAGTCTTAAATTGTGATCATGGAAGGCATGTTTGATCTCAATTGCTACCATATGCTCTCCAATATTTATTTGTTCAACAACATTAGTAATCAAATTCATAGATTCATGCACTGCTTCCTTGGGCCTCTCATCATTGTCTTCCAGGTTACTTGTTCCATCCCAAATTGCTTTATCCGTTGCACAATGTACATGAGCAATATAATTGCAAGCAGAAACAGAACAAGAATAACTGCCATACCTTGTATTAACTTCGTCGTAACAAATTCTGCACTTCCAATCTTCAAATTGATTTTGTTGAAGAGAATATGAATGAGAAATCACGTGAGGATGTCGCGTTATCAGAATATTACGTGGCAATGAAATGCAATTCCTGTGGACAAGAAGGTCACATATAGTAGAGATATAGGGGGTGCGGTCTCCAGGGGTGCCACAAAAATCACAAATAAATGACATTTGTCTTGATAGAAGCGTCCATGGGTGTTCATGACTTGCAATTGTGATTGTTCGTGGTGCAAAAAAATCTTCAAGAGTAAGTTCAAACTTGCAAAGAGAGCAAGAATAAACAAAGCCGCTCCATTGGATTTTGCACAAATAGCAACTACATTTCTTAGGATGAGTAGGTGGGTTTGGCAAGAGAGTAAGAGGATGTTTACGGTCGTAGGGATGATTAATCTCAAGGGGTAGTTCAGCACATTTCTTATGAAGGTTAAAGCTTTGATAAAAGGGACAAAATGAACAGTGGTAAATTGGACCGGATAATGGTTTCTTACATCCGGAACAATCATATTTGGCTTCCTCGTTATGGTTCTGAACGAACAACAACGGATGCTCGTGCAAACAACTAGGAAAATTTCCAGCAATGGATGATTGAAGCGAAGCACAGTTGACATCCAGATCGAAATTACAATGAGCACAATGATAAACAAATCCCGAAAAAACCCTGCCACAAAAATTACACCCATATTCACCCTCATAAGGTGATTTTGGCAAAAGAGTCAGAAGGTGTTTAGGCCCTATGAAGATAAAACTTACATTCATTGCAGCCGTAGCTCGGACAGTCTAGAAGTTTCCCACACCCAAAGCAACAAGCTGCTGCTTTTTCAGTTGCAATACTCTGCTCTTGGATGAAGAACAAAGGATGTTCATGGCTGAAATGTTGAAGTTCCATCTCTCCCTCTTTCCTACTCTCAGTGAGATCTATCAGAAGAAATGTTGCCTCACTTCTACTCCAGCAGATACTTAGTTTTTTTTTTTTTTTTGGTGATCTATAAGAAGAAATATTGCTTCACTTCTACTCCAGAAGATACTTTGTTAGTTTTTTTTTTCTTGTCTTATTCGAGAAGGAAAGCACAAAGCAGACTTGGATGCAAATCAAATCTTTTTCGTTGTTGATTTGTGATAATCATTGGTGAATGGCTGAATGCAATAGGGTTAATAATCCAAACAAATCCAGAAAGGAATAAAGCAAAAGGGCTCAAAATCTAAATTCAACCAGAACCAAGAACATCCTCTGTTTTAATTTATATAAATTAATCATAATTATCGTATGATTTAAGAGTTTAGATTAAGTTATTTTTTATTTGAATTTAACTCTTACTCTTTTCTTTTATTAGTATTATTTTTAGAATTTTATATTTGATACACTAACTGTTAATAACTGCTATACATTATCAATGCATCACATCCTGACTCTCATATTTAAAAATAAATATTAATAAATTTATTTTAATTTAACTAAATATTAATTAAAATTATTAGAATTTTTCTCTACTTCTCCTGCCTCTCATCAAGATTGGTTTTTATTTCCCTTCTCTCCCAGACCACTTCATCTAAAATCCTCTTTAAGCTTTTTTGTTAATTTAAGTTTTTTAGTTTAGTTCTTTGATTTCAGTATCTAATTTTTAGAAAGTTTTAATCAACAAAGTAAAGAATCGCTATCGATGATTGATTTGTTTGATAATGAAGCTCACATAAGCAAACTCTAATAATTCCACTCTGTTTGATGTTTATGAATAACAAAAATCCATACCTTTCGAATTTAATCACCGATTAATTGATGTGTTTTTCGCAAAGTTTCTGAAAATTTTCTTGTTTTTATTTTTCGGGATATTAATATTAAGGTTTTGTTTTGTAGTGTGGATAGAATAATGAAAAAATAAAAAATTGGAAGGAAAGCAAAATGAAAAGAAAGAAAAAAAAAATATATATATATATTTTTATCATACTTGGTAGAAAAGATAGAAAAGTGAAAAAAAAAAATTTACTCATCGCTTGGTATGATGAAAAATGAGAAAAAATAAAATGAAAAGTATAATGTTTACCATTATATCTATTGTAAGTTAAGATAAAAAAATAAAATTTAAAAATGATAAATAATTTTGTAAATATACACATTTGACTCACACCACTCTTATTTATTTTATTTTTTTTAATTTGGAGTAACGTATTTTTATTAATAAATATGAAAAATGATAAAAATTTTTATTTTTTCTCTCATTTTTTTTCTTATCAAATACATCCATCTTTTTTTATTTTACTTTTTCACTTTTCTCTATCATCATTTCACTTTTAATATTCTATCGAGCACACACTAAGTTATATCTACTTACTTTGGAGACGACGACGATAAATTGGAGTTTGAATCATCTTATTTGTTCTTTTCTTTTTCTCTTTTGAAGACGACGATAAATTGGAGTTTGAATCATCTTATTTGTTCTTTTCTTTTTCTCTTTTGAAGACGACGACTGCTATAATTTTTTATGTTTTAATTCTTAAGTAATTTTTTTTTTTTTTTTATCTGAATCAAGTATTAAGATACTAAAATTCTTAATTAAGAATCAGATACTCAAAATTTTCAAAAAAAAAAACAAAAATCTTAATTGAAAAAAATATTCGAAACTTTTCACCATAGGTTTCTCTTTAGCTCCAACATAAATCTTTTGGATTTTATAAAATGGAAAACATTTTTTTCTCTTAAAAAAAATGTCATTTGAAGACACGGAGGGGTTAGAAATTTCTTAAAATTTTAATTAATATCTAATTCAATCTAAATAAATTTATTAATATTTATTATTAAAGTTTATATTTGATGCACTGATAATATATATATATATACACTGTCAGTAAATCAGATAAAGTCATCCCATTAAAAAAATTTAAAAATAAATACAGATAACTTTATTTTTAAAGCTCGTTTCGGATTTGCTTATAGGTGTCAAAAGTTGTTTTTGATAGCATAAGCAATCTTAAACCAAGTGTGGTTTTTTGGAAAAAGCTGTTTTTGATAGCTAAAAACTAACCTTTCAAAAGCTTCTTAAATGGTGCTTTTGAAGTTGATAACTTATGATTTAGGGGTAAAATTATTTAATATCCTTTAAAAGTTCATAAATTACAAAATTATATATATTTTTATAATATTTATATGATATGTATAAAAAATTTTATTTTTAATATACATTATGATTTATTTATATATTTTGAAATTATAGAGAGAATATAATTGTTTTTAAACTTTTAAAATTAAGTTTCACAATAATTTTATTTTGTAAAAATTCTAAAAAATATCTTTTTATATAAATTTTTAAAATTAAATTAAAAAATAATTTATTTTTTGATAATTTTAATATTAATTTATTAAAATAGTATTAAAAACAACTTATTCATTTTTTTGAACATCTCCTTTTTAGACATTTTATTTTCTTACAACATTTTTTCACAGCAATGCTAAACACTCAAAAATCTTAAACCGCACTTTTTTCGCAGCACTTTTCAAACACACTTTTTTCCAAACTTAGCTTTTTTAAACCGCAACAGCAATGCTAAACTAGGCCTTAATTAGGTGACATTATCTGATTCACTGATTTATACAATGTCAGTGCATCAAATATAAATTTTTATTTTTAAATATTTTTTTATTTTTAGTTTTACTCTTTGACATAATATCATATTATGATGCAGAGTGAGTGCATCAAATATAAACTATTATTTTTAAGAAGAAGGATCCACTTACACTAGTATAAAACTAAATTAGTTTCACACACTTTCATAACTTTTTATAATATTTATATTTGTTTAATCCGACCATCGTATTTCATGTTCTATTCACGTAGATTATGCACGCCGAGTTTTGAGTAGATTAAAAATGTCTAACTATTTATTCGATATAAAAAAAATTCAACCGTTAAATATATATTAAAAAAGACAGTATTATGGATTGATATGATAGATATATTGAATCAATTCAAAACTTTACGTGCACAACGAGTACAATTATAATGTTAAATCCAACGGTCGGTTTGTTAAAATATAAATCATATAAAAAATTACGAAAGTGTGTAAAATTAATTTAGTTTTACATTAATATAATAAGTGGATCCTCCTCTATTTTCCTTTATTAATTTTTTTCATTATCTTTTTTCTATTTTTAATGCTTTTTTTAAATAAATTAAAACAAAAAAGATATATCAACTTTTATAATTAATTTTAAAATCATGCTTTTTTTTCCAAAAAAAAATAATAAAATAATAAAATAAAAAATATTGAAAATATCTATAACTTTTTTTCATACATAAATGTCAAAAATCAAGTAAAAAAATTTCAATTAATATGTATTTGTTAAAACTTTTTAATGAAATTATTATAAATTATAATTAATTGAAAATTATAAAGAAATAATTTCTTTTCTTTTTCTTTTTCTTTTCCTTCTTTCCTTCTTTTCTTTTTCTTTTTTTCTTTTCTTTTTAACTTCTAATCCAACATATACTTTCTTTAAGTTTTTTTATTTTGGGCTAGTTTAGTATTGCTGTTGGAAAAAGCTTGGGTTGAAAAAAGCTCGAGTTGAAAAAAGTGTGTTTATAAAGTGTGGTGAAAAAGTGTGGTTTAAAAACTTTTAAGTGTTTAGCATTGCTGTGATAAAGTGTTGTAGGAAATTGAAATGTCAAAAAAAGATATGTTTAAAATAATAAAAGTGTAGAGATATGAGGATAATAAAGTCATTTTATCCAAAAGCCAGCTTTTAAAGCTCAAAAGCTATATTTTTTGGCTTTTTGGTTTGGCTTTTCAAACCATGGTTTCAACAGCAGAAGCCAAATTTTTTTATCTGTTTAGCATTGCGTTTGCGGTGAAAAGCAGATTTTGACCTTAAAAGTCAAAAGCTGTGCCAGAAGCAATGCTAAACAAGACCTTTGTCTTACTAGATAAGGAAAACATACTTGGATGTGCATCTTTTCGTTGTTGATTTGTGATAATCATTGGTGAATGCAGTAAGGTTAATAATTCAAACAAGCCCAGAAAGGAAGAAAGCAAAAGGGCCCAAAATCTTATGAGAAAACAAAACAGAAAATCCAAAGCATTTAAAAGACTTTAAAATTCTTCTTCTTTCGATACACAAACAATAAAAGCCCAAAGCATTTTTATTGTAAGAGGCTACCATTGTTTGAATTTCTTAAAAAAAAAAAAAAATAGTACCAAACCCAAAGCATATATATAATCAATTAATTTTTATGGGAAACAACACAACTAAGAAGCAATTCATTTCTTTCCTCCACGAAAAACAAAGAAAAAGTTCCAATTTCCAAACATATACTCTTAAGAAACAAATGGGAAACAAAATCTATAGTCTATAGTCTATAGTCTATACCCATTCACTCAATCTCAATGAAACAACCTTTACTAGTTACTTTAGTTATTCAAAGAAAACAACAAAAAAACAAAACACCCATTTCAACTGCAAGTCCCCCAGTCCCATACCCATGGGGTTTCCCCTCCACTCGAGTATTGTGCGACATCGACCCACCCACACCAGGATTGGTTCCAACAGGGTGGGCCTCAGCCCTACCCTCCACCACTTGCCCAGCGGGCTTCCCAATTTCATATCCAGGCAAACCTGACATGGGGCCGTCCACGTTTCCCAGTCATTGAATACGTGTGAGTCCCACTTCCGAGGTTAAAGTGCTTGGTAGATTTTTTTAATGTAAATTAGTTTTTTTATTATAAAATTAAATAATTTAATCAATATTTTTTAAAAAAATTGAATAAAAAGATAAAATTATTAATTGGTGTAACATGAACAGTTAAAAAAAATTAACATGCTCTTTAACTTGTGTTTAGTTGATGGTGGATGTCAAATGTTAATTGTAAGACTAATAAAATAAATAATATAGATAAAATAAGTAATTAATTTGTTGAAAATATCACATCAAATGTTGAAAATATATTATCTATTTTTTCTATGTCATCTTAAAATAATAGATTTGATTAATATCAAATCAATTCCAATGTTATGTCAGTTTTTTTAACGATTAATGTTATATCAATTAATGATTTTATTTTATTTTATTTTTTATTTTTAAAAAATAATGATTAAATTATTTAATTTACATTAAATAACATAATATAGAAACCTTTTAGATACTTTGATCCCACTTCTGATGTAAGCAGCATGCATGTTGCCGTGTATCCGTCGCCTGTGCCGTCTTGCTTTGTAGCCGCATTGTGCTGACGCGCCTCTCGTTTGTCAAGTTCTGCCTGGCGGATCCTTTCCTCTTTCTTTTGAGTTGCCATTTCTTTCTGCATTGGGTCATGGGCCAAACAATACCACATTTTTCATGTCCAAATTTATTAGATTTTCAATAAATAGTAATTACGTTATTCAAAATAGTCCATAACTAAGGCTAATCTAATGTACCCTACAAATTGTAGGGAAAAAGAATAATAAAAAGAATATAAATCTTAAAAAAAAAAAAAATTCTACTTTTAAAAATGTATCCATTTTTACTCAAGTAATTTTTTACCTTTTAGCAATTTTTTTTTCAAAAGGTGAAATACTAATTTCAAATTATCAAGCTGTATTTAGAAATTTATATTTGCTATATAAAATAACTGAGTTTGGTTGGTTATATTAATCCTAAAACCTAGACCCAATAAATATGAGAGACCAGTACTAATCATTAAAATAAACGCTTAGATGGTAACTGAAACATTAAAGTATATATCATTATGACTCAGAAAAGTCTCATTTCAATGACAAGAAAAACCTAAAAGGCTTTAGTTTAATTAATTTTATTACTAGCGCTATTAAGCCAACTTGCCTGCCCGTAAACATCAAAGATCATTACATTGCCATCTCTTTCTCATTAGGGTCTCTGTTCTTCATTTTGTCCACCTATATATATCCATTTCCACATTTAGATTAAGTTTCAATAAACAATATAGTATTGTTGCATTGAATTTCTTAAGTAGATAAGAATATGAATGGAAATGCACTTACTGATAACCAATTCATGACAATGACAATGTTAATGAGTGATTTAATAAAATATTTTGACATTAAAAGTCTCCACTATAAATGTGTTTTAGACAATGATCAATTGATGATTTAAATCTTACTATTTGTAAAAAAAAAATTGTTAACAAGGGACACTCTTTAAATTATTATTATATATAATAATAACTTCATCTAATCATTAAAAATAATAAATAAAATTATTAATTATTATATTTAATACAATATTATTATCATAAATAATATAATAATTAACTTTAAAAAGTGACTAAAACCACTTGTTAACAAAACTCTTCCTACAATTGACAATGTAATGATCTTTGATGTATTAAATTAAAATACTTTCTCAAAATAAAGAAAAGTGCCTTTATAAGCACTAAATTAACAGCACAACTTTTTGAAGAAAAAGAAATAAAGTGAGTAATATAAAACCTTTTCCTGCATGGAGGCCTTGGCCTTCTCCAAGCCAGCCTTAGCCGAGGCCCCTGCATTGGCTGCTGCTTCCCCCGTTGACTGCATCTTAAATATTTCTACTACTCTTTTTTTTTTTTTTTTCTTCTTCTCTCCAAAGCTAAAGGGATTTTAATTAGGGTTTTAGTCTAAAAGACAGTACAGCTCACTGATCAGTAAATGGTTTGCAGATGAATTAGCTACTCCAGTGTCCCCCAATAAGGGCTCATTTGGATCTCACCGCACTCCGGTGCGGTGAGATTCTAAAAGCAAATTGGGTTGGAGAACTTTCACTGTACCAGGGTGCATTTGGATGCATTTTCGGTACCAATCCAATGAATTTTTTACTGGACTGGTTAGGGGGTCCAGTGGATCATTGGACTCCCAGTGTAGAGAAGAAATCTCTATTTTACCCCTTCCATTATTATTTTTTTTAAATTTTAATTCTTTTTTAAAATTATTTTATAATATAAAAATAAATTTAATCATTTTTCATTATTATTATTTAACATGTTAAATGATAATTTTATTATTTAATATAAATATAATTTTAATATTTTTTAATTATTAATATTTAACATGTTAAATGATAATCTTAATATATTTTATTATTTAATATAAATAAAATATAAATATTTTTTAATTATTTGTATTTAAAATGTTAAACAATAATTTTATTATTTAATATAAATATAATTTTAATTTTTTTAATTATTTATTATATATATATACACATTTTTAATTTAATGTCTTTAATGATAAATTTTTTTACTATAATTCATCTCACTACCAACGCTACATTTGCATCCAAACACATATTTTATTACTGATTTTAATCTCACCACTATAATAATTAATTTCACCTCGTTATTTTTAATTTCACCCATATCAATTTGAATGTTTATTTAAATGAAATCTGATTCAAAATATAGTTTAGAAGCTGCCACGTATTGAACCAAGTGTGACACGTGGGTTCCTTTAATCATTCTTCTAACACGTTTTAGCCATATGGCAAATATGTAAGGCTTTGGCAGTAAAGTTTTATGCATCTAAGACATGACAAGTTAAGGTGGCGACACGAAGCCGGTAGATGGTTAGGCCGTGTGCCGTGTTCTCGCGGCAACGCACAGTTTTGACTTTGAGAATTGGAGTTTGTGAGTAACTTCCTCTGTTCATTATTTTAAGAAGAGAAAGATTCTATACAGTCTACTATCGATATTTTAATAAGATCAATTTAATAATATAATCGTATTTGTTATGAAAATAAAATTTTGAATCGATTTGATATTTATATCATGTTGATTAAGAATATAAGTTTTTTTTTTTTATATATTTAACAGTTAAATATTTTTATATCAAATAAATGGTTAAATATTTTTACTTTACTCGAAACTTACGGTGCATGATTTATATGAATTGAGCATGAAATACAACAATCAAATTAAACAAATTTAAATCGTGTAAAAAATCACAAAAACATATAAAACTAAATTAATTTTACACTAATATAAATGGATCCCTCCTTATATATGTGATTAATTTTATGGTTACATTAAATAATAATAAATATTTATTTAAAATTCTAAAAAATTAGTATATTTTTATTAAAAATAAATTTTTTTCTTTATTAATATGTGTCACGTGATAAAAAAATTAGTTTAGCATGCTATCAACAAAATTTGATAATATAAAAATTAAATTAAAAAAAATAAAACTTGAAAGAAAAATAATGCATATTTTGTATAATTTATGTATATGAAATATATGTTATAGCATTGTCCTTTTAAAAGTACAACTTAATTTTTATTTAGTTCATTGGTTCTTAATTATTAGAATCAATAACGAATAATATATTAAATAAAAATACATTTTAAAAATATTATCTAGGGTAGGATCGTTTTATTTTTCAATGTATTTGATAAATCATTTTAAACTATTGGCATTATAAAGTGTTAAAAATGCTAAGTAGCTTTTAGACTTATTGTAGTAAGTTAATTTTATTTAAAGAAAAAATATTATCAAATTAATTTTATATTCTTTCTTTTTAATTATTTTATTCTTTCCTTTTTAAACTTTATCAATTAAAAATAATTATAAAATAATATCTTTTTTTATAAAGAATTAATTAAAAAATTAATTAAACATTTAATTTTTAATAGCATACAAAATAATTTCATATCATAAATTCTGTTCAAAACTAAAGTTTTAATATTTAATTTGTTCAATTTACCAAACAATACATTAATATCAATAGACACTAGTTAATTAACATTTTCCTTTCTTTTATACTTTAAAGGATTTATTTCAACTTATTATTTTAAAAGATTTAAAACATGAACAAATAATCTGAAACCATTGTCATTTGGTGTAATGTATTAAGTATATTGTATTCTGACATTCCATCAATGTTCCATTCATAAACAGCATTAGCATTATATTTGTTTTGAAATAACCGTCATTCACCATTTGCTGCTTTTTCTTTTTGGGTAAAGCTTATAATTTCTCCGTATGTTAAATTTTCATAGGGTATAATTCCTTTAAAAGTTTCCCTAATTTGATTTCGAACTTTTTCTCCTAATAATATTGGTAATCCTGCTAAAAATTTTTCTTTCCAAAAAGGTTGATTGTTATCTGTTCTTTGCATGATTCTAGTCATAAAAGTATCTTTATACCATTTAAAATCTGTTAGTTTTTTACATTTTAAGTTTGAAAGTAATTCAGAATTTTTATCTTTTAAATGTGAGGGATCTCCTATAAAATGTTTTGAAATTGAAAATATTAAAGAAGAAACAGCATCTTGTATGTGATTGTTTTGTTCTAGGTCAATTGAATTTCTGGCAAAAGAGAGTCGCACTCTTCCATCAGAATATTGTTCTATTTTTTGAATTTCTGTGCTCCTTGCTGGAGTAGGTTGAATGGGGTTTACAGCTTCTTCCATATCCCAATATTCAGGTAAGGAAATATCTTGCCATTTTATGGCTTTAGGAGTTATGACATTGGTTCTTTTGAGGTCAGTTTGGAAAAGCATGGTTTGACCAGGTTCTAGTCTTGGGGTAAGGTTTTTTGGCGGGATTGCAGCAGAGCAAAGTGCTTTGTAACAAACCCTGTAAATTATTGTTATGGGAAAAGAACCTTCTTCCATTTGATAATTATTAGTTTGAATTTGTAATGTTAAAGCTTTTAAAATATTTTTATCTTGTAAAGAGACTGGAAAATTTGGATAACAATTGAAGTAAACTGGTCCGGCACAAAGACTAGACTCAACAGTTCCTAAGAGAGAATCATTGAATTGTTTGAACCTACAATCTCTAAGAATCATTAATATTGAAGTGTTTAAAGCAGTGTGTGATAAAGGTTTTACAGCAACTTGAACTAATCCAAAATGTATATAATTAAATCCTTCTTTTTTACGTTTTTGTATTGAATCATGATTTAAAAGTTGTATAGTTTGATGAGAACTTGTTAAAGATAAATCTTTCTCTGTAATTTTAACCGAATAGTCAGTTCTTGTTAAATTTTTTATAAAATTTGATTTTTTGTAAATTTTATCTTGTTCAATTTTTGGTAATTGCCAATCAATTAAATCTTTTAAGAATTTTTGAACGTTCTCTATTTCATGTTCTTCCTCATTAACAATTTGTTTATCTCTTTTTTGTTCTTTATTTCTTGAAGATTCTGGGAAATCTTGGGATTTTGAGCTACTGTTTGAAGATCCAGAACTAAAAGTCCTAAATAAAAAACTCATCTTAACAAATTATGTAAACAAAATTGATTCTTCTCTTAAGGTTTCATCTGGATTATGCCTACGGTCAAGTGGATTAACTGCCAAACCTAAGGTCACAATATCCATCCTTCGATTCATTTTTCATCAAAATTCTATCTTTCATGGATAACTTCATGGGAGTACAAGATCACAACTGATCCAGAAACAAATGGTCCTCAAGTATCCAGACATTTCAACACAAAATGGTGGGACAAATTCCAGACAGACAAGATCACTGCTCAAAATGTCCTGCAATGGTTCGACAAAAATCCAAAATTCAGTATCAAAGGAACTAGGCCAGATACTGCCCAATTCCTCCAAGCAAAATCAAATGCCAGCACCTTGCTAGCACAAGCAAAAACAAAAGATGAATACAAACAGATCATGAAGCAAATTCTTGCATCTGTTGATTCAGAAGAAGAACAAGATGAAGAACAAGATGAAGAAGCAAGTTCCAGTTCAACTCCATCTGTCAATCTAGGAAACGACAATGAAGATGACTGTTTTGGAATTTTCCCTCCAATTCCAAAAAAGAAATGATGATTATCGACAAAAAAGTGACAGACAAAAAGTGACAGCTGACAAAAGCAACCGAAAGCAAAAAGCAAAAGCAAAAAGTGACAGCTGACAAAAGCAACCGAAAGCAAAAAAGCAAAAGCATCAACAAAATCATTACTCTGCCAAAAGAAAAAAGCAAAGAATCCAAAGCTGGAAAGCAATCCGGTCTTCCCAAATATTATTCAAATGTACTTCAAATGAAATTCAAATGTAATTCAGAACTCCATTATATAAGGAGTACTCTGAGATTTAGAAAGCATTCGAAAATTTTAGCAAGTTTAAGATACTGTTGAGAATTCTCTGTAACCCTCAGTTTCTTAATTTGTAATTTCGTTTCACAATTCAATATCAATTTCAAATTTCAATTCCAAACTTTGTTTTTATATTTCTTACTTCCTTTTATTCTCCTTTGATCCTCGGGAGTTTCTGCTTTTATCATATTTTCTTGATGAATGTGTTTAATGGTGCAAAAAGGTGGATGGATTGATTCTATTAATATTCCTTGTGATGTTTGCCATTGATTGTTATTTTTTGCCATATTTATTGTTTGATTATTATTTTGGTAATATTCTTCAAACCAATCAAAAAATGTTATGTGAATTTCATGTTGATTTAAAAATTTGTAATATTCTTCTTGTATTTCTGTTATATATATATATATATATATATATATATATATATATATAGAGAGAGAGAGAGAGAGAGAGAGAGATCCACTTAAATTAGTGTAAAACTAAATTAGTTTTACATATTTTAATAACTTTTTATAGGATTTATATTTTAACAAACCGACTGTTGGATTTAACAATATATTTTACATTAGTGTATCGTTGGATTTATAAAAAGTTATGGAAGTTTGTAAAACTAATTTAATTTTACACTAGTGTAAGTGGATTCCTCCTCATATATATATATATATATATATATATATATATATATATATATATATATATATATATATATCATAGTAAGCTGGGTGAGGACAGGGCTTAAATTATGCTGCTCTTAAGCATTTCTTTTCACATTTTTGTTGAGTTTTACCTTATAGTTTACTTATTAAGATATTGCTTTTCATTTTTGAAAATATTTAAGATTAAATGCAGCTTTGACAATTAAAATGACGATTTCCTTGTTGCACGATTTAAAATAGACATAAGACATTCAAATAATTTCCATCATCTCCTTTCAGTGATAATAATAATAAATAATAATAATATTATCATTATTATTATTATGCAGAATATTTAATAATCTTTAACCCCCAAATCTTTATAGTTGTTTCTAATTAGATTCAACTTGAATTTTATTTTATTTTATCTTATTTATTAGAGTAATAGCTAGCATATTAAATAGTCTTCAAACAAGTCAATGATTAACATTTCGTTAATCATAATTATGGTTATGATTCCTATAGCACCACTACCATATATAGAAGATTCTTTAATTTGCTTCCTATATTTTCATACTTGAGTTGAGTTAGTTGAGTATTTGAATTTAAGAAACTCCAGTGCTGTTTGGAAAGAAAAATTAGAGAAAGTTTTGCTATATATATTATAAGAATGAAATGCACATATATATTATAAATTAATTAAACTTCAATATATTTATATTTTTTTGAAGGGTATAAAAATGATAAATTTCAAATTTAAAAATACCTATAAATAATTTAAATTTATCACTAAATAAAAATCCAACAAATCAATGAATTTGAAAATAATAATAAAGATCATACTAACATATGTTTAATCATATAATTTATATTAATTTTGAAATCCAAATCACTTATTTTTTATTTTTTGAAAAACATAATTTTTATTAATGGACAACAGAGAAACATAGTGCTCATAAGAAGAAACAGAATGTTGCCCCATACAGACTAAGAGAAGGCCAACGAAAGACAACAGTTAAGAGAAACCAATAAAAAGATTGTTATGCCTATTGACACCAGACTTTGCAAGCTTATCCGCTTCGTCATTAGCTTCTCTAGGAATGTAACATAGTTTCCAGTTATCCACACCTGATTTGAGCGATTCAATCGTAGCAACACAATTTGTTAATCTCCACGGTGCGTTCTGAGGCGTATTTATTCAATTAACAACATTCAGACAGTTACACTCAATGATTAGTTTGTGAGAGTGTACCCATTTTGAAGCAGCAAAAATGAAAAAAGCTTCCTTAATAGCCAGCAGCTCTACAAGAACAGGTTCAGCGGAGCCAACTGACTTGGAGAATAGGAGCTTTACCGACCCATGTTCATCTCTCAACAAACCCTCGATACCCGCAGGACCAGGTTTCTCATGTGCTGAACCATCCACATTGAATTTAAGGTGACCTGCCAACAGCCTAACCCATTTAGCAGCATTCCTATTTTCCTTCAAACCTGTTGGTGGTCCAAAGGAGCAAGGTGAAATCATAATGTCAGCTACCGAACCTTGGGAACTTGGCCATCTAGCTTTGAACCAAGTTGCAAGCCTTAATTTAATATTATCAAACAGTTGCCCAGCATCCATAACTTTGCCATTGAAAATCATGTCATTCCGGTGTAACCAAATAGACCATAGCTTGCTGCCATGCAAGAAAAAAAGCCAAAGAGTCTTTGGGAGCAGACCAAGATAACCTCCACAAACTACAACATAAAGACCATATCTTCCATGATTCATCACAGATGAAAAATAAATGATCCACTGACTCAATCTCATTGTTGCAAAAGGTACAAACAGCAGAGCCCTAGTTAATCACTCCTCTTTTTGCAAGTACTTCTTTCGTTGCTACTCTTCCTCTTAAAAGTTGCCAACAGAAAATATTCACTTTTGGGGGAGCAAGATCAGCCCACAATTGCAAGACCAGCCCACTTTTGCTACTCTTACTCTTAAATTTAAGTTACCAAACGCATTAAATAAATATTATCATATTTATACAATTGTATTTGAAGGTATGAATCCAAAAATTTTGAACTCGAGGTTTAGTTTAGTTGATTCGTACATCTATTTTAAGAAGTGACATTTAATAGATTTGGAGTTAAATCCTAATACTTATAATCCCTTTTCTTATTTCCAAAGTACAATTTTCCTTTGTAAAAAAAACAATGAATTTACACACCTCTTCTTAGTCCTCCAATATAAACCTAGACAAACACAAACTTTTATACTTATTTTATGTTAGAGTAGTTAACCCTTGACTAGACTTCATATATATAAATAATTAAGGCCTTTTCCACCCATGACTTTGCAAGCTATACATATAAAAAATATGTAAAAGTTTGTTTAAAATATTATTAGCTAGCTTTCATACTTCCTACATTAGGTAATTAGAGACAAAATTTGATAAGAAACTGCGAAATAGGAAATGATAGATGTACTCGTCTAGTCTTTTACTAAAAGATTTGTGCAAAAATAAGCAAGATAGATTTGATTATTCTACAAGTTCATGGATATCTCGAAGTAAATAAAAAAAAAATCATTGATTTGATTATTATAGAAGTTCATGGACATCTTGAGGTAAATACCAAATATATATAATTAAATCTGATAATTTTAGACACGATACGAGCACGGCACGTATACACAAATTATCATATCTATATATAATTATAAAAGATGTACGTCAGTATATATAATCATATAACTAACTACATGGGATTAACTAAATATTAAACGGACTTTCCTACTGGCTAAGATATATGATGATGATTGATAGAGCGTGAGAAAAAAAAAGAAAAGATATATGAATTTTGCAGATTTTATATCTAGTCTTAATGCTAAACTCAAACCAGTCCATATGATGTTGAATTTTAGTTATTGTTTTGATTAAAAATTAGAATTTCATTCTAAAAAAAGGACTTTGAATTGAAATGGTTGCTTAGATACTAGTATAGTTAAAGTCGGTGTGAAATATTGTTCACTACACCAAGCAATCGAGTTTTTACTAGAAGCAAAATTTCCTATTGAACATGTCCATTTTCCCTTTTTTTTTTTTTTTAAAAAAAAAAGAAAGAATCGTGGAAATTAGGTTCCAATGACTGCTTCTAATTAGAACCTGTGAACTATTAATTTATGAGAAATTACCGAATACATTGTCAGTAGAGTTTTTAAATTTTACAAGCATTGTTTTTTTTTTTCTTTTTTTTTTTTGTTTTGTTGCTAAAACAACTGATTTATTAATCAGAGAATGAAGTTCATAAAACAGCTGCTTCTAATTTTTTTTACAAGCATTGTTAGAATAGAAAAGTGATACATACCTTTTAGGATATAGTAAAAAAACTAAAAAATAAAAAGAAATGGGACATGTGATAATTTTTTAACTCCGTTTATGAAATTAAAAAACTTCATCACAAGTATATCAAAGAAGATTTTTTAATATATATATATATATACCATATTCGTGTAATTTTTTATGAATGAAAATCTATAATGCATGATGCATGTACAATCAAATCTTACATATGACTAAGACATAGTTAACAATAAATCTACATTGAATGAATCAACTTCTACTACAAAGCAATACTCTACATTTTAATGCTAATTAAGTCATCAAGTTAACATTAATCTAAGAATCATCGATCCTTATAAACTATGGTAGATATTGTTTTGTTTGGATACAAAGAAAAATTCAAAAGTTTTCATTTATGTTAAAATTTTGTACTTTATTTTTTGATTACTTTAGCTAGGAGAGGAAGCAATTGGGTTGCATGCATGCAGCTAACTGTATTTCTGAATTGAAATTTAATTATAGGGCAAAGAAAAATAAAAAATAAAAACATCTTAGGAGTTAGTGGGTAGTTGTTAAGAAAATCTAAGAATCTAACCTCAGAGCACGTTGGTGAAACTGAAAGGGATCGATTCCAGTAGAATCCAGCTCAGCTAAGGTGAGCCAGCCAGCCAGGAAAAAAGAAAGAAAGAGAAAAACTGGGAAACACGTCAATGATTGGGCCCTCACTCACACGGTTTTTGTTGATTACAAATTTAAAATCCAAAACTCTTTTCTTTTTTAAAGAAATTGTTGGTACACGTGGCATCGGAGGAACTTGCTTTTGTTTTGTATAAATGGGGTGGGCCGGCCCAGCCGGCACGAGACTCGTGTGCACTGCTGCTCCCCTTTTGGTGACGCAAACCACTCTGGCCCTCAGATCTCATCGAATCTCCCCCTTCACGTGTACATCCAACGGCCATGATTAATCTTTCTCTCTCCCACTTTACTTATAAATAATATAATATTTTTATCGAAAAAATCTGTCTCATTTTAAAATAGTATCTCCAAAATTTTGGTACAAAAAAGCGTTCAAGATTTTATACAAATCCTCTCTGCCGGCTATCATGCGGATTTTTTATTTAAATATAGCTAAAAAAAAAAAAATTTTTTAAAATACCGTTACTTTTAGATTATTTCCCAAAATCCGCTGATTTAATACTAGCTGGGAAATCGCCACCCCCCATGGCGATTTCCCAACGTCAAAAAATATATTTTGGCTAAAAATACTAAGGGAAATCGCCATGGGGGGTGGCGATTTCCCTTGGTGTTTTTTGCAAATTTTGCTAAAAATACCAAGGGAAATCGCCACCCCCCATGGCGATTTCCCTTGGTATTTTTAGCCAAATTTGCTAAAAAGATGAAGGGAAATCGCCATGGGGGTGGCGATTTCCCTTCATTGTATTTTTTTTTTTGTAATTCTTGAGAAAATATCAAAAACATGCACAAATAGTAAACTTATTATGAAATGGTATAATGAATAAAAGTTATTTGAAAAAGAGAAATAAATAATTAGAAATTATTATAAAGAATATTGTAAAGACAAAATTACCCATAATGAAAAAACTTATTTTTCTTTTTTCTTTCATTAAGGAAATATTATTTTTTTTAAATATTAATTGAAAATAAATTTAAAAAATAAAATAAAAATTAATTTTAGGCATATTATTTTTATTATTTAAAATTTTTTAATTAAAAAAAGTAAATAATTTTTTTTTTTTAAATTAAAAAGTTTTTATTTTCAGAATATTTATTTTTTAATTAAAAATTAAATTAAAAAATAAAAGAAAAAGGGAAGAGAAGAGAAGGTTTTTTTATCAAGGATAATTTTGTCTTTACAATATCCTTTATAGAGGTGCTCATGGGAAACCAAAAACAAAAAACAAACAAAAAAACTTGCATTACATTTTCCCTTATAATCCAAAGTACATGATAAGTTGAGAAAAACATGTAATTCATTTATTGTTGATGCGAAGTCTCCCCCAATGTGCCAAATCGATGCGGACAATTTCGACGGTTATGACCTTCGTTTCTGCATAATCCACAACGTTTTGGTTGGCCTTTCTCCCTGAGGTCCATTTCATTACGAATACGACTTGATTTTGGTCGACCATGTGGATTTCTCCGCATTTCTTGATTGGGACACACTTCTGGACCATCATATTGAGGCCAGTAACCTTCATTTCCAACAGCTTCGAACTCATGTCTATAAACATTCAATATAGTTTCCAGTCTATAGACTTTGTCCACATATTGCATGCAATCTACATGGACATGTGCACAGGCAGCAACTACATGTGAACAAGGGAACCTTTGTGCTTGAAACTTTCCACAATCACACCACATGTCACTGAGGTTGACTTTGTACTTCATTGCAGAAACACCCTCTTGTGGAGCAACTAACTCTTCAACCAGAAAAGATTGATTTGCTCGCGTAAAATTACGAACAATGTGGGAGTTAGCTTTCCTGCGATTTTCTTGCATAGCTTGTGTGACTGTTTCACAATATGTGTGCCCTCCCTCCATCATGGCAATTTGCTTGTTCCCCATCTTAACAAAAAGTGCAGCCAACCTATAATATGTTGATTGCACTAAAGCAGTAATGGGAAGATGACGCGTTCCCTTCAACACCGAATTGATAGATTCAGCTAGGTTGGTTGTCATATGGCCATAACGCCTTCCTTGATCATATGACTGCGCCCACTTCTCCTTGGGGATCCTATCAAGCCAGTTAGCCGCCTCTGCATTTTCTCCACGAAGATTGTCATACATGAAATGAAAATTCGGTCGCCTCAACTCGTATCCTAATAAATTTTAAAACAAAAAACTTGTGAATTTCAATATTATTTTATATGCTAAACGAAATATAAGAGATAAAATAACTATGATTTGATTCCATACCCATGTTAACAATTTGTCGACGCAATTCCTTATTGTTAAACTTTTTCATAAAGTTCGCTGCAATGTGTCGAATGCAGTACACTGAATATGCATGTGGAGGATTCCATCCATCATCGCGTCTAATCGCAGCTTTGATGGCTTCATGTCGATCAGATATCAAGCAAATGCCAGGCTGTTTTGTCACGTGTCTGCGCAAGTTACTGAGAAAGAATGACCAAGCCTCTGTTGTCTCACCCTCCACAATGGCAAAGGCAATTGGCAGTATGTTTCGGTTGCCATCTTGTGCAATAGCTAACAATAATGTGCCTTTGTATTTTCCATATAAGAAAGTACCGTCTATTTGCACAATAGGTTTACAATACGGATACCCTTCAATGCACGACTTAAATGTCCAAAATAGTCGATGGAATATTCTCTTACCCTGGACCAGTCGATCACCGTGATATGCAGGTACCGTTTGCAATTCCACAATTGTACCAGGTACGAAATGTTGCATTGCACCTAACCATTTAGGTAGCTCATTGTACGATCTTTCCCAATCGCCAAATACTCGAACAATTGCCTTTTGCTTTGCTTGCCATGTTTTCTTGTAGGAGGTGATGTATCCATACCGGATTCGCATCTCAGCGATCAAAACTGAAACGGAAATCTCCGGATTTGCTTGGACCAATGACAAAATGCATGAACAGATCATGTTACAATCTAACTTGCAATGATCTTGTGAAATCCTCCCCGATGTGCAAGTATGAGGCCCTTCATATTTTCTAATCTCCCATAAATGTTTCTTCTTCATAAAAGTTGCCCTTATTCTCCAATTACACCCATTCCCATACATTACGCACTTGGCATAATATTTCGTCGGCTCAGACTCAATTACTCTGTAATCTACAGAGTTTTTGATGTTATAGTGCTTGATAGCTGAAAGCACAGCCTCTTTCGTTGGGAATTGTAACCCAACACACAGATCAACTGCAGATGGATCAAATGTCAGAGGCATAGCGAATGTATGAGCATACTCTGGAAATTCTGGCACATGCATTGCCTCGA
Organism: Fremontodendron californicum; assembly: GCA_030761205.1. Taxonomy (NCBI): domain Eukaryota; kingdom Viridiplantae; phylum Streptophyta; class Magnoliopsida; order Malvales; family Malvaceae; genus Fremontodendron; species Fremontodendron californicum. Next base: position 32,699,810 of record JAULJL010000005.1, read on the forward strand.
GATCCAGTGTATGCATATGGGATGCAGCCTGATATGGGGGAATATCTCCATGAGTGTTGATATCTCCATGAGTGTTGATCTCAGCAGGGACGACGTCTGGGTCAGAATCAGTATTGTCATCACTTGCGAATTCAGCATCCTCTTCCTGCTCACTAAATTCACCAACATCTTCACCATGGACTCCACGTGGACGAACATGATCAACACCAGCTGGCTCATCTTCGAGGGTAGTAGGAATTAGGGTTTGTGAGACTAATGAAGTCTGAAAAGTTGTAGCTTGAGATAAGGGCACGACTTCTTCTGTGGGAACGTCGTATGTAGTGTGAACATAGAACGACCCAGAATCATAATCTTCTATGGGAAAGTTTTCTGTTGTGCGAACATTTGAAGGGCCGCAATCATCGTCAACATCATCTATGTCAGCATATAACTCAAGGACACCAACATTTGCAAATGTCTCATGAGCATAAAACATGCATCTGACATCATCATCATCTTCAAGTGGAAATGTTCTATATCGGACACATCCTTCACCAATAGAAAGAGGATGCCTGTACTTAACCTCTGAAACTCTTTTTCTAGTTCCAGCTTTAATTTTTGTATGAATTTGCATCTTCAGTTCCTCTAATGTGACGTCGTCTTCAACACGAAAACTTTTTGGACGTTCACAATCAAAGGTAGCACCTTCATCAGTATTATGAATTTGGCCATTATAGTAGACCAATGCGATCACTCTATTGCTCATGTTGTGTAGTAATGAAACTAAGAAAGATGAGAATGTAGGTATTTTCACTCCGCAAAAGAAAGAAGAAATATAGAAGGACGAGAATGAGAATGAGGAGGTTTTAGCACTCAGGAAAAATCTGATTGAAAAACTGTTGTAGGGGGTATTGTAAACCTTCATAAGTATTATGAATTTATAATGGTTCATTATGTTGTACCATATGACAAATCCCATCCTTTGTATAGGATGGAATCTGATTCTGATATTCTGCCTAAGACTATTTGACTGAAAAAGTTATAACTTATTCAATGCAAAATGTGATTGATAAATCCCATCATTTGTCTCATCCATTGCAGAAAGAATCAAGTTTCAATATTTTCTGCAGCATTTGATGGACTGGAAAATAGCTGAAACCTGTCTAAAAACCTATATCATCAGTCTTATCCATTGCAGAAAGAATCAAGTTCCAATATTTTCTGCAGCATTTGATGGACTGGAAAATAGCTGAAACCTGTCTAAAAACCTATATCATCAGTCTTATCCATTGCAGAAAGAATCAAGTTCCAATATTTTCTGCAGCATTTGATGGACTGGAAAATAGCTGAAACCTGTCTAAAAACCTATATCATCAGTCTTATCCATTGCAGAAAGAATCAAGTTCCAATATTTTCTGCAGCATTTGATGGACTGGAAAATAGCTGAAACCTGTCTAAAAACCTATATCATCAGTCTTATCCATTGCAGAAAGAATCAACTTTCAATATTTTCTGCAGCATTTGATGGACTGGAAATATAGCTGAAACCTGTCTAAAAACCTATATCATCAGTCTTATCCATTGCAGAAAGAATCAAGTTCCAATATTTTCTGCAGCATTTGATGGACTGGAAAATAGCTGAAACCTGTCTAAAAACCTATATCATCAGTCTTATCCATTGCAGAAAGAATCAAGTTCCAATATTTTCTGCAGCATTTGATGGACTGGAAAATAGCTGAAACCTGTCTAAAAACCTATATCATCAGTCTTATCCATTGCAGAAAGAATCAAGTTCCAATATTTTCTGCAGCATTTGATGGACTGGAAAATAGCTGAAACCTGTCTAAAAACCTATATCATCAGTCTTATCCATTGCAGAAAGAATCAAGTTCCAATATTTTCTGCAGCATTTGATGGACTGGAAAATAGCTGAAACCTGTCTAAAAACCTATATCATCAGTCTTATCCATTGCAGAAAGAATCAACTTTCAATATTTTCTGCAGCATTTGATGGACTGGAAATATAGCTGAAACCTGTCTAAAAACCTATATCATCAGTCTTATCCATTGCAGAAAGAATCAAGTTCCAATATTTTCTGCAGCATTTGATGGACTGGAAAATAGCTGAAACCTGTCTAAAAACCTATATCATCAGTCTTATCCATTGCAGAAAGAATCAAGTTTCAATATTTTCTGCAGCATTTGATGGACTGAAAATATAGCTGAAACTGATGATATAGTTATGGCCCGAATCACTATTCATTGGAATAAAAAAATAATTTTTTAATTTTTTAATTAAAATTAAATAAAATAATAATATTATAATAAAAATCACTGTTCCAGGCCGAGCCGGAACATAAATTATCCTGCCCAGACCCAACCCAATACGGGCCGGGCCTGCCCGGCCCGTGAGCAAGTCTAATCCTTTATAATAATATTATTATTTTATTTAATTTTAATTAAAAAAAAATTATTTTTTTATTCCAATGAACAGTGATTCGGGCCTAAACGGGCGGGTCTGGGCAGAAAAGAAAAAAAAAAGGGCCGCGGCCCGGCCCATGAGCACCTCTATAAAGGATATTGTAAAGACAAAATTATCCTTGATAAAAAAACCTTCTCTTCCCTTTTTCTTTTATTTTTTAATTTAATTTTTAATTAAAAAATAAATATTCTGAAAATAAAAAACTTTTTAATTTAAAAAAAAATTAATTTTTTATTTACTTTTTTTAATTAAAAAATTTTAAAAAATAAAAATAATATGCCTAAAATTAATTTTTATTTATTATTTTAAATTTTAAAAAAAATATTTATTTAAATATTTTATTTTTTAAATTTATTTTCAATTAATATTTAAAAAAAATAATATTTCCTTAATGAAAGAAAAAAGAAAAATAAGTTTTTTCATTATGGATAATTTTGTCTTTACAATATCATTTATAATAATTTTTAATTATTTATTTCTCTTTTTCAAATAACTTTTATTCATTATACCATTTCACAATAAGTTTACTATTTGTGCATGTTTTTGATATTTTCCCAAGAATTACAAAAAAAAAATATACATGAAGGGAAATCGCCACCCCCCATGGCGATTTCCCTTCATCTTTTTAGCAAATTTGGCTAAAAATACCAAGGGAAATCGCCATGGGGTTTGGCGATTTCCCTTGGTATTTTTAGCAAAATTTGCAAAAAACACCAAGGGAAATCGCCACCCCCCATGGCGATTTCCCTTAGTATTTTTAGCCAAAATATATTTTTTGACGCTGGGAAATCGCCATGGGGGGTGGCGATTTCCCAGCTAGTATTAAATCCAGCGGATTTTGGGAAATAATCTAAAAGTAACGGTATTTTGAAGAATTTTTTTTTTTTAACTATATTTAAATAAAAAAACCCTATCATGCCCTCCAGTTCACCCATGCTTGTAAAATATAAAAATAAATCAATATAAAAATAAATTTTGTTTGAAGTATTTTATTCATGAGACATGTTTAATAATATTATTCTAGTAAGGGAAAAAATAAAGAAAATAAAAGCTGTTGGTTCCAAAAAATGAAGAAGCTATGGCATTTTTTTCTTCTTCTTGAATTAGATGTTCATGCATGCACAACACTTGTTTTGAAATGGAAAAAGAATATTATTATTCTCTCAAATCTCAATAGTTGAGTTTTGGTATACTCTCAAATCATGTGACTGCCTTTTCTTTTGCCTTGTATGGTATTTGTATGACAGACAGAGACAATACCTATTCATGTAAATATATAAGGTGTAGCTAGCATCCATAAATGCAACCTTAATTTCTACAAATTTGGCATTATATTATATTACATATGATGCTTTGCTGTCTAAGTCTAACTTTCTTGCCACTCATTTGTTTGCTCATAATTAATCAACCACTAGATATAGCTAATTATAAATATATATAGCTTAATTTTTTTTTTATTTAGATTAATGGATCATATCCTATATTATTATTATTACAAATTCGTTTAAATAAAGCCGGTTTAGATCACATCTTCTCTTTGTTTTCTGAAATTGTAGATGATGGAATTAAAAGACTGATATATATATATAAATAAATATAATGTCTAGCTAGGACAAAACAGAAGAAAACAAAGGAAAAACAAAGAAACAAAATGCCAAAAATCTCTAGTTAATTAGGGTTTTAACATGGGATTTTGCTCTAGTCTTGGAGAATATAAATGTTAGGGTTCGAAAGCTCCATGAGTGAGTAGCTAGGGGAATGAATTTTGAAACCGGCTATGGTTTTTCTTATTAGCTAGAAGATGAAAGCATAGAGACAAATGACAAAGCATTATTAATCAAGTGAACTATATGTAATAATATATCAAACCGTAAGTAAGTTTCCGTACAAGTGCTTCCATTTTTTTGGTTACTACAAAGAATTAAAATAACCTAGCTAGCTAATTAAATAAGATTAATTCAGATATATATATATTAATTAATTAATTTTCTATGGCTTTGCGTGTCCTTTGAAGAGGTAAACAAGATGCAATACAAAAACATCATTTTTACTACCTCATATTGACATTTTGGGAATCTTCTGCCTAATGATCTAGTCTTTGGGAATTTTCTTTGTATTTAATTAGGATTTTGCACACTTATGTTTTCACATTGTTTTCAATTAACCAGCTTCTCCACATAAAGTTTTATTTTATTTTTGGTTAAAATAATAAAAAAAAATCCTGAATTTTATAATTTTATCTAGATAAACTCTTATATTTTTATTACACCTAAATAAACCCTTAATCTTTAATTTGTACTCTAATAAACCCTTAACCTATAATTTGTATCCAAATAAGACCCTAACCTTTATGTCTAAATAAATCCTTGATATAAATCAATATTTCATTTGAAATAAGGACTTTTTTGGGTACAAATAAAAAAATCCTATTTGGATACAATAAAAGTATAAAGCTTATTTTAAAAAAGTAAAATAATTCAAGGGTTTTTTTTATAAATATTTTAACCTTTATTTTTTAATTAAGAAGATGGGAGTATATATATTCGTTCAAATTCAGATTTAGGATACTTAAATATAAAATCTTTACCTGTCTAATTGAACAGTTGAGCTAATGCTATATATCTCTAACCTTTCAAATGAATCAAGTTTTTTTTTTTGGGTACAAAATTATAAAATCCTTTTTTCTATTAGCAATTTGATATACATAATAGTATTAGGGGCTTTTATTATGTCATAATATATAGTATTAGGACATGATTATAAGTATTGGAAGGCACAAAACAAAGACTAAAAAAAAAACATATACTATTCTATATGTTATGTTTTTAGTATTAATAGATATATGAGACTAAAACGCGGATATGTACGGCTGTATGTTTATGCAAGCCATGACATTTTTTTATTCCAACTACGCGGATTCGTGTGTAAAGTAGTAAGTTGTGGAAATCATGACTTACTTGCTAAAGTAAGATATTCTTCCTATAATTTCATGACCAAAACGCCCCTTTCCCAATTTTTAAGGGGTTTTTTTTTTTTGTGTGTTTTATTTAAACAAATACAATATTAATGGTCTCCCACATCATGTATTTTTATATTAAGAATTCATTTTTTATATATTGACGTTGAAATTTTTTAATTTCATATACAAATTAAGAGGTTGCCACATATTTTATTTTTTTAATTAGTTTTTAATTTTTTTACTATATCTTAAAAAATATATGTCATCCTATTAAAGCTTTTTATGATATCTAATAATACTGTTAATGGATATAATAATTTTCTTTGATTAATGTATGTAGTTTTCCGCTTTCTAGAGAATCTAAGGTTTTTTTCCTATTGATTTAGTTAGGTTTTGGGGTTAATTGTATTTGAACGTCTTGGTTTTGCAATTGAAAAACGTATTTGCATACTTGATTAGTTTTTTTCGTATGATGGAATGAATTATAACTCGAAATTAAGATTTATATCTTAATTATCATTTGAGTTAAGCTTTAGAAAAAGTCATACATACTTCTTCCATCAATCAAATCATTTGAAGAGTTTTTTAGTATTATTTTTTTTTTTACAAGAGATCGTAATTTGAGAATAAAAAAAGAAATTATAAATGTTGAGATTAAAACCTCAAACTTACTGGATGACATTTCTTAAATATAACTGTATGAATCAATTATTTTAAATTCCTGATTCAATACATGAGCTTTTTATTCTCTAAAGTTCATGTAAACTGCAATAAGAAAGGAAGCAAATTGATCCAAATTAAATTTGTTTACATTCATATATTGCCAATTTTAAGAAAATAAAAAGAGAACTAATTCCAGTTGAATAATATACTTTGAATCATGAATATTAATCTCAACAAGTAGAGGAAACTACCCTTTATATATATATATATATATAATATACATTAAATCAAGCCAATATATATACACATATAAATATTTAAAAAATAGAGAGGATGGTTTGGTCATTGCAAGTAGGAAATAAGAAACAATATGTTCAAATCTTCTTTCTATCATTCTATGTAAGAAAAATGCATATTTTGATACACATAAACATATAATAAGCTAATCCAATTTTGGGGATTGGGGGACCATTTAAGTTCTCTATTACTTTTATCGAATCTCTTCCACTTTCTCAGACAAGGATTCATCCAGTCCTTATTCCCAACAGACAGCTTGGTTTTTCAAATTTTTTCACCTTCAAACAATATCTTTCCTATCATTTTCTCTCCTATATATATATAAACCTCCCCCTTTCATTTCTCTAAACAAAATATACCAACTCCCCCCCCCCCCAATCTCTTTCTTTTTTCTTTCTTTTATCTCAAAACATATTTCCATGGAGAATTTGATGATCAGGAATCAAACCAGAATGCCTCCTTCAACGCCATCAGCAGCACTATCCATTCACAGGGATTCACAGACAATATCGAAGGCAAAGCCAAAGATACGCATAATTCACATATTTGCACCAGAGATCATCAAGACTGACGTAGCAAACTTCAGAGAACTGGTGCAAAGACTCACAGGGAAACCACCTCAAGAAAAGGGTTGCAAAAAGAAACCAAGAATTGGCAGAAAAGATCATAGTTTTTGTGACAAGCCAGTAGTGGCAGCAGCTATGGCGGGCAAGAAAATGGAGCTGAGAACTGGGTTTCTAGCAGGCTTGGAAACAAGAGAAAGGGTTAAGGAAGAAGAAGGTATGTGGGCTAATATTGGTGAGAATTCAGGTGGTTTCTTAAGTGGTTTCGGAGATTTGGATGGGTTTATTCAAGAACTTGGTGAATTTCCTTTGCTTCCTTTGGATGCTTCTCATCACATGCATGGATTTGAAGAAGCTCAAGTACTTGCATAAATTGATTCTTTACTTTGGGTTTTTCTTTTTTTTTTTCCTTCTTTTAATTTTATAATAAATTGAATGTTTGATCATTGAAGATGTTGTTTTTGGGTGGGGTTTTAGGTATAGTTTTAACTGATTTTTATGCATCTTTTTGTCTGTCTCTAATCTTATTATATCTGCTCTAAATATAAGAGATATTAACTTAATTTCATGTGACTTTTGAGATTATTTCTACTTTTGCAAAAAAAAAAAAAAATGTTTCTATCTTAAATTTTCTTTATGCCCCATTTTGATGTAATAGAAGCAACTGAAAACATCTTCATTATAATTGTTTTCTGTCTTTTCTTTTCTAAATTACATTATTAAATTCATTTTGATTTAATTAATTCAATGATTTTGTTTCTTTTCATTTGGAAATGTACAATGGCTTTTTTTTTTTTTTTTTGTCTTATCTAAAATGGGTGTTTTCTTCTTAGCTTGGGAAGAATAGCAGTTTGGCAGACCAAACATGAACTTGCAAAACTCTATCATATGTTATTTGATTTGATAAATGTCTTACTTTTCTTGCAAGGCTCTGATTTTTATTTTATATTATAATTACTATAAAAAAATATGATTTCCCTTCAAGTCGCCTCCCACTAATATGATGTTAGCAACCATGTTGGTGCATAAGCATCACAAATTTGAGAAAACCTAGCTTTTTTTTTATTTGATGATGATGATTTTTAAAAAAAATTCTTTTAACTTAATATGGTAAAGCTAGGTTTTTAAAATATTTAACCAAGGTAATTTGAATGTAAAACTTGTATACTTCTAATTTCTTGATTTCCCTCAACTTTGATCTATAAAATTCATTTTTTTTAATTCTATTATAAGATGATTTCTAATTTCTCTAATTTTTACCTTTTCCAAGCTGAAACTAGGGTGAACTGCAAACAAAATCTCTTTAATAGTAAATGAACATTCCTATTTAATTTTTTTTCCATAAAAATTATGAATAGATAAATATTCACTCTCTTACATTGGGATACCCTAAGAAAATGGTGTAATATCAAACACGCGGACAAATTTACCAATTGAATTAAATCTTAATAAGCCTATTTTAGTTTAGCTTGTTAGAAATTAGCTATGATAATTTGTGTATTTGTATCGTGTTTGTATTATTTTTTCGTGCTATAATTGTGTTTAAAATATTATATATTTATATAAATAATGACATGCTAATAATTCGTGTTATATAAATTTAGACACGTTCATGTATTCGTATCATGTTCGTATTATTTTTTCGTATCGTATTTTAATTATTTTTCTCATGTCATGTAATCGTGTCATATTCAAACATTTCTAAACACTAAAAAGGAGCAATGGATGAATTCTAGCCAGGTGAAAAGAAGACAAAAGACAATTCCATGAATCTTTTCTTTTAAAGTAAAGATCAGAAGAATCAAACAGTTGGTACTGTTTAGTAAATAAATCTTTAAGAAGGCAGATCTTAATTTTTGTTTTGTTTTTATTTTTCTCCTTTTTGTCAGATTGATAAACCAGAGAATATGGGTAAATTTAGTTATGTGATGGATACTGAGAGAAGAACATGGTTGTAAACTTATATTTACTTCTTCAACAGCGATATGACTTCTTAAGTCAACATTTTTGGTAAACTTTATTAGCAAATTGCAATTAATATTAGTTTACTTTGGACGGTACATAGAACCGTGCGACTAATTTGCCTAATAGAAAATTGAAAACTAATTAACCACCGGCTTATCTGAAACTATATATGGAGTAGCATAATTTGTTTGCAAAATTTAATTCCCAAAACCCTAATTAATTGTTTTAATTAAGAAGAAAAACAGCTCTTGGATTTTCAGCCACTTAATTTAGAGTTAATAATTGATCACTTTTAGTCTTAGATAAGCTGACAATGGAATATATGGCAAGGATGTGAATTGTGAAGATGCTGCTTGACCTCTCAATGTACATATATCTTCTAATTATTATTGTGTTTTTTTTTTTCTTTAGAAAAAGAAACCACGTGAGTAATTTTATAATTATAAAAGGTTATTTGTGTTGTGCGGAACTTAAACGAGATTACTAAAACCGATTTAAACACACTGAAAAAACACCGATATTTACATGGTTCAGCAAGTGTGCTTACATCCACGGGAGGAGGAGCTTGAAGCTTTGTATTAATGGAGATGGAGTACAAACATATACACAATTCAAGGTGCTATGCTAGCACTGAACTCACAACTCAACAATACCAGAAAACTCTAATAAGCTCAGAGTATTTGCTTCAACTCTTAAACTCTTAACTCACACATTTTTCTCTCTTACTCTACATGGCCTTTTATAGGCACCATCCATGGTGTGAACACATAGCTAGTGGCAAACAAAGTAGCCACCATCCACCAACTATCATGGTGGGAACACATAGCTAGTGGCAAACAAAGTAGCCACCATCCACCAACTATCTTGGTCTACCATCCACCAACTTGGTTGGTGGCTCCTCCATTATTGACCTTGGTTGGTGGCTTTGGTGGAACCTTGGTTAACTTTGAGCCATATTCAACAATCTCCACCTTGGCGAGAATCCACAGAGAGAATTCACTGATCAGAGCTTCCTCCTTCCTCCTTCAGGTGCTTTAAACTCGAGAGATATTGATCAAGTCCAAACAATGTTGAAACTTGATCCCAGAAACTATTTTTGTTAGCATATCTGCAGGATTATCTGCAGTCCCGATCTTCTGTAGTAGAATGTTTCCTTCATCTACTATTTCTCGGATAAAGTGGTAGCGAACATCAATATGCTTGGTCCGACTGTGATGAACTTGGTTCTTAGCTAGGCAAATGGCACTCTGGCTATCGCAGAAAACATCTACCTTTTCCTGTGCTATCCCGAAATCATCAATCAATCCTTGAAGCCAAATTGCTTCCTTGAAAGCTTCCGTTACAGCCATGTACTCTGCTTCTGTTGTAGACAGAGCTACCGTTGACTGTAAAGTTCATCTCCAACTTACTGGTCCTCCTGTTATGGTGAACACATAACCAGTAGTTGAACGACGCTTATCAAGATCTCCAGCATAGTCTGAATCCACATATCCGACAAGATGCTTGCCAATAGTTTTACTTCTCTCGAATTTTAAGCCTGTTTCCACAGTACCATGAATGTACCGTAGAATCCATTTCACAGCTTGCCAATGGCCTTTACCAGGATTATGCATGTACCGGCTTACCATACTAACAGCATGTGAAATATCAGGTCTCGTACACACCATTGCATACATTAGGGCACCTACTGCATTGGCATATGGAACATGATCCATCTGTCTCTTCTCACCATCTGTACTTGGTGACATCAATGCACTGAGTTTGAAATGTGCCGCTAAAGGAGTACTTACAGATTTGGTCTTATCATTAATGCCAAATCTCTGAAGTACTTTGCTCAGATACTGAGCCTGGGTCAATTTGATCACACCATTTTTTCTATCTCTGCTGATTTCCATCCCAAGAATTTTCTTAGCTTCTCCAAGATCCTTCATCTCGAACTCTGAGCTCAGTTGAGCCTTCAGCCTGTCGATCTCCACCTTGCTTATAGATGCGATTAACATATCATCAACATATAAAAGCAAGTAGATAAATGATTCATTTTGGAGTTTCCGGAAATAAACACAGTGATCAAATTGACTGCGTGTGTACTTCTGATCCAACATAAAGGTGTCAAACCGCTTGTACCACTGTCGCGGTGACTGCTTCAGACCGTATAGAGACCTATTCAACTTACATGCCCAATCTTCACGACCGGGGACTCTAAAACCATCTGGTTGAGTCATATAAATTTCCTCCTCTAAGGAACCATGGAGGAATGCAGTTTTTACATCAAGTTGAACTAACTCTAGGTCATACTGTGCTACTAAAGCCAATAATATCCGAATAGATGCATGCTTAACAACAGGTGAAAATACCTCATTGTAGTCTATTCCTTCCTTTTGAGCGTAACCTTTGGCTACCAATCTGGCTTTGTATCTGATGCTGTCTTTGCCGGTAGCACCCTCCTTTTTGGCAAAGACCCATTTGCACCCAATTGTTCTTTTGAGTGTTGGAAGTGGAACCAACTTCCAAGTCTGATTCTGATGAAGTGATGTCATCTCTTCATCCATCGCCTCCTTCCACTGGGCATGCTCTGGGCTGTTTACAGCTTCTTTGTAATTGATCGGGACATCATCATCAATTACTGGAACGGCGAATGCCACCATGTCTGTGTACCGAGCAGGTTTTCGAATATGTCTTTTCGGTCTGCTGGTGGCAATAGATTCAGGTTGCTGAAAGATTTCCGGTGATGACTCCTCCACTTCAGTTAAGGTGTCATCAGATTCTGGTTCAGATTTATCGGAATTTTGACCAGCATCGTCAGATTCAAACTCCACCTGCTTTAGAGAATCATGGTTCTCATTCTCTGGAGTTGACAGTTTCAGCATTACAGATTCGTCAAAGGTAACATCTCGGCTTACGATGACTTTCTTTGACTCAAGGTTCCACAGTCGGAATGCCTTTACTCCTTCACTAAAGCCCAAGAAGACAGTTTTCTTGGCTCTAGGATCCAGTTTTGATTCACTTACGTGAAAATATGCTGGGCATCCGAAAATACGAAGCCGATCATAATCAGTGGCAGAATGTCCGGACCACACCTCTATGGGAGTTTTCCCATCAATTGCAGTGGAGGGTAGTCTGTTGATAATGTGGGAGGCGTACAATAAAGCCTCCGCCCAAAATGCTTTGCTCAAGGCAGACTGGGATAACATGCAGCGAACTTTATCAACCAAAGTTCGGTTCATCCTTTCTGCAACTCCATTCTGCTGGGGAGTGCCAGGAACAGTGAAGTGTCGGATTATCCCATCATTCTGACAGATTTCCTTCAGTGGATCTGATTTGTATTCTCCACCGTTGTCAGATCTTAGTCTCTTGAGCTTTCTCCCGCTCTGGGTTTCGATCATCTTCTTCCATTTTACGAAGATATCTACAACTTCATCTTTGTGCTTCATAGTATAAACCCAGACATATCTAGAGTAATCATCAATAAAGGTCACAAAATAGTGTTTACCTCCCAATGAAGCATTTTTGGAAGGCCCCCAGACATCAGTGTGAATGTAGTCCAATGTTGCTCTCGTACGATGAATTGCAGTGCCAAACTTGACTCTTGTTTGCTTGCCTAGGACGCAATGCTCACAGAAATCAAGTTTTCCAGTTTTGGCATTCTTCAGTACACCTTGCTTTATCAGGTTTTGCACGGCCTTCTCTCCAACATGCCCTAAGCGCATGTGCCAAAGTCGAGAAGTGTCAGATTCATCGCCTCCATTGTTGTGGGAGACTGCTGCTCTGCCGGTCACAGTTTCTCCATCAAGGAGATACAGATTTCCCTTCATAGAACCCTTCATTGCTAAGAATGCTCCACGTACAACCTTCAGGACTCCATTCTGAATGGTCATCTTGTAACCATTTGAGTCTAAGACCCCCAGTGATATGAGGTTCTTCTTGAGATCAGGGACATACCTTACATCTGTAAGTTGTCTGATTGTACCGTCATGCATTTTTAGTCGGATCGTTTCGATGCCTCTAGTGTGACAAGTATTGTCATTGCCCATAAGGACAATCCCTCCATCAAACTCCTTGAAGTTTGAGAACCACTCTCGGTTCGGACACATGTGGTAGGAACATCCGGAATCCAGAATCCATCGATTTGAAGAGTGTGTTGTTGTGGAAATCGTAAATGCAGAGTCTTCTTCTCCCTCAGATTCTTGAGCTACATTCACAGTCGACTTCTTCATGTTAGGACAGTTTTTCCTCCAGTGCCCTTTCTCATGGCAATAGGCACACTCGTCCCTTGAGAGTCGTGTTTTTGATGATCCCCTCTTTGAACGGGATTTACCTCGCTTGTTTTCTCCGGCTCCTCGGTTGTCCGTCCTGCCTCTGTACACAGTTAAAGCTTCTGGTGCAGTATTCTGGTGATCATGCTGATCCTTTTTTCGATACTCATTATTCACCAGAGCATTACTAACATTAGCATATTCTATCTCATTTTTACCATATAACAGTGTAGTGGTTAAATGATCATAGCTATCAGGCAAGGAATTTAACAGAGTAAGAGCCTTATCTTCATCAGAGATATTTGCATCTAGATTTTCAAGATCAGCGAGGATTTTGTTAAAACTTACTAGATGCTCCTGCATGGTGATACCTTGCATATACTGGAAGCGGAACAGCTTTTTCTTCAGATAGAGTCTGTTCTCCATGCATTTTGTCATGTACTTGTCCTCGAGTAGTTTCCAGAGAGTTTTTGCATTATTCTCTCTCATGACAAAGTACTTCTGGTCCTTGGCTAGGCATAACCGGATTGTGCCACAAGCCTGACGGTTGACAAACTTCCAGTCATCTTCCGAAATATCTCTGGGCCTGTCTTCCAGAGCGATATATGACCCCTCTCGGAATAACAGATCCTGAACTTCGCACTGCCACATGCCAAAGTTGTTGGTGCCATCAAATTTCTCCACCTCGAACTTTGCAGTGGTCATCGAGTTCTTTCTGTTGTAAGAACTTGATGGTGCGCTGCTGGTTGTTTCATGTGTCTCTAATGATTCTGCCATGGTAATAAAACAAAATTACCAACTCAGAGTTTTTCCGTTACCTGTATGGAAAAACGGATGCCGCGGTTGAGTCCGGAATAGTCGAAATAGCCAGGAACGGGTCCAACTGTGTAAATTTTGGACACACGGTGAATATTCTGCGAATATTCTGCTACAAGTGGCTCGAAATGGACTCGGTTTAGCTCAACCGGCTCGGAAAAGTCTCGGAATAGTGTTCTGAAACGGCTCAAAAAATGGCCCGAAAAAGTTGGTCGGAGCTACGGCGGCGCGTGGGGCGCGTACGGCGGCGCGTGGGCGCGTGGAGGCTACTGGCTCACCGGCGCGTGGGCGCGTGAGGCCCACTCGTCTTCAACCTCTGGCTGGCGCGTGCGGCGCGTGTGGCGCGTGGGTTTCACGCGTCTTCAACCTCCAGAGGCGCGTGCGGCGCGTGGGGCGCGTGAGCTCCTCTTCTGGCGGCGCGTGGGGGCGCGTGCGGCGTCCGGTGGATCTCCGGTTGATTCTGCTGCACTCCTCTCGACGACCTCTTCAACCTGGTATTTTCAAAACACAAATTGGAGCACTTTTGAAAAACGGACAGAATCGAACAAACTCGGTTTTACGTAAAATTTGGCTCTGATACCAATTTGTTGTGCGGAACTTAAACGAGATTACTAAAACCGATTTAAACACACTGAAAAAACACCGATATTTACGTGGTTCAGCAAGTGTGCTTACATCCACGGGAGGAGGAGCTTGAAGCTTTGTATTAATGGAGATGGAGTACAAACATATACACAATTCAAGGTGCTATGCTAGCACTGAACTCACAACTCAACAATACCAGAAAACTCTAATAAGCTCAGAGTATTTGCTTCAACTCTTAAACTCTTAACTCACACATTTTTCTCTCTTACTCTACATGGCCTTTTATAGGCACCATCCATGGTGTGAACACATAGCTAGTGGCAAACAAAGTAGCCACCATCCACCAACTATCATGGTGGGAACACATAGCTAGTGGCAAACAAAGTAGCCACCATCCACCAACTATCTTGGTCTACCATCCACCAACTTGGTTGGTGGCTCCTCCATTATTGACCTTGGTTGGTGGCTTTGGTGGAACCTTGGTTAACTTTGAGCCATATTCAACAATTTGATGAAAATGTGCGTCGTCATGTCTTTTTATTAAGTACTATTTTATTAAAAAATTTTGATAATGAATGTCTAAGGGCACTTGTTAAGGTTAATAAAATTACTATTTATAGTAATACTATTATATTAAATGGAATAGTTGATAGCTAATTTGATAATTTTTAATGCACTGAAAATTATAACTTACCTAATATGATAACCTTAAAGAGTGTCCTAAAAACACTTGTTAGCAAAAGCCTTTTATTAATACCAAATATCCCACTAACTTCTAACCCAAAAAAATCCCACTAATGGGGACACGTTTACCCGATAGAAGTAGCATAATCAGATCCGATAATTTTAAATATGATCCATTAACACAATAACAATATGATATAGATTTATATGCGCATTTGAATTTTATATAATCGTGTAAGAATCATAATTATAATCAAAATGAATTAATCGTATGATATCATATCTAGACAGATTAATTATATTAATGTATAAATCTTATCATATAATTCATGCAATAAAAGTACCATGTCCATGTAAAAAATTTGGATTCATTAATTGTTCATATCGTGTTTATATCAATTTATTTATCTATTATATACTCTATAACTTAATACTTCATGATTATGACCAGCTAAGACAACCCTAAAAATAATAAAATTAACTTAAGATAGCCAATTAATTATGATCCGATGACAAAACTCAAAAAAACTACATAGATCCGCGGCCGTATGGCAAGTGCAACCAGGAAAAAGTTGCAAGCGTAAAGTAAAATAGTGTTTCCAAGTGACATACATACAGGAAAGCAAGCATTGAGAAGCGGCGAGACTTGACTCAACGCGACAGCACAGCACCAACTCATTACTATTAGTCAAGTAAGCACGCTGTTTGTTTTAGTCAAACATGTTTACACTTTACACCAACCTCTAATTAATTTATGTTATAGCAAAAAGTCTTCTTAATTAATTACTGGAATTTGCTTCCAAGCTAGGGGTGTAAATGAGACACTTGTGCTCGCAAGCTATTCGAGTTCGGCTCGAAAAAAACTCGAATTCGATTCGGTCATTCTCGAGCCGAGCTCGAGCTCGAGCAGCTTGAGCTATCGAGCGAGCCGAGTTCGAGTATCTCAATACTCGATTCGAGCGGCTCGCGAGCCTAATCGAGCTTTTTATTTATAATATATATTTATAATATGAATTTACTATTTTACCCTTAATATATATATATATATCTTTAAAACCCTAAAACCTAATTTTTTCCCCTCATTCTCATCTCAGTCGCGCCTCACATCACACACTGACTCTCACCTTCTACCTTCCCAAAGTTCTGCTCTAATCTTCAGATCGGACTTGTGTTTGTGATTGCTCTTCCGAGGCAACCTCTCTTTTACCACCAGGTTAGTTAATCAGATTTTTTCCTTTTATTGACTGTATGAAAAGTTGAAATATCTGTGATAATGGGTTTGATAGAACAATTCTGAAATTTGTGAGGTTATGGTTTATTTCAAACCTTAATTGCCTCGCAATTTTGGGCTACCGTAACCCCATCACAAATTTCAGGATTTGCCCAAGTTATAATCTCACTTGTAAATTATGTTTTACATTTGAATTTATTAATCTAACCATTCTCCATTACGCTTTGAATAAAACCTCTGCTTCCCTGCTTGCTTTCATTTGCATGACCCACTCAATTCTTTTCCATCTGCATCTAAATGTCTGAGGTCTTATTTTTACAATCTGCTCAAAAAATATTTTTTACCAAGAGATTGGTGGTGGGTAAGTAAGCATGAAATTTGATTTTGGCGAATGAAGAGCTGTAAATAGTTAAATGCACCAACCCATTTTCTGGAAAAGATAAAGGATGTGAAACTAATAAAAATCCCCAGGATGATAAACGGTATGGCAGATTCATTAGCAAAGGCAGGCGTGAAAAGACAGGACAATTACATTGCGTGGTGGTGATGAAACTCTTGATAGTGCTTTAGATCTGATGCTTGCATACATAGTTGCTGGATGATTCTATTTTCCTGGTTTAGTTTAATAATTTGAATTTATGTATTAATATTGTTATTTTGATTGACACTTTTACTTTTTTGGTTGTTGTATAAGGTTTTTTTATCATTATATCATTTTTAAAAAATCATTATTTAAATGCAAAAATTTTGTGTATGAAACGAGCTCGAACTCGAGCTCGAGTATTTAAATTGAGTAAACGAGCTTAATCGAGCCGAGCTCGAATAGTTCGATTTTATCTCGAGCCGAGCTCGAGCTTAGAAAATAGTATTCGATCGAGCTTGAGCCGAGTTTCGAGCAGCGAATTTCGAGTCGAGCTCGAGCTCGAGCTTCTTAGTATTCGGGCTCGGCTCGGCTCGATTACAGCCCTATTCCAAGCTGATTATTTCTAGAATCTAAGGGGGAAAATTATTCACGGTAAAAATCTAAGTGTGAATTGGATCGTCAAAACACGCCCACATGACTTGAATTTTGTAAGATATTGACCCTCAAAACCAAAATCAATGACGGATGGATAATTTTTATTAAGTGTTGGGCAAATTGAATAAAAGATATCTAGTTATTAAAATTTTCATTATATGAGTGTAATGAAATTAGTTTAGTTTTATTAGATATGTTCATGGATTAGGTTCGGGTCGAGTCATGTTGAGTTCGGATTAAGCCCAAGCAAAGTATTAAGGATTTTTGTGATTGTGTAGGCTCGACTTGATCCCAAATATGGACAGAATTTTATATCCATGTTCGTCCTAGCTTATATAAGACATTGCCCAAACCCGCACAGACTCGTCCAAATTTTTACATAAAAGGATCGGTCCGTCTTAAAAAAAATTTGATCATTCTTATAAAAAAATCGATCCCTCTTAAAAATGATCTATCTTTCTTATAAAAGGATCGGTCTTTTTATAAAAATTAATCGATTTTTCTTTAAAAAAATCGATCTCTTTTAAAAATGATCGATCTTTTTAAAAAATTATATAATTAATCTGGTCTAGTTTGAACAAAAAATGCTATACCTAAAGCTCGACTTTTTTTATAAATGGACCTCATTTTTTGTTAAAATCTGTTTTTTGTGTCTAATATTTCAAGCCCTTTTAAATTTCGAACGAACCTTTAAAACTTCGAAGTTAAATGGTAACTCGATTCATGAACAAATCATAAAAAACAACTAAATTTAGTGGTGTATCACTTTTGTCAAAGGATTTTAGAGATAAAAAAGAGAGAATGGGACACTTATATGGGTTTGTTAGAGAGAAAGGTGAGGTGAAATAGAAATAAAAAGAACGCTTAGATGGTAACTGAAACATTAAAAGCAGAGGATAGAGAAAGAAAAAGGCTAAGTAGAAAATAGATAAAAAGAAGCGGGGCAGCTAACTGTCAATTTCGCAGAAAAAAGAAAAAAAACAAAGGAAAAAGATATATAATACACTTAATTGTCCCTTGTTATTTTATTGCAACAAAAAAAAAAATATTAGAAATAAAAAACAAAGACACAATTCTAATACATGTAAATGATGACTTACTAGCTCTCAAAGTTGGGGGGGTTGGTTTCAGCCATTGTAGATGAGGGTGCATCCAACCTAGTAAGAACTTGAGGTATTCCAGCAGTATCTCTAATTATCTGCATCAAGCAAAAGAAGAATTCAAAACCCAATTCTGAACTTCACCCAGTTACCTCCGAAAGTTGTGATTTCTTATGCTACACCTAATCACCTATCGATTTATATGAGTCAGGAAATTCATGCGCAAACTTAGGCACCTGCTACTCATGTTAAATCGGCCCGACGGCACCTAAAGCATTCTGCATTACAGATTTGATATTAAGGACAGCAGAAAGCATGCATCATTAGCTTTCATAATTATTGTTAATTCTACAATCTTATCCAACTACAAGAACTAGATCTTCACTTTTTGTCCCCTTTACCCTTTTCAGATTTATGTTTCATTGCTATTTTAAATCTCGTGATCTCACATTGAGCAGTAGCTAATCTTGTAACACCAATTCCTCGTATTGCTTCTACCCTACAAAAAGAAATGGAAACTGAAGGTTCTATGGGCAAATTTAGCCTTCTCAGCCTAGTATCTTAAGTTCAGATGAAAATAATGGAAGTTTTGCAAACTAATGTTATGACATTGTAATATTATCAGCTTACCTATCACAATGTCCAACAGACTGAGAGACCTTTTGCTAAGGAGTGAACAAAAATAGTGACTACAAATATATTAAGTGGAATAATATAAGTTCATATGAACTTTACCAAAAGGAGCCCAAGACCAGTTGGGAAGTGAATGAAGATAATGAAGTCAGTGGATCAATTGCTAATTACATCAATGTGCTGAACTCATTATATCTTATGTTATTGTCAACTTTAACAATGAATTATCTAGAGTCTAGAGAACAACCTGAAGGCCAAAAAGTGTAAAGATAATTCCAAAAATGAAAAAAGACTAAGTAAGTACAGATATAAATTTACAAGGATCTCTTCATCAAGATAAGAAATCATGAATAGTCTCTGGAATGTCCCACCTTGAAACACAAAGAAACTTCAGCTCAGATTCATAAAAGAGTGAATATCGAACAGAAAAGCTATATAATTTACCCTCAATCATGAACGTTATTGCTTCCTTCTCTGTACTATATTACCCTTAACACATTTATCATCCAGGACGGGGCAACTGGCAAAATTGCTTCCAAAGTCACGAGTGATGACAAAATTGGAAAAGCATCCTTTCATGGAACTGATTCTTTAGCTCAATTAATGGATTGGTTCTTCTCTTTGCTCATAAGAAACAATTTTATTAATGAGTAGTAGGTGTAGCCTATTTGTTGAAGTATATACAGGAGCAGGAGGCTATGCTTTGGAGGAGGGGAGGGGTGACATTACAACATCCTTTATTTGACTTCGTAAATTGCAAATTTTGAAAACTAGTGTCCCTCAAACGAAAAAGCATTTAAACAATCACCTTATGAAGTTTTTATTACAATAATTTCACAAAAGACACCAGAAACAAACATGTTACTAAATGGAAAGAGAACAGATGATAAACAAGCTAGATTTTGAGATTCAGAAAGAAAAAAAAAAAAAAAGCTGAAAATCTCATACTTTGTTGTGTTTGCCCACCTTTTGATGTCCTCAAACAACTGACTAGGCTACAAGTAAACTCCAAGAATTTATTCCACTTAAGAAATGGATGGACTTGCCCGAGACAATAACCCCTTTTCCTACCCACACCAACCAGCCAAAAGTTCAACTGCTGGACTGAGCAATATCCAAAGGTTCCCAATAGGGAAAATGAGGGGTGGTAACTCCATATTATCCAAGAGAATTTAAGGAAAAAATAGAAAAGAAGAGAGATGATAACTCATGACATAACCAGTCTTTTAGCTTACTTTTTTTTTTAATCTGACAGAAGGTTATTAAATGACCAGTAGCCATCACAATTGGCTGGTAATGCTTTTCCACTACATGGAAGGAATTAACCAATTGGAATCTATCTCTGTTTGAAAAACCAAAATAAAACCATATAAGAATGTATGCAATATCAGCATATCTAGTCTTCTTATGTTGCTGCATAAACTGAGCCAAGCCATCTTCCAAGTTCCAATAACCTTGTTAGAGTTTTATAAAAAGGTTGGTTATACACCCATAACCAACCACTAATAAGAAGTGCACTGGCCATATTAAGATGCAGTTCAGCATTTTTAAATACCCATGTTCATTGCTCTCAAAAGAAAGAATCCCATTTCATATAGCAACCTCTAAAGCAATTGCCATATAATCAACAGCTTTCTCCGCCAAAAAAAATACATCATAAGAATAACAACTCTAGTTAGTATCTTCCATGGCTATTTAATCACCGCAATTCACTTTCTATCTACAATTTAAATATTAAGAGCAGAGCCATAAGAAAATAGCAAAAAAGAATGGTCGTTTCCAATATTTTTCAGACACTTCAAAGCAAGTCTATGGTACTATTACTGTGAATGTCTGCAAAAGGAGACATCTCATAGGTGCCAAAAGTGACATTAATACCTAGCATTCATGAAGATCATATGGCCTTGGGCTACAATAATCATTGACAAAAACGTAAGCATACTGTTTCTCATTATGGCGGCCAAGATTAGATTTCAACTAGGTTTTCTGTGGTCATTTCAGCTTGTTCTTGTGCAATTATGAACATTAACGGTCTATATTACTCTCAGTTATATCATCTTAAGAAACAATTGGAAAACATTGAAATGCTTACTCAGATGAACTCTAGTCCACTGGCCACTGCATCCCTAATAGGAACCGGAAGTTGCTGGACAGTAGTAAGACCCCGACTATATGCACCTTTTAACTGTTCGGGTAATTTTTTTTTTTTTTCTTCAACAACAGTTGGAGATTCAAGTATCCCCTCAACATATTCTTCTTTCATTCGTAGTGGTCCCTCGACAGAAACCCTGGTGGAAAGAACAAATTTGCTTTCTATCTGCATTCCACCAGAGATAACCTTAAATCACTTGAAAATTGTGTAATAAGGAGAGCTTTTCCAAGCACTCAGATAAAATACAGTCAACATATTCTTCTTTCATTCGTAGTGGTCCCTCAACTGTATAATGGTAGCACCAAGGCATCAATAAGGGTATCGACATAGTAAGTGGAGAAGAATATCATGGTCTAATATCGGCATGCTTTGGTGTTACCATGACCACCCCGTTGTGGAGCAGATGATGAGACCTTGTCCATGGGATCGGTGATCCCTGATGGTGCCAAAAGTGCCACGGACCCTAGAAGCAAACCATTAGGTTGTAAATGAATGTGAAGACATAGCATACTCAGTTAGCAAACTGAGTAGATTTACAAGTAATCATGAAAATGATCACTAGAAGGCCATTGTAAGGGTACTCAGATATTTGAGATACACCTCAAGTTATGAACTGTATTATACAAGATATCCAGCAGTTCTTGAAGGGTACACTGATGCAATCCACTAGCGGATTTATCTTTACTATTGGAGGAGCTGCAGTGTCTAAAAAATCTTCTAAACAAACATGTATTGCCTGATCCACTATGGAATCTGAATTTATAGCTTTAGATAAAGCTGGAGAAGAAGCAGAATGGCTTCGAAATATTTTAGAAGATATTCCAAGTTGGCCGAAACCTGTGACCGCAATTTGCATACATTGCGGTAGCCAATCTACAATTGGTAGGGAACAGAGTAGTTTGTGTAACAGTAAATCTGGACACATTCGTCGAAGACACAGTACCGTTAGACAGTTGCTCTCAAATAGGATTATTTCTATTGATTATGTAAAATCAAAGGATAATGTTGCGGATCCGCTTAAGAAAGGTTTAACAAGAGAGCAAGTAAATAAATCATCGAGGGGAATGGGTCTTAAGCCTATAAATTAAAGTTACATAATGGCAACCCAACCTAGTTGACTGGAGATCCCAAGATCTAGGTTCAAAGGGACAACCGAATTATATAACTTAGTGTGAGCACTAAATGAGTTAAACACTCTTATCCATTCCTATGATTAATTAGTGCTACATGTAAAGAAGTTAGGATAAGCTATTTTTTTAATGATTCTTATAGCTAGATAAATTCTTGTGGGGTATTGCAAGATACTCTTCATAAGAAATCACCTATATGAGTATGAAACGTGGCCATTTCTATGAGAATCGATCAGGCTAAATTCTCTAGAGTACTCATAGAAACCAGGACGTGTTCGGAGCCAAAATGAACACAACCGTGAGAACAAAAGACGTTCGAAGAGAAATCGCGTGATACATATTGTCTTGGTTTACACGAAAGGCTGAATAGTTCAAGACATCATGTTCACTAGTTACTCGAGTAAATCCGATAGTTGTCACTATGGAAGGTTTAAAGTCAAAAGCTACCTATCCTAATGCAATAACTTTTCAAAGTTATTTTCTCTCTCTTCCGAGTCAGTTCGTCGTTTTAATCAGACAATTTCCATTCATGTGGGAGATTGTTGGATATTAATGGATTATTTTGTGTGTATAAATACGAAATACGTATACCAATACGTAGGTTGTCGTAAGTAAATACACAATGTATAATTAATATACACAATTGATATCAATATTGAATGAAAAATTGGTCTCATTATCACCCACTTGAAGAGGAAAAAAGTTGGTTGATGTTGTGTATGGTATTGAATCCCACATAGAACAAAGAAAGGCTTAAGCTTGTAGTTTATATAGGCTTAGGTTCCATGTTGGGTTGGGCCCCAAGGGGCACACAAGTTTTTGTGAAGGGTGAGGACCTACACGAACTTGGGCTACCACACACACACGCGCCCCCGAGCCAGGCCAGGCCGGGTCGGGCTTGGGCTGGGTCAGGTCGGGTTTGGGTCAGTAATTAATTTTTAATGCCCAACCGACTTGTTTTTTCGATTCAGACTGAACCAGTTCAGTCTCTACCAACCAAGAGACCTGTCTGATTATGATACTTGTTCGGACCGAACCGGTTTGTTTTTAAACGTTTTGTCTACTCTTTTTCATGTCTGCCCGAATCGATTCCTTTCCAACAGTGTTGTCATTTTGATTCGGGTCTGTCTGTTGACCTAACAAGTCCTGTCTGTTCCAACCGAACAGGTTTTTCTCAACTGGTTTGACTATTCCGAACAGTCCTCTGCTTCTCTATAAATACCAGAGGCCAGTGTCTGTTTAATACACTGAAAACGATTTCTATTCTTCCTCCCGTATTCTGAGTTCTATGTTCTGAGAGAGACTTGCATATTTTGGTTCACTGTGTTGCTTCGAGTGTTCTCTCGACAACAACGTTATCGAGGAGGCCTGGGAGACGAGTTGCAGTATACTGTAAGCACCTGATAGATAGGCAATAATCGTTTTAAGGTCAGAGGTTATACCTTGACTCGATATTCAATTTTTTGGTTCTACCGAAACTGTGAGTATATGTCATTTAATATAATGTCCGTATATTAGTATTTGATTATTGTATATATTATGTTCATGTTCTACTTATATATATATATATATTTCACAAGTAGTGAAATAATAACTAAGTGCCTACAAGATTCCTAACAATCACGATTATCTGTTTTGTTATTATGTCATTACTATTTGTTGAAAATATATATATATATATCTTTTGACAGCATATATATATATATATATTTATATTGCTAATGTTTAGTAATATTTATATATTTTTAGTGTGAACATATTGGTGTGTCAATTTTTTATATAAATTGCACCAAGTTGATCCTGTTATTTTTTAAATAACAGATGGTAGAACGATCTATCGGTACTGCTAGTGCGCCTGTAGCGCCACAGCCACTAAATGTTACACATGGTGAGAGGCTCGAGAAGTTCAGTGGTATGGACTTCAAACTTTGGCAGTATAAGATGCTGTTCTATGTGACCACCCTCAACCTAGCCTGATTCCTAAGAGATGAGGCTCCGATTCTCAACGAGGGAGAGACCGATCCTACGGTAGTAGTCTCGATGGAAGCATGGAAGCATTCTGACTTCATATGCAAGAACTATATCCTCAACGGATGGATAACACGTTATACAACATGTATAGCCCAATCAAAATAGCGAAAGAGCTGTGGGGGTCCTTAGAAAAAAAGTACAGAACCGACAATGCCGGCATGAAATTTGTGGTTGGCAGGTTTCTTGAATTCAAAATGGTGAACTCGAAACCGTGATAAGCCAAGTCCAAGAGTATCAGTTGATCCTCCATGAGATTACTGTCGAAGGAATGATTCTTAGTGAATCATTTGATACGGCTGCTTTAATAGAGACATTGCCACCTTCGTGGAAAGATTTCAAAAACTATCTAAAGCACAAAAGAAAGGAGAACCTTAGAGGATTTGATTGTTCGGTTAAGAATCAAGGAGGATAACCGTGATTCAGAAAAGAAGGTTAAAGTTCAGACCATGGAAGCCAAGGCAAATGTTGTTGAATATTCGTACAAGACCAACGAGCGAAAACATGTTGGTTCTTGAGAAGATAAATATGGAATTCTTCTTATTAATTCAAATCTGCATACAAGTTATTTATACATGCTGATGCTCCTAATTTATAGCTAACTTCCAGCTTTCTTGCTTGCTAATTTACAGCTAAGTACTACTTTACAGCAGTTAATTAGTCAGCTAATTAGTACAGCTAGTTTCCTATAATTTTAGTACACTAATTTACAGCTAATTAATATTTTACAGCTCTAACAAATGTTCAACAGTAAATGCTGACAATGTACAGCAGTAAATGCTGACCATAATATTCTACACTCCCCCTCAAGCTGGAGAATAGATGTTGATCATTCCCAGCTTGGAATTCAATTCCTCAAACTTTATTCTTGGAAGAGCTTTTGTTAGAACATCTGCCACTTGGAGGTGGATAGGTGTGTAAATCAAGTTCACCATTCCTGCTTCAACCTTTTCTTTGATAAAATGTCGATCTAGTTCCACATGTTTGGTTCTGTCATGATGAACAAGATTTTGGCAATACTTATTGTAGCCAAATTATCACAAAACACCTTCATTGGCTCTCTTGTTGAAATCCTTAACTCTTCAAGTAATATTTTCAGCCATAATCCTTCACATATGCTCTGAGCTAAAGCTCTATACTCTGCCTCGGCACTGCTCCTAGCAACAACAGACTGTTTCTTGCTACGCCAAGTTACCAAGTTTCCCCATACATAGGTGCAATAGCCTATAGTCGATCTTCGATCTGTAATAGATCCTGCCCAATCAACATCTGAGTAGACTTTAATTCCATTAGTTGTTCCTTTTCTTAAGAATATTCCTTTACCAGGGTTCATCTTCAAGTATCTAAGAATCCGGTAAACTGCTTCAAGATGTTCTTCATTTGGCTTGTTCACGAATTGACTTACAACACTAACAGGGAAACCTATATCTGGCCTTGTGTGGGACAGATAAATAAGCTTTCCTTTCAGCCGTTGATATCTTCCAGTGTCAACCGGTGGACTGTCCTCTTTGAAACCAATTTTATAATTTGTTTTCATTGGAGTGTCTGCGGACTTGCATCCTAACATTCCAGTTTCTTTTAGTAAGTCCAAGATGTACTTGCGTTGTGAAACTACAATACCTTTCTTTGAACGAGCAACGTCTACGCCTAGGAAATATCTCAACAATCCTAGATCTTTGATCTCAAATTCCTTAGCAAGTACCTCTTTCAAGCAACCCATTTCTCCAGTATAATCCCCAGTTACAATAATATCATCAATATAAACAATAAGAATAGCAACTTTCCCATTATGAGAAAATTTTGTGAATAGGGTATAATCAGCTTGACCTTGGGAATACTCAGGTTTCTTGATTGCCTTAGTAAACTTGTCAAACCACGCTCTAGAAGATTGCTTAAGACCATACAGGGACTTTCGGAGCTTACAGACTTTGTTAACATTGCTTTATGTCTCAAAGCCGGGTGGAATTTCCATGTACACATCCTCTTCCAAGTCACCTTTGAGGAAAGCAGTTTTTCACATCTAATTGATGAAGAGGCCAGTCTAGATTGGCTGCTAAAGATAGCAAAATCCGAACAATATTGAGCTTAGCAACAGGAGCAAAAGTTTCTTGATAGTCGATGCCATAGGTTTGAGTGAATCCTTTAGCAACAAGTCTCGCTTTGTAGTGATTTACACTCTATCTGGATTATGTTTGACAGGAAAAATCCACTTACATCCCACTGGTCATTTTCTTTCTGGCAAATCTGAGAGTTCCCAGGTACCATTCCTTTTGAGAGCATTCATTCTGATTTTCCTAGAGCATTTTGAATATTTTGTGAAATTTCTACATTGGATAGATTAGTAGCAAATGCTGGATATTCTGATGAAAGACCATCATATGAAACAAAGTTGTAGATTGGATGCTTGGTACAGGATCTTACACATTTTCTCAAAGCAATAGGAATATTAAGATCATCATTAACAGTAATATCAGTTTGAGATGTGTTACCTGGAATATTTGGAATTGGATTGGCTTCATGGTTGCGATCCTCTATTTCCTCTTGGGTTTTTCTTGAATAAACAACTAGCTCTTTGTCAGTTGTAGGTTGTGTGCTGACAGAAACAGGGGTGTTAGTGTGGCTTGGTTTCTGGAGTGATGGTTGACTCGATTTTAGGTGGAATGGAATTGTTAGGTTCGAACTCTGGAAGAATTGAGGTGTCAGGT
This sequence comes from Fremontodendron californicum, assembly GCA_030761205.1. Taxonomy (NCBI): domain Eukaryota; kingdom Viridiplantae; phylum Streptophyta; class Magnoliopsida; order Malvales; family Malvaceae; genus Fremontodendron; species Fremontodendron californicum. Next base: position 32,727,053 of record JAULJL010000005.1, read on the forward strand.
CAAAAACTACATTCTTGTAAGACTGAATTCTCCACCTGAATGAGAGTTTTTTGGTAATATGATTGATTTTCTAAAATTGTGACATCCATAGAAGTGTAGAATTTCCTAGTGACAGGCGAGTAACACTTGTAACCCTTTTGAGTAGGAGTGTAGCCAAGGAGGAGATATTTTATGGCCTTTGGGTCAAGCTTGCTTCAATGTTGTTGATGTACATGAACAAATTCCATACACCCAAATACTTTCAATAGCAAGGATGAGATGATTTGGGTATCTGGGTAGGAGAGAAGAAGAGATTGGCAAGGTGTTTGGAATTTTAGAACTCTCGATGCATCCTATTAATGAGATATGTGGCTGTGAGGACTACCTCGCCCCAAAAATGATTGGGAACATTTGCGGTGACCATAATAGATCTGGCCACTTCAAGAAAGTGTCTGTTTTTTCTTTCTACCACCCGTTTTGCTGAGGTGTGTCAACACTTAAACTTTGATGCAATATTCCATGCTCCATCAAATATTCTCCAAGTATAGAATTGAAGTAATCTTTGGCATTATCTGATCGAAACACCTTTATTTTTTTCTGGAATTGTGTTTGGATCATGTTGTTGAAATTTTTGAAGATAGTGCCAGTCTCTGATTTTTCTTTCGTCAAATATACCCAGGTTATTCGAGTGTGATCATCAACAAATGAAATAAACCATCGAGCTCCCAAGATGTTATTAACTCTAGAGGGTCCCCATATATCACTGTGAATCATTGCAAAAAGATGAGATGATTTGTATCCTTGGATTGAGTAATTGTTTCTCGTATGTTTGGATAATTGACACACTTCACATTGGAAAAACTCAGGTTTGATCTCATTGAATAGTGTTGGGAACAATCTTTTTAAATACTGGAAATTGGGATGACCTAACCTATAGTTCCACAACATGATTGCACTATTGTTATTTGATGAAACTGGAAACGACACACTTCTTGCAGCTTGAGCTTGTTCTCCAAGATTATTAAGACCGTTAAGAATATAGAGCCGCGTACATTCCTTAGCATTTCCAATCATCCTCCCCGATTCCAAGTCTTGAAATTCACAACGATTTGGGAAAAAATTAGTAACACAATTCAAATCTTTGGTCAATTTGCTAATGGACAGCAAGTTACAAGTCAAATTGGGAACCAAAAGTACAGATTTTAAAATCAGCTTATTGGTGATAGTCACTGATCCTATTCCTGCCACTTTGGACAATGACCCATCAGCAATTCGAACCATAAAATTTCTGGAACTTGGTCTGTAAGTATTGAATAGTGTAGCATTACCAGTCATATGATCAGATGCGCCGAAGTCACTATCCAAGTGCTATTTTTCTGCATGATGGTGCTTAAAGCCATAGGAAAATTATCTGTTTGAGCAACAGAACCTGTTGGAGTGGAGGATGATGTTTGATGGTTGAGAATCTTCTAAAGAAATTCAATCTGCTCTTTGCTAAAAGGTGTGGCTTCAACCGGTGTCTTTTCCTCACTATTGGTCATGAAACCTCTGCCTTCAGATGGTGGTCTAGGCTTCCAGTTTGCTGGTTTGCCGTGTATCTTCCAACATGTGTCCTTGGTGTGTCCAGGCTTGTGACAATGATCACACCAAGGTCTTCCTTGTTTCTTTTGTCGATTGTCTTGGGTCTAATATTGCAATCCTCATGCAATAAGAGCAGAATTCTCGACAGCATTTTGGGATTTGGTGAGCCCATCATAAACCTCTTTCTACTCTCCTCACGACGAACTTCAGAGAAAACTTCTCGGAAGGTAGGAAGAAGTTTCATTCCCATGATTCTTCCTCGAACATCATCAAGGTTTTGATTTAGTCCTAATAAGAACTAAATCCGCTTTGTTTCAACGATATTTTTGTATTCAGCACCATCAGTCGGGCATGTCCAAACATGTGTTTCAAACATATCTAATTGCTGCCAATATCGAGAGAGAAGATTAAAATATTTAGTGACTGGGAGATCACCTTGGTGCAAATCATGGAGAATGCCTTCGATTTCAAATAGTTCTGCTGTATTTTAGTTTGCTGAATACGTCTCTCTTGCAGCATCCCAAATTTCCTTTGCAGTTTCATACAGAAGGAAATTCTCCCCTATGTCGTTGTTCATGGAATTAATCAGCCATGACATGACCATATTGTTTTCTGTCTTCCATCCTTTGAACTTAGGATCTTTTTTAGCAGGAGGAGATATAACTCCAGTGAGGTAGTCATCCTTTCCTTTGCTGCATATGAACATCATGACGGATTGAGACCATTGGAGAAAATTTTGCCCATTCAGTTTATGACCTGTAATGGGAAGATGAGAGTTGTCTGTTACTCCATGATTATTTGGAGTTGTGACTCCAGAGTTTAAGGTTGATTTTTCGGTAGCCATTCCGAAAAGCTCAGCCCTTAAAAAGTTCAGCAATGAGAAGAGAAGAAAAAAAAATTTAGCAATGAAGCTGAAAATTCAGCAATAAAGCTGTAAATTCAGCAATGAAGGCTGGAAAAAAATCTGCTTTGATCAGATTTTAGAATTAAGCTGAAAATTCAGCAATGAAGCTATAAATTCAGCAATGAAGGCTGAAAAAAAAAATGTTTTGATCAGATTTTGGATGTTAGAAAAATGAGCCTAATGCTCTGATACCATGAAGAAGATAATTTTGGAATTTTTCTTATTAATTCAAATTGGCATACAAGGTATTTATACAAGCTGATGCTCCTAATTTACAGCTAACTTCCAGCTTTTTTGCTTGCTAATTTACAGCCAAGTACTACTTTACAGCAGCTAATTAGTCAGCTAATTAGTACAGCTAGCTTCCTATAATTTTAGTACACTAATTTACAGCTAATTAGTATTTTACGGTTCTAACAAATGTTCAGCAGTAAATGCTTACAATGTACAGCAGTAAATGTTGACCATAATATTCTACAGTTCTAGTTCTTTCCAAGGTAATAAGGGAATGAATTTCAAAAAGTTCATAAGAACTTGTTTCATAAGCAAACTTAGTTGATCATAATGAGATTGAGCTCGCTGCTATAATGACACAAGTGAACATGATAGAAAATCCTAAGACATGGTGGGTTGATACCGTTGCCACTTGTCATGTTTGTTATGATAAAAAGAGTTTCTTCGAGTATAAATAAGTTGTTATTGCGAGCAATTATTATGGGGAACTTTTCGGTCTGCAAGGTACGAGGCCATGGAAATGTGGTGCTCAAGATGACATTCGGGAAAGAACTAACTTTGAACAATGTGGTTAATACTGCTGAAATTCAAAAGAATTTGGTTTTTGGCTCTCTGATGAGCAATTACGAGTTCAGGCTGGTATTTGAGTCTAATAAATTTGTACTCACCAAAAGTGACATGTTTGTGGGTAGGGGATATTTATGTGATGGACTTTTTAAGCTCAATGTAATAGTTGTTGTGCCAAAGAACATGAATAATAATTAAATTATTTCTTCTGTTTATTTGGTGTTGTCCTCTAATTTATGGCATAGTAGATTAGGTCATGTGAATTACAAGAACTTGCGAAGACTCAGCAATTTGGATTTGCTTCCGAAATTTGACATTTATAAAAATTATAAATGTGAAATTTGTGTGGAATCCAAATTGGCTAAAACTCTTTTCTATTCGATAGAAAGAAGTAGTGAACCTCTAGATTTAATTCGCAATGATATTTGTGACTTAAAATTTGTGCAAACTAAAGGCGGTAAAAAGTATCTCAATACTTTTATTGATGATTGCACGAGATATTGTTATGTATATTTGCTAAGAAGCAAAGACGAAGCCTTCGAAGCTTTTTAAGCTCTTTAAAAATAAGGTCGAAAATCGACTAAGCAAGAAAATTAAAATAATAAGAAGTGATAAGGGTGGTGAATATGATTCATTGTTTAATGAATTCTGTTTAGAAAATGGTATCATCCATCAAACCACTACTCCTTATTCAGCTCAACAAAATGGCATTACGAAATAAAAAAATTTCGGACTCGGCCTGGTCCGGCCCATGGACACCTCTAGTTATAGCTGTCGAAAATGTCTTTATCAATCTTGTACATCGGGACCGTTATACATACAGTTATTGTATACATAACATTAAAAAATATATAAATTATATAGATATAGTTAGATCTGGCAATTTGTGTATCCGTGTCGTGTTCGTATATTTTGTCGTGTCATAATCGTGTTTAAGGTTATATAAACTTTGATACGTTAATAATTCGTATTATATAGATATTGAGACGTTCATGTATCCGTGTCGTGTTCGTGTTATTTTTTCGTGTCATATTTTTAGTTATTTTTTTTCTTGTGGTTTTCGTGTCGTGTCCAATATTACTAGGTCTACATACATTTAAAAATATATATAAATTGTATAAACAAATTTTATATAAATTTTTTTATAATTTTTAAAAATTTTGTAAATTATTTTTTTAATTTTTTATTTAAAATTGATTAAATTTATATTTTTTTAATTTATAAATTATAAATTATAAGTTTTTATTTTTATTTTTATTATTTAATATTTAAAATATTATATATATATATATATAAAATATTGTGAATTCACAATGTTGTTGGGAAGTCGTCATTTCATATGGCTGACTTCCCAACATTGTGATTTTTTTTTGTATCATTTTCAAAAGATTATAATTTTAAAAATTAAAAAAATTTAGTTCGGAAGTCGCAACTTCCAAACTACATTTATAAAAGAATTTGAAAAAACAAGGTCAGAAGTCGCCATATCATATGGCGACTTTTGACCTTATGTTTTCAATTTTTTTTTTTTTTTTAAATATGAAGGGAATTCATCATATGGTATGCGATTTTTCTTTTTTGATTTTCAATTTTTTTAAGAAAATATCAAGAGAAGCCGTCATATTATATGACGTTTTTTTGGGTATTTTTTAAGCCTATTTTAATAAATAATTTTAAAATATAGATAGTTTAATTTTTTTTTTTTTAACAATATTAGAATAAATTTGTCAAATTTTTATGTAAAAAGTCGGTGGCTCTGATGACCGTTGGGTAAAGAGAATTTTTTTTATGCTTCAAAAGAAAATAAAAAAGGATAAAAAAAGGGGAAAATGTTTTCTTAAAAATATATATATATATATATATATATATATATATATATATATATATTTCTCCTACCAGATGAAGGCTAGGCTGCCGACTTTCCGTTAGATAAAACAGAAACGTCAAAATCATTTTTAAGTGTAATTAAAGAATTTATCCGGAATTATATCCATTTCACTTTGATAACTTTTAGAATCTCCAATATTATAATGTCCTTTATTGGTTTAATGGAATAATTTACATTTTGAATTATTAAATTTAATATTAATTTTTATATAAGTCACAAATATTTAATTTTATCAAATTATATCACTACATTTTTATTATAAATAACTTATATCCCTTATGCTAATTTCGTTAAGTATTTTTAATGAAAAAACAGACTCAATGTGATTTTTTTTTACCTAAAATGTTAATCATGCATTATCTTAATGAAATGTAAAAAAAATATATGCATATTGGGTCAGTTCTTTCGTTAGAATTACTCAATAGAATTAACATAAGTGACATAATTTATTAATAATAGAAGTTCAGTGATATAATTTAATAAAATTAAAATTTGTGACCTACATGAAAGTTGATGCTAAATTAAGTGATTCATAATGTAAATTAATGTCACGAGTCAAGTGACATTAATTCAATTAAAAAAATTATATTAAAAAAAATATTTATTTATAAAATATTTATATCTTTTACTATTATTTTAAAATTAAAATTAAATATTTTTAAAAACTGTCAATTTTTTTTAACTAATAAGCACCAAATAAAATTTTCTCTTTTATCTTTTTTAACATATTTTTCTTTTCCACCTATATAATGAATAAAATTATTAATTATTATATTTAATATAATAATATTATTATTATAATATATTAATTAATATTAAAGAATGGTAAAACCAAAAAAATTAAATGCTTAAGCCGCAAATTTTTATGAATTTATTTTTATAGATGGTCGGTAAACTTTTTAAACTTAACGAATAAAATTTTTTTAAAAAAAACTGACGTACAATAAATTTCGAAATTTTAATCGAAAATTCTGAATTCTTCTTCGAATTGACATGCAAATCTACCCAAAATCGAAAATTGCCAAATACCTTCTTAGATTAAGATAGTCCAAATACTATATGGTAATTTTATGTCATAATTAATAACCAATCGAGTAGATCTATTTAAGGGTCGAGTAATCTTATATTTTTAGTGGATAATTATTTTTTTTTAAAGTAAAATATTTTAATTTTATTACTATAATTTTAATTTGATTTTTATATAATTTTTTTAACCGAGTTGGTATTACTTGACTTGTGACATCAATCCACTCAAAAATTTCTGACACTCACTTTGTGAGTAAAAATATATTTTAAAAAATAAATAAATTGTATTTAAAAAATTAAATATAAAAAAATGGGCAATCTTTTTAAATTGATAGTTTTTAAAAAATATAGGTAAAAGTTTGATAGTTTTTGTAAGTGGATAATTTTTTAGAATATTAGATAAGTTTTTAAAAGTAAATAGATAAAAAAATTATTAAAAATGTTATATCAAATATTAAAAGACATAATTAACCTTATTTAATTTTATAATTTTATTTGATTATTTTGTATTTTCACCAATTGAGTTGGTGTCACTTGACTCGTGACACTAGCTTAATCACTCATTTTATAATAAAAAACCACTTCTTCACTGATTATAATTAATACACTGAATTTTGAATACAATATAAGATATCTGAGAATTTTAAATACAGTATAAGATATTAAAAATATAGAATAAAGTTGTCAACTATTATATTTAATACAATATTATCATTATAAATAACTAGATTAAATGACACCCGCTCTGTGGCTGAAAGAAAACATTTTATGTAAAAAATATGAGTAGTTTTTTTTTTTAATGGAGTGATAATTTTTTAAGATAATGGTAGTTTTTTTTAAGAGATAAAAAGAATGTTATTTTTTATTTATTTAAGAGAATCTATGTTTTTTAAGTGAATGATATATATATATATATATATATATATATATATATTTTAAGAGAATGTTAGTTTTTTAAGGGAGTGGTAATTTTTTTTAGTAGAGTGGGTAGTTTTTTTTTTTTTTTTTTTTAAACTTTAGAGTTAAATAAAAAAAATTAAAGACATAAATACCTTTTTAATGTTATTATTTGATTTATAACATATTTGGTTTATAAATAATTTTCTCAACTGAGTTGGTGTCATTTGACTCGTGACACAAACTCAATCACTTATTTTATATATAGTATCTTTATATATAATGAAAATGACTGAGTTGGTGTCACGAGTTAATAAGACACCAACTCAGTCAAAAAAATTATTAAAAAATCAAAATTAAAGTAATAAAAAAATAAAAAATAGGATATTTATGTCTTTTAAAATTTTTAAATAGAGTTTGCATTTTGCAAAACTCCTCTGATGTCCATCTATACTATATATAATGAAAATTACTGACTTGGTGTCACGAGTTAACAAGACATCATGTCAATCAAAAAAATAATTAAAAAATCAAAATTAAAGTAATAAAAAAATAAGACATTTATGTCTTTTAAAATTTTTAAATTGAGTTTGCATTTTGCAAAACTCCTCTGATGTTCATTAACGTAAATTTAATTTTGATAAAAACAGTTTTTTAACTTTCTTTTTTCCACTATAACATTATGTATCACTTTTATTATTTACGATTTTTATTTACTTTTATATATTTTTTAATATTAGAAAGTAAATACAACATGCATTTGCATGTGTCATAAAAGCTAGGAGATAATAAAAAGAAAAGATTTGCAAAATAACAAAGAAAATAATTTGTTACAAAATTAGACTGGCACGTAATGTAAGAAAAATAGAAAATGGAGATGCGGGGTATCGAACCCCGTGCCTCTCGCATGCAAAGCGAGCGCTCTACCGTTTGAGCTACATCCCCCGTTAATCGTTTATTTTTTTTATAATATTTATGTTCAATATTAACTTGGATCTATAAAATGTCTTCGCTAAGGAGAAGCAAAGAAAGTTCAGTCTCCATCTCTAATTTTCCCGCCATGGAAGTCGACTCGCAAGAACAGCTGCAGAGAAAACAATCTACTTACCTCTCTTTAGTAAGTTATTTTCTTTTCTTTTACCCCATTTTCTACCTTTCAATTTCTTTTTTAGCTCTTTTTTTTTTTTTTTCTGTAATATCCTATAATCTCATCAGATTTTGAAGAAAGTTAATCCCTTTTTTTTTGGGGTGGGGTTGTAGGATGGGAATTTCGAGATTCAGAAGGAAGTTTACAGAGGCCAACAGTACAGTCAAATTTACTTTGCTCGTCTCCACATGTTGAGAACTTTGCTCTATTCCCTTGTTCCCAACTGGAAATCCCATCTCCCCGGTAACCTATCTTTTAGTAATTTTTTAAATTAAACATTTAAATTTTAGCATTTTTATGGGGTAAAAAAAATTGGGTTTTATGGGGTTTAATTAATTAATTATGGTCCCTGTACTCTGCTTTTTATGGGTTTTGGGTTTTGAAGTAAGCAGCAGCTTCGGCGAAGTCATCCGCTGAAAGTATTTGTTCAATTGTTTGTATTCTTCATTTGATTCATTTTTGGCTGCCTTGTTGCCTGCTTTTGTCGTTAAGGAAATTCTGTAGTTTGCAGTGTCTTGGGGTTTAAGGGGTTGGCCCTTGGCAGCCAATATGAAAACGTTTTTGGTTTTGGCTTTTAATTGGTTGTGAGCTTAGCTTACTTTGTGATTATTTGGATTCATTTTAGAGGTTTTGACTGATTAACATGGAAGGTTCTGTTTGAAATACTTGCACTGTGGCGAAGAGTAACTATTGGTACTTATACTCATTTTGGGGCTAGTCTAATAATAGTGTATTTCTACTTTTAAGGGTGGATTTCTCATTCAAAAGCTTTTTTCAAGGTGACAGCTTCTATTTTTTGAAAATTGAATTTTGATAATGCACTAGGTGTTGTTTGCTTATATTTTTCTGGTGAGTTTGTCATTAATATCATTTGTGTGTATTTGGGATTCTGTTGCCTCCATTAGTTTCGTTTTTCACTTTAGAATTTTGAAGTACCAAGAACCAAGCCAGTCCTCAGTCCTCACAATGTTTGTGGATAAAAGATAACGGCATTTCAAATAAATTAGTAGTTTGATTGAGTTTTAGTTTCCATGGAGTATTTTAAAAGTAATTTCTTTCTCTCTCTCTCTCTTTTTGTAGTTTGTACAGTTTTAGGGCTAGAAAAAGGCAAAGAATGCATCATTGTTGGGACCCTTTACAAGCATATGAAACTCAAACCTCGCATTCTTGATGAATACTCTAAGGAGGTATTGTGGTTGTTAATGGATGTAATTCATTTCGTTGGTTTTATTTCATTTTGTATATTGAACTGTATATGGGAAATTCAACGTTGTTTGACTTCAAAAGTTCTTTCTATAATATTTTTATAATTTACAGAGATCTGTTACCCCTCTTGTAAAACCTCATAATTTTATGCATCAAGATGATTATTTGGTTTTGGAAGATGAAAGCGGAAGAGTTAAGCTTGGTGGCACTATGCTTTCACCCTCAGTTTATGTAACAGGTCTGTATTGCAATCAGTTGACTATATTTTTGGAATTTCTTTTCACAATTGACTTGTTTTGTCAACCCATTGGAAATGACCGCATTTATTGAAATTGATTGCTTCAAAACCTTACAAATTGCCCTTTAAGGCACTATAAAACTATTAATTGCACTCATGCCCTTCGGCTTCTGGATTTTCGTCATATAAGCTTGTTGAGAACCTCAACTATTTGGCTCATTCCATCCTCCTTCCTCTTGAAAGCAGTCAATTTTACTCACCCAACATTTTTGAACTTTTCTTTTCTTCTTCTACTTCTTTTTAAATATAAGCTTCTACGATCTAGAAAATGCATGTGATTTCCAACAACCTAGTGTTTATACATAATCAAGGCTTCAATTAGTGGAATTCATGGGTTCAAACATTATTCTAATGAAGCATGTTGATTTTGCACTTACATAATACATTTGATAGGTGTTGTTGTTGCGTTGCATGGAAAGGAAACCAGTGCAGGAGACTTCTTTGTTGAAGATGTTCTGGAAGCTGATCTACCACCTCAGATTGCGCGGCCGCTGAAATTAAGTATGATCTGATTGCCCCCCTCCCTCCAAATTTTATGTTCTTAGCTCTAAAGTCATTCCTTATCTTACATAGTCTGAGTAAAGTGTTTATCCCTGGTTAAATTAATACTACCATCTAATATGCTAAGAAAACTACAGATGGTTTGTGAACTGATTTTTTCTTTGTTTGTGCTAAAATAGAGAAATTATTAGAACAAGTTGTCAATTCACTATGTATAAAATAAAAGGTGTAGTCACTTTGACTGTGTGGAAATGGAATGACTCATTGGTCATGAAAGGATTCATGCATTAAAGCTGCAAATATTCTGCTGATTCATAATGTGATTTTCATTCATCAAGTGTTGACAAGTAGAGCTCTCTTTCTCTTTCTCCATCAATCTCTGTATCTGTCTTAACCATGATCTTTCAGGACATGAGATGTTTTAAGTATGTCTAAGTAACCCCTATAAGTTGTACCTTGTTTTATCTCATGTTTATTGTTATAGCTTTTTGCTGTACTTTCTAAAAGGATTACAAGGAATCATGTCTGCTAGTTGTTTCTTGTCAGTTTTCTCCATCTATACATCAGAATAATGGATTTGAGTATTGAGAATGATAGAAAATTAGCTTGATAACGTATTGTTGAACTTTTTCTTAACTTAAATGTTTGGACTTAATTAGGCCTTTTCATTTTATCTCAGTAGAAATAGGCTGTCTTAAAATTTGGCCTTTCTCTGTCTGTAAACAAGGCCTCAAAGTCTTCAAATTTTGACTGTGGGCAGGGGAAGACAAGTATGTTGTTTTTGTGTCTGGGCTTAGCATTGGGAGCAGCTCCTCTAATCCCCTTCAGTTTCAGCTTCTTGTTGATCACATAACAGGGCATCTAGGAGATGAGGAGGTTCTTGCCGATTCTATTATATTCTTTTTACAAGCCATTTTGCCGTATATCTCGTCAACTGTTATAGCTTGCTTAATAATATTGATGAATAGGAGCAAGGCCTTGCAGCAGAGATAGTTCATCTTGTGATTGCTGGGAACTCTGTTGAAATTTCTCGCGGACTTCTTAATGGACAGGTAAGAAATTTCCTTTAATCTATTAGTATGGCAAGCCTATCAACATTATCCTTTTCTGTTATAAATTTTGATCTTTTTGTTACTTGATTTAAAGAAAAATAAATCAGTGGCTTCTTTTCAGGATCTCTCTTCAGTGTAGTCTGACAGTAATAATAGTCTCATTGTGGATTGTGGATATAGCACTGACCTCCTTTCAAAATTCTCTAATTGAACAATAACCATCAATTCTGTACCCGTCCCCACACCCACTGCAACAAAAAAACATTCGAACTTTCCATTTAACTAAATATTTCCAGGCAAAGGTCTTGCTGTTGTAGTAAGTCCATATGATGTTGACAATAAAAAATCATCATTATTGAGAGGTGATAATCTGTAAATTCCTGAAGGCATCTTACACTGATATTTGGATGATAATCTTTGGGCAGAATTTAGCTTCAAAGGACCAGTCAAGGTTGTCTGAGCCAATTAAAGAGCTGGATATTTTGTTGACTCAGGTTTTTAATTCTCACCATTGTTATGATCAGCAGTTTAAGGTTAACTTCTTGTAGTTTCCATACTGTTCTTGTTGCTTATTCATTTTTACTTATGTTCAGATTGCTGCAAGTTTGCCATTGGATATCATGCCTGGATCTAGTGACCCCGCAAATTTTTCCTTACCTCAGCAGGTTTGTTATATATGTTGAGAGTATGTAGATTACGACTGCATTTGTATCGTTTCTAATATCCCTCTCCTTTCAGCCTTTGAACAGGTGCCTTTTTCCAGGGGCAGCAACTTATAACACTTTTAGGTCCTGCACTAATCCTCATTGCTTTGAGCTTGATAACATCAGGTAATACATGGATATGATTGATTATAAGTGGCTCATCCTAATTAAATATATGCTAATTGCTGAATTGTGCTCCTTTGTTTTCAAGATTTCTTGGAACATCGGGTCAGAACATAGATGATCTCACTAAGTATTCGGAGGCAAAGGATAAACTTGACTTTTTGGAAAGGACATTAAGATGGAGGCATCTGGCACCAACAGCACCTAATACTCTTGGTAAAACTTTTATATGTTCTTATATTTGCATCTTTATGCATTTTAGTCATTTTTATATGTTAACTTGGTTGTTAGCTTGGAAATTTGAGAGGCTGAGCAGCCATCAGTGAGTCATATAGTCTTCAAAAAAAGAAAAGAAAAAAGGACTTACTTTATGGAAAAAGGCCCCCGATTTTGTAAAATAAAGATTGATCCCGAGTAATAACAACAATAACATGCTTCAGACCTTGAGTTTAAAATGATATTAATTTTGCTTGTCACCCATGATATATTTTCTGGTTCTGTTACGGCCCAATAGGCTGCTAACCTGTAGTGATGCAACATATTCCCTCAAGAAATCAAGGAAATGGTAGATTTATGTTCTCATGAACTTATGTCAATTATTTACTGCTTTCGTTATCTGACAGGATGTTATCCTTTCACTGATCGGGATCCCTTCCTAATTGATAGCTGTCCTGATGTTTACTTTGTTGGTAATCAGGAAAAATATGAAACTCGCTTGTTAAAAGGTGATTACTCCAAAACTTGCATTACCTATTGATAATTACCTTTCAAGCAAAAGCAAAAACAAAAGCAGCATCTTTATTTCATTATATGGCCAGTAAAACTCAACTTACTATTAACTGATGCAGGATTGGAAGGGCAATTGGTAAGACTTATTTGCATTCCTAGATTCTGCGAAACAGGAGTTGCTGTTATGGTAAGCATTTGTCTCTGTCCAAGATGTTGAAACTAGGAAATAAAGTTACCATGTTTGTATTAGTTTGAGGAAATGCATATCTGTTGTTATGCATTACTTAAGACCTAAGCTACCGTGGTGGAAATGGGGGTTTATGTCATTCCTACATTATGAAAATGTCTTCAATCTATTATATAGTTTAATATTACTTTAAAACAATCGAAAATAGAGTAAATCTTGTGCTTGTCTGTCCTTTATCCAAATTCATCCCTCTCTACTAAATAAATGATAAATAATCAGGTGCTTTTGTTTGTCAGCCTGTTCAAAAGACAAGAAACATTCTAGTCATCTACCCAATGTATGTGTATAGAAGTTATTGTCATATATCTAGGACTCTTCTTCAGAGTCAATAAGAGAGAAAGAAAGGGAAATGGTAAGAGAGGGAGAAGGGTGGATCAAATACCATTGAAGTTGCTCTCTGGTTGCATGCTTTCCATTTGGGTAGTGGGCATTAATACATTATTTTATTTTAGCATATAAATAAAGTTTCCTCTGAGTGGAGGTTGTAATTAATTTAAGTTTTGATAGTAAACTGTTATAGATGTGTAAGTAAGAAACACTATATGGAGTTTTGGCTTTCAAATCATCTGATCCGTAGTTCTTAATAAATAAGAAGAAAAACGTACTTGTTATACAGCCAGTTTTTTTTTTTTAATCATGAGTAATTGGATTCGATGCAGATCTCATGGGGCATCTATATTGACATGAGTTTAACACTAAGTTGAATAGCCACCAACCTCCCCCCCCTCCCCCTTTCTCTGCTCCCAACTAAAAAGAAAGGAAAGTAATAGTGGGTTGTTCAAACAACAGATAATAAGCTTCCATGACATTTTGCTACTTTTCTTTGTCTCTTCAGTTTGATTTGTTATTGTCAAACGAAAAATGTATAGATATAATAACCTTGTTTCACTGTAATTCTAGAGAAGCTTCGTCCTTGGGTATTTATTTTTAACTGTTAGCGTGTCTTTTCCCTCTGGAAAGCAGGTTTTATTTGCTACTTCCTTTATTAAATGGTCAGTACATGGAAATGATACAATTTAGTAAAGTTTTTCTATAGACTTTATCATTTGCACTCAGAGAAGTAAAAGTTAATAGATTTTTAATGGATCTTTTGCAGGTTTAAAGACACAGGCTTATGTCTTATTTCTATCATTTACATGATGATAAGCTTTCTCTGGTAACATGCACCATCCATACTAATGTTTGTTTGTTTGTTTGTTTTTTTTTTTTTTGCCGTTTGCAGCTCAACACGAGAAATCTTGAATGCCACGCTCTAACTTTTGGGACGCAATTCAGCTCATAACATGGTATGGAGTTTTAAATACAAATTAGCATTGTGGACCTGCTAAATTTTACTTATGAACTATTTAGGATTGATTACATTTTGTATTGGAAAAAAAATCAGTGCAACCTGCATGGAACAAAGAAAACAATGGTTGTTCGTCCCTTTGTTAATTAAAGCATACGACTGATGAGTTGAACAGAATTTTATGTGTGATCTTCCTCCATGTTTATTCTGTTTAAACATAAATCTTGAAAAAAAGGATAGGATAGGATAACTTCATGATTAACAGGTTTTTTTATTTATTTAAATTTTACTTTATTGTATGTAGTTACCAATAGCTTTGTTATTTGCTATGTGGCTGAATATTGCAATCTCATGTCCCATGTTAATATCAAGCCTTGAGAAAGGAGAGTTACAGTGGGTTGACAGCTAAAACAAGTTTGTTATATTTTTCCTTTTTTCTTGGTACATAGGGGAAGGTAAAGGAAAAGGAAAGGGGCCTCAATTTATCAGAGCTTAACTGAGTAAAGTTATAGGATCCATATAGAAAAGGAGCTCTTGGAATGGGCTTAATTTTAATCTAAGGGTACAGAATTTTCTTTTTCTATATTTTTTAATAAATAAATAAATATTTTTTTATTTATCTTTTGTTACAAAAAAAAAAAGAGAGTAGAAGGTGGTGACTGGTGATTTATCAAAACAAAAAATAAATTAAAAAAACAGAGAGAGAGAGAGAGAGAGAGAACTGAAGAAGATTGCTATAAAGGCAACAAAACTTTCTCCTTTGATTTTGGAATATAAAAAAAAAAACTTTCTCAATTGATTCAACCATCCAATGAATATAACCCAGTTGTAATTCAACAAGAATCTTGTTTATTCTCACTAATATGTAGTTGATGAAACAAATATATTCTCTATAATTTCAAGATTTTCTATTCACCAAATCATTAAAGAAGTTATACCTTTTAATGTGAAAAAAAATAGTTTAGATTCATTTGAATTATTTGTTTCAAAACACATGCTTTAAATTGTTTTCCTTCGGAAAAAAAATTGTATTTATCTTATACAATCCTAACAATTATAATATAGCAGTGGTTAGAGTGATATTTATAAAATGAAATTTGTAATTAATATATATATTTTTAATTTAGAGAGAATAATATATTAGATAAAAAAAATTTAAATCAATGTTTTAATTAACATTAATAAGTGCTTATAATGATTTTTTCAGTCCTAGTAAATATTCACATGAAACCCTAATGAATCTCCCTCAGTCCCTTTACTTTGGATCAGATCCCATATTTTAAGTGCCACCCCACAATGTTTTGTTTTGCTGACAAAAAAAAAACATGGGGAGAACTTTATAAAAAAAAACATGGGGGAGAACATTTTAAAGAGAGATCCGACCAAAGTGGAATTTTAGTACTATATATGTAATAATTTTAGAAAAATGATCTCATCCACAATTAATGAAAATTTTAAAATTTACAAACAAGATCCTTAAAGTATATTACAGAATATAAAAAAAAAATAATTAAAAAAAAAACATGTGGTAATCTCGTAATTCCACTTATAAAATTAAAAAATTTCAACGTCAATATATCAAAACCGAACTTCTAATCTTACGGATTTTACTAACGAGTACCTTAAAGGCACTCTTTAAGATTACTAGATATAGTAATATCTTTATCCAATGCATTGAAAATGATGAATAAAGTTGTCAAAATTTGCATTTAATACAATATTATTATTATAAATAGCATATTAACTAACCTTAAAAAATGTTCTAAAAACACTAATTAACAAAACCCTAATCTTATACCGCACTCACTACTCAATGTGAAAGCCCTTCAAACAATGGAAGCAGTAGCTTAATGGCGGCGACGAAGCGGTGGTCCACATTGCTTACGCAACCTGAGATTCGGAGGTCACAGCTGAAAGCTAAGGAAATTAGGAACAGCTGGTTTAGTGAAAAGAGTAAATTAGTCTCTATACTGTAAAAGTGAGTAATTTAGTCATTATACAATTGAAATAGATGCAAATAAGTAAAATTGATAACATTTTTAATGAAAAACCGTTAAAATGCTGACGTGGACTCGTAAAATCTAACAAATATAGATATATTTCAAGTCATTTTATTCCAACTCATTAATTCTGTTAGATTTTACGAGTCTACATCAGCATTTTAACGGTTTTTTATTAACATCATTATCAATTTTACTTATTTGCACCTATTTCAATCGTATAGTGACTAAATTACTCACTTTTACAGTCCAGTGACTAAATTACTATTTTCACTATAATAAAATGGCTATGTGGGTACTTAAACCGGAACAGCTCCCTCTTTGGCACCATTGAGAATGTACTCTTCATTAATCCCATAAAAAATTTAGTTGGATTCATCTATATATACCATGAAATTAAAATGAATTCTAAATTTGAACTTTAGGCTTCAACTTGTATATTTAAAATAAAGAAACATGACCAACAATTATGTGATCTATTCTTCAATTTCATTTATATTCAATTTTTGACAATTTATAAAAAAAAAAAAAAAAAAGACATAAAGAGAACCATCCTAATATTATCTATGCAATTGGTAGGGGAGTGAGAAAAATACCAATTGGTATTAGATGTGCAATTGGATTTTTAATATTTTTTAATCAATCTCAAATTGTAGAGGTAAATGATTAAATGAATAGGTGACAGAATTAATTATAATATATATAATAATAAACTTTAAATATGGGTTACCTAATGGCTAATATTTGAAAAGCTATACAATTGGACATAGATATGATTATGTATGCCCATCATTTTCATAGTGGAGGGACAAGAAAATGACTGAAACCAAAATCTTTTATCTCCAGTTTTATAAGTAGATATAAACTATATTTCTTATGATAATTAATCAAATTGAAATGATTGACTTCACACTTTCACAGGTACAATCATTATAATAGTAATGTAATGAATTATAGTGACTAATAGGATTTTTTAATTGTATAAGATAAGATATGAAGAATGTGGTTAATAATTTACTCTGTTTTAAAACGCAACCTAATTAGGTTCATTTGGAAAGATCAAATTATAAAATGACATCTTTAGTACGATAAAAATGAAGGAATAGATACCAAACATTTTCAAAGTCTTCTTTTTGTTTTTTTTTTTTTCCTTTAAAACTTCTTTTTTCTTTTTGAGAAGAAAAAAAAAAGGATTGTTGGATTGGTATTTCTGTTTTCTCTTATTCTTTCTTTATATTGGTTCTGTTATATGTCCTCCCAAGATAGGATAAAACAATATATATATATATATAATGTTTTTTTTAGTCTTTTTATATTCAGACATGGCGTAAAGCCATTGAAGGAGCTTCAAAAGTTTTCATGGAGAAACATTATAACAGGCATAGGCGTCTGATTAATAATGCTGTCTAATTAGAGGTCAGAGAAAAGGCTTAGCAATTTGTATATTGGCATCAAACTATATTTAGTAGTATTGACTATTCATATATATCTTTTTGTTATCAACAAAATAAAGATAAATCAATTCCAAGTCAATCTAACTTATGGAACTCTTATAAGAGTTTTTAATGTAAAATGCATAAATGGCTCATTTATGAATTCGAATATTGTTCTTTGAGCAAGAAATACATGCATCAATTATAAGGTAAAAAATTCGAGTGCAATAATCACACATACTTTACAGGCTTAAATTAAAATCTATAGGCATTCTACAAAGAATAATGAAAGTGACATATAAAATGCAGAGTTGGCCAAAACTTACAGTTAGCGACATAAGGCTGTGTTGTAAGTTATATTATTCGGATTTACGATGAGTGTCGGATATGAATATATATTCAATATAGGTATTTTTAATTTTTAAAAGTTTTTTCATGTATTTGAAGAATCATATTTCATACTCATATTTAAATATGTGTCGAGCACAAATAATTTAAAAATGAAAAGTTTTGCAGGTAATTGAGCTTAAAATTGAACTAGAGAATAAAAAAAAACCAGTCTACTTCTATCCTGAACTGGTTTTCATGACTCTATAGTAAACAGACAAACATACATTGCTCTACCATCCAAAAAAACAAAAAAAAAATTGTAATCTAGTTACTGCTAAAAGTTCCAAGCTATCACATCAAAGTAGAAAAACACATAATATTTTAACCTTTATAAGATAAAGCTTAAAATAAATTTTATTACATATAAATATGATAAAATTATATATAAATATGATAAATTATATAAAATTATCATGTTTATATGTAATTTTTTTTTACATATAAACATGACAAATTACAAACAAATATGTCATGTATTTATATAATTTTTTAAATAGTGTAATTTTTTTTTACATATAATGTAATTTTTTTTTTACATATAAACATGACAAATTACATATAAAAATAATAAATATGTCATGTATTTATATAATTTTTTAAATAGTGTAATTTTTTTTACATATAAATATAACATAAATTATATATAATAAAACTTACGAAAAATTCATTTCAAAAGTTTTTTTATAGAATTTTTGCCTTCGGAGAGCTAGCCAGCACAACACCAAGATTTTGGAAGTTCCATTAATTGTGGACATTTTGAACACACTCCCTGATTCACTTGTCCATTTGATATTGACAAAAAACTACAGAAATCACCACCCTCTGATTGAATGACATATCTATAATTTATTGCAAACTTTATGATTCATATTTGATTGGTGGCCTTGTAGATTAAGATTTGGATGATTTTATAGGTAAAGCTGAAACATATTGACAAGCTTGTGACTCAAAAAAAGAGGACTCAGTTTCACATGCCACAATGTCACATGATTTTGGGTCCTTTTAGTTTTGGAAAACAACATAACTCTACCACCACAACTTATCCCATTTTCTTTTATCCCATTTCCTTTCCCCCAATCTTTACGAAAAAAACAAGTTGTAATTGTTGAGCCACCTACTCTTTCACACCCGTCTCCAAAGTTTAAAAAAAATTAGATCCAAAATTAAATTGGTTAAATTTTTTATTTTCAGTTCAATCGATTAGATCGATTGATTTAATTAAAACAAAATTTAAATATTTAAAAATAATTATAATATTAAATATAATTAATTAATAAAAATATATATTTGACTTAATGATATGATTTTTTAATATAAAATTAAGGGGTAAAGGTTCAAATTTCATTAATTACAAAAAAAATATATAAAATCCATTTTTTAATCAATTTTTTACCAAATCGGATTGAACAAGTTGCCGGTTTACGATTTAACGGATCCAATTTTTTCATCATTGTCGGTTTTCCTTCAATACGTTATATTCAGAGTATTTCCACTACTAAAACTATGTTTCTTTGGTTAAGCCTAAATTTGTGTTGAACTTCTAAAATTTCTTCCTCATATTTAAAAAATCATGAATAAAAATAAAATATCAAACAAAAATTATGGATATCAATCCTTCTTCTAAAGCATTATTGACAGCTAAAGATAGAGTTTTCTAATGAATATACTAAAGAGCAGTATTTAATTAAAATTAATGCGGTAATTAAGTAGTATTATAATCATTAAAACTTTGTTAACAAAAATCTTAAGAACATTAAATAAAGTGTTTTTTAAATTAATTTGATGATTTTTAATGAGAAAAATATTGAAGTCTTTTCTTACTAACCCTTAAAAAAACACAAGAAAACTAATAAAAGTTAACAAAGATGACAATTTTGGATTCGTATGATCACACTATATGAAAAAAAATAATTTTAAAATGGAAAAATAACACGGATACGATATGAATATAATAACGTGTCAAAATATCTATAACACGAATGATTAATATGTAAAAATTTATATAAATATATAATACTTTAAACATAATTATAATACGAAAAAATAACACAAATATAATATAATACGACGAATTATTAAGTTTACAAAGTAGAAGCGGTCGAGGCCGCTCAATATTTAGGGCTAGTTTAGCATTGCTGTTGAAAAAAGATTTGATTGAAAAAAACTTGAGTTGAAAAAAATGTGTTTAAAAAATGTGCGTGAAATTTTTTTAAGTGTTTTGTATTGTTGTGAAAAAATATTATAAAAAATTAAAATGTAAAAAAAAACATAATGAAAAGCAGCTTTTGAGAAAGAATACTAAAGAAGGCCTTATAAAGCTCCCAAAAGAGAAATGATTGGAAAAAAAATTTCAAACTTGAATTGTTCTTCTAATTACGAGGTTTCTGTACAAAAGGAAAATGCTCATGTTCTAAGTTTTAAGTTATGTTAAACATAGATTTGAAATAGAGTGTCAAATACAGAATACATCTTACTTTTAATAATTAATTTGAAATTTTTTTTATCATTAATCTTTCAATCGATTTAATTTTGAAAATTTAAGTATCATATTGTGAAAATAATGAAATATCCGAAAAAGAGGGAGGTGCTTCCTGCAAGTGTAAAATAAGTTTTATTAGATTTTCAGTACTTTATGTAAGGGTGATTTAATTTAGGATTGAAAATTTAATGGTTTTTAATTTAATATTAAGATATAAATCAAAATTAATTAGGGCTTTATTAACTAGTATTTTTAGAATACTCTTTAAAAATAGTTAAAATTTTATTTAAAATAATATTTTTATATTAAATATAGTAACCGACATTTAATTTCATGAGTTTTAGATGCATTAAAAAATATATTATTTGATATAATATTTTTAAATAATGTTCGTAAGATATTGATTAATAAAATTTAATTAATCAAAAAGAAAAAAAAAATTGAATAATATTAATTTTAAATTTAATTAAAAATGCACTAATCATTCTTAAATAATAAAATAATTCAATTAAATTTCAACGCAAGAGAGGAAATAAAGAGGGTCCCACCCAGATCTGGGGTCATCATCTCATCTTTCAATTAATGGCATCATCGTAATTCTCACACAAAACATAAAATTAGGAAAGGTAAGTAAAAGAAAAAAAAAATGACAACTTTCTGTTTTCTAAAAAGGAAAAACAAAAAGTGAAAAACAAAACAAAAGAAAGAAGGGAAAATATGAAAAACATGCAGTGCACAGTAGATTTATTGTAAAATGGTGTAATAAATAAAAGTTATTTGAAAAAGAGAAATGAATAATTAAAAATTATTATAAAGGATATTGTAAAGACAAAATTATCCTTCATGAAAAAACTTACTTTTCTTTTTTATTTCATTAAGGAAATATTTTGTTTTTAAAATTTTAATTGAAAATAAATTTAAAAAATAAAATATTTAAATATATATATTTTTAAAAATTTTAAAAAATTTAAAAAAATAAATAAATATTAATTTTAGGCATTTTATTTTTATTTTTTTTAATTTTTTAATTAAAAAAAGTAAATAAAAAATTTAAAAATTTATTTTTTAAAATTAAAAAGTTTTTATTTTCAGAATATTTATTTTTTAATTAAAAAGTAAATTAAAAAATAAAAGAAAAAGAGAAGAGAAAGTTTTTTTATCAAGGATAATTTTGTCTTTACAATATCCTTTTTAACAATTTCTATTTATTCATTTCTCTTTTTCAAATAACTTTTATTCATTACACCATTTGACAATAATTCTACTGTGCACTGCATGTTTTTCATATTTGCCCAAGAAAGAAAGAAACATTGCTATTTGGTATTTGCTATTGGCCTATTGCTCATAGGATTCGTCAACTTTTGTTTCCTTTTGAAAAAAAAAAAAAAAACTCTCTTCCTTCTCACAAACAAAAAAGAAGAAGAAAAATGTCCACTTTTCCTCTCTATAACTCTCCCCCCACTTTCTCTCTGTCTCTCTGATCCATCAAATATTTTATCTTTTATTTCTTTTTTTAACATTTCTTCTTCTTCTTTGATCCATCATCTAACTATTAGCCTTCAAATTCTTCATATTTTCCTCACTTTTCCAAGAAATCCAATCCAAAATTCACTTCCTTTCATCAAAAAACTTAGTGGGGTTCTAAAAAAATTTCACTATCCAAACCTTAAAAAACCCATATATTTTTCCATTTTTTGCTTCCAAAGTGAAAAAGTTCAATAAAGGGTATTGTTTTTAAGGGAAATGAGGGATGTTTTCATGGTTGGCAAGGATAGCTCTCGCTTGTTGGAGACCAGTGAGTCGATATGCCCGTATGAACAAGGATTATAACAATAGTAATAGTGATGAACTTGAAGAAGATTCTTCTTCTTTACGTGACTCACTTCTTTGGTGTAGAGACCTTGAAAAACACTCTTATGGTGATTTCTCATATGCTATTGTTCAAGCCAATGAGATCATTGAAGATCATAGTCAAGTTGAGACTGGCAAAGATGCTACTTTTGTTGGTGTCTATGATGGACATGGTGGCCCTGATGCTTCTCGCTTTATCTCTGATCATCTCTTTCAAAATCTGATTAGTAAGTTCCTTTTTTTTTTTTCTTTTTTAAAGTTTGGTAATTTTCTTTCTTTTTTTTTTTGGGTAGGGGGGGTATGAAGGCTTTCTGTTTTAGTGGATAATTGATTGAGTTGTTTAGCGATTTTGATGAGTGGGTGGTTCTTTTTTTTTCTTCTGGTAATGAGTTGAGTTATTAGGAATTTTTTTACCCTTGGTGTTATCTCTTCGTTTTAGTTTTCTGTACATATGGTGGTAATGTTATGAATTTTGACTTTGATTTTGATGCGTTGAATTTTTTGTGGTTTGTCTTTTTTCTTTTCACTTTCTTCAGTCTGAATTTTTGGCTATCTTTCTTCTAATACAAACTTGTATATATTTTGAGCCATCTTGAAGAATCCTTTGCTTAGATTTTTCTGTATTGCTATGTGTTTGTTGGAAAAATATTTGTTTATTTATTTATTTATTTCCTTTTCCATATTTGTTTGAATGTAGTTTTTGTTGGTAGCCGCCCTAGTTTTTATATTGCAGTAGGCTGTGATAGATGCTGGTTTAGAGCAACCTTATATGAATTTGTATTTGTCTGTTTGTCTATTTTCTTGGAGCTTACTGCAAAATGTCAAAATGAGTTGAATGTTATTTGGAATTTTAAATTTGGTGAATGAAAATTATGTTTTTAATGTAAACCTGTTACGGTTTAAATATAATGTCAAGTTGTCAACAAACAAAGTAACTTACAGTTGACTCTGGAAACTCAACATTTGCTTAACAAAGTTAAGAGTGTCAAATTCATTTATTGAAATTTACTTGTGACCAGAGATCAGATTATAACAAAGTCAGTGTATGAGTAATTTTTTTTTTCCCTCATTTCCTGTGATATATCCAAAATCAAAAGAGTAGAGCCTAATACTGTATGATAAGCAAATAGAAGGATGATATATGACTATATGCTAAATAAATTTACTATTCATATCCCGTGGCACTATAGTTGCTACCTATGTTACTCAGACTTGGGTGTGAATGTCGGACAAGGGTATATGTCCGACGTGGGTATGTTCAATTTTTTCTAAGATTTTCATGTATTTGGAGGACTCTTGGAGGATCATGTTCCCATACCCATATCCGGGATATGCGTCTGGACACAAGGTATTTCAAGAAAAATGAAGAGTCGGAGCAACATAGGTTGCTACTTCTCTTTACTGTCAGGCACTCCTACAACAAGGAGCATGTTCATGTAGGCTCTGACAGAGATGATTGTTTTCTTCCTTCCAAAATAAATAAACTGTTTAGTTTGTATTGGATGCTTTTCTATGGATCATTCTCTTGTGTCCTTTCTAATGCTTTTTAGTAACTCATTCTAGACAGCATCTTACATATCATTCAACAGGGCTTGCTGGAGCAAATAAAACCATTTCTGAAGATATTCTTAGAAGTGCTTTCTCCGCAACTGAAGATGGGTTTCTTACTCTTGTACGTAGGACATGTGGAATAAAACCATTAATTGCAGCAATTGGATCTTGTTGTCTGGTTGGAGTTATATGGAAGGGCACATTACACGTTGCTAATTTGGGTGATTCTCGAGCTGTACTTGGCTATTTAGGTAGATCAAATAAGATAGTTCCTGAGCAGTTGACTAGAGATCATAATGCAAGTATAGAGGAGGTCAGACAGGAACTCAGGTCATTGCATCCGGATGATTCTCATATTGTTGTTATGAAGCATGGAGTATGGCGTATTAAAGGCATCATTCAGGTATGCACTTTTTTTGTTCATTGCCATCTTCTTTCCATGTTTTATGCTATGATGTATGTATGTTGTTATTTATAGGACCACCACTTGGACGCACGGAAAAAGAAGGGCTTACTTTTTTTTTTTAATTGAATCTCTTTACATAAGCAATAATGGAGCATAATTTGCATGCATATGTTTTTAAGATTGCTTGGGATGATTACACCCCTGAACAAATAAATTCAAGCTGTTTTTTTAGTTTTCTGGTCTATGATTATCAGGGGATTGGATGAATGTTGTGGTCCCATGGCTATGGAATCGTCAATATCAGATTATTAGTTGAATTGTTGATGTTTTGCCTATGTTGTAGGAGAAACCTTTTACCTTTTTTTTTGGTTTCCTTTCATTGCATATGAAATACCTTAATGAAATATTAAATCCTTGTCATCAGACTTCATTGCTTGGATTACCCTCTATGTCATTCTGTCTATTTCCTTCTCTCTCTCTCTCTCTCTCTCTCTCTCTCTCTCTCTCTTTATCTTAAGGGATTCAGAGGCTTATTGGTGCCGTATGTACATTACTCATAGGTATTTGTAGCATGTGGTTCTCATGATTTAGCCCTCTTGTTTTAGGGTTACCTTTTCCTTTTCGTATTTTATGATTTTTTTCTGCTTCAGATATAGCCCTCTTTATTCATAATAAAGGTATACGGTGTCTAGGAGATAATAACAAGGGTTTTAAGCAAAATTGGAATGTCAAGGACTTCATTATGTGGCTGCAGAAACCACCTCAAACCTTGCGTTGCTGGTTGTGGGATATTGATTTTGGGGCAGCCCTAGGAAATCTCCTTTGCTGGTCGTATCTGAAGTCTAAGCTATATAATTATCTTTACCTCTAGAAAAATGTTTTTTCAAGATACACCATTTGGCCTTTTCCTTCTTCAGATGTCTTGAGGCTTTCTGGAACAATGATGGCAGCCTGCCTTTATTTGAAGTGTTAGCAGCTATATTATTGATTGCCAAAACTATATTTGTAATGGCAAAGGTGTAATAGGATCCATTTAGGAAATGCTCGAACTTTTATTGATGAACTCGTTGCTTCTACTGGTATGGTACGATAAGCTATGTTACTCGGATTTGGATGTGAGTGTCGGATACGGGTATGTATCCGACACGGATATGTTCAATTTCATTCTTAGTTTTTCCATGTATTTGGAGGTCCTTGGAGGGTCATATCCCCATACCCATGTCCGAATATGTGTCGGACACATGTACTTCAGGAAAAATGAAGAGTCAGAGCAACATAGACGATAAGCTTATTCAGCAAGCTGTGCATCGTAGTTGGTTCTTTATATGAACATTTATCTTCAAAAGTTCTGATTTATCTTTTACTTGACTCGGAGATCAATTTGATGTTGGTTTGCTTGCAACACATTTTAGTGGGAATTCACTTGTGTTTTGACTGTTCTATGTTCTTTATGTTTGCCTATGAACTGGTATCAGGTATCTAGATCTATTGGAGATGCATACTTGAAGCGGCCTGAGTTTTCTCTCGATCCTTCTTTCCCACGATTTCACCTTTCTGAACCCATTCGCCGACCTGTGTTAACAGCAGAACCATCATTGTACACGAGGGTTTTACAACCTAATGATAAGTTTCTCATTTTTGCATCTGATGGACTTTGGGAACATTTGACAAATCAGCAGGCTGTAGAGATTGTTTATAACTTTCCACGAGCAGTAAGTGTTATTTTTAGTGCATCTATTGCAATCTTCTTTTACCATGGAACTTCAACTCTCTTATTTCACTCTCTATGTTAGGGAATTGCAAGAAGGCTTATTAAAACAGCTTTAAATGAGGCAGCTCGGAAAAGGGAAATGAGATATGATGATCTTAAGAAGGTTGATAAAGGGATTAGGCGGTTTTTCCACGATGATATTACGGTTGTTGTCATCTTTATAGACCATGAATCGCTAGGTACAAAGATGTCTGTTCCAGAGCAGTCTGTACGGGGGTTCGCCGACTCCATTGGACCATCGAACTTCAACATTCTTTAAGTATTGATGTAAATCAGGAAATGCATGGTCTATCATCTGAATTAATACCTTGTCACTTGAAATAATCAGTGGGGTTGTGGTGAAGTTCAGCTAGTTTCTGTATGGATTTTACTTTTTTTTTTCCAAACATTTGATAGTTGTTTCTGAGCTTTTCTTTTCTTTTTTCTACCATTATCAAGCAAGAAAAAGTTTGAACTGATTTTGATTAGTAGTATTACTTTGATATGCAACTTATGATAACCCCTATTAGAGAAGCTACATTTTTCATTTTTTTTTTTGTTTCCTTTTCTTCTTTGTTTTCTATTGTTATTCCCCCTTCATTTGGTTCTAGATGATGAAGTTGTTCAAGATGTACAATTCATATGCTCAATTCAATAAAATGGCACTTGGAAAAAATTGTTTCTCTACGAGGTTGGTTACGTACTTGAACAAAATTAACAAAATTAGCAGTCAATTGCATTTGGAGTTTAGTCAAGTTAATTTATACAGTCATCTTTAAGAAATAACATCTAGCAATTTTATCAAAAAAAACAAAATAATAACAGCCAATTTGCTGGGGCATGTTATAATAATGCATGCAGCATATTTATGATTCCTTAATACGATGTCCCTAGTTATAGAAGTTGAGATTTTAACATCAAACTTAAAAAGTTTTGAATCTAAAAAGTTGAGATTTTATCTTCAAAGTTTTGAATTTAAATTTTGAAATGAGATTTATAAGATAACAAAAGTTATGCAGGTATGTGAAAATAAAAAATACAACCCTAGTTAGTAGTTATGTTTTAAAATTGTCTCTCAGAATTATTGAATTAAATGTATAGTAATAACATCCTAATATTTGATTCAGTTTATTGATATATAAATTATAATCTCTTTTAAAAAAAAAAAAAGAGTAAAATAGTTGCTCTTTGACTTTTATATTAGATAAAGGCTTGGTTAAATTATAATAAAAAGAATTCCTGATTCAATCCAAAACCAAATCTGTAACAATACACAACCTCTCCTACAATCAAATAGTAATGTAAAAAAAAAAAATGAATCCCTCCATACAGCAACAGTGGAAAACAACGGAAAAAAAAGAAGGGGGGGGGGAATAATTGACAAAAAAGAAAAGAAAGAAAAGCAAAAGCCTTGCCGTGATATACTGTATATCTCTTCACCCCACCTCTTGCCAAAATAAACTAGAAGCATTTCCTGTGGACAATTGATGGCCCAGACTCGTCATACTCCGCCTTTGCAATCCACATCTGCACGGAAAGTATCCACAGTCAAATTCACCTTTTCTTTCAATATCTTAAAATCTGGATTTGTTTAGGTACAAAATGGCAGGAACAAACATTGTCTAAACTATTCTCCATCAGCCATCAGTTTAAAACATGATGGTTTATTGCTATTCAGAGAAAGCAGATATTATAGTAAACACAAGAAATTTAAAGTAGAGACTTAGTCATTGTAAGGTAGCTTATAACAGAGAATGCAAAGTTTTTTTATAAGTATTTGTATCAAACTAAACTGTTATGAGAAATTCAAGAATGATAAAGTGATTCTGAAGCATATTTATGTAAAACATAAGATTGTAACAAACTGTGAAGGAATCAACCAAGATATGACTGGTTTTCCAAAGATAAGAAGGACATAGTACCTGCTGGAAGGTGCTGAGGGATGCCAAAATGGAGCCTCCAATCCAAACACTATACTTCCTCTCCGGTGGTGCAACCACTTTTATCTTCATGCTGCTTGGAGCTAATGCTGTGATTTCCTTGCTCATCCTGTCAGCAATTCCAGGGAACATAGTGGAGCCACCACTGAGGACAATATTTCCGTAGAGATCCTTCCTAATATCCACGTCACACTTCATGATAGAGTTGTATGTGGTTTCATGAATGCCAGCAGCTTCCATCCCAATCATGGATGGCTGGAAGAGGACTTCTGGACAGCGGAATCGTTCAGCCCCAATGGTAATAACCTGTCCATCTGGTAACTCATAGCTTTTCTCCACAGAAGAGCTGGTTTTTGCTGTCTCCAGCTCTTGCTCATAGTCAAGAGCGATGTAAGCTAGTTTCTCCTTCATGTCCCTCACAATTTCCCGCTCAGCCGTAGTTGTGAAAGAATAACCACGCTCCGTTAAAATTTTCATGAGGGCATCTGTGAGATCACGACCAGCTAGGTCGAGACGCAATATGGCATGTGGGAGAGCATAGCCTTCATAGATAGGAACTGTGTGGCTCACACCATCCCCAGAGTCCAAAACAATACCTAAACAATAACCATGCATGTTAGGGCAAGAGTGACCATGAAACATGTTTGTTCAGAAATACAATCACTTCGATTCTATAACAAGTCAAAATATACATGGTAATTAGACAAAGGTAATTTTTGAACGGGAGGAATAGAGGCTTGCTATTGATATTTTATGGTGTTCATGGAAACAGGAAAATCAAGATACCAGACATTCAATATGCATATATGAAATGTAAAGTGATATGTTTATATGGGCTTCCATGGATCTTGATTTACCATGCTTGATCATGACTGATGAAGTCGGCACATTTGTGTTTCTAACAAGATCCAGGCAAGAATATTTCCAATTTCACACATTACCTAAATTTTCTATTAACACTCTTCAGACATAACTCATGACCTATTATCAGATGGATATATGACCTATTATCAGATGGATATAAATTTCCCATGCATAATGTTGAACAGTCAAGAAGCAGATAGTTGGTGAAAGTGCTTACCCGTTGTACGACCACTGGCATACAAGGAAAGAACGGCCTGGATAGCAACATACATAGCAGGGGTATTGAATGTCTCAAACATAATTTGAGTCATTTTCTCACGATTGGCCTTGGGGTTAAGAGGAGCTTCTGTGAGGAGAACCGGATGTTCCTCAGGGGCAACTCGAAGCTCATTGTAGAAGGTATGATGCCAGATTTTCTCCATGTCATCCCAATTGCTAACAATACCATGCTCAATTGGGTACTTCAAAGTCAAAATACCTCTCTTCGATTGAGCTTCATCTCCCACATAAGCATCTTTTTGGCCCATACCGACCATCACACCTGTGTGACGTGGGCGACCAACAATGCTAGGGAACACAGCTCTTGGAGCATCATCTCCAGCAAATCCAGCCTGAAAAGTTTGACATCAATTAGCATCTAAATAAAACACTGATCAACAAAACCAACATGCTTTTCCAAACTAATACTACTATCATCATACTGCAATAAAATGAAATGGAGATCAGATGAATGATTACCTTGACCATTCCAGTCCCATTGTCACAAACAAGAGGCTGAATATCTTCGTTTTCTGCCATTTTTTTATTGCCTGTTTCATACACATCCAATATCAACATCAATAATCATATGTATTACAAAATGATCTCATATCAGAATCTGATACATTCCCATCACCAGAAGCTATTTCTAAGATGTGGCATTATTAGCATCCGTAGCCGAAAATGACATCATATTTAATCATAAAAAATGAATAATACAAGCATTACTTCCTCCATCATCAACTTAAAATGAACTTCAATTGAGGAACTCAATATGCAAATTTTTTATTCAACTCTTGATCTAACTCCTTAAACCAACAAATTTCAGGTTTTTTTTTTCTTCTTTAAGAATCAGAAAATTTAAGGATAAAATTTCACATTATAATGCAGCAGAATTAGCAATAATTAAACGCAAAATTAAGTAAAAATTCAGAATTTTACATTAAAAAGATCCTGAAGTTGAAGAACTAAGCATCGAAATCCGATCTAATTATTACCAAAATTTGATAGAAAAAATCAGATGAACAAACAAATAACGATCCGAACAAAAATTGAAATTCAAAATAGAAATCAAAATCAAAATACCTTTTTTTCTTGACTCTCTCTTGCTGTTTTAACGGACTATTGAAGTTTGTGGGATTGTGCAGTTAAGGTACCCGCCCTCTTTTTGTTTTAAAGAGGGAAGGAGGTGCAAAACTGCAAATGAAACTCCGCTACAAATGTAAATTCACCTTAAATTCACCTAAAATTCGGTTTCCGAAGATCTTGGCCGTCCATTTCCACTGTCCCCTGTCTACGGACCCCATTTCTCGTCACATTCATGGTGGAAACAGCTGGCTCTCTTTCGGTAACCCCTCTCTTTAAATAAATTGCAATTGGCCTTCTTTTTGTAGTATACTATAATTAAGCCCCCGTTTACTGATTTCTTTAATAAAAAATTTTAATTAATTAATAATAATAATTTAAATTAAATTAAAATTTATCAAATAATATTTTTTTATTTTTTATTTTTTATTTTAAAATTTTAATAATATTATTGTTAATTATGAAAATTATTTATTTATAAATTACGTAATACAAATGTATTTTCAATTGTTATTTATATATATATTTAAACATATTTAGATCTTATTGTATATTGTATATTTTTATTTATAAAATGTAAAATATAATAAATGAAAAATAACAAAATAAAATTGTGGTTTGTATTTTGTTTCGTTGGGTCGACTTTCTCACATAGATTAAGAGCAAGTTCGTTTTTTTTTTGTTAAATTAATGAACTACTAACTCATTTTTATTTTGTATTTTGCATATTTAATTATTCAAATAACTAAAATAACTAAAATAAATTTGTGATTTATATTTAATTATCTTGTTTGATCAGCTTTTTCACTCTTGTTAACAGTTAGTTCGTTTTTTTCTTTTTTTAAACTTTATTTTAGCAGGTCGAGTACGGATCCTAAATAAACTCGCAAGTCAATGTTCGGACCAAACCCTTTAAATATATCATTTAAAAATAAAATAAAATAAAATAAAAAACTAAAACTAAAAACTAAAATATAAAAAATAAAAAATAAAAAATAAACTAAAACTGAAAAAAGAAAAAAGAAAAGAAAAGAAAAAAGCTTGTCACGTGTCAAACAAAGGAGCTTGACCATGTTAATCATTTA
Source organism: Fremontodendron californicum (assembly GCA_030761205.1). Taxonomy (NCBI): domain Eukaryota; kingdom Viridiplantae; phylum Streptophyta; class Magnoliopsida; order Malvales; family Malvaceae; genus Fremontodendron; species Fremontodendron californicum. The sequence goes on from JAULJL010000005.1 coordinate 32,758,517, forward strand.
TCTTATTAGAGGATTTTTTCGGTTTTTTCACATTGATTAGTAGCAAATTTGTTTTTTATCTTTCTTTTTTTTTTCGATCGGGTCAGGTACAAATCCTAAATCGACCCGTGAATCAATGTGCGAACCGATCCCTTTAAAAACATCTTCTAAAAATAAATTAATATAAACTAAAAAACTAAAATTAAAAAAAAATATTAAACTAAAAAAACTAAAAAAAAAAACTTAAAATAATAAAAAAAGACTTGCTACGAGTCAAGCAAAGAAGCTTGACACGTATCAAACCTTTACCTACTAGGAGGTTTTTTTTTAACGATGTGGTATAGATATATAGTAGAGTTTTTTAATTTTATAAATAGAATTAAAAAATTATCATATGTTCTTATGAGATATTTAATAAAATAAAAAATAAATAAATGAGACATATAACAGCTTTTTAATTATGCTTTTGGAATTAAAATTTTTTAGTGTACTAAATAATAATTCAGAAAAAAAAAACTATTTTAGGCTACAAGTTTTTTAACTCTACTTATAGAGTTAAAAAACTCCATTACTCGTGTGCAGAATAATAATTTAGAAAGAAAACTATTTTAGGCTAAAAGTGTTTTGTAGGTGATTATATAATAGATTAACATTATTTATTTAATATATATAATTTATTATTAAATATTTTTTTGGTAAATTTATATATTAGATGATTTCTTTTTTTTGGTATAAAATTATATCAAAGGTTACCAAATCTATTATAAATGTTATTAAAATTATATTAAAGGTTATCAAAATTATCTCAAAATTTATTAAAATTATATCAAATATTACCAAAATTGTATTAAAAGTTACCAAAATTATATCAATTGTTATCAAAATTATATCAAAAGTTTAACAAAATTATATCAAATGTTACAAAAATTATATTAAAAGTTTCTAAAATTATATCAAAAGTTATAAAAACTATAAAAAAAAGAGTTATCAAAATTATATTAAAAGTTACAAAAATCATATCAAGATTACCAAAATTATATAAAAGTTGCCAAAATTATATAAAAAATTATCAAAACTATATCACCAATTGTCAAAATTATTATAAATATTATCAAAATTATATAAAAAATTATCAAAACTATATCAACAGTTATCAAAATTATTATAAATATTATCAAAATTATATAAAAAATTATCAAAACTATTATAAATATTATCAAAATTATTACAAAACTTATAATATTGAATTATTGATAAGTTTAACTATTTAAATCTGTTTATTTGCGATAAGACTTGTTTAAATAAATTGCAATTGACATTTTTTTTTAAAGTTTGATTTGGCACATGGACGTATCTAATAAAATTTGTTGATTTTCATTTAATTATAAGTAAAATTATATGATTCTGAAAATGTTAGGATGATAATGATGATGGAATTTTAGATCCTCTTGAAGAATTTATATTTTTAGTGATTGCTACACAACATTTTGATAAACAGATTTTAGTTTGACAGACTCAGTTAAGGTATTAGTGTTTGTTCTATTAGTCAACAAAGATTGTATTTTTTTTTCTACTTCATTTAAATAAGAGTTGTTGTATTGTATCCTTACCAAATTCTTCTGTTTCTTAGTATGATCTCTCTTAGCAATTCTATTCCCTTTATCAATTTTCCATCCCAACTAGGTTTACGAATTTATGTATTAATTTCATTATTTTATCCTTTTATCATAAAATTCTAACATTTGATTCTTAATTGATCTAAGAGTTTTTTTCCGGACATCTTCAAAAAAAAAAAAAAGTTTTAACTCAACTACTCAAGCTAATTTCATATAAGAAATATATATATATATATATGGAAGATTCACGTATATTAGTGTAAAATTATTTAGTTATACACATTTTTGAAATTTTATATATAATTAATATTTTAACAAACTGACAATTGAATATAATATTATAATCGTATTTATCGTGCATAATCTACGTGAATAGAGCATGAAATACGATGGTCTGATTAAACAAATATAAATCATATAAAAAATTATAAAGTGTGTAAAACTAATATAATTTTATATTAGTGTAAGTGAATCTCTTCTCGTATATATATAATATGTTTTTTATAGATTATCGGTGAAATTTTAAACTTCACAAGTGAATTAAAAAATTAAATTTTTTTAATATTTTTATTATACTTTACAAAAACATGTGATATCTTATTAAAAATGTTTCCACTAACCGTTTATATGTATTTTACAACTAGGGCCTCATATTAGTATTACAATCTCTTTAGGACATAGCTGTCAACGGATAATTCATTAAGGGGCAAATTAGTCCTATAAAGGGCCCTACTAAATAAAGAAAAAAATTTCTAAATTAAATTCCTTTTTGGCCACTTTATGGTTGGACTAATTTAATTATAATCATGAAAAAAGAAAGAAAAAAAGGATGCAATATGCCAACTCAGCATTTCGTTCCCAACTGTCGAAAGTTGATGTGATGATGTCTGCCTTTGTTATTTATTCACCTGCGGCCAGTTCCACCTACACTTGTCTGATCTCGACTCCCTCGAAAGCCGGATCAACGTTGACCATCAAAACGTTGACATAATTGAACGGAAATTTTGGCGTTTGATTTTGTGCAGTATATATTTATATATGATTATTATTACATAAAACGTGCGATGCATTACCGTTTAAAGAAACACAACGTGGCCGCCCATCTCGGACACCGAGGTTAGTATATGTTTGAATTGACCACTTCACTTTCTTTTTTAAAAGGAATTGGAAAAATATAATTACCCTTTTTTAAAAATAAAATAAAAGAGCTTATTATTGGAAATTTTTTTATATTTCACTCTTTTACATCATAATTGATTCTTTTAGAATGTTTTAATTTTTTTAAGAAAAAACCCTTTAATTATAGATAAGATATATATTTCCATATATTAAATTTATAGAAAATAATTAACTAAATTAGCAAACATAAGAATTATCAACACAAAGAAAATAAATAAAAAGGTTACACCTAAAGCTTACATGTATGCTTCAATAGGTGATACACTTTTTGGCCACATTTAAAATAAATAAAAAATCACAATGTGAAAATAAAAAAATAAATTATAATTATTGAAATTTGAAATTTAAATTTGTTGACTTCATGAATCAATTGATATAATCTACGAATTTTTTTGGCCACATCTTTAATCATGTGAACATCTCATCCTACCTATTACTCTATTAGTTTTATATTATGGGCGGTTATATCTCATAACAATAGGCCCCGCAGGGCACGACTCTTCTTTTTTTGATTGAGGTCTCAACTCAACTCCCTTGCCTAGAGTGATCCAGCTAAGCTAAGTATTGCAGGAAGAGGAAGGAGAGCTTTCCTGATTTGGTTGATTGCACGCATGTCAGTATGATCAACTCACAGTTACGAGTGGGAGTGAGTCAGTCAGGTGATCATGTAAGTCCAACCCACAATTCACCTTGCGGAGAATTAAAACTTCATTGTTCTTCCAGACTGCTCTATCTAACATTCAGTTCCAAAATACTATGGACCTAACATAAATATTCAATTCTTGTGAAGGTATCCGAGAGGACACTGCAAGGTTTAAGAATTTAAGGTTGTGTTTCGTTTGAGAAAATATTTTTTATTTTTTATTTTCATTTTTTTTAAAACTGTTTTTGTTAATGAAAACAAAAAGTTGTTTTTCAAGAATACAAACTAGGTGAAGTATATTTGATATCATTATACATAATTTTTTTAAAAAAATTATTAAAGAAATAAAGAAAATATCCAACCATATTATCCTTTGCATATATTTCAAATTTCTTAACTTGATATTAATTTCATAAACTGTTGTAAAAAAATATTTGAGTAGAAAAAAGACAAAAGAGGTTATAAACTTTTTATTAATTTTATTATTCATGTGCCTTACTTACCTGTTGTCAGTGGAAGTGTGCCAACTGACACAGCTATGTTATGTTTGAAGCATGGCAATTTGTTTTATTATGACAACCCAGAGGCCTAATAAGATATACACCCTTGAGAGCTCCAATTCCATTGCTTCCCACGCCTTAAACTATGATATTAAGGACTTTAGGGAATGTATTGAACAGGTGTCTATCTTTGATCATCCTTTTTCTGGTCTTCTTCACACTTGGACAAATAAGCAAGTTGAGGGATTTCATTGCTAAAAAGCTTGACAGGGAACTTGTTAATGAAGCTTGGCTCATTGCCTTCACCAACTCTTTTGTAGAATTCCTTGCTCCTGAATCTTCAAATAATTGTCCTGCTCTAGTGAAGTTAAGCCTAGCCAGCCACTCTCCACCAAAACCATTCAAGTTCTTCAATTACTGGACTAAGCACTCTCGATTCCTAGAAATGGTTGAGACCTCATGGAAGGAACATATCCCTGGAAACCCTATGGTTCGGCTGTATATGAAAACTCAAACGATTAAAACAAGTTCTCAGGAATTTCAATGCTTCACAATTTGGGAGTATTTCATACCAAGTGGTGGAAAAGAGGAAAGAACTTGATAACATCCAAATGGCTATGCTGGATCAGCCTTCTATTGCTCTAAGTGAAAAGGGAGAGAGTTGTTTCATAGGAATATACTGATCTGCAGCTTGCTGAGGAGTCCCATTTCAGGCAAAAATCCAGAATTCCAATGGATTCCAAGAAGGGGGATCAAAACACCAAAATTTTCCACAAGATGGCAGCTGCAAAACAATCCAGAAATACAATTAGGGTGTTGTATGATGAGGAGGGCAAACAGGCTTGAATCCTATCAGCAAATTGCAGAGAACTCTTGTTTCATATTTTATAAGGGTTTCTTGGAACAGTTTGATGACAATGTCAGTGGTTTTTCCAAAGAATTCCTTGAGCAGCTGTCGATACGTGATTTCCGATCGCGGTGGATCCATTCGAGTGAAGGGGAAACAGAAGCAGAGGAAAAGACGACTTAATTCCTCTAGGTTGAAATAAAAAGGTCGAGGGTATGAAAACGACCTCGTAAAAAGACATGGAGTTGCCACCAAATATTTTTTAGCTAGGTGTGATCGGCCACCTATTAATACCGGTTTTTATAAAATATTTTAAAAATTATAATTAAAATATTTTTAAAACCAATTTCAAGTCAGCGTTATAAACCAGAGAAAATTGAAGAATCGGGTTCGGGACTCAGTTACGTGCGGGGAAGGATTAGCACCCCACAACGCCCGTATAAAACGGTACCTTATTAATCATGTGTTATCTCAAGTCTCGGTAAAAAATTGGTTTTAATTTAGTATTTCAAGTTCATTCCCAATTTTAAGAAAAATAATTCCATTTTTAATTGAAAATGATCCGGAATTTATTAATTCAAAATTTTTCTATATTCCCCGACAAAATCAGCAAAATATAAAAAATTTTATTTATTTGGAAAACTTTCCGAAGCATTCTCGTTTCTTAAAAGAAAGATATTCCTTTATTAATGATAATTGATGACATTTCCTCCAGCAAACCCGGTAGAGAACCCATGAATTATTTTAACTCGGGAATATCTTTATTTTTTTATTGAAAATCATTATCCTTTTTTTTTTAATATTTAAAAAATGAATATGAACATGTATGACATAAATAGAATGACATAGCAAAGTCTAGATAATTTAATGCAACCTAAATGACATGACATAATTTAAATGGCATAGTATATTCTAGATGAAATAAAAAATCCTAATTATCATGGTATATTCTAAATGAAATAAAATGATTTAAAAGACATGGCAATTTTAAATGATATGGCATGTTTTAAATGACATGGCATATTATAAATAATATAACCTAAATGACATGGAATATGATCTAAGTGACAAGAAATGATAGGAAACATATAATAATACTATCATAAAAATATGCATGAAAATAAAATAAAAATGCATGAACATAGTATATGCTAAATAATGTGACAAAAATAAATGACTAAATAAAAAATATAGGATAGCATGAAATGTTCAAAATCATATGGCAAACAATATAACATCATAAAATGTAAATCAAAATAATAATAATATCATGGAAAATATCATAGCAAAAATCACATATTAAATAAAATGCATGAACATGGAAAATGCAATGCATGAAAATGTATTTTTTTCCTCTAAATAAAAAAAAATCCGTATATCTAAAAAGATATCCGGTTACCTTAGGAAAATATGTCAAATTAGATTTTTCTAAAAAAAAAAATACAAAACTTTGTGATTGTTTGAAAACAATTTTGAGAAAAACTTGAATAAAGATTAAAAACCCTACCAAACCCTTTTAAAATGGCTCTAATTTTCTAAGTTTAAAATCCCGGGCTTGACCACTCTTAACCCGAGATTTATAAAATCATTTTTAAAGTTTAAAAAGGCTTAGAAACTACACTAAGACAGTAGCTAAAGCTTCTAACCAACCCCCTCTAAATGCCTTAGCCAAATTCAACCATTATTCTTCTTGTCATAACTGTTTTTTTCGACCGTTACGACGATTTTTATGAAAACACAAAAAAATGAAGTCGCCACCAATCTTTTTTGCTAGGTGTGATTGGCCACCTATTAAAACCGGTTTTAGTAAAACATTAATTAAAACATTTTGTAAAACCAATTTCGAAGTTCGCGCTTTGAACCAGAGAGAAAACAAAATCGGGTTCGGGAGTCGGTTACGTGCGGGGAAGGATTAGCACCTCCGCAACGCCCGTTTAGAAAACGGTACCATTTAATCACGTGTTATCTTAAATCTCGATTTAATGAACTTGACATCACTATTTAAAAATAATTCTCTTTTATTTTCATTTTATTTTATAAAAAAAATGTTTATTATTTTTTGAATTTTATTTTTGAACTGTTTTTATTTTTTTGAAAATCGAAAGTGAACATAAATTTGTTATCGAAAATACTCATTAAATATTCCCGACCCTCTCGGTGGTATTTAACGAGATCTTCTCACCTCGAGATATCTTAGGAATCACAATCGTGATGTCCTTCGAATTCCGTCGTCGGCAATTTACATCCATTATTTAAATGCATATGATACAAATATTTAAATGTCGGATGCACACGACTTAGCATATAAGACATGTGATTAAATACAAAATAATAAGATTAAACATGCAAATCGTAATATTAAAAACACGAGCATGGCGAAATATCGAGCGCATGAACATTCACTATTTATTCATTTTTATTATTTCCATTTTTTAAACGAATTTTGTATTGAGCATATCGCTAAATACTCCCACCACTCGTGGTGATATTTAACGAGATTCTCTCACCTCAAGATATCTTAGGAATCACTACCGTGACGTCCTTCGAATTCCGTCGTCGGTAATTTACATCCACATTTAATTATGTATGCACCAAAATGTCATTTTTTTTAAAGATTAATAATGCATTTACTAAAAATAATAAAAATAAATAAGATAAGGTAAGATAAGATAAGATAAGATAATAATAAAATAATAATAATAATAACTATCATAACAAGTATGGTAATTAGATGATTTTTTTTTTTGTTTTTTGAATAACATGAAATGTAAATGTAAATAAAAATAAAATGAAGTGACATAGACATAGACATAGACATAGACATAGACATAGACATCAAACATGCACCACCATAAACATAGCCAAAGCAAACAACATTAAGCATTTAAGAGATAAATTATCAAACTCCAAATATATAAAAACCAAAGATAAAACAATAAAGACAAGTATAATGAACATAAAATAACAAATAATAATAATAATAATAAAATATTATTTTCTTTAGTTTCCCATACTTCTTCCTTTACTTTATTATTATTCTTTGTAAGACTTTCTTATTTGCTTTTAAAACAAACTTGCTTTTTTCCTTGCACCCGATGCCCCCTTTTATGGCTACTTTCATTTCTTTTCTCTTTTTTTTATGCCTTTTTCTATTAAAAATAACATCTTTTCTCCCCTTTTATTCCCTGTAGTTGTCGTCCCTCCCTCTATAGCTACTTTCCCTTTTTTTTTTAACATTTTTCTTTTAAAAAAAAAAAAAACATCTTCTCTCCCTTTTTACTTCACCCCAGAATAAATAATAAGTCCAACAGCAACTGCAACAATGGCTAAAAAGAGTAATGAGTAGGACATAAACGTAGCCAATGAAAATCCAAAAAAATGGAAATGTCGAGCTTAGAACCTTAGCTAGGTGTGCATGCAGATCTAGTAAGGAAAGAGCCTGTTCTGCCTCATCTTCTTGGCCAGCCTGAAGGTCTTGTGTGAAGGCATATTTGGCGGTCGGGAGGGATGCAGCGCTGGAGCTTGAAGCTGTGGTGGTGGGGTGGCCAAGTGCTGTTGGTGGGAGCTGGGATAGTTTGATTTGGGGTCTTCCTTTTGGTTAGGCAATATGTTTTCTTTGGAGGGTTTAAAAAAATGGTGGATCTTTTTTTTGAAAAAAAAACTGCCCCCCTGTTCATCTGTTCCTCTCCCCTTTATGGAGGGTGAAAAGGATTTTCATAATCCTTCCACTAGTCAATCCCCATTGACTTCGGTTCATCTTTTCAGGAGATTAATTGGGGTTCTTGGACTGTTCTTGGTAAAATGAGGGTGAAAATCAGAGTTCAATGCTGAAATTTGGGACATTGAAGCTTGCTGGTTTTGGGATTTCGGAACTTTAGATGAAATTGTGTCATGAATTGAAAATGGTGAATTGGAAGAAAAACCAACTTATAGCTAAAACAAGAAATCCCCATGGGAAGAAGCAATAAAGTGAAGAAAGAAGAAAGCTGGCTACCATGAACCATGGCAGCCGACTTCCTTCTTCATTATTTTTTTTATTTTTTAATTATTTTTTTTTATTAATTCATTGATCTTTATTGGCCCAACCCATGTAACAAGTTTAAGACCCAAATAAAGAATTAGACCTAGTCCAAATACCAAAACATTGGCCTAAGGCCCAATTGATCAAAGATTAAACCCAAATGACAATATGTAACTAAAATTTCTGATGACAAATTAGATTATTTCCCGGACTCGGGTTAAAAGGTCCGGACAAAATTAGGTGTCTACAGCTGCCCCTCTTTGCACATTGCTGAGAATCAGGAATAAGGCAAAGACTATAGACAACAAATTTTGCATGGAACAAAAGACTCAGACGACATCTAAATCTCCAAAACTTTTAAAAAAACTAGCTCCTCTAATCAGAGGCTCCATCACTTGAAAAATAAATTGCTCCTATCATTAGAGGCTCTATCACTTGGAAGATAAATCGCTCCTCTTATCAGAGGCTCTATCACTTGAAAATAAATTGCTCTTCTTAACAAAGGCTCTATCATTTAAAAATAAATTGCTCCTCTCATCAGAGGCTCTATCACTTGAAAGATAAATTGCTCCTCTCATCAGAGGCTCTATCACTTGGAAAATAAATTGCTCCTCTCATCAGAGGCTCTATCACTTAGAAAATAAATTGCTCCTCTCATCAGAGGCTCTATCACTTAAAAATAAATTGCTCCTCTCATTAGAGACTCTATCACTTGGAAAATAAATTGCTCCTCTCATCAGAGGCTCTATCACTTAGAAAGTAAATTGCTCATCTCATCAGAGGCTCTATCACTTGAAAATAAATTGCTCCTCTCAACAGAGGCTCTATCACTAAAAAAGTAAATTGCTCCTCTCATCAGAGGCTCTATCACTTTGGAAAAATAAACTGCTCCTATCATGAGAGGCTCTATCACTTAAATAAATAAATTGCTCCTCTCATCAGAGGCTCTATCACTTGAAAAATAAATTGCTACCTTCTTCCTGATTATGATGATTTTTAACTCCCTGTTGTAGTTGGTTTCCATTTTTCTTGTCTGCCTGTCATTCACACCCCCTTTTTGTACAATGTTAATTCCTGATTGTTAGCAATGTCATGATGATGCAATGCATGCTTATGATAATGGAATGTATGATTTAAGGCTCGAATCATGATTCGATGCCCTTGTGTGTATCTGTAAGTTTTTTTTTTATTTTTCCAGTTTCCTTTCTTTTCCTTCTTCGGTTTGACTAACTGTCCACGACCTACTTCTTCACGATCTTTTCTTAGCCGGAGTCAGAGCTTTGTATACTTCCCTCAAAACCATTTCATATGTCAAAGATTACTTTCTTTACATCCAAAGAGCATAAGTAAATCGATGTCTCATACTGCCCCGTCATCTCCTTATCATCATTTTTCTCTTTCTGATTTTCCAATTCTCAGATTTTCCTAGAGTAATCGTGAAAGCTCCATTTATGCCGTGTTCATTTATTTATCATCATTCACATTTCATGTCAACATAATGCACTATTTTAAGAAAATTTCAAAGAAGTGAAGATAACTTAAAGACAAAACTTCATGAATTGGGGTCAATATTTTCATTTTAGAGAGGAAAGAACACATTGGCATAAATCAAAAGGGAAATAAAGACAAAAGGGGATAGATCCCTTCATAATGAATACTCAAACGAACTCAATCGGTCTAATCCGGATTTCTCTTTTGAGAGGGAAATATCCATTGATGTCCTTGACTCTTCTGAGAGCGTCCAACCACAAATTACCCTCTCTGTCTTGCACAATTCAACCATGCTGCACTTTGCCATTTGCTCAAAGTTTTCATCCTGCCTTGATCTTTTGCCCCACATAATTGCTTCAGACGGGTTATTTCCGGTTGCCCCAACTTTTGTTTATCCTTCATCTAGGCCGCCCTTTAGGGTTTTCGACCTGGATCCTTCCTTTGATTCGAAATGCCATTTCAGGTTTTCAGTTCGAACCTCTCCTTTTTTTTCTTTTTTTTTTTATAATTTTTTTTATAATTTTAATTTTTTTTATGCATAATATTTCTTTACTGCATCAGCATTGATCGGGCTTGAAAAATTTGCACCGTCCATTTCGGCTATAATCATTGCCCCTCCTGAAAATACTCTTTTCACCACGTACGGACCCTCCCAATTCGGTGCCCATTTTCCCCTTGGATCTTGCTGATTAGGAAGGATCTTTTTCAAAACCAAATCACCTTCTCGAAACTCTCTTGGGCGAACCTTTTTATTGTGTGCCCTCATCATCTGTCTTTGGTATAACTGGCCATGACACAGTGCTGTCATCCTCTTTTCCTCAATCAAATTAAGCTGCTCATAGCGGGCTCGAACCCATTCTGCTTCTTCCAACTCAACTTCCATCAAAATTCTTAAAGAGGGGATCTCAACCTCAACCGGCAGAACGGCTTCCATCCCATACACTAAGGAATAAGGAGTAGCCCCCATCGAAGTACGCACCGATGTTCTGTAAGCGTGCAGAGCAAACGGGAGTTTCTCGTGCCAATCTTTGTACTTATCTGTCATTTTAGCCACGATTTTCTTTATATTCTTGTTAGCAGCCTCCACTGCCCCGTTCATTTTGGGACGGTAAGGTGCCGAGTTGTGATGTCTGACTTTAAACTATGTACAAATCTCTTTCATCATGGCGTTGTTTAGATTGAGAGCATTATCTGTAATGATTTTCTCTGGGAGACCGTATCGGCAGATTACTTCCTTCTTCAAGAATCTACACACCACTGACTTGGTCACGCTAGCATAAGAAGCAGCTTCAACCCACTTTGTGAAATAATCGATTACCACCAAAATGAAGCGATGTCCGTTCGAGGCCTTAGGGGTAATTGGCCCAATCACATCCATTCCCCACATAGAAAAAGGCCATGGCGTTGTCATGACGTGCAAAGTTGTCGGAGGGGCATGTACCTTATCCGCGTATATTTGGCACTTATGGCATTTCCGGACATATCTGATGCAATCCCTCTCCACTGTCATCCAATAATAACCTGCTCTCATAATCTGCTTAGCCATCATGTGGCCGTTTGCATGCGTTCCGCAAACCCCTTCATGAACCTCCTCGAGTATTCTCTTAGCTTCATTTGCTTCCACGCACCTTAGCAATGTATGATCTCTACTCCTTTTGTACAATATTTCTTTATCTAGAAAGAATCCCATCGCCAATCTTCTCAGAGTTCTTTTGTCATTCTCTGTGGCATGTTCTGGGTATTGCTGATGTTTTACATATTGCAAGATGTCATGGTACCATGGCCTCCCTTCCGGCTCTTCTTCAACATGCATACAGTGTGCGGGCATTTCTCGTATGCTCATCTTAATGGGCTGGACGTCAGCGCTTGTATTTATCTTGAACATTGAGGCTAACGTAGCAAGAGCGTCGGCCATTTGATTTTCCTCTCGGGGTAGATAGTTGAATTCGATCTTTTCGAACTGCTGAACCAATTCAACTATGAACTTGTGGTATAGAACCAACTTCGAGTCCCTTGTCTCCCATTCCCCTTTTAACTGGCAAATGACTAGAGCCGAGTCTCCATACACCTCTAACTCGCTTATCTTCTTTGCAATAGCCGCTTGAAGTCCCATGACACAGGCCTCATACTCCGCCACATTATTGGTGCATTTGAAAGTCAATCTTGCAGTGATTGGGCAGTAGGTCCCTTCTGGCGATATCAAAACTGCTCCGACACCGTGCCCCAGAGCATTCGATGCGCCGTCGAAATACATCTTCCACACATCTTTCTTTGATTCCTCGTCTTCATCTTCTTCGGAAATGGCCATTAAGTCTTTATCAGGGAAATCAAATTTCACTGGCTCATAATCTTCGGTAGCTTTATCCGCCAGGAATTCAGCTACTGCACTTCCTTTTATGGCCTTCTGCGCGACATAGGTGATGTCATATTCAGACAGCAGAACTTGCCATCTTGCCAGTCTTCCTGATAACGAGGGTTTCTCAAAGATGTATTTAATAGGGTCCAATTTAGCAACAAGCAACGTGGTATGGTATAACATATATTGTCGGAGCCTATGAGCAGCCCAAGCCAGAGCGCAACATATCTTTTCTACCGTCGAGTACTTGGCCTCGTAATCTGTAAACTTTTTGCTCAGGTAGTAAATGGCATGTTCCTTCTTGCTTGTCTCATCTTGCTGTCCCAAAACACAGCCCATGGATTTCTCATGTACAACCAAATACAAAATGAGCGGTCTTCCTGGTGTTGGTGGTACCAGTACCGGTGGGTTGGTAAGATATTCTTTCACTTTGTCGAATGCTTCCTGGCAATCTTCATCCCATTCACCCGGATCACGTTTTTTGAGGAGTCTGAAAATTGGATCACACTTAGCGGTGAGCTGAGAAATGAAACGGGCAATGTAATTCAATCTTCCCAGAAATCCTCGCACTTCCTTTTGTGTCCGAGGCGGAGATAAATTCTGGATAGCACGTATCTTGTCGGGATCTACTTCAATTCCTTTCTCATTAACAATGAAACCCAGAAGTTTGCCGGATGTCACACCAAAAGTGCACTTGGCCGGGTTGAGCTTAAGTTGGAATTTCCTTAATCGCCTGAATAACTTTCTCAGATTAACCACATGATCTTCATCTTCACGTGACTTTGCAATCATGTCATCGACATAAACTTCTACTTCTTTGTGCATTATGTCGTGAAAGAGGGTCACCATCGCTCTTTGATAAGTTGCACCGGCGTTTTTTAACCCAAATGGCATAACCTTGTAACAAAATGTTCCCCATATTGTCACGAAAGTGGTCCTCTCCATATCTTCTGGTGCCATCTTGATTTGGTTGTAGCCCGAAAAACCGTCCATAAATGAGAACAGTGAGTGTTTGGCAGTATTATCGACCAAGGTATCGATATGGGGTAGCGGGAAGCTATCTTTTGGACTAGCTCTGTTTAGGTCCCGATAATCAACGCACATTCGTACTTTCCCATATTTCTTCGGGACTGGGACCACATTTGCTACCCATTCGGGATACTTGGCGACTTCCAAAAATCCAGCATCGAACTGCTTTTTTACTTCTTCCTTGACTTTTAGCAACATTTCAGGTTTCATTCGTCTCAACTTCTGTTTCACAGGTTTGCATTCTGGTTTTAAAGGCAAACGATGCACCACAATATCTGTATCGAGTCCCGGCATGTCTTGATAAGACCATGCGAACACATCCGCATACTCGTGGAGTAATTCTACCAACTCTTGCTTCTTTGTCACTGGTAGCGAAGTGCCGATTTTTACCTCTTTCTTATTATCCTCATCTCCTAGATTAACAACTTCTGTTGTCTCTTGGTGAGGCATAATTTGCTTTTCTTCTGATTCTATTAATCTCAATAGATCAAGTGGTAAATCGTAGTTCTCTGCAGTCCCTTCATCGTCGATTTCATCAATATCAATACATTTCTCAAAATTGATTTCCGAATTACTGATGAGATTGTTTTCGCATTCATTATTAGGAGACCTGGAAAGGTGTAAGCAAAATAATATAGATAACTGTACAGGAAGGCAAAATAGAAGGATGGACTATAAAAGAAATGGCAAATGAATGGAGACATAATGCATCATAATTTTCATTTATTTGAATGATAAGTTCATAAAAGGAGCCCGTGCACAAAAGGAAATCTCATAACACTCTTGGGCAGAAGTGTTCGAGAACTTAAGTTGTTAATCAGAAAGAGACCTAAATACAGCAGGTAAATCTACAGCACGCCAATTCTTCAATTCAAAACCCGGAGGACACTGGTATATGGTGACTTCTTCAGCCTTGTTTCCCTTTTCCTCCTCTTGTTCCATCATTTGGATGCAGAAACCCGCAAACATTTCCTCCAGAATCATGGCAGGCTTGGACCCAACTAGTGAATCGGGAAAAATAAAACCAGCCGACTGAAATGTCTCGCAGAGATGGGGAATGTACATCCTCGGGGTCTCTATCTTGTATCCCCTGAGCCTTGCAAGCCTCTGTTCTCTCTTTTCCCTTATCATTCTCTCCCTGTCTTCCCTGGTTGGCTTGTATCCCAACCCGAACTTGTCTTCTTTTCCGATCCCACTTATGCTCTTCCGAATTCCTTGTAGGTTCCTCCCTAAACCTGTCCCAGCTCGACAACCCTCTACGACCTGAGCAAGACCGCTTTGAGTGGCAAAGGACAGCTGAGGTACAGGAATCTTAGAACCTTCGCTTACAAATGCAGCATTCACAAACTCTAAGGTTCGAAAAGAGCACTCTCCTGCTTCTTCAGTGGCTTCTATGTAGGGAACATTTGAGGGCTTGGATACCAGGAGATCTTCTTCTCCGTCGACGATTATCAGCTGCTCTTCGACTCTAAACTTTACCTTCTGATGCAAAGTGGACGGGATAGCACCAGCCATGTGGATCCAAGGTCTTCCCAACAAAACATTGTATGAAGGAACGATATCCATGACCTGGAAGACAATGTCGAAGGTGCAAGGACCAATTTGTATTGGCAACTCAATTTGCCCCGCAACTTGTCTATGGGTCCCATCAAATGCTCGCACTACCATATGACTATTTTTCATGTGGGATCCATCGACAGGCAGTTTGGCCAAAGTACTCATTGGCATGACGTTTAAAGCAGAGCCGTTATCAATGAGGACCTTTGCAATGATATGGCCCTTGCAGCGTGCAGTGATGTGAAGGGCTTTGGTGCTACCCGTCCCCTCAGGCATGATCTCATCGTCACTGAAGGCTATGAAGTTGTTAATGGCCACATTCCCCACTACCTGGTCAAACTTCTCTACAGACACATCATGAGGTACATATGCCTCATTCAGCACTCTCAAGAGCGCCTTTCGATGGGTCTCTGAGTTCATCAGTAATTCCAAGATGGATATGCGAGCCGGTGAGCGTTTTAATTGTTCAACAATGCTGTACTCGCTGTGCTTGATAAATTTGAGGAATTCACAAGCTTCTTCCTCTGTCACAGGCCTGTTCGTTTTTCGCTCAACAGCTTTTTCTGAGACGGTTTCCTCTCCATCAGCCTTAGCTTTCCCTTTTCTTACATTTTCCGATGCTTCCGGTGTATAGCATCTCCCACTCCTAGTGAAACCCCCAACACCAGTTATGTCCACGGCAGCCGCAGAGGCGTTGGAAATTGGTGTGACATCAACCGGCGACGCAAATTTGCATTCATACCTCCAAGGTACAGCCTTATCGTTCTTGTAGGGGAACGGGTTCGGCACTTCGATAGTCACCATCGGCCTGATCACCCTTGGTGTTTCTTTTACCGGCGAGCTCTGGTTTTCCCCACAGTAGATAACCAATGGCTTCGGCTTAATCCATCTTTCGGGGGCCTTTGAGGTTTCTTCAATCACCACATCCACGAATTCTTCTTCCCATTCAGTTGAGAATTCTGCTATGCCGATATCCATTAGTTCTTGAATTTTGGTTCGAAAGCCGGAGCATTGGTTAACAGTGTGTCCCACCAAGTCTCCGTGATATCTGCAGAAACTTTCAGAATTTGGTTCCGACCCCGAGGATATCTGCCCCATGTTGACTGGTTTAAACAGTCCAGCCTCGATCATGGCATCCAGTACTTTTCCTATATGAGTCCGGACATCCTTAATCTTGGATATTACCTGACAACCTTTTTCCTCCGTTATCGCGTTTACTCCTGTTTTCCCATGGTCGGGTAACGGATTTGCAGTAACGCTAGGCTCTCCCTTGGTTGTGAAGCTCAAGACACCAGCCCTGATTAGGTGTTGCACTTTGTGTTTAAGAGCGGTGCAGTTCTCCGTGGAGTGACCCGGGTTGCCTCCATGGTAATCGCAGTTCACTTCCGGGTTGTACCATCTTGGGTATGGGGGTTTCATGGGTTCGAGGAACATGGGTGCCAACAGATGGTTTTGAACGAGCTTGGGAAATAGGTGGGCGTATGTCATGGGAATCGGGTCAAATTGAGGCCTTTGTTGGATTGGCTGCGGTGCTCTTTGGTTAGTGTTTACATTGTTTACTGGACTGATCGAGTTGGGAGCAGGTACAGATGCTGCGTACACGGGCGCTGGCATGGGTGATGGTGTGTACACCGGTGCTGGTGGTCGATAACTCATCGAATATTGGGGTTGTGTAGAAGGGTAGGAGTACGGGTTAGGGGGTAACTGTAGGGTCGGTGTGTTGGGTAATGGGAATAGCTTTGCGGTGGTCGGGTTTCATATGAAGCCGCTTGCACTTCTCCTTCTCTCCTCTTCGTTGCCCCCACCTTCTTACTGTTAGCTACTTCATTTCCTTCGATCTTGCCACTTTTATGGCGCCTTCTATCATTTCGCCTGAAATGACCATATCGGCAAAGTTCTTGGTAGCACTGCCGACCAACCTGTCGTAATATGGTCCTCGCAGCGTATTGATAAACAGCACGGTGGTCTCTTTTTCAGTCAGAGGTGGTTGAACTTGAGCAGCCAGGTCTCTCCATTTTTGGGCATACTCCTTAAATCCTTCTCCGGCCTTTTTCTCCATGTTTTGGAGGGATAGTCTATCCGGCGCCATGTCAGCCATGTGCTTGTATTGGGCCAAAAAGGCTCTCGCCAAATCTATCCAAGTATGGATGCGACTGCGATCTAGTTGGTTATACCATCTTGCGGCTGATCCTTGCAGGCTGTCTTGGAAACAGTGAATTAATAACTTGTCATTATGAGTGTGTCCGGCCATTTTGCGACAGAACATGGTGATGTGAAATGAAGGGCACTTGGTCCCATCATACTTTTCAAATTCCGGGACTTTAAATTTTGGTGGTATTACCAAATCCGGAACTAAGCTCAGTTCACTAGCATCGACTTTTCCGAAGGCGTCCATCCCTTCTATTGCTTTGAGTCTCTCTTCTAACATGTCGTACTTATGCTTCGTCCCGGCGTCCTCTACTTGTTCCGTCACGTTCCTTCTCAACCTTTCTTGCTCTAAGGGGTCATCCACGTTTGGGACGTGGACCGGGTTTGAAGGATGGGTCCTTGGATTAGGCGCGAACTGTCCTTGGGCTTGTTGGCCTGTGGGACTCGGCGTGCTAATGTACACGTAAGGCTGTTCTCCCGCTGGAGGTTCTCCTTGTGGATGCCCATCTTGTGTCACTTGGGCGTGAGTCGGGGTGAAACCCGGTGGGTATAGAGGATCCTCGTTATTACTTTCCCGGGGTCGGGGTTCTCCCCTCATCATTGAGCTTTCAGCTGGCCCCTTTCCTCTCGTCATACTCATCATCATTTCCATCATCTTGGCCATTTGTTCTCGTGACTCTTCCTGGGACCTTGCTATCTGTTCCCGTAGTTCTTGTTGAGATCTGGCTAACTGTTCTTGTAATTCTCTCTGTGCTCTTTCCACTCTGTCCAGTCTATTTTGTTCATCCTCCATGGTTCTGACCTATGTCATAGAGGTATGCAGTGATTCTTATACCTCTGATTTGGAAGAGAAATCCTTTCAAAGCTAAACCGACTTCTTTTTTATTCCTCTCAAGTGTGCTTCATGATGCATGAGCTATGAATGCCGTGAATGTAACACGATGCCCATATGATGCATGTAAAGAATAAACAAATTAATTCATGAGTATATACAATGAGTGACCATGTATGTCACGGAATGCATGACCTTATTGTAATGAATGCAATCACGATGTCGATATGATGCATGTAAAGAATAAATAAAACGATATACTGGTATATACAGAGAATGATCATTTATGTCACTAATGCATTCTACAATGAATGACCATGCATGTTATAAGTGCAATATGATGCTAATTTTGATTTGTCTAAAGAATAAACAAATTAATGCACGAATATATACAGAAAACTATTCATGATTCGGACTGAACTTAATTATTCAACAATTTTATTGCACAAACTTTGCCCCCAAATTCAATCCGCAAAATTTTTTGTTTTTTAGTTTTTGAAAAATGTTTGCTTTTTTTTTTTTGTAAAAATCAAAATATTATTTTCAAAAACCAATTTCTATCAAAAACTTTTATGGTAGTGGGTCTTATTATGGCACAAATGTCCGAGTATTTATTCAACACTACCGGTTTGCAATTCTCATTTAATCGACAACAAGTGTTTATGCGGTTTATCAAACGAGATTATTATCACCGTGAAATCAAAAATACAATTATAAATGTAAATGCTTTATTTACAAGTGCATCAATGCATGAAATGTACGAGACGTACGAAAAGAAAGAATTTTCATATTTACAAATTCAAAAAGTTAACGAACATTTGCCCCAACGGTATCAACTTATTTAAGCATCACGATGCCTTCGGGGCGAAATTTTAAACTTATTACGGGTAGCACAATGTACGTGCATCATGACCCAATTTACAGTGTTTGTTCGGAATGTAAACAAATAGCGAAAGATCACAATGTTCCTTCCTAATTTCGAGGATATCTGATCGGAAATTCGATATGGCTCTACTCAAGTTCACTACATGAGGTTGAGTTAGGTTCTAAAAGGCTCCAAATTGCTCCTCACTGTCGCCGGTGAAGGCTAGTAAGGCATCCCGATTTAAACGGGTTCAATTTGTTGGAGTATATTTTCCAGGCTTATGCGGAGGTTATCACCTCACGAAAGCGTAGGTACTTTATTACTCCGAAAGTGTTTCGCTAGCCCATGCGGAGGTTATTGCCTCACGAGAGCGTAGGTACTTTACTTTCACCTAAAGGGATAAAGCTCGGGTATAGAGCTTATGTATGAAATGCACGTGCTCGTGTGTGAGAAGGAACAAGCAAACCTTCGACCATTTGTCTACGACTCTTTATTCTAAACATTCCACGATTTTTAAAAAAATAAACGACATAAAAAAAATATGAATCAAGAATTAACAAGTATCAAAGTGTAATTGCAAGCAAAATAAAAATAAAGAAAGAAAGAAAGTAAAGAGAATTAAAATTGAATACCGATTAAATCAATTAATTCGAGATTTTAAAACAACACATGATCAATTTGTGGCTCGACTCTCAAAGTGTCCCCAGTGGAGTCGCCAAGCTGTCATAACTGTTTTTTTCGACCGTTACGACGATTTTTATGAAAACACAAAAAAATGGAGTCGCCACCAATCTTTTTTGCTAGGTGTGATTGGCCACCTATTAAAACCAGTTTTAGTAAAACATTAATTAAAACATTTTGTAAAACCAATTTCGAAGTTCGCGCTTTGAACCAGAGAGAAAACAAAATCGGGTTCGGGAGTCGGTTACGTGCGGGGAAGGATTAGCACCCCCGCAACGCCCGTTTAGAAAACGGTACCATTTAATCACGTGTTATCTTAAATCTCGATTTAATGAACTTGACATCACTATTTAAAAATAATTCTCTTTTATTTCATTTTATTTTATAAAAAAAAATGTTTATTATTTTTTGAATTTTATTTTTGAACTGTTTTTATTATTTTGAAAATCGAAAGTGAACATAAATTTGTTATCGAAAATACTCATTAAATATTCCCGACACTCTCGGTGGTATTTAATGAGATCTTCTTACCTCGAGATATCTTAGGAATCACAACCGTGATGTCCTTCGAATTCCGTCGTCGACAATTTACATCCATTATTTAAATGCATATGATACAAATATTTAAATGTCGGATGCACACGACTTAGCATATAAGACATGTGATTAAATACAAAATAATAAGATTAAACATGCAAATCGTAATATTAAAAACACGAGCATGGCGAAATATCGAGCGCATGAACATTCACTATTTATTCATTTTTATTATTTCCATTTTTTAAACGAATTTTGTATTGAGCATATCGCTAAATACTCCCACCACTCGTGGTGATATTTAACGAGATTCTCTCACCTCAAGATATCTTAGGAATCACTACCGTGACGTCCTTCGAATTCCGTCGTCGGTAATTTACATCCACATTTAATTATGTATGCACCAAAATGTCATTTTTTTTAAAGATTAATAATGCATTTACTAAAAATAATAAAAATAAATAAGATAAGGTAAGATAAGATAAGATAAGATAATAATAAAATAATAATAATAATAACTATCATAACAAGTATGGTAATTAGATGATTTTTTTTTTTGTTTTTTGAATAACATGAAATGTAAATGTAAATAAAAATAAAATGAAGTGACATAGACATAGACATAGACATAGACATAGACATCAAACATGCACCACCATAAACATAGCCAAAGCAAACAACATTAAGCATTTAAGAGATAAATTATCAAACTCCAAATATATAAAAACCAAAGATAAAACAATAAAGACAAGTATAATGAACATAAAATAACAAATAATAATAATAATAATAAAATATTATTTTCTTTAGTTTCCCATACTTCTTCCTTTACTTTATTATTATTCTTTGTAAGACTTTCTTATTTGCTTTTAAAACAAACTTGCTTTTTTCCTTGCACCCGATGCCCCCTTTTATGGCTACTTTCATTTCTTTTCTCTTTTTTTTTATGCCTTTTTCTATTAAAAATAACATCTTTTCTCCCCTTTTATTCCCTGTAGTTGTCGTCCCTCCCTCTATAGCTATTTTCCCTTTTTTTTTTTAAAACCTTTTTCTATTAAAAAAAAAAAAACATCTTCTCTCCCTTTTTACTTCACCCCAGAATAAATAATAAGTCCAACAGCAACTGCAACAATGGCTAAAAAGAGTAATGAGTAGGACATAAACGTAGCCAATGAAAATCCAAAAAAATGGAAATGTCGAGCTTAGAACCTTAGCTATGTGTGCATGCAGATCTAGTAAGGAAAGGGCCTGTTCTGCCTCATCTTCTTGGCCAGCCTGAAGGTCTTGTGTGAAGGCATATTTGGCGGTCGGGAGGGATGCAGCGCTGGAGCTTGAAGCTGTGGTGGTGGGGTGGCCAAGTGCTGTTGGTGGGAGCTGGGATAGTTTGATTTGGGGTCTTCCTTTTGGTTAGGCAATATGTTTTCTTTGGAGGGTTTAAAAAAATGGTGGATCTTTTTTTTGAAAAAAAAACTGCCCCCCTGTTCATCTGTTCCTCTCCCCTTTATGGAGGATGAAAAGGATTTTCATAATCCTTCCACTAGTCAGTCCCCATTGACTTCGGTTCATCTTTTCAGGAGATTAATTGGGGTTCTTGGACTGTTCTTGGTAAAATGAGGGTGAAAATCAGAGTTCAATGCTGAAATTTGGGACATTGAAGCTTGCTGGTTTTGGGATTTCGGAACTTTAGATGAAATTGTGTCATGAAGTGAAAATGGTGAATTGGAAGAAAAACCAACTTATAGCTAAAACAAGAAATCCCCATGGGAAGAAACAATAAAGTGAAGAAAGAAGAAAGCTGGCTGCCATGAACCATGGCAGCCGACTTCCTTCTTCATTATTTTTTTTTTATTTTTTAATTATTTTTTTTTATTAATTCATTGATCTTTATTGGCCCAACCCATGTAACAAGTTTAAGACCCAAATAAAGAATTAGACCTAGTCCAAATACCAAAACATTGGCCTAAGGCCCAATTGATCAAAGATTAAACCCAAATGACAATATGCAACTAAAATTTCTGATGACAAATTAGATTATTTCCCGGACTCGGGTTAAAAGGTCCGGACAAAATTAGGTGTCTACACTTCTTTTGAAATCAAATCTGCCTCTACTGTCCGGTTTTGACACACGATTTTTTGCTTATTTTTAAAAATTCAAAAAAATCTAAAAAAATATACTGGAGACTCAAAACATGTAAAACTACACGAGAAAAAATTGGCTTAATTTTTTGATTAAAGATGACTGCCCAGAACAATCGGAGAAGTTCGAGTACTGGGTAAAAAAAACTGTTTTGTCAAAACACATTTTTTGCCTTTGATAAAGTCATTCAAAAATCAAAGTAAAAATTGTTGGAGATCATTCTAAAGACCTAAGAACAGTAGCTAAAACATTTTAAAACCTTGGACAAAAATTGGCTAAGTAAAAAAAATCACAAAGATAGAGTAATCAATTTGACAACTCTTTAATTTTCCACAAGTATGCTCAAGAGAGCACGACTTTGAGCCATTGATTGGCCTAAGTCATAAATCATGTGGCAAGGACATGGAATGCATGAATATACAGCAAATGAAATGTATGAAATGCATGGTCTAAAGCATAAATGGTAAAGGAAATGCATGACAATTCAAAATAACCTAAATGCCTAGCATGAGTTTACATGGCAATAAATGCTATCCTAACTTAATATGCATGCAATGCTTGATAATGCAAATATGACTTGGACCTAATATGTTATGAATATACATGAAAATGCTAATGTAACCTAAGACCTAAGTAGCATAGAAATGCATGGCAATACCAATATGATTTAAGACCCAATATGCCGGCAATACCAATATGGCCTAGACCTAAAATGTAATGAGAATGCATAGCAATACTATAAACATACGATGACCAATGAACCTAATGCTAATGCTGGAACAAATAGCAACTAATACACAATTTCAAGATATGATAATGCAAAGCATGTTACCTAAACAAAATGCAAATGCATGACAAGGCAAGGAATGCATGAAGAGGCCGAATGGTCACATGGTACTCTAGTGCAATCCTATCTAGTAAATGGCACAAGTACATCATAAATCATATCAAGATACATAATGTCATGACATTTCACAAGCATATGACATACAAAAATCAAAATACACAAGCTCATGGCATGGAGATGCAAACAAGTCAAGAAGGAAGATGAAAATGCAAATGCAAGGCATACTAAATATCAAGATATGCTAACTCATGGCATGGAGATGCAAACAAGTCAAGAAGCAAGATGAAAATGCACATGTAAGGCATAGCAAAATGGAGTAGCTGAATGGTCTTATTACCAAATATAAAAATGCAAACATGTTTATAATATAAGACATGATATATGAAAAAAATGCACAACATGATTCCAATGAACACAATGGCCGAATCTACAAAGAAAAATTATTAAGCATGGAAAAAAAATATAGAATAGAAAATAATGTAAAGAACATATAAAAAATTAAACATAGACATGCAAAGCAAATAACAAGCAAAACTAGTAAATAAAACAAGGAAAGTTAAGCTCAATGGTTGGTGTCAAATGGGCATAGCCTCTCACCCAACCATAATCACTTGGTCTTGCCAAGATCATGAAGCCTTTCCATTTCAAAAATCAGAAAATAAACCATGCTAAACAACAAAATTTAGATGAGCTTCATGGTAGGTAAAAATGGGCATAGCCTCTCCCCTAACCATGGTCACTTGGTCTTGCCAAGATCATATAGCCATTTCAACCTTTTTTGTTTCATTTTTTGTAAAAAATCAGAACCTTAAATATTCAAATAAACCTTCTAAAAGTCAATTTTCCACAACAACATGCAAAAAAGAAAAAAGGAAAAAATCAAGGCAAGCATTCCTTCAAATTCGGCCAAGCATAAACTATGTAAAAAAAAAAAAAAATTGTTTTCAACCATTTTGATGAAGAAGAAGAGATGAAAACTTATGTAAACATTTAAAAAAATTTATTTCTAAGAGAAATGTAGTAGGAAAACAAAGTGGAAAATCAAGAAATCAACATAGAAAACAAGAAGAAAACCATGCTAGAGCTAGGTAGAAATGACTATCTTAAAGCTCTCTTATTGAAAACCTTTCTTTTTTCTCTCAAAACCTTTTTTTTTTCTTCCTTAGCTACTGAATTCCAGCCTTCTAACTTGTGAAAAAAATGCTTAGCCCCCCTCCCTTAGCCTTGGCCGAATGGCCTCTCCATCATAGGATTAAATGTGCACTTTTTCCTCCCCCAATTTTGACCTTTAGATTAAGATATTTTCATGACAACATAAAAATGTCATCTTGCCAATTGATAGCAGCCCTTAAGATGTGTACTCAGCCCTTGTAATAACCTCAGCCTTTAGATTCAAAAGAGGACCAATCCCATGCACTCCCCTTGCTTGCCCCTTTAAGTGCCTACCCTTGGATGAGTTGTGCTCTTCCATTCTTGGTCATTGGATGAGGACAACATAAAAATGACATCTTGTAGATTAAATCCAGCCCTTAATATGTGTACTCAGCCCTTGTAGATGGCCTAAGCCATTGGATGAAAAGAGACAATCCCATGCACTCCCTTGCTTGGCCGAATGGATGCCCACCTTTGGATGAATTGTGCTCATCTTTTTTCTTCCATTGACCATTAGATGAGGGTTCTTTCATGACAAATAAAAATGTCATCTTGGCATTTAAACTTGGCCATTGGATGGTGCATTCAACTTTCCTACAAGGCACCTAAGCCATTGGATGAAGAGGGGACCATTTGCAAGGTGTTAGTGGTAGCATGCGAGCTTGATAGTGACTAAGGAATTAAATTGATCAAGCTTCATTCTTCTCCTCTATGCTGGCTGACCAAGGGAAGAAAAATCCTAGCAATTCTTTCTTCTTTCATATTTTTCTTAATTACAAATTTGCCCCTTTCGGTTTCTTCGATAAAATGACCTTTTTGACCCCCAAACCTAAATAAATAGCAAACGGACTCCAAATTCAAATTTTCTTTTTTCAATACTTCCAAATAATTTAAAAATGAGATCTGCAAATTTTCAGAATTTTTGGAACTCGTTTGCTATTTTTCCGGGATTTATCCTGTTGAATTTCTACATAGTCGACCCGGGATTTGGCTATTTTGCAAACGAACTCCGAATCAAGATTTTCTTTCGCCAATCTCTTCGAAATGATTTAAGAATGAGATTTTCAAATTTTCAGAATTTTTGGAGTTCATTTGCTATTTTTTCCAAATTTTTCAATTTTGCCCTTTTACCTCAAAAACCCGATTTTGCTCAAAACAAGTCCGATTTTCATATTTTCTTCAAACTGAGCCTTGGGATATCCTTGTTTAATCACTCCTCATCAATTAGGGGCTTTAGTCTTACCGAATCGGACCATTTTTGTAATTCTTCTAAATTTCACCAAATCCACCAAAAACCCTAATTCTCGGTTTTCTTCCGAATTGACTTTTCTTTCAGTTTTTCTTCAAGTAGCTTCTCCATTACCCGTAGTCAGTGATTATATTTCATTTGAGACCTTTAATTTTGACCAATTTTATCGTTTAAACACTTTTTCCCAAATTTTTCGAACTAGGGTTTCTTTTCTACTGAGATTTCGTAACCCAACTTCTGACCTCCATATCTTTCAATGTAAACCTCGGATTATCAAAATTCTTTCACCGTTTTTCAATTGAACCTCAAATCTTGATTTTGAAAGTGGGTTGACTTGTTCAGTAGTTGACTTTTGTGGGGTTGACTTTTTTGGGGTTGACTTTTTTGAGTTTGACTTTTTTTGTCTGCTTTCTTAGGCTAAGTCTCGGAGTACCACCTGCAGGATGAGAAAAGCCTTTTAGCATTCTGAAACATCAATTTAGGAAGAAAACGTACCTGATTTAGGGGTCCGGACAAAATTAGGTATCTACAGCAGCTATTATAGGTCTCTCTTTCTGATGAAGCTCGAACAAGCCTAAAAAAGAAAGTAACAGCAGAGGAGATTAGAGAAGCTATGTTTGCCATCAAGGGGGATAAGGCTCCTGGCCCGGATGGATTCACATCCCATTTCTTTGACCATTGTGGGAGCTGACTTGATTGCAACTATTATTTCTTCTTTCACTATTGGATATCTTTACCCTGCCTTCAACTCCACCATCATTGCACTTGTGCCCAAAAATCAGAGTCCTAGAAGCATTAAGGAGTTCAGGCCGATTTCATGTTGTTCAGTGGTCTACAAATGCATCACTTCAATTCTGGCCACCAGGATGAAAAAACACTTGGGCTCCCTTGTCAATCCCAACCAAAGTGCTTTCATAGAGGGCAGAAGCATTGTGAAAGGCTATAGCATATCCACTCTCTCCCTAAGATGTGCCATTAAGGTGGACTTGCAAAAGGCCTTTGATTCTTTGAATTAAGGGTTTATTACAAATGTCCTTGTTGTTTTTGGATTTCCTAAGGAATATGTTGAGTGGATTAGCTGCTGTTTTTCTACCCCCAAATTCTCCTTGTCAATTAATGGAGGATTGGCTGGTTATTTCTCTGGAGCAAGGGGAGTTCGATAAGGGGACCCCATTTCCCCGTACTTATTTGTTTTATCAATGAATGTGCTCTCCAAACTCCTAGACACAGCAGCACATTTGGAGTCTTTGCTTTCCATCCAAAATGTAAAAAGATTGACCTTATTCATCCGTGTTTTGCAGATGACTTGCTAATCTTCACCAAAGGCAATCTAGAGTCCATCGCAGGGGTACAAAATGTTATGCAGGAGTTTTATTCAATGTCGGGGCTGCAATTGAACTATGCCAAAAGTGAATTGTACTCATCTGGTATCGATAATGAAACTCTGCAGTTGATTTCCCAAGCTACAGGGTTTAAACTAGGAGGGCGTTTGGTATGATGAAAAGTGATCACTTTCCATGGAAAGTAATTGGTGGAAAAGTGATTCCCATGTTTGGTATGCTAAAAACTGTTCACTTTCCTAGGAATATAACTTTCCTTGGAGAGTTACTTTCCCACAAGTATTGGAATATGATTCCCATGAGAAGTGGTGTGAAAGTAACTTTCTCATGTAGTTAGAAAGTTAAAAAAATGTTAACACAAAATTATCCTCTTCCTATTTGATTTAAAATTATCAATTGAAATATTATTTAAAAATATTTAGTACAAATATTTATTAATAATAAATATTATTGAAATATTTAAATAATATTTAATTTACATCTAGCCTTTTAATTTTTCAATTACTTGAGAGTAACTTCAAAATTTTATTATTAACAAATATTTTTTTTTATCATAAAAATAACTCAAATTACCAATTGAAATATTATTTTTAAATATTTAGTACAAATATTTGTTAATAATAAATATATTGAAATATTGAAATAATATTTAATTTCCATATAACCTTTTAACTTTTCAACTACATGAAAGTAATTTTAAAATTTTATTATTAACAAATATTTTTTATCATAAAAATAAATCAAATTAAAATATTATTTTTAAATATTTAGTACTAATGTTTGTTAATAATAAATATCATTAAAATATTTAATTTGCATATAGTCTTTTAATTTTTCAACTACATGAGTAATTTCAAAATTTTATTATTAACAAATATTTTTTTTATCATAAAAATAACTAAAATTACCAATTAAAATATTATTTTTAAATATTTAGTACAAATGTTTGTTAATAATAAATATCATTAAAATATTAAATAATATTTAATTTGCATCCAGCCTTTTAATTTTTCAACTACATGAGAGTAATTTCTAAAATTTATTATTAATAAATATTTTTTTTCCTAAAAGTAACTCAAATTATCAATTAAAATATTATTTTTAAATATTTAGTACAAATATTTGTTAATAATAAATATCACTGAAATTTTTTAAAATTAATAAAGTTTATATTTTTTGATAAGGGTAATTTCGAAAATTATCATCACATTCCCAAGATTTTGATCAGCATTTTCCCATGTATATCAAATGTTATAAAGTTACATTCCCGAAATCACATTCCCAAGAATCACATTCCATGGAATGTGATTCGTGAGAATGTGATTCTTGGGAATGTGATTCCTAGGAATGTAACTTTCCAGCGTTTGGTATACATAGGAAAGTGCTAATTAAAATCCTGAGAATGTGATGATAATTTCCGAAATTACCCTTATAAAAAAATGTAAATTTTATTAATTTTAAAATTTTTCAATGATATTTATTATTAAAAAAATATTTATACTAAATATTTAAAAATAATATTTTAAATTTGAGTTACTTTTAGGATAAAAAATATTTATTAATAATAAAATTTTGAAATTACTCTCATGTAGTTAAAAAATTAAAAGGCTGGATGCAAATTAAATATTATTTAAATATTTTAATGATATTTATTATTGACAAATATTTGTACTAAATATTTAAAAATAATATTTTAATTGGTAATTTGAGTTATTTTTATGATAAAAAATATTTGTTAATAATAAAATTTGAAATTACTCGCATGTAGTTAAAAAATTAAAAGACTATATGCAAATTAAATATTATTTAAATATTTTAATGATATTTATTATTAACAAATATTTGTACCAAATATTTAAAAATAATATTTTAATTGGCAATTTGAGTTATTTTTATGATAAAAAATATTTGTTAATAATAGAATTTTTAAATTACTTTTATGTAGTTTCAAAGTTAAAAGGCTGTATAAAAATTAAATATTATTTAAATATTTCAATGATATTTATTATTAACAAATATTTGTACTAAATATTTAAAAATAATATTTCAATTGGTAGTTTGAGTTACTTTTATGATAAAAAAATGTTTGTTAATAATAAATTTTTAAGGTACTCTCAAGTAATTAAAAAATTAAAAAGCAAAATGCAAATTAAATATTATTTAAATATTTCAATAATATTTATTATTAATAAATATTTGTACGAAATATTTTAAAATAATATTTTAATTGATAATTTTAACTCAAATAGAAAAAGGATAATGTTGTCTTTAACTTTCCAACTACATGGGAAAGTTACTTTCCCACCACTTCTCATGGGAATCACATTCCAATGCTTGTGGGAAAGTAACTCTCCAAGGAAAGTTAAATTCCCAGGAAAGTAAACAGTTTTTAGTATACCAAACATGAGAATCACATTCCCACCAATTACTTTCCATGGAAAGTGATCACTTTCCATCATACCAAACGCCCTCTTAAATCCTTGCCTGTCCGATATCTGGGCGTTCCCTTGGTCACAAGGAAGTTGACAGCTTCTAACTGTGCTCCTCTTCTTGAGAAAGTGACAGCAAGAATTGACAGTTGGTCATCCAAGTTACTTTCATATGCTGGAAGGCTGCAGCTCATACAGGCTGTCCTATTCAACATCCAAAATTACTGGGCCAGGCACTTCATATTACCTAAAGGTATACTGAATAGGCTTAATCAATTGCTTTCAAGGTTTCTTTGGACAGGAAATGACTCCCCTGCCAAAGGGGTTAGAGTAAACTGGCAGAATATTTGTTTTCCAAGGTCTGAGGGTGGCTTGGATTTAAAGAACCTTTCCTCCTGGAATCAAGCATGCGTAATACAACATATATGGGCCTTGTTCTTCAAAGCTGGATCGTTGTGGATTGCTTGAATCCAAGCAAATAGCTTGTCAATTCATCTGTCACCAAGGTGGAAGACTGATTTGGAAGTTCCCTGGTATCTCATACTCAGCTGCAAAGGTATGGGAGGAAATCATGCCTAAGAAGCAAAAGGTTGGATGGGATAGGGTCTTGTGGTTCACTCACCACATTCCTAAGCATTCCCTTATCTCTTGGATGGCCATATTGAATAGACTCCCCACAAATACGAGACTTTTTCAATGGGGGATGGAGGTTGATGTGAATTGCAAGCTTTGCCATGCAGGGCAAGAATCTCGGGATCATTTATTCTTTGAATGCAGTTTTTTCAAGACTATTTGGTTGCAGGTCCTGCAGCTCTATCAGTTACCATTTGGAAATTGCAATAGGGGAAATGTGCTTACTTGGGCTACACAGAAATTTAAGGACAGATCGTTGCTTACTACTATTCTGAAGCTTGCTTGGAATGCAACTATCTACCATGTTTGGAAGGAGAGAAATGGACGTACACATGGAAGGCCTCATAAGACTCCCATGCAGGTTCTTGAAGTAATTAAACAGGAGATCAGATTCAAGTTGGCAGGTCTCATGAATATAAAACTTGATGATGTAAATAATTCACTTTGTACAGCGTAGGGTTTAAGTAGCTCCATATTCTTTCATGTTCATGTATAGGCTAGCTGAGTAGCTAGCTGATTCAGTTTTTGATATAGCAGCTCCTTGCTGCTTCTTGGATAAATAAAATGATTACTTATCCCAAAAAAAAATAAGGTTATGATTGCCACAATTTGAAACATGAGCTTGAAATCATGTGTTATTCTTACATGCATATTTTCTTGCAGCGTACAGGAAACCTGAAGATATGAATTAGCACTCAGTTTGCTTGCATGTTCTTGCAGACTCCATTCGCAGGTTTGACATGTATTCTCTCTCTCTCTCTCTATGCATGACTGCTCCTTTCTTTCATGGTTTACAAACTGTCTTAAGTTGCTGTACATTTGTTTTTTCTCAGTGCAGGTTTGATATTGGCATCCTGGTTTCTTTCTCTTGGGTAATTTCTTGCTTCAATTTTTTTTTTTTTTTTATTAAAAAAAAAGGGCCAAATCAACTGTCCTGCTCCTTCCAACAAAAACTTGGCCTGTTCCTCTGTTCCCCCCCCCCCCCCCTTATTCTTTCTTCATTTTGTCTTGTAACTTTTGTTCCCCTTCTTGCAGGGTTAATAATGCTGAAGTTTTGTATTTGGGATTAGTTTCGAGTGCAGTCTTCATGCTTGTTATGCCTCTGTGTAAAGCCAGTGGTGGTGTCTTGCTTCAGATGGCACCACCTAATATTCCATCTTCAGCTATTAGCAAATGCTGGCGGCAGGTGTTTACTTTACCTTTGATATTGTTATGCAAATTTTATGTCAAATTTATGCATCTTTCTTTTGTGAATTATAATTTGATTTTCTATCTTGTTCCCAATACTAGAGTATGTCCATAGTTGGTACCATGAATTGGGAATACATGATTTGACAGTCCAAACTGATTATGTATAAGCCTCATCCCATTTTTCCCCCTTTTTTTAATTGGATTTATGAGATTGTTGCTGGGAAAAGAACCTTATATTGGAGTCACTTTGTCATCCCAAATGAATAGGTTACGACTAGGGGAATTTTGAATCTGCTTCCTGGGTCAAATTACCATTCAGAAAATAATACTTTATAGTAATTTATATTATTTATGTAATTAAGAAATTTCGTGGGGTTTCATCTGCTTGAATTTTGTTGTTGTTGTTTGTGTTATCTTCATTCTCATATATGTGGCTTTAGTTTGTATGTGTGTTTCTGGATCTTTCCCCTGTTTACATGCTTGCAAATTGCAATGTATTTCATCGTATATATATATATATATTCTTACAATTATGATGAAGAAGAAATAATGGAGCTATATTAAGTGATAGAGTAGAACACTAGGAGTCTAGCAGTTTAGATACAAATTCATCAATGTTTTTATCTGAACTTCCACCATCGTCAACCGCCTCTGTGGCCACTTTCTTCCACTTCTTAGCATTTTTCTTAACCTCTTTTCCCTTTTCTCCTTCCATTAGTTCCTTTATGCACAGCGCTATAACCTCTCTTTTCACGAGACCTGTCTCGTCGGGCGGAACTCGTATTCCATTTCCCCAGATATCCTCTACATACTTGGCGTTGGTGAATTGGTCGGTCCACTGAGGCATTGCCACCATTGGAACTCCCAAACTCAGAGCTTCAAGAACAGAATTGAATCCACAATGCGTTACAAAGCATCCTACAGACTCATGAGCTAGCACCTTCAGTTGTGGGCACCATTTCACCACCAAACCCTTCCTACATGTCTTCTCTATGAAGTTGGCTGGTAGCTTGGCCTCCTCCGATGCCCTCACAACCCATAAAAAGTAGCAGTTGCTTCTTGTCAATCCCCGAGCTAGCTCTTCCATTTGCTCTATTTCTAGTTCTGTCATGCTCCCAAATGACACATAAACAACTGAACCATTTGGCTTATCATTTAGCCAACACATGCAAGGGGTGCTGCTTGGCTTAAAAAGACTTATATCATCGTCTTGGTCATCTTCTAGTCTCCTGTCCAGATGCATAGATGGAAGACTTGGTCCAATCGTCCCTAGTTTCCAATGTTTCGACATCCAATCCACCACCTAAAATAACGAAAAAGTAAAGGGAGTACAAAAATAAACCTTCCATATAGAATTTAATTGATCAAATACACAGCAAAGAATTGTACCTCTTTCTCCAATTCGTAAAAACTGTTAAAAAGTACCCAGTTGGCTTCATCAATGTTGGAGAATTGATTCATGACCACGTCAAACCAAGCCGGGGAACATCCATAGAAATACACAGATGATGGTGTCTCAGAAGCTTCAAGCAACGGTAACCCAGGAAGCAAAACATTAGACCCTGAGAGTGGCAGCTGAAGAAATCCCTTGTGCACATGGTAATATATGCTGTTGACAGCACAAGATTGTGTGAAAAATAGCACCCCAAATAGCCCGAACTGCTTTGCTATATCAAGTGCCCAAGGCAAAAATCCGTCATAGATTAGGGCACTAATGGGACGGCCAATACCATCAAGTTTCTTGATTAAATTAACCAAAGTTTGTGAGCCTACAGTTCTGAAAGTTGTCAGGTAGGTCTCCGGACTCTCAGCCTCTGCATATCCACCTTTATCGAATCCATCAGAAATTACTTCAACATCAATAGAGCTACTAAGCTCTGTATGCAAGGACTTGGAGACGAAGATTGTGGTTGCTAGTGTGGCTTCAACACCTTTGGAGACCAAACGTTTAGCAAATCGGAGCATAGGGTTTATGTGGCCTTGAGCAGGGTAAGGCAGGAGTAGAACGTGAGCTCTAATGGCTCTCTTTGCCTTGCTCATTTCTCTGTGTTGCTCAGGTTCAATGGTTTCTGCGTTCTTAACCTTAGTCATCCTTTATTTAATCGTTAAACTTTGTTTTACGTGATTTGAAGGATAATCTTGTACTTCTTTAATTGAATTTAAAATTTTAAAGCTTATAGCTTTCAGTGTTTTAGTTCTGTTATCTTATCTTTGATTCGTTCCCTTTTGATAATATTGCATTCAAACAATCGTCACAAACTGGATGGTCCCTTTGATCCAAAGGCCAAGACGCCAAGTCACAAAAACCAAAAATTTCCGCTAACCCTTTGACAAAGCTCCATTCTGCCCAATCAAATGCTTTATCCATGCAAGTTCAAGGAAGGTCATAGTAGCAATATAAATATGGAAGCAGTGCGAATTTTCTTAATGGCTTTCTAATGATTACATAATTTGATGTTTGAATGCAATAAATATAAGGGAGAGCGAATCATTTTTCAATATGTAATGACCAAACACTTTAATAAGATAAGTAGCAAGGCAGAAGCAATCGCACAATGCTAAACGAAGCTTACAATAACAACTTGATCGAAGGCTAAGGATTCAACTATTAAATTTTAAACGGCACTAAGAATTATAAATCGATAGCAACTGTTAAGTTAAGCTTGAGTTATTTTTTTATATTTCTTAACTAAGCAAACCAAATTGGATGGATAAAGAAGGATTATACTTCAAAATAAAAAAATAAACATTATATCAACTTTTAAATTTAAAACTGAGAGGAGTTTTGATTTTGTTAATTATGAATTAAATTAAATTTAAATAAAAAAGAAAAAGATTTATTTATAGATTATGGAACATGCAGCTTTAACTCGGGCCAAAATTAGCCCAATCATAAAAGGCCAATCAAGTGAAGAACTTTAGCCCAATCATAAAAGGCCTATAAGAAAATAAGGAAAAATCCCCCCTTATTTTGCAATACAAAGTGTTTTAGGGTTCTGCTCTTATCGACCCTTCCAACATAAAGCCACACGAAGAGCAGCAGCAGTAGCAGCAGAGCAAAGGGTTTAGAGAGGAAATGGCGGCGAAAAGGAAGACCCCTGTTAAGAGCCGAAACCCAGATCTTATACGTGGTGTAGGCAAGTATTCCAGGTCTAAGATGTACCACAAGCGTGGCCTTTGGGCTATCAAGGCCAAAAACGGTGGCGTCTTGCCCCGCCATGACCCCAAGCCTAAGGCCCCCGTTGCCGCCGAGAAGGCTCCCAAGTTTTACCCGGCTGATGATGTCAAGAAGCCACTTCTTAATAAGCGCAAGCCTAAACCCACCAAGCTCAGGTTCTTTTCTGAAATGATTATTTATTTATTTATTTGCAGATCTCTAAAGATATGTTTCTTAATGTTGGGTTTTCTTTTTTTCTTTTATTTGTTTAGAGCGAGCATTACACCAGGGACGGTTTTGATTTTGTTGGCTGGGAGGTTTATGGGGAAGAGAGTTGTTTTCTTGAAGCAACTTACTTCTGGGCTTCTTTTGGTTACCGGTGAGCTTTTTTTTTTTTTTTTTTTTTTTTTTTTTTTTTTTGTTTCATAGTAATTTTGTTAGTTTAAAACATGTGTTGTACACATTTTACTACTGCCCGTTATTAGTTATTGACACAGTTCATTTTGCTGAATGTTTATTTGGAATTTTTGTTGATGGAGTGAATTCAGTAACTGTGAAAATGTAAATTTAAAGCAGTTGCAGCTAATACTTACCAATAAAGATTGATTTGTCAAATTCAATAACAGATCGGATGTATGAAAATGGTGATAAAACATTATTGGTTTCTCTATGCCACAATATGGATTCACAAGTGTCAGCACTCAGCAGTAGGATTGATGCTTAGATGAATTCTGTTTTGATTTTGAAGAAGCACAAGGTTTTGTTATATTTTCGTGCTTGTGCTTATTTATTTTAGCATATTTATGTATATAGGTTAGACCTATGTTACTCGAACTGAGAGGTGTTGGAAGTGGGTATGTGTCTGAAACGGGTATGCTCAATTTTTTTAAGTTTTTTCATATATTTGGAGGACCGTACTCTCATATTCATGTCTGAATACGTGTCGGACATAAGTACTTTACAAAAATAAAGAGACGGGTAACATTTGGTTAGATGCTGTTATACCACAACCCATTTGACATTCAATAAGTTTACATTGAGTGATGTGTTTCTGAAAATTTGATGCTTTTTACATTTATTTCACATCTCTGTATAGTATCTACATTTACCTCTTGTGGTTTATGGGGCTAGGCTATCATTGTGTGTTGGCTGTTCATCATAAATTAGTTTTATCTTTCATGGTTTTTGCTAGTCTTTGCTTGTATTTCACGTCTGCGTGTAGTATCTAAATTTGCCTCTTGTGGTTTTGGGTTATAGGCTATCATTATGTGTTGGCTGTTCATCATAAACTAGTGGTTCTTTCATGGTTTATGCTAGTGCTTTGCTTAAATTTGGGAATTTCATTTCATTACAGGACCATTCAAGATTAATGGTGTTCCTTTAAGGCGTGTGAACCAATCCTATGTCATTGCTACTTCCACCAAGGTTGATATCTCTGGAGTTAATGTAGAGAAGTTTGATGACAAGTACTTTGCCAAGGAAGTAGAAAAGAAGAAGAAGAAGGGTGAGGGAGAGTTTTTCGAAGCTGAAAAAGAGGTTAGTTAGTCTTATTTTTCCTAGTGTTGTCAAGGACGCAAGGCACATTCTAAGCGTTACAACCCTATATTATCTCAGGCGCAAGGTGCAAAAAAAGCACTTGCCTGAGTGAAGTCGCAATATGTATATGTGTGTGTGTGTGTGTATATATATATATATATATATATATATATATATATATATATATATATATATATATATATATAATTATGATAATAAACTCTAAAGAGTGGTCTAATTTATCTACAAAACATGTAATTTTTTTTTATTACCGAATATGCATGATTTCCTTATGATCCCATATATGTTGTTGAATATTCAAATATTGAGAAGTAGAGAGTTTGATACTATCCCCTTTCTTACTAGTAAAGGTACATCTAATTAAAAAAATTAAAATAAAAAAAATTAAAGAGAATTTCAGTCAGGCGGGTTTTTTTTACGCCTATCGTTTTACGAAAAAGCGCATCTTGGCGCACTAGGCGTGCACTTGATCAAATGCGCCTTGCTCGAAAGGGTCTGAGGCGTTTTTGTTATCTAGCGCTAAGGCGTAGGCGCTAGCCTTGACAACACTGATTTTTCCTGCATTTTATTATAATTTAAGCAGCCCTAATTGGGTTCATCTAGTTTCATGTGCTGATGTTCTATTCTTTTACCTTTTCTAAAAAAAAATAAAATTGTAGGATAAGAAGACACTGCCAGATGACAAGAAAGAGGACCAGAAAGCTGTTGATGCTTCTTTGATAAAGTCAATTGAGGGAGTCCCTGACTTGAAGGGCTACCTTGCTGCAAGATTTTCTCTCAAGTCCGGCATGAAACCTCATGAGCTTGTTTTCTAGAGGGAATTTTGCATTTAGTTATGCTGTATGCTTTACTTTGGTTTTTTTTTTTTGGTTTATAGTTTCAGTGGTTGTATTATCAGATGATATATGGACAAAAACCTAAATTTTGGGTTACTATCTTTTGTTATGCAAGTACTTGAGTTTTCCTTATTTGATTGTGTTTTTTTTTTTCTTTTTCATTGGAGCTTGTTCTAAGGAATGCCATCAGTTTTACGTCCAGAAAAGGTTTTTTTTTAAAGGTGTTAATACAATTGACCTGTCACAGTTTGGCCTCTAGGTCCCCTATGAAAATATTGATGGTATCCAGAAATTTATGAATGGAGAATTAAACCGATAAACTTTTTAAATGTGAAAAAAGAAAATGCAAATACTTGAGCTGTGTTTATTCTAATCTGAAAAATCAGTTAAACAACTCGTCTGAATTTGAATTTAATTTAATTTAATAAAAAAAATCAATAATTTGAATCTGTTATGATATTGAAATGAATTGAATTAATTCAATTTTAAAATTATCTAAACTTGAATAACTCGAAAGTTTAATAAAAAAATATTCGAAATTAAATTGATTTGATTTTAAAATTCAATAATTTAAAATTAAAATGATTCATATTCGATAATTCAAATACGAATAATCCAAATGTTAAATTCAAAATTTTCGAATTTGAAATAACATAAATTTTCTTCAACTCGGAATGATCCGACGGAATCCGTCAGAGTGACACCTCTAACAAATACGGAGTACAAATTGATATTTTGCATTACAAATATATCACTGTGAAAGTATTGATATTATTGCAAATGAAAGACTACAAATATAGCATTGTGAAAGGTGGAATAGGGAGGGGGGAAATTAGTAACAAAATGGCTATAAAAAGGTCAAATATTTTGAATTGAATGAAAACTCTGTTAATGATGGAGTCCATGAACCTTGAATTAATTTAAGAATGGACCAATGAAGGAGTTTTCACAAAGAAAAATAAGTTGTAACAATGACAGCTTTGGCTAAGGATTTCTACCATCGAGACATTGTTTCACTTCCTTGGGCAGTTTGAGCTTGACTTTATGATTTTACCTACCAGTAAGCTCCGTAAATGGAGTGAGTTGGCTTCCCGTAAGAGATTAATCCATTTGACTGAAGGATGGGGGCATGGCTGGCCACACAAATGAAGGCCTCTCTTGAGGTACCTGTGGTGGATCTGCTTCCCCTGAAAGAACCTGTAAAACAGTCTCTTTTTCTTGAATAGTTCTAGCCAATCCAAAATCTCCTAGCCTTGCGTTAAACTATGAATCCAACATATATGTTGCTGGCTTTTATCAGTTTATGTCACGGTGAAGCACTCTCTTCTGACAACCATTGTGAAGATAATCTAGTGCTTGAGCTCCACTCCTTGTATTATGCTTAGCCTTTGCTCCCAGCTCAGTGTTAATCCCTCCATGCTTGCCTTGTCATTGCAAAAGATGAACTTATCCAAGCTTCCATTTGGCATGTACTCGTACACAAGAAGGAGCTCGCGTTTTTCATATATAGCACCATCCAATTAACTTCACAAGATTTTTGTGATTGAGGTTGCCAATTGTTGTTACTTCTGCTAAGATTTCTTGCTTGCCTTGATGTGACTTCTTCGATACTCTTTTGACAGCCATGTCCTTGTTTCTCCAGGATCCCTTGTAGACAGTTCCAAATCCACCTTTCCCAAGCTTGTACTTGTGGCTAAAACTGCCAGTTGCTTGTTTTAATTCTTTCAATCGAAACTTCCTTGGAGCCAATTTGGAATGGGTAATATCATCTTCTGTATTTCCTCGGGCACCCTCCAAATCCTCATCACCATAAATAATCGACGGTAGAAGGAGCCGAAATGACCATTGCGTTGCGTTGCAGCCGCTATTTAAATTTCTGATTACTGCTTAAAGGAACTTGCTTGATTGAATCGATGCTATTTATGTTTAAGCCAATATGATTGCCATCCAAGTCCTCAGCGTTGCTCTTCCTTGCGTCAAATTCCAACGCTACCACCCTGGCTTGAGAAGAACCATCTGAATTAGCATTTATAATCCCAAGCCATTATTTTCCTTGGCTGTTATCTGGATGACTAGAATTTCCGGTTATTATAAAGGCCAGGCCTTCACCGCCAGGAGACGTTTGTTTGAGGATATTGAGGACGAAAGTTGTATTAACGGAAGCAATGGTGCCATTGCCATTGCCTTTCGACAGCCTAAATGGTTTCTTATACAAGGCTCGTCCTGATAATTTTTTTTTACCTCCATTAACATCCAGGGTAACTTGGATGGCTCCAAGGACTCTGTAAGAATTCTTGCTCAAGATAAGCTGTCTTTAATCTTCTTTTAGGAAGGTTGAAAAATTAAATCCAAAGCAGCTTACCTGAATACGAGCCTGATTCAGGAACACTGCTAGGATTAAAAAGTAGGCCAGTAGAGGAGACCACATGCTTCTAATGAAAAACTGTAATAGCCAGGTTTCTGGTTATATGATGAATAGCATTGAATTGGAGGGCGATAAGTTTCAAATTCACAGGTGATTTTGATTTTATAAAGAAAAAAAAAATGTAAAACAAGTTTGGTCAACCCAATGAGTTGGAAAAATCGAGCAACTTCCTTGTATTTTCTTCTATTCTTGGCCTTCTATTGCATGCACTTAGTATCTTTCAACTCTTAAGAATGGTTATATTGGACTTTCCCACAAATTTTTCTAAATTATGAGAATATTTTGATATCTAAGAAGTAAGAAATTATTGGTTTTAATAAATAATTTATTTAGAACTGATTATAATAAGTTGTAATTTCTAAAGTTTCTTTCTTTCAGTCTTTTTTTTTTTTTTTTTAATTTTTTTTTTATAATTTTGAAATATTAGAATTTATCAAGAATTCAACAGTATTTTATATGTTCTTAGGGCACTAGGGCTGAATCACATTGTATTTTATCTTCTTGTCTTTGTGTTTTGTTATTTTCAATAAAATTACATTTATTAAAAAAAAATAATAATTATAAACATAACATATATACATTTAGTCGGAAAACTCAATAAACAAATCAAACAAATAATTAATTTCAGATTTAAAGCAAAAAAAATGGAGTGATGAGTTTCCATGGTTTTTCAAAACCAATATTAAAGATTTAGAAAGGTATAGTTGACAATGATGATGGGTCAGCAGCACCAATTGCTGCATATATATCCAGGCCGGTAGGCGGTAGAACATGCCTTTTCTTCCTTAATTTCCTTTCCTCTCCTATCAAACCATAGCGTTGAAAAAGTTCTTTTATATTAGATCATCAAAGCTTAAATTAAATTCAAATTTAAAGCAAAAAAAAGAAAGAAAAAAAATTAGAGCTGATGCATAATTTAAATAGGAGTAACTGTTATATAAGTTGAATGTAGACCGGGTCGACTTGAAATAGGATTTTTTTTAATTTAGTTTGATTTGGATTATTATTTCATTAATAAAATAATTTGTTATTAATTTTTAATATTTTTAAACAATAAAATAAAATTTTCGAACTCGACGGATCAAATCGGACCTTAGACAAACAAATTTTTTATTCTTCAGACTTGACCAACTTAACTCCTGAACATCTCTAATTGCATGTGTCATCCTTCTATTTTATCTAAATATTTCATCCATTGTTTGTTCAAAACAGATACGAGAGATTACTGTACAAGTTTATTTGACTTGATTCACTTGAAGTTTGTATTAATTAGGATTAATTTTAAATTTTAATTATTTAATACTAAAAAACACTATGATTATATATTAAAAAATATTAAAATTATATATATCAGGTGAGAAATTAAAGAAAACATATATATTTTAAATCAAATCAGCTTTTAATGTATATAAGTTTAATTGGGCGTTTGAATATTTGGTTCAATGATTAATATATATTTTTTATTTAAAGAATTGAATTTAAATTCTCCATCCCAATATTGCTTTTTCACTTGAGCTATTACATAAGCATTTTTAGCATAATAAAATAAATTAAAATATTTTATGTGATTAAATAGTATGTTATCATCAACATATAAATGCAATATAATAAAAAATTTCGTTAATTTAGTAAAATTATTATTCTTAAATTGTGACCTCATTTTATGCTTGTATGACATTAATAGGTTGAATTCTACTATATTGACCTGATAAAAAAAAAAGGGATTTATATAATATTTTATGTTAGGAAGATGTTGATTTGATGATGTTTTTTGTTTCCAAAGGTTTCTTTGAATTAGTCTGAAATAATATTAATTCCAGTAATAAGTTAGTATTCCAACGAAAAGAAGGGGAGTTGTTGAACAGGAAAAATATATCTTCAAGTATTTTCAATTTGTATGGTGAGGTTAATTTTGGATATGTTCATATATATTATCATATCCTACATAATAATGTCTCCTTTTATTTGTGTGCAGTACCTTTGATTTGATATTATATGAAATTTCTTCAACCTTTAGTTTGTTTTTTCTGTTTATAACAAAATAATTAAATTAGATAGTTTAAGAGTCCTGAGTTTCCTTTCCACCAAGAACAAGTCTAGGTAGGCAATAGCCATCACCATTATTCAAAAGTCAACTTGGCATGGCAACTGTACTGTATATTATTATTTAATATCTTTATTAAACTAATTATGTTAATTACTTAGGTCTCAACAAATTCAAAATAATCATTCTTTTGATTACATTTGATAATTTTAAATTCGATACGAAAATACAATAGGATTAACAAATATAAAAATAATATAATAAATATAAAAATAATATAATAAACATAAAATGATATGTTTAAATATGATTAACATGACATACTTAATACACATATAATATTCATATTAAAATTTTTAATGTATTTAATAATTTATATTATTTTTTATATTTACATAATTAACATAAAAAAAAATAACACACGACATACATCAACAAAATACCAAATCTAATTTGCTCTTACAACTTACAAACTTCAAATTTGTTGTTTTTTATTTCAACTTTTTTTGTTATTATTATTATTAATCTAAAGGATCAAAGAGGAAATTTCTTCACATCATCAATCTAATTAGGAACAATTTTTTTTTGGAAGGGGAAATATTCAAAATGTTTTAAAAAAGGTAGCCTTACTAGCAAGTGTCCAGGCTAGTTCTTACAATCCAAAAATCCCCAAACTTTTAACATAACTAGAATTATGCCCCCCCGTTTCACTGGGGGGTTTTTAAATTTTATTGTAATTTTTTTAATTAATAATAAAATTTTAAAATAAATTTTATTAAATAATAATGTTTTATTTAAGTTTTTATTTTAAAATTTTAATAATATTAATATAATTGTTTTAATTATGAAATTAAATTATTATAATTATTTATCTATGAATTACGTAATACAAATTCATTTTCAATTGTTATTATACATTTTTAAATATATTTAGATCTTATTATATAGTGCATATTTTTATATATAGGAGGTAAAAAAATAATAAATAAAATATATTAATGAAAAATTAATTTTAAATTAAATTTTATTTAATAATAATTATTTATTTAATTATTTATAAAGTTTAATAATATTAATATAATTATATTTTTTTAATTATGAAAATAAAATTTATGATAATTGTTTATTTATAAATTACATAATGCAAATGCATTTTTAATTATTATTTATATGCATTTTTTAAACGTATTTAGATCTTATTGTATATATTTATTTATAAAAGGTAAAAAATAATAAATGAAAAATAACAAAATAAAATTATGATTTGTATTTTATTCTCTCGTTGGGTCAACTTTCTCAAATAGGTTAGCAGCAAGTTTTTTTTTTTTTTTTGGGTTAAATTAATGAAGTATTAACTCACTTTTATATTTTATTTTGCATATTTAATTATTCAAATAAAAAATAACTAAAATAAAATTATGGTTTATATTTAATACTCTCGATTGATCAGCTTTCTCAATCTGGCTAATGTTATCAGATTTAACTATGCAAGTGCACGTATCGTTAACAAGTAATATAATGAAGAGTAGGGTATCGTTCCCACGAGGAATTGTTACCATATTCGTTAAGTATTAGAATTAGAATAACTTAATCTTATTCAAACAAACGATTAGAAATTATAAATTAAAAACTAAATAATAAATAAAAGAAAGCAAATTAAAATTAGAATTAATTACTTGAGAAAAGCCTAGCATTACAATTTTTCTCAATACTTCGTATGAACTTCTCCTACCCTTAATGATCTTGAGTTGTTGACCTAAAGTTTTAATCTATTTATAAGGATCTTTCGATAGTCTTATAAAAATATCTCTTTTAATCAATTAACTATATTCCCATGATAATTGAATTAAAGAAGAACTCATTAAGCTTAGACTCTAAAATTGATTACACATGATACGTAAGTGTATTCCTACCCTACATGCAAATTAATTCATCATAATAAATGAATATGAAACATGTGTTATACAATCCATGTCTAACACTAAACTCCTTTTTTTAAGTTGTATCTAGGTTACCATACCAATCTAATTGGTAGCTAAGCAATTAGAAGCATTAAGTACAAGATTGAATAAACAACATCAAATATCATTAAATCAAGAAAGAAACTAAAATAATCCAAACTACATGTTGAGTTTCATTGAAATCCGAGAAAAATAAATTTACTTCATGCTAAATAATAAAAATATAAAACAAATGAGTTTCACCGTCATAAATATTACAAGAAAGATAAAGAAGATTAAGGGAAAGAGAAAACTAAGGGTTGTCAGATTTTCAATCTTCAATCTCCCAAAATCTTTTTAGCTCCTTGCAACTTTTTTGGTGGCTACTATCCTCTTAAGAAAATTAGGTTTTTAAAACTTAATTTCCCTTTATTTAAAGGCTTAAAAAGTCCTATTTATAGTGCCTTAGACCTTTGGAGTCAGAAACTTCGCGTGCAAGCAACAGTTAAGACTTCAGTCTTTTATTTATTTATTTATTTTCTCGCTTCGGCGCCGCGGCGTTGGCTGGTGGCTCCAGCTTCTCGGGTGGCTGCCTTGGGCTTATGTCGTCTTCTCGCACTTCCTCGGTTAATTTGGATGGGCAAATCTTGTCCGATTTGGACGGGTAAACTACTATTGGAAAGGTATGGAAATCAGCTTCAAAAGTCAAGAGGAAGTTTTCTTGAATAAAGATTTTAAGATCATGTTTTCCTAGAAACAAGCTCCGGAGGTCAAATCTTCCCATCCGTTACTTTGCACCATTTTTCGTCTTTTTGCACCTCGAAGCTCCTTCTCACTTTAGTCCTATAAAAATACAAAAACACTAACTTAATAACTAATTTAAACATGAAATAAATAAATAAAATTAATCTAAAAACAATTAAATAATTTATTTCGAATAAAAACTTTAAGGACTTAGCCGATTTGAATGCACAAAATATGGTAAAATAACTATATTTCATAGAGTTATCACACTCCCAAACTTAAGATTTTGCTAGTTCTCGAGCAAAGCAAAACAAATAAACTAAATAAAACGAATCAAAACACAACTCAAGATAAATGCACTTAAATAATGATTCCCTTAATTGTCCTCAAAAGTTATCTCAAAATTCCGACTTAAAGTAGAACACAAACATAATCCAACTTTATGATTCAATTCAATCGTATACCTCATGCTTGAATGAAATTTCAGTGTGTGTGTGAATAATCTCTTTACAAATCATTACATGCAATCTAAATAAGTTTATGCCAATGCAAAATACGAATTAGTACTAGATTCTCATATGTTTGCTTTTCATCTCTCTCCACTAATGTAGACTAACACTTAATCAAGGATCAAGTAGGTCTTTAATAAGCTTGTAACGTAAGGCTAGGGTCAAGATAGGATAAAGATATATTTCGCTTTAAGTCACCCATAGACACTTTGCATTTTTTTCAGGATTTTTGAGAGTCATAGCCTTTTCCTCAAATTACATACTTTATTATTTGAATGCATTTTTCTTTTGCTTCAC
Source organism: Fremontodendron californicum (assembly GCA_030761205.1). Classification (NCBI taxonomy): domain Eukaryota; kingdom Viridiplantae; phylum Streptophyta; class Magnoliopsida; order Malvales; family Malvaceae; genus Fremontodendron; species Fremontodendron californicum. Next base: position 32,803,285 of record JAULJL010000005.1, read on the forward strand.
CACTTTATTCTTTCATTTTCCCCTCGGTTCTTCGTTTTCGAAGACTCATAATCTTTTTTTTTTTCATTCACATCACCATTTCACCCAAATTTGACATGGCTTATAATTATTTCCTGTAATATCATACATATGCCTATGTAGTGAGGGTTAATCATGGTTTTTCTTATTAGGCTAGGCTAAAATATGTGGCAATCAAAGAAAATAGATATATCAATTAGGCACAAAGAGGTAGAATAAGGATAATCATATATGCATAGGTAGGCTAGAAAGGCTCAAACGATCCAAAGATGGCCTAAATTATCTCCTCAACTTAGTGTTGTCTAAGATTTCGCCTCGAGAGAGAATCAATCAAATTCTAGGCTTCTTGACATAATCACAATTCACATCAGCATAAGCAGTCTTTAAATAAGCAATGCAAATCTAAGCAAGAGATATGGTGCTCAATTGATTAAAAATCACATCCTAACAATAAGACTAACAAAAGAATTTAACATAAAATCAAGTCATGCTTATGTTTTTCCAAAGATTCAAGATAAATCAATAACTAATTCTTATCATTGGATAAGATCCTCATCATATTAAGTGTAAAATATCTCAAGCAAAAAAAAATTGTTTATATATAAAGACTCCTAAACATAAACATAAAAAATAAACTAAAAGGAAAACAACCAAATTTACTAAAAAAAAAAATCACATAAAACAAAAGAAATCGATAAACTAAAAACCAACACCCCCAAACTTAAAACAAACATTGTCCTCAATGATTAGAAATAAAAAGAGTAAGAACAAGAAAACTCCCCTATCGATGAAGGCAAAATAGGAGAAGCTGTAGTTTTCCTCTTAGACCTCATATGGTTGTCCAAGTTAGGTGAGTGCCTACTACAAAAGAAAACAAAGTAAAAAGAAATTAATAAGAATATCCTAAAAAAAATAAAATTCAAAATTAAAGAATTTTTTTTTCAGAACTTGGGTGGCCTCCCAAGAAGCGCTTGATTTATAGGCATCGGCTTGACTATCTCATGTTTATCATCCGGTATCCAACCACTTGATGATTTTCGTTTCATGCCATTTGGCTATCCTTTCTTTGAACAACTTCGCTTTATTGCAGGCTTGAAAGCGGAATTCATCCCTCTCGGAAGTAGAATTCAATAATGCCTTAAGCGGATCAATGGATAAATTTCTATAAACTCTTCTTTAATAGAACTTTTTACCACATTGACTAGCTTAGACTGTTGGATGCATTGGGGAACAAGTGGTGGTGGGTTACACTGAATCTTCTTGAGCTTTCATAAATTCTTCTTGAGCTTTCATAAATTCTTCAAGAGGCTCAGTTGGCAATTCAAGGTTCTTGCTATCCTCATCTATCTCTTGTTCACTACTGAGTGTGATTTCATTGCAATGCTCATCTTTACCTGGTCTGGAATTAGATTCAATGTCATCTGAAAGTGTTTCTTAAGGGCAATTGTTAATGGCATTCACAAGCTGGCTCATTTGTGTCTCAAGATTTCTAAATGATGCTATTTGACTTTGAAGTAATGCTGAATAATTCTGATTGGTCACTGCTTGACTTGCCATGAATTGCATAAACACCTCTTCCAATGATGGCTTAGTTTCTGAGGCAGGTGCTTGGGCTTGACTTTGAATGATAGCATCGGTGCTTGCCATGTAATGTGTGAACACCTCTTCCAATGATGGCATATTTTCTGGAGCAGGTGCTTGAGCATATGGTGGAAACCCATGAGGATATGCTTGATTTTCTGAATAGGAAGACCATTGATTGTTGTTCCAAGAAGAAGTTTTGTGATCTCCCCAACCTGGATTGTAGTTGTTGGAATAGAAATTATTTTGATCCATATTGTAGTTTCCAACATATTCCATTGATTCAGCATAGGTTGGGCACCAATCACTACGATGTCCACCCCCACAGAGTTTACAAATTACAAATAGGCTTTGGACAGAAGGTACACACAAAGTGTCAAGCTTCTCGTTACGTGCAGCCACTTATGCAGATAAAGCATTGATTGCATCTCGTTTATAATCCCACATAGTGCACCCAAATCAACAAAACCTGAAAATAAAGAAAAATAAAGTTTGAATTAAGACTAAGATTGCTTGGTATTAATATTAACAAAAAATAGTAAAACAATTCCTTGGCAACTGCGCCAAAAACTTATTGTCAGATTTAACTACGCAAGTGCACATATCGTTAACAAGTAATATAATGAAGAGTAGGGTATCGTTCCACGAGAAATTGTTACCAAATTGGTTAAGTACTAAAATTAGAACAACTTATTCTTATTCAAACAAACGATTAGAAATTATAAACTAAAAACTAAATAAAAGAAAGAAAGAAAGCAAATTAAAATTAAAATTAGGATTAATTACTTGAGAAAAGCCTAGGATTACAATTCCCCTCAACACTTCATATGAACTTCTCCTACCCTCTTAACTTGATTAATGATCTTGAGTTGTTAACCTAGAGTTCTAATATATTTTTAAGGATCTTTTGATGGTCTTATAAAAATATTCCTTTTAACCAATTAACTATATTCATATGATAATTGAATTAAAGAAGAACTCATTAAGCTTAGACTCTAAAATTGATTACACATGATACGTAAGTGTATTCCTACCCTACATGCAGATCAATTCATCATAATAAATGAATATGAAACATGTGTTATACAATCCATGTCTAACACTAAACTCGCTTTTCCAAGTTGTATCTAGATTACCACATCAATCTAATTGGTAGCTAAGCAATTAGAAGCATTAAGCACAAGATTGAATAAACAATATCAAATATCATTAAATCAAGAAAGAAACTAAAATAATCCAAGCTACATATTGAGTTCCATTGAAATCCTAGAAAAATATATTTAGTTCATGCTAAATAATAAAAATATAAAACAAAGGAGTTTCACCATCATAAATAATAAAAAAAAATATAAAGAAGATTAAAAGAAAGAGAAAATTAAGAGTTGTCAGATCTTCAATCTCCCAAAATCTTTTTAGCTCCTTGCAACTTTTTGTGTGGCTACTTTCCTCTTAAGAAAATTAAGTTTTTAGAACTTAATTCCCATTTATTTTAGGCTTAAAAAGTCCTATTTATAGTGCTTTAGACCCTTGGAGTCAGAAACTTCGCATGCAAGCAACAGGTAAGACTTCAGTCTTTTTTTATTTTATTTTTTTCTCGCTTGGGCGCCGCGGCGTTGGCTGGTGGTGCCATGGCGCCAGCCTCTCGGGTGACTGCCTTGGGCTTCTGTCGTCTTCTCGCACTTCCTCGGTTGATTTGGATGGGTAAATCTTGTCCGATTTGGACGAGTAAACTGAAAATGTATAGAAATTAGCTTCAAAAGTCAAGAAGAAAGTTTTATTGAATAAAGACTTTAAGATCATGTTTCTTAGAAACAAGTTCCGGAGGTCAAATATGCCCATCCGTTACTTTGCACCATTTTTCGTCTTTTCGCACCTCGAAACTCCTTCTCACTTTGGTCCTATAAAAATACAAAACACTAACTTAATAACTAATTTAAACATGAAATAAATAAACAAAATTAATCTAAAAATAATTAATTCCGAATAAAAACTTTAAGGACTTAGCCGATTTGAATACACAAAATATGATAAAATAACTATATTTCATAGAGTTATCAGCTAGCAGCAAGTTTTTTTTAAAAAACTTTTTTCCGAGTGGATCAGGTATGGATCCAAAATCAACATGTGAGTCAACGTTTGGACCAATCCCTTTAAATACATCATTTAAAAATAAAATAATATAAAAAAACTAAAACTAAAACTAAAAATAAAAATAAAAAATAAGAAACTTAAAACTAAAAACTAAAAACTAAAAAAATAAACTAAAAATATATATATATAAAAAAAAAAACTTGCCACGTGATCATTAGATAATTTTTCGACTTTCTCACACTGGTTACTGGTTAGCAGCAAATTCGTTTTTTTTTTTTTTTAAAATTTTTTACGAGTGGATCGGGTACGGATCCTAAATCGATCGGTGAGTCAATGTGCGGATCGATCCCTTTAAATACATCATTTGAAAATAAAGTAAATAAATTAATAAATTAAAAATTAAAACTAAAAACTTAAAAAATTAAAAAATTAATATAAATAAAATAAACTATAAAATAAAAAGCTTGACACATGTCAAGCAAAGAAAGCTTGACATGTATCAAGCTAATAACCCCTGAGGAGATTCTTTATATATATATATAAAAGAAGAAATCTACTTATATTAGTGTAAAACTAAATTAGTTTTACAGACATTCATAACTTTTTATACAATTTATATTTGTTTAATCCGACCGTCGTATTTCATGTTTTATTCACGTAGATCATGCACGTCGAGTTTCGAGTAAATTAAAAATGTCTAAGTATTTGTTCGACGTAAAAAACTTTCAACCGTTAACTATATATTGAAAAAGACAGTATTTTCGATCGGTATGATAGAGATATCAGATCTATTCAAAATTTTACGTGCACAACGATTGCAATTATATTTTAAAATCCAACATTCGGTTTGTTAAAATATAAATCGTATAAAAATCACAGAAGTGTGTAAAACTAATATAGTTTTACACTTGTGTAAGTGACTAAAATTATTTACATACTTCCATAATTTTTTATACGATTCATTGAAAATGACAGTATTCTCGATCGATATGATAGAGATATCGGATCGATTTGAAACTTTACGTGCACGACGAGTACAATTATATTGTTAAATCCAACGGTTAATTTGTTAAAATATAAATCATATAAAAAATTATGAAAATGTGTAAAATAATTTTAATTTTACACTGATATATATATATAAATAATTATATCCAAAGTTTAGGTGAAGTTTGGACTTATAATCGGATTTTGGAAAAGGAAAAAACTTTCAACGTGCTTCACATTCCTCTATAACTATAGACTACTGCTGTGCTGTGTAAGGCGTCCGTCTCCATCCAAAACAAAATGGAAATCTTTCATTTAATTAAATCCACTATTGGATTTAATATTCTATGACATGACACCCATTGAATTTTATTTTAGGCATAGATATGATTCCTGGGATACATTTACAAGATTAAATGATCATTTTAAAACCTACGTTCCTAAAATTTTCGTTTTCAATTTCAACATTATTTTGATTAATTTAAGATTTTGGTTTTTTTTTTTTAACTTTTTTTTTATTAGTTGAGAGAAATTGATAATGTAATAAAATATGTAGAACATGAGATTTTTTTTTTAAAGCAAATGAATTAACCTAAAAATGGCTAAATCTACTTATCTTGGTCAATACACGAAAGTTTTCTTTCTTTTTCTTTTTATACATGTCAAATTTTCTTTAAAGATTGCATTGCAACAGTGAAAAATAGTTGACAAATTAATTATTGGTTCCATAAAAAACCAACTTGATTATATTTATAAGTAAACCTATTATAATGTTTTATGTTTTTTTTTTTTTCTATTATAATGTTTCGTGTCAATCTTGTAAATATAAACACAAGATAAATTATTAAATGTATTAAAATTTTAAACACAAATATGATACGTTTATTAAACGTGTCGTTTTCATTGTGTTTATCGTGTTTAAACGTATTGTGTCATGTTTATTAAACGTGTTATGTTTTTATATCGTATTTAAAATTACCAAGTCTATTTATAGGTTTCACTTTTTCTTTTTCTTTTTTAACAAAGAAAAACGTAATTATAGATTAAGAAAATGATTGCACATGCTGAAATTTAATTTAAATTCAAACATGTTGAATATTACCTCTTAAAGATAATCACATAAATTGCACTCTAAGTTCGAATTTTGAAAACTGTGACTTGCTTCCGAAACATTCAAAGAAAGAGGAAGCCAGTTTTGAAAAGCAAATTTACAAGAAAACCATTTCTTGTGAGCATGTTTTAGTAGGGGCATTAGCAATCACTTCGGCCAACATTAACCAATCCTATCCACTGTTTAAATAATTATCCTTTCAACATCATGATATTGCACTTCTTACACTAACAGAAACAACTTACTGCAAAAAACGAAGAGGGCACACACAAATCCATGCAAAATTGCCTTCCTTATGTCTCATAATCCTAAACATCTTCTTCACTTGAGCAAAGATAATACACTCAAAACAACACACCTTTATCGCATTTTACCTTCCCGCAAGACGTCAATCATATTATATATTCGCTTCTCTGCCTTTAACTTAACCTGCACTTGAACAACATCCATAATCAACACAGTGATAAGATCAATATATATAAAACTATGGCAATGGTACTGTTAAGCCCCCCACTAGTTCCATCAAGACATTTACAATCAGCATAACAAACTCTAAAGAATACCGATTTTCATTAGCTGAAACTATTTTAAGCAATACTCTCCTTACCCTTGAGCCGTATTTTCAATATAATCCGGATATTAATTTATCTAAACTGCATGCTCAATTTCTTGAAATTTGAATATAGCTCTATACAAGAGCAAAAAAAAAAATTTAAGTTCACTTAGTTGAAGACGGTTAGTTACTACAATTAAATAAAATCCCACCTTTTGTTGGCTGAGATGTGGCAGTTATCCATCCCCTCAAAGACTCATTATAACAGTAAAAAACATTCTGTAAAGCACTAGAATAGACTCAAAGGGAAGAGGGAAATATAAATAACAGCACCTTCTTAGCAAGGAAAAGTACAGCATCAACAGTACCCTCAGCATATATTGATCTGCCGCAAACATTATGCTGAAACTCAAACGACACCCTGCAGAAGTATTTGCGAAAGGAGATAAAGAAAAATCATTTCATGTTTACAAGTTGACCAACATGTAGGGTATAGTTGAAAAATGTAGTCGTTACGTTTCATCAGGTGATGTTAGATGATACAAATGAAAAGCATGACCAGCCAAATGCTCTTCTGGAACTCCCACCATCTCAGCCTGTTGCTCGGGATCCCGGATCATTTGTATCTGAATAAAAGAAAAGGACACAAGAAGCATTAAGAAGTCCAAATATTTTAAAGAACCTTATAACAAAAGGAATTATCTTGACAATAAAACCAGTGTTGCAGATGGGCAGATGTATCATTATATATCACTCTTAAGACCAATATCCCCCAACCTTCCCCTACCTCCACTCCCTGCTCCCAACCAATAAAAAAAAGGAACTCGATATCTCTCTCTCTCAATCGCAATTAAGAAAATGTGTGAACCACACACCTGATCCATGTCAAATGAAACCCCCAATTTCTGAAAGCAAGAAATTACAGCCTTCGCAGTCCCAGAGGTGTCCACTTTGCTTGCTTGATGGGACTCCATCACCTAATGAAGATTAATGAAGATAAGCAATGTGAAACCAATAGAACTAATGATGCTGACAAGAAAACTAATTACAAATAATATTCAAGAAAATGGAAAGGAGTCCAAAGAAAATTTACTAACAGAACACAAGGCCAACATAAGATTTTCAACTAACTATTTTATGTAAACACTAATGGATGTGTAATTCATACTTAAATGTAAACTCCAAAAGTTAACAGATGTGTTTTCATGGCTGCTTCCAATAGTTCTATTTCTTCAAAATATATGAAACTGGCTTTTGATACTGCTTCAAACAGTTCCATTTTACAGCCTCAATTTTTTATAAACTATTATGCTATTGGTTATAACTTATCAACCTTGTTTTAAAGTATTGTTCTTTTAAGCCACTGATAACAATTTCACAATATTCTTTCAAAGCAACCTTATTTTAAAAAGTACCTGCAGAGAATATCCAGAGAAGGCCCCAGGAAATTGCTCAGCCATGATCTCCATGGCTGCAAGAAAGGCAACAACCTAAGAAAAATGTCAGTATTAAGCAACAAAAATTCTATATTTCCAACTGTTAAAAGTAGTATTTCAATTAATTAAGGGATAGATGACCTGTTTTCCCATTTGTGGCGAAATCACAGCATAGACCTTTGACTCTTCGACTGTCTTATAAAGCCGATCCCTGTCTCCACCAGTGGTTCCCATTACAAAAGGCACTCCAACTTTGCAATATAGCTCAGCATTATCTATATTTTACAAACACCCCCAAACACCAAAGAATTTTAGAAAAGGTAATAAATAGAGAGATCAAAGCATAATGTTGAACTTGAATAGTATGGATAAATTTTATTAACGAGGAGTAACAACATTTTTAATGATAATGCTTGACATAAAAAATAATTCAGTCATAGTGATAGATTATCACCACAATGTGACTTCAGCTTTTACAGACATTATTCCTTGGACTATGGACTATCAAAAATTTTCTCATTCAAGTTAAGTTTGCTTTCTTTATTCATTAAATATGAAATATGATATACGTTTACATGCATGTTCCTGAATAGGTTACCATTAACTGTGGCAGGCACAGTGTAGTCTACCACGATCAGGTCTGGATACTCCTGAAACACAGAAGCAAGGATGCTTTCTCTTTCAGAAGGACCATGTACCAGAATCTCTTTCCCACATGATTCAACAGTCTGCCCAGACTCCTTCTCAGCACCAAAAGACACAGGAATAACATGAAGTCCAGCAGAATCTGCTGCTTTGATAACAGCCTTTCCCATTTTGCCAGTACAACCATTAACCTGCAACAGGCAGAGGAACACCAAAGCAATGGAGTGAATATTAAGCCATGTTATCTGGTAACCTATCTCTTCATAAAAAGGAATGTTCAAACTATCTTGCAAGAGTAACTGATGGAGAACGGGGATATACTAATTAAGAGATTGAGTTATTTAGGACTTTATTTTATATTTTATGGGTTTGATTATAATCTTTATGTTTATTTAGACGATTTTAGATTATTTAGGTTATTTTATATTTATTTATATTTTACTAATACTCTACAAATTAGCGCTTTAGGGTTATAATTGGCACTTTATGTTTTTATTAGGGTTTAGGTTCAGTTATAAATACCTAAGTTGTAAAAGTTTTAGGGGCTTTTAAATGAATGAATTATTGAGAATTTCTGGAAATTGATTGTGGGTTAATTGTCCTACATCAGTAACATGGTTAAAATTCAGAAGAGCATCAAAGTTGAGGAGGAAAAATATGAAAACAAGAAATGACAATTGTCATAGACAAAAAGGTTGGCACAAATATGTGGGATCACACCAAGATTTAAACTGATATTATTTATACACAAGTAAAGTTGAACTGTAATGCTCACCTTTAAGAACAAAGCTAATACATTAAGCACCAATCAATATGATATCCTATCTATGTTTATTTACATCCTACGCTTAAGCAGACAAGCTTACCTACGCCTACTAATCATAATAACTAGAGAAAACTGTAATAACCTAGATGTAATTCCCAGTCCCTTCCCCATGGCAAATGCTCATATTAATTAGCTACGCGAGGGGGAATGGATAGTCTAAACTAGTCATCTTTGAAGTAGCTATCCATGTTGCACTAGTTACATGGAGACATGGACTCTTCACTTTGCTCTAACTTGCAAAAATCTAACACATTTCATATGGCGGTGATGCTTAGATCCTCAAAAATTGATTTTTACATATTTTCAAAAACAAAACAAAAAAATACCCGTGTCAGACACGAATCCCATGTCCACGCGATGAAAGATGTTGCATGTGTTATAGCTCTATTGATAGAATGCACATAAGATCCAAATTTGTATATAGAAGAATACACTTCCATTGCCATTGATCAATTTACAGATTTTCCCAGAAAAAAGAAAAATTCTTGAATCAATTATAGTAACAATCTACTCCAACTAAACTCCGGGAAATGAAAGGGTGTTACTCAGTTATGATTAAACACGTTAACATACACCTCACAGAATCAATCGAATTCAAGCGCATTTACTGGAAAAAGGAAAAACTTTTTTTCTTTTTAACAAAAAAGAAAAAGAAAAATGGGTACCATGATTGGGATGGCGATGTCTGGTGAATTAGATTTCTGGTCATGTTGAACGGTTCCTGTTGACGTAGATAACGATAATGCGACTGGGACCAAACGGAAAGCTGCTTTCTTTGGAAGAATTCCTTGTCGTGTCTTGCCTCTAGACAAGAATGGCAACTTCTCCGACCGAAATACATTGGACGACGAGGCATTAAGAAGGGAAGCCATTTTGAACTGTGAAAAGAAAAAGTAAAGAAAAGAAAAGTGGAAAATGAAGCTGATTTGATTAAATAAGAAGTAAGAAGTTAAAGTTTCTTTACCCAGCAGAAGCAAGACGGAGAAAGAGGGTTTAGGGTTTATGATGATAGAGAAAATTAAAACGTTAAATCCGAAATCAAAGAGTACCTGGTGGCAATGTCCAAACAGAGGCAATAGCGCTGAAGAAGAGGTCGTGGTGGCGGTGTGGCGGTGGAAAGAGGGAGGGCAGTGGCGATAACTATAAAAACAGATGAAGAAAAACTCAGCTCGTTTGCAGACTGGAGTTTGCGAAGAAAAAGAAGAGAAAAGAACCTTTTACATTTTATATGTTCTATTTTTTTTTTTCTTTTTTTTTTTCCTGTTTGTGCAATTTTTTTTTTTTTACTTTTTATTGTTACTGAGTGCGAGGCGAGGTTGAAGTTGAATATCAGAATTTTAATTTAATCGATTTTGGTACGTTTAGATATGCCATAAGATTAGTTTTAGTGAGATTAAAAATAATGATTTTGGTGAAGTTGAGTATTATAACAATGAAATTAAAATTACTGATGTGTGTTTGGATTTAAATCCAATCGTGACGGTAAGATAAATTAAATGATTATTAAAGATATTAGATTAAAATGTGTATATATATAATAAATAATTAAAAATTATTAAAATTTTATTTATATTAAATAATAAAATATATATTTATGTTAAATAATAATAATTAAAAATTATTAAAATTATATTTATATTAAAAAAAAAATTTATAATTTAAAAAAAAAAATAGTGGAAGAAGATAAAAGACGGATTACTCCTCCGCTAAAGATCCAATTCATCATTGGACCTTCAAAACTCTGGTTTTTGATTGGAGCTCCAGTCCAGTTGCACCTCGATTGGAGGTGCATTCGGTTGAGAGAAAATTGTCTCCAAATGTAGCTTTGAACATGCAGTGCGATCCAAAAAGACCTAATCAATCGAATTCCATCAATTAATTCAATTATAAGTATTAATTATACTTTAAATGCATTATTTGTTGTAAATATATATTAAATATAATAATTAATTGATAAATAAATAAATAAATATATTTCTATCTTTTACAAAATATTTTTAAAGAATAAATAATAAATAAATAATATAAATGGTCAAGAATCGATCAAATATGTTTTAATCGGATTTTGATTGGTTGGAAGAAAAGATTATTATTTTTTTATTTTTTGGACCGAACAAGCTATTGATTGCATATTTGATCAATTCGATTTAATTTTGACAATAAAAAAAAAAAAATTGAAACTGAACTTAAAGAATTTCCATTTTTTCTCTCGTTTTATTTATTTACTAGCTCTATGTATATTAATTATTTGAATGAAATAAAAATTTAATTATTTAGATAAAAATTCAAAAATTCAAAAAATAAAAAATTATAATTATCTTAAAATGTAAAAGATTGAAAAATATTAAAACTATACATACAAGTTTTTTTTGCCAAAACACTTAGAAATTTTTATAGCGAAAAAAAAAATAAGAAAAAGTAAATTTTAAACTTGTCCCTAACTTGTTTTGGAAGATCACAAGTCATGATCCTTGAATGACATAATCTTAAATTTGTTGGCACACTCCTCGTTATGAGCAATAGTAGGATTGACCCTTAAAGATAGAGGATCTTTACCCATCTCTATAACTTCCCACAAGTCATGAGTTTGTACGTAAGTTTTCATCTTCACAACTCAAATATGATAATTTTATCCCCAAAAAACAAGAGGTGGAGAAGGATTAAAGCTACTAGAAGCCATGAAAAGTTGAAGACAGATGATATTTGCAGAGTTTCAGGTCTTTGGGCGTAGGTTCCTTACTTGTGTTCTCTCGAAAAACACTTTTTAAGTTTACTCAAAGTTACAGGCCATCAATGGAGCTCTGATACCATTATGGTGATTTGATAATCAACTCAAAAACAATGAAAACACAAATAGAAGAATAAGAGTTTTCAAAAAGCACTCACGCATAATATTTCATTCGATGTGGATATATAAGCACTACAAAAACAAAGTTTTCAAATAATTATCTAATCCAACTATTACAAAGTACAATTGTCTCCACTAATCTTATTAATGCTACTACCTTACCAAGAGAACGCCCAGATATAATAATATGGAAGCCAAATTCTCATGGAATATATAGTGTGAAATCTTTTTGTTGGTCAGTTCAAAATTGTGTGTCTTCATCTTTCTCATTTTTAAACTCAATTTGGTCAGGTCTTGTTCCTCCAAAGGTGAAGCTGTTCTGTTGGCAAGTTTTAAGAGAAAGAGTTGCTGTCAAGTAGACCTGCTCACGGGCCGGGCAGCCCTCCCGGCCCGGCAGGTATCGGGCCGGGCCTAGGCAGAATATTTTATGTTCCGGCCCGGAACAGTGATTTTGATTATAATAATATTATTTTATTTAATTTTAATTATAAAAAAATTTAAAAAAATATTTTTTTATTCTAATGAATAGTGTTTCGGGCCTAAACGGGTGGGTTGGGCTACCCAGGGCCGGGCTTGGGCAAAGAAAAAAAAACCGGGCCGCGGCCCGGCCCATGATCACCTCTACTGTCAAGGTGGAGCTGGTTAAAAGGAATTTGTTGAGTTGGGAGAGAAGTCTTTGCACATTTTGCAACATGATTTCTGAATCTGTCAATCATTTATTTTTACATTGCCAATTGGCTTGGAAGTTATGGGTTACTTGTTGTCATTGGTGGGGGATCCAATGGGTGGTTGCTGACTCAATTAAAAGTGTTTTCACTTCATCGAAGGAGCTATGACATTAAAATGTTAATAGGGACGTTTGGTGTATGTTATTTTTTGCTATTCTCTGGGCCTTGTGGTTAGTTCATAATGATATTGCTTTCAACAATAAAATTTTGATGAATTACAAATTTCTGACTTGGTTAAAATTGTTAGAACAGAATTTTTGGAATCAAAACAAACAAAGCTTCAAGAGGCGTGTATCAATTCTACTATTTTTAAGGTTTTATTCGTCCTCATCCAAATTTATCGGTCATTTGACACTTAAACCCACATGTTGTCATAATCATACACTTCTCTTTATTTAAATTTGTCCTTTCCAATGTCGGATTCTATCTCATAGTTATTTTGGAAATGTTAGAACAAAAATCCGTATGGCATGGTGGTGCAAAGCAAAATGGCCTTCGACATCATTCTCATTTTCAGACTTCTTTATTGCTGCTAGTGAATTGTCATTCAGTGTGCATTCGAAGTCTATCAAGGTTATTACTTCTTGATGCCCTCCGCCATCTGGCTTCATGAAGTTTGATGTCGACGGATTTGTGAGAGGTAAGCCTGGGCCTGCAGGGATTGGAGGAGTCTTAAGAGATGAATTGGAGTCTGAAATTTTCAATTCTTCTTCTTTGATCATTGAAAGCAATTCCAGCAATGCAATTTCTTGGACAACTGATGCTTCTAAGGTTCCTTGGCGTATGAAGGTTATATCTAACAAAATTGATGCCGTTAAAAGAAAATTTCACAACATCAATTTCCACAATTTCGAGAGAAGCAAACTTTATGGCAGATGACTTGGCTAAGCTTGAGGTTGATAGGAAGCAGACTCTGTTAGCTTTGATTTAATTAAGTTTAATGGGTTGGCTTGCTTATAGTAGGGCTAAGGATTTGCATAAAGTGATTGGTAGTTTCGATGGTGGCTGCAATCATTTTGTATTGAGAAAATTGTTGGCGCTGATGGTGCTTGATAAATCGATTTGTCAAGACAACAAGCAAATCATGACAGGTACAGTTGAGGTTGCTATTCCTTATGCATTTGTTGCAAATGGCTTGAAGCTGCTGTCCATGCACACAAGAGGTTAGTTTCACATTATCTATGTTGATGTCGGTTCAACCTTGATTACTGTAATCCATATCAATCGTTTTATTATCTGCACAAGCTCTATGAAATCCTCTTTGTTGCTGAATGTTTGGTGCTCATGTTTAATTGTTTGATGATAAGCTTTTCTATTATGGTTGTTATTGGATGGATGGTGTGCTGATTTCTTTTTTCCGATTGTGAATTGATGCGAGACTAGTACTGGTTTCGTTGGCTCTTTGCTATCTTTGTTGTGTGTACTTTGAAATTGGGCTCACATGTCTTGGTTTTCTATCAGGATTTGGACACTCTTGTCATGTCTTCTAGTTGTTTGATGTATTGGGGCAATGAGATTTCTGTTGTGTTTTCAAATTGTTTAAATGGGTTGTTTTGATAGTTTTGAAGGGAATTGAGTACAATTATAATTGGATTGATTCTGATGGATATGAATTGTATCTTAAAGAGATTGTATACTTATTTCTTCTGTTAATAAAATTATCTTGCCTTAAAAAAAAAAAACAATTGTCTCCACTAAGCTTCTTAGCAATATGGATAATCCCTTAAAACACTCCAAATCACAAAAATCATCAAAGTTCTGTTCAAGTTATTTGTGATGAAAGGCAGCCATTGACTTCAACAGACTCTCATTGATCCAGCAGAACAAGTTTTTAATAAACTCGATTGGACGTCTAATTATGATGACTTTCAGAATTCAGTTGATGCAATATAATGACACAACACACTCTCCCTTATAAAGAAAGGATTATGGTTCAAATGGTTCAAATTCTTCAACAGACTCTAATTTCTTTGCTCTGTGGATTCTGATACAAACAGTATAAATTAAAGTTACAGGAGAACTTGGAATATTCCAGTCAAAAGATTAACTATAATTTATTTTCGGCCGGCCTGTGACATTGCCAGATAAGAAATGAATCCAGATATTACATACTAGACGAAAACTACAACCATGTATTCAAGAACGAGTTACTTGTGGCCAAGGCCGGCACAAGTCCTTGTAATAAACAAATTGTTAGCTAGGCCACCTTGAAGATTCAATACCCACAGCTTGAAAATTGAGCCAAGGGGCAACCAACAAACACGTTAAGGAAGAGGTGAACTTCCCAACCGATTACAAATAATTTCTTATGTTTTTCCACAAACAATCTTGATCAAGCAGGCCCCTCCCCTTAATGCACACTCTTAGACAAGTAGAGATAGAAGCAAAAACTGTATACCGATCGGCACAAGAAGATATAGAAAGAGAAGATGGAAGCGCTTCAGGAGGAGCATATTTATCACCATTTCAGTCATCACCATCCAATGGTACGTACCAGTTTAATTTTGGCCGGAAATATTACCTGTTCTGGTTGCAAGCTCAATATATTGCCAGCTAAAGGCTATTACCGCTGCGAAACCTGCCCTTTCTACCTTCACCAAGTGTGCTACAATATGCCTAAGAAAACTCGACATCCTGGCCACCCTAATCACTTTTTAACCCTCCATGTCATGCCTTCATCGGGTGAAGAAACCTTCAAGTGTGAGGCTTGTGGACATCATGTCAATGGATTCTACTACAACTGTGCAGAATGTTGCATTTGCTACCATATCTTATGCTCAGCACTGCCACTTTCTGTAGCAATCACTTCCCATCTTCACACACTCAAACTAGAATTTTCACCTCCTTATGACTTGCAATGTGACATTTGCAAAGAACTGGCCAGCTATAACGGGTGGCTTTATAGGTGTCAAATCTGTGAGTTTGATACACATCTTGCCTGTGCCATTTCCAATCAAATAACACAATCTTTTCGGCATCCAACTGCACCATTTCCGGACCCTTTGACAAGACATATGAAGTATTCTTCAGCATCGTTAATGGAAACTAAACAAAGAGAAGATTACATTAATGAAGGCACTGAACTGATGCAATTAATATCTCTGGGTGTCACTAGGAACATCCGAAAGAACACAGCACAACAAAAATTTCTTAAAGCAGTAGTTGGATGGGATGAGAGATTGCGTAGTCCTAAAAGGAAACTTACAACAGGAAAAGGCCAGGATGAATACTTTGGATCAAGTCCCAAGCCAGATATTGCTTGCACTTCTCCAAGTCCAAAAATACAAGCACAAGAGACAGACCAATCAAGTCTACTTTCTTGGGACCTTAGCACAGCGCCAAGTTATCAGTTTAGCGATGGATGTTTTTCAATAGATTTGGCAGGATCTTATTCAAGTGTTGATCATACAAATCAGGCAAGAAATGAGTCTAAACTTTCTGATGCGACCGCTCTCCAGAAAGTTAAAGAAACAATAAATGATAAGAATAACATTATGCTCGATAGGATTACGAGCAACCTTGAACCAACCAAACAAGAAAGTACAATTTATGCTAAGAAGGAAAGTTTTGATTTTCGAAATCCAGATAGTAGGATGAGTGAGGCTTTCTTAACTGGAGACGGCACTCATTCAGGGGAGCAAAGGAATAGAAAGAAAATGTCAAATGAACCCAGGATCGTTTCTGGAATAGGAGATCAGAGCAGCAAATCTGATAAAGTAAGTGCAAGTAACCAAAGGCCATACTCTAGCATGGTGTTTTTTTTTTTGGTCTTGTAAAAGGTAAATATTAATGCATCATTATGTTGTTCCATCTTTGCAGGGAAGATCAGAGTGTTCATGCTGCTGGAACCTCTTCCAATAATGCTTTTCACCAAAATATGAGAGAAGTACTACAGTTTTCAGTGATGGAAGAAGTTGAAAAGCAGAAAAAAGGCAAATTTGAGTGTCCAGCCAGGCCTCCAAGGCAGAGAGCTATT
This sequence comes from Fremontodendron californicum, assembly GCA_030761205.1. NCBI lineage: Eukaryota > Viridiplantae > Streptophyta > Magnoliopsida > Malvales > Malvaceae > Fremontodendron > Fremontodendron californicum. Next base: position 32,820,085 of record JAULJL010000005.1, read on the forward strand.
TATCCAGGAGGCTTTTCGTCGAAAATTTTCAAGATGCTAGCTATTCAAAGTTTTGGCTAGCATAATAATATTATGTCCCTTCAATCTGAGTCAGAGTTCCATTATCATAATAACATTTAATCCACTTTTAGAAACGGCATCAACACGTTTTATATATTGTTATAGATTAAGTGTAGAATTCTTTTGTATATATATTTTTGCTACCTAAGCCAATCCTCATTGGCTAAAAGGTAAGAATATTAAGTGTTCAAGAATTAAAAAAAAAAAAAACCATTTTCGGACATCTCCAAAAAGAAAAATAGACAATGAAAATGAAAATGAGATGGAAAAAGTAATTTATCATCTTATTTGATATTTGCAGTATGTCCAGCTTTTAATGGCATACACTCGGAATCACAAGGCTTAGGGCTCGAGAGTTAGCTATTTGACATGCTGGAAAAACACGACCGTACCTTCTGTTAATGATATTAGCTATCTTTTGACTTGAGAAAAATAGAGATAATTAGCAGAACAATGCAACACTATGAATAGATGGCAAGGCTTTAACTCAAGAAACAGGTTTCTTGCTGAAACAGATAACTACGAACGTACCAGTTGTTTTCTTCCCTGGATGCTCAGATAGTGAAGTGTGAACCAGGGATTTAAATAGCGGTACGTTACATCATTATTTTGTGGTTTCGGCTCTTTGTCAGCAATATTCATTGTAATTAATCGTGATAGCATACATGCACAACCAAGTTTAACGTAAACGAAAACGTCTGCAACTGCAGTTTAAATCCTTGGTGTGAACACCATTGCTAAGCTGTCCCTTATCTAAAGTAATTTTTTATGTATATCAGATTCTCTATTGTATTCTGTTTTCGTTCCAAACAAAGTAAACAATGATAATGTCAAGCTCAACAGATGCAGGCCGACCTGGCCTATAGTGGAGATTTGAGATTTTTTTTTAACCAGCTAACCTTAACCAGGGTTTGTCATAAAGCGACATCTTGTGGAAAATAGCGTCCAGGAGATAAAATGTTCACACACAATCTTATCGATAACTTCGTAGTTCCAATATCTTAATATTGCTTCTGAATCTCCAGCAGATGAATGATCATTTCATGGGGACAACAGGAGAGATTGGCAGGCCTGATATGGATCCAGTTATTCAACATTTCAGTCACCTGCATCCCTTAAAACTGCTAAATTTCCCACCGCAAACCACAAATACATTTATATGTGCAGGTTGCAAATTAGAGGCCTCAGGATGGTTCTACTTTTGCAGTACTTGCAACTACTGCCTTCACAAAACTTGCTCCCATATGCCTCGAAAAGTAGAGCATCGGGTCGACCCGAAACACACCCTTGTTCTTCTTTCATCCCCTGTTTATGCCACTGGTTTCTTCAAGTGCAATGCCTGTGGGAAACTTGACACAGGGTTTTGCTACCACTGTAAAGACTGTCAGCTTGATATACACACTCTTTGCATCTATAAGCCTTTATCAGTCAACACTAGCACCCACCATCACGCCCTGGAACTTTGTTTCAGCCCTCCATATAGTAAGAAGAAATTTCAGTGCGACATCTGCAAGCAATCAGGTTCAAACCACTGGCTGTATAGATGTGGCTCCTGCAACTATGATGTTCACATGAACTGTGCCATGTCCAATCGATTGCAGCCTGTCACAGAGATCCAACAAACACAGGAGCAAAAACTGCATCACAGCAATAGTGGCAATCTTCAAATTCAGCCTATCAAAGCAATTCAAGTCCAACAAACAAAGCAACAGCCCCAACTGCTTAAGTCTCGAAGTTTCCCTCCCCGATTTCCCAAATTCATGACCGACCTTCCTAATTCAGGTTCAACATTTCATCATGTTTCTCAATCAGTCGTGCCTATACAACAACAGCAAATTTGTGTTCCATATGTTCAAACTCCAAATCCGATTCCCCAAGCTGGTTCATCAAATTGGAATCAACCTTACAAAGTGATTGGTTGTAGAGCAAGTATCCAACCTTAGATGTTCGTCAGCATGTTCCACAACCTATTCATCAAATGAATGGTTATACAGCAAGTAAGCCTACCATTGCCGCAATCCCTCAGTATGTTCAGCCTCCTAACACGACAAAGCTGGGCAACAATCTCATGGGCCATGTGGTTCAAGAATTAGTTGATGGTTTCATTCAACAAGCAGGAGGGGCTATATTCCAAAGTGCAACCTCTGGAGACCTCCCATTTGATCTAGATATTGGCAATTCCTGATTGCTGAACCAAGATTTGGATGATAGAAATCATATGATGCATATTACATGTATCCACCGCCTTTTCTTTGTTTCTTTCTCTATTTTTACTTTTTTTTTTTTTCTAGCTCTATATTCAGCTTTTGTTTGCATGAAAGTCATTTGTTAAATGGAGACGTTATGTTAGCAGTTTCTCTAGTGCAGTCTGATAAGAAGATAATTGATAAAGTTCAAGAGATAAGCTAGCAGATGATAAGTTCAGGACATCTACTTTCATGATAAAAAGATAAGTGATAAGAAGATAAGTGATAATGAGTATCTTGTAGATAAATAAAGATAATTTCAATTGTTTATCTTTATTGTAGATATTATCTTGTTGTACCCTATAAATACTGATTACCAGTTAATGAAAAGCTAAGGTTTCACACCAAATCAATTGTTATTTTTACATGGTATCAAGAGCTTAATATTGCTTAATCAACCGTTGATCCTTCTTTTCTCCTTTTTTTTTTTCCTCTCCCTTTCAATCATTTATTTATTTTTCTCTCCTTTTCAATCATGTCAAACACCACCATCACATCATCAAAATCAAACATTGAACCTATTTCCATCAATGCCGCTACCCAACTTTCACTAAAATTAAACTCCATGAATTTTCTCTCATGGCAACTACAGCTCCACTCCTTCCTTGATGGATATGAACTCACAGGCCATTTAATTGGTTCCATCCCATCTCCTAAACCCATGATCATCGTTAATGGCATTTCCACATTGAACCTTGCTTATACTTTCTGATTTAGACAAGACAAATTTATCCTCCATGCCATAATTGCTTCAGTATCTGAGTCAGTTCTCCCTCTTATTGCCATTGCCAAAACTTCACAAGACGCATGGCAAATCCTCTCCAACACATTTGCTAGCAAGACTTGCTCAAGAGTAATGTCAATAAAGAAAAAGTTGACTGTCGTGATAACTCGTATAATTATATAGTTTTTAGTTATGTTTTATTATTGTTTTGTGTCAAATACGAGTTATTATTGCTTAGTCTAATTGTGTTTATGATATTTTATATTTTTATGTAATTTGGTGTTTTTCACGAGTTTCTTTGAGTGATTTCAGATTACTAGGTTAAATAAAGAATTAAGGGCAAATCCAGTTCAGTTCCAGTTCCGACACCTTTTGCCATATCAGCTATATCTGGAGTTTCACTGAAGCAATAAGGCTGAAATTTTAACCGTGCATAGTTAAGAGGCATATCTATCTTTTTCATGTTTTACACTTCTTGAAACGGAGTCGTTTTCCCTAGTGAAATCGACCATCAAGTTGGCTGATGTGCAATGACGTCTGTGCTGACCTGTTTTCGTATTTTGCCCATATCTTCTTATCCACATCAGCAAATGAGCTGATTCCAACGGCTATGGATCCGTAACTGATAGGGGTATATTTTTCTAGAAGACAATTTTATCAGATCGAGCCTCCAACATTGACAAAATCGACCATCAAGCTGGCTGATCAGAATTGTCATACAATATGACGAAAATTGTTAGAAAAATGCACCCACCTATTATACCTACCTTTGAAATTTGTAAAGCTTGTCTCTTGTCATTTAGCCCTCCAAAATGTGTATAAATAGAGGGCCTTGGATGAGTATTGGGATACATTATACATTGGTAGGATATTAGCCATTGTAATAAAATTCTCTAAGTTTTCTTTTTCTTTCCTTTCTCTAGTTTTCTTTTTCTTCTTACATTTCTTTTCATTTTTAGTATGTGTTGCTAATCATATTGTTGAGGTGATGAGGTGAAGCTCTTGGTAAATGCTAAGGTTAGTCCCTTAAACATGAGCTAAAATGAATCATCATTTATAAACACTAGTATAGATAATATTTTCTTTTGGTTTAAAATCATACTTGCAAAGTAGAGATCTTGATTCATTATTGACAATGAAAATGGCACAATAAATGCTTGGTTTCATAACCTTGATTTATTGTAGACATATACCTTGGCATAAGGAATGCTTGGACTCTTTTTATGAGTTTTGAGGACACCAAATGAACATAATATCATATGCTATGGACGTTGGACAATTTGGACTGAATTGCTAAACCTTCCGATTGGAACCTCCTTTGTGTGTGGATTTCAATTGTGTAATAAAACAAGATTAATCTTAGCATAACACCAAGAGTGGATTCTCTAACCTCAACATCTTTTCTTATTGTTTTTATATCTTGTTTAATTTCTTTTATGTTATTTTGTTTATTTTGTTCTCTAATATCTTGTTTACTTTATTTTGTTATTGATTCCCTAATATCTTGTTTACTTTCTTTTTCTTATATATTTATAAACTTATACTTACTAGTACGCTTCCCTGTGGTTCGACCTCGGACACCCGAGAATTTATTACTTGAACATAACCTGCACTTGGGTTTACGACTCTTAATTGAGTCTCCATCAAGTTTTTGGCGCCGTTGCCGGGGAGGCAATACTAAGTATATAAGTTTATAAGTATATTTATTTTTATTGGCTGGTTATACCGCCTAATTTTTTATATATTTATATTTATATTGTAAATTAACTTTGTTTTATGTTTGTTGGCTGGTTATACTGCCTAATCTGTATATTAACTTTGTTTTATGCTTGTTTGGCGACGTGATTTTTGATCTCGTCGTTTAGTTAGATTTTATTGTGAAACTTTTTCAGGTAATCTTTCTAATACAACTCCTACCATGGCTAACAATGAAAGTGTTCATGCTGAAGATGAGAACAGACAAGTACGCACCATGCGTGACTACTTGCAACCAACTCGAAGCTCATCACCCTCTTGTTTTATTTTTCCTCTCAATGCAAACAACTTTCATTTTAAACCAGGTATGATAGCTTTGCTTCCAAATTTCCATGGATTAGAATCGGAAAGTGCTTACTCGTTTCTAAAAGACTTCGAAGATGTATGTGTCACCTTTAATGACCAACAATGTACAAATGAAATTGTCAAGCTAAAATTATTTCCTTTTTCTTTAAAAGATAAAGCAAAAATTTGGCTTCATAATTTAAAACCAAGGTCAATTGGCACATGGCAAGAATTACAAACTGAGTTTCTAAAGAAAATTTTCCCAGCACATAAAACTACTGCTTTGAAAAGACAGATTCAAAATTTCAATCAAAATCAAAATGAAGCATTTTTTCAGTGCTGGGAGCATTTTAAAGATTTGTTAAGTTCTTGTCCACATCATGGTTTTGAAAAATGGCGTCTTATTAGTTTCTTTTATGAAAGTTTAACTCCCGAAACTAAACAATTTGTTGAAACAATGTGTAACGGTGAGTTTCTAGAAAAAGAACCTGAAGAAGCCTTTGACTACCTAGACCATTTGGCAGATAACTCTCAAGCCTGGCACACAGATAATTCCTCTGAAAGTTCCAATAGATCTAATGTTGTTTCTAACAGAGGAAAATATCATTTTAGTCAAGAAGATGAGATAAAAGCTAAAGTAGCTAATTTGGCTAGAAAGATTGAAGCCATGGAACTTAGAGAAGTAAAAGAAGTCAAAACGGTTAAAAATGAAGAAAGTTGTGGAATTTGTGAAATCATGGGACACCCCACTTCTGAATGTCCAAACATTCCCATTCTTAAAGAAGCGTTGCATGATCAAGTAAATTCCATAAACACATTTAAAAAGCCTTTTCCTTCTCCTTACTCTGAAACGTATAACCCTGAATGGAGAAATCATCCCAACTTCAGTTGGCGGAATAATAATCATGTTCAGGTACCACAATCTCAAAAGCCGGGCAACACTTTTTCCTATCAACCTTCACGTGTACAAACCTTGGAAGAGACATTGCAAGCATTCATGCAAACACAAGCAAATGTGAATAACCGGACTTCACAGGACATCAATGAGATCAAAAACACCTTGTCCACATTGACAGCTTCATTACGCACTCAAGAAAAAGGTAAGTTTCCTGCTCAACCTCAGCCTAACCCTTCTACTCAATGTCTTGTTTCTTGCTCCAATGAAACTCAACAGGAAAATGCTAGTTCTATCACAACTCTTCGAAGTGGAAAGGCAATTGACAAAAACATTCCATCAAAAGACCAAGATCCTCCTTCCCCTCCGAAAAGTAATGGTAAGGATGATGGTAAGTCTGAACTTCTTGAAAATTTGGACAAAGAAAAAGGTATGCATCCTGCTCCTTTTCCTCAAAGGTTGCAAACAATAAAGAATTTGAATCAAAATGCAGAAATTTATGAACTTTTCAAACAAGTTAAGATTAACATTCCTTTATTGGATGCAATCAAACAAGTTCCATCTTATGCTAAATTTTTGAAGGACATGTGCACAGTTAAAAGGAAACATAATGTACAAAAGAAAGCATTTCTGACGGAAAGTGTGAGCTCAATCATTCAGCACCTTACTCCACCAAAATTCAAAGATCCTGGATGTCCAACAATCTCATGCATCATTGGAAACACTAGAATAGAACGTGCATTGCTTGATCTTGGTGCTAGTGTTAATCTTTTGCCTTTTTCTGTTTATCAACAGTTAGGTTTAGGTGAACTCAAGGAAACACCTGTTACACTTCAACTAGCTGATCGTTTTGTAAAAATTCCTCGAGGGATAGTTGAAGATGTTTTGGTTCAAATTGAAAATTTTTACTTCCCTGTTGATTTTATTGTTTTGGACACACATCCTGTTTCAAATCCAAATGTTCAAATTCCTGTTATATTAGGCCGTCCATTTCTTGCAACTTCTAATGCTCTGATAAATTGCAGGAATGGTATTTTGAACATTTCTTTTGGAAATATGACTTTAGAATTAAATGTGTTCAACATTTGCAAGCAACCTGGTGATGATTCAGAAGTACATGAAGTGGATTTCATTGAAGAACTTGTTCATGAACATCTCACCACTACCACATTCCATGATCCTTTAGAAGCTTATTTAATTGAATGTGAGTTTGATAATGCTTCAGAAATTTCACACACTGATTCTTTGTTAAATTCTTTTCAGGTTAAGCATTGTTGGAAACAAAAGTTTGAGGAACTCAAAAATGATGCATATGAGAATTCTAAAATTCATAAAGAAAGAACTAAAGCCTTTCATGACAAGTTAATTTCAAGAAAAACATTTGATGTTGGGCAAAAAGTTCTACTTTATAATTCTAGACTTCACATATTTCCTGGTAAATTGAGATCAAGATGGACTGGCCCATTTGTGGTTAAGCATGTGTATCATTATGGAGCAGTTGACATTGAGAATCCTCAAAATGGTAACGTATTCAAGGTAAATGGACAAAGACTCAAACTCTTTTTGGAAAATCATGTTACTCAAGAAGAGGTTGTTTTTCTTTCTGATCCTTGTTTTGAAAATAACTAGATGTAAATATGATTTTTACTAATTTCCAAAAAAAAAAAAAAAAAAATACATTTTTTTAACCCCGGTTAAATGGCGGATAACGGTACTCCGTGATTATTTAAGTCGGTTCCATCAGCTACCCACAAAACTGATATTGTATATAAATTTCTCTTTCAATTTCTTTTTCATTTTTTTTTTCAAGATGGATGATATTCTCACAAGATTGCAGAAACGATTTCCTCCTTTTCCTCGAAATATTTTACTGAAGCTTTACCAAGTTCGATTTGAAAGATTAAGAATGCTTATGCACAAAGGGATTCCTGAAGACATACGTTGGATAATTGAAGCCAAGGTACGTGAAGATGAATATCTTCCTGTTTTGCATTTACCAGGTACAGGTAGAAGCACTTATGCAAAGAAGCGACGAGCAAAGCGCATGAGTTCAAATTGCCACAAGTGTGCACGATGGACGTGTAACGGTAAATGTCGTTCTATTGGGATTCCGTCCTCTAATCGAGATGATAAAATTGAATTCATTAAGGATGGACTGAGTAAAGGAGAATTTGGGTAATATCCAACTTTCTCTTGAGACGCATCCTAGTGGAGACGTACAAAGAGAAATTCTTGATTTATGGCCGCAATTCCAAAGGGAATGGCAACATCTTGGGAATCTGATGTTAAAAGACCTTGTTTGCCAGCTTGTAAGAAAACTGGATGGGAAGCATATCCTCGACTCATAGAAGGCGTTTAAGCCGTTTCTGGACGTAAAACCAGAGGAAGATGTGAGCCACAATCACAACTACAATAAATGACTTCTCAGCTTTTGGTTTGATTTGCAATAACTTTATTTCGGTTTAATTTACGTGTTGTTAGATTTGTGTAATTATTTTCGTTTTTTTTTTGCATTGGTCTTTTACGGTTGATTTTTCTTCTCTTTTTGATTTTCTTCCTGAAATCACGCAAAAATCTTTTGTTAGGTTAACATTTTCTTCTGACAGGTCAAATACACTTTCGGCGACATTATTACTCTTGTCTGATTCACTACTCAGTCCTCTATATATTACACCATGTACTCATTCTCTTTCAGGCACATGAAAAAAAAAATGGAAAGTACTTCGTCCCAGCGCATTAAAAAAATTTGTGTCTTTGGAGGTGCTTATCCAGGGAAAAATAACATATTCGCTGATGAAGCCATAAGAGTTGGAGTAATACTTGCCCAACAAAAGATCCAGTTGATTTATGGAGGCGGTAGTACGGGTTTAATGGGAGCAGTCGCTACAGCAGCACACGCCGGAGGAAGTCCAGTTCTAGGAATCGTGCCAAAACTATTCACAGATTTTTGTGGACCTACCTTGGGTAAGGAAATACAAGTCTGGAGTATCCCTGAACGGATGACAATCATGTACCATTATGCCGATGCATTCATTGCTTTACCAGGAGGTCTGGGTACATTGGAAGAAATAGCTTGCGTGGCTTCTTGGTCATCTTTGGTCACAAATAAGAAACCCATTGGTTTGCTTAATATTAATGGTTATTTTAGTAATTTGCTTTCATATTTAGATAATGCTGTGGATAATGGATTCATGTTTTCAGAGGCAAGGAGAACCATAATTTCTTCTACAACCATTGAAGATTTACTCAAAAAGCTACAAGCTTATGAGTGTTTATCTGCTACGGTTGTTTCGCAAACGCTCGGAAAAAGAAAAAGAGATATGGACGAGCAAGGAGTGGATTGCACTCTGTCTTTGTGACATTATCTAACATTTTGTTTGTTGTGTCTCAGTTATAATAAGTGGTTAGCAACATCTGCAGGTAATATCTCCTAAATTCTACCTTTAGTAGGGGGTAAGGGACATATTTTGCTAATTTTTAAAATAAAAAAAAAAATTGATGTGTTTTAAGCCATTTAGAAGTATTCATTCTGAACAAGGTCTGAGTAAGGGAGACTTGAGACATACCTTGTCAGTTTGATTTTAATCTTTTTATGTTTACTTGTTAATTTTTGTTTAGTATTTTAGGATTAATTAGGTTGCATGAGTTTGTTTTGTTTTGAGTCTTAGTTATTCCGATTCTTATGTTATTAGTTCTTTTCTCTTACACATGATTCTTTCATTTGGGTTAATAGACTTACATTGAGGACAATGTAAGAATTAAGTGTGGGGGGAACGATTTAGGATTTCTTTTATTTTTGTCTACTATTTTTTTTTATGAGTCTTTATTATTATTATTTTTTTAATGTGTTCTAGTTCATTTTTAATACAATGATGAGATATGAATTGCATAAGTCTAAAACAGATTTATTAGTGAGAAGATTTTCATGAGAATTGAGCTTGATGTCAACCTTTTTATGAGCCAATGTTAATATGATATGTTGATTGAGAAAGAAGCATGTTTAGACTTAATCTGACTTGTATAATCATCCTTGTGAGTTTTTGAGCCTATAATGATTGATGCATTATACAAATCAATCTAATTTCTTTCTTGAGTGCTCTTATGATTACATGATTCTCTAGAACTTGCTTTAAACCGTTTGAAACTATATTGATACATGTGACAACATGAATATGATAGAGGCATTAGGATTATAACCAGAGCCAAACAGCCATCCATTATTAATGTTCTACGAGAACATCCCCACTAGTGAGCCAATTTGAGCCTACATTAAATATGCTGTTTTATTGGTAACCACAACTTACACCTAGCCTAAATATACTTATATCTTTACCCTTGTTCTAAAGATGGATTTTATATTTTGAGACATATTGCAAAAAAACAAGGGATATTTTTAGTTGAAAATTTGGGTTAGAAACAAAAGATAAGTGTGGGGGAAGAAAAGAAAAGAAAAAGTCAAGAGAAAAAGAAAGGGATCATTGTCAAATACATTCCCATATTAAAAAAAAAAAAAAAAATCTTCTCTTGAACTTCTAGAAAAAGATGTTACAAAGTTGGTTAGAATGATGCAAAGGCTCAACATGAATATTTAGCCTATGTTATTATGTGCTTTATAAGAGTTTTGAGAAGTTTTATTTGTATGATCTTATTATGTCTCTAAAATCTATGAACTCTTTGGAACCTTTGTGATATCTTTATCCTTTTGTTCTTTAACCACATTATAACCCTTTGGCCCCATTACAACCTTGAATAAAGACCTCTTGATTTATGAAGTTGTATGATCTAAATAGTGGAGAATAGGTGGACAAGCAAGCATATGGTAGAAGTGTTTTCATGAGATTGATTGAGTGTAAACACTTTACCACTACTTTAAAGAGTGAAAATCAAGAGAGTATCCCATGTGAGAAGTTGAGATTAAGTTTGAATATACACTATTTTGATTGAAATATGTTATGTTAATATTGGCTTAACTCAAACTATTTACATTCAAGCAAGATTTTTTGTGAATTTCTTTGAGCTATTGATTAGTTTACAAGACTTGTTCAAAGATTGTCTCTAATTTATATTGAAAGGATTAGGAGTAAATATTTTTAGTGTATGTAGTTTACTTATATTTTAGTTTTTCAATGTTTGTGGGTATCGTTCTAGCAAACCCTCACGAGACTAAACTCGTCCACTAGGGACACCTAGGGGTTTAAAGGCTTGTGTCACATGCTAAGTGCCACCGTGATTTCCTACGAAAATGGATTAGATTAGATTTTCTTATTTTATTTTTATTGAGTCGTTGCTAGGGACTAGCAACAATCTAAGTGTGGGGGTGTGATAACTCGTATAATTATATAGTTTTTAGTTATGTTTTATTATTGTTTTGTGTCAAATACGAGTTATTATTGCTTAGTCTAATTGTGTTTATGATATTTTATATTTTTATGTAATTTGGTGTTTTTCACGAGTTTCTTTGAGTGATTTCAGATTACTAGGTTAAATAAAGAATTAAGGGCAAATCCAGTTCAGTTCCAGTTCCGACACCTTTTGCCATATCAGCTATATCTGGAGTTTCACTGAAGCAATAAGGCTGAAATTTTAACCGTGCATAGTTAAGAGGCATATCTATCTTTTTCATGTTTTACACTTCTTGAAACGGAGTCGTTTTCCCTAGTGAAATCGACCATCAAGTTGGCTGATGTGCAATGACATCTGTGCTGACCTGTTTTCGTATTTTGCCCATATCTTCTTATCCACATCAGCAAATGAGCTGATTCCAACGGCTATGGATCCGTAACTGATAGGGGTATATTTTTCTAGAAGACAATTTTATCAGATCGAGCCTCCAACATTGACAAAATCGACCATCAAGCTGGCTGATCAGAATTGTCATACAATATGACGAAAATTGTTAGAAAAATGCACCCACCTATTATACCTACCTTTGAAATTTGTAAAGCTTGTCTCTTGTCATTTAGCCCTCCAAAATGTGTATAAATAGAGGGCCTTGGATGAGTATTGGGATACATTATACATTGGTAGGATATTAGCCATTGTAATAAAATTCTCTAAGTTTTCTTTTTCTTTCCTTTCTCTAGTTTTCTTTTTCTTCTTACATTTCTTTTCATTTTTAGTATGTGTTGCTAATCATATTGTTGAGGTGATGAGGTGAAGCTCTTGGTAAATGCTAAGGTTAGTCCCTTAAACATGAGCTAAAATGAATCATCATTTATAAACACTAGTATAGATAATATTTTCTTTTGGTTTAAAATCATACTTGCAAAGTAGAGATCTTGATTCATTATTGACAATGAAAATGGCACAATAAATGCTTGGTTTCATAACCTTGATTTATTGTAGACATATACCTTGGCATAAGGAATGCTTGGACTCTTTTTATGAGTTTTGAGGACACCAAATGAACATAATATCATATGCTATGGACGTTGGACAATTTGGACTGAATTGCTAAACCTTCCGATTGGAACCTCCTTTGTGTGTGGATTTCAATTGTGTAATAAAACAAGATTAATCTTAGCATAACACCAAGAGTGGATTCTCTAACCTCAACATCTTTTCTTATTGTTTTTATATCTTGTTTAATTTCTTTTATGTTATTTTGTTTATTTTGTTCTCTAATATCTTGTTTACTTTATTTTGTTATTGATTCCCTAATATCTTGTTTACTTTCTTTTTCTTATATATTTATAAACTTATACTTACTAGTACGCTTCCCTGTGGTTCGACCTCGGACACCCGAGAATTTATTACTTGAACATAACCTGCACTTGGGTTTACGACTCTTAATTGAGTCTCCATCATGTCGCCACTCAAGATAGTAAACCAGTTGCTGTCTATATCAAGGTAGTCAGTACTGTACCGTTGGGCGTACCATTTTTGTTCTAGTACTGGTACGTACCGGTACCGGTGTGTTTCGGCGTATCGTTTCGGGTTTACCGATATTTTTAAAATATTTTTTCATATATCTATATGTATAACATATTTTCAAATTTTTTAATAAAATATATATTATATACACATGCAAATATACATCCATTACATGTATATATATATATTTATACAAATATAAATTTGAAATATTTAATATCTAAAATTTTTAGTAAAATAAATATTAAAATGTTAAAAAAATATAGTAAATTATTATTAATTATGTTCAATAACCTTATTTAATGAACATATATATATATATATATTTTAAAATATAATTATGAAAAAAAATAAAAATGATGATGACATAAAAAATATTGAAAATGGTTTAAAAATTCAAATAAGTGAATTTTTAAATAAAAAAAATTAAAAAATCAAAATCAAAATCTTGTACCAACCGGTACGTACCGGTACTGACCGGTATTGACTGGTATGGGCCGGTACCAAAACCGAAACGAAATGAGACTCGTACCATTTCGGTTTACCTTAAAAAAGATACGTACTGGCCGGTACGGTACCGATAACCCTGGTCTATATGCAATACATGAAGAGTATTGCTAACGACCTTGCCATGGCACAAGCTCCAGTTCTGCAAATGACTTGATCATCTTTATTCTGAATGGTCTTGGACCAAAATTCAAGGAGATCTCCATCGCCATACGAGCTAGAGAATCTTCCATCACTTTTGAAGAGCTTCATGATAAGCTTACTGATTTTGAGACAGTTATCAAATCTGATGAATCTCTCTCATTCACCCCAGCAGCTGCAAATTATGTCAAAAGAACTCGAAGCCAATATAGTCATAGAGGAGGCCAATCCAGGGGCTCTTTTTCTTCTTCAGGTGATCGTCACAGTTTCAATTACCACAAACAGAAGTCTACTTCCAATAATTTCACCCATGCAAAACCAGTTTGTCAATTCTGTGATAAGATGGGTCATACAGCCAAGACCTGTAGGTCCATCAAGCCAAAAGAATCAATTGCCAATGTTGTCACTTCATCTTAGTCCAAGTCAGACCAAAGATGGATCATTGATTTAGGGGCTTCTCATCATGTCACTCATTATATTAACAACTTGTTTCTTTATTCTGACTATGGTGATCCAGATGAAATACTTGTTGGTGATGGTGCAGGTTTGGTCATTAAACACAGTGGTGCCTCAATTATTCATATTGCACAAAAATGCTTTCATCTTTCAGATGTCTTACATGTTCCATCCATGAACAATAATTTGATTTCTGTCTCCAAATTTTGTCGAACTAATAATTTTTCCATTGAATTTTTTCCTTTTCATTTCTTGATCAAGGATTTAAGCACGGGGGCACCTCTTGTGAAAGGCCTGAGCAAGGATGATGTTTACGAGCTACCTCAGAACATGCCATCTTCTCTAAAGCCCGGGACAACACTAGTCAGTCTTAAAACTTCAGGAGATATCTGGCATAGCAGGCTTGGCCATCCTAACTCCAAGATTCTTAATTTTATGCTTAAGACTTTTAGTTTGTCTCCTGCTGCTTCCTCAAATAAATTGTCCATTTGTGACTCTTGTCAATGTCATAAAAGTCATAAACTACCTTTTTATTAGTCCACTTTAAGTAGCTCTAAACCTCTTGAACTTTTGTATACTGATGTCTGGGGGCCTACACATGTTGACTAAATTAATGGTTTTAAATATTATGTTATTTACATTGACCACTTTACAAAATATGTTTGGTTGTTTCCTATTAAATAAAAATCTGATGTTTCTCTCTTATTTCCTACATTTAAAACCTTAATTGAGAAACAATTTAGCACCTCTATTTTGTCTATGTATTATGATAATGGTGGATAATATCAAGCCTTATCCAAACTACTATCCAACCATGGTATAACCCATCTTACCACTCCCCCTCACACACCTCAACATAATGGGACTGCTGAAAGACGACATAGGCATGTAATTGAAACTGGACTTTCTTTACTACATCATGCTTCTATGCCACTTACTTTTTGGTCATACGCCTTTCAAACATAAGCTTAATAAATAGACTTTGTACTCTAATTCTACATTTTAAATCTCCCATGAAGCACTTTTTAATCATCCACCGAATTACAAAAAATTAAAAGTCTTTAGATGCTTATGTTACCCTTGGCTTAAACTTTACAATTAGCACAAGTTACAACCCAAATCAAGACCATGTGTTTTCTTAGGATATTCCACCAATCAGAGTGCTTACAAATGCTATGATCCCGTCACCAATATATATTTTTTTGTTTGTTTCTAGACATATTATTTTTCATGAGACAACATTTCCTTTTGCCTCTCTAAACTCACAACCATCAAGAGTGAACACACAATCTACTTATCAGTGGACCTCTAACAGTTCTTTACTTGGTGCTTTACAGCCTACTATATTTTCTGCGACAGGACCTTTTCCTCCAGCTTCAGAGAATCTGGCATGTTCCGACAACAACAACAACACTGCTCAACCCTTTCAATCAGATGCTGCTTCTAACTTGAGTCCTTTATCAAGTAATGTTTCTAATTCCTCTTTCAGAAATCCTACTTCTAACCCAATTCCTCCTCATACTTCAGACCCATCCACTACTTTATCACAACCCATCAGAACTCACACCATGATAACTCGATCACAGAACAACATCTTCAAACCCAAAAAGGCGTTTACAGCCACCAACCATCCCTTGCCATTATCAAACCAACTTGTGTAAGACAAGCCATGAGTAATATGCACTGGAGACAAGCCATGACTGATGAATTCAATGCATTAGTCAAAAACAATACTTGGACACTTGTACCACCTTCTAATATTCAGAATGTTGTTGGCTGCACATGGGTATTTAGAGTTAAAAGAAAACCTGATGGCGCTCTTGACAGATTCAAGGCACGTTTAGTTGCCAAAGGTTTCCATCAACGACCAGGTCTTGATTATTCAGACATTTTTAGTCTAGTTATTAAACCAACAACAATCAAGGTTGTTTTAAGCATTGCTCTTGCTTATGATTGGTCCATCAAACAACTTGATGTTAATAATGCATTTCTTCAAGGTACACTGACAGATGAAGTCTATATGGCTCAACCATCTGGATTTGTTGATAAGGACAAACCTCTTCATGTTTGTAAGTTACACAAAGCCATTTATGGCTTAAAACAGGCTCCTCGTGCCTAGTATCAAGAATTGAGCACTTTTTTGCTTAATTATGGCTTTCACAATTCTGTTTCAAATGCCACATTGTTTATTTATGCCAAAGATTCAATTCTAATTTACTTTTTGGTATATGTGGATGATCTCTTAGTCACAGGCAACAATACTGCAACCATTGATACTTTCTTGCAACAGTTGGCTCATAAGTTTTCCTTAAAAGATCTTGGCAACTTACATTTTTTCTTGAGAGTTGAGATTATAAACACTTCTCAAGGTATGTTTTTATCGCAACACAAGTACATCAGAGATGCTTTAGAGAAGTTTGATATGACAAATGCAAAGGAGGTATCTACTCCAATGGCTATTGGTGTCAAGCTACAACTTCAAGATGGTTCCAGTACAGCTGATGCTACAGCTTATCGCAAATTGGTTGGTTCTCTCCAATATTTGTCCATTACCATACCAGATATTGCTCATGCCATTAATAAACTCTCTCAATTCATGCACTCCCTTACTCAGACTCATTGGTCCAGTCTTAAACGCATCCTTAGGTATCTAAAAGGTACAATATATCATGGTCTGTTCTTGAAGAGAACTCCCAAACTACACTTGACTGCTTTTAGTGATGCTGATTGGGCTGGTAACTTGGATGATCGATCCTCAACCACTGCATATATTGTCTATCTTGGAGGAAATCCAGCAAAAAGAGAACAGTTGCAAGATCATCTACCGAAGCTGAATACAGGGCCATTGCTAATACCACAGCTGAATTAGTTTGGATTAGAAATCTTTTATCTGAGCTCCATATTTCTTCTTCCCAAATTCCTATTCTTCATTGTGATAATGTTGGTGCAACATACTTGAGTGCCAATCCGGTTTTTCACTCACGAATGAAACATCTAGCACTTGATTATCATTTTGTAAGGGAACAAGTTCATTCAGGTCATTTGAAAGTCTCATACATTTCAACTCATATCAACTTGCAGATGGATTAACGAAACCTCTTCCAAGACAAAGATTTCTCTCTTTACGTTCCAAGATTGGTGTAGATGATGGCTCCTCCATCTTGCTGGGGCCTGTTAAGAAGATAATTGATAAAGTTCAAGAGATAAGTTAGCAGATGATAAGTTCAGGAGATAAGCTAGCATATCAACATCTACTTTCATGATAAAGAGATAAGTGATAAGAAGATCAGTGATAATGAGTATCTTGTAGATAAATAAAGATAATTTCAATTGTTTATCTTTATTGTAGATATTATCTTGTTGTACCCTATAAATACTGATTACCAGTTAATGAAAAGTTAAGATTTCAACACCAGGTCAATTGTTATTTTTACACAGTCTTGAGTATGTTTCATTATGACTTGTTTCAATAACTTGGCAATATCTTCATCACTGCCATCAACATCTTTATTATTAGGGTTAAATACTATATTAGTTCCTGTACTTTAGGCACTTTTTTTGTTTGGTACCTGAAGAAATATTTTTGTCACTTTGGTACTCGAACTTTCCTGCGTCAATCACATTGGCCCTTTGCCCTAACACCGTTAGTTAATGGCTGACTAGGCAAAAAACCAACCAATCAGAGTCTGGCACGTGGCAAAACTGCCACATCATTCGTGCCACGTCACCATGAATGTAAAAATTCAAAAAAAAACTAATTTTTTTAAAAAATAATCTATTTTTTTTATATCAAAATTATATATATTTTTTTAATTTAGAAATTAAAAAATTATAAAAAAATTATAAAAAAATCAAAAGATAAATCTAAAAAATTAAAAAGAAAAAAAATAAAAAATAATTTTTTAAAATATAGAAATTTCAAATTAACAAAATATATATGAAAATTCAAAATTTAAAAATAGAAATTTAAAATTTAAAAATTAGAATTTTTTTAAATTTTTTTCATTTTTATTAAAAAATATTCAGATTTCTTTTTCTTATTTTTTAAATTTTTTTTACAGATTTTTAAATATAAATATATATATATAAAGTTTTTGATTTTATAATTTATTTTGAATTTTGGTTTTTTATTTTTATTTTATAATATATATGAAAATTCGAAATTAAAAAAAATAGAAAATTTAAATTTAAAGATAGAATTTTTTTTTAATTTTTTCATTTTTATTAAAAATTATCAGATTTATTTTTCTTATTTTTTAATTTTTTTTAAAGATTTTTAAATATATATATATAAAGTTTTCAATTTTTATAATTTATTTTTAATTTTGGTTTTTAATTTTTAATTTTATAATTTAAAAAAAAATGAGATTTTCAAATTTTTAATTTTGATTTTTTAAACTTTTTTAATTTTGATTTTTATAATTTTTTTTGAATTTTTTTCTTATATGATGATGTGGCACTAATGATGTGGCAGTTTTGTCACGTGTCAGCCTTTGATTGGTTGTTTTTTTGCCTAGTCAGCCATTAACTAACGGTGTTAGGGCAAATGACCAATGTGATTGACGGCAGAAAAGCTCGAGTACTAAAGTGACAAAAAAAATTTCTTCAAATATCAAACGGGACAAAAAGCATAAAATGCAGTGTTAATTTAATATTAAACCCTTATTATTATTGTATGTTGCTGCAAATCTGATATTGTTTCTAGCTTCTTCTCAAAAAAGAGTGTCTCTAATCATAACTTTTTTCCATTTGATTCTAATTTTGAGTGCTTTTCCGCTCACAATCTCATCCTACAAGAATCATTCTTCCTTTAATTTAACAGTCTTATAAAAATCAGACTGCTGCTACTGTGTTTCCTGTCACCATCCTATATATAAATATTGGATACTTTTTAGATTAAAGGAGATGTTCACGTGGCACTTTCATTTTATTTTTATTTTTTTAGGAAGAAAAGATAGAAAAGAAAAGAAAGGGGATTTTTTATCCAAATATAGCCAAAAAAAAATTATATACCAAAATATCGTTGTTTTCAGATTAATTCTCAAAATCCGTTTTTTTTTCTAGCTGGAAAATCGCCATCCCCATGGCGATTTTCCAGTGCAAAAATTCCAAAATATACCAGGAGAAATCGCCACGGGGGGTGGCGGTTTCCCTTGGTATATATCTATATATTTTTTTTTACTTAAATTAAAAAAAAATTGTAAATTTATTTTCAAAATTTGTAATTTAATTTTAAAATTGGTAAATTAAATTAATTTTTTTTAAAAAATTAAAAAAAAAATTAAAAGTCCAACGGTATATTTTTTTTATTTAAAATTTATGAAAGATTTTTTTAAAATTTTTTAGTTGATTTTTACTCTATAAAATTTTAAAAAAAAATTCAAATTTTTTTGAAGGCAACGGTCAAGTGACCGTTGCCTTCAAATCCCATCCCATCCCCCCCACACACATACACACCACTCTTCTATAAATACCCCCTCATTTTCTACAATTTATTTATATTTTCTTTCTTCTTTCTACAATCAAATTTCTTTCTACCAACAATTTTTTTTTCTACAACAATTTTTTTTTCCTACAACAATATTTAAAAATGGCTTCATCATCACTATTGAGATTGCAAGAAAATCACATATCGGAGATTATATTTAAAGAGGTACGTTTATTGTTGTAATATTATTTGTATTACATTATCAATTTTTAGTTATTTTTTAATAATTATAATTTTGTAAATTTATAGTTTTATAATTTTATAATTTTAATGTTATAGTGCTTATTATAGTTTTATCATTTATTAATTAGTATTGTTTTTTCATTTCATAGTTTTATAATTATTTATTTTTTATATTGTTTAATTTTTTATTATTATAGTTATTTAATTTGTTAATTATTTTTGTTTTTTCATTTTATAGTATATAATTTTAATTTTTATATTATATTGTTTTTTTATTATTATATACAATAATAATTTTTTAATTATTACTGTTTTTTCATTTTATAGTTTTATATAATTTTAATTTTTATATTATATAATTTTTTATTATTATAGTTTTATAATTGTTTAATTATTATTGTTTTTTCATTTTATAGTTTTATATAATTTTAATTTTTATATTATTATTTTTTTATAATTTTATAATTATTATTGTTTTTTCATTTTATAGTTATTTATTTATTATATAATTTAATTATTTAATAATTATATAAAAAAAATTTATTTTTTTTATTATTATTGTTTTGTTATTTTATAGTTTTAGAGTTTTTTTTTTTAATTTTTAATTGTTATAGTTTTATAATATATTAATTTTTATTATTATTTGATTTAATTTAATTAATTATCAACAGGAAACTCGTCGCGTGTTACGTTCGAGGAAATTTACATTGGAGGACCCGCATTCATCTATTATCGACCACTTAAGAAGAGTCGGATTTTATCACGCAACTCAAATTCGACAATTTTTGATACAACCCGACTTAATCAGTGCGTTGATCGAACAATGGAGACACGAGACGCACACTTTTCATTTTTTATTTGGTGAATGCACGGTAACTCTAGAAGATGTTGCGCTTCAACTTGGACTTCATGTCCATGGCGATGCAGTTACAGGCAGAAGCTTGCTAGATTGGAATGAAGTGTGTCAAAATCTATTGGGCTCGGTACCTCCAGATGAGTATGTATCTGGCTCAACGGTGAGACTAAATTGGTTGAAATCCTTTCAAAATCTTCCATTACACGCAACTGAACAACAGATACAATATGCTGCTAGAGCATATATTTTACGTTTGATTGGAGGATTACTGATGCCTGACAAATCGAGCAGTCGGATACATTTAATGTATCTTCCATTACTACGTGATTTAGAGCATGCGGTAAATTATAGTTGGGGTTCTGCGTGTTTGGCGGTTTTGTATAGAGAACTTTGCCGGGTGATAACTCGTATAATTATATAGTTTTTAGTTATGTTTTATTATTGTTTTGTGTCAAATACGAGTTATTATTGTTTAGTCTAATTGTGTTTATGATCTTTTATATTTTTATGTATTTTGGTGTTTTTCACAAGTTTCTTTGAGTGATTTCAGATTACTAGAATTAAGGGTAAATCCAGTTCAGTTCCAGTTCCGACACCTTTTACCATATCAGCTATATCTCGAGTTTCACTGAAGCAATAAGGCTGAAATTTGTAGCCGTGCAAAGCTAAGAGGCATATTTATCTTTTTCATGTTTTACACTTCTTGAAACGGAGTCGTTTTCCCTAGCGAAATCGACCATGAATTTGGCTGATGTGCAATGACGTCTGTGCTGACCTGTTTTCGTATTTTGCCCATATCTGCTTATCCACATCATCAAATGAGCTGATTCCAATGGCTATGGATCCGTAACTGATACGGAAACCTTTGTCTAGAAGACCATATGATCAGATCAGGCCTCTAATATTGACGAAATCGACCATCAAGTTGGCTGATGTGCAATGACATCTGTGCTGACATGTTTTCGTATTTTGCCCATATCTGCTTATCCACATCAGAAAATGAGCTGATTCCAACGGCTATGGATCCGTAACTGATAGGGTAACATTTCTCTAGAAGACCATGTGATCAGATAAGGCCTGCAAAATTGACAAAATCGACCATCAAGTTGGCTGATCAAAATCGTCATGTATGACGAAAATTGTTAGAAAATGCACCCACCTATTATACCTACCTTTGAAATTTGTAAAGCTTGTCTCTTGTCATTTAGCCCTCCAAAATGTGTATAAATAGAGGGCCTTGGATGATTGTAAGGGATCATATTGTACATAGGTAGGATATTAGCCATTTTAATAAAATTCTCTAAGTTTTCTTCTTCTTTCTTTTCTCTAGTTTTCTTTTTCTTTAGAGAGAGCAAGAGGTTGGATAATTAATATTCTTCCTCTTCTTCTTTCTTTCTTTTATTTTCTTCTTAGATTTTCTTTAATTTTATGTTTATGTTTATAATGCCTATGCTAGGCTAAACTTCTATTTAGTTAAGGGTGATTTCAAAGCCCTAGACATGTTTTGTGATTGATTTTCAGATTCTATCTATCATTAATTTTCTATCAAAGTTGCTTATGTTCTTCTACAAGAATTGTTCATGATGTTGTCTTGATTTATTTAGGTGTACAACTAGATAGATCTTGATAATTATCTATTGCTAGTTTAGGAGTCTTGATCCGTGTAATTGTCTTGATTTCCTATTCATAAGTGGCAATTTGTGATTAATGATTATGGTCAAGTTTTCAATAATTGCAAAGTGGAACATAACCTAAGTTGAACAATCCGAGCTTATGTGTTTGTTGCTTAGATCAACCTATCTTTCTCATCATAAAGCTGCCATTAAATTGAATTTAGAGAGCTTATTCTAGGTTGTTTAATGGTTAGAGATTAAATAGAGAGCTTGTTCTATTTAACGACAAACTAAGGAAAGATTGGGGTAACAGAGCTTGTTGTTATCTACGGTTGTTAACTTTGATAGTTGGTTGATATTGATAGATCTGAAATTGATTCTTAATGATGTCTAGTGGTGGAGAATGAAACCTTAACCATATTTTTCATATTTGATTCTTCTTACTTACTTGTTTTCTTACTTTTCTAGTTTGCTTATTTTTATTGGCTGGTTATACCGCCTAATTTGTATATTAACTTTGTTTTATTTTTATTGGCTGGTTATACCGCCTAATTTAGTATATATATTTTTATTGGCTGGTTATACCGCCTAATTTAGTATATATATTTTTATTGGCTGGTTATACCGCCTTGCATCTTATTCTTATTATTTACTTTAGTTTAAATCTGATTTCAAAAACCCCTTTTCTTTTATTGTTCTTGAATTTAAGTTTTAAACTATCAACTTATAAACTAAAACCCAATCCCTGAGGACTCGACCCTTGCTAACTACTATACTTACAATTGATCTTTTTAGTGCAAGGTTAAATAAGATACACTCTTTTGGGTGCATCAAATTTTTGGCGCCGTTGCCGGGGATTGTTTTCTTTAGTTTATTTGTTACTTGGTTTATTCTTATTTTCAGTTCTAATGAGTTTTATTTTCTTGTACATACGGGTTTTTCTGATCAAATTTTGAAAAAAAAATATATAAAAAAAAAAACGATGGAATTGAGCAATCTAACACTTGAAGAGTTGGTGGCATACATGAACATGGAGAATCAACAAGCCAATCTCACCTTCCCAGTTCAACAATTGGCCATGGGAGGATGTCAAGGCCATTAAGTGTTCCAAGACCAACAGTATGATCATTACTCAAACACTTACCATGAGGGATGGTGGGATCATACTAATTATGGCTACTCGAAAAATTACCAAGAAGTAGATCCTTATGCCAATTACACTCATCCATCTAGCTTCAATCAATCATGGTCCCAAGAACCAGATCTTTTTCAACCACCACATATGACTCAAAACTCAGGTACTTCTTTAGAAGATCTTGTCTATTCTCTTGTTACTGATACATTGCAATTTCAACAGGAAACAAGGGCAAGCATCAAGAGTTTGGAAAAGCAAATGATCCAATTGACTAGTAGTATGGTGGGATGGGTAGCACAAAGATCTGAAGAACTCCCTGCCCAAACAATGATTAACCCAAAGGAGAATACTACTATTGTGACCTTGAGGAATGAGGAACAAGATGAGGATGAGACAAAATTAGAGATGAATTCTATTCTTGAGGATAATGAAGCCAATGATCCAAATAAGAGTATTTCAGCACCTGAGGTAACGTTTGAGATTCCAATTTTTACTAATGTTTCTTCTCCACCTTTTCCTAGTAGATTCGCAAAGTTCAAGGAGGATGAACATGAACAAGACACGCTGGAAACCTTAAACAGTTTGTTTGTGGATGTCATTCAACAAGTACCAAAAGATGCATCATTCCTCGATGAGATATGCACCACCAAGGATGATGGAATAATACTTGTAATGGAGAATACATCCACTGTTGTGCAAAGAAAGCTACCTCTCAAACGCATAAATTTGGAAAATTTCATGTATGAGCCTGACAAGCGTAAAAAGCCAAGAAGGGGTGTTGGTTAGATTCAAAACACTAACTCAAGTGTTAATTGGGAAGGCAGCCCAATTAAAGATGAAATTGCCAACCTTCCATATTCAGATTTGCTTTCTCTTTCTCTTTCTTTTCCTTTTTCTTTTATTATTTTTATTGTTTTTATTTTTATTTCTTATGTTTCTTTGTTAATTGTGTTTACTGTTTTTAAGTTCATTTAGGCTGCATAAGTTTCTTTTGTTTAATAGTTCTTTTCTCTTACATATAATTCTTGCATTGGGGGACAATAGCATTACATTAATGACAATGTAAAAATTATGTGTGGGGGGAAGAATTTAGGATTTTATTTAGAGTGTTTTGTTTTTGAGTTTTTTTTTATGTTGTTTTTCTTTCTGATCCGTGTTTTGAAAATAACTAGATGTAAATATAATTTTTATTTTTTTTACCCCGGTTAAATGGCGGATAACGGTACTCCGTGATTATTTAAATCGGTTCCATCAGCTACCCACAAAACTGATATTGTATATAAATTTCTCTTCCAATTTCTCTTTCATTGTTTTTCAATTTTTTTTTTTTTTTTTCAGGATAGATGATATTCTCACAAGATTGCAGAAACGATTTCCTCCCTTTCCTCGAAATATTTTACTGAAGCTTTACCAAGTTCGATTTGAAAGATTAAGAATGCTTATGCACAAAGGGATTCCTGGAGACATACGTTGGATAATTGAAGCCAAGGTACGTGAAGATGAATATCTTCCTGTTTTGCATTTACCAGGTACAGGTAGAAGCACTTTTGCAAAGAAGCGACGAGCAAAGCGCATGAGTTCAAATTGCCACAAATGTGCACGATGGACGTGTAATGGTAAATGTCGTTCTATTGGGATTCCGTCCTCTAATCGAGATGATAAAATTGAATTCATTAAGGATGGACTGAGTAAGGAGAATTTGGGTAATATCCAACTTTCTCTTGAGACGCATCCTAGTGGAGACGTACAAAGAGAAATTCTTGATTTATGGCCGCAATTCCAAAGGGAATGGCAACATCTTGGGAATCTGATGTTAAAAGACCCTGTTTGCCAGCTTGTAAGAAAACTGGATGGGAAGCATATCCTCGACTCATAGAAGGCGTTTAAGCCGTTTCTGGACGTAAAACCAGAGGAAGATGTGAGCCACAATCACAACTACAATAAATGACTTCTCAGCTTTTGGTTTGATTTGCAATAACTTTATTTCGGTTTAATTTACGTGTTATTCGATTTGTGTAATTATTCTCATTTTTTTTATTTGTCTTTTACGATTGATTTTTCTTCTCTTTTTTATTTTCTTCCTGAAATCACGCAAAAATCTTTTGTTAGGTTAACATTTTCTTCTGACAGGTCAAATACACTTCCGGCGACATTATTACTCTTGACTTTTACGGTTGATTTTTCTTCTCTTTTTGATTTTCTTCCTGAAATCACGCAAAAATCTTTTGTTAGGTTAACATTTTCTTCTGACAGGTCAGATACACTTTCGGCGACATTATTACTCTTGTCTGATTCACTACTCAGTCCTCTATATATTACACCATGTACTCATTCTCTTTCAGGCACTCGAAAAAAAGAAAAAAAAAAGAAAAAAAATGGAAAGTACTTCGTCCCAACGCATTAAAAAAATTTGTGTTTTTGGAGGTGCTTATCCAGGGAAAAATAACATATTCGCTGATGAAGCCATAAGAGTTGGAGTAATACTTGCCCAACAAAAGATCCAGTTGATTTATGGAGGCGGTAGTACGGGTTTAATGGGAGCAGTCGCTACAGCAGCACACGCCGGAGGAAGTCCAGTTCTAGGAATCGTGCCAAAACTATTCACAAGTTTTTGTGGACCTACCATGGGTAAGGAAATACAAGTCTGGAGTATCCCTGAACGGATGACAATCATGTACCATTCTGCCGATGCATTCATTGCTTTACCAGGAGGTCTGGGTACATTGGAAGAAATAGCTTGCGTGGCTTCTTGGTCATCTTTGGTCACAAATAAGAAACCCATTGGTTTGCTTAATATTAATGGTTATTTTAGTAATTTGCTTTCATATTTAGATAATGTTGTGGATAATGGATTCATGTTTTCAGAGGCAAGGAGAACCATAATTTCTGCTACAACCATTGAAGATTTACTCAAAAAGCTCCAAGCTTATGAGTGTTTATCTGCTACGGTTGTTTCGCAAACGCTCGGAAAAAGAAAAAGAGATATGGATGAGCAAGGAGTGGATTGCACTTTGTCTTTGTGACATTATCTAACATTTTGCTTGTTGTGTCTCAGTTATAATAAGTGGTTAGCAACCTCTGCAGGTAATATCTCCTAAATTCTACCTTTAAAATTTGACATTGGGGACAATGTCATATTTGAGTAGGGGGTAAGGGACATATTTTGCTAATTTAAAAAAAAAAAAATTTGTTGTGTTTTAAGCCATTTAGAAGTATTCATTCTGAACAAGGTCTGAGTAAGGGAGACTTGAGACATACCTTGTCAGTTTGATTTCTTCTTTTCAAAAAAAAAAAAAAAAAAATTTGTTGTGTTTTAAGCAATTTAGAAGTATTCATTCTGAACAAGGTCTGAGTAAGGGAGACTTGAGACATACCTTGTCAGTTTGATTTTAATCTTTTTATGTTTACTTGTTAATTTTTGTTTAGTATTTTAGGATTATTTAGGTTGCATGAGTTTGTTTTGTTTTGAGTCTTAGTTGTTCCTATTCTTATGTTATTAGTTCTTTTCTCTTACACATGATTCTTTCATTTGGGTTAATAGACTTACATTGAGGACAATGTAAGAATTAAGTGTGGGGGGAATGATTTAGGATTTCTTTTATTTTTGTCTACTATTTTTTTTTTATGAGTCTTTATTATTATTATTATTATTTTAGTGTGTTTTAGTTCCTTTTTAATACAATGATGAGATATGAATTGCATAAGTCTAAAACAGATTTATTAGTGAGAAGATTTTCATGAGAATTGAGCTTGATGTCAACCTTTTTATGAGCCAATGTTAATATGATATGTTGATTGAGAAAGAAGCATGTTTAGACTTAATCTGACTTGTATAATCATTCTTGTGAGTTTTTGAGCCTAAAATGATTGATGCATTATACAAATCAATCTAATTTCTTTCTTGAGTGCTCTTATGATTACATGATTCTCTAGAACTTGCTTTAAACCGTTTGAGACTATATTGATGCATGTGACAACATGAATATGATAGAGGCATTAGGATTTTTAGCCAGGGCCAAACAACCATCCCTTATTGATGTTCCAAGAGAACACACCCTTAGTGAACCAATTTGAGCCTACATTGAATAAGCTATCTCTTTGGTAACCATAACTTGTCCCTAACCTAAATATACTTATATCTTTACCTTTGTTCCAAAGATGAATTAGCATGATTTGAGACAAGTTACAAAGACAAGGGATATTTTTTGGTTAGAAACAAGAAATAAGTGTGGGGGGAAAAGAAAAGAAAAGTCAAGAGAAAAAGAAATGGAATACTGGCAAATACATTCCTATATAAAAAAAAAATGAATCATCTCTTGAATTTGTGGAAAAAGAAAAAGATGTTACAAAGTTGTTTAGAATGAAGAAAAGGCCCAACATGAATATCCGGCCTAGGTGACTATGTACTTGTAAAGAGTTTTGAGAAGTTTCTTTGTATAATCTTTTTATGTCTCTAAACTTTATGAACTCTTTGGAACCTTTGTGATATCTTTATCCTTTTGTTCTTCAACCACATTACAAACCCCTTGGCCCCATTACAACCTTGATTAAAGACCTCTTGATTTATGAAGTTGCATGATCTTTTAGTGGAGAATAGGTGGACAAGCAAGCATATGGTAGAAGTGTTTTCATGAGATTGATTGAGTGTAAACACGTTACCACTAATTTAAAGAGTGAAAATCAAGAGAGTATCCCATGTGAGAAGTTGAGATTAAATTTGAACATGCACTATTTTGATTGAGATATGTTATGCTAATATTGGCTTAACTCAAACAATTTACATTAAAGCATGATTTTTTGTGAAATTTTTTAAGCTATGGATTAGTTTATAAGACTTGTTCAAATATTGTCTCTAATTTGTATTGAAAGGATTAGGAGTAAATATTTTTAGTATATGTAGTTTATTTATATGTAGTTTATTTATATTTTAATTTTTCAATGTTTGTGGGTATCGTTCTAGTAAACCCTCACGAGACTAAACTCGTCCACTAGGGACACCTAGGGGTTTAAAGGCTTGTGTCACATGCTAAGTGCCACCGTGATTTCCTACGAAAGTGGATTAGATTAGATTTTCTTATTTTATTTTTATTGAGTCGTTGCTAGGGACTAGCAACAATCTAAGTGTGGGGGTGTGATAACTCGTATAATTATATAGTTTTTAGTTATGTTTTATTATTGTTTTGTGTCAAATACGAGTTATTATTGTTTAGTCTAATTGTGTTTATGATCTTTTATATTTTTATGTATTTTGGTGTTTTTCACAAGTTTCTTTGAGTGATTTCAGATTACTAGAATTAAGGGTAAATCCAGTTCAGTTCCAGTTCCGACACCTT
This sequence comes from Fremontodendron californicum, assembly GCA_030761205.1. Classification (NCBI taxonomy): domain Eukaryota; kingdom Viridiplantae; phylum Streptophyta; class Magnoliopsida; order Malvales; family Malvaceae; genus Fremontodendron; species Fremontodendron californicum. The sequence continues at coordinate 32,848,635 of JAULJL010000005.1, forward strand.
TTACCATATCAGCTATATCTCGAGTTTCACTGAAGCAATAAGGCTGAAATTTGTAGCCGTGCAAAGCTAAGAGGCATATTTATCTTTTTCATGTTTTACACTTCTTGAAACGGAGTCGTTTTCCCTAGCGAAATCGACCATGAATTTGGCTGATGTGCAATGACGTCTGTGCTGACCTGTTTTCGTATTTTGCCCATATCTGCTTATCCACATCATCAAATGAGCTGATTCCAATGGCTATGGATCCGTAACTGATACGGAAACCTTTGTCTAGAAGACCATATGATCAGATCAGGCCTCTAATATTGACGAAATCGACCATCAAGTTGGCTGATGTGCAATGACATCTGTGCTGACATGTTTTCGTATTTTGCCCATATCTGCTTATCCACATCAGAAAATGAGCTGATTCCAACGGCTATGGATCCGTAACTGATAGGGTAACATTTCTCTAGAAGACCATGTGATCAGATAAGGCCTGCAAAATTGACAAAATCGACCATCAAGTTGGCTGATCAAAATCGTCATGTATGACGAAAATTGTTAGAAAATGCACCCACCTATTATACCTACCTTTGAAATTTGTAAAGCTTGTCTCTTGTCATTTAGCCCTCCAAAATGTGTATAAATAGAGGGCCTTGGATGATTGTAAGGGATCATATTGTACATAGGTAGGATATTAGCCATTTTAATAAAATTCTCTAAGTTTTCTTCTTCTTTCTTTTCTCTAGTTTTCTTTTTCTTTAGAGAGAGCAAGAGGTTGGATAATTAATATTCTTCCTCTTCTTCTTTCTTTCTTTTATTTTCTTCTTAGATTTTCTTTAATTTTATGTTTATGTTTATAATGCCTATGCTAGGCTAAACTTCTATTTAGTTAAGGGTGATTTCAAAGCCCTAGACATGTTTTGTGATTGATTTTCAGATTCTATCTATCATTAATTTTCTATCAAAGTTGCTTATGTTCTTCTACAAGAATTGTTCATGATGTTGTCTTGATTTATTTAGGTGTACAACTAGATAGATCTTGATAATTATCTATTGCTAGTTTAGGAGTCTTGATCCGTGTAATTGTCTTGATTTCCTATTCATAAGTGGCAATTTGTGATTAATGATTATGGTCAAGTTTTCAATAATTGCAAAGTGGAACATAACCTAAGTTGAACAATCCGAGCTTATGTGTTTGTTGCTTAGATCAACCTATCTTTCTCATCATAAAGCTGCCATTAAATTGAATTTAGAGAGCTTATTCTAGGTTGTTTAATGGTTAGAGATTAAATAGAGAGCTTGTTCTATTTAACGACAAACTAAGGAAAGATTGGGGTAACAGAGCTTGTTGTTATCTACGGTTGTTAACTTTGATAGTTGGTTGATATTGATAGATCTGAAATTGATTCTTAATGATGTCTAGTGGTGGAGAATGAAACCTTAACCATATTTTTCATATTTGATTCTTCTTACTTACTTGTTTTCTTACTTTTCTAGTTTGCTTATTTTTATTGGCTGGTTATACCGCCTAATTTGTATATTAACTTTGTTTTATTTTTATTGGCTGGTTATACCGCCTAATTTAGTATATATATTTTTATTGGCTGGTTATACCGCCTAATTTAGTATATATATTTTTATTGGCTGGTTATACCGCCTTGCATCTTATTCTTATTATTTACTTTAGTTTAAATCTGATTTCAAAAACCCCTTTTCTTTTATTGTTCTTGAATTTAAGTTTTAAACTATCAACTTATAAACTAAAACCCAATCCCTGAGGACTCGACCCTTGCTAACTACTATACTTACAATTGATCTTTTTAGTGCAAGGTTAAATAAGATACACTCTTTTGGGTGCATCAAATTTTTGGCGCCGTTGCCGGGGATTGTTTTCTTTAGTTTATTTGTTACTTGGTTTATTCTTATTTTCAGTTCTAATGAGTTTTATTTTCTTGTACATACGGGTTTTTCTGATCAAATTTTGAAAAAAAAAATATATAAAAAAAAAAAACGATGGAATTGAGCAATCTAACACTTGAAGAGTTGGTGGCATACATGAACATGGAGAATCAACAAGCCAATCTCACCTTCCCAGTTCAACAATTGGCCATGGGAGGATGTCAAGGCCATCAAGTGTTCCAAGACCAACAGTATGATCATTACTCAAACACTTACCATGAGGGATGGTGGGATCATACTAATTATGGCTACTCGAAAAATTACCAAGAAGTAGATCCTTATGCCAATTACACTCATCCATCTAGCTTCAATCAATCATGGTCCCAAGAACCAGATCTTTTTCAACCACCACATATGACTCAAAACTCAGGTACTTCTTTAGAAGATCTTGTCTATTCTCTTGTTACTGATACATTGCAATTTCAACAGGAAACAAGGGCAAGCATCAAGAGTTTGGAAAAGCAAATGATCCAATTGACTAGTAGTATGGTGGGATGGGTAGCACAAAGATCTGAAGAACTCCCTGCCCAAACAATGATTAACCCAAAGGAGAATACTACTATTGTGACCTTGAGGAATGAGGAACAAGATGAGGATGAGACAAAATTAGAGATGAATTCTATTCTTGAGGATAATGAAGCCAATGATCCAAATAAGAGTATTTCAGCACCTGAGGTAACGTTTGAGATTCCAATTTTTACTAATGTTTCTTCTCCACCTTTTCCTAGTAGATTCGCAAAGTTCAAGGAGGATGAACATGAACAAGACACGCTGGAAACCTTAAACAGTTTGTTTGTGGATGTCATTCAACAAGTACCAAAAGATGCATCATTCCTCGATGAGATATGCACCACCAAGGATGATGGAATAATACTTGTAATGGAGAATACATCCACTGTTGTGCAAAGAAAGCTACCTCTCAAACGCATAAATTTGGAAAATTTCATGTATGAGCCTGACAAGCGTAAAAAGCCAAGAAGGGGTGTTGGTTAGATTCAAAACACTAACTCAAGTGTTAATTGGGAAGGCAGCCCAATTAAAGATGAAATTGCCAACCTTCCATATTCAGATTTGCTTTCTCTTTCTTTTCCTTTTTCTTTTATTATTTTTATTGTTTTTATTTTTATTTCTTATGTTTCTTTGTTAATTGTGTTTACTGTTTTTAAGTTCATTTAGGCTGCATAAGTTTCTTTTGTTTAATAGTTCTTTTCTCTTACATATAATTCTTGCATTGGGGGACAATAGCATTACATTAATGACAATGTAAAAATTATGTGTGGGGGGAAGAATTTAGGATTTTATTTAGAGTGTTTTGTTTTTGAGTTTTTTTTTATGTTGTTTTTCTTTCTGATCCGTGTTTTGAAAATAACTAGATGTAAATATAATTTTTATTTTTTTTACCCCGGTTAAATGGCGGATAACGGTACTCCGTGATTATTTAAATCGGTTCCATCAGCTACCCACAAAACTGATATTGTATATAAATTTCTCTTCCAATTTCTCTTTCATTGTTTTTCAATTTTTTTTTTTTTTTTTCAGGATAGATGATATTCTCACAAGATTGCAGAAACGATTTCCTCCCTTTCCTCGAAATATTTTACTGAAGCTTTACCAAGTTCGATTTGAAAGATTAAGAATGCTTATGCACAAAGGGATTCCTGGAGACATACGTTGGATAATTGAAGCCAAGGTACGTGAAGATGAATATCTTCCTGTTTTGCATTTACCAGGTACAGGTAGAAGCACTTTTGCAAAGAAGCGACGAGCAAAGCGCATGAGTTCAAATTGCCACAAATGTGCACGATGGACGTGTAATGGTAAATGTCGTTCTATTGGGATTCCGTCCTCTAATCGAGATGATAAAATTGAATTCATTAAGGATGGACTGAGTAAGGAGAATTTGGGTAATATCCAACTTTCTCTTGAGACGCATCCTAGTGGAGACGTACAAAGAGAAATTCTTGATTTATGGCCGCAATTCCAAAGGGAATGGCAACATCTTGGGAATCTGATGAAAATGGCACAATAAATGCTTGGTTTCATAACCTTGATTTATTGTAGACATATACCTTGGCATAAGGAATGCTTGGACTCTTTTTATGAGTTTTGAGGACACCAAATGAACATAATATCATATGCTATGGACGTTGGACAATTTGGACTGAATTGCTAAACCTTCCGATTGGAACCTCCTTTGTGTGTGGATTTCAATTGTGTAATAAAACAAGATTAATCTTAGCATAACACCAAGAGTGGATTCTCTAACCTCAACATCTTTTCTTATTGTTTTTATATCTTGTTTAATTTCTTTTATGTTATTTTGTTTATTTTGTTCTCTAATATCTTGTTTACTTTATTTTGTTATTGATTCCCTAATATCTTGTTTACTTTCTTTTTCTTATATATTTATAAACTTATACTTACTAGTACGCTTCCCTGTGGTTCGACCTCGGACACCCGAGAATTTATTACTTGAACATAACCTGCACTTGGGTTTACGACTCTTAATTGAGTCTCCATCATGTCGCCACTCAAGATAGTAAACCAGTTGCTGTCTATATCAAGGTAGTCAGTACTGTACCGTTGGGCGTACCATTTTTGTTCTAGTACTGGTACGTACCGGTACCGGTGTGTTTCGGCGTATCGTTTCGGGTTTACCGATATTTTTAAAATATTTTTTCATATATCTATATGTATAACATATTTTCAAATTTTTTAATAAAATATATATTATATACACATGAAAATATACATCCATTACATGTATATATATATATTTATACAAATATAAATTTGAAATATTTAATATCTAAAATTTTTAGTAAAATAAATATTAAAATGTTAAAAAAATATAGTAAATTATTATTAATTATGTTCAATAACCTTATTTAATGAACATATATATATATATATTTTAAAATATAATTATGAAAAAAAATAAAAATGATGATGACATAAAAAATATTGAAAATGGTTTAAAAATTCAAATAAGTGAATTTTTAAATAAAAAAAATTAAAAAATCAAAATCAAAATCTTGTACCAACCGGTACGTACCGGTACTGACCGGTATTGACTGGTATGGGCCGGTACCAAAACCGAAACGAAATGAGACTCGTACCATTTCGGTTTACCTTAAAAAAGATACGTACTGGCCGGTACGGTACCGATAACCCTGGTCTATATGCAATACATGAAGAGTATTGCTAACGACCTTGCCATGGCACAAGCTCCAGTTCTGCAAATGACTTGATCATCTTTATTCTGAATGGTCTTGGACCAAAATTCAAGGAGATCTCCATCGCCATACGAGCTAGAGAATCTTCCATCACTTTTGAAGAGCTTCATGATAAGCTTACTGATTTTGAGACAGTTATCAAATCTGATGAATCTCTCTCATTCACCCCAGCAGCTGCAAATTATGTCAAAAGAACTCGAAGCCAATATAGTCATAGAGGAGGCCAATCCAGGGGCTCTTTTTCTTCTTCAGGTGATCGTCACAGTTTCAATTACCACAAACAGAAGTCTACTTCCAATAATTTCACCCATGCAAAACCAGTTTGTCAATTCTGTGATAAGATGGGTCATACAGCCAAGACCTGTAGGTCCATCAAGCCAAAAGAATCAATTGCCAATGTTGTCACTTCATCTTAGTCCAAGTCAGACCAAAGATGGATCATTGATTTAGGGGCTTCTCATCATGTCACTCATTATATTAACAACTTGTTTCTTTATTCTGACTATGGTGATCCAGATGAAATACTTGTTGGTGATGGTGCAGGTTTGGTCATTAAACACAGTGGTGCCTCAATTATTCATATTGCACAAAAATGCTTTCATCTTTCAGATGTCTTACATGTTCCATCCATGAACAATAATTTGATTTCTGTCTCCAAATTTTGTCGAACTAATAATTTTTCCATTGAATTTTTTCCTTTTCATTTCTTGATCAAGGATTTAAGCACGGGGGCACCTCTTGTGAAAGGCCTGAGCAAGGATGATGTTTACGAGCTACCTCAGAACATGCCATCTTCTCTAAAGCCCGGGACAACACTAGTCAGTCTTAAAACTTCAGGAGATATCTGGCATAGCAGGCTTGGCCATCCTAACTCCAAGATTCTTAATTTTATGCTTAAGACTTTTAGTTTGTCTCCTGCTGCTTCCTCAAATAAATTGTCCATTTGTGACTCTTGTCAATGTCATAAAAGTCATAAACTACCTTTTTATTAGTCCACTTTAAGTAGCTCTAAACCTCTTGAACTTTTGTATACTGATGTCTGGGGGCCTACACATGTTGACTAAATTAATGGTTTTAAATATTATGTTATTTACATTGACCACTTTACAAAATATGTTTGGTTGTTTCCTATTAAATAAAAATCTGATGTTTCTCTCTTATTTCCTACATTTAAAACCTTAATTGAGAAACAATTTAGCACCTCTATTTTGTCTATGTATTATGATAATGGTGGATAATATCAAGCCTTATCCAAACTACTATCCAACCATGGTATAACCCATCTTACCACTCCCCCTCACACACCTCAACATAATGGGACTGCTGAAAGACGACATAGGCATGTAATTGAAACTGGACTTTCTTTACTACATCATGCTTCTATGCCACTTACTTTTTGGTCATACGCCTTTCAAACATAAGCTTAATAAATAGACTTTGTACTCTAATTCTACATTTTAAATCTCCCATGAAGCACTTTTTAATCATCCACCGAATTACAAAAAATTAAAAGTCTTTAGATGCTTATGTTACCCTTGGCTTAAACTTTACAATTAGCACAAGTTACAACCCAAATCAAGACCATGTGTTTTCTTAGGATATTCCACCAATCAGAGTGCTTACAAATGCTATGATCCCGTCACCAATATATATTTTTTTGTTTGTTTCTAGACATATTATTTTTCATGAGACAACATTTCCTTTTGCCTCTCTAAACTCACAACCATCAAGAGTGAACACACAATCTACTTATCAGTGGACCTCTAACAGTTCTTTACTTGGTGCTTTACAGCCTACTATATTTTCTGCGACAGGACCTTTTCGTCCAGCTTCAGAGAATCTGGCATGTTCCGACAACAACAACAACACTGCTCAACCCTTTCAATCAGATGCTGCTTCTAACTTGAGTCCTTTATCAAGTAATGTTTCTAATTCCTCTTTCAGAAATCCTACTTCTAACCCAATTCCTCCTCATACTTCAGACCCATCCACTACTTTATCACAACCCATCAGAACTCACACCATGATAACTCGATCACAGAACAACATCTTCAAACCCAAAAAGGCGTTTACAGCCACCAACCATCCCTTGCCATTATCAAACCAACTTGTGTAAGACAAGCCATGAGTAATATGCACTGGAGACAAGCCATGACTGATGAATTCAATGCATTAGTCAAAAACAATACTTGGACACTTGTACCACCTTCTAATATTCAGAATGTTGTTGGCTGCACATGGGTATTTAGAGTTAAAAGAAAACCTGATGGCGCTCTTGACAGATTCAAGGCACGTTTAGTTGCCAAAGGTTTCCATCAACGACCAGGTCTTGATTATTCAGACATTTTTAGTCTAGTTATTAAACCAACAACAATCAAGGTTGTTTTAAGCATTGCTCTTGCTTATGATTGGTCCATCAAACAACTTGATGTTAATAATGCATTTCTTCAAGGTACACTGACAGATGAAGTCTATATGGCTCAACCATCTGGATTTGTTGATAAGGACAAACCTCTTCATGTTTGTAAGTTACACAAAGCCATTTATGGCTTAAAACAGGCTCCTCGTGCCTAGTATCAAGAATTGAGCACTTTTTTGCTTAATTATGGCTTTCACAATTCTGTTTCAAATGCCACATTGTTTATTTATGCCAAAGATTCAATTCTAATTTACATTTTGGTATATGTGGATGATCTCTTAGTCACAGGCAACAATACTGCAACCATTGATACTTTCTTGCAACAGTTGGCTCATAAGTTTTCCTTAAAAGATCTTGGCAACTTACATTTTTTCTTGAGAGTTGAGATTATAAACACTTCTCAAGGTATGTTTTTATCGCAACACAAGTACATCAGAGATGCTTTAGAGAAGTTTGATATGACAAATGCAAAGGAGGTATCTACTCCAATGGCTATTGGTGTCAAGCTACAACTTCAAGATGGTTCCAGTACAGCTGATGCTACAGCTTATCGCAAATTGGTTGGTTCTCTCCAATATTTGTCCATTACCATACCAGATATTGCTCATGCCATTAATAAACTCTCTCAATTCATGCACTCCCTTACTCAGACTCATTGGTCCAGTCTTAAACGCATCCTTAGGTATCTAAAAGGTACAATATATCATGGTCTGTTCTTGAAGAGAACTCCCAAACTACACTTGACTGCTTTTAGTGATGCTGATTGGGCTGGTAACTTGGATGATCGATCCTCAACCACTGCATATATTGTCTATCTTGGAGGAAATCCAGCAAAAAGAGAACAGTTGCAAGATCATCTACCGAAGCTGAATACAGGGCCATTGCTAATACCACAGCTGAATTAGTTTGGATTAGAAATCTTTTATCTGAGCTCCATATTTCTTCTTCCCAAATTCCTATTCTTCATTGTGATAATGTTGGTGCAACATACTTGAGTGCCAATCCGGTTTTTCACTCACGAATGAAACATCTAGCACTTGATTATCATTTTGTAAGGGAACAAGTTCATTCAGGTCATTTGAAAGTCTCATACATTTCAACTCATATCAACTTGCAGATGGATTAACGAAACCTCTTCCAAGACAAAGATTTCTCTCTTTACGTTCCAAGATTGGTGTAGATGATGGCTCCTCCATCTTGCTGGGGCCTGTTAAGAAGATAATTGATAAAGTTCAAGAGATAAGTTAGCAGATGATAAGTTCAGGAGATAAGCTAGCATATCAACATCTACTTTCATGATAAAGAGATAAGTGATAAGAAGATCAGTGATAATGAGTATCTTGTAGATAAATAAAGATAATTTCAATTGTTTATCTTTATTGTAGATATTATCTTGTTGTACCCTATAAATACTGATTACCAGTTAATGAAAAGTTAAGATTTCAACACCAGGTCAATTGTTATTTTTACACAGTCTTGAGTATGTTTCATTATGACTTGTTTCAATAACTTGGCAATATCTTCATCACTGCCATCAACATCTTTATTATTAGGGTTAAATACTATATTAGTTCCTGTACTTTAGGCACTTTTTTTGTTTGGTACCTGAAGAAATATTTTTGTCACTTTGGTACTCGAACTTTCCTGCGTCAATCACATTGGCCCTTTGCCCTAACACCGTTAGTTAATGGCTGACTAGGCAAAAAACCAACCAATCAGAGTCTGGCACGTGGCAAAACTGCCACATCATTCGTGCCACGTCACCATGAATGTAAAAATTCAAAAAATTAAAAAAAAAACTAATTTTTTTAAAAAATAATCTATTTTTTTTATATCAAAATTATATATATTTTTTTAATTTAGAAATTAAAAAATTATAAAAAAATTATAAAAAAATCAAAAGATAAATCTAAAAAATTAAAAAGAAAAAAAATAAAAAATAATTTTTTAAAATATAGAAATTTCAAATTAACAAAATATATATGAAAATTCAAAATTTAAAAATAGAAATTTAAAATTTAAAAATTAGAATTTTTTTAAATTTTTTTTCATTTTTATTAAAAAATATTCAGATTTCTTTTTCTTATTTTTTAAATTTTTTTTACAGATTTTTAAATATAAATATATATATATATAAAGTTTTTGATTTTATAATTTATTTTGAATTTTGGTTTTTTATTTTTATTTTATAATATATATGAAAATTCGAAATTAAAAAAAATAGAAAATTTAAATTTAAAGATAGAATTTTTTTTTAATTTTTTCATTTTTATTAAAAATTATCAGATTTATTTTTCTTATTTTTTAATTTTTTTTAAAGATTTTTAAATATATATATATAAAGTTTTCAATTTTTATAATTTATTTTTAATTTTGGTTTTTAATTTTTAATTTTATAATTTAAAAAAAAATGAGATTTTCAAATTTTTAATTTTGATTTTTTAAACTTTTTTAATTTTGATTTTTATAATTTTTTTTGAATTTTTTTCTTATATGATGATGTGGCACTAATGATGTGGCAGTTTTGTCACGTGTCAGCCTTTGATTGGTTGTTTTTTTGCCTAGTCAGCCATTAACTAACGGTGTTAGGGCAAATGACCAATGTGATTGACGGCAGAAAAGCTCGAGTACTAAAGTGACAAAAAAAATTTCTTCAAATATCAAACGGGACAAAAAGCATAAAATGCAGTGTTAATTTAATATTAAACCCTTATTATTATTGTATGTTGCTGCAAATCTGATATTGTTTCTAGCTTCTTCTCAAAAAGAGTGTCTCTAATCATAACTTTTTTCCATTTGATTCTAATTTTGAGTGCTTTTCCGCTCACAATCTCATCCTACAAGAATCATTCTTCCTTTAATTTAACAGTCTTATAAAAATCAGACTGCTGCTACTGTGTTTCCTGTCACCATCCTATATATAAATATTGGATACTTTTTAGATTAAAGGAGATGTTCACGTGGCACTTTCATTTTATTTTTATTTTTTTAGGAAGAAAAGATAGAAAAGAAAAGAAAGGGGATTTTTTATCCAAATATAGCCAAAAAAAAATTATATACCAAAATATCGTTGTTTTCAGATTAATTCTCAAAATCCGTTTTTTTTTTCTAGCTGGAAAATCGCCATCCCCATGGCGATTTTCCAGTGCAAAAATTCCAAAATATACCAGGAGAAATCGCCACGGGGGGTGGCGGTTTCCCTTGGTATATATCTATATATTTTTTTTTACTTAAATTAAAAAAAAATTGTAAATTTATTTTCAAAATTTGTAATTTAATTTTAAAATTGGTAAATTAAATTAATTTTTTTTAAAAAATTAAAAAAAAAATTAAAAGTCCAACGGTATATTTTTTTTATTTAAAATTTATGAAAGATTTTTTTAAAATTTTTTAGTTGATTTTTACTCTATAAAATTTTAAAAAAAAATTCAAATTTTTTTGAAGGCAACGGTCAAGTGACCGTTGCCTTCAAATCCCATCCCATCCCCCCCACACACATACACACCACTCTTCTATAAATACCCCCTCATTTTCTACAATTTATTTATATTTTCTTTCTTCTTTCTACAATCAAATTTCTTTCTACCAACAATTTTTTTTTCTACAACAATTTTTTTTTCCTACAACAATATTTAAAAATGGCTTCATCATCACTATTGAGATTGCAAGAAAATCACATATCGGAGATTATATTTAAAGAGGTACGTTTATTGTTGTAATATTATTTGTATTACATTATCAATTTTTAGTTATTTTTTAATAATTATAATTTTGTAAATTTATAGTTTTATAATTTTATAATTTTAATGTTATAGTGCTTATTATAGTTTTATCATTTATTAATTAGTATTGTTTTTTCATTTCATAGTTTTATAATTATTTATTTTTTATATTGTTTAATTTTTTATTATTATAGTTATTTAATTTGTTAATTATTTTTGTTTTTTCATTTTATAGTATATAATTTTAATTTTTATATTATATTGTTTTTTTATTATTATATACAATAATAATTTTTTAATTATTACTGTTTTTTCATTTTATAGTTTTATATAATTTTAATTTTTATATTATATAATTTTTTATTATTATAGTTTTATAATTGTTTAATTATTATTGTTTTTTCATTTTATAGTTTTATATAATTTTAATTTTTATATTATTATTTTTTTATAATTTTATAATTATTATTGTTTTTTCATTTTATAGTTATTTATTTATTATATAATTTAATTATTTAATAATTATATAAAAAAAATTTATTTTTTTTATTATTATTGTTTTGTTATTTTATAGTTTTAGAGTTTTTTTTTTTAATTTTTAATTGTTATAGTTTTATAATATATTAATTTTTATTATTATTTGATTTAATTTAATTAATTATCAACAGGAAACTCGTCGCGTGTTACGTTCGAGGAAATTTACATTGGAGGACCCGCATTCATCTATTATCGACCACTTAAGAAGAGTCGGATTTTATCACGCAACTCAAATTCGACAATTTTTGATACAACCCGACTTAATCAGTGCGTTGATCGAACAATGGAGACACGAGACGCACACTTTTCATTTTTTATTTGGTGAATGCACGGTAACTCTAGAAGATGTTGCGCTTCAACTTGGACTTCATGTCCATGGCGATGCAGTTACAGGCAGAAGCTTGCTAGATTGGAATGAAGTGTGTCAAAATCTATTGGGCTCGGTACCTCCAGATGAGTATGTATCTGGCTCAACGGTGAGACTAAATTGGTTGAAATCCTTTCAAAATCTTCCATTACACGCAACTGAACAACAGATACAATATGCTGCTAGAGCATATATTTTACGTTTGATTGGAGGATTACTGATGCCTGACAAATCGAGCAGTCGGATACATTTAATGTATCTTCCATTACTACGTGATTTAGAGCATGCGGTAAATTATAGTTGGGGTTCTGCGTGTTTGGCGGTTTTGTATAGAGAACTTTGCCGGGCTACAGTTTCAAAAAGCCATGACATAGGTGGATGTTTAGTGCTTCTACAATCATGGGCTTGGTATCGGCTACCATTTCTTGCTCCGCGCGTGGATATTTCGGCTGTATACCCCCCCTTGCAAGCAGGTAATAATCTTTACTATTTTATTAATTTTGTATGAACTTGTATTTTTATAGGTCATTAAGATATTATATGCATTTTAACAGGTGGAGTAGGAGTAGAGATTTTACAGAGACTCCGACCGACCTTGCAAGTATAAGAGTGCGACTAGATCGAGTAGGATATGATAAGGTAAATATTTCGATTGTTACATTCAAGTATTTTTTTATTTAATCCATATGAAACTAATAATTTGTAATAATTATTCGCAGTTTCTGTGGATGTCATATTCCTAAAGTGAAATTATGGCATGCCTCCCATCGGATGCCTACAATAATTGTAATATATGGAAAGCAAACACAGCATTGATATGCTTTTCATATGTAGAGTGGCACCAAACTGACAGGGTGTTGCGATAATTTGGGATGCAACAACCAATTCCTGCAGCCCCGGTGAACCTTGATAAGCTTCACAAGATCGACATGCGTGGTCGTCATGAGGAATTCTGGCCTGCGAAGCATGAACATTGGATCCATTGGTGGAATATACGTTTTCAACGAATTCCGACAAGTTATCCGATTGTTGGTAATAATTTCAACCCATCTGATGATTACATAGGATGGTATAAAAATGAAGGTCGGCCTTTTGTTTGTCCATTGTCGATGTATGAGGATGTTAGGAGTATGCCATTTACCGGACGAACTTCAGCTCCAGTCCCTCCTACACAGGATATGGAAGCTCCTAGACCTAGCTGACAACGTGGGCGAACGCGTCAAACGACCTCATCGGAGTTCACAGCACCGAGGATGTCATTTAATCATCCTGAACCTGAACGAGATCATGGAGTACCATCCAGTCATCGTTATTCCGTAAGTCACCCCGGATATGACGTTGATGAGTGTTACCGACCATCACCGCCAACAACGAGGTTAGATGACCAGCTCCCCATCCTAAGTCCAAGTTCAGCATATCTAACATCAATGTATCAGTTTGGAACCCCTTCGTCAGCATTTGATGGTACATCATTTCTGGGTCCATCTAGTAGTCACGTTCCTGTTATGGGTGAACTAGGTGTTGACTCATCCAGCAGTGGGTTTCAAATTTTTGATACGGAAGAAATGAATGATGACATACAACCGGAACCAATGGCGGTTATAGCAAGAGGTCGTGGTCGACCCGAATACATGCCACTGACGAGGTTGAACGACGGGTGCAACCACCACGCACTAGAAGAGCTCGACACTGTTGCTCTACACCACGCAATAATTAGAATAAATGTACTTTTATCAATATAACGAGAATAATGTATTTTAAATTTCTAATATATAAATTTATATGTTTTGCATTTCATGTTATTTATTTTAAATTTGTTGGGAAATTAATTATTATTTTTTATTTTTGTTATTCAGCATGTGTAACTAAAATCTTAATGTTGTTATTTAATATATTTTTATAAATTTTTTTTAATTTTAAATAAAATAATAATCCAAATTACATGATAAGTTGACAAAAACTTGCATAACATTTTCCCTTAATGGTAAAATATGTAAATATTACAGGTTATGAAAACATGTAATTCATTTATTGTTGATGCGAACTCTCCCCCAATGTGCCAGATCGATGCAGACAACTTCGACGGTTATGACCTTCATTTCTGCATAATCCATAACGTTTTGGTTGGCCTTTCTCCCTGAGGTCCATTTCATTAAGAATACGACTTGATTTTGGCTGACCATGTGGATTTCTCCGCATTTCTTGATTGAGACACACTTCTGGACCATCATATTGAGGCCAATAACCTTCATTTCCAACAGCTTCGAACTCATGTCTATAAACATTCAATATAGTTTCCAGTCTATAGACTTTGTCCACATATTGCATGCAATCTACATGGACATGTGCACAAGCAGCAACTACATGTGAACAAGGGAACCTTTGTGCTTGAAACTTCCCACAGTCACACCACATGTCACTAAGCTTGACTTTGTACTTCATTGCAGAAACACCCTCTTGTGGATCAACTAACTCTTCAACCAGAAAAGATTGATTTGCTCGCGTAAAATTACGAACAAAGTGGGAGTTAGCTTTCCTGCGATTTTATTGCATAGCCTGTGTGACTGTTTCACATTATGTGTGCCCTCCCTCCATCATTGCAATTTGCTTGTTCCCCATCTTAACAAAAAGTGCAGCCAACCTATAATATGTTGACTGCACTAAAGCAGTAATGGGAAGATGACGCGTTCCCTTCAACACCGAATTGATAGATTCAGCTAGGTTGGTTGTCATATGGCCATAACGTCTTCCTTGATCATATGATTGGGCCCACTTCTCCTTGGGGATCCTATCAAGCCAATTAGCCACCTCTGCATTTTCTCCATGAAGATTCTCATACATGAAATGAAAATTCGGCCGCCTCAACTCGTATCCTAATAAAATTAAAAACAAAAGACTTGTGAATTTCAGTATTATTTTATATACTAAACGAAATATAAGAGATAAAATAACTATGATTCGATTCCATACCCATGTTAACAATGTGTCGACGTAATTCCTTATTGTTAAACTTTTTCATAAAGTTAGCTGCAATGTGTCGAATGCAGTACACTGAATATGCATGTGGAGGATTCCATCCACTAGCATCGCGTCTAATCGCAGCTTTGATGGCTTCATGTCGATCAGACATCAAGCATATGCCAGGCTGTTTTGTCACGTGTGTACGCAAGTTAGTGAGAAAGAATGACCAAGCCTCTGTTGTCTCACCTCCACAATGGCAAAGGCAATTGGCAGTATGTTTCTGTTGCCATCTTTTGCAATAGCTAACAATAATGTTCCTTTGTATTTTCCATATAAGAAAGTACCGTCTATTTGCACAATAGGTTTACAATACGGATACCCTTCAATGCACGACTTAAATGTCCAAAATAGTCGATAGAATATTCTCTTACCCTGAACCAGTCGATCACCTTGATATGCAGGCACCGTTTTCAATTTCACAATTGTACCAGGCACGAAATGTTGCATTGCACCTAACAATTTAGGTAGCTCATTGTACGATCTTTCCCAATCGCCAAAAACTCGAACAATTACCTTTTGCTTTGCTTTCCACGTTTTCTTGTAAGAGGTGATGTATCCATACCGGATTCGTATCTCAGCGATCAAAACTGAAACAGAAATCTCCGGATTTGCTTGGACCAATGACAGAATGCATGAACAGATCATGTTACAATCTAACTTGCAATGATCTTGTGAAATCCTCCCCGATGTGCAAGTATGAGGCCCTTCATATTTTCTAATCTCCCATGCCTGTTTCTTCTTCATAAAAGTTGCCTTTATTCTCCAATTACACTCTTTTCCATACATTACGCACTTGGCATAATATTTGGTCCGCTCAGATTCAATTACTTTGTAATCTACAGAGTTTTTGATGTTATAGTGCTTAATAGCTGAAAGAACAACCTCTTTCGTTGGAAATTGTAGCCCAACACACAGATCAACTGCAGATGGATCAAATGTCAGAGGCGTAGCTAATGTATGAGCATACTCAGGAAATTTCGGCACTTGCATTGCCTCCAGATCCAAGGTATGCATATGGGATGCAGCCTCATATGGGGGAAGATCTCCATGAGTGTTGATCTCAGCAGGGACGAAGTCTGGGTCTGAATCACTGTTGTCATCACTTGCGAATGTAGCATCCTCTTCCTGCTCACTAAATTCACCAACATATTCACCATGGACTCCACATGGCGGAACAAGATCAACACCAGCTGGCTCATCTTCGAGGGTAGTAGGAATTGTTTGTGAGACTAATGAATTCTGAAACGTTGTAGCTTGAGATAACGGAACGACTTCTTCTGTAGGAACGTCGTATGTAGTGTGAACATAGAACGACCCAGAATCATCATCTTCTATGGGAAAGTTTTCTGTTGTGCGAACATTTGAAGGCCCACAATCATCGTCAACATCCTCTATGTCAGCATATAACTTAAGTACACCAACATTTGCAAATGTCTCATGAGCATAAAACATGCATCTGACATCATCATCTTCAAGTGGAAATATTCTATATCGTACACATCCTTCACCAATAGAAAGAGGATGCCTATACTTAACCTCTGAAACTCTTTTTCTATTTTCAGCTTTAATTTTTGTATGAATTTGCAGCTTGAGTTCCTCTAATGTGACGTCTTCTTCAACACGAAAACTTTTAGGATGTTCACAATCAAAGGTAGCACCTTCGTCAGTATTATGAATTTGGCCATTATAGTAGACTAATGCGATCACTCTATTGGTCATGTTGTGTAGTAATGAAACTAAGAAGGATAAGAATGGAGGTATTATCACTCGGCAAAAGAAAGAAGAAATATAGAAGGATGAGAATGAGGAGGTTTTAGCACTCAGAAAAAATCTGATTGAAAAACTGCTGTAGGGGGTATTGTAAACCTTCATCAGTATTATGAATTTATAATGGTTCATTATGTTGTACCAGATGACAAATCCCATCCTTTGTATAGGATGGAATCTGATTCTCATATTCTGGCTAGGGTTATTTGACTGAAAAAGTGATAACTCACTCAATGCAAAATCTGATTGATAAATTCCATCCTTTGTACTGGACTGTCCAATAGTCCCATCCATTGCAGAAGGAATCCAATTTCAATATTTTCTGCAGCATTTTATTGACTGAAAAATAGCTGAAACCTATCCTTAACCCTAAATCATTAGTCCCATCTATTGCAGAAGGAATCCAATTCCAATATTTTCTGCAGCATTTGATTTACTGGAAAATAGCTGAAACCTATCTCTAACCCTAAACCATTAGTCTCATCCATTGCAGAAGGAATCCAATTCCAATATTTTATGCAGCATTTGATTGACTGAAAAATAGTTGAAACCTATCCCTAACCCTAAACCATCAGTCTCATCCATTGTAAAAGGAATCCAATTCCAATATTTTCTGTAGCATTTGATTTACTGAAAAATAGCTGAAACCTATCCCTAACCCTGAACCATTAGTCTCATCCATTGTAGAAGGAATCCAATTCCAATATTTTCTCCAGCATTTGATTGACTGGAAAATAGTTGAAACCTATCCCTAACCCTAAACCATCAGTCTCATCCATTGCAGAAGGAATCCAATTCTAATATTTTCTGCAGTATTTGATTCACTGGAAAATAGCTGAAACTTATCCCTAACCCTAAATAATTAGTCCCATCCATTGCAGAAGGAATCCAATTCCAATATTTTCTGCAGCATTTGATTGACTGAAAAATAGCTGAAACCTCTCCCTAACCCTAAATCATTAGTCTCATCCATTGCATAAGGAATCCAATTCCAATATTTTCTACAGCATAAAATTAAAATTGTATAAGAAATATAATTTTCTTTTTTAAATTTTAGTAAGAAATAAAATTGTATTTTTATAAAATTTTAATAATAAATTAATTTTTATTTTTTATAAAATTAAAAAAATATAAGAAATAAAATTTTTGATATAAAAATTTAATAAGAAATATAATTTTCTTTTTTAAATTTTAATAAGCAATAAAATTGTATTTTTTATAAAATTTTATTAATAAATTAAATTTTATTTTTTATAAAATTAAAAAATTATAAGAAATAAAATTTTTGGTTTAAAAATTTAATAAGAAATATAAATTTCTTTTTTAAATTTTAATAAGAAATAAAATTGTATTTTTTATAAAATTTTAATAATAAATTAAATTTTATTTTTTATAAAATAAAAAAATTATAAGAAATAAAATTTTTGATATAAAAATTTAATAAGAAATATAATTTTCTTTTTTAAATTTTAATAATGAATAAAATTTTATATTTTATAAATTTTTAATAATAAATTTAAATTTTATTTTATATAAAATTAAAAAAATATAATAAATAAAATTTTTGATATAAAATTTAATAAGAAATATAATTTTATTTTTTAAATTTTAATAAGAAATAAAATTTTATTTTTTTATAAAATTTAAATAATAAATTAAATTACATTTTTAATATATATTTAAAAAATAAACAAATATTTAAAAAAACAAACCTAGATGATTTATTTTATTTAATTTACCATTTTTAAAATTAAAATACAAAATTTAAAAATAAATTTACAATTTTTTTTTTAATTTAAGTAAATATATATATATATACCAAGGGAAATCGTCACCCCCCATTACGATTTCCCTTGGTGTTTTTTGCAAAAATTGCAATTTTTACACTGGAAAATCGCCATGAGGGATGGCGATTTCCCAGCTAGAAAAAAAAATGCGAATTTCGGGAATTAATCTGAAAACAACGGTATTTTGGTATATAATTTTTTTTGGCTATATTTGGATAAAAAAACCAAAGAAAGGAGAGAGAAAAAAAAGAAAAAAGAAAAAATAATTTTTTTATGTGTTCATGTTATTTATTTCGTGTTGTGTTTAATTATTTTTTATGTTGTATTCGTTTCGTATCTCAATTCATCTCATATTTTACATAATTTGTCATAGTGGTTCAATTTAGAAATTTTTTTTGTATGTTCATGACGTGTTCTTGTTCGTGTTCTTTTTTTTTTCTAAGTATTATAAATTTATATAAATTTTCACACGTTAATAATTTATAGAAATTTTACACATTAATAATTTATTTTATGTATATTTTTACACGTTCGTGTATTCGTGTTGTGTTCATGTTGTTTTTCATATTATATTTTAATTTTTTTCTCTATGTTGTGTTCCTGTCGTGTCTCAATCATCTCATATTTTACATAGTTTGTCATTATTATTCAATTTAGAGAAAATTTTGTAAAATTTGTGTGTTCAAATTATTTTTTTGTGTTTTCAAATTCTTATAAATTTATATAAATTTTTATACGTTAATAAGTTGTTTTACAAGTTAATAATTTATATAAAGTATTATAAATTTATATAAATTTTTATATGTTAACAATTCGTTTTATGTATATTTTTACACGTTCGTGTATTCGTATCGTGTTCATGTTATTTTTCATGTTGTGTTTTAATTATTTTTTCTATGTTGTGTTCGTGTTGAGTCTCAATTCATCTTATATTTTACATAATTTGTCATTGTTATGAAAAGTTCGAATTGAATTACACGTTAATAAGTCTTTTTAAGTTCGAATTGAAGTGGACAAATTTTATGTATTTAACTAAGCAATATTCTTTTTTAATTTTTAACATTATCTCATTGTTTGCATTTAATTAAAAAAATTAAAATAAAATACAAATATTTTCGTTCGTCGCATAACGCAGGTCTATTTCTAGTTTTAATAAATCAAAAGAATCCATAAAACTCCCCAAATTTCGACCAAAAACATAGCTAGAATGTCAACCTTCAGGCTACAGAATCTCAACATGATGGAACCAATTCTGAAGAAAGGAATGAATTTCATGAGATATAGGGGCTCGGTTCATGGGTCCGATTCGAGGGGTTCGGTTCATGGGTCCGGCTTGAGGAGTTTGGTTCATGAATCCGGCTCGAAGGGTTCGATTCATAGTTCCGGTTCAAGGAATTAAGCGTATCGTGTTAATCGTGTTTAAACTTGGATTGTTTACTACACTGTTTATCTATTTATTAAACGTAAGTTTTATGTAACTATATGAATAGACCAATGGCAGTTGAAAAGTGGGAAAAGAATTAAAAGGAAAAAGGATCTTACAAAAAGAGGGCAGAAGACAATATTATGCAGCTCAGAGCTTGAGAGCAATTAATTTGCTTTAAGCTTGCCATTAAGACTCATAAAAAGACAACTGCACTTTGTATCTGTTGATTTTTCCTGAATGAAAATTATATAATATAAACACATTTCACATGTATGTGTTTTTATTTCAATTTGTCATATCTATATGGAGTAAAAGAGTTGGGATCTCGAGGTCGAGGTCGAGATCGAGGTCGAGGGAGATCAGTCCCGCCATTTCTTGTACATATATTTTAACTCTACCCAATATCCACTGCTTTAAAACAGACATTCAGATATACTACATTTAGAACCCATAGTCCATACATTCTTTCGGACAGCTTGTAATTGTAGCCTACTGGCTCCACCCATTTCCCAATTTTTTATCAATAAATTCGAAAAATCTAAAACAAAACGTGTTGTACTTTTGCCACCAGCCTTTCCAAAAGCTCATCTTCTCAATACCAAGACCGATTAATTTTAGATGTTTGTTGGCTGTTAGTTTTGATAAACTAGCTTAGCTCCATAACAAACATGAAACTCATAAACAAGTTGGGGCGATTTAAACTTGTCTAAAGATCGGGTTACTCGCTCAAATCTGAAGATTTGTCTGATATTTAAGAAGGTTTGGATAAAAATATTAAACTCGAAAAATACGTTTGGACAAAAAAATGAGGCTCGTTTAAAAAATGAGCCGAGCCTTGACTCCAAAATTTAAGGCTCGAACCTGGCCCGACCAAGCCCGTTTTTCAATTATGTAATATATTAGTTTTATTTTTATATATATTATGTAATTTACATTATATAAAAATTAAATATATATAATATTATAGTGTAAACATTAAAAAATATATTATGTTTTTAATATTTAAAAACTTAATTAAAAAAAATTACTAAAGATTAAATAAAAAATTATATGTTTTTGTAAAAAAAATTTAGAAAAAAATAAAATGAAAGACTCTAAACGGGTTTGGACTATCCATTTACAAATATGAGCGAGCCTAAATAGAACTTGATACCCATATTTCAGATCAAATCAGATTTGGACAAGTATATATATAATGTTGATATCATATATAGGTCCGATCTGGCCTATGAATGGTGACCCCACCATGTCATGCAGCTGGAGCATGTAGGGCTCAAACAAGTTGATTGATGATAGCCAGAAACTTATATATGAAACATGAGAAGGTGGAAATAGTGAACCAGAGCTTGAAGATCAATTTATGAAGACTGGTTTCGGGGAAAAAAATTTCAGTGATAATTACCATTCCAGGTTTATATAATTAATTGCATAAGCACTAGTAGGAAAATGTCAAATCAAGGCTGGCTTAAAATGGGTTTAGAGTTTCAAAAAGACTGAAGGTTCCAAAGTGATCTCTTATTACTTGTAAGGTTTGAAAGTAAAGAGTCAAGAGGTTAAGGGGGCACGAGAATCTCGGCTTGTGGAGATGGCTTTGGCCATGGTCTCAATCCAAATAGGTCTCCATCTTTGAAAAGTCTTATTGAACCATTTAATGGGCAAGGCTTAGGAACAATAATTTGATTGTATTTGAGCAACATAAATTAGCAGTTAGGGATTTTACTCAACATATTCCGCTACAGATTATATTCTGATAGCTCTTTCCACTACCTAGGGATGAAATGAATCCAATGAAAACAACTGAAAAAGCAGCCAGTCAAATGCTCTTCATTTCCATGTTATATATTTACTCAAGTAAGGTTAGCTTTTTCAGCTGAAAAAACTTGAACCCAAACTCAATCCTAACTCGAAAAATATGTTGAAATAGTTATGTTTATATCTAAAAAAATACACCAGCCAATTGGAGAAGTATATATGGTGAATAAGGGAGATTTGGCATACGAATGAAATGTCAATTTAATGAATTGATTAGTAATTTACAAGTAGCGGAATAGAGCCATGCATATCTGCCAATGGAAGGTTTGTTGGCAAGTTTGTTACATGACGTGGCATTTTTATATCCAAGTTTAATGTCTAGCTGGACCAGTAAAAGAGTCCCATATGGCAGAAACCATTAGAGGAAGGAGCCTGAAGTATAGCATAAAATCAAGAGATGAAGATTAATTAGTAGCTGATTCTGTGAAACAGCCTTGATCAGTTAGCCGTTGCTTGGGCCAAAATAGTTCAAAAGCAGTTGCTAAAAGAGGGGAAGGGTCATTGGAAAATGCCTATAAATAGAGGAAAACTGCCAAATACCAAGTGGACGCCTACAACACTCAACATATTGTTGGATATCAATGTTTTATTTTGAGTGTATATATACGAAATACGTATTCCAATTGAGTGCATATATACGAAATACGTATTCCAATACGTAGGTTGTCGTAATTAGATACACGATGTATAATTAAGGTACACAATTGATATCATGTTTGAATGAAAATTAATCTCAAAGGTACCCACTTGAAGAGGAAGAAGTCTGATCATTACATGTCTGTTCGGACCAATTTTATCCCAAAGGATGTGTCTGTTCTGATCAAACAGGTTCCATCCAATTGATGTGTCTTTTCCGAACAGGTTCTTTGGCTCCTATAAATACAGACTTCCTGTGTCTATATTATTCACTTAAAAACTAATTCACCAAAATATTCCTGTCTTCTGAGAGAGAGACTTCAACATTCTTCTGTTCGCCGTGTTGCATCCGAGTGTGCTCTCATTTGCAACGTATATCGAGGAAACCTGGGAGACGATTTGCATCGATATTGTAAGCACCTTAGACAGGCAAAAAACGTCTTAAGGTTAGAGGTCCAACCTTGACTCGATATTGATTTTTTCAAATCAATTCCTGTAAGTGTCTTTATATTCGATTTTGTATTACTGTTCTTATATTTATATTCTGTTTATAAGTAGTATATAGCAAATATTTTCCAACAATCTTAAGACGTTTTTTTGTTGTGTTTATATTTGCTATATACTGTATATATGTTCGTAAGTGGGGAAGAGTGACATGGTATGGTATCGGCATGCCTTGGTGCTACCATGACTACCCCGTTGTGAAGCGGAGGATGAAACCTTGTCCATGAGATCAATGATCCTTGATGGTGCCAAGAGTGGCATAGACCCTGAAAGTAAACCATTAGGTTGTAAATGAATGTAAAGACATAACATACTCAGTTAGCAAACTGAGTAAATTTACAAGTATTCTTGGAAAAGATACTGGATGGCCATTGTGGGAGTACTTAGATATTTAAGATACACCTAAAGTTATGGACTGCACTACACAAGATATCCAGATGCAAAATGGATATTCAATACTAAAGATTTCAAATCCACTAACGGATTTATCTTTATTATTGGAGAAGCTGCAGTATTTTTGGAAATCTTCTAAACAAACGTGAATAGCCAGATTTACCATGGTATCTGAAGTTATAGCTTTAGATAAAGCTGGAGAAGAAGCGCAATGGCTTCGAAAGTTTAGAAGATATTCCAATTTGGCCGAAACCCGTGCCTGCAATTTATATACATTGCGATTGCCAATATGCAATTGGTAGGGCACATAGTTGTTTATAACGCTAAATCTCAACACATTCGTTGAAGACATAATACCGTTAGACAGTTGCTCTCAAATGAAATTATCTCTTTTGATAATGTAAAATCAAAGGATAATATTGCGGATCCGCTTACGAAAAGTTTTAATAAGAGAGCAAGTATATCATCGAGGGGAATGGGTCTTAAGCCTATAAATTAAAGTTACATAGTGGAAACCCAACCTAGCTGACTGGAGATCCCAAGATATAGGTTCAAAATGGACAACTAAATTATGTAACTGAGTGTAAGCACTAAAAGAGTTAAACACTCTTATCCATTCCTATGATGATTTAGTGCTGCCTGCAAATAAGGTAGGATAAGCTATGCTTTTAATGATTCTTATAGCTTGATAAATAATCAAGTGGAGTATTGCAGGATACTCTTAATGAGCAATCACCTATTATGAGTAAGAAACGTGGCCACTTCTATGAGAATTGATCAGGCTAAATTCTCTAGAGTACTCATAAGAAACCAGGAAGTGTCCGAGGCCAAAATGGACACAACCGTGAGAACCGAAGATGTTCGAAGGGGAATTGTGTGATAATTATTGTCTTGGTTTACACTAAAGGCTGAATAGTTCAAGACATCATGTTCACTAGTTAGCCGAGTAAATCCGATAATTATTCACTATGGAAGGTTCAAAGCCAAAAGCTACCTATCTTGATGCAATTACTCTTCAAAGAAAGTCTCTCTCAAACTTCAAATCAGTTCATCGTTTTAATCAGATAATTTCCATTCATGTGGGGGATTGTTGGATATCAATGTTTTATTTTGAGTGTATATATACGAAATACGTATTCCAATTGAGTGCATATATACGAAATACGTATTCCAATACGTAGGTTGTCGTAATTAGATACACGATGTATAATTAAGGTACACAATTGATATCATGTTTGAATGAAAATTAATCTCAAAGGTACCCACTTGAAGAGGAAGAAGTCTGATCATTACATGTCTGTTCGGACCAATTTTATCCCAAAGGATGTGTCTGTTCTGATCAAACAGGTTCCATCCAATTGATGTGTCTTTTCCGAACAGGTTCTTTGGCTCCTATAAATACAGACTTCCTGTGTCTATATTATTCACTTAAAAACTAATTCACCAAAATATTCCTGTCTTCTGAGAGAGAGACTTCAACATTCTTCTGTTCGCCGTGTTGCATCCGAGTGTGCTCTCATTTGCAACGTATATCGAGGAAACCTGGGAGACGATTTGCATCGATATTGTAAGCACCTTAGACAGGCAAAAAACGTCTTAAGGTTAGAGGTCCAACCTTGACTCGATATTGATTTTTTCAAATCAATTCCTGTAAATGTCTTTATATTCGATTTTGTATTACTGTTCTTATATTTATATTCTGTTTATAAGTAGTATATAGCAAATATTTTCCAACACATATTTCAACTCCAACAGTTTTGAAACTAAAAAGTTGTTTCATAATTCTTTGACTGGTATTGCTTTCACTTTGTACATTAGTCTCTGCTCGCAAATTCAGTCCAGACTTAGCAAGCTATAGGACAGTAGTTTCATACTCAATTCTATCGCTTAGAGTTAGAAGTGACCATGACAAACTTATCCAGGTTGATGCAGCGACCAGGGGAGACAGCCGAGGGTTATATTGCTCGTTTCAAGAAGGCCAGGCATAGATGCAAAATAACCTTATCAGAGCAAGAGTTTGTCAAATTGGCCCAAAATGATTTAGATAAAGCTCCGAAAGAAGTTTTAAGGCATGGAATTCAAAGACTTCTTTGAGTTGTCTACAAAGGTTGCCAAATATGAAAGCTTGCTTAAGAAAAAGGCTTAGAGAAAGAATTCATCATATCATATGGCACTTACTAGTAGGGTCCAAACTTGAGCTGGATATTGCAGAGGTAGGACCGTAGGAGATAAACCATTTATCTGTCCGAACCTAGTAGAAGTAACTCATCAAACAGACAACTTGGTCAGAGAGATACCCACACGAGACTGGAAGGCAATATACTTTAATGTTTCCAAGACTTAGAAATATTGCAAGAAGAAGGAATATTGTAAGTTTCATGATTATCGGACACATGACACTAATAACTGCATGGTGTTTAGAAATGTTTGCAGAACAAAATAAATAAAGGTGTGTTGAACTTCCCAGAGTCGGCCAAGACAGAAATGAGGATAGATTCCAATCTTTTTCCCACAACGGTCGTTGACATGAATGTGGCAGATTTATCATCCTTAGTCCCCAAGAACAAACAGACTCGAGGGCAAGGATCTCATCGATGATAGGAGATTTCAGGCCTTAAACCGAACAGAAGAAAGGAAGACTGACCAAAATTTGTTTTAACACCATTAAGAAGGCTCTGGATGATGAATCTGTATAGCAACTGACCACATTGAAAGAGGAAGACATTGCTAATGGCAAAACTATTGGTAGAAAAAAAAAAAAAAAAAAACTCCAGAACAACATGAGGCAACTGAAGCCCCAAGTCAACCCAAAGAGGGGAGCAACGAGACACTAGATGCGAACGATTTCTATGTATCTGATTAATCAGCCCAGTTTGGACAATTCACAATATAACATATATACCTTTTCTTTTTTTTCTTTTCAAAATCCAAGTATAATTAGTAAAAATTATAGAATGAGACGAGCAATGCGACCGCAGCACTTACATTCAGCCATAAGCTGGGGAACATTTGTAAAAGAATAACAGTAGTAGAATAGTAGTTACCGCTTTTTACTTCCATAAGTCTATATTTGAAAATTCATATATTTGTATTGTATTCATTTTTTTTTATTATTATAATCGTATTTAAGATGTTATATATTTATATAAATCGACGTATTAATAATTTGTATTATATAAATTTTTATATGTTCATGTATTCATGTCATATCGTATTTTATATCATATAATCGTATCATGTCTAATATTATCATAGGTGCCCAAAACTTACCCTTTCAGCTTTGAGGTGTAGGCAGAAATGAACAGCTAACTGAAAATGCCAATGTGAGAAAAGGAACGAGGCTTTGAGTGCACATGAAATATACCTTTGACCATGATGAAATTGAAGCAACGAACCATTAATTTGTTTGGTTACTGTAACAAAGTAATATCAATTACTTAACCATGGAAAGGTACGTAAATGGTTAATTATCATAAAATTTTAAATGGAATACTTAACAATTGCGATGTTTAAATTTTTATTTTAAACTAATTTATTATCATAATATTAATATTAAAACTTGCCATCTGTCAAAAACAAATTTAATATCATAACTTATTTGACACATCAATAAATAATGATGGAGAGTTTGAATTTTCGCCTCCTTTTGTTATATCAAACTATTAATTTTAACACATGATAATGATAATTAAGTGTACGTAGGACCTTAGCTAATAAAAAAGTCAACCTCTGCTCTGTCGGTTAATGAAAGTAACTAAGGATAAAAATAAGAATTAGAATGGAGCCGAACGAGACGAAATGACTTTATTAATATTCATTTTCGTTCTGCTTTTGTTTGAATGTTGAAATATTGTTATCATCCTCGTCACATTGAATATTTGTTACATTTATAACCAAGTCTGTCCCGTTTCATTCCGTCTCACCTTTATTAATGATTTTTAATTTAACATTGTAAAAAAATATTATTATTTACTTATAAATATAATTTTAATGTTATATACTAAAATTATATATAAAATGTTAACGTATAAAATTTTATTATATATCTAATATACATATATATACACTAAAAATATAAAAAAATATAAAATATTTTAAAAAGTAATACGGATGGTGAGAAATAAGCATTACTAAAATTAGAGTGTGCATAATTTGGTTTTAACTGAATTAATCGATCGAAATTGAATTTATTTCAATTAATCGGTTAATCAAAAAAATTCGGTCGGTTATTGGTATAAATTTTTTAAAAATTTCGGTTATCTGTTAATTAGTTTCGAAATTCAAAAATAATCGAATTATCTGAAATATATATAATATGATATTTTTAATCCTTATTAGATGTTTTAAGTTTTATATTGTTGAAGTTTGTTGACTTATGATAGATGAATTTTTTACTTATATTTGACATTTGAATATTTGTTGGATGGTTATACTTATTTGAATTATAAAAAATTAGAAATTTAAGATTTTAAAATGTAATTTAACGTATTAATGTAGAACAATTAAAATTCGCTTAATTTGGTTAATCGACCGAATTAACCGAAATAATTTTGGTCGATTAAAAATATATATTTTATATTCGATTAAGTTAACGGTTAAAAAAAATAAAATTTTGATTTATGATTATTTGATTTGATTATTAATCGAACCGACCAAATGCACACTCCTAAGTAAAATTGCTTCTTCCCACAGTGCACTGCCCTGCTTTAAAAAAAAATAAAAAAATTTCCTCGTTCGGGTGGATCAGTTCAAAATCAGTTGAAAGAATCGGGTTTTACCGTCTTACCAAGGAAGAGCAAATTGAGCACAGAGAAGATAAACATTACGTACCCTTAGCTGAAAATTCCGCAATTATTTTGGCGTGACTGATAAGTTTATAGGAGGCCCAGATGCAAGCAGATCAGCCAATGAAAAACGGCAAACTGCTAGAGAATATTCTTAACATATATTTGTTTTCAACCTTAGCACTTACTCCAAATGTTCATGATTGGAGACAATCTAATTTGGCATTCACCCTAAGTCACACTTAATTATGAAAATATAATAATAATAATAATAATAATAATCAGCATACCGTTAAATTATGCAACATTTATTGTCCGATCATATATATTATATTATGTCTGAGTAGACATAAAAAAATATTACTCCTAAATTTGATTTATTTAGCAAGATGTTATATATATATATATTTAATAATATGGTCAAAGATATTAATTTTCATGTTTTATTGAAGTTTAATTTTTTCATCTGATAATTTTAAAAATGGATTCTTGCATATCGATTTGATGTATTTATGATTTTAATCTCAAAATATTTCTCGTAAAATTTGAAATTCGGTTGAGAAAAAAAAAATTCCTTACCAAGTAAACTAATCTTTATGTATATTTGAACACAATATGAAACAATAAATACGGTGTCAAAAAATAAATATACAGATGTGATAACATATACGGGATTTATGATACGCAAAGAATGCCTCTCTTATACGGCGGAAAGCAAGAGGGCCCTCGTTGGTCGTTGCTTTATGTAATTCTTTTAGACTTAATTTTATGCTTTGCAAATGCTCCCTCCCTCGTCTCTTTTTGTGGGTCTATAGTCTATACCCCATTTTTAGGTTGTGTTTTCACGAGAAAGGCGATTATTCAATACATACGAAAGACATTTGTGGTATGATTAAATAAACGAGATTTTTTTTTTTTTTTTATGATTTTATAGCTGAAAGTAGTGCATGCAAACCAAATATTCTCAATGAGTATCCTAATCAATTTTTTGCTATTAAACCTATTGCATTGTAAAATTTATTATTAAAGAAAAACATCAATGCTCGCTAAAAAGTAGAAATGACCAAAAATGAAATTCTAAATTTAACTGAATTAATTTATTTAATCATTTTTAAAAAATTATATTCAACAAATTTGAAATCGAATCTCAATATTTGTAACCCCTTTCTCTGTTTTCAAGCTGCAACCTATTTTGTATAAAAAAATAAATGACCAAAATTGAGATTAATGTTGCTTAGCGTATGTTAAAACCATGATCAGCTTTAACTTGTCCCATGCAAAGCTGTAGACACCCCAACATCTATAAGTAAGGTAAGGAGACAATGCGACACCCATTTCCAGTACCAAGAAACTGATCAACAACACCAGGAGGACAACATCACAACAGCTCCTCTCTCGTAAAAAAAAAAAAAAAAATTATAGCAAGCTTTTTTATCCAATCTTATCCAATTTACTTGCAGTAGTGAAGTTTGATCCATTTCTATCACTTGAATGAAAACTAAAACAAAATCTAATATCCAATTGTTAACTAAATCTAATATTTTGTACACAAAAAATAATTTGGTTTAATAGTAATTGTTGATGTTATTCTGGTGACGATATGAGATGTTTGGTATGATGTTGACTTCAGTTGTCTTGAACCTGGACTTAACGGGTTTAACAGTAATGAGTATTTTTCTTTAGAATCCAACATATCTAAAGTAGAGATATGCAAAGATTGAATTTATTTCATTTTCATATGATCCTTTCCGGACTCCCCACTTTCAAATTAAACTTTTAGTTAGAATAATTTCAATTATTTTTAGACTCCATTTGATTAGTTTTTTGTTTTTTTATTTAATTTGTTTTCAATTCATTTTTTGTTCTTTGTTTTTCGCTTTAGTTATACTATGTCCATGCTAATCTACAGCAGATTTTCCATCATGATCACCTATATGTATTAAGGATCAGAGTATCCTAAGCGAAGTAATGAATTTTGCATGAAAAGAATGGTATTTTTATTAAATTTTATGCAGAATATATTTATATATATATATATTTATTATGGGAAATGTTTGAGTGTTGACTAATATATAAATTGCACTCAAAAAAATTCCGTTTTTGAAATTTAATACTAGACCTGTACATGGATCGGATAATCCATCTAGTCTGATCCGTATTGGACGAGATCTGGACATTGTTTTTCATAATCCGGGCCGGTCCGGTCTGGATCACTGTTTAAATATTGAAATATTATTTTTATATTTAAATTTAATTATAAATATATAAATATTAATAAAAAAATAATTTTTAAAATTTTTTATTAATAAATAAATAGTAATTTGAGTCCGTCCAAAACAAGGCCTAAGTAAGAATTTGAATTTTTTTCAAATCACGGCCCGACAGATGTATTCAATACACGACACGAGTAATCTCATTTTCACACACCAATCAATCACAGTTATTTATTTACATGCGGATCTCATCTGACTATATATTCACATTATAACTCATACTATTTCCTTTGAAAAAAAAAACATCAAAGCACGTGCAGAAAGGGTCACCTTCAGTTGATAATATATATATATATATATATATATATATATATAGTAGATAAAATTATTATTTTGAGGATTTAATTATCATAGCACAAATCTCTCTGATCAAAATAAGGAACACAATTTTTACCCATGCAATAGCTTGATGATAGTTATACTATATATTTGACCTCTATTTCTAATTCTTATTCAAGGCACGCTTAATTATCAAAGAGGAAAAAATTTTCATAAAAATAAGGAATATGGTTTTAGATGAGCTTCTTAATTAGAAATTGATGTATAGCATAGCAGATCATGAAGGATGAAATCCTATAAATTTCCATGTTGTAAGCAGAAAGTCAATAATTTTAATTAAACATACAGATTCAATTAATTTCTTTCTTAGTCAGATTCCATTTTCTTCCTCTGATCAAGAATTCCCAGACCTTGTGTTGTGCAGCCATGGCCATGACTGGATTTTCATGCACTTTCCTTGGTCAAAAGATTTACAGTAAGTAATTATATATCTAAGCTTAGGGTCTCCTGGGGTTGGCTCCCCCACATATATATATATATATATATATATATATATATATCATTTGTTAAAGTATACATTTCGACCAGAAAATCCTGCAATCAACTGGAGAAAAAAAACTCCAATCTATTTCTTTAACATTAAGCCCATCATCCATAAAATAAAGGCACTAAACAAAAGATAAAAATGCAAAGAAGAAGAAGAAAACGATATAACTAAAAACACTTTATCAAGCATCCGTTCATCAAGAATCTCAAACAGAAATGGAGCTGGAAACAGTTACACCTGCAGGTATATATAATAATTAATAATAATAATATAATTAATGAAAGCTCAAACGTTTCATTTTATTTATTTTATACACTCTCTGCTAGTTATTATCATCAGCTACTGCAATTGCATTGTCGTTTTGGCCCAGCAAACTGCTTATTGATCGAGCTTTAACCATCCCAAGCTTCACTCTCTTCTTTGTAATCTTCAATGGTTTCTCATCCTCTCCTTCTTGATGATCATTCCCATTTTCACCAAGCAATTCACGCTTTGTTAGCTTTGCTTGTTGAGATGGGGAAGAGTAATTCGATAATATCTGACCATGATGATCATCATTATTAGGCTGCTCCTCCTCCTTTGCTGCGCCATTACTAGTAGCTAAAGATCGGCTTCGAACACTAGTCATGCTCCTCAGCCTACCTTTGCCCAAATGATGCTCGCAAAGAGAGTAACCAACGAGGGTTTGTTGGCAACATCTCCACCCCCTTCCATTAACTCGACTGCAACGTGATCCTTCCATGAGTGCACCACCTCTACTTCTCTTTTTTGCACTACTAGGATAATTATCTTTGATCTCTTCTGATTGTTCATTATTGTTTTGCTGCTGCACAAATTTCTTCTTCAGCTTAGTCTTCATCTTGTTTGTATTGGTCGTCATCGCCTTCTTATTATAAGCATCTTTCTCCATTATCGTATCATCATCGTTCCTTCTTCTTTCAATGCTCCCTCTTCTCTTCTTCAAAGGAAATGCTTTCTCTCCCTCACCCCAGCTCCTAACAGCTTTATTTAGTGCAATCAAAACAAAAACAAAAAAGTGCAACACCTTCAATACCATATCAAACACTAGTCATTTTATTCTTCCTTTTGACTAACATTTTATTTTTTTATGCTAACGATTCTTACCTTGATGGGAAGAAGAACTCGATTGTGAAACAGACCCAGTTCCTAGTTCTGCACCCAAAACACTTTTCTTCCTAGAAAACCAACCAAAAAACCCAGAAGATCCACAACTACAAACATAAATTTTTACAGCCAGAGAACAAAAAAAGAAAAT
Source organism: Fremontodendron californicum (assembly GCA_030761205.1). NCBI lineage: Eukaryota > Viridiplantae > Streptophyta > Magnoliopsida > Malvales > Malvaceae > Fremontodendron > Fremontodendron californicum. The sequence continues at coordinate 32,881,365 of JAULJL010000005.1, forward strand.
AAATAAATGAAACAAGAGCAAAATAGAGCAAGATGTAAACAACATTGGTTGAGAGTTGAGACGGGGACCAGCATCCCATGCTAACGTGCACCGCATGGGCATATATTAGTTAACCAAAATTGAAGATAAAAAAAGAAGAGAAAAAAAGAAGAGACTTACAACTAAGATTAGATTAGATGGGAAGGTATGGTGGCTAGCCAAAGCTGATATAAAAACACCTAACACAGTATTTCCACTTACAGTATTATTTTCATTTTAGTAGACTTTATTTTTCATTTTCTTTTAGTGTTTGGTTAAAAACTTAAGATCAGTATTTCGACCCCTTCTTTTTTCACCTTTTTACTACAAGATTTTATGAAATAACAGAAAAAATTGGTTTTATTTTTAACTTTTTTAGCCCTTCTTTCTTACCTGGTATCATTACTCTTCTCCCCTTCTCCTCCTCCTGCTTGCTCCAAAACCTACAAAAAGTAAAAAATAAAAAGGATCCCACTTAGCTATGTTGTAATTTTTACCTAATGCAACTTTCATGGGTGCAAATTAATCAAAGTACAAAGAATTTCAAACAAGATATGCTTCTTTTTTTTTTTTAATTACATTGAACACTAGTGCACTCTTACAACAAACTCAAAACTATGATAAAAATGACAAAAAAAGTTGTATTTATTTTTGTTAGGATTGAATCATTGAACTAACCAAGTAATTTTCTTTCTTCTTCATCAGCTCTTGTCCATGTGTTGTTGTTGCTGTTCCATGGAAAGCAGAAGAATCACGGCCTTGGGTTAGTAGTCGTTGCCCGATCGGGTGATTGGGATGATCAGATGGGTACTGAGGATCAAAGCAAGGAGTGAGTAGAGGAGGATGCTGCTGTAGCGGGAGTTGCACCACCACCACCGGCGGAGCCCGGTTAAAGTTGGGATCTGATGAAAGAGGGACTGGTGAAATTGAAGAGAAAGGTAGCGGAACCTGTCTTTTCCTGATCCTCATCGATGCAAGATAAGAAATTTTTTTTTTTCTATCACTTCCTCTCAAGAAAAAAAAAATGAAGAAAACCAAGCAAAAACCAAAGAAAAACCAAAGCAAGAAATGATCTTTCAAAGGAAAAGGGGTCAGATTTAGCTGAGAGAAATAAAAGAGAGAAGGAAAAACAAAAAAAGTGCAAAACCCATATACTACAACAACAACAGCAACAAGACCAAAAACTTTTTTTTTTTTCTAAATAACAAACAAATAATAATAATAATTATTATTATTATTATAATATCAAGTTTTTTTTCTCTCTCTAACTTTTATTTTGTTGCACCACAGAAAGAAGAGGGGGAGATGCACGTGGGGAGCACGTGGAATGGGGGTGGTGACCGGTTGAGAAGGTAGGCGGTGGAGGAATCAAGAGAAGGTGAAGGGAACAGCGTACGGAGGGGCGGGGGGAGGTTGCCAGGGTGGAATTGAGGGAGAATACAAAATGATGGGAGTGGGTAGTTTTATCGTTTATACTTTTTAGATGAGATTGGTGGGTCCCCCTCTCTTCTTCTCCTCTCTAACAGCAACGACTCTGATTTGATGATGTCCCCTCCCTCCTACTCCTCTCTCACTCTTAAAGCTGCTCACGGCCGGGTTGGGATCAAATTTATGAATCATATCAATATTATATATATTTATTCAAGTTTTATTCAATTAAAAATATAAATTTTAAATTTTATCTAAATTCGTAAATATTTATAAATGGATAGTCTAAATCTGTTTATGTTCATTTATATTATATTTTTTAAAATACATATAATATTTTATTTAATTTTTAATAATTTTATATATATATTTTTTATTAAATTTTTAAACATGGACAACTAACATATTTTTTTAATATTTACATTATAATATTATATATATTTTATCTTTATATGACATAAATTGCATAATATATATAAAAATAAAAATAATATATCATTTAATTAAAAAACGGATCGGATCGGGCTCGGATCTTTATTGGAGCCAAGGCCCTAGTTATTTTTTAAACGGTTCATTTTTTCGCTCAAACCTATTTTTTTGATTTAAAATTTTTGTCCAAACTCTTTTAAATATGAACGAGACTTCAAACTTAGACAAATAATCTTACCCTTGGATAAATCTACTCCCTCCCTCTCTCCCTCACTCTCACTCTTACTCTCACTCTCACTCTCACTCAGTCACTCTCACTCTCTCTATCTCATTTTCTTTTCTTTTTAATTTTAACTCTAATTTTTTGTAGTCTATTTTTCTTCGCAAAAAATCCAAGATAAATACATTGTTTCAATTCTTACTTATTTTGAAAATTATAATTATTTTCCTTTTTAATTTTAACTCATTTTATAATTTATTTATTTTCTCTTTATCTCACAAAATCTAAGACAGATTGGTAAGAGGTTGCTTCCATTTGTAGGGGTGTGCATAATTCGGTTTTAACCGAATTAACCGACCGAATTTTAATTCGGTTCGGTTAATCGGTTAACCGAATAAAATTCGGTTCGGTTAACGGTTAATGGTTTTGAGAAATTTCGGTTTTCGGTTAATTCGGTTCGGTTAAGCGAAAATAACCGAATTACACGAATTAACCGAAATGCTTAAAACAACAAGATTTTATGAGTTTAGATATATATATATATTTTTAAATTAATTTATATATTAAAAACTAAAAACCCTAATAACCTTTCCTATTTAATTTATATATTAAAAACTAAAAATTAATTTATATATTAATTTAGATATATTTTTGAGTCTTTGAGACTATATAATGTTCATGTTTTATCATTTTGTTTAGCTATGTTTGTTTCATATTTGGATTTTATAATATGCTTTGCTTTTGGATTTTGATTGGTTGGACTTGGATGGATAATTTGGATACAAAATCATGTAAAAAAATAGGTTAGCAAAATAATTTTTTTATTTATTTCGGTTAATTCGGAAACCGACCGAATTAACCGAAATAATTTCGGTTCGGTTAATTAACCGAATTAATTATTCGGTTCGGTTAACGGTTAATTGGAAAAAAATTTCGATTAATTCGGTTTCGGGTAATTCGGTTCGGTTATTAACCGAATTAACCGAATGAACACCCCTATCCATTTGTATAAAATTTGAAAATTGTCTCCCTCATTCATTAAAAAGCACAAGAAAGACCACCATTCTCATATATGAATTCCAATCCCGTCGAAAGTGCGATAAAATTTTGACTTTTTTTTAAGTATAATTGTATCATTGATGCATATGAATGACATCTCACAATGCAATTAACCGGAGGGGGAAGGCTTTAGTGAGCAAATTGTATTGAAGCTTGAACTATAAGTCTTCATTATTTATTTATTTTTGTTTTTTAAAATACTCCTAACTTGAAATTTTTTATTTTTATTGTTTATTTATATGATTATTATATATATATTATTCATATGTATAATACTATTTTATTAAATTATATTTATATTTTTTATAAGTATTATTTCTTTATAAATATATTCAACATTATCAAAATATTTTTATAATTTTTAATACATATATATTTAATTACATAAAAAATTAGACCAGAAATAATTAAGTAAACAAATAATATTTTTTTAATTTAGCATGTGTAAATATATTTATTATTAATTTTAAACAAAAGTATTATTTGATATATAAATTTTAATTATTTATTAATTTCTCAAATATATTATAAATTTTATTATATACAAATTTTATTTAATATTTTTAATGATAAATTTTTTCTCACTATATTTTACGTCATCACTACCGTTGCTTTTAAAATAGAGGTTGAGATAATTCAAATAATTTCTAGGGTTAATTTCAAACATTTGGACTTAGACCTGCTCACGAGTCTTGCAGCCAGCCCAGCCCGCCAGGCTGGGCTCATATTGGGCAGGGCCTGGACAGGGAATTCTCATTCCTGGTCGGTCCAGAACAGTGTTTTAGATTTTAAAATAATATTATTTTATTTAATTTTAATTATAAAAATATAAATATAAATATTTTAATAATTTTTTTAAAATATAATGAACAGTGCTCATAAGCCAACGGACCGGCCCGAGCCTGCCCAGAGCAGGGTCTGGGCAACGATCTTCAAAAAATTTCGAATCTCGGTCCGGCCTATGAGCACCTCTAATTTGGACCTTATTAACTCATCTTTTTCAACATCCTTTTACTAGTTTTATCACAATATTAATAAATTTATCTGATACATTATTGGTGGAGTTTAAATCAAGATTAGAAGATTGTCACACGTCAATAAATATATTTTAAAAATAACAAATAAATATAAAAAGACACATGTAAATATTTTAACTCCATTTATTAATTAATTTTAAAAACTCCATCAATAATATATAAAATATTAATTCAAATATTATTACTACCAAATTTCACTTAATAGATGAGAATTTGGATTAAAATATATGGCGGAGTCATGGTAGTTTATTTTGCGTTAGATTGAAATCTCTTCATAATCTCCTTAAATCTTTTATCTCCGATCAGACATATTTTTTAAAAATTGCATTGAAAAATAAAATAAATTTTCAATATATTATTATTTTTATTTATTTTCTTGTTTTATCTGTCCTAATTAGTCACATTCTATATCTTTTAAGGTAAATAACTATTAAGCCATTAATTTAAGGCTATTACCATCCTATTGAAATTATATATAAGATCAAGACTAAAAAAATCGAACCAGAGGTTGAATCGGTTAGACCTTCAATTTTCGGTCCAACCGGTTTGTTCGGCCGGTTTGATATATATTTTTTATATTTAAACATTAAGTTTAATATTAAATAAATATTAAATAAAATTAATAATTAACAAAAAAATATGCATTTAGTTTAATGGTACGATCTTTATTATTTTCAAATAAAATTTTCAAATCTCATTATTTTCAAATAAAACCGATTTTTTATTGATTCAATCCAGATGAACCGGTTTTGTACCGGTTCAATTAAAATCCGATTTTATTATACCCGTCGGACCGAATAGATCACCGATTTTCAGTTCAACCGATCTAACCGATCGATCTGATCCGATTTTTTATAATGTATGAGACCCATGATGACTTTTGTTCACTAAAAACAAGTTTTTTGAAAGAAAAAAAGATAGAACTCCATTTTTATATATATATATATATATTTTAAAAGCTTCACATTTTGAAAGAAATTCTACTAATGGTAAGAACTTGTCCAAAAAGATAAAGCTGATAATTAACATGAAACAAATTAGAGTTAAGGCTAGTTTAGCATTATTGTTGAAAAAAAAAAAAAACTTGGATTGAAAAAAATATGGTGTAAAAAAAAAATGATTTAAGAAATTTTAAGTGTTTTGTATTGCTGTGTAAAATTGCTGTGAGAAATTGAAATATAAAAAAAAATATGTAAGATTAAAATAATAAAAGTTTAAAAATGTGAGGATAATAAAGTTATATTATCCAAAAGTCAGCTTCCAAATCTCAAAATCTTTATTTTCTTTGTTTTATGGTTTGAGTTGCCAAAGCATGATTTTAACTGCAAAAGTTAAATTTTTTTATCCGTTTAAAATTGTGTTTGGGGTGAAACGCAGTTTTTGATCTCTAAAACTGTCAACAACAATGCTAAACGAGGCCTTAAGATCTATTTAGAAGCATTAAGAATTTAGGGACTTATTTGACATCAAAATTAAATTTAGAAACTCCCTTATAAGTTATATCTTCAATAGATTTATACACTGACAGTGCATCCTACGATGCCACCTGTCGGGTTAGGGATTAGTGGTTAGGTTTAAGGGTTAGGAGTTAGGGATAGGGTTAAGGGTTAATGGTTAGAGGTTATTTTTTAATGAGGTGTCAGTGTAAGATTCACTGTCAGTGTATAGACCTATACACTGATAGTGCATCAAATACAAACCCATTTTTAATTTACCCCCTTTAATTTAGTTCAATTTTCTTGTTCCAAATTCTCTCAATCCAAACTTGTTGTAATGTTATACAATGGTTTAAGTACGCACATAGTCCCTATACTGTAGTGAAAAGAGTAAATTAATCTCTGTACTGTAAAAATGAGTTATTTAGTCCTTGTACAATTGAAATAAGTGCAAATAAGTAAAATTGATAACGGTTTTAATGAAAAACAGTTAAAATGCTGAAGTGGACTCGTAAAATCTAACAAATTTAGATAAATTTCAAGTCATATTTTATTCCAAATTATTAATTCTGTTAGATTTTACGAGTCTACATCAGCATTTTAACGATTTTTCATTAACATTGTTATCAATTTTACTTATTTGCACTTATTTAAATTGTAGAGGGACTAAATTATTCACTTTTACAGTATAGGGAATAAATTATTTTTTTCATTATTGTACAGAGACTATGTGGGTACTTAAACATTTATACAATGTATCCAAAATATAATTCAACCCTAGAAAGTTCATGTACTTTAGAATAAATTGAGTAATGACATGTTGTTTTCGACTTTTCGTAGGATAGGTAAGTGTTTTTGGAAGATTCTTGTGAATGAAAACGATGTTTAAAGAAAAAAAAAAAAAGAATGCGACTTACATAGAATAATAAGAATTAAGAGTTTGATCAAAGGATAATTAAGAAAATCAAATTAATTAAGCAATTGTGAGCTAGTGGCCTAGTGCTCTCTATTGTTGGAATGTTATTCTTGGAATGTTGCAGTTGCATTAAAGTTAAAGTTAGATATGATAATTTGTGTATTTGTGTTGTATTTATATTATTTTTTATGTTATAATCGTGTTTAAAATATTGTATACTCATATAAATTTTGACATTTTAGTAATTTATATTATATAAATTCAAATACGTTCGTGTATTCGTATCATATTTGTATTTATTTTTTTTGTATCGTGTCGTATTTTTTATAATATTTTAATTATTTTTTGTATTATATTTATATTTTGTAATCATATCATATCTCAAATTAACAAATCTATTTACGACCAGCAATTTAATTTCAGATTTATCGTAATATATAAACTTGATAACACCACAAGATGTTGAAGACTTGAAGTAGAACATCATTAGTACTCTTTCTACTAATCATTTTGCTTTTTGTTTTTTTTTTTTTTTTTAAAATAATAACAACTAACAAGTAGCAACCGAACGATTTATAAAAAACAATAATTAAATACTCATAAAATTATTATTCAGTATCTTCCTTACTATTTATAAGTAGTTGGAAAATAATTATTTATAAATAGTCGGACAATAATAGAGATGAAATAGCATTACTTTTTTTTTATAATAAAAATTACATGTATATATAAAAATTAAAATCATAATCAAATATATTGGACAAAACTCATATATGAAGGGCTTGAATGGTACCTAAAGATTTCAAGGGCTTTTCCTTGCCACTAAGACAAGGCAGCAAAAGGTTTTTTCTTATTATACGTTCAACATCTAAATTAAACTCAATCCACATAGTAAAATATTCTTGAAATCTCAAAATTCTAGATAGACATCGGTTAAAAATAATTAAAATATTATTTAAAAAGTTTATATTTAATATATTTTTTTTACTGAACCAACAAAAAAATAATATATTAATTATAAAAAAATTTCATTCATGACTCGCAGCATTATATGCCTAGCTAATTCGCTTGAATTGCTAACTTAGCTAGAAAGTCTTAACATTCATATGCAAATCTTTCAAGTAGACACGTCAATTGAGCGGGTTGGATTGAATTTAGGCTAGGTTAATTTGGGTTAGATTAATTCGGGTCTTAAAAGTTAAGGTAAATTTTGGATTTGGATTATTTGGGTTCAGATCATTTCGAATTCAGATTATTTCGGGTCCGAGACATTTTAAGTTCGGGTCATTTTCGGGTAATTCAGGTTTGACATTCGGGTTATTCGAGTCCAATTTATTTATTTTTAAAATCAAAACAAATTAAATTTAAATAAATTATTTGATCAAGTCAGATTTTATTGTTGAAAGATAAAAAATAAAAAATATTTTAAAATTAATGAGGTGTTATCATGTACATGAAATCATTACCTGAATCCATTTAGATATTCGTAAAATATGTAAAATATTATGATTGTTGAATGGTTCAAACCTTGACAAGCAACCCTTAATACTAAGAGTTTTACCAAGTGATTAATCTTAGAATTAGAAATGATCTGCTACTTGTAGACACCGAAAATTATCCGGATTTGTTATTTGTTAATTTTTAGTTTAGGTTAATGTTAATTTTAATTTCTAAATGTTAGTTTCTAAATTTTAAATTTCAGATTTATTAAAAAAAAATTAAAAAAAAAAGAAGAGAAAAACCAGAAATAGGAACAAAGTTTGAATCAAATTAGAACTCTCCTTGGATCAAGAACAATTCAGGATCAGAACATGATAAAGTTTCATCTAATTATAAGATCAGAATTAAAAACCCAAGCAAATAAAAACTCTATGATTTCTTTTCCTATAAAAAGGGTTTATAAATCAATAGAAAAACACAGAATAGAATGAGGAGAATCAGAAGCACAAGAGGCAAAATCAGAGGCAACCAGAACAAAAAATATATATTTTTTCTTCTAAGCTTAGAATCGAAATTCCTAGGGTTTTAGGATCGGGTAGTTGTTTTAAAAATCACAACGGTTCGATATTTAGGGAAAATTGAGAGGAGCGTTAGGCCGGAGTTTGGTGTTCATAGAGTGGTCATCGGAGAAGATCGGAGGTGTGGAAGTCGCGGGTATAAAACTTAGATCTAGGCTTTTTGGGTGAGATTCGGATAAAACTAGGTTGATTTTTGGGAAGAGGAGATCGAGGGAAATTTTTTGGTGATTTTTTGAGATTTTTTCAAGCTCGATAGATTGCAGCGGCGGTACACACGAGACGACGACGAGTGGCGACAGAGGTGGTCGAAATTTGGGTTGGATGAAGAACATTCATCTATGTTCTTAAAGAGAGAGAGAGAACAAAGTAGAAGAGATTTTTTTTTTTTTTAAAAGCAGGTAACAAATGAAAAAGAAAAAAAAAAGCTTTTATAAGCCACAAACGGGTCGAGTCAGGCTGACCCGCACGGGGCTCGCGCTCCAGCCTACCCGTTTGTAGCTTCTTATTTTTTTTGTTTTCTTTTCCTGATTTTCTTTATTTTTTTCATTTGTTTATTTAAATTGCATTTTATTATTATTTTATTTTTCTTGGACTAATATTGTTTTTAGTTTTTTTTTTTTGTGCAGGTATTTTTTTAAAGATTAATTATATTCTTTTTGGTTAGTTTGGTTAGGATTATTCTTGTCATTAAGATTAAGTTTTTTATTTATTATTTTTATTATTAGGATCAAGTTTTTATTTATGATTTTTATTATATAGGTTTAATTTTAGATATGCATGATTTAGGTTTTTTTTTTATATAAATATACATGATATTAGGATTAAGTTTATTTTTTATGATTATTATTTTATTTTTTTATGAGCATTTTTAGGTTTTTTTTTTTTTCTAGAAGCATGTTAGGCTTATTTTTTATGATTATTATTTTATCTTTTTCAGAGCATGTTTAGGTTTGATTGTTTTATTTAGGACCATGTTTAGGTTTATTATTTTCATTATTATTTTTTGGATGATGATTTGGTGATTTTATTATTATTTTTGGTTAGTTTGCATGATTAGAAAATAAAAATGTCGACTTAGGTGAGTTAATTAAGATAATTTAAAGACCAATTTAGAATATTATGTGACTGATGTGGTACTATCTTTAGGATAGGCATTGTGGGGGTGCTAATCATTCCCCGCACGTAACCGAACTCCCGAACCTAGTTTTGAAACGTATATCATAACCTATTCTTTTTAGGGTGCCTTAGTCAAGCTTAGGATAACTTTAAAAAAGATAGATTCATAAAGGTGACTAATCACACCTAGTTAGATGATTAATGGCGACTCCATGTTTGCGTCTAGCTTGCTAAATTCGGATTTGGCACGTTATAACAGTTTAGCGACTCCACTGGGGACTTTAGAGAGTCGAGCCATAGGTTAGTCACATGTTAATTTTGATCTTAAATTTGGTCTTAAATGTTTTTTTTCCCTATTTTTATTTATTGTTTGATTTCTAACGTATTAATAATTTTTTTTTCTTGTTAGTTTGTTTTGTGTTTATTTTTCAGGAATTTTTGTAAGTCAAAGGTTTGGTATGTTCTTTCGCACACACTACATTGGCATGAACATAAGCCCTATACTTGGGCTCGATCTTTTAGGAGAGGGTAAAGTAACTACGCCTTCGAGGGGTAATAACCTTCATATGAGCTAGCGAAACACTCTCAGGGGGTAAATTACCTATGCTTTCGTGGGGTAATAACCTCCGTATGGGCTAGGAAAATACTCTCACCCAACTTGAACCTTTCCAATGAGCCTATAATGGGTGAGGATTGGGTGCCTTACTCATCCTACATGGATGAAGTTAAGGAGCAACTTGGGGACCTTTTAGTTGTCCAGTATCTTAAAGCCCAACATATAGATAATGCATAAAAGCCCAGCCTAAGTTAGAGCCATGTCCACCTATTTCATAGAGGATAACCAAATTAAGGCACATGAAAGAACGCCTCTTACCTTTGTCTCACATTTTGAATTTATTGTTTATTTCTTTTTTTATATATATATAACCTTACTGACTATTTTCTTTTTTTTTTTCATGCATCATCATAGCAGTTGATTGATAAAATAAATCTTCACACATATCAATAAAGGTTCAAGGATAGCTCAACAAACAGAATCTTTGGGACAGTCCGCTCAGCATTCTTATAATACCAGGTTAAAAGCTAGACTAATGGCCGAAGAACAAGCTTCGAGATTAGATAGGGTGGAACAAGCCCAAGATGAGATTAGGGAGTAGTTGGGCGCTTTGCTGGAAATGATGAAAAGTATGAAAGGGAAGGATAAAGCAGATAAGTCCGGTTCTCAAGGGACGAATCAGAATGTGGATGAGTCCGATTCTCGGGAGAAGAATCAGAATATGGGGGAATCCTGGTATCCACCAGGCCTTCAGTTTCAAGGTAAGATATCCCAACATGAACAATCACGACAAATGCCGTTTATGAGAGGATTCACTTATCCATACGTCCAACCTCAGGTCCCAAGATACACTATTCCTACTCCTGGGGCAAAGACGGATTCGATTCCAGTCCCGGACTTAGATGATCCTAAGGAACAGGAGAAGCTGAAAGTAACAGAAGAGATTGAGTCTCGAAAAATAAAGCTGATAGAAGAGAGACTTCAGGCTGTCGAAGGACTAGACTTTTATGGTTCCATGGATGCTGAGGAACTTTGTTTGGTCCCAGATGTGATAATTTTGCCGAAGTTCAAGACACCAGATTTTGAAAAGTTTGACAGGTCCAAATGCCCCATATCCCACGTTACCATGTACTACCAGAACATGGCCGCTCACACCAAAGACGACAAGTTGCTGGTTCATGTTTTTCAGGATAGTCTTACAGGTTCCGTTGCTAAGTGGTATGTTCAACTTGATAAGAATCGGGTTCGTACTTGGAAAGAGTTGGCCAAGGCATTCATCAACCAGTATAAGCATATCGTTGATATGGCCCCAGATCGTTTGTCTCTGCAGAATATGGAGAAAAAATCAACTGAAAGTTTTAAGGACTATGCTCAGAGGTGGAGGGATACTGCTGCTCAGATCCAACTACCCCTGACTGAGAAAGAGTTTATGGTACTGTTTATGAGTACTCTTAAGGCCCCACATTATGACAGGATGATTGGTAATGCCACCAAGAACTTCTTTGATATAGTAATTTCTAGGGAAATTAGAGAACGCCATCAAGAATGGTAAGATTGAGGGAGGGGAGTCCACTGCTAAGAAGAGTTTTACTTCCAAGAAGAAGGAAGCTCATGTCCAGACTGTTGCATATAGAGGACAACAAATGGGAGGTTACGTCTCGCATTTCTCGCAACCCATGTACTAGCCGTATTACCCAAGTACCAATGCCATCAACCTTGGCCCATATGCTTATCCACCCGCACCACTACAAGCATTCCAACCAAACTTCCCCCAGGCCATTGGTCCCTCCAGCCAGACCACCAATATAAACTAATCAGCCCACAAGCAATCCAAGAGGTGGCCAAGAAAGAACACCTATAGATCCAATTCCCATGTCATATGCAGACTTGCTTCCAGACCTTATCAAGAATCATTTGGTTGTGCCGGTACACTTGAAGCCTTTGAAACCACCATATCCTAGGTGATATGATCCAAATGCTAGATGTGACTACCATTTAGGGAACATTGGGCATTCCACCAAAAATTGCACTGCATTGAAACGTAAGTGCAAAGCCTCGTCAAAGCCGGTTTGATCAACTTTGAAGAGAAAGATGGGCCAAATGTTAGTGGCAATCCTCTACCGAATCATGCTAGGCCAGTAGTCAATGCTTTGGAGGATGGTAAGGTCGCCATTCTTAATAGAAATATGGATGAGGTCAAGACTTCAATGGAGTATATTTTTGGTGTTTTGGTCGAAGCCGATATGATTCGCCCTGTGTCGGCTGTTTTGAATAATCATCATGGCAGGTATGACCCAAATAAAACTTGCAGGTATCATGGGGGGCATTTGGTCATTCTATTCAGAATTGTCCTGAGTTTCGATGGGAATTACAGAAGCTGATGAATCTATCCCGGATTTAATTTTACAAAGAGCATAGGGTAGGTGAAGTAGATGTTGTTATTGAGGAATCTCCATTGCCTGTGGTGAAACCAATAACTTTCTTTTACGAGAAAAAGAAAAGCTAGACTGAAAAAGAGAAAGCGGTTGGTGTTAAGAAGCCTGTGGTTACAATCATTATCCCAAGTCCTTTTTCGTACCGAGATAGTAAGGCGGTACCTTGGAGATATGGATGTGATATAATAACCGGAGATTCACAATGTGGTTCAGTTGTGATTAATTCTGAAACTGCCAAGGCAGCGAATTTGACTGGAATAGGGGGTGTTACTAGGAGTGGGCGTTGTTATTCACCTGAGATACTTGAAAAGGACCGGAAGGGGAAAACAAAATAGGGACAAGAGATTGAAGGGAACAAGACGAACCCATTGGTGGTTCAGGATGTGGAGTATAAGAAGCCGATAACAGAGAGAGAAGCTTGTGAGTTTCTGAAGCTGATAAAACATAGTGAGTACAGCATGGTGGAACAGTTGAATAAGATGCCAGTTCGGATTTCACTATTGTCTTTGTTGTTGAATTCTGAGCCTCATAAGGAGGCATTGTTGAAAGTGCTAAACAAGGCATATGTGGCTCACAACATTTCCTTTGAGAATGTGGATCACATTGCACGGAATTTGGTAGCTACTAACTTTATAACCTTCAATGATGACGAGATTCCTCCGAAAGGCAGAGACAGTACCAAAGCCCTCCATATCACGGTCAAATGCAAGAGTCATGTAATAGCCAAAGTTCTTATTGATAATGGCTCTTCCATTAATTTCATGCCAATGTCTACATTGTCCAAGCTGCCGATTGATGTGTCTCATCTCCAACCTAGTCACATGATTGTGAGCGCTTTCGATGGAACCCGTCGGGCAATTTTGGGGGATATTGAGATGTCTTTGCAGATTGGCCCTTGCACTTTCAACATAAAATTTCAGGTTATGGAGATCTCACCATCTTACAGTTGTTTGTTAGGAAGGCCATGGATTCACATGGCAGGAGCAATCCCGTCATCGTTGCATCAGAAAATCAAGTTCATTGTGGAGGATTATCTTGTGTGTTTTAATGGGGAAGAGGATTTTTTGGTAACCAAGTCCCTAACTACGCCTTATGTGGAGGTGGTTGATGAAGCGCTGGAGTGTTCATTCAGATCGTTTGAGTTCATCAATGCGACTTATGTAAGGGAAGGATCTAAAGTGCCTACTCCACGTTTTTCTCGAATGGTTAGCATGTTGTTCAAGAAGACTATTGGAATGGGTTAGCAGGTTGGTTTTGGAATGGGAAAGCATCTCCAAGGGATTAAGGAGATGCCGATTATACGATGAAACAAGGAAAGGTTTGGGGTAGGTTATAAGCCTACCATGAAGGATAGAGAGATGATTGAAGTTGAAAAGAGAAGAGAATAAAAAAGATGGCTCGTGTGATGGGTTATGAATAGGAACCGAGGAAGATAGTTATTCCTTATCTTTACTCCACTTTTCGTTAAGGAGGATGTATTTATCTAGATGTTTCCCCACTGAACTTAGAGGAAGCATTTTCTGGGCTTTTTATTCAAATGGTAGAGAAGGGAGAAGTGGAATCTGATAGTGAATGAGAGTTGTTGGTATACCCATGCCCACCAGAAATGGAGTTGGGTAATTGGAAAGAGAGAAACTGCTGTTTATCCTTGAACCTCATAAAACGTAATGCAGTGAGTCAAGTCCCTAGTGGCTCATGCCCAAGGGCATTAGGGATGGTCTTTTATGTATGGGCTAATTTATTTCTTATTATTTTAATAAAATGGCAACGAGATGCATTTTCATTCCCTTTTTTCATTCATTATTGCCATTTTTCTTGCTGCCATTCTTTATTCTTATACCAATACATGTTCTTTCAATTCCATTCAATTTCAGGATTCCAAGTAATAATACAAAGACAATCATAACAATAATTTGCGATTCGATTTTGAAAACTCAGTTTATGTCGGTGAATTTGATAATGAAGAGGATTTGGATGATTATACTTTGTCTCCGGAATTAATGAGATTAATGGAGCAAGAAAAGAAACCGATTGAGCCACATCAAGAGGTTACTGAGATGATCAATTTGGGAGATGAGGAAAATAGAAAAGAAGTGAAAATTGGCGCATCATTATCGCCTGCTCAAAAGAGAAGATTGAAGAGTTGCTTAGAGAATTCGTAGATGTGTTCGCTTGGTCATACGAAGACATGTTGGGTTTGGATACAAATATTGTGGAACACAAATTGCCTTTGAGGCCAGAATGCAAACCGGTGCAACAGAAATTGAGACGAATGAAGCTAGAAATGTTGTTGAAGATTAAAGATGAAGTGAAAAAACAGTTTGATGCAGGTTTTCTGGAGGTAGCTAAATACCCGAAGTGGGTAGCCAACATAGTCCCAGTTCCTAATAAAGATGGAAAAGTCAGAATATGTGTCGATTATAGAGATTTGTACAGGGCAAGTCCAATGGATAATTTTCCTTTGCCTCACATTGATAGTCTTGTGGATAACACTGCCAGGTATTCCATATTCTCATTCATGGATAGTTTTTCAGGGTATAACCAGATTAAGATGGCTCAGGGGGATATGGAGAAAATCATATTTGTTACAATGTAGGGAACTTTTTCTTATAAAGTCATGCCTTTTGGTTTGAAAAAAGCTGGAGCTACTTATCAAAAGGCGATGGTGACTCTCTTCCACGACATGATGCATAAGGAGATTGAGGTATATGTTGATGACATAATCGCGAAATCCCTCGAGGGAGAAAATCATTTAGTTATGTCGCAACCTAAAAAATAACGACGAGTCTCATCGCAAGACTTTATTATTCGTTAAGCGTGACATAAAAAAAAAAAACGAGGAAAAGTCGACTTAATTCCTCTAGAAAAATGAAGGTTTTGAAAATGACCTTAAAAAAGACATGGAGTCGCCACCAATCTTTTTTAGCTAGGTGTGATCGGCCACCTATTAAAACCGGTTTTATAAAAATATTTTAAAAATTAATTAAAATATTTTTAAAACCAATTTCAAGTCTGCGTTAAAACCAGAGAAATCAAAGAAACGGGTTCGGGAGTCGGTTACGTGCGGGGAAGGATTAGCACCCCCACAACGCCCATATAAATCGGTACCTTATTAACCGTGTGTTATCTCAAGTCTCGATAAAAATTGGTTTTAAATTTAGTATTTCAAATTAATTCCCAATTTAAAGAAAAATAATTCCATTTTTTTTATTGAAAATGATCCGGAATTTATAAATTCAAAATTTTCCTATATTCCCCAACAAACGTGGCAAAATATAAAAAAATTTATTAGTTTTGGAAAACTTTCTGAATCATTCTCTTTTTTGAAAGAAAGATATTCCTTTATTAATGATAATTGATGATATTCCCTCCAGCAAACCCGGTAGAGAACTCATGAATTATTTTAACTCGGGAATATCTTTATATTTTTTTTATTGAAAACCATTATCTTTTTTTGGAAACATTTAAAAGAAATGAATATGTATATGCATGACATAAATAAAATGACATAGTACAGTCTAAATAATATAATGCAACCTAAATGACATGACAAATATGAATGGTATGGCATATAATTTAAATGACATGGAATAAAATAATGCTATCATATAATATGCATGAAAATAAAAATGCAATGCATGAAATGTATTTTTTTCCTTTTATTAAGGAAATCCGTATATCTAAAAAGATATCCGGCTACCTTAGGAAAATATGTCAAATTAAATATTCTAAAACCAAAATACTTTGTGATTGTTTGAAAACAATTTTGAGAAGCTTGAATAAAAACTGGGCTAAATTTTTTTTTAAATGGCTCTAATTTCCTAAGTTTAAAAATCTGGACTTGACTACCCTTAACCCGAGACTTGAAAAACCATTTTTAGAGTTTAAAAAGGCTTAGAAACTACCCTAAGTCAGTAGCTAACCCTCCTAATCAGCCCACTCTAAGTAAATTAACCAAAACAGAAAAATGGTTTCTCTTTAAATTCAATTCTGACTCCACTGTCCAGTTTTAATCCACGATTTTTTACCCTATTTTTAAAAATTCCAAATATTCTGAAAAAAATACTGGAGACTCAGGACATGTAAAACTACACGAGAAAAAATCGGCTTAATTTTCGAATCAAAGATGAATTCCCAGAAAAATCAGAGATATATGAGTTTTTGGAGGAGAAAAAAAACTGCTTTGTTTTTCTTTAAATTCAATTCTGACTCCACTGTCCAGTTTTAATCCACGATTTTTTACCCTATTTTTAAAAATTCCAAAAATTCTGAAAAAATTACTGGAGACTCAGGACATGTAAAACTACACGATAAAAAATCGGCTTAATTTTCTGATCAAAAATGAATTCCCAGAAAAATCAGAGATGTACGAGTTTTTGGAGGAGAAAAAACTGCTTTGTTTTTCTTTAAATTCAATTCTGACTCCACTGTCCAGTTTTAATCCACGATTTTTTACCCTATTTCTAAAAATTCCAAAAATTCTGAAAAAATTACTGGAGACTCAGGACATGTAAAACTACACGATAAAAAATCGGCTTAATTTTCTGATCAAAGATGAATTCCCAGAAAAATCAGAGATGTACGAGTTTTTGGAGGAGAAAAAAACTGCTTTGCCAGCACATTTTTTTGTCTTTGATAAAATCATTTAAAAATCAAAGTAAAAATATTTGAAACTCATAAAATGACTTGAAAGCAGTAGCTAGGACTTTTTGAAAGTTAGATAAAAAATGGCTAAGTAAAAAAAATCACAAAGGTAGAATAATCAACTTGACAAACTTAATTTTCCACAAGTGTGCTCAAGAGAGCATGACTTTGAACCATCAATTGGCTCAAGTCATTATTCAAGTGGTATGAACATGAAATGCATGAAATAATGCAGCAAACATAATGCATGAAATGCATGGATTTAAAACTAAATATAAGGAAAATGCATGACATAAATAATATGGCCTAGACCTAACATGAACTTGCATGGCAATAAATGCAACCTAGACCTAAGATATGCATGGCATTTTCAGAAACACAAGGCATGCTTAATTAAAAAATCCAACCAAATATCATGCAAATGCAAAAACCTAACAACTAGCATGACAAAAATACAACACACAATGCAAAACACATGGAGTAGCCAAATGGCCTCAAGCTCCAACAAGCATGGCATTTTCACAAACACTTGGTATGCTAGCATGAAAAACTAAGTCATAACACAAAAATCACACAAGCATTTTCACAAACACCTAATATACCAAATCTAAAACATGCTCACTAAGATATAAAACAAGAATCATGCAAAGAATCACACAAGCATTTTCACAAACACTTAATATGCTAACTCTAAAACATGCTCAAATTTAAACAACATGAAAACAGAAAATTAAAAATGCAAAAACATGATATCTAAGACATAAATGGCAACAAACAAAGCAACCAAATTAAATATAACTTAAGAACATGAAATAACATAACACTTAAAACATCAAAAACAAAGAAAATAGCATAAACAATATGGTAAAATGAATTGAAACAACAACTTAAAATAAATAATGTAGGCCATTTGGCCATGGTGAGTTTATTGTAAAAAAAATGTAAAAAAAAATACTTAAGAAAGGAAATGAAGGAAGAACAAGAAACATTATTTTAAAATGAAAACTCACCAAGTAGAGATTAAAATAGCAAAAAACAAGAATAGAAAATGAAAGTGCAAGAGTTGGTGCTCAAGAGCAACCTCAAGAAGCTAATATTTCAAGCTTTTCTCTTCAAACTTTCCTTTTTTTCTAAACTTTTCTTTTTTTGCTCTCAACCAAGAAGATAAAAACTAAGAAAAACTAAGAGAAATCAGCCAAAATGGCAAAGAAGAAACCAAAATCTGCCTCCCCCCCTTAGGGCTAGCCTTAATGCATGGTTATATAGCCTCCAAGATGTTGTCATTTTTGTGTAACCTAATTTCCATCAAATGGCCAATAATTCAAGATGAAAAGTCATGAAATTACCACCTTTAGATTAGCATCTCAGCCCTCTCAAATTACAGCTATGCAAAAATAATGTTGACATCTTTCTTAACCTATGTGGTTTAATCACCATGGCTTGATCAAAGAGAATGGTTAACTAACTCTTGATTTTTAACCACTTGATTAAAAAAAAAAAAAATTAGAAGCTTCCTCCTTTCTTTGGGCTTGGGCATGCCAGCACTTCTCTTTTCCAGCCCAACTCTGATTTTTTTGAAGGGCCAAAAAAGCCCTTTTCGGTTGCTTGGGTGAAATGACCATTTTGCCCCCCGGATGCAAATAAATATCAAACGGACTCCAAATTCAATTTTTCTTTTTTTAATACTTCCAAAATAATAAAATATTGAGTTCTGGAAGTTTTCAAAATTATCCGAGTCCGTTTGCTATTTATTTGGATTTTTTCTTCCCAAAAATGCCCTTTTATGCCCCTACATTTTACCATTTTTTAAACGAGCTCCAAATCAAGATTTTTCTTCACCAATCTCTTCAAAATAATTAAAAAGTGTGATCTGGAAGTTTTCATAATTTTTGGAGCTCATTTGGTATTTTTCCCAAATTTTTCCAATTTTGCCCTTTTACCTCCGAAACCCGGTTTTGCTCAAAACAAATCCGATTTTCAGATTTTCTTCAATCTGAGCCTTGGGCCATCCTTTTTAACCATTCTTCATCCATTGGGGGCTTTGGTCTTAACAAGTCGGGCCATTTCTGTGATTCTTCCCGATTTCACCGAAATCCACTAAAAACCCTAATTCTCGGTTTTCTCCCGGATTGACTTTTCTTTCGATTTTTCTTGCAAGTGACTTCTCCATTACCCGTAGTCAGTGCTTATCTTTCATTTGGAACCTTCAATTCCGACCAGTTTGATCGTTTAAGCACTTTTCCCCAAATTTCTCGGATTAGGGTTTCTTTTCTACTGAATCTCGAAATCCCAACTTCCGAACTCCATATCTTTCAATGTAGACCTCGGATTATCAAAATTCTTTTGCCATTTTTCAATTGAACTTAAAATCTTGATTTTGAAAGTGGGTTGACTTTTTCAGTAGTTGACTTTCTGGGGTTGACTTTTTCGGGGTTGACTTTTTTTGGGGTTGACTTTTTTTCAAGTTTGACTTTTTGTGCTCGCCCTCTTAAACTAAGTCTCGGAGTACCACCTGCGGGATGAAAACAGTCTTTTTACACTTGGGAACATCAATATGGGAAGAAAACATACCTGTTTAGTGGTCCGGACAAAATTAGGTGTCTACAGCTGCCCCTCTTTGGCTATTGCTGAGAATCAGGAATCAGGCAAAGATAAACCGACACTAATTTTGTACGGTCAGTGACATCACATGTGAAGGAAAGGAAAAGGGGTTTCTTTTTCATTTTCATTTTTTTCATTTTCTATTTTTCTTTTTTTCATTTTTTTCTTCTTTTTTCATTTTTTCTTTTTTCCTTTTTTTTTTCTATTTTCTCTTTTTCATTTTTTTTATTTTTTTAAAACAATAAATTGAAGATTTTTTCCTTAAAATTGAATTCCCTGCCTAAACAAGGCTCGATTCGTCCTAAGGGAATAAATTCGATTTTCAAAAGAAAAATTTATGCTCGAAGGGCTTTAAAATTGGTGCCCGAAGGTCTTAAAATGGTGCCCGGAGGTCTTAAAAATTGGTGCCCGGAGGTCTTAAAATGGTGCCTGGAGGTCTTAAAAATTGGTGCCCGGAGGTCTTACCCCTGAAAAAAGTTATGCCCGGAGATCTTAAAGATGTTGCCCGGAGGTCTTACCTGTGATATGAAAAATTATGCCCGGAGGTCTTAAAAATTGGTGCCCGGAGGTCTTATTCCTGAAAAAGGTTATGCCCGGAGGTCTTAAAGATGTTGCCCGGAGGTATTACCTGTGATTTGAAAAATTATGCCCGGAGGTCTTAAAAATTGGTGCTCGGAGGTCTTACCCCTGAAAAAAAGTTATGCCCGGAGGTCTTAAAGATGTTGCCCGGAGGTCTTACCTGTGATTTGAAAAATTATGCCCGGAGGTCTTAAAATGGTGCCCATAGGCCTTACCCCTAAAAAAAGAGTTATGCCCGGAGGTCTTACCTGTGATTTGAAAAATTATGCCCGGAGGTCTTAAAAATGGTGCCCATAGGCCTTACCCCTGAAAAAAGAGTTATGCCCGGAGGTCTTACCTGTGATTTGAAAAAATTATGCCCGGAGGTCTTAAAAATGGTGCCCATAGGCCTTACCCCTGAAAAAAAGTTATGCCCGGAGGTCTTAAAGATGTTGCCCGGAGGTCTTACCTGTGATTTGAAAAATTATGCCCGGAGGTCTTAAAAATGGTGCCCATAGGCCTTAAGAATGGTGCCTGGAGGCCTTACCCGTGATTTGAAAAAACTGCGCTGTATGCGACTTTAAAAATGATGCTCGGGGGTCTTAAGAATGGTGCCCGGAGGCCTTACCCGTGATTTGAAAAAAATGCGCTGTATGCGACTTTAAAAATGATGCCCGGGGGTCTTAAGAATGGTGCCCGGAGGCCTTAAGAATGGTGCCCGGAGGCCTTACCCGTGATTTGGAAAAAATATGCTGTATGCGACTTTAAAAATGATGCCCGGGGGGGTCTTAAGAATGGTGCCCGGAGGCCTTAAGAATGGTGCCCGGAGGCCTTACCCGTGATTTGGAAAAAATGCGCTGTATGCGACTTTAAAAATGATGCCCGGGGGTCTTAAGAATGGTGCCCGGAGGCCTTACCCGTGATTTGGAAAAAATGCGCTGTATGCGACTTTAAAAATGATGCCCGGGGGTCTTAAGAATGGTGCCCGGAGGCCTTACCCGTGATTTGAAAAAAATGCGCTGTATGCGACTTTAAAAATGATGCCCGGGGGTCTTAAGAATGGTGTCAAGAGGTCTTAAGAATGGTGCCCGGAGGCCTTACTCGTGATTTGGAAAAAATGCGCTGTATGCGACTTTAAAAATGATGCCCGAAGGTCTTCAGAATGGTGGTGAAGAATTGTTGAAAATTAACCTAAAGATTTTGAGAAGATGCGAATGCTTTTTGATGCAAATGCATATGTTGTATAAGATACGAAATGACTTAAACTGGTGCAAATGTCTTTAATGCAAATGTAAATGACTTGGATTGATGCCCATGTTTCATGATGCAGATGCCCCTACTAATTGTGTTCATGTAACTGGTTTATGAATGGTGTAACTACAATTACCACACATTAATGAAAATGCAATGATTCTAGAAATGATGCAATTGCTTGAGATGACACAAATGCGAATTCCATGGAGAATGTAAATGTAAAGGTAAAATGGAGATGCTTATGGAATAATGCCAATGCAAATACCCATGAATGATGAAAATGCTTGCTGACACTGTGCAGATGCAAAAGCTCGATAGAGAGATGAGTGCTCATGAGTGATGCAAATGCCCCTGGTTGTTCCTCTAGACTTTGGCTTAGCCTTTCAAATTCATTTTTCCTCTTCAAATCAGAGTATATCTTCAATTCATTTTGGCTATTCTCTTTGCCCCAACAGTTTTTCAAACTTTCATCAACAGAGATCTGAACCGGGTTCTATTTCTTCTTCTCATATCTGGAAGTCAGGACCTATCTTGGCAGTTCTATACCTTTGGGTTAGAAAAACCCTTGTCTCATGTCAACATCAAAAATGGGTATTTCAAAAATATTTTTATTTGTTTTCGCATTTTGAAAACTTCTTGAACAAAAAATATTAACCCCACAATTTGTGATGTATAAATCTTTTGAAGACTGATGATCGTTGTTAGAAATTTCTCTAAGTATCAATCTGGTTTTTTTCAACTGGGATTGGCAAGGCTTGGTATAACAAGATTCTGGCTTTTCCAGGAAAACTTCATGACAAAAATGTATATCCCTTCTAGGCTCACAAATGGAACAGTTTTTATAAATCATGAATTCATTGAGAACCAAACAAATTCAACATTCTTTTAGTTTCCATATCAAGGTATTTTGACAAGCGTCAAGATTGGCCGGGATGTTTAAACTGGAAAGTTGATTTTGGAGGAAAAAGGTTTCAGTTTTTGAAGACAATCCTCTGAATGAGAACTGACAATTTGGGGGTTCAGGAATTCCTAGATGTTCCTCGATGACCACTCCTTTAATAAGATCTTTTCTTTTGGGGTATCGGCACCATCATAGATGGCATCGAAAATTTCCAAATTTACTCTAGACCGCCCATTTTTGGGTTTTCGCCCTAGAGTCCCATTCTTTCCATTTTTTTTGTTCATTGTTTTACCATGCACTTGAGAATTCTAAATTCTTCCTTAGTGAAATGATAATTCGATGAAATGGGATAAAATCTGAGGAAAAACCTTTCAAATTAAATATTCATGCTTGATCAAAATGGACTTTTAAAGCACGTAATGTAGGCCATGGCTCAGGGTTCAGAAAGAAAGGATAAATAGGCCCAAAATATGTGTTTGAGGATAATCAGATCAAGGATCATTTCTTGAGGAGGATTATCTTTGAAGCATTTGTCCCCTCTTGGACATTTCTTTCCTTTTGACTTTTGTGTCTTTTTCTTCCTTGCTTTTGGCTTTCAATTTGCCATGTCTTTCACATATTTTGTTTTCTTTTTTCATTGGCTTTCATTTTGCCATCTTTTTCTCTTCTTTTTCTTTGACAGAGTGAGCCCGTATTTATTCGGGGCTTCATTTGCTTTGTGTCTGTCCTTGAGCTATCACTCATTTCTCAATGATCTTTGAAAAGATCTTTCCTCGCATTTGCCCCCCAGTGTAGAGGGTAATCCTTGATCAGGGTTCAAAGAAGAAAGAATTTTTTTGGCTCAAAAGGGGTGACTATGGATAATTTCTTTTTGTGTGAAAGGGATATGAAAGATGGCCATTTCTCATGTCAAGCACAAATATTCACATTGAAAAGCAATCCCTAGGGGAAATAGATATTCAGAATTTCATTTTGCACTTTGGAATCATCCGAATTCTCATATGCATGATATCACAATTTTTTTTTTTTTCGTTGCATGCCCCCAATAATTCATGCATTAGCCCATCCTTCTTCACTATGTATCCATCATTTCCACATATGATGCCCCAATTTGATTAACCATGCGAATTTGTATCAACGAGGAACATGGCAAGTCTAGGTCTGTTTTGAAAAGGCTGAGTTTCCAATCTAAGTTTTTTTTTTTTTTTGAAGAGATAAGGAAAATATGACCCAAAAACGGGTTTTCTCTGGGACAAGGGATAATCTAGTTTAATCATTGTGCCCCAGGATGTCAATCATGAAGTGATGTTTGGGCAATTAGTGTTTTGTGGTTATTGGGAAAGGTCATGAATGGTTTTAGCACAATCTTGACACACAAAATTATCAAAATCTAGACTCTTGAAAGAATGTCTCATTTGTTTGATTTTCAAGGAATTCGAAAAATCTCAAAAAGTTCGTTCCTTTGTTCATAGCCTAGACTAGGATTTACATCCTTGCTTATTTTGCAATGACAATGCTTCTCTTTTTTCATTCATTTTTCCTTGAAGCATTAGGTCTTTCAAGTGTTATTGATTCAAGGTTTAGGTATAGAGAAGCCCAAAAAGGAGGGGGATGGTGTTGGGTCATTTCTAACACTGATCATCAATCTTCTTGAGACTATCCATTATTAAAACTTCCTTAATGCTTGTTTTTGTAAATTCACGTTTATTTAAAACACAACAAACACAAAGCATTTAAAATTCATTTAATTCATGTAGATGTTAACATGAGACAAGTGCTTTCATCATCACAGTGTATAAAACTACATGCGTCAAAAATGCTCCTATTGACATCCTTCAAAGGTAGTAATTCTCCCCTTAAAACCCTGAAAGAAACTGATTTAGGGCTAAATGGCCTTCCATTGATTGATAAGCTCCGGTGTCAAAATACCATCACGGATAAGACTTTCAATCCTTTCCTTCAGTTGTCTGCATTTTTCAGTTGAATGCCCAACTACCCCTAGGTGATAATCACACTTGCTGTCAGGGTCATAACTCCTTGCTGATGGATTCGGAGCTATTTTCAAAGGTACTGGGGTAAGGTACTGATTCTTTATTAGTAATGGCAGTAAGTCAGGGATGGGGATTGGAATTCTTTCTTGATTTTCTCGCGGTCGTTTTCTAGAAGTAGGCCTTGTTGCAAGGGCTGGTATAGGATTAGGTGTTTGGGTAGGTAGGTAAGGATAAAGGCTTGGAGATATCTCAGTAGGGTAACATGATTGGTATGAGGGAAATTGGGAATATGGGATGAAATCTCCCATAGTTTGGACATCTTCCTCTTTCTTTCTTGGTGCCTTATTTCTCTCGGTATTGGATGTTCCTTCTCTTTCAAGTTTCCCATTCTTGATAGCATTCTCAATCATCTCCCCTGAAATTACCATGTCCGCAAAATTCTTCGAAGCATTGCCGACAAGTCTGTCATAGTACGGGGCGTGCAGTGTATTCACAAAAAGGATAGTGATTTCCTTTTGTGTCAAGGGCGGTTGTATTTGGGCAGCCAGGCTCATCCACCGTTGTGCATATTCTTTGAAGCTCTCAGTAGCTTTTTTCTCCATATTTTGCAAAGTGAGACGATCAAGTGTCTTGTCGGTCATATGCTTGTACTGGTTTAGAAAAGCCCCAGCCAAATCATTCCAAGAGCGAATCTGATCCTTGCTCAACTGACTATACCACCTAATTGCGGACCCGCTGAGGCTATCCTGAAAGCAGTGAATCAAAAGCTTATCATTATCTATCTGACTTGTCATCTTTCGGCAGAACATAGTGATGTGGGCTGATGGATCGGTCGTCCCGTCATATTTCACAAAGTCAGGGATCTTGAACTTAGGAGGAATGACTAAATCGAGGACCAAGCATCGTTCTTTCGCCTCCACACTCCCGAATACATCTTTTCTTTCTATTGCCCGGAGCCTTTCATCTAACAACTGATATTTCCCTTGGGAATCTGCCAACTCAACCTCATTTACTGCAACCCTTTTCAACTTTGCCTGTTCAGCCGGATCATCTGATTTTAGGACATCGACGGGGTTAACAGTGTTCTGGGCATCACTTATTGCTACCTCATCTTGGCCCTTTTGTACCTCTAACCCTTCTCCGGCGACAAAGTTTTCGGTGTATCCTTTTCCCTTCATTACAGCAGACATTAGCTCCATCAGTTTAGTCATCTGATCCTTAGATTCTGCTTGAGATTTTGCTAGCTGTTCTCGCAATTCTCTCTGTTCCCTTTCCATTTTTTCCATTCGGGCAACTTGTTCATCCTCCATAGCACCGGCCTGTATTAAAAGTGTACTCAGTACTTCTTCTGATTTGAAATGGAAATTCTTTCAAAGACTCCTAAAGCCAAGCCAACTTCTATTTTATTTCTCCCAAATGTATGTCATGATGAATGAGCCATGAATGCAATTTCATGCATGTGAAGCCTAAACAATATGATGTATGGATATGTACAATGGAAACATGCTGACCATATATGTGATAAATGCAATCACAATGCCAACATGTTGCAAACAAAGAATAAACAAATCAACACATGGATATATGCAATGACTGATCATGTGCATTTTAGCATGTTTCCCAATGAATGATCATATATCCTATGAATGCAACACGGTGTCAATTATGATACATGCAAACAATGAATGATTGATATAGAGTATATACAAAGAAAATCATGCTAACCATGTGTGTCATGAATGCGACCTAATGCTAACATGATGTATGTAATAAGCAAATTAATGCATGAACATATACAAAGAAATTATGCTGACTATGTTTGTTATGAATGCAACCTGACAAATAATTGATGGGATGCAAAATGCAAAGGGGAAGATATCACGGAGGAAATAAGAATCGGAGGAACTTAATCATCAACATCTTATAAATTTGAAGCATACTCAATTCATTCCCATATCAATGTTCACAATGGTATAAACCATGTTTTACAAAATTTGAGCAGTAGTTAAAACTGTCTTTACAAGCACTTTATTCTTCCTAGCATCCTAAGGCTATAAGAGCCGGCTACTGAAAAAGTGAAATCCTATTACATCATATAAGACCGAAGTCTTTCCACTTCAATGCTGTAAATCTCCCAATCCTAATGGTGTTTTCCCAGTCCTTTATCAATCAGTGTCGTTGGATCCAACCACTTGGCATCTATGAGAGCTTGCACTTTCCTTTTGACTGCTATACAATCTTCGATGCTATGGCCAACAATTCCACAGTGATAATCACATCTTTCATTTGGATTATACCACATTGGATATGGTGGTAACAGGGGTTTCAATGGGACACAGGCAACCATGTGATTTTGGATCAGTATAGGGAGGAGCTCTTGGTAGCTGATTGGAATGGGATCAAAATGCATTTGGGTCTTATTCTGGGATCGTTTCTTAGTCACACATGGCCTAGGAGTTGGGGCACTTGGTGGTAGCACTAAGGTTCGAACCGGAGTGTTTACATGGGGATGTGGCGGAACAGCATGGTAAGGGTATGGATTTGGACACGGGGCCTTTGGAGGTTGTACATAGCTCGAGGTTCCTATCTCAGGTACTGGATAAGGTGATTGATGAGGGAAATAGTATGAACTGGTAGTTGGTAACGATGGAGTCGGATTCAGGAATCCCGTAGTGGTCGTCCCAATGGACGATTGGACCATAGTAGGGTGGGGATACTGGTTTGGACCTAGAACAGTTTGCAGGTATGGTACTGGATTCGAGGTTTCTGTCTTTGGTATCAGGCTTTCAGGTTTAATTATTTTCATGATTTTGTCCACAATTTCATCAGGATTGCAACCTTTGTGGCATTGACAAGTGCAGGATCCAGCAAGGATTGTATGTTCTGGACCTAATGGTTTTGGTTGATCCGAAGATGATGCGAAGCCCTGAGAAAGTTCACCTTTACTGTTACCCATATCCTCAACCATTTTCAGCAATTTGGCAAGTTGTTCCTTCACCTCTCGGATTTCATGTCCATATTCATCTTGATTGCGTTCCAAAGCACCCAATCGTTCCTCCGATTCATTCCTCATATCTCGAACCCCTTTCATGCAAATGAAAATGTCATGAGATTAAGATTATGAATGTACACGCTCTATTCCTATGTGCATGAATAAATTGATGATTAATGCATGAACATATACAGAGAAATTATGATGACTATGTATGCTATGGATGCAATTTAATGCCAGGTATATACAGATACTGACTATGCATGTCATAAACGTGTCCTACAATGAATGACCATGCATGCTATGATGTCAAAATGATACATGCTAAGAATAAATGAATTAATACAAAGGTAGGTACAAAGAATGACCATGTATATCACAAATGTATTCTACAATGAATAATCATGCATGTTATGACTGTAACACGATGTCAAAATGACACAAATAAATTAACCAATGATTACACGAAATTGGTGGGACCTAAATCTTGATTATTCAAAAATCTCATTATGCAAGATTTGCCTCCTAATTTATGATTTTTTTTTAACATGCTTTTTTTTTGTGTTTTTTTTTTATTTATGAAAAACCAATCACATTATTTTCAAAAGAATTTCAGGGTGGATCCCACTATGGTACCATATGCAAATGTTCATGTGACACTACCGGTTTTATGAAATCATCAAATGAAATTACCAACTGTTTATTGCAAAGAATGAGATCAATAACACAACCAAAAATGTACATGCTCTATTCACACATGTATGAAATGTGCAACATGCAAAATGCTTGAAAAAAGATTTTTTTTTTTTTTTTTTAAATAGCTAATGAACATCTGCCCCAGCAATATCTGCTTATTTAGGCATCACGATGTCTTCGAGGCGGAGTATCACATTTATTACGGGCGATGTACGTACATCGTTGCCCGATCTACCACACTTATTCGGAGTGTAAAATAGGTAACAAAAGGTTTAGAACTGTCCCTCTATGTGTTCCTATTTTCGGTATATCTAACGGAAATCCGGCATGGCTTCGCCTAGGTTCACTATATGAGGGTGAATCGGTTCTAAGGCTCCGAATTGTTCCT
Organism: Fremontodendron californicum; assembly: GCA_030761205.1. Lineage (NCBI taxonomy): Eukaryota > Viridiplantae > Streptophyta > Magnoliopsida > Malvales > Malvaceae > Fremontodendron > Fremontodendron californicum. The sequence goes on from JAULJL010000005.1 coordinate 32,910,058, forward strand.
CACTGTCGCCGGTGAAGGCTAGTAAGGCACCCCGATAAAAGCGGGTTCAATTCGTTAGAGTATATTTTCCTATGCCCATGCGGAGGATCATCACGAAGGCATTAGGTACTTTATACTCCGAAAGTGTTTCACTAGCCCATACAGAGGATCAATCACGAAGGCGTAGTTACTTTACTCCCACTTAAAAGGACGGAACCCGGGTATAGGATTCATGTTATGCAAATGCACGTGTAGTGTGTGTGGAGGAATAATAAACCTTTCACCACCTATTCTACAAACCTTATTCTAAATGCCCTAGCAATTAAAACATTCAAGAATAGTGTAACGCATTAACCAACAAGCAATTATAATATACAACCTTAAATAACTAGAGAACAAAAATAAAATGCATGCACATGAGTATGAACATATTTAAAAACAATTTATTATTTTCAAAATTCTCCTTATTAAAAAAATGTGGGAATTAAAATCAAATACCAATTAAATCAACAAAACCGAGACTTTGATAACACACGACTAATTCTAGGCCTGACTCTCTAATATGTCCCCAGCGGAGTCGCCAAGCTGTCGCAACCTAAAAAATAACGACGAGTCTCATCGCAAGACTTTATTATTCGTTAAGCGTGACATTAAAAAAAAAACGAGGAAAAGTCGACTTAATTCCTCTAGAAAAATGAAGGTTTTGAAAATGACCTTAAAAAAGACATGGAGTCGCCACCAATCTTTTTTAGCTAGGTGTGATCGGCCACCTATTAAAACCGGTTTTATAAAAATATTTTAAAAATTAATTAAAATATTTTTAAAACCAATTTCAAGTCTGCGTTAAAACCAGAGAAATCAAAGAAACGGGTTCGGGAGTCGGTTACGTGCGGGGAAGGATTAGCACCCCCACAACGCCCATATAAATCGGTACCTTATTAACCGTGTGTTATCTCAAGTCTCGATAAAAATTGGTTTTAAATTTAGTATTTCAAATTAATTCCCAATTTAAAGAAAAATAATTCCATTTTTTTTATTGAAAATGATCCGGAATTTATAAATTCAAAATTTTCCTATATTCCCCAACAAACGTGGCAAAATATAAAAAATTTTATTAGTTTTGGAAAACTTTCTGAATCATTCTCTTTTTTGAAAGAAAGATATTCCTTTATTAATGATAATTGATGATATTCCCTCCAGCAAACCCGGTAGAGAACTCATGAATTATTTTAACTCGGGAATATCTTTATATTTTTTTTATTGAAAACCATTATCTTTTTTTGGAAACATTTAAAAGAAATGAATATGTATATGCATGACATAAATAAAATGACATAGTACAGTCTAAATAATATAATGCAACCTAAATGACATGACAAATATGAATGGTATGGCATATAATTTAAATGACATGGAATAAAATAATGCTATCATATAATATGCATGAAAATAAAAATGCAATGCATGAAATGTATTTTTTTCCTTTTATTAAGGAAATCCGTATATCTAAAAAGATATCCGGCTACCTTAGGAAAATATGTCAAATTAAATATTCTAAAACCAAAATACTTTGTGATTGTTTGAAAACAATTTTGAGAAGCTTGAATAAAAACTGGGCTAAAATTTTTTTTAAATGGCTCTAATTTCCTAAGTTTAAAAATCTGGACTTGACTACCCTTAACCCGAGACTTGAAAAACCATTTTTAGAGTTTAAAAAGGCTTAGAAACTACCCTAAGTCAGTAGCTAACCCTCCTAATCAGCCCACTCTAAGTAAATTAACCAAAACAGAAAAATGGTTTCTCTTTAAATTCAATTCTGACTCCACTGTCCAGTTTTAATCCACGATTTTTTACCCTATTTTTAAAAATTCCAAATATTCTGAAAAAAATACTGGAGACTCAGGACATGTAAAACTACACGAGAAAAAATCGGCTTAATTTTCGAATCAAAGATGAATTCCCAGAAAAATCAGAGATATATGAGTTTTTGGAGGAGAAAAAAAACTGCTTTGTTTTTCTTTAAATTCAATTCTGACTCCACTGTCCAGTTTTAATCCACGATTTTTTACCCTATTTTTAAAAATTCCAAAAATTCTGAAAAACTTACTGGAGACTCAGGACATGTAAAACTACACGATAAAAAATCGGCTTAATTTTCTGATCAAAAATGAATTCCCAGAAAAATCAGAGATGTACGAGTTTTTGGAGGAGAAAAAACTGCTTTGTTTTTCTTTAAATTCAATTCTGACTCCACTGTCCAGTTTTAATCCACGATTTTTTACCCTATTTCTAAAAATTCCAAAAATTCTGAAAAAATTACTGGAGACTCAAGACATGTAAAACTACACGATAAAAAATCGGCTTAATTTTCTGATCAAAGATGAATTCCCAGAAAAATCAGAGATGTACGAGTTTTTGGAGGAGAAAAAAAACTGCTTTGCCAGCACATTTTTTTGTCTTTGATAAAATCATTTAAAAATCAAAGTAAAAATATTTGAAACTCATAAAATGACTTGAAAGCAGTAGCTAGGACTTTTTGAAAGTTAGATAAAAAATGGCTAAGTAAAAAAAATCACAAAGGTAGAATAATCAACTTGACAAACTTAATTTTCCACAAGTGTGCTCAAGAGAGCATGACTTTGAACCATCAATTGGCTCAAGTCATTATTCAAGTGGTATGAACATGAAATGCATGAAATAATGCAGCAAACATAATGCATGAAATGCATGGATTTAAAACTAAATATAAGGAAAATGCATGACATAAATAATATGGCCTAGACCTAACATGAACTTGCATGGCAATAAATGCAACCTAGACCTAAGATATGCATGGCATTTTCACAAACACAAGGCATGCTTAATTCAAAAATCCAACCAAATATCATGCAAATGCAAAAACCTAACAACTAGCATGACAAAAATACAACACACAATGCAAAACACATGGAGTAGCCAAATGGCCTCAAGCTCCAACAAGCATGGCATTTTCACAAACACTTGGTATGCTAGCATGAAAAACTAAGTCATAACACAAAAATCACACAAGCATTTTCACAAACACCTAATATACCAAATCTAAAACATGCTCACTAAGATATAAAACAAGAATCATGCAAAGAATCACACAAGCATTTTCACAAACACTTAATATGCTAACTCTAAAACATGCTCAAATTTAAACAACATGAAAACAGAAAATTAAAAATGCAAAAACATGATATCTAAGACATAAATGGCAACAAACAAAGCAACCAAATTAAATATAACTTAAGAACATGAAATAACATAACACTTAAAACATCAAAAACAAAGAAAATAGCATAAACAATATGGTAAAATGAATTGAAACAACAACTTAAAATAAATAATGTAGGCCATTTGGCCATGGTGAGTTTATTGTAAAAAAAATGTAAAAAAAAATACTTAAGAAAGGAAATGAAGGAAGAACAAGAAACATTATTTTAAAATGAAAACTCACCAAGTAGAGATTAAAATAGCAAAAAACAAGAATAGAAAATGAAAGTGCAAGAGTTGGTGCTCAAGAGCAACCTCAAGAAGCTAATATTTCAAGCTTTTCTCTTCAAACTTTCCTTTTTTTCTAAACTTTTCTTTTTTTGCTCTCAACCAAGAAGATAAAAACTAAGAAAAACTAAGAGAAATCAGCCAAAATGGCAAAGAAGAAACCAAAATCTGCCTCCCCCCCTTAGGGCTAGCCTTAATGCATGGTTATATAGCCTCCAAGATGTTGTCATTTTTGTGTAACCTAATTTCCATCAAATGGCCAATAATTCAAGATGAAAAGTCATGAAATTACCACCTTTAGATTAGCATCTCAGCCCTCTCAAATCACAGCTATGCAAAAATAATGTTGACATCTTTCTTAACCTATGTGGTTTAATCACCATGGCTTGATCAAAGAGAATGGTTAACTAACTCTTGATTTTTAACCACTTGATTAAAAAAAAAAAAAATTAGAAGCTTCCTCCTTTCTTTGGGCTTGGGCATGCCAGCACTTCTCTTTTCCAGCCCAACTCTGATTTTTTTGAAGGGCCAAAAAAGCCCTTTTCGGTTGCTTGGGTGAAATGACCATTTTGCCCCCCGGATGCAAATAAATATCAAACGGACTCCAAATTCAATTTTTCTTTTTTTAATACTTCCAAAATAATAAAATATTGAGTTCTGGAAGTTTTCAAAATTATCCGAGTCCGTTTGCTATTTATTTGGATTTTTTCTTCCCAAAAATGCCCTTTTATGCCCCTACATTTTACCATTTTTTAAACGAGCTCCAAATCAAGATTTTTCTTCACCAATCTCTTCAAAATAATTAAAAAGTGTGATCTGGAAGTTTTCATAATTTTTGGAGCTCATTTGGTATTTTTCCCAAATTTTTCCAATTTTGCCCTTTTACCTCCGAAACCCGGTTTTGCTCAAAACAAATCCGATTTTCAGATTTTCTTCAATCTGAGCCTTGGGCCATCCTTTTTAACCATTCTTCATCCATTGGGGGCTTTGGTCTTAACAAGTCGGGCCATTTCTGTGATTCTTCCCGATTTCACCGAAATCCACTAAAAACCCTAATTCTCGGTTTTCTCCCGGATTGACTTTTCTTTCGATTTTTCTTGCAAGTGACTTCTCCATTACCCGTAGTCAGTGCTTATCTTTCATTTGGAACCTTCAATTCCGACCAGTTTGATCGTTTAAGCACTTTTCCCCAAATTTCTCGGATTAGGGTTTCTTTTCTACTGAATCTCCAAATCCCAACTTCCGAACTCCATATCTTTCAATGTAGACCTCGGATTATCAAAATTCTTTTGCCATTTTTCAATTGAACTTAAAATCTTGATTTTGAAAGTGGGTTGACTTTTTCAGTAGTTGACTTTCTGGGGTTGACTTTTTCGGGGTTGACTTTTTTTGGGGTTGACTTTTTTCAAGTTTGACTTTTTGTGCTCGCCCTCTTAAACTAAGTCTCGGAGTACCACCTGCGGGATGAAAACAGTCTTTTTACACTTGGGAACATCAATATGGGAAGAAAACATACCTGTTTAGTGGTCCGGACAAAATTAGGTGTCTACAAGTTAATCTCAAGAATTTGTTAGAGAGATTGAGGAAGTTCCAGCTGAGATTGAATCCTGCCAAGTGTACATTCGGTGTCAAGTCCGACAAGTTATTGGGTTTTGTGGTTAGTTATAGAGGAATTGAAGTGGATCAAGATAAGATACGGGTGTAGCAACGGTTTTTAGCCCGGGTCGGATTCGAATCCGACCCGGGCCACTCGCAAATAGGGCTTGTTATTCAGCAGGCCCGATCCGCGAGCCCACTAAGCCTGCTGTCCAGGTCCACCAGGCTTGCTGTACAGGCCCAATTTTCGGGCCCATTTCAAACCAAGCCCATTTCCCAAACCCAATCCCCAAATATCCCAACAAGAAACCCAAGCCCACACCAACCCTTACCTACCAAAACCCTAGCCCCTGCCGCATCTACCCTCCACTGCCACACCAACTCCAACCAGCCAACCTACCCCTGCCAACCCCCTACCCTGCCACTGCCACACCAACCATGCACAACCCACCCCCACACGCCACCCACCTGCACACTCAACCCCCAAACACTCAACCCTCCATAAAACCTCCCCCAACCGAACCGAAGAGGGAGGAGGAGGGGATCCAGATCGGAACCCCCCCTTTCAGGAGACCCCCCTTTTCACCAAAAACCCCAGATCTGGGGTCTGAAACCCAGATCTGGGTCCTTTTCAAAGTATCCCAAAAGACTCCCCCCCAAATCCGAAAACTAGATCCGACCCCCCTCAGCCAGATCGAACCCCCCTCAGCCAGATCGACCCCCCACCTCCTCCGAAACCAAAAGAACCTACAAAAGAAAAACAAAAAAAAAACCCACACAGCAAACCAAAAATATTTTAAAAAAAAACCTAGATCTACGAAATTCGGTAGGGATCCGGGCTAAACGGAGCCCGGATCCGTGACAAGGGGGTCGAAACCCCCTCGGATCTGAAATTTGGAGCTCATCGGCCGCCGGCGCGGTGGTCCGACCGCCGGATTCTGGGTTTTGGAGGGGTTTTCTGGTGAGCTGAGAGAGAAAAGAGAAGAGAGACAAAGGAAGAAAAAAAAAGAGAAAAAATGAAAAAAAGGGGTTGGGGGGTATATATACGGTTTTACAAATTATAAAAATAATATTTTAATTAATACATGTCTTTTGAAATTATTTTCGGTAAATAAAATTCTCTAAAAACGGATTTCTTTCTCGGATGGTCAGAGTATCGATCATTCTTCGAAATGGTCCGAGTAAGAATAATAATCGAAAAATTATCGAAAATATCAGAGTGATTCGGGAATTACTCTTACATAGATAATTTCTTTTATTTCGGAGATAATTATTAAAAGCATTGTAATTTATTTTTCAAAAAAAAAAGATTTTAATAAATGCGAATAACCGACGACGGAATTCGAAGGACGTCACGGTAGTGATTCCTAAGATATCTTGAGGTGAGAGAATTTCGTTAAATATCACCACGAGTGATGGAAGTATTTAGCGACATGCTCGATACAAAAATTCATTTTCAACAAAAATAAATAAAATAAAATGGAATAATGGAAATAAAGAAAATGAATAAAATAGTGAATGTTCATGTGTTCGATATTTTACCATGCTCGTGTTTTTTAATATTATGATTTACATGTTTAATTTTATAGTTATTTGCTAAGTCGTATGCATCCGATATTTAAATATTCGCATCATACGCATTTAAATAAAAAATGGATGTAAATTGCCGATGACGGAATTCGAAGGATATCACAGTTGTGATTCCTAAGATGTCTTGAGGTGAGAAGATCTCGTTAAATACCACCGAGAGTGTCGGGAACATTTAATGAGTATTTTTGATAATAAATTTGTGTCCACTTTCGTTTTCAAAAAAATAATAATAAAAAAAAATTCAAAAAAATAATAAACATGTTTTTGAAAATAAAAATAAAAAAGAGAATTAGTTTTAAATACCGATGTTAAATCCATTAAGCCGAGGTTTAAGATAACATGTGATTAAATGGTACCGTTTTCTAAACGGGCGTTGCGGGGGTGCTAATCCTTCCCCACACGTAACCGATTCCCGAACCCGATTTTGTTTTCTCTCTGATTCAAAACACGGACTTCGAAATTGGTTTTACAAAATGTTTTAATTAATGTTTTACTAAAACCGGTTTTAATAGGTGGCCAATCACACCTAGCAAAAAAGATTGGTGGCGACTCCATTTTTGTTTTCAAATTCGTCACTAGCGGTCGAAAAAAACCGTTACGACAGCTTGGCGACTCCAGTGGGGACCCTTTGAGAGTCGAGCCACAAATTGATCATGTGTTGTTTTAAAATCTCGAATTAATGGATTTAATCGGTATTTAATTTTAATTCTCTTTACTTTCTTTCTTTCTTTATTTTTATTTTGCTTGCAATTACACTTTGATATTTGTTAATTCTTGATTCATATTTTTTTATGTCGTTTATTTTTTTTTTAAATCGTGGAATGTTTAGAATAAAGAGTCATAGACAAATAGTTGAAAGTGTGTTTGTTCCTTCTCACACACGAGCACGTACATTTCATACATAAGCTATGTACCCGAGCCTTATCCCTTTAGGTGGAAGTAAAGTACCTACGCTCTCGAGAGGCAATAACCTCCGCACGGGCTAGCGAAACATTTTCGGAGTAATAAAGTACCTACGCTTTCGTGAGGTAATATCCTCCGCATAAGCCTGAAAAATATACTCCAACAAATTGAACCAGTTTAAATCGGGATGCCTTACTAGCCTTCACGGGCGACAGTAAGGAGCAATTTGGAGCCTTTTAGAACCTAACTCAACCTCATGTAGTGAACTTGAGTAGAGCCATATCGAATTTCCGATCGGATATCCTCGAAATTTGGAAGGAACATGGTGATCTTTCGCTATTTGTTTACACTCCGAACAAAAACTGTACATCGGGTAATGATGAACGCACATCGTGCTACCCGCAATAAGTTTCATTTTTCGCCCCGAAGGCACCGTGATGCTTAAATAAGTTGATACCGTCGGGGCAAATGTTCGTTAATTTTTTGAATTTGTAAATATGAAAATTCTTTCTTTTCGTACATCTCGTACATTTCATGCACTAATGCACTTGTAAATAAAGCATGTACATTTATAGTTGTATTTTTTATTTCACGGTGATAATAATCTCATTTAATAAACCGCATAGACACTTGTTGTTGATTAAATGAGAATTGCGAACCGGTAGTGTTGAATAAATACTCGGACATTTGTGCCATAATAAGACCCATTACCACAAAAGTTTTTGATAGAAATTGGTTTTTGAAAATAATATTTTGATTTTTACGAAAAAAAAAACATTTTTGAAAACAAAAAAAAAAATTGCGGATTGATTTTGGGGGCAAAACTTGTGCAATAAAATTGTTGAATGATCAAGTTCAGTCCCAATCATGAATAGTTTTCTGAATATATTCATGCATTAATTTGTTTATTCTTTAGACAAATCAAATTCGCATCATATTGCAATCATAACATGCATGGTCATTCATTGTAGAATACATTAGTGACATACATGATCGTTCTCTGTGTATATCAGTCTATCATTTTATTTATTCTTTACATGCATCATATCGACATCGTTATTGCAGTCATAACAATAAGGTCATGCATTCATGACATACACGGTCACTCACTGTGTATGTTCATGCATTAATTTGTTTATTCTTTACATGCATCATATGGACATCGTGTTACATTCACGACATTCATAGCTCATGCATCATGAAGCACACTTGAGGAATAAAAAAAGAAGCCGACTTAGTTCTGAAAATTGAAAGATGCAGACAACTGAAGCATGCAGACAACTGAAGGAAAAGATTGAAGGTTTTGTCCATGATGGTATTTTGACTCCAGAGCTAGTTGAACAGTGGAAATCCGCATTGCCATAAATCGGTTTCTTCGCCACGGGTTTGGAGGATGAGAATGGTTACCTTTAAAAGCATGTCGACAAGCATTGAGGAATATGCATGTAGTTCTATGCCTCATCATGAAAGCACTTGTCTTATGTTGGCATCCTCATGAAATAAATAAATTTCAAATTTCAAATGCTTTGTGTTTATTGTGTTTTAATAATAATTTGAATTTGCAAGAATAAACACTAAGGAAATTCTTGATTTTGAAGAACGCATTCTTAAAAGAAAAAAATCTTTCTTCACGTTAAGAAATGATGAAGAGTCTTGAGATTTTTGATGATCAATGATTAGAAATGACCCAACACCCTTCCCCTCTCTTTCGGACTTGTCTATGCTTGAATCTTCTGAGTTTGAAACAGTCAATGCTTCCAAGAACATATTGTTGAATTTCAGAAACCATAGTCAGTGCAATAAGAAAAATGCAGATCCTAGTTTAGGTTATGAGCAATGGAACAAACTTTTTGAGAAAATCCGAGCTTTTTTCTGTCTCAAACAAGTGAAACCTTTTTCAAGAATCTGGATTATGGTAAATTGATGTGTGTCAAGGTTATGCCAAAACCATTCACATCCATTTCCGTAACCGCAAAATAAGAGTTGCCCAGACGTCACTTCATGATTAACGTCTTAGGTAACAATGACTAAACCTGATTTTCTCATGTTCCTAGAAAAAAGCTGTTTTTGAACCATATTCTTTCTTGTCCCTTCGGAAAGCCAAAAAGACTTGAGGTGTTCCTCGTTATGATAAGAATTCTCAGTTGTATGACCAATCAAATTGTGCATCAGTTGTAGATACGGAGGACACGTGGTGAATAAAGATGAAGTAATTTTCGGAGCATGCAAAAAAAAAAATGAAAAAATGAAAAATGAGTGTGACATCATGCATTTATGAAATTCAAGATGGTTTCAAGAAAGAAAAAAGCTCTTCATTATTTTCCTCTAAGGAATGACTCTTCGATTTACGTGCTTGTATTCGAGATGAAAAATGGCCATCTTTCATCATCCTTTCACAAATTTTAAAATATCCTTTTGCTACCCCTTTTGAGCCTAGTGAATACTTTTGTTCTTTCAACCCCGATCAAGGATCACCCTCCACACTAGGGGGCAAATGCGAGGAAGGATCTTTTCAAAGGTCACAGATAATGAAGTCTTGGTTCAAAGACGAAAAAAGTATGCCTTGAATCAAAGAGAAATTTGAGCTTCCAAACAACGACGGGCTCACCTTGTCAAAATAGAAATGCAAAAAAAAAAAAAAGATAAAAAGAAAAAGGAAAGCAAAAAAAAACATAAAAGGAAGAAAAGAACGGATGAAAATCATCGAATAAAGAGAAGGCTCAGAAAAGACAAATGTTTCGAAAAGAATCCTCCCCATGAAATGATCCTTGATTTGATCACCTTAAACACATGTTTGGGCCTATTTATCTTTTCTTTCAGTACCTAGAACCTCGGCCTACATTACGTACTTGGAAAAGACCATTTCGATCGAGCATGGTCATTTAAATTGATGAGTCTATTCTTAGAGAAATGCATGAGACTTCGGTCTCCTTTCTGGTTAAAAATCCTTTTTGAATAAGTCTTGATTTCTTGAATGCATGGTGAAACATTTAATGAAAAAAAATGGAAAAAAGGAGACTCTAGGGTGAAAACCCAACACGGGCAGTCTAGAGTAAAATGGGAGAATTTCGGTGCCGCTCATGGTATCGTCAAGGCCATAACAAAAGAAGAAGTCATTTTGAAGAAATCAAGGAACATCTGGGAATTCCAAAATATCCCAAAATGGTCAACTCTCGTTTGGAGGGTTGACTTTAAAAACTGAGACCGTTTTCCTTTCCAGAATTAATTCCTCAGTTTGAACATCCCAGCTAGTCTTGACGTTTGTCAAAACGCCATAATTCGGAAGCTAAAAGAAGGTTGAATTTGTTTGAGTCAAAAAAATCATGTTCTATAAAATCTGTTCCATTTGTGAGTCTAGAAAGGATATACATTTTTCCTGTTGTGAAGTCTCCTTGGATCAATCAAAATCTTGTTGTACCAAACTTTTCGACTCAATTTGAAAAAAATTCGAATTGACACTCAGAAAAACTTCTAACAGTGATCATCAATTTTTAAGAGGTTTGGATATCAGATGATGACATTTTCAGCTCAAAAGTTTTCAGTGAATGAGCAAATATTTTTCAAAAAAGGAGAGCAGGCAAAAGCAGATAAATGAAAATATTTTTGGAAGAAACCATTTTCGATGTTGGCATAAGGCAAAGGTTCTTCTGACCCAGAGGTATGGAACTATTGAGGTAGAAGAAATGAACACTTGGCTCGAACTCCAGTTGATAAAAATTTGAAAAACTATCGGGGCAAAGAGATAGTTCCAAAGTGAAGAAAAGGTTTGATCTCGTACGAGGCACGAGCGTTTCAGGATACACTCTGTTTCGAAGAGGAAAAACGATTTGGAAAAGCTAAACCAAGATCAGGAAAAAAAAAAACAATTGGGAACATTCGCATAATTCATGAACATTTGCATATTTATTAAGTTTTGCATCTGCATCGTGTCGTAAAATGTGTACAGTATTCATGGGTACTTGCACATGCATCGTCAGGGGCATACGCATTGACATCGCATGACATTCACATTTCATGCATGACATTGACTATTTGAAATTTTGACATTTGAATTCGAACATTCAGTGAAATTTTTTTCCAAGATATGATCTTTAGGTATGATCACCAAGACCTCCGGGCACCTCTTTTTTAAAAAAAAAAAAACTCCGGGTTACTTTTCTCTTAAGTCCTCCGGGCACAGAAAAAGAAAAAAGAAAATTAAAAAAAGAAGACCTCCGGGCATCTGTTTTAAAACCTTCGGGTTACCTTTTTAAGACCTCCGGGCACAGCAAAAAAGAGAAGACCTCTGAGCATCTGTTTTAAGACCTCCGGGCACCTGTTCTAAGACCTCCGGGCATTTCTTTTAAATCCTCCGAGCATAGGAAAAGAAAAAGAAAATTAAAAGAAAAAACAGAAAACTTTCGATCATCTATTTTAAGACCTCCGGGCACCTGTTCTAAGACCTCCGGGCACCATTTTCAAAGAAAAGACATTTTCAAAAAGACCTCCGGGCATTATTCTCAAAAATCACGGATAAGACCTCCGGGCGCCATTTTCAAGGAAAAGACATTTTTAAAGACCTCCGGGCACCTGTTTCAAGACCTCCGGGCATTATTCTCAGAAGTCATTTTTTCCAGACCTCCGGGCACCTCTTTTAAAACCTCCGGGTTACCTCTCTAAAGTCCTCCGGGCACAGAAAAAGAAAAAGAAAATTAAAAAAAAGACCTCCGGGCATCTGTTTTAAAACCTCCATGTTACCTTTTTAAAGACCTCCGGGCACCATTTTCAATGAAAAGACATTTTTAAAGACCTCCGGGCACCTGTTTCAAGACCTCCGGGTACTATTGTCAAAAATCCATGGATAAGACTTCCGGGCACCATTTTCAAAGAAAAGACATTTTTATAAGACCTCCGGGCATTATTCTCAAAAATCATGTATAAGACCTCCGGGCACCATTTTCAATAAAAAGACATTTTTAAATACCTCCGGGCACCTGTTTCAAGATCTCTGAGCATTATTCTCAAAAGTTATGTTTTCAAAACCTGCGGGCATCTTTCTGAAAAAATCATTGATAAAGACCTCTGGGCATCATTCTCAAAGTCAAGAATAAGACCTCCGGGCACCACTTTCAAAGAAGTAACATTTTTAGACCTCCAAGTATCTGCTTTCAAAAACCTCCGGGTAAAATCTTTCAAAATGACATTTTTCAAAACCTCCGGGTACCATTTTCAATTCTTGTGAAGTCAAACTCGTTACTTTAACAAAGGTCGAGCCTCGGTACGATTAGTCAAGTGGGGATATCTGAAGAATCTGACAAGGAATTTCAAAATTAAACGAGAAAGAGATGGGATATCCAGAATGAGTCTTCACTTTCGTAAGACTAAGGTAGTAAGTGAGGTGATGATCTAAGTTGTGTTCAAACTCATTGTCAAAAATTCGAAGTTCGTTTTTTAAATCTCAAAGTTGTGAAGCCTCTGATTAGAGGAGCAATTTATTTTTCCAAGTGGTAGAGCCTCTGATTAGAGGAGCAATTTATTTTCAAAGTTGTAGAGCCTCTGATGAGAGGAGCAATTTATTTTCAAAGTTGTGGAGCCTTTGATGAGAGGAGCGATTTATTTTCAAAGTTGTGGAGCCTCTGATGAGAGGAGCAATTTATTTTCCAAGTGATGGAACCTCTGATGAGAGGAGCGATTTATTTTCAAAGTTGTGGAGCCTCTGATGAGAGGAGCAATTTATTTTCCAAGTGATGAAGCCTCTGATTAGAGGAGCAATTTATTTTTCCAAGTGGTAGAGCCTCTGATGAGAGGAGCGATTTATTTTCAAAGTTGTGGAGCCTCTGATTAGAGGAGCAATTTATTTTCCAAATAGTAGAGCCTCTGATGAGAGGAACAATTTATTTTTCCAAGTGGTAGAGCCTCTGATGAGAGCAGCAATTTAAATTTCAAAGTTGTGGAGCTTCTGATGAGAGGAGCAATTTATTTTCAAATTTGTGGAGTCTCTGATGAGAGGAGCAATTTATTTTCAAAGTTGTGGAGCCTCTGATGAGAGGAGCAATTTATTTTCAAAGTTGTAGAGCCTCTGATGAGAGGAGCAATTTATTTTCAAAGTTGTGGAGCCTCTAATGAGAGGAGCAATTTATTTTCAAAGTTGTGGAGCCTCTGATGAGAGGAGCAATTTATTTTCAAAGTTGTGGAGCCTCTGATGAGAGGAGCAATCTATTTTCAAAGTTGTAGAGCCTCTGATGAGAGGAGCAATTTATTTTCAAAGTGGTGGAGCCTCTGATGAAAGGAGCAATTTATTTTCAAAGTTGTGGAGCCTCTGATGAGAGGAGCAATTTATTTTCAAAGTTGTGGAGCCTCTGATGAGAGGAGCAATTTATTTTCAAAGTTGTGGAGCCTCTGATGAGAGGAGCAATTTATTTTCAAAGTTGTAGAGCCTCTGTTGTGGAGCCTCTGATGAGAGGAGCAATTTATTTTCAAAGTTGTAGAGCCTCTGATGAGAGGAGCAATTTATTTTCAAAGTTGTGGAGCCTCTGATGAGAGGAGCAATTTATTTTCAAAGTTGTAGAGCCTCTGATGAGAGGAGCAATTTATTTTCCAAGTGATGGAGCCTCTGATGAGAGGAGCAATTTATTTTTCCAAGTGATAGAGCCTCTGATTAGAGGAGCAATTTATTTTCAAAGTCGTCAAGCTTCTGATGAGAGGAGCAATTTATTTTCCAAGTGGTAGAGTCTCTGATGAAAAAAAAGAAAAAAAAGAAAAAAAAAAGAAAAAAAAAAGAAAGAAAAATAAGAAAAAGAAAAAAATAAGAAAAAAATAAGAAAAAAATATAAAAATAAGATTTTTAAAAAAAATAAAATTTTCAAAAAATAAATTTCAAAAAAAATTAAAAATAAAATTAAAAATATAAGGAAAAATAAATAAAAAAAATAAGTAAAATTAAAAATATATATATAATATAAAAAAAATAATAATAAAAATAATAATAATTAATAATGACAAAAAAAGGAAAAAATTAAAAAGAAAAATTCATGATTATTGGTTTCGACGTTTTGATGTTTCAATTTTGACATTTTTCAGGTGGTCGAGAAAGAACGAAGAATTTTGCGAATATCAAGTCCGGCATTTTGAATTTCGGATTCCCGACATTTTTCAGGTATGACTGTAATTTTCTTATTTATTTTTGTTTATTTATTCTTGTTAAGTATTCGACGTATTTTTATTGTTTTGTTTCGGTTTTAAAAATTATAAAAATAATATTTTAATTAATACATGTCTTTTGAAATTATTTTCGGTAAATAAAATTCTCTAAAAATGGATTTCTTTCTCGGATGGTCAGAGTATCGATCGTTCTTCGAAATGGTCCGAGTAAGAATAATAATCGAAAAATTATCGAAAATATCGGAGTGATTCGGGAATTATTCTTACATAGATAATTTCTTTTATTTCGGAGATAATTATTAAAAGCATTTTAATTTATTTTTCAAAAAAAAGATTTTAATAAATGCGAATAACCGACGACGGAATTCGAAGGACGTCACGGTAGTGATTCCTAAGATATCTTGAGGTGAGAGAATTTCGTTAAATATCACCACGATTGGTGAGAGTATTTAGCGACATGCTCGATACAAAAATTCATTTTCAACAAAAATAAATAAAATAAAATGGAATAATGGAAATAAAGAAAATGAATAAAATAGTGAATGTTCATGTGTTCGATATTTTACCATGCTCGTGTTTTTTAATATTATGATTTACATGTTTAATTTCATAGTTATTTGCTAAGTCGTATGCATCCGATATTTAAATATTCGCATCATACGCATTTAAATAAAAAATGGATGTAAATTGCCGACGACGGAATTCGAAGGATATCACGGTTGTGATTCCTAAGATGTCTTGAGGTGAGAAGATCTCGTTAAATACCACCGAGAGTGTCGGGAACATTTAATGAGTATTTTCGATAATAAATTTGTGTCCACTTTCGTTTTGAAAAAAAAATAATAATAATAATAAATTCAAAAAAATAATAAACATCTTTTTGAAAATAAAAATAAAAAAGAGAATTAGTTTTAAATACTGATGTTAAATCCATTAAGCCGAGGTTTAAGATAACATGTGATTAAATGGTACCGTTTTCTAAACGGGCGTTGCGGGGGTGCTAATCCTTCCCCGCAAGTAACCGATTCCCGAACCCGATTTTGTTTTCTCTCTGGTTCAAAACGCGGACTTCGAAATTGGTTTTACAAAATGTTTTGATTAATGTTTTATTAAAACCGGTTTTAATAGGTGGCCAATCACACCTTGCAAAAAACATTGGTGGCGACTCTATTTTTGTTTTCAAATTCGTCACTAGCGGTCGAAAAAAACCGTTACGACAACGGGCGATTCAGAATTTGTCTCCCCCTCGTACGTAAAAAGAAGTGAGAGATTTCTTGGGAAGGTTGAACTACATAAAACATTTTATTTTCCAACTCACCTTGAAATGTGATCCTATTTTCTAGCTTCTTCGCAAGCACGATACTGGTAATTGGAGTGAAGAATGTCAAGAAGCTTTTGATAAGGTCAAAGAATACCTGTCGAATCCTCCAGTGTTGGTTCATCTGATTCCAGGAAAGCCGTTGATTATGTATTTAACGGTGTTTGAGAAGTCCATGGGATGTGTTTTGGAGCAACGAGACAAGAAAGAAAGAGCAGGCCATTTATTATCTGAGTAAAAAGTTCATTGATTATGAATCCAAATACTCGTCACTAGAAAAGATGTGTTGCGCTCTAGCATGGACAGCTCACAGACTCATACAATATATGTTTTACAATACAACTTGGCTTATAGCAATGCTAGATCATTTGAAGTACATTTTTGAGAAGCCTTCGATATCAGGAAGAATTGCAAGATGGCAGGTCACTTTGTCCAAATATGACATTGTTTTTGTGACTCAGAAAGCAATAAAGGGGAGTGTGATAGCCGAATTCCTGGCGGATCAAGCTTCTGAAAAGTATGAGCCAATGCAGTTTGATTTTTCGGATGAGGATTTGATGGCCGTTTTAGAAAAAGATGATGAAGAGTGTGAAGAGTGTGAAAAGAAACCCTGGAAAATGTTCTTTGATGGAGCTTCTAATGCTTTTGGGTATGGAATTAGGATAGTCTTGATATCCCCAGATAGTCAATATTATCCGATTACTGTGCGATTGGATTTTAATTGCACCAACAATATGGCTGAGTATGAGGCATGTATCATGGGCTTGTAAACAGCAATTGAAAGGAACATTGATGTATTGGAGGTATATGGTGATTCAGCTTTGGTTATTTATCAGTTGAAGAGAGAATGAAGACAAGGGATTCGAAGTTGATCCTATACCAGAAATATACAACTGCATTAATCAAGCATTTTGAGAAGATTCAGTTTCAACAGTTGCCCTGGGAGAAAAATCAGATGGCTGATGCTTTAGCCACTTTAGCTGCGATGTTTAAGTTGGAGGCGAATGCCGAGATTCAACCAATCAAGTTGGATGTGAAGAGGTCTCCGGCACATTGTTTAGATGTTGAAGAAGAAGTTGATGGTCAGCCTTGGTATTTTGACATTATGCAATATGTCAAATATCAACAATACCCAGAACACGCCTCGAATAATGATAAACGGCTCATCCGACGATTAGCTATGGGTTTATTCCTTGATGGAGAAATATTGTACAAGAGGAGTCGGGATCAGGTACTTTTGAGATGTGTTGACGCTGTGGAAGCAAAGAAGATATTGGAGGAAGTGCATGATGGAATCTGTGGGGCACATGAGAATGGTCACATGATGGCCAGGCAGATAATGAGGACAGGTTATTATTGGTTGACAATGGAGAAAGATTATATAAAGTATGCCCGAAAATGTCATAAATGTCAGATCTATGCAGATAAGATTAATGCTCCTCCGAATGAATTGCATGTTTTGGCACCTCCATGGCCATTCTTAATATGGGGCATGGATGTGATTGGACCTATCACCCCAAAGGCTACAAATAGGCTCCAATTCATTTTTGTGATGATTGATTATTTCACGAATCTGGTAGATGCGGCCTCATATGCAAGTGTAACTTGAGCAGTGGTTTGCAAGTTCATAAAGAAAGAGATAATTTGTCGATATGGGCTACCGGAGAGAATCATTTCTGATAATGCTCGTAATCTGAATAGCAAGATATTGAATAAGGTTTGTGAACAATTCAAGATCAAGCATCACAATTCAGAGCCATATTGTCCCAAGATGAATGGTACAGTGGAAGCAGCCAATAAGAACATTAAGAAGATTGTGGAAAAGATGACTGATATCTACAAAGATTAGCATGAGAAGTTGCCTTTTGCCTTGCATGCTTATAGAACTACAGTTCACACATCCACAGGGGTAACCCCTTTTTCGTTGGTATACAAAATGAAGGTAGTGTTGCTAGTTGAGATAGAGATTCATTCTTTAGGGGTGCTGAAAGAGGTTGAATTGGAAGAAGTAGAATGGGTACGAGATCGTTTTGAGCAGTTGAATCTTATTGAAGATAAGAGACTTACAGCGCTTTGCCATGGTCAGTTGTATCAAAATGAATGATGCGAGCACATGATAAAAAAGTTAGTCCTACACATTTCAAGGAGGGAGAATTGGTCTTGAAAAATATTCTTCAGTATCAGCATGATCCTCGAGGGAAATAGACGCCGAATTGGGAGGGTTCGTATGTGGTGAAAAAAGCTTTCTCAGGTGGAGCTTTGATTTTGACTGAAATGTATAGGGATGTTCTGCCAAACCCAATTAATTCAGACGCTATGAAAAAATATTTTGCTTAAAAAAAAAGAGAAAGAAAGAAAGAAAAAGGAGGATTCAAATTGAAAACCCACAAAGGACGATTTGGGTCATTGGGGGATGTCTAAGTTGAAAACCCGAAAGGACGGCTTAGATATAAGGAGAAACAGCGTCGCTTGAAAAGTCTCATAAGAATGGGGGCAATGTTTAGTCTGATGAACTCTGAAAGATTGAAGACACCGATAGAATTGGTTTTTGAAAGAAAGTTTTGAACGAATTGTTGAGATTGTCTGAGTATTTATTGTTTGGATACTGATTTGCTATCCCAACATCCTTGTGATAAACCTTTGATATGTTCTTTTATTTCTTCAAGATGAATTCTTTTTGTTAATAAATACCTTTTTTCCAGATTATCTTGTCTTTCACCATTTGTCATTCTCAATTTGATTACCCTTACATTGAATAGAGGGGATGCATTATGCATTGCGTTTGCTATTGAATTAGAATAATGATTGATAAATTGGAATGATAATTTTAAGAGATCCCTGCATTTATTTTTATGAGAAATCTATGGATAACTGAACAGAAAACTAAGGAGATAGGGTGAGAATTTTGTAAATGAGAATTTTTGTGATAAGAATTTCTATGATGGGATGTTAAGTCCGGTTAAGCTGACATATGATGAGACATTGATTGATTATTATCTTGAAACTTTTGAAGAAGAAAATTGTTTACATTCAGCAAATTTTTTAAAAGGAAAGAAAACGTAAGGTTCACTCTACTAGTTTGAAGTCAAGTACAGACAGAGATGAATAATTAGCTTGAGAACCTTTTATCTTGATTAGAGATTCAGAGAGTTGATATTATTTAGTATAGTGCATTCATTGACATCCATTGCATGATATGCATCTATATTTCATTCATTGCAATGTATGCTTGCATGACATTCAAGAAAGGTTTTTGCAGATATTCAGCATATGTTGGACAGGAATTTCAATTTACAAGGTTAGTAACTTCTTTTGGGATTCAAAGTAAGATTCTTGACATTATTTTTGAAGGAATGTTTTGTCTTTAATGAGTTTACCAATTTCGTTGAAAAATTTTAAAGTAGATGCCTCGCTGGTAGGAGTTTTTTATTTATTTGATATATTAAAGTTGATGCCTCACTGGTAGGAGTTTTTTTATCGTTTGATATTTTAAAGTTGATGCCTCGCTGGTAGGAGTTTTTTAATGTTTGATATTTTGAAGTTGATTTCTAGCTGGTAGGAGTTTTTTTATTGTTTGATATTTTAAAGTTGATGTCTCACTGGTAGGAGTTTTTTATTGTTTGATATTTTAAAGTTGATGCCTTGCTGGTAGGAGTTTTTTTTATTTTTGTTTGATATTTAAAGTCGATGCCTCGTTGGTAGGAGTTTTTTATCTTTTGATATTTAAAGTTGATGCCTCGCTGGTAGGAGTTTTTATTATCGTTTGATATTTTAAAGTTGATGCCTCGTTGGTAGGAGTTTTTTTCATTTAAAGTTGATGCCTCGTTGGTAGGAGTTTTTTTTCTTTTAAAGTTGATACCTCGTTGATAGGAGTTTTTTCATTTAAAGTTGATGCCTCGCTGGTAGGGGCTTTTTATCGTTTGATATTTTAAAATTGATGCCTCGCTGGTAGGAGTTTTTTTTTCTTTGTTCGATATTTAAAGTCGATACCTCGTTGGTAGGAGTTTTTTTCATTGTTTGATATTTTAAGTTTATGCCTCGTTTGGATGAGCGTTTCTATAATAAGGTTTGCTTTTAATTTTTGAGAGCATGTGAGGTGTCTATGTCTTTGCACATCCCCTGTTTCTCAGGGAATGCACAAAGATGAGCAACTGTAGACACCGAAAATTATCCGAATTTGTTATTTGTTAATTTTTAGTTTAGGTTAATGTTAATTTTAATTTCTAAATTTTAGTTTCTAAATTTTAAATTTCGAATTTATTTAAAAAGAAAAAGAAAAAAAAGGAGAAAAATTACAAAAAGAAACAAAGTTTGAATCAAATTAAAACTCTCCTTGGATCAAGAACAATTCAGGATCAGAACATGATAAAGTTTCATCTAATTATAAGATCAGAATTAAAAACCCAAGCAAATAAAAACTCTATGATTTCTTTTCCTATAAAAAGGGTTTATAAATCAGTAGAAAAACACAGAAGAGAAGGAGGAGAATCGGAAGCACAAGAGGCAAAATCGGAGGCAACCAAAACCAAAAAAAATATTTTCTTCTAAGCTTAGATTCGAAATTCCTAGGGTTTTAGGATCGGGTAGTTGTTTTAAAAATCACAACGGTTCGATATTTAGGGAAAATTGAGAGGAGTGTTAGGCCGGAGTTTGGTGTTCATCGATTGGTCACCGGAGGAGATCGAAGGTGTAGAAGTCGCTGGTATAAAACTTAGATCTAAGCTTTTTGGGTGAGATTCAGATAAAACTAGGTTGATTTTTGGGAAGAGGAGATCGAGAAAATTTTTTTGGTGATTTTTTGAGATTTTTCAGAGCTCGATAGACGGCGGTGGCGATATCGACGGCAGACGGCGACGAGCGGCCACAGAGGTGGCCGGATTTTGGGTTGGATGAAGAACATTCATCTGTGTTCTTGAGGAGAGAGAGAGAGAGAGAACAAAGTAGAAGAGATTTTTTTTTTTTTAAAAAGCAGGTAACAAATGAAACAAAAAAAAAAAAAACTTTTATAAGCCACAAACGGGTAGGGTCAAGTTGACCCGCGCGCGGCCCTCCCTTCAGCCCCACCCGTTTGTAGCTTTTTGTTTTTTCTTTCTTTCTTTTCCCGATTTTCTTTGTTTCTTTAGTTGTTTATTTAAATTGCATTTTATTATTATTTTATTTTTGTTGGACTAATATTATTTTTAGTTTTTTTTTTTTTGTGCAAGCATATTTTTAAGATTAATTATATTTTTTTTGGTTAGGATTATTCTTGTTATTAGGATTAAGTTTTTTATTTATTATTTTTATTATTAGGATTAAGTTTTTATTTATGATTTTATTATTTAGGTTTAATTTTAGATATGCATGATTTAGGTTTTTTTTTTTATTTTAAATATGCATGATATTAGGATTAAGTTTATTTTTTATGATTATTATTTTAATTTTTTTAAGAGCATGTTTAGTTTTTTTTTTTTTTAGAAGCATGTTAGGTTTATTTTTTATGATTATTATTTTATCTTTTTAGTAGTATGTTTAGGTTTGACTTTTTTTTTAGGAGCATGTTTAGGTTTATTATTTTCATTTTTTTAGGGGCATGATTAAGTTATTATTATTTTTTGAATAGCATGATTTGGTGATTTTATTATTATTATTTTTGGTTAGTTTGCATGATTAGAAAATAAAAATGTCGACTTAGGTGAGTTAATTAAGACCATTTAAAGACCAATTTAGAATATTATGTGACTGATGTGGTACTATCTTTAGGATATGCGTTGTGGAGGTGCTAATCATTCCCCGCACGTAACCGAACTCCCGGACCTAGTTCTAAAACGTAGATCAGAATCTATTTTTTTTAGGGTGCTTTAGTCAAGTTTAGGATAACTTTAAAAAGGATAGATTCATAAAGATGACTAATCACAACTAGTTAGATGATTAGTGGCGACTCCATGTTTGCATCTAACTTGCTAAATTCGTATTTGGCACGTTATGACACTACTAAAATAAAATTATATTTAAGAATTTTGCTTAAAAGTTTAATTATCAAGTAACAAAATATAATAATAAATATTTATTCAAAATAAAAATATAATAATAAATTAATTATGAAATTAAATTTGTTACTTATACTTAATATTTCTAAATTATGAACTTGATTTATGAAATTAATTAATAAAAATTTCTTTGTAAGTAAAAATGTAATTCATAACAGATTAACGTGCTACATATATGATATTTTTGTATGTTATATAAATATTATCATATTAATATATACATGTATAATTATATGCATATATATTTTTCTTTGTAACTCTTTATAGTAAAATATTTATTTATTATGAACTTAGTAACAAGTATCATTCAACAGATTAATATTATGATCATTAACCAAGCTAATCTAAATTATATGATAAGAGATTATAAATTTGAATTTAAAGGCAACATCTATTCTAAATAACATGTATAACCGTAAGAGATTAATTTATTATATATCATATGATAAGGTATTATTATAACGTATACAAATCATTATAATAAGATACACATATTTATAACCGATTTTATATGCTTTTAAAAATCGCATGATAAAACTTAAAAGATTATACATTTTCAAATTAAAAATAATACTTTATTCCAAAAAACACATATAACAATAAGAAATTATATAATTTAATTGAATAAAGATTATATATTATAACGTAACATACCAATCATTAAGATAAAATATACATATTCATTATTAATGACCTATTTTATGTGTTTTATTTGAGAAGAGATTATAGTTTAAAATTAAAAAAAAATTAAATTTATTTAAAGAATATATATATATATATAACGTAAAAGATTATATAATTTATTATAAATCATATATATACCCATAAGAGTTAAAATATATAATTTATATTAAATTATATTATAAATTTATCATAAGTAATATAATATAATTTTATTAAATTATTTTTAATTATTTTTATTTCAAAATAATTATTATCGATTTATTTAATTATTTTTATCAAAGTAAAAAAAAATAAAAATAAAAAACTTTATTTTTGGTATATACTAATAAACATAAAATTTTCAATTATAATAATTTTTTATTCTTTTTTTAATTATAATTAATAAATATAATATTATAAAACATATGAAATTGTAATAGTAAAAAAAATAAAAAGATAATTTAAAATTATAAAATTAAAATAAATTAAGAATTTATGTCATATTTAATTATTTTTATTAAATTAATATTTTAAAATAAAATTATATTTAATTTAAGTTTGGGTCATTTTGAATTAATATTTTGGGTTAGGAGAATTCAGTCATTTCAGATTTGAATCATTTTAGATTCCAATCAATTTCTGATTCGGGTGGGGTGGATTCAGGTTATTGGTTTTTTATGGTGAAATCGGATTAAGTCGAATTATGATTCGGGTAGATTGGACTAATTTTTCGAATTCTACTTTTAATAGAGTTTGATTAGTTAATTCATTAATATTGTACCATGTCCAGCTTAATAATATCAATTAGAGCCCCCCCCAAAGGAAAATATACCTCTATTAATCTATAGTTTCTTTTTGAAGTTTTTAATAGACCCATAATTTCTCAACTCTTATCTAATTAACTCACCTAAAAAGATATTACGCGTTTAAGCCCTCTCGAACCCGTAACCTTTATAAATTTGACTGTAACATGCATTCTATCTAAACTAGTACTCAATTAGCTATATTAATCTATATTAATCTATAGTTATTGCTCGAGTTGGTGACACTCTAATTTTAGATTCCTATTCTTTTCATTTATTCATTCATTTATATTTATTTATATATATGTATATGATTTGTATATTTATTCATTCATATAGATTCTTTTCATTTATATATATGATTTGTACCAAAAGTGAGAATAAGAGTTTTCTAAAGAAAACTCAACCTTGGGATTTACTAAATTGATCTTAAATTACACAAGATCATAAGTCTTGTATTCATAGATTTCTTTTCCTAAAAGATAAGAAAGATGGATGATTACTCTTTATCTAATTATCACCGTAAAAATATAAAATGAAATATAATCTTAAAGATAAATTAAAATATTCAAACTGATAAAGTCTAAAATAATACAAATCAACTAACACTTTATTAAAAATAAAGATAATAACTAAACAAATGCTAGTCTATGGGTTCATAACAATTCCTTCCCTCGAACTACCTCGTCCTCAAGGTTGAAAAATTTGCTCTCACACTTCTTTTTTTTTTAACAATTTATTTCTAGGATTATAATAAAAGAAAGTAAAAATAAGAATAATCTAATAATCCTAAAATTAAACCCTAGGATTTACTAAACTCAACTTAAATTATATAAGATCATAAGTCTTGTATTTATAGACTCCTTTTCCTAATAAAGAAAGATAAAAATGCTCGTCTTATCGCCATATATAGAAATAAAATGAAATATAATCCTAAAGATAAAAATATTCAAACTATAAAACCTAAAAGAATACAAATCAACTAATTAACAATTTAATAAAGATAAAGATATATAATAATAACTAAACTATAATGTTAGTTTAGTCTATGGTTTTATAACTGTGTGTGTCTTTCTCTTTTTTAGGTAATAAATTATTCTTATTACGTCTCATTTGTGTCTTTCTCTTTTTTAGGTAATAAATTATTCTTATTACGTCTCATTTCTTTATTCATTTTTTTGAATGTCTCATAACGAAATTCCTTTTTCATTTTTTAACCCTTAATACTCTTAATTTTTTTACTTTTTGATAATAAAAATATGGTATATCAATATTATAAAAAAATTCAAATTTATAATATTAAATACATAAAAGTCAAAGTTTTTTTTTCTTAATATGCGTGAAAATTAAAGATGGAACGGGGGAGTATATGGTAATTTGATTTTTTTTTTTTCAATTATATATTTAGCCAAATACATAGCTTGTGCCATGAATTTATAGTATAAATATAGCTACATGTAACCCAATGCAAGTTGTTTTGGATATAATATATGGTTGAATTAACAATAAATAATCAATTCTCCGCACTATCTTAATCCTTCAATTCTCCAAAACGAGTTGGTACAAAAAAAAATTTGAATCCAAATATAACCTCTAAAAGACTGGCCATTTATAAGTCAATAAAATATATATATATATATATTAAGGTTAAATTTTTCATTGTACTATAAGTTATCCTTGAATTTTGCTGTTATACTTTGATTTCATTGTATTTTATCATTATATTTTTTAATTTTATTGATTTTTTAATAAATAAATAACAGAATTTACAAAAATTTGCCACTTGCATTAACGAATTTCAAAACTATTACTTTTTGTTCAAAAATCAAATATATCGAAAGTAAAGTAAAATTTGTAATAACATTAAAATACAAAATTCAATATTGAATCATATATATATATATATATGTATATATATATATGTATTGGAATTTTTTATTTTAATTCCAAAAAAAACCTAAATTTATTACTAGGCAAGTTGTAAGTTGTAACTTGAGGTATTGTATTCATTTCTATTTCAGAAGATTTATTAGTCAATTTAAAACATTATAAATGACCAACACATTAGGAATTAAGTCCAACGTATTCTTAGGAAGAGTTTAAAGTTTTTTTTAATGCATGCTAGATATTGTACACCCACAATATGAATAGAAATGAGAAAAAAAAAAGTGAATAGAAAAATGAAATTATATTTTTTTTAAAGTTACTTATGTCAAATGATATTAGGTGTATGAATAGTTTTTTAAAAAAACTAAAAGATATTTATATATATATATATATCCTTAACTGCATTTTATTATTATAAATTTAATTTGATTTTTATGTAAATTTATCAATTCAGTTGGTATTTGGTTAACGTATGATATTAATTTAATTAGAATTTTAAATTAGTATAAATAAATATCCTGCATGCTTAGATATTTTCAAGAGTCGATCTACCTGTCCCGTCAAGATTACTATTTAACCAATAAAAAATATTTCTATTTAAATTTAATTATAAAAATGTTAAAATATTAAAATACAAATTTTTATTTTTAATATATTTTAAACAATAAAATAAGTTTTCAAGTTACATGAGCTTGAATCAGGACAGACCTAAACAAACAATTTATTTTACTATTTGGATTTGGACCGATCGGATGAACACCTCTACCTAGACCTACTCATGGGCCGAGCCGCGGCTCGAATTTTTTTTATTTTTTCTTGCTCAGGCTAGGCCCGCGCGGCCCATATTTACTGTTCACATATATTAAAAATTTAATTTTTTTTATTTATTTTTATATATTTTATAATGAAATTTTTAATATATTTTAAACAATAAAATAAGTTTTCAAGTTACATGAGCTTGAATCAGGACAGACCTAAACAAACAATTTATTTTACTATTTGGATTTGGACCGACCGGATGAACACCTCTACCTAGACCTACTCATGGGCCGAGCCGCGGCTCGAATTTTTTTATTTTTTCTTGCTCAGGCTCGGCCCGCGCGGCCCATATTTACTGTTCACATATATTAAAATTTTAATTTTTTTATTTTTTTATTTTTATATATTTTTATAATGAAATTTTTAAAAAATATTTTTTTTTATTATGTGTACATTGATCCGGGCCGGGCTCATCATGGATCACTAAAATACCTACCTAAACCTGGTACGAGTGGACTGTCCGTCCCTTGAGCAAATCTACCTCTAACTATGCTTGAGCATTTTTTGAGCTATTTTTGTATTTCGCCTGCATCGGCCCAATTAAAGCTACATACATTAGCTAAGCCCAAGTGCCCAACACACATCTAATTTATCGCTATCAAGAAGTCAAACTCAAATCTACTATAAAAAAAAAAAAAAAAAAAGTCAAGCCTAGAATAATCTTACAATCTAGTTTTAACTCTTAACCTAAAAACAACTTTCTTAACCAAGAATTATGGTAGATGGTCCAAATCAGAAAAGAAAAGACCTAAATAATGATATATAATGTACGTAAATAATGCAAATTTAAGAATTAATATTTTATGTATCTTATTTGAATTATTGAGAGCCACTATATTTTCAAAGTTTTTATCATTTTTTAAATAAAAACTATTCCACTAAAGAACAAATAATTGGCTTTTTTATTACAATATAGCCAAAAAAAAAATTATCAAATTACCGTTGCTTTTTGATTATTTCTCAAAATACGGATCTTTTTTTTTCTAGCTGGGAAATCGCCATCCCCCATGGCGATTTCCCAGCGTGTTTTTTTGCAAATTTGCAAAAAACACCAAGGGAAATCGCCATGGGGGTGGCGATTTCCCTTCATGTATATATATATATTTTTAATTAATAAACAAAAACTATATTAAAACAAAATTTTATTTTAATTTGATAAATTTATTTTTAAAAATTATAAATTAAATTAAAATATTTTTTTTATAGGTTTGGTTATTTATTTTTTTAAAATATATATTAAAAATGTAATTTAATTTATTATTACAATTTTATAAAAAATAAAAATATATTTCTTATTAAAATTTAAAAAGAAGATTATATTTTTTATTAAATTTTTATATCAAAAATTTTATTTTTTATAATTTTGTAATATTATAAAAAAGAAAATTTAATTTATATCAAAAATAATTTAATGATGTAAAATGTAAATAAATTTTTTTTCAAGAAATTTATCGAGTCACTTTTTTAAATAAAGAAGTTATTTTTAAGTTGGTATCGTAAAATAATTTTTTTAATTTGATTAGTTTTTTTGAGTTGGTATTCGATTAACTCGTGACATCAATTTAATCATTGTTTTTAATAATAATATAGATTGTTACAGTTTAAAACTGGATATTTGATAAAAAAAATTTAATTTAATTTCTGATTAAATTTTTTTTTCTTATTAAAATTTAAAAAGAAAATTAAATTAAAATGAAAAAAATAAAAGCAACTTATCATGTAATTTGGATTATTATATTAAAATTAAATAACAATATTAAGATATAAATTAAAATAAAATATAACAATTAATTTCCGAACAAATTACATGAAATGCAAAACATATAAATTTATATTAGAAATTTAAAACACATTACAATTATTCTAATTATTGCGTGGTGTAGAGCAACAGTGTCGAGTTCTTCTAGTGCGTGGTGGTTGCACCCGTCGTTCAACCTCGTCAGTGGCACGTATTCGCGGTCCACCACGACCTCTTGCTATAACCGCCACTAGTTCCGGTTGTATGTCATCAGTCGTTTCATCCGTATCAAAAATTTGAAACCCACTGCTGGATGAGCCAACACCTAGTTCACCCATAACGGGAACCTGACTACTAGATGCACCCATAAATGATGTAGCATCAAATGCTGACGAAGGGGTTCCAAACTGATACATGGACGTTAAATATGCTGAACTTGGACTTAGGACGGGGAGCTGGTCATCTAACCTCGTTCTTGGCGGTGATGGTCGGTAACACTCATCAACGTCATATCCGGGGTGACTTACGGAATAACGATGGCTGGATGGTACTCCATAATCCCGTTCAGGTTCAGGATGATCAAATGACATCCTCGGTGCTGTGAACTCCGATGAGGTCGGTTGACGCCTTCGCCCACGTTGTCGGCGAGGTCTAGGAGCATCCATATCCTGTGTAGGAGGGACTGGAGCTGAAGTTTGTCCGGTAAATGGCATACTCCTAACATCCTCGTGCATCGACGGTGGACAAACGAAAGGCCGACCTTCATTTCTATACCATCTTATGTAATCAGCAGATGGGTTGAAATTATTACCAACAATCGGGTAACCTGTCGGAATTCGTTGAAAACGTATGTTCCACCATTGGATCCAATGTTCATGCTTCGCAGGCCAGAATTCATCATTACGACCACGCATGTCGACCTTGTGAAGCTTATCAAGGTTCATCGGGGCTGCAGGAATTGGTTGTTGCATCCCAAATTGTCGCAACACCCGGTCAGTTTGGTGCCACTCTACATATGAAAAGCATATCAATGCTGTGTTTGCTTTCCATATATTGAAATTATTGTAGGCATCCGATGGGAGGCATGCCATAATTTCACTCGAGGAATATGGCATCCACAGAAACTGCGAATAATTATTATAAATTATTAGTTTCATATGGATTAAATAAAAAAAAAAAAAAACTTCAATGTAACAATCGAAATATTTACCTTATCATATCCTAGTCGATCTAGTCGTAGTCTTATACTTGCAAGATCGCTCGGAGTCTCTGTAAAATCTCTACCCGTACTCCTACTCCACCTATTAAAATGCATATAATATCTTAATGACCTATAAAAATACAATTTCGTACAAAATTAATAAAATAGTAAAGATTATTACCTGCTTGCAAGGGGGTATACAGCCGAAATATCCACGCGCGGAGCAAGAAATGGTAGCCGATACCAAGCCCATGATTGTAGAAGCACTAGACATCCACCTATGTCATGGTTTTTTGGAACTGTAGCTCGGCAAAGTTCTCTATACAAAACTGCCAAACACGCAGAACCCCAACTATAATTTGCTGCTTCCTCTAAATCACGTAGCAATGGAAGATACATTAAATGTACCCGACTGCTCGATTTGTCAGGCATCAGTAATCCTCCAATCAAACGTAAAATATATGCTCTAGCAGCATATTGTATTTGTTGTTCGGTTGCATGTAATGGCAGATTTTGAAACGTTTTCAACCAAGTCAGTCTCACCGTTGAGCCAGATACGACGTCTTCTGGAGGTACCTCACCCAATAGATCTTCACACAGTTCATTCCAATCTAGCAGACTTCCGCCTGTAACTGCATCGCCATGGATCGGAAGTCCAAGTTGCAGCGCAACATCTTCGAGACTGACCGTGCATTCACCACGTGGAAAATGAAAAGTGTGCGTCTCGGGTCTCCATCGTTCGACCAACGCAGAGATTAAATCGGGTTGTATCACAAGTCGTCGAATTTGACTTGCGTGATAAAATCCGGCTCTTCTTAAGTGGTCGATAATATAAAGATGCGGGTCCTCCAATGTAAATTTCCTCGAACGTAATACGCGACGAGTTTCCTGTTATAATAATAACAATTAATATATTATAAAACTATAACAATTAAAAAGTAATAAATAAAACTATAAAATAACAAAATAATAATATAATATAATATAAAACAATAATAATATAATATAATATAAAACAATAATAATA
Source organism: Fremontodendron californicum (assembly GCA_030761205.1). Lineage (NCBI taxonomy): Eukaryota > Viridiplantae > Streptophyta > Magnoliopsida > Malvales > Malvaceae > Fremontodendron > Fremontodendron californicum. The sequence continues at coordinate 32,940,276 of JAULJL010000005.1, forward strand.
TAATATAATATAAACAATAATATAAACAATAATAATATAATATAATATAAAACAATAATAATATAATATAATATAAACAATAATAATATAATATAAAACAATAATTTCGTATAAAAAAACAATAATAATATAATATAAAAAAACAATAATAATATAATATAATATAATATAAAGAATAATAATATAATATAATATAAAACAATAATAATATAAAACAATAATAATATAAAAAACAATAATAATATAATATAAAACAATAATAATATAAAAAACAATAATAATATAATATAATATAAAACAATAATAATATAAAAAACAATAATAATATAATATAATATAAAACAATAATAATATATAAAACAATAATAATATAATATAATATAAAACAATAATAATATAAAAAACAATAATAATATAATATAATATAACACAATAATAATATACAAAATAATAATAATATAAAAAACAATAATAATATAATAATATAAAAAACAATAATAATATACAAAACAATAATAATATAAAAAAAAATAATATAAAAAACAATAATAATATAAAAAATAATTATATTATTTAAAAACAATAATAATATAACAATTTACTTACCTCGTTAAATATAAACTCCGAGATGTGATTTTCTTGTAACCTCAATAGTGAAGCCATTTCAAAATATTGTTGTAGAAAAAAAATTTGTAGAAAGAAATTTTTTTGGGTAGAAAAATGAAAAAATTTTGAAAGAAAATGAAAATTTGAATGAGAGGAATGAAAATTTGAAGGAGAGGAGGGGGGTATTTATAGATAAAATGAGTGGGGTGGGGACCGTTGCCCCCTTTCAAATTTTTTTTTTTTTAATTTGTTTTTTTTTCATTTCAAATTTAAAATTTAAAAAAAAAATTCAAAATATTAAATTATAAAAAAACCTAAAATATATTTTACGAATTTTTAAATTTTTTTAAATTATAAAAAAATATTTTAATTTAATTTATAATTTTTAAAAATAAATTTATCAAATTAAAATAAAATTTTGTTTTAATATAATTTTTGTTTATTAATTAAAAAAATATATATATACATGAAGGGAAATCGCCACCCCCCATGGCGATTTCCCTTCATGGTTTTAGCAAATTTTGCTAAAATTACCAAGGGAAATCGCCATGGGGGTGGCGATTTCCCTTGGTGTTTTTTATAAATTTGCAAAAAAACACGCTGGGAAATCGCCATGGGGATGACGATTTCCCAGCTGAAAAAAAAAATCCGTATTTTGGGAAATAATCAAAAAGCAACGGTAATTTGGTAAATTTTTTTTTTTGCTATATTGTAATAAAAAAGCCCAAATAATTCTATCAAGATGAGTAATTTAAATATCAAAAATTAAGGTGCTTAATTGCTAATCTGTGCTTTAACTAAGCATTATTATATTATGATTTAGAAATTAGAACATGTTAATTAAAATAAAATAAAACATCGAATTTTATATAAAATATGCGCTCATATATATATATATATTTATATATATATATATATATATATATATATATATATATATATCCTAGTGACCCTACGTAAACGAAACTAAAGTAACCATTCAAAAAGTAACAAATAAATACTCTAAAATAGTGCAAGTTTGTTGGCCTTGTTGTTAAGGATATAGGACGTGGCCGTCATACTCAAAAGGACCCACATGAACTGGAATTTTTTAGAGAAGAATCTTCTTCCTACTCTTAGATTATATTCACATGTTTAGACTTGTTTAACTAATCACTAATTGGTTTAAATACTCATTTGATTTGTGTATTATGTTATTTTGTTAGATTGATATCCAAAAAATAAATTTTTGTAACTAGATATATGAATTTACATTCTATCAAATGTTTTGACTGTTTGGATAAACACTGTTAATCAATTGATTGATATGATAATAACATTTAATAAAATCATGATAAGTGATAAAAAAAAATCACGTTTTTTTAAATTAGAAAAATAAAAAAAAAGTTACTTGGATTTTTTAATTTTTAAAATAAAAAATCATAATCGGATAGAGAGAATCGAGAAAATGAGGAAATGATGGTTGAGTGAGAAGGGAAAGAAGGGGAGATGGGGCTTATGCCAACATCAATCATTCGGGTCAGAGCGTACTAGAGTCGATCTATCCCGAACCAATCAAATCTGCCCAGGATTGATCGATCATCTCCTTCCCTCTCATTCTCTCTCCATTTCCCTTTCCTCCTCTCCCTCTCTCTCTCCACGATTCCACTCTCCTTTTCTTTTCTTTTTTTAGTTTTTTTTTTCTTTTTCTTAATTTCGAATTTAAGAAAAGTTCATATTTTGATTTTTTAAAGAAAATTTTCAGATTTCTTTTAAAGTGGTTAATTTTGATTTTTTTTTTTTTGTAAAAAAAAAAACTTATTTTTTGAAATTTTATTTTTAATAAAAAGTTTCATATTTAAAATTTTTAAAAGTTTTCAATATTTTAAATTTTTTAAAAACGTACCAGATATTTTAAAGTTTTAATTTTGAATTTTTTAAAATCAATTTTAATTTTTTTTTAATTTTTTAAGAAAATTTTTGTATAATTTTTTTTTTTTTGTCATTTGAAAATTTTCAATAAACATTTTTTATTTTTTTCTTCATGCTGATGTGTTGATATAATCACCAATGATATGACGATGATTAGGCGACGGCTGATGTTTTATCATTGGATAAATAAGCCATGTCATACCAAAGTTAACCTTTACGATTAAATATTTGAGGTAATATAAGTTTAAGTAATTAATTGTGAATTTGAATATTTTAAATATCAAAATGACATAAATGATATAATACAGGGTCAAATAAGTATTTACCCTCACTAATTTGCAGCTAAAGCACTTAAAATTGAATTCTTTTTCTTGCCTAGATTATTATATTTGGACTTAATGTAGAAGATTAATTTAATTTTAAGCCAATAGCATATATATATATATATATATAGCAAACAGGTCGGAGACGGAATAGGAAGTCTCTAATTCTTTAGCCTCATGACCCCTTCTTTGAGCAGCTAATTTTGCTTCAGAAATTGAAGCCTCATCATCAAGATTGAATGTTATTGGTGTCCATTTTAAATCTTGACTATATATAATTTCATCTTTTCTGAGAGCTTGGGTTGCGCCAATATTGATGGAATTAAGTATCTGTTTTCTGAAGTGGTTTGAAACTAGATTCCAACTGATAAAATGACATAATTAGCACATCAAAGGGAGTGGCGGTCCACCATCTTATTTTTCAAGTAATGAACATTACATTTTGTTGCCAAATTTCAACAAAATGTCAAGTCAGGGGGCACATCTTTGCTTTTCATTCCAATTGACTGTCACCAGTTAAATTCCTATGATGAATTGCTGATTGATTCGATTGAAATTTGTTTTCTCCTAACAAAGAATGAATGTCTTAATTATTTTCACCTGTTCACAGCTTGGCTGCTCATTGCAAGAAAATTTTACTCATCAGTACTGTAAACACACTACCGTCTAAATTAGTATATAGGATGAGACAGCTATAATCACGTCAGCTTTTGATCTTTTGCAGAATTTCTCTAAATTGTTTGTCTAAGATTAATTATAAGATCATGTCTCCGAATTCGGGGCTGCAATATTGTACCTAGGTAAGAAGGAAAAACCAGAAAACTGCCTGCTTGAGCCGGTTTAAAAGGTGTAGAAAATGGCTTCTCTTGCTGCATTTATGTGATAATGAAACTAATTAATATGAAGCTGTTTTCTTGTAGTCCTATTAGGCTATTACTTTATTGTGGTCCAGTTTGCTGTAAGGAGACTATCGAGCTAGATATATAAAAGTTCATCCCTTTCTTGCCCGCGCGCATTTACTACAATCAGATATAATTCTCTATTAACTCAGGTCTTATCCAAAGCTCCAACTCATCTTCTTACCTAAATCTTCACGCAGAGTTAATTATTAATGTTAGATATATAGGTAGCCGTCGTCTTCTTCCTGATCTGCCTTGTTTGAGTTGAGCTCCGAATTTTCTCAGCTTCTCCTCCTATGTAGTTGCACTACCTTAATTTATACTCTTTTATTTTTATTTTTTGCTAAGCAATAATACTCTTTATCAAACTAGAAGAAGCAAAGGCCAGTATCAGAGTCTTAATTAATTAAGCCCTTAGAAACTGCACCCTACTATATTAGCAAAACTTAATGTAATTTTCTTGCTTGCAAAGCTGCAAGTTTTCTCCTCATTATCTGCTTTACGATCTTAATGAACCCATATGCTCTCCACTTCCTTTCCGTTTCAGAATAATTGTTATCCGACCGATCTACTTTTACATTAAATATTGTTATGTTCCAAAATCTTCTCATTTCCCAGTGTCTTTCTTTCCTTAAAAGCTGTTTCATAGCTACTATATATTTTCAGTTTAACTTCTTCTTTTTTAAGTTAATTTTCATTCATTTTGTTTGATATTGTAATGAACCCATTTCTCCTCTTACTCTCTCAGTTTCAAATTAGTCTTTTATCTACTACTTCTGATCTTCTGGCTATATTATCCTCTCTAGAAAACATATTCATCTTCCCACAGCCAAGCTGTTGCCTTTGCTAAGAAATAGATCAAAGGAGGAGCTATATAGCTAGCCGCACTACCTCATTTGTATTCACATCCAACAAACTGGACCAGGAAAAGAAAAGGAGGACATAGTTGCACCAATGGCAAAGATGAATAATGTGGGTTGCACATTATATGCAAAAAAAGAAAAGAAAAAAGAAATAGATGGGGACCATCTTCACGTGCTAATGTGCACCGTCTGAGCATGAAGCCAAATTTCGAGTTAAATGAAGAAAGGGAAACCCAAAACCAAAAGAATATGTATATACAAATCTCTCCTTACTGTTGCCAGGGTAAATGTAAACAGCTATAGATTACTTACTACTTCAGTTTCTTTTCTTTTTTTACTTTTCTTATTAATTGCAAGTCCTTGAAACAAAAACAAATCAAAAGACTTGGTCTACTGAATTATTGCTATATGCTAACATGCGCCTTTTGCACGCCATTGGAGAGTGCAGTTCTTAGCCTCAAAACTCATAATTAAAGAAACTTTCCTGTCGTTTTCTTTTCTTTCTTTTTTTTTTTTTCCCATTGAAGAGAAGACTGAGATTAAAAAGAACCCATAAAAATGTACCCAACGCTTTAAAGTCTACAAAAACTAAAAGCAAATATTCCCTTAGCCATTAATAAAGATTAAAGAACAAACCAGCTAGCTGAAGATATACAGCAGTGATTTTAGACACAAATGGGTGAAAAAATACAGAGTTTTACAGTTCCTGGAAGACTTTTTTTTATTTTATTTTTACCTTTTGGAAAATTCATTTATTTTTTGTGTATGTGTTTTTAATTTATCTGTTGCACCATGCTTTGGTCATGAAGAAAGAAACAGTAAGAAATGTAGAAGCGATGGATGGTGTCAGCCAGGGTTGGAAAAGGTCAAGCACGTGTGGCTGAGCTTGAACTCATTCAGGGCCAAAGGGATACTTAACTGGGTACCGACGCTGCCAGTGGAGAGAAGTTTAGGCCGAAGGGGATTGGTTTGTTTTGTAGTAAAAGAGAAAAATTCCATCTTTAGATCTTTGCAGTGCAGCTCAGCTAACAGTACGCTCTCATGGGCCAGCCATTGCCGGCCTCACTTTGTGGGGTCATTTGATTATTGTTTTATTTAATTTAATCCCAATTTAAATTCAATTTAAACCCATTTAAACTACTTTTCTATTTTACTAGAATTTTGAGGAAATATTTGTTCAAAAAGTGAAGTTTCAATCTCCCATCTTCAAATCAAAATTAAGAAAATGAAAATTACATTTGTGCATATATGGTTTTTTTTTTTTTTTTTACATTATGAAATGGAAAAGAAATTAATCTACTCTCTATGAAGAATTATTACTTTATATTGTGAATATAGGGCACTTTTTTAATCCAAACTATATCATGTTGTATGTTTGGGAGATAGGGTGTGGCTTAGTGACACCGTGCTGCACCTTAGGTTTATAGATAAATAATCTCATCATTATTTTTAATCTTATTAAAACCAATCTCATTATCCATTTAAATGGGTCGGCCTTAAAAAATTATCATATTGTTTTTTATTTATTTTATTTTATTTTATTTTTTAAAAATTGATATAATATCTACTAAGTGGACACACAAAAATCTTTGTAAATATGCTTGTAGAATTTAAAAATTTCATCTTGGATATATAAAATAATCTTAGTTTTGCCTTTTTAAAGTTTTTTTTTTTTTTTAAAAAAAAAACTATATAACAATTCTATTTTACCTTATTTTGTTAATTTCATATGCAAAAAGATAATAATCTTTGAAAATCACGATAGTAGAAGTTCTTAGAATACCTATTATATATGCTTGGTATGATGAATTTCCCTTATGAACTCATTTCATTTGCAAATGAGTTTGATTATGGATTTTTCGTATTTCAAATAGTATACTGCAAAATAAAATATAAATTCATTTGATGAAATCATATAAATGCATGATTGAAGAAAGAAAAACTTTTATTTTTTTCTTTCCATAGAAACTTACGAATAGGGAGAAGTTCCTCAAGAAGAGTAAAGCTCCATTCCCATAAACTAATAACTGATATTGAACTTTTATACGATGATGTATGAAAAGTATTTAAAATAGAAATAACCACCCAAAAGTGTTGGAAATACAAATTTAATAGAAAACTATAAATAGAAATAACAACAAAATATGAATTCATATTGTCATAACGGTTTTTTCGGACCGCTACGACGAATTTTGAAAACAACAAAAAATGGAGTCGCCACCAATCTTTTTTGCTAGGTGTGATTGGCCACCTATTAAAACCGGTTTTTAGAAAAGTATTTTAAAATTAATTAAAGCATTTTTTTTAAAACCAATTTTGAAGTCCGCGCTTTGAACCAGAGTAAAAACAAATTTGGGTTCGGGAGTCGGTTACGTGCGGGGAAGGATTAGCACCCCCGCAACGCCCGTTTAGAAAACGGTACCACTTGATCACGTGTTATCTTTAATCTTGATTTAATGGATTTAACATCGGTATTTAAAAATAATTCTCTTTTATTTTTTTATTCTTAAAAAAACATGTTTATTATTTTTTGGATTTTCTTGAATTATTTTTTTAAAAATCGAAAGTGAACATAAATTTATTATCGAAAATACTCATTAAATATTCCCGACACTCTCGGTGGTATTTAACGAGATCTTCTCACCTCAAGACATCTCAAGAACCACAACCGTGATATCTTTCGAATTCCGTCGTCGGCAATTTACATCCATTTTTATTCAGATGCGTATGATGCAAATATTTAAATATCGGATGCATACGGCTTAACATATAACTATAAAATTAAACATGCGAATCGTAATATTAAAAACACGAGCATGGCAAAATATCGAGCGCAATAAACATTCGCTCTTTATTCATTTTTTTATTTTGATTATTTCCACTTTTATTTTAAAACGAAAACGAAATTTTGTATCGAGCATGTCGCTAAACATTCCCACCACTCGTGGTGATATTTAACGAAATTCTCGCACCTCAAGATATCTTAGGAATCACTACCGTGACATCCTTCGAATTCCGTCGTCGGTAATTCGTATTTATTAAAAACTTTTTTTTTTGAAAGGTAAATTAAAATGCTTTTAATAATTATTTCCGAAATAAAAGAAATTATCTATGTAAGAGTAATTCCCGAATCACTCCGATACTTTCGATAGTGTCTCGATTATTATTCTCACTCGAACCTTTTCGAAAAACGATCGATACTCCGACCATCCGAGAAAGAGATCCGTTTTTAGAGAATTTTATTTACCGAAAATAATTTTAAAAAACATGTATTAATTAAAATTATTATTTTAATATTTTAAAATCGAAATCGAATAACAAAAATATATCGAATGCCGGACAAAATAAATAAATACAAATAGTAAATGAAAATAAATAAGAAAATCATACTTGACGAATGTCGAGAATCTGAAAAATCAAAATGCCGGACTTGATCTTCGTAAAATCACCTGAAAATGTCAATAAAAAAAATCAAAACTTCAAAAACGATCATCGTGAATTTTTCTTTAATTTTTTTTTATATTTTTTATATTTTATATTTTTTAATTTAATTTTTAATTTTTCTCTTTTTTTTTATTTTATATTTTTATACTATTATTATTTTTTTATTATTGTTTTTTAATTTTTTCTCTTTTTTTCTTTTTTTTCTTTTCTTTTCTTTCTTTTCTTCTTTTTTTTTTCTCTTTTTTTTTTCTGGCCCCAAAACCAGGCCTGTTGGGCCAGGTTCGGCCCTGGCCTGCTGAGCCAGGCCTGGTTCTGGCCTGGCCTGCTGGGCCAGGCCTGGCCCAAATTTTTTTTTTTTTTTTTTTGGGGGGACCCGCGCGGACCCCGGGTCGGATCCGGGTCCAGGCGCGGATCCTCCCCGCCAAAACGGCGCCGTTTCGGCGCCACAAAAACGGCGTCGTTTCGGCGCCTTTCTCTATTTTTTGGGGACCCGGGTCGGGCGCGCGGACCCCGGGTCAAAACGGCGTCGTTTTGACGCCGTTTAAAGTTTTTTTAAAATATTCGGGTGACCCGCGCGGACCCCGGGTCGACCCGCGGGTCGACGCGCGGGTCATTCTGACCCGATTCGGGGGCTATATAAGCCCCCCCTTTTTTTTTTGTCATTTTTTTTTTTTTTTTCTCTTCTCTCTCTCTCTCTGACTTTCTCTCTGCTCAGCCGCCCCAATCCCAGATTACGGCGGCCGAAGCACCGTGCCGGCCGCCGTCGGCCGTCGCCGGCATCCGCTCGCCGGTGGCCGTTGGCCTCAAAAATCCCTTTTTCCGAATCGCGTCGGTCTCCTCTCTCCTATTCTGGGCTCCGTTTTGCCCGAATCGGAGTCCACCACCCTAGATCTAGGAAAAACTTTTCGACTTTCTCTCTCTCTCTTTTTTTTGTTTCTGTTTTGTTTTTTTTTTTTGTGTTTGGTTTGTGGTTTTTTTTCTTTTTGCAGGTTTTTTTTCTTTTTTGAGCGGGTTGGTTCGGAGAGGGGGGGGCCGATCTGTTTTTGTTTGGTGATTTTGTTTCGAAAAGGGGGGGTATCCAGATCTGGGTTTCGGACCCCAGATCTGGATTTTTGGGTGTCGATTTGCGGCTGGCTGAGGGGCCTCCTCCTCTGAGGGGCTTCGGCCCTCCCTGTTGGTTCGGATCTGGGGGCCTCCGGGAGGGGTCCGAATCGGTGGGGTCTCCTCTCCTCCTCCGTTTTTTTTTTGCTGGTGATGGGGGTTTTATGGGGGGTTGAAGGGTTGGTGGTGGTGGCCGGTTGAGTGTTGGGAGAGGGTTGAGTGTGGGGGAGGGTGGCGTGTCTGGCAGGGAGGCTGGTGGCAGAGGGAGTGGGTTGGCAGGAGGGGGTTGGGGCTGTCAGGGGTAGGGTTTGGTTAGGGAAATGGGTTTGGGCCGGGTTGATGAGCCAGTGGGCAGGCCCGAAAATTGGGCCTGAAAATTGGGTCTGGTGCTTGGGCCTGTGTTAGGGTTTTGGGCCCGAAATGGGCCAATAGGCCTGGACAGCAGATTGGGCCTGCTGAATAGCAGGCCCGATTCGTACTTGGTCCGGGTCGGATTCGAATCCGACCCGGACGAAAATTGGTTATTACAGCTGCCCCTCTTTGCACATTGCTGAGAATCAGGAATAGGGCAAAGACAGTATAACCAATTTTTTCCGGTTATTGAGATCCATTTTTTAGCGAGGCTCTATCATTTGGAAAATAAATTGCTCCTCTAATCAGAGGCTCTATCACTTGGAAAATAAATTGCTCCTCTAATCAGAGGCTCTATCACTTGGAAAAATAAACTGCTCCTCTAATCAGAGGCTCTATCACTTGGAAAAATAAATTGCTCCTCTAATCAGAGGCTCTATCACTTGGAAAAATAAATTGCTCCTCTAATCAGAGGCTCTACAACTTTGAAAATAAATTGCTCCTCTCATCAGAGGCTCCACAACTTTGAAATTAAATGACTTCTCTCATCAGAGGCTCCACCACTTTGAAAATAAATTGCTCCTCTCATCAGAGGCTCCACAACTTTGAAAATAAATTGCTCCTCTAATCAGAGGCTCCACGACTTTGAAATTTAAATTGCTCCTCTCATCAGAGGCTCCACAACTTTGAAAATAAATTGCTCCTCTCATCAGAGGCTCCACAACTTTGAAAATAAATTGCTCCTCTCATCAGAGGCTCCACAACTTTGAAAATAAATTGCTCCTCTAATCAGAGGCTCTATCACTTGGAAAGATAAATTGCTCCTCTAATCAGAGGCTCCACAACTTTGAAAATAAATTGCTCCTCTAATCAGAGGCTCTATCACTTGGAAAGATAAATTGCTCCTCTAATCAGAGGCTCCACGACTTTGAAATTTAAATTGCTCCTCTCATCAGAGGCTCCACAACTTTGAAAATAAATTGCTCCTCTCATCAGAGGCTCCACAACTTTGAAAAATAAATTGCTCCTCTCATCAGAGGCTCCACAACTTTGAAAATAAATTGCTCCTCTAATCAGAGGCTCCACGACTTTGAAAAATAAACTGCTCCTCTCATCAGAGGCTCCACAACTTTGAAAATAAATTGCTCCTCTCATCAGAGGCTCCACAACTTTGAAAAATAAATTGCTCCTCTCATCAGAGGCTCCACAACTTTGAAAATAAATTGCTACTCTAATCAGAGGCTCCACGACTTTGAAAAATAAACTGCTCCTCTCATCAGAGGCTCCACAACTTTGAAAATAAATTGCTCCTCTCATCAGAGGCTCCACAACTTTGAAATTAAATGAACTTTGAATTTTTTTTTTTTTTTGACAATGAGCTTGAACACAACTTAGATCATCACCTCACTTACTACCTTAGTCTTACAAAAGTGAAGACTAATTCTTGATATCACATCTCTTTCTCGTTCAGTTTTGAAATTCCTTGTCAGATTCTTCGGATATCGCCACTCGACTAATCATACCGAGGCTCGACCTTTGAGTTTGACTTCGCAAGAATTGAAAATGGTACCCGAAGGTTTTGAAAAATGTCATTTTGAAAATAGCGCCCGGAGGTCTTATCCATGATTTTTTTAATAATGCCCGGAGGTCTGAAAAACGTTTTTTCTTTGAAAATGGTGCCCGGAGGTCTTATCCCTGATTTTCGAGAATAGTGCCCGAAGGTCTTGAAATAGGTGCCCGAAGGTCTTTAAAAATGTCTTTTCTTCGGAAATGGTGCCCGGAGGTCTTATCCATGATTCTTGAGAATAATGCCCGGAGGTCTTGAACAGGTGCCCGGAGGTCTTTAAAAATGTCTTTTCCTTGAAAATGGTGCCCGGAGGTCTTAGAATAGGTGCCCGGAGGTCTTCTTTTTTCTAATTTCCTTTTTCTTTTGCTGTGCCCGGAGGTCTTAAAAATGTAACTCGGAGGTTTTAAAACGGATGCCCGGAGGTCTTCTTTTTTTAATTTTCTATCACTTTGAAAATAAATTGCTCCTCTAATCAGAGGCTCTACAACTTTGGAAATAAATTGCTCCTCTCATCAGAGGCTCTACAACTTTGAAATTTAAATTGCTCCTCTCATCAGAGGCTCTACAACTTTGAAAAATAAATTGGTTTCCTGTGCCCGGAGGACTTCTTTTTTCTAATTTTCTTTTTCTTTTGCTGTGCCCGGAGGTCTTAAAAATGTAACCCGGAGGTTTTAAAACAGATGCCTGGAGGTCATCTTTTTTAATTTTCTATCAATTTGAAAAATAAATTGCTCCTCTAATCAGAGGCTCCACAACTTTGAAAATAAATTGGTCTTGGTGATCATACCTGAAGATCATATCTTGGAAGAAAATCTCACTGAATATTCGTATTCAAATGTCAAAATTTCAAATAATCAATGCCATGCATGAAATGTGAATGTCATGCGATGTCAATGCGTATGCCCCTGATGATGCATGTGCAAGTACCTTCGGATACTGTACACATTTTACGACACGATGTAGATGCAAAACTTAATAAATATGCGAATGTTCATGAATGATGCGAATCCCCCCAATTTTTTTTCTGATCTTGGTTTAGCTTTCCAAATTGTTTTTCCTCTTCGAAACAGAGTGTATCCTAAAACGCTCGTGCCTCGTAAGAGATCAACATTTTTCTTCACTTTGGAACTATCCCTTTGCCCCGATAGTTTTTCAACATCAACTGGAATCCGAGTGTTCATTTCTTCTACCTCAATAGTTCCATACCTCTGGGCCAGAAGAACCTTCGTCTTATGCCAACATCGGAAATGGTTTCTTCCAAAAATATTTTCATTTATCTGCTTTTGCTTGCTTTTTTTAAAAAAAATGTTTGCTTATTTGCTGAAAACTCTTGAGCTAAAAATGTCATCGTCTGATATCGTGATATCCACATCTCTTGAAGATTGATGATCACTGTTAGAAGTTTTTCTGAGTGTCAATTCGGATTTTTCAAATTGAGTCGGAAGGCTTGGTACCACAAGATTTTGGTTGATCCAAGGAGACTTCACAACAGGAAAAATGTATATCCTTTCTAGACTCACAAGTGGAACAGATTTTATAGAACATGATTTTTTGGACTCAAACAAATTCAACCTTCTTTTAGTTTCCAAATTATGGCATTTTGACAAACGTCAAGACTAGCTGGGATATTCAAACTGGAGAATTGATTCTGGAAAGGAAAACGGTCTCAGCTTTTAAAGTCAAAACTCCAAACGAGCGTTGACAGTTTTGGGATATTTTGGAATTCCCAGATGTTCCTTAACTTCTTCAAAATGACGACTTCTTTTGTTGTGGCCTCGACGATACCATAAGCAGCACCGAAATTCTCCCATTTTACTCTAGACTGCCCATGTCGGGTTTTCACCCTAGAGTCTCATTCTTTCCATTTTTTTTCATTTTTTATTTATTAAATGTTTCACCATGCATTTAAGAAATCAAGACTTATCCAAAAAAGATTTTTAACCAGAAAGAAGACCGAAGTCTCATGCATTTCCCTAAGAATAGACTCATCAATTTAAATGACCATGCTCGATCAAAATGGTCTTTTTCAGGTACGTAATGTAGGCCGAGGTTCGAGGTTCTGAAAAAAAGATAGATAGGCCCAAACATGTGTTTAAGGTGATCAAATCAAAGATCATTTCATGAGGAGGATTCTCTTCGAAACATTTGTCTTTTCTGAGCTTTTCTCTTTATCCGATGATTTTCATTCGTTCTTTTCTTCCTTTTCTATTTTTTTTGCTTTCCTTTTTCTTTTTATCTCCTTTTTTTTTTTGCATTTCTATTTTGGCAAGGTGAGCCCGTAGTCATTTGGAAGCTCAAATTTCTCTTTGATTCAAGACATTCTTTTTTTTTCGTTTTTGAACCAAGACTTCACTATCTGTGACCTTTGAAAAGATCCTTCCTCGAATTTGCCCCCTAGTGTGGAGGGTGATCCTTGATCGGGGTTGAAAGAACAAAAGTATTCACTAGGCTCAAAAGGGGTAGCAAAAGGATATTTTCTATTTTGTGAAAGGATGATGAAAGATGGCCATTTTTCATCTCGAACACAAGCACGTAAATCGAAGAGTCATTCCTTAGAGGAAAATAATGAAAAGGTTTTTTTCTTTCTTTCTTGAAACCGTCTTGAATTTCATAAATGCATGATATCACACTCATTTTTCATTTTTCTCTTTTTTCATTTTTTTCTTTTTTCATTTTTTTTCTTTTTTTGATGCATGCTCCGAAAATTACTCCATCTTTATCCACCACGCGTCTTCCGTATCTACAAATGATGCACCACTTGATTGGTCATACAAATGAGAATTCCTATCATAACGAGGAACACCTCAAGTCTTTTTTTGCTCTCCGAAGGGACAAGAAAGAATATGGCTCGAAAATAGCTTTTTTTTTCTAGAAACATGAGAAAATCAGGTTTAATCAATGTTACTCGAGACGTTAATCATGAAGTGACGTCTGGGCAACTCTTGTTTTGTGGTTACGGAAAAGGATGTGAATGGTTTTGGAATAACCTTGACACACATCAATTTACCATAATCCAGATCCTTGAAAAGGTTTCACTTGTTTGAGACACCAAAAAGCTCGTTTTTTTTTTTTTTTTAAAGTTTGTTCCATTGCTCATAACCTAAACTAGGATCTAAATTTTTCTTATTGCACTGACTATGGTTTCTGAAATTCAACAATATGTTCCTGGAAGCATTGACTGTTTCAACTCAAAGGATTCAAGCATAGGCAAGTCCGAAAGAGAGGGGAAGGGTGTTGGGTCATTTCTAACAATGATCATCAATAATCTCGAGACTCCTCATCATTTCTTAACGTGAAGAAAGATTGTTTCCTTTTAAAAATGCGCTCTTCAAAAAATCAAGAATCTCTTTAATGTTTATTTTTGCAAATTCAAATTAAAGCACAACAAACACAAAGCTTTTGAAATTCAAAATTTATTTATTTCATGTGAATGCCAACATAAGACAAGTGCTTTCATGATGAGGCATAGAACTACATGCATATTCCTCAATGCTTGTTGACATGCTTTTAGAGGTAACCATTCTCATCCTCAAAACCCGCGGCGAAGAAACCGATTTCTGGCAATGCGGATTTCCACTGTTCGACTAGCTCTGGAGTCAAAATGCCATCATGGACAAGACCTTCAATCTTTTCCTTCAGTCGTCTGCATTTTTCAGTTGAATGTCCGATTGCCCCCATGTGATACTCACACTTGCTGTTCGGGTCATAACTCCTTGCCGATGGGTTTGGAGCCTTTTTCAAAGGCACAGGGGTGAGGTATCGGTTCCTCATTAGTAATTGCAACAAGTCGGAGATTGGGATTGAAAACTTCTCTTGGTTGCCCCTCGACCGTTTTTGGGAAGCGGGCCTAGTTGCAAAGGCTGGCATAGGATGATGTGTTTGAATATTTGGAAGGTAAGGATAATGACTTGAAGAGACATTGGTAGAGTAACACGATTGATATGGAGAGACCCGGGGATACGGAGTGAATTCTCCCATAGCCTGGACATGTTCCTCCTTTCTTTCAGGTGTCTCGTTTCCCTCGGCATTGGATATCTCATCTCCTTCGAGTTTTCCGTTCTTGATAGCATTTTCAATCATCTCTCCTGAGGTTACCATATCTGCAAAATTCTTTGTGGCATTGCCAACGAGTCTATCATAGTACGGAGCGTGTAGTGTACTCACAAAAAGGACAGTAATTTCCTTTTGAATCAGAGCCGGTCGTACTCGGATGGCCATGTCCATCCACCTCTGAGCATATTCTTTGAAGCTCTCAGTGGCCTCTTTCCCCATATTTTGCAAGGTCAACCTATCCGGTGCCATGTCGATCATGTGCTTATACTGAGTCTTGAAAGCTTTTGCCAAATCTTTCCAAGAACGGATATGGTCCCGATCTAACTGATTATACCATCTTGCAGCTGGCCCTGTTAGACTGTCCTGGAAGCAGTGGATTAACAGCTTGTCATTGTTGGTGTAGCCAGCCATTCTCCGACAAAACATCATGATGTGGATTGATGGACATTTCGATCCGTCATACTTTTCAAATTGAGGGACCTTGAATTTTGGCGGAATCAACAAATCCGGGACCAAGCTGAGCTCATTTGGATCCGTATTCCCGAAAACGTCTATTCCTTCTATGGCTTTGAGTCTCCTTTCAAACAGATCATACTTCTGTTGCACCTCTGTGTCTTCCACTTGCTTTGCCACACGTTTTTTCAGCTTTTCTTGTCCTGGTGAACCATCTTGGTTTGGAATGACAACTGAGTCTGAGTGGTGAAATTCCGAGTTCGATTGAAATTGTCCTTGGCCTTGTTGACTCGGTCGATAAATTGGATCTTCGTCGTTGTTTACTTGAGGTCGAGGTTCTTCCCCTATGATCGATCCTTCAGCAACCCATTTTCCTCGGGTCAACCTAGTCATCATTTCAATCATCTTGTCTATTTGCTCGCGTGACTCCTCTCGAGATTTTGCTATATGTTCTCGTATTTCTTGCTGAGATCTGGCTAACTGTTCTTGTAATTCTCTCTGTGCTCTTTCTACTCTATCCAGTCTATTTTGTTCATCCTCCATGGTTCCGGCCTGTGTCATAGAGGTATGCAGTGATTCTTATACCTCTGATTCGGAAGAGGAATCCTTGCAAAGCTAAACCGACTTCCTTTTTTATTCTCCAAGTGTGTTTCATGATGCATGAGCTATGAATGTCGTGAATGTAACACGATGCCATATGATGCATGTAAAGAATAAACAAATTAATGCATGAGTATGTACAATGAGTGACCATGTATGTCACGAAATGCATGACCTTATTGTAATGAATGCAATCACGATGTCGATATGATGCATGTAACGAATAAATAAAATGATATACTGGTATATACAGAGAATGAATCATGTATGTCACTAATGCATTCTACAATGAATGACCATGCATGTTATGAGTGCAATATGATGCTAATTTTGATTTGTCTAAAGAATAAACAAATTAATGCACGAATATATACAAAAAACTATTCATGATTCGGACTGAACTTAATTATTCAACAATTTTATTGCACAAACTTTGCCCCCAAATTCAATCCGCAAATTTTTTTTTTTTTTTTTTTTTGAAAGATATTTTTTTCGTAAAAATCAAAATATTATTTAAAAAAAAAAACCAATTTTTATCAAAAACTTTTGTGGTAGTGGGTCTTATTATGGCACAAATGTCTGAGTATTTATTCAACACTACCGGTTTGCAATCCTCATTTAATCAACAACAAGTGTCTATGCGGTTTATCAAATGAGATTATTATCACCGTGAAATCAAAAGTACAATTATAAATGTAAATGCTTTATTTACAAGTGCATCAATGCATGAAATGTACGAGATGTACGAAAAGAAAAATTTTCATATTTACAAATTCAAAAAGTTAACGAACATTTGCTCCGACAGTATCAACTTATTTAAGCAACACGGTGCCTTCGGAGCGAAAAATGAAACTTATCGCGGTTAGCACGAGGTGCGTTCATCATTACCCGATTTACAGTTCTTGTTCGGAATGTAAACAAATAGCGAAAGATCACCATGTTCCTTCCAAATTTCGAGGATATCCGATCGGAAATTCGATATGGCTCTACTCAAGTTCACTACATGAGGTTGAGTTAGGTTCTAAAAGGCTCCAAATTGCTCCTTACTGTCGCCCGTGAAGGCTAGTAAGGCATCCCGATTTAAAACGGGTTCAATTTGTTGGAGTATATTTTCCAGGCTTATGCGGAGGTTATTGCCTCACGAAAGCGTAGGTACTTTATTACTCCGAAAGTGTTTCGCTAGCCCATGCGGAGGTTATTGCCTCACGAGAGCGTAGGTACTTTACTTTCACCTAAAGGGATAAAGCTCGGGTATAGAGCTTATGTATGAAATGTATGTGCTCGTGTGTGAGAAGGAACAAGCAAACCTTCGACTATTTGTCTACGACTCTTTATTCTAAACATTCCACGATTTTAAAAAAAATAAACGACATAAAAAAAAATATATGAATCAGGATTTAACGAATATCAAAGTGTAATTGCAAGCAAAATAAAAATAAAGAAAGAAAGAAAGTAAAGAGAATTAAAATTAAATAACGATTAAATCCATTAATTCGAGATTTTAAAACAACACATGATCAATTTGTGGCTCGACTCTCAAAGGGTCCCCAGTGGAGTCGCCAAGCTGTCATAACGGTTTTTTCGGACCGCTACGACGAATTTTGAAAACAACAAAAAATGGAGTCGCCACCAATCTTTTTTGCTAGGTGTGATTGGCCACCTATTAAAACCGGTTTTTAGAAAAGTATTTTAAAATTAATTAAAGCATTTTTTTTAAAACCAATTTTGAAGTCCGCGCTTTGAACCAGAGTAAAAACAAATTTGGGTTCGGGAGTCGGTTACGTGCGGGGAAGGATTAGCACCCCCGCAACGCCCGTTTAGAAAACGGTACCACTTGATCACGTGTTATCTTTAATCTTGATTTAATGGATTTAACATCGGTATTTAAAAATAATTCTCTTTTATTTTTTTATTCTTAAAAAAACATGTTTATTATTTTTTGGATTTTCTTGAATTATTTTTTTAAAAATCGAAAGTGAACATAAATTTATTATCGAAAATACTCATTAAATATTCCCGACACTCTCGGTGGTATTTAACGAGATCTTCTTACCTCAAGACATCTCAAGAACCACAACCGTGATATCTTTCGAATTCCGTCGTCGGCAATTTACATCCATTTTTATTCAGATGCGTATGATGCAAATATTTAAATATCGGATGCATACGGCTTAACATATAACTATAAAATTAAACATGCGAATCGTAATATTAAAAACACGAGCATGGCAAAATATCGAGCGCAATAAACATTCGCTCTTTATTCATTTTTTTATTTTGATTATTTCCACTTTTATTTTAAAACGAAAACGAAATTTTGTATCGAGTATGTCGCTAAACATTCCCACCACTCGTGGTGATATTTAACGAAATTCTCGCACCTCAAGATATCTTAGGAATCACTACCGTGACATCCTTCGAATTCCGTCGTCGGTAATTCGTATTTATTAAAAACTTTTTTTTTTTTGAAAGGTAAATTAAAATGCTTTTAATAATTATTTCCGAAATAAAAGAAATTATCTATGTAAGAGTAATTCCCGAATCACTCCGATACTTTCGATAGTGTCTCGATTATTATTCTCACTCGAACCTTTTCGAAAAACGATCGATACTCCGACCATCCGAGAAAGAGATCCGTTTTTAGAGAATTTTATTTACCGAAAATAATTTTAAAAAACATGTATTAATTAAAATTATTATTTTAATATTTTAAAATCGAAATCGAATAACAAAAATATATCGAATGCCGGACAAAATAAATAAATACAAATAGTAAATGAAAATAAATAAGAAAATCATACTTGACGAATGTCGAGAATCTGAAAAATCAAAATGCCGGACTTGATCTTCGTAAAATCACCTGAAAATGTCAATAAAAAAAATCAAAACTTCAAAAACGATCATCGTGAATTTTTCTTTAATTTTTTTTATATTTTTTATATTTTATATTTTTTAATTTAATTTTTAATTTTTCTCTTTTTTTTTTATTTTATATTTTTATACTATTATTATTTTTTTATTATTGTTTTTTAATTTTTTCTCTTTTTTCTTTTTTTTTCTTTTCTTTTCTTTCTTTTCTTCTTTTTTTTTTCTCTTTTTTTTTTCTGGCCCCAAAACCAGGCCTGTTGGGCCAGGTTCGGCCCTGGCCTGCTGAGCCAGGCCTGGTTCTGGCCTGGCCTGCTGGGCCAGGCCTGGCCCAAAATTTTTTTTTTTTTTTTTTTTGGGGGACCCGCGCGGACCCCGGGTCGGATCCGGGTCCAGGCGCGGATCCTCCCCGCCAAAACGGCACCGTTTCGGCGCCACAAAAACGGCGCCGTTTCGGCGCCTTTCTCTATTTTTTGGGGACCCGGGTCGGGCGCGCGGACCCCGGGTCGACCCGCGGGTCCACGCGCGGACCCTGGGTCAAAACGGCGTCATTTTGACGCCGTTTAAAGTTTTTTTAAAATATTCGAGTGACCCGCGCGGACCCCGGGTCGACCCGCGGGTCGACGCGCGGGTCATTCTGACCCGATTCGGGGGCTATATAAGCCCCCCTTTTCTTTTTTTGTCATTTCTTTTTTTTTTTTTCTCTTCTCTCTCTCTCTCTGACTTTCTCTCTGCTCAGCCGCCCCAATCCCAGATTACGGCGGCCGAAGCACCGTGCCGGCCGCCGTCGGCCGTCGCCGGCATCCGCTCGCCGGTGGCCGTTGGCCTCAAAAATCCCCTTTTCCGAATCGCGTCGGTCTCCACTCTCCTATTCTGGGCTCCGTTTTGCCCGAATCGGAGTCCACCACCCTAGATCTAGGAAAAACTTTTCGACTTTCTCTCTCTTTTTTTTTTTGTTTCTGTTTTGTTTTTTTTTGTGTGTTTGGTTTGTGGTTTTTTTTCTTTTTGCAGGTTTTTTTTCTTTTTTGAGCGGGTTGGTTCGGAGAGGGGGGCGATCTGTTTTTGTTTGGTGATTTTGTTTCGAAAAGGGGGGGTATCCAGATCTGGGTTTCGGACCCCAGATCTGGATTTTTGGGTGTCGATTTGCGGCTGGCTGAGGGCCCTCCTCCTCTGAGGGGCTTCGGCCCTCCCTGTTGGTTCGGATCTGGGGGCCTCCGGGAGGGGTCCGAATCGGTGGGGTCTCCTCTCCTCCTCCGTTTTTTTTTTGCTGGTGATGGGGGTTTTATGGGGGGTTGAAGGGTTGGTGGTGGTGGCCGGTTGAGTGTTGGGAGAGGGTTGAGTGTGGGGGAGGGTGGCGTGTCTGGCAGGGAGGCTGGTGGCAGAGGGAGTGGGTTGGCAGAGGGAGTGGGTTGGCAGGAGGGGGTTGGGGCTGTCAGGGGTAGGGTTTGGTTAGGGAAATGGGTTTGGGCCGGGTTGATGAGCCAGTGGGCAGGCCCGAAAATTGGGCCTGAAAATTGGGTCTGGTGCTTGGGCCTGTGTTAGGGTTTTGGGCCCGAAATGGGCCAATAGGCCTGGACAGCAGATTGGGCCTGCTGAATAGCAGGCCCGATTCGTACTTGGTCCGGGTCGGATTCGAATCCGACCCGGACGAAAATTGGTTATTACACATATTATTAACATTTAATTTTTAATTTAGCACAATTTTGAATACTTTAATCATAAATTATTCTCGTGAATTTGCTAATAGCCATATGATCTATTGATATATAGAATGTTGAACTCTTCCTTTCGGTAAATATTATATATATAACCCATTTCTTTTTAAAATAATGCTTAGAAAATTGTTTCCTCTAAATTTATATTTCACTTTAATTGTTAAAAAAAATAAATCAATTTATTTAATCTAAAAAAAATGGAACTTTTATGATTCTAATGAAAAAGGCACAAAGTATTCTGATGAATAACTTAAGAGTACACTTGTTCTTTATTGATAAGATCTATTTGAAGCAGTAGTTTTTAAAAGATGGGATGACAACAAAAATTATCCATAAAAAACGAGAAATGTTAAAAAGAACAAGGTGATATTGAAGGAAAAAATTTGTAACTAATATATATATATATATATTTTGAATTTAATAACGACAATGTATATATTAAATATTTAAATGCAACAAAAATTAAAATAATATTTTAACCATGCTTAATAGTGCTTAAGTCACAGTGTTTATCAGACTTAAAAGTTATTCATTCTAAGATATATAATAAATATTTTTTATATATTCATATTTTTATTTCATATTTCACCCAAATTCTTATCTAAATGTATGTTGATAACATGTTACATTTGAATTGTCATTAAATTTTAATTAAAAAAATTTAATATACTAAGTAAGACAAATAAATATGTTATTTGACAAGTGAATTTGAACATCATAATAACCTTTTAAAAGAGTTTTGACAATTTAAAGTCATCTCCAAGTGGTTTCATTCATGTAGCTGCAAAAATAAGTTAAAGGTTACTAATTTCTATATCCTATTATTAATGTGATAATTGCATTAATAGCTTTCAGGTGGTCAATAAACCTTTAATTAAAAAGGGCTTTGAAAAAAGTGATTATCACTTACTTGCTTTGTGTAATTATTTAAAATCAATACATAGCTATTTTTAATGGATAATCTCCTGTATGATAATATGTGTATATGTATTGTATTTCAACAACACATATTTTTTTTATCAATAATCTAAATCTAAATATAATATAAATTATTGAATATATTAAAATCTTAAATATGAATATAATACATATATTAAACGTATCGTGTTAATCGTATTTAAAAGTGTTATGTCATGTTTATTATATTATTTTTTGTATTTATTAAATGTACCGTATTTTAAATATTATATCTAAAATTATCAGATAATGATTTACACACTGTTTATCTTTTTAAAAATTAGTTTTAATAGGAGTAATGCTCTTGGTGAAGGAAAGAGAAAAAGAGAAAAAGATGCAAAGGGTTAGTGGAATGGAACCAAGGCCAGGCAAGAGAACAAGCCTGCATGCTAGTCTTTTAATTTCAACACTTTTATTACTGACTTACAATTCCTCCTTCACGCTATATATCATGTGACTTTCCCTTTCTTTAACTTTTTGTTAATTTTAGTATTAATTTACATTTAAGCTATCAAAATTCCAGTTTATCTATCTATATATTCATTAATCAAGATTTGGTGATAAAAGCCTGAACATTTTATCATATTTTATCCCTGCCTTTCTTGGCATGAGATTCATCTAATGTGTATTAAATTAACCAGCTGATGATTGGCCTAATTGGGGTCAAGCAAGCCAAGCCTTCTATTCAAAGTTTGCTGTAAAATTCCAACTGCTCTTACCAAACATACACTTGGATCCTTTCCTTTCCAAGTGGCTGCTGAAATGCTGACTGCAATTGTTTTGAGAGACATGCCTGGCATGAACCTCTTTTGGGAATTGTTATTACAACAATCATGAGTACTACTTTTTCCCCTTTTTTTCTGCCACTTTCTATAATGGTGGCTCGAGGAAGCACAGAAACATATGCTCAGAATAAACTATTTGAGACTGTCTACGAAAATTTTCCGGTATTGGTGCCACTGACTCACACAGCCAGCTTAATTATTCTTTATGATGTAACAAGAAGCAGCCCATTAAAACTTGGAACTCCAACAATATTGAAGAAGAAAACTGCATGAAACTGGAATATATATGCATGAGAACATTCTCACTTCTCAGGGAGACTTATGGTTTCTGGTGGTTATTTGAAGTATTTCATCATTTCGATCTCTCGTCGATCGTCATGTACCGATTTAATTATGATTGGTGCCAGCCTCATTCGTCTGCATTTTCATGATTGCTTTGTCCATGTAAATTTAAGCTTCAAAGTCTATTTGCATGTCAATTGTCTTATTTGAAAGTTTGTTGTTGTCTGATTCAATTTCCTTTTTGAATTTACTTAATGTGATGTTTATGTTGATTTTATCACAGGGTTGTGATGCTTCAATCTTGTTAGACAACAGCGCCATCATACAGAGCGAGAAAGATGCTGCTCCAAATACCAACTCAGCCCGAGGTTTTGACGTTGTCGATAACATTAAATCTGCTCTTGAAAACTCTTGTCCTGGCATTGTCTCTTCTGCTGAAGCTTCTGTTTCTTTGGTAAGCCAAAAAATAAAAACATGTGAATTCTTGTTATTAACTCTTTTGTCTCTTGCTTCAATTTGTGGACAAATTAATAAAAGGTGCAAAAATTAATAAACCATTATTTAAGGTCTTAAAAGAATTATATGGATATTAATTAAGCCATGAAATAGATAGGCAATCTAGCTCACAAATTATATCCTTGAGCTTGAAGCAAGGAGGTCCTTCATGGATCGTACTACTATTCAGATTATTCTTGAATTCACAAATTATATTCTTGAATTCCATCTGTAATTATGAAGGTGGACACACTTTTGGACGTTGGAAGTGCAGATTATTCAGCAACAGGCTATACAATTTCATCGGAACAGGCAACCCTGGCCCAACACTCAATTCATCATACTTGACTATCCTCCAACATATCTGTCCCCAAACCGGGAGCGGCTTTAATGTTGCTAATCATGACCCACGAGCCACGACAGCTTCAGCAGTAACCCAAACTGCCTTCTTTGAAAGCTTTGCTCAGTCAGTGATAAATATGGGGAATATAAGCCCATTAACAGGAAGCAATGGAGAGATCAGATCAGATTGTAATTCGAAGGTTAATGTAAGCTAATTAACCTCTGTAATCTATAAAGATCCAGGATTAACTAATAGGAGTTGCTACTTGCTAGCTGGTTACAAAATCAAGGTCAAGCTATGTTTTATTGAGAATAATAAAAAATAAAAAAGATTTTATAGAGAACCAAAACTAAAATATTCACAAAATAATGGGAGCCTATAACTGTCACTAGACCTGCTCACGGGCCGGGCAGCCCGCCCTGCCCGTATCGGGCCGGGTTTGGGCAAAATATTTTATGTTCCGGGCCGGCCCGGCCAAGAACAGTGATTTTTATTATAATAATATTATTTTATTTAATTTTAATTATAAAAAAATAAAAAATTTATTTTTTTATTCTAATGAACAGTGTTTCGGGCCTAAACGGGCAGGCTTGAGCTACCCAGGGCCGGGCCTGGGCAGAGGAAAAAAACGGGCCGCGGCCCGACCCGGCCCATGATCACCTCTAACTGTCACCAGGTGTGCCTGCAAGAGATAAGTTACCAGGCATCTGCCGCAACTTGGTTCTATCTTTCTATGAATTGGCTGCACCACTTGCAGAGAAAGTAGGGAAAAACATCTAGATCCAATATCAAATTATACCAATTAGTCTCATCAAACACTTCGTTTAATTTTTCATCAAAATGCGGCCAAGATATCCTGTTCTCTGTAGCCGCGCGCGTCTGTTCAAATCAGATCAATCCTGTAAGAAAAATGGAAAGAAATAAAAAAGTGAAACATGAACTGACTCAACATGAGAAAAATGAAACATGTAATAAAAACATTACTATATATATACATAATATATCTTTGACTCGTGTTGATGTCTATTTGTGTCGAGGTGGTGCACTTGATGGTCTGAAGTCCTGCGAGTAAGGAAAGTGGGTTGGAGGGCATCGGAAGTTGAGCTTCAGGACACACTCCGATGCTTATGTCAGTATTTGGAGAAAAAGGCCTGAGAGAGATGGAGAGATAATGTGTTCTTAGTGAGAGAGAGATTACCCTTGAGCAGTCCTCAGAAGGGGTCATATATTCGGACGACCTACTGGTTTCACGTGTTCGGCCTTGGTTGAACATTGAGAGTAAGCAGCTTCGGGGGATTTCGTCGAGGAGACGGCCACATTTAATGTCTGTCGAGGAGAGGCGACGGCATTTAATGCCCTGCACTGCCCAGGTAGATGCAAGGCGACTGGTGATGTGACCGTTGGTAGAGGGGGAGGCGATCACGTGTCCTAAGACCTTAACCTCCAATAATCGTTGGGCCTTGGCTCTGGGCCAACTTGTTCAAGCTTGCATATGGTTATAAGGCTAGGACGCCTTGGCGAGCTGGGCCCTATGAGCACGCCTTGCTGGCCTAGGAGTGGGTCTAACAACTCATACCCAAGACTGTTTCCAATTGAAGTGAGATTAAGGTATGTTTGTTGTCCCCTTGTATCTTAGTTGCAAAGAAGATACTTTGAAGAATTCGATATTTAATTAAGTTGATTCATGTAGTTATTTTTAATAAATGACATCTAGTAGGTTTGAGGTTCAAATCTCAATATTTATAATCTCTTCTTTCATTTTTAGAGTACGACCTCTTTTATATATATATATATATATATATATATATAAATAAATAAAAAAAACCTTAATATTTTGAAATCTCATCTTGTCTAAGTTTGATCTAGTTATATGTTAATTTGTTGATTGATTTGTCTGTTTTGTTTTAATTTATTGATTTTTTATATAAAATGTAATATTTTATTATAATTGTAATTTCTTCTTATATTAAAACTTCATTAAGAACTTCGTTAAAAAAAACTTATGTTTGGTATCAAATAAACTTGGAATTCAATTTAATTTGATAATGAATTCTCATTAAAATTCGTTTGCAAACATTAATCATTATCAAAATATATATATATAATGGTTCACTTATATTAGTATAAAATTAAATTAGTTTTACACATTTTTGTAACTTTTTATACGATTATCGTCGTATTTCATATTCTATTCACGTAGATCATGCACGTCGAGTTTTGAGTAAATTAAAAAGGTTTAACTATTTGTTCGATGTAAAAAACTTTTAACTGTTAAATATATATTGAAAAAGACAGTATTCTCGATCAATATGATAGAAATATCGGATAGATTCGAAATTTTACGTGCACGATGAATATAATTATATTGTTAAATCCAACATTCGATTTGTTAAAATCTAAATCGTATAAAAAATTATGAAAATATGTAAAATTAATTTAATTTTACACTAATATAAATAAATCTCTAGTTATATATAACCAAACCTCACCATTTAGCACAATAAATTTTTAGATTCATGTTAAAACATAATATTATAAGCACTTCAAAGGTGCTTTTTCTATTTTTCATTCACAATATGCGTAAGTGATTTGGTATGCAGCGATCATTCTAAAAATTATGAGGATTTATAATTTGTGATTAAATCATTGTGTTCGGTAATTTGGTGATCTTACATAACGGTAATCTTAGATTATCGAAAATGATAAAATCGTTGTCTTAGAAGGTGGTCTTTCATATAAGAGAGTAGAAAATTTTTATCAACAAGATGTAATATGTAAAATTAATATAATCAACACTACTCATTTAATGTAAGAATTAAAAACTTGCTTTATGTCAAAATTGTAATTATGTTATATTATATGCTTTTACCTTTTCCAAAATATATTCATTTTACTAAATTCAATAATAAATTATATGTTTTCTTTTAACTTTTTTTAATCTTATACATGACAAATTTTTGTTGTTTTCCTTTTATTATAATTTTAATAATTTTATTTTGTTTTCTAATTCAATTTTTTTTTTACTTAATTTATATAATAAAAATTAGTTTACCTATCAATAAGTATATTCATTAATTGAATAATTTAGTTATATCTTATTATGAGTAAATAAAATATTGTTAAAATTTTAAAATTTGTTGTCATTTTGGTTTTTTTTTTTTCATATTATTTTGATCACCTGGCTTAAAAAATTCATGTTGGCGTTAAATTAAGGGATTGGATGATTTTTGAATTATAACACATGAGCTTTTTTTTTTATATTGGTTTTATATTTAAGCTTTTTTTTTCCATATCTTCTCTCTAAACAAGATAAAAGATCGCTGACCCAAGAAGATACCAATCCGTGGCGAGTCAAGTAGAACCCAAGCTACCCAACTTAACTCAGAAAACACAACAATTCCCTCCATCCAACTCAGTGACTCAGAGCACTTAAAAAGCTTCGAGTTTGATGGTCAAGATTGTCAGCTGTTAAAGCCAGGTCTTTCTTTTTTCTTCTTTAAGTCTCATTTTACTATAAATTCCCCATATTTATTTGTTCTTGTCTTTAAAGTCACCATCTTGATGACCTAAAGCTAGGGTTCTTTTGATTTGGGAGGTTGTGAATTTGGGTTTTAGATCTGGGTTTCTTGATATTTGTAAAGAATTAAGGTTTTAATTTTTGGTTTTAATGAATTTCTGATAAAGGAATGGTTTTTGGATTTGGGTTTTATTGGTTTTTAGGGTAAAATTTAGGATTTTTGATGATTTGGGTTTCTTTAGTTTTATGATTCTGTGATATGGGTTTCTTTAATTTTAGGGGAAATTTAAGGTTTTTATATCTTGGTTCCTTAAACTTGTGAAGATTATAAGGAGGTTTTGATCTTAGGTCGAAAGAAGGGTTTTTTTGGAGCAGTTGTCATGGGTGATGAAACATCTGATACAATGAACCTTGATTTGAATTTGGGTCCAGCTCCTGAGACAGGGCCAGGATCAGTGTCTAATGAAGGTGTGAATTGGGATGATTTGGTTGATATCCCGTTTGATAGGAATAGAGAAGCTGTTAGGCGTAGGCGGTGGAGATGGCAGCAGGTTCAAATTCCTGCTGCATCTCAAAACCTTTCTTTCGAATTAGATCAATTTATGGCGAATTCAGGCAATGTGAGTACGTTACAGGCAGGTGAGGGCAGTGTTGCTGTGGAGGAAAGAACGAGCAATGTACCCAAAGCATGTGAAAATCCCAATGTATTTTTGGAAGATGAGGTTTCAGAAAAAAAGGATGATGTTGAGAAGGGTGTTACCAAGGATGGTGGTTTTTTCGATTGTAACATATGCCTGGATTTGGCTCGGGAACCTGTTGTAACCTGTTGCGGTCACTTGTTTTGTTGGTCTTGCCTCTACCGATGGTTACATGTGCATTCGGATGCAAAGGAATGTCCTGTCTGCAAAGGAGAGGTGACAGTTAAAGCTCTGACCCCAATTTATGGTCGGGGGAACATTACCCATGAGCCAGAAGAGGACTCCGATCTTAAGATCCCTCCTCGGCCCACTGGACGGCGGGTGGACAGTTGGAGGCAAACTATTCAAAGGACTGCTTTAAATCTCCCAGTGGAGGAGATGATTCGTCGCCTTGGAAGCAGATTTGATTTAACCCGTGACCTGACTCCACCACGGGAGGCCAATGGTACCCGGGAGACTACGGAAAGAACTAATTCCGTTCTTAACAGGATTTTGACATCCCGCGGATTGCGTGGAGAGCAAAACAGAGTTGTGTCCCTTGATGATGTTGACTTGACGCCTAGCAGTACAACTAGTAATGACATTATGTCCTCCCGGATTCATTCTTTGTTACTCCAAAGACAATCACAAGTGCGAAGAGTTGCAAGGCTTACTTCTCTGTCATCTGCATTCAGTTCAACAGAAAGGTTAGTTGAGGCATATTTTCGAACCAACCAGGTGGGAAGAAATCAGGAGCAGCCACTACCAGTTGATGATAGAGATTCTTTCTCGAGCATCGCTGCTGTAATGAACTCAGAGAGTCAAATGGACACTGCCGTCGAAATAGACTCTGTGGTATCACTTTCGGCTTCATCCTCTCGAAGAAGAAATGATGCTTCAAGGGTTTCAGATGTTGACAGTGGCGACTCTCGTGCGCATAGAAGGAGACGAATGAACTAGGAGCTAAGAAAGATTTTTATCATATATCTCATGTCCTGGAACTGCTTCAGAATAGTTTTTAACTGCATTCCATTTATATTGCTTTTACTTTACAAAGAATTCAGCCTTGAACATTTATGATTTCAACAAGGGTGATCATAAAGCTTTCAAATATGTTATGCTCACGTTATGTGAATTGAGATGTTACCATCCTTTCCTAAGGGTCCGTCCTTCATGTTGTAGGGCAAAACAAATAATTTTAGGGAACTAGTTGACCCATCTTCACTCTCCGTGTACATAACCATGCAAGCTTACATATATATGATTTATCTTTGCTTTCAGAACTCTTTTTTTTTTTTTTTTTTTAAAGGAAATCCCATGGTTGAAAAAATCAGACCGGATTGATCGGTCGGATCGGTTCAACAAAGAATCAGAGGTTTGTCCGGTTTGAAGCTATATAGAGAATCAATCGGGGACTTATTCAATCGATCAAAAACGGGTTCAATCGGTAAAAAACTGTTTTTTATTTTTTAATTATTTTTTTCAATCATATTTTTTTTTGTAAGTGATGAGATTTGAACAATAACCTTTTATAATTATACTTAACATCATATTACTAAACTATATGTTTATTTTTATTAATTATTTATTATATTTAATATTTATTTAACATTAATTTTTTTTTTTAAAAATATTTAAAAAATTTATTTAAATAAATCAACCGATCCAATCAGTTCAGCCAATTGAACAGAAAATTAAAGGTCACATTGATTTGATTTTTTAATCCGATTTTTTCAACCATGTGAAATCCTCTAAAGCTATTATTTTTCCTCGCCTCCAAAATTTAGTTTCTTATCTGTATATCACTCTTGGACTACGCAATTTGTCTAATCATCAATGCTCCACCAATGCCAATTACCAATTTTGGATTTCTTTTTCTTAATCCTGCAATAATCATAGTAATCTGGAAATTTCCTGGGATAATCCACCATTCCTCCCACCCCCTAACCCAGCAGCTAAAACTTGCATAATTTCCATTTTCAAAATATTCTTCAAATTTCCCTTCTTAATTCCGCTAAACCAAATCATCCTATAGTCCTTAGTTGGAGGCAAGGATCCCAATCTAGTCTAGCTCTTTAAATAAAGGAATAAAGGCACTTATTATTGGGGTCAAAGGGTGTTTTTCATTATTCTTGTTCTTGGAACAGAACAGAGGGCAAAAGAAATCTGAAGACATTGGGCTTTCAAGTTCTTCAGCGGAAGGGGCTTTGGGCCTTGGTTTATATGTCCAGCTTGTCAGAAAATGAACGGAACGAGGTTCTAGTCCTGCTTCTGCTCCCCAAAATTAAGACACTTCCTTTCCCTGTGGTTCAACTTTCAATAGTTAACTTCACATTTTTACAACTTTTCCTATCCTGTTTTACAAAGGAGAAAATAAATATACCTGCAAAAAAAATTAAAGTAGAATACAAATCCCTTGAATAGCCATGCCACTTCTTCAAATAGGAAATTTTAAGTTTGAATTCCCTATTCCCCAAACCCCAATATATAAGAAAGAAAGGGGAAAAAAAACCCAAGTAATTAATAGAGCAAAAGAAACTATTCCATTTGGGTTATGCCATTGGGTTTTATATCATCCTCTAAAGTCTAAGCTTAGCACCGAGTTTTAGAATCTTCCAAAGCTGTTTTAACAGAGAAGGCTTGAAAAAGAAATAACAATTATTTATTATTTTTTAATTTTCGAAAGTTTAACTTGGCTGGCAGTAAAAGGATTTACTTAAAATGGAGTTAAAATTATTATTGTCGTAATCTTTTATTCATGCAATTTTGCTTTTTATTAGTAAATATTAATTAAAAAATAAAAAGATAATAAACTTATCCAAAAAGGTTAGTTAATTTAGTTGAAGAAATTATATATTTAGGTATTCATTCATGACTGATAATGATGAGAGAAAGGCTTAAAAATGAAAATACCTATTGGTTAAGCATCGAAAAGTATAATTGTTTAGACAAAAATCTAAAACTTTAATACTTTTTTTTTTTTGGTTATATAACTTATAATACTTTTTTCTAATGTCAAAGATAAAAATTTTGGTATTGGATTTTAATCAAAGACCATTATCACCTAAATTTTTTTATTTGGAGTCGGGACACTACCTACACTTTTATTCAATTATTATAAAAATAAAAAATTGCATTAAATCATATTAATAATCTCACCATCCGAATTTATTTATTTCAAGTAGTCAATACTCAATAGTCAATACAATGTCATAAAAAAAAAGTGGTAAATGTAGTTTGAGTTCAGGTAAAACTCCAATATTATTTTATAGCCATAATTCTATCTTTTATAAAAACTAATGGAAATTTCAAACAAAACAAAAAAAGAATTGGTGAGACTATAATAATTACAATACTCCAAACTCTTAAATATATATATATATATATATATATATAAAGAAAAGAAGCATGATTATTATATATGTGAGGTCAGTCCAAAGGCAACAATTCTAAATGGGGATAACATGTTTTTTGGTCTAAAAAATTCAAGGAAGATTATTGGTAGAACATGATGCTGAGATGATGATGGTAAAGATGAAGATGAAGATGAAAATAATAATAGTGGACAAAACAAAATTATTAAAAAGTTGGGAAAATGGGGGAAAAATGATTGTTGGATGCAAAGAGAATGATTTAGCAGACGAGACAAGAGAGTATGTTTGAAGGCATCCCATCCCTTAAAGATCGATCATTATGAAAAGCACTCAAAATTTTAGAATGTTTTTTGTCAATACGAAGGAATATGTTCTAAAAATCGTATGAAGAAAGGATTAAATTTAAGCAAAACCTAAAATACCTCTTATTATATTATAAAAAATAAATTCGATTAATGAATGTTTATAACTATCAATTAAATTAAAAAAAATTATATTTATTAAATTAAAAAAATACGTTAATTATATTTTTTTTTTATAAATATCACTCTAATCCATTTCATTAGATATGGATTAATATTTCTCTGAAAAATAACAAAATAGTTGTAAGCTTAAGACAATATTTGACCTTTAATTAAGCATGAGTCTCCAAGGATGGAACAATTAACTTTTTTTTAGGAGATTAATTTGTCAAACTTTGGGGAAAGTGGAAAAATCCTCACATGGATTTGATTAGCCAATAAAATGTTAAATTATTGTGTCCATGATGAAGGAATGTTCATGATGATCATCATTTCTCTCTAAAATCAAGTACTTTTAGGTTATTTTGTCCCATACTTTTTCAGCATCAAAACAGCATCCCAAGAAGAGAAATGGGACATAATAAATGATGATGATGATTACGATGATGAAATAAAAAAGTATGGCAAAATGCTTAATAATCATGTCCATGAAGAAACATGCAAAGATCCTTCCATTCCAGGGGGTTGCATGCCCAGCTGAGCTGCCTCTGTCTTTTCTTTGCTCTCATCATCTGCCTAAAATCATAAATAATCCTAATTATTTGTCCAACTAAATTGCTTTTAGGCATAGTTTTAGGCCTGTATGCAATCATGCAAAGTTAGGGATCACAATTTAAAATACGAATTTGGATATTTACGGACATTGGATCTATTTTTTACGGATTTGAATTTACAGATTCAGATAAAAGTCGGATTCGGATATTATAATTACTATCCGTAGGGAATTCAGAGCAGATGCGGATATGAAATCTCGGATATCCATTATCCGAATCCGCATTACTTTTGCGGATTCGGATATCTGAATCCAAATCCGCTTTAAAACATATAAAATTTATTTGATTATATATATATTTTTTATAAAAAAAAATTGATTTATTGAATTCGGATTTTTAGCGGATTTAGATATCCGACGGATAATGTTATTTAATTCGGATTCGGATATGCGGATTAAATGCGGATAATTTGTGGATTCAGATTCTAAAACAGTTTTGCGAATTCGAATTCGAATAATACAAAAAATGCAAATATCTCATCCACTGCCATCCCTATGCAAAATCATAGTATATGAAACCAT
Organism: Fremontodendron californicum; assembly: GCA_030761205.1. Classification (NCBI taxonomy): domain Eukaryota; kingdom Viridiplantae; phylum Streptophyta; class Magnoliopsida; order Malvales; family Malvaceae; genus Fremontodendron; species Fremontodendron californicum. The sequence goes on from JAULJL010000005.1 coordinate 32,973,053, forward strand.
GGCCCTATTTGGTACTTATAAGAACTACTAATATTATTCCTGAAATTTACAAACAAACATGCCTATGTACATGTTCTTCATTTTTATTTTTTAGTTTTATAAATTTACATGTACAAATAAAAAATATTTTCACAATCAAATAGTTTTATTTTATTCAGCCTTACACACATAACTATAATAATACGTGAAGTAAAATAGATTGAAGAATAAATCAAATAAATTAATTAAATCAACATAAAAGTATATCAACAAGTAAAAAAACACTTAGGTGGTGTTTGGTATGGGATGATCTCTTTAAAATTGAAGGTAATCTAATCACCATGATTAGATCATCGTGTTTGGTAATAACTTAAGAATCTTACATGACAATGATCTTAAATAACCGAGAGAGGTTAAATCATCCCATTATGGAGTGATTTGATTCTCATCCAAAAGAGTGTGAAAGTTTTATCACCAAGGAGAGTGAGAGAGTGATATTTAAAATTATTTTAACACAAATTTACCTTCGAAGTGATGCCCACCAAAATATGTTTCTTTATAATTTTTTAATTTCTTATAAACAAATCTTCATTTTTTAATTATCTTATACAAGATAACTTATGTGACAATTAGAAATAAATATGTTGATAACTTTGAATTATACTCATCAGTATTAGTTCTTACCTTTTTTACTGAACAATAAATTCTTATTTTATAAATTGTTTATTCAATAAAATTGAAATTATTGCTTTCATAAAAAAATCATATCATTATAAGGTGTTTTTGGATGTTATATATTAATTTATCTTATTTTTTATGCAATATCAAACACAATGATTTAATATCATTAGTGATTTCTAATATTATACCTAATATAGTAATTTAAGATTGTTAGTGATCAGATCATCTTAGTAATTTTATCACCACAGTAATTAGATCACCACTGTGATCAAAAAGTAATACCGAACACAAACTTAGAATTTTAACTTTATTCATTTTTATGAAAACAAATATCGTTTAAATTTAAAATTTATTGTAATATATATTTTCTGCCATTTTATCATTTGACTTTATCTTAAAAGTGGGTGATCTTACTTATGTATTAGTGGGGCTTACAATGTTTCAAAATCTAAATTAAGTAGGGTTGTAATGTTACATAACTAATCAGCTCATTTGTCCAAAGATTATAGTGCCAAACATGAATATTTGTGATGAGCTTCACCACATTGTTATAATGAGCAACAATGATCAATAAATCGTATCTAATTAATAAGAGTAAATTACATGATTAATCAAAATCACCTCAAAAGATATCCAAAGTCTGGGCCATAATAGAGTGAACAAGCCTGAATATCTTCCTCGCTAACTCTCTTCTTACTCAAATCGATGTAACCGTTTTCCTTATCGATACGGAGGATCATCACGGGTTCGATTCGGCCCACTTGATTAGGCTGTTGGCGGTACGAATCCGACGGCGGGAGAGCTCCGAGAACAAGATCGTGCCTTCAATTGCCAAAACCACTAACAAATCAATTAAGCACTCAAATCAATTCTAGGAGTTAAACTTACGCATCCATGTCGGTTACGTTCTGTTAGGTACCAGAGTGACGGAATAGTGTCTCACAACTAAAATAAGAGATGAGAAAATAGGAACTGAACACACAAAATTTAACGTGGAAAACCCTCAATGAATAAAGGGAAAAACCACGGGGCAAGACTAGAAGAATTTCACTATGAGAAAATATTACAACACCTCTCTCTAAATACTAGGAGAGAACAACCTCACAAAGAATATAAGAAAGTATACAAGAGAGGAAGAGATAATTCTTGGGATGGTTTTAATACTTCTCCTTAAGGCTCTTTATATAGCCTTCAAGGAGGAACTCCTTCGTTGCTCCCACCGATGTGGGACTTTCTTATATAAGTTCTAACAATTCTCCCACTTGAAGATTTGATTAAACCAATCATATCTTCACACCACTCTTTCTGTCTTGCCATTCCATGTTGCTTACGTTTCTGATAGACCATAGGAGGATCGACACCAAATAAACTTGTCAGTGTTGATTGGCTTTGTCATAACATCTGCTAGGTTGTCTTTGGTGTGAATCTTTTGCATATCCACACTTCCTTCTTCTACTACTTCTCGAACAAAGTGATACTGTATACCTATATGCTTTGTCCTGGAATGAAAGGCTGGATTCCTTGCAATGTGCAAGGCACTCTGACTGTCACAATACACAATAATCTTCTGCTGCTTGTGCCCGAGTTCTTCCATTAACCTTTGTATCCATATTGCTTCCTTGCATGCTTGGGTAGCTGCCATGTACTCAGCTTCTGTAGTAGACAAAGCTACAACAGTCTGTAACTTAGATAACCAGCTTACCGCTCCTCCTGCAAGTGTGAACACATAGCCAGTAGTGGATTTCCTTTTATTAAGATCACCTGCAAAATCTGAATCAACATAACCCCTGACAACAAGTTCTGATCCTCCAAAACATAATGCAACATCTGAGGTTCCTTTAATGTATCTAAGGATCCTCTTAACAACATTCCAATGCTCTCTACCAGGATCTGCCATAAATCGACTGACCGCTCCCACTGCTTGTGCAATGTCTGGTCTTGTACATATCATAGCATACATAAGGCTTCCCACCGCTGATGCATACGGTACTCGAGACATTTCCATCCTCTCTGCTTCATTGCTAGGACTCATACCTGAGGATAATTTACAATTGACAGGAAGTGGGGTAGATATTGGCTTACAGTCTTGCATGTTGAAGCGTCGCAAGACCTTTCTCAGATAATTCTTTTGAGAAAACCAAATTTTCCTGTCTTTTCTGTCTCGGTGAATTTGCATCCCTAAAATCTTGTTTGCGGGTCCCAAGTCCTTCATATCGAACTCCCTAGCCAACTGTGCCTTCAAATCTTGGATTCGATCTTTGTTGGGGCCTACCACCAACATGTCATCCACATACAACAGCAAAATAATGAAATCATTATCATCAAACCTCTTGTAGTACGTACAATGGTCTGAACTCAGTCTGTTGTATTCAAGGCTAATTATGAAAGAATCAAATCTCTTGTACCAACATCTGGGCGCCTGCTTTAGACCGTACAGAGATTTGGTCAACCTGCAAACCAAGTTCTCTTTGCCTGTTTCAACAAAACCTTCTGGTTGGAGCATATAAATTTCTTCTTCAAGCTCTCCATGTAGAAAAGCCGTCTTTACATCTAGTTGTTCAAGATGTAAATCAAATGCAGCACACATAGCCAACACTACTCTGATAGTAGTAAGTCTGACAACTGGAGAAAATATCTCGTTGAAGTCAATACCTTCTTTCTGAGCATATCCTTTTACAACCAATCTAGCACGATATCGTTCTACTTGATCATTGCTATCCCGCTTGATCTTGTAGACCCATTTGTTACCAATGGCTTTTCTGCCACGTGGTAATTCCACCAGTTCCCATGTCTCGTTCTTGTGAAGAGCTTCAATTTCTTCCTGCATTGCTGTCATCCACAGAGAAGCATCTGGGCTACTAGTAGCTTCATGAAAAGTTGATGGCTCTCCATCCTCTGTTAAAAGACAGTATGCAACATTGCTCTCCGTAACATACTCCGTGTGCCAATTTGGAGGCCTTCTCTCACGAGTTGACCGTCGAACTTCTACAGCCTCGGACTCAACTGGTTCTGGTACCTCATGCTCTGGTTCTGCTTCAGAAGAATCATCTTCTTGAGAATTTCTATCCATCTGCACTGTAGCAGTCTCTTTTGAAGTGTTGTCATTTGTTTGCTCACTTTGCAGTTCATTTTCTGCAAAAACTACATCTCTGCTGATAACAACCTTGCGGGCAGTGGGGTCCCACAGGCGATACCCCTTAACACCGTCAGCATAACCCAAGAATATACATTTTCTGGATTTTGGATCCAGCTTTGTTCTTTCTTGGGAGTTGTACATCACGTACACAGGACATCCAAACACATGTAGAGAAGAATAATCAGCTGGCTTTCCTTTCCACATCTCCATAGGCGTCTTCAAACCAATCGCCGTTGATGGTGATCGATTTATCACATAACAGGTGGTTTTGACTGCTTCTGCCCAGAAAGATTTGGCCAATCCCGCTGTTCTCAGCATGGCTCTTGTTCTATCTAGGAGAGTTCTGTTCATCCGCTCTGCTACACCATTCTGTTGAGGCGTATGTGCAACCGTGAATTGTCTCATAATACCCTCTTTCTTACAGAATGCTAGAAAGTTACCGTCTACATATTCTCCTCCATTGTCTGTCTTCAAGCACTTGATTCTTTTCCCAGTTTCAAGCTCTACTTGTGCTTTGAACTCCTTGAATACTGGAAACACATCTGACTTCTTCTTGATTGGGTACACCCATAATCTCCTGGAATAGTCATCAATGAATGATACAAAATACTTTGCTCCACCCAGGGATATTTCTGGTGACTCCCACACATCAGAATGGATTAAGTCCAGTATGTGTTTGCTTCTTGTAGTTACTTTAGCAAACTTCAATCTATGCTGCTTGCTTATCACACAGTGCTCACAGAAAGGTAAATTGACCATCTTGAGCCCGGGCAGGAGATTGCGTTCTGCAAGGACTTTCAAGCCTCGCTCTGACATATGGCCTAATCTGCGATGCCACATCATCGTCGTTTCTTCTTGGCTGGCTGCTGCAACTGATGCATCTGCCTCTTGCAACGTCTCTCCCAAAAGCATGTATAGATTGCTTGTGATCTTCTCTGCTTTCATCACCACAAGGTTTCCTTTCACTACTTTCAATATTCCACATTCAGTGTGGATCTTGCACCCGAGGTCATCCAATTGTCCAATTGACAATAAGTTCTTCTTTAAGCCCTTCACATGTCGTACCCCTTGAATTTTGCGAACAGTACCATCATGCATTTTTAATCTGACGGTACCGACTCCAGCAATATCTAAGGCGTGATCATTTCCCATGAACACAGATCCTTCCGAAATAGGTTCATAAGTGCAAAACCAATCTCGGTGTGGAGTCATGTGCCATGTCGCACCTGAATCCATTATCCAGACATCATTGAGTTTCTTTCCGCCTTTAGAGCTAGTCGCTGCTTCACTATACAAGATTTCTCCATCATCTGAGGTACTTGCAACACAACCTTGGGAGGTTGATGTTTCAGAATTCTTTTCTCCACCCTTCTTATTATGCCAACACTCCTTCTTCGAGTGCCCTCTCATGCCACAATTGTAGCATTTAAGATTCTTCCTTCTTCGAGATTTTGATCTACCATGATTCTGACTCCCACTGGAGCCACGTTCTGTTGATCTGCCTCTCATCACCGTTAAAGCCTCTGCTTGCTTTGAATTTTCTGACCTTTCCTCCTTATTCTTGCGCTTGGATTCTTCTTCAAGAATAGCACCGGCAACATCATCAAAGTGAAGAGAGTCACTAACATTGTTATTTGTGATGTTGATGATGAGTTGATCATACGAATCTGGTAAACTCTGAAGTAGAAGTTTCGCACGTTCATTTTCCGCTATTTTGAAATCTGATGCTGTGAGTTGAGCAAATAGCGTATTCAGAGTGTTGATGTGATCCGTTACCGACGTGGATTCACTCATTCGAAGAGTGTAGAGTTTCCTCTTCAAGAATATTCTGGTGTGAAGTGACTTCACCTCGTACAATTTGTTTAGAACATCCCAAATCTCCTTTGCAGTCTTCTTCTCTGCAACACTTGACAAAACTGAATCCGCCATTGCTAGGTGCAGATTGGCAACAGCATTGTCATCCTTCTCTTTCCACTTTTCATCAGTCATTTCTGTGGGTCTACTTTCAATTGCTTCTAGACAATTATCCTTCCTCAAAATTGCTCTTATCTTCAATTTCCACAAGGAGAAATTTCTCCCACTGAACTTCTCTATCTCGAATTTTGCTGCCATGGTTGTACACGAACTGAAGCGAGTTACACTATTTCACCGTGAATAGTACCGTATATGTGAACAGTATTGTACGTATGTCGTACACTAGAACAAATCCAGTATACGTTAACAATTACTGCAAAAGTATACAACCACACGTATGAATAATAACCGTATCTGTGAATAGTATAGTACAATTGAATAGTCCGTATACTGGAACAGTGACCGTAGCCCGTGAATAGTGCACCAGGTAGGTTCCCAGGAAAGAGAGGTGGGTCACTGATAGACACACTTAAATACCAAGTCTTTCCTAGCCAGAACTTCCCTAGACACTTTCACACTACCACACTTTATTTCCAGCAACAAGAATAATTCTTTTCTGATGTGGAAGATCAGACAATACTGCAACCACAGAGCATACTAAGAACCAACACTTTCACTGCAGCGAAATAAGGACCACGAACCAATGGCTCTGATACCACTGTTAGGTACCAGAGTGACGGAATAGTGTCTCACAACTAAAATAAGAGATGAGAAAATAGGAACTGAACACACAAAATTTAACGTGGAAAACCCTCAATGAATAAAGGGAAAAACCACGGGGCAAGACTAGAAGAATTTCACTATGAGAAAATATTACAACACCTCTCTCTAAATACTAGGAGAGAACAACCTCACAAAGAATATAAGAAAGTATACAAGAGAGGAAGAGATAATTCTTGGGATGGTTTTAATACTTCTCCTTAAGGCTCTTTATATAGCCTTCAAGGAGGAACTCCTTCGTTGCTCCCACCGATGTGGGACTTTCTTATATAAGTTCTAACACGTTCTTCACTTGTATCATTACTACCATGTCCACCTCTAGTTCAAGGTTCGGCATCTTCGTTCGAGTTTTGATTTTCTTTTCTTTGTTCTTTGGCTCCGATTTTTTATTTGATTGAATTTGGAGATTTTGTCTTTGAGGGCTAGGGTTTTAAGAAGAGTTTTTAGGACTGTTGAGACTTGAGAGAGTGAAGGTATTTTTTTTTCTTTAATTCTGCTTTTATTCCAACATATCATATGCTTTGACCTTTCTTCAGAATTTTTTTTTTTCTAAATCTTTTTTTTCTCTCTTATTAAAAAAATGACCTAAATTTATTTTTAAAGTTAATTAACAATTATTTAATATTTTTATATTAAATTCAATAGTTAATAATTAAAATAATTATTTCAATGCATTAAAAATATTTTTTAATATGATAATTTAAAAAATATTCTTAAAATCTTTTTTAACAAATTTTATTATTTATATTATTTTTTTATGCCATGAAAGAAGGAACATTGAATCAAACAGTAGTAGTTACTAAAATAAGAGGAAAAGAAAAAGACAAATCATTATGAGATTCATAAATATATATAGTGAAGGATGAATGATGGGAAGGCAAGAAATGATCCATCCAAATCCAAATTGAAAAGCTGCACTCAGACCAACTTTTGAGATCAAAGTTGCCATCCGTTGAATTCAAATAAAGCTAACCAGATTTTCTTGCTTAAAAGTAATTAAACTTTTAAAAAATTGATAATTTTTTGTTTAATAATATATAGGATCCGATTAATTAGTGTTTATAAATATTAGTTACTGATTATTTATTATTATTTTAGAAAAAAAAATTATATTTAATAAATTATTTATATTGAATAAAAACAATAATTTATTAATTATATTTTTTTAAATATCATATTAATCAATGTTATTAAAGTCAAATTTATTCAAATATGGCTTAAAAAAATTAATTTTCAAACTGCCGATATTTTAAAATTATTTATCAAAATACGTTGATTTTCAATAACCAAGGGAAGTCGCCAAAAAATTAAAAATAAAATAAGGGAAGTCGTCATATGATATGGCGACTTCCCTTCATATTTAAAAAATTAAAAAAAATAAGATCAGAAGTCGCCATATAATATGACGACTTCTGACCTTGTTTTTTCAATTTTTTCTTTCAATTGTAGTTCGGAAGTCGCCTTATCATATGGCGACTTCCGAACTAATTTTTTTTAAATTTAAAAAATGTTAATGTTATAAATTTTAAATGATTATAAAATTTAAACTTAAAAAAATTTAGTTCGAAAGTCGCCATATGATATGGCGACTTCCAAACTACAATTGTAAAAAATTTGAAAAACCAAGGTCAGCCATGACCTTAGTTTTTCAATTTTTGAAAAAAAAAAATGAAGGGAAATCGCTATATTATAAATTTTTTTTAAAATATATCAAAGAAAGTCGTTATATAATATTTTTTTTCAAAATCCGTTATAAATCAACGTATTTTGATAAATAAATTTAAAATATAGGTAATTTAGAAATTTTTTTTAGCAATATTATAATAAAAAAACCGTTATTAAACGCTAATTAATATTTCCCTCTTATATATATTGTATTACTAGTGATGACTTTTTTGAATGTTGATTTCTAAAACGACCTAGGAGAAGGGGCAAGAGGGTGATGGGCAATGCTGAGTCTTGCATAAAAAGAATTGAGATTTGAGACAAAAAGAAGCAAAACCCACAGCACTTCTCAGAGAGCGGACAAAGGAACCCTCCATGGATGCATGCAGATGCAGAGGGAAGATCGAATAGATCTCATCATTACAAAAATTGACTGTTCTTTTTGGCCTTGGGTTGGGGGTTGGGGCACTGCCCCCATAGCCCTAGCCCTAGCCCAGACAACAGCTGAGATATCAACAGGCAATAGCCTCAATAATTCTCTCATCAACTTCCATTAGTGGTCAATTTAGGCTGTAAAATTCTACGAATTCTGCATCGATTTATTTCGAATTAAATTTTTTTTTTAAAAAGTAAAAAAAGATGAAACGGGACGATTTTAATAAATATTTGTTCTGCTCTGTCTCTCTCTTCTTTTTAAAATTACTATTTTACCTCTTAAAATATTCTATATATTCTTTTTATATTTTTAATATATAATATACATATGTATATTATATATATATATATTAAAAAATTATATATACTAAAATTATATTTATAAATAAATTATAATATATTTTTTATAATATTAAATAAAAAATAATTAGTAAAAAAATGGAGTGGAACACCATGAAACAATTATGGATGTAACCGATATCCATGGAGACGAATGTTTTCAACATCCATATAAGAGTGGGACAAAAGTGGATAAGACAATTCCCTTCCCCGTCCCGCTCCATTGTTTTCTCTAAGTTAGTAGCTCACAAAGCTGCCACCATCTCTAAGCCACTCTTTGTTGGGACGCCCCCTTAGCTAGGGATGGCAATGGAGCGGGGCGGGGGCGGATTTTGCAGTATCCGCCCCCGCCCCGCCATAGTACTGCTCTGCCCCGCCCCCCGCCCCGCTCCGCCATGGATGTTGAAATTTCAATACCACTACCACCTCCATGGATGTCGGTTACCATCCATAACCGCCCCGCTCCGCCCCATTTGATATTTATTAATTATTTTTATTTTTTTCAAATAATAAAGCATTTTAAAAAAAAATTAAATATAAATTAAATATAAACATGTTTCTAATATAAGAAGAGAAAAAAATAAAGTATTAGGTTTAAGTTTTTAAAAATAAAAATAAAAATAATAAGTTTAATTATATTATTTTATTATTCATTTAAAAGCTAAATATGTAAGGGTAAAATTGTAATTTTAGTATTCGGGGCGGGGCGGTGCGGAGCAGGCAATTACCACAACTGCTCCATCCCCGCCTTTCAAACAAAAAAAACCGCACCGCCCCGCTCCGCCTCCATTGTTCAAAAAAAAAACCTCTCCATTCGGATCGGATCGGTTCGAAATCCATCGGTCGGATCGGGTTTTGCCATCCCTACCCTTAGCTCTAAGAATGACAATGGAGAAAGGCGGGGGCGGATTTTGCAATATTCGCCCCCGCCATTGGAATACTCTATCACGCCCCTGCCCCGTTTAGCTGTGAATGTTGAAATTTCAATAACACTACTACCTTTATGGATGACGGTTACATCCATAAGTCTCGCCCCACGCCATCCGATATTTATTAGTTATTTCTAAAATTTTCAAATAATAAAATATTGTAAAAAAATAAATATAAATTCGACATAAACGAGTTTCTAATCTAAAGAGAGAGAAAAAATAAAATATTAGGTTTAGGTTTTTAAAAAGAAGAATAAAAATAATAGATTTAGTTGTATTACTTTATTATCTTTAAAAAGCTACTTATTTAAGAATAAAATAGTAATTTCAATATTCAGGACGGGGCATAGCAGGCAATTACAAGAATTGCTTCATCCTTGCTTTTCAAACAAAAAAAGCCTCTCGGTCCCGTTCCGCCTCCACTATTGAAAACAAATATATATCTCCATTTAGATCGGATCTATTCGAAATACATCACACGATTCGGATTTTACCATCCCTACACAGCTCCTTCAAATATCAAAATATCTACCCTCCGATCTAAATTACTAAAATCTTTTTACCAAGTCAAATAAATTATTAATTTAATTAAAAGTTCTGTTTCCAAATCCAAGCAGAAATCATAAAATTATATATATATATATATATAAAATAAAATAAAAAAACTTGTTTTAGAAATCTGTTCCTTGAGCCTAATTAACGAGTGAATGTAATGTAAGCAAGGCAACAATTTAAGTCTTTGCAGGCGAAGAATGATGTTTGGAATTAATGGGGTAGTTCAAAAGTAAGTGTAAATGAAGAAAGTTACAGCTACATGAATCATCAAAGTGTTATTAGTAATAGAAAAGCAATATTGTAACAAGGTTTAATATTGGTGCTTTTGATTTGAGGCTGATTTGTAACTTTTAAAGGTGAAAAGATAATCTACCTTTTTTATTTTCATAAATGATAAAATTAATCTTTAGATTAATGTATTTTTTATTTAATTTTAGAAACATATAGCATTGTAATTATTTTAATATATTGAGTAAAAAAATCAAATATAATGAGAATATAATTATTTTTTTAGGTTAAAAGAATTTTATTTTTTAGAAAAATAAACATTGTATAATTTCTAAAATTAAATATTATACTAATCATTTTTTTGACATTGTTAATAAATTTCTTAAAATAAAAATGATTTTCATTCTTTACTTTTTAGCATTATGTCCGTTTTAGACCTTTTAACTCTTTACAATAATTTTCACAATCATACCAAACGCTTCAAAATCTTAAATCACAATTTTCACAATAAATTTTTATAATATTTTTCAAACACACTCTACTCAAATCGAACTTTTTTCAATCAATTTTTTTTTCCAATAACAATACTAAATTATGCCTAAATGGAGTAAAACTTAATTGTGACATCAATTAGTGTTTAAAGGTGTTTCAAAATATTTATAATTATAGCTGAGGGAACAAAATAATTTATGATGAATTTATTGATATATATTATAATATCTTTCAATAAAGAAAAAAATTAAAATTAATTAAAAAAAAAAAGGAATTTCTTTAGAAATTATCTTTTGAAAATGTATGAAAGCAACATTACATGCCATCGATTTCAAAGGTGGTGCCATTATCATGGTTTGGTCTGATGCAATGACACAGTCAGTGACACCATATTTTAATAAAATTTCAAATTTAAATATTCATATTTTGAGTTCAAATTTATCTTATAAAAATCGGTATCCTTAGTTACTTATTATAAATTTTTATCAAATTATAGGACTAATACATTTATAAACTTTTTAATCTTGTTGTATTTTGTTAAATCTAAACAAAATAGATAAAAGCAATTAGGAATTATATAAATTTAGCAGTAATTGATTTTATAAACTAAATTTCAATTGAGATGATTCATGATAGTGTTAGATAAAAATAAGTTTATTTTAATAAAATTTTCCGAGCCAAATTTATCAACTTGAAGGGAAAGAAAAATGAGACTAAAAGAAATTATTAATAATCTTATTATGAATACATGTTAGAAAACTTTATAAATATAAAAGACATCTTGGGCAAGTACACTACAATGATAAAATGAATTGACTTTTTGACAATTTGTGTATGTTCTAAATATGATTTCAATTACATGCTAAAATTCAACAATCCTCATCATATATCTACAATAATATACTAATTAATAAATATTTATTTATTTAGTTTTAATTATATATAAAATATATTTCAAAATATTAAAATATTAATATAAAATTAATTTAATAATAAACATAATATAAATGATAGAGGCTCCGTTTAGTATTATTATTGGCACAATTTTTGAAGTTAAAAGTTATTTTCATTGCAAACACAATACAAAATGAATATAAAATTTTGGCTTTTGCGATTTTAATCATAGTTGGCAACCCAAACCAATAAGTCAAGAAAATGGAGTTTTTGGGCTTTAGGAGCTAGTTTTTTATTTATAAAATAACTTTATTATCCTCACATCTCTAAATTTTTATTATTTTAAATATATATTTTTTACATTTCAATTTCTCACAGTAACGTCAAATACTTAAAAATTCTTAAACCAACTTTTTTAAACCTAAATTTTTTTCAACATTAATGCTAAACTAACCCAGAGTTGGTTCGGACATGAGCTTTAGGTTATCAAAGTATCATTGTATCAATTGGGTCCATGAAACCTTTAAAACTTACATAAAACAAGGAAAATAATACGATTGATTTATATTGAAGAAATAATACATGAAAACACGATCACTATTTTGTAGGAAAAAGCCAAATCATACAACAAAAAATATGATAAAGAGTTTGAAAATAAAATTTTACAAATAGTTGGATTATTTTTAAATTTTGTATTATTTATTTGTATTGACATGATTTCTACTTTCTCTTTTTTGAAATTAAAATAATTTTAATGCAATAAAAGATGATAGTAGTAATTTTTTTAATATTACTTTCTTGAAAAAATAAAAGGTAAAAAGTATAGTGGTGTTGGAGACAAACAAGCAGAAAAGGAAGAAGAAATTAAAACAAAAGGACAAAACCCTGGGGAGGGAATACGCAAGGTAAAGGGAGGAAAGAAAGAAAGACGAGACACACACCGTTTCAATCACCTTACAATTATTTGATGTTCTTAGTAAGAGAGAGAGGGGAAGAGAAAAGGACGAAGAAGAGAGGAGGAGAGAAAAAGAAAAGACTCCTTTTCTTTAGATTTATTCATAAATCATAAATCAAATTGAACCAGATTTAAATCGAGTTTAAATTTATATTAATAAAGATTATATTTGTTTAGATTCAATTTAATTCAAAATATAAATAAAATAATTTTGTTCAGACTTCAAACTCAACTTGAAATATAAAAAACACTATTCAACTTTACACAATTTTGCTTAAATTTATACAGATTTAAAATGATTAATTCTCTTTAACAATAATTAATCATTTTTAAAAAATAATCGTTCATCTTTAAAAATAGATCAATTTCTATTAAAAAAAAATTAATTCTTCTTAAAAATCTATATTAACAACAGTAAAACAAATTGGGTTTGAGGCAAAAAAAATAATAATAATAACTAAAGACTGATCTGTTTTTCAAACGATCTCATTTTGTTGCAGAAATTTATTTTTCAAGTTGAATATTTTTGTTCAAATATTCTAAATATTGGATAAATCTATAAAATTTGAACAGGTCTACTACTATTAGGATCCCACGTACAAATGATTGGTGCTGTAAACCATTGTCTCCTTAAGTCACAGCATCGCGTTCCCATTACACAATCATCGACCCCACTTCTTCTTCTTCGATCCTATATTTCTGATTTTTCTTCTTTCTCTCAACGTCATCTCTTCTACTCTGACCAAAACCCCAATCATCATTTTCTCACTCACGCCTATCACACGTGACTCTTTTATTTTTTTTATTTTGGTTTATATACACCCCACTATGCTCCTATTACAACCTCCCTGTTGTACGTACTGTACGAAATGGTACAGTATTTAAAATTCCATTTGGTAAGAGTAAATTAACTTTGGGCGTGGGGTTCAGGCCAACCAAACAAACCAGACTCTCTGCCTCTGTGCCTCTCAGTCAAGAAAAGAAGGCAAAATTTTTAACCAGCAATTTGGGTTTTCTTGCAGTCTTTACTACTATTACTACTACCCACTCTGCAAACTTTTACATTTCATTCTTTCATCTTCTTCTCTTCTGCCTTGTTTCTCTATTGTTTTAAATTTATCCCAAAAAAACAATCTTTTTCTTTTGAGGGACATGAAAATAAAATTATGGAAACTCTTCTTTTTTCTTTCTTTGGGTTAAATCCCTTCCTTTCTCATATTTCTTAAACCTTTTATATTTGATTGGTGCTTGCAAGTTAATTTTTCAGACTCCACTAAATTTATTCTCGACTCAAACTTCAAACTATAAGTGATCGATCAAACTTTGAGTATTTTGATCTTCAATAAATAAAAAATTTGTAAGTTTAATCAAGCTTTTCATTTTTTTTTTTAAATTTATTTATAGTTTGTTGGTGAAGTACCAATAAAAAAATGATGTTAATTTCAAACAAAAAAATCAACGTATGTCATGAAAAAAAAAAATCGTCTCAAAACTCCAATAGCACTTTTTTTATAACAAAATAAAACTTATTAAGAGTAGATTGTTTCATGAAAAATATTTTTCATGTTTTTTTTTGTGTTTGTTTCACGAAAAATAATTTTATTTACAAAAAATAAATTTTGAATTAAGGAAAAATTAATTCATTTTTCAGAAATTAAAGTAAAATAAAAATGATCGATCTCTTATGTATAGGGATCGATCTCTTAAGAATATAAATTAAAGCAAAGTAAAAAATATCGATCCTTTAAGTATAAGAATCAATCATTTTTATATCAATGTAGATTTTTTTTAAAACAACCAAACAACAGAAAGAAATTTACACGGGATCATCCCAACAACAAAAAAAATCAATTTTTCTAAAAAAAAAAATCAATTTTCGTGAAAACAAACAGACCCCAAACTATACTCCGAAATCAAATTTTTTTAGTTATAAGTTTGTGGAAGAATTGATGGCAATTAAGTTAGAAACCTTAATGTAAACATCGAATTTTGTCCGAATCAAGTCCCAAAATAATTCAAAATGAACTTTTAGTTATTAAACAATTCTCGAATGAGTCTCCTCGTCCGTTAATCTAGTTTCATTAATCAAGTCCAATTGTTGTAATTGGATCTGATTTATTAATCCAAATTAATAATTGGGGTCCATTCTTAATGAGTATAATTAATGAGAAAAAAAATATTTTAAGAGATAAATATACTTAATGGCTAAGAGTTTTTACTGAATAGAAATTTTTGATGATCAATTAATGTGATTTTATAAAATATAAAATGATTCTTAGCTTTAGAATTATGAGAGATATATAATTTTGATTTTATCTTTATGTGAGGGATAATTTTTCTGTAAGGGTTTCTTAGAATAATAGTGATATGAAAAAGAGTCTGAGAAAACATCCGATTAGATGTGATAAAATTTATTTCCAGTGTTTAAAACTATTGAGTGTGGAAATTAAGTTTGTTTCGCCATCTTATTTAGTGTTTGTTTAATTGAATATTTTGTACTCTACATAATTTTTTTGGTAGATATAGATAATTGAGATCAAATCACGTTTAAATATTTGTTTATGTGTGATTTATTTCACGTTTATCTCGGTATTAAAAAGTTTCTGCTCAAAAGATCTTAACATCTTTCCCATGAAGAAAAATGTGAAAGAAATTGAAAAATAAATGGTCTAAATAATTCCATTGGATCGGACACGATTAAATCTTTGGTTTTGAATGTTTTATCATGGTTTCGTTTTTCTCTTATCACATTTATGATTTTTCAGTTAATTTAAAATAAGATTATTATTTTATACAACAAGACATTTTATATGATTATCATGTGCTCATTTATCAATTAAATGATTTATTTAAAATATATTTTTTTATTTTTTATATATAAAATAATGAACTTTAAAAGTTTAAATAATAAACAATATATATTTTTGATAATTTATTAAATTAATTATTTTATGTTTAATTATTGATTTTTATTACTAATTTTTATTTATTTTCTTGTTAACATTGAAATTCATATTAAAATAAAATTTCTTTAATAAATAACATTTTTAATTAAATTAAATATTGAATAATTTTTATTTATTTTCTTATTAATCTTGAAATTTTATTAAAAATTGTGAGAAAAAACTTTTAAATTTATTGTTAATCCAAGTTTAGATGGAATGCATACTAGACAAGCTCTCAAAGGTTGCGAGTTTAAATGAACTTAGGCACTTAATGGCATTCAAGCTTAGATAAAAGTTTTGATATAATTTTGATAATATTTGATATAATTTTTATAATCTTAGATATAGTTTTGATAACATTCATTTAATTTAATAATTTTTATAATAATTTTGATAAACTTAGATATAGTTTTGATAAACTTTGTGATAATTTTGATAATTATTAATATGATTTTGATAAATTTTAATATAATTTTGGTAACATAATTTTGATAATATATATATATATAATATAATTTTTAAAATCATTTTGATAATTTATTATAATTTTGATTAAAATTTTTTTTTTAAAAAATTCAGAACATAATATGTGGGTTACTTTATCCCACGGTTCTTTTAAGTCCCCACCCCAATAATTCAGTCATCTCTCTCCAACTTATTATATCATTAAAGCCTGCGTGACTTCAATTATTGCAATGATCCCAAAAGCATGACATTTCTGACCTGTGCATATCCTCTAGTCTACATCCTTTCTTCAAAACCCACCCCATGCGCGTGGGACCACCCTACTCCCCTTCTCTTCTTATTCATTAGACACTTATATTTATAAATAATAAGGTTAATATGAAAAACATGCACTCAAATGAGGAATTATTGTGAAATGGTACAATGAATAAAAGTTATTTGAAAAAGAGAAATTAATAATTAAAAATTGTTATAAAGGATATTGTAAAAATAAAATTATCCTTGATAAAAAAACCTTTTCCTCCCTTTTTCTTTTATTTTTTAATTTAATTTTTAATTAAAAATAAATATTCTGAAAATAAAAACTTTTTAATTTTAAAAAATAAATTTTTAAATTTTTTTTTATACTTTTTTTAATTAAAAAATTTTAAAAAATAAAAATAATATGCCTAAAATTAAATTTTCTTTATTTTTTTAATTTTTTTTAAATTTTAAAAATATATATATATTTAAATATTTTATTTTTTAAATTTATTTTCAATTAAAATTTTTAAAAAATAATATTTCCTTAATGAAAGAAAAAAGAAAAGTAAATTTTTTCATTAAAGGTAATTTTGTCTTTACAATATCCTTTATAATAATTTCTAATTATTCATTTCTCTTTTTCAAATAAATTTTATTCATTATACCATTTCACAATAATTCTAGATGGAGTGCACGTTTTTCATATTTTTCCTTTATAATATTTGACACACGAATTATAAAAAATTTAATTTAAATATAATTAAAAATATGTGAATATATTAAAATTTTATAATATAAATTATTAATACATCAAAATTTATATAAATATTAAATATTTTAAATAAAATTATAATATAAAAAATATATAAATATAATACAAATACATAAATTATCAAATCTTTGCTCAATCTCAAAATCCCCATTCCCCTCCATATTTTCAACCAAATTTTACACTCGTTGGAACCCAACTCCGGGATTTTTTATACTTAAAAGACCAAAACGACATTGCCTTTATTTTTAATTATTTTTTATATTTATTTATTAGTATTAATTTTTTTTTTTATAAAATAGTTTGTAATTTTAAAATTAAAAAAAAAAATTCATAAACGTTAATACTTAAATTTTAAATTTATTAAATGTCATCTATTAATAAATGTATAAATCAATTAAATTAAGTTTGAATTTAGTACTAGCATTCTTTGAAGAAAAATATTAATGAATGTCTAAGTGATATTGATTTAATTGATATATATATATATATATATATATCAATTCAATAAATATAATATATTAAATATAATTTTTTTAAAAAATAAAAAATTAAACGGACTCTTCTTTGAAATAGTAAATGATGGTCTCTTTGTCTGCTTGGATTGAACGTAATAAAAAGCAGTTTGTGGTCAAAATCTCATGCTAATCTCTAATCTGACTAAGAAATTACTTAACCACATATATATATATATATATTTAATTCAATAAATATAATATATTAAATATAATTTTTTTTAAATAATAAAAAATTAAACGGACTCTTCTTTGAAATGGTAAACGATGGTCTCTTTGTCTGCTTGGATTGAACATAATAAAAAGCAGTTTTTGGTCAAAATCTCATGCTAATCTCTAATCTGACTAAAGGTTTGTTTAGCATTGCTGTTGAAAAAAGCTTAGGTTGAAAAAATCTCGAGTTAGAAAAAGTTTGTTTATAAAGTGTGGTGAAAAAGTGTGGTTTAAAAACTTTTAAGTGTTTAGCATTGCTGTGAAAAAGTGTTGTAGGAAATTGAAATGTCAAAAAAAGATATGTTTAAAATAATAAAAGTGTAGAGATGTGAGGATAATAAAGTCATTTTATCCAAAAGCCAACTTTTAAAGCCCAAAAGCTATATTTTTTTGGCTTTTTGGTTTGGCTTTTCAAACCATGGTTTCAACAGCAGAAGTAAAATTTTTTTATCTGTTTAACATTGTGTTTGCGGTGAAAAGCAGCTTTTGACCTCAAAAACTGTGCCAGAAGCAATGCTAAAGGAGGCCTAAGAAATTACTTAACCACTATCCTTCTTTTTATGTTCTTTTTCTTCCCAAGGTTTTTCTCTGCTCACACATCAGGCTTAGCTCAAAAGAGGGGCTTTTTGGATCATTCTAGCCAATCGGTTATTGCCACCTAGGAAGAAACTGGTAAAGGTGCACTGTTTTTGGTTGGCAAGTCAACGTTCCCAGGGTGGTCAAACACCTCATTTCAATTATGTCATTGGAAGAAATGTTAATTCACGACTGGGAAACTGCAATACAAATCCTGGATTAATTGGTCATCATTTGAAACAAACAAAAAAACAAACAGTGCCAATGCTATATAATTGTGTTTAAGGACTGAGTTCGGTTCGGCTCGGATCGGATCGATTTTTTCGGATTTTAAAAATCGAATCGAGAAATTCGATTTTTTCATATTCGTAACCGAAATCGAACCGAAAAAAAATTTAATAATTGGTTATAACCGAACCGCGATAGCTCGGTTCGGTTATCGGTTTTTCATATCATTTTTTGCTTTTGAATTTTTGAGCTTAATCGGTTATTTATGCCTAACATGCTATTTCTACAATCAAAGTATTTTAGTTTTTAAAAATTTTAAAAATTGTCTTTTTTTTATAATGTTTTTAATTTTTTTTCACTAATTTAGAAATAAAATATTTATTTTTATATTAAAAATTTTAAAAATCAATTAAAAAATAGAATTCGGTTCGGTTCGATTAATTGTGATTTTTTTACTTATGAACCGAAAATCGAATCGAACTGAATAAATCGAACTAATAACCGAATCGAATTTTAACCGAATTAAAAAAAAGAACCCAAATCGAACCAAACACTACGATTCAGATCGATTTTCGATTTTTTTCTCAGCCCTAATTGTGTTTGGTAAAACAACACATTTTAATCATTATATTTCCTCATATCCTCATGATGAGTGTAGTCTTTAATATACATTATAGTAACAAAAATTTAGTCAATTTTTTTTTTTAAATCATTTTTTCATGTTGGGATGATGCTGATGATTTCTGGGCCTTGTTTGGTGAGAACACAATAATTCA
Organism: Fremontodendron californicum; assembly: GCA_030761205.1. NCBI lineage: Eukaryota > Viridiplantae > Streptophyta > Magnoliopsida > Malvales > Malvaceae > Fremontodendron > Fremontodendron californicum. The sequence continues at coordinate 32,992,705 of JAULJL010000005.1, forward strand.
CTAACAGTGTGAAGTTATAGTCAGCATTAATTAACAAATCTTCCCATCAAAGTATTTAATAATGGATTGTGCTGTGGAAAGGTAGATACATTCTTAATTGAAAAACACAAGATAAAGAAAAGCTTGTCGTTGCCTTGAACCCGGTAAAACAGAAGATTTGCTTAAAGCCTCATTTTTTCTCATCAGTCATCAGCCATTTCTTAAAAGGATTTTGTTAACAAGTGTTCTCAGGTCACTCTTTAAAGTTACTATATATAATAATATTTTCATTCAATATATTGAAAATGATAAATAAAATTATCAGCTATTGTATTTAATACAATATTTTTATTATAAATAGCATATTAACTCAAATTGAATCAAATTCCATTTTTGCCTTTATTACTTTGAAAAACAAAAAATTAACTCTCTTTCTCCTTCTCTCTCCCTCTCTCTCGTGTATGAACCGGTGTATATTTATATAGATTCACGTGCGTTGTCAACCAGGATTTGTCGGTCAATCTTAATCGCACAAGGCAAACCAAATAAAAAAGTGTGTCATAGAGGAAGGGGGTGGTGGGTTGTGTGTTTACATTAAAGAAGTTTGGATAGGGTTTCTTTTTTAACTCTCTTTCCAGGGTAAATCTCTCTTCATCAAACCAAAGAGAAAAAAAAGAACATCAAGATATTCAAAGTCGTCTTTGCAGTTGTTTTTGGGGGTTCTTTTTGCAAGAAAAAGGTTAATGGAGTTAGCTTTGAGCTTGGGTGATCCCTCAAAGCCATTTTCGTTTCTTGACAAAACCCCAAAGTTATCAAGCAAGGATCCAGGGTTTTGCATGGGGCTCGGGAATGGGTTCAGATCACAAGAGAAAGGGGATGCTTTTGAAGGTGAAAGTAAAGGACAAGCTAGTAGAGATGGAGATGACAAAAAGGTTTCTTCAGATCCACCTCTTCAGCTTGATCTTCTTCCTTTCTCCCCAGTTCCTCGTTCCCAACCTTCTTATCAGCTTCGCTTTCCTTGGCTCACCGATAATCGTGAGTATTTTGTTTTCCCCTTCAACCCAAGCTTCATGTTTATCTCTCTGTTTTTTATAAGAAATAGAAAAAAGAAAGTTGAAGTTTGCATTTCTCGTTTATAAAAATATATTAGTAATATTTATGAAGAAAATTAAAAAGATGTCATTTTTTCTTCTTTAGTTCTCTCTGCAACCAAGATGATATTTTATGGGATATTTAGATCTGGGTATTTTGGATTTTGATTGTTTTTCTAATCATCTGATTCTGACTTGAAGAGAATATTAACTTTTTGCATTTTTTTATTTTAGTTATAGAAACGGGTTCATCAAAGGGACCGGGAAGAGGGTTAGACGTGAACCGGTTGCCGGTGGTGGCGCTGGCGGATGAAGCTGAGGAAGGGCCGGCGCTGTCGTCTCCCAACAGCGCGGCGTCTTCTTTTCAGATGGATTTTGGGATTAGAAACGGAAGCAGCAGAGGCAAGAGAGACCTGGAAGTTGAAACTGAAAGAGCTAGCTCAAGAGCCAGTGATGATGATGAGAACGGTTCAACTCGGAAGAAACTCAGGCTCTCTAAAGAACAATCTGCATTTCTCGAAGAAAGTTTCAAAGAACAAAACACTCTCAATCCTGTAAGTCAAAATAGAATGAATTTTGTTTATTTCTCTCTTTGGTTTTACGATTCTGGTTTAAAATTTTTGATTGATTTTTTTTCTTTAAATGTTGGTTCAGAAGCAAAAACTTGCCCTGGCAAAGCAATTAAATCTTCGTCCTCGCCAAATTGAAGTTTGGTTTCAAAATAGAAGAGCAAGGTATTTATTTATTTTTTAAGAAAATAAATAATATTCATACTTTTTTTATTTTCAAGAAGTCGAGGTTTATGAGAATGTTTTTATGAATATAGAAATCTTTTTTTGGGGGGGTTTATTTTAAAATAGTGATTTGAATAAAAATGGTACAAAACAGGACAAAATTGAAGCAGACGGAGGTAGATTGTGAGTATTTAAAGAGATGCTGCGAGACACTGACAGAAGAAAATAGGAGGTTACAAAAAGAAGTGCAGGAATTAAGAGCCTTGAAAACTTCTCAACCATTTTACAAGCAGCTACCTGCCACTACCCTCACTATGTGTCCTTCATGTGAGCGTGTCGCCACCACTTCCACCGCCACGAACGCCTCCTTTGCCGCCGCTGGCTGCAATACCGATGCCAAAACTGGAGGATACCCTTTTTTCTCCTCTACAAACACATGTGACCAAAAGCCAGCCCCAAGCCCACCAGGCTGCTTCATGAAATCATTGGATGTGACCAGTCAAAAGATGTGACCGCCCCTTTTTTTTTCTTTTCAATTTTTGTAAATATTTTTTACTTGGTTCTTGAATTTTTTTTAATTTGTGTTTAGCAGTTTTCCTGATGATGGGAAGGAAAAGAAAAAAAAACGAGATTTGAGTTTTTGATAGATTTTGTTTTGACTGGGTTTATGGGGGAAGAAGTGGAAGAAATTTTGTTAGAAAGCTGGCCGTTTTGTTTGACGAGGAAAGAAATTAACTATAATTATAATTATAGTTACTGTAATCTAAGGGTTTGCGTGTATTGAGATTGAGTATATAATCCTATTAGTAAATCATTCATTTATTTCGTCGTTTTCCAATGCATTCTTTGATTTGTTTTTTCCTTTTATTTCTAGAATTTATTTACTATTTTTTCTATACAAGGGAAGGTAGTAGCTTTTTTTCTTACGTCATAAATTTCATATTCTTTTTTTAATTGAAATTTGAAATCTTCAAACTGAAATATCATATTTTCAAGTGTTGGACACTTTTTTTTGGATGCTGTAAGTGTTGACTTATTCTTGGACTATTGGTGAATTTTATTTAGTTTCCCTTTTTGTTATTTTAGCTTATACAAAACACCACAGTTACTAACTTCTAAATAATTGCTGAATAACTGTTAAATAGTTACCAACTATTAAATAACTCTTAAAGTGACATTCAACGTGTTTAGAATTTCATATCTTTAATATTTTTTTTATTTTAAATTGTAATTTGTTTTTGTAAAAAAAATATTTACCGAGTAAAATAATTTGTTATTAAAAGGTTGGACTATGAAAGAAGGAAAAAAAATACAGCCGTTACTTACTATAAAAGAAGAGAAGAAATAGAGCAAATTGAATGCAACTTCTACTTCACAAGTAGCACTTAAATAGTAGACATGTTGAAAAATTGAGCGAGTAGGTTCGGTTTTAATTTGGATAGTGTCCGAATAATGTTTTAAAAGTTTGGACACTGTTTAGTTTGATTTGAACTTATTTTTTAATTTAATTTTAAGTGTAAAATACATTTAAAAATATAAAAATTATAAAAATTAATTTTTTAATATTAAAATTAGTTTTTAAATATTAAAATAAAAAATGGAAAATAGCTAGAAAGCCCTTACTATCTCCCTTTTAATGAAGTAGGGATAATTATTTGTGAGATACAAAGTATCGTTTATGTGGCTTAAAGATTTAAATTAGAGCCATGCCCAATTGATACAATAATGAATTTTGCTAATAAGTACCCTTAGTGCATTCCTTAAGATTAGTTAATATACTATTTATAGGAAAAATAATGTATTAAATACAAAAGTTGATAATTTTATTTTTCATTTCTAATGTATTGAATGAAGATATTGTTATATATAACAACATTAAAGAGTGCCCTTAAGATACTTGTTAACAAAATCCTATAATAATTAACAAGGAAGTACCAAGATTAAGTTACCTAACAATCAACGGTATATTCACGATTAATAATCACAATTATTACTATATATATATATATGTATATATTACAATTAAAATCATTGTAATCATCCATTTGAATATTTAATTAAATAAATATTCTCAATTACTTGAAGAATAGGATTTGAATATATCTTTTAAGCTAATCTCAAAAGCAATGGTAATACTTGGTTGTGAAGCTACAATTTTTTTCGTAGCAAAGGGCCATAGTTGATGGTAGAAATCCCATAGCGCTAGACTTGAAAATTCGTTTATTTGTGCCGTGTTTGTTTATTTTTTATGTTAAAATCGTGTTTAAGGTATTTTATATTAATATAAATTTTGACATGTTAATAATTTGTGTTATATAAATTTTGACACATTCGTATATTCATGTCATGTCGTGTTTCATTTCGTATTTTAGTTCTTTTTTCTTGTATCTTGTTCGTATCATGTCCAATATTACCAAATCTACCTGTAGCTATAATTGTCTAGAGATATGTTCAATCTTCAACGTGACTGATGGCAGATGATAGCTAGACAAGTTGAAGTTGATGCTGAGAATTGACGACCAAAGACGAGACGCAGGGTCGCATAAAATAATAATAAAAAAAAAAAAAAAAAAAAGACAAGGAAAACGTTTGTGTTTCACCCCCTGATCATTATGGCAATGGCTAGAACAACAAATCTGCCATGTCAGGCATGCTAGCTACCTTGTAAGAGTTAGGTATATGAATTAATATTATTTGCAAGGGACGATAGCGCCATGTAATGATTTCATATGCCTTGATATATATGCTTGGTGACTGGAAAGTATCTAGGGTTTGATTAAAACAAAACAACTGGCTCTAGATGTTTTGGTAATGGCAGAGTTTTTCATTAACTGGTATATATTTTGTTTAGGGAATTATCTAACACTTGAAAAAAAAAAGACTGCAACCAAGCTCAAATTCATGAGATACTCGGCATTTAGGGCCCATTGTTGGATGATTTCAGGTGCAAGGGGACCATGTGAAGAAGCCTGCCTATTGTTGGGACATCTGCACTGATAAGAAAGCAACATATAAGGCTTTAATTTGTCACATAAGGGTAACAATAAAGGGTTAAGAATTTCTCATCATCGATCATCGAATGAAGAATTGATTTAAACTGTCTTGAATTTTAGCACAATTTGCTCCTCATTGGCATTGGCACTGGCACTATATATCCAGAATGTAAACCTCTCAAAACAAGTAGGACAACTGCACATTTGCACTTCAGCCTTAGGGATGAAGACAAGCTATATGCACATTTTGCATCAATACTTGTAGTTGATAAAATTCACTAAGATTGCGTTTGGAAATTTGGATTTCAAAAGATAGATTTGAATTTCAAAAATAGTGTAAATTGTGTAATAAAACACATGTAAATGTAACATTGATGATTATTTTTCAAATCCATGAATTTGATAGATGCCTATTTAGTAGTGAATTTGAAAAACCTATAACAATTAGGTTGTGTTTGGGAACTTGGATTTCAAACAATAAATTTGGATTTCAAAATTAACGTAATTGTGTAGTAAAACACATGTAAATGTAGCATTCATGATTATTTTTCAATTTCATGGATTTGTTGGATGCCTATTTAGTGGTGAATTTGAAATACCTATAGGTATTTGTGAATTTGAAATTCATGTTTTTATACCTTTCAAATATATTAACCATATTGAATTTTAATTAATTTATACATAATGTATGCATCCCATTTTTACAATTTATATAGCAAATGAAATCTAAATCCAAAATTTTAAATTCATATTTTCAAACATAGCATAGAAAAGCTAAGCTAAGGTATGAATTTTAAATCAAACTCCATTATTTTGTCACAAAACTGTTAAACCTTAAATTAAAGTTAATTTAAATATTATTAAGGTTGTTTTTTCTTACATGAATTTTGTAGTAAAAATATTAACTATTGGATGGCTTGGCTGAATCAGCCTGATCAAGAAGAGGCTGGGATACTTGGAAATGTGGGGTTTTAGTCCAAAAGTCTTACTACAAATCCAATCAACAAAAGATTTCTTTGGTTAGGCTACCTTGGTCACTTCCTCTCCTTTATGCTTCTTTAATTATATATATATATATATATATATATATATATATATATATATATATATATATATATATATATATATATATATAAAAGCTAGCCTCAAGGCTCAACAAAAAGTAAAAAAGAAAAAAGAAGAATAGGCCAGGACTAGGACCGAAAGATTATTAATGGTCTGGCCTACTTCCCACAGCTTATAATGAGGAGAATGAGGCCCAAGCAATCATTTAGATCAGTCTGCAAATTTGTGGGCAAACCCTAAACCCACAATGTCAAAAGAAACCCTTTCAATTGCCCATCAGTGATTGGAATTCAGAAACAGGCATGTTTGCCCATTGATGAAGAAAAAAGAGATTAAAAATACAGTTCGTTTTTTATATACTGTTGTGTTGTTTAGTTTTTTAATTTAACAAATAAAATTAAAAAATTATTACATTTTATTTTTTTTAAATTAATTTTTTATGTTTTAAAATATATTTTAAAGAATAATTATCTCGTACACTGTTAGCGGAATGTTTAGACTTCAAAAGCAAGATTAATAAGATGACACATACTCTTAGAGTATAATAAAAATTAATTTTAAAAAACTTGTGTTGTTAAAAACTTTCCACTATCAATGTACCAAATAATTACTCTATCTTAAAATGCATATGTCATCTTGCTAAATCTACTTCTGAATCTAAAAATTTTAGAGACGATAAATGACATAATTTCTTATATATATATATATATATATATATATGGATAATTATCTTATAAACTAACAGTGTAGTTTTTTAATTCTATAAGCGAGATTAAAAAGCTGCTACGTGTCCTTAAATTATATTTTAAAAAATAAAAACAAAATACATGAAACACGTGACAGTTTTTTAACCCCGCTTGTAGAGTTAAAAAACTCTACTACCAGTGTATAGGATAATAATCATATATATATGAGAAGATATCCACTTATACTAATGTAAAACTAAAGTTATTTTACACATTTTCATAACTTTTTATATGATTTACATTTGTTTAATCCAACCGTCGTATTTCATGTTTTATTCACGTAGATCATGCACGTCGAATTAAAAATGTCTAACTATTTGTTCGACGGAAAAAACTTTCAACCGTTAAATATATATTGAAAAAGACAATATTCTCAATCGATATGATAGAGATATCGGATCGATTCGAAACTTTACGTCCACGACGAGTAAGATTATATTGTTAAATCCAACGGTCGGTTTGTTAAAATATAAATCGTATAAAAAGTTAAGAAAATATGTAAAACTAATTTAGCTTTACATTAGTGTAAGTGAATCCATCCTCTATATATATATATATATATATATATATTTACATTAGTGTAAGTGAATCTATATTTTATATATATATATATATATATATATATATATGAGTACATCAATTTTCATAAACGTAATAGAGGTAAATAAGGAGAAAAAACATATATATATATATATATATAAATATATGAGTACATCAATTTTTATATTTTTTTAATTCGACCGTCGTATTTCATGTTCTATTCACATAGATCATACACGTCGAATTTCGAGTAAATTAAAAATGTCTGACTATTTGTTCGACGAAAAAAACTTTCAACCGTTAAATATATATTGAAAAAGACAATATTCTCGATCGATATGATAGAGATATCGGATCGATTCGAAACTTTACGTCCACAACGAGTACGATTATATTTGTTAAATCCAACGGTCCGTTTGTTAAAATATAAATCGTATAAAAAGTTACAAAAGTATGTAAAACTAATTTAATTTTACATTAGTGTAAGTGAATCCATCCTATATATATATATATATATATATATATATATATATATGAGTACATCAATTTTCATAAATATAATAGAGGTAAATAAGGAGAAAAAACATATATATATATATATATATATGAGTACATCAATTTTTATATTTGTTTAATCCGACCGTCGTATTTCATGTTCTATTCACATAGATCATACACGTCGAATTTCGAGTAAATTAAAAATGTCTAACTATTTGTTCGACGGAAAAAACTTTCAACCCTTAAATATATATTGAAAAAGACAGTATTCTCGATCGATATGATAGAGATATCGAATCGATTCGAAACTTTACGTCCTCGACGAGTACGATTATATTTGTTAAATCCAACTGTTGTTTTGTTAAAATATAAATCGTATAAAAAGTTACGTAAGTACGTAAAATTAATTTAGTTTTACACTAGTGTAAGTGAATCTATCATATATATATATATATATATATACACGAGTACATCAATTTTCATAAACATAATAGAGGTAAATAAGGAGAAAAAGAAAGAGCAAAGTTAGTAATTTTCTATTTAGCTATTGCTTTTTGCTACCTTCCTTTTTTTTTATTTCCTTGCATTTTTCAAAAATTGCTATAAAGCTATGGAAATTGCAAAAAGCAAACCCATATTTGGTTAAAAATAAAAATAATATAATATAATACAAGTTCAAACATTATTGTTTCATATAAACGGAAAATATGTATTTTTTTATTTATGAAAATTAAAATTTTAACTTTGATTCTTTAAAAATATTTGTCTACTTTTGTATCCTGAATCATTTTTGACATTTTCATTTCAAAAAAAAAGAAAAAATAGCAAAAGTAAAATGATCAAACATAAGCTTATCTTATGTGATTGGAATATCAAGGTGAATTTTTCATGATCGGTATATCAAATTTAAATTTTTTTTTTTTTTTTTTAATGATAGAGATGTACTATCAAAATTTCTAAAATACAAATGTAACCAAACCAAACCGAACAATATTGACTTATTTTAATTAATCCAAATATTGCATTCCATAGTCATAATTGACAAAAGGGAAATATTTTGTTTTTGGTACTTAAAAAGGGAAAAATATTAAGATCAGCTTAAGTGGCAGAAATATATGTGTACACACAAATTTTGCGTCAAAAATATGACAAGTAAAATTTGCAGTCAAATAAGAATTTTATTAATCAAACTTTGAGGTTACAATTTCTGAATATTCTTAAAGAAAGAAATCCTTTGATTCTTTTCTTTAGTAAAACTTTGATTCGAGGGTCTTCACGACTTGATCTTGAATCGGTGAGATCTGCTTCAAGGGTCTTCTAGACTTGGTCTTGAAAAAAACATGAATTATCTCCTTTCCTTTGATGAACAAGATCGGAGAGCAGCTTCTTAGAGAATTCTCAAGAACAAGCACCGCGTTCTTAGAATTTCTCTAATTTCTTCTTAAGAATTTTGAGAGGATTTGTCTCTTCAAAATCTTCTTCTCTTCAAGCTTTCTGAATTGTGAATTTGTGTTAATGGGAGGTCTCTATTTATAGTGAAAGAGAGTTTTAAAAGAACTCAGCCTCCTTATTTATCTCTTAATTATTTTAATTAGAGATAATATCTTCTTATTTATCTCTTAATTAATTTAATTTAATTAGAGATAAAATATTTATTTTTATCACTTAATTAATTAATTAAATTAGAGATAAAATATTTATTTTTTATCACTTAATTAATTAATTAATTAAATTAGAGATAAAATATTTATTTTTTATCACTTAATTAATTAATTAAATTAGAGATAAAATATTTATTTATCTCTTAATTAATTTAATTTAATTAGAGATAAAAATTTATTATTTATCTCTTAATTAATTTAATTTAATTAGAGATGAAATTTTATTATTTATCTCTTAATTAATTTAATTTAATTAGAGATAAAAATTTATTATTTATCTCTTAATTAATTTAATTTAATTAGAGATAAAATTTTATTATTTATCTCTTAATTAATTTAATTTAATTAGAGATAAAAATTTATTATTTATCTCTTAATTAATTTAATTTAATTAGAGGTAAAATAATTATGACACATGGGTGAAATTTGATTGGATAACCCATGAATCCTTACAATTTGATTGGTCAAACCATGTGTACATATTTAATTAATTATAAAATAATTAATTATAATATGATATTACCAATTTCACATGGTAATGTATAATTTAATTGAAAATTTCTTAATTAAAGAAATTCCAATTGACATGTGGCTATTTGTAATTGGTTACAAATTTTCTTCTTCTACAAATGCCCCCTCAAGACTTGGTCACGTACACGAATTTTTTTTTTTTTTTAAGTGTAGCAAGTGGACAAGTCTTGAAATTTAATTTGCTTTTGATGCCAAAATCAATTAATTATCCTCATATAATTTTGTATATGAAAAGAAAATTTGATTTAGCAAATATAATTATAATCAAAATAAACCATGAATGGAAGATCGGCCCACCCTAAATGGTTTAACAAAAAAAATAGATGTTGGGCCAACATTGGCATACGTAGAGTGAATATGGACCAATATTGGCCCACGTGACAAATGGGATTTAGGCCACAAAAATTTGTCACATTGTCGGTACAAATGGGATTTAGGCTAGACTTAAAATATATATATTTTTTTCAAAGAGTTTGACTTGATAAAGGAACCCAGCAACTTATGCAAAACATAGTTCTTAGTTTGAAGGCTTTCTACGGTTCCAAAGAATTTGACTTTGATCTAATCGTTTTTTTTGCTCAAATTAATTTCAATTAAAACTCAACCTCCAGTTTTAAAGAAATTCTAATGCAATTAGAAGTTCTATTCCTTGACCACATGGGACTTGAATTATTTCCCCTATAAAAGCAAGGCCTTCTCGAGCTAATTTGCATATCAAATTAATTGCCAAAGGTTGCTACGTTGGAGAACTTAACAGGTGAGTTCTTTTTTTTTTTTTATCTGGTTATTCTCGTCGGTGCCCCTTTACTCTTCATTCGTTTCGGATCCCAATTGAGGTTAGGCACAATAGCTGATATGGAGGAAGTCAGCACAACGCGCCTCACCTTGGCGCTTCTGGCAACCTCTAGCACGTTGAATGTGCCTTGCATAACTGGCACAACCACTTGCTTCGTTACACGTCCATTCATGTACGTAACCAAAATAGATGGATCAATTAATAATCCATTCACGTACGACTTTTTTTTTAGCTGTAATCCAACACGTCTGCCTCGTACGCCTCCACCCGCATGTTTGGGGAAGTGGCGGTGAACACTGATAAAGGAAAGGTTGGTCTTGGAAGGAGAGATATTTTGATTGCTTGGAGAGGAACCGATAACAGACTTGGAGTGGAATAGTAATTTAATGTTCGATCTAACAGCCGCTTAAGAATTATTTGGTACTGATAACAATGCTCAAGTGCACTCTGGCTTCTCTCTCTTTATACTGGTACAAACTCGAAATCCTTTTATAGTGCTGGAAAATACGAAGAATGGTGCCACAAAATTAATGGAGGAATATTAAGCCGCTTAAATAATTCCCTATAAGGGTGTTTAATTCTATTGGCAATTTCAGTGGCTCGAATGATTTCTTCAAACTCTTTCTCAACATTGTCTACACCCCTGATTTTCTTTAGAGTTTTTGAACCTGCTCCCTTTTTTTTTATCATCATGGTGTATTTCAAAGATCACAAAGATTCTACCTACTTTGACATTTTTTTTTTACCTAGTTTGACATTTTTGTTTGTTTTGTTTTTTTTTTTTGTTTTTGTAGAATCATCATGGTGTACTTCAAAGATCACAAAGATTATCTTGTGATTTTTTCCAAGGAAGACGAGGACATAAAAGAAGGATTATATCTCTCCATCGACAAGCCCATATCGGGTAGATATAAGTCCGCTTGGAAATCATTTGATTTTCCTACCACTTTGGAAGATTGGTCGATAGAACTTTCTCCAACCTCACAATCTTCTCCAAAGGCGAGATCTCTTCAATCTAATCTTCACGTCAATACTTCTAATCATGAGAAGTTTGACACGTTGGGAAGCCGTATCACTTCCGAAAAGTCCTATTGGGGATTTTCCTTCAAGATTTTTGGAGAGTTTGGTTACATACCAAAGTACTGGGAATGGACTGAAGATGTGTTGTACCACTTCAACAAAAATTTAACGACTGTTAGTATATATGATGTTGTTTATGCATCATTATACACTTATGATCACAACAAGGACGTTATTCGCGCTTTTTGTGAAGCTTGGTGCCCGGCTACCAACACTCTCCACCTTGCTACTGGGGAAGCTTCCATCTCCTTATGGGATTTGCATAGGCTAGGCGGTTTACCTATTCACGGCATATTTTATGATGAAGTCATTCCTTGTGCTGCCGAATTGACTGGCTTTGATAACAAGGGAAGATTCATCCCGAGATGTTGTGAATATCTATTTGTTGTATTCTATCTTTTGAAGCAAGGCAAGGAGGATAAGATGTCTATTGGGGATTGGATCAATTTTTGGTTTCAAGGGAAATTGCGTTACACCAAACCACCTACTCGAAAAGCAAAGAAACTTGTTCGTCCAAAAGCTACACATAACCTTACTGGAATTCTTCGGAAATACCAAGGTCGGGGAATGGCAGGAGATGGAGCATTCACTACACTTGGAATCAAAGACAGTTTAACAACAGACACTTATTTAGCTGCCTTCCTTTCTTGTTGGATTTGTGTTTTCGTTTTTCCAAGTAAAGATTCAGAATTTGTTCGGCCAGAGACATTTAAGATAGCCAGCCTGATGGCGATTGGGAGAACTGTTAATCTCGCGGTCCCGGTGTTAGCCAATATTTACCATGGACTAAACCGAATTACACTTTCTGCTCAAGCGGGCTCTTCAGATGCGTGTTTTCCAATTCACTATATTTATGGGTGGCTAAGTTATTACTTCCGGACTCACTTTCAAAATCCAGATGATGTATATGGGCCTTTGATGAGCAAGTTTTCAGGAGAAGGTGGAGCCAAATACTTTGAGGATTATGACGCCCGTAAGTTGATTCATAGTGGCATAGTGTGGAATGCTAACTTATATCCCAGGAATAGAGATGAAGTGATTGTTGATGATGACACTCTTAGTAAGATCAATCATGGCTACCTTGTTAATGTTCGTTCGAGCTATTTGTCTGCCCGATGTAACCAATCCATCATTGTGGAACCTTACAGTCCTCATCGATTTGGGAGACAATTTGGGTTTTGTCAAGATATTCCCGGAGCTCTTAAGGAAGATATTTGTTCTGGATCTGTGGATGATTTATGTAGGTTTTGGAGAATTTGCACTCGTTCTCATACAAAGTCCAGATTGATCTCTCCAGCTCGTTCTCTAAATCCTAATGATCATGCAACCGCAAGATACATGGAATGGTGGTCGAAAGTTCATGAGCCATATCTTGAGCATTCTATTGATATTTTGATTTCGAGCATCCGTACATCACCGTCAAAGAGAAGAAAACCTCCAAAGGATGTTAAGAAAAAGTCTTTAGAGATTTCGCAAGACAAATCCAATAAAGCCAAAGTCTCGTCCACCATAGATTTAACAGAGGAGCATGTGAAGACTTCACAAGAAGTTCCTCGATCAGTGTCATTAGTTGATGAAAGACAAAGGGTTTTATCGAAAGTCATCGAAGGGAAGCATAATGCGATCGTTGAAGATTCAATTGATGAGAGTGATCATGAAAGACATTGGAAGCGAACCAGGCCAAAGAAATCCTTTCAAGGTGATATATCCCCCGCCAAAAGTGAAGCTTCAGTTTCTAGTTCGCATGAGTTCAACAAACTTGCAGCTAAGATCAGAAATAATGTTTCAAGTACCGTTTCCAACCAAGAAGATGTTTGCCCTAATGTGATTGTTAATAATACTTCTTCTATAGTGAAGACTCCCACGGGCCCTCATGTTGAAGCTAGTCATCTCGCCCTTCCAGAATTTTCTAAGTTTAGTGCTGAAAAAGTGATATCCGATAGTCAGTTGAAGCTTGCAACTATTTTGTGGGAAAGCATTCAACCAAGGATTATTCGCGCTTCTTTTGATCGGGTTTCTTCACTTACTAGTGATGTCCACAAGATCTTTGATGCAATAGAAGCAATTAAGTCCGTTGATTCATCCTTATTGAAAGGCATGGTGGAAGACTACTTTACACAAGTCCAGAAATTTAATGAGTTTGAATCTTCCATTTCTTCATCCAAGGATAGAATTGAAAGACTTCAAGCACTTGAAATTCGACTTAAAGATTCAATGTTACTTGAACATAAGACTATTGAGAACCTTAACACCTTGCAGTCGAACTTGGCAGATATAGAGCAAGAGTTCATTACTTTGCAACGCAAAAAACATAGACTTGAGTCTTCGCTCCAAGAAACTGAAGATGAACTGAAAAGAAGAAGAACCGACACCTCAAGATTCGTGAAGAGATGAATTCTGTTGAGTCTATTACTACCCTTACTGAGGATGAAGCCAAAAACTTAGATTTGTTGCGAAATATGTTGGAAGCCTCTCGAGACGACTTGAAGAATTTCAAATGGAAGCCCTGAATCCCTTTTGATGTAACTTTTTTTTGAAATTTATATTAGTTCTTAGGCTTGCTAGTTTTTTTTATTTTATTTTTTATTGTAAGTTCTTTTCAAGTTTGAAATGAAGTTAAATTTCTTTTTCTCCATATATCATCTTTCTTTTACACTTTCTGAAGCATTTTTGCATCATGTATGGACTACAAATTAAATTCTCAAAGATCTTTAATTTGCAAAAGATTTGTTTTACTTGAAAAATAATTTGAATCATGAAATTTGAATGGAGAATTATCATGATACTTTCAAGTGAACAAAAGATAATATTTGAATCAAAATTTTTTTTTTGTTTGGACTGAACTTGGCAATGAAACCAAGCTGCCTACGTACCCTCGAATTTGAAGGATCAAGTCATAACGTAGTTCATCATTTTTTTTTGTGCCCTAACTTTTGCCTAAGTTGTCCTAGAAAGGATTTTCAACATAGCGAGCTTTTTTTTTTCTTTTTTTTTGGGTGCAGTTTAAGCTCGTGCTTAGGAGCAACATACAACAGTTTAAGCTCTTGCTTAGGAGCATTATCCTCTTTAAGCATAGTAAAGCTTCAAAAACTTTCCATTGATCGGTCCAACTTTGACACCATCTTGATCAACGATCTTGTATGCACCATTGGTATAAACTTATCGAACAACGTATGGTCCATCCCATTTTGAAAGGAACTTGTTGCCAATACGATGTGAAGTATTTATGGGTCTTCTTACAGCAAGGACTAAATCTCCAACTTGGAAAGATCGCTGCTTGACTTTCTTATTAAAAGCTTTGGATAGTCGAGCTTGATAGCACTCCAAGCGTTGTTGGGCTTCCAACCTTTTCTCATCCAGTGCTTCTAATTCTTCCAAACGTAAGCGTACATTGTCTTCACTAGAAAGATCTTCCTGGATTGCAATCCTCAATGATGGAATTTGTCGCTCAAGTGGTAGAACAGCTTCTACACCATAAACTAGTGCATATGGAGTGGCTTGAGTTGGTGTGTGATATGTAGTTCGATAAGCCCACAGAGCTTCTCCTATCCTTTCATGCCAATCTTTCTTGAACGATTAACAACTTTCTTGAGAAGATTGCACAAAGTCTTGTTAAAAGCTTCTGCTAATCCGTTTGCTGGAGCATGGTACATTGAAGACTTGTACTGCTTGAAGTCAAACTGTGCACATAATTTGCTCATGTCAAACTGCTTCCCATTGTCAGTTATGATGTGACGAGGTACACCATACCGATAAATGATGTTTGTCCTGATAAAAGTTGCAACAGTTTCCTTTTTTACTTCCCTGTAAGGTGCCACTTCTGCCCACTTTGAAAAGTAATCTGTAGCGACAAGTATATACATATGTCCTAGTGAACTCTTAGGTAATGGTCCTACCAAATCAAGTCCCCAAGCATCGAACGGCCAAGATGTGACTGTCGGATGTAATGATTCAGGAGGTTGATGGATGAAGTTTGCATGAAACTAACAAGCTTGACATTTCTTGGAGTAGTCCATGCTATCCTTTACCATTGTTGGCCAGTAGTATCCCATTCTTTTAATTTGAAAGTGCAATTTAGCTCCAGACTGATGTGCACCACAAATTCCTGAATGAGCTTCTTGTAAGGTTTTGGATACTTCATCTTCTCCTAAACATCGAAGGAAGACACCATCAAAAGAGCGGCGATAGAGCGTACCCTTGAAGTAAATAAATCGAGGAGCTCGACGTTTCACTTCTGTTTTATGCCTTGGATCATTGGGTAGGCTCCCATGCTCTAAATAATCAATCAATGGTTGTCTCCAATCTTCTTTTTCAACTTCGCAAACTGAAACAACATTGGATTCCGTGTTGTTATCTTTAAAATCAACTGGAGGCAAAATCCATCGTTTTCAAAGAGGGACTTTTACTTCTACACTTGGCATGGCAAGAGCTGATGCTAGATTAGCTAGATAATCTGCTTGCTTGTTCTCTCTTCTTGGTACATGTTCCAAGCTTACATTGTCAAACCATTCCAAAATCTTCTTCGCATAGTTGACATATGGTAAGAGGTCTAGCTTCTTAACTTCATAAAGTGAAAGAAGTTGGTTGATGACCAATTTGGAATCCCCAAACACTTTAAGTTGAGTGATCTTCATATCCACTGCCATTTCCAATCCAATGATCAGAGCTTGGTATTCTGCTACATTGTTGGAACAATTTTCAGTGAGAGTAAATGCATAAGGCAATACATCTCCTTCTGAAGTGACAAAGACAACACCTGCTCCAGCTCCATCTTGACGGGCAGCCCCATCGAAGAATAGTTTCCATGGCTTGGGAATTTCGATGAAAAAAGCATCTTCATCTGGGAGATCTTCAGAGAATTCCCAATCATCTGGAATCAGATGATTTGCGAGGAAATCGGCAAGTGCTTGCCCTTTAACGGCCTTTTGTGGAATATAAGTAATATCGAACTCTTATAGCAAACGAGCCCATTTTGCCAATCTTCCACTGAGCACAGACTTGGACATGAGATATTTGAGGGGATCTGCTCGCGAAATCAAACGAACAGAATGAGCTTGCAAATAATGCCTCAGATTTTTAACTGCAAACATCAATGACAAGCAAGTCTTTTCAATGGGAGAATAATTTAATTCAGCACCATTAAGAGTTCTACTAAGGTAGTAGAGTGCAGTTTCTTTTCCTTCATCATTCTCTTGTGCCAACAATGCTCCTAAGGAACGTTCTTGTGCAGCAATATAAAGGATTAACGGCTGTCCTGATATAGGTGCCTTCAGAATAGGTGGTTGTAACAAAAAGGTCTTAATGCTCTTAAAAGCATTACTGCAGGCCTCATCCCAGACAAAAGGGACATCCTTCTTCATTAGCCGACTAAATGGTTGACATCGACCAGCCAAGTTTGAGATAAAGCGTCGGATATATGCCAATCTTCCTTGCAGACTTTTAAGTTCATGTAGATTGCGCGGTTCAGGCATTTTCATGATTGCATCTATTTTTGATTGATCGATCTCAATCCCACGATGTCGTACGATGAACCCCAAAAACTTGCCCGAGGATACTCCGAACGCACACTTGAGCGGATTCATCTTCAATTGGTATCTACGCAATCTTTCAAACATTTGGCGAAGATCAGCAAGATGATCGGATTTTTTCTTTGACTTCACTACCAAGTCATCCACATAACATTCGACATTTTTGTGAAGCATATCATCAAAGATCTTTTGCATTGCTCTTTGATAAGTAGCACATGCATTCTTTAATCCAAACGGCATAACTTTGTAACAGTATATTCCTTTTGGAGTTCAAAATGCAGTAAGTTCTTCATCTCTTGGAGCCATGCGAATTTGATTATAGCCAGACGATCCATCCATAAATGACAAAGCTTCATGGCCAGTTGTAGCATCAACCATTATTTCTGTTATAGGGAGAGGAAAGTCATCCTTTGGACAAGCATTGTTCAAATCTCGAAAATCTACACAAACTCGAAGTTGACCATTTTTCTTTCTCACTGGGACAATATTTGAGATCCAAGTGGGATACTTGACTTCTCTAATAAAGTCAGCTTTGATGAGCTTAATGACCTCAGCTTCAATTTGGGGGATCAAGTCAGGATGGAAACGTCGTTGAGCTTGTTTGATAGGTCGGACACTTTTCTTGACAGCCAGATGATGCATAGCTACTTTTGGATCAAGTCCCGGCATCTCTTTGTAAGTCCAAGCAAAGATATCTCGATACTCTATCAAAAGATCAAGATAGGCTTGTTCCTCTTCTGGTGGTAAGCAAGCATTAATAAAGATCGACCGTGGATCTTCACTAGTACTGATGTTAACCTCCTTTAGCTCATCAATAGTAGCTTGATTTCCTTCTTCAAAAGATGAAGGGGCTTCTTGGGCTTCTTCCTCTTGAGATTTTTCACCAGTTTCTTTTACAGATACATGGTTAGAAGTAAAGATTTATGTTTCTTCAAGTTCTTCTTCCTCTGAGGATGCGACTGATTTGGTTATAACCACTGTGTGCTTTCTAGCCTTTAAAACTTCACCAGTAGTTACCTTCCATTCGCTTTGCCTTTTCATTCGAGAAGGAATTTTGCTGTGAAAATCTCTTGATTCCTTTAAAGTGGAGAGTTTTCTTTTTCGGCCACAGTTAACTTCTTCGGAGTACAGACTTCCAAGCCTTGACTGAATGGAAATTGGTTTACTTACAGAAACTTCACTGCATTTTTCTCCCATTCGTTCAAAAACTGACCTTCGTGATGATTGAATGCTCAAACGATCAAACACTGAACATCGTGTTGAGCGTGCTCCCAAGTGATCAAAAACTGAAAGTCCTGGTGGCTTCACTGTATCTTCTTGCTCCTCGGGAACTTCCTCCACATTTATGTACCTCGAAGTTTGTTTATGAATCTTCAATTTTAATGGAGAATATCCAAGCCCCTCTCTAGAAGTTCCGATGTGATCAATCTTCTTTTGCCAGACCTGTCGGATCTTGAATGAACTTTGCGGCTTTTCTTTGCTAGGTTCTTTTGTCTCGTGAGCCAATTTTGCAACATCCTCTTGTTTATATCCAGCTTTGACAAGCAACCTATAAGCATTAGGATCAAAATCTTTGGCTCGATGAGTAGGAAGATCCTGATGTTCACAAAGAGGTTCTTCTACTAGCCTAACAAATCCTTACAGTGGAGGTATAAGGCCTCTTGATTCTTCCAAGTTAGTGAGGGGAAGAGTCAGATCCTTTAAACCTTGAGCAATTTCATCTTCTCCAACTGTGGAAGAAGCCAAATTCTTTCCCTTTTGCTTTAATTCTTGCATCGGGTTGGGCATTACTTCTTCGATAAATGCATCTTTTAGATAAAACTTTGCATCTGCGAAATGTGCTTCTGCTATAGTAAATGGCTTAGCGTCTGCAAGGATCGTCTTGACTTGACCGTTTCTGCAATACTTGAGACATTGGTGCAGAGTTGAGGAGACTACACCATTTTGATGTATCCACGGTCGTCCTAACAACATGTTGTACGTGGTTTTGGCATCGATTACATGGAAAAGTGGACTTGACTCCATATCTCCAATGAAAAGTTGAAGTCTAAGTTTTCCAAGAGCTCTTTGTCCCCCTTGGTTGAATCCTTGGATCATCAAGCGGCTTTGCATCAATTCATCCAAAGGAACTCCCAATTTTTTCATTGTCATCAACGGGAGTATGTTGACAGCAGAACCATCATCGATCAAGATTCTATTGATCTTCTGTTCCCGAGTATATCCTACGATGAACAACGGCCGATTATGAGGGGTTGACCCTAGCAACAGATCCTCGTCAGAAAAGTTAATTTTCGTAGCACAAGAATGCTCATCAACTTCAAATGCTACTGAGTCTGTGTTGTTTTCATTATCTTCATTGCCATCGTTATGGTAACAAGTCATGAAAACCAAATCTTCATTTCTAAGCTGAATTGCCATGAATTCGTTTAAAGTGATTTGCCTTCTTGACTTCCTCCCTACTAAATTTTTACCCCGGGATGGCATTTTTGCTTCTTGAGGCACATTGGGCTTTGGGAATTTAGATGGTTGTTTGACCATCTTAGTTCTTGTAGGCACTTTCACAACTTTTGGAAGATTCTTCTTTTTGCTTTTTCGGCGTGTGACTAGAGTCCAACCATCGTGATCTTGATTTTGTCTTTGAAGCAAATAGTTGCCCCCACTTCCCTGAAGATCCACTATCGTACTTGTACTTGGAGCCAGTATGATAGGATCAAAAGAGCCAAATTTTATGGTTCTATCCAGCAAATTGGATTGAGAAACCGTATTGACTGATGCCAAACTTGACGACATCATTTCTTCTTCAAACTCGATTTTCCCTTCTTCATAGAGTCGCATAATTCTATCCTTCAAAATAAAGCACTTCTCCAGAGGATGGCTAATCAAGCGATGGTACTTGCAATAATTGGAGTCTTCTACTTTATCAGCTTCTTCAGGTCGCTTCATTTCTGGCAACTGAATCAGCTTAGTCTTTAAAAGTTCTTCAAGAATGCTTGAAACATTAGAATCAGGAAAAAGATACTTCTTTTCTTACCTCTCCTTCAAAGTGATCTTGCCTTTACCTTTGTCTTGGATAGGAGAAGATTTCGTCTCTTGAGATTGTTTTGACTTGGGAGATATCTTAAGAGGCTTGGTAGTCACGGCCATGGACTGTTTGCTTTCTCCCTTATTGGTAAAGGTTTTGCCCCCTTTGCGGGTATGTTGTTTTTCCTTGGCTTTCTTTGGCTCTTGCACCGGAGGTTCTTGATTTCCAGCAACTGTCATACTCAACTCCATATCATAAGCACGAGTGGCTAATTCTTCAAAGGTCTTAGGCTTGATGCCTTGAAGAATGTAACGCAAGCCCCAATTCATGCCTTGGATGCACATGTCAAGGGCAGAAGACTCAGACAGTCTTTCTTTGCAGTTAAGGCTCAGATTTCTCCATCTGTGAATGTAATCAATGACTGGCTCATCCTTCCATTGACGTGAGCTTGTGAGTTCGATCATGCTGACTAAGCGACGAGTGCTGTAGAATCGATTAAGGAATTCACACTCAAGTTGTTCCCAGCTGTCAATCGTCCCAGGCTCAAGATCAGTATACCAATCAAAGGCGTTGCTTTTTAGGGAGCGAACGAACTGCTTCACCATGAGATCCCCATAGGTACCAGCATTATTGCAAGTTTCCACGAAATGTGCAACATGTTGGCGTGGATTTCCTTTTCCATCGAACTGCTGAAACTTTGGGGGTTGATAGTTCCCAGGCATCCTCAGACGATCGATCCTTTGAGAATATGGTTTTGCATATGTATATGAAGGTTGAGTGATGCTTTCAACTTGATCTTTGATAGCCTCCTTGATAAGATCCTTGAGCTGACTGGTAGTGACGAGTTCATTGATCTTTTCTTCAGAATCCTTAGCAACTTCCTTGCCAGAGTTCTCACCATCATCTTGAAAGATTGATTGCCAATTTTGGTTTGAAGCTTCGTTCCTTTTTCCAGTGAGACCGGCGATCTTGTCCATCATGGAAGCGATCTGGTTATCCTTCTCTTTGATACTTGCTGAAAGGATTTCAACAGATTTTGCCAGAAGTGCAACTTGTTCTTCCAATGATGTGGTGCTAGTTGTCATGACAGCCATTACTCCAGAACTTGATTTTGGAGCAGATGATGGAATAGGCTTGTTGCTTGAGTAGCTATCTTGTTCTTTGTATGTTAACTGACGACTTGCACTTGATCCTCGAGGAGAATCATCTTGTCCAACGGAAACTTCTTCTAAGTCTTGAATTGGAGAAGAAGTGTCATAGAGAGGGTTTTGATTGAGCACAGGAAGAGTTTGCTCATACAATTCAGCAAGAGTTTTGGTCTTCCTCCTAGTGCCGTAAGGATGAGCAGGGATATCAACGCTTGATGATGAAGTGGGGTAGACTGCAGGATTAGCTCGAGCAGGCTTGAGAGTTGGTTTGTTAGCAAGGTTCTTCTTGGGAGCCATTGCAACTTGATAACTTGAGTTTTGAAGAAAAGAGATGAAAGGCAGAGATTGTCCCACCGGGCGTGCCAAAATTTGTACACACAAATTATGCGTCAAAAATATGACAAGTAAAATTTGCAGTCAAATAAGAATTTTATTAATCAAACTTTGAGGTTACAATCTCTGAATATTCTTAAAGAAAGAAATCCTTTGATTCTTTTCTTTAGTAAAACTTTGATTCGAGGGTCTTCACGACTTGATCTTGAATCGATGAGATCTGCTTCAAGGGTCTTCTAGACTTGGTTTTGAAAAAAACAGGAATTATCTCCTTTCCTTTGATGAACAAGATCGGAGAGCAGCTTCTTAGAGAATTCTCAAGAACAAGCACCGCGTTCTTAGAATTTCTCTAATTTCTTCTTAAGAATTTTGAGAGGATTTGTCTCTTCAAAATCTTCTTCTCTTCAGGCTTTCTGAATTGTGAATTTGTGTTAATGGGAGGTCTCTATTTATAGTGAAAGAGAGTTTTAAAAGAACTCAGCCTCCTTATTTATCTCTTAATTATTTTAATTAGAGATAATATCTTCTTATTTATCTCTTAATTAATTTAATTTAATTAGAGATAAAATATTTATTTTTATCACTTAATTAATTAATTAAATTAGAGATAAAATATTTATTTATTTATCACTTAATTAATTAATTAAATTAGAGATAAAATATTTATTTTTTATCACTTAATTAATTAATTAAATTAGAGATAAAATATTTATTTTTTATCACTTAATTAATTAATTAAATTAGAGATAAAATATTTATTTATCTCTTAATTAATTTAATTTTAATTAGAGATAAAAATTTATTATTTATCTCTTAATTAATTTAATTTAATTAGAGATGAAATTTTATTATTTATCTCTTAATTAATTTAATTTAATTAGAGATAAAAATTTATTATTTATCTCTTAATTAATTTAATTTAATTAGAGATAAAATTTTATTATTTATCTCTTAATTAATTTAATTTAATTAGAGATAAAAATTTATTATTTATCTCTTAATTAATTTAATTTAATTAGAGGTAAAATAATTATGACACATGGGTGAAATTTGATTGGATAACCCATGAATCTTTGCAATTTGATTGGTCAAACCATGTGTACATATTTAATTAATTATAAAATAATTAATTATAATATGATATTACCAATTTCACATGGTAATGTATAATTTAATTGAAAATTTCTTAATTAAAGAAATTCCAATTGACATGTGGCTATTTGTAATTGGTTACAAATTTTCTCCTTCTACAATATGCTAAAAAAAAACGAAATAACAAAAAGGGATATGTAAGATGCAACTTCAAAAAGAAGCTTAAGTGGCAGAAATTTTATATTCAAATTTTGATTTGATTTAAGGAAAGAAGATGCATATGTACTTACCAATCCAAATGCTTTTAAATTCGAATATATATTTTTTGATAAATTGATTGTAAAATTTTTTAATTTTACAAAAGATATTAATAATTTATCATATATATGATAATTTTTCTATTTTGTTATAATAAAATCATAAATATCTATGATTTGTTTAAAGTTAAATTCAAACTTTAATTGCTCTCATTTTAGGATTAAAAAAATTGAGCAAAATATATGATCAGATATAAAATCATATACTATATAAACAAATAAGGAAAATAAAAGATAAGACTTAAGAGGCTTCTTTGCGTTGCCGACACTTGAAGTACAGAGCATTATTAAGAGGAAAGAAAAAGATTCAATTAATTGAGAAGAAAATGAATGACTGTAAAGTGAAAAAGGCAATTTGATTAAGACAAGGTAAGCTCTTATATCTTATAATTTGCTAATGTTACCAACTAGATAAAAAATACATATTTTGATTTTATTTTTATTTTTTACAAACAAAAAAAAAAAATCATAGCATGAGATAGAAAGAAAAAAAAAAATTATAGATACTAAAATTCGAAATTAAATTTATTAAATATCATTTTTTTTAAGATATTACGTGAAAAAATTGTATTACATCCGAATTCGAATTGTGAATTTTGAATTTTAATAAGTGGAGGGATTAGTCAAAACATCCCATGTGACAATGTGAGAAAAACACCAGACTATTCAACCTAATCAATTTAAATATTAATATTTTTCTTTCGGTTTATAAAAAGCCTCGATTGGTCGGTCGTTTACAATGCCAAGACCCAAGCTTTCTACAAAGATCAGATTCTAGAAATAGATTAATAAAAAGGATATATATATATATATATTGAAACAGAAACCATCTACTGTATTTTATTTTTTAAAAATTGAACAAACTGAATGATAAGGAGAGATTTACAATCCTCAAAGCAAATTTGAGGCTTAGAAAAATCTTTGGGAAGGACATATTTTCCATCTCCAAATCTTACCAACCAAAACCATCCTCTCTACTTTCTATTATACTATAAACAAAGAACAATTATTACAGCACAGATTGATCAGTCCAAGAATAGAGCTTAATTTATCTACCATCTTACTTCCATATAATTTAGAAGTAGGGCAAAAAATAAAAACTCTATTTGTTCATATCCTTTTTTCTTTCTTTGTTTCTACAATTTCAAAATGAAAGAAAAATCTAAGTTTGTATGTTCATTTTACCTAGCTATTCTTTGATGTTGCCGCATTTTGTTTTCTTTTACAAGGAGCTCGGCATATAGAAGCTCGTTCCACGAATCCGGCACACCAGGAAGGCACCAATGGCTGCAGTCCTGGTATTTCAGAGGTGCTCTTCTTTCGTCCTCCGACATTTGTTGCTTCGGGTGCTTCCGGTAGATTGACGGGTGGCCATCCTTTCGGAAATCAGTCAATCTGGTAATATTTAGGTAGGTGACATGCGTTTTCATCCCCTTCAGCACCGATTCTAACACCAACATCTTCGATGGATATGGCGTTAGATATGTCTCATTCCTGATCGGCTCAGTTTCGCTGTCACATGCTCCTCCTGAATTCCACTGCCCGCCTCTGGAGAAAGATTCGAACACCAATAAAACATTTAGAAATGCTATATCATAGTTTAACCAACACACGATTCCGAAACAATCATGAAGCAAAACAAGGTTAGAAATACATGCAGGGCCTCCATAATTCTCAATGTAGTACAAAAATTATGCAGCACCCTTTGTTCTATTTCAAAACCGGACTGCGGATGAAGGAACGAATAGCATTGTGCATCCAAAACAATGTCAAATTTATTTCCCTTTACCTGAAATGGGAAGCAGAATAACCCCTAAAGAACACCATAGTCTTCATAGGATTTACACTGGCATCAATCCATCTAGCCCACGTTGTCAAAGCTTTCCGAAAGGCCTCAAGAACATTCAATTCGTAGTAAACATGACTACCTTCTTGGTAATAATCTTTCCTGTAGTTTTCCATTGTTGAATACGGAAATAATCGTTATAGATTACAGTAACAGTCATATATTGTAAATAGTTACATGGAAATATAATCAACCAACCCTTTGGAAGTTTTCTCATGAGTCCACCAATGACCTGTATTGAAGATGAGGATATCTGCCGATTTATATTGATCAGATGATTTTCCAACAAGATCAAGCCGCAATGTCTCCTTCTTCGCTCCATTTTCTTCTGGTATTTCCCATTCTCGGACCAAGAATGGAGATACGAAGAACTCTAAAGTGCAGTTATAATCCTATTCATCATCATCCAAGCCAGCCCCAAAAAGGTAAACAAATTAAGTTTCATCAAATTTCAAGTACACATCCTACAATATGTAACAAAGATAAGCAATTTTAATCAATTTAATTAAGTAGGAAATATCAATAACCTACTTTGAATATGAAAGAGTAGGAAACTTCCCCTCGAAAATTGTGTCTTCCATGGGCTTCATAAACATTTTTTGGATTTTTTGCAGCAACTTTCAGGATGCAAACTAGAGATTCCCACATATTCCTATTTAAGGAGTCGCCAACAAAAACAAGCCGCTTCCCCCTCAATAACTCCAACATGTGACCACCATCCAATCTTTAATTAAAAAAAATAAATCAATTCATGTTAATTAATCTTAGTTCAATAAAAAAAAAAAAAAAAATTCATTTCCAGGTAATTTTTAGATATACGCTTAGGACAGAATCACACTAAAATCTATGATGAAAATGCAATCAACAGTGTAGATTACTAACAAAATTAAATAAATTCCCTAGATGAGTAATTCAGAGATCAACATAGATCTAAAAAATCTAAATTAGTTTGAATTTCCATTAAAGAAAAATCTACTCAAAACTAAACTGATCAAATATGCTCAAAATAGGAACAAAACCTCAACAACAACAACAACAAAAAAAAAAGTACTACCTTGGCAAAGTGCAGCCTTTAGGCTTCCATTTCAATTTCTGATAACCTTTATCAGGCCTTCCATTGACAATACAACTAAACTGCTCATCAATAAACGAACAAGACCCCGGTTTATAAAGTGGATACGTATTATCCTTCACCCATCCTCCATCAAACAAATCGCAACTCATCAAAGACTCGATTAGATTCTCAATCCCCTGTTTAGCTGACAGCCCTGAAGCACTCTCATTGCGCTGGTTTTTCCCGTTCCCCTGTTTCTTTGTTAGGGAAGCTGTGTAGTTCGACACCACACCTTTTTGCGCTACACTTTTCTCTCCATTCCCAGAACTTACCTTGTTGGAAGAATCAGATTTAGCTGGAGAATTTGTGCTCTGGTTAGCTACCGCCGGGGTTTTCTCAGTGACAGTTGTAGTCTGATTAGCCTTCAAAACTTGAGCTTTATCAGAATTCTCCTTCTTTTCAGCCTGACTGCCTGTACTTGGAGGATTTTTATTCAAACTGGGAGGAGAAACTGTGGTCTGATTTGCATGCAAACCCGAACTTTGGGTGTTGTTTATACTGCTGTTGGGAGACAGAAAAGTTGTGTTTTTTGAACTGGGGAGTTGTTCATTTTTGTTGAAAGATTGGGTTTTGTTGGCGTTTCTGTCAGAAAGTAGCTCCTCACTTGGGTTGGCTAATTGAGGTGCAGTGTTATTAGATCTGGTATTACTATTATTATGATTAGAAGAAAAGGAAGAAGAAGAAGTAAAGTTAAGGCCTTGTGGTTGTTGTTGTGGAGAAGAAGTGTTGGAAAAGAAGTAATTAAAGAGGGAAGAGAATTGAGATCTATAAGAGCCAGCAGATGTAGTAGCAGAAGTGGTGGAACTTGATGAAAAGATGTTGGTGACCCAAGGAGAAGAAGAGTTTGAAGAAGGGATAAAAGCTAAAAAAACAGTGAAACCAACAAATGCAAACAAGAAGAAAGCCACTGTTCTTCTTGTCTTGATGATTGAAAACAGATTCTTAAACTCTGCAGTGACAGTTGTTCCTCCATTGATAGGCATGTACTTTGCGATATCCGCCATGGAAGGCCAAGCCTAATCCTTTTGACTGTCTATCTCTCAAAACTCAGAAACGGGAGAAAAGCAAATGGGAAAGTGAAGAGAAAAATGGTGTTTGGGGAGAGAGAAAGTGGAAAAGTGGGATGAGCCCAAAGTGAATGTGACTTGACTGTACAGAAACAGAAAGTTGTATATGTTAGACTTGAGAGCTGAGAGGAATTTTTTTAGGATAAATATGAAAACAATACTGTCATAATAAATAAAAATTATTTAAAAAAAAAATGAATTATTAAAAATTATTATAAAAAATATTATAAAGATAAAATTATCTTTAATAATTTTTTTTTCTCCATTAAAAAATATTATTTTTTTAAATTTTAATTGAAATAAATTTAAAAATAAAATATTTAAATATTTATTTTTTTAAAATTTTAAAAAATAAAAAAAAATTAATTTTATTTTTTAAAATTTTTTAGTTAAAAAAGTAAATAAAAAATTTAAAAATTTATTTTTTAAAATTAAAAAAAAATTATTTTCAAAAAAAATTATTTTTTAATTAAAAAATAAGAGAAAAATGAAGGAAAATATTTTTTATCAAAAGTAATTTTGTCTTTACAATTTTCTTCTTAATAATTTTTTATTTTTTATTTTTTTAAATAATTTTTACTCATTATATCATTTAACAATTATTGTATTATTGATGTTATGTTTTTCAAATTTACTCATCTTTTAAAATTAACAATTCGTAAAAAGTAGGTCAAAAACTTTAAATCCCTCCTTCCTTAAATAATAAAAAAAAATGGTAAGAAACATCTTATTTATACAGAAGGAAAATTATCTTATAAATTATAAGTAAATTTTCTAAACTCAATCATCAGATTTGCAAGATTAATATATAGACATTAAGTTAATAAAATATTCCAATGTAAAAGATTCTCTTGTGAAATTTAATTGATATTTTTTTAATTTCACAAGTGAAATTAATATATTTGTTATGTGTTCTTTGGTTTTTTATATTAATCTATTAATTATTTTAAATATACTTTAATAAAATTAATATATTTGTTATGTGCTCTTTGGTTTTTTATATTAATTTATTAATTATTTTAAATGTATTTAATAAGATATGTGATAATATTTTTAATTTTATTGGTGAAATTCAAATAATTTTTAAAAAAATTCACCAAAAGAGTATTGGATAAATTTTTTTATTCAATTTTAAATAATTGAGTTTGTTTATTCACAAATTTTGTTGAATGTGAGTCCTCTCATAAACTTCATTTTAGATTTCATGTTTTATATTTTTAAAAATTCATTTTATGCATTTACAAAAGTTTAAAGAATTTTTTTTTCCAAATTTCTTTTTAACTTTGAAATTCAACTTTTGAAATAGAAAAATTATTCAAAATATTGTATCAAGTAAGCATTAAACTAAAAAAAAAAAAAATCAATCAAAAACAATTTTCGTCGACAATGGACACTTTCCTTCATTGCATATAGACTATGTATCAACAATTATAGCATAATATGGTTGGAGCTTTGATCCACCGTTATTTTGTTTGGAACCGTAAAGACTTTGCTTACCTCCAGTGCGTTGAAAAAATTGGTTCGAATCTGTTGGTCAAACCGATTCAATCAATAATTAAAAATGTAAGCTATGTTCAGTTCAATATATATTATAGAATCGAATTTTTAGCAAATCAAAAAAAAATGGTTGAATCAATAAAAAAGGTTTAATTTAATTTTTTTATTTTTAGCAAATTAAGTATTTATACTATCTAATACTTATTTAATATAAAAATTATATATTTAACATTTAAATTTTTTCTAATTGAACAAATCGATTGAATTAATTGGATTAGTTAAATTGAAATCCCCATTAATTCAAACTCCAATCTGATTTTTTTATCATTACAAAACATAATTGAGCAAAAAATTAAGGGTTCAAATAAAACCACCGAAACCCCAGAGCGGGGCAGTTAAAGGCTCTCGCATTAGTGGATATTTTTGGGTAATAGTCCATCAGTGCGGTTGGGACCTTTTCTCGCACCAGAATACTCCTTTCCCTTAAGTCTTAAGTCTTAAAGACTACACGGACGAAAATTTTCCTCCCACTTGTAGTCTTTTGTTTTTTTTTATTATTTATCTTTTATATCTAAATTTTTTAAAATGATTTTATAATTATTTATATAATTATTATATTTGAATAAATTATTTATATGATTATTTAATAATTGTTATTTACTTTAGTTTAAGATGTGTAAATGTATTAAATCATTATTATTCTAAAATAAAATATAAATAATTTATTAATACATTTTTAAAATAATATTTATAATGGTACTTTTTATTCTCACATTACTCTCACCGTTATTTTATTATTCAAACACATATTTATATTATTAATTTTAATCTCACCACTATAATAATTAATTTAATCACTATCATTATGTTTAATTTCATCAAAAATAATCTCATCACTTATTCAAATATGTATAAGTGTCCGTTCGGTGCAGACATTGTGGCGTGATTGATAACTTCTGGTTATCGTGCCACACCCTTGTTGTTCAGCAAGGTAAATTTGCGTTTGGGTCACTTCCATCATATTAGGTTGCCTAATGTCATTGAAAGGTCAAGAGGTCCAATTGCCAAATGGCACTGGACCTCATTTTTTTTTTTTTTCAAGTTAGGTTTTCTTTGGATCCCACATTGCACACGGTGGCATCCAAAGCTAAAATGGGAGTTACCCTTCGGTGCAATTAAAATCAACTGTTCTTCCAATTTTCAATTGAAGGAGTAGAGTTCAATTGGTTATTGGATTCTAAAGATCTATTTGGATTGACGATGAGATTGTTCTAATGAAATTAAAAATAACGGTGGTGGTGAGATTAGTTACTATAGAGGTGAGATTATAATTAATGATAAGATATGTGTTTGGATTTAAAAATAATGGTGACAGTGAGATGAATTATAATAAGAAGATAAAATGACCATTAGGGATATTATATTAAAATTTATATAAAATAAAATTTATAGCATATTGAAAAGTTAATAAATAATTAAAAATTAGTAAAATTAAAATATATTTATATATTTAAAAATAAAATAATATGCAAACGATTTATTTAAAACCATAATTTATTAAATAATTATAAATTTCTTTTTAAAAAATTAAATAAACAAATAATAAATAAATAAAACGATAGTCTTAAAGTAAAAAAAAAAAAAAAAACAGAGACAAAAAAGAGATTTATACCTCCAGTGGAAGGAAAAAATTTCACTGGACTTTTTTGCACCAGTGGAAAATTTTCCTTCCACTAGTACCCACCTAGATAAATCAAACCGAAAGCTTGCTATCCAAATGGATAGCTACGATGCGATTGCACCAAAAAAGTGCTTAATCGCATCGTACTGCCACTTCGATGGCTTCCATATGAAGCCTAAGTTAGGGCTTAATTTTTTTTTTTTTTGCAATTTTTTCAATAATTTTATTTATTTAATTTTTTAAAAAGTTATAAATTATTTATTTTAGAACCTTTTCATTTTTCATTTAATATAATAAATAATATTTATATATTTATATAATAATTTGTTAATTAGTTAAAATATCTAAATAAATATAGATAAAATAATATGTATTAAAATTTTAAATATTAAATATTATTAAAATATACATAAAAATTGATCAATACACTCTTAAATTAATATTTTTAATGGTCATTTTTTATTATCATCTCACTATCACTGTTGCTTTTTTATCCAAATATATATCCCACTATTAATTTTAATATCACCACTATAGTAAATAATCTCACAGCCACCATCATTTTCAATCTCATCGTCCATCCAAATAGACTCTTAACCTTTTTATTTATTTTTATTTTTTTGGTTTTTTACCCTTCATGTTATAGTTGAGTGAAAAATATATCCTTACATATTAAACACACTTTTAAATTTTCTTTATAATTTTTTATATAATAATTTTTTACATTATTTTGTTTAATGTTCTTTATATTTTTAATATAATAAAAATCATAATTAATTATGTAACAAAATATAAACAATTGAATAAATAAATATTATTACTAATGTAATCATTATTTGTTGGTGTCTACTAGAGAACTTTTACACTAGAATGAGAACTTTTACCATAGGAATGAGAACACTTAATTACAACCACACATTTCTTGACACGTTTTGCACACGTTTGGCTGTAAGAAAATTATAAAAAAAATGTTAATAATTAAAATTTATTTACTAATTATGTATTATAACAAACAAATTTATTAAAAAAATTGAAATTGATATTTTAAAAATAATTTAAATTATATTAAAATTATCTTTAAAAATAAATCTATTATTAATAATGAGATTAAGTACTCAAATATTAATATAATATTTATAATAATAATATTAATTTTTTTAATAATAATACCATTTAAAATGTTAAAAAATATGTGTATATTAATATTAAATATTTTTAATATTGCAAAAGTATTATTTAAAATATAAAAGTTGAATATTAATATTTTAATATTTTTAAATATACTTTTTCATAAACTAGTTTAAGACCATATTTTTTATGTTTACACTATAATATTATAATATATTTATTCTTTATATAATATAAATTACATAATATATATAAACATTAAAATAATATATTTTATATAATTGAAAAATGGGTCCCGAGCTCGGCCTTTAATGTTGGAGCCAATCCGTTTTTTAAATGGGCTTTATTTTTTTGCCCAAACTCATTTTTTTCCAAACCCCTCTCAAATATCGGACGAGCTTTCGGGCTTGGGCGAATAGCTCGGCCCGTGGATAGGTCTAGACTCTAGATTGTAACATTTAGTAGTATTTGATTGGTTTTGACAGAATTTTGAACCTGAATTTTTGTTCGGCTCAGGCTTGAGCAAGCATGTAAAGTATATCATTCCTAGGTTTGACATGAACTTTGCTTGACCCAACAGAAAAATATATAATTTTTCTTTTATAATTTTACCATTAA
This sequence comes from Fremontodendron californicum, assembly GCA_030761205.1. Taxonomy (NCBI): domain Eukaryota; kingdom Viridiplantae; phylum Streptophyta; class Magnoliopsida; order Malvales; family Malvaceae; genus Fremontodendron; species Fremontodendron californicum. The sequence continues at coordinate 33,024,810 of JAULJL010000005.1, forward strand.
AATAAAATGAGTTAAAATTTAAAATAATTTATCTACTAAAATCAATATGTCGGCAATGTTGGACACGACACGAGAAAAACATTAAAATACAATATGACACAAAAAAATTGCACGAATACGATACGAATACACGAACATGTGAAAATCTATATAACAGTATTATTAACATGTCAAAATATATAAACATATAACAACATAAACACAATTATGACACAAAGAATAACTTGAGCAAGCATGTAAAGTATTGATACCATGTCTAGGTTTTACATGAACCTCGCTTGATCCTAATGAAAAATATATAAATTTTTATAGTTTTACCAATAAAATAAAATGGGTTAAATTTTTTTTAAAAAAATTATCTACTAAAATCATCATGTTGGCAATGTTGGACACAGAACAAAAAAATAACTAAACTATGATATAAAATATGACATGACACGCAAAAATTACACGAACACGATATGCATACACGAACATGTGAAATCTATATAACAGAATTATTAACATGTCAAAATATATAAATATATAACAATATAAACACGATTATGAAATAAAAATAACACGAATACGGTATGAATATGCGGATTATTATACTACATGTGTTAAGTTTGTTAAAATAAAAAAATATTTTTAATAAAATAATATTATAAATTGGGTCGAGCTTAACAGATTTATTCTTGAATTGACCTAATTTGTAAGCTTGATAAGTAGCTTGATCCATGAATAAATGTAATGATAATATTTTATTTAATCAATTTTTAATATTTCATTTTATTTTAATCAATTTTTTATTATACAAATAAAAAATAATATTTTTCATCATTAGTTTTTTTTGTAATTCTCTTAAAAGTTAATTTTAGCTGGTTCTCACATTCTAACGATAAGCTCTTATTGTAGTATTCACCCTATTTGTTATGAAAATAATTTTATTAATTTTCATTAACTTCATTAATTTTATAAATGGGAAATATATTTTAAAATTATATAACATACCAATTTATATTTAATTCTTTAAATGCTTATTTTTCTCTTTTCATCTCATTGCCACGACCGTTGTTGCTGAACACATCTTTCATCTCGTTGTCACCACTATTTACGAAGAAAATAAATTACGAAGAAAAAAAAAGAAGTGGCCGAAGTCGTAATACTGATCAAAATCCCCTAAATGAATGTACCCTTTAGATTCTATTATTTTGAAATTTCCGATTCATGAGATTTTTCCACATCATACCGTTCATTTTAAGTTAATAGACGTTTATAAATGGCGTGCCCGTGTGGGACCCATTTTAACTGCTTCCTTATATTTTGTTTTAGCGTTTACTGTCAATGTTTTCAACTGTACTCGTCAAACATGTACGGCCACTCGATCAGAAATATTAATACAAACGTACGCTTAAGATGGAAAGGAGAACCAACACCCGAAGCGCACTGTATAGTGGCTGTGACGTATTTTAATTGGAGGGCGGCCCATCTCCACAGACAAAAAGGGTAAAGGTAAGGATTTAAGACTTCAAGGTCCAACCAATAATATTTAAGTATTGGAAACACCGCCCCAGCCAAGAGCAGGTGCGGCAAACAGCAACAGCACTTAGTTTGTCGTTTTGTGTTTTAAGGATTTGAGTTTTGCCAAATGTCTTCCGCTTTGGCTTTGGCTCTGGCTTTGATAAGTTGTAGGTGGTTGGATTGGATCTAATCTAATCTCAGCTCAGCTCAGCTTTTTGCTATGTTTCATGAAATTGATTTTTTTTTCTTTTTCTTTTTAAGAGTTGGTTTTTAATTAGTTAAGATTACTTAAAATGTTACTTTTAAAAATATTTTTTACTTTAAAAAAAAAACAATCTTTTTATTTATTGCATTATTTTCAGTTTTTAAAAAACAATACATTATTACAAAATTATCTTTAAAAATACAATAAATTATCTCAAAAAACTGTGGTGGAGTTTTTACAACTCCACAAACGAATGACACATATTTTTTAGATATATTTAAAAATTAAAAAATATATTTTAAAAAAATATAAAATATATAACAGATTTTTAACACTTTTTATAGAGTTAAAAGATTTTATCGTGATCATATAAAAAATAAAATCTAAAAATATTACTTTAATTATACAATATTTCCATTTTCCAAATGGTAAATCTAGTAAAATTTAGATGAAGTTCAACTCTTAAACATCAAATTGTTATACATAGACAGACCTTCTTAGCATGCTAGACGAAAATTTAACCAGACAAGTAATAGCACATCATTAAAAATTGTACATAAATTCACACTCTTCATTAACGTGGAAATGTGGCAAAGTTGTTATTGTTACTTGAAATTAATCTATAATTGAAATTTTATTTATTTTATTTATTTTAAAATGAATATTAAAATAAATAAAATTAATAATAGTAAAATTTTGCATTTATTTTTTAATAATGGAGAGGGTCGTTTCTCAAAATTTATAATTAATTTGACAATATTAATATAGAAGGTTTAAATGACATAAAAATGTTAATAGTCAAATATCTAAGTAAAGTTTGATTAATCGGATGTTTTTTTACTCTTTTTTTAACCTTGGAGTTGCAAATGCAATAATATATTTATGTAATTTGAAAATGTTGGATTGAACAATGCAATTGGAGATGGCCAACAATTAAAAAAAATAATAAATAACTATTAGTCTCACAATTTCTTCTACTTAAACTTAAACTTAAACTACTTCATGAAAGAAACCCTTCCTTGGTCAACTCAAAGTAAACCATAGTTTCAAATAAGAAAAAGAAGAAAGAGTCAATAAGCTTTAATTTCAAATCGGGATATTTCACTTTGTCTTTATCAACAATTTTTCCAAAATCTTCTATCATTGTCGGAATAAAGAATGATTTTATTTTTTTCTCTTTGTATTATCATTATCAATAATCAATGCTTAATCTATTATTGTTAAGCTTTCTTCTTATTTTGAAAGAAAATCAAAAAATTAAATAAAAAGTTCATTTTTAATATATTAATAATAACAAATTTAATTTAATTGATAAAAAAAATCAAAGTCTAATTTAAGATTTTAAAATTGCTATGCTATGAACAAGGCGTAAATTCCCAGCGTGGACTTGGCTGGACTCGTTGGCGTACGTGTCAACTCCTAAAATTTATGTTCAATGTATGTCTGCCTGTCGGTGCTGTCTTGGTTTTAGATTTAAACTGATGCTACGTGCTCAATAATTTTGTTCTAAATATTTGAAAATTTTAATATAGTATATAATTATTGGATAGATTTAAAGATGGAATCTGTCAATTTATGGGTAAATCAGTTAATTCATAATCATATATTACAATCAAGTTAATAATTATATATGATATTACAGAATACTAATATCCACTTTAATTTTTCTTCCAATTTGCTCATGTCTTTGTTCTGCTAAAAAATAAAAGTGATAGTGATTTTACAATTATCCAAAATTAAAGATGGTGAATTTCTTGCAATAAATGCAAGAATTTATTATTGATGCAGATTTATAAATAAATATCTTTACTTAAAAAAAAAAAAAAATCATCTCAATATTTTTGCTCCACATGATGTGATAATATTTAATTATTTATTAATTTGATATTAATAAATTATTTATGAATTAATTGAGTTATCCATAAATTAGTAAGTTTCATGCATGTTTAAATTTATTCAATAACGTATTATATCCTATGTTAAGAAATATAGATATTTAAAATAAAAATGATGATATAAAAAGCATGGTTCTTTTTCAAAACTTATATAGTATTAGATAGTCACTTGAGCTTTGTTTCAAATGGCCCTAGAATCAAGTGGAGTTTAAGATAAAATATTTTAATTTGGGTAGATTGTCCGATCCAAATTATTAATTAATAAAAATATTTTTATTTAAATTTAATTATAAATATATATTAATATGAAATGATTTTTTTAATATTTTAAAATTTTTAAACATAAAAATGAAAATTTCAAATTCGACAAGTCGAGCTTTGGATAAGCAAATATTTTACTATCAATACTTGATTTAATCCGACCCATAAATATTTATCATATCATTTTTGAGGTATTAAAACAATAACCTTGACAATAAATTTGGAAAATATTTATTTTTGATGAGTATTGTTATGATATAAAAAAAAAGTAGCAATATTTATTCTATTTTGAAATTTGAACCTCAATAATTGGAAATCTTATGCTAAAAAAAGTCATGAAATTTGATCATTACCAAAAGGAAATCTAATGCACAATCTATCAATCATTCAAAAAGTGACAATTAGAAAGGATGGTCCAGGCAGGCAGGCAGGCAGGCAGGGTCATTTAATTTATTTCGTCTGGCTCCCAACCAACCCATAAGCCAACTACTTTTGTCCACCGACTGGACGCCCTAACGCACATTTTTGGAGACTGCAACCACACAAATAGCACACTCACACTTTGATTTATCTCTACTCTCTCTAGCTGGCTAAGGTTCAAATCCCATTTTGGTTCCTCTTGGGATTTTATTTCTAAACATGTTCTCTTTTTATTTTTTATTTTTTATTATTTGTTAAGATTAAAAACTTAAATATAAATAATAGAAAATATTTTTAATTTATTGTAATATTTTTAATTTAAAAATTAATTAATAAATTTCATATATTAATTTGATTCAATCACATAAAATATTTGCCAAAAGTTAATTTTAGTATTCATGTTAATAAAAACAATGACAAATTTTTATTCACATTATTTAATTATTAGTTGATCAATATATTTATTACTGTGAAAACAAAATAAAGTTCATTACTCCATCAATATAATTAATAATTAATAATATTTTTTAACAGAGTATAAGAAATAATTAACAAAATAATAAATACATAAAGCAAGTCTTAATTAATTAAATACATTATTATAAAGGTTTTTTTTTTTATTAGAATTCGTGCCTCTAACTTGGAGATCTTAAATTTGAATCCTAAAATTTAATCTATAAAATTTATGAGATGAAGAGTGTTACTCTCATAGTGTAACTTAATATTATATATACCAATTTATTTAATGATTTATTTTATGAAAAAAATTTAAGTTATTTATAACATGATTTAATATAAATCTATATAGATGCGGTTTGAGAGGAGCAAAACTTTTGTGAATATAAAAATATTATCACTTTACTTTAATTTTTAAGTTTGTTTAGCTTTCATTAAATTACTTCTTTTTATTTTTTAACTTCTCAATATTAACTAATCAGATAAAATTAAGGGTGTGAAACTTATATGAAGGATAATTTTATTTCTTATAGATTTTTAAAACTAAATTAGTTTTAGATAAAAGTATTGGTCTAACTAACATATTAATAAATTTTTCTTTAACTTATCATATCCAAGCATTTAACTTAAAGATAAGAGCATGTATCTTCCTTTCATAGATTTAGGTTTGAACCGTCAACTTTGAATAAAAAAAAGTTGTCAATCTTAATTTGTTAGAAAAAAATCATTTATACAATTAATTGTAATTAATTCAATTGACATGTAAATTTTTTTAAGTTCAAAATCACATGTAAAATTAAAAAAAAAAAAGGAATATTGATAAATTATAAAAAAAAATACTAACGAGTGCTCTAAAGACAGTTTTTATGATTATCATATTAGGTGCAATGGCGGACTGTCTTATAAGCCAAAGAGGGCCTTGGCCCCTTCAAGAATTTTTAAAATCCTTTGTATATATATTTTTATATGTATTTATATATTAAATTAAATTGGCCCCCTCAATAAAATTTTTATTTATTTAATTTTTATTTTTGTTTATAACTTAATTTTATATATTATAATTTTAAAAAAGTTAAAATTATTTGTCTTTTTATTTTAATCATCAATTATTATTCATAAACTCTTCAAATTAATTAGTTTGTTATAAATATTAAGTCAAAATCATGTTTACTTAAATTAACTTTCTAAATGTTAGCTTTAATAAGACTTCAACAAAATATAATAAAATCAAAATTTTCTTTTTACTGCCGTTGCCGTTACTTTCTTGTAGCTTTTCTTCTTTTATTCTATGACTCCAAATTCAATCAACTTTGTTTTTAACTTGTGTTTGCCGTTTGAGTTATCAAGTTTAAAAATTAAGATTCTAGTAAGACTCTCAAAGATCGTCTTTTGTTGGTTAGTAGTTATGTTAACTTTTATCTTCAGTTTTTTAAATTTTTTTTATTTATAAATCCACTTTTTTTTTTCGCTATCAACATTCTTATAAAGCAAAAATAATAAGATTCTTGTTAGGATTGTTATTTTATTTTTTAAAATATATGTTTATATAATCTTGTTGTTATATGCATGAGTAATGTTAAAAAAATTGTAATTAGTCAAAAACTTGATATATATTTTTGTTATTTTTTGTTATAATATAATATTATATTAATTTGCCTTAATTATTTATAACATATCTCAAATAAAATATATATATAAATTTAGTCTTTTATTTGACCTCCCCAAAATCAAGTGTCAAGATTCGTTATTGATTAGGTAAGTTACTATTTTAATGTGTTAGAATTCATCAAAATAACTATTAACTACTATAATCAATACAAAATATAATTATAAATAATAACTTAATTAATCTTAATAAGTGCGTTAAAAGTGTTCGTTAACAAAATTTATTATAAAATTGCAATTAAAGTAGTTAAAAAAAAAAAAAAGGTATGGAATGGTCACAAGATTTATGAAATAAAACTTTAGAATAAATGTTTTGACAAGAAGTAGCTTATTAATCAGAGATATTCAGTTCAGGGTATATATAATATAAAGAAAGAATAAGATGAATGCAATATTGACAACCAACCAAGTTACGAGGAAAAGGCGAAGGGACCATACCTAAAAAACGTATGGAATTCAATTAAACCCATGTCGAAGAATATTCAACTGTCGGCGTGGGATTGGTCTTTATGGCTTTATTTTCCACATTTTTTTTAAAAATTTATTTTCCCTTCATTTATTGATGATGTTAGAAACATATAGCTGAGAAATTCACCTACAACTCCATGTGTTTTGAATAAGTGTATGAGGCATAGATGGCCATGATGATGATGATGCCAAGCCAACTAGGAGTGGACTCCAAGCATCCAAGCATAATTGAAAGAATAGCCTACCCTGCAAAAAACTACATCTTTTTATTTTATTTTATTATTATTAGTAAATAAAATCGGAACAGAAAAATCCACATTATAACTAAAAATATGATCTTGTATATAAGGGCTTACTTTATTATTTGTTAATTTATTTTTAAATAAGATAGATTTGAATCTTTTGACATGTTTCTTTCGATTCTTCAAATTACATAACCGAGCAATAAAGTAATAAATTAAGATTTTGCTTATATATATATATATATATCGAGATTGTGATTTAGGTTAAGATTCACATGTGAGTGAAATGTCTCATATCATTAAAAAGTATATATATCTATATATATATATATATGTGAGAATTTCTTTGACGTTCTAAGTGAGCTCTAAGTTTAGTTTAATTTATATCCCAACAATTCACAACTTCTAAAAGTTGGGATGTTTAAAAAGTTAGTTTCAAAAGTAGACCTATTCACGAATCATGTTATTCGTTTGACCAATAAATTTAGTCCGAATTATTAGATCGGAGATGAGATAATTTTTTGATAATTCTAATCTGTTCGACTTGAGTTAGATTACTATTTAAAAAATAAAAATATTTTTATTTAAATTTAATTACAAAAATTAAAATATTTTTAATTAAATTTTAATTATAAAAATATATAAATATAAAATTATTTTTAATAATAAAATGAATTTTCAAATAAAATTGAACCTGGGCAAATAATTTTTTTAATTCAGACTCGGGCCCGGCCCGATCCTTACACACCTCTAAGTAACTTATATCCAGCTTTTATACTGAATTAACATGTAGCAAAAACCACCAAAAGAATAGAGCCGATGTTGGGCATGCCACCTAGCACTCACCGACCATTGCTTAGGTGAAGAAAGAAAATGTTAGTGGACTTTTCAAACATTTACGTTTTGGTTTCATAGCTCATATGATTGTGTAACTTTACAGGATTACAGATTACAGACTAAGCTGGCCTGGCCATATTACTTTCTAAACCAACTACAACTATTAATAATAATAATATACAAAATGGAAGATCGACCCCCATGGCCCAGAGACCTAGACAAATGGAGAAAAAGTAAAATTCAAGATCCATTGATTCGATGCTATTACCACAGAAACCGAGGTCTTTACTCTTTCCCTTCCCCTTTCCAAATACAAAATATTTTGACGCTCCTTTGCTATGGTTACTATTTTATATAGAATTTTACTAATAAATATTTTAATGACATTCTTTAAAATTATTATATGTGATAATATCTTTATCTAATGTATTAAAAATAATGAATAAAATTATTAACTTTTACAATTAATACAATACTATTACTATAAATAGTATATTAACTAATCTTAAATAATATTTTAAAGACACTTGTTAACAAAATCCATATATATATATATATATATCAGATTAACTTTGCCTTTCAGTGCTGCTATTTTCTCCCCCCCAAAACATGGAATGATATGATCAGGATTCGAATTTCTGAATTGCTTTTAAAGATTATATATGTAGCCAAAACATTGAAACCCTTATATATAGGATGATCTAACAATATCTCTACTGTTTATTTGGAGTAAGTAGCTAGAAATACGAAAATTCAACAGCAAGAAAGAGACAAATATAACTAGGGGGTGACTTTTGAATTCTTGATAATAGTAAGTAGACTAGGTTTGTTTAAAAAAATTTCAGGTTTCGAGCACGACAATTTTTTTTTGGTTTAGATTTGATCCGGTTTGATTTGTTTTAATATTAATAATATAATTTTTTAAAAGAAATTGATCTCTTTTTAAAAGAGATAATTTTTTTTATAAAAAAAAATTGATACTTTTTAAAAAATGATCAATCATTTTGTATATAAATTTGGACGAATCTATGTAGTGTTTTTATATGATCGAATCAAGCTCGGATAGAATTTTTTTTTTCTCCATATTTTAGGATGAGCCAAGCTTGGATAGTCATAAAGTTCAATAAATATGAGACCTGAGCTCGATTTTGAATAAATCTAGTCCAATCCATGGATAGATCTAATAATAAAGTAAAATTTATCAACCAAAGAAGAATTTTTTTTGATTCCCCCCACCACATTTTATTACATTTATTAAAAAAAATTAATTGCTATAATTTATCTATAAACATCAATTAAACGAATTCTACGAATAATTAGGAGCTAATATATATATATATATCATTTTGCTTTTGCTTTTGGTAAATTATGACATCTTACTCCCAATATTGAGTGCATTAAAACTTACAGCCTTGATAACTTGAATGCCCAATGCCTCCCTTTTCTTCTTGACCTAAAACTACCTACTCTGTCATTAATTTCTCATAATTTATGACTGATGGAACACACCTTTATTTGGGTTCCTTTGCATGCTGATCATAATAACACTTGAGTAGTAGAAAAATAAAAACAAAAAAAGACAAAAACAACTTTTTAAATACTTTGTAGAGTAGTTGATCGATTCAAAAAAATTTAAAATCGATTTTCAATAAAAAATAATTGAAAATCAATCGAATTGCACAATGAAATTGATCTAACCGAACCGATTTAATTCGGTCGATTTTGTCGGTTATTTCGGTTAATGACTAATGGGTTGAATTAATGGATTGGGTTTGGGTATTTGAGTTTGATTTGGTCCGTTGGATAAATTTATATAATTATATATTATAAATATATTTAAAAATATATAAATATAATATTAAAAGTCGATTAATTCGATCGGTTCGATTACTCAAATCATTAATCGAAGATCGATCGATTTAACTTAAATAATCAACTTAAATAATCGATTATTAATTGAAATCGATTTATTTTAATTGAATTGAATTCGATCAATCGATTATCTCAGAGATATGCACACCCCTAACTCTCGTTACTTCAATTTAGAGTATATTTGGTAAGGAGAAAACTTACTTTCTCTTTCTTTTACTTCTAAAAAAAAAAAAAAATCTAGAAGAGGAACAATAAAAAGGATACCATTCTGTAAAGTGATTGGACCATGTTTCTCGGCACAAGCTCTTTGACTTTTTCAGCTAAAATAAATTTAAATGGAAGGCTTTACCCCCACTTTTATTGCAGGCTCCCAGATGCTCTTTTCGATATTTTCTTTACAAATACATACTGCCTTACCAAGACTCTCTTTTTATCTTTTTTAAATTCAATTAAATGTTCATTCATCAAAATTAATAGTAACACAAAGTTTACAATTAACAATCGGCATGTTATATGAATATGTATATATCTCAATAATTTCATTTATAAAGTTTCACCGAATCTTCTCTGATCAACAATAGTCTGACTTTAAGTTTAATAGTATGATTTATCAATGTAACGATGTTGTTCTTTTAAGATATATATAAATATAAATATATATATATATATATTTAAGGGAGAATTCACTTACATTGATATAAATCAATTCAACTTTACATTATTTATAATTTTTATACAATTATTTAATTTAACTGTTTTATTTTATATTCTATTTATATAGATTATGTACGATCAATTTTGAATTAATTAAAAAATTTAATTATTAATTTGATATAAAAATTCAATTATTAAATACACATAAAAAAGATAATATTCTCTATTTATATAATAATAATATCAATTAATTTAAAATGTTACAAGCACAATAAATATAATTATATTATTAAATTTAACAGCTGACTTATTAAAATATTAATAATACACAATTCTCGTGTCTTAATTAACATTATGTCGGTGATAAACTAATTTGGTCCAGTTTTTCACTTTAAAATGGGCTTTTCCCACATGAAACAGTTGCCAGCGCTTTAACCAGCAACTGCAGGCTTAGAGCCTTGCCACCAATGAATTCATTATCATACTCTAATTATAATGGCTTAATTGGTTTTGGTTTGGAAGTGGCTAAAGACGCTCCTTCACTGACCATAAGCCCAAAAAATTGCTTTCTTTTGCCGATCCCCAGACCCAGATAATAGATTTGCAAACTTTAAGCTGTGTTGCTCATATCAGGCCTTTCGTTTCCGCTTGTTACCTGTCAGTGTGCTGGGTTTTCTTAAGAAAGAAAAAAACTGGCTCCAACTAAATATGAAATGGAAAAGAAAAAAAAAAAAAAACTGACGGAGAAAGGAAGAAGGAAAGCCATTGGGCAGAGGAGCATTGGGAGTTTTGGGAAACAACCACCCTCTGCACCGCCGCCTAAGCCAACGTTTCCCTCCACCAAAGCCATGATGGCCACTCCACTTCTCTCCATCTGATCAAACAGGCGGCAAATGTCATGGTTCAGTAGAATCAACGCCCGATTTTCTCCATTGACACAATGGGGCTGATTTCAAATTACACACCTTCTTTAACACTAGTTGGCCCTTTGATCAAGATGAAACTACTACGGACGATAGCTGGTCCATGTCAACTAACGAGAGTTACCAAAAATAAAAGGAAAATGAAAAAGTTTTCATCTTTTTATCCATGTTCGCTTTTTTTTTTTTTTTTGCTCTAATAAAATTGGGCTGAGAATTTTTGCAATGTTTGTGCAGTTTTGGGCACGGCATTTGTGTTCAGACATCAACTTCAAGCTCCGTTTCTTCATTCCTGTCTTACAATGATATGTTTTATGTAAATTCTAAGATTTTAAATAAAATTGGAGGCGCCCACGTGTCCCAGGCTTCTGTTCCCAGTGGTCGTTGGGCTCGTCTGGTTGGACCTAGGTTGGGCTAGTCTGTTGGGTTGTGCTTGGTGGACTGAGTGGGTTTAACAATTGTCCCCCAGGCGAGGTGGAGGTTATAAAGTGATCGACGACGAGCCTGTAGATATACGATACCTCGTGCTATAGGGATTGCCCTATAGTGGTGAGGAGTTGTGGGGCTTTGTTTTTCAAGTTTTGGGTTTTTTTGGCTAAGGCGTAAATGGCGAGCTTTCCTTTCTTGGAGTGTGGCGAACAGTAGCGTGTCGAAGTCGCATAGGTATCTTTGAATTCGGGCGAGGAGGTGCTCTGAACTTACTGCTATCTTTTGGTTGGTATGATACGACGTTTGACATGTCTGTCTTTAATGTCAGCTTTAAAGGCTGGGCGTGCCGTTCGAGAAGCGGACACGTGTCGACCATCATGTGGTGCAATGGACGGTCAGTAGAGCATCTTTTCGGCTATAAATAGGGGTGCCCGAGATGGGTTTCTTTCATGTTTTTCGTTTTTTCTGTCGAGGTGCTGAAGTTTTTGCTGCTAAACGTGTTCAATGCTCCAATTTTCTTACGCCGTTCTCCGTTTTGCTGGTTGGTTGCTCCATTTTGCTGATTCGCTGCTCCAACGAGGTTTGGCCGAGGCTGCATAGGTATTTTCGGTGCTTGTCCTTGCTTTCCGTTTTATTTTTGTGTGTATGGTCTGGTTGTTTGTGAGATAAGTTCGAGTGATAGCAGTGGTTCCGACGCGTTGGAGAGGATGGAGGGTCTGTCCTATGCCCGTGTCGAAGTATCGACGAAGTGTTGGATGATCTGGACCGTGATATTGAGGAAGGGACCAGGGTGGCTGGTGGTGGTGGTGCTGAGACGAGTGGTGGGGGTGGGGTTGTTGGTGGTGGTGCCTCGGAGGTAGACCAAACGGCTTTTGAGGAAAGTGAGGGGGTTGCTGGGGATGATGGCCTGCAGTGGCATGATGATATCGGATGCACCATGAGCGCCGAGTAGGTTGGCCCATTGATGCTGACTCGTGATATCTACATCCCTAATTATCGTTATAAGTTTTATGTGCCCGCCCTGGGTCGACGTCCTAGTCAGATCAAGAATGGTAAGAGGGACGTGATCTTCTTCGAGCATATGTTCAAAGGGAGATTCCACCTTCCTTTGAACCCCTTCTTCGCCACTTGCCTTGAGGTGTATGGTATTTCTGGTGCTCAACTGACAGAGTCTTCTTGGCCTGTTATAGTGGTGTACTTCCTTGATTGTAAGAAGAGGGGCGTGGAACCTCTGTACGCCGCTTTTCGTAACATATATCAGTTGAAGGTGAAGAAGGATAAGTTCTGCTACCTGAGTCCTTGCCATTGAGTGATTGTAGAGAATGCTCCCTGTAACAATCATATCAGGAGATCGCAATTCTTCGCCGTGGAGTTGAAGTTGGAGGATAATTGGTGCTTCTCGGAGAAGTGGTGCGAGCCCCCGAAAGATCCGTAGAAAAATGTTGTAGCCATGGACGATTTGGAGAAAGATGAGTTCGACTACTATATGGTGCATAAGATCGACTGAGAAGTCGTCGTGACGGACTGTTTTATTTACAGGCACTGTTTGGAGAATATCAGTCCAAAAAGGGTGTCGACCAAGTTTGCTGATCTAGTCACTCCTCCCAAAGGTAAAAACTGGCCTGTGGGCACTACTGATTATTATGCGAAGGTTTTGATAGGTATCATCGAACTTGAGAAGAAGAAGAAAAGCAAAAAGGCTGGCACCTCTCGCCGACATAGGGTTGTTCCTTTGGGAAAGGCAAGTGTTGTCTCTCTTGATGATGTGGTTCCTGAAGAGGCGGGTGGCATCGATGAAGGTAATAGCCTTTGGGCGTCCAACCATACGCTTGCTTTGGTGTCTTGGGTTCCTGAGCCTACCCCTCTTGCTTCAACCTTTGCTGTGATAGAACTGTCACCCTTCCCTAGTTCATGTGAGAGTAAAGGTGGTAATGGTTTAAGACCTGAAAAAAAGTCGATTGAAGTTATCGTTTTAGATCATGACAGTGATGACAAGGTGGTGTTCGACATGGGGGAATCTATGAGCTCTAATAGCTCTGTCAGTGAGGATGGTGCTTGGCATGGTAGTTCTACTACGGCGACGTTGTTTCTAAATCTTTGGTGAGCTGGTATATTTTGCATGCTCTCGTCGTTTGGGCTTTGATGAGCTCTCATCTTGATTATTTTCTTCTATGCAGGTATGTCAAGTCTTAGCATTTTCGAGAAGATCCGCCGAGCGGCGAAAGAGAAGAGTAAAGCCCAAGACCAGGGCACGGGGCCAATTGCTTCTCCATTTTAGAAACAGCCCACCGTAAAGCATAAGTGGGACAACCTGGTCGCTGACCTTGACCCTAAGAGGTAGAAAGTTGGCGGGGACCCCAAGAAGCAGAAATCAGTTTCATCTTCGACTGCTAAGCAGGTGGGCCATGGCATGGCTGTCCAAAAAACGGGTCAAGGCTCTTTGCAGCAATCTGTGGAGGTGGGAAAAGATGATGCCCCAACTGTTGTGCCGCCAAAATCAAAGAGAGCCACAGAGTCTGCTAAGGGTGGCAAAATTTTGCCCACTATACCAGCTTCGTCGGGTGGGGATTGTTCTTCCACCCATGATGATGCGGTGGCGCGCTCCACGCGTTATTCGCTTTTGCCTCACTGGGGAATGTACAGTGATGTGCGCCAGGGGTCCGATTCTTACTATGACTATCAGGTCGTATGCCCGTGGGCTCCCTGCTTGGGGACGTTGACGGGTGTGTGAACTTGGCCCGCAATCACCTTCCCCCTCAGGAGGTGAAAGTTTTTGAGGGTTGCGCCGTACGATATGCTCAGTGTAGCATAATGAGGAATTTGATAGAGGTGAGCTCTTTGCAGGCTGTTTTTGTTGGCGTTGGTTATCCTGCTCACTTAGTTATTTATTTCCTTTTTCAGACTCTGGCCACTAGTTTAGCCATCTACAATCATGTTGATGAGGCGGACGCCCGTCTCCGCAGCGTGGAGAAGGATCTCCAGCTTAAGGGTACTTGTGTTACGGAGCTAGAGGGCCTGCTGAAGGCTGAGAGGGAGAAGCCAAAGGTCGTCGAGGAGAAGGCGTTCTCCAGCGAGAAGTCTTGAGTGGCCAAAGTGGCGGAGTCTGAGCGCCAGGTCGTGGTCGTTCGCGGTCAGCTCGCCAAATCAGAGGACCATGTTAAGGCCAAAAATAAAGAGATCAATCTCTTGAAGCAGAGTTTGTCAGAGAAAGAGGAGAAAGAGGTCGATATCGCCAAGGCTGTGGAGGCTGAGCAAGGAAAACATGCTTTCTTGTTGGCGAGCACTTTGGAGGCAAAAAAGAACGAGGTCGTCGAGGTGGCCCTTGGCATGGTGGAGGAATTTAGGGCGGCCACCCTTACTGGGGTCCAAGTGATGTATGTGCCTCTTGACTGTAGGGGCATAGACTTTCCCGCCAGTGTGAATCCTCCTGAGGGCTTTGACCTTGTATGCCCCGATGTACCATCTCTGGAGAGGCTAAGGGTGGATTTTGGCATGACCCCTGCTCCCGTTGTCCCTGCGGCGCCCCAGGCTGATGTCATGCCCGCCACTCCACAAGATGAGTTGCTTTCATCTGCTACAACTACAGAGGAGGTTGCAGCGAATGATCTTATTGTAGACCCTCCTAAGGATGGTGAGGTTAGGGATCCTGCTGTTGTAGATAAGGGAGGTGGAGATGTAACTGGGTGGGTAGCGGTCCTTTAGGCGAAGACCTTGTACATAGAACTTAGGACATTTGTAATCCCTCCTTTAAGTGAAAAGTTTGTATGCCTTATCCTTTGTTTTCCTTGCGTTGATTGTTCATTCTTTTTTGTTTGGCTTGTCTTGTTGTTGTTCATTTTCGAATTTGTTTTTGTGCGTCTTGTTGGTGTGTTGGCAAGCTACTAGACTTATTGCAGATTGCTACTTTGCTAGTTGTGCGTGTGAGCATAAGGGCCAGTTTCCTGTGCAGTGTGACGTCTTATTGCGAGTGCACATGGTGGACACGTGGTTGGGCCAGTTAGAGGCCATTGGGCGTGCAACATGACGTCTTATTGCGAGTGCACGTGGTGGACGCGTGGTTGGGCAGTTAGAGGCCATTGGGCGTGCAACATGACATCTTATTGCGAGTGCACGTGGTGGACGCGTGGTTGGGCCAGTTAGAGGTCATTGGGCGTGCAGTATGACGTCTTATTGCGAGCGCACATGGTGGACGCGTGGATGGTTGGGCCAGTTAGAGGCCATTGGACGTACAATATGGCGTCTTATTGCGAGCGCACATGGTGGACGCGTGGATGGTTGGGCCAGTTAGAGGCCATTAGGCATGCAAGATGACGTCTTATTTCGAGCGCACATGGTGGACGCGTGAATGGTTGGGCCAGTTAGAGGATTTTAGGCGCGCAACATGGCGTCTTATTGCGAGCACACATGGTGGATGCGTGGTTGGGCCAGTTAAAGGCCATTGAGCGTGCAGCATGGCGTATTATTACGAGTGCATATGGTGGACACGTGGATGGTTGGGCCAGTTAGAGGCCAATGGGCGTACAACATGGCGTCTTATTGCGAGCACACATGGCGGACGCGTGGATGGTTGGGCCAGTTAGAGGCCATTGGGCGTGCAGCATGGCATCTTATTGCGAGCGCACGTGGTGGACACGTGGATGGTTGGGCCAGTTAGAGGCCATTGGACGTGCAACATGGCATCTTATTGCAAACGTACATGGTGGACGCGTGGATGGTTGGGCTAGTTAGAGGCCATTGGACATGCAGCATGGCGTCTTATTGCGAGCGTACATGGTGGACGCGTGGATGGTTGGGCCAGTTAGAGGCCATTGAGCGAAGTATTAACCTTGGTTTTTCCTGCAAAATTCAAGTTGTATTATTGTTCTCATGAAAGGAAATACAACTTTGTGAATAAATTTACAAAAAGTATTTTTCAGGTGGATCGCATTCCAAGTCCTTTGTATAGGGCTTCCATCTATTCGTTCTAACGGATAGGCTCCAAAGCCAATATTATTTTTCACTTTGTAGGGGCCTTCTCAGTTTGGGGCCATCTTTCCCTGTTCGCTCGTCGGTCTGCTGGCTTCACAGCTTCTAAGGACAAGGTCACCGACCTAGAACTGTCAGCCTTTTACCTTCGAGTTATAGTATTGGGCGACCTGATTTGATTTGGCGGCTTGTTTGACTTGTGCCCACTCTCTGGTTTCTTCTAAGAAATCCAAATTTCTTCTAAGTGCTTATTAGTTGGTGGTGGGGTCGTAGTAAGCCGTTTTTAAAGAGTTAATGCCTATCTCGGCTGGTATCACAGTCTCTGTTTCGTATATCAAATTGAAAGGGGTCTCGCCCATACCTGAGTGGGACGTGAACCTGATGGCTCATAGTATTCCTGGCATTTCTTCTAGCCATGCCCCATTGGCGTTGTTAAGCTTCTTTTTCAAACCCTGAAGGGTTTTCTTATTCATTGCCTCCACTTGTCCGTTTGTTTGGGGGTGTTTGACTAAACTGTGGGTTAGGAGGATTTTGAAGTTCTCACATAATTTCTGAAATTTGCCTTCTGAAATTTTGCACCATTGTCTGCCACGATGGTGATGGAGATCCCATATCTGCACACCGAAGACTTTCAAATGAAGTTCTCAATTACCCTTTCTGTGATGGTCACCACAGCCTCTGCTTCTACCCATTTGGTGAAGTACTCGCAGGTGACAACTATAAACTTTTTCTGTCTTATGGCAATCGGAAGGGTCCTAGAATGTCGATCCCATCACATTGCAAAGGGCCACGGGCTTGACAACTGATTGAATAATTCCGTCGGTTGTCTTCGAACAGTGGCAAACTTTTGGCACTTGTCACACTTCTTTACCAATTCTGTGGAGTATTTTTTCATCGTTGGCTAATAAAAACCTTGTCTCAGTGCCTTCTGTGCTAGAGACTTGCCCCCATGTGATTTTCGCATACATCTTCATGGATCATCCAGAGGACGTATTCAGCCTCTGCTGGCTCTAGACATCTCAGTAAAGGTTCGTTGAATGATTTCCTATACAGGGTATCACCTATTACTGCGTATCTGGCAGCTCTTTTTCTCAGTCTGAGTTGTTCTTTGGGGTCGTCGGGAGAGGTCTTTTTTGTGAGGAATTCTGTAATGCTTGTTAACCAGCTCTGTTCGTTGGCTATTGGGAGAATTTTTGCGCCCTCTTGGTGGCTTCGTAAAGGGCGGTGTTCGAGGAGTATCTTTCATCTTTGTCTTATTTCAATGGCGGAGGTGAGCTTAGACAAAAAGTCTGCCCTTATATTTTCTTTTCTAGCGATCTGCTGGATTGTCAACTGGTTGAAGCGCTGTTTTAGGCTCATGACCTTTTTGTGATATTTTACCAGGGCGGGCTCTCGTATATTATATTCCCCATTTACCTGCTTTGCTACCAATTGGGAATCGGTTGACACAGATAGCCTTGTCGCGTCGAGTTTGAGTGCCAACTCTAGCCCCTCTAGGAGAGCTTCATACTCTGCTACGTTGTTTAAAGCGGGGAACCCGAAAGACAGCCTGTATTGCCATTCACTTCCCTGCAGGTTAGTTAATAGAATTCCGACTCTTGATCCCTCTTTTCTTGAGGATCCATCTATGTATAATGTCCACACGCCACTGTTGGTGGGCTCCAACTACTGAGGTTTTTGAACTAAGGTTGCATCTGGGGTGGTGGCGGTGCCTCATTATCGAGATTCGACGGTGCATCTTTCGGGTAGCAGATCGGTGCTGTGATGGCAATGGTAAACGAGCACTTGGCTATAAAGTCCGCCAGAGCTTGGGCTTTGATAGCCTTCCTTGGCCTATATTCCAGGCCAAATTCACTTAGCTCGACACTCTACTTGGCTATCCTGCCCGCCGTGTCTACCTTTTGCAAGACTTCCCTTAGCAGTTGATCCGTCAATACCATGATGGGATGGGCCTAAAAATATTGCCTCAGGAGCTTGGTTGCCACTATCAGAGCGTAAGTGGTTTTTTCCAGCCGCGTATAGTTAACTTCTCCATTTTGCAAGGGTAGACTGACATGGTAAATCGGTGTTTGGCGGCCTTCTTCTTCCTTAAGGAGCACAGCGGCTACAGTTTCGTCTGAAGCTTCCAGGTAGATGTATAGCTGATCTCCTGGTAGGGGGCTGGTGAGCAAAAGTGGCGAGCATAGGTACTTTTTTAATTCTTCGAAAGCCTTCTGGCAATCTTCAGTTTGTCGATACTTCGAGGCTCCCCTGAGCACTTTGAAGAAAAGTAAGCACTTGTCGGGGAGCTTGGAGACAAACCTGTTGAAGGCGATCACCCTACCGATAAACTTTTGCATTTTTTTGGTGTTTCTCGGTAGGCACATATCCAAGATTGCCTGAATCTTTTTCGGATTTGCTTCTACTCCTCTGTTGGAGACCATGAAACCAAGGAACTTCCCCGCTTCCACTGCAAATGCACACTTTTTTGGATTTAATCTCATGTTGTGCTTCCTGATGACGCCAAAGGCTTCCTCGAGATCCCGGACGTGCTGGTTCAGGTAGGAGCTTTTGACCAGTATGTCATCCATATATACTTTCATACTCCGCCTGATTTGGTCTTTGAAGAGTCTGCTTACCAACTTTTGGTAGGTGGCTCCCCCATTTTTTAACCCGAAGGGCATAACTTGATAGCAGAATAGGCCCTCCTCCGTCACAAATGATGTCTTGTCTTGGTCTTCGGGGTTCATTTTGATCTGGTTGTAGCCAGAGAAGACATCCATAAAACTTAGGTATTTGTGTCTCGTTGAGGAATCAACTAGTTGATCTATAGCTGGTAGGGGAAAACTGTCATTGAGGCAGGCCTTGTTCAAGTCTGTGAAGTCCACACACGTTCTTCATTTTCCACTGACCTTTTTCACCATTACTACGTTGGCAAGCCAATCCGGGTAGACCACCTATTTGATGAAGTCAGCGGCGAGTAGTTTCTCAACTTCTTCTCCGATCGCCCTGACTCACTTAGGGACGAACTGGTGTTTCTTTTTTTGATCGATTTTGCTGTCGGGCTCACATTCAAGGAGTGAGTGACTATTCTCGGGTCTATTCCGGGCATGTCGGTCGTCGACCAATCAAAGATGTTGGCATTTTCTTGCAACATGGCCACCAAAGATCGCCTTTCTTCACCTCCCAAACAAGACCCGACCTTGGTTGTCTTAGATAGGTTTTCTGGATCCAGAGGGATTGTCTTTGTTTGCTCTGCAGGCTTCGCCTTATACTGACTTCTCTCTGCCCTGTTGTACAAGCTTTCCAAGGTAAGCATAGTTTTGTCGAGATCAAGTTGACTTGAGCTTCTGTTAGCTGCCCCCTAGCTTTTTCTATATGCCTCATGTTCCTGTCATGTCGAGCTCAGGTTCGACATCATGATTTTTTTGGCTATCTATATAGATAGCATGTGGCACTGTCTTGCTGTTTGCTGGTTTGTCTTCATATAATCAATTTCCATCGGTGTTGGGAATTTCACTGTCAGGCAGTAGACGACAGCCACCATTCTTGCATTTCTCATCACAAGCCTTACAAAGATGGCATTGTAGGCCGAAGGCTGGTCGACAACTAGAAATTCAGAGATGACAGTGAGGGTGTGGTTGCCATCTCCTATTGTTACTGGCAGGGTTATTGCTCCTTTAACTGTGATTGGTTGATTTGCGAAGCCAAAAATTAGGCTTTCTGGTTTTAGATCTTTCTCGGGGATGCCCATCTTCTTGAAGGCTTCCCATTGGATAACTTCCATTGCGCTACTACTGTCGACAAGGATCCTTTTCAATTTAAAATTTTTGTTTACGGCCGCCACAATGATTGGGTCATTCCCATTGTCCTCCAAGATATCGACGTCATTTTTTGTGAAGTCTATCATCCAGTTTTCACCCTGTTTTGCTCGTTTAGAGGTTGCATCGACAACAATATTACTTTTGAGATGGGATTTTCTCTTAGAATTGCTTGCGGTCCTTTTTTTCGTACCCCCCACAATCATGTTTATCATCCCCTGTACCGATTTTTTCCCTTCTGCCCTGCCTGTGTTCCTCTGATTGTTCACCGACGACTGCCCTTGATGGGCCTCTGACTTTCTTATAAACTGTTTGATCCGTACCTTTCTGATGGCGATCTTGATTGTATCTTTTAGAGACCTACAATCTTTCGTGTTGTGTCCCACATCATTGTGATAGTTGCACCTTTTCTTGGAGTTAAGACGCGATGGGTTGTCCTTCATGGGGGTAAGGTGTTCCCAAGATACCCTCATGGGCTACTGCATTTAAGATGTACGCTTTTGAGGCATTGAGAGTGGTGTATTTATCAAACTTAGAGTATGGGGCTCTTTCCCCCCTTCGCCTGTGACCCTGGGTGGCTCCGTCCGTGTTGTTCTAGCGGGTTATTCTTTCGGGCGACCTGGACCTTTGGCGATGTGAGTCAAAACCCAACTGTCTTCTGTTGACTTGATATCCCTGTTTATTTTTCGGGGGATGCCCCTGACCCTATTGGTAGTTTGTTCAATCCTCAGGTCCCTCTGCCAGCTTCATTTCTTCTGTTTCGGCGTACCTTTAGGCCTTCTCATATAGGTTATAGTGTTTTTTCGATTTCTTATCTGTCAGGGTGTACCGGAGGTGTTCGTGGCGGACCCCAGAGATGAACGCCTGTATGGCTTAGTCATCGTGCATGTCCTTGATTTCTACGGTGGCGGAGTTGAACCTGCGAATGTATTCTCTGAGGGTTTCGCTTTTCTTCTGTCTTACTGTGAGGAGGCTGGCTGGGGTTTTGAAAGTAGCCTTGTTAGCGAGGAAGTGGGCAATGAAGGTTCTACCGATCTTCTAAAAGCTATCAATGGACCCCGCCAACAGTGAGTGGTATTAGGTTCTGGCGTGCACTCTGAGAGTCATGGGAAACACTCGGCACTTCTGGACGTCAATGACCCCTAGCAAGTCCATGTAGTTTTTGTATTGGATGAGGTGATCCGTGGGGTCCTTGGTGCCATCATCGGTTTCTTTGGGCAGCTTGATTGTCTTGGGCATCGGTTCTCGCATAATTTTGAGGGTCAGGGGACTGTTGTCGTCCGTCATCCATTCTACTTCTTCCGTTTTGTCCTTCATCATGCAGTGGACTTCTTTTCTAAGGGCGGCCATCTGGGCCTCGACGGTGCAAACACCCGTTTCCTTATTGGCGGGCAGGTTTTCCTGGTTCTGGGGTCGTTCGGAGCGTTGTCCCCTACTTTTTCTGTGTGCCCTGCTTACAGCTGTTCGATGGCTGTCTCGATAAGACGAGCTGACATTGTTTTCTTTCTGGTTGTTATTGTTGCCCTTTTGGTTTGGCCCCACTTTTTCATTGGCCGCCCAGTAGGCGGGCTGATGTTGCTCAGCCAACTAAGCCTGAAGGGTTTGTATATGGCTCATGAGTATCGGGTACGTTGGTTCGACGTAAGGCAGCACCGGGGGTTGGAATGCGGTGTTGGGTGGTTGGATGGTGGGATCGATTGTCAATGGGGGCCAGTGGCGGTGTTTGGTGGTAGTGTGGCTGGTGTATTCTCTCGTCCAACTGGTGGGGGTCTGCTCCGGGAACGAAGAAAATGCTCGTTTGTCCCGCGGTGTTAAATTGAGTTTCTAAGGGGTTGGAAATGGCTATGCAGGTGGTTTGTTGGGTGGATGAGGAGATATCCCGCATCGGAGTCGTGAGAGTTGAAAATACTGGGGAAGCAGCTATGAGCAAGCTTTGGTATTAATTCTGGGGGTAGTAAGGTTGTTGGAGCCAGAAGTTAGGCATAAGAGGTGCTTGGTAACTAGTGCTGGGTCCCAATGGATTGAGGGGAGTTCGTGGGGGTGGAGAGTGAAAACTGCCCGTAATCAGGGGTGCAGAGGAGTTGGTGTTTGGGGGAATGGTACTTGGGTCTCCAATTGAGGAGGTTTGTTGGGTTGGTGGTAAAGACATGGCTTGTCGTTTCTCACAGAAGACGCCAAATGTTGATGTCTTTTTGTGTCGAAGTGGTGCTCGTGGTGTTCCTAGTGGTCTGAGGCCCTGAAAGGAAGGAGAATAGGTCAGAGGGCACCGGAGGTTGAGCTCCTGGACACGCTCCGATGCTTAAGTCAGTGTTTAGAGAAGGAAAAAGAGGTTAGAGAGAGAGAATAGTGTTGAAAGAGAGTGAGAGAGAGAGAAAGAGAGAGAGAGAGCTTCACCGAGAATAGCCCTTGGGAGGGCTATATATAGAGGAGGTCGGGCGACCTGGTGTCCGACCTGTTGGTTCCACGTGCATGACCCTTATTGGTCGTCTGATATAAGCGACCTCGGGGGACCTTGTCGAGGAGACAACCGCATTTAATGTCTGTCGTCTGCAGGCTGTGGCATTTAATGCCTCGTATTGCCACAGGTGGGCGCCGAGGTGACTGGAGATGTGACCTCTAGGGGAAAGGGAGGCGCCCACGTGTCCCAGGCCTCTGTTCCAAGTGGTCGCTGGGCTCGTCTGGTTGGGCTGGTCTATTGGTCTTGTGCCTGGTGGACTGAGTGGGTTCAACATATATATATATATATATATATATATATATATATATATATATAGAGAGAGAGAGAGAGAGAGAGAGAGAGAGAGATGAGGGATCTACTTACACTAGTGTAAAACTAAATCAGTTTTACACACACACACACACACATATATATATATATATAGAGGAGGGATCCGCTTACAAAAACTAAATCAATTTTACACACTCCCATAACTTTTTTATACGATTTATATTTTAACAAATCGACCGTTGGATTTAACAATATAATTGTACTCGTCGTGCACACAAAGTTTTGAATCGATTCGATATCTCTATCATATCGATCGAGAATATTGTCTTTTTCAATATATATTTAACGGTTGAAAGTTTTTTAGATCGAACAAATAGTTAGACATTTTTAATTCACTCAAAACTCGACGTGCATGATCTACGTGAATAGAACATGAAATACGACGGTCGGATTAAACAATATAAATCGTATAAAAAGTTACGAAAGTATGTAAAACTAAACTAGTTTTACACTAATATAAGTGGATCCCTTATATATATATATGAATTATTATCTTGTATACTGCCAATGGATTTTTTTAACTCCACAAACGGGGCTTACACGCTTCCGTAACTTTTCATACGATTTATATTTGTACAAACTAACCATTGGATTTAACAATATAATCGTACCCATCGTGCACGTAAAGTTTTGAATCAATCCGATATGCCTATCATATCGATCAAGAATATTGTCTTTTTCAATATATATATAACGATTGAAATTTTGTACATCACAACGAATAGTTAAATATTTTTAATTTACTCGAAACTCGACGTGTATGATTTACGCGAATAGAACATGAAATATGACGATCGGATTAAAAAATATAAATCTTATGAAAAATTACGAAAGCGTGTAATCTCAGCTTGTAGAGTTGAAAAAATCCAGTAACAGTGTACAGGATAATAATTCATATATATATATATATATATATATATGTATAGGGCGGTGGGTGCGAGGAAGAAAGCAATTCCATTGAAGAAAAGGAGGGTAGTGATGGTAAGCTACGAAATAAACCAAAGCCAAGAGATAATGAAGAAGGAAACATCGGAGGAGAGGAAACGAGAGATGGGGGAGAAATGGAGGGTTCGGATAAGAGGTGCAATATGGGGAATTTGTAAAGGAATCAAGGATGGAGGTGCAACAAAATGAGGGTGAAGGATCATAGCTTATGTAAGCACCATTAGGAAATGCAAAGGATGGGAGAGAAATATCAACTACCCCACCAAAGGGGAAGGGGACGGTTCCTTTGGTAGAGCCAATGAAATCAGGGAAAACAAAAGAGGTGTACGGGTGGTCAAGGCTCCAGCCATGAGCAGCTTGCTTAGAGACACTGTTCCATTGTCGTGGGGAAGATGATAGATATATAGTTTAATAGGAATTTAAGTAGTGGGGATTGGGGAAGAAAATGGTAATTAAGAGTGATAGAAATAGGAAGTGATTTCTTTTTTCTTATATTTTGCATCAGATTACAGATGAAATGATGTATAAGTTCGACAGAAATCAGAAATGAGAGAAAGAGAGAGAGAGATGGTTGCTTTGCTTCCTTGCTATTTGTTTGCATTTTCAATATTAGTTTACGTGCTGGTTGCTGGCAAGTGTGCCACTACAATTTTCAATCTTCCTTAACCGATAAGAATATGACTCTTGGTTTTCAAGTAGAAACTGTTTTTTTAAATAAAAAATAAATAAAAACCTAATTATTTATGTAATTAATTTTAGGAAGTATTAATATTTATGTAATTATTTTTAAGAGATAATATTATTAGATTTAGTATTTGAATTTTAACATTTGTAATTTTTTTTTATTCTTATACTGCAATCCTTTTTGTATAAAAAATATATGTTGACATTTAAAATTGAGACAATTCAATCCTTAAAATTAAGATAACATAAATAAACAAAACAAAATATATAGACACCCAAAGAAATTAAAACACCAAAGCCAAAGAGCTAGTTGATCTCATTACTTTAAAATTTAAAAATTATTGTTATTATTATAAAATCATGTTCAATTTTTTCCACACAAGGAAGAAGAATGCAAATGATTTTTACTTAATGAATATAATTTTTTTATATAATTTATGCTAAAATTACTTAAAATTGTGATTACTTAACAGTAAATTCCAAAATTTGCCTGAATTTTTTTATAATGACCGTATTGTATAACCAAAAAAGTCAACAAGCTAATAAATGAAATTATCACATCCATTAACAGTAAAATTATTAGATTTTATAATCATCAAAGTTAATAAAATGACATTTATTTCTTAAAAAATTAATTTAAAAAATTGGATATGTGATAATTTTTAATTCACTTATGAAATTAAAAAATTTCAATACAAATGTATCAAAAACATCATGCCCTTCTTCTAGAGTTAATTTATTTTGTCAAGAACCATGTGATCTGTTGGTAGAATGTTAAACTCTTAATTTTAATGATCAAATATCAAACCTTGACAACTTTAAATATAAAAATAAAAAATTTATAAGTTTTATCAATAGTTGTGTGATCTATTGATAAAATGCTAAACTTTTAATTTGCAAAAAAAAAATACTAAATTGTTCATAAAAAAAAGGTAGAAATGAAATCCATCCGATAAAAACAATCAATATCAACATCATTGTGTTAATTTATGGGTAAAAAATCAAATTGAATTCTTCACTCCATTTCTTAATTCTTATTACTCAAAAGGAAATTCAAATAACTCTTGCTAACATTCACGCGTTCAAAAAAAAAAAAAAAAAAAAACAAAACATAGATAAGGAAATCGGAAATGGTTAGAAAAAAGAAAGAAAAAGAAAAAGGTTAGAAACTAGTATTTGTGGTCCCCACACCCCATTCTCCCTCCCTTACCTTTCGGATAAGCTTTTCTTTTTGAGTAGTTTATCTTTCTCTCCCCATCTTCCTGAATCAAATCAATCCAACACCAAAACGCAAAACAACAATACCTAAAACGCAACTTCCAACTCTCAAAAAAGTGTAATAAACAGGAAAAGAAAAGGTCTAAACCTTCAAACCCAATTATACTTTTCTTCAACTTTTCCAGACACCCTATTGCCTAAATATCTGATTTCCAATCACAAAAAATATCTTCGAAATTTTAATTTTTAGAAAGAAAAAGAAAATATGTCAATTTTTGCAGCAAATTCTCAAATTTTGTACCGAGAATTTTATCAAAGAGACCAACAACAACAGCTTTGGAACAATGGGAGCTGTTTGTTGTTACAAAAGAATTCTGGGTTTCTTGGGTCTGATTGGAGGGATAGAAAATGGAAGAAGAAAATTGCGAGGAGAGAGTGGAGAGTAGAAGCTCTTTGGCCTGATTTGTCAAGACCAAGTACGGTTGAGATGGAACCCATCAACGACTGTGATCACCTTGATCAGATTCTGCTTCGTGCTCAAGAACTCTCCCAGCCTATTCTTATTGACTGGTAAATTCTCTAACTCGCTCCCTGTTGAACAGAGCAGAGCCATGTTTTTGTTAATCTAATCTTTCTTTTTGATTGGCTCTGCTTCTTTAATTGCAAAAAGTTTGGGATATGATTTTGTTTAATTGTTGATAGGATGGCTGCTTGGTGCCGGAAATGCATCTATTTGAAACCAAAGTTGGAGAAATTGGCAGCTGAGTTTGATACCAAGTAAATTTCCCTCCTTTCTCTTCTATTAATATTTGGAATTTTGACTAGTTTTTGCAATCCATGTGTTTCTTGATTATTTGAACTTTTTGTACACCTTTACCCCACATATAAATTGCACTACACTTTAGAATCAAATGCAACCAATTTATGTATTAGGCTATAAAAGGTTGGTGATGGTCCAAATTTATTATTTTTCTTGAAGTAATAGATCAAATTTATCCGGTGTGATTTTATTATTGTACATTCTAATTTAATTAAATTTTTTGAGAATTCAATGATAAAATAATATTTCGTAAAAAATAAAAAATATTTTGTAAAATATTATTGTATTGTTAATATTTTATTAAATTAAAAAGTACAATGATAAAATATATCCTTTCAAAGGTAATACTAAATTTGATACATCACTCTAATTAAGTTAGAGTTGTAAATTTGGATCTTATTCTTAGTACTTCTCATCTCAAGGAAATGGAATCATCTTGTCAAATAAACATAATCTGGTCAAATAAAAATGAAGTAGCACTAGTAGTAATAAGGAGAGTTTAGGTTTTGGATAAAAATTTTAAGTTGGAGTTGTACCATGCTACGTTATCCGGATTTTTTTTTTTTTTTTATGTATTCATATTCATATTCGTATCCATATTTTTTAGTTTTTTTTAAAGTACTCTTATTCGACACGTATTCGGACATGAGTATAATGATATGATCTTTCAAAATGTTGAAAAATTTAGAAAAATATTAAATACACCCTTATCAAACACATTGATATCCGAGAATCACCTCGAGTCCGGATAAAATAAGCACCATAATGAGTAGTTTTATCATCACATTAGCTTAAAACATTTACTATCATCCACTTCCCATTTCATATTAACTATGAAATGCTCTTATTTATTCTCTTGTTATGATAAAATACTGTTTAGTTATGTTTGTTAGTTTCTTGACAAAATTCTTGTTTTATATCTCTTAGAATCAAATTTTATTACGTGGATGTCAACAAAGTACCTCAAACTCTAGTGAAGCGGGGAAACATCTCTGTATGTAAATGGTTTGCTTTGTGTTTCAAGTTTCTTTCCTCTTGGTAATCTAATTCAATTATAACATTTTTTTTCTTTCACTTTTTTCTTATTGTTCTTGTGTCTTTCTAAGCAGAAAATGCCAACACTTCAGGTGCGTTCACTGCAAAATAAAAAATCTGGGTCCTTTGATGTTTTCAGAGAATGAACATGAGAAATGACTGACAGAAGGATCAAAAAAATATTGATTGCAGGTATGGAAGGATGGAGATATGAAAGAAGAAGTAATTGGAGGGCACAAAGCATGGCTTGTGATTGAAGAAGTGAGACAAATGATCCAAAAATTTGTCTGATAAAATCTACTGGGGTCTATCACTCTTTTTCTGTAGAATTTGCTTCTTTTTCTCTACTATGACATGATTATGATCATGATACTCACTTCCCATACAAAAAACTCATATTTGTACAGTAATTTTGTTGGGTATTTCACACAAAATATTACAGTTGAAATCCCTAGATATTGGTTTCTTTTCTATTTTGTTTTAGTTCAGAAAACAAAAAAAATGCCATAACATTGTTTTTAAGGCTTCATTAAACTAACAAAAAGACTGAAGGCTAAATTATTTTAACCAGAAGAGAAAAAGCATTAAAAATAATAAGTGAAAATGGGTTGTTGTGGCAACATCTATATGATTTATTTGTGAAGTGTTAAATTCTTAACTTTAATTATCAGATTTAATTTCTGACACACAGCTTATTCTTAGGCTTAGTTTAGCATTGCTTGGAAAAAAAAAAAAAAACTTGAGCTGAAAAAAGTGTATTTATAAAGTGTGGTGAAAAAGTGTGATTTAAAAATTTTTAAGTGTTTAGTATTGCTGTGAAAAAGTGTTGTAGGAAATTGAAATGTCAAAAAAAATATGTTTAAAATAATAAAAGTGTAGAGATATGAGGATAATAAAGTCATTTTATCCAAAAGCAAATTTTTTTTATGTGTTTAGCATTGCGTTTGCGGTGAAAAACAGCTTTTAACCTCAAAAGCTGTGCCAGAAACAATGCTAAACGAGGCCTTAGTGCTTTTCATCTGTAATTCTTAACGCTTATAGCTTCGACAACCTAGATGAACTCATATTATGTCTAGGCCAAGCTTTCTAGATGAAAGACTTCGTCATGCCAGGCCAGCTCGAAAAGAACATTTACCCTGTGCTATGCAGAAATATATTATAATGGAAAATAGAGTGCAAAGGATAATTCTTGAGAAGGCTAAAAGGTATGAGGCAGGCTTGGACAATGAGAAACAATCCTGATAAGGGGCAAAAATTGAAGTTTAGACTGCCCAATAGACTCTAATCATGTCCAACCTAAAGGAAAGAATCCTTACCATACTACCCTAAAACACATTGGATTTTGACCTGTTATTTACTCATAAAAGACATGCAATTATGCAAACATGCTGCCTCTGCTACTAGTGATTGTACTTGATGCTGTAATCTGTCTACACAAATTACATCATCTTGGTATGTCCACTACTAAGAGTACTTCACTAATACCATATAGTTGATCATCCCATCAAAGCATCTAGACCTTGTTGAGGCTCACTTCAACTGAACGCGCACTTGATAGCACTACAAAACATCTTAATCCCCTTATGTGTGTTTTTGTGTATATATATATATATATATATATATATATATATATATATATACTAAGCTTAAAATATATAGTTATTATAATAAACTCTAAAAAATATTCAATTTATCTACAAAACATGCAATTTCTTTGTTGCCCAATATGCATGATTTTCTTATAATCCCATGTCTATTGTTGAATACTCAAATATTAAGAACTAGAGAATTTGATACTATCCCATTTCTTACTAATAAAAATACATCTAATTTAAAAAGTTTAAAATAAAAAATTTAAAGAGTACTTCAATCAGGCGAAATTTTCTTACACCTATCACTTTACAAAAAAACGCACCTAATTGTACACCGATCAAATGCGCTTCATCCAAAAAGATCTAAGACATTTTTGTTATTTAAAGCTAAAATGCAAGGCGTAGACGCTCCTAGACGCTCCTAGACGCACTCTTTGACAACACTGATATGAAGCTCTCTTTTAACTCTTCAGTTATAAGCTATGTAACTCGAACTTATAAGCTTTCTTCAACTCTTCAACTCTTCAGTTATAAGCTATGTAACTCGAACTTATAAGCTTTCTTCAACTCTTCAGTCATAAGCTATGTAACTCGAACTTATAAGCTTTCTTCAACTCTTCAGTCATAAGCTATGTAACTCGAACTTATAAGCTTTCTTCAACTCTTCAGTCATAAGCTATGTTACTCGAACTCTGTAGTGAATGTTGAATACGAGTATATGTCTGACCCGAATATGCTCAGTTTTTTAGAAATTTTTTCATATATTAAAAAAATCATATCCCTATATCCATATCCAAATATGCATCAAATACGAATACTTCGAAAAAAATAAAAGAAAGCCATTATATATATATATATATATATATATATATATATATATCCAAACAACACCCTTCATTATAGTTAACTATATACTATCAATGCATAAACAACAATTTGAATATTCATCTACTTGCAAAAGTTCGACCATACCCCTCTCGGGCAATCCTTATCGTTCCTCTTCTAAGCTCGTAATTGCTTCGTTGTACCTAAGCATTCTAGGCTCGTAATTGCTTCGTTGTACCTAAGCACACTCCGTAATCCGTATTACATGGCCTAAGATGTTTCTTAATTCTAACAAATATAAAGATCAATATGTAAAGATGGTAGAGAATTAAACCAGCAAGGTGATCAGATTTTCACTCTAAGAACATCATAACACCAACATGAAAACAAATCGTGTGAAAGTACACAAAGGATAAACATAAAATAAAGTTGCTGTAAGGCAACATTTTCGTCATTGTCAAGGTCACAAGTTTAAAGGGATAATTTGGTTATTGGCAAACAAGACAACTATGATACTCACTCCAACTTTCAAGTTTAAAACCATGAACCAGTAGACCAAGATCAGACTTGCACAGTCATACAAATCTTTCACAATAATAGCCGAAAGAAATAAGTTTTCATAAAATTCTAAAATTCGAAACCAAAAAAGAAAGACTATTTCCTCGTTTAGGAATAAAATAAATCATATTCCAAAACCAAATACTGCCCTAATCTTATTGAAAATAAGATCCCTCCATCCTCTCTCAGTGTTCTCCACCACAGTCGCATTCCCATATCTGCATCACAAATCAACATAAAAACAAAATCATTAACCCAATTCAATCAGTAAAAGATTAGCCATATTACGCAATAAAACAAATAAAAAACCAACCTGTCCTCCTCAGGAACATCCGTATGCGTGAGTTTGATTATAGTAACCCCAGGCTCAGGCTCATCGAAAACAAGTCTTACCTGTAAGCACAATCCATTTAGAAAAAGCCATCATTCAACCACACTGTATTCCCAAAAACTTGAAAACAGCCAAATGTGAAATCCAATGAACTTACTGTAGAATCCACCCCGTCAGGCCAACTCCCAAATCTCCATTTCTGAGCAATCAACTTCCCTTCTTGCAACTCCAAGTTACTACCAGTAACCGACCCATCGAAAATACTAAACTGCCCACCGACTTCTTTACTTATCTTAGCATTACTCTGAGTAAAACCTTTCCATCTGTTCTCATCCATCAAAATCTCATACATATGCTTAGCTCTACAATTAAACTTCTCCGACATCGTAATCGTCTTAAACCCTTTTTTTCCTTCCTTTTTCACTTCCTTTTTGGCTTCCTTCTCCACCCCAACTTTCTCCTTAGACACCCCAGCTGAATTACTGCTATTACTAATATTTTTGGGAGCCAATTTCTTGGATTCCAATTCGTCTTTAGCGGGGCCACCTTTCGCCATAGTTTTAACATAATCCCTCACTTTCTCCAAAACCAAAGGCTTCCCTTTGGCCAGCATCGCTTCCTTCAACGATTTACCAATGGGTCCTTCGTCTTTAACCGTCACCTTAACTTCCGGATCCTCGTCAGCATTCTCATCCGCAATATACGGAATCTCAACATTACCTTCAACTTTCAACAGCGTCTTCCCTTCTCCATCTTTGGCTTCGCCTTCCCAGGATAAACTTAAATTGATTTCATATCCGGGAATAATTTTACCCTTCCGAATATTAAGGTAGGCTTCGCCGTCAACCTTTTCGACCTTCTTGGTCTTGATGTAGAGATTGCCTTCGCCGTCAAGAATGGTGAGATCTGAAAGCGATTTGGTTAAGAAGGTTTTAGACCACGGGAGACAATCGGTTTCTGCCCAGTGCCAGTTGTGGACGTTGGCACCATCAGGTCTGTCTTCAACGATCCATCGCTTGTCGCCTTCGCCGTACTTTGCCATCGACAAAAAAAAAAAAAAAAAGAGGGTTTGTTAGGATTGAGAGATAGAGAGAGGGCCGGTTTCTGTGTTTGGGGGCGGGGAACTTTGATCGAAGGGAACGTTTAAAAGAAGCAATGGGGGAGAAAGGGGAGGGGCTCTCTGGAGGGTTCAGGGGGTCGGAAGAATCTAGAATGTGGGAGAACGGTGGGATTGGGGGGATAGATACATATATTAAAGTAATTGCTTTTGGAAGGATCTAGAAAACTGACTAGGTACTAATCTGTTTTTAGGGTTTCTTTGTGGACGATGTTGATTTTTAGTGAAGTTTTTTTAGTTAAACAAACACTTTAAGTAAATTGTTTTGAAAAATAATAAAAAATTGTAAACTTTACTATTTTACTTAAATAAATTTTATTTTTATTATTATATGTAAATAGATCTTTAATATTTAATTTGTATTTAAATAAGATACTAATATTTAATTTATATTTAAATAAATTTTTAGCATTTAATTTGTACTTAAATAACCTTTACATAAATTAATATTTCATTTTAAAAAAATATTTATTTAGATACAAATAAAAGCTAAGAGTTTTTTTAGTATTTTAATGTATTTTTTTTGTTAGTATTTTTATTTTAATTTAGGTTAATATCTTATAAATTATCTCACGCGTTAACTCTGCTTTATAAATGTATAATATGGTAGGGGTGATAATAGTTCGGTTCGGTTAGGTTTTGAATAAAATTTATGGTTAATGTGCAGCATTTTGATTTTTTAAAAACTGAACCGAATTTCATCGATTCAAATCAATTCGATTTATCGGTTTTTAAATTTTAAAAAAATTATCTTTTTTATAGTATTTTTAAGTTTTTTTTACTAATTTAGAAATAAAATATTTATTTTTATATAATAAAAATAAAAAAGTTATTAAAAACCAATTAAAAAATAAAATTCGATTCAAATCGGATAATTGTGATTTTTTAACTTATGAACCGAAAAACAAAACGAACCAAATAAACCTAATTAGTACCCGAACTGAAATCGAACCAAATTCAATAAAATCGAATCGAACACTACGATTCGAATCGATTTTCGATTTTTTCAATTTTTTTCTCAACCTCATAATATGGCTTTTGTACTATAAGTTATAACTTTGTTAATTAACGTGGTAGTTATCTCTAATATCGTTAATTATCAAAGATGATGTAGTTATTATCCAATGAAATGAAATGATGACACGTAACCAGTTCTTGATCGTGTCATCAACTTAAATATTTTTTTGAAACACTATCACACAATGCCTTCCATCATCAAAGATTTTGAATAAGAATTATTCTTGAGCATTCGGATGTCTCTTAAAGGGCATTTGGGTGCCTTAAATGGTTTGTGCAATTTCTTGATTCTTTGACTTTTAATTACTTTAATACATCTCCAAATCATTTTTTCACTGGAAATCATTCATCTTAAACTTTTTATCTACTTCGCTAGAGCACCATTCAAATAAAAACTCCATTCACAAGATAAAAATTCCTTATTTTTTGTAACTTCAAATATGAAAACAAAAAATTAAACCTGAAATCCACAAATAAATTCATTAGACAAACATAACCAAAAAAAAATTTGATATCATACAATATGGGTTCAACATATTGCAATACCATTACAGCCATTTCGTAGAGAGTAAAATGATTATAGAACAAGGCAGGAGGAGAAACAAAAGTAGCTCAAAGCAGACGTCAGGTGTGGCTAACCAGGTCCAATCATTAATCCAAATATCCAATCCTTTATTCCCTTTCTCAGCAAAATGGGATGTGATTGTGAAAGCAAGATGAATTGATGACCAAGCTCTTTACATCTATTATCTTTGGATTATATTTTTATCATGCACCCTTATGCAACCCATTTGCTGAGCTTCTCTTCAATTCTGAAAATTCTTTCTCAATGTTTAGAACTTGGAACTCGTATAATTATTGTTAGCCCATTCTCCTTTTGGGCCAAAGGCCGAAACACAAGACTAAGCTGAAAGCCTAATGTAAGGGCCTGCCGCCGACCAGAACATGGCCCACCATAGGTACAAACCTAAAGGATACATGATTATGTGTGAGACAAGATATTAAACTCTAAATTAGCACTAGGGGCACTTTTAAATTAGCAGTCAGCCTAGGATGGGCCATGATTAACAACTACGAATATCTTGATAAATCTAATAATTTTGAATACAACATACATATAATATGTTTAATAAATATATATTTTATATTTTATATTCAAATATAATTAATGTAATTAATATAACATATTTAATAACACATTATATCATATAAAATTAATATATTTAATAATTTATATTTTATTTATATAATTAATATAAAAAATACAAAGCATTATACGCATACAATAATTATCAATTTTACTTGATAGTTGATACCATCTATCAACAAATAACCGCCAAAAACCCAAACAAAGTAGAGCAAACTCCTCCCTACGCTACATGCTTCAAATTCTGACCAAAATCAATTTCCTTTTGTGTCCTTCAGCTCCTTCACTTTTGCTCCAGATGAACCCAACTCACCGATTCAAACGAGTTGCTTCAAAACCCAACAAACCAATTCAACTTAGCCAATTCAGTAATGACCTGGAGAGACGGACGAGTCAGCGTTCCAAATCAGTGACCGTTAGGACCAGGACCACACCCACCCGAAAACAAACTCAGCCTCAACCCAAACTCAAAATCGAATCTGCTCCACTTTCTGACCCTTGTTTTCCCAAAACGACGATACTGTCTCCCGAGTTCTTTCAAATTGACGCTCTTGATTTGGCGCCACGTTTGCTTGGCAAGTTTTTAAGGAGAGATGATGTTGTTCTTCAGATTACTGAGGTAAATTTGGTGCATTTTTTGTTAATTTTGTTCCCCAAATTCTGTTTGTTTCTTGGGAAAATAGAAATGAAAGTTCGAATTTTGGAGTTTTTGGGTGTTGTTTTTTTCTTTCTTTTTTCCTTTCATTAATTGGCGTAGTTGACTTTTGCTTAATTGCCCATTTGTTTGCTTGCTGAGAAAACCAAGGAAAATTGAAGGAAACCCATTAAAGTTTCTTTTTGAGGCTATCTACTAATTGGGTTTGACCAAAGTTTCATCTTTTTTTTTCTTAATTTTAATTTTCTTTGTTATGTATTTTCTAATTTGAATTATTATGTTTGGACAGGTAGAGGCTTATCGACCAAATGATTCAGCTTGTCATGGTAGGTTTGGAATCACAGCAAGAACAGCCCCTGTCGTAAGTTTAGCTCTTTTTTTAACCTTTTACATGTGCTCCCTAATCTGATTCTTGATTCATTAATAGCTTGAGAGTTTTAAGACTATTTCTGTTTATTTTGTTACTAATAATAGTTATTGAGTTGCTTGATGGGGTTGTTGTAGTTTGGTCCTGGAGGCCATGCATATGTTTATCTTTGCTATGGACTTCATACAATGCTCAATGTTGTTGCTGACAAAGAAGGAGTTGGGGCTGCAGTCTTAATACGTGCATGTGCTCCAGTGTGTGGTAAGTTGTTGTATTCTTATCCTGTATTAGCTAAGTAACTATTACTTCTATATGCACTTGTATTGTTATCTCTTAAATTGCTAGTTTTTCTTATATTTATAGCCTATTTAGCCTTTTGTTGTTGTGAATATGAAGTTGATCATACCTTGAGTCATCCTGATTCAATTATTTGCAGTCGCCTACTTATATTTGTCTCTACTGTTAAATATCTCTTAACTTAGTAACTGCTAAAAAATTTGCTGGGAATATTCATTTCCAATTTTCTTGCCCTGCTAAAATCTCAAATCTTTACATGCTTTCTATCATTGGGTCAGAAAAGTAAGCATAATGTTTGTTAAAGGCAATATTTCTTGAAATATGTGAACCCCACTGCAGGTTTAGAGACCATTCAGCAGCGTCGAGGTCAGCAAACTGAGAAGCCTATTCTTCTCACTGGACCTGGAAAGGTTAGAGTTGATTCTTTCCTCCTTTTATTTTTGCAATATCTTGATATTTCTCTCTCTTTTGTACTTAATTGTTTGAAAATTTGTGAAAATTGCTAATGGAAGATAATTTAGCTTAAATAGTTTTTAAATATTAGTTTGGGATAATTAATTAAGGAATTTTTCCACAAATGCAGAGAAAGTCTTGATCCTCTTTTACCCTGGCAAATTCATTGCATCACCTACATGCAATTTGAATTTATTAGTGACATGAGCTACTGCAACAAAGTTCAGGCTCAATACATTAGAATTGGAGGATGAAGAGGAAATGGAAGTGATGAAAGTTAATTATCCAAAAAAAAAAAAGACAAGAAAGTGAATTTAGATTTTTCATTTATCAAACTCAGCTTTGTATTTGCTACTAAGAAGGTTTAAAGTGACTCAAACAACTTTGAAATGATTCCAAAATTCCAAGGCTTTAATGGCTTCTAAAAAGAATTGAAAAGACAAGAATGTACCATATGTATTTCGCAGACAAACTTGCATGCACACAGGCAGGTCATTTCTGCCTACACATGTGCACATGTACTTCACAGTTTGTGTTCTTTTCTTCTGCCTTTTTTTAACATTGATGAAAGATTAACTTTCGAGTTCTTTTTTTTTTTTTTTTCGAGCTTCTAAGTCATTTATCCCAAAAAAAAAAAAAAGGGTTTAGATCATCACATTGAATGACATATCAGTTAGAAAGAAGTTATATGAAAAGGACTTAACATTAATGTATAATCAGATGATGAAGTTTTTTTGTTTGGATTGAAACATAGCTTGCTCATCTACTTGTTGGTAAAAATTAACCAGGAAAAAACGGCAATGCTTTAGGTGGTAAGTTCTTCCAGTCTTTCTTGTATTAAAACTGCTGCAACTGAGCAAAGAGAAAATTTATTCAATGAACTATTAGTGCACAGAGCAATCACCGCTTTGAGTAATGTAGGATTTCTGACCTATTAATGCTTATATTTCTATGTATAGGTTGGTCAGGCACTTGGAATTTCCACAGAATGGTCTAACCATCCCCTATACATTCCGGGTAATTAGTTGCGACATTTATACCATGGTTCTAATTTCCTTTGATATCTAGTCCTGTAATATACATCATATGAATGTGGCATAGGTGGTTTGGAACTCTTGGATGGGCCAGAGCCGGAGAAGATATTAGTCGGTCCTCGTGTTGGCATTGAATATGCTTTACCTGAGCATGTTAGCGCCTTGTGGAGATTTGCCATTGCTGATACCCCTTGGATAAGTGCTCCTAAAAACACTCTCAGACCTCCCTAGCTAGTCTCTTGAATTCTTGGCAGTAAGGAACTCCATGTAGGGATTTAGGACATGAAATTGTATTCATATGAATTGTTTCCCTTTTATCATTGTACTGGGAAATGTGGAATATGTATATTTCAGTTCAATGCATTGTAAATGAAGCAAGCCTAAAGCCTGTAAAGCAAACAGAAATTTCTCAATATCCTGCTCCTTTTCTGCAAATATTGTAATGATGCATTTGCATCCTTTTGCCTTGTAATTGTTATTAATTTGAAGTATCATATTTCTCATATATATATATATATAGAGAGAGAGAGGAGGGATTCACTTGCACTAGTGTAAAATTAAATTAGTTTTATACACTTTCGTAACTTTTTATACGATTTATACTTCTTTAATCCGACCGTCGTATTTCATGTTCTATTCACGTAGATCATACACGTCGAATTTCGAGTGAATTAAAAATGTCTAACTATTTATTCGATGTAAAAAATTTCAACTGTTAAATATATATTGAAAAAGATAGTATTTTCGATCGATATGATAGAAATATCGGATCGATTCGAAACTTTACGTGCACGAAGAGTACGATTATATTGTTAAATCCAACGGTCGGTTTGTTAAAATATGAATCGTATAAAAAGTTATGAAAATGTGTAAAACTAATTTAGTTTTATACTAGTATAAGTAGATTCTTCCTCATATATATATATATATATATTGTACCTTTTGCTTACACTTATTTTTTTACAAGGAAGTCGTAGTCTGAGAATAGAAAAAGAGATTATAAATGCTGAGATTCGAACTTTAAATATTTTGGATGTCACTTTTTAAAAATAATTGCATGAATCAATTGGACGAAATTTTGGGTTCACCAGTTGCTAACATTTTGTTGGCCCGGACATGGTGTCATAGGAGAGAAATTTAATAAACCTTGAAAATAACAAAGTAAGACTAAACAACCTATTTTTTAGAGCTTGGCGAAAAAAAAAATTCTATTTTTAAAGAGAAAGGAAATAATTTATATTTATATAATATATATATATAAACGAATGTGTAGAATTTTTTAAAACGAAATAGTCATTATTGTTTATTAAATTTTTAAATTGTCATTGTAAATGTTTTTATAATAAGAATTATCTAATTTATAAGAAAGAATTTTAATTTTATTAAAAAAATTGTTAAATACTTTTATTTGATAATAAATTACACTAAATTATTTTATTTTCAAAATTTTAACTTTTTATTAATTGTTCATAAAATTTTTAAATTACTATTATAAAGTTTTTTACTATTAATAAGATTTATCCAACTTATAAGTAAGAATTTAATTTCATTAAAAGACTTTTGTTAAATAAATTTATTAGATAACGAATACAAAAAATTAAAGTTTACATTAAATTGCTTTATTTTCAAAATTCTAATTTTTCATTAACCTTAAAAAAAAGTAAATAATTTATTTGATAAATAAAAAAAAAGTAAAACTTACATTAAATTTCTTTATCTTTGTACTTTTAATTTTACATTAACATTAAAAATAATAAATTTTATATTAATTAGATATAATTTGCAAATGGAACAAACTTTATATATTAATACAACTTTCTTTAATAAATGCTTTATTAATTTTATTTATTTATAAAATATATAATTATATGTTCAAAATATATAAAATTACAAAATTTCATGTATTAGACACTTGACAATGAATATTAGTATAATAAAGAAAATGAGATATATTATGACTCTTCTGATTTGTTTTAATAACATGAAATTAGAGATTGAATCATGTATTCCATTTTTTGCCACAATTTGACCCCAAAAAATGTGTACAATTCAAAATTAAAGTAGAAATAATTTCATAAGAGAAAGAGAAAAAAATAATATAAATAATAGTAGTTTTATTATGGCTAAAATAATAAAAAATTCATGACCATTTTATCTAGATAAATTTTTATACTTTTATTACACTTAAATAAACTCTTAACCTTTAGTTTTTACATAAATAAACCTTTAACCAAATAAACCTTTATACTTTTATTACACTTAAATAAACTCTTAACCTTTAGTTTTTACATAAATAAACCTTTAACCAAATAAGGCTCTTACTTTTAATTTATACTTAAATAAATGTTTAACATATACATAAAGTATATTTTCATTTGAAATAAGCATTTATTTAGATATAAATCAAAAGATAAAGATTTATTTGAATAGAATAAAAATATAAAATATATTTTAAAAAATTGAAATAGTTTAAAGTTTTTTTTAATAATATTTAACCTTTTATTATTATTATGATTAGGTACTTCAGACAATGTTGGTTTCCCTTTTTCTACTATGGTTTGAAAAGCCGCCTCTCACCAGGACTCTTTCACCTCTCACCAGGACTCTTTCAGTCTTGCTATTCTTGTGGCTATTTAAATTTTAAACACCTAACCTCGCAGCATACATAAATATACTCAAACTCTAAGCTAGGTTTAACTATTTAAGAGTTATATAGAAGCAAGTTGTTCATCAGCAGCCAGCTACAACAGCAATTTTCTGAAGCCTTAAGTTATTGATCAATCATGGAGGGATTTTCTAGAGAATATGATCAAGTTGATATTGATCTGAATCATCCCTTTGAAAAGCTTGATGAAACCCCTCATCCCTCGGAAGAGTACGATCTTAAACCTGAAGAAAACTATGCTTATTCTCTCGACAAAGATGAAGCCATGACCATCCTGGAAGGATCTAACTCTGATAATCAAGTTTATGATCTGAATCATCCCTTTGAAAATCTTAATGAAAGCTATTTTAAACCTGAAGAAAACGATGCTTCTTCCCTCGACAAAGATGAAGCCATGACCCTCCTGGAAGGATCTAACTCTGATAATCAAGTTTATGATCTGAATTATCCCTTTGGAAAGCTTGATGAAACCCCTCATCCCTCGGAAGAGTCCGATCTTAAACCTGAAGAAAACTATGCTTTTTCTCTCGACAAAGATGAAGCCATGACCCTCCTGGAAGGATCTAACTCTGATAATCAAGTTTATGATCTGAATCATCCCTTTGAAAATCTTAATGAAAGCTATTTTAAACCTGAAGAAAACGATGCTTCTTCCCTCGACAAAGATGAAGCCATGACCCTCCTGGAAGGATCTAACTCTGATAATCAAGTTTATGATCTGAATTATCCCTTTGGAAAGCTTGATGAAACCCCTCATCCCTCGGAAGAGTCCGATCTTAAACCTGAAGA
The DNA here is from genome assembly GCA_030761205.1 of Fremontodendron californicum. Taxonomy (NCBI): domain Eukaryota; kingdom Viridiplantae; phylum Streptophyta; class Magnoliopsida; order Malvales; family Malvaceae; genus Fremontodendron; species Fremontodendron californicum. Next base: position 33,065,739 of record JAULJL010000005.1, read on the forward strand.
AAACTGTGCTTCTTCTCTCGACAAAGATGAAGCCATGACCATCCTGGAAGGATCTAACTCTGATAATCAAGTTTATGATCTGAATCATCCCTTTGAAAATCTTGATGAAAGCTATCTTAAACCTGAAGAAAACGATGCTTATTCCCTCGACAAAGATGAAGCCATGGCCCTCCTGGAAGGATCTAACTCTGATAATCAAGTTTATGATCTGAATTATCCCTTTGGAAAGCTTGATGAAACCCCTCATCCCTCGGAAGAGTCCGATCTTAAACCTGAAGAAAACTGTGCTTCTTCTCTCGACAAAGATGAAGCCATGACCCTCCTGGAAGGATCTAACTCTGATAATCAAGTTTATGATTTGAATCATCCCTTTGAAAATCTTGATGAAAGCTATCTTAAACCTGAAGAAAACGATGCTTCTTCCCTCAACAAAGATGAAGCCATGACCCTCCTGGAAGGATCTAACTCTGATAATCAAGTTTATGATATGAATTATCCCTTTGAAAATCTTGATGAAAGCTCTCAATATCTCTCGGAAGAATCCGATCTTAAACCTGAAGAAAACGATGCTTCTTCCCTCGACAAAGATGATGATTTTCCATTAGAAGAGGCTACTGATAGTGATGCTTGGAATCGTTATTACTACGATCATCAATTAAGGTTATACGCTTGGAATCATGATTACTACTACGATCAATCTGGGTCATCCGCTTGTTTTGAACGAGATTATCGTTGTTTCCCACTTTCTTTTATTGACAAAACACGTCTAGAGATTGGTAATAAGATCATTATGCCTGCGGAGGCACTCAAGCTTATCATGGAATCTACTCAAATCTCCATGCCTATGCAATTTGAGATTCATAACCTATTCACAGGAAAGGTTTCCCACTGTGGGGTTTTCGAGTTCACTGGCGAGGAAGACGATGCAGTTTTCTTGCCAGATTGGATGATGAAGAACATGCAACTGCAAGAAGGCGATTTCATGTATATGAAGAACAAAAGGCTGGAAAAGGGAACATATATCAAGCTTCAACCTCACACTAGTGACTTCCTGGGGATCTGGAATCCGAAAGCTGTGCTGGAAGAAAACCTGCAGAAATTCTCTTGCTTAACAATGGGTGATACCATAATGATCAGCCACGGGAGTAAGAATTTTTACATTAACATCGTAGAAACCAAGCCATCTGATGCTATTAACATCATTGATACAGATTGTAATGTGGATTTCGCTCCTCCTTTGGATTACAAAGAGCCTGAAAAGCGTGCAGCTAAAGGTGATTTAGAGAAAGAACAAGAGGAAGCAACTCAGAAACCCCAGTTCAAACCTTTCACAGGTTTAGCTAGACGTTTGGATGAAAAACCTTGTTCGAAGGAATTAGATTCAGCTTCTTTGCCTAATGAGCAACCGTCGGCTGCTGAAGCAAAACCCATGTCAAAGAGAAGTACAGAAGGATTAGTCTTCCAACCCGATAGGAACCAGCCTCGAAACAAAGGAAAAGAGCTTACAAGCGAGAATTTGGAAGCTGAAACTTTGAAGAAAAAGCCAAAGTTTCAGCCGTTCACTGGGAAGAAATACACATTGACTGGGTGATCTTGGGCCTTATCCAACAAAGTGGAAGATTAGTACTAAGTTTTTTTTTTTTTTTTTTTTTAATTTTCTTTGGGTTGTTTCACTCATCCTTTTTTAACTGTGTTATTTATCTGAAACTGAAGGAACCAATAGCATGTTTTTTTTTATATTATTATTTAGGGAAAAGAGACTCTAGGTACCAGTGCTAGCAACTTTATTATCCATTAACTTCAGACTTTGCTTCATTTTACCTAGCTGTACTTAAGGCAAGAGAGGTAGAGAGATTGAAATAGTGGAAATACAACCCATAACAAGAAGGAACTTTGCTATACAAAGCCCAAATTCTTTGGCAACTTTCAACATTCAACAAAACTGGATAGCAACCTTCACTGTAGACATAACAATAAACAAATTATATTAACTGCTGTTGGAATGCTAAAGAAGGAAAACATAAAATACAAAATTAAAGACCATGGCTGAGAGAATTAGGGGCATATGAGCATTAGATAAATAAAACTAAAACTTTGCTGAAAACATATCTGTTTGTCCCACAGCAAAATAATGAACACAAACATATGCATCTCTATCAAGACCATAACATCCTGCTTTCCACAATAAAATCTGGTTACATTACACTGACGGCTACACTTAAATATTAATAATTTCCTACCATTTATAAAAATAAAAACGTAAGAATCGTAAAAGAATCTGTGGCAGACAGAAAGGTCAAAGGAGTAAGCTCCAAAGCAGCAATAGAACACAGAGTCAGTCATACTTTGAACTTCAAAATTCTAGTCCTTACTGATCTCTATTCCATGCAAAAATTGAAAAGAAACCAATCACTCTCGTTATGGCAATGAGGAATGTTACATATATTACATGTAGGTTAATGCTCCCTTACAGTAGAAATCCTTGTTCACATGCAGAGAGACACCACACTGTGCATTACGAGCCAAACTTACCAGCAATACCAAAAACCAGATAAAAGCCGCAACTTAGTGCCACAAGAAATAGTTAAGTTAAATAGAGAGATAAAAATCAAACATATAGCATGAATTGCTCATCAATTAACAAATAGAGAAATATGGTACAGATATACAAGCTTAGGACATATAAGTCGTAAGAGCTGTAAGAAAACACCAATGAACATTGGACTATCAGCTTCAAAACTTGTACACTACTACACTGAACACCACAAACAAAGTCACAAAAAGACCTTCAACTCAACTGCAACGTTCCAAACAAGCCATCAGAAAGCACACCATCTGAAATGTAAAATACAGTGTCAGATACCTGGAAAGAAAAATAGAACAAAATTTAAGTGAAGAGAACAAGTTGTCTTACCTAAAATCGAAAGATGTCATACAAATTGGTCAGTCTAAATGTTAGCAAGGTGATCAGGCGATTGTTCATTCATGTGGCAGCATGGCGGAAATGACATTAGTGAATTGAAGCACTAAATTTATGTCTCAAAACATGAGCAGCAATTCCTTAAACCCAGAAGTATTGATAGCTTTTATACAGTAGTATGCTGTCGACTATAAAATTCAGTGAAATCTAACCGAAAGAGGAGGAATTTCAAATCTATATGTTGCTGAACAGGCAACTGAGCTAAGAAACCCTCAAGCAATGATTTATACTCCGTAGCTAATGCATCTAGATCCTGTCCCATATTTTGAAGGAATTCACTAGCACGTTGTGTTAGAGCTTTCCTGCCTTCCCTAATCCAAGACCCTGGCTCTGAAGACTTATCCTTGGTTTGCCTCCTTGATTTGTTTGTGTCTTCAGAGTTTAAAGAGGATTCCACAGTTCTACACAAAGTAAAAAGCAAGTGTGAGGGAACATTTAAATAGGACACTTGACTTAAGATTACTAAATACGTGCAAATAATATGACATCAGTACATACCTTGCTTGCAACTCATGAATTCCTTCATATAACCGATCTGCATGGCTTCTAAATTGCAGTATAAGGTCAAAGAGGACAAACAGTGACTTGTAAAGGGTTTGTGATCTTTCACCTAGGAGTGATTTTTCTACAATTGAGTGAAGGTACTTCTCATGTGCAGCAAGTAGATCATCAAGATCTTTGGCTACTTCCATTTCGTTGGAAAAATCAGACCATGACACCTCCAAGACTTCAAACATAATATAGTATTGCAAGTTTGTAACAAAATGATTCATCTCATCCCAAAGAACCTGGCATCGCCTCAATGTTGAAAGCAATTGCAATTTTACTGCACGTTGCAGCTTTGTGAATGCATGAGAAGTAATACAGTTGGGTTTCATTGTCTTCCAAGCACCAATCAGTGCATGCTCCACCCGTCTAAGCTTCCACAGAAAATTAAAAATTCTTAAATACCTTGTCATGACAGATTCGGTAAACAATGTATCTAGTGGAACCCTAGCATCATAATCCAATGAGAATACATCCCATCCACGATCACCAGTGCCATGTGGCATCATCTTAACCCTCAGCCGATCTAGTATGTCAGGATCATCATACTGAGCATTAGATGACCGAATTGCACTTTCTAGTAATCCAGCTAACTTGAAGGAACTAATAGTGTTAGCAGGCTCAGAAAGCTCGGGTCCAACAATATCCATCAGGTACTGAACAAAATCACCCTGCCCAAGCAGCAAATATCGCTTGATTGCAAGACAGTGTTCTTTAAACTTGTACCTCTTGTATATAACATCCAACAAATGCTTATCAATTCTCTTAGCTGCTTCCATGACTAGAGATTCAAGTGCATCAGTTTCTCCATATCCAAGACCCCCTCTTCTAGTTGTCATTCCAGCAGCTGCTGCAGCCTCTGTTGCTGCATCAGCCCAACCTCGGTCATCACAACAGACACGAAGAAAATTAATAGACTTCCCAGTCCTCAGAATACGTTGAGCAATAGACTGTGAAATGAACAGAGGCAACATTCCAGCATGCAGTCGGTAACCTTCTCTCCAAAGGGATTCAGCTTTCACTGGTTGCCCCACAATAAAGAACTCAGCAAAAATATCCTCCAATTCCCCTTCCAAAACCCAACTCCTCACCATTTCAAAAAGCGGAGAGCAAACCCTCCTAAGCAATCGCCTCATAAAGTCATGAACAAGAGGGTCGCCATGCTGTGCATGCAAATGAATAGCACCAGCCATAGCCCCACCCCTCAAAGCTTTACACTTATCAACCAAAACAGCCATTAATCTCATTTTCACCATTGGCTCAGCAAACCAAGCTGACAATCTCCTCAAGGACAAATAATTCCCTGAACTTGCGTTCTCCGAAACCAATGGAATTGGATTCATCGACTGAGCCTCTAGCACAGCCAGTAACTTATAATACTCCGATAACTCATCCTGCAAAGCAGCACAAAATGCCTGCCCCACAGTCCCTACATCTTCGGCAGGAAAGCGATCCATACTCTCCGAAATATACCCTTTAACTTTCCTAAACAACCACCCTAATTCACAAAGCTTCTTAACAATAATTCGAGTAGCTCTTGGTACCTTAAATAAATCCGATAAAGCATAACCATCTAAATTACTGTCAAATTTCACATACTTCCCATCAATCCCTTGACAAGCATACAACACATCTCTAACCAAAACCTCTTCAATCACCTCATTCTCTTCCTTAACCAAATTCCCAAACTCCCTAAACGAAATTTCACGTAAATTTTCGGGGTCTTTTGAAACCAACAAAACCCCATTTTTCCAACCCTTTTCTCTATTCTCTTTACCATTCAAAACCATTACATTATTTCCCATTTCATCATCATTTAAACCTAAATTAGGCAAGAAAACCGAAGAATCCATCCCATTTCTCGCAGTTTTTCGATCCTCAGATATAATTTTAAGCAAATAAAGAACAGCCCATTTGTTATTAACGCTGCCTGGACCATTTTTTGAAGCGAATTTAGTGTAGAGATCAGCGAAAGTAAGGGCATCAGAGGAGTTACCTTGAGTGGCGAGACGGCGCTTGATGGATTCGGCAATGGCATCGGCATCAGGGGAAACGGAAGGGGTTAAACGGCTGGAGAGAATGCGGAGAGCGTAACGAAGAGATTGGGAGAAATGAGGAGAGTTAGGGCTTGGGTTTTGAGGGTTTTGTTGAGAGAGTAAGCGACGGACTAGCTCAATTACTAGATCTTTGACTTTGCGTTGATCTTCTTCTTCCATTTCTGAAAGAGAAAGGGTGAGGGGTTTTTTTTTTTTTGGTTTTGAGAGAGAGATTTTGGGAGAGAGAAATTTGGTTTAAGGGTTTTTGACTTTTGTTTGATTTTATATGGGGGGCAAGCCGGCAAATGGAAAAAAAGAAAAAAGTTTCTTCAATTTTTTGATTGAAATTCTTCAATTTTAGTTTTTGTTTTTACTTGTTAATATATATTATATTTATAATTTATAATATTTATATATCAAAATATGGATGTGAAGAATTTTTTAATTGATAAAAGCGGATTAAAATTTTAAATTAATTTTTATTAAATTATAATTTTAAATTTTAATAATAAGATTAATTTTTTGAATAAAAATTAAATTTCATTAAACAAAAATAAAGTTAGACTTCATGAGTAATTAATTCATCTTTAATTCAAATTTTAAATTGTTAATTAATTTTTATTTATTATAATTTTAAATTTTAATAATAAAATTAGTTTTATAAAATAACAAATTTTAATTATATTGAATTATTATGATAGAACTTTTTTGATAATAATTTTTTAAATAACTTTTTATTGGTTAAATTTCATCAAACAAAGATGATATTATAATTCATGAAAAATTAAATCTCATGCCTATAAACTTTAGTTTCAATATAATCTCAATGTAAAAACACTTAATAAATAAGGTTTTTTCTTAATCGGTTTGAGTTTAGGATTTAAAGAGATATAATCTTTCTCTCTTTTTTATATACCAATTAATAGTTCCCAAGCAATTTAAACAATAGACAATGGAATTTTTTTTAAAGAAATCTTTTTACTTTCATTTATTTCTTGAATTTTCATCTTTTATAGTCATGATTTTATTGGTTTGGAGTTAATGACTATTCGATTTTAAAATATGATAAATCAATTTATTTGATTGGTTATTTCAATGAATATTATATATATATATATGTATATGTATATATATATTTGTATAGTCATGATAATTATTTTGAAGTTATGATAAAACAATCTCTTTAATTGGTTTGTATGTCCTTCAATTATTAATATATCTTTATATTGATATAGTTAAGATTAATTATATTCTTTAGATATTTAATTTATTTTGATAAACAAATTTACTTTATAATTAAGATTTAATTTTAATATGAAAATTTTCAATTTCATACAAATAGATGTTTTATAATATTAAAAGATATAAAACTCTATTAAATTAATTATTAATTAAAAATCATTTGTTTATATTCTCTTCATTTTTCTATCTTTTTGAAAGTATTTGTTTATAATTATTTGGAATAAACTGATTTGAGCAATTTTGTTTTTATTTGAAACTCAAACTAAATAAAAAAAAAAAAGAGAAAAAGTTATGACTAAACTATTACAAAAGTTTATGAACTTTGTACTCAAATAAACCATTATCTTTTGATTTTTATCCAAATAAACCCTTATATCAAATAAAAAATTGATTTAAGTTAAGGGCTTGTTTAGGTACAAATTAAAAGTAAATGATTTATTTAAGTAAAAATTAAAAGTTAAGGACTTATTTGAATGCAAAATAAAGGTTAAAAATTATTTGAGTGTAATAAAAGTATAAAAATTTATTTAGATAAAGTTATAAATTTCAAGGAATTTTATATTATTTTAGCCAAAAATTATCTACTACTTATTTGTATTTTATATAATTATTATTTAAAAAATTTGAACCGATGAAAATGAATATTTTTGTTCATTATATTCTAAATTATCATTTTAAATATTTTATGTATAAATATAAATAAGAATTCTAATTCCATTAAAATCCTTTTTTTGATTTATAAGATTTATTCCATTTATAAATAAAAAATGTAATTAAATATAAATTTTATATACAATATATATGTAATTATATGTTATATTATTAAAAATAAATAAATTTTTACGTAAATAACAACAAAAACTAGTCTTATGGTAAAAGTTATGATTCAATGGAATTTGTTTGTATAAAGCCCATTGAATTTAGTTAATGAGGCTTTTGGCAAAAGCTAATGGGCTTTTCTTTCATTGTTTCAATATCCAACGACTAAATTGGTTAAGCTTGGACTTCATTGATAGGGAAAATGTTGAAAGAAAAAAAAAAAAGTATTTCAATTTTTTATAAATAAATTATCGTTACTATTTAATGAAAAGTAAAATAATATTTTTATCTAATTTCTTTACTTATTCCTTAATACGATTTTATCAACCAAACATCTTAATACATATTCAGTTATTCACCATCTATTATATTCTACAAATCAAATTAACGTAATATTTATTTCTCTCTATTTTATTTCCTCAAAATAACTATTTAATTTTTCTTCTATCCCATTAAGTGAATCAAACATGCCATTAATTTTACCGTTAAAAATTTTAAAGTTTTCCTTTTTTTTTTTAAAGATTTTGAAACAGTATATCAATTCCTAGTTGAAAATTGAAAATCTTCAAAATATACAATAAAATCTCTATAAATGAATATTCGATAAATTAATGATCTTGATTAATTAATAAAATCTCGCAGTCTCAACTGGATTAATGTATTAAGATAATAACCTCACTAAATGTGTAAGATAATAATTTTTTTATAATTCTTTAGGGTCCAACAAATATACAAATTAATAATTCTTAAAAGAATAGAAAAAATATATATAAAGGTTCATATAATACTAAATTGAAAATTTTCACTTAACAACTTTTACCTTTTCATTTAAGTTTTTTTTTCTCAAAATATGTATCAAAAGTTTGTTTTTTCTTTATACCTAAATCAAACTAAATATTATCCTTAAATTTTTGCAATGCACACACCAAATTCGATACATTTTTTCATGTTTTAGCAACTAGTTATTTAAGGTGACTATTGTTTGAAATGCCTATTTTAGAGAAACAGTTAGTAAAACACGACTATCATCTGGATCTTAATCATCATCAATAGGCATATTTATGACCCATTGAATAATTTATTCATCTGTAGGTGATTTCATCACTATATCTAGTGCTTTCATTTATATAAGTTATTCATATATCTTAGTAAAGTATAATAATAATAATATACATATATAGGGATTAAAAACATAAAATTTTTTTATTAATTATATAAATATTAATTTATCGATAAATGAATAATTTATTTCTTTATTGATAATTAAATATTTTTTAAATAATATTTTTTTTAGTTTCAATATTATTATTTTATAGAAGTTTTATTGTAGTATATTTGTTGCAAAACACTTCAATACAAAAACTGAGTGAGGAGTTTTGGATAAACAACAAGTGCCATTAATTACTTTAGGCTTGTCCCAACCTAAAAAGTAACAAGTCTCATCGCAAAATTTTATTATTTGTTAAGTGTGACATAAAAAAAAAGTTCAACTTAATTCCTCTTGAAAAATGAAGGTTTTGAAAATGACATTGAAAAAATATGGAGTCGACACCAATCTTTTTTTTAGCTAGGTGTGATCGGCCACCTATTAAAATCGATTTTATAAAATATTTTAAAATTAAATAAAACATTTTTAAAAACAATTTCAAGTCTGCGTTTTTAAACCAGAGAAATCAAAGAAGCGGATTCCGGACTCTGTTACATGTGGGGAAGGATTAGCACCCCCACAACGCCCGTATAAAACGGTACCTTATTAATCATGTGTTATCTCAAATCTCGATAAAAAAATCGGTTTTAAATTTAGTATTTCAAGTTAATTCCCAATTTAAAGAAAAATAATTTCATTTTTATTTGAAAACAATCCGGAATTTATTAATTCAAAATTTTCCTACATTCCCCGAAAATTCGGTAAAATATAAAAAAATTTTCGAATCATTCTCGTTTTAAGAAAGATATTCCGTTATTAATGATAATTGATGATATCTTCCCCGACAACTCGGAAGGGAACACATGAATCATTTTAACTCGGGAATATATTTATTTTATTAAAAATCATTATCTTTTTCAAAATATTTTAAAAAATATATATGAATACGAATATGTATGACATAATAAAGATGATATAACAAAGTCTAGATTAATATAATGCAACCTAAATGATATGATATAATTTAAATGACATAGCATATTCTAAATGAAATAAGATATCCTAAATGAAATGACATGTCCTAAGTGGCATAATATGTTCTAAATGAAATGATATGATTTAAATGACATAATATTTTAAATGAAATAAAATATCTTAAATGAAATGAAATGTCCTTAGTGACATAATATATTCTAAATTAACCTAAGTAACATGGTATATTCTAAATAGAATAATATGATTTAAATGACATGATATTCAAAATGAAATAAAATATTCTAAATGAAATGAAATATCCTAAGTGACATGAAATGTTATGAAACATAAAATAATGCTACCATAAAATATGCATGAAAAAAAGAATAAAAATAATAATGCATAAACATAGCATATGCTAAATAATATGACAAAAACAAATGACTAAATAAAAAAAAAAATAGGATAGCATAAAATATTCAAAACCATATAACAAATAACATAACACTAAAAATACAAATCAAAATAATGACAATAACATAGAAATTATCATAGCAAAAAAAAAAAAGCATATATTATACAATATGCATGAATATAGAAAATGCAATGCATGAAAGTGTATTTTTTCCTTTAATTAAAGAAATCCTTATATCTAAAAAGATATCCTGCTACCTTAGAAAAATATATCAAATTGAATTTTTTAAAATTAAAATACTTTGTGATTGTTTGAAAATCATTTTGAAAGAAACTTGAATGAAGATTGAAATCCTAACCAAACCCTTTAAAAATTGCTCTAATTTTCTAAGTTTAAAATCCCGGACTTGACCACCCTTAACCCGAGATTTATAAAATCATTTTTAAAGTTTAAAAAGGTTTAGAAACTACCCTAAGACAGTAGCTAAAGTTTTTAACCAATCCCCTCTAAGTAGCTTAGCCAAAACAAAAAAAAAATGATTTTCCTTCAAATTTAAATCTGCTTCTACTGTTCAGTTTTAAAGCACGATATTTTAACCTATTTTTAAATTTTCAAAAAGATCTAAAACAAATACTGAAGACTCAGAACATGTAAAAACACACGAAAAAAATTATTTTAATTTTCTGATTAAATGTGACTTCCTAGAAAAATCGAAGAAGTTCGAGTACTGGGTGAAAAAATTGTTTTGCCAAAACATATTTTTTGCCTTTGATAAAATCATTTAAAAATCAAAGTAAAAATGTTGGAGACTCTCCTAAAGACACACAAACAGTAGCTAACACTTTTAAAAAGTTAAACAAAAATTGGCTAAGTAAAAAAAATCACAAAGGTAGAATAATCAATTTGACAACTCTTTAATTTTTCACAAGTATGCTCAAGTGAGCATGACTTTGAGCCATTGATTGGCCTAAGTCATAAATCATGTGGCATGACATGAAATGCATGAACATATAGCCAATTAAATGCATGAAATGCATGATTTAAAACCTAAATGATGTAAGAAATGCATGGCAATACAAGATAACCTAATGCCTAGCATGAGTTTGCATGGCAATAAATGTAGTTCTAACCTAAACATGCATGAGATGCATAACAATGCAAATTAGACTTAGGCCTAAAATGACATGAAATGCATGACAATACTTATATGACCTAAGACTTAAATAGCATAGCAATGCATGGCAATACCAATATGATCCAAGACCTAATATGCATGGGAATATGCATGACAATACAAAGATGACCTAGACGTAACAAACTTGCATGGCAATAAATGCAATCTTAACCTAAGTATGCATGAGATGCATAATAATGCAAATGAAACTTAGACCTAAAATGACATGAAATGCATGGCAATACAAAGTGGCTTAAGACCTAAATAGCATAACAAATGCATGGCAATACCAACATGATTTTAGACTTTATATACATGGAAATATGCATGGCAATACCAATATGATTCTAAACCTTAAATGTCACGAGAATGTATGAAAATATCATGAACATATAGTGACCAATAAACCTAATACTAAGGCATGAACAAACAGCAACTCAAATACAATTTCATGGCATAATAATGCAAAGCAATGGTCCCTAAACAAAATGAAAATGCATACACAAGGAAAAAACACATGCAAAGGTCGAATGGCCACTAAATAATCTAATGCAATCCTATAACACAAACAACATGGAAAACCAAATCAAAGTACACAATGTTATGGCATGAAATGCAAACTTATCAACTAAACAAAATAGAAATGTAGACACAAAGCAAAAATGACCCTAATGGCCGAATGGTCACATAGTATTCTAACATGGCATTTTCACAAACACATGGTAATAAACATGAGAAATAATGCAAACATGCCCAAAAAATCCCTCATGGCCAAATGAAACAACATGAACATGGCATTGTATATATGCATGAAGATCAATGGAAACATATTAAACAAGCAAGCATGATAAAAATGTAAGCATACACCAAAAAATCATCATGGCCAAATGACCTATCATAAACTTAACATGGTATTTCCACAAACACATGGCATGGCATATTGCTAAACTACCACAATCAAGCTAACCTACCACAAATCAAGCTAATCTAACACAAGTAAGCTAACCTACCACAAATATACTCATGAACAAGATCAAAAACAAAATCATTTATAAAAAACAATCAACCTATTCGGCCATGATGAAAACAAGAATGAAAGATTGTTGTTTTCTTTTTTTTTTTTTTAAAAACAAAATAGTAGCTCTTTAGAAGCAAATTTATTTCATAAAAAAGAAGAAAAAACAATCAACAAGCAAGATCATGTCAATAAAATATGAAAAATAAACATGAAAGAGTGTAGCTACATTGCTCTAGCTTCCCAAATCAAGAATAAACAAGCTAAAACCCTTCATTTCTTCCTCTTTTTTCCTCCTTTCTTTTTCCTTTCTTTTTTCTCTCATTTTCTCCTTAGCTACTGCCTCTTTTCTAGCCTCCAAGCCTTATGAAAAAAAAAAAGAAATGCTCAGCCCACCTCTAATGCTCTTGGCCGAATAGGCTTCCTTCTAGAAGAAAGGTAGTTATTTTTTCCTCATCCAATGACTATCCCTTCAAGATACTTTCTATGTAATATTTTCACCATTAGATTAGAATAATCAACTCTTAAATTTATGATGTCATGAAGATGATGTCATAAATAGGATTATAAATATGACATCATCCCCCTCCATCCATTGGTCCATTTGTTGCAAATTCAAAGGCTTGATCAAAAAATAACTACCTTCTTATTCACTCTTGGCCTTTAAATGAAATGGCTCAGCAAAATCAATCTCCATCATGGGCTTGGCTGATTTCAATAAAAAATTAAATTTTGGAAGTTTTCAAAATTTTCCGAGCCCATTTGCTATTTTTTAGATTTTTTTCCAAAATTGCCCTTTTGTGCACCCGAACTTTCACCATTTTTAAACGAGCTCCGAATCCAAATTTTTCTTCACCAATCTCTTCCAAATAATTTAAAGTGTGATCTGAAAGTTTTCATATTTTTGGAGCTCATTTGCTATTTGTTTCGAGATTTATATGCTTGAATTTCTACATAGTGGGCCCGGGACTTGGCCATTTTGCAAACGAACTTCGGATTCAGATTTTCTTTCTCCAATCTCTTCCAAATAATTTAAAAATGAGATCTGAAAATTTTCAAAATTTTTGGAACTCATTTGCTATTTTTTCGGGATTTATCTCTTTGAATTTCTGCATAGTGGACCCGGGATTTGGCCATTTTGCAAACGAACTCTGAATCCATGTTTTCTTTCGCCAATCTCTTTGAAATGATTTAAGAATGAGATCTGCAAATTTTCAGAATTTTTGGAGTTCATTTGCTATTTTCCCCAAATTTTCCAATTTTGCCCTTTTGCCTTTGAAGCCCGGTTTTGCTCAAAATAAGTCCAATTTTTAGATTTTCTTTTCTTGGGCCTTTTTCATATATTGAATTGGAGTTGGTCCGAAAACGCCCAATTGTTACGATCAAATTCCCTTCCAAATTGATTTTTCCTTTTTTCACTATCGAAAATTTCCTCGTTTTTTTCGTTTTTCCTCCAATCGGCTCATTTCTCGGATTTTTTCAAACTGAGCCTTGGGCTATCCTTGTTTAATCACTCCTCATCAATTAGGGGCTTTAGTTTTACCGAATCGGGCCATTTCTGCAATTTTTCCCAATTTCACCAAAATCCACTAAAAACCCTAATTCTCGATTTTCTTCCGGATTGACTTTTCCTTCAATTTTTCTTCCAAGTAGCTCCTCCATTACCCATAATCAGTGTTTATCTTTCATTTGGAACTTTCAATTTTGACCAATTTGATCGTTTAAGCACTTTTCCCCAAATATCCCGAACTAGGGTTTCTTTTCTACTGAATCTCCGTAACACAACTTTCGAACTCCATATCTTTCAATGTAGACCTCGGATTATCAAAATTCTTTCACCGTTTTTCAATTGAACTTCAAATCTTGATTTTGAAAGTGGGTTGACTTTTTTAGTAGTTGACTTTTTGAGGTTGACTTTTCTAGAGTTGACTTTTTCAAGTTTGACTTTTTATGCTTGCCTTCTTAGACTAAGTCTCGGAATACCACTTGCAGGATGAGAAAAACCTTTTTGCATTCTGAAACATCAATTTAGGGAGAAAATATACCTGATTTAATGGTTCAGACAAAATTAGATGTCTACAATGCTGTCAATGAGGTTTTGGTTTATTGATAAAGAAGAGGTCCAAAAATCTTGAGATCGTAGATTCAAATTTTATCATGGATGAATTTTATCTAATTTTATGTTAAATTTATCTAATTATATGTTGATTTATTGGTTGATTGGTTTGTTTAATTTTATTTTAATAATTTCTTATATGAATATATAATAGTTATTAAGATTATAATTTTTCTAACTTCTTAAAAAAAAAATTACTTTGTGCCAATCTAAAATTTCAAAGTGAGACATTGATTGCAGCTTGGCCTCCATGGTTGAAAGTGAAAACTTCTCGTATCCGAAATTAACTTTAATGAAATTTTCAGACAAAATAAAACTGTGGGTAACTTTTGAATTTTAGCCCATTGGGGGCATCTTCACTTCATTTTCCTTTTAAATAAAAAAAAAATATGACATTCTTTGAAACTATCTTACTCTTTTATTTATTTATTTATTTCATAGTTATTGTCATCACTCTATCATTTCAATTTAGCCTCGTCAAAATAATAATAATAAAAAAAAGAATAATTTTTTATTTAGATTTGTCCAAAGATCATTTTGGATCAAACCTTCGACAAGATTTTCAAATTAAAGTTCAGCTTGATTTATTTTTAATTAATGAAATATTTTTTATTTATTTTTATTTATAAAATATAATTTTAAATATTAATATATTTTAAAATATTTCAATATTTAAAAAAAAAAAAAACCTTTGAGACTCGATGTGTTAGACGAGGCCTTGGACAAGAATTTCAAATAATCATCAGAGCCTGACTCGATTAAGATTTTGTTTAGCATTGTTTTTGGCACAATTTTTGAGGTTAAAATCTGTTTTTCATTGCAAACGCAATGCTAAACAGATAAAAAAAAATTTAACTTTTGCTGTTGAAATAATGATTTGAAAA
Organism: Fremontodendron californicum; assembly: GCA_030761205.1. NCBI lineage: Eukaryota > Viridiplantae > Streptophyta > Magnoliopsida > Malvales > Malvaceae > Fremontodendron > Fremontodendron californicum. The sequence goes on from JAULJL010000005.1 coordinate 33,081,088, forward strand.
ATCAACCCAAAAAGCCAAAAAATATAGCTTTTGAGCTTTAAAAGCTGGCTTTTGGATAAACTATTTTTATTATCCTTACATCTCTACAATTTTACTATTTTCAACATATTTTTTTTACATTTCAATTTCCTATAATATTTTTTCACAGCTAAACACTTAAAAGTTTTTAAACCATACTTTTTAACCACACTTTTTTCAACTCAATTGTTTTTCAAACCAATCTTTTTTCAACAACAATGCTAAACTAACCCTAAATTCGACCTATAAACAAGTTTATTTTTATCCAATAAAAATTTTAATTTTCAAAATGATTATTGTAATATGAAAACGACAGTCCTCTTAAGAAGAAGTAAGACAAGTTAAGCTAATGACATTTGTTTCTCCTTTAAAAGGTTTTGTTTTATTTACATATGATTTTAAATAATACAACAAGTAGTCTTTTACTACATTATCTCGAGAAAAATATTTTTATCCTATACGATAGGAGTATGCAAAAGTTAAAATAATTTAAAACATGAGAACCAGTTGTTGGACAAAAAAAAAAAAAAAACTGGAAACAAAGAATTATACTTTTGATTAATTCAATTTAGTGAATAAAAAAAAATGGAATCTAATATTAGAAAAGAAAACATAAATATTTTGGCATCTTCATAGAGCCAAGTTGTTTGAATTTCAATTGAAAAATTGGTTTTTGTGCTTACATATATGAAAGTGATACTAATTGTAAAGAAATAAAATGTTGTATTATTATGCAATGAAAAGTATATGACACCAATATCAGATAAGGAATTGGATAGGATTTTCAGAAAATAATTGAAGAAGTGGGTATTTTAAATATATATATATAAACTTGTTTTTGATACACTGGCGATGTTATTTTTTTAATTTCATAAGCGGATTAAAACATTATCATATTTCTCATTTATCTTTTAATTAGTTTTTTTAATTATATCCTAAAAAATATATGTGTCATCTTATTAATCTTGTTTTTGAAATCTAATAATTTCATTGTCAATGAATGTGATAATTTATATATATATATATATAAATTATTTCATCCATATGTCAGTTAAGTTTTTCAACCTCATAAGCGGGATTAGCAATGTGACACAATTCTTTAAGTATATATTTAAAAAAAAATTAAAAAAAAAATGTGACGGTCTTTTAATCTCTATGATAAAATTAAAAAAATTTCGCTATCAATCTAACAAAAACGAACTCATATATATAATGATAAAAATATAATTTTAATAAGCACTAAACTTCAATACTTATATATAATGATATCAGCAATGTTTAATTATTTATTTTCCAATAATATTTTTTATAGTACTATTTTTTTTTTCAACCACCATTTTTGGAACTTATTGTCCAATTTTCTTTTTTGTCATTTTATTATCTGATTATTTAAAATTTTGCTGAAGATATAAAATGGTCAAAAATTGGGTGGTCCCAAATAATAAAAAAAGAAAGAAAAGAAAGTGGTCCAGATTTGTGGTAAAATAAATAAAGGAGCCAAAGCCAATGTTCAGGCTTTCAGCATAACTAAAAGCTCAAACAACTTTAAGGAGATGCTCAAATAACCACCATATTAATTTGAGTTTTTTTTTTTTTTTTTTTGAGATGAACTTTAAAGTATATATATAAATAAAAAGTAAAAGTATTGGCTTTTGTGACTAATCCCTCTTTTTTTAAAAAAAAATTAAAACTTGAATTTAAAGTTTAGTCAAATTAAAACTTGTGAATTTAAACTTTTAAAGTTTAGTCATTGAAATTAGATTTATGAGATAAAACGACCTTCTCGTATTAAGCTTAATGAGTCTTTATATATCAATAAAATAATACCTAAAACGGTTAAAATTGTATCATTTTTTTAATTAGTATTTGTTATCACATAGTTCGTAAATGAAAATACTCGTTCATTTATTTGTTTTAAATATATATAATTATATATTTTAAAAATAAATAAATAAAATAAAATAAAGTGTATATTAATTAAAATTTGTATTAACACGTGAAGTTTGTTCATTTGAAAATTATATTAAATTATTATAAAATTTATTATTTTTAATACTAATAAAAATTAATTATGAAGATAAATTTTTTAATATTTTTATTTATATTAAATAAATTGATTTAATTTTAAGATTAGTAAAAAATTAAAAATTTTAATATAAAATAATTTTATATAAATATTTAATATTTAATTTTTTATTTATTATTAAATTAATTTATTTAACGAATGTATTTTAATAAAATTAAATTTCTTACTTATAAATTAAATAATTTTTATTAATAATAATAAAATATATATAATGATAATTTAAAAATATAATAAATAATAATCTTTATTTTTGTCCATTCAAAAAAAAATTTAAAATCAAAATACCCATTGACACAAATCGACTCTGTTTTTGATAAAAAAAAAAAAAAAAACCTCAGCTAACTAAATCCGTCAAGATCAAGGTCATTTCCAGTTTCATATTATGGGATTTGCTTTGGATCTTTTTCTTTCATGATGAGTTTTAATTATTTAATCCCAATTTAAACTTGAAGTAGCACAAATCTAATTGTCTAAATTTAAAAACGAATTTCAATTGATCAAGTATGGCTGGATCTTTATTCGATATAGAGACATAGCCATTCTATAAGATTTTTGAAAGAGAAAAAAGAAATAAAAATAGAAAAACAAAGAAAATGATTTGAAAGGTAAAATGATAATAATAATTTCCTCTTTAATAATTATCAATTTTCATTCCTTTTTTAGTAAACAGTTTTTATTGTTTCCCATTCTGCAATCAACTAAATATTTTTGGTATTTTATCTTGTTTTGTAATTCTCTTATTTGTGTTAAATAGAGCAAAAAAAAAAAAAAACTATTTTGAAGTAAGAATGAGTAAAATTCGTGCTATTAATAGGAGTTAGATTTTATAATTTTGAATACGAAATACAAATTATTAATAAATTAAATTTATATAAATATATAATATTTTAAATATAATTATAATATAAAAAAATAATATAAATACATTATCTAAAAATTTGTGTTGTGGTGGTCACCAAAAAAGAATATATATAGGTAAAAATAGAAAAGAAAAAAAAAATCTTACCTATTCCTCACATAATAAAAAAGTAAAACGTCAACGAGACTGTAAAAGAGAAAAAGAAAGACCTAAGCTAAGCTAAGCTAAAAGGTAAAATCGAAAATTATATATATATATATAAAGAAATCGAATTTTCAAACGTTGCGTGCGCGTAGACCCCTAGAGGCATCGATCCACTGAGGGATAACAACCAAGAAATCTGTGCTATAAACCACATACAGAAACAAAAATGTTTTACTTCAAAAAAAAAAAAAAAACTCAAAATTATCAACATATATACTTTAAAATTTTGTTTAGTATTATTTTTGACACAAATTTTAAATTTTAAAATTATTTTTTATTAAAAATGTAATATTAAATAGATAAAAAAATTAAAATTTACTGTTAAAATTAGGATTTGAAAAGATAAACTAAAAAATTAAAAAATATAATTTTGAATTTTAAAAACTGATTTTTGAATAAAATAATTTTATTATTCTCACATTTTTATATTTTTATTATTTTAAATATATATTTTTTGACATTTTAATTTTTTACAACACTTTTTCACAATAATATTAAACACTTAAAAAATTTTAAATAATAATTTTTCACCATATTTTTTAAATATATATTTTTTAATTCAAAAATATTTTAATTCAAATTTTTAGCTCTAACGGAAAAAAAAAAGGACGACGCGTTTTGATTTGCGTTTGCGTTTGAAAGGCATGGCCACGGCCACCATTTGATGCAAAACAAGTCTACATTTTCTTTTATTCTTTGTTCCATGTGTTTGGTCTGAAACCCGTAAGTTTCGCTGCTCCTTTGGCACTTTTGTCTTTTTTTTTTCTTCTTCTTTTATATTATTATTTCGTTGTTTTGAGCACAACCCAGATTTTATCTTTGGATTTTAATGATGTGTATAGACACTAAGCTTGGAAATCTCAACTATTGGATTTCCTTTTTCTCTTTAGTTTGTTATTTTTTTGGTTTTGTTTTTTCTTTTGATTAGTAATGTTTGAAACTTGAAAAACAGGTGCTTTTGTTTTGTTTCATAGTTGTTTCTTTTTTAATTAATCCAAATGGGAAAGTTGGGTTTTGGACAAACTTAGTTTGACATTGCATCGAAAAAGAGAACTTTCTTGGAATGGGTTGTTTTCTTTCACTTTTGCCTGTCTCATTTGCTGGTTGCTTTATTAGAAGCTATTAAAAAATTGAAGATTTTGATTTTTTTGTGGTGGGAAAAAATGATTGAAAAATGGTGGATTTGATTGTAATTTGGGAGGAAGTTTTGTTCTTTATTCTGTTCTTGTCTTATATATTGGTTGCTTTTTGATGGTCATTTTGCATCAACAGTAAAGATAGTTCTTTTCTGCATTATTCAGCTTTATATTTGATTGAAATTGAAAGTAATTTCATTCAAAATCTGGGAATATTGCTTGCGTTCTTAGATGATCTTGTATTAGTAAAGGTAATTTTTAGCAAACCTGGGTTCTATTTGATTGGTGATCCTTCCTTTTGCTTGCTTAAAGATGTAGCAAATTTTGTGATTAGAGTGTTCGTGGAAGAAATTAGACATGAAACTTGAAAGTGTCTTTTGTGCATGACAATCTGAATTCTTTGATTGATAGAAGAATAACCCCTTTTATTATGCTTTTGCTTTTTTCTGCTTGGTAAATATGTCCAACATTTATTTTCGTAGAACATACTTCCCCATGTTAGAATTGCGTATCTTTCTCTTGGAAAGATTGAAAACCGTTACTCGGTATGCTACTTTTTAAAGTACTCAGTACTGTTTCATAGATTCTTGCTGTTTATATATTAGTTTCACTGACCAGAAAGTGTTTGGAAAAAGTTGTGTTTAAACTTTGTTTTCAGCTTTTGGAAATTTGAAGAACAAGAGACAAGAAGGAAGAAGGCTTCTTACATGAAAATTGAGATGTTCCAAGTGGAACTTTTATATACAACTATTTCCATGGATATTTGATTGCCCTGTTGGAATGTAATAATGTTTTATCTTTAGTTTGCCGTAGCTAGAGTGCTGGACGTTTCTTTAAAAAGGCTGAGTACATTTGAAAATGCTACCTGAGAGTTATTTGGTTTTCATTATGATGAACATTGTTAGCAAATTGGGACTCTTCATGAAGTTTAACCACTTAAATTAGAATCTGGTTTTAATCTTGTTAGATTAATTACCAAAAAGCTACTCTAGGTTGCCATAGTTTCCCTAACCTGCCAAAATCTAATGCTCTGGATGAGAACAAGCCTCTTCAGTTTCCTTCAAATAGTTCACATTTTATGCCCTGCTTGTCTTATTTTCCCCTGGATGTTCAACTGCATATGATTGGGTAATTTGCTTTCAGCATGTTTTGTTTAAAATATCTTTCTTGCTGATGACATCTAATTTTTATCCTGTATTACAGGGAAATAGAGAGTGAATCCTCTTAAAATTAGATAAACATAAAATAATTTAAGTAGTTGACTAGAGTTATTGCCAGATTTGGAGTAGCAATGGCTCCTGGAGGCAGTGCTTGCAAAGAAGTTGTTGAATCTCATCCCTCTGTTGCAGATTACGACATTGCTAAAACAAAATCTGAGAGTAATACTACAACGATGAAAAGTGCTGTTAGTTTTGTTGGAAAACATGGAATTCATTCAAACAATGGTGTTTACGAGCTCCTTGAGTGTTCTGTATGTACAAATTTGATGTATCCACCAATTCACCAGGTTTGTTCACCTGTGTATGCTTATATATTCTGGCTCTTCCATAAAGATATATTTTGTAGTAGTATTTTGTTTTTACCCTTTTTTCATTGTTTTCCTATTACTGAATTTTCTAAATTACCTCATTGTGAAGGCAATATGTGTGCCTTCATATGCTTGTATGGAACTAAGTCATGATATCTGTATGCTGGGGTAAAAATGGTGGAGGAGAACTGGTTATGATGCCCTATGTAGTAGGTGTTTGTTAATGTACCTTGTGAATCAGGCGCAAGAACTGAAGGGTTATGGACATAGTGTTACAGGGAAAAGGGCGGTTTATATCTATCAAAGAGAATAGCTTATCATCTTGGAGCTTGGTTGCTGAGTGGAGAATTATTCTCATGAGGGAGATGGAAAAGTAATCACTGTACTTGGAAAGAGATTTGAAAGGGATTTGGCAATTTTTGTCAAGATGTAGGCTCTTTTGGTGTTTAGTGTAATATGGTTATTGCTTCCTTTACTAATTAGGTTCTTTGGGGATTTTGACTATGATATAGAAAATTTGTTCTTAACCTCTTTCTTTATTCTGTAAAAAATACTCAGTTACTAAAATTTTATATGTTGCATTCAATCTTCTATTACAGTGCCCCAATGGACACACTTTATGTTCGAACTGCAAGATTAGAGTGCACAACTGTTGCCCAACATGCCGCTATGATCTTGGAAATATAAGGTGTTTAGCTTTGGAGAAGGTTGCAGAATCCTTAGAGCTCCCTTGTAAATACCAGAATCTAGGTTGCCATGATATCTTCCCCTATTACAGCAAGCTTAAGCATGAGCAACACTGTCGGTTTCGTCCCTACAATTGCCCTTATGCTGGGTCTGAGTGCTCCGTCACAGGTGACATCCCAACCCTTGTTGCACATCTCAAGGATGATCATAAGGTTGACATGCATGATGGATGTACCTTTAACCATCGATATGTCAAATCAAATCCGCAAGAAGTTGAAAATGCCACATGGATGCTAACTGTAAGTTCATTTATTCTACAATACGTGACAACTCAAGTGTTACTACTTCTCTGATAATAGTTATTTGTGAATTGTGATAAAACATTAGGATTGTATAGTTTTGCTCATAGTTATTTATTTTCTAGTTGTCGAAAGAAATTGAAAACCATTTAAGTTTACTTGAGTTCTTTATAATAACCAAGGACATTATGTGGTTTCTGTTCAGACTGTTAGCAAAATCTTATGCTTCTGAAAGGATTCCTTTGACTAGTTATTGAGAATTATTGCATAACAAACTACTGCTGTCTTTATAAACAATTTATCCTAGATTTTAATTTTCTATGCAATCTATCATAATGTTTTCATCTACTGTTCTTCTGGTGAAATTAATTCTTGTCTGATATGAAGCACTAACCTACTTTTTGAACTGTGACATCCTGTGCAGGTGTTCAATTGTTTTGGAAGACAGTTCTGCTTGCATTTTGAGGCTTTCCAGCTTGGGATGGCACCTGTCTATATGGCCTTTTTACGTTTTATGGGTGACGATAATGAAGCAAAAAAGTTCAGTTATAGTTTGGAAGTTGGTGCGAATGGTCGTATGCTAATATGGCAGGGGATTCCCAGGAGCATCCGGGACAGTCATAGGAAAGTTCGTGACAGTCTGGACGGACTTGTTATCCAAAGGAATCTAGCTCTATACTTTTCGGGTGGCGATAGGCAAGAGCTGAAGTTGAGGGTAACTGGCCGTGTATGGAAAGAAGAATGAGATAGGAAAACCATGGAGAATTGAGGTGATTTTGTACAGTTTCAGAAGAATTCTGAGTCTCATTGGCAAACAGATGAAGCTTTCGTTTTTTCTGATTGGGGCTTTCTTTTGTATTTTACATATTGTATTGTTACTGGGATATGCCCTCTACAGTCTAATCCCTCAGCTGACCGCTGCCTTCGGCTGAATGTTTAGTGTAGGAAATGATGATTTATGAGTCAACTTGGTTGCTCAAAGTTTAATGCAGCAACATGTATGAAACGTTCCTTTTGAATCCTGGAAGTTCTATTTTGCTCATTTGCCCTGTTTTTTGCCTTTTGTTCTCTGTTTTTCGTCCAAGATGTAGCTTGATTATATCCTGAAAATTTTATGAGAAAACAACAGAGACCCTTTTTCTGAATTTTTCTAAATCAAAGTTCAATATAGCTCGTTGACAAGACAAACTTTTCATTAATACTGGAAAGAGTGAATCAGAAATTTGCTTGCAAATTAAAACTGACTTTAATAATGTCAAAATATTATAGTTTAATACCATGGATTAATCTTTAAAAAAAAATCAAATTTATTTGTAGGAGTATGATTACTTAATTGACAAGTCAGAGAAAATATTTTAAAACTTTGCCTAGCTTTGAAAGAGTGGAGAAGATGTGCTTGTCTTCCAGACAGACACTAATAATCTGATCTATTTTCTGGTTCTAGTGAAAAAAATTATAATATTACAAATAATATCAAACCAGTTATTTAATATCTAGAATCTACAACCCTTTGTTAATCATTAAAATGCAAGAGCAATCCCCTTTTCTTAATGGTTAACAAGTCATATTCCAACTACCAACGGAGTATTAGTTCATATGGAGAGCGTAATGTCCTCTTCCAATGAAATTTTGCGAGGTGACTTGCCATGTATGATGCATGGTCGCTATCCCTGTCGTTGCCAATTAATTGTAAACATGGACAGTCCGGATTAAAATGATATACCCAACGAATCCAAAAGGAAGATCATACACCTCACCATGTTTTCTATTAAGTACAATTTGGGAAAAAGCAGGATTCGACCCCGGGCCTGTGAGCAGGAAAAGCATACATCTGTCATTGAATAATCTCACGATGTTGATCATGCAAAATTGCAAACCTTAGATCATTAGATTATCAAAAAAAAAAAAAAAAAAGGAAAAAAATACATTAATAGAAAATAGAAGGGTTTCAGTTTAGATACGTACAACCGTGAATGCACCTAGAAGTTAGTTTTAAGATTAACGGTTAAACTATGAGAGACCCGAGTTTGTCGCAAACCAGGGGAAACATGTGTGTCTGTTCCCATACAGAGCCATTTCAGAGAAAGGGGGAATAGTACAATGAAAAAGAAGAAAACGCAAAGTGGAAACAACCTAACATGAATTCTTTCTCTTTTATGTTTTCCGTAAAGATCTTGTTTATGTTTCTGCAATTTTGTCGATCATCAACCTTCCCCCTCTCTCTCTGTCAATCCAGCCTTCCATAACTTCTATTTTTTTACCTCCTTTGGGTTGATCAGGTCACAGGCTTTCAGGTATGTTTCTAATGCTTTAATGCTGTCACTTATTTTTTCTTGTTCATTTGAGAAATTGGGTCATTTAATTCAAAATGAAATGAATCATATATGCATTGACAATTGATTATGATTGTTACTTGTATTAAATGTTTTCTTATATAAAGGATACCATGCTGAGATTCGAACAGTGATTGCATCAACCTACTTAGCTAAATTCCGTGTTCTTTATTTAAATGTTGCTGCTATGTAATCTAATCATATTTTCTTTCAAGATCAATAATTTTAATAAAATCTCAAGTTGCTTTTAAAGTCTTAATTTTTTTAGATGGTGATTGGAACATCACCCTTAGATTCCAAAGGATATATGATAACGGCTAGGCTAACCCTGAATTGTTCCTTGAATCATAACATGATATAATATCGTTTCATATTTTTTTTTCCTTGCAGGAAAATATTTGAGTTTGCATTGAATTGATAAAGAGCCATTTTCACTGCATGAAAATTTTGAGATTTTAACATCCTGAAGCTATGTCATGCTGCGGAGCTGAGGAGGATGAACCCAATGGTCCTCCTGCAAACCAATATTCAGCCCCACCCGGAGGAGGAAATCAATTCGGTGGTGCTGGTAATTTGTTTTATCTTCCCCTATATCTTTTAACTTTTGACCATTATTTGTTATATTTTTCCTTCTTCTTAGGCCTCAAGAGTTCAAATCCTTAAAATGCAATGTTTACTTATGTTTTTTTTTTTTTACAGGCAATGGAAGAGGAGAGCCAAGGGCTTCCAATGTGGTTAAAAGTGGGGCTCCTCAGAAAGTTCTACCTCTTGAAATCCCAGCTGTTCCATTAGATGAGCTAAATAGGATGACTGATAACTTTGGAACAAAGGCTTTGATTGGAGAAGGTTCTTATGGCCGAGTTTTCTATGGAAAGTTTTTTGATAAGCCTGCAGCAATAAAGAAGCTGGATACTGGGTCTTCACCAGAACCAGATTGTGACTTTGGAGCACAGGTGAGACATAGAAAACTCTTTTCTTTCCCCCTATATTAAAGTGATCTGTCTAGAATTCAAGTTTGATTCCATGTTATTTCTGCAATGATTTTTTTTTTTTTTTTTTTCAGTTATCAGCAGTTTCAAGACTTAAAAATGAACATTTTGTGGAGTTGTTGGGGTATTGTTTGGAGGCAAATAACAGAATCTTAGTATATGAACACGCCATAATGGGTTCTTTACATGATGTATTACATGGTATGCTCAGTTTCATCATTCATCTTTGAGCTTTTCTTTTGTTTGCAGTTTGGAACTTTTTATTCATTTTCAGTTTTTTTTTTTTTAATCAGGGAGGAAAGGTGTACAAGGAGCTGAACCAGGTCCAGTTCTCAGCTGGAACCAAAGAGTAAAAATTGCCTTTGGTGCTGCAAAAGGTCTTGAATATTTGCATGAGAAAGTTCAGCCTTCGATAGTTCATCGTGATGTCAGATCAAGCAATGTCCTTCTGTTTGATGACTTCATGTCCAAAATTGCCGATTTCAACTTGACAAATCAATCATCTGACACCGCAGCTCGACTGCATTCAACTAGAGTCTTGGGTACATTTGGGTACCATGCCCCGGAGTAAGTCTTGTAATTTAGCATTAATTTTAATTTGTTTTGTCACTATGAAAGTGCCTAAGAAGCCTACTATGATTCTGAAATCTGAACCTATAAATTTATCATGCATTATATATCCAGTATCTGAATCATGATATTACTACAAGGTAATGAAATATTTTGCTTCAACATTCTTCTTGTTAAGAAGTATATTACAGTTTTCTGCTGTCTTATTGTTTCCCCATTATTGATTTTAACTTTCTTTTTCTGTCTAGGTATGCTATGACGGGGCAGATCACGCAGAAAAGTGATGTATACAGTTTTGGAGTTGTTCTTCTTGAGCTCTTGACAGGGAGAAAACCAGTAGACCATACAATGCCCAAAGGACAACAGAGTCTTGTTACTTGGGTGTGTTTTTTTTTTTTTTTTTTTGTATGTTATTTGTGGCCATTTAGATGTGTCTCTAAAACTCATTTTTCAACAATGCAGGCAACTCCAAGATTGAGTGAAGACAAGGTTAAGCAATGTGTGGATCCCAAGCTGAACAATGACTACCCACCAAAGGCAATTGCCAAGGTTGTTGTCTCTTGTGCTACATTATTTTCATTAAGACTTTCTGGTTTTTAAGCTATGATTTTTCTTTTAAATCTTACTTACATCTCGGTTGGTTTTTTTTTTGGGTATTATTTATTTGGATATCTCAGCTAGCAGCAGTTGCAGCACTCTGTGTCCAGTATGAGGCAGACTTCCGGCCAAACATGACCATTGTTGTCAAAGCTCTTCAGCCACTTCTTAATGCAAAACCAGCAGGAACAGACTCTCAAGCATAGTATATGTCTGACCTAAAAAGCAGTAGTGAGGCTTGGCTTGTGTAGTTGTATGTATCTCTTTCTCTATGTTAACCGGACTCAAGGGTGAGTGTCAAATACGGGTATGCTCAATTTTTTGTAAGTTTTTCCATATATTTGGAAGATCATACTCTCATACCTATATTCAAATATGTGTTGGATACGAATATTTTTTAAAGAAAATGAAGAGTCCAAATATCATAAATCTTTCTTCATGTTTTGTAATCTCATATTCTCATTTTTTCAGAACTTTGTTGCAGTAATAAGAATTGCTTGGAACGGAATATAAACACAGTATAAGTTTACGGTCAAAATCTGAATTTGTTTCTTTTACTATCTCAATAATGAGTTTTTTTTTTTTTTTTTTATCTGTAATTTAATTTTAATGAATTTAGTCTTCAGAAGCACCATTTACTTTGCTTAAAAACAGAAAATCAAGAATCATGATGATATTCCCATGGAAGCAGCTCTGGCAAATAACTATGAATGTAGTAGAGATTCATCAGTTTTAGCAGGTCAGGGCAGGGGGATGGGAATTTCTAAACAGGTTAACTGCAGAATATGGCAAGCTAAAAAGCACAGTAAGCTGGATGTGATGAACAACTCCAGTCCAGGCTTAACAAACTTGATTTATATTCACTTAATTATAAGTATTTCTGTTGTTCAATTGACTAAAGTCATATGATTGTAGAAGTATAGCCCTTTAAAGTTATTTTTTTTTGGCTAATACAACAATGGTTTCTAGGGATGATAACGATTCGGTTCGGTTTTCAAAAGAAAATTTGTGGTTAATGAACAGTATTTTGGTTTTTTAAAAACCGAATCGAATAGTATCAAAAACCGAATCGATCCAAACCGAATTTCATCGGTTCGGTTCTTCGATTTTTAAATTTTTTAAAAATAATTTTTTTCTATAGTATTTTAAAGATTTTTTTTCCATTAATTTTAAAATAAATTATTTATTTTTATATTAATTAAAAAACCAATTAAAAAATAGAATTCGATTCGGTTCGAATAATTATTGTTTTTTAACTTATGAACCGAAAATTGAATCGAACAAACCCAATTATTATCCGAACCGAATTTTACAAAAACCGAACCGAAACCGAACACTATGGTTCGAATCAGTTTTCGGTTTTCTAGATTTTTTTCTCAACCCTAATGGTTACAAGGCTCTCTCTCCTTACAGTGTTTACATTTATAATTAAATTCAAAATCTAGCCTTCACAACAGTAAGAATTGTTGAAAAACAACTTTCATAAATCTTTTCCTTTGCATATGCTTCGTAGAAGAATTCCTTTCCTGCCAAAGTAATAAATGGTAGCAATTCATACAAATTTCAACAATGTAACTCTAAGGTAATTTATCTTTAAAGGTTTCAATTGCTCATCTTGACAAAATTTCTAGTAATTGAAGAAGTAACAAGCACCTTTTGTCATACCTGTTGAGAGAAAGTAAAGTCAAAAATTAAATGATCTCCACCCTCTTATTTTATATTTACATAAAACAATATTAACTCTTATTTACATTTTTACGTTGCACTTAGATTACAATGAGACTTTTTTATTTTTTATTACAAATAATAATTCATGTCTAAAATTGATTAAAATTAAAAGAAAAATTAGTTACACTTATTTTTGTCTTAGATCCTTCTAGAGACTAGATGAAGCACAAATGTCACGGATCAAAACTCAAGTTCCAGATCTATACTAGATCAATCTTTTTCTTTTTGATTTCTAAAATTTCTAGGGGCTGTTTTGTTTTTAATCTCATCTTGTTTTAACCAGAAACTGTTGACCCTTTGATCTTTTATATATTTATATATGGATTATTATTTTATACATTGACAGTGAAATTTTTTAATTCCACAAGCGGTGTTAAAAAAAATCATATGTTTCATTCTTTTTTATTTTTTTTAAATATACCTTAAAATTATGTGATAGCTTTTTAACTTTATTTGTGAAGTTAAAAAATTTCATTACCCAGAATAATATTCCTTTATACATATATAAAGAAGAAAAAAACAACTTAGAAGCTCAGATTTGATAAGTATGAAAAGAAAATGGAGCTAACATTCTCTTAGGAAACAAACAACTTACATGTGCATGTTTACTTTATTTTTCTCTTCTTTGTTAGTTCATCTTTCTCATATTGATTCTTTGTCCAATTCTTTTTTCATTAAAAAGGGATTGAAATCTAACTTTTTAAACAATAAGATGCCCTCAATAGCATGATAGCCAATTTGGAACCAAAATCAACACCCTTGATTGCCCCAATAATAGTTACATATAAGGATAACTTTTATTTTGTGTGGATAATTATCCAAGGATAACTTGATATAGTTGATATTCACACTTAGCCTATTATTTCACCTACAATATTAAATAAATAATGAAATTAAATAAAAGGTGACAGGGACCACGGGGTCCATTGTATTTGTATGTTAATGTTTTTCGCCCTCACCAAACGGCGTAGCTTTGTACCTGTCTTCAGACTGGGCATCGTACGCAAACCCTGGCCAGTTGAGAACATTTTTTGTCAATAAAATTTTTACATGTGTAAATAAATAAAAATGCGCAATTTGTCATCATTATTTCACATTTCATCATGTTTATATCTTGACGATATAAATGATAAGGTAAATTTCATATATAATAATATTATAATTATTTATTGTATTTATTTTTTATGTTCAAGTGGAAATTGATTTGGATACTTCTTAAATGGAAATTCAAAAGTTTCATTTTTAAAAATATTAAAGTTTCGTTTAATATTGTTGTTGGTATAATTTTTGAAATAAAAAATTATGTTTCATCACAAACGCAATATTGAACATGTCAATTTTTTTAGCTTTTGCGGTTAAAATAATGGTTTGGCAATCCAAATCAAAAGGCAAAGAAAATGGAGCTTTTGCGGTTTGAAAGTTGGTTTGTGGATAAAATATCTTTATTATTTTCATATCTCTAAACTTTTATTATTTTAAACATTTTTTTTTACATTTCAATTTCTCACAGCAATGCTACATACGTAAAAAATTTTAAACCATATTTTTTCACCACATTTTTTCTAACTCAAACTTTTTTTAATCCAAACTTTTTTTCAACAACAATGTTAAACTAACCTTAATAAGGTTTAGTTTGATATTTTTATTATGGTTGTAAAAAGCTCGATTTAAAAAAAAAATGTGATAAAAAAAAGTTTCATGAAAAATTGTGATTTGAAATATTTGGCATTGTTACGAATAAAGAGGTAAAATGTTTAAAAAATACATAATGCTGAAAAGTAAAAAATAATTTTTTTATTTTAAGAAATTAATTGTTATTAATAGTGTAAAAAATAAATTATTATTATAAAGTAATTTTTTTTTTTTTAAAAATAAAAATGTTTCAACATAAAAAATGAAATAATTATATTCTTATAATATATATTTAATTTATTTACTTAATATACTAAAAGATAACAATATATATATATATATATTTAAACTAGAATAAAAAATACATTAACTTAAAGAAAAATTTGGTCATTTAAGAAAGTATGATAAGGTATATTATCTTTTTAACCTATAAAGATTGGCAAATCATTTTACGTTTGAAGCAAAAATTTGGTTTGAAAATCTGACTTTCTTGTAAAAGCCAACCCCTTTGATGTCGTTTTTGGTTCAAAAGTAGGTTTGGATACCCAAACACAATGCTAAAATGGTAGCCTAATACTAGAGGAAATTGGCTATACATAACATCCCTATGAAATTTGTTTTTAATAGTAAACAATCATGTAATCTGTTGTTGTTAGAATATTGAACTTTTAATTATTGTGATTAAAGTTTAAAATTTGATAGCCTCAAGTATTAAAAAAGAAATTTGATTTTATTAAGCTCACGTGCAAGTAGCAAAATTAAAAAATTAATCGAGTTAAAAAATTCACAACGAATTCAAAATTATATGAATCTAAAATGAAATCGAAACAAATATAATAAAATTTGAATCGAAATTGAACCAAACACTATTATTGAAATCAATTTTTGATTTTTTTGATTTTTTTAAATCCTAAAAGTAAAGAGAGAAAATAAGATTTTTAAAGATTGTTCTTGACTACATGCTTTTAATCGTTACCAGGTAAAATTGTTGAATTGTAAAGTCTATAATGCTTTCACTCTTTTTTATGACAATAATCTTGAATTATAATTATATAAAAAATTGTATGTATTTTTTATTTTAATATTAAAATTTTATAATGACTTAAAACATACTTAATCAATAAAACATGTTATTTTTAATGAAATTTGCAAGAAATCATAATAGGCTTCTCAATTTAAAAAAAAAATTACATTTTTGTCTTCATTCTTTTGGTAAAATGAAGAATGAAATTCGTTGCTCAAACAGCTTTCACCGATGAATACGTCCCTAAATCCTTGACTTCAAGCTAGCTAGCTTTGACCAAGTTTTAACGGTTTCTTTGTAACGAAAGAAAAAAGAAAAAAAAAAAAAAAGGTTTTTAGTAGAGGTGACAAAATGAACCCGAATCCCAAAATCTGTCCAAAAAATTCGAATTCGAATTCGTCCAAATTCGATTTAATCAAAAAATCAAAAATCCGAACCCGAAATGGCCCGAGCCCGAACCCGAAAAGACCCGAACCTGAAATTATCCGAATCCGAAAAAACCTGAACCCGAAGCCGAATTTAATACTAAAAATAAAAATGATCAAATTGTAATTAAATAATTTTTTTATAAAGCAAGAACTTTATTTATCAATTTTATTCTAATATCTTTTTTAATAATTTAATTTATATTATATATATATGATAAAATAATAATTTTATCAAAAATGCAATTATATTTTGTGCTTATAACTTTAATATCCCATATCTTGATGAATCCACTATCTAAAAATTCTAAACTCATGAAAATTTTAAAAATGTAAATTATTTTGACATAAAATATTACTTATCCTTTATTTATGTTATTTTAAGAGCACCCTTATAATAGTATAATAGTATTTTCTATATATTAAAATTAATTAATAGCAATTCATTCATTTTAACTTATCTCTAGTATAATAGTATTTATTATATTAGAAAATAGATAAAAACTACTTTTAAAAAAAATGCATTGCTCTTTGCAACATAATAGTTTTCTTGGCCAAGAGTCTTGGGGCATGAAGTCTTGGGTTCAAACCCAAGCAACCCCTCCCTTACCCAATTATCAAAAAAAATAATAGTTTTCTTAGGCATATTATTAAATTAAGTCATCAACACCATATTCACTTGCCCAAGCCCAGATCGATCCGAAATATAGGTCTCAAATTCTGTCAAAACCCGTCCATATTTGTAAATGGATAGTCCAAGCCTATTTAGACCTCAAAGTTGAAATAATAAAATAATAAAATTATTTTTAAAAGTAAATATTTAAATATCATATTTGGGGACATTTCTGTAATTTAGAGTTTCCTCCAAAAATATAAAATTCAACGATTTTAATAAAATAAAAAATGGCTGCACATATCCCAGTTCAAAATTCTCAACCATTCCCAACGGTCAATTTTAAAAACACACTCTCATTCTTTATCCTTCATTTAAAACTCGTCCAGTATCCACCGTCCGATCCGAGATTCTCCTTCTCATCGTTTTTCCTTAAAAAAAAAATTTAGCTAAACATTTCAAATCTCACTCTTTACTCTCAACTTTCCCTCTTCCCCAACACGTCCTCAATATCAAACACTAAACACTTCACTTTCACTTAAACGAAAGCCATTTCCTTTCAAAATGCCGTTCATTTCCGATACGGCGAGCGCGATCAAGAGTCGTTTCGGCTTCCTTGACCGAGCCTCTTCCTACGAGTCGGTCTCGTTGTTGTCGGTTCGTAGTTCGCCGGATCTTCTGGTGATATTAGCGGTGAGGGAGAATCCCGGCCATTCCACTATCGCCACGTCGGCAATTCGGAGCATCGGTGACTGGGACGAGGATGCTATTGAGGGAAACGAATCAGCGCCGCAGTCCTCGCAGAGCTTTGAGTTCCGTGAAGATTCGTCGTTTTGGAAGGACCACAATGTGCAGGTCAGTTTAAATGTTTGAATCTTATCTTTAATTTCCTTACTGAAAGTGAAAAAACAACAAAAAGATAGCCAAAACGTAATAAATTTTCTAGTATAAGTATTTCACACGAAATTTATGTATCAAAGATTCACAAAAGTTGAAAATTTTAAATCAGAATTATTCAGCAATTTTTTTCTTTCTTTCTTTTAGATTTTAGAGTTTAGGAAAGTTAATTCAACGAAAGTTATCTGCCTGCAATTGTCCTATTCCCAATAATACTCCAAAGGTGGTGACCGACGAACTTAATTTCAAAAGTAGCAGCTGAAAGCTATTTGTCCTACTAAACCTACCCACAGAAAACTACAGAAACAACACGCCATTAGCCAAATTAAGATACTACAGCCCTTAGCCAAAAGCCACCTCCATTTAACTTTTTCTCTGTTTCTACTCTCTTCTTCCTACCCTTGGCTCTAATTCTTAACCTCCCAATCCCAGCATGATCCATCGCTGAAAGAGGAAAGATGTTCTGCCTCTGCTTCCATGACTACCCCTCCCTATGAGGTTGATGAATGCCGAGGAATCCTTCGTGTTTATAGCGATGGCTCCATTTGGCGTTCTTCTAAGCCAAGCTTCAATGTTCCTGTTGATGATGATGGCTCTGTTGTATGGAAAGATGTTCTATTTAATCTTGTGCACAACCTTAACCTTAGGCTTTATAAGCCAGCTTTACCTTCATCTGCCAATCTTCTATTACATCCATGGTGGTGGTTTTTGCATTGGATCACGTGCTTGGCCTAACTGTCAAAACTATTGCTTCCGGCTCGCTTCGGAACTTCAAGCAGTAGTGATTTCGCCAGATTATCATTTGGCTCTAGAGAAATGGCTCCAAGCTCAAGCTCTGGCTGAGAATTGTACAAGATTATCATTCATGATTAACTGTATTAGCAATTTTCATTAGGTGAACTCACATGTTAAACAATTGTACAAGATATGCTATTTTCTTATAGAGCCCAATTAATAAGTGATCCAATAAGGTTAATAATTAAATGATCTACTAGAGATATCAATATTAAGGTATGAGTCCAATTATGTATAGAAATCCACAATTACATGTGTTATTTAAATATTAGGTCATTTTTATGAGTCCAATTATGTGTAGAATCCACAATTACATATGTCATTTAAATATTAGCTCATTTTTCATGTGACATGTCATTTAGATATTTAGGTTATTTTCATTATGTCATGACATTTTCCATATCATTTAGTTATTAGGTCATTTTTCATATGACATGTTATTTTCCATGACTAGATATTAGGTTATTTTCATGTGTCATGTCATTTAGATTATACCATGTCATTAGTAATAATTTGCATATTCATAACCATCTTTTTAAAAATGATTTCTAATGCAACAAAGATAATAATTTTCAATAAAATAAGGTTATTCCCGAGTTAAAATAATTCATGAGTTCTCTGCCGGGTTGTCGGGGAGGACATTATCAATTATCATTAGCAACTGAATATCTTTCTTTCAGAAAAGAGAGTGATTCGGATGTTTTCTAAATAAATAAAAAATTTTATGTTTTCCCGGGTCTGCCGAGGAATATAGGAAAATTTTGAGTTAATAAATTTCGGACAATTTTCAACTAAAAATTGGATTATTTTTCTTTAAAATGAGAATTATTTTATAATACCAATTTCAAAACCGACTTTTACTGAGACTCGAGATAACACACGATTAATAAAGTACCGTTTTATACAAGCATTGTGGGGGTGCTAATCCTTTCCCGCACGTAACCGACTTTCGAATCCGCTTTTTTGATTTCTCTGATTTAAAAGCGCAGACTTCGAAATTGATTTTTAAAAATGTTTTAATTAATTTTAAAATATTTTACATAACCGATTTTAATAGGTGGCCTATCACACCTAGCCAAAAAAAATTGGTGGCGACTCCATTTTTTTTCGAGGTTGTTTTCAAACTCTCATTTTATTTCAAGAGGAATTAAGTCATCTTTTCCTCTGTTTCCCTAATGTCACACTTAACGAGTAATATCTCGCGATGGGACTTGTTATTTTTTAGGTTGCGACAGCTTAGCGACTCCACTGAGAAAATCAGTAAAAAAACAATCATTGAAGCTGTCACAACCTAAAAAATATTAAGTCCCATCGCGAGACATTACTCGTTAAGTGTGACATTGAAAAAACAGAAAAAAAGACGACTTAATTTCTTTTAAAATAAAATGAGGGTTTGAAAACAACCTCGAAAAAGAAATGGAGTCGCCACCAATCTTTGTTGGCTAGGTGTGATCGGCCACCTATTAAAACCGGTTTTGTAAAACATTTTAAAATTAATTAAAACATTTTTAAAAATCAATTTCGAAGTCTGCGCTTTTTAAACCAGAGAAATCAAAGAAGCGGGTTCGAGAGTCGGTTACGTGCGGGGAAGGATTAGCATCCCCACAACACCCGTATAAAACGGTATCTTATTAATCGTGTATTATCTCCAGTCTCGGTATAAGTCGATTTTGAAATTGGTATTTTAAAATAATTCCTATTTTAAAGAAAAATAATCTCATTTTTAGTTAAAATGATTCAGAATTTACTAACTCAAAATTTTTCTATATTTTCCGGCAGACTCGGCAAAACATAATTTTTTTTTATTTATTTAGAAAATCTCCGCATCATTCTTATTTTTGAAAAAAGAAAGATATTCCGTTGCTATTGATAATTAATGATATCATCCCCGGCAGAGAACTCATGAATTATTTTAACTTGGGAATAACCTTATTTTATTGAAAATCATTATCTTTGTTGCATTAGAAATCATTTTAGAAAAGATGATTATGAATATGCAAATTATTACTAATGACATGGTATAATCTAAATGATATGGCAAATGAAAATAACCTAATGTTTAAATGTCATGGAAAATTACATGTTATATGAAAAATGACCTAATATCTAAATGACATGGAAAATGTCATGACATAATGAAAATAAGCTAAATGTCATGAAAAATGACATGCCATATGAAAAAAGACCTAATATCTAAATGACATGGAAAATTTCATGGCATAATGAAAATAACCATAATATCTAAATGTCATGGAAAATGACATGTCATATGAAAAATGACTAATATCTAAATGGTATAAAAATTGTCATGGCATGAAAATAACCCAAATATCTAAATGTCATGGAAAATAACATGTCATATGAAAAATGATCTAATATTTAAATGACATAGAAAATGTCATGGCATATGACAATAACCTAATATCTAAATGTCATGGAAAATGATATGTCATATTAAAAAAGACCTAATATTTAAATGACATAGAAAATGATATGGCATAATGGAATAACCTAAAGCCTAAATGTCATGGCAATTGGCAATTCTTAATGACATGGCATAATGAATGACATGACATTTTCCATGCCTTTTAGATTTTAGGCCATTTTCATATGCCATATAATTTTGCATGCCATGTCATTTTCTATGTCATTTAAATATTAGGTCATTTTTCATGACATGTCATTTTCCATGACATTTAGATATTAGGGTTATTTTCATTATGCCATGACATTTTCTATGTCATTTAAATATTAGGTCATTTTTCATATAACATGTCATTTTCCATGACATTTAGAATTTAGGTTATTTTCATTATGCCATGACATTTTCTATGTCATTTAAATATTAGGTCATTTTTCATATGACATGTCATTTTCCATGACATTTAGATATTAGGTTATTTAAATATTAGGTCATGTTTCATATGACATGTTATTTTTCATGACATTTAGACTTTAGGTTATTTTCATTATGCCACATAGAAAATGCCATGGCATATGAAAAAAACCTAATATCTAAATGTCATGAAAAATGACATGTCATATGAAAAATGACCTAATATTTAAATGACATAGAAAATGTCATGACATAATGAAAATAATCTAAAGTCTAAATGTCATGGATGATGTCATATGAAAAATGATATAATATTTAAATAACATAGAAAATGTCATGGCATAATGAAAATAACCTAAAGTCTAAATGTCATGTCATGGCATATGAAAAAAAACCTAATATCTAAATGTCATGGAAAATGACATGTCATATGAAAAATGACCTAATATTTAAATGACATAGAAAATGTCATGACATAATGAAAATAATCTAAAGTCTAACTGTCATGGAAACTGACATGTCATATGAAAAATGATCTAATATTTAAATAACATAGAAAATGTCATGGCATAATGAAAATAACCTAAAGTCCAAATGTCATGTCATGGCATATGAAAAAAAACCTAATATCTAAATGTCATGGAAAATGACATGTCATATGAAAAATGACCTAATATTTAAATGACATAGAAAATGTAATGTCATGACGTAATGAAAATAATCTAAAGTCTAAATGTCATGGAAACTGACATGTCATATAAAAATGATCTAATATTTAAATAACATAGAAAATGTCATGGCATAATGAACATAACCTAAAGTCTAAATGTCATTGCATATGAAAAAAAAACCTAATATCTAAATGTCATGGAAAATGACATGTCATATGAAAAATGACATAATATTTAAATGACATAGAAAATGTCATGACATAATGAAAATAATCTAAAGTCTAAATGTCATGGAAACTGACATGTCATATGAAAAATGATCTATATTTAAATAACATAGAAAATGTCATGGCATAATGAAAATAACCTAAAGTCTAAATGTCATGTCATGGCATAATGAAAATAATCTAAAATCTAAATGTCATATGAAAAATGACGTAATATTTAAATGACATAGAAAATGTCATGACATATGAAAATAACCTAATATCGAAATGTCATGGAAAATGACATGTCATATGAAAAATGACCTAATATTTATGTCATGTTCCATGACATTTAGATATTAGGTTATTTTCATATGCCATGACATTTTCTATGTCATTTAAATATTAGGTCATTTTTTATATGACAAGTCATTTTCCATGACATTTAGATATTAGGGTTATTTTCATCATGACATTTTCTATGTCATTTAGATATTAGGTTATTTTTCATATGACATGTCATTTTCCATGACATTTAGACTTGAGGTTATTTTCATTATGCCATGACATTTTTTCATATCATTTAGATATTAGGTCATTTTTCATATGATATATCATGATATTTTTCATGTCATTTCGATATTAGGTCATTTCTCGTATGACATGTCATTTTCCATGACATTTAGACATTAAGTTATTTTCATGTGCTATGTCATTTAGATTATACCATGTCGTTAGTAATAATTTGCATATTCATAACCATCTTTTTTAAAATGATTTCTAATGCTACAAAGACAATGATTTTTAATAAAATAAGGTTATTTTCGAGTTAAAATAATTCATGAGTTCTCTGTCGGGTTGTCGGGGAGAATAACATCAATTATCATTAGCAACGAAATGTCTTTCTTTCAAAAACAAGAGTGATTCGAAGATTTTCTAAATGTCATGGAAAATGACATGTCATATGAAAAATGACCTAATATTTATGTCATGTTCCATGACATCTAGATATTAGGTTATTTTCATATGCCATGACATTTTCTATGTCATTTAAATATTAGGTCATTTTTTATATGACATGTCATTTTTCATGACATTTAGATATTAGGGTTATTTTCATCATGACATTTTCTATGTCATTTAGATATTAGGTTATTTTTCATATGACATGTCATTTTCCATGACATTTAGACTTTAGGTTATTTTCATTATACCATGACATTTTTTCATGTCATTTAGATATTAGGTCATTTTTCATATGATATATCATGACATTTTCCATGTCATTTCGATATTAGGTCATTTCTCATATGACATGTCAATTTTCATGACATTTAGACATTAAGTTATTTTCATGTGCTATGTCATTTAGATTATACCATGTCATTAGTACTAATTTGCATATTCATAACCATCTTTTTAAAAATGATTTCTAATGCTACAAAGATAATAATTTTTAATAAAATAAGGTTATTTTCGAGTTAAAATAATTCATGAGTTCTCTGTCGGGTTGTCGGGGAGGATAACATCAATTATCATTAGCAACGGGATATCTATCTTTCAAAAACAAGAGTGATTCGAAGATTTTCTAAATAAATAAAAAAAGTTACATTTTTTCGGATCTGCCGGGAAATATAGAAAAATTTTGAGTTAATAAATTCCGGATCATTTTCAACTAAAAATGGGATTATTTTTCTTTAAAATGAGAATTATTTTAAAATACCAATTTCAAAAGCCACTTTTATCGAGATTCGAGATAACACATGATTAATAAGGTACCGTTTTATACGGGCGTTGTGTGGGTGCTAATCCTTCCCCGCACGTAATCGACTCTCGAACCCACTTCTTTGATTTCTCTGGTTCAAAAGCGCAGACTTCGAAATTGATTTTTAAAAATTATTTTAATTAATTTTAAAATATTTTAAAAAATCGGTTTTAATAAGTGGCCATCACACCTAGCCAAAAAAGATTGGTGGCGACTCTATTTCGTTTTCGAGGTTGTTTTCAAACCCTCATTTTATTTAAAGAGGAATTAAGTCTTCTTTTCTTCTGTTTCTCCAATGTCACACTTAACGAGTAATGTCTCGCGATGAGACTTGTTATTTTTTAGGTTGCGACAGCTTGGCGACTCCACTAGGGATACTTAGAGAGTCAGGCGTAAAATTAGTTGTGTGTTATCAAAAAGTCTCAGTTTGTCGGTTTTTAGTTGGTATTTAATTTTACTTTTCATATTTTTTAAAATAAGGAGAATTTTGAAAATAAAATGTTTTTAAATATGTTCATTTGCATGCATATTATTACTGTTCTCTGGTTATTTAATCTTGTACATTGTTATTTTCCATTGGTTATTTAACCTTGTACATAATTACTCCTCTTTGGTTGGTTAATGCGTTACACTATTTTTTATTGTTGTTTTAATAAATTGTTGGGGCCATTTAGAATAAGGGTTGTAGAATAGGTGATGGAAGGTTTGTTGTTCCTCCTCACACACTACACTTGCATTTGTATATCATGAGCCCTATACCCAGGTTTCGTCCTTTTAAGTGGAAGTAAAGTACCTACACTTCTTGTGGCAATAGCCTCCGCATAAGCCTGGGAAATGTACTCTAATGAATTGAACCCGCTTTAATTGGGGTGTCTTACTAGCCTTCATCGGCGACCAATAAGGAACAATTCAGAGTCTTTAGAACCTCATTTACCCACATGCAGTGAGCCATATAAAGCCAACATAGGTGAAGCCCTGTCGAATTTTTGATAGATGCACCGAAGCTAAGAACACATGGAGGAACGTTTCTAACCCCTCTGAGCCTAAATTTGAGCTAAGATATTTGAGCCTAAATTTGAGCTAAGCCAACATAGATGGTTAGTTAAGGTATTTGAGCCTAAATTTATGCCAACTAAGATATTATATAAAATATGAGTAAGAGAGTTAAGGTATTTGTTTAAATAATATAGGATGAGTTTGACTTTTAACAACATCTATACTTACTAACTATAAAAGTTATCCCCTAAGCAATGAGAGTGCTTCTTTTGTGTTGTGTCGTATTTTAATTATTTTTTTCATGTGTACGTGTCGTGTTTCAATTCATCCAAATATTTTGCATAGTTTGTCATAGTAATTCAATTTAGAGAAAATTTTGTGTGTTCGTGTCGTGTCTCAATTCATCACATATTTTGCATAATTGGTCATAATGAGTTTCTTAAACCGAGCAAAAATGAACGTACATCGCTCGTAATAAGGTTAAAACTCAGCCCCAAAAGGCACCATGATGCCTAAACAAGTTGATATTATTGTGGCGCACATTCATTAAATTTCTTACTTTGCATTGATTATCCTGCTCCTTTACTGCTTTATTCCTTTTCCATGAATCATTTGTAATAATATTGGAAAGGTATCTTTAGGTTGTTTTAGAAAGAAAAAAAAAATCTTTTACAGTTGTACCTTTGTAGGAATTTGAAAAAAAGAAAAGAAAAGATGATAGAGAAATATTTCCTCTTTGAAAAAGAAAAAAAAAATGAAAAAAAACAAAAAATGAGAAGAAAATGATGAAAAAGTTATTTTGTAGTAGAGTAGTGATGTGAAATAATAAAAATTTCCTTTTAGTTTTAGACTTTTGAGAAAATGAGAAAATAAAAAATGTCAAAAAAATAGTTGTCAAGAAAATTCAAGAAAAATAAAAAGAAGAAAAAATAAAAAGAGTGATATTAGGTTCTTCTTTTCCTTGATATTTTCATTTGCATTTTTGCATAACATGCAAGTATTTGTAAATATGAAAATTCATCTCCTCAAACATCTTCGCATATTGTACATTTCATGCATCAATCATCATCACATTCATGCATATGTGAACAGAGCATGTACATTTATTTGCATTTTCGATCTTGTGACAATAATGTTGATTTCATTTGCATGAGAAAGCTTTGAAGATATGAGGAATGAATTTGAGGAACGAGTGTATGCTTTGGAGCAGAGGAAGCATCTAAATAGTATTATTAGCTGAAGAAAGACCAGTGTGTAGATGGAGAGACTTAGCTCGGGCATTCCTGAAAGAACACAAGCACATGTTGGAAATGGCTCCAGATCGATTGACACTCCAGAACATGAAAAAGAGACCCAACGAGAACTACAAATAATATGCTCATAGATGGAAAGATGTAGCCTCGCAAGTCCAACCACCTCTTACTAATAGAGAAATGAATGCTTTGTTTGTAGATACCCTCCCGCATCCATACTATGACAAGTTGATCGGCAATGTTTTTTTCGAATTTGCAAATATATTGTTTGCAGTGGGTAGGATTGAGGATGGGATAAAAAAAGGGAAAATTGTGGATACTAATGTCGGAATGTTTTTCAAGAAAAAAGATGATGTTGCTAAGGGGCACGCTCAGGTCGTAAATGTTGAAGGCAGAAACAAAAGAGGGT
Organism: Fremontodendron californicum; assembly: GCA_030761205.1. NCBI lineage: Eukaryota > Viridiplantae > Streptophyta > Magnoliopsida > Malvales > Malvaceae > Fremontodendron > Fremontodendron californicum. The sequence goes on from JAULJL010000005.1 coordinate 33,107,644, forward strand.
TTAGTGCAATGCAAGACGATCATTTTGGTGCTTATTTACATCCCCGACCCTATGTCGACCATTGGCCTCAGCACTGTCATCATCATGTTTCAAGACCTTTCACATCACTTCAAGGTTTCATCATGCTAATTGATCCGAAGGTTAATTCAGTATGTTCTCAGAGCAGTAAGAGAAAGAAGGCAAAGTTGTACCATTCAATTCCGATGACCTACATAGAACTTGAAAGAAAGATATTCCGTTGTTAATGATGATTAATAATATCCTCCCTGGCAACCCGACAAAGAACTCATGAATTATTTTAACTTGGGAATAACCTTATTTTATTGAAAATCATTATCTTTGTTGCATTAGAAATCATTTTAAAAATGATGGTTATGAATATGCAAATCATTACTAATGACATGGCAAAAAAAATCACAAAATGATATTAACATAGAATATCCACAATTACATCATAACCAAGATAGCAACATGAAATTTAAATCAAAGCAATAACATCATTATGGAATATTCATACATATAGAATGTACATGACTAAGATAGCAAAAATTAGATATCATGGAATATGCATGAACATGGAAAATGCAATGCATGGAAATGTATTTGTCCCATGAAGCAAGGATATCCGTATACCTAAAAAGGTATCCGACTACCTTTGGAAGAGACCTAAATCCTAAAGTCAGAAAATTCAACTAGTGCAACCTTTAATTTTCCAGAAGCATGCTCAAAAAAGCTTGTCTTTGAGCCATTGATTGGCTTAAGTCAAAAATCAAGTAGGGAATATAGAGAGCATGAACAAACAGCAAGATAAATGCATGAAATGAGTGGCATGGTATATGCATGACCTAGGTTCTAAGTGACATAGCAAAATAACCTAGAATGCTAAATGATATGGAAAAATGACATAGCACATGAAAATAACCTAATGTCTATATGTCATGGAAAATGATATGTCATATGAAAAATGACCTAATATCTAAATAACATGAAAAATATCATGGCATAATGAAAATAACCTAAAGTTTAAATTCATAGAAAATGATATGTCATATGAAAAATGACCTAATATCTAAATGACATGAAAAATGTCATGGCATAATGAAAATAACCTAATGTCTAAATGTCACGAAAAATGACATGTCATATGAAAAATGACCTAATATTTAAATGACATAGAAAATGTCATGGCATATGAAAATAACCTAATATCTAAATGTCATTAAAAATGACATGTCATATGAAAAATGACCTAATATTTAAATGACATAGAAAATCTCATGGCATATGAAAATAACCTAACATCTAAATGTCATGGAAAATGACATGTCATATGAAAAATGACATAAAAAATGTCTTGGCATATGAAAATAATCTAATATCTAAATGTCATGGAAAATGATATGGCATATGAAAAATGATCTAATATTTAAATGACAAAAAAATATCATGGCATATGGAAATAACCTAATATCTAAATGTCATGAAAAATGACATGGCAAATTCTTGATGACATGAGATGTGAATGAATGACATGGTATGGATGACATGAGATGTGAATGACATGGCATAATGAAATCAACAAAACGACATCATCATAAAATATTCATAATCACATCATGATCATATGCACACATCATTATTTGAAATGAATTATGTGAGGAATCATCTAAATATCATATGTCGGAAAATATTACCGTGCTTCCCGGCAAAGCTTGAAAAATAATTATTTCATATGATATTTACATGATTCCAAGTAAAATGAAAATCATACGTTTCGATTCCATAAACACGTGCGTTAAATAATTTCCTAACCTCCTCGGCAACCCGACAAAAATTAGGAACCAATTCTCATCAAATATTTAGGAAATCGAAACACACGTTTTATGACAAATTAAAATAATAAAAAAATATTTTAAAAATGCAATACATGAAGATGTATTTTTTCCTTGAAGTAAGGACATCCGTATACCTAAAAAGGTATCCAACTACCTTTGGAAGAAACTTAAATCAAATTGAAAGACTTTGGGCTTGGATTTAAAATTTGGAATTTTTGAAGAAAATTGCCTCATGGCCGAACCCCCATTTTAAAAAGGCTTTATTTTCCTAGTTTCGAAATCTAGGTTGACCACCCTTGACCTTACTTTTAAAAAATCAAATTTTATGATTGAAATAACTTGGAAATTAACCTAAGAAAGTAACTAATGTCCCAAATCAGCCCTCTCTTAATATCCTAAGAAAAATAGAAAATTATTATTTCTTAAAAATAAATCTGACTCTCACTGCCAGTTTTGAAACTCGATTTTTTTACCCTTCTAGAAAAGTTCAAAAAATTCTGAAAAAATTATGACAGACCTAAAACATGTTGATCTTCATGGATAAAAATCAACTTAATTTTTGGAGCAAGGGTACTATGACCGAAATTTTACCAAAGTCAAGATAGTGAGCTAAAACTGCTTTGTTAAAAATCATTTTTTCAACCATGATAAAAAAAAATCTAAAAATCATGAAAAAAAATATCATGGCATCCTCTAAATGTCTACTGCATGTGGTAAAAAATTCAATTTATTTTGACAATAGATGAGTAGTAAAAGAAATCAAAGTCAGAATACCCAATCTAAACTATCACTCTCTCAACTATCATGGACAAAGGGTTTTTGGCTTAAGATCATTGGTTGATCTTGGCCAAAAACCTAATTGAAAAGTCATGAAATGCATGGTATGACAGCCCACAATCATATGACCATAGATAAATCATGAGTGAAAAATATAAACACAACCAAGCAAGCAAGCAATATCAAGCAAGAATAAGCACAAAATCATCAAGGTAGAAATCAGATATGGAAAGAAACATGTATAAAAATTTTGTCAACTTGGTTATTTGATAAAGATTGAAGAACAAAGGATAGAAAAGCTTTCAGTTATGATTATGGGTCCATAACTAATGGCTTAACCACCCTACAGTTATTAGAAAGGTTATGGTCCATGAGCCAGATAACATAACGCATTCTTCTCTTTCCCATCAGTGAAAAAGAAATCATATCGTATTATCTAGGCTTGGAAGATCATATCTTACCCAATTTTTGATTTGGAAAATAATTCTACCTTTGATTCTTACAATGGATTCAGGTAAATCCTTTTGTTGATCTTTCATTCTAATTTCATTATCTATTGCATTTACAAATTGATCTTGGCTTTTATGATTTGAATTCAATGCATGATATTGTGATGAATAAGTTCTTGAATCATGTGAATTCCAACAAGTGGTACCAGAGCCTTGGTTTGTTAGATCATTAGAGATGATTTAGGATTATTTTCTGCCATTAAGAAACTATTATGGATAGATCTTGAAGCCTATTTTATAAATTTTCTGCCATTGAAGAACAATAAGGGTAGAGATTTCATTGTGAATTTTTTGCTATTAATCATTATGTTTTATGATGTTTTGAGAATGTTTGAAGGATATATTGATCATAAAACTAAGTTATTATGATTTAAGGATGACAAATTTGTGATTTGGAGGATGAAAATCGAACCATTTGGCTTTAAGGGCAAAATCTGGAATTAAGGCTTAATGCCACAGCATGAAGGCCGAGGCATCAACGCCACGACCACTAAGGTAGATTGTCCATTATCGCGGCACCAAGCAATTCAGAGAGAAATTTATTTTCTTTAATTCTTTTCTTGCACTAATATGTTTAGTATGTTAGAATTGATTGAATTGAACTAATATGTTGCCAAAGTAACCATTATTAGGTAAAATTTGTCAATTTTGAATAAGTATGCTTTATCCATGTGTAATAATCGATCCAAAGGAAGGTTATTTTGGTCGGATAATATATGGTCCTAAATATGTGATATATTTTGGTTTACCATGCTTGCATTATGTCGGTCCAAAGAAAGGCATGATGTTAGGTCGGATTAGTTATCAATATTTATATACTATATTTAAGAGTAACACTTACAAATTGTTGTTTCTGTCCAAAGACAAAATAGCAATGTTGTGTTAGGTATCTTGAGATGAGCCCACCCACTAATATGTGTTTTGTTATCATGTATACATGTCTTGAATAAATGATTGACTGTGAGCATTATTTGTTTTCCTTATAGTATCTTCAATATCTACGAACATCAACATTCTTGTGCTTAACGGCACAAATTTCAAGAAATGAAAGGAGCATGTTATGATTGTGCTTGGTTGCATGGATCTTGACTATGCATTAAGATTTGCTCGCCCTGCGAATCTGACCAGTGAAAGCACTGATGCTCAGAAAGCCGCATACAAGAAGTGGGAGCGATCAAACCGCATGAGTCTTATGATTGATAGTATCCAAGATGGCCCAATTCATAAAGATTCATGGAAAGTTCCATATGGGCCAAGATCCAAGGAGATCAGGGAAACATTGCAAGTGTGGGTGGAATTCACTTAGGCCATGTTACAAATCATGTGATTCAAGCTTCACATGTGGCTGCTTAAGAGAGCTTGCAAGTGGCGGCATTAGAAGAGTTGAAATGGGCCTATTCTTTAATTTATTAATTGACATGGCATTTGTGAGGACCATTTCATTTAATGATGTGAACCCTTAGGATTGAAACCCTTAGGATTGAAACCCTTTGAACCCACTAACAATTTAGGATACCTAACCTAGAAAAGCCAAGATTTAGGTTGTATAACTTAGACCCACTGAAATTTTGTTCCAAAGAATCTAGTTTAAGCTGGATCCTATGAACTCTTGTTTCAAGAACCCAAGTTTATGGCTTTTCTGGGTTAGGTATCCTAAATTGTTAGTGAGTTCAAAGGGTTTCAATCCTAAGGGTTCACATCAATGATCATGCATCATTCTATTCCAAAAACCATAAGGGGCAGAATATTTGAGGAACAAAATGCCAAAAGTTTCCTGAAACAAATCGCAGACCGATTCACTGCTAGTGAAAAAGTCAAAATGAGTACTATTTTCAGTAAACTTGTTTCAATGTGGTATAAGGGCAAGGGAAACAGAAGGGAGTACATCATGGAGATGTCTAATCTTGTGACAAGACTGAGGGGCTTAAAGCTTGATTTGTCGGAAGCAATACTTGTCCACCTAGTCTTGATCTTTCTTCCTGCATAATTCAGTCCATTCAAAATATCCTATAATACCCAAAAGGAAAAATAGACTCTAAATGAGCTTATAGCTCAATGTGTGCAAGAAGAGGAGAAACTGAAACAAGAAAAGGCTGAAAGTGCTCATTTGGCAACAGATTCCCATGATAAGGGTGCCAATAAGAAGTGGAAAAGGAATAAGGGTAAGGAAATTGCAGACTCTGGAACATCACATCATAAAGATCAAAAGAAACAGGATACAGTTATCTCATGTTTCTTTTGCAAGAAAGCTGGCCACTTTAAGAAAGAATGTTCCAAGTACGCTGCGTGGCGTGTAAAGAAAGGTAAATTTCTCAACTTTGTTTGTTCAGAAGTTAATTTGGCTTCAGTACCTAATGACACTTGATGGATAGATACGGGTGCAACTACTCACATAAGTGTCACAATGCAGGATTTTCTAAGGAGTCGAGTGCCAGTGGATGCTGAAAGATACATCTATGTGGGAAATGACAACAAGGCTACTGTGGAGGCAATTGGTGTGTTTAGGATTCAATTAAGTTTTGGTTTTAGTTTGGATTTAGAAGAAACTTCTGTTGTGCTGTCATTTAGACGGAATTTAATTTCTGTTTCTTGTTTGGACAAATCAGGATACTCTTGTTCTTTTGGAAATGGAATTTTCAGTGTTTCTTTGAATTCAAATGTTATTGGTACCGGCATTTTAATTGATACATTGTATAAATTGGACACCAAAACCTCCAATGATAATGAAAACTTGCATTCAAGTAATTTGGGTACTAAAACGCAGATTAACATGAGAATTCATCAATGTTATGGCATAAGCGATTAGGTCACATCTCTAAACAGAGAATTCAAAGGCTTATGTTAGAAGAAATTCTTGATTCCCTTGATTTATCAGATATTAAAATCTGTATAGAATGCATAAAGGAAAAACAAATGAATATAAAGAAAATAGGTTCCTACAAGAGTAGTGAACCTTTAGAGTTGATACATACGGACATTTCTGGTCCATTCCATAAGACATCATGGAATGGACAACAGTATTTTATCAGCTTTATAAATGACTACTCTCGCTATGGTTATCTGTATTTAATTCATGAGAAGTCCCAATCATTGGACATGTTCAAGAATTTCAAAGCCGAAGTTGAAAATCAATTAGGCAAGAAAATTAAAGCTATCAAATCTGTCCGTGGAGGAGAATATTACGGTAGATATGACGGATCAGAAGAATAGTGTCCAGGGCTTTTCGCCAAGTATTTGAGAAAGTGCGAAATTGTACCTCAGTATACCATGCTTGGAACCCTTAGACAAAATGGTATAGCTGAGAGACGAAACCGAACTATTAAGGACATGGTGAGAAGTATGATCAGTCATTCTTCTCTACCAGAATCACTTTGGGGAGAGGAAATAAAGACTACAGTTTACATCCTGAATCGAGTTCCGAGCAAAGTAGTAACTAAAACTCCATACGAGCTGTGGACATGCAAGAAGCCTAGTATTAGGCACTTGCATGTCTAGGGATGTCCAGCTGAAGGTAGGCCTTACTCGGAAAGATTTTGCTGTAAGTTGCTATTTTGTGGGTTACTCGAAAAGATCGAGGGGTTTTTCAAGTTCTATAATCCCTCAAACAGATCATTTTTCAAAAATCAGATCGCTTAGAGATCATAGGATACTCTGATTTAGATTTTGCTGGATGCTTTGATAGCAGGAGACCTACATCAGGCTATGTCTTCATAATGGCTAGAGGAGCTATTTCATGGAAAAGTGTCAAATAGACACTTGTAGCTTCTTCTACCATGGAGGCTGAATTTGCAGCTTGCTATGAAGTGTCAAATCAGGGAATATGGCTGCGAAATTTTATCACCGGATTACAAGTGGTCGATGGAATTGAAAGACCACCAAGGATAAATTATGATAACAAGGCCACTGAGTTGTATTCAAAGAACAACAGGAGTTCGTCAAAGTCGAAGCACATTGACATCAAGTATCTTGTTGTAAAAGACAAAGTTCAGAGTCTTCAGGTGTCAATAGAGCACATTAGTACAAACTCTATAATTGCAGACTCACTCACCAAAGGTTTACCACCTAAGGTGTTTCATGAGCATGTTGCTCACATGAGTGTTATTGGACTTGATGATATGCCTGTCTAGTGGGAGTTTGTTATTGTTCTTTTGACATATTTATGTTTATGTTCTGTACAGACTTGAGTTTTATGGTATGAATGAATTTCATGATTGACTGAATACTCTGATATAAAGATGTTTGCTTTCTACTGTGGTTTTACATATGGTATTAGAAAGTGTTTGGACTCTTGGAGTCATAAAGTAAGACCAGTTGGAAATAGGCATGAATGAGATCACATTACACGTAATTTCCATGCTACACATTCATACTTGATCTATGTCATTAATTATATTGATATTGTGACCATTGATGGGTTTAGTTACAAATATATGTGAGGATAGCCGCTTTGATCCTATATTAATGTAATTAATGACCATATTATTTTAGGATATTTCAAAGTTAGGATAGCAAAGTATTATTCTTGTACAATTTTAAAGACATATGTGGTCCAAGTGGGAGATTGTTAGCAATTGTCATTAGGTGGACTCACATATTAAACAATTGTACAAGATATGTTATCTTGTTATAAAGCTCAATTAATAAGTGATCCAATAAGGTTAATAATTAAATGGGCTAATAGAGATATCAATATCAATGTATGGGTCAACTATGTCTAGAAACTCAAAAGCCTTCAGTTATGATTGATGAGCCCATAACTGATCGCTTGACCACCTTAACGCATTCTTCTCCTTCCCCATTGGTGATAAAGAAATCATAACGTATTATCTAGGCTTGGAAGATCATATCCTACCCAATCTTTGATTTGGAAAATAATTCTACTTTTGATCATTACAATGGATTCTAGTAAGTTATTTTGTTCATCTTTCATTCTAATTTCATTTTCTATTGTATCTACAAATTGATATTGGTTTTTATGATTTGAATTCAATGCATGATATTGTGATGAACAAGTTCTTGAATCATATGAATTCCAATAAACTGATGTAACGGATTTAAGCAAGGTGTTCATATCTGGTGGCTCAGCTGGTGGTAATATTGCTCATAGTTTGGCGGTTCAATTAGGATCTGGTTCATCTGATTTGGCTCCAGTTCGGGTCAGAGGTTATGTGCTTTTAGCACCTTTCTTTGGAGGGACAGTGAGAACCAGGTCAGAAGCAGAGGAACCAAAAGATGCCTTCCTTCATTTGGATCTCATTGACAGGTTTGTGACAGTTTTAGCCTTGTATATAACATTTTTCACTTGCATGAGTAAAATTCGGCATTGCTAGAATATTCTCAAATTTTTGTATACCTACTTGTCAGCTTTGCTAGGATTTAAATAACGGCATAACACAATATAAAGATCGTTATTTTATGATTTTTATTTTTTTGTCGTTAATATTTATCGCAATTGATCGCGATAAAATGCGACGCGATAAAAAACGTATCCATTATTACCGCAATTTAAATCCCCGTTGCTAAACTTAAATTGAATGGTTTATATGCTTAACATGTCTAGGTTCTGGCGGTTATCTATACCAATTGGAGATACGACGGATCACCCATTGATAAACCCTTTCCGGCCAGTCAGCCGCAGTCTTGAAGATTTGAAGTGATCTGTTGAAAGACCGAGCAAAGGAATAAGCCGAGAGACTGAAGAACTTGGGGAAGAAGATCGAATTTGTTGACTTTGAAGGACAACAACATGGGTTCTTCACTATTAATCCTAACTCTGAACCAGCCAAAGCTTTGATGCTAATAATCAAACGCTTCATCGCTCAAAATTCCAGCTGAGAGGGGTAGTTTGCATGCAGAAAGTCAGATTGAGTGAGTGGAAATGTGGAATTTTAGTTTGATAATAATCTTTGGATCACAAATAAGAGTCATAAATTATCAAGCACCAACGACATGAATGTCATCACTTTACATTATTTGCAATATTTTCTATATTATTCATAAACCTTTGGTTGAATAAAGAGATCCTTGCCATAAATAGTATGGGAGATTATAATATTTTTAATAGATTTTATCAATTAAAAAACAATTTAGATAGACAAATATTCACAAAGATTAGTTCCATTGATAAATATAGGAAGTTATTTTTCATCAATCAAGATTTAAAAATATTTTAAAAAATAAAATTTTGAATGCATTATATCAATATGTATTTCAAATAATATTATTAAAAAAAAAAAAGATTTAGACATATTTAATAAAAAATATCATGTTTATGTCAATCAATTTTTAAGTAATAGTATTCTCTTTCTATCATGTGCTAACTTAGCAAAATAAATATAAGTAAAATCTAACTGACAAAAATGTAAGGGTCTTTTTTGTTCGGTTGGAGCTTATATAAGAAGTGCTGTTCTAAAAGTACTATACTGAGAAGCTAAAATAGTTTTTAACAAACTTAACACGTAAGTGTTGTAGGACGTTGAAAACTAATTGTTTTTGTATATTTTAATAAACGAAAAAAAAATAATGAACTTTATTAAATTAATCATAAGTTTTTACATGAAATAGATAAATAAAGCAAAGAGATATTTTTGTTAATTAGAATTAATAAAAAACAAATGAAAATAGAAAAAATTGGATAAAATAAAAAATGAACGTGAAATAATATAATCTTCCTGATAATTTTGTGAATCATCTAAATACCAAAATGAGAATGTAAAAGAATTTCATTGAAATTAGTACTTCTTGATTTTTTTTTTTTGATTTATAACTTCATTTAGAAGCTCAAATCGATTTCCTTTGAACTAAAAGTTTTAAAATTTTGAAAGCTAAACACATGATTTTTGCTTTTACAATAGATAAGTTTTTTCATAATCTGAGCCAACCACCTACTAACTTTTTTCTTTTATGATTAATTGAAGTAAACCGCATTAAACTTTAAAATAAGTCAAGACTTATTTTCATTCAATTGTATTTATATTATATATATATATAAAAAAATTTAATGGATTGATGTCATGAGTTAAATGATATTAATTCAATTGAAAAATTGATATAAAATCAAATTTAGTAATAAATAAATAAAAAAAGATTTAATATGGGATAATGTCATGAATAGCCCCTGAAGTTTATCAAATTTGTCAATGTGGTACTGTACTTTAAAAATGTTCAATGTGGTACCTGTACTATCAAACCGTGTATCAATATGGTACTTTGACTTAACACCGTTAAGTATAGATGATGATGTACCAATCAGGTGATGACACGTGGCAGCATCTGATTTTTTAGAAATTAATATCTAAATGTTTGTAAAAAAAAGAAAAAAATATTTTAAAAATTAATATCTACTTTTTTAAAAAACTTAAAAAATTATATTAAAATAATAATAAAATTTATATTTATATTTTTTCCAATTAAATTCTATTTTTTAAATTCAAAATTTTAAAAAATAACAAAATTAAAATATTTAACTAAAATTATTTTTAAAATATAAAATATTTTAAAATTAAATATTAAATCATTTATAATATCAATTTTTTAAAAAAAAAAAAATTTAAAAGTTATTTTTGAAAATTACAAAAATTAAATTATGAAATTATTTTTATTCTTTTAAAAAATATTTATTAAAAAATTTAAAAAATTAAATATGAAATTAATTTTTTAAATTTTTTTTAAACTTTTGAAAATTTGAAAATTTTTTAATTTTTTAAAATTTTAAAATTTTAATTTTTTCTAATTTTTTAAAATTTAGATTTTTTTTAATTTTTTAATTATTTTTTTAAGTTAATACACGTGGCATCATTATATTTTTAAAATAATAATATTTTTATTTTAAAATTAAATTAATAATTTTTAGTTAGTACATGTGGCATCGTTATATGGTGCCACGTGTCAAGTTTTCATTGGATACAAAAGCCACGTCATCAATTTTTAACGGTGTTACTGACAGTTACTACAATAGCACACGGAGTGTAAACTTTAAGTACCAAAATAGACATTTTTAAAGTAGAGGTACTACATTGACAAATTTGATAAACTTCAGGAGCCATTCATGACATTATCCCATTTAAGATATATAAATCATTTTACTTTTTTGTGATTTTTCTTATAAAAAAATTACCCACTCCAGAAAAACTACAACATTAACTCAAATAATTTTATTTTCTTTTTAAACATCATATATTTGATATAAAACACCCACATAATTAATTTCATTTGATAATTTGAAATTAACTTTCTATTTTCTTCTACACCTTTTAGTGCTTTTAATCTAAAATTTCATTACCTACATTTTCCGGCCAAAAAAAATTACAAACAATAAAAACATATGCTATGTTATAATCTCTTATTATTAAAATTGAGAACGAGGGATTCAGTTGATATTTTTTAAAAAGTTTTTTTTTAGTGAGGTAAAAAAGTAATTTATTATATTTATTTTTGTGTTAAGATTTAAGGGAGATTTTTTAAATATGTTAGGGACAATTTAGTCCTCTTTTATAACATAAATTTTTTTTTAGTTTTCTTAAGATTTTAAGATTTTTTTAGTTTTAAGTTTTTTTTTTTTTATTTTTAAATAATGTATTTAAAAGGATTGATCCGCACGTTCACTGGCAGGTCGATTTACGATCCGTACCTGACCCGTTCGGAAAAAAATTATTTTATTAATTATTTTTATTTTTTTAAATCATTTATTTAAAGGGGTTAGTTTGTACGTTGATTAGCGGGTTGATTTAGGATCCGTACTCGACCCGCTTGGAAATTTATTTCTTTTTTAAAAAAATTATTAATTATTTTTAATTTTTAAATGATGTATTTTAAAGGGATTGGTTCGCATCTTGACTCGCAGATTGATTTAGGATTTGTACCCGACCAACACGAAAAAAAATTAAAAAAATATATTAATTATTTTTAAAATTTTAAAATTATGTATTTAAAGATGTTAGTCTGCATGTTAATTCAAGGTCGATTTAGGATCCATACTCGACCCAATCGGGAAAAAATTTATTTTATTAATTATTTTTAGTTTTTTTTTTTTAAATTATGTATTTAAAGGGGTTGGTTTGCATATTGACTCGTGGATTAATATAAGATCTGTACCCGATCCGCTAGAGAAAAAATTAAAATAAAAAATTTATTTTATTAATTATTTTTATTTTAATTCTAAATGGTATATTTAAAGGGTTGGACTATACATTCACTCGCAGGTCTATTTAGGATTCGTAATCGACCTACTTGAAAAAAAAATTTAAAATTTTTAAAAAAAAATTATTACTTTTTTATTTTTTTTCATTTTACTTTATTTTATTTATAAATGATATATTTAAAGGGGTTGATCCACACATTGACTCGCAGGTCGATTTAGGATCCGTACCCGATCCACACGTTAAAAAATTAAAAAATAAATTTATTTAATTATTTAGTTTATTATTTAATTATTTTATTTTTAAATAATGTATTTAAAAGGGTTAGTCCGCACGTTGACTCACGAGTCAATTTAGGATCCGAAACCCAATCAACTTAAGAAAAAAGTTAAAAAAATATTTTTATTAATTATTTTAATTTTAATTTTAAATGATTTATATAAAAAGTTTCATCCGCACGTTAACTCGAGAGTCGGTTTAAGATCCGTACCAGCCCGGCTCAGGGAAAAAGTTAAAAACAATTATTTTGTTAATTTTTTAAATGATTTTTAAAAAAGGTAGGTTAGCATGTTGAGTTGCGGGCCGATTTAGGATCCGTGTCCGATCCGCTCGAAAAAAAGTAAAAAAAAAATTGATAAAATAACTTACTGCTAATCTATGTGAGAAAATCGATCATACGAAAGAATAAAATACAAACAAAAATTTTATTTTCTTATTTTTTTAACTCCTATAAATAAAATATACAATATATAATAAAGTCTAAATATTTATATATATATATATATAAATATCATTTGAAAATGTATTTATATTACGTAATTTATAAATAAACAATTATCATAAATTTAATTTTAATAATTAATAAAATATTATTATATTAATATTATTATAATTTAGAAATAAAAAATAAATAAATAATTTAATAAAATACATTTTAAAATTAATTTATTATTATTAATTAATTAAAAAAATTTATTAAAAAAATTAAAAGTACCCTGACGAAGTGGGATATTTTTTCTAGTATAATATTATGATTTTTGAGTCCTTAGGACCTAAGAGATTTTTTTTCCAAATAGGTTAGGGATAATTTGGTTCTAATAGAATAAAATTAATAGTGTATTATTTTAATATTTTTAGATGTTTATTTTTTTTAAATGATGTATTTAATGAGGTTTTCGCACGTTGACTCGCGGATCGATTTGATATTCATACCTTATCTGTTCTGAAAAAAATTAAAAATATTTTTTTTAGTTTTAAGTTTTATATTTTATTTTTTTATGTATTTAAAATAGTTGATCTGCACGTTGACTCGCGGGTGGATTTAAAATTCATAAGAAAAAAGTTAAATATTTTTTTATTATTTTAATTTTAAATGTTGTATTTAAAGGGGTTGGTCCGTACGTTGACTCGCGAGTCGACTTAGAATTCGTAACCGACCCGCTCGGAAAAAATAAAAAAATAAAATTATTTTATTATTATTTATTATTTATTTTTTTATTTTATTTTATTTTTTTAAATGATGTATTTAAAGAGGTTGGCCCATACGTTTACTCGCAAGTCGATTTAGGATCTATATACGATAGTCTCGGAAAAAAATTAAAAAAAATATTTTTATTTTAATTTTAATTCACTCAAGGGTTGATTTAGGATCCGTATCCGATCCTTTCGGGAAAAAAATAAAAAAATATTTTAATAATTTTTTTAATTTTAAATGATGTATTTAAAAATGTTGATTTACACGTTGACTTGATGGTCGATTTAGGATCCGTGACCCGATCCGCTCGAAAAAAGTTAAAAAATAAATTTATTTTATTAATTATTTTTAATTTTAATTTTAAATGATGTATTTAAAGTGGTTGGTTCGCACGTTAACTCATGGTTCGATTTAGGATCCGTACCCAACACATTTGGGATAAAAAAAAAAAAAAAAAACTTGCTGCTAGCCTATGTGAGAAAATCGATCTTACGAGAGAATAAAATACAAACCATAATTTTATTTTCTTATTTATTATTTTTTACCTTCTATAAATAAAAATATAAAGTATACAATAAAAATAAATATTTTTAAAAATACATATAAATAACATTTAAAAATGCATTTATATTACGTAATTTACAAATAAATAATTATCATAAATTTAATTTTCATAATTAAAAAAATATTATTATATTAATATTATTATGATTTAAAATTTAAATAAATAATTATTATTTAATAAAATTTAATTTATAATTATTTTTTTTATTAATTAAAAAATTTATTAAAAAAAATTAAAAGTATCCGACGAAGCATAGATTTGATTCTAGTTATTATTAATTTTTACCTCAGAAGTAACAATTTGTAACTTAATGTAACAGTCTGTTTCCATTTTAACCATCCTTTCTGACTGATTTTCATTTACAAATATATATTTAGATATAAATAAAAAAAATAAAAAAAACGCAGCACCAAATCTGATCATCGTCATCAACCACCCAAAGCCCACTCCTTTCGATTTTTTCATTCTCTCTTCGATCTCTTTTTCAAATTCAATCCGATTTGAGGAAAGAAAAAACCACCCAATCATCATTTTCACGAACTTTTAATTTAAAATTTTTTTTTTTGTCAAATCCGATTCAATTTTATTGAATCGGTACTACAAAACGGAATTGAAGGGCGGGAATGGAAAGATTGGTAAATAATTATAAATCAAAGAGAGTTTGAGAATTAAAGGATGCCAGGATTAGCGCAAAGAAATGAGCAATATAGTAATGCCTCATTTGGGTTTTGGTCTAAGCATAGCGATGATGTTAGCTACAATCAACTCCAGAAGGTATTCGATTTTCATTTTCTTCACTTTATTATTTTTTTTTTGTTGACATTTTCGGTGATATAATTGTTTTAATTGAATTAGGATTGGATTGGATCAGTGTTTTGGATTGAGTTTTTTTGTTTATTTTAATGTGTAGTTTAAGTTTGGATACGATCTTTAATTTAATTGGATTTTAATGCTTTTTATTGTTTAGCAGATCCAGTTTAGAGAATTTATATTTTGATTATGTGCCAATTTTGTTTATAGTATTAGATTTGTTGTTTAATGACATATGCCTTTCGCTTAGAGATGATAGAAATTAGTTGTCTAATTTTGTTTAGAGCCAAGGCAGTGAGGCACTGATCTTTTAGTGCTATTCCTGGTTTTGAATTGAGTAATGAAAGAAATAAAAATTATAAGTTTGATAATTAACTTCGTCACTGTCGGTTCTTAAAGAATTTTTTTACTCTTTGTTGAGCTCATTGTGACTTTCGGTCGAGGTCTATGGTCTTTTTATTTTTTGGCTATCAAAAGTATTGCTAGGTGATTGAGGAGGAATTGGGAATTCAAGGAATGGTGCTTGTTTGCCATTAGCAAATAAGGATAGTGCTGTACCCAAGGGGGCACCCAAATGGTTAGAATGTGAAACTCCAATTTTGAGATTGCAGGTTTGAGTCCTTGGGATGGGAGGAGAGTGTCTATGGATAGGCGAGAGCTACCTCCCTTGTGTAGCCCAAGACCTAGTGGGTCTTCACACTCTGCTCTCCACTCTCCATATGTACCAAAAAAAAGGGATAGTGTTGATTATGCAATTTAATAATGGATATGTTTTATAAATACATGGTTTATTGATTTTATTTTCTGATTAGTTACTAGAAAGAGCTGTGTTTTTGTATTGCAGTTCTGGAGTGATCTTTCATTGCAAGCTCGGCAGGAGCTTCTTAGAATTGATAAACAAACCCTTTTTGAGGAAGCTCGCAAGAACATGTACTGCTCCAGATGTAATGGGCTACTGCTTGAAGGTTTTTTGCAGATTGTCATGTATGGAAAATCCTTGCAGCAGGAGGGAGTAGCTGGTAGCCTTCATTACAAGAGGCCAGGAGTCTCAAAAAACCTAAGTGATGGTGGATTGAGTATGACCAATGGGTCACAAGATGAAATTCAAAATCCATCTGTCCATCCTTGGGGAGGTTTGACTATAACTCGTTATGGGTCACTGACGATTCTTGACTGCTATTTGTGCTCAAAGTCGCTTAAGGGTCTCCAAAATGTTCGTGCTGATCAAATTGTTTTTTGCGGTTATGTTTTTCTTTTTCGTCTAGTTGTTGATGTTTCAATTGAATCAGGTGTTTGACAGTGCACGTGCTAGAGAGCGGGAGCGTGAATTGCTTTATCCTGATGCTTGTGGTGGGGGAGGTCGGGGTTGGATAAGCCAAGGAATTGCTAGTTATGGAAGAGGACATGGAACAAGAGAAACATGTGCACTGCACACTGCCAGGCTTTCTTGCGACACCTTGGTGGATTTCTGGTCAGCTCTTGGAGAAGAAACTCGGCAATCTCTTTTAAGAATGAAGGAAGAGGATTTTATTGAGAGGCTCATGTACAGGTGTGTTTGTAGCTCCTTCTTTATGGTTGAATGTGTTTCATTTACTATATATATTGTTCAGCCGCTGAACAATGTAAAGTCTGATGGTCATTGATCAAGCATCTCTAATTGGAGCTAGAAATATAAGGCTAGTGGTGGAGTTTCAGGACTATGAAGAGGACAGTAGTTTTATTTGATGGTATTAAAGACATGAAAGTTTCATTTGTGTGCCTTTGAAAGCTTTAGATATCCTGCACTCTTCTCCTAGTTGACAACCGGCTAGCCCTGCGAAGTAAATTTAATATTGGAGCGTCTGATTTCCTAGCTATGTGAGTGTAAGTCTTTTAAATGGAAAATCATTGAAATAAAACTTGTGATGGCCCATGAAGTGAGGAAATGAAACTCCATACTGCAGACTGGAAAACGATATTTCCCGAGATTAGCAGGATTGAATGACATTATTTTAATGCACAGTTTGAGATAATTGAAAATGTTAACTGCAAGGTACTGAGTTTTTCTTTTTGTTGGTTGACTTAGCTATGATATAAGCTTGATCAAAGCAGTCTATTACTTATCTCAATGAGTTTGTTCTTTCATACAGTGGTGTAATTCTAGAGCCATATTGTGAACAAATTTTGATCATATTTAAGAATCCTGCTGCAATCTCTAGAGTTGTAGCGATTTGAAGATATAGTGACTAGTACTCCTGGAAGCATGTTTTGACCTGTAGCAGTTGGGATTAATGATTTCTTTCTGGCTTTCAAGCAAGATATGAAACCATTAAGATCCAGAATCATCCATTCCTAGCAGTTTTGAAGGCATAAATTAGTAAGAAACCTGTAACACCTGAGTGCTGCTTCCTTTGGAGGACAGTTAACCCTAAAGAATGACCTCTGTAAGTGGTCTTCATCAAGAAACTAAGTAGTGGATAATGGGGATGACTGATGTTGGCCAAAATTTTGCTATATTCAAAGATATCAAAAGAAAAGTTAAGATTCATTTAGAGAATGAAAACAATATGATCTTAGAACCTGGATTTATAAACGGATAATGAGTAGTCTGTGTCTCTGTCTCTTTCCCTCTATTGAAATTGTTTCGTCCCTTCTTCTGAGTAGTCAGCTGTAGGCTGTCCAGTTCTGTTATCAGAGGAAAAGCAAGAGAAAATATTTGATGAAATTGATGTTACTCACCCTGCTATGAAGAGATTGTGAGGAGACATGGAAATCATATTTTTAAGGAAGGTATCCCGAAGATGTGTGCTTTGTTTCAATGTTTGTGTTTCCAAGTGATTCTTATGTAAGATGAACTGGGAGGATGAGTTGGAATCTGAAGTCCCTGAAATGATGGGTAGTGCAAGATGCATACACTGCTTGCATCAGTTTTGTTCCAAAGAAAAAAAGGCCTCTAGGTTTATTGTTTTTGTTTGCTCAACCATGTGGACTTTCTTTAACAGATTGCTTTCTGTACACGATAGCTGTCATGCTTATCATCCTTATTGTTACTTTTTCAATTCATTTAACATTTGTTGTTACGATGGAGTCAAATGTTGCTCACTAAGACATTACACTTTCACTAGATAAACTAGGTGAAATTGAGAATTTTCTGACCAATGACTGTCATTACTAGTGTTCTTAGGCTAGAAATATAAGTGTTAGAGAAAAATATAAAAAAGCACTGATAAGGAAATTTGTCACAAAGAACAAGATGAAGATGTTGAAAAGGTGTCTTTGTTGAGAAGTGGATATGAACTGAGGCTGTAAAAATGGTTGGATGGGTGGACATGCTTAGAGGGATATTTGGAGAGTAAAGTTTGTCTCATCCTTTAGTAAGAAAAATGAATATGAGACAATTTCTTTTGAACAATGAAAATGAGACATTTAATGGACTGGAATGACTGAATCTTCTTTTCATCTCTTTTACTCATTACCTTTGGTTTACTTTAACTTGGTGATAAGTAGAAGGGATGGCAAAATTATCATAATTAAGGCTATCTACATTTTAGGGTCCGTTTGTTTCGCGGAAAATGGTTTTCGGAAAATGATTTCTGGAAAATGGACTTATTTTCTGAAAAAGTTGATATTTTCTGTTGTTTGGATGATCCTGTGTAAAATATTTTCTGTTGTTTGGCTGTTTTTCTGGAAAATCTGCATTGATATAAAAAGGATCGATCCATACGCTTAAGGGATCGATCTTTTTCTGCTTTGCTTCAGCTTATATTCTAAGGGGATCGATCCTTTTTTGCTTTGCTTCAGTTTCTGTAGAAGAAGGGATCAATCCCTATGGTTAGGGGATCAATCCTTTTTGCTTTGCTTCTGCTTCTTTCGGAAAAAGGGGTATTATTCTGTTGACCCAAAGTTTATTTTCCGTTGACCAAGCTCTTTTACTCGAAACAAACACCGAAAAATGCGGAGTCATTTTTCGAAAGTCATTTTTTGCGAAACAAACGAACCCTTACTCTGTTAGAATATGACAATTGGGTTCCTTATGGGTGGTTACCAAGCAAATTGGTGGCATGGTCTTATTCATTATTTTTCCTCCCAGAAAGCTTTCTGCTAAAATTGATGTTATTTTTATGTTGCAAAAGTCTCTTTGTTTTTGCACTTCCGAGGGTTTTTTTCATACAGAAGTATTGGACCTAGGCTAAAACTGTACTCAGTTATTAGCTATTTATGATTAGCTCTATCTTTACAACATGCGTGTAGACTTCTGCTCACTATTGTTTTCTATAGATCTCATATCTCACATTTGCATTCTTGGCTCAGGTTTGACAGCAAGAGATTTTGCAGAGATTGCAGAAGAAACGTTATCCGTGAGTTCAAGGAGCTGAAGGAGCTAAAACGCATGCGTAGAGAACCTCGATGCACTAGTTGGTTTTGTGTTGCAGATACAGGCTTTCTATATGAGGTGCTTCATCCATATCTTTAACCTCTTAGTGCACTGACTATTGTTACGATACTATCATATGTTCATCTTTTGATCTAACTGTTCATAAAAAATTTATGGCTGAAATTTCAATTTTGACTACTTTAGTCATAATTTATTGAGCTTGGTGAGAATTTTCAATATATATGTGAGTTATGCAACATTTTTCTTTACTACTCGCCCAGGTATCTGATGACACCGTCCAGGCTGATTGGTGCCAAACTTTTGCTGACACAGTTGGAACTTACCACCACTTTGAATGGGCAGTTGGAAGTGGGGAAGGAAAATCAGATATTATGGAATTTGAAAATGTTGGCATGAAAGGGAGTGTTCAAGTCAATGGCTTGGATCTTGATGGCTTGAGTATATGTTATATCACTCTGAGAGCCTGGAAATTGGATGGCCGCTGCTCTGAGCTTTCTGTAAAAGCCCATGCCTTAAAGGGCCAACAATGTGTGCATTGCAGGCTTGTAGTTGGAGATGGTTATGTCACAATCACAAGGGGTGAAAGTATTAGAAGGTTTTTTGAGCATGCTGAAGAGGCAGAGGAAGAAGAGGTAGTTCAAACTTTGTGAGGCTTATAAATAAAGTTGTTTGGATAATAGTGATGTTGAGCTTTTAATTCATCTTTTCAGGATGATGATTCCATGGACAAGGATGGAAATGAGCTCGATGGAGAATGCTCCCGTCCGCAAAAGCATGCAAAGAGTCCTGAACTTGCTCGAGAGTTTCTTCTTGATGCGGCGACTATTATATTTAAGGAACAGGCATGTTCAAAACTTTTCACCTTTATTGTGCTTTAAAGTCTTGCAATATGCCTGCCATTCTTTTCAGTTATTACATAAAAAAAATAAATGAGCCGTGGGATTCTATCATTTCCATTTGATAATTAAAACCTGTTTGTAGAAGAATGTGATCAGTAGGAAGGTAACAAAAATCAGTTGTATATTAATGACTTGATGTGTTAATTAGCGGCAGGCAAGTTATTAATCAGAATTTCATTCCATTGTTTTAAACAGAATCTCTGTTTAAAATGGTTTGTTGTTGAATTTTGTGCTTTAGAGAAGCAGGACTAATGATAAATGAAAAGTTGTCTTTGGTTAAACTTTGATAAGGATAAAGCCTGTGCCTTAAACTTGATGACCAGGAAACACCTATATGAGTGATACATAAAGTTGGGAAGATTGTAATTACTTCGAGAAAGATTACCATAGGATGTTCATAATACTATAGCTACTTGGCTGGAGGGAGGAAATGCAACTAGTTTGTTGTGTGAGCAATGATATCTTGAGACAAGTATCAGGCCAACCTTGCTAACTTGCTCCATCCGGTTAAGTTTGTTTGGAGACAAATGCTAATCTGCCATCCTCTTAGTTTTTTTTTTTAAATTGTCAAACAATTTCGTGCAGGTGCTCAACCTCATTCTCCTTTGCTCAAATTCATGTTAATACAGAGGCAGTAGCACATTTTGTGCTGGCTAAAATGAAGATGTTTTCGTGAGTAGTCTAAAATGATAATAGGTAATGGTACTCAGTCTAAAGGAGTGAACGTACACTAGTGGTTTTGATCATAGGGAAGAACACCAAGTGGTTGCCTGGTGGGGAAGAGTGAGTTTATCCAAGTTTCAGAGTGAAACGCTGTGAGAAAGGATATGGAACCTATAATTTAAAGTGAGGTGATCTGCAATCAAGGCTAATGTGTTCAAATTTAAGGCTACATATTGTGGTCCTTAATTCTGATATAGGTGATTGCAATTTGGCATTATATCTGGAAAAATTTAAACAAATGGTTTGCTTACATACATGCTTAACAGAGTTTTAAAAGATATTAAATAATTGAATCAAAAGAGTTGCAATGAGTTTTTATTTTTTTTTATTTTATGGAAAGAGTTACAATGAGTTTGTTCTGAATAGTTCTAAAAGTTGGTAAGAATAAACTTGGACTTTGGTTAGTGGTTCTTGTGGGTTGTGTCTATGGAGTTGTGGCACAGCAAACATACAAGTTAATGTTTCAGTTGTTTGTGTTCTCATATTGCTAAAATTCTTGTTACAAACTTCAAAACAATTGATCCATTTTGATATTCAGGTTGAAAAGGCTTTTAGGGAAGGAACAGCACGCCAGAATGCACACAGTATCTTTGTTTGTCTTGCAGTAAAGCTGCTGGAAGAACGTGTTTATGTTGCATGCAAGGAAATTATTACTTTAGAGAAGCAGGTATGAATAATTGGTGATACTTCAAGATAGATTTTCCTTTATGATTATCAGTAAATATAGGAGGCTATTCTGTATGTTCTGATAAATATTAATGTCACTATATGATTTCTACAGATGAAACTTCTTGAAGAAGAAGAGAAGGAAAAGCGTGAAGAAGAAGAACGCAAGGAGAGGAAAAGAACAAAAGAACGGGAGAAAAAGCTCAGGAGAAAGGAGAGACTGAAAGGAAAAGAAAGAGAGAAAGAAAAAAAATGTGCTGAAAGCATTACTTCTGTTGCTCCTGATATTTCAAAGGAAGAATCTTTACTAACTATTGAGGTTGAAGAAAATATTGCTATTAATTGCAGAGACTCTGTGAGTGACACAGGTGATATTATTGTGTCTAGACCTGGTTCTCCAGATTTTCAAGGAGAACAGATTTTAGATGGGCATTCCACTTCAAGTTTGCAAAATCACCCTTTTGATAGTCCTGATGGAGAACGTACAAAAGTAAAAGATGGAAATGGCTCTTTTATAACAGAGCAATCAAAGTTTTCCCGTCGGAGATTGAAATTTCGCAAGGATGGTCAATTTGATCCATCCATGAAATGGTGTGATCGACGCCGGTTTGCTGTTGTTTCAGAAAGTGCTCCTGTTAATAGATCTGAGCCAAGATATCAAAGTGAAAACTTTGAGGCTCCTCCCAGGAGCATCAATGGATTAAATAGGCAATTAAGGATAAGCAATGCAAAGTCCAATGGTCGGAATTGTGGTGTTAAGTATACTGAGAAGTTTCAGTGTTCCAACAGCCGGAGTGACAGATATGACTTCTACTCTTGCAGCTGCGGTCAACACAATGAATACAGAGCCAAGATTGAGCCACATGTGTCTGCAACTAGAGTAGGTCGAGAGCCCAAATCTGTGAGCAAGGCAGAATCCGCATTGGCTATGTCCAAGCAAGTCTACTGTGGTAACAAGTATAATCGACAAGATTACACGCGTGAAGATTGTGGAAAACTGAAACATAAAATTATTGAAGGAAACAATCCTTGTGGTCGAGATTCACTTCACTCCAAGAAAGTTTGGGAGCCTACAGAAGCCCATAAAAAGTACCCTCGGAGCAACTCTGATACAGATATTACTATGAGGTCATCTACTTACAATGAAGGAGCTGGACCTGATGATAACTTTGTTAAGTCATCTGGTGAGACGTGCTCAAGTGAAGCTAGTGTAAATTTGGGTGAAATTGATCATGAGCATAGCAAGGTTAACAAGTCAAGAAACTCCAGCCTTGCAACAGATGAGGACTGTCATGTGGAAACACAGGATCAATGTTCTTCTCTGAATGCTGCATATGAGGAAGTTGGAATTTGTCCTAATAGAAACCCTACCTTGAATGGAATTTCTCATTCTATGATGAGTAGCACTTCTAATTCTGATAACAGCTCTTCATGCCTTAGTGAAGGAGATAGCAATACCTCCTCTTCAAATCATGGAAATTTGGAATCTTCATCAACATCAGATTCGGAAGATGCCATTCACCAATCAGATAGGAGAGACACTTCAGTCTGCATTGAAAATGGCTTCTCTGAGTGTCAGGTGAAAGGAATGGATAAAAAACAGGATGCCAATGGAGGGGTTGCTCTGGAAAGCCAGGCATTGTTTGGAAATTCACCAGATGGTACAGGGAACAAAGCTCCAGGAAATCCGCCATCAAAAACTGCTGAAAATTCTGATAATGGAAAACCAACTTCCATTACGGGTTCTCAACGTCAAGGCATGTATACGTCAGTGCATAACCAACATATACAATTTCCAGTGTATCAAGCTCCTTCAACCATGGGTTACTACCATCAGAATCCTGTTTCTTGGCCAGCAACTCCAACTAATGGATTAATGCCTTTCCCTCCTCCAAACCCCTATCTTTATACTGGCCCTCTTGGCTATGGTTTAAACGGGAACTCACGCTTATGCATGCCGTATGGCACTCTGCAGCATTTAGCTACCCCCCTGTTTAACCCTGGTCCTGTTCCAGTTTATCAGCCAGTTTCGGAAGCCAATGGCTTGTATGCAGAGGAGCGAACTCAGATTCCCAAGCCTGGTACAACAAAAGAAGCTTTCACTGAAGTTAATGCAGAGAGGGTTGTTCCTGGCAGGCTGCATGCAACAGAACAAGCAGCAAATGGAGAAGGTAGGCAAAATGATGTCTCTGCCAAATCACACATGGATGACACCAGCTTTTCCTTGTTCCATTTTGGTGGGCCTGTGGCTCTTTCAACAGTATGCAAATCTAATCCTGTCCCTTTGAAAGATGAGATTGTGGGAGAACTTTCTTCCCAATTTTCAGCAGATCATGTTGAAAATGGTCATGCTTGCAATAAAAAAGAGACTACTATTGAAGAGTACAACTTGTTTGCAGCGAGTAACGGCATAAGGTTTTCGTTCTTCTAATATAGTAGTTAGGTTTAGGTGACTGTTTGGCAATTCGGTCCCTACCTTCTTGCCCAGAATATGGAAGTTTGAGAGTACTTTGTATCTCGGTATACAATAATATTACTGTGAAAGAAAATCCAATTTTAGCTTATAGTTTCTTTAGTAGATTGTTTACCCAATTTGTCTCATTGTTTTATTTAATGTAGAGAAAAAAAAGTTGGGAGAGTGCCATATAATGTTTGAGGGCTTTTTGTATGAAAGTTTATTTTTGAGTTAATGAAGCTTTGCTGGTATGAGATTTTGTTTTCTTGGAATTTATTTGGATTTGTTGTCATTTCATTTCAGTTCTTGAATGCTTCAGATTCTGATCTATCATGGTTTGCTTCAGATGAATATTAGCATCCTTAAGTCCTTTGTTTATATTGACTTCTTGAGCAACGAGCAATTGAACTTGCATGTCATATTTGAAGCTTTTCTGCATACTGCGAATTTGATTTGTTGCTGACCCATTGGAACATCTTAGAAGAAAAGTCTATTAAACGATAGCCTTTGTCAGAATGTAGTTGATTTAATAGGCAGAACATAGATGCAAATTCTTTTTATATGATTTGCAATTAAGCCTTTTCCAAAGTTACAGGTCGAGCTTAGGACATAATTCTACACATTGCTTAACCTGGATTATATACACTATGTTGCTTCAACTTTTCATTTTTCTTCAAGTATTCGTATCCGAAACATATATCCGACGTATATCCGGATATGGGTATGAGGATATGATCCTCCAAGGACCCTCCAAATACATAAAAATCGTGAAAAAAATTAAACATACCCATATCTAACACTCACACCCGAATCTGAGTAACATAGACTAAAAACTGCAGAATTGCTAAGTTGTTACAGTATATTCTGGAGACTGAATCAGAATGGAATTTCTTTTTATCAATATGAGCAGTCGTTCCAGGAGAAGAAACAGTTTCCAAATAAGGTTTAGTTGTAGTTTGGACATTGATTCGGCTGCTGCCTAACACACTAATCTATATTTTCTCCGAAAGAGCTCCTGGGAAAATATGGGATCATGTTCACAAGGTTGAGGAGCAAGGGATACTGCCCCTGATAGAGGCTTGCAAAATGGTAGGATTTTTCATTTTTCATTTTTCATTTTTCATTTTTCATTTTCCTTTCTTTCTTTCTTTTTGTTTGTTTATGTCTTCAAGTAGGATCAGGTTCCAGAAGTCAAGAAAAAAGATTCATTCACGATTAGACGACAGGTTAAAGGAGGACCTTTCAGGCAATGGAGTTGAACATTCCTTTGCTTCATTATCACTGGGATCATCAATTCCTGAACACAATTTGGATACCCCAAAACTTTCATTCAACAATTCAAGCACGAGTCCGAGTACAAACCCAAAAATTTAACTGTTTGACTTAGTGAACTTCAAAACAGCTAGATAAAATTCAGGCTCATCTACAAATTCAGTCATCTCAAAGGAATGGTCAGCTGCAACTTTCTGCAAAGTCGTTTTCTCGGGCAAGTCCGCAATTATAACGTCGGGGAACTGTTTTCGTTGCTGCTCTAGCACTTCCCTCCCTTGGGGATGGCTAATCACCAGTCTTGAACCTGTACAAGCAACAGTCACAATCTCATATTATACAGGAGGCAGCAGGCAAAACATGGCTTACACCTCCTCATTCTAACATATGCAAAATCTACAAAAACTTTTTTATTTTTCTTCTTCTTGTTCCCTTCCCTTTTTCTGGTTGATTATCTACAAAGCTATTCTAATGGTGAAAAACATACTATTTGGCAGAAATGGTTATAGCAACAAACAGTCTGTGGTACAAAGTAAAACTTAAATTCTACAAGTATTCCTTGCCAGAAATCAAATGTGAAGTGAAATGAACAAAAAGACAGGATTACCTGATGAACAACGTTTTGCCAGCGCCAAAAAAATCTGGTCAAGTTTGATTGGCAAAGCAGGCAGAAAATAGAGAAATACAACATCCAGTGGTGACCATTTTTCTGGCACATATATCAATTCTCCTTGCCAACACTTAACCTTGTCATATTTTTCCTTAATTCCAGCTAAGACAAAAATAGAATCATGGACTACAAGCAACAATTGGCAGGGTGATGATTCAACTAAATGATCCACAAATCCTTCAGAGCCAATTGAGACTAAAACTCTAGAAGTCTCCGTAATCTCTCCCGCGGATGTAATGCGGTCAAAATTTTGCTTAACTCGTTCAGAATTTAACTCATCTGAATCGAGAAATGACCAATCTTTTTCATAAAAATCTTCAATATTGATAACTGGCACTGCCCCCTCATCTGAAGCATTTGCAGATACAGCTAATGAAAGATGACTGCATAGTAACTTACACGAAAAAATGGATCGAAATGAAAGGCGAAAAGGAGAGGCATGGTATCTATCATAACGGGAACTGCTAGTGCCAACATGTTGAGGCTGTGATTGAAGTCTAGGAAGGGATCTGTGAGAAAGTGAGGGAAGGAACAAAGAGGAAGGTACTAGGAGTGATCCCATTGAAGCTAAATAGTGTATTAAATTATGGGGATAATTTTGGTCTAAGAAGAGCAAATGCAAAGCAAATTCACTAGACTTGACAAAGATAAATACACTTAGGGTCTAAAAGTTTTACTGTTCATTCTATTATTATCCATCTTCAGTATATCTTCATATGATCAAACATTCCCTTCAACACTACCCTCCTGTCATCAAGAACAGTGCAATGTCAATGCTTTATGCTTTATGCTTTACAAGAATCAGCACAATATTCACCAATACATGAAGTAATTGCACACTTACATATACAGGAAAAAAAAAAAAAACTAAAAATTTTGATTGTAAAATAAAATGTAGAGTCCAAATGGAGCAGACATGAGCATGGGAATTGCCAACATGTCTGTAACGATGGACACAATGAGTTTCCCAGACATGTAACTGTATCAACACTACATATCAAAGGTAGACACCTGACTTATGTCTGGTTATGTTGTTTAATTAGGGGGTTGCTGCCAAGGTTCGAACCCTGGACACTGAAACTAAGAGTCCAGTATTTTACCAATAGACCACATAACTATTGGCGTGTCTGGTTATGCTGTTATCCGTTTTTCATCATAATTTCTTAATTTCAACAACAACAAAAAAACCAAAATTTAGAAACCAAGAAAGCTTTTAGTGAAATGCAGAGAGGAAGAGCTTACCATTTTGCAACGCTCTTTCTTCTACCCTCCTCTTTTTTGGTGGGTCGTCTTGAAAAACAGCTTTGCCGCACTTAAATCACTGCGTAAATACAAAGGTCGGTAGGTCGTAGGCCGTAAGTGTTGCAAAACCCTAATTCCCTTCCATTTCGTTTTTTTTATATCTAATTTTCTCGGCATATAATGTCCAATTTGTCCATTGAAGTGTCTTTTACGCGCGCCCGCACAAAGCCATATAAAAAAATATTTTTATAATGTATAAATATTAACATATTTATAGGGTTACACCGTTAAATTTTTTTTTAGTAAAATTATAAAAAAAATCTTAAGTGTGAATAAATAAAGTATTTTTTGATTCGCAGGTATTTTGGTAATTTTATCTAATATTTATTCATCCTTTGTTAGGGGATCGTGTATTCGTATCGTATTTATCTATTTTTATGTATTATAATCGTGTTTAAGATATTATATATTTATATAAAATTTTATATGTTAATAATTCGTGTTATATAGATCTTGACATATTAGTGTATTTGTGTCGTGTCTGTGTTATTTTTTCGTATCGTGTTTTGTATCATATTTTAATTATTTTTTTCGTATTATGTTGGTGTCGTGTAATCGTATCGTGTTCAAAGTTATCAGGTCTACTTGCCATTGACGTTGCCTCGCCCACGTCAATCCTTTCTAAATTTCATATTTTTTGCATACACTATCTTTCTTGAAGTTTTATTCAAAAAATTTTGTTAACGAATGTCTTAAGTGTACTTTTTAAAATTACTATAAATAATAATATTTTCATCCAAAACATTAAAAATAATCAATTACTGTATTTAATACAATATTATTATTAAAAATAATATATTAATTAACTTAAAAAAATGTCTTTAGAATACTCGTCAATAAAACTCTTATTCATAACCAAATGTTAGACATGAAACTTTCAAAGCCAAAAAAAAAAAACAAAAAAATCGTTCTCATTGTGTCGACAAAGGGCATCACATGCATCCTTTAATAGGGGTTCGTTTCATTTTTATGTGATATATAGATGC
Source organism: Fremontodendron californicum (assembly GCA_030761205.1). Classification (NCBI taxonomy): domain Eukaryota; kingdom Viridiplantae; phylum Streptophyta; class Magnoliopsida; order Malvales; family Malvaceae; genus Fremontodendron; species Fremontodendron californicum. The sequence continues at coordinate 33,136,096 of JAULJL010000005.1, forward strand.
TTATGTATCCATTGCTAGGGATGTTTTTTTTTTTTCTTTCCATATACATGAAATATGTCATTGAAGTTCCTGGACCTATCTTGAAATGTATCATGTTTAGGTATAATTTATGATAATACCTTTAGTTTGTGAATAAAATCAAATGATTTGTTTCGGAAAAAAAAAAAGTTGAAAAAGGTAATTATTGATGCAAAAAAGTCAATATAGCTGTATACCATTTGGTGAAATTAAAAGCAAGACTTCAAAAATATAAATGCAAAACACATGTCAAAGTTAAATCTATCAAATTAAATTTATACATCTCAATGATAAGCATCAAACTTAAAATTAATTGATTATAGATGGAGAGGGTAATTCAAAGTCTAATCGATGTGAAATAAAACTACTTTAACAGGCCCCATCACAGGTAAGCGGAGACAAAACCTACCACGTAACAAACTCGGAAGAGGTAACATGTAGAAACAACATAACAGAAATTTGATTCTGATACCATGTTAAGTTTCCAACTTAAAACTAATTGGCTATAGGTAAAGACATTCAACTTGAATATAAAAAAAATAATTAATTCAAGATTTAACTGATGTGGGATATCACTACTTTAACACTCAGCACATTGTACTAAACGATTGGAGTTGGTTACTTGTTCATCAAGTTAGTTGATGTTACAAAGGAAGATGACAGCAATAATATATATTTGGTCTGGAAAAATGGAAGTCAAGGCTGAGTGCTGGGGAGTCTGATGAGAACAGAGTGCTCTGGCTTGTGCTCACATTCGAAATCAAGATGAACAAAGGCTCGTTCCACTTCTGGGAGTTCTTCAATCTTTATCTGCAGTGATTCCCCAACAGCATGGGCCTCTTTCAATGGCAACTCTTCTGGCAGTTCAATATCAACCTGGTTTTTTGTAAAGGGAGAACCAACTAAAAGATCAAATTTAGTAATCTCGTAGTAACTTTGCTTAGATAGATATCAATCAAATATGTGGAGATCGAACCGGATAAGCAAACGAAAAGATTCAAATAAACCAACCTCAACAAAGAATAAGACACCGAAGGTATAGGCACGAACAGTATCAACTCGTTTGATCTGAGGATGGTGCCTCAAGACAAGATATGTAAGTTTCTGCAATACTTCAGGAGGAGCAGATTGTCCAACCAAGGAAACTGCATGAACATAAAGTCCAGAAAATAAATCAGTCGCATAAATCAACTGAAAGAAATGAGAATGGAAAGGAACAAGTTAATTTCTCATGTCCGGGTTCTAAGAAATTAGACGTTGAAACACACTAGAAGGTATTCTTTTTTTTACCTAGCAAACCCCCACCCAAACCAGAAAAAGATGAAAAAGGAATGGCAGCATGTTGAAAATGTGGACAACTGTACAGTAGTGGGAAAAAACCTATAAAAATAACCTATGTTGCTCCGACTTTTCATTTTTCTTGCAATATCCGTGTCCAACGCATATCTGGACATGGGTATGGGGATATGACCCTTTATGGACTCTCCAAATACATGAAAAAACTTAAAAAGAAATGAACATACCCGTACCCGACACTTACACCCGAATTCGAGTAACATAGAAAATAACCCTTGAGGTTTCTAAAACCTGAATCATACCTGATCAAATATCTCACTGATTAGTGAGTTACTATCAAGAATGTTACATTTCAAGGCATGTTCAAGATTCAAATTAAGATCAATTTTCTCAGTTGATTCTAAAATATTGGAAGATTAGTAGCTAGGTGACTAGGTCATTATGCATCGTTTTTGTGACTCTGAAAGACTGAGAAAGAGAAGCAGAGATCAACCTGCATTTTCCAGTACAGTCCCAGACCAATTTGTAATTGTATAGAGTGCAAGGATGATAGCACCAGAAGGGTCAATCCACCAGTAAAATTTGTCACCAAGAACAGCAGCAATCAAACCAACTAGATTTGTTACCACATCAAAATAATGATCCTGACAATCATCATTAACAAAGTCGTAAAACCCTCAGTACCAATCAAAAATGGTATAAAAAAGATCATGCAAGCAAATCATTGGCATTAACCTTCGCATAGGCACGGACAATTTTGCTCCCTGAGCTTCTACAGTAAAACCATAGGACTAGTTTGACTGCAGTTGCTGTCAGCATGATTGCATATAGCCAGACCAGTTGCTGTAAAGTCATGTTTTCGGACGGTTTGTCTTTGATCAATTGTTCTACAGCTTCAACCAGCACCTGAAAGCCTGTACAATATGCTGTCATTATTAGAGCATTCCTGTTCCCTCTAATATTTTAGTAAATTTTGTATTCTTTGAAGTTATACAGAAATTCAGCATAGTATAACTCTAAGCAAGCGCATAATAAACGGATAATGTCATGAATATATTCGTAAAAACACGGGACAAACCTCGACAACTAACGTTGTTAAGGTAATATGATGAAGGATAGGGCAGAAGAACATACCAAGAGTGGCCATGACAGCAGCAAAGATGATAATGCCTACTGGCTGCACCCTTAGTTTTCCAATAGGGTACTTGTAGATGTTTATGCTTTTCATTGACAGATGTGTAAACCATAGTATACCCCCTGCTAAAAGATCTAGCAAAGAATCTAGTGTTGATGCAGCAATTGCTAGGGATCCACTCTTGACGGTTGCATATATCTGTAGGTGCATATGGTATACGTTCACTTCAATTGCTTTCTTGTTAATTAGGAAAAAACACGCATGTAAATCATCTGATAAGGCTGTTGAAGGCCTAAAATGAAATAGCCCTAACTGGTTAACACAACAATCCACAGATAGAATCGAGTTTGTCGCCAAAAAATTGTCATATTGCTGATAAGTATAACCTGTGTTGCTCTGACTTTTCATTTTTCTTGAAATATCTGTATCCAACATATATTCGGACATGGGTATGACAGTATGAGGATATGATCCTCCAAGAACCCTCCAAATACATGAAAAAACATAGAAAAAATTAAACATACCTGTGTTGGACACATACCCGTATCACACACTTACACCCGAGTCCGAGTAACATAGAATATAACAGAACAGAATAATCTGCTAAAATAGACAGACCAAAACTTAAACGATCGATAAGCATATTTTGAAGGCTAGAAGACAGTAATATAAACAAATCCCTAACTCATTTGAAAATATAAAGCCAAATCCAGAAAACCTCACTGGTTTGACTTTGTATCCTGCATTCTATAAGAAATGGGAAAGGTGAATCACCTTAAAAGCAAGCAAAAAAACGTTTGCCCAGTTAGAAATGTTCATTGCTCTCTCATGTTGGGCTTGTTCTTCACGATCTTGTGCTTCATCAATGACATTGGGTGATTCTAGGGAGTCAACTTCCTCAAAAGATCTCAATATAGCAAATTGTTTTTCATAGTATTCTTTTTCACCTGACAGAAAAAGAAAGAAAGAAAATGACTTATGATTATGAACTTGGTATTAACATATTAAGTGCTGAGGCCATTTAAACCTGACCTTCATTCCAATTTTTAGCAAGAACCATCTATAAATTTCTGCAACAAAAAAAATAAAAAATAAAAAAAATTCACAGCTTATGATTATGAACTTGGTTTGCACCAACCATAGTCTAGCTTTGTTGTTTTGGTCTATAACAGAGAGTTGAGGATGAGGTTAATAATTACTTGGTAATTAGTAACTTATTACAGAGTAAAGAAACTGTTAAACTTATAAATTGCATCAAACAAGACATCTTCTTTTTGGACATATTGACTTAGAAAGATATAGTTTAGTCATTTTTTTTTTTTATAAAAAAAGTCGCAATTTGTGGATACGGAAAAAGATGAAGAAGCTAAGATTATCACTAGTGGTTACATGAACTAACTGGATAAGCCTCGGGTTCAGATATAGTTTAAACATTGGCTTGGGTTTTATTCTATACAGTATCAGCTATGAGAACCAGAAAAGAATTTGGGATAATTCTAGAAAGAAAATCGGGTACCTTCAACCAAGCCAGTGGTTTTTGAAAGGTCAATATGAAAAGGGATCTCAGGATCAAGCCCGGACCGAACCTTATCAGGCAATTTGGAGAAGAATTCACACTTGAGAGCATTAACTGAGTTACAGCATTCTACTTTCTCATTCTGGATGAGCTTTTCTCCTTCACTTGACAACAATGGAGTTCTCACATTGTTCAAATTACCACCTTCCATTCCCTCTATGAAAAGATAGCTAAAATAAAAACCAATTTAAGGTGCTTTGCAAACTAAAATGGAAGGATTTTGGCAAACCTCCAAATTCCAATCCATTCTAAATCAAAAGGAAGAACCAAAACATGTTTTTTCAGGGAACAGAGAGAAAGACCAATCACATCACAACAAGAAACAACAAACACTTTTAATTAGAACACGCTGCCTAAGAATCATAAAAATGGGAGACAAGAAAAATTAATGATTCTGAGCAAATCAGACTCGCCTACAATAGTTCATAAACAACTTTTTTCAGAACAATTTCACAAATCTGAGACTTTAAAACAAGAACACCATTAAACTCAAATTGCCAGAAAAAAAAAAAAAAAGAAGAAGAAAAAACCAAAAAAAAAAAAACAGTTTGATAAACTCTCTTGAAAGCTGCTATAAAAACTAAGCAAACATTAAAGTTTCTCATAAACCTGAAACTTGTAGTAACTGCTCTTTGAACATAATTTCTGTGTCCTTTACTGTTTTACTCAAATTAGAATCAGATATTTTGGCTAATATAGGATATGTTCAAATAAGATGTTGGTCTGGTTTTTGGAGTATGTCTGAGTCCTGACATCTCAATTCTCAACAGCTGTCATAGTTTGCAATTTGCACCTCTGAATTCTGAATTAACCCAACCCTCAGAACTCATCCTGAAAAGCAATGTAATGGGTGTTTTTTTTTTCCTAATTTTATTCAGCTTTGAAGGTTATTGGCCAAATGAAGTGGCCATCTTTGTATTTGTCAGAAAACAAACATTTTCCCAGAAAGCTTAAGCTTAGTCTCAAATGCCAACCACTGTTGCTCTTCCATTGCTGGAAAATGGAAAATGCTCGTCTAACGTGGGTTCAGTTGATTGAGTATTGTTGGAAATATTTTCTATATATATGTAAAAATTTTGTTGAAAATATTTACATACAATAATTAAATAGTATTTTTTTAAATAAAATTTTAAAATACTTATTTGAAAAAATTGAAATATAGATAATTTAACGTTGTTGCCAAAAATTTAACATTTTGTTTTTAAGACAAAATTGCACACGGTTTTAATGTAATTGCCTCCCAAGATTCAACAACACCACCTTAAAAAATTGTACAATATTTCAAGGTCCACGAACTTAAAAAATTTAACTCAATTTTCTCTTTACAAAGACAGAGTACTAAGTTTTAGAATAGAAGAAATAGATAAGACAATAGCCTTAGAAAAGTAAAGCAACAAAGGAAGAAAAAGAACGTAAAAATTGCTGAATCTTGTGAATAGTTGAATGAAATTTTCATAATTACAAAGCACCTATTTATAGGTCATTAGGGTCCTAAACATACATGAATGATCTTAATACATGAATGAACATTAAACATGAATATATAATTGTATATTAATTAGGATGAATATACATGGTATATTTATGAATAAATTCATAAATAACATAAATTGAGTTCATGAATTTTTATAATTCATGAACATGTATATCACACCAATTCAATTTCACATTCACTATATATATAAGTTGAAAACCAAATCCAACAAGTATTCATTAACCCTTTGAAAACCAAATCCAACAAGTATTATCAGCAATCTCACTTGATGAGTGATTTATAAGTAACACTGTAAGCTTTCTATGAGGCTAGTAGCATGCTCTGATCTTGGATTGGTAGTCTACCCTCATTTAAATTTTTTTGTTCAAAAAAATGGAAAATGATGTTTTTTTATTGATGATTTCTATATAAAATTTATTTAATTATTATTCCAGTTGATCCATTTTTAAATTTTATAAATGATATATATATATATATATATATATATATATACTTTAACAAAGTACGTAACAATCTTCTAACCTATTAAATAATTTTACAAATTTATTTACCATCTGAGTATGAACATAAGACAAAATTGATAGAAAATCTCATTATCCAAATTAGTTAGGAAAGACAAAAGGGTTAATATGAAAAAATGCACTCCATAAGGAATTATTGTGAAATGGTATAATGAATAAAAGTTATTTGAAAAAGAAAAATGAATAATTAAAAATTATTATAAGGGATATTGTAAAGACAAAATTATCCTTGATAAAAAAACCTTCTCCTCCCTTTTTCTTTTATTTTTTAATTTACTTTTTAATTAAAAAATAAATATTCTAAAAATAAAAAAATTTTAATTTTAAAAAATAAATTTTTAAATTTTTTATTTACTTTTTTTAATTAAAAAATTTTAAAAAATAAAATTAATATGCCTAAAATTAATTTTCTTTATTTTTTTAAATTTTTTTAAATTTAAAAAATATATATATTTAAATATTTTATTTTTTAAATTTATTTTCAATTAAAATTTTTAAAAAATAATATTTCCTTGATGAAAGAAAAAGGAAAAATAAGTTTTTTCATTAAGGGTAATTTTGTCTTTACAATATCCTTTATAATAATTTATAATTATTCATTTCTCTTTTTCAAATAACTTTTATTCATTATACCATTTCACAATAATTCCTTATGGAATGCATGTTTTTCATATTAACCCAAGACAAAATCCGATCCTAAATAGAACTTTTGTTTTTTTTGAAAAGTGGGTAAGATAGATTGAGACTATTTTGATAGATATTTATTCTGCTCTCACATTTTGAAATTATAATTTTTACTTTTAAAATATTTTATATTTTTAATATATATATTAAATATATATTAATATTATATATACTTTTAATATATATAACATATATACTAAAAAATTATATATATTAAAATTATGTTTATGAATGAATTACAATATATATTTTATAATATTAAAATAAAAATAAAACAATTATAAATGTAATCGATATTTTTGAAAATAAATTTTTTTAACATCCAAAAGATAAATTTTATTGTTTTTGCTGCATCCACTTGTCCAATTCTTTTTTTTTTCTTCTGCCCAAAATAATTGCTAAGAGTTGGTGGGAAAAAAATTAAAAAAATAAATGAATAGTTGACAGCATGGGTTCATGCTCTTCTTCACCGGCTTTTCATATTCTTCCTTTTCTTTCTTTCACTTCTCACCTGCTTTCCAGATTTCTCTGTCAACCCCCTATTTTCTTCTCTCTCTTTTTTTTTTTTTTGTCTTTTTTTAATATCATTCAAACACAACTTTTCCCCATTTTTCGGCAGATTGCTGGGTAAAAATAAACAGAACAACCAAAAGCAGGTCTTCATCTTTCTTACCTGCTCATTTTTCTTTCTTTGTTTCAATTCTTTATCTATTCCTCATCTCTTTGTCACTGTTTTTTCCTTTCTTCTAACTCCCTATTTCTTTCTTTCTTTCTTTTTTTATTTGAGTTTGTAAGAAAGGGATGAAGGATTGAAAAGAGTTAGCAGAGATTGGGGAAAAAAGATATTTGAAAAAAATGAGAGAAATGGAGGAAGATAGGAAGACAACCATAGATAGAGAGATCCGGTAAATTGAGTCAATCTCTGATCATATCAATCTTGGGAAGAAAAGATATGGGTACAAAAATCGGTTGGGCAGATGAAGGGGTGAAAAAAATGTGTCAGAAAAATAAAAAGATGAGAGAGAGGGGGAGGGGGAGGGATTGAGGGAGGAAGGAGGCGGATTTGTCCATTCCAGGCCGTTTCCAACTATTTCAACACGAGTTCAGCCTAAACTTGCCGAATCTAGTTTTTTTTTTTCTTGCATATACATATACATTTGCATTTCTCATTTTTTTCTAAGAGTGATTGGTTTATTTTTCAGATTATTTTTTAAGCTTTGAATGGCATTCTAAAACAGGTCATGCAACTTTTCTTTTGTTTTGGGTTACTTTTTCTGTGTGATATTTGCTTATTTGTTCTTATTTTCCTTTTTTGCTAATGTTTTTGGATGTTACAATGCCAGTAAGTTGAGTTAAAAGTTAGTACTTAAATATACTTTCCTTTATTTATTTTCTAATGTACTTTTGTTATTAACTATTGTTTATCTTCCATTTTTTCCCTCAGTGGTTGCTCTTCAAGTAACCATGTCAATTGAAGGTATTTTTTGAAACTTATGATCATTGGTCATACTTTCATTTTTCTTCAATAAATATTTAAATTTTCGATTTCTTGATATGTAAATCTTATTATTGTGTTTGTTATTTTCAGCTTCTATTTATTAGTCATTTTAGCTTATAATTTGTGATTATTAGTTTGTGAGATTGTTGGACATTATTGTGGTTTTATACATTTTAAATGTCCTTTTAATAGTTATTTTTTATTGTTTTTGTACATTATCATTGCAGGTTCAGACTTTAGTTTCTATGTGTGACATTTTGTTAGGGATTTAATATAGTATTTTTTGTGTTGTTGTGTGTTTCATATGGGTGCTATTGTGTTTGTTATTTGGAGGCTATTTTTTTGGAAACTTTTTTCCATGCTTTTTAACTTCTGGCTGAAGCTGATCATTGCTGTTTTCAATTTTGTTTGAAAGCCTCTTCAATCTTTCATCATCTCTGGTGCTTATGATATCAAGGCTTCTGCATTTGATTCCATATGATACACTTTGTTTTTTCTCATATCAAATATGATTTTGTTTTGCTTATATCTGTTCAAATGTTAAGTTTAGCTTTTTCATATAATCACATATTTCTCTTTGTCCCTGTTTTACACCTGTTTTTGTTGTCAACCTTTGTGCTCTCTGGTTATCCAACTTTGTTTACTTCAAATTTCAGTTCTTTTTATTGCTTTGTTTATCTGTTGGGTGACTAGAGAGGTGATGTCTGGTGGGGATGTTGTAGAACCAATTTTCTCTTTGAATGGACAGTTTATGGAATTTCCAAATAAATGTTACCACAAACCTTACTTTTCAGCATGAGTGTGGCTCATGGTCATCTTTCTATCCTGACTCTCATGAGTTATAGCAATACCCATTGAATGCTTTTGGGAGTCAATTTTACCACTTTCCCGTGGATAGCCGATTTCATTATGGCTCATTCATTGTGATCACTCATGGATACCCTTATGAATTTCAGTTCCAAGATTTTCAGTACTTTGTGCTCATAGACTTTAAAACTACCTATGCCAAGGAGAGAAATTCCCATCCACAAGAGATAATTGAGTTTTTATCTATCATTGTGTGCAGTGTTACTGGCTAGCTGGAAGCATGTTTTCAGACATATGTACGACCAACTTGCAACCAGCTCTTGAGTGATTTATGCAAGGATCTAATTGGCATCCAACAAATTCAGGTTAGTTCAAAATTTCTTATGCCTTTACCAATATTAGGAAATTTAACATACCAGTTGGGCAGAATGACTTTGGGCACTATTTGAATGATATTGCAATGGTGGTAACACAATCATGTGCATTTATTTATTGAACTTTTATAGTCATCATTGAAACTAGATATATCATGGTGATAAGTAACTCTATATCATCTATTGTTTTCCTGTTAGACTTGATATAGAAAATTCCTTCTTAAACAAAGTGTGTATATATATATATATAATTGTACATAATTTTTTTAATTGATTATTGATATCGAGAATAATAACTGCTAAAAGAAGATAAACCACTATCTTTAGGAATTGGTTGCTTTTTTTTTTCTTCTTTTGGATTATGACTTGATAATAAGTTGGTTATTTCTTGGATTTTGCAGGTGGTAGATTGCGATACATTGATGGTGAGTTTAGGGTATTTGAGTCATTATTTCTGGTGGCATATTTGTAGTAGAACCTATATGTCTATTCATGCAATCTTGCTTTGAAGCAAATTCTAAATAAAATTATTAAGCATTATTTTCATAAATCATGATTGTTGTTTGTATAGGAGAATAAGGTTCTGAAAGAGGAAAAGTTGAAGCAGGAGGAAAAGTATGAGTGGGTATTGTTGATGGTGTCAAAGAGAAGGTAAAGATTTAACTTCAAAATAGATTTCGATTTATACCTTTTAAAGCTGCTTCTAATTTAAATTGTTAATGCTTATCCTTATTCTTGACTTGATTTTGGAGAGTAATATTAATATTAAAGGAATAAATTCTAAGTAATACTGATGACTGTTTTATTGTAGATATGAAAATTTCAGAAAATGACCGCTTGGTTGTTTTGAGATCAAGGAGAGCTTCCAAAGGTATGACTCATTGCCTTTTATAGTTAATCATCAGTTTTATTCCAAAGGACGAATTAAGACAAGTTATGACAGTATGGAATGGATATGACATGTGCTTTTCCTACAAAATTGTTTTGGAGTCATAAGAGACACTTCCAAAAGATGTTTTAATATTTTCTCAATTTCTTGAGCATATACATGTTATCACTAGATGTAATTTACCTTTAATTGGGCATAAGTGTTCCTTTTTCAATTTCCTTTTTACGAATGATGGTCGGATGATCAATTTTTTTTTTATATTAATGTACACAATGAATAAAGTGTGATGCTTCATTCTATTGTTGGTGATGACTGTGAATTGCAGTTTTCATTAAAGTTTTTAGGTCTGTTCCAGCTAACAGTTCAATTGAATGCATATAAAAAAAATCAAGATTTGAGTATTTTTTTGATAGTTCAATCAATAATAGTGATGTTCGTGATAGTTTGTATGTTGCTATTTTTAATGAATTATCTCTTGAGTTTTCTTCGAAACCTGATTCTTCAGTTCAAGATAGGAATGTCAGTTAAAGGTTCTGTTTTTTTTTTTTTTTGCTAATGCATTTAACAAAGTTGATTCGCAGCAACGCACAGAAGATAATTCTAGTTTATATAAAAACGAAATAAAAATAAATAAAACAATCCAATCCCGTCCTGGCCGCTCCATCGCGGTTCCTAAAACTAGCCTAACCAGTCCAAATTGAAATAAGTCAATTCATAAAATTAAAGTGAAAAACAAAAGCTGAACCGTGAAAGCCCAACTTTCAGCCCACAATCGCAAGTTGTTGTCTACTTTCGAATCTTTCTGTTTCTTTGACTACCAAAGAACCTCAGATCGGACGTTTTTAAGTTTTCTTCCCAACGAACTTTCCCGAGAAAACATTTTCCTTTCCTTCACTTTTCCTCAAAATGGCGACACCCCAGTTCCTATCATCCTTCAAATACTCCGACAGCCTAACAGTCGTAGGCATCTCCGTTTGCACAGCCATTATCTGCGAAGCCATATCCTGGCTCTTAATCTACCGAACCAACTCTTACAAATCGCTAAAATCCTCTATCGACAAAGCAGCCAAGAAACTAGAAACCATGAAAACCGACCAAAACCCGAACAAGTTATCCAACAAAAAGTCCAAAACCAAGAAAATCGACCGCGTCGAAATCAGCCTCAAAGAATCCAGCCGTGACCTTTCCTTATTCAAGTTCAAATCTGGGGCTGTTGTGGCCCTCGTTTTGATCGTCGTTTTTGGGTTCTTGAATTCGCTTTTCGAAGGGAAAGTTGTGGCCAAATTGCCGTTTAAGCCGATTGGGATAGTGACGAAGATGAGTCATAGAGGCTTACAAGGGGAGGATTCGACGGATTGTTCGATGGTGTTTTTGTATTTCTTGTGTTCGATTAGTATAAGGACTAATTTACAGAAGTTTTTGGGATTTTCGCCGCCGCGAGGAGCTGCTGGTGCTGGATTGTTCCCAATGCCTGATCCCAAGACCAATTGATTCTTTTCTGGTTGATCTTTGGGGGGATTTAAGGAACTGGGTACGTGATTTTTTGTTTTTTGTTTTTAAATCTAGCTACTGTTTCTCTAATGAGAATCATGATTTTTTAATTGGCATTTGGAGTTTTGGATTTTTATGTGACAATTAGTGACAATAACTGGTTTTATATTTCAATTTTTGTTCTTTGCATTTGATTATTGTTAATTTTTGCGAGGACTAAGTTGCTAGTGATTGAATTATAGATTGGATTAAATGATTTTATATGCAAAAGGTAGAGCCCTTACTATCTGATTGAACTTCTTAGCTGAGACCCGTAGGCTTTGTCATGTCTAGATTGGAGTCCAATCATTGGACTAATCCATGCTTGATTGTCATCTTTCTCTAATCTATTGAGGATGTTTTAATGAAAAGTTTATAGTGGATGTTCAACCAGTTTCTTATTGAAACTTTCGTGGATCGAATGTTTCCCACAATGGTTTATTACATATCATACAATATATACAATCTATGAACTGGTGGTTGAATTATATGCATATCTTAACTCTGGAAAGGTAGAAATATGTTAGAGATATAGTGCCCTCTTACCTTATCCTTGCCTTAGAGATTGGTCCTTAAAAGCTTTGGGAACGTTGTTTTCTTTTCCTTGTTCATTGGTTTGGAAATGAAGTAAATCTCACTGTATTCTTTGTTCTTTTTACCTATTAATCTTGGGATTCTATTGGAAGCTTGAAGGAAGGTGACCTCTATTATTCGTACAACTCACTGTTACAGGTTACAACTAAGGATGATACGTACTTGAAAGCTATGTTGCTCCGACTTTTTATTTTTTTTGAAATATTCGTGTCCGTTAAATATTCGGATATGGGTATGGGGATATAACCCTCCAAGGACTCTTCGAATACATGAAAAAACTTAGAAAAATTTGAACATATCCGTATCTGACAAATATCTGTATCCGACAGTCACGTCCGAATCCGAGTAACATTGATATTTTTGAGTAAAAAATGCTTATGAATAGAGTCATTGAACTTTGAAAATAAGGTTTTTGGCATGGGAAAATCTGTGAAATAAGCTGTTTAGTTTTATACTGTCTTGTGTTTAGTCTACAATATATATATATATATATATATATATATATATATATATATTGACCTGTTTCTTCTCTAAGTTCATTTTGTACTCTAGAATTGTGTGCAAATGGATTCAAGCTAGGATTTGTTAGATGAATGAGTGGCTTATGGAAACAATCTTAGATCCCTCTAGCACTTTCAAATATATTCTCTCAAGTTTATTTAAAATTGATTATTGGAAGGTTTTTTAAACAATTATTATATTTTTATTAGTAATCGATTCATTCATCTAACAAAACGATTCAGGTCAAGCTTTGGACAAGGTTTTCAGAACCCGAGATTGACCTATTTTATTATTTTAATTGTAAAATATATTTAAAAATATAAAAAATTATTTTTTTAATATTAAAAAATAAAAATGGGTCTCCACAGCCAACGGTAGAGCTCTGGATAAGTAAATTTTTTTGTTATTGGGCTTTGCTCGATCCATGAATAGTTTTACAAATACTCAATTTTCTTAATTTAAATTAAAAACATGCATAAATAAAAAGATAATAATGAGCTGAAAATTAGACCTTTCAATGTAAAAAATCTCTTTTGAAATGGGTATGGGCTTTGATTTACGAATTTAAGTAAAAAAAAAAAATTGGGCATTTGAGAAAAATGACCACTTACAATTTTTAAATCTTCATCATGCGTAAGTTTTTCAAATAACTATTTTATTTTTTATTTTTTATTCAACAAATTAAATAATTATGTATACTTAAATTGGCAATACAATGAGAAAATTGAATGTGCTAAAAAAAGTAAAAAAGATTAGAAACTATATTTGATGAGAAATTCTAAAAAAGGAAATTATTTTTTCTAGATTAGGTTTGGCCTTTTGTTCTTAAAGACTTTTGATTATGACGCATAATAAATAATTTTTGCATTAGTAACGATGTCGTTTGTGAAAATTCATACCAACTTTTAGTAAAAACATTATTTAGATTTTTGAATAAAAAAACTTGTGTTGAGGGAAAACGATAATCTCACATCTTTCATAGTCAAAGATTGGACTGTAATTTTTAAGCAAGAAGCTACCATTGTCCTATAAATATATTTTTTTTTCAAAAAAACAAAACCATAAAAAAAAAAAAGAAGCATCGACTCAAAGCAAATAATATCTCATAACAGATTAATCCAAACAATTTTTGAATCAACAATACAATTTCTCCAAATTTTTAACAAATTAGTGAGTATCAAATACCAAGTTACCAACCGCCATATAAACTATTTTTGGTGTTAAATTCATATCAAATCCAATTTTATTTTATTTTTCATTTTTCTTGTGGTTAGAGTTTAAAATTTTCTTTCCGAGGTATGGGATTTAAATTTTGGGATGGACTGATAGAATTTATGAGATAAGAAAAAACTATCTCCCATTCTGAAATCTAATATCATATGCATTAAAAAGGGTAACCAAAAAAAAGTATATGTATTAAGAAAAACTCAAATTCCACATATATATATATATATATATATCTTATTTAGAAAGAAAAAAAGATACTAAAAATACAAAGAAAAATGACGTCAGAAAGCTCTCCAAAACATGCTTGATCGGCACCTGCATCCCTCCTTGGAACCCCATGAGTTCAACAATATCGACGGTTACAACACTCTCACACACACACGAAATTATAGAAAAAGTTTTCTTCCAAAGCTGGCTCCCAGACAACATACAATTTATTGCATAGTTTTGGAATGTTATTATAAGGGCGTTTTAATCAGAAAAATCCAATGGGATATGCATTTTACTTTCTTTTATAATACTTTTCAGGTTTTGCACGTGCTTAATTTTTTTCCCGAATGATTTTAAAAGTATATTACATTCAAAATTTTACATATATTCAAAATGTTTTGGCAAGGATTCAATTTTAATTTACAAGAAAAGAAAACTTTTATCTTTATCGATTAAATTAATCCATATGAGCTTTACTCTTTCCTTTCTTTTTTTTCAATGTTCAGAAAATGTTTTTTATCTAATATTCTTATTTTTTTATAATTTTTTATTTTTTGATAAAATAAATCTTATATAAATCTAAATTCGTTAATTATGCATTTCGAATTGGATTGTATGATCCCAATCATGGATCGGTAACGATCTAATTTGGATAATCTTGCAATCCTTTTTTTACTTTCATGCAATCAGGGTTTTTTTTTTTTTAATTTAAGAGTTTATTAAAATAGTTAATGATGGAGGGTGGCGATAGCATATAGCCATACCTGCTAACACTAATAGCAGTTTATTTTTCTGAAAACTCTATCCCCTAATTGATGTTCGAACTTTAAAAGATCATTTGAATTTTAATTAAATTGAATTGTATATATAAATTATATACATAAAAATATGCATCTATATTTTAAAAAAAAAAAAATTATGTTTACTTGATTTTCCTCCAAGTAAACTAAAGACGACTACATCTAGCGAATCATGTTTTTGGTAAGTAGCTATCTGCATTTTGCTTCCCGTTTCGCGAATCAAATCGATCCGCATTCTAAATAATTTAGGTTGATCCACTAGTTTTATGTGTGAACTTCAAATAATATTTTAATTAATCTTATAAAATTTTAAATTCTAATTGATTAATTAAATTGTAATTATTGTAAGTAAACCATACCTTTGTTTGCTGGAATAGAGATGTCAGCAGCTTAACTGACAGATGAAAGAGCGGCTAACAAAGCGGGATCAGCCTTCTATATTGTACGATGCCAGTTAGTCCGTCTTATCGGGTGACGGGCTCATTTTCGAGTCAGGTTCTATTTGGATAAATTGTGAGATTGGTTCTGGTGAGATTAAAAACAGCGGTGGCAGTGAAATTAATTACTGTAGCAATGAGATTGAGTATTGTAGCAGTGAAATTAAAATCAGTGATGATATATATGTTTGGATGCAAAAGCGATGACAGTAAGATGAGAATGAAAAATAACCATTAAAGATATTGCTCTAAAAATGTATTAATAAATTATTTATATTTTATTGAAATGATTATTTATATTTTAAAATAATTATTATTATATTTAAATAATAGTAATACATTTATACATCTTAAATTAAAAATAAATAACAAATATTAAATAATCACATAAATAATTTGATCAACATAATAATTATATAAATAATTATATAAATAATTATAAAATTATTTAAAAATTAAATATAAAAAAATAAATATAAAATAAAAATAAAGGCTACAACTATAGTTTAAAGCATAAAAAAGAAAAACATATGTACAAAATTGAAAAAAAGTCTCCACCGGAGAAGTTTTGCTTTCACTGGAGCTAAGTGGGGTGTGGCACGGTGAGAATGTCTCCACCGTTTCACACCCTTGTTATCCAAATGGATAAAGAATGTGATTTGGATCCCAAAAAAGATCCAATCGCACTGAACAGTGATCCCGTTTGATTTCAAACGGGGAGATGAGATTCATGCCGCTTGAACGAAAGAGGAAGCAGCAATAGCAACTCGCCCTGAGGAAGATCAACCATCAACTAGATTGATTGGCACGGTGCCTGATTCACTCGCCTCCGGAATGTCTTTTTTTCGCACATTTAGTCTGAAAGTGTGCAAATAATAAGGTTGGTCACTTGTATTGCATATTTTTTAAGAGTTTATTTATTTTTTGTTACAAAGGATGTTACAATCTGGGAATATATACGAAAATGGGTTGCAGATGCCGGAATTTAAATCCCAAATTTGTTGGATGCCATCTATTAAGGATAACTATATAAACTAACCGAGCTAAGTTTCGGGTTCTTTAAGAGTCTATTATCAATTAGTAATAAGGCTCTTACTTTTTAATAGTAACCTAATTAGCAGGTTAATTTCATCCATCTCAATCAAGCTACCTGAAGACTTGAAGAAAAAAAAATTTAATAAAAAAATCAAAATAGAAAAAGGTTAGATATTTATTCGATTTTTAAAACTTTATTTTAAATTTTTGTTAATTTTATTTGCTTTTTGAAATTCAATTTAACTTTTCAACTTAATTTAGTATTATGATGATTATTTGAATTTCATAATTATATAATAAATAACATTTAAAATTATTTCATTATAATATAACTTTGAATAAGCCATTCACCAAAATTAATATATATATATATATATTCATGATTTTATTGTATGTAAATTTTGGGTACTTACAAATTTTTTTAAGATTCAAGTAACTGTCTCAATTTAGCTGATTAATTCAGAATGTGCAGGTATATATTTATTCATATGTGATCTGATTAATTATTTGTATATAGGATAATGCAATGTTTTTTTGCCCCTTCTTTTCAGTATAAGGTCAATTGTTTCAAGCATTTTCTAATCTCAACATATGCCATGTTTACTCATAGGATTAATATGTAGACAGAGATAAGCTCACTTGTGATATCGATTAAGCTGTAAAGCTCAAAGAGGAAAGTAGGGTTCATCTCGAATGCAAGAGTGCAAAGTGCAATAGGCCTGTTCACAAATTGAGGTTAAGATATGATATTTTAAGTTTGAATTTTGGTCTGATTTATTATTTCATTAAAAAATTTTAATTATAAAAATATATACATATTAATATAAAATATTCTAATATATTGTGAATAATAAAATGAATTTTTTGACTCGAACCAAATTTTGTACAAATAATCTTGTTTTTACTATTTAAACCTAGACCCAATCTTATCCGAAACATAAATAGGTCCACTCTTACATCAATGATCAACCTCACGTGTCTGTCTCCTTTCTTAACTTCATGCAACTTGTACAAGTTTCACTTCTTAAGCTCAGGTATATCAAATTTCTGAGGGAGCCCCTTCTTTACAATAAGATTAACTAATTAAGCTGAAACTTTTATGTTAATCCTAAAACAATTTCTATATCTATAACTAGTTTCCCCTACTTTCTTTGACACAGCAGCCAACTTTCTCTTCTCTTCATTAACTTCACTTTCAAATTTCAATTCTTTGCTTAACCTTTCACTTCTAAATGTCAAAAACCATGCTAGGCAAAGCTGACTCTGCAGAGACCTCCATTAATTCAATCACTCAATCAAGTTCTAGTTTACGGATACCAGTGTTGAGCGAAACCTCCCAAGAAATTACTCATCCATTCTTATGCTTCCGTTGCCCAAAAAGGTTCTCTTCCTGGCATGCCTTAGGAGGTCACCAGAATGCGCACAAGAAGGAAAGAAATGAGGAGCACAGGCTCTATAACGAGCAACGCCTCGCATTGAAGAGGCAGTCTTCTTCAATAACTATTCCATCGCCTACGCCTCTCTCGATTGTCCCGCCTGGCATTATCAATAGCTATGATCGTCCAAAAGCGTCAGTTTTCATGCCTGCTGGGTTCGAAAACGGTCCAACAAGGACTGGAGTCAAGGGTGGAGAAGTCCCATATGAGGGTTCTCAAGAAAACCAAAATTCTCATCCTTATAATTACAAGCCTATCAATACGAAATTAATGCCGTTGAAGCTGTATCTGCATGAAGAAAGGGGTTTTTGGCCAAAAGCTGAAGAAGACAGCGTCTGTTGGTCCATTTGCTGATGAAGGCTTAATCAATGAAAGTAGGAAAAATGCTGATCAAAACACTTCAAAGGAGGAGGAGCTGGACTTGACTTTGAGGCTCTGAGGAAAGATGGAAAATTTTGGAAAAAAAAAAAAACAAGGATGTTTAAGGGCATCATAAATGAGAATCTGCTGAATATACAAAAAATAAATAAAACTAATTATGGGGAAAAAAAAAAAAAAAAAGAAGAAAGAATACTGTGGTGGTGATCCTCATGGATATTTCCAAATTTTCTTTCTTTAACTTGTCAGCTAAGTTCTTAATCTGTTGCTGTTAACTTGTTATATATGTAGAAGCCAGCTTCTGGCCATGGTTATTATGTTATATTATATTATGGTTACTATAATTAAGTTTCAAATATGTAATTTTCAGTTACCATTGTCATAACGGTTTTTCGACCGCTAAGACGATTTTGAAAACAAAAATGGAGTCGCCACCAATCTTTTTTGCTAGGTGTGATTGGCCACCTATTAAAACCGATTTTAGAAAAATATTTTAAAATTAATTAAAACATTTTGTAAAATCAATTTCGAAGTCCGCGCTTTGAACCAGAGAGAAAACAAAAACAGGTTCGGGAGTCGGTTACGTGCGGGGAAGGATTAGCACCCCGCAACGCCCGTTTAGAAAACGGTACCATTTAATCACGTGTTATCTTAAATCTCGATTTAATGGACTTGACATCGGTATTTAAAATTAATTCTTTTTTTATTTTATTTTTTTTTAAAAAAAAACACGTTTATTTTTTTTTAATTTTTTTTTTAAATTATTATTATTTTTTTGAATGGTTATTATGTTATATTATATTATGGTTACTATAATTAAGTTTCAAATATGTAATTTTCAGTTACCATTAAGTAAAAAAAAAAAAATCTGGTTTAGCTGTATTATTAATAGTTAATGTTTTCTCCTTTTTTGTGGTGGTTTAAAGAGCGTTATGCACAAATCAAATTATTAGGAATCTAACAAATATGTCAAGCATAGCTAAGACCAGCTTTAGAGGAAAAAACCATTAATCAAACAGCATGATGACAAAGTTCAGCTTAGAAACGCCTACAAGAACTCTGCAATCTCAATATTTTAATATTAACTCCGGGTCTTGATCATTAGCAAAGTGAGTTTCTGTATTAATTATATGTATATATATAAAATAAAATAAAAAAATCATTAGTTTTTCATGCATTGGGTAATTTTTCTATTTAAAATTTCTCTCAAACAACACATGAACTATATTGCAGCAGTAACAGTAGTCTTCAAAGTGGATATAGTTAATTACCAAAATTTGTTTTTGTTGAACTACTACTCCTTGGACTGATGCAAGTAATGAGATACCTGAGGATGGAGTTATTAAGAATTAGGATGAGTCTGCAGACAGGGTTAATGCATGCTTATACAGGGTGGTGCCTTTGCCTCAAAAGTCGAAATTTTTGCTTCTAATTAATCTCTAACTGAAAGTAGTGGGAAATATATAGTACTTAGTTTCTGTGTATGTTAGTGGATTCAAAAATGAGTGCCGTATATGAATATGTGTCAGATACTGGTATACTCAATATTTTTTAAGTTTTTCTATATATTTGTAAGATCATATTTCATACCCATGTTCGAATATGTATCGGATACAAATATCGAACACGAATACTTTAAAAAAAATGAAAAGTCCTAGTAACATAGGCTTTTCTTTCTTTCATGTGTTTTCCCTTCTTTGTTTTTCACTGGTATGCTATCTCTTTCCATTCTTTTCTCTTCCTTCATTTCAAATCCTTAACTTTTTGGGGTTTATTTTATCAAACAATATTTTCAGAAAGAACAAAAGTTGAAAGGTATAGTACTTAATTAGTTTCCTGTTCTTCAAGTGGATTCCTTTGATTTATCCTGGTCTGGCAGCCCCTAATTCCTTTCTTTTTCCCTCATTTCACAACAACATTTCAGAAAGAACAAAAATTAATGAGGCTAAAGCAATAACAAAAATATAACGCTTAGGGGGGTCTGAACCAAAAACCAACTAAACAACATAGAATGGCAAAACTACAGATATACAAGAGAACTGTTACAATGTCCTTATTAATTAATCCAAAGTGTTTGACTCCAAAGGTTATTGTGCACTGAAATTTTAAACCTTTCCTTCTATCATTAGCTTCACTATACCTTAATTTTCCATTTCTATTAAAAAAATATGTTTTAACACGAGTCAACAATTTCTATTAAGGGTGCTCAAATTATATTATTCTCTGACTTTTAACATACTTTAATACCATAATTTTATTTCTTCTTCAGGTCCAGCACTACTCTCCTCTATATATCCTTTTGCTTTGTAGCCTTTTCTCTTTCAATCTACATATTTCCTTTGCCTTTTCCTTTCATAGTCAATCAAAGTTCTTAGCTGAGGCCTTAGGTAGGGGCTTTGGTCTTCAAACAAACCCCACATCATACCAGCATGGTGCAACCAGGAGAATCAGACTCCAAAGGAAAGGCTGTTGTTGCTTCATCAGAGCCAAATCCTGATGAGTTCAAGTGCCCAAGATGTTCCAAATTTTTTTACTCTGCACCTGCCTTATGTGGCCACCAAAACGCCCATCGTCTTGTGAAAGAACCCATGAAAATGTCACCGGTTCTAGCAGCAGTTTTGAATAACCCTCTTCCCCCTGATGATAAGCCTGTATTGATCCCTCCGCGTCCTAAACCTGCTGGAGTTAATCCTACAAGGGTCAAGGAGGTTGTTTCTAAGCAGCCTAGTACTGCTGCTGCAAATGTATCTCCTCGTTATCATCCTTATAAGAGACTAGACAAGGAGGAGCCTATCCAGCTCCAAGACAAATATCTCATGAAAGAAACTACTAGCTACAATAATAATCCTCATAAGAAGCCAGAAGGTGAGGATTTTCTGAGGCAGCTTCTCCAAAAGGAGACTCGATATCATCCTTATGAAATGGTAGTGCCAGAGTACAATCAGGAGTACTCTAACTCCCAGTGCCTCACCATGGATCTGCTGGGTGAATGGATGCCCATAAGTGGTTTTGGAGATCATGGTCACCTCGGAAAATCCTCTGGGGAAACCCTATCTCATCCTATTTTAAGGAATTATCCCATGGAAGGGGAAGCAGGTCTTCAGATTGGTTCAAGAACAAGCACTGGGAATTTGGACTTAGAATTGAAGCTAGGGTTTTGAGGGAAGATTAGATTACACCTGTGGTTTGTCAGTGTTAATGGATGTAACTTTTGGTCTGCTTGAATTCCCTTTTATATGTCAGATAAAATGTTGTCTGCTTTGCTTAGCCCCAAAACTTAACCCTTTTGTTTTTAAGACAGAATCTACTAATCAATCTATAAGATCGGCTGGTGCTGAAGATACAAGTCTAGGGTTTTAATTGTTGTTTCTTTTGTGCTGCTTTTTTTTCTTCCTGAAGTAGTATATGAATATCAAATGAAATGAAGCAAACAATGTTTTCTCTATCTCTAATCATAAAAATCTTCTTTTTTTTCCCATAAATCTTGAATATCTTCTTGATCTCCTGCTTAAATTTGTTATTATAAGAATCAATGACATTAAAACCTTGTAGAGTGCGTCTGATTTGCTACATATTTTCACATGTAATTTTTTCATCTTATTTGATAAACTCGTTAAAATTTAATAATAATCATAAACTCAAAATTCTCATCATGTTATTTTATATATATAATAAATATTTACATCAAATACTACAAGTTTAATGACTGTACAAAATAGTTGCATATGGTTTCTTGTTTCTTACAAAAAACGAAAGATTAATTCAATAATATAATGTAACACGTGTAGATTGATAAATTCTTTATAATTTACTGTAATCATAAATATAAAATATAAAGACGACAATAATAATATATAATGAAACATGTGTAAATTGACAAATTTGTTACAACTTACGGTAATCATAAATATGTATATTGATAAATAAAAAACAATAAATTAATCTCGATAATATATAATGTAATAAGTGTAAGTTGATAAACTCGTTACAAATTACGGTAATCATAAATATCTTTATTGACAAATACAAAAGAAACGATAAATTAATTTAACAATATATAAAAAAACATGTGTCAATCGATAAACTCAGTTTCAAGTCGTTAAACTCGCTGATATGTAATAGAACACATGTAAGTCGCTAAACTCGTTACAAGTTATAGTAATCATAAATATGTATATTGACAAATACAAAAAACGACAAATTAATTCAATAATATATAACAGAACACGTGTAAGTCGATAAACTCATTATAACTTACTATAAATAATCATATATATATATATTTTGACGAATCTAGCTGCTGAAAAGGTAGTACCACAATTTTATGTATATTAATTCGTATTTTGTAAGGATTTATCTTCTTTTAATTTGTTAATAAAATCTTATGGCTTAAAAAAAAATTCAACTGAAAGATAATCGAAACTTTTTTTTTTCTATATAAAGATACAACAATTTACTAATAAGCATATAATTAAAAGCATATAAGTAGATGATCGTACAACAAATCAATGATTTATATAAATCAATTAAACAAAAAACGTCAAAGGCAACTCTAAGCTGATTTATGATTTACAGAGAATACTTTTGACTATGTATTATACTTTACTATAGAAGGTTCATGACAAATAGAGGTGCTCATGGGCCGGGCCGGCCTACCGGCCCATATTTACTATTCATTATATTAAAAAAAATTATTTTTTTATATATTTTTAAAATTAAATTTAAAAAATATTATTTTTTTATTAGATAAACAGTGATTCGGGCCGACCTGGATCACTAAAAGGTCGGGCGGGTTGCCCGGCCCGTGAGCAGGTATAATGACAAATTCAAAGCTTGATTTATTCACCACTATTATTTCAATGAGTAGCTAGATTAACTTACTATGGACACTTTTATGTAGCAACAAATTTTTTTTTGAGTAACTTATTACTTAAATAATGTTGCACAATATATTTTTTTTAGCGCAAGAAGTATTATATTGCAATAGGCTCTTATAAATTATATTTTGCAACAACAACATACTCAATAATTAATTTTTGGTACAAAAGAATCAACGTAGTCTGAGAATAAGAAAAAAGGGTTTCGTATGTTGGAATTTTAACCCCAGATTTGCTGGATGTCACTTTTTCAAGATGACTGCGCATAGATCAATTAGACTTAGACCCAAATTCAACATACTCAATAATTATTGTGCAACACTATCATTTGCAGTATACTTTAGAATAATTTATATTTTATTACAAATAATCTTTTTATAACATAAGAGTTTTATATTGCAATAGATATTGCACACTATTTTTATAGTAAATATATATTAAAATTTGTTACAAGATACTTTTTATAACACAATAAATTTAATAACTTACAACATCTTATTATCATGATGTGCAACAAGGCGTATTTCAATTAGTAAGGTAATAGGTTTAATTTGGGTAGAAATTTATATTCAAGTCATAGTAGTCCTTTTTTTTTTGGTAATTTGGTACAACATGATGAATTCATTGATAATTAATAGCAATTTGCATATTATTCTTGAGTACTTATAATACATAACAAAAATTATAAGCAATTTGCATATTATTGCTTGAAAAGTAAGAAGTTAATTAGGGAAAACAAACATATATAGAAGCATATGGCCTTTCTAATTATTTAGTAATATTTACAAATATGGCTTTCATTAAACATGTAACTTATGTTTTTTTTTCTTTGACCAATTTAGAATTATGTTGTTTGGACTTTTCATTTTTTTAATATTTGTGTCCGACACATATTCGAACATGAGTATAGGATATGATCTGTTAAATATATGAAAACAACTTTTTTTAAAAATTAAACATACTTATATCGAACACATACTCATATTTAATATTCATCCGAATTCGAGTAACATATATTTAGAATATATTTTTAGAATAGGTTGGTAATGGAGGAGTGTTTTCCATGTATATGATAGCATTTATGAAGATATTTGGAGTGTGATAAGGTATATTAATTACAAAATCCAAAGGGGGTTACCAATGCCATAGCTTAAATTTGAAAGCTTGCTTTTTCAGTTGGTCCAATGGGATTCATAGTTTTGTTTTTCAACCACAGAACCAAACATTGTATATAAATCCTTCCTTCCTTATTTAAAACTTCTTTAATTCACAAATACAAGATAAAGGGATTCCTTCCATATTTGCTCTGACAAAGAGATATGGTTAATTGAATCAATTAATGCGTCTTTTGGTTACTTAATAAATTTCATTGGCTTAGCAAAACAAACAAAAAATGCGTCCTTGGTCGGTTTTTATATGGTTGGTTACTATATACTTCCATTAAGACCCAGGAATGAACCTATGGCTAAGCCTAGTTGATTTATGTGGTCATTTTAAAGATGTGACATCCTATTATTTGGAATTTGAATCTCAATATCTGCAACTCATTTCCCTATTTTGACAAAAAAATGACAAATTAATTCAATAATATATAACAGAACACGTGTAAGTCGATAAACTCGTTACAACCTACTATAAATAATCATATATATTTTTGAAGAATTTAGCTGCTGAAAAGGTAGTACCACAATTTTATGTATATTAATTCGTATTTTGTAAGGATTTATCTCCTTTTAATTTGTTATAATATCTTATGGCTTAAAAAAAATTCAACTGAAAGATAATCGAAGCTTTTTTTTCTATAAAAAGATACATGCATTTACTAATAAGCATATAATTAAAAGCATATAAGTATATGATCGTACAACAAATCAATGATTTATGTAAATCAATTAAACAAAAAACGTCAAGGGCAACTCTAAGCTGATTTATGATTTACAGAGAATACTTTTGATTATGTATTATACTTTAGTATAGAAGGTCCATGACAAATTCAAAACTTGATTTATTCACCACAATTATTTCATTGAGTAGCTAGATTAACTTACTATAGACACTTTTACGTAGCAACAAAATTTTTTTGAGTAACTTATCACTTAGATAATGTTGCACAATATATATTTTTTTTCATCACAAGAAGTATTATGTTGCAATATGCTCTTATAAATTATATTTTGCAACAATAACATACTCAATAATTATTATTTTTGGTACAAAAGAGTCAACGTAGTCTGAGAATAAGAAAAAAGGTTTTATATGTTAAACCCCAGACTTGTTGGATGCCACCTCTTCAAGATGACTGCGCATAGATCAAATAGACTAAGACCCGAATTCAGCATACTCAATAATTATTGCGCAAGACTATCATTTGCAGTATACTTTACAATAATTTATATTTTATTACAAATAATCTTTTTATAACATAAGAGTTTTATATTGCAATAGATATTGCACACTATTTTTTATAATAAATATATATTAAAAATTGTTACAAAATACTTTTTATAACATAATAAGTTTAATAACTTGCAACATCTTGTGATATCTATCACAAGGCACTAGATGGAGAATTGGTGATGGCAAATCAATTAGCATATGGGGAGACAGATTGCTACCCTTGAATGGGTTCACAGTTTCTTCAAATACCAATACACTTTCAAGGAACTGCAAGGTTGAGGCTCTCATTGATAGAGAACATATGAACTGGAAGGAAGGTCTTATCAGGAATGAATTTACACAGGATGAGATGGACACCATATGCAACATCCATCTATACAAATCGGCTACACTAGACAAGCTAGTTTGACATTATGCAAAGGAGGGGAGATACATTGTAAGAAGTGGATATCGAAGCCTTCTCAACCAACAACTTGGCATTGGTCCTCAAAGGCTCATATGTAAAACGATATGGGAAACGAATGTACTAAACTAGGTTAAGGTTTTTGGATGGCGTATCTGTCATGGAATTCTACCAACGAGTAAGAAGCTAGCTGCAAGGACAAAAGACCTAGAATGCAAATGTCCAAGATGCGAATTTGAGGAAGATGATATACATGCTCTAAAAAATTGCTCACTATCAAGGACAGTACTTGAACACAACCATTTCCCTCAAGAGTTGATTAGAGATGAGATTGGAAGTTGTGCTGAGTGGATGGAAATTGCAGCCAAAAAACTCAACAGATAGGAGTTTGAGATGTTTCTTTTAACTGTATGGGCAATATGGAATGCAAGGAATGATGAGACTAAAAAACAAAAAAAAAAGCTTATAAAATCCAGAGTTGTGAACAATGCCAAGTCATACATGGATGAATATAGGCATGCTCAAGAGCAGCAACAGACACCAACTCAGATCAGTAACATCATCATTTGGCAACCACCACCTATGCAACTTTTGAAAGTGAACTTTGATGGTGCCTTCGATGCTCAGTAGAAGAAAGGAGGAATAGGAGTAATTATACGAGATTTTGAAGCATTTGTGATGGGGGCAGCAGCAATTAGAATACATCAGGTGAACGAAGCCTGGCTAACTGAAGCAATGGCAGCAGTCAAGGCTTTGGAGGTTGCGTAGCAAATGAGATATCACAGGATAATTCTTGAAGGATATGCTCTACAAATCACACAGAAGCTAATGAAGGATAAGGAAGATCTCTCTACAATAGGCCCTATTATAACAGAAGGAAAATGCAGAATGAGAGAGTTTACAGTATGCAAAGTACAACACATAAGATGAGGTGGAAATCAGGTAGCACATGCACTAGCAAAGATCAGCTTATCTTTAGAAGAAGATTTATTTGGGTTAGAAGAATACCCGGAAACAATACACCAAGTTGTAATGACAAATGCTATTAACATTCAATAATACAACTGGAGTTCTATTGTCAAAAAAAAAAAAAACTTGCAACATCTTATTATCATGATGTGCAACAAGGCGTATTTCAACTAGTAAGGTAAGAGGTTAATTTGGGTAGAAATTTTATATTCAAGTCATAGTAGTCCTTTTTTTGGTAATTTGTTACAACATGATGAATTCATTGATAATTAATAGCAATTTGCATTTTATTCTTGAGTACATATAATACATAACAAAAATCACAAGAATCAGCTATAGCCAAAAAAGAAATTAAATTAAGATGCAAATTTAACTGATCATTGACATCTATGACAAAGACAAACTTAAAAAATAAATTCAGCAAAGTATATATATATATATTTTTTCAAATTTATAGATGTGATAATTCTTTTATAATTATCAAACTGTGTAAATAGAGGAAGCAACCAATAGATATATTGAGACTGGTTTACTGCTTGAAAAGTAAGAAGTCGATTAGGGAAAAAAACATATATAGAAGCATATGGCCTTTCTAATTATATAGTAATATTTACAAACATGGCTTTCATGAAACATGTAACTTATCTTTTTTTTTCTTTGACCAATTTAGAATTACTAGGTTTAGCTACACGTGCATTGCACGTGAGTGATATATCATGTAATTAATAGTTGTAAAAAAATCTAAGATTTAATAAATAGCAAAGTAAAAGAATCAGTTCACTTAGTTTTATCAATTGGCATATGACTATGCATAGGAGGATGTTGACAAAATAGGCAATGATTTATGGATTATATAATCAAATTAATCATGCAATGGTATATACAAGTCACCTTATATTTCGAATTCCCTCCATTGAATAGTTTGAAGAATTATCAATAATAATTAATGATTGTGTCACCTTATATTTTGAATTCCCTCTATTGAATAGTTTGAAGAATGATCAATAAAAATTAATGATTATGCTTATTCCACACTATTTCTGATGAAACTATTCATGTAATAATTAACCACAACCTTAGGATCCAATTTTCACAGTGAAATTGGCAATTGATAATATTTCTTTCTAATAATACTAAATTTAAACCTTGCCTAATTCTCTAATCGAAACTTTTGCGAGTATGTGTTAATCGAGTTGCTCTTAGGAAAGCACAAAGCAATGTAATGCTCCCACAATTAGCTAACTTATAAGTTCGTGAAGTTATATCCTAAGCCTTAATATGATATGATCACTATAGCTAACATTCTTGATAGAGTTGGTAAAAAATTGAGATTTTCATGAATGCACGTCAGATAAAAAAAGGGGCAAGCTATATATTTTAGAGGTGTAATTGTATTGATATTACAATTTATAGCAAATAGTCCCTTCCAATACATGCAGTAAAGTATAATAAAACTCGTTAGAAATTTTACTTAAAATTAAACTAATTCAACTTCTAAACCAACGTATCTTTAGTGAAATTAAATTAGGGAAAGCATAAGAGAAACTGTTTCCACCCGATAACACAAAAAAACAATTACATATATATTAGTTTTTTAAAAGTTTTTTCATCAATTATAGAAAAAGTTTGGGACTTTCTGCATACTTTCAACTAATTTATAAATGTTAACCACAAAACGAAATCTAAGTTTTCAAGTTTCATGTGGTTTGAAAATCAGCTTCCCTTTTTATGTATGTGATCAGTATATATGCCCATGAATTATCCATCCAAGTAGTACAAATTGGCTAAGCAACATGTCAAAAAAGAAAAATAACGACTCGCTATTTGTTTTGCACTATATGTACTTGCGAACAAAAGAAAACACATATAACTCTTTAGTAGGGTTCCAGAAAAAACAAAGTATAATAAGTTGTTACAAATAGGGTTAGAAAATCAATATAAACTTAAATTTAAATAGATCATAAAAGAAATAGAAATAGCTTACTGTGTAAAATAAGCATGTTACAAATAAGCATGTCACCTTATCATAATAGGACCTATATTACTTTGCTATTTACAAACACATATTTTAACCATCTCTAATTAATAGGCTTAGCTACACGTGCGTTGCACGTGGGTGATATATCATGTAATTAATATTTTTAAAGAAATCTAAGCTTTAATAAGTAGGAAAGTAAAAGAATCAACTCACTTAACTTTATCAATTGGCATATGAATATGCATATGAGGAAGTTGACAGAATAGGCAATGATTTATGGATATTATAATCAAATTAATTATGCAATAGTAGATATAGTCACCTTATATTTTGAATTCCCTTTATTGAATAGTTTGAAAAATGCTCAACAATAATTCATGATTGTGTTATTCCACACACTATCTAGTGAAACTATTCATGTAATAATTAACCATTACCTTAGGATCCAATTTTCATAGTGAAATTGGCAATTAATAATATTTCTTTCTAATAACACTAAATTTAAACCTTGCCTAATTTTTCGATCGAAACTTTTTCGAGTATGTGTTAATAAAGCAAAAATTGCTCTTAGGAAAACACTAACCAATATAATGCTCCCACAATTAGCTCATTTATAAGTTTGTGAAGTTATATCCTAAGCTTTAACATGATATGATCACTATAGCTAGCATTCTTGACGGAGTTGGTAAGAAATTGAGATTTTCATGAATGCAAGTTAGATAGAAAAATGGGCAAACTATATATTTTAGAGACGTAATTGTATTGATATTACAATTTATAGCAAATAGTCTCCTCCAATACATGTAAATAAGCATAATAAAACTCGTTAAAAGTTTTGTGCTTAAAATTAGACTAATTTAACTTCTAAACCAACTCATCTTTAGTGAAATTGAATTAGGGAAAATATAAGAGGAACTATTTTCACCCGATAACACAAACAAACAATTATATATATATTAGTTTCTTAAAAGTTTTTGCATCAATTATAGAGAAAGTTTGGGACTTTCTGCATACTTTCAACTAATTTATAAATGTTAACCACAGAATAAAATCTAAGTTTCAAGTTTCATGTGCTTTGAAAATCAATTTTTTTTTTTATGTCTGTAATCAGTATATATGTCCATAAATAATAATTAGGCCTAAACTAATTAGGTTTCATTAATGATTGTAGTAGCCTTCAAAGAAAATATATTTTTTTAAGAAAAAATTAATAAACCATTATCAAGGATAAAATAATTTTAAAAATTAATAAATCATTATTAAGAATAAAATGATTAAATTTTAGCATTAAGGATAAAATAATTAATTTTAAAAATTAGCAAAGTATAGTAATATTATTTATTTATTTTTTGTATTTAAAAATAAAGAGAATGAATTCAAATTGAAAATCCACAAATCAAAAATGGATCTTTAATGACGATTGTAAACTTAAACAAACAAATAATAGAACATCAATTATCTCATGGTTCGAATCCCAGCATTTTCAATACATTTTTTTTTAATTTTAGATTACGATCTCTTTTATACCAAAAAAAAAATAGACCGATTGAAGTCATTTCAAGTCTCAACACAAAGAATTTCAAATTGTAAAATCATTTCTTGACCGAGTGATTATCAGCCAACCAAAGAAATATGTTGACTGAATTTTCTTTTCAGCTTCTTCGATAACATATATTTATCAAAAACGTGTTCGCCAAAACTATTCAAGGATAAGAATTAGGCCTAAAACGAAAAGTCACAAATAATAATTAGGCTTAAAATAATTAAGATTAATTAATGATTTATAGTAGACTATAAGAAAATTAGATTTTTATTAAAAAAAAAAAAATTAATAAATCATTATCAAGGATAAAATTGTTAAGAAAATCAATAAATCATTATTAATTATTTTAAGTAGCCTATAAGAAAATTTATATTGTATAAATTAAAATATAATTATTATTTTAAAGGATAAATTTTAATTATTTTAATTTTAGTAGGGTAATAATTTGTTATCATGAATTAATTACATTTATGTAATTATTATTTTATATATATTTGTTATAATTTAATTGGTTATTATTATGCAAGTCATATATAATTGATGAATATTTATTATATATGGCATCATTAAAATATGGATCGGAACCCTTTAAATCATGATTTTAATATATAAATATTTAAATCATGGTTTCTAGTAATATATGTCTAATTATAAAATTTTAATAATGATAACTATTTGTTAGGATATATGTTCTACTCTGCGAAGTGAGATAGAGTTCTAAAGAAATTTAAACTCTTTACAAAGGAGTTCTAAAATAACTTTAATTGGATGATTCATGAATCCTTGCAATTTTATTGATTGGCTAAAATTATAAATTTATTTTATTTAATTTAAAAATAAATTGAATGACTTATAGTTGAACTTTGATTAGACAAAAATTCTTTAATTAAAAAAAAATTCATTTGACATGTGTCAATTTATAATTTGCCAAAAAAATTTCATTCTACATAAGGATAACATAGTTAATTTTAAAAATTAATAAGGGTATATATGTCATTCATTATTTATAATTTTGGAGTTAATGCTTAAAATATATAGTATAGATGTTGTTTTGGACTTTTTATTTTTTTTTTAAATATTTGTATTCGACACATATTGAGACATGAGTATAGGGTATTATCTTTTAAATATATGGGAAAAAAAACTTATTAAAAAAATTAAACATACTTATATCGAATACATACTCATATTTAACATTCACCCGAATTCGAATTACATATATTTAGAATCTATTTTTAGAATAGATTGGTAATGGAGGAGCGTTTCCATGTATATGATAGCATTTATGATGATATTTGGAGTATGATAAGGTATATTTATTCGAAAATCCAAAGGGGGTTACCAATGCCATAGCTTAAATTTGAAAGCTTGCTTTTTCAGTCGGTCCAATGGGATTCATAATTTTGTTTTTCAACCACAGAACCAGACATTGTAAAAATAGATAAATAAATATAAATCCTTCCTTATTTAAAACTTCTTTAATTCACAAATACAAGAGAAGGGGATTCCTTCCATATTTGCTTTGACAAAGTGATGTGGTTAATTGAATCAATTAATGCGTCCTTGTCCAGTTTTCATATGGTTGATTATTATATACTCTTATTAAGACCAGGAATGAACCTAAGGCTGAGTCTAAGTTGATTTATGCAATCATTTTAAAGATGTTACATCTAATTAATTTAGAATTCGAATCTCAGTATCTGTAACTTTTTCTTCAATTTCTCTGACTATAACTTCTTTTTTATCAACAAAAAAAAAAAATTTG
Source organism: Fremontodendron californicum (assembly GCA_030761205.1). NCBI lineage: Eukaryota > Viridiplantae > Streptophyta > Magnoliopsida > Malvales > Malvaceae > Fremontodendron > Fremontodendron californicum. Next base: position 33,168,469 of record JAULJL010000005.1, read on the forward strand.
AGACCCACAAATTAGATGGAAAACTGTTGTGCTGATCTAATCTATATGCGAAGGCTAAAATGTTAAAAGGATAAATGTATGTTATTTTTTTTTATACGGTCAGGGTATTTCAAATTTTGTCTTAATTTAATCTTTTTTTCAAACAATTTTAAGTGCACATCTCTTACAATATTGATTTGGTGTATTCAAAATTTTAGTCCGGAAATTTTCTCACAAAAAAAAATCCGATTGACAAAAAGGGAACTCCTCTCTTAAATCTTAATTACCAGCTGAACTAACTCTTTATGTATTGTATGTTTTTCTTTTTACAACCTAGAAGATTAATTATTAAGTAGTTAAATGCTTAATTTGAGAAGTAATTAAATGAATGTATAATGCTGATTGCGAGTTATGAACTAATTATTTTGTACGACTGCAGCTCTTATTTTGAGATAAAAGGAATTCAATTAATATATAAGCTATATATATAAAATGGTATAGTCATTTATATATGGAGTTAAAACTAAATAATTATATATTGACAATATTTTTCCCACTGATCTTGTTTTCCTGTTTTTCAAATTTTATTGGTATCGCACAGATTCTTTGGACCTCATTTTTGACCAAACGAAAATGTTAATTGCAACAACATACAACATTGTCCTTCACAATTCCACTTGTTATATATCCCTTAATTTCTCAATTCATGATTAAATGCATGCAATATCTGTCTAAACTGCATGCAGCACCTTGTATGTTTTTTTTTTTATGATAAAACCCTAAACCTAGCTAATAATATCTCAGCCTCTGAATCTGTTTCCTTCCTATAAAATAACATTTCTTACTTTTTTAACCCCAAAATTTTGACTATGTTATATCAACTAAGGTACACCAAAAATCCTCTAAAAATTGTCACAAAAAAAAAAAAATACTGTAAATGGCCTCTCCTGGTTTGCTTTCAAAATCCACCCCTCTCTCTGTCTCTCTTCTCCCTTTGATTCAATATTTTTATTGCTATATCCATCAACATGCAAGCCAAGGCCAAGTCCAAATCCATGTGATCTTGTCCTTCAATGTTCTCCAAGGCCTCCCATCCCATCCCTCAAATGCCTTAGCAGGAGACCATCAAAATGCATTAATCGCAAGAGAGGAAGCCTTGGGCTTGGCAGGGATAAATTAATGCTTTCAAGGAACTAGTCGGAAACACAAAGCCGATACCAGGGATAGTTATCGAGCCTTTTTTAATATAATGGTTATACCACCCTGCAAAGATTGCCAATACATTGGCTATACTTGGGGTGACCTGAATAGCCCAAGCAGGCTCTAGCACTGATCATCAACTATCAATGCCAGTTTATGAAGGTGAAAAAAGCTGCAGACTGTACCATTGACTGAGGATTACAGTTATCATTTTGAGAGGGGAAAAAAAAAAAAGTCCAGAGAAAGGGATGGGGGGAAGATATCCAAGAAACCCTCCTTCCAGCAAAACTGAGAAGAAAATTTTAACTGATGAAAAACAAAACTACACATTGACAGCTTCATTTACTTTCAATACTAATAATAATACACAAGTGAAGCTTTTCATATACAATGCCCCAATGGATACTACAAATTTGAAGAATCGATCCAAAAAAAAAACCTCATGGAATACACAATGGCTCCCCACTTGTAATGCACAACAACATTCTCTAGACACTACTCTCCCAAACCAATACTAACCGAAGCCGAGTTATTGAACCCCTGAACCATCATTCCTGCAGGTTCACTTCAAACTCACCTCACTGTTTCCCTTGCATTGATTCCGAAACAACAGTATCCACTCCATTGGATTTTTTTAATTTGGAAACAAGAACCCACATGTTTGCAAGTTCATTTTCCAGATAAGCTTCTCTTTGCTTAGATTCTTCAACCTTTCTTTGAAGCTCGGTCTCTCTGTGATCCTTCTCTAGAAGAGCAGCTTCATATGAAAGCTCTCTCTCTTTACTCATAGCCAGTTCCTTCTTTAGATCTGAGGGTGATCCAACTTGGTCATGTCGTTTGGTCAGACTCTCTCTTCGGCCGTTCCATAGTGTACTTGTTCGACGTTGTGTCGGAGAGTTCTTTGCTGCTGCCAGTTCTGCAGCTAGTCTCTCGTTATGATTCATTAGTTTAGTAACTTCTTCAGACAATGCCTTAAGCTCCACAGCAGCAGCTGAGGCTAGCCCTTTGGCATATGAACTCTCTTCTGCCAGTTTCTGGTTCCGCAGTTCTAACTGTTCTTTTGACTCGGTTAGTTCCACAATTTTCTGCTTCAGTTCTTCAATCTCAGCCACCTGATCGAGCAAAATCAGGAATTTAGCTCTAATGTTGACATTCATGAAAGTGAAATCATTAAAAAGTCAGCACATAATGAAAGTTAAGTTAAACGAAAGCATACATACTAATATCAATGTAATCTATAATCTGGGAAGAAAAACAAGGCAATACATGGTATGATATAAACTTATATGTTTTGAGATAGCTGGCTTTATCCCAAGAGATAACATACAAGACTTGGATTTAGATTCATATTTAACTACCTAATCTATGATACAAAAGCTCTATCTCCTTAGGACTTCTCTGCATTTTAAGTGTTGCATGAAGGAAAAATGTTGGATTATCACGAGTAGAACAAGGGTGTTGCTTTATTGCATGAACTACAAATTTAGAGAAATAAGAAGTTATTTCCTTTTCACACTAGAGTTCTCTGTAAAAAAAAAAAAAAAAAAAAAAAAAATTATTATCAAGCACCAAATTGTCTTCACAAATATAAAGGTTTAACACATTTCCAAGGAACTATGAGATTATCTCCAGTTTTCATTTTGGTTACTCAAAAAATATAATCTAAGAAATTAATATCTAGAAATAATGCAATTACTAAAAGGAGGTAGAGCATGGGGACAAGTGTGAGTGGTATACGGTTGCATGACTCGGCCTTAAAAAAAGGCACACTCAATTAAGGTACCATATGAGCAATGAAGGCATCAAGTATTTAGAAGCACCTGTGCTTTTATAAGCAAATCTTCATCACTATCTTTTGATGCCGCAACTTCTTTGTCCACCTGCAGGCCTTTCATTTTTGCGAATTGTCGAGAATTAGGGGCTATAGGACTGACATTTTGTGATTCTAGTGCATCAGAGAGCTGCTGCTTTAAGGAGACAACTGTTTCTTGCAATCCTTCACATTCACAAATCTGATAAAAGAGGTTCAAATCAGAAAGGGCTCTCAGAGGATGACACTTGTGAGGCATGAACATTGGACGAATATATATATATATATATATATATATATGTTGAGTACGTATATTGTTGGAAATCAGGGATTGACTGGAAATCAGGGATTTGACTGATTGAAATCCCAAGATTATAGTAATTAGCTGTAAATTAGTAGAGCATAATTTTAGGGTGTAAATAGAGCTGTAAATTAGGGATTTGAATTCCTATCTTTTAGGGATTGAATTCCTATCTTTTAGGGATTTAGTAAACCCTTCCTTCATGTATAAATACCCTGTAACAGACTAGTTCAGATCAGAATACAATAAAACCTTTCTTCATGGTATCAGAGCTATAGGCTCATTTTTTTTTTCTGGGATTTGAAATCTGTCCAAGAACAGAATTTCTTCTAATTTTTTTTTTTTCAGCCTTCATAGCTGAATTTCTGGTCACTGATCAGCAGCCTTCATTGCTGATTTTTCTTTCAAAAACAATCTCTTTACAAAATGTCTTCCATGACCGATAATGCTTCTACCGCCCAATCCAAAGAGGTGGCACTAAGTCAAACAACAGGTGAACTACAGAGTATTCAATCAACCTACAGATTGAATGGCAAAAACTATATGAAGTGGTCTGAAATGGTTCGGACCTTTCTAAAAGGGAAGGGAAAACTGAGTCATCTCCTTGGAACTGGACCCCAGAAGGGAGATCCCGAATTTGATACTTGGGATGAAGAGGACTCCATGGTAATGTCTTGGCTATGGAATTCCATGCTGCCAGAAGTCAGTGATACGTTCATGTTTCTGCCAACATCTAAAGAAATATGGGACGCAGCAGAACAGACTTATTCTAAAGTTAGAGATGCTGCTCGAATCTTTGAGATTAAAACTAAAATATCTGCCACTAAACAAGGAGGTTGCTCAGTCACGGAGTATGCCAACCAGTTGAAGAATCTATGGCAAGAGATGGATCATTCCCTGTGTATTGAGATGAAGTGCAGTGATGATGCAGCTGTGTTAAAGAATTTTATTGAAAAGGATCGAATTTATGACTTTCTTGCTGGTTTAAATGTTGAATTTGATCAAGTGAGAGTCAAGATATTGGGAAAAAAAGATTTACCCTCGCTGAATGAGACCATCTCTATTATCAATGCTGAAGAAAGTCGAAGGGGAGTTATGTTTTACTCACCATCGGTTGAAGGATCTGCAATGATATCTGAAAAAAACAATGGTGACAGACCAAAGTTTAATGCTGGAAAAGATTCAGAAGTTGCGAGAATGGAGTCTCAGCCCTCAAACAAGGATAACCTCTGGTGTACCCACTGCAAAAAGCCCCGTCATACTAAGGAGCACTGTTGGAAGCTTCATGGCAAGCCACAAAGTTCTCAGTGGAATAGAGGACCTAAAAGTGGAACACAAAGAAGCCGGGTGCATATGACTCAATCCAAAGAAGACGGATCAAATGAGTTCAATGGTGGAGAACAGAATGAATTCAACAAAGGAGACATTGAACGGCTGAGATCACTTCTTGATTCATTAGAAAAGTCTACAGGTACTACCTGTTCCTTGGCAAATTCTGGTAAGCTTCATTCCTTATATGCTTTAAGTGCCTCCAATTCTGAATTTTCAAACTCTTGGGTTATTGACTCTGGGGCAACCGATCATATGGCTCATTCTTCACACAAATTTCTCACATATCGTCCGTGTCCAAGCAACAGAAAAATAGTCATTGCTGATGGATCCTTGGCCACTGTTGCAGGCCAAGGAGACATTGTTCTAAGCCCATCCATTATTCTTAAAAATGTGTTACATGTACCCAAGTTATCTACAAACCTTGTGTCTGCTTACCAACTTACAAAAGATCTAAACTACAATATGATCTTTTCTCATATTTCTTGTGTATTTCAGGACCAAGTTACGAGGAGGACGATTGGACATGCTAAGGTGAGACATGGCCTTTATTATCTTGAGTTACCTAGTGAACAAGTGAACAGTGGAAACAAATCACCTATCTCGTTTTTATCCAATAACTCTCATTGCAATAAAGACCAAATTTGGCTTCACCATTTTAGACTTGGGCATCCTTCCTTTAGTGTTCTTAGTGTCATGTTTCCATCTTTGTTTAAGAATGTTAGTTTAAATGAGTTTCACTGTGAGGTTTGTGAATTTGCTAAACACCGACGTGTGTCCTTTCCTTTGAGTAATAAAAGAACTACTGTTCCTTTTTCTTTGATTCACAGTGATATTTGGGGTCCATCTCGAGTTCCCAACATTTCGGGGGCTCGTTGGTTTGTCTCATTCATAGATGACTGTACTCGAGTTTCATGGATTTATTTGTTAAAACAAAAATCTGATGTGAGCAACATTTTTCCTATTTTTCATACAATGGTCAAAACTCAATTCAATGTTAGAATTAAGAAGTTGATGACTGATAATGCTAGGGACTACTTTAATCAAACTTTGTCTCCATACTTTCAAAATGAGGGAATTATTCATGAATCCTCTTGTGTTGACATACCCCAACAAAATGGAGTTGCCGAAAGGAAAAATGGTCATTTGTTAGCCTCTGTTCGTGCTCTTTTGTTTCAACAAAATGTTCCAAAAACTTTTTGGGGGGAAGCAGTCCTTACTGCAGCTCATTTAATAAATCGTATCCCGTCTCGAGTTCTTGATTTTAAAAGTCCAATGGAGGTGTTTTCTAAGTATTTTTCAGATTTCAATATGTCTATGAAGTTAGTCCCTAGAGTTTTTGGATGTGTCTCATTTGTTCATGTTCACTCTAATAGTCGAAGCAAGTTAGATCCTAGAGCAGTCAAGTGTGTATTCATAGGATATTCACCTACTCAAAAAGGGTACAAGTGCTACAATCCTATTACTCGTAAAACCTATGTCTCTGCTGATGTTACTTTTGCAGAACACGAAAGCTATTTTTCTATCCCTTATCCTCAGGGGGAGGCATCATCTATGGAGGATAAGGATTTGTTCTTGAGAGAACCATCAATGGTGGTTAAAATATCTCCTGTACAAACAGAACCCACTTCTGAAAGAGAACTTATCTCTGAACCTTGTGAACTCATAAATCCTACTCTCACAAAACCACTACAGGTCTACTCAAGAAGGATAAAGCCCGTGATCAATCCTGTGCAAGTTCAAGAAACCAAATCGTCACTTGGGACTGAGGTAAGTCCTTCTACTGAGATATCACCTACTGTTCTTGATTTAGATTTGCCCATAGCCACAAGAAAAGGTGTTAGAAAATGCACACAACATCCTTTATCCCATTTTGTGTCATTTGAAAAATTATCAACCCCACACAAAAACTTTCTTACCCATCTAAACACTGTAGACATCCCACAGACCTTATCGCAGGCACTTGGCAAAGAAGAATGGAAGCATGCAATGAGAGTAGAAATGGAGGCCTTGGAGAAAAATAAAACATGGGAACTAACAGAATTACCAACTGGAAAGAGACCAGTAGGATGCAAATGGGTCTTCACAGTGAAGTATAAGTCGGATGGATCCATTGAGAGGTATAAAGCAAGACTAGTAGCCAAGGGATATACACAGACCTATGGGGTGGATTATCAAGAGACATTTGCACCAGTGGCGAAGATGAACACAGTAAGGGTATTGTTATCCCTAGCAGCAAATTATGATTGGCCTTTACAACAGTTCGATGTGAAGAACGCCTTTTTACATGGTGATCTTGAGGAGGAAATTTATATGGAAGTACCACCTGGTTTTGGCATAAATCTGGATAAAAACAAAGTGTGCAAACTGAAAAAAGCATTGTATGGGCTCAAACAATCTCCCCGGGCATGGTTTGGAAGATTTACCAAAGCAATGGTGAATATGAAGTATAAACAGAGTCAGGGTGATCATACATTGTTTATCAAGCATTCGGCTTCAGGGGGAGTCACGGCATTGATAGTTTATGTGGATGATATAATTGTAACTGGGAATGATCCAGATGAAAAGGAGGCTCTTCAAAAGTATTTAGCAAAAGAGTTCAAAATAAAGGACCTTGGAAAATTAAAGTATTTCTTAGGAATAGAGGTAGCTCGGTCCAAGGAAGGAATCTTTGTTTCACAGCAAAAATATGTTCTTGATCTCTTAAAAGAAACAGGTAAGCTTGGTTGCAAACCATCAGATACGCCTATTGAGCCAAATCATAGATTAAGAGAATTTGTGGAAGGAGAACCAGCTGACAAAGGCATGTACCAAAGACTTGTGGGGAAGCTAATCTATCTATCACAGACACGACCTGACATTGCATATGCAGTGAGTGTTGTGAGTCAGTTCATGCAAAATCCTAAGGGTGTCCATCTCGTTGCAGTATACCGGATCGTACAATATTTGAAAGGCAATCCAGGAAAAGGGGTTCTCTTTAGAAAAGGCACAAGAATGGAACTAGAAGCATACACAGATGCTGATTATGCTGGCTGTGTTACTGACAGAAAATCAACATCTGGGTATTGTACTTTCATTGGCGGAAATTTGGTAACCTGGAGGAGTAAGAAACAACCAGTTGTAGCAAGATCTAGTGCTGAGGCAGAATTTCGATCAATGGCACAAGGTATTTGTGAACTGTTATGGCTCAAAATTATACTAGATGACTTGAAGATTAAATGGGAGACTCCAATGAAGTTGTATTGTGATAATAAGTCTGCAATCAACATAGCTCACAATCCAGTTCAGCACGACAGAACTAAACATGTGGAGGTTGACAGACATTTCATTAAGGAGAAACTTGAAAGTGGATTGATTTGCACTCCCTATATTTCTACAGAGAACCAGCTAGCAGATGTCTTAACTAAAGGACTGATGAGTTCAGCATTTCAGCGGATTGTAGGCAAGCTAGGGATGGAAAATATCTACTCCCCAGCTTGAGGGGGAGTGTTGGAAATCAGGGATTGACTGGAAATCAGGGATTTGACTGATTGAAATCCCAAGATTATAGTAATTAGCTGTAAATTAGTAGAGCATAATTTTAGGGTGTAAATAGAGCTGTAAATTAGGGATTTGAATTCCTATCTTTTAGGGATTGAATTCCTATCTTTTAGGGATTTAGTAAACCTTTCCTTCATGTATAAATACCCTGTAACAGACTAGTTCAGATCAGAATACAATAAAACCTTTCTTCATATATCTACCTTCAGGTGGAGCTGCTCTTGGATTATTCGATTGTCTGCAACTTTGACCTGGAAACAGAAATTTATTATAGAAAACTCATAAGAGAAAATCAGAAAAATCAAGGGGACAACTGGCAAAAGTTTTCTAGCATTCTTTGCTTCCTTTGACTACGTCACTGCAGTTCAATTTTTAGACTCCTGTACTATATTACGTAGGAACTCATAGTAAGGGACCGTGTCCACAAATTTGGTTACTAGAACGACATCATATAACCTGATAAATTTAACTTGGGTACGTAAACTGCCTTTAGTATATAATGCAAAGACTCATGACATACATTCTTGGTTGAACATATATAGAAAATTGATTACCTCAAGTTCAAAGGACTTCTCATTTAATTGCGCCACCAATTCAGCAAAAGACTGTAGCATTCAAACAAACAAAAAAAAGTGTAAAGATGGAGTTGCAGGAGAGACAAATGGCCTATGGAACCAATAATGCAAGCTGAACTTACTTGTGATATTTCTGATTTCTCCATCTTGTTGTATGAAACCATGATGGAATCAGCAATTTGCTTTTCTAGCAAAGCAATTTGTTCATTCTTTCCCTTTATTTCATCACTCAACTTTTTCATCTCGGCCTTAAATACAAAAAAGGATAACAAAATTCAGTCTTTAGGAAGACTATAAAGCAAATAACAAGGATGTTATGAAGCCAGTATTTTACTTGAATCTGTTTATTCTTGGGGCTTCTTGCAGCCTCCTCAGACAATCGCTTTAAGGCACTTGAATGAAGTGCTACCTCTCCAGACAAAATCTTCTGCTGCTCCCTTAGTAGATCTATCTGATCAATTGTTTCTATGCTTGTCTGGAACAAATAAGGCATCAAAATCTACTTACTGAACTATGCACAACACAATCCTCAAAGTAAAAATAAATGAGTAAATAAGGCACATCAAGTTCTAAATTTAACAGTAGTTAGATAACATTCCTTAACAGTGAGAGTATGCCATAACATATTTGAAATGTTTAATGAAGTCGGAGCATGAAAGAGATTAATTAAAAATAATACACTTGGGGAATTATGTAGAACAGGAAAGAAATAAAAACATTTGCGTACCAAAGGTGTCTCTTGTCCAAGGGAATTGTCCTCAAGAACTTCTCTATCGTGTCTAGCATCCGATAGAAGATCCATGGGTGGAGAACTTGCTGTAAGTAAGGATTGGGAAAGCCTAGATTCCGCATGGAAGTTATTGCTTCCTGCTTGAGGAGTAGAAGGTGTACTATTAGATTTAATTCCACTTGATTTATCGCTGGCACTCGTCAATGTCCCCATACCAGTATCACGTTTCTGGACAAGATGAATAACATAATATAAGCTACTAAGGAGGAAAAAGATCTACACATGCTTCACTAAAAACTATTAATGTAACTGACACCAACTAGTTTGGTGCACAAGCTATTATCTTTAAACCCTTCATATTGGCCACCAGTTTTTAAATAAAAGAAAATGCATTTGCTACATAGCATCTAGATTAAGTTTCTTCTAGCTCTTTTCTTCCACTGCAATATTATAGGTAGTTATCAATTTTGATTTTTTAGGATTCAGAGAAAGATATAGTAGTTACCATGTTTTTAGCAGGTAATTATTGGATAGATTAGTCTCGCAAACTCTACCAATAGAGAAGTGCAAAGCAATTAACTTTACAAGGAAATAAATTATATCTTAATGAGGGAAACGAATATAAGCCAAAAGAATGCAGCTCAGCTGTATGAATTGGGTTGTCAAATTTGGGGTTTTTTACTTTTGTTGGGCTATCATTTGTGGAAGTTTGTACTTAAACTTCTTATGGCTTTCAAAAAAAATGCAGCTCAGCTGTTTTATAATCTTCATAAGTTTGTACTTAAACATGTTGACAACTATTGCTTTTGGGTCAAAGTACTTGGAAGGTCCCTCTACTATATCGTCTAGTGCAAATTAGTCTCTCTACTATAAAACTGAGTAATTTAGTCCTTATTCTTTTAAAATTGAAGCAAAAAGATAAAATTACTAAATGAACCATTAAAAAAGTTGATGTGGAATTTAACCTATGTTTAATTGATGACGTGAATATTAAATACTGACGTGGCACCAATAAAATATATTATTTTAAGATGACATGGACAAAATAAATAATATATTTTCAATATTTGATGTGACATTTTCAACAACTTAGTTACTTATTTTGTCCATATTATTTTAAAATAATATATTTTATTGATGTCACGTCAACATTTTGACATCCACGTCATTAATTAAATATAGATTAAATGCCATGTCAGCTTTTTTAAATGTTCATTTATTGATTTTACTTTTTTGCTTCACTTTTAAAAGAACAGGGACTAAATTACTCAGTTTTATAGTCGAGGAACTAATTTGCACTAGATGATATAGTATAGGGACCTCCCAAATACTTTGACCATTGCATTTTAGAGCAGATCTCCTATAATGAGAGGTGAGCAACCACTTATGAGAACTCCAAATTAATGAATCAAATGCTAATAGTTACCATTACAAAAGTAAGACTCTTTCAGATTATTTGTTTTGGTGTGGTGAGTTGCTGAAACGAATGTAAGATCAGACGGTGAAAGAAATTCCATCCACTAACCTATCTTAGCTGCTTTATCAAGACTAACCCCTGTTAAGCATCCAACCTAAAACCAATGCTTAAAATGGCATAAGAGCCCAGGTGTGTTCTATTCTTCTTGTCTAACCCCATGTGAGGTTGACCACCCCTTGTGAGGTTATCCACGTGTACCTGTTGAACTACACGTGAGGGGAAGTGTTAAATGGTGTTATCCCACATCTATTAAGTCTTGGGTTTTACTATGCTCTTATATTCAAGTTAGGCTTCTCTACTTACAGCCAATTTGTTTTAGGTTGGACCGTTGGATGCTTAACATGATATCAGAGCCCTTCTTCCTACCTAACCCAATGTGAGGTTGACAACCCCTTGTGAGGTTATCCACGTGTAGGCCCTTGTTGAGCCATGTGAGGTTGACGACCTCTTGTGAGGTTGTCCATGTGTAGGCCCTTGTTGAGTGTTAAGTGGTGTTATACCACATCTATTAAATCTTAGATTTCTTGTGTTCTTAAATTCAAGTTAGGCCCCTCTACCTATTAACAATTAGTTTTAGGTTGGATGCTTAACAAATTGATTTTAAGTTAGATGCTTAACATGGTATCAAGCCCAGGTGTGTTATGTTCTTCCTGTCTAACCCCATGTGAAGTTGACCACCTCTTGTGAGGTTGTCCACGTGTAGGCCCTTTTTGAGCTACACGTGAGGGGGAGTGTTATGTTGTGTTATCCCACATCTATTAAGTTTTGGATTTTTCCTATGATCTAATATTCAAGTTGGGTCTCTCCACTTACAGCCAATTGGTTTTAGGTTGGATGCTTAACAACCCCAAAGCTGATATTCTTGATAAAAAACAATAAACATAGACTATAAGAAAAGAAACACAGAGTACTAAAAGTCTACAACAAACATACTCGGAGCTTAAGCCAATTTAGCAAGCCATGCTTTCGAGGTTTTTTCTCCTCTTTAAGTGTATCATCTCCAGCATTCTCTTCGAGGGAAGTATACAACTCAACATTATCATCATCCAGGATCAAGTCCCGCCTTCTATGTGGTAGATACACAAGCTGTGCAATAGACATAAGTAACTATAATTAGAGACAATCAGATTAAACAAAGTGGAACTCTTAGACCTTAGTGTGTAAAAACAACTCCAGGCATGTAGTAAAACATGAACAATGAGTACATGAAGTAAATAAGATCAACCATGATACCTCTTCTTCTCCAAATGAATGTCTCCTCCTTGGACCAGGGCGCTGGGGAAATCTTGATGATTGTGAAGCTTTTGTGGAGACAAGAATCAATTTTGTCAATCGCTGTATTCTGCTCAATAAAGCCGCTTTCGCTTCTTCTTCTTGCTCCAACCTTGATTGCAGCTTGACTTGACCATCTTCTAGCTTTACAGATCAGAATAAAGGAATTGTCAAAGTCAAGATGTGATTCATCTCTCTTTTTCCCTTTGAGATAAAATTAGCGGCTATGATTCAAGAACTATTTACATTTACTCAATTAACCTGATACCAAGTGATTAAAGTGATACATGAAAATGAAGAATAAAAACCATAATATTACTTTAATTAAAAAGGCGATTCAAGGGAGAAGAAAAAAGAAACATTTCAACATGACACCAAGGATGTCCTTTAGATACACTGCTTATGCCAAGAATATGCCATGCACACTGTTTTTGAGTTGAAATCTAATCTAAATCAATCTAAGTTAACATGACAGGATCCCATAAGATAGTGTGGATTTTGTTAGAGATAATTATCTCGAAGTTGTCTTTCCTCTATGATTCCACATCCGCATCCAATCTCAAATCATCATCTTGGAGTGCAGTATCAAAAGATTGAGAGGATAGGAAGGTTAGCAATAAAAATAAAAATAAAAAAGTTTTTCCCACAATTCATGAAATTATTTTCTCTTTCTACCACAAACACCTAGAATTAGTCTGCCCTTCTCCCCATGTCTCTACTCTAAGGTCACCAAAAGATTCAAGAACTATGGAAGCTGTGTTAATAGAATAACCACAAATTGACAACCAAGGAAGAAGTTCAAAATGTCTGGCAACAACAAGAAGTTTATGTTATTGAAATAGTAGGAAAGCCGCTGAAGATAAAACATGTAGTGTAGAGAACCTTCTTTAATTTACTTTGCACATACCTGCTATTAGTTTGCTGAGGAAATCAGGTAATTCGGTTAAGTACTTTGTATATGGTAACCAGAAGTAAAAAAAGTTACACTGCCTATCTAGAAACTGCATAAAGAGCGGGGTCCCAGCTAATGGGTCAAACCTATTACTTTTTGTATCCTTGGAACTGCTTAAAAGGATAAACATAAATTAGCTAAATCAAAAAGACTGATTATTGAGCAAAAGATTACTCAGTAGAGAATCCTATACTATCCACGTGAGTGATAATCTACTTGGAAGGAGAATGGTCAATGGCTGCTAAGCTTTGGATAATATTTTGCTACACAGAATCGTCCGCAGTATAGGAATGAGCAGGACAAAATGTATTATTATTGACAAAACAAACTTCACAACCCAACCCCCCCCCCCCCCAAAAAAAACAAAAATAAATAAACGCTACCAGTTAAGCAAGACACAGCACTTCCAAAGTATGTTTAAACTTTAAGCACTCACTACCACAAGGAGTCAGCATTTTGTATTACTGCCTACCTCTCTATGAGCTCAAATCACATAGTTACAAAGACAATAATGATATCATGGTCTATAATGGAACTTATGAAATAGCAAAATTTCCCCAAAGACTAGATTCACAATTAGATCAAAATACAACTAAAATTAAAAGCTTCAGCTATTGTAGTCAACCCAGAACAAATGTACCTTCTGCTTTAGGAGCACAATATCATATTCTCCAATATCTTTTAGTTGAGGAATTGTTACAATACCCCGCTTCAATTGTTCTAGCTCTTCCTTCAAAGAACATATCTCATTTTGGTATTTTTTTATAAGTGATTTCTCATCAATAATCTGCATTTTGACAAAGTAAATAACAAAAAATGAAAAAAGTAATATTCAAATAAATATATTTGTGCGTGTCCATGTGAGGACACACACATTTGTGTCTGGTGTGTGATTCAATACATACACCTACAGTGTACAGACACACATGCGCATGCAAACAACACACATATGTATGTATATATTAAGTACATACAAATACAAAACACAAGCATACCTTGTTCTGTGCGGCTTGTATTTCAATGTGTTTAGCACGGTGAGCAAATTTCAGTGTATTGTGTGTCTCTTCTGTGTTACTTGATGAAGGAGTGACAGTGCAAATGAGCTGAAATTTTGGACAGAAGAAAAACATATAAAAACGAGACCTATAAGCAAGTATTACTTTTTCAGAGAGGAATATGATGCACATTTACATATTTCTAATATCTTTTTGTTGACCTAGATATATGACGTGCTTTTCAACAAAGGTATCCAACGATGCTTACAGATACACGCCCATGACCACTTAAGCAAGACTGAAGCAGCCTGGTCAGCTTAGAATCCCTATACGGTATATGAGTGGCTCTCCCATCTGTCAATTTAGATATAACCTACAAAAATGAAAAAGTCATATTTCAAGCAAAGTTTATCACGTAAAAAAGACATTTATAATAGTATTGACAAATGCATGTAGGACCAAAGGGAAATTGCTATTGTTCAACAAAGATCAAGCAAACACCAAAATAATTATTTATTTAGAGAGAGAGAGAGAGAGAGAGAGAGAGAGAACATGTTATGAAACCATAAGATACAGTATGTCTATGTCATCAGATTCCAAACACACAGTGAATGTCAGCAGTTATAAGAACGGAGTATTATCATGTGCTCTAAAATATCTTATGCAATTAGCATAACTCAAAATGTTAAAGAATACACCTCAGAGCCACTCTTATCCAAGTAAAATTTCAGAAATGCATAACAATCAACATAGATTTAGCATTCTCTCTTTGTATTTTGTTTACTGGTCATGTAACACCACAAAACAAAATGAAAAGTACTTGACAGTTGACACAGAGGCATGAGTTTATCTGTGTATTAGGTTGAAATATGTGGTTACTACAGACTTGTCTTAACAATTTAAGAAACCAATATCTCAGCAAGCATATTTTGAAAGAAGAAATTAAGATAATGCAACACATTATACTAGTTTCAATCAACAGCTACACTAATAAATTAGGGAAAACACTTTTGGTGTCTCCCTTTCAATTTTAACAATATTTTAGGGGGGGGGGGATCCATGCTGAGAATAAATATTAAATAGGAAGTTGGTTTAACGTTACTCTGCTGTAATTACATATATTCTCTCCAAACGCTTGATAGAGTTTAAATCAAGTAACCAAGTGTATGCCCAGACATAGTGCTCTCACACACACCAGAAATGGACTATATATCAACTATTGACTTAGAGATTAAAGAGAAAGAACTTAATTGCAAACCAAAAACAAGTTCAGTTTCCATCATGAGTCGAACAAAAACAGTAAATTATGGCTCACAGTTCCTAGTGTTAGCAAGCTTTTGTTGATATATGATCCTTCTTTTCGTCTAACGCCAGTTGTTTCAGCCTTTGAGCTCTCAGAACCTGCCAGATCGATGAGGTTCTGCATGTATATGTAAAATATAGAAAAGTTAAAATATTTTCATCAACAATGGCATAAATAGACACCAAAATCATTAGCTCCTTCCAAAACAGAGGAGAGGATAAACATATATAAATAACATAATAAATTAAAATAAGAGAAAATTGGAAACATAAATAACCAAAAAATAACTAAAATTGGTCCCAGGACTAAGGCTATAGAATTTACCAGCTGTGAGAGATTTACAGCTTCACCTTCACTATTTTCACCATATGGGATGCTCTCTATTGTCTGTAGACAAGGTGTTCACAGGAAATAATCAGATGTGGCAGTGAATTTGTTAACATGTAGATGACCATCAATTAATCAAATACACCATCCGAAATCAGAACAATAGCAAACGTGATTACATATTTGACATGTAACAGCAAATCCACACTTCAAAACAGGGATCAACATTATTTCTCACAAATTCTTAGATAAAAAGATTGCAGTTAATACCACTTAAAATAGTATCAGCAAACATCTTTTTCACTTAAAGTGGTAAAACTAAAAAGGGGGGAATGAGGAACTTCTACAAGATGCAGAGTAATAGGGAGTATACCAGTGTAAATATTGTATGGCTCCTGCTGCTGAGTAAATTGAAGTTTGTTGATCCAACATGTCTGTGTTCTGTTTTAAAAGAACGAAATCTAATCACGTAGTATGAAAAACAATTCATCACTGCTAGCAGAAGGAAAAGGACACTAGCTCAAATAACAAACATTGACAAGACGTGCAATGAAGAGGACAGCCACACAGAAACACGCATCTATATCAACAAATTCATGTGCATGAACTCCCTCTTTTTTGTGTCTGTAAACTTTTAGTCATTTTATCCAACTTAAAAATAGATAGATAATATTAGTTTTGATAACATAATGATCTGAAGCTTGGTTTCTAGACGCTCTCTAGGCAATTTTCCAGTTCTAATTTGGACAACTCGTATCTGGATATAGCAAAACATGTCAGCATGCTTTACCTTCTCCAGCCGCTATAAGAGAGAGGGCGTGAGCAGGGGATAGTACAACTTCTTCCTTTATTCCTTCAACAAAGGTTCCCTACAGCCATAAACCAAGCAATAGATAAATAACACACTTCCGAACACATAAGAAACACAAGGCATACCAATGATAACAACTAAATTGCATACACCCAATAACAATCTAATCAGAAGAAAAATATTATATTATGAGAAAACAGCAAAAATATCCAAGAATTAAAATAAAAAAATAATAAAAAATAGAAAAATATGCAGAATTGAAGACAAGGCAAACAGCGTATTCCCTAGTGCACACAGACACCTAGCCACGACAAGGAACCACTAAGCAACTTTACAGATGTGTACCCGCTACATATCATTCTAGAACATATGATACTAGGCTTATAAACTATAGTTAACCTCATTTGGATGATAAACATGATGTTCATGCCAAAAGCTCATATGAATCTCCAATTAACAAAATTTCCACATTCAGTGAAGTCAATCTAAGTTGATATTGAAGCATTACCTAACCATAGAAGAACGAAAAAGGCGATGGAAAATAGAAGACATCATTTCCAAAGTAGAAAGGTTATAAATGACAAAGATAACATATCAAACACGGATCCTAACCAACAAACAAGTACCTGAGCATCTTCTCTAATTCTCAAATTTTGTCCTGCTGGATTTAATAAGTCATTAACAACCTGAAATGATAAAACCCTTGAGGAATAGTGATATCATATAAAAGCAAATGCAGATTTGAAAGTAGTTTAACTAAGTTTTCTAGAGAAAAGGAGGGTTGTCAAGATAGGGAGAAGAATAGCAGGCTAATAGCTAAGTAAAAAAAAGGAAGAAGCTCACCTCATTATAGATCTCCAGGTATGAAACACGAAGAAGAAACTCCCGGTTTGGTGTCTACAGCATAAGGGGCTCATTAGTATTCATATAAACCAAAAATAGAAATTACATATGTCAACATCCCATATAAGTACCTCCTGAATAATACTAAAAGCATCCTTCACCGCCAGTGGTATAATTCCAGGGGACCTCTGATCACCCTGCCATTTCAGCAATTAAGATCAAATTAAGCATGCTACTTGTATTTTAAAATACAAACACATGGCTTACATAACACTAATCCCAGACCAAAGCATACCATGTATCATAATGTTGCATGCAGAAATTGCACAGTTTTTTAGGAAAAAAAATACATGCTTGAAGTTTCAAAGATTTTCATATACTCCACAAGAAAACATGAGCATTTGGCTATGAAAATTTCCATTTGCAGAGATATTTGATAGATATGATGATGCAGGATAATAAACCATAACCCTTAATATGACGTAACCATTGTCCTTTCTAAAAGCAATATATATATATATATATATATATATATATATATATAAATATATATATATATAGGCACTCAAAACCAGCATACAATGTTTTCCATTAATAGTTCAGAATGAACTAGGATAACACACTTCTCCAAAAATAGAATTCGCAAAGATAGAAATAAAAAGTAGCTAGGCTCAAATGTGGAAGCAAATTAATTTTATAGGACTCTGGTAGAGGTAGAGCAGGAAATTGCTGCTTTAGTTCAAAAATCACTGCTACTTCTGAGCTTGTCACAAGAGGAAGATACAGAATTAAATAGATTTGACTTAAAGGGAAGAGTAATTTCAATGCTTGCTGCACTAACTTATAAGTTAAATAACAAGTCCACAACCCTTCAGAATGAACCATGTAACACACTTCTCCAAATATGGAATTCGCAAAGCTAAAAATAAATAATAGCTAGGCTCAAATGTGGAAGCAAATCAAATTTATAAGACATTGGCAGACAAAGATCACGATATTGCTGCTTTAATTAAAAAAATTAATGCTACTTCTGAGCACGTCACAAGAGGAAGATGCAGAATTAAATAGATTTGACTTAAAGGGCACAGTAATTTCAATGCATGTTCAACTAACTTATAAGGTTAAATAACCAATCCACAATCCCTTCTTGCTCCTACATCAACAAATAATCATTAATCCAATTCTCTACAACCCAATCTGACAAGCTTGGAGTAATTAATAAACCAATTCTTCACTAATGTGTAACAGCAAAAAGAATCAAATATTTGGTCTCTATAATGCAAATGAAAAACCAACATTACCATTAAATTACAACTTTAGATGAAACTAGAATAGGAGACATCATCCTGCAATGCACAACATATAAACAAAGATAAGGAAAAGAAGTAGAAAATTATTTAGTCTTACATGCATTGTATGAGTCTTCCCACTACTTGTCACGCCATAAGCAAAAATGGTGCCTGCGAACAGAATTTAACACTGTAAGCTATAGGAACAAATTTTTGAAAAAATACAAATTAAATGCCAGAACTTTCAGTATCAACCCATCAACTTCTGATGCAAAACTGTGAGTACTTCTATTCAGAGAAGGCAAGGTAGCTTCTGGCCTGAAACAGTAGTTACCAAGGAAGCTTAGGATATCATGGTAACAAATCTATTGGTTCCAGAAATCTCAAACTGAGTTTTCCTAGATTAAATTGGTCCTCCTACAGAGTGATTATGAGGTAAGAGTCCTGAAATAGGACCAATTAACAATTAGGTCTCAATCCAGTGCTGTGAACACAATAAATAGCAGTCACTAACAAATGACCATATGCAAAAGCACTCTGAAAACCTCTTATACTCTGGAGCCTACTCAAACGAACTTATAAGCCAAAGTCACCAGACTCACTCTTGCTCTTAGTAGGAAGCCTTGGCAATATCCTCAGATTTTGTTATAGATTCTGAAAGAGTGACCAAAACTGACATAAAACGAACACTGTGCAGGTCACAAAACCAGCAACAGCTTGCCTGGTCTAACTTCTCATGTATAAGTACATGCACTCATTCATAAATCCATCAGCCCATGTTGCATGATAATAGCAGAACTATTAAGTCTCAAAATAGCCTTAACATGTGTTTAATAGGTGGTCATGGAATAATCTCAGTCCTTATCAACTAGTTGATTAACTTTCTTTTGGCCACAGTTGACTATTCAAAAGTAATGAATTCCTTTTTCTATTGTCTAAAAAAGTAAAAGCGCCCTTAAGAAAACAAGGACACTGTATTTCATCGGATAAGGATAAAATTCAAGCAATCTGTGAATGATATAAGAGCCAATTTTTGCTAAGAAGAGGGATCTTCACAACATACCGTTGATGCCTTCCATGGCACCATTGACAACATGCTGAGCAGCAACATCATAGACATGGCGTGTAGTAGTTGTAGGGCCAAACACTCGATCTAGAAGCATAAGAAATAACAGATCAATTAAGTGAGATGTAGAATGCTTAAAAAATTTAAACCATACAAAGAAAAAGGTCCACTGAATAATATATACTTTACATGCCTCAAATAAAACTGACAGAGAAAAGTAAATTTTTTCTTAAATTTATATAGAACACAAATAGCAAATACTTCTCAAACTTCATATATCACAGTGCTATTTCACACATAGACATAAAACCTTAATTGGAACTTGAAGAAGTTTCTGTACATAATGAAAAATGACTGAAACAGAAACATGCTCAACAAAAGAATGTCAAATTCACATATAAAATGTCGAGAAGAGAAATGTTTTTAAAAACATAAGAATTAGAATCCTCAAAAGCTGACATTAAGGGCTACGTAACAAAACAATTTTAAGGGTTACAAGCAACCTAAAAGTCGATGCCAATGTTTTGAAGATATGGTTTGAATATTTCCAGCGCTTTGGCACAGGAATTTCCTCAACATATTTTTACTCTACATTTTTCATTAGTTGGTGTCTAGAAAACATAACTCCGAGTAGAACCAAAGGTTTCTTCAATCAAGTGCATCAAATAACATGATTATTTAAACTCTCTTCAAAAGTTTAAAGAAAAAAGTTACTTGACAAAATATAGAACTAACCATATGCATATGCTATCGACTGATTATGTTCATTTCTCACGATAGTCTCCCCATCTGCATACCAAGCAATCTCCTCGCCTAGACGAATTTCCCTCGGACTACGTCCACAAACGACAATCAAAGCCTTCATCAAACAGATAAACGAAACAGAATACCCAAAGTAAAACAAAACAAAATAATATACCTGAGAGGACGGAACCGAACGGTGACAGTGACATTTTCTTTGGATCGGTCGGCATCCACATGCAAATTCTCAGAGTAAAAATACTGTGGCTTGCTTCGAGCCGATGAAGATGCCGGTGAGCTCTGGCCATCTATAGATGTTTCTAGAAAGAGTTTGGATGATGAAGTTGTTGAAGATGAAGGTGAATTTACAGCTTTTGAGTTGCTTGAACCTAATTTCTTCGATTTCGATCCTCTTCTTGACGACATTTTACCTCACCAAAAAATACTCGCTTCTACACTGGAAAAAGAAAAGCAACTCGAAATTAGAAAACATAAAATTCAAGCTAAAAATGGTAGTTCTGTAAATAGCTACATTGTAACAAAATTGATTTACAGAAATAGAAATTTGAAGCAATTTCAAGGTTCTCGAGTTTCCTTGAGTAAACAAATTGTTGAAGAAAAAATCTACTTTCCCAGTCAATTTTGCAGAAAAATTCAGTTGACTTTTTTACAACTCCAAAAGGGGGAAAGAGAGAAAAAGGAAAATCAACTTCTTTTATATCCTCAATTTTCTCACCAATCGAACACAATAACAATACAATAAAAAAAAAAAAAAATTTGCAGGAAAGTAAAGTAACTAAAATCTTTTCTTTCCACGAAACTTCACCTCTTCAATCCAAACAAAATGGCACTAAGAAAGCCTACCTTGGCAGAATCTGGGAAGAATTATGGTTTAAAAAATTAGTTTTTAAGATAGTATTCGAAGTGAGAGAGAAAATAGAATCTATAGATCTCATAGTTAGGAAAAAAAAAAATGAGAGAGAGAAAAGAAAGATTAAGAGTCTTTGTAAAAAAAAAAAAAACTACAAGAAAACATCATAATCACTCGTCAGAGCAAAAGAAATAGAAAGAGAAATGGCTTTTTTTTTTTTAATTTCTCTATAATTTTAGTAGGAAATACGGAGATTGGTATCGTATCAATGTTGATGATATTAGTTGATACGTTTTAATTTTTAATTAAATTGATATAGGTAATATTTAGTTATGTTCCAATTTTGATATCGGTTCATACGGATCGTATCGATCTGTATCGATCATTATCGGTCAATATCAATACGTATTGATCAGTATAAGATTTTAATTTTTAAAAAATCAATTATTTGACTTTTTAAAATATTTTTAATATTTTATGTTATGATATTTTTATTTTTTTCATAATTACATTTAAAAATAAAATATATTCATTAAATTAGGTTATTGAATATAATTAATAATAATTTACTATATTTTTTAATATTTTAATATTTATTTTATCTACTTGATATTTAAAAGTTTTAGATATTAAATATTTAAATTTTATATTTACATAAAAACATATATATATACATGTAATGAATGTATATTTATATGTGTATATAATATATATTTTATTAAAAAACTTGAAAATAAATTATATATATAGATAGATAGATATATAAAAAAATTTAAAAATATCAATAAATTCAAAATAATATATCAAAATACATTAATATAAATATTAATACAAATTAATATCAAAACAAATGATATACCCAGGGTTTTTTATACGAATATAGCCACACAAAAAATTAAACCCCAAAGTACCTATGCTTTTAGTTTATTTCCCAAAATACGCTCGTTTTAAAATTAGCTGGGAAATCGCCACCCCCCATGGCGATTTCCTAGCATCAAAATATTGATTTTGGCTAAAAATACCAAGGGAAATCGCCACCCCCCATGGCGATTTCCCTTGGTATTTTTAACCAAATTTGTAAAAAGAATGAAGGGAAATCGCCATGGGGGGTGGCGATTTCCCTTCATGTAATTTTTTTTTTTTTAATTAATCAACAAATTTTAATTTTTTTTAATTTGTAAATTTTATTTTTTAAATTTAAAAATTATAAATTAAATTAAGTTTCTTATTAAATTTAAATATGGAAAATTTTATTTCTTATAAAAATTAAAAAAACAAAATAATATTTCTTCTTAAATTTGTATATCAAAAATTATATTTGTAAGTTTTGTTTAAATTTTAAAATTTTGTAAGTTTTGTTTTTTAATTTTAAATTTTATAAATTAAATTAAAATAATTTTTTTATAATTAAAAAAAAAAATTCGTAAGGTAAATTTTATTATTTAAAATTTATGAACAAATTTTTTTAAATTTTGTTAATTGATTTGTATTAGATAAAAACAAAAAACAAACAAAAAAACTTGCATTACATTTTCATAAGCAAACAAGTGAAATTCTGGAAAGCAGAAAAAAAAATTTCAGCTATATTTCAGTCCATCAAATGCTGCAGAAAATATTGGAACTTGATTTTTTCTGCAATGGATAAGACTGATGATATAGGTTTTTAGACAGGTTTCAGCTATTTTTCAGTCCATCAAATGCTGGAGAAAATATTGGAACTTGATTTTTTCTGCAATAGATAAGACTGATGATATAGGTTTTTAGACAGGTTTCAGCTATTTTCCAGTCCATCAAATGCTGCAGTAAATATTGGAACTTGATTTTTTCTGCAATGGATAAGACTGATGATATAGGTTTTTAGACAGGTTTCAGCTATTTTTCAGTCCATCAAATGCTGGAGAAAATATTGGAACTTGATTTTTTCTGCAATGGATAAGACTGATGATATAGGTTTTTAGACAGGTTTCAGCTATTTTCCAGTCCATCAAATGCTGGAGAAAATATTGGAACTTGATTTTTTCTGCAATGGATAAGACTGATGATAAAGTTTTTTAGACAGGTTTCAGCTATTTTCCAGTCCATCAAATGCTGGAGAAAATATTGGAACTTGATTTTTTCTGCAATGGATAAGACTGATGATATAGGTTTTTAGACAGGTTTCAGCTATTTTCCAGTCCATCAAATGCTGGAGAAAATATTGGAACTTGATTCTTTCTGCAATGGATAAGACTGATGATATAGGGTTTTAGACAGGTTTTAGCTATTTTCCAGTCCATCAAATGCTGGAGAAAATATTGGAACTTGATTTTTTCTGCAATGGATAAGACTGATGATATAGGTTTTTAGACAGGTTTCAGCTATTTTCCAGTCCATCAAATGCTGGAGAAAATATTGGAACTTGATTCTTTCTGCAATGGATAAGACTGATGATAAAGTTTTTTAGACAGGTTTCAGCTATTTTCCAGTCCATCAAATGCTGGAGAAAATATTGGAACTTGATTTTTTCTGCAATGGATAAGACTGATGATATAGGTTTTTAGACAGGTTTCAGCTATTTTCCAGTCCATCAAATGCTGGAGAAAATATTGGAACTTGATTCTTTCTGCAATGGATAAGACTGATGATATAGGGTTTTAGACAGGTTTTAGCTATTTTCCAGTCCATCAAATGCTGGAGAAAATATTGGAACTTGATTTTTTCTGCAATGGATAAGACTGATGATATAGGTTTTTAGACAGGTTTCAGCTATTTTCCAGTCCATCAAATGCTGGAGAAAATATTGTAACTTGATTCTTTCTGCAATGGATGAGACAAATGATGGGATTTATCAATGACATTTTGCATTGAATAAGTTATAACTTTTTCAGTCAAATAGTCCTAGGCAGAATATCAGAATCAGATTTCATCCTATACAAAGGATGGGATTTGTTATCTGGTACAACATAATGAACCATTATAAATTCATAATACTTATGAAGGTTTACAATACCCCCATACAACAGTTTTTCAATCAGATTTTTCCTGAGTGTTAAAACCTCCTCATTCTCATTCTCATCCTTCTATATTTCTTCTTTCTTTTGCTACACAACATGAGCAATAGAGTGATCGCATTGGTCTACTATAATGGCCAAATTCATAATACTGACGAAGGTGCTACCTTTGATTGTGAACGTCCAAAAAGTTTTCGTGTTGAAGACGACGTCACATTAGAGGAACTGAAGCTGCAAATTCATACAAAAATTAAAGCTGGAACTAGAAAAAGAGTTTCAGAGGTTAAGTACAGGCATCCCCTTTCTATTGGTGAAGGATGTGTCCGATATAGAACATTTCCACTTGAAGATGATGATGATGTCAGATGCATGTTTTATGCTCATGAGACATTTGCAAATGTTGGTGTCCTTGAGTTATATGCTGACATAGATGATGTTGACGATGATTGCGGCCCTTCAAATGTTCGCACAACAGAAAACTTTCCCATAGAAGATTATGATTCTGGGTCGTTCTATGTTCACACTACATACGACGTTCCCACAGAAGAAGTCGTGCCCTTATCTCAAGCTACAACTTTTCAGACTTCATTAGTCTCACAAACCCTAATTCCTACTACCCTCGAAGATGAGCCAGCTGGTGTTGATCCTGTTCGTCCACGTGGAGTCCATGGTGAAGATGTTGGTGAATTTAGTGAGCAAGAAGAGGATGCTGAATTCGCAAGTGATGACAATACTGATTCTGACCTAGACGTCGTCCATGCTGAGATCAACACTCATGGAGATATCAACACTCATCGAGATATTCCCCCATATCATGCTGCATCCCATATGCATACACTGGATCTGGAGGCAATGCATGTGCCGGAATTTCCAGAGTATGTTCATACATTAGCTACGCCTCTGACATTTGATCCATCTGCACTTGATCTGTGTGTTGGGTTACAATTCCCAACGAAAGAGGCTGTGCTTTCAGCTATCAAGCACTATAACATCAAAAACTCTGTAGATTACAGAGTAATTGAATCTGAGCCGACGAAATATTATGCCAAGTGCTTAATGTATGGGAATGGGTGTAATTGGAGAATAAGGGCAACTTTTATGAAGAAAAAACATCTATGGGAGATTAGAAAATATGAAGGGCCTCATACTTGCACATCGGCGAGGATTTCACAAGATCATTGCAAGTTAGATTGTAACATGATCTGCTCATGCATTTTGTCATTGGTCCAAGCAAATCCGGAGATTTCCGTTTCAGTTTTGATCGCTGAGATGCGAATCCGGTATGGATACATCACCTCCTACAAGAAAACATGGCAAGCAAAGCAAAAGGCAATTGTTCGAGTATTTGGCGATTGGAAAGATCGTACAATGAGCTACCTAAATGGTTAGGTGCAATGCAACATTTCGTGCCTGGTACAATTGTGGAATTGCAAACGATACCTGCATATCACGGTGATCGATTGGTCCAAGGTAAGAGAATATTCCATCGACTATTTTGGACATTTAAGTCGTGCATTGAAGGGTATCCGTATTGTAAACCAATTGTGCCAATAGACGGTACTTTCTTATATGGAAAATACAAAGGCACATTATTGTTAGCTATTGCACAAGATGGCAATCGAAACATACTGCCAATTGCCTTTGCCATTGTGGAGGGTGAGACAACAGAGGCTTGGTCATTCTTTCTCAGTAACTTGCGCAGACACGTGACAAAACAGCCTGGCATTTGCTTGCTGTCTGATCGACATGAAGCCATCAAAGCTGCGATTAGACGCAATGGTGGATGGAATCCTCCACATGCATATTCAGTGTACTGCATTCGACACATTGCAGCGAACTTTATGAAAAAGTTTAACAATAAGGAATTGCGTCGACAAATTGTTAACATGGGTATGGAATCAAATCATAGTTATTTTATCTCTTATATTTCGTTTAGCATATAAAATAATATTGAAATTCAAAAGTTTTTTGTTTTTAAATTTATTAGGATACGAGTTGAGGCGACCGAATTTTCATTTCATGTATGACAATCTTCGTGGAGAAAATGCAGAGGCGGCTAACTGGCTTGATAGGATCCCCAAGGAGAAGTGGGCGCAGTCATATGATCAAGGAAGGCGTTATGGCCATATGACAACCAACCTAGCTGAATCTATCAATTCGGTGTTGAAGGGAACGCGTCATCTTCCCATTACTGCTTTAGTGCAATCAACATATTATAGGTTGGCTGCACTTTTTGTTAAGATGGGGAACAAACAAATTGCCATGATGGAGGGAGGGCACACATATTGTGAAACAGTCACACAAGCTATGCAAGAAAATCGCACGAAAGCTAACTCCCACATTGTTCGTAATTTTACGCGAGCAAATCAATCTTTTCTGGTTGAAGAGTTAGTTGCTCCACAAGAGGGTGTTTCTGCAATGAACTACAAAGTCAACCTCAGTGACATGTGGTGTGATTGTGGAAAGTTTCAAGCACAAAGGTTCCCTTGTTCACATGTAGTTGCTGCCTGTGCACATGTCCATGTAGATTGCATGCAATATGTGGACAAAGTCTATAAACTGGAAAATATATTGAATGTTTATAGACATGAGTTCGAAGCTGTTGGAAATGAAGGTTACTGGCCTCAATATGATGGTCCAGAAGTGTGTCCCAATCAAGAAATGCGGAGAAATCCACATGGTCGGCCAAAATCAAGTCGTATTCGTAATGAAATGGACCTCAGGGAGAAAGGCCAACCAAAACGTTGTGGATTATGCAGAAACGGAGGTCATAACCGTCGAAATTGTCCGCAACGATTTGGCACATTGGGGGAGACTTCGCATCAACAATAAATGAATTACATGTTTTTCTCAACTTATCATGTACTTTGGATTATAAGGGAAAATGTAATGCAAGTTTTTTTTGTTTGTTTTTTGTTTTTATCTAATACAAATCAATTAACAAAATTTAAAAAAATTTGTTCATAAATTTTAAATAATAAAATTTACCTCACGATTTTTTTTTTTTAATTATAAAAAAATTATTTTAATTTAATTTATAAAATTTAAAATTAAAAAACAAAACTTACAAAATTTTAAAATTTAAACAAAACTTACAAATATAATTTTTGATATACAAATTTAAGAAGAAATATTATTTTGTTTTTTTAATTTTTATAAGAAATAAAATTTTCCATATTTAAATTTAATAAGAAACTTAATTTAATTTATAATTTTTAAATTTAAAAAATAAAATTTACAAATTAAAAAAAATTAAAATTTGTTGATTAATTAAAAAAAAAAATTACATGAAGGGAAATCGCCACCCCCATGGCGATTTCCCTTCATTCTTTTTACAAATTTGGTTAAAAATACCAAGGGAAATCGCCATGGGGGGTGGCGATTTCCCTTGGTATTTTTATCAAATTTTGAAAAAAATACCAAGGGAAATCGCCACCCCCCATGGCGATTTCCCTTGGTATTTTTAGCCAAAATCAATATTTTGATGCTGGGAAATCGCCATGGGGGGTGGCGACTTCCCAGCTAATTTTAAAACGAGCGTATTTTGGGAAATAATCTAAAAGCATAGGTATTTTGGGGTTTAATTTTTTTTGGCTATATTCGTATAAAAAACCCGATATACCCATCCTTACAGCACTATCTAGGCTTTTTTATTACAATATAGCCAAAAAAAATTACCAAATTACCGTTGCTTTTTGATTATTTCCCAAAATACGGACCTTTTTTTTTCTAGCTGGGAAATCGCCATCCCCCATGGCGATTTCCCAGCGTGTATTTTTGCAAATTTGCAAAAAAAATACCAAGGGAAATCGCCACCCCCCATGGCGATTTCCCTTGGTAATTTTAGCAAAATTTGCTAAAACCATGAAGGGAAATCGCCATGGGGGGTGGCGATTTCCCTTCATGTATATATATTTTTTTAATTAATAAACAAAAATTATATTAAAACAAAATATTATTTTAATTTGATAAATTTATTTTTAAAAATTATAAATTAAATTAAAATATTTTTTTATAGGTTTGGTTATTTATTTTTTTAAAATATATATTAAAAATGTAATTTAATTTATTATTACAATTTTATAAAAAATAAAAATATATTTCTTATTAAAATTTAAAAAGAAGATTATATTTTTTATTAAATTTTTATATCAAAAATTTTATTTTTTATAATTTTGTAATATTATAAAAAAGAAAATTTAATTTATATCAAAAATAATTTAATGATGTAAAATGTAAATAAATTTTTTTTTAAAGAAATTTATCGAGTCACTTTTTTAAATAAAGAAGTTATTTTTAAGTTGGTATCGTAAAATAATTTTTTTAATTTGATTAGTTTTTTTGAGTTGGTATTCGATTAACTCGTGACATCAATTTAATCATTGTTTTTAATAATAATATAGATTGTTACAGTTTAAAACTGGATATTTGATAAAAAAAATTTAATTTAATTTCTGATTAATTTTTTTTTTCTTATTATAATTTAAAAAGAAAATTAAATTAAAATGAAAAAAAGAAAAGCAACTTATCATGTAATTTGGATTATTATATTAAAATTAAATAACAACATTAAGATATAAATTAAAATAAAATATAACAATTAATTTCCGAACAAATTACATGAAATGCAAAACATATAAATTTATATTAGAAATTTAAAACACATTACAATTATTCTAATTATTGCGTGGTGTAGAGCAACAGTGTCGAGTTCTTCTAGTGCGTGGTGGTTGCACCCGTCGTTCAACCTCGTCAGTGGCACGTATTCGCGGTCCACCACGACCTCTTGCTATAACCGCCACTGGTTCCGGTTGTATGTATGTCATCAGTCGTTTCATCCGTATCAAAAATTTGAAACCCACTGCTGGATGAGCCAACACCTAGTTCACCCATAACGGGAACCTGACTACTAGATGCACCCATAAATGATGTAGCATCAAATGCTGACGAAGGGGTTCCAAACTGATACATGGATGTTAAATATGCTGAACTTGGACTTAGGACGGGGAGCTGGTCATCTAACCTCGTTCTTGGCGGTGATGGTCGGTAACACTCATCAACGTCATATCCGGGGTGACTTACGGAATAACGATGGCTGGATGGTACTCCATGATCCCGTTCAGGTTCAGGATGATCAAATGACATCCTCGGTGCTGTGAACTCCGATGAGGTCGGTTGACGCCTTCGCCCACGTTGTCGGCGAGGTCTAGGAGCATCCATATCCTGTGTAGGAGGGACTGGAGCTGAAGTTTGTCCGGTAAATGGCATACTCCTAACATCCTCGTGCATCGACGGTGGACAAACGAAAGGCCGACCTTCATTTCTATATCATCTTATGTAATCAGCAGATGGGTTGAAATTATTACCAACAATCGGGTAACCTGTCGGAATTCGTTGAAAACGTATGTTCCACCATTGGATCCAATGTTCATGCTTCGCAGGCCAGAATTCATCATTACGACCACGCATGTCGACCTTGTGAAGCTTATCAAGGTTCATCGGGGCTGCAGGAATTGGTTGTTGCATCCCAAATTGTCGCAACACCCGGTCAGTTTGGTGCCACTCTACATATGAAAAGCATATCAATGCTGAGTTTTCTTTCCATATATTGAAATTATTGTAGGCATCCGATGGGAGGCATGCCATAATTTCACTCGAGAAATATGGCATCCACAGAAACTGCGAATAATTATTACAAATTATTAGTTTCATATGGATTAAATAAAAAAAAAAAACTTCAATGTAACAATCGAAATATTTACCTTATCATATCCTAGTCGTTCTAGTCGTAGTCTTATACTTGCAAGATCGCTCGGAGTCTCTGTAAAATCTCTACCCGTACTCCTACTCCACCTATTAAAATGCATATAATATCTTAATGACCTATAAAAATACAATTTCGTACAAAATTAATAAAATAGTAAAGATTATTACCTGCTTGCAAGGGGGTATACAGCCGAAATATCCACGCGCGGAGCAAGAAATGGTAGCCGATACCAAGCCCATGATTGTAGAAGCACTAGACATCCACCTATGTCATGGTTTTTTGGAACTGTAGCTCGGCAAAGTTCTCTATACAAAACTGCCAAACACGCAGAACCCCAACTATAATTTGCTGCTTCCTCTAAATCACGTAGCAATGGAAGATACATTAAATGTACCCGACTGCTCGATTTGTCAGGCATCAGTAATCCTCCAATCAAACGTAAAATATATGCTCTAGCAGCATATTGTATTTGTTGTTCGGTTGCATGTAATGGCAGATTTTGAAACGTTTTCAACCAAGTCAGTCTCACCGTTGAGCCAGATACGACGTCTTCTAGAGGTACCTCACCCAATAGATCTTCACACAGTTCATTCCAATCTAGCAGGCTTCCGCCTGTAACTGCATCGCCATGGATCGGAAGTCCAAGTTGCAGCGCAACATCTTCGAGATTGACCGTGCATTCACCACATGGAAAATGAAAAGTGTGCGTCTCGGGTCTCCATCGTTCGACCAACGCAGAGATTAAATCGGGTTGTATCACAAGTCGTCGAATTTGACTTGCGTGATAAAATCCGGCTCTTCTTAAGTGGTCGATAATATAAGGATGCGGGTCCTCCAATGTAAATTTCCTCGAACGTAATACGCGACGAGTTTCCTGTTATAATAATAACAATTAATATATTATAAAACTATAACAATTTAAAAGTAATAAATAAAACTATAAAATAACAAAATAATAATATAATATAATATAATATAAACAATAATAATATAATATAATATAAAACAATAATAATATAATATAATATAATATAAACAATAATAATATAATATAATATAAAACAATAATAATATAATATAATATAAACAATAATAATATAATATAAAACAATAATTTCGTATAAAAAACAATAATAATATAATATAAAAAAACAATAATAATATAATATAATATAAAGAATAATAATATAATATAATATAAAACAATAATAATATAAAAAACTATAATAATATAATATAAAACAATAATAATATAAAAAACTATAATAATATAATATAAAACAATAATAATATAAAAAACAATAATAATATAATATAAAACAATAATAATATAAAAAACAATAATAATATAATATAATATAATATAAAACAATAATAATATAAAAAACAATAATAATATAATATAAAACAATAATAATATAATATAATATAAAACAATAATAATATATAAAACAATAATAATATAATATAATATAAAACAATAATAATATAAAAAACAATAATAATATAATATAAACAATAATAATATAATATAATATAACACAATAATAATATAAAAAATAATAATAATATAAAAAACAATAATAATATAAAAAACAATAATAATATAAAAAACAATAATAATATAAAAAACAATAATAATATAAAAAACAATAATAATATAACAATTTACTTACCTCGTTAAATATAACCTCCGAGATGTGATGTTCTTGTAACCTCAATAGTGAAGCCATTTCAAAATATTGTTGTAGAAAAAAAAAATTTGTAGAAAAAAAATTTTTTTGGTAGAAAAATGAAAAATTTTTGAAAGAAAATGAAAATTTGAATGAGAGGAATGAAAATTTGAAAGAGAGGAGGGGGGTGTGGGGGGAGGGGGGACGTGGGGGAGGGGGATTTGGGGATGGGGGCAACGGTCATATGACCGTTGCCCCCTTTCAAATTTTTTTTTTTCTAATTTGTTTTTTTTCATTTCAAATTTAAAATTTAAAAAAAAAAAATTCAAAATATTAAATTATAAAAAAACCTAAAATATATTTTACGAATTTTTAAATTTTGTTAAATTATAAAAAAAATATTTTAATTTAATTTATAATTTTTAAAAATAAATTTATCAAATTAAAATAAAATTTTGTTTTAATATAATTTTTGTTTATTAATTAAAAAAAATATATATATATACATGAAGGGAAATCGCCACCCCCCATGGCGATTTCCTTTCATGGTTTTAGCAAATTTTGCTAAAATTACCAAGGGAAATCGTCATGGGGGATGGCGATTTCCCAGCTGAAAAAAAAAAATCCGTATTTTGAGAAATAATCAAAAAGCAACAGTAATTTGATAATTTTTTTTTGGCTATATTGTAATAAAAAAGCCGCACTATCTACCTTGATAGAAAGAGTAGCTTTTTTGCTTGCCATGAAAGCGATTCCTTTCATGAAAGCCCAAAGGCAAACAGCATTTTTCAGTCCCCAAACCCAATTGAAACCTTTTTGAAATTAAAAAGAAATATAAAAATGGGTGGTGTAATTTTTGCTTTGGTAAATTTAAAAAACATATAATACACAATGCAATAATTATTAAATAATATAATAAAAAAATTATTTGAAAAAAATAAAAAAATAAAAAATATTTTAAAAAAATTATAAAGATAAAATTATTTTTGATGAAAAAAATTCTTTTTTTTTTCTTTTATTTTTAATTAAAAATAAATAAATTAAATATTTAAACATTTATTTTTTTAAAATTTTAAAATTTTAAAAAAATAAAAAAACATTTATTTTATTATTTTTTAAATTTTTAATTAAAAAATAAATTAAAAAACATAAATATTTAAATATTTTTTAAATTAAAAAGTTTTATTTTCAAAAAATATTATTTTTTAATTAAAAAAATTAAAAAATAAGAGAAAAAAATTTTATCACGAATAATTTTATCTTCATAAATTTTTTTTAACATTTTTTATTTTTTTAAATAATTTTTTTATATTAAATCATTTAATAATTATTAAATTATTGATAATATGTTTTTTAAATTTACCCTTTTTGCTTTTGCATGATTGAATTTCATTTTTTATTGTTTTTATTTATTTTAGCGCGAAATGAGTAATGAGTGTTGAATACACGATCACAGGAGTCGCGTGAGAATGAGGTAAGTAAGAGAAGGGAGGGACAAATGATGGGGCCCAGTTTTTGCGGTAATACACGTGTCCGAACCTGCTAATGTTTTTTAGTTAGCTTTTCTAAATTGGCAGAAACGAAATTAGACAAGTTTTTGCTAAAAATAAGAAAATGTTCACCTTTTTTTTTTATTTTTTAATAATATGAAGAAAAAAAAAAACTAATATTGTTTTAATTAAAATTTAAAAGTCAAAATTCAAAAACAATTTTTGTTTGACATGAGAATGCCATTTCAACATTTGATCACTCATACTTCTTAGTTAAACTCGATTTTGCTGAATAGAGATATATATATATTAAAATTAAATACTCAATGCAATATTTTTTTTCTTTTCTTTCTCGATCCTAAGT
Organism: Fremontodendron californicum; assembly: GCA_030761205.1. Taxonomy (NCBI): domain Eukaryota; kingdom Viridiplantae; phylum Streptophyta; class Magnoliopsida; order Malvales; family Malvaceae; genus Fremontodendron; species Fremontodendron californicum. Next base: position 33,202,164 of record JAULJL010000005.1, read on the forward strand.
TAATGACTTTAACATATGGCATGATTTTATTAAAAATCTAACAAAGTAATTTACTAAAAAAAAATTCATGTAAGTTTTAACAAAGTAATTTAACATATGGCATGATTTTTAATTATTCTATCTTTGGGAGGAGACTCAAAAATCATCATTATTCTTCTTATTCTTCTCCATTCTTTTATTTTCTTTTTAGTTTTATGTATATATTAACTATGCATATGCAAAGCTAAACTTCTCTTTGGTTAAAGGTGATTTCAAAACTCTAGACATGTTTTGTAATTATTTTTCAGATTCTATCTATTATTAGTTTTCTATCAAAGTTGCTTGTGTTCTTTCATAAGAATTGTTTATGATTTTTATCTTGATTTATTTAAGATGCATACTAGATAGATCTTGATAATTATCTAATGCTAGTTTATGAGTCTTGATCTGTGTAATTGTCTTGATTTCCTATTCATAAGTGGCAATTTGTAATTAATGATTATGTTAAAGTTTTAGCTAATTGCAAAGTGAAACATAACCTAAGTTAAACAATTCATGTTCATGCTTTTGTTGCTTAAATCAACCTATCTTTCTCATCATAAAACTGCTGTCAAATTAAATTTAGAGATGCTTATCCTAGGTTGTTTGATAGTTAGAGATTAAATAGTGGCGTTCGTCCTACTTAACGACGAACTAAGGAAGGATTGGGGTAACACGGGAGGTTGTTATCTACGGTTGTTAACTTTGATAGCTAATTGATGTTGATAGATATGAAAATTGATTCTCAATGATGTCTAGTGGTGGAGAATGAACCTTTAGCCATATTTCTCTTATATTTTATTTCATCTTATTTATTTGCTTCTTACTTTTATTGTTTGTTTAAGTTTAAACTGATTTCAAAAACCCCCCTTTTCTTTTATTGTTCTTAAATTTAAGTTTTAAACTGGTAATTTATAAATTAAAAACCAATCTCTGTGGATTTGATCCTTGCATGCTACTTTACTATAATTGATCATATTATTTGCAAGGTTTAATAAAGATACATTCTTTTGGGTGTATCAAAAATTGAAATCACTGATCCTCCATCTACCACCAAATCATCTTTATTGTACCAAAACTTTGATTCCTTTTTGGAAATTAGACCAAAAAAAAAGAATAAGTAAAAGTGGCAAGCAGTGATGAAAAAATCGGATCGATCGATTGAATAAAAAATCGACGGCTTATCCGATCCGATGTATATAAAAAACAGAATATATAATGAATCGATGCAAAACCAATTCAACGGATTAAAAACCTGTAAAAAAATATTAAACTGGTAAAAACTGATTTTTTGTTAATTTTATTTTTTTTTTTGTTACAAATTTATTTGTAAATGATGAAATTTGAACCTTTAACCTTTTAATTATATAGTAAAGACTTTTACCATTAAGAAAAACACATTTTTTATTAACTGATAATTACTATATTTAATATTTACTTAATATTATATATATTTAATATTTAATTTACTTTTAAATTGAACAATCCAATCTAATTTTTTTCAACATCGGTGGCAAGTGGCAACTAGACCTGCTCATGGGTCGGGCCATAGCCCAGAACTTTTTTTTGCTTGCCTAGGCCCATATTTGGGCAGGCTTGGGTCTGCCCGTGGGCTCAAATTTACTGTTCATCCTTAATAAAAAAATATTTTTATATATTTTTATAATTAAATTTAAATAAAAACTATTTTTTATTTTATAAAGTGATCCAAGATCAGAAAAACACATGTCCAGACTCGACCTTTGAGCAGGTCTAGTGGCAACACTTGACAAAAATTTGTTTTTCCTTTCTTCATGACCATTTTTGTTTTTGGACCAAAAAGTGGGACTTGGGAGCTTGATGACCACTTTGCATCGACCAATGGAAGTGGAATTTAGTGGTCAATTTAGGGCTAGTTTAGCATTGCTGTTGAAAAAAACTTGGGTTGAAAAAAGTGTGTTTAAAAAATATGGTGAAAAACTGTGGTTTAAAAACTTTTAAGTGTTTAGCATTGTTGTGAAAAAGTGTTGTAGGAAATTGAAATGTCAAAAAAAATATGTTTAAAATAATAAAAGTGTAGAGATGTGAGGATAATAAAGTCATTTTATCCAAAAGCTAGCTTTTAAAGCCCAAAAACTATATTTTTTGGCTTTTTTGTTTGGCTTTTCAAACCATGATTTTAACAGTAGAAGTCAATTTTTTTTATCTGTTTAGCATTGCGTTTGCGATAAAAAGCCTCTTGTCGATTGCTGTAATAAGAACTAGAAAAATGCCCGTGCTTTGCTGCGGGTATGTTATCGAATTTGAATTGATATTTTGTAATAAAATTGAAAAATAAAAAAGCAAGAAAAGTTAAGATAATTTAGAAAAATAATAATTCCTATTATTATACGACGCCTGATATAAAATTGAGAGTTATTTGATATGGTCAACTAGATCCTGTAATTTTGGATAAAACATAATTATACGATACAAATATAACATGATAAAATAATGAAAATACGACACAACACGAAAAATAAAATGAACATGATACAAATATATGAACGTGTTAATAAAAATATATTTTGATAATAATTTGTAATAAATTAATATTTTATAATATGAATATTTTGCAATAAATTTAAAAGCTAAAAAAGTAAGAGTAGTAAAAATAATAATTTTTATTCTTATACAACATATGGTATAAAATTGAGAGTTATTTGAATATGATCAATTACATCCTATAATTTCATATACAACATAATTATATGATACGAATATAACATGAAAAAAAATAATTAAAACACGACATGACATAAAAAATAACATGAATACGACACAAATACACGAATGTGTCCAAATCTACATAAAACAAATTAGTAACGTTTCAAATTTTATATAAATATATAATACTTTGAATACGATTATAATAGAAAAAATAACACGAATATAATGACGCGCGACACAAATTTGTGAGTTCTTTAAATAATGTCAATTGGACTCGACAATTTCGAACACAACATGATTATACAACTCGAACACAATATGGAAAAAGTAATTAAAACACGACACGAAAAATAACATGAACACGACACAAAAACACGAACGTGTCAAAATCGACATAAAACGAATTATTAACGTGTAAAAATTTATAATATTTATAATATTTTAAACACACAATAAAATAACACGAACACACAAAATTAAATTATTATAACAAATTATATAAAATATGGGATGAATTGAGACACGACACGGACACACAAATTTTTTTCTTAATTGGATCACCATGACAAATTATGCAAAATATTTGGATGAATTGAAACACGACACGAACACATAAAAAAAATTAAATACGACACGACACAAAAATAACATAAATACAACATAAATATACAAACGTGTAAAAATTTATATAAAATAAATTATTAATATATAAAAATTTGTATAATAATGTAATACTTTGAACACAAAAAAAAACACGAATATAAAAAATAATACGAATACGACATGAACATACAAAATTTTCACTCTCTTTTTCCCTTTTTTTTTCTTCTTTCTTTTTTTTTCTCCCTTTTTTTTCTTTAAAAAAAAAAAAAAAAGTAGGCAAGCCAATTTGAAGCAATTCCTCCAACTGCAAACAATAATTGAGGGATTGCTTTTAAATATTTTATTTTATAGATGAAATAAATTTGTTTTTGGACCAAAAGAAAAATGAAGGATGGATGGTAAAATTAAAGACAATATTTACAAAATGAAACATAAAAGTCTGGGGATCATGTCCAAGGAAATGTAAATTTGATTTTTTTTTCTTCTAAGTTGTAAGAAAAAATATATATTATATTTCTTTTGCAAGTGGAAAATGCTCCTCAATTAATGTGGTCCACTCATAATGGTAAAGGAAAAGGGTGTTTTAATATTGCATAATATTTTTGCTTTTTTTTTTCTTTCTTAAAAAAGCAACAGAAGAGAAAGAAAAAAAAAAAAAGTTGTTGGTTAATTGCAATGAAAGCCCGCCACATTCCAGTGATTTTTGATCATTTTCTCATTTATAAGAATTTAATTTCAACTGTATGTATTTGAAGAAGTCACTATATATATATATAAAAAAAAAATATCATTAATATATATATATATATATATATTTATGAAATATAAATTATTTTCTTAACTCCCTGTCTAGATCAATATGAAATCAACTCGAAAAAAAAAATAATAATCATCAAGATATAGCAACAATTAAAAGAAAATCGAGAAAAATATTTTACTTCTATTATAAACACCTAAAAGGCTTGGGATAAATGATAAATCCCTCTTTTAAAACCTCCTCATATATGTACAAAAAATAAAAGAAAAAAAAAAAAAAAAAACACCAGCACTTAGAGAGTCGAGGCTAGGAGGATTCGAACCCAAAAAACTTTTATAAAGTATTGATCCAAACATTATACAATGAGTAAATGAAGGATAGATTAAAATAAAAATATTTTTAAAAGTACTGATTAAAGACTAAAGTTATTATATAAAGTAAAAATTATTACTATAAATAAATTATTAACTAAACTTAAAAGACCGTCTAAAGATTAGAGCTGCTCATCGGCCGGGCCGCGGCCCAGTTTTTTTTATTTTCTCTGCCCAGGCTCTGGGTCGCCCAGGCCTACCCGTTTAGGCCCGAAACACTGTTCATTGGAATAAAAAAATATTTTTTATTTTTTTTTATTTTTTTATAATTAAAATTAAATAAAATAATATTATTATAATAAAAATTACTGTTCTGGGCCGGGCCAGCCCGGAACACAAAATATCCTGCCCAGGCCCGGCCCAATACGGGCCGGGCCTTCCGGGCCGGGCGGGCTGCCCGGCCCGTGAGCAGGTCTACTAAAGACTAAAGGTATTAAAATAAAAGATTTTGTTAACAACTATTTTAAAGCAATTTTTAAAGGTAGCTAATATATTATTTATAGTGATATTATTATATTAAATATATTAAATAATAATATATTGAATGAAATATTATTATATATAATAATTTTAAAAGGTAACTTAAGATTTTTGTTAATAAAATCCTAAAATAAAAATATATTACTAGATTTATATATAGAGTTAATAGCACCAATGGTTTCCAAATTATAGGGCATACTTTATATTGATCCCTAAACTTCAAAATGTATCAAATTAATCCTTACTTACAAGTATCATAATAAATTGGTCTATTCCGTTAGCTTTTCTGTTACCTTTACTATAACAATCAGTTTAGTGACACGTGTCACCAGCTGATTGCACCACATTTCTCTTCATTTTTTTTCTTTTTCTTTATTTCTTTATTATTTTTTCTTTTCTTTGTTTACTACAAGCAGCCATAAAGATGTGTTTAATTAGCTATAAATGTTGATGGTTTCTATGTATGAGTCTATTTTTTATACACGGAATTTTTAAACTTCACAAAAAATTAAAAATAATTTTTAGGTAATTATATTAATTTTATAATATTTTTTATTATATCTTACAAGAATGTGTGTCATCCTACTAAACATGCTAATCGAAGTTTTCAATTTCACTGACAGCATAATAAATAATTTTATTTATATATATATATATAATAGTTTGGTTCTCGAATTAATTATGAAAAAATGAATAGTATACATACATATATTCATTTCAATCTTATAAAAATGTAAGTAACTAAGTATGTAGATTTGCATAAATCATTAAAAAAAATCATTCAATAAAATGGAATAACATCTATCATAATCAAACCACCTTATAATATGCAAAACATGCACACTCAAATGACAACCATCATTCTAACTCTCATTTACCTTTTTTTTTTAATATAATAATAAGTTTTTGGTAGAATGTAAGATTATTATAAAAATAATTAATTAATGGAGCATCTCTCAACTCAAGATATACTAATGGGATGTCCATTTTTGCTAAAATAACAAAAAATAGAAATGTTGGGATTAGATTTTGTTTTCTAAGCATCTATTTTGTTTTCTAGTAAGAAATCTGAAAATAATGCTTTTATTATTTCAATGCTCCAAGGCTGATGCACCCAAATTCCATGGTAGATTTCAACAAAAAAAAATTCTTGCTTGCTTGCTTATTTTTTATTTTTTGGATGTATCAAATATATTATTCTTTATGTTAACTTCAAATTAATTAATATCATTTACAGTCCGACAATTTTTTTGATAAACTTCTGAATTACTAAAATTTATACCGATCACCGGCCAAAAGTATTTGCGTTTAAATTTTGGTTGAAATTATTTTTAAAAAAATTGTTGGCATTTTAGGGAAGCTTTAGATGAGATGATAAGATACTAAAATATTTGATTATATATATATATATAATATAAAATTCATTTTTGATACATTGAGTTTTTTAATTTTAAATTTCTTTTAAATATATATTATCCTATTAAATTTATTTATGAAATTTAAAAATGATGATGAATGAAATAATTTTCATATAATGTAGGGAAATCTTGCAATAAAAAACTTACAGTAACAAATAAAATGACGGAACACCAACTCGTGTTTAAGATAAAGAATGAGCCAAAAAAAAAAGTCCAGCAAATGAATGCAGAGATGTAGAAGAAGACAATGTACTACATTTATTTACCTTATGATTAGGAAGTTATTATCAGTCATCAAAAAGTTTAATTTGATAGCAATTATTATTGATATAATGAAATAAAAATAAAGTTAAGTTTTTTGTGGAAGAGTAAGGTAGCCGCCAAATTAACATGATGATGATGATTTAAGGTATATTGGCTTGGCCATGATGAATAATAAATAAGTAACCATGATTGCCTTGAGAATAGTGGTCCAAAATTAAAATAAAAAAAAAAAAAAGGGTCTTTCATTCATTTATCTTTGGGTTAGGTAGCTGGGCTAAGCTAAGCTTTGGATGAAATTTTGAGTCATGATTAGACCCTAACTCAACTTCAAATTCAATGACATTTGACCAAGTTAAAGCTTTAAAATGGCCCACTGTTTGGCGTAGCATACAATTTGTTTGCAACCTAGTTTTCAATGTTCTCGTCCCAATGTTTTTTTTTTTTTGTTTTGTTGGGAGGAAGCTAGATTTAATAATTTATGTATTTATATTATTAAATAATTCTTGTTTTTATATTATGTTTATGTATTTTTATATATTATAATTGTACTTAATTATATTATATATTTATATATAAATCTTGATATATTAATGTATTATATGAATTTTAATACATTCGTGTATTTCGTATAATTTTTTATATCATATTTTAATTATTTTTTATGTCATATTTATATCATATAATCATATCATATCTAAAATTATTAATTCTAGAATAAGCTTGAAAGTTAGAAAAGTATTTGGATGGGTTTGGGAGGAGAGGGGGTGGGGAATTTTTGGTTGTCTTTATACTAGAATTCAACGGAAATTTTTAGTGCAAAAAATCACATCCCAACTAACCTTTACCTCCAACTTTAGCCTCCTCCAAAGTTAGTTTAATTTATTTATTACAAAATATCTTGAAATAATTGATTTATTTTCATAATGACTTTTTTTTTTATAATTTATTTTTAACAGCAGCTAAAATTTAACTGAACATTTCAACGATGCACCTACAAGAATTAATTCAATTGATAAGGAAAAAAAATTATTTTTCTCTCAACCAAGATTTGATTATTGTAAGAAGTATTCCAATAATAAAATTTTGAATGCATCAACCGATACGGATGAATGTGACCTTTCGTTCGGAGAAAGAATTAGACCTAACAAAACCTATAAACATTCCTGATGATATTAAAAAAAAAAAAAAGATTTCAATGATGTAAATAGGAAAGTCTTGAGAGGAAATTTGTGAAACTTGGATAAGAACCTATGGCAGAAAGAATCAGATGGAAGCTTTCCCTGGATGAGTAAAATAAAGAGCAGAGCAACAAGAATAAAGGGCAAAAAGCTTCTCCTTGAAAAAAGAGTAGTTGGGCTGGAAAAATCAGCATTTAGAATTACATGCCAATGCTTGGTATACAAGAAAGCAAAGAAACTGGGAGTAAAAGTGGAAGACATTTTATTTCCATTCAAAGGTAAAGAACGAAATAATAACTAATGCGAGTCTAGAGAGGAGAAGCAAGGAACTTTTTTCTTCCAAGCCAAGTGTAAGCAATTCCTAAACCGAAAAAAAAAAAAGGTAATGGAAATATCTGTCCATGCAAGCTCGTCCATGCTCATATGTGCATACTTAATTATTTTACTTGTAAAAGAACTTCATTTTTAAACTCGGGCATTATTTGAGATAAAAACCGAATTACTTAAACTCGTTTACCTAGTAAAAACCGAATTGCAAACTCAATTATTTGTGCTCGAGTTCAAAATCTAGCTCCAATTGAGATTTTTTCATTACTAAATAAATAAATAAAAACTGATCAGACTCACGACTCACTCGAGTCAAACATTAAGATATTCGAATTCAGCTCGCTTGATAAATCAAGCTGTTCGAATTTGAACTCGGTTCGATAAAAGATCGAATTCGAATTTTTTCGAACCGAACCCAAATAACTTGCAAGTCCAAGTGTTTCATTTACACTCCCAGTCCAGACGATGCACAACTTAACACAAAGGGCAAAAGTACCATAAAACACTTAGGTGAAACAGTTGTTTCCAGTTTTCTAGAAACTCTATGGAATTTTTCCTGTTGCATCTCTACAAAGTCCTAGATACGAAAGGTTTCTAGTGAGTCTTTAAGACTTCGAAAAGTAAGGACATGAAAAACCATAAGCAAACATCATTCATCAGAAGTGGGAAGAAAAGGAATGTAAATTAAGAAAAGTATGTTACCTCTTCTGCTGCTTCTTTTCCCTTGACAGGATTGGGATAGTTGGCGTGCTTTTAGGAGAAGCGATCAAAATTGACTACCACATAGCATGGCTATAATTATGACTGAAACTTACACGGTTGTCTTCTGCTTATATTAGATCTCAAGCAGCTACTGAAGAGTTCATCTCATTGAGAATGTGGTAGTATGTAAAGAAATCTGAAGTGCTTCGAAAGCCCGGAATAAAATCTGAAAAGAATCTCAAAACTGCAGCCAGATGTTGCGAGTCACTGGAGGTAAACGCCGCTTCAAGAAATAACGAGGGCCGAATAGAAGTGACCTGAACAATTTAAAGATATTCCTGTTATAAAATCTTCAAACTTAATCAAACCAAGCAGCTAACAGCAGAACAAAATCGTTCAGCATTTGGTGAATTGCCATCAAATACCTATCTCTTGCCAGAAATTTCAAACAAGTAAAAATTAGGCAACAACCCAATGTTCAAACATGCATAGCTACACGTGGATAATCTGAAAGCAAAAAACGACAAACAAAAAAGTAAATTTTACCGGCATTTTGGTGAAATGAAACAAGGTTGCTTGTCCATTTCATGAAAGCCTACAGATCTCAGAAAACTTTAATAAACATGCCTGAATGAACAAATATTATGAATCCGGTTCTGGGTTCATAAATCTGGCCTTTACATAAATAAATAACATACTAACTTATTTTCCACTGCAATTATCTAATAAAGGATTACCTTATGCTTCCGTACATAACGTAAAGCTTCAAGATAATTTCCATCTTGCACAAGTAACAACACATAATCATGATGTAAAGAGAGCTGTCTTAGCATATCTGAGCCCAGCTTCCTAATTTGAAAATTTTGATGTCCCGACTCTAGCAGCTGTAGAGCAACTTCTTTCGAGGGCTCAATAATCTGTAACAAAATAATTAAAAACAAAGTTGAAACATCAATCCAGCCGGAAACATATGGATAACTTTTCATTCTTTTGCAAGGAACAGTTATTGTGAAGGTAAATGAGACTTGAAAACCTTGTTTATGATGAACAAACCCAGTTCTGCATATCGCTCACGGGCCAATAGTTGAATGGTTAACACATAGATTTGGATGCACTTTGACCTTTTCCAAATTAGCACTGCACAGAGGAAATGAATAAGATTTCAGGGAACAAATACAAATCAAACTCACCCCTCCATTCCCATAAGAAAGTACCATAACCATGCATTCTATCAGTTAGTATTTGCTCTTTCAGTTGGTCAATAAGCAAGGTGGTTTGGCTTGGTTGGTATGTTTGTTAGATCAAGCAGTTAATTTTCTTCTACCTGCTCCTGACACAATTATACCAAAATATTTTTTTACTTTTCTTTTGTTTCCAAAACATCACTATAACTGACCTAAAATTGGAATTTTAGCTATGTTTTGTTAGATTTTATTTGATAAATCTATTATATACTTCTAAAGACTTGGATAAGGCTGCATAAATTTTGCTGCTCCTCAGCTGAAGGGCAGGCCAAGAGCTTCCTCAAGATAACCAGAAAATTATTTATATCAGTAACTTATGGTTATATTTACCACATAAATGGCTAAGAAAACGTGATTAAAAAATAAGTTTATCCACAATAGGAGCTTTGTGCATTAATCCAGAATATGGTTCTTTATAAGATTCAAGCCCATTTTAAGAATCCTTTAGAATTGTTAAGCAGCAGAGTCCTAAACCACTTCCGATAATTAGCTTACCTTTGAAAAAACTCAAGAATGATGGCAACCAGATAAGAAGGCTCTCCAACCATCTCTTCCTCAATAGGAGCAAAGACAAATTTGTACATCTCATCAGGTGAAATTGCAGGTGAGCTGAGCTGAGACTCCTGCTGCTCAGAAACACTAGCATTTAACGGATTATTACTAGGACCTGGAAGTTGAGATGAGAAGGATGATGGCTGAGCTTCGGTGCTACAACTTTCAGTACCCATATCCACTTTGCCAGCAACAAGTTGAGTATCATTTGAGCTGATTTTCAATGGTTCAAAGCTGGAATTATCCTCAGTCTCTGAAGATGAATGAGTTGAAGGCTTACTGACGGATTCACTGTTGACTCTGGAAGAAGATTTGTGTTGGATGGATTTTCCAAGTCCATCTGCTCTGCTGGTGAATGCACCTATGCCTTGCACTGGGCCACTCACATTTGGCACACTTGAGGGTGTCCTCTCAGTCTTTATTCCCTTGAAATAACTGCCAGTTTTAAGAGAGTGGGAATATGAGGTGACTAATACATCCATTGCCTTGGCAATCATGGTGACAGGTCCGCGTTCTAGAATCACTGTTTGTGTAATTGTCAAACATAGCTGTTTAGCCTGAAATAGCAGAAAGAATATATACTTAACAGTGGGTAATGATTATATTGCCCTTCATTGTGGAAAGAGAAAGAGAACTGAGAATTGACCTTGTTGGCTTCCAACTTTCGTCTTTGCAGGAATTCCAATACGAATGGAACGTCTGAGCTACTAGCAGAAATTGCCTGCAAGGAGAAATGGGGGCAGTCATTACAAGAACATTACAAAATAACAAAGTATGACCTGCAAGACTTACCTCCAAGTCTAAGTGGATCTTCCATAAAAGCTTATTAGCAACATCACAAATAAGATCAGGAACCAAAAAGGTCCAGTCATCTCCATAGATAATTGATTCATGATCATTTGTATTAGAGGCCGCAGAACATTCACTTCCTTTGCTGCTAGGTCGAGACGTAGAAATATTGGACCTTGGAAAACCTCTCAACAGTACAGGAAGCGGGGCAGACACGGGAGCTCGAGAATCTGCAAATATGTCATAGAGTATAACAACCTTTGCATCTACTTGGTGCACAAGTAGTACATTATCAGCCACACTCACAGCAACCTTGCTCGAATAAATTGGTAATGAACCCTGCAAAGGGAATGAATATGGTTAGGATTCCAACACAAAACCAAATGAAAGGCCTGCACCTGAAATGAACTAGAGGGAGTTTTGAGTAACACTTACCTGTTGGATAATAGCATCACGGTAAAACCGATATGAATGCAGTACCATTGCAACTCTATCAACTTGCAAGCAGTATATTCTCCCATAGCTGTCAAAGTAGAAAAAGAAGATATTCATATATAAATAATCTAGCAAACAATTTGGTGTATTAGGAAAAATAGACAAAAGAAACATACACAGTGACAATAGAGACATCTTCAGGAGCAAGGACAAGCTTACTGTTAGCTTCAGGTTTAGTCATTACCATCTCAAACTTCGGTAATCGAATAAAACCAGCAGATGAAAGCTGAACATAAGAGATAGCAACTTGAGAAATTAATGAAATTGAGGACAAAAAGGATTACCATCTATCTGTACTGTCCATTAAAGGCTAAAGGAACCACAATAAAAGGATCCCTTTCAGAAGGGAATCATCATCCACTTTAATGCTACATATTCATGTCCACTTCAATAGATGAACAATTTCAGTTTTTTAGACCATTTTCTCGCATTTAGCCTCCAAGACCAATTTCTAAGTTTATTTTCTTCCATAGAGTAAGCATAGCCTAGCCAAAGTAAAGATTAAATCCAAGAGGATTTCTAGAAAATTGAGCAGACACTGAAGGTTGTAGCCATACCTGAAATCCATTGAATGTCTTGCACAGCATTCCTGAAGCAAGAAGAACTAATCTGCTCTCGTGTGTGTAGACATACCAACTAACATTCAATTTCCTTGTCTCTACCAAGATAAGTGACTTTGAAGCATAATCATAAGCAAACAAGTCCAACCCACTGCGATTAAATTCCATTTCAGAAAATTGAATACATTAAATCTTTGGTGCCAACAAAAGTAGAAACATGAAGAGGAAAAATAAAAATAAGTCTAAACAGGATAATTCAAAAAGGTCAAGGAAGGATGAATATTACTCAATAACATGGACAACAATGATTGAAAATCTTGTGAGGTTGACTCGACGATGTTGGATGAACAATGCATTTAAGTTTGCAAAATTAAATTTAACAGGATAAACTATAAGATTGTTGATTCTGGCCTTGGGAATTGCTGCTTAATCTGGATACATGCTAGAGCAGTATCTCCCCAAAAATAAGTTACATATATTGTTCTCTTTCCCGGAGGAACTGATATAAAATGTCTAAAAACGAATGCTTCCCCAAACGATAATGGTTTTCCTTTCTCTTTTTCATATTTATTAATTCTTTCTTCAGTCATGGAGCAAAGAAAGCACAGTTCCAAGCATCAATAGCAAAAGAAAATGCACAATTCATGGATGATACAAAAGTTCTAAAAAAATTTCACCTAGTTGCATGGCCTGAAAGAGTCTACCTATTGCTACAATAGGAATTAGGGTAGGATAAAATGATGTGCATTAGGTGATAATAACATCTTTTTGATGCATGCAAAATAGTAGGTAACTCCAAAGTTCCTACTCGGGCTTAATTCGAGTGGTAAGGGTGGGGTGGGTTTTGGATAGCGATCCTAAAGTTTAAGCTGTAGTGCTCCTATTGTAGAAAGAGGAAAAGTAATTTACCAAGTCAGTAAGCTAATAAAAAAATTCTTGTAAATAATATAATCATGGAATTTTTATATATTAGACATCCAAGTGAAAGTGAAGTAAGCATTCAGCTGCAGCATAACATTGATATTATATGAAATTCTATCCTCGTCAAAATATCATATCTCGGTTGAAGCTCAATTCTTACACAAAATATCAAGGTTTATGAAATTCACAACAACAAAATCATTATCCAATATATACATAAAACAGACAGTAAGCTTCCCCCTACCTGGTCTTTACAACTACAATATCACATGACGGACTATCTGTCCAGAAAAATCCCAGTGTACTCTCTGACTCGGACTTGCACCTGTGAGTAAAAGTTTCCCCTGTTTCTCTATGCCAAAATTGTATCAGAATATTGGATCGTTGGACTGCTATAAGCTTTTCATCTAGAGAAAACCGGATGGAGCAGATAGGCCCTTCACTTATTGAGTCAATGATAGGGGCAGCAAGAGGAGAAAACGGAGCAGTTTTCCACGAAAAAAGCTGTTTAGAAAAGGCAAATAAAAAAAATATAAAATACAGAACTGCCAAGATCAAATAAAATTCAAGCAAACTATTTAACTTCAAAACTATAAAACCTGATCAGATGTAGGAGAGATGAGCAACTTATTTCCATCATCATAATAGAAACCTCTTGATCCAGGAATGTTGCAACGTAGAGGAGGATATTGTATGAAAACATGTGACAAAGCACCAGATCCTAAACCACCAACACTGGCTTGAGAACTTGATGCTTTCCCAGCCATTTTCCTAAGGTTATGTTGAGTTTTTTAACCTCAAAACCCAAATTGCTGGAGAATAATAACACTACTAAAGCACCAAAGGATAGTATGAGTACAATAGCAAGAATGAATCAGAGCTTAAAGACTAGCATCAAAGAGTAAAGGGAAAAGTTCATTGGATTTACCATCTTATACAAATTTCCAACAACTTTCTTCAAGGCTCCAAATATTAAACTTTTCTTTGGAGCTACAAACCAAAAAAGTAGAAAACATTAATGTTAGAACAGCTTTTTCAAGAGGGAAAAAGCTAAAATCTTTGCTACCCAATTATGCATTACGATATATTTCTTTCTTTTAATGGATAACAACATGTTTCTAAGCGATCCTAGAATCTGGATACCGTATTCTGCATGCAAGTCTTTAGTGCAAGAAATTCTTTCAAACACATATCGCGTTCAACTTCTGGAACTTTAGCTGCAACACAGGCCCCATATTCTTTCGCCTGCAAATATGACATTTTAGTCGAAACAATGAGCCAAGTGCAAGGAGAATTTAACTGCAGGTTCAACGAAATATCTTTCTGCAATCACATTTTTGTTTATTTTCAACCTTAACTACATAAATTGAAAGCAGGTCCAAAAATTCAATGGAATTGTCCTAAATCGTAGAGTAAAACTAAGGCCACAAACCTGTGCCGTGCAATTCACTAAAATGCGCCTAAGTGGAGAGATAGTGTTCTTTTCTTTCATATCCACAGCTCTGAAAAGGGGAAAGAAAAAAAGAAAAAAAAAAAGAACAGTGCGAATTGTACATGATTGATGAAATTAGGTTTTCAATTAAATTGATAAAAACAGTTCGAAACAAAAATAAAATCAAATCCAAGAGACTGATTAGCTTAAATGAACAAACAAATTAGCAGAATCGAAGAAAGAAAAGAGAAAATACCTGGCCTATTCAACATTTTTTTTTTTTCGATTCAGGGAACAAAATTCTACTGCTCTTGTTTTTCTTTAAGTCTACGATTGGATTGGGGTAGGGAGAGACTTTACCTTTTTTTTTATATATATATATAAAAAAATTAATAAAGAAAATGAAAGGGAGCTGAGCACATTTTTTTTCAAATATTTAATTTTTTAATTTTTTTAATTATCTTAAATTTGAGAAAATTGTAAAAAGAAATATATATATTTAAAATATTTTTATTTATAAAATAATTTTTATATTCTAATTTTTTTTTCTTAATTTTCAAAGATCATTATAATTTATTATCTTTTTAATTCATTCAACATTTTTTTATGGTTTTAATTTTCTCTCATTTTATTATTATTTCATATTTTTTATTTTTTAAAAAATAAAAAAGACAAAAACTCAAGTAAAAATAAAAAAAATATTTATAATAATAGAGCTTTTTAAAACTATAAAAATACTAATAATACTTATATAAATTTATAATAAATTTTATCCTAATAAATTTCAGTCATACATTTTTTATAAATAATTTTGATATTTGATATTATTTTTTTATTTTAATTTATAAATAATTTTAATATTATATTTTTTTTTATAAAAAGATTATAATTGTAAATTTTTATTATAATAAATTCTTTCATTTT
Organism: Fremontodendron californicum; assembly: GCA_030761205.1. Classification (NCBI taxonomy): domain Eukaryota; kingdom Viridiplantae; phylum Streptophyta; class Magnoliopsida; order Malvales; family Malvaceae; genus Fremontodendron; species Fremontodendron californicum. Next base: position 33,217,887 of record JAULJL010000005.1, read on the forward strand.
CACTTTTTAATCAGGTTGTTAAATTTTTTTTTTTATTAATTTTAACTATTCAAATAAGAGATATATATATTTTTTTTCAACTTTTTTTTTTTTTATTATTTTTTTCTTTACTATTGTGTATCCCAACCTTAAAAAAATTGTTTTTAATCGTTCAAGCGACTTCTTCAACCACACCTAACGCCTACGGTCTTTGTCTCAGAAACCTTTCTCTTTTTTTTTTGGATTATCATTTTACAAATGGAGCATTTAAATGTAGACTTTGTTGTGTCATAATCGTATAATTATTTTTAAATCGTATTTAAGATATTTTATATTTATATAAATTTTGATACGTTAATAATTCGTATTAAATAGATTTTGAGACATTCGTGTATTCGTGTTCGTGTTATTTTTTCGTATCGTGTTCGTATCATATTTTTAATTATTTTTTTCATGTCGTATCCAGTATTACCAGATTTATTTAAATGTTCATCAAATTATTATAGTATTAATTTATTTTTAAAATATATATGTATATATAGTTTGAAAAATTTACCAATCCATAAGATTAAAATACTTAAATATCACCTAACTGAAATTCACCCATAATCAATCAAAATTAAAAAAAAAAAAAAATCCTTGAATATCAACTTTATTCTTAATTGATTAATACAATATGGAATATAAGAATATATGTATAAAGAATTTTTAAATTTTATTTTGGAGTTCAAGTTTTTATCCAGTATTGATAATTGGCTCAAATATTCAACAATTAATTTTAGAATAATTATCTTGGAGTTTTTTAATTCCACAAGCGGAGTTAAAAAATCGACAAATATCTTATTTATTTATTTATTTTTTAATATAACCTAAAGATATATGATAATTTTTTTTTTTTTTTGTGAAATTAAAATAGTCTACTATTAGTGTATAGTGTATCTATCTACTCTTTATTTTTCTAACCTACCTTTAGAGAATAAGCATTTTAAAATTAGAGTAATTAATTAATTTAATACTATATTTAGTAGGGAGGATGAAAATAAATAAATTTAAATTTAGTGATTGAAATTCACTATACATATGTTATTTTGTAATTGAACAGCAGATCTGTTCATGGATTAGATTGAGTTAAGCTCGGTTAATAAAAAAATTTATTTATCCAAGACTTGACTCGGCTCGACCGATCCAAAAAATTATGTTTTATTATTTAAAAAATAATTTTTATGTATTTATAAAATTAAATGATTAAATTTAAATAAATTTTTTTATTTATTAAATAATAATCTGAATCGAGTCAATCCAAATTAAAAAATATATATTTATTTCAAGTCCAATCTAATTCAAATCAGATTCATTTCAAATGAATAATTCGATTTTTGAACAGATCTAATGAGATCTGTTGCCATAGGCTTCATGAGCTCCATATGAATCAAGGCCATCAAACAACATTGCACTAACCCTCGGATTGAACCTGGCATCGACTTCGGAATAAAAAAAAATACAAATAAAGGTATGAAACCAAAATAATAAGATTTTATTATTAAATAAATATATTTATTAAAAAATAAAACTTATAAAATTTATTATTATTTTTTTTTTTGAAATTTGATTAAAAATACGTTTATCTTACTTTGAAAATACCTTCTTATCTTTTGAAAAAAATAATACTAATATTGATTAAAAAATTAATCTTAAATAAAATGACAATTATATCATTTTTTGAATAATTGAAATTTTATCCAAAAGCAAAAAAAAATTGTTATAAAGTTTACAAACTGAAGTAGATCTAAAATAAAAGCTATAAGCCGATAACAAGATTGATCCCAACCCCAATTATTACAAAGACTAGAAAAAAGGGTTTTTTTTTTTTTATCTGAATATACTCATTTTTTTTATTAAACAAACTATTGATGTTGTAAAATTAATAATTGAAATCCTCTTATTTTAAAACATGCTGAAAAATCGTCATGGCTGATAGTGATTTCTCAACATATTTTTAAAAAAATCTGTAAAAAACTATATTTTTTACAAATTTAAAAAAAAAAATCACAAGAGAATCGTCATTCTCCATGACGATTTTTCTTGGGATTAATTAAAAAAAATCATTTTATGTGAAGGGAAATCGCCACCCTATGTGGCGATTTCCCTTCACAATTTTTTTTAATATTAAATAAAAATTATATAATTTATAATTTTAAAAAGTAAAAATTAGTAAATTATAAAATTAAAACAATAATAAAAATTTATAAAAATTATTATTTTTATTTAAATTTAACTATAAAATATATTAAAATATTTTAATTTTTTTAAATAGTGAAATGGGTTTTTGGACAAAATATGTATAACGGTATTATTGTTGATGCGAACTCTCTCCTGATGTAATTTATTTTTTATTTAAATTTAATTATAAAATAAAAAATATATTTTTTAATTATATAATTTTTATTTTCTGGCTTAGGCAAGGAAAATAAAAAAATTTCGGGTCTCAGCTCAGCCCGACCCACGGACACTTCTAATCACAGCTGTTGAAATGTCCATATCAATCTAATACATCGGGACACATCCGGGATTGCCGGACGGACTACCCGTCCCGTGGATAAGTCTAGCTATGACCTTCATTACTGCATAATCCACAACGCTTTATTTCCCTTGCCCAAGCCGATTTTGAGTCGGGCTGCTCCGAAAGCTCGTTTCACTATTTAAAAAATTTTAAAAATACATTTTTATATTTATATATATTTTATAAATATTTTTTTTTATTTAATAAATAATAATTCAGGCTAGGCCGACCGACCCGAATTATAAAAACACTTGTCCAAGCCCGGCCCAATACGATCCAGTCCCAATATTAAATTTTTTATTTTAATATTTTTTTTGAATAGTGAAATGAGCTTTCGGGGCTAGCCCTGGCCTAGCCCGAAATGGGCTTGGGCAAGAGAAATAAGAAAAATTTGAGCCTTGGCCCGGCCTATGGACACCTCTAGTCATAGCCGTAAAAAATGTCCTTATCAATCGGGTACATCGGGAGAGAGTTCGCATCAACAATAATACCGTTATACATATTTTGCTCGAAAGTCCAATTTACTATTCAAAAAATATTTTAAAAAATATTTTTATACATTTTATAATTAAATTTAAATAAAAATTAATTTATATAATTTATTATTTTAATTTTATAATTTACTAATTTTTACTTTTTTAAAATTATAAATTATATAATTTTTATTTAAATTTAATATTTGATATTAAAAAAAATTGTGAAGGGAAATCGCCACAGGGTGGCGATTTCCCTTCACATAAAATGATTTTTTTTTAAAAATTAACCTAAAGGAAAATCGTCATTGGGGATAGCGATTTTTCTTGCGATTTTTTTTCAAATTTGTAAAAAATATGCAAGGAAAATCGTCATAGGAGATGATGATTTCTTTTATAGCTTTTTACAAATGTTTTTTATAAACATGCTGGGAAATCGCCATCAGCCATGCCGATTTCCTAGCATATTTTAAAACAAGCGGACTTTGGTCATTAATTTTGGAACATCGGTATTTTGATAAATAAATTTTTTTTGGGCTATATTCAGATAAAAAAACAAAAAAGAACCCCGCTTCGTCGGGGTATTTTTAAATTTTTATAATTAATTAATTTTAAATTATATTTTATTAAATTTTTATTTCAAATTGTAATAATATTAATATAATTATATTTTATTAATTATTAAAATTAAATTTATGATAATTGTTTATTTATAAATTACATAATATAAATGCATTTTTAAATGTTATTTATATATATATTTAAAAATATTTAGACTTTATTGTATGATATATGTTTTTATTTCTAGGAGTTAAAAAATAAGAAAATAAAATTTTGATTTGTATTTTATTCTCTCGTATGATCAATTTTCTTACATAGGTTAGCAGTAAGTTTGTTTTATCATTTTTTTTTTTACTTTTTTTCTCAAGTGGATCGGAGACAGATCCTAAATTGACCAGCAACTCAACGTGCGAACCTACCTCTTTAAATACATCATTTAAAATTAAAATAATTAATAAAATAAGTTTTTTTAACTTTTTCCCCTAGCTAGTCGGGTACGGATTCTAAATCGACTTGCAAGTCAACGTGCGGACTAACCTCTTTATATACATCATTTAAAATTAATATAAAAATAATTAATAAAATAATTTTTTTAACTTCCCTTAGCTGATCGATACAGATTTTAAATTAACTCTCGAGTCAACGTGCGGACTAACCCTTTTAAATACATTATTTAAAAAAATAAAATAATAAACTAATTAATAAAATTTATTTATTTTTTAATTTTTTTTCCGTGCGGGTCGGGTACGGATCCTAAATCTACTCGAGAGTCAATGTGCGGATCAACCCCTTTAAATACATCATTTATAAATAAAATAAAATAAAAAACTAAAAATAATTAATAAAATATATATATATTAAATTTCTTTTCAAGCGGGTCAATTACGAATCTTAAATCGACTCGCGAGTAAATGTATAGGTCAACCCTTTAAATATACTATTTAGAATTAAAATAAAAGTAATTAATAAAATAAATTTTTTATTTAAATTTTTTTCTTGAGCAGATCGAATACAGATCTTATATTGAATCGCGAGTCGATATGCAGACCAACCCCTTTAAATACCTCATTTAAAAAAATAAATAAAAATAAATAAAATGAATTTCTTTTTTATCCTATCGGGTTGAGTAAGCATCCTAAACCGACCCCGAATGAACATGAGGACCAACTTTTTCAAATATATAATTTAAAAATTTTAAAAAATAATTAATATTTTTTTAACTTTTTTTTCGTGCTGGTCGGGTACAGATTTTAAATCGATCCGCGAGTCAACATGCGAATCAATCCCTTTAAATATATCATTTAAAAATAAAATAAGAAACTAAAAATAATTAATAAAATAAATTTTTTAAAATTTTTTCCCCAGCAGGTGGAGTACCTATCCTGAATCAATCCGCGAGTCAACGTACAAACCAACCCCTTTAAATTCAAGATTTAAAAAAAAAAATTAATAAAATATTTTTTCTGAATGGGTCGGGTACGGATCTTAAATCGACCTGCGAGTGAACGTGTGGACCAACTCCTTTAAATATATCATTTAAAAATAAAATAAAAAAAACATAAAACTAAAAAATCTTAAAATCATAAAAAAACCTTAAAAAAATTTGTACTATAGAAGAGCACAAAATTGTCCCAAAACCTATTTCAAAAACCCCCCTTAAATCCCATGAACTCAATAATAAATATAATAGATAGATTACCTTTTTACCCCCACTATCAAATAAAACAAAACAAAAAAAATCTTCTTATAAAATACCAACTGAGTCCCTCAGGGCTCAGTTTTCATTATAACTAGAAAAAAAACTCGCTTCATTGGGACACTTTTATTTTTTAATTAATTAATAATAAAAAATTAAATTTTGTTTATATTTTACTAAATAATAATTATTTATTTAAATGTTTTATTTTTAAATTATAATAATATTAATATAATAATATTTTTTTAATTATGAAAATTAAATTTATGATAATTGTTTATTTATAAATTATATAATACAAATGCATTTTCAAATGTTATTTATATGTATTTTGAAAAATATTTAGACCTTATTGTATACTGTATGTTTTTATTTATAAAAGATAAAAAATAATAAATGAAAAATAATAAAATAAAATTATGATTTGTATTTTATTATCTTAGGATCGATTTTCTTACATAGGTTAGCAGTAATTTTTTTTTTTTTTTTTAACTTTTTTTCCCGGGCGAGTCGGGTACGGATCTTAAATCGACCATCGAATTAACGTAGGGAACAATTACTTTAAATTCATCATTTAAAATAAAAATAAAAATAATTAGTAAAATATTTTTTTAAAAACTTTTTCTTCAAACGGATCGAGTACGAATCCTAAATCGACTTGCAAATCAACGTACGGACTAACCCTTTTAAATATATCATTTAAATTAAAATAAAAATAATTAATAAAATGATTTTCTTTTTTTTTTTAACTTTTTCTTCGAACGAGTCGGATAAGAATCTTAAATCGAACAAATAAAATAAAAGATACTTTTGCCCTAAATAAAAAGATAAAATAGGATAAACAAATCTTGAACTTTTAAAAAAATACCTCTTTAAGTCCCTAAAAAATTGTTGTGAAAAGTCAAAAATATTTTCAAAAGTGACAAATAAGACAATAAAAATCTTTAACTAAATTCAAAAAATTCCATATGAGTCCCTTAGGACTCAATTTTCATTATAGTAGAAGAGATACCCAATTCATGTCAGCATTCGACAAAGGTTTTAAGTTCAGTTTGATTTGAATTATTATTTTACTAATAAAAATATATCATATATTGAATTTTTTTATATAAAGAAAGCTACAATTTAAGAATAGAAAAATATTGAATTCAATTTAATATTAAAAACCACTTATATTGAATTCAATATTATATATTAAATTTAATTCTAACATATTAAAATAAAATTTATTATTTTAATATATTTAATATTATTTTGAATAATACCAAAACTGTTAGATCTTAATCGATGGGTCAAAGTCTTGAATAAAACTTTTAAAGTGTCAACCAAATCTGACTCATGGACCTCAAGACATGCGAGTACTGAACAAGTATACCCTTTATTATTTGTTCTCCATTTCATTTTTTTACCCTTTATTATTTGTTCCCCATTTCATTATTTTAACTTTTTTTTTTTCTTTTGTCAAAAAGGTTTTTCGAGTCCTACGGACTGAACCAAGTCTTATGCAATCAATTTTTTATTATTCGATTCTGATCCGATCCGATCCATAAATAAATATAGATATAACTCTGAAATAATAGCATACATATAAAAGGGAGCGCAGGATGAAAATGAGAAACCAATAGATTTTCCCTTTCACAATATATATATATATATATATATATATATATATATATATATAGAAAAAGGCCTATTTCTCCCTTGTTATGGTGGCAATATCTCAAACATATTTCTTGGTCAACAAAATCTTCCTAACTCTGCAGCTACTCAAGTTGGGAAGGCTAGATTACAAGCGACATTACAAAACAAACACCAAACCTTATGAATGATAGGAACTTATTGCATCTTGGCAAAATTAAGGTTCTCTTTTCATCCAATAATAATAAAAAAAGATTGATCAACGCTTGACCCAGTGGAAGCTCTTCCTTGCTTTTGCCTTCCCGGGTTTTTTCCTTTCTACCACACGTGAATCTCGTCAAGAAACCAACTGGTAGTACACAGGAGGCCTTTTAGTAATACAATCATAAGAAAAATATAACAATGAAGATTTCGAATAAAAAGACCTTTCCAAACCCTAAAAATTGACTAGTGAAATATAATTGTATAAATGAACAATCATATAATCATGCACAAGCACAATCGTAAAAGAGGTAATACCAGCTCTGAGTGGAGGACGTAGCTCTGGCTCAAAGTTTTGCAATGCCCTATTGATTCCCAACTGAATTGCTCCCACTTGACTTGTCACAGAGCAGATAATCAGCTTTACTTATAAGGAAGAAAACTACAGTCAATTACATTTCGACTTAGGTAAAAAGCATTAGAGTGTTAAATACATAATTAAGCTAACTAGAGTAATTAAGGTATATATTAGATGAGTTTTGCCTAAGACTGCGGCATAGAAGGACCATATTCTGCCACTCTCTAGAAGATATTTGAGTACAAGCAGTGTTAGAGTGGCATCCACTTTAAGATTCAACAGCCTATGGACTCCATAACCTTTCATATGAACTATGAAGACTGAACAAACTGCCCAAACCTCAATAACATGACTAAGTTAAATTATAGTGTATGAGGGTATTACACAAATTTCGGTTAAAGTACTTAGACAATCCTTGTGCTATAGTCAAAAGTGTATATTAGTCCTACTATAGAAATGAGTAATTTAATCATTGTACGTTTGAAATTGATGCAAAAAAGTAAAATTGATAACGATGTTAATGGGAAACCGTCTAAATGCTGACGTGGATATGTGAAACTGAAATAATAGATGACTTGAAAAAAAATGATGACATGTCAAATTTTTTTGCTCAGGTGGAATTTAAAAACTGACAAAAAAGATGACAGAAAAAAAACCATTTTTTCTGTCAGTTTCACATGTCCACGTCAGCATTCAGACGATTTTCTATTAACACCATTATCAATTTTACTTATTTGCACCAATTTCAAACGTACAAGGACTAAATTACTCATTTCTATAATACAGGAATTACAATACACTTTTGACTATAGTACAAGGACTGCTCAGATACTTTAACCTACAAATTTCAATTGGAAGGGACAGTATTCTTGTAGTGGTAAAACATGTCAGGCTAGCATTCTGGCAAAATAAATGAGGAAAAAAGAAGCTTGTTTATTAGCCAAACCTCACTAAGCCTTTATTTACAATCAATGATCAACTTACTAGAAACGGCCTTCAACTAGTTAATACCTATCATGCTACATGTCATTGTGACATTTGATCATGCAGTGTCAACAAGATATGGCCATTGGTTGCCAGATGGATTTATGGCTGCAACTAGACATGTATAACAAGTCAACACATTACCTAAACTTTCATTAGATTAAACTTATTTGAATTGTTTAAATAACAATTTGTATTATTTCAAATAGTAGATGTCTACCCTCATTCACAAAGTAATTTCCAACACATGTCAGACATAGTTCACTCTTAACTAGCGCAATTGTAATCTATACAACTTGAGAGGATAAAGCACCTAAATTTATTTGCAAAATATTTCCTCACGGCTGGTCATAACAAGTTAAAAAGCTTGAATATATATATCATTAATACAGAAGCCTTCAAGATACCTAGAAAATATGTTGATAATGTAATTCAGTTACTGATCCTGTGCCCAACATATTTAATGCCTATCAGTGTGGAATATTAAAGACTGCTCCGTTATTATAGGCATAACTTTTTTCTTATTCTTGATAAAGAAACCTACATCCTTCTCTCTGTCTTTTTTTTTTCTTACTTTCAGTTCCTTCTTTAACAATCCTTACAATATATTTATCTGTTGGGGGACAACTCCAAGGCAGCGATAGGAAGTAGAAGGCTTTCAGTATTAAAAAAGTATGACAAAGACTGGATGAAAATTTCAATACCCATGCACAATTTCTTACTTAGACCCCACATACAATAAAAAACAGATTTTAGCCACAGGATTTCTGATAAGTCTGGTGCTCAAGTGAAATCTAACACCAGACCAATTTTTTTTTTCCTTTTTTTTTTTTTTTTTCTAATTGTCTGCTTGATATTAATAATACTGAAACAGAGAAGTAAAATGGGAGAATAGATTCAATCACAAGTGTCAAATAAAATAAGTGCAAGACATTGCTAGTAAAAGTTACTGTTTTTAATGTTTAAAGAAAGAAAAAAGGAAGTGTAAGACTTAAGCTTATCAGAAACACAACCTCCTTTGACAGTGCAGTTGAAGTCCTAACGGCCCAAGGTCTTTGTCTGAGAGAATGGCTGAAGAAGAGCAGCACGATGATCAAGCATTGGGAAATAGACATCAAATTCTTTGTCATTGATGATGAATTTACCATCACCAGGTAGAACCCAAACGCGGGCTATACTACATTTTCTTCTCCCAGTCCCATAAGCCCTTCCCTTATCATCTACTTGCCTTACTCTTGCTTTGGTCATTTCCTCCAAGTTTCTGGCGTTCTATTTCAGCTCTTGTGGATTTCATTGTATTCTTTTCATAACGCATATCTTCTATAACAATTTAAGGTGGCAATCTGTCAACCCCTTCCAAGTCCTTTAGAGCAATCAAACTGTCAAGCACCGCATCCGTGACGCCGGATGCTGCAATAAGGTCACCAAATGCACGATTCCGACCTGCAAAAGGGTATAATCTTCCTCTTAACCCACAAAGATAAATCAAGGAAAATAAAGGTCGTCATCACCTTGATACACAAACAAGAACACCAAGGCACTGAATTTAAAAAATTGTTCCTCTTTTTTTCTTTTCTTCTCAGTTCTCATCCTACTCTTCATTCTACTAGACAAAGTCCTCATTCAACATTGCATTTGGTTCATGTTTGATTGCAATTGCTGAATTTCTCTTCGAATGCAGTACTAAATAATATAAAATTTTCCAATTAGGATGAGTTTGCTCTCAATAAGCATGTTCCTACATATCCCAATTCCCAATTGCAACTTTTTCTCTGTAATTTTTAATTACAATTGCAATGCCAAAATAAGCCTAAAATTAATATTTTTCAATCCTATAAATTGTTATCAAATCTGTAAAAAAAAAAAAAAAAGTAAAAAGCTTGCCTTTGAGTACGGCAGTAAGCTGTTTCTCTTCTTCTTGAAGCTTCTTCCGCTCCTCAACCCCATCACCACTCAGGGCAATACTAGTTTCACCTCTGCTCTCACCAAAACCCCGTACACCTTTTTTTAAATCAAACACGCCATCATCTTTCTCTTCCTCTCCAAAGCTCCACGCTTTATCTTCCACCAACCAATCCTCTTCCCCACTCTTCTTTCCAGCACCATCGTCTTCCTCAGCGGCGGCGGTAGGAGACTCGTAAACGCCGGAGATTCTGGAGAGGTTTCCGGACTCATCGGAGAAGAGATTGCCGAAATTTCCTTCACTTTCTTGGGAAATTTTCCACGGATCAGATAACGATTGATATTTTCTATTGTTGCTGTTGTTGTTGTGATTGGTTGAGAGGAAACGGAGGAGGGAAAAGAAAGGGGGTTGAGGGAAGGAGGGATATGATTGGGATTTTGAGAAAAGAAGGGATAGGAGACGGAAATGGGAAGGTTTGGGGAGGAGACGAGAGAGCATTGTGGAAAAGGAAAGGGACGTTTTGGGAAGAAGAAGGAAGGATTTTCATTTTTGCTTTGGGCAGGGTTTTAGAAATTGGGAAGAACCGACCCGGTCCAATTCAAATTTCCGTGGCCCAACAACAAAGCCCAAATATGCCTAAAATTGTTTCTTCTTCAAACAATTCTTCTAAATTTACTTTTTATTATTAGTAAAAACTTTTGAAAAGATAAAACAATAAATAATAACTAAATGAAACTTGAATAGCTTGACTATTTACATTGATAAAAATGCTATTAAGTAAATTTGAGAGTTTTTTTTTTTTTAGTTTGGTAAGGGGGCATTCAAACCAATCTTTGAATAGGATGAGATTTATATGATGGACTTCGAAAGTAAAATTTTAAATGAATTATGCTGATACATTTTTAAGATTATTCAAAAAGTAATTTGATTTAATAAAAACTTTAAGGTTGTGTTTGGAAACTTAAATTTCAAAAGATGGATTTGGATTTCAAAAATAGTGTAAATTGTGTAAACAAACACATGTAAAAGTAACATTGATGATTATTTTTCAAATCCATGGATTGGTTGGATGTCTATTTAGTGGTGAATTTGAAATACTTATAGCTATTTGTGAATTTGAAATCCATGTTTTTATACCTTTCAAATATATAATCATATTGAGTCTTAATTAATTTATACATAATATATACATTTCATTCTGACAATTTATATAGTAAATGAAATCCAAATCCAAATTTTCAAATTTATGTTCCCAAACATAACATAAGATACTTTGATTGTTTTATCAAAAGATTTATATGATGAAAGAGGGTTACTTCTCAATTTATACCAAAATAAAGGTCAAATGTAGTTTTTTTGATAAATTATTATTGGTTCAAAAGATTCAATTATAGCTTTAAAATTTACTTATAAAACAACGATTTTTTCCCCCTAAAACAAGAGAAACACATCAATTTTTATTTTAGATTTTGAGTTTAAAATTTAGATTTTTTAAAAATTTAAGGTCTATTTGGATCCAAATGTACTTTAAGTGATTATGAAATTAAAGTTGCCTCTTTGGAGTACTTAATGGACTAAGAGGGATGCTGAAGTAATCCTCATAGAGACCCTTATAGACTTTTCTTGGGCCACAACTTTCCTTCCAGCGAGACTCTTGGCAACCATATCATATATTCATAATCCAAGACCAAGACTTTTATTATGTTTTTCTAACTTGTTCATGCTTGCTACCCATGATGTATATGATCAATGCTTTGAATTTAAATATTAGAAAAATTGATTTGTTATTGTTAAAATACTAAATAAGTCTGTGAATTTTTTCACATTTTAAAATAAGCATTTATCTTTTTATTGTATCAAATAAACCCTTAACGTTCAATTTTGTATCCAAATAAGCTCTTATTACAAACACAACTAATTATTTATTGAAAAATAAAAAATTAATTTAGGTATAAATTAAAGGTTAAGAGATTATTTGAATATAAATTAAAGGTTAAGAATTTATTTAAGTGCAATAAAAATGTATAAACTTAACTAAGAAAAATGATAAAATTAAAAAAAATTGTGTTACTTTAGCCATTATTATTCAATTATCTGACTTATAATAAATACATACAGTATATATAGATGTATCAGCTTTTCCGTAATATGCAATTTACTTTTCAAAATAAGAGATTTCAGCTTCAAATCATATTCTCTAGCTTTTAATAAAAGAATATTTTTTATTTATTTATTGCTATAAGATATTTATTGTAAACACAAAGTGGCAAAGTCTTTCCTAAAAATTTGCAAATTGAAAACATCACTAATAATTGATCCCTCACTATATCTGTTAAAACATTTGAAGCAAAAATGAAGCCCATGCCAATAATTGGTGGTAAATAGTAAGTATTGAATAGCTTTTTGCTTGGCTTCATAAATCTCTCTTTGAGTCTACCTATTCAAATCCAGCTGTTAAAGCCTATGACTAGGGATGGCAATGGAGCGGGGCGGGGGCGGATTTTGCAGTATCCGCCCCCGCTCCGCCATTGTACTGCTCCGCGCCCCGCCCCGCTCCGCCATGGATGTTGAAATTTCAATACCACTACCACCTCCATGGATGTCGGTTACATCCATAACCGCCCCGCTCCGCCCCATTTGATATTTATTAATTATTTTTATTTTTTTTCAAATAATAAAGCATTTTAAAAATAAATTAAATATAAACATAAAAATAATAAGTTTAATTATATTATTTTATTATTCATTTAAAAGCTAAATATGTAAGGGTAAAATTGTAATTTCACTATTCGGGGCGGGGCGGTGCGGAGCAGGCAATTACCACAACTGCTCCATCCCCGCCTTTCAGACAAAAAAAACCGCCCCGCCTCGCCCCGCCCCGCCCCGCCTCCATTGTTCAAAAAAAAAAAACCTCTCCATTCGGATCGGATCGGTTCGAAATTCATCGGTCGGATCGGATTTTGCCATCCCTACCTATGACAGTTTTGTCAACACTTATATTTATTAAAATTTCACCTCAAAAAGAAGTACTTTCTTAAATAAAACCTTGCTCTTTATCTTCTTCTTCTTTTTTTTCTTTGGACCCAACAAAGAATTCCAATGTGGGGTTGTGTGTATAAAGGGAATTAATAATGAAATCATAAGAATTGGTTAAAATTTTGCAATCAAAGTCTTTATTTAGGTTATCTAACAAATCTAATAGATGCCTTTGAAAAAGGTAAAATAATGATAGAATTTGCTCAACTAGAATACATCAATATCAAAGGGAGTAAGGGACCCCTCCATTAGCCTTTTCCTCCCTTGACTTGTGATGGAAGTAGTTCCCTAAGTATTTGATCAAGTGGTGTGATGATGATGATGACATTAGAAGATCTTGCATTTTTCATAATTTGGCCACTTTCCTAATTCCTATCCCAACTTTTTAAAGCAAAACCAAAAGGAAAGGAGATCTATCTTTTTCTCTCTCCCCCAATCCCCCTTTCAAATATCAAATCTAAGAAATGCTACAAACTTAGATTTTCTATCCTAACTTCATTTGTAATGAAAAAAGGGGAAAAAAAAAAAGAAATTACTGATCACTCATTCCTTGAATGTGATTATGGGAATTTCACTTCATGGAAATTTAATGCTGGAAGGAATTTTAAATTGACAGATTTTCAAATTGGATAGCATATGAACCATTAGATTAATCCTACATGTAGGAAAACTAATTACACAACTATGAAATCTTAAGGCAACTTGAATTCGGGGTTTAGTCCGGTTGAATCATGCAATTACTTTTAAGAAGTGACATCCAGTAAGTTTGAGATTTGAATCCTAACATCTGCAACCCTTTCCACTATCCCCAGGCTACAGCCAATACTAGATTGTTAATTTTAGTGATGAGAATTAACAACTTTTAATACTAAAAAATAAATGAATATCATAGATATAATGAATTATTTATAACAAAAATTGTGTACTTCACACAAACACATAAGATTTGAATTTAGAGTTCTATTTTTGAGAAGAGATAATAACCCTAGGAGACAATATATATGTCTTGACGATTAATTAGACTTGTTTAAGAGTCGGACTATCCACCCGACTCGTATTGGATTGGGTCTGAACAAACATTTTTCAGTTCGGACTGGTCCGACCTGACTCGGCCCGAATTGTTATTTATTAATAATTATTTATTTATTTATTTAAATTTAATTATAAAAATATAAAATTTAGTCATAAAGGTTTTAAACAAATATCATTAATAAAGATGATGAATTATTGTAACGAGAATTGTGTACTTCACAGTTATAAAGACAGGCACATGTAGTTACTACTTATGAGACAATGTCAGGACTCTCGACCAAGTGAATAGTATACTTTATTATTATATGCTCATACAAATTTGATTTATATGGTGTCTGTTATGGTTGCTGATAGACTTGCTCACTGTCCGGGTAGCTCGTCCGGTCCGACAGATTCGACTTGTATTCGATCGGACTTGGACACTAATATTTGTGATCGGAATCGGCCGGGTTTGGCCTGAATCACTGTTCATATATTAAAATAATAATATTTTTTAAAAATTTAATTATAAAAATATATAAAAAATATTTTTTAATATAAAACTAACAATGATTCGGATCCGTCCAAGGCAGAACCTGGATAAAAAATTAAAAAATTTCAAAACGCGACTTAACCCATGAGCAGCTCTAGTTGCCGATATGCTTTCCACCAAGTAGTTTCCGTCAAGGGTCCTACATTTATTTGACATTGGAAAGAAAAGTAAGAGAGAGAGAACTTGTTTGATCAGGACCACTTAAGGTTGTCCGAAGAGCATTGGTTATTAGGGCAGAAGTACCCTATATATGCCCCCACTCCCTCAGCACTTGGACTTGTGAATCTTAATTTCTCTCATCTTATATTTTGTGGGTTTTTGTTCGTATTACAAGTACACCATGGAACAACAACTGCAAACATTAAAAAAGAAATGTCAAGTCATCTCCCCCCCCCCCCCATGTTACATTGCCAAAAGGAAAAGAAAGGAGAAAAGTGAATACCAAACTTGGAGAAAGAAGCCCTTTCTCTCATAGGGTAAAATTTGCTACCAAAACTGTCTAATACAAACAACATTTGAGCATGAATAACTACTACTACTAGGGAAAAATTTTGTTCGTTGAGGTCTCTTGAGTTGATGAAGCTGATGAACTCAAAAGAGTAGCCAGAACTTGATGATTTGGATCTGACAAGTACAGAAAGGATTAGAGGAGCGTCGTAATTTATGTTTCGAGATAAGCTTCGATGCTTAAGTCAGTGATGGTTTTAGGAATTCTCTCTGAAAGTATAAGGAATGAGAGGAAGAAATATCAGAATGTTTGGATCAACGTTTACCTATCTTTTTATACTTAATTGTTGTGTGTTTATTGACTCGACAAATGTAAGACATGTGTGAACTGAAATAAAAATACCAGATATCCTACATGTAGAAGATCAGGTAATATTGAGCATAATATACTTAATTTAAGAAAGATGACATATAAAATATAATCTTAAGTAATCCAAGGGAAAAAAAAAATTCTCTTGTCGATGGCATTTTAATTTTCCCATGTACGTTATATATATATATATATCTATCTAAAAGAACCGAACTTATCCTTTTCTTAGAAATGGAATTATTAGGAAATTTAAGATGAAAAGAAAAATGAAAGATCATAGAATAGGTCTCTCATGTCAACATCATGAATCAAAGATGAGCACCAAATATTCAGCAAATGAAGTAAATGGGATTGGGATTTGGGAGGGAACATTATATATTCATGTGATCCTCCTTAACTTACAACAACCAAATTCAGATACTACGGCTCCCTACTGTTTTAATGTCCAACTCAATTAAATATACAATTCAGTTATATATATATATATATATTATGCATTTTTTTCTCTCTTTCTCCTTATCTCATTATTATGTTGTCATGACGACTACCAAACGCATTTGTCAAATATAAATTTTCTATAATTAAGACTTCTAAAAGTTTCCAAGAATTTAAAGTAAACCCAACTTTCAAAATTTGTTGCCTCTTTCAATTTTTTTTTTAAAATAAAATTTTCGGTTTGGTTATTTTCATGTTATTACATTTTTATTTGAAAAAAATTGAATTTAACTTTTTAAATAAGTATATATATATATATATATATATTAACCATTAAACTAAATGCTTGGATCGAATGCCTCGTATTATTATTTTTAGAAAAGTGATCGATTTACATTAGTATAAAATTAATTAATTTTACACGTTTTGATAACTTCGTATAGGATTGATATTTTAACAATCGACCACTGAATTTAGTAATATAATTGCACTCATCGTGCACGTAAAGTTTTAAATCGATTCGATATCTATATTACGTCGATAAAAAAATCCTTCTTTTTTTTTATATATATTTGACGGTTGAAATTTTTTTACATCAAACAAATAGTTAAACATTTTTAATTAATTACTCGAAATTTGACGTACTCATGAACAGAGTATGAAATACAACGGTCGAATTAAATAAATATAAATTATATAAAAAATTACAAAAACATATAAAATTAAATTAGTTTTACAACAAGAATTTCACCTCTATTAATTTTAATATTGTTAATTGTGTCCTTTCTTTCTTTTTTTTTTTTACTTTTATTGAAATATTATTCCATTGATAGTTCTATTCGGGACTTTAAATAGTCATGAGAGAGATTAGAGCTCAGTATAAATGCTAAAAAGAAGCTGGAATTAACTACTAATTAAATTAAACATTTGATTTTTTTACAAGATTTCATTAATCAAATGGTCATTTTAGGTGCTATAAAATATGCTTAATTAGTTAAAATTATTTCTTTTCTTATTCTTCCAAATACGCACTGTTTGTTACCCATTAATTCAAACTATATCCACCGCCTTTGAAAGTAGAGTTTAGGTAATTAAAATTTTGAATTTGAATTATAAAATTATTTTTTATGTAATTTGTTTCTTTGGTTTTCAGCTTCATAAAGGGGAAAAAAAATAATGGAAAAGCTATATATATATATATAATAATTAGATTTAAAAAAAAAATACACATGACATTTTTTTGTGGGGGGAATTTTCATTATTTTCATGTATATCTCATCAATCATTGCTTGATTTTACATCATGAACTACAACTAACTCAAGGTATATATCAAAACTTTCTCCATCTTTACATGACTCCAAATAATTACAAGATAGAAATAATAATAATATAATAATAATAAGTGTTACATTCTCCATTTTTGCTTTTTCCTACATTTAACAGAAAGGTGAAAAATCTTTCACATTTATTTTCATATCATTTGAAGCCAAATTCATTTCCCAACTCTTGAAATTTTGAACTCCTGATAGTGAGAGCTTTGGTTGCTATATCCATTCTTAAATTAAAATTACTAATTGTGGGTGTTTTCATTTTCATAACTATCTTTTTAAATTTCTCTCTCTTTTCCAATATCTATCTATATTTCCATGCTATTTTGACCAAATAATAAAAGATCATGATGATAAAATGTTTTGATTAAGAAAATTGAATCTAATTAATTAAAGGATGTTTCAGCTAACTAAGCAATTACTTATACTTATAATTAACTAATGCTTTTAACATTGTATAGATTAATGATAATTATTTTCCGGATAATTAATTAAATATATATTTATTTAATTTCAAGAGGGTATCAAATTAAAATCATATAGCAACATATGAAAAGACTCATACTATATTTATTAATTTTTTTAATATATTTTAAAAATATGTTGACACTTGTCAAACTGATTTGTAAAATCTAAAAAATCCACTGCAGTTGATGAAATAACTTTTTTTATATTTAAGTATTCGAGATACTTCAAATTTAATAGATACATAAAATTTTAAAACCAATCAATTAATTTATAACAATATCTTGAATTTAATAAAATTAATATATATGTATGAAAAAAGAATTATATTCTGTTAGATAAATTATAATAAGTCAAAAATGAATTTTAAAACAGAAGAAATATATTTACTTTTATTTGATAATTACATAAAAAAGGGAAAAGTTGGGGAGCAAAAAAATGACATAATATAAAAGGAGCTGAAAAAAATGGCCACATGTTCAAACCTAACAATGATCAAACCCACCAAGCATTTAAGGAGTTCAAAGAGCTATCCTTATATTGACAGTTAAGGGTCCTTTACATGTAGGGAAAAAAAAAAAACACCCATCAATAGCATCAGTCAGCCCCATCTCCCATGCATATTGTTATTATGTGTTTTTGCTTAAATGTTTCCTTTAATTTTTTTTTTAATCCTTTCCAAACACACAAATGGTGGGCTCTCATGTTCTTATCTCTTCCACTTATTTTGGTATTTTGGCATCCATATTCTCTGTTTCTGCTCTCATCTGCCTAACAAAAGAAAAAATAAATATCTCTCTTCAATTCTCTAAAAACATTAAATTTTGGGGCATTTCTAGTTGATGAGAATGTGGTGAAGTCACATGTATGAAAAGGGCCAAGGGTGGGAATGTCTCCAAACAAAAACCATTTTTTTCCTTCTTGATGATGTTCACATATTCACCTTCATTTCCACATCTCAATATTTCAAACCCTTGCTATCAATGCCATGGGACACATGCATATACAATAATGCGTGTGGATTTAATTCCAAACTATTACAAATTAATAACCGTTAAATTTGACTTGAATAATTATTATAATATTATTTTTTAAGAAAGTACGTTTAACTGTTTAAAGTTTAATGCTCGAATCTCTTTTTTTACGTATTAAGAAAAAAAAAAAAATGAACATGTGACATGTGCTAAAAGTCCATAAATTTTGACTTATATCAAAGGATTATAATTTGTCATTTATCCCAAAAAAATATCACATTCGTGTACTTTAATTTCATGGTCGGATTGGGATGCCCTTTCTTTAACATTCTTGTATCTCTATTCATTCCACTTTCATGCATTAACTTGGATTAGTTATTGTTATTAAATCATGGTATTTGGACTTAATTTACCCATGGTTGGATACCCTTTCCTTCTTTAACAATTTATGACCTTCACAGCTTAAATCAATGAAGCTGTCACCAAAGACAATTATGTTTCCTCAAAAAAAATTATTTATTTATTTATTTATTTTGAAGTGGGGGGGTTGGTCGTTGAAATCAATGATATTAGCCAGGAAAATTTGGAATGTTTGAACATATTTTCCTTAGGGGTTGGAAGAACATAAATATGTGATGATCGATAACTGATAATAACCAAGTTGTTTGCCTTTTCCATCAACTAGACAGTAGTACAGTTGGCAGATATGTATGATAGAAACAGCAATTATATTTTCACATACAATAACTTGAGCTGTTAAAACTTGTAATTATTATTGCCCTAAATTAATCTACTCAATTCTCCATCATTTTTTTAATTAGTTAATTACTTGAATGGGGAATATTATTATTCTTAATTCCAGTATTCAGAGAGGGAAAAGTTGGTTTAATTTTAAGCAAAAATTGCATCAAGGAATCATTGGAAATCTATGTTTGACATTCCAAATTAATCCAAAGGAAAATAAACTTCAAAAGCAGATGATTATTGTTGCACATCCAAACAAAGCCTAGTTTTAATGATTAGGGTTTTGATGAAGACAAAGAAGGGTTTAGTTTGAAAAGCATGAAGTCTCTACATCTGAGTTTTGGTCCACATATATATGGGAACGTTGTTGCAGGGCGTTGTGAGTGATGATGATATTGAGAGAGCAAAGTGGGAGGCTCAAGACAGGAGTTGCTGAGAGGCAAGGTTGCTTTCAAGCCACCTAATGGGAAAGAGAGATTAGGAACTACGAGATTGCGACCCTTCCCCGGCCCCATTGTGCCCACATCAGACAAATCAACGCCCGGCTACCCTGACTCTGAGAGAGAGAGAGAGAGAAAGAGAAAGAAGTTAGCTGAGCCAAGAGCTAAGCTATACTTACACCCGAAACCAAAACCAAAAAGTGAAAAACAATAACAATAAAAAAACATTATTAATTACTATTTGTAGAGAATTAGGGTTTCTTAGGATGGTGACTCTTTTGTTTTTGACTTTTTAACTCTCTCCCGATGCATGTGGTCTCACATGTCATTTGGTTTCCACATCAAAATTTGGCTGATATATATATATATATATATATATATTTGATACATTATCAATGTATAGATTTTATTCAATATCATTAATGAATCATATATGATATTATCTCATTATTTAGTAAACAAAAAAAATTTATTTGTATTTGTTTTTGAGAACTTAAAAAATTATTTACTCATTAATGGAGTGGTATAATGTGATTCACTATTAATGTATAGAATTTATATACTGATAATATTTCAAATATAAATCCAATAATTTCATATCACCAAAAAAATGCTAGACATTAACATTTCAATCAAATTTTTTCTCAAGTTTCAATTTTGGCCATATTTAGAATATATTCTCTAGCTACCATACTAGAAAAAAAAATGTGGGACATTTAATTTACACATTTTCATACCCTTGTAAAATTTTTTAAAGTACTTTCTTCCAACAAGTGGCAATTGAACCTTTTTGGAATTTGGACGAAAAATTCTAAGGAAAGCTCCTTATGGTGAGCTTTTAGTAGGCTCCATTACATATGTAATTTATCATGTTTATATGTAAAAATGAAATTACATATGTAAAAAAAAAAAAAATTACACTATTTAAAAAATTACATATAAACATGACAAATATGTCATGTTTATATGTAATTTGTCATGTTATATGTAATTTATCATATTTATATGTAATTTGTCATTTATATATGTAATTTATCATGTTTATATGTAAAAAAAAAAAAAATTACATATGAACATGACAATTTTATGTAATTTGTCATGTTTATATGTAATTTTGTTATGTTTATATGTAATGAAACCTATTTTAAGCTCACCATAAGAGAGCTTACCCTAAAACTTCCGGATTTGGACCAGCTCAAGTTGCAAACCCAAGTAATGTGAGAAAAGCATCTACATTCAAGACCAATTAATATAGATTCAAAAAGTAATGTAAAAGTACTAATCAGTTTTGCATTAAAAAGAAAAATAGCTAGCTAGATAACTTACTACGTACATTAAAATTAATTTCTCTTATATATTTGAAAATTGAAATAGTAATCTGTTTCTTGCCCCTAAAAAAAAAGAATTAATAACTCTAGTAGAAAGGGCGCTGGCATATTTACTTGTCTTATAAATTGCACCAATATATATATAGGTCAAAATCTGTTGATCCCTAATTTACTATTTTTCCAATTAGCATTTTTTTAATATAGATGTAAAAATTCATTGGGCTTGAACAAAATAATATTGGGAATTAACCCCTTTCCATCCTATAAATTTTAACCCTCTTTACCAAGATTGAAACTTTCTTGAAAATTTAAATTTTTAAGTATGATGTGAAGGTGTTCTCTTAAATATATTTGAATACAATATGAAAGAGTTAGTCCAATTGGTAAGGAGCAGAACTTTTTTTTTTATTATTTTTTTTATTTCTCAACCAGAGTTCTATTCTTATGGAGAGTATATTCTGAAAGAAAATTTTTAAATGCATCATACCAACGAGAGAATGCATCTTTAAAATCTTCTAAAGAGGGATTGAAACCAGATAGACTTAATAATTTTTGTATTTGTGTTATATTCGTATTATTTTTTTTATATTATAATCGTGTTTAAAATTTTATAATATTTATATAAATTTTGACACATTAATAATAAATTTATATAAAGTTTGACACATTCATATATTTATGTCATGTAATCGTATCGTGTCCAAAAATATCAGCTCTAAAACCAGACAATATATATTTGATTACATATAAACTTTACTAATATTATATATATATATTATGAATTGTTGATCGAAAAAGTTATAAAGAATGGATAGAATATTGAAATGAAATATTAATATTGCTACATTATATCTTTTTGGGTTGTGGAGTATACAAGCAAACACCCAAGAAGCCCAAGGAAACAGCAAAGGCTTAGAGAGTGGTGGGTATCACATCGGATAGTTTTCTACTTTATGAGAAAAGTGGTGCAGTTGCATTGAAGTATTTAACCCCCAAACATGAAATAAGAAAACAACCAATTCATCAAATGGTCCCCCTTCCAAGCCACAACCTCTGCGACTATGACTTTAATGGCAAAGAAGGTGTTTGCATGAATGAAGGGTACTTGTTGTTGTTAAAAGGGTTAGAAAAGCAAAATATATATCAACTATCTCTATTTTTGGATCTTGAGGGACTCAAAGGAAAATTTCAAATTAAGTTAAAGGGCATTCTTGTTCAATTTTATGTATTTGTTTGTTTGTTCATATTGGATATTTTAATTCTTTTTAGGAAAAAAAAGGTGAGAGAAAAAAGAAGAGGGGGGATAGAGAAAACAAAGGCTGAAGCTAAGGTGGAAGAGAGAGGCCGACCGGTGGCTGAGCGGCGGAGGTAGAAGGATTGATAGGTGGGGGATGAGTGGTCGGTGAGGAAGGGGAGGAAGAGAGGAGAGGAAACGAAGGGGAGGAAGAAATGGTGAACATGCTGTCCGAAAGAAGGGGAAGAAGAAAAGAAGGAAAAAAATAAAAGGAATAAAGAGAAAATAAAAAAGGGTTGGACTTTTTTTATTTTTCTCATTTTTCTTTCACTCTATTTTTATTGTTTTTTATTTTTTATAATTTTAACAAAAAATTCTAATTTAGAATAATTTCACAAAAAATGAACAAGTATATCTTGACAAAAAAAAATATATATTTAGTGAAGTAATTTTTTTTATATTGAGTAAAAATATTTTGGGTTCTTTAGTGAAAGAAATAGATAATCTTTAGTGAAAGAAATAGATAAATAAGGAGTAAGAAAAAAAAAGGAAAAAGAGAAAATATGAAATTATTCTAATTTGTCATGTTTTTATTTTTTATTTTCCTTACTTTTCAAATAATTTATTTTGAAAATCAGAATTTAGAATAATTTAGAATATCAAATATATATGGTTTTATCAATAAATTAATATTTTTTAAATTATATATTGATTGCATAAAAAATGTTTACAAACAAAGTGAGGATAGAAAGTAAAAGAAAATATATAAAAAATTTAGATTTTTGGTAAAAAAAAAATGATTTTGAACCTTTTATGTATATGAAAAAAGTTTTAAACATTTTTCACCATTTTTTATTACATTTCTTTTCCCAAAAATATTATAAGTTATTTTATTTTTTTAAAAGTATGAAACTTACATTATTGATCTATATATGACTATAACTTTATATTTTTAAAATTGAACAAAATATATGATAAAAGAGAAAAATGTTAAATTTTTTATCATCCTATTTTTTCACTTTTTTTTTTTTTTACTCTTCTTTCTATTATTTTTTTAAACAACGAGAATTTTTTGGTATATATATATATATATTTGAGTTTTTTTTTTTTAATTAAATCATGTTGGGTGAGAGAAAGAGGTCCACACCCCACATATATTGACATGGTTCAATCCATCAAAGAGAGGGGTACTACTTCCATTAAATACAAAACTTAAAAATTTGTGTAAATAAGATTAGACATAATAATTCGTATATTTTTTTGTTGTATTTTTTTAGTGTCATGTCATTTTCAATATTATCAATCCAACTAAAAAAAGGTCTTAACCTAATGACAAAGCCCAATAAATTGTTAGAAAGAGAGGGAGAGAAAAAACTAAAAAGGAAGAGGATAGTGACTTGTCTTGGGATGGCAAAAGTAGAATTATAAACAAGGTGAAGGCCGTTTGGGGGGGGGGGGGGGGGGGGGCTTTGAGAATAATTGCAAAACCAGTCAAGCATGCACGAATAAAAGCAGTCTTTTTTTGTTTTTTTGTTTTTGCAGAGTGAGTCCCAAAAAAAAAAAAATCATTAAAATTACTATTTCAAATAATATACATCATGCAAAATCTACAGGTACTACTGAAGAAACCCTCCCCTTTCAACTCATTTACAACTGCAACATAAATTCATCAGTGTATCCAAAACTATCTCTCTTTCAAGTATATCTCAAACTAGGAAGAAAAGGAAGGGAAAGAGCTTTTTAAGCTAGCAAACGGTAAAAAAAAAGTTGGTATAGTTCTTTCTTATATAAATGACAAAAATTTTATGTATCCGTTTTGAGATGTAAACTATGTTAGTAAGTTATTTGGGTTCGATTTGAAAAAAATTTGAATTCGGCTCGGTTATACAAAAATTTTATGTATCCATCCTAAGGACGTAAATGAGATACCTGTGCTCGCAAGTTATTCGGGTTTGACTCGGAAAAAACTCAAATTCGGCTCGATCATGAGTCTAGCTCGAAATATCGAGCGAATCGAATTTGAGTATCCTAATGTCTGACTCGAGTTGCTCGCGAGTTTAATCGAACTTTTATTTTTAATATATATTTTTAATATATTTAATTAGTATTGAAAAAAATCTTAATTCAAACACGAATTCGAGCATAAATTATTGAGTTTGAAGTTAAACATGAGAATTAAGCTCATTTTTTATTAGGTAAACAAGCCTAATAGAGTGAGCTCAATTAATTTGACTTTTATCTCGAATCGACTCGAACTTTAAAAATAAAACTCGCTCGAGCTGGATTTCTAACTGCAAATTTTAAGTCGAACTCGAACTTCTTACTACTTGGATTCGGCTCGACTCGATTATACTTCCTAACCGATAGATTTCCTCCTTTCTTGAATTTTTTTTTTATGGAAAAATTAATATTATTTATACATTGCCGAATAAAATCATTACATGAAATATTGTGTCAAGAGAGAGAAAAAAGTTTATGACCCTAAATTGTTTTTTTTTTTTTTTTTTTCTTTTTCATTTCTATATATTCACACTCCAAATATGATCAATAAAATAAGGTAACTAACTTATTTGGAAAACTGAAAAAAGTTTCAAAATATAGTTAAAAGTTGAAAAACAATTTCAAATAAATCTAGTTTTCTTCATAAGAAATTCGTAATAATCTAGTTTTTTTAGAAAATTAGAAGCAAGAGTTTCAAAAAAAAATAAAAATATTAACTATTACCCTAATTATTTCATTGATAATATATAATAAAAAAGGAAAAATGGGACATGAAAAGCATTTTCTAAAACTAAGGGACTCTTAGAATTAACTTTAATTTTTTCTTTTATATATATATATATTACTAATTCCGCAATTCATATTATAAGTAGACCTGTCCAAGGATCGGACTATCCGTTCGGTCCGACAGACTAAGCTCGAATTGGGGTTTTTTAAATTCGGACCAGCCTGGTTCGGCCCAAATTACTATTCATTCAATAAAAATTTATTTTATTTTATTTAAATTTAATTATAAAAATATATTAATATAAAAATAATTTTTTTAATATTTATGAACAGTAAAACGAGTTTGGGTAAGAGAAGAAAAAAAATTCGAATCGCAACCTGACCCATAGACAAATCTAATCATAAAATATAAAGCAACCAAAAAATACTTGAAGAATAAGGCTGATGATATGTTGCAAAAATATTATATTGGGTTCGAGTATTTTTTTTTCCTTAAATTAAATAATAATTTATCAAACCCTAAGAAGAAATATGATTAAGGGTAATATAAACATCATAATAAAATACTAATTACTCTTTTTTTAGTAATCTAAACTATGACATGAGAATTTTTATTTCATTCTCTTTCGCATATGTAAAAGCTTATTAAACTTTATGTACCAAAAAAAAAAAAAAACTTATTAGGTGTTGAGTTGAGTTACAACTTTAATGATATTTATATATCTTGTCTAAAAGTATAATTTGTTCATCAATCGAATTAAATATACGTAGGTTGTTATTAATCATGTTTTATGTTTGAAAATTTGAAGAATAAATCAAAGGGAGTTTAGTATATGATGTAATATTGAAAAAATATATTTTTATAATGTGGTCAAAGTTTTATTTTCATGATTTTAAGAATGCAAATTTTTACCTAAGTCTGATTCATTCAGAATTTTACTTTTCAAGTGTTTTCACAACGTCCGAATCTTAATTGACAAAAAAATTACTTTTCTATATATGACTTGAATATATATAAATATATATGAGGATGAATCTACTTACATTAGTATAAAGTTTTATATATATTTTTTAATTTCTTATACGATTTATATTTGTTTAATCCGACTATTATATTTTATGTTTTATTCACGTAGATCATCCACGTCGAGTTATTAGTAAATTAAAAATATCTAACTATTTGTTCGATGTAAAAAATTTTCAACCGTTAAATATATATTAAAAAAACAGTATTTTCAAACGATATGATAGAGATATCGGATCGATTCGAAATTTTGAGTGCACGATGAGTACAATTATATTGTTAAATCCAACGGTTGATTTGTTAAAATATAAATCATATAAAAAATTATAAAAATGTGTAAAACTAATTTAATTTTATATTAATATAAGTGAATCCCTCCTTTTATATATATATATATATATATATATATATATATATATATATATAAAGAAAACAAAAGAATATACAAGAGATAAAAGAGAAAAAGACATGTAGGAAAAAAAGAGAGGAGAAAATGCAAGAATTAGTTTGTAAATTAATGTTAGTAGCAGCTAGGTCATAGAGGAGATGATTAGAATTGTGTTATCCATATACATATATACGTGTAAATCTGGTTAACATTAATTTATAGAGGACCACTTTGTTTTGCAGAATGCTGCAGCAGATCTGTATATATAAAACAGGCAACAGCTATAAATTAAGAACCAATTAATTAACACCATTAACTAATTAATATAGTATCCTCAACCCTGCTCTGGTCCTGGAGAGAGATTGTGCTTTGCCTGCCTGCCTATTCCTCAATGCCCTTTCCCTTCCTCTCTTTCTCTCTTGCTAGCTTAATTAGCTTTGATCATGAGAAAGAGAGCAAAGCAAAATTAAGCATAAAACCCAAAAAAAAAACAAAGAGAGAGAGAGAGAGAGAGATGAATATTTACCAACGATATAATTACGAATTGAAAGTTGGGTCATTTCTCTTAATTTTTACAAACTTACAAACGTGGTGTACGTTGACTAATGGATTAATACACGTACAATCTCTACTATATTAAAAAGAATAATTAAGTTAATGTCATAAATTAATCGGATACGAATTCAGTTAGAGAAAATATATAAAAAAACCAAATAAAGTTATAAAATTAAAAAATTAAATGGAAATAATTATGTCTTTTAATAATATCTTTAATAATAAAAAAAATATTTATTTACTTAAAAAAATCATCCATTCTTCTAAAAACTACCCACTAAAAAAAACTACCCAATTTTTATTCACTTTTAAAAAAAATATCTACTTAAAAAGATTATCTAATATTTTTACTCACATAGTGAGTGTCTCAAATTCTAGTATTATTAGAGTTTGAGATGGAAGAGGCATATTTTTTTTTCCAGAGAGACAAAAAATAATAAAATTACTTGAAGAAAAAAAAAGTGCTAATATATACTTTTGAATATATATATATATATTGATACTTTGTTAGTAGAGTTTTTTAACGATTAAAAAAACTATCACATGTTTTATTTATTTTTTAAATTAAATTTCTTTTTTAAAAATATATTTAAAAAATATGTATCATCTTATTAACCCGCATGTAAAATTTAAAAACTTTATTAACGATAAATTAAATAACTTCTCATATATATTCACAAATAATAACAATGACAAAAACATGTCAATTATGAAAATGGTGTAGTGATTGGTGATCATAATTAATTTCATCATTTTTTTTTTCTTTTCCTTTTCCTCTTCCTCTTAAGACACGCTCCTTGATCCACCAAATCTATTAATTTCTTCCCATGATTTATATATTTTGTCAAATAAAATCATACAAATTAGTTATGTTTAGAGTAGGAAAAAAAAGAAAGAGGAACTTAATTATTTATGATAAAAAAGTATATATGTCTGTCATATATCATTATGAAAACAATAAGATAGATATATAATTTATTGTGGAGGTACTTATGAAAGAGAGAGGGGGCCATGGCTGGCAAGCACCAATCTAAAAAAAACAACATTTCAAAACCTAAACAATCCACATGAGAAAGAGCAATATTCCACAAAATACATAGCCAAGCTGCCTCTCCAATAATTAAGGTGTCGATTGGGAATTGATAACTAGCTCTCTTGTTAACATCACAATAAGTACTGAAGGGAACATGTGTTCATATGAGATCCATGAATGGTAAATAATGAAAAATACCTACTTTTATAATTTGAAAACAGTATTGAGAGCAATGTGATTAATATCCTTTGGCAAATCACTAAGTTTTCTTTTGATTTTATAGATATATATAATTTTTTTTTTAAAAAAAAACTAATTTCTCATGACCTCTCACTTTGGCAATATATTTATTGCTCAAGGATTACTTTGGAACTATTCCTTAAAGGATTTTTATTTTGCTTTCTTTTCTTTTTTCTAAGCCAATAGAGATTTATTAAAAAACAAAACTAGCAAAGTTAGTGGGCAAAGAACATAGTTCTAAGCAAGTTCCAACAAACTAATCAACACTCTCTAAAGGAACAGAGGACCACGCACCATACACCAAGCAACCCCTCTCCCTAAAACAAACAACCGAAAAACTCAATAATCATTTGAACAAAAGTAATAGGAAAAACCCCCCATAAAGAACGAAAGGCAGACAAAAACTCAACATAAGCCAATAGAGATTTATTTTGCTTGAAAAGGATTGTATGAAATGATTACTCTACGTCAATATATATTTTTTTCATTTAAAACATGTCAGATAATCAGATATTTAAAAAAAGACAACTATTTATTACACATTACATATAATAATTATTTCTAAATATCTGATTATGTGGCATGTTTTGAATGAAAAAAAAAAATATGTTGACGTGGAGTAATTATTTCATACAATCCTTTCTCTCTAGGGATAATAATCACAAGAGAATTGGTCAACTTAACACCATCTTAATAGTTAGTAATTAATTGAGTTTCCAATTACATCAAAATTTACTCAATTAACAAGAAAATATTTCTCTTACTGGTTTAAGTACCCACATAGTCTCAGTACTGTAGTGAAAAGAGTAAATTAGTCCATGTACTGTAAAAATGAGTAATTTAGTTCCTGTACAATTGAAATAGGTGCAAATAAGTAAAATTGATAACGGTTTTAATGAAAAACTATTAAAATGTTGACGTGGACTCGTAAAATCTAACAGATTTAGATATATTTCAAGTCATATTTTATTTCAAGTCATTAATTCTGTTAGATTTTACGAGTCCACATCAGCATTTTAACGGTTTTTCACTAACATTGTTATCAATTTTACTTATTTGCATCTATTTCAATTGTACATGGACTAAACTACTCACTTTTACAGTACAGTGACTAAATTACTCTTTTCACTATAGTACATGGACTATGTGGGTACTTAAACCGTCTACATTCCTCTGGTCTTTTTATCAGAATATAGCTAAAAAAATTATTTATCAAAATACCGTTGTTTTCAGATTAATTCCCAAAATCCGCTTGTTTTAAAACTAGTTGGAAATTGTCATCCCTCATGGCGATTTTCTAGCGTAAAATTTTCAAAAAACACCAAGAGAAATCGCCATGGGGGTGGCGATTTCTCTTGGTGGTATATTTATATAAAAAAAATCTTTTTACTTAAATTTAAAAAAAAATTGCAAAATTTGTTTTTAAAATTTGTATTTTAATTTTAAAAATTGCAAATTAAATAAAAAAAGTTATCTTTGTTTTTTTTTTTATAAAAAAATACATATATTAAATTTTTTTAATTTTATAAAAAATAAAATTTAATTTATTATTAAAATTTTATTAAAAAATAAAATTTTATTTCTTATTAAAATTTAAAAAAGAAAATTATATTTCTTATTAAATTTTTATATAAAAAATTTTATTTCTTATTTAAATTTTATATAAATAAAAATTTTGATTTCTTATTTAAATTTTATATGTGAGATCTGTTATAAACAGGTATAAAAAAATTATCTTGGTTTGTTTTTTTTTAAAAACAATATATATACTAAAATTTTATAATTTATTTAATTTTTTAATTTTATAAAAAATTTAATTCAATTTTTATTTAAATTTTATAAAAAATAAATAAAATTTATTATTTTAATTTTATAAAAAGTAAAATTTTATTTCTTATTAAAATTATAAAAAAATATTTCTTATTAAAATTTTATATAAAAATTTTATTTCTTATTTAAATTTTATATAAAATACAATTTCATTTTAAAAAATGTATTTCTTATTTAAATTTTATATAAATTAAAATTTGATTTCTTATTTAAATTTTATATAAATTAAAATTTGATTTCTTATTTAAATTTTATATAAATTAAAATTTGATTTGTTATTTAAAATTTATATAAAAATTAAATTAATTTCTTATTTGAATTTTATATAAAATTAATTTTTTATTATTATTTTAATTTTATGCTGTAGAAAATATTGGAATTGGATTCCTTATGCAATGGATGAGACTATTGACTAGATTTAGGGTTAGGGTTTCAGCTATTTTTCAGTAAATAAAATGCTACAGAAAATATTGAAATTGGATTCCTTCTGCAACGGATGAGACTAATGATTTAGGGTTAGGGATATGTTTCAGCTATTTTTTAGTCAATCAAATGCAGTAGAAAATATTAGAATTGGATTCCTTCTGCAATGGATGAGACTAATGATTTAGGGTAAGGGATAGGTTTAAGCTATTTTTCAGTCAATCAAATGTTGCAGAAAATATTGGAATTAGATTCCTTCTGCAATGGATGGGACTATTGGACAGTCCGGTACAAAGGATGGGATTTATCATCAGTTTTTGCATTGAATGAGTTATCAGTTTTTCAATCATTTAACTCTAGCCAGAAAATGAGAATCAGATTCCATCCTATACAAAGGATGGGATTTGTCATCCGGTACAACATAATGAACCATTACAAATTCATAATACTGATGAAGGTTTACAATACCCCCTACAGTAGTTTTTCAATCAGATTTTTTCTCAGTGCTAATACCTCCTCATTCTCATCCTTCTTTATTTCTTATTTCTTTTTCTGAGTGATAATACCTCCATTCTCATCCTTCTTAGTTTCATTACTACACAACATGAGCAACAGAGTAATCGCATTGGTCTACTATAATGGCCAAATTCATAATACTGACTAAGGTGCTACCTTTGATTGTGAACGTCCTAAAAGTTTTCATGTTGATGAAGACGTCACATTAGAAGCACTGAAGCTGCAAATTCATACAAAAATTAAAGCTGGAAATAGAAAAAGAGTTTCAGAGATTAAGTATAGGCAATCCTCTTTCTATTGGTGAAGGATGTGTCCGATATAGAACATTTTCACTTGAAGATGATGATGATGTTAGATGCATGTTTTATGCTCATAAGACATTTGCAAATGTTGATGTACTTGAGTTATATGCTGACATAGAGGATGTTCACGATGATTGTGGGCCTTCAAATGTTCGCACTACAGAAAACTTTCCCATAGAAGATGATGATTCTGGGTCATTTTATGTTCACACTACATACGACGTTCCCACAGAAGAAGTTGTTCCGCTATCTCAAGCTACAACGTTTCATAATTCATTAGTCTCACAAACAATTCCTACTACCCTCGAAGATGAGCTAGCTGGTGTTGATCATGTTCCGCCACGTGGAGTCCATGGTGAATATGTTGGTGACTTTAGTGAGCAGGAAGAGGATGCTGAATTCACAAGTGATGACAACAGTGATTCTGACCCAGACGTCGTCCCTGCTAAGATCAACACTCATAGAGATCTTCCCCCATATGAGGCTGCATCCCATATGCATACCCTGAATCTGGAGGCAATGCAAGTGCCAAAATTTCCTGAGTATGCTCATACATTAGCTACGCCTCTGACATTTGATCCATCTACAGTTGATTTGTTTGTTGGGTTACAATTTCCAACGAAAGAGGTTGTGCTTTCAGCTATTAAGCACTATAACATCAAAAACTCTGTAGATTACAGAGTAATTGAATCTAAGTGGACCAAATATTATGCCAAATGTCTAATGTATGGGAAAGGGTGCAATTGGAGAATAAGGGCAACTTTTATGAAGAAGAAACAGGCATAGGAGATTAGAAAATATGAAGAGCCTCATACTTGCACATCGGGGAGGATTTCACAAGATCATTGCAAGTTAGATTCTAACATGATCTGTTCATGCATTCTGTCATTGGTCCAAACAAATCCGAAGATCTCCGTTTCAGTTTTGATCGCTGAGATACGAATCCGATATGGATACATCACCTCCTATAAGAAAGCGTGGAAAGCAAAGCAAAAGGCAATTGTTCGAGTTTTTGGCGATTAGGATAGATCGTACAATGAGCTACCTAAATGGTTAGGTACAATGCAACATTTCGTGCCTAGTACAATTGTGGAATTGCAAACGGTACCTGCATATCACGATGATCGACTGATCCAGGGTAAGAATATTTCATTGACTCTTTTGGACATTTAAGTCGTGCATTGAAGGGTATCCGTATTGTAAACCTATTGTGCAAATAGACGATACTTTCTTATATGGAAAATACAAAGGAACATTATTGTTAGCTATTGTACAAGATGGCAACCGAAACATACTGCCAATTGCCTTTGCCATTGTGGAGGGTGAGACAACGGAGGCTTGGTCATTCTTTCTCACTAATTTGCGTAAACATGTGACAAAACAGCCTAACATATGCTTGATGTCTGATCGACATGAAGCCATCAAAGTTGCGATTAGACGCGATGGTAGTGGATGGAATCCTCCACATGCATATTCAGTGTACTGCATTCAACACATTGCAGCTAACTTTATGAAGAAGTTTAACAATAAGGAATTGCATCGACACATTGTTAACATGGGTATGGAATCGAATCATAGTTATTATATCTCTTATATTTCCTTTAGTATATAAAATAATACTGAAATTCATAAGTCTTTTGTTTTTAATTTTATTAGGATACGAGTTGAGGCGACCGAATTTTCATTTCATGTATGAGAATCTTTGTGGAGAAAATGCAGAGGCAGCTAATTGGCTTGATAGGATCCCCAAGGAGAAGTGGGCCCAATCATATGATCAAGGAAGACGTTATGGCCATATGTCAATCAACCTAGCTGAATCTATCAATTCGGTGTTGAAGGGAACACGTCATCTTCCCATTATTGCTTTAGTGTAATCAACATATTATAGGTTGGCTGCACTTTTTGTTAAGATGGGGAACAAGCAAATTGCAATGATGGAGGGAGGGCACACATACTGTGAAACAGTCACACAGACTATGCAAGAAAATCGCAGGAAAGCTAACTCCTACTTTGTTCGTAATTTTACGCGAGCAAATTGTCGCAACCTAAAAAAAAATGACGACGAGTCTCATCGCAAGACTTTATTATTCGTTAGGCGTGACATTAAAAAAAACCGAGGAAAAGTCGACTTAATTCCTCTAAAAAAATGAAGGTTTTGAAAATGACCTTAAAAGACATGGAGTCCCCACCAATCTTTTTTAGCTAGGTGTGATCGGCCACCTATTAAAACCAGTTTTATAAAATATTTTAAAAATTAATTAAAACATTTTAAAAAACCAATTTCAAGTCTACGTTTTAAACCAGAGAAATCAAAGAAGCGGGTTCGGGAGTCGGTTACGTGCGGGGAAGGATTAGCACCCCCACAACGCCCGTATAAATCGGTACCTTATTAATCGTGTGTTATCTCAAGTCTCGGTAAAAGTTGGTTTTAAATTTAGTATTTCAAGTTAATCCCCAATTTAAAGAAAAATAATTCAATTTTTATTTGAAAATGATTCGGAATTTATAAATTCAAAATTTTCCTATATTCCCCAACAAACGTGGCAAAATATAGAAATTTTTATTAGTTTTGAAAAACTTTCCGAATCATTCTCTTTTTTTTTTTGAAAGAAAGATATTCCTTTATTAATGATAATTGATGATATTCCCTCCAGCAAACCCGGTAGAGAACTCATGAATTATTTTAACTCGGGAATATCTTTATTTTTTATTGAAAAATCATTATCCTTTTGAAAACATTTTAAAAGATATGAATATGTATATGCATGACATAAATAAAATGACATAGCAAAATCTAAATAATATAATGCAACCTAAATGACATGGCAAACATGAATGATATGGCATATAATTTAAATGACATGGAATAAAATAATGCTATCATATAATATGCATGAAAATAAAAATGCAATGCATGAAATGTATTTCTTCCTTTAATTAAGGAAATCCGTATATCTAAAAAGATATCCGGCTACCTTAGGAAAATATGTCAAATTAAATATTCTAAAACCAAAATACTTTGTGATTGTTTGAAAACAATTTTGAAAAGCTTGAATTAACAATAAAAATTGGGCTAAAAATTTTTAAATGGCTCTAATTTCCTAAGTTTAAAAAATCCGGACTTGACTACCCTTAGCCCGGGACTTGAAAAACCATTTTTAGAGTTTAAAAGGCTTAGAAATCACCCTAAGTCAGTAGCTAACCCTCCTAATCAGCCCACTCTAAGTAGATTAACCAAAACAGAAAATTGGTTTTTCTTTAAATTCAATTATGACTCCATTGTCCAGTTTTAATCCACGATTTTTTACCCTATTTTTAAAAATTCCAAAAATTCTGAAAAAATTACTGGAGACTCAGGACATGTAAAACTACACGAGAAACAATCGGCTTAATTTTTTGATCAAAGATGAATTCCCAGAAAAACCAGAGATGTACGAGTTTTTGGAGGAGAAAAAACTGCTTTGTTTTTCTTTAAAATCAATTCTGACTTCACTGTCCAGTTTTAATCCACGATTTTTTATCCTATTTTTAAAAATTCCAAAAATTCTAAAAAAAATACTGGAGACTCAGGACATGTAAAACTACACGAGGAAAACTTTTCTTAATTTTCTGATCAAAGATGAATTCCCAGAAAAATCAGAGATGTACGAGTTTTGGGTGGAAAAAAAAACTGCTTTGCCAACACATTTTTTTTGTCTTTGATAAAATCATTTAAAAATAAAAACAAAAATATTTGAAACTCATAAAATGACTTGAAAGCAGTAGCTAGGACTTTTTGAAAGTTAGATAAAAATTGGCTAAGTAAAAAAAATCACAAAGGTAGAATAATCAATTTGACAAACTTAATTTTCCACAAGTGTGCTCAAGAGAGCATGACTTTGAACCATTAATTGGCTCAAGTCATTATTCAAGTGGCATGAACATGAAATGCATGAAACAATGCAGCAAACATAATGCATGAAATGCATGGATCTAAACCTAAATGTAAGGAAAATGCATGACATAAATAATATGGCCTAGACCTAACATGAACTTGCATGGCATTTAATGTAACCTAGACCTAAGACATGCATGGCATTTTCACAAACACAAGGCATGCTTAATTCAAAAATCCAACCAAATATCATGCAAATGCAAAAACCTAACAACTAGCATGACAAAAATACAACACACAATGCAAAACACATGTAGTAGCCAAATGGCCCCAAGCTTCAACAAGCATGGCATTTTCACAAACACTTGGTATGCTAGCATGAAAAACTAAGTCATAACACAAAAATCACACAAGCATTTTCACAAACACCTAATATACCAAATCTAAAACATGCTCACTAAGATATAAAACAAGAATCATGCAAAGAATCACACAAGCATTTTCACAAACACTTAATATGCTAACTCTAAAACATGCTCAAATTTAAACAACATGAAAACAGAAAATTAAAAATGCAAAAACATGATATCTAAGACATAAATGGCAACAAACAAAGCAACCAAATTAAATATAACTTAAGAACATGAAATAACATAATATTTAAAACATCAAAAATAAAGAAAATAGCATAAACAATATGGTAAAATGAATCAAAAACAACAACTTAAAATAAATAATGTAGGCCATTTGGCCATGGTGAGTTTATTGTAAAAACAAAATGTAAGAAAAATATACTTAAGAAAGGAAATGAAGGAAGAACAAGAAACATTATTTTAAAATGAAAACTCACCAAGTAGAGATTAAAATAGCAAAAAATAAGAATAGAAAATGAAAGTGCAAGAGTTGGTGCTCAAGAGCAACCTCAAGAAGCTAATATTTCAAGCTTTTCTCTTCAAACTTTCTTTTTTTTCTAAACTTTTCTTTTTTTGCTCTCAACCAAAAAGATAAAAACTAAGAAAAACTAAGAGAAATCAGCCAAAATGGAAAAGAAAAAACAAAATCTGCCTCCTCCTCTAGGCTGGCAGAAAATGATGCTTATATGGACTCCAAGATGTTGTCATTTTTGTGTAACCTAATTTCAATCAAATGGCCAATAATTCAAGATGAAAAGTCATGAAATTATCACCCTTAGATTAGCATCCCAGCCCTCTAAAGTTACAGCTGTCCAAGAAAAATGTTGACATCTTTTTTCCAGCCCAACTCTGATTTTTTGAAGGGCCCAAAAAGCCCTTTTCGGTTGCTTGGGTGAAATGACCATTTTGCCCCCTCGGATGCAAAATAAATATCAAACGGGCTCCAAATTCAATTTTTCTTTTTTTAATACTTCCAAAATAATAAAATATTGAGTTCTGGAAGTTTTCAAAATTATCCGAGTCCGTTTGCTATTTATTTGGATTTTTTCTTCCCAAAATGTCCTTATATGCCCCTACTTTTTACCATTTTTTAAACGAGCTCCAAATCAAGATTTTTCTTCACCAATATTTTCAAAATAATTAAAAAGTGTGATCTGGAAGTTTTCATAATTTTTGGAGCTCATTTGGTATTTTTTCGGGATTTATCGGCTTGAATTACTTCATAGGAAGCTCGGGATTTAGCCATTTTGCAAACGAACTCGGAATCAAGATTTTCTTTCGCCAATCTCTTCCAAATAATTTAAAAATGAGATTTGCCAAATTTCATAATTTTTGGAGTCCATTTACTATTTTTCCAGGATTTATCTTTTTGAATTACTGCATAAGAAGCCCGGGATTTGGCCATTTTGCAAACGAACTCGGAATCAAGATTTTCTTTCGCTAATCTCTTCCAAATAATTTAAAAATGAGATCTGCAAATTTTCAAAAGATTTGGAGCTCATTTGCTATTTTTCCCAAATTTTTCCAATTTTGCCCCTTTAACCTCCGAAACCCGGTTTTGCTCAAAACAAGTCCGATTTTCAGATTTTCTTCAATCTGAGCCTTGGGCCATCCTTTTTAATCATTCCTCATCCATTGGGGGCTTTGTTCTTACCAAGTCGGGCCATTTCTGTGATTCTTCCCGATTTCACCGAAATCCACCAAAAACCCTAATTCTCGGTTTTCTCCCGGATTGACTTTTCTTTCGGTTTTTCTTGCAAGTGACTTCTCCATTACCCGTAGTCAGTGCTTATCTTTCATTTGGAACCTTCAATTTCGACCAGTTTGATCGTTTAAGCACTTTTCCCCAAATTTCTCGGATTAGGGTTTCTTTTCTACTGAATCTCCAAATCCCAACTTCCGAACTCCATATCTTTCAATGTAGACCTCGGATTATCAAAATTCTTTCTCCATTTTTCAATTGAACTTAAAATCTTGATTTTGAAAGTGGGTTGACTTTTTCAGTAGTTGACTTTCTGGGGTTGACTTTTTGGGGTTGACTTTTTCGGGGTTGACTTTTTATGCTCGCCCTCTTAAACTAAGTCTCGGAGTACCACCTACAGGATGAAAACAGTCTTTTTATACTCGAAAACATCAATATGGGAAGAAAGCATACCTGTTTAGTGGCCCGGACAAAATTAGGTGTCTACAACTGCCCCTCTTTGGCTATTGCTGAGAATCAGGAATCAGGCAAAGATAAACCAACACTAATTTTGTACGGTCAGTGAAATCACATGGAAAGGAAAGGGGTTTTCTTTTTCATTTCTTCATTCATTTTTGCATTTTCCATTTTTTATTATTATTATTTTTTTTTCATTTTTTCTCTTTTTTTTTTCTTTTTTTTTTCAATTTTTTTTGAAAACAGTAAATTGAAGATTTGTCCTTAAATTTAATTCCCTGACTAATCAAGGCTCGATTCGTCTTAAGGAAACGAATTCGATTTGCAAGAAAGGAAACGACCTCGACGATGTTCTCGGGGCCTTAACCTTTCTTGTTCTCAGCTGTGTTTAAAATTCTGGATATCTCCTCCAGAAGCTTCGGCTATCACCACCAAAGTCTTGCTCATTTTTTTTTTTTTTAAATGTAAAAATTCTGGGTATCACCTCCAGAAGCTTCAGCTATCACCACCGAAGACTTTCTATCTTTTCAAAGGATTTTAAAACTCTGGATATCTCCACCAGAGGCTTCAGCTATCACCACCGAAGTCTTGCTCATTTTTAAAACTGTAAAATTCTGGGTATCATCTCCAGAAGCTTCAGCTATCACCACCGAAGACTTTTGACATTTTCAAAGGATTTTAAAACTCTGGATATCTCCACCAGAGGCTTCAGCTATCACCACCGAAGACTTGTTCATAATAAAAAAAAGTACCTCGACGATGATCTCGGGGCTCGACTCATTTGAGAAGCAAATGAGTTCGATTCTACATGACAGCTTTAAGAGATGATGCAAATGCTTCATGATGCAAATGCAAATGTCTTTAGTTTATGCAAGCGCTTCTTGATGTAGATGCAAATGACTTAGATTGGTGCAAATGTCTTTGCTGCAAATGTAAATGACTTGATTTGATGCAAACTTTCTTGATGCAGATTTAACTAACTTAGATTGATGCAAATGCTTCTTGATGTAGATGCACATGTTGAAAAAAATTCTGGATAACTCCTTCAAAAGAAGATTTCTCA
Source organism: Fremontodendron californicum (assembly GCA_030761205.1). NCBI lineage: Eukaryota > Viridiplantae > Streptophyta > Magnoliopsida > Malvales > Malvaceae > Fremontodendron > Fremontodendron californicum. The sequence continues at coordinate 33,257,152 of JAULJL010000005.1, forward strand.
TTTTTCAAAATTATAAAACCCTAGATATCTCCACCAGAGGCTTCAGCTATCACCACCGAAGACTTCTTCATTTTTAAAACTGTAAAATTCTGGATATCCCCACCAGAAGCTTTGGCTATCACCACCAAAGACTTGCTCAATATAAAATTCTAGATAACTCATCTAGAAGAAGATTTCTCATGTTTCAAAATTATAAAACCCTGGATATCTCCACCAGAGGCTTCAGCTATCACCACCGAAGACTTATTCACTTTTAAAACTGCAAAATTCTGGATATCACCACCAGAAGCTTTGGCTATCACCACCAAAGACTTGATCATTGTAAAATTCTGGGTAACTCCTTCAGAATAAAATTTCTCATTTTTCAAAATTATAAAACCCTGGATATCTCCACCAGAGGCTTCAGCTATCACCACCGAAGACTTGTTCACTTTTAAAACTGTAAAATTCTGGATATCCCCACCAGAAGCTTTGGCTATCACCACCAAAGACTTGCTCATTGTAAAATTCTGGGTAACTCCTTCAGAATAAAATTTCTCATTTTTCAAAATTATAAAACCCTGGATATCTCCACCAGAGGCTTCAGCTATCACCACTGAAGACTTGTTCACTTTTAAAACTGCAAAATTCTGGATATCACCACTAGAAGCTTTGCTCATTGTAAAATTCTGGATATCCCCACCAGAAGAAAATTTCTCATTTTTCAAAATTATAAAACTCTGGATATCTCCACCAGAGGCTTCAGCTATCACCACCGAAGACTTGTTCACTTTTTAAAAACTGTAAAATTTTGGATATCCCCACCAGAAGCTTTGAGAAATGATGCAGATTCACATGTCTTTTAACAAGGTGCTCATGCTTCATGGTGCAAATGTAAAATATTTCTTAGTGCAAATGCAAATGACCTGGATTGATGCCCATGTTTCATGATGCAGATGCCCCTACTAATTGTGTTCATGTAACTGGTTTATGAATGGTGTAACTACAATTACCACACAATAATGAAAATGCAATGATTCTAGAAATGATGCAATTGCTTGAGATGACACAAATGCGAATTCCATGAAGAATGTAAATGTAAAGGTAAAATGCAGATGCTTATGGAATAATGCCAATGCAAATACCCATAAATGATGCAAATGCTTGCCGACACTGTGCAGATGCAAAAGCTCGATAAAGAGATGTGTGCTCATGAGTGATGCAAATGCCCCCGGCTGTTTTTCTAGACTTTGGCTTAGCCTTTCAAATTCATTTTTCCTCTTCAAATCAGAGTATATCTTCAATTCATTTTGGCTATTCTCTTTGCCCCAACAGTTTTCAAACTTTCATCAACAGAGATCTGAACTGGGTTCGATATCTTCTTCTCATATCTGGAAGTCAGGACCTATCCTGGCAGTTCTATATCTTTGGGTTAGAAAAATCCTTGTCTCATGTCAACATCAAAAATGGGTATTTCAAAAATATTTTTATTTTCCCTTTTTGAAAAACAATTTTGCTTATTTAAGGAAAACTTCTAAGCCAAAAATTTTAACTCCACAATGTATGATGTACAAATCTTTTGATGACTGATGATCACTGTTAGAAAATTCTCTAAGTATTAATCTGGGTTTTTTCAAATGGGATTGGCAAGGCTTGGTATAACAAGATTCTGGCTTTTCCAGGAAAACTTCACAACAAAAATGTATGTCCTTTCTAGGCTCACAAATGGAACAGGTTTTATAAATCATGAATTCATTGAGAACCAAGCAAATTCAACATTCTTTTAGTTTCCATATCAAGGCTTTTTGACAAGCGTCAAGATTGGCTGGGATGTTTAAATCGGAAAGTTTGATCTTGGAGGAAAAAAGTTTCAGTTTTTTGAAGACAATCCTCCGAATGAGAGTTGACAATTTGGGGGGTTCAGGAATTCCTAGATGTTCCTCGATGACCACCTTTTTTTAAGATGACCTTTTTTTTTGGGTATCGGCATAGATGGCATCGAAAATTTCCAAATTTACTCTAGACAGCCCGTTTTTAGGTTTTTGCCCTAGAGTCCCATTCTTTCCATTTTTTTTCATTTTTACCATACACCTGAGAATTCTAAATTCTTCCTTAGTGAAATGATAATTCGATGAAATGGGATAAAATCTGAGGAAAAACCTTTCAAATTAAATATTCATGCTTGATCAAAATGGACTTTTAAAGCATGTAACGTAGGCCATGACTTAGGGTTCAGAAAGAAAGGATAAATAGGCCCAAAATATGTGTTTGAGGGTAATCAGATCAAGGATCTATTTTTTTGAGGAGGATTCTCTTTGAAGCATTTGTTCCTTCTTGGACATTTCTTTCCTTTTGACTTTGCTTTTTTTTTTCTTCTTTGCTTTTGGTTTTCAATTTGCCATATCTTTCACACATTTTTCCTTTTTTTCTTTTTTCATTTTGCCCCCATTCTTTTTCAACGGAGTGAGCCCGTCTTTATTCGGGGCTCCATTTGCTTTGCATCTGTCTTTGAGCTAGGACACATTTCTCAATGATCTTTAAAAAAATCTTTCCTTGCATTTGCCCCCTAGTGTAGAGGGTGATCCTTGATCAAGGTTCAAACAAGAAAGAATTCTTTTGGCTCAAAAGGGGTGACTATGGATGATTTCTTTTTTGTGTGAAGGGATATGAAAGATGGCCATTCCTCATGTCAAGCACGAATATTCACTTTGAAAAGCAATCCCCAGGGGAAATAGATATTCAGAATTTCATTTTGCACTTTGGAATCATCCGAATTCTCATATGCATGATATCACAAATTTTTTCATTTTTCATTTTTCATCGCATGCCCCAACGATTCATGCCTTTAATCCATCCTTATTCACCATGTATCCATCATTTCCACATATGATGCCCCAATTTGATTAACCTTGAGAATTTGTATCAATGAGGAACATAGCAAGTCTAGGTCTGTTTTGAAAAGGCTGAGTTTCCAATCTGAGTTCTTTGAAGAGACAAGGAAAATATGACCCAAAAACGGGTTTTCTCTGGGACAAGGGATAATCTAGTTTAATCATTGTGCCCTAGGATGTCAATCATGATGTTTGGGCAATTAGTGTTTTGTGGTTATTGGGAAAGGTCATGAATGGTTTTAGCACAATCTTGACACACACCAAATTATCAAAATCTAGACTCTTGAAAGAATGTCTCATTTGTTTGAATTTCAAGGAATTCGAAAAATTTCAAAAAGTTCATTCCTTTGTTTATAGGCTAGACTAGGATTTACATCCTTGCTTATTCTGCAATGACAATACTTCTATGAAGTCAAATCATTCATATCCCTTGAAGCATTAGGTCTTTCAAGTGCTCTTGGTTTAAGAGATTTAGGCTTAGGAAAACCTAAAGAGAATGGAGAAGGTATTGGGTCATTTGTAACACTGATCATCAATCTTCTTGAGACTATTCATCACTAAAAATTCCTTAATGCTTGTTTTTGCAAATTCAAGTTATTGTTGAAACACAACAAACACAAAGCATTTAAAATTCAAAATTTATTTAATTCATGTAGATGTTAACATGAGACAAGTGCTTTCATCATCACAGTGTATAGAACTACATGTGTCAAAAACCTAATATGATCATGCACAATGTTTCTTGTGACACTTGGCTTCCCCATCTTCAAAACTTATCGAACCAGCCTTGATGAGATCTCTGACCTTGTACTTCAAAGCGGGGCAGTTCTCTGTTGAGTGACCTTGATTGCCAGAATGGTACCCACAACACTCATTAGCATCATACCAGCTCGGATAAGGGGGCTTCAGAGGCGCTATTTGCATGGGTGTCACAAGGTGATTCTGGATGAGTTGAGGTAGTAGCTCACTGTATGTCACAGGAATCGGGTCAACCTGATTTATTTTTCGCTTTTTATGCCCCCTTCGATTATTCCCGAGGATGTTCGATTGATAGACAGATGTAAATTCTGGTGTAGTTGCAGTCATTGGTTGGTAGGGATAAAAACCTTGAGAGACATTGTTCAGGGTAGAGTTAAATGGCTGATACGAGGAGAACTGGGGAGATGGGGCAAAGTCTTCCACGACTTGGGTATCTTCCTTTTTATTTTCAGATGCCCTGTTCTTGGTATTGGATGTTCTTTCTCCTTCAATTTTCCCATCCTTGATAGCATTCTCAATCGTCTCCCCTGAAATTACCATGTCCGAAAAATTCTTCATGGTGTTGCCGACAAGTCTATCGTAGTATGGGGCCTGTAGTGTATTCACAAAAAGGACAGTGGTTTCCTTCTGAGTTAAAGGCGGTTGTACTTGGACGACCAGGCTCATCCACCGTTACGCATATTCTTTGAAGCTCTCAGTAGCTCTTTTCTTCATATTTTGCAATGTGAGACGGTCAGGCGCCATGTCGGTCATATGCTTGTACTGGTTTAGAAAAGCCCTAGCCAAATCATTCCAAGAGCGTATCTGGTCCTTGCTCAACTGACTATACCACCTAATTGCGGACCCGCTGAGGCTATCCTGAAAACAGTGAATCAAAAGCTTATCATTACCTATATGACTCGTCATCTTCCGGCAGAATATAGTGATGTGGGCTGATGGATCGGTCGTCCCGTCATATTTCACAAAGTCAGGGATCTTGAACTTAGGAGGAATGACTAAATCGAGGACCAAGCATCGTTCTTTCGCCTCCACACTCCCGAATACATCTGTTCTTTCTATTGCCCGGAGCCTTTCATCTAACAACTGATATTTCCCTTGGGAATCTGCCAACTCAACCTCATTTACTGCAACCCTTTTCAACTTTGCCTGTTCAGCTAGATCATCTGAGTTTAGGACATTGATGAGGTTAACAGTGTTCTGGGCATCACTTATTATGACCTCATCCTGGCCCTTTTGTGCCTCTAACCCTTCTCTGGCGATAACGTTTTTGGTGTATCCTTTTCCTTTGATTACGGCAGACATCAGCTCCATCAATTTAGTCATCTGACCTTTAGATTCTGCTTGAGATTTTGCTAGTTGTTCTCGCAATTCTCTCTGTTCCCTTTCCATTTTTTCCATTCGGGCAACATGTTCATCCTCCATAGCACCAGCCTGTATTAAAAGTGTACTCAGTACTTCTTCTGATTTGAAATGGAAATTCTTTCAAAGACTCCTAAAGCCAAGCCAACTTCTATTCTATTTTCCCCAAAATGTATGTCATGATGAATGAGCCATGAATGCAATTTGATGCATGTGAAGCCTAAACAATATGATGTATGGACATGTATAATGGAAACATGCTGACCATATATGTAATAAATGCAATCACAATGCCAACATGTTGCAAACAAAGAATAAACAAATCAACACATGGATATATGCAATGACTGATCATGTGCATTTCAGCATATTTCCCAATGAATGTTCATATGTTCTATGAATGCAACATGGTGTCAATTATGATACATGCAAACAATGAATGATCGATACAGAGTATATACAAAGAAAATCATACTAACCATGTGTGTCATGAATGTGACCTAATGCTAATCATGATGTATGTAATAAGCAAATTAATGCATAGATATATACAGAAAAATCATGCTGATTACGAATGCATGAATGCAACCTGACAAATAATTGATGGGATGCAAAATGCAAAGGGGGAGATATCACGGAGGAAATAAGAATCGGAGGAACTTAATCATCAACCTCTCATTAATTTGAAACATAATCAATTCATTCCCACATCAACATTCACAATGGTATAAACCATGTTTTACAAAATTTGAACAGTGGTTAAGACTGTCCTTACAAGCACTTTATTCTTCCTAACATCCTAAGGCTATAAGAGCCGGCTACTGAAAAAGTGAAATCCTATTACATCATATAAGACCGAAGTCTTTCCACCTCAATGATGTAAATCTCCCAATCCTAATGACGCTTTCCTAGTCCTCTATCAATCAGTGTCGTGGGATCCAACCACTTGGCATTTATAAGAGTTTGCACTTTCTTTTTGAATGCCATACAGTCTTCAATGTTATGGCCAACAATTCCACAATGATAATCACATTTTGCATTTGGATTATACCACCTTGGATATGGTGGTAACAGGGGTTTCAATGGGACACAGGCAACCATATGATTTTGGATCAGTATAGGGAGGAGCTCTTGGTAGCTGATTGGAATGGGATCAAAAGGCATTTGGGTCTTATCCTGGGGTCGTTTCTTAGTTACACATGGCCTAGGAGTTGGGGCACTTGGTGGTGGCACTAAGGTCCGAACCAGAGTGTTTACATGGAGATGTGGCGGAACAGCATGGTGAGGGTATGGATTCGGATACGGGGCCTTTGGAGGTTGTACATAGCTCGAGGTTCCTATCCCAGATGCTGGATAAGGTGGTTGATGAGGGAAATAGTATGAACTGGTAGTTGTTGGTGATGGAGTGGGATTCAGGAATCCCGTAGTGGTCATCCCAATGGACGATTGGACCATGGTAGGGTGGGGATACTGGCTTGGACCTCGAACAGTTTGCAGGTATGGTACAGGATCCAAGTTCTATCTTTGGTATCAAGCTCTCAGGTTTAATCATTTTCACGATTTTGTCCATAATTTCATCAGGATTGCAACCTTTGTGGCATTGACAAGCGCAGGATCCAGCAAGGATTATGTGTTCTGGGCCTAATGGTTTTGGTTGATCCGAAGATGATGCGAAGCCCTGAGAAAGTTCACCTTTACTGTTACCCATATCCTCAACCATTTTCAGCAATTTGGCAAGTTGTTCCTTCACCTCTCGGATTTCATGTCCATATTCCTCTTGATTGCGTTCCAAAGCACCCAATCGTTCCTCCGATTCATTCCTCATATCTCGAATCCCTTTCATGCAAATGAAAATGTCATGAGATTAAGAATACAATTATGAATGTACATGCTGTATTCCTATGTGCATGAATATACTGATGATTAATGCATGAACATATACAGAGAATATGTATGATGACTATGTATGCTATGGATGCAATCTAATGCCAGGTATATACAGATAATGACTATGCATGTATTCTACAATGAATGAACATGCATGCTACGATGTCAAAATGATACATGCTAAGACTAAATGAATTATCACAAAGGTATACACAAAAAAAATCAATGATTACACGAAATTGGTGGGACCTAAATCTTGATTATTCAAAAAATCTCATTATGCAAGATTTGCCTCCAATTTATGATTTTTTTTTTTTTTGTGATAAACCAATCACATCATTTTCAAAAGAATTTCAGGGTGGATCTTACTATGGTACAATATGCAAATGTTCATGTGACACTACCGGTTTTATGAAATCATCAAATTAAATTACCAACTGTTTATTGCAAAGAATGAGATCAATAATACAACCAAAAATGTACATGCTCTATTTACACATGCATGAAATGTGCCACATGCAAAAATGCTTGAAAAAGGATTTTTTTTTTAAAAAAAAAAACAGCTAATGAACATCTGCCCCAGCAATATCTGCTTATTTAGGCATCACGATGCCTTCGAGGCGGAGTATCACATTTATTACGGGCGATGTACGTACATCGTTGCCCGATCTACCACACTTATTCGGAGTGTAAAACAGGTAACAAAAAGTTTAGAAATGTCCCTCCATGTGTTCATATTTTCGGTATATCTAACGGAAATTCGGGATGGCTTCGCCTAGGTTCACTATATGAAGGTGAATCGGTTCTAAGGCCCCGAATTGTTCCTCACTGTCGCCGGTGAAGGCTAGTAAGGCACCCCGATAAAAGCGGGTTCAATTCGTTAGAGTATATTTTCCTATGCCCATGCGGAGGATCATCACGAAGGCATTAGGTACTTTATACTCCGAAAGTGTTTCACTAGCCCATACGGAGGATCAATCACGAAGACGTAGTTACTTTACTCCCACTTAAAAGGACGAAACCCGGGTATAGGATTCATGTTATGCAAATGCACGTGTAGTGTGTGTGGAGGAATAATAAACCTTTCACCACCTATTCTACAAACCTTATTCTAAATGCCCTAGCAATTAAAACATTCAAGAATAGTGTAACGCATTAACCAACAAGCAATTATAATATACAACCTTAAATAACTAGAGAACAAAAATAAAATGCATGCACATGAGTATGAACATATTTAAAAACAATTTATTATTTTCAAAATTCTCCTTATTAAAAAAATGTGGGAATTAAAATCAAATACCAATTAAACCAACAAAAACCGAGACTTTGATAATACACGACTAATTCTAGGCCTGACTCTCTAATATGTCCCCAGCGGAGTCGCCAAGCTGTCGCAACCTAAAAAAAAAATGACGACGAGTCTCATCGCAAGACTTTATTATTCGTTAGGCGTGACATTAAAAAAAACCGAGGAAAAGTCGACTTAATTCCTCTAAAAAAATGAAGGTTTTGAAAATGACCTTAAAAGACATGGAGTCGCCACCAATCTTTTTTAGCTAGGTGTGATCGGCCACCTATTAAAACCGGTTTTATAAAATATTTTAAAAATTAATTAAAACATTTTAAAAAACCAATTTCAAGTCTGCGTTTTAAACCAGAGAAATCAAAGAAGCGGGTTCGGGAGTCGGTTACGTGCGGGGAAGGATTAGCACCCCCACAACGCCCGTATAAATCGGTACCTTATTAATCGTGTGTTATCTCAAGTCTCGGTAAAAGTTGGTTTTAAATTTAGTATTTCAAGTTAATCCCCAATTTAAAGAAAAATAATTCAATTTTTATTTGAAAATGATTCGGAATTTATAAATTCAAAATTTTCCTATATTCCCCAACAAACGTGGCAAAATATAGAAATTTTTATTAGTTTTGAAAAACTTTCCGAATCATTCTCTTTTTTTTTTTGAAAGAAAGATATTCCTTTATTAATGATAATTGATGATATTCCCTCCAGCAAACCCGGTAGAGAACTCATGAATTATTTTAACTCGGGAATATCTTTATTTTTTATTGAAAAATCATTATCCTTTTGAAAACATTTTAAAAGATATGAATATGTATATGCATGACATAAATAAAATGACATAGCAAAATCTAAATAATATAATGCAACCTAAATGACATGGCAAACATGAATGATATGGCATATAATTTAAATGACATGGAATAAAATAATGCTATCATATAATATGCATGAAAATAAAAATGCAATGCATGAAATGTATTTCTTCCTTTAATTAAGGAAATCCGTATATCTAAAAAGATATCCGGCTACCTTAGGAAAATATGTCAAATTAAATATTCTAAAACCAAAATACTTTGTGATTGTTTGAAAACAATTTTGAAAAGCTTGAATTAACAATAAAAATTGGGCTAAAAATTTTTAAATGGCTCTAATTTCCTAAGTTTAAAAAATTCGGACTTGACTACCCTTAGCCCGGGACTTGAAAAACCATTTTTAGAGTTTAAAAGGCTTAGAAATCACCCTAAGTCAGTAGCTAACCCTCCTAATCAGCCCACTCTAAGTAGATTAACCAAAACAGAAAATTGGTTTTTCTTTAAATTCAATTCTGACTCCATTGTCCAGTTTTAATCCAAGATTTTTTACCCTATTTTTAAAAATTCCAAAAATTCTGAAAAAATTACTGGAGACTCAGGACATGTAAAACTACACGAGAAAAAATCGGCTTAATTTTTTGATCAAAGATGAATTCCCAGAAAAACCAGAGATGTACGAGTTTTTGGAGGAGAAAAAACTGCTTTGTTTTTCTTTAAAATCAATTATGACTTCACTGTCCAGTTTTAATCCACGATTTTTTATCCTATTTTTAAAAATTCCAAAAATTCTAAAAAAAATACTGGAGACTCAGGACATGTAAAACTACACGAGGAAAAATTTTCTTAATTTTCTGATCAAATATGAATTCCCAGAAAAATCAGAGATGTACGAGTTTTGGGTGGAAAAAAAAACTGCTTTGCCAACACATTTTTTTTGTCTTTGATAAAATCATTTAAAAATAAAAACAAAAATATTTGAAACTCATAAAATGACTTGAAAGCAGTAGCTAGGACTTTTTGAAAGTTAGATAAAAATTGGCTAAGTAAAAAAAATCACAAAGGTAGAATAATCAATTTGACAAACTTAATTTTCCACAAGTGTGCTCAAGAGAGCATGACTTTGAACCATTAATTGGCTCAAGTCATTATTCAAGTGGCATGAACATGAAATGCATGAAACAATGCAGCAAACATAATGCATGAAATGCATGGATCTAAACCTAAATGTAAGGAAAATGCATGACATAAATAATATGGCCTAGACCTAACATGAACTTGCATGGCATTTAATGTAACCTAGACCTAAGACATGCATGGCATTTTCACAAACACAAGGCATGCTTAATTCAAAAATCCAACCAAATATCATGCAAATGCAAAAACCTAACAACTAGCATGACAAAAATACAACACACAATGCAAAACACATGTAGTAGCCAAATGGCCCCAAGCTTCAACAAGCATGGCATTTTCACAAACACTTGGTATGCTAGCATGAAAAACTAAGTCATAACACAAAAATCACACAAGCATTTTCACAAACACCTAATATACCAAATCTAAAACATGCTCACTAAGATATAAAACAAGAATCATGCAAAGAATCACACAAGCATTTTCACAAACACTTAATATGCTAACTCTAAAACATGCTCAAATTTAAACAACATGAAAACAGAAAATTAAAAATGCAAAAACATGATATCTAAGACATAAATGGCAACAAACAAAGCAACCAAATTAAATATAACTTAAGAACATGAAATAACATAATATTTAAAACATCAAAAATAAAGAAAATAGCATAAACAATATGGTAAAATGAATCAAAAACAACAACTTAAAATAAATAATGTAGGCCATTTGGCCATGGTGAGTTTATTGTAAAAACAAAATGTAAGAAAAATATACTTAAGAAAGGAAATGAAGGAAGAACAAGAAACATTATTTTAAAATGAAAACTCACCAAGTAGAGATTAAAATAGCAAAAAATAAGAATAGAAAATGAAAGTGCAAGAGTTGGTGCTCAAGAGCAACCTCAAGAAGCTAATATTTCAAGCTTTTCTCTTCAAACTTTCCTTTTTTTTCTAAACTTTTCTTTTTTTGCTCTCAACCAAGAAGATAAAAACTAAGAAAAACTAAGAGAAATCAGCCAAAATGGAAAAGAAAAAACAAAATCTGCCTCCTCCTCTAGGGCTGGCAGAAAATGATGCTTATATGGACTCCAAGATGTTGTCATTTTTGTGTAACCTAATTTCAATCAAATGGCCAATAATTCAAGATGAAAAGTCATGAAATTATCACCCTTAGATTAGCATCCCAGCCCTCTAAAGTTACAGCTGTCCAAGAAAAATGTTGACATCTTTTTTCCAGCCCAACTCTGATTTTTTGAAGGGCCCAAAAAGCCCTTTTCGGTTGCTTGGGTGAAATGACCATTTTGCCCCCTCGGATGCAAAATAAATATCAAACGGGCTCCAAATTCAATTTTTCTTTTTTTAATACTTCCAAAATAATAAAATATTGAGTTCTGGAAGTTTTCAAAATTATCCGAGTCCGTTTGCTATTTATTTGGATTTTTTTCTTCCCAAAATGTCCTTTTATGCCCCTACTTTTTACCATTTTTTAAACGAGCTCCAAATCAAGAGTTTTCTTCACCAATCTCTTCAAAATAATTAAAAAGTGTGATCTGGAAGTTTTCATAATTTTTGGAGCTGATTTGGTATTTTTTTGGGATTTATCGGCTACTGCATAGGAAGCTCGGGATTTAGCCATTTTGCAAACGAACTCGGAATCAAGATTTTCTTTCGCCAATCTCTTCCAAATAATTTAAAAATGAGATTTGCCAAATTTCAGAATTTTTGGAGTCCATTTACTATTTTTCCAGGATTTATCTTTTTGAATTACTGCATAAGAAGCCCGGGATTTGGCCATTTTGCAAACGAACTCGGAATCAAGATTTTCTTTCGCTAATCTCTTCCAAATAATTTAAAAATGAGATCTGCAAATTTTCAAAAGATTTGGAGCTCATTTGCTATTTTTCCCAAATTTTTCCAATTTTGCCCCTTTAACCTCTGAAACCCGGTTTTGCTCAAAACAAGTCCGATTTTCAGATTTTCTTCAATCTGAGCCTTGGGCCATCCTTTTTAATCATTCCTCATCCATTGGGGTCTTTGTTCTTACCAAGTCGGGCCATTTCTGTGATTCTTCCCGATTTCACCGAAATCCACCAAAAACCCTAATTCTCGGTTTTCTCCCGGATTGACTTTTCTTTCGGTTTTTCTTGCAAGTGACTTCTCCATTACCCGTAGTCAGTGCTTATCTTTCATTTGGAACCTTCAATTTCGACCAGTTTGATCGTTTAAGCACTTTTCCCCAAATTTCTCGGATTAGGGTTTCTTTTCTACTGAATCTCCAAATCCCAACTTCCGAACTCCATATCTTTCAATGTAGACCTCGGATTATCAAAATTCTTTCTCCATTTTTCAATTGAACTTAAAATCTTGATTTTGAAAGTGGGTTGACTTTTTCAGTAGTTGACTTTCTGGGGTTGACTTTTTGGGGTTGACTTTTTCGGGGTTGACTTTTTTTCAAGTTTGACTTTTTATGCTCGCCCTCTTAAACTAAGTCTCGGAGTACCACCTACAGGATGAAAACAGTCTTTTTATACTCGGAAACATCAATATGGGAAGAAAGCATACCTGTTTAGTGGCCCGGACAAAATTAGGTGTCTACACAAATCAATCTTTTCTGATTGAAGAGTTAGTTGATCCACAAGAGGGTGTTTCTGCAATGAAGTACAAAGTCAAGCTTAGTGACATGTGGTGTGACTATGGGAATTTTCAAGCACAAAGGTTCCCTTGTTCACATGTAGTTGCTGCTTGTGCACATGTCCACGTAGATTGCATGTAATAAGTGGACAATGTCTATAGACTGGAAACAGTATTGAATGTTTATAGACATGAGTTCGAAGCAGTAGGAAATGAAGGTTATTGGCCTCAATATGATGGTCCAGAAGTGTGTCCCAATCAAGAAATGCGGAGAAATCCACATGGTCGGCCAAAATCAAGTCGTATTCATAATGAAATGGACCTCGGGGAGAAAGGCCAACCAAAACGTTGTGGATTATGCAGAAATGAAGGTCATAGCCGTCGAAAATGTTCGCATCAATCTGGCACATCGGGGAAGAGTTCGCATCAACAATAAATGAATTACATGTTTTCATAACCTGTAATATTTAGATATTTTGCCATTAAAGAAAATGTTATGCAAGTTTTTTTCTACTTATCATGTAATTTGGATTATTATTTTATATAAAATTAAGAAATTTTATAAAAATATATTGAATAATATATTTTATTACATTTTTATAAATTAAATAACAACATTAACATTTTAGTTAGATATGCTGAATAAAAAAATTAAAAATAACAATTAATTTCCCAACAAATTTAAAATAAATAACATGAAATGCAAAACATATAAATTTATATATTACAAATTTAAAATACATTATTCTCATTATATTGATAAAAGTATATTTATTCTAATTATTGCGTGGTGTAGAGCAACAATGTCGAGCTCTCCTAGTGCGTGGTGGTTGGACCCGTCGTTCAACCTTGTCAGTGGCACGTATTCGCGGTCGACCACGACCTCTTGCTGTAACCGCCACTGGTTTCGATCGTATGTCATCAGTCATTTCTTCTGTATCAAAAATTTGAAACCCACTGCTGGAGGAGCCAACACCTAGTTTACCCATAAAGGGAACCTGACTACTAGATGGACCCAGAAATGATGTACCATCAAATGCTGACGCAGGGGTTCCAAAGTGATACATTGATGTTAGATATGCTGAACTTGGACTTAGGATGAGGAGCTGGTCATCTAACCTCGTCATTGGCAGTGATGGTCGGTAACACTCATCAACGTCATATCCGGGGTGACTGACGAAATAAAGATGACTGGATGGTACTCCATGATCCCGTTCAGGTTCAGGATGACTAAATGACATCCTCGGTGCTGTGAACTCCGATGAGACCGGTTGACGCGTCCACCCACGTTGTCGGCTAGGTCTAGGAGCTTCCATATCCTGTGTAGGAGGGACTGGAGTTGAAGTTCGTCTAGTAAATGGCATACTCCTAACATCCTCATACACCGGCGGTGGACAAACAAAAGGCCGACCCTCATTTTTATACCATCCTATGTAATCATCAGATGGTTGAAATTATTACCAACAATCGGATAACCTGTCGAAATTCGTTGACAACGTATATTCCACCAATGGACCCAACGTTCATGCTTCGCAGGCCAGAATTCCTCATGACGGCCACACATGTCGATCTTGTGAAGCTTATCAAGGTTCACCGTGGCTTGCGGAATTGGTTGTTGCATCCCAAATTGTCGCAACACCCTGTCAGTTTGGTGCCTCTACATATGAAAAGCATATCAATGCTGTGTTTGCTTTCCATATTTTACAATTATTGTAGGCATCCGATAGGAGGCATGCCATAATTTCACTTGAGGAATATGGCATCCACAGAAACTACGAATAATTATTACAAATTATTAGTTTCATATGGATTAAATACAAAAATACTTGAATGTAACAATCGAAATATTTACCTTATCATATCCTACTCAACCTAGTCGCAATCTTATAGTTGCAAGGTCGGTCGGAGTCTCGGTAAAATCTCTACTCCTACTCTTACTCCACCTGTTAAAATGTATATAAAATCTTAATAGACCTATAAAAATACAAGTTCGTACAAAATTAATAAAATAGTAAAGATTATTGCCTGCTTGAAGGGGGTATACAGCCGAAACATCCACGCGCGGAGCAAGAAATGGCAGCCGATACCAAGCCCATGATTGTAGAAGCACTAAACATCCACCTATGTCATGGCTTTTTGGAACTGTAGCCCGGCACAGTTCTCTATACAAAATCGCCAAACACGTAGAACTCCAACTATAATTTGTCACATGCTCTAAATCACGTAGTAATGGAAGATACATTAAATGTACCCGACTGCTCGATTTGTCAGGCATTAGTAATCCTCCAATCAAACTTAAAATATATGCTCTAGCAGCATATTGTATCTGTTCTTCAATTGCGTGTAATGGAAGATTTTGAAAGGATTTCAACCAATTTAATCTCACCGTTGAGCCAGATACATACTCATCTGGAGGTACTGTGCCCAATAGATTTTGACACTCTTCATTCCAATCTAGCAAGCTTCCGTCTGTAACTGCATCGCCATGGACCGGAAGTCCAAGTTGAAGCGCAACATATTCTAGAGTTACCGTGCATTCACCAAATGGAAAATAAAAAGTGTGCGTCTCGGATTTTCATCGTTCGATTAACGCACTGATTAAGTCGGGTTGTATAAAAAATCGTCGAATTTGAGTTGCGTGATAAAATCCGGTTCTTCTTAAGTGGTCGATAATAGATGGATGCGGGTCCTCCAATGTAAATTTCCTCGAACGTAACACGCGACGAGTATCCTGTTGATAATTAAATTAAATTAAATAATTATAAAAATTAATATATTATAAAACTATAATAATTAAAAAATTAAACAATATAAAAATTCTAAAACTATAAAATAACAAAACAATAATAATATAAAATTTTAAAATTATTTATATAATTATTAAATAATTAAATAATATAAAAATAAATAACTATAAAATGAAAAAACAATAATAATTAAAAAATTATAAAACTATAATAATACAAAATAAAATTATATACAAAATAAAATTATATAAAACTATAAAATGAAAAAACAATAATAATTAAAAAATTAAAAAACTATAATAATAAAAAATTAAAAAATATAAAAAATAAATAATTATAAAAATATAAAATGAAAAAACAATACTAATTAAAAAATGATAAAACTATAATAATTAAAACATTAAAAATATAAAAAAATATAAAATTATAAAACTATAAAATTACTAAATTACTAAAAATTGATAATGTAATACAAATAATATTACAACAATTTACTTACCTCTTTAAATATAACCGAGGATATGTGATTTTCTTGAAACCTCAATAGTGATGATGAAGCCATTTTTAAATATTGTTGTAGAAAAAAATTGTTGGTAGAAAAAAATTGATTGTAGAAAGAAGAAAGAAAATTAAAATAAGTTATAAAAAATGATGGGGTTTATTTATAAAAGAGTGGTGTGTGAGGGAGGATTTTGAAGGCAACGGTCAAGTTACCGTTGCCTTCAAAAAAATTTAATTTTTTTTTTTGTATTTTATTATTTTTTTTGTTTCAAAAAGTTATATAATAAAATTTAACTAAAAAATTTTAAAAAAAATTTCATAAAATTTAAAATTTAAATAAGAAATATACCGTCGGACTTTTAAATTTTTTAAAAAAATTTCAATTTAATTTGCAATTTTTAAAATTAAAATACAAATTTTAAAATCAAATTTGCAATTTTTTTTTAAATTTAAGTAAAATTTTTTTAAAAAAAAAATATACCACCAAGGGAAATCGCCACCCTCCATGGCGATTTCCCTTGGTGTTTTTTTAAAATTTTACGCTGGAAAATCCTCATGGGGATGACGATTTCCCAGTTGATTTTAAAACAAGCGAATTTTGAAAATTAATTTAAAAATAACGATATTTTGATAAATAATTTTTTTAAACTATATTATGATAAAAAAAAAATCATTCCTCTCCTCCAAAATAAATAAATAAATAAATATTAAAAAAAAAAAGGTAAATTTTCAAGATGTTAGGAGGTGTGGCAGAACTTTCCAAAATCAAACAAAAACAAATTAAGTGAAAGGAAGCAAAGGTAGTACTTTGACAACCCAAACTGCCAAAGCCACTCTCATGACATCTGACCAAAACTTGTGGCCTTGTCAGCCCTCACTCTCAGATGATCATGGCCATGGCGGGTCACCCCCTTTTGTCCATGGTTCACTCCTCCAGGCTCCATCCCCTCTTTTATAGGGCCCCCTCCCCTCTTCTAGCTACCTTCCCTTCCCTTCCCTTCCCTTCCCTTCTCCTCCTCTTTCTCTCTCTCTCTCTCCCCCCATTCTCTCCCTTTTATCTCCTTTTCTTTCCTCCTCGTTTTGCATTTCTTTTGCCAATCACTTCAACTCTCTCCAAAGAAAAAGTAAAAACACACCCACCGCCTCTCTCTTCTTTTTTTTCTCTACTCCATGGAGAAGAATGAAAGGGAAACTCACGACTTCATGAACGTAGAATCCTTCTCTCAGCTTCCCTTTATCCGTCCTGCCCCTATTAAAGAAAAGGGTATTCGTTTATTTGGCAAGGAATTCGGTGGTGGTGACTCAGCTACGGCCAGCAACAACGAGTCGGAGTCAGCTGAGATCAAAAACGAAGATACAAGCAAGGAGAGCGAGAATGGAGAAAACAGCAGAAGATTTGAGTGTCACTATTGTTGCAGAAACTTCCCGACTTCCCAAGCTTTAGGTGGTCACCAAAATGCTCACAAAAGGGAACGCCAACATGCGAAACGAGCTCATCTTCAGTCAGCAATGGTGCATAACTCTTTATCTGATGCTCATATTTATGGACTTGTTAACTACAGGCTAGGCTCAGCTCCAACACCAGCTATGAGTTACCCTTCATGGAATAATAGCATTAGCAGTAGTAGCAGTAGCAGTAGGTTTTATGGGAACCACAGCTCGTTTTCTCAGCCGCCCATCAATGGCAGCCCACTGGGGTTATGGAGAATTCCTGCTACGGTTCAAAGTAACTCATCTAATTTCAATCGTGACCGTTCATCATTACATCCGTTGCCTTTGTCTTCTGGTGATGAGTTGAAGCCGTCGCAGGTGGTTGTTGGTGGTGGTTCAAGTTCCCAGAGTCGGTACGTTTATGAATCAAAGTCAAGATTGCAAGACCATGTGAGTTTGGATCTACATCTGTAATAATTTGGTAATAACTTTTGATTTAAACGAGAAAAAACAAAATCTTTGTTGTGGAAAATGAGGCGATTATATATAATTCCTAGCACACCAAATCTTTCACTTGTTCTTTTTTTTTTTCTTTCTTTTTAACATCTTCGATTTTACTCTTTTTAGTATGATTTCATATGTAAATGAAATGATTTACGAACTCTTCAAAATCTAAAAAAAAAACTTACGGTGTAACTTCAAAACCATGAGCTGAGATGTGAACGTACGTAAAAAAAAAAAAAAAAAAAACTCTTTTGATCTCTTCTTTTATAGCTAGTTTGCTCTCTTAGGGTATTTCATTTGGTTAGAATTTTGGAAACGTTTTCTGTTGCTTTTGAAAGCAAAAAAAAAAAAAAAATCTGTAGTAATTTGGCTTTCAAAAGCAAGGAAAAACATTTCTCATTTCCCAAATGCTAACAGAAACAGATACAAGGTCACCATTTTTTGTTGATCTTTTTCATCTTGGTCATTGTTGTTGGTCGTTTTTTTTTTGTTGTTGCAAGATTTATGATTTTTGCTGTCATCCCTTAAGCTAAAAGATCATGTTACAGTTGCAATCTATGTCTTCCCCATTTCAGAAACTTTCACACGTGTAAAGAATATTGTTTTCAAAGTGGCTATCAGTGAGAGGAGCACATGAGCATCTCTGTAGCTACACACGTGTGCATAAATCTATATGTTGTCTGTCTGAAACAGGTGTAGAGGGTGAGAGAAAGAGATTTAGGGTGTGAGTTTAGATCATTATAAGGTTTTTTCTGATATAAATGCCTCTTTTCTCTGCATGAAAATGCAATCGAAAAAATCAATTTTTTTTTCATGGCATTTTCTGGTATAGGATAGGATATAGGTCGCCAAAATTTATTACAATGTTCATCTTTTTTTTTTGGTCTTGCTGATAGTATTGAATCAGAATGCAATATATATATATATATATATTAACAGAGAAAGAGAGCTAGACAAGTTTTTTTTTTTGTTTATGTTTAGTATGTTTGCCAATCAAACTTTAAATGATGTCTGATGATCTGCCTAAAGATTTGCGGTGGAACTTCCTGTCATGAAACCTGCTAAGGGGACAAAGGTGGCAATTTTAAGGCCACAGCCTGATTTATGAAAAATAAAATCCAATACATATATATATATATATATATATATATATATATATGTTTGAAAGCATCTACTAATAAATGAGAATATAAAAAAAAAATTGTCCTCCATCTGATTTGAAATAATATGAATTTGTCAGGGCTTAAGTCATGGAATGGGACCATTATTTTTTAAAATGAAAAAAAAGAAAAAAAAAATCATAGATGGGAGAAAAGAGGATGAGTAACATTCTTATATAAAGTAAACTGATGAGTTGATTTGTCTGTTAATGAAAAATATTTAGGGGCTTAGAAGGGGATGGAGTCATTTCTCAGAGAAGCTTTCATGGCTTTTAAAAATGGTAAAACCAAAGCTTCCCCTCACAAAAGGGTTGTGTTGTGACCTTGCTTTTGCACTAAGACAGAGAGAGACTTTGATGAAGGGGAAGGGGAAGGGGAACATACGAACATGGCAGTTAAGTCTGCCATCTTTATTTTCTCACCTTTTCTTTGTACCTTGGCTTTTATGCCTGCAAAAGAGAGAGGGAAGTTAGGTGGATTAGTTTTTATGGGTGAATCGAGAGAGAGAAGAATGCTGTAGAATTTGAAGATTCTTACCATGGGAAATACAGAGAAAAAGGGCATTTCTTTTTTAACAAAACAATAAAAATAATAATAATAATTCAGTGAGAGTTACTACTGTTGCTTTATTTTTTTTCTTTTTTTTTTTCTCTAATGTATCTGCAATTGTGGCAGCAAGCAGCAATATCTACAGGGTCAGGATTTCTGGGGGGTTTCTAACTTGCTAATGTACATCATTCAATGAATTTCTAACAAACTACAGATCAGAAAAAGAAAAAAGACATCTCATTTTCATGAAATTACTTTAGTATTATAAGCTTTGTCTCTTCTTCTGTTTTCATGTTGGGATTTGTGTTTTGTCTCACACCAGTTTTGCAAGAGAAAGAGTTTGCTTGTAAATCATATAACCATGCAAAAAAATGTAAACTAAAACTATTACTTTTTCTTTTCTTAATTTCCTTCCAGCTAGCTGATCTTTTAAGCAGCAGAAATATATATCTTGACTAGCTACATGCATGTTGTTTAATATCCCAGCTATGGTTTGATTGGAAAAACAAAGATATCAATTGGAAAATATTTATTCCCCTACAAGAACCCAAAAACATTGATGAAAATTTGATTTATTTTGTTACATTTGGTATTTTTCTAGAAGGCCAAGATATTGCAATGCCAACAACATTAAATGTGAATTTCACTTTATAAAGTAAAAGCTAATTCAAATATAATTAGATGATGAAGCTGAACTACTAGAGTGACAATGCATTGAAAAATGAACATTTTAGTTTCCTCCTAGAAACCTCCAGCTGGTTATATCAATCTATACCATGGAAATATTATCTTGTTTCAGCAAGCCAACTTGAAGCAAAAAGAAAAATTTAAAAGTAATATATCCTGTTTATTCTGAGAAAACCACAATAGTTTTATACTGCCTAACAGATTCAGCAAAATGACAGAATCGGTTAGTCTAGCTCACTTCAAAATAGCTGCAACGAGGCTTTCTTTGCTTTGAGTTATTACGATTTAAAGATTGCATGTCAATTTTACAAACTTCAAGTAACTCCATTGTTGAAGCAATTCCTAAAGGTGTGTTATGAAGCCCTTTCAAGCAAGTGTTAACTTATCGATGAAATCTAGTTTTCTAGCACCCTATTTCAAGCCCTGATGGTGATGACACAAGTTATTCGCATTACTTTTATCGTTCATACTTACTCAAAAACATTGGTATGAAGTTAAAACTTTGCTCATAATGATAGCTCATTCAAGAAATCAAAGAGATTATAATCATTCATCATATGTTCGGATTTTCAGTTTTGAGCTTTTGTTTAGTTTTTAATCTAAAAATCCCATAAATTTTACCTAAACAATTATATATGTAAGTTGCCCTATCAGTATGCCAATGGTAGCTCCTAGAAGCTAGCTATTTTCCAAGCAGAACTTAATCAGGAAGCACATCCCTTTCAAAGATATTGAAAAGCTTTCAAAAGGAATTAATTTCATATCCTAAACCATCTCTATGTTCTCTTTTTACTTGTTTTTTTTTTCTTATTTTTTTCTTAATTAACAGCAATTAAGACCATTTTATGCGATGGAAAGGAACAGCTCAAATAATTGAGAAATTTTGTAAGAGAAGTCATCAACATTAAAACAAAGTCCCATATATAAAAGTTGTCTTAGATTGGCCAATGATTGAATATTTACACCTAACAAAATTTTAAGCTTTCTTTGGAACATATCCATCATTAGTTAACATCCACATCAAACCTTTGCATAACCCAATATATTTTAATTAAAAAGATTTAATTATACTGGAAAAGATCTATACAAATTAAAATCTAAAAATTGAACTTCAAACAAAGTTTCTAAAGGTATCGAACTGAAACCTCCATTTTGTAAGCAAAGAGGGTATTAATTATTAATTAAGAAATGAACAACAAAACAGATGCAAAAGATCTCTAAAGAGCTAATTACTTACCACCATTCATGGAAAAACCCTAAAATATTTAGTCATAATAATGTGATTTAACAGATCATTAAAGGTAGAAAAAAAAGCTTCACCAGTTGAGTACTCTTGATGAGAGAGCAATGACAAATGGGACATGATTTTACTTGACAAATTCAGTATCAGTTAGGTGGAAGATCAGTTGTCCTCAGAAACAGATAAGAGAAATTCTTTCTTTCTCTAGGAGAGGGCTTTTTGTCTTATAATATTATAAGACAATTATGTTATGAGATGGTCACCACTGTTTTTCTACCTATATATGGCTATGCTTTTCTTTTTCATTCCAATCCAACTAATCTCAGTACTATCTATTTATATTTATATTTATATCTATATCTATATGCAAATATACAGCAATATTAGATTACCAAGGAAATGCATGTCTCCAAATCCCATTTTGGAAAGGAGAAAATATACCAATACCATCTTACTAATTTTAGAAACACAAATATTTTGAAAGAGATCAAATTACACCTAATTAGTGCTTGATCAGCTGATTTTTTTTTTTTTACAAAAGAGGTTATAGTATGGAGACGAGGAAGGGGTTGCAGACGATGGGATTCGAATCCTAAAGTTGCTGGATGCCATTTTTTAAAAAGATAATTACATGAATCAATTAGACTAAATTCCGAATTCTTGATCAACTAACCTTATAATTAACTCAAGCACCAAGTTAATCTAGTAATAATATGTAGGTAAAAAGTGAACATATCCAAGAAATTTGATGGGGGAAAACCATAGAAATATAACAACAATATTATTAAGTACTGTTTTAGAAAAACTAAGAATATGTTCTAATGAATTTTTCAATGCACTTTTGGAAGGCATCATCAGCCAGCCCCTATGTTTAGAGGGAAAATAGAAATCCTGATGAGGTACTCCAAGTTCACTGTATGGTAGCAAGCTTCAAAGGGGCAACAATAAGATTAAGACATAAATGGTTGCATTAGGACAAAACATTGATGAAAGGATGCTTGGAAAAGATGCATATAAAGACATTGCAACTCACTGATATCCAGTAATTGAAAAACTGTAAATACTACTTGTACTACATATATATATATATTCACATCTAGCTCAGTAAGTTGGTTAGGGTACCTCACCGACCACGGTATGGGGGAAAGACCTTTTTACCCTAGTATTAAATTGAATAATCCACTCAACTAACATGCAACAAAAGGGCAAATTGGACCACTCAGTTGTATTTCAAAATAGGGGTGGTGCCTTTGATTTTTTTTTTTTCTTTTTCTTTTCCTTGCTTTTCAATGAGAAATTAAAGGGCACCCCTAAAAAAAAACAGAGTCAACACTGAACAGTGTTAACATCAACCCCAACTATATAGGGTCCCAGAAGTAAATGAAGAAGAGGGGGGCATGTGATGAGGAAGGATAATAAAAAGAGGCAAATACAATAAAGATGATGGAGGAGTACACACATTATCATTAGGACCACTCTTTTTTCCTCTCTTCTTTGCTCTCTATTTAAGAACCATCGGTCCACACCCTTATAAAGTTTGGAAATGAGGTTGACAGTTTATGCAGTAGCCCAGCTTATGCTAACCTGCGCCCAGTAGGTGCAAATTGCAAAACCTCACACAAAAGAGAGCCAGCCCCCCCCCCCCCAACGGCCCCACCCCACTTTCATTATCTATTGGGTGGAAGAGTTTGGGATATATATATATATATATATATATATATGATTTTGCTAACGATTGTTTTAATGGCACTCTTTAAAGTTATCGTATTAGATAAGTTACAATTTTCAATGCATTAAAAATCATCAAATTAATTATCAATTACTGCATTTAATATAAAAGTATTATTATAAATAGTAACTTAACTAACCTTAACAAGTGCTCTTAACATACTCATTAGTAAAATAAATATATATATATATATATTTGTAGGGTTAGCAGTTCGCAATAAAATGCCACCAAACTTTATAGGCCATGTGGGAGGATCCAAAGGCTTTGTTTGGTTACCTAGTTCTGTACCTGTAAGTGGTGCATTTGATTTAGGGAATCCAAGTCACACCTTCAGATATTTAAGGGTGTCTGATAATAAGATAGCCAAACATGCATGTTTCTGATAATATCTTATTCCTTTCAGCATATATATGTATTTGGATAATTTTCAAGCTATTCATTGTTTTTCAGAGACTTTTTGTATATCTTATTTCTTAAGATACTCATCCTTTTAAGAAGGAATGAGATTCTCAGTCAAAAAGGGAAATATGTGAACTACGCATGTATATGATATTATTGCAAAATCAAAACCCATTAAAGAGGTACAAAAGAAACCCACTAAAATCATTAGTAATACTTCAAAATCTGGCTAATTCAACCACCCTTTTAGTTTCCAATTTACTTCTAACTTTTATGATCACTTTCTTGTTGCTTTCTAATTAACTTTGCTTTATTTCTCTTCAACATTGTTTTCTTTTCAAGAGCTTTTTAAACATCCAAATCCCGTATGGAATAATACCATAAATTGTTTAGGATCCATGGTTTTCTGCAAGTGTAAACTGTTGAGCTTGACCCCCCCAATAATGAAAGCATATAATTCATAAATTGGACAAGTTTCAGTCTATTAGCCTTAGCCTGGAATGCAGCAAAAAGGGGCAAAAGATAACCAAATTAATCAATATCATGATGACTTAACAGAAAAATGCAGACCTAGCTATCTGACATTGCAAGGCAAGGGCCTCCAACTGTGATTAATGAACTTGTTCCAAGGCATGTGCCTAATATTAATTAATCATAATCTATGTTACTCTAATTTTTCATTTCTTTAAAGTATTTGTGTCCGATACTCGGATCTGACACATATTCGGATACGGATATAAATATACGATATTCCAAATATATAGAAAAACTAAGAAAAAACTTGAGTATATCCGTATCAAACACATAAAACAAATAAAAGAGTAGGTTTTTTTTTATTATTTATCAAAGTTACAGGATAATAAAATGAAACTTTAGTTATCAAACAGCAAAGAAGGGACGGATTATAGGGATGTGTTGGTTCTGTTTTACTACTATATACTTTCTTTTTCTTTTTTGTATTTTTAATCTTTCACAAAGGCTGTTCAGATGTCAATAAGTTTAGGTTCTATCCTAACAATGGAGAGAATGAAGCGTGTAAAATGTTATACCTTCAAATAATAAAAAGTAAATGAGAAGTTTTTTATTTTAAAAAATAAAAAATAAAAAAGTTATTAAACAGTAGATTTTTTTAATTTATGAGAAATTACAACAACAAAAAAAGGTATGCCTTTTTATAATTTTTCAAAATTTCATAAAAATTGTGAATCAAATATTTAAGAGAACTATTTTATTAAAATTACATAAAAGATAACTAAAAAACTTATCAAAATTACATAAAAAAAATATTAAAAAAACTTAGTAAAATGAAACTTTTTGCAATTTATCAAATAAATTAAATACACCTATCAATACATGAGACTTTGCAATGAGACCATGTCTTTAGATTTCATAAATATTTATGCCAGGCAAGCTGGGGCCTACAGATCCCTCCTTGGTTCACTTCTGCATAAATATGAATCTGCCTAATAATATCTTTTTATATAAAATATCTCTAGGAACCATTTTCTTTAAAAAAAAAAAAAAAAAACCTAATTAATCTAACACGAGAACAGGACCTAGTAAATTCCATCATTTCACTAAAAAAAGGTTTAAATGCATGAACACCATAAGAAAATGAAGTCCAGATCAGACAAGTCAATGAATCTGGTCTGATTAAAGATGGCAATTTAAAATACGAATTTGGATATTTGCGAATATTCGATTCGTTTTTATAAATTTGGATAAAAGTTAAATTCGGATATTATAATTACTATTTGCAGTAGATTCGGAACGGATGCGAATTTAAAACTTCGGATATTCATTAACCGAATTCGCATTACTTCTGTGAATTCGGATAGCGAATTCAGATATCCGAATCTGAATCCGCTTATTTGTAAAACACATAAATTTTGTTTGATTTTATATTTTTATTATTTATTTTTTTATTGAATTCGAATTTTTAGCGGATTCGGATATCCGACGGATAATGTTATTTAATTCAGATTCAGATAAAGATAGTAATATGCAGATTAAATACGGATAATTTGCGGATTCGGATTTTAAAACAGTTTTACAAATTCGGATTCAGATAATACAAAAAAAATAAATATCCGACCCGTTACCATCCCTAAATCTGATCCACTGCCAAAATCCTGTTGCCAGCTTCTACATCAATTTTTGTACACCTGATAAGAGTAACTGTAAGTTTGTCTGTGATGACTAGATACAGTTATAAGATGGCTACTGTACATGCAAATCAAGTAACAGCTATGCTATGGCTTACACATTCATTTACTATTCAATCCTGACAAGTTTGTAATCTTATTATGCCCAACCAAACATCTTTTATGCAGCCCTGATAAACTTGTAATCTTACACAAGCAAGCAAGCATCTTGTATGCAGCCCTGATAATAAACCTGTAAGCTTACACATCCATTAATTCTGCATTTAACTGTGGCAGTTGCTGCTGTTTGTACCAATGCACAAGCCAACTGGCATCAACAGAGACTTCTTCTTCACAGAAAATGGTACTCTCTTCCAAGGCATCCAGGTCAGATATAGTGAAAAATCAACTATATGCTAAAAAATTTCAGTAGATTTTTAGAAGCTTTTGGATGTAGAAAACAGGAGATTCAAATGTCTGAAAAGTTTTAGTATCATATCTATATTTTTTTAGCAGGTAAATTCAGGACATAAACTCTTAAAAGAATCCCCAATGTAGACGATGAAAGTTTTAAATATGATTAGCAAAAACTTCTAGTGATACAGCCAGCAACAACTGATCCTGACATTGTATCTATTTTACTTCGACTCTTCATTTTTTTTAAAATACCCGTATCCGACGCTTATCCTGACATTAGTATTGGAATATGATCCCCCAAAGATCCTTCAAATACATGAAAAAATTTAGAATAAATCAAACATACCCCATGTCGGACACATACCTATGTCTGATACTTACACCCGAGTCCGAATAACATAGCATTGCATTACCATTTTTTCACAACCCTGAAATTTCCCACAAGAAGGCAATAGAATTGAGCTTTTTTATATCAATGACCAATCTAGCCAAACATGAGTTCGTCAATATGCTCAATTAGCCAAGTTTTATGAATTTCCCAAATTACAGCTAAATCAGTAAGAGATTCACCAACATCTGATAAGCCACGTTTGGTGTTTAGAACAGATTTTCTAAAATCTATCTTAAAACATATGGCATCCCTGTAGGTATAACATACATACCACTAGTAGGGATGGCAATGGAGCGGGGCGGGGGCGGATTTTGCAGTATCCGCCCCCGCCCCGCCATTGTACTGCTCCGCGCCCCGCCCCGCCCCGCTCCGCCATGGATGTTGAAATTTCAATACCACTACCACCTCCATGGATGTCGGTTACATCCATAATATTATATTATTTTTTGTCTGAAATTATTTTTATTTTTTTCAAATAATAAAGCATTTTAAAAATAAATTAAATATAAACATAAAAATAATAAGTTTAATTATATTATTTTATTATTCATTTAAAAGCTAAATATGTAAGGGTAAAATTGTAATTTCACTATTCGGGGCGGGGCGGTGCGGAGCAGGCAATTACCACAACTGCTCCATCCCCGCCTTTCAGACAAAAAAAACCGCCCCGCCCCGCCCCGCCTCCATTGTTCAAAAAAAAAAAAAAACCTCTCCATTCGGATCGGATCGGTTCGAAATCCATCGGTCGGATCGAGTTTTGCCATCCCTAACCACTGGACAATGGAAGTTATGGCATCTAGTGAGTTCTTTATCAAGATATCAAGAGAAGCTTCTAGTTTTTGTTTTAGTCAATGATATGGATACACCAAGTAAATTCCTCAAGATAAGATGTCAGCATGATGTAATTACCTTTCATCACTAGCCTCAAGTAAAAGTATCTAACAATGCAACCATATGAAAAGAAAAAAAAATAATAAGAAGAAGATAATATTACTATTATATATTAACTTTATAAGTATACAAATATGTCACTCTGAAGGGAAAAGAAAGAAAGAAATTAAAAGAAAAACCCCAAAAAAGCAGATTTCATCAAAAAGTTCTAAGCACATAGGTATTATATTGCTAACAGAACTGATGAAAGTAGAATATTAAGTAAATGCACCGGTAAGAATTCATTTTAGCCTTTCTTGTTGGCAACTTGTACTGTACGTCTCCTCAATGTGTCGAGTGAGGAGTGAAATTCCATAATGTGAGGCACTAGAGGCAGCATAATAGGAAGTCACGGTGAGTTGAGCAAACTTCGGAAGTGCATAACCTAAAAAGTCATATATCAATGGCAAATTACAGTCTATATAGATCAGACAAACACACACACAGTGGAAAATCATTAAAAATACATTCTAGTCCTCAAGATTGGTGCTAATCTGGAGTAGTCATTGCAAGTGAAATGCAAACCCAGTCTTACGCAAAAACCAAATCGTCAAATTAAGTTACTGTAAAAGAAACATACCTTAACCACAAGACATGAAGCTGAGGCCAAGGTGCCTCGTCCTCTCAGATTTCACAAGAAAACAAATAAATACATTGGGTGAATCTTTCAGACAAGAATAAAAGCGTCTTCTAAAAATCTTAAAGGTCAAAATAGGACAAGGCCAGAATGGTTTGAGGAGACTGACTTAATACTCGAGTACCAACTGCTAGAAACTACTTGCTAAATGCTTTGATCAACAACAGCATCCCACTACTTATTTAGCTTTTTTATACATAGTGAATTCATAGAGAAAAATTAAATTACTTACCAAACATACAATGTTCTACTTAAGGGTCATGATGTGCAAGGGAAGTGTGCAGGTTCAAAGGGGATGTGAATAGCAGAGCAATAAAAGAGAAAATGTGATTTACATCACTAGAGTACCAGTATACTTGAATGATTACCAATTATATGACAAAGGAATTATAATTATCTTTTGATGATAGTTAGGATGAAAACTATTGTAATATTTTCAAAATTATCATTAATGGATTATCTGTTGTAAATCTTAGATGGTAATGTTTGCTAAATTAAAAAATTTCTAATCTATCTGTTGTTGTTCTTTCCTACTTGGAGCGGAAGGCAAAAACATGAGTGCAACAGAACAATTCGACAGCGCTGCACCATAAAACTCTCATATTACCCACTGCCGATAGTGCAATGCAAATTGAACATACTATCTAATCTTAGATGTGCTAAACATTCAACAATAGGAACCAGCATTTATTAAATTAGAGAACTTCATAAAGAATATGAGGTCCTTTTTAAAAACCTCGTCTATCACTTTTGACTAAAGGCTGCAGCAGATAGGTTCAAGTCCAAAAAAAGAAAGAAGTTTGTACAAATGGGATCATGCTTTGTTATCCAAAATGGGAACTGTCTTATAACTACTTTACATCCAGAGTGAAAGGGCACACTTATACCTCCAAATGCTGCACTGGCGCCTGAAAACATTAGCAGCAAAGGAATCTGTCAACAAAGAAGATAATAGAATTCAATTAAGTGAGCTTTAGAAGATACAAGTAGAAGCGTTCATCAAAAAGGGGAAAATGTGTTAGAGAATTTTAGCAGATTGATGGGATTGGAAATGCAATTTAGAACATAGAAGAGGCATACCCCAGTTACAAAAGGGAGCCACTTTGGTCCCTTAATGTGATTCTGAAGGAATGGGATCCCTGAAAATAGAAAACCATAAGAGATGTGCATGCAAAAGCAGAAATCTGTGAAGACAAGGAGTCTAATAATACCTGTGTTGAAACCATGTACTGCACTAAGCATTCCCCCGATACCAGAGCCAGCCTATTTGCAAACAATTACAAATAAGTAAAATTAATTAAGAAGTAAACAAAATTGACCCCCCAAAAAAATGCAATGCATGTCATAATAATCTACAATCTTTCTGCACTTTAACTTCATTCATGAGCAGTCCATTATAAAATGATTGTCGCTTTATGATTATGGTCCACAGTTTCTCATTCAAAACATGAGATTTTTGGACAGTTTTTCAATTTGGGGATCATGCCATACTCTTTGATTCATTCTTGAAAGGCATAAGTCTAAATGCCCCATGATTCCACACAATGATGATCTAGAGCAAGAAGCAGCTTAATAGACTAGACTGAAAGTAACCATATTTTTTACCACCTAAAAAAAAAAATCGATCTTCGAAAAAGAGACATTACTACAATTCTTAATTAATATACATACTTTATTAGTATAAATAGAATTAAAGGGTTCCACCATAACAAGACCAAATATATTGATAAAGATATCTAGAAGATAGCTCTTGATGATTCAATTAGAGAAACATAAATTTTATTTTCAAATTTCAATAGGCATGTCCCGACTTGCATAGACACCAACTACTTATCCTCTTATTTTTTTTTTTTTTTTTTTTTCTGGTACCTATAAAAAACCATTGGGGCTACACCTTGAGAGATAGCTATCTCACATCCCATAAATCCCAAACTCCATCTCCTCAAGATTTAAACACGAAATCTCCAGATTGAAAATTCAAGTCCTAACCATTGAGGGGAATACCCTTATCTTTTTTTTTTTTTTTTTTTTTTTTTTTTTTTTTTTTTAATGTGGCTAGTAGAATCCTATTAGATATAAAAGGTTAAAGCATAGTTACACTTGCTAACTAGTCTAAGCTAGGAAATAATGGTTAACCGAATTTCAGCTAAAATTTTACAGCTTTCCAGTATAAAAGTAAAGAACCATGAAACTTCCGCTAAACCAAAAGACCAATTACACAGGCAAGTAGCCGTAAACTACAAATTAGAACATTGGGTTTTTTTTTTTTTAATTTTTCATCCCTTTTTTCGCTTTCCGTTTGCAAGTAAAACAAAAGCAAAAAGAATTTAATTAAAGAAAGAGATGATTAAAAAGAGGGATGAAAGGAACCGACCACTGCCGTGGCATCATGTAAAACTGAAGTAATTGTCCATTCAGCTTTGTCCTGTAAAAGACATACAAATTACTAAAACAGGATCCAATATTCAAAGCTTTGAGTTACGAAACAGAGATAAAAAAAAAAAATATATATATATATATATATATATATATATATAGAGAGAGAGAGAGAGAGAGAGAGAGAGAGAGAGATGAAGGGATTACGGAATCAGGGTTTAAGAGAGAGAGGCAACGAGGGCAACGGGCGGAACCTAAGCCAGGGTTGATGGTTGGATCATGGTACAGATTCCCATTCCTTAGTTTTTCCTCGTATACTTCTCTTGTCCCCATTCTTCCAAACTGCTCTCTTCTCAGAATCTGAATTTCTGTCCTGTTTTCTGCTCTGACCGAACTCAAACTCAGAAGCCAGAAACAGATGTTTCGATCTTTCCATTGTATTGAAAGACACCAGATTTGGGCCGTAACTGTTTTTATAGAGCAACGTTTCTTTGACCCAATTAAAAAAACATAAAAAATGGGTAAGTAATTCGGCCATTTAAGCTCAAATTAGTGTGGTGGATGGCCGAAAAAGCTCAAGTTAGTGCGTAACTCAATGACGGATGTAGTTTTTCTGTTGGCCATCCCAACAAGAACTTCTATTACAACAATGAAAAAATGGAGTGTACATGTACAATCAATACAAAGTATTAATCCCAATAGACTTCTACTATAATCCAACTAGAACGGTATAACCTAATCTATAATATATATATATATATATAAGCATAAATATGAAGAATCTTTTGAACCGAAAAAAATTATTATTATTGTTTACTATATATTTAAATTACCATTATAAATATTTTTTATTATTAATAAGATTTATCAAATTTATAAGTAAGAAAGTTTAATTTCATTAAAACACTTTGATTAAATGAATTAATTTGATAATAAATAAAAAATTAAAAAAATTATGTAGAATTGCTTTATTTACTTTAAATTTTCACTAATTTTAAAAGGTGAATGAATTTATTTGATATAAATAAAAAGTTAAAATTTACATTAATTTTTTTATTTCATAATTAATTTTGCACTAATATTAAAAATAATTTAATATAATTTGTACATGAAACAAATTTTACATGTCAATTTTAGTTAATATGCATTTTATTATTTTTATTTATTTTTAAAATATATAATTATATATTAAAAAAATAAATCAACGAGCATTCACATGTGAATGCATGTGATAACAAATACTAGTGTATATAAAAACACGAATGTCCTTTGAACTGACGAAAATAGTTATCGTTGTTCACTATATTTCTAAATTGTCATTATAAATATTTTTTATTATTCAAAAAATTTATATAATTTATAAGTAAAAAATTTAAATTCATTAAAACACTTTCGTTAAATGAATTAATTTGATATAATAAAAAAATAAAAATTTATGTAATATTTCTTTATTTTAAATTTTTTAATTTTTCACTTAAAAAGTAAATTAATTTATTTGGTATAAATAAAATTTTAAAATTTACATTAAATTTTTTTATCTTCATAATTAATTTTGCATTAATATTAAAAATAATATAATAGTTTGATATAATTTGTACATGAAACAAATTTTACATGCAAATTTTAGTTAATATGCATTTTATTCTTTTTATTTATTTTAAAATATAAATTATATATTCTAAAATAAATAAAACAACGATAATTCACATGCGAATACATGTGATAACAAATACTAGTATGAGAAATCACTCAACGGACATCTCTAGACTCTAGTAGGGATGGCAGCGGGTCAGATATCTACTTTTTTTTGTAATATCCGAATCCGCAAATCTGCTTTAAAATCCAAATCCGTTTATTATCCGCATTAAATCCAAATATTACTATCTGGATCCGAATCCTAATTAAATAACATTACCCGTCGGATATCCGAATCCGCTAAATATTCGAATTCAATAAGTAAAAAAAAATAATAAATAAAATACAAATTAATTTTAAATTCAAATAAACGGATAATGGATTCGGATATTCGAATTCGGATATCTGAATTTGAATTCGCAAAAATAAGCAGATTCGGATAGCGAATTCAGAATCTGAATCCGTTATCCGCATAAGTAATGCGGATTTGGATAATTGATATTCGAGATTTCATATCTGCATCCGCTTCGAATCCACTGCGGATAATAATTATAATATCCAAATCCGAATTTATTAGAATCCGTAATATCCAAATTCGTAAAAAATGAATCGAATAATTGTAAATATTCAAATCCGCATTATCAATTGCCATTCCTAGACTCTAGTAGTATATCCACACCAGGTCTCAAGGTGCAGCTGGCAAACCCTCTTTATTCTGTATGAACACCAAGAAAGACCAGTTAGATTAGATATTACGCACATCCTCCTCTCACATTGCTTAGCAATCCAATCTGTTGCTTTATTTGCATTCCTATGAATCCGCTTGGCAATATTGAATCCTTTTTAGTATTATATTTTGAATAATGATGAAGTTATTTCACCATTACACTTCTATAATTGAAAGAATTTGACAATATGAACATTATTATATATATATATATTTTTTTTTTTTTGAGATCATGAAATATTAATATACTTAACTTATACAATAAAATATAAATATTAAAAATAAAAAAGTATATTAAGTACATTCATTTTGTAAAATTGTACATTCACGATATAAATTGTGTAATTTATGAATATATAATTACTTTTAATATTTTTAATTTTCTTAACTTTAACTTGTTCATTATTTAAATCATCATTGTTTTACAAAAACATGATTATATTCTTATTAGTATATTAAAATATATACGAAAAATATTTATATTTTTTTTAAAATAAAAAGATTGCACATGTAGCAATTGGACCATTAAAATGCTAATACATCTCCAAATCTCTTGTGGTTAAATCGCATTTTCTATTATCTACACTACTATTAAATTTCTGAATTTGGTATCAGAAGTTAAGCAATATCAAATTAATTGGTGAATTTACAAATATATATATATATATATATATATATTTTCATGTAATAACAAAAAATTAATAAGGATACAGTAATCTTTTATTTTTCTTCACAATATAATTTAATAACACTTTTTTTAAGTTGATAATTGTTTTTTTTTTATTATTTATATTTCAAAACTTACGAATAGTTATTTTTACTTTTTTTTTATATTTTTAAATATATAATCTTTTTATAATCTCTATTTTAATAATAAAATTGTTTATTATTTCACCACATTGAGTTTGCCATGAAATAATATTATTTAAATCAACTTGTGAATAATATGATAATTTAACAAACCAAAAAAAAAAAACAAAAACCTACTCCTCAAAGATATTAAGGCTTTGCGTAGTATTGTTTCTGACACAGTTTTTGAGGTCAAAAATTAATTTTCACCACAAATACAGTGTTAAATAGATAAAAAAAAATTGGCTTATGTTATTGAAATCATGATTTGAAAAGTCAAATTAAAAAGCCAAAAAATATAGCTTTTGAATTTTAAAAGCTGAATTTTGAATAAAATAATTTTATTATCCTCACATCTCTACATTTTTATTATTTTAAATATATTTTTTTGACATTTCAATTTTTTACAATACTTTTTTACTGCAATACTAAATATTTAAAAAAATTTAAATTATAATTTTTTATCATATTTTTTTAACACACTTTTTTAAAACTAAATTTTTTAACGTGGATTGTCAACTAGCGGTTTCAAAAAGCGATGTAGACCTGTTATTGCCCCAAATAAGAAGCATGTAGACTTGAATTTTAATATGACTTGGTTTTTCAAATAGATTTAGGATTAAAAAATGAATCAGATTATTTAGTATTGATTAAAATATATATTATTAAGAATATTTTAAAAACATATCTTCGGTTGACTTTAAAAAAAAAACTGATTAGGTTATTCTTGTCTTTAAAAAAATGACAAGACGTTCCTGCTGAGTTAAGCTACCTTAATTTTAAAAAATAAGTTTAAAAATGCCCTATTTTCGAAAATAAAAATTTTAAACTGCCCACGGGGAAAATTCGTCCTTTGAACAATTCAGTCCACGGGAAAAATAATGCAGAAGATTGCCAGCCCGGACCAACCAAATCAAATCTACCCTACAAATTAGAGATCTGCATCGCCTTCCACAAGTCCCCATTGAACATATTTATACACAAATAGAAAAATATCCGCACTTAAATGTGGATATGTTATTGAATTTAAATTAATATTTTTTTATTATAAATTAAAAAAATAAGATAATTTTAAAAAAATAATAACTCTTATTATTATACGATATTTGATATAAAATTAAAAATTATTTGATATGATCAATAAGATCCGATATTTTTTTCAAAATTTAATTATATAATACAAATATAACATGAGAAAATAATTAAAACACGACATGAAAAATAAAATGAACATAATACAAATACATGAATGTGTCAAAATCTACATAAAACGAATTATTAACGTGTCAAGATTTATATATAATAACTTGAATACGACTATGACAGAAAAATAATACGAACATGACGACACGTGACACAAAAGTGAAAGTTATTTGAATAGTGTCAATTAGACTTGACAATTTCGGACACAACATGATTATACGACATGAATAGAACATGAAAAAATAATTAAAACACGACATAAAAATAACATCAACAAGACATAAATACAGGATCGTATCAAAATTTACATAAAACCAATTATTAACGTGTAAAAATTTATAATACTTTAAACACAAGATAAAATAACATAAACACGTTACGAACATACATTTTTTTTTCTAAATTGAATCATTATGACAAATTATGTAAAATATGAGATGAATTGAGACACGACACGTACACACAATTTTTTTTTTTAAATTGAATCACAATGACAAACAATGTAAAATATTTGAATGAATTGAAAACGACACGAATATTAACATAAAAAATAATAATTAAAATACGACAGGAAAGATAGCATGAACACAAGATAAATACACGAACGTCTCAAAATCTACATAAAATGAATTATTAACATGTAAAAATTTATATAAATTTATAATACTTTGAGCACATGAAAAAATAACACGAACACGACACGAATGTATCAAAATCTACATTAAACGAATTATTAACTTGCAAAAATATATAAATTTATAATATTTTGAACACGCGAAAAATAACACGAACACAAATACTTTGAACACACAAAAAAAAAATAACACAAATATGAAACGAAAAATAATATGAACACGACATAAAATATTTAAAACTGAAATGATTTGAAACCGAAAAAATTCGAATCCGAAAATGTACGAACCCAAAAAGATCTAAACTCGATATGATCCAAACCTGAAATAGTCTGAGATTCAAAATGTCTCATTAGTATCAATCAAAAGACAAAACAAACACAAAAAATATTCTAAAATAACCTAATTAATTCTCAAATCATATGGTAAAAAATTAAAATACCATAATTACCCTTCAAATTATAACTAATGACATGACTTATGTGACACATGTATGTTGTTTCAAAATTCTAAATTCTCTAGTCTTATGCATTTTGGGGATAGTTTTTATAATTAATTATAAATTATAGATATGGCTGTCAACTTGGACTGCCATCATCTCATTTCGACATAAATATCGGATAGTTAAAAGTTTTATTAACGTGTGTTTTAAAATAACTTTTTAATTTATTATATTAGATAAATTATAATTTTTAATACATTAAAAATTAATGCGTGTTTTTAAGATCTTTATTTCAGGTATCATATTAAATAAATTATAACTTTTAATGTATTAAAAATTATTAAATTAATCATAATTATTATATTTAAATTGTCCGAATATTATATTCATTTGTGGTTCCCAGCGAATTATTGCAGCAAATTGTGGAGAATGTTATTTTTTGTTGCACTTTGGTCTATTTGGTTGCACAGGAATGATATTGTGTTTAATAGGAAAAATGTTGCTGTTTGGCAGTTACTGGACTCTATTAGACTCAGACTCGCTTTATGGTCCAAGGCTAAATGGCCTTGTGAGGAAGGGCTGTTTTCGCAGATCAAGTGGTCACCTGCTATTTGTCGATTGAAGAGGGAAATAAAAGTTGGTGTTGATGTGACTTGGAGTAAGCCACCTGCCGGCTGCCTTAAGTTCAACGTCGATGGTTCGGCGCGTGGTAACCCAGGTCCTGCGGGGATTGGTGGCATTTTGCGCGACAATCAAGGTATGGTGAAAGCAATTTTTTCTAAATCTATCGGTTCTGCTAAGGCATTTGAGGCTGAATTAAGGGCCGTCAAAGAAGCCTTCATCATTTTTGGTGCTTCGTCTTGGGTGCTATCGCATAAACTTATAATTGAATGTGATTGCCAGATGGTTGTTGCTTGGGTTAGGAATCCGAGTAGAGCCCCATGGCGGATTTCGAGAATTATAAGATCTCTAGAGTTTGTTCGAACTGCGGTTCAAAACTGGGAAATTGTTCATATTTTGAGGGAGGCTAATGGTGAGGCTGATAAGCTAGCCAAATATGGTGTTAATAGGGTGTCAGATTTGTTGTTTTATAGTCCCTAGTTTTATTTGCAGCATGCTGTTTTCTGGTTTGTAAAAAAACATCTTTTTTTGCAATTAATCATGCTTTTCAAAAAAAAAAAAAATATTCATTTGTGGTTCTTACATTTTGAGCCGCATACCACTCTGATTTTGTACTTTTAAAAGTCATTTATCGATCCATGTATTTTCATATTGTAACGAAA
The DNA here is from genome assembly GCA_030761205.1 of Fremontodendron californicum. Lineage (NCBI taxonomy): Eukaryota > Viridiplantae > Streptophyta > Magnoliopsida > Malvales > Malvaceae > Fremontodendron > Fremontodendron californicum. The sequence continues at coordinate 33,294,522 of JAULJL010000005.1, forward strand.
CAATACTTGCGTTAATATTTCGGTTAAACGTTTGTTGAAGACACGTTTTAACTGACGTGTACAAAAACTTAATTATTTAGATTTTTTATTTTCTCTTATTTTCCGAATTTGTTTTCCCTTTTTTCATCACCAAAATCTTCATCTTCAGAAGACAAAGACAACGAAGAATTGTCACTAGAAACAGTATCAGTTTCATCAATCTTCACCGTAAGCTTTCTTGGAAAACGAAATTTTATAATTTTAAATGTTGATTGTAATAGTGACAATTGACGGACAAACCTCGACAATCATATTAAAATTGGATTTATCTTTAGTGAATAAATGTCGAATGAATTACAACTCATTGTTAAAGTTCACCTTAAATAATAAATTAAATTAAAAACATTTGCAAATATATTCAAACCTAAGTAATTATTACCATAAATCAACTATTTCAATTCAACCAAGTTAAACTCGTGTGGAAGCATGTCGTTATTCAACTGTCTTTTTTTTTTATAAAAAAAATGAAAATTTACAGAAATATTGTTTGGAAACAGGAATAATGCCATTCTAAATTGCTTATTTCAACGTTAACAATTGTTTAATTTATTACTAATGTGTTAAATTTTTAATTTTAATAATCAAAATTTTCTTAACAGCCTCGAGTATCATAACAAATATTCCTTCAACAATTAATTAATTAAATTGTATACGTGTCATATTAATTTCTAAGAGCAATCAAATAAGGGCTCAATTTTGATTCCGACATGTACTTATATTATTTATAAAATTTAAAATTAAAGTAGTGTTAAATTTACAATAAAAAATAAAATTAATTTGTGAATTACGAGATTGTCACATATTTTATTTTTGTAAGTTTTTTAATATGTCTTAAGAGATATGTATTATTCTGCTAATCCAACTTGTAAAATCTAAAAATTTCGACGAAATAATTTATCTTTTTATTTGTGTAATTTTTTTTTCAAACATTTATATAGTGAATGGTAATATTCTAATATCATCAATCATCCTATCAAATAAAATAAATGCTCAATTAATACTTACAGCAACAAGGCAATAACTGATGTCCTCTTTCAAATTTCAATCACTCCATTTTTTTTACATACAGCAACAAGGCAATAAATGTTGTCCTCTTTCAAATTTCAATCATCCAATATTTTTGTAAAAGAAAGGAGTAATTTTAAATTTTAAATCCATTTTTAATGAAATTACTAGTATGAAAAATTATAAATATATTTAAATATTACATATAAAAATTAATTAATTAAATTAAATGAACAAACTAACAAACAAATCAGCATAAAATTGAATAAATCTAATATAAATTAGACTAAACTCATATATGATATGATGAGACTGAAATTGCAAAATTTCAAAATCTTTTTCTTACCATTAAACCAAAATCTCATTTGCAAAACCCATTTTTCTTATATGATTTTCGTTATATAATAAAAATATATATTCTTTTAGAATTTCATAAATTTTAACTTTTTTTCTTTTCAAATTCGGAAGAGGAGAGCTCCAAATTGAAGTCTCACTATATATCCAAATTACAATCAATTTACTCTCTTATTTTTCTTTTAATATAAAATTAGTGAAGCTTTAAACTTCAAAGCAAAAAAATAAAAAATAAAACAAACCCACAAAAAGGAGACCATCAATGATAATAATGGAAGACATAGCCATTATACTTAGAGGGCGTTTGGTATGATGGAAAGTGATCACTTTCCATGGAAAGTAATTGGTGGGAATGTGATTCCCATGTTTGGTATACTAAAAACTGTTTACTTTCCTGGGAATTTAACTTTCCTTGGAGAGTTACTTTCCCACAAGCATTGGAATGTGATTCCCATGAGAAGTGGTGGGAAAGTAATTTTTCCATGTAGTTGGAAAGTTAAAGACAACATTATCCTTTTTCTATTTGAGTTAAAATTATCAATTAAAATATTATTTTAAAATATTTCGTACAAATATTTATTAATAATAAATATTATTGAAATATTTAAATAATATTTAATTTGCATTTTGCTTTTTACTTTTTTAATTACTTGAGAGTACCTTAAAAATTTATTATTAACAAACATTTTTTTATCATAAAAGTAACTCAAACTACCAATTGAAATATTATTTTTAAATATTTAGTACAAATATTTGTTAATAATAAATATCATTGAAATATTTAAATAATATTTAATTTTTATACAGCCTTTTAACTTTGAAACTACATAAAAGTAATTTAAAAATTTTATTATTAACAAATATTTTTTATCATAAAAATAACTCAAATTACCAATTAAAATATTATTTTTAAATATTTGGTACAAATATTTGTTAATAATAAATATCATTAAAATATTTAAATAATATTTAATTTGCATATAGTCTTTTAATTTTTTAACTACATGCGAGTAATTTCAAATTTTATTATTAACAAATATTTTTTATCATAAAAATAACTCAAATTACCAATTAAAATATTATTTTTAAATATTTAGTACAAATATTTGTCAATAATAAATATCATTAAAATATTTAAATAATATTTAATTTGCATCCAGCCTTTTAATTTTTTAACTACATGAGAGTAATTTCAAAATTTTATTATTAATAAATATTTTTTATCCTAAAAGTAACTCAAATTTAAAATATTATTTTTAAATATTTAGTATAAATATTTTTTTAATAATAAATATCATTGAAAAATTTTAAAATTAATAAAATTTACATTTTTTATAAGGGTAATTTCGGAAATTATCATCACATTCTCAGGATTTTAATTAGCACTTTCCTATGTATACCAAACGCTGGAAAGTTACATTCCTAGGAATCACATTCCCAAGAATCACATTCTCAGGAATCACATTCCATGAAATGTGATTCCTGGGAAGGTACCAAACGCCCCCTTAGATCTAACAATTTATGTATTTATATTATATTTATATATTTTGTCATATAATAATTGTATTTAAGATATTTTATATTTACGTTAATAATTTATATTATATAAATTTTGAGATATTTATATATTCGTATCATATCTATATTATTTTTTCGTACCGTATCGTATTTAATATTATCGGATTTAATTGTACTCCACAACGGCATTCCGAGTGTTGACTGTTGAGAACAAGCGAGTGAGTTTCGGCCTGAGCATAGCCACGTGCAAATCCGAAAAGCTCACTCACACCAACGATCGGCAATTCCCGCACAGTAAAAAATATGGGGTTACGCCCCCAAAATACCAAGAGCACTGCCGTTGTACTTACCTTGAGAGAAAGCAAGGTTCGAAACCATTAAAAGCACATCTTAAGCGCAAATGATTCAACATTTTTTTTAAGAGGTGAATTTTCGTAAGTCTAGAATTTATTTTCAGTATTTATAAAAAATTTCTCAAATTTTGATCTGTTTTATATCAAAAATAAATTTTAAATCTCAAATAAAAAATAAAATATTACAAGAAAATTAACCACAAACTCATTATTAGACTTGTTTAAGGGTCTGGTTATCCACCTATTTTTGGAAGGGTTTGGGCAAAAATATTGGGCCCGAAAAATGAGTTTTGAAAAAACAATTAGGCCCGTTTAAAATATGAACTGGGCCTTGGCTCCAACATTCAAAGCCCGAGTCCGGCCCGGTCCTTTTTCTAATTAAATAATATATTATTTATATTTATATATATTATGTAATTTATGTCATATAAAAATTAAATATATATAATATTATAGTGTAAACATTAAAAAATATGTTAAGTTATTCATGTTTAAGAACTTAATAAAAAATATATATAAAATTATTAAAGATTAAATAATATATATTTAAAAAAATTTAGAAAAAAATAATATGAGCTGACCTAAACGGATTTGGGCTATCCATTTACAAATATGAGCGGGTTTAGATAAAATTTGAGGCCCATATTTCGGGTCGGATAGGACTTGGATAAGCAAATATAATGTTGATACCATACATAGACCCGATCCATATCCAGTCCGGCCCGGCCATGAACCCCTCTACTCATGATACAATCTACCCTACGAATTCTAACAATTATTGAAGTAAACTGAATTTAGTTTAAATTGGTTTTAAGAAGATATTTAGATCAATATAAAAGATTTCATTCTCAAGTCAATAACATGACTACAGTCTACAAATGCACCTTAAAATTAACGCATTTGTAATTTCCGAAACATATTATTAAGGGACAAATATATTCACCCTCCAAGATTTGATATAAAATACATTTAGTTGTTTTTATTTTAATTTGAAATATATCTCATTTTTTTTTATTTTTTAAATATATCTTAAAAAGTAAGTGTCATCTGCTTATAAAATCTAAACAATCTCAATTTAATAAAAATATAAAACAAGAAAGATTTTCTTGTAGATCTGCCCAAGTTGAACTTAGATTTTTTTTTTGTAAGGCAAAAGTAATTAATTAATTAATAACGAATTTAGTACATCAATAATTATAGAGAAACAGAAGGTGACAACTCATCAGAAACACCCAAAAAACTGATTATTACAACAAGGTCAACTGCTCATGGTGATTAATGTAATATGTTAAGCTTAGTTTAAGTCCTATAAATCCCTTCAAATTTCAACCCTAGAGCTCTATCTCCAAAGTCCAAAGGCTCCAAACAGACAATGGCCTCAATGCTGAAAAAGCAAAGCTCCATCTTCTTCCTTATTCTCTTCTTCTTTATCATCTCCTTATTCTCAACCCTTGCCATCGCTGATCATCGGTCAGATTCTGAGGTTTTCAGCAAATACATATCTCCATCATCGCTAGGGCTCAAACGAGAGAAACTATCCCACCTTCATTTTTACTTCCATGACGTAATTTCTGGCAAAAATGCTACTGCTGTTCGTGTTGCCGAAGCACCCTCGACCAACCGTTCCTCATCATCCTTCGGAGCCGTAATTATGATGGATGATCCTTTGACGATCAAGCCCGACATTAACTCCAAAACGGTGGGAAGAGCACAAGGAATGTATGCGTTCGCATCGCAAACTGAGTTCAGCTTGTTAATGGTGCTCAACTTTGCTTTCACGAAAGGCAGATATAATGGTAGCACTCTTAGTGTTTTGGGGCGCAACAAGGTTCTTTCCACCGTGCGGGAGATGCCGATTGTTGGTGGCAGTGGGGTTTTCCGATTTGCTCGTGGCTATGCTCAGGCGAGGACTTACTCAAACACTCAAATTGAAAGTATTGTGGAGTATAATGTTTTTGTATTCCATTATTGATGATGCGTTTTCTCTAACTACATTTTTATTGCTTACATTTGTGGGTTTAATTTGTTTGATAAGTAATTCTGTATGTTAACAGAATTCATAATAAGTTTTCAAGCTTCGTTATCTTAATTTACGTATGATGTATAAAATGATATATAGTTCATACATATATGTAAGAATATGACATTTGTTACATCCTTTGATGTATATTATATGCTAAATTAATGATATGCCTTTCAAAGAAATTGACAAATATTGGTACCATCGCACTCAAACATTTTCCAAATTTCTATTTTATCTTCTTTGTGTGGATGAAATAGTATTGTTTGTTTTTCTCTTTAGAAAAAAAAAATTCAAAATATTTGATAATATTGGATACGATATGCTTATACAATACAAAAAAATAACACGAACATAATACGAATATACGAATGTCTCAAAATCTATATAATATGAATTATTAATATATCAAAATTCATATAAATATAAAATATCTTAAATACGATTATGACATACAAAATACACGAATATAATACAAATACACAAATTACTAAATCAAATGGATGGGAAAAGAGTAAAGAAAAAAAAAAAAAAACTAACCAACCAAACGACATTTCACAGAAAAAAACTGACAAACATAACAGGTTGGGACTTGGGAGGGTTATCCCAACTAGTATTTTTTTTAATGATTTTTCGACTGGGGCAGTTGTACTATTCTTTGGAAGCTTTTCAATTCAATGAACGTATTGAAATTATAAAGAGTAAATGCATGGTTTTTTTTTCAATCGGTGGTACAAATTGGTGTACCCTATTAACACAAATTTCATGTAAAAAACAAGACAAATAATAATTTTATTTATCGGATGTAAAAGTATAATTTTTGGTAATTCTTAAAATAAAATAAAAAAATTTATTTTTCTCTTCATCAAAAATATAATTAAAGCTCATGACGATTTGATTTTGAACAAACGAACTCTGTTTTAAAGGTCTTTTAAACTTGATCTTGAAAAAGCAAAATTGATTTTCTTTCTTTTGATGGAACAAAATCGAAATGCAACTTTTTAAAATTCTTGAAAGAAAAAAAAACAAGCACGATAATTTGAAAAACATTGAAGAATTTGTTACTTAAATTAAATGAATATGAGATAGTTTGAGGAATAATTGTTTGATTATATATACTGAACAAATGCATTTGATATATTAACGATGAGTTTTCAAAATATGAAAATTTTTATGATAATTGTAAAATAATATCTTTACATTGAATTTTTTTGGATTATTATTTTTAATATTAGTGTTTTAAAATTTCACAAATAAAATCAGATGAATGCTATGACCTATAATATATTTTTTCAACATGCTGAAAATAATATCAAATACACGTTAAATATATCTTAAAGAATACATGTTAAATATAAAGAACATATCTTAATGAATACAAGTTAAATATATATTCCATATGCAAAAAATAATATTGAATATACGTTAAATATATCTCAATGAATACACGTTAACTTCTCAATTCCATTTGTGAAATTTAAAAGTTTTACTACAGTAAAATCCTCCATAAATAATATTATTGGAACTAAAAAAAACTTTTTAAAGAGATTATTTAATTATCGATAAATGAATAAATTATTTATTTATTGATAAATGTAATAAAATCACAGACAAATAAGAAATTATTCAAGAGTTTATAAATATGCATATTCATGATGATCAAGAATTCAGATGACAGTTGTGCTTTATTAACTATTTTCTCCGAAAGAGGCATTTCAATTTTCAAGCAATAGTCATCTTAAATAACTATTTGCTACAACATGGAAAAAAAATATATATTGAACGCGGTGTGTGCATTGCAAAAAATTAAGGATGAGATTCAATTTGGTTTTGGTACAAAGAAAAAAAAAAAAAAACAACTTTAGATACATAATTTGAGAAAGAGCTTAAATGAGAAGGTAAAAGTTGTTAAGTGAAAAATTTATTATAGTATTATGTGAACTTTTATGTATTTTTTATAATTTTTTAGGAATTATTAATTTATATATTTATTGAATTTTAAAAAATTATAAAAAATTATTATCTTATGCATTTAACGAGGTTATTTTAATATAGTGGACCAAATCGTAACTGCGAGATTTTATTAATTAATCGAGATTATTAATTTATCGAATTTTAACTATATATTATAAGATATTTTTACTTTTCTTTTTTCTATTTACCCTTAATTTTTTATAATGACATTGTTATTATTTAAATATTTTGTATGAAAAAAATTATATTCATATATTTGTGTATTTTATAAAAAATAAATCTTTCAATCCCTTTTTATATGTTCTTTTTTTACTTTCAAGGAGATTAAGAAAAGACAATTTTGATTTTTGTATATCTTATATTAAAATTTTATTTTTTTTATAAAATTGATATTTCATGATTTTTATATATAAAAAGCAAAAATAATCTTAAGAATTAATATAAAATCTAGAAAATAAGAAGTAATATGATTGAAAAAAGATAAAGAATTTTAAATGTTTGAAAAAAAATAAAATTTTAAGATATTTAATAAAATAAATAAATGAATGTAACAGAAAAAAATATAATAGCTTTTTAACCCACAAAATAACATTTTTGGCTACACCAGCACTAATCAGGAAAGAAATGTCACCACAATACCACGTGGAGAAGGGAAAAAAGGAGAGAAACAGTTTAGGCTGCGACTTTGAAGGTCTAAAATGGTGACCAATTCTTCTGTCTATTGGATATGAACAGCCTATACGCTTTGTAGGTGTTAATGTAATAAATGCATAATTGTAATTAGTGATAATTAAAAATTACAATACGATCATAACTTGATTTTTTTTCTTAAAATTAATGAGAATGCTTTATATATAGACACTTTTATATAAAATTTTACATAATTAAAAATATAAAAATTAAATTTTTTATAACATCATATCACAGTTATCTATCTATGAGAAAACTTAAAAGCAATCCCCGATTTTGGAGGTATGATAACTAGTCAATTAAATAATGACATTAATCAATATTGTTAGGATTAATTAGGTCATTTTAATAGGCAACTAAATAATGATTTAATCAATATTTTTAGGGTTAATTAAGTCATTTTATTGAATTGATTTAGGGCTGATTTTTAAATGAATTTGAGTTTATGTAAATTTTGACACATTCGTTTCTTCGTATCGTGTTCATACTATTTTTCATGTCGTGTTTATATTCGTATTATTTTTTCATGTGTTTAAAATATTACAAATTTATATAAATTTTTATATGATAATAATTCGTTTTATGTAGATTTTGACACGTTCGTGTATTTGTATTGTGTTTATGTTATTTTGTGTCGTGTCGTATTTTAATTATTTTTTTATGTGTTCGTATCGTGTTTCGATTCATCCAAATATTTTGCATAGTTTGTCATGGTGAGTCAATTTAAAGAAAATTTTATGTGTTCGTGCCGTGTCTCAATTCACTCCATATTTTGCATAATTTGTCATAATGATTCAATTTAGAAAAAATTTGTATGTCCGTAACATGTTCGTGTTATTTTATCGTGTGTTTAATGTATTATAAATTTATATAAATTTTTACACGTCAGGAATTCATTTTATGTAAATTTTGACACGTTTGTGTATTTGTGTCTTGCTCATTTTTATTTTTCGTGTCGTATTTTAATTATTTTTTTCATGTTGTGTCCGAAATTGTCAAGTTTAATTGACACTATTCAACTAACTCTCGCATGTCATTATATTCGTGTTATTTTTTCTGTCATAATCGTATTCAATGTATTATATATTAATATAAATTTTCACACGTTAATAATTCGTTTTATGTAGATTTTGATACGTTCGTGTATTTATGTCGTGTTCATGTCATTTTTCGTGTCATGTCGTGTTAATTATTTTTTTCATGTTATGTTTATATCATATAATTATATTGTGTCTAAAATTAACGTATATAATTAATCATATTCAAATAACTCTCAATTTTATATTAAATGTTATATAAAAAATAAAAATAATTATTATTTTTAAATTATTTTTATTTTTTTATCTATTAAATTTATTATAAAATATCAACTTATTAGACTTGCAACAAAGCACTTGTTAAGGTTACTATATATAGTAATATCTCAATTCAATGCATCGAAAATGATGAATAAAGTTGTCAACTTTTACATTTAATACAATATTATTATTATAAATAATATATTAACTAACCTTAACAAGTGTCCTAAGGACACTCGTTAGCAAAACCCTTTATTTAATTTCGGTCTAAAACTCTACTTAAAAATCTGTGCCTATAACTTTAGTTTCCAGCCATCCAATGTTTTTTCGGCACAGTAATATCTTTTTACCCTGTGTCTATCATAGCATCTCTCGCCACGTGTTCTATCATCTCATGCCACATGTTTCATCCTGTTAGCATCTCCTGCTATGTGTTTTCTCATGTCAGCATCTGTACCCACGTTTCTGCCATATCGACATCTGCAGCCATGTGTTTTTTCATGTCAGTCTCATGTTATGTTATGTATGTTCTGTCACGTTATCGCTAATTTGGACAGTTTGATTTTGATTTTAGCTCTATTTATGCTAATTTTGATTGTAAAGATGAAAAATTTTAAAATTAATTTTGTCATGTAATATGTCGGGTCGCAAAGATTTCTCGATAATTAACTGAATTATTATCCACTATCGCTGCTGCATTTGAGGACACTACTACTATCACGATATAAGTGATTTTGCAATCTTCCAATTCCTCTTTTCACATTGCACTTTTTGCTACTCCGACTCTACTTGTTCAATGCTAACACTAAAACAAATGCTTCTGATGATACTTGGAGAATTTTTTTTTTTGTTCTAGTAAAAGGGTACGGTGGTTAAGGACTTAGGAGGGTTGCTTTCGATCGGCTAGTTTGTAAGGGACAAAGAACCTCTTTATAGTACGATCGGTGGCTTAATTACGTATAATCCATTGGAAGAGGTTTGTGATTTAGCCATATCCATGCATCAAAGTAATGAGTTGCAGAAGAATTATTATTATAGAATTAGACTCTTTTCTGGCTGTCCATAACAAAGGTTCACTATACCATGTGATTCATGGATGTAAACAGCTTTTTCAGAGAGATTGGATTTGTTCTCTTTTTTATATTTACAAAGTAAATTTCTTTGCTAACTATATCTATACTATTATAAAATAAAATAAAATATTGAATTGGTGTCACGAGTCAAGTAACACCAACTCAGTTAATGAAACTAAATATATATATATATATATAATTATGTCTTTTAATATTTTTATATCTAAACAGATATTTATTTCTAAAAAACTTATTTTTCTAAAAAAAATTCACTTAAATAAACTATCTATTATTATTATTCATGTAACTTCTCATCCCTAAAAAAATTATCCATTCTTTGATGATTACTTCAGAAATGGATGATAATGATTTTATTGAATGTTTAAATTTGTTGAATGCTCCTCCACATATTGGAAGTTCCATTCCTCAGTTTGAATCATTGGGATTTACGACAAGTGAACACTACAAACAAATTGTCATACAGTGACGGTCCAAAAAGCGTTGGTAAAACTCACAAATTCGTCGCTAAAAGTCCTAAAAACCTTATACCGACGATCAAAATGGCTATTCCGACAAAAATTTAAGCGACGGTAAAATCCTCGTCAGTATAGACCTATACCGATGGAAAAAGAGACCGTCGGAATAGGATGTATAACCTATACCGATGGTTTTGGGCGTCATTAATGTTACTACCGTCGGTATAGCCTATGTTGGGTTAGTGACTTTTGTTTTTACCTATACCGATGGTTCTGCCGTCCGTCGATATAGACACCGTATATATACATATACCGACGGTCATTTTGTCCGTTAGTATACATATATATCGACGGATTTTTTTTTTTTTTTTGCGTCCATTGATATAGATGAAATTGTAAAATATATAATTTACCTATAGCAACGGTTTGTCGTAATTTTACCGACGGTTTACTCCGTCAATATACTATACATTTTTTGTTGTTATATGAACTGTCAGCATAGAGGTCAAAGCGTCGGTAAAAATAAAATTTTATCATATTGTCAATTACTAATATTGATATATTTATAATTTAATCCAACATATTTCATATATAAAAATCATAAGTACAAAATATTTAAATATATTAAAAATAAAATTACAAATAAATTGTCTTAATTATATAACTTTCACAAACTAAATAGAAATCGCAAACTAAAGTCATAATACAATATTAAAATTAAAAATTAGCAGTCCAAACACAAAGTAAATAAGCAATCCAAATACATTTAGTGAAATAAGCGGTTCAAATCTCATGAATATTCTTATGGAGCAACATTTGTATAAAATTGATAAATATTATACAATTAAAAACAATTAAGTAGTGAAGTCAATATAGAAAAATAAAGTAATGAAGTAGTTTATTAAGTTGATGATTAGAAGTTGAAGATACAAGGACTCCGAAGAGCAGGACCCGAGAGAACAACAGAATGCGGTAATGGTGGACTGAATCACTTTAACTCTTGCTCCTGAAGCATAACTCTCTAATTCTCATTTAGGGAAAAACCTTACAGCTATTATAGGACCTAGAAATAAGGGTAACTTAAGTATTAGTACTATTGGAACATACCCATACAGAGCAGGTTATTGTGGGAATATGAAGCAAGAAATGTATAAGATGAAAAAACTAATCAGATATAGCGCATAGCTATTTCTGATAGCTAAGTATCAAATGATAGAAGCTAAAATTATAGACTAGTGCTACAAATGATCAAGGTTTATATATAACAATCATGTTTAGATTCACTGCAAGATTTAATATATACATACTTAAAGTGGAACAACTAAATAATACATGAAGATAGGAATGACAAAGCAGAAGCAAAAGCAAAAGCAATGCAAGAAATACCTGAGTACTAATTCTTTAAGTCAGAATTAGTGTAAATAAACATGAAAAATGGATTTATTAATGTGATAAGATATTTACTCTGAAACATTTGAAAGAGAAATAATTTTGGTAATATCTTGGAAGCACATTAAAGAGAAAACCTGAATGCACATAGTATTGAAAACCTTAATAAGCACTTTGTGCCAAACGAACATTAGCATTCAGCTGTGCTTCTGTGATTTAAAGGCTAGTTAGACAAGAGTAATCATACCACATAATCTCCACTTTTAAGTGTGCAATCCAAATCTTTGGTCAGAGAAGAGGCAGCACTAATAGAATTTCTATCAGATCCAATTAAATTGAAAGCAGGCGAATGTCGACGCACAAAATGATAGATGAATCTATTTTCTTTGTGAGATTCCTAATGTGGAAGTTCATCTGGAATAATAGAAGAAGGGCAACCAGTAGAGTTCTCACTCTATGTGCAACATTTTGACAGGATGGTCATAAAAAAGAAAAGAAAGGGGTACCACTACAGCTAACTTACCAGTTGCCGTTATAGTCTTTTATTCATGTGGTAATAGAAACATCACTAAGTTTCCCATAGATTCTAGATACTATAAATATTGCTAAAAAATCAAGAACTCTATTGACCATTATTGGTGAAACATCTTTCCATCTTATCAATTGAAAAATTGGGATAATTGGGTTCGTAATGAACACCCTACAAGATTTATAGTATCTATAATGATAGAGAGGGCGAGCACACAAAGAATGTTAGAGACTGGAAGGAGGTCTTTGATTTCTTGTTAAAAGATCCAACTATGTCACATTGAAGTCTCTAGAGGAGCTAGTGAATGACCAAAATCCAGCAAAGTATAAAGAATTTAACTGGGGAAAGTATTATGTCAATAGAACTGACAGTAACTTTAAGAAACTCAAAACTAACTTTCATGAAGCCATATTAAGAAAAAATTGGAAATAATACAAATAATTTTAAGTTTAGTGTCGAATATAATTTTACAATTTTATACAATTTTCACAAACTTGATAATAGCTCTAAAAGTACCTTGTCTGCTTTTGCACTAAAAAAATGAAGAATAAGACAGCTCAGAATCTCCAACCTACAAGATAACTCAAAACCTACAAGATACAAAATGAATACAAAGGTAAATGAACGGACTTTGAATGGAAGAAAGAGATCAATGTCTTAAAACATTTATCTTATGGACCTACCAATGAAAAGAAGTTCACTGTAAAACATAGAGGTATTCAATCAAATTCGAAAAGGACCTAGACTGCAGCTGCTCTACCAAGCAGTGATTTAAGCGGCCACAACGCGACGCTACGGTCGCTAGCGGTTGCGGCTCCCTCCGCCGTGATATTCGCAGTTGATATTTATCGCAATTGACCACAGTAACGTTCATTACGTCCACAACTGCGATAAATACAATGTGACAAAAAACGCATCCGCAACCGCAATTTAAATCTCTGCCACCAAGCATAGTGGATATTCGATCCATATAGGTTTGAATACTTCCATTAGTGGTTTAATCTCGTGAATTTTCTAAGCCATTGCTTTTGGAATAAGAAATGAAACCCAAAAGAACAAAATCATATTTCAGTTAAATATATAGTTATTACAATTTACACATTGCTGCTAGCTCTAGCTTATTGCTAGATAATCCATATAACAGCTATGTAGGTCAAAGATCAAGACACAGGGCAATATTGAGATTTATAGAGATAACACCTGGCTATATATTTTTAAGTGAAGCAAATGTAATAGGTTGCTAATCAATGAAATTGCTTTTGTTGAGATTGAACAAATCATAAACTGTGCGATTAAGACAAGTGTATTATTAAGACAAGTATTTGTAAACGAAAAATATTTGATCAACAGAAAGAAAAAAAAAAAGCTTAAATACAAGCACCTGATAGACCAGAAACTGCTTTCATGGCTTTCTGTTTCCCTTTGTCATCATGTAAATCCAATTTCAAGACAACTTTCTGTAAGAAAAAAAAAAAAGAAGAAGATTGTGCTACGCACCAACCTGTAGAAGAACAAGAAAAGTAGAGAAAATAGATGATTATAGAAGAAGAAGAGAAGAGAAATTAGAGAGAGAGATAGATGAGGAATTTCAGAACATTTTCATTCATGCTTGCTACGAGAGTAACAGCTGCCGTTTTATACAGTAATAAACCGTAAAAGAAAATAACGAAAATAGCACTGATTATAACAGACACACGACTCAGGCCTGTCCATCACGGGCTAATACCAGCAGACCTAATCTGTTACTAACAACTAGTGACACCAACTAATCATTTAAAAATGACCCGTAACAATACCTCACCCTTTAAAACATCCTTGTCCTCGAGGATGAGAGTTAATGCCACAGTTAAGAGAAATAGTGCTAAGAGTTAATGCCACAGTTATACTTCTTGGTAGAGTTGAAACAATCAGACTTGGTTCTAATCCAACAAGACGTCCAACACGAGCAGATGAATACAAGGAAAACAAATTGGAGACTATGACAGATAAGAAAATCTCAGCTGCATTTTTCTTAACAATCTTTCTCTGTTTGAACATTGAGAGAGCAAAAGGAAGAATAACAGAGCCCAAAATTCCCATGACAATATCTTCAATTCCAGGATTAGATAACACCTTTGTAAGGAAATCTCCTAAGACTATATCAACTTCTGAACGTGAAAAATACCCAAAACCCACTGCTAGCAAAACTGTTGAGAGTGCACAGCAAAAACTTGGGCGAGAAACCTTTTTCACATTAGACAGCAACCTAGAACCAACCATGTAGCCTAGCATAGTAGAGGTAAGTAGGAAGCGAAGACATGTTCTGGCACTCGTTTTCAATGTTGTGGGGTAAAATGTTGCACTAACAAATGATACAAGAAGGATATCACCCCAAGTCCAGAATTCTATAGGAGAAAATAGAAAAGGTTTTGCCATAGGCTCAGCAGCTGTCATTGCCATCTTCATAATTTTTCGAACGGTACTAGCTGTAAAACCCGCAACAGAAAATGAAGCTAACCATCCTTCCACTATGATGAAGCACATCTTTAGGCTTGAATAAGTAGGAATATCTCTAACACAAAGTGGCAGAACCACCAAAGCCAGAATATAAAACAGTGGAAGCCACCACTGTATGAATATGAGGGTCAGCAATAAAAAATTCATGAAGCTCGTTGCAATAACAGGGATAGTAGCATCCACCTCAATGAGAGTACCTGGCCCACTAACAAGACAGTCCTTGTCCTTCACAACTCCAATCACTTTAGTAAGAAGACTTTCAACACCATTATAAGTAAGATAGTTTGATGGAGTTTTACTGCATCCTAATGCAATCTTCAAGGTTTCCCGAATTCCTCCTGATATGCCCAAAAGCCCAGCTCTCTTAACAGCCTCCTCATACCAGTGATAACGCTGATGCTTTTGTAACAGAACTTCTTGTCTTCCATCAGATACAAAAGATAGCCAACTTCCTGTTTCCTTCTGCACTTCCCTGTGGTCATCATTCTGAAGAACTGTCTGGATAATAGCATCAAAACAAACGGCATATGTTGCTTTAACCACAGCAGCTTCAACACTTGGTTGGGTACCAATCAAATCTTTTAGTAGCATCATGGGTTACATCATAAGGTTGACAAGCAATTCCAACAATTTCCTCTAGTTTAACTCGAAGGGCAATCTCAGCAATAATAGCCAAATCATCACGCCAGCTCATAGCCTTAATTGCAAATGGTTTAGAGGTAAAGGCCCCGACATGGTAGATAAAGTTCACTTGTCATAAGCTTTTCAACATAAGTTCCAAATCCTTCTGGACTAAAACCCACAAAAATGGCTTGCACATAAGTGATAGGACCTTTCTTGGTGGTGGTAATATGCTCTTGAAGACTTCCAAGATCAGTAGTCAAAGTTGGTTGATTAAAAACAACAGATGGAATATGACCACGCAAGGCAGAGACTTCTAAGTTTGCTCGAGTAAAATGGAAAATGTTGTCAATAATAAGAACAACATCTTGCCCTTTAGTATCACGAAAGTGTTCAGCCACAGTCAAACCAATAAGGCCAAGACGAGCATGAGCACCAAGGGGCTCATTCATTTGACCATAGACAATAGCACACTTGCTGTCAGCTTGCTTGTCACCTAGCTTCATGTCACCATTCTCAATCATTTCCATGTACAAGTCATTACCCTTCCTAGTACGTTCACCAACATTAGCAAACACTGAGAAACCACCATGAGCTTTGGTAATATTGTTGATAAGTTCCATAATAAACACCGTCCTCCCCGTATCAACATCATAACTCACCCTTCCCATGACCAAGAGCCTAAACCCATAAGGGTCATGGATCTCAACCAACTCATTCTCACTAAGCAGAGATTTCAATTTTGTTAAGTAAAGAGCCAAATTTACCTCACCGAGTTTTTCACTGATCTTCATGAAGGGTTGATGCACTTGAGAGCTTTTCCTTCCAAGTGTGTAATCAGTGTACACACTTACAGAAATGGTGAGAAAACATTGAAAACAGAAATGGTGAGAAAACAGAAAAAGAGCTTTTTCTGTATTGAATTGTATGAAAATCTGTACATACACAGCACCTATTTATAATATAACTATGAAATAAATTCTCCTAAAATTATGGTCTAGAGTTATGGAACAAATTAAGGGCTTAAATTAGGGAAACAGTAAACTACATTAATTAGGGACAGTAAACTACACTAATTAGGGATTTCTACATACTAAATCAGGGATTTCATGTAAATCAGGGATTTCAACAATCCCCCTCAAGTTGGATCATCTATGTTAATCATTTTCAACTTGTTTATGAAATCATCAAATTTCTGTCTTGTAAGCCCTTTGGTGAAGATATCTGCAGTTTGATCTTGTGTAGGAACATAGGTCATGCAAATGATTCCCTTCTCCACCTTTTCTTTAATGAAATGTCTATCCACTTCCACATGCTTGGTTCGATCATGTTGGACTGGATTGAGAGAGATATTTATTGCTGCTTTGTTATCACAGTAAAGTTTAATGGGAAACTTTACAGTGACTTGTAGTTCTTCTAGGAGTTTCCGTAGCCATAATGCTTCATATATTCCTTGAGCAGCTGCTCTAAACTCAGTTTCAGCACTACTCCGAGCCACTACACTTTGCTTTTTACTTCTCCAAGTTACTAAATTTCCCCATACAAAGGTACAATATCCAGAAGTGGATTTTCTATCTTCAACAGATCCTGCCCAGTCTGCATCTGTAAAGACTTCTACTACTTTGCTGTCATTCTTCTTGAAGAATAATCCTTTACCAGGTGAACCTTTAAGATATCTAAGTATCTTAAAAACAGCCTCCAAGTGAGCTTCCTTTGGTGAATGCATGTGCTGACTTACTACACTTACTGCAAATGCAATGTCAGGTCTAGTATGAGATAGGTAAATCAACTTGCCAACTAGTCTCTGATATCTGTCTTTGTCAACCAGTTCCCCATAATCAGCTGTCCTCTTCTCTGCTTCGATTGAAGTGTCACTTGGTTTGCATCCAAGCATACCAGTTTTTGTTAAGAGGTCGAGGACATATTTTCTTTGAGACACGCTGATTCCTTTCTTTGATCTTGCGACTTCCATTCCCAAGAAATACCTCATCTGCCCCAGATCTTTTACTTCGAATTCTGTGTTGAGAACACTTTTCAACCTTTTCATTTCCACTTCATTATCCCCGGTAAGAATTATATCGTCAACATACACAATCAGAATTGTCCTCTTTCCACCCTCGGCTTGTTTGAAAAACAAAGTATGATCTGATTGTCCCTGTTGATACCCTTGTTTTTTTAAAACTCTGGCAAACCTATCGAACTATGCTATAGGGGACTGTTTGAGGCCATAAAGTGACTTTTTGAGTTTGCACACTTGGTTGTCTTGATGCCCATTACTGAACCCTGGTGGCATTTCCATATAAACTTTCTCTTCTAATTCACCATTCAAAAAAGCATTTTTTATGTCAAGTTGCTGAAGTGGCCAATCCAAATTAGATGCCAAAGATAAAAGAACTCTAACTGTATTCAGCTTTGCCACGGGAGCAAATGTCTCGGTATAGTCAATGCCGTAAGTTTGTGTAAAACCTTTGGCGACAAGACGAGCTTTGTATCTTTCTATTGTTCCATCTGTTTTGTATTTCAGAGTAAAAACCACTTACAGCCTACTTGTCTCTTCCCTCTCGGTAACTCCATCACATCCCAAGTTTCATTTTTTCTTAAAGCTTTCATTTCCTCCATTACTGCATTCTTCCATTCAGGAATAGCCAGTGCTTCCTGTATGTTCTTTGGAATTTCTGTACTATTAAGATTAGAGATAAATGCTCGAAAAACAGTAGAAAGATTATTGTGTGACACAAATTTGGAAATAGGATGGAGTGTACATGAACGAGGTTGTTTTCTGAGAGCAATAGGTAAATCAATATCAGAAGTATTACAAATACCTGTGTTTGTTGTTGACTCACTCATAATTGGAGCTATCACCGGGTTAGACTTTCTTGGTGCTTCGGGTGTGAGGTTCTCTTGATGTCTTGATTTTGGCCTTCTTGAATAGACTAGCATCTCCCTATCATTCTGTTTTTCCACATCTCCCCCTGAGTTCAAGTTTCCTTCTGTATATGGCAGATTAGTATGAGGAATAGGTGGAGAAGGAAGAAGTTCAAAGTCCAAAAAACGATCTTCACTAGAAATCTCCCCCTGTAGAGAAGTTTTTTTGAAGAAAGGAGTGTTTTCAAAGAATGAAACATCAAGACTAACAAAGACCTTTTTTGTGGAAGGACCAAAACACTTGTACCCTTTTTGAGTAGGAGAATAACCAATGAACACACACTTGATAGCTCGAGGATCTAGTTTACTTCTATTAGGGGAGTGAACATGAACAAATGTAGTACATCCAAACACCTTGAGTGGTAAATTAGAGGGTAAACGTGAAGTGGGAATTTTTTTTAAGGGTATTGAGTGGAGTTTCAAAGGAAAGAACTCGACTAGGCATCTTGTTGATAAGATAGGCAGATGTTAAAATAGCATCTCCCCAGAACATTTTTGGCATATTGTTAGTAAACATCAATGCACGAGCTACTTCAAGCAAGTGTTTATTTTTCCGTTTGGCTACCCCATTTTGCTGTGGAGTGTTGACACACGAACTTTGATGAACTATTCCATTAGTTTTCAGATAATCTCCCAGAATAGAATTAAAGTATTCTGTTCCATTATCAGTACGCAAGATCTGAATGTGAGTTTGAAATTGTGTTTGAACAATGGAGTGGAAATTTTTAAACACATCACGAACATCAGTTTTGTCTTTTAAGAGATAAACCCAACAAACCCGAGTATGACCATCAATAAATGTAACAAACCAATTTGTGTGAGTGCGAATAGAAATACGATAGGGTCCCCATAGATCACTGTGAATCATAGTAAATGGTTTTGAAGGTTGGTATTTTGATTTTTGAAATGAAGTACGTTGATGTTTAGCCAATTGGCAGATTTCACACTGAAAAACAAAGTCTTTTTTATTGGAGCAAATAGAAGGAAACAAGTGTTTCAAGTACTGAAAACTAGGATGATCTATTCTAAAATGCCATAACATAATTTCACTTTCCCTAGAACTAGATGCAGAATTACAGATTGTAGCTTGAAGCTGTCTACTCACATTTGCCTCATCAAAATAGTAGAGTCCCTCACATTCCTTAGCACTGCCAATCATCTTCCCCGATGATAGGTCCTGAAAAATACAATGAGAGGGAAAAAATTTGGCAAGGCAATTGGAATCTCTTGTCAATTGGCTGACTGATAATAAATTGCAAGACAGATTTGGGACATGGAGGACAGTTTCTAGAGTTACAGAATCAGTAAGTTTTATAGTTCATTTTCCAGCAACTGTAGAGAGTGAACCATCTGCAATTTTAACTTTAATGTTGCCAGCACAAGGTGAGTATGTAGAAAAATGTGATAATTGCTTGTCATATGGTCAGAAGCACCAGAGTCGACAATCCAAGGGTTTTTGGTTAGGGAAATAGTGTTTAAGGCTCTCAAAAAATTACCTCTGTGTGCTAATGAACCAGAGGACACATGATTGGAAGACTGACCAGCAGTTTGAAGGCTTGAAAACAGTTTGTAAAGTTGCTCCATCTGTTCTTGGTTGAAAGTATTTTTTAACTGATTATCATTGTTGGTAGCCTCCATCTTTCTCTCGGTCTGATCATCAACAGAGGCTTGATATCCACGGCCTTTGTTCATTTGCCTTGGTTTCTAGTCTGGTGGTTTTCCATGCAACTCCCAGCAAGTATCCTTGGTGCGCCCAGTTTTGTGACAATGTTCACACCAGGGTCTTTTCTTCTGCTGATTCTGACTTGACCCATTCGGTGCCCTTTTTGACATCAGTGCAGATGTTTCTGGTTCAGTAAAGTTCTTGGGTTTTAGCATCACCTTGCGTCTATTTTCTTCTCGCCTCACTTCTGAGAAGACTTCACGGATGGAAGGTAGAGGTTTTCGACCGAGAATTCTTCCTCTAACATCATCTAACTCCTGATTGAGTCCAACCAGAAATTCGAAGACTCTTTCATTCTCTAGCCTTTTTTTGTACCTTACACTATCTCCAGAGCATTCCCATTCTTCTTCATAACTCAGATCAAGTTCCTACCATAGAGATTTCATCTCAGTGTAGTAATCAGTAACTTCTCTTTCTCCTTGTTTCATTTGTCACAGTTGGGTTTTAATCTCAAATATTTGAGAAGAGTTCTCCACATCAGAGTATGTCTCAAGAAACGGCATCCCAAACTTCTTTTGCTGATGGAAGAAACATATAGGTTTTTCCGATGGAAGGCTTCATGGAGTTGACCAGCCACGCAGTCACCATCGAGTTCTCTGACTTCCATTTTTGCAGAGAAGCATCAATTGAGGATGGCTTCTTTGTTTCACCGGTGAGATATCCAAGTTTGCTTTTTCCTTCGATCACAAGTTTGATTGATTGAGCCCATTCGAGAAAGTTTTTCCCATTGAGTTTCTCAACCGTGAATTGAAAATTGGAGTTGTCAGACCCATTTGAATTCATGGTGTTCATGACCTCCGTTTCTTCAGTGGTTTCAGCAGATGAAGACTCTATGCTGTCAACAGTGGTCTTCACCATTGATGGCTAAGGTTAGAAAACCCTAGACTCTGATACCATGAAAACAAAAATGGTGAGAAAACATTGAAAACAGAAATGGTGAGAAAATAGGTGAGAAAACAGAAAGAGAGCTTTTTCTGTATTGAATTGTATGAAAATCTGTACATATACAGCACCTATTTATAACATAACTATGAAATAAATTCTCCTAAAATTATGGTCTAGAGTTATGGAACAAATTAAGGGCCTAAATTAGGGAAATAGTAAACTCAACTAATTAGGGACAGTAAACGACACTAATTAGGGATTTCTACACACTAAATCAGGGATTTCATGTAAATCAGGGATTTCAACAACTTCCTCTTCAACTTTACCAGCCTCAAAAAGCTTTGCTCCCACCATTAGCTGACCATCAATTACAGGTGAACCCTTCTGAGTTTCAGAGGAAACCAACCCACAAGAACCAATCACACTTTGTCCCCAACTATCAACAGATTTGGTTTTCAATGCTTCGATGATTTCCAATCCTGTTGCGACAGTGTCCAATCTCACCAGCATTTGATCGAACATTTGGGTTGCTTTGGTGCAAAAGCTTGCAACATCAGCACGTATGTCCATTCGCAGCCGCTCTAGTGAGTTTTCCAATTTGGACTCCAAACGTGTAAGCCCTTATCGTAACCGAGTCATGTCCTCATCTAACAGCACCATCACACCAGCAACCATGGCCAAGACCGCCAGCTCTGATACCAATGTTACGCACCAACCTGTAGAAGAACAAAAAAAGAGAACAGTAGAGAAAATAAATGATTATAAAAGAAGAGAAGAGATATTAGAGAGAGAGAGAGATGAGGAATTTCAGAACATTTTCATTCATGCTTGCTACCAGAGTAACAGCTGCTGTTTTATACAATAATAAACCGTAAAGGAAAATAACGAAAATATCACTGATTATAATGGACACACGACTCAGGCTTGTCCATCACTGGCTAATACCAGTAGACCTAATTTGTTACTTACTAACAACTAGTGACACCAACTAATTATTTAAAAATGACCCGTAACAGATTATCATGTCAGAGGCAACAAAACATCCTTATCCTGTCCATGATTGAAAGAAAACTCTAAGTAACTATAAAGAATATTAATAAACTCAAAAAAGTGAAAACCAACAACATCTAGAACAGCTAGTAACATAAAATTTGATAAGAAAAAGCTTTGAATTAGTAAAAGAAATTTAAAAAACATGTGATACGAGCCTAATCACAATACCAAGAATTATACAGAAAAGAGTTAAGGAGAAGAAGAAAAAGGAGAAATAGAGATAGGATGAGAAATATTCAAGAAGAAATAGAGCAACACAAAAAGAGAGAATTCATGATTCTTTTTCTATATCCCCTGCCATGTTACAGCAGCTGTTTATATAGTCACAAGCTGTAAGGGAAACTCATAAAAATAACAGAAATGACACTAACAAAACTACACAGTAACAAAACGCATCACTTCACTTAAACACCATCAAAATGTATCGTTTCATTAATCTCTCGTGATTATGCCTGTATCTAGGGGTGAGCGTTCGATCGAATCGAGTGAAAAAAATTCGAGTTAGTCGAGTTTACGAGTCCTATTTTGTCAACCGAACTGAATTTGAAAATTTAGCAAATCGAGTCGAGTGAAAAGAAATTCGAGTCGAGTCGAATAAATTTATTCGAGTTAAAATAAATTTTCAGTTATATTTAAGCATGATAAAACTAAATTTTGGGTAAATGAAATTGTTCAATTCTCTAAATCAAAATCAATGAAAATATAAGCAAATGTCAAAAGTTCAAGGCTTATGGTGAAATTTAAATTGCTTACTCAACTAAAAAATTTCAAAAATTAGATACGGATACGTGAATACATCTTATAACTAATATAATACTATATATAAATATTATTTTTCTTTATAAATTAAAAAAAATTGAAAAAAATTTATTTATCAAATTCATTTTAATTATTATTAATTTTAATGATTTTGGACCACATTACTCGTAAAAGAGAGATAGAGACCGAAGAGAAAGAGAAAAAGGGAAGGAAACAGAGGGGGGACATAGCAGCAAAGAGAGGAGAAGAAAATTGGGTAAATTTGAAAAACATGCTGTCAATAACCAAATTATTGTTAAAAGGTATAATGGATAAAAATTATTTGAAAAAGAGAAATGAACAATTATAAATTATTATAAAGGATATTGTAAAGACAAAATTACCCTTAATGAAAAAATCTATTTTTCCTTTCTCCTCCATTAAGAAAATATTATTTTTTAAAAATTTTAATTAAAAATAAATTTTAAAAATAAAATATTTTAATATTTATTTTTTTAAAATTTAAAAAAATAAAGAAAAAATAATTTTAGAAAAAATAATGTTATTTTAAAAAAAAAAAGTAATTAAAAAAATAAATAAATAAATTTAAATTTAAAAAAAAAAAATTTTAAAATTAAAAAAATATATTTTCAGAAAACTTTATTTTTTAATTAAAAAATAAATTAAAAAATAAGAGAAAAGGGAAGGAGAAAGTTTTTTTATCAAGGGTAATTTTGTCTTTACAATTTTCTTCTTAATAATTTTTTATTTTTTATTTCTCTTTTTCAAATAATTTTTACTCATTATACCATTTAACAATAATTTGGTTATTGACAGCATGTTTTTCAAATTTACCCAAAAAAATTAGTTCAAAACGACGTCGTTTTGGATTTTACTATTCGGATTTTTGGATAACTGGAACTGTGAAATCTAAATTCGAGCTAAATCGTATAACTCGACTTATTTATTCGAGTCGATCCGAAAACTCGAAAAACTCGAATAATTCAAACTATTTAAACCAAAATTTGAAATTTTAATCGGTTTTTTCGAATCGAGTCGGATTCTGCTCACCCCTACCTGTATCAATACTAGAGGTGGCAAAATGAACCCGAACCCGAAAACTCGCCCAGAAAAACCCGAACCCGAACCCGCTCAAACCCGTTTTGACTAAAAAGTCAAAAACCCGAACCCAAAAAACCCAAACCCGAATAGGCCCGAACCAGAATGGGCTCAAATCCGAATGGACCCGAACCCGAATGAGCCCGAACCCGAATGGGCCCGAACCCGAATGAGCCCGAAACCGAATGGACCCGAACCCGAGACCGGCCCGAACCCGAACCCGAATTTAATACTAAAAATAAAAATAATCAAATTGTAATTAAATATTTTTTTTACAAAGCAATAACTTTAATTATTAATTTTATTCTAATTTTTTTAATAATTTAATTAAAATTTAATATTATATATATATATATATGATGATGATGAAATAATAATTTTATCAAAAAGTAAATTATATTTTGTACTTATAAGTTATAACTTTAACGTCTTATATCATGATGAATTTACAATCTAAATATTTTAAAATTTTGAAAATTTTAGAGATGTGAAAAAAAAAATTGACAATAAAATCAATTATTCTTTAAGGGTAAAGAGATTAATTAAATTGATAAATTCGTTTTCAATTAAATTCATATCTTATTTGAAAACAAAAGCTAGTGTAACTTTTTTTAAAAATTGATTTATTTCGAAATTTTTTGTTACTGCTAAGTAGAGGTGGCAATTTTTCTATTCAATTAAATATTTCAATTCTTTAAGCCACCTGTTTTAGATTTTTGGACTAATTGCCTAAGTGAAAATGAACGCTTATAAGATCTCTTAAGCCTATCATTTCCTTAATTTGTTTATTGCCGAGATTCATACATTTTTTTTCCTTTTAATTCTTTTAATTAAAGGAGAAATTCCAATTTTGCTATTTTCAGCAAGTCTACATAATAACCCAATTCTTTCTTACTTGAACATCAAGTTTGCTTAAAATGAGAAAATTATTTAATTCAAAAATTTAATGACATGAGGAAATCTGAATATTCTCAACCTGTTTTGCTTGAAGATCATGTTTACTTAAAGTGAGAAAATTATTAATCCAAAAACTTAAGGATAGAGGAAAACTGAAAATCTTCACACGCATTAGGGGCAAACCTTTGTTTTGCGAGAAGGAAGAGTGACAAATGGACAAGTCACCATCACGTTTCAAGAAAGCAACCCTTGGCAGTTTTATGTCTTACCAAATGCCAAAAATAAAAATTTGACAATGGTTTAAATGCAAAAAACATTGTCAAAAACTACATGTTTGCAAATATTACGAATATAAGAACACTAACCGACCAATGAAAATTACGAATCTTGATCAATACATAAACATTTAATTCATTTGTCACTTGTCAGTATCACCCCAATGTTCAAAAAGTCAAACCTACAAATTAAGATAAAAAAAATATTATTATAAATGAAACTTTTATTAAATGTTTGCAAAATTGATATTAAAAAGTAAAATATTATAAATTATAAACACACTTACAAATTAAAAGCTCTTGATCCTCCAAAAGATAATTAAAGGTGGACAATCTCCCTTCCAAATGTGATTGCATTCTTTTCCTCATCTAAAACAAAAAATATATATATACTAAATCATTCAAAAAATATTATTTAAGAAAAGTTTCGCAAAAAAATAAAAAAAAAATCTTACCATCATATCCATATAACCAATTTCGAGTGGTAATCAACATTTTCGCATTTTCAGACAAGACAACTTCTCCATTTGTTGATAACTCTACCACCTATACTAAATGCTGATTCTGAAGCAACTGTAGTAACCGGAATGCTTAGCACATCCTTTGCTACTTGTGCAAGGATAGGATATCGAAATTGATTTTTTTTCCAATAATCAAGAATGTCAAGGTCCTTGTAGTAAAACTCTCTAACTTCATCTAAATATATATCCAACTCCGATCTATTTGAATTAGATCGAGAATCAAAAGTACAACAAGCCTATATTAACAAAATAAACAAAGTCACATATCATATATTGTGGTAATAAATGTAAAATAAAATAAAAGTTCAAAAATAACTAAATACTAAATACTGAATTTTTAATTTTAATTAATAATTTAATAAAAATCTAGACAGATATAACTTACTCTCATGTCTTGAGCAATGTCTCTTTGACTACTTCTTTCAATATCACTAGTTGAAGTAAATTGTTGCTCCCCAAATTGACCTCGATACTCTTCAAAAAGCTTCTTCATTTGTTCAAGAATACCTACCCACTTATTTTCATATTCTGGACCCAACTGTCTGAAGACAAACTGCAACAGTTGCAACTTAAAACGAGGGTCAAGTATGGCTGCAAAAGATAGCACCAAAGTTTGTTCCTCCCAATACTTTGTAAACTTACTTTTCATATTTACTGCCATTTGCTTAATGACTGGATCTTCAGATACAAGTTCTTTATCAATATTTTTCTGAATTTGACACACACTTTCAAAATATAAGTTGGAGGTAGGATATTCAGTTCCTAAAAACAAGATGGTTATATCATAAAAAGGCTTCAAAAATGCAAAAATATTCTCAATCCGTGAAATCTCATCATCTTCTGGAAAACAACTATTAAAAGTCTGATCTGCCCTTGCCAAATTTTTAAAGGCAGCAAGATAGTGGAAAAACCTTTCTAGCATCAAATAAGTCGAGTTCCATCTAGTTGGAACATCCAACCATAATCCATTAGAATAATTCAATCTAGCTTGAACTACACATTCCCGAAACTTAATCTTTCTAGCTTCTGAACCTTCAACATATTTCACACAATTTCTTACTTTCACCAAGCCTTCTCTAATCACTTCTAAACCATATTGAACAATAAGATTCAATATATGAGCACAACAACGAATGTGAAAAAATTGGCCATGACATACCAGAACATCTTGTTGTTCAAGTTGACTGCACAACATATGTTGCATGTTATTCATGTTACTTGCATTGTCCAAGGTGATACTAAAAATTTTTCTTTCAATTCCCCAATCTTTCAATAAATCATAGATGATGTTTTACAAAATATTTGCAGAGTGTGGGGGTGCAACATGACAGAAATTCAAAATCTTGGTATGCAACTTCCAATCGGCATCAATATAATGAGCAGTCAAACAAAGATATCCATCAGATGTACATGACGTCCACATATCAGATGTCAAAGAAATCCTACTTGAAACTTTTTCCAAACTAGATTTAAGCTTTTCTTTCATTTTCTTGTGTAGTTTCAAGCAATCAGCCTTGCAGGTATTCCTAGAAATTGATTTGAAATCCTTATTTAAATAGCAACATAAGGCTTTAGTTTTTCTATGTTCAACCCATTCAAATGGATAACCATGCTCAATTACACATTCAGCTATCATTTCTCGATAAACATCTGATTCTATCTTGGTTGATGCCCCTACCCCTACTTCACATTCACGCGCAATACGTTTAGCACATAAATTCAAATGATGTTTCAAAGCACTAGTACCTGAGAGAGTCTCGCCAATTAAAACCTTCTCACAATGTATACATTTATATCTAGCTTTTGAATATCCACGATGTTGTTGATATCTCCTTTGTTCATCGGGTTCGAGCAAAATAAACTCTTCCCAAACTTCAGATCGCTTTCTTGAAGGATGAGTAATGGAAGATGCAGCATGTTCATTAACAGACTCTTGATGACTAATATTACTAAGATCCATTGTATGTGGTTCCAATTTAAAGCTGCAAAAAATAAATAACCAAATGACGGGATTAGTAATTAGTAATTGCCTAATGGTGACCAAAATATCTATGAAAAAGAAAGAAAGAAAATTAGCAAAACTTGTATGAAAAAACCTGACAAAAGAGACTAACATGATTTTCAGATTATGATTTTGGCCTTTTGGGTTATACTTAGATTAGGGTTGGTTTAATTGGGTTATGGACTTATGTCTTTCATGGGATTTTATTTTAGCTGGTGGGTTTAATGGGGTAGTTAAATGAAAAATTAATAAATAATTATTAAGTACTACAAAATCGGTATAAATAATCTAAGCATTCTATTCAACGTTAAAAAATAAAAAATTAAACAGAAAAAAAAAAAACAATATAGGATATAATATCTGCATTGCAATCATCTAAATATGAAAAAAATTAAAAATAAAAAAAATAAACGTCCTGGTCAGAACCAAACTACATCGATCCGATCATTGAAAATAATAAAAATTCAAAGCTAAATCAAAACAAACAAGCTCTTAAAACAGAAAAATGTAAACAAATATACAACGATTGAACAACAGAAAACATAAATCTAGCTATCAGGCAAAGACATGAAAGATTAAAATGAACGATAGAAAAGCAATAAATTAAATCGAACAGATTCATCGAAAAAATAAGAACAAAATTGGAAACTGATGAATCAAACCTTTGATGAGATGAGGAAAAAAAGGGTATTAGATAGATTGGGAATTTCGGAAGAGAATCTGAGGCAGGAGTTTTTAGAAGGTAAGATAGATGTATGGATATTGTTGGGGAGAAAAAGAAGACAAGAACGCAGCTTTATATACAGCAACACAGGGAAATGTGAAACGCTAGGGCTTAATTTCATTTTCTATTTAGGATTTTTTTACATTATTGCCCTTAATTCCATTTTCTATTTAGGATTTATTATTATTATTATTATTATTATTTTCAAATAGAAAGATTTGAATCTATTTTTTTTCAAATAAAAGAAAACATACCAATTACCCAATCATGATCTATACAAAAAAAAAATAAATAACAATACTATTTATATTTAAATGTTAATTCAATAAATTGTAAGTTAATTGGGTCATTCTCTCCAATGGTAGATATTTTATTTTGGATTGTCTTATGGAACTTATTTTGACTATTGATTTGAATATGATTTTAAAGCTTAAAATTTTTATAAAAAAAATTGTTAAATGGAAACTGTTGGAACCTTCAAAATTATATTTTTCATATATAATACAAGTAGAGATATTCTCGAATTTTGGGTATATTTATTATATATTAATAAATAATCATATTAATTATATATTTATTACATATAATTTAAATATAAATTATATTTTTTAGTACTACTTTATAGTTTATACTTTATACTGAATTACTGATGATAGATAGATATATATATATATATATGTATATATATATATATATCCTGACTATAAGCATAAAATTTTTGCATTTTATAAGTATATAAACGAATAGATGAAGATCAGGATTTATTTTTAAAAGTTTTTTATTTTATAGTGAATATATATTATAATGTATTTATATTTTGAAATTCGAGTTCATCAAATCAATTATTTTAAATATCAATATGATTCATTTATAATATATCATATTTTTTTATAATAAATTATTTCAAAATTTGATTTTATATAACAAATTAATTTCTTATTCTTTTGGTGCTAACAAATATTAATTTTAAAAAATTAATATAATTAAAAATATCATATAATAGCAAAATTATAAAAATAATAATAAATTAATAATTTGTTTTTAGATATAAATATTTAAATTACGTAAAAATGATTACATCTAATATAAAATAAAATGATGTAAAACATACACGAACCCAGACCGAACCCGAACCCAGACCGAATGGGCCCGAACCCGAATGAGCCCGAACCCGAATGGACCCGAACCCGAATGAGCCCGAACCTGAATGAACCCAAACCCGAATGAACCCGACCCGAACCCGCCCAATTGCCACCTCTAATCAATACCCTCCTGATGAAACAATCCTTGTCCTCAAGGATTGAAATCTGAAAATTGTTTTTCCATATCAGTTCAGCATTCCCAACATCCCATCCAAACCTAGTGTGTAGAACAGGGTACAACAATTCTTCCCCGACAGTCCAGTCTCTACTGAACCCTCATACAACAGGATTAAGATTGATATCTTCAAGCAGTGAATTAGCAATTGAGGACCCATCTTTGATTTTGTAGTCATCCTTAGGTGAATTTTCAGCTGCTGAATTCAGATCTTCCACAGCACCTTTTGAACCATCAGAAGTAGAACTAGTTCTCTCAATAGCAGTGTCATCTTTATTACCATCATCCAAGCAGACAATTTGAGCAAGGCTCTTAGACATCTGCTTTATGAAATCATTGGATAATGTAACAGTATTTCTATGCTTACTTTCTCCAACAACACCTACAGACATGAGGTTAGCTTGTTGTCTAGCCTTATGCTCCTGCATGGCTTTCTGCCTGTCCTCATAGAAGTCAAAATCATCTAGGATTGACATATCAGTTTCATAACTGTTAAAGATGTTCAACATCTCAATTCCTTGTTCCCGTTTCACCTCTTGAATGTCTCTACTGTTAGTCGTAGGCTTATTATCATTATTTTCCCTTACGATGCAATGGAACTGACTGCTTGGTACAACTTTGATAATATGCCATTTGACAGGGAACAGACCACTCCATTTATCTTGCTGCCAGTAACCCATACTCTTGTCAAAATTAACTGGTCCAACCATTTCAGCAAACCCACAGAATTGAGCACTAGCATTTACCCAAAAGAAGAGAAACACTCGGCAAGTGTCTTGGTTCTCCTTGGTTTCACGATAATCAGTATCCAATTTTTTGTTCCCATTAGGTGTACTAGCCCAGACACCGTATTTGATACTCTTGTGAACATTATCCTTGCAATCAGTGGTGAAGTCTGGCCTGTTATAAGACTCATCATAGACCTTGGCTTCAGGTGGCATTGTGGTAGAAAATACTCCAACCTGAATCTTGCCTGGCAGCAGCTGGAAGATATCATGGAGTTGATCCTTAAAACCACGAAAAAGCATTTCATCAACCTTATCCAAGACAGACATCTTAGTATGATCTATGCGAAGTGACTGCCTACTCAACATGTCAAATACACGACTAGGAGTGCCAACAACAACATGAACACCTTGAATAATGCATTGATCCTCGCGAACACTTGTCCCACCAACACAGGCGTAGACCTTAACACCAAGGTAATCACCAATTGCCCTCATCACCTTCTCAATCTGTTGCGCCAACTTCCTAGTGGGCGCCAAAACCAGAGCTTCGTATCGGACTATACCATAATCAAGTTGCTGTAGAATTCCAGAACAGAAAGTTGTTGTCTTCCCATTAGATGACAACAACACAGAAGTCATCAGGCCCAAAGAGCTAAATCCTAGAGCAAGTAGATCACGTTGGACATCGCCATGATTTTTGCATACACAAGCATCAATTAAGGTAGTCAATGCAAAAACTGCAGAAGCCCTAACCTCTAGTTGAGGCTCAGATCCATGGTCAAGCCATACCTTAAAAGCTATCAGCTGTTCAGCAAAAAATGGACTTGGCTGGAACGCTGCATTAAGATTATCAACCAATGATGGAAGCTGAGAAAGGCAAATTTCAGCAGCCTTCTTCCCACCAGAATAGTAACTGAGATACCACCTAACAAATTTCTTCAAACCAGTTGATAGCTTATATCCAAGCTCCCTCTGAGCCAAGCTAATATTGGCATGAGTAAACTGAACATCCCCATTTTGTGGCAACTTCATAATATCCCTCTTTGCATTAACCTTCAGAAGCCTCTCCCTAGCCACCATATCATGATTAGCTGCCTCAAATATTGGTATAGGTTTACCCTTCAAAACATTCCTAGTGAAAAAGAAATATGCCATATTTGACATTTTTGTTGGATATAAAATCATGTATATATTAAAAATAGGTTGTAAAATAAATTGGGTATTTATTTCGATTAATCAAAAATCGACCGAATTAACCGAAATAATTTCGGTTCGATTAATTCACCTCTTATACTATTCGGTTAACATTTAAAAAAAATTCGATTAATTGTAATTCGGTTCAATTATTAACCGAACCGACCGTTTGAACATCCCTACCAGAGTACCGGTTAGATTAAATATGCACATCCTCCTCTTCTATTGCCTAGCAATCCAATCTACTGCTTTATTTGCATTCCTATGAATACAATACTGAATCCTTTTTAATATTATGTTTGAATAATGAAGAAGTTATTTCACCATTACACTTCTATAATTCAAAGAATTTGAAAATATGAACATTATTATATATTTTTTGATATCATGAAATATTAATATAGTTAATTTATACAATATAATATAAATATTAAAAAATAAAAAAAGTATATTAAGTACATTCACGATAAAAATTGTACATTCAAGATATAAATTGTGTAATTTATGAATATATAATTACTTTTAATATTTTTAATTTTCTTAACTTTAACTTGTTCATTATTTAAATCATCATTATTTACAAAAACATGATTATATTCTTATTAGTATATTAAAATATGAAAAATATTTATAATTTTTTTAAAATAAAAAGATTGTACATTTTTTATTGTTCACATTTTTTATTATCTATACTACTATAAAACTCCAGAATTTGGTACATAACAATTCAATTGATGAATTTAAAAAAAAAAAAAATCTTCATGTAATAACAAAAAATTAATAAGGATACAATAGTCTTTTATTTTTCTTGAAAATATAATTTAAAATCACTAATACATCTGTTGTGGTTAAATCTAATACATCTCCAAATCTGTTGTGGTTAAATCACATTTTTTATTATCTATACTACTATAAAACTCCAGAATTTGGTACATAACAATTCAATTGATGAATTTAAAAAAAAAAAAAAAATCTTCATGTAATAACAAAAAATTAATAAGGATACAATAGTCTTTTATTTTTCTTGAAAATATAATTTAAAATCACTTTTTTAAAGTTGATAATTGTTCTTTTTTTATATATTTCAAAACTTGACGATTAGTTATTTTTAATTTTTTATATTTTCAAATATATAATCTTTTTATAATCTCTATTTTAATAATAAAATTATTTATTATTTTACCACATTGAGTTTGTCAAGAACTAGTATTATTTAAATCAACTTGTGTATAATATGATAATTTAACAAAAAACAATACCAAAAACCCACTCCTCAAAGATATTAAGAGACACAAAATCAAGTTACCCACCAAACCAAATATTTGCACGTCGATTGTCAACTAGCGGTTCAAAAAGCGATGTAGACTCGTTATCAGTCCACGGTATGGGTGTAAATGAGATACCTGTGTTCACAAGTTATTTGAGTTTGACTCGAAAAAAACTCGAATTTGATTCGATTATTATTGAGCCGAGCTCGAGCAGCTCGAGCTATCGAGCGAGCCAAGTTCGAGTATCTTAATACCCGATTCGAGTAGCTTGTGAGCCTAATCGAGCTTTTTATTTATAATATATATTTTTAATATTAAATTACTATTTTACCCTTAATATTTATACTCTTAAAACTCTAAAACCTATTTTTTTCTCCTGTCTTTCTTCCAGCCGCGCCTCTTCTTCTCTCCCTCACAATCTCACTTTCTCTCCGACTCAACCACTCCCACTCCCACCCAAGGCTTCTTTCCTTCTCTCCGAAATCACCTCTCAGCCATGTCTCTTCTTCCTCAACACGATTACAGGCCTAGAGACTCAATAACACGCCTTGCCTTCTTATCGCTGTCAGTTAATGATTTAGGGGACCACGCTGCAGAAGATTCTCAAGTTTGGGGTATTTGCAAAAGATTTCATTTTACATTTAACTCATCAAATCAGCTTCTGAGTTAGCAGTTGATTTATTAAATTTATGAACATATTTATATATTTATAGGTTCTGGATAGCAAAAGCTTTGTCTTGTATGATAATTTTTTGTGTGTTTAGAAAATTTTGAATTTGATTGTTGTGTTAGGTTTTTAATTTTTATCATTATATGATCTTAAAAAATTTTCATTGTTTAAATACAAACAATTTATGTATAAAACGAGCTCGAGCTCGAGTAAACGAGCTTAATCGAGCCGAGCTCGAATATTTCGATTGTATCTCGAGCCGAGCTCGAGCTTAAAAAATTGTATTCGATCGAGCTCGAGCCGAGTTTCGAGCAACGAGTTTCGAGTCGAGCTCGAGCTCGAGCTTTCACTATTCGAGCTCGGCTCGGCTCGATTACAGCCCTAATACACGGGAAAAAATGAAAATGATGGAGAAGATTGCCAGTCGGGACCAACCTAATCAAATCTGCCCTACAAATTAGAGATCTGTTTTCTTTCACATCATCTTATTGTTTTATTTTTTTATTTTTATTTTGTTTTTTCTTTCTTGATAAAAAAAAAAAAGAAATGAAAAATATAACATTTTTTTTCTTACAAAAATAACTCGTATTTTATATTAGAATGTAAGTATATCATGAAATAAAAATCTAATTTATTTTAATTAGTCAAAATTATAATTAACTTGATGGGAAAAAATTATAAAATATTTTTTCTCATTGAACATATTTATACACAATATGGCTGTCAACTTGGGCCGCCATCATTTCATTTCGACATAAATATCGAATAGCTAATTTGTATATTTTTTTAAGTTAGATTTTTTAATATATTAAAAATTATTAAATTAATTATAATTATTATATTTAAAAAATATATATTTAAAATATGTTGGGAAAAATAAAACCTGGTTACCCAAAAGCAAGCATTCACCCACAACAAGCATTCGAATAAGAAAAGAAAAAGACACAATATTTTTTACGTGGTTCGACCCTTCTTGGCCTACATCCACGATCCCATAAGGATAACATCACTACAACAAGTAGCTTTTGCACGGATAAAACTACAAACCCTCATACAAGTAGCTTTTAAATGGATAAAACTACAAACCCTCATACAAGTAGCTTTTGCATGGATAAAACTACAAACCCTCATACAAGTAGCTTTTGCACGGATAAAACTACAAACCCTCATACAAGTAGCTTTTGCACGGATAAAACTACAAACCCTCTTACAAGTAGCTTTTGAATGGATTAAGCTACAAACCCTCAAATTAAAACACTATGACTCACCACCGGATAATCCTAATACAAGAGTATAGACTATCTCTCACAAGGGTGGTGGGTGAGTTCAACCAAAGCCTAAGCTCTCTACTTATAAGGTAAAAGCCCCCTTGGCTTAACATAAGCAAGCTATGTGGGATTGGGACTTGACTCAAAAATACTCAACAAAATATTCATTAACAAAATCTTATATTAAATTATCCGAATTTAAAAACGAAGAAATGATAAAAGTAATCATCATTTGTGGTTCTTACATTCTGAGCCGCATACCACTCTGATTTTGTACTTTTAAAGTCATTTATTGATCCATGTATTTTGATATTGTAATGAAATAATACTTGCGTTAATATTTCTGTTAAACGTTTGTTGAAGACACGTGTTTTTTTTTTTTTTTTGGATTTTCTTGTTTCCTCTTCTTTTCCTTTTTTTTTCTTTCCTTTTTTCATTACCGAATTATTCATCTTCAGAAGATGAAGACAACGAAGAATTGTCACTGGAAACAGTATCAGCTTCATCAATCATCACCGTAAGCTTTCTTGGAAATTGGAATCAAAAGAAGCAGTGCTGCTCACACTTATCCCATGCCATCATCTTCTTCTTCGTCCTCCATTTGAAGGCGTAAAAGGAGCTCTTTTCGCCTACTAGGATTATATCTTAGGAATTGAGGCCTTGGTGAAAGGTAATTCGTTAATGGATCATAAGGCCTAGGTGAAGGTGTTTCATCCCTGGAATTGTATGATTATGGTGTCTTCCGAGAAAAAGGTTCCTTAGAAGTGACTTTGGGATCAAGATTTGGGGAATTCTTCTGTGAAGCTTTCGGAATGGTCTTTGGTGAGGCTTTTGAATTCAGGATATTTAGGGTTTTTGTGAGATGGGTATTGAAGAAGTTTGATCCTGGAGATTCATTTCCTTCAGCTAAGATTTTCTTTGTTGGAAAAATGCCTTTGAATCTGCAGAAACAGTGGGTGACATGTAAATCTTTACAGTTTGTTTCTTCGGGTTTTGAAAATTCAAACCCATTTCCTGATTGCTTTTTTTTTTTTTACCTAAAGAAACTATTCCGGTTCAAAGTTAAGCTATGTCACAGATTTTTAAAAAATTAATAGTAATATTTATAAATTATATATTAAATAAAATTATTCAACAGATTTTAAAAAAATTAATAGTAATATTTATAAATTATATATTAAATAAAATTATTGATGAGATTTGAATATTAATATTTATCAAAACAATAATAAATACTCAGAAAATCAACCAACCTTGCCCCATTTCCTAATTGCTACAAAAATAGATAAAAATTTCTAACAAATAAAAAAAATGGATTTTTTTAAAAAAATTTAATCTATTTTACAAAATTTTATAATTTTAAAAGTTGATTGTGATAGTGATAAACCTCGACAATCATATTAAAATTGGATTTATCTTATAGTGAATAAATGTCGAATGAATTACAACTCATTGTTAAAGTTCACCTTAAATAAATAAATTAAATTAAGAACATTTGCAAATATTCAAACCTAAGTAAATTATTACCATAAATCAACTATTTCAATTCAACCAAGTTAAACTCGTGTGGAAGCTTGTTGTTATTCAACTGTCTTTTTTTTTTAAATTAAAAATTTACAGAAATATTGTTTGGAAACAAGAATAATGCCATTCTGAATTGCTTATTTCAACGCTAACAATTGTTTAATTTATTATTAAAATATTAATTTTAGTAATCAAAATTTTCCAACGTCTCGAGTATCATAACAAATATTGTTTCAACAATTAATTCATGACTCAAGTGATATTAATTAAATTGAAAAAAAATACATACAAAATAAAATTAAGATATTTATGTATTTTATTCTTTTATAAAAATATTTTAGAAAACTACCTACTTAATAAATGGCTCACCTCTTACAAAACTACTCATTTTTATTTAGAGTTCATTTTTTATAAATTAACAGTAGAATTTTTTAATCTGGGAGTTACAGATTGCCATGTCTCATTTTTTAATTTTTTTAATAGATCTTAAGGGATATGTGTTATTGGATATGTTCAAAGGTCGGACAGTCTGTTCGACCCCGACCCGGGTGAACTTGGATAAGAATATTTGTAATTCTAGTCGGCCCGACCCGAATTATTATTCAATAATTAAAAATTTTATTTAAATTAATTATAAAATATATATTAATATTAATATAAAAATAAAAATAAAAATAATTTATGAATAATTTATGAATAATGAAATGGGCTTACCGGTCGGTCCAAGCCTGGTCCGAAATGGGCTTGGGTAAGGGGAAATAAATTTCGGGCCACGACCCGGCCCATGAGCACTTCTATGTGTTATCTTGCTAACTCAGCTTGTAAAATCTAAAAATTTCATTAACAATAAACGAAATAATTTCTCTTTTTATTTATGTAACTTTTTCTTTTTATGTTTTTTTTTTTCTTTCACATAATCATTTATATAGTGAATGGTAAAATTCTAATATCATCAATCATCCTACCAAATAAAATAAATGCTCAATTAATACTTATAGCAACAATGCAATAATTGATGTCCTCTTTCAAATTTCAATCACTCCATTTTTTTTTTTTTTTTACTTACAGCAACAAGGCAATAAATTTTGACCTCTTTCAAATTTCAATACTCCAATTTTTTTGTAGAAGGAAGGAGTAATTTGAAAATTTAAATCCATTTTTTTAATGAAATTACTAGTACGAAAAAAATTATAATTATATTTAAATATTACATATAAAAAATTAATTAATTAAATTAAATGAACAAACTAACAAACGAATCAACATATATATAATTGAATAAATATAATATAAATTAGACTAAACTCATATATGATATGATGACACTTGAACTTGAAATCGCAAAATTTCAAAATCTTTTTCTTACCATTAAACCAAAATCTCATTTGCTAAATCCATTTTTCTTAACATATGATTTTCATTATATAATAAAAATATATATTCGTTTTGAATTTCATAAATTTTAACTTTTTTCTTTTCAAATTCGGAAGAGGAGAGCTCCAAATTGAAGTCTCGCTATATCAAAATTACAATCAAATTACTCTCTTATTTTTTATTTAATATAAAATTAGAGAAGCTTTAAACTTCAAAGCAAAAAATAAAAAATAAAACAAACCCCACAAAAAAGTAGACCATCACTGATAATAATGGAAGACACAGTCGTTATACTTAGATCTGATAATTTATGTATTTGTGTTGTTTTTGTGTATTTTTTATATCATAATCGTATTTAAGATATTTTATATTTTATATATAAATTTTGATACGTTAATAATTTATATTATATAGATTTTAAAACATTCATATATTCGTTGTTAGAACTTATATAAGAAAGTCCCACATCGGTGGGAGCAACGAAGGAGTTCCTCCTTGAAGGCTATATAAAGAGCCTTAAGGATAAGTATTAAAACCATCCCAAGAATTATCTCTTCCTCTCTTGTATACTTTCTTATATTCTTTGTGAGGTTGTTCTCTCCTAGTATTTAGAGAGAGGTGTTGTAATATTTTCTCATAGTGAAATTCTTCTAGTCTTGCCCCGTGGTTTTTCCCTTTATTCATTGAGGGTTTTCCACGTTAAATTTTGTGTGTTCAGTTCCTATTTTCTCATCTCTTATTTTAGTTGTGAGACACTATTCCGTCACTCTGGTACCTAACAGTGGTATCAGAGCCATTGGTTCGTGGTCCTTATTCCGCTGCAGTGAAAGTGTTGGTTCTTAGTATGCTCTGTGGTTGCAGTATTGTCTGATCTTCCACATCAGAAAAGAATTATTCTTGTTGCTGGAAATAAAGTGTGGTAGTGTGAAAGTGTCTAGGGAAGTTCTGGCTAGGAAAGACTTGGTATTTAAGTGTGTCTATCAGTGACCCACCTCTCTTTCCTGGGAACCTACCTGGTGCACTATTCACGGGCTACGGTCACTGTTCCAGTATACGGGCTATTCAATTGTACTGTACTATTCACAGATACGGTTATTATTCATACGTGTGGTTGTATACTTTTGCAGTAATTGTTAACGTATACTGGATTTGTTCTAGTGTACGACATACGGTACTATTCACGTATACGGTACTATTCACGGTGAAATAGTGTAACTCGCTTCAGTTCGTGTACAACCATGGCAGCAAAATTCGAGATAGAGAAGTTCAGTGGGAGAAATTTCTCCTTGTGGAAATTGAAGATAAGAGCAATTTTGAGGAAGGATAATTGTCTAGAAGCAATTGAAAGTAGACCCACAGAAATGACTGATGAAAAGTGGAAAGAGAAGGATGACAATGCTGTTGCCAATCTGCACCTAGCAATGGCGGATTCGGTTTTGTCAAGTGTTGCAGAGAAGAAGACTGCAAATGAGATTTGGGATGTTCTAAACAAATTGTACGAGGTGAAGTCACTTCACACCAGAATATTCTTGAAGAGGAAACTCTACACTCTTCGAATGAGTGAATCCACGTCGGTAACGGATCACATCAACACTCTGAATACGCTATTTGCTCAACTCACAGCATCAGATTTCAAAATAGCGGAAAATGAACGTGCGGAACTTCTACTTCAGAGTTTACCAGATTCGTATGATCAACTCATCATCAACATCACAAATAACAATGTTAGTGACTCTCTTCACTTTGATGATGTTGCCGGTGCTATTCTTGAAGAAGAATCCAGGCGCAAGAATAAGGAGGAAAGGTCAAAAAATTCAAAGCAAGCAGAGGCTTTAACGGTGATGAGAGGCAGATCAACAGAACGTGGCTCCAGTGGGAGTCAGAATCATGGTAGATCAAAATCTCGAAGAAGGAAGAATCTTAAATGCTACAATTGTGGCATGAGAGGGCACTCGAAGAAGGAGTGTTGGCATAATAAGAAGGGTGGAGAAAAGAATTCTGAAACATCAACCTCCCAAGGTTGTGTTGCAAGTACCTCAGATGATGGAGAAATCTTGTATAGTGAAGCAGCGACTAGTTCTAAAGGCGGAAAGAAACTCAATGATGTCTGGATAATGGATTCAGGTGCGACATGGCACATGACTCCACACCGAGATTGGTTTTGCACTTATGAACCTATTTCGGAAGGATCTGTGTTCATGGGAAATGATCACGCCTTAGATATTGCTGGAGTCGGTACCGTCAGATTAAAAATGCATGATGGTACTGTTCGCAAAATTCAAGGGGTACGACATGTGAAGGGCTTAAAGAAGAACTTATTGTCAATTGGACAATTGGATGACCTCGGGTGCAAGATCCACACTGAATGTGGAATATTGAAAGTAGTGAAAGGAAACCTTGTGGTGATGAAAGCAGAGAAGATCACAAGCAATCTATACATGCTTTTGGGAGAGACGTTGCAAGAGGCAGATGCATCAGTTGCAGCAGCCAGCCAAGAAGAAACGACGATGATGTGGCATCGCAGATTAGGCCATATGTCAGAGCGAGGCTTGAAAGTCCTTGCAGAACGCAATCTCCTGCCCGGGCTCAAAATGGTCAATTTACCTTTCTGTGAGCACTGTGTGATAAGCAAGCAGCATAGATTGAAGTTTGCTAAAGTAACTACAAGAAGCAAACACATACTGGACTTAATCCATTCTGATGTGTGGGAGTCACCAGAAATATCCCTGGGTGGAGCAAAGTATTTTGTATCATTCATTGATGACTATTCCAGGAGATTATGGGTGTACCCAATCAAGAAGAAGTCTGATGTGTTTCCAGTATTCAAGGAGTTCAAAGCACAAGTAGAGCTTGAAACTGGGAAAAGAATCAAGTGCTTGAGGACAGACAATGGAGGAGAATATGTAGACGGTAACTTTCTAGCATTCTGTAAGAAAGAGGGTATTATGAGACAATTCACGGTTGCACATACGCCTCAACAGAATGGTGTAGCAGAGCGGATGAACAGAACTCTCCTAGATAGAACAAGAGCCATGCTGAGAACAGCGGGATTGGCCAAATCTTTCTGGGCAGAAGCAGTCAAAACCACCTGTTATGTGATAAATCGATCACCATCAACGGCGATTGGTTTGAAGACGCCTATGGAGATGTGGAAAGGAAAGCCAGCTGATTATTCTTCTCTACATGTGTTTGGATGTCCTGTGTACGTGATGTACAACTCCCAAGAAAGAACAAAGCTGGATCCAAAATCCAGAAAATGTATATTCTTGGGTTATGCTGACGGTGTTAAAGGGTATCGCCTGTGGGATCCCACTGCCCGCAAGGTTGTTGTCAGCAGAGATGTAGTTTTTGCAGAAAATGAACTGCAAAGTGAGCAAACAAATGACAACACTTCAAAAGAGACTGCTACAGTGCAGATGGATAGAAATTCTCAAGAAGATGATTCTTCTGAAGCAGAACCAGAGCATGAGGTACCAGAACCAGTTGAGTCTGAGGCTGTAGAAGTTCGACGGTCAACTCGTGAGAGAAGGCCTCCAAATTGGCACACGGAGTATGTTACGGAGAGCAATGTTGCATACTGTCTTTTAACAGAGGATGGAGAGCCATCAACTTTTCATGAAGCTACTAGTAGCCCAGATGCTTCTCTGTGGATGACAGCAATGCAGGAAGAAATTGAAGCTCTTCACAAGAA
Source organism: Fremontodendron californicum (assembly GCA_030761205.1). NCBI lineage: Eukaryota > Viridiplantae > Streptophyta > Magnoliopsida > Malvales > Malvaceae > Fremontodendron > Fremontodendron californicum. The sequence goes on from JAULJL010000005.1 coordinate 33,336,253, forward strand.
CGAGACATGGGAACTGGTGGAATTACCACGTGGCAGAAAAGCCATTGGTAACAAATGGGTCTACAAGATCAAGCGGGATAGCAATGATCAAGTAGAACGATATCGTGCTAGATTGGTTGTAAAAGGATATGCTCAGAAAGAAGGTATTGACTTCAACGAGATATTTTCTCCAGTTGTCAGACTTACTACTATCAGAGTAGTGTTGGCTATGTGTGCTGCATTTGATTTACATCTTGAACAACTAGATGTAAAGACGGCTTTTCTACATGGAGAGCTTGAAGAAGAAATTTATATGCTCCAACCAGAAGGTTTTGTTGAAACAGGCAAAGAGAACTTGGTTTGCAGGTTGACCAAATCTCTGTACGGTCTAAAGCAGGCGCCCAGATGTTGGTACAAGAGATTTGATTCTTTCATAATTAGCCTTGAATACAACAGACTGAGTTCAGACCATTGTACGTACTACAAGAGGTTTGATGATAATGATTTCATTATTTTGCTGTTGTATGTGGATGACATGTTGGTGGTAGGCCCCAACAAAGATCGAATCCAAGATTTGAAGGCACAGTTGGCTAGGGAGTTCGATATGAAGGACTTGGGACCCGCAAACAAGATTTTAGGGATGCAAATTCACCGAGACAGAAAAGACAGGAAAATTTGGCTTTCTCAAAAGAATTATCTGAGGAAGGTCTTGCGACGCTTCAACATGCAAGACTGTAAGCCAATATCTACCCCACTTCCTGTCAATTGTAAATTATCCTCAGGTATGAGTCCTAGCAATGAAGCAGAGAGGATGGAAATGTCTCGAGTACCGTATGCATCAGCGGTGGGAAGCCTTATGTATGCTATGATATGTACAAGACCAGACATTGCACAAGCAGTGGGAGCGGTCAGTCGATTTATGGCAGATCCTGGTAGAGAGCATTGGAATGTTGTTAAGAGGATCCTTAGATACATTAAAGGAACCTCAGATGTTGCATTATGTTTTGGAGGATCAGAACTTGTTGTCAGGGGTTATGTTGATTCAGATTTTGCAGGTGATCTTAATAAAAGGAAATCCACTACTGGCTATGTGTTCACACTTGCAGGAGGAGCGGTAAGCTGGTTATCTAAGTTACAGACTGTTGTAGCTTTGTCTACTACAGAAGCTGAGTACATGGCAGCTACCCAAGCATGCAAGGAAGCAATATGGATACAAAGGTTAATGGAAGAACTCGGGCACAAGCAGCAGAAGATTATTGTGTATTGTGACAGTCAGAGTGCCTTGCACATTGCAAGGAATCCAGCATTTCATTCCAGGACAAAGCATATAGGTATACAGTATCACTTTGTTCGAGAAGTAGTAGAAGAAGGAAGTGTGGATATGCAAAAGATTCACACCAAAGACAACCTAGCAGATGTTATGACAAAGCCAATCAACACTGACAAGTTTATTTGGTGTCGATCCTCCTATGGTCTATCAGAAACGTAAGCAACATGGAATGGCAAGACAGAAAGAGTGGTGTGAAGATATGATTGGTTTAATCAAATCTTCAAGTGGGAGAATTGTTAGAACTTATATAAGAAAGTCCCACATCGGTGGGAGCAACGAAGGAGTTCCTCCTTGAAGGCTATATAAAGAGCCTTAAGGAGAAGTATTAAAACCATCCCAAGAATTATCTCTTCCTCTCTTGTATACTTTCTTATATTCTTTGTGAGGTTGTTCTCTCCTAGTATTTAGAGAGAGGTGTTGTAATATTTTCTCATAGTGAAATTCTTCTAGTCTTGCCCCGTGGTTTTTCCCTTTATTCATTGAGGGTTTTCCACGTTAAATTTTGTGTGTTCAGTTCCTATTTTCTCATCTCTTATTTTAGTTGTGAGACACTATTCCGTCACTTTGGTACCTAACATTCGTATCATATTTATATTATTTTTGTATTTAATATTATGATCTAATTATACTCCACAACGGCATTCCGAGTGTTTGAGAACAAGCGTCTGAGTTTCGGCCTGAGCATAGCCACGTGCAAATCCGAAAAGCCCACACTCTCACACAAACGATCGGCATTTCCCGCACAGTAAAAAAATATGGGGTTACGCCCCAAAATGCCAAGAGCTCTGCCATTGTGCTTACCTTGAGAGAAAGCAAGGTTCAGAACCATTAAAAGCACATCTTAAGCGCAAATGATTCAACAATTTTTTTAAAAGGTGAATTTTCGTAAGTTTAGAATTTAACTTTCAATATTTATAAAAAATCTTAAATTTTGATTTTTTTATATCAAAAATAAATTTTAAATCGCAAATAAAAAAAATATTACAGGAAAATTAACCACAAACTCATGATACCCTACGAATCCTAACAATTATTGAAGTAAAGTGAATTTAGTTTAAATTGGTTTTAAGAAGATATTTAGATCAATCTAGATAGCATTTGGTATCACTTGCAAGATAACCGTGGTGATTTAATTATCATGGTGATAAGATTACCAAAATGATTTGATCATTAGTGATTTTATACTATCATGTTTGGTATAATATTATAAATCACTAATAATATTAAACTACAATATTTGGTATTACAAGAAAAAAAATCATCAAATACAAAATATCCAAAATAACATTTCCAAAAAAGAAAAAATAAATATTCTTTTTTTTTTATTTTTATATATGGACATTTTTTTCCCTTTTTTTTTAATGTTCAGATTTTTACTTTTCAAAAAATATTTCTGGATAAAAATATACAAAACTTATACCATAATAAGAATAGAATACAAAAAATATTAGGCAACAAAGTTACTGCTATCTTCACCTTAAAACACAAAAGTCACAAATTTTTTGGCCAAGTTTAGAGGTCTATGCTAAAGATTAGCTAGCAGTTTTTCACACGTGTTTTTTTCACTATTATCAGGGTAAATTAGTAATAAAATAACATAGAAAATTACTTTCTCATGGTAATAAAACTTTTCCATCATTTTGGATGGAAATTAGATCACTTCTTAAGATAGTAATCTTATCACCCCAGTGATTTAAGATTACTGCCACGTAGAATTTTTAAATTGCTAACACACAAAGTGATGTAATTATTGAATGCAGATCACCCTCATTTTTGAGATGATCAACCCATACCAAAGATTTCAGTTTCAAATCAATAACATGATTACAAATGCACCTTAAAATTAACTCATTTGAAATGCAAGTCATCCGAAACATATTGTTAAGGGAAAAATATATTCATGCAAGATTTGATATAAAATACATTAAATTGTTTTTATTTTAATTTGAAAATAATTCGTATTTGATATACTAGCAATGAAACTTTTTAACTCTACAAGCGAAGTTAAAAAAATTTCATATGTCTCATTTTCTTTTATTTTTTAAATATACCTTAAAAAATATGTGTCATGCGATTATAAAATCTAAAAAATCTCAATTTAGAAAAAATATAAAACAAGAAAGATTTTCTTGTAGATCTGCCTTGCAGAAGTTGAACTTAGATTTATTTTTATTTTTTTGTAAGGCAAAAGTAGTTAATTAATAAAGAATTTAGCACATCAATAATTATACAGAGAAACAGAAGGTGACAACTCAGAAACACCCAAAAAACTGATTATTACAACAAGGTCAGCTGCTCATGGTGATTAATGTAATATGAATTTGCCTCAAATTAAGCTTAGTTTAAGCCTTATAAATCCCTTCAAATTTCAACTCTAGAGCTCTATCTCCAAAGTCCAAAGGCTCCAAACAGACAATGGCCTCAATGCTGAAAAAGCAAAGCTCCATCTTCTTCCTTATTCTCTTCTTCACCATCATCATCTCCTTATTCTCAACCCTTGCCATCGCTGATCATCGATCAGATTCTGAGGTTTTCAGCAAATACGACATATCTCCATCATCGCTAGGGCTCAAACGAGAGAAACTATCCCACCTTCACTTTTACTTCCATGACGTAATCTCTGGCAAAAATGCTACTGCTGTTCGCGTTGCCGAAGCACCCTCAACCAACCGTTCCTCATCATTCTTCGGAGCCATAAATATGATCGATGACCCTTTGACGATCAAGCCCGACATCAACTCCAAAACGGTGGGAAGAGCACAAGGAATGTATGCATTCGCATCGCAAACTGATCAGTTTAGCTTGTTAATGGTGCTCAACTTTGCTTTCACGGAAGGCAAATATAATGGTAGCACTCTTAGTGTTTTGGGGCGGAACAAGGTTTTTTCCACTGTGCGAGAGATGCCGATCGTTGGTGGCAGTGGGGTTTTCCGGTTTGCTCGTGGCTATGCTCAGGCGAGGACTTACTCAAACACTCGAGTCCATTCTACTGTGGAGTATAATGTTTTTGTATTCCATTATTGATGATGCGTTTTCTCTAACATTTTTAGTATTGCTTACATTTGTGGGTATAATTTGCTTGATAAGTAATTCTGTATGTTAACAGAATTCATAATAAGTTTTCAAGCTTCGTTATCTTAATTTACATATATGATATATAAAATGATATATAGTCCATACATATATGTAAGAATATGACATTTGTTACATCCTTTGATGTTATATTATATGCTAAATTAATGATACTATAATTAAGCCCCCCGTTTCACAGGGGTTTTTTAAATTTTTTTTGTAATTTTTTTAATTAATTAATAATAAATTTTATTAAATAATAATTTTTTATTAAATTTTTTATTTTTATTTTAAATTTTAATAATATTAATATAATTGTTTTTTAATTATGAAATTAAATTATTATAATTATTTATTTATGAATTACATAATACAAATTCATTTTCAATTGTTATTTATATGCATTTTTAAATATATTTAGATCTTATTATATAGTGCATATTTTTATATATAGGAGGTAAAAATAATTAATAAAAAATTAAATTTTATTAAATAATAATTATTTATTTATAAATTTTAATAATATTAGTATAATTATATTTTTTAATTATGAAAATTAAATTTATGATAATTGTTTATTTATAAATTACGTAATACAAATACATTTTCAATTATTATTTATATGCATTTTCTAAACCTATTTAGATCTTATTATATATATTTATTTATAGGAGGTAAAAAATAATAAATAACAAAATAAAATTGTGGTTTGTATTTTATTCTCTAGTTGAATCGACTTTCTCAAATATGTTAGCAGCAAGTTCATTTTTTTTGGGTTAAATTAATGAACTACTAACTCATTTTTATATTTTATTTTGCATATTTAATTATTCAAATAAAAAATAACTAAAATAAAATTATGGTTTATATTTAATTCTCTCGATTGATCAGCTTTCTGACTCTAGCTAACAACAATTTTTTTTTTTTAAACTTTTTTTCGAGTGAATTAGGTATGGATCTTAAATCAACATCGAGTCAACGTTTGGACCAATCCCTTTAAATACATAATTTAAAAATAAATTAATATAACTAAAACTAAAAAAAAAAAAACTTAAAACTATAAAAATTAAAACTAAAAAAATAAACTAAAAAATATAATAAAAAAAAAAAAGCTTTTCAGGTGACCTGTGATCATTACAGATTTTTTCGGTTTTCTCACACTGGTTAGCAGTAAATTCATTTTTTTTTTTACGAGTGAATCGGGTACGGATCCTAAACAGACCCGTGAATCAACGTGGAGATCGATCCCTTTAAATACATCATTTAAAAATAAAATTAATAAATTAACAAAAATTAAAAACAAAAATTAAAAACAAAAAAAAGCTTGATGCATGTCAAGCAAAGAAAGCTTGACATGTGTCAAGTTTTCACCCCCTTAGGGGATTTTTTTTAATAAATTAGGTATAGATATAGATGCCTTGCAAAGAAATTGACAAATACTGGTACCATCGCACTCAAACATTTTCTAAATTTCTATTTTATCTTCTCTTTGTGGGTGAAATAGTATTGTTTCTTTTTCTCTCTTAAAAAAGTCAAAATATCTGTTAATATTGAACACGACACGAAAAAATAATACGAATATGATAAGAATACACGAATGTCTCAAAATTTATATAATATGAATTATTAACGTATCAAAACTTATATAAATATAAAATATTTTAAACACGATTATGATATAATAAAATAAATAAATATGACATAAATACATAAATTATCAAATTTAAATCAAATGGACGGAAAAAGAATAAAAAAAAAAAAAACAACCAAACGACATTTCACAGAAAAAAAAAAACTGACAAACATAACAGGTTGGGACTTGGGAGGGTATCCAAACTAGTATTTTTTGTTTGTACGATTTTTCGGCTGGGGCAGTTGTACTATTCTTTGGAAGCTTTTCAATTCAATGAACGTATTGAAATAAAGAGTAAATGCATGGTGTTTTTTTCAATTGGTGGTTCAAATTGGTGTACCCTATTCACACAAATTTTATGTAAAAAACAAGATAAATAATAATTTTATTTATTGGATGTAAAATTATAACTTTTGGTAATTCTTAAAATTTTAAAAAAAAAATTTATTATTCTCTTCAGCAAAAAATAATTTGATTAAAGCTCATGATGACTTCATTTTGAATAAACGAACTTCGTCTTAAAGGATTAAGACTTCAAAATTTAATCTTGAATAAGCAAAATTGATCTCCTTCTTTTTTATGGAACAAATTCGAAACGTAACTTTTTGAAAATTCTTGAAAAAAAAAAAGAAGCACGATTATTTGAAAAACATTGAAGAATTTTTACTTAAATTAAATTAATATGAGATAGTTTGAGGAATAATTGTTTGATTATATATATTGAAGAAATGCATTTGATATATTAACGATGAGTTTTCATTTAAAATATGAAATTTTTTATGATAATTGTAAAATATCTTCACATTGAATTTTTTTGGATTATTATTTTTAATATTAGTGTTTTTAAATTTCACAAATGCAATCAGATGGTTGCTATGACCTATAAAATATTTTTTCAGCTGAAAATAATATCAAATACACGTTAAATATATCTTAATGAATATATGTTAAATATAAAGAATATATCTTAATTAATACACGTTAAATATATTTTCCATATGCAAAAAATAATATTGAATATACGTTAAATATATCTCAATGAATGCACGTTAACTTTTCAATTCCATTTTTGAAATTTAAAAGTTGTACTACAGAAAATCCCCATAAAATAATAATATTGGAACTATAAAAAAAATTATTTAAAAAAAATATTTAATTATCGATAAATGAATAAATTATTTATTTATTGATAAATGTAATGGAATCACATACAGATAAAAAAATTATTCAAGAGGTCAGAAATATGCATATTGATGATGATCAAAAATCCAAATGACAATTGTGCTTTACTAACCGTTTTCTTCAAAAGAAGTTTTTCAATTTTCAAACAGTAGTTACCTTAAATAATTATTTGCTACAACATGAAAAAATGTATCGAATGTGATGTGTGCATTATAAAAAATTAAGGATGAGATTCAATTCGATTTTGGTATAAAGAAAGAAAAAAAATAACTTTAAATGCATAATTTGAGAAAGAGAAGGTAAAAGTTGTTAAGTGAAAATTTTCTTACAGTATTATGTGAATTTTTATGTATCTTTTATAGTTTTTTAGAAATTATTAATTTATATAATTATTAGATCCTAAAAAATTATAAAAAAAATTTATTATCTTATGCATTTAACGAGGTTATTTTAATATAGTTGATCAAATCGAAATTGCGAGATTTTATTAATAAACCGAGATTATTAATTTATCGAATTTAATTATATATTATAAGATATTGTTACTTTTCTTTTTTCTATTTACCCTTAATTTTTAAAATGACATTGTTATTATTTAAAGATTTTGTATGAAAAAAAATTATATTCATATATTTGTGTATTTTATATAATAAAAAATGTTTCAATCCCTTTTTATATGTTCCTTTTTTACTTTCACGGAGATTAAGAAAAACAATTTTGATTTTTGTATATTTTATATTAAAATTTAAAATTTTTTTTTTTTTTGTAAAATTGATATTTCATGATTTTTATATATAAAAAGCAAAAATAATCTTAAAAATTAATATAAAATCTAGAAAATAAGAAGTAATAGATGATTGAAAAAAGATAAAGAATTTTAAATGGTTGAAAAGAAAAGAAAATATAATTTTAAGAGATTTAAATAAATAAATGAATGTAACGGAAGTAATATAGTAGCTTTTTAACCCACAAAATAACATTTTTGGCAACAAGTAGTCTACAACAGCACTAATCAGGAAAGAAATGTCACCACAATACCACGTGGAGAAGGGGGAAAAGGAGAGAAACAGTTTAGGCTGCGCCTATGAAGGTCTAAAATGGTGACCAATTCTTCTGACTATAGTATATGAAAAATAATCTTAAAAATTAATATAAAATCTAGAAAATAAGAAGTAATAGATGATTGAAAAAAGATAAAGAATTTTAAATGGTTGAAAAGAAAAGAAAATATAATTTTAAGAGATTTAATAAATAAATGAATGTAACGGAAGTAATATAGTAGCTTTTTAACCCACAAAATAACATTTTTGGCAACAAGTAGTCTACAACAGCTCTAATCAGGAAAGAAATGTCACCACAATACCACGTGGAGAAGGGGAAAAAGGAGAGAAACAGTTTAGGCTGCGCCTTTGTAGGTGTAATTAGTGATATTAAAGATTATGATATCATAATTTTTTTTTTTTTTAAATTAATGAGAATGCTTTTATATATAGACACTTTTGTATAAATTTTTATATAATTAAAAATTTATACAAATTCATTTTTTTATAACATCATATCAGAGTTACTTTATTTAATTTCGGTCTAAAACTCTACCTAGAAATCTAAGCCTATAACTTTTGTTTTCAGCCATCCAATGTTTTTTAGGCACAGTAATATCTTTTTACCCTTTATCTATGATAGCATCTCCCGCCACGTGTTCCATCATCTCATGCCACGTGTTTGGTTATCTTGTCATGTGTTTTTTCTCATGTCAGCATCTGTACCCACGTTGCTGCCATGTCGACATCTGCAGCCATGTGTTTTTTCATGTCAGTCTCATGTTTATGTATGTTCTGTCACGTTATCGCTAATTTGGACAGTTTGATTTTGATTTTAGCTCTATTTATGCTAATTTTGATTGTAAGATGAAAAATTTTAAAATTAATTTTGTCATGTAATATGTCGGGTCAGAAAGATTTATCAATAATTAACTAAATTCTTATCCATTATCGCTGCAGCATTTGAGAACACTATTACTACTACTACTACTATATCACGATAAATGATTTTGCAATCTTACAATTCCTCTTTTCACATTGCACTACATTTTGCCACTCCGACTCCTCTTGTTCAATGCTAACACTAAAACAAATGCTTCTCATACTTGGAGAATTTTTTTTGTTCTAGTAAAAGGGTACGGTGGTTAAGGACTAAGGAGGGTTGCTTTCGATCGGCTAGTTTGTAAGGGACAAAGAACCTCTTTCTAGTACGATCGGTGGCTTAATTAGGATCAATAGTGTATCATTTCGATTTTTGTGTCCGATTATACCGGTCTGTATCGATCTATACCGATCAATATTAACACGTACCGGTTCGTATCGATCAGTACCAGCACGTATCAGTTCGTACGATCAATACCGGTCAGTATCAACACATACCAGTTGATACAATATTATAATTTTTTTTTTCACTATTTGATTGTCTTAAATCAATTTTTAATGTTTTCTCTGTCACGATTATTTTTATTTTTTTCAAAATTACATTTAAAAATAAATAAATTTATTAAATTAATCTATTGAATTTGATTAATAATAATTTATTATATATTTTTATATTTATTTGATGTTTAGAAAATTTGGATATTAAATATTTAAAATTTATATTTACATATAAATATATATTTTATGGAGGTAATTGATGTACATATGTATATGATATATATTTTATTATGAAACTTGAAAATAGGTTTTATATATATATATATATGAAAAAATATTTGAAAAATATCGATAAATTCGAAACGGTACGTCGAAACACACTGATATCAGTACGATACTAATACTAAAACAAAAATAATATATCCACTGATACGATATTGTCTATCTTGATTGGAAGAGGTTTGTGATTTAACCATATCCATGCATCAAAGTTATGAGTTGCAGGAGAATTATTATTATAGAATTAGACTCTCTTCTGGCTGTCCATAACAAGATCCACTGTACCATGTGATTCATATATGGACGTAAACAGCTTTTGCAGAGAGATTTGATTTGTTCCTTTTTTCATATCTACAGAGAAGTAAATTTCTGTGTTAACTATATCTAACTAAAATGGCTCATAAGGGTGATTTTGATATTCTCAAATATCGTTATCCTCCTAGTGATTTACTTACTTTTTTGCCAGAGGATATTACGGATGGGTGTCGCGGCTAAGCCCTTTTTTTGCAGATTTTTTTTATAAAAAAAAAAAAAGAAAAAAAATAAAGTAGTATAGACATCTTTTATTTTCGTTTCGATTTTGATATCGGCCCGTATCTATCGTATCGGCATTTATTGGTCAATACCAGTACGTATCGATCCGTACCGGTTAGTACAAGATTTTGATTTTTAATTTTTTTTAAATTCACTTATTTATTTTTTAAACTAATTTCAATATTTTTTGTGTCATGATCATTTTTATTTTTTTATAATTACAGTTAAAAATAAAATATGTTCATTAAATTAGGCTATTGAATATAATTAATAATAATGTATTATATTTTTTAATATTTATTTTACTTAATGTTTAAAAATTTTAAATATTAAATATTTAAAATTTATATTTGCATAAAAACATATATATGCATGTAATGGATGTATATTTACATGTGTATATAATATATAATTTATTAAAAAATTTAAAAATAAATTATAAATATAAATATATAAAAAATATTTAAAAAATATCGATAAATTCAAAATGATACGTTAAAATACATTAATATCGATACATATTAATATATAATAAAAAAAAATATGTCCACACCGCGATACGATAGTGACCACGTTGATACAAATCCCTTTATATTGCCGCCCAAACAATGGTAGGAGAGCTAATTTCATGCTTTCCGAAATTGGAGTACCCCACCACCATTGATTCTGCAGCCCAATGTTCAATATATAGTACCAATCAGCATTAATTTCTCAAAACCTTTTGAAAACTATATTTTCAAAATTCAAATGCTCATTAATCTCTCAGCAATTAAGTATGGATCTAGTGATAAAACGACGCAATGGGAGAATTTTCACCCATCATCAAAATGAAAGATAAAAGGACAAATTGCTGATTCGTAGCTTTAATATCTATGTTGATGGGCGGGACAATAGTGCTTCATGAATCATGATCCTCTCTATCCCCAACAGATTAAAAATTAAAATAGGCTAAGAAATATTCATATATAATTCTTGGCTTGGAATAAAAAAAAAGAAAAGAAAAGCATGAATTGCACGTCCATTTTGTTTATTGTAAAGTTTTTCAAGTGTGGTGAACTGAGGGCTAAAGCTATTGGCTTATTGCATTATTAATTCCACACGCTTAGCCTGGAAAAGGAATAACTCTCTTTTAATTGTATAATAATAATAATAATTTAATCAATTATTCAGTTGTGTGATTGTGGCAGTCAATTCTTTGAAAAATAAAATAAAATAGCATTTAGTGTGTAGATTTGATAGCACATGATAGCATGCTACAATTCGTTAATTTTAGAAGTTGACATCATTAATTAATGTTTTTAAAATAAACATAAGGTCACTCACCAAGCATAATTTGATTTAGACATTGTATTAATTTTCAGTAAACAAAATCGACACAAAATCTATAGTATGACAAGTAATTTGGTAATAGATCTGTTCATGATCGAGTAGAGTAAAAAAGATCGATCTCTTTTAAAAAAAAAATTGATTGTTCTTAAAAAAATTGATTTCCTTCTTAAAAAATGATACATCCTTCTTAAAAAATATCAATCCTTCCTTAAAATAATCAATCTTTTTTAAAAAATTATATTATTAATAGTAAATTTAAAACAAGTCGAACCGAGTCAAACTTAAACAAAAAAAATACCCAAGGTCTCTTTTTTTTTTTTTGCCAAAATCCATTTTTCAGGTCTATTTCTATCCACGCTCTCTAAATATCATATGGACTCTCAAACTTGAACAGATCTATTTGGTAGCTCACAAGAAATCAAAGAAAGCTACATTCATTGTTATTGAATCATTAATCTAATAAAAAGTTGTCTCAATGAAGAAAAAAAAAACTTTGTAATTTTAAAGTGTCAAGTTTCAAAGTGAGTTTGATTTAATTTTTTATTAGATTTGTTTAACTACATATTAATTCGTTAATTGATTTAATTATTTCCTTAATTAATTTTTTATATAAAATTTAATATTTGATTCTAATTATAATTTTATTTGAAATACTAATTTTAACATCATAAAAATAAATACAGTAATTTTTAACAAAGTCTATCAACAAATCTATCAACAAAGGTGTCACAAGGCATATAGCCAAAAGATGAAGTTAGCCTAGAATAAGAAAACAAATAAAAAGAGAACAAATTAAGGAACATAGGCCACAAAAACCAAAGGGCATATATCAATCATCATATCAATAATGGAAGACATAGACGTTGTACTCCACAACAGCATCCCCTGATTTAATATCGAATGTGTGAGTCTTCGCCTGAGCATAGCCACGGGCAAACCGGAAAAGGCCGCTACCACCAACGATCGGCATCTCCCTCACGGTTGAGAAGACGGTGTTTCGCCCTAGAAGACTAAGGGAACTACCATTGTACTTGCCTTCCATGAAAGCAAAGTTCATTACCATTAACAAACCAACTTCACCACTTTGTGCTGCAGACGCGTAAATCCCTTGAGCTTTTCCCACAAGCTTGGAGTTGCGGTCGGGTGCAGCCGTCAAAGGGTCATCGGCCATCAACACAGCACCGAAACCAGTTTCGGATTTGTTTGTCATGGCTGCGCTGGCTACTCGGACAGCTGTGGGATTTCGTCCGCTGACTATGTCATGGAAGTAGAAGTGAAGGTGGCTGAGTTTCTCTTGCTTGAGGCCTAGTTTTTCTGGAGATATGATGTTTGAGAAGCCATCAGATTTTGCAGAGGCAAGAGTAATTGAGAAGAAGAGCAGACTAAACAGAAAAAGGAAGTTGGAGGAGAGAAGTTTTGAGAGGGTTTTAGCCATGTTGAAAAGTGCAGAGTTTTCAGGATTTTGAAGCAGGAAATATATGGAGAACTAAGATGTGGGGGACTACGAATATATATAGTACAATGAAACAAAAAGTGGGCTTGGTAATAGAATTGAGCTAATGGAGTAAAGTTTCATGAAAAATGGGTTATTTGGAAGAAAATTACAAGCAGCTGGCTTGACAAAGTTAGGCCGGTGGGCTGCCTTTTTGTGCAATGTCTACTAAGCCAATTCAGAAACAGCAATAATCAACTCAAAAATTTGGGTTTTGTTTTTTTCCCTAAATATGAAAGATTGAAAGTAGAGTTGTACATTATTGTATAAAAAAAACCATGGTGCAATCAGCATGTTTCTTATATGTAACAGTTGAATTATATATATATATATATCAGTTTCATTTGTCTTAAAAAAGCATATAAGTTATATGTATGTATATAAATATATAATGGATTATTATCCTGTACATTATCGGTGGACTTTTTTAACTTCACAAACGGGACTTACACACTTTCGTAATTTTTTATACGATTTATATTTGTACAAATTGACCGTTGGATTTAACAATATAATCGTACTTGTTGTGCACGTAAAGTTTCGAATCGATTCGATATCCCTATCATATCGATCGAGAATACTGTTTTTTTCAATATATATTTAACGGTTGAAAGTTTTTACGTTAGAACAAATAGTTAAACATTTTTAGTTTACTCAAAATTCGACGTGCATGATTTATAAGAATAAAATATAAAATACGATGATCGAATTAAAAAAATTTAAATTATATAAAAATTACAAAAATATATAAAAACCGTTTGTGAAATTATCAGAGTATTTTTTTTTTTCTTGCCTTGAAGGATAATTCTTTACCACCATGAGAGGAAAACAATGTCCAAACAGTGTGAGCTACGGAAAGACAATATATTCACTTTGGTCAAAAGATTGGATTCCAAGAAATTTCCTCTCTCTCGGTAATGAAATATATCATATTAGATTTCCAATTTTCCATCTCAAAGGTTATTCATGAAAAATAGAGGCAATGATGATCAAAATCATGTCACTTCAAGATTTCAATAAATAAAAGCGAAAAGGAAAAGTAAAAAATTACTGGTTTTGGAAATTTCATAAAAAGGAGCAAAAAGAAAAAGCAGTTCCTACCATTTCCAAGTTAAAGTAACCTAGCACTAGTTCAAAGAAATGAAAAAGAATAAAAAGTAACCTAGCACTAGTTTGTTGACAATTCGTTTTAAATTATCAAAAAAATAAAATTAAATAAAATAAAAAATTCCTACCATTTCCAAGTTAAAGTAACCTAGCACTAGTTCAAAGAAAAGAAAAAGAATGCTATGAAACGGTTAGTTTATGTTAATATATATATATATTTTTATTTTAAATTATATCATATAATTAAATTTTTGAAAAAGTTAATTATTTATTGTACATTATATATAATAATAAAATGATAAATATTTATTTTAATAATTTATTAATATTTTTTTAATTTGATTATATGATATAATTTTAATGAAAAAAATATATATTAACTCGAATTAATCATTTATAGAATCTTTTAAAAAATATATATATATAGCCTTAAAGAACAGAAGGTACTATGGGGAAAGAGGAAAGTGTAAAGGAATATGGGCAGCTGTCAAGGTCTAAAGATGGCCAATTGAATTGGCCAGTGTCATCGAGCATTTAGGACTCTTATGCCTTTGAAAAGAATCAAACAGCATAGCAAGGCAAGGTCCCCACGTTTAAAAATTGTCCAAAAATCTCTCATGTTTTGAATGAGACTTGGGGTCAAGGTTGCTAATTTCTCTTCTAAGACTATCACGTTCTGGCAATATGTTGTTTCCTGCGATCCCAATACGATCAGCTGATGCAAAACCCAGAATTCAGAATGTTAACAATTAGCAATAAACTGTCATATGATTCACGGGAATTGAATGCAGATTCTTATAAAAACTTTACTGTAAAATGGAAAAGATGGGATTCTAATCCAATCATAACATTCCAGAAAAATGATTGTGATAGTGTATATATAACTGTATATATGCAGTAGTATCTATATTGGGTGAACAACAAAAATCTAGTAAACTTAATCACACAATCTCAACTTGCTTAAAAATGATGCATGTTGAGGAGACTGAAGGCTCTGTGATGGCAATGATCACCTACTACTCCCTGTTTATGTCGACTTACACTGGTTTTTTTTTTTTTATAAAGATGCCACAGTTTGAGAATAGAGAAATGAATTACAAATGTTGAGATTCGAGTTTCAGATATATTGGGTATCATCTTTTAAAAATAATTATATGAACCAACTATGAGATATTGTCACATCATCGACACTGATCAACAATTTGGGAGCAATTAGTGTTGGAGTATTTTAATAAAATAATAATAATAAAAAAAAAAAAAAAAAAAAAAACGTCTTCTTGTTAACTAAAAAGAAAACTTTCAAAGCCATTTATTATTGTAAGTTTACAAAACCTACAATTATTGTCATTTTAATTGCTTACGTTATTAATGCATAAAATTAATGTTTCATTCGTTTTTCTTTTTCTCTTATAGTATAAATAGTGAAGTCATTCTTTATTTTAGAGTATCCCATTTTTAAAAAACAAATTCACTCTTTTAATTGTTTCCTTTAACATCTATTTAAAGATCTTCCTAAGTCTTTTAAGAGTGCTGATTAACAAGGTGAAGAAAGTGTCAATTTTGGTGGAGCTTCTACGTTTTAACTTATGCAGGTGAGCAAGGTGTACAGTGGGTAACTAGACTTGTATCCTGGGAACGGCGTGCAATACAACCTCTTTGCATCGGTTCTTATCACCGAGAGGATACGTATTGTCTCAAGAGAGCGACATATTCCATGCCTCAATCTCCGTCACCTTATTTCAATTATCAGATTTGTGACAATTCTGCAGCAGCAAATTGATCCTCTAGTCCTATCTTGAAAAACTATTGTGCAACATTCTCCAACAATTTGAGAGGATATTTCCTTATGGAGAATGTTGTTGAAAGTTTGCCCAAGACTACTCAAGCCGGTGACCTGAACCGTCCTTTCCTTTTTCATGGTGCAAATTATAAGAGATGGAAACAAAAGACTTTTTTCTACTTGACTCTTTTGAATATCTCCTACATTTTGGTGGAAAAGAGTCTTAAGAAAAAAAAAAATACCGAAGCTATGATTGATGAAGAAAAATCTGAGCATGAAAAGAATGTGAAGAAATGGGAGAAGGATCACGACCACTGCAAAAATTATTTACTCAATTGTCTTTCTGACAATTTGTACGATTATTATGACCAAACTTATTCTTCAGCAAAAAAAATTTGGAAGGCATTGCAACAAAAATATGACACTGAAAAAGATGGATCCAAAAAGTATGCTTGTAGCCATTATTTCAGATTCCAAATGCTCGAAATAAGTCCGTGATAGAACAAGCCCATGATCTCCAGATGCTTGCACATGATGCTCGACGTGAAGGAATAAATGTTGAAGAACAAATGGAAGTCTCTGCCATTATTGACAAATTGCCCGACTCTTGGAAAGAATTTAGGAAGGTCTTCACCATAAACAAAAGGAATTATCCATTGAATCTCTTATCATGCGCTTGAGAGTAAAAGAAGAGCACATAAATCAAGACAATTCACCTGACTTCAATAGCACAGGTAATTCAAAGGTAAATCTTGTCACTTCTAATGAGAACATGCCTAGGACTTATAATAATACAAAAGTGAAACAGAAAAAGAAAATTCATAAAGTTAAGTCTTATGAAAAACAACTTAAGGGTCAATTTAATCAGAGAAAAAACCAAGGGCCTCCTTCAAGAGAAGCACCAAATAATAAAAGAAATGATGGGTGCTATGTATATGGGAAATCTGGACATATAGCAAGAGTATGTCATTTCCGGAAACATGGACCTTCTAATTAGTTTAATGTAACCGAAGAGCCATTTATGGCTATGATATCTGAGATCAACACTGTTGATTCTTCTGAAGGATGGTAAGTAGACTCTGGTGCCTCTAGGCATGTCTATGATAAAACATGGTTTAAAACCTATTCTCTGTTTGAGACAGAGAAGAAAATCTTGCTTGGTGACTCCCACACCACTAATGCCCTGGGTTATGGTGATATTGAACTCAATTTTACTTCTGGTAAAAAATATGATCCTTAAGGATTTTTGGCATAGGGCTGTAATCGAACCAAGCCGAGCCCGAATAATGAGAAGCTCGAGCTCGACTCGAAACTCGCTGCTCAAAACTCGGCTCGAGCTCAATCGAATACTATTTTTAAAGCTCGAGCTTGGCTTGAGATAAAATTGAACTATTCGAGCTCGACTCGATTAAGGTCGTTTACTCGATTTACATACTCGAGCTCGAGCTTGAGCTCGAGCTCGAACTTGAGCTCGTTTAATATACAATTTTTTTGTATTTAAATAATAATTTTTTAAATAATATAATGATTAAAAAAACTGCATTGTTTTGTTCTTTGTTTTTGGCTTTGAAAAGAAAATAAATAACAAAAAAAATATCATCAACAGTTAACACATAAAACAAATCTAAAATTTGAAAAGTATACTTATAACAACTAATATCGTATTAAGAACAACTAATATCGATTGAGTTTCGACCACGAAGCCAACACGTGATGGAAGGAGCGGGTGACAAAGACCCCAAGTCAAACGACGGTGAGGAATCCGACACCATCCGGAGAGTATACTCCTCGAAATGCATCCTACGGTGTTTGATGACTTTGACAGGATGATACTTTCCATCTCTCCTGCGGCACATCACCCGAGTGCCTACCACTAGAAGGAGTATACTCGAGCTTATCTTTTTCGTTACCTCAGACTCCGACGTCACCTGAGCCGATGCTCCATTAGCGGAGGCCAAAGGCTTCTGGTCACCGTCGGCCACTGCTACTACAGTGGTGTGAGATAGTTTTGTACTATTCTCCGTAATCGTCGGTGTGTCCATGGAACCCATGGGTGGTGTTGGCTTGAGATGGTTTCAAACTTCTACTAGGCTCAAGAATGAGAGTTTGTTAGGGAGAGAGTGAGGGGCGGCTGATGAAAGGACATAAGTGAAAAAAAAAATAGGTTTTGGATTTTAAAAATATATATATATTAAGGTAAAATAGTAAATTAATAATAAAAATATATATTAAAATTAAAAAGCTCGATTAGGCTCGCGAGCTACTCGAATCGGGTATTCAGGTACTCGAACTCGGCTCCCTCGATAGCTCGAGCTGCTCGAGTTTGGCTCGATAATAACCAAATCGAATACAAGTTTTTTTCGAGTTGAACTCGAATAGCTTGCGAGGATAACTGTCTCATTTACACCCCTAGTTTGGCATGTTCCTGAGATTAGAAAAATTTTGGTTTTTGCTTTTCTTTTAAATAAAGCTGGATTCAAACAAGTTATTGAATCTGACCAATTCACTCTTATGAAAAAGGGCGTGTTTGTTGGGATAGGTTATGTCTGTGAAGGCATGTTTAAACTGAATATTGAAATAAATGAAATTTCAGTTGTTTCTGTTTATATCGTTTCTTGTGTAAATGTTTGGCATGCTAGATTGTGTCATGTTAATGACAGATATATGAAAAACATGAGTAGTTTAGGTTTGATTCCTAAACTAGATAATCAATTTGAAAAATGTGCATCATGTAGCATGGCCAAAATCACAAGAAAGCCATTCAGAAGTGTGGTAAGAAATTCTGAATTGTTAAACTTAATTCACACTGACATTTGTGAATTTGAAGCGATTCTAACACGAGAGGTATTTTTTTAACCTTTATTGATGATTTTTCAAGATATACATATGTTTATCTTATGAAAAATAAAAGTGAAGCTTTTGAAAAAATTTCCATCTTAATAAAAGAGATAGAAAATTTTTTTGGAAGAAAAATCAAAACATTCAGGAGTGACAGAGGAGGTGAGTAAGAAAATCTTGGATTAAATGCTTTTATTCAATCCTTGGGTATTGTTCATGAAACTACTCCCCCTTATTCTCTTGCGTCAAATGGAGTGGCAGAACGCAAAAATAGAACTTTGATAGATTTGACTAATGCTATGTTAGTGAGCTCTGGTGCTCTTAAAAATTTATGGGGAGAAGCAGTTCTTACTGCAAATTATGTCCTTAATAGAGTACTACGAAAACACTCTTTAAAAACACCTTATGAACTTTGGAAAAGTTATAATCAAAATTTGAGTTATTTTAAAGTGCGAGGTTGTCTTGCCTTTGTTAGGCTTCCAGATCTTAAAAGACCAAAACTTGGGATAAAGGCCTCTAGATGTGCATTTATGGGTTATGCCTTGACTAGTAAGGCATATAGGTTTCTTGACCTAGATAACAACGTTATAATTGAATCCTTAGATGTCATCTTTCATGAAAACAAGTTTCCTTTTAAAATTAGAAATAGTGGGGGTGTTGAACCTAGACCAATAATTATCCCTAAACCTAGAGATAATCGACAAGCTCTAGAACAATTACTTCTCAATCCACAAAACGAGAACTTGTAAGTGAACATAGAAAAAGTAAAAGAGGAAGAATAGTAAAAGACTTTGGCCCTAATTATCATGTGTTCAATGTTCAAAATGATCCTGTCACTTTAGACGATTCATTATCTTCTCTTGATTCAGACCTTTGGAAAGAAGCCATTGATGATGAGATGGACTCCTTGATAACCAACAAAACTTGGAAATTAGTAGACGTACCTCAAGGCTGTAAACTTATAGAGTGTAAATGGGTACTGAGAAAGAAATTGAAGCCTGATGGCTCAATTGATAAATATAAAGCCAGGCTTGTAGCCAAAGGCTTTAGGCAAAAAAAGGACATAGATTTCTTTGATACATATTCTCCCGTGAGCAAAATAACATCAATAAGAGTTCTAATTGCAGTTGCTGCTATCCATGATTTGATAATCCATCAAATGGATGTAAAAACAGCTTTCTTAAATGGAGAGTTGGAAGAATAAATTTATATGGAGCAACCTGAGGGCTTTGTTATGCCAGGTAATGAAAATAAAGTGTGTAAATTGTTAAAATCATTATATGGTTTAAAACAAGCCCCATACAGTGGCATGAGAAATTTGACATGTGTTTAATTTCTAATGGTTTCAAAACCAAAATAAGTGATAAATGCATATATTACAAATCAGATTGTAATTCACATGTCATAATTTGTTTGTATGTTGAAGATCTCTTGATTTTTGGTACAAATCTAGAGATTATAAATGCTACCAAAATGCTACTTACTAATCATTTTGACATGAAAGATTTAGGGGAAGCAAATGTAATTCTTGGCATGAGGATCACAAGGACTTCAAATGGTACTTTTCTAGACCAATCTTATTATATTGAAAAAGTTTTGAAAAAATACAAGTTTTTCGATTGCAAACCCTTGTGCTCTCATTTTGATCCAAATTTACATTTATTTCCCACGGAGAATGATCAAGATGTATGTAACCAAAAAAAGTATGCTAGTATTATTGGTAGCTTGAGGTATGCCACTTATTGCACCCGACCTGACATTGCTTATGTTGTAGGGGTGCTGGCTGATAACTCGTATAATTATATAGTTTTTAGTTATGTTTTATTATTGTTTTGTGTCAAATACGAGTTATTATTGTTTAGTCTAATTGTGTTTATGATCTTTTATATTTTTATGTAATTTGGTGTTTTTCACAAGTTTCTTTCAGTGATTTCAGATTACTAGAATTAAGGGCAAATCCAGTTCAGTTCCAGTTCCGACACCTTTTGCCATATCAGCTATATCTCGAGTTTCACTGAAGCAAGAAGGCTGAACTTTGTATCCCTGCAAAGCTAAGAGGCATATCTATCTTTTTCATGTTTTACACTTCTTGAAACGGAGTCGTTTTCCCTAGCGAAATCGACCATCAAGTTGGCTGATGTGCAATGACGTCTGTTCTGCACCGTTTTGGTATTTTGACCATATCTCCCGATCCACGTGCGCAAATGATCTGATTCCAACGGCTATGGATCCATAACTGATAGGGGTATATTTTTCTAGAAGACCATTTTATCAGATCGAGCCTCCAACATTGACAAAATCGACCATCAAGCTGGCTGATCAGAATTGTCATACAATATGACGAAAATTGTTAGAAAAATGCACCCACCTATTATACCTACCTTTGAAATTTGTAAAGCTTGTCTCTTGTCATTTAGCCCTCCAAAATGTGTATAAATAGAGGGCCTTGGATGAGTATTGGGAGACATTGATACATTGGTAGGATAGCCATTGTAATAAAATTCTCTAAGTTTTCTTTTTCTTTCCTTTCTCTAGTTTTCTTTTTCTTCTTACATTTCTTTTCATTTTATTCATATCTAGTATGTGTTTCTAATCATATTGTTGAGGTGATGAGGTGAAGCTCTTGGTAAATGCTAAGGTTAGTCTCTTAAACATGAGCTAAAATGAATCATCATTTATAAGCACTAGCATAGATAATATTTTCTTTTGGTTTAAAATCATACTTGCAAAGTAGAGATCTTGATTCATTATTGACAATGAAAATGGCACAGTAAATGCTTGGTTTCATAACCTTGATTTGTTGTAGACATATACCTTGGCATAAGGAATGCTTGGACTCTTTTTATGAGTTTTGAGGACACCAAATGAACATAATATCATATGCTATGGACGTTGGACAATTTGGACTGAATTGCTAAACCTTCCGATTGGAACCTTCCTTATGTGTGGATTTCAATTGTGTAATAAAACAAGATTAATCTTAGCATAACACCAAGAGTGGATTCTCTAACCTCAACATCCTTTCTTATTGTTTTTTATATTTTGTTTAATTTCTTTTATGTTATTTTATTTATTTTGTTCTCTAATATCTTGTTTATTTTGTTTTGTTGTTGATTCCCTAATATCTTGTTTACTTTCTTTTTCTTATATATTTATAAACTTATACTTACTAATACGCTTCCCTGTGGTTCGACCTCGGACACCCGAGAATTTATTACTTGAACATAACCTGCACTTGGGTTTACAACTCTTAATTGAGTTTCCATCAAGTTTTTGGCGCCGTTGCCGGGGAGGCAATACTAAGTATATAAGTTTATAAGTATATTTATTTTTATTGGCTGGTTATACCGCCTATATTTATTTTTATTGGCTGGTTATACCGCCTAATTTTGTATATATTTATATTTATATTGTATATTAACTTTGTTTTATTTTTATTGGCTGGTTATACCGCCTAATTTTGTATATTAACTTTGTTTTATGCTTGTTTGGCGACGTGATTTTAGATCTCGTCGTTTAGTTAGATTTTATTGTGAAACTTTTTCAGGTAATCTTTCTAATACAACTCCTACCATGGCTGACAATGAAAGTGTTCATGCTGAAGATGAGAACAGACAAGTACGCACCATGCGTGACTACTTGCAACCAACTCGAAGCTCATCACCCTCTTGTTTTATTTTTCCTCTCAATGCAAACAACTTTCGTTTTAAACCAGGTATGATAGCTTTGCTTCCAAATTTCTATGGGTTGGAATCGGAAAGTGCTTACTCGTTTCTAAAAGACTTCGAAGATGTATGTGTCACCTTTAATGACCAACAATGTACAAATGAAATTGTCAAGCTAAAATTATTTCCTTTTTCTTTAAAAGATAAAGCAAAAATTTGGCTTCATAATTTAAAACCAAGGTCAATTGGCACATGGCAAGAATTACAAACTGAGTTTCTAAAGAAATTTTTCCCAGCACATAAAACTACTGCTTTGAAAAGACAGATTCAAAATTTCAATCAAAATCAAAATGAAGCATTTTTTCAGTGCTGGGATCGTTTTAAAGATTTGTTAAGTTCTTGTCCACATCATGGTTTTGAAAAATGGCGTCTTATTAGTTTCTTTTATGAAAGTTTAACTCCCGAAACTAAACAATTTGTTGAAACAATGTGTAACGGTGAGTTTCTAGAAAAAGAACCTGAAGGAGCCTTTGACTACTTAGACCATTTGGCAGATAACTCTCAAGCCTGGCACACAGATAATTCCTCTGAAAGTTCCAATAGATCTAATGTTGTTTCTAACAGAGGAAAATATCATTTTAGTCAAGAAGATGAGATAAAAGCTAAAGTAGCTAATTTGGCTAGAAAGATTGAAGCCATGGAACTTAGAGAAGTAAAAGAAGTCAAAACGGTTAAAAATGAAGAAAGTTGTGGAATTTGTGAAATCATGGGACACCCCACTTCTGAATGTCCAAACATTCCCATTCTTAAAGAAGCGTTGCATGATCAAGTAAATTCCATAAACACATTTAAAAAGCCTTTTCCTTCTCCTTACTCTGAAACGTATAACCCTGAATGGAGAAATCATCCCAACTTCAGTTGGCGGAATAATAATCATGTTCAGGTACCACAATCTCAAAAGTCGGGCAACACTTTTTCCTATCAACCTTCACGTGTACAAACCTTGGAAGAGACATTGCAAGCATTCATGCAAACACAAGCAAATGTGAATAACCAAACTTCACAGGACATCAATGAGATCAAAAACACCTTGTCCACATTGACAGCTTCATTACGCACTCAAGAAAAAGGTAAGTTTCCTGCTCAACCTCAGCCTAACCCTTCTACTCAATGTCTTGTTTCTTGCTCCAATGAAACTCAACAGGAAAATTCCAGTTCTATCACAACTCTTCGAAGTGGAAAGGTAATTGACAAAAACATTCCATCAAAAGACCAAGATCCTCCTTCCCCTCCGAAAAGTAACGGTAAGGATGATGGTAAGTCTGAACTTCTTGAAAATTTGGACAAAGAAAAAGGTATGCATCCTGCTCCTTTTCCTCAAAGGTTGCAAACAATAAAGAATTTGAATCAAAATGCAGAAATTTATGAACTTTTCAAACAAGTTAAGATTAACATTCCTTTATTGGATGCAATCAAACAAGTTCCATCTTATGCTAAATTTTTGAAGGACATGTGCACATTTAAAAGGAAACATAATGTACAAAAGAAAGCATTTCTGACGGAAAGTGTGAGCTCAATCATTCAGCACCTTACTCCACCAAAATTCAAAGATCCTGGATGTCCAACAATCTCATGCATCATTGGAAACACTAGAATAGAACGTGCATTGCTTGATCTTGGTGCTAGTGTTAATCTTTTGCCTTTTTCTATTTATCAACAGTTAGGTTTAGGTGAACTCAAGGAAACACCTGTTACACTTCAACTAGCTGATCGTTCTGTAAAAATTCCTCGAGGGATAGTTGAAGATGTTTTGGTTCAAATTGAAAATTTTTACTTCCCTGTTGATTTTATTGTTTTGGACACACATCCTGTTTCAAATCCAAATGTTCAAATTCCTGTTATATTAGGCCGTCCATTTCTTGCAACTTCTAATGCTCTGATAAATTGCAGGAATGGTATGTTGAACATTTCTTTTGGAAATATGACTTTAGAATTAAATGTGTTCAACATTTGCAAGCAACCTGGTGATAATTCAGAAGTACATGAAGTGGATTTCATTGAAGAACTTGTTCATGAACATCTCACCACTACCACATTCCATGATCCTTTAGAAGCTTATTTAATTGAATATGAGTTTGATAATGCTTCAGAAATTTCACACACTGATTCTTTGTTAAAATCTTTTCAGGATAAGCATTGTTGGAAACAAAAGTTTGAGGAACTACCATCACTTACAAATGTCACTGTACCATCAACTATTGAACCACCCAAGCTGGAGTTAAAACCATTGCCATCCGAGCTAAAATATTCCTTTTTGGGTGAGAGTGAAACTTTTCCAGTCATAATTTCTTCACATCTTGATGAACTACAAGAAGGTAAGTTGTTACAACTTTTGAAGATGCACAAAAATGCATTAGGATGGACCTTAGCTGACATAAAGGGAATAAGCCCATTAATCTGCACACATAATATTTATTTAGAGGAAAATGCTAAACCCTCTAGACAAATGCAACGAAGGCTTAATCCTAATATGAAAGAAGTAGTGAGAAATGAAGTCATTAAACTTCTAGATAATGGAATCATTTATCCTATCTCTGATAGCAAATGGGTAAGTCCTACTCAAGTCGTACCTAAGAAATCTGGAGTTACTGTAGTTAAAAATGAAAACAATGAATTAATTCCAGCTAGGACTGTTACTGGTTGGCGCATGTGCATTGACTATAGGAAACTTAACTCAGTGACGAGGAAAAATCATTTCCCTTTGCCTTTCATGGATCAAATCTTAGAAAGAGTTGCAGGGCATGAGTTTTATTGTTTTCTAGATGGATATTCTGGGTATAATCAAATTGCCATTGCACTTGAGGACCAAGAGAAAACCACTTTTACATGTCCTTTTGGTACTTTTGCATATCGTAGAATGCCATTTGGATTATGTAACGCCCCTGCCACATTTCAAAGATGCATGCTTAGCATTTTTAGTGACATGATTGAACGTAATCTTGAGATTTTCATGGATGATTTTTCTGTTTCTGGTGATTCATTTGATGATTGCTTAGCCAATTTGAAAAATGTATTGATTAGGTGTGAAGAAAAAAATCTTGTTCTTAATTGGGAAAAATGTCATTTCATGGTCACTAAAGGTATTGTACTAGGTCACATTGTTTCTGCAAAAGGGATTGAGGTAGACAAGTCAAAACTTGAATTGATTGCTAATCTACCCACACCAAAGACAGTAAAGGACATTAGGTCATTCTTGGGACATGCAGGTTTTTATAGAAGATTCATAAAAGATTTTAGCACGATATCTAAACCTCTATGTAATCTTTTAATGAAAGACACTGCATTTGAATGGACTAAAGATTGTGAAGATGCTTTTGAAAAACTCAAAAATATGCTCACTACTGCTCCTATTATGAGATCTCCTGATTGGTCTTTACCATTTGAAATAATGTGTGATGCTAGTGACTATGCTGTTGGTGCTGTGTTAGGACAAAGGAAAGATAATAAACCACATGTAATTTACTATGCAAGTAAAACTTTAAATAGAGCCCAAATGAATTATTCCACTACAGAAAAGGAATTACTTGCAGTTGTTTTTGCATTGGATAAATTCAGATCTTACCTTGTTGGATCATCAATTGTTGTCTTTAGTGATCATGCAGCTTTAAAATATCTTCTCTCTAAGAAGGATGCAAAACCTAGGTTGCTGAGGTGGATCCTTTTGCTGCAAGAATTTGACATCACCATTCGAGATAAAAAAGGAGTAGAAAATGTGGTGGCTGATCATTTATCAAGACTTGTTTGTGATGAATCTTTTGGAACCTCACCAATAAATGATACTTTTCCTGATGAACAACTTCTAATTGTCTCCACGACACCTTGGTTTGCTGACATTGCTAATTTTCTTGCTACAGGAAAAATTCCTTCTCAATGGAGCACACAAGATAAAAGGAAGTTTCTGAATGAGGTAAAGAAGTTCTATTGGGAAGACCCTTACTTGTTCAAATATTGTCCTGATCAGATTTTTCGAAGATGCATTCCCGACAATGAGGTAAGTAGTGTAATTAAGTTTTGTCATTCCGAGGCATGTGGTGGTCATTTTTCATCAAAGAAAACTGCTGCAAAAATTTTACAGTGTGGATTTTACTGGCCAACTTTGTTCAAAGATGCACATAATTTTTGCAAGTCATGTGAAAGTTGTCAAAAATTAGGTTCCATTTCGAAAAGAAACATGATGCCTTTGAACCCAATTCTTGTAATTGAAATTTTTGACTGTTGGGGTATTGATTTCATGGGACCATTTCCACCATCTTTTGGTTTCTTATACATTTTAGTTGCAATAGATTATGTTTCAAAGTGGATAGAGGCAATTCCATGTCGAAATAATGATCACAAAACAGTGATTAAATTTTTAAAAGAAAATATTTTGAGTCGATTTGGAATTCCTCGATCTATCATAAGCGATGGGGGAACACATTTTTGCAACAAGGTTTTTGAAACATTAATGAAGAAATATGCCATTACACACAAAGTTGCAACCCCTTATCACCCGCAGACAAATGGACAGGTAGAATTAGCAAATAGGGAGATTAAACAAATTTTGGAAAAGACAGTTAATCCAAATCGCAAAGATTGGTCTCTTAGACTTAACGATGCATTATGGGCCTATCGAACAGCTTTTAAAACAGCATTGGGCATGTCTCCTTATAGGCTAGTTTATGGAAAACCTTGTCATTTACCTGTGGAACTTGAGCATAAAGCATATTGGGCCATTAAAATGTTCAACTCAAACCTTGATGACGCTTCTAATTTACGAAAATTACAAATAAATGAACTTGAGGAACTCAGAAATGATGCATATGAGAATTCTAAAATTCATAAAGAAAGAACTAAAGCCTTTCATGACAAGTTAATTTCAAGAAAAACATTTAATGTTGGGCAAAAAGTTCTACTTTATAATTCTAGACTTCACATATTTCCTGGTAAGTTGAGATCAAGATGGACTGGCCCATTTGTGGTTAAGCATGTGTATCATTATGGAGCAGTTGACATTGAGAATCCTCAAAATGGTAACGTATTCAAGGTAAATGGACAAAGACTCAAACTCTTTTTGGAAAATCATGTTACTCAAGAAGAGGTTGTTTTTCTTTCTGATCCTTGTTTTGAAAATAACTAGATGTAAATATAATTTTTTTTTTACCCCGGTTAAATGGCGGATAACGGTACTCCGTGATTATTTAAGTCGGTTCCATCAGCTACCCACAAAACTGATATTGTATATAAATTTCTCTTTCATTTTATTTTATTTCATTTTTTTTCAGGATGGATGATATTCTCAAAAGATTGCAGAAACGATTTCCTCCTTTTCCTCGGAATATTTTACTGAAGCTTTACCAAGTTCGATTAGAAAGATTAAGAATGCTTATGAACAAAGGGATTCCTGAAGACATACGTTGGATAATTGAAGCCAAGGTACGTGAAGATGAATATCTTCCTGTTTTGCATTTACCAGGTACAGGTAGAAGCACTTATGCAAAGAAGCGACGAGCAAAGCGCATGAGTTCAAATTGCCACAAGTGTGCACGATGGACGTGTAACGGTAAATGTCGTTCTATTGGGATTCCGTCCTCTAATCGAGATGATAAAATTGAATTCATTAAGGATGGACTGAGTAAGGAGAATTTGGGTAATATCCAACTTTCTCTTGAGACGCATCCTAGTGGAGACGTACAAAGAGAAATTCTTGATTTATGGCCGCAATTCCAAAGGGAATGGCAACATCTTGGGAATCTGATGATAAAAGACCCTGTTTGCCAGCTTGTAAGAAAACTGGATGGGAAGCATATCCTCGACTCATAGAAGGCGTTTAAGCCGTTTCTGGACGTAAAACCAGAGGAAGATGCCAAATACACTTTCGGCGACATTATTACTTTTGACTTTTACGGTTGATTTTTCTTCTCTTTTTGATTTTCTTCCTGAAATCACGCAAAAATCTTTTGTTAGGTTAACATTTTCTTCTGACAGGTCAAATACACTTTCGGCGACATTATTACTCTTGTCTGATTCACTACTCAGTCCTCTATATATTACACCATGTACTCATTCTCTTTCAGGCACTCGAAAAAGAAAAAAAAAATGGAAAGCACTTCGTCCCAGCGCATTAAAAAAATTTGTGTCTTTGGAGGTGCTTATCCAGGGAAAAATAACATATTCGCTGATGAAGCCATAAGAGTTGGAGTAATACTTGCCCAACAAAAGATCCACTTGATTTATGGAGGCGGTAGTACGGGTTTAATGGGAGCAGTCGCTACAGCAGCACACGCCGGAGGAAGTCCAGTTCTAGGAATCGTGCCAAAACTATTCACAGATTTTTGTGGACCTACCGTGGGTAAGGAAATACAAGTCTGGAGTATCCCTGAACGGATAACAATCATGTACCATTCTGCCGATGCATTCATTGCCTTACCAGGAGGTCTGGGTACATTGGAAGAAATAGCTTGCGTGGCTTCTTGGTCATCTTTGGTCACAAATAAGAAACCCATTGGTTTGCTTAATATTAATGGTTATTTTAGTAATTTACTTTCATATTTAGATAATGCTGTGGATAATGGATTCATGTTTTCAGAGGCAAGGAGAACCATAATTTCTGCTACAACCATTGAAGATTTACTCAAAAAGCTACAAGCTTATGAGTGTTTATCTGCTACGGTTGTTTCGCAAACGCTCGGAAAAAGAAAAAGAGATATGGACGAGCAAGGAGTGGATTGCACTTTGTCTTTGTGACATTATCTAACATTTTGCTTGTTGTGTCTCAGTTATAATAAGTGGTTAGCAACCTCTGCAGGTAATATCTCCTAAATTCTACCTTTAAAATTTGACATTGGGGACAATGTCATATTTTAGTAGGGGGTAAGGGACATATTTTGCTAAAAAAAAAAAAAAAAAATTTGTTGTGTTTTAAGACATTTAGAAGTATTCATTCTGAACAAGGTCTGAGTAAGGGAGACTTGAGACATACCTTGTCAGTTTGATTTAATCTTCTTCTTCAAAAAAACAAAAAAAAAAACAAAAAAAAAAACAAAAAAAAAACAAAAAAACAAAAAAAACAAAAAAAAAAAACAAAAAAAAAAAAAAAAAAAAGCATGTTTAGACTTAGTGTGTTTTTTTTTTTTAGTTACTTTCAATACAATGATGAGATATGAATTGCATAAGTCTAAAACAGATTTATTAGTGAGAAGATTTTCATGAGAATTGAGCTTGATGTCAACCTTTTTATGAGCCAATGTTAATATGATATGTTGATTGAGAAAGAAGCATGTTTAGACTTAATCTGACTTGTATAATCATCTTTGTGAGTTTTTGAGCCTATAATGATTGATGCATTATACAAATCAATCTAATTTCTTTCTTGAGTGCTCTTATGATTACATGATTCTCTAGAACTTGCTTTAAACCGTTTGAGACTATATTGATACATGTGACAACATGAATATGATAGAGGCATTAGGATTATAACCAGAGCCAAACAGCCATCCATTATTAATGTTCTACGAGAACATCCCCACTAGTGAGCCAATTTGAGCCTACATTAAATATGATGTTTTATTGGTAACCACAACTTACACCTAGCCTAAATATGCTTATATCCTTACCCTTGTTCTAAAGATGAATTTTATATTTTGAGACATATTGCAAAAAAACAAGGGATATTTTTATTTGAAAATTTGGGTTAGAAACAAAAGATAAGTGTGGGGGAAAGAAAAGAAAAGAAAAAGTCAAGAGAAAAAGAAAGGGATCATTGTCAAATACATTCCCATATTAAAAAAAAAAAAAAAAAAAAAAATCTTCTCTTGAACTTCTAGAAAAAGATGTTACAAAGTTGGTTAGAATGATGCAAAGGCTCAACATGAATATTTAGCCTATGTTATTATGTGCTTTATAAGAGTTTTGAGAAGTTTTATTTGTATGATCTTATTATGTCTCTAAAATCTATGAACTCTTTGGAACCTTTGTGATATCTTTATCCTTTTGTTCTTTAACCACATTATAACCCTTTGGCCCCATTACAACCTTGAATAAAGACCTCTTGATTTATGAAGTTGTATGATCTAAATAGTGGAGAATAGGTGGACAAGCAAGCATATGGTAGAAGTGTTTTCATGAGATTGATTGAGTGTAAACACTTTACCACTACTTTAAAGAGTGAAAATCAAGAGAGTATCCCATGTGAGAAGTTGAGATTAAGTTTGAATATACACTATTTTGATTGAAATATGTTATGTTATTATTGGCTTAACTCAAACTATTTACATTCAAGCAAGATTTTTTGTGAATTTCTTTAAGCTATTGATTAGTTTTTAAGACTTGTCCAATGATTATCTCTAATTTATATTGGAAGGATTAGTTATAATTATTATTTTTAGTTTTTCTTATGTCTTCAATGTTCGTGGGTATCGTCCTAGTAAACCCTCACGAGACTAAACTCGTCCACTAGGGACACCTAGGGGTTTAAAGGCTTGTGTCACATGCTAAGTGCCACCGTGATTTCCTACGAAAATGGATTAGATTAGATTTTCTTATTTTATTTTTATTGAGTCGTTGCTAGGGACTAGCAACAATCTAAGTATGGGGGTGTGATAACTCGTATAATTATATAGTTTTTAGTTATGTTTTATTATTGTTTTGTGTCAAATACGAGTTATTATTGTTTAGTCTAATTGTGTTTATGATCTTTTATATTTTTATGTAATTTGGTGTTTTTCACAAGTTTCTTTCAGTGATTTCAGATTACTAGAATTAAGGGCAAATCCAGTTCAGTTCCAGTTCCGACACCTTTTGCCATATCAGCTATATCTCGAGTTTCACTGAAGCAAGAAGGCTGAACTTTGTATCCCTGCAAAGCTAAGAGGCATATCTATCTTTTTCATGTTTTACACTTCTTGAAACGGAGTCGTTTTCCCTAGCGAAATCGACCATCAAGTTGGCTGATGTGCAATGACGTCTGTTCTGCACCGTTTTGGTATTTTGACCATATCTCCCGATCCACGTGCGCAAATGATCTGATTCCAACGGCTATGGATCCATAACTGATAGGGGTATATTTTTCTAGAAGACCATTTTATCAGATCGAGCCTCCAACATTGACAAAATCGACCATCAAGCTGGCTGATCAGAATTGTCATACAATATGACGAAAATTGTTAGAAAAATGCACCCACCTATTATACCTACCTTTGAAATTTGTAAAGCTTGTCTCTTGTCATTTAGCCCTCCAAAATGTGTATAAATAGAGGGCCTTGGATGAGTATTGGGAGACATTGATACATTGGTAGGATAGCCATTGTAATAAAATTCTCTAAGTTTTCTTTTTCTTTCCTTTCTCTAGTTTTCTTTTTCTTCTTACATTTCTTTTCATTTTATTCATATCTAGTATGTGTTTCTAATCATATTGTTGAGGTGATGAGGTGAAGCTCTTGGTAAATGCTAAGGTTAGTCTCTTAAACATGAGCTAAAATGAATCATCATTTATAAGCACTAGCATAGATAATATTTTCTTTTGGTTTAAAATCATACTTGCAAAGTAGAGATCTTGATTCATTATTGACAATGAAAATGGCACAGTAAATGCTTGGTTTCATAACCTTGATTTGTTGTAGACATATACCTTGGCATAAGGAATGCTTGGACTCTTTTTATGAGTTTTGAGGACACCAAATGAACATAATATCATATGCTATGGACGTTGGACAATTTGGACTGAATTGCTAAACCTTCCGATTGGAACCTTCCTTATGTGTGGATTTCAATTGTGTAATAAAACAAGATTAATCTTAGCATAACACCAAGAGTGGATTCTCTAACCTCAACATCCTTTCTTATTGTTTTTTATATTTTGTTTAATTTCTTTTATGTTATTTTATTTATTTTGTTCTCTAATATCTTGTTTATTTTGTTTTGTTGTTGATTCCCTAATATCTTGTTTACTTTCTTTTTCTTATATATTTATAAACTTATACTTACTAATACGCTTCCCTGTGGTTCGACCTCGGACACCCGAGAATTTATTACTTGAACATAACCTGCACTTGGGTTTACAACTCTTAATTGAGTTTCCATCACTGGCTAGATTTACAAGTAAACCAAACTTAGAGCACTGAAATGAAATTAATCGTGTAATGAGATATTTAAAAAGGACTCTAAGTTATGATATACTTTATCAAAAGTATCCTACTGTACTTGAAGGATACAGTGATGCTAATTAGAATACCTTGGCTGGTGATTCCTTGTCTACCATTGGCTATGTGTTTACATTGGGGGGTGGAGCAAGTTGTTGGAAATCTAAAAAGACACCATAGAGGTTGAACTTATAGCATTGGCCTCAGCCAGTGAAGAAGCAGGTTGGTTACGAGATCTTTTATTTGAAATTCCAATATGGGAAAAACCAATACCACCTGTCTTAATCTATTGTGATAGTACTGCAGCTATTGGGAGAGTTAATAGTAAATATTACAATGGAAAATCCAGATCTATAAGAAGAAAACATAGCTATGTGAGATCTCATACAACTAATGGCACCATTAATGTTGATTATATTCAAAGTGGTGATAATCTTGCAGATCCTTTGAGAAAAGTTCTAGCTAGAGAAAAGATCTGGATAGCATCGAGGGGTATGGGACTAAAGCCCAAACAAGAACAAAAATCAACTATGAGGATACCCTACCTAGTGATTGGAGATCCCAATAATTAGGTTTAAAGGAAAAAACGAATCATAGAATGGTTTGAATGACATGCACATTTAATAATAAAAATGTCCCTCCCTGTGATGCAATGCATGTATCCTGTAACAGTAATGGAGGTTGAGTATGTTTATACTCTTAATGAGGTCTATAGATCATTTGAGTGGGATGTAGAGTTACAGGAGCATCCTTGATATCCTCACCTATATGAGTGTGGAAGTGAGGCCGCTTCCTATGAGAATTTGGGTTTATTCTCTTGAACGCTCATTATAACCGGGATAAAGCACATGGCCATAACGTGCTGGCTAAAGAAGCTCATGGTAGGGCACTGGAAATCTATGTGTATGATGCAATACTTTGTTTCCCTAAAGCAGCCTTAGTTCAAGACTTAGTTCACTATTGGCTCTGGAGCAGAGATTGTTGAAACACTAAGTGAAGGTTCAAGCCATTGGCACCTACATTATGCATAGTTTTCTATCTTCACCTGAAAAATTAGTACTTAATGTTTTTATTAAAATAAGTGAGGGATTGTTGGAGTATTTTAATAATAATAATAATAATTAAAAATAAAAAAAGTCATCTTGTTAACCAAAAAGAAAACTTTCAAAACCATTTATTATTGTAAGTTTACAAAACTTACAATTACTGTCATTTTAATTGCTTAAGTTATTAATGGTTAAAAGTTAATGTTTCATTCGCTTTTCTTTTTCTCGTTTAGTATAAATAGTGAAGTCATTCTTCATTTTAGAGTATTCCATTTTTAAAGAACAAATTTACTCCTTTAATTGTTTCCTTTAACATCTATTTAAAGATCTTCCTAAGTATTTTAAGAGTGCTAATTAATAGGGTGAAGAAAGTGTCAATTTTGGTGGAGCTTCTACCTTTTAACTTGTGCAGGTTAACAAAGTGTACAATGGGTTACTGAGCTTGTTGTATCCTGGGGATAGCGTGCAATACAACCTCTTTGCATCGGTTCTTATCACCGAGAGGGCGCGTATCGTCTCAAGAGAGCGACCTAGTTCGTGCCTCAATCTCCGTTACCTTATTTCAATTATCAGATTTGTGACAATTCTGCAGCAACAAATTGATCCTAGTCCTATCCTGAAGAATTATTGTGCAACATTCTCCAACAAATAGACCAGTAAAAGAGAATGACATAGCTGCTCTTTGTACTTGATTGAAGAGGAAACTACTTATAAATTGGGTTTATCTTAAGTTTTTTAACTAATTTCCTATCATCCATTTTGAGATGGAGTGGGAGAGAAAGCTGTAATATTGCAATTAATCTCTTTTCTTTTTTGTTGATAAAAAAAATAGTATTTTTTTTTGGCTTAAGTCAAAATGAAATACTACTCTTCAATTTGAGATGTAAGTTGGACTACCATTTTTTATTTTTTTCATATTATAATTTTTATTTTGTTAATACAAAAGTTAGAAGATAAGCCATGTTCTTGTCAAGAAAGAGATCATGGGAAAGAAAATTGTGATGAAATAGAACCCAACAATGAAGTCGGCCGGATGGAGGAGTGCAGCCTTTTGAGGAAAAGGAAGGAAGGTGGGCCGTTTGTAAAGGAGAAGGGTGGAAGTGGATTCGGCGTCGGGTTTGTGTGGAAATAATGAAGAGGGTGTTTATAAAATCATAAAGAAATTTGTACCCAGGAGAAAAGTTTAAGTATCTTGAGGAAGATAGCTTCAGAAAAATATTTTTGAAGGTTAAGATAAATGGGAAAAAACTACAAAAAAAGTAGAAGGGTGATTGTGGTAAGCTCGACTGATAATAATTTTGCAAATGCGTCTCACGGATGGCAATTTTCAGGATATTTTCAAGATGATTTCAAACGATGCTCACACGACTTGGAAAATAAATAAAATATTGGGATGCTCCACAAATTGTAGAGATGAAGAGGTAGTGAAAAGAATCAAGGAGTTGGATGCACCTTACTAAGATCGTTTCATCTTGCCACATTTTTAATTCTAAATTTCTTTTGGTTTTATGGTGGGTTTTTGAAAATGAGGATTTTTAGTTGGAATGTCAAGGGTTTGGGTGGGGAGAGTAAGAGGAGTATATCCTTCGAAATTGGTGCTTGGTCATAAAATCGACATGTTGTTAGTACATGAGACAATGTTGGAAACAATTGGAATGATAATCTTGATTGGAGATTTGTGGCATCTATTGGCCGATTCGTTCGATTACTATTGGTTTGGGACAAAGCCTGTTTTAGAATGGAGAAACAATTATGTTCTAGTCGATTTTTGGAGTTAAAGGTAAGGTCTGGAAATGATTTTGAATGCACAATCTATATAATATATATGTGCCAAGTGAAGCAAAGGCTAAAAAAGAAGGGTGTGAGAACATTTTTAAAGTAAAAAGGGTCTGGAAAAGTAACTTGTGCATTGCTGGAGATTTTAATACAGTGTGCTCAACTAAGGAAAGGTCGGGTTGTTCACTTGGAGGTGTGGGTATTGAGGACTTTATTAATTTCATGGGTGATGGTGAATTGATGGATATTCCTCTAGCGGGAAGAAGTATACATGGTTTGGCCCTAGAAAAAAGAAAGAAGCAATCTCCATATATTTTTATTAAGTCCGGACTGAGTTATGCATCTAAATTCGAATTTCTTTTTTAATACGAATCTAAATTCAAAGCCATCTCTGGGCTTTGGACTTTGATCGATAACAATCATTCAAAGGAATAACAAGCCGCAAAGCCCAAACCCAGAACTAAAAATCCGAAAGAAAAAGAAAACCCTAGGCGAAATTAAAAACCCTAGCGGCTACAAAAGGATCACAATTAGGATTTTGCTCGTCCGTAAAGCTCATCGCCACACTCTTCTTCAAGCGGGCGAGGGAAAAGAAAACCTGAGAGAGTGAAAAAATGCCAGCAGGTCACGGTGTTCGCTCTCGAACAAGGGATCTGTTCGCCAGACCCTTCAGAAAGAAGGGTTACATTCCTTTGTCGACTTACCTCAGGACCTACAAGATCGGTGAACATGTTGACGTGAAGGTAAACGGCGCCATTCATAAGGGTATGCCCCACAAGTTCTACCATGGCCGCACCGGTCGTGTCTGGAACGTCACCAAACGCGCCATCGGCGTTGAAGTCAACAAGCAGGTATTAAAAAAACAATGGTGTTCGTTTTTCTTTTGTTTGAGAGAAATGATGTTTTTGTATATTTGTGGGTTTTTGTTTTATGGGGTTTTGGTCTAAGAAATTTGTGGGTTATCTGTTTCATTTTGCTTGATGTATTATATTTGATTTGCATTTGGGTCTTGATTTGTTTTCTGTCTTGCTGTGAATTTCATTTCTTTGTTTTCAGATGTTGATTACTGATAATAGTTACGTGCTTTTCGTCAGAAAATGGTTATCTTTTATATTAAACAGAGAATATAGGTTCTGCTTCTGATAATCCGATTGAATATGTTTCTTAGTATTCTGTTCTGCTAAGTGTAATATTGAAATTCGATTTCGATATAGTATTATGTTCTGCTATTTTAAGGTTATATTTGCTTAGTTTTTTTTTTGGGTACAAAGGAGGCTGCACTTTAGGGATAAAAGTTGCAGATGCTGAGATTCAAATCGCATGAACCAACTGAGTTAAGTTCTGGATTCAAAAATTATTTGTAAATGATGAGATTTGAACTTATAATCTTTTAATCATATAGTAAAGACTATATCATTAAGTCAAATACATTTTATTGTTATATTTGCTTAGTTACAAATATGAACACATTGTTCTACCGTAGAGCATGAGTATAGCATTTGATTGGATGGGCCTCAATGTGCAAGCATTTGAGATTGTCATCCTGCTAGCACTCACTTACGCGGTAGGGCATTTTTTATATGCTTGCCTGACTGATATTTTAACATTCTCTGCATGCTTCATTGATGTGAGATTGGAAATTCGGGTACTTGTATTGATATGCACGTGGATTTTCATTCAGGTGGGTAACAGGATTATCAGGAAGAGGATTCATGTGCGAGTGGAGCATGTTCAGCCTTCAAGGTGCGCTGAGGAATTCAAGCTGAGGAAGGTGAAGAATGATCAACTCAAGGCAGAGGCAAAGGCAAAGGGTGAGGTCATTAGCACAAAGAGGCAGCCAGAGGGCCCCAAACCTGGTTTTATGGTGGAGGGTGCTACTTTGGAAACCGTTACTCCCATACCATATGATGTCGTTAATGATCTCAAGGGTGGTTACTAGATCGACTCTTTTTGGTTTATTTTTGGCAAAACATAAGTGAACTGTATAAGTTATTTGGATGTGCTGTTTTTCATTAGTAGTTTATTTTGAAGAGGTACTGCTTCAGGCTTCTGCAGAGATTTTAATTTTATTAATTATTTTAGAGACAGTGTATGCCTTTTTAAATGCAAAGTGTTATATTTGCTTATGCATTGTGTTTAAGTTCCAAAACTTTACCAAATTTTCTAATCAGAGTGTTAAAAGTTAAAACCTTCCTCTAGGTTGAAGGTTTCTTTTCCTAATTTAGCTGCTATTTAACAACAATAGCTTGGCCAAGTGTTTATCTTATCTTAGGAGATTGAGGTCTATCTTTCAAATTATCAGAGAATATAGATTTATTTTATATTAGATTCTAATTTCTACATTGCTATGAGTGTTCTTTCAATAAAAACAAGCAGCATTTTTAAATCTAAAAGCCTGAGTGTAGAATTAAGATTGTCCAAGGTTTTTGCTGTTCCCTTTATCTGCAGCTGCCTTAGGTATTGGAAACTAGTAATGTTTTTGTTATTTCCTACAAGCCAACCATCCTGAATATCTCCGGATTATTTCCCTTCCCCCTCTTTTAGTTGCTCTGAAAACAATGTTTAAAAAATCGGATTGTAGGTCAAACCGATAAGACTTTCAATTATCGGTTCAAATTGGCTGATTGTATTAAAAATAAATTTAATATTAAATAACTATTAAATATAGTAAATATTTAATAAAAATATCTATTTGGCTAAATGGTATGATCTTTAATATAAATTTAAGAGATTTAAAGATTTAATCTCATTACATTCAATAAATTTTTTTTTATAAAGTTTAAAACTGGTTTTTTTTTTTTTTTGTTGGGCTTTTACCGGTTCAATCGAGTTCAAAGAATTTTTTATTTTATGATATGTACTGTACCGGACAGGTTATCGGTTCCCGATTTAACCGGTCCGAACGGTTGATCTGGTCCGGTTTTTTTAGTACTAGTGAAATACAATACAAGCTCTACCATCATGTTCTTTGAGGATGGAATGGAAGGCCAAAAACTTAATAGTAAATAAGCACTTAACAATCGATATTGACAGACAGAATCAGTACAAAAATATCAATTTTAATTTAGCTCTAACTTTCCGAAAATTTATGCCAAGCTTGAACTTTTAGCTGCTCCTTTCCTATCACCAAATCCCACTAACTATTAGTGTAAGGATATGTAACAAATTGACAGTGATGTTTGCGGATAGAAATAAGAAAAGAAAGCCAAGCTCATAAATTTCATATTGCCTTTCGATACCATACTATAAATCAATGTGTTTTGAGTTTCAGAAATCATTCCTGATGGGATAGGGGATAGCTGACAATGCATCTCCAGAGAGTAAATCATAATTCCAAAATGAAGGAGAAACGTAAATGAACACAGCTTTGAACCTTGCTGGCAGCTGAAAACTTCGAAAGTTGCTATATGCAAAATGGCAGTTTTGAGAAGTACTTACAAAGTAAAGAATATATGCTCAAAGCAAGAAGCTTGTCACAAGTACTACAGAAAGTGACTTGGCCCTTAACGACACCAATTTATTCCATCTTTGAATGAACACTTTCAAGTAATGATTTGTATGCTATTTTTTTTTTTTCTTTTAAGTTAATC
Organism: Fremontodendron californicum; assembly: GCA_030761205.1. Lineage (NCBI taxonomy): Eukaryota > Viridiplantae > Streptophyta > Magnoliopsida > Malvales > Malvaceae > Fremontodendron > Fremontodendron californicum. The sequence goes on from JAULJL010000005.1 coordinate 33,375,480, forward strand.
TTGACCATCTTTATTGGAAGAATCTTTGGCAGTATATATAACAAGCTACTGCCTTAAGGCCTCAGGGGAGTCTCAAATCTTACAGAGCAAAATCTTGGAGTCTGGGCCACCAGGAAGATTAAAGATGAGGATATCCTGGATGTTCTTCTCTCTTTTGCTCCTGCTTCTTGCCTCAGGTTGTCTCTTAATTATAACCTTAATTACAAACATTAGGAAAGACTCATTTCCAATGATTTTCTTTGTTCTCTATCCCACAAATTTAAAGTTCTTCCAATTTGTTTTTCTGAATTTAAAGTTCATTAAGATCAAGTTCTTGTTTCTAGCAAAACATTTTTGAGTCATGGGTTGGGACTTGGGAGCATTTTTCTCCAATGACATAATAAGCTGCTATATATTTTTCTTACAGGGGTCTCAAACTGATAAAACAAAATATTCATTTCTCCTTTTTAATTTTTTGTGTGTTTGTTGTTGTTTTGTCTTTCTCATCTCAACAGCTGAGTTTGGCCCTGTCTTGGCTAAATATGCGGCAAGGATCCCAGAGCATACATGTCACAAGGTTATTGAGACAAATACATGCGAGTTGCAGAAATGCATCCAGGAATGTTCCAAGCCACCTGCTGGTGTGGGAGATTGCAGAGACAATATTTGTTATTGCACATACTACTGTAAGGATCCCCCAATGTGATTCATTTTTTTTTTATCTTTTTTTTTTTCTGTTTCTGGCCTTTGTTGTTTTGAGTTTGTGCTAGATTATTAGAAATTGAGAGTGATGGAGCCATTTATAGGAGATTCAGGATATTATTACCTTTACTATTTTTTAATGTTTTCCATGTTTTATGACAGACACTTAAACGATGTTTGAGTTGCCTGTGAATCATAAGGGCACAAATGTCTGCATATGGTTAGAATAGTACAATTCATTATTCGGTTTTAACCTAATTAACCGGTCAAAATCAAATTAGATTCGGTTAATCAAAAAAAAATGTCGGTTCGATTATCGGTAGAAGATTTTTAAAAATTTCGGTTATCGGTTAACTCGGTTTGAAATTCAAAAATAACCGAATTACCCGAAATATATATAAAATATGATATTTTTAATCCTTATTAGATGTTTTAAGTTTTATAATATTTGACATTTGAATATTTGTTGGATGATTATAATTATTTGAATTATAAAAAATTAGAAATTTAAGATTTTAAAATATAATTTTATCTTATTGATATAGAAGAATTAAAATTTGGTTAATTTGGTTAATCGACTGAATTAACCAAAATAATTTCAATTTGATTTTATATTTTTTCAAATTTGATTCGATTAACGGTTAAGATAAATACAAAATCGATTATTTCGATTAATGATATTTCGGTTCGGTTCGGTTAATAACCGAACCGATCGTTTGAATAGCTCTAATCTTGGACAAGTAATTTTTTTTACTAATTCAACTTGATCCGATCTGGTCCGACTTATGAACAAGTCTAGATTAAGCCCACTAATGAGGTTCCTCTGACACTTCTTTGCCATAAATGGTTAATTCATGTGTCCTTCAAAAGTCCTTCAACTTTACAAGCATTTTAAGTTGAGGCATTCTTCTACTTCTATGCTTACCAGTGAAACTAAAGTTATGAATTTGAATTTATGATCTCATGGACTCACGAAAAGTACAACTAGTCTTCGACTATGTTTGACTGCCATTATAATTTTTTTTTTTTTTTTTGTTAAGAAAGGAAGTTATAAATTCTTAACTGATGCTGTTCCTTGACCGGATCGATCGCGGCCCGAATTCTATTTAAGATCTTTAATTCAAATTTGGTCCGGCCTAATTTGAAAGATCATTTCACATATTAAAAAAATATTTTTATATTTTATTAATAAATAGTAATTTGGATTGGTCCGTGTCGATCTGAATTAGAAAAATCTATGTCCAAACCTGATCTAATACGGATCGACCTATCGGATTGAACGGATAACCCGATCCTTGAAAAGGTATATTCTAAACCCATAAATACAATAAACAATTACATATATTTCATATGTTTATACTTTTAATTAGAATTATTTGTACTCGAACATTTGATTTTTTTTTTTTTTGTACAAAAAAAATCATAGTCTAGGGATAGAAAAAAAATTATAGATATTAAGATTCAAATTTCAAACTTATTTGATACAATCTCTTAATTTGATTAATTTTATAATTAATGTGTATGCTTTCATGCTAAAAAAAACTGAGTTCCAATTCTAACTTCTCTAAAGAGTTACTTTTTGTGAATAGGACTCGTTCATTAAAGTGGTAAGTCAAAAAAATCCATTGAGCCATGCCTATTCTATCAAAATTCCGGCAGCTCGCAAAATTCAAAATCGTTTGGACAGAAAAAAAAAAATTTCCTTCAAGCTCGTATTGTTTATATTTGTTTATGAATCGATTACTCGTCAAAATTAAGATAAATTTTTAATAATTGAGCTGGTCTAGTTCAACTTAAATTATTATTTAAATAATAAAAAATATTTTTTTATTATAATTTAATTATATAAATAAATAAATATTAATATAAAAATAAATTATTTAATATTTTAAATAGTAAAATGACTTTTAATATTGTCCTCGTATAAAAAATCTACGTATTTTGTCTGGACAAGCAAATTTTTTCATTCAAGCTCCACTCAGTTTATAAACACTTCTAATATTGTCCTTGTACAAAAAAAAAAAAAAAAAAAAAAAAACTCTTTTAAGATTAAGAAATCGTTCAATTGAGAGAAAAAGAACAAATGAAGCAACAAAGATTGATGCTAGTAATTAAAATTTATCAATTTAAAGTTAAAGCTACTAATCGGTACATCAGCCAGAAAGAAATAACATGAGCAAAATTCTAAACTAGATTCAATGATGGTTGCAAGGCTTAAGAATATTGTGATTGGAAACAATGCTAATTTGTCTGAAAATGTAATCGTCCGAGTAGAACAGAGATAAAACCTATAAGACCAAAGTTAAGGCCACTTATCTTTTTGTGTATTCATATTACGTTTAAAATTTTCTTGATTATTTAGCAGTTTGGACAAGTAATTTGTCCGCATCAAACTACGTAAAAACAAGTAACCTTCACTTACTTTCTATATTTATAAATCTCATACCGTATATTTTAAGATTCGAACTCGTGACTTAAAAGAGAAAAATTGTAATAGAAAGCAAATATATATTAATATTCATCCATACAAGGTTCAATCGAGTTTTTTCGGAGGGTAAAGCAAAATTTTTATTATTAAATGAGGATACTTTTAATTTTTTTTTTTCTTAAACAAGGTGTTTAAGCCACATAAGTATTTTGTCACTGTTTACATGGCAAAAACTTATCCCTATGGAATTGAGTTTTAGCATTTTGTCATTTTTTACATGGCAAAAACTTACCCATGTAGAATTGACTTTTATTTTCCTTTTTTTTTAATTTATTTGAAAGCAAATAATTGTTATCAAATAACCTATCCAAATCTTCGGATCCCGCAATGTGTGTGTGTGAGTTAGTGGTTTGTAAGGGATTCCATGGTAGTTAAAATCATCTAGCTTTTATGTGAGACCTTCGTAAGTCAGAGATAACTCGGGTCTCCTATAACATTATGATGACTCGGAATTACACATGTAAAAGCCACTAGGAAGGACGGGCTATCATGTAGTATACATGTTGTCTGATAGATTATAGAATTGGAGGTTAAATCGGGTGGTTAAGTGATTTGACCCTAAAGAAGTTTAAAAATTCAGACTAAAATCGGGAAGGGGAAAAGTCTATAAAATATGATAAATTAGTGGATATGATGATAATATACGATATAGAACCCATACCTATTATCAGAACAACAATCGGCATCAAATTAAAAAAAAATATGCATTAGGGGTATTTTGGTCATTTTACATCCCTTTTCATTTTTAGTCCGAGAAATGGCATAAATGGACTTTTTGATTATACAATATGTTAATATGACATTTGAATATAATATTTGGCATTAGAACGAAGAAAAAAAAATGAGACTAGAATCGGTAAAATTGGAAAAATATGACGTTGTCGTACATTTCCGAAAAAAACGTGGTTCAAAATTTCTTGTTATCGACCCGAACACATGGATAGATGTTTTAACACCCAAGAAACATGAATATGTTGAGCAAAAATGAAAAACGAAATCCCGAACATCACGTTCTGTAGGGCATGTGCAAAAAGTCAAAGTTTGTCAACTCTTTTAACCAAGCTTAGGCAAGATTAAGAACATGGGATAATTTTCAATAAATTTTCAGCCAAAATAAGAAGACATCACGTTTTCTTCTTACTCTTTATGCCTTAGTCCTTTTCTCACCAAAAACTTCATTAAAGCTTACTAAAGCTTTCTCTCTCCTCCAAATTTCAAGGGAAATCACCAGATTTTGCAAGGATTTCACTATCCCATAGGTAATTTCATGTTCTAAGCTTGATTTTGATATTAGATTTTGAAGAATTTGTCTCTATCTATGAGAAATCATTTTGGCTGAAAATTGGTGGTGGTGAACCACCATGTTGCCACCATTTTTTCCGTTACGGGAGGTGTTCCTCTGCCTCCTTAAACCGTAAATTAGTATCGAATAACTTTGAATCAAAATTTAGAGGCTAAAACAAGCTTGGCTAAAACCCTAGCTTTCCCATGAGGTGGTGTCGCCACCTTCATTGGTTGTCCGAGGCCACCGTTAGTTTCGTTGTTATTGTGTGAGCAACTTTCCAGTTGATTGTTGCTCCGAATTTTGACTCGAGCTAAGTGTAGGAATTTATTTGTAAAAAATCTTAAGTTGGAAAATTTTGAATAGCAGCTAACTAGAATAAATAGTTAGAATTTGAATGTCCCGTAGTTGAGAAATATTCACAGAATATCCTGATGATGCCATAGGTACTCATATTGCAGAGTTCACCCAGGATCGCGACAAAGCCACGAAAGTGCCGCTTTAACACTCGGACTAAGACAGTGAGTATTTAGGTTAATCTAGGAGGTAGTTGTTGTTTTATATGCATTGATGATTGATATAGATATTGAAACACGAAAGATTGCTCGGATTACGAAAATGGTAAGTTTTGAACCTTATGCGGATCAAAGGCGTAAGTGTGGTGTTAATATGGTATATGAGGTAAGTGTTGTGGAGTTGAATAATAATGAACTATATTGTATAGGATGGTTGAGTATTTAAGGATAGTTAGATATTGTAGATTAAAAGGTTATGCAGATAAGTTGTTTGATAAAAAAATCTAAGTGAAACTGTAATGCTTTGAAAAACATAAGTAGAAATATGTTAGTGTAGAGATTCTTTCCTAGCATAGTATATATATATATATATATATATATATATATATATATATTACTCCATGATATAAGATAATTAATATATCATGCTATTATTGTACGGACAAGGTGATGTCCGGGATGCTATTATTGTACGGACAGGATGATGTCCGGGATGTTATTATTATATGGACAGGGTGATTTTCGGGATGCTATTATTGTACGAACAAGGTGAAGTCCGGGATGCTATTGTTGTACGGACATGATGAGTCTGGGATGATATGGACAAGATAGTCCAGGATGACAAATATTACGGACTGGTATAAGTCCGGGATGTTTTGATGATATAGACATGAGAAATTCTTAATTAATAATTGTGGAGGTATACACGTAAAATCGATTGTTAAATATTTTTGGCTACCAATTTAGGCTGGCCAATGGCCTATTTATATTCAGCACTCAACATAGAAGATTTCATATGGGACAAATAATTTTTATAAGTTCCGAAATAATTTTTAAATATTACTTTTTGTTAATTAGTCATACTTGATATGTCATGTTTATGCTTTAATGGTTAAGAAAGGAAGCACAAAACTTTCAAGTACTCTTCCTAGTTACGTTATCCTCATTGAGTTTTTCGACTCACTTCGTTTATTTTCATTTTTTTTTTCAGATTCTAATAGACTCAGCTCTTCCCATATTCCGGATAGCTAGCTACTCACGTACTTGTGGTGGGCGGGTTGACCCAGGACGTGGTAAGTAGTGACGATGGTGGGGTACATTTTTGCAGTCACTAGGGTATCATAGGTCCTCTGCATTTTGTGTATGTTGAATATGTACTGTACATTTTGTAAACGGATGTAATTAAGTGATGTATGACGTATATCGGTCTTAGAGGCCTGGCATGAGATGGTGATGTTCATTTTGTTATGATATAATATAAATGTATATTTGTATATAAAATGTCATAAAAGTTGAGTCTGCTGCGGGGCATTTCGGTTACTCCCTATCAGAGGTGTCCAAACCGAGATGTCATGTGTTGATGAATTATTACATTGTGAATGTTGATGATTGAGCGGCAAACCCCCATGTAGGGCGAGATTATGCCAAAATTTTGTTTGATTTGGTTTAATAAGTATACTCAGGCTTCGGAGGCAAGGGCGTACCTTGTCTCTAGCCGGTCACATGCCCTGAATTTGAGGTGTGACAAAGGTGGTATCAAAGCATGGTCTAGAGGTTAGTGACTGCAGAATGGAGTAGGGTAGTAGTGCATTGCTTACAACTAATCCCGGGATATCGGTAAATAGTGTACTACCCCTACGGATGTGCATCGTCACATGTTGATACGTCGTGTGATTTTTAAGCTAGCTAGCACTTATTGAACTGTATAAATAATATTATGGAGTTACTGACATATGTTTATTTTCTAGATACGATGCCTCCTGGAACAAGAACTCGTAGACCTAGAGATACATTAGGGGACAGAGAGCTTGAGGTCCCGGATCAAATTTCTGCTAGCCCTGAGATTATAGGCCAAAGTGGGGAGAGTAGTAGGACTACTACTAGGGATACTACAGAGATTGAGATGAGATTTGACAGGATGGATGCTAAAATGGATGAGGTATTACACCAGGTAGAGGCTCTGACACAGGTTGTGCCAGAGCAACAGAGGAAACTAGATCAGGCCCAGCAGGCACAGCCACAGCCGGCAGCTGCACCGGTAGTGTCAGAGCAGGGCCGACCAGAGGGATACCTTTAGGTTTCATTATCTGAGTTTAAGAAGAATCAACCACATTTGTTTACAGGGAAGGATGCTAATGCAGATCCCAATGACTTTTTGGATCAATGCAGTAGATTGTTCATATCATTGGGATGTTCTCCAGTTCGATCTGTAGAGTTAGTCAGCTTCTGATGGAGACTCAATTAAGAGTTGTAAACCCAAGTGCAGGTTATGTTCAAGTAATAAATTCTCGGGTGTCCGAGGTCGAACCACAGGGAAGCGTATTAGTAAGTATAAGTTTATAAATATATAATAAAAAGAAAGTAAACAAGATATTAGGGAACAAAATAAACAAAATAACATAAAAGAAATTAAACAAGATATAAAAAACAATAAAAAAAGATGTTGAGGTTAGAGAATCCACTCTTGGTGTTATGCTAAGATTAATCTTGTTTTATTACACAATTGAAATCCACACATAAAGGAGGTTCCAATCGGAAGGTTTAGCAATTCAGTCCAAATTGTCCAACGTCCATAGCATATGATATTATCTTCATTTGGTATCCTCAAAACTCATAAAAATAGTCCAAGCATTCCTTATGCCAAGGTATATGTCTACAACAAATCAAGGTTATGAAACCAAGCATTTACTGTGCCATTTTCATTGTCAATAATGAATCAAGATCTCTACTTTGCAAGTATGATTTTAAACCAAAAGAAAATATTATCTATACTAGTGTTTATAAATGATGATTCATTTTAGCTCATGTTTAAGAGACTAACCTTAGCATTTACCAAGAGCTTCACCTCATCACCTCAACAATATGATTAGCAACACATACTAAAAATGAAAAGAAATGTAAGAAGCATAAGTAAATAAAGAAAAAGAAAACTAGAGAAAGGAAAAAAGAAGAAAACTTAGAGAATTTTATTACAATGGCTAATATCCTACCAATGTATAATGTATCCCAATACTCATCCAAGGCCCTCTATTTATACACATTTTGGAGGGCTAAATGACAAGAGACAAGCTTTACAAATTTCAAAGGTAGGTATAATAGGTGGGTGCATTTTTCTAACAATTTTCGTCATATTGTATGACAATTCTGATCAGCCAGCTTGATGGTCGAGTTTGTCAATGTTGGAGGCTCGATCTGATAAAATGGTCTTCTAGAAAAATATACTCCTATAAGTTACGAATCCATAGCCGTTGAAATCAGATCATTTGCTCATGTGGATCGGAAGATATGGTCAAAATACCAAAACGGTGCAGAACAGACGTCATTGCACATCAGCCAACTTGATGGTTGATTTCGGTAGGGAAAACGACTTCGTTTCAAGAAGTGTAAAACATGAAAAAGATATATATGCCTCTTAAATATGCACGGTTAAAATTTCAGCCTTATTGCTTCAGTGAAACTCCAGATATAGCTGATATGGCAAAAGGTGTCGGAACTGGAACTGAACTGGATTTGCCCTTAATTCTTTATTTAACCTAGTAATCTGAAATCACTCAAAGAAACTCGTGAAAAACACCAAATTACATAAAAATATAAAAAATCATAAACACAATTAGACTAAGCAATAATAACTCGTATTTGACACAAAATAATAATAAAACATAACTAAAAACTATATAATTATACGAGTTATCACACCCCCACACTTAGATTGTTGCTAGTCCCTAGCAACGACTCAATAAAAATAAAATAAGAAAATCTAATCTAATCCATTTTCGTTGGAAATCACGGTGGCACTTAGCATGTGACACAAGCCTTTAAACCCCTAGGTGTCCCTAGTGGACGAGTTTAGTCTCGTGAGGGTTTGCTAGAACGATACCCACAAACATTGAAAAACTAAAATATAAGTAAACTACATACACTAAAAATATTTACTCCTAATCCTTTCAATATAAATTAGAGACAATCTTTGAACAAGTCTTATAAACTAATCAATAGCTCAAAGAATTTCACAAAAATTCATGCTTGAATGTAAATAAATGAGTTAAGCCAATATTAACATAACATATTTCAATCAAAATAGTGCATATTCAACTTAATCTCAACTTCTCACTATACTCTTATGATTTTCACTCTTTAAAGTAGTGGTAAAGTGTTTACACTCAATCAATCTCATGAAAATAGTTCTACCATATGCTTGCTTGTCCACCTATTCTCCACTAAAAGATCATGCAACTTCATAAATCAAGAGGTCTTTAATCAAGGTTGTAATAGGGCCAAGGGGTTTGTAATGTGGTTGAAGAACAAAAGGATAAAGATATCACAAAGGTTCCAAAGAGTTCATAAAGTTTAGAGACATAATAAGATCATACAAAGAAACTTCTCAAAACTCTTTACAAGTACATAGTCACATAGGCTAAATATTCATGTTGAGCCTTTGCTTCATTCTAACCAACTTTGTAACATCTTTTTCTTTACTTTAACTAGAAGTTCAAGAGAAGATTTTTTTTTTTTTTTTTTGAATATGGGAATGTATTTAACAATGATCCCTTTCTTTTTCTCTTGACTGTTGCCTCTCTCCTCCCCCACACTTATCTTTCGTTCTAACCCAAATTTTCAAAAAGTATCCCTTGTTTTTGCAATATGTCTCAAAATATATAATCCATCTTTAGAACAAGGGTAAGGATATAAGTATATTTAGGCTAGGGGTAAGTTCTGGTTACCAATAAAATAGCATATTTAATGTAGGCTCAAATTGGCTCACTAGTGGGGATGTTCTCTTAGAACATTAATAATGGATGGCTGTTTGGCTCTGGTTATAATTATAATGCCTCTATCATATTCATGTTGTCACATGTATCAATATAGTCTCAAACGGTTTAAAGCAAGTTCTAGAGAATCATGTAATCATAAGAGCACTCAAGAAAGAAATTAGATTGATTTGTATAATGCATCAATCATTATAGGCTCAAAAACTCACAAGGATGATTATACAAGTCAGATTAAGTCTAAACATGCTTCTTTCTCAATCAACATATCATATTAACATTGGCTCATAAAAAGGTTGACATCAAGCTCAATTCTCATGAAAATCTTCTCACTAATAAATCTGTTTTAGACTTATGCAATTCATATCTCATCATTGTATTAAAAAGGAACTAAAACACACTAAAAAAAAAAATAATAATAATAATAAAGACTCATAAAAAAAAATAGTAGACAAAAATAAAAGAAATCCTAAATCGTTCCCCCCACACTTAATTCTTACATTGTCCTCAATGTAAGTCTATTAACCCAAATGAAAGAATCATGTGTAAGAGAAAAGAACTAATAACATAAGAATATGAACAACTAAGACTCAAAACAAAACAAACTCATGCAACCTAAATAATCCTAAAATACTAAACAAAAATTAACAAGTAAACATAAAAAGGTTAAAATCAAACTGACAAGGTATGTCTCAAGTCTCCCTTACTCAGACCTTGTTCAGAATGAATACTTCTAAATGTCTTAAAACACAACAATTTTTTTTTTTTTTTTTTGAAGATTAGTAAAAATTATATTTACATCTAGTTATTTTCAAAACAAGGATCAGAAAGAAAAACAACCTCTTCTTGAGTAACATGATTTTCCAAAAAGAGTTTGAGTCTTTGTCCATTTACCTTGAATACGTTACCATTTTGAGGATTCTCAATGTCAACTGCTCCATAATGATACACATGCTTAACCACAAATGGGCCAGTCCATCTTGATCTCAACTTACCAGGAAATATGTGAAGTCTAGAATTATAAAGTAGAACTTTTTGCCCAACATCAAATGTTTTTCTTGAAATTAACTTGTCATGAAAGGCTTTAGTTCTTTCTTTATGAATTTTAGAATTCTCATATGCATCATTTCTGAGTTCCTCAAGTTCATTTATGACTGGAAAAGTTTCATTCTCACCCAAAAAGGAATATTTTAGTTCGGATGGCAATGGTTTTAAATCCAGCTTGGGTGGTTCAATAGTTGATGGTACAGTGACATTTGTGAGTGATGGAAGTTCCTCAAACTTTTGTTTCCAACAATGCTTAACCTGAAAAGAATTTAACAAAGAATCAGTGTGTGAAATTTCTGAAGCATTATCAAACTCACATTCAATTAAATAAGCTTCTAAAGGATCATGGAATGTGGTAGTGGTGAGATGTTCATGAACAAGTTCTTCAATGAAATCCACTTCATGTACTTCTGAATCATCACCAGGTTGCTTGCAAGTGTTGAACACATTTAATTCTAAAGTCATATTTCCAAAAGAAATGTTCAACATACCATTCCTGCAATTTATCAGAGCATTAGAAGTTGCAAGAAATGGACGGCCTAATATAACAGGAATTTGAACATTTGGATTTGAAACAGGATGTGTGTCCAAAACAATAAAATCAACAGGGAAGTAAAAATTATCAATTTGAACCAAAACATCTTCAACTATCCCTCGAGGAATTTTCACAGAACGATCAGCTAGTTGAAGTGTAATAGGTGTTTCCTTGAGTTCACCTAAACCTAACTGTTGATAAACAGAAAAAGAAAAAAGATTAACACTAGCACCAAGATCAAGCAATGCACGTTCTATTCTAGTGTTTCCAATGATGCATGAGATTGTTGGACATCCAGGATCTTTGAATTTTGGTGGAGTAAGGTGCTGAATGATTGAGCTCACACTTTCCGTCAGAAATGCTTTCTTTTGTACATTATGTTTCCTTTTAAATGTGCACATGTCCTTCAAAAATTTAGCATAAGATGGAACTTGTTTGATTGCATCCAATAAAGGAATGTTAATCTTAACTTGTTTGAAAAGTTCATAAATTTCTGCATTTTGATTCAAATTCTTTATTGTTTGCAACCTTTGAGGAAAAGGAGCAGGACGCATACCTTTTTCTTTGTCCAAATTTTGAAGAAGTTCAGACTTACCATCATCCTTACCATTACTTTTCGGAGGGGAAGGAGGATCTTGGTCTTTTGATGGAATGTTTTTGTCAACTGCCTTTCCACTTCGAAGAGTTGTGATAGAACTGGCATTTTCCTGTTGAGTTTCATTGGAGCAAGAAACAAGACATTGAGTAGAAGGGTTAGGCTGAGGTTGAGCAGGAAACTTACCTTTTTCTTGAGTGCGTAATGAAGCTGTCAATGTGGACAAGGTGTTTTTGATCTCATTGATGTCCTGTGAAGTTTGGTTATTCACATTTGCTTGTGTTTGCATGAATGCTTGCAATGTCTCTTCCAAGGTTTGTACACGTGAAGGTTGATAGGAAAAAGTGTTGCTCGGCTTTTGAGATTGTGGTACCTGAACATGATTATTATTCCGCCAACTGAAGTTGGGATGATTTCTCCATTCAGGGTTATACGTTTCAGAGTAAGGAGAAGGAAATGGCTTTTTAAATGTGCTTATGGAATTTACTTGATCATGCAACACTTCTTTAAGAATGGGAATGTTTGGACATTCAGAAGTGGGGTGTCCCATGATTTCACAAATTCCACAACTTTCTTCATTTTTAACCGTTTTTACTTCTCTAAGTTCCATGGCTTCAATCTTTCTAGCCAAATTAGCTACTTTAGCTTTTATCTCATCTTCTTGACTAAAATGATATTTACCTCTGTTAGAAACAAGATTAGATCTATTGGAACTTTCAGAGGAATTATCTGTGTGCCAGACTTGAGAGTTATCTGCCAAATGGTCTAGGTAGTCAAAGGCTTCTTCAGGTTCTTTTTCTAGAAACTCACCGTTACACATTGTTTCAACAAATTGTTTAGTTTCGGGAGTTAAACTTTCATAAAAGAAACTAATAAGACGCCATTTTTCAAAACCATGATGTGGACAAGAACTTAACAAATCTTTAAAACGCTCCCAGCACTGAAAAAATGCTTCATTTTGATTTTGATTGAAATTTTGAATCTGTCTTTTCAAAGCAGTAGTTTTATGTGCTGGGAAAAATTTCTTTAGAAACTCAGTTTGTAATTCTTGCCATGTGCCAATTGACCTTGGTTTTAAATTATGAAGCCAAATTTTTGCTTTATCTTTTAAAGAAAAAGGAAATAATTTTAGCTTGACAATTTCATTTGTACATTGTTGGTCATTAAAGGTGACACATACATCTTCGAAGTCTTTTAGAAACGAGTAAGCACTTTCCGATTCTAACCCATGGAAATTTGGAAGCAAAGCTATCATACCTGGTTTAAAACGAAAGTTGTTTGCATTGAGAGGAAAAATAAAACAAGAGGGTGATGAGCTTCGAGTTGGTTGCAAGTAGTCACGCATGGTGCGTACTTGTCTGTTCTCATCTTCAGCATGAACACTTTCATTGTCAGCCATGGTAGGAGTTGTATTAGAAAGATTACCTGAAAAAGTTTCACAATAAAATCTAACTAAACGACGAGATCTAAAATCACGTCGCCAAACAAGCATAAAACAAAGTTAATAAATAGATAATATATAAATATAAACTTTACAATATAAATATAAATATATAGAAAATTAGGCGGTATAACCAGCCAATAAAAATATATATACTAAATTAGGCGGTATAACCAGCCAATAAAAATAAAACAAAGTTAATATACAAATTAGGCGGTATAACCAGCCAATAAAAATAAATATACTTATAAACTTATATACTTAGTATTGCTTCCCCGGCAACGGCGCCAAAAACTTGATGGAGACTCAATTAAGAGTTGTAAACCCAAGTGCAGGTTATGTTCAAGTAATAAATTCTCGGGTGTCCGAGGTCGAACCACAGGGAAGCGTATTAGTAAGTATAAGTTTATAAATATATAATAAAAAGAAAGTAAACAAGATATTAGGGAACAAAATAAACAAAATAACATAAAAGAAATTAAACAAGATATAAAAAACAATAAGAAAAGATGTTGAGGTTAGAGAATCCACTCTTGGTGTTATGCTAAGATTAATCTTGTTTTATTACACAATTGAAATCCACACATAAAGGAGGTTCCAATCGGAAGGTTTAGCAATTCAGTCCAAATTGTCCAACGTCCATAGCATATGATATTATGTTCATTTGGTATCCTCAAAACTCATAAAAAGAGTCCAAGCATTCCTTATGCCAAGGTATATGTCTACAACAAATCAAGGTTATGAAACCAAGCATTTACTGTGCCATTTTCATTGTCAATAATGAATCAAGATCTCTACTTTGCAAGTATGATTTTAAACCAAAAGAAAATATTATCTATACTAGTGTTTATAAATGATGATTCATTTTAGCTCATGTTTAAGAGACTAACCTTAGCATTTACCAAGAGCTTCACCTCATCACCTCAACAATATGATTAGCAACACATACTAAAAATGAAAAGAAATGTAAGAAGCATAAGTAAATAAAGAAAAAGAAAACTAGAGAAAGGAAAAAAGAAGAAAACATAGAGAATTTTATTACAATGGCTAATATCCTACCAATGTATAATGTATCCCAATACTCATCCAAGGCCCTCTATTTATACACATTTTGGAGGGCTAAATGACAAGAGACAAGCTTTACAAATTTCAAAGGTAGGTATAATAGGTGGGTGCATTTTTCTAACAATTTTCGTCATATTGTATGACAATTCTGATCAGCCAGCTTGATGGTCGAGTTTGTCAATGTTGGAGGCTCGATCTGATAAAATGGTCTTCTAGAAAAATATACTCCTATCAGTTACGAATCCATAGCCGTTGGAATCAGATCATTTGCTCATGTGGATCGGAAGATATGGTCAAAATACCAAAACGGTGCAGAACAGACGTCATTGCACATCAGCCAACTTGATGGTTGATTTCGGTAGGGAAAACGACTCGGTTTCAAGAAGTGTAAAACATGAAAAAGATAGATATGCCTCTTAAATATGCACGGTTAAAATTTCAGCCTTATTGCTTCAGTGAAACTCCAGATATAGCTGATATGGCAAAAGGTGTCGTAACTGGAACTGAACTGGATTTGCCCTTAATTCTTTATTTAACCTAGTAATCTGAAATCACTCAAAGAAACTCGTGAAAAACACCAAATTACATAAAAATATAAAAAATCATAAACACAATTAGACTAAGCAATAATAACTCGTATTTGACACAAAATAATAATAAAACATAACTAAAAACTATATAATTATACGAGTTATCAGCTTCCAGCTTAGAAGTATAGCTGGGACGTGGTATACGACCTTGCTTAAGAGACGACGAGCTACTGATCCTCCATTAGCATGGCCATAAATTTGTACTGAGTTTCTTCGTAGGTTCTTACCACAGAGTGTTCGCGAGCAGCTCAAGCAGACAGAGACCATGACTGTGACTGATTAGCCAATTTTTTGATCTTTTTGTATATGCGCCATAGTTGGTATCCACCGAGTATGATAGAGCTAAGAGGTTTGTGGATGGTCTTCGGGAGTATTTGTTTAGTTCAGTTCAGTTGACAGAGACATCTACATATGCTGAGGTACTAAATTTTGCTATGAGGTTCGAGCAGCGAGCCCGAGATAGGCAGAGTGATAGGGGTCCACAAAAGAGGCACAGATTTGGTGGACAGGGTTCTAGGACGATAGGGTCATCGGGGTCGGTTGGTGGTATCATGTCTAAAGGAGCGGCATCTACTAGTGGTGTACAGAGGGATGGGGGTCAGAACAGTTAGCATAGACATGGTGGTCACCCTCAGAGTACATCAGCTGCTACTATCTACCCCATTATGTCAGATTTGTGGACACCGACATAGAGGCGTATGTTGGAGATCAGATTTATGTTTTAGATGCGGTAAATCGGGGCACATGAGGAGAGACTGCCCATTGGGTTCTGGCTCACTTCCATCAGTAGCAGCTCCACTCCCAGCTACAGCTGCACCAGGGCAGTCAGCAGGATCAGTCGCACAGCAAGCTGGTAGAGGTACTAAGGGCCGAGGATAGCAATCTGCCGGTAGGGGATAGACGTCAGGCGGCAGGGGGCAGGCTCGAGTTTTTGCACTGACACCTAGGGATGCCCAGGCATCCAATGCAGTTGTGATAGGTATTATTATGGTTTGTTTATAGCCTGCACATGCTTTATTTGATTCGGGTGCTACCCATTCATTTATTTGCCCGCGGTTTGTGGATATTTTGCTCGAAGATGTTAGTGAGTTAAATGAACCTTTGCTAGTTTCAACACCTGTCGGGGTAGAGTATGTAGTTAGTCGAGTTTTGAAAGGGTGTGATATTAAGATTGGCGGGGAGGTGTTCATAGCCGATCTAGTGATACTAGATATACTAGAATTTGATGTGATATTGGGCATGATTGGCTAGCTGCCAATTATGCTGTGTTAGATTGTTTCGAGAAGGTTATTACCTTCCAGATACCAGGGAAATTAGTTTTAAAATATTAGGGAGATCGGAGTTTGAATACAACAAGAATGTATCGATCTTAAAAGCTGAGAAGTTGTTAAACAGTGGCTGTCAGGGCTATTTAGCCTATGTGTGCGATATTGAAGGCAAGGTTCCGGATTTGGATAAGATACCAATAGTATCTGAGTTTCCAGATGTATTTTCAGAGGAGTTACCCGAACTTCCTCCTGAGCGAGAGATTGAGTTCTGTATTGATTTTTTGCCAGGAACCCATCCTATTTCAATTTCCCCTTACCGTATGACTCCTCTTGAGTTGAGGGAATTGAAGGTACAACTTCAGGATTTATTGGACAAGGGATTCATACGACCGAGTACTTCACCCTGGGGTGCTCCGGTATTGTTTGTTAAGAAAAAAGATGGATCCTTACAGCTATGTATTGACTATAGACAACTTAATAAGGTGACTATTAAAAATAAGTACCCACTGCCGAGGATTGATGATTTGTTTGACCAGTTGCAGGGAGCTAGTTGTTTTTCTAAGATTGATCTTCGATCAAGTTATCATCAGCTCCGTATTCGGAGGGAAGATATGCCTAAGACTGTTTTCCGTACGCGTTATGGGCACTATGAGTTTCTTGTAATGTCTTTTGGACTGACTAACCCCCCTGCAGCTTTTATGGATCTAATGAACAGGGTGTTTAAACACTATTTAGATCACTTCGTAATAATGTTTATTGATGATATCTTGGTGTATTCACGGACTGAGGATAATCATAACCAGCATCTTAGGGTGGTGCTTGAGACCTTGAGAACACACCAGTTATATGCAAAGTTTTCAAAGTGCGAGTTCTGGTTGAGTAGTGTAGGATTCCTTGGACATATTGTATCCAAGGAAGGTATTAGTGTGGACCCTAAAAAGGTGGAGGCAGTGTGTGACTGGAAAAGGCCTACCACCGTTACTGAGATTCGAAGTTTCTTGGGGCTGGTAGGGTATTACAGGAGGTTTGTAGAGAATTTTTCGAGATTGGCAGCTCCATTGACTAGACTTACCCAGAAGGATGTCAAGTTTTAGTGGTCAAACGAATGTGAGATGAGCTTTCTAGAGCTCAAGGAACGTTTGACTACTGCTCCAGTTTTGACATTACCGACGGGATCCGGTGGATATGTTGTATATTGTGATGCATCCAGAGTTGGATTGGGATGTGTGTTAATGCAGGGTGGCAAGGTTATAGCATATGCCTCAAGGCAGTTGAAGAAGCATGAGCAGAATTATCCTACACATGATTTGGAGTTAGCAGCCATTATCTTTGCATTAAAGATATGGCGACATTACTTAGATGGCCAGTCATGTGAGATATACACCGATCACAAGAGTTTAAAATATATTTTTGATCAACGGGAGTTAAATTTAAGGCAGAGGCGGTGGTTGGAGTTACTCAAAGATTACGACTGCACTATCCTTTATCATCCGGGTAAAGCCAACGTGGTTGCTGACGCTTTGAGCCGTAAATCTATGGGAAGCATGGCTCACTTGTCCCTAGAGAAGAGACCGTTGGCTAAGGCTATTCAGGATTGTTTGAGAAGAGGTGTTACCTTGAGTTTTATCGGGACTGGTGCACTTATTGCACATGTACAGGTTAGATCCTCCTTAGTAGAGGAAGTTAAAGCAAGGCAGTATGTCGATGCTTTTTGTACTGAGACGATAACTAGTTTGAAACAGGGTAAGGACGATAGATTTCAGGTAGATAAAGAGGGAACTCTCCGTTTCCATAATCGATTGGTAGTCCCTGAGATAAAGAGAATTCGAGGTAAGATCCTTGATGCAGCACATAATTCATCATATACGATGCATCCTGGTGCTACCAAGATGTACCGTGATCTTAAGCAGTTCTACTGGTGGCAAGGCATGAAACGTGATGTAGCAGATTATGTGGCTAAATGCCTAATATGTTAGCAAGTAAAGGCTGAACATTTGAAACCAGCTGGTCCATTACAGAGCCTTGAAGTGCCAGAGTGGAAATGGGATCATGTTACCATGGATTTAGTGACTGCTTTGCCTAGAACTAGGACAGGATATGATTCTATTTGGGTGATTGTCGACAGATTGACTAAGTCGGCATATTTTATTCCGGTGAAAACTACTTATCCAGCTAATAAGTATGCTAAGCTTTATTTGGATCGGATTTTGCCTTTACATGGTGTACCATTATCGATTATATCAGATAGAGGTTCGCAGTTTACAGCGAGATTTTGGAGATCATTCCAGGAGGCCCTCGGTACGCAATTGCGGTTTAGCACTGCTTTTCACCCCCAGACAGATGGATAGTCCGAGAAGACTATACAGACCCTTAAGTATATGTTGCGGGCTTATGTATTAGATTTTGAAGGGAATTGGGATGATCATTTACCTTTTATTGAGTTCGCTTATAGCAACAATTATCACAGTAGTATACAGATGGCACCATTTGAGGCACTATATGGTCGGATGTGTAGATCACCTGTTGGTTGGTTTGAGACAGGTGAGTATCGGCTACTTGGTCCAGATATTGTGCAGGATGCAGTGCAAAAGGTTGGAATAATAAAAGAGAAGTTGATGGCTGCCCAAAATAGGCAAAATGCCTATGCTGATAACCGAATACGTGAGTTAGAGTTTGATGTTGGAGATTATGTGTTCCTAAAACTTTCACCTTTCAAGGGGGTTATGAGATTTGGGAGACGAGGTAAGTTGAGTCCAAGGTACATTAGACCATTCTAGATATTGAGCCGTAAAGGTGCGGTAGCATATGAGTTAGCGTTGCCTCCAGACTTGAGCTATGTACACCCCGTATTTCATGTGTCTATGTTGTGAAAATACATTCCAGATGATTCACATGTTTTACAGCCACAGGCAACACAGATAGACTCCCGGTTAACATATATCGAGGAACCCATAGCCATAGTAGATCGTCAAGTGCGAAAGATGTGGTCCAAGGAAGTTCCTACAGTTAAAGTTGTGTGGCAGTATCACAATACGCAGGAGGCTACGTGGGAGCTTGAGGATGAGATGAGACAGCAGTACCCCCAGTTATTTCAAACATGAGGTAATTCTTTATAGGTCAATTTTATGTAAAATTCGAGGACGAATTTTATTAAGAGGGAGAATTGTGAGACCCTCGTAAGCCAGAGATAACTCGGGTCTCCTATAACATTCTGATGGCTCGGAACTACACATGTAAAAGCCACTAGGAAGGACAGGCTATCATGTGGTATACATGTTGTATGATAGATTATAGAATTGTAGGTTAAATCGGGTGGTTAAGCGATTTGACCCTAAAGTAGTTTAAAAATTCAAACTAAAATCGGCAAGGGGAAAAGTCCATAAAATATGATAAATTAGTGGATATGATGATAATATATGATATAGAACCCATACCTATTATCAGAACAACAATCGGCATCAAATTCAAAAAAAATATGCATTAGGGGTATTTTGGTCATTTTACACCCCTTTTCATTTTTAGTCCAAGAAATGGTATAAATGGACTTTTTGACTACATAATATATTGATATGACATTTGGATCTAATATTTGGCATTAGAACGAAAAAAAACGAGACTGGAATCGGTAAAATTGGAAAAATGTGACGTACTTTTTTCGAAAAAACGTGGTTCAGAAATTCTTGTTATCGATCCGAACACATGGATAGATATTTTAACACCCAAGAAACATGAATATGTTGAGAAAAAATGAAAAATGAAAAACGAAATCCCGAACATCACGTTCTGTAGAGCATGTGCAAAAAGTCAAAGTTTGTCAACTCTTTTGACCAAGCTTAGGCAAGATTAAGAACATAGGATAATTTCCCATAAATTTTCAGCCAAAATAAGAAGACATCACGTCTTCTTCTTACTCTTTATGCCTTAGGCATTTTCTCACCAAAAACTTCATTAAAGCTTACTAAAGCTTTCTCTCTCCTCCAAATTTCAAGGGAAATCACCAGATTTTGCAAGGATTTCACTAACCCAGAGGTAATTTCATGTTCTAAGCTTGATTTTGATATTAGATTTTGAAGAATTTGTCTCTATCTATGAGAAATCATTTTGGCTGAAAATTGGTGATGGTGAACCACCATGTCGCCGCCACTTTTTTCGTTACGAGAGGTGTTCCTCCGCCTCCTTAATCCGTAAATTAGTATCGGATAGCTTTGAATCAAAATTTAGAGGCTAAAACAAGCTTGGCTAAAACCCTAGCTTGCCCATGAGGTGGTGTCGCCACCGTCCTTGGTTGTCCGAGGCCACCGTTAGCTTCGTTGTTATTGTGTGAGCAACTTTCCAGTTGATTGTTGCTCCGAATTTTGACTCGAGCTAAGTGTAGAAATTTATTTGTAAAAATTCTTAAGTTGGAAAATTTTGAATAGCAGCTAACTAGAATAAATAGTTAGAATTTGAATGTCCCGTAGTTGAGAAATATTCACAGAATATCTTGATGATGCCATAGGTACTCATATTGCAGAGTTCGCATGGGATCGCGACAAAGCCACGAAAGTGCCGCTTTAACACTCGGACTAACACAGTGAGTATTTAGGTTAATCTAGGAGGTAGTTGTTGTTTTATATGCATTGTTGATTGATATAGATATTGAAACACGAAAGATTGCTCGGATTACAAAAATGGTAAGTTTCGGACCTTATGCGGATCAAAGGCGTAAGTGTGGTGTTAATATGGTACATGAGGTAAGTGTTGTGGAGTTGAATAATAATGAATTATATTGTATAGGATGGTTGAGTATTTAAGGATAGTTAGATATTGTAGATTAAGAGTTTATGCACATAAGTTTTTTGATAAAAAAATCTAAGTGAAACTGTAATGCTTTGAAAAACATAAGTAGAAATATGTTAGTGTAGAGATTCTTTCCTAGCATAGTGTATAATATATATATATATTACTCCATGATATAAGAGAATTGATATATCATGCTATTATTGTACGGACAAGGTGATATTCGGGATGCTATTATTGTACAGACAAGGTGATGTCTGGGATGCTATTATTGTACGAACAGAGTGATGTCCGGGATGTTACTATTATACGGACAGGGTGATGTCCGGGATGCTATTATTGTACGGACAAGGTGAAGTCTGGGATGCTATTATTGTACGGACAAGACGAGTCTGGGATGATATGGACAAGATAGTCCAGGATGACAAATATTACGGATTGGTATAAGTCCGGGATATTTTGATGATATAGACATGAGAAATTCTTAATTAATAATTGTGGAGGTATACACGTAAAATCGATTGTTAAATATTTTTGGATACCGATTTAGGCTGGCCAATAATCTATTTATATTCAGCACTCAGCATAGAAGATTTCCTATAGGACAAATAATTTTTATAAGTCCCGGAATAATTTTTAAATATTACTTTTCGGTTACTTAGTCATACTTGATATGTCATGTTTATGCTTTAATGGTTAAGAAAGGAAACGCGAAATTTTCAAGTACTCTTCCTAGTTACCTTATGCTCACTGAGTTTTTCGACTCACTTCGTTTATTTTCATTTTTTTTTTCAGATTCTAATAGACCCAGCTCTTCCCAGATTCCGGATAGCTAGCTGCTCACATACTTGTGGTGAGGGATTGACCCAGGACGTGGTAAGCAGTGGCGATGGTGTGGTACATTTTTGCAGTCACTAAGGTATCATAGGTCCTCTGCATTTTGTGTATGTTGAATATGCACTGTACATTTTGTAAACGGATATAATTAAGTGATGTATGACGTATATCGGTCTTAGAGGCCTGGCATGAGATGGTGATGTTCATTTTGTTATGATATAATATAAATGTATGTTTGTATATAAGATGTCATAAAAGTTGAGTCTGCTGCGGGGCATTTCGGTTACTCCCTATCGGAGGTGTCCAAACCGAGATGTCATGCGTTGATGAATTATTACATTGTGAATGTTGATGATTGAGCAACAAACCCCCATGTAAGGCGAGATTATGCCAAAATTTTGTTTGATTTGGTTTAATGAGTATACTTAGGCTTCGGAGACAGGGGCATATCTTGTCTCTGGCCGATCACATGCCCTGAATTTAGGGTGTGACATTTTAACTACTGGTGTGTTCCTTCGGGAGAAAAAAAAAAAACCTATCCAAATTAATTACAAGTAAGGTAATTGAAATTAAAAACAAAAAGAATCCAAGATAACAAACTGTGGTTTTTCATTTCTCTGCTTTTTTTTATTACATGTTGAATCAGATTGTATTTAAGTATCTTAATTGAAATATTCAATACATCTCATCATCTCGAGAATTTAGGAAAAAGAAAATAAATTACTTGAGAATATCTCTATTTTTCTTTGAAGTTCGAACCTTAAATAAAAGAAGTATATTGTGAAGATTAAATATCTCAAAGTCTGGAATGCATTTATGAATTATAGGTTTTGTTTATATTTATAAGAATTTACAGTTTTAGGGATGTTCTCTTTAAAAAAAAAAAGTTCTAGCCAACCGAATGTTGAAGTTTTTTTTAATTCTATTTACTATTTTTTCCTGCATATTCTTAGTTGTCAAACAGAAACATTTTTATTTTTTTAAGCCCAAAATTCGTTTGATTAGAATTTTAGGTAGGGACTTGGGAATCAAAGTGAGAGAGGAAAAGAAAAAACAATAAGGAAAAGCCATTGATTTAAGATGGTGGATATATAGAGACTAATGAAGATAAAGTGATAATTGTTCTAGAAAAAGAAAACCGAAGAAGAAAAAATAAATAAATAAATAAATAAAGATGGGTAATTGAGGTGGCTTAAATACCTTGTTTAAAAAAAAAAGATTAAAAGTGCTCTGGAATAAAGATTTAAAACAATATCAGTTGAGATGAACAGGTTCCTTTTAATAGATTTCAAGGTTGAGGAGGTGACTAGTGTTATCAAACAAATGCATCCAACAAAGGCTTCAGGTTCTGATGGTATGCCTGCTCTTTTTTACCAAAATTACTGGCACATTGTTGGTATAGATGTTATAAAATTCTGCCTTGATTTCCTTAATGGTGAGGGAGATATAAGTGATATCAATCAAACAAATATAGTCCACATCCCTAAGGTTAAAGACCCTAGTTCAATAAGTCAATTTCGATCCATTAGCCTTTGTAATGTCTTATACAAGATAATTACTAAAGTCCTAGTCAATAGGCTCAAACATATATTACTCATCTGTATTAGTGAGTCTCAAAGTGCGTTCGTGCTTGGTAGACTAATCACTGATACTGGTAGCCTATGAATTGTTGCATACTCTGAAAAACAAAAGGAAAGGGAGAAAGGGCTATTTTGCTCTCAAACTCGATATGAGCAAAGCATATGATAGGGTTGAATGGCATTTTCTTAGGGACATGATGAATAAACTAGGCTTCCACCTCAAATTGATTTCACTTGTAATGATGTGTGTCACTTATGTATCGTATTCTATTATTGTCAATGGTTTAATCACTAATAGTTTCAAACCTGTGGGGGGACTTCGTCAAAGATACCTCCTATCGCCATACCTAAGGGCCTGTCTGCGCTACTCAGCTGTAGGGGTGAGCAAAATCCGACTCGATTCGAAAAAATCGATTAAAATCTCAAATTTTGGTTTAAATAGTTCGAATTATTCGAGTTTTTCGAGTTTTCGGATCGACTCGAATAAAAAAATCGAGTTATACGATTTAGCTCGAATTTAGATTTCACAGTTCGAGTTATCCGAAAATCCGAATAGTAAAATCCAAAACGACGTCGTTTTGAACTAGGTTCTTGGGAAAATTTGAAAAACATGCTGTTAATAACCAAATTATTGTTTAATGGTATAATGAGTAAAAATTATTTGAAAAAGAGAAATAAAAATAAAAAATTATTAAGAAAGAAATTGTAAAGACAAAATTACCCTTGATAAAAAAAAACCTTCTCCTTTTTTCTCTTATTTTTAATTTATTTTTTAATTAAAAAAATAAAGTTTTCTGAAAATAATTTTTTTTAATTTTAAAAAATATATTTTTTGAATTTAAAATTATTTATTTATTTTTTTAATTAAATTTTTTTAGAAAATAACATTATTTTTTCTTTTTTTTTAAATTTAAAAAAAATATATTTAAATATTTTATTTTTTAAATTTATTTTTAATTAAAATTTTTAAAAAATAATATTTTCTTAATGGAGGAGAAAGGAAAAATAGATTTTTTCATTAAGGGTAATTTTGTCTTTACAATATCCTTTATAATAATTTTTAATTGTTTATTTCTCTTTTTCAAATAATTTTTATCCATTATACCATTTAATAATAATTTGGTTATTGACAGCATGTTTTTCAAATTTACCTAATTTTCTTCTCCTCTCTTCGCTGCTGTGCCCCCTATCTGTTTCCCTCCCTTTTTCTCTTTTTCTTCGGTCTCTATCTCTCTTTTACGAGTAATATGATCCAAAATCATTGAAATTAATAATAATTAAAATGAATTTGGTAAATAATTTTTTTTCAATTTTTTTTAATTTATAAAGAAAAATAATATTTATATATGGTATTATGTTAGTTACAAGATGTATTCACGTATCCGTATCTAATTTTTGAATTTTTTTAGTTGAGTAAGCAATTTAAATTTCACCAGAAGCCTTGAACTTTTGACATTTGCTTACATTTTCATTGATTTTGATTTAGAGAATTGAACAATTTCATTTACCCAAAATTTAGTTTTATCATGCTTAAATATAATTGAAAATTTATAGGATTTGTTTTATCATGCTTAAATATAATTGAAAATTTATTTTAACTCGAATAAATTTATTCGACTCGAATCGACTCGAATTTCTTTTTACTCGACTCGATTTGCTAAATTTTCAAATTCAGTTCGGTTGACAAAATAGGACTCGTAAACTCGACTAACTCAAAATTTTTTTACTCGATTCGACTCGATTCGATCGAATGCTCACCCCTACTCAGCAGAGCACAAAGAGAGGGCCAGCTCCATGGGGTCCAAGCAAGTCACAACGGTAAGCATTCTATTCTAAAAGCATCCCAACTCGGTTTTCAAGTTGAAAGAAAGAGCCGTACAGGTACAAGCGTGGCCGCTACGCATCTCTTCTTTGCGAATGACAGTCTACTCTTTGCTGAGGCAGACATCAATGAAAGTGGCATAGTGAGAAACCTCATACAGCAATATGAAGAATGCTTGGGTCAGAGAATCAATTTTGAGAAGTCTGCCCTTTTTTTCAGAAAAAATACGGAAGTAACACAGAAAGAAAGAGTGAAGCACCTGTTTGGGATTAGTGTGTCCAATAATCCGGAGAAATACCTGGGACTACCCACAATGGTAGGAAAAAGAAAGAAATGGGCATTCCGGGATATCAAAGAACATGTCCGAGCGAAAATCATGAGCTGGAATACCAGGTGCCTATCACAAGCTGGGAAGGAGATTTTCATCAAATTTGTCCTTCAGTCAATCTCGATGTATGCCATGAATTGTTTCGAATTGCCTAAGACTCTGTGTACAGAACTGGATGCCATTGTCAGTGCGTATTGGTGGAACCCGAAACTAGGAAAAATGGAATACACTGGCTCAGCTGGAAGAAAATGTGTGTGCCCAAGATCTGTGGAGGACTAGGATTCCGAAATATGTTAAGCTTTAACCAAGCTCTACTAGGCAAACAAGGGTGGAGATTGATGATGAACACTGACACATTAGCGTATAGGGTGCTAAAAGCCAAATATTTCCCCTATACTAATTTCTTGGAATCTCGACTGGGACAAAGGCCATCATTAACATGAAAGAACATCTAGAATGCAAAAGGAGTTCTACAAGATGGGGTCAGGTGGAGAGTTGGCAATAGGAGGTCAATCCGAATCTGGGAAGATAAATGGGTTCCGACATTAAGCACACACCGAATCCAAACACCGAAAGCCCCCAGGAAGAAATAATCTATGTCAGTGAGCCAATAGACCAAAACTCAATGCAGTGGAGACAAGACACTCTTCATAGGCTATTCAACATGCAGGAGATAGACGCCATCAGCTCAATTCCAATTAGCAAGCTGGGTAGAGATGACATCCTAGTCTGGCGTTTTGACAAACAGGGCACTTACAATGTCAAGAGTGGGTATAGACTGTTAAGTAAGGATGAACAGCAACGTCACACAATGTCGACAATCCAGCAACAGGAGGAAAGAAACACAGCACTCATGAAAATTTGGCAAGCAAATGTGCTGAATAAAATTAAGGTCCTGGTATGAAGGGCTTACCGGAATATTCTGCCCTCAAAAGGAAATCTTCACAAGAGACATCTAGGCGAGGGAGCACAATGCACAAGATGTATGGGAGCTGAGGAATCAACAATTCATGCCGTACGTGACTGCCCAGTAGCTAAGCTAGTATAGGGCCAACTGCGATATCAATGGGACGGTAATAACATGCCTGGGAATGAGATCACAGAATGAATTGAACAATTTACTTTGACAGTTGAATAATAAAAACTGAACTTGTTAATGACAGCTATGTGGGTCATTTGGGGTAGCAGGAATAAGGAATATCATGAAGGGATTAGGAGAAGCTCACAAGAGGAAGTCAGATACATACAGTCTTACCTACAAGAGTATGCTCAAGCTCAGACCAACTCAGAATCCATTCGAGCACCAGCTAATGACATGGTAAAGGTGAATTTTGATGGAGCACTGGATGGCGTAAATAAAATAAGAGGAATTGGCATGGTCATAAGAGACTCGACTGGGGCGGTATTGGGAGCATGCTCGGCCAGAATCAATAATGTAACTGAACCATTTGTTGTGGAAGCATGTGTAGCAGTCAGAGCATTAGAGTTTGCTAAAGATTTGGGATTAGCTTGTATAATGGTAGAAGGAGATGCACTGGGCATAATAAAGAGACTCAAAGCTAAAGAACCAGATTTCTCGGTTGTAGGGAACTTGATAGACGAGGCAAGAGAATTAATTCCAATTTTCAAATCGTGCAACTTCAGCCATACCCCACGGTCAGGAAATGAAGCTTCAGATAAGTTAGCAAAGTTTGGATTAAATTTAGAAGCAGACAAATACTGGATAGAAGAATGTCCTGATGTTATTGCCAGTATAATTGTAACCGAATGTACTTCCTCTGATATTTGAATACAAATCAAACTTTTCCTAAAAAAAAAAAAAAAAAACAATATCAGTTTGTGAAAAAACTCGGATACTTTATCACGTAGACAGTGACTTGGCATTGATTAACTTAAAATACCTTATATATATAATTAAGATTAAAAGTACTCTCCTTTGGTAAAAAATGATTTTAATCTATCCCATTGCCCCAAAAAACTCGGGTTCAATGATACTTGCATGAATTAATAAAGGAAGTGGATTATTTGTTTAGGTTGAATACCCCTTTCCCCAAATCTTTTTTAAAAAAAGTATTTGTTTGGAAGTGGATTGATAAGGGAGGAAATCAATTTGGCCTCAAATTAAGGAATTATTGATAAACATATATGGCAAAAAATCCGAAAATTTTCGGTCAATATAGGAATTTCTATCCCCAAATTAAAAAAAAAGAAAGTATTTCTGAGGTTTGTTATTATGAGTTTTTTCCAACACTAAGATAAAACAAAATCTTTATTCCTTAATAGGGGTACTTTTAATCTTATTTCTGCAAATGAAATACTTCAAGGAAAGCCACATCCATATCAAAATAAAAAAAAAAAAAACTTAATAGTTGAGACTGTTAAATTGTCCAATACCAGCCCAAGGAAAAATAAAAGCCTAACAATGTGTGGTTACAATTGTGTGGTTTAATGTGTTGTTGCAATTGTGTGGTTTAATGTGTGGTTGTAGTTGTGTGATTTAAATGTGTGGTTGTTATTAAACAACAATGTGTGGTTGCAATTGTGTGGTTTAATGTGTGGTTGTAGTTGTGTGATTTAAATGTGTGGTTGTTATTAAACAACAATGTGTGGTTGCAATTGTGTGGTTTAATGTGTGGTTGTAGTTGTGTGATTTAAATGTCTGGTTGTTATTAAACAACAATGGGTGGTTGTAATTTATTTAGATTTTATATTTGTGTGGCTTGTGTTTGTCTTGGTATTGTATAAATATCCCCCTCCCTTGCATTTGTAAATCATCAAGTAGTAAGCTTCAATAAGCAATAAAAGTTCTAAGTTTTCCTAAGGAGTTCTTCTCTAAAGAGTGTAGTCTAGAGTGAAGTGTGAGCATTTGTGAGTTTTCCTAAAATCTAAACTTTCTTCTTTGAGTGGTAAAATTAGAGTTATCTACTCTAAGTTTTTCTCAACAATTGGTATCAGAGCTAGGTTGTGAGTTACTACCATAGTTACTATTCACACGTGTCACTATATACTTTTATAGTAATTGTTAACATATACGAGATTTATTCAAGTATATGGTATACGATACTATTCACGTATACAGTACTATTCACGGTGAAATAGTTATTCAGGTACTATTTTTGGTTTGAGCGTTCTTGAGTCGTGAGGAGTTTGTACTCTACAAGTTTGTGTCTCAAAATTAAGCTTGTTCGGTATTGTTAGAGTCTTGCCGACACGATGGGTGATCTTCAAGTAGTTGGAGGAATCAAGAAGCTCAATCACAAAAATTACAACACGTGGAAGACGTGTATGATGTCTTACCTACAAGGTCAAGACCTTTGGGAAGTCGTTGGTGGTAGTGAAGTTACGAAGCCCGAGCAAGAAGATGCTTAAGGAACCTTGCGCAAATGGAAGATTAAAGTGGGTAAAGCCATGTTTGCCCTTAAGACCACAGTTGAAGAAGAAATGTTGGAACACATACAAAAGCTAGAAACGCCAAAAGAAGCGTGGGATACTTTAGATGCACTCTTGTCGAGAAAGAATGACACAAGACTTCAACTTCTTGAGAATGAATTGTTATCAGTTGCACAACGGGATATACCGATTGCTCAATACTTTCACAAGGTAAAAACGTTATGCCGTGAAATTTCTGATTTAGATCCTACAGCTGCTATTGGAGATACCAGGGTAAAAAGAATAATTATCCATGGTTTGAGGCCCGAATATCGCAGCTTCGTTGCCGCTATACAAGGATGGCCAACTCAACCATCACTTGTAGAGTTTGAAAATTTGCTTGTTGGTCAAGAATCTATGGCCAAGCAAATGGGAGGGGTCTCGTTGAAAAGTGAAGAGGAAGCACTCTACACCAACAAAAGCAAAAGCAAATTCAAACAGCACATCGGTGGTGGATCTAAAAAGTATGGTGACAAGACAAAAAGTCATCAAGGAGAAGGGAGCTCTCGTCCAGGGGGAGCTTCAAAGAATCGTAGCAACAATAAAAGATTTGAAGGTAACTGTTACAACTGTGACAAGAAAGGTCACATGGCAAAAGATTGTTGGTTTAACAAAAGGCCCGTTGAGAGCAATGCTGCTACTTCTAGTACAAAGGAGAAAAGCGAAGATGATTGGGACGCTGAAGCATTTTTTGCTATGGAAGAGGAAGAGTTAGCTCTCACAGTAACAACGGCTGACCGAATTGACTATGAGAATGACTGGATTGTTGATTCAGGTTGCTCAAATCACATGACAGGCGATAAACAGAAGTTGCAGAACCTGTCAGAATACAAGGGAAATCGCATTGTTGTGACAGCTGATAATTCAAGATTACTGATTACTCACATCGGTAAGACGGTAGTAGCACCTCGATATAGTCATAATCAGGTACCACTACAAGATGTTTACCATGTCCAAGGCATGAAGAAAAATTTGCTTTCAGTGGCACAATTAACATCGTCAGGTCACCATATTCTGTTTGGTCCAAGGGATGTGAAGGTATATCGTGATCTCAAAATCTCAGGACAGCCGATGATGGAAGGACGACGTCTGGATTCAGTCTACGTGATGTCAGCAGAGTTAGCATATGTAGACAAGACAAGAAGGAGCGATACAGCAGATTTATGGCACATGCGGTTAGGTCATGTTAGTTATTCCAAGCTAAGTATGATGATGAAGAAGTCGATGCTTAAGGGACTTCCTCAGCTTGACATAAGAACAGACACAGTTTGTGCAGGATGCCAATATGGTAAAGCACACCAATTGTCATACGAGGAGTCAAAGTTTAAAGCAAAAGAACCATTAGAGTTAGTTCACTCTGATGTATTTGGGCCCGTTAAGCAACCATCAATTAGTGGAATGCGGTACATGGTGACGTTTATTGATGATTTCTCCAGGTATGTGTGGGTTTTCTTTATGAAAGAAAAGTCTGACATTTTCTCAAAGTTTAAAGAGTTCAAAGAGATAGTCGAAGGAGAAGTGGGAAAGAAGATATGTTGCTTGCGCACAGACAATGGAGGAGAATATAGCTCAGGCGAATTCTCTCAATACCTACGAGAATGCAACATACGTCATCAGTATACTTGTGTCAATACACCACAACAGAATGGTGTAGCAGAGAGAAAGAATCGGCATCTTGCAGAAATTTGTCGGAGTATGCTGCATGCAAAGAATGTACCCGGAAGATTTTGGGCCGAAGCTATGAGAACCGCAGCCCATGTAATCAACAAACTTCCTCAACCAAGCAAGTTTGATAAGAAAGCAACTAGGTGTATCTTTGTGGGATACGACAACCAAAGGAAAGGGTGGAAATGTTGTGATCCTACGAATGGAAGATGTTACACTTCACGCAATGTGGTATTCGATGAAGCATCTTCTTGGTGGTCCTCAGAAAAGGAGGTGTTGTCAGATTCAAAAGAATTTGAAGACATGCTACAACAGAAAATGGGAGAGTATATTGTCCAACTTCAATCAACTTCAGGTGAAGTAGAAGACCTATGTGATGATGACGATGACGAGCAAGTGTTAGTCCAGAGTCCTTGGCAAACTGGTGTGTATCAACCAGATGTTAGATCAAGTGAAGTGGAAGAACCATCTCCACAATCACAAATCCGAAGGACAACAAGAGCACGGAAGCCAAATCCCAAATATGCTAATGCAGCCATAGTGGAAGAACCAATTGCAACAGAACCTGAGACGTTTGAAGAAGCATCACAGAGTTCTAAGTGGATTATGGCTATGAAAGAAGAGATCACTGCGCTTGAGCAGAATCAGACTTGGGATCTAGTGCCAAAACCAAGAGATGTGAAACCCATATCCTGCAAGTGGGTTTACAAGATAAAACATCGTCCAGATGGGTCGATTGAAAGGTACAAGGCACGGTTGGTGGCTCGTGGTTTCTCTCAGAAGTATGAGCTAGACTATGATGAAACGTTTAGTCCGGTGGCAAGACTTACAACCGTACGAGTCCTACTTGCCCTTGCAGCCAACAAAGACTGGAACTTGTGGCAGATGGATGTGAAGAATGCATTCCTTCATGGAGAGCTAGATCGGGAAATCTACATGATTCAACCATTGGGATTTCAAAACCAAAATCATCCTGAGCATGTGTGTAAGCTGCGAAAGGCACTTTACGGATTGAAACAAGCACCTAGAGCATGGTATGGTAAGATTGCTGAATTTTTAACTCATAGTGGTTGTTCAGTGACACCTGCAGATTCCAGCTTGTTTGTCAAAGCCAATGGAGGAAAGCTAGCTATCGTATTGATATATGTGGATGATTTAATCATAACTGGTGATTATGAGGCAGAAATTTTTCAAACCAAGGAGAATTTATCAGTTCGTTTCCAAATGAAAGAACTTGGACAACTCAAGCACTTTCTTGGTCTAGAGGTTGATCACATACAAGAAGGAATATTTCTCTGTCAACAAAAATATTCTAAAGATTTGCTAAAAAGGTTTGGAATGCTCGAGAGCAAGCCAATTTCAACACCGATGGAACCAAATGGCAAGATGTGTGCACTTGAAGGCAAAAACTTGGAAGATGCAACTATGTATCGACAATTGGTAGGTAGCCTAATCTACTTAACCTTGACTCGACCTGACATTTCTTATACAGTTGGTGTGATGAGTCGGTATATGCAAAATCCGAAGAAGCTTCATTTAGAAGCAGTTCGACGAATACTGAGATATGTGAAAAGTACAATAGATTATGGTCTTTTGTACAAGAAAGGTGAAGACTGTAAGTTAGTTGGTTATTGTGATGCTGACTATGCAGGAGATCATGACACCAGGAGATCAACAACTGGGTACATGTTTAAACTTGGTTCTGGAACAATTTCTTGGTGCAGTAAGAGACAACCAACAGTATCATTGTCAACTACTGAAGCTGAGTATCGAGCAGCAGCAATGGCAGCTCAAGAGTGTACGTGGCTGATACAACTAATGAGTGATCTACATCAACCAGTAGATTATGCAGTTTCGTTGTATTGCGACAACCAGTCAGCAATTCGTTTGGCAGAAAATCCAGTCTTTCACGCAAGAACCAAACATATAGAAATGCATTATCACTTTATCAGAGAAAAGGTTCTACAAGAAGAGATTGAGATGAAGCAGATCAAGACAGATGATCAAATGGCAGATTTATTCACAAAAGGTTTGAGTATCAACAAATTTGAAATGTTTCGTCATCAACTCAACATGGTGCAAAGAGGAAGAGCTGGTATTGAGGGGGAGTGTTAAATTGTCCAATACCAGCCCAAGGAAAAATAAAAGCCTAACAATGTGTGGTTACAATTGTGTGGTTTAATGTGTGGTTGCAATTGTGTGGTTTAATGTGTGGTTGTAGTTGTGTGATTTAAATGTGTGGTTGTTATTAAACAACAATGTGTGGTTGCAATTGTGTGGTTTAATGTGTGGTTGTAGTTGTGTGATTTAAATGTGTGGTTGTTATTAAACAACAATGTGTGGTTGCAATTGTGTGGTTTAATGTGTAGTTGTAGTTGTGTGATTTAAATGTGTGGTTGTTATTAAACAACAATGGGTGGTTGTAATTTATTTAGATTTTATATTTGTGTGGCTTGTGTTTGTCTTGGTATTGTATAAATACCCCCTCCCTTGCATTTGTAAATCATCAAGTAGTAAGCTTCAATAAGCAATAAAAGTTCTAAGTTTTCCTAAGGAGTTCTTCTCTAAAGAGTGTAGTCTAGAGTGAAGTGTGAGTATTTGTGAGTTTTCCTAAAATCTAAACTTTATTCTTTGAGTGGTAAAATTAGAGTTATCTACTCTAAGTTTTTCTCAACAGAGACATGGTGTGATAATCCTAACATTGCAATCTTTTAAACAGTTTCATGGCTATCAAGTTAGTATAAATATACCCAAAGTTAGAGGCTTTTATTTCTTCGATCTTGATTGTCTACTGCAGCATTCAACTTCTCAAGTCTCAACTCATTGCACCCTTTTATTTCTGCAATTTTCTCCAAACGTCCCTCACAAAATTTTAAACGTGATTGTTTTTGTAGATTACATTTACCAGGTTATACCTGGAACAGAGACAAACATCCATTGACATCTGGAAATAGAATTGAAAGTTCAAATATATACTAGATAATATTAAAACAATTGAAAAACACTACAAATTCCCATTCGGTAAAGATTTTGTTAACTTGATTTCGGGCCAACACAATAAGCAATCAAGCCAAGTGGCTTGATTAGACCCAAATCCTCAAGAACTTGCTATTTTCTTGTTGATAACCCTAGGTATCCCATCCAATAAAGTCCCATTTGCCAAAATCCTTTTTGTTTCTCTTATTATTGTAGGCCATGACTTCTTTTATCATCATTCTTTTCAAAAAAAAATTTGCCCTTTTTGAAATTTGCCTTTTTTGTGATTTGATCTCAAACCTAAACAATTCCATCAATTTTCTTTTTGAAGAAGAAACATCAATTTTCTTGATTCTTCTCCATTTTGTTATTTTTGAATTAAGAAGATCAACAAAGGTACCTTACAATTTTTACACTCTAAATCACGGTTAACCTGAGATTGTATTAAATTTTTGTCTGAAAATAAGTTTTTTTTTTTTTTTTTTAATATCATAGGTTGATGGACGATAACATGTCTTGAAGTATCCCATCTAGGGAAATAAAATTAAAAATACCCCTATCAAGTAATAAAAATTTTATTTTACCCTAGTGCAGGAAAAAACTCCCGAACAGATGTATGAAATTAAAGTTTATATACCTAGTAGATCCATATAGGGGATCATATAAAGGGTGTTATTATCTATCTCAACTTTTCATTTTCTATTAAGTATTCATTTTTAATATATGTGTCCGACATATATCTGAACATAAATTTAAGGATATGATTTTAATAAAAGTAGCTTTAATTTTGAATTAATAAATTTTAGTACAAATGCTGAACTTGTTATTTTTCCTGCGTTAGCATAACAGGGTTTTAAATAGAAATGGCAAACAAGCCTTTCTAAATCGGATCTTACAATTTTAGGTCATTTCAAGTTTAAATCTATCGAGTTTAGATTATTCAGAACTTGAAACATTTCGAGTTCGAACCTTTTTGAATTAAAATTGAATTTTGATTAGAATAAAATTAATAATTGAATTGTACATTTTTATTATTAAAATCGGGTTATCATGGATTCAATCGAATCAGTTGGAGATTCTAGTCATTTCTAATTCGAAATTAGACAAATTTGAATTCAGGTTTTTAGAGTAAGGTTTCGAGTATAAGACTTCAAGTTCATTTTGCCATATCTCTAATACTACTTTAAAAAAAAAAAAACAAACAATATGCAGATGGGTAGTTTAGAGTCTAGACAAAATTCAACTTGTGGTATTAGTATATTGCAACTGCAAACGTAATATAGGAAAGAGTAGTAACTATTGTGCTATATAAATGGACAGAAATAAACCAAAGAAAGCCAGGACAAACACAAACAAAACATTGCAAGGCTTTGGCCATTTTTAACCAGGCTCAACTGCTTTGAGTAATACTAAAATATATAGGTAAAGGGCAGTAGATGTTCGGGAAAATGATGGTGATCAAGAAGAATCAAAGGCAATTTAAGGGTTTCGAGCTATGAGATTATAATTATAGGTAGTAAAAGATTGTCCAACTCTAAAACAAGGTTTCAGAGGTGAAGATCTATTTGATTGTTGTTAAGTTTATCAATTCAATGATTTAGTTCAGCTATCAATTCATCCATAGACGTTTTTCCTTCTCATAATAGTTTGATTGAATGGGTAATTATTGCTTTATTATTATTATTTTATATAAAAAAAATCGTAATTTGGAGATAGAAAAAAGGATGCAGATGTTGAGGTTTGGAACTTCAAACCTAGGGTTGAGCAAAAAAATTGAGAAAATAGAAAGCCGATTCGAACCATAGTATTTGGTTCGGTTTTATGGTTTGAATGAGTTTGAGTAATAATTAAGTTTATTCGGTTCCATTCGATTTTCAGTTCATAAGTTAAAAAAACCATAATTATTCAAACCGAACCAAATTTTATTGTTTAATTGGTTTTTTATTATTTTTTATAATATAAAAATAAATATTTTATTTCTAAATTAGTGAAAAAAAAATTAAAAATACTATAGAAAAAGATAATTTTTTAAAATTTTAAAAATTGATCCGAACCTGTGAAATTCGGATCGGTTCGGTTTTTGATACTATTCGTTTCGGTTTTTAAAAAATTAGAATACTGCAAATTAACAGCAATTTTTTCTAAAATCAAACCGTTATCATCTCTCAAACATGCTGGATATCACTTTAAAAGTAGCTATATGAATCAATTAAACTAAATCCCGAATTCAATTATGCTTATTTATTTCGGTATGGATATGTACTTTTTCAAGTTTCACTGCTTGCCGCATGACCAAGAACAATTACAAGCTTGAAGGTTTTCAAAAGATTGAGGTCTCGTTTAGCATTGCTTCTGACACAGCTTTTGAGGTCAAAAGCTGCTTTTCACCGCAAACGCAATGCTAAACAGATAAAAAAATGTGGCTTCTGCTGTTGAAACCATGGTTTGAAAAGCCAAACCAAAAAGCCAAAAAAATATACCTTTTGGGCTTTATAAGCTGGCTTTTGGATAAAATGACTTTATTATCCTCACATCTCTACACTTTTATTATTTTAAACATATCTTTTTTTGACATTTCAATTTTCTGCAACACTTTTTCACAGCAATGCTAAACACTTAAAAGTTTTTAAACCACACTTTTTCACCATACTTTATAAACACACTTTTTTCAACTCGAGCTTTTTCCAACCCAAGCTTTTTCCAAGCTAAACTAGCCCTGAACACATAATCCGAAGCCACCCCATTTTGCGGTGCACTGATCTTTGCAACTTTGAGGGTCACATATTCCATGTTAAAAATACACCGACTACTCTAGTTCTAGAAATCTCTCCAATCTTTTGCTTCTAGTTTTTTCTTCCTTCTTCACTAATCTTTCCTTAGTCTTCTGTCTCCAGATTTTTCTTTCTAAGCCGACATCCTAGAAATTGTAAGAAAAGACTAGAACTATTGAAAGTTGGTAACCGACATAAGAAAGGTATAAATAGAGGTGTGTAGGTGTGTGAGACGGGTGTAGAGAAAAAGAAAAAAGTATGAGTGATTAGGAAGTGAGAAATACTAGAGTGTAAGGTATTGTATATTATGGTGTATGTGAGTGAATAGTGAAAAGTGAGAAAGATTTTGTGTGAGGTTGTCTCTATTGTTAGTTGGTGTTCACACCAATTGTATTTGGTCTTTTCTCATATTAATAAAAGAGTTGTTTTTCGGAAGTTACTGTAGCTTCCCGAGATAAAGTTACTGTAGCGTCCCGAGAAAGTTACAATAGAAAATCGATACTGTAGCACAAAACTACAATCGGTATCGAGGGTCAAAAATCAACAAAGTGGTATCAGAGCTAGAGGTCAGGGACCGGAGTACGCATATCGGAGAAAGACAGTCTGGGACTGTGAAGATTATTGGTCTGGGACCAAGACGATCGAGGATCGTAGTTCGTGGAGACGTGGAAATTCTGCCGGTACACGGTCAGGGACTGTGAAATTAAGTGAACAATAATCAAATTTGAGGTAAGTGCAGGGCACTCTCAAGACACTATGGCAGATATTTCTAATTCCGCTAGCAACATCGAGAAGCTCAATGAAAACAATTACAATACGTGGAGCATCCGGATGCAATATTACATGCTCGGGCAAGATTTATGGGATATTGTTAACGGTGAAGCTTCAACACCACCAACTGATGCCGGAGAACTAAGAAAATGGAAGATCAAAGCCGGTAAGGCCATGTACGTGTTATCAGTCACCATTGAGGATGGTTTATTACAACGCATCAAGGATGCAAAGACACCGAGGGAAGCCTGGGACACACTCACAATGCTGTTCGCGAGGAAAAATGATGCTAGGCTCCAACAATTGGAGAATGAACTCCTGTCAATCTCGCAGCAAAATATGTCGGTGAGCGAATATTTCTCTAAAGTTAAAACTTTTTGTGATGAAATTTCAAAATTAGATCCAGAAAATGCCATTACCGAAACGAGGTTGAGAAGAATTATCATCCATGGCTTGCGACCTGAATACAACGGGATTGTTACTGCAACTCGTGGATGGAGCAAAGAACCAACTTTAACTGAGTTGGAAAATGTCCTAGCCAATCAAGAGACTTTAGATAAACAAATGTCTAAAGTCTCGATAAAAGATGACGAGAAAGCACTCTTTAGTAATAAAAGAGGCTTTAATAAAAGAAGCAAAGTTGTTACAAAGCCAGGCGTGGAAGAAAATAAATTTCGAAGGCAAGAAACATGGCCAAAGCAAGGGGGAAGGAGCTTTCGGCAAGAGGGAGCCCAGCATGTTCGAGAAAGAGACAAAAATGAAAATAGGTATCGTCGTCAAAACAATCAGTGTTACAACTGTGGAAAATCTGGTCACTTTGCTCGAGACTGTCGGTTTAAGCAAGTCCAAGGCAACGCGGCAACCTCGTCACGAGAAGAGAATAATAGCGAAGAAGAGTGGGATTTTCAAGCATCTATTACTATTGAAGAATGCGAAGAACTTGCAGCTGCTTGCATCATCGAGTCAGAAGAAGAGTGTTCACTCGCATCGGTGAGTAAATTAATCGACTATAATAATGATTGGATAGTTGATTCTGGATGCTCAAATCACATGATTGGAGATAAGGAGAAGTTGACTAATACCTCAACATACAAAGGAGAACGAGTTGTGGTAACTGCAAATAATTCAAGGTTACCTATTACTCACATCGGCCAAACAACTATTGCGCCGCGATTTAGCCCACACCAAATCGAGCTGCAAAACGTATTCCATGTGCCAGGTATGAAGAAAAATCTACTATCGGTTTCACAACTCACTGCCTCAGGAAATTATGTCGTGTTTGGTCCAAATGATGTGAAAGTATATCCAAACTTAAAGCCAACAAGTACACCAATAATGGAAGGGAAGCGTCTGGAGTCAGTCTACGTTATGTCCGCTCAGACCGCATATGTGGACAAGACAAGAAAGAATGAAACAGCTGACTTGTGGCATGCGAGGCTTGGGCACGTGAGTTACCTCAAGTTAAAGGTAATGATGAAAAAGTCTATGCTCAAAGGTCTTCCTCAATTAGACATTCAAGAGGACACAGTATGTGCCGGATGCCAATATGGGAAAGCTCACCAGTTGCCATACGAGGAGTCAAAGTTTAGAGCTAAGGAGCCTCTCCAGCTAATTCACTCAGACGTGTTCGGGAAGATAAAGCAACCTTCTGTCAGTGGCTGCCAATACATGATAACTTTCATTGATGATTTTTCAAGGTACGTCTGGATTGATTTTATGAAAGAAAAATCAGAGGCACTTACTAAATTTATAGAGTTCAAAGAAAAGATGGAAAAAGAAGTAGGCCGAAAGATACAATGCCTACGCACAGATAACGGAGGAGAATACACATCCAAGGAGTTTTCAGAATTCTTACAGGAATGCAAGATACGCCGACAATTGACATGTCCGAACACTCCACAACAAAATGGAGTTGCCGAGAGAAAGAATCGGCATTTGGCTGAGATATGTCGAAGCATGTTACATGCGAAGAATGTGCCATCTCGGTTTTGGGCAGAATGCATGAAGACTACAGCTCACGTGACTAATAGGCTTCCACAAGCAAGGCTTGGTTTTATCTCACCCTTTGAGAAACTGTGGAACATCAAACCCACGGTGAGTCACTTTCGAGTATTTGGTTGCGTATGTTATGTATTTGTACCAGATCATCTACGTAGCAAATTCGACAAAAAGGCAATTCGTTGCATATTTGTGGGATATGACGACCAAAGAAAAGGGTGGAGATGTTGTGATCCAACGAGTGGCAGATGCTATGTATCCAGAAATGTTGTGTTCGATGAAGCTTCATCATGGTGATCACCACAAGCAGTTCTGTTGCCAGACTCAAAAGAAATTGAAGAAAAACTTCAAGAAAATATGGAGGAACAAATTGAGCTTGAAAAGACTCAACCAAGTGACAAGTATTCAGAAAAGGCTCTTGATGAGGAAAAGTCATTTCGAGAAAATGAGTTCGATGAAAGAGATTCTAAGCCACTTCTGCGCAGGTCATCACGACAACGCAAACCAAATCTTAAGTATGCTAATGCTGCTCTAATTGAAGAAATAGAGCCAACAACTTATGAAGAGGCATCTGAGAAATTGGAGTGGAGAAAAGCCATGGAAGAAGAAGTTCAAGCCCTGAAACAAAACGAGACATGGGAGTTGGTGCCAAAGCCGAAGAAGATTGAACCCATCTCATGTAAATGGGTTTATAAAATAAAGACTCGACCCGATGGATCGATAGAAAGGTATAAGGCTCGATTGGTGGCTCGCGGATTCTCTCAAAAGTATGGGGTGGACTATGATGAGACCTTTAGTCCGGTTGCAAAGATTACAACAATACGAGTATTACTTGCTCTTGCAGCAAGCGAATCTTGGAAGTTATGGCAAATGGATGTGAAAAATGCCTTCTTACACGGAGAGCTAGATCGAGAGATCTATATGGAGCAGCCTGAAGGATTCACAAGTAAAGTTCATCCGGATTATGTGTGTAAGTTGAAAAAGGCACTCTACGGATTAAAACAAGCACCGAGAGCATGGTACGGTAAAATTGCCGAATTCCTAATACAAAGTGGTTACTCAGTTGCAGCAGCAGATTCGAACTTGTTCGTGAAAGAAAAAGGAGGTAAGTTGGCAATAGTCTTGGTTTACGTGGATGATCTAATCATCACCGGAGACAACGAAGAAGAAATCAAACAAACTAGAGGCAATCTCTCAGTACGTTTTCAAATGAAAGAGCTTGGAGAGCTGAATCACTTTCTTGGGCTAGAAGTAATCCGTACCAAAGAAGGAATATTCTTATGTCAACACAAATATGCAAAAGATCTTATACACAAATTCAGGATGATTGATTGCAAGTCGATATCTACGCCTATGGAAGCCAATGCCAGACTCTGTAGTGAAGAAGGCAAAGAATTGGAAGACTCAACAAGTTATAGGCAACTAGTGGGTAGTCTAATCTACCTTACATTAACAAGACCCGACATTGCATTCGCTGTTGGAGTAGCTAGCCGATTCATGGAGAAACCGAGGAAACCTCACTTAGATGCGGTACGACGAATCTTGAGGTACGTAAAAGGAACTATTGATTTTGGACTTCTATACAAAAAGGGAGTTCCGTGCCAAGTTATAGGATATTGTGATGCCGATTATGGTGGAGATCATGATACAAGACGATCAACAACTGGCTACATGTTTAGTCTTGGATCCGGCATAATCTCTTGGTGTAGCAAAAGGCAACCTACGGTATCATTGTCAACTACAGAAGCAGAATATAGAGCAGCAGCTATGGCAGCACAAGAAAGCACGTGGTTGATACAGTTGTTAAAGGACCTGCACCAACCGATTGACTCTCCAGTACAACTCTATTGCGATAATCAGTCAGCAATAAGCTTAGCTGAAAATCCAGTCTTTCATGCCAGAACCAAGCACGTAGAAATACATTATCACTTTGTACGTGAAAAAGTACTTCAACGAGATGTTGAACTGAAATACATCAAGACTGAAGAACAAGTAGCTGACTTGTTTACCAAGGGACTTAGCGGTGCAAAATTCGATGAGTTCAGAAGACAACTTGGCATGACTACCAAAGCCAACATCAAGAGAGAGTAGTCGTTGAGGGGGAATGTTAAAAATACACCGACTACTCTAGTTCTAGAAATCTCTCCAATCTTTTGCTTCTAGTTTTTTCTTCATTCTTCACTAATCTTTCCTTAGTCTTCTGTCTCCAGATTTTTCTTTCTAAGCCGACATCCTAGAAATTGTAAGAAAAGACTAGAACTATTGAAAGTTGGTAACCGACATAAGAAAGGTATAAATAGAGGTGTGTAGGTGTGTGAGACGGGTGTAGAGAAAAAGAAAAAAATATGAGTGATTAGGAAGTGAGAAATACTAGAGTGTAAGGTATTGTATATTATGGTGTATGTGAGTGAATAGTGAAAAGTGAGAAAGATTTTGTGTGAGGTTGTCTCTATTGTTAGTTGGTGTTCACACCAATTGTATTTGGTCTTTTCTCATATTAATAAAAGAGTTGTTTTTCGGAAGTTACTGTAGCTTCCCGAGATAAAGTTACTGTAGCGTCCCGAGAAAGTTACTGTAGAAAATCGATACTGTAGCACAAAACTACAATCGATATCGAGGGTCAAAAATCAACATTCCATTGCCAGGGGCAAAAAGAACATCATGGCACGTCTCTTGCCCTGCTGCTTTAGTCATCATCATCGATGCAACTGCAACAATTTTTTATCAAAATTAAGAACAAAAACGAAAATGGAGTAATGATCATTAAACCCAATTATCCCAAGAAAAATATTTAAGAAAACGACATGCATTTGAGGGCCAAAATTAAACAAAAAAAAAAAAAACAAACCTAAGAAAACAGAGGAGGATTATGACAATGTTGCAAGAAAGTTGAGCCATCTTTCAGAGTCAATAGCTCTACTGTAGAGAAGGGATGGATAGGTATTTTATAAGCTGAGGATATTCTAAAAATGGAAGTACAATTAATGAATAATCAAGTACCTATTGCATAAAATCTGATTAATTTGATCTCTCATTACCTGAACTTCTGCTTGCTTTTATTTATTTATTATTTTTTTTTTGTTTTTTTGGGGAGGGATTTAAATAAAATCTGCTTGAAGACTTGAAAGTTGAAAATGGTTTTGAGTTATTATAAAAAGTTATAATATCGAGTAAATTAAGGAAAATCTCATGTTTGATTTCCTTTCTTCATTAATTCAATACGTATCTTCTTGATTGATTTAATTCTTTTTTTTTTGCTTAATTTACTCAGGCTCCCTTTGGAACCTGCCGAAGCCCCAGTGCGGGGCAATCAAGAGCTCCCTCCGCACTGGTGGATTGTTTGGGTAACAGTCTACCAGTGCATTAAGTTCCCCTGCACTTGGGGGCTTTTTTTTTTCATTTTACCCTTAGGGGTCGGTGAAAAGATTCACCTCCATCGGAGGTTTTTTCTTCAAAAATACCCATAGCTTTTTTTTTTTTTGGATTCTTTATTACCCTCAAGGCTATAGTGCAGGAATAAAAATGTCCCTGCCACTTGTAGCCTTAGTTGTATTTATTTAAATAATTTATAATTATTATTTAAAATAAATAATTTGTATATTTAATTAATAATTATTTTTACTTTAAAATATGTAAAAATGTATTATTTATTTTAAATTTAGTAATTTTTAATTATTTATTAACTTTTCAAATATGTTATAAATTTCATTAGATACACATTTTAATTTAATGTCCTTAACGATCATTTTCTTTTTTCACTATAATTCACCTCACTGTCACCATTGTTTTTGCATCCAAACACATATCCCACAACTGATTTTAATCTCACTGCTACAGTACCCAATCTCACCGCTACAATAACTAATCTCACCTCCACCGTTGTTTTTACTCTCACCGGAGCCAATCTCACCGCCCATCCAAATGGAGCCTCAATCACTTTGCCTTATTATACTGAGGCTCCATTTGGATGGACGGTAAAATCGATTTCAGTGAGATTAAAAATAGCGGTGGCGGTCAGATTAATTACTGTAGCGGTGAGATTAAAATGAGTGGTGAGATATGTGTTTGGATTCAAACGCAACGGTGACGGTGAGATGAATTATAGTGAAAAAAAATGACCATTAAGGACATTAGATTAAAATGTGTGTATGTATAATAAATAATTAAAAATTATGAAAATTATATTTATATTAAATAATAATTAAAAATTATTAAAATTATATTTATATTAAAAATAAATTAAAATAATTAAAATAAAATAATTAAACAAATAA
Source organism: Fremontodendron californicum (assembly GCA_030761205.1). Lineage (NCBI taxonomy): Eukaryota > Viridiplantae > Streptophyta > Magnoliopsida > Malvales > Malvaceae > Fremontodendron > Fremontodendron californicum. Next base: position 33,418,983 of record JAULJL010000005.1, read on the forward strand.
TTAAACAAATTTAAAAAAATAATAATGAAGAGGGATAAAAGGGGGATTTCTCCCTCCACTGGGGGTTCAATGACAGTGATCCATTGGACTCCTGGAGGGGTCGATGGAATAAAAGCCCCCATTAGAGGTGCATCCCAAGGAGCCAGTCGATGAGGGAGACTTCCCCTCACAAAAAAAAAATTCCATAAGCACGATGAATATTTTTTAAATTACTATTATAAATATTTTTTACTATTAATAATATTTATCTAATTTATAAATAATAATTTTAATTTTATTAAAATACTTTGGTTAAATGGATTAACTTAATAAAAATAAAAAATTAAAATTTTATATTAAATTGCTTTATCTTAAAAGTTTTAATTTTTCACTAACATTAAAAAGTAAATCAAATTATTTAATATAAATAAAAAAATTAAAATTTATATTAATTTTTTTATCTTTGTAATTAATTTTACATTAATATTAAAATTAATAAACTTTATAATAATTTGATATAATTTACACATGAAACAAACATTACCTATTAAATTAAAATTTAATTTATAAACACTTTTTTGATATTTTATTATTATTAAAATTTATCTAATTTATAAGTAAAAAATTTAATTTCATTAAAACACTCGTTAAATGAATTAACTTAATAAAAATTTTAAAAATTAAAATTTTATATGAAATTATTTTATTTTAAAAATTTTAATTTCCCACTAACATTAAAAAATAAATCAATTTATTTGATATAAATAAAATAAATAAACAAAATTAAAATTTACATTAATTGTTTTATTTTCATAATTAATTTTACATTAATATTAAAATTAATAAATTTAATATAATTTAAACATAAAACAAACCTTACATGATAATGTAAATTTTAATTTATAAATTTAACTATTTTATCCTTAATGCTGAAATTTAATTATTTTAACATATACCATTGTTAATTTTTAAAATTAGCTATTTTATCTTTAACACTAAAATTTAATTATTTTATCCTTAATAATGATTTACTAATCTTTTAAACTATTTTATCATTGATGATGATTTACTAATATTTTTAATAAAAATTCTAATTTTTTTATAGACTACTACAAATCATTAATAATAATTTATTGATTTTCTTAACAATTTTATCCTTGATAATGATTTATTAATTCTTTTAATAAAAATCTAATTTTCTTATATGCTAATACAAATTATTAATCAATCTTAATTATTATTTGCATCTTTTCGTTTTAGGCCTAATTCCTATCCTTTAATAGTTCTAGCCAAAACTTTTTGACAAATATATATTATTGAAAAAGTTGAAAAGAAAATTCAGTCCACATATTTGTTTGGTTGGCTGATGATCTCGGTTAAGAAATGATTTTACGATTTGAAGTTCTTTGTGTTGAGACTTGAAATGACTTCAATTGATCTTTTTTTTTTTTGTATAAAATAGGTCGTAATATGAAATTAAAAAAAAAAAATTGCAAATACTGATATTCGAACCATTAGATAATTGATGTTATATTATTTGTTTGTTTAAGTTTACAATCGTCATTAAAGATCCATTTTTGATTCGTGGGTATTCAATTTGAATTCATTCTCTTTATTTTCAAATACAAAAATTAAATAAATAATAATACTATACCTTGCTAATTTTTAAAATTAATTATTTTATCCTTAATGCTAAAATTTAATTATTTTATCCTTAATAATGATGTATTAATTTTTTAAAACTATTTTATCCCTGATAATGGTTTATTATTTTTTTAAAATCTATTTTCATTTAAAACTATTACAAATCATTAATGAAACCTAATTAATTTAGACCTAATTATTATTTGCATCTTCCGTTTTAGGCCTAATTATTTTATTAGTTATTATTATTATTTACATCCTAATCAAAGTAGAGTTAATAGAAAACACCTAATTAAGTCTCTGTATATAAAGATGGAAGTCATGATTAATTTATTTTGTGAACTTTTGTCTGCATTAGCATTATAATATTGCCCTATTGTTTTTTTACACAATAAGCCCATTCTATTATTTTTATGATTTATATCTAAGTTTTTATTTCTATTGATTTTTTAGCCTTATTTGTAACATATTTCTTTTACACAGTAAGCTGATTCTATTGCTTTTATGATCTATCTAAATTTTAATTTATATTGATTTTCTAACCCTATTTGTAACAACTTATTATACTCTATTTTTTATGGAACTCTGCTAAAAAGATATATGTGTTTTCTTTTGTTCACAAGTACATATAGTGAAAAACAAATAACAAGTTGTTAATTTTCTTTTTTGACATGTTGCTTAGCCAATTTGCATTACTTGGATGGATAATTTATGAGCATATATAATGATCACAGACATAAAAAGAGAAGCTGATTTTCAAACTACACGAAGCTTGAAAATTTAGACTTCGTTTTATGGTTAACATTTATAAATTAGTTGAAAGTGTGCAGAAAATTTTAAACTTCCTATAATTGATGCAAAAACCTTTAAAAAACTTATATATATATATATGCAATTCGTTTTATGGTTAACGAGTTTTATTATGCTTTACTGCATGTATTGGAGGAGACTATTTGCTATAAATTGTAATATCAATATAATTACGTCTCTAAAATATATAGTTTATCCTTTTTGCTATCTGACTTGCATTTATTAAAATCTCAATTTCTTACCAACTCCATCAAGAATGCAAGCTATAGTGATCATATCATGTTTAGGCTTAAGATATAACTTCACGAACTTATAAATTAGCTAATTGTGGGAGTATTATATTGATTGGTGCTTTCCTAAGAGCAATTTTTTGCTCGATTAACACATACTCGAAAAAATTTTGATTGGAGAATTAGGCAAGGTTTAAATTTAGTGTTATTAGAAAGAAAAAAAATTATCAATTGCCAATTTCACTATGAAAATTGAATCCCAAGGTAGTTGTTAATTATTACATGAATAGTTTTATCAAAAAGGGTGTGGAATAGCACAATCATGAATTATTGTTGAGCATTCTTCAAGCTATTTCAATAGAGGGAATTCAAAATATAAGGTGACTGTATCTAACATTGCATAATTAATTTGATTATATAATCCATAAATCATTGCTTATTCGGTCAACTTCCTTCTATGTGAGCTGATTCTTTTAATTTGCTACTTATTAAATCTTAAATTTTTTAAAAAATATTAATTACATGATATATCACTCACTTGTAACGCACGTGTAGCTAAACCTAATTCTATCAAAATTTTGACAACTCGCAAAATTCAAAATCGTTTGGACAGATAAAAAATTAAGATAGATTAATCGTATTGTTTATATTTATTTATGGATCGGATTACTCGTCAAATTTAAGATAAATTTTTAATAATTTAAGTTGATTTAGTCTGACTTAATTTATTATTTAAATAATAAAAATATTTTCTATTATAATGTAATTATGAAAATAAATAAATATTTTAATATATTTTAAATAGTAAAATGTCTTGTAATATTGTCCTCGTACAAAAAATCCATGTGTTTGGTCAAGCAAATTTTTTATTCGAGTCAACCTAGTTCATAGACATTTCTAATATTAACCTCGTACAAAAAAATCTGTGTTTTTCTAACAAAAAAAGAAAGACTCTTTTAAGATTAAGAAATCGTTCAATTGAGAGAAAAAGAACAAGTGAAGCAACAAAGATTGATGCTAGTAATTAAAAGTTAAAGCTACTATCGTTACATCAACCAGGAAGAAATAACATGAGCAAAATTCTAAACTAGATTCAATGATGGTTGCAAGGCTTAAGAACACTCTGATTGGAAACAATGCTAATTTGTCCCAAAATGTAACCGTCCGAGTAGAGGTGCTCATGGCCGGGTTGGCCGGGCCGCGATCTGTTTTTTTTTCAATTTTTTTGCTCAGGCTTGATCTTGGATCGGCCCGGATCGGCCCGTGGGCCTGAATTTACGGTTCATTATATATAAAATATTATTTTTTTATATTGTTTATAATTAAAAATAAATAAAATAATATTATTATAATACAAAAATACTGTTCCGGACCAAGCCGGTTCGGATCAAAAAATTTCTGCCCAAACCCGACCCAATACAGACTGAGCCTGTCGGACGGATTGCCCGACCCGTGAGCAGATCTACGTCCGAGTATAACAATAATAAAACCTATAATAACCACCAAAGTTAATGCCACTTATCTTTTTGTGTATTCAAATATAGATATGGATCATCTTTAATTTTTTTTCCGATCATTTAGCAATTTGGACAATTAATTTGTCCATATAGTATTTTTTTTTTATACACGTGACATCGAATCTCGTAAAAAGAAGTAGCCTTTTCTAACTTTTTATTTTATAACTTTCATAACGTAAATTTTAAGATTCAAACTCGTGACTTAAAAGAGAGAAATTGTAATAGAAAGCGAATATATATTAATATTCGTACATACAAGGCTCAATGATACATATACATGAATTAATAAAGGAAGTGGATTATTTGTTTAGATTGAATACCCCTTTCCCCAATTTTTTTTTTTTTTAAAAGTATTTGTTTGGAAGTGGATTGATAAGGAAAGGAATTAACTTGGCCTCAAATTAAGGAATTATTGATAAACATATATGGTAAAAAATCCGAAATTTTTTAGTCAGGATAGGAATTTCTATCCCCAAATTAAAAAAAGAAAGAAAGTATTTCTGAGGTTTGTTATTATTTATCTCAACTTTTCATTTTCTATTAAGTTCTTGTTTTTAATATATGTGTCCGACATATATTTCGAATATGAGTATAAGGATATGATTTTCAAAATATATGATTTTTTTTTTTTAAAAAAAATGAATATATCAGTATTCTACACTCACTATCGAGTCTGTGTAACATATATGTTATTATTATTCTTCTAATTAAGTTCTATTTTCACATTTTATGATTAAGCTCTTCAATAATTAAATTATTATGATTAGTGTCTAAAAGTCTCATGACTTTTTTGTTTTCCTTAATTGTTGCAGGTGCCTTGACGATGCGTCAAGTCCATGGACAAGAAATTCTGCCATGCGCAAGCAAATTCCTGGCGATGGTTCTTGCGATGTGTTCAATCCTTCCTAGGAAGCACTGGAACAGTGAAACTTGCATTCAAACTTTTACCAACCGTTTTACTTGTCAATGTTCCTGGCCTTGGAGCTAGTTAATGATCATTTTGCTCATGTTCTTAATTTCTCTAGTTTTTTTTTTTATAAACAAAAGTAGCTTTAATTTTGAATTAATAAATTTTATTATAAATGCTGAACTTGTTATTTTTCCTACTAGCAGTTGATATCTTAATCATAGAACAGGGTTTTAAATAGAAATGGCAAACGAACTGGTTGGAATCGAATCTTTCGGTTTTAAGTCATTTCGAGTTTAAATCACATCGGATTCAGATAATTTTGGACTTGAATCATTTCGAATTTGAGCCTTTTGGATTAAAATTGAATTCGGGTTAGAATAAAATTAATAAATGAATTGTATATTTTTTATTATTAAAATCGGATTATTATGAGTTTGATATGAATCGAGATTAGTATATTGCAATATGTAGATGGGTAGTAGAGTTTAGACAAAATTCAACTTGTGGTATTAGTATATTGCAACTGCAAACGTAATATAAGAAAGAGTAGTAACTATTGTGCTATATAAATGGACAGAAATAAATTAGAGAAAACCAGGAGAAACACAAACAAAACATTGCAAGACATTGGCCATTTTTAACCAGGCTCAATTGCTCGGCGTAATGCTAAAATATATAGGTGAAGGGCAGTGGATGTTCGGGAAAATGATATTATAATTATAGGTAGTAAAAGACTAAAAGATTGTCCAACTCTAAAACAGGGTTTCCAGAGGTGAAAATCTATTTGATTGTTGTTAAGTTTAGCAGTTCAATGATTTAGTTCAGCTATCAATTCATCCATAGATGTTTTTGTTGAAGATATTTTGTATATTTGTAAAAACTTTGTTGAAAAAGTTTACTTGCAATAATTAAATAGCATGCCCTTAAACAGAATTTTAAAGAACATACTTGTAGAAGATAAAATTGAAAATAAATAACTTAACGTTATTCCAAGGATTGAACCCTTTGTCCTTTAGGCGAAATTGTCTGTTACTTAGTGCACACGATTTCAATGCAATTGTCTCCCATGATTTCAACAACACCACCTTGAAAAGTTGCACACCTTTTCAAGGTCCACAAACTTATGAAATTTGATTCAATTTTCTCTGTACAATAATAGATTCCTAAGCTTTAGAGTAGAAGGAACAAATAAAATAAGAGTCTTAGAACTGGAACAACCAAGGAAAAAAATAGCTTAAGAATAGTTGATTCTCTTGTTGAATGAATTGTTCCACTTATCAAAGCACCTATTTATAGGACATTAGGGACTTAAGCATGTATGAATGAAATTAATACATGAATGTACATTAAACATAAACACCTAAATGCACATTAATTAGGATGAATATACATGGCACATGAATGAATACATTCATGAATGACATAAATTAAGTTCATGAATTTCAAAATTCATAAACATGTTAATCACACCAAATTAATCTTCTTGGGTCATACACTAATCATAAAGATGAATTTCACATTCACTTTAAATTGGTTAAAAACCAAATCCAACAGTTTTTTCTTCTCATAATAGTTTGATTGAATGGGATAATTATTACTTTATTATTATTTATATAAAAAATATAGTGATTCGAAGATAAGACTTGGCCACATACTTTTTGCAAATTTCACTGCTTGCCGCATTGCCAAGAACAATTACAAGAATGAAGGTTTCCAAAAGATTGAACACATAATCCGGAGCCACCCCATTTTGCGGTGCACTGGTCTTTGCAACTTTGAGGGTCACATATTCCATTGCCAGGGGCAGCAAGAACATCATAGCACATCTCTTGCCCTGCTGCTTTAGTCATTATCATCGATGCAACTGCAACAAATTTTATCAAAAATTAAGAACAAACACGAAAATGGAGTAATGATCACTAAACCCAATTATCCCAAGAAAATTATTAAAAAAAACGACATGCATTTGAGGGCCAAAATTAAACAAAAAATACAAACCTAAGAAAACAGAGAAGAGGCTTATGACAATGTTGCAAGAAAGTTTAGCCATCTTTCACAGTCAAGTCAATAGCTCTACTATAGAGAAGGGATGGATAGGTATTTTATAAGCTGGGGCTATTCTAAAAATGGAAGTACAATTAACGAATAATCAAGTACCCATTGCATAAAATCTGATTAATTTGATCTCTCATTACTAAACTTCTGCTTGCTTTTTTTTTTTATTATTATTATTATTATTTTTTTTTTTTGGGAGGGATTTAAATAAAATCTGCTTGAAGACTTGAAAATGGTTTTGAATTATTATAAAAAGTTATAATATGGAGTAAATTAAGGAAAATCTCATGTTTGATTTCCTTTCTTCATTGATTCAATACATATCTTCTTCATTGATTTAATTCCTTTTTTGCTTAATTTACTCAATCACCTTGCCTTATTATTCTGAGACTCCATTTGGATAGGCGGTGAGATTAATTTCGGTTAGATTAAAAACAACGGTGGCGATCAAATTAATTACTGTAGCGGTGAGATTAAAAGATATGTGTTTGGATTCAAACGCAGTGGTGACAGTGAGGTGAATTATAGTGAGAAAAAAAAATGACCATTAAGGACATTAGATTAAAACGTGTATATATATAATAAATAATAAAACATATATTAAAATTATATTTATATTAAATAATAAATAATTAAAAAATAATTAAACAAATTAAAAAAAAACAATGAAGAGGGATAATAGAGGGATTTTCTCCCTCCACTGGAGGTTCAGTGATCCATTGGACTCCTGGAGGGGTCGGTGGAATAAAAGCCCCCATTGAGAGTGCATCTCAGGAAGCTAGTCAATGAGGGGGACTTCCCCTCATAAAAAAAAATTCCATAAACACGATGAAATCCATATGAGACTGATTATACAATTTTTTTAAATTAAATTTCAAGATTTTGTGGACTCATACTTGTTTATGCTATTATTAATCAAATAATAACTATAGTTATAGGTGTAATGGTTATGATAACTTGAGGTTTCATATCTTAAATATTACTTCAAATATTGCCAATAGGTATGTAATTGATAGGATGGAAAAGGGCTAAAAAAAGACCTCAAGAGTCCAATAATTTTTCACTAGTATGTTAGCCCCGGCTTTGCCGTTTTGTTTTAATATTTTATAAAAAAGAATAAATTTAAAAAATAATAATAGTATTAAAAATGTATTAATAATTACTTTATAATATTTCTTTTAATAATTTTTTATTTATGTGTTGTTATGAGTGTAATTTTTTTTTATAAATAATTATTTTAAAAAAGATTTAGTTTTTCTATATCTTAATATATTATGATATAAATATAATCATATATCTATTAATTTAAAAATTATGTTAAAAGTAATTATCCATAAATTATTAATTTAAATATATTTGAAAATTTTATATTTTATATTTTATTACATAATGTATATTGAATAAATGTGTTTTATTAATAATTTTTATTTTATTTTTTAATGTATATTGAATTAATAATTTTATTTTTCATATTTTTTACTTTTTAAAATAATTTATTCAATTAATAATTTTAAATTTTTGAAATTTATTTTTTAAAACAATTAATTCATAATTTAAATTCATGCAAAAAAATAAAATTAAATAGACAAAATAAATATAAAGAATAAGTTTTGAACATGATATTTATATTAATATATAACAGATGCAAATACAATAATCCAATTCTTAAGTCAATGAATTTAGAGTTTAAATTGAATTATTATGACAAATTATACAAAATATTCCCAATTGAGAACAACTTTTAAAGTAAGGTATAGATGTCTAATATTATCAAATTTAATCTAGACAAATAATAACTCTCAATCATTATAAGACACGTGACACAAAATTTTAGGCCTGTCAATTTCGGATACAACATGATTATATGACACGAACACAACATGAGAAAATAATAAAACATGACACGAAAATAACACGAACACGATACGAAAACACGAAAGTGTTAAAGTCTACATAACACAAATTATTAACGTGTCAAAATTTATATAAATACATAATACATTAAAAATGATTATGACACGAAAAAGTAACACACGTTCGTCTATTCGTGTTGTATTCATGTTATTTTTCATATCGTGTCGTGTTTTAATTTTTTTCCATGTGTTCGTCTCGTATAATCATGTTGTATCTGAAATTGTCATGTCTAATTGACACTATTCAAATAACTCACAATTTTGTGTCATGTGTTGTATAGTGATTGTGAGTTATTATTTGTTTATATTAAATTTGATAATTTTAAACATCTATATCTTACTTTAAAAATTATCTTCATTTAGGGATATTTTGCATAATTTGTCATTGTGATTCAATTTAAACTCTAAAACACAAAAAAAATAACACGCCAACGAATACATAATTTTTATCTTTTTTTCTCTCTTTCTCACATTTAAAAAAAAAAAAAAAAAGTGGGGTTGATGAAGCAATCCCCCTCAAATTCAGAGGGATTGCTTTAATATAGTGTATATAGATATAGATATATATCTATAATCTATCTATAACAATATATAAAAACTAACCCCAAAAGTAATGAGAGAAGAGAATTGGAGATTTTGGATTAAAGATTAATTGACACCTAAGTATAGGTATTAAGAGAGTTGAGGGGGTTAGTTTGGGTATTTTATTTTATTTTTTTTTATTAAGAAGGATAGGAAGAAAAGAAAAGAAAAGAAAGGAAAGGAAAAAAATGAGAAAAAATTATGTGTTCGTGTCGTTTTTGTGTTCGTGTTATTTTTTGTGTGTTCAAAATATTATAAATTTATATAATTTTTACACGTTGATAATGTAGATTTTGACACGTTCGCATAGTCGTGTAGTGTTCGTGTTATTTTTTCTTTTGTTCATATTATAAATTTATATAGATTTTTACATGTTAATAATTCATTTTATGTAGATTTTGACACGTTTGTATATTTGTATTGTGTTCATATTATTTTTGTGTCATGCCGTATTTTAATTTTTTTTTCATGTTTTCGTATTGTGTTTCAATCCATCCAAATATTTTGCATAGTTTGTCATGGTGATCCAATTTAGAGAAAATTTTGTATGTTCATGTCGTATCTCAATTCATTTCATATTTTGCATAATTTGATATAATAATTCAATTTAGAGAAAAATTGTATGTCCCTAAAATGTTCGTGTTATTTTATCATGTGCTTAAAATATTATAAATTTATATAAATTTTTACACGTTAATAATTCGTTTTATGTAGATTTTGACACGTTTGTGTATTTGTGTCATGTTCATGTTTTTTCGTGTTTTAATTATTTTTTTCATGTTGTGTTCGAGTCGTATAATCATGTTGTGTCCGAAATTGTCAAGTCTAATTGATACTAATCAAATAACTCACAAATTGGTGTCACGCGTCATCATGTTCGTGTTATTTTTTCTGTTATAATCGTATTCAAGATATTATATATTTATATAAATTTTGACACGTTAATAATTCGTTTTATGTAGATTTTGACACGTTCGTGTATTTATATCGTGTTCATATTATTTTTGTGTCATGTCGTGTTTTAATTATTTTTCCCATGTTATGTTCGTATCGTATAATTATGTTATGTCTAAAATTATCGAATGTAATTGACAATATTTAAATAACTCTCAATTTTATATCAAGTATCATATAAGAATAAGAATTATTATTTTTCTAAATTATTATCTTTACTTATACTTTTGCTTTTTTATCTTTTAAATTTATTAAAAAATATTAATTTAAATCCGATAATATTTCACAACGAAACGTGATAATGCATCTAAAAAAGAGAGAGATGTATTATAATTTACTAGAATTGGTACACCCACGTTCTGGGTGGTTTTTTTTTTTAATTTTTAAAAATAGTTATTAGGAATTTTTATTTATAGAAGTGTGTAATTTTTGAAAATTTTAAAATAAACACATTTATTATAATACTTTTAATATTTTGGTATTTTTCCTAATTCGATTTATTTTAAGGGATGAGAATCACACTAATACTTTTTTTAACTTTTAAGATTGAATATAATTTGATTTATTTTAAAAATAATAAAAATTATATAATTTCAACAACTGCGGCTAAGGGATGAGATTCACACTAATATAATTACATTTCAATCATTAATTTTAGGCCAACACTAATTTTAGAACATCAAAACCAATCAAACAAAATTCTCTTTTTTCCGAAATAGTCATTTTATCAACACCCTTCATGAGACAAACAAATTCAATATATTATAATAATAAAAAATTAACGTAAATCATGTACTAAAAAAATTATCTTCCCAAATTACTAATATATTATAAAATATTTTTTTTTGATACATATAATATTCTATTATATAATGAAAAATAATATATTTCTTTTTACAAATTTCATTTCACCCATTTCAAATTTAAAATCTTCAAAATAAAATTTGAAACTTTAATTGATTAAGGTGTCCCTTAAGGAATATAATTCTTGTACATAATTGTTTAATATCACAATAAAAGAAAAGATTAGATAATGTTTTATCAAATAAAAATATTAATTATTATCATTAGTATCAATTATTATCTATAATATATATAAGCACAAATTTAATTTTTTATTTTAAATTGATAAAAATAGTTATAATTATTTATTACATTTTTAAATTGTTATTATAAGTATTTTTTATTATTAATAAAATTTATCTTATTAATAAGTAAGAAGTTTAATTTCATTAAAACATTTTTGTTAAATGAATTAATTTAATAAAAAAAAATTAAAAATTAAAAATTAAAATTTCATATGAAATTGCTTTATCTTAAAAATTTTAATTTTTCATTAACATTAAAAAGTAAATCAATTTAATTGATATAAACAAAAAATAAAAAAAAATAAAATTGCATTAATATTAAAATTAATAAATTTTATAATAATTTACACATATAATAAATATGACATATTAATACAAATTTTAATTTATAAACACTTTATTAATTTTATTTATTTTTAAAAAATATAAAGGTAAATAAAAAAAAAATATATATATGACTCCCTTTTTCTTTCTTTATAAAGAGCTCTCGAAGGGCAAGGGGAAAACCAAACAAAGCCACCCTTCCGTTCCATCACCACCACTATCACCACGCCAACCTCCACTTTCATAACAAATAAATCCGTACAATTTGTTTTTGTTTTTGTTTTTTTTTTTGTTTTTCAAAACTAATTACTACTACTAATTTTTATACTATAAATTTTCTCTATATAAATATATAAATAAAGAATTTCCTTTTCACCTCCTCTGTAAAACCCTAATTGTCATTCAATCTCTTCTTTCCCCCCTTTCTTTTTTTCTTTTTCTTTTTCTCTCTCTCTCACAAAAATCTTAACTTTTCTTCTTTTCATTCCTTCGATCATTTCTTTTTCAAAACCCTAATTTTTTACAAGATCTGTTGTTGGCTTTGCATTTTTGTATTTGAGATCAATTTAAGAGGTTTTCTAGGGTTTGTTTAATCCGGAAAAATAGGGTGATTTTGGGTCAAGGCTGGCGGGTTTTCGGCTCAAGTAAATGGCGGATCCGCCTGGATTCCGCCTCGATAGGATTGTGCATCGTTTCGAGGACATTTCTTGTTCTGCTGCTCCTGTTAGTGTAGGATTGGATTTGATAGGTTTACAAAGTGGTGACCGTTGCGAACTGTGACAGATAAAGGAAGCCGGAGAAGTTAAAGCATGCTGAGCGTGCTACGGGTGCACCTCCCTTCTGATATACCAATTGTTGGCTGCGAGCTCACGCCTTACGTGCTCTTACGCCGACCCGACAAGACCGTTGCCACTGATGATGTGCCCGAGTCGGCCCCTCTTGATGGTCACTTCTTGAGGTACAAGTGGTGAGTGTTTTTAAATCCGTCAAAATTGTCATTTTTTAGGTATAATATATTTGGGGGGGGGGGGGGGGTTGGTCATTTGTGTAGTTCTATTTTAGCATATTGGGGTTTTAGCTAAGCTTATTTGATTTATTCTTTTAGTAAATATATGAACTTTTTTGTGGCTAGTGACTGTTGGAATTAAAAATTAAAGTCTTTATTTATTTATTTATTTATTTATTTTGCTTTATCATTTATTTTAGGGGTTTATGTATTTTGTTTAGTTGTCAATTTGTCATGTTGGCCATTTGAGCTAGTTTTTGGGTGTGTTATTATTTGATTGCTTTTTAGTAAATATGTGAACGGCTTTCTGTAGGTGGTAAGTGTTTGCATTAATAAAAATTCTCAGCTTTTTTATGTTTTTTTTTGTTGGTGTTTTGGTCTTTTGGGTAGTTCTCATTTTGGCCAATTACGGTTTGAGCTAGTTTTTTTGGTTGTGATATTATTTGATTGTTTTTAGTTAATACAGTATTTGTAAACTTCTTTGTTGGGTGGTTATAAATAATTACATAAGGTGATCGTGGAATTGAGGTTTATAGAGGAGTCTTCCCGCCTGTGCAATTGGAGATAGTGTGATTGCTTTTGACTTGACTCAATCTGCTTTTTTGTTACTATATGTGTTGGATTTATCTTGTACGTTTAGCGATGTGATTTTGTAATTTTTGAAGGCCTAAGAATTAGTTTCTTGATTCCAGTTATGGTGTTAGTTTCGCGCCATTTTGTTTGATTTTACTTGGATTAGTTTTCGCTGCTTTTTTAACTGCTAGAGTTAAAATTATTGCAATTGAACTTTTTGTCTTTATATGCTCTCTTTGCTTATATTGGAATGATACTTCATAGATACAACATGTCATGATGACTAAGCTCTATGAGCTAGAATGTTCCTTCACTAATAAATTGTTATGGGTTTTTTCATTATTGTGGCCACCCTGGCACCACTATGTTTGTGAAAGCTTGTTAGAATATTTCAACTTAGACAAGTACTAAACTTAAAATCTTGGTCATATGAAGAAGGAATCATTCAGCTAAATTATCAGAGACCTATTAGAAGGTAATAGAAAGTTATAGTAGTTGCCACATGTTTCATCACAAAAGATCCTAGAACTTTATACTTCGGTTTTGACATCAGTTACATGTAGCAATATAATAAAGATGATTAGTAAATATAAAGTTGAATTTATTGATTATTTAGTCCTTGGATGGTATTTAGACCTTTTCATGGTAAGACACAAATCTTTAACCACTATGGAATACTATCTCTGTTAACGATTGACACATGCTTTGGGTGCCTTGTAGTTTCACTAAACTTTGAGACGAGGATATTATGCATTCTTATTGTAATTGCTTGCTGGATTCTCATATTGGAAAACGGATTATTTTGACTGTACCTTGTGCACCTATCATAAGTTGATCTTTTCAGTAGATTGTGTTGTCTGCTTGTGGGATTAGGTGGATATATATATATATATATATATAGAGAGAGAGAGAGAGAGAGAGAGAGGAGGGATCCACTTACACTAGTTTTACACACTTCCGTAACTTTTTATATGATTTATATTTTAACAAATCGACCATTGGATTTAAGAATATAATGTACTCGTCATGCACGTAAAGTTTCGAATCGATCCAATATCTCTATCATATCGATCGAAAATACTGTTTTTTTTCAGTATATATTTAACGGTTGAAAGTTTTTTGCGTCGAACAAATAATTAGACATTTTTAATTTACTCGAAACTCGACGTGCATGATCTACGTGAATAGAATATGAAATACGATGGTTGGATTAAACAAATATAAATCATATAAAAAGTTACGGATGTGTGTAAAACTAACAAACCGACCGTTGGATTTAACAATATGATTTATATTTTAAATCATGTAAAACTAACACTTTCTTAACTTTTTATATTATTTATATTTCAACAAACCGACTGTTGGATTTAACAATATAATGTACTCGTCGTGCACGTAAAGTTTAGAATCAATCCAATATCTCTATCATATCGATCGAAAATACTGATTTTTTCAGTATATATTTAACGGTTGAAAGTTTTTTACATTGAACAAATAGTTAGACATTTTTAATTTACTCGAAACTCGACGTGCATGATCTACGTGAATAGAATATGAAATACGATGGTTGGATTAAACAAATATAAATCATATAAAAAGTTACGGATGTGTGTAGAACTAATTCAGTTTTATACTAGTGTAAGTGGATCCCTCCTCATATATATATATAGTAAGTTGGTTGTTTCAAAACTTTCCATTTATACTAGGTGTCTAATACATGTTGTTCCTTTCTTGGGTCTGTTTTGCAGGTATCGCATACAAAGTGATAGAAAAGTTGCTGTGTGTAGTGTACATCCCTCTGAGCAAGCCACGTTGCAGTGCCTAGGTTGTGTTAAGGCTAAAATACCTGTTGCTAAAAGTTACCATTGCTCTCCAAAGTGCTTCTCAGATGCATGGCAGCATCACCGTGCTCTGCATGACCGTGCTGCAAGTGCTGTAAATGAAAATGGAAATGAGGAGGAAGAGATATTTGGCCGTTTCAATAGCTCAGGGTCTGGAGTTATTAATGCTAGCTTAACTGGTTCAGCATCAAGCACTAGCTTGACAAATGGTTCAACACCTCTGTATCCTGCTGCTGTTACACAGAGGAGTGGTGGTGAAACCTGGTTTGAAGTTGGAAGCTCTAAAACATATACACCAACAGCAGATGATATTGGCCATGTTCTCAAGTTTGAGTGTGTTGTCGTAGATGCAGAAATGAAACTACCTGTGGGACATTCCAATACTATTTTGACATCTCGTGTTATTCCGGCACCTTCCCCTTGTCCTCGGCGCTTGGTCCCAGTAAGTGGAGCTGATATGATGGGACATCTAGATTCGGATGGCCGTGTTTCATCCTCTGGAACTTTTACTGTTCTTTCATACAACATCTTGTCTGACTCGTATGCCAGCAGTGAGTTATACAGTTATTGCCCTTCATGGGCTCTTTCTTGGCCATATCGCAGACAAAATTTGTTGCGGGAAATCGTTGGTTATCGTGCAGACATTGTTTGTCTTCAAGAGGTAATACTTTCAGTTATTGTTTGATGATAGCTATTCTTTTCTGAACTTTCATTTTGAACTGAGACACAGCTTTGAAGTTTAGTGCATGACAAATAATTGCTACTATGTTTAATGTTCACTATTATATTTTGGGTGGAGTTATCTGATCTTGTGCACTTTCATCGGTCTGTCTTAACTTAGATGTGGGTTTATGCTCAGCTGTATCCTTTTTTTTCCCTTTTAGATGTATATATATATTATGTATATATATTTGCCTAAAAGAATTTATTTGCCACTGTAATTTGTTGATTTAAGAGTGAAGATACTTTATGAGCAATGCTAATAAGGAAATTATTTACCCTTCATCCACTTTTGTTAATAAAGGATGGAGTTCTTAGGACAAAGAAGAGACCATAGTTAAATGAGAAGCAATGATTTTGGATGCCAAAACTTCTTTATCGGTAGATTCACCTAATCATTAGCTAGAAATCATCTTTCGCCTTTGGGCATCTAGGGAACATTGAGCGTGCCTCAATATCATCTGTTCTCGTCTTTTCAGGTGCAAAGTGACCATTTTGAGGAATTTTTTGCCCCTGAGCTGGACAAACATGGATATCAAGCTTTATACAAGAGAAAGACAAATGAGGTTGCTTAAGAACTACATGATTCTCATCTCACTGGCTTAGTGATATTACTCTTTTATGTATAATTTATGTTGTTTATAATGCAGGTTTACAGTGGAAATATCCATACAATTGATGGCTGTGCAACATTTTTCCGTAGAGATAGATTTTCCCATGTCAAAAAATATGAGGTTTGGAAGTATTTCTATCGTGGTATATGGATTTATACATGTTTTTGTCTTGCTAAAGTAAATCATGTCTTTTGCAGGTTGAATTTAATAAGGCTGCTCAATCCTTGACTGAGGTTGCAGTTCAAACTACTCAGAAGAAAGCTGCTTTAAATCGTTTGGTTAAGGTAATAAATATTTACAGCTAATTTGGATCTATATCCATTCTCTTATGGTAAATATTTCTCTAATGATATCATCTCAACTCTTTATTGTCTGCAGGATAATGTTGCACTAATTGTAGTTTTGGAAGCAAAGTTTAGTAATCAAGGAGCTGACAATCTTGGGAAGCGGCAGCTTCTTTGTGTGGTAAGGATTGTAAATTTTATTCTTCTATGTTATATCTCTGTAGCCTTCTCCATTGTCGTCTTCTGTAATTTGCATGATTTTGCTTTAGTGCCTTATTTATGATATATGACATCATATTGCTATTGGTGATTTCTGTGATTAGCTTTTTGATCAGGGGTTTTTAGTGGGCCATTGGCAAGTTGAACATGATTTAATCATGCTGGAGCTGTTCTGCTCTGGAATCAGAAAGGATGTTTGGGACTATCTTTAGCCTTATAGTCTTGAATTCAACTAATGGGCTAAGTTACCTGGCTTTCGTCCTATATAATCTGAAAAGATTTACAAAATGGCAAGTTTAGCACAACTTGTAGCACATGCCGTAAGAGGAGTAATATTTTTTGGGTCTTCCTAGGTTTGAGTAAAGTAGCCTATGGCTGGTTTCATAAAACTGAAAGTGCTTGATTTGTTGCTGTATAGTCCTCTCAATTGGTCTGGTAGGCAGGTTGGTTCGTCTAGACCCGTATAGAGTGTAAACATTTCTGTAGGCTACTCAAAATGTTTAACGGGTGTACCTATATTTGAATAATAGGTTTTTTATCTTTTGCTTAACTGATATAATTTGGTCAGCAGGAAAGTTTGCTTGTGAATAATAAATATAACCACGTTCTAGCAATTTTGAAGTATCAGAATCCCATGAAACTTCCCCATATTTCATTATGACTAACCAAGTCCCAATTTGGATTAGATTGGTTTGATTATTATGTGCTCTCTCTCTCTCTCTCATGTATGTGGTTTGCATTTTGGTTCTCTTAGTCCCCCTCTCCTTACTCCTTTTTTATTTTTTTCAAACAAGGCACGGAAATGTTCGGTACTCATTCCTTCTAGAAGTTGGGCTATTCTTTAGATTCATGAAAGTAGGCTCGTTTAAATGATGATAATCTTTGCAACTTTTTCATAATTTCTACGTGCATAATGTAACTGTTTCCTACTATTCCTGGTTTTTTAAATACAGGCAAACACACATGTAAATGTTCAACACGAGCTAAAGGATGTCAAAATCTGGCAGGTTCTAATTTTTCTTTAATTTGTATAATTATTTACATGTTTATATAATTCAAAATTTTCACTCATTTTGTGTTTTTTTAATGTTAATTTAGGTGCATACTCTCTTAAAGGGATTGGAGAAAATAGCCGCAAGTGCAGACATTCCAATGTTGGTGTGTGGGGATTTTAATTCAGTTCCTGGAAGGTAAGCCCGTTATCCGTTACATAATGTTAGATTATTTAGTGCTTCAGATCCATTTTATTTGCATTAGACTTTTGCTTAATTAAATGTATTGTCGAATTTTGTGCAGTGCTCCCCATTCACTTCTTGCTATGGGAAAGGTAGATCCACTGCATACAGATTTATTGGTAGATCCTCTTGCAATTTTGCGTCCTCACAGCAAGTTGACACATCAGTTGCCACTGGTAAACTCTCTTCTATTAATGAACTGCTTCAAGAGGTTGCTTATGTTTTTAGCCTACCATAACTTTGAATGGTGTTCTGATAGGGGTTTTAAGAAAACAAAGGAAACAACCTTTAGTGGAAAAAGGGGCGGGGTTGTTATAAGTATCAGTTATGTTGCTCTGACTCTTCATTTTTCTTGAAATACCCGTGTTCGACATCTGTGTCTGATGCATATTCGGACATGGGTATAGGGATATGATCTCTCAAGAATCCTCCAAATACATGGAAAAACTTAGAATAAATCAAACATACCCGTGTCCGACATTCACATCCGAGTCCAAGTAACATAGCGTATCAGGGATTATGCTTGATGCTATAAGGTTTTACAAACAGGTTAGTGCTTACTCATCCTTTGCAAGAGGTGTTGGTCTGGGTTTGGAACAACAGAGAAGAAGAATGGACCCCACAACCAATGAACCTTTATTCACAAATTGCACGAGAGATTTTATCGGCACCCTAGATTACATATTTTACACAGGTGGGTGTTTCTTTTTTGAAACAATTGGTTTCTAATTTTTCTTGAATGCCTTTCTCTCGAGATTTTTGTGTAATTAAAATGTTAGATGTGAATTTTAGTTAATTGCAGTTGCTTATGAGTATTTGATTTTGTGCTTTCAGCGGACTCTTTAGCAGTGGAGTCCTTATTGGAACTCTTGGATGAGGATGGCTTGAGGAAAGACACAGCCCTTCCTTCTCCAGAGTGGTCCTCTGATCATATAGCTCTGTTAGCTGAATTTCGGTGCATGCCTAGGCCTAGACGCTGACACATGAGGTATGCTGTTACTACCTTTGATTTTAAATGACACAACATATACAACTGAGCAGGTCTATGTTACTCCGACTCTTCATTTTTTTTAAAGTACCCATGTCCGATATATATCCGGACATGGGTATAGGGATATGATCCTCCAAATACATGGAAAAACTTACAAAAAATTGAACATATCCGTGTTGAACACATACTTGTATTCGACTCTCACATCCGAGTTCGAGTAACATAGGAGCCGGTGATTCGTTAGTGAAATGATAAACGTGCACTAGTCTGCGAATGTGCATATATGCGTGCGTATGTGCTCGCATGCAATGTCTCTATCCGCGCTGTTCAAGGGCTGGTGAAAGATTTAGGTCTTTAAATAACAAGCTGCTGCCTGCTTGTTTAGGTCTTGGAAGATGCTCCCAGGAAAATGGGCCAGAGGAAAGCCGATGGATACAGATAAAGGTATATTGTAAGAATGGTAGATCATGCTCCCTATGTTTTTAAGGAATCTCTTTGAGGGATCCTTGCTGTGATCTGCTTTGTAATATGTCACACTTTTGTTTCATAGAAAAAATCATATTACTATGCCTTCTTTTTGTTTTTCAATTTTTTTTTTTTTTTTTCCAATAGAAATGTCCAGCTGCTCAGTATAATTAGTCAATTGTCCTTGTACTTTAAATTTCTCTGCAAAGCAAATGGGTAGTCCCTCCTTCCATCTCAAGTTCCATGTTGCATTTTCGTCTCCAAGGAAATAATATTCATTTTTTGTTTATTTTTGTTCGGTCTTGCAACCAAAATTCAATTCGTGATATTCCCCTTTTTCCTTCGAAGATTATAAGAATTTGCCTATTTTTGTATATACCATTGTATATACCAGCTTAGAGAGGAAGAGAAAGAGGAAGAAGATGACTGAAATGACATGACAGGATTGTTAAAATTTATATAAATATATAATATTTTATAACTATAATTATAAAATAAATTTTTTTTTTCTTCATATGTGGATTTTATCTGTTTGACGGTTAAACTTACGTTGGGCTTTTGATCCATTTAATTAATGGATATAATACAGTTAAAAGAAGCAATAAATTTTAAAGTAAGCTTTTTATGATAAGTTTAAAATAAATTTTATTATATATAAATATGATAAATTATATAAATTTGTCATGTTTATATATAATTTGTTTTACATATAAACATGATAAACTATATATAAATATAACAAATATATCGTGTATTTATGAAATTTTTTTTTTATATATATATATTTTTACATATAAATATGATACAAATTACATATATAATAAAGCTTACGAAAGTTTATTTTAATAAACTTAAAATTTTCCAAAAGAAACCCAGTAGCACAAACCTTGTAAAGAAACTTGTGTCAGATTTCTTGCACTTGAAAGAACAGATGAACATGATAAAAATGGGGAGAGATCCATGAAATGGCAATTCCCATTACCTTGATGCTTGAAGTGTTATCCAAATCTCTTTTATTACTGTCTGAACTACAGCTAAAAAATGTTTAATTAACCACAATTAAACACATATCAGATAAAACCACAGTAGGATCATATATTCTCAATTCCATGTGACACTCATATGTAACGCATTTTGCAATTGAGAAAGCCAAAAAGGCAAGCATTGTAAATCACAGGCAATCAGGTAAAATTAGAGAAAAAATCTTGTCTAGAAACTAGAAAGGCAGCAACTGACACAAAAAACTTGGATAAGATCAGAAAATCCGACTCTGAAGTTCCAAAATGGGTTTTTTCCCTTCTTATCTCTAAAGATCAATTGAGGCCTCAGTTAAATAAAAGCAATTCAATTGTCATTGTTACAATTTACATGTCCACAACAAGGCCATGAATTCTCTCTTTAACACAACAGGCCTATGCTCATTTGACATAACAAATATAACAGCTTTGAAGGAGGCATTATCACTTTGATGTGTGTGTACCAGATCAGCTATGCACTTTGAAGCATCTCAGATATGGGAACAACTGCAGTAAATCATCACGGTTCCGTTTCTGCAACAGACATCAAATATAGATTTAGCAAAAGAATTTGACAGAAATTTTTAGCAAAGCACAGAGCATGCCTTATATTAACCTATGTTGCTCCGACTCTTCATCTATGTTACTCAGACTCGGATGTGAGTGTCGGATACGGGTATATATCCGACACAGGTATGTTCAATTTTTTCTAAGTTTTTCCGTGTATTTGGAGGGTCATATCTCCATATCCATGTCCGGATATGCGTCAGACACGGGTGTCGGGCACGAGTACTTCAAGAAAAATGAAGAGTCGGAGCAACATAGCTCTTCATTTTTCTTGAAATATCTGTGTCCGACATCCGTATCTGACGTATATCCGGATATGGGTATGGGGATATGATCCTTCAAGGACCCTCCAAATATATGAAAAATCTTGAAGAAAAAAAATTAAACATACCCATGTCCGACACTCACACCCGAGTCCGAGTATCATAGTATTAACTATTAATAATATTTAGAAAGGGAGAAAAGTTTTGATTTTTGAGATGTGGAACTTCTCAAGGGTGCCATGATGTACAAATAGCTGTCCACTGTCAGGTTTGAGCATGCTCACAAATGGATACACTGCACGCATGGACATACATTTGAGCAATCCCTAATAAAGCAGTTTCCAGCAGTGCATATTATGTTGGTGCCTTTTCATTTTCACCTAGTCGTCCCAAACATTATTTTCACATTTGAGCACTACCATATATTTGCTTTACCGTCCTTTGTCCAATGATATGTTCATCCACCTAAGAGTAGAATGATATCTAAAAGCAAGGGAATTTGTCTTTGATAGAATTACAATCTATGTTACTCTGACTCTTCATTTTTCTAGAAGTATCCATGTCTGACACCCATGGCCGACGCATATCCGGGCATGGAGATATGACCTTCCAAGAACCCTCCAAATACATGGAAAAACTTGAAAAAATTTGAACAAACCCGCACATACTCGTATCCAACTAACATAGATTACAACAATAAAGATTCTTGTCCAGAAAATAACTGCCATAACTTTCCTATAATAAGCAGAGGACAAGCAGAATCCCTTATAGAGAGAAGAAAACAGTCGATTACCTTGATACCAATACATCCATTAACATCAAGAGTCGTGATTGTATTTGAGCATAACTTGAAAAGGGCCTCAAGGCACTTGTCAGTTATCCCAACTATCCCAAACAAACTGCAAGGCATCAGTAATAAAAACTTTTTACATGAGAAGAATTTATAGGCTAGAGGGTGACATTTGCAACATCAACATATCAAAATTAGATGCTCATGTGCTTATAAATTTAACCATTCTCACATCTGCACGTTTGCCTATAATTTATTCAGCTAAATGACAAAAAAGTACGGAGAAATTACTTTTTTCTCACTCATCAACTTATTAAGACATATGACTAATTGTTTCATGTTTTTATTTGAAGAAATTTGAAATTATATGTTGCCCACGAAATTTGATGCATATAGTATATATGTTACTGAAATATCCATGAATATTAAAAAAAAGCACAAATAATTAAGGAATTCCTTCCAAAGTGTCCAAATCTGGATTGACAACAGAATGACAAGATACTCTCACTTGTTATTGTTTTAAATATCATTGCAATTCTTTTGGTGTTACTTCAGTTAGGCTGCAACTGAGTCTGAGACTCATCCAGCCCAGTTTGGTAAGAATCACCAGGAGGGTTGGAGGGCACAGAGGCAACCATGCTTAAACTCTTTGAAGGGTGCACTACATAAATAGGCCTGATCGATCTAGCTTAGCTCAATGATGTACTTTAATTCAAATGCTTCAGCAAGTGTCGAAAATAAGAGTGTGTCTAGTGCCTTATTTTGTTATTTATCACTATCAATGACATTAAAAATCAAAGCCTACTGAGGAAAGAAAAATATTTCTATGCAGAATTTAAAATAACAATAATGACAAGACTCGAGACAACATTTGAAGGCACAAAATACCTATAATGGTTCTTCCAAATTAAATAATATTTTGCTCAGGATTTACCTGAGAAATTCAAGAGAGGTGCAACCTTCAGCAATAGCTATGACCCCCACATCAGTGACATGTACACACCTGTTAAAAATAAATAAAAAGGAAACACTGGCTTTTACATTGTATCAGATTACCTTCTTGCTGTACAGATTTGTATAGGAGATAATTCACTAACCATGTTAAATTGAGAGATACAAGTTTCTTGCATTTAGCTATACAGGAAAGTCCTTCATCTGAGAGATTCTGGCAATCAAATGTTTCATTAGTAGTATCAATTTTCACAAACTGCATCCTGTAAAAACTTTTTCAGAAACCTTAGTTTTTACCTGGGCACCACACAAATCTAGGAATCTTAGATGAGATAGAACAGATATCTTCTTGTAAGCTTCATCTGTGAAGCTGCACAGGCAATGAAGTACAGTGACACAAGCTAGGAACAATAAGTTCATAAAGAAAAAGACCCAAGGATTACCAGGTGAGGATATTATAGCATACCTGGAGAGTGCATAAAGATTTAAACTTTGGAGAAAGGAGCACCTAACCAATACTTGTTGCAAGCCACTATCTGTCATCTTGACACACCTGGAACCAGATCATCATCACAAGACACAAGCATCATCAGCAGGTATCAAAACAAGAAGTATTCAATGAAAATCTTCGAAAAAGAAGTGAAAACAACATTAACTGAGCAAAGTATCATTTTCTTTGTGTGACAGATGAGCTCTCATGACAACTACTGACATTTATCATCAGGTCACCACATTTTTAAACAAACGATTACCTAAAGATAACCGAAAAAGTAGCAGCAGAGTATATATGATAAGTAAAAGCAGATATCACACAAGACATTAGTAAATCCTAATGTATAGCACCCAGTAAAACCTAAGCAAAGCAGATTAACATACCTCGTTAGATTCAATGACTCTAACTCTTGGTAATTGTCAGCTACTAATTGCAAACTTTTGTCTGATAAATTCTGTGATTGTCACATCAAAGCACTCCATTAAAAAAAAAAAAAAAAATCAAACAGGATACCATTTATTGACTTGCACAACTCAATAGTGACTACAATATACAACCATAAACTATTTAAAAGGAGGAAAACAAATTTATAAAAGTTTCACAGTAAAGTTGTGAACCAAACCCCTTGCACAACAAACCAGGTAATGGTGCAAACAGCAAACCTTTTTCGTGCAGAAAGAAAAACAAGTTTTTGCAATTGGTCATGTTTGGATGTTCAAATCAACTAAATCTAACAAAAAGGCATTATTCTGCGTCAACAATTCAAATGGATGTAAGCAATCTCTTTTCATTATCCACTCTAATGTGATCCATAAAATCATAGGCCACTGTATCTTTTGTGCAGCCTCCAATTGAGTATCCCTTTTTCCCCCATTCTCGTGTTATCCAGAACACCTAAATCTCCAATCACTCCTCATTGAGCAATAATGCATTTTTTGTTGTTTTTGTAAATAAATCATCTCATCCCTATTTCAATTATAATTGGCACCATCTCAACTTCCCCCAACTGCATCTTTTTCCCTTTAATATTCCCTCATTGCCACTTTGAATTCGTCCCAAAATCCATTTTAGGAAGTCACTGTTTCACAAACTTTATTCCTAGGAATTTCTGAGGTTCATTCAATATAATCATCCTTAATTGGATTCATACTTAAAAGACTGTATTGCAACCCTCAGGCTGGTCTTGCAGGACATACAAAACAAAGTTGTAGCATAAGTTGAGTCAAATCTGTGGCACCCTCTTCAGTATTGATGTTTGTAATGTAGTACAATAAAAGGTGAACCTGTATCCAGTTAGTCATCAAATACCTTACAGCCACTTAAGTTCAAATCAACTATATATTTGCAGTTCTTCACCAGATGCTTCACACCTATATCAGTTGCCCTGAAGCTCAGTCCCATCAAAAGATGCATTAGAATTATAAATTAATGAAAGATTGCTTATAAAAACATAAATCAGAATATATCCATACTAAATAAGGGAAATGTGAAAATACCTCACATTCCAATAGATAGAGAAAACCTTCAATTTAGGACAACAACTGGTTATAGCTTCAATTCCTTTGTCAGATATCTTTTGGCAGCCATTCAGATTTAAAGACTCAAGGCCTTGAAGAGATCCCAAACACTGAAATTCTTAAAATATTTTCAAGAAAAACTCAGGAGATAATAAAACATATAACAATTAACCACGCTTCATAAGCAAGATAACTATAAATGAAGTGAACTTATTGGGCTTAGATTCCACAATATAGCCAGAAATATCTCACAGCTTTTTATATCTATGAATCTATTCAGAGCATAAATTATATTTTGAAATCAGGTTCAGTTCTAAGGTCTCAATGGCATAAATTCATCCAACTGCAACCTAAAAAATTTATCCTATTTCTTTTTAAACTCTTCAACAATAAAAGAACCACATACAAACTCCAAATCAGAATTGCACAATAATTTACCTTGCTCTTAAGGACTTCGAGATGATGGTCATCTATATCTTGTGCAAATTCAAGGCTTATTTGCTTCACATGCTGGTATCTTGGCTACAAAGAAAATGCAAAAATTTACTTACTTTAAAACTTTATAAGGCTACCCTTTTATCTATTTGCTAACAAAAACCCAACGTTGGGTAACATTCAACGGATTAAAAAAAAAAATTACAACTTCGCAAATTAAAAAGTAAAAAGATGACAAATTGACAAACCAGTGAAAGAGCAGCTATGAGTCGATCTCCAGCATTATTCATCTCACGTAAATCAATAGCCTGGAAAAAAAGAACAAATACCCAGATCATAAAAAGCAATGAAAAGTTGAAAGAAAATTTCAAAAAAAGGAATTTTGAAAAAGAAAAGAAAGGAGAGAGTTGTTGAGAAGAGAAAAGTACAAGCCAAAGAGAAGGGTAGGAAATGAGAGTGCGGTGAAGCCAAGGGCTGAGAAGAAGGAGAGAGATGAGGTCTCTTTGAGAAAGCCTTGTGCTCACTATTTTCATCACTTTCGGCACAGTTTCTTTGTTCCATATTGATATCTGCTCTTCTCCTTCCATCTACTCTGGAAAATAACCAAAACTGATGTTTGGTTCTCAACTTATTATTTGCCCTTTCCTCAATTGTACTTGTACTATAATTATTTATTTACGTAATTTTTTAAATTTCAAAAGCTAAATTACAAGTTTTTTTGTTGTCAAGAATATTAGAAGTTTGATGGGTGTTTATTTAATAATTTTTTATAAGTATACTTAATAAAACATTTGTTGATTTACAACAATTAGTATAGCACATAAATTTTCTATAGTAATAGTATTTAGAGGCGATCGCTAATATTTCGTTGGTTGATACTAAAGCTGACGACTTGCTCATCTGGCACTTCATCTTTTCAAGTATTTACACGGTCAAATTTGGTTATAGAGAAAAGATAGATTGGTTTTGGAATAGACCTGTTTATGGGTTTGATTAGGTAGGATTGAGATCAGGTTTTTTTTTCAGATTTTTTGTTCAAACTCGGCTCTGGGTCGGGTCGGGCCAGCTCGGTAGGTTCGAATTTATTGTTTATCGTATTAAAAAAATATATTTTTTTTAATATTTTTATAATTAAAATTAAATAAAATATATTATTATAATTAAAAAATACTGTTCGGGGCCAGCTCGAATTAAAAATATCCTGCCCAGGTCCGGCCCAATAGGGGTCGGGCCGGGCGGGCTGCCCGGCCCATGAGCAGGTCTATTCTAGAACAATAATGAATAATAGATCGTTGAGTGGTTCGTCGATTGGAGGGGACAGGAGTTGGTACGAAAAATGATTTGGAATGTCATAGTCCTAAACAAAGTCAAGTTGTTCACATAGAGAGCTTGTCATGGCATAATCCATGTCATGGACAACTTATGGAAAATAAAATGGAATTAGCAGCTGCAGTTGCGGCACCATTATTGATGTACGACATCATTGAAATTGCTTACCATAAGCTTCCTAGAAGCGGCGAAAATGCTATGTGGATTCTGGAATTACAGTTGGTTCCATCTCTTTGTCTTTTTCTTTCGAAGGCGAAGCCATGGCTTGGTTTGAAACTTTGGAGATAAATAATTTATGATAGTGTAGGATTAATAGGAGAGGCAATTTTTTCATTACCTAAGAAGACAATTACAAGGATCACCTGAATACAACCATAAGATTGGCCTGAAACCAACCAAACTCAAGCCTAAACCAACCAAACTAAAAAAATTTGATCGTCATATCAAAATCATCCCTCCAACTTTTTAGCTATCCCAAAAGCATGTATGAAGCCACAGATTGCCAGCAGTGTATGGGTTGAATTAAGGCGGCGTTTGGTATTTTTTTCATGTCATGATTTGAATGGAATATGATTTTTGGGAATGTGACTTTTGTGTTGATTAAAATTATGGGAATGTAACTTTATAACGTTTGGTATACTAAACATTTTCCTGACAATGTGATGGTAATTTCCAAAATTACCCTTATAAAATAAAATATAAATTTTATTCATTTTAATATTTTTCAATGATATTTATTATTAATAAATATTTGTAGTAAATATTAAAAATAAAATTTCAATTGGTACTTTTTAAAATTTACTAGATCCTATTATAAAAAATTAAAATATTATTTTAAAATTATTTTGTTGAGGTTAACAGAACTCTTGAGGTTAATGAAAATTTTGTTGGTTCTAAGTTCTAACAAAGAGTTGGGACAGCATCAAAATATTTAAATTGATTTTTTTTTCAATTAAAGAAATTAATTTATCGTTATCCGTGAAAAGAAAAATATAACTTAATAAAAACATCAAAAAAGTGTTGATTAAATTCTAACATTCTGTTACAGAGCTAATAATCCATAACTGAACATTTGTTTGTGGTGGTTGCCAATGCAACCAGTTAAATATAGAAGGTATGAATCAAGATCAGAAACAGTAAATATCACAATTGCCAGACATAAAAATAAAAACCAAGCCATTCTATACATAGGTAAAAAATAGCAACTCCTATCAGCAAGCATTACATTTCAAATTTGAGTAACTAAGAACAATATTAAAATATTATAATTAAATACTTATCTATGCTAAAGTTTGCATAGAATACATGTCCAACATAACATATATTTCTAACGGTTTTAAGATAACAAACCACATAGTAATTTGTCTTAAAATAGTAATAATAGGATACATGTCATCCTAACATGGTTTTAGTAGTTGGGAACAAACCACATTATAAAGTCTTAAAATAGTTAACCACATAAATAGACCAACATAGCAAACCCAAAGTGCTCTACATAGAGCCATTAAGCAAACCCTTGACATAATTTTTTTCATATTATCTGAAATTGAGAAAAGATAGTTACTCTTACCAATATTGTAGGAGATAATGGCTCCAGCCCTAACAACCTCTTCATCAGTTAGTCCTCCAATGCTAGATATGAGCCCATAAACTTGCATTTTCTTTTGTGCTTCATCAGCAAAATGTTGGAAACAATCGGCCAACATACCAAGTTCTTGCTTTGCACCTTTACATATATTTCCCAACTTTTCCATATTGCTTAGAAATGTATCTTCAGCTTTTCCAGAAACTGATCCATTGTTTTTTTTTTTTTTTTTGTCTTTGACCTTTTTCGAGCCACATTTTTCTCTCCTTGAACAACATTCCTCCTAGTTGTACAAGCGGAGGTCTCACTGTCGACAACTTGGCTAGAAGACAATGCTGCTTTAATGTTTTTCGGATGAACTTCATTACTGATTCCATCATCATTATCATCAGCGGATGAAGCACATTGAATGCTTCTGAAGTTGCCATTGCAAATGTTGCTTCCTCATTCTCTATATTGTCCACTGCATCAGCTGGAGACTCCGCTCCTTCTCTAGTTGCCCTGTCCTTGCCAAATATAAGGCCAACTTGTCAAAGTGATGGAAAGGCTTATTTCGAAGTCCTGTAGCACCTGGTGACTTTGCATTCAATTGATAAACACATAAACATAAACCTACATCACATCCTATATTTATTGTTTAATCATATAAAAAAAACTAAAACATTGAGGACGAGTTAGTTTTACGTGGCATATGACCTTGCTTCTGATCTTGCAATTTAACAACTAAACTAGAATAATAAATTGAATACTTCAAATGGATATAGTATTTTTGATTGGAAAATCAAATGTTGTTGGAATGAAGATATCTGAATACTTCAAATGAATCTGTTTGCACTCTATAGACTGAAGTTTTGAAGTTTTCAAAATTAACCCAGAAGAAGAATCCAGATTTAGTTTCACAGCTTCAATTTTTTTTGTAAGCCTAAGGTTTCTTAATCCAAATATATTAGGGAACTGAATAGCAAATGCATAATATTATTTGAAAATTTCAATTCATTATAACCAACAATAATGGATGGCCCAAAATAATACAAAATATTGCATTAATAACAAACATGGAACAATAGAATCGAATATGAAAAAATAGCAAATATGTGCAGTAGAATACATGCAGCTAGATAAAAAAAATCGAAAAACCAAGAGAGGAGAAGAACTTACTTGTTAATTGGAAAAGAGTAGACTCAACAGGGGAGAAGAACTCGGGAGAAGAACAAATCACTAGCTAGGGTTTTTTTTACTTTGAACGAAAGGCTTAAAACCAAATAAGAAAAGGGGCAATTTTGTCTTAACAATTTTTTTTAACTTTTCATCTTACATGGGAAAGTTACTTTCTCACCTCTCTTCATGGGAATCACATTCCAATAGTCATGGAAAAGTAACTCCCAAGTTACATTTCCAGAAAAGTGGGTCTTTTTTAGCATATCAAACATGAGAATCACATTCGCATCAATTAAATTTCATGAAAAGTGATCACTTTCCATCATACCAAACGCCCTCTAAGATTCGTATCCGATCTGTTCGGAAAAAATTAAACAAGAAATTTATTTTATTAATTATTTTTTAGTTTTTTATTTTATTTTATTTTAAAAAGATGTTTCTAAATGGATTGGTCCCCATGTTAACTCGCAAGTCGATTTAGGATCCGCACTCAACTCGCAAAAAAAAAGTTAAAAAAAAATATATTTTTATTTTATTTTTAAATGATTTATTTAAAATGGTTGATCCGCAAGTTGACTCGCGGGTCGATTTAGGATCCATACCCGACTCATTCGAGAAAAAAATTAAAAAAATATATTTTATAAATTATTTTTATTTTTAAATGATATATTTTAAGGGATTGATCCACACGTTAACTCGCGAGTCGATTTAGTATCCGTATCCGATCCGTTCGAGAAAAAAGTTAAAATAAATTTTTTTATTAATTACTTTTATTTTATTTTTAAATGATGTATTTAAAGAGTTGGCCCACACATTCACCCGCGGGTTGATTTAGGATCCGTACTCGATCCGTTTATTTACTTTTATTTTATTAATTAATGATATATTATTTTTTTTTTTTAAAATGTGTTTAAAGAGGTTGGTCCACAGGTTGACTCGCAGGTCGATTTAGGACTGTATCCAACACATACAAGGAATAAGTTTTA
The DNA here is from genome assembly GCA_030761205.1 of Fremontodendron californicum. Lineage (NCBI taxonomy): Eukaryota > Viridiplantae > Streptophyta > Magnoliopsida > Malvales > Malvaceae > Fremontodendron > Fremontodendron californicum. The sequence continues at coordinate 33,450,027 of JAULJL010000005.1, forward strand.
AAAAATTATTTTATTAATTATTTTAATTTTAAATAATGTATTTAAATGAGTTAGTTCACATGTTGATTCGCGAGTTAATTTAGGATCCGTACTCGACTCGCTTGGGGAAAAAGTTAAAAAAGAAATTTATTTTATTAATTATTTTAATTTTAATTTTAGATGATGAATTTAAAGTGCTTGATCCGCACGTTAACTCCTTAGTTAATTTAAGATCTGTACCCGACTCGCTCGAGAGAAAAATTAAATAAAGGAAAAAAACGAACTTGCTACTAATCTATGTGAGAAAATCGATCTTACGAGAGAATAAAATACAAACCACGATTTTATTTTTTTATATTTCATTAATTATTTTTTACCTTCTCCTATAAATAAAAATATATAGTCTACAATAAATTATAAATATTTTACAAAAACACATATAAATAACATTTGAAAATGCATTTCTATTATGTAATTTATAAATAAATAATTTTCATAATTAAAAAAAATATAATTATATTAATATTATAGAAATTTAAAATAAAATTTAAATAATTAATTATTGTTTAATAAAATTTAAACTAAAATTATTATTTATTATTAATTAATTAAATTTTTTTAAAAGTACCCAATGAAACATGTTTTTTTTCTTCTAGTTTTTATTTATTTTTAAAGAAGAAGAAGAAAGGACCGATTTTTAACTGATACAGTTGTTTGGTTTTATCATTTGTGAATAGCTGAATATGATTGCTTTTAATATCATGTAAAATTAAGATCATTATTGGACTGTTTGTTTATTACAAATTATATTATTAAGTATTTGATATCTATGAATTAAAAAAAAAAAACTAAATTTATTTATACATTTCAAACCTAAATTAGACTCAGCACATAACACATCACTGATATCAGATACATAATATAACAATATAACATAACAAATAAACTTAATTCAGCAGTCAGCACCACATTACACTAATCATAAAAACTTACACACAATATAACGAACTAGCTAGCTAGCAATACAAACTTAAACTAAACAATAGAACATAGAACCAACAAAAAACTTAAGTGGTGCTGTAGTGGTACAACTTTCTAGTTCCTACTTTACAATAACAATTCTCATCTCAGTAGCTTTTCCCTAATCGTGGTTTCATATCTAGGTCAAGGTATGTTTCTAGTCTTGAATTTCCTAAGAAATTGTAATCAGTTTTGAGCTTTTGAAAGTAGTAGAGATTTGAATAATAATCAATTTCAATTGTGTCGAACATCAATAATGGTGCCGCAGCTACAGTTGCTAATTCCTTTTTCTTTTCTACCTCCTGTTCTGCAGTTTTTCGCTTACCATAAGCTTCGTAGAAGCGGCGGAAATGCTCTATGGATTTTGGGATTACATCTGGTTCTATCTCCTTATCTTCTTATTTCGAAAGTAAAGCCATGGGTTGAAACTTTGGAGATTAATGGATTTTGATACTGTAGGTGATTTTTTTTATTTACTTTAACCAGAGTTGTAGCAACCAAATTTATAGTAGAGAGGCAATTTTTTCATTGACTAAGAACACAATAGAAAAGAAAAAAAAATTAGCAACTGCAGCTGCAGCAACATTATTGATGTACGACATCATTGAAATTGCTTACCATAAAATTCTTAGAAGCGGCGGAGATGCTCTGTGCATTCTAGGATTACTGCTAGTTCCATCTCCTTGTCTTCTTCTTTCGAAGGCGAAGCTATAGCTTGAAACTTTAAATATTAATAAATTATGATAGTGTAGATGATTTTTTTCTTTACTTTACCTAGAGTTTAGCAACCAAATTTATAAGTAAGAAGCTATTTTTTCATTGGCTAAGAACACAATTACAAAGATCACCTAACCACAACTATAAGATCAGCCTGAACCAACCAAACCCAAAAAATTTGACCGTTAGATCAAATTCATCCCTCAAACTTTTTAGCTATCCCAAAAGCATGTAAGAAGCCACGTATTGCAAGCAGTGCACTGCATATCTCTATAGATTTCCTTTACTTTACTTATTTTATTTTATTTTATTGTTAAATAATGTATTTAAAAATGTTAATTTGCACGATAACTTATGTGTTGAATTAAGATTCGTTCCCGACCCGTTCGAAAAAAATTAAACGAGAAATTTATTTTATTAATTATTTTTAGTTTTTTATTTTATTTTAAAAAGATGTGTCTAAATAATTGGTTCGCGCGTTGACTCGCAGGTCAATTTAGGATCTGCACCCAACTCGCACGAAAAAAAGTTAAAAAAAAATATTTTATTATTTTTAAATGATGTATTTAAAGGAGTTGGTTCGCAAGTTGACTCACGGGTGATTTAGGATCTATACCCGACCCATTCGAGAAAAAATTAAAAAAAAAATATTTATTAAATATTTTTAGTTTCTTTTTAATTTTTAAATGATTTATTTTAAGAGATTGATCCGCACGTCAACTCAAGAGTTGATTTAGGATCCTTATACAATTCGCTCGAGAAAAAAATTTAAAATAAAAAATATATTTTATTATTTTATTTTATTTTTAAATAATGTATTTTAAGGGTTGGCTCACACGTTCACTCGCAGGTTGGTTTAGGATCCGTACTCGATTTGTTCGTTTACGTTTACTTTTATTTTCATAATTAAAAAAATATTATTATATTAATATTATTACAATTTAAAATAAAATAAAATAAAATAAATATTTATTTATTATTATTATTAATGAATTAAAAAAATTTAAAAGTAAGTAACGAAACGGGTATTTTTTCTAGTTTTTATTAATTTTTAAAGAAAAATAAGAAATTATCGATTTTTAATTAATAAAATTTTTTGGTTTTATCATTTGTGAATAGTTGAATATGATTGCTTTTAATATCATGTAAAATTAAGATAATCAGTATACTGTTTGTTTATTACAAATCAGATTATTAAGTATTTGCTATTTATTAATTAAAAAAATTAAATTTATTTATGCATTGAAAACCCAAATTAAATTCAACACATAACACACCACTGTTATCAGATACATAATATAATAATATAACATAACAAATAAACTTAACTCAGCAGTCAGCACCACATTACACTAATCATAAAAACTTACACACAACATAACTAACTAGCTAGCTAGCAATACAAACTTAAATTAAAGAACAGAACATAGAACCAACAAACAATATAAGTGGTGCTGTAGTGATACAACTTTCTAGTTTCTACTCTACAATAACAATTCCTATCTCAGCAGCTTTTCCCTAATCGTGGTTTCATATCTACGTCAAGGTATGTTTCTAGTCTTGAATTTACTAGAAAATTGTAATCAGTCTTGAACATCAATAATAGTGTCGTAGTTGCAGTTGCTAATTCTTTTTTCTTTTCTACCTCATCTTATACAGTTTTTCTTACCATAAGATTCGTAGAAGCGGCGGATATACTTTATGGATTGTAGGATTGCACCTTATTTTATCTCCTTTTCTTATTGTTTCGAAGGCGAAGTCCTAAGTTGAAACTTTGGAGATTAATAAATTATGACAGTGTAAGTAATTTTTTTTTTTTTAACTTTAGCTTGAGTTTAGCAACTAAATATATAAAAAAGAAAAAAAAAATTAGCAACTACAGTTGCGACACCATTATTGATATACGACACCATTGAAATTGCTTACTATACTATACGTTTCTTAGAAGCGACGAATATGCTTTGTGGATTTTGGGATTACAGTTGGTTCCATCTCTTTGTATTTTTTTTTAATGCGAAGCAATTGGTTGAAACTTTGGAAATTAATTAATTATGATAGTGTAGGTGATTTTTTTTTTCTTTACTTTACCCAGAGTTACAAGGATCACTTCACCACAAAAATAAGATCGGCCTGAAACAACCAAACCCAAAAATTTTGACCGTCAAGTCAAATTTATCTCTCAAACTTTTTAGCTATCCCAAAAGCATGCATTAAGCCACGGATTGCCAGCAGTGAACTGCATATCTTTATCGATCTCCTTACTTTTTAGTTACCAAAAGCATGCATTAATTGGTTGAATTAAGATTCGTACTCGATATGTTCGGAAAAAATTAAACAAAAAATTTATTTTATAAATTATTTTTAGTTTTTTTTTTATTTTAAAAAGATGTGTTTAAAAATATTGGTCTGCACGTTAAGTCGCGTGTCGATTTAGGATCCGCACCCAACTCGCACGAAAAAAGTTAAAAAAAATTTATTTTATTAATTTATTTTTAAATGATGTATTTAAAGGGGTTGGTTCGCAAGTTGACTCGCAGGTCAATTTAGGATCCATACCCGACCTATTCGAGAAAAAAAATAAACAAATAAAAATTATTAACTACTTTTAGTTTTTTTTTTTAAATTTTTAAATAATGTATTTTAAGGGATTTATCTGTACGTTAACTCGCGAGTCGGTTTAGGATCAGTATCCAATTCGCTCGAGAAAAAATTTAAATTTTATTTTATTTTATTAATTTATTTTATATTATTTTTAAATAATGTATTTAAAGGGTTGGACCACACGTTCACTCGCGTGCTGATTTAGGATCCGTACTCGATTCGTTTGTTTACTTTTATTTTAGTTATTAATGATATATTAATTTTTTTTTTAAAAAAAATTGTTTAAAAAGGTTGGCCCGCATGTTAACTCGAAGGTCGATTTAGGATCTGTATCCAACCCATTTATTAAAAAGGTAAAAAAAAATTATTTTATTAATTATTTTTGTTTTAATTTTAAATAATGTATTTAAATAGGTTAGTTCGCGTGATTATTCGCGGGGCGATTTAGAATCCATACTCGACCCACTTGGGAAAAAAGTTAAAAAAAGAATTTTATTTTATTAATTATTTTAATTTAAATTATAAATGATAAATTTAAACTGGTTGATCGGCACGTTAACTCTCTAATTAATTTAAGATTTATACCCAACTCGCTCGAGAGAAAAATTAAATAAAGGAAAAAAATGAATTTGCTACTAACTTATGTGAGAAAATCGATCTTACGAGAGAATAAAATAATATAACATTACAAATTAGATTATTAAGTATTTGCTATATATGAATTAAAAACACTAAATTTATTTATAAATTACAAACCGAGATTAGACTCAGCACATAACACATCACTGATATCAGATACATAATATAATATAATATAACATAACTAATAAACTTAACTTAGCAGTTAGCACCACATTACATTAGTTAGTTAGTTAGCAATACAAACTTAAACTAAAAAATAAAATATAAAACCAACAAACAAAATAAGTGGTGCTGTAGTCGTACAACTTCGTAGTTGTTACTCTATAATAATAATTGCTATCTCAGCAGCTTTTGCCATAATCGTGGCTCTCATATCTGAATAAAGGTATTTTTTGAGTCTTGTATTTCCCTGTAAATTGTAATCAGTCTTGAGCTTTTGGAAGTAGTAGAGATCTTAAAGATAAGCAATTTCAATTGTGTCGAACGTTAATAATGGTGCTCAACTGCAATTGCTAATTCCTTTTTCTTTTCTACCTCATCTTCTACAGTTTTTGGAAGTATGAGAAGCAGCGGAGATGCTTTGTCTTTCGAAGGCGAACTTATGGGTTGAAACTTTGAAGATTAATGGATTATAATAGTGTAGGTGATTTTTTTTTCTTTACTTTAGCCTAAGTTTAGCAACCAAATTTATAGGAGGGAGTCAATTTTTTTATTGACCAAGAAAACAATTACAATAATAAAAAAGAAAAAGGAATTAGCAACTGCAGCTGCGACACCATTATTGATGTACGACACCATTGAAATTGCTTATCATAAGCTTTCTATAAGCGGCGGAGATGCTTTTTGGATTCTAGAATTAAAGCTGGTTCCATTTTGTTTGCTTACCATAAGTTTCCTACAAGCGGTGGAGATGTTTTGGTTCTATCTCATTTTCTTTTCCTTCAAAAGTAAAGCCATGAGTTGAAACTTTGTAGATTAATAAATTATGAAAGTGTAAGTGATTTTTTTTTTTCTTTACTTTACGCAGAGTTTAGCAACCAAATTTATAAAAGAGAGGCATTTTTTTCATTGGCGAAAAACAAAATTAAAAGGATAATCACAACAATAAGATCGGCCTAAACCAAACAAATCCAAAAATTTTGACTGTTAGATCAAATTCATCCCTCAAACTATTTAGCTATCCCAAAAGCATGGATGATGCCATGGATTGCCAGTAGTGCACCGCATATCTCAATGAATTTACTTACTTTTTAGTTTTTTTTTATTTTATTGTTAAATGATTTATTTAAAGAGATTAGTCTGCATGATAACTTATGAGTTGGATTAAGATTCGTATCCGATTCGTTCGAAAAAATTAAATAAGAAATTTATTTTATTAATTATGTTTAGTTTTTTATTTTATTTTAAAAAGATGTGTTTAAAAGGATTGGTCCGCACATTAACTCGAGGGTTAATTTAGGATTTGCACCCAACTCGCACGAAAAAGTTAAAAAAAAAATTATTTTATATTTTATTTTTAAATAATGTATTTAAAGGGGTTAGTCCGCAAGTTGACTCGTGGGTCGATTTAGGATCCATACCCGACCCATTTGAGGAAAAAAAATTATTTTATTAAATATTTTTAGTTTTTATTTTTAAATCATGTATTTTAAAGAATTGATCTGTACGTCAACTCGCGAGTGATTTAGGATCTGTATCCAATCTGCTCGAGAAAAAAGTTAAAATAAAAAATTTATTTTATTAATTACTTTTATTTTATTTTTAAATGATGTATTTAAAGAGTTGGCCCACACATTCACTCACGGGTTGATTTAGGATCCGTACTCAATCCGTTCGTTTACTTTTATTTTATTAATTAATGATGTATTATAATTTTTTTTAAATGTGTTTAAAAAGATTGGTCCGCATGTTGACTCGCGGATCAATTTAGGATATATATCTAACAATTCACGAAAAAAGTAAAAAAATAAAAAATTAATTATTTTTATTTTAAATAATGTATTTAAATGGGTTAGTTCACACGTTGATTCGTGAGTCGATTTAGGATCCGTACCCGACCTGTTTGGGGGAAAAGTTTAAAAAAAAATTATTATTAATTATTTTAATTTAAATTTTAAATGATGAATTTAAAATGGTTGACGTTAACTCTTTAGTTAATTTAAGATCTGTACTCGACTCGCTCGAGAAAAAAAATTAAATAAGGGAAAAAAACGAACTTGCTACTAACCTATGTGAGAAAATCGATCTTACGAGAGAATAAAATACAAATCACAATTTTATTTTTTATATTTCATTAATTATTTTTTACCTCCTCCTATAAATAAAAACATATAGTGTACAATAAGGTCTAAATATTTTTCAAAATCACATAAATAACATTTGAAAATGCAGTTGTATTATGTAATTAATAAATAAACAATTATCATAAATTTAATTTTCATAATTACAAAAATATAATTATATTAATATTATTACAATTTAAAATAAAATAAAAAATTATTTATTATTATTATTAATTAATTAAAAAATTTAAAAGTACCCAACGAAACGGGTCTTTTTTCTAGTTTTTAAACGGGTCTTTTTTCTAGTTTTTATTAATTTTTAAAGAAGAATAAGAAAGGATCGGTTTTTAACTGATAGAGTTGTTTGGTTTTATCATTTTTGAATAGTTGAATATGATTGCTTTTAATATTATGTAAAATTAAGATAATCAGTAGACTGTTTGTTTATTACAAATCAGATATTAAGTATTTGCTATCTATGAATTAAAAAAACTAAATTTATTTATGAATTGAAAACCCATATTAGACTCAGCACATAACATATCACTGATATCAAATACATAATATAATACATACCAAATAAACTTAACTTAGTAGTTAATACCACATTACACTAATCATACAAACTTACACACAACATAACTAGCTAACTAGCAATACAAACTTAAACTAAAAAACAAAACATAGAACCAACAAACAACATAAGTGGTGCTGTAATGGTACTACTTTCTAGTTCCTACTCTACAATAACAATTCCAATCTTAGCAGCTTTTGCCCTAATGGTGACTCTTATATTTGGGTTAAGGTATGTTTTCAGTCTTGCATTTCCCTAGAAATTGTAATCAATCTTGAACTTTTGGAAGTAGTAGAGATCTGAAAGATAAGCAATTTCAATTGTGTCAAACATCAATAATGGTGCCGCAGCTACAGTTGCTAATTCCTTTTTCTTTTCTACCTCTTTTTCTACAGTTTTTTCGCTTACCATAAGCTTCGTAGAAGCGGCGGAGATGCTCTGTGGATTCTGGGATTACACCTGGTTCCATCTCCTTGTCTTCTTTTTCGAAGGCGAAGCCATTTGAAACTTTGGAGATTAATGAATCATGATAGTGTAGGATTAATAGGATTAATATGGTACTAGTAGTATAATTTAAATCTATATAAATTTTCTAAAAAATAAAAATATTAATTATCAATTGTTTTAATTTTATTTTTATTTTTTATAACTTTTAATAATACCTTTTCTAATATTGAACAAAAAAGCTAACTAAAAATGTTTATTATATATATATCTATATTTGATGAACTGTGGATGTATAAACTTATGTTAACCTCAAGATGTCATTAAAAATTATTTTTTAAAAACAATATTATTTAATTTATTCATCGTATATATATATACATATATATTATCATATATTATATATATTATCATAAATATTGCTCTGCCGCCGGTATCTCTTTTCTCTTCCTCTTTGATATATTATAAAACTTCACTTCAACCTTAGAACTTTGGTTCTGCTTTATTGCTTCTACAGGAGAACATTGAGATCCTCGACTCGAACTGATATGTGTAAAATGTAATGAATAAACAGTTAATGACAATCAGTATATAAGCTGTAACTTGTACATACAAAAGAATAGGATGAATACAATTACAATCTCTTATCTCTCTGTTTCTTCTTCTTTCTCTCATATAGACTATTTTCCCTGAGCATTTCTCGAGAGTTGTTCTCACCACCCAGCTCTCTGAGTTGTCTTTTTCCTTTGTACCAGATTTACATGCATCAGATGGTATCATAACACTTTCTTGGCACTTACAATGGCAGGAAATGCAGAATTTCAAGACTTTAAAGAAATGGCAGAAATCATGGAAGACTTTTTGAAAGAAATCAAAGCCAAATTTCAAGAACAATGCCCTTTGACAGAGTTGCTAAGCCTCAAGCAGACAGGTACTCTTGATGAATACTATGATCACTTTGTATTTTTGTTGGGGAAAATAGATTTACATGACGATTATGCAACCAAGTTGTTCTTGAATGGGTTTAAAGATGCTATACAAAATCTGTCAAATTGTTCATGCCAAAGATTCTTAAACATGTTTTTTTATTGGCTCATCTTCAAGAATCAACCATGAAAGCTCTACACCAAGAACCTACTACCACCCTTAAAGAATCACCTTTACTGCTTCTCACTCAAACTCCTAAAGTCATTCCAATAAACCAACCTTTATTATCAAACTCTTCTCTGATTTTCTCAAATACATTCAAGAAATACCATTCCCTGGATAACTCTACCGAAATCAAAAGCAGTACAGACTTTGATGAGAAAAAGACCAAAGGTTTATGTTTGTGGTGTAATGGTGAATATGTCATTGACCACAAGTGTAAACACGATAAGTTGTTTCTAATTGGGATCAATAAAGTGGAAGAGTTTCCTTATGAAATTACTGCTGTTGTTAAATTGGGACAAGAAAAGCTGCGAAAGGGGACTTTGCAAAGTACTATTTTCCACCACAAATGTGCAAGGTTGTTTGAAGGGCCTAAATGCTTCCCACCACACAAGGATTATGATTGCAAAATCATACTGAATGAGGAAGTAGTATCAGTTGATGTCAGACCCTATAGACACTCTTATCTCCAACAAGATGTGATAAGGAAAGAGGATCAAGAACTGTTGGCAGCTAGACTTATCCACCCACTTGAAAGTACCTTTATGGTCTGCTAATGAAATTAGCATGTTTCCAACCTTGAGGACAAGGCTTGTTTTGAAAGAGAGGGATTGATATGTGCAAAATGTAATGAATAAACAGTTGGTGACAGTTAGTATATAAGCTGTAATTTGTACATACAAAAGAATAGGATGAATACAATTACAATCTCTTATCTCTCTGTTTCTTATTCTTTCTATTTTTCCCTCATATAGACTATTTTCCCTTAGTATTTTTCGAGAGCTATTCTCACCACCCAGCTCCCTTGAGTTGTCTTTTTCGTTTGTACCAGATTTACATGCATCACAAACAGGGTCAGTTACCACGCTAAAAGAAACTCATGTTTTCTTTCTTTTTTTATTTTGAATAAATTTTGTTTTTCTCTTCAAGATGATAATCTAATATAATTATTTGTTTTGTATACATGGTTGGTTTTCTTCCAATTAGATGATAATTAATATTCCTGTATATTTATTAGTTGCTTTTCTTCAATTTAATGTTATTATTTGTTTTGTATATATGATTGGTTTTCTTCCAAGACGATAATTAATACACCTGTATAATCATTAGTTGCTTTTCTTCCAAGAAATATAATTATTATTATTATTACCTTTTTGTTGGATGAATACTCAGTTTATTTGTATGAATGCCTTTTTGCTTAATTTTGTGTCTCTTTGTTTGAAAGTCAGCTAAAACATGATGGGAATACGAGAGATCGAATAAGTGAATTATCTGATGATGTTCTTATCAAAATTTTGTCTTTTCTCACATCCGAAGAAGAAGTAAGAACCATTTTTCTTTCTCACAGATGGCAACACCTTTGGGAATTTTTGTCGGTTAGTTTTAGCGTTGATGGTACAAAGAAAGAAAGAAGATTGTCTCGATTATTGGTACTACGAAGATCTAGTCTGAAAAAGGAAAGGTGTAAGTTTGTAGGATGGATCAATAATGTTTTAATTTTACATCAAGGTTCAACCATAGACGAATTGAGCGTTTGGACAAAGATTCAGAGCATTATATTGATAAATGGATTGACATTGCACTGAGAAAGAAGGTCAAAAAGTTGGAATTGTATTTCTTAGCATTCGGATGTCGAGATTCTAATATGTATTACCCTTTTCCACAAGAATGTTTTTCTCGACTCAAAACCACTTCTAGCTTATCTGGAACTGAATTCCTTGTCTTTCTTTGCAATCTTTGGGGGCAAGTGATGAGATTATGGAGTCTATTCTTTCCAATTGTCCCATGCTTGAGACCCTCCATGTGAGACGGTCACCACAGCTTAGAGATCCTAAAGTTTCAGGTTCATCACTGAGGTTGAAACACTTACACATATCTTGCTGTCCATATGTTCAAAGTATTGAGGTTTCTGCACCAAATCATGTTTCGTTTGAATATAGTGGATTTCGAATACCATTGCATATAAGGTATGCGCCCAAACTTAATGAAGTATATTACTCTAATCCATTTGACTGCGGCATTCCATACGCCTTTTCTCAGCTGTCCATTATCTTCCTCAGTTAGTAACTCTGAAGCTAGGCATGGACAATATTTTTGCGGTAAACCAAATTAATTTTTCGTTTCTCAATTAGTATTATTTGAAGTACAACATGATTTTTCGGAGCCTAAGTTGTCTGCTAATTCAATTACTCTTCGATCTCTCAGGTAAATTTGCAGCCATTTCCCGAATTGATCAGTCTTCGGAACTTGACCTGTGATGTTATAGTACATCCTAGAAAAAACCTCATCCTTGTGACATCTCTGATAGAGGCATCACCTTACTTGCACAACTTTAAACTAGAGGTTAGTTAGTTCTCTCACTCCATTGCCTGTGATTCCAGAGTCACTCTAGGTACCTATTGTTGCATTTTGCATATAGACTATTTCCTCGCATGCAGGCACTTAGTATGCTATCTTATTCGGATTCAGTATGAGTGTCGGATAAGGGTATGTGTCCTACATAAGAATGTTCAATTTTTTATAAGTTTTTTTAAGTATTTGAAAAATCTTTGAAGGGCCATATTCTCGTACCCATATGCAGATATACACCAGATACGAGTATTTCAAAAAAAAATGAAGAGTTGAAACAACTTAATTAATGTGTAGTTTTAGACCAAATATATTGGAAGTTCCCATACCATATCTATGCTAAAAGAAAAACTTCTTTGATTTGAACAGATCTCTGTATATTCAACTTCACCACTATATATTTATATATATATATATATGTTTTAAATGTTTTAATCACTTAACTAAGATGATTGTTTTATGGTTTATGTGTTGAAATTTTTGAACAGAAATTCGAATGAAATCAAGAGCAAATTGGGTAAGATGCGGAAGGTGGAGGAGCATCCGAATAAGTACCTAAAGGATGTGGAAATAGTTGGATTCGTGGGGAAACCACCTGAAGCTGAATTTGTTACTTAATTAATTAAAAGCGCCATTAAGCTTGAGAAGATTGTATTTAATACTCGTTCTTCGTCAAATCTTAAATTTCTAGAATTAGAAAATTCTAAGGAGTTTGCTGAGACTACGCGACAAATGGCAGAAAACTGGATCCATCAGCTCATGGAAAATCGGCCGGGAGCTGAATTAGTTCTACTCTAAATTCTTTTTTGCCATTAACTGTATATGCTAGTTATTATTAGAATAATAATTATACTTTTATTAGTCTTAAATATTTAAGTGGTCTTAATTTTCAATTTTGAACTTCTGAAAAAATGTTATTTCAGTTAAACGTTATCATATGATAATTTCGTTAGTCTAAACATATTTGTTAACGGAACACACATCTGAAAATAAATTGATTATGTAAAGGCCCACTGACAAAATGTATACCATATTAACAATAATTTTGGATATGATACAAATATGATACATTTTAAAAACAATACGAATAAAACACGTTTAATAACAGGATTATAAGAGGTGCATGGATGTATGTTGAGTTTTACACTTATTCATAGTGCAAATCTTATTAACTAATGTTTCATCACAAACAATGCATGTTGAAGTGGCCTTAGACGAACCCCAAGTTCAATTTAGCAAACAACACGTACCAATAACTGCTCATTGCTTGGATGTTGGATGATTCTGACTGATCTTATCCAAGTTATTATCAGAATAAATCAAGATATCCGAATGTGCAAAATCTAGTCTTTTTTTTCCAGCCAATGGCTATATCTATAGAACAACATCAAGAACATGGATAGAATAATAGAAAACAAAGGCTCATTTGCTTTCTCACAATGAGATTGATCAATCAGCTTCACATCAATATGGAACAACATAATCATTTTAATCAGCAGAATCCTGTTAACAGGAAAAGCCGAAAAGGCCTGCAGACGCCCATCTCTTTCTTATAATTTGGTTGCAAATTTAGCTACACGCACACCATACTACATTGCAACCTAGGCAGGCTCTCCTAGATAATATATTGAGCCAAAAAGGAGCATGCAACAGTGCAGATGCACCCAAGCCTAAATGGGTAGTTTCCTTAGTCAGCATCCCAACCACAGCAATGCCTTATCATCAACAATTAACCATATCAGTCTTATGGCCCTCTACAGAACTCACTAAAATATGTCCTATGTTAGAAGCCAGATAAAAATGGAAATAGTGAAAAATAATCCTTGAAATCTGATGGAATATATATATATACGCAAGAGAAACATGAAAAATATTTCAGTATAAAGTGCGACCTAATCCCAAGCACTTGTCACCCCTGGAGCATATCCTCCACCATAATTGGCAGGAACTCCATATGCACTACCACTATTCCCTCCACCGTAGTAATCCAGATTCTTACTGAATGAACCTTCCCTTCTGAAATCACGCCCACCAAAACGCCCTCCCCCAGATCGTCGATTTTTGTTACCAGTACCATATGGAGCCCGGGATGCATAACGGGTGAGCCATGCAGGTACCTCTTGATTTGATTCTTGCATCAGCTCAGCTAGTGGCCTTGCCATTGACAAATTGCTCTCATTAAAGAAAGCTGTAGCCAACCCTGTTTTACCAGCTCGCCCTGTCCTTCCAATCCGATGGACATAATCATCAATGTCATTGGGAAGATCAAAGTTGACCACGTGAGCTACATGGGGTATATCAAGGCCACGAGCAGCCACATCAGTTGCTACTAAAATTGGGGTCTTTCCGCTCTTGAAAGATCTCAATGCTAGTTCCCTTTCCTGCATACACCCGTAGCATTTATGTGAAGACATATTCTTTCCAGATTAAGATTAAGGTAAATGTATAGCATATGGCAGAAACATTGCAACACATCTCAGAACAGCTTTCCACTAAAAACCTGCTGTGCAACGAAGAGGTGGATGCAATTGGCATAAATGTTTGTACCAGCTTAGAATCAGGCTATTTAAAGACTCCTAGAAAACCTATCTGAAATGTTTTTGGAATAACAAATGTATCACTAAAGATGAATTAACTAGAAGAGAGAATGAACGCATTTTAAGTTGCCAAAGACATGGAGTAGTATATCTAACAAATACCATAATGCAAAATCCAGATCATTTGTCTAACCCTGGTTTCCAACATTGTTCTTAATCTTCAAGTTTGCATGTAGAAGTCACTGGAAAGAAGTGATGCTCAATAGAATAAATAAGACTAGCATATAACATAGGCAAAAAGAACACTAAGATAAGTTATCATATCAAGCAACACACTAGAAGGACAAGTATATCATTCCAACCAACCACAAAGAATATATTCTTTCACTTCTCTTTAGCAAATTTATTTTTTAACAATTACCTGTTGAGTCCTATCACCGTGGATGGTCGTTGCTGGGAATCCATTAATGCACAACCAATGTTCCAATGAGTCAGCTCCCTTTTTAGTCTCCACAAAAACTAATGTCAAAGCTTGCTGCAAAGTAAAAGACACACAACTATCAACATCTATTAATAATCTCAGACCTATTGATTAAATTAGACTAAATACCAGAATTAGTACCCTGAACAGTAGATATTTATCAAAACACATATATCCACTAATTAACTTCAATTGAAAAATATATGGATAAAGCAGTGTTGTCAAGGGCGCAAGGTGCACTGAAGTAGAACCCTTGTATTGCCTGAGGCGCAAGGCGCAAAAAAAACATACGACTGAGTGAAGTAAGGTGCAATATGTATATGTGTGTTATTGTATGTGTCTGTGTATACTGTATATATGTAAAATAAGCTTAAGATATATAATTCTGATAATAAGCTCTAAAGAGTGATCCAATTTATCCTATAAAACATGCACAATTTTCTTTTTCTTTTGTTGGCCAATATGCATGATTTCCTTATGATCCCATGTCTGTTGTTGAATACTCAAACATTGAGAAGTAAAGAGTTTGACATTATCCCTTTTTTTACTAGTAAAGGTATAGTTAATGAAAAAATTAAAAATAAAAGAGATTAAAGAGAACTTCAATCAAGCGGGCTTTTTTGCACCTACTGCCTTACAAAAAAGCGTGCCCATGTGCACAAAACGTGCGACTAATCAAATGTGCCTCACTTGAATAGGTCTGAGGTGCTTTTGTTATCTAGCGCTAAGGCGCAACGCCTAGGCGCTCGCCTTAACAACACTGAGATAAAAGAACTTCAACAAGCAAGTCCATACATGATAGTCTCACATTACCTTGCCATGAACTCCATTTTCCCTCTGTGCATGCAGAAGATCCATGAGATGGCTTCTCTTATCGGACTCATGAACAAATTCAACCCTTTGAACAATCAAATCTGTACTTGAACCAACCCTCCCAACAGCCAAGAATATGTAATTTGAAAGAAAATCAGACGCAAGTCCCTGCACAGCCACCAATTTATAAAAGAATTATGTGATGTAATCTAGATAGTCTTTCTTTTTATTATCGAAAACTCACTATCACCTTAATTGTATTTCAAAATTATTCTAAAGCAAAATTTAAGGTTAATAACATTTTTACTTCTTTTGGATTAGTAAATTTTGAAATTGAAATAACCAACCCCACCCAACCATTTAGTGCTCCGAGCTAATGCCAAGGACAAACTCAATTTTACTCTGATTAGTTAACAATTTCTATTTTCTATAAAACATATATAGAGGTAGCAAAAAGAATTAAAACCAGCACCAAAATTATATTCCAGAAGAACATGAAACTCAAACCACAACATAAAACATTTTACAGTTAAAGTGCAAAACATGAGTGGCATATATCAAGAAATACAGCTATAACCAACAGAGAAACACTATTTAACAGTTATAACCAACCTGTATCTCTCTTGGAAAGGTGGCACTAAACAACATTGTCTGTCTCACACCCCGAGTAGGCATGTCCATTTGTTCAACTATCTTTCTGATTTGTGGTTCAAAACCCATATCAAGCATGCGATCTGCCTCATCAAGGGCCAAGTACTTAATCATCTGCAATGACACTCTAGCCCTCTCTAGCAAATCAACCAATCGTCCTGGAGTTGCCACAAGAATATCAACTCCTCTCTCCAGCTCTCGCAACTAAGTATAGAACAAAGCATTAGTAAACAAAAAAAGAAAAGGAAACAATAAAAAGAAAAGGAAACATTGAAAAATCAGGTATTCAGAGGTAGGGGTTTGTAAGGAGACTAAAGCCAAAAGTCACTAGAGATATTTAGAAAAGAGAGAAGAAGAAAAAAAGATACCATATGAACATAAAAGCAAAAAGTCAGGCAACATAATTAGATATAGCACATAAACTAAAGTTTCCTTGATACTTAATCTAAACAAGCTAATATCCCTATTACCACCATTCAACCTAACCACATCTTCCAGGGAGAATATATCCAATAGCTTATGAAACACAACCGACTCCTGCCTTTTACACTCCAGCTCAATGAGGATGGTACTGTAATTAGACAAAAAGGAAAGCAAACTACAAGATATTTGAAACAAACCAAGAACTAGTCGAGTCAAAATCAGCAATCTATCTGCACCATTGTTCCTCCTATCAATACGAGACCCCTTCCCCTTTTGTTAGTACCATTGGTAAATAAATACCAGGAAACAAAAAAAAAATGATAAAAAAAAAAAAAAAAAAGATTTTGGAAAGAAAAAAAAAATCCTAAAACCAATTCCAATATTGTGATTAATGTCAAAATATAACAGATCAAATTTGTAGTACAAATAGTTATTAACATAGAAAAGTCAATTAGTTTATCATGACTCATGAGACATAGTAAATAAGAAGAACTATACATGTCAAACAATATAGAGCAAGAATGATATTCAAAACCTAATTTGAGGCAATAACAACCTGTTGGTTAATTGGTGCTCCTCCATAAGCAACTACCACCTTGACACCAGTTTGATAAGAGAACTTTTTGGCCTCGTCGTGTATCTGAAAGTGTATTATTATCAAAACAAAAATACATTAAACCATTCTAAAAGATTACACGTTTTAATATTCTCACCTGACAAGAAAGCTCCCTTGTGGGAGATAGAATGAGAGCAAGAGGGTAAACGGTTCGCGCTACACGCGGTCTCTGTACATACTGCTCCCGCATAATTCCACTAATAATTGGAAAGCAAAAAGCAGCTGTCTTCCCTGACCCAGTTTGAGCACAAGCCATTAGATCCCTTCCTCCTAATGCTATAGGGATAGCATTGCGTTGAACTGGAGTCGGTTTCACATACTTGCACCTTCTAATGTTTTGATTCAACAGTTCCCCTAAGTCTATCTCAGCAAATGTATTTACAGGCGGCGGTACGTTTTCGCCACTAGTTTCCACCGGAATATCCTCATAAGCATCGAAATTGATCCCCGTATTCTCTTGCTCACTAAAAGCTTGCTGCGTAACATCAGTTTCACCATTATCATCAAATGGGTTTACTTCCCTTTCTCTCCTATCCAAACCTCCACTTCTATTATTCCAACCACCGCCGCTGCCACCTCGTCCAGCTCCAGCATAACCATACCCTTGACCCGGACGCCCCAGTTCGGGCTTAGGCCCGCCGCCGCCGCTCCATCGGGACCCCTGGGACCCACCAGAGGTCCCGCTAAAACTTGCCCTCTCAGTAGCCGGACCTGGCAAGTTAGGTGCGTCCGAAGCTGGACGGTTACGAAGGTGGGGCGGGACATAAGTGGATCGAGTTGGACGAGGTAAGGAATTGTTGTCTGAAACTGCAATTTCAGATGCAGAGTTTGCTACAGAATCTGCCCATGAAGTTCTCATAATTTCGTAAACTTAAGAAAACCAAATAAGTATCCTAACAAAAACTAATCCAACCAAAATAAATTAAAAACAAAAAAACAAAACCCAAAATTTTAAATCCTCCAAAAAGTCTTCTTATCCCTCTCCCTTTTTGTAGATCAGACCTGATCAATGAAAATGCAAGCAAAGACAAAAAAATACAAAACATTAAGAAAAAAAAATGCGATTAATATAACACAAAATTTTGCTGAAAATGCAACAAAAATATTACAAAGGAAAACAATATTAAAACAAAAAACCCCGAGAATTGATGAGAGGAACAGCAGAGACCTTGTTGGAAATTCTTTTGCAAGATGGGGTCAGGAAGCTGAATAATCGGGTGCCTTTATTTTTTTTTTTTGGGTATTGTTACTTTATGGTTTTCAAAAATAAGATCAAAGCTTTTTCTTCCGTTTTTTTTTTTTTCGTTTCGTTTCGTTTCTTTTTTTTTTCTTTTCTTTGCCTTTTCTTTTGGTTTTGATTGCAGCTAGAAAAATGAGAGAGAATGAGAAAAAATCTACAAAGGTAGCTGGGTGACCGTACAATTTGGGGCTTGCGTCATAAATAAAAGCTCCCCCAACGGGCCAACATCTGTGTTTAATTATGGATAATAATAGTAAAATTTTAATTTGTCTAATTATAATAAATCTTATTTAAGAAATAATCTTAGTAGCTTTGATAAAAGGTCACAGTCACACAACCCCCAGTCGCCCTTTAACGCTCACTCATCTATTCGATCACGTCATTTCCACTTTAAAGGTTCGTTGGTTTCCTAAAAATCATTTTTATATTTTTTATATTTGATAAAAAAAACTAATTGATCAAAAAAATAATTTATTGATCAATAAAAAATAAAGTTTTTTTTTAAAAAATTTTCTTCTCTAAAAAATAATTGTCCATAGATATAAATATAGGTAAATATACTCCTGAATCAAGTTAAGTCGTGATTAGAAATTTTTTAAATTTTTTTATTTAGGTTTGGTCTTGGATAGACTCAGATAAGGGGGTCGACTCAGTTTATTGTTTAAAAAGTAATAAAAATTTAAAAATAAACATTTATATATTAGTATTTATATATTTATAATTAAATTTAAATAAAAATTATTTTTTATTATATGAACAGTGATTCGAGCCATACCAAATCAAAAAAAAATTTTATTCAAATCCAATTCAATACGGATTGAATCTATCGGATCGGACGAATTATCCGACCTTTAAGAAAATCTAATACTAATTAGAGTTACTCATAAAAGTTTGTCATTTTAGTTCGAATTGAATTGAGGTTTCGATATGTTTTTTATATCTCAATTTAACTTGACTCAAGATTAATAATATTATATTATATTAATAAAAAATATTTTTATTTAACTTTATTTTTAAAATATTAATATAAAAATCTTTTAATATTGTAATTTGTAACATTTCTTTTTAAATATGATTAAACATACATATTTTAATAATAAATAGTATTATATTGATTTTAATAATAAATAGTATTATAATAATTTTAATAATATTTTATTATTTAAATAAAAATATTATTTCATATAACAAAATTATTATTTTAATAATAAATTGTAACAATGTCAATTTTTTTTAATTTAAAAAATATATAGTATTTATTTTAATAAAAAATTTATATTATTATAATAATAATATATATTATACTTTTTTAATATTTAATAATAAATATTTTTAGTATAAAAATATTACTATTTTAATAGTATAAATATTTTAAAATTTAAATAATAAATATAATTATTTAAATATTTTATATTAATAGAAATAATATTTTAATAATATTTAAAATTTTAAATATTTGAAAATACTAATATAATTAATATTTTGATAATAAATAACATTATTGAAATTATTTAATATTAATATAATATCTTAATATTAAATACTATTATTAAAACATTAATATTTTAAATTATCAATATTAAAACATTAATATTTTAATATTTTGATGATAAATAGTTTCAATATTTTAATAGTTTTATCAATATTACTATTTAAAAAATCAAATAACATAAAATATTTTTCATTGAATAATTTAAACATAAATTATTTTTTTTTACTTTCTTGAGAAACAACTTCACATTTTTTTTAAAAATATTTTTTAAAAATCAATTTTTGCAAAAACAATTTTTAAATCTGGTCTCTTTTCAAAAAATAAACAAATTATTTTACTTTCTAAGCCTTAATGCCATCATTTATAAAAATAAAAAAATGAAACAACAAAAATTAAATCACACGTTGACTTTAAGGGAAAAAATTTGAAGGAAAGTTTCTTAATATAGGTTTTTGATAGACTCCAACAAATTGTGACCGATAGATGCAAAAAATTTAATTTGAACCGTTGAAAGAAAAAAAAAAACAATTTCAATAATCGGTTAACCCAGTTACAGAAAGATGAGAAAAACCCAAATCCTTACTTCCTTTCTCAAAATCGTCAAACCCTCAATTTTAAAATAACCCTCACCCTCAACTTCTCTATGGAAAACATGAAACCCTAAAATTTGAAAACCCTCACCCCTTCCATCCTCCCCATCCCAGAAACCATCCAACAACTCGAATCCATCCAAAGACACAATCTTTTCAATCAAGTTGATTATTTTGAAGCTAACAAAACTCTTGCTGTGAAGAAAAGCAATAATCCTGCCAGAAGTGAAAGTCACAGAAAGGGGGTGCACACGGATGAAAAGCAGCAAATGGAAGAAGAAAAAATGAACCTCCCAATATTTTCCATTTTTGGTTCTTCAAGTTCAAGGTCTTTGTTTTCTTTCTTTCGAGTTTTTGATGATTTTTTGGTGGGATAAAGTTGGAAGAGTTGGTGATTATTTTGTCTCTTGGATGGTTTGGTGAATAAAAGGGGGAGGACACTCCATTTTGTTGGACACTTCGTGTCTGTTTCTTTCAATGCTTGTATTAGCTGGTGCCGCGGAAATTAGTTAAGTTCTGAAGTGATTCTTAGCTTATTTTGTATTTTTATTATGAATTTCAGCCCAAATTTGTTTTTTTTAAAAGATTTTTTATTGATTAACTGTGGCCATGTTTACTGCTTTGGCTTTGCCAGCTAAAGAAATAAAGGGAAAGGGTGGTTCTAGCGAAAAATTTGAAGCTTTTATAAAGATTTATTCTTTAACAGATAATGCTAGTCTGAGCTCAACTAATCGTTGAAGAGAAAATTCTAAAAAAGTTTGCTTCATTTATCTAAAAATGAAAATTTAAAGGCTTTTGGGGGCTTTTTTATTTTATTTTGTTTATTTACTTAGTTCCTTACTTCTTTGACAAAATGAATATAGAGGAATTTGTGGCTCACAAGGCGAATTTGAATTGTCTAAGTATGGGAAAAAAGACATGTAGGCTTCTTATTATAGGCGGAGATGATCATAAAGTCAATGTTTGGGCAATTGGGAAACCCAATTCTTTAATGGTAAGTTTTATAAGCTTCTCTCTTACTTAGATTCTTGCCAAGTTTAGCTTTCGGATGGTATCTCTTATGCAGTAATTGTTTTCGTCCCTTGAATTCACATTTTGGATCAGTAGATGCCAATAAGAATAAGGGTGATATTGTATCTTGAATAAAAGAATAAAGGTATTTTTATGTGTTAATGTGCAGAGCCTCTATGGTCATACTAGTCCGATGGAATCTTTAGCTTTTGATTTGGCAGAAGTCTTGGTGCTTGCTGGACCATCTACAGGTGTGATAAAGATTTGGAATCTGGAAGAAACAAAGAGTAAGTATTTGATTTCTCTTCAAGAAATCAAGTTGAGAGTCCCATTTAAACAACCTTTTATAATGTTCTCTATCAGTTAGTTGTCAAATGATAAAAGTATCTTGGTAGGAGCTTGTTAGATATACAGAACAATGTTGGATAAGATATTCTGAAACTCGGCCAATTCCTACTTTTGGTCTTTCAACTGTTTAAAAATTGGAACATGTGAATCATCAGTTTTATTTTTGAATAAGTAGTATTTCATTATCCAAAGAAGTAGGAGAAACTTGCTACCAAATAACAATACAATGAATGCACTATAGGTTCATCAGCTTTTAGCCTTTTATACCGAATTTAAATTGGGTAACAATGAACCTGTAAAATGCTTGATGTTGTTCTTGAAATGTAGTGGTTCGTTGACTTACAATCTAATTAAGACATTTTAAAGATCTTGATCTTAGGATATGAATTGCAGTTTAGTTAGCTTGTAATAGTAGTTAGTGTATTAATTGAAAGTATTTAAGTGTATGTGATCAAAAAGAGTGCCAATTAGATAGATAGAATAACTGTTTGCTTCAAAAAGGGTGTTTTTTCTTACCTTTTTTAAAACTTTTTTTCTTTTAAGTAATAAAAAGTTCTATTGCAATTCATACAACAAAAATAATCTCTTGTTGTTCAATGCACAATTGCTAGGAGAAGTTTTCCAAGGAAATAGTCAGTATCATTGATGGCGGGTCTTAATGGTTTTCTTATATACTATAGGTCAATGAATTTGACAACAAATTTTTTTAAAGAGAGAATAAAAGTACTGCCTTAAGGATAATGATTGAATCACGCCTCAAAGCCACAATCTCTTTGATTTTAATTCCTAAAATCCCCACTAGCCTTATAGATTTGAGTTGCTCTATTGGTGAGTTCTATTCAGAAACATTTCTTATTGCTTGAGCTGCTATGGATGCCCTTTCTTTTCAAACATGATACATCATTTTGAGCCTGTTCAACTATTTATTATCTTACTTGGGCATGTAAAATATGGTGAAAGAAAATCTGATTTGGATATTTTTCAAGAGGCTTAAAAGCTGAATGGTTATGTTGGTTTTGAGTTTTTAATGGTTTTATTAATGTTGCTTGGGTCTTGTCCATGGATTTAGTAAGAGGCTGTTGCTTGATTGATTTCAACTTAGATGCTCTGAAAATTATTGAATTAGTTTAGTTTAAAAGAAACTTTCAACTTATTTATTTATTTTCTCCTAGTTGACATGTGGGGTAATTTTTTTGGAATGCTTACTGTAGACACCTAATTTTGTCCGGACCACTAAAACAGGTATGTTTTCTTCCCATATTGATGTTTCCGAGTATAAAAAGACTGTTTTCATCCTGCAGATGGTACTCCGAGACTTAGTTTAAGAGGGCGAGCACAAAAAGTCAAACTTGAAAAAGTCAACCCCGAAAAAGTCAACCCCGAAAAAGTCAACCCCGAAAAAGTCAACCCCAGAAAGTCAACTATTGAAAAAGTCAACCCACTTTCACAATCAAGATTTTGAGTTCAATTGAAAAATGGCGAAAGAATTTTGATAATCCGAGGTCTACATTGAAAGATATGGAGTTCGGAAGTTGGGATTTGGAGATTCAGTAGAAAAGAAACCCTAATCCGAGAAATTTGGGGAAAAGTGCTTAAACGATCAAACTGGTCGAAATTGAAGGTTCCAAATGAAAGATAAGCACTGACTACGGGTAATGGAGAAGTCACTTGCAAGAAAAACCGAAAGAAAAGTCAATCCGGGAGAAAACCGAGAATTAGAGTTTTTAGTGGATTTCGGTGAAATCGGGAAGAATCACAGAAATGGCCCGACTTGGTAAGACCAAATCCCTCAATGGATGAATAATGGTTAAAAAGGATGGCCCAAGGCTCAGATTGAAGAAAATCTGAAAATCGGATTTGTTTTGAGCAAAACCGGGTTTCGGAGGTAAAAGGGCAAAATTGGAAAAAATTTGGGAAAAATAGCAAATGGACTCCGAAAATTATGGAAAATTTGTCAATCTCATTCTTAAATCATTTGAAGGAGATTGGCGAAAGAAAATCTTGATTCCGAGTTCGTTTGCAAAATGGCCAAATCCCGGGCTTCTTATAGAGTAATTCAAAAAGGAAAATCCCGGAAAAATAGCAAATGGACTCCAAAAATTCTGAAATTTGGAAAATCTCATTTTTAAATTATTTGGAAGAGATTGGCGAAAGAAAATCTTGATTCCGAGTTCGTTTGCAAAATGGCCAAATCCCGAGCCTCCTATGCAGTAATTCAAGCCGATAAATCCCGAAAAAATACCAAATGAGCTCCAAAAATTATGAAAACTTCCAGATCACACTTTTTAATTATTTTGAAGAGATTGGTGAAGGAAAATCTTGATTTGGAGCTCGTTTAAAAAATGGTAAAATGTAGGGGCATAAAAGGGCATTTTTGGGAAGAAAAAATCCAAATAAATAGAAAACGGACTCGGATAATTTTGAAAACTTCCAGAACTCAATATTTTATTATTTTGGAAGTATTAAAAAAATAAAAATTGAATTTGGAGTCCGTTTGATATTTACTTGCATCCGGGGGGCAAAATGGTCATTTCACCCAAGCAACCGAAAAGGGCTTTTTTTGGCCCTTCAAAAAATCAGAGTTGGGCTGGAAAAGAGAAGTGCTGGAATGCCCAAGCCCAAGGAAAGGAGGAAGCTTCTAATTATTTTTTTTTTTTTTTTAATCAAGTGGTTAAAAATCAAGAGTTAGTTAACCATTCTCTTTGATCAAGCCATGGTGAGTAAACCACATAGGTTAAGAAAGATGTCAACATTATTTTTACATAGAGAGGGCTGAGATGCTAATCTAAGGGTGGTAATTTCATGACTTTTCATCTTGAATTATTAGCCATTTGATGGAAAATAGGTTACACAAAAATGACAACATCTTTGAGGCTATATAAACATCATTAAGGCCAACCCTAGAGAGGCAGATTTTGGTTTTTTTCTTTTCCATTTTGGCTTATTTCTCTTAGTTTTTCTTAGTTTTTATCTTCTTGGTTGAGAGCAAAAAAAGAAAAGTTTAGAAAAAAAAGGAAAGTTTGAAGAGAAAAGCTTGAAATATTAGCTTATTGAGGTTGCTCTTGAGCACCAACTCTTGCACTTTCATTTTCTATTCTTGTTTTTTGCTATTTTAATCTCTACTTGGTGAGTTTTCATTTTAGAATAATGTTTTTTTTGTTCTTCCTTCATTTCCTTTCTTAAGTATATTTTATTTACATTTTGTTTTTACAATAAACTCACCATGGCCAAATGGCCTACATTATTTATTTTAAGTTGTTGTGTTGATTCATTTTACCATATTGTTTATGCTATTTTCTTGTTTTTGATGTTTTAAATGTTATGTTATTTCATGTTCTTAAGTTATATTTAATTTGGTTGCTTTATTTGTTGCCATTTATGTCTTAGATTTCATGTTTTTGCATTTTTAATTTTCTGTTTTCATGTTGTTTAAATTTGAGCATGTTTTAGAGTTAGCATATTAAGTGTTTGTGAAAATGCTTGTGTGATTCTTTGCATGATTCTTGTTTTATATCTTAGTGAGCATGTTTTAGACTTAGTATATTAGGTGTTTGTGAAAATGCTTGTGTGATTTTTGTGTTATGACTTAGTTTTTCATGCTAGTATGCCAAGTGTTTGAGAAAATGCCATGCTTGTTGGAGCTTGAGGCCATTTGGCTACTCCATGTGTTTTGCATTGTGTGTTGCATTTTTTGTCATGCTAGTTGTTAGGTTTTTGCATTTGCATGATATTTGGTTGGATTTTTGAATTAAGCATGCCTTGTGTTTGTAAAAATGCCATGCATGTTTTAGGTCTAGGTTACATTAAATGCCATGCAAGTTCATGTTAGGTCTAGGCCATATTATTTATGTCATGCATTTTCCTTACATTTAGGTTTAGATCCATGCATTATGTTTGCTGCATTATTTCATGCATTTCATATTCATACCACTTGAATAATGACTTGAGCCAATTGATGGTTCAAAGTCATGCTTTCTTGAGCACACTTGTGGAAAATTAAGTTTGTCAAGTTGATTATTCTACCTTTGTGATTTTTTTTTACTTAGACAATTTTTATCTAACTTTCAAAAAGTCTTAGCTATTGTTTGGAAATCATTTTATGAGTTTCAAATATTTTTACTTTGATTTTTAAATGATTTTATCAAAGACAAAAAAATGTGCTAGCAAAGCAGTTTTTTTTTTTTTTTCCTCCAAAAACTCGTACATCTCTGATTTTTCTGGGAATTCATCTTTGATCATAAAATTAAGCCGATTTTTTATCGTGTAGTTTTACATGTCCTGAGTCTCCAGTAATTGTTTCAGAATTTTTGGAATTTTTAAAAATAGGGTAAAAAATCGTGGATTAAAACTGGACAGTGGAGTCAGAATTGAATTTAAAGAAAAACAAAGCAGTTTTTTCTCCTCAAAAAACTCGTACATCTCTGATTTTTCTGGGAATTCATCTTTGATCATAAAATTAAGCCGATTTTTTATCGTGTAGTTTTACATGTTCTGAGTCTCCAGTAATTTTTTTAGAATTTTTGGAATTTTTAAAAATAGGGTAAAAAATCGTGGATTAAAACTGGACAGTGGAGTCAGAATTGAATTTAAAGAAAAACAAAGCAGTTTTTTCTCCTCCAAAAACTCGTACATCTATGATTTTTCTGGGAATTCATCTTTGATCAGAAAATTAAGCCGATTTGTTTTCGTGTAGTTTTACATGTCCTGAGTCTCCAGTATTTATTTTAGAATTTTTGGAAGTTTTAAAAATTGGGTAAAAAATCGTGGATTAATACTGGACAGTGGAGTCAGAATTGAATTTAAAGAAAAACCATTTTTCTGTTTTGGTTAATTTACTTAGAGTGGGCTGATTAGGAGGGTTAGCTACTGACTTAGGATAATTTATAAGCCTTTTTAAACTCTAAAAATGGTTTTTCAAGTCCCGGGTTAAGGGTAGCCAAGTCCGGATTTTTTTAAACTTAGGAAATTAGAGCCATTTAAAAAATTCTAGCCCAGTTTTTATTTTTAATTCAAGCTTCTCAAAATTATTTTCAAACAATCACAAAGTATTTTGGTTTTAGAATATTTAATTTGACATATTTTCCTAAGGTAGCCGGATATCTTTTTAGATATACGGATTTCCTTAATTAAAGGAAAAAATACATTTCATGCATTGCATTTTTATATTCATGCATTTTATATAATATGTGATTCTTGTTATAATAATTTCTATGATATTGTTATTATTTTGATTTATATTTTTGATGTTATATGGTTTATCATATGATTTGGAATATTTCATGATATCCCATGCTTTTATTTAGTCATTTTTTTGGTCATATTATTTAGCATATACTATGTTCATGCACTATTATTTCTATTTTTATTTTCATGCATATTATATGGTAGCATTATTTCATATTCCATTTCATTTAATGTATATGCCATATCATTCATGTTTGCCATGTCATTTAGGTTGCATTATATTATTTAGATTTTGCTATGTCATTTTATTTATGTCATGCATATACATGTTCATTTATTTTAAATGTTTTCAAAAAGATAATGGTTTTCAATAAAAATAAAGATATTCCCGAGTTAAAATAATTCATGAGTTCTCTACCGGGTTTGCTGGAGGGAATTTCATCAATTATCATTAATAAAGGAATATCTTTCTTTCAAAAGAAGAATGATTCGGAAAGTTTTCCAAAACTAATAAAAATTTCTATATTTTGCCACGTTTGTTGGGGAATATAGGAAAATTTTGAATTTATAAATTCCGGATCATTTTCAATAAAAAAATGGAATTATTTTTAAATTGGGAATTAACTTGAAATACTAAGTTTAAAACCAACTTTTTACCGAGACTTGAGATAACACACGATTAATAAGGTACCGATTTATACGGGCGTTGTGGGGGTGCTAATCCTTCCCCACACGTAACCGACTCCCGAACCCGCTTCTTTGATTTCTCTGGTTTAAAACGCAGACTTGAAATTGGTTTTTAAAATGTTTTAATTAATTTTTAAAATATTTTATAAAACCGGTTTTAATAGGTGGCCGATCACACCTAGCTAAAAAAGATTGGTGGCGACTCCATGTCTTTTTTAAGGTCATTTTCAAAACCTTCATTTTTCTAGAGGAATTAAGTCGACTTTTCCTCGATTTTTTAATGTCACATCTAACGAATAATAAAGTCTTGCGATGAGACGTTATTTTTTAGGTTGCGACAGCTTGGCGACTCCGCTGGGGAAATATTAGAGAGTCAGGCCTAGAATTAGTCGTGTGTTATCAAAGTCTCGGTTTTGTTGGTTTAATTGGTATTTAATTTTTATTCCTATATTTCTTTAGATCAAAAAAAAAAAAAAAAAAAAGAGAATTTTGGAAATAAAAAAAATGTTTTAATATGTCCATATTCATATGCATTCATATTATTAGTTGTTCCCTGTTAATTTTGTTGCGTATATTTATATGTTTGTTTGAATGATGTTTTACATTGTTTAAGTTTTGTGGGGTATTTAGAATAAGGGTTGTAGAATAGGTGGTGACAGGTTTGTTTTGTTCCTCCACACACACTACACGTGCATTTGCATAACATGAATCCTCTACCCGGGTTCTGTCCTTTTAAGTGGAAGTAAAGTAACTATGCCTTCGTGATGATCCTCCGTATGGGCTAGTGAAACACTTTCGGAGTATAAAGTACCTAATGCCTTCGTGATAATCCTCCGTACGGGCATAGGAAAATATACTCTAACGAATTGAACCCGCTTTTATCGGGGTGCCTTACTAGCCTTCACCGGCGACAGTGAGGAACAATTCGGAGCCTTAGAACCAATTCACCTTCATATAGTGAACCTAGGCGAAGCCATGCCGGATTTCTGTTAGATACCCGAAGTTTAAGACACATGGAGGAACATTTCCAACCTTTTACCATCTTTCTATATGTTAGATACAAATTGGGTGATGATGAACGAACATCATACCACTCGTATTTTTTATTATTTTGTCCCAAAGGCGTTGTAATGCCGTAGCTCTGTTTAAATTTTGGGACATTTTTTAAGCATGTTGTTATTTATGTTATATTTGTGAATTCATTTCCTTACTAATCTATTTCTTTCTGTTTTCTTTTCTTTGGCATGCATCATAGACATCATCATATACTTGAAGTTTATTGGCCTCGAGATAGTTATCAACCCAAAGGACTTTCATGGAGGACCAGGTTATTTCAGTGATAGAAGATCATGCAGTAGTCAGGGCACAGTCAGAAAAAAATCAGAGGGAGGATGGAGATTGCCTCGAGAAGGGTTATGTGTCAATATTGCCGGAAAGGGTCAAAGTGGATCTTAGACAGAATAATCTCCGAGGGTTAGCCGACATTTGGAACCAGTGGAATGTATCAGAGAAAGAAGCCTTCACTCAGAAATATGGAGACATAGCACTCTTAATTCCGATTCAGGTCAATAGTGGGTTGATTCAGGCTATGGTACAGTTCTGGAATCCTGCTTATAGATGTTTCACTTTTAACGAGGAGGATATGACACCACTGATCGAAGAATATTCGACACTGTTACGTATTGAATGTCCTAATCCTGATCGGATATATTTGAAGGAAATGAAACCTTCAGGTCTTAAGAAGAAAGTGGCTAGGATCACTGGAATGGATACAACATGGGTTGAGAGTCATGTGGACACGAAGCAGAAAAATGGGTGCATTCCGTGGGAAACTCTCCGACTGTTGATATTGGGTTGTTCTAACAAAGCAAAAGCCAGGGACATCTTCGCTCTAGCCATCTACGGGTTAATCATATTCCCGAAGATATTGGGTCATGTGGATATAGCCGTGTTTGATTTCTTTGAAAAGTTGGAACAAAAGATCAACCCATCTCCGGCCATCATAGCTGAAACTATCCGATCCTTGAATTTTTGTAAAAAGGCCGGACGAGGGAGGATCAAGGGGTGTGTACAACTCCTTTATATTTGGATTCAAAGTCACTTTTGGAAGATAGAAAATGTTTCCTTCAAACCATACATGAAGACTTTAGTTCCGATTAAGGAATTCCTTCAAAATGATTGGCCTAAGGAAGGGAATGAAGAGAAATGGGTCAACATGTTCCGGAATCTAAAAGGGGAGATGGTGACTTGGAGAGCTCCATGGATGGTTCCTGTGCCGATTATGTACAAATGTGGGGACAACCCGGGAGTTCCACTGCTCGGAATTTGGGGGTCTGTGAGTTATGCGCCTCTGTTGGTGCAAAGACAGGTGGAGTCTCGGCAATTCACACCCATGACTCATAATTTAAGATCATCAGAGTTCACTTATGGGGAAGATGGATATTCTGGAAAAGTGCGGGCAGCGATCGAAGCATGGAAGAAAACTCAACGGATAAAAGTGGCCAGATATGCCGACACCGTCACACCTGATTATTTGGTATGGAGGAAATTAAGGGTTAATGATAGACTATTGACATCAGATGGGGAGGAGATCCAGTTCATAAATCCGCCACCGAGGGAAATGCCATCAGAATTAGAAATTACAAGAGCGGAATTTGAAAAAGAAAAGGCCCGGATGAGTAAGGAAATTGCCCGACTGCAAGAAGAGCTTGAAGACATGAAAAAGAGGGAATCAGCTCGGGAAAAAGAGAAGGAACAGATTAAGAGAGAAAGGGACACCGTTAAGGACGACCTTCGAGGATTGCATTTGGAGAACAAGAGATATCGCTTTGAGCTCAGATTTGAGGGGACTCTCAAGACTTCCGGGGAATGGGAACAAGAAGTCAAAAACCTCAAAAAGGAGAAGAATTATTGGGTAGAAAAGGCAAAACACGAGGAAGCCCGAGCAAATCAACTTGAGAAGCAAGCTAGGGAGAGCTTACAGGGTGATGCTTGTGCTAACACGTCTAAGGGCCGTGAACAAGTAGGGATCAGATGGAAGAGCAAGGCAGTTAAAGGAGGACATTGAAGAAGGTCCAGGATCCGAGGGAGTTATTATAGGACTAGTATCTTGTAATAGTTTTTAGGAGAGACAGATTATCATGATCTTTTGTTCCAGGAAATCAATGAAAGACCGTTTGGTTGGAATTATCCCGGGGCCAATACTTTAAATAGTCATCTAAGTTCATACACTTAGTCATTTACTTAGTTGTTCATTCATTAACACTGATTCATTCATTCATTTATTCATTTTTTATAAAATAAAATAAGAATTGTGTCAATAATTTCTAATCCATGGTTTTTTAAAAAAATAAAGGTACAATTGGTCGCACTCAGAAAGAACCAGATTTCCAACACTCTTACAATACTCGGTCTCGAACAAAAGCCATGGAAAATGATCAGCTTGCCAGAGTTGAGAGAATGGAAAGAATCCAGAAAGAACTACAAGAACAGTTGACTAAGTCTCAAGAAGATACACGAGAACAGATGACGAAGCTCATGGAGATGATGGGCAATATGATGAAGCAGAAGTGGCCTGGAGAGAATTCAGCTGCTGGAATGGGGGCAGTAAATCTGGAGGATAGACCAGAAGTGGTACAGAGAAATGGCCAGACATCCCAACCTATGGGAAATGAAATTCCAACTGGGGCAGCATCCTACATCTACATCCAGCCGGCGGCCGAACCACAGAATTTCGGTCCAAAAAGGGGTAACACCGGAGTTGATCCAATTGAGGTTGAGGTTCCAGACTTCGAAGAAATGGCAGAAAAGGAAAAGGCCAAAATGACTAAACTGAAGAGGGTCGAAACTGCTGAATCTGAGAAGAAATATCAGTTGTTGGAAGAAAGGCTAAGGGCAGTGGAAGGAGCAGAGTTGTTTGGCAGCCTAGATGCCAAAGAGATGAGCCTGGTACATGATCTAATAATTCCACCAAAGTTCAAAGTACCAGATTTTGAAAAGTATAATGGGACCACCAACCCATCAGCTCATCTGACTATGTACTGTAGAAGGATGACAGGGCATGAGGATAATGAAAAATTGCTTATTCATTGCTTCCAGGACAGCTTAACAGGGTCAGCCACCCGATGGTACAACCAACTCAGTCGTACCAAGATTCGTTCATGGACGGATCTGGCCAGGGCTTTTATGGAGTATTATAAACACGTTTCTGATATGGTACCAGACAGGCTGTCATTACAGAACATGGAAAAAAGGTCCAATGAGACCTTCAAGGAGTATTCACAGAGGTGGAGGGACCTGGCAACACAAGTGCAACCCCCTTTAACCAACAAAGAAACCACGGTGCTTTTCATCAACACATTGAAGGCACCTTATTATGACAGATTGGTGGGAAATGCTACCAAAGATTTTGCGGATATGGTAATATCTGGAGAAATGATTGAGTCAGCCATTAAGAGTGGAAAGATGGAAGGGGGTGAGTCTGCTACCCCAAAAAGAGCTTTTCCTACAAAGAAAAAGGAGGAAACCCATGCAGTAAGCTTCAACCAATACCCTTACACACCTCCTACACCATACACACCACCGAGGCCTTATACCCCTACCACACCTTATACACCTCCTACACCATACACACCATATCCGGGGTATAATCCTTATTACCCTAATATCAACCACCTTACCCAAAACCCGTTCCCTTATACCAATATACCACAACAGCCATTCCCAACTGGCATATCCCCTCAAATCACCCTTCCTAGAAATACTGTTCCTAACACACAAGGGCCTGCGCGTAATGACCAACGTTCACCAAGGAACGATCAAAGAACCCAATTTGATCCAATTCCCACTACTTACGGTGATCTATATCCAAAACTGTTGCAGGGTCAACTTGTTGCACCTGTGTACCTAAAACCTTTGACACCTCCATATCCAAGATGGTACAATGCAAACACCAACTGTGCATACCATGCGGGAATCCAAGGACATTCAATTGAAGATTGCCTAGCCTTCAAAAGAAAAGTCCAAAGCTTGATTAATTCAGGGGTAGTGAAGTTTGGATCAAAAAATGGGCCGAACGTAGCTGGAAATCCGTTGCCCAATCATGCTGGGAATCAAATGAATGCAATATTGACCGGAGGGGACAGAAGATTAAAGAGGGATATTGGGGAGGTTAAGACTCCGATGATGACAATATGGGCTGAAATGGTCAAGGCAGAATTGGTGGAAGGTACGAAAGATTTGAAAATGGTAGCAAGAAGGGTGCATGATTGGTGCCCGTTCCATAAGAGTGAAGGCCATGACATACAGAACTGTGGGGACTTCCGGGTTAAAATCCAAAGAATGATGGATAATGGGGTAGCCCAATTCTATGAGGAGATAGAAGGGGAAATAGAAGTCATTGAAAATACAAGTGGCTATGGGATAGGAAGACCCCTAATCATCTACTATGATGAACCGGAGGAAAAAGTTATGCCAGCCATGGAAGAAAATGCGCCCAAATTAATCATTGATTTACCTGTTTCCTTTCCATACAAGGAAAACAAGGCTACACCATGGAAATATGACTGCAGTATGGTTATGCCCGGGTCTTCAGGCCAACAGGATATTACAAGTGTGGGGCATTTAACCCGAAGTGGGAGGTGTTATGCTCCGGAGGCCATTGAACAAGGGGTAGCAGGGAAAGACAGAGGAATTGACAAAAGGAAGAAGGTCGTCGAGCCAATCCGCATTGAGAAGGATTTGCCGGAGGAAACAGAGAGGGGATCAGCCCCGATTAATGGAATCAAAGAGCCAGTATGTGAAAAAGAAGCTTGTGAGTTCTTGAAATTTATAAAGCATAGTGAATATAGCGTGGTTGAACAACTGCAACGTCAACCAGCTAGGATTTCAATCTTATCTTTGCTTTTAAATTCAGAACCACACAGAAAGGCTTTATTGAGAGTATTAAATCAAGCGTACGTGGCCAATAATATATCAGTGGAAAAGCTGGATAGGTTGGTGGGAAACATCGCAGCTGATGACTTCATATTCTTCAGCTATGAGGAAATACCACCCAATGGTATTGGATCAACAAAAGCTCTCCATATAACCACTACTTGTAAGGGGCACATATTACCGAGGGTCCTTCTGGACAACGGTTCTTCACTAAATGTGATGCCTTTAGCAACCTTATCCAAGTTACCAGTGGATTTATCCTATATGATACCGAGTTGCACGGTGGTCAGAGCTTTTGACGGAACCAGGAGGGAGGTCATGGGAACTGATGGAAACTCAATTAAGAGTTGTAAACCCAAGTGCAGGTTATGTTCAAGTAATAAATTCTCGGGTGTCCGAGGTCGAACCACAAGGAAGCGTATTAGTAAGTATAAGTTTATAAATATATAAGAAAAAGAAAATAAACAAGATATTAGGGAATCAATAACAAAGAAAGTAAACAAGATATTAGAGAACAAAATAAACAAAATAACATAAAAGCAAATAAACAAGATATAAAAAAAAACAATAAGAAAAGATGTTGAGGTTAGAGAATCCACTCTTGGTGTTATGCTAAGATTAATCTTGTTTTATTACACAATTGAAATCCACACATAAGGGAGGTTCCAACCGGAAGGTTTAGCAATTCAGTCCAAATTGTCCAACGTCCATAGCATATGATATTATGTTCATTTGGTGTCCTCAAAACTCACAAAAAGAGTCCAAGCATTCCTTATGCCAAGGTATATGTCTACAACAAATCAAGGTTATGAAACCAAGCATTTACTGTGCCATTTTCATTGTCAATAATGAATCAAGATCTCTACTTTGCAAGTATGATTTTAAACCAAAAGAAAATATTATCTATACTAGTGTTTATAAATGATGATTCATTTTAGCTCATGTTTAAGAGACTAACCTTAGCATTTACCAAGAGCTTCACCTCATCACCTCAACAATATGATTAGCAACACATACTAGATATGAATAAAATGAAAAGAAATGTAAGAAGCATAAGTAAATAAAAAAGAAAACTAGAGAAAGGAAAGAAGAAGAAAACTTAGAGAATTTTACTACAAAGGCTAATATCCTACCAATGTATATTGTATCCCAATACTCATCCAAGGCCCTCTATTTATACACATTTTGGAGGGCTAAATGACAAGAGACAAGCTTTACAAATTTCAAAGGTAGGTATAATAGGTGGGTGCATTTTTCTAACAATTTTCGTCATATTGTATGACAATTCTGATCAGCCAGCTTGATGGTCGATTTTGTCAATGTTGGAGGCTCGATCTGATAAAATGGTCTTCTAGAAAAATATACCCCTATTAGTTACGGATCCATAGCCGTTGGAATCAGCTCATTTTCTGATGTGGATAAGAAGATATGGGTAAAATACGAAAACAGGTCAGCACAGACGTCATTGCACATCAGCCAACTTGATTGTCGATTTCGCTAGGGAAAACGACTCCGTTTCAAGAAGTGTAAAACATGAAAAAGATAGATATGCCTCTTAGCTTTGCACGGCTACAAATTTCAGCCTTATTGCTTCAGTGAAACTCGAGATATAGCTGATATGGCAAACGGTGTCGGAACTGGAAATGAACTGGATTTGCCCTTAATTCTAGTAATCTGAAATCACTCAAAGAAACTTGTGAAAAACACCAAATTACATAAAAATATAAAAGATCATAAACACAATTAGACTAAGCAATAATAACTCGTATTTGACACAAAACAATAATAAAACATAACTAAAAACTATATAATTATACGAGTTATCACACCCCCACACTTAGATTGTTGCTAGTCCCTAGCAACGACTCAATAAAAATAAAATAAGAAAATCTAATCTAATCCATTTTCGTAGGAAATCACGGTGGCACTTAGCATGTGACACAAGCCTTTAAACCCCTAGGTGTCCCTAGTGGACGAGTTTAGTCTCGTGAGGGTTTACTAGAACGATACCCACAAACATTGAAAAACTAAAATATAAGTAAACTACATACACTAAAAATATTTACTCCTAATCCTTTCAATATAAATTAGAGACAATCTTTGAACAAGTCTTATAAACTAATCAATAGCTCAAAGAATTTCACAAAAATTTATGCTTGAATGTAAATAAATGAGTTAAGCCAATATTAACATAACATATTTCAATCAAAATAGTGCATATTCAACTTGATCTCAACTTCTCACTATACTCTCAGGATTTTCACTCTTTAAAGTAGTGGTAAAGTGTTTACACTCAATCAATCTCATGAAAACACTTCTACCATATGCTTGCTTGTCCACCTATTCTCCACTATTTAGATCATACAACTTCATAAATCAAGAGGTCTTTATTCAAGGTTGTAATGGGGCCAAAGGGTTATAATGTGGTTAAAGAACAAAAGGATAAAGATATCACAAAGGTTCCAAAGAGTTCATAGATTTTAGAGACATAATAAGATCATACAAAGAAACTTCTCAAAACTCTTTACAAGTACATAGTCACATAGGCTAAATATTCATGTTGAGCCTTTGCTTCATTCTAACCAACTTTGTAACATCTTTTTCTTTACTTTAACTAGAAGTTCAAGAGAAGATTTTTTTTTTGAATATGGGAATGTAGTTAACAATGATCCCTTTCTTTTTCTCTTGACTTTTTCTTTTCTTTTCTTCCCCCACACTTATCTTTTGTTTCTAACCCAAATTTTCAACTAAAAATATCCCTTGTTTTTTGCAATATGTCTCAAAATATATAATCCATCTTTAGAACAAGGGTAAGGATATAAGTATATTTAGGCTAGGTGTAAGTTGTGGTTACCAATAAAACAGCATATTTAATGTAGGCTCAAATTGGTTCACTAGTGGGGATGTTCTCTTAGAACATTAATAAGGGATGGCTGTTTGGCTCTGGTTATAATCCTAATGCCTCTATCATATTCATGTTGTCACATGTATCAATATAGTATCAAACGGTTTAAAGCAAGTTCTAGAGAATCATGTAATCATAAGAGCACTCACGAAAGAAATTAGATTGATTTGTATAATGCATCAATCATTATAGGCTCAAAAACTCACAAGGATGATTATACAAGTCAGATTAAGTCTAAACATGCTTCTTTCTCAATCAACATATCATATTAACATTGGCTCATAAAAAGGTTGACATCAAGCTCAATTCTCATGAAAATCTTCTCACTAATAAATCTGTTTTAGACTTATGCAATTCATATCTCATTATAGTATTGAAAGTAACTAAAAAAACACACTAAGTCTAAACATGCTTTTTTTTTTTTTTTTTTTTTTTTTTGAAGAAGAAAAAGATTAAATCAAACTGACAAGGTATGTCTCAAGTCTCCCTTACTCAGACCTTGTTCAGAATGAATACTTCTAAATTGCTTAAAACACAACAATTTTTTTTTTTTAAATTAGCAAAATATGTCCCTTACCCCCTACTAAAATATGACATTGTCCCCAATGTCAAATTTTAAAGGTAGAATTTAGGAGATATTACCTGCAGAGGTTGCTAACCACTTATTATAACTGAGACACAACAAACAAAATGTTAGATAATGTCGCCGAAAGTGTATTTGACCTGTCAGAAGAAAATGTTAACCTAACAAAAGATTTTTGCGTGATTTCAGGAAGAAAATCAAAAAGAGAAGAAAAATCAACCGTAAAAGACCAATGCAAAAAATACGAGAATAATTACACAAATCGAACAACACGTAAATTAAACCGAAATGAAATTATTGCAAATCAAACCAAAAGCTGAGAAGTCATTTATTGTAGTTGTGATTGTGGCTCACATCTTCCTCTGGTTTTACGTCCAGAAACGGCTTAAACGCCTTCTATGATTCGAGGATATGCTTCCCATCCAGTTTTCTTACAAGCTGGCAAACAGGGTCTTTTAACATCAGATTCCCAAGATGTTGCCATTCCTTTTGGAATTGCGACCATAAATCAAGAATTTCTCTTTGTACGTCTCCACTAGGATGCGTCTCAAGAGAAAGTTGGATATTACCCAAATTCTCCTTACTCAGTCCATCCTTAATGAATTCAATTTTATCATCTCGATTAGAGGACGGAATCCCAATAGAACGACATTTACCGTTACACGTCCATCGTGCACATTTGTGGCAATTTGAACTCATGCGCTTTGCTCGTCGCTTCTTTGCATAAGTACTTCTACCTGTACCTGGTAAATGCAAAATAGGAAGATATTCATCTTCACGTACCTTGGCTTCAATTATCCAACGTATATCTTCAGGAATCCCTTTGTGCATAAGCA
Source organism: Fremontodendron californicum (assembly GCA_030761205.1). Lineage (NCBI taxonomy): Eukaryota > Viridiplantae > Streptophyta > Magnoliopsida > Malvales > Malvaceae > Fremontodendron > Fremontodendron californicum. The sequence continues at coordinate 33,488,115 of JAULJL010000005.1, forward strand.
TTCTTAATCTTTCAAATCGAACTTGGTAAAGCTTCAGTAAAATATTTCGAGGAAAAGGAGGAAATCGTTTCTGCAATCTTGTGAGAATATCATCCATCCTAAAAAAAATGAAATAAAATAAAATGAAAGAGAAATTTATATACAATATCAGTTTTGTGGGTAGCTGATGGAACCGACTTAAATAATCACGGAGTACCGTTATCCGCTTTTTAACCGGGGTTAAAAAAAAACTGTATTTTTTTTTTTTTGGAAATTAGTAAAAATTATATTTACATCTAGTTATTTTCAAAACAAGGATCAGAAAGAAAAAAAAACCTCTTCTTGAGTAACATGATTTTCCAAAAAGAGTTTGAGTCTTTGTCCATTTACCTTGAATACGTTACCATTTTGAGGATTCTCAATGTCAACTGCTCCATAATGATACACATGCTTAACCACAAATGGGTCAGTCCATCTTGATCTCAACTTACCAGGAAATATGTGAAGTCTAGAATTATAAAGTAGAACTTTTTGCCCAACATCAAATGTTTTTCTTGAAATTAACTTGTCATGAAAGGCTTTAGTTCTTTCTTTATGAATTTTAGAATTCTCATATGCATCATTTCTGAGTTCCTCAAGTTCATTTATGACTGGAAAAGTTTCATTCTCACCCAAAAAGGAATATTTTAGCTCGGATGGCAATGGTTTTAAATCCAGCTTGGGTGGTTCAATAGTTGATGGTACAGTGACATTTGTGAGTGATGGAAGTTCCTCAAACTTTTGTTTCCAACAATGCTTAACCTGAAAAGAATTTAACAAAGAATCAGTGTGTGAAATTTCTGAAGCATTATCAAACTCACATTCAATTAAATAAGCTTCTAAAGGATCATGGAATGTGGTAGTGGTGAGATGTTCATGAACAAGTTCTTCAATGAAATCCACTTCATGTACTTCTGAATCATCACCAGGTTGCTTGCAAGTGTTGAACACATTTAATTCTAAAGTCATATTTCCAAAAGAAATGTTCAACATACCATTCCTGCAATTTATCAGAGCATTAGAAGTTGCAAGAAATGGACGGCCTAATATAACAGGAATTTGAACATTTGGATTTGAAACAGGATGTGTGTCCAAAACAATAAAATCAACAGGGAAGTAAAAATTATCAATTTGAACCAAAACATCTTCAACTATCCCTCGAGGAATTTTTACAGAACGATCAGCTAGTTGAAGTGTAACAGGTGTTTCCTTGAGTTCACCTAAACCTAACTGTTGATAAACAGAAAAAGGCAAAAGATTAACACTAGCACCAAGATCAAGCAATGCACGTTCTATTCTAGTGTTTCCAATGATGCATGAGATTGTTGGACATCCAGGATCTTTGAATTTTGGTGGAGTAAGGTGCTGAATGATTGAGCTCACAGTTTCCGTCAAAAATGCTTTCTTTTGTACATTATGTTTCCTTTTAACTGTGCACATGTCCTTCAAAAATTTAGCATAAGATGGAACTTGTTTGATTGCATCCAATAAAGGAATGTTAATCTTAACTTGTTTGAAAAGTTCATAAATTTCTGCATTTTGATTCAAATTCTTTATTGTTTGCAACCTTTGAGGAAAAAGAGCAGGATGCATACCTTTTTCTTTGTCCAAATTTTCAAGAAGTTCAGACTTACCATCATCCTTACCATTACTTTTCGGAGGGGAAGGAGGATCTTGGTCTTTTGATGGAATGTTTTTGTCAATTGCCTTTCCACTTCGAAGAGTTGTGATAGAACTGACATTTTCCTGTTGAGTTTCATTGGAGCAAGAAACAAGACATTGAGTAGAAGGGTTAGGCTGAGGTTGAGCAGGAAACTTACCTGTTTCTTGAGTGCGTAATGAAGCTGTCAATGTGGACAAGGTGTTTTTGATCTCATTGATGTCCTGTGAAGTTTGGTTATTCACATTTGCTTGTGTTTGCATGAATGCTTGCAATGTCTCTTCCAAGGTTTGTACACGTGAAGGTTGATAGGAAAAAGTGTTACCCGGCTTTTGAGATTGTGGTACCTGAACATGATTATTATTCCGCCAACTGAAGTTGGGATGATTTCTCCATTCAGGGTTATACGTTTCAGAGTAAGGAGAAGGAAAAGGCTTTTTAAATGTGTTTATGGAATTTACTTGATCATGCAACGCTTCTTTAAGAATGGGAATGTTTGGGCATTCAGAAGTGGGGTGTCCCATGATTTCACAAATTCCACAACTTTCTTCATTTTTAACCGTTTTTACTTCTCTAAGTTCCATGGCTTCAATCTTTCTAGCCAAATTAGCTACTTTAGCTTTTATCTCATCTTCTTGACTAAAATGATATTTTCCTCTGTTAGAAACAACATTAGATCTATTGGAACTTTCAGAGGAATTATCTGTGTGCCAGGCTTGAGAGTTATCTGCCAAATGGTCTAGGTAGTCAAAGGCTTCTTCAGGTTCTTTTTCTAGAAACTCACCGTTACACATTGTTTCAACAAATTGTTTAGTTTCGAGAGTTAAACTTTCATAAAAGAAACTAATAAGACGCCATTTTTCAAAACCATGATGTGGACAAGAACTTAACAAATCTTTAAAACGCTCCCAACACTGAAAAAATGCTTCATTTTGATTTTTATTGAAATTTTGAATCTGTCTTTTCAAAGCAGTAGTTTTATGTGCTGGGAAAAATTTCTTTAGAAACTCAGTTTGTAATTCTTGCCATGTGCCAATTGACCTTGGTTTTAAATTATGAAGCCAAATTTTTGCTTTATCTTTTAAAGAAAAAGGAAATAATTTTAGCTTGACAATTTCATTTGTGCATTGTTGGTCATTAAAGGTGACACATACATCTTCGAAGTCTTTTAGAAACGAGTAAGCACTTTCCGATTCTAACCCATGGAAATTTGGAAGCAAAGCTATCATACCTGGTTTAAAACAAAAGTTGTTTGCATTGAGAGGAAAAATAAAACAAGAGGGTGATGAGCTTCGAGTTGGTTGCAAGTAGTCACGCATGGTGCGTACTTGTCTGTTCTCATCTTCAGCATGAACACTTTCATTGTCAGCCATGTTAGGAGTTGTATTAGAAAGATTACCTGAAAAAGTTACACAATAAAATCTAACTAAACGACGAGATCTAAAATCACGTCGCCAAACAAGCATAAAACAAAGTTAATAAATAGATAATATATAAATATAAACTTTACAATATAAATATAAATATATAGCAAATTAGGCGGTATAACCAGCCAAAAAATATATATACAAAATTAGGCGGTATAACCAGCCAATAAAACAAAGTTAATATACAAATTAGGCGGTATAACCAGCCAATAAAAATAAATATACTTATAAACTTATATACTTAGTATTGCTTCCCCGGCAACGACGCCAAAAACTTGATGGAGACTCAATTAAGAGTTGTAAACCCAAGTGCAGGTTATGTTCAAGTAATAAATTCTCGGGTGTCCGAGGTCGAACCACAGGGAAGCGTATTAGTAAGTATAAGTTTATAAATATATAAGAAAAAGAAAATAAACAAGATATTAGGGAATCAATAACAAAGAAAGTAAACAAGATATTAGAGAACAAAATAAACAAAATAACATAAAAGCAAATAAACAAGATATAAAAAAAAACAATAAGAAAAGATGTTGAGGTTAGAGAATCCACTCTTGGTGTTATGCTAAGATTAATCTTGTTTTATTACACAATTGAAATCCACACATAAGGGAGGTTCCAACCGGAAGGTTTAGCAATTCAGTCCAAATTGTCCAACGTCCATAGCATATGATATTATGTTCATTTGGTGTCCTCAAAACTCACAAAAAGAGTCCAAGCATTCCTTATGCCAAGGTATATGTCTACAACAAATCAAGGTTATGAAACCAAGCATTTACTGTGCCATTTTCATTGTCAATAATGAATCAAGATCTCTACTTTGCAAGTATGATTTTAAACCAAAAGAAAATATTATCTATACTAGTGTTTATAAATGATGATTCATTTTAGCTCATGTTTAAGAGACTAACCTTAGCATTTACCAAGAGCTTCACCTCATCACCTCAACAATATGATTAGCAACACATACTAGATATGAATAAAATGAAAAGAAATGTAAGAAGCATAAGTAAATAAAAAAGAAAACTAGAGAAAGGAAAGAAGAAGAAAACTTAGAGAATTTTACTACAAAGGCTAATATCCTACCAATGTATATTGTATCCCAATACTCATCCAAGGCCCTCTATTTATACACATTTTGGAGGGCTAAATGACAAGAGACAAGCTTTACAAATTTCAAAGGTAGGTATAATAGGTGGGTGCATTTTTCTAACAATTTTCGTCATATTGTATGACAATTCTGATCAGCCAGCTTGATGGTCGATTTTGTCAATGTTGGAGGCTCGATCTGATAAAATGGTCTTCTAGAAAAATATACCCCTATTAGTTACGGATCCATAGCCGTTGGAATCAGCTCATTTTCTGATGTGGATAAGAAGATATGGGTAAAATACGAAAACAGGTCAGCACAGACGTCATTGCACATCAGCCAACTTGATTGTCGATTTCGCTAGGGAAAACGACTCCGTTTCAAGAAGTGTAAAACATGAAAAAGATAGATATGCCTCTTAGCTTTGCACGGCTACAAATTTCAGCCTTATTGCTTCAGTGAAACTCGAGATATAGCTGATATGGCAAACGGTGTCGGAACTGGAAATGAACTGGATTTGCCCTTAATTCTAGTAATCTGAAATCACTCAAAGAAACTTGTGAAAAACACCAAATTACATAAAAATATAAAAGATCATAAACACAATTAGACTAAGCAATAATAACTCGTATTTGACACAAAACAATAATAAAACATAACTAAAAACTATATAATTATACGAGTTATCAGGAACCATTGAAGTTCCTTTGGAAATAGGCCCGTGCACATATACAGTGAACTTCCAGGTTATGGATATCAATCCATCTTATAACTGTTTGTTGGGAAGGCCATGGATACATTCAGCTGGGGCTGTACCCTCATCTCTTCACCAGAAACTAAAATTTGTGATGGAGGGTCGGTTGATTACGGTATCAGGGGAGGAAGACATAATAGCCTCCGCATCCACTGAATCTCCTTATGTGGAGCCGAATGAAGAGGCCGTGGAGTGTTCTTTCCGGTCTTTGGAATTTGTAAATGCAGTTTTTGTCGCTGAAGGACAAAAAATTCCAAAACCAAAGCTGTCCAAGAACACAAGGTTGGGGGTAAAAACCACCGTAGGAAAAGGCTGCAGGGCAAGAAAAGGTCTCGGGAAATATCTTCAGGGGATGGCTCGAGCCATAGAGGTAAAAGGAAAAAAGGACCGATTTGGCTTAGGATATCTTCCAAAGGCCCATGAGAAAAGAAGACAGGTTGAAAAGAATCGACAAAGGAGGATGGCCCGTTTTGCGGGTATGGATATTGAGTGGGAGCCTATGACATTCCCACCTATCCTTCACAACTTCCGCTCAGCTGGTTCTCTGTTCGGAGAAAAGAATTCTGATGATGTACTTGTGATGATAGAGAAAGCCTTCAAGAAATTCCAGGTGAATGGTGATGAACAGATGAATGATGTGGAGATCTGCATGACTGGGAAAGACAGAATTGAAAGAGAAAGTGCTAGCTGGATGGTGCGACCTTGTCCACCAGGATATAGACTAACCAATTGGAGTGCGACTGAGTTGCCCATAGTCTTTAAGTCTATTCCAAAGTAATACTTTTTAAAAAAGCAATCTTAATTATCTTTACCCAGAGATATTAAGTTTTTTTTGTAATGGGCTTTTCAAGCATTTTCATTCAATAAATAACAAGCACAATGCATTATCCATATTGATGTGTCCATATTCTTTCATTTTTGTTATTCATTTTCTTTTCTATATATATATTTTCCTATATTGTTTTTCTCCACCTATTTACAGGTGTACGGATGCAGAATATGAGGACCCTCCTGTCAGTAATTCTGAAATTGATTTTGAAAGACCCATTTGCACGGGTGATTTTGAGGCTAATGAAGATACTGAGGATTATGATCTACCTCCGGATTTATTGAGAAAAATAGAACAAGAGGAGAAGCAAGTACTTCCTCATAAGGAATTATTGGAAACAATAAATTTGGGAAATGATGAAGAGATAAAAGAAATCAGAATTGGAACTTCATTGTCACCATTAATAAAAAGTGAATTGATAGCTTTGCTCCAGGAGCATGTGGATGTATTTGCATGGTCATACCAAGATATGCCAGGGTTAAATCCGGATATTGTGGTTCATAGGCTCCCTTTAAGGCCAGAGTGCAAGCCAATTCAGCAAAAGTTGAGAAGAATGAGGCCTGATATGCTGTTAAAGATAAAAGAGGAAGTGAAGAAACAATTTGATGCTGGATTCCTAGAGGTGGCAAAATATCCGGAATGGGTGGAAAATATTGTTCCAGTACCGAAGAAGGATGGCAAGGTGCGGATGTGTGTTGATTATCGAGATTTGAACAAGGCCAGCCCTAAAGATAATTTCCCTTTGCCTCATATTGATACTCTGGTGGATAATACAGCGAAGAGTTCTTTATTTTCTTTTATGGACGGATTCTCAGGATACAATCAAATCAAGATGGCACCGGAAGATATGGAGAAAACCACATTTGTTACAATGTGGGGCACTTTCTGCTACAAAGTAATGCCATTTGGATTGAAGAATGCTGGGGCAACATACCAGAGAGCCATGGTGACCTTGTTTCATGATATGATGCATAAGGGAATTGAGGTCTACGTTGATGATATGATCGCAAAGTCACAAGGAGAAGAGGAGCATATTGCGAATCTTAAGAAGCTCTTTGAACGATTAAGGAAATTTAGACTCAAGCTAAATCCGGCAAAATGCACTTTTGGAGTCACCTCGGGGAAGTTGTTGGGTTTTGTTGTCAGCAAAAGAGGAATTGAGATTGACCCAGATAAAGTGAATGCCATTCAGAATTTGCCACCACCTCGCACTCAAAAGGAAGTAAGAGGCTTTCTAGGGAGATTGAATTACATTGCTCGGTTTATTTCACAGTTGACCGACAAATGTGATCCAATATTTAAGTTACTTCGAAAGCGTGATCCAGGAGAATGGGATGAAGGGTGTCAGATTGCTTTTGAAAAGGTTAAGCATTATTTATCAAACCCACCAGTATTAATGCCACCGATCCCGGATAAACCAATGATACTGTATTTATCAGTATTTGAAAGTTCCATGGGTTGTGTTTTGGGGCAGCTTGATGAAACGGGAAAGAAAGAACAGGCAGTTTACTATCTCAGCAAGAAGTTCACAGATTATGAGTTGAAATATTCGTCGGTAGAAAAGTTATGCTGCGCCTTAGCTTGGACAGCTCGAAGACTCAGACAGTATATGTTGTACCACACCACATGGTTGATTGCCAAACTAGATCCAATCAAGTACATGTTGGAAGCACCTTCTCTGTCAGGGAGGACGGCAAGATGGCAGGTTTTATTGTCAGAGTACGACATTGTATATGTAAGTCAAAAAGCTATCAAGGGTAGTGCAGTGGCGGAATTCTTAGCAAGTCGGGCAGTGGAAGATTATGAGCCGTTGAACTTTGACTTCCCAGATGAGGATTTGATGTATGTGTCGCAAGCAGATGAGATTCCCCTAAAGAAGAAAGTGTGGAGAATGTACTTCGATGGCGCATCTAATGCCATGGGGCATGGAATCGGGGCAGTGCTTATATCCCCAGAAGAAGACTGTTATCCTTTCACTGCTAGATTGGATTTTGATTGTACAAACAATACTGCTGAGTATGAAGCATGTACTATGGGCCTTCGTGCCGCGGTGGACAGAAAGATCAAAGTATTGGAAGTCTATGGAGACTCAGCCTTGGTAATTTACCAGTTACGAGGAGAATGGGAAACCCGAGATTCAAAGCTAATCCGATACCGAGAACTCATACTGAGTTTATTAGAGGAGTTCGAAGAAGTGAATTTCAATTACTTTCCTCGAGAAGAAAATCGAATGGCGGATGCTCTGGCTACTTTGTCATCGATGTTTAAAGTGAATGAAGGGGCAGAAGTTGTGCCGATCAAGATGAGCATATACGAGTCTCCTGCCCACTGCTTGAGTATCGAAGAAGAAGCAGATGGTCTCCCTTGGTATAACGACATCTTGCAGTACATCAAGAGTCAACAGTATCCAAAACAAGCGACAGAGAATGACAAGAGGACTCTAAGAAGGTTAGCAATGGGTTTTGTTCTAGATGGCGAGATTCTCTACAAGAAAGGGAAAGATCAAGTCTTGTTGAGGTGTGTCGGGTCTGCCGAAGCTCGAAGAATCATAGAAGAGGTCCATGAAGGGATGTGTGGCACCCACGGTAATGGTCACATGCTTGCTAAACAGATTATGAGGACAGTGTACTATTGGCTGACCATGGAAGGTGATTGTATCAGTTATTCCCGGAAGTGTCATAAATGCCAGATTTATGCAGATAAGATTCATGTGTCGCCATCACCTTTACATGTCATGACTGCACCATGGCCTTTTTCAATGTGGGGAATGGATATGATCGGGCCTATTACCCCAAAAGCTTCAAATGGACATCGTTTCATCTTGGTGGCCATAGATTATTTCACAAAGTGGGTAGAAGCTGCGTCTTATGCAAATGTAACGAAGTCGGTGGTATGCAGATTCGTCAAGAAAGAAATCATATGCCGTTATGGGTTGCCAGCAAGAATTATTTCGGATAATGCTCTCAATTTGAACAATAAGATGATGAGAGAAGTGTGTACTCAATTCAAGATCACACATCATAATTCGGCACCTTACCGTCCGAAGATGAACGGCGCAGTAGAAGCAGCTAATAAGAACATCAAGAGGATCGTTGAGAAGATGACCAATGTGTACAAAGATTGGCATGAGATCCTGCCTTTTGCTCTTCATGCATATCGTACTTCGGTCCGCACATCTACAGGGGCAACACCGTTTTCTTTAGTATACGGGATGGAAGCAGTGCTACCTATTGAAGTTGAGATCCCTTCACTTCGGGTTTTGATGGAAGTTGGCCTAGAGGAAGCAGAATGGGTTAAAGCTCGTTATGAACAGTTGAATCTCATTGAGGAGAAAAGATTGAAAGCAATTTGTCACGGGCAGTTGTATCAGAGAAGGATGATTCGAGCCCACAACAAGAAAGTTCGTCCCAGACAGTTCCGAGAGGGGGAGTTGGTATTGAAGAAAATTCTCCCTATAGTGAAGGATCCAAGAGGAAAATGGGCTCCAAATTGGGAAGGACCTTATGTGGTAAAGAGAGCTTTTTCTGGAGGAGCATTGATTCTAACTCGGATGGACGGAGATGATTTTAGACATCCCGTAAATGCTGATGAATTGAAGAAGTATTATGCTTGAAAAAAAAAAAAAAAAAAAAAAAATTTGTGATGCTGTGCACATGAAAATTCGAATGATTCCAAGTGTAAAAATAGAAATTCTATATATCTATTTCCCCTGAGAATTGCTTTTCAAAGAAAATATTTATGCTTGATATGATGAATGGCCGTTTTTCATATTCCTTCCACTAAGAAGAAATTATCCTTAGTCACCCCTTTGAGCCTTAAGAATTATTTCTTTCTTTGAACCTTGATCAAGGATCACCCTCTACACTGGAGGGCAAATGCGAGGAAAGATAATAAAAAATCATGGCAAAAAGAAAGCCATCAAAAAAAAAAAAAAAAAAGGGACAGATGTTTCCAGAATGAGTTCTCCTCATGAAGTGATTCTTGATCCTATCACACTTAAACACATTTTGGGCCTATTTATCCTTCCTTTCTAAAACTAAACCTTGGCCTACATTACATGCTTTGAAAGCCCATTTTGATCAAGCAGGGATATTTAATTTGAAAGATATTTCTCAGAATCCATCCCATCTTTTGGATTGATATTTTTACTGTGGAAGCATTTAGAATTCTCAAATGCAGAACCAAAAAAAAAAAAAAAAAAAAAAAAAAAAGGAGAGGTTTAAGCCGAAAACCCCAAAGGGCGACTTAATACCGAACGGAGGAAACTTGAGTTGAAAACCTGTAAAAGGCAGCTTAAGTACTAATCAATGCTCCGTGTAATGGGGAAGAAAGCATCAGACAATCAGAGAAAAGGGGAACAATGCAGTCTGATGTAACTACAGAAGTTAAGAGGTTACCCAAGTGAATTGCTCATTCAAGAGAAATTTCAGATGGTTTGAAAAAGGAGGGGTCCAAGATATTCCGCATCCGGGGCATCTACAGCCTATAACCTTATATATGTTTCTTATATCCTTGACATTTATTTTTACCATTTTAAAACATTTCTTGCAATAAATTCTTGTCATCCTTTTCATGACAACTTTTGATTGATTCATATTCTTTTTCATATACTTTTAAGATGTATTATGGTTGTTATTAAATTGAATGATGTTTAGTAATAAAAATCTTTAAATAAAGGGATTTCAAAGTATTACTAAGGAATAGATTTAAATCTTGGGAAGGTTTAGAAAGTTCACCAAGAAAAGAAAACAGTGAATGTGGTGGAGACTCCGTCGCGTAGTCAGAAAATCTGTGAACTTCAGCGAGAGACAGAAGCTGAGACTGTTCGACAAGATATCTTGAGTGAGGGATTCCTCAAGTGGGGCATCAATGAACAGTTGAAGACTCTGTCCTGAAGTCATATAATCTGTGAACCTCAAAGAAACCATGGATTAGAAATTATGGCACAATCATTTGATTGCATTTATTAGGAAGCATATAAGCATTTGCAAAAGCATGGCATTCTCATCATTGCATTTAGCTAACAGTGCAGAAATTAGGAAAGCTTGGACTTCCCCAAAGAGAAGCTCGTTTTGTTTCTCAAAAGATTCAGAGTTTGAAATTGCCATCAAGGTATTTTCTTTTGCTTTAAATCGAATTCATTTTGTTTTATCAAATGAGTCGAGCTTTGAGATCATCGTCGAAGTATTTCCTTTTGTTTTAAATCGAATTCATTCTGTTTTATCAAATGAGTCGAGCCTTGAGACCATCGTCGAGGTATTTCCTTTTGTTTTAAATCGAATTCATTCTGTTTCGTCAAATGAGTCGAGCCTTGAGACCATCGTCGAGGTATTTCCTTTTGTTTTAAATCGAATTCATTCTGTTTCGTCAAATGAGTCGAGCCTTGAGACCATCGTCGAGGTATTTCCTTTTGTTTTAAATCGAATTCATTCTGTTTCGTCAAATGAGTCGAGCCTTGAGACCATCGTCGAGGTATTTCCTTTTGTTTTAAATCGAATTCATTCTGTTTCGTCAAATGAGTCGAGCCTTGAGACCATCGTCGAGGTATTTCCTTTTGTTTTAAATCGAATTCATTCTGTTTTATCAAATGAGTCGAGCCTTGAGACCATCGTCGAGGTATTTCCTTTTGTTTTAAATCGAATTCATTCTGTTTCGTCAAATGAGTCGAGCCTTGAGACCATCGTCGAGGTATTTCCTTTTGTTTTAAATCGAATTCATTCTGTTTCGTCAAATGAGTCGAGCCTTGAGACCATCGTCGAGGTATTTCCTTTTGTTTTAAATCGAATTCATTTTGTTTCGTCAAATGAGTCGAGCCTTGAGACCATCGTCGAGGTATTTCCTTTTGTTTTAAATCGAATTCATTCTGTTTTATCAAATGAGTCGAGCCTTGAGATCACCATCGAGGTATCTCCTTTTGTTTTAAATCGAATTCATTCTGTTTCGTCAAATGAGTCGAGCCTTGAGACCATCGTCGAGGTAGTTCTTTTTGTTTTAAATCGAATTCATTCTGTTTCGTCAAATGAGTCGAGCCTTGAGACCATCGTCGAGGTATTTCCTTTTGTTTTAAATCGAATTCATTCTGTTTCGTCAAATGAGTCGAGCCTTGAGACCATCGTCGAGGTATTTCCTTTTGTTTTAAATCGAATTCATTCTGTTTTATCAAATGAGTCGAGCCTTGAGACCATCGTCGAGGTATTTCCTTTTGTTTTAAATCGAATTCATTCTGTTTCGTCAAATGAGTCGAGCCTTGAGACCATCGTCGAGGTATTTCCTTTTGTTTTAAATCGAATTCATTCTGTTTCGTCAAATGAGTCGAGCCTTGAGACCATCGTCGAGGTATTTCCTTTTGTTTTAAATCGAATTCATTCTGTTTCGTCAAATGAGTCGAGCCTTGAGACCATCGTCGAGGTATTTCCTTTTGTTTTAAATCGAATTCATTCTGTTTTATCAAATGAGTCGAGCCTTGAGATCACCATCGAGGTATCTCCTTTTGTTTTAAATCGAATTCATTCTGTTTCGTCAAATGAGTCGAGCCTTGAGACCATCGTCGAGGTAGTTCTTTTTGTTTTAAATCGAATTCATTCTGTTTCGTCAAATGAGTCGAGCCTTGAGACCATCGTCGAGGTATTTCCTTTTGTTTTAAATCGAATTCATTCTGTTTTATCAAATGAGTCGAGCCTTGAGACCATCGTTGAGGTAGTTCATTTTGTTTTAAATCGAGCCCATTCTGTTTTATCAAATGAGTCGAGCCTTGAGACCATCGTCGAGGTAGTTCTTTTTGTTTTAAATCGAATTCATTCTGTTTCGTCAAATGAGTCGAGCCTTGAGACCATCGTCGAGGTATTTCCTTTTGTTTTAAATCGAATTCATTCTGTTTTATCAAATGAGTCGAGCCTTGAGACCATCTTCGAGGTATTTCCTTTTGTTTTAAATCGAATTCATTCTGTTTTATCAAATGAGTCGAACCCTGAGACTGTCGTCAATATATTTTCGTTAGTTTTAAAGACCTCCGGGCACCATTTTTCTTTTGAAAATCGAATTCGTTTTCTTAAGACGGATCGAGCCTTGATTAGTCAGGGAATTCAATTTAAGGACAAATCTTCAATTTACAGCTTATTATCAAAACAAAACAAAAAAAAAAAAAAAAAAAACAAAAACAAAAAAAAAATGATAGAAAAGAAAACCCCTTTCCCTTTCTTTCATATGTGATATCACTGACCGTACAAAATTAGTGTTGGTTTATCTTTGCCTGATTCCTGATTCTCAGCAATAGCCAAAGAGGGGCAGCTGTAGACACCTAATTTTGTCCGGACCACTAAAACAGGTATGTTTTCTTCCCATATTGATGTTTCCGAGTATAAAAAGACTGTTTTCATCCTGCAGATGGTACTCCGAGACTTAGTTTAAGAGGGCGAGCACAAAAAGTCAAACTTGAAAAAGTCAACCCCGAAAAAGTCAACCCCGAAAAAGTCAACCCCGAAAAAGTCAACCCCAGAAAGTCAACTATTGAAAAAGTCAACCCACTTTCACAATCAAGATTTTGAGTTCAATTGAAAAATGGCGAAAGAATTTTGATAATCCGAGGTCTACATTGAAAGATATGGAGTTCGGAAGTTGGGATTTGGAGATTCAGTAGAAAAGAAACCCTAATCCGAGAAATTTGGGGAAAAGTGCTTAAACGATCAAACTGGTCGAAATTGAAGGTTCCAAATGAAAGATAAGCACTGACTACGGGTAATGGAGAAGTCACTTGCAAGAAAAACCGAAAGAAAAGTCAATCCGGGAGAAAACCGAGAATTAGAGTTTTTAGTGGATTTCGGTGAAATCGGGAAGAATCACAGAAATGGCCCGACTTGGTAAGACCAAATCCCTCAATGGATGAATAATGGTTAAAAAGGATGGCCCAAGGCTCAGATTGAAGAAAATCTGAAAATCGGATTTGTTTTGAGCAAAACCGGGTTTCGGAGGTAAAAGGGCAAAATTGGAAAAAATTTGGGAAAAATAGCAAATGGACTCCGAAAATTATGGAAAATTTGTCAATCTCATTCTTAAATCATTTGAAGGAGATTGGCGAAAGAAAATCTTGATTCCGAGTTCGTTTGCAAAATGGCCAAATCCCGGGCTTCTTATAGAGTAATTCAAAAAGGAAAATCCCGGAAAAATAGCAAATGGACTCCAAAAATTCTGAAATTTGGAAAATCTCATTTTTAAATTATTTGGAAGAGATTGGCGAAAGAAAATCTTGATTCCGAGTTCGTTTGCAAAATGGCCAAATCCCGAGCCTCCTATGCAGTAATTCAAGCCGATAAATCCCGAAAAAATACCAAATGAGCTCCAAAAATTATGAAAACTTCCAGATCACACTTTTTAATTATTTTGAAGAGATTGGTGAAGGAAAATCTTGATTTGGAGCTCGTTTAAAAAATGGTAAAATGTAGGGGCATAAAAGGGCATTTTTGGGAAGAAAAAATCCAAATAAATAGAAAACGGACTCGGATAATTTTGAAAACTTCCAGAACTCAATATTTTATTATTTTGGAAGTATTAAAAAAATAAAAATTGAATTTGGAGTCCGTTTGATATTTACTTGCATCCGGGGGGCAAAATGGTCATTTCACCCAAGCAACCGAAAAGGGCTTTTTTTGGCCCTTCAAAAAATCAGAGTTGGGCTGGAAAAGAGAAGTGCTGGAATGCCCAAGCCCAAGGAAAGGAGGAAGCTTCTAATTATTTTTTTTTTTTTTTTAATCAAGTGGTTAAAAATCAAGAGTTAGTTAACCATTCTCTTTGATCAAGCCATGGTGAGTAAACCACATAGGTTAAGAAAGATGTCAACATTATTTTTACATAGAGAGGGCTGAGATGCTAATCTAAGGGTGGTAATTTCATGACTTTTCATCTTGAATTATTAGCCATTTGATGGAAAATAGGTTACACAAAAATGACAACATCTTTGAGGCTATATAAACATCATTAAGGCCAACCCTAGAGAGGCAGATTTTGGTTTTTTTCTTTTCCATTTTGGCTTATTTCTCTTAGTTTTTCTTAGTTTTTATCTTCTTGGTTGAGAGCAAAAAAAGAAAAGTTTAGAAAAAAAAGGAAAGTTTGAAGAGAAAAGCTTGAAATATTAGCTTATTGAGGTTGCTCTTGAGCACCAACTCTTGCACTTTCATTTTCTATTCTTGTTTTTTGCTATTTTAATCTCTACTTGGTGAGTTTTCATTTTAGAATAATGTTTTTTTTGTTCTTCCTTCATTTCCTTTCTTAAGTATATTTTATTTACATTTTGTTTTTACAATAAACTCACCATGGCCAAATGGCCTACATTATTTATTTTAAGTTGTTGTGTTGATTCATTTTACCATATTGTTTATGCTATTTTCTTGTTTTTGATGTTTTAAATGTTATGTTATTTCATGTTCTTAAGTTATATTTAATTTGGTTGCTTTATTTGTTGCCATTTATGTCTTAGATTTCATGTTTTTGCATTTTTAATTTTCTGTTTTCATGTTGTTTAAATTTGAGCATGTTTTAGAGTTAGCATATTAAGTGTTTGTGAAAATGCTTGTGTGATTCTTTGCATGATTCTTGTTTTATATCTTAGTGAGCATGTTTTAGACTTAGTATATTAGGTGTTTGTGAAAATGCTTGTGTGATTTTTGTGTTATGACTTAGTTTTTCATGCTAGTATGCCAAGTGTTTGAGAAAATGCCATGCTTGTTGGAGCTTGAGGCCATTTGGCTACTCCATGTGTTTTGCATTGTGTGTTGCATTTTTTGTCATGCTAGTTGTTAGGTTTTTGCATTTGCATGATATTTGGTTGGATTTTTGAATTAAGCATGCCTTGTGTTTGTAAAAATGCCATGCATGTTTTAGGTCTAGGTTACATTAAATGCCATGCAAGTTCATGTTAGGTCTAGGCCATATTATTTATGTCATGCATTTTCCTTACATTTAGGTTTAGATCCATGCATTATGTTTGCTGCATTATTTCATGCATTTCATATTCATACCACTTGAATAATGACTTGAGCCAATTGATGGTTCAAAGTCATGCTCTCTTGAGCACACTTGTGGAAAATTAAGTTTGTCAAGTTGATTATTCTACCTTTGTGATTTTTTTTTACTTAGACAATTTTTATCTAACTTTCAAAAAGTCTTAGCTATTGTTTGGAAATCATTTTATGAGTTTCAAATATTTTTACTTTGATTTTTAAATGATTTTATCAAAGACAAAAAAATGTGCTAGCAAAGCAGTTTTTTTTTTTTTTTCCTCCAAAAACTCGTACATCTCTGATTTTTCTGGGAATTCATCTTTGATCATAAAATTAAGCCGATTTTTTATCGTGTAGTTTTACATGTCCTGAGTCTCCAGTAATTGTTTCAGAATTTTTGGAATTTTTAAAAATAGGGTAAAAAATCGTGGATTAAAACTGGACAGTGGAGTCAGAATTGAATTTAAAGAAAAACAAAGCAGTTTTTTCTCCTCAAAAAACTCGTACATCTCTGATTTTTCTGGGAATTCATCTTTGATCATAAAATTAAGCCGATTTTTTATCGTGTAGTTTTACATGTTCTGAGTCTCCAGTAATTTTTTTAGAATTTTTGGAATTTTTAAAAATAGGGTAAAAAATCGTGGATTAAAACTGGACAGTGGAGTCAGAATTGAATTTAAAGAAAAACAAAGCAGTTTTTTCTCCTCCAAAAACTCGTACATCTATGATTTTTCTGGGAATTCATCTTTGATCAGAAAATTAAGCCGATTTGTTTTCGTGTAGTTTTACATGTCCTGAGTCTCCAGTATTTATTTTAGAATTTTTGGAAGTTTTAAAAATTGGGTAAAAAATCGTGGATTAATACTGGATAGTGGAGTCAGAATTGAATTTAAAGAAAAACCATTTTTCTGTTTTGGTTAATTTACTTAGAGTGGGCTGATTAGGAGGGTTAGCTACTGACTTAGGATAATTTATAAGCCTTTTTAAACTCTAAAAATGGTTTTTCAAGTCCCGGGTTAAGGGTAGCCAAGTCCGGATTTTTTTAAACTTAGGAAATTAGAGCCATTTAAAAAATTCTAGCCCAGTTTTTATTTTTAATTCAAGCTTCTCAAAATTATTTTCAAACAATCACAAAGTATTTTGGTTTTAGAATATTTAATTTGACATATTTTCCTAAGGTAGCCGGATATCTTTTTAGATATACGGATTTCCTTAATTAAAGGAAAAAATACATTTCATGCATTGCATTTTTATATTCATGCATTTTATATAATATGTGATTCTTGTTATAATAATTTCTATGATATTGTTATTATTTTGATTTATATTTTTGATGTTATATGGTTTATCATATGATTTGGAATATTTCATGATATTCCATGCTTTTATTTAGTCATTTTTTTGGTCATATTATTTAGCATATACTATGTTCATGCACTATTATTTCTATTTTTATTTTCATGCATATTATATGGTAGCATTATTTCATATTCCATTTCATTTAATGTATATGCCATATCATTCATGTTTGCCATGTCATTTAGGTTGCATTATATTATTTAGATTTTGCTATGTCATTTTATTTATGTCATGCATATACATGTTCATTTATTTTAAATGTTTTCAAAAAGATAATGGTTTTCAATAAAAATAAAGATATTCCCGAGTTAAAATAATTCATGAGTTCTCTACCGGGTTTGCTGGAGGGAATTTCATCAATTATCATTAATAAAGGAATATCTTTCTTTCAAAAGAAGAATGATTCGGAAAGTTTTCCAAAACTAATAAAAATTTCTATATTTTGCCACGTTTGTTGGGGAATATAGGAAAATTTTGAATTTATAAATTCCGGATCATTTTCAATAAAAAAATGGAATTATTTTTAAATTGGGAATTAACTTGAAATACTAAGTTTAAAACCAACTTTTTACCGAGACTTGAGATAACACACGATTAATAAGGTACCGATTTATACGGGCGTTGTGGGGGTGCTAATCCTTCCCCACACGTAACCGACTCCCGAACCCGCTTCTTTGATTTCTCTGGTTTAAAACGCAGACTTGAAATTGGTTTTTAAAATGTTTTAATTAATTTTTAAAATATTTTATAAAACCGGTTTTAATAGGTGGCCGATCACACCTAGCTAAAAAAGATTGGTGGCGACTCCATGTCTTTTTTAAGGTCATTTTCAAAACCTTCATTTTTCTAGAGGAATTAAGTCGACTTTTCCTCGATTTTTTAATGTCACATCTAACGAATAATAAAGTCTTGCGATGAGACGTTATTTTTTAGGTTGCGACACTTACTGGACACCCATTATCACCTCTGGTGTCTCTTCATCACTTGGAAGCCATATTATTTTATTGTGAATATTCCTTTACCTTTCAATTTTCATATGCTTGTCACTGAAATTATTGGCATCACAAATTTGTCCTCCTCTATTCCAGATGATGGCTCCTCGTCGCCAATGCATAATGACTTACTGGGTAATAATCGCAGATTTTTATTATTAAAAAGCTAATTTATTAGTTTACTTTTGATTATTACAGTTTTGAAATGTTTTATTTATAAAAAATTGCATAATGTATTATGATATTTTGTTTTCATTTTTGCAAGATGTTGCATTGGCCATTTGCCAAATAAGTGGAGAAGACATTTTCGGGGAGATTTTATCCAACATCTATTGGCAAGTTCTGTATTGGTCAATAGTTCTTTGTGAAATAGCTGATGTAAAGCATAATTTTTTATTTATGTTTCACTTCAAAAAAATTCTTGCCAGTTTATTGTTTTTACTACTGATAATGAAAATTGTTAAACTTATTCTAATAATCATATAATGATATCTTATTGCATTTCTTGACAGTTAAATTTTTGATTTTCTTATACATATTAAAAGTCGTTTTAGTTTGCAATTTTTTTACAAGCTAGAAATCATATAATGCTATTGATTGCTTTAAAAACATGTTGAATTATGTGTGTGTGTGTGTGTGTATATATATATATATATATATATATATATATATATATGGGTTTAAGATCCAACTTATTCACAAATTCAAATCATGTTTATATAGTATATATAATGTAAAAGTTTAAAAAAAATAAAAGACATGAAAATTAATTCATTATGTTATTTACTTTAATGTGAATGTTTTTTACTTGAAAGGACCGGAAAATTTAACTTATCAATGCACCATTTGCAAAACTTTGTATGCGAGCGTTTACTAATTCCATTAGATGTAGAAAAAAAATAGTTTATATGAAATTTTTATTAACCCAATATTCAAATTAATTGAGGCATGCATTATATTAACAATGATAGTGATGAAGACTTGGTTCGAAATTCACATGTTTCATGTCAAGCAATTTGTTATAACAAACTGTTACAACCACAGTAGTCGGTATGGTATCGACTAGCATGTACCGGTTTTGAAGAAAAACAAAACGGTATGAACATCGTACCGTTTCGATTACATAAATACATTACATAGATTATGACCAATATTTGATTTTCTTTTTTCATTACATAAAAACATTACAAAATCTTGTAATAATTTATGTAATTTTTCATGTTTGTATATAATTTCAGTAATGTAAAGTGGTAAAAACATTACATAGATTATGACCAATATTTGATTCCCTTATTTTCATTACATAAATACATTACAAAATCTTTTGATTCCCTTTTTCCATTACATAAATACATTACTATAATTTCGGTAATGTAATGATTTATAAAATTTATCATGTTTATATATAATTTCGGTCAAATTTATATGTAAAAAAAATTCATAAATACATGACAATTTTTTATTTCTTTTTTCAATTACATAAATACATGACAATATCCTATGATGATTTATGTAATTTGTCATGTTTATATGTAATTTCGGTCATGTTTATATATAAAAAAAATTATATAAATACATGACAACTTTTGATTCCCTTTTTTCAGTTACATAAATACATGACAATATCCTTTAATAATTTATGTAATTTTGGTCATGTTTATATGTAAACAAAATACATAAATACATGACAATTTTTTATTCCCTTTTTTCAATTACATAAATACATGACAATATCCTTTAGTGATTTATATAATTTGTCATGTTTATATGTAATTTCGATTATGTTTATATTTTTAAAAAATTTACATAAATACATAACAACTTTTGATTCTCTTTTTTCAATTACATAAATACATGACAATATCTTTTAATGATTTATGTAATTTGTCATGTTTATATGTAAAAAAAATTTACATAAATACATAACTTTTAATTCCCATTTTTCAATTACATAAATACATGACAATATCCTTTATTTATGTAATTTGTCATGTTTATATGTAATTTGTCATGTTTATCTGTAAAAAAAAAAAAAAATTACATAAATACATGACAACTTTCAGTTACATAAATACATGGCAATATCCTTTGATGATTTATGTAATTTGTCATATTTATATGTAATTCGTCATGTTTATATGTGATTTGTCATGTTTATATGTAATTTGTCATTTGTCATGTTTATATGTGATTTGTCATTTGTTATGTTTATATGTAATTTGTCATGTTTATATGTGATTTATCATATTTATATATAATTTGTCATGTTTATATGTAATTTGTCATTTGTCATGTTTATATGTAATTTGGTATTTGGTCATGTTTATATGTAATTTGTTATGTTTATATGTAATTTCTCATGTTTATTATGTTTATATGTAATTTGTCATCTTTATATGTAATTTGTCATTTGGTCATGTTTATATGTAATTCGTCATGTTTATATGTAATTCGTCAAGTTTATATATAATTTGTCATATTTATATGTAATTTATCATTTGATCATGTTTATATGTAATTTGTCATCTTTATATATAATTTGTCATGTTTATATGTAATTTCTCATGTTTGTCATGTTTATATGTAATTTGTCATGTTTATATGTGATTTGTCATCTTTATATGTAATTTGTCATTTGGTTACGTTTATATGTAATTCGTCATGTTTATATGTAATTCGTAAAGTTTATATGTAATTTGTCATGTTTATATGTAATTTGTCATATTTATATGTAATTTGTCATGTTTATATGTCATTTGTCATGTTTATATGTAATTTGTCATGTTTGTCATGTTTATATGTAATTTGTCATGTTTATATGTAATTTTCGTCATGTTTATATGTAAAAATTAGTAACCTGATAACCTGCTATTCAGGTTTTCTAATTTTGGAGCCTACCAAAAGCGTATTTTATGGAGCTCATGGTAGAACCTCCCTTTAAGGGTGGTTTGGATGAAGGATTTGAAACAACAAAAAATAACTTCAAACTTTTGTACAAAAAAAGAAAAAGTTCTTCAAACTTGTGGTAGTTAAAGAAAAGTAGGTAGGTAAGTTTGATGATTTGTCTCAATAAAAAAGCTAATATATTAAAAAAAAAAAAAAACTTAAACTATTACGTTTTATTTAAATAAACTCTTATATTTTTATTGTATTTAATTAATTCCTTATTTTTTTATTTTTACTCATGAAAATCCTTAATTCTAATTGAAAAAAAAATTCATGTTATCTTATGAGCTAGCTGGCATTTGATGCTTACTAAGAGGTTAAACTGACACACTCAGATATTGTTGACGTAAGCCCCATTTGGATTCCATCGCGCCTATGGCGCAATGGAATCTGTGGGTTTTTGTGGGGGGAGTTTTCCCCCACTAAAGTAAAAGCTACTGGAGGTGCATTTGGATGCACCCCCAGTTGGCCACCAGTAGAAAACTGGACCCCCAGTGGAGGAGGGAAAACCCCCTTTTACCTCTTACACAATTTTTTCTTTTATTTTTTTTTAAATTTTATTTAATTTTTTAAAAATTTTAAATTATTTATGTTTTAATAGTTAGTTTTTAAATTATTTATTATTAGAATTTTAATTTATTTTTTAATATAAATATATTTTTAATAATTATTTAATATAAATATAATTTTAATAAATATTTTATTATTTAATATAAATATAATTTTAATAATTTTTAATTATTTATTATGTATATACATATTTTAATCTAATGCCTATAATAGACATTTTTCTTTCTCATTATAATTCACCTCACCGCTATCGCTGCGTTTGAATCCAAACACATATCCCATCATTGATTTTAATCTCACCGCTACAGTAACTAATCTCACCGCCATCGCTGTTTTTAATCTCACCGGAGTCAATCTCACCGTCCATCCAAATGGACCCGTAGACAAATACATCAAAAGTAAAAATAAAAAATAAAAAAACTTTTATGCTTTTTTTTCACATCAAAAATTTTGGAAGCCCATGGCATCTATGATTCTATGAATATTCTGACAACACTAAAAAAAATTGTAACAAAAACGCATTCTAGAAAGAAAGATGAGGCAAATTTGAAGTTTTTCTGCAGCATTTGATATTTTATCTGAATTGAATATTAAAGACGCTTGGATAATCCTGAACGTTATCTAGAACAGATGCGTACTAAATACAAAGAACTATATGAGAAGGTTGAGCAGCGAAAAAGATACAAAACAAATGGAGGCCATACAAATGGGAATAGTTTGTCGGGGGGGCGTTGGGCGTGGGGAAAGATTGAATGCTGCTTAGAGGATCGGGATCTCTATAAGAAGGTTGCCATCGAAGGATGAGGCACTGGAGGATAGGTTGACCAGTTCAATCTTTATGACTAGGGGTGCAGTCTATTTTTTGGTATAAATGAACGTTTGGTCAAGTCAATGTGCCACTTCAATATCCATGTGAGCTTGAAATATCAACTGGTTAACAGAAGTTTTTATGTTTTAGTTAAAATTAAAGATTTTCATGGATAAAAATCAAACAATAAAAGCTTGATTAGGTACAATAAAAGTATAAGAGTTTATTTAAATAAAATATATTAATTTAAGGGCTTTTTTAATATATTAGCAACAAAAAAAAAGAGATCTAGAGATCAGAAAAGCAATCTTGTTAGAAGTTAGAATTGAACTGGAAAAACAATGTAACTTCGGTCCATAATACAGGTTTTAGTAAAAATAAGCATTTCCTCTACTGATCACAATTTTTTAAACGGATCTCAGTTTTTTTTTTTTAATTTAATAATTCATATCTAATATTGTTGTCAAAACCTTTCTACATATTAAAAGCTTTCAAACTTAAATGAGTAGTCTGACTCTTGAATAAATCTATAAAAAGGTAAGCCGGTTTTAAACAAAATTACAAACTTACATTGTGAGAAGTGTTGGTCCAGTACAATCTATCCTCTAAATGCAAGATACTTGACTCTTTTATAATTCACACATATTTTAAATATATTCAGTTCACAGACATTCAACAACAAGATATAAAAAAGTAAGTAAATATTGATTCGGGTAAGCTTTTTAAACATTCTAACATTCTCTTTCATATTCTTTCTAGTGATAATGTCATGAATGACCCTGAAATTTATCAAATTTATCAATATGGTATCTGTACTTTAAAAATATTCAATGTGGTACCTGTACTATCAAACCGTGTATCACTGTGACACCTTGACCTAACACCGTTTAAATATAGATGATGATATGGCATTACCCAATCAGGTGATGACACATGGCAGCACCTAGTTTTTTAAAAATTAATATCTAAATTTTTGTAAAAAAAATTAAAAAGGGAAAAAATATTTTAAAAATATTAAAATTATATTTTTAAAAATTAATATCTAATTTAAAAAATAATTATATTGAAAATTTGAAAAATATTTTAAAAAATTAATATATTTTTTTCTTAATTTTTTTAAAAAAGTTAAAATTTATTTTAAAATTTACAAAATTAAAATATTTAATTAAAATTATTTTTTTAAATATAAAATATTTTAAAATTACTTGTTAAAAAATTTATAATATATGAAATTTTAAAAAAATAGAAAATAAATTTTATTTATAAAATTAAAATTAAAAATATAAAATAAAATAAAATAATTTTATTGGTTTAATTTTTTAAAAAACATTTATTAAAAAATTACAAATATGAAAATATTAAATTATTTTAATTTTTGTTAAAAATATTTATTAAAATTAAAAGGTGGAGAGAGAAAGAAAAAATAAAATAAAAAATTTATTTAATTTTTTAAATTAAAATAATAAATTTTTTGTTAATACACGTGACTTCACTATGTGGTACCACGTGTAAAGAAAAAATATAAATTTTATTTTTAAATTAAAAATAATAATAATTTTTGGTAATACAAGTGGCATCATTCTATTATATCACGTATTAAGTTTTCATTGGATACAAAAAACTATATTATCAATATTTAACAGTGTTACTGACAGATATTACAATAACACACAGAGTTAAAACATTAAGTACCAAAATATATTTTTTTTATCAGAATATTTCTCTTTTTTTTATTTACCGAAATACCACTGTTTTGAAATTAATTCTCAAAATCCGCTCATTTAAAATCAGCTGGAAAATCGCCATCCCTTATGGCGATTTCTCCGCGTAAAATTTTAAAAATAATTGAAAAAATACAAAGGGAAATCGCCACCCCCCATGACGATTTCCTTTGGTATATTTTGAAAATTTTTTCAATTTAACCAAGGGAAATCGCCATGGGAGGTGGCGGTTTCCCTTGGTCTTTTATTTTTTAAAAAACTTTTTTACTTAAATTTTATCATTTATCCGTTTGAAAAAAAATATACAAAATTTTAAGATTTAACCCTTAGAAAAAGAAAATCAAATTTTTCGAAGGCAACGGTAACTTGACCGTTACCTTCAAAAATCCCCTCCCACACCCTATTCTTCTATAAATACCCTCATCATATTTTCTACAACTTAATTTACTTTTCTTTCTTCTTTCTACAACAATATTTTTTTTCTACAACAATATTTAAAAATGACTTCATCATCACTATTGAAGTTGCAAGAAAATCACATATCCTCGGTTATATTTAAAGAAGTAAGTAAATTATTGTAATATTATTTGTATTACATTATCAAATTTTAGTAATTTTTTAATTATTATTATTTTTTCATTTTATAGTTTTATAATTTTTATATTGTTTAATGTTTTAATTATTATAGTTTTATCATTTTTTTAATTATTATTGTTATTTCATTTTATAGTTTTATAATTATTTATTTTTTTATATTGTTTAATTATTTATTATTATAGTTTTTTAATTATTATTTTTTTAATTTTTTAATTTTTTAATTTTATAGTTTTATAATTTTTATATTGTTTAATTTTTTATTATTATAATTATAAAATTTTATATTATTATTGTTTTTTCATTTTATAGTTTTATAGTTTTTTATATTGTTTAATTTTTTAATAATTATATAAATAATTTTAAAATTTTATATTATTATTGTTTTGTTATTTTATAGTTTTAGAATTTTTATATTGTTTAATTGTTTAATTATTATAGTTTTATAATATATTAATTTTTATAATTTTATAATTATTTTATTTAATTTAATTATGATACTCGTCGCTACGTTCGAGGAAATTTACATTGGAGGACCAGCATCCATCTATTATCGACCACTTAAGAAGAGTCGGATTTTATCATGCAACTCAAATTCGACGATTTTTGCTAAATCCCGACTTAATCAGTGCGTTGATCGAACGATGGAGATCCGAGATGCACACTTTTCATTTCCATTTGGTGAATGCATGGTAACTCTAGAAGATGTTGAGCTTCAACTTGGACTTCAGGTCCATGGCGATGCAGTTACAAGCGCAAGCTTGCTAGATTGGAATGAAGAGTGTCAAAATCTATTGGGCGCCGTACCTCCGGGTGAGTATGTATCTGGCTCAACGGTGAGACTAAATTGGTTGAAATCCTTTCAAAGTCTTCCATTACACGCAACTGAAGAACAGATACAATATGCTGCTAGAGCATATATTTTACGTTTGATTGGAGGATTACTAATGCCTGACAAATAGAGCAGTCGGGTACATTTAATGTATCTTCCATTACTACGTGATTTAGAGCATGCGACAAATTATAGGTGGGGTTCTGCGTGTTTGGCGATTTTGTATAGAGAATTGTGCCAGGCTACAGTTCCCAAAAGCCATGACATAGGTGGATGTTTAGTACTTCTACAATCATGGACTTGGTATCGGCTGCCATTTCTTGCCCCGCGCGTGGATGTTTCGGCTGTATATCCCCTTGCAAGCAGGTAATAATCTTTACTATTTTATTAATTTTGTACGAACTTGTATTTTTATAGGTCTATTAAGATTTTATACGCATTTTAACAAGTGGAGTAGGAGTAGAGATCTTACCGAAACTCTGACCGACCTTGCAAGTATAAGATTGCGACTGGATCAAGTAGGATATGATAAGGTAAATGTTTTGGTTGTTACATTCAAGTATTTTTTGTATTTAATCCATATGAAACTAATAATTTGTAATAATTATTTGCAATTTCTGTGGATGCCATATTCCTCAAGTGAAATTATGGCATGCATCCCATCGGATGCCTACAATAATTGTAATATATGGAAAGCAAACACAGCATTGATATGCTTTTCATATGTAGAGTGGCACCAAACTGATAGGGTGTTGCAATAATTTGGGATGCAACAACCAATTCTGCAAGAGCCTGTGAACCTTGATAAGGTTCACAAGATCGACATGCGTGGGCGTCATGAAGAATTCTGGCCTGCGAAGCATGAACATTGGATCTATTGGTGGAATATATGTTCTCAACGAATTTCGACAGGTTATCCGATTGTTGGTAATAATTTCAACTTATCTGATAATTACATAGGATGATATAAAAATGAAGGTCGACCTTTTGTTTGTCCACCGTCGGTGTATGAGGATGTTAGAAGTATGCCATTTACTGGACGAACTTCAACTCTAGTCCCTCCTACACAGGATATGGAAACTCCTAGACCTAGCCGACAACGTGGCGGATGCATGAACCGGCCTCATCAGAGTTCACTGCACCGAGGATGTCATTCAGTCATCCTGAACCTGAACGGGATCATGGAGTACCATCCAGTCATCGTTATTCCGTCAGTCACCCCGGATATGACATTGATGAGTGTTACCGACCATCACCACAATGACGAGGTTAGATGACCAGCTCCCAATCCTAAGTCCAAGTTCAGCATATCTAACATCAATGTATCAGTTTGGAACCGCTGCATCAACATTTGATGGTACATCATTTGTGGGTCCATCTAATAGTCAGGTTCCTTTTATGGGTGAACTAGGTGTTGTATCCTCCAGTAGTAGGTTTCAAATTTTTGATACAAAAAAAATGATGGATGACATACAACCGGAACCAGTGGCGATTAAAGCAAGAGGTCGTGGTCGATCGCGAATAAGTGCCACTGACGAGGTTGAACGACGGGTCCAACCACCACGCACTAGGAGAGCTCGACACTGTTACTCTACACCACGCAATAATTAGAATAAATGTACTTTTATCAATATAATGAGAATAATGTATTTTAAATTTGTAATATATAAATTTATATATTTTGCATTTCATGTTATTTATTTTAAATTTGTTGGGAAATTAATTGTTATTTTTAATTTTATTATTTATTTTCTTATTTATTATTGAATATATTTTTAATATTGTTAATTTTGTTATTTATTTTTAATTTTTTATTCAGCATATCTAACTAAAATGTTATTGTTGTTATTTAATTTATAAAAATATAATTTAATTTATTATAAATATATTTTTTTAAATGTTAATTTATAAAATTTCTTAATTTTATATAAAATAATAATCCAAATTACATGATAAGTAAAAAAAAAACTTACATAACATTTTCCCTTAATGGCAAAATATGTAAATATTACAGATTATGAAAACATGTAATTCCTTTATTGTTGATGCGAACTCTCCACCGATGTGCCAGATTGATGCGGACATTTTCGACAGCTATGACCTTCATTTATGCATAATCCACAACGTTTAGGTTGGCCTTTCTCCCTGAGGTCCATTTCATTACGAATACGATTTGATTTTGGCCGACCATAAGGATTTCTCCGCATTTCTTGATTATGACACACTTCTGGACCATCATATTGAGGCCAATAACCTTCATTTCCAACTGGTTGGAACTCATGTCTATAAACATTCAATATAGTTTCTAGTCTATAGACATTGTCCACATATTGCATGCAATCTACATGGACATGTGCACAAGCAGCAACTACATGTGAACAAAGAAACCTTTGTGCTTGAAACTTCCCACAATCACACCACATGTCACTAAGCTTGACTATGCAGTTCATTGTAGGAACACCCTCTTGTGGATCAACTAAATCTTCAATCAAAAAAGATTGATTTGCTCGTGTAAAATTACGAACAAAGTGGGAGTTAGCTTTCCTACGATTTTCTTGCATAGCCTGTGTGACTGTTTCACAATATGTGTGCCCTCCCTCCATCATTGCAATTTGCTTATTCCCCATCTTAACAAAAAGTGCAGCCAACCTATAATATGTTGATTGCACTAAAGCAGTAATGGGAAGATGACGCTTTCCTTTCAACATCGAATTGATAGATTCATCTAGGTTGGTTGTCATATGGCCATAACGTCTTCCTTGATCATATGATTGGGTCCACTTCTCCTTGGGGATCCTATCAAGCCAATTAGCCGCCTCTGCATTTTCTCTACGAAGATTCTCATACATGAAATGAAAATTCGATCGCCTCAACTCGTATCTTGATAAAATTAAAAACAAAAGACTTGTAAATTTCAGTATTAATTTATATACTAAAGGAAATATAAGAGATAAAATAACTATGATTCGATTCCATACCCATGTTAACAATGTGTCGACGCAATTCCTTATTATTAAACTTCTTCATAAAGTTAGCTGCAATGTGTCGAATGTAGTACACTGAATATGCATGTGGAGGATTCCATCCACTACCATCACGTCTAATCGCAGCTTTGATGGCTTCATGTCGATCAGACATCAAGCATATGCTAGGATGTTTTGTCACATGTCTACGCAAATTAGTGTGAAAGAATGACCAAGCCTCCGTTGTCTCAATCTCCACAATGGCAAAGACAATTGGCAGTATGTTTCGGTTGCCATCTTGTGTAATTGCTAAAAATAATGTTCCTTTGTATTTTTCATACAAGAAAGTATCATTTATTTGCATAATAGATTTACAATACGGATACCCTTCAATGCACGATTTGAATATCCAAAAGAGTCGATGGAATATTCTCTTACCCTGGACCAGTCGATCACCGTGATATGCAGGTACCATTTGCAATTCCACAATTGTACCAGGAACGAAATGTTGCATTGCACCTAACCATTTAGGTAGCTCATTTTACGATCTATCCCAATCGCAAAAAACTCAAACAATTGCCTTTTGCTTTCCACGCTTTCTTATAGGAGGTGATGTATCCATACGGATTCGCATCTCCGCGATCGAAACTGAAACGGAGATCTCTGTATTTGCTTGGAACAATGACAGAATGCATGAACAGATCATGTTAGAATCTAACTTGCAATGATCTTGTGAAATCCTCCCCGATGTGCAAGTATGAGGTCTTTCATATGTTCTAATCTCCCATGCCTGTTTCTTCTTCATAAATGTTGCCCTTATTCTCCAATTGCACCCTTTCCCATACATTAGACATTTGGCATAATATTTGGTCCGTTCAGATTCAATTACTCTGTAATCTATAGAGTTTTTGATGTTATAATGCTTAATAGCTGAAAGCACAGCCTCTTTCGTTGGAAATTGTAACCCAACACACAGATCAACTGTCGATGGATCAAAAGTCAGAGGCGTAGCAAATGTATGAGCATACTCAGGAAATTTTGGCAGTTGCATTGCCTCCATATCCAGGATGTGCATATGGGATGAAGCCTCATATGGGGGAAGATCTCCATGAGTGTTGACCCCAGCAGCGACGACGTCTGGGTCAGAATCATTGTTGTCATCACTTGCGAATTCAACATCCTCTTCTTGCTCACTAACCAACATATTCACCATGGACTTCAATGGCGGAACAGGATCAACACCAGCTGGCTCATATTCGAGGGCAGTAGGAATTGTTTGTGAGACTAATGAATTATGAAATGTTGTAGCTTGAGATAGCGGAAAGACTTCTTCTGTGGGAATGTCGTATGTAGTGTGAACATAGAACGGCCCAGAATCATCATCTTCTGTTGGAAAGTTTTCTATAGTGCGAACATGTGAAGGCCCACAATCATCTTGAACATCCTCTATGTCAACATATAACTTAAATACACCATCATTTGCAAATTTCTTGTGAGCATAAAACATGCATCTGACATCATCATCATCTTCAAGTGAAAATGTTCTATATAGGACACATCCTTCACCAATAGAAAGAGAATGCCTATACTTAATCTCTGAAACTCTTTTTCTATTTCCAGCTTTAATTTTTGTATGAATTTACAACTTCAGTTCCTCTAATGTGACATCTTCATCAACACGAAAGCTTTTAGGACGTTCACAATCAAAGGTAGCATATTCGTCAGTATTATGAATTTGGCCATTATAGTAGACCAATGCGATCACTCTGTTACTCATGTTGTGTAATAATGAAACTGAGAAGGATGGGAATGGAGGTATTATCACTCAGCAAAAGAAATAAGAAAAAGATAAGGATAAGAATGAAGGGTATTAGCATTTAGAAAAAATCTGATTGAAAAACTGCTGTAGTGGGTATTGTAAACCTTTATTAGTATTATGAATTTATAATGGTTCATTGTGTTGTACCAGATGACAAATCCCATCCTTTGTACAGGACGAAATCTGATTCCCATTTGTTGGCTAGGGTTAATTGACTGAAAAACTGATAACTCATTCAATGCAAAAACTGATGATAAATCTCATCTTTTATACCGGACTGTCCAATAGTCCCATCCATTGCAGAAGGAATCCAATTCTAATATTTTCTGCAGCATTTGATTGACTTGAAAATAGCTGAAACCTATCCCTAACCCTAAATCATTAGTCTCATCCATTGTAGAAGGAATCCAATTCCAATATTTTTTG
Source organism: Fremontodendron californicum (assembly GCA_030761205.1). Classification (NCBI taxonomy): domain Eukaryota; kingdom Viridiplantae; phylum Streptophyta; class Magnoliopsida; order Malvales; family Malvaceae; genus Fremontodendron; species Fremontodendron californicum. Next base: position 33,518,912 of record JAULJL010000005.1, read on the forward strand.
CAGCATTTGATTGACTGAAAAATAGCTGAAACCTATCCCTAACCCTAAATCATTAGTCCTATGCATTGCAGAAGGAATCCAATTCCAATATTTTCTGCAGCATTTGATTGACTGGAAAATAGCTGAAACCCTAACCCTAAATCTGGTCAATAGTCCCATCTATTGCAGAATGAATCCAATTCCAATATTTTCTACAACATTTGATTCACTGAAAAATAGCTGAAACCCTAACCCTAAATCATTAGTCTCATCAATTGCGGAAGGAATCCAATTCTAATATTTTATGCAGCCTAAAATTAAAATAAGAAATAAAATTTAATTTTATATAAAATTAAAATAAGAAATTAATTTTTAATTTGTATAAAATTAGTATAATAAATCAAATTTTAATACATATAAAATTTAAATAAGAAATCAACTTTTAATTTTTATAAAATTTAAATAAGAAATAAAATTTTATTTTATATACAATTTAAATAAGAAATACATTTTTGTAAAAATAAAATTTTAATAAGAAATAAAATTTTATTTTATATAAAATTTAAATAAGAAATAAATTTTTTTATATAAAATTTTAATAAGAAATATTTTTTTATAAAAAAATTTAATAAGAAATAAATTTTATTTTTTATAAAATTAAAATATTAAATTAAATTTTATTTCTTATAAAATTTCAATAAATTTTTTTTTATTTTATAAAATTAAGTAATTAAATAAATTTTAAAATCTTAGTATATATATTTTTTAAAAATAAAACAAACCAAGGTAATTTTTTTTTAGTTAATTTTTTTTTATACCGATTTGTTACAGATCTCACATATAAAATTTAAATAAAAAATCAAATTTTAATTTATATAAAATTTAAATAAGAAAAAAAATTATTTTATATCTAATTTAATTAAGAAATAATTTTTTTTTTTATAAAATTTTTAATAAGAAATAAAATTTTATTTTTTTATAAAATTAAAATAAGAAATAAAATTTATTTTTATAAAATTTTAGTATATATATTTTAAAATAAAAATAAAAAAACAAACGAAGGTAATTCTTTTTTATACCCGTTTGCAATTTTTAAATTTAAAATGCAAAATTTTAAAAAAAAATTTGCATTTTTTTTTTCAAACAGTTAAATGTTAAAACTTAAGTAAAATAAATTTTTTTTTATAAAAATAAAAGACCAAGGGAAATCGCCACCCCCATGGCGATTTCCCTTGGTTTTTTTCAATTTTAAAATTTTACGCTGGGAAATCTTCATGGGGGATGGTGATTTCTCAGCTGATTTTAAAACGAGAGGATTTTGAAAATTAATCTCAAAACATCGGTACTTCGATAAATAAAAAAAACAACAGTATTTTGATAAAAAAACTAAATAGATATTTTTAAAATACATGTACTTAATTGACAAATTTGATAAGTTAAAACATTATCCTTTCTTTCTATTTCCCAAAAAAACTTCTAAACGTTCATTGATTAAAAATCTTTTGAATATCACATAGCGCTTCAAAAGCTAAATTTTTTTTTAAAAAAAAATTACAATTTTGTAGGTCAGAAGTCTCCATATGATATGGAGACTTCTGACCTACATTATGAAAAATTTTCAAATAATTTAAAATTTTGACTATTTCACAACGGTTAAAAAAAATTTAATTCAAAATTTGTAACCGTTTTAAATTTTAATTTTAAGATAAAAAAAATTAAAGGCAATGGTTAATTGACCGTTTCCATCCCATCCCCCACCTATAAATACCCCCTCCCCTTCATTTTTTTACATCAATTTTCATACACTTCTCTCTCTCTCTCTAAAATTTTCAAACTCTCTAAAATTTTCTCTTAGTGTACAAATTCAAATGGTTTCATCGTTATTAAGGTTGCAAGATAAGCACATATCCGCGGTTATATATGAAGATGTTAGTAATTTTTTATAATTTTTTATCATATTTTTTATAATATTTTTTATAATTTATCATTATTAATTTATTATTAATTTTGTATTAATTTTGTTATTAATTTTTATAAAATTATAAAATTATTATTTATAATAATAATTTTATAATTAATTATATTTCAAAGAGATTGCATTATTAAATTTTTTTTATGATTTTATAATTATTTAATTTAATTAAATATGAACAGGACCCTGTTTGCGTCTTACGATCGAGAATTCTTTTTTCGAAGATCCGCATCCATATATTATCGACCACTTAAAGAGTGCCGAATTTTATTATGCAAGTCAAATTCAACAATGTATGCTTTTACTGGACTTAATTAGCGTGTTAGTTGAATGATGGAGACCCGAGACGCACACTTTTCATTTGCCGTGTGGTGAATGCACAATCACTTTAGAAGATGTTGCGCTCCAACTTGGACTACCAGTGGATGACATGCCAGTTACAGGCACAAGTCTTCTAGAAAGAAATGAAGAGTGCCAAAATTTATTAGGCGTTGTACCTCCAGAAGAGTGTTTGAAGGGCTAAATGGTGACAAAAACGTGGCTGCAGTCATTGCAAAATCTTCCCGAACACGCAAGTGAAGAAGAGGTAAAATATGCTGCTAGAGCATATATTTTACGTTTAATTGGAGGAATGCTAATGCCGGACAAATCGAGCAGTCGGGTACATTTAATGTATCTTCATTGCTTCGTGATTTAGAGCACGCGGCAAATTATAGTTGGGGTTCTGCGTGTTTGGTGGTTTTGTATAGAGAACTGTGCCGGGCTACAGTTCCCGACTGCTATGACATAGGTGGATGTTTATCGATTGCCATTTCTTACTCCGTGCGAGAATTTTCCGTCTATATACCCCCTTGCAAGCAGGTAATAATCTTGACTATTTTTATTAATTTTGTACGAACTTGTATTTTTATTAAGTCTATTAAGATTTTATATGCTTTTTAACAGGTGGAGTCATACTAAAGATTGTAGCGATATTCCGCTCGACCTTCGAACTATAAGATCACGACTAGATCGATAAGCATATCAAAAGGTAAATGTTTCGATTGTTACATTCAAGTATTTTTGTATTTAATCCATATGAAACTAATAATTTGTAATAATTATTCGCAGTTTGTGTGGATGTCGTATTCTTCAAATCAAATTATGGCATGTCTTCTATCAGATACAACTAATAATTGCAATATATGGATAGCAAACACAGCATTGATATGCTTTGCATATGTAGAGTGGCACGCTACTGACAGGGTGTTGCAACAATTTGGGATGCAACAACTAATTCCGCAACCACTGGCGAACCTTGATAAGGTTCACAAGATTGATATGCGTGGGCGCCACGAAGTATTTTGGCCTACGAAGCATCGACAATGAATCCATTTGTGGAATGAACGTTCTGAACAAATTCCGACAGGTATACTCATTGTTCGTAATAATTTCAACCCATCTGCTGATTACATAAGATGGTTTAAAAATGAAGGTCGGCCTTTTGTTTGTCAACCGTCGGAGTTTGAGGATGTTAGGAGTATGCCATTTCCCTGACAGACTTCAAATCCAGTCCGTCCTACACACGAAATGAAAGTTCCTACACCTAGCCGACAACGTCAGCGGATGTGTCAACCGGCCTCATCACATGCGGCAAAATTCACTGCACCGAGAATGTCATTTAGTCATCCTCAACCTCAACCAGAACATGGCGTAGCATCTAGTCATCGTCATTCCGTTAGTCACCCCGAATTTGATGTTGAAGATATTTACCGACCTGAACCGTCAACAACGAGGTTAGATGACCAGCTTCTCACACCAAGTCCAAGTTCAGCATATCTAACTTCAATGTATCAGTTTGGAACCCCTACGTCAGCATTTGGTACTACATCACTTGTGGGTTCATCTAGTAGTCAGGTTCCTTTTATGGGTGCTGGCTCCTCGAGTAGTGAGTTTCTATTTTTGATGCAGAACATGTGAGTCCCTCTAGTAGTGCTTTCACATCGACTGATATGGGTGAGCATGCGGATCACATAGAACCAGAACCAGTGGCGGTAGGTCGAGGATGAGGTCAAGGTCGACAACGAATATGTCCCACTTACGAGGTTGAACGACGGGTGCAACCAGCACACAATAGAAGAGCTCGACATTGTTGCTCAACACCACGCGATACGGGAGCTCCTCCGTAAATAATTAGAATAAACGTACTTTTTATATAATAATCACGTATTTTTTAGAAGATGTTTTTAATAATATACGTTTTGTATAATAATCATGTACTTTTTATATTTTTCTTTTATTAAATGTAAAAATTAACCGTTATTTTAAAATTTTAAATGATTATTTATTAATTTTGTTATTTAAATTTTATTATCAATTTTGTTATTTAATTTTTTTATTTATTATTTAAAATTTTAATTTTGTAAAATTAAATTTCAAAGTTAATTTTTTTTTTTTACCGTTTTAAAACAGTAACATACTTGAATGTATAAATAAATAATTATATATATAAAAAATATATTTAGAATTAATTAAATAATGTAAAATTAAATAATTAATTAATTATATATAAAAAAATATTATCAAAAAATATTATTTAATCTTTTAAAATAATTTTAAAAAATTACTTTTTTTTTTTACAAAAATACTTTAATAATGTTATTTTTAAAATTAAAAAATATACTTTAATTACAAAATTAAAAATTAAAAAAAAATGGTGTTGGGAAATCGCCATATCATATGGCGACTTCCCAACATTATAAAAAAAAATAATAAATTACAATTGAAAGTCGCCATATTTCAAGTTCAATATTTTTAATTTAACAAAATTTATAGCTCGGAAGTCGTATAGCGACTTCCAAGCAAGATTTTTTTAAAAAAAATAAAATTTTCAATTGAAAAATTGTCATATCATATGACAATTTTTCAATTGATTTTAAAATGAACGTATCATAATTTAAAAACATTGGTAGTTTAATAAATTTTTTTTTTATTTTTAATAATATCTAAATAAAAAACGACTGTGGACATCGAAGAACTCATATTTTTTTATTCATAAAAAACCTAAAACACTCGAAAAAATCCAGTAACCTAGTATTTGGAGTTGCCGGTTTCAAACCCAAATTGCGAGATGACGTGGCTTTATAACAGCCCCGCGTATCCAAAAGCGTGTGCTAGTGCGAGTGCTGCTAGCATTCCTCAAAAGGCAATTGAAAATCAGATCTGCGCCGGACACTCACACCCTACACGCTCCACTCGCTGCCTAAGTTCACGCGCCCTCTCATTTCGTCTTCGAGACAGAAGCGAGAGAGCCAGAAACAGAAAGAGAGTGTAGAGGAAAAAAAAAAGGAGAAAATTTCCCAATCCAAACGAGGGTTAGGGTTATACCTAATCTGGATAACGATTTCCACGCTCGATTCTTCCAACTGATAAATCAAAGATGGGCGCTAATCCGTCACCAACAGACTCGACCACCGATCTCGATGAGCAGATCTCGCAGCTCATGCAGTGTAAGCCACTTTCGGAGCAGCAGGTACCTTTTTTTTTCTCACGATCTGTTTGTTTTCCAAGAAAGGACGGAAATTTGTGAGGAATTAATTCAATAATATAATTTTTTTTTATTTGTGAATAATCGAATAAGCTCTGTTTGTCTGCGAAATGAATATCAAAAATGATTTTGAATTAACTTTATTTTAGATATTATTATTGCAATATTTAGTGCTAAATCTTTTTACTGTTTAAATTTTAACTTAGAGTTAATGAATAAAAAGTGCAACTATTGTTTTGCTCCAATTCAAAGCAGAAAGAGAAAAGGTTTTTTTATTTATTCGATGTAGGTACTTTCGAAAGAACTCAGGGTATTTGCACGGAAAAATGTTGTGTGTTTAAATGCTCTTACTGTCGGAGTTTTCTTCGTTTTATTTTAATTATGTTGTTCTAATTTTGGTCACTTGAAGCTCTTCCTTTTCTTTCCTGTTTTGTCTTGTGGAATATAACTGTTAGTAACTGTATTTTTTTCATGTTGCCTTGTTTAGGTCAGAGCATTATGCGACAAGGCAAAGGAAATATTAATGAAAGAAAGCAGTGTCCAGGTTTATTATCTTAGTCTTGCTTGTGTTTAGTCTCTAATTTCAGGCGTCTGTGATCTATATTTGTTTATTTACCAATGTATTTTGGAGATGTTGAGATTGCTCGTCCTTGAACTGGGAAAACATTGATTTGTTTTGTTTTATTTATTTTTATGACAGCCTGTGAAAAGCCCTGTGACAATTTGTGGCGATATTCATGGGCAGTTTCATGATCTTGCAGAACTTTTTCGAATTGGAGGGAAGGTACTTGTTCTGACTGTGACCGTTGTTTTTTGTATTCAGTTCTTCTGTTTCAGCTGAGGGAATGTGTAAAATAATTAGTTGAGACCTCAATGTTTTGAAGATTGGAGCTCTCCAGAGGTATCTTGATTGAGCAAATGTGTAGTGAGGATATTTTTAATTTATGCTCTTTAATGCGTTAGACATGTAAGCGTTTTGTATCCAGCACTTTCATGCATAAGAGTTCTGTTTTGATAAAAAATTTCTACTTAAATCTTTTGCCTCTTTTAGCCATTAGATAATGTTTTATCAGTGTCATTCGGGCATTCTTAGGATGTTTTACAACTTATCATATGCTTTTTCCCTCATCTGTTACACATTTTTGATCTATTTTTTCCTGTGCTCATGATCGGTCTTTCCTTTGAGCCTATGCCTTACAGTGTTTTATCCTAATTGGCAGTGTCCGGATACAAACTACTTGTTTATGGGAGATTATGTGGATCGTGGGTACTATTCTGTTGAAACCGTTACGGTATGTACATGTTAAATTACAAAATTCCTTTTTCCACCCTTGTCACGAAAATTCGCGTTTAGTTTATGCTAAAGTATGGTCTAGAGGCAGAAACAACATATTATGAAGAAATTTCAATAAGACTTTTAAGGGTTCTCACTGCTAGCTGTGTGAATGAAATTTGGCCACATCCTCCTATCAGCACCAGGAAAAAACACCTGACTTGGTTTGATGTCAATGGCCTTTAACACTATGAATTTGAGATGCCTTTGCCTTTTCGAAGATTTCTGTTGTTGTTGGGCTACTAATACTGGTTAAAGAGATGGTGAGCTCATTAGATTTTCCTTTGGATAAGAGTTTTAAGTTTATAGTTACTGCATTTTCTCTTATGTATCACTTTTGGTTCTCTATCTAGGAAGCACTTTAAATTCGACGTAATTCAGGAGGAACGTGATGGGGAACTTTTTTTTTGCGGTTTTTGTCACTGCTTTCCACTTCAATGAGAGTATACTCCATGCTAGATATTTCTTAAAACACTGGAGTCAAATGATGTTGCCTACTGTTCTTTTTTCTGTTCGTAAAGATGCATATTTATTACGTTCATAGACAGTTTTGCATTTTCTAGCATAATCTTTGTAAGTCGAGATCAACAACTTAGAGATCAATAGCAAACTTAAGCCATTCAAGCATTCCATTTGGATGATACTGATTTTTTGCTCTTTCAGCTATTGGTGGCTTTAAAAGTCCGTTATCCACAGCGGATTACCATTCTCAGAGGAAATCATGAAAGCCGCCAGGTACAGTCTGCATCTTCTTCCAGGCCTTCCCTCCTTGTCCAAACACATTTGCACATGTGCAAAAGTTTGACATTTTATGGTGTTATATTTTGCAATTTGCATATCTGAGTCTTAATTCAGAGTTTTATAATGAACTCTTGACCAACTATCATAGTGAATGTCACGCTAATTCTTGAGCCATTCCTTTTCTTTTTGGCAGATCACTCAAGTTTATGGGTTTTATGACGAATGTCTGCGAAAGTGAGTTCAATGCACAACCTTCATTTCAAAGGCTGTATATTATGAGCCATCGATGTACTAGCTATACTAAATGTCTTCTTATTCTTTATCTTTTTTCTTTTCAATGATATTTTTAAACTACTCTTTTTTTTCCAGTTAAGAAAATAAAGTGGTATTGTATTTGCTTTAATTGATATGATATATAAAACTAGTAGATTTGAGTTTTTGGAATTATACCCTTCAGATAAATTGCAGTCATGTGGAGACAATATAGTTGCTTCTTCCTCTTGCAAATCAATGATAATACTTCTGGTGTTTTACTTACAGGTATGGCAGTGCTAATGTTTGGAAGATCTTTACAGACCTTTTTGACTATCTTCCATTAACTGCTTTGGTGAGTAGAAGTTTAGAACTAGTACAAGGTGATACTATTTTGATTTCAAGTAATAGAAATGCAAATTCAAGGAAAGAAAGAACTAAGAAAATACATATCGGCTTTAGTCTTTTTGATATTTGACATTTATGTTTTAGTGGGCTTCTATTTCATTTGCCTTTGCAATTGACTATTTGATGCAGGGTAGAAACTAGGACAGTAAACAAGATAGAAAGTAGGCTGCGATTGAGTAGGACTTTTTAGGTTTAGAGGCAAATCTGCCAATACCTTTATTGAAGAGTTAAAACTCTGAAAAATAATAATAATAATCTAATCGGCTGTTACCCTAAGTTGGGGTATTTATAATAACCCTAATTATTAAAAGTCACATGCCTATCACATGACCTAAATAAATACTTAAAAGCATAAGACTTCTACTTAAATATAATAACTAAATAAAATAGGCAATAACTAAATAAAATAAGCATAATAAAATAATCTTAAGTCTATGCTCCCGCATCAATCTCCCCAGGTTAAAAGATAGCTGAATCTGTTGAATAAGCTTTGGTTACTTCTGCATAAACTTCAAGATTAATATTCCCATGTTCCAATTCCTTTTTCATCTTGAGAACCCAATCCTGCAGAAACATGCTAGTGAAACCATTAGTCAACTCTTGGTGGTTGTCTTGATGTATGTGTTCCATATGAGTAGCCTCGCCATTAACACTAGATGATGGCAGCATGGACTCTGGTTGAAAAACGGGCTTTGCTGTCCATAAACCTGAGTTGTCATCACGAGTGTATATCTGCGGGGTTGCATACCATTCATGGCGATCAACCGTGACCAAGACAGACTTTCTCCGATGACGATCCATGTAGCTTTTATATTCTAAAGGTGCCCGAGCACCCCAAGACAGCTTAGATAGAACAGAAATTAAATCCTCAAGTTTTGATATCTCCTCACCAGCTAACGTCTTAATGATGGCATGTCGAGGAACTCTAGCTCTAAATTTCTGTTTCCAACGTGGTCTTGTAAATATCTTAGAACCTGCCAAGTGATCAAGCATGTCCTCCAAGCATGGAATTGGGATAGTAATTTTGTCTATGGCATGTTGAATGCTCCTCATTGGTGGTAAGCCTTGTGGCAAGGTTTCACCAACCAATTCAGCAAACTTGTCTAACAACCTTTGAACTACAACAGGTTGTTCTATGAGGTCCCCATCATAGCCAACACTATTTGTAACCTTGCTGATAACAGCGAACATCACCCCTGCTTCCTTGCCTTTATCCTCAAACTCTTCAACTGTTCGAAACCCATTCAATTTGCTAGTTTCGAATGTTGTTGCCAGCACCCTCCTAACTATCAATGATTCTCCTTGTGCTGGATAGATATCTACATCATCACCCTCGTCATTATATTCATCATAAATAGGATCCGGCAATTCCTTGCCTCCCTCCTCAAGTTCATCCTCAAAACCACCTTTCGGCATGTCAAAAGGGTCGTGGTCACCTTCCGGAATCTCCATTCGGGCTCCCACATGTCCCTGTCGCTGTAAGGCTCGTACAGCCCGCGACAATTCGTCAATCATACGCCACATCTCAGTTAATTCTGTTTGCTGCCCTTGATTTCCCCTGGCACGACCTGTACCACGTCCAACCATGGTTGATGGTGATTCTCGACACAAAACAAGGATCTTGTTAAGCTCTGATACCAATTTGATGCAGGGTAGAAACTAGAACAGTAAACAAGATAGAAAGTAGGCTGCGATTGAGTAGGACTTTTTAGGTTTAGAGGCAAATCTGCCAATACCTTTATTGAAGAGTTAAAACTCTGAAAAATAGTAATAATAATCTAATCGGCTGTTACCCTAAGTTGGGGTATTTATAATAACCCTAATTATTAAAAATCACATGCCTATCACATGACCTAAATAAATACTTAAAAGCATAAGACTTCTACTTAAATATAATAACTAAATAAAATAGGCAATAACTAAATAAAATAAGCATAATAAAATAATCTTAAGTCTATGCTCCCGCATCACTATTATTGTTGTCCTCCATACATTTATTGTTATGTTACTAGTATTATATTATCTTAGTTTAAAATATTCATTCCCATTTCAATTGTGGGGTTTGAATGACTCTAATTGTCTTTTTGGTTGGGCAAGAAAAAGTTGGGATTTATAGCTTGCTATAATCTCATTATAAAGCATATTGAGATCATTCTAAACAGAAACTAGAAGTCTCTTAGTTCCTAACCTTTAAAAAATAGCATAAAGTTTTCGAGAATGTCATGGAAGCAGTTGACTGTTTCTTGTGCTTATGTTTAAGCTAGATTAAAGACACTGCTAAAGAAATTCACAAATATGGTTTTCACTGCACAAGAAGATTAATTATTTAATGATTAATGTAAACTCAAGATAAACTAAAGAGATATAAGAAACTTTGCACCTCCTAGAACTGAAGTGGAAATGATGGTAGTTAAAATGATTTTGGTGTTTCTATTCACTGATGTAGTGCCGATTTCTTCATTTTAGGTGGAGTCAGAAATATTTTGTCTGCATGGTGGATTGTCCCCTTCAATTGAAACCCTGGATAATATAAGAAACTTTGATCGTGTTCAAGAGGTTCCTCACGAAGGGCCCATGTGTGATTTATTGTGGTCTGACCCGGATGATCGATGCGGTTGGGGTATCTCACCACGTGGTGCTGGATATACTTTTGGTCAGGTAACTAATGTTCTGAGTGACCATTCTTTGACGTTTTTGTGGTTGCCTTACCTTTTATTTCAGTTTTTTAATATCAAAATGTTGCATTCCTCTCTGCAGGATATATCTGAACAATTCAATCACACGAACAGCTTAAAATTGATTGCTAGAGCTCATCAGCTGGTTATGGATGGATTTAACTGGGCACATGTAATCATGATTCCTAAAAGTTAAAATTATTACTATTATTTTTGCTCGTCTGCTTAGTACAAATTGCTTTGGGTTTTTGAATTCACAATTATTTCCTTGGAACAGGAACAAAAGGTGGTTACCATATTTAGTGCCCCTAATTATTGTTATCGCTGTGGAAACATGGCTTCTATCTTGGAAGTTGATGATGATTGCAAGAGTCACACATTCATCCAGGTCTCTGTCTCTCTCTTCTCTCCCCCTTTGTCCTCTTTCTTCCCCTCCTTCCTCTTTTCCTTTCCCTATCCATACATGCACATTTGTACACAAATAAAGGTAAAAGAGCAACAGCTAGCTTTTGAAATTGAATTCTTGGATGCTTGTTTGCGTGTTTGTAAAATTGTTAAGTTCAACTTGCTGCAGTTTGAGCCAGCTCCAAGGAGAGGAGAACCTGATGTCACCCGTAGAACGCCTGATTACTTCCTCTGAAGCATCTATACGCCATAACTGATTCAAGATACTCAACTTTTCTTCCTCTCCTCCCTCCCCGTACATAGTCAGGTAATTGTGGATCCTTTGCAGAAATCTGTTGCATCTACTACCTGCCACTTCTTACATGCCATGTTCTTTTTGGTGATGGTGAGCACCTAAAGCATGCATACTAGGCTGGGAAGATGGCCTTTAATTTGTCTTACATTTGGATATTCTGTCAAAGAGATTGCATAGCTGATGAAAGACTTGACAGTATCGAATGTATTGATTATGTAGATTTTTGTGTTTGTTTTTATTTCTGTTTTCCCTTTTTTTTTTTTGTTCGACCTATCTTTTTGGGCTCTGTACCGGAGATGGAAAAGTTTAATACTTAGTGGGTGTTTTTACCTTTTTGTGAAATTATCTCATCCATTTTCAGTGGAATTTTTAGACTCGACAAGTGAGGTTAGTAGCGTGAACATACTCCTTAGTGTATAAGAAACGAACTCGAATTATGATTCTGTTTTTCTTTTCCCCGTTTATCAATAATTCTCGTGTTTTATCTATACATCAGAACCTTAATATTTATCTAGAATAGGGTGTGTAATTCAGAAGTTGAGTTGTAATTCGTGTTCTAATTTTTCCTTTGCCGTCCTTTTGGTTGAAATATCCACTCTAAAATTAAAGAACGGCAATGGGGTCAGGTAGGAATGATCAGATTTAACAATGGTTGTGTACCCCGTCAGTGAGGCTAAGTAGGATTCCAAGTAACAAAAATATTTCCTGCTTCGAGTTTGGGGCATGAAATTTCCTACTAGACCGAATCCATAGATGCTCTATATTTTTTTCTCCTCTAATATTCTATTTCAATATTAGAGTTGAAAAAAGGAGGAATAGATTGTTTCATTTTTTAAGTTTGTAAAAGAGGCTGCAGTCGGGAGATATGAAAAGAGGTTACGGATATTGAAATTCGAATTCAAAGTCTGTTGGATGTTTTTTAAAAGTGATTATATGAATCAATTTGATTAAATTCGAATTTATTGTGAAAGTTTTTTTTATGCTATGTTTGGAAACATGAATTTGAAAATTTGAATTTTAATTTCATTTGCTATATAAATTGTGATAATAAAATATATACATTATTGTTATATTTTTTTGTGTTTTATTATATAATTTATTTACTTTTGAAATTTAAATTTTCAAATGTAATTTTATGATGTCTATTCTATCAGTTTTAGGTTCTACTTGTCTCAGTTCGAACTTCCAAGTAAGTTGCAATGCGGCATGTTCGAGCCGTTGACTGGTTTGGGCAGATAACAGTAGAAATTTAAAGATTTGTTCTTAAAAGGATACAGGTTTAGGAAGAGCTATAAAAATTATTGGCAATCCATAAATTGACAAGAGGAAGCAGAGACCAAAATGCATTTGCCATTGGGCTATAAAAATTAAAAACAAAGGAAGCATACAAATTGCAAAATGGAAGATTAACTGGAAGATATTAATCATTATCTCATTCTTCTATTACTTACTTTATTCCTGCTTCTCACAAAAAATTAAAACTGTAAATTGGACCTGATAAATTATATATAATTTTTCATTTCATTTTTCTGGGTACATGTAATATTGAACTACACAATGAGAGGTAGTTCTCTCCCATCTAATAAAAAACTCTCAATCTCACCCAGTCCATCCAGAACTCGAGATCTCCTAAATAGAATTTTAAGTTCTAACTACTTCGATGTCCTTTTGGAGACTTGAATTTTCATTTCATTAACGTATAAAAAAAAGGGGCAACTCAGTAGTAAACAAAAATGTTATCTATAAATTAGCAGCATGCAATAGCTATGTTGTTCCGACTCTTCATTTTTCTTAAAATACTGTCCGACGCATATTCGTACATGTGTATGAGGATATGATCCCCAAGGACTCTCGAAATACATGAAAAAACTTAGAATAAATCAAACATACCCGTATCGAACACATACCCGTGTCAGACACTCAAACCCCAGTCTGAGTAACATAGTGCAGCAGTAAAACATGCTAATCATGTAAGTACCAAGGACAAGCATCACAAGTTCAGGTAAGAAAAGAGAGATGGAACGAGATCTACCACTGACCATGCAAGGCCTGCATATTGAATGAATCTAATACCTGTGTCCACATCAAATAAATCTTGGCGAGAGAAAAAGAACATCTTTTGAATATAACTTGATTGCTTAATCTCACTGGATTTCTTCTCAGTACTTGAACCATTAAGCATTGGGATGTAGCTGCTTGATTTTATTGGGATACCTAATGTATTTGATACCATAGGAAGAATCCATTTTGCAAGAGCCTTGCTGCAGAACTTGACAATCAGGATTGTTGGTATCCCAACAAGCATTCTTCCCAAAAAAGCAGGGATTGCGAGTTGCGAGGTAAATATTCGTGGAACCGCTTCATGGTGGAACTGGTGGTAAGTCTGCTGAACCCCAGCCACCTGGTTTAACATTACCACTTTAGGTTATATGGATGAATGTGAAAGCAACCTTTTATCCCTGTTGGGTGCAGTTGAAGATACAAATAACATAAATTTTTGTTTCTAAATGACATTTATTAAACAAGTGATATTTATATTATCTCAATAAATGGTGCTCACTTATCCAGTAACATGCATGTCTATGAATAATTTTGAGTTCCTATAAATACAAGGCTTAAAGCAAATGCCTTAATTATGACGCTAGTAGAGTAGTTGATCTGTTTCATCATGTAAAGGTATCACACAACGTAGCAACAATGAATGCTATCTCCATAACCACATCTATACCGATAATAAGGGCACAGAATTTTACTCCTAGTAAATTTTCAAAGCATGAGGTGATTCACTATTATAATGGTACCAAACACCATGCGGTATGTTCAAAAAGCACCAATCATATCACTTTCATAACTTCTTAGATGGTTTTCCTCTACCCCAATGCATTTGCTCCATCTTTTTTGTGTTGGCGTTTAGGTCGATATCTACTTATTCGTACCAATCATATTTGTCAAAATGCAGAACCCTAACTTAAAAGCTATACTTGGATTCGGGTGTGAGTGTCGGACATAAGTATGTGTCTGACTCGGGCATGTACAATTTTTTTTTAAGATTTCCATGTATTTAGAGGGTCCTTGGAGGATCATATCCCCATACCTATGTCCGGGTATGCGTCGGATACGGGTACTTCAAGAAAAATGAAGAGTCGGAACAACATAGCCTAAAAGTACTCTTGATACATCTTCTAAGTTATACAACAGCTTCAGAACTTTTCTTTGAAATGATAACCGGCATTTCTGTGGTATCTTAAAGCAGTCAGGAGTGCAATAAAATTGCAACATGTTTTGATTTTCCATCTAACAATAGACTTTTCGGAGGGAAACAAAGGGAAATTCTCTTTGGTGTGCTAAATCATGCAAATCCTAAGTTCCAAAAGAACTTGAAAAACAAAGCTAATTTTTATTGTACTCAATAGATAAGAGTCTAAGTAATTCCATAACCTATTATATACCCCAAAATCACCTCTAAATAGCCTATGATGTGACACAAAACAGTGCAGACCACCTTCGACATTTTCAAGGCACAAGCAACTGCAGCTAACTTATTAAAACAGGATAATATAGTTTTTTTCCCAGAGACAGATACATTTTTTCGTCTTTTCTTAAATGAAAACAATGCATCTCGCAATATCAATTCCTTGTTTTCTGATCTTAACTTCTTGCATTCAATAATGTCAATTAATTTTTAGAGACAGTAATTAGTCAAAGATGCATTGCCTATAAGAATTCTGGTAACAACAGACAGTAGCTAAGAATTGTTTCATGCTATATGGTTGATCGATTACTTACAATTCCTAAAGCAACACCGTTGAAGGCAGTATGGAACTCAAAACTTGGAGTCGGAAGCTCAGGAGTGGGATAAGCAAAAAGTAAGAGGAAGCTCAGGGCAGCCCAAAAAGATGTAACTGCAAAAGGGGAAGTAAGCATAAAAACTATAGAAAGTGAATATTATGTTTCAACATTGAAATATTCAACTAGAACCAGGAGTATATATTATGTTTCAAGCATTAGAATGCCAATCGTACTTTGTAAGGTAAAAAGTCTGGTCATTTTAATCAACAGAACTGAGGACAAGGGAATAGAAGACTGACTTAACCTATGTTACTCAGACCCGGATGTGAGTGTCGGACACTGGTATATGTCCAACACGGATATGTTCAATTTTTTTCCAAGATTTTCATGTATTTGGAGGGTTTTTGGAGGATCATATCCCCAAACCCATATCCTGATATGTGTCGGGACATAAATGTCGGATACGGATACTTCAAAAAAAATGAAGAGTCTAAACAACATAAGACTTAACTATCCCTAAAAGCCCCCATCTTTACAGGAGGAACTACAAGCTAACCTCCGCTATGGCACAACATGTCTCCTCTTATCTACAGAGATCACTCGATCAAATGGAGTCGTTATCCCTAGCAGGCCAAAATCTATGCTTGGTTTGCATTCCTATTCATCTTATTGGATCGATAACAATTCAACCTGCTCAGGCAGACTCTTTCAGCACATGAAAGCACAAATGTACTGACTATAAGTTTACTTACCATTTTTTCCAGAGACAATAAAGCCATCCATATATTCATGGACTGTTAGCCACATTGAAAGAATCACCAATCCAAGAGCAAGACCACCAATGATATCAATCAAGCTGTGCATGCCAAGGTAAATCCTTCCTACCAAGGAAATATAATTTGGTTGAACATGTGCAATAAGGAAAACTAAGAGTACTATAAGATATTATGAATTTTTGAAGAAAAATTAAACTTACCAAAACCAATGAGGCTCACAATCAAGCAAGCAAGGGCGACTGCAACAAGTTTCACATAAGCATCTCCACTCTGTGTGTAGGATAGAACATAGTATAGAAGGTATCTGGAAGCATAAGCATAGCTATTCAGTAATAATTTCAATCATCAAGAAAATACCAACTGATATATTGACAAGTAAATAATAGAAGAGTGCTTAATTTATTGTAAAGGATTGGCAATCTATCAGGCCCACGGCTTTTCTTTTAGTTTTCGCCTGTTTTCCTGTCCTACCAACACATGAGAATTATGAAGTTTCCAACAATATATATGCTATGTTCCCAAATTCTTGAGGCATATGACTTTCTAGGTATTTTGACAAATATTGAAGGGTTAATAAGCAAGTCACACTCACACCTTGTAGATATCCTTCAATTACTCTCTACACGACTTAATAATTTTGTCTCAATAACTATTTCTCCAAGCTATGTTGATCTGACTCTTCATTTTTCTTGAAATATCCGTGTCCGACACCGGTGTCCGATGTATATCCGGACATGGGTTTGAAAATATGATCCTCCAAGGACCCACCAAATACATAAAAATCTTGAAAAAAAATTGAACATACCCATGTCCGACACTCAGACCCGAATTCGAGTAACGTCTCCAAGTCATTAACGAGAACAACATATTGATAAAAAGTGAACCAAATCGGAAGAACAGCTGCCAAATCAAAAGATTTATGTAAATAGGAAACTTCCATACCCTGATAAGCATACTGTGTTGAGAGTATGAGAAGAAGGCAATCCATATTCCAACGCATTCTCTTCTTCATCTTTTGTGGCCGTTATCCTTCTAACAGGTGGGCAACTAGGTCTGGGAGCTGAGACCACGTCCTAAAAACAAAATAAAATATCAACTTTATGACTTCATTCAACACATTACCAAAAAGAAATGATAAAACCATGTAAGAAGGAAAAAAGAAAAAGAAAAACCTTTATGCAGTTCCCTAGATAATCACAGAAAGCCATCAACAGGGTCATCTGCCTAGCCAATTTTCCATGCCCACTCTGGAAACATCATTAAAAAAAATCCCAATGAGAACAATTACGAATCAAAATTAACCACAAAGAGAAAGAGAGACTACATACCCAGAAAAGCAAAGGAAGAAACGCGGTGTAAAAGGGCACAGAAACTACACAGGAAAACCCAGAAAAGAGAGCATCCCAGAATTTATGCTTATGTTTCTGCCAAAAAAACGTAATAATAAAACCCCACATACCAAAAACAATTAGAATCACCAGAAAAGCTAAAAAACCAACAAAGAAACAAAAACCCAGATGATCAAAAAAAAAATGACAATCTGGGTATTATTTATTTTGGTCCAAACCTGGATCTTGAGGATGATAGAAGTGCCTGTTACAACATGGTGAACCACCCAAGGTTGTAGCAAAGACCTGATCTTTTTGGTTACATTGAAATATGAAGTTATTACAATCCATAAAAAAATTCCAGATAAAGCCAATCCTTGCCATACTGCTGCACTCTCCATTGAATCTCTTCTCCTCTTTCTTTTTCCCTCCCGCAAATGGGGGATCAAAAGAAGAAACAAACGAAAACAGAACAGTTTCAAAAGTTTGTAAACTTTCAAACTATTAGAAAGAGTTGGCCTTTGCGGAGGAAACTAGAGGAAATTGGCTAAAGTTTGTTGTTTTAAATTTTTCCCACATAAAAAAAATAAAATAAAATAAAATTATGAGCTAATAAGCTAATTAACAATTTGGTCCATTTTGTCTGTTTTAAAAAATTAAGATTTTTCTTTCGCTTGGGTCCATGTTTTTTGGGAAAATATGAAAAACATGCACTCTATCAAAAATTATTGTGAAATGATATAATAAATAAAAATTATTTGAAAAAGAAAAATAAATAATTAGAAATTATTATAAAAGATATTGTAAAGTCAAAATTATCCTTAATGAAAAAATTTACTTTTCTTTTTTTTTATTAAGAAAATATTATTTTTTAAAAAATTTAATTGAAAATAAATTTAAAAAATAAAATATTTAAATATATATTTTTTAAAAATTTTAAAAAATTTAAAAAAATAAAGAAAAATTAATTTTAGGGATATTATTTTTATATTTTTTAATTAAAAAAAGTAAATAAAAAATAAAAAATTTATTTTTTAAAATTAAAAAGTTTTTATTTTCAGAATATTTATTTTTTAATTAAAAATTAAATTAAAAAATAAAAGAATAAAGGAGGAGAAGTTTTTTTATCAAGGATAATTTTGTCTTTATAATATCCTTTATAACAATTTCTAATTATTCTTTTTTTTGGATAAGTGTCAATTTATATATCCAAGAAGCAAAGAATATCTCTGCTACATCAAAACTGAAGAACTAGCAACTCAGCTAGTTTTACATCAATGAAAGAAAAATAGAGTTGCTTAAGCCCCAATCAGTAGAGAGGTTAGCATTTACATTATCCAGTGCTAAGTTTTTTAAGCCTACCAACTTGAATCTGATCTCCTCTTTAATGGTTTCAAAAACCTGCAATGGAGACTTGCATGGACTTCCATGTATCCTTGTATTCCTTTCTTTCCAGACGTGGTAAATGGTTGCATTCCAAGCAAGCTTGAGAATAGTTGTAAGCAATGATCTACCTTTGAGCTTCTGCACAGCCCATTCAAGCACATTGTTCCAACTACAACTACGTACTTGCAACTGACATGACTGCATTACCTGCAACCAAACAAATTTGGAGAAGCTACATTCAAAGAACAAGTGATCCCGGGTCTCTTGTTCAAAGAGACAAAGCTTGCAATTCACATCTACCTCGTATCCCCAGCTCAGAAGTCTCATGCTTGTAGGCAATCTGTTCAAAATGGTCATCCAGGAAATAATGGAATGTTTAGGGATATGATGAGAATACCACAAAAGACTATCCCATTTAACCTTATGCTTCTTTGGTCTAAGATCCTGCCACACTTTTGCAGCTGAGTATGTGGTTCCAGGGAATTTCCAAATCCATCTTCCTTCTTGATGGCTAATGAACTGGTTGGCCAAGTGTCTCAATTTCTAATTATTCATTTCTCTTTTTCAAATAACTTTTACTCATTATACCATTTCACAATAATTCTTTATTGAGTGCATGTTTTTCAACAACACGGGTTAGAATATTCTAAACAAATAAAAAAATAAAAAAATTTGAGACCATACATTGGAGCTTTGCATCAAGTTGCTGATCCCACTTTTTAGGTAAACTCATTTAATGAACCAACCTTGATTAGCATTTGCCGACACTGGAATTTATTTATTTTTATAATATGCCTATTAATTTAGGATAATTTGTAAATTGATTCATTAAATTTTAAAATTCTTTCATAATATGTCTATTAATTTAGAGTAAATTATAAATTGACCCATTAAAATTTAATAGTTTTGACAATTTTGAATTTGACCCCACTAAAAAAAATTTGAGATTAATGTATAGTTAGTGAAAAATGGATATCACATATTTGGCATTGGTTCTTAAAGGTCAATGTATAGTTAGTAAAATATAGACATCACATTTTCACTTAAATGGTAAAATTATTATCTTAGACAAAGCTTTTTAGAAATATCTTGTCAAGATTTTTTTAGTATTAAAAAAATCGGATAAAATTGATTTGAATTGAAAATCAATGACATGCCCAGCCAATCGTACCAATTGAATCAAGAAACAAAAGTTTATGTATATATCATAAAATTAAAAATTATCCGAATAGGTAAAAAAAAATGATAGAAATTTAAAAAAATTAATTTTAAATTTTTTTTTTAATTTATTATATATAATGAGATTTAAACTTCATATTAAAAATCACGGATGAATAAAAAATCGAATTGAAAATCGAATTGATCAAACCTTCGACCTCTGATTCATCAATAGACAGATAAATAATAAAAAAAAAAATCCTGTTCAACCACACACTTAACCACCCTCATCAAATATACTACTTCAACCTTTTCTTTCAAACATACAATTGTAGTAATTTCCTGTTCTAACGTAAAATTTGTTCTTGCGATTTAATTAACCTCTTAAAATGTCTCCGTGTATAAAAAAAATAAGAAAAAAAAAAAACATTTCTTATTTCTCTAAGTGGAGAAGAAACT
Organism: Fremontodendron californicum; assembly: GCA_030761205.1. NCBI lineage: Eukaryota > Viridiplantae > Streptophyta > Magnoliopsida > Malvales > Malvaceae > Fremontodendron > Fremontodendron californicum. The sequence continues at coordinate 33,539,394 of JAULJL010000005.1, forward strand.
GTGAATGTTACGGTAGTAAAAAGAAACGAAAATAAGACATAGAAAGAGAGAGAGTCGCCCAAAATAAGACATAAAAAAGAAGGAAGAAGAGTTGACAATTGATCTGAATGAAGAAAAAGAAACGGTTGCAGTTCAGATGGAGGAGAAGAGAGCCGCCAGTAGGAGGGTTGAGGGAAGGGATGGTTAGGAAAATAAAAAAGAGCCGAATGATACCCTAAGGCCTAAAGGCTCAAACCCATTCTGATGAGTGAATTAACTCAATGTTTGGGCCTTCAGAATTTTTAATCAATTGGGCTAAAAAAAGAGCCCAAAACAGTAGAAAATTATAATTTCCGGTTTAATGGGTTTTTAACGGTTTAACCGGTTTTCGATTCCCGATTTTTAACCGGTTCTTAACGGTTCAAGATAATTCTGGTTATATTAACAGCCGGACCTGTCGGTTCCCAGTTGAACTGGTTGAACCGGCCGGTCCGATCCTTTTTTAATTACTGAAGATCATATCATTTAGTTAAATACATATTTTTATTAAATATTTACTATATTTAATATTTATTTAATATTAAAATTACTTATTTAATATTTAAGTTCTTTTTTTAATACCACCGACCGGTTCAATCAATCCAACCGGTCGAACTTGATGCATCGATAATCGAAGATCTCACCAGTTTAACCTTCTGTTCGATTTTTTAAACATTGATTTTTTCTCCTTCAAAACGAATGTATTAGTCATTAGTCATATACAACAATTTTAGGATATTAGATTTCTCCAATGACGATTTCTACAATCAAACTTCATGTTTTTGAAGCGTAGATATTTCTAACAAAGACATGAAATGATGTCTTATACTTCTGGCTTTACATATTTATTTATTTATACTTTTATCCTGTTCTGATTTCATTTGGAAGTCGTTTGGCTGACTTACTATTGGCACCAAAATGATCCTGATTCAGTGAATGACATTTCTTCTTGGGATCTTGTAGGTGAAGAGTTTCAGATATGCTATATTGATGCCAGTATCAGTTGTGATGCTAGACAAAGTCTCTTGTCTCAAGGGTTTGGTTCCAACTTCCAAGTGCAATTGTGAGATGTTTGTCTGGTGTTTAAGGGGCATATGATTCTATCTCTGACCTAATGACTTTTTTTGTGATTGCTCAGTAAGCTTTAGAAGGATGTACTCTGTTTTTTTAGTGTTTCTGTAGAAGGCTGCTTGTATTTTGAGAGTTTTTTTAGGAGCACCTAGATTGAAACAATTTAAATGTATAATTACAAGTTTCAAACAACAAAAAATGGTAGAATGTGAATTCAGATTCAGGTTGCTGCCAATAATAATCCCCTTTTCCTTTTTTTTTTTGTGATATTTTCTTTATTGTGTAAAAGGGAATTGGAATTGCAATGGTTTTCTTCATTGACAATCCTAGAGTCTTTATTTCTTTTTCCTAATGGAATTACTCAGTAAAAAAAAGTAGTCAATCTTTTGTTTTTGTTTCTGTCTGTTTCTTTTTATTAAATGTTATTTGCTATTGCCTTTGTAATCATGTTTGATTATTCCAGTTCCAACAATATTATCCAGAGAGAATATCACAAGTGAATTGAGGAAGCACCTCCTAATGAAGATATTTTATCATACTAGCATTTTAACAAAAGCTTATAGGGATCTATAAGCTAAATCACAATGGCCCAAACCTCAATCTATGTTTGCCTACTCACCCCATCCCATTCCCACACCCTTTCTTTCCTACCATTTTTAAATCCAAAACTATACCAAATATCTAGTCAAGTATATGTTATGGATTGATTGAGAGTTCAAAGAAGAGAAGAAGAGTTTAGACCAGAAAGAAGAAGAGAAAGGAGAAGAGAATGGAAATTGTATCTCATTTCATACCAAAAACGTGAGTACATTGTCTGTTATATAGTTCCATGACAGAGAAGCAAAAACAAAATACTAATAACAGAATTACAATATTCCTAAGCCAGCTGGCAAGTACACAGAATTTAACATTCCTAACTAACTTGCTGATGCACCACTAGCTGCTACAACGCCCTCAGCTGGTACAATGCATCCTTCTAGAATCTGTAGGTTGTGTTCCTCTGTGTTGCAGCTCCTCTCTTCCTTCCCTGCATTCCCGATTATCAGCTGTAGCTCCTCTCCACCATAGTGTTCATGGTCCTTCATCACATTACCCCCTCCTTCAGCTGATCCTTGTCCCCAAGGATCAAAAGATGGGAACTGACTGACTAAGACAGAATAGTCTTCCCAAGTGGCATTTTCTTTTCCCAAATTTGCTCATTCAATCAACAATTGTGTGACTGCCTGATTGTTCCTCTTGATAATCCTTTTATCTAGCACTGCAACAGGAATTATCAAAGGTTGACCATCTTCATTCACCTCTGGTGGGGCTATACTAGGGACCTTCTTGCTTCCAACCCTCTTCTTAAGTAAGCTAACATGAAAAACAGGATGTAATCTGGAAGTACTTGGTAACTGAAGCTTATAAGCTACTGGCCCAACTCTTGCAATCACAGTATAGGGTCCATAGTATCTCGATGACAACTTCAGATTTTTCCTGAGACTTAAGGAAGTCTGTCTATAAGGCTGGAGCTTCAAATACACATCATCTCCTACTTGAAATTCTCTCTCAACTCTTTTCTTATCAGCATAGAATTTCATTCTGTTTTGAGCCTTCTCAAGCTGATCTACTAGCAGCTTGCTCAAGTGTTCTCTTTCCTTGAGTAGATCTTCAACAGTAGACACACGAGCTAGAGAACTTGCATCCCAAGCAAATCCAGGAGGTTGATAGCCATATAAGGCTTGAAAAGGAGACATTCCTATGGCGGAATGATGGCTGGTATTATACCACCACTCTGCTAGAGGCAGCCAAGTGACCCATGCTTTAGGTTTAAGGAAACACATGCACCGTAAGTACTGTTCCAAACATTGGTTTAACCTCTCAGATTGGCCATCCGTTTCAGGATGATAGGCAGTACTCAGCTGGACCACTGTTCCTAGTAGCTTCATCAATTCTTGCCAGACATTACTGGTAAATACCTTATCCCTATCAGATATGATGGTCTTAGGAGCTCCATGTAACTTGTAGATATTACTAAGGTATAGCTTAGCTATATCCAAAGAAGTAAATGGGTGAGAGAGTGAGAGGAAGTGGGAATATTTGGTGAATTTGTCAATAATCACCATGATGCAAGTTTGTTTCTGTGACTGTGGCAACCCTTCAATGAAATCCATAGTGATGACTTCCCATGTCTGCTTAGGAATGGGAATTGGCTGTAACAACCCAGGATAAGGACTGTGCTCATACTTATTTCTCTGACAAATGTCACATTCTTGGACATGAGTTTGCACCTGTTTCAGTAACCCTGGCCAATAGAAGTATAAACGAGTTCTATAGTAAGTAACCTGTATACCTGAGTGACCTCCCTGAGGTGAATCATGCATATGCTGAAGTATTTGTTCCCTCAATGGTCCTTGAGTTCCAATGTAGACCCTGCCATTATACCTCAGAATTCCATTAGTAAATGAATAAGATGGTATGGCATTGGCATCAACTGTAAGTGCAACAATTTTGTTTTTAGCAAAGTCATCCCCTTCATAGCTTAACTCCACTTCCTTCACCCATTCAGGTACAATAGTGGTTGACATCATGCTGCAAAGTGTGGTTTCATTTTCAAACTGCCTGGAAAGGGCATCAGTAGCCTTGTTAGTCTTACCCTTCCTGTATTGTATAGTGTAATCCAGCCCCAGCAGCTTAGTCAATCCCCTCTTCTGAATTGTAGTAGTGAGTTTCTGCTCTAACAAGTACTTTAAGGATTCATGATCCGTTTTGATAATAAAAGGCCCTCCTTCCAAGTAATGTCTCCATTTAGAGACTGCTAGTAAAATAGCCAAGTACTCTTTTTCATAAATGCTCAAATCAACATGTCTTGGCCCTAGTGCTTTACTCAGATAGGCTATAGGTCGACCTTCCTGATATAAGACAGCCCCAATTCCACCTCCACTAGCATCAGTTTCCAAGTAAAATGGCTTCAAGAAATCTGGTAGAGCTAAGACAGGAGCAGTACACATAGCTTCCTTCAACTGATCAAAGGCTGCTATTGCTTTAGGGCTCCAAGTGAACCCATCCTTCTTTAGCATATCAGTTAATGGCTTACTGATCTCCCCATACCCCCTGATGAACTTCCTGTAGTAGCCAGTGAGGCCCAGAAAGCCCCTTAGTGACTTCAGACTTCCTGGTAACTTCCACTCCTTCATTGCTTCCACCTTAGAGGGATCTGTTGAGACTCCATTGGCTGAGATCACATGCCCCAGATATTCAACTTGTTGTTGACCAAAGAAGCATTTATTTTTCTTTGCAAACAACCTGTGACTCCTTAAAAGATCTAAACAACTTGTAAGTGTTTATAATGTTCCACATGGTTAACACTATACACCAATATATCATCAAAGAACACAAGTACAAATTTTCTTAAATGCAAAGCAAAAATGTCATTCATAAGAGCCTGAAAGGTAGCAGGGGCATTGGTGAGGCCAAATGGCATTACCTTAAACTCAAAATGACCATGATGAGTTCTGAAGGCTGTCTTTGGGATGTCTTCTGTCCTGACTCGTATCTGCCAGTAGCCAGACCTTAAATCAAGCTTGGAAAAGACCTTAGCTCCTTTAAGCTCATCCAACAAGTCCTCCACCACAGGGATGGGAAATTTGTCCTTCACTGTCAATGCATTTAGCTGTCTGTAATCCACACATAGCCTCCAACTACCATCCTTCTTCTTAACCAAAAGGCAAGGTGATGCAAATGGACTTCTGCTAGTTTGGATGATGGAATTAGTGAGCATTTCTGACACCTGTCTTTCAACTTCTGTTTTCTGATGGTATGGAAACCTATAAGGTCTCAAATTCATGGGTTGTGCATCAGCCTTGAGTGGAATACTATGGTCATGGGACCTGGTTGGTGGCATCTGTTTAGGTTCTTCAAACACATCAAAATACTGGTCAAGTAAAGCTTGAAGTGCAGGAGGTGTTTCAAGTTCTGTACAGTCAATGCTGAGCATGTACATTTCCCCAAGCATCTCAGAATCCTTTCCTACTATCTTCTGTAACTTGTTCCCATATACCAATCTCACTTTAGAGTTTGGCTGACCTCCTTTGAGAATAATTTGTTGACCTTCTTTTTTAAAGGCCAAGGAAAGCTCATTAAAGTCCAGTGTGAGGGGACTATATTTTCTCATCCAGTCACCACCAAGCACCATGTCACTACCACCCATGGGCAAAACTCTTAAGTCATGGCTAAACTTGTGACCTTGCATAACCCATTCCAACTGCTTACACTGGGCAGTGCTGTAAAGTTTCTCACCATTGGCTACTGTAATTGATAAAGGATTAGTATGCACTAGCTCCCTTCCATCCTTAGCCCAACCAGGAGTGATGAAGCTATGAGTGCTCCCACTGTCAACAAGCACACTGAGAGGCCTACCTTTCACACTGCCTTGGATTCTTAAGGTATTGTGACCAACACTACCTATGAGAGCATTGATTGAGATTTCCAACCCACTGTCACTGCCATTTTGGTTGTCTGGTTCATCTGGTTCTGTACCAGTCTGAACTTCCTCCTGTGCATCCAGTTTTTCCTTACTTTCCTCTACTGTGAGCACATTTAACTGTTTGCTCTTGCAAACATGGCCATATGTAAATTTGTCTCCACACTTGAAACAAAGATTTTGAGCTCTTCTCTGTTCATACAGATTACTATGTGTAGTGTTTCTTGGTAGTTGGCCAGATAGGTTGTGGATAGGTCTTGACTGAGAAATGAAAGGAGGTTTGGCTGGTGGTTTGTGCTTTTTGCTTTCAATTTCTATAGACAATTCATGCAATCGAGCTTGTCTATACGCAGCAGCAAGTGTAGCAGGTTCATAGGCCTTGACTCTCAACTTTAGCTCTTCTTTAAGGCCACTAACAAAACTGGATAGGAAGTAAGCTTCTGATAGATCAGGATTGAACTGAAGCATATAGGGCTTAAGTTCCTCAAACTTCTCTTGGTATTCTTCCAATTAGGGGTGTGCATAATTCGGTTTTAACCGAATTAACCGACCGAATTTTAATTCGGTTCGGTTAATCGGTTAACCGAATAAAATTCGGTTCGGTTAACGGTTAATGGTTTTGAGAAATTTCGGTTTTCGGTTAATTCGGTTCGGTTAAGCGAAAATAACCGAATTACACGAATTAACCGAAATGCTTAAAACAACAAGATTTTATGAGTTTAGATATATATATATTTTTAAATTAATTTATATATTAAAAACTAAAAACCCTAATAACCTTTCCTATTTAATTTATATATTAAAAACTAAAAATTAATTTATATATTAATTTAGATATATTTTTGAGTCTTCGAGACTATGTAATGTTCATGTTTTATCATTTTTTTTAGCTGTGTTTGTTTTATATTTGGATTTTATAATATGCTTTGCTTTTGGATTTTGATTGGTTGGACTTGGATGGATAATTTGGATACAAAATCATGTAAAAAAATAAGTTAGTAAAATAAATTTTTTATTTATTTCGGTTAATTCGGAAACCGACCGAATTAACCGAAATAATTTCGGTTCGGTTAATTAACCGAATTAATTATTCGGTTCGGTTAACGGTTAATTGGAAAAAAATTCGGTTAATTCGGTTTTGGGTAATTCGGTTCGGTTATTAACCGAATTAACCGAATAAACACCCCTACTTCCAATGTCCCCTTTTGAGTAAGCTTGTTGAATTCCTCTATGACATCAGCATAGGTCCTATCACAGAACCTTTGGCACAGATCAACCACAAATTCTTGCCAACTAACTCCAATATTCTGCATCACATAGCCATCAAACCAGACTTCTACCTTCCCAGACAAATACATGGCTGCAACTTCTAACTTCTGATGATCAGCTATAGCAAAAATAGCAAAGTATTTTTGACATTTTTTATCCATCCTCGGGGATTTGTTCCATCAAACATAGGTAATTCAATCCTAGGCCTAGGGGAGAAAGCATTCATACTAGCATTTGAATGTGAACCTGCTGTAAACTCATTTTGCTTATAAGGCAGGGGTGATGTTTGAGACATAACTTGGTTTTTTTCTAAGGAAGCCTTAGATAGTAACCCTGGTTCCTCATTCTTATGACCATACCTACCCTGTTCATCCACAATAGTGACTTCAATAGGATTCTTACCTCGAGCTTGAAGGTGTGAAACTGGTGTTGGTTGAGAGCTGGAAGTGTTGATGACACCACCAGATTCAGATGGGCTATGTCCTTCAATTTTTTGGGCCATTAGCTCGAGAAGCTTGCTGACATATCCATGGCTCTCAGCAAACTTGGCATCAATGCTTTGCTTCTGTTCTTCCCACCATCTCGGCACTGTGACATCAGAGTTCTGCAGGGCCTCCATTTTTGATTGCAGCACTTGCAGTTGTTCTTGCATGGTGTTGAGCCTAGTTCCCTCTGCCATTGTGTTCTGAATTTTGTGCTTTCCCAGCTTGTTGAGGTTGGATCTCAACAGCTCTGATACCAATTTGTTATGGATTGATTGAGAGTTCAAAGAAGAGAAGAAGAGTTTAGACCAGAAAGAAGAAGAGAAAGGAGAAGAGAATGGAAATTGTATCTCATTTCATGCCAAAAACGTGAGTACATTGTCTGTTATATAGTTCCATGACAGAGAAGCAAAAACAAAATACTAATAACAGAATTACAATATTCCTAAGCCAGCTGGCAAGTACACAGAATTTAACATTCCTAACTAACTTGCTGATGCACCACTAGCTGCTACAACGCCCTCAGCTGGTACAATGCATCCTTCTAGAATCTGTAGGTTGTGTTCCTCTGTGTTGCAGCTCCTCTATTCCTTCCCTGCATTCCCGATTATCAGCTGTAGCTCCTCTCCACCATAGTGTTCATGGTCCTTCATCACAGTATATTTCACCCAAGCTACATAATCAAAGATGATCAAGAAATGAACTCGGGATATAACTCAAATGGTTTATTCACCTCTCTTATGAGATAGATTCTCATAAGGTTGGCTCAATCTCAAACACTGCAAATTACTCTTATTTTTTCGTAGATTTTGGTCTCTTTTGTATAAAAAAAAATCAAGATGCAAATTACCCTAGACCCTGATGAGAAGTTTGATTTTTGAAAGAAATGACATAAAAGAGAGCCTTTGCAGGAAAACTCTCTTTAAATAAGATAAAAAAAAATAATATATTAAACTATACCTAATTCTCATCTCCCTTTCCCCTTAAAGTCACCCATTCTTCTTGCTCTTTTTAATACTCCTTTCAATCTCTTTTTTTTTCCTTATAGGCCACAGCTAGTTTACTAGTGCTAAGTTGTTAAGCCAACCATTTTCTTTTAACGACCAAAAATGCTTTAATTTGTTGATCATACTTTTCTTTCTTCTCAACTTCTCTTTTTTCTTCGAACCTGATGGGGGCCTTGTTCCTCAATTCTTTCTCTGTTGCACCAAGCAAAGTTGCAAAAGTTTCCAATAAACGTAACCCCTGGAGGAAGAAGAACATTTTTGTTCATTGCCAAGGAAGTGGCAATGCCATGAAGACTAATGGGTTTTCTTCAGTTTTGAGAGAAAGACCGAAAATGGTTAATGCTGATCGTAGTGCAGCTATTATATATTGATGCAGGAAGCTTAATTGTGTTGTGTCCCCAAATCCAACTGGGAATAGTCAGGCAGATATTGCAGTTAAAGATTTGGTGCCTTATGGAGGATCAACAACTTCTTTAGTGGAGCTGCAAGAGGGCATTCCATTGTTAAGTTTCTTAGAGGGAAGAAGTTTTTCATTACTGGTTCAACTGGATTTCTTGCCAAAGGTATATTTTTCTACTCATCGTTTGCACTTTACTTCCATGACATTCTTTTAGTCGACAATTTTTACCCAAAAAGTACGTTACTCCAACTCTTCATTTTTTTTTAAATACCCGTGTCTGAAACCCATATCCGACACATATTCGAACATTGGTATGAAGATATGATCCTCAAAATATATGAAAAAATTTAGAAAAAATTGAGCATACCCATGTCGGACATATACCCGTATTCGACATTCACCCCGAGTCCGAGCAACATAGTATACTATAATCTTTTCAAGAAAGCACTTTTATTCATTCAATCTTCTTATTTTACTAATAATACGCAGTTCTTATTGAGAAGATTTTAAGAACTGTGCCTGATGTTGGGAAGATGTTTCTCTTGATCAAGGCCAAAAACAAAGAAGCTGCAATGGAAAGATTGAAAAGTGAAGTAGGTTACATATAATTATTGTGTCTTTTGTTGCTTATGCTGATTGATTCTCACCTGTTTGAATGAATTTTTCCTGGTATTGAATCAAATTTTAGTTTTGTTTTAGATCATAAATGCAGAGCTTTTCAAGTGTCTAAAACAGACACGGAAATAACTACCAGAGTTTCATGTTGAGCAAACTGGTCCCTGTGGTAGGAAATGTATGTGAATCTGATCTCGGTTTGGATGGTGATTTAGCTGATGTGATAGCAAAAGAAGTTGACATAATTGTGAATTCTGCAGCTAATACAACTTTTGATGAAAGGTTATGTTTTAAACTTTTTATCTCATCTCTAAGATTGTGGAACTGTTAAGAACAAAATCATTGCCACAGCAAATTTATTTAATGGTTTGTCATTGTTGAATTGCAGATATGATGTTGCCATAGATATAAATACAAGAGGAGCATGCCACCTCATGGGTTTTGCCAAGAAGTGCAAGAAACTTAAAACTCTTTTTGCAATTATCAAAACCAAAATATGAGCACTCATGGGATAATTTGAGTAAATTTCTTCAACAAATATAACTGAATTTTAGGTTTAATTTTACATCTTTTATTCCAGAAGCAACTTGGATATTTATAAACTTAAGGACATCTAGTTTTTTTTTTCGCGGATAAGCAGATTTGTTCGATTTCATGTGCAGCATATGTTAATGGTCAGAGACAAGGAAGAATTATGGAAAAGCCATTTGACATAGGAGATTGCATTGCAAAGGAAAATTTAGTTTCTGAAACAAACCAAGATGCATACCTGAGTTAGATGTTGAAGATGAGTTAGCATTGGCTCTAAATTCCAGGCAAGATTGTCATGAAAGTGAAGTGGCTCAGAAAATGAAAGAACTGCTTCTTTCCATGGTAGTAAAGAGTAAAATACAAACAATTTCTTTTCTACATTTCCTCTGTGATTAATGTAAGTTTTCTGTTTCTATATGACAAAAAAATGGGGGCTCTAATCAAAGTATTGACATGATGAACACCTAATCAGGGCTAGAAAATTCGGATGGCAAGATACTTATGTGTTCACGAAGGCAATGGGAGAAATGATGATCAACAACATGAGAGGAGAAATACCAGTCGTGATAATTCGACCTAGTGTCATTGAGAGCACCTGCATAGAACCATTCCCTGGATGGATGGAGGGAAATAGGTATCTCCTATGTTACTCCGACTCTTCATTTTCTCTGAAGTATCCGTGTCCGACACTAATGTCCAACACATATTGGGATAAGGGTATGGGGTATGATCCTTCAAATATATAGAAAAACTAAGAAAAAATTGAGCATATCTGTGTCGGATACATACCCGTATCCGACACTACCCCCGAGTCCGAATAACATAGGATATCTCTTATTTAATTTTTTTTTTTTATGCAATTACATTTCTGACAGAATTTGAAATACCCTTTTCTTTCTTAGGATGATGGATCCAATAGTATTATGCTATGGGAAAGGGCAGCTAACAGGTTTCCTGGTTGATCCGATTGGAGTACTTAATGTTGTAAGTAATTATTGTCTAATTCTTGCATCAATTTTGGTAATCTAGTGTTTGATGAATTAACATTGAAAAAAACCCCTCCACTACTCACATTCTGTTTCATACTCATGATGAAGGCTTATTGCATTCTTACAATGACGGATTATTACAGGTTCCAGCAGACATGGTTGTCATTGGCAGCCATCGCGAGACATGGAAATGGAATGACTCCAAAACCAGATATTAACATCTATCACATTGCAGCATCAGTTGTAAATCCACTGGTTTTCCAGGATTTAGCCAGAATGCTCCATGAGTACTACAATTCCTCACCTTTTCTGGACTCAAAGGGTAGCCCAATCCATGTTCCATCAATGAAGCTGTTCAACTCCATGGAGGATTTCTCTGCTCACCTCTCGAGAGATGCTTTTCAGAGAACTGGGTTGACAGCAGTGGTACCTTTGAGTGGAAAGCTCTCTCAGAAGCTTGAAACAATATGCAGGAAGTCAGCTGAGCAAGCAAAGTACTTGGCTAATATATATGAGCCATACACATTCTATGGTGGAAGGTAAGTCAATTTGTTGCATTAATCTCTGTTCTGGCATGGATTTACATTGCCTACAATCTTCAATTATGACAGACAGGAACATTCTGCCTAACTCTAGATAAATAAATCAGAAATTCAAAAAGATTAATTAATTTAGATCAGAGATTGCCTAACCAATCATTAATTAGTTTACTTGTTGGGATTTGTTTCATTAATGTGAAAAATAAAACTGATATAGATGAATATCAAATCAACGACTGTCAGGTTTGATAACAGCAACACTGAGAGACTAATGGAGATCATGTCTGAAGAAGAGAAGAGGAACTTTTTGGTTTGATGTGGAAAGCATAGATTGGAAAGATTATAAAAAAAATGTTCATATTCCTGGTTTAAGGAGGCATGTTTTGAAGGGCAGAGGGATGTGTACATAAGTCAAGTCATGAATATGTTTATCTTCTTCACCTATTAGCTAGATCTGACAATATTTATGTATGTAATCAAATGAATTATACCTCTTCTTTATGTTACAAAATCCAAAGTAGGCACTCAAGTCTTGTCTTCATGTTTCTAATGTAATTTAACTCTTCTGATGGGATTTATCAGTAAAGTTCATCTTGATTAACGCGACACACGTAAATCTATGTTATCCGGACTTAGGTATACTTAATTTTTTTAAATTTTTTTTTTTTTTTTTATATATTTGGATGATCATATTCCCATATCCATGTCTTAATGTGTGTTGGATACAGATGTTGAGTACGAGTATTTTAGAGAAAATGAAAAATCTGAATAACATAGACCAAATGGAACATAAAATTAAATTTTAGGACTGTCTTACAACTAAAAGTTTCATTATCTCCGGCTATATAAATGCGCAAACAATTATTCACTGGATTTAGGTCCAAGGCTTAATTATTTTTGATAAAACTGATCTTATTCAACACTGGATTCACCATCAAGCAAATTACTAAATCATATTCATTATTGAAATGAAACCATGGAGCCATAAGCTATGAAGGGCAGGATTTTTGTAATCTGCAAACTAGAGATAATGCTTTGTTAAATGCTGAAGTTTTCTTTGCCATTTGCATACTGATTTGGAGAAGCAAATGCGAGGAACTCGGGATCATGTTCCAAAAAAGCCATCTCTTTTTCGGATAAAGTAACCCATGCTTCTATGGCCTTGTGCTGCCTACCCTGTTTTAGAATAATACAATTGCTAAACTCACGATTATCGCTATCAACCCCTGGGATGCTAAACAAACTCGGCTCTCCCCATCCAAAATCTTCTTTTCCATCCAGAGTATTCAACCAACTGCTTAAAGTATAAAATTGTGCATTTCCTTTTGACACGATTTCTGCTATCCGACTCAGTTGCTCCGTAATAACTTTAAATCCTTCGTCACCTTGCAGAAGATCTGGTAATCACTAGTGACACTTTCCGCAGCTCCTCTCACTAGATAAGCCAAGTGATGTAAATCTATATCTTTCTCAACTGAGTTATATGTGGTAATTGGCAACAGAAACAGATTCCCAATTGAATAATCTGGTAATTGGGGCTTCATTTTTTGTCGAATATTCACTGATTGGGATAAAATAGCTGGCTTTAGAGTTCCTGTAGCTGATCTAGAAGCCTGGATGGTATGTTTCCATAGGAATGCACTCAGAGCTACAACTCGGGTAGGATGCTCCAAGCTTTTGCCTTTTGCTTTGAACATTAGATTGGCGATTGCATTGGCATCAAACACAAAACTCCTTGTCTTACGCCTGCCTTCGTTGAACAAAAGGTCTTTTAAGCCGGTGTTTGGCGGCATAGACTCGATTGGAGGAAAAAATCGTGACGATGCCTGTAATAAATCAGGATTTGGTATTTCACCATTAGACCCACAACTAAAAGCTGCCCAACTTTTCAGGAAAACAGAAATGGTTGATGCATCAAAGATCTTGTGGCAACAACACAAAGCTAGTGCTATCCCACCACAGTCAAAGATGTTGACTTGAATAGCTAGTTGGGGCACCGTTGAGTTTGGAACATAGCAAAAGGGTCGGCAAGGAAGCAACTGGTTCAGTGCCTCTACTTCAGTTTGCTCAATGAAATCAGATAAGCGGCCGTTTACCCTGGTTTCAACATATGGCACTCCCTCATCGTAATGACTAATATAGAGGTTGTTCTTTGTCCGGCCAGCAAGAGGGTAAAACTGATTCAAGGCTTTTGACAGTGATTTTTTTAATTGATCTGAGACTTGGGAACCGTCGATACGGGAATCAGTATCACTAGGTTTGGCGTAAAAGAAGATGAGTGGAACATAATTCGTTGGACTGAGTTGGTCTAAAAGTGATAGCTTGAATGGCTTCAGAAGATGAAGTTTCGAGGAAGATGGCTTAACCATTTCCTTTGAAGTAATATGAACTTCCATCTCTGCAACTATTGTTATACGCGGGATAACAATTGTACTTGCAGTATAAGATGAAAGGCAAAACGTCTAACCAAACCCGGCCATCTATATAACTTGAGCGAATATTATTATAATGTCGTATGCTAGTTTGTGACTCATGCAGATTAATTTTATTTTTTTATTTGTTCATATATAAATTAATATTTTCCTCACAATTATATTTAAAATTTTAAAATTTATAATATATAAAATGAAATAAGAAAATTAGATTTTGATTAAAATTATAGATATATCCTAGTATATTTTATTTATGGGCAGGGCAGACCAATGTTTTTATATATTAATTTTTTTTCATAATTTATATAATCAATCAAATTCAAATCCATTTTCAATTTCATTTTCATTTTTAAACATAACGTATCTGCATACTGTCGCAATCTAAAAAATAACAAGTCTCATTGCAAGATTTTATTATTCGTTAAGCGTGACATTAAAAAAAAAACCGAGGAAAAATCGACTTAATTCTTCTAGAAAAATGAAGGTTTTGAAAATGAACTTGAAAAACCACCAATTTTTTTAGCTAGGTGTGATCGGCCACTTATTAAAACCGGTTTTATAAAATATTTTAAAATTAATTAAAACATTTTAAAAATCAATTTCAAGTCTGCGTTTTAAACCAGAGAAATCAAAGAAACGAGTTTGGGACTCGGTTATGTGTGGGGAAGGATTAGCACCTCCAAAACGCCCGTATAAAACGGTACCTTATTAATCGTGTGTTATCTCAAGTCTCGGTAAAAAGTTGGTTTTAAATTTAGTATTTCAAGTTAATTCCCAATTTAAAGAAAAATAATTCCATTTTTAATTGAAAATGATCCGAAGCTTATAAATTCAAAATTTTTCTATATTCCCCAACAAACGTGGAAAATATAAAAAAATTTATTAATTTGGAAAACTTTCCAAATCATTCTTATTTTAAAGAAGATATTTCGTTATTAATGATAATTCATGATATCTTCCCCAGCAAATTCGACAGAGAACTCATGAATTATTTTAACTCGGGAATATCTTTATTTTATTGATAATCATTACCTTTTTGGAAACATTTTAAAAAATATGAATATGTATGACATAAATAAAATGACATAGCAAAGTCTAAATAATATAATGCAACCTAAATGATATGATATAATTTAAATGTCTTAGCATATTTTAAATGAGATGAAATATCCTAAGTTATATGATATATTCTAAATGAAATGAAATGATCTAGGTAACATAATATATTCTATATGAAATGTAATATCTTAAGTCATATGATATATTCTGTATGAAATAAAATATCCTAAATGACATAATATATCCTAAATGAAATGAAATGACCTAGGTAACATAATATATTTTACATGAAATGAAATGATCTAATATAAGTGAAAATAATTGTTGCACCGGCATATATATATATATATATATATATATATATATAAACTAATTTAGTTTTACAAGTTTTCGTAATTTTTTACATGATTTATATTTTTTTAATCCGATCGTTGTATTTCATGTTCTATTTGTGTAGATCGTGCACGTCAAATTTTGAGTAAATTAAAAATTTCTAATTATTTATTAAATACAAAAAATTTAAATCGTTAATATATATAAAAAGACGGTATTTCAGATCAACATGTTATAAATATCGGATCGATTCGAAATTTTACTTACACGATGAGTGTGATTAAATTATTAAATCCAGTAGTTGGTTTGTTAAAATATTAATCGATCGTAAGCAAAGTTATGATAACATGTAAAACTAATTAATTTTACACCAGTGTAAATTGATCATTCCTACGTATATATACTACTAATTGTTACAATAAACTTTAATAAAACCCATCATATAATTTCAAATTTAAGAATACCTTTTAATCTTATTATATATTTTTAAACGGTATTTTTAAAAAATGTATGCATTATTTTCTTTTTATTTATGGTCAGGACCGGCCATAAATACCCTTTAAATTTTACAACAATTTAAAAAAACAATCATATAATTCTAAACTTCGAAAAGAATAATGTTATAAATAACCTCTGAAGTTTATTAAAATTCTTAATGTGGTATCTATATTTTCAAACCGTGTATCAATATGGTACTTAAACTTAACACCATTAAATAATGATGATGGCGGTAGACAATTAGGTGATGACATGTGGCATTAATTTTTAAATATTAAAAATTTAAAATTCATTTTTTGAAATTATATCTGATTTTTTTTTAAAATTTTAAAATATAAAAGATTTAAAATTATATTTTTTAAAAATTAATATATGATTTTTAAAAAATTAAAAAAGAAAAAATATTTTAAAAAATTAAAAAGTAAAATATGGAATTAAAATTATTTTTAAAATATAAATTTTTTAAAATTATTTATTAAAAAAATAATAATATCTGAGATTTTTTTTAAAAATATTAATTTATTAAAAAAAATTACAAAAATTAAAATATGAAATTAAATTACTTTTAATTTTTTAAAAATATTTATTTAATTTTTTCTTTCTTTTTTTCCTTTTTTTCTTCCCTCTTTCTTATCTCCCCCCTTCCTCGCCTGGTTCAGATAGTTTCCGACCAGCCATTTATCAGGTCTGGCCACTGGAGGCTGGACCCTGCGCTGGCAAGCTAGGTCGGCTTGAAACAGGTCAAATTTGGCGTGAATTTCGGTATGTTTTTAGGCCATTTTCGGCTTAGTTTCAGGTTGATTTGGCCTACCAGTGCCAGGCTCGGCCTCCCTTGACCAGATCCAATCAGTGGCTGGCCAAAAATAGCACGAAAAAGGAGAGAATTGGGAGGAAGAGGGGAAGGAGGAGAGAGAGAGAGAAAAAAATAAAATAAAAAAACTTTTTTGTTTCTATTTTTCAAAAAATATTAAAATTTTATTTTTATTATTAATGCATGTTGCATATTTGTGTGGTATTACGTGTCAAGTTATCAATGGATACATAAGTCACGTCAGTTAAAATTTAACGGTATTACAGACAAGTACTACAATATCATGTCATAACGGTTTTTCGACCGCTAGACGAATTTTAAAACAAAATGGAGTCGCCACCAATCTTTTTGTTTAGGTGTGATTGGTCACCTATTAAAATCGGTTTTAGTAAAATATTTTAAAATTAATTAAAACATTTTTTAAAACCAATTTCGAAGTTTGCGTTTTAAACCTGAGAGAAAACAAAATCAGGTTCGGGAGTCGGTTACGTTCGGGGAAGGATTAGCACCACTGCGACGCCCGTTTTAGAAAACGGTACCATTTAGTCACGTGTTATCTTAAATCTCGATTTAATGAACTTAACATCGGTATTTAAAACTAATTCTCCTTTATTTTATTTTCAAAAGCATGTTTATTTTTTGAATTTTTCAAGAATTATTATTTTTTTTTTTTTTTGTAAAACGAAAGTGAACGTAAACTTATTATCGAGAACACTCATTAAATATTCCCAATACTCTTGGTGGTATTTAACGAGATCCTCTCACCTTAAGATATCTTAGGAATCACAACCGTGATATCCTTCGAATTCCATCGTCGGTAATTTACATCTATTTTTTATGCGTATGGTGCGAATATTTAAACGTAGAACGTACACGGTTAAACATATAAGACATATGGTTAAATACATAACTATACGATTAAACGTACGAAGCGTAGCATTTAAAATGCGAGCATGGAAAAATAACGAGCATGTAAACATTCACTACTTATTCATTTTTTATTTTGATTATTTCCATTTTCGAGTGAAAACGAATTTTTGTATCAAGCATATCGCTAAATACTCCCACTACTCGTGGTGATATTTAACGAAATTCTCACACCTCGGGATATCTTAGGAATCACAATTGTGACATCCTTCGAATTCCGTCATTGGCAAATCCATATTCACCTTTTTTTATTGTACGAATGCATGTGATGTGACAAATAAAAGTGCAAAATGCATAAAATTTATTTATCTAGAAAATTTACTTTTATTGCTTTTCTACAAGCGTGATCTTTTTAATCTCTTATTATTATTATTATTATTATTATTATTATTGTTTTTTTATTTTTTATTTTAAAAAGGGCACTCATATTTTTAAAAATAAATTTTTTTATTTAAAAAAATGCTAGTTTAATTTTCTTTAAGAATTTTTTTTTTTTTGAGTTTCCTTTTAGAAACAAAAACGACCAATTAAATCGGGCTCATTTATCTAATTATATTTTTATAATTTTGTTTTTTTTCGTTTATCTTCGGAAAACATTTTTGTTTTTATATATAAAACTATTTAAATAAGACAAAAAACAAAAATGGATAAAACATATATAAAAAAAATCTCACCAATGCTTTTGGGGCTTGACCCAAATCAGAAAAAATAGCAACACAGTCCATTGGGCTTGGGTTTAGGTCGAGGGAAGGGCGTAGGTCGGATCAGCAGACGCGGGTCGGTGCAGGCTGGGCGCGGGTCGGGTCTGGACAGACCCGAAAGCTCCCTCTTTCTTTTTTTTTTTTTTGCCCGCGGGTCAGATGCGCGGATCTCAAGTCAAGTCCAAGTCCAGGCGCAGACCTTTTTCTCCTCTAAACGGCGCCTTTTTGGTCAAATTATAAAAACCCTAAAATCCCTTTTTTAAACCATTCTCAGCCTTCCCACACACTCTCTCTCTACCCTATTCCCTCTCTCCCTTCTCTCTACAATTGCCAGAAATTGGCCATCGGACCGTCGCACCGGCCGTCGCCTTCGCCGTCAGTCGTCGTGCTCTGACGAGCTTTCTGGTCCAAAATAGGTCTAAACGACTCGTAGTGGCCTCCCCAACACGAATATCCTTCGATTTTACCTGAATCAGGCTCAATCGAAGTAGATCTGGCCTTAAAAAAAATCGAAACCTTTTTTTTATTTCCTTTGTTTTTTTTTCAGGTTAGTGTTTGGCTGGGGTTTTTTTTTTCTCTGTCCCTTTTTTTTTTCTTTTTCTCCGTCCAACCCCGAGGAAGAGGAATAGTCTGAGCCTTTATGGTGGAGGGTGGCATGGGGCTTGGGTCGGCTAGGGTAAGGTAGGGTAGGGTAGGGGGATGGTGTGCAAGTTTGAGGCTAGGGTTTGCTATTAGTGGCGTGGGGTTTGGGTTAGGTTCAAAGGGGAATGGTGTGTAGGTGGGTCTGTTTGCAAGCTCATTTTTTGGGGGGGTGGCATGCATGGGGTGGCCTGACAGGAGGGGGTGGCTGCTTGGGGGAAGGGGGCTAGTGTTTGCTAGGGTCAGGGTTTGGGATGGGCCTGCTAGGGGTTGGGTTTGGGATTGGGCCTGGGCCTGGACTGCAGGCTGGGGATTGGGCAACGGACCTGTAGGCTTATTGGGGGCCTGGCATTGGGCCTGGTTGGGGGGGAAAGGGGCTTGCCCAACAGATTGGGCCAGCAGGCCTAGGTGGCCTGCTGGGTTCTGCTTTGGGCCCACATATGGCCTGGGTCGGATTCAGATCCGACCCGGGCCAAAAACGGTTGCTACATCATACGGAATAAAACTTTAAGTATCAAAATAGATATTTTTAAAGTACAGATACCATATTTAAAAAATTGATAAACTTTAGAGACTATTTATGGTATTTTCTCATTTCAAAATACCCTTTAATTTTTATTATAATTTTTAAAAATGTATGAATTATTTTCCTTTTATTTATGATCAGGCCCAATGATTTTGTTTTGTTTTTCTTTGTTTTGGTTTAAAAATATTAATATACCTGCATTGTATAAATTAACGTCGTCTAGTGTTACCCCAAATAGAAAATTATCGAGGTCGACGTCTAGGGAAATCATAAGAAATTTTTCTATAATTATTTTATGGATAGTTGAAGTTAAAAAATAAAAAGAAAAAATATATATGTTTTTGGATACACAAATATCTTAATAATTAAGATCGTTATGGATTATTTTAACATTCATCAACATCTCGAGAAAAAAATAATAATAATTTAACCAGCTAGCACCTTAATTTAACTGTTTGTATTATTTAATAATCGTTTGCTTTTTGGCCAATTTGGAATACTATTGAAAGAATCTTTTTTAAAAAAAGAGTTCTTGA
The DNA here is from genome assembly GCA_030761205.1 of Fremontodendron californicum. Lineage (NCBI taxonomy): Eukaryota > Viridiplantae > Streptophyta > Magnoliopsida > Malvales > Malvaceae > Fremontodendron > Fremontodendron californicum. Next base: position 33,559,239 of record JAULJL010000005.1, read on the forward strand.
TGCTTCATCGTCATCACATGATCTTGGTTTTCTTTAAACTAAGCCAAACTCTAACTCCCTCATCGTTACCCTGGTTTCAACGTATGGCACTCCCTCTCATCGTAATGACTAAATATGTCCGGCCAGGTCAAGGCCTTTGAGAGTGATTGTTTTAAATGGTCTGAGACTTGGGAACCGTCGATATGGGAATCACTAGGTTTGGCGTAAAAGAAGATGAGTGGAACATAATTCGTTGGACTGAGTTGGTCTGAAAGTGATAGCTTGAATGGCTTCAGAAGAGGGCTTAACCATTTGCCTTGAAGTAATACGAATTTCCATCTATGCAACAATTGTTATATGCGGGATCAGATGATGAAACTGGCGCGCGGCTTGTACTTACAGTATAAGATGAAAGCTAACCAAACCCGGCCATCTATATAACTTGACCGAAGCTAATTATAGTATTGTATATTGGATTTATATTTCATGCACCGTCAGTGTATAAATTTATAAATTGACAGTGCATCATATGACGTCACCTATTAAAAATATAATTATTTGCATTTATTTTTTTAAAAAAAATTAATTTGTTTATTAATGAGCTGTCGTCGTATGGTTCATTATCAGTGTATACACTAACAGCGCATCAAATCCAAATCCTTGTATATTTGCTTTCTCCGGCTTAGATATATCCTAGTAGATTTCATTTATGATATCCGGGAAGGCCAATGTTTTTATCTATTTATTTTATTTTCATAATTTATATAATATAAATCTAATCTAAATTTATTCTCAAAATCATCTTTTCAAATATATTATATATATATATATATATATCGAGGTTTGATTATGAATTACTAAAGGATAAAATGAAAAATAAAAATTTACAATTTGAGAGGCTGTTCTTAGAGGGCCCAATAAATTCTTAATTGGAATTGCAGAATTTTTTTAATTGATTATTTTATCACAGTGTGATATTTTACATCGTTTAATGAATCCATGCGAAAATAATTAAATGATGACAAAATTATCAAATATTGGGATTCCTTATTTCTGTTCAAAGAGCATATGAAACTCAATTTGATCAACATTATATATATATATATATATATATATAATTGTTACACAAAAAAAATTCAACTTAAAAAATTTATTATATGATTTAAATTTTCAAAATATTTTTTAATTTTTATCATATATTTTTAAAGAGTGTTTTTTAAAAAAAATATATGAATTAATTTTCTTTTATTTAGGAATTTAATATTTAGGGATTAGTGTTTAAAATTTAAGATTTAGAATTTAACGCTTAAAATTTTAAAAATGTTTTTGTTTTTTTTCTTTGATTTGGTCTAAAAAAAATTAAATACCTGCATTGTAATTAACGTCGTCTAGTCACTACTCACTAGTGTAACCCCAAATAGAAAATTAACGACGTCCACGTCTAGGAAAGGGTCCAAAGGGAGATCATAAGAAATTTTTTTATTATTATTTTATGGATAGTTACTTAGAAGTTAAAAATATAAATATAAATAAGAAATATAATATATTTGTGTTTTTGGACAATTTGGAATATTATTGAAAGAACCTTTTTTATTATTATTTGTGTTTTTGGGTACACAAATATATCTTAATAATTTAAGCATGCTGTCGTCACAGTTTAAAAAGAAATCGCTCTCTAATGAACTGTTCTTGTTTGGTTCAATTCAATATAATAGCAATGTAATGCAGCCATATTTGGTGGATTAATGATTAAATGTTTGGTTGAAATTTTTTGCTGAATCAAGTTCAGCATTAAGATATTATTTATGGGATTGGGCTGAAGAGCAATTGAGCCCCTCTCAGATTTTCTGAATGGCTATTCAATCAATCTCATAATTAAAATAAAAAAGAATCGGTTCAAATTGTCCTCTATCTAACACCTTGCTTTTACTGCATTTTCTCTCACCGCTTAATCACTCCAGATGTTAGTTCCACTCATCTTCTTCATTTTATTCCATTTTTATCTCTTTCAAAATTTCATCTGTTTTCATCTTCTTCATTTTTATATAGATTCTATATTTGCACTTATGTTTTCTGCATCCAATGCAATGGTAAGATTCCTTAACTGGATTCGAATCATTTTCTCATCTCTAACGCCAAGCTTGCTTTCTTTTCAACCTTCACCCTCGACTAGGTTCATAGTTTCTAAACTTTACACTCAATCGACATTAATATTAAATTTTTCCTTCTTTTCAAATTTCTATTATATTGGTCAAATATATATATATATATTTTATATATATTTTGCGTTTACAAATAGGTATTTAGGTGAAAAGTAATTATTTGAAAAAGAAAAAAAAATTGTATAAATTTCTTATGAAATCAGATTAAACCCAAAAGGATGTCCTTGCAGAAATGCTAAACGCTTTAGATCCTGGAAACAAGAAGGTACATAAAACGATTTTGTGTTCCCACAATAGCATAAAAGTGTAGTTTCTAAGTCATTAATTGGATGTAAAGTGACTACTGAAGTCTTAATATACATGAAATTTGTGTAATAATTTGGTTTGCAATGCTCGAATTCATCAGATTGTGAACCATTTTTTCAGTGTAAACTTTATGCTTTTCCTGCTCTTATAATTAAAAGCTTTTCAAAAGTCCATGAATTTTCACGTTGCTAAATCCTCTACTAATCTTATAGTGAATATTGTTGTAGTTCTTTTACGTTCATTTTCTATTAGCTTATTTAGTGATTTTTCTTCTACAATTTCAGGGATTTAGGCATCCAAAGTGAGATTGGAAACTGTAACAGTGAAATTAAAATCAGCGGTGAGATATATGTTTGGATGCAAAAGCAGCGGTGAAGGTGAGATAAATTATAGTTAAAAAAAAATTACCATTAAAGATATTAAATTAAAATTTGTATATAATAAAATTTATAACATATTTGAAAGATTAATAAATTATTAAAATTAAAATAAATAAAATTATATTTATACATCTAAAAATAAAAAATAATTTTAAATGAATATTTAAATAATTTATTTAAAATAATAATTATATAAATATACTTTAAATATACTTTAAATAAACAAAACATAAACAATAAATAAAACTAAAGGTAAAGGTAAAGGTAAAATAGAAAAAACAAAAAAATGTAAGGTCAAAATTTTAAATAAAACCTCCGGTGGAAGAAAAAAATTTCACCAGTGGAATTTTTCCCCTCCACTGGTGCCAACTATATAATTTAAACTGAAATTTTGTTATCCAAATGGATAACTTCAGCACGTTTACCCATAAAAGGTTGTTTAACACACTGAACTGCTGCTTACTGGTGTTCCAAATGCACCCTTAGGCAAGAGGTTATTGTTGACTTAGTGGAGCGGTGCTGCGCCTACAAACAAATAGGGATGGCAGCGGGTCAGATATCTGTATTTTTTGTACTATCTGAATTCGCAAAACTATTTTAAAATGAACCTGCAAATGATCCGCATTTAATCCGCATATTAGTATCCGAATCCGAATCCGAATTAAATAATATTATCCGTCGGATATCCGAATCCGCTAAAAATCTGAATTCAATAAATAAAATTTTTTAAAATTAAAAATATAAAATCAAACAAAATTTATGTGTTTTATAAATAAGCGGATTCGGATTTGGATATCCGAATCCGCTATCCGAATCCGCAAAAGTAATGCGGATTCAGATAATGGATATCCGAGATTTCATATCTGTATCCGCTCTGAATCCGCTGCGGATAGTAATTATAATATCCAAATCCGATTTTTATCCGAATCCGCAAATCCGAATCTACAAAAAAACTGATCGGATATCTGCGAATATCCGAATCCTCATTTTGAATTGCCATCCCTACAAACAAAGAGTTGTACACCTTGTTAATTCAACAGAGTAAGGATACTCTTTCTTTCATTATAAGGGGGCGTTTGGTGCCTTCCCTGAGAATGTGATTTTTGGGAATGTGATTTTTGGGAATGTGATTCCTGCGAATGTAACTTTACAGTGTTTGGTATATATGGAAAAATATTGATTAAAATCTTGGAAATGTGATGGTAATTTAAGAAATTACCCTCATCAAAAAAATATAAATTTTGTTAATTTTAAAATTTTTCAAAGATATTTACTATTAACAAATATTTTTACTAAATATTTTTAAAAAATATATTTTAATTGATAATTTGAGTTATTTTTAGGATAAAAAATATTTATTAATAATAAATTTTTGAAATTACTCTCATGTAGTTGAAAAATTAAAAGGCTGGATACAAATTAAATATTATTTAAATATATTAATAATATTTATTATTAACAAACATTTGTACTAAATATTTAAAAATAATATTTTAATTGATAATTTGAGTTATTTTTATGATAAAAAAATATTTGTTAATAATAAAATTTTGAAATTACTCTCATGTAATTGAAAAATTAAAAGACTATATGCAAATTAAATATTATTTAAATATTTTAATGATATTTATTATTAACAAATATTTGTACTAAATATTTAAAAATAATATTTTAATTGGTAATTTGAGTTGTTTTTATGATAAAAATATTTGTTAATAATAAATTTCGAAATTACTTTTATGTAATTGAAAAGTTAAAAGACTGTATAAAAATTAAATATTATTTAAATATTTCAATGATATTTATTATTAACAAATATTTGTATTAAATATTTAAAAATAATATTTCAATTGGTAATTTGAGTTACTTTTATGATAAAAAAAATATTTGTTAATAATAAAATTTTGAAGTTACTCTCAAGTAATTGAAAAATTAAAAGGCTGGATGCAAATTAAATATTATTTAAATATTTTAATAATATTTATTATTAATAAATATTTGTACTAAATATTTTAAAATAATATTTCAATTGATAATTTTAAATCAAATAGAAAGAGGATAATTTTGTCTTAACATTTTTTTAACTTTCCAACTACATGGGAAAGTTACTTTCCCACCACTTCTCATGAGAATTACATTCCAATGCTTGTGGAAAAGTAATTCTCCAAGGAAAGTTACGTTCCCAAGAAAGTAAGTAGTTTTTAGCATACCAAACATGAGAATCACATTCCCAACAATTACTTTCCATGGAAAGTGATTACTTTCCATCATACCAAACGCCTTCTAACTTCTTAGTGGCCTTTAGTACTTTTTTTTATATGTCGATGACTTGATTTTTTCATCTGTTTCCATGGTCCTGGCATTCTTGTTCTATGGGTTTTTTTTAGCATTCATGTACTAGTCTTTAAGTATTGTCAATATCCCGTCTTGATAATACAATGATCAGGAACAATTTTAGAAACATGGCTTTAATATATAAAGATCTCACAATTATAACTCTTTATAATTCTTTTGCATGATCTTTATGTTTCATGGGTTTCATCCAATTAGTACTTAATAACTATTATTATCGTACTAACATGAAAAAAAACCTTATATCATTAAAGTATAATGATAGGTTTGTATTATTAACTGTATATTTCTTATCCAATCTAATTGGTTCTAGGACATATACTAACAATCACCCTACCATAGGCGGGATTCTTGAGACCCATTCGTGATGAAATCACTATTTCTTTCCTACATCTAGCAATGCATCATAATAGTTATTAAGTATTACCTGGTCCTTAAGGTGATTGTGCCAGTATCACTTGCTAAAATGCTTGATTAAAGGGAGGGAATGAATTCCTGATGAGTGTTGAGATCAAAGGACTTCGTTGTTTTTTTCAATTATATTATGGTGAATAGATGCCAGAATAGTCTGTGAAGGATTTGATTTATTTTCTATTCAATTTTTTTTTCTTAAACCTCCCTATGAGTACCTCAATGAATATCTTAATTTGTGTGCCTTCTTTTGCAATTTTTGTATGATATAGTCAGTTATTCTTTCTGGTATGTATGTTGGTAGTTAGTTTCTAACCTTTATTTGCGGAATGGTATAAGGAATTGTGTGAAATATTTTTACATTTAAAATATATCACCTTTGATTCTCTATCTCTTGTAGGGATGAGTCATTTCTATGTCAAGATTTAGCATTGGATGATGATTTGCAGCGAATGCTAGCAAAGCATGAAGCAATAGTTTCGGGAAGTTTTCGAGCAGACAAACCTAAGCCTGAACCTGCAAAAGAACTTGTAAATGTCGATGGTCCCTTAGTTGATACTGGGGATAGCAGCAAGCAGTCTGATGGGAGGTAATTAGGCTTCTTTGAACTAGATCACCATATGCAGGCATGTACTGGCCGGTGACTAAAATATGGTGTTTTGTGTTACTAAAGGAAATGATAGAATATGCTAAGAATAATAACTTATGTTATATGTCCTAATTAGCATTACTGGTGCTAATCATGCTCTTGTCCTCAGCATCCTGGAACTTGGTTACAAGTTTCTTTCACCAATTTGATTAGTTTATTTGTTTTGAGGAATCTTTTGTAGAACTTACTCACTCGATTTTCGAAATAAGTTACATGATTGCAGGTGCTTGATTATGTTGAAGTGGAAACCTTTTGAACATTCTGATCTAGTCATTAGTAGTGTATTTCTCTCTTTCGTAAGTGGCTAAAATTGCTTATCAAAATTTTAGGTGGCTAGCTAGAATTGACATTGAAATTCATTTAATTCTGGGTTTTCTGAAACCCTTGATTAGATGTTTCCGGTAACTTGAGCTAACTAACAGGATTTCTTTACAAATCTACCTCCCAAAGCACTGGTGTAAGTTTTCAACCATTTAATCAGTTATTGCTTCCTGCTCCTCATGCAAACTAATGGTTTTACTCCTCTAGCAGCAGTCAATCCCAAAATTGGACCTGCAACTAATGCTCACAATTTCGTTTCATTTGAAAATTCGATGTGATTGGGTCAGAACCCAACTAATCTTATAAGAAATTAAAAATTATACCAAAATCGATAATGACATGAGAATCAAACCTAATAGTGAGAAAATACGTTTAATTTGAAACCCCTTTTTAAGTTGAAGGCAACTGATTATTTGTTTGGGTTACTTTGAGTTAGAGTTATTCATAGATTAATCGGATCGATTAAATTTGGATAGTAAAAAAATTTACTTATTCAAAACTCGATCTGATCCGGAAAAATACATTTACTATTAAAAAAAATTAAACTATATTAAAATTATTTTTATGATTAAAATTAAATAAAATATTTTTTATTAATAAAATAATAATTCGAATTAATTCATATCAAAAATATCTTATTCTAAACCTGACCCAATTCAATCTACCGAATCAAACAAATAAATCAATTTTTAGACCGATCTACTTTGGATCCACTTTGATAGCAACTGAAATGTACAATTTTTTTTTTTCTCCCAATGGAATAAAGAAGAACACAACGAAAAGAAAGAGTAGCCTAAAATAAAACAAAGGCCAAGAGACCCCACAACATGGCAAGCCTAACCTCTAAAGTTCTAGAAGAATATAAATAGTAGTATATAACTATGAAAGTCTTTCAATAGAGTAGCCCAGTTCTATTGGAAGAAACTTCCTCACGGGTGGGTGGATTTTGACATTTAATTTTAAGAGTATCAATTATATTTTAATAAATTTTAATTCTTTTCATAAAATATATTTTATTATATTAATATAAATATATGTAAGAAATATATTAATAAAAAAATAAACTTTTAAAATTATCAATTTATCAATTCATTAACAAATGTATAAAAAAATACATCAAATAAATAATTTTATACATAATATATCAAATAAATAATCTTACTTAAAACTGTGAATAATTTTTTTTAAAATATATAAATATATCAATTGCTAAATAATATATTTTTCATCAAGACAAGAAAAATAAAATATTCTATTAAAATAATAAAATTGAAAGTTTAAGTTTAAGTTTAGAAGTTAGTATATTTTTATAATCTTTTATAAAGTGGTTTCAATCTGTTTTTTGTGTTAATAAAAAGTTGCATAGTAACAAAAGAAAAAAATTTAGGATAAAAGTAAAAGTAAAAAATTCTATGAAAAAAAAAATTGTAATCAGCTAAAAAAATATTTGGTACTTGATTGGAGACTTAGAGTCATATTGAAGAATCTAAAATATCAATTTAGTTTTTAGTTAAATTTACATAATCGTGATTTAATTTTTGTGACAAACTTTTTGATTTTAAAGATTTCTGAGTTATGTTAGTTAATAGAATAAATAGATAAATAATAATATGATTTTAATCATCTTAAATTATAATGCATAAAATTAAATAAAAAATCACAAAAATAAGTACAATTAATAATTTTAATTTAAAAAAATTATATATATATATATATTTATATATATATATATATATACTAAACCAAATTTAAAATTTTTAAGAGCCAAAGCCCCCTATGGCTGCTTAAAAGAGCCGCCCCGTCATTCACCATCTTACAAGTTAGCACAAAATTGTAGTATCTACTACTACTAGTATATTTAATTTGTTTGTAGACTATACTATTAATTGAGTTGAAAATTGACTCTTCTTATTATCATATATTTTGTTCTTACAAGTAATTCAAACAAAAAAAGAAAATATATATATGTTAATGAGGTTAAAATAAAGGATGTATATTTGATTTACTGACAGTGTATAAATCTATATGCTATTAGTGAATTTGATGATGTCATCTTATTAAAAATAAATTTATCTATATTTATTTTTAAAAAAATTTAATGAGATGAAGTTCATTTGATTCATTGATAATATATATATATATATATAAATAAAGTTATCTATATTTATTTTAAAAAAAAAAAATTAATGAGATGAAGTTCATTTGATTCATTGATAATATATATATATATATATATATATATATATATATATATATATACACCGTGAGCATCAAATATAAATCTTAAAACAAAATTGAAATTTTTTTTTTATACGTGTATGTGAAAATTAATTATGTTTTGAATAGTTTGCACCTCAATTAGTTGTAGTATTAATAACTTTCCAATAGTAAGTAGGGTTAACTTAGTTGAATGTTAATAATTTTTGTTTTTAATAAATGTAGTATGCTTATATATTAGATTGCCAAACAAATCGCTCTCTCTCTCTTTTTATAATTGTTAGGTCATGCAATAAAAGATACCTAATTCTATTCCCAAAGAGATTTTTTATTTTTTGAAAGTGAAATTTCATAATAGACTTTTACCAAGTAGCAAATAACTATCAATTTTGAATTTGTTAGGTTTGAGATTCAAATTTAAATATCTATAGCTCTTATTTTATTTTCAAATTTTCTTCCTCCCATCAAAATCATCAAGTATAAAAGCATTACTTCAAAATTTATATGATAGTTTTCTTAAATAAAATGTTTTAGATTTCCACTAATTTTACCGACAGAAAGAGGCAGATTATAATAGTTGTGTAATAGTATATGTGTTCATCAATTTAACTAGGTCCCTCAAAAAAAAAAAATGTAAGAGCTTATCTATATGACTCATCAACTTCCTTAATGTGTCGACCCTTATCATTGAGCAAGCGCCAAGCAATGTACTATGTATGTTTCGATCTTTTGGAATTGGGATTGAATTTTCTTTAATTATTTTTTTAATATATTTATCATTATCAATCACATATATAAGATTTATTTATAAATTATAAAAATTATACGTAAATAGTAATAATTTATGTATTAAAAAATAATAAATAAAAAAGTAACGGAAAAAATCCGGATTTGGAGAATCGGGTTTGAGGTTTGGTTGAGGACCCACACCATGACCATGTTCCCATTTTCAAATGTTGAGCTTGAGCCAACTGTTCTGATCCATATCCCTAACAACGGTCAGTCTCAGTCAACTCCTTTGCCGCCCTTCTCATTTCATTCACTCATTTCTCTTCTTTAGTTTGGTCTTTGGATAATGTTTTCCCCCTTTAAAAAGAAAAAGAAAGAAAATGACATTTCATTCAATATTTATATATTTGTTGGTTTTTATATCTCAATAATGGGCCAATTATGATCTTAACAGGACACCCTAACGTCTAATTTGAGATTTTTAATTTGAATATTTTAAGTTCAATTCTTAAAATAAAAGAAATATATAAAAAAATATTTACCAAACATAACTATTTGGCAAATGAATAGTTTGCATCTCAATAAATTGTAATTAATAATTTTCCAATAGCAAGTAGGGTTAACTTAGTTGAATGTAGTATGATTAGATATTAGATTGCCAAACAAATATCTCTCTCTTTTTTTTAATAATTGTTAGGTCATGCAATGAAAGATACCTAATTCTATTCCAAAGAGACTTTTTTTTTTTTTTTTGAAAGTGAAATTCCATAATAGAGTTTTAACAAATAGCAAATAACTATCAATTTTGAACTTATAATTTAGATCAGTTGATTTATGCAATCACTTTTAAAATATGGTATTCAATAAATTTAAAGTTCGAATCTCAAAATCTATATTTTTTTCTTTTCAAACTATGACTTTTTTTATAATAAAAAATTACTGTTCTTTACTTTGGTCTTTGGATAATGTTTCCCCCCTCCTAAACAAAGAAAATGTCATTTCATTCATTATTATTTATTTGTTGGTTTTTATATCTTAATATGGACCAAATATGATCTTAACAGGACACCATAACGTCTAGAATTTGAGTTCCTAACGTCTAATTAAGATTTTTAATTTGAAATTTTTAAGTTCAAATCCTAAAATAAAATAAGAACAGAAAAAATTACCTCTTTAAATGTAAATATCCTTTATTTTTAAATACATCAATCATAAGTTAGTAACTGTTCATACATGTCAAACGATCCAGTCATAAATCTTTAAACTTATGAACAATTGTAAAAGTGTAAAAATAAATAGAGAAAAAAACTAAAATAATAAGAAAAAGGGTGAATGAGATATTGTTCTAGTGGTAAAAAAAAGTATAGAAACCTTAAAATTTCGAGTTTAAGTATCATTATTCTGAAGTTGGTCTAACTTTATATTAATTTTTTTTCAACAATATTGAAATTGTTTAATTATATATTAGCTTTCTAATTGATTTATCTAATTTTTATTTAATAAAACTAATTTTTATATGAAATATAATATTTGATTTTGATAGTAATTTTGATTTGAATCTTTAGAAAAAGAGACGAGAAAGAGATACATCTTTTGTGATATAGTTCAAAATTTTATATATATATATATATATATATATATATATATATAAAAGAGAGTAATTACAATTTTATAAGTCAAAATAAAAGTGAAATGAAAATTCGTTGAAGTGTAGATTTGATAAGATTAAAATTATTTAATTACAATTCTCACTGATTTTCTAAATTATTGATGTAGGGTACGTAATTGAAGATCCATGACTATTTATACGTATGCATATTATTGATCGGGTCTGGATATAAATTTTTTAAATTTGGATCGGCTCAATCTGACTCGAATTATTGTTTATGAGTAAAAATATATATAAAAATATTAATATAAAAATAATTTTTTAAATATTTTATGAATAATTTCGAAATGATCCGACTCAAATCTAGATAAAAAAAAAAAAAAAAATTAGAACCCGATTCAACCTATAAACAGATCTAATGCATACTAATATATGAAGCAATTGTCTCGTTTGATTATTACTGGATTTGAATAATCGATGGGAGAGATTCACGCTATTGCTGCGAAGAGATTATCATCGTTATATTGCTACGTTTTAAGACTAAAGCCTCCAGTCATTCAAATGCACCTTATATCACGTCGATGTTATTTTATTTTATTTATATGTATAAAATGCACTAACAGCTTTATATCTTTCAAAGAAATAATCTCAATAAAAAAAAATTAATTATTAATGTGATCCAAACAAAGAGGTCATTCAGATCAACAAACTTCTTTCTTGTAATAAAATCAGCTAAAAAGCTTCTGAAATTATTTTATATTAAATCAACTTTTTCTTTTCGCATCAAGGGTCTGGGTTTTTTTTTCCAAATTATCCCCGGTTGAACAAATATGTAAAAGTTGGGCTCAAAAAAAAGGTGAATGCTATAATGAGAATTTTGACCGTAAGAACATGAGAACCTTTTGGATAAAAGAGTCAAAACTATCTTTTAAGAGAATTACAAAAAAAAAAAAAAAAAATTAATGATAAAAAATATTATTTGTTACTACTATAACAAAAACATTATTAAAAGTAAATAAAATATTATCATTAGATTTATTCATGGATCAAATTACTTATCAAGCTTACGAGTTTGGTCAATTCAAGAATAAATTTATTAAGCTCAACCTAATTTATAATATTATTTTATTAAAAAATACTTTTTTATTTTAATAAACTTTTCACATGTAGATCTAATAATCTGTGTATTCGTATCGTATTCGCGTTATTTTTCGTGTTATAATCGTGTTTATGCTATTATATGTTTATATATTTTGACATATTAATAATTTTGTTATATAGATTTTCACATGTTCGTGTATCCTTATCGTTTTTGTGTAATTTTTTCGTGTCATATCGTATTTTGTATCGTATTTTATTTATTTTTCTCATGTCGTGTCCAACATTACCAAAATTTTGATTTTAATAGATAATTTTTTTTTAAAAAATTTAACCCATTTATTTTAATGGTAAAATTATAAAAAAAATTATATATTTTTCTGTAGGGTCAAGCGAGGTTCATGTCGGATTTAGGCATGATATCAATACTTTACATGCTTGCTCAAGCCTGAGTCGACCAAAAATTCAAGTTCAAAATTCTATCAATGCCAATCAAATACTATTAAATGTTACAATCTAAACCTACCCACAAGTCGGGCTATTCGTCCAAACTCGAAAGTTTGTCCTATATTTGAGTGATCTTGGACAAAAATGAGCATTGGCAAAAAAAATAACTCATTTAATAAACGGATTGGACCTTGACTCCAACATTCAAAAATAAATATTATAATGTAAACATGAAAAAATATGATCTTAAAAAAAAGTATATTTAAAATATTAAAATATTAATATTCAACTAATTTTATATTTTAAATAATACTTTTGCAATATTAATATACACATTTTTTTAATAATTTAAATGGTATTATTAAAAAAAATTAATATTGTTATAAATATTATATTAATATTTGAGTACTATATCTCATTATTAATAATAAATCTACTTTTTAAGATAATTTTAATATAATTTAAATTATTTTTAAACTATCAGTTTCATTTCTTTTAATAAATTTTTTGTCATAATACATAATTAATAAATAAATTTTAATTATTAACTTTTTTATAATTTTTTTACCTTTTCACTTGCTGCAAAACGTGTGAAAAAAACGTTTGGTTGTAATTAAGTGTTCTCATTGTTGCTATTGTAAAAGTTCTCAACACCCCAAAAAGATACCAAAAAAAAAGTAAAAGTAAAAAGCATATATCCCCACTGTAATAAGTACAACCTTGAATCGCAAGCAGCATCCAGTCTAGATACATTAAAAAAATGGAAACAATAAACTGAAAAAGAGAAAATAAAATAAAATAAAAACCTCAAGAAGACAGAAACAATCACACAAGAAAAAAAACATGTTTCCTACGTGGCAAAAACGGATTTGCCGTCTTCACAAATCGTATCGAAGTTCCCTTTTTTTCATTTCTAATTATAAATAGCAGTCCTTTCACATGCTATTTTAAGACTGGAAACTGAAAACAAGAATAAAAGAAAAATGGTTTCTATTCAGTTATTACCGGAGCTGATTCCGGGTTTACCTGAGGAAATCGGACTCGAGTGCTTGACTTGGTTTCATTATTCAACTCACCGACTCGGAGCACGAGTTTGCCGACGATGGCAAGAGCTTCTCCAAAGCAGAGAGTTTTACTATCATAGAAAGCATACCGGATATACCCAGAAAGCGGCTTGCTTGGTTCAATTACTGAAAAGTGACTCCGATCCTGATGAGTCCAAACCAGTTGGTCCACCAAGGTACGGGATCACCGTGTTTGAACCCGTTAGTGGAACCTGGGATCGAGTTGACCCGGTTCCTGAGTACCCTGATGGGCTCCCTTTGTTTTGTCAGATAACAAGTTCTGAAGGAAAGATTGTGGTGATGGGCGGGTGGGACCCAACAAACTATGACCCAGTGAGGGACGTGTTCATATACGAGTTCACAACTCAGAGGTGGAGACAAGGGAAGCAGATGCCGGAAACTCGATCGTTCTTTGCGGCTGGTGAGTTGGATGGACGCATTATCGTGGCGGGTGGTCACGATGAGAACAAGAACGCTTTAAGTACAGCATGGGAATATGATGTAAGTCGGGATGACTGGACTGAGTTGAGTCGGATGAGTCAGGAGCGAGATGAGTGTCAAGGGATGGTGATTGGGTCGGAATTCTGGGCGGTGAGTGGATATAGAACGGATAATCAAGGACGATTTGAGGGGAGCGCTGAGTTGATGGATTTAGGGAAAGGTCAATGGATCCGAGTTGAGGAAGCTTGGAAGGCTAGTCAGTGTCCTAGGTCCTGTGTGGGAGTTGGGAAAGAGAAGAAACTCTTCTGCTGGGCTGACTGTGATTCGGCGATACGAGTTGGAGTATGCGCGGTCCCCTTGGGAGAATGGACATTTGTCTCTGGATCAGCTTACCAGGGTGGTCCACAAGGATTCTTTTTGGTGGATGAACAAAGTGGAAAATTTAAGAGTATAGATGTTCCACTCGAGTTTTCTGGGTTTGTACAATCTGGTTGTTGCGTGGATATCTAAATCTAAAGTGCAAGATATACGATCTGAGAATTTCGAGAATTTCGAGTCGAGCTTCTTACAGCTTCTTACAGCTTTAGCTCGACTCGATTACACCGGAAGCACCCTCATTCACGTTGGATGTAACTTGTAAGACAGGTGAGCCAAAGCTCGCAGTCGCAAGATAATCTAGTAAAATACTAAGATTAGGTAGGATAACATTGAGAGTGTTATCACCACTGCATCGAGCGAAATTGAGAGTGTTATCTATAAAATCTAGCAGCAACAAGATGAGTATATGTATATCTGTGTAATAGATTTTGTAAGTTAAATATGTACATTACCCATACTCTTGTCTGCAGATGTTTTCTTCTTTCACCTCTTTGGTTTTTGGTTTTTGGTTTTTATGAACCACACGATCAATGGACCTCAAGCAGTCAAATAGCTGCACCATTGAGGATCCAATCGCCAACTCCATGTCAAACTGAAACAACAGTTGCAACATGGCATGAGGCTACCACATTAACATATCAGCACAGCCACAGAGACGAGAGATAGAAAGCCTATCTGTAGACGTTATGGAAAAGGGCCTACCCTATTCCTAACTCCCTAACACCCACTCTCTTTGACCCTTGTGTGACAAACTTTTACAAGTGCTTGAATGCAGCGACAAAATCTATAACAAAGAACAATCAAGAAGATCAACTGTATATCACATATAGATCAAATCCAGGTAGGAATCCCAACAGAAACAAGCATCTAATTACCCATGCAAGAAACAACACTGATTAATGAAAAATGTTCAAAAAGATCATTTAAGGATGGCAATCATTGTCAACGTAGAAGATTAAAACAGCATGTCTATGTTTAACATTATTACTAGCCATAATCAGCACTAGAAACTAAATAATCAACTTCGGAATCAGTCATACACTGCTGAAGCAAAGCTAAACTAAACTAATCTAATCATCCAGATAACTAGCATAGAGATATATTCCCTGACACATACTAACCCAGACACGTCCAAATCAGTCACCTAGAATAGTCCAGACTTTGGCTCCTGCTCCTACTAAAGCCCCGGCTTGGACTAATTGAGCCATCGGGCGACCTCGAGTAAGATCGCCCTCTATATCTCCTATCTCTGGGTGAAATTGACCTGTACAAAAACAGAAGGCAACATTAACATGACCACTCACAAAACATAAATGCTTAAAACAACAACAATATTGAACAGCTTACCTTGAGTAATGTCTTTGCCTAGGAGAAGGAGAATAATAGTCTTGACTGCGAGAGTAACTTCGAGCATATCGTGGGGATTGAGAATAACGAAGTGGGGAGTGCCCATATGCCCGACCACTTTCACTAATATCATGAACATAAAATAACAAGTAATCAACATTACCATTCAATTAACACCTTTAATTTCTATAACCAGAAATCCTTAACAAATACAGTTCTCCTGTCTTCCTAAATCCCTTTATGCATAACAAACTAGAACATCAACTAAGAACAGTAGCTAATCTGAAAAAGTAGTGGGATAAATGAGCATCACAAAAGAACCCATGCTCACCTTCCGCGTTCTCTTGCCCTCATTTCTGAAGGCTTCTTCCTATTTTCCTTAGCAAATACAACAGTAAGTTCTCGGCCAAGAAGAACATAACCATCCATATGATATTTTGCATCAGCAGCATCAGCAGGATCTAGATACTGGACAAATCCAAAACCACGTTGTTCCCTGCATCACAAACAAGGTAGCTCTCATAATTATAAAAGGTAGCAGATTATACTTCATCAGCCACACATGCTCACTGATTTTCAAAATCACAAACATGATCTTGACTCCAGAGTAACACAGAAGATCATGATAGCAAGCCGATGCTTCATAGAATTCAAGTAAATATGATTATGTGGCTGCTAACCTTGTTGGAGCCAAATTTTAATTGAGTTGATATTCTTCAAGACTTGCACTTCTTCACAATGAATTCAAAACCAACTTCCTACCAACCTTGATGTAAATTAAGGTCATCTTGAACAGTATTCATTACTTGAAAGTGTCTTCAACAGAGTACTCTTATACTTCATTGGTGTCTTCAACATAGTACTCTTACTACTTGTTGGTGTCTTCAACACTTTCAATAAAAACAACCAAATCCCCATAAACCAATGCGCATGATAAAGAAACAACCCCATCACCCAAACGCTCATGTGAGACAGAATGAAGACAGACAAGTTGACATTATCAGACACACACACACACGCACTGGTTACCATTTTTCAGGAACCTACAAGGATTATACTTACCCGGTATAGTAATCTCGAGGCAGGTAGATGTCCTTGAGGCGACCAAATTGCCCAAAAGGTCCACGCAGATCTTCTGGCCTGCACATGAAGCACAATTAGAAATTTATTGGCTCTAAGAGAACACTTTGATGGGACTAAATTTTGACTTGCATTACAACAATCATGTTTTTTTTTAAAACAAAAGACAAAAGACAAAAGAACAAAGCTGTTTGCTACGTTTGGATGGGTAAGCAACAAAAACAAATCATAACAAAAATGTGAAGTGTTTAGGTGTCTCCTCAAAAACCTTTGCATATAGTTATACCATGAATTTAAAGTGAAACATAATCACTAGAGAAATAGGATACTGGTTTGAGATAACTGACAGCAATCGAAAGGAGGAGATCATAAAAACCTGCAGTTATGGCGAAGGTTGCGAACCAGAAGACTGATGGGAAGATCTCTACCACGACCTCCATAGCGACCCCTAGGGCTAGGGCTGCGATGCCTCCTACCATAATCCCTTGGTGGCGAGGGACTGTAACTGTAACTTCTACCCCGCATCTGCAACAAACCTAAGACATTCAATAGTCACAAAATTGCTTTTAACCATGATAAAACTGGAAAAACTGTGTGCATGGAATGCAAACTAAAAGGAACAAAAGAGAAAACCTACTAACCCTACAGCTACAATGCAATGAAAGCAAAAGTAACGATTAAAAAGAGACTAAAATTACCAAAATAATTTAACAAGTCCATATT
The DNA here is from genome assembly GCA_030761205.1 of Fremontodendron californicum. Classification (NCBI taxonomy): domain Eukaryota; kingdom Viridiplantae; phylum Streptophyta; class Magnoliopsida; order Malvales; family Malvaceae; genus Fremontodendron; species Fremontodendron californicum. Next base: position 33,576,932 of record JAULJL010000005.1, read on the forward strand.
TCTGTTTCCCCTTAAATTTGGAAGCAAAGTCACAGTTCTGTTTACCAATCCCAACCTAACTTTTCCGCCAAGAAATATTTCTCTAAACTAAAAACTTACAAAATCATTTCCTGAGCAAACAAAAATAATCTCGGAACTATACGAAACATAAATTACAGTATACATGCAAAAGAAAAAAAAAAAAAAAGCAAAAATTTTGACAAGAGATTTACGAATCAGAAATTGAAAGAAGAAATTGAGAACTTACTGTTTCGTAATCGCTTTAAGAAGACAAAGAAAATCCCAACCTTGTTTGCTCTTTGTTCAAAGATTTTGGCGTTTGGTTGTTATAAACTTATAATCACGCGTTCTTTAGATTTTCACCTACCATCTAAGTTGGAACTCGAGAAGCTTCCGTTACTAGCCTCATTCAAGCCTCTTTCCGCACCTTAAACGTCCACGTGTATTCCAACAAGAAAATCAACGGTGGGATGTCATTTAATTTGGTTTGATCGGATCCAACGAGAGCAAGGCTGAGGCCTGAGGGCTCTCGTTTAAACAGAACCCACGGTTTAAATGACCCAAATTTACGAGCCTTTTTTAAGAAATAATGGATCCATCATGGACCTTGATCCATGTAGGCCAATATATAAAACCCGACCCGATATTGCGAGCCCTAAGCCTCTTCCGTTTTCTGTTGGAGTATTTGTCCAAAGGTCGGATTATTCGTCTAAATCCGAAAGTTCGCTCGATATTTAAGAGAGTTTGGATAAAAATATTGGGCAAAAAAATGAGACCCGTTTAAAAAATGGACCGAGTCTTGACTCCAAAATTCAAGATCCGAGCTTGATTCGGACCTTTTTTCAATTATATAATATTTTATTTTTATTTTTATATATATTATGTAATTCATATCATATAAAGATTAAATATATATAATATTATAGTGTAAACATTAAAAAAATGTTAAGTTGTCCATATTTTATAATTTAATAAAAGAAGAAATATAAAATTATTAAAGATTAAATAAAAAAAACATATTTAAAAAAAATTAAAAAAAAATAATATGGGCTTACCTAAATAGATGTTGACTATCTATTTTCAAATACGAACGGATCTGAGCAGAACTTGAGACTCATATTTCAAATCGGACCAAAATTAAACAAATATATATTATTGATATCATACATAAATTCAACTCAAATCCGACCCGACCCTATCTATAAACACCTCTATACTGCAGCGCTGATACCAAATAAAATGCTGCTCCTGTTAAACCTCTCTAAACCCTCTGTCTCCTCCATATTTCAAACTCTCAAAAAATAATTAAAATTTTAAAAAATTCCGTAGCTTTTCTTTTCTTAATAGGAGCCTGTATCATTTTTATCTTTTCAGAAATTTGATAAAATCTTGTTATTTACATAGTAATAAATAATTGAACATTTTATCTTGTTAATAAATATTATACACCTTTAATTTCAAAACATTAACATAAAATATTTTTAATACTACTAAATTATTATCATATAAATATAAGGGTGTGTTTGATAAATCATTGAAAATTTAAAATGCATTGAAAAAGAAAATTTGTAATACTCATATTTAATAAAAACAATTCAACAAAAAATTATTGAATGAGATAAATAAAAAAGAGTTACCTATCACTTAATATAAAATATGTTAAATCAATTTTATTTTATTTTAAAAATTATATTTAAATTAAATTATCTCCCTTTTTTTTGTTATAAAAAGTTATATATATATATATATATATATCTAGGAGGATCCACTTACATTAATATAAAACTATCATTCTATAATTTTTACATTAATGTAAAACTAAATTAATTTTAAACATTTTCATAATTTTTTACACGATTTATATTTTAACAAACCGACCATTGAATTTAACAATATAATTATATTCGTCGTACATGTATAATTTCGAATCGATTCGATATCTCTATCATATCGATCGAAATAATTTCTTTTTATATATATTTAATGGTTCAAAGTTTTTTACAGATAACAAATAGTTACATTTTAATTTACTCGAAACTCGACATGCATGACTTACATAAATAAAATATAAAATACGATAATTGAATTAAACAAATATAAAAAATTATAAAAATATATTAATATTATAAAAATGTATATTAATATAAGTAAATCACTCTTCGTGTATATATATATATATATATATATATATATAAATTTACGGCTAGGTTCATAGTTGAAACAATTTAGAACATTGTTTTCAATGGCAGTGAAGACACATTCAATAAATCTTTTGAAATCAGGCCAGCATTAAATAATGCCATAATAAGTCACATGGCTATCGCATAGTCGGTTTTTTTTTATGATAATATTGCTGTTTTATTTTTTATTTATTGAATTATGTTGTTTTCAAATTAATTTTCAAAATTCGCTCTTTTTAAAATCAGTTGAAAAATCGCCATCTCCCATAGCGATTTTCCAGCGTAATTTTTTAAAAAAATTGAAAAAATACTAAGAGAAATCGTCATGGAGGGTGGCGATTTTCCTTGGTATTTTTTTCAATTTTATTTTAATTTTATAATATAACCTTTTGAAAAAAAATGCAATTTTTTTTTTAAATTTAAAAATTGCAAACGGGTATAAAAAAAAATTACCTTCGTTTTTTTTAAAATAATATAAGAGAATATTATAATTTTTTAATTTTAAAAAAATAAAATTTATTATTTTAATTTTATAAAAAATAATATTTTATTTCTTATTTAAATTTTTATAAAAAAATTATATTTTTTATTAAAATTTTATATAAAAAAATGTATTTCTTATTTAAATTTAAATATAAAAAAAATTCTTAATTAAATTAGTTATAAATTAAAATTTGATTTCCTATTTAAATTTTATATGTGAGATCTATAACAAACGGGTATAAAAAAATACCTTGGTTTTTTTTATTCTTTTTTAAATATAGATACCAAAATTTTATAATTTATTTAATTTTATAAAAAGTAAAATATAATTTTTATTGAAATTTTATAAGAAATAAATTTTATTTTATTATTTTAATTTTATATAAAAAATAACATTTTATTTCTTATTAAAATTTTAAAAAAATAATTCTCATTAAAATTATATATAAAAAATTTATTTCTTATTTAAATTTTATACAAACTAAAATTTTATTTCTTATTAAATTTTATTTTAGAAAAATGTATTTCTTATTAAAATTTTATAAAAATTAAAATTTTATTTTTTATTTAAATTTTATATAAATTAAAATTTGATTTCTTATAATAAATTTTTACAAATTAAAAATTAATTTCTTATATTAAATTTATATAATTTTATGCTGCATTAAATATTGGAATTGGATTCCTTCTACAATGGATGGGACTAATGATTTAGAGTTAGGATTTCAAATATTTTTCAGTGAATCAAATGCTACATAAAATATTGGAATTGGATTCCTTCTGCAATGGATAGGACTAATAATTTAGGGTTAGGGTTTCAACTATTTTTCAGTCAATCAAATGCTGCAGAAAATATTGGAATTGGATTCCTTCTACAATGGATGGGACTAATGATTTAGGGTTAGGGATAGGTTTCAGCTATTTTTCAGTCAATCAAATGCTGTAGAAAATATTAGAATTGGATTCTTTCTGTAATGGATGGGACTAATGATTTAGGGTTAGGAATAGGTTTCAGCTATTTTCCAATCAATCAAATGCTGTCCAAAAAAAATTGGAATTGAATTCCTTCTGCAATGGATGAGACTATTGAACAGTCCGGTACAAATGATGGGATTTATCATCAGTTTTTGCATTGAATGAGTTATTAGTTTTTCAGTCAATTAACCCTAGCCAGAAAATGGGAATCATATTTCATCATGTACAAAGGATGGGATTTGTCATCCGGTACAACATAATGAACCATTATAAATTCATAAAACTGATGAAGGTTTACAATACCTCCTACAGCAGTTTTTCAATCAGATTTTTTCGGAGTGCTAATACCTCATCATTCTCATCCTTCTCTATTTCTTTTTTCTTTTGCTGAGTGATTAATACCTCCATTCTCATCCTTCTCAGTTTCATTACTAAACAACATGAGCAACATAGTGATCGCATTGGTCTACTATAATGGCCAAATTCATAATATTGATGAAGGTGCTACCTTTGATTGTGAACGTCCTAAAAGCTTTCGTGTTGATGAAGACGTCACATTAGAGGAACTGAAGCTGCAAATTCATACAAAAATTAAAGCTGAAAATAGCAAAAGAGTTTCAGAGATTAAGTATAGGCATCCTCTTTCTATTGGTGAAGGATGTGTCCAATATAGAACATTTCCACTTGAAGATGATGATGATGTCAGATGCATGTTTTATGCTCACGAGACATTTGCAAATATTGGTGTACTTGAGTTATATGCTGACATAGAGGATGTTCACGATGATTGTGGGCCTTCAAATGTTCGCACTACAGAAAACTTTCCCACAGAAGATGATGATTCTGGGTCGTTCTATGTTCACACTACATACGACGTTCCCACAAAAGAAGTCGTTCCGCTATCTCAAGCTACAACGTTTCATAATTCATTAGTCTCACAAACAATTCCTACTGCCCTCGAAGATGAGCCAGCTGGTGTTGATCCTGTTCTCCCATGTGGAGTCCATGGTGAATATGTTGGTGACTTTATTGAGCAGGAAGAGGATGCTGAATTCGCAAGTGATGACAACAGTGATTCTGACCCAGACGTCGTCGCTACTGAGATCAACACTCATGGAGATCTTCCCCCATATGAGGCTTCATCCCAGATGCACACCCTGGATCTGGAGGCAATGCAACTACCAGAATTTCCAGAGTATGCTCATACATTTGCTACGCCTTTGACTTTTGATCCATCGACAGTTGATCTGTGTGTTGGGTTATAATTTCCAACGAAAGAGGCTATGTTTTCAGCTATTAAGCACTATAACATCAAAAACTCTGTAGATTACAGAGTAATTGAATCTGAGCGGACCAAATATTATGCCAAATGTCTAATGTATGGGAAATGGTGCAATTGGAATAAGGGCAACATTTATGAAGAAGAAACAAGCATGGGAGATTAGAACATATGAAGGGCCTCATACTTGCACATCGGGGAGGATTTCACAAGATCATTACAAGTTAGATTCTAACATGATCTGTTCATGCATTCTGTCATTGGTCCAAGAAAATCCGGAGATCTCCGTTTCAGTTTTGATTGCTGAGATGCGAATCCGGTATGGATACATCACCTCCTATAAGAAAGCGTGGAAAGCAAAGCAAAAGGCAATTGTTCTAGTTTTTGGCGATTGGGATAGATCGTACAATGAGCTATCTAAATGGTTAGGTGCATTGCAACATTTCGTTCCTGGTACAATTGTGTAATTGCAAACAGTACCTTCATATCACGGTGATCGACTGGTCCAGGGTAAGAAAATATTCCGTCGACTCTTTTGGACATTCAAATTGTGCATTGAAGGGTATCCATATTGTAAACCTATTGTGCAAATAGACGGTACTTTCTTGTATGGAAAATACAAAGGAACATTATTGTTAGCTATTGCACAAGATGGCAACCGAAACATACTGCCAATTGCTTTTGCCATTGTGGAGGGTGAGACAACGGAGGCTTGGTCATTCTTTCTCACTAATTTGCATAGACATGTGACAAAACAGCCTGACATATGTTTGATGTCTAATCGACATGAAGCCATCAAAGCTGCGATTAGACACGATGGTAGTGGATGGAATCCTCCACATGCATATTCAGTGTACTGCATTCGACACATTGTAGCTAACTTTATGAAGAAGTTTAACAATAAGGAATTTCATAGACACATTATGGAAAGTTATGATAGTTATTTGATCTCTTATATTTCCTTGAGTATATAAAATAATACTGAAATTCACAAGTCTTTTGTTTTTAATTTTATCAAGATACGAGTTGAGGCGATCAAATTTTCATTTCATGTATGAGAATCTTCGTGGAGAAAATGTAGAGGCGGCTAATTGGCTTGATAGGATCCCCAAGGAGAATGGGCCCAATCATATGATCAAGGAACACGTTATGGCCATGTGACAACCAACCTAGCTGAATCTATCAATTCGGTATTGAAGGGAACGCGTCATCTTCCCATTACTGCTTTAGTGCAATCAACATATTATAGGTTGGCTGCACTTTTTGTTAAGATGGGGAACAAGCAAATTGCAATGATGGAGGGAGGCCACACATACTGTGAAACAGTCACACGGGCTATGCAAGAAAATCGCAGGAAAGCTAACTCGTACTTTGTTCGTAATTTTGCGCGAGCAAATCAATCTTTTCTGATTGAAGAGTTAGTTGATCCACAAGAGGGTGTTCCTGCAATGAAGTACAGAGTCAAGCTTAGTGACATGTGGTGTGACTGTGGGAAGTTTCAAGCACAAAGGTTCCCTTGTTCACATGTAGTTGCTGCTTGTGCATATGTCCATGTAGATTGCATGCAATATGTGGACAATGTCTATAGACTGAAAACTATATTGAATATTTATAGACATGAGTTCCAACAGTTGGAAATGAAGGTTATTGGTCTCAATATAATGGTCCAAGAGTGTGTCCCAATCAAGAAATGCGGAGAAATCCACATGGTCTGCCAAAATCAAGCAGTATTTGTAATAAAATGAATCTCAGGGAGAAAGGCCAACCAAAACGTCGTGGATTATGCAGAAATGAAGCTCATAGCCGTCGAAAATGTTCGCATCAATCTGGCACATCGGAGGAGAGTTCGCATCAACAATAAAGGAATTACATGTTTTCATAAACTGTAATATTTACTGCTTATCATGTAATTTGGATTATGTAATTTTTTTCTACTTATCATGTAATTTGGATTATGCAATTTTTTTCTACTTAACATTTAATGAAGAAAATGTTAAAAACATTTTCATTTTAGTTAGATTGATACAGACATAAATTTTAAAATAAATAACGAAATTAACATTTTTAAAAATATATAATAAATAAGAAAATAAATAAGAAAATTAAAAATAACAATTAATTTCTCAACAAATTTAAAATAAATAACATGAAATGCAAAACATATAAATTTATATATTACAAATTTAAAATACATTATTCTCGTTATATTGATAAAACTACATTTATTCTAATTATTGCGTGGTGTAGAGCAACAGTGTCGAGCTCTCTTAGTGCGTGGTGGTTGGACCCGTCGTTCAACCTCGTCAATGGCAGGTATTCGCGGTCGATCACGACCTCTTGCTGTAACCACCACTGGTTCCGGTTGTATGTCATCCGTCATTTCTTCTGTATCAAAAATTTGAAACCCACTGCTGGAGGACCCAACACCTAGTTCACCCATAAAGAGAACCTGACTACTCCACAAATGATTTACCATCAAATGCTGACGCAAGGGTTTCAAACTAATACATTGATGTTAGATATGCTGAACTTGGACTTAGGATGGGGAGCTGGTCATCTAACCTCGTCATTGGCGGTCATGATCGGTAACACTCATTAACGTCATATCCGGGGTGACTGACGGAATAACGATGACTGGATGATACTCCATGATCTCGTTCAGGTTCAGGATGACTAAATGACATCCTCGGTGCAGTGAACTCCGATGAGACCGGTTGACGCGTCCGCCCACGTTGTCGTCTAGGTATAGGAGATTCCATATCCTGTGTAGGAGGGACTGGAGTTGAAGTTCGTCCGGTAAATGACATACTCCTAACATCCTCATACACCGATGGTGGACAACAAAAGGCCGACCTTCATTTTTATACCATCCTATGTAATCATCAGATGGGGTGAAATTATTTTCAACAATTGGATAAGCTGTCGGAATTCGTTGAGAACGTATATTCCACCAATGGATCCAATGTTCATGTTTCGCAGGCCAGAATTCTTCATGACGCTCACGCATGTCGATTTTGTGAACCTAATCAAGGTTCACCGGTGCTTGTGGAATTGGTTGTTGCATCCCAAATTATCGCAACACCCTATCAGTTTGGTGCCACTCTACATATGAAAAGCATATCAATGTTGTGTTTGCTTTTCATATATTACAGTTATTGTAGGCATCCGATGGGAGGCATGCCATAATTTCACTAGAGGAATTTGGCATCCAAAGAAACTGCGAAAAAATATTACAAATTATTAGTTTCATATGGATTAAATATAAAAAAATACTTGAATGTAACAATCGAAACATTTACCTTATCATATCCTACTCGATCTAGTCGCAATTTTATACTTTGAAGGTCGGTCGGAGTCTCAGTAAGATCTCTACTCCTACTCCACCTGTTAAAATGTGTATAAAATCTTAATAGAACTATAAAAATATAAGTTCGTACAAAATTAATAAAATAGTAAAGATTATTACCTGCTTGCAAGGGGTATACAGCCAAAACATCCACGAACGGAGCAAGAAATGACAGCCGATACCAAGCCCATGATTGTAGAAGCAGTAAATATCCACCTATGTCATGACTTTTTGGAACAGTAGCCTGACACAGTTCTCTATACAAAACCGCTAAACACGCAAAACCTCAACTATAATTTGCCGCATGCTCTAAATCACGTAGTAATGGAAGATACATTAAATGTACCTGACTGCTCGATTTGTCAGGCATTAGTAATCCTCCAATCAAACATAAAATATATGCTCTAGCAGCATATTGTATCTGTTCTTCAGTTGCGTGTAATGGAAGATTTTGAAAGGATTTCAATCAATTTAGTCTCACCATTGAGCCAAATATATACTCATCTAGAGGTATCTCGCCCAATAGATTTTGACACTCTTCATTCCAATCTAGCAAGCTTTCGCCTGTAACTGCATCGTCATGGACCGGAAGTCCAAGTTGAAGCGCAACATCTTCTAGAGTTATCGTGCATTCACCAAATGGAAAATGAAAAGTGTGCATCTCGGGTCTCCATCGTTCGATCAACGCACTGATTAAGTCGGGTTGTAGCAAAAATCGTCGAATTTGAGTTGCGTGATAAAATCTGACTCTTCTTAAGTGGTCGATAATATATGGATGCGGGTTCTCCGATGTAAATTTCCTCGAACGTAACATTCGACGAGTATCCTGTTGATAATTAATTAAATTAAATAATTATAAAATTATAAAAATTAATATATTATAAAACTATAATAATTAAAAAATCTAAAAACTATAAAATAACAAAACAATAATAATATAAAATTTTAAAATTATTTATATAATTATTAAAAAATTAAACAATAAAAATATAAAATAAAGATTAAACAATAAAAAATTATTGTAGAAAGAAGAAAGAAAAGTAAATTAAGTTGTTTGTGTGAAGGGATTTTTGAAGGCAACGGTCAAGTTACCTTTGCCTTCAAAAATTTTGATTTTTGTTTTTTCAAACGGTTATATCATAAAATTTAAATAAAATTAAAAAAAAATACCAAGAAAAATTGCAATTCCCCATGACGATTACCAAGGAAAATCACCATGAAAGGTGATAATTTTCCTTGGTATTTTTTCAATTTTTTTAAAAATTACATTGAAAAATCATCATGAAAGATGACAAATTCTCAACTGATTTTAAAAATAGCGAATTTTGAACATTAATTTGAAAACAGCAATATTTCTATATAAAAAAAAACAATATTCTGATAAAAAAATCCCACATAGTCGCATCCATACATGAAAATTACAAAATCCAATAATCAAAGTTCAACAGCTTTCTAGAATTCTGGAGGTAAAGAACTTATACAGAAAACCAAAATTAGCTTCAAGATTACTGCTGTGTATTAACCACGAACCCTACGGTTGAGACTGATCATGCGAGCTGAAGCATCCATCTGGGAACCTCTCATCCCTGAACCTGTTCTCCCAGAATATCCACCTGTTCCTCGCGACTGACCTGATCGATCCCTTGAATAACCGGCTCCAGCAGCCTGTCCGAATGCCAATGGTCTACCGCCACCACCGTATCCAGAACGCCCGGAACTACCTTGCCTTCCCTGAGTGAAGGAAAAGTCTTGATACCTACCGCCAACAGCAGCTGTACCAGCAGCATATTCCTGGTTATCTCGCCGCCTTGGTGGCAGATCCAATCCACCACCACCAATTCTTGCCTCTACTGCCCTTTCATTACTTTCAGCAAGTACTGATAGCTTCTCCGTTAACTGGAACGACAAAGCCTGCAACCTTGAGTGCTCAACATCTTGGAAGAGAATGCAACTTGTTGGTTGGTCCCAACTTGCATGGAGTTCTTCATTTATCATCATCTTGCTAACTATGCTATGAGTCTGGGCATCTGAGAGGTCATACATTTTGGTGAGCTGTTCCAAGCTTAGAGAATCATAGGATGAGCAGTAAGTAAAAAGGTAAGTCCTCAAAGCCTCTTCCTTGATCTTGGCTTTCAACATTTCAAGCACATCCTCTCGATTTCTGAGGAGCTTCCAAACATCGAGAGAATTAATGACATCAAAAGCCTTCTGGAAATCTCCCTTGCAAAGGGCCCTGGTGGCAGCCATTACATGGTCCCGCACAGTTTCGGGGGGACCCGTAAATGTCTGTCTCTCACTCACCTCAAGCAACCGTCTAAATGTCCTATTTATCACCTTGCGTTTGGCATCGATGGTGTTGGCTGCCATGTTAGGCACCTCAAGCAGCATGGCACATATCAAATGCACAGCCTCGAGAAGCTCGAGGTTTATGTGCATATGGTAGGGCATCTGACGCCTCCTTTCCAACCTTTCCTGATATAATCCACACATTTATGTGTTTAAGTCCTTGAACAATTATATAATAGACTTCTATGAACCTATATGCGGCTACTGACGTGTTTTTATTTTATTTTATAATATTGACGGGTCTTAAATGTATGCAAAGTTGACCATCATTTGTACTAGCACAATTATTCCTTACAATTATGCCAAAACTGGCAAGTAGCAAAGTTACTACAACAACTAGATTTCCATATGAGTTTGTCATCTTGTTTAAGATTCTACAGTTGTTTCCATAACTCAAACATCCAAATGCCTAATAGAAACATCATCTAATAAAGAAATACACATTCCAATTGGAAAAGAATAACATCTAACCAACTAATCAAAAAATTATTATTAAAACTTCATACCAATCAGAAATTAACATGCAAAAGCATCATATGCAAAAATTATAATTTAATGATACTGTACAGCCTTTACGATTATCAGTTAAAGCAGTTGGGGATTAAATCTGTCAAGGAATGATATGGTGATCAGTACCTGTTCTGGAGTCTTCTCATGATATCGACTTTGCGAGACACCTTGTGCAAGCAATTCCTTCACTCTCCCACCAGAATACAGTTCAGAAAGACAGCCATGTCCTTCAGCAATTAGTCCAACACGGAAGGCACAAAGTCCAACCTGTGCCATTGCCCGGTTAAAAAGTATTTGTGTTGAAACATCCATATGCTGAATATTATCCTGCAAATGACTCATCAGCAGCAAATCACGAGCTATTGAAAACTCATCGAAAAGAGCATGGTGATAAATATCACAAAGCATGGCACGGGCTTTGGTCCGCTCGTCTCCATTTTTGTATATGAGAGACACTAGGATATCCATCAATGCTCTGCTATTCTCAGGGAATGTGGGCTTCCGAGACACAAGCTCTGGAGTGACAACAAATGCAGATGGACCCCGACTTTCGTCCACTTTAGGCTCATCACCATCTTTTTCTGCATCAGCAGCTTCCGATAGCTCAGCCAGTTTCCTCATAGCATCATAAACCTCTTGAGGCTTATAATAGATAAGTTCAACACGCCTTAGAGCAACCTTAGCAGCAGATTTCAAATCACCAATACGCTCTAAATACTCCTGGACATTTTGAGCAAGTACCAAAAACATAGGTTCATCTCTCAGTCTTTCAACATACTCACGAGTGTGTGGATCAATGCACTGCAAGCTCTTGAAGAATTCATTATCTATTCTCTCAAGGAAGGCCACCAAATTACCCCAAACACAGATTGTGCCATTATAGTCTGCTCCCTTCTGGGTTTCATTCTCATCAGGCTCAAGCATATCATCAACCACAATGTTAGGGTACTGAACAAGAATGTCCAATATGATAAGCATATTCCGTACACACTTCTTCCATACATTTATAGGCATGTGTCCACTAAGACCTGGATTAACATCAAACTGCGCAGATATAACACTGAAAAGGATCTCAAGCTTCTGTGCAGGAGTCTTGGCAACCTTTGTCAAGAAGGTGAGCTGCTCAACCTGTTCAAACCTTCCAGTTCCCTTCCTTCCCCTAGCAGCCACAACCTCTTTAAACTTCTTGTTAACCGTATCCCAGGTGATCTCACTAGGATCCTTCTTAAACTCCCGATCCATCAATCTATCTTTCTTGCTCAGTTTCTTCTCCCAAGCCCCATCAGCAGCACCATCCTCCGCTTCTTCCCCCTCATCTTCCTCATCACTAGATTCAGCAATCTGTGATGGGTCCTCAAACTCAGAACCGGATCCATCAGATTCACCATCTTCATCTTCATCTTCAAACTTCTCCTCACTCTCAGGATTCTCCCTATACTTATTAATCAATTCCTCATACTGCTTATTATTCTTTTTCAATTTCTGTTTCATCGAATTCAAAGCCTTGTGATTACTACTACTCATTTTCTTTTTTGCTTCCTTATTAGCCAAAGCTTCTGCTAAAAAATCCTCCAACATAACAAGACACTTGATATAAAGATTCGGAACTCTGTCCGACTCAGTAACACGCATAACCTTCTCCAGCTGTTTATTAATCTTATCAAAACTCTCTTGCAAGCTAACCCAGTCATTGATTTTCATAGCATTCTTCATCTGATCAACCGTACCTGCCATCTCCTCAAACCGCTTATCTTTAGCGGATCTAACCACCCGCTTTTGCCCATCGGAATCATCGCTATCACTAGCATTTGCTTGTAGATATCTGCTTCCGGCCGCAGTGGTTGTGGTTTCCCCAGCTCCCCCATTCTCAATTTCGTCCTCGATATCAGTCTCCTCTTCCTCAGAGTCACTACCACCCTATTGTAAATTGGCAATAAGTATAAATTTATCAGAATTCAGCAAAAACCTAACCTTCCAATAACAAAATAGGTGAAGATATATTTTAAATTCAAACGTCCAAAACAAAAAAAAAAAAACAAACAAACCTGAGTCCAGAATCGGGATTCCATTGTCTTTTTCTTCTCCATGTTAAATTAGTTGAAAGCTGCAAAAAGGAAAAGAAAAATCAGATTTTTTTAAAACTGAATTAAATTATATGAAAGGCCGGATCAAATGAATAGTGAGCCTAAAATCAAGCATAATCAAATTTTGAATCTATTAATCACATAATACAAACAGGCAGGGTTCAAATTTTTTAAAATTTACATTGAAAAGAGATTTTTTTTCACTATTTTCAGTTAACGAAACGACATCGAGAGCAGAAAATTCAAAACAAAACAAAAAGATAAGAAAAAAGAGGATAACGCCGCCGTCGACGGCTGAAGCACCGGTTTTAAACGGAGAAAAAAGAGTTACCTAGATGTCGAAGGTGCGATGTCGTTTCACCAGCAAGTTTATTGATATGAGCTTTAAATCGGAAATTGCTGGAGGTAGCTAGAGCGAGTCCCGTGTGTTCTTAGAAGATGAAGAAGTTGAGAGAGCCGACTAGGTTTGGATGCTTAACAAGTAACAACAACAAAAACAAAATAAGAATTAGATAAGTTGGGCCGGCTAATAATTTTAATCTAATTGGGCCGATTAGTAGCACTTGCTACTTCTATAATGTTGTTCAGTTTATAGGTCAAGTGGCCCAATTTAAAACCTTAGGGTTTAATTGTCACTTTTATAATTTTAAAGACGATATTAAAATACGATATTATTATAACACGTTTGATAAATATAAAAAATTATGTAATAAGTATGACATGATATATTTAAATATGATTAATATAATACGTTTAATAAACATATCCTATTCATATCCTATTCATGTTTAACATTTCAACATATTTAATAATTTTATTATATTTAAGTTTATACAATTGATAAAAAATATAAAATACGATATACACAAATTATTATATCTAAAAAATGCAAAGAAAATAACTAATCTAGAGACGACTTGAACTCGTTTGCTACTTGTAAACAAATCCTATATATTTATTCTCATCCTTTTCAATTTGAAGAGAGTAAATTTTGGGTTAAAAAGTCCAGTCTTCTTAAAAACTGAATTTTTTGGAAATTGCTAGAATACTAGGAAATAGGAATATGTCCTCCCGGCTACCTGCGTTGTGGGATCGGTTGTTTTAATAATTTGATATAGAAGTATTTTTTTAATTAGTATTTGATTTTATAATTAACTATTTTTAATTAATTTAAATTTTTAAATATATAAAAATAAATTGAGTCTCAATAAATTAAATAATAAAATTCATCGCTTATAGATCTTAACCTTTACATCTTAAAATTTTAATATGACTTAAAATTCTTAAATTCTTGAAGACAAAACAGTGAACAAAGTCTCTTTTGAGATTTTTTATGAAAAAAATAACTAATAAGTAAATGTATTTATTTATAATAAATATTTTTTAATAATTTCAATAGTTAAAAGTTAAAAACATAAGATTCAATAAAAATGTTTCTAATTCAAAACTTTTGAGATGTTCATCTATAATTTATAATTTATTTATAATATATATAAAAGCATGAATATGAATAATCTTTTAAACTGATAAAAATAATCATCGTTGTTTACTATATTTTTAAATTTTCATTATAAATCTTTTTATTATTAATAAGATTTATCTTATTTATAAGTAAAAAATTTAATTTCATTAAAACACTTTCGTTAAATGGATTAATTTGATAATAAATAAAAAAAAATTAAAAATTTATTTAGAATTGCTTTATCTTAAAAGTTTTAATTTTTCATTAATCTTAAAAAGTGAATTAATTTATTTGATATAAATAAAATTTTAGAATTCAAATTATTTTTTTTATTTTCATAATTAATTTTGCATTAATATTAAAAATAATATACTAATTTGTACATAAAACAAATTTTTCATGCAAATATTAGTTATATGCATTTTATTTATTTTTAAAATATACAATTTATATTCAAAAATAAATAAAACGAACGAGCATTCACATGCAATTGGATGAGATAACAAATACTAGTATTATGAAAAAGAGTTATCTTTTTTCAACATTATTTCTTATTTGTAAAAAATAATTAAGTTATTGTATTGTTTATATTAATATATGATAACTAAATATATAATTTGCTTCTATAATAATAATTATTATTTAAAATTTAATATTTTATAATATTTAAATTTAAATTGAAAAAGAAAAAGAAAACCAACAATATTTATAAAAAAAACAAAATTGTTATTTCTTTGAGTTTTAAGTTTCTTACTTTATTACTAAAAGCATATGTATTGGTGTATTCATTCTATTTATATATGTTTTACTTTTGCAACTAAAGTAATTTATGTTGGCATGATAAACAAAATCAAATTTGAATTTTATGAACTTTCCTATATATTTGTGAATTATTATGTTTTAATTTAATTGAAAATTTTATATCCAATATACAATTACCCAAAAATACTTACGTTACCTTTTTTAAGCTCTCATTTGAAGAGAATAATGAGACATAATAGGTTTTTTTATATAAATATAGCCAAAAAAAATTTCGAAAATACCGATCCTTTTAGATTATTTCCCAAAATACGCTGGTTTTAAAATTAGCTGGGAAATCGCCACCCCCCATGGCGATTTCCCAGCATGAAAAAATTGATTTTGGCTAAAAATACCAAGGGAAATCGCCATGGGGGTGGCGATTTCCCTTGGTGTTTTTTTCAAAATTTGCTAAAAATACCAAGGGAAATCGTCACCCCCCATGGCGATTTCACTTGGTATTTTTAACCAAATTTGTAAAAAGGATGGAGGAAAATCGCCATGGGGGGTGGCGATTTCCCTTCATGTAAATTTTTTTTTTAATTTATAAACAAATTTTAATTTTTTTTTAATTTGTAAATTTTATTTTTTAAATTTAAAAATTATAAATTAAATTAAATTTCTTATTAAATTTAAATATGGAAAATTTTGTTTCTTATAAAAATTAAAAAAAAACAAAATAATATTTCTTCTTAAATTTGTATATCAAAAATTATATTTGTAAGTTTTGTTTTAATTTTAAAAATTTGTAAGTTTTGTTTTTTAATTTTAAAATTTATAAATTAAATTAAAATAATTTTTTTATAATTTTAAAAATAAAGAAATTTCGTAAGGTATATTTTATTATTTAAAATTTATGAACAAATTTTTTAAAATTTTGTTAATTGATTTGTATTAGATAAAAATAAAAAACAAACAAAAAAACTTGCATTACATTTTCAAAAGCAAACAAGTGAAATTCTGGAAAGCAGAAAAAAAAATTTCTGGATAAGACTGATGATATAGGTTTTTAGACAGGTTTCAGCTATATTTTCAGTCCATCAAATGCTGCAGAAAATATTGGAACTTGATTCTTTCTGCAATGGATAAGACTGATGATATAGGTTTTTAGACAGGTTTCAGCTATATTTCCAGTCCATCAAATGCTGCAGAAAATATTGGAACTTGATTCTTTCTGCAATGGATAAGACTGATGATATAGGTTTTTAGACAGGTTTCAGCTATATTTTCAGTCCATCAAATGGTGCAGAAAATATTGGAACTTGATTATTTCTGCAATGGATAAGACTGATGATATAGATTTTTAGACAGGTTTCAGCTATATTTCCAGTCCATCAAATGCTGCAGAAAATATTGGAACTTGATTCTTTCTGCAATGGATAATACTGATGATATAGGTTTTTAGACAAGTTTCAGCTATTTTCCAGTCCATCAAATGCTGCAGAAAATATTGGAACTTGATTTTTTCTGGAATGGATAAGACTGATGATATAGGTTTTTAGACAGGTTTCAGCTATATTTCCAGTCCATCAAATGGTGCAGAAAATATTGGAACTTGATTCTTTCTGCAATGGATAAGACTGATGATATAGGTTTTTAGACAGGTTTCAGCTATTTTCCAGTCCATCAAATGCTGCAGAAAATATTGGAACTTGATTTTTTCTGCAATGGATAAGACTGATGATATAGGTTTTTAGACAGGTTTCAACTATATTTCCAGTCCATCAAATGCTGCAGAAAATATTGGAACTTGATTCTTTCTGCAATGGATGAGACAAATGATGGGATTTATCAATCACATTTTGCATTGAATAAGTTATAACTTTTTCAGTCAAATAGTCCTAGGCAGAATATCAGAATCAGATTCCATCCTATACAAAGGATGGGATTTGTCATCTGGTACAACATAATGAACCATTATAAATTCATAATACTTATGAAGGTTTACAATACCCCCTACAACAGTTTTTCAATCAGATTTTTCCTGAGTGTTAAAACCTCCTCATTCTCATTCTCATTCTCATCCTTCTATATTTCTTCTTTCTTTTGCTACACAACATGAGCAATAGAGTGATCGCATTGGTCTACTATAATGGCCAAATTCATAATACTGACGAAGGTGCTACCTTTGATTGTGAACGTCCAAAAAGTTTTTGTGTTGAAGACGACGTCACATTAGAGGAACTGAAGCTGCAAATTCATACAAAAATTAAAGCTGGAACTAGAAAAAGAGTTTCAGAGGTTAAGTACAGGCATCCTCTTTCTATTGGTGAAGGATGTGTCCGATATAGAACATTTCCACTTGAAGATGATGATGATGTCAGATGCATGTTTTATGCTCATGAGACATTTGCAAATGTTGGTGTCCTTGAGTTATATGCTGACATAGATGATGTTGACGATGATTGCGGCCCTTCAAATGTTCGCACAACAGAAAACTTTCCCATAGAAGATTATGATTCTGGGTCGTTCTATGTTCACACTACATACGACGTTCCCACAGAAGAAGTCGTGCCCTTATCTAAAGCTACAACTTTTCAGACTTCATTAGTCTCACAAACCCTAATTCCTACTACCCTCGAAGATGAGCCAGCTGGTGTTGATCCTGTTCGTCCACGTGGAGTCCATGGTGAAGATATTGGTGAATTTAGTGAGCAGGAAGAGGATGCTGAATTCGCAAGTGATGACAATACTGATTCTGACCCAGACGTCGTCCCTGATGAGATCAACACTCATGGAGATATCAACACTCATGGAGATATCAACACTCATGGAGATATCAACACTCATCGAGATATTCCCCCATATCAGGCTGCATCCCATATGCATACACTGGATCTGGAGGCAATGCATGTGCCGGAATTTCCAGAGTATGCTCATACATTAGCTATGCCTCTGACATTTGATCCATCTGCAGTTGATCTGTGTGTTGGGTTACAATTCCCAACGAAAGAGGCTGTGCTTTCAGCTATCAAGCACTATAACATCAAAAACTCTGTAGATTACAGAGTAATTGAATCTGAGCCGACGAAATATTATGCCAAGTGCGTAATGTATCGGAATGGGTGTAATTGGAGAATAAGGGCAACTTTTATGAAGAAGAAACATCTATGGGAGATTAGAAAATATGAAGGGCCTCATACTTGCACATCGGGGAGGATTTCACAAGATCATTGCAAGTTAGATTGTAACATGATCTGTTCATGCATTTTGTCATTGGTCCAAGCAAATCCGGAGATTTCCGTTTCAGTTTTGATCGCTGAGATGCGAATCCGGTATGGATACATCACCTCCTACAAGAAAACATGGCAAGCAAAGCAAAAGGCAATTGTTCGAGTATTTGGCGATTGGGAAAGATCGTACAATGAGCTACCTAAATGGTTAGGTGCAATGCAACATTTCATGCCTGGTACAATTGTGGAATTGCAAACGGTACCTGCATATCACGGTGATCGACTGGTCCAGGGTAAGAGAATATTCCATCGACTATTTTGGACATTTAAGTCGTGTATTGAAGGATATCCGTATTGTAAACCTATTGTGCAAATAGACGGTACTTTCTTATATGGAAAATACAAAGGCACATTATTGTTAGCTATTGCACAAGATGGCAACCGAAACATACTGCCAATTGCCTTTGCCATTGTGGAGGGTGAGACAACAGAGGCTTGGTCATTCTTTCTCAGTAACTTGCCCAGACACATGACAAAACAGCCTGGCATTTGCTTGATGTCTGATCGACATGAAGCCATCAAAGCTGCGATTAGACGCGATGGTGGATGGAATCCTCCACATGCATATTCAGTGTACTGCATTCGACACATTGCAGCGAACTTTATGAAAAAGTTTAACAATAAGGAATTGCGTCGACAAATTGTTAACATGGGTATGGAATCAAATCATAGTTATTTTATCTCTTATATTTCGTTTAGCATATAAAATAATATTGAAATTCACAAGTTTTTTGTTTTAAAATTTATTAGGATACGAGTTGAGGTGACCGAATTTTCATTTCATGTATGACAATCTTCGTGGAGAAAATGCAGAGGCGGCTAATTGGCTTGATAGGATCCCCAAGGAGAAGTGGGCGCAGTCATATGATCAAGGAAGGCGTTATGGCCATATGACAACCAACCTAGCTGAATCTATCAATTCGGTGTTGAAGGGAACGCGTCATCTTCCTATTACTGCTTTAGTGCAATCAACATATTATAGGTTGGCTGCACTTTTTGTTAAGATGGGGAACAAGCAAATTGCCATGATGGAGGGAGGGCACACATATTGTGAAACAGTCACACAAGCTATGCAAGAAAATCGCAGGAAAGCTAACTCCCACATTGTTCGTAATTTTACGCGAACAAATCAATCTTTCCTGGTTGAAGAGTTAGTTGCCCCAAAAGAGGGTGTTTCTGCAATGAAGTACAAAGTCAACCTCAGTGACATGTGGTGTGATTGTGGAAAGTTTCAAGCACAAAGGTTCTCTTGTTCACATGTAGTTGCTGCCTGTGCACATGTCCATGTAGATTGCATGCAATATGTGGACAAAGTCTATAGACTGAAAACTATATTGAATGTTTATAGACATGAGTTCGAAACTGTTGGAAATGAAGGTTACTGGCCTCAATATGATGGTCCAGAAGTGTGTCCCAATCAAGAAATGCGGAGAAATCCACATGGTCGGCCAAAATCAAGTCGTATTCGTAATGAAATGGACCTCAGGGAGAAAGGCCAACCAAAACGTTATGGATTATGCAGAAACGAAGGTCATAACCGTCGAAATTGTTCGCATCGATTTGGCACATTGGGGGAGACTTCGCATCAACAATAAATGAATTACATGTTTTTCTCAACTTATCATGTACTTTGGATTATAAGGGAAAATGTAATGCAAGTTTTTTTGTTTGTTTTTTGTTTTTATCTAATACAAATCAATTAACAAAATTTAAAAAAATTTGTTCATAAATTTTAAATAATAAAATATATTTTACGAAATTTCTTTATTTTTAAAATTATAAAAAAATTATTTTAATTTAATTTATAAATTTTAAAATTAAAAAACAAAACTTACAAATTTTTAAAATTAAAACAAAACTTACAAATATAATTTTTGATATACAAATTTAAGAAGAAATATTATTTTGTTTTTTTTTAATTTTTATAAGAAACAAAATTTTCCATATTTAAATTTAATAAGAAATTTAATTTATAATTTTTAAATTTAAAAAATAAAATTTACAAATTAAAAAAAAAAATTAAAATTTGTTTATAAATTAAAAAAAAATTACATGAAGGGAAATCGCCACCCCCCATAGCGATTTCCCTTCATCCTTTTTACAAATTTGGTTAAAAATACCAAGGGAAATCGCCATGGGGGGTGGCGATTTCCCTTGGTATTTTTATCAAAATTTGAAAAAAAACACCAAGGGAAATCGCCACCCCCCATGGCGATTTCCCTTGGTATTTTTAGCCAAAATCAATTTTTTCATGCTGGGAAATCGCCATGGGGGTGGCGATTTCCGAGCTAATTTTAAAACCAGCGTATTTTGGGAAATAATCTAAAATGATCGGTATTTTTGGAATTTTTTTTTATTTGGCTATATTTATATAAAAAAACCGACATAATATACTTTTAAAAATATTTTTAACATAAACTTCATGTTCAAAAGAAAAGATAAAAATATGTACATGCTTTTTTATCAAAAATATATAGATGCATTTTTTCCCTTTTTATCAAAGATTTGTACTTACATGTTAGAAATAATATTACTTTAAAATTGAAAAATTACATAAAATTTTCAAAGTTAAATATGAAATTTAATTTTATATTAACTAATATTTACTTTTTTATAACATTTAAATATGTATGCCATTTTATTTAGATAGAAATTTTATAATATAAATATATACATAATGTACTATTAATATTATACATATGATATACACATACACACAGACACATATTGAATGTTATAATATTTTTATAGACATATTTGAATTTCTGTTATAATTAATCAAATAAAAAACATTTGAAATATTATCATTTTTAAAGTAAATGAGCGTTTTTATACTAATAAAAGAATGATAGTAAAAAGTTTTTTTTTTTTTTTTGGATAAGTAAGTGTTTTATTTATCCAGAAAGCAGTTAAACTGCTACATCCAACATCATCTGCAACATGTACTTAAAGCTATACATACTTAAACAATACTTGAACAAAACTTAAGACCACTAATCAATCAGGGAACAATAGCAACATACTTCAGCAATACTTAAAGCTATACCAGAATGGACAAAGATCCTAGGAAAAAAGAGACAGTCCCCAATCTGCATCCAATCTTCGGTTCACTTCATCAGGACTAATGTTCTTGAGCCCCAACAATCGCATTCTGATGATCTCGTTTATCATGGAGTGCCTTTCTTTACTCGATCTGGAGGGAGAGAAATAATAGGTGTTTTAATTGCCTTCAATCCACACAAGGAGCCATCATTGAGCATTTCATTTCCTAAAAATAAAAATAAAATAAAAACAAAGTAGGAAAATAAAAGAGAAATTTCCTTTTGTAGTAAAAAAAATAAATTAATACGGAATTGGAAATATTGTCTTATTCTTATTACAATCTCCTTTTATTCCATCATTTCCCTCACATTTATCCTATATATAACTCTGATAAGAATAGCATAAGAGATTCAGACATACAACAATGTTAGTTTTTTTTGTTTGGAGATTTTAAGAAGAAAAAAAAATCTCTCAAAGACAAAGGCAAAGGCCACCTCTTTTTAATCACCAGCATCCCCACATTCTTCGCTCTCTCTCACGTTTGGTACCTAACCCAAAGTTCCCATTTTTTTTGCCACTCTTTTTGGTTTCCTTTCCTTTCTTTTCTTCTTTTTCTTTTACTCTTTCCTTCAGCTTATTTCTTGTCTTTGCTTCCTCTGATTTTGAGGTAAAGTTTATTCTCTGCATGCCTTTTGGTTTTTACGTTATAAGCTAAGCATTCTTGATTTCATATGTAGATATAGGCATGAAAGGAGACGTTTCTTTTTTCATCTGAGTTTTTGTTATTTTGTTGTTTCATTGATTTATCAATGTTAAAACCCACAATTTTTTGTGTTGGTTTTTCTCTTTGGGTTAAATACTAAGGTGAGGAGAGATCTTTGTCTTCTGGGTTTTTGTCATTTTTCTTGTTTCATTTATTTAGCAATGTTACAACCCACATTTTTCCTACTTTCAGGGAGGTGTTTTTTTTATGAACAATGTAAATATTCATTCTTTTCTCTCTCTCTCTCTTTTTTTTTTTTTTGGATTCATTTCTACGCTTCTATTCTTGGTTTTTATGGCTATCCCATTTCATTGAAACCTAAGTGAGTTGATTGTTGCAAACATAAACTTTTCCATAATGTAAATGGTTTTCTCTATCTCTTTTCCAATTTTTCTGGCCTTGTGATTATTCATAAGAGCAATGAAACATTAAAATATAGGTGGAGAATAAGGATGAAACATTCAAAGTTATTCGGCTATACTTTGATACATGGTTTTTACAGCATGGCATTTACTCTTTTTAAGGAAAAAAAATTCTGATTCAAATATTTTATGAGTTAATTGCATTCTGGTTGTTTTGTTTCATAATCTGCAACATCTAACAAGGCATTCTTTGCATGTATATCATTGACCTGGTTTTCTCTTGAAGAACTTTAACTGGATAAATGAAAGGAAAATTTAAGAATGAATGAATGAACTTGGAATGCTAAAAAACATTAAGAGTTTCAAGATTCCAAATTGAATCAATAGAATCCTTCACTAATAGTAGCTCTTTTTGTGATTACTCCTAAAGCAAATAGCCAAATACTGATGTTAATATATAGTTTCTCAACATGGTATCTGATCATTTCTCTTATTTTGTTTATATTATTAGGTATTGAGACCCTGCATATCTTGTTGGTTGAGATCTTTATCTGTGAAGATATTTTGATAATATGGGAGTAACCTTTTTCATGTCCTCTTAGTGATTTTGATGACTTGGACTGCCGTTTTGAAGCTTTTATTTAAAGTCAATCAGTTTCAAGGATGGGGATGTGAAAAAAGTGTTGTGATCAACTAGTTTCAACAGTAATGTTTTAAAGCCAAAAGTAATGGAATCATATGGTTCTAGGAAGATGATACTTGAAGAATCTTTAAGCTTTAACAAGAAGGAAACATAGACCATGCTCTCATACAGGACTCCTAGCATTGATAAGGAAAATAAGGTGTCTGTTAGACCAGAGAGCTGTAAAAATGTGAATAACAATAACATATTGCAGAGATCAAACAGCTTGTCTGAGAAAAAATCCCGTTCAGACTTCTCAGAGCTCGGAGGGCGGCGATATCAGGCTGCATTAAAGTTGCAAAAGGTGTACAAGAGTTTTCGAACCAGGAGGCAGCTAGCAGATTGTGCAGTTGTTGTTGAGCAGAGATGGTTTGTATCATTTTTCTGCCTATTATATCAAGGAGATTTTGGATACCAAATGGACAAATCAATCCATCTTTATAATTGTTAACCATGAAAATAGACAAATGAAATGTTTTCGTGTCTCTTGGTGTCCAAACATTTCTTTCTTCAGATTTTAATCTTCATAACACATTTTGTAGGTGGAAGCTATTAGATTTTGCTGAACTCAAGCGAAGCTCTATATCATTCTTTGAGATAGAAAAACCCGAGACTGCCATTTCACGATGGTCTAGAGCGAGAACAAGAGCTGCTAAGGTAAGTTGTGAATAAGGTGATGCAAGATCTTTAATGCATATGGCTGCAATGTTGGTTGTGAATGTTGTCTTCTCTTGCAGGTTGGAAAAGGTTTATCTAAGGATGAAAAAGCTCGAAAGCTAGCTTTGCAGCACTGGCTTGAGGCGGTAATTACCATTCTAAGAATGAAAATTTCGTACTAAACTGCTAGTTTTCAGTTATGGCTCTTCCTGATCATGTTTCTTGTTGCTAATAGATTGATCCTAGGCATCGTTATGGCCATAATCTCCAATTTTATTATGCCAAATGGCTTCACTGTGACAGTAAACAACCCTTCTTCTATTGGTAAGATTCCATTCAACTAACAATAAAGTAAAGAAAATGATTTTTGCTTCTCAACAACTTATGAAACCAATCTATCAACTTTGAACATGCAGGCTTGATATCGGAGAAGGGAAAGAAGTCCATATCGAAAAGTGCCCTCGGTCAAAACTTCAACAGCAGTGCATCAAGTATCTTGGTCCAGTGAGTTTAATCTCACTTTGTAATTTTTTACTTATGTTGTTTTTCAGAGCATGTAGCTATGGTTTTGCCCTTAGTTTGGACCTAATATTATAAAAATCTCAATCAGGAATAAAATAATTATAGGATATAACTTAAGTTAGTAAAATATTCAATTTCATTTGCAACTTAGTTAAAAATTAAGTAATATGCAAAATTTCTAGTTTAGTTGAAACATGTTTACCAATATATTTTTGTTTATTTGCAGACTGAAAGGGAAACTTTTGAAGTAGTAGTAAGGAATGGGAAGTTTGTCTACAAACAGAGCGGGGAACTTCTTGATACCACAGGAGGACCAGAAGATGGGAAGTGGATTTTTGTTCTTAGTGCATTTAAGACCTTGTATGTTGGACAGAAAAACAAGGGAACTTTTCAGCATTCAAGTTTTCTGGCCGGTGGGGCAACATTGTCTGCCGGAAGATTGGTTGTGGAAGACGGTGTTTTGAAGGTAAGCAAGAAAATATTTTTGGTTTATAAAAATAGTTGGATCGCCTTTCAATATGTGTAGAACTTCTTATGTATTAAAATGATTCTTTCAACTTTATAGGCGGTTTGGCCCCATAGTGGACACTACCTCCCAACAGAAGAGAATTTTCAAGAGTTCATATCATTTCTTGAGGAGTACAATGTTGACCTCACAAATGTAAAGGTAAAGAACACCAATTCTTCAATTGTTATTTTAGCTTAAATCTATAGTAAAACTAGAGAACAAAGTTCTTGTGCGACTAGGTGAAAATGATTGGCACAACAACAAAAATTTCATTCTCCCCAAGCTCTTCACATACACTAAGAAAAGATACATAGTTTCTTCCAAGCCAAAACTTGTGGCAAAGTTAAGTACATGGTTGTTTTGGGGGGAGAAAACTCACTAAGGCACCCATGATCTTTAGTTAGCCTTCATTGTTCCAGCTAGATCTGTTCATGAGTCTGTTCATGAATTGGGTCGAATACTAATACATTATGTGTCTGCTCAGACCCGTCCCAAAATGTGAGCAAGATTATGTGACCAAGCCCGACCCGATTTGTTAAAAAAATACACAGGCCTGTCCAAATTATTTCACCTTGTGAACTTCACGTTCTCTTTCCCGTCACACACTTTCCTCTCCTTCTCATCAAAACCAAAGTTGTCTTTACATGTGCTTTTCAAGCCTTGGACCCACTAGCTCTAGCTTAGGACAAAAAGCTTGTGTCATAGTCTTGTTGGAAAGAGACAAAGGGAGTGAAAGTCACTTGGCAAATGGATTAGCTTAGAAACTTGTTTTTACTTTTTATTGGACAATCATGTATTCCGGTCGGATCCGATCCGTTTAGAAAATGGGTTTAAAATTTTATTTAAGTTCATTTTTCGAATTTAATATTTTTGTTCAAAACCTCTCAAATATCAAATAAATTTTAAAATTTGGACGAATAGTCTGACCCTTAAACAGGTCTAGTTCTAACCTTGTATATGTGGGAACCTTGTTTTCTAAGGTTATAGTATATATTTGTTTGGCCAAAATATCCTAATCACCTGTAATTAGTATACGGGCTGGGCACTGATACAGTTCTTTCTAATGGTTTTTACAGAAAAGCCCTTCCGAAGAGGAAGAAATTATCAGCAGAAAGAACAGTAGCCTCCGAAGCAATGAACCAGAAGCAGAAGGCTCACAACAGACTAAGGCAACAAATAATGAAAACCCAGATCAAGAGAACACTGGTTCAAGAAAGCAAGATTCTGAAGCTGCCCAAAATGCCAATAAATCCATATCAAGATTGTCTCGAGTATTATTCCCAAAAATAAGTGAACTTCAAATACCAGCAAGACATGATGTGTTTGACATCTTTAAGACAGAAACATTACCACCAAGTTGCCGCTCTGAACATCAAACATTGCCATCAAGTTGTCACCTTGATGAACATCCAGAATCCCCTACAGAAGATGGCTATGAAACAGCAGAAGAATTTTTATCCGAGGAAGATTTTCTATTCACTAAGATCAATTTGTTTGGTGAAGATGATGATGAGGAAGATGACAAGCCCATTCCAAAGGAAAAAATAATGAAAAGAATAGATTCTCATAAAGGATTGAAGTCATATCAACTAGCTCAACAATTATCCTCCAAATGGTCAACAGGGGCTGGGCCACGGATTAGCTGCATGAGAGATTATCCTTCTGAGCTTCAGTTTCGGGTTTTAGAACAAGCAAACTTGTCTCCAACTCCAAGAGCCAGAAGTGTGAATGCATCTCCTCGGACAACATCACGTTTTTTTAGCCCAATTGTTTTGACTCAAACTTCATTATGTAAAGAAACAAGTTCATCTAGAAGTCCGCTTGGACCTAGAGAAAATGATAGTAACGAAAACAGCAAAAGCCTAGGCGATTTTTAGATGAAACTGAGTCTGGCATGTTGTGGTTAGAGAAGAAGAAGATATATGATTCTTTTATGCTTTTTTGAGCCTTTATTTTACATATTTATTTCCCTTTTTTTTTCTTTTTTTTTTTAGATGTTATAGTGAACATGAAAAGATAAATTGAAAGGGCTCTTAGGTTTTTCTGCCCTTGGATTTAGAAAACTAAAGTTCATTTTCAGTTATTAATTATCAACAGATTTGTAAATCCTATATTAACCTCAAAAGAAGATTTTATAAATCATCCAAGAGATACAACTCTTCCAAATTTTCAAAAGCACTGAAAAATTGGATTTAGAATGTACTCGGACTTGTTAGCTTTCGAACATTGATTAAAAAATTGGACTAAACTAGACATACTCACAGGTCAGGCAGTCCGTTCGGCTTGGCAGGTTCAACTTGAAACAATATTTTTTTATTAAAATAATATTATTTTATTTAATTTTAATTATAAAAATATTAAAATATTAATATTTTTTTTTAAAATGTAATGAATAGTACTCACAGATCGGCTTGAGTCCACCCTAGGTCGGGCGTGGGCAAGGACTTTGAAAAAAATTTGGGCTTCGGCCCGGCCCATGAGCACCTCTAGACCAAACTGGTCGGTTGGATCAGTTGAATAAAAAATCGATGATCTGTTCGGTTCGACGAGTATATAAAAATCCGTAATTTATTAAATCGGTAAAAAAAAGATTTTATATGTATTTTTTTTTTATTTTTTTCAAAAGTAATTAATGAGATTTGAATGTCTAACCTGTTAATTTTATATTAAAAGATAATACCATTAAGCAAAATGAGTATTTTGTTAATTATTAACTATATTTAATATTTATTTAATATTAAACTTAATATTTAAATATTAAAAAAAAAATTATCAAACCGGTTGATCCAATCAGTTAAACAAAAAATAAAAAATCTAACCGATTCGACTTTCGATCCATTTTTTTAACCTTGCTTTCGAAAGTTGAGCTTAATGATATTGTATGCATATATGCTCCACTTTCCAGTTTTTTTTTAAAAAAAAAAAAAAACTAATGATGTCCAAAGTAGTGAAAGAAAGGTAAAGAATTTATGATGTTGCAGTAGTCCTACTATGTTTTTGAAACACTCAGGATTTTGATACCTATGGTGAGAGATGACACAGTTTTCCATCTCATACCATGAGCATGCTTTAAAGTTGATAATAATCATTTACAAACTCTACATGCTTATGCAATCTCTTAACCTTTTAGACCAGAAATGGGTGAAGAACTGAGATTTAGCCAGGTTTTAAAATGAAAATCACATTCAAGTGTTGGAAAACACTAGAATTAATGAAGTCCCTACTCTCCGTAGCTGCTTTGTATATATACAATATTGGCAACATATATATAACTGAACCAATACCCACAAAACCCTCTTTGAGTACAGAATTTTCATATCAATCTAGCAATGAAACATCCCATCTTTTTCCTTTTTGGTTCAAGACAAGTCAGGTGGTTGCTTTCTTAGAGGGGTGGCTTTAGTGTTGAAAAAATCGAACGGACCAGTCGATCGATCGAACCAGTTCAATCGAGAATTAATGATCTGTCCGGTCCGACACATATCCAAGAATTGAAATTCAAATAAACCTGTAAAAAGTCGATAAAAAGCCATTTTTTTATTAAAATTATTTTTGTAATTGATCAAATTTAAATTTTAACCTCATATTAAAAATCATACCATTAAATCAATTACATATTTTTATTATTTAATTATTATATTTAATACCTATTTAATATCAAAATCACATGTTTAATATTTAATTTATTTTTTAATTGAATAATCTGATCCAAACGATTAAATCGATGATCCGAAAATCACACCGATTTAACCTCCGATTCAAATTTTTATTCCTTAGGTGGCTTAAGTAGGTGCCTAATGCTAAGCCAACTATGGTTCTTGGTGATTAACAAAAACTAAAAGAACTAGCCAGGTTACTTTGTTAAAAAATCTATGAAAAAACTATACTCATTTCCTCTCACTTCTCTCTCGGACTCGCTTCGATTCTCTCTTTCTTCAAATTACTCTATTATTGTTTTCGTAGGTATGGCGACAGACAAGGCAACCCCCACGACCACCACACAGCAAGACCCAACCCAACCACATTTCGAAGTCGAGCTCTTCATTCGCTGGAGCTTCGAGGAAGTTCTTGACAGCAATTCACTGACTAATTAAAAAAACAACACGAATTTTACAGTCTGCAAGTGATTTCAAGGCATAAAGTCATAAACCAATACACATTTCTCTTGGATAAAATTGACACTGCCACAAAGAGATCAAGTCAAGCTTTTAATTAGACTCAGATCTATTTCAGACTCCAAGGATTCCCGGGAAACATAAGCTTTGTTTATGGAATCGACATCATGAAAGAAGCAATTTGCAACAAATGCTTAAACTCTGTGTGCTACTGTCCATCTAAGGTCCCAAGTGACTCCTTGAGCAGTCTTTGTGCTTCTTCTCGCCTCCTAGACAAGCAAAGAAACCAACTGTCAGAACTAAGCAAATAAATTCTGTCCAGTATTGGCGCTAGAATCCTTATAATGCTTGGGCACAAAGCGCAAGGCGCAAAAAAAAAACACTCGGCTGAGTGAAATAAGACGTAATATGTATATGTATATATATATATGTTTTTGTATGTGTCTGTGTGCATATATAAAATAAGCTTAAGATATATAACTATGATAATAACTCTAAAGAGTGATTCAGTTTATCTACAAAACATGCAAAAAAAAAAATTTCTTTTGTTGGCCAATATACATGATTTCCTTATGGTGCCATGTCTGTTGTTGAATACTCAAATATTGAGAAGTAGAGAGTTTAATATTATCCCCTTTCTTATTAGTAAAAGGACAACTAACGAAAAAAGTTAAAAATTAAAGAAATTAAAGAGAACTTCAATCAGATGAACTTCTTTTACGCCTACTGCCTTATAAAAAGGCGTGCCTAAGCGCACCAGCGTGCGCCTGATCAAATGCACCTCGCTTGAAAATGTCTGAGGCGCTACTTGACAACGCTGATTCTGTCATTTGCTAATAGTACCAGTAGATGTAACAAATAATATGCAAGCACTAGCCAGCTATTAGCACACCTAGGGATGGCAATGGAGCGGGGCGGGGGCGGATTTTGCAGTATCCGCCCCCGCCCCGCCATTGTACTGCTCCGCGCCCCGCCCCGCCCCGCTCCGCCATGGATGTTGAAATTTCAATACCACTACCACCTCCATGGATGTCGGTTACATCCATAACCGTCCCGCCCCGCTCCGCCCCATTTGATATTTATTAATTATTTTTATTTTTTTCAAATAATAAAGCATTTTAAAAATAAATTAAATATAAACATAAAAATAATAAGTTTAATTATATTATTTTATTATTCATTTAAAAGCTAAATATGTAAGGGTAAAATTGTAATTTCACTATTCGGGGCGGGGCGGTGCGGAGCAGGCAATTACCACAACTGCTCCATCCCCGCCTTTCAGACAAAAAAAACCGCCCCGCCCCGCCCCGCCTCCATTGTTCAAAAAAAAAAAACCTCTCCATTCGGATCGGATCGGTTCGAAATCCATCGGTCGGATCGGGTTTTGCCATCCCTAAGCACACCAAACAACAAGCAGTCCTGGCCCCACAATAACATGGCTTTATATACAAGAAGCTCCAGCCATACACCTAAACCAGTTAGGTTGATATTTGAAAAGGGCATTTAGTAAGGCAGAGATGACATTGATAAGATCTCATGAACTCAGAATTCTGGAGGGACTGTTTCTGTCTCTGGCTAAGGGGATATGCGATTAAGTCGATAAACAACATGAGGATAGCAACTCTTCTACACTCTCAGAGTAAAATTGCCCCTAGTGAATGAGTGAAAAGGAAAAGAAAAAACAGATACGTGAGAAGATTCAATTTCAATCTCTTGGCCGTTAACCATTTTCTACAATACCTGTAACAAGGCATTACCAGAATCTTCATAATGATAGCAAACTTCAAATTGCTATAAATGTTCTTGTTCCACGTAAATCTTCTAAAACAACTATTTATTAAAAGCATGCTCAATGAACAAATCAAACTCTTTTGGCAGAAAATTTAGATTGGAGCAGTTTCTAAACATTTTTAGAAACATACCTCTTAATATCCTCCAGAGCCTGTTTACGGTGCTGTATCTGAAGTTCTAGAATGTGAACCAATGTTGCTCTAGCCTGCTTAAACGAAATACAAACAAAGAACCAAATGAATTTCAAAGCATTTACCAAGCAGAAAAAGAAAAAAAAAAAAAAAAAAAACAACTCCAGATAACCCAACAATATTTCACCTGATGAGGACGCGATGAGTTGAGCAAGTGGTGCAAGTTTTTGAATATAAGAGATATCTCCTCCACTCGTCTTGCATACTGTGATGGTCTCTCAACAAGAACATCAGCAAGCTCCAAAATATGTAGTTGCAATTCTCTGTTAAGCGACCTCAATTCCTTCTTGAAATCTACAAAATGGTCATAATGTTCATCAAAAAGTATCTCACATAATCCGCTTTACTCAGCAAAGAGAAAATTGATGACAGAATCGAATTATCTAGCTCTCCAATAGCCACAAAACCCGCAGAAAGAACATGTATGAAGTAAAGATTACACGAAAAATTCTTTCAAAAAATGTCTCCTAATTTTCCACCTCATGAAATTAGATTCCATTCAATAAACTTATTCTCATCAATTTAGTAATATGTTTCAATACTATAGATTCTTTTTCCTTGTCAATTATCCGCCAAACGACTAGCGAAATATTAGCTTAGCCGAATTAAGCCTAAAAATCACCTACATGTGGAAAAATAATACCAGTAGCAACCAGGAACCAGGAATGAAGCATGCTAACGAACTCCATTTAATGATTTCACCTATGTTACTCGGAATCAGATTTGAGTGTCGGACATGAGTATATGTTGACACGGGTATATTCAATTTTTTTCAAGATTTTCATGTATTTGAAGGGTTTTTGGAAGATCATATACCCATATCTATGTCCGGATATGATTTAGACACATGTGTCAAACACGGATACATGAAAGAAAAAAAAAATAAAAAAAAAAGTCGGACAACATAGGATTTCACAAAGTCAAATAGACAATCAAATGAAAATGAAAAAGAAAGAAACAGAAATTACCAATATTAGGTCCTTTGGGATAGAGTTGCCGTACCCCTTGATCTTCCAAGCTTGGAAGCACATCATCGGTCTACATCCAAAAGAAACGCCATAAATTCAAATTTAAATAAGTATAAATAATTGAAACCCGATCAAATAATAATAGTAGTAAGTAATTTACAGATAAAAGAGAAAACCTCACGGTGTAATTGCCGCCAAAGCAAATGTAGGTGCCTTCGATTGGAGGCGGAGGCTCCGGTGCTGATTTAGGGTTTTGTAAGTAATCTTTGTAGAGCCTATAATATGGCGGTGGTGGCGGGTACGTAGCTGTTGCCATCAGTAGTCAACCTAACACTTCGAAAAATATTTTAAAGATTTAATATAAATCTAGGATTCGTTTTAATTAGAGATGGCAATTGGACGGATTCGGGTCGGGTTTATTCGGGTTCGAGTTTATTCGGATTCGGGTTCGATCAAGTTCAGATCCGTTCGGATTCGGATCCAATCGGATTCGGGTTTGTTTTACATCATTTTTATTTTATGTTAGATGTAATTATTTTTACATAATTTAAATATTTACTTTTAAAAATAATTTTATAATTATTTTTAAAAATAATCTTTTATTATAATATGATATTTTTAATTATATTTATTTATTAAAATTAATATTTGTTAACACTAAAAGAATACAAAATTAATTTTTTATACAAAATAAAATTTTAAAATAATTTATTATAAAAAATACAAAACAAAATTAATTTATTAGATGTAATTATTTTTACATAATTTAAATATTTACTTTTAAAAATAATTTTATAATTATTTTTAAAAATAATCTTTTATTATAATATGATATTTTTAATTATATTTATTTATTAAAATCAATATTTGTTAACACCAAAAGAATACAAAATTAATTTTTTATACAAAATAAAATTTTAAAATAATTTATTATAAAAAATATGATATATTATAAATTAATCATATTAATATTTAAAATAATTGATTTGATGAACTCGAATTTAAACATGTAAATACATTATAATTTATATTCACTACAAAATAAGAGATTTTTAGGGACGAACCCTCGCATTCAACTTTGAGGTCTAAACGAACTTGGACTATCCATTTACAAATATGGGCGAGTTTTGACAGAATTTGAGGCTTATGTTTCGGATCGATCCGGGCTTGGGCAAGTGAATATGATGTTGATGACTTAATTTAATAATATGCCTAAGAAAACTATATATATGTTGCAAAGAGAAACACATTTTTTTTAAAAGTAATTTTTATCAATTTTTTAATATAAGAAACACTATTAACTATAGATAAGTTAAAATGAATGAATTGCTATTAATTAATTTTAATATATAGAAAATACTATTATACTACTATAAGGGTGCTCTTAAAATAACATAAATAAAGGATAAGTAATATTTTATGTCAAAAAAATTTACATTTCTAAAATTTTCATAAGTTTAGAATTTTTAAATAGTGGATTCATCAAGATATGGGACATTAAAGTTATAAGCACAAAATATAATTGTATTTTTGATAAAATTATTATTTTATCATATATATAATATAAATTAAATTTTAATTAAATTAAATTAAATTATTAAAAAAGATATTAGAATAAAATTGATAAATAAAGTTCTTGCTTTATAAAAAAAATTATTTAATTACAATTTGATAATTTTTATTTTTAGTATTAAATTCGGGTTCGGGTTAGGGCCAGGCTCAGGTTCGGGTTTTTTTGGGTTTGGGTTTTTTGGGTTCGGGCTTTTTCGGGTTCGGGTAATTTCGGGTTCAGGTCTTTTTGGGTTTGGGCTCTTTCGGGCTCGGGCCATTTCGGGTTCGGGTTTTTCTGAGCAGGTTTTTGGGTTCGGGTTCATTTTGCCACCTCTAGTTTTAATATATTGGCCATATAGTTTTTTTTTAAGTTTTAATATATTCGTTTTAATATAAAATATTTTAAAATTTTTTTAATTTCATATTAGAGTTAAAAAAAATTATCACGTATTTTTTTGGATAATATTTTTTGAATAATATTTTAAAGTTTTTATTTTAAATTTTTTTAATGTGATATACGTATTATCATTCTATTTATTAATGTAGTATTTAATATTAACATCATTAAATAAATTGGATAATGTGACTGTCATCAATCACAATCAATCACATTGTAACACGTAATATATTTTTTCACATCGTCTTTTTCACATATAATTTTTAAAAATTATTTAAAAATCCTTTTAAAAAAAATAATTTTAATTAATATTTCTTTTCTTTTTCTTTTCCTTTCCTTTCTCTTTTCCTTTTTCTTTTTCTTTCTCTTTCTCTTTCTCTCTACTCATTTCTCCTATTTCAGACCAAATTCGGCTAGTCATTAGCAGGTCCGGTCAAGAAAAATCGAACTCAATGCTCTGGTAGGTCAGATCAGCTTGAAATTAGGTCGAGAACAGCTTGAAACCATGTTGAGAACGACCTGAAACCAAGCCAAAACGCCCTGAAATAGGTTGAATCTATCGCGCGTTTTGACCTTGTTTCAGGTCAATCCGGCCTACCAGCATCGGCTTCGACCTCTCTTGGTAAGACCCTATCGATGGTTGATCGAATTTTGCCTACACGAGAGAATCGAGACAGATAAAGGGGAAGAGGGAGAGAGAGGGGAAAAAAGGGAAATTTTAAAAATATATATTATTTTATTTTCAAAAAAAAATTATTGTTAATAAATGTGGTAGTCATTGTGTGTTGCCACGTGTACTGATAATTAACGATGTTTGAGGTATGTATCACATTAGTTAACAAAGTTATAATGCAGATGTCACATTACACAATTTTAAAGTACATGTATTACATTTTGAACATTTAACTTTAGTTCAAAGGCTAAAATGACATTATCCCTTATTATAAGTTTCATATTCTTTTCGGATTGCACTTTCATTTTGCATGAACTTTACCAATTCATTCAAGGTAAATGATTTATTTTTGTGCTTCAAATACCTATGATATTTTTTCCAATATTGAAGTAACTTACCACTAATGATAGACGCTGGGAAAATTTCAGAAATTGGTTTTCTTGTATCATCACATTCAGTTGCTATATCATTTAATTTATTAACTTGATCAATGATAGTTTTAGAATCCGTC
This sequence comes from Fremontodendron californicum, assembly GCA_030761205.1. Lineage (NCBI taxonomy): Eukaryota > Viridiplantae > Streptophyta > Magnoliopsida > Malvales > Malvaceae > Fremontodendron > Fremontodendron californicum. The sequence continues at coordinate 33,612,361 of JAULJL010000005.1, forward strand.
ATTTTATAATCCACATACTTGTTTACAAGGAAAAACTTGTTCTATGCATCTTCATTTTTATACCTCTTCTCAATAGCATGCCAAAGTTTCAAGGTTGAATTGTGTTTGTGAAACACATTGAAAGGTGAATTGCCGATGACTTGAAGGATAGGCGGCTAATCTAATCATCTTCAATCCATTTTTGTTGTTTTATCATCAAATCTCCTTTCTCACTTGTATTTTTTGTAGATAACACTCATGTAGTACATAAGCATCCTTCAAAATATTGATTTGGTAGTAAAATTCATGCTCCATCACTTTAGTTGAAGTCATTGAACTTGTCGAGTTTCTGCACATCATAAACATGAAATTTGATTACAAAAGTTGTCATTAGAGAAGTACTATTATTCTAAAATTGTTGTTTGTGGGGGTTGGAAAATTAAGAATAAGAAATGAAGAAATTCATGTAAGCATTTCCAAAAAGTTTTTTTTCGGATAATAGTTTTTCTATTATGGTGCAAATGAACTCTTGAAAACATTACCACCAGGATACAATGCTTAAATGAAAAGATTCAATGTTGTACTTCTTGAAACTCTTGAACTAGAACATGAGAGTGAAAGAAGATAAATGATTTTTCAATAGGTTGAATGTAAAGTTATGTAAAATAAACGTTGATGGAAGTAATTCCCAATCAATGTTAGAAACATTATTTTATAATTAAACATGTCTTTCTTGAAGAATCACTATTTTTGAAATGAAATTTCATGTCCAACGAATATATTTTTAATTTTTCAAAATGAGCATATGAATACCGAGACAATGACATTCGAATGTCCTAGGCAAATTTTGACTCATAATGTAAAATTATGTAGAGCACTAAGATGCCTTAAGACAATTTATCATTCTTACATGTAGAGCATTCGGATACCCACCTCAAGGCATTTAAATGTCCTAATATAATTTTCAACAAATTCTTTTACAATCTCGTCATCTGATTCTCTCTCAAGACATTGAATGCTGTTATTTTTTATTCCAAAGATCATTAGTCACTTTCAAAACATCATTTTTTCAACACAGTTGCAAATTATATGATTTCAAAATTTTATTAAATATTTAAAACACTTTAGAAATATATTTTTTGGTAATATTTAAAACTTTATTAAATAATTTTTTTGGGGTAATATATACTAAAGAAAAAGAAAAGAAAAGGCAAAGCTATTGAGATAGAGAACAAAGAGTGAAAAAGGTTGACTTTGGGCAACCAAGAATTAAAATTCTAATCTTTTTAGGTTCATGATTTTGCAGTGGTACCCTTGTTATTTTTTTTCAATTATTTTATTTTCTAATATTTTGTTTTTTATATCTATACATATTAGTATGAGATTATATAATCTTGCAATGGTCTATTTTTATAATCTTTCGGTATTATTCATTTCACTTATTCAAATTTAAAAAAAATTTCCATCTCACTTTTTTATGAGATCTCACATTATTCTATGTTTAGAATAATATTTTTGCTAAGGCTCATCATAATAAGAAATACACTAAAATGTATACTTAATAGCATGTTTAAAAAAAAAAAAAACTTAAAAAAAAAAAAGTAAGAATGAAATCCAAAAAAAAAAAATATATATATATATATATAGGAAAACCATTAGGGTGTGTTTGGATGAGGGATTTGAAGGAAGGATTTCATTTCAATCAAAGTTTTCAAAAGTCTAAAAATGAATTTACTTATTTGGATAAAAAAAAGAGGGAGAATTTCAAAATTTATATAGAATTTTAAGAGGGGATTTGAGCACTTCGAATTCACTTTTGAAATTCCACATAAAGAGGTGATTTTTCAAAATTTCTCAAAATACTCTCTCACTTTATTCCAAGGTGGTCAACTATAAAATACTAAAAAAAAAATTTATTATTTTATTTAATTATGATATATATATTTTAATTTTTATATTATTAATCATATTTATATATTTTTACGAATCTAATAATACCCATATTGCATTTTTTATACATATATGTATTTTTATTTTTAATATCATTATTCCTATTTTATAATTATTTTTATATTTCATGAAATTCTAATTGCCTAAATTTTCTTCTAAAAAAATTTATCCAAACAAAACAATTACAAATTTTAGCATTTTTAGCTAATTTTATTTTAAATTTTTCAGAATTTTAAAATTTTTCATCTCAACGCACCCTTAGATAAATTAATTTTTTTAAATACAAAAGACTAAAATTATATTGACCTATCAAATATTTTTCATAGTAAAAAACCCAAAAAACTTAAAGCCCATTTTGATTAGATTCAAGACAAAAAAAGGCTAGTTGCTGGTTTCTCATGCCTCTTCAACTAAAGTAACTCATTAATTAACTTTTATTTAATGTTAGATATTTTATTTAAAAGTAAAATTTATCAATTTATATAGATCATTAATTCTTAAATAGATTAATCAAAGTAGAATTAATGAATTTTTAAGGGTAAATAATAAGGGAAAAAAAGTAAAAATCAATAAATAAAAAAATCTAAAAAAGCTAAAAAGTTGCTTTACTTGATTAAAAATAAAAATAAAACAATTTGGACTTCAAAAAGTATACTAATAATTTTGAATTCAAAAAGTATGCTAATCCGACGGTCCCAACGTGCCAAATAAAAAACCTACTATTTAGCAACCATGGACCTCACCTTCACCCACGCATAAATCCCCAAAACCCTAAATCAAATCACAAAAGACCCTAATACCCAATTTAAAAAAGCAAATATTATGGGTATAATAGTCATTTCCTAATATTTGTCTATATAAACCCTAATTCTAGGGTTTTTCGTTGCCTCACCTTGAAAATTTCAAGAGCAGCAGCGGCGGCTCCCCCTTCGTTCTCCTCGCACCTTCATCTTCTCTTACCAAAGGTTCAGTCAGGTTATCTCCTACTCTTTTTTCAGTTTCTCGTTGTTTCCTTTATTTATTTTTAGCGTTATATCTGCATTCATTTCTCTGTTTTAATAATTTTGGAGTGTTTTTACTAGGATTATTATCAATATTGGTGAAATGGTTTTTCAAATTTATGATCCATAATCTTGTATGGGGTACCTTATTTGATTTAGGAGCTAGGTTCGCTATAAACTAAAGATCTTTAGATTCGACCCGAAGTGCTTTCCTTTTTATCTTTAAAATATATATATATATATGGTTTTCGGACTATGGGGTTCAAAATACATTGTGGTTTGATTTGTGTGCAGAATGGATTCGCAAATTAAGTATGCTGTTGTGGTGAAAGTTATGGGAAGGACAGGATCAAGAGGTCAGGTGACTCAAGTGAGAGTCAAGTTTTTGGATGATCAGAACCGTTTCATTATGAGGAATGTTAAGGGACCAGTTAGGGAGGGAGATATTCTCACCTTGCTTGAGTCCGAGAGAGAAGCTAGGAGGCTTCGTTGATCGGTTTTATCTTTTGTTTTTGTTGCATTAACTAGTTATTTTTCTGCTGAGTTTTGTTGCTTTTAAAAGGTGTCCCCATTTTCTCATGTCAAGACTTGGATTTTCTAAGAATGGTTTGCATGGATGAGTTGTTTTGAAGCTTAATTATGATGTTGAAATGACATAATTTGGTTTTAAGATTATGGTTTTTGTCTCCCTTCAATTGTGTTTTTACTATTTGCTTAGGATATTTTATTGGTGCCTTTTTACATTCTTGATGTGGGATGTACTTCTACTAGACTTGCAATTTGGACAAGGGCTCTGCCTGATTCTATTAATGTTAGAGGGGTGGCTTAAGCAGGTGCCTGAATGCTAAGCCAACTGTGGTGGTTCTTGGTGATTGACAAAAACTAAAGGAACTAGCCAGGTTACTTTGTTGAAAAATCAATGAAAAAACTATACTCATTGTCAAGAAAAACTTTTTTTCTGTTTTTCTGGGAGTTGATGCATGTTTCAGGTTTTAGGAAAGTTCACCCTTGAATATTTTCGACCAAGTTGGAAACTTTAGCTTCAAGATCTTCTATTTTTTGTTAAGGTTTCCTTCCCTCTTGAAGCCTCCCAAAGAATGTAAAGGATGCCATTTTCAATCCGGATTAATATTTTTAAGTTTGTTTTTTCAGTAACTTAGGAATTAATGGGAATATAGTCGGTAGTGATGAGGCCACGCAGATTTGACTCCAGTTTAAGCAGTGGTGGTTTTGAGCTGAGTTCATAGATGTTAATTTTGGAACTTTGGAACCTAAGCATTGAGATTTTCCCAGGGGGGCTGTTTAATTCAGTAATTCTTATATGCTTTAGTAATCAAAGTAAGTTTAAATAACTAACAAGGTAACAATACCCCCCCCCCCGCCCCTCCTTGAGTGAGAGGCATGGCCCCTGCCAAGTGCCAACCCTTTGCTTTTTGTTCCAATTTGCATATCTGTCTTTTATTTGGAGATTTAAAACTAAAATTTTAAGACGTGACATTTGCCTTGTCCAAGTGCTGGCTATTTGTTCGACTTTAATTGATAAGGTTTGGATAAAAAAATTTATAGATAGAGGTTGGATAAAAAAAATTTATAATTCGGATCGGTTTGATTCAGTTTAAATTATTATTATTTAATTATAAAATACATAAATATTTTTTAAATAATGAAACAAGTTTAAAAAAAAATATTTAAGTCGTGACTCAATCCGGGTTTATATTTGTCTCTATCAAAGATAAGTTAAATTTTTTTTTTTCTCTTTCAAGTTATTATACTATGAAGCATCTTCAAAAAAAATTGTAGTAATTATCATTTTTTTTGGACAAACACTAATTTTATATATATAGATATAATATCATGTAATAGCTTATTTGCTAATACTACCTTTTAGTTGTATATGCAAAATAACATTAATAAGTGCAAATCTACTACAAATTTTGAAATCTTAATTTATCTTATATTATTTACATTGATAATTAGTCCACATCATAAATAAGTAATGTAGTATTAGTTAGTATCCATGAATAAAAAATAAAAAGAATCCCTAACATGGTTTACTATTTTCTCAAAAACAATGTGTCAAAAATCATTTGTTGGCGGAATATTATTATTTTTTTTCTCTTTTCTATTCTAATTTAACCTCACTTTTTTATCTTATCAAATAAGGTTTATTCATTAATAATAAATTCCCATTTAGCATGGTGGTTAATTAAAGATTCTATATTTTTTTAGTTCAAAGCTTCAAAGTCTAAATAACGCATCAAGAAAAAAATTTACTATATATAGACTTAAGATTCATGCTAGTAATTGATTACCATCACATTTTTTGCAGGGTTAAATTTTATTGAATGGATTTTAAAAAATTATTAATATAATTTATTTTTTAAATAGTTATATTTTTTATTTTATTTTCAAATTTTAAAGATATAAGTTGATAAAATTTTATATTGATTATTTTAGTACAAGTTATTTTAAATTATCAATCTTCCAAAAAAAATAAATAAAAAGAAAAAACAAAAATATAATGGTTAAAAGATTTCATATGATGGCAAATAATCCATTATTATTTTTTTTTTTTTTTGGCCCACAACCCACACAACCAAAATCCCAAAACTCAACAAGTAAAAACCCTAATCAGAAATCACCTTCTTTTACATATAATATTTGTAAGACTAGGGTTTTTTCCCCTCATTTCCTCACCCCACTACCTGTGCAAGGCACACTCTTCGTTCGCTGCTCCCAGTCTTTCTCTCTAATCACAGGTTTTTTTACTCTTTTCCTCTCACTTCTCTCTCAGACTCACTTGGATTCTCTCTTTCTTCAAAATCTTTTTTTTTTTTTTGTTTCATAGGTATGGCGGCAGCCGTGGCAGCCCCTCCGACCACCGCACAGCAAGACCCAACCCAATCTCACCTCGAAGTCAAGCTCTTCAACAGCTGGAGCTTCGAGGAAGTTCAGGTATTTCTTTTTCTCCCCTCCCCCCTTTGCCTCTCTGTTTATTTCTCTGTGTAAATTTGTTTTGTCCTTTTGTTATTTCTGAGGTTTTATGTGAAATGCCCCTTTTTAATCTTTATTTATTTTTTTGCTTATTGTTTTGTTTCTTATTAAGGATTATAAAAATTGAACTGTAAACTTTTTTTTTTTTTTTGGTCTTTTCAAGTTAATTGGATCTAGTTGGACTAGAGAATTGTAATAAAGGAATTCGATTTTCATAGAGAATAGTTCGTGTGTAGGAGATTTTGATTAATGTTTTTCTGACTTAACATTCTTTTCTAGATCATCTTGCAATGGATTGAATTTATGTTTTAAAGTTGTCAATCCATGTCTAGCATCATCCAGATTGACGGAACGTCCATATTGTTTTTCTCTGATTTGAGCTTTACTTGTTTGTTGTCTTTGCCGTTAATGATAATTCAGATTGACAATTTATGTTCTCCTAAAAGTTTGTCGTTATTTCTCTTGTCCTATTGTAATTTTTTTGAGCAATTGTTTATTTTGTAGGTTAGATTAATCAGATAAGATGCTTTGTGTTAGATTGTGTTTCCAAGTGTCTTAAGACTCTGTGTCTTAAGACTCTTGATTGGAAAGAATTAGGTTCCTCAACTTCCTGTTCGCTTTGATAATTACAATTGTTTGCCCTGATCCTGGATATGAATGATTTATCTATTTTAGGTTGCTGATATCTCTTTGAGTGACTACATTGGTGTCCAAGCTTCCAAGCATGCTACCTATGTGCCACACACTGCTGGGAGGTACTCAGTTAAGCGTTTCAGAAAGGCTCAGTGCCCAATTGTTGAGAGGCTTACTAACTCACTGATGATGCATGGCCGAAACAACGGGAAGAAACTTATGGCAGTCAGGATTGTGAAGCATGCCATGGAAATTATTTATCTCTTGACTGATCAGAACCCAATTCAAGTCATTGTTGATGCTATTATCAACAGGTAGCCTATATGACCTTAAATTTAGTATTTTCTCTTTCAAATGTATCACCAGCTAATGTTAACCTGTTAAGTAGTAGATAATGTTGATTTTGGGTTATCTTTATTAGGTTGATCTTTGATAAGCTTTGTTGCTTTTTGATTGATGTAAAGTGGACCTCGTGAAGATGCTACTCGTATCGGTTCTGCTGGTGTTGTCAGGCGTCAGGCTGTTGATATTTCTCCTCTTCGTCGTGTGAACCAGGCCATCTATCTCCTCACCACTGGTGCTCGTGAGTCTGCATTCAGAAACATTAAAACCATCGCTGAATGTTTGGCTGATGAGCTTATTAATGCTGCAAAGGGATCATCTAACAGGTAAATCAAGGACTTTCTGTGTTTTAACCTTGTTTTGCTGTGAAACTAGGAACTGCTTTTTCATGCATCTTTTATGCTATTCCAATTATTCATTACTGATTGCTTTTGGATCATTGCTCATGTCATTTCTGTTGATGTTCACGATAGTCTTGTTTGTGCAGCTATGCCATCAAGAAGAAGGACGAAATTGAGAGAGTTGCCAAGGCCAACCGTTAAGGAATTGGAAGAGATTAAACCATGGCAGTGGAGAATTTTGTTGTTTTAATCAGTACTTTATAAGTTGCCTGTTTTGTCTCTCGGACATGCTATGAATGTTTTGTTTGTTATTTAAATTGACAAGTTAGTTTGTGGTTAAAAGGGAGTTTTCAGTAGATATTATTGAAGAAAGCATTTTGCTATTGATTTAATGAGCATGTTTCCTTGAATTAAATATCCGATTGACATGGTTTGATTTTCTTCTCCTGATTGAAATTATTATATAATTGCATTGGTTGTCCTGGTTGCTTCTAATTGCAACAGGGGATTGCAGTGAGTTTCTCTTTCGGTTTGTCAGCTTACCTTCAATTGGGATTAACCAAACTGATATGGTCATTTTGTATGGATTGAGAGAAATAGCAGACTTAAGGCCTAAGGGGAAGGCTCTGATTGCAGTAGTTCTCAAATTAGCAATAAAGGCCTATCTTTATTTTGTATGGATTGAGAGAAATTGCAGACTTAATGGCTGTAGAGCTAACCCTAATTCAGCTATTCTAAATAGAATCAATGAAGTGGTTAGATGCAGGCTTCTAGGAGTAAGGAAGATCGCAGGAGATAGCATTAATAGAATGATTGTGCATAATTGGGGATTAGAATATGACATGTTTGTTTAGCAAGTAGGTTTTATTTCTGCTGATGTTGTTCTTACTGTTTTAAACTTGTAATACTGCTATATGCAGTTTGTTCACTTTGTGTTGTCATTCGAGGAGTCAAATAAAGGATAAGGAATCATAGTGATTGGTGTTTTCAATACTTTAATTAGAGAAAGAACTTGTTTCCTTGAATTGAAATATAGTGCCTGGTTAAGGATGAATGAGAAAATTTAGCGGCCAGGGCTTAAGCTCATCTTGTTTGTGTCGATGCCATAATATGCTTTGGAGATCCTACCGCTTAGCTTTGCTCTAGACTCACAAGATGATAGTCAGTTAGGGTGGTTGGACTTGGCTACTGTGAGAACCTTTGGATGAGTAAGTCATTTTGTGTGCCAGAGAGAGTGTAACAAATAACCTAAGACATAAAAGTGTTGGGAATATACCTCACATAGTGAGGGTAGAGTGGATAACTGAAATGCCCTTAAACACAATGGAGGCTATGTGCTCTAACACTGAGGTCTAGGACATGTGATTAAATCCAAATGACTTGTTATTACATATAACAAATTAGACGAAAGGAACTAGCTTGGCCTGTTAACATTATCATCTGATTTTCTATAAAGGGTTGACCAAGGTAAATAGACTGAGATTGACATAAGGAAGAATTTGGTTGATGAATCTTGTTTCATTTGCTTGATGCTAATGATGCTTTGTGGTTCATTACATTTTGTTTTTGGATGATTTTCAGAAAATTGATCCTGATATCTTTGCACAACTTTTGGAGTATGATAAGTGTTTAAGCAATATGGAAGTGGTTTTACATTTTATGATTACAACCAACCTGAAGATTTGCCCTTGCCTTGGACCTAAAGCATACTTATCAAGTTGTAATTGTTGATCCTCCTTACCTGGTAAGATAACAAATATTTTTTTGTCAATTTCTTAATTTACTTTATTGTTTCTATCTATGTTACTCCAACTCTTCATTTTCCTTGAAGTATTCGTGTCTGACACCCATGTCCGACACATATTCAGATAAGGGTATGGGGGTATGATCCTTAAAATATATGAAAAAACTTAGAAAAAATTGAGCATACCTATGTCGGACACATACCTATATCCGACACTCACCTCGGAGTCCGAGTAACATAGGTTTCTATTAGCATCCACTTTGACTGCTATAAAGGGTTCATTCCTTTTGCTGGTGTCAGTTGAAGAGACAAGCTCTTTTAATTGCTGTGTCATTTTCATTCTTACCCTTAATTGTGTGAGACTTGTCCCATAAGCAAAACCCTCCTGACTGCAACCAAATTATTCTTATGCTCTTTAACTAGTATTTACATACCAATATCTTGAATATGTTATTCCTTTTAATTGATTCCAGGTTGTTGAATATGAGGATGAACTTGCTTCAATGCTTGTTTATCTTGTGATTAACATGTTATTTTCTTTGTGATGAAAACCAAATCAAAGACTAGAATCAGTTTATACCAGTGTGTTTTCTACCACTTTACCTTGATGTAAAATTCCTCTCTGATGCTTCTAAGTCAGGGAAATCTGTAATCCTACTGATCTGCTTTATAGAGCTATTAGTTTGTAGAATGTAAGGGTTTAGACACATTTCTTTCACAAGTTGGTAAACCACTATTTTGGTTTAAGTCTAATATGGAACATTTAGGGTTAGAGCAACTGTTCATTATCTCCACTTAGCAGATATTTATAGGCATAAATACAAATTTGATCATCGAACTATGCAACTTAAGTCATTTTGATCCTTATTCTTTTATTTGGGTCAATTTGGCCCTCATTTTATTATTTTTGTCAATATCGTATGAATTTAACGGAAATTGGTCACGTACGAGCTTGTGACTAACAATTTCGTTAAATTTAGGCTAATTTTTACCAGAAATTGATTGGAAATTAACCATAAATATACAAAAAAATTTGATAAAAAATTTAACGTTTTCATTAAATTTAGACTAAATTGATCGAAAATAATAGTAGGAGAGCTAAATTAATAAGAATTATTAGCATGGGGATAAAATAATAAGGGTCAAAATGATTTAATTTGCATAGTTTGAGAGTTAAATTTGTTAACTATGCCATGACTGTACTGCTTTCCACTTGAGTTCATGTTTGGAGAAAATTTTGACAGTATAATTCATATGATGTATATGGTTGTAGAGCAAGGAGTGTTTTGGAGAAAGTTACTCAGATTTTGCAGTCAAAACCCTGCATTGCCTTTCCTCCCATAATATTTTCCAAATTCTGGGTTTTGAATTCTGTCTGATATTTCCTTTTCTTTCATGATTTGAGATTCCAGGTCTGAAGAAATAGCTGTGGCCCATCATCTTATATGGTGTACCTTTTTCTCCACGGATTGATGTTGAGCTCATTGTTGCTGCAAAGAAAGTATAGTTAATAATACACGATATAAATACACGAATTATCAGAATCTAGTTTTTATAATCAATTAAATTGATTGTTTTAATCTTTCTAGTTAATAAAAGGAAAATTAAATCAATTTTAGTTTTCCAATAAGTGATCAGATGTAATTATTTAAGACTTTCTTGCATCTCAAAATATAGCGTTCTATTTATATTTAAGTCCCTTTTTTTGTATGTTATTTGTGAAGTTTTTAATTTTCACGAATGAGTTGAAATAATAATGTATACTTTCTGTTATATTAAATTTTTAATTTATAATTATTGATTTGAAATAGAAAGATTTCGTAAACAAAGATATAATATACTAGAAAAAAGAAAAAAATTGGAAAGACAAAGGGAAGGGTTTTGCCGTTCCGCTTTTCTAGAAGGACAAATAAAAACGAGGGAAAGAAAAAAAACGATGGATCCAGATTCATAAACAGCATCCAAACACGCCGTAAAATCGGTTGGGAGTTGGCCAGTCCGGATAGGCTAATCCGGATTCGGATTAATCGAAGATTCGAATCCGAATTTCAGAAAAGAAAACTCGATCTCGAAACTCGAAAGCGTGCTATTTGCAACCAGTTGGTAGTTTTGAAAAAGCTTATTTTTGTCTTTTGTTTATTTTTTCAAACAAAGTCATCAGTCTCACAAAGGAAGAATTTTCAACTTTTTTTTACGCCAAAAAAATGAGACCTAATATTGTTTCAGAGGTAAGCTCAGATCCACATATCTTCCATTTTCTGTCTTTGTTTCTTAGGGTTTTGTAACTTTTGTTTTCAATATTTTGATAAACCTGTATTTGCATTTATATCCTTTCCTCTGTTTGGTTGCCAAGTAAAATACTAGAAACAGAAAAGAATTTAACCAAGTTTATGAATGTGAGAAAATTCTTGAAGCTCGATTGAATTAATTCTACTTAATTCAATTGAGCTTGCTGCTATTTTTTTTTTTTTGGCTATTTGTTTCGTTGCAGAAAAAAAAGGATTTAATTTTTAATGATAGTATATTTAATGTAAATGAAGTGGTTTTAACTTTTAAGTAGGTGAATAATTAATTTAAGCTGATCTTTACAACTAGCTTCTTATTCTTATTCTTGTTATTGTTCCTCTTTCTCTTAAAAGAATAAATGACCAAAGAAGGATCTCTTGTGAATTAACTAGGCGGTTGCTTTAGAATGCTGGATTTTTGGACAGTATTTTTATTTTCTGTAATTAGTAAGAAAGAGTGCATTTTTAGTCTGGTGTATGAGTTTTATGTAATTAAATTTTGTTCTGTTTATGATTTTGGTATACAGGCTGGACTGCAAACAAGAGCAAGGCAATGGTGGGCTAGTATTCCATTCCTTACATCAGCCGTGCTTATTGTTTGTGGGGTTATTTACTTGATTTGCCTTTTGGTTGGATACGACTCTTTTTACGAAATATGCTTCTTGCCCGAGGCTCTTGTGTCGCATTTTCAAGGTATGTTCTTGTAATGTGATTCATTTTTTGTGGTAGATAAATATATAGGATGTGTATTACATTTACGAGCTTCCCTGTTTATTGTGCTAAGAATATCTTTTGGTTTAGCATTTACTTTCATTTTCCTGCTGCTGCATTTTCAACATCTTTGAGATGTACTGATGTAGTATCATACTAATTTAAAATTCAAGAATCAAGAGCAAATGCCTCGGAGTAATGTATTAGTTGGTCTTGGCAAATTATACGAGTCCACTAGAAAGCTGTGCTGGCTGACTCCATGAACTTATAGGCCCTGATTTACAAGAAGCTTGTCTTAGTCTTTCTTGTATTGGTGTTTGACACCTACACGATGGGACCGACAGAACCGGTGTTAATAAGCATTTTTTCAGCAGTCTTGTCTAGGCTGCATCTTTGCCTATAGATAGGCCTTACATTCCAGAATACATAGATGCCCACTATGGTCTTTTATAATTGTTTTTATTTTTTATTTAGATCCCCAATCAGAGATAATTCATGACAGCAATTCACTGGCTAATTAAAAAAACAATATGTTTCATTTGTTTTTTCTTTGATGCTGCTATATTTGATGTTTATCTGCTCTTTTCTCGAAGTTATCGTTCTTAATTTATTATTTCTTGTTGCAGTTTACAGGATTTACACTTCCATTGTTTTCCATGGTTCGCTATTACATGTTTTATTCAACATGTTGGCTTTGGTTCCTTTAGGCTCCGAACTGGAGAGATTCATGGGATCTATTCGATTGTTATACACGATAATTTTGTTAGCAACATGCAATGCTATATTTCATCTCATTATTGCATTGGTGGTAGCCCATAACCCTTTCCACCCATATCAGTATCTCATGAACGAGTGTGCAATAGGCTTCTCTGGAATCTTATTTTCTATGATTGTCATAGAGACAAGCCTGAGTGGAGTTCAATCTAGGAGGTTTGTTTCTGCACAACCACTGTGGAACAATATTTCCTGACAAGTTTTGTTGTTCTTCACTTCTGCAAATTTTCTTTTTTTAAAATTTTTATTGGAAAATTTTGCTGACTTTTCGGCCTACTCTTGAGACATGGTAGTGTACATGCAAGCAAGACCAACTATGTGCTTGGTGCACAGGCATGAGAAGTAGTTTCTTGATTCTTCCTACATAGTGAGAAATCTTACTGCATTTACATGCAGTGCACAATCAACTATGTGTTTGATGCACATGAGTGTCAGATACTTGTCTCTTGCACCTTGAGAATCTTGGTGCAAAGGCTTCTTTTGTTTTGGTTAAAATAATAGTCTTTGACTGATTTGCGACTTTTTTTTTTTTTTTTTTGCAGTGTGTTTGGTCTTTTTAATGTTCCTGCAAAATGGTAAATGCAGTCACTTGCTTCTGTTATGTTTGGTATCTCCCATTTCCTTTTAAGTTCTGCGCTATCTAACGGAAGTATTTGTTTCAGGTATGCATTTATCTTATTGGTAGTATTCCAGCTGCTTATGACAAATGTCTCATTACTTGGACACCTTTGTGGCATTTTATCTGGCTTTGCATGTATGTCTCATTTATTTTTGGAAATTTACCTTTCCATCATTGTACATTGTGCAAATCATGTGATGAATTTGGTTGATGCTTGAAAATTATTTACGGTGGTGAACTTTTTCAGATACCTATGGCCTATTCAACTTCCTTATTCCTGGACCATCCTTTTATTCTGCCATTGAGTCCTCGTCTTGGCTTGTAAGTATTTTGATGGATCTGGCTGGTGATAACGATTGGTTTTCCTTTACTATGCCTTTTGAATTGCTTCCCTGCATTTAGCCTTTTAATTGGATCAGGATCTCATTAATCCTATCTGACATCAAATGATGTGCTTTTCAACTCAATGTTGAACTGATATTATCTTGCTAATGGTCAATGGTGATAACCTCATACTAAGTTGTCAGTTGCTTTGTATTATTAACCTCGACAGCTGTATTTTTTGACTTAGTCATTGGCCAAGGTTGAATGTTTTGTCAAAGTGAATCTTGCATGTTTCTCCCACTTGGCATTATTGATGTTATACTTACAACTTTTAATTTTTTGTAACTCACTTTGTGGAACACACATGCACAAAAATTAATATTAGGAACTTGCTAGTTTAGTTTTCTATACTTAATCATCATCTTTATATAAGAAGAAATCATTCTACTTTAACAAATTCGATATTAGATATAGCTAAATTCATAAGGAAAGAGGTATATAATGGAGCTGATGTACTATGTGATTTATGCCTGTATGCATGTGCAATCTTTGTCAAAGAAGTCTTGTATTGCAATTATTGGGGTTGGTTTCTCAAACCCTTTTCACCATCTGAGTTGGTGGTCAAATGCCATAAACCACTACATATTTTATCAGTATCTTTCCTGGTCCCTATAAAATTATTCGAAGCCATCCTATAATAAAAAATATTTTCTAGTATGTTGCTTTACCAAGATAATGTTGGCTTTCTTCTCTCAGTTCCTTTTTTTTTTCAGATAACTATCTAACGATTCCCTGCACCTCCATTTCAGTTTTACATAATAATCCCCCACCCCCAAAAAAGAAAGAAAATTTTCAGATGAGTTACTGGTAAGGAATCATGAAATGTTAATTATTTTTCTTTGTTTGACGATCTTCTGCATCAACTTAGATAGTTACATAAACATGATGATTGGAATATTTGCGTCTTTGTTTCACAATCGATTAATATAATCTAGGGCTGTGCATCCTCTTCAGGCCAACTGTGTGAGACGACCTAAATTTATTTTATGCAGTGGTGGAAACCCTTCAGTCTATATCCCCACTTTCTCGGGTCGAAATTCACCTTCCAGGTATATTTTTCTTACCTCTGCTTTTCCTCCCCTCTTTTGAGATCTTTATCTGATAATTTTTTTCTTAAAACAGTGGATCATTTTCTGGAAACATTTGGAGAAACTTGTCTTCTTGGATGCCACAGAGTGAGACAGCTGCTCAGGTTTGAGTCAATCCCCTTTGGATGATTTCTAATGTCATTCGTTTTCTTGGCCAAGAACTTTGTGCTCTATATTATATTTTCATGCAGTAGTTGCTCTTAAGCTGTAAACCATGCATTGCCTGTCTTTTGCCATGTAACTGGCAGCTTTGGATTTTTGATGAAAAGAATCTTTCTATTTCTCTGTTATGAGGCTGAAACCCTTGCATTTGTTGGAGTGAATACCTTTAAGCATGTATGATGAAATCATTTCTTATTGGAAGATAACTTTGAAGAAAATGAAACAATGTTCCCAATTTATTTTTGTGATTTATCTTGACTGTGGCTTCCTTGAGCCCTATAGTTTCAAAAGCCTGGTCAAAGATAAATTGATGTGATCATTCTTGATAACATGCAGTCTACACAAGATGATTCCAGATTTCCTGGGAGAGGGAGAACTCTTGGTTCTGGTCAAAATACTGCTGTCAATTCAGATTTAAACGTACAAGCTAGACTTTTGTATAATAGTAGCCCCAATAATCCATCAGATATTCCAGCGGCTGGTGCAGGGGGGAGGCTTTCAAATGAAAGGTATCAGGAAGTGTTTTTCATTTTGATTACCGTTCTCAATTTGGCTTATTAATAGTGTCTATTTTTTTTTATTTTTTATTTTTCTCTTTAGTTTGAAAGTTTGCCAATGTCAAATTGGCTTCTGTCATGCACTTCTGATTTAGAAATCTTAGCCACCATTTCAGGAACTTGATATGGGGCTAGTGATTTCTTTTATTTATAATATCTTATTGGGTATTTTAATCATCCCCAAACCCCCATCCCACCGCTAGTGGCCTTGCCTAAGAAGATGCTCTGATCGAACACTATTTGCTGTTTATTGTGGCAATGGACCTTCAGTTTGTATAAATTTATTTTTATTGTTTGCTAAAAGCCTAATGTAACTCCTTTGAGTTTTAAAAAGACTGTTGGAATTAGAAGTTTTGCTGCTAACAAGCCTTGTTTTTCCAAGCATTAGAATATTTTACTTAAGTTCTGTGATCGTACTGTTCTATGTTACCCACAATTTTTCTCAATGCGACTTTTAGGCATGCTTTTCTCAACATTATGGCGGGTTTGCATTTTAAAAATACTTAGATTGAAGTGTCCAATTCTGAAATTTATTGCAAGTGAATCTTATTCAACTCTTCTTGTTTTGAATTTGATAGATATTATTACAATGAGCAAACCATGTTTTGCTAAGGACTGTGTGTTGATTTCATATTTCAGGCTGCTCTAGTTGGATGTAATCAAGTTTGTCATTTACTTTTCTGTATGATTGAAAGGTCATTTCATGTTTCTTTTCCATCTTTCAGGTGGTCACAGGTGAATAATGTAGTTGCAGCCGGTGCTGGAGGTCCTCCACTTCCTCAGGTTTCTTCTCTTATTTAAGATTTTTTTTTTTTTTTTAATTATTTCTGTTTAGAATTTGTTTTAAGGTTAATAAGGTCCTTAATCAATTCTTTTGTTTTCATGTCTGCCAGATGCAACAGGGTTTAATTGTTTCTGATGAACAGATCCAGAAACTTGTATCAATGGGTTTTGAAAGGGTAACAGTTACATCCCTTTCATTTTGCACGTTTTATAATTGTATTATAAGATGTTTGTTTTATCTGACATTTATCCCCTATATTTTGTATGTTTATAATTGTGTTATATGATAGTTCGTTTTGCATGGCTGCCTACAGAATTTGTTTTGCATATCGATAGATTACTTTTTCGAGGAACATAGTTTAGGGATTCAGTGATCATGTGATGGCTACATGTACTAGGATACTTGTATATCAAAAATCTATGTTGCTCCGATTCTTTAATTTTCTTGAAGTACTCATGTCCGAAGCATATCTGGACATAGGTATGAGGATATGATCTTTCAAGAATCCTCCAAATATATGAAAAAACTTTTAAAAAAAAAAAATTGAACATACCTATATAAGACACATACCCGTATCTAATACTCACACCTTAGTCCGGGTAACATAATAAAAAATTAAGTTGGTAGTTACAAGTATAAGTTAGACACACTCATAAATCAGCACCATCATACCCCTATGCATTCACTCTTGCATGCAAACATTTCTGTTTTTTCAACGTGGAGAGGCGATGAAAATCGAAATGCCCTGCCCCTGAGATTGTTTCAGACACAAGTAGAAGTGGCAATAGCAGCTGCTGATGGAGATCTTAACGTGGCTGTCGAAATTCTTATGAGCCAGCTGCAGGTACGTGCTTGAGAACTGCGACTCTTTAAGTGATTGCCCTTTTCTTCTTATTATTATTTTTGTGGATTATTGGTGATTTTGCTTACAGGGTTGACCAGCGAACTTTTAAACAAGCATGCATCCCTCGAGTCGAGCTCGATTCAAGCAACTTAGTTCCTGCGCTTTCATGTCCATATTGTATTTGGTCTTTTGGCTACTGTATAGCATTTCTGACACAAAGCCAACAAAGCAAAGGAAAGAAATATTATGAACTGGAGCCAATTGTATGAAGCTTTGAGCAATACAAAGACTTTGCCACTTTACTCACATCATACCCTTTTGTCTTCAGAATTTTGCCTGATTTATACATTTGCATTATTTTCGTTTTCCTCGCAGCAGGAATGTATGTTTTAGATGGTTAAAATATGCGGACAGTTTTGTACTGTAGTCAAAAAATGCAATTTAGTCCTTGTAGTATATATCTGAGTAATTTAATTTTTGTACGTTTGAAATTAGAGCAAAAATGTAAAATTGATAACGTGAAATCAATTTAAATGTTGACGTGGATATCTGAAATTATTTTTTTTACATCTCATAGGGTGGTCAAAAATCCATGTCAGCCAAAAAAATTTGTTTTAACATATGACACGTCATTTTTTTTATATCTTATATGTTTTGTTAGATTCCAGAAGTTCACGTAGCATTTAGACGATTTTTATTTAACGTTATTATTAATTTTACTTATTTGCTTCAATTTCAAACGTATAAGAATTAAATTATTCAGTTAATTATAGGAATTAAATTGCATTTTTTATTTTAGTATAGAGATTGCTTGCATACTTTAACTGTTTTAGATAGATTTGCTAATTTTGGACACGATAAGAAAAAAAAACAAAAATGACATAAAACATGATATGAATAAACGAATGTGTCAAAATTTATATAATACGAATTATTAACGTGTCAAAATTTATATAAATATATAATATCTTAAATACGTTAAAATAATATGAACTCAATAGAAATATATACGGATTGTTAGATCTAGTTTTTGACACAATGAATAACTAAGCAAACCCTTTGTTTTTTTGACATACTGAATATTAATTCATCTCTTTATTAAAAGAACCTTTTTAGTAAATTGCTTGTTTCGCAGACAGTAGGTAAAGGCAATTCAACCAGCATTCAGTAAGGGTTGTAGCAGATCATCCAACAGCCTATCCAATGGACAATTTAAATGGAAACGAGGCTGCATTTCATCAAAGCCAATTTTTATATGCTTCAAGTTTACAGGATTTTAAGATCCTTCAAGAACATGAATATCTCAGTCTACAAATAAAAGTTTGAAAGAGAAAAAAGAGAGCATGCTGGCAGATATATTTTTGAAAACTTTATACTACAAAATTACTTTAATAATCCCAGGCCTAATACTACTTGTGTTATTTATTATTTTTGGGGTTCAAACTTCAGTTTTTTAACATATGCTGGTCTTTCCCAGATAAAATAGAGGTTTAGTAGGTCTAAACTTTGTCTGCAATCAAAATCCATGGTCTCCATGGTCTCTCAACACATGGAAGAGGAAAACTCTCTAATGTAATATGATATAAATTGATAATCCTGGTTTAAGTCAAGGATCCCACTATTTTCGCTTCCGAAAAATCAAGGAAAATCTATTAAGAATGAGCAAATATCTGAATTCAATTTCTATTGTACACAGCCATAAACTGCTGCTCTGGCAATATTTGGTACAAGGCTCTGATAAACAAACAAGAGCTACCCTATGGTTTCATAATCATGACAAAAGCATAAACTGACCACCCAAAAAAAGAAAAATCTATCTATTGAGGACTAATTGTTATAGGTAAGGAGTTTTCAATTAGAGAGTTTAAATGTGTTGTAAGCTTGCAGTTACAAATACTGGTGGATCTTGGCTGCATACCACTCAGAATCTATTCTTTCTACCAATCTTTACTAGCTTCAGCCTTCAGTCTTTCAAGGGTAATTGATCCTCAGCACCAAAAGCTTTGAGATGGTACACTTTTAAACTTGGAATTCCATGATGCAGGGATAGATGACTACAAATGAAGGCTGCATGTAGCAGGAGACATTGTGAGTTATGTTACTCGAACTCGGATGTGAGTGTCGGACAAGGGTATGTGTCAAACACTGGTATGTTCGATTTATTCTAAGTTTTTCCATGTATTTGGAGGGTCCTTAGGGGAACATATCTCCATTCCCATGTCCAGATATGCGTCGGATACGGGTGCCGTACTTCAAGAAAAATGAAAAGTTGGAGCAACATAGGTCGTGACATTCTGCCTTGGTTCTCCTTAGAGCGGGTTAGTGAAAGCTTAATAATGACTCCACCTTTATTGATTAATATTGATGATTAGACTTTCTTGTATTTCGCCCTTGGCATCATTTTGAGGTCCACAATTAGGAGGAGCAGAACTAGACCCCAGTGATCTTCTCATTTCGGCCTGAACTCTCCTAGCATGCTGCAAATGATCCGTTAACAACAATTTCTTTTCATTATTTGATGTGCAGACAATGATGAACACTTTCTTTACACATATGAATAAGCAAACAAGGCGCACACATACACCGACAAATAAACTTAAGGTTCTTCAAAACAAACCTTCCTAGAAAGAGTGCAAGTTCTTGCAAAATGACCTTCCTCTCTGCACCTGTAGCATAAAGCGTGGGATTTTGAGCCCCCAGCAACTTTGGGACACTTTGAGCAATCCTAGTAGAATAACCACCATAAGATACAACAAATATGTTTCTAACACATGCAAACATTAAACCATAAACGAGTAGAAAAAATTGGACTTACAGATCCCAAATGGCCAGATTGGCCGCAATTGTAGCAGGAAACTTCTGTTGGACTTGTATCTGGAAGTTTGACACAGCTGAGATGACCAAAATCATTGCAAATGTAACATCGAATTTTCTGTTCAGAACAGAACCATTATTATAATCAATCAGGTTGCGAGAATAACTTGTAATTTGGACTTCCAGTTCTCATTAAATATTAGGCATGAGGCTGATGAGGCATAACTCAATGGCAAGGAAGAGGTCCTGGAACTTTTAGGTCCCAGGTTCAAGTCCCACATGTGTGGGTTTCATTCAACTCTATGTTGGATTTTTCCCGGTTATATGCTAGTTTGTTGGTTTGTTAATTGGTTTCTACTGTGAGAGATAATAGTAATGTCATACATGTTGAGGATTTTTCTATTGTGATTGTAAATTTCTACGTGTATATGTAAGCTTATAAAACAAAACCTGGCCCAAGAAAATAAAGCATTTGGCTCAAAGATAGGTAGTGTATATATTCTCCTCCTTCTCAATAAGCCGGATTCAAATCCCCCTTCCCCCAATCAAAATGAGAACAAAATATTAGGAAAAATATTCATAGAGAGAAAGGGGTGATTCGTAAAAGCATAACAATGAAGACCTTGAGATCATCAGCAGAATAGTCACTTCTACATGAAAACATATCATGTCCAGAATCCCCACATCTTAAACAACTAATATAACTCAAATTGTTTTCTTCTTGTTTCTTTGGACAATCATTGGCTTTGTGGCATGTTCCTCTGCAGACAAAACAATATTGGCCCTGCTGAAATATCAAGGTCGAATCTATTAAAAGTAAACTAAAGAAACCTCATAAAAATGAACATCATGTTCCATAAAAAAGAATGGACATCTTCTACCAAGATTCAGTAAGGAAAGGTTGAAGGGAAAAAACAATTAAAGAGAAAAGAAGTATGCTAATATACTAATGTAAAATAATCAACATTGTTGTTTCAGTCACCTAAGATCCTCTATCTCTGAAACCAACAATTTAAATTCCAAGGATAATGTATCAACCCAAAGATCTTAACAAAGAACACTTATAAAAGCAGTTAAGCATTTAACTTTGTTATAAGTAGTACTCATGCTTATTATGCCAATTTGAGAACTGAGAATTTGGAAATTAAAATTGCACCCAGTTAATCAAATTCGTCTGTTGTTGATCATGTCTAATAAATTCATCATTATAGAGTTGTAACCTCTATGCATTATCAATTCTTATAGTGGTTCGTGGTGGTTTCAGACTAGACTGTATGAGAGATGGCACATCTCATTTTAATTGAGATGGGAATTTTTAAGGTAAATACTACAAAACCTGTGAGCAATGCTTTCCAATATGCTGAAGACTCCCGCAGAGGAAGCATGCTTTCACTCGCTTTTGCAATGTACAGTTTGCTGCTGCTCGATGATCTTCTCCACAACTGAGCCACCTGGCCCAGCTGCCATTTGGAGGATCAAAATATCTTGGTTTCTTCTAGAAAAGCAATACACAATCAAATAACTACTTATCATCACACAAAAAATCTTTCAAAGCTGCATTTTATTACACTTTCATGACACCAAATGTTTTAAAGCAGTATTTGTATACAGATATTCAACTCACAAGAAGATTCCGTAGCACAGTGTTCTTAGCTGATTTTTCAGGTGATCTTACAGTTTCTACACATTTAGCTTTCTCTGCATGCATTTCCTTCATTCCAGCATCAACCTAAAAGCAGAGAAATCCAAATATCATCTTGATAAATATAAAGCTCCATCTTTTACATCATTTTTAACCCTGAGAAGAGATTGATGCTTTCATGGTGAATCAAGGTTTAAAGAAAAGACAAAAG
The DNA here is from genome assembly GCA_030761205.1 of Fremontodendron californicum. Taxonomy (NCBI): domain Eukaryota; kingdom Viridiplantae; phylum Streptophyta; class Magnoliopsida; order Malvales; family Malvaceae; genus Fremontodendron; species Fremontodendron californicum. The sequence goes on from JAULJL010000005.1 coordinate 33,634,220, forward strand.
AGCTTGCAAATAGCAAAAATGTAATAACATCTGAAACTGAAAAAGTTTTAGTTGATATCCTTGATGATCAATTTGTTAATAAGAAGCAACTATTAGAATAGAGAATTTTGTAATATTAAGACCCACCAATAAGGTTTAAAAGCTAATCCACTTACAGTTTCTTCTGCTAATACAGTTTTTAGCTCATTTCTCGTCACCATCTCACCATCCTCATTTATTTTAGCCTCTGCTGACACCATTTCTCCAGTGCTTTTTCCAGAGCTAATATTTGAGATAAAGCCATCATCCTCTAAAGATGAGGAACAAAGATCAGTGACCTCCTTAGAGCCAGCTTTATCACCATTTCCCTCAGTTCTACATTTTACTGCTTGTACAGTTTCTATCATCTTATTTTCCTTAACAGCAGTATCAACCTGAAGCCCACAAATTTACAAAGTTTTAATTATAACCCAGATTAGTCCACAAAGGATAATTTAATGTTGGTTCACTGCATTCTTTAATTCTACATTCCAATCTAACAAACATTAAAAAAAAAAAAAAAAAAGAAAGAAGAGCTGAACTGACAGCAAACTTCTGTGGCACATTATTGTCTGATAATTCAATGAAATCCCATTTTGATACTTCCACTGTTCTCACAGCTTCATCTCTGCCAGTCTGCTCTGTGTCAATTGCAGGCTTTCCAGCATCCACCTAAATTCATCATATGCATAAAAATGAAAGCCAAACAGTCCTTAAAAAACTCAAGGAAAAAGAAGAAAAAAAGAAAGAGGAACTTGATTTCAAATACAATACCTGCAAATTCAACTAGAAAAAAGACAAGCTAAAATCTATTTTTACTTCCCATACTTTTTCTTTCTTTTCTCCGTCTTTTTCAAAAACCAATTTAAAAAACCAACAGACACATATCTTTAAGCTTAGGGAGAAAAAATTTTGATAACAGAAAAAAAAAAAAAAAAAAAAAAAAAAGACAAACCCACTTACAGGAAATGGCTGCTGAGCATGAAACTGAGACTCATTGTTGTTCTTTCTTTTTCTATTTCTTCTTCTTTTCCTTCTTTTGACAGTAGCTTCTCCTTCCACCATAGCTCTCAACTTATCAAAGCCAGTTGGGTTAGAAATCATTTCATATTCTTCAGCTTCGGATCTCCATTGACTATCTTCTCTTCTTTTTGCTGCTGCTGCTTCTCCACCTTCATTTCTGATTGGTATGGTTTTTTCCATCTTGGGTTAGTTTAATTAGTTATCCGGTGTTCACTTTCTCTGGATTTTTCTCTTCTTCAAAACAACTGCAAAAAAAAAAAATAGCTGTCTGATTTAGCTCGCTGTTAATCTTTTGGGAAAATTTAAAAAACAACCGGTCTAATTTAAATATTTATTGGTTGCTCCTATGACAAATAATAATTATTGAAAAAAAAAATATCAGGTTAAAATATTAGTGAAAAGGAAATTGCTTTTACATTTTTATCCTAGTCTCGAGAAAATGGTTAAGCTTTTTTATATTTGTTATTCAGTGCTTTCAAAGGAATTTACCCTATTTAAAAGCTATTTATTTTTTCCAGATATGAAATACTCTTTAATTGTTTTGTTTTGATTTATCTTTTGGAAGCAGCAGGATTTATTGCATGATAATTTGGAAATAAAACAAATTGACAAGAAAATATTTGATTTGTAAACAAAAAAGAAAGGAAAATAGAAGGGAAAAGCGAATGGTGGATAACATACCGATGAGAAAGTAAAAGATAGAGAAGGGAAATCCGATAAAGGAAATGTGTTTATTTCATCAAAGGTATTAAAATTTTTACAATTTTTTTAACAATAATTTTTTATTTTTTTATTTTTTTACAAATTATTTTAAATTATTAAATTATTTAACAATTAATCTACTGTTCAAAGGATGTTAATGTTAAAAACTTGTTTAATAAAAAAATGTTTTTGTATGCTAACGAGGATTATTATAATCGTTCCAATCCGATATTAGATCGAGTTTAAATAAAGATTTTACTTATTCATATCAATTTGTTCGACTTGAATCATTGTTTAATTAATAAAAAATATTTTTATTTAAATTTAATTATAAAAATATAAAAATAATTTTTTAATTTATTATTATTATTTGAACAATAAATTGAACCGACGGGCCGACTCGTCCAAAATCGAACCTGAATAAAAAAAAATTCAAACCACATCCCAACATATAAACAAGTCTCCAATTACTACATTACTGGGTTTTTAATGAAATGCATTAACATATATTCCTAACAAATTTTTAAGGCAACTCATAACATTTTCCTTTATATATCAACTAATATGTTCTTAATATATAAAAAACTGTTATCAATATATATTAAATAAAATAAAAAAAATCGTTGAAACAAATTTTAATAATTATCTTTTAAATACTTTGATAATAAAATTCTTTTAAAACTCAAGTTTAATTTAGTTGATTCATATAATTACTTTTAAAAAATGACATCCAATAGATTTTAAACTCGAATTTCAACATTAAAATTTGTTTTTTCTATTCTTAAACCGCAATCACCTTTTAGAGAAAGATGTTATTATTGGTATATAATTATGACAAATGAACTGTATTAACAATCAAAACCCAATTATATGCTACAAATTAACTTCAAAAATAGAGCCAATTGAAACTTACCACAAAAAAAAAAAAAAAAAAAAAAAAAACAACTAAACCTACCAAGAAATGTATGATTAAAATCAACTTGTGATCTTTCCAAGGCCACAGCTTCCAACAACAAGGAGGTCAACATTCATTTCCTCACTAATTTTACATATCATAGCCTCAGGGTTCCCTCAAGGATCAGAGTTTCTGGTTTGATCTTACATCAAGTTAATATTTTGGTGGCTAATATATCCACTTCCATTTGCCTCCATAGATACTTATATATGATCACTATTTCTTTCATTCATTTTATCAATGTTCAAATGATAAAATCCTGCTAATTGAAGGACAAAATCTTGAGTTTACCATCTTATCTTTGCACATCTGTAATCCACTTCCAGGTGCTTAATTAGCTCTGGTTAATCCCTGAAACAAGGCAGCCCTTGATGGCCTTTTTCAATTGTCTTAAGGAGTTCAATCTTGTTTTTAAGTAAGCCTGACCTGAAAACTATACTAGGAAATTAATTCTCAGTTTTGAAACCATGTTGTCTTAATTTGCTTTGGGTCGATGTTTTCTGAAAAGATCTTATCTTACCACAAGCTATTTTGTTGAGGTCCATTTATGGACATAATTTACCAAAATAAAACATAATTATATCAAGAAAGTAAATTGGTTAAGAAATTAGAACCAAAACCACATTTATAAATTAATTATCATGAATACTTTTACCTGCAACGCCTGGTCTAGCTCCAGGGAATTAGCCATAAGACTTACAAGGTTGGTGTACATGAACCAACGTGAGCGAGCCCAGCTCTCTCGCCAGCCTCAGGTGGTGCATTAAAGCCCACTGAAAAGGTTATCAAGGACCCATTGAAGCGCTTAGAATTAGAAACTCTCATCATCAATTCCCACCATGGCTCTCATCCTCCCTCCTTGTAAGCAACGATACAATCTTTTAATTTAGTGGATTCTAAATGCTTAAGAAGAGAAAACTGAATTAATGTGCTGTTTATATCTTGAATTGCACACTTGGATATACTATAGGAAACGTGGAACTTTGGAATGAAATACGTTAGTAGATTGTAATATTGATGGAAATTAATTTCATATTGTTTAGAAAAGTCAAGAATAAAAAGTATATAATAGGATATCTTTTTTACTTTAGACAATTGAATCAAGTGTTATGAGCCCAAGGAGCTAGTGGGCTCTCCTAGTGGGCTATTAATTATTTTTGTCAAAGATGGACACTTAGAGAACTTAGGTTTAAAATTGTTAATACAATTAACTTTTTATTTTTTATTTTTTGATTTTCGAAATTAATTTAATATTAATTAAACCAAAAATTATATTAAATAATAATACCGAAAATTATATTAAATAATAATCAGTTGTATTAAATAATTGTGTTTTTTGAAACCTGTTATGTAAAGACACAACATTTACTTAAACAGTTGTTGTGTAAGAACACAATTTAAGCTACAAGTTATTAATATAACTTTATATTGTCTATAAAATAAGATTTTTCTATTCTGCCATTTACACAATTCTGTTTAGAACGTTTATGATTTTGTTATATCCTAGAGACATTATAAAACCTTAAAAAAAATGTTTCTCACGCATCGTACAAATCTCTCATCTCCATTTATTTTTCTTTCAAAATATATATATATATATATATATATATATATATATAGATAGAGAGAGAGAAAGAGAGAGAGAGAGAAGGAAACGTGGCATACATTTGGCTAAAAATTCCAATTCTAGCATGGAAAAATGGAAAACATTTCTTTGTTTGCTTTTTCTTTTTGTAAATATTTGGATCAAGAAAGAGAGAAGCAAAAAAGGTAGCCCATTTTGCAACCTGAAGAGAGAAACCAGGGATCACCAAAATCAGTGCTGAAGAAGAGCAGAAGGAAACTTACAAAGCAGAAACCAAAGTCGATTTCTTCCTTCCCCTTACTGTGGCAGTAGTTTTGGTTTTGAAAACTTCAAAGTAATTAGCGCCAGGGACTATAGTTTGAAGCCCTTAGAGTGGTAAAACACATGCAGGAGAACAAGAACAATATCTTCCTTTCTGCTTATGAGTCAGAAGAATTGTTCCCTTGATCCAATCCATAATGATGTCAGGGAAGAACTGATGGATTCTGAGCGACAGGTTGGAACTGAACTGAACCAGGTTGCCCTGGCAAAATCACAATACAGAAAGAGACGGTGGTCCACCTTTTTGTGTATCCTTTTCCAAAAAGCACATGTTGAGGAGCAATGGGGTTTGTAGATTTCGGCTCTGACAGGAAGATCTATACCTAGTGCACAAACCCTAACGAAAATGATAATCTTGAAGGGGAGCTTAATGTTTCCATAATACTACTACTAAGAAATATTTCAATGCTTTCTTGATCATGTATCAGTATCCTGATAATCACCACTTTTGGTGGTACTTCAAATGAGTTAATCATTAGTTCATTACTTTCTCATAGATGACTGATCTGAAATTAGATCTTCTTTAGATTTTCTAATAAGCCCTTCCTGTCCATACCATTTTCCTGATACTTTTATTGAAGGGTATTTTTATCGACAGGGGAATTAACAGAGATTTTGGCAAAATATCTTGCCTGAAAAATGGTGCCACCAAACTGTTTGAAAAAGAAAAGAATGGTTTACTTCTCCATTCAGCTTTCCTAAATCCCAAAACCCCCTTGCTTCTAGCTAGGATGACTGAGGGCCTCCCATTTCTTAGAAGTGAATCATGTTGATGTTTTTTTGTATTGTGATGGTATTTTTGAAATTTTTGTTGATTCGAGGTTTTGAAAAGGAGAGGAGATATGTCAAACGGCACCGGAGGGTGAGTTCCGGAATACACTCCGATGAATAAGTCGGTGTTTGAAGGAGGAAAAAAAAAATATAGGCAAAGAGCATCAATCTGATTGCATGGACAAAGAACTCAAGCAATAAGGCTTTCACTTCCTCTGAATTGAAGGGTTTAATTTTCCAACCATTGCTTATGATAAAATAGTAAAACTATTCATATTTTTTTAGTATATTTGAAATCAAATTGAGCTCAATTCAAACGATAACAGTGGAATAAGGTTTTGGTAAAGATATAAATTCAATTAAGCCATATTTTCATTCATGTACTCTTCTTTTGTCACACTAATTAGAACAAATATAGAGTTTACAAGCAAACATATAATTAAGTACTATATACAGATGCCATTGGAAAGACAAATCCTGGGGAAGCCTTAGTCCTTGCTTTCACTTGCTGGCCTCCTTTGGTGGCTTCACAATTAGGGTTGGACATTTTGCATGGTGTGCACAATAATCACTTACACTTCCTAAGAAAGCTCTGCAAATCACCAACAAATTTATTATGTTAGCAACCAAATTACCCATGCCACAAAAAATAAAATTCAAAAAATAGTTTGGTCTAATTAATTATAAAAAAAAATGCTGATCGCTCCATTGAAAAGCTTATCGACGCCTATTGAAGAGCGTAGAAACTCTCATCACTCTCATCAATACCTTACCCACCATAACTCTCATCTTTAATTTCCCGTCTCTCTGTTTTAGCAAGCATTAATGAATGTTTGTGTTTTTATATGCCAAAGAGGATATTATTATTGAATGTCGATTGCACACTTGGAAACAAGTATGGGAAACGTGGAAGTTTGGGATGACATGCACTGAAAGAGCTGGCATCATCCATTTGGATCAAATATTTCTCTTTCATTGGGAAAATTAAATAACAACAATCCCTCAATTCTCAAGTGCTCGAAAAACCAAGTTCCAATCCAGAATGAAGTGAAAGATTCGGGTTTCGCAAAATGATGAGAAGTTAACGTTTGGGGATTAGTTTTTCATCGTGTTTAAAACTTTATATATTTATATAAAATTTAATATATTAATAATTCAAATTTTATAAATTTTAAAATATTTATATATTCGTATAGTACATTGTTTTTTTTTTTTGGTTATATCATACTTTAATTATTTGTTTCGTATCGTATTTGTGCATTATATGTAAAATTTCTTTTACATATATATAAAAAAAAAAAGTTAACCCTTTTTTTTTTATCTCATATTGCAATTTCTTTTATTTATATATATAAAAAAAAAAAAAAAAATTCATTTGACTTTTTAATTGAAATTTATGCTAAGTGAACAGGTTGAAGGAATGAAATATTATCAGATATTTTTTTTCCTATATGTAATTATCTTATTTTCTTTTGATCCATGAGGGTGGCTAGCTAGCTGGCTACTGAGCTTAAAAACATTTGCTAGTATAAAACTTTCAAAACAATTAATTCTCCATTCTTCAAGAAGGAAAGAAAGAAAAAAAAGAGAGGTGATCAGAAAAGGAATAGTCTGATACTGAACTGACCTGTACCTGTACCTCCTGGTCCAGCAGGGAGAGTGTAACGGTGGAAAGCCTGCTGAACATGAACTAGAGCGATCAGCAAACCAGCCTCCTCGTTAGCTTCAGGTACTACTACTGGTGCAGTGACGCAATCGAGAAAGTTATTGAGGGTCCATTGGAGTGCATGGAAACCTTCGTCACTCTCGTCAATACCCACCATTACTCTCATCTTTTTCACCCCTCACCCCTTGCTTCAAAGGCTGCTGCAGCTTTCCTGTTATTACTGTTTCCAATTACACCAAAACTTCAATCTCTTGTAGTACAAAGGATCGAGTACATTCACTATATACGAGAGTTTATGTTTATCTTCATATAAATAACACCAAGGGGAGGGGAGGGGAGGATGGATCTACTTGCTTCTGGATTTTGGTGATTGATATGATGGAAATTAAACGTGGAAAGTTTGCAATCATGACGACAAAAGAAAGGAAACGTGGCTTGCATGCATGCGAAATTTCCTAACACCGAAAAGTAAAAGCAAACGTACGTCATCAATTTAAAATTAATTGATTCGTATAATTATTTTTAAAATATAATATTTAATAGATTTGATAATTATTTTTAAGAATTTATATTTGATATGTTATTATTGTATAAATTTATATATTAATAGTGTATCTTACGACATCATCTATTAAAAATTAAGTTATAAGATTAGGATTATGGTTAGAGTTAGGGTTATGAATTAATTTTTTTAATGAGATATCTTTATAAAATTCACTGTATAAATTTACAATACATCAAATATAAATTTTATTTTTAAAATGTGACATTTAAAAAAAAAATGGGGAGGATTTCCCCCTACTGGGATACAACTCCACTATTTTTTTTTTAATTTTAAATTTATTTTTAATATAAATATAATAATTTAAGTATTATTATTTGATATAAATATAATTTTAGTATATATTTTATTATTTAATATAAATAAATTTTTAATAATTGATTATATATACATATTTTTAATCTAATATTTTTAATGATAATTTTATTTTATTTTTATTATAATTCATCTCACAATCACTATTATATTTAAATCAAAATACATATTTCATCATTAATTTTAAATTCATCGTTACAATAATTAATTTCAATATTACTATTATTTTTAATTTTATTGAATTCAATCTGATCGTCTGTCAAATATACTTTTAATCCATTTGAAGCAAATGACAGTCACTCGTTTGCTTCAGACTTTTTTCTTAATTTGTAATCATTCTCCACAAGTTTTGAAAAAATTTCAACGGATGACGTGTTAAATTATTAATAATAATGCATCTTAATTCAAGTGAAATAGAATATAAATTGAGGTGGAATATTTGCCTCATATAATTTTTTCTTTTGTCAAGAGATGAGAATATAAGCTTTGTTACTCAGCAGTGTTATGGCAATACATGTTTAGTACTTACTTTTCAGTGGCTAAGATCAACCTTTGTTGGTTGCACAGGGGAAGTGTTTGATCATATGACCATTCCTTAATTATTGGGGTGGGATTAAAATTTCCTGATCTTTATCATGCTTCATGCTATATATATATATATATATATATATATATATATATATATATATATATATATATATATATATATATATATATGAGGAAATGTTATGTACATAGAAAATTATAAACATATTTATAAAATTTTTTTATATAAAAAATGATTAATAAAGGTTTTTTTATCAGAATATAGCTAAAAAAAAAATTATTTACCAAAATACATTGTTTTCAGATTAATTCCCAAAATCCCACTTGTTTAAAAATCAGCTAGGAAATCGCCATCACCGATGGCGATTTTCCAGCGTAAAATTTTCAAATTTTTTAAAAAACACCAAGGGAAATCGCCATGGGGGGTAGCGATTTCCCTTGGTGGTATTTTTTTTTAAATTTTTTTACTTAATTTTTTTTTAAAAATGCAAATTTATTTTTAAAATTTATATTTATATTTTAATTTTAAAAATTATAAATTAAATAAAAAAATAATTAATTTTTTTAAAAAAATTTAAAAGTCCAACTGTATATTTCTTATTTAAATTTTATGAAACTTTTTTTTAAATTTTTTAGTTAAATTTTACTATATAACCTTTTAAAACAAAATAATAATAATAAAATACCAAAAAAAAAATAATAATTTTTTTGAAGGCAACGGTAACTTGACCGTTGCCTTCAAAATCCCCTCCCCCCACACACGCCCCACTCTTCTATAAATAACCCCCCACACACACCCCACTTTTTTTATAAATAACCCCCCTCATTTTCAACAACTTATTTTTATTTTTTTTCTTCTTTCTACAATCAATTTTTTTTCTACCAACAAATTTTTTTCTACAACAATATTTAAAAATGGCTTCATCATTATTATTGAGGGTGCAAGAAAATCACATATCGGAGGTTATATTTAAAGAGGTAAGTAAATTGTTGTAATATTATTTGTATTACATTATCAATTTTTAGTAATTTTTTTAATTATTATTATTTTGTAAATTTATAGTTTTATAATTTTATAATTTTTATATTTTTAATGTTTTAATTATTATAGTTTTATCATTTATTAATTAGTATTATTTTTTCATTTTATAGTTTTATAATTATTTATTTTTTATATTGTTTAATTTTTTATTATTATAGTTTTTTAATTATTATTGTTTTTTCATTTATAGTTTTATATAATTTTAATTTTTATTATTATAGTTTTATAATTTTATAATTATTATTGTTTTTTCATTTTATAGTTATTTATTTTTTATATTATTTAATTATTTAATAATTATATAAATAATTTTAAAATTTTATATTATTATTGTTTTGTTATTTTATAGTTTTAGAATTTTTTTTAATTTTTATATTGTTTAATTTTTTTAATTATTATAGTTTTATAATATATTAATTATTATAATTATTTAATTTAATTTAATTAATTATCAACAGGATACTCGTCGCGTGTTACATTCGAGGAAATTTACATTGGAGGACCCGCATCCATCTATTATCGACCACTTAAGAGCCGGATTTTATCACGCAACTCAAATTCGACGATTTTTTATACATCCCGACTTAATCAGTGCGTTGATCGAACGATGGAGACCCAAGACGCACACTTTTCATTTTCCATTTGGTGAATGCACGGTAACTCTAGAAGATGTTGCGCTTCAACTTGGACTTCTGGTCCATGGCGATGCAGTTACAGGCAGAAGCTTGCTAGATTGGAATGAAGAGTGTCAAAATCTATTGCGCTCGGTACCTCCAGATGAGTATGTATCTGGCTCAATGGTGAGACTAAATTGGTTGAAATCCTTTCAAAATCTTCCATTACACGCAACTGAAGAATAGATACAATATGCTGCTAGAGCATATATTTTACGTTTGATTGGAGGATTACTGATGCCTGACAAATCGAGTAGTCGGGTATATTTAATGTATCTTCCATTACTACGTGATTTAGAGCATACGGCAAATTATAGTTGGGGTTCTGCGTGTTTGGCGGTTTTGTATAGAGAACTGTGCTGGGCTACAGTTCCAAAAAGCCATGACATAGGTGGATGTTTAGTGCTTCTACAATCATGGGCTTGGTATCAGCTGCCATTTCTTGCTCCGCGCGTGGATGTTTCGGCTTATACCCCCTTGCAAGCAGGTAATAATCTTTACTATTTTATTAATTTTGTACGAACTTGTATTTTTATAGGTCTATTAAGATTTTATATGCATTTTAACAGGTGGAGTAGGAGTAGGAGTAGAGATTTTACCGAGACTCTGACCGACCTTGCAAGTATAAGATTACGACTAGATCGAGTAGAATATGATAAGGTAAGTATTTCGATTGTTACATTCAAGTATTTTTGTATTTAATCCATATGAAACTAATAATTTGTAATAATTATTTGCAGTTTCTGTGGATGCCATATTCCTCAAATGAAATTATGGCATGCCTCCCATCGGATGCCTACAATAATTGTAATATATGGAAAGCAAACACAACATTGATATGCTTTTCATATGTAGAGTGGCACCAAATTGACAGGGTGTTGCGAAAATTTGGGATGCAACAACCAATTCTGCAAGCCCCGGTGAACCTTGATAAGCTTCACAAGATCGACATGCATGGTCGTCATGAGGAATTCTGGCCTGCGAATCATGAACATTGGATTCATTGGTGGAATATACGTTGTCAACGAATTCCGACAGGTTATCCGATTGTTGGTAATAATTTCAACCCATCTGATGATTAATAGGATGGTATAAAAATGAAGGTCGGCCTTTTGTTTGTCCACCGTCAGTGTATGAGGATGTTAAGAGTATGCCATTTACCGGACGAACTTCAACTCCAGTCCCTCCTACACAGGATATGGAAGCTCCTAGACCTAGCCGACAACGTGGACGGACGCGTCAACCGGCCTCATCGGAGTTCACAGCACCGAGGATGTCATTTAGTCATCCTGAACCTGAACGGGATCATGGAGTACCATCCAGTCATCGTTATTCCGTCAGTCACCCCAGATATGACGTTGATGAGTGTTACCGACCATCACCGCCAATGACGAGGTTAGATGACCAGCTCCCCATCCTAAGTCCAAGTTCAGCATATCTAACATCAATGTATCAGTTTGGAACCCCTGCGTCAGCATTTGATGGTACATCATTTCTGGGTTCATCTAGTAGTCAGGTTCCCTTTGTGGGTGAACTAAGTGTTGGCTCCTCCAGCAGTGGCTTTCAAATTTTTGATACAGAAGAAATGACAGATGACATACAATCGGAACCAGTGGTGGTTACAGCAGGAGGTCGTGGTCGACCGCGAATACGTGCCACTGACGAGGTTGAACGATGGGTCCAACCACCACACACTAGGAGAGCTCGACACTGTTGCTCTACACCACGCAATAATTAGAATAAATATACTTTTATCAATATAACGAGAATAATATATTTTAAATTTGTTATATATAAATTTATATGTTTTGCATTTCATGTTATTTATTTTAAATTTGTTGGGAAATTAATTGTTATATTTTTAATTTTTTTATTCAACATATCTAACTAAAATGTTAATGTTGTTATTTAATTTATAAAAATGTAATAAAATATATATTCAATATATTTTTATAAAATTTCTTAATTTTATATAAAATAATAATCCAAATTACATGATAAGTAGAAAAAAACTTGCATAACATTTTCCCTTAATGGCAAAATATGTAAATATTACAGGTTATCAAAAAACATGTAATTCCTTTATTGTTGATGCGAACTCTCCACCGATGTTCCAGATTGATGCGGACATTTTCGACGGTTATGACCTTAATTTTTGCATAATCCATAACGTTTTGGTTGGCCTTTCTCCCTGAAGTCCATTTCATTACGAATATGACTTGATTTTGGCCGACCATATGGATTTCTCCGCATTTCTTGATTGGGACACACTTTTGGACCATCATATTGAGGCCAATAACCTTGATAGATTCAGCTAGGTTGGTTGTCATATAGCCATAACATCTTTCTTGATCATATGATTGGGCCCACTTCTAATTGGGGATCTTATCGAGTCAATTAGCCACCTCTGCATTTTCTCCACGAAGATTCTCATACATGAAATAAAAATTCGGTTGCCTCAACTCGTATCCTAATAAAATTAAAAACAAAAGACTTGTGAATTTCAGTATTATTTTATATACTAAAGGAAATATAAGAGATTAAATAACTATGATTCGATTCCATACCCATGTTAACAATGTGTCGATGCAATTCCTTATTGTTAAACTTCTTCATAAAGTTAGCTGCAACGTGTCGAATGCAGTACACTGAATATGCATGTGAAGGATTCCATCCACTACCATCGCGTCTATTCGCAACTTTGATGGCTTCATGTCGATCAGACATCAAGCATATGTCAGGCTGTTTTGTCACATGTTTACGTAAATTAGTGAGAAAGAATGACCAAGCCTCTGTTGTCTCACCCTCCACAATGGCAAAGGCAATTGACAGTGTGTTTCGGTTGTCATCTTGTGCAATAGCTAACAATAATGTTCCTTTGTATTTTCCATATAAGAAAGTACAGTCTATTTGCATAATAGGTTTACAATACGGATACCCTTCAATGCATGACTTAAATGTCCAAAATAGTCGATAGAATGTTCTCTTACCTTGGACCAGTCGATCACCGTGATATGCAGGTACCGTTTGCAATTCCACAATTGTACCAAGCACGAAATGTTGCATTGCACCTAACCATTTAGGTAGCTCATTTTACGATCTATCCCAATCGCCAAAAACTCGAACAATTGCCTTTTGCTTTGCTTTCCATGCTTTCTTATAGGAGGTGATGTATCCATACCAAATTCGCATCTCAGTGATCAAAACTGAAACGGAGATCTCCAGATTTGCTTGGACCAATGACAAAATGCATGAACAGATCATGTTAGAATCTAACTTGCAATGATCTTGTGAAATCCTCCCCGATGTGCAAGTATGAGGCCCTTCATATTTTCTAATCTCCCATGCCTGTTTCTTCTTCATAAAAGTTGCCTTTATTCTCCAATTGCACCTTTTCCCATACATTAGACATTTGGCATAATATTTGGTATGCTCAGATTCAATTACTCTATAATCTACAGAGTTTTTGATGTTATAGTGCTTAATAGCTGAAAGCACAGCCTCTTTCGTTGGAAATTGTAACCCAACACACAGATCAACTGTAGATGGATCAAATGTCAGAGGCGCAGCTAATATAAAAGCATACTCAGGAAATTCTGGCACTTGCATTGCCTCCAGATCCAGGGTATGCATATGGGATGCAGCCTCATATGGGGGAAGATCTCTATGAGTGTTGATCTCAGCAGGGACGACGTCTGGGTCAGAATCACTATTGTCATCACTTGCGAATTCAGTATCCTCTTCCTGCTCACTAAAGTCACCAACATATTCACCATGGACTCCACGTGACGGAACAGGATCAACACCAACTGGCTCATCTTCGAAGGTAGTAGGAATTGTTTGTGAGACTAATGAATTATGAAATGTTGTAGCTTGAGAAAGCGGAACGACTTCTTCTGTGGGAACGTCGTATGTAGTGTGAACATAGAACGGCCCAGAATCATCATCTTCTGTAGGAAAGTATTCTGTAGTGCGAGCATTTGAAGGCCCACAATCATCGTGAACATCCTCTATGTCAGCATATAACTCAAGTACACCAACATTTGCAAATGTCTCATGAGCATAAAAACATGCATCTGACATCATCTTCAAGTGGAAATGTTCTATATCGGACACATCTTTCACCAATAGAAGGAATCTAATTCCATATTTTCTACAGCATACATTTTTTTTTAAAAAAAATTATATAAAATTCAAATAAGAAATTAATTTAATTTTATATAAAATTAAAATAAGAAATTAATATAATTTTTATATAAAATTTAAATAACAAATCAAATTTTAATTTATATAAAATTTAAATAAGAAATCAAATTTTAATTTTATAAAATTTAAATAAGAAATACATTTTTTAAAATAAATTTGTATTTTATATAAAATTTAAATAAGAAATATTTTTTTTATAATTCTAATAAGAAATAAAATTTTACTTTTTATAAAATTAAAATAATAAATTTTATTTTATTTTTATTTTTTATAAAATAAAAATAAAAATTAAATTACATTTTTTATAAAATTAAAAAATTAAATAAATTATAAAATTTTAGTATATATATTTAAAAAAAATAAAAACAAACGAAAATAATTTTTTTTATACATGTTTGTTACAGATCTCACATATAAAATTTAAATAAGAAATCAATTTTTTTTTTATATAAAATTTAAATAAGAAATAAATTTTTTTATATAAAAATTTAATAAGAAATATAATTTTCTTTTTTAAATTTTAATAAGAAATAAAATTTTATTTTTTATAAAATTTTAATAATAAATTAAATTTTATTTTTTATAAAATTATAAAATTTTAATATATATTTAAAAAAATAAAAAAGAAACCAAGATATTTTTTTTATTAAATTTGTAATTTTTAAAATTAAAATACAAATTTTAAAAACAAATTTGCAATTTTTTTTTTTAAATTTATGTAAAAACAATTTAAAAAAAAATATACCACCAAGGGAAATCGCCCACCCCATGGCGATTTCCCTGGGTGTTTTTTGAAAATTTTGAAAATTTTACGCTGGAAAATCGTCATAATGATGATGATTTCCCAACTAGTTTTAAAACAAGCGAATTTTGAGAATTAATCTGAAAACAACGGTATTTTGATAAATAATTTTTTTTTTAGTTATATTCTGATAAAAAGACCGATTAATAAATTCATCAAACTAAATTAATCTATGAACTATTCTGCATACTTGTATCTTATTATTAATGTCTTACAAGCAATTAAATCATGCCTCCTTTTTTTTCTTTGGATTACTTATCATTGAATGTGCAAAAAGATTTAAAATAATATTTTTTATATTTGAAATTGTCATAGATTAAATTTTAATTATTAAAATTAAGAGTCCAACACTATACTTCTTTAATAATTTAATAACAAATAGCTTTTATTCTATATATAAATATATATGTTAAATAAAATAATAACAGAAATAAAATTTTAAAAAATAAAAAATAACTATAGATATTAAAGAAAAAGGCATGGTCAAATTCTGAATTTTGTTTAAACTATAAATGAAAGAATTTATAACTATAAAAGAATTTAAATTCAATATCAGATAAATGAATATCCTACACCATTAAAATATATAGCCCCAGAGGCTTAGATGAAGAAACATAGATATTTTCTGTCAAATGACAAAGTCTTTCTTGATTGCTAGAACTTTGATTTACCAAACCATCCATCCAATTCATTTGAAAAAAATTAAATTGTGATTCATTTCATTTATTCTTGATAATAAACACCACTTTTCAAAAGATCTAAAAGTCACATTTTAGTCCTAAAATATAAATTTTTTTATTATTTATTTCGATCCTAAATTTTTTAAACATAAACATTCAGTACTATTTTTTTATTTATTTTAAATATGTTAAAGATTCGTCTTTCAGTTATTATTCAAACAAAAATACTAACAGAAAAGTTAGATGGCATATAATGAGAATACGTGAATATCATTTCACTAATTTATAAAATGTTAAACATTATTTAAAAAATTTTTTTTTTATAAAAGATTAAAAAATCATTACTTCATTTTTTATGCTTCTCTTCTCTCACTAAACCAACATTCTCTTTTCCTTTCTCACTAAACTAGCACCTATTTTTTTTTTTCTTTTCAGATTGTTATTTTCATCAAAGTTCAACTATTAACAACAACTTATAAGATGAAAGAAAAATCAACTTTAGGCTCCTGAAATTAAAGATACAAACAAGTACTCAACTACAAATACATTAATTACCTTAAATATTTTTCAAAAAATATAACTTACATATTTTTTTAAGAGCTGAAAGTCACAATGTGATGGTAAAGTAGGCGACGAACATCGATGAGTTATTTTGAGTTTTGAGTTTTTTTATTTTATTTTTATAATTAAAAAAAAACTAATTTGAACAAGATAAAGAATACAAATAGGTGGTGATGGCATGTAACAAACTATGGTGGATATCATATTATTTTCGGTTTTCAAAATTTTGTGATTTTTGTAAACAACGAAAACTTTTTTTAAAAACAAAATTAATCTGAAAAAAGAAAAGCGTTTACTGAAAGTGAAGAAGAACTTTTTTTTTTTTTTTTGTGTGTGTGAAGAAAATAGAGGTGACGATAAGCCGCAAACAACTAGGATATGGGTGCTGGTTTTAGTGAAAAAGAGAGATGGACCGTTGGTGTAGTAAAAGAAAGAGAAAAGTACAATTATGAAGTAGACCTGCTCAATATTTATGATTCGGGCCGGTTCAGATCACTGTTCACGTATTAAAAAAATATTATTTTTTTAAATTTAATTATAAAAAAATAAAAAAATAATTTTTTATTAAGAGATGAATAGTAATTTCGACCTGCTTCTCGAATCGGGCCTGAGCAAGAAAAATAAAAAAGTTTCGGACTGCGGTCGGCCCGACAATGAGCACCTCTATTATGAAAGTAAAGTTTTTTTTTTAATTATTTTATTTGAAGCTATTTTTTTTATATATATATTTTAATATTTTACAAATAAATAAAATATCACATAAGCATTCATTTTATGGTTGATAAACTTTTCATATAAGCTTTCAATATTTTTATTTTAAAAGTGATCAAAAGATTAACTTTAACACATTGATAATTTTTAATACTGAAATTTACAAGTAAAAATTTAAAATTTAATATAAAAAATGTTTATATTTTAAAATTAAAATTATAATTACCTCTCTTTAAAATAAAAAAATCCTACTAAAATACTACTATGTGAGTAAAAATAAAAAATATATAAAATAAAAATTGAGGTAGCATCTTACTAGGAAAATCATCACTACACAACCTGCCACGTCATTAATTCCTACGTCTCCCAATTTTTTTACTCACATGTGTTCTTCTTATTTGCTTGTTATTATTCCCGCATCCCCAGCTCCATTTTTTTTATTTTTTACATTTTCCAAAAACACCCCGCTCCATCAATAAAATGTCAATAATATCCCCTGGTTGAAATAAAACTTGACTGGAGCTTTTTTCTGCACCAGTCTTCTTGAGCTTCTTCCCTTCCCCTTCCCTTCATCGAAATTCACTGTTAATTTTTTTTCTTTTTTCTTTTCCCTCTGATTTTTATTTTCCTTTTATTTTCTCCGATTTTTTGGACGGTTCACATCTCTCTCCACCCATGACTATGTTGACTACTCCGCCGTTAGATGTACATACCACCCTTCTCTCCTTTCACTCTCAATAAATACTTTAATATTTTCCTTGAATTTTTTTCTTGGTGGAAGTGCTTAAAGGATTTTTTTTTTTTTGTTTTCTGAAGTTTTTATTGAGAAGTGATTATTTAGACGTGAATTTCGTTGAATTAATTTTGTTTCTCTTAATGCATTGAGAGTTTGATAATTAGGGTTTTGATTGAGAGAGTCAGGGTTAGGTTTTGGTTGGTCAGAGCTTTGATTATTTGGAAGTTTGGATTTTGAAACAGCAAGAAGACGAGGAGATGCTCGTGCCGCATTCGGATATAGTCGAAGGAACTCAGCCAATGGAAGGTTTTTTTTTTTTTATAGACTTTTTTAGTTTACTCTAATTCACATTATTGTTTATAATCTTAGGTTGATCCGAAAGATTGTTTTTTTTTTGTTGTTGTTGTAATTATGGTGTGATTCAGTGCTGAATAATAATTTGATTAGTCAGGTTGTTAGGGTTTTGATTTTTGTTGATTTTATGATCTTGATTAATTTTAGTTGCTCAAGTCGAGCCAGCTAGTACGGCTGAGAATCAGCAAGTGGAGGAGCCTCCATCAATGAAATTCACTTGGACAATTGAGAATTTTTCTAGGCTCAACACCAAGAAGCACTATTCAGATATATTTGTTGTTGGTGGTTATAAATGGTAAAGCGCAACTTTTCTTTGTTTTGTCATTATTGGAATATGTTTGATTTGGTCTGCTGCAAATTGTCTGTGATATATTTTTGGATGTGGGGTTGATTCTTCTGCGCAGGCGGATACTGATTTTTCCAAAGGGAAACAATGTGGATCACTTGTCAATGTACCTGGATGCTGCGGATTCTTCTGCATTGCCATATGGTTGGAGTAGATATGCTCAGTTTAGCTTGGCTGTGGTTAATCAAATCCATCACAAATATTCAATAAGAAAGGGTATTCTTACTGTTACTAAGTTTGTCATTTTGTCTTAAGTAATAATTTATGACAACAGCATTTATTGGGAAAATCCTACACTTTTCATTCCTATATATGGAGGCTTCAATTTAATGCAATCTTGAATTGCCTGGAAAGAATTTGTTTCTTGCACTTGTAGTCAGTGCTTGATTGTGTCTTTCGTTATATAGTGTTCATTCATTGGCCTTGTCACAGTAGGTGATGATTCAGCCTGTGAACTTTTTTCGGTTACAACTATGCTCTTTGGCTAGAAACAACAATGAGGAGATTCAGTATTTGATTTCATCTATTTATGTATTTATTTATTGTTTGTTTCACTTGGATGTTCAGTGAATTTGATTAGAAAGGAAATAGGATGTTAAGGAGAATCTGTTGTAAGATTTATAAAATTCCAAAATTAGAGAGGTTTTGATGATAATGAAAATTTTTTGGTGCTCAAAACTGTCTTTTTGCTCAAGATATTAGGTTCTTCCTTTTGATGATAATGAAAATTTGGTGGTACTCAAACCTGTCTTATTTCTCTATAGATCAGCATCTTCCTTTTGACATTCTATCTATGCAACCTTTTATTGAATTATTTTTAGATTTTTCAGACAGCAAGTTGTTAACAGGATGTTAACTTTATTTGTTTGTGTCCTTTTCCTTATTAACTTTCTCCCACAAGCTTTTTGTTCAAAATGGAGTGATAAAATATCTTTTATGTAACATTGCCTTGTTCTATACTTTTATCCTTTCTATTTTCAAGTTGGGTTACTTTTGGAGTTCGATTTTTTAGTGACAATTCCAGTAATATGTTTGGCCCGCTTTTGCTTATATTCTAGTTTTTGCCACATCTGTTTTATTTTATTTTTTGTTGACATAATCCAAATTATGTTCCAATTGTGGTTTGAACATTCCTGTCATTCCTATTTTATGACAACCAAGTAATATTGCAGAATTGGAAAAAAGTATGCCTGTGGTTAAATTTTAAGGATGAAATTAGTATGAAAGAGATAATATTGCAGTGTTTGCCAAAATTGATAAATTGTTCCAGGATAGGTTGATGTTTAGATGCTTTCCCCTCTTGATCGGATCATTTTATGTTGTGTTTATTGCAAGCAGTTTCGTGTTTAGTGGTAGGTAGTTGATATATAGCCGGCAAGAAAGGAACCTGTGTGATAGTGTAGATTCTTTCTTGTCAATCCTATTATACGGCGACCAAGTATTCAATATTAAAGTCCATCCGGAACTTATTTAGTGCCTTGTTTTTAACTTACATTTGCAGACACTCAACACCAGTTCAATGCAAGAGAGAGCGATTGGGGTTTCACATCATTTATGCCTCTCAGCGATCTTTATGACCCTAGTAGAGGATATCTTGTAAATGATACTGTTGTTGTTGAAGCTGAGGTTGCTGTTCGTAAGATACTGGATTATTGGTCATATGACTCAAAAAAAGAGACTGGTTATGTTGGACTTAAGAACCAAGGAGCAACTTGTTACATGAACTCGCTCCTACAGACTCAATACCATATACCATACTTCAGAAAGGTGTGGGTTCTGTCTCATTATTATTCCTTCAGCTTGCTCTTATGCTCTTTACTTAATCGGAGTGAAACATCTCATTTTTCAATATTCTATTTCAGGCTGTGTACCACATGCCAACGACTGAAAATGACATGCCTACAGGAAGCATTCCTTTGGCTCTTCAGAGTTTATTTTATAAGCTTCAATATAATGACACTAGTGTTGCAACAAAGGAGTTGACCAAATCTTTTGGATGGGATACATATGATTCTTTCATGCAACATGATGTGCAAGAACTCAACAGAGTCCTGTGTGAAAAGCTTGAAGATAAAATGAAGGTACTCACCTTTTTTTATCTCTCTCTTGTTGTTTGCAGTTTTAAATTATGTTATTGATTATTCTCCCTTTCATTTTACAGGGAACTGTTGTAGAGGGGACAATACAGCAGTTGTTTGAGGGTCATCATATGAATTATATTGAATGCATCAACGTGGATTACAAGTCTACAAGAAAGGAATCATTTTATGGTATTTATCCTTTACTGATGTATACCAATATTAGTTTGGAATACTGTAATGTCCCTTAAAAGCAAAAAGTGAGTGTGCATATTGTGTGGCAGACCTTCAGCTTGATGTCAAAGGTTGTCGGGATGTTTATGCTTCTTTTGATAAATATGTCGAAGTTGAGCGCCTTGAGGGTGACAACAAATATCATGCTGAAGAGCATGGCTTACAGGTTAGCTACTTTTTTAGTTTTTCTGAGGTGATGAGAACTGGGCCAGAAATGTTGTTTCAATAAAGGACCATTTAGGGTTAGAATAATGCATAGACAACGCTATTTTGACAATTTATTCCATGGTTAGACTTTATCAGTGAAGTTTTTTTTTGGTTTGAAATATAGACTGAAGGATTGACTCATCAAAATCAACTTAAGCAACATTCTGCTGGCACAAACTAAGGCAATCTGATTAGTTTAAGTTCAAATGACATTTCTTAATTCTGTGCTGAAATTCTGTTGTTCATTTCAGGATGCAAAGAAAGGTGTCTTATTTATTGACTTCCCCCCTGTTCTTCAACTTCAGCTAAAACGGTTTGAATATGATTTTATGCGGGATACGATGGTGAAGGTCAGTGTTGGAAATCAGTTTATTGCCAATGCGTTGGATAATTGGGTTGCTTTTGTTACTCACATTTTAGTATTTTGTAATTTCAATCAAGGCTCGGACTATGTTATGTGATATGCAAGAAAAGCACTTCTAATGATTCCTTTACCTGCTGCACCAAATCTGATCTATATATTGCTAATTCTCTTATATTAGTTAAATATTTCTTTTTCCTTGTCAAGTTTCCTTATATCCCCTTTCTTCAATGTTGGTTAAAAAAGTTGTGAGGGTTTCACAAAACATTGATAAACTCTTCTCTATATGTAAAAGCAAAAAATGCCACAGTTATTTTCCTGCTACGAATTAGACATGTCCATGGGCCGGGTGGCCCGCCCGGCCCGGTCAGCCCGGCTCGTATTGGGCCGGGTCTGGACATGATTTTTGATGATCCGGGCCAGCCCGACCCGGATCACTGTTTAAGTATTAAAATATTATTATTTTATTTAAATTTAATTATAAAAATATTAATAAAAAATGATTTTTTAATTTTTTATTAATAAATGAATAGTGATCCGGGCCTGCGGGCCGGCCCGGGCCCATCTAGGGCCGGGCTTGGGCAAGAGTTTCAAATTTTTTTCGGGCCGCGGCCTGGCCCGGCCCATGGACAGGTCTACTAGGAATGAGAGAAAGTATATAAATAGCTATATTTCCTTTCACAAATTTTTTTATGTTCATGATGCTTATCTTATCTTGTCTTTTCTTTTTGTGGTTGAATCCACTATTAACGTCTGATCTTGTTTAATGTTTTGCCAAATGTCACTTTTGTTAAGTGGTGTTATCCCACATCTGTTAAGTATTGGGTTTCCTGTGGTATTATACAATTATACTAAAGTTGGGCCCCTCCACCTATTGCCACTTGGTTTTAGGTTGGATGCTTAACATGGTATCAGAGCTTAGGTTGTGTTCTGTTGTTCTTCCTACCTAACCCCATGTGAGGTTGACGACCCCTGGTGAGGTTGTCCATGTGTAGGCCCTGTGAGCTACACGTGAGAGGGGGGGGTTAAGTAATGTTATCTACATCTGTTAAGTATTGGGTTTCCTGTGGTCTTATATTAAAGTTGCCCCCCTCCACCTATTGCCAATTGGTTTTAGGTTGGATGTTTAACAATTTTTATGAAACTGATTTCCTATGATCGAAATTTCAGTTTTTCTCTTTCAGAGTGATAAGCATTTTATATCTTTTCAACAGTGGGAGTGACAATGTTTCTTTAAGTGGGCATCGTTGAGTTTTTCATGTGAATTTAGATACTATGCGTGTTAGTATTGGCTATTTGTATTAATAGTTGCTTTCATTTTGTAGATAAATGACCGCTATGAATTTCCTCTTCAACTTGACCTTGATAGAGAAAATGGGAAGTATTTATCGCCTGAAGCAGATAGGAGTGTTCGCAACGTTTACACGCTTCACAGGTATTACTTTTCTCTTGATTGTTCACTACTTAGACTTTTAATCTGTTCTTAAGTGATGCAAGTTGGTAAGACATTGTACTAGTTGTTTCCCTGCTTAACAGGCAATTTTTTTTTTGCATGTCCTGTTTTGTTTTACAGTGTCTTAGTTCATAGTGGAGGAGTGCATGGTGGACACTACTATGCTTTTATCAGGCCAACCCTTTCTGACCAGTGGTGAGCAACATTTTTGAATTGATAGTTGACTAATTTGATTACAATCTCAATGCACTTGTATATATTCCTATTTTTTCTTGAATTTTAAGAAGATTTTTGAAGAATAGTGTGATTGACTTAAGAATACATTTTCTCCATGATTACTTTTAGTATTTTATTTTTCCTGTTTGGTTTGCAATGTCATCACATCTTTTCCGTGAATATTGAAATAACAGCAGTATCATACTCTAGAGTTGTTTAAGAAATTGAAGTTCTTTTGAGACTTAAGCTTGAGATATGATATGACTGCTTTGTGGGGTTTAACTCGGGCACATCTTAGTTGATCAGATTAGTATAATCTTCAGATGATACATCTTATGGAGTGTTAATTGTAGTTTTTCATTGTTGATCTTATTGTATTGTATGCTATCACATCTAAAGATATTTTGGCATTTAGTGTCAGGTGCTTTTCTATTTAATGTTGGCTTTAATTAATGTTTATTTTAAAATGCGAAAAAGTCATGTTAGAACCCTTTAATAGATCTCTTTGTTTTGTAAGGTATAAATTTGATGATGAACGGGTAACAAAAGAAGATATGAAGAGGGTATTAGAAGAGCAGTATGGTGGTGAGGAAGAGGTAATGTTTTTATGTTCTACTTAAAAAACTGTCTATTTGTGTACAATATGTAAAATTTAATTGACTTTGTTGCCTTGTTCTGTTATATTCATTAGTTGCCACAGACCAATCCTGGCTTCAATAACACACCTTTCAAGTTTACAAAATACTCAAATGCATACATGCTTGTCTATATCCGTGAAAGTGATAAGGACAAAATAATTTGCAATGTTGATGAAAAGGACATTGCTGAACACTTGAGGGTAATTTATCCATTTACTTGAAACTGATGTGCTCTTCCTAATGTAGACTCTGTTGATCTAGACTAATGCTTTCAATGTCTAATATCAGATAAGGTTAAAGAAGGAACAAGAAGAGAAGGAAGACAAAAGGAGATATAAAGCAGAGGCCCACCTTTATACTATTATAAAGGTTTCTATCTATTACAATCAAGGTTACGACATCTTCAGATTTTTTTCCTTTCATGTTCGCATTAGTGAAAATCATTAATGCATTTAGGTTGCAAGAGATGAAGATCTTCTAGAACAAATTGGAAAGGACATATATTTTGATCTTGTGGATCATGACAAAGTTAGGAGTTTCCGCATTCAGAAGCAGACACCCTTCCATGTTTTCAAGGTACCACTTATGATTTTTTATTGCTTGTTTGCCTGTGTCCTATTTAAAATGCAATTGAAACAAAATATCTGATCTCATTATTGTGTGGTTGATGACATTGCTAGTTGTTATCTGTAATGAAAGCCTAACATCATACTTCTGATTGTCTATCTTGAACTTCAGTTTTTCTTTTACTCATGTTCTAACAGCATATTTCTGAAATGTGTATTGAAGTCTGAGAATACGCAGTTGAGTTATCTTGGTAGCTTTTTGGGGGATGGTGGTGTTGCGAGGGGAATTTTTGGGGAGTTTTCCATTTGAATGATTAGTCATGTTGATGACCAGATGGCATTTGATGGCACTGGGAGTTGGAATGCTTAATAACAAGATGTTAATTAAAGAGAGTTTTACCTGTATTGGATTCTGAGTCAAAGTTTGAAAGCTTACACTGACTGCCTATGCGTATAGCATTCCATAATTATAGTATTAAGTACTATAGATATGTCTGCTTTAGCTTGATTCTTAATTTTTAGTACTATACTAATAAACAAATGGCTTTGTTTCTGTCTTTGGGATTTGTTGTTATGGGGTTAGTGACATTATCATTTTCTTTTAAATGTGTAATTTTCTGAGCTGGTTCGCAGGAGGAAGTTGCCAAAGAGTTTGGCATACCAGTTCAGTGCCAGCGTTTTTGGATTTGGGCAAAGCGGCAGAACCATACATATCGTCCAAATCGACCATTGACCCCTCAGGAGGAGGCTCAGTCTGTAAGTAGTTCTACTTTCTAATCTTCCTGCTTTATATCTAGTCTTTCTCGTTGTTATGTGCAACATACATTTTCTGAACTTTCTGCTTGTCATTATTGAGATATCTAATAGAAGGGGGATCCAGTGCTGTTATTTTCCATGGGAATGAAATAATAGATGTTGTTTCCAATTTTTTTGGGCTGAATTTAAAGAAAGTATGTTGACTTAAATGATAGTACACGTTTGTGTCTTATCAATGAAACTCTTTTGTCTTTTAGCAATTATTTATTTTTAAAAAAGTTTATAATAGGTATTTTACTAGGACGCATTCAATTAAATAAAGATGGACCAATGTTATAGGATGCAGTAGTTGGTGAGGAGCATTGTTTGTCCTAATTTTCTGTCTTTGATTAATCCTGTGAGTTAATGGTTTATGTTTGGTTATTTTAGGTTGGACAATTGAGGGAGGTGTCAAATAAGGCACACAATGCAGAACTAAAACTGTTATTGGAAGTTGAGCGCGGACAGGTAATGTTGTTCTATTAGCTATTGTTTTGAGTTTTTAAAATAGTAAATTTTTGTTGTCTTATCATATTCCTTTACCCGTTTTGTGTGATAACTTCAGGATTTACATCCTATTCCCCCACCTGATAAAACAAGGGATGATATTCTGCTTTTCTTCAAGTTCTATGACCCGGAGAAAGGAGAATTACGGTATCTAATTGTGCCTGTTTATCTTGTATATTACGTATTTCCCCATACATCCTGACATTGCACTTTGTTCTTTTGCAGTTATATTGGTAGGCTCTTGGTAAAACTTTCTGGTAAGCCAATAGAATATATAGCGAAGCTAAATCAAATGGCTGGTTTTTCTCCTGATGAAGAAATAGAACTTTACGAGGTTTGTTACTGTTCAACTGTGTTGTATGCACACTGCAATAATTTTCTTAACAATTCTCTTACCTGGTGATTTTGCAACTTTTAGGAAATAAAGTTTGAGCCTTGTGTGATGTGTGAGCACCTTGATAAGAGATGCTCATTCCGGTTAAGTCAGGTATATTTTGCTTTAGAACATACACCCTTTTTAATGTAAATTGCAGTGACACTGTCTTTGCTTGCAGATAGAAGATGGGGATATCATATGCTTTCAGAAGTCTCCTCCAATTGAAAGTGAAGAAGCATGCCGGTATCCAGATGTGCCTTCATTTCTGGAATATGTGCACAACCGCCAGGTATAGTCCGCATAAACCTATTAATCTGTGGTGACTTGCAGAATCTGTTATTGATATTTTGCAGTTTTTAGTTAACTGATTTTATTTTGGGAGGCTGATAGTGTTTATAATTTATATTATACCCTCTGTCCTCATTTGTCTGAAGCAATAGAAATCCTCCATTTCCCCCCTGGTATTAATTTTATAAAACCGTAAATAAAAGTTTAGAATCTAGTGCCTGAGAGGAAAAGAGATATCTATACTCAGTTACGTAAAATTCTCTAAATTGACATGAGATCTTTCATTCTTTTTGGTGTTAATTGATGAATAGATATCCTCTGCCCCGTAAGTGTGCTCCATTTCTTGCCTCGTTCACCAATAGCTGCCACAAGGAGTAATTTAATAAATAAGCGAAGTCGTTTGGGCATTATCTACTTCCCTCGTTAATCTGTAACACTCCTTTAACCATATTTCAAAAATGAAATACAGAGGACTGCCTCCGCAATAAAACCCAACAATTTTTTTTTTTTTTTTTTAAGTAGAATAAATATTTTTAATAAGAAAATACTAGTAAATATAAGAACTCACCATGAAAAGAACAATTTGCTAGTTTCAGTGAGAGATTAATGGAAATTATTCTTGGTAATTAATGTTTTGGAGGACAAGAGTCACAAGACCAACCGAATGAGATATCATTGGAAAATATTGAAGGATAATTTTAATTCAAAAATCAAAAGCGATTTAAACGGAATGCTAATTGAATCTGGATTATTAGTATATCAGGAAAAGTTCTTCTCAATTGCCACTCTTTGTGGTTTTTAACTTTTTTTTTCCAAAGAATCATTGATAGAGGATGAAAATCTGCTGCTCTCCGCTGGACATAGTTCTTTCTCCATCAGTAATGCCCAGAAGAACTTCCGCACCATCCAATCCGCTTGCAGTCATCTTATACTGATATTCCTTTCATCTTAAATTTGCAATTTTTCTTTTACTCATTTTTACTCTCCATATATTTTCATGCTTTCCTGATTATTTTTCTGACCCTCCAAATCATCTCCTAGAGAAATGTTCAATTTTTTTTTCACTAACAACTACGAACAAATTGTTTCCTTTATGGTGAGTTTTGGCTAAAAGAGATTTTATTATCTTTAGAAAAATTAGTGTTGAGTTTTGTGAAACCAGCCTCTGTCTCCATTTTTTGTCTGTTAATATAAAGCAGAGGTAAAATGGTCTGTCTACTTTCCTTCTTTCTTCACTTTGGTTTGTGGAACCAGTCCTCTGTATCTCATTTTTCTAAGATGGTTAACGGAGTTTTACGGATTATCGAGGGAAGTAGGTAATGCCAAAACTTCATTTATTTATTAAATTACTCCACGTGGCAGCTATTGGTGAAAGGTGCAGGAAATGGGGCACACTTATGGGGCAGAGGATATTTATTAGTAATTGATTGTTTGATCTTAAAAGGAAAAAAAAAGGTCTACCATATTGAGAGTTGTTTATATTTCATTTAATCAGCTGGTTACCAAGAAAGCTATCGTCATTTTGATTTGTCCCAGACAAGAAACTGCATTGAACCTAACAACATAGCTTCCATCAAAAGGTTTTAGACTGTTTTTGGAGAATTGCCAATCACATTCTTGATTCTTCTCTCCTCAGAAGCATTCCCCTTACTATTATTAATGATTATATTTTTTTCGTTAGGTCTATTTCAGTTTGTGCTTGGATTCTTTTCACTCAATTAAGTTGCTTCTGTGATTTGATGTTACTTAGATTGTTCGTTTTCGATCTCTGGAGAGACCAAAGGAAGATGATTTTTGTCTAGAGTTGTGAGTACTTCTAATGCAAACTGTTGTTCAGATTGATTATTAGTTATTGTTGTCAGATACTTATACTCCATTTCCTCTATAACATTCAAGGTCAAAGATACATACTTATGATGATGTTGTGGAAAGAGTGGCTCGCAAAATTGGTCTGGATGATCCATCCAAAATCAGGCTCACAT
The DNA here is from genome assembly GCA_030761205.1 of Fremontodendron californicum. Lineage (NCBI taxonomy): Eukaryota > Viridiplantae > Streptophyta > Magnoliopsida > Malvales > Malvaceae > Fremontodendron > Fremontodendron californicum. Next base: position 33,662,497 of record JAULJL010000005.1, read on the forward strand.
CTCACAACTGCTACTCTCAACAACCTAAGCCTCAACCTATTAAATACCGTGGAGTAGAGCATCTGTCAGAAATGTTGGTCCACTATAACCAGGTAGCCCATATGGGTTTGACATCTTGCTATGTTGTTCCATTTATGCAAAAGATAGTTTGACTGATTATTTTTGTGTTTCTTCATATACAGACTTCTGACATTTTGTATTATGAAGTTTTGGATATCCCTTTGCCAGAATTGCAAGGTCTGAAAAACCTGAAAGTTGCTTTCCATCATGCTACTAAGGATGAAGTAAGTATAGAATCTGTAGTTACTCCTCCCCGATTCCCTCTTTCTTTTAGGATCATTTGATGTATGGGCCTTCCTGTAATAATGTTTAACATGATTTTCAGGTGGTAATTCACAATATTAGATTGCCTAAACAGAGCACTGTAGGAGATGTGATTGATGAACTTAAGACAAAGGTAAGTTTTTGCTACTTCTAATTTTATATTCTAAATACTTGAAGCTAAGAAGAGATGGATAGTGTTATTCATGATGAGGGACTCCTCTGGTTCTGTTTTTGCAATGACTGTTTTTTTTTTTCTTTCCATGACAATCATTTTCTAGCATCCTTTTATTATAGGAAAAGTAACTATTGTATGAATATGCATTTGAGAACCAACCAGAATATTGCACATATTTCCTTATCATAAGTTTGATGGATCCTTACAATGAAATATTCAGTTTTTAGTTTGTTAATTCATAATCTCGCCTTCAAGGACTTTATATTTGGTAGTATTTTCTTTATTGACTTCTCATACAACTTGAAGTTCATAGTGAATTACAGCTTTGCTTTTCAATTCTGCACTATGAAACAGGTGGACTTGTCACATCCAAATGCAGAGCTTAGACTGCTTGAAGTCTTCTACCACAAGATCTATAAGGTAGAAATTGGTTAATATTTGATTGCTAGTTGTTGCAATTTCAATTGTATATAAATACATTTTAGACAATTGAATTTTAAGTGTCCTATTGAAATGACAGATACCGTACACTTTTCTTATGCGACTCATTGTTATTCCGTCTCATGTTTTTTCAGATCTTTCCACCCAGTGAAAAGATTGAGAACATAAATGACCAGTATTGGACATTGCGTGCAGAAGAGGCAAGTTTTCCTTTTTCCATCCCGTTGTAGCTGAAATTTCATGGCTAAAATGCCCTTCAGACAATGTTACTTTTCAAGTACATATCTTTATTGAAATTATAGGGGTATAGCTTTGGAAGTGGTTCATCAAAAGAGGCATAAATAACACATTCTATTATTTGTACCTGAGTAGAGCAACTTGCAGTCTATAATCTTCTTTCCTATATTCTAAAGAGAAACCTGTAGAGTTTTATGTATGTTTGAGTGTGTATGTGTATCTGGATGTGACATGAGACATGAGACTGACAGTGGAATGTTTTGAATTTCAAATGGATGCTTGACATTGATGAAGAAAAGTAACCTGCATATTGAACCAAGTGCGGGTTACTAAAGCTTGGTATATTAGATAGGAAGTATGACATTCTACACATCGGTATCTTGTCATTATGACTACTTTCCTTGTCTAGTTTTTCATTTGGATACGTTGATTTTTCGAACTTTTTTCGATTAGCTATGGTGCTGAGCCTAATTTCTTAGGAGTTTGTTCATGATAGAGTCAGCATCTCTGATCTATTGTTATATATGTGTGCAACATCTATTTATCGCACTAACCTTTTTCATTCTTATCAAATCTCAGATCCCAGAAGAAGAGAAGAATCTTGGTTCCCATGATCGATTGATTCATGTCTACCACTTTACCAAAGAGACTGCACAGAATCAGATGGTATTCAATATGAACGAACTGATAAATATTCATGATCTGTTTTAACTTTTGAGATATCTGGTGGAAAATGGCCATCTATTTAACACAGTTTGGATGTTCTAAGAATTTATATTCTGTTTTTTTCTTTTCTCAACAGCAAGTACAAAATTTTGGTGAGCCCTTTTTCTTGGTCATTCATGAAGGTGAAACTCTGGCTGAAGTTAAAGTGCGGATACAAAAGAAATTGCAGGTTCCTGATGAAGAGTTCTCCAAGGTATTTTCATACTTATATCTTACTCATCTCTGCAATTCCTTTCTTTCTATCTTTTTTCCTCTTCCCCCTTAACTTGCAAATTTAGCATTTTTATTTTCCCTTGCACTACATCTTTCATGCATGTACACACCACTATTATGAATATGGAATACTGAAATAAGTTTTTGGCGTCCCTACTCCCTCTCCTGATGTTTTTCCCATCTCTTTGTTCAGTGGAAGTTTGCATTCTTGTCATTGGGTCGACCAGAGTATCTACAGGACTCAGACATTGTGTTCAATCGTTTTCAGGTGTGTCTTGGTTTCTTCACTGTGTTTCTGTCCTCACATTTGATCACTATTTTTTTATATTTTTGTTTTCTATTTTTATGCAAAATGGTGTTTTAATTTATTTATTATTATTGCATACTCATTCAGAGAAGAGATGTTTATGGTGCTTGGGAGCAATACCTTGGGTTAGAACATTGTGATAACACTCCTAAGAGGGCTTATGTAAATCAGGTACTACAATGTTGTTGACGTCTACAGTTGGTATGTTTTATTTTTATTTTTTATATTTATTTTTACTAATTGTAAGTTGGTGCATTATTATTATAACTATTGCAGAACCGTCACACATATGAGAAAGCAGTTAAAATATACAACTAGTAGAAAGCCTAGTAATTTATAGATTAGCAGGTAGGGTAGTGTTGATGGGGAAGATCCTTCAAATGATGGCCATTGTAGATATGATGGAGAAAATGCAAAAGGACATTATTGGAGGAAACAGTTGAAGAAGAAGAAGAAGCTTATTGCTTGCTTATATAGAATTTTATCTACTAGGGTTTGATTATTATTGGTTTTGTAGTTAGGATATAATCTCTCCAGGATCTGAGAGAGCTCCTTATGCAGCTCCTTGTTGGTGTAATTTTGTAGCCAGAACATACCAAGATTTTGACGGGATATGCTGTATACCTCCGGCTCCGGCTATGGCTATGGCTATAGTTGGAATGGTTGCACTCGCACATTACATTCTTTTACTTTCTTTTTTTCCTTGTTTTGTGCTTAATTTCTACAAGAAATCTACTGCTCCTGCAGTAGCTCCTTTTTTTTTTAAGCTTACTTACTAGTTTATATTATACTATACTTGAATATCATTATTACAAGAAATAACACCAAGGGAAAACACCAATTTCTTTTTTATCAGTTCTTATAAAAAAAAAGAGCAACATTTTCAAGTTGAAGGATACAACAGAGGATCCTCTTCCAAGCTCTTCATTGCTGAACTCGTGATGGCGAAAGAACTCTGCTTTGAATCCAAATTCTCCTCACCTTCAATTTCAACTTCTATGTAAAATAATATCAACTAAAGGAAGTAGGTAATAAATTTGTTCATACGAGGGAAGTGACAGAGAGGCTTGAGGCAATCTTGGAGATCGTAGTTAAAGATTTTATAACAATCACCTAAGTGTTCCTCGAACGAAACGGTTCCGAAGTACATGGAATCGAGAAGGTTGAGGTCGGCGGTGGCGGTTGAAACGCGGCGGCTTAGGCATTAAACGAACGCTGATGAAGCCGAATCTGAATACCGAAAAGTATCATCAAAATAAGAAGAATTTTGCTATAATAATTATAAAAAAGAAATTAGTAACAAAGGTATGGGGGCCGAAGGGTAAGGCCGTAAGTGTAACCAAGAGGGATGGGGCGGCGGTCGCTGGATTGCTTGAGAGCTTCGCAGCTGCTTTGAAGGTGGTCGCAAAATGAGCCTTGGATTTAGATGTATTCTACTTGTGAAAATAAAATGCATAAGATATAAATTAGATAAGATTCAATATTATTATATATTGAAAAAATATAAAAATATAAATTTTAAATTCATAAATATTTATAAACATTTTAAATTCATCATTAAATAAGCATCCAATAAATTTATAAATTTAAAAAATAATCATAAAATATTACATGAAATCGAAATTACCAAATGCAACCCTAAGGTTTTACTCAAATTTGTTATCAAATCTTCCATTTCTTAGATTGTCCCAGGTTGGAACGAGCAAAGCAAGATACATTTTTAATTTTGATTTTGTTTTTTAATTTTAAATCTATTATTTTATAGTTAGAAGTTGCAACACCACAAGCAAGCTGCTTGGTTTTTGAATATGTAGAGTAGATGTAATGATTCAAGAGCAAGGCAAGGAAGAAGAGGAAATTCTAAAGTTTACCTCTTTAAGAGATTTCTAAAGAGTGAACTGAAGAGTAGAAAAACGAAAACTTTCTACATTTCATAAAGTAAAGCAATTTCGATTGGTTCTGAGTACAATTTTCAAAAGCTCGGATGGGAGCCGTTCATGGCTATCGAGTTAGTTTGAAGGAGTAGGAAGAGAAATCAAAGTACTCATATATGTACAAGTTTATGCCTCCCTGTCTCTCTATTTTTGATGTTTTGAGTGTGGTTGCAGGGTCAGTTTCAGGTGAGTTCTCCTTTGAGTGCAGCAGCAGCTCTTTGAATGGCTCTAGAAACTCTCCAGATCTCATGCTGAATTGCTGTCTGCCCATCCCTTTGGCTCATACTCTTTGATTCAGCAATGGCATCTGATATTCCGGGGAAGAAAACCAATTTGCTCTCATGGTTGCTGTGAGGTCCATAAATCTAAAAGTAAAAAAAAAATAAAAAATAAAAAAATGATGCAAGATGAGTTATACAAATACCATTCATGTGCTTTACACTTTGTTTTCACTTTTCACAATCAAACTGTTTTAACTTTTATGTACCCATTTTACAAAACTGAAAAACAACTCCTCCCTCTTAACTCAAAAGATAATTAAAAAAAAGAAAAGAAGGCATGCTTCATAGGTGATAAAAATGTAAGTTATACTCTTTATGCTATATTCAATCAGCTGTCTGACAACTATGTTACTCGGACTCGGATGTGAGTTTCAGATACGGATATGTGTCCGACACAGGTATGTTCAATTTTTTTCTAAGTTTTTACATGTATTTGGAGGGTCATATCCGAATATGTGTCGAACACGAATACTTCAAGAAAAATAAAGTGTCGGAACAACATAGCTCGACAAACTTGCAACAGAAAGCTAGAGCGCTCACATCACAGATGCAAACCTATTATTGTATTGGTATGTTAAGACTGTCCTAATAGCAATTTTCATAAAGAAAGCACTTACAAGATGCTTGAACCACTCCCTTCCTTTAATTCCATCTGTATCTAAGAAGCCTCTTTCAGCAAGCATCAGCCTATCGTTCAATGCTCGCATCTTCAATGCGAAAAGATCATCGGTAAATTCTTGCTCCATCAATGTCTGCACTCCAGCATGGAAGATGCTATAGGCATTAGTCGATAAAAAAACCGACAAGTTGAAATATCTTTCCCCCTTAGTATTCATAAAATTACAATAAACTTTCTTGCTCTTTACCTTTGCTTCATCATTAGCTTGTTTAGCTGCAGATGCAAGTTCTTGAATTGATGTTGCTAGGGGAGTGAGGGATATGCTATTATCCAAAAAACTGCTCAATGCATCTTTATGCTCCTATATGAAAGGGTCAGAAAATAGTTTCAGTATCTTAGCTTGCAAAACATAAAGCCAAGTTTTAAATTTAAAATCAGACAAAGTTGCTATCAGCAAATGATGATGCAATATATAAAAAATGTAGTGCTTCTTCTATAAATTCAGTAGCCCTCCTTCCTGCTTTCATTGTTGTTTTCCTTCCTTCCTAAAGAGAATAAAACCAGGAGCTAGCTTTGAAGAAAGTTGTTACTGCTCATTTCATTAGGCTTGGAGACTGTCATTTTAATTGCCCGACACCATACATGCACGTATAAATCTTCTGGAATTTTTTCCCCATGTGTTCATTTATGTTACTCGGACTCGGGAGTGACTGTCGGATATGGATATGTGTCCGACACAGGTATGCTAAAATTTTTTTCTAAGTTTTTCCATATATTTGGAGGATCGTACCCTCATACCCATGTCCGAATATGTGTTGGACACGGGTGTCAGACACGGATACTTAAGCGAAAATGAAGAGTCGGAGTAACATAGGTGTTCATAGACTTATTAGATTAATTCTATGTTGTGAGGTGGTGTGAGCATGGTCTTTCTGAGAGAAAAAGGGAGGGGGGGGGGGGGAGAGGAAAAGGGGAGAGGAGGTAATTAACTCATTACTCAAATCACAATAACCAATCTTGAAGAAAGCATATCTTCTTGATGTTCAATGCTTCCAAATGCAGAAGGCTGGATCAATATTTTTTTAATGAGGTACTTCAAGAAACTATATTCCAGTCACCAAGGTCCGATTTTAAGGCTAACATCTCAACTCAACAGAGCCCCCAGAAAGCCTTAACAACATTATCTTAAACAGGGTACTTCTAACAATCAACAGCCCACCAAAACTTTGTAAGACAACAGCAACAGTAGAAATGAGAGAGAGGGAAGACTAAGCAGTATGCACAAACATAACAAGAGAGAATAGCTACACACCTGCAACTGTTCAGCATAGGAAAGGTAATTGAGAGGTAGAACCGGGTCATCGGTAAGGTGAAGGCCTAGAAGACCCCAAACTCCAGCCACTAACATGTAGAAGAAAAAAGCGGCGTCATCTTGACAATTTTATAAAAAGAAGTTTTAGGTTTCATTATCAAGTCAGAGTTCCAAATCTATCAAGGGATATGTTGGAGGAAAAAAAAGCTAACCAGCCACATGACGCCAAAAAAATGGATCTGCGTAGTTTATCATCCAGTCAAAGGTATCAAAGGCAGTATGATATACAGGAAAATCTGGATAAAAGAAAGAAGATTCATACATTATAAATTGTCGCACTATAGATTCATGAACCGCTAGAGATGCATCATGTTTAAACTTTCAATCAAAGACTTTTAAAATGGGGATAAGGATGTACCTCTTCCATAGTATATATCGACAGAAGGAACCCCGGCATGTTGCAAGAAGGGTGCAAAATCAGAATCCACTCCACTGAGTCTTTGAATCTGCCAAACAGCCAAGACAATCCCAATTAAACTGTTATGACACCTCCTTTAATTTTATATCAGAGGACACATAATGAAGTACAATCGCCTTGGAAACGTGATTGGTCTCAAGGGAATAGATAGCATAATTTTCCTTTTTCAGTAGGTATTTTTTTTGTTGTCATACTAAATTCAAAAAGGGGCAAACTTAAGGACTACATTACAAAGAAAAAGGCAACCAGCTGAAGTGGGCATCAGGTTTTGCTTATAATAAATCATTTCTCAAGAATTCACCTAGATCACATCAGAATAACAAAGTGTTTCTCGGGTAAATTGTCTCTGGTAGAGACGTAGAGTTAACCTTCATACTCGTCCAACAATGAAAACCGTCATCATTCAATTGGCCAAGCATAATTGCATGCCAGTTTGCTTTTCCCATTGATGCATAAAACGTCCACCCGTGTTTAGCACAGGGAGCCTAACATTTGTTCCCCCCCCCCCCCCCACCCTGTCAATCTCCCCATTATGAACTAAACCAACTGAACCTAAAACACAAAAATAACAGAAGCTTGCCACATCATAAGCTCCAAGCAAGTTTGTCAAACTAAACACAAAATTCCCAAGAGAGAAATTCGTAATCAACAATTAAACTCGTGTGAATGGTAAAGGACAATCTATATGTACAGATTCAATGTATATAATATTGTACTTACAAGCTAAATAAATGAATTCAACATTTAGAAAGATAAAGATTGTGTGGCCCTACATTGCTGATTCCATTCATGGTTGTCCAAGTGTCATATATCGTAGCAGCCTCTGAATCAGGATCCTTGACCTGAAATTAGTTTGAATATTAGCCGAAACATAATAATAACGCATGTCATATGATAACATGTAATATTCACTATTTTTTGCTTCTCTTTTATGTATTTATGTCTACCTTATTTGTGACCTCAAAAATAAGATTATCTAGCTGAGGAGTTGCCCCCGCAAAGAATCCAGGCCCTTGCACTGCACAATCTACATTAAGATAAGCCACAGCTTTTGCACCAAGATTCACAAGGTTCTGCTCAACCCACTCTGTGGAACCGATCTGAAATAAAATAGCAACAGAGAAAATTAACTTTAGAGAATTAGTGGACAAATTTATTATAAAACATAAGCTTGTATTAAGTTGATGATTCTCAAAACCATGTTAATGTATGTTGCAAAAAGCCTACTAAAGACAACTAAAAAATTGGTTAAATAGATAGTTTAAAGCCATAGAGGAATATAGGGCTCCATATAGCACCAGAATACTATATGCATCACATTTACATTCAACCAAATGATTTTCCCTGATGTATCCATATGTCATCAGAAAACAGATAATCTGGAAGATGGATTATCATTCTATATACTGGTGGTGGAGTTTTTAAACTCCACAACTGGAGTTAAATGGTTGCCATATGTCTATTTAATAATTAATTAATTTGTTAATTTTCATAAATATACCCTAATGGGACACAAGTTAAACCTCTAACCCCGCTTGTGGAGTTTAAAAACTTCACCGTCGGTGTATAAGATAATTTTGCTTTGGAAGATTCAGTGTTTAATGCCCCAATTCACTCCGCATGCATAGCACTTTACAAACCAATGTTAAGCAAAGATGGAATATTACCTACCATCCCAAACTCTTCAGCATCCCAACTGCAAAAAATAATTGTCCTTCGAGGGTTCCAACCCTTTAGCATCAAAAGGGCATATCTTCGAGCAATATCAAGAAGTGCTGCAGTCCCACTGTTGGGGTCAACAGCACCATATGTCCATGCATCTCTATGGTTCCCAAGAAGCACATAGCGATCTGGCTCTTCCAACCCTCGTATGACAGCAAATATATTATGAACTGTTGCCAACTTTTTCTCCCCCTAGAAGAATAGATCAAAAGGTAAGAATCAAGAAAGATATAGATTTAAAAGAGCTTTCTACAGAGTCGGTTTAAAAGGTAACTATTTTCCTGCTTTCCATAAAAAAATAGCTAAATAACATGCATAACCAGAAACGACTTCTGTTATAGCCGGAAATAAAATAAGTAAAAACATCTCCCATACGCATGGATGTCCTATCATGCAATATTTACTGTCTAGGTATGCATTAATGACCTTTTCTGCCTTCTAACAAAAACAGACCAGAAAGAAACTTAACCCCAACAACTTCCGATTTGTAGTTAGGCAAAAGCATATAATAAAGCAACGTTGCAAATACCATACAATTTTCTACGGAACTACTAGATAAAAACATAGAAGTTTATTTAATTAATGATTATGTGACCTCAATGGACTTCATGAAAACATAGAATAGGTGTACCAGTTACAGTTGAACAGTGTGTTTTCTCAGGCCAAAGAAGAATGAACCAGTTCCAACAGTGGGAAGTCACAGTGAGGCTTTAGGTTGAAATCGCCCCAAGTATTTTCTTTCTACTCACAAAAAAAATAGAAAGAAATCACAATCCATAGTGCTCAAGCAAATAATTAAGGTGATTAAGGGTTCAAAATTCAGCTTAATGATGACAACTTGAGCTGATTGATCTCAATTCATTGCATATAACATATGATAACTTTATTTTCCGTCAATTTTTACTATCTTCCTTGGCAAAAGAAAAAAGAAAAATATATGAAATCCCCCAGAGAAGAAAACATGCAAGTAGTGGTGGACAATCATATAGCATGTAGAGACAAACCAAACTCCGGCCCTACCGATGCAAATTTCCTTCACTTATCAAATGTGCACAAATGACTGAAATTTCAATAAAAGCCATGAATTACAGGGCTATTCACTTGGCAATGATTTCAAACTTGTCCAAATTAGATCGTTCCTAATTCTTAAAAAGGCATCAATAACCACCCTAATACAAACTAGCTTTTTGACTAAAAATTGCAGCTCAACAGATAAAACTATCCAGCAAAAGAAAATTTGTTTCCAGTCAAATTGTTAACATCGAAATCAATCCAAATTCAATTTACAGTCTTTACGAAATCCAATTTGACCAACTTTAACACTAACAAGCACCAAAGTCAACCACTTTCCCATTGTGGACACCATATCCAGAAATAAAATAAACAAAAATATGCAGTAACAACAAATAAAGCAAATAAAATTAGCATCAACAATCTAGCAGCCAGCCAACCAACCTGGTAAGTAAAATTCACCATAACCTGACCCGGTCCAACATGGGACAACTTAGACCGACCGGAATCCCTCCATTCCTGAGGCGCCAAAGGACCCCCAAGAGACTCTAAAATAAGCTGAGCACTCTTAAAAGACAAGGGCAAAGATGGAATTCCAGGAAACCTTTCCAAAACCTTATTGTCCTCTAACTCCAACCTCTCCCCATCTTCAGTCCCAGCCCATCCAGGACTTAAAGGGTCCCCAACTCCCTTCATAACTGTCCCTCTTCCAACACCAAACCCAAAACTACCCCTTGAAACATCCCCTTCAGCATACATTAGCACCCCCAAAGCACCTTTTTCTTCAGCTATTTCCACAACGGCCCCCCTACTCAAACTACCACCTTTTTTAACTATCACTATGCAGCCACTAACGTTAACCCCCATCACTCCCAGCGCATGATAGTCATCTTCGCTCCCATAGTTCACAAAAACAACCTTACCTTGCGCCGTTCCTGACGGAGAATATGCATGGTAAGGTTGTATCAAGCCTAGAGATGCATAACTGGCAATACCCATTTCGTTTAAAGGCAAGTTTAACACGGTGCCGTTGTTGAAATGCATTGAAACTGAAGCATGGACAGGGTAAGACAAAAGGGTCTTAAACGGCACTGTATGGGTTTCCAAGCCAAGGTTTTCAAAGTGGGTTTTAACGTAGCGGGTCGTTTCAAGGGAAGCTTTTGTGCCGGCGACATGAGGGTGGGCAGTGAGGGAACGGAGGTACGAGGAGATGGTGTAGTTGACGGCAGAAGAGAGGAATATTTGCTGGAAAAGAAGGGCATTTTTGGGATCTCTTGGTGGGTAATGGACAGTGTAGAAACCTAGAATGCAGAGAATTACGAGGAAGAGAAAAGTACAGAGCGGTGATGGTATTGAAGTGGAGCTGTTGTTTGGTTTTGTAACATTTGAAGACATTTTCTTTAGTTCTGTTTTTTTTTTTTTTTTTTTTTTGGCTATGAAGACTGGAGTTTTTGAGTGTTTATGAAATGAAACGTGGCCGGCTGAAGAGGTTTTTATTTTTGAAAGAGAGGCTTTCAGACTACTGTTACAACTTACAAAGCTTTAAAGTACTAGACATTGTACTATATTAATGCTTTTTTATTTTTTTTTACTTACTACTATATATTATATAATAATTATATTAATAATATAAAAATTAATTAAATGATAATAAATAAATAAATTATAAAATAATTATATTAATAATTTAACTTTAAAAGAAAATAAAATTATATTCATTTTAACTCACTTCTTCCTTTTTTTATTTTTTTTTAATTATTTTTTTTCTCATTTCTAATTATTTCACTTTTCATTTTTTTATATGTAAACACAATTAAATTTTCATTTCTGATAATATACAATATAAATAAATAATTATTCATTAATTTCACCTACATACTAAGGGAGTGTTGGTAGGTCTAATTTGATAAGTTGAGTTCGTAAAATGAAAATGAGATGTATTTTTATAACATGTGGGTGATATGATGGTGAGACCAGTTTCATTTCATGCATGAAAAATGAAACTGAACTGATTCTCTGGAGTTTGTTCCGGTGTGTCCTGGTTTCATTATCAAGATACGAAAAGAGAGTGAGTGAAGGGACCGCGTAACAATAATAATACTATTTTCTTTTTCTTCTTACAAAAGAAAAAAAGTAAGAAATTGCATGAACCCAAAATTGAGCAGGAAATGTGAATATATAGGAGTGATCAGTGAATATATTTTTATGTATCATAATTTTATTTAAAATATTATATATTTATATAAATATATAAATTTTGATATATTCATATATTTATGTCATATTTTATTTATTATATTTTAATTATTTTTTTCTATCATATTTTTATTATATAAATATAATTCTATTATTTTTATGGTGTCCCACCTGCTGTTTGAAGATAAAGATGGGGAATTGGAAATTGGGACATTCCATGCATTAAGGCGGTTTGGTGTTATATCGGGTGTGTTGAAGGTTTATTCATTGCATTGTTGAGTCACTTTTCTTTCAAATGATTTTTTTCTCTCCCTATGATCAAAAGTTTCATTGCCAATTTGCAGACTTAAATTAATGACTATTTCTTTTTGTTTTTCAATCGGTGTATATATATATTAATTAAAAATTATTTAATTATTATTTTTAAAAATAGTTTTATATTTAATATATTATTTTTATTAAATTAAAAAAAACAATTTATTAATTATAACTTTTTTTTCTTCTAAATATCATGTTAATCAAAATCAATAGACACTAATTAACATTTTTACTCTGAATTTAGTCAAAAAAATTATGTTTATCTTACCAACACTATAATCCTAAACCACCTTATATCTTTTTACAATCATAAAATATTTAGAAATGTTAATCAGTGTTTAATGACACTGATTTAGGTGATATATACACACACACAAAAATTAATACATTATTTTTTTTTAATTCAGTAAAAATAATATATTAAATATAAAATATTTTTTAAATAGTAAATAAGGAGAAATATAGGTCTTTTTATCTTAGTATAGCCAACAAAAATTTAATTCTCAAAATATCGTTACTTTTTTTTTTAAGTACCAAAATTTTCTTTTTTTTAAATGAATTGGGAAATCGCCATAGCTCATAGCGATTTTTCAACTGAAAATTTTAATTTTTTTTAAAATACCAGTTGAGAAATCGCCATGGCTCATGGCGATTTCTCAACTTGTATTTTTTTTTTTTTTAATTTTACCAATTGAAAATTAGTCATGGATCATGATAATTTCTCAACTCATATTTAAAAAAAAAAAATAGTTGGGAAATCGCATTTGGTGGCGATTTCCCAACAACATTTCTTCATTCTCAACTTTTTTTTAATAATAAAATTTAAATAATTTATAATTTTAAAAAATTAAAATATAATATTTAAATAACAAAATTAAAAAATAATAATAATTTACAAAAATTTTAAAAATTATATTTGTAATGTCAATCATATTTTTTTCAACTTGTATTCATAATAAATAGACTTCTGAGAGAAATGCCAACCAAAGCGTTGTGGATTATGCAGGAATGAAGGTCATAGCTAGACCAATCCACGGACCGGATAGCTCGTCCGGCCCGGTAACCCCGAATCTATCTCGATGTACCAGATTGATAAGGATATTTTCAACGGCTATGACCAGAGGTGTCCATGGATCGGGCCGGGTTGAGACCCAAATTTTTTTTATTTCCCTTGCCCAAGCCCGAAAATAAAAATTATATAATTTATAATTTAAAAAAATAATAAATTAATAAATTGTAAAATTTAAATATTAACAATTTACAAATTTTACAAAATTATATAAATTTTTATATAAATATTAAAAATACAATTTTATATTTTTATATATATTTTTTTATAATTAAAGTTAAATAAAAAATATTTTTTATTTAATAAATAATAATTCGGGCTAGGCCGACCGGCCCGAATTACAAAACACACTTGTCCAAGCTCTGTCCAATACGATCCGGGCTTACCGGGCAGGGCGGGCTACCCGACCCGTAGATAGATCTAGCTATAACCTTTATTCTTACATAATCCACAACGCTTTGGTTGATCTTTCTCCCGGAAGTCTATTTATTGCGAATACAAATTGAAAAAATATTATTGACATTACGAATATAATTTTTAAAATTTTTGTAAATTATTATTATTTTTTAATTTTGTTATTTAAATATTATATCTTTATTATATTTTTATTTTTTAAAATTATATATTATATAAATGTTATTTAAATTTTATTATTTAAAAAAAAAATTGGGACAACATTTCTTCATTTTGAAATGAAGAAATGTCATGGCGATTTCCCAACTATTTTTTTTTTTTTTTTTTTAATGTGAGTTGAGAAATAGTCATGGCCCATGGCGATTTTTCAACTAGTAAAATTAAAATTTTCAGTTGAAAAATCGTCATGGGCCATAATAATTTCTCAACTGATTTAAAAAAATGAATTTTGAAAAATAATTTGAAAACAACGATATTTCAATAATAAAAAAAAAAAGCAGCTATATTAAGATTAAAAAAATTGAGAAATACACCAGTTAAGCGTATCCTAAAATAAATAAGGAGAAATAAGTAGCCTTTGATCCTCTGATTCTTGTATAGTAGCAGAAAGAATTACTCTCTTATAAAATATGGATTCCATGCCAGCAATAAAAACAAACTGTTGCCCTTCCCCTTATTATGTTTAAGAAATTGTGAGTGAATTATCACAATTCTTTTTACTTCTTTTTGGTTGGGTTTGTTTGTTTCTTTTCTTATTAACATGAATTTTCGCCCAAAAATGGGCCCTTTACAATTGAGCCGAAAGTATGTCTTTCTCAATTATAGAAAAAAATTAAATAGAACTTAGTTACTTCATTCATTCAATTATCTTTAAAAAAAAAAAATAACATTCAATAAATTCAAATTTCAACTTCTAAAATCCCTTTCTCTATTTCTATTCTCAAATATAATATTCTTTATATAAAAAAAAAAATTAAATATTTATCCACCCAATATATAAAAAGTGGTAGCAGGAAGTAGTGGAGCTGGCCTTTCTAAAGTTGGGGCATATAAAAACGTGTATAGAATGTACTAAATTCAATTTAGATTTTGGCAATTGGACAACAAGTTTTAGACAAAGTTAAGTGTAAAATTTTATTATCCATTTGTACTCTTTCCAGCTGCCATCAAATTAGTACTATAATCATAGTTAACAAAGCTCAAATCAATCATTACTACAAAGGTTAAACCAAGTCAAAAGAAGGAAGATGTTGAAAATTTTCCTTTTCAAAGACAACTGCATTTTTATTGTTTTTAATCACATTGAAAACTGGTGATGTTTATTCAGAAAAGTAAAAACAAGTTTTTGGGTCCTTTTCATTTCGACATACTAACGTTTAGCCAGTGGGTTCTTTTCTTTTGGACTGTGATTAACCCTTTAGCCGGTAGATTCTTTATTCTTGCATTGCTCCAAGTTGCTGCCCTGCAGTACCATCACTCATTAAATCTAGTAATATTAAAGACGGCACGAAAATATATATATATATATATATATAAATATGTTAAAATTTATATAATATAAATTATTAACACGTCAAAATTTATATAAATATAAAATATTTTAAATACGATTATGACACCAAAAAATATACAAATACAATACGAATACACTAGCCAAATCTAACACTCATGGTTTTGATATTTGCATTACTCTACCCATTGCTTTGAAACTCTTCTTTTCTGCTTTTTTAGCCCCATTTGGCAATGAACTAAGCACTCATTCATTTTTCTCTGCAGTTCAACGTAGATTTGGTAATTTTAAATACGACACGATTATATGACACAAAAAAATAACAAAAATGCGACACGAATATATGAACATGTCAAATTTTATATAATACGAATTATTAATGTGTCAAATTTTATATTAATATATAACACTTTAAATACGATTTTGACACAAAAAATAACACGTACACGACACGAATACACGATGTTAGGTATAATTCAATGATCGGGACTATATGCAAATGGTCTAAGCCTCTTCACTTCATGTTTAATCTCTAGCAGAAGCTGTACTCAACCCAAAGTTCTTAGCACAACAATGATCAGAAAACTTCACTAGGTAAGTTAGTTAACACCACCAATCATTTTCACCTATCAATTCTTTTAGAATTTCATAGAAACCAGCAATAATTTTTTCACCTAAATTGCATTCCTGCAATTGGGATAAGGCATAAATTTGACAGGGACTGCATCAATGTCCATACTAGGCAGAGAGATGGGTAATGAGTTAATATGGTGTACTATATGTCCCAACCAGAAATGTGCCAAAAGAAAGATGTTCCAACATGGAGCACATCTCATATAAAATCCTGATATAATCATCTAATGCATAGTGCATTAGACCTGGCAATATTGGACACGATACGAAAAAAAATTAAAACATGACACAATATGAAAAAAAAAAACACAAACACGACACGAATACACGAATGTGTTAAAATTTATATAGCACAAATTATGAATACCTCAAAATTTATATTAATATAAAACACCTTAAACACGATTAAGACACAAAAAAATACATAAATTATCAGATCTATAGTGCATAGCCTTCCCCACATGAATATTTTTGTTTCAGTGACATATCTTTATAAAGATACTAAGAATAATCAACTTGTGGCCATAAATGAACAAAAAAAGAAGAAGAGTTTGTCATGGATTTGTGTATGAAAGAGACATGAGCTTTTATTTGATCTTGATCTTTTTAATTCATCTGTTTGTAGTGAAAAAAGAATGAGAATCATTGTCCCCCTTCTCCTTTCACTTTCACTTTGGGTGATCTAATTTGCCAAAAAAGCTTGTCGCTTTCTCCATCAAAGTGGATGCCCCATGCTTGGGGGTGAGTGGGGAGAGCAATAGCTTTGATGCAGTCCAAAATGTCCCTCACCTGAAAAAGATATATACCAACATATAAATAAATGCAATCATGGAAGATGCCTTGCTTTTTTTCGCAGAGGAACCTCCTTTCAAAAGACAGTGCTGTTACAGAAACAATTTCAAAGTCCAATCCTAATGTTCCATGTGGCTATGAAACTCTCTGATCAATGGACATGAATGAACAAGATTTTCTGATCCCAACCTTTGCTTTTAAACCCCAAGAAGATAAATTCCTAATAAACAACATCAAACTTATGTTATCCGAATTTTTCATTTTCTCTAAAATATATGTGTTCGGCACTTGTATTCGATAATATTCGAATATGGATATGAGAGTATGATACTCCAAATATATAAAAATACTTAAAAAGAGTTGAGCATACTCGTGTTGGATACATAACCGTATTTGATACTCATCTGAACATAGCATGAACAGTAAAACATGATGAAGTTTGCAATATAGAGCATTCAGATTTTATACTTCTCTAGTGAAATGACTACAAGGAAGGAGAAAAACAGCAAGAAATAATGAAGAATTCAATCATTGACATTACATTGAAAAGCAAAAAGAGTATATGAAAATAGTACAATCTATTCATCTAGATATTAACCTATTTCCCTTGGCAAAATAGGAAGTAGAAGAAATAATACAACTGCATAGGTAAAAATATTGACTTTCTTACCATTAAACCTGCATACTTTTACAGGTTTATGATTCTGGTCAGTTAATCTAATCGAAGAACTGATTTCTCGATTTGAAATCTACCGAAACTAAGTTTTTTTTTTTTTTTTTTTCAGACTCCAACTATGGTGTTTTTTTTTGGATAAGCAAAGTTTTTATTTATCCAAAAGCAGCATGCACTGCTACATCAATACAACCAGCATAGCTGGCAAACAAATGTACTATTTTACAATGTCTTCTTTACATAGCTAAGAACCAATTATGCTATCAGTGAGCTTTTTAACTCCCATGCAACATGCAAATCTCTATTAACAGTATCATCCTTTATGGTTTTCATCCCCCCTAGTCTATAGCTAACCTCCTCCTTGATTTTCTCAAGCATTTGCATACATTGCTGAGATTGTTTACCAAACCTGCGGTTATTCCTCTCCCTCCATACATGATATATGAGAGCATTCCAGGCAATTCGAAGCACTGTAGCAATAAGAGATTTACCCTTTAGCTTCCTCTTTGCCCATTGAAATTCAAAGTCCCAGCTTCTGATGACTCTATAAAGTTTACATAGGTGCAGAATCTCCCTCCATACTGCCTTA
The DNA here is from genome assembly GCA_030761205.1 of Fremontodendron californicum. Classification (NCBI taxonomy): domain Eukaryota; kingdom Viridiplantae; phylum Streptophyta; class Magnoliopsida; order Malvales; family Malvaceae; genus Fremontodendron; species Fremontodendron californicum. The sequence continues at coordinate 33,680,471 of JAULJL010000005.1, forward strand.
GAATACTCACACTCAAAGAATAAATGGTCTCGAGTCTCCATTTGTTGATTGCACATATCACAAGTTCCATTAAGTTCCATTCCCCATTCCATCAATCGATCTTTTATAGGGAGTTTGTTCTGAATTGCCATCCATGATATTTGGGAATGCCTTGGAATATGGTAGGCATACCATATCAATCTATCCCAATCCACCTTTGGCTGCCTTGGCCTGATTTGATGCCACACTTTAGCCACTGAAAACCTGTCCCCAGGAAATTTCCAAACTAATCTTCCATTATTCTGATAGATAAATTGAGCTGCTAATGGTCTCAATTGAAGGAGTTTCCTCCAAATCCAACTACTTCCCTGGGTGATTGGGAACTGCCAGAAATTAGGTTATATGTACCATAAGCTGCAAAAAGCAATCCACGCAACAAAATTAAAAAGTCCAAGGCTTTCTGCCAGAAACTTAAAGATGAACCCAACAATGTTAGGTGAAATGAGCCCAACATAAACAAGCGAGGCAAATACACCAAAACCTGGAACATATGACGCCAAGACTGCCAAACCAATTACCAGAACTGCCCTACTGATGTATATTCCTAACTTTCCTAGTCTTGTAATTGAACTTTCAGCATCATTGTTGTGGAGCTTTTGAAACCATATATTTTTCTTCAACTTCCCCTCCAAGATTTCATTAACAGGAATTACCATGATTGGGAAGGTAAATACTAGCCCCAGGTAGAAGCCAATCTGTTGCCACTTGCCACTGAGCACAAATTCAGTATGTCATACAATTATTTATGAAATTGCAGCAGCAAATGTAGGATTAAAGAGGACCAAATGTTGTATACATTAAAAGTTTGAAGTAAATTAAACAAAACTTAGTGTAATTCAAACCCAGAAAGCAGGACACATGAAAAATGGAGGAGAATCTATGACTTCGATGTTTTGACCATTTTTACAGATTTGGAATAATAACCTGGAATTGTAGTTACTAACTGGAAAAGACCTAGAAGCAACTGAATTGATCTCCTACATTTGCTGACAAGTATGGATATTTACTAAGTTTTTGAGAATTCTATATGAACTTAAAAAGATATTTAAGAATATATATAAATTGGATATCCTCAAATCCCATCTCAATAAGAACCCAAAAACTCTCAAAAAAAAAAAAAAAAAACAGAAACATAGTGGTAAACAAAAATGACACTGACAAGAATGGGATTTTGGCATTAAACACATAGAACCAAAAGAAAAAGGATAAGAAGTATTTGGTTTCTTACCTGGGCTTTGATTTATTGATTAGAGAATGTGATTTTATTTATTTATTTGGTTTATATTTTGCAAAGAAACAAGGGAAAGAGAAGGATTTGAATCTTAGAAGTTATCAATGTTTGAAAAATTTTACCATTACACTTCCGATCCGATATAGATTAATATTTCATAACCGGACCTGAATTTAGAAAAAAAAACTTGAAGGGGAAGAAAAGAAAAGAATTTTTTTCTCATTTTGTTGAATGGGCTACGGGGTGGCCTACTTCAGGAATTGAGGCCTCCTTTTTCTTCCTTATTGGATCAACCCACTAACAATGGCTTATGGGCTTCCATTTAGTATTTTTATTCGCAACATTAAAATAAAGTTGCTGACCCTTTCACAAAAGGAGAATTTTGGCAAGGTTTTATATCTATTCTGTATTATTATAAAAAGAATTGTTGAGTTGGTGTCACTGAATTAAGTGACACCAACTCAATCACTCTTTTTATTAAAAAACTAAATATTTAATAAATTAAATAATAATATTATAAGGATGTTTATGTCTTTCAATTTTTAATATAATATATATATATTTTAAATTATCTACTTTCTTAAAAAATATTACTACTCCCTTAAAAAAAATTAACATTCTCTTAAAAAACTACCACTAATTTAAAAACTACATTCTCCTAAAAAAAACTACCATTTCCTTAAAAAAAAAGTATCATTTAAAAAAAAAACTGCTTATATATATATATATATATATAATTTTACATAATTTTTTTCACTCACATAGTGAGCGTGACATAATCTAGTACTATTATAAAAGGAATAACTGAGTTGGTGAAAATACAAAAAAAATCATTAATTCTTAAATAAAAAATAAAAAAATTAAATATGGATAATTGTGTATTTTAATATTTTATATAATTATATTTTTAAAAAAACTACTTATTTACTTCTAAAAAAACTACCTATTTTTCAAAAAACTACCCACTTACAAAAATTACCCATTTACAAAAATGACCCACTTACAAAAATAAAACCATTCCTTTTATAATAATATTGATATAATACTGAACTTTTATAAAAAATAATTTCCAGGGGTTTGAAAAAGTGTCAGCAAAAATTTATTTCATGTGGAGGAATAAACTTACCATATTCATATCATCGGAGGGTGACATTGCCATAATTCCTTCAGCATAAGGATTTTGCTATCGAGTGTCTAGTCTCTAGTATTTAGGTTTAGACTGACATGCTTCTCTAGTTGGAAGTTGGAGATGGAGGTAAGTAATCTTGTAAGGAGACAGTTGGAGCTGGAGGAGTCCTTAGAGGCTTCTATTGTGTATGTGTTGACATCAACTTATCGGCTATTAGTGGATATGGATTTGTGGCAATAATCATCATGTAATCATGGATGCTACCATTACTAACAAATTTCTTCATCAATAGAATACTAATAATAGCTTTTGTCTTTTCTCCATAAATTTGCTCCTATACTAAGTGTATAAATTCTTGCAAAATAACCCCCCAAAAAAAGATCAGGTTCAAACACTCCAAGTCTGATTTGAAAAATATACCATAACTTTTAACATATCCATGAATTTTTTTTTTTCTTTTCAGTTGAGCTTAAATCTTGTTTGGTTCCGCTCAAGCGTTGTTTCGCTCAAGATTCTTTTGTTCGGTTAAGCTCAAGTCTAATCTAGTTCAGGTGAGTTTTAATTTCTTGATTTTCATTTTGATTTGTGATGACTTGCTTTAGGTAATACAACAAACATTATTTTCAGATGATTTTGTGGGTTAATTTCCTAATTTTCTATGTTTATGGGGTGTTGTCATTGGTTTGTTGATGCATGTCATATTCCTGTTCTGTTGCAATCCAGCAGTTTGGAAAATTGAGGAAATTTCTTACCTTTGCATAGAGGCTTTGGGGATCAGTTGCTGACCCTCTATTGGCTCAATTCCATGCTAAGCAAGATGCTTGTGCATATTATTTGTAGGACCAGAGGCTTAACATATGACTTGAACAGATTCTTCACTTTACGTGCAGAAAGTAGAAACCATTTTGAGGCTCAGCAGAGACACGTGTGATTCGTAGAATGGTTTCTGCATACAGGAACCCAGCTTCTGACTATAAGATGATAGCACTAAAATGGTATTGAACCTTGAGCTTTATGGTTTATTATTGTATGTTTCTCTTAAAATTTCTCTTGTTTTAATCATCTTTTTACCTCATGCAGATACCGGGAGTTCATGCTGCCCCTTGATGGTAAGCCTTGCTTTTTTTTTTTTTTTTTTTTGATAAGTAAATTTCCATTTATCAAAAAAAAAGCAGCAGTGCTGCTACATGTTACAAAGCTAGTTTAGTCTAGCTAAACAAATCAGAAAATCAATGTCTTTAGACAAACATGTCTGCATTTAACCTCCAAGAATTACATAAAAACGTATTAACTGAATCTCTTTTAATCTTCCTAAGGTCACTTAACCTGGTCGAGATCATGTCTCTCACTTGCTCAGTGAGGTGTTCTTCCTTTTGCTCAGTTGAGTTGAGCAAACGATTGTTTCTTTCCTTCCAAACTAGGTAGATTTTCTGACCAGGTTTGTAAAGAAGAATTTATAGTCATCAAGCTGAAAGAAAAGACAATGGCAAAGGCAAAGGCAAAGCAAGGCTTACCTGCTTTGCCTTTGCCTTTGCCTTTGCCATTGTCTTTTCTTTCAGCTTGATGACTATAAATTCTTCTTTACCTAGATTGAGCTTTTGAAGTACCTGAGACTGTATGATAAACAATGTAAAACAACACTTCATGTGGTTTCATATATGCTTTTTTTGAAAATTGTTTGCATTTATGTGTGTTTTTTTAACTAATTTTTCCAATGACTAACCATTTTGACATGTTTCCTAGATCTTGCAGCATTATGGCTGAAGATATCTATATGTTGAAACAAAGTGATTCACCTGGGAAGCACAAGTATTGGTGTGTTTTTAGAGAACCTTAATTCTATCATGAAATCAGGGGATGTCCTGTACCTCCATCTGACAAACACAAGTCAAGCATCAGTTCATCCCAGAGAAGCTAAATTCTATGCCCAGATAAGGGGATGTCAAGTATCAGGTTGTATGTATAGTAGCACTGATTGTGGGTAGATTTAAATATTGCATATATTGCAGTTGATAGCTCTTTGCGAGGGTACCAATCATTGACAAATTTTCAGTCTAAAATATATGGACTCTTAGACCAACAATTTTCTACTAGTTTGTTTTTGTTGGTACCAAGTAGCAGAACAAGTGGACCATAATTTCCTATTGTATAAGTATTCTGCCTTTGACCGATCCTTTTGGGTTTTTTTTTTTTTTATGTTCATTTGTTCATTTTTGTATTGCAGGTTTCGGATGCATCGAGTTTATTGGGATCAGTACGAGCAAATAACTAAAGATACAAGATCTATTAAAAAGATGGGAGCTTTTTGGATGAAGTTACTGCATTAGATTTGTTTTCTAATGAGGTTACTCTTTTTGTTAGCTTTGGTGTTATACAATTAATTTCTTAAGATTTTTTTTATGAAAATTAGGATGTTATATTTTCTTATAAAGTTACTTTTTGTTAACTTTTAGTACATGACTACATGAGTACAATAAAATCCTTTTAAGTTGACAACCAATAATTTGATTTTTTTTTTTGTTCTTTAAATTCAATTTACAAAAAGAAAGATAAACAAATAATACTTTTAAAGGCAGTTTAAAGTTTCTAAAAAGCTCATAAAATAATTTTATAATATTTACATAAATGATTATTTTTAACGACAATTTAAATTGTCTTTAAAAGATATTAACTTGTAAGTGTAGTTTTAAGTGTCAACATAACTCATACAACAAATATGTAAATTAATATTTATATATAATGCAAATATGATTTTTGCCGGCACTTTAAAATGCCTGAGAAAGTTTTCTTACATATAACGGCAGTTAAAAGTGCCGAGAGAACTCATGTCAGCAAATACATATACTATTCCGGCATAGGTGGTTGGACCTGTCGAATTTTTTTTACTGGCACTCGCCTAGCCGGCGGTCAAAGAATTGCCAGTAATATCAATAGGGGCAGTTTTGTGGTATTTTACCGGCACTTATAAATGCCGGTAAAAGTGAGTTTTCTTGTAGTGAGTTGAAGTATCCATGGACTGGAATGAACCCGATTGACAATGCTTGCTCAAAGTTCGACTTGGCTCGTCCATTAAAGTTTATTTAATTAAAATTTATTATTAATTATAAATATAGTTTTTATATTGTTATTTTAATATTTGTACATATATTTTTATATTAAAATTAAATAAAAACTAATATACTATTATGAAAATTGAGTCCTAAGGGGTTCATACGAAATTTTTGAATTTAGTTAACCACTATTTTTTTCCAATTTTGTTTGGTAGTGAGGGCAAAAAAATAATTTCATTTAAATGATTTGAAAAAAAAAGAATCAGAGGCTGTCGAGAGGGAGAGAAAGAGAAGAGGGGAGAGGAGAGGAGAGAGGAGAAAGAAAAAAAGAGGAGAGGGGAGGTGAGGAGAGGAAAGTGGAGAAGGGAGAGGCGGTTGAAGGGAGTCGGACGGTGATGGAGCAAGAGAGAGGAGGAGGAGAAGAGGAGAGAAAATAGAGGAGATAGAAAGAAAAGGAAAAGGAAAAGGAGGAGGGGATAGAAGGCCACCGACGATGGAGGAGGAGATAGGAGGAAGAGAATGAGCAGAACGGTCGAATGCCTCGATCGACCGACGACGTGGCAGATAGCCGACTGGCTGGAGGGGGAGGAGAAGAAGAAAAAAAAGGAAATTTTGTTATTATAGTTTAAATTTTTATAATTTATTATTTTTATTAAAGAATTAATAAATATATATTTTAATTTTTTTAAATATTTAAAATACTTTTATATATTTAAAAAATTATAAATATATTTTATTATTTTTCATTTTTTAGGGATTTATCATTTTGTCCTTTTAAAATTAAACAAAATTTATTAAGAAAATAAAAAAGTTATTTTTTTTTTATTTTCATTCATGAATAAATTTTAACTATTTTAACAAAATTATTTTTATATATTTTTTAAAAAAATTTAATTCCTACTGATAAGTGCTTAAATTCATGTATTTTCATATATTAATTCCTTATATTTTATGCTTAGTTCCTTGAAATCCTTGATAGTTTACTATAGTTTTGTGTTTTGTAGGTGTTTTGGAAGATAAGAATTGCTATGGAGTTGAAAAGAGTGAATTTGGACAAGAAATGAAGCTTCAAGCACAAGGGACACTTCAAGAAGACTAGATGCGGTTGCCTACATCTCATTCCCTAAAAATCCTAGTTGGAAAACCTATTTTCAAGCTCAAAAGAACCCTAACGGCAGCTTTTATCTAGCCTTGAAGAATTTCAGCCGCCACTTCCTTTTGCATTATTATGGGTTGCCCTAATTCTTTCTTTAAATACCCTAGCTGATTACATGGTTTCTTAGATAAATAAAAGGTGGCGGCATCTCCTAGTATTATTGGTTGTCAACTTTGTCAAACTTGCATTAATTGCAAAGTTCTTTCCTTAAAGCTAATCCTAGTCAAAGTAGGAAAATTAAATCAGCCAATACTTTTTTTCCTTACATTTACTTTGGCTGCAAGTTTGTAATCTCTCCTCATTAAAGAGTGCTTTGGCTACAATTAATTATTTATTTCCTTATATCTACATGTCTTGGCTGCCAAGTATTCCTTATTTCCTTAAAACACAAAAATCAGCCACCTTTCATTAGCTTTAGCTGCAAGTCAGCATTTATTGAAGGGAGAGAGCTGAAATTCACTTGTTTGATGCCCTAGCTATTGCCTATAAATAGAGAACAAGGGGGCAAACGAAAATCACACTTCTCCAAGCATTCTTATTCTGATTTCTTCTTGTTTGAGAGAACTAGAAGCTGACTAATTAATATTCTTCTTCTTTTTCTTTCTTTCTTTTATTTTCTTCTAAGATTTTCTTTAATTTTATGTTTATGTTTACAATGCCTATGCTAGGCTAAACTTTTATTTGGTTAAGGGTGATTTCAAAGCCCTAGACATGTTATGTAATTAATTTTTAGAATCTATCTGTCATTGTTTTCTATCAAAGTTGATTATGTTCTTCCATTAAAATTGTTCATGATGATGTTTTGATTTGTTTAGGTAGCCAACTGGATAAATCTTGATAATTGTCTAATGCTAGTTTAGGAGTCTTGATCCATAATTGTCTTGATTTCCTATTCATAAGTAGTAATTTGTGATTAATGATTATGGTCAAGTTTTCAATAATTGCAAAGTGGAATATAATCTAAGTTGAACAATCCGAGCATATGTGTTTGTTGCTTAGATCAACCTATCTTTCTCATCATAAAGCTACTATTAAATTGAACTTAGAGAGGATCTTTTCGGGTTCTGGCTCTTTCGGGCTCAGACCATTTCGGGTTCGGGTTTTTGACTTTTTGGTCAAATCGGGTTTGGGCGGGTTAGGGTTCGGGTTTTTTTGGACGGGTTTTCGGGTTCGGGTTCATTTTGCCACCTCTACTCCACATACATAAGAGTGACAAAAGGTCATAATAGAATGAAATTCAGATTCAAGTACACAATTTCTTATAATCTGATAAGAGCAATGCTTTCAAAGGTAAGGATCATCCTAAATGTAGTATTTGGCATCACTCCTGATCTTATTTCTTTGGGCTATGGTCAACTCTTGTGGCAATTGCTTGGTGACTAAGTAATTAACAATATCAGCATACCAAGGGGTTGTTATGCTTATGGAAAAGAGTTGCTCATCCGAAAAGTTCTCATGCAACGGTAGTGCATCCTCTTCATGAACTAAACGGCTAAGATGGTCCGCAACCAGGTTGTCCTTACCTCTCTTATCTCTTATCTCCAAATCAAACTCTTGTAAGAGAAGTATCCATCTAATCAACCTTGATTTGGCCTCCTTCTTAGTGAGCAAATACCTAAGGGCTGCATGGTCAAAAAATACAATTACTTTAGTACCAATTAAATAAGAATAAAATTTCTCTAAAGCAAATGCAACAGCCAAAAGTTCTTTTTCAGTAGTGGAATAGTTTAATTGAGCATCATTAAGAGTTCGGGAGGCATAATATATGGCATGTGAGGCTTTGCCAACCCGTTGGCCCAAAACAGCTCTAATGGCATAGTCACTAGCATCACACATGATTTCAAAAGATACATTCCAATATGGTGGTTGCATGATAGAAGCTGATGTCAAGAGTTCGTTCAATGTTTCAAAAGCCTCTTTGCATTTATCATCAAAGTGGAAATCCATATTTTTTTGTAATATCTTGCAAATAGGTAGTGTTATATTTGAAAAGTCTTTGATAAATCTTCTATAGAAACCTGCATGTCCAAGAAAAGAACGAACCTCTCTCATATTTTGTAGGAGGTGGTAAAGAATGCATAATATCTATTTTATATTTATCTACTTCTATTCCCTTAGAAGAAATAACATAGCCTAAAACTATTCTTTGTTCTACCATAAAGTGACATTTTTCCCAATTCAATACAAGGTTAGTTTCCATGCATCTTTTAAGTACAAAGGTAAGGTTCTCTAGGCATCTAACAAAAGAATCACCATAGACACTAAAATCATCCATAAAAACCTCTATTATGTTTTCTACATAATCTGAAAAGATGTTAACCATACACCTTTGGAATGTATTTGGTGCATTACTGATGCACCCAAAAGAGTGTATCTTATTTAACCTTGCACTAAAAAGATAAATTGTAAGTATAGTAGTTAGCAAGGGTCGAGTCCTCAGGGATTGGGTTTTAGTTTATGAGTTATTAGTTTATAACTTAAATTCAAGAACAATAAAAGAAAAGGGGTTTTTGAAGCCAGATTTAAACTAAAGTAAATAATAAGAATAAGATGCAAGGCGGTATAACCAGCCAATAAAAATATATATACTAAATTAGGCGGTATAACCAGCCAATAAAAATATATATACTAAATTAGGCGGTATAACCAGCCAATAAAAATAAAACAAAGTTAATATACAAATTAGGCGGTATAACCAGCCAATAAAAATAAATATACTTTTAAAAATGAGCAAACTAGAAAAGTAAGAAAACAAGTAAGTAAGAAGAATCAAATATGAAAAATATGGTTAAGGTTTCATTCTCCACCACTAGACATCATTAAGAATCAATTTCAGATCTATCAATATCAACCAACTATCAAAGTTAACAACCGTAGATAACAACAAGCTCTGTTACCCCAATCTTTCCTTAGTTTGTCGTTAAATAGAACAAGCTCTCTATTTTATCTCTAACCATTAAACAACCTAGAATAAGCTCTCTAAATTCAATTTAATGGCAGCTTTATGATGAGAAAGATAGGTTGATCTAAGCAACAAACACATAAGCTCGGATTGTTCAACTTAGGTTATGTTCCACTTTGCAATTATTGAAAACTTGACCATAATCATTAATCACAAATTGCCACTTATGAATAGGAAATCAAGACAATTACACGGATCAAGATTCCTAAACTAGCAATAGATAATTATCAAGATCTATCTAGTTGTACACCTAAATAAATCAAGACAACATCATGAACAATTCTTGTAGAAGAACATAAGCAACTTTGATAGAAAATTAATGATAGATAGAATCTGAAAATCAATCACAAAACATGTCTAGGGCTTTGAAATCACCCTTAACCAAATAGAAGTTTAGCCTAGCATAGGCATTATAAACATAAACATAAAATTAAAGAAAATCTAAGAAGAAAATAAAAGAAAGAAAGAAGAAGAGGAAGAATATTAATTATCCAACCTCTTGCTCTTTCTAAAGAAAAAGAAAACTAGAGAAAAGAAAGAAAACTAGAGAAAAGAAAGAAGAAGAAAACTTAGAGAATTTTATTAAAATGGCTAATATCCTACCTATGTACAATATGATCCTCTACAATCATCCAAGGCCCTCTATTTATACACATTTTGGAAGGCTAAATGACAAGAGACAAGCTTTACAAATTTCAAAGGTAGGTATAATAGGTGGGTGAATTTTTCTAACAATTTTCGTCATATTGTATGACAATTTTGATCAGCCACCTTGATGGTCGATTTCGTCAATGTTGGAGGCCTGATCTGATCACATGGTCTTCTAGAAAAAGGTTCCCCTATCAGTTACGGATCCATAGCCATTGGAATCAGCTCATTTGCTGATGTGGATAAGCAGATATGGGCAAAATACGAAAACATGTCAGCACAGACGTCATTGCACATCAGCCAACTTGATGGTCGATTTCGTCAATATTAGAGGCCTGATCTGATCATATGGTCTTCTAGACAAAGGTTCCCGTATCAGTTACGGATCCATAGCCATTGGAATCAGCTCATTTGCTGATTTGGATAAGCAGATATGGGCAAAATACGAGAACAGGTCAGCACAGACGTCATTGCACATCAGCCAACTTGATGGTCGATTTCGCTAGGGAAAACGACTCCGTTTCAAGAAGTATAAAACATAAAAAAGATAGATATGCCTCTTAGCTTTGCACGGCTACAAATTTCAGCCTTATTGCTTCAGTGAAACTCCAGATATAGCTGATATGGCAAAATGTGTCGGAACTGGAACTGAACTTGATTTGCCCTTAATTCTAGTAATCTGAAATCACTCAAAGAAACTTGTGAAAAACACCAAATTACATAAAAATATAAAAGATCATAAACACAATTAGACTAAACAATAATAACTCGTATTTGACACAAAACAATAATAAAACATAACTAAAAACTATATAATTATACGAGTTATCACACCCCCACACTTAGATTGTTGCTAGTCCCTAGCAACGACTCAATAAAAATAAAATAAGAAAATCTAATCTAATCCACTTTCGTAGGAAATCACGGTGGCACTTAGCATGTGACACAAGCCTTTAAACCCCTAGGTGTCCCTAGTGGACGAGTTTAGTCTCGTGAGGGTTTACTAGAACGATACCCACAAACATTGAAAACATAAGAAAAACTAAAAATAATAATTATAACTAATCCTTCCAATATAAATTTGAGATAATCATTGGACAAGTCTTAAAAACTAATCAATAGCTCACAAAAAATCTTGCTTGAATGTAAATAGTTTGAGTTAAGCCAATATTAACATAACATATTTCAATCAAAATAGTGCATATTCAAACTTAATCTCAACTTCTCACATGGGATACTCTCTTGATTTTCACTCTTTAAAGTAGTGGTAAAGTGTTTACACTCAATCAATCTCATGAAAACACTTCTACCATATGCTTGCTTGTCCACCTATTCTCCACTAAAAGATCATGCAACTTCATAAATCAAGAGGTCTTTAATCAAGGTTGTAATGGGGCCAAGGGGTTTGTAATGTGGTTGAAGAACAAAAGGATAAAGATATCACAAAGGTTCCAAAGAGTTCATAAAGTTTAGAGACATAAAAAAATTATACAAAGAAACTTCTCAAAACTCTTTACAAGTACATAGTCACCTAGGTCGGATATTCATGTTGGGCCTTTTCTTCATTCTAAACAACTTTGTAACATCTTTTTCTTTTTCCACAAATTCAAGAGATGATTCATATTTTTTTTTTTACATAGGAATATATTTGCCAGTATTCCATTTCTTTTTCTCTTGACTTTTCTTTTTTTTCCCCCCACACTTATTTCTTGTTTCTAACCCAAATTTTTAACTAAAAATATCCCTTGTTTTTTTTTTGCAATATGTCTCAAAATATATAATCCATCTTTAGAACAAGGGTAAGGATATAAGTATATTTAGGCTAGGTGTAAGTTGTGGTTACCAATAAAACAGCATATTTAATGTAGGCTTAAATTGGCTCACTAGTGGGGATGTTCTCTTAGAACATTAATAATGGATGGCTGTTTGGCTCTGGTTATAATCCTAATGCCTCTATCATATTCATGTTGTCACATGTATCAATATAGTCTCAAACGGTTTAAAGCAAGTTCTAGAGAATCATGTAATCATAAGAGCACTCAAGAAAGAAATTAGATTGATTTGTATAATGCATCAATCATTATAGGCTCAAAAACTCACAAGGATGATTATACAAGTTAGATTAAGTCTAAACATGCTTCTTTCTCAATCAACATATCATATTAACATTGGCTCATAAAAAGGTTGACATCAAGCTCAATTCTCATGAAAATCTTCTCACTAATAAATCTGTTTTAGACTTATGCAATTCATATCTCATCATTGTATTAAAAATGAACTAAAACACACTAAAATAATAATAATAATAATAATAAAGACTCATAAAAAAAATAGTAGACAAAAATAAAAGAAATCCTAAATCATTCCCCCCACACTTAATTCTTACATTGTCCTCAATGTAAGTCTATTAACCCAAATGAAAGAATCATGTGTAAGAGAAAAGAACTAATAACATAAGAATATGAACAACTAAGACTCAAAACAAAACAAAACAAACTCATGCAACCTAAATAATCCTAAAATACTAAACAAAAATTAACAAGTAAACATAAAAAGATTAAAATCAAACTGACAAGGTATGTCTCAAGTCTCCCTTACTCAGACCTTGTCCAGAATGAATACTTCTAAATTGCTTAAAACACAACAAACTTTTTTTTTTTTTTGAAAAGAAGAAATCAAACTGACAAGGTATGTCTCAAGTCTCCCTTACTCAGACCTTGTTCAGAATGAATACTTCTAAATGGCTTAAAACACATCAAAATTTTTTTTTTTTTTTTAAATTAGCAAAATATGTCCCTTACCCCCTACTAAAGGTAGAATTTAGGAGATATTACCTGCAGAGGTTGCTAACCACTTATTATAACTGAGACACAACAAACAAAATGTTAGATAATGTCACAAAGACAAAGTACAATCCACTCCTTGCTCGTCCATATCTCTTTTTCTTTTTCCGAGCGTTTGCGAAACAACCGTAGCAGATAAACACTCATAAGCTTGGAGCTTTTTGAGTAAATCTTCAATGGTTGTAGCAGAAATTATGGTTCTCCTTGCCTCTGAAAACATGAATCCATTATCCACAGCATTATCTAAATATGAAAGCAAATTACTAAAATAACCATTAATATTAAGCAAACCAATGGGTTTCTTATTTGTGACCAAAGATGACCAAGAAGCCACGCAAGCTATTTCTTCCAATGTACCCAGACCTCCTGGTAAAGCAATGAATGCATCGGCAGAATGGTACATGATTGTTATCCGTTCAGGGATACTCCAGACTTGTATTTCCTTACCCACGGTAGGTCCACAAAAACTTGTGAATAGTTTTGGCACGATTCCTAGAACTGGACTTCCTCCGGCGTGTGCTGCTGTAGCGACTGCTCCCATTAAACCCGTACTACCGCCTCCATAAATCAACTGGATCTTTTGTTGGGCAAGTATTACTCCAACTCTTATGGCTTCATCAGCGAATATGTTATTTTTCCCTGGATAAGCACCTCCAAAGACACAAATTTTTTTAATGCGCTGGGACGAAGTACTTTCCATTTTTTTTTCGAGTGCCTGTCAGAAGAAAATGTTAACCTAACAAAAGATTTTTGCGTGATTTCAGGAAGAAAATCAAAAAGAGAAGAAAAATCAACCGTAAAAGTCAAGAGTAATAATGTCGCCGAAAGTGTATTTGACCTGTCAGAAGAAAATGTTAACCTAACAAAAGATTTTTGCGTGATTTCAGGAAGAAAATAAAAAAGAGAAGAAAAATCAACCGTAAAAGACAAATAAAAAAAATGAGAATAATTACACAAATCAAATAACACGTAAATTAAACCGAAATAAAGTTATTGCAAATCAAACCAAAAGCTGAGAAGTCATTTATTGTAGTTGTGATTGTGGCTCACATCTTCCTCTGGTTTTACATCCAGAAACGGCTTAAACGCCTTCTATGAGTCGAGGATATGCTTCCCATCCAGTTTTCTTACAAGCTGGCAAACAGGGTCTTTTAACATCAGATTCCCAAGATGTTGCCATTCCCTTTGGAATTGCGGCCATAAATCAAGAATTTCTCTTTGTACGTCTCCACTAGGATGCGTCTCAAGAGAAAGTTGGATATTACCCAAATTCTCCTTACTCAGTCCATCCTTAATGAATTCAATTTTATCATCTCGATTAGAGGACGGAATCCCAATAGAATGACATTTACTGTTACACGTCCATCGTGCACATTTGTGGCAATTTGAACTCATGCGCTTTGCTCGTCGCTTCTTTGCAAAAGTGCTTCTACCTGTACCTGGTAAATGCAAAACAGGAAGATATTCATCTTCACGTACCTTGGCTTCAATTATCCAACGTATGTCTCCAGGAATCCCTTTGTGCATAAGCATTCTTAATCTTTCAAATCGAATTTGGTAAAGCTTCAGTAAAATATTTCGAGGAAAAGGAGGAAATCGTTTCCGCAATCTTGTGAGAATATCATCCATCCTGAAAAAAAATGAAAAAAAAATGAAAGAGAAATTTATATACAATATCAGTTTTGTGGGTAGCTGATGGAACCGATTTAAATAATCACGGAGTACCGTTATCCGCCATTTAACCGGGGTAAAAAAAATAAAAATTATATTTACATCTATTTATTTTCAAAACAAGGATCAGAAAGAAAAACAACATAAAAACAAAACTCAAAAACAAAACACTCTAAATAAAATCCTAAATTCTTCCCCCCACACATAATTTTTACATTGTCATTAATGTAATGCTATTGTCCCCCAATGCAAGAATTATATGTAAGAGAAAAGAACTATTAAACAAAAGAAACTTATGCAGCCTAAATGAACTTAAAAACAGTAAACACAATTAACAAAGAAACATAAGAAATAAAAATAAAAACAATAAAAATAATAAAAGAAAGAGGAAAAGAAAGAGAAAGCAAATCTGAATATGGAAGGTTGGCAATTTCATCTTTAATTGGGCTGCCTTCCCAATTAACACTTGAGTTAGTGTTTTGAATCTAACCAACACCCCTTCTTGGCTTTTTAGGCTTGTCAGGCTCATACATGAAATTTCCCAAATTTATGCGTTTGAGAGGAAGCTTTCTTTGCACAACAGTGGATGCATTCTCCATTACAAGTATTATTCCATCATCCTTTGTGGTGCATATGTCATCGAGGAATGGAGCATATTTTGATACTTGTTGAATGACCTCCACAAACAAGTTGTTTAAGGTTTCCGGCATGTGTTGTTCATGTTCTTCCTCCTTGAACTTTGCAAATCTACTAGGAGAGGGTGGAGAAGAAACATTAGAAAAAAGTGAAACCTTAAACGTTACCTCAGGTGCCGACATACTCTTATTTGGATCTTTGGCTTCATTATCCTCAAGAATAGAATCCATCTCTAATTTTGTTTCATCCTCATCTTGTTCCTCATTCTTCAAGGTCACAATAGTAGCATTCTCCTTTGGGTTAACCATCGTTTGGGCTGGGAGTTCTTTAGATCTTTGTGCTACCCATCCCACCATACTACTAGCCAATTGGCTCATTTGCTTTTCCAAACTCTGGATGCTTGCCCTTGTTTCCTGTTGAAATTGCAAAGAATCAGTAACAAGAGAATAGACAAGATCTTCTAAAGAAGTACCTGAGTTTTGAGTCATATGTGGTGGTTGAAAAAGATCTGGTTCTTGAGACCATGATTGATTGAAGCTAGATGGATGAGTGTAATTGGCATAAGGATCTACTTCTTGGTAATTTTTCGAGTAGCCATAATTAGTATGATCCCACCATCCCTCATGGTAAGTGTTTGAGTAATGATCATACTGTTGGTCTTGGAACACATGATGGCCTTGACATCCTCCCATGGCCAATTGTTGAACTGGGGAGGTGAGATTGGCTTGTTGATTCTCCATGTTCATGTATGCCACCAACTCTTCAAGTGTTAGATTGCTCAATTCCATTTTTTTTTTTTTTTTTTTAAAAATTTGAAAAGAAAAACTTGTATGTACAAGAAAATAAAACTAATTAGAACTGAAAATAAGAATAAACCAAGTAACAAATAAACTAAAGAAAACAATCCCCGGCAACGGCGCCAAAAATTTGATGCACCCAAAAGAGTGTATCTTATTTAACCTTGCACTAAAAAGATAAATTGTAAGTATAGTAGTTAGCAAGGGTCGAGTCCTCAGGGATTGGGTTTTAGTTTATGAGTTATTAGTTTATAACTTAAATTCAAGAACAATAAAAGAAAAGGGGTTTTTGAAGCCAGATTTAAACTAAAGTAAATAATAAGAATAAGATGCAAGGCGGTATAACCAGCCAATAAAAATATATATACTAAATTAGGCGGTATAACCAGCCAATAAAAATATATATACTAAATTAGGCGGTATAACCAGCCAATAAAAATAAAACAAAGTTAATATACAAATTAGGCGGTATAACCAGCCAATAAAAATAAATATACTTTTAAAAATGAGCAAACTAGAAAAGTAAGAAAACAAGTAAGTAAGAAGAATCAAATATGAAAAATATGGTTAAGGTTTCATTCTCCACCACTAGACATCATTAAGAATCAATTTCAGATCTATCAATATCAACCAACTATCAAAGTTAACAACCGTAGATAACAACAAGCTCTGTTACCCCAATCTTTCCTTAGTTTGTCGTTAAATAGAACAAGCTCTCTATTTTATCTCTAACCATTAAACAACCTAGAATAAGCTCTCTAAATTCAATTTAATGGCAGCTTTATGATGAGAAAGATAGGTTGATCTAAGCAACAAACACATAAGCTCGGATTGTTCAACTTAGGTTATGTTCCACTTTGCAATTATTGAAAACTTGACCATAATCATTAATCACAAATTGCCACTTATGAATAGGAAATCAAGACAATTACACGGATCAAGATTCCTAAACTAGCAATAGATAATTATCAAGATCTATCTAGTTGTACACCTAAATAAATCAAGACAACATCATGAACAATTCTTGTAGAAGAACATAAGCAACTTTGATAGAAAATTAATGATAGATAGAATCTGAAAATCAATCACAAAACATGTCTAGGGCTTTGAAATCACCCTTAACCAAATAGAAGTTTAGCCTAGCATAGGCATTATAAACATAAACATAAAATTAAAGAAAATCTAAGAAGAAAATAAAAGAAAGAAAGAAGAAGAGGAAGAATATTAATTATCCAACCTCTTGCTCTTTCTAAAGAAAAAAAAAACTAGAGAAAAGAAAGAAAACTAGAGAAAAGAAAGAAGAAGAAAACTTAGAGAATTTTATTAAAATGGCTAATATCCTACCTATGTACAATATGATCCTCTACAATCATCCAAGGCCCTCTATTTATACACATTTTGGAAGGCTAAATGACAAGAGACAAGCTTTACAAATTTCAAAGGTAGGTATAATAGGTGGGTGAATTTTTCTAACAATTTTCGTCATATTGTATGACAATTTTGATCAGCCACCTTGATGGTCGATTTCGTCAATGTTGGAGGCCTGATCTGATCACATGGTCTTCTAGAAAAAAGTTCCCCTATCAGTTACGGATCCATAGCCATTGGAATCAGCTCATTTGCTGATGTGGATAAGCAGATATGGGCAAAATACGAAAACATGTCAGCACAGACGTCATTGCACATCAGCCAACTTGATGGTCGATTTCGTCAATATTAGAGGCCTGATCTGATCATATGGTCTTCTAGACAAAGGTTCCCGTATCAGTTACGGATCCATAGCCATTGGAATCAGCTCATTTGCTGATTTGGATAAGCAGATATGGGCAAAATACGAGAACAGGTCAGCACAGACGTCATTGCACATCAGCCAACTTGATGGTCGATTTCGCTAGGGAAAACGACTCCGTTTCAAGAAGTATAAAACATAAAAAAGATAGATATGCCTCTTAGCTTTGCACGGCTACAAATTTCAGCCTTATTGCTTCAGTGAAACTCCAGATATAGCTGATATGGCAAAATGTGTCGGAACTGGAACTGAACTTGATTTGCCCTTAATTCTAGTAATCTGAAATCACTCAAAGAAACTTGTGAAAAACACCAAATTACATAAAAATATAAAAGATCATAAACACAATTAGACTAAACAATAATAACTCGTATTTGACACAAAACAATAATAAAACATAACTAAAAACTATATAATTATACGAGTTATCAATTACAAAAACCAAATGGCATACGCCTATATGCAAAGGTACCAAATGGATATTCCGGAGCGATTAAAATCTGATTGTAACCTGAAAATCCATCAAGAAAACAATAATGAGAATGGCCAGCTAACCTTTCAAGCATTTGATCAATAAAAGGTAAAGGAAAGTGGGCTTTACGAGTTGTTGAATTAAGTTTACGATAGTCAATACAAACTCGTCACCCTGTTTGAATTCTAGTAGGAACAAGTTCATTCTCATTATTTTTTACAACAGTTACACAGGGTTTTTTAGGAACTACTTGGACTGGGCTCATCCATTTGCTATCCGAGATAGGATAGATCACTCCAACATCTAGGAGCTTCAGTATCTCTTTTTTCACAACCTCCATCATAGGCGGGTGCAATCTTCGTTGTGCCTCTCTTGTTGGTTTTGACCCTTCCTCTAACAAAATCCGGTGCATGCACATGGAAAGGCTTATTCCTTTGATATCAAAAATTGTCCAACCAATTACTGTCTTATGCACTCTAAGCACCCGGATAAGTCGTTCTTCTTGCAAAGGTGTGAGATCTTTTGCAATGATGATCGGTAATGTGTCCTTTTCACCCAAGAACACATATTTCAAATGATCCGGTAATGGTTTCATCTCCAAAGTTGGTGCCTGCAAAATGGAAGCTAAAAGTTTCTCATCAGATATAAGTAAGTCAATATAAGAAACGTCGTACCTTTTATCAAGATATGGCAACACTTGTAGAGATTCAAGTGCCTTTTTCACATGTTCACTCAAGGCTAGTTCTTTTTCACAATCAAATTTGAGATGGTTGCTAATGGTTACTTCCAAACTATCTTCACCATCTAACTCATAAGCTTGTTGCATCAAAGAGTTAATTATGTCAATATAAAAAAAATAGAATGCACATCACTAGGATACCTCATGGCCTCAAAAATATTGAAAAGGATTATCTCGCCATCAAATTCCATAGTGAGGGTGCCATCATACACATCTATTTTAGTCCTAGCTGTTTTTAAGAATGGTCTCCCTAATAGAATGGGTGTTGGATTAGAAGACATCTCATCTTCCATCTCAAGAACATAGAAATCAGCAGGAAAGACCAACTCATTAACTTGCACAAGGATTTCTTCTATAACTCCTTTAGGATAAGTGTTAGAACGGTCAGCAAGTTGTATTATAACACCGGTTTCCTCTAATGGTCCTAGATTCAATGAAGCATAAATTGAATATGGCATTACATTAATGGATGCTCCTAGATCTAGCATAGCACGCTCAAACCTGGTGTTAGTTATCTTACAAGGAATGGTAAACATACCTAGATCCTTGCATTTAGGTGGGAGTTTCTTTTGAAGAACAACTGACACATTCTCCCACACACTTACCTTTTCATTCCCTTTCAACTTCCATTTAGAAGTGCACAACTCTTTTAGAAACTTGACATATCTTGGCACTTGCTTGATAGCATCTAGTAAAGGAATGTTCACCTCTACTTTCCGGAAGGTTTCCAAAATTTCCTTCTCTTGCTCCTCCTTCTTGGATTTTGCTAACCTGCTAGAAAAAGGTGGATGAGTTATATAAGAAGGAAATGATGGTTTAGGAGTTACCTTTTGTAGTGGCTTATTGGGATGTGAAGATGATGCCATGGTGTTCTCCTCCCTTTTAGCATTATCATTTTGTGGTGTCTCAAGCTGTTTCCCACTTCTTAAAGTTACGGCGTTGGCATTTTCTCTGGGATTCACTATGGTTTGGGAAGGTAATTTTCCAGAATCCT
Source organism: Fremontodendron californicum (assembly GCA_030761205.1). NCBI lineage: Eukaryota > Viridiplantae > Streptophyta > Magnoliopsida > Malvales > Malvaceae > Fremontodendron > Fremontodendron californicum. Next base: position 33,700,627 of record JAULJL010000005.1, read on the forward strand.
TTGCTTGCTTTTGACTTATTGCTATTGCCATTTGTCCCATTTGAATCTCTAATTGGCTCATCCTTGTTGTCATTTGTCTGTTTGTTTCCTTTATATCTTGTTGCATTTGCAATTGGCTAGTAGTAAGGGACTTGACAAGATCTGTTAGAGACTCAACTGAATTTTGTGGTGGTAGCACTTGCTCTCGGGTTTGATATGGTTGTTGCGTTCTTTGCTGAAAACCCAGTTGTCTATTATCAAAGGGTGGATGAGCAACTTGTGATTGGTTCCCTCCATAATTAAAGTTTGGATGATCCCTTCATCCTGGATTGTAAGTGTTTGAATAGGGATCATAATTCCTTGGTCAGCCCGAAAATTCACCCATAGCATTAACATGTTCATTTGGATCATCTTGAAGTGTTAGACACATATCAGTTTGGTGCCCCATGTTTGAACATATACCACAAGCCTTAATTTGATGTATTCTACCTACAGCCATTTGTTCCACAAGAGAAGTCAGTTTATCAAATTTTTGTCCAATGGATGATATAATTACCTCATTCACTTTCTTTGGTTGTGATGGTAGTTCATTTCTCATGGTGAACTATTGTGAGTTGGCTGCCCTGTTGGAGATGAGAAATCTAGCAACTTCGGGAGTTTTATCAACTAGTGCTCCCCCACTTGCTGCATCTATCATGCGTCTCTCCATGGGCAAGAGACCTTCATAGACATATTGGATGAGCAGTTGTTCACTTATCTGATGGTGTGGACATGATGCACAAAATTTCTTAAACCTCTCCCAATATTCATACAAGGACTATCCGTTGTATTGTCGAATCCACATATTTCCTTTCTAGTGTTGGCAACCTTAGATGCTGGGAAATATCTTTCCAAGAATGCTTTCTTCATCCCATTCCAAGTAGTGATAGTCCCGGATGGTAGGTAGTAGAGCAATTTCTTTGTCGAATCAGCTAGAGAGAATGGGAATGCTCTCAACTTTATTTGCTCTTCCGTGATTCCGGTCGATCTCATGCTAGAACATACTACATGGAACTCCTTGAAGTGCTTCTTTGGATCCTCTCCTGCAAAAACCATGAAAAGTTGGAAGAAGATGAATCAAGCTAGATTTTAATTCAAATACTACCTCAAGAGTAAGATACTCTATGCACAATGGTTGTTGATCCAAGTTCGGAGTGGCTAGCTCCTTAAGAGTTCGGTTGTTTGCTGCCATCTCTCCTTGCTCCTCTTTGATAGTTTGGATCAACTCTTCGTTTGTTCTTTGGTAGAAAGCTATGAATTTCCGAATTCTCATAAGTCCTAAGTGAGGTTCTTTTTTTGGGAGATTGAGACATTCACTGAAAAAGAAAATAAGAAAATAAACTAATTAAAACAAAAAATAAGATTAAACCAAATAACTAATAAACTAAAAAAAGCAATCCTCAGCGACGACGCCAAAAACTTGATGCACTAAAAAAAACGTATCTTTATTTAACCTTGCACTAAAAATATGATAAATTATAGTAAAGTAGCATGCAAGGGTCGAATCCACAGAGATTGGGTTTTAGTTTAAAAATTATTAGTTTATACTTAAATTCAAGAACAATAAAAGAAAAAGAGGGTTTTGGAAGAGTTTAAAAATAAAAATAAAAACAATAAAAATAAAAATAAAAATAAGAAAGCAAGTAAATAAGAAATAATCAGATGTGAGAAATATGTTTAAAAGTTCATTTTCCACCACTAGACAATATTATGAATCAAATTCAGATCTATCAACATCAATTAGCTATCAAAGTTAACAACGGTAGATAACAACATCTCGTGTTACCCCAATCCTTCCTTAGTTCGTCGTTAAGCAAGACAAACGCCACTACTTAATCTCTAACTATCAAATAACCTAGGATGAACATCTCTAAATTTAATTTGATAGTAGCTTTATGATGAGAAAGATAGGTTGACCTAAGCAACAAAAGCATGAACATGAATTGTTTAACTTAGGTTATGTTCCACTTTGCAATTAGCGAAAACTTGACTATAATCATTAATCACAAATTGCCACTTATGAATAGAAAATCAAAACAATTACACAGATCAAAAATCCTAAACTAGCATTAGATAATTATCAAGATTTATCTAGTTGCGCACCTAAACAATTCAAGACAAAAATCATAAACAATTCTTATGGAAGAACATAAGTAACTTTGATAGAAAATTAATGATAGATAGAATCTGAAAATCAATTACAAAACATGTCTAGGGCTTTGAAATCACCCTTAACCAAAGAAAAATTTAGTCTTGCATAGGCATAGTTAACATAAATATGAATATTCAAAGAAAATTAAGAAGAAAAATAAAATGAAAACTAAGAGATTAGAAAAGAAGAAGAAGATTGATAAATAATCAAAAGCATGTCCTAGTGGGTAGCTCAAAAGATGGTATTTATAGAGTTTTTTGACCTTGAGAACTCTTTCTTGTTGATCAAGAAAGCTGGGAGGCAAAATAATGCAATTTTGGGCAATTTTCAAAAATTTTGGAATTTTGGAGTCAGTAGCTTGGCACCGCAGACCCGAGTTTCTATTTGTGGGCTCCGCGGCCTAGCACTATGGCCCCGAGTTTTTGACTTCGCTGCTGCATTGTCTTGCATTTTGCCGGCTGATTTGGATGACCATTTCTTGTCCAATTTAGGCGTGTAAACTATCGTTGGAAAGGTATTCAAGTTATCTTCAAAAGTCAAGAAGAAAGTTTCTTTAAATAAAGTCTTTAACATAATGATTTCTTAACAACAAGCTCCGGAGGTCAAATCTACCTGATCACTTAGCACTAAGAATTTGATCTTTTTGACTCCCAAGTGTTCTTTCATCTTATGATTGTGACTTTATAATCTCTTTAATATCATATTTGACATGTTTTGACTTTATCTCATCCAAAATACCTATAATTTACAAAATCATAATAAAATGTCAAAGAACTTAAAAATTAAAGCACAAAATATAAGGAAATAATATATGAAAATGTATGAAATTAAGCACTTATCACATGTTTTTCCAAAGCGTTGCGTCAACCATCCCATTGCTTCACAAAACACCTTCCTCATCTCAAGACATCAATTTTAAATCAAATCCCATCAATTTCTGCAAAGATCAATCATATTCAATGACTATTCCCAACCTTATGATACTGACACTAAGACAATGCTCAGTTCCAACTTAAACCCAAAGATTTCAATTCAGACTAGAACATCTGATTTCATATGGCTCCAGACATCTCAATTGCAACCCCAACCTATTAGTTTCTCAACAAGATATTTCGAATAAGATCTCACCAGTTAGGAGAAAAATACCTCAATCTTATAATCCAATATCCAAAGCATCCAGGATCTGACTTCATAATTCTTGATCACCGTGACTATTAAGAAAAATCCCAGACAACACACAAAACTTCAGGGTAATCCAACCAATAAATCAAGATATTAATGTTCATGAGTTACCACTAATCCATTATAATGCTACATTCATTCTTCAAAACAACTCCATACCCAGCTGCACCAAGTTTATTGTTACCCGAGCTCCCATTTAGCTTAAGAGATCAGTGAATTAAATTCAAACATATTATCCTCATTTTGAACCAGATAATCTAAGAACCAGTAACACATTATCCTCATTTTGAACCTGCAACTACTTAACAAAACCCACACTTTCCAAAACTAGTTCACCCCTATCAAAGAACCATACCTCATAATTTGATCGCATTCACTTCCTTGCTTCCAGCTCCAGCAATTTCTCTATCACCAATTCCTCATCGCAATATGCAGATAGCCCAGCATTTTACCAAGTTCCCATGTCTCTTCAGCCTCCTGTCTTAGAATCTTTCTTCTATTATTCTGAAAATCCTCATCTGACAAGGACGCGTTGGCAATTTTACTTCCACTCGCATCAGACTTTTGCGCTTTATTGCTCTTCCTTGCTTTTTTACCTCTCTTTTTAACTTTATGAGACAGCTTGGTGGAAAGAGCATCTTCGATATCCTCGAGAGTTTAACCTTCCTCCTCCTGTTATACCCATAAAAAAGCATCCTTGTTTCTTCATATTTTCAGCTTCTACACTTTCAACCACTAATTGGTTTTTAGCACCATATAGAGGCCCATCACATCCGTTCAAAGTTGTCTCCTGATTTATGGGCCCATATGAATGAGCCATACCAGGATTATCAGACCCACAAATAACCAAATCATTATTTAAATTTGAGTCAGTGTCAATACCCACCAAATTCCCATTTTCCTTAACAGCCATGCATTGGGCATCTTCCTCATCATTACCCATTAAATCTATTGAGTTTTGACATAAAACTTCATTCTTATGCGCACGCCACTCAATGGTCATGCAATTATCCTCGGGAGAAAATCTCACCTCATCCAAAGAATCCATCATACATCTATTAATCCCATAATCATCCTTTAATCCATTATCATCATTATTCTCAGTAGAAGCATTAATTTTTTTTGTTCATGCCACCATTTTCCATCTGCAATAACAACTGTTCATCTTCTTCTTTCTGAGATATTGGCTGAAAACTCAACAAAAGTTTTCTCACCAGATTCAGAGCTATACTCAGCAGGAATAAAAACATTGTTATCGGCCTCATTTTTCTTATAATTTTTGCAACAACAATGGAAAAGAGATATGACATCATCACCAACTTCTGAGACCCTGACAGGAAATTCTTCACCTCCATATGATGACCTCATCTATTCGCTTCAGTTGATTAATTTAAATAAGCATTGTCCCCTACTAAAGTCCTGAAAACTCAATGTTTTACCATCTATAGAGATTATATCACCCCAGATATTAGCAATGTTTTGGAAAGTAGAATAATTTTAAGCATGGAGTGGAACCCCAAAAATAGTACCCATGTGTTTCTGAATTTAGGATAGGCATATCTTGACCAAGGTTCCAGCTCTTGAAACCATTCTTTGAGCCAAGACCAATCCAACTCCTCCATTCTAATTCTAGTTTCCTCTTCCTCAAATTCGATGAGAAACTGTTTCCCCAAGATTCTTTTAATATTAACATCAAAGACGCCTGCCATCCTAAAATTCTCCCGGAGTCTTTCAGTCTCATAATAATCTCTAGCAACTCCAATCAAGCATTTCTCAAGATTATGAAGTGCTTCATCATCAACCCTGCCAAAACAAGATTTGGCTCCATCGATGCAAGCTTCCTCCCCATTAACAGAATCTTCATCACAAGCTGACTTGTCTTCCTTGGCAGAGTCTATACCCACTGTATCACACTTCTTTATAGCTGGATTCTCGCCAAGAACCACCGCTTGCACATAAGATTTTTGCGGATTATTCTTTCCCTCCACCACCTCAGCTCGATTAAATCCAAAAGAAGATAAGTTTTTCACGGTCACCCCTAAACTAGTTTGTTTAATATTGGGTTGCACCTTCCTCTACGAGCTTCTAGTGTTAAATCTAGCCATATTCCCCCCAATCCGAAAGTCTAGCAGCATTGCCCCATGAAGTCTGTCAGTAGCTCTTCTAGCTTCTTCAATCTTAGAAAATCGCACAAAACCAAACTTTTTACCTCTATTGCTTTTTCTTTTTGGGATAAACACATCAATAACCTTACCCTGGTGTTGAAAGATACTCCATAACCATTTCCAGTGAACTGAAGGAGGAATGTTATTCACAAACACCGTAGATACCATAGTAAATCTGGAGAACACTGAGTGATTAGAGGGCCTGATCTGCTTCAATGATAAGGATGGCAATTTTCAGCTTAAAAAACACGACCTAGGTTACCATCCCTGAAGCAAGCTACAAGGTGGAGTCTCTGTTCTATCTCTTCTTTCGCAATTTTACTTCAAAATGGCATAATATATTGCTCTCCCATCCTTTTCTTACATCAGTTTGTACACACTTGCTCACAAAATTCAGCTGTTTCTGTATGATCCACACTGATTAAATTAAAGTCTTCTTTTTCTCTCTTCCTCTCTCCTAATTCAGCTGAAACATGCACTGTCATGCAAATAAATTTTGAGCATTTCAATTTTCACCTACAATATTATATTTTTGTAATTAATTAATCACAATAAAGAATTATGCAAAGATCCATCACTTATAAATGTGGACTTCTTATATTATTTTAAGAATTTATATTTGATACACTATTAATTTATAAATCTATATATTGAGAGTGAACCACTTACCTCTTAAAAAGTTTAGTTATCTGTATTTATTTTTAAAAGTTTTTAACTTTTTATTTTTTTATTAATGAAGTGTCATCGTATGATTTACTGATAATACATAAATTTATATATTGACAATACATCAAATACAAATATTTATTTTAATGGATCCTACACTATTACGTACAAATATTAAATTTTGATTGACTAATTGTAATGCCATAATTGTACATGATATGCTGCCAACAAACTTTTACTTCAAATTGAAGGCTTAAGCATATTTTTGTGCCCGCATTAAAAAGTTTGATTGAAATAATTTTGTTTTCTTTTGACATCATTCTGTGTTTTTCTTTTAGGTCTCGTAAGATTTAAACCGTTTATGTCAAGAATCACGTGATCTGTCAATAAAATATTGAATTTTTAATTCTAATTCAATACTTCATTCTTGACTATCTCAATTAATTAAAAAAAAAAAAAACCGTTTTTTTCATATAAAGAAAAAAGAAAGGGAGAAAATTTAACAGCTGAATATTTTATTATCCAATGATAACCCAACACTCATGCACACACAAAAAGTTACTACTAAAAATCTCTCCAAGGACCGTACATGCATTTTTTTTTTTTCCTAGTAATCTGATTTCTAGGAATGCCATAAAAGTTATCATAAAATATATGCAAGAGCTAACTATAAAAATTCCCAAAGCTGAACAAATATGCAAGAGCTAGCCCCTGATCTCAACCAGAGTTATCAGACATAAATCTTGTGATAACTAGCAAGGTTTGATTTGCAGCATCAGAGTATGGATCATAATTGAAGTAACCATGTTCCTTTCCTTCAAACTCAACGTATTCAATTTTTTTTCCCATTTCTTTTAATCTTTTTGCATACTCCTCAGCCCTGTCTTTCAACAACTCACTGCTCCCTACAATGACCAAGATCGGGTCAAGGCTCACTGGCTCAAGGCTAGGGCTCAACGCACCAAATGGATTTGCCAAAGGGTGGTCTCTTGTCTCTCCAATTGGCATTGACAGCCTCCAAAACCTGGTTTAGATTACGTAAAAAAAAAAAAAAGTTTGTTAAAAAACAAAAAAGATAAAACTTAAACATGCATGTTTTAGGCAGGCTCTTATGGCTTAAACTTTTAGATTGTATCATATTTATTTTGACTATGATCAGTAATCATAATTTTCTTGATAGAAATATTTGCTCAACAATTCGATAGGTTAACCACTCACAATAAATAAATACTCTTAAAATTGTAATTTATTATATCCATATATCATTTATGAGTTTCGGAATCGAATACATTGTTGTTAATTTATATGAAAATTATTCTGGATTTTTTTTACTTTTCACATTTAAGCATTTTATCGATAATAAATGTTAAGTATTCAACTTAAAATTAATTGATAATAAACGGAGAGATTCAATTTAAATATAAAATCACAGACAATCCAAGATTTAACATAAATAAGATAACGTCACTTTAACATACCTCATCACATGTAGACGAGGAAAGGAGTCTACCATATGACAAACTCAAAAATGATAACAAATAAGAGTAACATGCAAGAACAATAAAACAAAATTTGAGGTCTGATACCATGTCAAGTATTCAAATTTAAAATCGATTGGTAATAGATTGAACAACCCAACTTAAATATAAGATAATAAACAATTCAAAATTTAATCGAAATATGATAACAGTACTTTAATGATAGATATACGATTTTCGCCGCTAAAAAAATTGGGTTATTAGAATTAATCCTTTTCAAACAAAAGAAGTTAATTTTTCATTTAACAGTTTTAGTTCTCTAAAAGCAAAAACATGAACATTGTGGCAAAATCAGCAGCCATAAAACAGTAGTATTGATGGGATTTAAGTGACATCAATGCCGACGAGACAACCACAAAGGACTAAATCATAGCAAACTCCAAATTGTCACGCTGAGAAGTTTCGAATATTAATGGAGTATTACATCATTCCTAAAGTTTTTGATAACTATCATCCAATATTAAAATAAAAAATTAAAAAAAAAAAAGTTTATGATTGCTATGGAAAGATCTTTTTCAAAGACAGGTATTGAAGAATTAGAACCTTTTTCAAAGATAAGGACAGAGACAGAAAGAGAGATTGAAGAAATTAGACAAGGCACTATATAAGTTATGGGGTCATTGATCAGAAACATGGTAAATTATTAAACTTTTATTATTATAAATAATTAAGTTTTCAATAATGGCACACAACTCATAAAGAGATATTTTAGCAATCATATATATATATATATATAGATGCTGATTTAGAGCCACATAATAAACTTATTAAAACAACCAATTTCGCCTCCTATATATTTTAATTTGATTTATATTAAATGCATTGTCGGTGTATAAATATTATACACTATTAATGCATCAAAAATTGTCATGTCATAACGAGCAAAATTAAACTTAACAATCTTTAAAATTAAATATAAATCCATACATAATTAAATATTTAAATTTTAAAGATATTTATTTTTAAAGACTCTAAAAATTTTAAATTGTTAATAAATGATATGTTAATTTATGATGCATTAATAATGTATAGCATCACTACATGAAAAATGTATCAAATATAAACTCTTATGTCAAGCATTAAAGCATTGCATGCATGCTTTTGGATTTATCTATATAGATAACATAATTATCAATTTATCACCGATATTGAATTATAAGGAAGATCTTTAGATTAAGACTCATTAGGTATGGATTGTATTTAATTTTTCTTGTTAAATTTTCTCTAGTTACTATATACTGCTTTCTTAAGTTGTTTTTGATTTAGATGTAATAATTATGTTATATATATATGTCAAGAATTCTTTTTTATAATTTGGGAAAGACGAGATTTTGAATCTTGTTCTTTCAGCAAATGAATCATGCATCAACCAAGTGAATCAAATACTTGGATGCCTATGTCAATAATTCTTAAATGGTGTATTAAAAGGAAAAAATTGTTTGGCCAAGGGTATACTAAAGAACTAAAAGAAGAGAACTAATTACAAAGAAAAGTTTGTTAAAAAGGAAAGTAACGGGTAAAAAAAATTAATTTAATGATTTAGTTATAAATAACACGTATTATTATGTTAAATTTTATCTTTTTTACTCATTTGAAAAAAATAAATAAATTTATGATATATATTTAAAAATGAGGAAGGATCCACTTATAGTACCTTTTCATAAGTTTTTATATGATCTATATTTAGTTAATCTGATTGTTATATTTTATATTCTATTCATGTAGATCATTAAATTTTGAGTTAACTAAAAATATCTAACTATTTATTTGATATAAAATAATTTCAATCATTAAATATGTATTCAAAAAAAATAGTATTCTTGATGATATATGATAGATATATCATATTGATTTGATAATTTAAGTACACGATATATACGATTATGTTATTAAATCTAATGATCGGTTTGTTAAAATTTTAATCGTATATGAAATTATAAATAATGTAAATAATTTAATCATATCATTGATTATTTAAGTAAAAATATTAGTTTTAAAAATATTAATATTAATTTTTTAAATTAATTAAAAATTACTTCAACATTATATTTCTCCAACACATTCTAGTAACTAACAAATATGATTATATTAACATCAACAACTTTTACAAGTTTATGGTGTGTGAGCTCATTTCTAATTTATTATTTTAAAAAAGTTGTGCAAACGTGGAGCATTTCAACTCCATGGATAAACTCCACTCAAAACTAGCCATGTGGTCTGTATTTTCTTTCCATGATCGTGACCCCTTTGCTCAAACATGGTAGAGGATAGAGAGACGAGACTATGATTAAGAGTTTGAATTTTGATCACGTTTTATTTATTTTTTAGATAAAAAGATATCGTGATTTGAGAATAAAAATAAGGATTATAGATGTTAAAATTTAAATTCAAAATTTATTAGATTTTATTTTTTTAAAAATAATCTTATGAATCAATTTAATTAAGTATTTGATTCGTTCTAACCTCTCTTTAAAACACAATTAAATCATCTCTAAAGATAGAAGATAAGGCAGCTAGTCTAGTATTAATCATCTACTACTTACTTTTTATGCAACAAATTCAATGCTCAAATAGGTTGAAAATAGAGAATAATCATCATTTCATTACTTTTTATTAATTCTTAGGTGTTTTTAAAAGATATTTTAATAGTTAAAATTTTAGTTTTTTTTATAAAAATATTAGATTTAAAATTGAGAAGGAGATGATAACAAATTCAATATATTTTTTTAGGAGCATTGAGATGCCTTCCTTTCATCTTAAGCAAAAAAAATACATTTTTAAAATTATTCAAAAAAAATTAAATTCGACACTCAAAACTTGAATATTTTTATCTAATCGTATTATTAAAAAATTTAATTATTCTAATTAAATAATATAATTTGTTTCTCAAAATCGCGATTACTAGTATATACTTGTTTAAAGATAATCTTAATCCATTTAAGAGAATTAATTAATCTATAATAAATAAGTGACAGACATGTCCAAAGTAGATTGATATTTTGTCGTTTAGGTGAAATTGTCTTTTTATTGATAAGAACCCACACGAAAGGTGCATTTCTTGACAATGTTTGGACAATTGGGCCAAGATTTGATACGACAATTCGTATTATTTTTATGTTATAATTATATTTAAAATATTATATATTTATTTAAATTTGAATATGTTAATAATTTGTATTATATTGTATTTTGTTTTATGTTTTAATAATTTTTATATCATATACATATCATATAATTTTATTGTGTATAAAATTATCAGGTTTAAAAAAAAAAAACCTTTGGCGGCTTTCTTGTATAATATTGTTATTATACTACTTTAGATTTTCTATATTCTTCTTTATGGTCTGCTTATACCTAATTAATTGCTTTAATTAAGAACTATAATGTTTAGTTTCTTAAGATGTGAATTCTCTACTACATATGCAAGAATTTAGGGGTTTTTACCATGTCATATACACTTTTGTTAATTATTTTTCATATTTAAGTACCATTAAGGTCTTCATTTGGTTAATGTTTTTTATATTTATTTTAAAAAATAAAAAACAATTTTTAATACAAAAGCAAAATTATTTTTTTGAGAATTATAAACAAAATATGTGCTAAATGTTTTAAAATATCAAATGCATAATTCTATAGATTAATTTGTTATAATTAGAGTTTATATCTTAAGTATGTATTCATTTCAAATCAATTATAATATTATATTTTTACTTTTTGCTTTTAATTTGCTCTATAACACTTTTTCAAAAAAAACAAAAAGTAACAAAAGTAAATCAAGTTTAAAACAAATTTTTTTTTTTAAATCAAATCTGATACTTTGAATAAAAGACATATATGTTAACTTATGTTGAGTCAAATACTCATTGAGTAAATTCGACGATTTAGAGAAAGAAAAAACAAATTGATCACCTTTGGTGATTGAAAGAGGGAAGAGGTCAATTCAAAGAAGAAGTTTACAAAAAGATGAAATATTAGTCACTAAAAAAAAAAAAAGGTGGCGGCTCGATCGTGTTTATACGGTGGAAATGGCCATATGGGGTGGGCATTTTTCACGAGAGTAAGGTTTATGTCCTGCCCTAGAGCCGACACTCTCAAATATTTGGAAATGTATGAATTTTTTTTTTTTTAAATTAAAAATATCCGAACAAATATTTATATCCAATATTTATCCCTAATCCAAATAACACAACTCGTACTGATAAACATTAATTGGTCATGCTTTATATTTTTCATTCGTTTTTTTTCCTTCATTTTTACTTAAAAAATCAATTAGAAAGAGCCCAAACCCTCTCCTTCATATTCTAAAATCTTAGAATTAAATGGAATATATACGATTGTGGTCTGACAATAATAAAATGAAGTAAATTCTTCAATGCATCAAAGAATTTAAAAGGTATGTTCTCCAACAGCTTAATAGTTAAAATTTGAGATTTGTTTTTTAAGGAATCTCAAAATTGAATCTTAAAAATAAAAAATACTAAGACTATAAAGATAGGAAGAAAAAAAAATTTTAATTAATTGCATACCTCTATTTGTATTACTCAAGCCCACGAATTTTACATGAAAAAGAAAATTGAAGTAATATATATATAGCAAGTTTGCAAGTTTTTTTTTCTACAATATATGAATCTGACATGCATGTTCTATGAATATCATACAAAAACACATTTATTTATGAATGTGCATGCAAATACCTAATTGGAAATCAAGTTTTAAAAAAGATTAAATTCGAGTAAATTCTATTATTATTATTAGAATTAATGGGTAATCAAGGAAGTTTCACTATACCTGTCAAGTATCTCAAGATTCAACAAAGCCTCGCTAGGCCCCGCCTCTGACTTTGTCCTCACCACCCCACCGAAAAATGGTGCCAACAGCACATAACCTCGTACTCGAACCGGAGCCAACTCGGTCGAACCAGCACCGAACCTAACTGCCAAATGGTGTGCAATATTGCCCCCTGACGAGTCACCCAAGACAAAAACCTGGTCAAAGTCGACAACCTCGCCGTTGAACCATGCATCACTACTATTTTCACTCAAAGCTTGACCTTGCAACCACTTCATGGCACTGGCTGCATCATCCATAGCTGCCGGCAGCCTATGCTCCGGTGCCAACCTGTAGTCCGGCGCGATGACGACCGCGTTGAGCCCCGACGCTAGGCGTAGGCAGGAATTGTGACAGGTTGGCCACATGCGAGAACCTAGGCAAAAACCACCACCATGGAAGAAAATTACGATGGGGAGCTTATTATAATCATTGCCTGGAAAAGATGCTGATGGTGATGTGGGCTTGTAAATTCGAAGATGGAGGTTATGGTTTTTGTCAAACATAGCATCTTTGAAATGAACAGATTTTTCATCGATGATGAGCGGCATGTTGAATTGTATGTTTTTGGACCTGAAAATGGTGCCATCACTCAACAATTGGAGGACTCCCACGCAGTCTTCCACTATGTGAGGAAATGAACCCATTATTTTTTTTTTTCTTCTTTCTTTTTGGTTGTTACTTTGTTGGGTGAGGATGGTTGGCAATGGTGGTGGGGTTTATATAGAGAATGAGGGGAAGGCCGAAGGGGGTGAAAGTGGAGAAACTGTAGAATGGTAAGGGTGATCGTGTAAATTCAATGGATATTAATGGTGGGATCAGGTGCCACACGATTTCATGGTCATTATTTGCTTGATCTTGTTGTTTATTGAATATGGACCATAGATGAGTTTGGGTGGCTCTAGTAATGTTTATTTGGAAGGGAATTTTGTCATCTTGTTTGATGAGCTAGTAAAACTTTTTTTTTTTTTTTGATAATTGGATAAAGGGAGGGGTTGCTTGGGTTTGAACTCAAGACTTCGTGCCCCCAAATCTCTTGGCCACTCAGCCAAGAGCTTGTTGGCATGAGCTAGTAAAACTTGCCAATGGGTCAAGGTTTTTTTTTCTTTTTTTCCTTAAAGAAAAAAAGATATATAGTACTTATTTATTAATTTCTATCAGAAAGTTCATAATATATAAGTCCATGGAAGAAAAGGACTTAATGCATCTATTTCATGATTAAGATACTGTTCAACTTCAATGAAAACAATTTGTTTTTGGATTCTTTTGTATATATAGTCAACTAAATCAGAGGAAATTGGGTTGAAATATCTATTGATATTTCTACAATAAGTATTTTATTGAAGGCTTAAGTTATTATTCAATAAATAAAAATTAAAATTATTAACGGGAAAGTTGAGACTTGATCAGACACTTGTAATTTGAGTATCCATGACATGTTCCTTCAATTTATTTTTTTTTAAAAAGAGAAGTTAAGAATTTCAAACGTTTCAGAATCTAAGGATATATATTTGCAATCGTGCAATCCTTTCTAACTAAACTAAACATGTTCCGCAGCTCCTTCTGCTGCTAAAGGATCCATTGGCAAGTCATTAAATTCCTTCATATTATCTCGTATGGAGTATTATGTAAGTGGGGCATATTTTCAAGCATGAAGACAGACCGTAGCGTTTGTTTTACGAAAAATAATTGTTATATTTTTTTATGTTTGTTTCGTCAAAAATAATTTGATTAATAAAAAATTAACTTATTTTTTTGGTAATTCGAAATGATCTGGACCGACCTAAATTATTATTTAAATAATAAAAAATATTTATATTTAAAATTAATTATAAAAATATATAAATATTAATATAAAAATAAGTTTTTAAATATTTTAAACAATAAAATTGACTTTTAAATCGAGCCAGATCTGAACAAGTAATTTTTTTTTTCTATTTCTTCTATTTTTTTCCTCTTTCTTTGTTCTCTAATCGATTGATTCAATCGATCCGATTATTTCATCACAGTTTACATGTTAACCATACTAACAAAATTTAATATGAAATACTAATTAAATTTCAATGAAGAAACAAAATAAACTCAATTTCTTGAACTTATAATAATTACATAATACTAAAAAAAGTTAGGATTTAGGCAATTGTAAATCCGTCTCTAGATGGAACCTCTTCTATTATTTTGGAATGCTCAACGAATACGATTCACATTAGGAAATGGCTCAGGTTTCAGTTTAGACGCATGCTTAGCCAATTCAGGCGGAGTCCCAAACACATTCCAGAACCGCAGAGTCTCGTCCCCTGCCGCAGTTGCCACAGTGCATCCATTTGGACTCTGGAAGAAAAAAATATGAAATTTTTTCAAGAGCTAAAGAAATAAAGAAAGAAAGATAAAAACCAATTGTGCATATAAAAGCAAAATAATCAATCACCTCAGCCGTGTAAAGTACTCTGGATGTGTGGCCACAGAGCTCTGCCATCTTTGTCATGGATGGATATTTCCATAAACTGAGCTGATTATCTGTAAAACCATGGGTGCTAAGCAGTTCTCGCTCATGCTTATTCCAAAGAAGAGCACAGATTTGTGAACCGGTGTCAACTGAATTCAAGCAAGCACCTGTATGCGTATTCCAAAATCTAATGCACCGATCATTCCCGCCACCTCCTGAGGCCAACAAATGTCCCTGGAATGGGCACCAAGCAAGGGCTTTCACAGCGGCTGTGTGGTCGTCCCGCCTGTGTAGCCATTGAGTTCTAGAGCTAGAAGAGGCCATGGATTTGTCCCAGATAAAAAGCAGGTTGTCATTGCCTCCACTTGCCAATTGTTGACCTGAGGGAGACCATTTCAGGCCACAAACATCGGACTGATGTCCCGTGTAGCATTCGACAATGTGTTCTCGGACCCTAATATCATTGTTGATAATTCTAGCATCCATTCCTCCGGTTGTAAGAATGTGATTATTCCAAGCTAATGCATCTACTCGTGTCTCGTGTTGATGACCATCTCTCAATGTTCTTAGCTGCAAGATGGCAACAAAACTCAATAAAGACTGCTAATAATAACATCATCAACAAAAAGGAAAAACAAATCAGAAAAAATAGGACAAACCTTTCTCTTAACTTGACAATCCCACAGTTGAACATGAGAATTGTTCAGGCCAATTGCAATGTGCCGCCCATCAGGCGCCCAGCTGACACTTGTAATAGGAGCATCTTCGTAATTAACAGTGACAAGTTCTGAGGCAGAACCATTTGAAGCATCCCACAGATATACTTGGTCATTTAGAGCAATTGCAAGCACATTGTTACATCCCCAATCAAGTAAATTCAAGTAAAAATCATCCAAAATTTCAGGGGCATCAAGTGTCTTGTCAGCAGTCTGCAAAATCAAATCCCAAAACAAACTACTATTATCTCATTCTTGCCAATCGAATCAGGTCTAATTAAAAAATCTTCTCCAAACGTCAAAACACTACTACACTAGGTACCCCCAATCCGATTAAAAATCCCATTTAGTTGTTAAGTTTGTTCTTCGTGATCTGCTTCCTAAAAAGTTATTACTAAAAGTATAAACTATAAAGTAAACAAATGACTAAAATCGTAGAAATCATGCATCATATACTTCAAAAAAGATTACAATCTCAATGTTTAACTATTGAAGAAAATTATTTGCTTGCGTTTTTTACACATTACTTCCTGAACCAAAAGGCAAACAACAAAAACGAACCTGACTAATATGCCGCTTTTTCATGATGGGTTTGGACTGATGAGTGGAACCCATTTCACGATAAATCACACCATTACCATCCAACGTGGGTGGCTTGTTCTTGAAAGCCAAGATTCTGGTTCGGTTCATATTCAGGGCCTCAGCTAACCGCTTCTGATAAGCTTCCCTTGACGGAGAACGGACAATATCGGGTTTCCCATTCCCTTTTCTCCCTTCTGTCAACATGTAATGAGCATACCCAAAGTCCATTGCTGACCGATTTGGTATGAACCTATCAAGCTGTTCAAGAAAACATATAGAAATTTAATCAAAACCTCAAACAAACAAAAAAAAAAACCCAAAGAATTTAAAGAATTTTCTATCGTTTTTTTTTCACTTACATCTTCTTGGGTGTTTCTTCTTTGGAGAAGAAGTTCTTGAAGTGGGGTTCTTGAATGCATTCTTTCTTGGTAAAATAACAACTATCTTGATTCCTGACTCTACGAAAGTGGGCGTTTCTTTACAAGTTAAGACAATTGGGGAAGAACAATTTATAAGTGTCGGATCGAATCTTAATTTTGCGAGAATTTTCTCTCTAAAAGGAACGAATGAACCCTTGAGTTAGAGCCTAATTCTGAGAGAGAGTGACATTACTGATGAATCGTGCTTCGTTAAGACTCCAGAGCATTATATAGTAACTGAGCCGGGTTTATTTGGTAGCTTGATATTCACGTCATGTTGCCCGCCGTCATTATTATTTGTATTATTTTAATCAAGGCCGTTAGACGGTAAATAGTATTTACATATGTTTTGTCTTTTTGTGCGAATATTTTTAAATGATTAATCACATATTTAGTCCTTAAATTATACATTTTTTTGATAATTTGTTTGATATTTAGAGAACAAAAATTGTCATGCAGGTATTTGAATTTTTAATCCGTCAACATTTTACCTCTTTGGAATACCGTTAACAATAAATATTCATCAATGAAAGTATGACATGTGACAAAACAATTATATCAATACCACATCATTAGTATTATATTAGAATGAAATAATAAAATTAAAAAATATATATTTAAAAAATTAAATATTGAATTTTTAAAAAATATATAATTTAAATATTTTTAATTTAAAATAATAAAAAAGAAAAATTTTAAAAAGAGAGTTGAAAAAATCAGAAAAAGAAAAGGCATGGAAACGGTAAAAGAAAAGATGTGCTATAAAAAAAATAAAAAAATAATAATTCAAATAATTCAAGTATCAAAATCAAAATGATTCGAACGATTTGAATTTGAAATTGGTCCAAATTTTTTAAGATCTGAACTGACTCAACTTAAACATAACCTGACTTAATCTGCTCAATTGATAAATCTAAACCGTCCAAAATTTTCATCCAATGGCCAACAAAATAAATGAAAATTCAGCTTAAAAAGCCTATCAGCAGCACAAATAAAGACATAATTAAATCCAACCCTTAAGAACAAGAAAATCCAACGGCAAAGAAAGAAGAATTAAGAAAAAAAAAAAACTAAACCTAAATAGCATCAGTCCCTTATAAAATTAAAAAATCATTAAAATTATGATTAATTTATTGAAATGAGTATATTTTCTTTTTAAATTCTTAGTCTATCCATGACCCTAACTCCTATCTATTAAGTAGACCTATTTATGGGTCCGGTACCCTGCCCTGTTCAGTAGATCCAGTTCGTATTGGATCGGGTTTGGACAAAGTATTTTGTCATTTGGATCGGCTCGGTCCGGCCCGACTCAAATTACTATTTATTAAATAAAAATAAATTTTATTTAAATTTAATTACAAAATATATATAAATATTAATATAAAAATAATTTTTTATATTTTTAAATAATAAAAAGGGTTTATACGGACCCGGCCCAAATGGGCTTGGGCAAGAAAAAAATAAAATTTTTGGGCCGCAACCCGACCCATAGATAGGTCTACTATTAACTCATCTAAAAAGGATTTTATATATTATATATAAGCTCTCTTGAATCCACAATCTCCTTGATTCTCTTAACATTATGCATGTCATCTAAGCTCGTTCACATTTAAGTGTATGTATTTTTCTATACTTTCCATAGAGGCTACCACCTCATTTTTACGAACTTATATGATCTAAATACAATTTTATAAAATATAAATTGATCATTTGTACCATGCTTATTATATAATCTTAAGTATAAATTGGTTGCCAAAAGATTTCATGAGAGTTAAATAAGTTGTTCATGGGTCGGCTATGCTAGGTTTGAGTTCGAAAAATTTTATTTTTGTTTGTTCAAGCTTGACTTAGGCTAGGTCGGATCCAAAAGCTCATTTCGTTATTTAAAAAATATTAAAATATTAAAAAATATATATTTTTATATTAATATTTATATATTTAAATTTAAATAAAATTATTTTTTTCAAATAAATAATAATTTGAATCAAATCGGATCGATTTGTGGACAAGTCTAAGTTAACTTGTCGTATCAAGAAGCTTATGGGAAAGAACAAAACAAAATTATATATATTCGTTTTCTATCAAATTGACAACTACAAAAACCATAAATAATATAAGAATTATGCAAATAAAGTATCCACAAAATCTAAAATGGTTTTTGACCCTAAAAGAAAAATACATGCACTTGATGGAAAGAAAAATAAAAAGAGAAATGCACAATTATTAGTTAGCATTAATTTTATAGGCCATTGCAAACAAAGCAACCATATTTGCAGTATTTAAATTGAATGATGCTTGAAGATGAAAACTTAGAATGGGTACATAGAATAGAAGCCAAGTTTCAATTAATTTTATCTGATTTTCTTTATCACTTATGAAAAAGCAATATTATTAATGAAGACTTCCAAAATATATTTTCTCATATCCTCTTTAATATTGTAAAGATTTGCAAAATCTACATGTAAAGAACAGTTTAGATTCTTCAAAATATAAGCAATAAATCATAGGATCCATCATCAACCCTTTTCCTTATATAATTTCATACATGATGTAACCTAACCAAACTTTATCAAAATTGCTTTCATAAAGCTCTTTCTTTTTCCTCATGCCACACCTTGTTACTTCAACATCACTATATAAGGTAAAAAAAATTATCAATTATAAAGTCCCATATGTCCTTTAATTTTTTTAATTATATTTGGTGATCAATTAAAATTTTCACGTGTTGTTAAAATAAATAAATTTATTAAAAATTTATTAAGTCATTTGACAAATCAAAATAAAATATGTGGTTTTGAGCTATCAAAATTCAAAAACTCATAGTTAAACCAAATCAAACTTCATGTGAGTCATTTTTTTTAGCTCTAATTAAACAAAAAAAAATTATAAATAAAACCAAATTCCAACTAAACAAGTTTCAATGATTCATGGATCATCCAATTAAATTTCACTTATAAGTCAACATTTTTTTTATCTTTAATTAAATTAAAATAATTTACGGATATAATTGAAGAGATTAATTCTTGAAGAACTCTGTCACTTTGCATCACCTAGCACTATAAAATAGAGAGTTCCTCTAAACCATTTGACACAGAACGAGAAAGAAATTCTAAAAACAATTTGAAAAAAAGGAGACCTGGAGATAAATTGAGAAAAAATTCCATAGAAAACAATTGGAAGAAAAGAAGATGTGAAAAAATCTTCAAAGTCTAAATATTAAGAAAAATCCAATCTCAATAAGATCGGAATTCAACAAATCAAATTCAAGAAAAAAAAATTTGAACATCATAGTCTAAATATTAAGAATCCTTAAATTGTGACCAAATTCTAAGAATTTTAGAAATCTGTAAATTAAGACGAAAATTTTGAAATATCTAAATTAAGACTAAATTCCAAGAATTTCAAGAATCTCTAAATTGGAGATCAAATTTCAAGAATCCATAAATTTTTAGACCAAATTACAAGAACTTTAAGAAACCCGAAATTCGGGTTTAAATTTATTGAATTCAAAAACAAGTTATCAAAGCCCTTGAAACGATTTTTTGTTAAAAGAATTAGAAAGTCTTAAAAAAATTCAGAAATCGTACTTGCATTTTTTAATTAATTTAAATTATTATTTGACTCTAAAAAATTTTCTTGAAAATGTCAAAAAAAAGTTGAATTTATTTATGAGAAATGTTAATCAATGCCTAGTGATATTAGTTAGGGTGATATACATAGAAATAAAAATGTAATTAATGTATTATTTTTTCTTGAATTCAATAAAAATAATGTATTAAATATAAAAAAATTAAAATAATAAATAAATCATCTTTAACTGGTACCTATAAACATTAGTTAAATAGACTTTTTACTTTCTAAAATTTAAGGAGGTGAAAGAAAAAAATAATTCGAACCTCAAACCAAGATTTTCTTTAAAATAACAATTATTAGATCAAAGTCAAATTATTTACTGTTATAAATTTTTATCGAATTAATTATTCGAGATAAATTTATAATATCATTAATAAGTAATTATTGAAAAAAAATTACCACATCATATTTTTCTATTTTATTGCATTTCCATCATAGTATTAACCACTTTTATCCCTTTTTTTTGTTTTATTTGATATTAATTAATAAGAAGTTAAAAATTATTTTTAAAGTATTAATAAAGTGGATAACGTTTTAGTCAAAATACTTTAGCCAAATTTAGCTAAGGTACAAAGTACAAACAAGCTCACGGTAAACGATTTATAGATTACCAGTAAACATGCTCCGATAAACCGCCATTTTCCAACTAATCAGGAGTTCTTAAAATCATCCCGATTTCAACCGATTTAATCATCAGCCGTCCATTTTCATTTCTGGGGAGAAATCAACCGTCCGTTTTTTCACTTTTACTTTTTTTTATAAAAAAAATTTCTTTCCAAAAAATGCTTACCTCATTTTTTTGTTTCTTGTTGACACGAAAATCGAGAAAACCTTACAAAAAACAAAAAAACTGAATAAAACAAACAAACAAACTCCCCAACAAACAAACACCCAAAAAAAAAAATTAGGGTTTCCATTTTCCGATTTTTTTCTTTCTTTCATTTTTTACCTCTCTCTCTCTCTCTCTTTGAATTTGCTTCCCTCCAAAGTCGAAACGCCATTGCAATTGTTACCATTTTCTCTCTTGGAATTTTTTTTCCGCTCTGTTTGGTGACAGACGATTGATTTTCTTTCAAAGAAGAATTGTAATAAAATTAAAATTAAAAAGGGCTTGATTTTTCTTCAATGGAGGTTAATTTTCCCGGGAAAATTTGCCTCCTTTTCCAGCTTTCTCTCTCTCTCAGCTTTCTCGGTTGGTTGCAATTTTTTCCTCTATCTTCTTCTCGCTCTTCATTTCTCTCTCTCTCTCCTTTTCCTAGAAATTTTCTTTTTCGGTAAGATTTCTCGAGAAATGTTTTAACCAACCGAAAATTATCACACAATGTATCTTTGTTAGTTAGTAACTTTTAAGAAAATTAATTTTCCTTTAAAATTTATGCATAAGAAAAGGAACTTTAGTTACATATCTTTATTCTTTCATTTATTTCTTGTTTAATTTTGTTGTTTTATTTTTATTTCAGGAACTTTTCTTTGTGTTGATTGATCCAGGAGGAACTTATATAGGTGTTGGGTGGAGTCAAAACAGAAAGGAGGGGAATTTTTTTTGGAGGATCTAAGATTCAAGAGAAAGAACTTTAATTTTTTCATTATTTTGTGCAGATTATTTTATTTTAATTGTTAGTAAATAATTAGATTGCTTGAGTTTGAATGCATATATTGGTATATGGAGTCAGAAGTATCTTCACCTCCAAGGGATTTAGCAAAATGTTGTGATTGCAGTTGTATTACTTGTTCTTTGATTGCTGATCCTTCGAATACTTGGTTTCGGTCTGTGAAACGAAAATATGATGAGTTTGAGACTGGAAATGGGCTTTATGTTCCCGGGTTTGATCTTTATTCCAATGCTAGAGTCCAAATTGTGAATGAATGTGCTGCTTTGCGGGAGATTGTTAGCAGCCAACAAGCAGCAATACAGGACTTGTATACAGAATTGGAGGAAGAGAGAAATGCCTCATCATCAGCTGCAACTGAGGCCATGTCGATGATATTGAAGTTGCAGAGAGAGAAGGCAGAGATCCAAATGGAGGCAAGGCAATTCAAGCGTTTTGCCGACGAGAAAATGGCACATGACCAGCAGGAGATAATGGTTTTGGAGGATCTGTCATATAAGAGAGAGCAGGCTATTCAAGCTCTTACTTGTGAAGTGCTGGCTTACAAGCATAGGATGATGAGTTATGGGCTTACGGAGGCAGAGGCTGAAGGTGAAAAGGATGGTCAGATTCGGAATCTGAGTGTGGCTGAGAACTTTGGTGCCCAAGTTGATCTTCCTGAATTTGATTATCCACCTCTAAAGTGCAATTTGAATGAGAATCCTGGTGATGATGTTGAAGATGTTGAGAAATATGCATTCGGTGAGACCCCTCGTGCCCGAGAACACTTAAGGAATCTGGAACAAAGGATCTGCCAAATGGAGAGGACTCCCAGAAGCAGTCAGCTGAGTCAGCTGAATGGAGATTTTCCCGGAACAAAGAATGTTTTGGAGAAGGTGATAGTCGGTCACTCTCCTAAGCGTTCAAGACATTCAAGGAGGCTTTCAACTGATAGTTCAAATTCGGTCCTGGCTAAAGAGATGGGTTCAGAGTTTACCAGTGATTCTCCCAGGTTTAACATTGGTCCTCCCAGGTTTAATACTAGCTTCAAGAAGGTGGAGTTCGTTTCAGAAATGGATGAGATTTCCAGCTCAAGAAGAATGGATAATGCTTCAGCAGTTGGAGATGATATGAGTGACAGAGTTTATACGATTGATTCTGTCTATAATGGGGTGCCATATAACAGAACCGCCGAACCCAAACCTGGAGTTGGAATTTGTGATGATTATGCATCCACTCCAAGGGAGACATTTAATCTGCCTGATGTTTGTGATCCTGATATCAAGAAGCTCTACATGAGGCTTCATGCCCTTGAGGCTGACAGGGAATCAATGAGGCAAACAATAATTTCAATGCGAACTGACAAAGCACAGTTAGTATTATTGAAAGAAATAGCTCAACATTTGTGCAAGGAAATGTCACCAGAAAGACAAGTGGCTGTGAGGAAGCCATCTATTCTTGGAAGCGTTCCGTTCATGCCAGTCTTCAAGGTAATCTTTGTTTGTATAAACTGTTTTTTTTTTTTTTTTTTGTATATATTTTTTATCGTCTAGTTCAGTTATTGACATTCTCATGTCTGTATATTTTGCACTGTGCAATTTCATGTTGCTTTATAATTGAGATTTTACAATATAGTTTGGCTTCAACTCTCTCTCTCTCTCTCTCTCTCTTTCTTGTGTCTGTATGAGTGCTTGTTGCTCTCTGTATTAACTGTTCTTTTATTTGTAATATTCTCTATGACAGTTGAAATAGCATAAATTTACTGGCCTAAAGGTGTTTTTCAATATGAATTGCATATTTAGGAGACTAATTAACAATTTCTTAAAGCTGCCTAAGTATAGAAGGCTATGCAGAAATAAGCTACATATATAATTACTTTCTTTGGGTACAAAGGAGGTTGAAGCCTAGGGAGATTGGGGAAGGGGAATTGCAAGTGCTAAGGATCGATCCCCAGCTTTGCAAGAATCCACCTCCTAAGAGAGGTTGGTGATCCATTTGAGCTAAGCTCTAAGTTCACATATATAATTACTTTGCTTACATGAACAACCGAAATAATGAAGGTCATCATCTGGTTGTATCTTATCTGTAGGTCATTTTTCCTTCTCACCTTTCATACTTTGTTGCATCAAAAGCCTGCCCCTTCTGTTTACTACTCATATCTGTATTCTGTACTTATTGACTTTGTTGTTACCATTTTTTTATTTCTTTTCTCTACTCATTTATTCACTGAACTCTGGTATTATTTTAATTCCTATATAGCAATCATATGTTGAAGAATCAAATTTGGGTTGTAACATAGCTACTTTTTATGTTTGTCCAAGGTTGACATAATAGCAGTTGAATGGAGCAAGCTTTCATGAACAAATTTGTTTCTTTTACTCATTTAATATCAACTTTCTTCCACTTGTTTTGTTGAATTTTCTTATCTGAAACCCGTCTTTGAATGTTGCTCTTTACATTGTTGGAAGCATCATAAACAGAACATGCCTTAATGTTTCATCAATAGAGCTATTCTATGTTTTCCATAATCTGAGCATCCTTGTATTTCTTTTGATGTATTTCCACACTGCCGCTTAAAGTTTTAGCATCTTTTGATGTTTTTTTTTTTCTTCCTTTCAGTGGATTGTGTCCTTCGTTTTCTGGAGGCGAAAAGCTCGTCGAAGCAAGTAAGTATAATATGTGTTATATACATAGTTAACTATTTGGTTTGACATGTTTTAAAACTGACATTTTGGTTTTTCTGTTTTTTTTATCTCTATTAAGCAAGCATTATTAGGTTGAAACTAACCAACTTAGTATTGCGTTTTACAGCACAGCGAAATCAAAACAAATTATTCTGGTTCAATATGCAAAGAGAAAGAAATGCAGTCTCTTAACATCTACCATTTAAGACAGTAGCATTTTAATAGTTGGCCTTGAAACAATAGAGATGCAGGTGTAGGGAGGGAGCATGGACTTAGATACATGATTTTTTATGTTCTTGTGAAATCTGTTTAGTTATTGTAGTTAATATTGGAAATTGACATTGAAGTTTATCAGCATTATTATACCCTAGAGAAATGTTAATATTGGTGTTTGATTCGTTTTTGTTCATATTTCTTCTTTAATTATATAGGTACCTGTATGGATTGTCACCAAACAATGTTGGCTTGCTAATGCTTCTAGACAAGGGCTCTCGACTGAGGCAGTGGAGATGCCTTTCTAGCACACAAGTGTGAAATATGATTCTTTCACTTCATTGTCCAGATGAAGCCTATAATCATAAGTTCATAACTGAGAATGCTGAATGAGTTTGATCAAGCTATCGCGTGTAGACTTTGCATCCATTTTTTATGGATTCCTTGGTGCAGAATTTGGTATATTGTGCAGTGTTCTTTTATTCATTTTTTTTTTCTTTATTGAGATTGAATACATTTCGCTGCTTGATCAGCAAAACATGGATGCATGTGAGCATACTCGCTCATATAGTTTGCTGGATTTCGGCTTGAGGTATGTGTCTAATGGCGATCTACTCCTGTATATTTCAAATTCTTGTATGATTCTCATTCAAGTATGAGGTGTTTATACTTTTCTAATTCAAGCAATGGCTAGTTTGCAAGAGTTATTGATGCTAGTCTCATCATGATTCTTGTTTTAATTGCTGCTTTGTTATTTTTATTTCTTTCTTTGGCTATACCAAGCTGCCTGCTTCATATGCTTTTTCTCTTGGAAGGATGAAAAGGGGAAAATAGATTATAGAAGAAATATCTCAAAGAACCTTTGGATTAGGAACTTTGAAAAATTAAATATTCTTTTGTCAATGCAGGTCCTATATTATTAAGAAACTTTTTATTGCTGTATTTCGCCATCTCTCTCTCATATTAAAGCCGTAATTCTTTCCTAAAGTTTGTTTATGTTAATCTGAATTACAATTGATTAGCTTCAGTAGGATGTAGGATACTGTTCGATTTTGCTGCCCGATTTATATCCAAGTAAAGCAGACTCTTCGGTAAAACCTAACCCCTCCTTATAGCCTGTTAATCTGGCCTCGATATTACATAGATGTGCTAGTTTTTGGACCATGTCTTACATGACAAATTCAACGCTGCTGAGTTAGTAGAGCATGCAAGATTGTTATTATTATTTACTTGTGCTTCTAGATAAAGAATTGTATCTCAAATCCGCGATGTTTGTTGACAAGATTACTGAACTTTAATTATTGCTCATGCTTTTATGTATGGTCCCTCCTGACTTTTGGGACCAAAGCAAAAGCTTTTACATCGTTAGTACTTATTGTTAGGTTGGAACTTGGAAAACATCCTGATCAGACATGTACATGCGCAGGACACAGATATGTGAAAAGATTCTGTTTTTAGGTCATTACTTAGTTAGCCATGTTAGAACTTTGCAATCTGTTTTCTACGTCTTCTTTTCTTTTGGACTAGCTTCTGGATTTGTGCTTTTGTTTTCGATTATGGGCACTTTCGTTGCCCCCAAACCCAGCAAACTGGGAATACACGAGGAAACTACCCAAATCATAGCCAAAATCAATGACCCTTTAACGTAATAACATCATATCATTGAAGATTTGAAGCCTCAATTTCAAACTTCAGCTTAGATTGTATGGGACAAATTCAGTTTACCTTTACTTTGGAAGTGGCCATAAAATAAATGAAATCGTTTAACCAAGTTCCATGTTTAACAAGTTATTTACTAGTTACTACCACTACTATTTGATTTTTGTTATTTTGCTTGCCGTCTTCTATCATACAAATAAACTTTTAAATAAATAAATGTTCAATTAATTCATAGTTTAGCATGATTTAAAATGCAATACCAATGCAATAAGAGATTAAAAGGAGTTCTTAGGTTTTTTTAAGTGATTATTGTAGGTGTAATTTTTGGTTATAGTCACCTGGAAGAATTTCAAGAACATAAAGTTTAGCATGCTATAAGAGATAAAGCAATAATATCAATGCAACCAATAGGGTAGATTAAGAAATTAAATAGAATAAAATTTTCACCAATAAACACATAATTTGTACAAAGTTTACAAAAAAGTGATTCAACATGGTCTAATTGTTCACATCATCTTGCAAAAAGTTGCCTACTATAATTTTATTCTTTATACCATTTTTTCCAAAAAAAAAAAAAAATTTTGCAGTGGAATTTGCTCCAACAATTTTCACAAAAAAATATCTTGATGGACAGATGAATAGCTCACAATTTTTTTTTTTATATATAATATAGCATGTAGATTGTCAAACATCAGACAAAAAAACACAAAAAGAGACTAAAAAGAAATTGCTATTTTGCAATGCGAAAGTAATAATCAGCTGAGCGTTGCATCCTTTATGAGCTTTTTATCAAACAAAAAGTTCAATCCTTTGTCAAAGGATGATTCAAACTTTAATTGACATCCTTGATTTGAATATTGTGAAAAGATATGGAAATGGTGACAGCAAAATAAAATGTCAGTATTTCCAAAGAAATGTTGTCGGTATTGTACCCAAGTTTTTTTTTTTTTGTCGGCGGTTCTGCTGGAAATATTTCTTGTGGAATCTGTGTTAAAGCTGGTGAAGATGAATGTTCTTGTGGAATCTGGAAATATTACGGAGATGCACGAACATATTAGGATCAGAAACACCAGTATCCATAGCCATGTCGAAAAATGATTGACAATTTCTTAATCGTTCAAAGACTAAACTTAAAAGATATAAACATCTGGATAACCCAAAATCTGTTGGCAAAATTATCTTTTTAACTAAAAACAAATCGCAATAAAACTTGAAAACAATGCAGGGATCCAAAGATTCAATAGATAAAATAAGCCTAACAAACAGAAAGATGGCAAAAAAAAACATAGAAAAACAGAAATAAAACATCAAATTTTAGGAATACAACAATTCTAGAAAAACACCATCCAAACATTATCTAACAATAATAAAAGATGACTGAAAAAAAAAAAAAAAAAAAACCATCCAACAAAGAAAAATTTTTGAAACCTTTTTACGAGTTTTTTTTTTAAGAACAACAACAAAGCTAAGAAAACCCAAAGTGCAGAAACAAACGAAAAAGAAAAGAACAAGAAAAACAGTCCAAAAAAAAAAACTTAGCAGAATGACCACCATGCCCGAAATGAATGAGATTAGATATCTCACTCCATCAAAAGTAGATCGGTAATTTTGCATACAATATAAAAATAATAATTAAAATATGATATAAATATATAAATATATCAAAATTTATATAATATAAATTATTAATATATTAAAATTTATATAATATTATAAACACAATTATATTATTAAAATATAATAAAAAAATAACACTAACAATTAAGAATACATATATTACTAAACTTAATCAAAAGAATCTAAAGTACAGTGAGACTCATACCTCCTCACCTTCCCGCCAATTGTCAACAGTGAAAAACAAAGAAAAAACCTTTTTGGAAAAGAAGATAAAGTGGCAGGCCATTTGCCAAAATATTAATGAAACTATAGGCCTAAAATTGATCCAACCTTAAAAGTCCACAAATGAAAGAAAGAAACGGTAATGAGAAGAAAAGAAGAGGCCCAAATAAAGCAGCAAGGATAAAAATGGTCCAACTTGAAAAAGATATAAAAAAAAAAAAAGTTGGTAGATGGGCTAAGTTTATAGAAGCAAACTGGCCTAATGAAAAGTTCTGTAAGAATCAATGCTTTTCTTTTATTTCTTTTTATTTTTTTTTCCGTCAGAAACCGTTTCTTAGAACCCAAATAAGAAACGGCGTTTCAGAGCAAGCAAAACTGCAAAACCCTTATAATACTCTTCCCTCTTCATCTAACAAAGCAAAGCAAGCCCCAAGAACAAAAACCTTAAACAATGCTAAGCTGTAGCAGAAGCTTACTGTCTCAAACCATAAAAAGAAAAACCAAAACCAAGAACAAAACCAAACTAAAAACCAACAAAAATGTTTCTAGAAAACAAAATTTCATTGCCAAAAACCAGCAGCTTGAAGATAATGAAGAAGAAGAAGAAGAAGGATTCAACCTCAAATCCTCAGCTCCATCACATTCTCATGGGGTTCAGCCATTGGGAAACCTTTACTTCAACCCTGGCTCTATTAACTCAAGAAACATTGGCTTAGGTAATGTCCAAATCCTGTCTGATGAGCTTGTTCTTGAAATTTTAGGCCTTTTGGAAGGAACCCAGTTAGGTGTTTTAGCTACTGTTAGCAAATCTTTTTATGTTTTCACTAGCCATGAACCCCTTTGGAGGAATCTTGTATTGGATAATCTAAAAGGAGGATTTTTGTATAATCGGTCATGGAAAGTTACTTACATAACTACTTTTTATCCTTCATTTGATGTTTCGAAGAGTACCCGTTTTTCGGGTCTGAGAATAAGGGATTTTTATTCCGATTATTTGTTTCAGAGTTGGTTATGTGCTAATCTTGAAATGAAACCAGAATGGCTTGAAAGAGATAATATAATTCGAAAAAGAGGGATTAGTGTGGATGATTTTGTGATGAACTTTGAAGAACCTAATAAGCCGGTTTTGTTGGAAGGGTGTATGGATAATTGGGATGCATTGGGAAAGTGGGATAGAGATTATTTGGTTAATTTATGTGGTGATCTTCAGTTTTCAGTTGGACCCGTGAAGATGAGGCTAGAGGATTATTTTAGCTATTCGGATCAAGTAAAAGAAGAGAGGCCGTTGTACTTATTTGATCCAAAATTTGCGGAAAAAATTCCATCTTTAGGTTCGGAGTACGAAGTTCCAGTGTACTTCAGAGAGGATTTGTTTAGTGTTTTGGGTAACGAGAGGCCAGATTATAGATGGATTATAATTGGACCAGCTGGGTCTGGTTCATCCTTCCATATTGATCCTAATTCAACATCTGCTTGGAATGCGGTGATCAGAGGATCTAAGAAATGGGTTTTATTCCCGCCTGATGTGGTTCCTCCAGGGGTGCGCCCGAGCCCAGATGGAGCGGAGGTGGCATGTCCTGTTTCAATAATTGAGTGGTTCATGAATTTTTATGGTGCAACGAAGGATTGGAAAAAGAGACCTATTGAGTGTATTTGTAAGGCTGGAGAAGTGATCTTTGTGCCAAATGGATGGTGGCATCTAGTGATTAACCTAGAAGAATCCATTGCCATTACACAGAACTATGTTAGCAGGTATGGCTTTCTTCTTCCTTCTCTTTTATTCATTAGTTTATTACACGGTTTATGAAGACTCATAACTACAGTCTCTGAGTTTAACTTTGATATTAGTATCAAAAAATGACATCTGTTTTGACCTTTTTGAAGCTCATTTGACATGGACTTCCATTAGGATTAAATGCCTTAACTAAAGAAATACTTTTAGAATCTAGGAAAAATCTTAGTCATAATTTTTGGCCATTCCCTCAACATCCAAAATAGCATGTGGAATTGGTTATAAACTCTATTACATGGACTCGGCACTTCAGGGTGCCATACCCATGTTGACATGACACGGGTGCCGACACAAGATATGTGTCTGACTCGCCATGCCAAATATTGATTCTTCTTCGCACGAAGAATAAAAACACAGCTAAGGAAGAGAGGGTCGCATGGAGGAAAATTAGCTAGCTAAGGAAGAGAGGATCGCATGGAGGAAGATTGCTAGGCTAATCTTGTTGTTGCGCATTGTTGTTGAGCGACCTGGGCTTCTCAGCTTTTGCAACATGACAGCTTAGGACAATAAATGGAAAATGGAAACTCTGTCTTTTAGAGAGAGATAGGTAGAGATAGAGAGAGGAATGCTTGCAGCTAAAATAGAGAAGAAGAGGTGGAATATATGATAGAGTAGGGTTTCCTTTTATTGTAAATTGGGCTTCAAAATTTTTAGGCCTACAATCCATTACCTTAACGAAACAATTAATCTTAATATGGCCCAGAAAAACAATAGGATTGTATTTGAACCTTTTTATATCTTTAGCTCTTGCTTGATTTATGAAGTCCGGCTTCAGTTTGTAGGGTTTAAGGGTACTAAAACAAAAATATTTTAACTATTTAAAATCAATTTAAGAAAAAATAAATTTAAGTATCAAAAGATATTTAAAGAAAATTTTTTTATTGGTTTTTGGTAAGGGGAAAATAAAAAATAAATTTTATATACACAGGAAATTATATTAATATATTTTTCTTGATATTTTTAATTACACGTACCTCTATTCTGTTTTTGAATTCTTTTTAGACGACTCCGCGAGTCCAAAACTTTGAGCAAATAACGAGTCTGACCTTAGATACATACACGTATTGGATTCCCGCACCTGAGTCCATGTAACATTCGTTATAAATTGAGTTCGATTGTGAAGTTTGGCTTTAGAATGTTGTTGTAGTGATTGTGATAAAAAGAAGGGTAGCTTTGCCTGTTATAGATAAATAAAGTAGAGCAGTGGTTGAGTTATTGTTGAAGAAATTAAGGCTGTTCTAGCTTATTATCGCTAATAACTATTCAAAGTTTCGTAAGGATTAGTTTTTCTAATTTGAATCTCTTTCGCTCAGCATTATAAGCATAATATTTCTTTGAATATTTCTCCTCTGACCTTACTTGTACAAGCCTTAAATAAATTGGAAACAAAGACGGAATGTTTGAGAGTGTTATAAGAATAAATTTCACTGAAGCCTAAAAAATATGTAATTATGAGTACTTCAAGGGCCTTTACATGTGACATGTCTAACACTCTAACTATTGCTCTGGACACATGAATTTGCTGCAGTCCGTGACGTGGCACCGAACCTTCTTCTTATGACATCAGTTACTGTACTTTTCATTGCTATGATTTTTTATTATTATTATGTGAAATGGATGCCTGTGGCAAAGATTGTGCAAAAGTTGATAACCTCTGTAAATCTCACTGCAATAATAGTCTCACTGTCATTTGGCATCCTAAACTCACCTTATTTAAGGATAGTATACTTGCCTCTTTGATGTGTGCAACCCTGGCCTCCTATGTGGTTATGAACTTCTCCTATGCTCCCTAGGTGAATTTCATGTGGTATATGGTGGAGCACTGATAAAATTTGTTTAAAGAAGAAAAATATTCTTATGCTTAATTGTCTGTGCTTTGGACTATGTTGGTCCGACTCTTCATTTTTCTTGAAATATCCGTGTCCGACGCATATCTGGACATGGGTATAGCGATATAATCCTCCAAGGACTCTCTAAATATATGGAAATCTTGGAAAAAAAACTGAACATATCCGTATCAGACACATACCTATGTCGCCACACTTACACCCGAGTCCGAGTAACATAGGCTTTGGATACTTTTCTCCCTCAACTTTTTGCATGATCTGTAATTGAGGGTTCGGGTTTTTTTTTTTTTTGGGAGGGGGGGGGTGATTTTATTTTTTCCTTTTAACACACTGTTAAAGTGTTCTATACTTAGTTGCAGTATTAGCACATTTCGATTGAAATAAAATGCTCAGTAAGAATTTAGTTATGTGGTCTATTGATTGATGTGAGTTCTTGATACATAACAAAACCCGGGGTTCAACAACATGATCCATAGGCTCAATATTACAGGTTCTGGGATATAATATCCGTGTCTTATCAAAAACTTCAGTCTGGGGCAAACTATTATACATAACAAAACCGGCTCCCATGGTAGTTGCATTCTTAGCAAGGATGTCTGCTCAGGTATTCCCTTCATGATAGACTTGCCTCACCACTTGGACCTGCAGCTGTTTCATGAGGCATCTGCAGATGAGGCTATATTATCGTTAATTGATTTGTATAGGGCTTGTAGGAAATATTACTTATTAGATGTTTGAATTTTATGATACTTTTCTTCGAAAATAAATGTGCAAGTAGCATATTATCGGCAGAAAAAGAAGATCACAGATATTTGTTTCTTTTTTTTTTTATCTATTGCAGGAGAAATTTGATGAACGTCCTAGATTTTGTTAAGAAGCCAAATGCTAGTGAGCTTGTTTCTGGGACAAGAGACAGAATAAATTTGTATGAAAAGTTTAAGAATGCTATAGAGGCTTCTTTCCCAGGAACAATTGATGAACTGACACTGAAAGCAGAGGAGAAAAAGGCTCAGCAGAAAAAATTGTCTTTCTGGGATTCTGTGACTGATTCCAAGGTGGGTGCTTTCAAGTTCTCTTTCTAAAGGAACACCGCCGTAAAGGGGGCCACCGGAGAACGACAAGAGACTAGAAAACAGTCATTGTTCTTGCCTTCAGGCTTTCCAGAAAAGTATGAATTGTTGTTCAAAACAGTTTTGACATTAATTAATTTTAATATTTTTGTACTTCAATTCTTTTTCTGTCACACTAATGCCATTGCTCTCTACTTGAAAATTTTCATATTGGTTATTCAAAGCAAGCTGCTATAATGCTATGGTGGAAGGGCGGCCCTCAGCTGAACCTATGAACTTCATTGATCGACCATAACTTTGCTAAGCATTGGGTTGCTTAAAAAAATACAGAAACTCAATATAAGTCCCATTGTTTTCTCATATTAATGAGACATGAGAAATTTCTATAACAATTAATTATTTCAATTAAGCCTAGAGCTCTTCGGTCAACGGCTTAAAATATAGAATATCATTCCAACAGAAATATTGCCCACTTACTAAAGCAACTTTGAGGAGGACATGTACCGCTCAAGGACTTCCAATCATGAAATCATGACTATGATTAAGTTGTGTTTTATCTTTAAGACAAATTTGAAGGGCAAAGCAATGAAAACCAGATTGAAGGGCATATATATATATATATATATATTTATATATTCCCAAGCTTGATAAATGGGATAGCTCCAAGAATACATTTCGAATGAACAGAATTATCACAATCTGAACAATAGTAGAACCAGTGCTTTGGGTGTCTTTCTTCCTCGAATAAAATCATAATAAACCTGATTAGGATCTGAACGATCAGGATAAGTTAGAATGAGAGGGTGTTTGTCATACTTGTACCAAGCCATTTGTGGTAGCGTGAGACATGAAAAGTTTAAGATGAATTTATGACCACGCATACATATAAAGAAAAGTGAAGGTTTCCAAGAACATGCTTCAATTTAACAGATTTAGGAATGAATGAACATTTGATCACACACTTTCCATTAATCAGTAAACGTATATAAATACAAGAGGAGAGTAATCAGAAAGATTTGTTACAGATTCTATTAGCTAGAAAAGTTTAAAACTAACTCCTTAGTTTGCTATGTATAGCTAATAAAGATTTGAATAAACAAGATAGAATAAGTTACAACAGTTTCCTAAAGCTAAGGAGATCAGATAGAGTAGATAACAGTATGTTATTATGCCCTCTCAAGATGGAGGTCTAGAAAGAAGTCCAATCTTGAACTTGAGTTGAAGAAAACGTTGTTGAGGAAGATGCTTTGTAAGAGCATTAGCAATTTGATCTTCAGAAGACATGAGTAACACGAAGAGCACCACTTTGAACTTGATCTCAAATAAAATGAAAATCAATTGCAACATGCTTCATTCTTGAATGAAAAACTGGGTTTGAACAAAGTTGAGTGACCCCAATATTGTCAGAATAGATTACTAGACAGCAGGGAAGCTCAATACCAAGATCAGATAAAAGATAACAAATCCAATTTAGTTCAGCATCAATATTAGCAACAGATCGATTCTCTGCCTCAGTGGAGGCTCTAGCTACAGTCCTTTGCTTTTTAGAACGCCAGGACACATGATTTTTACCAAGATAAACAACAAGGCTCCTGTTGAGCAAAGAGTGTCTTTGTCCCCTGCCCAATCAGTATCAAAAAACGCATGTAAACTGATGGATGAGTCATGATAAATTTGTAAACCGTCATCAATGGTACCAACCACATAACGTAAGAGCCGCTTTACAAAGGACCAGTGCTCATTTGTTGGGCAATGCATATAATGGGAGAGCTTGTTAACAGCGAAGGCAATATCTGGCCGTGTGATTAATAAATACTGAAGGCTGCCAACCACTTGTTGATACTTAGATGGATCAGATAGAGGAGCCTGAGTTCAACATGAGAGAAAGGCTGGTTGGCATTGGAATGAGAACATATTTGGCTTCATGCATCTGTGTTTGAGTTAAAAGGTCCATAATATAACGCCTTTGAGAGAGTAACTGATAGGATCCAAGATGGCCCAATCTCATGGCAATTTCTATATGGGCCAAGATCCAAGAAGATTTAGGAAACATGGAAAGAATGGGTGGAATTCACTTGGGCCATGTTGCAAGTTATTCAGGAAAGACTTCAACATGCAAGATGGCCCAAGTGAATTCCACCCATTCTTGCCATGTTTCCTAGATCTTCTTGGATCTTGGCCCATATAGAAATTGCCATGGGATTGGGCCATCTTGGATCCTATCAGTAACATACCATTTTTGTTTGGGACAACCTCTACACCCAAAAAATAAGTTAAGAACCTAGGATCCTTAATAGAAAACCTCTGAGCAAGAGCAGTGACAAATCGATTCACTATGGTAGTAGTGTTACCCGTAAGAATTATGTCATCTACATAGACAAGAAGATATGGAATATGACCAGCAGCATTGAAGACATATAGTGAAGCATTAGCATGTGAGTTCTTAAATCTAGAAGAAAGGAGAAAATTTCGCAGTTCCTGATACCAGGCCCAAGAAGCTTGTTTCAGGCCATAGATTGTTTTGCTGAGTTTGCATACATGCGATGGGTTGTCTTTATCAACAAATCCTGGTGGCTGTGACATGTAGACATTTTCGGAAAGGTGACCTTGAAGGAAAGCGTTGTTTACATCAAGTTGTCTTAATGACCAACCACGACTCACTACTATACTGAGCACAGCACGAATGGTGGTTGGTTTCACCACAGGGCTGAATGTTTCATGATAATCTATTCCAGGACGTTGGTGAAAGCCCTTTGCTACCAGACGAGCCTTGAACTGTCAACAGAACCATCAGATTTGCGTTTAGTTCTAAAAATCCATTTACATCCAACAAGGTTGTGTTCTGTATTTGGTGGAACTAACTCCCATGTTCCATTCTTGACCAAAGCATTGTACTCTTCAAACAAGCCTGACGCCATTTATGATCTTTGAGAGCTTTGGTTACCGTTGTTGGTTCAAGGTCATTGGTTTTGGAGAGTTGAGTGTGAAGGTTCATTTTTTTTAGGGGTTTGAGGATGTTGTTTTTGGCTCTAGTTGTTATTCTGTGAATGGTTTGTGATTGAGTTTCAAGTGGGTGATTACTTGATGTTGGTTGTTGGGAAGGTATGTGAGTGACAATTTCAGGTGAGTTTGGTGCAGACAAGGTGACGGCCATGGGTGATAATGTTGGAGCTTCGCTAGACAACTGCTGAGGATCGTCCACTGCGGATGGTGTATTGAGTGGCGAGACCGGAGATGTGGAGGAGACACGAAGTGGTTTTGGAATCCAAGTGTTAATGGAGTTGAGCTGGGAACGAGGTGATTGTTTAGAGAGATGTATGAAAGGAAACGAGGACTCAACAAACTTAACGTTCCTAGAGACATAGATTTTGGAGGTTGAGGGATCAAGACAATAGTAGGCACTTTGAGTTAGAGAATATCCTATGAAGACACATGGTTTGGAACGAGAAACTAGTTTGTGAGTTGTATATGGTCTGAGTGAGCCAGAGGTAACAAAGACATCCAAAGATTTTTAGTTTGAGGTAATTGGGAGAAGTTCCAAAAAAAAAATTCATATCGAGAGAAGAGATTGAGTGTGGGTGTTGGCATGCGATTGATTAAACAAACTGTTGTGGCAAATGCATGAGACCAATAAGCTAGAGGAAGAGAGGCATGAGTGAGTAATGCTAACCCAGTTTCGACAATGTGAAGATGTCTTCTTTCAGAGAAACTATTGTGTTCAGGTGTGTAGGGAGGTGCCGTGAGATGAGAAATGCCATTGGTTGCAAGGAAATTGGCAAGGGCTATGTATTTTCCACCATTATCAGAGTAGAGTGTCTTGATATTTTTGTCAAAGTGCTTTTCAACGATGGTTTTAAATCGAATAAAAATGGCTTTGACTTCTTCTAATTTTTACTTAAGAGGGTAAAACTAGACATATTTGGTGAAGTGATCAATAAAGATTACATAGTATTTAAATCCATCATTTGAAGTTATTGGTGAGGTCCAAACGTCTCCATCATTTGAAGTTATTGGTGAGGTCCAAACGTCAGAAAAGATAGTTTCAAGAGGTTGAGATGAGAGGATTGTGGATGTTGAGAATGATAATTTATGGCTTTTATTACAGAGACAAGCATTACATGAGAAATCAGATGGGACAGAGCTAGCGGTGCCTAGGTGATTACTAGAAATAATGTGTTTTAAATTTGAAAAAGCTGGATGGCCTAGTCTATGATGCCACTCAGATGGGGAAGTCTTTATACTAGAAAAGGCAAGAAGTGGGGAAGAGATCGGCCACTCATATACGCCATCTTTCGCGTAGCCCTTCAGAAGTGCTGCTCCCATGCGAAGTTCCTTCACAATAAAAGAGATAGGAAGAATTCAATGGAAACATTGTTTGTGTTACAAAATTGTGAAATTGAGATTAGGAACACAAAGAACATTGTTTAATTGAAAAGTGTTTTGAGAGTCTGTTGTGAGAGAGGTAGAACCAGTGTGAGTAATGGGGAGACCCGAGCCATCTCCGATCATAATGTCATCTGAGCCATGGTATGAAGTATGTAATGAGAGGTTGTTTAGATCAGAGGTAACATGGTGAGAGGCGCCACTGTCCAAGAGCCAAGATGTATTAGGAGAACTAGCTGCATAATGTGCCCGTGGTTGCCATGGTGAAGTAGGATGATTGGTTGGAGTAGTGGAGTTGATGTTGGGGGATGGAACTGGTACCAGCCAAAATGAGGGACACATTTTGGCAGTATGGCTTTGTATTCTGCAGATTTGGCAGTATCCCAAGTACGGATGAAAAGGACGATTTTCAGGAGATGAAGTTGGTCCACCATTTGTTTGTGTGGAATACCGATTTCCAGGAGATGAAGTTGGTCCACCATTTGTTGTTGTGGAATACCGATGTGTATTGTTGTTGGAGGAACGCCAAGAGCAGTTGTTGCCCGAGCCTGATGAAGGCGCCAGTTTGATGAGTTTCGACTGGCAGGATTCGTAGTGGCTGGAAAGTGAGATGGTTCTGGCTTTGTTGTTAGCAATGATGCTTCAAAGTTAAGCAGTTTTTGGTGAAGCTCTTCAAAGGTAATTGAGGAATTCTGGCTTGAACAGCACAAACTAGTTCCTTGTAATCATCATCAAGGCCGTCGAGAACATTTTTCGTGAAATCCTCTGCATCAAGTGGTGCTCTAAGAAGAGCAAGTTCATCAGCTCGAGCTCTTATTGTCTGCAAAAATTTGGACACGCTTTCAGAGCCCTTTGTAATCTTTTTTAGTTGGTTTTTAAGCTGTTTGATGCGTCCACGAGAGGGCTTTTCATAGGTGTTGGCCAATATGGTCCATGCTTCAGGGGAAGTTTTGGCTTGAGCAATGAACGGGATAACGGTTGGGGAAATGGAGCCTATGATGGCATTGAGTATTAGTTGGTCTTGTCTAATCTAGATAATATGGTTTGGATTTGGGCTAGTGGTGTTATTTTGAGTGAGGGTAGCTGCTGGACATGGTTTTGTTCCATCAACATAGCCTAGTAGGTCATAACCAATGAATAGGGTGTGAAATTGCAACTTTCAGGAAATGTAGTTGTTGGATGTGAGTTTAAGAGGAGTTTGTGCAGCCACATTAATGGTAATGAAGGTGTGATAAGTTTCATTGGTGTTATGAATGGTAGTTTGGGTAGAGTTGGTGGTCATGATTGCTAGAGAAAGGAGGGAAGAGAAGAATAAGATTGGCTACCACTTAGATAAGCTTCTGATACCATAACAGATTTAGGAATGAATGAACATTTGATCACACACTTTCCATTAATCAGTAAACGTATATAAATACAAGAGGAGAGTAACCAGAAAGATTTGTTACAGATTCTATCAGCTAGAAAAGTTTAAAACTAACTCCTAAGTTTGCTATGTACACAGCTAATAAAGATTTGAATAAACAAGATAGAATAAGTTACAACAGTTTCCTAAAGCTAAGGAGATCAGATAGAGTAGATAACAGTCTGCTATTATAATTTCCTTGCTACAAGCACTGCAATTCCCTTGATAGTTGTGATCGAGAAAGAGTGGGTACTCATGACTTGGATGCCTTAAGGTGTCTGTGTCTGCTAGTAAACTACACTGAATATCAATCTTGAATTTTCAAGGTCTTTTGTTGCTGTAGATACTTGATTTTGACTACTAATGTATTATCTCTTCTTAGAGAAAAATAATGTTGTTTTACAGGAAATTACACTTTCGCGTACAATAGCAAAAGTATTCCACAAGTAATAAGGTCGCTTCACTGAAGGTTGCTTCACTGGAAGTTCTTTCACGGGAACAACTCTTGTTCGGAACAGCTCTTGTTCAGAACAGCTTCTGTTTAGAACAGTTTATATTCGGAACAACTCCTATTTAGAACATCTCTTGTTCATAATAGCTTTTGTTCAGAACAACTTATTATTCAGAACAGCTCCTGTTCGGAAGAGTTTCATGTTCAAAATAGCTCATGTTCGGAAACAGCACCTTCATGGAACAAGTTATTCACAGAACAACATTCTCATGAAAAAGAACCTCTATCGAGAAGTATTCTACAGAAGACATTCCGCCTGATATTACTTCACCGAAATAGAAGAAGTGGAAATAACCCAAGAATATGATAGGGTCTAAGGTTAATTTCACTATTGGGATGTTCTGGAAAGTTTAACTTGGTGGATAAGATATGGAGATAGTTAAGAGGTCTCTTCTTAACCTTTTCTTGAAGTATGACTGATTCTCCCTTTCTTTCAGTGGACTCTTGTTTACTATTCACTATTACTAACAACAATCTAAATTCTCATCAAACAAAGCATTAATACCTTAGTAACTGACAGTTTCTACCATTATTCCTATTCAATACTTAGTTATGTAACTCCTATTCTTGACACTTATAAATAGAAATTCCCACAACTCATTTGAGGATTTTTTGGGCATTGGAGCAAACTTTCTCTCTAAAGTTCTCTCCACAATCGTCTCTTCTCTAATTCTCTCCTCAACCTTGTTCTCAGCCATACTCAGCCTTGCTCCGCCATCTCCTTACTTCCTCCGCCTTAACTACCACCACTTGCCGTTGCATTTAGTACTTAGGGTCTGCTTCAATCTTCCTTTCCGTCATCTCCCAACACATTTCGTTTCACGTGTTTGCTACGTATCCTCTCCCTATCAAAGAACCCTCTACAGTTGCAAACCCTTGGCAAAACAAAGACAAAATCATGCAAACACAACAGTCAAAGTCCAAAATTTATTCTTCAACGAAGGTAAAAGGACTTAAAAAATATATAGACTTAAATGTTTTGGGAACTGAGTTGTGGGTGGTTTGGGTGTTGCTCTTTTACAGCTTTCATGGCCCTTGTCAACTTAAGTGGAGTAGCATTCTTGCTCTACTCCATTCTTTGAGAGAGATGAGACTAGAAAAATACTTGGTATGGCTGATGCATAAAGTGGGGGGCTTTCAATTTCAAGTTTTCCTTTGGAAGGAACATCCCTGACCCTGAGGACCACCTGAGAATGAAAGAGAAAAAAAACTAGTAGCAATTAAGCATTTGCAATGCTATATTGTCGAAAGTAGCCCTTTTCTTTCTTCCAGAAATGTATGAATTATTGGAAACATTGTAATGTCATTGCTCTCTACAATTGTTTCTATTGGGCCATCGTATCTAATATTTGTAAATTGCAGCTGCAGCAAAATCACATGAAACTGTTACGTGTTCAAACGAAACTGTGTCATTGGCTAATGTTATTGCAGCTCAAAACTCAAACAGGCTTATGTATAAAAATCCCTTATTTATACAATCCTATACAAGTCATAAGGCTGCTACTTTCAAGCCAAGGCAGATCCTGAAAATTGCTCCAGAAAACTAGGAAGGGAAACAGTGAAAAAACAGCTCTAGTTCTGCAATCTTCTTTTAAATATCACGCAGCACTAAACAACCTTAATTCTTTGGTTGTGTCTGAAAATCTTGGTAATCAGACAATGAATGATAGTAGCAGTAGCAGCAAAGTGTTAAACACACAGAGGCTAAAGAA
Source organism: Fremontodendron californicum (assembly GCA_030761205.1). Taxonomy (NCBI): domain Eukaryota; kingdom Viridiplantae; phylum Streptophyta; class Magnoliopsida; order Malvales; family Malvaceae; genus Fremontodendron; species Fremontodendron californicum. The sequence goes on from JAULJL010000005.1 coordinate 33,741,675, forward strand.
CCCAAAACTTCTGCTACTAGAATTCTGCAAGAACTTCTCTCAGCTGAAAATCATCCATGGTCATATGATAAGAAACCATATCGTCTTTGACGTCTTCGCCGCCAGTCGTCTTATTTCCTTTACCTGACAATTTGTGTATCCATATCATATTCGTATATTTTATCGTATCATAATTATATTTAAGGTGTTTTATATTTATAAAAAATTTGATATGTTAATAATTCGTATTATATAGATTTTGAAACATTCGTATATTCATATTGTATTCGTATTATTTTTTCGTATCATATCGTGTTCTTTGCGTGTTTTAATTATTTTTTCCGTGTCATATTCGTATCGTGTCTAATATTATCAAATAACAGACCTTTCTTTTGAAACAACCTTATTAGATTACGCTTACAAAGATTTTTGCGAAAAATTATTAGATAGACCGTTCCTACCACATCAACAACGGTCCCTTCCAATAATATTATACCATATAAGTATTTTTTTACATGTCATATCTCACTATACAAGAAAGAGAAATTAGTGCCATTAATAATTTCTCCTTAAGTCTTATCAAGTTAACGGAATATCCGCAATGAAAACTGGAAAATTCCTGACTTCTCCAATTACTTACCGTCGCGGAGGAAATATACAAATACACAGTGGAAGAACTTGTCGGAGAAGATGGCATTGTCACGGCATTCCCAATACTTCCACCGGTGGTCCTATTACTCCCGACGACATTGTTAGTATTAATCCCAAGAGGATAGGTCGGCGTTCCATCAGGCTTAAACAACCCGTAATTCCTCTCTGAAGTGGGACCTGGTTTCATATTCTCATTAAACAAAGCAAAAACATAAATATTAAGTTCCGAATTCGGCCTCATTGGAATCCCTTTTTTTTCGACATCAATTTAATCAAATTCCCGTTGTATTTCTTCGCATTTTCAGGTGTAGCCCCAGCCTCGTTTTCATGTCCTTTTGAAGGCCACCCAGTTTCTAATATATGAACTGTGAGCTTCTTGTAACCTAACGAAGCTAAAGCAGAGTAAACAGCGTCGATTTGAGCACTTAAGTAGACGACATTTTTTTTCTCTCTAAACAGCTTTGATTTCCCTTTTCTTTATTATTATTTCTTTTATTCTTTTTTAATGGTACTAATTTTTCTTTCTTGTTTAGTAAGATATGACGTGTAAAAAAATGCTTACGTGGTATAATATTATTGGAAAGGATGATATCTGATGTTGTAAAAAAAGGCCTATCTAATAATTTTATCTTTTCATTTACAACGCCTTGATTAAAGGATTTTCAGCTAGTCAAAACCCACATCGGCCTTTCCATTTTTACACCCAATTATTACGTGCAAGCAATTCTTCCTGATAATCTCAGCTTCCCATTTTTAGTCCGGGCATGTGCTCAGTTAGAGTCCCTTGATATGGGAATTCAAGCCTTTTTCTTTTATGTATTTCCGATAGTAACAACTCACAACTTACAACTTGTAATGGCATAGCCCAAAACTCCACATTTCTTTAAATTCAAACCCTAAAGCCACCCATTTGCATAAAGTGTTAACCAACCATTTCCATTTCAACCTTTGACCAGAAGATTTTGATGTACTTGTAAGTGAAAACCATGGGGGAAAAAACCGGTTAAGAGGGAAGAAAGTATGTAATAGTCCAATACAAGCAGAACATTCACTTTCCTCCCCCCTTAGGATGGCCCAATGAATTAGGGATTCTCCTAGTAAAACAAATGTCATAAAAGGCATTAATAAATGACAGTCAATCAAATGAGAATATACAAAGAGCAAATTACAATTAGCCAAAAGAAATCAGGGAACTGAAGCATCAGTAACAAAATATAATTTCCTCCAGAGATCATGAGTAAAATGTCATACAGGTGAGAGAGAGACACTGTATATGAACCATTGCAGTAGTTCAAGCCCTTCAGTAAACCCGAAAGCAAACAAGGGGAAACAATAGCTTCAGGAATAATACCAAACGCATAGGCTATTTCTTGTGAGTCTTCACCAACTGTAGCTTCACTATTACAATTAGCGAAAACAAATCAAGGAACTGAAGCATCAGTAACAAAACATAGTTTTCTCTAGAGATCATGAGTATTAAAATGTCATACAGGAGAGAGAGAGACTGTATATGAACCGTTGCAGTAGTTCAAGCCCTTCAGTAAACCTGAATGCAAACAAGGGGAAACAATCGCTTCAGGAATACCAAACGCATAGGCTATTTCTTGTGAGTCTTCACCAACTGTGGCTTCACTATCAGCTATCTGACAAACCACCCCGAGAGCGGTATTTAAGCCAACTGAAGTATGCTCCGTTGTAAAGCTGAAAACCACCCACATAAAATCAGACAAATAGGAGGTAATGGCATAGGTTTTTGTCTTCTATCTTTTCATTTTTTTCCTGTTTATGCTTTTTACCCTCAATTTCCTCTTTAGGGATTCAGCAGTCATCATAAACTGGTGATTCAAAAAAGAAAGATTTGACAAGATATTACAGTATCATTTGTGTGTTAAACATCTTAAACCATTCTGATACTAGAATTGCATCTGAAACTTCTTAAATTTGAGAAAGGAAAAAAAGAAAGATGTATAACTTCATATCATTCCAAACATTAGTTGATAACTTCAAGGGAGTTTTATCCAAAATGAAGAACAAAAATGGTTCAGCAAGGTTTAATTATTGATTACCTTCGCAGTTGTAGCTAGGAAGTTAATTTACATAATGAAGATCCATTAAGGATACACTTAAATGACCCTACAATACATGTTAAGAAATCTGATAGAATGCAATAATTTGATCCAAGGAAAAGAAAGTATATTATACCTTGCTTCAAAGCTTCGTCCTTCAGAGGCCATTAGAGCACATATGTTGCTGATAATCCAAGGGGGAATATGTGAATCCTTGATTTCAACACTATAGCAAAGGCCAGCAGATGAAATTGGCATAGAATAACAGCCTTTCAAGGTGGATCCTTGGGGAAGAGCAGCACCATTATCAGCTCTTTTAATCTCCATGCATCTAACCTGAACATCAAAATTGACATAGAAACATATAAACCAGGTTTTGCAACATGTGGCAAGAAACTATGATCAAGTTTTCTATGACAACATATGATGTTTATGTCAAACAGCTATTCTATGGCAACCTAAAAGTAACAAAGATGTCAAGGGCAGTGACACCAGATTAGGTGATTGAATAAGCAATTAGAATTTACAACCAAGGAAGGCTAAACAGAGAGACGAAAGTCGTGTTTCTGGCAACATCACTCACCTCTGGAGCAGAAAGAGCAGCATGTTGAAATGGCACAGGAGAATACAATAGAGGAATATCCACAGCATTCAAAAAGGTCAAGAAAGATCTAAAGATGGTTAGAAGGAAAATAGTCAGATCCAGTGGCAAGAGAATGCAGATAAAAGGCAAGTACTATCTATTTCAACCTGGTCAAATCAAATTTTGAAACCATATAGCTCAATATCCTGAACAAAACTCACCTATAATTTAACAAAATCTCATACAAACCATGTACATTCTGATTTCCACTGAAAGCCAGCAAAGACTGTGGAGTATTATCAACATCAGAGAAGGAATTCATGCGTCGAGTCTGCAGTAATTTGTGCAATGAATAATTGAGCACAAGAAAAGGGAATAGATATACCATTACATTGAGCAAAGGGGTGTAGTAGTTACACCAAAGTTTTCTTTGAGTTTAAGCATCCTCTAAACACAAAATCACTTAGGAGATGAATGCATGGGACCACCACGATCCTTTAGGTTGTGAGTTTCTAAGAGTGCTCAGTTGTAACTGGAAATATTTCTAAATTTATTTTTGAATTTTATGTCACAAGTTAAATAATACTGATTTAAACTTGAAATTGGGATACGAACTTAGCAGCATGCAGGAGTGAAAAAGGGGAACTAAAATGAAAATGGAAGGAGAAACAAGAATATATAGCACATTCAGATCAAAAATCTCTAATCTTTTTCAGGAAAACAAAAACCTTTTTTTATATCAAGCAGTTAACTATTCCAGAACAATAGCAGGTGGAGCAAGATCAACTTCTCAGCTGAAGTATCAAATTGCCGGTCTGGTTTTTGATGCCTCAAAATATTGCACCAAAAGGCATCTCATGGTCCATCCCAAGGCATAAATTCAGTCAAAAGCCAAATCACAGAAACAATCAGCACAAAAAGATGTACAAACCTGGCCCAAATTATGCTTCTCAATTTCTGAAAGCTCTACGAGATCCTCAGTAGTCACTTGTTCTACTTGAGAATGGCAAAGAGGCATAGAAAAAGAAACATCCTAGGAAACATTATTGAAAACCAGTAGAGGAAAAATGACAGCATAAGACATCAATAAAGCATGAAAATTAATCAAAATGGCTATATAAATGACCAGTGTAGGAGTTGATGAATATATTTCTCAATTAAAATAAGATAGCATAAGTACATAATCAGCTGATTGGCGCAACATCTATAGCTTCCTGAAAGAGGACTAAATAAATGACAGGGACAATCTCCTATTCCTCATATAACCTCTTCCGCGGTTACAAGTTGGGTTGGCAACAGCTTATATCAGTTTTCAGACTTTAGAAATACTAAAACCAGTTAAATCTGTGTCTGCTTGTGTTTCTAAACGAGCAAAAATCTGAACTAGCAACCACATAAAGCAGAGCTGCATACATGTTTTCTACAGTGCTGACATTAGCAAAACTTGCTTTTATGTATGTCATAGCTTTAATTACTATCAGTCTGCCAGTTTATCGTTATAACTCCGCAAGAACACTGTGACCAAGCCCCATATCTGTAAAACAGTGGCTAGATGTGTCAAAAAAGGCATCTTAAAGGTTCTCCACCTCAGCACCACCACTTACTAAGTTATAATGAATTGGTTCAGAGTATCATTAAACAAACTTTAATTTGATTACATCTGAAAGTGGAAAAAAAAAAAAAACATTTATAGACTAGAGTAATCACTTTCATATAAGAAATGCGAACAACAAGCTATATGAGAAGCAAACCACTTGCCACCCTTGCAGTTAATATCACATGACCAGGATAACTTTACAAAGAAAATCTCTAGAAGGCCATTTTCAATATGACATTCATTGAATACGGTTTTCCACAGAATTCTATCGTAATCATGATTACTAGCACTATGCAATAGCTTAACTAGTTAAGAGTGGCATCTTACATGCTCTTTCAGTGACGACCTCAAACCTCTAGTTGACTGGGAGATATAAGCATGGTATGATCTTCTACCTCTTCCCGAACCATCAGCGGCAGTAAACATTACCACAAAATGTGAAGTGCACACTAGAAAGTTTCCAACAAAATCATTACCAAGATAGAGTTTTGCACTTTTAAACAAATTAATGCAAGTGAGCATTACACTCCAACATAAAGCTTCAAGCAGAATTCAAACATCAAAAGAAGAAAAGACAATTAGAAATCAAGTAGGATTTAGAGTCTTGGTAGTTGGAGAGGATGTGTATGTGTTCTTTTAAAAAAAATAACTCAGCGACCCATAGCAAATATTATCCCCTGAGTAAGCATATGCATGAGATGGGCATGGTATTTACCAACAATGTGACACAAGCAGAATACAATTGAACAAGACAAATGCAAGCACTTCTGGGCATACAGTTATGGACGTGTATGTGCATGAAATAAAATAAAATAAAATACTTAAATGATCTCATGCCAAGAAAACATCATCCTTAGGACTTGGCTGAAGCAAAACTCAAAAGTACGAGAAGATTGGAACATGGTTTCAAAGGTGGCAATGGATAAGGAAAAAGTCATAACCATGAAAAAATATTTACCATAAAAGACGCTACAAACATTTTCCCGAAACATATAGTAAAGACTCCGAAATGACTCCTCCCATGCCCCAAGTCGCTTTCTTAAGAAATCCATTTCAACTGGAGAACAAGAGACAACATCAGTTAGATAACTTCTGATAGGGGGAGAAAGGATGGGGAAGGAACACTCTGGACATGTGTGTGTTTGTTGTTGCACAAACAAGGAGGATTGGGAGAGGGAATTCAACTCAAAAGTTTCATTAAACAACCTCCATCTGCTGCTGCTGAGACCAATATTGACATAAGAGATGGTGGTAAGGTAGATTGAGGATAAATCCATGAATGTAATGCTTTATAATTCAACACTTGGGAAGCCAGTCTGGTCTGTGAAGCACTGCTAGTATTTTGATCTTCAGAAGAACCAGAATGGGATGTAAATTGAGGCATACCATTGTACGTACCACACATCATTGACCTATTTAACCTGGAATGTCAAAACAATATAAAGTTACATAAACAAGCAAAATAACAAATCCTGCAAAATAAGTGGGCACTAAGAAATCAACAAGGAGGTCATGTCAACAAAAATGGTTTAATGACATATATATATATATATATATATATATATATATATATATATATATATATAAAGGAACTTATCCCAGAAGTGACCTTATCTCCAAGTAGAGGAAATATAAGTATATAACAAAATATATTAAGAAAAACAACAGGTTTATTCACCAATTCACTGAGGTAGAGGACACCAATCGCATATAAGTTTTCAAAGTAAAATCCAGAGGAATCTTCTGGCCTGTCACATGGAATTCAGAGCAGAAGTTTCCAGCTGAAAGATCATCAAAGCTTTCAGAAGATTCAGGAGGTATATTAGGGATTGCTTCACAAGCAGCTAGTCCTTTCAATGCTTTATCCTAAAAAACAATCGGTGGCTTATTTAGGGGGAAAAAAAAAAACATAATTTAAGTAATCAAAGCTTGAAGCTGCTAAAAGCATATACCATGTCAACAGTTGCCAAGCCTGATAACTTTTGACCCCCTGATGAAATCTCAGTAACACTAAGAAATGTACCCTGGCTACATTTTTCAAGTGTTCGATGGCCATGGGGCACATCATCTTTTGGTGCATCAACAGAAGCAACAGAATTCTCTGGACTGCAAAGCAACAATATATAACCAATAAAACCAAAAAGTAAATCTACTTATTATGTGCCAGGTATGGGATACTAGGATTGACAGACATACCATGAAAATTGTTGCCTTCTCTTGGCAGCCAAATTTGAAAGTGCAGAGATTTTCTTTAGGCTGCTAGGTTGCTCAATTGAACTATTTTCCTGCTAAATAATAACACAATTGAACAAATCAATGAACTAGTTATTAACTTATGAGTAATAAAAACTTTAGCTGCATCAAGATATTTCCATTAAATGCATTTTCTGGAAACGTAATAACCTTGGCATTTTCTTTTCCAGAAAGCAGTTTGAACCTTGATTTCTTGGCAGGATATACTTCATCCATACGGGTGTCAATATATCTTGGATTCCTTGGTGGATCTGTTTTTTTTAGTCCATTATCCATCTCACTAGCAGAGCCAATGGAGAAGAACAAAGTTCTCAGATAGTTGCAACTTAAAAAATGAAAAAAGAAAACCAATTGTAAACAAAAGAGGAATAACAACACTTACCTCGGGGCCAAAGATTTATTAACAAGCTCTGCAACATTGGTCCGCTTTAACTGCTCCCCCTGTTATGTAAACATTTACTATTAAGTATAAGACTAAACTACAATTCCTCAAAGAGATTAACTAAATTGTAGTCCAATTAGCATCGACTCCTCCAAGTTTTAAACTAAATAACGTAAACATGTTAGAGCATTAGACTAAATAATATAAAAAGGTACAGCTGAAAAATAAGAAAACACAAGAAAAAGGTGCACGAGAAGGATGAAAAGATTAAGTATCACACTCAGAGCTTTGATTTGGCGGAATTAAGGAAGACTCAAAGCAGTGAACTGTTCTCTCAAATTAAAATAAAATAGAATAAATCGAAGAAGCCATTGATTTATTAATGAGAAAAAAAAAATTAACCAAATGCTACTAACAATAAATTTATCACTTTTAAAATAGCACCATAGCATTATCAAAACATCGCCTCATAAACAATTATAATGAACTCTCTAGCCAAAAAAAAATCAATTACAATGAACTCAATCATATTCATAACAGATAATCGAAACCGAAATGGCCAATTGCAACAATGCTAGTATAAGTTAGAGGGCAGAAAAGAAGAATCAATACTCTGAGTTCCGAAGGAGTCTTCCTTTTAACGGTTGGACCAACTTTGAGAGCATCCCCGCCAATTTGTAGCGAAGCAGAAGTTAATGCACCATGCGCAGCTACCTTCGCCATATTCGAGAGTGCTCTCGAACAATAACCTCGACTCCTTTACCTGAAATAGCAATACCAGCTATTATACCGTTTTTTTAATTTATTTAAAAAAAAAAAAAATCATCGAACAGATTATGCGCGATTTGCTTCTCATAATTTCAAATTCTGAGAAAAAAAATGGTGACAAATTCAAATAGATTTCATATAGAAACCAGATTCAAATCAATGTCTTACCTCAGTGAAGATAAAATACGAAGAAAAGCATCAATAAAAGAGCTGAGAGAATCTGGGCGTGCCCTAATCGGATATTAATCTAGGGTTTTGAAAAAAGATTTTGCTTTGCCCCAAATTGAACCGTTAGGGCAAATCATGGAAAGGAGAGAGAGAGAGAGAGAGAGAGAGAGAGAGAGAGAGAGAGAGAGAGAGAGAGAGAGGGAGGCTGAGAAATTGCGGTAAAGTGGAGAGAGTGAAAATTTTTGAGTTCTTTTATTGGTTTTTGAACAATTGGAATTCCCTCCTGCAATTGACGGCGTTATTCGACCGTTTTAATGTGGCAGAGTGCCGTTAGTCGGCTTCCTAGACTGGCGGTGGTTTTGGTTTGTATACAATTGATAACTTATTATTTTAATGTATTGAAGAAAATATCATTACATATCGTAATTTTTTTAAGAAAGTAAATCTCACTGTTAACAAATGACACGTAGGTTGTATTTGCCTAATTTCGGGTGCTGAGTTTTGGGATTTGCAACCTTCGTGAGTGAAGTTATCAAATCTCCGAATTCAAGGCCCAATAGTTTTTTTTTTCTTTTAACAATTTCTCTCTAAGATAATAAAATAAGGGTTCGCTTAATCGGTATCTATAGTAATCAGTTAAAAATTATGTATTTATCATTTTAGAAAAAAAATTCTTATTTAATATATTATTTTTATTAAATTAAAAAAAAATACATTCATTACATTTTTTTTTTAATAAGTATCATTTTAACTAATATTATTAGACAATGTTTAACATTTCTCATAAAATAATAGAATTTAGTCTAGTAACTTTAGTTGGATAATAAAGTTTTGAGTTTATGCATAATAGAAATTTTATGATTCGTTTCAAATAAAAATATGCTCTACGTATATTTCAAAACCCTTTTAATTATTGTGAACTTAATCAAAACTTTGTATAAATATGCATTTTAAAATGTCATCATTAGTGTATATATAATTAAATATACGTTGACCCACTATTCTACATGGATGAAAGAAAAAATTATGTACGGGTGTTTTTTTAAAAAAGTGAACAATTTTTTAAGAAAAAGATTGATATTTTTTTGAAAGATATTAATATCTTTGTTATATTATTTGATATTATAATTTATTTGATTTTTTATAATTTTTTTTAATTTAATTGATATCATTTTTATTCGTAACATCAACTTAATCATAAATTTTATATATTATTAATATAGAAATAAAATTAAAAATACAATAGTAAAATTTAACAAAATTGAAATACATTACCAAAATTTAATATTGGTTCATGGACGTACGTGAAGACATGAACCGTAGAAATTAGAATAATGGAAAATTCCATATTTAAATCTCAAAAATAAATGTTAAGATAACAGCTTTCAAAGGGATGAAAATCATTGGAAGGACATGTGCAAACTAAGCTGCATATGATGACGTGTGAATCCTAAGAACTGTATGTAAGCCATGCATGCAATAAACGCCAGTTAATTACCACTGTAACCCAATCCATGGAAAGTGGAAACACATTATTTTTAATGATAATTCCAATAATTACAAGTAGTAATAATATGGTTTTTATTTTTAATGTAATTATGAATTTTTAGCCATCATTTTGTTTTTTCTATTTCTTTACCTAATAACCTGGATGTGGAGTCTCCTGCATTTTGTTTGAAGAGAGAGGAAATTCAAAGCAATTTGATCTCTTTGTAAACTTCTCAGCTACCCTTTTCACCATTTGGTTCCATTGCCTATTCTTCATTTCTCCTTCATATTTCTTTTCCAAATATATCTATTCAAATTTTGTTTTTGGGAATTTTAGATTTGCAACAAAATCCCATGCTTTGCTTTCTATTGAATTCATAACAGAAGTCAGGATTTGAGATCTATTTAAATTTGAAATATTGGTGGGTGCATGCCATTTGTGGGTTTTCCTAATAGAGACGGCTGTTTGTATCAGAAAAAAAGCCGGTCTTTGGGGTTTGTTCAAGGCCTGTGATCTGTTCTCACAGCTTGAATTTTTTTCTTTTTATTTTTTGCTCTTTAATGGAATTATCAAGGACCCATTTTGATGTTGGAATTCATAACAGAGAGCTGATAATAAGGACTTGAGGATTTTTGGGAAATTTTGATGGGGAACACATGTGTAGGACCAAATAATCTTGGTGGGAATGGATTCTTGCAATCTGTTACACAGGCGGTTTGGCGGCAAAGGCCACCTGATAAGGACCGGTTACCTGCACCTAATGAAGATAACAGCAACCAAAAAAGTCAAGAAAATGCTGGTTCTAGTGAATCTCAAGGTTCTGTTGCAATCAAAAACACACCCCCTGAACCGGTCAAGATCATGAATGAGGAATCTAAGACGGCTGAAGCAGGTAAACAAGAGGTTAAGGAGGGGGGCAATAAGGATTCGGGTGACTCGAAACCCCAAAAGCCATCTCATATGAAGAGGGTGTCAAGTTTGGGGCTGCAACTTGAATCAGTGCTTGGAAGGAAAACTGGGAATTTGAAGGAGATATATAGCTTGGGGAGGAAGCTAGGGCAAGGACAATTTGGAACAACATTTTTGTGTGTGGAGAAAGGCAGTGGAAAAGAGTTTGCCTGCAAATCCATTGCCAAGAGGAAGTTGACATCAAAAGAGGATGTGGAGGATGTTAGAAGGGAGATTCACATAATGCACCATCTATTGGGTCACCCAAATGTGATACAAATCATAGGTGCTTATGAAGATGCTGTTGATGTTCATGTTGTTATGGAGCTTTGTGCTGGTGGGGAGCTATTTGATAGAATTATTCAGAGAGGGCATTATACTGAGAGAAAGGCAGCTGCACTTGCAAGAATAATGGTTGGTGTTGTCGAAGCATGCCATTCTCTGGGTGTTATGCATCGTGACCTAAAGCCTGAAAATTTCTTATTCGTTAACCATGAAGAGGAGTCACCACTTAAAACAATTGACTTTGGACTTTCAATGTTCTTTAAGCCAGGTATACCCAAGTGGTCACTTTTTTCTGTTCATTGTTGACAATCTTGTATTGTCATTAGAATTAGGAACTTTTAATTAAATTGTCTCAGATGGAACCATTTGATCATTTTTGCCACTTTGCTGTCATGAACATAGTTTAACACTTGCCAGAGATAGTTTTTTTAGGCGCATGAATAGCTGCTAGATAAATGCTTGAGTGAACATTTTGTTACCTTCTTGGACAGTTGGACCAAATTTTGTCATTTGACATCTTGGTCATTTTACTATTTGAGTCCACAGAATCCTACTTTTTAATTTTATATTATACATGATCATTCTTTCCTTGTAAGTGACTGTGAGCATAAAATTTCTCTCTCAAGTATGAGGAAATCAGAATTTCCAATTGCTAGAATAATATCTTTGAAGTGAACTTCAAAATATCAAAAATTAGGAATTCTACCCTAAGAAGCCTTATACATGCCCATTATGTTGGGCAACTGATGTTGTGATAACTGTCTCACTGGTTTTTGTTTCATCTTAGATTAAAAATCATGAATTCCATTATATTCATTCTGTTAATAAATTCTTAATTACTACAGAGAAGTATATGCAGTCCTTATAATCACCATGTGCAATTAGGGAAAGTATTTGTATATAAAATAGTTTTAGATCCGAGTGAGGAGAGCAACATCAGGAATCTTTGTGGAGACTCTACCCGTTACAGACTTATAAAGATCTAATTACCTGACTAGGCTTGAAATGCATATCACATTGACCTTGCAGTTTCTTTCTTGCTGCAAAGAAAGCAAAGAGGGGAAGAAAGGGGAGGGAGTAAGGAGGGGAGAGAATCAATTAGTGCAATGCCTCCATCACCTTTCTTGGCTATGTGGAAGTAATTATATAGATTACTCCAACACATAGCAGTACAGCCATTGCTCATCTTTAGAGCTATGTTGCTCCGACTCTTCATTTTTTTTGAAATATCCGTGTCTGACGCTGCGACACATATCCGGACATGGGTATGAGGATATGATCCTCCAAGGACCTTCCAAATACATGGAAATCTTGGAAAAAAATTAAACATACTTGTGTCCGACACTCACACCCGAGTCCAAGTAACATAGCTTTAGAGTGTGGTCATGTCTAGCCAGCTCATAGTCTGATCATTGCCTTCATTTACTTGGAGCCATCATCATTATAATGGATTTCATTAAACTTTATTATGTCAATCTACTCTACTGTCTGGGAACTAATTCTTTTTCCTCTAGGTCAAACATTCAGTGACGTGGTTGGAAGTCCCTATTATGTGGCTCCAGAAGTGTTGCAGAAGCACTATGGTCCAGAATGTGATGTTTGGAGTGCTGGAGTGATCACTTATATTTTACTTAGCGGAGTCCCCCCATTCTGGGATGGTGAGTGTTTTGCTGCTTGTGGCTTCAATGGCTTGAAGCTTCGATAAATGCTTCCAGGCACCTTTGGATTACATCTGATTTATTTGGTACGGATGTTATTTTTTCTATCAGAAACGGAGCAAGGGATATTTGAGCAGGTTTTGAGAGGTGAACTTGACTTTACATCAGAGCCATGGCCTAGTATCTCTGACAGTGCAAAGGATTTGGTTCGACGAATGCTTGTAAAGGACCCTAAAAAGCGGTTGACAGCCCATGAAGTTCTTTGTGAGTATGCATATATATTCCTCTCTCTAAATCATACTGTTATTAAGCACAAATGGTCAACTAGAATATTATTTTATCTGGGAAGTCTCGAGTCTTGAAGCTATTCTGTCTTTTTCAATTGAATGTTCATCCTTTGAAGCATCACATAGTGGAGAATTCTATTGGATATACTTTTCAGAAACAGTTTTAAATTGGCTAAAAATGAATACATTTAGTGAAATACATGGTTTCATGCTGTCATTCTATTTTTGTCATGTAGAATTTAGTTATGTGAATGGAAGAATAATTGTTCATTTAGTGATGATCATTTAAAACATACCTAGATGTGGGGACCTTAGAAGCTAGTCCCTTATATATAAATTTTGCTTAGACAAGAAAATAATTTTTGTCTGGTTTATCTTGGAAATTCAATTTGAAACTACACATTGCTACTTTATTGGCAGTTGTAGCAGGGATTATGACCTAATACTGAAGGAGAATGAGAAAAGGAATAATATTGTATGCTTTACATTACTCTACTCTATTAATTAAGAGTTGAAAAGTAGGCTTTGCTTCTCTCATCTTGTTCCTCTTCTTAGTGCATAATTTGTCCTTCCTTTGTGGCTGCTTCTTTCCACCTGCATGAGTACCATTTTCCAACAATCCCTTTTTATACCCACTGGAGTGGCAGAGGAAGGCAGGGTAATTCTGTAACCTGAGACTTCGAGGCAATTTTCAGACAAGTTGGAGACAATTTGATGTTTTCCTGTGGTGGATGAGGCTGCAAATGTCTGAGCTGAACTTTAGACTTTCTGCTATATGTCCCTCTTTGTGTCATGCTTGATGGGCTGAGTGTTTAAAATGTGTCTGATTTGATCGTTTCAGGATTAGTTATGAGAAATTTGATAGTAATTATTCTAAAAAATTTTAGGATTATGAATTGGTGATTGTTCTACTATACTATGAATGATTGCATATTAAAAAGCAGAATCCAATTTAGTGGGCAGGGATGCATTCCATCAAATCTTGGTGTGCATGAAATTGTAGGTTGAAGTATGTATATGATCAATCCTTAGTTAAACTAATGAATGTATGAAAAGGCTTAACTGAATTAAGTAGCTATGATGTAGGAGTTAGCTCATTCAGTTGGTTGGTTTATGATTTGGAATTCCACCTTTTCTTTTATGGAAAAAGTAAGTTTTCCCTGAATATTGAAAAACAGACGATAGATTTCACCATGTAAATTGGAAGAGACCTGTTAACCTGTAGAGCTACCTTTTCACATATTTCTTAGTTTCTTCACTTGGTTGCTGCCCTTTTATATTTTGCAGATTGCAAAAAGTTTATATTCCTTCTTTGAGTGAACATCCTTGTTGTAACAGGCAGTAAACCTATTCTCTGTGTTACTCGGACTCGGGTGTGAATGTTGAATAAGGATATGTGTCCGGTTCAATTTTAAAAAAAAAAAATTCATGTATTTGGAGAGTTCTTGAAGGGTCATATCCTCATACCTTGTCCGGATATGCATCGGACACGGAATCACGAATGTCAAACATGGGTACTTCAAGAAAAATGAAGAGTCGAAGCAACATAGCCTATTCTGAAACGCGAGGAATTTGGATGATAGTGGAGAGTTTCATTTCAGTTACTTAAATGCAAGAAGAAGAATTGCATTCATGTTTTGATTGGCGTTTCCTTTCTGCAACATCAACCAAGGACTTTAAACACTTGGATTTATAACGTTCTTTGTATTGTCAAACTAAACCAATAATTTAATCAAACTAATACTTCTAGAAGTCCAATTATTATGTCTATGTCAAAGCATTTTATCTTTGTTCAAAAAGATTCAAGACATACATATTGCTTTCACTGTCTGTTTATGGTTTGAAGCATTTCAGTTACAGGAGCAACTTTATTTTCTGAATTAATGGCGCAGCAATATATCAAAAAAAGGATTATTTACCTTCTTATATCTTGGCAGGTCACCCTTGGATTCAGGAGGATGGTCTTGCTCCAGATAAGCCTCTTGATTCTGCTGTCCTATCTCGTTTGAAGCAATTTTCTGCAATGAACAAGCTGAAGAAAATTGCCATCAGAGTTAGTACCCAGATCATGTCAACTATCTGAAGTTCATTGTAGTTGTAGAGGATTTTCAAATTAAATTGTGTTTTTCCCCCAATAATATGAATGGACTAAGCAATTTTTTAACTTAATGGTAAAGTGTAAGAATCTTTATCAAATTAGACGCTTAATGCACTCATTTGTATCAGGCGGTTGTGGCAACTAACAAATTGTGATTTAGTTTCTTTGGGAACATTACATTCTTTATATATATATATATATATATATATATATATATATATATATATATATATATATATATATACTCCTTATTAAAAGTTGTGTTTATCTATTTAGGTCATTGCTGATAGCCTATCGGAAGAGGAAATTGCAGGCCTGAAAGAAATGTTTAAGATGATAGATGCAGATAATAGTGGGCAGATCACTCTAGAGGAACTGAAAACTGGTTTGGAAAAAGTTGGTTCTAATCTCAAGGATTCTGAGATTAATGGGTTAATGCAAGCGGTAAGCCTTCGTTTCAAATTATCATCAGGAGCTTTCTAATTTTATGTTGGAATCTGAAAGTGTGAGTTTCTGTTGTCAACTCCTTCTCTAGGTTGAAAAAGAAAAAAAAATTACTTTCACTTTTTCTAGGTTGAGATTTTTCGTAGCAAATTGATCAAAGTTAGTTGGATCATTCATAACCCAAAGTGAATTTTAAAGAATAATAGCTTGAGGACTGACAGCAAATCATATGTTCTTCTTGTGTCTTTTTACTGAACAAATCTCAGCCTTGCTGTAGTGTAGTATGAAGCTGGCTTTTCCTGTTTTATAATAAAGTGTTAGCAGCGGACATTAATAGGTTCAATGTTAAAGAGGCATGGGGTAGGCTATCTTCCTCGGACTCTTCATTTTCTTTAAAATACTCGTATCCGATACCTGTATCCGACACATATTCAGACATGGGTATGAGGGTATGATCCTCCATATATTGGAAAAAACTTTAAAAAAAAAAATTAAGCATATTTGTGTCAGACACATGCTCGTATCCGACACACATCTCCGAGTCCGTGTAATATAGGGGGTAGGTAGTCCTAGGTGTTTCAGATGTTATAAAGTGTTCTGTGAATCTTTGAAGTTGTAGAAACACTGACTCAAAACACTCAATTACTAACCTATTAGCAAAGATGTTGTAAGGGAAGAATCTAGAAATAGGAGAATAGCTGAAGTTGTTCGAAGAATAAGTTTTTGTTACATTTGAATCTACTTCATTGTCCAGTCATCATCTAAAATGCAAGATCAACCGGCATATGAGTGGCGTAAGAATGAGCAGCCAGGCACCTAGGCTATAACATTGTTGCTGATTTGGGTATCATTTTCTTTTAAAAACTGCAGGCAGATATTGATAACAGTGGTACTATAGACTATAGTGAGTTTATAGCGGCCATGCTTCATCTAAACAAGATCCAGAAAGAGGATCATCTGTTTGCAGCTTTCTCCTACTTTGACAAAGATGGGAGTGGGTACATCACTCAAGATGAGCTCCAACAGGCCTGTGAGCAGTTTGGCTTGCAAGATGTTCACTTAGAAGATATAATACGTGAAGTTGACCAGGATAACGTAAACAACTTACAAGCTGACGACTTTAACTTTTATTTTCACTTTAAACATTATCTTGGTTAAAGATGCTGTTGATTTTACATACTTATATCAATTATCTTGATGTGTTCTGATCTTCAGGATGGGCGTATTGATTATAGCGAGTTCGTGGCTATGATGGAAGACACAGGTTTAGCCATAAGGCACAAAACATTCAAGAATATTTGATACTTCATATTGCTATGGTGAGACTGCATATATCCATAGTTAAACTGTATGTTCTAACTGTTATTTTCTCTTTTATAATTTACATTAAAACTGGAACCCCACATTGTTGTATAGATTGTCCAGGCTTCAGAGAGACAGAGCGAGTTGCTTTCCTGTTTAGTTTGTTTCTTGTTGTATTTACCTTCCATTGTTATATGCTTGAGTTAAATTAGATGTCAAAATTTTCATTCGGGGAATTGGAGTATTGTTTATAAAGAAGAAAAAGAAAATGATTGTCTCTTACTGTTGTGATTTTTACTTTATTTCTTCTTGTCTCCTCCTGTGTCAAACAAAGGGAATTTTAATTTTGATGATGCAATTTGCTTTCTCAAGTCTTAACCCTACTCTTCACATTTTCTTTTGCTATTCGGAAGCTCTCTTCTTTGAAACTAATTACAATGAAGAATGGATTATGTAACCATTCATTCAGGCTGAGACAGCTTTTTACATCGGACTGCAATTTTGATTATATAATTTGAAATCTTTGAGGCTTCGTTTAGCATTGGTTTTGGATACCCAAATACTGTGTTTGAACCAAAAGCTAGTTAGAAATTATGCCAATGATTAGAAACTTCTATAGTCACTGCCAGGTGGCAAAAGAACCATCAGTGATTAACTACCAATGCAAGTTGTATACATCAAATATAATCAAGGTTACTCTAGTTTTATACACATATATACTTACACCTTGGGATAAGTACAGATAATGATTTAATAGCCAAATCTTTTAGTAGCCAGCTGTGAGAAATGCCTTGCCAAGCTTCAGTGGCATCCCACTGTCCCAAAAGAAAAAACAACAACTATATATTTGTCTAAACCTGCAATCAGCAGTCCAGTTATGGTTGTCTAGCAAATAATGGTGTTATGTCTTGTATCTTCCCATATTTCTATGTTACTCGGACTCGGGTGTATCGGATAAAGGTATATGTCCGACATGGATATATATTCAATTTTTTTTTTTTTTTTTTTTTTAAGTTTTTCCACGTATTTGAAGGGTTCTTGGAGGGTTATATACCCATATGTCTGGATATGCATCGAACATGGATACTTAAAAAAAAAATGAAAAACCATTGCAACATAGCCATATTTTACCTTATGCCAATGTCCTTAACCAAGCAAGTAATCGAAGAAGAGCAATGTCTAATATAGGAGACTTCTTCTCAAGCCCTAAAAAGAAAAAGATTAAAATAAAAAAAAAAAAAAATGAAAGAAAGAAAGAAAGAAAATCAGCTGATATATATACTAATTGATTAACAATTATATGGGTGATTACTGATTAGCAAATAACTGGATCATCTAGAAAGATGTCAACTAGGACAGTAAAAAAAAGCCAAAGAAGTTGACATGAAATGAGATATTCAAAATCCTCAAAAATTAAATTGTAAGCACCCTTGCTGGATACATGCCGATGTTTGACATTCACCCTCAAGTCCGAGCAACATAAACTTATAGTACGTTTTCACTTCTTATTCATTTTTTTTCTACTTCTATCTTGCTTGGTCAGATTCCCAGTTACTGCTAACTCGATCCTAGTCTGAGAAAGAGGCATCTTACCAATATCAGCAGCAACCCGATGAGCACACATTACTCCGGAAAAAGCGACTGCTATAACACCTTGTCCCGAAAAGCAGCTATCACCAACATAATAAAGACCACTTATACCCTGCAAATTATTATCGTATGGACCATCCAATTAGCATCGACCTTAAAAAAGTTTACTAAAACTAATATACTAATAGCAATTCAAAAAATATACTGAAGTGACTTAGGTTGTGCTTGGTAGAGTGAAAAAGTGAAAGGATGAAAAGAGGAATGTGAAAAAATGAAAAGAAAAAAAATTGAATTTTGAGTGTGCTTGGTAGGAAAGAAAAGTGAGAGATTATCATTTTTCACACTTATTAACAAAAAAACAAATCACTCCAAATTGAAAAGAAAATAAGAGTGATGTGAGTCATTTTAACTTACAATGAGTATAATGCTAAACAATATACTTTTCATTTTCTTTCTTTTTATTTTTCAATTCTACCAAGCAATGGATGAAAAGAAAATTACATTTTCTTTTCACTTTTTCATCTTTTCTACCAAGCACACCAATAGAAAGAAAAAATATGTTTTCCATGACATTCCCAATAATCCCTTGGGAATTTGACGAGGCATTGGTCCATAAGTACCGATGTCACGAGCCAAGAACCGTCTGTGTCTTTGAGGTGGACCTACAGTGATATTAGAAACTTTTCATAACTGGAAAATCGAAATCGTTGAGACTGTATGGTTGCATTGACTCTATGCAGAGTTGTGTCCTTATGTACAAACTGACAATCAAATGAGAAGTCGGTTTTATTCAGTTCACTGTGGAATTTTGGCAGCAGAAACATATAAATTTCATGTTGAAATATAGGAATGTTTATATCTTTCAACAAAACTGAGAAGAGCTTTAATCCCCACTATCTGAAGTTAGACAATAACCCATTTTCAGTTTTAGGAATAACGTTATGCTCGACCTATGTTTACTCGAATTCGGGTGTGAGTGTCGGACACGGGTACGTTCAATTTTTTTTTTCTCAAGATTTTCATGTATTTGGAGGGTCCTTAAAAGATCATATCTCCATATCCATGTTCGGTTATGCGTCGGATACGAATACTTTAAGAAAAATGAAGAGTTGGAACAATATAACATGGACTACCCACATCTTTTAAGTTGGCACTCAGCATGCCATAGACTTTTTTCTGTTTTTACTTTTTTTTATTTATTTTAAATTAACACTCTTTATGTAGGTGCCACGATCATGTATTATAAAAATACAGCAATGTGTCCGCAAAGCATTAACTGTGCTCACTATGAAACACTGCAGAAATACTTTAATATTAGTAGAAAACTTTGCAATAAATCCATTTCCCCCTCTTTTTTTTTTTAGGATTACTGGGGTTAGTTAACTTTGTCACACCTCGGCATCTATGAAAGACAACAACTGGGGATCCCTCACGTACTTTCGAGCAATATCTCCAGCATTTTGGGGCAGATAATAAGCTGTAGGCAACAGGACATCATAGTATATAGATTCAAAACCAGAAACATGTGGCAATTAATTAGTATGTAATAGCTTTAAGAAGAAAATGGGCAGCACAAAAGCAGTAGCAATTAATAATAACATGATTAAGCACGTTTTTTCAGAGGATTGAGAACTTATTATTGATTATATAAATCTCAACATTCAGGATGCCCTACCAGAAGGGTATAAACAACATGATTTTCACCGTAAGAGTCCAAAGATTGAAACCAAAGTGCAACGATTTTTACCTTAAGAATCTCAAGCTTGAAAAAAAAAAAAAAACCAAAATTATTTTATAAACCATCTAAGATCATGTTTTGATCAAAATCCCTGTTGTTTGGAAGAAGTTTTCTAGAAAAAACTTTATGATGGAGAACTTCTATTAACGCAACAGTTACAATCATTATTACATCTTGAAGCAGTGGGAAAGGATTTTTGAAGAGTATACTTTAAAGATTCACTTACGCACTTCTCGATCATGAAAATTGTTTTCCTACAGATTTATCAATTCTTGTGACAATAAATATGATCTCACACTATGGATGTCCTCAACAGATTCAGAAAATTAAACCCCCAATCATCTCTATTGCTATACAACTATTTGAGTTATGTTAAAATTTCACATCAAGTAATTAAATGTTCAGCAGTCGTTACCGAGTGTCAAACATTCAAGAGGCTTCTGAAAGAACTGTCCGAAAAGGTAGATTGGCTCCTCAAGTGACTTCAAATGCAATGAGTTCAAGGCATTGAAGATCTAGCCAATATGTATACAAGTTCTTAAGTGAGTAATGTACTAAAACATAGAATTTAGAAACCACAGGAAGCAGCAGTTGCCTCAATCAGAACAGACCTTCCAACATTCGCCATAAAATTTAAGGATCCCTTCCTCCTCATGTGGAAATTTACTTGTAAGTTCCTTGATAAATTCACTGTATTCTCTATGTATTCGAACAGAAAGGTTATTGGGTAGATGGAAATGGACAGTAGTTGGATCAGGAATCACCTCCATCTCGCGCCCAACTGCCGCCAATGCTTGAGTTATCAAATTCAGATTGCCCTGCCAAAAATTAAGCACACATCAACAGTGGAAAACTCAACATTGAAGATGATACTAATAGCTTAGTATAGTCTAGAGTCTAGCCCTTTGTAAGAGTAAAAGAAAACCATGATAATTTCAACATGCTTAAACTCCCAAGAGATTTACCAAATATCCATGCAAATCTAGACAATCCTGCAACTTCAGTTATGCAAGCTATCAATGATAGAGTTGAGAGTCTTGCACATTGAACTAATTATCAATTTCTTTACTGCTAATAAACATATTCCATCAATAAAAGATCAAAGACTCCAATTCTTCATAATTGTTTGACATACACACAGTAAGGTTTAACTCCAAGTGCAAGATCCCAAGAACCAAATTTCCACCTTATTTTTTCAAACTAAGAATTCAACTGTTCGGGATCACTGAGAATCTTTGAAAACACACATCATAAACTAATGCTCTATTCATATTCAATCAAATTATCAGAATCCTCACTCAAATGCCAACAAACAATTCCATAATGCAATTAACACAACCAATGATAAGAAAAACCTATGTTACTCGGACTTGAGGGTGAGTGTCGGATAAAGGTACGTGTCCGACACGGATATATTCAATTTTTTTAAAAATTTTTCTATATATTTGGAGGATCGTATTTCTATACCTATATCCGAATATGTGTCGAACACGAGTGATTCAAGAAAAATAAAGAGTCTTGGTAATATAAAGAAAAACTGACCTTATCGCTGAATCCAAACATCACCGAAGATCCTACATCAAAAAGTACATCCGGCAATCACATACTTTTCCAATACCAAAACCTTGGCTCCTTTAACTGCCAGCTGTGTAGCTGCAACCAGCCCTCCAATTCCTGACCCTATAGCAATTGCATCATATTTACTCCCCGTACTAACTCCTTCCTTTCCCTCTATCTCCACCACACTATCTATACTCAACATCGATTTCAACCTCATAGTAATTTCCTTTCTCCTCTGATTAACCTGAAAGTTTCCGAATTTGACAATACCAATCTTGTTACCTTTCAAATGTGAGCTTTTCAACGGATTACTAGACAGAAACCTCGCCTCCCTGTTTCTAGGGAACTTAATGGTTTGATAACAACCTAAATTCATGTTTCTAAACTTGTATTTATAGGGCAGAAAAGGGTTTAACTAGCTCGAAAGATGAAAGTTTCAGTTTTGGACTTGTGGGTCTAAAACCACCCAACTTTTCACCATTAAAATGACCAAAAGCTTGAGAATTGAGCTTGTAAGAACCCCAAGTCAAGGTTTTTGAAGTATCAAAGGACTGGATTTTGGGATTTCGGTAAATGGGTATTGAGGTTTTGAACTGGGTTGTTGTCTGATTAATGAAATTTTCAGAATTGTGAGTGGTAAGCTGAGAGATCAGAGATGAACCCCAATTCTGGTGTTTAGGAGAGGAACATTTTTTCTGTAGTTTACTTGGGATAATAATTTTCGGAATTTTGTGACAGATGTGGCATCAACAACATTACTGTCTGATGCCAAACCATGATCCTTTCTGATACTTGAAAGAATCCGACAAAGATAGACAATAATTTTAGTTGTGTAATACCAGAAAATTAAACTAGTGCCGATTGGGTTTTTGCCCTTTTGGTGGGCTTGGCAGCGATTAGAATTTTAAAATATCTTAAGAAATTTTCATTCTACAACTTGTTGATCTTCTTAGGCATCTGTGTTATATGCCAAACCTGTCTTATAATCTCAAAAGTCAAAATATAGAGAAATGGGTTAATACTAAGTGGCTTAACAACAATCACATAATAATTAAAAAAAGAAAAGATAACAATCACATAATCATAATTCATAATAAATAAATAGATTTTATTTAAATATTCTAATCATAATAATTTTATATTTTTATTAATAATAAATAATTCTATTTTCAATTAAATATAATTTAACTCTTACATTTGCTTTTATTTTATAACAACTATAAAAAAAATAAGGATAAAAGATGAATTTTGCCACAAAACTATGGTCAATATTAAATTTTGCTTCTACACTTTAATTTTGTTAAATCTATCACTGCACTTACAATTTTATTGAATTTATGATTGTACTGTTAATTTCATTGATTATTAAAGATTTTGTTAAAGCAAATGGTAAATTTTGTAGTTATACTTTTAATTTTGTTAATTTTAGAATAACAATTATAAAATTAGAATATTTCATATAATACTTTGGTAATGACTAATGAATATGGTAAAAATAATTTTGTTAATTTTGACTCAGACTCTAATATGTGCCTTGAACTCATGCACCTAATTAAGGAGAGACAGACATTTCAAACCAATCCATTTAGAAGGAGTGCGTCTCGAGAGAGAATCAGAAAGTCTTGGTAGATCCCAAGAGAAATCTCAAGAAGAGAAAGAAGTCGTGAACCACCTCAAAAAGACACATGCCAATGTAAATATATGGGGCCTTCTATTGTCATCTCATGAATACAGTAGAGGTGCTTATGTCGGATCGGATTTAAGTCGAATTTAAGTATGGTATCAATATTATATGTGTTTGTTCAAACTCAGCTCGGTCAGAAATATGGGTTTCAAATTCTGTCTAAATCCGCTCATATTTGTAAATATATAATCCAAACTCGTTTAGACCCGTCCATTTAAAAAAAAAATATTTTTATTATTATTTAATTTTAGTAATTTTATCTTTTTTTTCTTTATTTAAGTTTTAAAATATTAATAACTTATCATATTTTTTAAATGTTTACATTATACTATTATAAATATTTATTTTTGAAATGATATAAATTACATAATATATAAAATATAAAAATAATATATTATATTATATAAATAAAAATGGGTCGGGTCGGACTCGGCTCAGGCCTTGATTGTTGGAGCCAAGGTCCTGCCTATATTTTAAATGGACCTCAGTTTTTTGCCCAAGCCCATATTTCAAAACTTAATATTTTTATCCAAATCTTCAAAAATATGAGCGGACTTTCGAATTTGACGAATAACCCGATTCTTGAACAAATCTACCGTAAAATTGTCTTGAAAGCCTTAAGCAAACGGGACATTTCACCAAACACCATACCATCTACTATTGTGGTTGCCCTTACAACCGCTGCGCAAGAAGGGATCACATTGTTGAAAGTAAACAAAGAAGACTTTGTCTCTTCTTAGCAAAATGTCCGAGCCGATGACAACACAATCGGACCCATCTTTGGGACTATTACTCTCTTATGCATTATTTTCCAAACGACCAGTAGTTGTTTTATATTTGTTTGAAGGTGCTTTTTGTATCTTCAGGTAAGTTAAAAACTCTGCTGTAATCTAATTTTTCATTCCAAATTCTTGATCTAGTGAGTTTACAAACAGATTCAATTAGGTAATCCCTATTATTTTCTTCTCATATATTGAGCATGTGATATAACTTGTCCATGATTTTACATCATGCAGATCTAAGTATGTATGGTGATCACTTAAATTAAAGATATAGATCTACATGTACTTTTTTTTGGGTTTATCTTTGATACATTGATAGTGGAGTTTTTTTAACTACATAAACGAGGTTAAAAGAATGCCACATGCCCTTTTTTTATTTTTATTTTTTATTATACCTTAAGAGATATGTGTCATCCTTTTGACCTAACTTATGAAATCTAAAAATTTCACCGGCAGTGTATGAGATATATATATTTTTTTATATTTGCATTAAACTATAAAATTTTGTGCTAGGTTGTTTTTTATTTGTTTATCATTATTTTTGTTTTCTATTTTTAAGTATGCCATATAGAAAAATGTATAAAGTTTGACTAAGTATGTTTTCCATCATAGATGCACCTAATAATTTAACTCATCATATTGCATATAAACGATTTTTATTCATGCTTTATCTTGTTCATTTATTTTGAAGTTTTTTATTTTAAATCAGTGTTTGCATTATATCATTAGTGATTGAAAGATCATCCAAAACTGTCAATTCACTTGTATTTTTTTAAATACATACGTGATAACATATGACATATAAATTTATAATTATATGCATGCATCAAGTAAATGAAGAGATATACTCTTTAACTTGAAACTTGATGGTGTAGCATTTGATGTGAAATAGTAGAAGATGAATTATCACATACGAAATTAAAAGCTTTGATTTCTTTTAATTTCGTACCATAATTTTTGAAAATTTATTTTATAAAGAAGAGATTAATAGTTTTGGTACCTATAACTGATATTTGATTTTCGGACGAAAGAAAGAGAAAGAAACAAAAACTTGAAAAGAATATGCTAAGTTTTGTTCTTAAATCCTTTTTCTCAAGTAAAAATTTGATGAATTTCCTAGTGAGGACACGTCACCCACATCCCATGATAGTGGGCCCATATAATCCGGTAAAAAGGCGCCTCACAGTCCAAACCCCCGAAGCGGACCCCTCAAATAACCCAACAAAAACAAAATTAAATACTGTTTTTTTTTGTTTTTTGAGTTTTGTTTCTCATCATAAAATAAGCGCCAACGAATTTGGATCCAATTCCTTATTTTCCCATTCCATCGTATCGTATCATATCTTCTTCCATCTCATCGTCAGATCTCCCAATCTACGCTAATATTCGAAGGCCACGAACTCTTATCTTCTCCTACCTTTCGCTTTCTTCAGTTAGGTAAGTTACTCTTTTTTCTTTTTCCATTATATATATTTTTAATTGAATCGTAATTCTTCATGTGATCGCAGGTGATATTTTCAGAAGCTTCGACTTGATCGATTCAGGTAGTTTTTCAATTTTGAGAATTTTTTTCTGTTTAATAATCTCAAATTTCAATGTCTTTCTTTCTTCTTCTTCTTCTTTTTTTTTTTTTTTTTTTTTCTGTGTGGTTTAAAATTGTTTGGATTTTTTTTTTTTATATAGTTGAAGCTTTCGCATGTTATTTATTTATTTTTTTTTAAATTAGCTTGTTTTCTTTCAATGTAATTACAACAACTATTATCAGTTTCTTTCTGTAAATGGAAAATTTTGGCATTTGTTGATAATTTTGATTGATTTAGCTTTTTCTAGTCTTAATAATATTGTTATTAACTGATGGAGAAATTAAATTATCTTTCATTTTTTATGGAATTTTCTCAATAATCTTAAAAAGTAGTTTCTTCCACACAATCCTAACTCAATTCAATAGAATTTATATATATATATATATATATATATATATATATATATATATATATATATTGAGTAATTGCTTATCACTTTACAGGATTTTAATTGGTACAATAGTCATGGATCGGATTACTATGGGGGCACGTCTCATGATAGTATCTGATCTTGATCATACAATGGTATGCTTTTATCTTGAATATTTGCTTTCATTTTCAGAAATGTCTGTGCTACGGTTACTTAATTGAATATGATGAGCTGTTTCTTTTGCAGGTTGATCATCATGATCCTGAGAACATGTCTTTGCTTAGGTTTAATGCCCTCTGGGAATCGAATTATCGCCATGACTCTCTGCTGGTTTTTTCAACTGGGAGGTCACCTACACTCTACAAACAGCTGAGGAAAGAGAAACCCATGTTGACTCCTGATATAACTATTATGTCAGTGGGAACCGAGATAACATATGGCAACTCAATGCTGCCGGATGATGGCTGGGTTGAATTTCTGAATCAGAAATGGGATAAGAACATAGTCACTGAAGAAACCAGCAAGTTTTCTGAGCTCACTCTTCAGGTCTACTTAATATATATTATTAAATGCAACCTTATATCTAAACGTTAGCACTATTCTGTTGAGAGTGTCTTCAATTTAACTGCATGTTTAGGTCCTGGTCTTGACATCTTTGACAAATTCAAGCATGTTGGATCATGCAGGCAGAAACAGAGCAGCGGCCTCACAAGGTTAGCTTTTATGTTGATAAGACTAAGGCACAAATAGTGATGAAGGAACTTTCAAACTGTTTGGAAAAGCGAGGGGTAAGATTCAACTTACTACCAAGGATATTATGCATCCAATCATGCACTTTTCCCAAGTAAATATACTTTGAAAGATGTATATCAGACCACATCACATTGGTATTCAGTTTTTTCTTCATCTTGCTTGCTTAATTGTTTCATATTCTTTGAAAGTGTTATTATTATCATTAAGTTGTGTCTTATTCTGTGCCAGGTGGATGTTAAAATAATTTATAGTGGAGGAATGGATTTGGATATATTACCACAAGGTGCGGGCAAAGGACAGGCCCTTGCATATTTACTGAAGAAGTTGAAGACTGAGGGAAAACCACCTACTAATACTCTTGCCTGTGGTGATTCTGGAAATGATGCTGAACTCTTCAGCATTCCAGAAGTGTATGGAGTCATGGTTGGTAGTCTTCTGCTTTTGAAATAATTCAGAGTTATTAGCCCTTTAGAAATTGCAGTAGTCTTTGCTGCTAATTTTGTTCCATTAATCTTTTCCTCCTCTTCAGGTCAGCAATGCCCAAGAAGAATTGTTGCAATGGCATGCTGAAAATGCAAAAGGTAACCCTAATATAATCCATGCAAAAGAAAGGTGTGCAGCTGGAATCATAGAAGCCATTGGACATTTTAACCTTGGTTCAAACACTTCTCCAAGAGATGTTTCTGATTTTACGGAATGTAAACTGGACCATTTCAATCCTGGTCATGAAGTAGTGAAATTTTACTTGTTCTATGAGCGATGGAGGCGAGGGGAGGTTGACAACTCTGAGACATATATAGCAAGTCTAAAAGCTTCTTGTGTATGTTTACTGCCCTTTCTTTTCTTTTAATGTTTATGTTTTGTCATGGTACTTTTCAGTTCATCAGAATTTGGGCAACGTCTTACATTCCTCTTACTATTAGGGAAAAAAACAAGGCAACAACCATGTCACTCTATCTGTATCTTCTAATTGATGAATTAACAATGTGCTATTGCTCTCGTTGTCCTGCATTTATTTATTGTTCTTTTGGTGCATCATTGGCTTCTATTTCTTGTTCTAACCTGAATCCTTTACACATTGGAAATTTGACTCATGATACCTGTCATGATTTATAACCCATCTCTGAACAGAATGAACCAGCTTTATGGTAGATAGTTGTGCAAGTGAATTAGATCTTTTAATTGCATTTTTCCATATGATTTTAGACATGAATTCTTTATCGTCATTGTCTCTTCCATCATTATTATATGTAAAATGTAACCCACCTACACCACCCCATTACTCACAAAGCCAGGGCAATGTGGGTATGTAATGTTATGGGACTGTTGGGTATGCATGCTAGGTAATTAGGAAAATAAATAGGTAAAAGTGTACGGATTTGTTCTTCAGCAATATTATGTATCTATAAGTATAACATGATTTAATCATAAGATGATAAACTGAGAACAACAACTCCCACACTCAGCCAAAGATTAGAATTTGTCACGGGTGTGTATCTACAAATGGGATTGCATGTGCATCAGTTTTTGGACAAGCTTGAGCATGTGTATCTACTGATTCTTTTCAGGATCCATCTGCTATTTTTGTCTTTCCATCTGGTGTTGAGAAAACTCTTCATGAATCCATACACGCAATGAAAGGGTGCCATGGAGACCAAAAGGGTAAACAGTTCCGGGTCTGGGTGGATCGTGTATTATCCACACCAATTGGCTCAAACACATGGCTAATGAAGTTCGATAAGTGGGAGTTATCTGGTGAGAGTTTTTTCTTTATAAAAATTGGTTCTTTTTTGGTAAATCGGTTTGTCATTGTCTTTGCTTTTGCTGACACCTTTTCTTGCAAGCATGCTCACATTGTATGTCCAATTGAAAAAAAAAAAAACCCGTATTATGAACATGTGCAAGCATGCATGTGTTTTTGAGCATGTGCTCTATGCCTCTACCTTATACACTTGGCAAGCTCCTAAGAGCAAATGGGTTCTATCTAATGTCCTGGTGACTGCCCATGATTTCTCACTTTTCATTGACTGGCTAATTCTTGTAGGTGATGAGCGGTATTGTTGTGTGACCACTGTTAAAATCAATGCGAAGGTAAGAATTGTTAAATCTTAGATTCTATTTGATTGATACTTTTGCTATTGGCCTTTTGTTTTCTATTCATTTTTTTTAACAAAAAAAAAAAAAAAAGAAAAAAAAATTGAATAGCAAAAGCATCAACCATATGGAGTTTTAATATGTTAATTTGTCCATGAAGAATGCTTAACATAATTATGTTCTAAGATGATTACCTTTGTGTTGCAGGGATCCGGTGCTTCGGACGGGTACACTTGGGTGAATGTGCAGCAGAAGTGGTTAGAAGGATTTGAAAAGAAGGATGATTCAACCTGGTTTTTCTAAGGTATTCTGCAACAACATTTTGACTCTGGAATCAGTATAAAGTTCTATAGAAATAAATGTATCCAAATTTTAATATTTCTTTTTTACATATATTTTGGATAATTCATATGCAACTTAGGATATGGCAATATGATGATTGATGAGATAAACTCAGATACATATCATGGCTTATCTCTTGTTTGATACCATCTTATTTTTTATCTTATTATCCATGCTCTTGCAGTTTATAGTGTAAAATTTGCATTTCTGTTACTCCATATCGTTTGGATTCCGAACCCATACTGCCTCTAAAATTGATTTTTACCTTTGATCTTCCCTTGTTTATTTTCATTCTGCCAGTTGATAAAAGTTATGTTTGGCTTAATTTCCAAATTTGCTACTTAATTTTTGCTGTAAAACGCAATAAGTGTTTTTTTTTTTTTTTTTTTAATTTATAAAAAAATAGAACTTGAAAACTTAACATTCGTGGATGATTTTATTTTGTATCCTTTTTTTGTTGGAAAAAGGGTTTAAATTTACTAAGTTGCACTTGATGTTCACTTTTTTTTTTTTGTCTGATGTGATTGAGGTTCTATTTTAATCATTCATTTATTTAATTACTATTTGTTATCACGTATTTATATGTGAATATTTTTTTTAAATAATAATATATATTGAATATATAATTGTATATTGAAAATATTTAAAATTAATGTAATGCATATTAACATGTAAAGCTTGTTTCATGCGTAAAATATATCAGAGTAACATATAGTTTATTACTTTTAACGTTAATGTAAAATTAAATTTTTAAAAAATTAAATAATAATTATATATTAAATATATAGTTGTATATCGTACAAATAAGTGAAATTAATAAAGTGAGACTTAACATGAATAGTTTGTTTTATATGTACTAATATATATCATATGTTAATTAACATAAATTAAGTTTATTATTTTTAATATTAATGTAAAATTAAAATTATAAAAAAATTAATGTATACTTTAACTCATTTTTATTTATCTTATTTAATGAAAACCTGTCAATGGAAGTAAAGTTTCTTCTAATTTATAAATTAGATATATTTTAATCTTAAAATATAATGAACATAGATGCTTATTTTCATTAATTCAAAAGTTTTTCAACATCCGTGCTTTTATATGTAATAATACATGATCATGTGTCTCACACATGAATATTTATTTTTTAAAATATATGTTATTGATATATTATTAAATTATAATTATAAAATATAAATAAGTCTTTCTTTAATAGAGTTTTACATCCTGTAATATTATAATAACTCAATTTACGTGAAATATTTGAAAAATTATATATTGAAAGAAAATAATCATCAAAATAATTTAAAATATGAAAAAATATATATATAACTAATCTTAAATATATCAGTACCAATATATATAGTTAATTGACGGATATAAATTTCAAGTCAATTATAGATATTTGATTTAATCAACTCAAATATTACTCTTTAACTTCAAAGTCAATAAATCATGATTATAAAAATTAAAACATGTATATGTAATATTCATTAAAAAAAATGAAAAAAAAAATGACTTCTTTGAAAATTTTACTATCTTCTATTGAATTGCTTAAAAAAATGATTTAAAAGAACTATTACTTGCCACATAAGAAAAATATGAGATTAAAAAAAAATTTACTTGCCAAACTTTTTGACTGAAATGATATTGACACCAAAATTTATCAATATATATGATAGCATAAGATTTTTTAGTTAGTCATGAACTTTAATTAATTTTATCCTCGTCATTATCCAAAAAATCCATTAATAAAAAGATATACGAGTATATATCTCAGAAATTTTTAAGTCAGTCCATTTTTTTTTACTTGCAAAACCTTAAATGATATTGAATAATTTAACAATATATATAGCGGTATGAGATTTAATTACCATTAACAATCTTTATAATTATCTCTATTTAAAAAAAGTTTTGAAAGATTAGGATTTATAATTTCATTAGTTTGAATTTTCTCTTCTACATTTTCTTACTTTTTGTGTTGTTTTAAGTTGATGAGAAAAGATTTTGATATTTTATTTTTGAATTATGTGTAAACAAAAGTTATTATTTAATTATTATATATTGCCTGAATCTTCATTGAGACTTGCGGGCCGGTCCATGTATTAAAAAAAATTTAATTAATTAACGTGTCAGTATCTGAAACAGTGAAATGCCACGTCACAATTCAGGAGGTAGTTGAAACGGCTTCTAGAAGCGGTAGCGCCCGCGCAACAAGTAACAGACATTTTCAACCATATCTATATTATATTATGTAACTCAACGAACCGTTAACATTTGTGTGTCAATCTAATCTATTTGTTAATATTGTTAAAAAAGCAAATTTTACTTTTTTAAAATAAAAGGTTTTGAATTTTTTTTTTTAAATTTCAATTTTTATTTTTCAAAAATATATATTCTTTTTTTATTTTTTTACAATTTTAAAAACTATGACTTGTGGTAGTCATGTGTAATTAATTTTTATGGATGATGTAACAAATATTATGATGTGTGTCATCATTTGATTCGTCGTTGGCCATGTCATCATTTTAAACTAACGGTGTTAATGGTTATACTAAATTGACATACGAAATGATAATACATGTATTACATTGCATATTTTAGAAATATAAATATCACATTAGAAACTTTCTTATAATACAAAACCAAATATGACATTATCTCTTCAAAAAATATTTTATTTCATGTCCCATGCTTTTTGTTATCAAACTAAATTTTCTAATGAGCATTTTTTGTCAGTTTTTTTTTTAAGATTTTAAGATTATTATTCTATACACCGACCAGGTTGAATAATGGTTGAGAGAATTTATAAGCAAAATTAAGTAATTATAGTAATTCATTAATAATTCATTTATAACTTTTTTATAAATATATTTTAATAAGACACATTTTGATTTTCTATTTATGAAATTTAAAAACTTTAAAATGCTTTACCAATTATGTGTAATATAAGTTTTCAAAACTTTATGGTTTGAAGAAACCAAAGTACCTAACGATTCTACATTTCCAAAATCTCCACGAAATTAATATCTTAAACGCTCATTATCTTTGAATATATATCAAATTTTTATCTTACATTTTTTTTTACTTTATTTAATGATACAGGGTGTCCTATTTCAATGGTAATTAATGTTGAGTAACGCTGTTAGAATATTAAAATTTAAATTTCAGTGATTATAATATCTGACTAGTGAATACTAAAAAAAGTAATTTTAAGTCATATCCAACTCAATAAAAAGTTTAAAATATCTACAACCTTAAATTTTATAATTTTTGAACCTGGAAGCTGAGTTGGTTTATTCAGAATGTCTGAAGTTCGAATCTCAGTATCTGCAACCCCTTCTCCTATCCCTAGAATGCAACCTCCGTTGTACCAAAAAAAATTTTATCAATTTTTTATATTTGAGATTGTCGGGTTTGATCCTTAATCACTAAAATTAAAAATTCAGCCCTCGACCAACAGATCACACGACTGTTGGCCTTATATTTTATCATTGATAAATTCATTAAACTCATAACTTTTTTATTGTTGTAAGTCAAGTCCTCTAAGTTATTTACAAGATAAATTCCATTACTACAGATATGTGTGATCAATCTCCAATTCTTGCTAACGGGTTCTTCATTTA
This sequence comes from Fremontodendron californicum, assembly GCA_030761205.1. Lineage (NCBI taxonomy): Eukaryota > Viridiplantae > Streptophyta > Magnoliopsida > Malvales > Malvaceae > Fremontodendron > Fremontodendron californicum. The sequence continues at coordinate 33,774,758 of JAULJL010000005.1, forward strand.
GCGGCAAGAAGAAGGCTTTAAAATCCTGAAATCTCATATTTAAATCCTATTTGATTCAATTTTATTTTGAATTTATTTAATTATATGCTGATTTATTAATTGATTTATCTATTTGATGTAATTCATTAATATCTTAAACGCTCATTATCTCGATACGTTGAATATATATCAAATTTTTATCTTACGTTTTTTTTTTTACTTTATTTAAATGATACAAGTGTCCTATTCCGATGGTAATTAATGTTGAGTAACACCAATAATTGTGTTAAGTTATTAATTTTAATGACCATAATTAAATATCTGATAATCATGAATACTAAAACAAATGTTAAATAACTAAAAAAGGTAAATTTAAATCACATCCAACTCAATCAGAATGCTTAAATTTTATCATTGATAAATTCATTGAATCGAATGATAATTTTTTTTTCTTGTTTTAAGTCAAGTCTCCAAGTTATTTAAAAGATAAATTCCATTACTACACATATGTTTGATCAATCTCCCATTCTTGCTAATGAGTTCTTCATTTAGGGTCAAGGAGAAGACTTTAAAATCTTGAGATCTCATATTCAAACTCAATTATGTGCGAGTTTGATCTAATTTTATTTTGAATTTATTCAATTATATGTTGATTTGTTGATTAATTTATCTTTTTTATGCAATTCATTAAATTTTTTTTATGTAATACTTGAATATAATTGTAATTTTTTTTTATTTACAAATAACTTCATAAAAGAATCTTCCGTTCTCAATTCATGAAAAATCAACAAAATAGAAAACTAAAAAAGTAAACCTAAGAAAAACTAAATTTCTCAACTTAACTAAGAGTCAAACCATCATTTTTGTCAAAATCTTAAGTTTTTAAAGATATGTATGGCATTAAACTTATTTTAGGCACACCGAAATAATAATTGGGAAGTTAGTTTTCTTTAGTTTTCAGCCGTAATCTTGTTGTTTTGGGATATCTAAAAATAATAATAAAAAAAGAGAACAAACCAAAATTTGGGTTGAATTTGAAAGGCTGAATTTCAAGGATTAGTCAAATTAAGCATTATATAATATGGAAAATTGATGGGTATTAATTAAACGAAAATTTTCATTTCAATTCATTGTAAAAAAAATAAATTAAAAACTCCTTTTTTTTTTCCTTATAAATACCAATCCCATCGACAACTCATTTTCTTCATATTTATTTTTTGTCTCTTATGTCCCAGAAAAATGTCTTTTCTCTCTTTCCCTCTCTTTTATTGGCTCATCCATTTTTTCATTCTATAAATGCTTCAAAAACGTTATAAATTGTAGAAGATAAAAGAAAGATAGAGGGAACAAAAAAAAGAAAAAAAAATAGAGAGAAAAATGGAAGCTGGGTCTGTAGGAGTAGGGTTCATGGCAGTCATTGCAGTTTCAGGAAGTGTAGTTTTCATTGCTCGTGAAGCCCATAAACGTCTCCTCTCAGATTTCATGAAGAAGATTGAATTTGAATTGGGTGGTAATAATATTGATTAATCTTCACGTTTTTCTTTAGTTTTTTTTTTTTTCTTCTTTTTTTACAGTGCATCAATTAAATTCTGGGTTTCTTTTTTATATATATAGGAAGTGGAAAATGTCAAGTGAAAAGAAGGGTTCGTTTTGCTGATGATGTGATGGAACCATCATCCAATAACAAAGAATACAGGAAGAAGAATCATAGCCTGATCAGCCAGGCCAATCAGGCTAAGGTAATTGGTGATGATCATCATCATGATCATCATGATCATCAAGTCCTGCAGGAAATGTCATCAGATTCTTCCATGCCTCTCAATAGACAGGTTTTGTATAAAGGGATTATTAAATATAAAACCCTCACTAAAACTCATCATGTTTCAAACTTCCTGTAGTAATTTTTTTTTTTAATTTTTTATAACCCAGAGTTTTTACTTTTCCTTTGTATGTACATTTTGTAAGTTCTTTGTCTTTTTCTTTTTTATTTGGTGTGTCTCATGCTTAAATTTGTATATTTGTATCATACACAGAATTTCTCTTAATACAAAAGGGTTTTGGTTTGAATCATAATCTTAGGTTTGAGATTTATTTTTAGAGTTTTGATCTCTGGAAAGTGGAAATGATGGAAATTCTATTGTTTCTTTGACTAAACTTGAATCTTGGGGAAGATGCACTGTTTTCAATAAACACTTATGTTATTTGAATTCGAAATAAAGATCGGATATGGATATGTATTTATATGGATATATTTAATTTTTTAAAATTTTTTAAATATTTGAAAGATTATATCTTTATATCATATTCAAATATGTGTCGAATTGAATATTTTAAAAAAATTAAAAAATTCGGATACATAAGTGGATACATTTAAATAATATTGACCTTAAAAGAAGATACAAGATTTTTCCATTTAATTTAAGTTTGTACATCCACAATTGTAAGCATTTGCAGCTTTTAAGTCTTCTTGACGTATGGAAAAAGTTATTATTATTTTAGTTTTTTGAATTTAATATCTAACTTGATTTGGTGTTTTACTGTATTATTTATACCCCGGCCTAGATGGAATCTGCTCTTTTAAATGAAAACTAAAAATCTTGGAGATTCTTCTTAAACAAACAAAATTAAGGATTCTAAATTTTTAATTTAAGTGATGAAATTGATATTGATCTTAAATTTACATTATTCAATTAATGACCTACTTAATTATATGTCCATTTGTGTGTGTTTTGATTGCAAAAGGCAAATATAATTCACATGAAAATGTCAGCTGCCTTCTTCACAAATCACAAGCCACTTGTCAAAATAAAAAAAAATTGATTTATAAGATATGACCCTTCAATTCTCTGGAATTTAAATGAAGCCAGCATCACCTGTCTGTCAATATATAATTAAGAAAAATCAGAGTCATTTAGAACCAAAACATTGTTAATTAAATGTTTTATGATTTATAATATAAATTTGTTTTTTTATATCGAATTTTTAAATTTTATAATTAATGTTAATTTTTTAAAATATATTTTATAAGGACATATGACAACTTATTAAATTCGCATTTAAAAACTCTAATAATAATGTTATGAGATAAATTTTTTTTTTTAAAATTATTCATAAAATTATTATTTATATAATGCTTATAAAAATCGAGAGTAGTGAATAATATAGAATTATTTTTCAGAAACAAGTTGTAAATTGTAATGTATCTAACATTACAATATATTCAAGTACATATAGTAACTAACCTATATTAAATTAAGATTTTATATTTGATGTACTGACAAAATTTATATACTGCCAGTAAATCAAATGATGTCATCTCATTAAAAATAAAATTATCTATATTTATTTTAAAAACTTTTGATGAAATGACATCATTTAATTTACAAACAGCATATAAATATAAACATTGTCAATACATCAATATAAACCTTTAAATTAAACTAACAAAGTAAAGTAAAAAGAGTGAACATGCTAAAATTATATATGCAGCAGGGTAAGATCTGGCAAGACAAGATCTAATGCAAATGCCCATTGACGAAAATAGGCATATGAAAGATAAATGTTGCAAAAGCATGCATCAGCTAAAATAGGCATACAAAAGATAAATGTTGCAAAAGCATGCATCAGCTCAAGAATGTCAAAACATGTCTATTTGGGTTTCACAAGCTACCCGGACTTAGCTTAGTTGATTCATGTAACTATTTTTAAGATGTGATATTTCAGTAAATTTAGAATTTGAATCCTAACATCTACAATCTCTTACCCTATTCTCAAACCGCACCCTCTTTTGTACTATCCAAAAAAAAAGACAAAAGAAAAGGAGAAAGAAAGACAAATTATAAAAAAACAACTTTCAATATTTGGGAATTTAATTCCAAATTAACATACTTGGTGGTGATTCTTGAACTTTCAGTCACATTATGCTAGGTATAGTGTGACATAACAATCCCACCAAAGAACACTGTAAGAATGATGCTAAAAAATTGAACTATTGAAAAAACAGAATACAATTGCCAACTTTGTTATCAAAGAACATAGGGATATGACATTTAGACATGTAATGTCAAGATAGTGTTGGGAATAGCATGACAATCTACAACATGCATTCGAAAAGAAAAGAAAAAAAGAACACAATATTTTTAACGTGGTTCATTCTTTTTTGTTCTACATCCACGATCCCAAAGGGATAACATACTTCACTAAGGAAATATTCCAACTTGTAACTTTTACACGGATAAAGCTACAAACAAACTTGACTCACCACCAAAAGAGTCCCAATACAACTTCTACTTAAGTGTATAAACTCCCTCTCTTAGAGGTGGTAGTAATTTTATTCCAAAGGCCAAGACTCTTACTTATAGGTGAGCACTCTCCTTGGCTTAACATAATTACTTAATGTGGGATGAGTACTCTACTTGACTTAACCAAATTAAACAATGTGGGATGAATACTCCCCTTAGCTCAACCAAGTTAAACAATGTGGGATGAATACTCTCCCTAGCTCAACCAAGTTACTCAATGTGAGACTTTGACTCAACATATCCAACAGTATCTGAAATATTACAAAGCTAGATAATTCAGCCATCATATATGAGAGGTAAGCCATGAGAATCATGAGAGAACAACTTCACTATCAGTAGACTGCCTCAAATTTGGTACAACATTAACTACTTTAGTTTAAAATGAAAAAGAAATGTAATCAAAAAAGTTGAAAATGCAATGAGGCCAAGTGTAAAACAAAGTAATTATAGATTTAAAAGCGTTGTGGAAATTAACAGGTCAAAAAGCACCCTCATATGGACCATAAGTGCCTTTTTTTTTTTTCTTTTCTATTTTCCCATCAATAGTGCAAATCCTAGATATTGTAAACTAAACTAGAGAATAACAATTATGTCAACAATCATTTTCCACAAAAATCCTAATGCATACTTAAGTAGCACACAAAATGAGAAACAAGAAAAATTTGGGGTTTAGTCCAGTTGATTCATACAGTCAATTTTAAAATGTGACATCCAACAAGTTTAGATTTCAAATTCCAACATATACAACTTATTTTCCTTTCAAAACTATGTAGTTCTTAGGGTCGAAAGAGAAAAAGAAAGAATGGGTTGTTGTGTGCTGAGAAAAAGAAAAAGGTATTTTAGGATTTTGTAATCAGATATTTATCTTACTAATTAGATTTGTTCAAGAGTCAGATTACATTACAAGAGAACAGACTTTTACCAACGAAAATTTTCGTCGGTAAAAGTCCAAATTTCGTCAGTAAAGAGTATTACCAACAGAATATTCCGTCTGAAAATTTTGTCGGTGAGACTAATTCCGTCGGTGAAATATTTTCCTTCTGTAATAAATAATTATCGACGAAATACTATTTCTGTCGGTGAAACAATTATCGACAGAAATGTCAGTCCGAATATTCTGTCGATAATGTTTTACCAACGGATAATTTCGTCGGTGAAAGACATTTACTGACAAAAATATCCGTCGGTGAAAGACATTTACCTACGAAAATATCCATCGGTAATTGTTTATTTTCCAAAAATAAAAATAAATTATATAAAAAATATTTTAAAAAATAAATTATATTTTAATAAAAATATTTTAATAAAATATAAATTGAAATCTGTGAAATATTAATAAAAAAAATATTTTAATAAATTACAATATTATTAATAAAAATAATAATCAAACGTAGCTCTCGAATATAAAACAGATGTTGTCATCACTCCGTACGAGGCATATCAAAAATTTGTCGATTCTTCAGTTTTGTTCCAAACCCATAAACGTGGGTCCGCATAGTCTCAATGCCCCCAATAGAATTAGACCACGACTGAGGGTCGAAATAGGGATATGAAGACGTATAGTCCCCATATTTTTGCTGCAACGAGGCAGCATAGTTTTCCTACAACCACAAATATTGAAATATATAAACAATTAATATATGAAATTGTAATGAACATGTACATAAACAATTCAGTAATATAATAAATTAATGTAATATATAAAGTATTGATATAGTTAAATACTTACAGTAGCTTTAGACTTGTTGTCTACGTAATCACCTTGACCCATTGCACGTTTATGGATTTTGTTAAACAACTCTAGGAAACTCACGTTGCGCTGCAACTCTTGTGACTACAGATTAAAAGAATTTTTGAAAATTATGTTAATTAAAGAAAATATTCACATAGTTTAAAGTATAAAACTTGTAAACAATAAATTACAAAATAAAAAAGAAATCTTACTATCCTTTCCCCTGTAACTAGAAAATGAACTGATCCACCAGTGTGCTTCGTAATGCTTCCATCCTTCTCCGTGTTCCTATTACCCTTGGCTTTTTTAGACCTATTTTTCCAAGCGTTAGTACTCCAGACGCTGTTAATAAGTTGATCCCAAATATCGAATGCTATCCAATCACACTTGTAACCCTTGCAATCTTCTATTTGATTCGTCTTAAAGAAGGCCATGGCATTATCCCTCTCAAAATTCATCATGTCCTTGAATCTATCCTTACATGTGGCCTCCCATAATTTTCTAACCAGTGGTGTTTGCTTGAGAGACCACTATCGTTTTCCCTACAATGAGACATTATGAATTAATATGACAGTCTTAAACATAATTAAATTATAATATGACTCTAAACCAAATCATGCCTCAAATATAATCCACATAGACAGTTTCACCTCAGCCGGTATCTTTGACCAAGTAGACCAGGTTTGTTATAGTGTTGTCTGATCACCGAGGTAATGGTCGATTTTACAAACTCTCCTTGAAAGTTCTAAAAGAAACGAAACGTGTTAGTGAACAATAATTTATTTCTTACTTAAATAACAGAATTATCGCAATGTAATTATCTTACGTGTTTGAAACAATTGAAGTCGAAATATGTCATCCGAATTACTCGGTGTCGGTAATCCTTTCGTCCGACCTCTACCCCGTTTTCTTTGCTCAGTGGCAGTACCGGTAGAGGGCGAAGGATGTGATGCAGGTACCTCTGACTGCAACCCGGTGCCATCATCCGCTAAATACATCGGTGCTGGCTTATTGACGAAATACTGCGCAATGTTATCCAGCGGTAGGGTAGATGATGGTAATGCGAGATCCACCTGAGTCGCCCAAGTAGGTGTTGGCCGTGGCAGTGGAGTGGGAGTCGATGTGGACGGACGTACATCAGAGGTAAGCACTGAGTATGGAGCCACTGTAGAGGGAGCCAGTGCAGAAGGATCCAGGGGCAATGGAGATATTGCAGATGGGGTTTGTGGCAATGGAGCCGTATAAGGCGGCAACTCTATTGATGGAGGCCGTAGAGAGGGAGTCGACCCAAACGGCAACTGTGGTGTAGAAGGCCCCAGGGATGATCCATCAGATGCTTTGAAAGCATCCCACTTTGAACTCCGTGACTTCTTTGCACTACTTTTGCGCCCTCCTCGTATTTTATCTATAAAATCAAAATATGAAATTTATTACTAAATATATATTAAGAAGGATACATATACAGAATATATTATTTTACAGATCATGCAATTACAAAATGAATAAATAATATTAACTTTCTAATCATCATCATTCTCGTTGTTCTCATCAGCATCATTGTCATCGCTGTCATCATAATCTCCTACATCTTCATCTTCTTCTTCTTCTTCCTCATCATTTTCTTCTTCATTTGTTCTCGAAACATTAATGTTTACTTTTTCGAAATCACCATTAACCAAAAGTTTTTTGAACTTAAATTCGGTTGATCATCTTGAACCATTGTCTCATCAACATTGTAATTACCAACAACACCATGATTCAGGTTTAGAACATCCATAACCATTCTAGCATAAGGATTATCTCTTTCAACGTCACTTCTCGTCTCGACTTCATCATTATGCATCCTTGATGACAGACCTTGATGACTTTCACCATGTGCATCCCAAATATAGTAATTCTCCTTAAACCCTCTATAATACAAGTGTTTACGCACATCATCAATTTCTGCAAACCGATTATTCTGACGCTTCACACAAGGGCATCTAATTCTATTATCCTTTACGTACTCGCTGTGAGCATATGCAAAACCTAAGAATCCTTCAACTCCATTCAAATACTCATTACTAATATATTGAGACTCGTCCAACCTTCTATACATCCAAGATTTATCGTGCTCCATTGTCTAAGCCTATACAAATATATATATTATATTTAAGATTTTTATAAACACAATACTGTAGCTAATCATATTTAAGATTTCTATTGATCATATATATATATATATATATATATATATATATATATACAAAGCAATGCATGTCAGAAATATATATTAATTATATTGATCATAATTCATTTAATCACAAAAATAATAACAAATATACTAACAAATATATTAACAAATAATAACTCATAATTTATTTAATCACAAAATAATAACAATAACAAATATACTAACAAATAGATTAACAAATAATAACTCATAATTCATTTAATCACAAAAAACAATAACAAACAACATGACACAATAACAATTAATTCATTTTTGAAAATTAACAAAAAATAAATAGTAAAAATACTTACAAATAGATAGTGTTGATGGAGAATGAGATATTTAGAAGCTAAATCTGCAGAAAAACAAAAAAATTATGTTAATTTCGGGATTAAGAGAGAAAGAAGAGATATAGAGAAGAGAGGAAGAGAGAGACCAACGACAACAACAGCGGAGGTCGGTGGTGGCGCGATCGGATGACGACGGCGGAGCTGGGTTGGACGGCGATGGGAGGAGGATTGAGCAGGGTGACTGGATTCGAAATCGGGGAAAAGAGAAAAGGGAAATAAGGAGGAGAAAAGGAGTCTCGGGCATTTATATGCTCGAGACTTTTACCGACGGAATTTTCGTCGGTAATTCTTTTGGCGGATGATTCAAATTTTGTTTGTATGTGATGTTTTGCCGACGGAATTGTGTTTTATCGACGGATAATCCTTCGGTAATAGTTTCTGAGCGTTTAGTTTTAATTTTTCATTTATTGTGTGTGAGAATCCGTGAAGAGTTTTTAGCGTCGGATAATTCCGCTGATAATACAAGTAAATCCTTCAGTATTATCCGATTCCGTCGGTGATGTTTTGTCGACGAAATTGTGTTTCACCGACGGATTACGGATATTACCGATGGATAATCCGTCGGTAATAGTTTCTGACGTTTAGTTTTAAATTTTCATTTATTGTGTGTGAGAATCCGTGAAGAGTTTTTACCGACGGATAATTCTGTCAGTAATACAAGTAATTTCCGTCGGTAATACTTTGGCGGGAAGCTAAGTCGTTCCTGCCAAAGTATTACCGACGAAATTATTAGGTCATTGAAAATCCGTCGATAATACACGTTTTTCGTCGGTAATGCTAAAAAAATCCGTCGGAATTTCCCAAAAACATTACCGACAGAATCCCGTCAGTAATTATCAACATTCCGTCGGTAATATTCTGTTTTACCAACGAAAAATATCCGTCGATAAATCGACGTCCACTTGTAGTGTTATCCGTCCAAATCTGAAAGCTTATCCTATATTAAAAGAGCTTGGGCAGAAATAATGTGTTTGAAAAACGGGCTTTAGCAAAAAAAATTGAGAAATATTTTTTTACATAATTAGATCTGATAATTTTGGACACGACATGAACACAATACGAGAAAAATAACTAAAATATTATACGACACAAAAAAAATAACACGAACACAATACAAATATACGAATGTGTTAAAATCTATATAACACGAATTATTAACATATCAAAATTTATATAAATACATAATACTTTAAACACGACTATAACACGAAAAAATAATATAAACATAACACAAATACATAAATTGACATATCTACTCACAACAACCACAACATCAATCATCAACCTCCTTTTTTTTATCAATCAAAATTTTAACTTTACTTATTTTTATAAGATAATTACTTGAATTGCAACCAAATAATTCCTAACACCGTGTAATTATTTCATTGAATAAATTAGAAATTTTGGCTCAAAATTGAAAACAAAAAAAATCCGCTACAACATAAGTAGTGATTTGTGTTCGAGTTATACTGTCCACATGTTTTGGTGCAACTGGGAAAGGAAATTTTCAATGTATGCATCTTAACTTGGCAATTGAAGCAAAATCGAACTAAAAAATTGAAAGCTAAAGCATTTCCTTACCATTTTTCTATTATGCATATGATGTTAAGTTGTATAAAATAATGAAACAACTTTCTCTTATCTTTATCACATAAATTTCATTCCGTTCATCTAGAAATTTTAATTCACGTTATGAAAATGAAGTATCCAATTTTAATATTCTCTTAAAATAGGTCCTACTACCTATGAGACTATATAATTGAGACAATTTTTTTTTTTTCAAATTTCATATAAAATTTAATGGAATTAATTTTTCTGATACTTTTTTTCATACAAAAATTTTAGGTGAGGGTCTTCATTTTGAAGTCAGAACATTTTGCAAGTTTCCGTGAATATTTATATTGAATTTACATATCGTTACTGAGAGGGATTACTGATAATAAAAATTGAATCTGTGTCTTATAAATTAAGTATTCAATCCTTATCAATTTAATCAATTTGTTGATATTTTACTTATGTTTTTCTAAACTATCTGTCTTACTTTTACATGTATTGGTAAAGTGAGATCTTTTGTGCGTCACATTAGATTATAAAAAGCATTTTATTTACAATTCTTTTTGTTATAATATTGCTATTAACCAATCATATTAAAAAACTACGTAAGATCAATTACTTATAATTTTGGACTCTACAAAATATAGCGGGCGATATGCCTTCAAATATAGCGGGTGATGTGTCTTGACAATTTAATCCAGTACATAAATGACATGTCGTATAGGGTAATAGGAGCAAGGTTGTTAGTATCGTATCGATAGATGTATTATTTTTATTTTAGTATTTGTATTTATCATATCAATATGTCTCGGTGTACTATTTCGGATTTATTAACATCTTTTAAATATTTTTTCATATATATATATATATATATACATATATATAGCATATTTTCAATTTTTTTAATAAAATATATTATATATACATGCAAAATATACTTTTATTATATGCATATATATATATATATGTTTATATGCAAATATAAATTTTAAAATTTTAAATATTTAATATCTAAAAAATTTAAACATCAAATAAATAAATATTAAAATATTAAAAAATAGTAAATTATTATTAATTATGTTTAATAATCTAATTTAATGAACATATTTTATTTTTAAATGTAATTATTAAAAAAATAAAAATGATCATTACATAAAAAAACATTAAAATTGGTTTAATTTAAAAAAAAAAAATCAAAATCTTGTACCAACTGATATAGACCGGTACGTGTCGGTACTGACAGGTATTGATCGATGCAGATCGGTACGATCGGTACAAAAACCGAAACGGTATGACACTGGTACCGTTTTGGTTTACAACAGTATGTACCGATCTATACAACCGATACCAGTATGATACCGACTACACTGAATAGGAGCTCACTTTGGGATAGTCTAAAAGAATATGGATGTATGGTTGAAAAAATCAAATAGAATCGTTAATCGAATTGATTCAATTGAAAATCGTATGTATGTTTGGTTTGATATGGAATCTAAATCGAGAACTTAACGAATTGGTAAAAAATTGGATTGGATCGATAAAAAACTAGTTTTAGTTTTAGTTTTTTTTTTTACAAGTGATGAGAATTTAACATTTAATTTTTTAGTTTTATATTAAAATTCATATTATTAATTCAAATGTATATTTTTATTAATTATTTATTATAATTATTACTTATTTAATATTAAGATTATTTATTTAATTAAAATTTAATTTTTTTTATTGAATCGATCGATTCAATCAATCAAATCGATTGAATCAATAATCGAAAGTCTCACCGATTTAGGCTCCATTTGGATGGACAGTGAGATTGGCTCTGGTGAGATTAAAAACAACGATCGAGGTGAAATTAATTACTGTACAGGTGAGATTGAGTACTGTGCGGTGAGATTAAAATCAATGATGGGATATGTGTTTGAATTCAAAAACAACGGTAGCGGTGAGATTAATTGTAGTGAGAAGATAAAATGACCATTAGAGATATTAGATTAAAATGTGTATATATAATAAAAATTTTAGTTTATTTGATATTTATAAAATTAATAAATAATTAAAATTATATTTATGTCAAATTATAATTTTATTAATAAAAATTATAAAAATGTATCAAATAATATTTTTCTATTTTTTTTATTATTCATGTTATTATTTATTTTTAATTAATTTCTATTAATTTTATAATAATAAAATTTATATATTTATTAAATTAGTATATAAAAATAAAATATATATTTATTATATAATAACAAAATTTATTATATATTTATAAGATAACTTCGACACGATTAAAATGAAAAATATCTCAATCGCGTCGTACAGTAACCCTATTTGAATTCAAACGGAAGCTTAATTTTCGATCTTGTTTTTTCAAACTTGTACGAGTATCTTTGTTCCATCATTAAGTTTACTGTTTACCTCACGCGTGCATACTACACGCTTGGTAAATTCCTGGGCGATAATTAGAATAATATAATTATAAAAATATATATATATATATATGGGGTAAAATTTGTAGATATGAAAAGATAAAATATGTTTTTGTTCCTTATAGCCTTATAGGTAATGTTTAGTATAAGATGATTACTCCAAAAATTAGAGATGAGAGTTGATCGAATATATATCTTTTTTTGTAATATCTGAATCCGCAATTCTGTTTTAAAATTCGAATTCGTTTATTATCCGTATTAAATCCGAATATTACTATCTGAATCCGAATCCGAATTAAATAACATTATTCGTCGGATATCCGAATTTGTTAAATATCTGAATTCAGTAAGAAAAAAATTAAATAAAAATATAAAATCAAACAAAAATTAATTTAAATTCAAATAAATGGATAATGGATTCAGATATCCTAATCTAAATCCGCAAAAATAAGCGAATTCGGATAGCGAATTCAAATATCCGAATTCGTTATCCGCAAAAGTAATGCAGATTCGAATAATGGATATCCGAGGTTTCATATCCGCATCCGCTCCGAATCCGCTAGTGATAGTAATTATAATATCCGAATTCGCAATATCTTAATCTGCAAAAAACGGATCGGATAATTGCAAATATCCGAATATGCACGATCCATTGCCATCCCTACTAAAAACTATGTTGATCTATACAAGGAATATATCACTATGTTTGGTAAGTACTTAGTGATCTTACGTTACGGTGATCTTGGATCTTCCAGAGTAATCAGATCATTGCCATGGAGGATGATATAATTATCATCTAAAAGAGTAAAAAACTTTTATCACAAAAAAAAATGATATGTAAAATTAACTATAATTGAAATTACCTATTTAATATGTAAATTAAAAATTATATTTATTTTATATTATAATTGTTATATTCTCAAACTAAAATTTATTTTACCGAGTTCAAAACTAAATTTAGTGTTTTCTTTTAATTTTTTTAAAAGTTATATATATAACATAATTTTTTGTTTTCTTTTACTATGATTTTAATAGATATAAATTTATTTTCTAATTCAAATGTTTTTACATAATTTATATTATAAATATTAATTTACTTATCAATAAATATACTTGTTAATTTAATAATTTAATTATAGTTCATTATAAAGTAAATAAAATATTACTAATTTTTTACAAATTATTATCTTTGACCATATTGAAATCATTAACTTGTGTAATTATTACAATATGCATGGTTATTTTGAAACTTTCTCGAACAAAATAATATTTGGATTTTTAGTAACACCAACTAGTGTAATCTTTAATTCTAAAAAATTAATGATTATTAACTAAATAAAGTGATCCAAAATCACAAGTGATAAGATCACTCTAGTAATAAAATTATTTCGGTGATTAGATTATCATAGTGATATTAAAAATAATATCAAAAGCTACCATAGAGAGATAATAGACTATGGTGTTCCTTTTCTTTTTACCAAGGTAAGAAAATAATTGCATTTATCAATTTTCCTTCATGAAAATTTTATAAGTAGTATTCTAATCAACACAATATTCGACCACATTGTTTTTTTTTTCTCTCATACTTTTTTATATTATAAAAATAATTAAAATATATATATTTCAACTCGATTCAAATAATTACGATTTTTTAATTTATAAATCAAAAATCAAATCAAATATACTTATTGTTATTCGAACTGAATTCAATTAAAATATATCTCCATCCAACCAAATATTATGGTTCGAATTTTTTTTTTTTCGATTTTTTTCTCACATGGGCACTTATAATTTTTTTTCTCACATGAATTCAATTCAAATGAATGGAAGATTGTCGTTAATCCATCATTTTCACCTGAAAAGTTCACATTTTCAAGCTCCTTTTCCAGGCTCTCACAGTCTTTGTTGTGAGCTTGTAAACGAGTCCACCAGTTGTAGGCTGCCCTGGCTACCAGCTTGTCAAAAATATCTTAACATTTGCTCGTGAAATTAACACAAATATCTTAACATTTTCTGTCTCTTCTTTTTTTACTGGTCAGAAATAAAAATGTTCATAGATCCTGTTAAGTTTGAGCCAATTTGGATTGAGTTTGATTCACTGAGAATAATTTATGAAAAATAATTTTTGTATTTTTTGATATTTGGTTGATAAAAATTGATTGGTAAATGAAAAATAATTTATTGGTCAACGACAAATATATATATATTTTTTTGTATTGAAAATTATCTTTCTCTTTTGAAAAAGAAAATATAATTTTCAGAAAAGAACTATCATGATTAGGGCTACTATAATCGAAATTTGAATATCATATTTTAAATCGAAACTTAACTTGTCTCGAGTCAAATATTATTAAATTAATAAAAATATTTTTTGATTATAAAAATATTTTAATATAAATGTATTTTAATATTATAATTTTTAATATTTTAATTATATAATATTATTTTTATATTTTAATAATAAATTATTAATATAATGACTATCAATTATTATTTTAATAAAAATATTATTTCATACAGCAATATCATTATTTTAATAATAAATTGTAACACTATAAATATTTTAAATTTTAAATAATATTGTTAATATTTTATTAAAAATATTTTTATATTACTATTTTAATAATAAATATATAAATTATACTTTATAAATATTTAATAATAAATGTTTTTAGTAAAAAAAGATTATTATTTTAATAGTATAAATATTAATTAATAGAAATAATATTTTAAAAATTATTAGAACATTTTAAATATTTTAAAATATTAATATTTTAATAATAACTAATATTAATAGAAATAATATTATTATTTTTTAATATTTTAATAATCAATATTTAATATCTATGCCATATTACTATTTGAAAGAGTAGAAGTAATATTTTAATAATAAATAATATTTTAATATTTATATCAATATTACTATTTGAAAAATTAGATATAATATTTTATAATAATTATATTAATATAAATAAAATTTAATAATTACTATATTAATCAAAATAATATTTTAATAATAATTATATTAATAGGAATATTATTTTAATAATAATTATATTAATAAAAATAATTATTTTAATATTTTAAATATTAATATTTTAATAATAATTATAATATTTTAAATATTAATATAATTAATGTTTTAATAATAAATAGTATATTTTAAGTATTTAAATTAACATAATATTTTAGTATTAAATATTAATTAATATTTTAATAATAAATCATTTTTAATATTTTAAGAATTAAGAATTAATATTTGAAAAAAGTAAATTTTTTAGAAAATAACTAAACAATAGAAAATATTTTTTTAGTAAGTCATCCAAACATCAAAAAAAAATTATTTTTTCGAAAAATCTTCACATTTTTCAAAAAATATTTTTTGGAAACCAATTTCCGCGAAACAAACGGACCCTAAGTTTCATATTAATAAATAGGGTTTTGTTAACGAGAGTTTTTAGAACATTTTTTAAGATTAGTTAATATATTATTTATAATAAAAGTATTATATTAAATACAAAAACTGATAACTTTATTTATCATTTCTAATGCATTGAATGAAAATATTGCAATATATATATATATATATATATATATAATAACCTTAAATAGTGCTCTTAGGACACTTGTTAGCAAAATCCTAATAAATATTCTGTTTGTTCAAACTTGGTCCAAAATATGAATAAAAATTTTTATCCAAGTTCGGTCTGATCATGTAAAATCATTATTCAAATCGATCCATTCAAATTTATACACACAAAAAAATAGTTTTTTTTTTTAAATATCGATATCTATATATAAAATAAAATTAATCCCTCAAAACTCTATATTAATACTAATACAAATAATTGAGTCGGACTTAAATAAAATAAAAGATGATATCCAAGACTGACTCATTTTCTAAAAGGATTTTTTTTTTCAAACTCATTTTTATTATTAAACTTAAAAATTCGGTATTCTATCAGCACACTATACATAAAATGTTCGCATTCTTTTTTTTCTTTCTTCCCTACCCCTCGTGTTTTATTGCTATTCGACTTTTCAAGCCCTTTCAATGGCCCAAAAGGAAAAAAAAAAAAAATTAAATATCCCTGGTGTGAAATCCTACTCACACAAAATCAGAAACGTTTTTTTTTATTAAATGATAAATTTATCATCATATTATATATGAATATTAAAATTTATTTTTATTAATATTTGTCATCATACTTTCGAAATTAAAGATAAATTCATCATTATATTTAACTCAATATTAAATTTTATCATTTTTTGTGTGATTAAATTGTTATTAAATTTTAATTTTTGATTGAATTGTCACTCAAAATTAATTTTGAATAATTTAAAAAAAAAAAATTAATAAAACTAATATTTTTTAAAATATTTTATTTTAATAATTAAAAATAATTAAATATTAATTAAAAAATTAAAATTTAAAAAATTAACATATAATTTTTATTTTAAAAAATTAAAGTTAATTTTTTCTTTTTTTGTCTTTCTTTTTTCAAGTTTTTATTTTTATAAAATAAAAAATATATGTTACTTTTTTTATTTTTAAATTTTTTATACATTAATTTATTATTATTAATTATTAAAATAAAATAAAATATTTTTTTAAATATTTTTTTGATTAAATTTCATCCTCAAATTATCAAAAATCAAATAATGAACGACAAAATTTAATCAATAATCAAAATTTAATTATAAAATTCAATCAAATAAAAATAAAATAATAAATTTACTCTTAATCTCAAAATATAACAATAAATATCAATTAAAATAAAATATGATAATAATGATAATAAATTTTAATACCTTTAATTTTTTTTTTTCTGTTACCTTTTATAGTGACCCCAAATATAGCAAGAACCCGTCAAAGGAACCAAAAAAAAAGAGAATTAGAGACCCCAGAAGATCAGAAACTCCTATGAGCACCCCGAAAATTAAGTTCACCTGGAAAACCTGACCGTTCTTCCCAGATACTATATCTTTCGTGAAGGCTTGCTTGAGCAGTTTGCCGTGTTTTACCAGGGTACATCTCTTCCAAGCCATAACCACGAAAGAAAAGAAAAGAAACGAAGAAAAAAAAACAAATCCCTGGTTCACGAGCCTCCACCTCTCTCTCCTTCTCCTGTTTGACTCTGTTGGGTTCTTGTAAACAAGATCCTTGAGCAAGGAATTGGAAACTGAATCCGTATCAGTTTCTTCTCCGTTGTTCAGGATCGTTTAGAAGGACATCCTGATCATCAACAGAGAAGGGTAAAACCTTTAAAGAAAAAGAAAAGAAAAGAGGTTCATTTCCCATTTTCCAAGATTCAGATTGTTTTTTTTTTTCAAGCAGGAAAAAACAGCAGTTTAGTCAATCTTTTTTTCCTTCCAGGCCAGCTTGTTGTGGTTGAAACCGAAGAAGTTGCTTCTTCGTTGTTTATCATTATTTTAACCGGCCCTTTGAAAATCCAAACCGTTTCATTTTGTTTCTTTAGAATAACAGTTCCATTGTTGCCAAAAGGAAACAAAACCGTAAGCGAAACTAACCACGGCAATAGCTAAAAGCAAAACAAGATCGAAATAATTCCATTTTTTTAATCATTAAACAATGTCTAGCCAGATAATCCTTAGGAACCCAACCTCCATCCATCGGCGGCAACCGCTGCTGCACAGCCGTTCCCCCAGCCTCGATGACAGCACCCCTAGGAGGAACAGTGTCAAGTTCGGGGAGTTTTGTGGGGGTACGACAGCTGAGTGTGCGGCTGTTTGTTGCTGTTGCCCTTGTGGGTTAGCGAACCTTCTAGTTTTAGCAATTTACAAGGTTCCTGCAGGGCTATGCCGCCGTGCCCTCCGCCAGAAACGGCTGCGTAAGTTGCAGAAAAAAGGGTTGCTTCAACCGAGGAACCACCGGGGTCATTTTGGATGTGATGATAACGAATTCCAGATTCACCCTGTGGTTTGTCTCGAGGATTTTTTCCCAGATATTGATGCTTCTGAAGAAACTGAGAAAGCTGTGGTGGAACTGGAAAAAGAGATGTGGCAAAAGTTTTACGGCACTGGATTTTGGAGAAGTCCCTCACAGAGAGAAGGAGACTCACCCAGATTTAAACAACTGTAAAAAAAAAAGTTCCAACTTTGCTGCTCGTTGCTTTCAATCTGGGTGTATATATCTATATATATAATTTTTAACCAAATGTTGTACTCTCATTTTTTCTTTTCTTTTAAATGGGGAAGAATATTGTGGAGGTGGGATTTTCTGATTCCTGGTCATCAATGAGGAAATTGAAAATGTCAGGATTTTGATGTCATGAACATGAATTAGGTTGATGTTGAATGGATGGAATCTATGTACTTGAGATTGGGATTGTTGCCTTCAAATCTTCTTGTTGAATTCTTGAACAGATCAACAAATTTTCTGGGCTTTTTTGGATGATATTATCATTATTAATAAAGATTGATTTGAAGGTATTAATATTATTTTGATTTTTTTTTTTTTCAAATGCAAGATTGTGTTCATACTAGTTAGTACAAAACTGTTTGTTTTGTGGGGTATGTTTAAGGTAAATGACAAAGGCTTAGACATGGCTAATGATTAGATTAATGCTTTAGACATGACATTTTCAATGTCTTAGTCTAGAAGGTTAGAGAATAAACAGAAAATCTGAAGGAAATTAGAAAGTTCGAAGAATACCAACAATGAGTTTTGAAATTTGATATCTGGTTTGAAAATCATCCATTCTTCTATAATTATCCACACACACAAAAAATATATATATATATATATATATATATATATGTTGGAATTCTACCTGAGCTTCAATGGTTCAACTCAAACCCTGTTTGCAGAATATCTGCTTCAATACTTTCTATGTCTGCAACTGAGATTTGTCACTTCTGCTACTGTCTTAAATTTTTTTTCGCCAGATTTTGCAAATGAGTACCGGATATTATTATATCTTCAACTCATGATTTTCTTGGATTTAAATTATGATCGTGCACACGTTTTTTATCGTATCGTATTTATCACGATTACGGATGTAATAAATGCGTGATCAATTATGATAAATATTAATGAAAAAAAAAAACCGAAATTGTAAAACAAATATTATCAGTCATGTAAAATTTGGTTTAAATATCATTTTATTTTCAAATAATTGTACTTTTACGTATTAACAAAAATTTATATTTAAAATTTAAATTGAATTATAATTCTTACTTATAAATTAAATTAAATTTATTAATTAAATAAATTCATTAAAGTATATCATTTAATGAAATTAAAATTGTTATTTATAAAATGAATAAATCTTATTAATATTTATTTAATATGAAATGTTTAAAGTGCGGATTTAAAAATATAATGAATAATGTCTATTTTGATTAGTTCAAAAGTTTTTCAGCATTGTGCTTTTTATTTATATTATGTTATAAATTTTATTATTAAAAT
Organism: Fremontodendron californicum; assembly: GCA_030761205.1. Classification (NCBI taxonomy): domain Eukaryota; kingdom Viridiplantae; phylum Streptophyta; class Magnoliopsida; order Malvales; family Malvaceae; genus Fremontodendron; species Fremontodendron californicum. Next base: position 33,794,744 of record JAULJL010000005.1, read on the forward strand.
AATAAATTATTATTTTGTTTAAAGTTAAAAATACTTTATATTTACTAATAAAATAACATAATTGAATCAAATCTAAATATTTAATATTTATATTTGATTCATTTTCAATATATAAATTTATATACCGTCAATAAATCATACAATGTCATAAATTAATACACAAAATTATCTTTATTTATTTTTAATTTTTTAAATTATAAATTTATTTATTAATAACGTGATATTTTTATGATTCATTGATATTATAAAAATTTGTATACAGATAATATATAAAATAAAAAATTTTAATAAAATTCGATACGAATTCAAAATTAAACCGTACATGAACAATAGCCCAACCCGTGATTCCGTGAACACTTATAAAGTGAATTTGTAATTATGTACTTTTACTCTTACTTCAGCTGTGGCCCTTTTATTATTCGTAGTTCACTGTCGAGAACTGAGGTGCTATTAGGTCCAGGTGGTTTCATTGCAGGGCTGAACTGAACTGGGAGCACCCACAGCTGGGCGTTGGCGCTGCCTCCCTGCCTGCGTGTAAAACTGTCCTTTTTTTTGCCCGTGGGGGTTGGAACCCTTCCAAGTTTTTGTCTTAAGCTAAGATTAGATAATATTCAACATCATATAATATGATACGAAAAAAATAATTAAAATATTATACGAAAAAAATATAAATTAATATTTGATTGATTGAAGTGATAAAGTGACTCTAATCCATGAGAATCAATGTTCGAATCTTGAGAATTGCCAATATTAAGAGGGTTTTACCATTACACTCTCGATTTTACAAAAATTAATTTTTCATCAATCATAAAATGGGACGTGAAACATCCTAGGTTTAAACAAAAAAGAAAAAAAATATAAACACGATATAAATATACGAATATATTAAAATTTATATAATATAAATTATTAACATATCAAAATTTATATAAATATAAAATATTTTAAATATGATTATAGCATAATATATATATAAATATGATATGAAAATACGAATTATCTGGGGTATTTGTAGGCCACCTAGTGTCGGTGTTTTTTTTTTTTTTTTTAACCTCATAATCATGGGGACAAAAAAAAAAAAGATGAAAGGACTGGTGAACCTGAACTCCTCAACTGGGGTCTAAAAGGCTTGATTGATTTACTTTAAAAAGTCTTTTCCCACCCATTTACTTACATTTGTCCCATCTACAACGACAAGCACATTTACAGCTATTTGATTTCGTTTAAAATTATTATGGTTTGAACATGTAATATAGGCCTCGTTTAGTATTGATTTTAGTACAGTTTTTAAGGTTAAAAGTTGCTTTTTCATCGTAAACGCAATGCTAAACAGATAAAAAATGTGACTTCTGCTGTTGAAACTATGATTTGAAAAACCAAACCAAAAAGCCAAAAAATATAATTTTTGGGCTTTAAAAGCTGGCTTTTGGATAAAATGACTTTATTATCCTCACATCTCTACACTTTTATTATTTTAAACATATCTTTTTTTGACATTTCAATTTTTTTTAAAAGTTTTTAAACCACACTTTTTCACCACACTTTATAAACACACTTTTTTCAACTCCAGCTTTTTTCAACCCATGTTTTTTCCAACAGCAATGCTAAACTAGGCCATAGATCTATTTACATGTCCCATAAAATTAATTGTGTGATACGTGTTTAAATAATAAAATAATGTTAGTGGTATTGATGAGATATGAGAAGGAAAAATGATTTTTAAAGATATTAATTTTAAAAAAATATTAATAAATTATTTATATTTTAAATTAATAATTTTAAAAATATATATATAATACATCCACACATCTTAAATTAAAATAAAAAACAATTATTAAATAATCATATAAATAATTTACTTAAAATAATAATATAATCATATAAGTAATTTATTCAAAATAATAATTATATGAATAATTTTTTAAATAATTATAAAATTATTGTAAAAACTTTAAATATACAAATTAAATAATAAAGAAAAATAAAAGCTACAAGTGCCAGATATTTTCATCTATGCATTGTAGTCTAAAGGATTAAAAAAAAAATTGAAAAAAAAAAAAATCTATGGTAAATTTTTTTCACTGAAGCTAAAATCTCCACTGAAAAAATGGAAGTATTGACTAGACCTGACAATATTAGAAATGATATGAACACGACATAAAATATAATATAAAAAATAATATGAATATAAATATAAATATTTATAATATAAATTATTAACGTATCAAAATTTATATAAATATAAAATATTTTATACACAATTATAATATGATAAAATATACTAATATAATACAAATATAAAAATTATCAAATCTAGATATAGCAAGATGAAAATGACTTTATCATGTCAGATTTTGTCATTCAAATGAAAGAATGGCGTGATAATGTGATTGAATAAAAAAAAAAATCCAAATCGCACAGAAAAGTGGCTGCTGTTGAATCGAAATGCAGCCTAATCCTAATGGTTTAGGGTAAATCTGAAAAACACCCTTTCAATAATTAAATAATTTAATAAATAAGATTTATTTAAAAAAATTAAAAAATTATTTGTAAGAATATTATAAAAATAAAATTGTTTTTAATGAAAAAAATTTCTCCTCTCATTAAAAAATATTATTTTTTAAAAATTTTAATTAAAAATAAATTTAAAAAATAAAATATTTAAATATTTATTTTTTAAAATTTAAATTTTAAAAAATAAAAAAAATTAGAAATATTATTTTTATTATTTTTTATTTTTAAAATTTTTTTAATTAAAAAAAGTAAACTAAAAAATTTAAATATTTATTTTTTAAAATTAAAAAATTTATTTTCAAAAAATATTATTTTTTAATTAAAAAGTAAATTTAAAAATAAGAGAAGAAGGGAGGATAAAGTTTTTTTATTAAGGGTAATTTTGTTTTTATAATTTTCTTCTTAATAATTTTATATTTTTTTATTTTTTTAAATAATTTTTATTTATTATATCATTTAACAATTATTGTATTGTTGATGGTATATTTTTCAAATTTACCCAATGATTTATTCACTTTTTCTAGTAGGTAGATTCTCGATTGATTCCAAGCACATGTAATTTTATAGTCCTTCATCTTTAAAAAAATATTATAGTTTTAATAAGTAGTGTGTTTTGTTTTTGGGTACGTTTATCATTGTGGGAAACAAGTTTTTAGGGGAAAAAATTGATTCCATCACAACTCAATGTTAAACAAAAAAAAAAATTGAGTTTAAAATTATGGTTTGAAAATTTAAACCAAAAAATTACAAATTTGTATTTTACGGTGGAATTGAGCTTTTAATGTATGAAATGATTTTATTATTTTATTATTTTATTATTTATAAATTTTTATTATTTTTATGTATATTTTTTAGTGATTTTAATTTCACACAATACTTTTTCACAATAATATTAAATATTTAAAAAATTTAAATCACATTTTTAAACATACTTTTTCAACCTATTTAAAAATAATATTTTGAATGATTAAAACTTTTTTTATACATTTAACAATTAAAATGGAGTAGCCCATAGTTACAGATTCTAATATGCAATTTCTCATTTTCTTTTAAAAAATTGAAATATTCATGCATCCGAATATTTATAGGATTGCATTGACAAATTAACCATGATACAAATTATAATAAATTCATAAGATCAAGATTTAAATGAAAAAATATATATAATTTTCTGAAGATAATAAGCTTAAAGCTTACTTTTAAAGCTTGTAAACCGAAATTAAGAGAAGATTTGATACAAATAAAAAGTTAATTGCATGAAGCCAATTTCTTTTGTCTCAATTTTTGTTATAATTTTATTGGATAAATTTAAAATTTTATGGGTATGATTTATTTTTTAAACAATTATATTTTTTATGCATTAACATACGTTCATTTTTGTTATTTAGAAAAATAAATTGATGATTTTTTATATTTTATGAGTTTTTTACAAATCATAACTTTTTAAAAGAAAAAAATTTTAAGAAAAGAAAAACAAATAAAGAAGGAAAGAAAAACAAAATAAAAGAGAAAAGTATAATAGTGAGAAAGTTTCATACTTTTTTTATTATTATATTTTTTTCTTCTTTTTCGTTTCTCTCTACCTTTCTTTTACAAAAAAAAGAAAAACTAATTTTTACTCAAGTTTAAATTAAAAAATAAAAAATAAAGAAAAAAAAGGAAAATAACTAAGAAAGTTGTCAAAACATTTTTTAAACAAAGCTAAATCCATGAAAATTTCAAAAGATATGTCATTTTTTAAGAAAAAAAAATGTTTAAAATATTTAAATTTGTTCATAATAATTTTCTATTTGATATTTTTAATAGTTTTTTAAATTATATTTGTTGAAATTTTTTCTAAAAGATAGGAAACATCAAGAAGTGAAAATGAAAAAAAAAAAAAAGAATAAATTCATATTTTCATTAAATCCTTGTCCTTTCAATAATTAAGTACATTCTTCTTTCTCTGTTTTTTTTTTTTTTTTTCATGCATTAACTTTAAAAAAACAAATTCGTTGAGTAAATGTACATGTTTAATAAAAAAAATTCTTAAATTATTCTAAATTATATTCTTTTTATTGGAAGATATTTTAAAAGGAAATAGAAAGGAAAAAAATAGAAAAGATCCAAAAAGCAAAACTCTTTTCAAAATTTTATTTCTTGTCTTTGTTTTCTTCTTCTTCTTTTTTCAAAAATCATTTTTTGATTTTGTTTTATTTTTTTCAATTTCTTTTTCTTCTTTTCCCTTATTTTTTCTTTTGCCCCCTCCCATTTCTCCTCTAAAGAAAATCAAAATCTCAAAAGTTTTAAAAAGATAAAAACACCCTGTAAAACCTTAAAAAAAAAAAAAAAAAAACTCATAAAAATCATGAATCTTTTAGAGATACTGTGGTAATTTGAACGGTACATTAGATTCATTATATAATTATAGAATAATAACAAAACAAACCGGAAAATTCTCTAAAATACAATTTTAAATGTTATATTTGTCTATATTATGTTACACATACAATATGCTTATATATAATCATTTATTATAAACGTGAATAAAGTATGATATAAGTTATGATCTTTGTTATTAATAACTGAATCAAATTTTTTGAATGAGTAATTTAATAACATAAATATTAATATATATTTTGACAAGATGAATATTAGTATATGCACACTAGTTATTAATAAAATATATATTTTAAAAATAAAAATATATCAATCACGCGCTTACAAGTACCTTCATGAAATAAATTTTTAGTTTTAATATATTTAATTTTTAGTTTTATTTTATTATTGATAGGATTATCATAATTAATGGAATATAATTATATTGATATTCACATATATTAAAAATTATTTTAATATTTTTTAAAATTATTTTTGACATGTAATATATTTATGAACTAAAAATTTTCTAAATAAAAAATTTTGCCCATGTAGCTAATACTACTAATATAGTATGAAAAAAGAAGTTAAACTTTTCTTGTTACTCAGTCAAATTATGGTCTATGATAGATCTTTTTCTTATCTTAAAATAATAATAATAATAATAAAATAAAAAAAAAATAAAAAAAAAAACCTCTTATGTCTCCCTTGTTCATCAATTATCAATTGACCCACCTTTTTGGAATGGGTCAAAATACTTAAAAGATTCATATATTATATCATCTAATATAAATTAGTCATTTTATTATAAAATTAGATAATTTAGTTATTGTTATTTTAAAATTGAAGCAAAAAGATAAAATCACTAACTGATATAACGTGAACCGTTTAAAAAGTTGAAATGAGATTTAACTTTTATTTAGTTGATACGTGAATGTCAAATGCTGATGTGGCACCAATAAATTATATTATTTTAAGATGATGCGGAAAAAATAATTAAATTATTTTCAACGTTTGATATGACATTTTCATTAACTTAATTACTTATTTTGTCCACGTTATTTTAAAATAATATATTTTATTGATACCACATCAACATTTGACATCCAAATCATTCTTTTTAATAAATAAATCCTAAACACATGTTAAATGCCATGACCATTTTTTTAATGATTTACGTTACATCAATTAGTAATTTTATTTTTTTCTTCAATTTTAAAAGAATAATGATTAAATTACTCATCTTATAATAGAGAGATTAATTTACATTAAATTGTATGGTACAAAAATTTCTCAAGTATTTTAACCGAAATATCTAAAAAAATTTAAAAATTTATGTATACATATATATATATATATTTCAGATTCCATATATCAAAACAAAAGTTTTTTATTTTATTTTGAAGCACATGATGATGATGATGATGATTTTCTTAGCAAGTGGTGTTTATAATGGGATACCCAAATTGAAATTGTGACCTAGCCCATAGTTTCAAATGAAAATTTTAAAAGAAAAAATAAAATCGTATCAAAAACTTTGGATCAATTCTTCTTTGCGTTTTATGAAAGATAAAAATTTTATTGTTGACTTTTTTTTTATTACTATTCGAACTTTTCCGACCTAAATTGAAGAAGAAAATATCTTAAAACTGTATTATAATTACATCACTCATCGTTATCTCTATCAAATAAGGTTTAAAAGGAATGTGAATTAAAGATTTCGATCAAAATTCTTCCTACCCTTACCACTTAAAGAAGCTCTATTCGCAAGATCAAAGATTAGATCTGATAATTTTAGATATGACACAAAAATGATATCCAAAAATAATTAAAATATGATATAAAAAAATAATACGAACATGACAAAAATATATAACGTGTCAAATTTATATAACACAGATTATTAATGTGTCAAAATTTATATCAATATATAACACTTTAAGTACGATTATGACCAAAAAAATAATACAAATATGATACAAATAGTGGTGATCATTCGATCGGTTCGGTTCTAAAATTTTAAAAACCGATTAAACTTATAAAATCGATCGAACCGATCGATAGATTTTAAAACCGAAAAAACCGAAACCGACTTAAGTCGGTCGATTCGATTGATTTAATCGATTTAACTATTTAAAAAATAATTTATTTTTTGTATATTATATATTATTATATAATATAAATGATATATTATATTATATTATATATAATTTTAAATTATTATATAAATATATTTTATTTATATTATATTTAAAATAAAATTAAAAGCGTCGGTTAGTTCGGTCTATTCGGTTATCAATTTTAAAAACTGACAACCGACCGAATTAACCGACTAATCCGATTTTCATAATCGATAAATTTTAAAACCGAATAAATCGAACAGAATATACCAAATTTAATCGTTTCAATTAAAGGTGAACAATAAAGGGGAATACCATGACTTAACAATAAAAATAAAATCTATTCTAACTAAAATAGGAAAAAAGGTTTATGCACAGGCTCAAGAACTTAAACCAATTGTCTTTTGGATTCAGCCTACCCATATCAAAATAAGGCCTCTATCCTTAATTGTTTGGGCCAAGGGCCTCTTTTTTTATTATTTCGTAAACAATTTAATGGTGTAAAGGAATTTGGCTTTTTTAAACAAATGATTGATTAAACAATTAAAGAGATGGGAGAGAATTTATGTCTAGTTAAGTTATCATTATCTAATTATTATAATTTATAATATATTTGTGGAAATTATGGAGTTTCTAAATTAATTTAAGGAAGCTAAAATTCTATCGTTAATTCTTCTTTTTTTCTTCAAATTCTTTAATTTAAATTTAAATATGATTTTTTTTTTTACATTGTTAAATCTTTAAGTGAGAGAAAAAAAAAGCAGGAGAGAATGACAATACCATTTATTGTCATTTTAAATTTTTTTATATTTAATACATTATTTTTATTTAATTAAAAAAAAAATGCATTAATTATATTTTTTTTCTATAAATATCATATTAACTAACTTAATATTTTTCATTACATTTTTTTTATTTATATAAATATCATCATAATCAGTGCTATTAAGCGCTGATTAACATTTTCATGCATATATTAGTGAAAGAATGAATGAGTGTGAAGTAGTTTATTTTAAAAGTGTAAAAAATCTGATATATCGTATTTTGATTGGAGGGTCTAAAAGTATAGTTTTACGGGTAATTCAAGTTTTACTCATTTGAGAGATTCTTATAAATTATAAATATTTAAATAAAACAAAGTTTTTTTTAATTCTTGTGTATTTCCTTTTTCTTTTGGTAGAAATAATAGAGGGGTTACCAATTTAGAGATTCCAAAATTAATTTTGCTATTGACTGAATTTGTTTTTGGTGGGTTGTTGTTGAATAGGCTTACCAAAATTTAGTTCTGGTGAAACTCCAATCTATTAATCTAGAATAATTTCAACTCTTCAACTCAACTATAAGAGACAATATATATATATATATATATATATATATATAATTCCATTTTAGCTTACTCATTTCAGCTCTTAATCTAATCTTTCGTGCTATGTTTGGAAACATGAATTTGAAAATTTTGGATTTAAATTTCATTTACTAAATAAATTGTGAGAATGAAATGCATACATTATGTATAAATTAGTTAAGACTCAAAATGATTATATATTTGAAATGTATAAAAACATGAATTTCAAATTCACAAATAGTTATAGGTATTTAAAATTCATCATTAAATAAGTATCCAACAAATCCATAAATTTGAAACATAATCATCAATGTTAATTTTACATGTGTCTTATTCACAATTTATACTATTTTTGAAACCTAAATCCATATTTTGAAATCTAAATTCTCAAACGCAACCTCAAATAATTTGCTAAATCAGATTTGATTTAATTTTAGTTAAAGTAGTTTGGGATTGTTCAATAAACACAACAACCAGTAAGCCATATCCATGCACTTAGACACCATGTTTTGTCATCTCTTTTTTTTTTTTTTTTGGTGAACTACCTCACTCACTGGCACAATTTTGTTAATCAAATTTTGTTTTTAATTGGTTAAAATACTAAAAAAAATCTTAATTATTTCCTTTTTTTTGTAAAAAGTTCTTATATTTTTATTATATCCAAATAAACTTTTATCCTTTGATTTGTACCTAAATAAGCCTTTAGTTCAAATGAAATGTTGATTTATGTTAAAAGTTTCTTTAGATATAAATTAAAGGTTATGAACGTATTTGAGTACAATTTAAAGATTAAAGACTTATTTGAATACAAATTAAAGGTTAAAAATTTATTTTGATGTAATAAAAATATAAAGTGGTAAAGTTCATAGGTTTTTTTTTTTATATTTTATTTTAGCCTTTTAATTTATATTGAAAGTCTGTTATATCCAATACTATTTGGATCTTTACATGGCAGACATTCATCATCCATATTACATTGCACATGTCGTATATCTGTCAAGCTCATAGATATAAAAGAGTAAATAAACATTGTCCTAAACAAATTTTTCTAAGCATTCTGACATTTTCCTTACTCATTCCTTCTGTCTAATCAGATAATTCTTTAAACTTTCATTGACTTAAACATTGAAAAACGTTTCGAAATTTAAACTCCAACACTCTTTTGACTTTATCTATGCTCGCAGTTCCATCCAACTCAATCTCTTTTTGATAGTTTCACGAACTCATCAATTTCTTTACCAAGAAGACCTCAACAAAATCTACACTTAATTGTGTGAAATTGATTACTTTATGAGTATGGTATATAAAAAAAAATGACATATTTTAAAACATAAATAGCGAAAGGATTATATATATATATATATATTCTATTTTCATATAAACATACCGGTATTTTATTAACATTTTTTTTCAAATATTAAGTTTTATGTGCGAATTTTTTATTTTTCAAAGCGGATTGAAATGTTTTAGGGTTAATGAAATTATTAACGTTTGTTTGTTGTTTGTACGCCAAATTTAATTTGATAATAACTTTTTCATTTGTATATAAAAGTTTAAGATAAATAAATTGTTCAATTTTCTAAATCAAAATAAGATATATTTTTACAAAATCGTGGGAGAATTTAATGCCTCATGTTACGAGTCTTTGTTTAGATAATGGTCCAATTGAATCAAATAATAAAATGGAAATTTCAAGTCTTTCTGGGACTGCTAACAAAGTCTCAAAGACTACAGAGATGGGCTAGCAATTTGTTGACCAACCTATCAATTTTGTTTCCCATTTATGATTTAAATAGGAAGTTTGTGTGTGATACATTGATATCTATTACTAATAATAAAAGTTATTTCTAGAATTCATGAGAACGAAGAATTGAGAATTTTGAAGAATTGTGTAGGTGACAATTAAGCATAGGTATTAAGTGGGTTGGAGGGGTTAGTTTGGGTATTTTCAATTTTTTTGTTTGATTAAAAAAGAAAGAAAGAAAAATAAAGGAAAAAAATAGAGAAAAAATTGTGTTTTCGTGTCATTTTCGTGTTTGTGTTTTTTTTTAGTGTTTAAAATATTATAAATTTATACAATTTTTATACGTTAATAATTCGTTTTATGTAAAATTTAACACGTTTGCGTATTCGTGTCGTGTTCGTGTTATTTTTTTCGTATTTTCAAAGTATTATAAAATTATATAATTTTTTACATATTATTTTATGTGAATTTTGACATGTTCGTGTGTGTTTGTTCATGTTATTTTTCGTGTTGTGTCGTATTTTAATTATTTTTTTTCATGTGTTCGTGTCATGTTTCAATTCATCCAAATATTTTGCATAATTTGTCATGGTGGTTCAATTTAGAAAAAACTGTGTGTTCATGTCATGTCCCAATTTATTTCATATTTTACATAATTTATCATAATGATTTAATTTAGAGAAAAAATTGTAGGTTCGAAACATGTTCGTGTTATTTTATCGTGTGTTTAAAGTATTATAAATTTATATAAATTTTTACATAATAATTTATTTTATGTAGATTTTGACAAGTTCATATATTTTTATCGTGTTCATGTTATTTTTCGTGTCGTATTTTAATTATTTTTTCATGTTGTATTCGTGTTGTATAATTATGTTGTGTCCGAAATTATCAAGTCTAATTGACACTATTCAAATAAGTCCCAAATTTATGTCGCGCGTCGTCATGTTCGTGTTGTTTTTTCTGTTATAATCGTATTCAAAGTAATATATTTATATAAATTTTGACACGTTAATAATTCGTTTTATATAAATTTATTATATCATTTTATTTTTTTTCATTTATTTTTTTAAAATAATTTTTATTTATTATATCATTTAATAATTAGTGTATTGTTAATGGTATATTTTTAAAATTTACCCAATAGTTTGTTCACTTTTTCTAGTAGGTAGATTCTCGATTGATTCCAAGCACATGTAATTTTATATTCCTTCATCTTTAAAAAAATATTATACTTTTAATAAGTAGTGTGTTTTGTTATCCCTAAATTCATTGTGGTGACTCAATTTAGGATTTTAGAAGTCTAAGTTTATGCCAATTAAGTTATGTCATAAAAGATGAGTAGGAGGTTAGTTAAGTTATTTGAGGTTAAATTTAGGATTTTGATTTTTTTTTTAATGAAGAAAGAAAAGAAAAAAAAAAGGAAGAAAGGATAAAGAAAAAAATGTGTTCGTGTTATTTTTGTATTTATATTATTTTTCGTGTGTTTAAAATATTTTAATTTTATATAATTTTTATATATTAATAATTCGTTTTATGTAAATTTTTACACGTTCGAATATTTGTGTCGTGTTTCGTGTTATTTTTTTTGTGTGTTCAAAGTATTTTTCTTCGTGTTATTTTTTCTTGTGTTCAAAATATTATAAATTTATATAATTTTTACATGTTAATAATTTATTTTATGTAGATTTAGACATGTTCGTGTATTCATGTCGTGCTCATGTTATTTTTCGTGTCATATTTGTGTTATTTTTTCGTATGTTCAAAGTATTATAAATTTATATAAATTTTTACATGTTAATAATTCGTTTTATATAGATTTTGACACGTTTGTATATTTGTGTTGTGTTCATCTTATTTTCTTGTTGTGTCGTATTTTAATTATTTTTTTTCATGTGTTCGTGTCATGTTTCAATTTATCTTGATTTGATCACCACAAAAGCTAACAATTTTTATAGTTTGTCATGATGATTCAATTTATAGAAAATTTAGTGTGTTCGTGTCGTATTTTAATTCATCCCATATTTTGCATAATTTGTCATAATGATTCAATTTAGCGAAAAAATTATATATTCGTGTTTTACCGCGTGTTTAAAGTATTATAAATTTATATAAATTTTTACACGTTAATAATTTGTTTTATGTAGATTTTGACACGTTCGTGTATTTATGTCATGTTCATGTTAATTTTTTATGTCGTGTTTTAATTATTTTTTCTATGTTATGTTCGGGTCGTATAATCATGTTGTGTCCAAAATTGACAAGTCTAATTTACACTATTCAAATAACTCTCAATTTTGTGTCGCTTGTCGTCATGTTCGTGTTATTTTTCTGTCATAATCGTATTCAATGTATTATATATTTATATAAATTTTGACACGTTAATAATTCGTTTGATATAGATTTTGACATGTTCATGCATTTGTATCGTGTTTATGTTGTTTTTCGTGCCATGTCGTGTTTTAATTATTTTTTTCATGTTATGTTCGTATTGTATAATTATGTTATGTTTGAAATTGTAGGATCTAATTGACCATATTCAAATAACTTTTCATTTTATACCAAGTGTCGTGTAAGAATATAAGTTATTATTTTTTTAAATTATCTTTGCTTCTCTTACTTTTTTATCTTTTAATTTTATTACAAAATATCAATTCAAATCCGATAACATGCCGCAGCGAAGCGCGAGTATTTATTTAGTTTATGATTTAGATAGAAAGTTTGTATTTGATATATTGATGGTTAATTTTTTTATTTTACAAATGGATTAAAAATATGTCACACATATCTTATTTTTTTAATTAGGTTTTTTAAAAAAATTTAATATATCTTAAATGTCATTTCGTAAAAAACTCCAATGATAAGATAATTTCTCTTTCACACCAGTCAACTTAAATATATGACTTTGAATTAGTGCATTTTTGTTGAATATCATTGGAAAAGAAAATTCCAATTTGATCGAACATGTTTAGAAAATTCTTCAAGGTTAATTGAATATTAGATCAAAATGACTTTATGAGTTAATTCTTAATTTAAATAAGAGAATTCTTGAAGGAACTAGGGCTTGTAATTTGTTCTTATTTTGTCTAAAAAAATTGAGAGATATTGAACAAAATACTAATTAACAAAACTTTCTGGTTGAAAAACAAAGATTACGAAATTGTCTTTAATTTTTTTATGGATATTCTTTTAATTCGGAAAATGAGAGATTTAAAGCCGCTCTTTAAACATGGGATTATGCACTAATTATTAAATTAAATATTTTGGGTGTTTTGTTTTCAAGAAAATAGTTTAATTTTCATATTAGAGATCTTGAATTCGAATTTTAGAATGGAGAAACTATCTTTCATTATATAATCTAATATCACGTGTAAAAGAAGTACATTGGAGTTGTTTATGAACAAAATTATTGAAACAGAAAAAAAATCAGTAATTATTATGTTAGGTAAATTACCTACACTATCTCACTTGATAAGTGAACCCTTTGAGTTCAAGTTGCCACATATGAAATGGCTGAATCTACATTTTGCACAAAGATAAGTAGATAACCTATTTAAGTAGTAGATGTTCCATAAAAAAAAAAAGGATTATTATCTAATACACTATCGTGGACTTTTTTTAATTTCATAAACGGTGTTCACACTTTTCCGTAATTTTTTATATGATTTCTATTTTTACAAAGCGACCGTCGGATTTAACAATATAATAGTACTTGTCATGCACGTAAATTTTCGAATCGATCCGATATATCTATCATATCGATCGAGAATACTATCTTTTTCAATATATATTTAACGGTTGAAAGTTTTTTACATCGGAACAAATAGTTAAACATTTTTAATTTACTCGAAATTTGACATGCATGATCTACACGAATAGAACATGAAATACGACGATTGCATTAAAAAAATATAAATGGGATGAAAAGTTACGAAAACGTATAAACACCGCTTGTGAAATTAAAAAAATTCACTCTCGATGTGCCAGATAATAATCCAAAAGAAAGTACTAAAAAGATTTAAGTGAATTAAAAATAAAAGAGCACTCTTTTTATTTGTGGTTAGCTACTTTTTTTTTATTATTATTTATTTATTTGGTTGTTGTTAGAGACTGAAATTATGAAGTACCAATATCTTAAAGGCTACTAATAGCTCGATTTATATTTGGGTATTTTGAGTTTGAATCGTTTCGGATTCGAATTATTTTGGATTTGAATAATTTTGAGTTTGGATCATTTTTGAATTCAATTTTTTTTTTTTGGATTAGCATCTTTTTTGGTGTTTGGTCAGGTTCGGATTTGAATTAGTCCAATTAAATTTTAGAATTTTATAGAATATGTATCAACATACTTTTTGAGTTTGAGTTTTTTTTTTTTTTGAACCATTTCAAATTCAAATTCAAATTATTTTGATTTTGGATTTCAGATTCGATTTTTTTTTTTATTTTTTTATCAACAGGGTATGGATAAGTTTGGAATCGACTTTTTCAAATTGATTTTTGAATTTGGATTTATTTTATCACCTTATTTTTATAAAATATAATTTTTTAAAAGAGAAAAGAGGTATGAAAAGTTTATAAATTTATAAATCTGCTCCTAAAATTTATTTAAATATATGAAATTTAAAAATATCTCATAAATAAATACATCAATATGTATAAGAAAACAAAAGATGATTCTCTTCTTTGACTTGATTTGGTATGATTAAATTTTATGCTCCTAAAATTAGAAATCATAATCATTTCCTGCAAAATGGAAAGGATATCATGATTACCCCAATGTCCATTATTAATTATTGAAGAAAAGGTTAAATTAGTCTATAAAATAAATAGAAAAAAAAAGGAAAAAAAAAAAGCCCAACTAGAACATAAAGTTGTGGTTGTGGGACTAATAACAGAATATACTATGATGATATAAGATAAGATCCAATTATTTAAAAGGGTGTGAAAGGAAAGACTCCTTTTTTAAGCAAATTGTTGGAAGCTTTGTTTTCCAACACTAAAAACAAAAACAAAAAAAATGTAAAAAAGAAAAAGAAAAAGATAAATATGAAAAACATGTCTTCAATAAGAAAGTATTTGTTAAATGATTTAATGAATAAAATTTATTTGAAAAAAAGAAATGAACAATTAGAAATTATTATAAAAGATATTGTAAATATAAAATTATCTTTAATAAAAAAACCTTCTCCTCCCTTTTTTTTTATTTTTTAATTAAAAAATAAAAATTCTGAAAATAAAAATTTTTTAATTTTAAAAAATAAATTTTTTAATTTTTATTTACTTTTTTAATTAAAAAATTTTAAAAAATAAAAATAATTCCTAAAATAAATTTTTCTTTATTTTTTAAAATTCTTTTAAATTAAAAAAAAATATTTAAATATTTTATTTTTTAAATTTATTTTCAATTAAATTTTAAAAAAAATAATATTTCCTTAATAAAGCGAAAAGAAAAGTACGTTTTTTCATTAAGAGTAATTTTATCTTTATAATATCTTTTATAATAATTTTTAATTATTTTTTTTAAATAATTTTTATTCATTAGATTATTTAACAATAACTTATTATTTTATATTTTATTGAGAATATGTTTTTCATATTTAAAAAAAAAAAAAAAACGATAATATAAAAGAAAACAGAACTTAAAACAAAACCAACAATTATTTATAAAGGTAAAGGTTGCCATGTCTTTTCTTTTGCTACTCTCTCTCTCTCTTCCTCATTTATCATTATGTAATCATTTTTTTCTCTGAATTCTATAGGGTTTGTTGGTTGTTGTTTAATGAATCTCTGGCATTCCCTTGGAAATAAATAAATAGGAAGAGAAAGGGAACTCAAAAAGCTCAATCTTTTATTTGTCTTTCATGGGTATTTCCTAGATTCCCTGAAGAGTTTCTGAAGAGTTTCCAAAATCCTTTTTTGGAGGTAAACCCATTTTGTTAATTATATATTTTTTGATGTATTTCCTATATGGGTTCATGGATTTGTATCTTTTGTTTAATTTTAAGATCCTTTTCTAATCTGGGTTTTATTGGTTTATATGTTTAAAAAGGTTTTATCTTTGCTTAATTCAATGGATTAATATATTGTGTATCTATTTTGCCTGTTTGTGGGATTATTTATTTTGCTTCTTTTATTGTCGGAACTTAGATGAGTTATATGTGGTTTTAACCAATTTGTATATATTTGACATGTAAATATGAGTTTTTTTTTTTTTTTTTGCATTCAACAACAGTGCTTAAGACAATCAAACAGGGCCTGATTTTGAATAGCTGGAGTCAGAAAAATGTGTATGCTTTTGTAGTTTTTGTTTGATGTATACGAAGAATGAGAAAGAAAAAAATCAGCTGGAATAACTATGTAAGATTGTCCCTGGTTGAATCTATTTGAAACATGGGAATTTGTCTTTGTAAAATTCATTACTTCAATCTAAAGAAACAATGTTTTGGCTGGTTTTTATACAACTGGATAGCGTTTCTGTTATTCATTGATCTTGTTTGGTAAGGGGCAAAGAAGGTGGTTTTAGTCGGATAAGAAAAAAAATCGTTGTTCAATAATTTTTGGGGAAAAAAATGGTTCATTTAGTTGAAATAGTTGGTATTATGGTTTAGTAGAGTTGAGAATTGTGATTTAGATGAGGATACATAAAAACTTTTTTTTTTTCACTCTGCTCATAAGAAAAACTATGTTGATCCGACTCTTCATTTTTCTTGAAGTACCGTGTCCGACACTCATGTCCGACGCATATCTGAATATGGGTATGGGGATATGATTTTCCAAGGACCCTCCAAATACATGGAAAAACATAGAAAAAATTGAACGTACCCGTGTCGGACACATATCCGTATCCGATACACCCGACTCCAAGTAACATAGATAAAAACTTCTTTTATCTCTATTGATCTTTAGCCAATTTTAATATTATCAGTGTTGCAGTTCACTTATGAATTTTAGAAACTGAGATGTGGTTGGGTTTCTGCTATGTTTTGTTGCAGTCCGTGAAGCTAAACAAATGTTATAGGTTTATGTATCATCAGGGACAAAATTGAATTTTAGTATGCCGTGTTGTCCGTATTGAAATTTCTGGGTTTTTTTTTTTTTTTTTTTTAATTCTTGAAGGTTCTGGGGATGGAGGAGATACAGAAGCCTGACAGTCATATCTCATCAGCTGCAGCTTTTGTGGAAGGGGGAATACAGGATGCCTGTGATGATGCTTGTAGCATATGCCTCGAGGAGTTTTCTGAAAGCGATCCTTCAACGGTAATACCTAAAACCACAAATTCATTTTTTACTAACCCCTTTTTTTGGTGATGGGGATTTTATTCACTATTTTCCTTGACTTCTATTGCGTGGAAGTACCTCAATTCGAATTCTTTTCTACCTTTGCTTGCAGGTGACTAATTGCAAGCATGATTTTCATCTCCAATGCATTCTTGAATGGTAAGTTTCGTGTAAATCTCAAAATAATTATATTTCCACTCTATTACAATTCATTGTTCATGGTTATTGCATTTTTTTTTCTCAAAACTCCTAGCTGTCACCTATGTTTTTGTCCCTTTATTTGATTCATTATGCCTTTGTTATATATCAAAATTTCATTCTTCCCCCTACATTGACTGTCAGGGAATTGGCTAAGACATTCTATGTTACCCGGACTCTTCATTTTCTCTATAGTACCCGTGTCCGGCACATATTCGGACATGGGTATGGGGGTATAATCCTCCAAATATATGGAAAAATTTAGAAAAAAAGTTGAGCATACTCATATCCGACACTCACCCCCAAGTCCGGGTAACATAGAAGACATTGATTATAGTTCCATGGGTGGGAGAGAGGAGAGGAAGTGTGTACAAGGATAAAGAGTCATCATGTGACTGGAAAAGCAAGAAAAGAGCAACCTCTAGAAAAGCTAAAAATGAACAAATTATTGCTTTATATACTGTACATTAAACATCCAACTTTTATATCATAAGTCACAATGTACTTGGAAAGATACATATTTGACATAATTATATGG
Organism: Fremontodendron californicum; assembly: GCA_030761205.1. Lineage (NCBI taxonomy): Eukaryota > Viridiplantae > Streptophyta > Magnoliopsida > Malvales > Malvaceae > Fremontodendron > Fremontodendron californicum. The sequence goes on from JAULJL010000005.1 coordinate 33,812,839, forward strand.
TATGACAACGTGATTGTATGATGCATTTGATTCTGACATGACTATTTGATGAATCTGATTTTGACATGACTATATGATGTATTCCATCCTAGTTCCGTGTTTTTAGATACTATTTTGAGTTTGATTTGGTGGCTAAATTTGTCTAGTTATGTGTTGATAGTTACTAACTTGCATTCTCATCTACCCCTTTTGTTTTTGTTCTAACTTTTGCTCACCTCTCCTTAGTTTTTCTTTGCAATTACTATAACCTGAATTTTGATTGATGAAGATGTCTTAGTTCTTGTTTGATCTATCGGGTGTTTGTTCAACTTCTAGCCATTAATATTTGATGTTGCTTTGCTTCTTGGATGTAATTATAGAGCAATGAAGAGTTTGGTATGTCTCTTGTATAAGCACCAATGAAATGTCTAGTTAATACCTATGTTTATAACAAATCAAGCACCAATAGAGAGTGGTGCTGATACCTGTTTTGGGGAAAAACGAAACAACTACAAAATTTTATTTTTAGGATTTATATTTCCTAGTTAATTCATCCTCTTGTTTATGATCATTTACCAAGTTGCATGAATTATTTGCTGATTTAATATAAAGCTTATATAACACTAGTTTTTTTATTTTTAGGTGCCAGAGAAGCTCGCAATGTCCCATGTGCTGGCAAGCCATTAGCTTGAAGGACCCTGCAAGGTTTTTCATTTATGCACACACGTTTTTACTTTGAATATTTTCTCATCATAACATCTATGGAGTTAGCTAATAATGTGCCAATGGTGATAGTCAAGAATTGCTTCAAGCAGTAGAAAGGGAAAGGAGCTTTAGGGTTTCTCCATCAAGAAACTCCACGATATTTCACCATCCCACCCTTGGTGATTTTGAATTGCAACATGTATGCTGCCTACAAGTGCTTCTTGGGATCTTTGGTTTACTATTATTTGGCAAATAAACTTTGTATGTCATTCATTAAATAGAACTTACAAAATTTTTACATTGTAATGCAGTTACCAGTGGGTGTAAATGACCCTGAACTTGAAGAACGAATAATCCAGCACTTGGCTGCTGCTGCTGCAATGGGGAGGGCCCACCACGCTGGTAGGAGGGAGGGCCAGAGAAGAACATCTGCTCATAGTCGTCCACACTTCTTGGTCTTTTCTACTCATCCCGGTGCACAGCATTCTGGTTCTGGATCGTCACCTCTCACTCAGATAGCAGCAGGGGAAACTGAAGCAGCAGCAATCACCGTAGCTAGTCCATCTACTCCACTATCGTCTAGAGGAGATGAGTTATCCCAACAGATGTCACCATTTGCTTCTAGTCCAAATACATCTGCCTCTGGATCTACTGTCAGTCCAGTGAATAGACGAGGATTTTCCTTTAATAATCGGTATTTGACTCTTTTTTTCATGCATTTAAATACTCCATGTATTATCTATCTAGTATTTTCTTTTGTTTGCAGAAGCACTTCTAGGCATTTTCTAATCGTGCATGTATCATGTAGTTGATTATTTGTCTTTGTCTATAGAAGCACTTCGAGTAATTCCTCATTGCCAAATCAAGAGAGAGCCGGACCATCAGAGTTTCAGTCATTTTCGGAATCTCTAAAATCCAGAATTAATGCAGCGTCCTTGAGGTATGGTGGAAAAATCTGAAATCCCTCTTATAGCAATTCTTCAGAGGTGTGGAACTAGATGATGCATATTTTTCCTCATATGTTACTGATTTGTTGTTAAAACATCTGGAATTAAAGATATAAGGAGTCAATTTCAAAGAGTACCAGAGGCTGGAAGGAGAGGTGGTTCTCACGCAACTCTTCTATGTCTGATATTGGGAATGAAGTTCGGAGAGAAGTCAGCGAAGGAATTGCTAGTGTGTCTCGAATGATGGAGCATCTTGAGACCAGTGAAAACCGAGCTTCAGTGTCGCATCATTTGGCTGAATCTTCTGTTACTGAGCTAGACAACCATAATAATGCAGGGACTCATGGAGATGACCCTTTAAGTATTAGCCCTCCACCTGCTTCGCATGCTGCAAGTTCTCTTTCTAATTAAGTTATGAAAAATTATTTCAGCAAATTGCATCTATCCTCAGCATTTCATCTTTGTAGGTGAGTCATCATGTTTCTCTGTATTTATCTTTTGCTTTTATATTATTACTCGGGCATTGGAAGTTGGAACCCACCGATAGAAAACGTTGAATTTGCTTCGACCATCCTGGTTATTATCCACCAGTGGCTGCCTGTATTAATCTTGTAATGATTCTTCCACGTTTATCATGCGAGTACAAAGCCATAGGTGACACTAAGAATTTGCTGCATTGACCTCACCTAGGAAGCACGGACACGGACAACAGATTTATCTCTGTTGGTATTTTAGCTATATCTTTGTAGAGTATTCAACAGTTTTGTTTGGGTTTTTCAGGTTGCCGATCTTGTTTCTCCAGAAATGACGTGCTGAGGAAAAGATGCTTTGCATTTCAGACCAGGTGATTTGCATTTGCATTAGAGTCATGGTGATTGTGGTCTGAATCTGAATAAATTGAGAGGAAGTCTGAGAAAGAGCTTCCATCTGGACAAAGACTTTTATATGGGATTATGTGTGTGAATTTGTTTATAATATAACCCAATTTAGTGCTCAATATCTGTATTTAAACTATGTCTGGAAGGCTGATTTTAACAGTCTGAGTGTTAATTACTCTTGTGAAGGAGCCTGGTGATACTGGATGGAATTTAAAACATCCTTAATACATATTGCAATTTGACAAATAAAAAGGCTTTCTCATGTTGCTGTTGACATCAATGGACTTGCCAATGTCTTGTCTTTGTTTATGTCTCGCGTTGGAAAACAAATTACGATAATTTGTCCCCTTCTACGGATTAATCGACATTTTTCACAAATTTTACGAACGGAAGGCTATGCTTAAGTGGAGCTCATTTCGGTTAAGTTAGGAGTGGAGATTTTGTTTCTCCAAGGGTATCTCTGTCTGATAGACAAGTTTGAACCTTGCCAGGTTTTGAATTCCAGGATTTGTAGCTTTCAAGTTAAGGCCCCGAAACAATAAAACTGATTTTTCTTATTTGCTAGAATTTATTTGAATAGGAAAATTTTAGTTGACATTATTTTCTGAATTAGCCCACAGAAGCAGCAGGATAAACAAGAACTAAAACCAAAAGTTGGTTCATCATGGATGGTGACGCCAATGTAAGGTTTTGCTGGTGCCCTGGGCTGATCCATTGACTAGCCACAGATGCAGTTCTCTTGGTTTCAGTTTTACTTTCTATGTTTTGTCTATCACAATTCAGAAAAAAAAGTAAAAAGAATTAAAATCAGCGATGAATATGTGTTCGGATGCAAACGCAGCGATAACGATGAGGTGAATTATAGTGAGAAAGAAAAATAACCATTAAGGACATTAGATTAAAATATGTATATAATGAAAATTATAAATTATTTGACATTTATAAAATTAGTAAATAATTAAAATTATATTTATATAAAATAATAATTTTATATAAAATAATATTTTTGTATTTATTTTTTATCACTTATGTAATTATTATTTTTAATTATTTCATATTAATTATATAATAATAAAATTTATATATTTATTAGATTTATAAAATAATAAATTTTATATATTTGTTAACTTATTATATAATAATAAATTTATCATATATATATTATATATATAAATTAAATGAAAGTTATTATATATATATATAAAAAAATAAAAAAAATAAAACACTAAATGAAAGTTTAAAATGGGGGTAAAATAAAAGCTCCAGCGGAAATTAAATGTATCAGTGTGGTGAACAGTGTTTCACCGCATTGATATTTAGATATCCAAACGACGAATCGGTGGTGCTGTTGAGACAAAAAAGTGTCCCAACTGCACCGAATTGGGGGTTCGTTTGAATCTAAACGGACCCTTAGTAAAAAAGAACTCAATTCTCATGCTCGACTTCAAATTTAATTATTGTTTTCGAGCATGAGCTCGAATATATTTTTCATTACTAATTCAAAATAATAAATATATATATTGAAAAACTCGATTAAGCTTACGAGTCACGCGAGTCGAATATTAAAATACTCGAACTTAACTCGCTCAATAATTCGAGCTTAAACTCGGCTCGATAATAATCGAATCGAATTCGACTAATTTATGAACACATATATCTCGTTTACACCTAAATATGGCAGTTGACACCTTTTATTTCCCCTATTTTCAGCTTCCTCTTCTGGCATATTGGGTTGGAGAAGGGAAGCCCTCAAGTTGCACAATTTCGTTATATACCCAACAAGAACAATCCACTTTCCTAACCTTCAGAAATTGCCGGGAAAAGCTTGACCCTGTCTTTAATAGTATTATTATTATTATTATTTTGGCTTTTGATTTGTGCTGAAAATTCAATAAATAAGAGACAACGAAAGTTCCAGCTATTGATTAGAAAGAAAAAATGAATCATGTGGCAGTGGGCATTTTCAATTGTAGGAATCCAAAGAATATGGGCCCTTTAAACCTTTATATGATTTGTCACTAACCTTTCTAATAATGTCGAATGCTTATCTAAGATTAATCAAATAACATTCAAACTCTCCAATTATTATGTTTTTTTTTTCTCACTTTTATTTAACTCAAGTGAATGGTTTGGTTAAAATGTTGAAACGAGTTAAATTTGTTGTTTGTTGTTTTTTTCATTTTGGTCAAAGGGTTCATAATAATTATAATTAAAAAAATGAATAAGAAACTCCGTAAAGATAATTTTAAAGTGGTGTAAAATTTTTGGACAGCACACCATTCGATTTCTCACGTGGGTTGAAGATACAAATCTTATTTTAGACCATCAACTAAAAAAGATGCTCAAATCTCATCTTTTAAATGTGCGTATCTAATTTAAGATTTTCTTGTTTTACAAAAATAACAATTTTAGGATTTTTAAAATTATTTCATCTATAATTAGTGTAGTTTTTATATTCTATAAGTAAATTAATAAGATAATACATATTTTTTAAAATATATTTAAAAAATAAAAAAAATTAATTTAAAAATATGATATATAATAGTTTTTTTTTTTTTTTTACTTGTAAAATTAAAACCCCTCGCTGTCAATATTTTAAAATGAATTCTTTGAATTATGATTTTATTTTTTGATTAAAAAGCGATAAATCAAATATTATATCATAATGCACCGGCATTCATGAATGAGGCTATCTTTTTTGTGCTTTAAAAAAAAAAGACCTTTAAAATGAAATAGGAAAATATATGCATCCAAATTAACTGGTTTGGCATTATTTGAGAATTAAGGATTTGCTACAACTTCTAGTGAATGTAGGCTTCACTTTTTTTGAAGCTTCATTAGATTGTCTTGGTTTAATTGTTTTATTTATTAAATGCCTTAGCTATTATCAAATGCCTAAATTTCCTAATTCCAGCATTTTTTTTTTCAAATCAAGAATATTTTTAAAAAATAAAGTGAAAGCAACATCTCAACTCAAAGCTACGCTGATGAATCTTGACTTGAAATGAAAAAAAAAAAAAATTATAAAATTATTCTATCAACTTGCACGGATAAAAAAGATAAATAATTAAACTACGCCTATATTACATTTGTTAATGTCTTTTTGGAAACGAAACTGACTAAAATTGCTAACAAGCTCTTGGCTGAGTGGCTAAGAGTCTTGGGGACATGAAGTCTTGGGTTCAAACCCAAGCAACCCCTCCCCTTACCCAATTATCAAAAAAAAAAAGAAACTGACTAAAATTTGAAAGTCTTTAAATAAAGATTGAAATTAATCTGCATGCATCAAAAGGGTCAGAAAAGTTTTGGAGTTTGATTTTCGAGACGTATTCTGATGCTTATATCAATATATATTTCGAAAGGTGTTGGAAAAACAAGAGAAATAAATAGGAGAATCAACAAAATTTCTCAATATTTATATTTTCTCTTATCTCAGGTTTGCGTTTACTTATTTTTATATACCTGGTTACTAAGTGCCTGTGAACTTTAAAGGTGTAAACCATGTGTCTGCTCTGTTTGAAGTTACTAACTAATTATGAGCCCGCCAAATGTTCAACATGTAGAGATCCAGATGGGTATAACAATATTTAAGTTTTACTAATTTTTACTTCATGTCTATTATCATAATTTGTATAATAAATCAAATTGATTTTTTTCCTTTCAAATTTCATATTCTAAAAATAGTGTAATTAAGTTAAACAATCATATAAATAATGTTATATTTCCAAGTCAACATTGGTTTGATTTGTTGATAGAATACTGAATTTTTAATTTCATTAATCGAAAATCTCAATTATAAAAAAGAAGAAGTTATATTTGCAAATTCCACATTATTATTCTTCTAGATCTAGTAATCTTGTAATTAAATTACCTAATCAACTTTACCAAATTAAAACCTTTTTAAAATTTTACTCAATTCACTTCAGTCCAACCAAAATCAGAACATTTCATCCAAAACTAGAATTTTTTCTCGCTTTGCTAGGGATTTTTTTTTAATATTTATAAAATTTTAATTAAATTAATAATAATAAAAAATATAAATTGAATCCTATTAAATAATTATTATTTGTTTAAATAATTTTTTATGTTTTAATATCGTAAGTAAATGAATTTAGAGTTAAAATCGAATCACTATTATAAATTATGCAAAATATGGGATAAATTGAGATACGACACAAACATCACATGAAAAAATAATTAAAACACGAACAAATATACGAATGTGTCAAAAAATATATAAAATGAATTATTAACATATAAAAATTTATAAAATTTGTAATACTTTAAACACAGAAAATAACACGAACACGTCACGAACACACAAATTTTTTTCTAAATTGAATCACTATAATAAATTATGCAAAATATGTTATGAATTGAGACATTCTTCCGGGAAGTTTACCAAAATATTGTAATTTTATTTTATCAAATTACCAATATTGTGAAATTAAATACCGAAATACGCTGAAAAAAATGCTATGATATGGAAATTCTCCTTCTAATTTAAAAAAAATAAATTATTTTTATAGGTAAGAAGTCGCCATATCATATGGCGACTTCTTACCTATATTTTGTAAAAAAATTTAAAAAATTAGTTCGGAAGTTGCCATATCATATGACGACTTCCGATCTAGTTTTGTTTAAAATTTTAAATGTTTACAAAGGTAAAAAAAATTAAATTAAATTAAATTTTTAACCGTTATAAAACGGATAAAAAAATTGAATTTGGCAATAGTCAATTGACCGTTGCCCACCCCCTATAAATACTGCATTCCCTTTATATTTTTTCACACAAATTTTTATTTACTACTCTCCCTCTCTCTAAAATTTACTACTCTCTCTCTCTAAAAATTTCTCTTGGTGTATGAATTCAAATGGCTTCACTGTTGTTGAGGTTGCAAGATAAACACATATCCGCGGTTATATACGAAGAGGTTAGTAATTTTTTATAATTTTTTATCATATTTTTTTATAGTTTATCATTATTAATTTTGTATTACTTTTGTTATTAATTTTTATAAAATTATTATTTATAATAATAATTTTATAATAAATTATATTTCAAAGAGATTGCATTATTAATTTTTTATGATTTTATAATTATTAAATTTAATTAAATATGAACAGGACCCTATTCGCGTCTTACGATCGAGGATTTTTTTTCTGAAGATCCGCATCCATCTATTATCGACCACTTAAAGAGTGTCGGATTTTATTATGCAAGTCAAATTCGACATTGTATGCTTCTGCCGGACTTAATTAGCGCATTGGTTGAACGATGGAGACCTGAGACGCACACTTTTCATTTGCCGTGTGATGAATGCACAATCACTTTAGAAGATGTTGCACTCCAACTTGGACTACCAATGGATGGCATGCCAGTTACAGACGCAACTCTTTTAGATTGGAATGAAGAGTGCCAAAATTATTGGGTGTTGTACCTCTAGAAGAGTGTCTGAAGGGCTCAATGGTGACAAAAACATGGTTGCAGTCATTGCAAAATCTCTCCGAACACGCAAGCAAAGAAGAGGTAAAATATGCTGCTAGAGCATATATTTTACGTTTAATTGGAGGAATGCTAATGTCGGACAAATCGAGCAGTCAGGTACATTTAATGTATCTTCCATTGCTTCGTGATTTAGAGTACGCAGCAAATTATAGTTGGGGTTCTGCGTGTTTGGCGGTTTTGTATAGAGAACTGTGCCGGGCTACAATTCCCGACTGCCATGACATAGGTGGATGTTTACTGCTTCTGCAGTCATGGGCTTGGCATCGACTGCCATTTCTTACTCCGCGCGGGAATTTTTTGCCTGTATACCCCCTTGCAAGTAGCTAATAATCTTGACTATTTTAATTAATTTTGTACGAACTTGTATTTTTATTAAGTCCATTAAGATTGTATATGCTTTTTAACAGGTGGAGTCATCCTAAAGGTTGTAGCGATATTCCGTTCGACCTTCGAACTATAAGCTCACGACTAGATCGAGAAGTATATCAAAAGGTAAATGTTTCGATTGTTACATTCAAGTATTTTTGTATTTAATCCATATGAAACTAATAATTTGTAATAATTATTCGCAGTTTGTGTGGATGCCGTATTCTTCAAATCAAATTATGGCATGTCTTCCATCGGATACAAGTAATAATTGCAATATATGGATAACAAACACAGCATTGATATGCTTTGCATATGTAGAGTGGCACGCTACTGACAGGGTGTTGCGACAATTTGGGATGTAACTACTAATTCGGCAACCACCGGCGAACCTTGATAAGGTTCACAAGATTGATATGCCTGGACGCCTTTAAGTATTTTAGCCTACGAAGCATTGACAATGGATCCATTTGTGGAATGAACGTTCTGAACAAATTTCGACAAGTATACCTATTGTTCGTAATAATTTCAATCCATCTGCTGATTACATAAGATGGTTTAAAAATGAAGGTCGGCCTTTTGTTTGTCCACCGTCGAAGTTTGAGGATGTTAGGAGTATGCCATTTCCCAGACAGACTTCAAATCCAGTCCGTCCTACACATGAAATGGAAGTTCCTACACTTAGCTGACAACGTCGGCGGATGCGTCAACCGGCCTCGTCACATGTGGCGGACTTCACTGCATCGAAGATGTCATTTAGTCATCCTCATCCTCAACCTCAACCAGAACATGGCGTAACATCCAGTCATCGTCATTCCGTCAGTACCCCGGATTTGATGTTGAAGATATTTACCGACCAGAACTTCCAACAACGAGGTTAGATGACCAGGTCCTCACCCCAAGTCCAAGTTCAGCATATCTAACTTCAATGTATCAGTTTGAAACCTTTACGTTAGCATTTGGTACTACATCACTTGTGGATCCATCTAGTAGTCAGGTTTCCTTTATAGGTGCTGGCTCCTCGAGTAGTGGGTTTTCATTTTTTGATGCAAAACATGTGGGTACCTCTAGTAGTGCGTTCCCATCGACTGATGTGTGTGAGCATTTGCATCACATAGAACCAGAACCAGAACCAGTGACGGTAGGTCGAGCTCGAGCTCGACAACGAATACGTCCTACTGACGAGGTTGAACGACTGGTGCAACTAGAACGCAATAGGAGAGCTCAACATTGTTGCTCAACACCACGCGATATGTGAGCTCCTCTGTAAATAATTAGAATAAATATACTTTTTGTATAATAATCAAGTATTTTTTAGAAAATGTTTTTAATAATGTACGTTTTGTATAATAATCATGTACTTTTTGTATTTTTTTCATTAAATGTAAAAATTAACCGTTATTTTAAAATTTTAAATGATTATTTATTATTTTTGTTATTAATTTTATTATATAAAATTTTAATTTTGTAAAATTAAATTTCAAAGTTAATTTTTTTTTATCGTTTTAAAACAATTACATACTTGAATGTATAATTAATTAATTATATATATGATATATTTAAAATTAATTAAATAATGTAAAATTAAATAAATAATTAATTATATATAAAAAATATTATTTAGTCTTTTCAAATAATTTTAAAAAATACTTTAATAATGTTAATTTTTAAAATAAAAAATATACTTTAATTAATAAATTTAAAAATTTTAACAAAATAAAAAAATGGTGTTGAGAAGTCGCCATATGATATGGTGACTTCCCAACATTATAAAAAAAATATATATAAATTGCACTTGGAAGTCGCCATATATGGCGACTTCCGAGCAAGATTTTTTTAAGAAAATAAAATTTTCAGTTGGAAAGTCGCTATATCATATGACGACTTCTCAACTGATTTTAAAACGAGCGTATTTTGGTACATAATTTAGAAACATTGTTAGTTTGTAAAAAAAAATTTTTTTAGCAATATCTAAATAAAAAAACCCATTCTTCTCCTACTCGTTGGTTTTTTTAATATTTATAAAATTTTAATTAAATTAGTAATCATAAATAAAATATAAGTTGAATCATATTAAATAATTATTATTTATTTAAATAATTTTTTAGGTTTTAATATCATGAGTAAATGAATTTAGAGTTAAAATCGAATTACAATGACAAATTATACAAAATATGAGATGAATTGAGATATGACACAAACACCACATGGAAAAATAATTAAAACACAACATGAAAAATAACATTAACACGACACGAATACACGAACGTATAAAAATTTATATAAATTTGTAATATTTTAAAAACACACAAAAAAAAAAAAATACACCACGAACACACAATTTTTTTTATAAATTGAATCAATATAACAAATTATGCAAAATATGTGATGGATTGAAACACGATACGAACACACAAATTTTTTTTTTTAAATTGACTCATAATGACAAACTATGCAAAATATGAAATAAATTGAGACACGACACGAATACAGCATAAAAAAATTAAAACACAACACGAAAAATAATATGACCACTACACGAATACACGAACATATCAAAATATACATAAAATAGATTATTAACGTGTAAAAATTTATATAAATTTATAATATTATAAACATACAAAAAAAATAATATAAACACATAAATTTTTATCAATTTTTTATTTACTTAAAAAAAAAAAGCCATGTGTCGGCTCCCCAATAAATTATGTAGTCAGGATTATATTAACATATCCTTTCTTCTCCTTTCTTTCTTCACTTAAAAAAAAAAAAAGAAAAAAAAAAGTCATGTGTTAGCTCCTGAATAAATTATGTAGTCAAGATTATATTATGTTATAAAAGATGTTATAGATTACCCAAATGAAAAAAAAAAATATATATATATATATATATAAACCGTTTTTGGGGGTAGCATTAAAATGGAAAGGGAAATAAGGGGGTGCTTGGATGGGGAAATGAAAGTGACAACCAATCTAACGGTGGGCAAGAGGTCACCCGCTGATGGCAGCGGGAAGTCTTTGATTGCCTGCCCGAATTGCAAGTTTCACGCGCGAGTTTTAAGTTGTTTTTTTTTCTTTTTCTTTTTTTTTGACTTGGCGTGAAAACAAAGGACATTTTTCTATTTCCATTTTTCTTCATTTTCGGACACCGACAGCTTGCCTTTGCCTTAACTTGAAGCCAACATGTGAAATGTTGTCTATAGCTTTTTTAGCCTCGGCTTCTGTCCGGATTCCTGAGCCTTCTTCTCCCTCATTCCCATTTTCACATGCCCCTTGTTTTGCCCACCGATTTTTTGTTACTACCAAAGGGCATGAAACATGTACAAATTGGACTTTAATTATAAGAATTGATGAAATAAAATATAAAAATGAGATATAATTTTAAATTAAGTTAATTTCTCATATAAATGAAAAAAATGTGATTTCACTTTTTTGTTGAACTAAAATATTTTTGTTTGATGTTTTATTGTAGTTATTAGTTCACTTTTAATAAAATCCAATAAAAGCATCTCAATTTTTAATTTTTGTACCGAAAAGATTTTAATCTCAAAAGATCATTATTTTTTTAAAGTCAATCTAATATTAGTAAATTACTGCAAACTATAAAGCCATATATAATATACTAATATGCCCATATGAATCCATATAAATTACAATATGAATGATATTGAAATGAAATTACTATCTAGTAAGTCAAATACAACAATATGTCAAATCCATCTTTATTTTATTTTATATCAAATATGTAATGGGATCATGCAGATCTTAATTAACAGGTAATTAGTTTATTAAAATAATACAAAATTATTTACTATGCTTATACTAATATATCACTAGCTTTTACTTGATTTTTAAGTTTTATTTTAGCCATTTTTGAAAATAATGATTTTGTTATATGAACTATGAAGTTTATAGTAAAATAATTATCAATTATTTTTTATTTTAAAATTATTATTATCGATCCATTTAATTATTTTATCAAAATAAAAAAACTTTCTTTAATATATGCTAATAAATATAAAAATTAAGTTAAATTTAATTATAATAATAATAATTTATTTTTTTAAGAAGGATAATATTCTAAACTATATAAAATTGTAATAGAAAAAAATTTTAAAAGATATTTTAAAATTAAAAATTATAAAAAATTAATAATATGTGTTATATATTTTTATTAAATTAATATTTTTTTAATATAATTATACTTAATTTAAGTTCAAATCATTTCAGATTAATTTTTTAGATTATTTGAATTTGAATCAAATCGAATTCAGAAAAATTTAGATTCGAGTTATTTCGAATTCAAAGCATTTTGAGTTTGGATAGTTTTTGAATTTGAATTATTTTCATATTCGAATTGAACATGTTATAGTTATTAAATTTTTTATAATGAAATTAAGTTGGATTGAATTTTGATTCCAATGGATTGCATGTCAAAAACATAAAACTAGTAAAAATATATACATGTAAAAGAATCTAGTTTAGTCCAAATGCTAACAAAAGCTTAAAGAAAAAAAATCCAAAAACAAAACTCAACACTTTTCTAATCTAAGCAAACACGGTCAAAGTATTTGAGAGGTTCTTTTATTATATCATTTAATATAAATTAATCTCTCTATTATAAAACTTGATAATTTAGTTTTTATTTTTTTAAAATTGAAGTAAAAAGGTAAAATCATTAAATAAACTATTTAAAAAGCTGACGTGACATTTAACTTGTGTTTAATTGATGACGTGGATGTTAAATGCTGACATGACATCAATAAAATATAATTGTTTAAGATGACATGGACAAAATAAATAATATATTTTCAATATTTTATATGGTATTTTCAACAATTTTGTTATTTATTTTATCTACATTATTTTAAAATAATAATTAGTGTCATGTCAGCATTTGACATTCATGTCATTAATTAAACACAAATTAAATATCACATTAACTTTTTAAATAATTTATTTAATAATTTTATTTTTTACTTTAATTTTAAAAAAATAAAAATTAAATTACTTAATTTTATAATAAAAAAATTAATTTATATTAAATAATATAATATAAACACCTCCAAGTATTTTGACCACAAATAGCCAAACACTAAAAAAGAGATTGGTATCCAAGTCAACCCAATGAACAAGGCTTGGCTAAAGTCTCAAGTTAGAAGCCGAGCAAGCAAACTCACTTCTGACAAGTGACAGAACAGGTAGCCGTCCCCCCGTGTGGTCCCCTCTTCCAGGCTGTCTCTCAACTCTTAAGTCCAGCCCCAAAGTTCTCTCTCACAAACAAATCTCACACCTTCACAAATCTTCTTCTTTTTCATTTCCATTGCAATTGCATTAATAATAACAGTACAGATTGCTTCCTCCTCCTCCATTGTTTTCCAAGTCTTTCCCTTTCCCTTTGCATTTGCCATTGCCCTGTCCCACTTTTCTGACTCTTCCCAAGCTTTAATCACCAAACTCTCTTCCCCTTCACTCCCTCTCCCTCAAAACCCAAACCAAATTCCCACAATCTTCAAAAATCTCATCTTGGGTTTTTGTCAAGACAGATTCTTTTTCAGTTTTCTTTGAGCACCATGGATTCTTCCATCTATGGTGTCTCTTCCTCCAAGATCTTCCTTTTATTCTCCTTTGTTTCGTTTGCCATTGCTGCATTGCCGCAAAACCCATCTGGGAAATCCTTTGCTTCATCAGCTTCCGGTCAGATTAACTCAAACTCGGTCCTTGTTGCTCTCCTTGATTCGCATTACACTGAGTTAGCTGAACTCGTTGAGAAAGCTTTACTTCTCCAAACTCTTGAAGAAGCGGTTGGCAAACACAATATTACCATTTTTGCCCCTCGTAATGAAGCCTTGGAGCGCCAAATCGACCCGGAATTCAAACGGTTCTTACTTGAACCCGGAAACCTTAAGTCCCTTCAAACCCTTCTAATGTTCCACATTATCCCCAAACGGGTCGGATCCCACCAATGGCCTGACCCCAAAACCGGACCTGTCAAACACAGCACCCTGTGTAACGACCATCTACACTTAGCTTCCAAATCCACCGGCGAGAAAACTGTGTACTCAGCCGAGCTGATTCGACCCGACGACGTGATCCGACCCGATGGAGTGATTCACGGGATCCAGCAGCTCCTCATTCCCCGTTCCGTCATAGAAGACTTCAACAAGAGACGTAACCTGCGTTCAATCTCCGCCGTGTTACCCGAGGGTGCGCCGGAAGTGGATCCTCGCACCCACAGGTTGAAGAAGCCAGCGTCGGTACCAGTTGGAGCACCACCGGTACTCCCAATCTACGACGCGATGGCTCCAGGTCCTTCCCTGGCACCGGCGCCGGCTCCGGGACCTGGCGGACCACACCATCATTTTGATGGTGAGAGCCAGGTCAAGGATTTTATCCAAACTTTATTACATTACGGAGGGTATAACGAAATGGCTGATATTCTAGTGAACTTGACTTCTTTAGCAACAGAAATGGGTAGACTGGTTTCCGAAGGATATGTTATAACGGTCTTAGCTCCGAACGATGAAGCCATGGCGAAGCTTACTACTGATCAGTTAAGCGAGCCAGGAGCGCCCGAACAGATTATCTATTACCATATCATCCCCGAGTATCAGACCGAAGAGAGTATGTACAATGCGGTTAGGAGGTTCGGGAAAGTGAGATATGATACCCTGCGTTTGCCGCATAAGGTACCGGCTCAGGAGGCTGATGGTTCGGTGAAATTTGGGCACGGTGAGGGTTCAGCTTATTTGTTTGATCCCGATATTTATACGGATGGGAGGATTTCGGTTCAAGGGATTGATGGGGTATTGTTCCCGGAAGAAGAGACCGAGACTGTTAAGAAACCAGCTGCTGTTAAGGTTGCCTCCAAGCCCAGGAGAGGTATGTTTTTTTTCTTCTAGTTTCATTAACTTTTACCTTTTTTTGTTTAATTAATTATTGTTAGGAAATAAATTCATAAATTGTGCAACCTTTAAGTTATGGTTGGTTTGTTTTTAGATATTAGTATTTAGCTTAGAAATTAATGGGGTTTAAATGACAATGAAAAGAATGGAAAGTGGGGATTCGATTAGTGGTATGGAATTGCTTCAGGTTCAGGGAGTGATTATTAAGTTGGAAGTTGGATAGTGTTGTTTTAATGATTGATGTTTTTGGTGGTGGGGCTAATGGGATTCATGGAATACGCGTTTATAATTGCTGTTCATCTTGTTGATGATGGACTTTATGTCTATGTAGGCATCACAGAAATGAGCCAATAACATCTTTGCCGTATTAAGGAATGACTTGATGATCTGATTATTGACTAAATTGGTGGAGGGTGATACCTAGTATAGGTCAATATGGGGCATTGGTATTGTTCCTTTGTCTGGAAATGCCACTCAATTCTTCATGGAGAGAGAAAGGGGAGGGGGTAAATGGGTTTGTAATGGTAAAGTGCAGAAAGTTTTTTACTAGAAATACACTTTGGTTTCACTTTCGAGTAAGGATTGCCAAGCCACGGAGTTTAGATTGGCAAGTGGAAAGCCTAGAAATGGTGTAGAGTTCTTGGTGAGAAAGTTAAAAAATCCAGATAATCTTAAGTTTTGCCCTATTTTTAAACTACAATATAATAGTCATTACAAGTAGAGAAGTGGTTAGATGGAAGAATGAGAGAAGGTTCTTTTAACTAATAGGTCAGAATTATTTGTCAATTTTATTGCCCTTGCTACCGACGAATCCATGTGACCTAAAAATCCAGGGCTGCCCAGCTGTTAGCCACATTCGTCTACCCCACCACAACTTACTTTATTAGTTTATTGCCAAGAATAGCTTACATATAATTAATTCCCATGCCTTATTATTATATACATCTGTTATCATTTGGGAAAGCTTTTGCAATCAGCTGGCAAGATTTGTTCTGTAATTGTAGGTCAGCTTTTGCAATTAGCTGACCTTAAATTTTATATAGGGGTTTTGTGGTTGGTACCTAGTTTACTATTGAATTATTCAATTTATACCCACTTAATCGCTCGGTTTAATGAATATAAATAAATTTTGCATGTGATGTAGATGCTTAATCATGAGTTGACCTAAATTGTTGTGTTTCATATTTGATTATGCAGGGAAGTTGTTGGAAGTAGGATGTTGGATCCTTGGCGGTTTCGGACAGGATTCGCGATTTCGATCATGTCAATGAATATATAAAAACTATAGTCTGAAGAACGAAAAGAAAAAGGGAAAGGAATCGAAGTAAAACAAACCGAAACAAAGATAGAACAAAACTTTGTCCGGGTAAAGATGGTTTTGTCATTTGCAGTTGTGTAGAGTTAGATTTTGTGTCATAGACTCATAATACAGTGGAAGGGAAGCGCCTGATGCTTGATATTCTCGAAAAAAATCCCCACAGAAGAGAAAGATTGGTGTTATTTTGTCATAAATACTGTAAATTACATACCATTTTTTTAATTTATTTTTTTTGTGTAAGATTCACTGCCTTTTTATATATATATGCATAATGAATGAACCAACCAGCTTGGGAAAACCTAATGTTTTTCATAGTATCAAAGGGTTCTTCTTCTTCTGTTCTTTTTTTGGCCCTGCTTGTTGTGCATTAATTGCTGGTGCTGAACCAAATTCAAAGCTTTTTCCTATTCTTCTTATTAGTAATTAATTTGCTATGCCTGCCTGTGCCTGGTAGTGGTTGTACTTGAATGGTTAATACTTAATAAGTAATAATGATTTTAAGGTGGTAACTGGCACTGGAACAGACACAGCCAGCTAAGCCTAGCTAGCTAGCTAGCTAGCTGGTCTTTTTTCATTTGTTGGAGTTCCTTTTGTCGTTGTGCAATGAAAATGAAATGGTACGTCAAATAATCATCAATTATTTGATTAATGTTTCAAGGGAAGGGAATCCTTTGGACTTTTTACAAATTTCAAGTAATCTTTGGATTTCTAGCTTTTTATAGGCGCTTTTCTTTTGCATGCTTTCCCTGCAGTGCAAGGTAGGGAAGGATATTTTAATGTGAAATTTTTGGGTATGAATTAGGCTTTAGTCTTTAAATTACATTTACAACCTATAGTCTCTTTGGCATGGCTGTTGAAGTGTGGATATTAAATCATTGCCACCCCCACTTCCAGCCTGTACCTTTTTCAGATTTGGAAAAGGGTTAAGGATGTATTTAGGTAAAATCTAGATTCAATAATTTGGAATATAACATTATTACATGATTGAAAAAAATAATTAAAATATAAAATAAAATACAATAACATGAAAAAATAATATAATTATTAATTATGATAAAATTTATAAAAATATATAAAGAATAATAAGAATACAATATAAATATACGGTTTATCAAGTTTAAAAAAAATCATATCAACCAAAGTTGATTTTACTTTTTTTTTTTTTTTATTATTATTTAAAACAAGGTATCAAACTAATGCACAAGATCAAGATTATTCAAAGTCCACTTTCCCCTACACCTAGTTTAGCTTCTTAAGGAATTGCAGGAGGTTTTATACACATGGTCCAGACGGTATTAATAAAAAAATTTATTTGTTCAAAATTCGATTGATATTCTTGAAAAATTCAAGTTATTATTTAAAAATATTTTATATATTTTCATAATAAATTTAAATAATAATTTTTTTATTTATTAAAAATTAATTCGAGGATTAACTCTTATTTGAAAAAACATATACCAAACTCGATTTATTTCTTATGCCATGACAAAAGTTGTACGTTAATAAATGAAAATTGCCACAAAGTTAGGATCATGACAACATGCACTCGTTGAATTCTAGCTAGATTGCAATCTGTTTCAATTTTTTTTTTCTTTTCTAACCTCTTGTATTATTAATTTATTTGCATAAATAATAAAGAGAGAAGGAAATTACTTTCCGTTATTAATTTATTATTGAAGGCAAGATTTTTATTTTAGATATTTGGAACCAAAGGACTTTACCAGTTGTTTGTCTGCCATATTTATACTCAAATGTTAGTTTTCAGAATTTAGTTCAAAGAAATCAATAGCATTTCTTTCATACTGTATATATTCAGAGTGATGGAACCATTATTACTCCCTGACATTTTCTTAACTTTTTTATTTGGATTATCAAATTATGATTTTAACCATATAAGTTAGAATTTACTCGTTTAACATTGAAGTTACGATAAAACACAGTTTTTGATCTCAAAAATTGTGCCAAATGCTAAACGGGACCTTAGAATCATATAGCCAACTAAATATTAATTTAAATAACATGCATGTTGAACAAATTTTTGGAGGTTGCGACAAGAGGATTTAAGTGGGTGAGTTAAGTAGATAAATGTTGAGAGATTAAGGATCGATTAAGAATAAAAAATAAAAAACAGTATCAAATTTATTAATAAAAGAAAACTCAAATACAAAAGAATAATAACAATGTCTATACCTTATGGTTATAGCTGAAACTAATGGTTAACATAAAAAACGAGGATAAAGACACAGCAGCAGTGGTTAGATTGGCATCAAAGTTGTAGTTGGAAGGTACCTAAAAATCAACTCCTTTCCATAATTGATTCCCCAGCAAGCATTCTCTTAGATTTGTACATCTTCTCATAAAAGTGTTTACCTATGTTACTCCGACTCTTCATTTTTTTTTTTAAATATCCGTGTCCGACGTATTTGGACATGGGTATGAGGATATGACCCTTCAAGAACCCTCCAAATACATGAAAAAACTTAAAATAAATCAAACATATCCGTGTCAGACACATACCCGTATCCGACACTCACACTCGAGTCCGAGTAACATAGGTGTCTACAGACTACTTACTATCTTAGCTAAAGGTTCTAATGAAGCCAACATTTAGCTTGCTTTGCAAGTGAAAGAAAAAGTTTCACCATTTATTGGCCTGGTAATTCCTTCAAAGTGCTGGAAATTGCCATAACAAGGTGCAGAATCCTATTTGTGCAGGACTAGTCCTGGAAGGGAAAAATGAGGAAGATCTTGAATTAGCCTGAATATCTTTAGCCATCTACTGGTAGTGAGAAAAATGGAAATAAGTCCCCCTAAGACATGTGAACAAGTACCAATAATGGCTAATTGAAGATAATATACTTCAAGGCTATTACAAATTATATGTCAAGTCATATGTCATACAGGGCTTAACAGCAAAGATAGAGCAATTGCCAACAGACACATCTTGCCTAATAATATGAAAGAAAGAGAATCCTACCAAACACTTCCAATATAATTTAATAAAGGAAACATGACTGCAATAACCTGTTGATGCATATGTTAACTTATAATGTGTATAGTAATAACCCTCCAAAAAAGAATGTCATGATCAACTTACAAATACTATTCACAACAGCATGAAACTTGAAGCCAAAATAAAAATGAACCTATTAACACAAGGCCTGATGAGCATCGCGATCTTTCAACCTCCAACTGTGACTTGACGGGGCATAATCTCGGGGTTGGCCAAACTTGGAATTGGTCCACCATTTTGCGCAGGATTTATTTCGTCTCCTACAGTTACAGCATCCTCATATTGGGGAAGGTTGGCAGGATGGTTCTGGTTTTCTTCAGGTTTCCCAACACAAGCATCCTGCACGGGGTTCTCCGCCCTCCTTGTTTTTGGTTTTGACTTTCCAGGCTTTTCTTCAGCTTTGTTGATAACTTTAGCTAGAAGCTTAGGTTGGGATTTCTTTACAGCCTTCTTGGGAGCAACATTATCTTCATTACCATTGGTTTGAGTTCTTTTAGTTGAACCATTCTGTTCTTTGTTCAAAGATGGGCTAACACTAAAACCATCACCTTCTGAAGGGTTGTTTGTTGCAGCAACACTGCTCTTGTGCCTTCCAAGCTTTGGGGATATAGCACGCGTAATTGGTATCTATGACAATTACAGAAGATATTAGATGATTGTAGTATAGATGAATGGAAGATAGCACAATAGAGCAGGATCGATAGAAACATAAAATGCTGTAAGAACAATAAATTTGATCCATTTCTAAGAGTTCAACTATCTATACATTTGCCCGTATGCATGTGAAGGTAATATTTTGCATATTAACAAAAGCAATGCTCAGGTTGGCAGATAACCTTGTCAACATCACCTCACGAAAATATATCTCATCATCTATTAGATAGTTAAAAAATGTTATAGTCATGGGATGCCACAAGAGGGGAAACTCATTTCTAATCCTCTTTACAGCAAAAACAGATGATATATTTCCTAATTACATGACTATATTGTGTGTTTAAGCGCTTCATTAAGAGATAAGCTCTCAGGTTTAGGAAAATGCATCATTTTTACGAAATTTTCAAGGATAAGGTAGAAGGGAAAAATCTTAATCTGTCCAAAAGTTCTCTTGATCAAGCAAAGCTACCTAATAATGCCAGAGCATTAACTTTAATCGAAGACAAAACCTTTAAAGTGCAGTTAAACACCCTGCAACATTTCGGGTATTTTCTTCACCTACAGCTACTTTTATCTTGACACCAGCCTTTTTCTCA
The DNA here is from genome assembly GCA_030761205.1 of Fremontodendron californicum. Lineage (NCBI taxonomy): Eukaryota > Viridiplantae > Streptophyta > Magnoliopsida > Malvales > Malvaceae > Fremontodendron > Fremontodendron californicum. The sequence goes on from JAULJL010000005.1 coordinate 33,833,711, forward strand.
ATCTTCAAAAGAAAATAAATGAATGATAGTTGAGAAGGTTGTAGTTCCCAATCTTTCATAATTCAATGTTCAAGGCATGAATATCAACCTTACCACAAAAAAAAGGTAGGAAACAATTACCAGCATCACACTTCATAAAAAAAAATTATTAAACACAATGATAAAATAATAGCCATATCCAAAGTATTTTAAGGATGTGGTTTCAAAGAGCATATATGGGTATGGCACAGAAATTTTAAAAATTTCTGATAAAAGAATATATGCAAGCATGAAATAGTAATAAAAAAACCCCATCAATTACCTTCTTTAGTTCAACTTTTGGAGGAGGTTCCTTGTAGAAACTTGGCATTGGTGTAGCTTTAAAAGTCAAGCACTTCCTTAATTGCTTGATTTCTGCCTCCTGGTTCTCCTGCATGATGCAACAAACTATAAAATTAATGAAATGCCAAGATAGAATGAATTGAAGCAGAAAAGTTGGAAAACATAATTACTCGATAGAGAAAAAAAATAGAAATGAAAAAGATATTCATTCAAGTAATAGTTATAGAGAAAAGTCATTGCCAAGACCTTTGATTTTGCCTGCAAGTTGTTTTTTTCAACTTCCTCAGCATGGATCTTCTCTTCTAGCTTTGAAAAAAACTGGAGGAAAAGTTCATGAAACAATTACTTATATACTTAATGTAATTACCGCTATCAACAGAATAATGGATTGATGCACATTTCCAACCTCCTTTCTCTTTTCCGCACGCTCCTCCAACCTTAAGGTGAATCCTGACCCACTACTTCTTCGAGTGCTACGAGAAGTGGCACTGCTAATAATTAAGACCAAAAAAGTCACAGACATATCAATTTAAAGAGAGTAATTAATAAAAGGAGTTGCATAGCAAATGAAGTTAAACGTAATGACAGTACGATGTAATGGAATTGGCATCATCTTCCTCTTTGCTCAGCAGTGCAGCTGTTATTGGCTTTGAATCAGCTGATCTGCAATCATACAAGGTATGTTCACACTTCACAGTACAATTAAATCGGCAGAATTACAGTAATTACACAACCAAAGTAGAAGAGGTTAAACAGTGCGCATATGCTGATGATAATGGTGAGTGGTGACTAAGACTTACTCGGAGGATGAAGGGGATTTAGCAGCCACATTTCCAGGACCAGATTTTGCAGGCTGATAGGCAAAGACAAAGATAAAAGAAAGATAGATACTTAGAAAATCACAGAGAAAAAAGAAAAGAAAAGAAAATGATATCACAAAATCATACCATAGCTTGCCTATTGCTAGGCAAAGATGCTAAAGTAGTCCTCCTGGCAGTAACTACACCACCATTATTGTTTGCAGGCTTTGAGTCCAGCTTGATGGATCCACGCCTGTTGGGATGATTCAAACGGGACAATAAAGGAACTTTTGTGTTTTTTTCTTGGGCATGTTTGAGATCAGTTTTCTTTGGATATCCATCAATGCTCTTCATCAGACCATCCCCATGGCCATGAATTCTTCTTGCCGGAAATGAAAGACTCTGAGACAGCAGAGGCCTCTGATTACGAGAAATTGGAACTGCACTTCTCAGATTAGATTTATCCTTTGTCACCTTGCTGTTCTCTGAATTGCCACCAGTCAAGTTACCAGGTTCCTACACATAGAAACAGACAAATCCACATAAAAAAAAAGAGGAAAAATGGGGAATATTTGAGCTGCAAGAAATTATGTAAGTGATCAACACCAATAGAAGAGCTTGAATGCATGGTACATGGTACCTTTAAGGGTTTTGAGATTTTACTTTTGGAGACATTTGCAGCAGCTTTACTTGCCATGCCTTCAGATTTTGTTCCCTGCTTGGAAGCTTCTTTCAAATTTGAAGCCCCTTCACCATTAATATCAGCATTCTTTTCCTCTTTCTTTGCTTCTGTAGCAGATTCTTCCACATCTTTTCTTTCACTGACAATTCTCTCTTCTTCCACTGTTACCTCGTTTTCAGACTCCATTCTACAGCAAAGGACGAAAATTTCCTGCAAAATTACAAGTGAGAACCATTTGCATCAACTTAAAATGGTAAAAAAGTAGAAGGGCTTCAGCCAAAATCAATGACATTGCTGAATTAGATTATGAGACTAAAGAATTCAACCAAAATCTAGCTTTAATGAGTGATCATTGAAATTTTGAAATGAATCTAAATGGCATATATTTTATTTTTCACATTCTCTCCTCAAAAACTGCCAAATCTGATTAAAATTTAACCAAAACATGAAATGAGAATCACCCAGAGAGAAAAAACCAATTGAACAACAAGGATCCACCGAAAATTCTACAATTAACCCACCAGCTAAATCATAAAAACAGAAAAACCCTCATCAAAGCTTTATGAACATAGCCAGAAAGAAATCCCGTAAACTAAAAACAAAAAGAGAGACAGAAAGCAAATCTTACGAATTTTGTAAAGCAATTACCTTGCTTACAAGAGTTTAGACCCAACTCAAGAGAACTGAAATGCAAAGCTTGAAAAGCAAATGAGAAGCACTGAGTTTGATAAATAAATAAAAAGAACTTGAAAGTTTAACAAAGAAGTGACAAAATCTGAAACCAAAAGCTATAAAGATCCAAACTGGGTTTTCGATTGAGAGGCTCAATGACACTCTGCTTCCTGCAAAAGAGGTGGCCTTTGGAGTGTTTAGGGAGAGAGAGTGTGAGTTTAAAGTAGGACGAGCTTTTCAATACAGCGGATAGAAAGATTGATGAAATGCAAGGCCAAATGACTATATTACCACTAATCTAATGGGTAGTTTCTTGCTCCAAGATCAAGCTTTTAACTACCCTTTTTCGAATTATGAATCATAACGGAGGGAATGGAATGAAATGAAATAAAATGAAATGAAATCAAAGAGCATATGCAGTATTAATAAATGGATTTCGCCAACTAGTTACTTTATGTTATCTTTGGAGAAATAAAATTTATTAATTTAAAAAATGAGATTAAGATGAAATTTATTATTATACTATAATTTAATATATATTAATATTTTTAATTTTGTTGTTGTATTTTTTATTTTATTGATTTTTATAATAACAGAATTGAAATTTTTAAAAAATATTTTATTAATACAAATGATAAATTTTATCATTAGTTTTAATTTCGTTGATCTTTGAATAAAAGTAACGGAATTTCAAAATGCAAAGAGCAAATTTCTATCAATTTGTTTATTTTGTGACAAATAATCAATAAATTGATCTTATATTGATAAAATTTATCAAAATTAAAATACAATAATAAATTTTAATTGAACTCAGAGTATAATGACAATTTAATCTTAATTCCTAAAAAAAAAATAAAAAATTGAACATTTAAAATTAAATCCAAACAACAAAAATATAATTAACCTAGCATGTGGACGTTAATTAAACACAGGAAACTATTTTTGAAGAGATTAGAATGTGTTTGTATTTGAAATATGAACACAATTTGGTGTCCACTTTCCACTATCTAACTCTTAGTAGCAATAATGTATCTCTTAAAATACCGAATAATGTATCTCTTAATGTCTATCTATACTTTAAATAAACCAAAGGTTTTGTTTTCTGTTTTTTTAAATGTTAATCAGTTTGAAAAATACAAATGATTTTTCTAAATTTAATAAAAGCAATACATTAAATATATATATTTTTTTAAATAATAATAAAATAATTTTTAATCATTATTTATATTTGCCTTAACAATGTAAGTCGTCAAAAAAAATTTCATAAATGAGAAACGTGATTACTAGAGGTTTCTCAATTTAGGGTTTCAAATCAGATTTAAGAGTAAATATTCGACCGGTTCGATCGGTCCGATTTTAAAATTTTAAAAATCAATTAAACTGATTAAATTTATAAAATCGACCAACAAAAATTTTAAAATTGAAAAAATTGAAACCGACTTAAGTCAGTCTGTTTGATCTATTTAATCAGTTTTAACTATTTAAAAAATAATTTATTTATTGTATCGTCAACATAGGAAGGCCCATCGAGCGAAGCTCTTTCTTATATTATATATAATTTTAAATTATTATATAAATATATTTTATTTATATTATATACAAAATTAAAAAGGTCAGTTAGTTCGGTTTATTCAGTTATCAATTTTAAAAATCGATAACCGATCAAACTAATCGAATAATCTAATTTTTATAACTGATTAATTTTAAAATCGAATAAATCAAATTGAATTAATAAAATTTAATTGATTCGATTAATTAAATCGATTCAAATCGATTAATGTTCATCCTAACAAGAATCGGGTGCATTCGATTAGAAAAGGACAACTCAAGTTTCATTGGGAGAGAGGGGCTGTGGAGTTGTGGGGAGCTCAAGTAACATGTGTTAAATGGCATGTGGTACAATCAAAGAATGTCCAATCTTCAAGTTTTGGACAGTTTCGAGGAGAAAAGCTCAAACATCCCCACTCCTTTTGGCGAGCTTCTGACACAGATGAGCGATGGCATGAGGGGTTCACGGCAGCGGCGGTGGCAGTCTGACGTCGAAATTTTGGTCATGGGACGATGACAAACGGTTGCTCTTCGAAGCTTGAGAGGGTAGCAGATAAAGAAAGTTAGAGAGAGAGAGAGAGAGAGAGAACGGAAGAAGTGAAGAAAAAAATTTAACTTTTTATGTTAATGGTTTATTTTAAAATTATGATTTTTTAATTTAAAAAATATTTTTTTTTTTTAAATGAAAAAAAATTCATATCATTCCTACAAGTTTTGTATGTATCAGCTGGCATAATGTGTCTCACACGTCACGTCAATTGTAATTATAATTTGAATTGACATTAAAATTGACTAGATTTTGACATATAATCGAAGAAAATATATATATATATATATTTTAAAAATTATTTAATGGGTTGATAATTTTGAAAAAAAAAATTAAAAGAGATAAAAAAATTATAAAAATAAAATGTGTTAGTAATGGATTTTTTTATAAAAAAATATTTTTTTATAAAAATAAAAAGATAAATATTATTTTAATTATTTTATTATATTTTAATTTTTATATAATTTCATTAATTGAATTGGTGTCACTTGACTCGTGAAACCATCTCAATCATTTTTTTAAAATAAGTATAGATGAAATGAACAAAATATTATAAGTTTATAAGTTTTGGATCAACATATGACGTTTGAAAATGTATGAATCAAAACGATATTAAACTCAAAATTTATAAATTGTAAATGCTATTTACTCAATTTTGAAATAAAAAATGCAAAAAGAAAAAAGTGAAACAAGATTTGATTCTGCTCACCCAACTCACCAACTAGAGCTAGAATTGATTGTAGAATACTAGAATCCCATCTTAATTAAGAATTAGTGGTGGCTCTTCGTATCCTTTTAACTCCTAAATCTTATAATTCAAAGCAATTCCCTCAATTGTTGCTTCCCCTTGGTTTATCATTTTTTTTTTGTAGGAAAAAAAAGAAAGGAAAAAAAAAATTTATGCGTTTATATCGTGTTCGTATTATTTTTGTATAATTATTGTATTCAATATATTATAAACATTAATAATTCATTTTATATAAATTTTAACACATTAGTGTATTCGTGTCGTCTATATACCTATATTCAAAGTAATCTCGAAATGGCATGAGATTTGAGAATTTGAAACACCATCCATTTGCCACATAAACCATGTTATTAGTGAATTTGTGTATTAATTAGGTCTAAAATAATCCGAGGTCCAAAATATCTCATGTAGATTTTGACACGTGCGTGTATTTGTATCATTTTTATTTTATTTTTTGTGTCATATCGTATTTTAATTATTTTCTCAAGTTACGTATAATTATGTTTTGTTCAAAATTACTGAATCTAATTGACCATATCAAATAACTCTCAATTTTATATCAGATATTGTAAGTTATTATTTTTTTAAATTATCTTTAATTCTTTTGCTTTTTTATCTTTCAAATTTATTATAAAATATCAATTCAAATCCTATAATATACTCGCAACGAAGTTAGGGATGATAATTTAAATGCGGATTATGATATCCATTATTTAAATCCGCATTACATCCGAATCCGCTATTCACATAAGTAATATGCATACATTTATGCTCAGAGAGATTCAAACCTTGGCTTACAAGGTTAAGTACTAAAAACTTAACCAAATGAGCTAATCTTGAATCTTAAAATAATATGCTGCTAAAATTAAATTATATCAAGTATAATGAAATATAATAATAATTTTAAAAATATTTTTTCAAAATAAAATATAATAATATGATAATTAAAATATATATTAAAAGTTATGTACTTATGATAATTAAAATAAATATTAAAATATATATGTGTGTTTCTAAGTATAAATCTTAAGAATCAAACTTTTATTAGTTTAAAAAATATAAATAAAACCTTTTGTCATATTTTATTCTTTGATTTCATTGGACAACATAAAAGTATAATAATAAAATAATTATAAAATTAAATTAGTTAATATATGTTAAATATTTTATAAATTCTAAATATACATGATATTTTTATATAAATGTATAAACCTTAACAAATTACATACATATATATATATATATATACATATTTTTTGGAATCCTTTACATGACATGAATACAAAGGGATGGCAACGGGTCAAATAATTAAAACACAAATACGACATGAAAATTAACACAAACACGATATGAATACATGAACGTGTCAAAATCTATATAACACGGATTATTAACGTGTCAAAATTTATATAAATATATAATACCTTAAACATGATTATGATACGTTAAAATACACGAACACGATAAGAATATACGGAATAACAGTTCTAAATAAAATACACATATTATTTTCAATTACCTATTTTATATATTTTATTTTAAATTATATGAGAAAATATTGTAAACATTACGTCGTTTTCTTAAAGGCACAAAAAATTAACAAACCCTAAGTCTGCCTAACAGTCTACATTTCTTTTTCTTATTTCTCATACCTCAAGCGGCGGAACTATTATTTCTTTTTCTCATTTCTCAGACCTCAAGCAGTCAAGCGGCGGAACTAACAGCCCTCACGCAAAAACAAATTTTTTTCTCAGAGCTAGAAAGACTGGAGCGCCTACAAATTTTTCTTTGGTATTCAACTTAGGTGGAGTTTTTTGAAAAAGCTTTGTCTTTTATATTTCTATATTTTTTTCACTTTAATTTAAGTCGTGATGGATAAATATATTCTCCTACAAATGGAAGCTGCAAAAGCTAGTTACTGGAGGAATTAACCTTGTAAAAATGCTTATGCACTTATTTCATAAATAAAATCAAAGGCTACTTTCTTATAAATTTATTAGTTATGTTTAAAGTTACCGGAGGGATTTTATTTTATTTTTTTATTTTTAAAAAAAATTTAATTTATTGAATTCGAATTTTTAATAGATTCAGATATTCGGTGGATAATGTTATTTAATTTGAATGCGGATTCGGATAATGATATTCGAATTTAATGCGAATAGTAAACGAAATTGAATTTTAAAATAATTTTACGAATTCGAATTCAAATAATAAAAAAATTATAGATATTTGACCTATTGCAATCGAAGGGCAGACATTTTTTTAATTAAATTAATTTTGTCCTTAATTAGTGGCTCGAGAAAGGGCAGTTTAGTCCAAAACTAAACAAAATTCATTCCCAAACCAACCTAAGGATTGAACGGAAAAGAAAGGGGAAAAACACAACTTGGAGGAGTGGAGGAGGAACTTCAAGTTCCCAAACTCACGGAAAAAACACCCCCCATATGTGTAACTGGTGGGTCACGGACACCCAGGTCACAGCCGGATATGGCCCACACCCATTGCTAATGATGACGTGGCAAGACCGAGCAACATGATTGGTCTGACGTTGGTGCTCCCAATTAACAGCTGTCAAAGAACGTGCGTGCGTAGTAGAGAATTTGTTTGTTTGGAGAGACCAAAGATCCTGCGGCTGGGTCCCGCTTCTTTATCTTTTCAAAGGTAAAGGACAATCTCAGCCGTTTGATGAAAAATGGTGCGTCCCTATCATTGCCCCACGTTTGATTTGGATTTTAGTTTTTAAAAGTCTAGGATTTTGCGGATGGTGCCTTGCATTCCGGCCAAAAGCTGGCCTTTAAATGTGACGAGATTAGATTTATCAATAAGTAGGATAGAATCGAGTTAAATTCGTAAAATAAAATTTTTGTTCGTTTAAGATTTAGGTCTTTGTTTAGTATTACTATTAGTATAATTTTTAATATTAAAAATTATTTTTTATCACAAATTCAATACTATATGAGTAAAAAAATTTAATTTTTATTGTTAAAATTTTTGGGTGAGTTTTTGAGTTTTAAAAATTAATTTTTTGATGAAATGATTTTATTAATCTCACATCTTTATATTTTTATTATATTAAATATTTTTTTTGACATTTTAATTTCTCACAATATTTTTTTACAATAATATCAAATACTTAAAAAATTTTAAATAACAATTTTTTATCATACTTTTTAAACATATTTTTTTTAATTTAATTTTTTTTTAACCAAAACTTTTTAACTTTACTTCGACAAAGTTTGAATTATTATTTTAAAAAATTAATTTTTTTTTATATTTATATTTAAATAAAATAAAAATAATTTTTTTATTTTATAATAATTTAAATCAAATCGAATCGATTCAACTTTAAAATATCTTATCTCAATTATGATGTTATTTGAATCGAGTTTAGAATCAACCCCTCTTTGAAAGATCTAGATTTGAGTTTTTTTTTTTTTTGTCTTGTTGTTCAGAACGTGTAGCCCACGCGACTCATGTTTGCATTGCATGTGAAGTTTTTGTCTTTGTCTCGGTTGGAAAATTACTTCAAATTTGTTCTAATCATATCATTTGAGAATCCAATGCAACTCTGCAGTAAGAAAGAATAAATTACGAGAGTGTAATTCAATCATAAGAGAATAAAATAATAAAAGAGAAATATTAAGATGTTCGTTCGACAATTTGATTTGATTGTCCAATTATTTGTTGAAATATATATATATATATAATTTGTATTTAAAATCAAAATAAAAAATTTTATGTTGAGAGATTGATATAAAAGAAGATCAAATTATAAATTTTTGAAAATTAAAATAAATTTTTACTATTTTTATGTTAGAAAACACATAAAAATGAAAGAGGTTTGAGGAGCCGAAGGGGCAAGCCCCAGCTTGTCTTCCTTGGATTCACTCCTGTTTATATCATCATTGATCGAAACTGTTAGATTTTTTAAAGGTATTTTTGATAGAATTTCACCCGTAATTTAACAAATTTCTCGAAAATATTTAATTTATTTATTTTAACCAAAAAATAAAATTTTGATTCTTTTTAAAAGTTAATTGGAGATAACCATTTTATAATTTAATAAATTTTAATATAATTAGCATCAAAATACGCCAATTCATAATATAAAATTTTAATTTTACTTAAATTCCTAAAAAATAGTTTGACCATAATTCATCCAAGTGCATAAATATAATGTGCTAATATACAAATAAGAAAATTAAAATATCCCAAGTCCAAATATCATATATGAGTGATCAATCTTCATGATCTATATATCGGCTCTTGCTCCAGAAAATCCAACTCCGTCATGTGGTGCATGAAACGCAGCAACATCGAACATTTGGTTCATCCTAAGCAAGATATTCTTCATTTTCTCTTGTGATTGCATTGTAATTTTCATTTTGCCTTACAACAATTGCACATTTTGCTTGAAGTGTTGAACTTTATCGGATGAACCTGAATCGAGATGTGCAGGCGTAGGACCACATGCAAAGTAGGACGTTTCTGCAATAGAGCTGGATGACTCAAAAATATCCTTTGCATGTGGCCTTGTCTCGAATACAAACACGAGTCCGAGTAATTTGCAAGCTTTCGATTGCTTAAGATCGGGCATGCGGATCGAACTCTAGATGAACACATGAATCTTCATCATACCTCTACTGCAATGAAAAAGTATAATTTTCTTATAAATTTAAACAATTATAATTGATGTTGGATTGGGTAAGAGAAAATAAAGTATTGAAATTGAAATATCTATGCAGTATATACTAATAAATTAAATTAAATTGACATACACTTATAGTTTTTGACTTGTTTTTCACGAAATCATTTGGACCTTAAACGTCTATGGGTGCAATCAAATATTTTTTTAAAGTAATTGATCAAGTCGTCTCTTATTATTACGTTCAGTTACATTCCACAAAATATAGTAATTAGTATAAAACATTATAATGTAAATTACTATAAAAGACTATAATATTAATTTCATAACCAATTTTATAATTCTTATCATCATGTATGCATGAACTAGAAAAAGAGTTGATCTACCTATGTGTAGACTTGTTTAAAGATCTGGTTACCCGTTCAAGCTCGAACGTTTATCCGATATTTGGGAGGATTTTGACAAAAATATTAGGCTCGAAATATGAGCTTGGGCAAAAAAATGAGGTCCGTTCAGAAAATAGACCTAGTCTTGGCTCCAACAATCAAGGTCCAAGCTCGGCCCGAACTTATTTTTTATTTATATATTATATAATTTATATCATATTAAACATACATAATATTATAATGTAAACATTTAAAAATATGTTAAGTTACCCAAATTTTAGAACTTAATAAAAAAAAAGATAAAATTATTAAAAATTAAATAAAAATAATATATTTGTTTAAATTTTTTATAAAAAAAAATAATATGGGCGTGTCTAAACGGACTTGGATTACTTATTTATAAATATAGACAGGTTTAAGCAGAATTTGAAATTCATATTTCGAATCAAATCGAATTAAATTTGAATAAATATATGTAATATTAATATCGTATTTAAACTCGATCCGAATCTAACTTGACCCATAAATACGTCTACATATGTGCTTTGTAATGCTTAATTCTTTCTCCAATAACTGATTTTGCTTAGCTTTTTGAGATCGACTTTTCCACTTAGCTGTATACCATACCAATCATTTCATTCCAAATTTTGACGTTTATCCATTAACAAATATATCTTTTGCATTTTTCTATTTTATCAGTCTCAAATTTTGCCATTGTCCTTGATCCTTTCGATTTCAACATATTCTTTAATCGGATTATGCATGTTTGTCCCCATATCTTTTAAACAGATCACATGCATTTTTTCTTATCATCAAATAACAAATATGTTAGAGTCACCATCTTCGGTTAAGTAAATCAAAATAAACAAAAATATATAAAACAAACGATGCCTAAAATATACAACAAATAATTTCCTTCACATCATCGAGATTATTTTTTTTATGTCAATTACGCATCTTTATAGTGATATTTGATGAAGGAAGTTATTGTTATCATAATTTCGATTTTCAAAAAAGTATTACTGCAATAAAAAAAAAAGTCAATCCATAATATAATATTAGTTATTTAATAGATTTACCAAATGAAGTAAACAAATTTTAAATAACTCACTTGTCCTATAGATAAGCTATACGCACTACCATAGTAAATTGTTTTATAAAAAAAATTATAAACAAATTTATAAATTATAAAAAGGTTTTTTTTTGTTTGTAAAGTCTATAATTTCTATAATGTACATGTAGATATAGCTAAACTTGAATAAATTAAGGACAAGCCAGGCATAATATTGAGAAGAATTTCAATAAAAATATAAACTTTTAATGGTAAAATTTTATTTTCTCATATTAAAAATAAATCCCACTTATATTGAAAAATAAAAAAACCAAATAGAACAAAAAACCTAACCAATGATGATCAAGAATTATTGGATGCTGTTAGGCTACTTATAATCAACCAAATCTTAATGATGCCTAATAATTGGGGGGTTATATTAATTTTAAGAAGGAATGAAGACAACCCATTAGATGGCCAAAATAAAATCACAACTTTGAATCAATCAACCAAAATTATAATCTTTTTCTAAACTTATTTACTTACTATTAATATTTTTCTTAATCATTGGATTAATACCTAATAATTTGCTTATTTTATTAAGTTAATAAATGGAAAGTGACTTTATAGTTTACACCGACCTTACATAAAGAAACAAAGTTAATTTGGCAAAGGACGGGTAATTACAGCAATGTCACTGAATTTTCACCTAATTCTCTTTTGAGTCATTGAATCTTAATTTGTGTATCAAATTTAATCATTCTAACAGAATCCATGTAAATAAGTTCAGTTCATTCATGCAGTTATTTTTAAAAAATAATTTTAACAGGTTTGGAGTTTGAATTTAAACATCCACAACCCCTTCCACTGTCCCATATTACGGCCTCATTTGTAAAAAAAAAAAAAAAAAAAAATACTATTATAAAGAGTATATATAGCTTGATTGGTTTTTATAATCTCTTATTTAATAAAGAGATTTCAAATTTAAACCATCTTTTCTTTTCTCCAAAGGAAAAACATTATGATACTGTTCATTTAAATCCCAAAAGGCATGCTTGAAAATAAAAACAAGACAAATAGCATCCACCAAAGGAGATTCTGTTTGGGATTTAGGAGAAACAAAAATGCACTTCTAAATTATTAGTATTTGTTATTATATGTGCTCGCAAATACTCGCTTATTTATTTATTTTTAAATATATATTGTATATTTTTTAAATTAATAAAATGTATATTAATTAAATTTTGCATTAACATGTAAAGTTTATTTTATGTGAATATTATATCAAATTATTATAAAATTTATTACTTTTAATATTAATTCAAATTAATTACAAAGATAAAATGTAAATTTTAATTATTTTTATTAAATAAATTGATTTATTTTTTCAAATTAGTGAAAAATTAAAACTTTTAAAATAAAACAATTTCATATAAATTTTTATTTTTTTATTTATTATTAAATTAATCAATTTAATGAAATTGTTTTAATAAAATTAAACTTTTTACTTATAAATTAGATAAATCTTTTTTTTTGTACATATGAGTGAAAATAATCGTTTAAATAATAAAAAATATAATCAATAATAATGATTATTTTTATCAGTTCAAAAGATTTTTTATATTCGTGCTTTTATATATATATATTATAAAATATAATAGATGAAAACAATAAGAACATGAGTCAATGGAGGGGTTTCAAAAATGTACAACATTTCAGGAACAACAAATAAGGAAACTCAGTATCTGGTCACAAATGGAATTCCTGATGAAATAATGAATGAATAATCATCCTCAAACTTTGAAGAGCTAAAATAAAGCTAAACTCTCAAAAGTTTGGGGAAAATAAATAAAAAAAAACTAAAGAAAAGAAAAGGCCCTAATTAAGCGACTGTATCTTGTCAACAAAGTGGCAATGCCTCCCTAAATCCAATGGTAAGAAGACCCTTTTTTCCAAATTCAGGATTGCCTTTCTGCATCATGGCCACAAATTCATTGTAATCTATCCGACCATCCTGAAAAAAAAAAAAAACATAAACATAAAATGACACGAAATGAGTCGAACATGAAAATTCGTCCAAGAGAAATGTGACTATATTTTCACGTCTAAATTGATTGAAAACACACAGGTTTGCGCACTTAAATCTCGCATGATTATATTTGAGATATGTATATTTTAGATCTACTCTTTGGGCCAGGTCTGATTAGGACCAGGAAATTTTCTATTTTCATTTCCCAATCCCAACTTTGGGTGGGTAAGTGATTCGGGTCAAGTTGGACTGATCCGAAGTGAAACAATTCTGTTCATGTTCGACCCAATACGAATTGGCCGAACGGGTTATTCGATTCGATCCTTGAGCAGGTCTAGACTACATCCTAATTAAATTAAATTCTAGACATGAAACAGTAACTGATGTAGGCATGGATTAGAGAGGGCTTACATTGTCCTGATCGACTTCTCCGATCATTTCATCCAGGCGGATATCCTCAATACCAAACTCTTGACAAGCTTTTTGAAGCTCATCTTGAGTGATGTAGCCACTGCCATCTTTGTCAAAATACGAGAAAGCTGCCAACAGATTATCTTCCTTCTCAACCTTGTTTAGATGCAGTGTTGCAGCTACGAACTCTTCATAATCAATCGTACCATTATTATTAACATCTGCCTGCGATTTCCGAACAAACAAAAAAGAATCAAAGGAAGTTAATTAGCATGATCTTCTTCATAAACAACAGCAATTTCAATTAAAGAATAAACTTTTTTTTAATCGTTTAAAATTAGTATGATAATGCTATCGATTAGTATGAAATGAAACTTACAGCCTGCATTAGAGCACGGAATTCTGACTCATCAAGATCAGCACCAAATCTTTTCAATCCAACTTTGAGTTCTTCATAGGTGATTTGACCACTATTATCTGTGTCTATCATCTTGAACATTTCCTTCAACCCGGCTATTTCTTCTTCAGAAAGTCTCTGGGCAATGACCTAAACAAAAAAGTGAAATAAAAGAAATGAAAAAGGAGCTAGGAACAAAGGGTAAGTCATTTTAGCTAGTGGGATTTGTGCATTGAAAGAGTTTCACTTAAATTAGTATCTTTTCAGAAGTTTTACAGTCCAATGTTTCAATGGCAGAAACTTACTTTTAAGGCCATTTTCTTGAGCTTGTTCATTGCAGAAAATTGCTTCATACGGCATAAGACTACAGAATCAAGTGGCTTGTCCGGAGCCACACCATCAACCTGTACCCAAGGGTGGCCTGCGAGGAACCAAAATAAAATCAGCAAATTCAACTCTCCCATAGCAATGGTAAACAAAGATTATAATTTGGATTAGTAACAAATGAAATTATGGCCAGCTGCCAGATGAACCCTAAAGCTATTATTAATAACCAACTAAACACATGAAAAAGATCGGAAAAGAACATCAAACTGAGAATTCAAACAGCCTCAATCATCCCAGCTTACATAGTAAAAGAGACTTACGTAGTACTTCATACGCGGTTATCCGCTTTTTGGCATCTCTGACAAGCATTTTTGTCACTAAATCTTTTGCACTTTCAGAGATATTAGGCCAAGGATCAGATGTGAAGTCAAGATCACCATGCAAAACCTCATCAAATATTTCTTGTTCAGTTTCTATATAAGAAAAGCACAAATAGACCAAAGTGTTGAAAAAAGGCTCAAAGTGCAAAGTTCAATCAGAAAAATCAGATACTCTCTTAGAATTTTCAGAAACAGAAATGATATCTGATGAACACTTACCACCCCAGAAAGGAGGCACCCCACTTAAGAGAATGTAAATGATCACCCCAGCACTCCACACATCTGCTTCTGGACCATAACGCTTGCGCAAAACCTCAGGTGCAACATAGTATGGGCTTCCAACCACATCAGATAAGATATCCCCTGCAATTTTAAGACCTTCATTAGGAAAACAACACCATTGCTGATTGCACAGACAGCTTCACAACATTGTGGAGAAGTCTCTAATTTGTTTTTTCCTATAAATGAAACGGATTTATAACCTATGTTACCCGGACTATTCATTTTCCTTAAAGTATCTGTGTCCGACATACGGACATGGATATGAGAATATAATCCTCTAAATATATGAAAAAACTTTTTAAAAAATTGAGTATACTCGTGTCGGATACATATCCTTATCCGATACTCGTCTCCGAATCCGGGTAACATAGTTTATAACATGTGAACTAACATCCAGCTAGCATCAAAGTGTACTGCATCCAGTCCTGAACATCATATTCAAAATTTACCTACAAGAATTCTAACTTTTCATTTAGTTTTAATCATTGGTACTTTACTATTTGTTTAGTTTCCAACTACATATATTTATGTATCATACTGAAAAATGAGTAAATCACTTGAAGTACTGGTACATCAATTTAAATATAATTGTTTCCTTTAAATGTAAAATAACACACTCTGTTGTCCATGTAAGTTGAAATTTTTTCAAAGATACTGTTTCTTTTTTAATCAAAAAGTAAGTAGCTAAAAGGAATAACAAAAAAAAAAAACCCAGTTTTAACATCAAGCTTTTGGTATACATAATTTATCATGAAAAAAGATGCACCTCCCTCTCTAAACTTGTAAAGATGGCCTGTTCATGGAAAGTCAGAGCAAATTAAGCTTAAAAGACTGCACTGCATTTGTTGAAGGGAGTTGTTTACAAATTAGCTAGTATTCATAGTTGTTACTTTCCTCTTTTTCCTTTTGATAGGAATAGGATACATTTATTTGTTATAATTTCTAATTGAGAAATGCCCTTTTCTTTTGCTACAGCCACTCAACTGTTGAAAACATCGAATTATAACTTGCAATAGAAAAACTAATCTCAGTCTAAGTCTAACAACCCCTCTACATTAATTCCAAATTCTTTTATGCATTTAAACTGTCATGATTCAATGAAGAATAGAATACCATAAACCAACCAATTATTTTTCAGCAAGGTTCCATCTTATCCAACTTGACCACTATTTGTCAAGTTTGACAAAAAGCAAGCATGGTAGAAAACTGAAGAGTGAGTATAATAAAAAGCATTTCATCTGAAATTGACTGGAAAAATTAATTATATGACAAGGATTTACCAAAACGGATCAAACACTAGCTTACCACTGTGGTTTTAGCACATTCAGTCCCTTAAACTCAAGGAGATCAGCAGTAGTTGTGAATTCATACCAATTAATAGTACTTGAAATTCCTTGAGTTTTAAATGAAGTTTAATTATAACCAAAAAAAGGGAAAAAAATTGAAAATCATTCTTAATCTTTAAGTTCAACATGAAATATGCACCTATATATGTTTACCACGAAGTTCACAGGATGATGCAAGGGCGAATTAATCTATCAGAGTTTCTAGGACAGTGAGCTAAAAGTTCAAGTCATGTTAACTAAAATTGAAAGGTGATATATTAGAGATTCAAGGGGTATTTTACATTTTGGATCAATGAACTTAGCATCAACTTTCATATAGGTCACAAACGTTTAATTTCATCAAATTACATCACTGAACTTTTATTATTAATAATTTAGGTCACTTATGCTAATTCCGTTAAATAATTCTAACGAAAAAGCAGATTCAACTGGAATTTTTTTTACCTAAAATGCCAATCAGGCATTATCTTGATAAGATGTACAAAATATATGCATGCTGAGTTTTAGAATTACTCAACGGAGCATAAGTGACCTAAGTTATTAATAATAGAAGTTCAGTGATACAATTTGATGAAATTAAAGGTTTGTGACCTACATGAAAGTTGATACTAAGTTCAATGATCCAGAATGTAAATTACCCGAGATTCAAGGCATATCAGCAATTGAGATTTTGTTGATGTCCTCTGAGACGGGTGTAGACCAAGTGGCTGTTCTACTTGGAGCTGCTGGGTAGTAGTGGACCTGCCAGGCGTTCCGCATGTAGAGATCCAATGTGGCGAGGTCCAGGGGGTATAACAGATTTATAGCTCAAAGAAAACGCAGAAACAAAAACAAGCCCCAAAAGAGAAAAGGATTTTGAACATACCAGGCTTGAAGAATATCGATAATCCAAAATCAATGGCTTGAAGGGGTGAATCCTCCTCCTCATTAACAAAAAGAAAATTTTCAGGCTTAAGATCCCTATGCATTACTCCCATGGAGTGACAGGCTTCTACAACACCAACTATAGTCCTTGCTAGATCAGCTGCCTTTCTTTCAGTATAATGCCCTCTCTTTACAATTCTATCGAACAGTTCTCCCCCTGCACACAGCTCCATGACAACATGAACCGCCACAGGATCCTCATAAGCCCCTTTAATGGAGACAACATTAGGGTGCCCTGCCAAGTGATGCATTATCTGAATTTCTCTCCTAACATCATCAACATCTTCTGCAGTTGTCAGTTTCCTTTTCGCAATAGATTTACAAGCAAGCTCCTTCCCGGTACCTTTCTCCACACAAAGAAAAGTTGTCCCAAACTGACCATGCCCTAGCTTCTTCCCCAAGTTATAGAATTCCTTCAAATTACCTGTTTTGGTTTGTAAGATTGACTCTACCTGCAGCCCTGCACATGACTGCCTCTTAACATTATGGGGCTTCCGAGGTTTTCCAGGCTCAACCACCTTAGTCTCTTCCTTGTTAGACGCTTCTGCAATCTGTGATGGTTTGGAGTTAAGTCTTTGAGGGTGAGACTTTGATTGTTGTCTTTGGGGTTGGGCTTGGGTTTGGGTTTCTTCTTTAGATTTTCCTTGTTCTTCCCCTCCTGTCTCTTCCCTAACAATTTTCATCTCTTCAGGGGGCTGGTTTTGAACAGAAGCAGCAGCTTCACCCTCTTTAGTTTCAGACTTTTCAGACTTTTCAGCTTCATTGCCAATTTGTTTTTTATCCTCATTTGCAACTTCGGCTGGACGAGAACCCCAAATGGAATTTGAGATTGTTTGAAAGAGTCCATCTTTCCTTAGTGCAGCACAAGTATTTCCCATCTGAAACAACGTAGTCTCAATTCTCACACTTTTTCTTCTATAATAAACATCTAAGAAATCTAAAACCACCCAAATGCTATAACCCCATTCTTTTCTCCTTAAAGGGTTCTATTTTTTTTTTTTTAAATAGCATCAAAATGGAGCTTTAGCCAATCTAAACCACCCCCTACACCTCCAAAAAGGAAAAAGAAAAAAAAAAACAATTCAACCAACACCAATGATTCAATGATCAATGTAATGCATCAAACAGAGAAGAATTATCCCTAAAAACAATTTCATCAAAAGCAAAAAAAAAAAAAAAATTGGAATATTTAAAGACTTTCTAATATACCCTTCAATCTCAAAAACTTCCTAAATAAATATAATGATCAATGATCATTAAAGAAGAGGAAGAAGAAACTTTCAAGAATCCAATGTAAATAAACAATCACAATTGACAAATTCTATGCCAAAACAATGATTTGAAATCACAAACAATGAAAAAATATAAATAGCAAAATGATTAAACCAAATGAAATAGAGGCAGGAGAAATGAAGAAAAAAAGGGGTTATATATTAGGATTTGAGGTTTTTAATTTGGTATTAGCAGGTTTATATATGAGAAAAAAATGTATTTATTAGGGTTTTTATTAATTTGTATAATCAAAGAAAAAAAAAAGAGTGCTGATTTTTCTGGGTTTTTATGCTTTTTCTTTTCTTCTCTCCCCATTCAAGAGGGAAAGAAAGAAAATGAAAGGAAAAAAAAAAAGGCAGAAGGCAGGTTTTTCCGTTAGAAATGCTTCAATTTTTTACGCGTTTAATTGGGTTTTGATACGGTGTAGCTCAAGACCAGTGAGACTTCAATGCTTTATCACAACAAGATTGCTGACTCCACATGGTGATCGACGGGTGAGATGTTTTTTGGTGATTTTTATTAGCTGTTTTTTCGGTTTTGTTATATGACCCGCGCTTTTTAGTTCCCGGGTTGGTGAACCGGGCTCTAATTCAACCTGCACCGGCCTGAGCCGGTCTTTTTTTTTTTTTTTTTTTTTTTTATAAAAAAAATCTCCATTAAGATTAAAGGTTATTTTATTGTATAATAATGATGAATTAAAACAACTAATCATGTCTACCTATTCTATTTATTTATAATTTATTAAATTATAATTTTTTTTATGGATTTTGTTAACGAGTAAGATTATTAAATATAATAAAATCTTCAATCAATATTTTAAAAATTATGAATAAAGTTATCAACTTTTGCATTTAATACAATATTATTATTATAAATACTGTTTTAAGGGTATTCGTTAGCAAAAATTTTTTTTATAAAGGAACCGCAACTTGAAGTAAGAAAAAAAGTTGTATATAAAATTTAATCGTCGAACTTATAATGTCACATATTAAAAGTAATTGTATAAAAGACTAAGAACGAATTTCATAAATTACAACTTTTAATAAACGTTCATGCTTTGACTATTGCTAAATAAAAAAAGTTTGAAAATAGTCAAAAACAGGGTTTAAGTGAAATTATCCCAACTCATCACCTTTCAAAAATTAGTTGTTGGAAAAGAAATGGAAAAACAGAATGAAAAATTATCCTAGACAATGAATTTTTTTGCTCAAAATCCCTATTTTTATTCATGTTTGGATTTACATAAATTAATTCCACAACAAACCAAAAAAAAAAAAAAAAAATCAACGAAAGAAATCTGCAAAAAAAAAAAAAAAAAAAAAAAAAAATGGGCCGTCACTGCCATAAGGGTGGGTGCTTTATAAGGAACTTAGTGGTTTAGTTGGTCAAAGATTAGTAATGCTGCTACCTGCTAAGCATAGGTTGGCAATTGAAATCTCAATTGTATTCTTTGCCTATAGACTATAAAAGCCATTTACGACTTCACTTCTTTGACATGATGTAGATTTGATAATTCGTATATTTATATTATATTTATGTATTTTTTTAATTATAATTATATTTGAAATGTTTTATATTTGTATAAAATTTGACGTATTATATAAATTTTAACATATCCGTATCGTATCCTTATTTTTTATTCATATCATATTATATTTTAATTATTTTTTATATTATATAATAATATAGTATTCAATATTATCAAATTTAGCAGCTGCCAATGCAAAAGAAGTTTACAATGAAACTTCAAGCCCAAGTACGCTAATATTTTTCAAACTTCCTACTCCTAGAACTGAGTCTGTTGAAAATATCGAATCACCTTCATACACTTCAATTCAATATCGACAGATTTCTCGTCCCTTCATTTGAATAAACGATCTGATTAATTTTGATAAGATTAAAAAAAAAAATAATGATAAAATTAATTATTATAAATTTAAATTAGTTATCATAACAATGTGATTAAAATCAATGGTTGGATACCATAACAATGAGATTAAAATCAATAGTAACATATGGGTTAAAATATTTAGGTAATTCTTGTACTATAGTCAAAAATGCATTTTTGTCTATTTATTATAAAAGTGAATAATTTAATCCTTATACATTTGAAATTAGTGCAAAAAAATAATATTAATAATAATGTTAATGAAAAACCGTCTAAATACTGACGTGAACATGTAAAACAAACAGAATAGAAGACTTGCAAAAAAAATAATGTGTCAAAATTTTCTGCTCAAGTGAAATTTAAAAACTGACAAAATAGATGACTTCAAAAAAAATATGTTTTTACAAGTAATTGAGGGATTTGAGTAAAAAAAAATTATGTTTTTCTAAATTCCACTTGAATAAAAAAAATTGACACATCATTTTTTTTTTATTCTATCAATTTTACATGTCCATATCAAAATTTAGACAATTTTTCATTAACATTATTACCAATTTTATTCTTTGCACCAATTTCAAACATATAAAGATTAAATTACTCATTTTTATAGTATAAAAATTAAAATACACTTTTAACTATAGTACAATGACTATTTAAGTGCTTTAATCTAACATATGTGTTTGAATGCAAAAATAGATTGTAGTTAGATAAAAATAAAAATGAGCATTAAAAACGTTAATTTAAAAATATATTAATAAATTATTTTTATATATATTTTAATAATATGTAAAATTTAAATTTGTTAAAAATATTATTTTATATATCTATTTAAATACTTTAATTAATTAACTAATTGTTATATAATTATATAAATTTATTTATTATATTAAGTGAATACATAATTAAAAAAAAAATTTAAATAAAAAAATTAAAAAGTAAACTAAAAAATAAAAATAAGATAATTAACATAAAAATAATTTTAAAATTTTTATAAGTAAAAACAAATAAAATGGAAAATTTTAATAAAAAACAGGCAGAGGTGGGATTTTATTCTCACCGGAGGGTCTAATTCCAGTCCTTTCTGGAGGGGCAAAGGGCAAGGCAAGGCAAGGCAAGGCAAGGGCACTGATTGTAACTGCACGAGCGGTGCAATCCAAATGCACCGTGGATGCACCGCACGGTGCAGTTCAAATGAAGAGTCAGCCAGTCCTGCAGCTTTGTCTTCTCAACATTTAAAGCATGACTTCATCTCTGGGAGAGAAGTTGAGGAATGAAATTTACAACACAAGGAAATAGTAAAAACCAGCAAACGGTTTGGAACAACCAGAAAACTGCAGGATCAAGTCAACTGAACAAAAACATAATACAAATCTTCAAATTCTAGAGCCTGGAGATCAATCAGTAGTTGATTCAGCATCAAAATATTACCACTGCAGTAAGAAATGGGGTAAGTTCCAAAACCCAAAATACTTGTCACCAAGATTTCAAAAACCTTGGTGAAGATCAAAGACTTCAAACATCTTTAGCTAAACCAAACAAATCAATATACCCAGATTCATTAGGTTTAGGAGAGGTTTCCTTCTGAGGATGACCTTCAATGGGTATTCCTCGCCTTATAGACGGTGCTGATGAAGATCCCCTGCCATAAAAATCTCCAAAAGCGTCAAAGAAACTATTTTTCATCTCCTCAGCAGCTTCAAAGAAATGGTTAACCCCACCAAAAAAGTGGCGTTCAATTGCCTCCATGTCACTTTGTAACCCGGGAAAATCAAATGAACCTTCCAAATGTGATCCTGACGAGAAATTCCCTTTTAGAACTTGCTCTGTAACATCATCCTCAGTATACTCTTTGTTGGATTGCAGCACCTCAACAGGCCTAATTTAAACATGCAGAAACATGTAGTTAAAAGTCACATACAGTGATCAAGCTAAAGGTCAATGAACATTATAAGTTCCTGTATCTAATTCCAAACATAAATGACAGAATAGACCATTTCAAAAGGATATTAACCATTTGTACCAAAAAAAAGAAGATATTAGCCATTTCCACCAAAGTTTTGCAGCAGTCTCCACAAAGAATAATAAGTTTGTACGAATAATACTAAATCATTGCATGAATTGTGCAAGAATGACATGAGAAGAAAGAAACATAGTGCATATTTCTTTGTATTGATCACTTGTCAAGGACAGCCTGCTGACTGTCCAGCAACAGAGCCATAACATAAACAGTAAGTCATATTATCGGGCAACTCCATCCACGACAAGGTCTTGGTCGGGGGCTTCGATAATAGCATCTACAGTCATCACAATGAAGAGATAAAAGAATCAGATATTTGTATTTCATCCATCTTGGAGCATCATTATTGGTGGAGACACACATGCATGTATGTATTAAATAGTGTCAATTAAGCAACCTATCTAGTCCCAGATTTTTCACATAAAAAAAAAAAAAAGTCAACTAAGTTATTTTCAATTTTATTCCACTTTCTACTAAACTAAAAACAGCTCAGGCTGATTGACATAAAAATATACCATTATCTCAACATATCCTGATCCTCTGCATGCCCCTCTCCCTCTCCACCCAATACAAGTTTGTTACTAAACATGATAGTCAGACCATCTTTACCTTTCCTTCTAGATCTTATCAACATGTCCAACACTTCCAAATTTCATCTTTTTCTATCACTACCTGCTTTTTTCATTGCTTCCCTGGATGAAAAATCTGGAATGAGCAATGTTGTCAAGGACGCTAGGCACACTCTAAGCGCTAAATTTGTATTGCCTCAGGCACAAGTCACAAAAAAAGCGCTCTCCTGAGTGAAATAAAGCGCAATATGCATATATGTGTGGTTTTGTCTGTGTATCTGGGTATATCTATAAAATAAGCTTAAGTATATAATTTTAATAATAAACTCTAAAGAGTGATCCAATTTATCTTACAAAACCTGCAAAACTTTCTTTTTCTTTTGTTGGCCAATATGTATGATTTCTTTAAGATCCTATGTTTGTTGTTGAATACTTAAACATTGAGAAGTAGAGAGATTGATATTATCTCTTTTTTACAAGTAAAGGTACAATTAATGGAGAAAAAACAAAAATTAAACAGAACTTCAATCAAGCAGGCCTTTTTTGCGCCTACCGTCTTACAAAAAAACACGCCTAGATGCACCAAGCGTGCGTCTGATCAAATACGTCTCGTTCGAAAGGGTATGAGGCGCTTTTGTTGTCTAGTGCCTAGACACACGCCTTAATAACACTGGAAATGAGAGCAAAAGCACTAACATTCTCCCAAAGAAAATCGATGGATGGTTTCCATTAGATAGAAAAAAGTTAGCTGGTCCTGTTTAAGCATTTTCACAATCTTTACTCAAGATTTGGAACACCAACCATGACAAAAGCAAACAGTTTAGTATAAAAACAGCCTACAAGCACAATTTTGTACATAGTTTCACTAGTTCAAGAGAACAACAACTGATCATAAGAAACGTACCCCATAAGCAAATGTTATAATCATAACCTATAAACAATTCCTTCTCTCTCTCTCAGCCAACAAAATCAAGAGGAATTGAAATGAAAATTTAACTTTTAAATACATGTATATAATTACTATTGTTTTTGCATAACAAGTTCACATTATTAAACTCTTTCACATTCGAACATTTTGTCGAATGCAAGCTTTCCTAACTAAAAGCAACTAATTTTGCAGCAATATATTCCAATAAGGCTTTTAATTGAGCCAAGAATTTATGATCAAAATTAATTAGTTTAAATTAGCTTATGTTTGGATTGGGGTAGGGAGAGGGAAAAGAAAGTAAAGCAAGGGAAAATGGAAAACCTTTGCCTTGCTTTCCCTTGTTTGGATATAAACAAAAAATTATAAAGGAAAGTGAGGGGAGTTGAGCACCTCTCACTTTCCCTCAAATATTCAATTTTTTAATTACCCAAATTGGGGAAAATGGTAGGAAAGGAAAAGGTTAAAATATTTTTACTTATAAAATAACTTTTATATCCTTAATTTTTTTTTTCAATTTTCAAAAATCATTATAATTCATTACCTTTTTAATTCATTCAACAATTTTTTTTTTCTTTATTTTATACTTGGTTTTAATTTTCTCTCATTTTATTATTATTTCATATTTTTTATTTAAAAAAAAAATAAAAAAGACAAAAACAAATGAAAAAATATATATAATAATGGAGCTTTTTAAAACTATAATAAAATAATAATAATACTTATACAAATTTATAATAAATTTTATCCTAATAAATTCCAGTCATACATTTTTTATAAATAATGTTGATATTTGATTTTTTTATTTTATTTTAGTTTATAAATAATTTTAATATTATATGTTATTTTATAAAAAAGTTATAATTGAAAATTTTTATTATAATAAATTATTTTCTTTCCTTTATACTTTTTAACCAAACAATCTTTAACCAAAAAATGGTTGTTAGAATTCCTTTCAGTTTCTTTATTAATTTTAACTATCCAAACAAGAAGTACATGTACTTTTTTTTCCTCAACCTTCCTCTCTTTTATTTTCCTTTCCTTTTATTTACTATTGTGTATCCAAACATAGCTAGGATATTTTTTTGCAATGATAACAACAGTTTTCCGGAGCTTAAAATTAAAAAATTCCAACAATAAACAAATAGAAAAACGTAAAAAAAAAAGAAGATTAAATGTTTGATTAATTTACCTTCCAAGGCATTCTTTGAGAACTTCTTCAGTTTTCTCACACTTTCGGACGAACTTTCCGGGCTCGACTTCTTCGGTCTTGCACTACGACCGCACCACCTTCCTGGTGGAGCACCGACCGCCGTCGCGAGCGGTTGATTCGACGGCGTCCTGTGGTTCGTCTTTCCACACCCAACCCATTATTTTTTTCCTCTAGAATTTTATTTTATTAGTTCGCCGTTATTTGTTAACGGTGAAAAAAAGAAAATAATGAAATTCGTTTGTTTGGGTCTGTGAAGAAGAAAGTGATACACTTACCTTATATGGCAGGTGAAAATATCGACACACCAATCATAGATTGACACGCATTGTACTCGAAAAATCTTTGGTTTTTCGGGTAATGGGGCGGATTTGGAGCTTTTCTTGGGCCAAACGTAAGCCCAACTATAATGGTTGACATTTAGATATGGGCATTGGCCCAACGATTTCCAATTTTATGCTTTTTTCTTTCAAAAAATTTGGTTTATTGATATATATATATATATATATATGTCATTTGTTTATTTTATTAATAAAAGCAATAATTTTACTTTTTATCATTTGATGTTTTTTAATAAAAGTTCGTCTTTGATACACTGATAGTAGAGTTTTTTAACTTCACAAGCGGTGTTAAAAAATTATCACATGTCTCATTATTTATTTATTATTTTTTTATTATACCCTAGAAAGTATGTGTGACCCTAATAAACTTACTTTCAACTGACAATATATGAGATAATTTATCTTCTAACAATATTAGTTAACCATAAAATTTTACTTTATTAAGTAATAACTTTCGAAAACATAAAAAGTAGAAATAATAAGAAGAAGAAAAAAGTAAACCATAAAATTAGGGATGACAATGGAACGAGACGGGGGTGGAAATTTCCTTATCCATCTCCGCCCCACTCTACATGGATGTTGGAAACCTCCACTTCCATGGATGTCGGTTACATCCAAAACTGTTCCACGGTATTCCACTCCGCTACATCCCAATTTTTATAAATTATTTTTAACTTAATATTGTAAAAAATTATATTATCATTTATTCATGAACATAATTTTAGTACATAAAATTCTTTAATATATATAATATACATATATATACTTTTAATATATATATAATATTAATATATATGATTTTAGTATATATCTAATATATATATACTAAAAATATAATATAAAATATTTTAAGAGATAAGATAGTAATTTCAAAAAACAGGGCGGAATAGAACAAACATTTACCAAAACCACCCTGCACCCGTTTTTCAAAAAATCTCCATTCGGAGCAGATCAATACGAATCCATCGGTCGAATTGGGTTTTGCCATCCCTACATAAACTAACAACCAATTTAACTTTAGTATTTATTTATGATTATTGTTATGTAACCATAAAAATGATGATTATTCATAATCTATGCTTACTTAAATAAACTGGCTAGTGAATCTCAGATGTAAAAGATCAGAACCGTGAATTTAGTAGCAATTTTTTGCTTGTAAACTGAATGTGATTGACTAAACCAAGAATTTTGTTGTTTAAACTAATTATTAGTATGTCTTTTTTTAATATAAAAAAAAATAAAAAATCACAGGTTGAGAATAAAAAATTTACAGATGTTAGGTTTCAAACTCCAAATCTACTAAATATCATTTTATAAGAGTGACTGCATGAATAAACTGAGCCAAACTCCAAATTCAATTACTAATATTCTTTATTATGCACTTATGCATCTCTGCCAAAGAAAAGGAAAGAAAGAAGTAACGACAACATTGTTGGTTCATGCTGTCACTCTTAAGAAGTAACATCTAGTAGATTTAAAATTCGAATTTCAATATCTAAAATCCCTTCACTTATCCCGAGCTGCAACCTCCTTTATACCAAAAAAAAATAAAATTACGGTACACATATTACACTACATAATTAATTTAAGTTACAGAAAAAGAGGGATTATTTTTGTATAAGATGTTACAAAATCCACTCTCAATCTCAAAGTCTTTTTGTTTTTGCTGAGGGTTAAAAATCCAATCTTAACTTCTATCAGCAATTTAGGTATTCTTCTGAGGTTGAGGGCATCAGCTACCCAGAATAGAAGCCAAAGCAACAAGATCTATGCTTTCTCCAGTTACTCAACTTTTTGACATCATTTAGACCATTTTCATGGAACCCATTTGCCTTGATGGTTCCATTTCCATAGGAATTCAAAGCAACCTGGTTAGTCTCAATTGGTATTGGTATTGATACATTTTGCTGAGGTGATGCCGGTGCTACTTTATTATGGTTAACTTCCCTGGAAAAGGAATTTGATCCTGCAGACCTGCAGTACATCCACACATCAACCAATTTACTCTTAGAATCTAACATGTCAATCATTTGCAAGTGTAATTTGGTTGGCAAGAACAGAGGGGGACTTTATTCCCATATGTCGACTCTTCATTTTTCTTAAAGTACTCGTGTTCGACACTCGTGTCCGACACATATTCGGAAATGAGTATTGGCGTATGATCCTCCAAGGAGGCAAGGACCCTCGAAATACATGAAAAAATTTAGAATAAATCAAATATACCGTCCGACACTCACACCCGAGCCCGAGTAACATAGTTATTCCCTACCACTTTTCCATTGAAAATAACATTTCCGCTCCCCAGTCCCCTCAACTTGATTAAATATGGATATGAAATGAGATTTAGACTTCAGGAGTTCAGGGCATAGACTTGAATTTATTGAAAAAATATGTGAAAATATCTTAACATGGTTACCTTGTGTCATTAATGTCACTGCTATTCCTGGAGTCATCTGAAGTCATCTCCAGACTCTCCGCAAACTTTTTGGAGGCGGCTTCAAGACCAACTTCAACTTTTAAACAACCATTGTCTTCTGCAGCATAAGCTGAGTCCTTTACAACACTCTCTTCCGAATTTGGAGGTTCCTCATCGGAGAAACTAGAAGATCCGTATTGCCGCACTACTGAAATGACCTTCTCCAGTGTTCCTAGAGCTTCTTCCACCTCTGGACGAATATAAATACTTTTTTTAGCATTTACGCCATTTGTATCTGCAAATTTATAGGTTGAACTTGAAGGTTGATTTGCAGCATTAACGCCCTCCGCCAGGCATGTACTCTCTTCACTATCTTCTTCCTCAACTTCACCAAAAGCTTTTCTCTTTGTCTCTTCTGCTTTCTTCAATGGAGATTCACCAGCATGGTGATTAGCATGAACCTTCTGTTCGATATCATGCGTGTCATCTTGCGTGCCTTCAACTAAATTCTCATTAGGCAAAAGGTGGGCTTCACTTTTCGGCTCTTGTACTTCAAGAACTTCACCTGATTTTTTACTGGAGTAAAGAGCTTCACATATTAGAGCAAACAGAGGGTCTCCCAATGCCTTGCTGTAATCTTCATCGCACTTAGACACGGAAGCCACAGTCTGTAAGCATTGTAAATTGGGAAAATGTGAGAGATTAATTGGTAGGATAGTAATAATCTGCATCATGAACAATGAAGGTCCTAATCTAGACACCCTCAGCAATGGAACCTTTTAAGATAAATAATCAGTTCGATCCATCCGTTATTTGATTGCATGCTTTGACAAGCCAAATGAGTTACACTTATTGGTAGCATTTGAACAGAAAAAAAAATAATAGACTGGATACTTGTGGTAAATTAAGATGTCATGTCAGAAGAATGTGTGACCTTTTGATAGAGTCTGAAACCATTTCGGACAAGCTGCCTTGCGATAAAGTTTATAAGGGATGGAGGGACAAAATCCAGCTTCATATCCATATTTGCTATTGTCCTACAAAATTAACAACATTTTAATATTTATAGGAGAAAAAAGAAGAAAATGAGAGGAATATAACTTCCAAAAGGTTCTATGGGCAAAGTTTATACAGCCATAATTGCTATTGTCCTTATGGTATCTACAGACAGTTTATTTCTCTCTTTCTTGCCTCCTAATTCACCACATGACTTGACATGTTAGAAAGAAAATACTTTGTAATGCATATTTGACACTTACTGCCACATAAGACAAGTTATGGAAAAATAGTATAGCTGTTTGAAATAAAACCCCAAATCCTTATGACTGGAAGTTGGAACCATATAATCAGCAAACAGGACAAAAACTGGTTATTTTATACAGTTAAACCGATTGCCCTGGCATTCAGGCTCTCTCCTAATCATATCTCCAATCAAATGGAATAATCAGAAGACCAGTATTTAGCCAATGCCAACTCCAAATATATGAATATCTCCATTTATTGTCTGCTAGTCATATTTTGGGATATTTGAAAAATAAGCTCCTCAAGCACATTATCTGTTCAGATTTCAAGTAACAGCAAGTGGCAGAGATATAATTATTGAAGATGTCTGCTATCTTAGCAGGTGAAACTCCTTTGGTGCTTGTATCAAGGACCTAAATTCTTTGACACTTTCTCTCATTGAAATGCATACGGCCACATCTACTTTCCTATTTTCGTATGACAACTTAAAGTATTACAACTCACCTAAAGTAGCTTCTTTCATTGTTCACCTTCTGCAAAGCAAAGCCTCCAACCATGTCAATTCTTACAACATCCTTTGCTTCTGGAATCCCATCATTAGTAAATCCATGAGTTGCTTTATCAATGCTGCTCACATCTGAGATCTAAAAGACAAAGTAAAGAAATATTTAGATAAATTTCCAGATATATGGGAAGAAAGCAAATTGCAAAGGAGATGAAACCAAATATTTGAAGTGACTACCGTGTTAACAAGAATGACAATCAGATCATCTTGAAAGTACTCAAAGAAAAAATAGTGTACTCAAAGAAAGAATGAAAGTACGCAGGTTACCAGTCAATATGTAGCATGTTAATTCTACTTTGGAACCAAGTGCAAAAATGGAAACAATTCTCACCATTTCTGGTAGAGGGCTGACTCCCAAGAGGTACATAAACCTGCAATGAAGTGTACAGCTCATTTAAAAGTTTCTTATACAATCATGCCTAGTATTTAAAAGTCTTAAATTAATTGCATAATCTTTTGCTCAGGATTTAGGATGAATTTCAAAAAATACTTAAAGTATGAGTGATGGAGACTCAATTAAGAGTTGTAAACCCAAGTGCAGGTTATGTTCAAGTAATAAATTCTCGGGTGTCCGAGGTCGAACCACAGGGAAGCGTACTAGTAAGTATAAGTTTATAAATATATATGAAAAAGAAAATAAACAAGATATTAGGGAATCAATAACAAAGAAAGTAAACAAGATATTAGAGAACAAAATAAACAAAATTACATAAAAGCAATTAAACAAGATATAAAAAACAATAAGAAAGGATGTTGAGGTTAGAGAATCCACTCTTGGTGTTATGCTAAAATTAATCTTGTTTTATTACACAATTGAAATCCACACATAAGGGAGGTTCCAATCGGAAGGTTTAGCAATTCAGTCCAAATTGTCCAACGTCCATAGCATATGATATTATGTTCATTTGGTGTCCTCAAAACTCATAAAAAGAGTCCAAGCATTCCTTATGCCAAGGTATATGTCTACAACAAATCAAGGTTATGAAACCAAGCATTTATTGTGCCATTTTCATTGTCAATAATGAATCAAGATCCCTACTTTGCAAGTATGATTTTAAACCAAAAGAAAATATTATCTATACTAGTGTTTATAAATGATAATTCATTTTAGCTCATGTTTAAGAGACTAACCTTAACATTTACCAAGAGCTTCACCTCATCACCTCAACAATATGATTAGCAACACATACTAGATATGAATAAAATGAAAAGAAATGTAAGAAGCATAAGTAAATAAAGAAAAAGAAAACTAGAGAAAGGAAAGAAGAAGAAAACTTAGAGAATTTTATTACAATGGCTAATATCCTACCAATGTATATTGTATCCCAATACTCATCCAAGGCCCTCTATTTATACACATTTTGGAGGGCTAAATGACAAGAGACAAGCTTTACAAATTTCAAAGGTAGGTATAATAGGTGGGTGCATTTTTCTAACAATTTTCGTCATATTGTATGACAATTCTGATCAGCCAGCTTGATGGTCGATTTTGTCAATGTTGGAGGCTCGATCTGATAAAATGGTCTTCTAGAAATATATACCCCTATCAGTTACGGATCCATAGCCGTTGGAATCAGATCATTTGCGCACGTGGATCGGTAGATATGGTCAAAATACCAAAACGGTGCAGAACAGACGTCATTGCACATCAGCCAACTTGATGGTCGATTTCGCTAGGGAAAACGACTCCGTTTCAAGAAGTGTAAAACATGAAAAAGATAGATATGCCTCTTAGCTTTGCAGGGATACAAAGTTCAGCCTTATTGCTTCAGTGAAACTCGAGATATAGCTGATATGGCAAAAGGTGTCGGAACTGGAACTGATCTGGATTTGCCCTTAATTCTAGTAATCTGAAATCACTCAAAGAAACTTGTGAAAAACACCAAATTACATAAAAATATAAAAGATCATAAACACAATTAGACTAAACAATAATAACTCGTATTTGACACAAAACAATAATAAAACATAACTAAAAACTATATAATTATACGAGTTATCACACCCCCATACTTAGATTGTTGCTAGTCCCTAGCAACGACTCAATAAAAATAAAATAAGAAAATCTAATCTAATCCATTTTCGTAGGAAATCACGGTGGCACTTAGCATGTGACACAAGCCTTTAAACCCCTAGGTGTCCCTAGTGGACGAGTTTAGTCTCGTGAGGGTTTACTAGGACGATACCCACAAACATTGAAGACATAAGAAAAACTAAAAATAATAATTATAACTAATCCTTCCAATATAAATTAGAGATAATCATTGGACAAGTCTTAAAAACTAATCAATAGCTTAAAGAAATTCACAAAAAATCTTGCTTGAATGTAAATAGTTTGAGTTAAGCCAATAATAACATAACATATTTCAATCAAAATAGTGTATATTCAAACTTAATCTCAACTTCTCACATGGGATACTCTCTTGATTTTCACTCTTTAAAGTAGTGGTAAAGTGTTTACACTCAATCAATCTCATGAAAACACTTCTACCATATGCTTGCTTGTCCACCTATTCTCCACTATTTAGATCATACAACTTCATAAATCAAGAGGTCTTTATTCAAGGTTGTAATGGGGCCAAAGGGTTATAATGTGGTTAAAGAACAAAAGGATAAAGATATCACAAAGGTTCCAAAGAGTTCATAGATTTTAGAGACATAATAAGATCATACAAATAAAACTTCTCAAAACTCTTATAAAGCACATAATAACATAGGCTAAATATTCATGTTGAGCCTTTGCATCATTCTAACCAACTTTGTAATATCTTTTTCTAGAAGTTCAAGAGAAGATTTTTTTTTTTTTTTTTTTTTTTTTTTTTTTTTTAATATGGGAATGTATTTGACAATGATCCCTTTCTTTTTCTCTTGACTTTTTCTTTTCTTTTCTTTCCCCCACACTTATCTTTTGTTTCTAACCCAAATTTTCAAATAAAAATATCCCTTGTTTTTTTGCAATATGTCTCAAAATATAAAATTCATCTTTAGAACAAGGGTAAGGATATAAGCATATTTAGGCTAGGTGTAAGTTGTGGTTACCAATAAAATATCATATTTAATGTAGGCTCAAATTGGCTCACTAGTGGGGATGTTCTCGTAGAACATTAATAATGGATGGCTGTTTGGCTCTGGTTATAATCCTAATGCCTCTATCATATTCATGTTGTCACATGTATCAATATAGTCTCAAACGGTTTAAAGCAAGTTCTAGAGAATCATGTAATCATAAGAGCACTCAAGAAAGAAATTAGATTGATTTGTATAATGCATCAATCATTATAGGCTCAAAAACTCACAAAGATGATTATACAAGTCAGATTAAGTCTAAACATGCTTCTTTCTCAATCAACATATCATATTAACATTGGCTCATAAAAAGGTTGACATCAAGCTCAATTCTCATGAAAATCTTTTCACTAATAAATTTGTTTTAGACTTATGCAATTCATATCTCATCATTGTATTGAAAGTAACTAAAAAAAAAAAAACACTAAGTCTAAACATGCTTTTTTTTTTTGTTTTTTTTTTTGTTTTTTTGTTTTTTTTGTTTTTTTTGTTTTTTGTTTTTTTTTGTTTTTTTGAAGAAGAAGATTAAATCAAACTGACAAGGTATGTCTCAAGTCTCCCTTACTCAGACCTTGTTCAGAATGAATACTTCTAAATGTCTTAAAACACAACAAATTTTTTTTTTTTTTTTAGCAAAATATGTCCCTTACCCCCTACTAAAATATGACATTGTCCCCAATGTCAAATTTTAAAGGTAGAATTTAGGAGATATTACCTGCAGAGGTTGCTAACCACTTATTATAACTGAGACACAACAAGCAAAATGTTAGATAATGTCACAAAGACAAAGTGCAATCCACTCCTTGCTCGTCCATATCTCTTTTTCTTTTTCCGAGCGTTTGCGAAACAACCGTAGCAGATAAACACTCATAAGCTTGTAGCTTTTTGAGTAAATCTTCAATGGTTGTAGCAGAAATTATGGTTCTCCTTGCCTCTGAAAACATGAATCCATTATCCACAGCATTATCTAAATATGAAAGTAAATTACTAAAATAACCATTAATATTAAGCAAACCAATGGGTTTCTTATTTGTGACCAAAGATGACCAAGAAGCCACGCAAGCTATTTCTTCCAATGTACCCAGACCTCCTGGTAAGGCAATGAATGCATCGGCAGAATGGTACATGATTGTTATCCGTTCAGGGATACTCCAGACTTGTATTTCCTTACCCACGGTAGGTCCACAAAAATCTGTGAATAGTTTTGGCACGATTCCTAGAACTGGACTTCCTCCGGCGTGTGCTGCTGTAGCGACTGCTCCCATTAAACCCGTACTACCGCCTCCATAAATCAAGTGGATCTTTTGTTGGGCAAGTATTACTCCAACTCTTATGGCTTCATCAGCGAATATGTTATTTTTCCCTGGATAAGCACCTCCAAAGACACAAATTTTTTTAATGCGCTGGGACGAAGTGCTTTCCATTTTTTTTTCTTTTTCGAGTGCCTGAAAGAGAATGAGTACATGGTGTAATATATAGAGGACTGAGTAGTGAATCAGACAAGAGTAATAATGTCGCCGAAAGTGTATTTGACCTGTCAGAAGAAAATGTTAACCTAACAAAAGATTTTTGCGTGATTTCAGGAAGAAAATCAAAAAGAGAAGAAAAATCAATCGTAAAAGACCAATGCAAAAAAAAAACGAGAATAATTACACAAATCGAACAACACGTAAATTAAACTGAAATAAAGTTATTGCAAATCAAACCAAAAGCTGAGAAGTCATTTATTGTAGTTGTGATTGTGGCTCACATCTTCCTCTGGTTTTACGTCCAGAAACGGCTTAAACGCCTTCTATGAGTCGAGGATATGCTTCCCATCCAGTTTTCTTACAAGCTGGCAAACAGGGTCTTTTAACATCAGATTCCCAAGATGTTGCCATTCCCTTTGGAATTGCGGCCATAAATCAAGAATTTCTCTTTGTACGTCTCCACTAGGATGCGTCTCAAGAGAAAGTTGGATATTACCCAAATTCTCCTTACTCAGTCCATCCTTAATGAATTCAATTTTATCATCTCGATTAGAGGACGGAATCCCAATAGAACGACATTTACCGTTACACGTCCATCGTGCACACTTGTGGCAATTTGAACTCATGCGCTTTGCTCGTCGCTTCTTTGCATAAGTGCTTCTACCTGTACCTGGTAAATGCAAAACAGGAAGATATTCATCTTCACGTACCTTGGCTTCAATTATCCAACGTATGTCTTCAGGAATCCCTTTGTTCATAAGCATTCTTAATCTTTCTAATCGAACTTGGTAAAGCTTCAGTAAAATATTCCGAGGAAAAGGAGGAAATCGTTTCTGCAATCTTTTGAGAATATCATCCATCCTGAAAAAAAAATGAAATAAAATAAAATGAAAGAGAAATTTATATACAATATCAGTTTTGTGGGTAGCTGATGGAACCGACTTAAATAATCACGGAGTACCGTTATCCGCCATTTAACCGGGAAAAAAAATGAATTTTTTTTTTTTTTTTTTGTAAAAATTATATTTACATCTAGTTATTTTCAAAACAAGGATCAGAAAGAAAAACAACCTCTTCTTGAGTAACATGATTTTCCAAAAAGAGTTTGAGTCTTTGTCCATTTACCTTGAATACGTTACCATTTTGAGGATTCTCAATGTCAACTGCTCCATAATGATACACATGCTTAACCACAAATGGGCCAGTCCATCTTGATCTCAACTTACCAGGAAATATGTGAAGTCTAGAATTATAAAGTAGAACTTTTTGCCCAACATTAAATGTTTTTCTTGAAATTAACTTGTCATGAAAGGCTTTAGTTCTTTCTTTATGAATTTTAGAATTCTCATATGCATCATTTCTGAGTTCCTCAAGTTCATTTATTTGTAATTTTCGTAAATTAGAAGCGTCATCAAGGTTTGAGTTGAACATTTTAATGGCCCAATATGCTTTATGCTCAAGTTCCACAGGTAAATGACAAGGTTTTCCATAAACTAGCCTATAAGGAGACATGCCCAATGCTGTTTTAAAAGCTGTTCGATAGGCCCATAATGCATCGTTAAGTCTAAGAGACCAATCTTTGCGATTTGGATTAACTGTCTTTTCCAAAATTTGTTTAATCTCCCTATTTGCTAATTCTACCTGTCCATTTGTCTGCGGGTGATAAGGGGTTGCAACTTTGTGTGTAATGGCATATTTCTTCATTAATGTTTCAAAAACCTTGTTGCAAAAATGTGTTCCCCCATCGCTTATGATAGATCGAGGAATTCCAAATCGACTCAAAATATTTTCTTTTAAAAATTTAATCACTGTTTTGTGATCATTATTTCGACATGGAATTGCCTCTATCCACTTTGAAACATAATCTATTGCTACTAAAATGTATAAGAAACCAAAAGATGGTGGAAATGGTCCCATGAAATCAATACCCCAACAGTCAAAAATTTCAATTACAAGAATTGGGTTCAAAGGTATCATGTTTCTTTTCGAAATGGAACCTAATTTTTGACAACTTTCACATGACTTGCAAAAATTATGTGCATCTTTGAACAAAGTTGGCCAGTAAAATCCACACTGTAAAATTTTTGCAGCAGTTTTCTTTGATGAAAAATGACCACCACATGCCTCGGAATGACAAAACTTAATTACACTACTTACCTCATTGTCGGGAATGCATCTTCGAAAAATCTGATCAGGACAATATTTGAACAAGTAAGGGTCATCCCAATAGAACTTCTTTACCTCATTCAGAAACTTCCTTTTATCTTGGGTGCTCCATTGAGAAGGAATTTTTCCTGTAGCAAGAAAATTAGCAATGTCAGCAAACCAAGGTGTCGTGGAGACAATTAGAAGTTGTTCATCAGGAAAAGTATCATTTATTGGTGAGGTTCCAAAAGATTCATCACAAACAAGTCTTGATAAATGATCAGCCACCACATTTTCTACTCCTTTTTTATCTCGAATGGTGATGTCAAATTCTTGCAGCAAAAGGATCCACCTCAGCAACCTAGGTTTTGCATCCTTCTTAGAGAGAAGATATTTTAAAGCTGCATGATCACTAAAGACAACAATTGATGATCCAACAAGGTAAGATCTGAATTTATCCAATGCAAAAACAACTGCAAGTAATTCCTTTTCTGTAGTGGAATAATTCATTTGGGCTCTATTTAAAGTTTTACTTGCATAGTAAATTACATGTGGTTTATTATCTTTCCTTTGTCCTAACACAGCACCAACAGCATAGTCACTAGCATCACACATTATTTCAAATGGTAAAGACCAATCAGGAGATCTCATAATAGGAGCAGTAGTGAGCATATTTTTGAGTTTTTCAAAAGCATCTTCACAATCTTTAGTCCATTCAAATGCAGTGTCTTTCATTAAAAGATTACATAGAGGTTTAGATATCGTGCTAAAATCTTTTATGAATCTTCTATAAAAACCTGCATGTCCCAAGAATGACCTAATGTCCTTTACTGTCTTTGGTGTGGGTAGATTAGCAATCAATTCAAGTTTTGACTTGTCTACCTCAATCCCTTTTGCAGAAACAATGTGACCGAGTACAATACCTTTAGTGACCATGAAATGACATTTTTCCCAATTAAGAACAAGATTTTTTTCTTCACACCTAATCAATACATTTTTCAAATTGGCTAAGCAATCATCAAATGAATCACCAGAAACAGAAAAATCATCCATGAAAATCTCAAGATTACGTTCAATCATGTCACTAAAAATGCTAAGCATGCATCTTTGAAATGTGGCAGGGGCGTTACATAATCCAAATGGCATTCTACGATATGCAAAAGTACCAAAAGGACATGTAAAAGTGGTTTTCTCTTGGTCCTCAAGTGCAATGGCAATTTGATTATACCCAGAATATCCATCTAGAAAACAATAAAACTCATGCCCTGCAACTCTTTCTAAGATTTGATCCATGAAAGGCAAAGGGAAATGATCTTTCCTCGTCACTGAGTTAAGTTTCCTATAGTCAATGCACATGCGCCAACCAGTAACAGTCCTAGCTGGAATTAATTCATTGTTTTCATTTTTAACTACAGTAACTCCAGATTTCTTAGGTACGACTTGAGTAGGACTTACCCATTTGCTATCAGAGATAGGATAAATGATTCCATTATCTAGAAGTTTAATGACTTCATTTCTCACTACTTCTTTCATATTAGGATTAAGCCTTCGTTGCATTTGTCTAGAGGGTTTAGCATTTTCCTCTAAATAAATATTATGTGTGCAGATTAATGGGCTTATTCCCTTTATGTCAGCTAAGGTCCATCCTAATGCATTTTTGTGCATCTTCAAAAGTTGTAACAACTTACCTTCTTGTAGTTCGTCAAGATGTGAAGAAATTA
This sequence comes from Fremontodendron californicum, assembly GCA_030761205.1. Taxonomy (NCBI): domain Eukaryota; kingdom Viridiplantae; phylum Streptophyta; class Magnoliopsida; order Malvales; family Malvaceae; genus Fremontodendron; species Fremontodendron californicum. Next base: position 33,872,053 of record JAULJL010000005.1, read on the forward strand.
TGACTGGAAAAGTTTCACTCTCACCCAAAAAGGAATATTTTAGCTCGGATGGCAATGGTTTTAACTCCAGCTTGGGTGGTTCAATAGTTGATGGTACAGTGACATTTGTAAGTGATGGAAGTTCCTCAAACTTTTGTTTCCAACAATGCTTATCCTGAAAAGATTTTAACAAAGAATCAGTGTGTGAAATTTCTGAAGCATTATCAAACTCATATTCAATTAAATAAGCTTCTAAAGGATCATGGAATGTGGTAGTGGTGAGATGTTCATGAACAAGTTCTTCAATGAAATCCACTTCATGTACTTCTGAATTATCACCAGGTTGCTTGCAAATGTTGAACACATTTAATTCTAAAGTCATATTTCCAAAAGAAATGTTCAACATACCATTCCTGCAATTTATCAGAGCATTAGAAGTTGCAAGAAATGGACGGCCTAATATAACAGGAATTTGAACATTTGGATTTGAAACAGGATGTGTGTCCAAAACAATAAAATCAACAGGGAAGTAAAAATTATCAATTTGAACCAAAACATCTTCAACTATCCCTCGAGGAATTTTTACAGAACGATCAGCTAGTTGAAGTGTAACAGGTGTTTCCTTGAGTTCACCTAAACCTAACTGTTGATAAACAGAAAAAGGCAAAAGATTAACACTAGCACCAAGATCAAGCAATGCACGTTCTATTCTAGTGTTTCCAATGATGCATGAGATTGTTGGACATCCAGGATCTTTGAATTTTGGTGGAGTAAGGTGCTGAATGATTGAGCTCACACTTTCCGTCAAAAATGCTTTCTTTTGTACATTATGTTTCCTTTTAACTGTGCACATGTCCTTCAAAAATTTAGCATAAGATGGAACTTGTTTGATTGCATCCAATAAAGGAATGTTAATCTTAACTTGTTTGAAAAGTTCATAAATTTCTGCATTTTGATTCAAATTCTTTATTGTTTGCAACCTTTGAGGAAAAGGAGCAGGATGCATACCTTTTTCTTTGTCCAAATTTTCAAGAAGTTCAGACTTACCATCATCCTTACCATTACTTTTCGGAGGGGAAAGAGGATCTTGGTCTTTTGATGGAATCTTTTTGTCAATTGCCTTTCCACTTCGAAGAGTTGTGATAGAACTGGCATTTTCCTGTTGAGTTTCATTGGAGCAAGAAACAAGACATTGAGTAGAAGGGTTAGGCTGAGGTTGAGCAGGAAACTTACCTTTTTCTTGAGTGCGTAATGAAGCTGTCAATGTGGACAAGGTGTTTTTGATCTCATTGATGTCCTGTGAAGTCCGGCTATTCACATTTGCTTGTGTTTGCATGAATGCTTGCAATGTCTCTTCCAAGGTTTGTACACGTGAAGGTTGATAGGAAAAAGTGTTGCCCGGCTTTTGAGATTGTGGTACCTGAACATGATTATTATTCCGCCAACTGAAGTTGGGATGATTTCTCCATTCAGGGTTATACGTTTCAGAGTAAGGAGAAGGAAAAGGCTTTTTGAATGTGTTTATGGAATTTACTTGATCATGCAACGCTTCTTTAAGAATGAGAATGTTTGGACATTCAGAAGTGGGGTGTCCCATGATTTCACAAATTCCACAACTTTCTTCATTTTTAACCGTTTTGACTTCTTTTACTTCTCTAAGTTCCATGGCTTCAATCTTTCTAGCCAAATTAGCTACTTTAGCTTTTATCTCATCTTCTTGACTAAAATGATATTTTCCTCTGTTAGAAACAAGATTAGATCTATTGGAACTTTCAGAGGAATTATCTGTGTGCCAGGCTTGAGAGTTATCTGCCAAATGGTCTAGGTAGTCAAAGGCTTCTTCAGGTTCTTTTTCTAGAAACTCACCGTTACACATTGTTTCAACAAATTGTTTAGTTTCGGGAGTTAAACTTTCATAAAAGAAACTAATAAGACGCCATTTTTCAAAACCATGATGTGGACAAGAACTTAACAAATCTTTAAAACGCTCCCAGCACTGAAAAAATGCTTCATTTTGATTTTGATTGAAATTTTGAATCTGTCTTTTCAAAGCAGTAGTTTTATGTGCTGGGAAAAATTTCTTTAGAAACTCAGTTTGTAATTCTTGCCATGTGCCAATTGACCTTGGTTTTAAATTATGAAGCCAAATTTTTGCTTTATCTTTTAAAGAAAAAGGAAATAATTTTAGCTTGACAATTTCATTTGTACATTGTTGGTCATTAAAGGTGACACATACATCTTCGAAGTCTTTTAGAAACGAGTAAGCACTTTCCGATTCCAACCCATAGAAATTTGGAAGCAAAGCTATCATACCTGGTTTAAAACGAAAGTTGTTTGCATTGAGAGGAAAAATAAAACAAGAGGGTGATGAGCTTCGAGTTGGTTGCAAGTAGTCACGCATGGTGCGTACTTGTCTGTTCTCATCTTCAGCATGAACACTTTCATTGTCAGCCATGGTAGGAGTTGTATTAGAAAGATTACCTGAAAAAGTTTCACAATAAAATCTAACTAAACGACGAGATCTAAAATCACGTCGCCAAACAAGCATAAAACAAAGTTAATATACAAAATTAGGCGGTATAACCAGCCAATAAAAATAAATATAAACAAATTAGGCGGTATAACCAGCCAATAAAAATAAATATAAACAAATTAGGCGGTATAACCAGCCAAAAAAAAATAAATATACTTATAAACTTATATACTTAGTATTGCTTCCCCGGCAACGGCGCCAAAAACTTGATGGAGACTCAATTAAGAGTTGTAAACCCAAGTGCAGGTTATGTTCAAGTAATAAATTCTCGGGTGTCCGAGGTCGAACCACAGGGAAGCGTACTAGTAAGTATAAGTTTATAAATATATATGAAAAAGAAAATAAACAAGATATTAGGGAATCAATAACAAAGAAAGTAAACAAGATATTAGAGAACAAAATAAACAAAATTACATAAAAGCAATTAAACAAGATATAAAAAACAATAAGAAAGGATGTTGAGGTTAGAGAATCCACTCTTGGTGTTATGCTAAAATTAATCTTGTTTTATTACACAATTGAAATCCACACATAAGGGAGGTTCCAATCGGAAGGTTTAGCAATTCAGTCCAAATTGTCCAACGTCCATAGCATATGATATTATGTTCATTTGGTGTCCTCAAAACTCATAAAAAGAGTCCAAGCATTCCTTATGCCAAGGTATATGTCTACAACAAATCAAGGTTATGAAACCAAGCATTTATTGTGCCATTTTCATTGTCAATAATGAATCAAGATCCCTACTTTGCAAGTATGATTTTAAACCAAAAGAAAATATTATCTATACTAGTGTTTATAAATGATAATTCATTTTAGCTCATGTTTAAGAGACTAACCTTAACATTTACCAAGAGCTTCACCTCATCACCTCAACAATATGATTAGCAACACATACTAGATATGAATAAAATGAAAAGAAATGTAAGAAGCATAAGTAAATAAAGAAAAAGAAAACTAGAGAAAGGAAAGAAGAAGAAAACTTAGAGAATTTTATTACAATGGCTAATATCCTACCAATGTATATTGTATCCCAATACTCATCCAAGGCCCTCTATTTATACACATTTTGGAGGGCTAAATGACAAGAGACAAGCTTTACAAATTTCAAAGGTAGGTATAATAGGTGGGTGCATTTTTCTAACAATTTTCGTCATATTGTATGACAATTCTGATCAGCCAGCTTGATGGTCGATTTTGTCAATGTTGGAGGCTCGATCTGATAAAATGGTCTTCTAGAAATATATACCCCTATCAGTTACGGATCCATAGCCGTTGGAATCAGATCATTTGCGCACGTGGATCGGTAGATATGGTCAAAATACCAAAACGGTGCAGAACAGACGTCATTGCACATCAGCCAACTTGATGGTCGATTTCGCTAGGGAAAACGACTCCGTTTCAAGAAGTGTAAAACATGAAAAAGATAGATATGCCTCTTAGCTTTGCAGGGATACAAAGTTCAGCCTTATTGCTTCAGTGAAACTCGAGATATAGCTGATATGGCAAAAGGTGTCGGAACTGGAACTGATCTGGATTTGCCCTTAATTCTAGTAATCTGAAATCACTCAAAGAAACTTGTGAAAAACACCAAATTACATAAAAATATAAAAGATCATAAACACAATTAGACTAAACAATAATAACTCGTATTTGACACAAAACAATAATAAAACATAACTAAAAACTATATAATTATACGAGTTATCAATGAGCTGAACTTACAAACATCCAAAGGCCCATCTACATTGCCTTCAACAAGTAATGTATGAAACGGAGTGCCATGAAGTCCTTCACGGTACATAACACGGAACTCTTCATTATCATGCTTCAACTGTCAAAAGAAGTTGGCTATGCATTTTAGTGAAAATAATCACGAATTAGAACATAAAAACTTTATTCCAATCGAATATGCTTAATAAAGCCATTGATATAAGAGAACTAGGGGGAATATTGCTAATAAAGCATACTTCCCCATTCACCATGTGATGTTTCACTGGATTTTGACACCTGATGATCATCAACAGAAGTACTCCTTAACATGTCAAGAAAATTTGATACTTCCAGAGCCCTTTTGTCCACTAAATCTTCATTAAATTCTGTAACCAAAAAAAAAAAAGAAATTAGAAGAAAATGTTTGACAATATATACTCCAAAAAAAAAAAAAACTGTATTTTTAGTAAGTAATGTGCATAGAGGGATTTAAAGTGCACATATCATGGCTGCTTAAATGGATAAATAGTAAAAGTGGAAGAAATACTCTAACCTTCTTTCTCATCTTGTGCATATCGTAAATTCTGATTCTTGACAAGGGTTTTAAGCCTCTCTGAATCGGTCAGTTCAGCAGAGGACAGCGTCTTGTCCAGTCTCTCTCTGTATTGAGAGATTGCCCTTTTCCTTTCCATATTTACATATGTAAGCAAACAGCATCCAGCTCCCTCTCAAACACTCCAATTCCAAGGTGCAACTAACCTTGCAAGTTGCAACTACAAACCAAACTTGTTACGATCTTCTCGGTTTTTACAATTTTAAACACATGCATTTAATAGTAAATTATCAGTCAAAACCTATGTTGTTCTGACTCTTCAATTTTCTTTAAGTACCCGTATACGACACCCGAGTCCGACATATATATATCCGGACATGGGTATGGGGTATGACCCTCCAAGGATCCTCTAAATACATGGAAAAAATTAAATATACCCGTATCTTACACATACCCATATCCAACACTCACACCCGAATCCGAGTAACATAGGTCAAAACAGTTAATGACAGCTCCAACCACAAAAATCATGAACAAAATTGGTTCTATTTTAATATCCAAGAGTTCAAAAGTATTCTGTAGGATATGCAACAGTGGAAGACAATGTTCATTAAGTTCATACATTAAAATCTCGATGTGATTATACAATCATAAAGCCTCACTTACAAAAACATTAACATCTCTATGCAAATAAGATCAAATACAAACTAAATTAAAGGAAACAATCAACTGACATAGAAAAAACTGCTTTCATGAGATTGATTGAGTGTAAACACTTTACCACTACTTTAAAGAGTGAAAATCATGAGAGTATCCCATGTGAGAAGTTGAGATTAAGTTTGAATATTCACTATTTTTATTGAAATATGTTATATTACTATTGGCTTAACTCAAACTATTTACATTCAATAATGATTTTTTGTGAAATTCTTTAAGCTATTGATTAGTTTATAAGACTTGTTCAAAGATTGTATCTAATTTATATTGAAAGGATTAGGAGTAACTATTTTTAGTGTATATTAGTTTATTTTTATTTTAGTTTTTCAATGTTTGTGGGTATCGTTCTAGTAAACTCTCACGAGACTAAACTCGTCCACTAGGGACACTTAAGGGTTTAAAGGATTGTGTTACATGCTAAGTGCCACCGTGATTCCTACGAAAGTGAATTAGATTTTTTAAATTTTTTTTTATTTAGTTTTGCTCGAGGATTAGCAAAAAGCTAAGTGTGGGGGTATTTGATAAGCTCATAAAATATATATTTTATACCTTTCTACCTTTAGTTTTTGTTATGTTTTTTATCTTTATCTTGTTTACTTATATTATATTTTTGAATTCTAGATATATTTAAGGAGAATGAAGTCAAAAGATGTCGATAATGATGGTAAAGAACTTACAAAATCATAATCACAAGATGGAAGAAGACTCGGGAGTCAAAAAGATCAATTTCTTGTTGCAAAGCAATCAGACAGATTTGACTTCTGGAGCTTGTTGCAAGAAAAACATGATGTTAAAGTCTTTATTTGAAGAAATTTCTTCTTGACTTTTGAATCTGACTTGAATACCTTTCCAATAGTAGTTTACACGCCCAAATCGGACAAGAAATGGTCATCCAAATCAACCGAACAAGTGTGAGACGATGCAACAGAAAAATGGGAGATAGAATGCCCGATGTCGCGGCGTCCAAAAACCGGGAAAAACCATGAAAAAAATTGGAAAAACGTGATTTTTATGCCTCCTGACTTACTTGTATGGCAAAGGCTTATTCTCAGGGTTTTAAAACTCTACAAATACCATCTTTTGAGCCACAAACTAGATATCTTTTGAGCAGACTCAAAGACCATCATTAATTTTCTTCTTCTTCTCCAATCTTTTATTTTATTTTTGGTTTTATGTATATATCATCTATGCCCATGCCTATGCCTATGCTAAGCTAAATTTCTTTTTGGTTAAAGGTGATTTCAAAGCCCTAGACATATTTTGTAATTAATTTTTAGATTTTATCTATCATTGGTTTTTTTATCAAAATTACTTATATTCTTCCATAAGAATTGTTTATAATATTGTCTTGATTTGTTTAGGTTGCAAACTAGATAGATCTTGATAATTATCTAATGCTAGTTTAAGAGTCTTGATCTGTGTAATTATCTTGATTTCCTATTCAATAGTAGCAATTTGTAATACATGATTATGTTGGATTTTCAAGAATTGCAATGTGGAATATAACCTAAGTTGAACAATCCGAGTTTACGTGTTTGTTGCTTAGATTAACATATCTTTCTCATCATAAAACTGTTATTAAATTGAATTTAGAGAGCTTATTCTAGGTTATTTGATAATTAGATATCAAATAGAGAGCTTATTCTATTTAACGACAAACTAAGTAAAGATTGGAGTAGCAGAGCTTTTTGTTATCTACGGTTGTTAATTTTGATAGCTAATTGATGTTGATAGATTTGAAATTGATTTTGAATGATGTCTAGTGGTGGAGAATGAAACCTTAACCATACTTCTCTTATATTTGATTTTCTCTTATTTATTTGCTTTTTACTTATCTTGTTTTCTTTACTTTTAATTATTTCAAAATCCTCTTTTCCTTTATTTTCTTTTCTTGTTCTTTGAATTGAAGTAATAAACTAATAATTTATAAATTTAAACTCAATTGTTGATGACTCAACCCTTGCTAACTACTATACTTATAATTGATTCTTTTAATTCAAGGTTAGATAAGATATACTCTTTTGGGTGTATCAGTCGGTCCTGTTTAAGCATTTTCACAATCTTTACTCAAGCTTTGAAACACCAACCATGACAAAAGCAAACAGTTTAGTATAAAAACAGGCTACAAGCACAATTTTGTACATAGTTTCACTAGTTCAAGAGAACAACAACTGATCATAAGAAACGTACCCCATAAGCAAATGTTATAATCATAACCTATAAACAATTCCTTCTCTTTCTCTCTCAGCCAACAAAATCAAGAGGAATTGAAATGAAAATTTAATTTATAAATACATGTTCTGCATAACAAGTTCACATTATTAAACTCTTTCACATTCGAACATTTTGTAGAATGCAAGCTTTCCTAACTAAAAGAAACTAATTTTACAGCAATATATTCCAATAAGGCTTTTAATTGAGCCAAGAATTTATGATCAAAATTAATTAGTTTAAATTAGGGTTTTTTTTTTTTTTTGCAATGATAACAACAGTTTTCGGAGCATAAAATTAAATAAAAAAAAATCCAACAATAAACAAATAGAAAAACGTAAAAAAAAAAAAAAAAAGAAGAAGATTAAATGTTTGATTAATTTACCTTCCAACGCATTCTTTGAGAACTTCTTCAGTTTTCTCACACTTTCGGACGAACTTTTCGAGCTCGACTTCTTCGATCTTGCACTGCGACCACACCACCTTCCTGGTGGTGCACCGATCGCCGTCGCGAGCGGTTGATTCCACGACGTCCTGTGGTTCGTCTTTCCACACCCAACCCATTATTTTTTTCCTCTAGAATTTTATTTTATTAGTTCGCTGTTAGCAGTGAAAAAAAAAGAAAAATAAATGAAATTCGTTTGTTTGGGTCTGTGACGGAGAAAGTGATACAGTTACCTAATATGGCAGGTGAAAATATCGACACACCAATCATAGATTGACACGCATTGTACTCGAAACATCTTTGGTTTCTCGGGTAATGGAGCGGATTTGGGGCTTTTCTTGGGCCAAACGTAAGCCCAACTATAATGGTTGACATCTAGATATGGGCATTGGCCCAATGATTTCCAATTTTGTACTTTTTTTCTTTCAGAAATTTTGGTTTATTGCTCTCTCTCTCTATATATATATAGCGGAAAGATCCACTTACACTAATGTAAAAATAAGTTAGTTTTACACATTTTCATAAGTTTCTATACGATTTATGTTTTAACAAACCGACCGTTGGATTTAACAATATAATTGTACTCGTCGTGCACGTAAAGTTTCAAATTGATCCGATATTTCTATTATATCGATCGAGAATACTGTCTTTTTTAATATATATTTAACGGTTGAAAGTTTTTTACATCAAACAAATAGTTAGACATTTTTTATTTACTTAAAACTTGACATGCATGATCTACGTGAATAGAATATGAAATATGACGGTCGGATTCAACAAATATAAATCGTATAAAAAGTTATGAAAGTGTGTAAAACTAACTTAATTTTACACTAGTGTAAGTGAATCCCTCCTCATATATATATATATATATATATATATGTCATTTGTTTATTTTATTAATAAAAGCAATAATTTTACTTTTTATCATTTGATGTTTTTTAATAAAAATTCGTCTTTGATACACTGATAGTGGAGTTTTTTAACTTCGCAAGCGATGTTAAAAGACTGTCACATATCTCATTATCTATTTATTATTTTTTTATTATACCCTAAAAAGTATATGTCACCCTTATAAACTTACTTTCAACTGACAATATATGAGATAATTTATCTTCTAACAATATTATTTTACCATAAAATTTTACTTTATCAAGTAATAACTTTCGAAAACATAAAAAGTAGAAATAAGAAGAAGAAAAAAGTAAACCATAAAATTAGGGATGACAATGGAACGAGACGGGGGCGAAAATTGCCTTATCCACCTCCGTTCCACTCTTACATGGATGTTGGAAACCTCCACTTTCATGGATGTCGGTTACATCCATAACCGTTCCATGGTATTTCACTTCGCTACATTCCAATTTTTATTAATTATTTTTAACTTAATATTGTAAAAAATTATATTATAATTTATTCATGAACATAATTTTAGTACATAAAATTCTTTAATATATATAATATAATATACATATATATATATAATATTAATATATATGATTTTAGTATATATATCTAATATATATATATATATACTAAAAATATAAGATAAAATATAAAATATTTTAAGAGATAAGATAGTAATTTCAAAAAGCAGGGCGGAACAGAACAAACATTTACCAAGACTACCCCGCACTCGTTTTTCAAAAAATCTCCATTCGAAGCAGAGAATCCATCGGTCGAATCGGGTTTTACATAAAACTAACAACCAATTTAACTTTAGTATTTATTTATGATTATTGTTATGTAACCATAAAAATGATGATTATTCATAATCTATGCTTACTTAAATAAACTGGCTAGTGAATCTCAAATGTAAAAGATCAGAACCGTGAATTTAGTAGCAATTTTTTGCTTGCAAACTGAATTTCATTGACTAAACCAAGAATTTTGTTGTTTAAACTAATTATTAGTATGTCTTTTTTTTAATAAAAAAATAAAAAATCACGGGTTGAGAATAAAAAATTTATGGATGTTAGGTTTCAAACTCCAAATCTACTAAATATCATTTCATAAGAGTGACTGCATAAATAAACTGAGCTAAACTCCGAATTCAATTGCTAATATTCCTTATTATGCACTTATGCATCTCTGCCAAAGAAAAGGAAAGAAAGAAACGACTACATTGTTGGTTCATGCAGTCACTCTTAAGAAGTAACATTTAGCAGGTTCAAGATTCGAATTTTAATATCTGCAATCCCTTCACCTATCCCGAGCTGCAACCTCCTTTATACCAAAAAAAATAAAATTAGGGTACGCATATTACACTACATAATTAATTTAAGTTGCAGAAAAAGAGGGATTATTTTTGTATAAGATGTTACAAAATCCACTCTCAATCTCAAAGTCTTTTTGTTTTTGCTGAGGGTTAAAAATCCAATCTTAACTTCTATCAGCAATCTAGGTATTCTTCTGGGGTTGAGGGCATCAGCTACCCAGAATAGAAGCCAAAGCAACAAGATCTATGCTTTCTCCAGTTACTCAACTTTTTGACATCATTTAGACCATTTTCATGGAACCCATTTGCCTTGATGGTTCCATTTCCATAGGAATTCAAAGCAATCTGGTTAGTCTCAATTGGTATTGATAAATTTTGCTGAGGTGATGCCGGTGCTACTTTATTATGGTTAACTTCCCTGGAAAAGGAATTTGATCCTGCAGACCTGCAGTACATCCACACATCAACCAATTTACTCTTAGAATCTAACATGTCAATCATTTGCAAGTGTAATTTGGTTGGCAAGAACAGAGGGAGACTTTATTCCCATATGTTGCTGCGACTCTTCATTTTTCTTAAAGTACTCGTGTTCGACACTCGTGTCCGACACATTCGGAAATGAGTATGGGCATATGATCCTCCAAGGAGGCAAGGACCCTCCAAATACATGAAAAAATTTAGAATAAATCAAATATACCGTCCGACACTCACACCCGAGCCCGAGTAACATAGTTATTCCCTACCACTTTTCCATTGAAAATAACATTTCCGCTCCCCAGTCCCCTCAACTTGATTAAATATGGATATGAAATGAGATTTAGACTTCAGGAGTTCAGGGCATAGACTTGAATTTATTGAAAAAATATGTGAAAATATCTTAACATGGTTACCTTGTGTCATTAATGTCACTGCTATTCCTGGAGTCATCTGAAGTCATCTCCAGACTCTCCGCAAACTTTTTGGAGGCAGCTTCAAGACCAACTTCAACTTTTAAACAACCATCGTCTTCTGCAGCATAAGCTGAGTCCTTTACAAAACTCTCTTCCGAATTTGGAGGTTCCTCATCGGAGAAACTAGAAGATCCGTATTGCCGCACTACTGAAATGACCTTTTCCAGTGTTCCTAGAGCTTCTTCCAACTCTGGACGAATATAAATACTTTTTTTAGCATTTACGCCATTTGTATCTGCAAATTTATAGGTTGAACTTGAAGGTTGATTTGCAGCCTTAACGCCCTCCGCCAGGCATGTACTCTCTTCACTATCTTCTTCCTCAATTTCACCAAAAGCTTTTCTCTTTGTCTCTTCTGCTTTCTTCAATGGAGATTCACCAGCATGGTGATTAGCATGAACCTTCTGTTCGATATCATGCGTGTCATCTTGTGTGCCTTCAACTAAATTCTCATTAGGCAAAAGGTGGGCTTCACTTTTCGGCTCTTGTACTTCAAGAACTTCACCTGATTTTTTACCGGAGTAAAGAGCTTCACATATTAGAGCAAACAGAGGGTCTCCCAATGCCTTGCTGTAATCGTCATCGCACTTAGACACGGAAGCCACAGTCTGTAAGCATTGTAAATTGGAAAAATGTGAGAGATTAATTGGTAGGATAGTAATAATCTGCATCATGAACAATGAAGGTCCTAATCTAGACACCCTCAGCAATGGAACCTTTTAAGATAAATAATCAGTTCGATCCATCCGTTATTTCATTGCATGCTTTGACAAGCCAAATGAGTTACACTTATTGGTAGCATTTGAACAGAAGAAAAAAAAAAATAATAAACTGGATACTTGTGGTAAATTAAGATGTCATGTCAGAAGAATGTGTGACCTTTTGATAGAGTCTGAAACCATTTCCGACAAGCTGCCTTGCGATAAAGTTTATAAGGGATGGGGGGACAAAATCCAGCTTCATATCCATATTTGCTATTGTCCTACAAAATTAACAACATTTTAATATTTATAGGAAAAAAAGAAGAATATGAGAGGAATATAACTTTCAAAAGGTTCTATGGGCAAAGTTTATACAGCCATAATTGCTATTGTCCTTATGGTATCTACAGACAGTTTATTTCTCTCTTTCTTGCCTCCTAATTCCCCACCTGACTTGACAAGTTAGAAAGAAAATACTTTGTAATGCATATTTGACACTTACTGCCACATAAGACAAGTTATGGAAAAATAGTATAGCTGTTTGAAATAAAACCCCAAATCCTTATGACTGGAAGTTGGAACCATATAATCAGCAAACAGGACAAAAACTGGTTATTTTATACAGTTAAACCGATTGCCCTGGCATTCAGGCTCTCTCCTAATCATATCTCCAATCAAATGGAATAATCAGAAGACCAGTATTTAGCCAATGCCAACTCCAAATATATGAATATCTCCATTTAATGTTTGCTAGTCATATTTTGGGATATTTGAAAAATAAGCTCCTCAAGCACATGATCTGCTCAGATTTCAAGTAACAGCAAGTGGCAGAGATATAATTATTGAAGATGTCTGCTATCTTACCAGGTGAAACTCCTTTGGTGCTTGTATCAAGGACCTAAATCCTTTGGACCCTTTCTCTCATTGAAATGCATACGGCCACATATACTTTCCTATTTTCGTATGACAACTTAAAGTATTACAACTCACCTAAAGTAGCTTCTTTCATTGTTCACCTTCTGCAAAGCAAAGCCTCCAACCATGTCAATTCTTACAACATCCTTTGCTTCTGGAATCCCATCATTAGTAAATCCATGAGTTGCTTTATCAATGCTGCTCACATCTGAGATCTAAAAGAAAAAGTACAGAAATATTTAGATAAATTTCCAGATATATGGGAAGAAAGCAAATTGCAAAGGAGATGAAACCATATTCAAGTATTTGAAGTGACTACCGTGTTAACAAGAATGACAATCAGATCATCTTTAAAGTACTCAAAGAAAAAATAGTGTACTAGAGCCTCTCTAGCTGACAGTGGCCATGCAACCTTCACCCTTTCTTCCAAAAATACAAAAACAAGTAAGCATTTTACAATTTCAGACTTCAAGATAGTATTAAAGAAAAAGGAAACGAAGGCTTGACAAACCTCACTAGAGATATCTGTTCACCAATTCGGACCTTTTGCAAACAGGTGGAACTAGTTACTTTGAAAGATGGAAAGCTAGACTGAGGCCACCTGGGGAAATGTAAAAGAAGATTATTGTTGAAAACGTATACATTTTCACTTAAATTGGATGAAATCTTAAATCTACTCTATGTTATTGTAATGCATCAAGGACCCCCTACCCCACCTCCATCATCCTTATGTGGCAAATTTTTGACCTATTATTTATAATTATACAAGTGTATTTACATGGACACACTTATTGTATTAGTCAGGCAAGAACAGACAAGAAATAGATGTCAACAAAACATTCTGATTTACAATAATTCAGCCATCCTATGTTGAGGAAAAGCAATAAAAACATGGCAGCAACCTTAAAACGATAGCATCAACTTTTGACATTCTAGATGATGCCAATTACAAGTAGGGATGGCAAAATCCGATCCGATCGATGGATTTCGAACCGATCCGATCCGAATGGAGAGGGTTTTTTTTTTTTAAACAATGGAGGCGGAGCGGGGCGGTGCAGTTTTTTTTGTTTGAAAGGCGGGGATGGAGCAGTTATGGTAATTGCCTGCTCCGCACCGCCCCGCCCCGAATACTAAAATTACAATTTTACCCTTACATATTTAGCTTTTAAATGAATAATAAAATAATATAAATTAAACTTATTATTTTTATTTTTACTTTTAAAAACTTAAACCTAATACTTTATTTTTTTCTCTTCCTATATTAGAAACATGTTTATATTTAATTTATATTTAAATTTTTTTTAAAATGCTTTATTATTTGAAAAAAATAAAAATAATTAATAAATATCAAATGGGGCGGAGCGGGGCGGGGCGGTTATGGATGTAACCGACATCCATGGAGGTGGTAGTGGTATTGAAATTTCAACATCCATGGCGGAGCGGGGCGGGGCAGAGCAGTACTATGGCGGGGCGGGGGCGGATACTGCAAAATCCGCCCCCGCCCCGCTCCATTGCCATCCCTAATTACAAGAGTTAAAAACGAAAAGAAACATTTCAAGCGAAATGATATTGCTAGTGCACCATGGTTCGGGATCAGATCCAAAAATAAACCACTATAGAAGCGTACAGAGATTTTCTTCAACAAAAACACACACAACTACGAAGTCATCCATACACAACATATTACTTCAATGGAGGATACAAAAAAAGAAATGAAAGTACGCAGGTTACTCTGTTTTACCAGTCGATATATAGCATGTTAATTCTACATTGGAACCAAGTGCAAAAATGGAAACAATTCTCACCATTTCTGGTAGAGGGCTGACTCCCAAGAGATACATAAACCTGCAATGAAGTGTTCAGCTCATTTAAAAGTTTCTTATACAATCATGCCTAGTATTTAAAAGTCTTAAATTAATTGCATAATCTTTTGCTCAGGATTTAGGATGAATTTCAAAAAATACTTAAAGTATGAGCTGAACTTACAAACATCCAAAGGCCCATCTACATAGCCTTCAACAAGTAATGTATGAAACGGAGTGCCATGAAGTCCTTCACGGTACATAACACGGAACTCTTCATTATCATGCTTCAACTGTCAAAAGAAGTTGGCTATGCATTTTAGTGAAAATAATCACGAATTAGAACATAAAAACTTTATTCCAATCGAATATGCTTAATAAAGCCATTGATATAAGAGAACTAGGGGGAATATTGCTAATAAAGTATAATTTCCATTCACCATGTGATGTTTCACTCGATTTTGACACCTGATGATCATCAATAGAAGTACTCCTTAACATGTCAAGAAAATTTGATACTTCCTGAGCCCTTTTGTCCAGTAAATCTTCACTAAATTCTGTAAAAAAAAAAAATTAGAAGAAAATGTTTGACAATATATACTCAAAAAAAAAAAAAACTCAATTTTTAGTAAGTAATGTGCATATAGGGATTTTAAGTGCACGTATCATGGCTGCTTAATTGGATAAACAGTAAAAGAGGAAGAAACACTCTAACCTTCTTTCTCATCTTGTGCATATCGTAAAATCTGATTCTTGACAAGGGTTTTAAGCCTCTCTGAATCGGTCAGTTCAGCAGAGGACAGCGTCTTGTCCAGTCTCTCTCTGTATTGAGAGATTGCCCTTTTCCTTTCCATACTTACATATGTAAGCAAACAGCATCCAGCTCCCCTCAAACACTCCAATTCCAAGGTGCAACTAACCTTGCAAGTTGCAACTACAAGCCAAACTTGTTATGATCTTCTCGGTTTTTACAATTTTAAACACATGCATTTAATAGTAAATTATCAGTCAAAACCTATGTTGTTCCGACTCTTCAATTTTCTTGAAGTACCCCGTGTCCGACACTCGAGTCCGATATATCCGGACATGGGTATGGGGATATGACCCTCCAAGGACCCTCTAAATACATGGAAAAACTTAGAAAAAATTAAATATAACCGTATCGGACACATACCCATATCCGACACTCACACCCGAGTCCGAGTAACATAGGTCAAAACAGTTAATGACAGCTCCAACACAAAAATATGAACAAAATTGGTTTCTATTTTAATATCCAAGAGTTCAAAAGTATTCTGTAGAATATGCAACAGTGGAAGACAATGTTCATTAAGTTCATACATTAAAATCTCCATGTGATTATACAATCATAAAGCTTCACTTACAAAAACATTAACATCTCTATGCAAATAAGATCAAAGACAAATTAAATTAAAGGAAACAATCAACTGACATAGAAAAAACTGCAAAAGCTTCTGGGACCATGGCTGATAGGAATACTATAAAACAAGAACATAAAACCATTAAAAACTCCCCCAAGATAATACAACGAACTAAACAGTTAGCTAGCTCCATATCCAAAACCTTCATGCCTCTAACCTCATAACTTAAGACCAACAAAATGAAAGGAAAAAACAAAAAGTTTGCAAGGAAAAAAGAAACCAAAGTAAACATAAGAAAAATCATCTTTTCACCAATATTCTTAGTCAAAGCAAAACATAAACAGACATTGAAATAAAAGCAAGCAAAGAAGTTCAACTTACATGAAGTTAAATGAAAATGAAACCAAAAAATCTGTTCTCCAAGGGAAATTCTAAAAAGCACCCAGAATGAGAAAAGTGAAAATCCCACCAACCCAGAAAAATGATGCAGATCTCAATGAAAAATTCACTTCCTTTAAAGCTCTAACAAATCTCTATAATATGTTGATCATGTTTAAAGACAAAAAGCCACTTGATCCAGACCGCCTAGACGCAAGACGAACATGGTTTTTCTTGGGTATAACGGATACACGACACTCCGCAGATTCACCAACGTATATTTGTTTGAGATTAATAATAATTTGGAAAAGTATTTTAAATATTCCTTTTGATAAAGTTATTTGACTAGTACTTATATAGAATTATAGATCATATTAATTAGCTTTAATTATTAAAGAAAATTTTCTTTTATAGTAAAAATAAATATTTTCCTCTCTTCTCTTGAGAATTATATATTTATATTTTTTAGAATTAAAAAAATAAAATTTAATTAATTAATTTTATTATATGTCATTTTAAGGAAAAGTATAATCTCATTTCTGTAGCTGATAAGAATTTTTTTTTTATTTTAATATAAGATATTATATCTTAATTTGTTATAATTTTTCAATTCAAGAAAAAAGCTTTACAATTGATATGGAAGCCATGTCTTATAAACTATAATGAAGTATTGATAAATATAACTCATTTCAAATTATAAGACATATAAATTCTTTCATTTTTTAAAAATTTACATTCGCATCATGAAAATATGTTTTAGAAATGGCTAAAATAACAAAAAATCCTAAATTTTATCATTTTACTTAAGTAAATATTTATATTTTTATTGTATCCAAATAAGTTTTAACATTTAATTTGCACCCAAATAAATTCTTAACTTTTAATTTTTACTCAAATAAGCTCTTAACCTTTAATTTATATATATATATATATATATATATATAAGCAGGAACGTGGAGAATCTTTTGAACTGAGAAAAATACTCATTGTTATTTATTATATTATTAATTTATCATTTTAATTTTTTTGTTATTAATAAGATTTATCTAATTTATAAAAAATAAAAAATAAATTAGTTTTATTAAAATACTTTTGTTAAATGGATTAATTTGATAATAAAAAATAAAAAAAAAGTTTATATGAAATTGCTTTATCTTAAAAGTTTAAATTTTTCATTAACCTTGAAAAGTAAATCAATTTATTTAGTATGAATAAAAGATAATTAAAACTTATATTAAATTTTTTATATTCATAATTAATTTTTCATTGATATTAAAATAATAAACTTTATAATAATTTGATATAATAATTTACATATAAAACAAATTTTATCAAACTTTAATTAATTTACACTTTATTAGTTTTATTTAATTTTAAAATATATAACTATATATTTAAAAATATATAAAGCAACGAGTATTTACATGTGATAACATCTTCACCTATTCTTAAATTAGGACCTCCTTTAAAAATTCTATCCAAAAATATAAATTAAAAAAAAAAATCGATTTTCAAGCCATCAGTTGGCTTTTCGTTTTCAAATTGTTGGATAGTGTCAAATAAAAAAAAATGTTACAGTTGAAAAATTCAATGGTATTGTTCAAATTGGATGATTTAAATTCAAGTTTTTCTTTTGGAAAAAATATAAAATTTATATTATTTTATTTCAGTAGCAAAGAAATATAAAAACACTTATGGGATTGATAAGCTTCTTACCATTATTATTCTTCATTTTGTCAATTACGTTCTAATATTTAGAAGCCACTAAACGAGAATCATATATATATATATATATATATATATATATATATATATATATATGTATGTGTGTGCGTTTGTGTGAATAGTAATTAAAAGGTTATTAGAAAATAATTAATAAAAAAATTATTATTCAGGGAAAGCTACAGCTGTAATCTCATAAAAAATTATTATTCAGGGAAAGCTACAGCTGTAATCTCATTGTGCCATTAGTTCAAAAATAAATAAATATTTAGCCAAAAAGCTTAAGTTGCAGAAAAATTGAAAAGTTATCATCTTTACTTTGGGATGTGGTGCTTAAAATGAAGATTCTTGCTGATCAAAGTGGATTTATGTGGGATGAAGCAATGCAGAGGATGGTAAAAGCTGATGACAAAAACAACATATGGAATTTAAATTGCTATTGGCTTTCTGCATCTCACTCTATATTATCATACTCTTCATTTTTTTCTTAAAATATTCATATCCGACACGTGTGTCCGATACATTTTCAGATATGAGTATGAGATATGATATTTTAAATATGTAAAAAAAATTGTATATATCCGTATTATACACATAATCGTATCCGACACTGCTCAAATCCGGATCACAATCTCAGGCCACCCAGACATGCAAACGTACAGAACAAACGTTGTTCATGATATCCGGGCATATATACAGTTGGCGATGGAAAATACAGTGTTTCATGTTTTGATGTAGACTTTGAGAATGAAGGTATGCATGGGTATTGTCTGATTATTGCAGCTCTATGCTTTCTACTTAACTATAACAGATTGATTTCCAACTATTAACATCAAGATGGCTAGAA
The DNA here is from genome assembly GCA_030761205.1 of Fremontodendron californicum. Taxonomy (NCBI): domain Eukaryota; kingdom Viridiplantae; phylum Streptophyta; class Magnoliopsida; order Malvales; family Malvaceae; genus Fremontodendron; species Fremontodendron californicum. The sequence goes on from JAULJL010000005.1 coordinate 33,891,116, forward strand.
AGGTTCATGATAAAGTATCAGCGCCAGGTTTAAGTATAATAAATTACATGAACTTATGTTGTTTCGGCTATTCATTTTTTTTAAGTATTCGTGTTCGACCCCATATCTTGATATAGATATGGATATGGATATGAGAGACATGATCCTCTAAGGACCCTCCAAATACATGAAAAAACTTTGGGATAATGTCATGAATAGCCCCTGAAGTTTATCAAATTTATCAATGTGATATCTGTACTTTAAAAATGTTCAATATGGTACTTGTACTATCAAATATACCATTATCTCAACATATCTTGATCCTCTGCATTCCCCTCTCCCTCTCCACCCAATACAAGTTTGTTACTAAACATGATAGTCAGACCATCTTTACCTTTCCTTCTAGATCTTATCAACATGTCTAACACTTCCAAATTTCATCGTTTTCTATCACTACCTGTTTTTTTCATTGCTTCCCTAGATGAAAAATCTGAAATGAGCAATATTGTCAAGGGCGCAAGACGCACTCTAAGCGCTAAATTTGTATTGCCGGAGGCTCAAGGCACAAAAAGACGCTCTCTTGAGTGAAATAAAGTGCAATATGCAATGTGTGTGGTTTTGTCTGTGTATCTGGGTATATATATATAAAATAAGATTAAGTATATAATTCTGATAATAAACTCTAAAGAGTGATCTAATTTATCTTACAAAACATGCAAAACTTTCTTTTTCTTTTGTTGGCCAATATACATGATTTCCTTATGATCCTATGTTTGTTGTTGAATACTTAAACATTGAGAAGTAGAGAGATTGATATTATTTCTTTTTTACAAGTAAAGGTACAATTAATGGAGAAAAAAAAAATTAAAGAGAACTTCAATCAAGCAGGTCTTTTTTGCGCCTATTGTCTTACAAAAAAACACGCCTAGATGCACCAAGCGTGCATCTGATCAAATACGTCTCGTTCGAAAGGGTATGAGGCACTTTTGTTGTCTAGTGCCTAGACACACGCCTTAATAACACTGGGAATGAGAGCAAAAGCACTAACATTCTCCCAAAGAAAATCGGTGGATGGTTTCCATTAGATAGAAAAAAGTTAGCTGGTCCTGTTTAAGCATTTTCACAATCTTTACTCAAGATTTGGAACACCAACCATGACAAAAGCAAACAGTTTAGTATAAAAACAGGCTACAAGCACAATTTTGTACATAGTTTCACTAGTTCAAGAGAACAACAACTGATCATAAGAAACGTACCCCATAAGCAAATGTTATAATCATAACCTATAAACAATTCCTTCTCTTTCTCTCAGCCAACAAAATCAAGAGGAATTGAAATGAAAATTTAACTTTTAAATACATGTATATAATTACTATTGTTTTTGCATAACAAGGTCACATTATTAAACTCTTTCACATTCGAACATTTTGTCGAATGCAAGCTTTCCTAACTAAAAGTAACTAATTTTGCAGCAATATATTCCAATAAGGCTTTTAATTGAGACAAGAATTTATGATCAAAATTAATTAGTTTAAATTAGCTTATGTTTGAATTGGAGTAGGGAGACAGAAAGGAAAGTAAAGCAAGGGAAAATGAAAAACCTTTGAGTTGCTTTCCCTTGTTTGGATATAAAAAAAAAATTAATAAAGGAAAGTGAAGGGAGTTGAGCACCCCTCACTTTCCCTTGTTTGGATATAAAAATAAATAAATAAATAAAGGAAAGTGAAGGGAGTTGAGCACCCCTCACTTTCCCTCAAATGTTTAATTTTTTAAGTACCCCAAATTGGAGGAAATGGTAGGGAAAGAAAAAGGTTAAAATATTTTTACTTATAAAATGACTTTTATATGCTTAATTTTTTTTTTCAATTTTCAAAAATCATTATAATTCAGTACCTTTTTAATTCATTCAACAAATTTTTTTCTTTATTTTATACGTGGTTTTAATTTTCTCTCATTTTATTATTATTTCATATTTTTTTAAAAAAATAAAAATAAAAAAGACAAAAACATATATAAAAATGAAAAAATATCTATAATAATGGAGCTTTTTAAAACTATAATAAAATACTAATAATACTTATACAAATTTATAATAAATTTTATCCTAATAAATTCCAGTCATACATTTTTTATAAATAATTTTGATATTTGATATTTTTTTATTTTAGTTTATAAATAATTTTAATATTATATGTTATTTTATAAAAAGGTTATAATTGAAAATTTTATTATAATAAATTATTTCTTTTTCTTTACACTCTTTAACCAAACAATGGTTGTTAGAATTCCTTTCACTTTTTTTTTTTTTTTTTTATTATTAATTTTAACTATCCAAACAAGAGGTACCCATTTCTTTCCTCAACCTTCTTCTCTTTTATTTTTCTTTCTTTACTATTGTGTATCCAAAGATAGCTAGGATATTTTTTTGCAATGATAACAACAGTTTCCGGAGCTTAAAATTAAAAAATTCCAACAATAAACAAATAGAAAAACGTAAAAAAAGAAGAAGATTAAATGTTTGATTAATTTACCTTCCAAGGCATTCTTTGAGAACTTCTGTTACATTTAAATTTCTATGGATGAGAATAGGGTGATAGAAAAACCTGGAAGAAGACATGAGAGCTGAGGAAGAAGAAGTCTCCCGAGCACTTACTAGAATATGTATCAAGAACAGAACAGAGTTGAGAGAGATAAGAATCGGAAAAATCTTGCATATCAATTCTCAGGGGTGTACATTGGTTTATATACATCAGAATTCAAGAATTAGCTAACTACTAACTGTTAACAGCAAAGCTAACTTCCTAACAGCTTGTAACGGTACTAACAACCTCAAGAGTAACAAAAATAACAGAAATTGAGACTGTAACTATCCTTCTTGATTTTCCTTATATCAATACCTCCATCTCGAGAACAGCCTTGTCCTCAAGGCTGAAAATGTGGAAATTTCTGTTGTAAGTCAAACAGATACTCTCATGTGGCGTCTTCCGGAAAAGAATTTGCCCAGTGAACTAAGACCTGTGTAGCATGCCTGTTTCTACATTGTACTGATGGAGACTCAATTAAGAGTTGTAAACCCAAGTGCAGGTTATGTTCAAGTAATAAATTCTCGGGTGTCCGAGGTCAAACCACAGGGAAGCGTATTAGTAAGTATAAGTTTATAAATATATAAGAAAAAGAAAGTAAACAAGATATTAGAGAACAAAATAAACAAAATAACATAAAAGAAATTAAACAAAAAAATAATAAGAAAAGATGTTGAGGTTAGAGAATCCACTCTTGGTGTTATGCTAAGATTAATCTTGTTTTATTACACAATTGAAATTCACACATAAGGGAGGTTCCAATCGGAAGGTTTAGCAATTCAGTCCAAATTGTCCAACGTCCATAGCATATGATATTATGTTCATTTGATGTCCTCAAAACTCATAAAAATAGTCCAAGCATTCCTTATGCCAAGGTATATGTCTACAACAAATCAAGGTTATGAAACCAAGCATTTACTGTGCCATTTTCATTGTCAATAATGAATCAAGATCCATACTTTGCAAGTATAATTTTAAACCAAAAGAAAATATTATCTATACTAGTGTTTATAAATGATTATTCATTTTAGCTCATGTTTAAGAGACTAACCTTAGCATTTACCAAAAACTTCACCTCATCACCTCAACAATATGATTAGCAACACATACTAGATATGAATAAAATGAAAAGAAATGTAAGAAGCATAAGTAAATAAAGAAAAAGAAAACTAAAGAAAGGAAAGAAGAAGAAAACTTAGAGAATTTTATTACAATTGCTAATGTCCTACCAATGTACAATCCCTTTTTTACAATCATCCAAGGCCCTCTATTTATACACATTTTGTAGAGCTAAATGACAAGAGACAAGCTTTATAAATTTCAAAGGTAGGTATAATAGGTGGGTGCATTTTTCTAACAATTTTCGTCATATTGTATGACAATTCTGATTAGCCAGCTTGATGGTTGATTTTGTCAATGTTGGAGGCTTGATCTGATCAAATGGTCCTCTAAAAAAATATTCCCCTATCAGTTTGTGATCCATAGCCGTGGAATCAGCTCATTTTCTCATGTGGATCAGAAGATATGATCAAAATACCAAAACTGGTCAGAACAGACGGCATTGCACATCAGCCAACTTGATACCACATTTTGCTAGGGAAAACGACTCCGTTTCAAGAAGTGTAAAGCATGAAAAAGATAGATATGCCTCTTAACTTTGCACTGTAAAAATTTCAGCCTTAATGCTTCAGTGAAACTCCAGATATAGCTGATATGGCAAAAGGTGTCGGAACTGGAACTGAACTGGATTTGCAACTTATGGAAAATTGTTCCTTTGTGTTCTTGCTTTTCTTCCTTCTTTGTCCAATTACCAATTTATTCACTCATATTATAGTTTAGCACTCCAATGTTTTGATTTCTTCAATTTAGTCCTTGGATTTACCCTTAATTCTTGATTTAACCTAGTAATCTGAAATCACTCAAAGAAACTCGTGAAAAACACCAAATTACATAAAATATAAAAGATCATAAACACAATTAGACTAAGCAATAATAACTCGTATTTGACACAAAACAATAATAAAACATAACTAAAAACTATATAATTATACGAGTTATCACACCCCCACACTTAGATTGTTGCTAGTCCCTAGCAACGACTCAATCCTAGAAAAAAAAATAAACAGGAAAACAAGTTAAAGGGATCTCAAACAACAAGCAAGATCAAGCGTAAGAATTGGCAAGGCATCTAATTAAGTATCATTGGCATATTAAGTTCGATTAAAGGGTCAATGAGATTAAAATTGAAGGCATTATCGTACGATTGAGGAACTTCCTTCTTGGCGAGACTTTAGCTAGCAATGGAGGACTAGGCAAACTATAGCTTCATAAGTACACATGCTAAGATCCTTGTCACCGCAGTTCACAAGTGAACTCGACAAATCTGATCGGTACAGAGATGAATCTGAGGCTTATGAACAAGTGAGGGGTGGAATGTTCAAACATAATCTGAGGTTTATCACAAGTTAAGCTCAAGAAATATAATAATAATGTGATCAATCCTCTCAAAATATTTCCATTCTCACTCATCCTTAGTCCTATGTTCAACATTAATATTTTGAAAAGAAAACAAAAAGCAAGAAAATACTCGATCCAAAGAAAATAGAAAAGTAAAAAACCTCTCTATAATGAAGAACCTCGAATCTTGAATTTTGATTTTTTTTTTTTTAAGCACAAGTGATTTTCTTTTGATTTGTGCCCTCATTGGGACATCTTTTATGCACAATCATAACTATTCATAATCATCATTCTTGTTTTTTTTTTCTTTTCAGAAATCACATTGGATTCCATACTTTCTTTTTCTTTCTTTTCATTCAATTGATCAAACAAGACAGATTTTCATCAACTCTTTTTTTTTTCAGCATCTTTTTCTCAACTCATCACAACATTGTTTTGGCATCAATAAGTTCGAAGTTCACGACTCTAAAAACAGTCACTCATTCTAACTACCCTCTTTTGCATTATTCCCATTTTTTTTTCAGATTTCAAAAGATAACAAAATAAACAAGAAGGAAACACACAATCCTAAACCCAATGATCACAAATATTATCATAAAAGTATAAAGAGGGAATGGGGGTCGGAATCGTATCCGTTCACTTTGGCATAATTTATGGAGTTCATATCTAGGGATCCAACCCGAAGGTTTACAACCTATGGGCTCCTAATGTAAGGGGGCAAAGATAAGGGGCTTTCTGGATAGTGACTTTGTTCTAAGATCAGATCATGTATAGATGCAAGCATCTATGTGATGACCTAAATCTGCATGTGGAATGAAGAGAAAAAGTAAACTTACTATGTCTTCCCAGTTTTTCGTGGCTTTCCAAAGGCTCACCATGAATTCACATTCCAACAAAAATCGAACCGATCTGCCAAAAACAATTTCAAAGACATTTGATCATAAAAAATATTCAATTTTCAGAAAACCAAATTGAAAATAACCTAGATAACTTAATCAAAGCCTTTGTAACTCTATTGCTTTATCCACATGCTTGCCAAGATTATACTAATACTCAAAAAAAAAAATACATACACGAAAGTAGTAAAACACATGCAGATAATAAACGGACCAGATAGTATTTTTTTTTTTGAAAAGATTAAATCAAACTGACAAGGTATGTCTCAAGTCTCCCTTACTCAGACCTTGTTCAGAATGAATACTTCTAAATGGCTTAAAACACAAAAAAAAAAAAATAAAAAAATTTACAAATTAGCAAAATATGTCCCTTACTCCCTACTAAAATATGACATTGTCCCCAATGTCAAATTTTAAAGGTAGAATTTAGGAGATATTACCTGCAGAGGTTGCTAACCACTTATTATAACTGAGACACAACAAAAAAATGTTAGATAATGTCACAAAGACAAAGTGCAATCCACTTCTTGCTTGTCCATATCTCTTTTTCTTTTTTCGAGCATTTGCGAAACAACCGTAGCAGGTAAATACTCATAAACTTGGAGCTTTTTGAGTAAATCTTCAATGGTTGTAGCAGAAATTATGGTTCTCCTTGCCTCTGAAAACATGAATCCATTTTCCACAGCATTATCTAAATATGAAAGCAAATTACTAAAATAACCATTAATATTAAGCAAACCAATGGGTTTCTTATTTGTGACCAAAGATGACCAAGAAGCCACGCAAGCTATTTCTTCCAATGTACCCAGACCTCTTGGTAAAGCAATGAATGCATCGGCAGAATGGTACATGATTGTCATCCGTTCAGGGATACTCTAGACTTGTATTTCCTTACCCAAGGTAGGTCCACAAAAACCTGTGAATAGTTTTGGCACTATTCCTAGAACTGGACTTCCTCCGGCGTATGTTGCTGTAGCGACTGCTCCCATTAAACCCGTACTACCGCCTCCATAAATCAACTGGATCTTTTGTTGGGCAAGTATTACTCCAACTCTTATGGCTTCATCAGCGAATATTTTATTTTTCCCTGGATAAGCACCTCCAAAGACACAAATTTTTTCAATGCGCTGGGACGAAGTACTTTCCATTTTTTTCGAGTGCCTGAAAGAGAATGAGTACATTGTGTAATATATAGAGGACTGAGTAGTGAATCAGACAAGAGTAATAATGTCGCCGAAAGTGTATTTGACCTGTCAGAAGAAAATGTTAACCTAACAAAAGATTTTTGCGTGATTTCAGGAAGAAAATCAAAAAGAGAAGAAAAATAACCGTAAAAGACCAATGCAAAAAAAACGAGAATAATTACACAAATCGAACAACACGTAAATTAAACCGAAATGAAGTTATTGCAAATCAAACCAAAAGCTGAGAAGTCATTTATTGTAGTTGTGATTGTGGCTCACATCTTCCTCTGGTTTTACGTCCAGAAACGGCTTAAACGCCTTCTATGAGTCGAGGATATGCTTCCCATCCAGTTTTCTTACAAGCTAGCAAACAGGGTCTTTTAACATCAGATTCCCAAGATGTTGCCATTCCCTTAGGAATTGCGGCCATAAATCAAGAATTTCTCTTTGTACGTCTCCACTAGGATGCGTCTCAAGAGAAAGTTGGATATTACCCAAATTCTCCTTACTCAGTCCATCCTTAATGAATTCAATTTTATCATCTCGATTAGAGGATGGAATCCCAATAAAACGACATTTACCGTTACACGTCCATCGTACACATTTGTGGCAATTTGAACTCATGCGCTTTGCTCGTCGCTTCTTTGCAAAAGTGCTTCTACCTGTACCTAGTAAATGCAAAATAGAAAGATATTCATCTTCACGTACCTTGGCTTCAATTATCCAACGTATGTCTTCAGGAATCCCTTTGTGCATAAGCATTCTTAATCTTTCAAATTGAACTTGGTAAAGCTTCAGTAAAATATTTCGAGGAAAAGAAGGAAATCGTTTCTGCAATCTTGTGAGAATATCATCTATCCTAAAAAAAAATGAAAGAGAAATTGAAAGAGAAATTTATATACAATATCAGTTTTGTGGGTAGCTGATGGAACCGACTTAAATAATCACGGAGTACCGTTATTCGCCATTTAACCGGGGAAAAAATTATATTTACATCTAGTTATTTTCAAAACAAGGATCAAAAAGAAAAACAACCTCTTCTTGAGTAACATGATTTTTCAAAAAGAGTTTGAGTCTTTGTCCATTTACCTTGAATACGTTACCATTTTTAGGATTCTCAATGTCAACTGCTCCATAATGATACACATGCTTAACCACAAATGGGCCAGTCCATCTTGATCTCAACTTACCAGGAAATATGTGAAGTCTAGAATTATAAAGTAGAACTTTTTGCCCAACATCAAATGTTTTTCTTGAAATTAACTTGTCATGAAAGGCTTTAGTTCTTTCTTTATGAATTTTAGAATTCTCATATGCATCATTTCTGAGTTCCTCAAGTTCATTTATTTGTAATTTTCGTAAATTAGAAGCGTCATCAAGGTTTGAGTTGAACATTTTAATGGCCCAATATGCTTTATGCTCAAGTTCCACAAGTAAATGACAAGGTTTTCCATAAACTAGCCTATAAGGAGACATGCCCAATGTTATTTTAAAAGCTGTTCGATAGGCCCATAATGCATCGTTAAGTCTAAGAGACCAATCTTTGCGATTTGGATTAACCGTCTTTTCCAAAATTTGTTTAATCTCCCTATTTGCTAATTCTACCTGTCCATTTGTCTGCGGGTGATAAGGGGTTGCAACTTTGTGTGTAATGGCATATTTCTTCATTAATGTTTCAAAAACCTTGTTGCAAAAATGTGTTCCCCCATCACTTATGATAGATCGAGGAATTCCAAATCAGCTCAAAATATTTTCTTTTAAAAATTTAATCACTGTTTTGTGATCATTATTTCGACATGGAATTGCCTCTATCCACTTTGAAACATAATCTATTGCAACTAAAATGTATAAGAAACCAAAAGATGGTGGAAATGGTCCCATGAAATCAATACCCCAATAGTCAAAAATTTCAATTACAAGAATTAGGTTCAAAGGCATCATGTTTCTTTTCGAAATGGAACCTAATTTTTGACAACTCTCACATGACTTGCAAAAATTATATGCATCTTTGAATAAAGTTGGCCAGTAAAATCCACACTGTAAAATTTTTGCAGCAGTTTTCTTTGATGAAAAATGACCACCACATGCCTCGGAATGACAAAACTTAATTACACTACTTACCTCATTGTCGGGAATGCATCTTCGAAAAATCTGATCAGGATAATATTTGAACAAGTAAGGGTCATCCCAGTAGAACTTCTTTACCTCATTCAGAAACTTCCTTTTATCTTGGGGGCTCCATTGAGAAGGAATTTTTCCTTCTTGTAGTTCATCAAGATGTGAAGAAATTATGACTGGAAAAGATTCATTCTCACCCAAAAAGGAATATTTTAGCTCGGATGGCAATGGTTTTAAATCCAGCTTGGGTGGTTCAATAGTTGATGGTGCAGTGACATTTGTGAGTGATGGAAGTTCCTCAAACTTTTGTTTCCAACAATGCTTATCTTGAAAAGAATTTAACAAAGAATCAGTGTGTGAAATTTCTGAAGCATTATCAAACTCACATTCAATTAAATAAGCTTCTAAAGGATCATGGAATGTGGTAGTGGTGAGATGTTCATGAACAAGTTCTTCAATGAAATCCACTTCATGTACTTCTGAATCATCACCAGGTTGCTTGCAAAAGTTGAACACATTTAATTCTAAAGTCATATTTCCAAAAGAAATGTTCAAAATACCATTCCTGCAATTTATCAGAGCATTAGAAGTTGCAAGAAATGGACGGCCTAATATAACAGGAATTTGAACATTTGGATTTGAAACAGGATGTGTGTCCAAAACAATAAAATCAATAGGGAAGTAAAAATTATCAATTTGAACCAAAACATCTTCAACTATCCCTCGAGGAATTTTTACAGAACGATCAGCTAGTTGAAGTGTAACAGGTGTTTCCTTGAGTTCACCTAAACCTAACTGTTGATAAACAGAAAAAGGCAAAAGATTAACACTAGCACCAAGATCAAGCAATGCACGTTCTATTCTAGTGTTTCCAATGATGCATGAGATTGTTGGACATCCAGGATCTTTGAATTTTGGTGGAGTAAGGTGCTGAATGATTGAGCTCACACTTTCCGTCAGAAATGCTTTCTTTTGTACATTATGTTTCCTTTTAACTGTGCACATGTCCTTCAAAAATTTAGCATAAGATGGAACTTGTTTGATTGCATCCAATAAAGGAATGTTAATCTTAACTTGTTTGAAAAGTTCATAAATTTCTGCATTTTAATTCAAATTCTTTATTGTTTGCAACCTTTGAGGAAAAGGAGCAGGATGCATACCTTTTTCTTTGTCCAAATTTTCAAGAAGTTCAGACTTACCATCATCCTTACCATTACTTTTCGGAGGGGAAGGAGGATCTTGGTCTTTTGATGGAATGTTTTTGTCAATTGCCTTTCCACTTCGAAGAGTTGTGATAGAACTGGCATTTTCCTGTTGAGTTTCATTGGAGCAAGAAACAAGACATTGAGTAGAAGGGTTAGGCTGAGGTTGAGCAGAAAACTTACCTTTTTCTTGAGTGCGTAATGAAGCTGTCGGACAAGGTGTTTTTGATCTCATTGATGTCCTGTGAAGTTTGGTTATTCACATTTGCTTGTGTTTGCATGAATGCTTGCAATGTCTCTTCCAAGGTTTGTATACGTGAAGGTTGATAGGAAAAAGTGTTGTCCGGCTTTTGAGATTGTGGTACCTGAACATGATTATTATTCCGCCAACTAAAGTTGGGATGATTTCTCCATTCAGGGTTATATGTTTCAGAGTAAGGAGAAGGAAAAGGCTTTTTAAATGTGTTTATGGAATTTACTTAATCATGCAACGCTTCTTTAAGAATGGGAATGTTTGGACATTCAGAAGTGGGGTGTCCCATGATTTCACAAATTCCACAACTTTCTTCATTTTTAACCGTTTTGACTTCTTTTACTTCTCTAAGTTCCATGTCTTCAATCTTTCTAGCCAAATTAGCTACTTAAGCTTTTATCTCATCTTTTTGACTAAAATGATATTTACCTCTGTTAGAAACAAGATTAGATCTATTGGAACTTTCAGAGGAATTATCTGTGTGCCAGGTTTGAGAGTTATATGCCAAATGGTCTAGGTAGTCAAAGGCTTCTTCAGGTTCTTTTTCTAGAAACTCACCGTTACACATTGTTTCAATAAATTGTTTAGTTTCGGGAGTTAAACTTTCATAAAAGAAACTAATAAGACGCCATTTTTCAAAACCATGATGTGGACAAGAACTTAACAAATCTTTAAAACGCTCCCAGCATTGAAAAAATGCTTCATTTTGATTTTGATTGAAATTTTGAATCTGTCTTTTCAAAGCAGTAGTTTTATGTGCTGGGAAAAATTTCTTTAGAAACTCAGTTTGTAATTCTTGCCATGTGCCAATTGACCTTGGTTTTAAATTATGAAGCCAAATTTTTGCTTTATCTTTTAAAAAAAAAGGAAATAATTTTAGCTTGACAATTTCATTTGTACATTGTTGGTCATTAAAGGTGACACATATATCTTCGAAGTCTTTTAGAAACGAGTAAGCACTTTCCGATTCTAACCCATGGAAATTTGGAAGCAAAGCTATCATACCTGGTTTAAAACGAAAGTTGTTTGCATTGAGAGGAAAAATAAAACAAGAGGGTGATGAGCTTCGAGTTGGTTGCAAGTAGTCACGCATGGTGCGTACTTGTCTGTTCTCATCTTCAGCATGAACACTTTCATTGTCAACCATGGTAGAAGTTGTATTAGAAAGATTACCTGAAAAAGTTTCACAATAAAATCTAACTAAACGACGAGATCTAAAATAACGTCGCCAAACAAACATAAAACAAAGTTAATATACAGATAATATATTTATATAAATATAAACTTTACAATATAAATGTAAATATATAGAAAATTAGGCAGTATAATCAGCCAATAAAAATAAATATACTTATATACTTAGTATTGCCTGCCCGGCAACGGCGCCAAAAACTTGATGGAGACTCAATTAAGAGTTGTAAACCCAAGTGCAGGTTATGTTCAAGTAATAAATTCTCGGGTGTCCGAGGTCGAACCACAGGGAAGCGTATTAGTAAGTATAAGTTTATAAATATATAAGAAAAAGAAAGTAAACAAGATATTAGGGAATCAACAACAAAACAAGATAAACAAGATATTAGAGAACAAAATAAACAAAATAATATAAAAGAAATTAAACAAAAAAACAATAAGAAAAGATGTTGAGGTTAGAGAATCCACTCTTGGTGTTATGCTAAGATTAATCTTGTTTTATTACACAATTGAAATTCACACATAAGGGAGGTTCCAATCGGAAGGTTTAGCAATTCAGTCCAAATTGTCCAACGTCCATAGCATATGATATTATGTTCATTTGGTGTCCTCAAAACTCATAAAAATAGTCCAAGCATTCCTTATGCCAAGGTATATGTCTACAACAAATCAAGGTTATGAAACCAAGTATTTACTATGCCATTTTCATTGTCAATAATGAATCAAGACTTTGCAAGTATGATTTTAAACCAAAAGAAAATATTATCTATACTAGTGTTTATAAATGATGATTCATTTTAGCTCATGTTTAAGAGACTAACCTTAACATTTACCAAAAGCTTCACCTCATCACCTCAACAATATGATTAGCAACACATACTAGATATGAATAAAATGAAAAGAAATGTAAGAAGCATAAGTAAATAAAGAAAAAAAAAAAAACTAAAGAAAAGAAAAAAGAAGAAAACTTAGAGAATTTTATTACAATGGCTAATGTCCTACCAATGTACAATCCCTTTTTTACAATCATCCAAAGCCCTCTATTTATACACATTTTGGAGAGCTAACTGACAAGAGACAAGCTTTATAAATTTCAAAGGTAAGTATAATAGGTGGGTGCATTTTTCTAACAATTTTTGTCATATTGTATGACAATTCTGATCAGCCAGCTTGATGGTTGATTTTGTCAATGTTGGAGGCTTGATCTGATCAAATGGTCCTCTAGAAAAATATTCCCCTATCAGTTTGTGATCCATAACCGTTGGAATCAGCTCATTTTCTCATGTGGATCAGAAGATATGATCAAAATACCAAAACTGGTCAGAACAGACGGCATTGCACATCAGCCAACTTGATACCACATTTTGCTAGGGAAAACGACTCCGTTTCAAGAAGTGTAAAGCATGAAAAATATAGATATGCCTCTTAACTTTGCACTGTAAAAATTTCAGCCTTAATGCTTCAGTGAAACTCCAGATATAGCTGATATGGCAAAAGGTGTCGGAACTGGAACTGAACTGGATTTGCAACTTGTGGAAAATTGTTCCTTTGTGTTCTTGCTTTTCTTCCTTCTTTGTCCAATTGCCAATTTATTCACTCATATTACAGTTTAGCACTCCAATGTTTTGATTTCTTCAATTTAGTCCTTGGATTTACCCTTAATTCTTGATTTAACCTAGTAATCTTAAATCACTCAAAGAAACTCGTGAAAAACACCAAATTACATAAAAATATAAAAGATCATAAACACAATTAGACTAAGCAATAATAACTCGTATTTGACACAAAACAATAATAAAACATAACTAAAAACTATATAATTATACGAGTTATCATGTACCATCCTCCTAGCCAGAATGGCTACAGGTTCCAAGTTGGGTGTAGTGCTTGGAACAAGTAATTGAGAACTGGAAGATGATGAGGTCCCAATTTTCTTTTCAACTGCGATACATGGAAAATGGGGTGTAGCTGAGAATGAGCAGGTAGGGCTAGCTTGTAGGACACGACTCCTATCTTATCAATAACCTGATAGGGTCCAAAGTACCTAGGTGAAAGCTTCTGAAACTGTCTGTCTGCGAGGGAATTTTGCCGGTATGGCTGTAGTTTCAAGTAAGCCCAATCACCAATGGAAAAATGACGATCGGATCTGTGCTTGTCTGCTTGTGTTTTCATTCTGTTTTGGGCTTGTAGCAAATGGTGTTTGAGCAACTGTAATATCTCTTCCCTGGCCTGTAACTGTAAATCAACCTTGTCTACTTGGGAACCACCAGGTATGTAGGGAAGATGTATGAGAGGGGCATAACCATAGAGGGCTTCGAATGGTGTGAATTTTATTGAAGTGTGGTAGTTGGAGTTGTACCACCATTCTGCCATGGTTAGCCATCTATACCATGACTTAGGCTGTTCCCCAGAAACACATCTCAAATAGGTTTCCAAGCCTCTGTTTACTACCTCCTTTTGTCCATCGGTTTGAGGGTGATAGGCAGTGGATAGACGGATAGAGACTCATTGGATTTTAAACAGTTCTTGCCAGAAACTGCTTGTAAAGACTGGGTCTCTGTCACTCACTATAATGGTAGGGAGACCATGCAACTTGAACACGTTATCAGCATATGCCTGAGCTACCTCTGCAGCAGTTTATGGATGCTTTAACCTAATAAAATGGGCATATTTGGTAAGTCTATCCACAACTACCAGTATGACACTCCTCCCAAATGAATTGGGTAGTCCCTTAATGAAGTCCATGCTTACTTGGGACCAAGCCTCAAATGGAATGGATAATGGCTGTAACAGTCCTGGTGAGGCTGTTGTATCATACTTATATCACTGACATGTATCACACCCTCTGATGTACTCTCTAACATCCTTTTCCAACCCTTTCCAAAAGAAGATCACAGAAAGCCTCTTCACAATAGCTTGCATACCAGAATGTCCCCTTAATCCCCCATCGTGAAATAGCTTGATTAATCTGGTCCTCAAGCTGTGGTCATTTCCCACTACTAGACGACCCTTCCTCCTTAACTAATGGTCAACCCACGTACATAAGGCAGAGGTGCAAGTGCCCTGCTGTAGCTGTGACATGATCTGCACCAGTTTAGTGTCAGATTCCCAACTCTTCTGTATGTCAGCCAGTAGTTCACTGGAAATGCTGGAAATGGCCATCAAGAGAAGCTCATTGGCTTGAATCCTAGAAAGAGCATCAACAGCTATATTATCTCTTCCCTTCTTATAACTGATGTCATAATCGTAGCCCATCAATTTGGTCAGCCATGAGTGTTAGCTAGGGGATGTGATCCTTTGTTGCAGGAGATATTTGAGGCTTTGGTGACCCGTTTTGATTCTGAAGTGTCTACTTGTGAGGTAGTACTGCCATTTGGTAACTGCATGCACAATGGCATATAGTTCTTTCTCATATACTGACAAGGCCTGATGCCTTGGTGACAAAGCCTTGCTAATGTAGGCCAAAGGGCGTACACCTTGCATCAAGACTGCTCCAATCCTTGTCCCAGATGCATCAGTCTCTATGCAGAATTCTTGTGAGAAGTCTGGTAGGCGTAGGACTGGTGGAGAGATCATAGCTGCTTTAAGCCTCTGAAAAGATGCATTGGCCTCTTCATTCCATCTGAACTGATCCTTTTTCAACAAGGCAGTTAAGGGTTTGCAGATGGTCCCATAATCTTTTACAAATCTCCTGTAATAACCTGTAAGACCCAAGAATCCTCTGAGTTGACTCACAGTTTTAGGAATTGACCAATCTTGGACAGCAACTATCTTTTTGGGATCTATGGAGACCCCTTTCTCTAATATGAAATGCCCCAAATATTCAACCCTGGTTTGAGCAAAATAACATTTGCTTTTTTTGCTAGCATTGAGTGCTACTGTAGCAATTTGAAGGTGCACTCCAGGTGTTGTAAGTGATCTCGTAGGTTGTTGCTATAGATTAATATATCGTAACAAAAAAACCAGAATAAACTTCCTCAAGTGGGGTCTGAATATATCATTCATGAGACTCTGAAATGTGGAAAGAGCGTTGGTGAGGCCAAATGGCATGACCAAAAATTCATAGTGGCCGTCATGAGTCTATGCACATTCTTCAACTGTCATCCTTCTTTTTGACCAGCACTATTGGAGACGAGAAAGGGCTGCTGCTATGCTGTATTAGACCAGAGTCAAGCATCTCTTTTGTCATTTTCTCGATGACATCCTATTGCAGGGCTGCATGCCTGTAAGGTCTAATGTTCACAGATGTGACTCCTTCCTTGAGAGGTATCTAGTGGTCATGACCTTTGTGTGGTGGTAAGCTATGTGGTTCTTCAAAAATTGTGGCATATTGATCCAGCAATTTCTGCACTTCTACTGGTACCTGATCAGCTACGTCCATCTCATTGTTGATTGTGGCACATGAATGACTTTGTGCATCACACAACTGAAGGTTGCATAGCTGAACTAGAGAACACTCAGTGGTGCTAGCTAGTATCTTGTTAAGTTGTGTTCCTTTGACTGTCCTTAACTCTACAGGCTGTGTGCTACCTCTCAACACATGCATTTTTCCATGGATGCTGAACTCCATCCTTAGCTGCTTAAAATCCCATTTGATTTCTCCTAATGTTTCCAGCCATTGCACCCCAAGTACCATGTCACAACTGCCCAAGAGAAGTAGGAGCACATCTGTGGTGAAGGTTGTACCCTGAAGTGTCCAAACCAACCCTTTGCATGCAGCTACACAAGCCAAACTATTCCCATCTGCTACATTTACCTCTAAGGGACCAGTATCCATTATTTTGCACCCCAGTTTCTTGGCAACATCCATATCAAGAAAATTATGGGTGCTCCCAGAGTCAACCAATGCATGCAGGGACCTTTTCTTAACATGAATGGTCACTCTCATGGTGTTATATCCTTTTGCAGCCACTCCACATATAGCATGTACAGAGATATGAGGATTGTCTTCCTCATCTTCAACTGAATCTATCTCCTCACTAACTGTTGTCTCCTCTAATTCATTAACCTCAACAAGGTATAGTTGCCTCCTATTGCATTTGTGACCAATTTCATACTTCTCATCACACCAGAAACATAGTCCCTTTGCCCTTTTTTCATCAAACTCAAAACTGGTATGGATTTTGATGGAGTTTGGTGGGGTTCTCTTGAACTGGTTCAAGTTATTTTGTGCAGGAACGGCTGGCAGAGGTAAGTTTCTTGGATTGTTTCTTGGCAAGAAGGGTGGGGTGGCTAACAAAGGTGGTCGTTTGTTGGTGTATGTGAGTTCTTGGTGAAGGGATTTAAAGGTGGATTCTTGGAGTTGGGGTTTTAGGCGTAAACATTTTAACAGGTTGTTGAATCACGGACTTGAGTCCATTCAATAAAAAACTAATAGCATAGTCTTCTGATATATCAACTTTTCCTAGCAATGCTTCAAATTGATCTTTATAGTCAGTGACCGTACCTATTTGCCTAAGCCTGAGCAGTTCAGTCATGGGGTCTCCATACGTCTGGTCTCCAAATCTAGCCTTCCATGCTTGTACATACAGCCCCAGGTAACAGTCTCATTACCCCATTGTACTTGACCTAGTTCTGGTGCCATTGCAAGGCCCTTCCTTCGAGATTGATCACAGCCAGTTTGATCTTTGTCTCCTCTGGTGTGTGATCTACTTCAAAGAATTGCTAACATTTATATAACTACCCTGCAGGATCATCCCCATTGAAACGAGGGAAGTCAATCTTGGATTGCCTGGTGGAGAAGTACTGCCCCCTGTTTGTTTGAGTTGCATTGGTTGAATCTGGTTGCTGCAACTGGGTCATAATCAAGTTCTGTTGCACATTGAGAGAAGTAATGTCACCTCTGATAGCAGTGATAACCCTTTCTTGGTTGAGTTCTTGACCTTGAATCTTGGTCACTAATTCTTTGATAGCATCCTTTAATCTTCTCAAATCATGTGATCGAGTATTGTCTGCCATGGTTGCCAAGTTCGAGGCTCTGATACCAAAATGTTACATGTAAATTTCTATGGATGGGAATAGGGTGATAGAAAAACCTGGAAGAAGACAGGAGAGCTGAGGAAGAAGAAGTCTCTCGAGCACTTACCAGAATATGTATCAAGAACATAACAGAGTTAAGAGAGATAAGAATCTGAAAAATCTTGCATATCAATTCTCAGGGGTGTACATTGGTTTATATACATCAGAATTCAAGAATTAGCTAACTACTAACTGTTAACAGCAAAGCTAACTTCCTAACAGCTTGTAACGGTACTAACAACCTCAAGAGTAACAGAAATAACAAAAATTGAGACTGTAACTATCCTTCTTGATTTTCCTTATATCAACTTCTTCAGTTTTCTCACACTTTCGGACGAACTTTTAGGGTTCGACTTCTTCGATCTTGCACTGCGACCGCACCACCTTTCTGGTGGAGCACCGATCACCGTCGCGAGCGGTTGATTCGACGGCGTCCTGTGGTTCGTCTTTCCACACCCAACCCATTATTTTTTTTCCTCTAGAATTTTATTTTATTAGTTCGCCGTTACTTGTTAGCGGTGAAAAGAAGAAAATAATGAAATTCGTTTGTTTGGGTCTCTGACAGAGAAAGTGATACAGTTACCTAATATGGCAGGTGGAAATATCGACACACCAATCATAGATTGACACGAATTGTACTCGAAATATCTTTGGTTTCTCGGGTAATGGGGCGGATTTGGGGCTTTTCTTGGGCCAAATGTAAGCCCAACTATAATGGTTGACATTTAGATATGGGCATTGGCCCAACAATTTCCAATTTTATGCTTTTTTATTTCAGAAATGTTGGTTTATTGCTATATATATGTCATTTGTTTATTTTATTAATAAAGCAATAATTTTACTTATCATTTGATGTTTTTTAATAAAAGTTTGTCTTTGATACACTGACAATGGAGTTTTTTAACTTCACAAGTGGTATTAAAAGACTGTCACATGTCCCATTATTTATTTATTTATTACTTTTTTACTATACTTTAAAAAGTATGTGTCACCCTTATAACCCTGCTTTCAACTGACAATGTATGAGATAATTTCTCTTCTAACAATATTATTTTACCATAAAATTTTACTTCATCAAGTATAACTTTCGAAAACATAAAAAGTAGAAATAAGAAGAAGAAAAAAGTAAACCATAAAATTAGGGATGGTAATGGAGCGGAGCGGGGGCAAAAATTATCTTATCCACCTCCGTCTCACTCTTACATGGATGTTGGAAACCTCCACTTCCATGAATATCGGTTACATCTATAACCGTTCCATGATACTCCACTCCGCTACACCCCAATTTTTATTAATTATTTTTAATTTAATATTGTAAAAAATTATATTGTTATTTATTCATGAACATAATTTTAGTATATAAAATTCGTTAATATATATAATATACATATATATACTTTTAGTATATATATATATATAAAATATTAATATATATGATTTTAGTATATATATCTAATATATATACTAAAAATATTAGAAAAATATAAAATATTTTAAGAGATAAGATAGTAATTTCAAAAAGCGGGACGGAACGGAACAAACATTTACCAAAATCACCCCGCGCTCATTTTTTCAAAAAATAAATCTCTCAAATCGGAGCAGATCGGTGCGAAATCCATCGATCGAATCGGATTTTGCCATCCCTACATAAAACTAACAGCCAATTTAACTTTAGTATTTATTTATGATTATTGTTATGTAACCATAAAAATGATGATTATTCATAATCTATGCTTACTTAAATAAATTGGCTAGTGAATCTCAAATGTAAAAGATAAGAACCGTGAATTTAGTAGCAATTTTTTGCTTGCAAACTCAATGTGATTGAGGGCTTGTTTAGCATTGCTGTTGGAAAAAACTTAAGTTGAAAAAAGTTTGGGTTAAAAAAATGTGTTTAAAAAGTGTGGTGAAGAACTGTAGGGGTGAGCAAACGATCAGTTTGGTCGGTTCATTTTTTTTATACGATAACCGAACACACCGACACAAC
This sequence comes from Fremontodendron californicum, assembly GCA_030761205.1. Taxonomy (NCBI): domain Eukaryota; kingdom Viridiplantae; phylum Streptophyta; class Magnoliopsida; order Malvales; family Malvaceae; genus Fremontodendron; species Fremontodendron californicum. Next base: position 33,910,983 of record JAULJL010000005.1, read on the forward strand.
AACAAGAACCGACCTACAGATACTAGTCAAACCGAATCGATCGAACCGAGATCAATCGATTCGGTTCTGTAAAAACTGTCGGTTTAGGGATCTGTGTGAGCCGAGCATTTTCATCTGTGCGCGTCTTCCTGCAAAAAAAACCTCCACAGTATCAACCAATTCAACTGTTCTAACTTCCTGCACCAACAACAGAAAAGCCATTGAGCACAATTTGCTATGCCACAACAGGAGTGATTGGCAGGCAAATTGAATCTCTTTTTCATTTGTATTCACCAGAAGCCACCATAGAGTAAACCAAACACACAAAGAATGGGCTCAGTCAAACCCATAGCCTCCCTAACAGTTTCATTATCAATATTGATGGCATGGCAACTAAGTTGAAGATCCAGAAATGAGCCATGCAAAAGAGTAGAAAAGTTGTCAGGCTGAATCAGTGAGTCGAGAGAGTGAAGATTGAAGAAGAGGTTGTCCCTGTCCACTGGCCGATTATGAGAAAGAAGGGAGAGAAAAAAGAAACTAGGGTTTATTTTTTGTTTTAGTTAGTGCTAGCCGATGATGAGATGAAAAGTTTGATTCACTCGGTTATGGCTATTTGGATTTTGGATGGGCTTTTTATTTTTTTATTTGGATTATAGATTATTGGGTTGGGTTGGGTTGTTTTTTTTTTTAATTAGGTTGGGTTGGGTTTATGGTTTGGGTATATTTAAATTAAAATAATATTATTTATTTTTTTAATATATTGTCGGTTCATTCGTTCGGTTAGGTTTATAAATAACTAATCGCAAACCGACCGACTAAACAAATTAAACCGAAAAAAAACCGATTAAGCCCTAAAATCGAACAAACCGAACCGTATAAATCAAATTCGGTCGGTTTCAATTGGTTTGTTCAGTAAACCGAATTTTTGCTCACCCCTAAAAAACAGTGGTTTAAAAACTTTTAAGTGTTAAGCATTGGTGTGAAAAAATGTTGTAGGAAATTGAAATGTCAAAAAAATATATGTTTAAAATAATAAAAGTGTTGAGATGTGAGGATAATAAAGTTTTTTTTTTTGGATAATTGAAACTTTATTCCAAAATCCAAAAAGAAGCAGGAAACCTGCTACATGAGTATGGAAGGGTCAAGCCTACCAATATTTTGAAACTTGGCTTATCCCTACTGTCTACACAAAGAACTATTTACAGTATTGTTTAAAATCTTTGAAAGAATACTAAAACGTGCCTTAACAGCATCAGCTATAACCTGAAATAATTCCTCTGAACTTTTTTGCCTTGTTGAATGTCTTCTAAAGTTCCTTTCCCCACAAATATGGTAAATAGTTGCTATCCAAGCAAATCTAATAGATTGGAAAGATTTGCCTTTCATGTTTAGCATTATCCACTGGATGTCATTGCTCCAACTATCAAACCTTCTGTGCACAAAGGTAGCTGTAAGTACCCTTTGCCATACCTGTGATACGTAAGGGTAGGCAAAAAATAGATGATCCCTGCTTTCCTCCTCTGTCTGACATAGCAAGCATGTAGTCGTCTGAACCAACCCTCATCTTCTCATCCTGTCGATAGTGCTAAGCCTGTCAAGAATGGCCAACCAAGCTATAAAGGAAAACTTTGGCACATTTAGGGAGAACCATACTATGTGATGCCATGACACTCTAGCATGCTTAGTTCTCAAGTGGTTCCAGATGTCTTTGATAGAAAAATCTCCAGACTTTGATGCTGCCCACCTAGGTCCTTCATTCTCATTCTTGGGAAAAATAAACAGCTTCTGTGCAAGCTCTCTTAGCTTTAAAAGTCTCCTCCATCCCTAGCTGCATAATTGTGGCATCTTTGCTTGCCAAAAGGTAGCCACTCTCAGAGGGTAAGCTTTAATCCAAGCTACCCAAATTGAGCCCGAGTTACTGAATAAAGTCCAGATGTGTTTCATTATACACTCAATATTCCATACTTTAAGATTCTTTAAGCCTAAACCCCTTTCATTATTTGATGGCATATAGAATCCCAACTAACCTTAGCTCCTTTTACATTGGTTTCCTTCCATTTCCATAGAAAGACTGAGCACAATTGGTCAATCTTGTGGATGACTTTCTATGGCATAATGAACATGGAGCACCAGAAATTTTGGATACTGAAAAGAACTGATTGAATGAGCTGTAAACACCCAGCATAAGAAAGCCTTTGTGAAGCCCAACTGTTGATTCGTCTTGATATTTTCTGAATTAAAGCATCACAATGGTTTGTAGTCAGTCTACATGAAATCAGTGGGATACCCAAGTACCTGACAGAGAGCATCCCCAATTTGAATCCAGTGTTTTGTTGAATGGTCTGCAGCACTATAGAGTCGATATTTGCCTGAAATTTTTTTGACTTTGTAGTGTTTAGTTGTAAACCAGATAAATAATAAAACTTCTAAAATATGGAGCATAAGTTTGATATTGAATCTTTCTTCCCATTTGTAAATACCATAATATCATCTCCAAAACATAAGTGAGTGAGCTTTACTCGTTTGCAAGATGGATGATAGCCAAATTTGCCTTCCTCTGCAGCTGTGTTTAACATAGATGATAGTACATCTATAACAATTACAAAAAGATATAGGGAAAGGGGATCCCTCTGCTCGATACCATTCTTTCCAAGAAAAAATCCAACCAAACCTCCATTAATGGCCACTGAATAGTAAGGAGAGGTTCCACATGCTTTTAGCCAATGTAAGAATTTGCCTGGAAAGTGCAAAGCTTCAAGTACCGTAAATAAGAATTCCCAATTCACCGAGTCAAAGGCTATCCTCAGATCAATCTTAATTGTCATTCTTGAGGAAATTCTCTTTGTATGGTATCCTTTCACTAATTCTTGTGCAAGAAGAATGCTATCAGCAATACTTCTGCCTCCCACAAATGTACACTGATTGGCATTGATCAGATTTGGCAAACAAATTTTGAGCCTATTGGCCAGAAGCTTTGCAATACATTTATACACTGTATTGAAGCAGGAGATGGATCTGTAGTCAGATATCTGGTCAGGAGTCTGAACCTTAGGAACCAAAGTAATAGCAGTAGAATTTACTACCTTTGGTAACCTTCCAGAACTAAAGAAAGATAGAACTGAATCAGTGAAGTCAGCCCCCACAATGCTCCATGCAACTTTGAAGGAATGAGCATTGAAACCATCCGGTCCAGGAGATTTATCCTTATCGATGGAGAAGAGAGTGGACATAATTTCCTCTGGTGTGAAGTCAGACTGTAATAAGTCTTACTGCTATTCAGTGATGCTTTTGTTCAAAATCTACTGTAGATCCTCAACTGAACCACCACTTATTGCTGTGTCTACTGAGCCTAACAGATCTTCATAAAAATGGATTACTTCCTTCTGTATAGACTCAAAAGACTCCAATTTTTTCTTTTGGGCATCATATAGCATTTTTATAGTGTTTGAGGATCTCCTGGCAGCAGTGACTTTGTGAAAGTATCCAGTGTTTTGATCCCCTAGTTTTAGCCTTGTATTCTAGACTTTTGTTTGTAGAAAGATTCTTCAGCACTAGAAAGAGTAATATATTCACACAGTAAACTCTTTTCTTTCAACAATAATTCAGTGGACTGATCCCCTTCCAAGATGGATGTTTGAGCTGAATGTAGCTCCAAGTATTTCTCATTGACCCCGGCTGAAATCTGGCTAAATGATTCCCTGTTCAGTTTCTTTAACTCAATCTTTAGAGCTTTAAGCTTCTGGTAGAGTCGATGTATAGGATGCCCGACAGTTTCCTTATCCCACACTTTTTTAACCAACCCATGAAAATCCACATGGTCAGCCCATAGGTTAAAAAACTTAAAAGGTTTAGCAGGTAAGAAGCAGGAGATATGCAAAGTTATCATAGTTGCACTATGATCAGATGTACCCTGAGGCATAAACTGTACCACTGAGTTAGGAAAAGAAGAAGTCCATTTATCATTTATCATAACTCTATCCAACTTTCTTGCTAGGTAACCATCAACTTATTATTCTTCCACGTGAAAATAGGCCCAATAAAATTGTGATAAAAAATGGCAGAATCTGTGATGCATTGATTGAAATCCCCCATGTCAGAATTTACTATTTGGTGATCATTGAAATTTGAACTCTCAGTTGGATCTCTAAAGGTGTTGAAATCTCTTGCAATTATCCAAGGGTAATATGAGAAAACTTGAGACATGTCAACCAGATATTTCCATAATCCCTTCCTGCCATGACCCAAGTTTTTACCATAGACAAAACTAAATTAAAAGTCACCAAAGGTTCCTGAAATGTGGCAGGATATAGCCTGATCAGAAGAAGAAATGTGTTGGACATTAACAGAGTCGAGCCAAAGCACCCATAATCTACCATTGTCTGCATACTCATAATTGCTTAAGACCTTCCAATTTTTGAATTTTTTAGATAGTATCTATTGTTGTTTATGTTGCTTCACCCTTGTTTCAACTAAGCAAATAACCTCTACTTTATTTAGTCTAACAAGTTTAGATACCTCTTTTTGTTTCAAAGGGTCATTAAACCCTCTGATTTCCAAACTAGGATTTTCAATGTAAAAGAGGAATAACAGGGCCACCTGATCCACCCTTATCAGGAGTAATTTTCTTACTTTCTTTCCCTCTCCTCCTGTTCGGAGCAATTTGGGCAACTCCAACTGATGCAGCCCGAACCTTCCTTGGAGAATGTAACTCCATTTCAGGTTCTTCATCCCCATCCACTAGAGTAAGAGTGTCAGCAGGAAGTTCTACCTTCAGACCAGATTTAGTGGGCTTCTTCCCAACACATCTCAAAACCCCTAGAGGTGTAGTAAACTGAGAGTCAGAGAGCTCAGGGATAACAACAGTCTTGGCGTTACTTTCACTGTCTTCAAGATATTCCTCAGAGATGACTTTGAATTTGTTCTCAACAACAACATCCACTGGCTCTTTTCGTTTATCAAGCAACTTTACCCCATTGACAGCCTGCCATCCTTCCTCAGGTTCCTGCTCCTTTTTTCTTTTGAATCCAAGTGGACTTAGGAGGAACATAGCTAGTACAATCCTTCGTTGAGTGTCCAAACACTTTACAGGTGTGACACTTTAAAGGCTTCCATGGAGTGTCAACTCCTATAATAATTGGGTGTTCAAGCCCCAAGTCCACTTCAATAATGCTGGGAATTTCATCCTCAGACTTTTGCAAAGTTCAGATCCATACAGACTTTTGCAAAGTTCAGATCCAAAAATACACAAACAAGTAAGCATTTTACAATTTCAGACTTCAACATAGTATTAAAGAAAAAAGAAACGAATTTAGATAAACTTTATAGTTCTAGGCTTGACAAAACTCACTAGAGATATTTGTTCACCAATTCGGACCTTTTGCAAACCGGTGGAACTAGTTACTTTGAAAGATGGAAAGCTAGACTGAGGCCACCTGGGGAAATGTAAAATAAGATTATTGTTGAACACGTATACATTTTCACTTAAATTGGATGAAATCTTAAATCTACTGTATGTTATTGTAATGCATCAAGTACTCCCTTCCCCACCTCCATCATCCTTAAGTGACAAATTCTCACCTATTATTTATAATTATACAAGTGTATTTACATGAACATACTTATTGTATTACTCAGGCAAGAACAGACTAGAGATAGATGTCAACAAAACATTATGATTTACAATAATTCAGCCATCCTAAGTTGAGAAAAAGCAATAAAAACATGGCAGCAACCTTAAAACAATAGCATCAACTTTTGACATTCTAGATGATGCCAATTATAGGAGTTAAAAACCAAAAGAAACATTTCAAGTGAAATGATATCGCTAGTGCACCATGGTTCGGGATCAGATCCAAAAATAAACAACTATAGAAGTGTACAGAGATTTTTTTTAACAAGAACACACGCAACTACGAAGTCATCCATACACAACATATTACTTCAACGGAGGATAAAAAAAAGAATGAAAGTACGCAGGTTACTCTGTTTTACCAGTCAATATGTAGCATGTTAATTCTACATTGGAACCAAGTGCAAAAATGGAAACAATTCTCACCATTTCTGGTAGAGGGCTGACTCCCAATAGATACATAAACCTGCAATGAAGTGTACAGATCATTTAAAAGTTTCTTATACAATCATGCCTAGTATTTAAAAGTCTTAAATTAATTTCATAATCTTTTGCTCATGATTTAGGATGAATTTCAAAAAAATACTTAAAGTATGAGCTGAACTTACAAACATCCAAAGGCCAATCTACATAGCCTTCAACAAGTAATGTATGAAACGGAGTGCCATGAAGTCCTTCACGGTACATAACACGGAACTCTTCATTATCATGCTTCAACTGTCAAAGAAGTTGGCTATGCATTTTAGTGAAAATAATCACAAATTAGAACATAAAAACTTTATTCCAATCGAATATGATATAAGAGAACTAGGGGGAATAATGCTAATAAAGCATACTTTCCATTCACCATGTGTCGTTTCACTGGATTTTGACACCTGATGATCATCAATAGAAGTACTCCTTAACATGTCAAGAAAATTTGATACTTCCTGAGCCCTTTTGTTCAGTAAATCTTCAATAAATTCTGTAACCAAAAAAAAATAGAAGAAAATGTTTGACAATATATACTCCCAAAAAAAACTCTATTTTTAGTAAGTAATGTGCATAAAGGGATTTTAAGTGCACATATCAGGCTTTTTTATTACAATATAGCAAAAAAAAAAAATTTATCAAATTACCGTTGCTTTTTGATTATTTCCCAAAATACGGATCTTTTTTTTTTCAGCTGGGAAATCGCCATCCCCCATGGCGATTTTCCAGCGTGTTTTTTTGTAAATTTGTAAAAAACACCAAGGGAAATCGCCATGGGGGATGGCGATTTCCCTTGGTGTTTTTTGCAAATTTGCAAAAAAATACCAAGGGAAATCGCCATCCCCCATGGCGATTTCCCTTGGTAATTTTAGCAAAATTTGCTAAAACCATGAAGGGAAATCGCCAATTTGCTAAAACCATGAAGGGAAATCGCCATGGGGGGTGGCGATTTCCCTTCATGTATATATATATTTTTTTTAATTAATAAACAAAAATTATATTAAAACAAAATTTTATTTTAATTTGATAAATTTATTTTTAAAAATTATAAATTAAATTAAAATATTTTTTTTATAATTTAAAAAAATTTAAAAATTCGTAAAATATATTTTAGGTTTTTTTATAATTTAATATTTTGAATTTTTTTTTAAATTTTAAATTTGAAATGAAAAAAAACAAATTAGAAAAAAAAAATATTTTGAAAGGGGGCAACGGTCATATGACCGTTGCCCCCATCCCCAAATCCCCCCTCCCCCACCTCCCCCCTCCCCCCCCACACCCCCCACCCTCTATAAATACCCCCCTCCTCTCCTTCAAATTTTCATTCCTCTCATTCAAATTTTCATTTTCTTTCAAAAATTTTTCATTTTTCTACCAAAAAAATTTTCTTTCTACAAATTTTTTTTTTCTACAACAATATTTTGAAATGGCTTCACTATTGAGGTTACAAGAAAATCACATCTCGGAGGTTATATTTAACGAGGTAAGTAAATTGTTATATTATTATTGTTTTTTATATTATTATTATTTTTTATATTATTATTGTTTTTTATATTATTATTGTTTTTATATTATTATATTATTATTGTTTTTTATATTATTATTATTTTTTATATTATTATTGTGTTATATTATATTATATTATTATTGTTTATATTATATTATATTATTATTGTTTTTTATATTATTATTGTTTTATATTATATTATATTATTATTGTTTTATATATTATTATTGTTTTATATTATATTATTATTGTTTTATATTATATTATTATTGTTTTTTATATTATTATTGTTTTATATTATATTATTATAGTTTTTTATATTATTATTGTTTTATATTATATTATATTATTATTCTTTATATTATATTATATTATATTATATTATATTATTATTGTTTTTTTATATTATATTATTATTGTTTTTTATACGAAATTATTGTTTTATATTATATTATTATTGTTTATATTATATTATATTATATTATTATTGTTTTATATTATATTATATTATTATTGTTTTATATTATATTATATTATATTATATTATATTATATTATATTATATTATATTATATTATTATTGTTTTATATTATATTATATTATTATTGTTTATATTATATTATTATTTTGTTATTTTATAGTTTTATTTATTACTTTTTAATTGTTATAGTTTTATAATATATTAATTGTTATTATTATAACAGGAAACTCGTCGCGTATTACGTTCGAGGAAATTTACATTGGAGGACCCGCATCCTTATATTATCGACCACTTAAGAAGAGCCGGATTTTATCACGCAAGTCAAATTTGACGACTTGTGATACAACCCGATTTAATCTCTGCGTTGGTCGAACGATGGAGACCCGAGACGCACACTTTTCATTTTCCATGTGGTGAATGCACGGTCAGTCTCGAAGATGTTGCGCTGCAACTTGGACTTCCGATCCATGGCGATGCAGTTACAGGCGGAAGCCTGCTAGATTGGAATGAACTGTGTGAAGATCTATTGGGTGAGGTACCTCCAGAAGACGTCGTATCTGGCTCAACGGTGAGACTGACTTGGTTGAAAACGTTTCAAAATCTGCCATTACATGCAACCGAACAACAAATACAATATGCTGCTAGAGCATATATTTTACGTTTGATTGGAGGATTACTGATGCCTGACAAATCAAGCAGTCGGGTACATTTAATGTATCTTCCATTGCTACGTGATTTAGAGGAAGCAGCAAATTATAGTTGGGGTTCTGCGTGTTTGGCAGTTTTGTATAGAGAACTTTGCCGAGCTACAGTTCCAAAAAACCATGACATAGGTGGATGTCTAGTGCTTCTGCAATCATGGGCTTGGTATCGGCTACCATTTCTTGCTCCGCGCGTGGATATTTCGGCTGTATACCCCCTTGCAAGCAGGTAATAATCTTTACTATTTTATTAATTTTGTACGAAATTGTATTTTTATAGGTCATTAAGATATTATATGCATTTTAATAGGTGGAGTAGGAGTACGGGTAGAGATTTTACAGAGACTCCGAGCGATCTTGCAAGTATAAGACTACGACTAGATCGACTAGGATATGATAAGGTAAATATTTCGATTGTTACATTGAAGTTTGTTTTTTTTATTTAATCCATATGAAACTAATAATTTGTAATAATTATTCGCAGTTTCTGTGGATGCCATATTCCTCGAGTGAAATTATGGCATGCCTCCCATCGGATGCCTACAATAATTTCAATATATGGAAAGCAAACACAGCATTGATATGCTTTTCATATGTAGAGTGGCACCAAACTGACCGGGTGTTGCGATAATTTGGGATGCAACAACCAATTCCTGCAGCCCCGATGAACCTTGATAAGCTTCACAAGGTCGACATGCGTGGTCGTAATGATGAATTCTGGCCTGCGAAGCATGAACATTGGATCCAATGGTGGAACATACGTTTTCAACGAATTCCGACAGGTTACCCGATTGTTGGTAATAATTTCAACCCATCTGCTGATTACATAAGATGGTATAGAAATGAAGGTCGGCCTTTCGTTTGTCCACCGTCGATGCACGAGGATGTTAGGAGTATGCCATTTACCGGACAAACTTCAGCTCCAGTCCCTCCTACACAGGATATGGATGCTCCTAGACCTCGCCGACAACGTGGGCGAAGGCGTCAACCGACCTCATCGGAGTTCACAGCACCGAGGATGTCATTTGATCATCCTGAACCTGAACGGGATCATGGAGTACCATCCAGCCATCGTTATTCCGTAAGTCACCCCGGATATGACGTTGATGAGTGTTACCGACCATCACCGCCAAGAACGAGGTTAGATGACCAGCTCCCCGTCTTAAGTCCAAGTTCAGCATATTTAACATCCATGTATCAGTTTGGAACCCCTTCGTCAGCATTTGATGCTACATCATTTATGGGTGCATCTAGTAGTCAGGTTCCCGTTATGGGTGAACTAGGTGTTGGCTCATCCAGCAGTGGGTTTCAAATTTTTGATACGGATGAAACGACTGATGACATACAACCGGAACCAGTGGCGGTTATAGCAAGAGGTCGTGGTGGACCGCGAATACGTGCCACTGACGAGGTTGAACGACGGGTGCAACCACCACGCACTAGAAGAACTCGACACTGTTGCTCTACACCACGCAATAATTAGAATAATTGTAATGTGTTTTAAATTTCTAATATAAATTTATATGTTTTGCATTTCATGTAATTTGTTCGGAAATTAATTGTTATATTTTATTTTAATTTATATCTTAATGTTGTTATTTAATTTTAATATAATAATCCAAATTACATGATAAGTTGCTTTTCTTTTTTTCATTTTAATTTAATTTTCTTTTTAAATTATAATAAGAAAAAAAAAATTAATCAGAAATTAAATTAAATTTTTTTTATCAAATATCCAGTTTTAAACTGTAACAATCTATATTATTATTAAAAACAATGATTAAATTAATGTCACGAGTTAATGGAATACCAACTCAAAAAAACTAATCAAATTAAAAAAATTATTTTACGATACCAACTTAAAAATAGCTTCTTTATTTAAAAAAGTGACTCGATAAATTTCTTTAAAAAAAAATTTATTTACATTTTACATCATTAAATTATTTTTGATATAAATTAAATTTTCTTTTTTATAATATTACAAATTAAAAAAAATAAAATTTTTGATATAAAAATTTAATAAAAAATATAATCTTCTTTTTAAATTTTAATAAGAAATATATTTTTATTTTTTATAAAATTGTAATAATAAATTAAATTACATTTTTAATATATATTTTAAAAAAATAAATAACCAAACCTATAAAAAAAATATTTTAATTTAATTTATAATTTTTAAAAATAAATTTATCAAATTAAAATAAAATTTTGTTTTAATAAAATTTTTGTTTATTAATTAAAAAATATATATATATACATGAAGGGAAATCGCCACCCCCCATGGCGATTTCCCTTCATGGTTTTAGCAAATTTTGCTAAAATTACCAAGGGAAATCGCCATGGGGGGTGGCGATTTCCCTTGGTATTTTTTTGCAAATTTGCAAAAATACACGCTGGGAAATCGCCATGGTGGATGGCGATTTCCCAGCTAGAAAAAAAAAGATCCGTATTTTGAGAAATAATCAAAAAGCAACGGTAATTTGATAAAATTTTTTTTTGGCTATATTGTAATAAAAAACCCCACATATCATGGCTGCTTAAATGGATAAATAGTAAAAGTGGAAGAAATACTCTAACCTTCTTTCTCATCTTGTGCATATCGTAAAATCTGATTCCTGACAAGGGTTTTAAGCCTCTCTGAATCGGTCAGTTCAGCAGAGGACAGCGTCTTGTCCAGTCTCTCTCTGTATTGAGAGATTGCCCTTTTCCTTTCCATATTTACATAAGTAAGCAAACAGCATCCAGCTCCCTCTTAAACACTCCAATTCCAAGGTGCAACGAACCTTGGCAGTTGCAACTACAAACCAAACTTGTTATGATCTTCTCGGTTTTCACAATTTTAAACACATGCATTTAATAGTAAATTATAAGTCAAAACCTATATTGTTCCGACTTTTCAATTTTCTTGAAGTACCCCGTGTCCGACACCCGAGTCCGACATATATCCAAACATGGGTATGGGGATATGACCCTCCAAGGACCCTCTAAATACATGAAAAAACTTCGAAAAAATTAAATATACCCGTATTGGACAGATACCCATATCCGACACTCACACCCGAGTCCGAATAACATAGGTCAAAACAGTTAATGACAGCTCCAACACAAAAATCATGAACAAAATTGGTTTCTATTTTAATATCCAAGAGTTCAAAAGTATTCTGTAGAATATGCAACAGTGGAAGACAATGTTCATTAAGTTCATACATTAAAATCTCCATGTGATTATACAATCATAAAGCTTCACTTACAAAAACATTAACATCTCTATGCAAATAAGATCAAAGACAAACTAAATTAAAGGAAACAATCAACTGACATAGAAAAAACTGCAAAAGCTTCTGGGACCATGGCTGATAGGAATACTATAAAACAAGAACATAAAACCATTAAAAACTCCCCCAAGATAATACAACGAACTAAACAGTTAGCTAGCTCCATATCAAAAACATTCATGCCTCTAACCTCATAACTTAAGAGCAACAAAATGAAAGGAAAAATAACAACTTTGCAAGGAAAGAAGAAACCAAATTATACATAAGAAAAATCATCTTTTAACCAATATTCTTAGTCAAAGCAAAACATAAACAGACATTGAAATGAAAGCAAGCAAAGAAGTTCAACTTACATGAAGTTAAATGAAAATGAAACCAAAAAATCTGTTCTCCAAGGGAAATTCTAAAATGAACCCAGAATGAGACCACCAACCCAGAAAAATGATGCAGATCTCAATGAAAAATTCACTTCCTTTAAAGCTCTAACAAATCTCTATAATATGTTGATCATGTTTAAAAAGGAAGAGACAAAAAGCCACTTGATTCAGACCGCCTAGACGCAAGACGAACATGGTTTTTCTTGGGTATAACGGATACACGACACTCGGCAGAATCACCAATGTATATTTGTTTGAGATTAATAATAATTTGGAAAAGTATTTTCAATATTCCTTTTGATAAAGTTATTTGACTAGTACTTATATAGAATTATAGATCATATTAATTAGCTTTAATTATTAAAGAAAATTTTCTTTTATAGTAAAAATAAAAAATTTCCTCTCTTCTCTTGAGAATTATATATTTATATTTTTTAGAATTAAAAAAATCAGATTTAATTAATTAATTTTATTATATGTCATTTAAAAGATAAGTATAATGTCATTTCTGTAGCTGATAAGAATTTTTTTTAATATAAGATACTATATCTTAATTTGTTATAATTTTTCAATTCAAGAAAAAAGCTTTACAATTGATATGGAAGCCATGTCTTATAAACTATAATGAAGTACTGATAAATATAACTCATTTAAAATTATAAGACATATAAATTCTTTCATGTTTTTTTTTAATTTACATTCGCATCATGAAAATATGTTTTACAAATGGCTAAAATAACAAAAAATCCTAAATTTTATCATTTTACTTAAGTAAATTTTTATACTTTTATTGTGTCCAAATAAATTTTAACATTTAATTTGCACCCAAATAAATTCTTAACTTTTAATTTTTACTCAAATAAGTCTTTAACCTTTAATTTATATATATATATATAAACAGGAACGTGAATAATTTTTTGAACTGAGAAAAATACTCATTGTTATTTATTATATTATTAATTTATCATTTTAATTTTTTTGTTATTAATAAGATTTATCTAATTTATAAAAATAAAAAAAAAATAGTTTTATTAAAATACTTTTGTTAAATAGATTAATTTGATAATAAAAAAAATAAAGTTTATATGAAATTGCTTTATCTTAAAAGTTTAAATTTTTCATTAACAAAAGTATGAATAAAAGATAATTAAAACTTATATTAAATTTTTTATATTCATAATTAATTTGCATTGATATTAAAATAATAAACTTTATAATAATTTGATATAATAATTTACATATGAAACAAATTTTATCAAACTTTAATTAATTTACACTTTATTAGTTTTATTTAATTTTAAAATATACAACTATATATTTAAAAATATATAAAGCAACAAGTATTTACATGAGATAACATCTTCACCTATTCTTAAATTAAGACCTCCTTTAAAAATTCTATCCAAAAATATAAATTAAAAAAAAAATTGATTTTCAAGCCATCAGTTGGCTTTTCGTTTTCAAATTGTTGGATAGTGTCAATAAAAAAATTGTTACAGTTGAAAAGTTGAAAAATTCAATGGTATTGTTCAAATTGGATGATTTAAATTCAAGTTTTTCTTTTGGAAAAAATATAAATTTATATTATTTTATTTCAGTAGCAAAGAAATATAAAAACACTTATGGTATTGATAAGCTTCTTACCATTATTATTCTTAATTTTGTCAATTACGTTCTAATATTTAGAAGCCACTAAACGAGAATCATATATATATATATATATATATATATATATATATGTGTGTGTTTGTGTGAATAGTAATTAAAAGGTTATTAGAAAATAATTAACAAAAAAATTATTATTCAGGGAAAGCTACAGCTGTAATCTCATTGTGCCATTAGTTCAAAAATAAATAAATATTTAGCCAAAAAGCTTAAATTGCAGAAAAATTGAAAAGTTATCATCTTTACTTTGGGATGTGGTGCTTAAAATGAAGATTCTTGCTGATCAAAGTGGATTTATGTGGGATGAAGCAATGCAGAGGATGGTAAAAGCTGATGACAAAAACAACATATGGAATTTAAATTGCTATTGGCTTTATGCATCTCACTCTATATTAGAGGTGACAAAATGAACCCGAACCCGAAAACCCGCTCAGGAAAACTCGAACCCGCTCAAACCCGATTTGATCAAAAAGTCAAAAACCCGAACCCGAAAAAACCCGAACCCGTATGGGCCCGAACCCGAATGGACCCGAACCCGAATGGGCCTGAACCCGAATGGACCCGAACCCGAATGGACCCTAACCCGAATGGGCCCGAACCCGAATGAGCCCGAACCCGAATGAGCCCGAACCGAATGGACCCGAACCCGAGACCGGCCCGAACCCGAGACCGGCCCGAACCCGAACCCGAATTTAATACTAAAAATAAAAATAATCAAATTGCAATTTTTTTTTTTTTACAAAGCAATAACTTTAATTATTAATTTTATTCTAATTTTTTAAATAATTTAATTAAAATTTAATATATTATATATTATATATATATGATGATGAAATAATAATTTTTCCAAAAAGTAAATTATATTTTGTACTTATAAGTTATAATTTTAACGTCTCATATCATGATGAATTTACAATCTAAATATTTTAAATTCTTGAAAATTTTAGAGATGTGAAAAAAAAATTGACAATAATTCAATTATTTTGGCCTTTTGGGTTATACTTATACGGTTAGGTTAGGGTGGGTTTAATTGGATTATGGCTTTCATGGGATTTTATTTTAGCGGGTGGGTTTAATGGGGTTTTGGGTTTTATGGCCTTTTGGTTTTGGGTATATTTATTATATATTAATAAATAATCATATTAATTATATATTTATTACGTATAATTTAAATTATATTTTTTTAGTATTACTTTATAATTTATACTTTATACTGATGAAAAAAAATATAAGTACTCTATATATATATATATATCTTGACTATAAGCATAAAATTTTGCATTTTATAAGTATATAAACGAATAGATGAAGGCCAGGATTTATTTTTAAAAGTTTTTTATTTTATAGTGAATATAAATTATAATGTATTTATATTTTGAAATTCGAGTTCATCAAATCAATTATTTTAAATATCAATATGATTAATTTATAATATATCATATTTTTTATAATAAATTATTTCAAAATTTGATTTTATATAACAAATTAATTTCTTATTCTTTTGGTGCTAACAAATATTAATTTTAAAAAATAAATATAATTAAAAATATCATATAATAGCAAAAGTATAAAAATAATAATAAATTAATAATTTGTTTTAAGATATAAATATTTAAATTACGTAAAAATGATTACATCTAATATAAAATAAAATGATGTAAAACATACCCGAACCCAGACCGAACCCGAACTCAGACCGAACCCGAACCCGAATGGGCCCGAACCCGAATGAGCCCGAACCCGAATGGGCCCGAACCCGAATGAGCCCGAACCCGAATGAGCCCGAACCCGAATGGACCCGAACCCGAATGAGCCCGAACCCGGATGGACCCGAACCCGAATGAGCCTGAACCCGAATGAGCCCGAACCCGAATAAACCCGAACCCGAATGAACCCGACCCGAACCCGCCCGAACCCGACCCGAACCCGCCCGAACCCGCCCAATTGCCACCTCTACTCTATATTATCATACTCTTCATTTTTTTCTTAAAATATTCATATCCGACACGTGTGTCCGATACATTTTCAGATATGAGTATGAGATATGATATTTTAAATATATAAAAAAAAATTGTATATATCCGTATTATACACATAATCGTATCCGACACTGCTCAGATCCGGATCACAGTCGCAGGCCATCCAGACATGCAAACGTACAGAACAAACGATGTGCATGGCGATGGAAGATATAGTGTTTCATGTTTTGATGTAGACTTTGAGAATGAAGGTATGCATGGATATGGATATGGGAGACATAATCCTCCACGGATCCTCCAAATACATGAAAAAACTTTGGGATAATGTCATGAATAGCCCTTGAAGTTTATCAAATTTGTCAATGTGATATCTGTACTTTAAAAATAAATATATGATTTTTTAGAAATTAATATATGAATTTTTGTAAAAAAAAAAAAAATTAAAATATATAAAATTATATTTTTAAAAATTAATATCTATTTTTTAAAAAAAATATATATATTAAAAATTTTAAAAAAAATTAAATTATATTTTTAAAAATTAAATATGTTTTTTTATTTTTTATTTTTTAAATTAAAAAAATAAAATATTTAACTAAAATTATTTTTAAAATATAAAATATTTTAAAATTTACTTGTTAAAAAATTTATAATATCTAAATTCATTTAAAATTTTTTTTAAAAAATTACAAAAATCAAAATGTTTATAGTTAGATAAAAATAAAAAATAGCTAGGATTTTTTTTTGCAATGATAACAACAGTTTTTGGAGCTTAAAATTAAAAAATTCCAACAATAAACAAATAGAAAAACGTAAAAAACGAAGAAGATTAAATGTTTGATTAATTTACCTTCCAAGGCATTCTTTGAGAACTTCTGTTACATGTAAATTTCTATGGATGGGAATAGGGTGATAGAAAAACCTGGAAGAAGACAGGAGAGCTGAGGAAGAAGAAGTCTCTCGAGCACTTACCAGAATATGTATCAAGAACAGAACAGAGTTGAGAGAGATAAGAATCTGAAAAATCTTGCATATCAATTCTCAGGGGTATACATTGGTTTATATACATCAGAATTCAAGAATTAGCTAACTACTAACTGTTAACAGCAAAGCTAACTTCCTAATAGCTTGTAACGGTACTAACAACCTCAAGAGTAATAGAAATAACAGAAATTGAGACTGTAACTATCCTTCTTGATTTTCCTTATATCAATACCTCTATCTCGAGAACAGCCTTGTCCTCAAGGCTGAAAATGTGGAAATTTTTGTTGTAAGTCAAACAGATACTCCCATGTGGCGTCTTTCGAAAAAGAATTTGCCCAGTGAACTAAGACCTATGTAGCATGCCTGTTTCCACGTTGTACCATCCTCTTAGCCAGAATGGCTACAGGTTCCAAGTTGGGTACAGTGCTTGGAATAGGTAATTGAGAACTGGAAGTATGATGAGGTCCCAATTTTCTCTTCAACTGCGACACATGGAAAATAGGTGTAGCTAAGAATGAACAGGTAGGGCTAGCTTGTAGGCCACGACTCCTATCTTATCAATAACCTGATTGGGTCCAAAGCACCTAGGTGAAAGCTTCTGAAACTGTCTGTCTGCGAGGGAATTTGCCGGTATGGTTGTAGTTTCAAGTAAGCCCAATCACCAATGGAAAACTGACAATCAGATCTGTGCTTCTCTGCTTGTGTTTTCATTCTGTTTTGGGCTTGTAGCAAATGGTGTTTGAGCAACTATAACATCTCTTCCCTGGCCTATAACTGTAAATCAACCTTGTCTACTTGGGAACCACCAGGTATGTAGGGAAGATGTATGGGAGGGGCATAACCATAGAGGGCTTCGAATGGTGTGCATTTTATTGAAGTGTGGTAGTTGGACTTGTACCACCATTCTTCCAGGGTTAGCCATCTATACCATGACTTAGGCTGTTCCCCAAAAACACATCTCAAATAGGTTTCCAAGCCTATGTTTACTACCTCCTTTTGTCCATCGATTTGAGGGTGATAGGCAATGGATAGACGGATAGAGACTCCTTGGATTTTAAACAGTTCTTGCCAGAACCTGTTTGTAAAGACTGGGTCTCTGTCACTCACTATAATGGTAGGGAGACCATGCAACTTGAACACGTTATCAGCATATGCCTGAGCTACCTCTGCAGCAGTGTACGGATGCTTTAACCTAATAAAATAGGCATATTTGGTAAGTCTATCCACAACTACCAGTATGACACTCCTCCCAGATGAATTGGGTAGTCCCTCAATAAAGTCCATGCTTACTTGGGACCAAGCCTCAGATGGAATGGGTAAAGGCTGTAACAGTCCTGGTGAGACTGCTGTATCATACTTATATCACTGACATGTATCACACCCTTTGATGTACTCTCTAACATCATTTTCCAACCCTTTCCAAAAGAAGATCACAGAAAGCTTCTTCACAGTAGCTTGCATACCAGAATGTCCCCCTAATCCCCCATCGTGAAATAGCTTGATTAATCTGGTCCTCAGGCTATGGTCATTTCCCACTACTAGACGACCATTCCTCTTTAATTGATGGTCAGCCCACGTATATAAGGCAGAGGTGCAAGTGCCCTGCTGTAGCTGTGACATGATCTGCACCAGTTTAGTGTCAGATTCCTAAATCTTCTGTATGTCAACCAGTAGTTCACTGGAAATGCTGGAAATGGCCATCAAGAGAAGCTCATTGGCTTGAATCCTAGAAAGAGCATCAACAGCTATATTATCTCTTCCCTTCTTGTAACTGATGTCATAATCGTAGCCCATCAATTTGGTCAGCCATGAGTGTTGGCTAGGGGATGTGATCCTTTGTTGCAGGAGATATTTGAGGCTTTGGTGACCCGTTTTGATTTTGAAGTGTCTACATGTGAGGTAGTGCTGCCATTTGGTAACTGCATGCACAATGGCATATAGTTCTTTCTCATATACTGACAAGGCCTGATGCCTTGGTGACAAGGCCTTGCTAATGTAGGCCAAGAGGCGTCCACCTTGCATCAAGACTGCTCAAATCCCTGTCCCAGATGCATCAGTCTCTATGCAGAATTCTTGTGAGAAGTCTGGTAGGCGTAGGACTGGTGGAGAGATCATGGCTGCTTAAGCCTCTGAAAAGATGCATTGGCCTATTCATTCCATCTGAACTGATCCTTTTTCAACAAGGCAGTTAAGGGTTTGCAGATGGTCCCATAATCTTTACAAATCTCTGTAATAACCTGTAAGACCCAAGAATCTTCTGAGTTGACTCACATTTTTAGGAATTGGCCAATCTTGGGCAGCAACTATCTTTTTGGGATCTGTGGAGACCCCTTTCTCTGATATGAAATGCCCCAAATATTCAACCCTGGTTTGAGCAAAGTAACATTTGCTTTTTTTTGCTAGCAGTGAGTGCTACTGCAGCAATTTGAAGGTGCACTCCAGGTGTTGTAAGTGATCTCGTAGGTTGCTGCTGTAGATTAATATATCGTAAAAAAATAAAAAAACCAGAATAAACTTCCTCAAGTGGGGTCTGAATATATTATTCATGAGACTCTGAAATGTGGATGGAGCGTTGGTGAGGCCAAATGGCATGACCAGAAATTCATAGTGGCCGTCATAAGTCTTAAATGCAGTTTCGTAGATATCAGATGGGTGCATCCTAATCTGATGGTACCCAGACCTCAGATCAATCTTCGAGAATAGTGAAGAACCATGCAGCTCATCCAGAAGCTCCTCAATAATGGGGATGGTGTACTTGTCTTTGATGGTCCCTTTATTGAGTTCTCG
Organism: Fremontodendron californicum; assembly: GCA_030761205.1. Lineage (NCBI taxonomy): Eukaryota > Viridiplantae > Streptophyta > Magnoliopsida > Malvales > Malvaceae > Fremontodendron > Fremontodendron californicum. Next base: position 33,930,818 of record JAULJL010000005.1, read on the forward strand.
ATAGTCTATGCACATTCTCCAACTGTCATCCTTCTTTTTGACCAGCACTATTGGAGACGAGAAAGGGCTGCTGCTGTGCTGTATTAGACCAGAGTCAAGCATCTCTTTTATCATTTTCTCGATGACATCTTTCTGCAGGGCTGCATACCTGTAAGGTCTAATGTTCACAGCTGTGACTCCTTCCTTGAGATATCTGGTGGTCATGACCTCTGTGTGGTGGTAAGCTATGTGGTTCTTCAAAAATTGCGGCATATTGATCTAGCAATTTTTGCACTTCTACTAGTACCTGATCAGCTACGTCCATCTCATTGTTGATTGTGGCACATGAATGACCTTGTGCATCACATAACTGAAGGCTGCATAGCTGAACTAGTGAACACTCAGTGGTGCTAGCCAGTATCTTGTTAAGTTGTGTTCCTTTGACTGTCCTCAACTCTACAGGCTGTGTGCTACCTCTCAACACATGCCATTTTCCCTGGATGCTGAACTCCATCCTAAGCTGCTTAAAATCCCATTTGATTTCTCCTAATGTTTCCAGCCATTGCACCCCAAGTACCATGTCACAACTGCCCAAAGGAAGTAGGAGCACATCTGTGCTGAAGGTTGTACCCTGAAGTGTCCAAACCAACCCTTTGCATGCAGCTACACAAGCCAAACTATTCCCATCTGCTACATTTACCTCCAAGGGACCAGTATCCGTTATTTTGCACCCCATTTTCTTGGCAACATCCACATCAAGAAAATTATGGGTGCTCCTAGAGTCAATCAATACATCCAGGGACCTTTTCTTAACATGAATGGTCACTCTCATGGTGTTATATCCTTTTGCAGCCACTCCACATATAGCATGTACAGAGATATGAGGATTGTCTTCCTCATCTTCAACTAAATCCATCTCCTCACTAACTGCTGTCTCCTTTAATTCATTAACCTCAACGAGGTACAGTTGCCTCCTGTTGCATTTGTGACCAATTTCATACTTCTCATCACACCAGAAACATAGTCCCTTTGCCCTTTTTTCATCAAACTCAGAACTGGTATGGATTTTGGTGGAGTTGGGTGGGGTTCTCTTGAACTGGTTCAAGTTATTTTGTGCAGGAACGGCTGGCAGAGGTAAGTTTCTTGGCTTGTTTCTTGGCTTGTTTCTTGGCAAGAAGGGTGGGGTGGATAACAAAGGTGGTCGTTTGTTGGTGTGTGTGTGAGTGAGTTCTTGGTGAAGGGATTTAAAGGTGGATTCTTGGAGTTGGGCTAGAGCAAAAGCATGGGGCAGGGTTTTAGGTGTAAACATTTTAACAGGTTGTTGAATCACGGACTTGAGTCCATTCAATAAAAAACTAATAGCATAGTCTTCTGATATATCAACCTTTCCTAGCAATGCTTCAAATTGATCTTTATAGTCAGTGACCGTACCTGTTTGCCTAAGGCTGAGCAGTTCAGTCATGGGGTCTCCATACGTCTGGTCTCCAAATCTAGCCTTTAATGCTTGTACATACAGCCCCAAGTAACAGCCTCATTACCCCCTTGTACTTGACCCAGTTCCGGTGCCATTGCAAGGCCCTTCCTTCGAGATTGATCACAGCCAGTTTGATCTTTGTCTCCTCTGGTGTGTGATCTACTTCAAAGAATTGCTGACATTTATATAACCACCCTGCAGGATCATCCCCATTGAAACGAGGGAAATCAATCTTGGATTGCCTGGTGGAGAAGTACTGCCCCCTGTTTGTTTGAGTTGCATTGGTCGAATCTGGTTGCTGCAACTGGGTCATAATCAAGTTCTGTTGCACATTGAGAGACTTAATGTCACCTCTGATAGCTATGATAACCCTTTCTTGGTTGAGTTCTTGACCTTGAATCTTGGTCACCAATTCTTTGATAGCATCCTCTAATCTTCTCAAATCATGTGATCGAGTATTGTCTGCCATGGGTTCCAAGTTCGAGGCTCTGATACCAAAATGTTACATGTAAATTTCTATGGATGGGAATAGGGTGATAGAAAAACTTGGAAAAAAACAGGAAAGCTGAGGAAGAAGAAGTCTCTCGAGCACTTACCAGAATATGTATCTAGAACAGAACAGAGTTGAGAGAGATAAGAATCTGAAAAATCTTGCATATCAATTCTCAGTGGTGTACATTGGTTTATATACATAAGAATTCAAGAATTAGCTAACTACTAACTGTTAACAACAAAGCTAACTTCCTAACAGCTTGTAACGGTACTAACAACCTCAAGAGTAACAGAAATAGCAAAAATTGAGACTGTAACTATCCTTCTTGATTTTCCTTATATCAACTTCTTCAGTTTTCTCACACTTTCGGAGGAACATTTCGGGCTCGACTTCTTCGATCTTGCACTACGACCGCACCACCTTCCTGGTGGAACATCCATCACCGTCTCGAGTGGTTGATTCGACGGCATCTTGTGGTTCGTCTTTCTACACCCAACCCATAATTTTTTTCCTCTAGAATTTTATTTTATTAGTTCGCCGTTACTTGTTAGCGGTGAAAAAAAGAAAATAATGAAATTCGTTTGTTTAAGTCTCTGACGGAGAAAGTGATATAGTTACCTAATATGGCAGGTGGAAATATCGACACACCAATCATAGATTGACACGAATTGTACTCGAAACATCTTTGGTTTCTCGGGTAATGGGGCGGATTTGTGGCTTTTCTTGGGCCAAATGTAAGCCCAACTATAATGGTTGACATTTAGATATGGGCATTGGCCCAACGATTTCCAATTTTATGCTTTTTTATTTCAAAAATATTGGTTTATTGCTATATATATATATATATATATATATATATGCATTTGTTTATTTTATTAATAAAAGCAATAATTTTACTTATCATTTGATGTTTTTTAATAAAAGTTCGTCTTTGTATCAATATTGCTGGCATGGCAGCTAAGTTGAAGATCCAGAAAAGAGCCATGCAAAAGAGTAGAAAAGCTGTCAGGCTGAATCAGTGAGTCGAGAGAGTGAAGATTGAAGAAGAGGTTGTCCCTGTCCGCTGGCCGATGATGAGAAATGAGGGAGAGAAAAAAGAAACTAGGGTTTATTTTTTGTTTTAGTTAGTGCTAGCCGATAATGAGATGAAAAGTTTGATTCACTCGGTTATGGCTATTTGGATTTTGGATGGGCTTTTTATTTGTTTATTTGGATTATAGATTATTGGGTTGGGTTGGGTTGTTTTTTTTTATTAGGTTGGGTTGGGTTTATGGTTTGGATATATTTAAATTAAAATAATATTATTTATTTTTTTAATATATTGTCGGTTTATTCGGTCGGTTAGGTTTATAAATAACTAATCGCAAATCGATCGACTAAACAAATTAAACAGAAAAAAAAAAACGATTAAGCCCTAAAATCGAACAAACCAAACCGTATAAATCAAATTCGGTCGGTTTCAATCGGTTTGTTCAGTAAACCGAATTTTCGCTCACCCCTAAAAAACTGTGGTTTAAAAACTTTTAAGTGTTAAGCATTAATGTGAAAAAATGTTGTAGAAAACTGAAATGTCAAAAAAAGATATATTTAAAATAATAAAAGTGTTGAGATGTGAGGATAATAAAGTTTTTTTTTTTTTGGATAATTGAAACTTTATTCCAAAATCCAAAAAGAAGCAGGAAACCTGCTACATGAGTATGTAAGGGTCAAGCCTACCAATATTTTGAAACTTGGCTTATCCCCACTGTCTACACAAAGAACTATTTACAGTATTGTTTAAAATCTTTGAAAGAATACTAAAACATGCCTTAACAGCATCAGCTATAACCTGAAATAATTCCTCTGAACTTCTTTGCCTTGTTAAATGTCTTCTAAAGTTCTTTTCCCCCCAGTTATGGTAAATAGTTGCTATCCAAGCAAATCTAATAGATTGGAAAGATTTGCCTTTCATATTTAGCATTATCCACTGGATGTCATTGCTCCAACTATCAAACCTCCTGTGTACAAAAGTAGCTGTAAGTACCCTCTATCATACCTGTGATGAGTAAGGGTAGGCAAAAAACAGATGATCCCTGCTTTCCTCCTCTGTCTGACATAGCAAGCATGTAGTCGTCTGAACCAACCCTCATCTTCTCATCCTGTCGGTAATGCTAAGCCTGTCAAGAATGGCCAGCCAAGCTATAACGGAAAACTTTGGCACATTTAGGGAGAACCATACTATGTGATGCCATGACACTCTAGCATGCTTAGTTCTCAAGTGGCTCCAGGTGTCTTTGATAGAAAAATCTCCAAACTTTGATGCTGCCCACCTAGGTCCTTCATTCTCATTCTTGGGAAAAATAAACAGCTTCTGTGCAAGCTCTCTTAGCTTTAAAAGTCTCCTCCATCCCTAGCTGCATAATTGTGGCATCTTTGCTTGCCAAAAGGTAGCCACTCTCAGAGGGTAAACTTTAATCCAAGCTACCTAAATTGTGCCCGAGTTACTGAATAAAGTCCAAATGTGCTTCATTATACACTCAATATTCCATAATTTAAGATTTTTTAAGCCTAAACCCTTTTCATTATTTGATGGCATATAGAATCCCAACTAACCTTAGCTCATTTTGCATTGGTTTGCTTCCCTTTCCATAGAAAAGCTGAGCATAATTGGTCAATCTTGTGGATGACTTTCTATGGCATAATGAACATGGAGCACCAGAAATTTTGGATACTGAAAAGAACTAATTGAATGAGCTGTAGACACCCAGCATAAGAAAGCCTCTGTGAAGCCCAACTATTGATTCGTCTTGATATTTTCTGAATTAAAGCATCATAATGGTTTGCAGTCAGTCTACATGAAATCAGTGGGATACCCAAGTACCTGACCAGGAGCATCCCCGATTTGAATCCAGTGTTCTGTTGAATGGTCTGTAGCACTATAGAGTCAATATTTGCCTGAAAAATTTCTGACTTTGTAGTGTTTAGTTGTAAACCAGATAAATAATAAAACTTCTAAAATATGGAGCATAAGTTTGATATTGAATCTTTCTTCCCATTTGTAAATACCATAATATCATCTGCAAAACATAAGTGAGTGAGCTTTACTCGTTTGCAAGATGGGTGATAGCCAAATTTGCGTTCCTCTGTAGCTGTGTTTAATATAGATGATAGTACATCTATAACAATTACAAAAAGATATGGGGAAAGGGGATCCCCCTACTTGATACCTTTCTTTCCAAGAAAAAATCCAACCAAACCTCCATTAATGGCCACTGAATAGTAAGGAGAGGTTACACATGCTTTTAGCCAATGTAAGAATTTGCTTGGAAAGTGCAAAGCTTCAAGTACCGTAAATAAGAATTCCCAATTCACCGAGTCAAAAGCTATCCTCAGATCAATCTTAATTGTCATTCTTGAGGAAATTCTCTTTGTATGGTATCCTTTCACTAATTCTTGTGCAAGAAGAATGCTATCAGCAATACTTCTGCCTCCCACAAATGTACACTGATTAGCATTGATCAGATTTGGCAAACAAATTTTGAGCCTATTGGCCAGAAGCTTTGCAATACATTTATACACTGTATTGCAGCAGGAGATGGATCTGTAGTCATATATCTGGTCAGGATTCTGAACCTTAGGAACCAAAGTAATAGCAGTACAATTTACTACCTTTGGTAACCTTCCAGAACTAAAGAAAGATAGAACTGCATCAGTGAAGTCCGCCCCCACAGTGCTCCATGAAACTTTGAAGAAATGAGCATTGAAATTATCCGGTCCAGGAGATTTATCTTTATCGATGGAGAAGAGAGTGGACTTAATTTCCTCTGGTGTGAAGTCAGACTGTAATAAATCTAACTGCTATTCAGTGACGCTTTTGTTCAAAATCTACTATAGATCCTCAACTGAACCACCACTTATTGCTGTGTCTACTGAGCCTAACAGATCTTCATAAAAATGGATTACTTCCTTCTGTATAGACTCGAAAGACTCCAATTTTTTCTTTTGGGCATCATATAGCATTTTTATAGTGTTTGAGGATCTCTTGGCAGCAGTGACTTTGTGAAAGTATCCAGTGTTTTGATCCCCTAGTTTTAGCCTTGTATTCTAGACTTTTGTTTGTAGAAAGATTCTTCAGCACTAGAAAGAGTAATATATTCACACAGTAAACTCTTTTCTTTCAACAATAATTCAGTGGACTGATCCCCTTCCAAGATGGATGTTTGAGCTGAATGTAGCTCCAAGTATTTCTCATTGACCCCGGCTGAAATTTGGCTAAATGATTCCCTGTTCAGTTTCTTTAACTCAATCTTTAGAGCTTTAAGCTTCTGTAGAGTCGATGTATAGGATGCCCGACAGTTTCCTTATCCCACACTTTTTTAACCAACCCATGAAAATCCACATGGTTAAAAAACTTAAAAGGTTTAGCAGGTAAGAAGCAGGAGATATGCAAAGTTATCATAGTTGCACTATGATCAGATGTACCCTGAGGCATAAACTGTACTACTGAGTTAGGAAAAGAAGAAGTCCACTTATCATTGATCATAACTCTATCCAACTTTCTTGCCAGGTAACCATCAACTCTATTATTCTTCCACGTGAAAATAGGCCTAATAAAATTGTGATAAAAAATGGCAGAATCTGTGATGCATTGATTGAAATCCCCCATGTCAGAATTTACTATTTGGTGATCATTGAAATTTGAACTCTCAGTTGGATCTCTAAAGGTGATGAAATCTCCTACAATTATCCAAGGGTAATATGAGAAAACCTGAGACATGTCAACCAGATATTTCCATAATCCCTTCCTGCCATGACCCAAGTTTTTACCGTAGACAAAACTAAATTAAAAGTCACCAAAGGTTCCTGAAATGTGGCAGGATATAGCTTGATCAAAAGATGAAATGTGCTGGACATTAACAGAGTCAAGCCAAAGCACCCATAATCTACCATTGTCTGCATACTCATAATTGCTTAAGACCTTCCAATTTTTGAATTTTTTAGATAGTATCTATTGCTGTTTATGTTGCTTCACCCTTGTTTCAACTAAGCAAATAACCTCTACTTTATTTAGTCTAACAATTTTAGATACCTCTTTTTGTTTCAAAAGGTCATTAAACCCTCTGATTTCCAAACTAGGATTTTCAATGTAAAAGAGGAACAACAGGGCCACCTGATCCACCCTTATCAGGAGTAATTTTCTTACTTTCTTTCCCTCTCCTCCTGTTCGAAGCAACTTTTTGTACTATTTGGGCAACTCCAACTGATGCAGCCCGAACCTTCCTTGGAGAATGTAACTCCATTTCAGGTTCTTCATCCCCATCCACTAGAGTAAGAGTGTCAGCTGGAGCGTCTACCTCCAGACCAGATTTAGTGGGCTTCTTCCCAACACTTCTCAAAACCCCTAGAGGTGCAGTAAACTGAGAGTCAGAGAGCTCAGGGATAACAACAGTCTTGGTGTTACTTTCAGTGTCTTCAAGATATTCCTCAGAGATGACTTTGAATTTGTTCTCAACAACAACATCCATTGACTCTTTTCGTTTATCAGGCAACTTTACCCCATTGACAGCCTGCCATCCTTCCTCAGGTTCCTGCTCCTTTTTCTTTTGAATCCAAGTGGACTTAGGAGGAACATAGCCAGTACAATCCTTCGTTGAGTGTCCAAACACTTTACAGGTGTGACACTTTAAAGGCTTCCATGGAGTGTCAACTCCTATAATAATTGGGTGTTCAAGCCCCAAGTCCACTTCAATAATGCTGGGAAATTCATCCTCAAAGTTCAGATCCATACAGACTTTTGCAAAGTCCAGATGCCTCTGCTGGGCAGTGGCTTTATCCATGTACAGAGGCTGACGAATGGCACTAGCAATATAGCTAATACCCGGTTGAGTGAAAAGCTCCAGTGGAATATTCCTCAGAATCAGCCAAACAGGGAATTTAGTAAGATATAAATTAGTGAAATTCATACTTGGGTACCATCGCCTGATGATGATGGGTTTATTCCCGAGATGCCATGGTCCTGCTCAAAGAATCCAATCACATGTTTCCTTTGTTTGAAATTTGAAATGAAAATCCCAGAGCTAACCGATTTAATCTCAATGGGTCCTGATTTTCCCTATATCATATTTGTCGTAGCAGACATGTGACTGCAATTGGGAGGTTTACCCATAAACTGAACCAGCAGACTTTTGCTCCAAGAGTTGATTCCTTCATCAATAACTTTCATAAGGGGTTTCACTACTCTTTTCTGTCCTACTTGTGTCGAGAGAAAGAAATCCAACCCCTACAGGGTTTCTTTTTCCTCAAAAAGCTTCTTCCAGCCAAGGTTGCTACTACTTTCTTTTTCCACATGTGTCTCCTCTGTCTTGCTTCCAGTCGAGCTTCCCTTTTCTATTTGTAGCTCAGATACACCTTGTTTCGGCCCATTGTGAGCAACCTCATGAGCAAGGTTGTTAAATTTGTTCATCAGACCATCAAGAGATCTGACAATCGAGGGGTTTACCATGGGGGAACCTATCTCTCTAACCATGTCGAAAGAAGAGAAACCAGATGCAAAAACTAAATCCCAAGAAAAAATGAGTTGAAATCAGTAAGAATCAAGGAAAAATGGTGAGGGAGGTTGAAGATGATGGTTGGCCATGAAGCCTGCACATGAGCCGAGAGAGTATGTGCTAACGTGCACCTCCCCCCAAGAATCACCTATTCATGCCTTTTTTTAAAGATAATAAAGTCATTTTATCCAAAAACTAGCTTTTAAAGCTCAAAAGCTATATTTTTTGGCTTGGTTTTTCAAACCATGATTTCAACAGCAAAAGCCAATTTTGTTTATCTGTTTGGCATTGCGTTTATTCTAAAAAGCAAATTTTGACCTCAAAAGCTATGCCACAAGCAATACTAAACGACGCCTGACTAAACCCAGAATTTTGTTGTTTAAACTAGTTATTAGTATTTTTTTTTTACAAAAAAAAAAAAATCACAGATTGAAAATAAAAAAAAGTTGCAGATGTTAGATTTCAAACTCCAAATCTACTAAATATCATTTCATAAGAGTGACTACATGAATAAACTGAGCCAAATTTCGAATCCAATTACTAGTATGCTTTATTATGCACTTATAGATCTCTGCCAAAGAAAAGGAAAGAAAGAAGTAACGACTACATTGTTAGTTATGCTGTCACTCTTAAAAAGTGACATCCAGCAGGTTTTAAATTCGAATTTCAATATCTGCAAACCCTTCACTTATCCCGAGCTGCAACCTCTTTTATACCAAAAAAAATAAAATTACGGTATACATATTTCATTACATAATTAATTTAAGTTGCAGAAACAGAGAGATTACTTTTGTATAATTTGTTACAAAATCCACTCTCAATCTCAAAGTTTTTTTTTTCCCTGAGGGTTCAAAATCCAATCTTAACTTGTATCAGCAATCTAGGTATTCTTCTGGGGTTGAGACATCAACTATCCAGAATAGAAGCCAAAGCAACAAGACCTATGCTTTCTCCAGTTACTCAACTTTTTGACATCATTTAGACCATTTTCATGGAACCCATTTGCCTTGATGGTTCCATTTCCATAGGAATTCAAAGCAACCTGGTTAGTCTCAATTGGTTTAGGTTTTGATACATTTTGCTGAGGTGATGCCGGTGCTACTTTATTATGGTTAACTTCCCTGGAAAAAGAATTTGATCCTGCAGACCTGCAGTACATCCACAGATCAACCAATATACTTCTTAGAATCTAACATGCCAATCATTTGAAAGTGTAATTTGGTTGACAAGAACAGATGGGAACAATGGGAAAGGCAAAAGGAAGAGAGGGGGACTTTATTCCTTATGTTGCTCCGACACTTTATTTTTCTTGAAGTACCCATGTCCGGTGCATATTCGGACATGGGTATGGGAATATGATCCCTTAAGAACCCTCCAAATACATGAAAAAATTTAGAATAAATCAAATATACCCGTGTCCAACAATCACACCCGAGTCCGAGTAACATAGTTATTCCCTACCACTTTCCCATTGAAAATAACATTTTCGCTCCCCAGTCTCCTCAACTTGATTAAATAAAGATATGCAATGAGATTTAGAATTCAGGGCATAGACTTGAATGTATTGAAAAAAAAAATGTGAAAATATCTTAACATGGTTACCTTGTGTCATTAATGTCACTGCTATTCCTGGAGTCACCTGAAGTCATCTCCAGACTCTCTGCAAACTTTTTGGAGGCGGCTTCGAGACCAACTATAACTTTTAAACAAACATTGTCTTCTGCAGCATAAGTTGAGTCCTTTACAACACTCTCTTTCGAATTTGGTGGTTCCTCATCGGAGAAACTAGAAGATCCGTATTGCCGCACTGTTGAAATGACCTTCTCCAGTGTTCCTAGAGCTTCTTCCACCTCTGGACGAATATAAATCCTTTTTTTGGCATTTACGCCATTTGTATCTTCACATTTATTGGTTGAACTTGAAGGTTGATTTGCAGCCTTAACGCCCGCCGCCAGGCATGTACTCTCTTCACTATCTTCTTCCTCAATTTCACCAAAAGCTTTTCTCTTTGTCTCTTCTGCTTTCTTCAATGGAGATTCACCAGCATGGTGATTAGCATGAACCTTCTGTTCGATATCATGCGTGTCATCTTGTGTGCCTTCAACTAAATTCTCATTAGGCAAAAGGTGGGATTCACTTTTCGGCTCTTGTACTTCAAGAACTTCACCTGATTTGTTACTGGAGTAAAGAGCTTCACATATTAGAGCAAACAGAGGGTCTACCAATGCCTTGCTGTAATCGTCATCGCACTTAGACACGGAAGCCACAGTCTGTAAGCCTTGTAAATGGGAAAAATGTGAGAGATTAATCGGTAGGATAGTAATAATCTGCATCATGAATAATGAAGTACCTAATCTAGACACCCTCAACAATGGAACCTTTTAAGATAAATAATCAGTTCGATCCATACGCTATTTCATTGCATGCTTTGACAAGCCAAATGAGTTACACTTATTGGTAGCATTTGAACAGAAAAAAATAATAATAAACTGGATACTTGCGGTAAATTAAGATGTCATGTCAGAAGAATGTGTGACCTTTTGATATAGTCTGAAACCATTTCCGACAAGCTGCCTTGCGATAAAGTTTACAAGGGATGGAGGGACAAAATCCAGCTTCATATCCATATTTGCTATTGTCCTACAAAATTAACAACATTTTAATATTTATAGGAGAAAAAGAAGAATATGAGATGAATATAACTTTCAAAAGGTTCTATGGGCAAAGTTTATACAGCCATAATTGCTATTGTCCTTATGGTATCTACAGACAATTTATTTGTCTCTTTCTTGCCTCCTAATTCCCCACCTGACTTGACATGTTAGAAAGAAAATACTTTGTAATGCATATTTGACACTTACTGCCACATAAGACAAGTTATGGAAAAATAGTATAGCTGTTTGAAATAAAACCCCAAATCCTTATGATTGGAAGTTGGAACCATATAATCAGCAAACAGGACAAAAACTGGTTATTTTATACAGTTAAACCAATTGCCCTGGCATTCAGGCTCTCTCTTAATCGTATCTCCAATCAAATGGAATCATCAGAAGACCAGTATTTAGCCAATGCCAACTCCGAATATATGAATATCTCCATTTAATGTCTGCTAGTCATATTTTGGGATATTTGAAAAATAACCTCCTCAAGCACATTATCTGTTCAGATTTCAAGTAACAGCAAGTGGCAGAGATATAATTATTGAAGATGTCTGCTATCTTAGCAGGTGAAACTCCTTTGGTGCTTGTATCAAGGACCTAAATCCTTTGACACTTTCTCTCATTGAAATGCATACGGCCACATCTACTTTCCTATTTTCGTATGACAACTTAAAGTACTACAACTCACCTAAAGTAGCTTCTTTCATTGTTCACCTTCTGCAAAGAAAAGCCTCCAACCATGTCAATTCTTACAACATCCTTTGCTTCAGGAATCCCATCATTAGTAAATCCATGAGTTGCTTTATCAATGCTGCTCACATCTGAGATCTAAAAGACAAAGTACAGAAATATTTAGATAAATTTCCCGATATATGGGAAGAAAGCAAATTGCAAAGGAGATGAAACCAAATATTTGAAGTGACTACCGTGTTAACAAAGAATGACAATCAGATCATCTTGAAAGTACTCAAAGAAAAAATAGTGTACTAGAGCCTCCCTAGCTGACAGTGGTCATGCAACCTTCACCCTTTCTTCCAAAAATACACAAACAAGTAAGCATTTTACAATTTCAGACTTCAACATAGTATTAAAGAAAAACGAAACGAATTTAAATAAACTTTATAGTTCTAGGCTTGACAAACCTCACTAGAGATATCTGTTCACCAATTCGGACCTTTTGCAAACAGGTGGAACTAGTTATTTTGAAAGATGGAAAGCTAGACTGAGGCCACCTGGGGAAATGTAAAAGAAGATTATTGTTGAAAACGTATACATTTTCACTTAAATTGGATGAAATCTTAAATCTACTGTATGTTATTGTAATGCATCAAGTACTCCCTTCCCCACCTCCATCATCCTTAAGTGGGAAATTCTCACCTATTATTTATAATTATACAAGTGTATTTACATGGACATACTTATTGTATTACTCAGGCAAGAAAAGACTAGAGATAGATGTCAACAAAACATTCTGATTTACAATAATTCAGCCATCCTAAGTTGAGAAAAAGCAATAAAAACATGGCAGCAACCTTAAAACAATAGCATCAACTTTTGACATTCTAGATGATGCCAATTATAGGAGTTAAAAACCAAAAGAAACATTTCAAGTGAAATGATATCGCTAGTGCACCATGGTTCCGGATCAGATCCAAAAATAAACAACTATAGAAGTGTACAGAGATTTTCTTTAACAAGAACACACGCAACTACGAAGTCATCCATACACAACATATTACTTCAACGGAGGATAAAAAAAAGAATGAAAGTACGCAGGTTACTCTGTTTTACCAGTCAATATGTAGCATGTTAATTCTACATTGGAACCAAGTGCAAAAATGGAAACAATTCTCACCATTTCTGGTAGAGGGCTGACTCCCAATAGATACATAAACCTGCAATGAAGTGTACAGCTCATTTAAAAGTTTCTTATACAATCATGCCTAGTATTTAAAAGTCTTAAATTAATTTCATAATCTTTTGCTCATGATTTAGGATGAATTTCAAAAAATACTTAAAGTATGAGCTGAACTTACAAGCATCCAAAGGCCCATCTAGATAGCCTTCAACAAGTAATGTATGAAACGGAGTGCCATGAAGTCCTTCACGGTACATAACACGGAACTCTTCATTATCATGCTTCAACTGTCAAAGAAGTTGGCTATGCATTTTAGTGAAAATAATCACAAATTAGAACATAAAAACTTTATTCCAATCGAATATGCTTAATAAAGCCATTGATATAAGAGAACTAGGGGGAATAATGCTAATAAAGCATACTTTCCATTCACCATGTGTCGTTTCACTGGATTTTGACACCTGATGATCATCAATAGAAGTACTCCCTAACATGTCAAGAAAATTTGATACTTCCTGAGCCCTTTTGTTCAGTAAATCTTCACTAAATTCTGTAACCAAAAAAATAGAAGAAAATGTTTGACAATATATACTCCAAAAAAAACTCTATTTTTAGTAAGTAATGTGCATAGAGGGATTTTAAGTGCACGTATCATGGCTGCTTAAATGGATAAATAGTAAAAGTGGAAGAAATACTCTAACCTTCTTTCTCATCTTGTGCATATCGTAAAATCTGATTCCTGACAAGGGTTTTAAGCCTCTCTGAATCGGTCAGTTCAGCAGAGGACAGCGTCTTGTCCAGTCTCTCTCTGTATTGAGAGATTGCCCTTTTCCTTTCCATATTTACATATGTAAGCAAACAGCATCCAGCTCCCTCTCAAACACTCCAATTCCAAGGTGCAACGAACCTTGGCAGTTGCAACTACAAACCAAACTTGTTATGATCTTCTCGGTTTTTACAATTTTAAACACATGCATTTAATAGTAAATTATCAGTCAAAACCTATGTTGTTCCGACTCTTCAATTTTCTTGAAGTACCCCGTGTCCGACACCCGAGTCCGACATATATCCAAACATGGGTATGGGGATATGACCCTCCAAGGACCCTCTAAATACATGAAAAAACTTAGAAAAAATTAAATATACCCGTATTGGACAGATACCCATATCCGACACTCACACCCGAGTCCGAGTAACATAGGTCAAAACAGTTAATGACTGCTCCAACAAAAAAATCATGAACAAAATTGGTTTCTATTTTAATATCCAAGAGTTCAAAAGTATTCTGTAGAATATGCAACAGTGGAAGACAATGTTCATTAAGTTCATACATTAAAATCTCCATGTGATTATACAATCATAAAGCTTCACTTACAAAAACATTAACATCTCTATGCAAATAAGATCAAAGACAAACTAAATTAAAGGAAACAATCAACTGACATAGAGAAAACTGCAAAAGCTTCTGGGACCATGGCTGATAGGAATACTATAAAACAAGAACATAAAACCATTAAAAACTCCCCCAAGATAATACAACGAACTAAACAGTTAGCTAGCTCCATATCAAAAACATTCATGCCTCTAACCTCATAACTTAAGAGCAACAAAATGAAAGGAAAAATAACAACTTTGCAAGGAAAGAAGAAACCAAATTATACATAAGAAAAATCATCTTTTAACCAATATTCTTAGTCAAAGCAAAACATAAACAGACATTGAAATGAAAGCAAGCAAAGATGTTCAACTTACATGAAGTTAAATAAAAATGAAACCAAAAAATCTGTTCTCCAAGGGAAATTCTAAAATGAACCCAGAATGAGACCACCAACCCAGAAAAATGATGCAGATCTCAATGAAAAATTCACTTCCTTTAAAGCTCTAACAAATCTCTATAATATGTTGATCATGTTTAAAAAAGGAAGAGACAAAAAGCCACTTGATTCAGACCGCCTAGACGCAAGACGAACATGGTTTTTCTTGGGTATAACGGATACACGACACTCGGCAGAATCACCAATGTATATTTGTTTGAGATTAATAATAATTTGGAAAAGTATTTTCAATATTCCTTTTGATAAAGTTATTTGACTAGTACTTATATAGAATTATAGATCATATTAATTAGCTTTAATTATTAAAGAAAATTTTCTTTTATAGTAAAAATAAATAATTTTCTCTCTTCTCTTGAGAATTATACATTTATAATTTTTAGAATTAAAAAAATCAGATTTGATTAATTAATTTTATTATATGTCATTTTAAAGAAAAGTACAATCTCATTTCTGTAGCTGAAAAGAATTTTTTTAAATATAAGATACTATATCTTAATTTGTTATAATTTTTCAATTCAAGAAAAAAGCTTTACAATTGATATGGAAGCCATGTCTTATAAACTATAATGAAGTATTGATAAATATAACTCATTTCAAATTATAAGACATATAAATTCTTTCATTTTTTAAAAATTTACATTCGCATCATGAAAATATGTTTTAGAAATGGCTAAAATAACAAAAAATCCTAAATTTTATCATTTTACTTAAGTAAGTCTGTATACTTTTATTGTATCCAAATAAAATTTAACATTTAATTTGCATCTAAATAAATTTTTAATTTTTAATTTTTACTCAAATAAGTCCTTAACCTTTAATTTATATATATATATATATATATATATATATATATATATATAAACAGGAACGTGAATAATCTTTTGAACTGAAAAAAATACTTATTGTTATTTATTATATTATTAATTTATCATTTTAATTTTTTTGTTATTAATAAGATTTATCTAATTTATAAAAATAAAAAATTAGTTTTATTAAAATACTTTTGTTAAATGGATTAATTTGATAATAAAAAAAATTAAAGTTTATATGAAATTGCTTTATCTTAAAAGTTTAAATTTTTCATTAACCTTGAAAAGTAAATCAATTTATTTAGTATGAATAAAAGATAATTAAAACTTATATTAAATTTTTTATATTCATAATTAATTTTGCATTGATATTAAAATAATAAACTCTATAATAATTTGATATAATAATTTACATATGAAACAAATTTTATCAAACTTTAATTAATTTACACTTTATTAGTTTATTTAATTTTAAAATATACAACTATATATTTAAAAATATATAAAGCAACGAGTATTTACATGTGATAATATCTTCGTCTATTCTTAAATTAGGACCTCCTTTAAAAATTCTATCCAAAAATATAAATTAAAAAAAAAATTCACTTGAATAAAAATAATTAACACATCATTATTTTATTTTTTTTCATTCTGTCAGTTTTACATGTCCATATCAAAATTTAGACGGTTTTTCATTAACACTATTACCAATTTTATTTCTTTGCACCAATTTCAGACATATAAGGATTAACTTAGTCATTTTTAAAGTATAGAGATTAAAATACACTTTTGACTATAGTACAATGACTATTTAAGTGCTTTAACTTGGATGCAAAAACAGATTATAGTTAGATAAAAATAAAAATGAGCATTAAAAACGTTAATTTAAAAATGTATTAATAAATGATTTTTATATATATTTTAATAATATTTAAATTTTGAATTTGTTTAAAATATTATTTTATATATCTATTTAAATACTTTAATTAATTAACTAATTGTTATAAAATTATATAAATTTATTTATTATATTAAGTGAATACATAATTAAAAAACTTTTAAATAAAAAATTAAAAAGTAAATTAAAAATAATTTTAAATAAAAAAACAGGCAGAGGTGGGATTTTATTCTCACCGGAGGGTCTAGGAGGGGCAAAGGGCAAGGGCACTGATTGTAACTGCACGAGCGGTGCAATCCAAATGCACCGTGGATGCACCGCACGGTGCAGTTCAAATGAAGAGTCAGCCAGTCCTGCAGCTTTGTCTTCTCAACATTTAAAGCATGACTTCATCTCTGGGAGAGAAGTTGAGGAATGCAATTTACAACACAAGGAAATAGTAAAAACCAGCAAACGGTTTGGAACAACCAGAAAACTGCAGGATCAAGTCAACTGAACAAAAACATAATACAAATCTTCAAATTCTAGAGCCTGGAGATCAATCAGTAGTTGATTCAGCATCAAAATATTACCACTGCAGTAAGAAATGGGGTAAGTTCCAAAACCCAAAATACTTGTCACCAAGATTTCAAAAACCTTGGTGAAGATCAAAGACTTCAAACATCTTTAGCTAAACCAAACAAATCAATATACCCAGATTCATTAGGTTTAGGAGAGGTTTCCTTCTGAGGATGACCTTCAATGGGTATTCCTCGCCTTATAGACGGTGCTGATGAAGATCCCCTGCCATAAAAATCTCCAAAAGCGTCAAAGAAACTATTTTTCATCTCCTCAGCAGCTTCAAAGAAATGGTTAACCCCACCAAAAAAGTGGCGTTCAATTGCCTCCATGTCACTTTGTAACCCGGGAAAATCAAATGAACCTTCCAAATGTGATCCTGACGAGAAATTCCCTTTTAGAACTTGCTCTGTAACATCATCCTCAGTATACTCTTTGTTGGATTGCAGCACCTCAACAGGCCTAATTTAAACATGCAGAAACATGTAGTTAAAAGTCACATACAGTGATCAAGCTAAAGGTCAATGAACATTATAAGTTCCTGTATCTAATTCCAAACATAAATGACAGAATAGACCATTTCAAAAGGATATTAACCATTTGTACCAAAAAAAAGAAGATATTAGCCATTTCCACCAAAGTTTTGCAGCAGTCTCCACAAAGAATAATAAGTTTGTACGAATAATACTAAATCATTGCATGAATTGTGCAAGAATGACATGAGAAGAAAGAAACATAGTGCATATTTCTTTGTATTGATCACTTGTCAAGGACAGCCTGCTGACTGTCCAGCAACAGAGCCATAACATAAACAGTAAGTCATATTATCGGGCAACTCCATCCACGACAAGGTCTTGGTCGGGGGCTTCGATAATAGCATCTACAGTCATCACAATGAAGAGATAAAAGAATCAGATATTTGTATTTCATCCATCTTGGAGCATCATTATTGGTGGAGACACACATGCATGTATGTATTAAATAGTGTCAATTAAGCAACCTATCTAGTCCCAGATTTTTCACATAAAAAAAAAAAAAAAAGTCAACTAAGTTATTTTCAATTTTATTCCACTTTCTACTAAACTAAAAACAGCTCAGGCTGATTGACATAAAAATATACCATTATCTCAACATATCCTGATCCTCTGCATGCCCCTCTCCCTCTCCACCCAATACAAGTTTGTTACTAAACATGATAGTCAGACCATCTTTACCTTTCCTTCTAGATCTTATCAACATGTCCAACACTTCCAAATTTCATCTTTTTCTATCACTACCTGCTTTTTTCATTGCTTCCCTGGATGAAAAATCTGGAATGAGCAATGTTGTCAAGGACGTTAGGCACACTCTAAGCGCTAAATTTGTATTGCCTCAGGCGCAAGTCACAAAAAAAGCGCTCTCCTGAGTGAAATAAAGCGCAATATGCATATATGTGTGGTTTTGTCTGTGTATCTGGGTATATATATAAAATAAGCTTAAGTATATAATTTTAATAATAAACTCTAAAGAGTGATCCAATTTATCTTACAAAACCTGCAAAACTTTCTTTTTCTTTTGTTGGCCAATATGTATGATTTCTTTAAGATCCTATGTTTGTTGTTGAATACTTAAACATTGAGAAGTAGAGAGATTGATATTATCTCTTTTTTACAAGTAAAGGTACAATTAATGGAGAAAAAACAAAAATTAAACAGAACTTCAATCAAGCAGGCCTTTTTTGCGCCTACCGTCTTACAAAAAAACACGCCTAGATGCACCAAGCGTGCGTCTGATCAAATACGTCTCGTTCGAAAGGGTATGAGGCGCTTTTGTTGTCTAGTGCCTAGACACACGCCTTAATAACACTGGAAATGAGAGCAAAAGCACTAACATTCTCCCAAAGAAAATCGATGGATGGTTTCCATTAGATAGAAAAAAGTTAGCTGGTCCTGTTTAAGCATTTTCACAATCTTTACTCAAGATTTGGAACACCAACCATGACAAAAGCAAACAGTTTAGTATAAAAACAGCCTACAAGCACAATTTTGTACATAGTTTCACTAGTTCAAGAGAACAACAACTGATCATAAGAAACGTACCCCATAAGCAAATGTTATAATCATAACCTATAAACAATTCCTTCTCTCTCTCTCAGCCAACAAAATCAAGAGGAATTGAAATGAAAATTTAACTTTTAAATACATGTATATAATTACTATTGTTTCTGCATAACAAGTTCACATTATTAAACTCTTTCACATTCGAACATTTTGTCGAATGCAAGCTTTCCTAACTAAAAGCAACTAATTTTGCAGCAATATATTCCAATAAGGCTTTTAATTGAGCCAAGAATTTATGATCAAAATTAATTAGTTTAAATTAGCTTATGTTTGGATTGGGGTAGGGAGAGGGAAAAGAAAGTAAAGCAAGGGAAAATGGAAAACCTTTGCCTTGCTTTCCCTTGTTTGGATATAAACAAAAAATTATAAAGGAAAGTGAGGGGAGTTGAGCACCTCTCACTTTCCCTCAAATATTCAATTTTTTAATTACCCAAATTGGGGAAAATGGTAGGAAAGGAAAAGGTTAAAATATTTTTACTTATAAAATAACTTTTATATCCTTAATTTTTTTTTTCAATTTTCAAAAATCATTATAATTCATTACCTTTTTAATTCATTCAACAATTTTTTTTTTCTTTATTTTATACTTGGTTTTAATTTTCTCTCATTTTATTATTATTTCATATTTTTTATTTTAAAAAAAATAAAAAATAAAAAATAAAAAAGACAAAAACAAATGAAAATATATATATAATAATGGAGCTTTTTAAAACTATAATAAAATAATAATAATACTTATACAAATTTATAATAAATTTTATCCTAATAAATTCCAGTCATACATTTTTTATAAATAATGTTGATATTTGATTTTTTTATTTTATTTTAGTTTATAAATAATTTTAATATTATATGTTATTTTATAAAAAAGTTATAATTGAAAATTTTTATTATAATAAATTATTTTCTTTCCTTTATACTTTTTAACCAAACAATCTTTAACCAAAAAATGGTTGTTAGAATTCCTTTCAGTTTCTTTATTAATTTTAACTATCCAAACAAGAAGTACATGTACTTTTTTTTCCTCAACCTTCCTCTCTTTTATTTTCCTTTCCTTTTATTTACTATTGTGTATCCAAACATAGCTAGGATATTTTTTTGCAATGATAACAACAGTTTTCCGGAGCTTAAAATTAAAAAATTCCAACAATAAACAAATAGAAAAACGTAAAAAAAAAAAAAGAAGATTAAATGTTTGATTAATTTACCTTCCAAGGCATTCTTTGAGAACTTCTTCAATTTTCTCACACTTTCGGACGAACTTTCCGGGCTCGACTTCTTCGGTCTTGCACTGCGACCGCACCACCTTCCTGGTGGAGCACCGACCGCCGTCGCGAGCGGTTGATTCGACGGCGTCCTGTGGTTCGTCTTTCCACACCCAACCCATTATTTTTTTCCTCTAGAATTTTATTTTATTAGTTCGCCGTTATTTGTTAACGGTGAAAAAAAGAAAATAATGAAATTCGTTTGTTTGGGTCTGTGAAGGAGAAAGTGATACACTTACCTTATATGGCAGGTGAAAATATCGACACACCAATCATAGATTGACACGCATTGTACTCGAAACATCTTTGGTTTTTCGGGTAATGGGGCGGATTTGGAGCTTTTCTTGGGCCAAACGTAAGCCCAACTATAATGGTTGACATTTAGATATGGGCATTGGCCCAACGATTTCCAATTTTATGCTTTTTTCTTTCAAAAAATTTGGTTTATTGATATATATATATATATATATGTCATTTGTTTATTTTATTAATAAAAGCAATAATTTTACTTTTTATCATTTGATGTTTTTTAATAAAAGTTCGTCTTTGATACACTGATAGTAGAGTTTTTTAACTTCACAAGCGGTGTTAAAAAATTATCACATGTCTCATTATTTATTTATTATTTTTTTATTATACCCTAGAAAGTATGTGTCACCCTAATAAACTTACTTTCAACTGACAATATATGAGATAATTTATCTTCTAACAATATTAGTTAACCATAAAATTTTACTTTATCAAGTAATAACTTTCGAAAACATAAAAAGTAGAAATAATAAGAAGAAGAAGAAAGTAAACCATAAAATTAGGGATGACAATGGAACGAGACGGGGGTGGAAATTTCCTTATCCATCTCCGCCCCACTCTACATGGATGTTGGAAACCTCCACTTCCATGGATGTAGGTTACATCCAAAACTGTTCCACGGTATTCCACTCCGCTACATCCCAATTTTTATAAATTATTTTTAACTTAATATTGTAAAAAATTATATTATCATTTATTCATGAACATAATTTTAGTACATAAAATTCTTTAATATATATAATATACATATATATACTTTTAATATATATATATAATATTAATATATATGATTTTAGTATATATCTAATATATATATACTAAAAATATAATATAAAATATTTTAAGAGATAAGATAGTAATTTCAAAAAACAGGGCGGAATAGAACAAACATTTACCAAAACCACCCTGCACCCGTTTTTCAAAAAATCTCCATTCGGAGCAGATCAATACGAATCCATCGGTCGAATTGGGTTTTGCCATCCCTACATAAACTAACAACCAATTTAACTTTAGTATTTATTTATGATTATTGTTATGTAACCATAAAAATGATGATTATTCATAATCTATGCTTACTTAAATAAACTGGCTAGTGAATTTCAGATGTAAAAGATCAGAACCGTGAATTTAGTAGCAATTTTTTGCTTGCAAACTGAATGTGATTGACTAAACCAAGAATTTTGTTGTTTAAACTAATTATTAGTATGTCTTTTTTTAATATAAAAAAAATAAAAAATCACAGGTTGAGAATAAAAAATTTACAGATGTTAGGTTTCAAACTCCAAATCTACTAAATATCATTTTATAAGAGTGACTGCATGAATAAACTGAGCCAAACTCCAAATTCAATTACTAATATTCTTTATTATGCACTTATGCATCTCTGCCAAAGAAAAGGAAAGAAAGAAGTAACGACAACATTGTTGGTTCATGCTGTCACTCTTAAGAAGTAACATCTAGTAGATTTAAAATTCGAATTTCAATATCTAAAATCCCTTCACTTATCCCGAGCTGCAACCTCCTTTATACCAAAAAAAATAAAATTACGGTACACATATTACACTACATAATTAATTTAAGTTACAGAAAAAGAGGGATTATTTTTGTATAAGATGTTACAAAATCCACTCTCAATCACAAAGTCTTTTTGTTTTTGCTGAGGGTTAAAAATCCAATCATAACTTCTATCAGCAATTTAGGTATTCTTCTGAGGTTGAGGGCATCAGCTACCCAGAATAGAAGCCAAAGCAACAAGATCTATGCTTTCTCCAGTTACTCAACTTTTTGACATCATTTAGACCATTTTCATGGAACCCATTTGCCTTGATGGTTCCATTTCCATAGGAATTCAAAGCAACCTGGTTAGTCTCAATTGGTATTGGTATTGATACATTTTGCTGAGGTGATGCCGGTGCTACTTTATTATGGTTAACTTCCCTGGAAAAGGAATTTGATCCTGCAGACCTGCAGTACATCCACACATCAACCAATTTACTCTTAGAATCTAACATGTCAATCATTTGCAAGTGTAATTTGGTTGGCAAGAACAGAGGGGGACTTTATTCCCATATGTCGACTCTTCATTTTTCTTAAAGTACTCGTGTTCGACACTCGTGTCCGACACATATTCGGAAATGAGTATTGGCGTATGATCCTCCAAGGAGGCAAGGACCCTCGAAATACATGAAAAAATTTAGAATAAATCAAATATACCGTCCGACACTCACACCCGAGCCCGAGTAACATAGTTATTCCCTACCACTTTTCCATTGAAAATAACATTTCCGCTCCCGAGTCCCCTCAACTTGATTAAATATGGATATGAAATGAGATTTAGACTTCAGGAGTTCAGGGCATAGACTTGAATTTATTGAAAAAATATGTGAAAATATCTTAACATGGTTACCTTGTGTCATTAATGTCACTGCTATTCCTGGAGTCATCTGAAGTCATCTCCAGACTCTCCGCAAACTTTTTGGAGGCGGCTTCAAGACCAACTTCAACTTTTAAACAACCATTGTCTTCTGCAGCATAAGCTGAGTCCTTTACAACACTCTCTTCCGAATTTGGAGGTTCCTCATCGGAGAAACTAGAAGATCCGTATTGCCGCACTACTGAAATGACCTTCTCCAGTGTTCCTAGAGCTTCTTCCACCTCTGGACGAATATAAATACTTTTTTTTAGCATTTACGCCATTTGTATCTGCAAATTTATAGGTTGAACTTGAAGGTTGATTTGCAGCATTAACGCCCTCCGCCAGGCATGTACTCTCTTCACTATCTTCTTCCTCAACTTCACCAAAAGCTTTTCTCTTTGTCTCTTCTGCTTTCTTCAATGGAGATTCACCAGCATGGTGATTAGCATGAACCTTCTGTTCGATATCATGCGTGTCATCTTGCGTGCCTTCAACTAAATTCTCATTAGGCAAAAGGTGGGCTTCACTTTTCGGCTCTTGTACTTCAAGAACTTCACCTGATTTTTTACTGGAGTAAAGAGCTTCACATATTAGAGCAAACAGAGGGTCTCCCAATGCCTTGCTGTAATCTTCATCGCACTTAGACACGGAAGCCACAGTCTGTAAGCATTGTAAATTGGAAAAATGTGAGAGATTAATTGGTAGGATAGTAATAATCTGCATCATGAACAATGAAGGTCCTAATCTAGACACCCTCAGCAATGGAACCTTTTAAGATAAATAATCAGTTCGATCCATCCGTTATTTGATTGCATGCTTTGACAAGCCAAATGAGTTACACTTATTGGTAGCATTTGAACAGAAAAAAAAATAATAGACTCGATACTTGTGGTAAATTAAGATGTCATGTCAGAAGAATGTGTGACCTTTTGATAGAGTCTGAAACCATTTCGGACAAGCTGCCTTGCGATAAAGTTTATAAGGGATGGAGGGACAAAATCCAGCTTCATATCCATATTTGCTATTGTCCTACAAAATTAACAACATTTTAATATTTATAGGAGAAAAAAGAAGAAAATGAGAGGAATATAACTTCCAAAAGGTTCTATGGGCAAAGTTTATACAGCCATAATTGCTATTGTCCTTATGGTATCTACAGACAGTTTATTTCTCTCTTTCTTGCCTCCTAATTCACCACCTGACTTGACATGTTAGAAAGAAAATACTTTGTAATGCATATTTGACACTTACTGCCACATAAGACAAGTTATGGAAAAATAGTATAGCTGTTTGAAATAAAACCCCAAATCCTTATGACTGGAAGTTGGAACCATATAATCAGCAAACAGGACAAAAACTGGTTATTTTATACAGTTAAACCGATTGCCCTGGCATTCAGGCTCTCTCCTAATCGTATCTCCAATCAAATGGAATAATCAGAAGACCAGTATTTAGCCAATGCCAACTCCAAATATATGAATATCTCCATTTATTGTCTGCTAGTCATATTTTGGGATATTTGAAAAATAACCTCCTCAAGCACATTATCTGTTCAGATTTCAAGTAACAGCAAGTGGCAGAGATATAATTATTGAAGATGTCTGCTATCTTAGCAGGTGAAACTCCTTTGGTGCTTGTATCAAGGACCTAAATTCTTTGACACTTTCTCTCATTGAAATGCATACGGCCACATCTACTTTCCTATTTTCGTATGACAACTTAAAGTATTACAACTCACCTAAAGTAGCTTCTTTCATTGTTCACCTTCTACAAAGAAAAGCCTCCAACCATGTCAATTCTTACAACATCCTTTGCTTCTGGAATCCCATCATTAGTAAATCCCTGAGTTGCTTTATCAATGCTGCTCACATCTGAGATCTAAAAGACAAAGTAAAGAAATATTTAGATAAATTTCCAGATATATGGGAAGAAAGCAAATTGCAAAGGAGATGAAACCAAATATTTGAAGTGACTACCGTGTTAACAAGAATGACAATCAGATCATCTTGAAAGTACTCAAAGAAAAAATAGTGTACTCAAAGAAAGAATGAAAGTACGCAGGTTACCAGTCAATATGTAGCATGTTAATTCTACTTTGGAACCAAGTGCAAAAATGGAAACAATTCTCACCATTTCTGGTAGAGGGCTGACTCCCAAGAGGTACATAAACCTGCAATGAAGTGTACAGCTCATTTAAAAGTTTCTTATACAATCATGCCTAGTATTTAAAAGTCTTAAATTAATTGCATAATCTTTTGCTCAGGATTTAGGATGAATTTCAAAAAATACTTAAAGTATGAGCTGAACTTACAAACATCCAAAGGCCCATCTACATAGCCTTCAACAAGTAATGTATGAAACGGAGTGCCATGAAGTCCTTCACGGTACATAACACGGAACTCTTCATTATCATGCTTCAACTGTCAAAAGAAGTTGGCTATGCATTTTAGTGAAAATAATCACGAATTAGAACATAAAAACTTTATTCCAATCGAATATGCTTAATAAAGCCATTGATATAAGAGAACTAGGGGGAATATTGCTAATAAAGCATACTTCCCCATTCACCATGTGATGTTTCACTGGATTTTGACACCTGATGATCATCAACAGAAGTACTCCTTAACATGTCAAGAAAATTTGATACTTCCAGAGCCCTTTTGTCCACTAAATCTTCATTAAATTCTGTAACCAAAAAAAAAAAAGAAATTAGAAGAAAATGTTTGACAATATATACTCCAAAAAAAAAAAAAACTGTATTTTTAGTAAGTAATGTGCATAGAGGGATTTAAAGTGCACATATCATGGCTGCTTAAATGGATAAATAGTAAAAGTGGAAGAAATACTCTAACCTTCTTTCTCATCTTGTGCATATCGTAAATTCTGATTCTTGACAAGGGTTTTAAGCCTCTCTGAATCGGTCAGTTCAGCAGAGGACAGCGTCTTGTCCAGTCTCTCTCTGTATTGAGAGATTGCCCTTTTCCTTTCCATATTTACATATGTAAGCAAACAGCATCCAGCTCCCTCTCAAACACTCCAATTCCAAGGTGCAACTAACCTTGCAAGTTGCAACTACAAACCAAACTTGTTACGATCTTCTCGGTTTTTACAATTTTAAACACATGCATTTAATAGTAAATTATCAGTCAAAACCTATGTTGTTCTGACTCTTCAATTTTCTTTAAGTACCCGTATACGACACCCGAGTCCGACATATATATATCCGGACATGGGTATGGGGTATGACCCTCCAAGGATCCTCTAAATACATGGAAAAAATTAAATATACCCGTATCTTACACATACCCATATCCAACACTCACACCCGAATCCGAGTAACATAGGTCAAAACAGTTAATGACAGCTCCAACCACAAAAATCATGAACAAAATTGGTTCTATTTTAATATCCAAGAGTTCAAAAGTATTCTGTAGGATATGCAACAGTGGAAGATAATGTTCATTAAGTTGATACATTAAAATCTCGATGTGATTATACAATCATAAAGCCTCACTTACAAAAACATTAACATCTCTATGCAAATAAGATCAAAGACAAACTAAATTAAAGGAAACAATCAACTGACATAGAAAAAACTGCTTTCATGAGATTGATTGAGTGTAAACACTTTACCACTACTTTAAAGAGTGAAAATCATGAGAGTATCCCATGTGAGAAGTTGAGATTAAGTTTGAATATTCACTATTTTTATTGAAATATGTTATATTACTATTGGCTTAACTCAAACTATTTACATTCAATAATGATTTTTTGTGAAATTCTTTAAGCTATTGATTAGTTTATAAGACTTGTTCAAAGATTGTATCTAATTTATATTGAAAGGAATAGGAGTAACTATTTTTAGTGTATATTAGTTTATTTTTATTTTAGTTTTTCAATGTTTGTGGATATCGTTCTAGTAAACTCTCACGAGACTAAACTCGTCCACTAGGGACACTTAAGGGTTTAAAGGATTGTGTTACATGCTAAGTGCCACCGTGATTCCTACGAAAGTGAATTAGATTTTTAAAAAAAAAAAATTTATTTAGTTTTGCTCGAGGATTAGCAAAAAGCTAAGTGTGGGGGTATTTGATAAGCTCATAAAATATATATTTTATACTTTTCTACCTTTAGTTTTTGTTATGTTTTTTATCTTTATCTTGTTTACTTATATTATATTTTTGAATTCTAGATATATTTAAGGAGAATGAAGTCAAAAGATGTCGATAATGATGGTAAAGAACTTATAAAATCATAATCACAAGATGGAAGAAGACTCGGGAGTCAAAAAGATCAATTTCTTGTTGCAAAGCAATCAGACAGATTTGACTTCTGGAGCTTGTTGCAAGAAAAACATGATGTTAAAGTCTTTATTTAAGAAATTTCCTCTTGACTTTTGAATCTGACTTGAATACCTTTCCAATAGTAGTTTACACGCCCAAATCGGACAAGAAATGGTCATCCAAATCAACCGAACAAGTGTGAGACGATGCAACAGAAAAATGGGAGATAGAATGCCCGATGTCGCGGCGCCCAAAAACCGGGAAAAACCATGAAAAAAATTGGAAAAACGTGATTTTTATGCCTCCTGACTTACTTGTATGGCAAAGGCTTATTCTCAGGGTTTTAAAACTCTACAAATACCATCTTTTGAGCCACAAACTAGATATCTTTTGAGCAGACTCAAAGACCATCATTAATTTTCTTCTTCTTCTCCAATCTTTTATTTTATTTTTGGTTTTATGTATATATCATCTATGCCCATGCCTATGCCTATGCTAAGCTAAATTTCTTTTTGGTTAAAGGTGATTTCAAAGCCCTAGACATATTTTGTAATTAATTTTTAGATTTTATCTATCATTGGTTTTTTTATCAAAATTACTTATATTCTTCCATAAGAATTGTTTATAATATTGTCTTGATTTGTTTAGGTTGCAAACTAGATAAATCTTGATAATTATCTAATGCTAGTTTAAGAGTCTTGATCTGTGTAATTATCTTGATTTCCTATTCAATAGTAGCAATTTGTAATACATGATTATGTTGGATTTTCAAGAATTGCAATGTGGAATATAACCTAAGTTGAACAATCCGAGTTTACGTGTTTGTTGCTTAGATTAACATATCTTTCTCATCATAAAACTGTTATTAAATTGAATTTAGAGAGCTTATTCTAGGTTATTTGATAATTAGATATCAAATAGAGAGCTTATTCTATTTAACGACAAACTAAGTAAAGATTGGAGTAGCAGAGCTTTTTGTTATCTACGGTTGTTAATTTTGATAGCTAATTGATGTTGATAGATTTGAAATTGATTCTGAATGATGTCTAGTGGTGGAGAATGAAACCTTAACCATACTTCTCTTATATTTGATTTTCTCCTATTTATTTGCTTTTTACTTATCTTGTTTTCTTTACTTTTAATTATTTCAAAATCCTCTTTTCCTTTATTTTCTTTTCTTGTTCTTTGAATTGAAGTAATAAACTAATAATTTATAAATTTAAACTCAATTGTTGATGACTCAACCCTTGCTAACTACTATACTTATAATTGATTCTTTTAATTCAAGGTTAGATAAGATATACTCTTTTGGGTGTATCAGTCGGTCCTGTTTAAGCATTTTCACAATCTTTACTCAAGCTTTGAAACACCAACCATGACAAAAGCAAACAGTTTAGTATAAAAACAGGCTACAAGCACAATTTTGTACATAGTTTCACTAGTTCAAGAGAACAACAACTGATCATAAGAAACGTACCCCATAAGCAAATGTTATAATCATAACCTATAAACAATTCCTTCTCTTTCTCTTTCAGCCAACAAAATCAAGAGGAATTGAAATGAAAATTTAATTTATAAATACATGTATATAATTACTATAGTTTCTGCATAACAAGTTCACATTATTAAACTCTTTCACATTCGAATATTTTGTAGAATGCAAGCTTTCCTAACTAAAAGAAACTAATTTTACAGCAATATATTCCAATAAGGCTTTTAATTGAGCCAAGAATTTATGATCAAAATTAATTAGTTTAAATTAGCTTATGTTTGAATTGGAGTAGGGAGAAGGAAAGTAAAGCAAGGGAAAATGAAAAACCTTTGAGTTGCTTTCCCTTGTTTGGATATAAAAAAAAAATTAATAAAGGAAAGTGAAGGGAGTTGAGCACCCCTCACTTTCCCTTGTTTGGATATAAAAATAAATAAATAAATAAAGGAAAGTGAAGGGAGTTGAGCACCCCTCACTTTCCCTCAAATGTTTAATTTTTTAAGTACCCCAAATTGGAGGAAATGGTAGGGAAAGAAAAAGGTTAAAATATTTTTACTTATAAAATGACTTTTATATGCTTAATTTTTTTTTTTTCAATTTTCAAAAATCATTATAATTCAGTACCTTTTTAATTCATTCAACAAAATTTTTTCTTTATTTTATACGTGGTTTTAATTTTCTCTCATTTTATTATTATTTTATATTTTTTTTAAAAAAATAAAAATAAACAAGACAAAAACAAATATAAAAATGAAAAAATATCTATAATAATGGAGCTTTTTAAAACTATAATAAAATACTAATAATACTTATACAAATTTATAATAAATTTTATCCTAATAAATTCCAGTCATACATTTTTTATAAATAATTTTGATTTTTGATATTTTTTTATTTTAGTTTATAAATAATTTTAATATTATATGTTATTTTATAAAAAGGTTATAATTGAAAATTTTATTATAATAAATTATTTCTTTTTCTTTACACTCTTTAACCAAACAATGGTTGTTACAATTCCTTTCACTTTTTTTTTTATTATTATTATTAATTTTAACTATCCAAACAAGAGGTACCCATTTCTTTCCTCAACCTTCTTCTCTTTTATTTTTCTTTCTTTACTATTGTGTATCCAAAGATAGCTAGGATATTTTTTTGCAATGATAACAACAGTTTCCGGAGCTTAAAATTAAAAAATTCCAACAATAAACAAATAGAAAAACGTAAAAAAAGAAGAAGATTAAATGTTTGATTAATTTACCTTCCAAGGCATTCTTTGAGAACTTCTGTTACATTTAAATTTCTATGGATGAGAATAGGGTGATAGAAAAACCTGGAAGAAGACAGGAGAGCTGAGGAAGAAGAAGTCTCCCGAGCACTTACTAGAATATGTATCAAGAACAGAACAGAGTTGAGAGAGATAAGAATCGGAAAAATCTTGCATATCAATTCTCAGGGGTGTACATTGGTTTATATACATCAGAATTCAAGAATTAGCTAACTACTAACTGTTAACAGCAAAGCTAACTTCCTAACAGTTTGTAACGGTACTAACAACCTCAAGAATAACAAAAATAACAGAAATTGAGACTGTAACTATCCTTCTTGATTTTCCTTATATCAATACCTCCATCTCGAGAACAGCCTTGTCCTCAAGGCTGAAAATGTGGAAATTTCTGTTGTAAGTCAAACAGATACTCTCATGTGACGTCTTCCGGAAAAGAATTTGCCTAGTGAACTAAGACCTGTGTAGCATGCCTGTTTCCACATTGTACTGATGGAGACTCAATTAAGAGTTGTAAACCCAAGTGCAGGTTATGTTCAAGTAATAAATTCTCGGGTGTCCGAGGTCAAACCACAGGGAAGCGTATTAGTAAGTATAAGTTTATAAATATATAAGAAAAAGAAAGTAAACAAGATATTAGAGAACAAAATAAACAAAATAACATAAAAGAAATTAAACAAAAAAACAATAAGAAAAGATGTTGAGGTTAGAGAATCCACTCTTGGTGTTATGCTAAGATTAATCTTGTTTTATTACACAATTGAAATTCACACATAAGGGAGGTTCCAATCGGAAGGTTTAGCAATTCAGTCCAAATTGTCCAACGTCCATAGCATATGATATTATGTTCATTTGGTGTCCTCAAAACTCATAAAAAGAGTCCAAGCATTCCTTATGCCAAGGTATATGTCTACAACAAATCAAGGTTATGAAACCAAGCATTTACTGTGCCATTTTCATTGTCAATAATGAATCAAGATCCCTACTTTGCAAGTATAATTTTAAACCAAAAGAAAATATTATCTATACTAGTGTTTATAAATGATGATTCATTTTAGCTCATGTTTAAGAGACTAACCTTAGCATTTACCAAAAACTTCACCTCATCACCTCAACAATATGATTAGCAACACATACTAGACATGAATAAAATGAAAAGAAATGTAAGAAGCATAAGTAAATAAAGAAAAAGAAAACTAAAGAAAGGAAAGAAGAAGAAAACTTAGAGAATTTTATTACAATGGCTAATGTCCTACCAATGTACAATCCCTTTTTTACAATCATCCAAGGCCCTCTATTTATACACATTTTGGAGAGCTAAATGACAAGAGACAAGCTTTATAAATTTCAAAGGTAGGTATAATAGGTGGGTGCATTTTTCTAACAATTTTCGTCATATTGTATGACAATTCTGATTAGCCAGCTTGATGGTTGATTTTGTCAATGTTGGAGGCTTGATCTGATCAAATGGTCCTCTAAAAAAATATTCCCCTATCAGTTTGTGATCCATAGCCGTGGAATCAGCTCATTTTCTCATGTGGATCAGAAGATATGATCAAAATACCAAAACTGGTCAGAACAGACGGCATTGCACATCAGCCAACTTGATACCACATTTTGCTAGGGAAAACGACTCCGTTTCAAGAAGTGTAAAGCATGAAAAAGATAGATATGCCTCTTAACTTTGCACTGTAAAAATTTCAGCCTTAATGCTTCAGTGAAACTCCAGATATAGCTGATATGGCAAAAAGTGTCGGAACTGGAACTGAACTGGATTTGCAACTTATGGAAAATTGTTCCTTTGTGTTCTTGCTTTTCTTCCTTCTTTGTCCAATTGCCAATTTATTCACTCATATTACAGTTTAGCACTCCAATGTTTTGATTTCTTCAATTTAGTCCTTGGATTTACCCTTAATTCTTGATTTAACCTAGTAATCTGAAATCACTCAAAGAAACTCGTGAAAAACACCAAATTACATAAAATATAAAAGATCATAAACACAATTAGACTAAGCAATAATAACTCGTATTTGACACAAAACAATAATAAAACATAACTAAAAACTATATAATTATACGAGTTATCACACCCCCACACTTAGATTGTTGCTAGTCCCTAGCAACGACTCAATCTTAGAAAAAAAATAAACAGGAAAACAAGTTAAAGGGATCTCAAACAAACAAGCAAGATCAAGCGTAAGAATTGGCAAGGCATCTAATTAAGTATCATTGGCATATTAAGTTCGATTAAAGGGTCAATGAGATTAAAATTGAAGGCATTATCGTACGATTGAGGAACTTCCTTCTTGGCGAGACTTTAGCTAGCCATGGAGGACTAGGCAAACTATAGCTTCATAAGTACACATGCTAAGATCCTTGTCACCGCAGTTCACAAGTGAACTCGACAAATCTGATCAGTACAGAGATGAATCTGAGGCTTATGAACAAGTGAGGGGTGGAATGTTCAAACATAATCTGAGGTTTATCACAAGTTAAGCTCAAGAAATATAATAATAATGTGATCAATCCTCTCAAAATATTTCCATTCTCACTCATCCTTAGTCCTATGTTCAACATTAATATTTTGAAAAGAAAACAAAAAGCAAGAAAATACTCGATCCAAAGAAAATAGAAAAGTAAAAACCTCTCTATAATGAAGAACCTCGAATCTTGAATTCTGATTTTTTTTAAGCACAAGTGATTTTCTTTTGATTTGTGCCCTCATTGGGACATCTTTTATGCACAATCATAACTATTCATAATCATCATTCTTGTTTTTTTTTTCTTTTCAGAAATCACATTGGATTCCATACTTTCTTTTTCTTTCTTTTCATTCAATTGATCAAACAAGACAGATTTTCCTCAACTCTTTTTTTTCAGCATCTTTTTCTCAACTCATCACAACATTGTTTTGGCATCAATAAGTTCGAAGTTCACGACTCTAAAAACAGTCACTCATTCTAACTACCCTATTTTGCATTATTCCCATTTTTTTTCAGATTTCAAAAGATAACAAAATAAACAAGAAGGAAACACACAATCCAAAACCCAATGATCACAAATATTATCATAAAAGTATAAAGAGGGAATGGGGGTCCGAATCGTATCCGTTCACTTTGGCATAATTTATGGAGTTCATATCTAGGGATCCAACCCGAAGGTTTACAACCTATGGGCTCCTAATGTAAGGGGGCAAAGATAAGGGGCTTTCTGGATAGTGACTTTGTTCTAAGATCAGATCATGTATAGATGCAAACATCTATGTGATGACCTAAATCTGCATGTGGAATGAAGAGAAAAAGTAAACTTACTATGTCTTCCCAGTTTTTCGTGGCTTTCCAAAGGCTCACCATGAATTCACATTCCAACAAAAATCGAACCGATCTGCCAAAAACAATTTCAAAGACATTTGATCATCAAAAATATTCAATTTTCAGAAAACCAAATTGAAAATAACCTAGATAACTTAATCAAAGCCTTTGTAACTCTATTGCTTTATCCACATGCTTGCCAAGATTATACTAATACTAAAAAAAAAAAAAATACATACACGAAAGTAGTAAAACACATGCAGATAATAAACGGACCAGATAGTATTTTTTTTTCAAAAGATTAAATCAAACTGACAAGGTATGTCTCAAGTCTCCCTTACTCAGACCTTGTTCAGAATGAATACTTCTAAATGGCTTAAAACACACAAAAAAAAAATAAAAAAATTTACAAATTAGCAAAATATGTCCCTTACTCCCTACTAAAATATGACATTGTCCCCAATGTCAAATTTTAAAGGTAGAATTTAGGAGATATTACCTGCAGAGGTTGCTAACCACTTATTATAACTGAGACACAACAAAAAATTGTTAGATAATGTCACAAAGACAAAGTGCAATCCACTCCTTGCTTGTCCATATCTCTTTTTCTTTTTTCGAGCATTTGCGAAACAACCGTAGCAGGTAAATACTCATAAACTTGGAGCTTTTTGAGTAAATCTTCAATGGTTGTAGCAGAAATTATGGTTCTCCTTGCCTCTGAAAGCATGAATCCATTTTCCACAGCATTATCTAAATATGAAAGCAAATTACTAAAATAACCATTAATATTAAGCAAACCAATGGGTTTCTTATTTGTGACCAAAGATGACCAAGAAGCCACGCAAGCTATTTCTTCCAATGTACCCAGACCTCTTGGTAAAGCAATGAATGCATCGGCAGAATGGTACATGATTGTCATCCGTTCAGGGATACTCTAGACTTGTATTTCCTTACCCAAGGTAGGTCCACAAAAACCTGTGAATAGTTTTGGCACTATTCCTAGAACTGGACTTCCTCCGGCGTATGCTGCTGTAGCGACTGCTCCCATTAAACCCGTACTACCGCCTCCATAAATCAACTGGATCTTTTGTTGGGCAAGTATTACTCCAACTCTTATGGCTTCATCAGCGAATATTTTATTTTTCCCTGGATAAGCACCTCCAAAGACACAAATTTTTTCAATGCGCTGGGACGAAGTACTTTCCATTTTTTTCGAGTGCCTGAAAGAGAATGAGTACATTGTGTAATATATAGAGGACTGAGTAGTGAATCAGACAAGAGTAATAATGTCGCCGAAAGTGTATTTGACCTGTCAGAAGAAAATGTTAACCTAACAAAAGATTTTTGCGTGATTTCAGGAAGAAAATCAAAAAGAGAAGAAAAATCAACCGTAAAAGACCAATGCAAAAAAAAACGAGAATAATTACACAAATCGAACAACACGTAAATTAAACCGAAATGAAGTTATTGCAAATCAAACCAAAAGCTGAGAAGTCATTTATTGTAGTTGTGATTGTGGCTCACATCTTCCTCTGGTTTTACGTCCAGAAACGGCTTAAACGCCTTCTATGAGTCGAGGATATGCTTCCCATCCAGTTTTCTTACAAGCTAGCAAACAGGGTCTTTTAACATCAGATTCCCAAGATGTTGCCATTCCCTTAGGAATTGCGGCCATAAATCAAGAATTTCTCTTTGTACGTCTCCACTAGGATGCGTCTCAAGAGAAAGTTGGATATTACCCAAATTCTCCTTACTCAGTCCATCCTTAATGAATTCAATTTTATCATCTCGATTAGAGGATGGAATCCCAATAAAACGACATTTACCGTTACACGTCCATCGTACACATTTGTGGCAATTTGAACTCATGCGCTTTGCTCGTCGCTTCTTTGCAAAAGTGCTTCTACCTGTACCTGGTAAATGCAAAACAGGAAGATATTCATCTTCACGTACCTTGGCTTCAATTATCCAACGTATGTCTTCAGGAATCCCTTTGTGCATAAGCATTCTTAATCTTTCAAATCGAACTTGGTAAAGCTTCAGTAAAATATTTCGAGGAAAAGAAGGAAATCGTTTCTGCAATCTTGTGAGAATATCAATCATCCTAAAAAAAAATGAAAGAGAAATTGAAAGAGAAATTTATATACAATATCAATTTTGTGGGTAGCTGATGGAACCGACTTAAATAATCACGGAGTACCGTTATTCGCCATTTAACCGGGGAAAAAAATTATATTTACATCTAGTTATTTTCAAAACAAGGATAAAAAAGAAAAACAACCTCTTCTTGAGTAACATGATTTTCCAAAAAGAGTTTGAGTCTTTGTCCATTTACCTTGAATACGTTACCATTTTTAGGATTCTCAATGTCAACTGCTCCATAATGATACACATGCTTAACCACAAATGGGCCAGTCCATCTTGATCTCAACTTACCAGGAAATATGTGAAGTCTAGAATTATAAAGTAGAATTTTTTGCCCAACATCAAATGTTTTTCTTGAAATTAACTTGTCATGAAAGGCTTTAGTTCTTTCTTTATGAATTTTAGAATTCTCATATGCATCATTTCTGAGTTCCTCAAGTTCATTTATGTGTAATTTTCGTAAATTAGAAGCGTCATCAAGGTTTGAGTTGAACATTTTAATGGCCCAATATGCTTTATACTCAAGTTCCACAAGTAAATGACAAGGTTTTCCATAAACTAGCCTATAAGGAGACATGCCCAATGTTGTTTTAAAAGCTGTTCGATAGGCCCATAATGCATCGTTAAGTCTAAGAGGCCAATCTTTGCGATTTGGATTAACCGTCTTTTCCAAAATTTGTTTAATCTCCCTATTTGCTAATTCTACCTGTCCATTTGTCTGCGGGTGATAAGGGGTTGCAACTTTGTGTGTAATGGCATATTTCTTCATTAATGTTTCAAAAACCTTGTTGCAAAAATGTGTTCCCCCATCACTTATGATAGATCGAGGAATTCCAAATCGGCTCAAAATATTTTCTTTTAAAAATTTAATCACTGTTTTGTGATCATTATTTCGACATGGAATTGCCTCTATCCACTTTGAAACATAATCTATTGCAACTAAAATGTATAAGAAACCAAAAGATGGTGGAAATGGTCCCATGAATTCAATACCCCAATAGTCAAAAATTTCAATTACAAGAATTAGGTTCAAAGGCATCATGTTTCTTTTCGAAATGGAACCTAATTTTTGACAACTCTCACATGACTTGCAAAAATTATATGCATCTTTGAATAAAGTTGGCCAGTAAAATCCACACTGTAAAATTTTTGCAGCAGTTTTCTTTGATGAAAAATGACCACCACATGCCTCGGAATGACAAAACTTAATTACACTACTTACCTCATTGTCGGGAATGCATCTTCGAAAAATCTGATCAGGACAATATTTGAACAAGTAAGGGTCATCCCAGTAGAACTTCTTTACCTCATTCAGAAACTTCCTTTTATCTTGGGGGCTCCATTGAGAAGGAATTTTTCCTTCTTGTAGTTCATCAAGATGTGAAGAAATTATGACTGGAAAAGATTCATTCTCACCCAAAAAGGAATATTTTAGCTCGGATGGCAATGGTTTTAAATCCAGCTTGGGTGGTTCAATAGTTGATGGTGCAGTGACATTTGTGAGTGATGGAAGTTCCTCAAACTTTTGTTTCCAGCAATGCTTATCTTGAAAAGAATTTAACAAAGAATCAGTGTGTGAAATTTCTGAAGCATTATCAAACTCACATTCAATTAAATAAGCTTCTAAAGGATCATGGAATGTGGTAGTGGTGAGATGTTCATGAACAAGTTCTTCAATGAAATCCACTTCATGTACTTCTGAATCATCACCAGGTTGCTTGCAAATGTTGAACACATTTAATTCTAAAGTCATATTTCCAAAAGAAATGTTCAAAATACCATTCCTGCAATTTATCAGAGCATTAGAAGTTGCAAGAAATGGACGGCCTAATATAACAGGAATTTGAACATTTGGATTTGAAACAGGATGTGTGTCCAAAACAATAAAATCAATAGGGAAGTAAAAATTATCAATTTGAACCAAAACATCTTCAACTATCCCTCGAGGAATTTTTACAGAACGATCAGCTAGTTGAAGTGTAACAGGTGTTTCCTTGAGTTCACCTAAACCTAACTGTTGATAAACAGAAAAAGGCAAAAGATTAACACTAGCACCAAGATCAAGCAATGCACGTTCTATTCTAGTGTTTCCAATGATGCATGAGATTGTTGGACATCCAAGATCTTTGAATTTTGGTGGAGTAAGGTGCTGAATGATTGAGCTCACACTTTCCGTCAGAAATGCTTTCTTTTGTACATTATGTTTCCTTTTAACTGTGCACATGTCCTTCAAAAATTTAGCATAAGATGGAACTTGTTTGATTGCATCCAATAAAGGAATGTTAATCTTAACTTGTTTGAAAAGTTCATAAATTTCTGCATTTTAATTCAAATTCTTTATTGTTTGCAACCTTTGAGGAAAAGGAGCAGGATGCATACCTTTTTCTTTGTCCAAATTTTCAAGAAGTTCAGACTTACCATCATCCTTACCATTACTTTTCGGAGGGGAAGGAGGATCTTGGTCTTTTGATGGAATGTTTTTGTCAATTGCCTTTCCACTTCGAAGAGTTGTGATAGAACTGGCATTTTCCTGTTGAGTTTTATTGGAGCAAGAAACAAGACATTGAGTAGAAGGGTTAGGCTGAGGTTGAGCAGAAAACTTACCTTTTTCTTGAGTGCGTAATGAAGCTGTCGGACAAGGTGTTTTTGATCTCATTGATGTCCTGTGAAGTTTGGTTATTCACATTTGCTTGTGTTTGCATGAATGCTTGCAATGTCTCTTCCAAGGTTTGTATACGTGAAGGTTGATAGGAAAAAGTGTTGTCCGGCTTTTGAGATTGTGGTACCTGAACATGATTATTATTCCGCCAACTAAAGTTGGGATGATTTCTCCATTCAGGGTTATATGTTTCAGAGTAAGGAGAAGGAAAAGGCTTTTTAAATGTGTTTATGGAATTTACTTAATCATGTAACGCTTCTTTAAGAATGGGAATGTTTGGACATTCAGAAGTGGGGTGTCCCATGATTTCACAAATTCCACAACTTTCTTCATTTTTAACCGTTTTGACTTCTTTTACTTCTCTAAGTTCCATGTCTTCAATCTTTCTAGCCAAATTAGCTACTTAAGCTTTTATCTCATCTTTTTGACTAAAATGATATTTACCTCTGTTAGAAACAAGATTAGATCTATTGGAACTTTCAGAGGAATTATCTGTGTGCCAGGTTTGAGAGTTATCTGCCAAATGGTCTAGGTAGTCAAAGGCTTCTTCAGGTTCTTTTTCTAGAAACTCACCGTTACACATTGTTTCAATAAATTGTTTAGTTTCGGGAGTTAAACTTTCATAAAAGAAACTAATAAGACGCCATTTTTCAAAACCATGATGTGGACAAGAACTTAACAAATCTTTAAAACGCTCCCAGCACTGAAAAAATGCTTCATTTTGATTTTGATTGAAATTTTGAATCTGTCTTTTCAAAGCAGTAGTTTTATGTGCTGGGAAAAATTTCTTTAGAATCAGTTTGTAATTCTTGCCATGTGCCAATTGACCTTGGTTTTAAATTATGAAGCCAAATTTTTGCTTTATCTTTTAAAGAAAAAGGAAATAATTTTAGCTTGACAATTTCATTTGTACATTGTTGGTCATTAAAGGTGACACATACATCTTCGAAGTCTTTTAGAAACGAGTAAGCACTTTCCGATTCTAACCCATGGAAATTTGGAAGCAAAGCTATCATACCTGGTTTAAAACGAAAGTTGTTTGCATTGAGAGGAAAAATAAAACAAGAGGGTGATGAGCTTCGAGTTGGTTGCAAGTAGTCACGCATGGTGCGTACTTGTCTGTTCTCATCTTCAGCATGAACACTTTCATTGTCAGCCATGGTAGAAGTTGTATTAGAAAGATTACCTGAAAAAGTTTCACAATAAAATCTAACTAAACGACGAGATCTAAAATAACGTCGCCAAACAAGCATAAAACAAAGTTAATATACAGATAATATATTTATATAAATATAAACTTTACAATATAAATGTAAATATATAGAAAATTAGGCAGTATAATCAGCCAATAAAAATAAATATACTTATAAACTTATATACTTAGTATTGCCTCCCCGGCAACGGCGCCAAAAACTTGATGGAGACTCAATTAAGAGTTGTAAACCCAAGTGCAGGTTATGTTCAAGTAATAAATTCTCGGGTGTCCGAGGTCAAACCACAGGGAAGCGTATTAGTAAGTATAAGTTTATAAATATATAAGAAAAAGAAAGTAAACAAGATATTAGGGAATCAACAACAAAACAAGATAAACAAGATATTAGAGAACAAAATAAACAAAATAACATAAAAGAAATTAAACAAAAAAACAATAAGAAAAGATGTTGAGGTTAGAGAATCCACTCTTGGTGTTATGCTAAGATTAATCTTGTTTTATTACACAATTGAAATTCACACATAAGGGAGGTTCCAATCGGAAGGTTTAGCAATTCAGTCCAAATTGTCCAACGTCCATAGCATATGATATTATGTTCATTTGGTGTCCTCAAAACTCATAAAAATAGTCCAAGCATTCCTTATGCCAAGGTATATGTCTACAACAAATCAAGGTTATGAAACCAAGTATTTACTATGCCATTTTCATTGTCAATAATGAATCAAGATCCCTACTTTGCAAGTATGATTTTAAACCAAAAGAAAATATTATCTATACTAGTGTTTATAAATGATGATTCATTTTAGCTCATGTTTAAGAGACTAACCTTAACATTTACCAAAAGCTTCACCTCATCACCTCAACAATATGATTAGCAACACATACTAGATATGAATAAAATGAAAAGAAATGTAAGAAGCATAAGTAAATAAAGAAAAAAAAACTAAAGAAAAGAAAAAAGAAGAAAACTTAGAGAATTTTATTACAATGGCTAATGTCCTACCAATGTACAATCCCTTTTTTACAATCATCCAAAGCCCTCTATTTATACACATTTTGGAGAGCTAACTGACAAGAGACAAGCTTTATAAATTTCAAAGGTAAGTATAATAGGTGGGTGCATTTTTCTAACAATTTTTGTCATATTGTATGACAATTCTGATCAGCCAGCTTGATGGTTGATTTTGTCAATGTTGGAGGCTTGATCTGATCAAATGGTCCTCTAGAAAAATATTCCCCTATCAGTTTGTGATCCATAACCATTGGAATCAGCTCATTTTCTCATGTGGATCAGAAGATATGATCAAAATACCAAAACTGGTCAGAACAGACGGCATTGCACATCAGCCAACTTGATACCACATTTTGCTAGGGAAAACGACTCCGTTTCAAGAAGTGTAAAGCATGAAAAATATAGATATGCCTTTTAACTTTGCACTGTAAAAATTTCAGCCTTAATACTTCAGTGAAACTCCAGATATAGCTGATATGGAAAAAGGTGTCGGAACTGGAACTGAACTGGATTTGCAACTTGTGGAAAATTGTTCCTTTGTGTTCTTGCTTTTCTTCCTTCTTTGTCCAATTGCCAATTTATTCACTCATATTACAGTTTAGCACTCCAATGTTTTGATTTCTTCAATTTAGTCCTTGTATTTACCCTTAATTCTTGATTTAACCTAGTAATCTTAAATCACTCAAAGAAACTCGTGAAAAACACCAAATTACATAAAAATATAAAAGATCATAAACACAATTAGACTAAGCAATAATAACTCGTATTTGACACAAAACAATAATAAAACATAACTAAAAACTATATAATTATACGAGTTATCATGTACCATCCTCCTAGCCAGAATGGCTACAGGTTCCAAGTTGGGTGTAGTGCTTGGAACAAGTAATTGAGAACTGGAAGATGATGAGGTCCCAATTTTCTTTTCAACTGCGATACATGGAAAATGGGGTGTAGCTGAGAATGAGCAGGTAGGGCTAGCTTGTAGGACACGACTCCTATCTTATCAATAACCTGATAGGGTCCAAAGTACCTAGGTGAAAGCTTCTGAAACTGTCTGTCTGCGAGGGAATTTTGCCGGTATGGCTGTAGTTTCAAGTAAGCCTAATCACCAATGGAAAAATGACGATCGGATCTGTGCTTGTCTGCTTGTGTTTTCATTCTGTTTTGGGCTTGTAGCAAATGGTGTTTGAGCAACTGTAATATCTCTTCCCTGGCCTGTAACTGTAAATCAACCTTGTCTACTTGGGAACCACCAGGTATATAGGGAAGATGTATGAGAGGGGCATAACCATAGAGGGCTTCGAATGGTGTGAATTTTATTGAAGTGTGGTAGTTGGAGTTGTACCACCATTCTGCCATGGTTAGCCATCTATACCATGACTTAGGCTGTTCCCCAGAAACACATCTCAAATAGGTTTGCAAGCCTATGTTTACTACCTCCTTTTGTCCATCGGTTTGAGGGTGATAGGCAGTGGATAGA
The DNA here is from genome assembly GCA_030761205.1 of Fremontodendron californicum. Lineage (NCBI taxonomy): Eukaryota > Viridiplantae > Streptophyta > Magnoliopsida > Malvales > Malvaceae > Fremontodendron > Fremontodendron californicum. The sequence continues at coordinate 33,972,878 of JAULJL010000005.1, forward strand.
CGGATAGAGACTCATTGGATTTTAAACAGTTCTTGCCAGAAACTGCTTGTAAAGACTGGGTCTCTGTCACTCACTATAATGGTAGGGAGACCATGCAACTTGAACACGTTATCAGCATATGCCTGAGCTACCTCTGCAACAGTTTATGGATGCTTTAACCTAATAAAATGGGCATATTTGGTAAGTCTATCCACAACTACCAGTATGACACTCCTCCCAAATGAATTGGGTAGTCCCTTAATGAAGTCCATGCTTACTTGGGACCAAGCCTCAAATGGAATGGATAAAGGCTGTAACAGTCCTAGTGAGGCTGTTGTATCATACTTATATCACTGACATGTATCACACCCTCTGATGTACTCTCTAACATCCTTTTCCAACCCTTTCCAAAAGAAGATCACAGAAAGCCTCTTCACAATAGCTTGCATACCAGAATGTCCCCTTAATCCCCCATCGTGAAATAGCTTGATTAATCTGGTCCTCAAGCTGGGGTCATTTCCCACTACTAGACGACCCTTCCTCCTTAACTAATGGTCAACCCACGTACATAAGGCAGAGGTGCAAGTGCCCTGCTGTAGCTGTGACATGATCTGCACCAGTTTAGTGTCATATTCCCAACTCTTCTGTATGTCAGCCAGTAGTTCACTGGAAATGCTGGAAATGGCCATCAAGAGAAGCTCATTGGCTTGAATCCTAGAAAGAGCATCAACAGCTATATTATCTCTTCCCTTCTTGTAACTGATGTCATAATCGTAGCCCATCAATTTGGTCAGCCATGAGTGTTAGCTAGGGGATGTGATCCTTTGTTGCAGGAGATATTTGAGGCTTTGGTGACCCGTTTTGATTCTGAAGTGTCTACTTGTGAGGTAGTACTGCCATTTGGTAACTGCATGCACAATGGCATATAGTTCTTTCTCATATACTGACAAGGCCTGATGCCTTGGTGACAAAGCCTTGCTAATGTAGGCCAAAGGGCGTACACCTTGCATCAAGACTGCTCCAATCCTTGTCCCAGATGCATCAGTCTCTATGCAGAATTCTTGTGAGAAGTCTGGTAGGCGTAGGACTGGTGGAGAGATCATAGCTGCTTTAAGCCTCTGAAAAGATGCATTGGCCTCTTCATTCCATCTGAACTGATCCTTTTTCAACAAGGCAGTTAAGGGTTTGCAGATGGTCCCATAATCTTTTACAAATCTCCTGTAATAACCTGTAAGACCCAAGAATCCTCTGAGTTGACTCACAGTTTTAGGAATTGACCAATCTTGGACAGCAACTATCTTTTTGGGATCTATGGAGACCCCTTTCTCTAATATGAAATGCCCCAAATATTCAACCCTGGTTTGAGCAAAGTAACATTTGCTTTTTTTGCTAGCATTGAGTGCTACTGTAGCAATTTGAAGGTGCACTCCAGGTGTTGTAAGTGATCTCGTAGGTTGTTGCTATAGATTAATATATCGTAACAAAAAAACCAGAATAAACTTCCTCAAGTGGGGTCTGAATATATCATTCATGAGACTCTGAAATGTGGAAAGAGCGTTGGTGAGGCCAAATGGCATGACCAAAAATTCATAGTGGCCGTCATGAGTCTATGCACATTCTTCAACTGTCATCCTTCTTTTTGACCAGCACTATTGGAGACGAGAAAGGGCTGCTGCTATGCTGTATTAGACCAGAGTCAAGCATCTCTTTTGTCATTTTCTCGATGACATCCTATTGCAGGGCTGCATGCCTGTAAGGTCTAATGTTCACAGCTGTGACTCCTTCCTTGAGAGGTATCTAGTGGTCATGACCTTTGTGTGGTGGTAAGCTATGTGGTTCTTCAAAAATTGTGGCATATTGATCCAGCAATTTCTGCACTTTTACTGGTACCTGATCAGCTACGTCCATCTCATTGTTGATTGTGGCACATGAATGACTTTGTGCATCACACAACTGAAGGCTGCATAGCTGAACTAGTGAACACTCAGTGGTGCTAGCTAGTATCTTGTTAAGTTGTGTTCCTTTGACTGTCCTTAACTCTACAGGCTGTGTGCTACCTCTCAACACATGCATTTTTCCATGGATGCTGAACTCCATCCTTAGCTGCTTAAAATCCCATTTGATTTCTCCTAATGTTTCCAGCCATTGCACCCCAAGTACCATGTCACAACTGCCCAAGGGAAGTAGGAGCACATCTGTGGTGAAGGTTGTACCCTGAAGTGTCCAAACCAACCCTTTGCATGCAGCTACACAAGCCAAACTATTCCCATCTGCTACATTTACCTCTAAGGGACCAGTATCCATTATTTTGCACCCCAGTTTCTTGGCAACATCCATATCAAGAAATTTATGGGTGCTCCCAGAGTCAACCAATGCATGCAGGGACCTTTTCTTAACATGAATGGTCACTCTCATGGTGTTATATCCTTTTGCAGCCACTCCACATATAGCATGTACAGAGATATGAGGATTGTCTTCCTCATCTTCAACTGAATCTATCTCCTCACTAACTGTTGTCTCCTCTAATTCATTAACCTCAACAAGGTATAGTTGCCTCCTATTGCATTTGTGACCAATTTCATACTTCTCATCACACCAGAAACATAGTCCCTTTGCCCTTTTTTCATCAAACTCAAAACTGGTATGGATTTTGATGGATTTTGGTGGGGTTCTCTTGAACTGGTTCAAGTTATTTTGTGCAGGAACGGCTGGCAGAGGTAAGTTTCTTGGATTGTTTCTTGGCAAGAAGGGTGGGGTGGCTAACAAAGGTGGTCGTTTGTTGGTGTATGTGAGTTCTTGGTGAAGGGATTTAAAGGTGGATTCTTGGAGTTGGGGTTTTAGGCGTAAACATTTTAACAGGTTGTTGAATCACGGACTTGAGTCCATTCAATAAAAAAACTAATAGCATAGTCTTCTGATATATCAACTTTTCCTAGCAATGCTTCAAATTTATCTTTATAGTCAGTGACCGTACCTATTTGCCTAAGCCTGAGCAGTTCAGTCATGGGGTCTCCATACGTCTGGTCTCCAAATCTAGCCTTCCATGCTTGTACATACAGCCCCAGGTAACAGTCTCATTACCCCATTGTACTTGACCTAGTTCTGGTGCCATTGCAAGGCCCTTCCTTCGAGATTGATCACAGCCAGTTTGATCTTTGTCTCCTCTGGTGTGTGATCTACTTCAAAGAATTGCTAACATTTATATAACTACCCTGCAGGATCATCCCCATTGAAACGAGGGAAGTCAATCTTGGATTGCCTGGTGGAGAAGTACTGCCCCCTGTTTGTTTGAGTTGCATTGGTTGAATCTGGTTGCTGCAACTGGGTCATAATCAAGTTCTGTTGCACATTGAGAGAAGTAATGTCACCTCTGATAGCAGTGATAACCCTTTCTTGGTTGAGTTCTTGACCTTGAATCTTGGTCACTAATTCTTTGATAGCATCATTTAATCTTCTCAAATCATGTGATCGAGTATTGTCTGCCATGGTTGCCAAGTTCGAGGCTCTGATACCAAAATGTTACATGTAAATTTCTATGGATGGGAATAGGGTGATAGAAAAACCTGGAAGAAGACAGGAGAGCTGAGGAAGAAGAAGTCTCTCGAGCACTTACCAGAATATGTATCAAGAACATAACAGAGTTAAGAGAGATAAGAATCTGAAAAATCTTGCATATCAATTCTCAGGGGTGTACATTGGTTTATATACATCAGAATTCAAGAATTAGCTAACTACTAACTGTTAACAGCAAAGCTAACTTCCTAACAGCTTGTAACGATACTAACAACCTCAAGAGTAACAGAAATAACAAAAATTGAGACTGTAACTATCCTTCTTGATTTTCCTTATATCAACTTCTTCAGTTTTCTCACACTTTCGGACGAACTTTTAGGGCTCGACTTCTTCGATCTTGCACTGCGACCGCACCACCTTTCTGGTGGAGCACCGATCACCGTCGCGAGCGGTTGATTCGACGGCGTCCTGTGGTTCGTCTTTCCACACCCAACCCATTATTTTTTTCCTCTAGAATTTTATTTTATTAGTTCGCCGTTACTTGTTAGCGGTGAAAAGAAGAAAATAATGAAATTCGTTTGTTTAGGTCTCTGACAGAGAAAGTGATACAGTTACCTAATATGGCAGATGGAAATATCGACACACCAATCATAGATTGACACGAATTGTACTCGAAACATCTTTGGTTTCTCGGGTAATGGGGCGGATTTGGGGCTTTTCTTGGGCCAAATGTAAGCCCAACTATAATGGTTGACATTTAGATATGGGCATTGGCCCAACAATTTCCAATTTTATGCTTTTCAGAAATGTTGGTTTATTGCTATATATATGTCATTTGTTTATTTTATTAATAAAGCAATAATTTTACTTATCATTTGATGTTTTTTAATAAAAGTTTGTCTTTGATACACTGACAATGGAGTTTTTTAACTTCACAAGTGGTATTAAAAGACTGTCACATGTCCCATTATTTATTTATTTATTACTTTTTTACTATACTTTAAAAAGTATGTGTCACCCTTATAACCCTGCTTTCAACTGACAATGTATGAGATAATTTCTCTTCTAACAATATTATTTTACCATAAAATTTTACTTCATCAAGTATAACTTTCGAAAACATAAAAAGTAGAAATAAGAAGAAGAAAAAAGTAAACCATAAAATTAGGGATGGTAATGGAGCGGAGCGGGGGCAAAAATTATCTTATCCACCTCCGTCTCACTCTTACATGGATGTTGGAAACCTCCACTTCCATGAATATCGGTTACATCTATAACCGTTCCATGATACTCCACTCCGCTACACCCCAATTTTTATTAATTATTTTTAATTTAATATTGTAAAAAATTATATTGTTATTTATTCATGAACATAATTTTAGTATATAAAATTCTTTAATATATATAATATACATATATATACTTTTAGTATATATATATATAAAATATTAATATATATGATTTTAGTATATATATCTAATATATATACTAAAAATATTAGAAAAATATAAAATATTTTAAGAGATAAGATAGTAATTTCAAAAAGCGGGACGGAACGGAACAAACATTTACCAAAATCACCCCGCGCCCATTTTTTCAAAAAATAAATCTCTCAAATCGGAGCAGATCGGTGCGAAATCCATCGATCGAATCGGATTTTGCCATCCCTACATAAAACTAACAACCAATTTAACTTTAGTATTTATTTATGATTATTGTTATGTAACCATAAAAATGATGATTATTCATAATCTATGCTTACTTAAATAAACTGGCTAGTGAATCTCAAATGTAAAAGATAAGAACCGTGAATTTAGTAGCAATTTTTTGCTTGCAAACTCAATGTGATTGAGGGCTTGTTTAGCATTGCTGTTGGAAAAAGCTTAAGTTGAAAAAAGTTTGGGTTAAAAAAATATGTTTAAAAAGTGTGGTGAAGAACTGTAGGGGTGAGCAAACGATCAGTTTGGTCGGTTCGTTTTTTTTATACGATAACCGAACACACCGACACAACAACAAGAACCGACCTACAGATACTAGTCAAACCGAATCGATCGAACCGAGATCAATCGATTCGGTTCTGTCAAAACTGTCGGTTTAGGGATCTGTGTGAGCCGAGCATTTTCATCTGTGCGCGTCTTCCTGCAAAAAAAACCTCCACAGTATCAACCAATTCAACTGTTCTAACTTCCTGCACCAACAACAGAAAAGCCATTGAGCACAATTTGCTATGCCACAACAGGAGTGATTGGCAGGCAAATTGAATCTCTTTTTCATTTGTATTCACCAGAAGCCACCATAGAGTAAACCAAACACACAAAGAATGGGCTCAGTCAAACCCATAGCCTCCCTAACAGTTTCATTATCAATATTGATGGCATGGCAACTAAGTTGAAGATCCAGAAATGAGCCATGCAAAAGAGTAGAAAAGCTGTCAGGCTGAATCAGTGAGTCGAGAGAGTGAAGATTGAAGAAGAGGTTGTCCCTGTCCACTGGCCGATTATGAGAAAGAAGGGAGAGAAAAAAGAAACTAGGGTTTATTTTTTGTTTTAGTTAGTGCTAGCCGATGATGAGATGAAAAGTTTGATTCACTCGGTTATGGCTATTTGGATTTTGGATGGGCTTTTTATTTTTTTATTTGGATTATAGATTATTGGGTTGGGTTGGGTTGTTTTTTTTTTTTTAATTAGGTTGGGTTGGGTTTATGGTTTGGGTATATTTAAATTAAAATAATATTATTTATTTTTTTAATATATTGTCGGTTCATTCGGTCGGTTAGGTTTATAAATAACTAATCGCAAACCGACCGACTAAACAAATTAAACCGAAAAAAAAACCGATTAAGCCCTAAAATCGAACAAACCGAACCGTATAAATCAAATTCGGTCGGTTTCAATTGGTTTGTTCAGTAAACCGAATTTTTGCTCACCCCTAAAAAACAGTGGTTTAAAAACTTTTAAGTGTTAAGCATTGGTGTGAAAAAATGTTGTAGGAAATTGAAATGTCAAAAAAATATATGTTTAAAATAATAAAAGTGTTGAGATGTGAGGATAAAAAAGTTTTTTTTTTGGATAATTGAAACTTTATTCCAAAATCCAAAAAGAAGCAGGAAACCTGCTACATGAGTATGGAAGGGTCAAGCCTACCAATATTTTGAAACTTGGCTTATCCCCACTGTCAACACAAAGAACTATTTACAGTATTGTTTAAAATCTTTGAAAGAATACTAAAACGTGCCTTAACAGCATCAGCTATAACCTGAAATAATTCCTCTGAACTTCTTTGCCTTGTTGAATGTCTTCTAAAGTTCCTTTCCCCACAAATATGGTAAATAGTTGCTATCCAAGCAAATCTAATAGATTTGCCTTTCATGTTTAGCATTATCCACTGGATGTCATTGCTCCAACTATCAAACCTCCTGTGCACAAAGGTAGCTATAAGTAACCTTTGCCATACCTGTGATGCGTAAGGGTAGGCAAAAAATAGATGATCCCTGCTTTCCTCCTCTTCTGACATAGCAAGCATGTAGTCGTCTGAACCAACCCTCATCTTCTCATCCTGTCGATAGTGCTAAGCCTGTCAAGAATGGCCAACCAAGCTATAAAGGAAAACTTTGGCACATTTAGGGAGAACCATACTATGTGATGCCATGACACTCTAGCATGCTTAGTTCTCAAGTGGTTCCAGATGTCTTTGATAGAAAAATCTCCAGACTTTGATGCTGCCCACCTAGGTCCTTCATTCTCATTCTTGGGAAAAATAAACAGCTTCTGTGCAAGCTCTCTTAGCTTTAAAAGTCTCCTCCATCCCTAGCTGCATAATTGTGGCATCTTTGCTTGCCAAAAGGTAGCCACTCTCAGAGGGTAAGCTTTAATCCAAGCTACCCAAATTGAGCCCGAGTTACTGAATAAAGTCCAGATGTGTTTCATTATACACTCAATATTCCATACTTTAAGATTCTTTAAGCCTAAACCCCTTTCATTATTTGATGGCATATAGAATCCCAACTAACCTTAGCTCCTTTTACATTGGTTTCCTTCCATTTCCATAGAAAGACTGAGCACAATTGGTCAATCTTGTGGATGACTTTCTATGGCATAATGAACATGGAGCACCAGAAATTTTGGATACTGAAAAGAACTGATTGAATGAGCTGTAAACACCCAGCATAAGAAAGCCTTTGTGAAGCCCAACTGTTGATTCGTCTTGATATTTTCTGAATTAAAGCATCACAATGGTTTGTAGTCAGTCTACATGAAATCAGTGGGATACCCAAGTACCTGACAGAGAGCATCCCCAATTTGAATCCAGTGTTTTGTTGAATGGTCTGCAGCACTATAGAGTCGATATTTGCCTGAAATTTTTTTGACTTTGTAGTGTTTAGTTGTAAACCAGATAAATAATAAAACTTCTAAAATATGGAGCATAAGTTTGATATTGAATCTTTCTTCCCATTTGTAAATACCATAATATCATCTCCAAAACATAAGTGAGTGAGCTTTACTCGTTTGCAAGATGGATGATAGCCAAATTTGCCTTCCTCTGCAGCTGTGTTTAACATAGATGATAGTACATCTATAACAATTACAAAAAGATATAGGGAAAGGGGATCCCTCTGCTCGATACCATTCTTTCCAAGAAAAAATCCAACCAAACCTCCATTAATGACCACTGAATAGTAAGGAGAGGTTACACATGCTTTTAGCCAATGTAAGAATTTGCCTGGAAAGTGCAAAGCTTCAAGTACCGTAAATAAGAATTCCCAATTCACCGAGTCAAAGGCTATCCTCAGATCAATCTTAATTGTCATTCTTGAGGAAATTCTCTTTGTATGGTATCCTTTCACTAATTCTTGTGCAAGAAGAATGCTATCAGCAATACTTCTGCCTCCCACAAATGTACACTGATTGGCATTGATCAGATTTGGCAAACAAATTTTGAGCCTATTGGCCAGAAGCTTTGCAATACATTTATACACTGTATTGAAGCAGGAGATGGATCTGTAGTCAGATATCTGGTCAGGAGTCTGAACCTTAGGAACCAAAGTAATAGCAGTAGAATTTACTACCTTTGGTAACCTTCCAGAACTAAAGAAAGATAGAACTGAATCAGTGAAGTCAGCCCCCACAGTGCTCCATGCAACTTTGAAGAAATGAGCATTGAAACCATCCGGTCCAAGAGATTTATCCTTATCGATGGAGAAGAGAGTGGACATAATTTCCTCTGGTGTGAAGTCAGACTGTAATAAGTCTTACTGCTATTCAGTGATGCTTTTGTTCAAAATCTACTGTAGATCCTCAACTGAACCACCACTTATTGCTGTGTCTACTGAGCCTAACAGATCTTCATAAAAATGGATTACTTCCTTCTGTATAGACTCAAAATACTCCAATTTTTTCTTTTGGGCATCATATAGCATTTTTATAGTGTTTGAGGATCTCCTGGCAGCAGTGACTTTGTGAAAGTATCCAGTGTTTTGATCCCCTAGTTTTAGCCTTGTATTCTAGACTTTTGTTTGTAGAAAGATTCTTCAGCACTAGAAAGAGTAATATATTCACACAGTAAACTCTTTTCTTTCAACAATAATTCAGTGGACTGATCCCCTTCCAAGATGGATGTTTGAGCTGAATGTAGCTCCAAGTATTTCTCATTGACCCCGGCTGAAATCTGGCTAAATGATTCCCTGTTCAGTTTCTTTAACTCAATCTTTAGAGCTTTAAGCTTCTGGTAGAGTCGATGTATAGGATGCCCGACAGTTTCCTTATCCCACACTTTTTTAACCAACCCATGAAAATCCACATGGTCAGCCCATAGGTTAAAAAACTTAAAAGGTTTAGCAGGTAAGAAGCAGGAGATATGCAAAGTTATAATAGTTGCACTATGATCAGATGTACCCTGAGGCATAAACTGTACCACTGAGTTAGGAAAAGAAGAAGTCCATTTATCATTTATCATAACTCTATCCAACTTTCTTGCTAGGTAACCATCAACTTATTATTCTTCCACGTGAAAATAGGCCCAATAAAATTGTGATAAAAAATGGCAGAATCTGTGATGCATTGATTGAAATCCCCCATGTCAGAATTTACTATTTGGTGATCATTGAAATTTGAACTCTCAGTTGGATCTCTAAAGGTGTTGAAATCTCCTGCAATTATCCAAGGGTAATATGAGAAAACTTGAGACATGTCAACCAGATATTTCCATAATCCCTTCCTGCCATGACCCAAGTTTTTACCATAGACAAAACTAAATTAAAAGTCACCAAAGGTTCCTGAAATGTGGCAGGATATAGCCTGATCAGAAGAAGAAATGTGTTGGACATTAACAGAGTCAAGCCAAAGCACCCATAATCTACCATTGTCTGCATACTCATAATTGCTTAAGACCTTCCAATTTTTGAATTTTTTAGATAGTATCTATTGTTGTTTATGTTGCTTCACCCTTGTTTCAACTAAGCAAATAACCTCTACTTTATTTAGTCTAACAAGTTTAGATACCTCTTTTTGTTTCAAAGGGTCATTAAACCCTCTGATTTCCAAACTAGGATTTTCAATGTAAAAGAGGAATAACAGGGCCACCTGATCCACCCTTATCAGGAGTAATTTTCTTACTTTCCTTCCCTCTCCTCCTGTTCGGAGCAATTTGGGCAACTCCAACTGATGCAGCCCGAACCTTCCTTGGAGAATGTAACTCCATTTCAGGTTCTTCATCCCCATCCACTAGAGTAAGAGTGTCAGCAGGAGGTTCTACCTTCAGACCAGATTTAGTGGGCTTCTTCCCAACACATCTCAAAACCCCTAGAGGTGTAGTAAACTGAGAGTCAGAGAGCTCAGGGATAACAACAGTCTTGGCGTTACTTTCACTGTCTTCAAGATATTCCTCAGAGATGACTTTGAATTTGTTCTCAACAACAACATCCACTGGCTCTTTTCGTTTATCAAGCAACTTTACCCCATTGACAGCCTGCCATCCTTCCTCAGGTTCCTGCTCCTTTTTCTTTTGAATCCAAGTGGACTTAGGAGGAACATAGCTAGTACAATCCTTCGTTGAGTGTCCAAACACTTTACAGGTGTGACACTTTAAAGGCTTCGATGGAGTGTCAACTCCTATAATAATTGGGTGTTCAAGCCCCAAGTCCACTTCAATAAGGCTGGGAATTTCATCCTCAGACTTTTGCAAAGTTCAGATCCATACAGACTTTTGCAAAGTTCAGATCCAAAAATACACAAACAAGTAAGCATTTTACAATTTCAGACTTCAACATAGTATTAAAGAAAAAAGAAACGAATTTAGATAAACTTTATAGTTCTAGGCTTGACAAACCTCACTAGAGATATTTGTTCACCAATTCGGACCTTTTGCAAACAGGTGGAACTAGTTACTTTGAAAGATGGAAAGCTAGACTGAGGCCACCTGGGGAAATGTAAAATAAGATTATTGTTGAACACGTATACATTTTCACTTAAATTGGATGAAATCTTAAATCTAGTGTATGTTATTGTAATGCATCAAGTACTCCCTTCCCCACCTCCATCATCCTTAAGTGACAAATTCTCACCTATTATTTATAATTATACAAGTGTATTTACAAGGACATACTTATTGTATTACTCAGGCAAGAACAGACTAGAGATAGATGTCAACAAAACATTCTGATTTACAATAATTCAGCCATCCTAAGTTGAGAAAAAGCAATAAAAACATGGCAGCAACCTTAAAACAATAGCATCAACTTTTGACATTCTAGATGATGCCAATTATAGGAGTTAAAAACCAAAAGAAACATTTCAAGTGAAATGATATCGCTAGTGCACCATGGTTCGGGATCAGATCCAAAAATAAACAACTATAGAAGTGTACAGAGATTTTCTTTAACAAGAACACACGCAACTACGAAGTCATCCATACACAACATATTACTTCAACGGAGGATAAAAAAAAGAATGAAAGTACGCAGGTTACTCTGTTTTACCAGTCAATATGTAGCATGTTAATTCTACATTGGAACCAAGTGCAAAAATGGAAACAATTCTCACCATTTCTGGTAGAGGGCTGACTCCCAATAGATACATAAACCTGCAATGAAGTGTACAGATCATTTAAAAGTTTCTTATACAATCATGCCTAGTATTTAAAAGTCTTAAATTAATTTCATAATCTTTTGCTCATGATTTAGGATGAATTTCAAAAAAATACTTAAAGTATGAGCTGAACTTACAAACATCCAAAGGCCAATCTACATAGCCTTCAACAAGTAATGTATGAAACGGAGTGCCATGAAGTCCTTCACGGTACATAACACGGAACTCTTCATTATCATGCTTCAACTGTCAAAGAAGTTGGCTATGCATTTTAGTGAAAATAATCACAAATTAGAACATAAAAACTTTATTCCAATCGAATATGATATAAGAGAACTAGGGGGAATAATGCTAATAAAGCATACTTTCCATTCACCATGTGTCGTTTCACTGGATTTTGACACCTGATGATCATCAATAGAAGTACTCCTTAACATGTCAAGAAAATTTGATACTTCCTGAGCCCTTTTGTTCAGTAAATCTTCAATAAATTCTGTAACCAAAAAAAAATAGAAGAAAATGTTTGACAATATATACTCCCAAAAAAAAACTCTATTTTTAGTAAGTAATGTGCATAAAGGGATTTTAAGTGCACATATCATGGCTGCTTAAATGGATAAATAGTAAAAGTGGAAGAAATACTCTAACCTTCTTTCTCATCTTGTGCATATCGTAAAATCTGATTCCTGACAAGGGTTTTAAGCCTCTCTGAATCGGTCAGTTCAGCAGAGGACAGCGTCTTGTCCAGTCTCTCTCTGTATTGAGAGATTGCCCTTTTCCTTTCCATATTTACATAAGTAAGCAAACAGCATCCAGCTCCCTCTTAAACACTCCAATTCCAAGGTGCAACGAACCTTGGCAGTTGCAACTACAAACCAAACTTGTTATGATCTTCTCGGTTTTCACAATTTTAAACACATGCATTTAATAGTAAATTATAAGTCAAAACCTATATTGTTCCGACTTTTCAATTTTCTTGAAGTACCCCGTGTCCGACACCCGAGTCCGACATATATCCAAACATGGGTATGGGGATATGACCCTCCAAGGACCCTCTAAATACATGAAAAAACTTCGAAAAAATTAAATATACCCGTATTGGACAGATACCCATATCCGACACTCACACCAGAGTCCGAATAACATAGGTCAAAACAGTTAATGACAGCTCCAACACAAAAATCATGAACAAAATTGGTTTCTATTTTAATATCCAAGAGTTCAAAAGTATTCTGTAGAATATGCAACAGTGGAAGACAATGTTCATTAAGTTCATACATTAAAATCTCCATGTGATTATACAATCATAAAGCTTCACGTACAAAAACATTAACATCTCTATGCAAATAAGATCAAAGACAAACTAAATTAAAGGAAACAATCAACTGACATAGAAAAAACTGCAAAAGCTTCTGGGACCATGGCTGATAGGAATACTATAAAACAAGAACATAAAACCATTAAAAACTCCCCCAAGATAATACAACGAACTAAACAGTTAGCTAGCTCCATATCAAAAACATTCATGCCTCTAACCTCATAACTTAAGAGCAACAAAATGAAAGGAAAAATAACAACTTTGCAAGGAAAGAAGAAACCAAATTATACATAAGAAAAATCATCTTTTAACCAATATTCTTAGTCAAAGCAAAACATAAACAGACATTGAAATGAAAGCAAGCAAAGATGTTCAACTTACATGAAGTTAAATGAAAATGAAACCAAAAAATCTGTTCTCCAAGGGAAATTCTAAAATGAACCCAGAATGAGACCACCAACCCAGAAAAATGATGCAGATCTCAATGAAAAATTCACTTCCTTTAAAGCTCTAACAAATCTCTATAATATGTTGATCATGTTTAAAAAAGGAAGAGACAAAAAGCCACTTGATTCAGACCGCCTAGACGCAAGACGAACATGGTTTTTCTTGGGTATAACGGATACACGACACTCGGCAGAATCACCAATGTATATTTGTTTGAGATTAATAATAATTTGGAAAAGTATTTTCAATATTCCTTTTGATAAAGTTATTTGACTAGTACTTATATAGAATTATAGATCATATTAATTAGCTTTAATTATTAAAGAAAATTTTCTTTTATAGTAAAAATAAATAATTTCCTCTCTTCTCTTGAGAATTATACATTTATAATTTTTAGAATTAAAAAAATCAGATTTAATTAATTAATTTTATTATATGTCATTTTAAAGAAAAGTACAATCTCATTTCTGTAGCTGAAAAGAAATTTTTTAAATATAAGATACTATATCTTAATTTGTTATAATTTTTCAATTCAAGAAAAAAGCTTTACAATTGATATGGAAGCCATGTCTTATAAACTATAATGAAGTATTGATAAATATAACTCATTTCAAATTATAAGACATATAAATTCTTTCATTTTTTAAAAATTTACATTCGCATCATGAAAATATGTTTTAGAAATGGCTAAAATAACAAAAAATCCTAAATTTTATCATTTTACTTAAGTAAATCTGTATACTTTTATTGTATCCAAATAAAATTTAACATTTAATTTGCATCCAAATAAATTTTTAACTTTTAATTTTTACTCAAATAAGTCCTTAACCTTTAATTTATATATATATATATATAAACAGGAACGTGAATAATCTTTTGAACTGAAAAAAATACTTATTGTTATTTATTATATTATTAATTTATCATTTTAATTTTTTTGTTATTAATAAGATTTATCTAATTTATAAAAATAAAAAATTAGTTTTATTAAAATACTTTTGTTAAATGGATTAATTTGATAATAAAAAAAATTAAAGTTTATATGAAATTGCTTTATCTTAAAAGTTTAAAATTTTCATTAACCTTGAAAAGTAAATCAATTTATTTAGTATGAATAAAAGATAATTAAAACTTATATTAAATTTTTTATATTCATAATTAATTTTGCATTGATATTAAAATAATAAACTTTATAATAATTTGATATAATAATTTACATATGAAACAAATTTTATCAAACTTTAATTAATTTACACTTTATTAGTTTTATTTAATTTTAAAATATACAACTATATATTTAAAAATATATAAAGCAACGAGTATTTACATGTGATAATATCTTCGTCTATTCTTAAATTAGGACCTCCTTTAAAAATTCTATCAAAAAATATAAATTAAAAAAAAATCACTTGAATAAAAATAATTAACACATCATTATTTTATTTTTTTTCATTCTGTCAGTTTTACATGTCCATATCAAAATTTAGACGGTTTTTCATTAACACTATTACCAATTTTATTTCTTTGCACCAATTTCAGACATATAAGGATTAACTTAGTCATTTTTAAAATATAGAGATTAAAATACACTTTTGACTATAGTACAATGACTATTTAAGTGCTTTAACTTGGATGCAAAAACAGATTATAGTTAGATAAAAAAAAAATGAGCATTAAAAACGTTAATTTAAAAATGTATTAATAAATGATTTTTATATATATTTTAATAATATTTAAATTTTGAATTTGTTTAAAATATTATTTTATATATCTATTTAAATACTTTAATTAATTAACTAATTGTTATAAAATTATATAAATTTATTTATTATATTAAGTGAATACATAATTAAAAAACTTTTAAATAAAAAATTAAAAAGTAAACTAAAAATAATTTTAAATAAAAAAACAGGCAGAGGTGGGATTTTATTCTCACCGGAGGGTCTAGGAGGGGCAAAGGGCAAGGGCACTGATTGTAACTGCACGAGCGGTGCAATCCAAATGCACCATGGATGCACCGCACGGTGCACTTCAAGAGTCAGCCAGTCCTGCAGCTTTGTCTTCTCAACATTTAAAGCATGACTTCATCTCTGGGACAGAAGTTGAGGAATGCAATTTACAACAAATCCTTTTAAAAGATCCCATATCAACACAAGGAAACAGTAAAAACCCAGCAACCGGTTTGGAACAACCAGAAAACTGCAGGATCAAGTCAACGGAACAAAAACATAATACAAATCTTCAAATTCTAGAGCCTGGTGATGAATCAGTAGTTGATTCAGCATCAAAATATTACCACTGCAGTAAGAAATGGGGTAAGTTCCAAAACCCAAAATACTTGTCACCAAGATTTCAAAAACCTTGGTGAAGATCAAAGACTTCAAACATCTTTAGCTAAACCAAACAAATCAATATACCCAGATTCATTAGGTTTAGGAGAGGTTTCCTTCTGAGGATGACCTTCAATGGGTATTCCTCGCCTTATAGACGGTGCTGATGAAGATCCCCTGCCATAAAAATCTCCAAAAGCGTCAAAGAAACTATTTTTCATCTCCTCAGCAGCTTCAAAGAAATGGTTAACCCCACCAAAAAAGTGGCGTTCAATTGCCTCCATGTCACTTTGTAGCCCGGGAAAATCAAATGAACCTTCCAAATGTGATCCTGACGAGAAATTCCCTTTTAGAACTTGCTCTGTAACATCATCCTCAGTATACTCTTTGTTGGATTGCAGCACCTCAACAGGCCTAATTTAAACATACAGAAACATGTAGTTAAAAGTCACATACAGTGATCAAGCTAAAGGTCAATGAACATTATAAGTTCCTGTATCTAATTCCAAACATAAATGACAGAATAGACCATTTCAAAAGGATATTAACCATTTGTACCAAAAAAAAGAAGATATTAGCCATTTCCACCAAAGTTTTGCAGCAGTCTCCACAAAGAATAATAAGTTTGTACGAATAATACTAAATCATTGCATGAATTGTGCAAGAATGACATGAGAAGAAAGAAACATAGTGCATATTTCTTTGTATTGATCACTTGTCAAGGACAGCCTGCTGACTGTCCAGCAACAGAGCCATAACATAAACAGTAAGTCATATTATCGGGCAACTCCATCCACGACAAGGTCTTGGTCGGGGGCTTCGATAATAGCATCTACAGTCATCACAATGAAGAGATAAAAGAATCAGATATTTGTATTTCATCCATCTTGGAGCATCATTATTGGTGGAGACACACATGCATGTATGTATTAAATAGTGTCAATTAAGCAACCTATCTAGTCCCAGATTTTTCACATAAAAAAAAAAAAAAAAGTCAACTAAGTTATTTTCAATTTTATTCCACTTTCTACTAAACTAAAAACAGCTCAGGCTGATTGACATAAAAATATACCATTATCTCAACATATCCTGATCCTCTGCATGCCCCTCTCCCTCTCCACCCAATACAAGTTTGTTACTAAACATGATAGTCAGACCATCTTTACCTTTCCTTCTAGATCTTATCAACATGTCCAACACTTCCAAATTTCATCTTTTTCTATCACTACCTGCTTTTTTCATTGCTTCCCTGGATGAAAAATCTGGAATGAGCAATGTTGTCAAGGACGCTAGGCACACTCTAAGCGCTAAATTTGTATTGCCTCAGGCGCAAGTCACAAAAAAAGCGCTCTCCTGAGTGAAATAAAGCGCAATATGCATATATGTGTGGTTTTGTCTGTGTATCTGGGTATATATATAAAATAAGCTTAAGTATATAATTTTAATAATAAACTCTAAAGAATGATCCAATTTATCTTACAAAACCTGCAAAACTTTCTTTTTCTTTTGTTGGCCAATATGTATGATTTCTTTAAGATCCTATGTTTGTTGTTGAATACTTAAACATTGAGAAGTAGAGAGATTGATATTATTTCTTTTTTACAAGTAAAGGTACAATTAATGGAGAAAAAACAAAAATTAAACAGAACTTCAATCAAGCAGGCCTTTTTTGCGCCTACCGTCTTACAAAAAAACACGCCTAGATGCACCAAGCGTGCGTCTGATCAAATACGTCTCGTTCGAAAGGGTATGAGGCGCTTTTGTTGTCTAGTGCCTAGACACACGCCTTAATAACACTGGAAATGAGAGCAAAAGCACTAACATTCTCCGAAAGAAAATCGATGGATGGTTTCCATTAGATAGAAAAAAGTTAGCTGGTCCTGTTTAAGCATTTTCACAATCTTTACTCAAGATTTGGAACACCAACCATGACAAAAGCAAACAGTTTAGTATAAAAACAGGCTACAAGCACAATTTTGTACATAGTTTCACTAGTTCAAGAGAACAACAACTGATCATAAGAAACGTACCCCATAAGCAAATGTTATAATCATAACCTATAAACAATTCCTTCTCTCTCTCAGCCAACAAAATCAAGAGGAATTGAAATGAAAATTTAACTTTTAATAAATTATTTTCTTTCCTTTATACTTTTTAACCAAACAATCTTTAACCAAAAAATGGTTGTTAGAATTCCTTTCAGTTTCTTTATTAATTTTAACTATCCAAACAAGAAGTACATGTACTTTTTTTTCCTCAACCTTCCTCTCTTTTATTTTCCTTTCCTTTTATTTACTATTGTGTATCCAAACATAGCTAGGATATTTTTTTTGCAATGATAACAACAGTTTTCCGGAGCTTAAAATTAAAAAATTCCAACAATAAACAAATAGAAAAACGTAAAAAAAAAAAAAGAAGATTAAATGTTTGATTAATTTACCTTCCAAGGCATTCTTTGAGAACTTCTTCAGTTTTCTCACACTTTCGGACGAACTTTCCGGGCTCGACTTCTTCGGTCTTGCACTGCGACCGCACCACCTTCCTGGTGGAGCACCGACCGCCGTCGCGAGCGGTTGATTCGACGGCGTCCTGTGGTTCGTCTTTCCACACCCAACCCATTATTTTTTTCCTCTAGAATTTTATTTTATTAGTTCGCCGTTATTTGTTAACGGTGAAAAAAAGAAAATAATGAAATTCGTTTGTTTGGGTCTGTGAAGGAGAAAGTGATACACTTACCTTATATGGCAGGTGAAAATATCGACACACCAATCATAGATTGACACGCATTGTACTCGAAACATCTTTGGTTTTTCGGGTAATGGGGCGGATTTGGAGCTTTTCTTGGGCCAAACGTAAGCCCAACTATAATGGTTGACATTTAGATATGGGCATTGGCCCAACGATTTCCAATTTTATGCTTTTTTCTTTCAAAAAATTTGGTTTATTGATATATATATATATATATATATGTCATTTGTTTATTTTATTAATAAAAGCAATAATTTTACTTTTTATCATTTGATGTTTTTTAATAAAAGTTCGTCTTTGATACACTGATAGTAGAGTTTTTTAACTTCACAAGCGGTGTTAAAAAATTATCACATGTCTCATTATTTATTTATTATTTTTTTATTATACCCTAGAAAGTATGTGTCACCCTAATAAACTTACTTTCAACTGACAATATATGAGATAATTTATCTTCTAACAATATTAGTTAACCATAAAATTTTACTTTATCAAGTAATAACTTTCGAAAACATAAAAAGTAGAAATAATAAGAAGAAGAAAAAAGTAAACCATAAAATTAGGGATGACAATGGAACGAGACGGGACGAAAATTGCCTTACCCACCTCCGCCCCACTCTTACATGGATGTTGGAAACCTCCACTTCCATGGATGTCGGTTACATCCAAAACTGTTTCACGGTATTCCACTCCGCTACATCCCAATTTTTATTAATTATTTTTAACTTAATATTGTAAAAAATTATATTATCATTTATTCATGAACATAATTTTAGTACATAAAATTCTTTAATATATATAATATACATATATATACTTTTAATATATATGATTTTAGTATATATATCTAATATATATATATATATATATACTAAAAATATAAGATAAAATATAAAATATTTTAAGAGATAATATAGTAATTTCAAAAAGCAGGGCGGAACAGAACAAACATTTACCAAAATCACCCGCACCCGTTTTTCAAAAAATCTACATTCGGAGCAGATCGATACGAAATCTATCGGTCGAATCGGGTTTTGACATCCCTACATAAAACTAACAACCAATTTAACTTTAGTATTTATTATGATTATTGTTATGTAACCATAAAAATGATGATTTTTCATAATCTATGCTTACTTAAATAAACTGGCTAGTGAATCTCAGATGTAAAAGATCAGAACCGTGAATTTAGTAGCAAGTTTTTGCTTGCAAACTGAATGTGATTGACTAAACCAAGAATTTTGTTGTTTAAACTAATTATTAGTATGTCTTTTTTTTAATAATAAAAAAAAAATCACAGGTTGAGAATAAAAAATTTGGTTTCAAACTCCAAATCTACTAAATATCATTTCATAAGAGTGACTGCATGAATAAACTGAGTCAAACTCCGAATTCAATTACTAATATTCTTTATTATGCACTTATGCATCTCTGCCGAAGAAAAGGGAAGAAAGAAGTAACGACTACATTGTTCGTTCATGCTGTCACTCTTAAGGAGTAACATCTAACAGGTTTAAAATTTGAATTTCAATATCTGCAATCCCTTCACCTATCCCGAGCTGCAACCTCCTTTATACCAAAAAAAATAAAATTACGGTACACATATTACACTACATAATTAATTTAAGTTACAGAAAAAGAGGGATTATTTTTGTATAAGATGTTACAAAATCCACTCTCAATCTCAAAGTCTTTTTGTTTTTGCTGAGGGTTAAAAATTCAATCTTAACTTCTATCAGCAATTTAGGTATTCTTCTGAGGTTGAGGGCATCAGCTACCCAGAATAGAAGCCAAAGCAACAAGATCTATGCTTTCTCCAGTTACTCAACTTTTTGACATCATTTAGACCATTTTCATGGAACCCATTTGCCTTGATGGTTCCATTTCCATAGGAATTCAAAGCAACCTGGTTAGTCTCAATTGGTATTGGTATTGATACATTTTGCTGAGGTGATGCCGGTGCTACTTTATTATGGTTAACTTCCCTGGAAAAGGAATTTGATCCTGCAGACCTGCAGTACATCCACACATCAACCAATTTACTCTTAGAATCTAACATGTCAATCATTTGCAAGTGTAATTTGGTTGGCAAGAACAGAGGGGGACTTTATTCCCATATGTTGCGGCGACTTTTCATTTTTCTTAAAGTACTCGTGTTCGACACTCGTGTTCGACACTCGTGTCCGACACATATTCGGAAATGAGTATGGGAATATGATCCTCCAAGGAGGCAAGGACCCTCCAAATACATGAAAAAATTTAGAATAAATCAAATATACCCGTGTCCGACACTCACACCTGAGTTCGAGTAACATAGTTATTCCCTACCACTTTCCCATTGAAAATAACATTTCCGCTCCCCAGTCCCCTCAACTTGATTAAATATGGATATGAAATGAGATTTAGACTTCAGGGCATAGACTTGAATTTATTGAAAAAGTATGTGAAAATATCTTAACATGGTTACCTTGTGTCATTAATGTCACTGCTATTCCTGGAGTCATCTGAAGTCATCTCCAGACTCTCCCCAAACTTTTTGGAGGCGGCTTCAAGACCAGCCTCAACTTTTAAACAAACATTGTCTTCTGCAGCATAAGTTGAGTCCTTTACAACACCCTCTTCCGAATTTGGAGGTTCCTCATCAGAGAAACTAGAAGATCCGTATTGCCGTATTATTGAAATGACCTTCTCCAGTGTTCCTAGAGCTTCTTCCACCTCTGGACGAATATAAATCCTTTTTTTAGCATTTACGCCAATTTTATCTGCAAATTTATTGGTTGAACTTGAAGGTTGATTTGCAGCTTTAACGCCCTCCTCCAGGCATGTACTCTCTTCACTATCTTCTTCCTCAATTTCACCAAAAGCTTTTCTCTTTGTCTCTTCTGCTTTCTTCAATGGAGATTCACCAGCATGGTGATTAGCATGAACCTTCTGTTTGATATCATGCGTGTCATCTTGTGTGCCTTCAACTAAATTCTCATTAGGCAAAAGGTGGGCTTCACTTTTCGGCTCTTCTACTTCAAGAACTTCACCTGATTTTTTACTGGAGTAAAGAGCTTCACATATTAGAGCAAACAGAGGGTCTCCCAATGCCTTGCTGTAATCGTCATCGCATTTAGACACGGAAGCCACAGTCTGTAAGCATTGTAAATTGGGAAAATGTGAGAGATTAATTGGTAGGATAGTAATAATCTGCATCATGAACAATGAAGGTCCTAATCTAGACACCCTCAGCAATGGAACCTTTTAAGATAAATAATCAGTTCGATCCATCCGTTATTTCATTGCATGCTTCGACAAGCCAAATGAGTTACACTTATTGGTAGCATTTGAACAGAAAAAAAAAAATAATAAACTGGATACTTGTGGTAAATTAAGATGTCATGTCAGAAGAATGTGTGACCTTTTGATAGAGTCTGAAACCATTTCCGACAAGCTGCCTTGCGATAAAGTTTATAAGGGATGGAGGGACAAAATCCAGCTTCATATCCATATTTGCTATTGTCCTACAAAATTAACAACATTTTAATATTTATAGGAGAAAAAAGAAGAAAATGAGAGGAATATAACTTTCAAAAGGTTCTATGGGCAAAGTTTATACAGCCATAATTGCTATTGTCCTTATGGTATCTACAGACAGTTTATTTCTCTCTTTCTTGCCTCCTAATTCCCCACCTGACTTGACATGTTAGAAAGAAAAAACTTTGTAATGCATATTTGACACTTAATGCCACATAAGACAAGTTAAAGAAAAATAGTATAGCTGTTTGAAATAAAAACCCAAATCCTTATGATTGGAACCAAATAATCAGCAAACAGGACAAAAACTGGTTATGTAATACAGTTAAACCGATTGCCCTGGCGGATCCAATCATCCCTAATTCAGGCTCTCTCCTAATCACATCTCCAATCAAATGGAATCATCAGAAAACCAGTATTTAGCCAATGCCAACTCCAAATATATGAATATCTCCATTTACTGTCTGCTAGTCATATTTTGGGATATTTGAAAAATAAGCTCCTCAAGCACCTCATCTGTTCAGATTTCAAGTAAGCAAGTGGCAGAGATATAATTATTGAAGATGTCTGCTATCTTAGCAGGTGAAACTCCTTTGGTGCTTGTATCAAGGACCTAAATCCTTTGACACTTTCTCTCATTGAAATGCATACGGCCACATCAACTTTCCTATTTTCGTATGACAATCTTAAAGTATTACAACTCACCTAAAGTAGCTTCTTTCATTGTTCACCTTCTGCAAAGCAAAGCCTCCAACCATGTCAATTCTTACAACATCCTTTGCTTCAGGAATCCCATCATTAGTAAATCCATGAGTTGCTTTATCAATGCTGCTCACATCTGAGATCTAAAAGACAAAGTACAGAAATATTAAGATAAATTTCCAGATATATGGGAAGAAAGCAAATTGCAAAGGAGATGAAACCAAATATTTGAAGTGACTACCGTGTTAACAAGAATGACAATCAGATCATCTTGAAAGTACTCAAAGAAAAAATAGTGTACTAGAGCCTCCCTAGCTGACAGTGGCCATGCAACCTTCACCCTTTCTTCCAAAAATACACAAACAAGTAAGCATTTTACAATTTCAGACTTCAACATAGTATTAAAGAAAAACGAAACGAATTTAAATAAACTTTATAGTTCTAGGCTTGACAAACCTCACTAGAGATATCTGTTCACCAATTCGGACCTTTTGCAAACAGGTGGAACTAGTTACTTTGAAAGATGGAAAGCTAGACTGAGGCCACCTGGGGAAATGTACAAGAAGATTATTGTTGAAACGTATACATTTTCACTTAAATTGGATGAAATCTTAAATCTACTGTATGTTATTGTAATGCATCAAGTACTCCTTTCCCACCTCCATCATCCTTAAGTGGCAAATTCTCACCTATTATTTATAATTATACAAGTGTATTTACATGGACATACTTATTGTATTACTCAGGCAAGAACAGACTAGAAATAGATGTCAACGAAACATTCTGATTTACAATAATTCAGCCATCCTAAGTTGAGAAAAAGCAATAAAAACATGGCAGCAACCTTAAAACAATAGCAACAACTTTTGACATTCTAGATGATGCCAATTATAGGAGTTAAAAACCGAAAAAAACATTTCAAGTGAAATGATATTGCTAGTGCACCATGGTTCGGGATCAGATCCAAAAAGAAACAACTATAGAAGTGTACAGAGATTTTCTTTAACAAGAACACACGCAACTACGAAGTCATCCATGCACAACATATTACTTCAACGGAGGATATAAAAGAGAATGAAAGTACGCAGGTTACTCTGTTTTACCAGTCAATATGTAGCATGTTAATTCTACATTGGAACCAAGTGCAAAAATGGAAACAATTCTCACCATTTCTGGTAGAGGGCTGACTCCCAAGAGATACATAAACCTGCAATGAAGTGTACAGCTCATTTAAAAGTTTCTTATACAATCATGCCTAGTATTTAAAAGTCTTAAATTAATTGCATAATCTTTTGCTCATGATTTAGGATGAATTTCAAAAAATACTTAAAGTTGAACTTACAAACATCCAAAGGCCCATCTACATAGCCTTCAACAAGTAATGTATGAAACGGAGTGCCATGAAGTCCTTCACGGTACATAACACGGAACTCTTCATTATCATGCTTCAACTGTCAAAAGAAGTTGGCTATGCATTTTAGTGAAAATAATCACAAATTAGAACATAAAAACTTTATTCCAATCGAATATGCTTAATAAAGCCATTGATATAAGAGAACTAGGGGGAATATTGCTAATAAAGCATACTTTCCATTCACCATGTGTTGTTTCACTGGATTTTGACACCTGATGATCATCAATAGAAGTACTCCTTAACATGTCAAGAAAATTTGATACTTCCTGAGCCCTTTTGTCCAGTAAATCTTCACTAAATTCTGTAACCAAAAAAAAAAAAAAAAAAAAGAAATTAGAAGAAAATGTTTGACAATATATACTCCAAAAAAAAAAACTCTATTTTTAGTAAGTAATGTGCATAGAGGGATTTAAAGTGCACATATCATGGCTGCTTAAATGGATAAACAGTAAAAGTGGAAGAAATACTCTAACCTTCTTTCTCATCTTGTGCATATCGTAAAATCTGATTCTTGACAAGGGTTTTAAGCCTCTCTGAATCGGTCAGTTCAGCAGAGGACAGCGTCTTGTCCAGTCTCTCTCTGTATTGAGAGATTGCCCTTTTCCTTTCCATATTTACATATGTAAGCAAACAGCATCCAGCTGCCTCTCAAACACTCCAATTCCAAGGTGCAACTAACCTTGCAAGTTGCAACTACAAACCAAACTTGTTATGATCTTCTCGGTTTTTACAATTTTAAACACATGCATTTAATAGTAAATTATCAGTCAAAACCTATGTTGTTCCGACTCTTCAACTTTCTTGAAGTACCCCGTGTCCAACACCCGAGTCCGACATATATCCGGACATGAGTATAGGGATATGACCCTCCAAGGACCCTCTAAATACATGGAAAAACTTAGAAAAAATTAAATATACCCGTATCGGACATATACCCATATCCGACACTGACACCCGAGTCCGAGTAACATAGGTCAAAACAGTTAATGACAGCTCCAACACAAAAATCATGAACAAAATTGGTTTCTATTTTAATATCCAAGAGTTCAAAAGTATTCTGTAGAATATGCAACAGTGGAAGACAATGTTCATTAAGTTCATACATTAAAATCTCCATGTGATTATACAATCATAAAGCTTCACTTACAAAAACATTAACATCTCTATGCAAATAAGATCAAAGACAAACTAAGTTAAAGGAAACAATCAACTGACATAGAAAAAACTGCAAAAGCTTCTGGGACCATGGCTTATAGGAATACTATAAAACAAGAACATAAAACCATTAAAAACTCCCCCAAGATAATACAACGAACTAAACAGTTAGCTAGCTCCATATCCAAAACATTCATGCCTCTAACCTCATAACTTAAGAGCAACAAAATGAAAGGAAAAATAAAAACTTTGCAAGGAAAAAAGAAACCAAATTATACATAAGAAAAATCATCTTTTCACCAATATTCTTAGTCAAAGCAAAACATAAACAGACATTGAAATAAAAGCAAGCAAAGAAGTTCAACTTACATGAAGTTAAATGAAAATGAAACCAAAAAATCTGTTCTCCAAGGGAAATTCTAAAAAGCACCCAGAATGAGAAAAGTGAAAATCCCACCAACCCAGAAAAATGATGCAGATCTCAATGAAAAATTCACTTCCTTTAAAGCTCTAACAAATCTCTATAATATGTTGATCATGTTTAAAAAAAGAAGAGACAAAAAGCCACTTGATTCAGACCGCCTAGACGCAAGACGAACATGGTTTTTCTTGGGTATAACGGATACACGACACTCGGCAGAATCACCAATGTATATTTGTTTGAGATTAACAATAATTTGGAAAAGTATTTTAAATATTCCTTTTGATAAAGTTATTTGACTAGTACTTATATAGAATTATAGATCATATTAATTAGCTTTAATTATTAAAGAAAATTTTCTTTTATAGTAAAAATAAATATTTTCCTCTCTTCTCTTGAGAATTATATATTTATATTTTTTAGAATTAAAAAAATCAGATTTAATTAATTAATTTTATTATATGTCATTTTAAAGAAAAGTATAATCTCATTTCTGTAGCTGATAAGATTTTTTTTTAATATAAGATATTATATCTTAATTTGTTATAATTTTTCAATTCAAGAAAAAAGCTTTACAATTGATATGGAAGCCATGTCTTATAAACTATAATGAAGTATTGATAAATATAACTCATTTAAAATTATAAGACATATAAATTCTTTCATTTTTTAAAAATTTACATTCGCATCATGAAAATATGTTTTAGAAATGGCTAAAATAACAAAAAATCCTAAATTTTATCATTTTACTTAAGTAAATCTTTATACTTTTATTGTATCCAAATAAGTTTTAATATTTAATTTGCATTCAAATAAATTCTTAATTTTTAATTTTTACTCAAATATCTATAAAATATATATATATATAAAAGTAGGAACGTGAAGAATCTTTTAAACTGAGAAAAATACTCATTGTTATTTATTATATTATTAATTTATCATTTTAATTTTTTTTGTCAAAGCTTATTAATTTATCGTTTTCAAATTGTTGGATAGTGTCAATAAAAAAAAATGTTACAGTTGAAAAGTTGAAAAATTCAATGGTATTGTTCAAATTGGATGATTTAAATTCAAGTTTTTCTTTTGGAAAAAATATAAAATTTATATTATTTTATTTCAGTAGCAAAGAAATATAAAAACACTTACGGGATTGATAAGCTTCTTACCATTATTATTCTTAATTTTGTCAATTACGTTCTAATATTTAGAAGCCACTAAACGAGAATCATATATATATATATATATATATATATATATATGTGTGTGTGTGAATAGTAATTAAAAGGTTATTAGAAAATAATTAACAAAAAAATTATTATTCAAGGAAAGCTACAGCTGTAATCTTATTGTAATGCCATTAGTTTAAAAATAAATAAATATTTAGCCAAAAAGCTTAAGTTGCAGAAAAATTGAAAAGTTATCATCTTTAGTTTAGGATGTGGTGCTTAAAATGAAGATTCTTGCTGATCAAAGTGGATTTATGTGGGATGAAGCAACGCAGAGGATGGTAAAAGCTGATGACAAAAACAACATATGGAATTTAAATTGCTATTAGTTTTCTGCATCCCACTCTATATTATCATACTCTTCATTTTTTTCTTAAAATATTCATATCCGACACGTGTCCGATACATTTTCAGATATGAGTATGAGGTATGATATTTCAAATATATATATATAAAAAAAAAAAAATTGTATATATATCCGTATTATACACATAACCGTATCCGACAGATCCGGATCACAGTCGCAGGCCACCCAGACATGCAAACGTACAGAACAAACGTTGTGCATGATATCCGGGCATATATACAGTTGGCGATAGAAGATACAGTGTTTCATGTTTTGATGTAGAGTTTGAGAATGAAGGTATGCATGGCATGGGTATTGTCTGATTATTGCAGCTCTATGCTTTCTACTTAAATATAACAGATTGATTTCCAACTATTAACATCAAGATGGCTAAAAAGGTTCATGATAAAGTATCAGCTCCAGGTTTAAGTATAATAAATTGAACCTATGTTGTTTCGACTCTTCATTTTCTTTAAGTATCCATGTCCGACGCATATCCGGATATGGATATGGAAGGTATGATCCTCTAAGAACCCTCCAAATACATGAAAAAACTTTGGAATAATATCATGAATAGCCCCTGAAGTTTATCAAATTTGTCAATATGATATCTGTACTTTAAAAATGTTCAATGTGGTACTTGTACTATCAAACCGTATATCAATGTAGTACCTTGACCTAACACCGTTAAATATAAATGATGATGTGACATTGATCAATCAGGTGATGACACATGACAACACATGATTTTTTTAAAAATTAATATATGAATTTTTGTAAAAAAAAAAAAAAAAATTAAAATATATAAATTTATATTTTTAAAAATTAATATCTACTTTTAAAAAAAAAAATTTATATTAAAAATATTTAAAAAAATTTGAAAATTTTTAAAAATTAAATATGTTTTTTTATTAAAATTTTTT
This sequence comes from Fremontodendron californicum, assembly GCA_030761205.1. NCBI lineage: Eukaryota > Viridiplantae > Streptophyta > Magnoliopsida > Malvales > Malvaceae > Fremontodendron > Fremontodendron californicum. The sequence continues at coordinate 34,001,000 of JAULJL010000005.1, forward strand.
TAAAAAAATTAAAATAAAATATTTAACTAAAAATTATTTTTAAAATATAAAATATTTTAAAATCTACTTGTTAAAAATTTATAATATCTAAAATCTTTTAAAAAATATTTTTAAAAATTACAAAAATTAAAATATTTTATTATTTTAATTTTTGTTAAAAATATTTATTAAAATTAAAAGGTGGAGAGAGAAAAAAAAAAAGATTTTTTTTTAAAAAATTAAAAAAGTAAAATTTTTATTATTACACTTGGCATCACTGTGTGGTGACACGTGTAAAAAAATATAATTTTAATTTTTAAATTAAAATAATAAAATTTTTTGGTAATATACGTGGCATCATTATATGGTGCCACGTGTCAAATTTTTATTGGATACAAAAATCATGTCATCAATGTTTAATAGTGTTACTGACAAGTATTATATTAGCAAACGGAGTGAAAACGTTAAGTATCAAAATATACATTTTTAAAGTACAGGTACCACATTGACAAATTTGATAAACTTCAGAGACTATTCATGATATTATCCCAAAAACTTTTAAAACATTGAACATACCCGCATCGGACACTCACACCCGAATCCGAGTAACATAGACAAGAACAACAAAACAAGCAACAATCTCAATCAAATGCCTAGGAACTTCAAATCAGCCTAAAAGGGCCAGAAGTGAAGAAGATGGCATGGCTGGCTAATGCTCTACCTAGAGATGGCAGTCGTGGAGGTTACCTCGATAAAAAAAAAAAAAAGTGTCTCCATCTTTTAAATGAGTTTGTTTTAGCTTTAATTGATGGAAGCCATTATGTTGGTTTTTCACTTCTGAACAGAAATCTCTTTCCTGATTAGTTGAAATAAAAGATATTCTGAGACCTTGAGTTGATACAACCTTTATTAACTTTCAATACAATTAAGGACATAATTAAGCAGAGGGGATCTTTGTGGGATCCAAAGCAGCAAGTGAAGTAGATGAATTTTGCTAATGCAAAACATAGAACATAGATGACTTGCCTTTATGCTTTAGGAGTGAAATTCAGCTGAAACAAAACTTGTTTCTAAATTCTGTGCTTGATAACATACCATAAAACATACAAGCAACTACTTGATTTTGTTAAAATATCTTCAACGATGTTTATAAATTCAGTACTTAATTTTTCAATTTATCAAACAATACTCAAGTCACATGAAATTTTCTACTGAAATCCAAAAATTGAAAATCATTGGTGCATCAATTAGTGTCAATTGAAGTAGGGAACTAGCAGAAATATTTAACCATCCTGGTTCACTTCTAACTTTCTACCCCTCCCTTAAAAAAAATGAAAGAATTTAAGGGAGGTGGGCAGCTGCAACTGGCATAACTGAGATCCATGATGCCTTACATATACATATATTCGGTAAAGGTCAGTTAGGAGCATCAATACCTCTGTATCTGATAATCTCAACTCCAAGGTAGTCAAGAGGACCAGGAACAGCAACATGGGGCTTCCCAACTTTCACACGAACTGCAGATATCTGAGGGTGTTTTGTCAAGGTTGTTGATGCAATTAATTCAGCCACTGACTCGATAAGATCCCGAGGTTGCCCTTCCACAACTTCCTTTACTATGCTGTAAGTTGGCAAATTCAAATAGTCAAAAGACGATTTCTTAAAAGATAAAGGCATAAACATTCGTAGGAACAACTAAGGACTACATAACATAATTCCTTACGCAAAATTGTTTCAGGATACAACATAAGATGTAGGGGGAACCTGAATGATTGTTTTTGGAGTCATAGAACATAGTGTATAAATTTGGACACAATTAAATGCAATGATACAGATCTTTATAACAATTTATAACTAGTCAAAAGATTTATGCAATGTTTTAAACATCTTAGATGAAGATGTTAAGCTGTTACTTACCGGTAAATATCAGTGTAACTAACAGTATCTGACAGGAGGTCTGATTTACCAGCCATCCTAAGATCCATCCAGGCATCTACATCTACCAAGAACTTCTGACCCAGTGTTTTCTCTTCAGGCTTTACCCCATGGAAACCATGAAATTTCAAGCCCCTCAATATGAGTTTGTCTCCTGTTGGTAATCCAATATCTTCCGTCATTGCTCTTGTTAAATAACATTTCTATTAGCTAATATGCTTCAGGGACTTAAAGATAACAAGCAACCAAAACATAAATATATATATATATATATCATATTGGTTCATAAATAAGGCAACAGTTTCAGTCCCCCCCCCCCCTCCTAGACAACACTGGACATCAAATTCCATCATTTGCCCTAAAGAAATCTCTAGCATCTCACAATCAATCTGCCACACAAGGGAGAGAATTACATCAATTGTAAATTACCAAACATACTCCTATACTGGATGGAGTTGATCATGAATCTCCGCTATGTTATTCGGACTTCGGGTGTGAGTGTTGGATACGGGTATGAGTCCGACACAGGTATGTTCAATTTTTTCTAAATTTTTCCATGTATTTGGAGGATCCTTGGAGGGTCCCCATACCCATGTCTGGATATGTGTCGGACACAAGTGTCAGACATGGGTACTTCAAGAAAAATGAAGAGTCGAAGCAACATAAAATCTCCGTATGCAATTAAAATGCAACCAAGAATCCAACGTCCAACATGTCCTAATAATTGACTAGATCTTCCTCATATATTAGGAAGGAAAAGCAAAAAATGAAAAAAAGGGCCTTCTACCCTCGTTGTCAGCTAGAGCTTCCTATAAAGTTCCTTGTAATCCACCAAAGATTTACTCCCTAGAATTGTTCAAAATATTTAATCCAGCAATAATAAATGCACTCCAATGTCAGAATCTCCTAAAAAACTAACCAACAAAACAAACTTCCTTCTAACTTACCCAAAAACAGAATCTTTATTAAGGGACTCTGTATATATAGCTCACCAGCAAGGGCTACACAAATTGAAGGTGGAATCTGATTCAAGCTCGGCCGTTATATCGGGCTGAGCAGCAGGTACCTTATAGTAACCCATTCCTTCTCCTGATAGATATATTCCAAGGGAAGAGAATTTTGTTGTGGACTGATTAGCTAAAGACAACCTGAGCCAACATGAAAGACTATACCTATTACATACCCCCAACAATAGGAATTTGTAGCATTTTATTTTCTGACTCCTTATGAATTTTTTTTTCCCAGTGTTTAATCCCTCCTTTGTACCCCAAAATGAAAGAATCTTTAATGCCTAAATCATCCCTAACAAACAACAAGTATTGATTGAAAAAAAAAAATTAGTATAATACCTCCCTCAAAATAAACTATCAAAGCACAAATCTTTGGATTATTCAGCAAAATTTCCTCAAACCCAAACAAAAACAGAGTAAAAAACTAGAGCCGATTTACATACTAGTACTATTTACTACAGCTAAATTTCTGAAGACCCAACACTAATTTACATGCAAACATCCAGTATTTAACATCAAAAATGATAGTTTGAATCAAATAAAGCAGCAGCAAATCAGTAAAAATGAAAAGAAAAAAATTTTATATTTTACCACAACTGGGTGCAGCCATTATAGTGTAACTATTTCCAGAAGGTAAAATTCGTGTCTGCAGAAAGAAGAGTGAAATTTTTAATTGAGGAAACTGAAAATAGAAGGAGATTTGCTGAGCCACCAAACAAAGAGCGATGACCACACAGCAGAAATTAGCTCACTGATTGTTTTTTTTTTTTTTTTTTTGAGTTCTATACATTTATCTTTTGTTAGGTCTGGCAGCTCAGCTCAATTATGAACTCCTATGGGGTTTCTTTTTGCAGACTGGGAGTAGGCTTTTGAGCCCATTCCTAATTTTTTCTCACTTTTCTTTTTGTTTGTATTTTGCTTTTCTAAAGAAAAGTGATCCTTACCCTCACAAGGGTTTGTTTCAGCTCGTGATCTTTTCTGGGTTTGATTTTTTTGCTTTTTTTCTAAAGGAAAAGTAGTTTTTTTCTTGTTAATCTGAATTCTATTCTTGTGAATAATATTTTGAAAATAAAATCTTGAATGTGATAATTTAATACGAGAGACTATGTTAAGAGATGAGATTAAAGTAAATTTAAATCTTACAAAAAAAATAAATATATTATTCATTTTAGGGGTGTAAACGAGATATTTGTGCTCGCAAATTATTCGGATTCGATTCGAAAAAATCTCGAATTCGACTCGATCATTGTCTAGCCGAGCTCGAGCAGCTTAAGCTATTGAGCGAACCGAATTCGAGTATACTAATGTTTGACTCGAGTAGCTCGCGAGCCTAATCGAGTTTTTTACTTTTAATATATTTTATTATTATTTTCATTTAGTATTGAAAAAATCTCAATTCAAACTCCAACACAAGTAATCGAGTTTGAAGTCGAGTATGATAATCAAACTCATTTTTTATTAGGCAAACGAGTCTAATATAGAGAGCTCGAGCATTTCAATTTTTATCTCGAACTCGAATTTTAAAAATGAAATTTGATCGAACTCAAATCGAACTTCAAATCTTGAATTTCGAATTGAACTCGAAATTTTTATTGCTTGAACTCGACTCCGTTACATTCCCTCTTTCATTCCACCTCTTTTGTCTCAAAAATTTTATATTCGACATGTAAATATCCCATTTATCAATTAATTAAGTTATTTATAAATTAATAAATCTAATATTTTAATTTATTTATAGGACAAAATTAATGGGACAAATTGCATAACTTAAACAAAATAGCGCTAAACTAAAGTCTACACCAAAATTAAATAGATAATTCAATTTAAAACATGAAGATTGATTTTTGCACCATAAATGCGATATATCTGCCTTATGAGAACATACATGAATTCAGAAAAGAAAAAAAATTTCGTTAATCCATCCTCGAACATAACTATCCGTTCGATTCGACAAATTTAATTTGTATTGAACTAGGCTTAAATAAATAGTTTTTTATTCAAACTGACTCGATCTAAATTATTATTTATTAATAAAAAATATTTTATTTAAATTTAATATAAAAATATTAAAATTTTTAAATAATAATTCAGATATGGATAAAGACCATAAAAAAAATCCTGAATCACAACCCATAAGGGCCATAACACTCTAAGCTTCACCCAAAAAAATTTGCGGAAACATTTAAAATTTAACAATATTCTACAAAGATTCTTATCCTGTTTACCGGCAGTAAAAATTTTAAACTACACAAATATATAAATCCGTTTGTAAAGTTGAATTTCAACTCCACCGTTCGATGTGTAGAATCATTTTTCTTTCCACTTCTTTATACAAATCTTTCTGGTTTGCGACTAAAAGAATGTTAAAATTCCGAGAAACCGAAGCCAAAGCAGCGCATGATCATCAACTAACAGAGCTTCAGAATCACAAATTGGATGAAACCAAGAAGAGGAATCATCAAAACGATGTATACTGGAACAGGAAAAAGAGAAGCATCCCCTTTCTGCAACAAAAATGGCATTGCTCCAAATCTTTCTTCGGATTAAGCTTTTATATACATGTAAGACAGTGTTTGATCATTTGTAATAACTTACCTCTTTCAATGGCGGCATTCCCAAACTGTACAACAATTTTTGAGACTGTAAACAAAAAGAAGTCTCATTCTCAATACCCTTTTAACCTTTCAATAGAATCTGTACTTGCTTCTTCGGGTTGGCCGGCGGAACCATAAATGAAAACCTCCGGTCCCGGCTTAAAAAACGGGCAATGCTTCTGATAAATGTTTCACTATGTAAAATTACACCTCCCCCACTCTTCTGTAGAAAAGGACATAAGCTGCAGATGTCTTAATTCTGTCTTCACTGACAGGGAAAACTCTATCATCGTCGAACTCGTACCACCTACCATGGCCGTGCTGCAAATATGCAGAAAGAGAGTTAGGATTCCGATATTAAACCAGAAGTTATGAATACCCCGCGACATCTACTGCTGATTCCAATGGAACATGCAGAAGAGTATGTAAGGAGCAATTTAAAGTAAAATGAGAAACCCCAAAACTTTAGGAATAGAAATCCTCTGCCCCTAATTTCTGTCTCTATTCATGCCCCAATCCCAAAGCAAGCAAGTGTTTTTTTTTTTACTCTTTTAATCCTTATTTGATTTTAAGTTTTTAACTGCATAGAAAAAGAAGCACGTTTCCTGTTTTAATTGTTGGGGCAGAAAATGGGGACAAAAGATTTGGATTCAAACTTTAGACCTTTCATTTCTACTTCTACAGCCTACAAAATATTTCACCATTATTGTACAAAGAAACTAATTTGCCAAGAGAGACGGTACACCTGTTATATATTTCTGTAGCTTCAAAGAGTATATAGCATATGCCGAATTCCAAAAAGAATGCAAATAACAAAGATGAAGATGAAGAAAAGACATGGCAGCTATGTTACTCGGATTCGGGTGACTATCGGATACGGATATGTTCAATTTTTTTTTAAGTTTTTCATGTATTTGGAAGGTCCTTGGAGAATCATATCCTCATACCTATATCTGGATATGTCGGACACGAGTACTTCAAGAAATATGAAGAGTCAGAGCAACATAGCATAGCAGTATAAAACAATTTCAAGAAAATTCTGAGGCAACATCTACTCTAGATTTCCCCTACTAAGAACCCTAAAAACTTGTTGCCCATGTTTTTCTTTGAAGACTGAATTTAAAATTAACAGTAACATACAACTTAGTTATCTATTAAAAAGAACGATCCCCCTGTAATTGTATAACCCATGCTTAAAATGACACTCAACAGGTTACTGACATACATCAATAATAAGCCCATTAATAAACATGAAACCCTATTTCATTTATTGATACTACTACTTCTACATACTTTTGAAAATTCTAGAGTTTATTATAATTGGGAAGCATTAGTTTTTGGATAACCTCCAATAACGAACCCGAGAAAAAAAAGAAGAAATAGCAAACTTTTATTCACAGTATCATTCATGGGTAACTAGGTGCAATTCCATCTCAGTAAAATAGCAAGACTAAAAGGCAGTAACTTTTAACACACGTAATCAGAGAACATAAGATAGAAAAGATGCAACACTTACATCGACAAAAGCAGTATAATGACCGCCTCCCATGCCTCCATAGTGATTACTTATTGCATACAATTGGTAACAATTGGAGAATTGGCTATCAATATGGGAAATGTAATTGGAGAGATTGAGATCATGGATTGGAAAGTCCACATATGTTTCTAGCTTGTTCTTAAAAAATCGACTATACGAGAATCTCTTTAAATGAATAACCAAAATCTCAGGCAATCTCCAAAGATCCAACTTTTTGTTGGCTTGCCGAGGCTTCTTGCACCTGGGGCAGTACCTAGATATGATCACAACCCACACTATTAGGTTCAACAAGAGTATGATTACTTCATAATTTAAAATAAAGTAAATTGATTGTTCTTATAACATCAAAACTGCATATTACGGATAGAAGACCAAAACTATAACCATGTCAACATTAGGAATAAAGTATATATTAGGGAAAATAAACACACTAACCACATGTCATCTGGTCCTAAAGGTTCCTCCTGCAAGAAACCTTCCAGACATTTATACAAGGAAATGGATTCTTGAGGCCTTCTTGTAAACAACTGGGGCTTGAAAACCTCAGGCAATGAGCTAAGAAGGCCTGTGTCATACTTTTCAATCATCTTATCTGGCCAGTGAACGCCCACATCCAACTTCTTAGTAAACCTTGAGATTGGTACAGGCTCATTCATCTTTATCTCCACAGGATCCATTTTATCCATCAAGTAGAATTTGAAGTCAGTATTCAGTTGAAAATCATTCTCTGCCACACTGTCTGAACCTGCATCACTATCTGAAACTAAGGGGCTAACAAGATCCTCCATCTTAGAATTCTCATTAACAGTATTCCATGTCTCATCACCATCATAATCATTTAAAAAATCTTCGATTGGCATTAGAAATGGACTAACTAACTTTAGAAACTGATTACGGATCTCAGATCCGCTTGAAGGATCCTGTATCCTTGCTACAAGAGGAACACCAAATGGCTTCCAGTTTGATGCCATCACACCAAAACTATAAGGCCTGATAGCATAATAAAACTAAATAAGTAGATAAACAATGATCAGAAATTGCCAATTTGAAAAAGAAAGTGATGCAAAAAAAAAAAAAGGAACAGTAATCTTTTCAATAAATGGCCATGAAACTGGAAGATAAGCTCAATCTAAAATGAAATGGGTATGGCCAAGAGCAGCTTGTTTGGCCAAATTGACCAAATAATACAGTCTATGCCACAAGAATAATGACAATATGTAAACAAACTTACCTTTCCAGCTGCTGATGTGAGAACACAACTAAGGGGTATGTCTCACTAACTTTTGGTAACCGATAGGCAACAAGTCTGTCATCATCTCTAATCAAGGCTAATGAATCTGATGGCTCATCCAGTAAACGAAAAATTTGATTCTTGTATATCTGCATACAAGTTCAAAAGCTAGTGTTCATAATGAAACACAAGTACAGAACTACAGATGCAATCGTACGCTGTCCATATTGCTCAAAGTTTTTCTTTAGAGAAAAGCAAAAAAAGGTAAAAGTGAAACCCCCTAATATGGTAGTCCAATCCATGTAAAACAAAACACGTGATTTTATTTTGAGTTAGTCATAAAAGGTAAATGGTCTAAGTATTCAAATAATCAAATTACATGACCTAAACTCTCCAAAAGACAGATGGAGAACCAATATGCAAGACCCATTGGATTCTCCCATAATCAACATACTACTGCTGCTAGAAAACTGATCTATCTAATTAGATGCAAAAGATTTATTTCTTCATTGTGACTGTAATTTAATAACATCTTTAAATTGCAGTTCTAAAGTTCCAAAGATACAACATTAGGGTATGCAAAAGTGCCTCAAAACCCTCAAGATGCTTGAGAGAAAATTCCATACATCTGTGATATTGAAGTCATTAGTCATTACAGGCAACAGAAATAATATTCTTTTCATAAAAAAAAGGTCTAGCTGCATACCTCAGCCATGAGCAGGGTTTCATCATTTCTTAAAGAACATGCCACACTTAATTTGTCGATGAGATCCTTGAGCCTCCCGTACTTGGGAACAGTAACGGTAAATGGACTTGGCAACATAATCCCATCATTGCTGAAAACCGTCACAGTCATTGTCCGCATAGTTGTTGAAGGTAATGGTAGTGTTAGGTACATAAATGGATCAAATGTCACAGAGACCTTCTTGCAAACAGGGCACACCAATGATGACCGATACTGACCCTAGAATTCAAGAAACGTCAGAACACAATTTGGTTCGCTTAAACAAGGAAGTTCATTTTATGGCCAAAAAAAAAACAAGGAAGTGCATGTCATTGTTAATGTCACAAAAAACTCCACCTAACAAATAAATAAAAGATGAAGATTCATTGCAATTTCGAACATTAAAAAACTAATTAGAATTAAAAGCTGAAACTCAAGAGTTATTTCTGGTGCTAATAAACAGCCATTCGAGGAAGCTTTTAACCATAGAATACTTGGAAATTTTATAATATTTATGCATGAATAGCATAAACTCCAATAAAATTATCAGTTACAAGACAACTTCACATTCAATGGACTCACTTGGCACACGTCAACTATGATGGAATCATTGCGAGCCAAGTGATTTTGCCAATATTCATCTGCCACTTCTTCATCTGGACGGCCCTCTGCATCCTTAGCTTCTATATATGGCTTGCATTTTACACGATTCAAATCCTCATGAAGGCCATCCAGCAGAAAAGCAAGAAATTCCTACATCACAGCAGTAAAATATAACTCACTATTAGCAGAGGAAAAGGAACCACGAAATTAAAGAAATATAACTTAAATTAGGATACCCTCTAATGGCAAAACCTTTGCCTTTCATTCAAAGAAACAAGAAACACTTAGCCTACTCAATACATGCTCTTCCTTTGTTATTTATATAATATGTGAGAGGGGAACTGGGAAGTTTACGTTTTAAAATTACCAGCAAAGAATATTTTAGTTATTGAACTATAGTTAAGGAGTTTCATAATTTAAACAAAATTCTTTCTCACGCCACAGGCAGTAATTCATCATTGGCAGAAAAGCAAATAAGAAAACTGAAACCACATTTCTTTTAAGCATAGTAACTTTACTAACTTGTGAGTCATGCTGATTGTAGCCACTAAATTGGGGAGCAAACTTAGCAAGTTTAAACTTGAACATTCTTGGAGCCACTGGCATTGCACCTGGAGCCCATAGCTTTCTTAACAGTTCTCCAAATGCTAAAGCAAGTTCACCCTAAGCAAGCAACAGACAATTATGAGAAAGAAGTAAACGAACATGAAGAAAGAAATTTCATAAACGAAAGATGCAATATCATACATTCATTCCCAGAGGGTTTTCATGATTTATATCTTTTTGATAGTCTCCAAGGAAGTAATCAACAAGTTGTGGAGTATGCACCAAACACTGTATTGCGCTGTTCATGAAACAAGTATTTCCAAGATTTTGTAGTCCTGTCAAGCCCAATAGACCAAAGCCCCTATAACCACTACCAGACAGTGATGCATCGGCTAGCGTTAAATAAGAGCTCAGGCTGTCACTACTCTTATTTGTCTTGACTCGACTCTTGCCAGAGCTATTTTCTGTCTTGGACCATTCTGCCAATCTCTCATTGGACTCTTTTGTAGAAACAAAAAACCCATGAACATGCAATTCAAGAAGAACCTGCATATGAAAGGGGCAGAAAAACAGAAAAAGAAGCTTATGGATAGCTGCCAGGCACAGAAATACAGACACAAAGAATCTCCAAATTATTAAAATCAATGACCTTCCATTGGTAAAAGTCTTTGAAGCAGACAATGAATCAGATGCTTTATATGATTTTTGGATTTAAAAGAAAAAAATAAAAGCAATCTTGATAAATAACATAGGAGCAGGATTCAACCAACTATGTGGAAGGATGCTACACGATAACAGTACAAATAAAGTTGATCAACTAGTCACACCTCTTTCCCCGGTTTTCGAGGAGAAATGTTGGGCAAATTGATTCTTTCATTCATAACAAACTGGCTTGTCTGCCCTGAGAAGTCCCAAATCTGCAACTGCACAACAAATGAATGAAAAGCATAAATAATTTTCACAAAACATGGAACCAATTTTAAATAAAGTATTAATTGCTCAATTGCAAAACCTACCAGCTCAGATTGGGAACTGAAAATAATGCAAGCTCTCCTATAAAGATCGACCGTATTGTCCTGAAATAAACAACTGTCAAACACAGGAAGTAAAGAACTATATTCAAAAGGCAAGAATGGCATGAGAGTCAAAACCTATAAAGAAAAGGAGATTCAGTCCCTGGCATATTTTACAAATAGCAATGCATATTCACCAACCCAAACCACATTCCACTGCCAGGAAATGGATCCACGGATCAATAACTGGATCATCACTATTTTCCAATTATTATATTTATGCAAAATTGCTTTTGACATGCAGCATATCATCATTCAAATATGATAAAAGGTGCAAATAAAAGAACATGCAAGGGTTAATGGAAGTACTATTATGGGATGAATGATGAATAAACAGACAGCTGCAAATAAAAAAAGGCTCATTAAAGTATCAGGCAATGATTGTTCACAATCATCAATCATGTTCATTCTTGCGCCAGTTAATGTCAATAAAGAGGCCAATTATCATGTATGTAGCACCACTTCAAAGGGTTTTAACATCACTTCAAGAAAGACCAAGAAGTAATTTTTTTTACAGCCAAAGGAAAGAGAAAATGTGAACTATATTTACTGAGATAACAGCATCACCAACAATAAGAATCCAATTAATTTTTCATGGATATGACCAACATCCATATTTCTATTGCATATTCATTCAGCAAGATAAACCCTAACCTATATTTGTATTAAGGACTAAGGACTTAACCAATTTATATATTTGTAGTAAGGAATCATCTATGGCCTTGAGAATTCACAAGCTAATTCTTCCCAATTACTGATTCAGCACCTTCCAAGTTGAAATAAGTCATATTCAACTAGGTTTGTCAACTTAATTGCAAGACAGCTATACCAGTTTAAACTCGCCCCGGTTCAGTAGAATCTGATAGCCAATTTCTCATAATAAAGTACACAGTACACATTTGTTCTAGCACCAAAAGACCTTACTAATAATAAGGGACTGGAAAAGAGAAATGACCTTTAAACTGATCTTTACTAACAACGAATTTGTTTCTGGTGAAAAAGAAAGCCTTATCTGCAAAGGAAACACTTCTTGTGATTTATCTTCAGCAACAAGATGGTACATAGCATCTTCCTCTGATGTTTTGGAGTCGTTGTGCCTATAAAAGGAGAACACATGAATAGTTAAATGGAGTGTAAAATCAACATCTTCTTCAAACCCAAAAGGCAATAAAGTTCTAAAAATTGTCAGTAGATACAAATTCTCCATCATACAAGCGTTCAAAAAAAGTGCTTGTTAGTGAAACAAAGGCAGCCATACCAAAACAGTCACTGAAAAGTGAAAATCATCAAAACTATTTCAACTAGATAAGATTTTTGTTGATTTCAAAATCAAGAACACGTAAAATGGGGGGTCAACTATGGAACTAAAGACTAAATACAAATATCAAACAAGCCGAAACATAAATCTCTCGGTTTAATAGAATAGCTAATTCAAACACTAATAGCATTGAAAACAAACTCATCTCACCATTTAAGAGTCCGCAGCCACAATGCTTCATTAACCAAGGCATATTCACGGCCAGAAACCCCTTCTTCCGCCTTATCCCTAGACGCGGAACTCTCTTCCTTCCTCAAGTCCAGTACAATTTCAGAATCACCATAGTCATCGTTGGATGACACAGTGTACAAGATGCCTCCTATTTGATCAGCAACACTTCTTTGAGCCTCCTTCCACCACCTGAAATTAAAGGGAAAAAGAGCTTATAATTGCAACAACAACAAAAAAATCTGAAATTATAGTGAATCACATTTTTAATGAAAGTAAGTGAAATACTGAACCATGCAACTGACTTTAACAAGATAATATTATTTTTTACTAAGTTAAAATAAAAAGAAGATGAAAAAAAGAAATAAAGAAATAACTTTCAAATCATTCCAAGGATTAAAAAAAGAGAAAAGTATAATGTTTTTATTCAGTTAAATTATTCACTTTTCAAATTCAAAATCCACTTGTTGGCCAAAAAAACTCAAAATCCACTTCACATTTCCTTTGTTTCTCTTGTTTTTTTGGCAACCAAACAGAAGAGGTAAAAAGAAAATTAGAAAAGACGACCTGTACGGAACTAGGTAGAGCTTCTGGCGATTGGTCTCCTCGTCGTCCGTTTCGTCATATTCGTCGCGATCGAGGCGGGAAGAGAGAGGCCGCTTACGAGCGTAAGGGTGGTAATCGAGGTCGAAAAGATGATCGTCGTCCTGGGAGGAAAAAAGGTCGTCCATCGAGAAGAAGAATAAGGCGTTTAGGGCTTTCGACAACGCCGCCTTGAAGAGCCTGAGAGTGGAGGATGAAAGGTTCGCGAGCTTCACCGATAGCAAACGCGTCGTCGTTTTGGCGATTATGAGAGCTTCTCTGTAATCCCGTTCATAAGTCATAACAAAACAAGCAATTTTAAAATTCCTTTTATAATTAATAAAAAATATAATTATGACACCCCAAATAAATAAGCAAGCGCATCTCAAATCTCAATAGTAATAAAATAAAATTTAAAGTTCAAATTAAAATTAAAATAAAAAAATAAACATTGCAGAAATTGAAGAACAATGACTGCGTGTTGTTTATATTGGGTCGTCGTTTTTGTTTGTTCCCAGAACGTTTTTAAGGGACTCCGGAGGGAAAGGTGGATTCCACGCGCCTCTGATGAGACTGGGGGAATAAAGAGTGAAGATTATGTAGAGGGTTCTAGGACTAGGTGGGAGTGGGACTGTATAATTGATGGAACTGATGCTTGACACGTGGCATACCCGGCTTAAATGTCTGATAGTAGGGACCCACTTTATTGCTTTTAGGTTTTAAGAAATTTTGAGGCCTAAATTTTTTTTGTTGGGATTAATTGATTTTATTTTCCTATCCTTATGTTTTTGTTCCATTTTGATTTTAAAAGAGATTAAAATTAGTCTTTGACATGTTTATTATGTGGGTAGAATAATAAATGATTTTATTATTTAAATAAAAAATTATTTTGATATATTGATAGTAAAAAATTTTTAATTTTATAAATAAAATTGAAAAATTGTTACATATCTCATTTATTTTTTAAATTAAATTTTTTTTATTTTTTAAATATACTTCAAGAGATATATATTACTTTCGAATAAATATAAAAAAACTGCTATTATTTAAAATATAAAAACAAAAATAGTAAAAAAACTAACATACAGTTTTAAAATATTAAAAAAATAAGTACAATTATCAATTTAAAAAGTAATTGCTTTTAAATCATATTTTTCAAGAAAAAAATGTTAACATGTTTTTTATTATTACATGGTGAGATTTTTGTTATCAATTTTTTAATTGAATTAATATCATTTGACTCGTGACAATACACCAACTCACTCAGAGATTGGTGCTTAATTTTTATTTTAATATAATTTTTTATTTTAGTATAATTGTTATCAATATAGTATGAATAAAATTATTTTTATTTTAGTATAATTTTTTACATTAATTTTTTTTTTTTTTTTTACAATATTGATGCTTAATGCATGCTTCCTAATGTGAAAAAGTAAATAAAAATATAAGAAAAGTAAGAATATTAATATTCAAAAATGAAAATATTAAGATTTTATTTTGAGACATTCATGAAGAAAATTTAAAAAACAGAAACAAAGAAAATGAAAATGAAATGAAGGGAATTTCATTTTTATTAGTATGAATTTTAAAGGATTCTTTTCAGTATGATTTTTTTGTTAATTTGAGATTTTTTTTTTTTTGGCCAAATTGTTAATTTGAGATTTAGTTGTTGTGATTTTGTCTTAATTTGAGATTCGTATGGTATTTTGTGTAACCCTCTTTAATCCTTTTTTGACAAAATTGTGATTAAGACATCGAAAGTGATTGTGTGTTAGGTCTCGTTTAGCATTGCTTCTGGCACAGTTTTTGAGGTCAAAAGCTGTTTTTCACCGCAAATGCAATGCTAACCAAATAAAAAAATTTGACTTCTGCTGTTGAAATCATGGTTTGAAAAGCCAAACCAAAAAGCCAAAAAATATAGTTTTTGGGCTTTAAAAGTTGGCTTTTGGATAAAATGACTTTATTATCCTCACATCTCTACGCTTTTATTATTTTAAACATATCTTTTTTTGGCATTTTAATTTCCTACAACACTTTTTCACAGCAATGCTAATCACTTAAAAGTTTTTAAATTACACTTTTTCACCACACTTTATAAACACACTTTTTTCAACTCGAGCTTTTTCCAACATAAGCTTTTTCCAACAGCAATGCTAAACTAGCCCTTAGCATATTTGGTTTTGGACATCCTACACTTCATGTTTGATTCAGATGGAAACTTGGAAGCCTCTATTCTTTTTATACAATTGATCGATTTTTTTTAATCGTAATTTTCTATTTTTTATATAAAAATCTTCAAAAAAATTTCCCTTTAAAATCTACATAGTCATGTACTCATCCTTAATTTGTTGTTTATGTTTCATATAAATTATTTGACCAATTCTTATAGATTTAACTTTAGTTTATTTGAACCGCTTTCCTAAAAATTTAATTGATAATTATTATTCATATAAGGACAAAAAAAAACACTAAGGTAAAGATGCAAACATAAAAAGTCGAATCTCAAATTTATTAAATACTACATCTTAAAAATAATTATATGAACTAATTTAATTAAATTTCACATTCAAAAACTCATTTCTTTGACAATTAAAATTTGATATTTATAGAGAGCATTGATAAAATTAAAATCATGAGTGCATCATATAAATATAAAATATTAGTATAAAAGAGTGCGTTATTAAGATCTCTAAAAAAAATCCAAACAAATCATAAGAATATTCCTTTTACCAAAAACTATATATAAGTACAAAAAAAAAATTATTATACTCATACTAACAACTCAAGGTTGAGTTCATTCTTAACAGTTAAAGAAAAATAATGAGTGCAAAACTTTTAATTTAAATGACTAGGGTTAAATCTATGTTAATCTCAAATACTAAAAAATAATAATAAATTTTGGATTAATGTTTGATACACTATCAGTATATAAGATTATACATTGTCAGTGCATCTTACGATGTCACTTATCAGATTAAATGTTAGTGGTTAGGAGTTAGGGTTAGGGTTAGTGGTTAAGGTTAAGCATTATATTTTTAATGATGTGTCAGTGTAATATTCACTGTCAGTGTATAAACTCTATACACTGACAATGCATAAAAAATGAACTCTTTTAAGGGTTCGATTAATTAGTATTTATAAGTACTGATTAAAAATTATTTTATTACTATTTAAAAAAAATTGTATTTAATATATTACTTTTATTTAATTTAATTTAAGAAGAAATAATTTATTAATTATATATATATATATTTTTTAAATCATTTTAAACAGTATTGCTAAATAGTAAATACCTTCGATTTTTCTAATAATGAGCAATGGGTTATCTAGCCAAGCAGTTGGACTTAGGACATGGAAAGGGCTATAGTCCGATTTAAACCTAAAGGCCCCAATTTCCGAAGAAAAAGACGGATGGGCTTCCAAAATGTTCCATAAATTATTGGATAAAGCAATCTAAAAGGCCCAATTCAAGAAGGGTTAGACCACAACAACAACAGACCAAAAGCAATAAATAAATATTAAGCCCTCAGTACAGTCAGGCCTGGCCCTGTCCTCAAAACTGAATTAAAACATGTTACCTTATTGATTCCAAACTTCCAATCACTTGGTAAGGGATAAGGGCAACAAAGGGCTATAACATGCTTCATGCTTTTGTTCATTTTATATCAAGGTTCTGTTGCTTTTTTTTTTTTCAATTAAAAACAAATGGCATTTAATGACCAATGAAGTAAATTTTTATTAGTGGATTGAAGAAACCAGCTGGATAAACAAAAAAAAAAAAAAACTATGATTTGATCTGCCTAGCTACTACAATTTGATCTGAGCAAATTTTCAGTCTTTGTTTCAAATATAAACCCTCTCAATATAATGTTCAAAACTGACCAAAAGTTCATCACTGATAAACTGCTACACATATATGAATCTGCAAAATGCTAGCTAGTACTTCTTTCTGCAAGTCTATTCAAACATAGTGGAAGTTTGACAATTTGCTTGCTTTACAATTGTCATGGTTGAAGTTTGACAAGGCAAAGAGTTGACCCTTAAATGTAGCCCCAAAAAAGTCATGTTTACTCTTGTATAGATAAAGTAATCTTGTATGAAGAGGCGAAGCCAAAAATATTGACGAGAGAGGTCGAAATTAGATTTGTTTATGGGTCGGCCCTGACTCAGAAAAATTTTCCCCTTACCCAAACCCGGCCCGGCCTGTCGACCCGGATCACTGTTAGCAAATATATTTAAAAATAATTCTTTATTAATATTTTACATATTTTTATAATTAAATTTTAAATACATTATTTTTTTTTATAGATACAGTGATTCGGGCCGGCCCGAATCATAAAAATTCTTGTCCAATACATGCCTACCTGGTCGGATGGGCTATTGGACTCATGAGCAGGTCTAGTTCGAATATACATATAAAAATTTAAAGTAAAAATAAAAATCGTTTATGAAATAAACCTGTCCAAAGATAAGGTTATTCGTCGGCTCGAATCGGACCGGACCTTGGGCAAGTAAGATTTTAAATTTAAATATTATATAAGATATTAAATTTTCAAACAATATATAAATTTCTTATAATAAAATAAAATTTTTAAATATTATAATTCATATTACATATGAAAAAATTTTAATAAGAAATAAAGTCTCAACGTCAAAAAAATTTATTGTCTAATTAAAATATACATAAAATTATTTCATATTATAAAAGAAAATCATAAGATTACATATATTTTAAAAAAACAAAATAATTTAAATGCACAATTCGTATTAGATATTGTAATTGTTTAACTTTATTTATTTATGTCTTTCTTATGAACATAGAATGAAAAATATTAAACAATAATTAATGTAAATGTATTTATTTGATTAATTGAAAAGATAAACTAATAATAATGAATGGGGTTTAAACTAAAAGTGTTATCAAATTTATTATATCAAACAAATTTTACAAATAGAGGGGCCAAATTAAAGGATCAAACAAAATTTGGAGGGGCCAAACATAATTTTACTCTATTTTAAAAGTCTTAAAAAATTTAGGTGGGACCAAATTGAAAGTCAAATAAAATTTGAAGGGTTCAAATATAATTTTACCCTTACCAAAAAAAATTTTAAAAAAATTAAGAGAGACCCAGCCCCTGTCTGCCCTCCTGCCTTTGCCCCTGCTTGTATATGTGTTCCGTCACTTATTTTTTTATATTAATTGTATAAATATAAATATAATAAAATTTATTAAATTTGTTAAATTTGAAACACGAATATAATATATATTAAACGTATCATATTTATTATATTATTTTTATATTGATTAAATATGTCATATCTATATCGTGTTTAAAATTATCACGTTTTTCTCCATATGAAAGGCACATTTCCTTGGATTCCCCTACAATCCGAGCTGAGAAGAAAAAAAAAAGTTCAAAGTGGGAGTTGATGTTTGGCCTTGGCTAGTTGGCCATTTTTTTCATAGTCAAAAATCCAAACTCATCATTCCTTCTAAAACCAAATATCAACCAGAAATTTGAAAGAAAAATAAAATAAAAAAACTCAGAATCCAAAACCATGAAGATATTGTATTGTTTGGTCATCTGGATTCTGGGGCCACTTGAATTGTTGTTGATTCTTTTTCTTTTTTTTCTTCATACAACTTTTGATCTGAATATATATATATAAATAAAACTCATATTATAAAATTTTTACTTAATTTTAATATATAAATAATTATTTAATTTAATTTAAATTTTAATATATTTTTAAAATATTAAATTAAAAGGGCTTAAATTAATTTTTAAGGAATTCAAATAAAATTTTTAAAAAATAATTTTAATTTTAATCTTAAAACATAAATATTTTTTAGATAAAATTCAAATAAAATTCGAATTTTTAAAAAATATCGAGTCGTCACGAACAACGGCTAATTTTTTCCATCTATAGTGCGGTCATAAGCAAGAAATCACCGTCCCTCTCCAATGAGGTTTTGTTTTATTAAATACGTGGCATTGTTTTATTTGCTGACATATTGAATATTAAAAAGTTGCTGTCATCTGTCAATTTTTCTGTAGGCCCACTTTGATCCTTTTCTTTGATTGGTGGCTACTTTTCCCACACATCTTTTTCTAGCACTTTTTTTTTTGGGTACAACATTTTGACTTTTTTATATTAATATAGAAAAAAAAAATTATTTATCAAAATATCGTTCTTTTCAGATTAATTCCCAAAATTCGCTTTTTTTTTATCAGTTGGGAAATCGCCATGGCCCATGGCGATTTCCCAACTGAAAATTTTAAAATTTTTTAAAATAACAGTTGGGAAATCGCAATGGCTCATGAAGATTTCCCAACTAAAATTTACAAATTTTTTTTTCCCATTGGGAAATCGCCACCCAAAGGTTTTATTTTTTCTTTTTTTTTTTTATTTATTTTTTTTTCAAATTTTTGGGAAAATATGAAAAACATGACTCAATAGTGAACTTATTGTGAAATGGTATAATGAATAAAAGTTATTTGAAAAAGAGAAATGAATAATTAGAAATTATTATAAAGGATTAGACCTGCTCACGGGCCGGGCAACCCACCCGGCCCGAAAGGTACAGCCCATATTGGGCCGGGCCTGAACAGGATAATTTATGTTTCGGGCCGGCTCGGACCGGAACAGTGATTTTTATTATAATAATATTATTTTATTTAATTTTAATTAAAAAAAATTTTAAAAAATTTATTCCAATGAACAGTGATTCGGGTCTAAACGGGCGGGCCTGGGCAGAAAAGAAAAAAAAAGGGCCGCGGCCCTGCCCATGAGCACCTCTATAAAGGATATTGTAAAGACAAAATTATCCTTGATAAAAAAACCTTCTCTTCTCTTCTCTTCTCTTCCCTTTTTCTTTTATTTTTTAATTTAATTTTTAATTAAAAAATAAATATTCTGAAAATAAAAAATTTTTAATTTAAAAAAAAAAATTAATTTTTTATTTACTTTTTTTAATTAAAAAATTTTAAAAAATAAAAATAATATGCCTAAAATTAATTTTTAAAATTTTTTAAAATTTTTTAAAATTTTAAAAAAAATATTTATTTAAATATTTTATTTTTTAAATTTATTTTCAATTAAAATTTTTAAAAAATAATATTTCCTTAATGAAAGAAAAAAGAAAAATAAGTTTTTTCATTAAGGGTAATTTTGTCTTTACAATATCCTTTATAATAATTTCTAATTATTTATTTCTCTTTTTGAAATAACTTTTATTCATTATACCATTTCACAATAAGTTCACTATTGGTGCATGTTTTTCATATTTTCCCAAGAATCAGGGAAAATATATACCTGAAGGGAAATCGCCACCCCCCATGGCGATTTCCCTTCATCAAATTTGCAAATTTTGCAAATTTAACCAAGGGAAATCGCCATGGGGGGTGGCGATTTCCCTTGGTTAATTTTGCAAAATTTGCAAAATACACCACCACCCCATGGCGATTTCCCTTGATGTTTTTTACAAATTTTGAAATTTTTACACTGGAAAATCGCCATGGGGGATGGCGATTTCCCAGCTAGAAAAAAAAAAGCGGATTTTGGAAAATAATCTAAAAATAACGGTATTTTGGGATTTTTTTTTTGTTGCTATATTTAAATAAAAAAACCCAACATTTTCTAGCATTTTTTTTGGTGTAACAAATGTCTTATTAAATTTAATAATAGTATATTTTTATTATGTTTGTGTTATTTTTTTTATGAATTTTGTTTAATGTGTTATATATTTATATAAATTTTAATATTTTAATAATTTATATCATATAAATATTAAAATATTTATATATTAATATCGTATTTTAATTATTTTTATATTATATTTATATCATACAATTATATCGTATTTAAAATAATTAAATTTATTATTTAACTTTTGTTAGTAGCTTCATAGTTTGATTCTACTCTCTACGCTTTTTTTGTCTTTTATTAATTATTCAATATCGTGAAGTTGTTATATTCTATAAAGAAGAAAATTATTGTTAACTTCTTAACTCGGTTCTTTTTATAAATATTATGTGAAAAATATGGAAAAAAAATAGTCTGTTCACCTTTTATAATTGGTGCTTTATGATGAAGAGTTTTTGTTGTCTTCCTAAATTTTGTTAAGAAGTGGGGATAACTTGATTATAGGCATTGATAAATATGTTATTTAATGAAATATGTTTTTTTAATGCATTATTTTTACGAAATTGAGTTAGTAGATACACCTAAACTTTCTTCATGATCAATTACATATGTTAGTTATATATAAGTATAACATCAATATGCTTTTGATAATTATAAACCAAGTATTCCTCAAGAAAGAAAAAAAAAAAACTATTAGTTTAGGATTTTTTTTTATTTGAGTTCTTTATTGCAAGTGAACAATGCTGGGAATAGCGTGATAACCTAATAGCAAGCATTAACCCACAATAAGCACTCGAGAAGTAGAGAAAAACAGAACACAATATTTTTAACGTGGTTCAGTCATTCTTGACCTACATCCACGATTCCATAGGGATAATATACTTCATTAGGAAGAATTTCAACTTGTAACTTTTGCACGGATAAAGCTATAAACCCTCTTTACAAATATTATAGCTTTTACATGGATAAAGCTACAAACATTCCTACAAACAAACTTGACTCACCACCCAAAGAATCCTAATACAACTTCTATTTAAGTGTATAGACTCCTTAATCCTAATACAACTTTTACTTAAATGTATAGACTCCCTCTCTTAGGGGGTGGTAGATTGTGTTTCGTCAAAGGCTAAGGTTCCTCTTAGCTCATCAATACTACTCAATGTGGGACTATGATTCCCTTTGCTTAACCAATTAGTTACTTAATGTAGGATGAGCACTCATACTCAATGTGAGACTTGGACTTCTACTCAAACTCAATGTTGGACTTGGACTCAAACTCAACAAATGATACTCAAATGATTATAAATTAAATTATAATGGGAGATGAACACCAAATAAATGCTAATTTAGCATATATGAGCATAGATCATTACAATTAGAAATAATAAACATGATTGCATAGCTTCTTTTTCCTTCAAATTAAGAAGAAAAAAAAAACCCATTAGATTAAGAGTTTATTTTTAATACACTTATAGTAGATTTTGTAATTTTACAAACGAGATTAAGAGATTGTCACATGTCACACTTATTTTTTAATATATTTTAAGAGGTATGTGTCACCATATTATTTTTGCTTGTGAAATTTAAAATTTTCACTAACGGTGAAAGAGATAATTTCTCTTAAAGTAATCTCATCATAATAGGAAAAATAATTGCATCCACCATATGAACCTTCAACAATTAAAACTTGACACTTTAATAGGAAAGTCTCATGTTTAAATCTTAGAACTAACAAATGGAATATAAGGGATCGAACAAGGTTAAATCTTAATTGTGCAATATTTCAAGACTCATTAGACCTCTTTCATGAAAAAAATGGATTTTTTTTTTTTAAAGAGGAAGAATTATCACTCTTTGTAAGAAAAAGAAAAAAACAATAGAAGAAATTGATAAATATTTTGGTTTAGACTACTACAAAAGAAGGCATTTTTCATGCTTGAAATGAGAATGAGCAAGGCAATTGTTTGATGACTAGTGAGTTTGTTATAGAACCTAAAGTCCAATAATACATCAAATAATTGAATTCGGTGTTTAATTCAGTTAGTTTATGCAGTCACTTTTAATAGATAGCATCTAGTAGATCTGAAATTTGACTCAAACTACGAATTTTTTATATAAAAAAAGATATCAAATAACTAAGTAGTACAAGAAAAACAAAAGAATGATCAAATTTTTGCATCCATAGTTACATTAGTATGGAGGTTTGACATTTGGTGTGGAGTGCATAATCTATAATGTTATTAATGTGCTAGTTGGTTTGGTTGATGTAAAGTGTTATAATGATGTTGTTGAAAATAAAAAATTATTGTTGCCAAACCAATATTGGTCTTATTTATGTGATATATTGTGCTATCATGGTAAAGCTAGCAATTACTTTCGACATCAACAAAAAATGATGAGATTTTATATGTAGTTAATATATATTTGATTAGTATTTAAGAAATAAGATAATCTCCTTAGAAGGTTCAGATTTAAATCTTGAAAATGAGACTTTCACAAGGGAAAAAAAATGTATATACTTTCTTTTGGTATGAAAATATATATATAGAGAGAGAGAGATATATAAAAGTATATTAGTAGTGAAATTTTTAGACTTCACATACCCATTAAGATATTTTTAAAAAAAATTAAAAAATATATATATATATATGACAATCTCTTAACCCTGCTTGTAAAATTAAAAAAATCTACTACTAGCATATAAAAAACGAACTCATATATATATATATATATTAGGAATAAACTCTTTTTTAGAAAAAGAAATTCGTAATATTGCATTTTTCTTTTTTTAATATTTAAGGCAGCCAACCAAAGATTGACTTCTTACTATTGAAATTAATATTCTAATATTCTACCAACAAATCATAGATTAAAAACTTTTCCTTATCCAAAACTATTAAAAATGTTTAAACTTTTATTTACTTAATAAGTTTAACTTTGCTAATTATTCGAGAAAAAAAAAATTGTTATGAAAAATCTTCTGCACCACTTTACTTAGTGGAGAGGATAAATAAAAAGGAGAAAGATACAAGCCAAGTTTCATTATAACACTCATTTTCCAATGGTTTATTCATAGTAAAAATTCAAATGCCTCATTGCTCTCCTCTCCTCCAACCCAAAGAATAATAATAATAAAATAAAAAAATCACTGTCAAGCATTATATATAGTAATTAAAGATTAATTCCATGTTAATTTCTTATTCATAGGGTTTTCAAAGACAATAAAAAAAAAACAAATATTTTTGACAATTTTCAAATCAGTCCCATATTCACAAATATTGATAGGAATATTCCAACATGGCTAATTTTTGCCAAGACCAACTATTTCCTTCATATTTAATTTACTAATCATTGTCCAATTCAAAGATGAGAATTTTTTAATACAAAAAATATAAATAAATAAATAAAAAATTGTTGCTTTTTTATAATAATAAAAAATCACTGTCAAGCATTATATATAGTAATTAAAGATTAAATTCCATGTTAATTTCTTATTCATAGGGTTTTCAAAGACAATAATATATATATATATATATATATTTTTGACAATTTTCAAATCAGTCCCATATTTACAAATATTGATAGGAATATTCCAACATGGCTAATTTTTGCCAATACCAACTATTTCCTTCATATTTAATTTACTAATCATTGTCCAATTCAAAGATGGGAATTTTTTAATACCAAAATATAAATAAATAAATAAACAATTGTTGCTTTTTTATAATAATAATATGTAAAAGAACAATAACTTAGGACTTAGGAGTTAGCTCCCAATGAAATTGGACAAAAGATCGTTTCAAACAATAACGTGACAGCCTTGACCCTTGAAATTTAAGCTTGCATACGACGGGATTTTTGTTTTTCTTCCTTTTCTCTATGGATTTATTGGGAACAATTATCTTAGTAGTAGACTTGTTCACGATGGGCTATCAGCCTGATTTGATATATTTGATTTGAATTTGAGATAATTTAGATTGATTCGATTCATCCGAATTATTATTGAAATAATAAAAAATATTTTTTATTTAAAATTTAATTATATATAAATATTAACATTAAAATAAATTTTTAATATTTTAATATATTTTAAACTGTGAAATAAATTTTCGAACAGAGATTGGGTAATTTTTTTTTTTTTTTATTCAGACTCGACTTGATTCATAAATATTTCTATTTAAGAGTCGTTTTCTATTATGACAATAATAATAATAATTTATATTTTGGACCTTTTCATCAGAGTAAACAATATATATTACTTTTCAGTTTTTTTGGTAACCCCAACTACAATATATTACTTAATGTAGAGGAAAAATTGACTGCAAATAAATTATATCTAGATTCTTTTTTGAGATTTTTGAGAATTTTTTTTTGTGTCATTATGGAGTTTTATTGTCTAAACTCAAATCAAGATTAATTTATAAGTAAAAATTAGAATTACAATCAAAATTAAAATAATTAATTGATCTCTTCAATAAATATATATGACAAAATTATTACATCGAGTAGAAGAAACCAAAGAATATATAGAACAAATAAGTAAATTAAATTTTAATAAAAAATTGAATTAAATTTATAAATGATGAGACTCGAGCATAGGACATAATTTTTTTTAATTTTTTTACCATTAATACAACACCTCATGCATTATAAAAAATATATTTAATACAAAAATCATCCTTTTATGTAATTGATAATATGATGTTTAGAGTGATGGAAAATATTGAAATTTAGGAAAAGTAACCTTTTTTTTTAATAAAAAATTGGATTAGAGGGGTAGAGTTTGGTTGAAATGATGTATGAATTAGACTTTTAAAGAAAGTTTTGCTTTGCTATTAGATCATTTATCATAAAGTTGCATGGACTTGGTATTGAATATAAAATAAAAATCAATGGATTTTTCTTAGTGGGAAAAAATGTTCATGTCATATCCTTAGAGTTAGAGACTTAGAGGCATAGTTCATGACTTTTTTATTCAATGCTTTGTAGCTACCTAATCCTATCGTGATGGAGATGTTATATATTATAAAATAATATAATATAATATAATATAATATATGGTCTAATAATAATTAAAGAGAGAATTGAGCACATTTTCTTGATGCTCTTGATGCTTGACATATGGTGGTGGAAATTAGAAATATTCATTGTCGGGTCGGGTTTAAGTGTTAATATCAATATCATATATGTTTGCTTAATTTTTTTTTTTTTCAATAATTTAGTTTTTAAATTTTATTTAGGCTTGTTCAGATTTATTGGATAGCTCAAACTCGTCTTGACTCATACAAATTATTATTTTTTTAAAATAAAAAATATTAATTTTTATTTAATCTTTAAAATATGAATGATTTAACTTATGTTCTAATATTTACACTATAATATTAAATATTTATCATTTAAAAGACATAAATTACATAATATATATAAATATAAAATATTATATAATTGAAAAGGGGTCAGGCTGGTTAACTTTATTTATTTGTTTATATATATATATATAAAATATAAAAATATAAGATTACAAACATTAAAAAAAAAAGTTAAATGCACAATTTGTATCAGATATTGTAATGGTTAAACTTTATTTCTTTATTTTTCTTTTATAAGCATAAAATGAAAAATATTAATATAATAATTAATGTAAATGTATATATTTGATTGATTAAAAAAGTAAATAAAGAGAATTAAACTGATGATAATGAATAAGGTCTAAATTAAAAGTGTTATCAAATTTATCATATCAAACTATTAATTATACAGAGAGGGCAAAGTTCAATTTTTTTTTTTAGGAACCAAACATAATTTTACGGCTTTTACCTTATTGTTAAATGATAATTCAAGGTATTTTAAGATCTTAAAAGATTTTTCTCATATCTCGTCATACATAGACTTCTCACTTTTTTATAAGTATACTGACTTGTTCACCAAAAATGTCTTTCAGTTTAAAATTATTATCAAACAATTTTTTTTTTTTTTTTTCATAAAGCAATATTTACCAACCCAAAAAAATCTCAAATAAATTTATCACCAAATCTTTAGAGATTTGATTCAAATTCCCAACAAAGTGCTCAATCACATTCTACCCATTTGTAACTCATAATTAACCATACAATTATTAAATGTGTCGTGTTTAAAATTATCAAATATAACTTTAACTAATTACTTTTCTTATCAAGTTATGTGTAATGCCATAAGATTTTATCTAAATTTCTAAAGAGAAATCATATTTTTTGGGTAATTATTATTATTATTTTTTTATTTGTAATGAGATTTGATTATCGACCACTTTTCTTTAAACACTTAAACAATTTTTTTTTGTTTGTTGAAGTTGAATGCAACATGCTATAGATTATCTTGTGAAGTTAAAAGAAAGTAGAAAATTTACACTCAAGAATTTCATAGAAGGAAATAAGTAAAGATTTTGCCCTATTTTCATGTATTAGATATTGGTTCTTTATCTCATTTTAAAATCATTGGCATTCACCTACTTCCTTTTTCTCTTCCTATCATTTCGATATTAATTTTTCAACTAAGCATACTATTTTTTCTTTTTAATTTTTTTCAATACACTCCAATTATAACTGATATTCTATTACCATTGATTGATTCCCCATTTTTGATGAATTTTTTTTTTTTTAAAAGTACTTGCACTTCATTCTAAAATGTATATCACACATTCTTTGACTATTATAAGTATTAATTCATAATACTTTAGTTAATATTCAAGTGTATAGAATATTCATTAGAATGTTAAATTATAATTATAATAAAGTATTACATCTCATATAAAAAACCAATGAATTAAATCAAATAAGCAAAATAATGAAATCAATATATAATTAATTGAATAATTCTTAGAAAAAATTAAACTAAACCCACAATAACTACGAGTGAAGCTTGAACATGAGAACTTATAATTTTAAAACTTTTTTTTATTACTACTAAAATAAGGCTTTGTTGGCAAGAAATTGGTCTCTATAATTACCAAATAATGAATGAAAAAACAAAAACCAAAGGGGAAGATAAAAGAAAAAACTAATTATTAAAGGATTAAAACACAAATAGAGTAAAAACCCAAGGGCATAAAAAGAAAAACAAAAGCCAAAGCGGATAAAAAGGGAGTTTGGATCAAATGGACTCCCCCAAAAAAAACCAAAACCCAAAGTCAATGAAAAACGGAAGTCAACTACCTTGTTATTACGCCGTTACATCCGGCCCTCGACTTGACGCTCTCTTTCTCTTTGGTTACTTGCTTTTAAAGTTGAACCCTTTGTTTATGTCTCCCTCTCTTTTATCTAACTAACCTTTTAACCCCCTAAGCTTAAGCCTTCTCTCTCTCTCTTTCTCTTTCTTCTTCAATTTTCGTTCACCCTTCAACGTTCACTCTCTTCATTCACCCTTTCCCTTCTGTCTCTGTCCCAAGAGTTATTTTTGTTTGTTTTTGTTTTTCTTCAACATCAAATCAATTCCCCTTCTAACAATTAAAATCCCCATTTTTGATCCCTTTGTCTAACTACCCTCTTTATTTATTTACTTCTATATTTTGATTCAAGAACACCAAGATTGTTTATTTCTTTTTTCCTTTCCTTTTGGGTTTATATTACCAAAAACTCAGAAAGAAAACGAATAGAATTTCTGGGTTTCTTTGGTTTCTCGAGAATATTAACAATTCGAGAAATTTAAGGTTGTTTTTTCTTTTTTTTCTGGGTCTATTTTTTTATAAAATGGTAGTGAAGATGATGAGGTGGCGACCATGGCCGCCTCTGGTTTCAAAAAAGTACGAGGTGAAGTTAATTGTAAGAACGTTAGAAGGGTGGGATCTGGTAGGGGAAGGTGGGGAAAAGCCGGAGAAACTAACGGTCGAGATTCGATGGAAAGGTCCAAAGGCTTCCCTCAGTTCTTTAAGGCGAACGGTTAAGAGGAATTTCACCAAAGAAGTCGACGGCGTTGACGATAACGGCGTCGTTGTATGGGATGAGGAGTTTCAAACCCTTTGTAGCTTATCGGCTTATAAAGAGAATGTGTTTCATCCTTGGGAGATCGCTTTCTCTGTCTTGAATGTAAGTCTCACGAGTTGTTTTTCTTTTATTTTTGTGGGTTTTTAGAAAATTAAGTTTTTCTTTTATTTTTTATCAAAAAATGATAAAATTGTGGAGAATTTTATGATTAGATTTTCAAAGTGTTTGCCTTTTGGGTATTTCAAAAATATTGGATTTTCAGGGAATTCGATGAACTTTTTGCTATTTCATGTGTTTTGATTATGTTTTTTTTCTGCACTTTCTTGGGTCTGTTATTTTGGTTGTTTAATTGGTCTGAAATTTGAGTGAAGAATTTCTGGTCTGATCTATATTTTGTACAAATCCATAGGATTGGATTTAGTTTAGAACCATTTTTACTATTAATTGATTGAATTGAATATCTTTTCAAGATAATTAGACTGGTTGTTTTGTTTCTTTATGACAGTTGACTGTTGGAGAGTTGGTTATATTTTGAAAGATTGCTAATTTTATTCTATAGAAAATATTGGATGTGGCTATTTGAGTATTTTTCATTACTTCTTTTTCTTGTTTCTTCAACTAATTTTATTCTGTCTGAACTTTTTGAGTGGCATAGCTTTATTAAACATAATAGGTAGAAACTGTGGTAGATTAGTTTTTTCTTTTGATGCTGATCATTGGAGGCAGAGGGGATCCTTACCTCCAGAACTCTATGTTACTCGGATTCGGGTGTGAGTGTCGGACACGGGTATGTGTCCGACACAAATATGTTTGATTTATTCTAAGTTTTTCCATGTATTTGGAGGGTCCTTGGGGATCATATCCCCATACCCATGCTTGAATATACGTCGGACACGGATGTCGGACATGGGTACTTCAAGAAAAATGAAGAGTCGGAGCAACATAGCCAAAACTTGTTTATCATCATATTTTTGTCAATTCTACTAGTGCTGGTTTCAAGAAGTTATCTTTCTTGATGCAGGGCTCGAACCAGGGACCAAAGAACAAGGTTCCTGTTGTTGGGACAGCATCATTGAATCTTGCTGAATATGCTTCTGCTGCCGAACAGAAAGAGTTTGAATTAAACATACCTCTTATGCTCTCCACTGGTGCGGCTGAGCCTGGTCCCCAACTCTGCGTATGTGCCTCTTAAATTTTTTTTTTTCATGCAGAGCTCCAATATGTTTGATTTTATCAGTTTTCTTTAGATTTTACATAGTTTAATTATTAAGTTCTCATTCATCATCTAGATATCACTTAGCCTGTTGGAACTAAGAACTGCTCAAGAAACCACCGAGCCAGTACAGAGAGCATTAGTGCCTGTTGCATCACCTCTCCAGTCTGGAGAAACCGTCACAATGGAAAAGGATGAGCTTTCTGCACTTAAAGCTGGTCTTAGAAAAGTGAAAATTTTTACAGAGTATGTTTCTACCAGGAGAACAAAAAAGGCCTGCCGAGAGGATGAAGGCAGTGAAGGAAGGTGTTCTGCCAGGAGTGATGATGGTGAGTATCCATTGGACACGGATTCACTTGATGATTTTGAGGAAGGAGAATCAGATGAGGTAAAGGATGACTCTGTCGTCAGGGAGTCATTTAGTTATGGTACTCTGGCATATGCAAATTATGCTGGAGGATCATTTTACTCCAGCACGAGGATCGGTGAGGAAGGTGAGGATTGGGTGTATTACAGCAATCGTAAATCAGATGTTGGCTGCTCAAATGTTGAGGATTCTGCTGCATCAGTGTCAGAGCCATCCCTGCTGCGGAGTTCCAAGCGCAGCATTTTGTCTTGGAGAAAAAGGAAGCTGAATTTCAGGTCTCCTAAAGCGAAAGGGGAACCATTGTTAAAGAAAGCCTATGGAGAAGAAGGTGGGGATGACATTGATTTTGACCGCCGTCAGCTTAGCTCTGATGAATCTCATGCACTTGGGGTAAGAATAGTTTCTTGATTTTTTTAGTTTAATTCACATTTAACCTCTGTCTGCAATCATGCCGAAGAAAAGGGAAAAGTATGCCCTAGTATTTATAGCTGATTTTCTTTCTGATTATCAATGCTCTCGCACTACTAGCCAGATCTGATTACGAAGACCAACATTTTTTTATCATAAATTCTGAGTTTTGTCAAGTTATCACATGATTTATTTTTTATGAACTCATGCACCTGCAAAGATGCATTTGTTTATGTATCTGATTAGGGATTTGTGTATCATTCGTTAACATAATAATTCATACCTTTATCATCTCATCTAGTTTGAATGGTTCCCTTTCTTCAATGACTGTTGCTTTTCCAAGACCTTAGTTGGACTATATGTTAAGAAATATTGCAGTATTATCAACTCCAATTGTTTGTTTCTTAGCAATTATTATCAGAGTAAAGTATATTAAGTTCTAAATATAACTATGATTTGTTTTCACAGTGGCACAAGACAGACGAAGATTCTTCTGCAAATCGTTCATCGGTTTCTGAATTTGGGAACGATAATTTTGCTATTGGCAGTTGGGAGCAGAAAGAAGTGGTAAGCCGCGATGGGCACATGAAGCTTCAAGCAGAGGTCTTTTTTGCTTCTATTGATCAACGGAGTGAGCGAGCAGCTGGTGAAAGTGCATGTACAGCCCTTGTTGCTGTTATTGCTGATTGGTTTCAGAACAACCGTGATCTGATGCCTATTAAGTCTCAATTCGATAGTTTGATCAGAGAAGGCTCATTGGAATGGAGGAACCTCTGTGAGAATGAAACCTATAGGGAGCGGTTCCCTGACAAACACTTCGATCTTGAGACGGTTCTCCAAGCAAAAATACGTCCTCTTTCTGTAGTGCCAAGGAAGTCTTTTATTGGGTTTTTCCATCCAGAGGAGATGGATGAAGGAAGATTTGACTTTTTGCATGGTGTGATGTCTTTTGATAACATCTGGGATGAGATTAGTCGCGCTGGTGCAGAATGTCGAAACAGTGCTGAACCTCAGGTTTACATTGTTAGTTGGAATGACCATTTTTTTATCCTTAAGGTTGAACCAGAAGCATACTATATCATTGACACATTAGGAGAGAGGCTTTATGAGGGATGCGATCAAGCTTACGTCTTGAAATTTGACCGCGATACAGTAATTCACAAGCTACCAGATGTTGCTAAATCATCAGATGATAAGTCAACTGGCGGCGATCAGCAGATAGCAACAGCTGCAGCTGAACCTAAAAATTCACAGGTTGTAGTAACCAAACCTGAGGAATCGATCAAGAGTGCGGACAGTGAGGAGGTTGTTTGCCAAGGAAAGGAGTCCTGCAAGGAATACATAAAGAGCTTCTTGGCTGCTATACCTATAAGGGAGTTGCAGGCAGATATCAAGAAGGGTTTAATGGCTTCAACCCTGCTACACCACCGTCTACAGATTGAATTCCACTATACTGAGTTCTTGCAACCACTACCTGAGACTTCTGCTACTCAAATAACAACAGCCACGCCACTCTCGGTCGAAGTTCCATTAACTGAAGTTGATGAATAGAGACTTACTGTAAATTCTAGGAAAAGTGTGATTATTCTAACTTGTTTTCTTTCTTTTACTATGGGTATCTTATGATGTGAATGGGGTTTAACAAAGAGGGAACCCGTTTGGTGAATAGAGTTGTGTTTCTCCTAAGTTGGCTGGAAATATAACATTATTAAACTTTTCTCCTATGTTGGAGACCTTGAGTTAAATTTGTGTCTATTGGCTTACTTTTTAGTTGCATTACTTCCCCATTTGCTATCTTTCTTGGGAACAGGTTTTACGTGTTCCTCTGCATTTGGCTGTAACATTAACTCTTCATTTTCATGAAAATTTGTATCCTATATATATTCAGATATGGGTATGACAATACGATATACTAAAGCCTCTCTAAATATATAGAAAAACTTAAAATAAATTAATTACATACCCGTTTCGAACAAATAACCGCTTCTAACATTCACATCCGAGTCCGAATAATATAAATTTTTTATATCTTTTAACTAGTTTGGCTCCTCAAAGTAAACGCCTTCTATCCTTTTAACATTTCTCAAGATATTCTCCTGTTCTTACAGTTCTAGCACTTGGTTCTTTTGTAGACTGATGGCAAAAGAAAATCTAACTGTTCTGTATCTCATTTCCTGGTTCCAGTTTCCCATATGATTAAGCTGATGACTATGATCAGAGCTTTTGCTTTCTGATAGTAGCTGTACATATTTCATGGCCCTTTGTTTTCTCTTTAAAAAAAAAAAAGAATGAAAAAACTGCGACTATAAACCAGATATTCTTTTCTTTTTCCCTGTATCCTGCACAAGGCAAAGCAGAACTTTTCAAGGTTTTTCTTGAAGGCTGAGAAAAAGATTCTTTGAAATGTATGGTCCTTTTTTAGAAAGAAACTTTTCCTTCTAAAGTTCCTCTTTTTGATTCCCTCAACAACTTTAATCTGCCACAACCTCGTGATGAAGTTGAATTAATATGCCAAATGTTGAGCAAAGGTTAGGGTTTTTCTGTTTGCTAATACCTACACTACACGTTCTTCAGCATATATATCCTTTTAGCTTGTTCTTCCTCTACTATGGATTATCCAAGATGTTAAGATAATAAGATTCATTCATTTCATTTTAAAATTACAAATGTTAAAATTTGAATTTCAAATATATAAGATATCAACTTGAGTTCGAAACAATTGAATTTTAAACACACTGCTTTCGATCCTTTAAGAGTAAATGATGGCTGAAACTGTTACCTCTTGCATCATCCTTGATCCTTTGCAATTAAAATCTTCAAATTGTTGTAAAAAACATTTTTCGGCTTTACGGTAAGAAGGATGAAAAGGGATAAAAATGAAAAATTATTAATCTAATACTTAAACTACCAAATAAGAAAGTGGTTACCAAACACTAGGTTAACAAATTTTTTATCTTCACCTTTTATTCTTTCTATCAAACAAAACCTTTACGTTGTTGTCTTAACAATTTTCTAACCATGATGACAATGATAATGATGAAAGAGAGGAGAGGAGAGGAGAGGATTTTGACTTCTTCCAACCAACATTGGAGTAACATTATACTAAAATATGTAGCCCTTAAAGCTGAATTACTCAAAAACAGACCTGATAATTTATGTATTCGTATCGTATTCGCATTATAATCGTACTTAAAGTATTTTATATTTATATAAATTTTTATACGTTAATAATTCATATTATATAGATTTTGAGAAATTTATGTATTCATATTGTGTTCATATCATTTTTTTTATATCATATCGTGTTTTAATTATTTTTTTTATGTTGTGTAATCGTGTCATGTCTAATATTACAAACTCTACTCAAAAGTAGGACAACCATTGGCGCATGCGGCGGGATTTGCATGCTTTGTGGAAAGCAAACTAAGAACACAACCATGTTAAAAATCGTTTTATTATAACTTTAAAATGAAAACAATTCAAACGTCAACAACCTTAGGCCTTAGCTGTTGATATAAAAGTCTTTGATTATAAAATATTTGAGATTAAATTCTGTCTTTATGAAGAACCATGGTTTAAGTCTTTAAGAGATTGTAAAAATGTTTTTAAGTGTAAAATTAGAAGCTGTGTCGACTGCCTTGGACCTTTTTGATGGGTTAAAATTCGCTTACAATTTTCAGGAATAATTTGTAAACTTAGCCTAAGGCCCAAAGCCTGTTATCGATATTCTAGTGGGGAAGTTAAGTTTTATATCTACTTTAAACCCCCCATTCATTGAGGCCCTAAATATATAAAAGGTTCAGATCCCATCCAAGCAGTAGAGCTTATGAGTTATTTTAAGCCCAGTCCATAGAGGCATAAGTCCTTTTGATGAAAATGAAGCTTTTAAATTTTATCAATGAGTTAAAGAATTAATAAATATTTTTTTGTCATATTAATTTTTTAAAATATTTTTCATTAATTATATGTTACAAGAGTATGTGTTACTATATTAAATTTGCTAGTAGAGTTTTTAAACTCCACCGAATATGTGTAACTATTTAATTTGTTTGTAGAGTTTTTATACTCCACCTATAATGTATCATATAATTTTACAATTTTTATATGGCTTTAAAAAAAGCATTTTAAGACATCAAACTCTATTCATAATTAAATTTATGGTTTAGAGTTTTCAAGTTTGATTAAGGATTCAAGACATTTTTTTTAATAAAGGACGTCCCAATTTGGGATAGAAGAATAAGTTATTAATATTAAAATTCGAATTATAAATTTGTTGATATCTTATTTTTTAAAAATAACTATATCAACATTTAAACATTTATTAGGTTAAAAAAGAAAAACGAAATCTTTACTATGTCAACTTTATTTATAAAGAAAATAAGAAAGCTGGCTTTGCTCTGTTAGTGAAAATGATTTATAAGGTACTCACACACCTTTTTTCTTTACTATTAATATTATCACTTTTTGATTCCACTCTATAACTTTATCTACTTCTTAAGGAACAGCCATGTGCCTTCTTTTCCTTACTAATTATTCCAGTCTCGTCTAGATGATGACCTAACTTCAAATTTGTCAACCTCCCAACCTCTATCACAAAAGTACTTTGGGTAGTTTTTTTTTTTTTTTTTTTCTTTCTTAAACCCCACATATCCTTTTCCATGTTCCTTTGGTGCATTTCACATTACACCAACATTCAGAATTGTTGTTTTTATCTTAATATCATTTAGCTCCGAAATTATTTTAGGTTTGGTTTGCTAAATTGGGTTTTATTTTTACTTTTGGAAGTAGAAAGTAAAAGGGAGTTGGTTGGTAATGCCTCTTTATTCTTTAACTCTTTAAAAAGTGAAAAAATATATATATTTTTTTTTAATAAAAGAGACGTAGTTTAGGATAAGGGAATTGATTTATGGATGTTGAAATTCAAATTTAAATTTATTGAATATCATTTTTTAAAAATGATTGCGTGAATTAACTTAATTAAATTCGAATTAAAAATATTGGTTTTTAATCTTATTGGTTGATATCAACTTGGTTAAAACTTTTATCCAAAAATTAAGGATAGAAGTTAAATTAAACTTTTGCTTTACATGACAAAAGAAAAAAGACAAAGTAAAAGATGACAAAAGAAAGTAAAAGGAAAAAGTAAAAAGTCTTTAGAAAGTTGGTACAAGAATCAAACATGTTACCGTGACAATAGCAATCCAAAAATCGATTTCCGTGAAAGAAAAATGACTGTCTACAGAATTTGATGCAACCATGTTCCATTCTAAGTATTTCCAAGCACTACAATACAAATTTCAATGTCCTTTGACATGAAAAAAAAAAACCTAGCAGAATCTGATCAAGGAAGAAAATGAAAGAGAAAAATCAGATATTCAGATAACAAAGACATCATTATTTAGCCCATTGTTATATCAGTTGATGAAAATTAATACACAACAGTTCATCATTTTCTTCATACATACAGACTAAATTGAGACCTGCCAATGGGACTTGAAACTTCAGCAATTTGATTCTAAAGTAAGAAGCTGTTAGATAAGGCAAGGAAAATATACAACAAGAAGAAAGGAAACTATTGTAAGTAAACATTTCAGCAGCAAACAGGGCATTTAACCAATCCATTCTCATTACAATCAGGGCATTTCATGCACAATTCGTCACCTTCTTTTTCTGCAAAAACCTTGCGGCTTCCATTGCAGTTTGAGCAAACCAGGAAGCGCAGGTTGGCACAACCAGTACATGGGCAGTTTGGGAGTCCTGAAGGGATCCCTTCCAAGAGTTTCTTCAGCTTTCCTTGCTCGTGAAGTCCAACAACTTCATCAGCTCCTCCTATGTATCTGCCATTGATGAACAGCCTTGGAGGGACTATTCTTCCACCAAATAGCTTCCATAATTCTTCCCTGAATTCCATGTCCATTGAAACATCTCTCTCGTGGACCAATATCTTGAAACTGTCTAAAAGAAATCTGATACTGCTGCAATCTTCAAATGTTTTTCTTATTCCTCTCAAGCTTGTTGTATACAAAATCACTGACTCTTCTCCACCTGGTGGACATTTCTCTTCAAAATCTGTTAAAGATGGATATTCTTCAGGTATGCTATCATCCTTGAAAATGATCTCTGAGGAGATTGGAAGCTGAGAATTATCCTCTCTAGTCACTATGTCTTTGAACTCTATCGATGGTGTAATGCCAACATCGAATTCCAAATCCGTTTCTTCATCCTTTTGATGATCTTTAAAATCAATTACTGGTTCTGGGGGGAGATTAATGTTGCTTTTGCAGTCTTGCTCTTTGTAAACTGATAGGCTATGGCAATTTTGATTGGAGAAGGTGTGTTGGGGATTAAGCTGATGAAGGACTAGGCCTTGTTTCAAAGTGCTGAGAGTAGGAATAAGTTTCAGTTTCTTCAGAAATCTTCCCTTCATGCCTTTCATCTCTTACACTGATCTGATACAAGAAATCCTGAAACATGCAAATGGAACCACTTAAACAAAATTTTCAAAGGGATTATATGGAAGGGAATGAAACTTTGAATGAGAATGAAAATGAAAAGAGAGCAGATATTGAAGAAGACAATAGAATGATGAGGTTTCTCTTTAGGTTTCCAATAGGACATGAAGGAAAGTGAAAACTGAAAAGCTTTGTGTTGGTTGCTTTTAAAAGTACTTTTGAATGATCACTGAAGACTGGGGTACCCTTTCACCATTGGAGTCCACTGACCTATAACCAACATTTTGGTGCCTCATCATGGCAGAAGGGCAAGAACATACATCATTCAGCCCCATCCCTACTTTTCTTCCTTAAAAGCAAATAAGTAATTTGTATGAAGAGACAATGAAGAATCTAATGACAACAGTGTCCCTGTCTTCATTAGTATATCATAATTATAGCCCTTAATACTAATTTAATGTGATGCTGTTCTTCTATGTTTTAAGCTAAAAAAAAATAAGACCGAGGAGAAAGTTCGTAATCTGAAAAAAAAAAATTATAAATTTTGAGATTTGAATCCAAATTTATAAATGCCACCTCTATTGCCCAACCGGTTAAGCCATGGGTTCGAGGTAATAACAATTTTACTTTTACCTGCCGAGCAAATAGAGGTTTATGACGGCATAAATCACAAATATTCTTTCAAGTTCGAATCGAGTCACAATCTGAATTTGTTTCCTAATTCCAACTATTTGCAAAATAACAAGATTTATGATAACAAGATGCTAGGAAATCAATGAATCAAGATAGAAACCTGAATTTGTTCTTCCCATTTGAATATTGTTGAAAAGTTGATGGCCCAAAGATTTGTTGATAACATGGTGTTTATTCAATTGTTTGCCCTAAAGATGATGGTATGAAAAATGAGCCAAATGTCAGCCAGGAAAATAGGCTGTGAGAAACAGTCCTGATTTATAGCAAGCGTGCAATGGCTGCTTTACTTTTTTTTTTTTCTTGTTATCAATTGGAAATCCATTGGATTGGTGCCACCCGTGGTCAGTGATGGTGGAACGGGGCGGGGGGCGGGGCAGATCAGTACTATGGCGGGGCGGGTGCGGAAACTGCAAAATCCGCTCCCGCCCCGCTTCATTGGGGCTTCATTGCCATCCCTACCCGTGGTCACTACCTATGCTCCGAGTTTGATCCCAAATTCTAAGCTGTGATGAACCACTAAGGATCCTTTTTCTTAATCCCTTATTAGCACTATTAGTTCTTATAAGGGTTAATTATATATTTAGCACATGTACTGTATACATTCCGTCAATTTGATATTTATATAATAAAAATGATCGGTTAGATAGTCGAATTCTCATTTCATCAGTATTTTATGCTTTTGGATTAACACCATTAATTAAATGTGGCAATAAATATCACATGAGAGCATGATACATGACAAAAGTGCTACGTTAATGCCACATCAGTACTGCCACATTTGTATAAAAAAAATTAATTCAAAATTTTAAAATATTGAAAAATTTTATAACAATATAATATGAATATTTTTTAATTCAAAATAAAAAAGTAAAAATTCAAAAAAAAAAAAAGAAAGGGGAAAGAATCGGGTAGAGAGAAGGAATGGGAAGGGGAGGGGATGATAGGGAAACAACGGCAGCGTCGATCGGCCGGCTTGGCGCCTCCCCCCTCCATTCCCTTCCCTTCTTTCTCTCTCTTCGATTTTTTTCCTTTTTCTTTTTTTTGAAAATTTTATTTTTTAATTATGAAATTTTAGAATTTTTAATTATTTGAAATTTTCAGATTTTTTAAATATTTGAAATTTTCAGTTTTTTAAAATATCATATTTTTTGAATTTTCCTTTTTTTTTTATTTTTATATTTTTTTTGAATTTCTAGAATGTATTTTAAAATTTTGAACTTTCCAAAATTTTTAATTTTGAATTTTAAAAAGATCATTTTTGATTTTTTTAATTTTCCTTTTTCAATTTTGATTTTTATAAGTCTTTTTGAATATTTAAACCCTTCTTATAACATTGCTTAGCTTTTGTAATTCAAGCCAAAAATTTGGATTGCAATTCACTGGACTGTATCCATACTGGGCATATTTCAAGCTTTCATAATTAAGAGTCATGTTGGTATAAGTTATTTACTCGAACTCAGGGTGAATATTAAATACGGATGTGTTCGACACAAATATATTCAATTTTTTCATATATTTAGAAAATCATATTCTCATACAAATGTCAAAATGTCAAAATATGTGTCGGACAAAAATATTTATAAAAAAAAAATAAAAAATCCGAATATCATAAGGTATAAATGCTGACTGGCAACAGCAGCTATTCTTCCCCGCCGAAAGGAGGATGAAGGTAACCTAGATCATACTATTCTAAGGAATTTCGATTAATTTATTAAAGAAGCAGATAATGGTTTCATCCAGCAATGCACTATGCCATAGGCAACATAACAGCTTTAACTTTTCACAGTAACTCCTCACTGGGATAATCAAAGTTATACATGCATGATAAGAACAAAGTTTGTAGGAGCATACAGCATATAGAGTACTTTACATGGATAAAGAAAGGCATTTAAAGTGTTCTAAATTCTAATGTTTAACTATCAGCCACAGATGATGCAAACCCGATGCTAAAATCAAACTCAATGCATGTCAACTCATGCTTGTTTGCATCGACCATCTTCATCTTCAGAGAGTATGAACCCTGCAATAAGGTTAAAAGTTGTCAGAGGTATTATTCAAAGGGAAAAACAAATGAAGTTGGCAATACCTTTTGTTGATTATAGTGAAAGTCCCTTATTACATTACACCTAAATAATCTCATTGAACTCAATAGTCCAATTGGAATTAAATTGTTCAATTTCATCTCTGATCAATCAAACAAACAAGAGCAAACTTGAGACTTCACAACAAGCAGTCATTTAAAGAAAAATCAAATACATATGCAGATGATGGACCTTTTAGCAATAGACACAAGACTAACCTCAATAGATTAGCAAAATTAAGCATTAGTCAAGGACGAAAATCTTGAAAAATGGAATTCTATTTTATTATGTTTAACAAAGAACAGTAAAGAAAGAATTGGGGCCTTATCCTAAGCTTGTAATATGAAGAGCAAATGAAGGGGAAGCTAAATCACATATGACACAAGTCTTCATAGGTTTTAATGTAGCAATTATTTTTTGTAGAGGATTTAATGGAAGCTCTCATAAGTTTCTTAGTCAAAAAAGTTCCATTTTTAACCCAAAAAAATGCACGCAAAAACCCCGATTTTTCTTTTGCTTCTGGAACATACATAAATCAGAGTTGAGTATTGGGAATAAACTGCAAGAACAACTAAATTCAACTGTATTCTACTTGAAAACAATGATTGAAATCTGTTGCAAGTAAAGCTTACTAGCAATGTTATACTGCAATGAGTAGGCTTGTAATAAAACATAACGATGAAAGAAAGCTTGGAATATAGACAAACAACTAAATTCAACTGTATTCTACTTGAAAACAATGATTGAAATCTGTTATCAGTTAAGGCTTGGTTCCAAAGGAACTCTGAAAGAACCGAAAGTGTGCTCTACTAAATAATTCTTGCAAAACATCAATACATATTTGGAATGAAGGAAAAAGGTGCTTAATACTTAAAATAAAGGGAGTATAAATTATTTCGTTTGTTTAATAAGATGAAAATACAATGAAGGAAAGAGAAAGGAAGGGATTCTGCATAGTTCCAAACCCACGAAAACTCCAAAAATTTCATGCAAGAGATCAAAATAGAAGGAAAGGACCAACCATTGACTTTAGTTTTTCAAATTTTCATTTTGATCTTAAATTGTTTTAGTTGCTTTTTTTAGTTTTTAGTTACTCTAATAAAAATAAGGAAAAGATGAGCTTTTTCCCTCTTCCTTTTTATATATATTTTTTCCTTTAACTCCTCTTTCCATCCCTCCTAATTCCTAAACATAAAGCAAACTTGGCCAAAACTAGACAAAAAGGTTGGCAACAAGGCATTTTAACTCTTCTGCTTATGCAAGAACACTGGTGCAAACAAACATTTAAAAAGAAAAATCCAACGATTAATCAAAACTTAAGTTCGGACTTACAGGGGGAGTAAATCCGGGCAAAACTTGGGAGTGAGAAACCACAAAATCACCAGTAGACACAGGGCAAGATGTCTCATCACAAAGGTCATGGGTCTCACTGTGAATGTGCCATCCAAAATACGAAACATCAATCACCAGTTTCCCCCCAGCGATTGCTGCATCTGTACATCATTATAGACAAAACAAAACCCACCTTCAATCAAAAGCTAAAAACACTACAGATTTTGGTTGCATACT
The DNA here is from genome assembly GCA_030761205.1 of Fremontodendron californicum. Taxonomy (NCBI): domain Eukaryota; kingdom Viridiplantae; phylum Streptophyta; class Magnoliopsida; order Malvales; family Malvaceae; genus Fremontodendron; species Fremontodendron californicum. The sequence continues at coordinate 34,042,688 of JAULJL010000005.1, forward strand.
ACAACCACCACCATCATCAATCATCAGACGTGACACAAAGCTACCATATAATTAACCAATAATAAATGGTATCAAGCTCCAGAACTACAAGACACCCCCCAGAAACTAATGTTTTATATACAAACACATACGGTCGCGAGCATCAAATCACAATACCTAACATCAATTAGATTATAGGAAAACATTGATTAGTTACCTGTTTTTGCAGCGATACTGAAGGTAGCAGGCATCCCCCTGGAGATCGGGTTAGGCGAAATCTCAACACCTTGAACCTTTACATCATACTCAGCTTTCTTATCTGCATTAGAATTATTTTTTCTACAAATTTATTAGAATTTAAAAAAAAAAAAATTTACTTTCTAATATTGAGGGCTAATTTCATCATAAATAAAATAAAAAACAGTATCAGTAAACAAATTTCTTAGTGAAGAAAAGTAAGAACAATAACGTAATTAAAATAATAGAATTTCCAGCGACTAACAAAATAAAAGCCAATACAATCAATTTAATTTCAAAAATAAATAAATTAAGCGGTGGACCTAGGGTTTAGAGAAACTAACCGCAGTAATTAACGTCGTTGGCGACGGCCAACGGAACAACTAGACACAACGACAGGAGCAAGAGGGGTGCGATGAACCGGTTGTACTGGATCATATCCATCTGGTTTCGATTTTACAAACAAACAAAAAAAAAGATTTACGTTTTTTTAGTTTAAAATTTAAATATATATTTTTCAGTTTGTGGAGATTTTGAGGATTTATTTGTTTTTCTGGAAGAGAGAAGAGTGCTAGAAATGTGCGGTGAAGTGTTTGGGGGGGGGGGGGGGGAAGATATGGAGACGAGAAGAAAGATTGTGTATGGTTGTTTCGAGAACTTGGAGTGATCTGGACCGTTGGCTTGTGTTGGTCTGCATATGATGGACGGGAAGGATTTGTTAATTGGACGAACCAGACTGGCAGTTGTCTGGCGGTGACCGTTAGGTGAAGGCTTTTTTGTTTTTTAAAAAAGTGGTATCTCTGGTTGTCTTTTTCGGTTTCTTGAAGAATGAGGTTTCCTTTTTCTTTCTTTTATATTTATAAATATATATTAGATTATGACACCTATTTTGTGAGAAAAAAAAATATAAGAAAAATAAGGAAAAGAAAAAATAAATTATTTAACATCATGTAATGATTTTTTAAACAAAAATAGAGAAATTGTATTATTTATTTTATAATTTAATTTTTTTGTTTATGTTTCCTATTCAATTAAATTTTTTTATATATAATTAGAATAGGACACATCTATAATGTGGGTGTAAAAATAATTTTTATTAAAAAAAATTATAAATAAAAAATATAAATAATTTTATAGGTGAGTTGTTTTTTGAAAATGTGGATAGTTTTTTTAACAAAGTGAATAGGTTTTTAAAAAATAAATATGTTTTTTCAATATATGTATATTAAATTTGAAAAGATAAAAATTATCTCTATTTTATTTTTTATGTTATAATTATGTTTGATTTATTTTGTAATTATATGAATTGAGTTGGTGTCACTTGACTAGGGATGGCAATGGAGCTGGGCGGGGGCGGATTTTGCAGTATCCGCCCCCGCCCCGCCATAGTACTGCTCTGCCTCGCCCCCGCCCCGCTGCACCATGGATGTTGAAATTTCAATACCACTACCACCTCCATGGATGTCGGTTACATCCATAACCGCCCCGCTCCGCCCCATTTGATACTTATTAATTATTTTTATTTTTTTCAAATAATAAAGCATTTTTAAAAAATTTGAATATAAATTAAATATAAACATGTTTCTAATATAGGAAGAGAAAAAAATAAAGTATTAGATTTAAGTTTTTAAAAATAAAAATAAAAATAATAAGTTTAATTATATTATTTTATTATTCATTTAAAAGTTAAATATGTAAGGGTAAAATTGTAATTTCAGTATTCGGGGCGGGGCGGTGCGGAGCAGGCAATTACCACAACTGCTCAATCCATGCCTTTCAAACAAAAAAAACCGCACCGCTCCGCCTCCATTGTTCAGAAAAAAAAAAAAAAAAAAAACCTCTCCATTCGGATCGGATCGATTCGAAATCTATCGGTCGGATCGGGTTTTGCCATCCCTACACTTAACTCCTGACACCAACTCAACCACTCCTATTATATTAACTAGATTATGGCACACTCACTATTTGTGAATGAAAAAAAAAAAGTAAAAAATTATGTTTTAAAAAATTTATTAGTGGATAATTTGTAATTTATAAGTATGGATATTTTTTTTAAAAGAAGTGGATAGTTTTTAAAAAAATTGATAAATTTTTTAAAAATAAAAATCATATAAAATTTAAAAAGTCATCAATAACTTTAGTATTTTTTTATATATAATAATTTTTTTTTCTTTTCACCAATCGAGTTGGTGTCACTTGACTCAGTGACATCAACTCAGCCATTCCCTTTAATAATAATATTGATAAAAATATAAATATAGATAGATATAAATATTTAAAATTAAATTGTAAAATTTAATGATTATTACTAATTATTTAATTTAGTTAATTTAGTTAATGTTAACTTGTTTAATAATAAATGCTATATATTATTACTAATATTAAAAACAATCCCTTAAATGCATGAGAGGCAAGAATTAGACATTTTGAAACCATGCCTTGATGACAACTCATCCATGACATTTATTATTTTTTTAGGTTTTTTTTTTTTTTTGGTATTTAGGTTATTGTATTTTTTTAGATGTTTTTGAGGTATTTGGCTTTTGTTTATGGAGAGTGGTGCGCTCATGGGCCGCAGGAAAAGAAATTTTTTTTTTTACCCAAACTCATTTTGGATCGGGCCTGGATCACCTGTAAACCCATTTTATTATTTATAAATTATTAAAATATTTAAAAATATTTTTATATTAATATATATATTATAATTAAATTTAAATAAAAAATATTTTTCAATTGTTGAATAGTAATTCGGGCCAGCCCAAATTACAAATATCTTACCAAACCCGATTTACAAATATTCTTACTCAATTCAAAGTATTTATGTTCAGGTTATTTTTTCGTGTGTTCAAAATATTATAAATTCATATAATTTTTACAAGTTAATAATTCGTTTAATGTAGATTTCGACCCATTCATGTTGTATTCGTATTATTTTTTCGTATGTTCAAAGTATTATATATTTATATAAAATTTTAACATGTTAATAATTCGTTTTATGTAAATTTTGAAACGTTTGTGTATTTGTTTTGTATTCATGTTATCTTTCGTGTCATATTTTAATTATTTTTTTCATGTTGTATTCGTGTCGTTTTCAATTCATCCAAATATTTTGAATATTTTGTCATAATGATTTAATTTACAAAAAAATTTGTATGTACGTGTCGTGTCTCAATTCATCCCATATTTTGTATAATTTGTCATAATGATTCAATTTAGAGAAGAAAATGTATGTTCGTAACGTGTTTGTGTTATTTCATCATGTGTTTAAAGTATTATAAGTTTATATAAATTTTTACATGTTAATAATTGATTTTATGTAGATTTTGACACGTTCGTGTATTTGTGTCCTGTTCATGTCATTTTTATGCCATGTTTTAATTATTATTTTTTATGTTATGTTCGTATCGTATAATTATGTTGTGTCTAAAATTATCAAGTCTAATTGATATTATTCAAATAGCTTTCAATTTTGTATCACGTGTCGTCGTGTTCATGTTATTTTTTCAATCATAATCGTATTTAAGTTATTATATATTTATATAAATCTTGACATGTTAATAATTCATTTTATGTAGATTTTGACATGTTTGTGTATTTGTGTCAATTATTTTATTTTTCGGGTCGTGTTTTAATTATTTTTTCTATGTTATATTCGTATTGTATAATTATGTTGTGTTCAAAATTACTGGATCTAATTGAATATTTCAAATAACTCTCAATTTTATATCAAATATCGTATAATAATGAGATTATCTTTCTAATTTATCTTTACTTCTTTTATTTTTTATTTTTCAAATTTGTTATAAAATATCAATTAAAATTTAATAATATGTTCGGAACAAAGCGGGGGCATTTTTATAATTTGAATTAATTTATACCTCTATCTATTAAAAAAGTTTCTAAAGATTTAAGAAGTTGACAGCTGTCCCGATTAAAAATAAGTAAGTTATAAAGCATTAAAAAATGTAAAAGGATAAAAGTTTGGTGAGAGAGAAAAACCTTGGAAAAAATGGAAGAGAGAATGTGGATAGAGGGAAGGTTTTTCTACATAATTCTAGAACCAAAGCAATTCTTTACTCAATTTCTTTCATTTCTTTTTATGTTTTTTTATTTTTATTTCTTTTCTCACATCATTCTCTTCTGTTATTTGGTGGTGGTTTTCAAAGTTTAAAAAAGTCAACAGTAACATGAGAGCGAAGAAAATTGATGGAGTTTTTATGAACAGATCACACCAAAAAACTAAACTATCTAAAATAAATTTTTTTTTTCTTTTTTTCTTTCTCAGCTTAGCTTGCAGAGCACAGTCCATGCATTTCAAAACAAGTTGCTGCCTACTGCTAATTTATTTATGAGTTTATATTTGATGCATTCTCAATGAATAAATCTCAATGAATCATACAGATAGTTATAATTTTTAATAAGTGACATCATTAATAAATAAATATAAAATTTTAAAATTTTTTAAAAATTAATACAAATAATTATAATTTTTAACAGGTGATATTGTATAACTTACTGTTAATATATAAATTTATACACTGATAACACATCAAATATAATTTTTTTTAATTAATATGGAGAAAATAGTGTTTTTTTTTGGCAAAAAAGGAGAATGTTTATAGTATAATGTTTTTATTTAAAAATGGATTTAATTTGTTTTTACCTAAATACTCACGAGAGTCAAGCCGATGTTGTGGTTTGGGCTCCGCTTAATATATTAATCCGTATATGATTTAAATAATAATATTCGTCGGACATTCGAATTCATTAAATATTTAAATTTATTAAATTATTTTTTAAAAAATAAAATTAAACAATAATTAAACATGTAAATTGGTATCGAATTCAGATATCTGAATTCGTTATCCGTATAAATAAAGCGGATTCGGATAATGAATTCGGATATCTGATACTATCCGTACCAAAATCAAAACGGATTCGAATAAACGAATATCTAATAACTCATATCCAAATTTGTTGCGGATAATAAATCAAATATCTAAATTAAAAAATTATATAAATCTATAATATCCAAATCCGCAAACAATAAATAGAATAATATCAGATGTTTTACTATCCATTGTAATGCCATCTCTATTTATGAATAATTTCATCCATAATTTTTGTATATACTAGTATTTGTTATCACATGCATTTGCATGTGAATACTTGTTATTTTATCTATTTTTGAATATATAATTGTATATTTAAAAATAATAATAATAATAAAATGTATATTAACTAAAATTTGGTAAAATTTGTTTCATATGCAAATTATTATAAAGTTTATTATTTTTAATATCAATGCAAAATTAATTATGAATATAGAATTTTAATGTAAATTTTAATTATTTTTTATTCATATTAAATAAATTGATTTAGTTAGTGAAAATTTTAAACTTTTAAGATAAAGCAGTTTCATATAAACTTTATTTTTTATTTATTATCGAATTAATCTATTTAATGAAAGTATTTTAATAAAACTAAATTTCTTCCCTATAAATTTTATTAATATTAAAAAATATTTAAAATGGTAAATTAGTAATATAATAAACAACAATGAATATTTTCGTCAGTTCAAAAGATTTTTAACATTCGTGCTTTTATATATACTAGTCATTGTGTCACATGCGTTGATTAAATAATTTACGTTTAACAAACCAAATGAAAAAAAAAAATGAACATTTATCTATTCTTAAAAAATCAGAATTCTCAAAACTTTTCCACACTTTATGTGATAAATATATTAAAATCAAAAGTTGTCGTAATATATATAATCATATGAGATTTAGTTATTTCGTAAATCCTAACTTTGTAATTGTTATTTGATTAAATTTAACTAAAAGTTCTACTCATAATTTAATTGTTAAAAGCATTATCTTAAATGTTCTAATAATTATTGTTTTATTTTGTTTAAATTCTATCATGATATTAAAAATTTTAATGATAAATTTTATTAATATTTATAATTCAAAATCGTAAATAGGAATCAAATAAATCTATTACTATTTATAAAATAAAATATTTATATTACAAAAAATTATATATTGAGCATAAAGTTACATATTACATAAATAATCAAAAATTGCATTACCATTTAAAATTAGATTAATATAATTTTATTTATTTTTAAGGTCAATAAAAAATTATAATTTTGAAAATAAATTAATTCAATATAAATTTTAACTATTTTTTATTTATTATCAAACAAATCCATTTAATTAAAGTATAGAATTAGAATTTTGATTTATAAATTAGATAAATCTTATTAATAATAAACATTATTCATAAATAAGAATGGAATTGTCAATCTTATTACTATTTATAATATAATATAAAATATTTATATTATAAAAAACTTATTTATTTATTTATAAATATATATATATATATATATTGAGCATAAAGTTACATATTACATAAATAATCAAAATTTGCATCAACATTTAAAATTAGATTAATATAAATTTTTTATTTTTAAGCTTAATGGAAAATTATAATTTTGAAGATAAGTAATTCATTATAAATTTTAACTTTTTATCTATTTATTATCAAATAAATCCATTTATCTAAAGACTTTCAATAGAATTAGAATTCTTGTTTATAAATTAGATAAATCTTATTAATAATAAAAAATATTTTAAATGACAAATTAATAATATAATAAAAATAATGAGTATTTTTGTTAGTTCAAAATATTTTTTACATTCGTGCTTTTATATATATATATATATATATTATATATTAGTGGGTTTGGTCCAAGAGTTTTCATATACATCTCATATTAATTTTTTGAGTTAATAGCACCAATGATACTCAAACTTTAGGGAATATTTTATATTGGTCTCCTAACTTCAAAACGTATCAATTAGATTATTGATCTTATAGTTTTGTATCAATGTGGTATTTCTGTTAGCAAAACTGTTAGAGTAGACGTTAAATGACAGATGGCATGTGACATGTAAATTACAAAAATGCCATCTGCTGATATGGTCCTTCTTAATAGCACCAATGATCCCCAAACTTTAGGGCATATTTTATATTGGTCCTCAAACTTCAAAATGTTTTAATCAGATCCTTTATTCTTATCTTTTTTTATATTTTATATTTTCCTTTCTTTTATAAATAAATACAAAAAATAAAAAATTATTTATATTATAATTTAAATTAATTTTTTGAAAATATAATTAATTTATAAACATATAAAATATTTATTTAAATTAATTTTATAAAAACTATTTTAATTTTTTTGTTTCTTTCCTTTTTTTCTCTTTTTTTCATTTTATATTCTTTATAAATAAACTAAAACATAAATAATAATTTATATTATATTAAATTAAATTAAATTAATTTTATAAATATTAAATAGTTTATAAAAAATAAAAAATATTTATTTATATTAAATTTATAAAAATTATTCTAAGTTTATTTTTACTTTTTTCTTGTTAACAAATAAATATACAGAAAAAAATATAATTTATAATATAATTTAAATTTAAATTTAAAAAGTAAATAATTTATAAAATAATATAAAAATATTTATTTACATTAATTTATAAAAATAAATTTTCTTTTCTTTTTTATTTACTGTTATAAATAATTTAATAAAAATTAATTATTTTGTAATAATTAAATAATTTATAAAACTAATATATTTATTTTAATTAATTAAAAAAGTTATTTTCTTTCTTTTTTCTTTCCTTTTATAAATTAATTAATTTTGTAAAAGATTAAATAATTTATCAAATATAAATATTTATTTACATTAATTTTTTTAAAATATATTTTATTTTATTTTCCTTTTCTTTTCGTTTTAAATTTTTTTCTTTCTATTCTCTTCACCTAACTCTCATTGATTGAAAAAGGAAAATTTGAATTCCACAACCAGTCCGACCCTGCGAAAGATCAAACTGCCATTCATAACGCTCGATAGGCATTTCAAGAGGCCAGATTTGATCCCTCGTGCTACATCGATGGGGGTCCGATTTGGCGTTTTATGGCAGATTCGATCAAGGTAGTTAACGCCTCAACTTATGGAGTCGACATAAAAAATATAAATTTTTAATTAATTAAATGAATGTAAATAAATATTTTATATTTATAAATTACTTAATTTTAAAAAATAATTTATTTAGAAAAAGAAAAAGGAAAAAAGAAATAAGAAAAAGGAAAATAAAATTTATTTTTTATTATAAAATTAATATCAATTCTTATTTTTTGAAAATTTAATTTAATTTAATTTAATTATAATATAAATTATTTTATTTTTATATATTTATAAAAAAGAAAAAGAGAAAAGGAAAAAAAGAGAAAAAAGTAAAAAAAAAATTAAAATATTTTTATAATATTGATGCAAATAAATATTTTATATTTTTTATAAATTATTATTTTTTATAAAATTTGTTCAAATTATAATATAATTATAATTTTTTATTTATAAAGAGAAGAAAAAAGAAAAATATAATAAAGAAGAAATAAAATATATAATATTTATTGTTACGTTTTTATAAAATTAATTTAACTAAATATTTTATATGTTTATAAATTAATTATATTTCTAAAAAATTAATTTAATTTAAATTATAATATAATATAAATTATTTTATATTATTTTTATTATTTATAAAAAAGAGAAAAAAATATAAAATATGAAAAAAAAGAAAAAGGAAAAAAAATAAAGAATAAAGGATCTGATTGATACGTTTTGAAATTTGAGAACCAATATAAAATATGTCATAAAGTTTGGAGACCATTGGTGCTATTAAGAAGGACCATATCAACAGATGATATTTTTGTAATTTACATGTCACATTTCACATGTCATCTGTCATTTAACGCCTACTCTAACGATTTTGCTAACAGAAAAACCGCATTGATACAAAACTATAAAATCAAAAATCTAATTAATATTTTTTAAAATTTAAAAATTAATATAAAATATGTCTTAACTATTAACTCTAATTTTTTGATAGGAGTAACACTAATATCTATACTTTTATACTATCTATTAAATCTCTTTTTGGGTAGTTGGGTGCCACGTGACACTCTTGGTTTTGACACCCAAACACAATCCTAGAAACTGGGCCGAATCTCCAATTCAATTTTGACTTCTTGATGGCCCAAATTCACATTCGGACCTCCATTATAGTTTTTACTTCTGTAATATCTCTGATTCCTTCTTCGATTCTTCCTCTACCAGCTCACATCCACCAGACCAGCAAAAACACAAATAAAAAAAATAAAGAAATATATATTTTTTAAAATGGTGAAACCGGCGGTTTATTTTCTCCTTCTTCTGATGACGGCGGCGACGCCTTCATTTCTGGTGGAATCAAGCGACGACACGAACCACGTGTACACGCCGTGTTCGGACACGAGAGTGCAGTTATCGGACGGGTTCACGTTCGGGATCACGTTAGCATCAAGGCAATCGTTCTTCTTCAACAATTCGCTTCAGTTGTCTCCTTGCGATCGACGACTCTCTCTGTCGAACGCCAACTCCCGCGTCGCTCTCTTTAGACCTAAAGTTGACGAGATCTCTCTCCTCACCATCAACACCTCCTCTTTCTCTCCGGTTAGCCCCTGCAAATTCTCTCTTTGTTTTCATTTTTGTTTAATAATTTCGAGAAATTTTTAGTTATCGAATTTGTGGAATGATGGGATAGGATAGGATCCAAGGATTTGAATTAATGTAATTTATATATTTACTTTGATCTTTAAGTTCCCGTTTGGTGTTTGCTTTTTGCATAAAAGCAAGTGATAGAAAGTAAAATCTTAATTGATTAGGGCTAGTTTACCTGTATTTAAAAAGTATGGCAAAAAAATGTGGTTAAGAATTTTTAAGTGTTTGGTATTGTTGTGAAAAAGAGCTATGAGAAATTGAAATGTCGAAAAATATATGTTTAAAATAATAAAAATTTAGAGATGTTAGGATAATAAAATTATTTTATCTTAAAGCCAGTTTTCAAACTGCAAAAGCTTAATTTTCTTGGCTTTTTGGTTTGGATTGACAAACCATGATTTTAACTGCAAAAGTCAAATTTTTTTACCATTTAGCATTGAGATTACGTTGAAACGCAGCTTTTGACTTCAAAAGTTATGCTGACAACAATATTAAACGGGCCTAATAATGAGAAAATGATTAAAATGTAATACCGGTTTAAGTAACACAATTTGGTTATTGAAAAGAAATTATAGTTGCTACTAGAAGCAAATAGCAAGTAGTAAAAGTGACAACCAAACAGTGCCTAAACTGTCTCATTTATTCTTGACAAGCCAAACCAGCAATTGGGAGCACTATTCACTCTGGGAAGTCACAAATATGTGTAATTCTATCACATGAATATGACTTATAATGTCTGTAAGCTTTGATATTTCAGGACTCAGTTGGCGGGTATATGGTTGCATTTGCTGGTCAAAAATATGCTGCAAGGTCCCTGCCTGCTTTTGTCGCTAACAGTACATACACTGTAACAAGCTTCACTCTTGTAAGGGATTAACCATAGTGCGTTTTTCTTTTTTATGGTATTAGTTTTTACCTTTGTAAAAGTCTACCGAAACTGATGATAATTTCGTTTATGCAGGTGCTTGAGTTTAAGAAAGGCAGGCTGCAAAACTTGTATTGGAAAAGGGATGGCTGTGCTCAATGTTCGGGAAATTCAAATTTTGTGTGCTTAAACAAGCAAGACTGTGCAATCAATACAAACAGCTGCAAAAACCATGGAGGGTCTGTCGATTGCAGTCTTGGGATACAGCTAGCATTTTCCGGGACAGATAAGCACCTTTCTGCTCTCAACTCATGGTATGAAGTGGAGAACCTTCGGCAGTACTCACTGTTTGGCCTTTATTCTAACCTCAGAGATTCTCTCACCAGCCTATGATAAGATCTTTTAATGGTGCTTCTGATGGTTGGCTTTGGTATGTTGTACTTCTTTTTCCTTCTGCTTTTCAATTGAGGTTAAGTCTACATCTGTCTTTGCATCTATTCCTTTGGGATGAAACTGCTGCTCTTACAGTTCAAAGAGAGTTATGTGTGTAAATTATGTACAATAGCTTTTTCGTGATTACAAATAGAGATCTGATTCATATGAATACTTCATTCTTCATGCTATTTAGCATTTTAACTTTTGATGTTGTTAATTAACCTCTTGAAACATTTTCTCGTTTGATTGGAATTTAATATTCTGTTTGTTATTAGCTCATTTTGCACTGTAAAGTTTTTATGAAGCTGCTATTTTCACAAACCTATCCTTACATTTAGAGTATAATTTTATCTTTATCTGTTGGTTGCTCCCTTGTTTGATTTGGACATCTTCCATAGCTTACATCTTTTTACATGAGCATTTATAGGCCTTGGTCTCCATGCCACCTTAGTTTTTTTTTTTTTTTTTTCCATTCATTTTGTCATTAATGGGCACTGCATCTCCTTTTCTTTCGTTTAAAATGCATTCTTTTCTAAAATTACATTTTCTTATAGAGCCTCACAACCATTATAATGCCTGTATCTCAAGTATACTTCTTCATTCATAGCCATAAAGCCTTGCTAGTCTTATTTCCATCTTGCAGAAAAATTCCTTCATGTCAAAGTGATATTGTCCAATCTCATAGTATTCAAATTTATGTTTTTGCTTTGTTTCATTCAATCTATTCAAATCATGTGGGTAATATTTTGTCAATTTCATCATTCTTATAAATGATTGAGTCAAAATATCAAAACCACTCACTTTTTGGTATATCTTGATGTCTTATTCTTGCCAGTGGCTCCATTATCATTTACTCCTATTTACCACTTTTTTTAAAAAAAATTTAAGACCTACTCAACTGGAAAAACTTCTTCTCCTCAATTCAAGGTTAGTGTTAACGCTTCCTAATAATATTCCTCAACCCCCCCCGGGGGGAAATCTAAAACAAATCGAAACTAGCAAAATGTAACTCATCATAATCAATCACACCAAAACAATAAGTCAATAACCAGACAAATTCATTTGACAGAACATTTTCAACAAAATTAGCAGTAGTAGTATTTTACATCCTAGGCTATGAAGCACTGACACTTCTGTCAGGGGAGTGTCCAAGTGTCGGACACGGACACGGCGAATACGTGTTGGACATGTTAAAAAAATAAAATCGGACACGGTTAAAATTAGTGTTGTCAAGGCGTGCGCCTAGGCGCGCCTAGGCCTTGCACCTTAGCGTTAGATAACAAAAGCGCCTTAGACCCTTTCGGGCGAGGCTCATTTGATCAGGCACACGCCTGGTGCACCTAGGCGCGCTTTTTTGTAAGGCGATAGGCGTAAAAAAAGCTCGCCTGATTGAAATTCTCTTTAATTTCTTTTATTTTAACTTTTTCCATTAGATGTGCCTTTACTAGTAAGAAATGGGATAGTATCAAACTCTCCACTTCTCAATATTTGAGTATTCAACAACATATATGGGACCATAAGGAAATCATGCATATTGGGCAAAAAATTTTTTTTTTGCATGTTTTGTAGATAAACTGGATCACTCTTTAGAGTTTATTATCATAATTATATATCTTAAGCTTATTATATATATATATATATACACACACAGACACACATACAAAAACACACACATATACATATTGCGCCTTACTTCACTCAGGCGAGCGTTTTTTTTTGCGCCTAAGGCAATATAAAGGTTCTAGCGCCTAGAGTGCGCCTTGCGCCCTTGACAACACTGGTTAAAATATGGTTAAGACATGGCTTGACACGCAGGCTCAGACACGCGATGTAGGTTTTTTTTTATTGCATTTTTCTTCTAAATATAAAATTAACAATGAGCAATTTGGTTCTAATGGGTTTTTTTAAGGTTCAAGTTTTTAAATTCAAAATAATTTCAAAAAATTGAAAAGTTATTTGCATGTTAATATTTAATTGAAAAGTATCAATTTTACATTTTTATTGTACATTATTATATAAAAAATATTTTTTATTACCGTGTCATTTCGAACCCGTGTCCTAATTTTCTAAAAATTCTCATGTCGCGTCGTATACATAATGCGTGTCCGTGCTTCCTAGATCCTAGGAGAATACAAGCACTGGTAGTATTTTGCATCCCAGGAGAATATAAGCACTAGTAGTATTTTGACATTCTAGGAGAATACAACACCATTTGCATAAAAAAAGGGAACTTAATATGAGCAATCATTCATCTCACTTCACTAAGGCTGCCACTTTCATTTCCAAACAAAATTAGCACTAGTATTATTTTACATACTAGGAGAGAATACAAGCACTAGTAGTATTTTACATTCTAGGAGAATACAAGCACTAGTAGTATTTTTCATCCTAGGAGAATACTACAACATTTGCTAAAAGAAAGAGAACAAAAGGGAACTTAACATAAGCACTCATTCATCTCACTTTGCTAAATTTGGTTGCTCTTTCTCTTCAGTCTTGTAATTTCCTACCTTGCTTTCAAGCCTATAAAAACCTCCCTAAGAAGTCTATGGTTTTGGCTTCTGTCTCTTGCATATAAGCATGCTGTTTGCCCCCTGTCATGATTTGTTTCAGAATCAATCCCAAACTCAAGCTAAGACTGGGAGTGTCTTGTAGCATGCTATATCTCGAGAAGTGTTGTGGAAGGTTGTTGTTTGCTCCTTGTCGACGCTGGAGCTAGTTGCAGCAGTCCTTCCTCCTGTCATGGTTGGTTTCAGAGTCAATACCAAACTCAAGTTCAGACTAGGCCTTTCTGTCTTGTAGCGTGCTATTTCTAGACAAGTGCTGTGAGGGGGAGTTGGAACTTGCTCCTTGTCAATGCTGGAGGTTGTTGCAGCAGTGATTCCACCTAGGTCATGGTTCAGGACATCTTCCGAAATATCCCTAAAAGGCTGGAAGGTTTCTGTTGATTCGTTGTCATTGTTGTAGCTGGTTGAACCCTAGAGGAGAACAACGAGCTTCAGAAGGGCTGGTTTGTTTCTCCACTTTAATCCTACGCTGCATTAAACCTCTTTCATCTTGCTCCTCATAGATGATCACTTTGTCACCCACACTAAGCTTCTTAATGCCAACAAATTTAATCCATCCCTTGATGAGAGCAGGCTTTGGGTCTTTTCCGATCTTACGGCAAAGCATCCAATCATGGCCTCACTCATCTTTGACCACAAATCCACCTTATGATTGCCTTCTAATTTTGGCCTTGGGAAACTTTTCATTTTTAATTACTTCATTGGAACTGCACACCTCCTGTTAATATCTGTCTTAGTGTGTTCAAAAATATTGCCATGGCTAAAGCCGGAGTTGCAGAGCTACCCGACTAGACTTATGTTTTAAGCAGAGTCGCAGTAAAAAAAAAAAAAACTAAAGCTCTGTACTTTTCCCCAATTCATTTGTATTTTGATGTGAGCTTCTTTCAAAGTTTTCTTACATTGTTTTAAACATCGCCATAACCTTTTACATATATGACAAAACTATCATTCAACTCGGGTATTTAAGATCTTAAGTTAATGTATAAAGAGAAGGGTGATGGCTAACTCTCATTCCATAAACACAAAAGCATATTCTTACTTGGATAAAATAATTTAGTCTTCTCTAAGGATAGTTTTAATTAGTAATCAACTTACTCAAAGCCTTAAAGGCTAGAGTTATGAGTTTGTTTTCTTGCTTTTGTTTTTTCATTTGTTTTAATCAATGACAACTTGGTTTGCTTGGTGCCACACTAATGGGTCATTGATAAACCCCAATGTAAACTATATATGCATACTTTATATATCACATATAAAGTATTATTCCTACCACGTCAGTTATAAGCCCAATCGATCATAATACAACATATTATTGAATTTGTTATATATATATATATATATATATATATATCCACACGTTTACAATAATATTGTATATGAAAAACATGGAGCTATGCATGTTGATATGATAAGTTTCGACGTTCTTGATTGGTTGGATTTAAGACTGACGTGATAAAAAGAGTCTATCTAATAATTTTTTGAGTTAATACAATTATAATCTACTAGTAATCTTTTAATAATTTGCCTTAATCTATCAATATTTAATTCACTCACTTACTGAATTAAGCAACTAGCTATCCCCATTTGCTTTATTGGCCTCTCAACAACAAAGAAGAATCTCCTATTTTAATAAAGTTGGAGAAGATTCTACTCAAGATTTTTTATAACTATTTATTAAAATTAACCATCATGTACAAGATCTATTCTCACCACTAACTTGGGAAAACAGTTTTTGCAAGCGCTAATCCACTTGGGTTTCTTAGTGGCAATCCCATTTAATCCACCATAATTAAGTAATTAAGTTGCCTTTTAATAAGCCAACATTTTAATTTCACCAAAAAAGTATGTGGGAAAGCCTTTACCATTTCCCCACATTTAATAATTGAAGTCATTAATCATTCAATTGAACGTTATTCTTTGTAATAATTGAGTTTAAACAAAAAAAAAAAATGATGGATATATATATATATATATTATGCATCAATTTTATTTTTATATAAAAGAGATCGTAGCGTGATGATAGAAAAATGGATAAAAGATGTTGGGATTTAAATTCCAGATCTGATTAATGTTATCTATTAATAGTAATTGTATGAATCAACTGAACTAAATCTCATATTCATTATGCATCAATCTTTCTAGCTTCCAATTCCAAATCCTAATTGTTAGTCACAAGTCGCAACTTTTTCTTTGATATTTGTCTGAATTCTACTTGTATGGGGAAGATTTGTTTTGAGATAAATGTCTTTGACATTGAACCAAGTACACTTCAAAGTAGACCTGCTAAAGAGTCGATAGCCCGTCCGACCTGATAAGCCAGGTCAAGTTCAGCCCGAGTTTGGGTAAGAGTATTTACAATTCGGTTCGACCCAGCCCGAATTACTATTCAATAATTAAAAAATATTTTTTTTATTAAAATATGTATATAAATTAATATAAAAATTATTTTATAATATTTTAAGAATAGTAAAATGGATTTATGGATCAATCCAAACCCGGCTCGAAATAAACTTAAACAAAAAAATATTTTTTTTCGAACCTACGCTCGATCCGGCCAAGAGCACCTTTACTTCAAAGGCTATGACCCAAAAAAAAGGGATTTCAAACGTATCCACTCCAACTCTCCAAGCCATTTCTGCTAATAATTACATCAGCAGCTACCTTTTTGAAGGTGCACATCTTTTTCTCTCTTTTTGAAGTTTGCTTTCCTTTCTCCTCTTTTGTTGTTCTCTTAAACAAACACACACTGAATGAAGGAAGAAAAGAAAGAAGAAAATCCATAAATAAAAAGCCTTTTGACATATCCAAATGAGCCCAATGGTGGCGTTTTCAAGTATAATATATAATAAAAAAAGAAAAGTGCAGAAAGTTGAAACCAATCTGATGTGGAATGCAAAATCTAACTGAGCCAGGTGGCAAAACAAAAAAATAACTTGCTTTTTTCTACGTGTATTTTGCGAGAGATTTCCACTTTGGATGGATCTCGTGCATGCCAATGGGGCACCACTCACGTACGTGTATTCAACACGTGGCAAACGTCACACCCCAGATGAATAGATAACTTTCACGTGTTAATAATTTATATTATATAAATTTTGATATATTCGTATATTCGTGTCGTGTTTATATATTTTTTTTTGTATTACACATTTTAATTATTTTTTTATTATATAATCGTGTTGCGTCCAATATTATCAGAACTATTAATAATCAGATTAAATAGTAGTAGGACTAAAAAGAAATGAAAACATAAGCTTGAAGAGTGGGCAGCTTGTTTGGACCACCTGAATTTGCTTAAAAGAAAAAGAAGGCAATATTGTTGAGACTTGAGAGTCCCCCACTAATAACAGCTATTTACTTCTTTTATTAACACTTTTAAATGATGAAGAAGAGAAGGGGAGCAAAGTGTATTTGTACTAATTTATATCATCATCACCACCACCTTGGAAAACTCATTCTATATATGATTATTTGTAGTTTACATATACTGATATACAAATGCATTTTCATTAAATATATCGGATCAAATAGATTTTCGATTGAATCGATATAATAAAAAAAGAAAGAAAGAGACAGTAGAAAGTACGATGATATATTTTTTCACTCGGATCCTTTGACAAAATATGGACACATTCTCCTTTTGTCTAGAAAAATATTGGTTAAAGTTTAAGGTTGTTGATCTATATTGACTTAATCAACGACAATTTTGCAGACTACTTGAGTTAATTGGGAATATTTAATTTGTTTTTAATTCTGGCATGGTGAATTCATTAATTTAGGAAAATTAAGCTTGGATTAGTTACTAGATTTATCAATATTGTCTTCAACAAATTTGTTGTGGAATTGATGAACTCCATGACATTAATTATTAATTAAAAAATTTGCTAATAAATGCTCTTAATAAAGCTTTTGTTAAAATTAATTAAGTTACAACAATTAATTTATAATAGTATTTTATATTAAATGCAATAGTTAATAGTTATTTTGATATTTCAAATACACTAATTTA
Organism: Fremontodendron californicum; assembly: GCA_030761205.1. NCBI lineage: Eukaryota > Viridiplantae > Streptophyta > Magnoliopsida > Malvales > Malvaceae > Fremontodendron > Fremontodendron californicum. The sequence continues at coordinate 34,060,399 of JAULJL010000005.1, forward strand.
ATAAAAACATTTGAAATGATAAAATCAAAATTAACTAAAAAAATGAACACGAAGATTAAAATAAGAAAATATTTATGGAAGGGAATATATATGAAGAAAAAAAGGGTTAGGCTGGGGAAACATTTTAAAGAGTAAAACAAAGAATGAGTTTTATATATATATATATATATATATATATATATATATATATATATATATAATCCTCCTTATTATCTAAACTAAGTATTGGATTTGGAGGGGAAAAGTTAAATAAATGGAACAAACCTTGCTAAGTCAGTAATGATTTATCGAAGGAATCGTTAAGAGATTTCAACAATAACCTAAAAAGCAAAGGCAAAAACTGGAGTTGAAGGTTGTTCTCTTTGGTTAACAAGTTGATCATGTGGGCTGCTACCACCAACAAAAACAAAGAAATTAAAGAAATCTTTGATGTAATATATATATATATATATATATATATATGAATTATTATTTATATATATATATATATGAATTTCTTTTAATTTTTCATTTCTTTTATTATTTTAATTAATTTCTAATATTTTTTCTCTCTCTCTCAATCATTTTTATTTATTTTTTCATAATTTCATCTAAAAAACAATATATATGTTCAATAGCTTATTATATATATTTTTTTATACATTTGCTTGAGGTTTGAAAATTTTGCATATTAAATATTTATAACTTTTTAAAATTTATATTTGCATATAAACATATAGATGTATGCATAAGTGTATTTGCATGTGTATATATTTTATAAACAAAATATTTAATAATACTGATAAATCCAAATGGTATACCGAAACACATTAATACTAATATATACCTGGAAAAAAAAATATGTTCACGAATAAGGCTATTTGATTAATATATTAATTCAAGCCAGTATTTTTTTTTTTAGAGATATATATAATTTATATATTTTTTGTAATAAGAACTTATTCCTATGGGATTTTGATTATAAACTCTAATTAAAAGATTATTTAAGTATTTTTCAACTCTTGAGTCAAATTTTCAATTAGTAATTGTTAAAAAAAAAAAAAAATTGGGTGAGTGTACATTCACAAAGGACACATTTTGTTGTTGTTGTTGTTTTTTTTTTTTTTTTTACATATAATTTTCTCTTTTACTTTTAAAAAATTATTATAGAAACAGCAAATTTCGAGAGAGTTGGTTTCGGCCAACTGATAAACAATTCAATTAGTTTGTTTAAAAATCATAAATTTTAAATAGTTAGAAAAATACCATTTGCAATATAAGAAAATGTGACATTACAACCTAAGTTGTATATTAACCTCCTTTGAAGTTTCAAGCTTTCTCATAATTATAATAAAGAAGAGAAAGTAAAACAAAAAAACAAAAAACCAAAGTTATTGCTAATTAGTGGACAAAGAATAAAATATTTTGGAGTACATGCTTTCCAATACTTTAATTTCCAAAGTTTTTTTTTTGCCTAACTAGAAAAATAAAATAAAGGCAATGACATATTCACCCCTCATTAGCATATTAATAATATTAATTTAAAGTCATACCATAACTTTGTACAACAATTAATCTAATACAGCTAAGCAACCAAAAGATTAGTTTTTTTTTTTTTTTTTTAAGAATAACCTTCTAATCATCTCTGATAAATTTGAAATTCATATTTAAAGTTTGGGTCTTGTTAATTAGTATTTTAAGAGTATTTTTATTTTTTTTAATATATTATATATTATAATATTATATTTGATAATTTTTTCATATTTTTAATTAAAATGAAAAATTACTATATATAGAATCGGTAAGTAAAATACTTAAAACTTTGTTTGGTTGAGTGAAAAAAAAATAAAAAGATGAAAAATAAAAAGAGGAAATTAGATTTATAGAAATTTTTTTTTTCTTTCCGTGCTTTGTAAGAAGGGTCCGACTCCCTTTCATTACTTTTTCAATACATCTTATCAACATTCATAAATATGACTTTCACAATTAATGAATGAGTCATAAACATGTGAATGGTAATGATGAGTGTATTAGAAAGTAATAAACAAAAAAATAATAGACCGGATCCTAACCCTCGTAAAAATGACAGAAAAATAAAATAAAAATATATTTTTTTCATCCATTACCTGTTAGAATTGAAAAATAATTAAAAAATCATATTATTTTACCCTTATATTTTTTTTGTAAATTAAGATAAAAGATAAAATTTTAAAAATAATAGATAATCTTTATAAATATGCACAATTAAATTATATCTCTGTTATTTTCTTTCCTCTTATCATTTTAATTTAAAATAATTTATTTTTATAAATAAAAATAAAAATAATTTTTTTCTTATTTTCTTTCATTTTTTTTCATAGACTAAATTTTTTTTTTTTTCTACTACTCTATCCATCCTTTAACTTTCTGATTACCCTGCTAAGTGCCAACACATCCTAAAGGAGTAAAAGTTGTCGCCAAAAACCTCAAGTTGTCAGAATTAAAAAAGAATTAAATACAACATATAGTTATAAATTTTGAATTTATCAATAAAAGTTGACTTGAGTGGAATGAATTTTGATCACTTAAGCAAGTGATCTCGAGTATAAATCTTTATGAACGCAGAAAATTTTATTGGAAGAGATCTCCGTCTTGACGCCCGACAGTACCTCGAAGGATTAGTTTTGAACAAAACATAAGGATACCTTGGATAATAAAAAAAAAATTGAATTTTGTTAACTAATATTTTAAAAGTAATTTTTAAATTATTATATATAATAATATTTTTATCAATAAATTTAAAAAAATAAATAAAATTATAAATTTTTACATTAAATATAATATTATTATAAATATTAATTAATTTTAAAAAATATTCTAAAATTATTCGTTAGCAAAAGTCATAATTTTTTGCTATAAAAGGATGGGTGGCAGTTAAAAAAATTGCAAAAAAGTTTGGCCATTTTTCCTTTCAGAATCCAATACTCCTTATTTTGGACTAAAAAACGGTGCTGCAACATGAAAATGGGGTCCCTCCCTCCCAAGTTTGGATTATTACGAAGCAAAAAAAAAAAAAAAAAAGTAAGAGAGAGAAAAAGAAAAGAAAGTGATCAGAAAAGAGAGATTAGGTTTGGTTTTATTTTGTATTGTATTATGGATTATTATACATAGTACAAAAGAGTTGCATGAAAACTGAAGCTGATTGGTAAGTTCCATTACACTTGTACGCTTCCATCGATCCTCTCCCTCCCTCTCTCTCTCTCTCTCGTCTCGTCTCTCTCTTTCTTAACAGTTTCTCTCTAATTCTTTTGCTTGAAATTTTACCGGCATGGCTCCTAACAAATGGGGTTTCTCTGCCTCTGTCTTCAACTAAGAAACTACTCGCACAACCTTCTTCTTCTCTTCATTTTACTCTTATTACGTGAGTACTTCTCTTTATTCTTTCTTTTTTCTCTTTGAAGTTTCTGGTTATAATCATCATAATCTTCTTCTTTGGTTCAGTCTCTTTCTATTTGCTTTTATCTTTTTTACCCTTTGCTCCATCAGGGTTTTTTTTTTTTTTTTTTACTGAATTCATCTATGTTTTTAGCTATGGGGTTTTGGTCCTTTTTGTATTTTCCATGGCTTTATATTCTGGGATTTTTTTTTTTTTTGGTTTATATATATGTACTGTATAGAAAATCCAAATTAGAAAGAGAGAACTCTTTTTCCTTGTTAGTTTTATTTTCTAGATCAAGCTTGATTTTGTTTAAGGTTTCCTCTGTCACTGTCGTTAGTTACTTGGGATCCTAAGGAGATCAATAACTCATGGTGAAGATGTTTTGATAGGATTTTTCCTTCCATATTTTATATCAAAATTTAGCAATTTTTTTTTTTTTTTTTTTTATGTATGTTTAATTACATATTTTATATTGCAGGAACTAATTGAATACTTTGAAATATAGTTAATTACAAGGGTGGGTTGCCATTGCTGGGATCACTTTGAAGGTAAGTATGGCCATGCAAACTCTGTATCTTAAAGAACATGATGGGATTAATGTACATAATCCCATGGGGCAGTTGGCATCAGTACCTTCATCACTGCCTTGGTGGAGTGCCTTAGGATCTCAATCTGTTTATGGGGAGTCTTGTGCTCAATTGAAGCCTTTGTTGATGGAAAATCCCTCTAGTGGAGATCAAGTCACTTCGACTAAACAAGGACTTAATAAAGGAAATACTGCTCAGTTCACTATATTCCCTGGTAATCTCATCTCAATCTTTAGGTTTACCACTTAAAATCTTGTATTTTCTATTATTAAATTTGCTTTAGCCAAATATTGATAATTTGATATGCTTTGTGGTTATATAGAACCTTCATTTCTTTGTTTCTTCTCTTCTCTTCCCTTGGGAGCAGTTCTTGAGCCTTGACTTAAACAAGGGTGAAGTACCGGGATAGTTCTTGGATTTGAAGATTGTCTAGAAAGTGCATTATGAAGATCAATTATATGCAGCTTTTTATCACAATTTGGTTAGAGAAAATGATAAAAAAGTCGGATCGGAGGTTGAACTGTTGAGGATTTCGATTTTCGATTCAATCGGTTCGATCAGTTCTACTGGTCTGTTCAATTGAAAAGATTTCAACATTAAGTACATGATTTTGATATTAAATAAATATTAAATATAGTAAATACTTAACAAAAAATATATATTTGATTTAATGGTATAATTTTTAATATAAAATTAAGAGATTAAAGATTCAACTTTTATCACCTATAAAATTTTTGAATAAAAAAAATTTAAAACCGGTTATTTTTCGGTTTTTACCGGTTTGAAAAAACTTCAATTTTGTACTTTTAATCGGACCGGACTGATTTTTTATTCTCAATTGAACCAATCCGATCCGTCGATTTGGTTTGACTTTTTTCAACATTAGAGATAAGAGTGTGGCAAGCAGAGTAAAATTATTGAGGATATAAATTTATTGTTTGGGCTTATTTAGTAGGATGAAAGGGTAATTTTCAAGAGCGATATTTAATAAAAGTTTCAATCTAAGGCAAGAGAGCTAGAAGTAGCAAGGTTGGATCCCTCTCCCTGCCATATTTTGTCTTTGCAAATCTTTAAGAAAGGGAATATGTTTGGGAATAGATGTAAAATTCTTTTACTTTTGAACGTGTGAATGCTCTTTTTATACTTAGATAAAGTAGTTAGAAGTTGGCACCGAAGCCGTAGGATATTGGAAAGGAGAAGGCAACTTAAAGCATCTTTAAGTGAGTTTATAAATTTCACTTCTTCACTTTTGAAAAGTTTTTCATATAATTTCATTTGTTAAATAAATAATCTTCATGAATCAAGTAATACTGAACTGAAATTAAGATTTAAGGGCGCTATCTGAATTAACAAATATAAGGTCAATATAGAGGGATCTTGAGGGTACTGTGTTGCTCTGATTTTTCATTTTTCTTAAAATATTTATGTCCGACGCATATTTGGATTTGGGTATAAGGATATGATCTTTCAAGAACCTTCTAAATACATGAATTTTTTTTTAAAAAATTAAACATATCTGTGTCGGACACATACCTGTATCCGACACTCACGCTTGAGTCTGAGTAACATAGGCTATCAATGAGGAATTTCTATCAGTGTTGTTCGAGTTCCATTTATGAGGTGCAAAGAATGAACAATTCCCAGGTTATGTCAGGATTAATGATTCATCAACTTCTGTAAGTTATAACTTAAGATAGAAAATGGCTAAAGGGAAGATAAGATTTGGGTTAAAGAAGAATAAGAGAAGTCTTTTGATGAAATGCTAGGATTATGAATAAAGCAAGTACCGAGATTTGGGATGGCTGCAATTTTTGATGACACGTTAACTTAATTTTAAAAAAAAATAGCTGAAGATTTCAGTTGTATTTTAGAGTTATTTATTCTGCCTTGTACCAGGAACAAGCCAGTACTTGCTCAAAGAATAGAGCACCTTTTTTAGCTGCTGAAGCTTAAAACTGATGCATGCTGCATGGGTTGCTCCATTGATGCAGAATTCAATGAAGAACAAGATGATTATGTAGTAGTAGTGGTTCTTTCCTATGTTACTCGGATTCAGGTGTGAGTGTCAGATACGGGTATGTGTTTGACACGGGTATGTTCAATTTCTTTTTTAAAGTTTTTCCATGTATTTGGAAGGTCTTTGGAGGGTCATATCTCCATATCTATGTCCGAATATGTGTCGGATACAGATATTTAAAAAAATGAAGAATCGGAACAACGTAGGTTCTTTCTAGTCTGCTAGTCAGGATCAATGTTGGCTCTAGTTCTCTCTCCATTTGCCCTCATTATCTAATGGAGTCCATTGAAGGGTTAAACATTTCCCTTTATTTCCCCACTTTATGCAACTTCCTCTAGCGAATTCTTTTTTTTCTCATCCAATGCAGCCTATATAAAGATCTACAAAATTTATGATTTACTTGACCCTGTAACTTATTTTGGTTCATTTGTGTGCATGGTAGAGAAGAGCAAAAACTACTGACTATTACTAACCAGCTAGCTGGTTTCTCATTCAGGGGATAATGGACAAAAACCTCAGGCAGTCATCCCTTTGCAATCAGATCCATCAGAACATCGTGCTCGCTTTGAACTAGGATTTGGTCAGCCCATGGTAATGTTTCTTTGAAACTTTCTTCCATAAACTGATTCACTTCACTTTGCTACCATAGTTAATAATTTTTTGATCCTTGTGGACTCAAAACTGTAGGTCTGTGCAAAATATCCTTACATGGATCAATGCTATGGAGTTTTCCCAACTTATGGATCTCAAATTTCGGTTTGTCTTCCATTATCTCAAGCTAACAAGTTCTCTGGATTTGTACTGTTATATTTATATCATCATGATTATGAAACAAAAATATTGTCGTTCTCAATATATGGTACTGGATCTATTTGATTCTTGTTGATCTAACAATCTAAATTGGTATATTAGAAGAGACCTATGATATTCGGATTCGGGGTTGAATGTCGGATATGGGTATGTGTCAAATACGGGTATATTCAATTTTTTCTAAGTTTTTTCATATATTTGGAGGATCATATCGCATATTCTTGTCCGAATATATGTCGGACACGAGTACTTCGGGGAAAATGAAAAGTTTGAGTAACATAGGTAGAGACCGTTTACAAAGGCTCACTACTGAGTTGTCTTTTAGAAGATCTGCCGAGCATGTGAAAACTTTACCTTGCTCGTGAAAACTTTACCTTTCATTCATTTTTTTTTGCTTCTAACTATATATATATATATATATATATATATATATATATATATATCATATTACAATAATCATCAAATAAAAAATCAGCACCTCATTCTTTTCCTTGCTTGGTATACTTGCAAAGTTTTTGGACTTCAGTTTAAGCTTGGATGCTCTATGGTTGAGAGAGCTCCAAATCATCTATTAGTTTGATGTTTGGTGGACCTAACTGGAAGAACATATATGTAAGCCAATGGCCTGTCGAAATATGAGTTCTGCAAACAAAGTATTGAGGTGTGCCAAGAATAACAAGTTTTAATCTGTTAAGAAACATGTAAAATCCATATGATGAAACAAAATTAGCTTTGACTCGCTCATATTGCAAAGGAGAGAAGCATGATAAACCCCAGAACAACAATATGTATTTCAAGGTTGAGATGTTTCTTCATCTAAATAATATTCAGAACGCTACTTGTCAGGACAGACCTGTTAATTATGCGGATCGGGTTGATTTCGGGTTGGATCAATTAGTCAGATTTTTCGAATTCGGATCAGAATTGATAAGTTTATGTCTGATGCATGGAACGCATAGGTTATTCTCTTCTTCATGTTGCACCTTAACTAATTCTTGTAATATCCATATGAAATAGGGTCGTGTTATGCTGCCATTGAACTTGGCAACTGAGGACGGACCAATATATGTAAATGCCAAGCAGTACAATGGAATCATTAGGCGTCGGCAATCCCGTGCAAAGGCTGTACTTGAGAATAAAGTGATTAAAGCTCGGAAGGTATGATCTTTTCTTTTGGTTTCTGAATTTACTATTTCTTTTAGTTGGGAAAGTTTTGGCCAAAGCTTTTATGGAGACAAAGTTAGAAGCAAGTTTTTGTTTTTTTCTCGATACTTGCTTCTTGCCTTGATTATATGCATGTGATTTACATAAAATGATTTACCTTATGGCTATAAATTACCTGTTGAATTAACCACCTCACTCAAGCCATTTGTAGAAATTTCTAAGTTGGCTAAAGATTTTATCCAAATGACATGGGCCAGAAATCTTAAGTCCGATGATTTTACATCTCAAATGCTTTTAATTGGTTTGAGAGATCTTGAAAGTTTCCAGTAACCTTGGAAAGTGTTTTTTGTGGTTTGACTAGAAGTTTTTGATATCCAGTGATCTCATATATCTAGTAACATGATATGAGTTCAGTTCTATTATCTATGTTACTCGGATTTTGAGATGAGTGTCAGATATGGGTATGTGCCCGACACAGGTATTTTCATTTTTTTTATAAAGTTTTTTCATATATTTGGAGGATCATACTTTCATACCCATGTCCTAATATGTGTCAGACATATTTTTAAAAAAATAAAAAGTCCAAGTAATATAAGTTCAGCTTAAGAAAGTGAATATTCAAGATTACTTGTTGGTAAAGATGAGTTTAGAATTAGACAGGTCAGTCAATATGATATAGAAAATATAATATATAGTAAAAAAATTGCAAATGCCCATTTTATCCAAAAAAATTTATGAATCACTAACAAAAAACCTTATATGTTAGTAACAAAAGAGATAGCTAGGTATCTTAGTCTTTGTTGATAACTGAATTCAGACATGTTATCTTCAATATCCCATAGTAAACATATCCATGATGTTTATGGGGTTTTTTGTTTAAATTTTAATCTAGTTAAATGTTTCCAATGAATTCAGTTTCTCACATGCCAAAGTTATGATCTTGTTCATTGAACTAGATGAAAAACTTAACAAAGTCTTAATTTAAAAGCCATAAACATCATGGATGTGATAAGTATATTATATATTGAGATAACCAAAGCTGTTGGGGCGTTATTTCAATCAAGACCACTATCAGATCTCCCTCATTATTAGATGATTCTTCACTTGAAAATTTGAATGTCTTCCTATGCAAGAAAATATTTAGGTTTTGCTTTTGTTGATCAGCAGCCATATATGCACTACTCACGCCATCTGCATGCAATGGGTCGCCCAAGGGGATGTGGCGGCCGTTTCTTGAATAAAAAAAGTTTAAACAGTGGCAAAGATGGAATGGAGATGAAGAAAGCTGCTGAAGGCTGCCAACTTTCTCACCCTCCTACAGGTTCACAAGATTCTGAAGCCCTGCAATCTGACAGTGGAACCTTGAACTCGTCCAAGGAAGCAAATGGAGGAGGCTCAACTCTTTCAGGGTCAGAAGTGACCAGCATGTATTCCAGGGCAGATCTTGAGCACTTCCCAATCAATCATCTTGGACTAGATGTCCATTTTTTCCCAGTGATGATGGACAATGGGCATGATAGCTGTTGCAACCTGAAAGTTTGATACCAAGGGGGATTAGTGGGATTTGGTTGCCCAAAGTTCATGCAACTGCCCATTTTTCATGCAGCAACCAAATGGAGGGAACTTCGTTGCACCAGCTGTTAAAAGGTATTTGCAACAGGGTTTTGATTGCTAGGCAAATCATTCTTGGCTCATCTCAATATTAAGCTCTTCTTTACCACTCCGTACAAACACTGCTGTCTAGGGGTGGTGGAAGATATAAGATATATGCTCAAACCTTAATATAAGAAATGGATCAGAGTATATAAATGGGGTGTTAATTTCGACTGATCCAATTAAAAAAACTTGAGAGTTTTGTTATGTGTTTGTAATACTTATATGTAGAATTTTGGTGTTCCTATATGGTGTTATCTACATGCATGTCTATGAAATAATGTTTGTAAAATATTATGCTTGTGTTTTTATACTTGTTTTTCCGCGTTTTAGCCTAGTATTCTTGATCTACTACTGTGGAGATACATTTATGATATATGAGTATATAATTATTTTTCTATCTTAAACATGTCTGAAGCCACGTTTGAGAACAAATTAATGACTCCTAATAATCCTTGCTTTTCGTAATGTCAAAGGTCTAAAGATCAAGTTAGGTCCATAGGGCTCAGGACTAAGGAATTACCTGGCACATGTGCCACCTGTTCAGACAAAGCCTGGCCCACAGGATAAAATGGGAATAAAGACATATTCCAGCTGACAGGAGTAGCTAAGCTGTCAGTCTCATGCACACATGATTTAATGTATAAAGAGTACAAGATAAGAAATCAAAATTCTAGATCATATTAACTAAACTTTATTCAATCTGCTATTCTCTCTCTCGACTTATATCATCTCTTCTTTGGATATTTGCTGAGTTGAGTGTTGGAGTGTTTCGAAATTCAAACCTCAGTATTCCTTTGATTGTTTTTTATTCTTTGGTAGCTCAGACTGAGCTGCATTGCTAAGTCTCTCACTAGCTCTCTCATATAAACCTAAAAAAATTTCAACAATTTGACGTTGTTTGTGAAAAAAACAGCTATGGGCACTGCCACACCATCGGCTCCCCTTCTGGTATCTCTTATTTAATTGGTCGCCTGGTTAATCAGTTAGCTTACTAAAATCAATAATTTGGCATATTGAAATTAAAGTATTATAATTCATGCAAATTTGCTCTTGGGAGTTCTATTAGTAAGAGTAGTGAATTGGATTCAGCCTCTAGTAATGGCATCCATAAGCTGGCATTTTTTAAATGAAAGATATTCTCCCCAATATCCTCAGTAAAGTGAAGAATGATATATTTATTATAACCAAAGAAGAAAAAAAAGTGCTAAATGATTTGCAATTGTCCATGCCGTTTTACTTAGTTATAAAAGTTCTTATATGATTTTGTAATTATTGTTGATAACTTAATATCCCATAACTCCTTAAATTTAATTTCTTTCTATTTGAGATGAGGATTCAAACTCACTTTTTGTATAAAAAAAAATACGTACTAATCATTAAATCAAATATTCGAGTGTAACATACATGAAAAAATCCCCCTTAGCAACATAAGAAACAAATAATTCACAAAAATATGAATTCTGAAACTACCTTGAAGAATAAGATTAAAATGAAATTGTAAAGGAAAAAGTGTGGCCCAACTAGAATCAAACCCAAATAATCCAGATTCAAAAACCAATGCAAGCAACTCCAAGGGAGAGAAAAAAAAAAAATCCTCTCCGAACCTTATCCATCTTTTAGCTACTCCTCTCCCCCTTTCAATTCTTACCTTCAAAACATCCCATATCTTTTCATTGGTCCTGTCCTAAAATCCATTTCTGCATAAGTTTCTTTGCTTTGCAGAAAATGTCAGCTCCTACTCTTTCCATGGCAGCTACAGCAGCAGCAGCTGTCTCTTCTTCACTCTACAATAACAACAAACTCTCCTCTCTTTTTTCTTCATCGCTTCACTCTCTTCCTTCAAAACCTACTCCTAAGCAGTTAAAACCTTTCAATCTCAAAACCCAAAGCCTCAATTCCCTTCCTTTCTCTCTTCACCTATCTCTCCCACGTTTGCCCTGCTTTTCAGCTTCTTTTGACAGCTTCCAGGTTACTGAAGATGACCAAAGCACTGGAGAAGAATACCCAGAAAGTCAAGACCTTGAAGAACAACTACAACAAGAGGAAGCTGAAGAAGTGAAGGTTTCAGAGTCTGGCGTTGAAGAAGGAAGGTTGTATGTTGGGAATTTGCCTTATTCAATGACTTCTTCCGAGTTATCTGAGATTTTTAGTGAGGCTGGTCGTGTTGCTAATGTGGAGGTGTGTGTGTTTTTTCTTCTTGTTTCCTATTTGATTCTGGCTTTATCCTACTTATTTTTCTTTGTTTTTTTGGTCATTTTTGGTTATGGCTTTTTCTTGTTCAATTGTGTTTGATAGATTGTTTATAATCGAGTTACGGATAGGAGCAGGGGATTTGGCTTTGTAACAATGGGGAGCATTGATGAGGCCAAAGAAGCAATTAGGCTGTTTGCTGGATCTGTAAGTTTAATAATAAAGTTTTTTTACTGTCTACATTAACCATTGATTGAATCTACAAGTTTTTTAGCTTAATGCAGATTACTAAGTCATCAAATCACTAGTTTTTGTGACCTGATGTTCTGATTTCCAATGAAATATGATAAATGTATAGACGAAAAGACCATAAAAAGCTTTTTATGATCCTGTTACCAGTTTAATTACTACTAATTTAATTGCATTGCTTGATTAAACTTTCGCTGTTGAATGTTAGAGGAACTTCAGTTGGAATTCTGTTTTTTACTCATTATCTGACTTAGTCTTAGATTAACTATGTTCATCTTGTAAACTTATCAGCTTTACATTAGTTTGAATAGGTATACTCTATGTTACTCGGAGTGTTGGACACGGGTATGTTTAATTTTTTCTAAGATTTTCATGTATTTGGAAGGTCTTTGGAGGATCATATCCCCATATCCATGTCCGGATATGCGTCGGACATGGGTGTCGGACACGAGTACTTCAAGAAAAATAGAGTCGGAGCAACATAGGGTATACTTATCACTTAACCCTTGTATACATGTGTATAAAAGCACATTACAGAACATGATCAAATCAAGAGTTTTCTGCTGAAACTTCTCTTATTCTTCCTTATCTGTTATGGTATCAGAGCAAATATTGCTCTAAGGAGCTAATATTTCGATCCTGCATAATTCATCTTCTTCTAATGGCCACCTCTGAAAACTCTTCCACTCTCAACACTCCTAAAACCACTCAAAAATCCTCTACTCTTCCATCCTCTAACATTGAATTCAATTATAGTATTATGATAATTGTCAGATTTAAGTCTATGAGGTAGAATTGATGTGGCTTGCCTGCCGAGAACAGTTTAGTAACTAATGTATTCCATGCTACTTTCTTTAGGATGGTAGAGCTCTCTTCTTTTCAATAAAGAGAACTCTATTTCATTGAAATCTATAATTTTTTTCAATCTGGTTCTAGTTTTGGAGTTGAATTTTGGTGTGACAAGAATAGAGGGAATGAATGTGTGTGAGTGCAATGATTTTTATATATAAATCTTCATTTGTGTTGATGCAGCTGTTGAACTTCTCCTTTTCCAAACTTAGCTTATGCAGTGGCAAATTTTGGTGAACAGTAGCTAGGTTTACAATTGAAGGGTATTTCTTTGTTTTTTTGGAGCACCATTTATGTGGGTTATTCCATTTTGAATTGCTAGTAAAAGTTTTTTGTTCCTAATTGCTAACAGCAAGTTGGAGGACGGACTGTGAAGGTGAACTTCCCGGAGGTGCCAATAGGAGGTGAGCGGGAAGTAATGGGACCGAAGATACGGAGAGGTTACAGAAGCTTTATAGACAGCCCTTACAAGATCTATGCAGGAAACCTCGGTTGGGGTGTCACAGCTGAAGGTCTCACAGATGCTTTTGCTAGCCAACCAGGCTTGTTGAGTGCTAATGTCATCTATGAAAAGGGCACAGGAAGATCTCGGGGTTTCGGATTTGTTTCTTTCGAGTCAGCTGAGACTGTTGAGGCTGCTCTAAATGCCATGAATGGAGTGGTAAGACTCAGTTACTGAATAATTCAGGATTGAAGTTTGTTTGTTTAGCTTGTTAAATTTCTGTTCCTATGTAATCATTGCTTGTAGGAGGTGGAAGGTCGACCTCTACGATTAAATATGGCTGCTGATAGAGCTCCTCTTACTCCTTCACCTGAAATGGAAAGAAAAGCTGAAAATAGTCTTGAAAGCAGTGAATTGCTTTCGAGTGTCACTGTTTGATAGACTAACAAAAAAGAATTGGAGGTTAGTTAAATATGGTTCTAAAAAGAGGATCAAGAAAATTATGCAGATATATTGCCTTTTACTTCCAAATTATGATTCCACAGTTTGTCATTTTTCCCCTCTAGTCCAGACTAGAACTGTTTAGAAATGTTACATGTAAATTATAGAGCAAAGGGAGATGATTCTCTCTACTTTTATATGTAATTCTATGCTGCTTGAGTTATGCATATTATGACAATTTCAAAAGCAAAAATTCTTGTGAGGCGTCCATTCTCATTTAGTTAAATAGTTTAAGATCTTAATTCTAGGCCAAATCCACTTTGATTCTTTCTTGTCAATTGGAACATGGTGACATTAAATACTAGGGTTAAGTTATCCAATTATGAGCTTGGATCTTGATAAATTTCTTGTTTATACCCTTGCACCTAGACCTGTTCATGGGTCGGATTGTGGTCCATAAAAAACAAAAAATTCTTTACCAAGGCTCGGATCGATCCGCTGGTTCGGTTTACTATTCACAATATTAATAAAAAATTATTTTTATATTTTATAATTAAATTTAAATTAAAAAAAATTATTAGTTAAACAGTGATCCAGACTGGTCGGTCCGGATCACAAAAACTCATACCTAGACCCGGCCCAATACAGATCATGTTGTCTGATCCATGAGCAGGTCTACGGTTGCACCATGATCAACATATTTTTGGCCTCTTTTCAACTATCATTATTCATAATCTATTGTTCATAAATTCTGCTACCTATTGACGCCTCATAATATAGCCTTTCCAAGCAGTTTACAGGAGAGCTCTGGGGGGGGGGGGCATTCCTAGGTTTGTTATGAACAACAGTTAACAAAGACCACCTTGATTTTTGTAGAATTGTAACATGCGAAGAGATAATATGACATGAAAAAAAGTTTATGGGGGCAATGAGAAGATAGAACTTTATGAGCATTTCCCATTTCAAAACCGAGCAATTACATAGTCAATATAGAAGCAAAATAAAATACAAGTATGCAGGTGACCTCAAATGGTTTCCATTCTAATGCCTAAAACTCATTTTCATTTAAAAAACTCTTGACTTGTGAAGTACCTCAATGTGAAGGAGCAATAAAGTATCTAAAGATTATAAGCATTGACTTTCATTCCGACCAGCAAGAAGAGCATCTGCTGCAGCATCCAAGTCATGAGGGAAGAAAAGTAGAAAACCCTGCATAACACAAAAGGTCTTATGAAGCAGAACAAATAAATCTCTAAAGTAAAAAAAAAAAATAGTTTAACTTTACAAATTGTAATTGCTTTTCGCCATTTGTGCATTACAAATTGTGTTTTTTTTTTTTTCCCTTCAGACGTTGAGCCAAGGTTTAGCTCACATTAGTTGGCCCGTAAGAGAAAAAGGTTTTAATCCAACTTAGTTGGGCCATAAAAGAAAATGGTTTAGCCCAAAAACAAGGGAGAAAGCAAAAATTTTGGAAATGTTGAGAGTGGGATTTGAACCCACGCCCTTTCGGACCAGAACCTTAATCTGGCGCCTTAGACCAACTCGGCCATCTCAACATTTGATTTTCTAGTCTCAACATTTTTTAAATGTATTATTATTCATAAAAGAAATTCTTAGTTCGCCTGTTTTTGTTTCACTTGTCCAGCTCTCTCTTACACATGTTTTTCAAGTAAAAACAGCAATAGTCGACCAAGCAATGCTGCAAAACTTGTTATGTTTAATTTTATGAATGAATTGAAAGGTAACTTGAATTCAATTTTCTTTTTTTCTTAACAAATCCTTGGAACATGCATGGTCTTATCGCCAAATGTAGTTCCTGGAAGCCATCTTTTCTGACGCCCATTTCTAATCCAAATTCAACTCTAACGTATCAGGAAAAACCAGTAACCAGAAAAGACTTATGACAGGAAAACTAAAAACTATAATAACAAGTGAATGGCAAAAGGTCAAACACTTGCTTGTAAAAGTAGTCATCTTCTGGCAGGAACATGGTTTCATCAACAAAAATAAAATATTCATTCATATCAACAAATCCTTTAACCCCTTTATACTCATTTCCGTGGGTGGTTGTAACTATGCAGCCATAGTTTGCAAACTTCGAATCTTGCAATGGCAGCTATATTTCACTTGTAGCAGGTTTATTTTCCTCCCCGTGTCTCCAGAACTTAACAAACATATCAAAATTACAAGGGAAAAATGAGAAATCGTCAGTTTTTACACTCTTCTGTTTTTTCTTAACAATTTTATTGTTCTCATTTCTGAATTCTGCTATTTTATCCGAACTCCGACACGGATATATTCAATTCCCTCGTATAAATGTCCTAATATGTTTGATCTGTCATTGCCAAGTGCCAAGAACCAGTCCTTTTCTGTCTGCATTTATTTATTTATTTTCCTATTAACTATTGCCAGTGAAGGGTCAGCATTGTTGAATTTGATTCCAGATCCAAGTACAGCCAAAAATGTAAATTCAGGAAACAGGTGACTAACTACCCAAGAACTAAAATTTATTTATAAACTATAGAATAATATGATGGTATATAATATATAATATCTAATGGAACGTACTTGCATAGACAGTATCTGTAGCAACAAAGAAACAGGAAAGAAAGAAACCAAAAATACTAGTTACATGAAAGAATTTTTATAATCAAAATGGAGTCTCTCCAAGAAAGTTTTATCTGAATTCTGAAAAGAAATGATGGCATTCTTCCTTTCGCACTCCAGCTCCATCCAGTGTCCCCTGCTTTCCATTAAACAACAAATAATGCAAAATGGAAAAGCTTCAAAGCTATTCAACCAAATGTCTCAGCCCATCAAACATATTCATCTCTATGATAGAATTCATTAAACCAATACAAAGAAAAAGGAAAAATGCAAAAACTCAGATCTCAAACAAGAATACTGCATAGCTAACACTGACCGACTATGTTGCTCCGACTTTTCATTTTTTTTGAAATACTCGTGTCCGACGCATATTTGGACACGGGTATGGGGATATGACCCTCCAAAGACCCTCCAAATACATGAAAAAACTTTTAAAAAATTAAACATACCCGTTTCAAATATATACCCATATCCGACACTCACACCTGAGTCCGAGTAACATAGCTGACCGATGCCTAAACACAGCAACCTATGGTTAAGCAGGTGGAGGTTGAGCTGGTGTTGCTGGCGTTTGAGTTGGAGTGCTGTTGCCACCGCCACCGCCACCATTGTTTTCCCATGGTCTAACAGTGAACAACACCACAAACAAGATGATCACCAGCAAAAGAATGATAGCATAGCAAGTCCATTTCCTGGTATTTTTCTGGTAATTCCTAGCTGTTTGCAAACGCTCAGTTCCACCTCTCACAAATGAATTAGCCCTATTCACATGGCTCTCAATATCATCCAATTGCTCACCTTGAGCCTGAACCAGCACTGCCATGTCCAAGAAAACTTGGTGCAACTCCTTGAGATTCTTCTCCATATCCTTAACAGCATCATGCCTTTCTTGAATCTCATTGATTGTGTCCAAAATTCTCCCCCTCCCTTGTTCTTGAATGGCTTTTTGCAAAAAACTCTCACTCTCTCCTGCAATATATTAACACAAATTCCCAACATTAGTGAGGTCTTTTACATCTTTGTCCCAAATGTTTTCATATTTCTCTTGCAAAACAACTGCAATGCAGCTTTGTGAAACACACTAGACTTCAGTTTTTATTCCACAAGATAATAATTTTAGAACAAAATTATTACTAGAACAAGCAAGAGCTTCATTATTACGATGCTTTATAATTAAGATTTCAATGTTTCAATCATTGATTAAACCAAAAACTACGACTTTGAATTATACCTATCTATATGTATACATAATTCCAAGATTGCACCCAAATTTTCATATAACTCTCACTGACAATCATTTACCTAGTTACCCTATAATCATCACAATTCACTAAAAACATCTCAATTAACCAAATTAACATTTTCCTTGTCATCAAACGAAATCATCCATGAATACCGCACTTTCCAGGAAAATTTCCTAGCGGGTAGCAGCTAAAACTTGAAACTTTCCGTAGGAATCTCAAGTTTGAATCTTGAAAAGAACATAAAGAACTTTTAATGAAAAAAAAGAAACATTTTTTTTATAAAACTCGGACTGAATAACAGGCTTTCATATGTACCAGAAAAAAAAAATTATTTAAAATGATTAAACTGACCTGTTGAAATCAAAAGATCGAGAGTCTTCTCATCTGGGTTTTCTCCGGTAACCGTAAAATACCTTCTCTGAACAGTTTCTCTGTACTCTGACGAGATCTTTTCTCTCAACCCATTAAAACTTTCCATAGAATCCTTCAACTTCTTTCTCAATCCGTTCACGACCGACGTCCTCGTCCGGTCCGAAGAAGACCCCGGTCCACACCCAGGCAAGCTCCTGTTGGCGGCGTTGGACCGGTCAAGCGCTTCCAGCCTAACCTTAATAAGCTTGGCCTTTTTCAAAGCCGTGGCTACGTCAGCATCCATCTTTGCTCTCAATTCTTTCACGGCTTTCGCGTTGTGCAACGTCTTGCTTTGCTCGTGAGATGATGAGAGGTTACCGTTCAGCCTCTCGAGTTCTTTGAGCTCGTCTTTGATGGACTCGACATCTTCGAAGAACTTGTCGAGGTTGACACCGCCGGAAGTGGGAGAGGATTGTGTCATCTGGATTACGTGATGATCAGGGGAAGCTTCTTCGCTCCGGAAGCGAGAGAAAGAGCCTGAGAATAGATTGTTCATCTTCGGGTTTTTCTATTAAAAACTCTTCAGGGCTTTAAAAACGTTTGCTGGATTGGACCAGAAGGAAATGGTATTAATATGGGGTGCAGGTGGTTGGTGTATTTAAGTCATAAAAATAAATTTCTTGATCAGAAAAAAAGGCTTTTTAGGAGGTTTTGAGAAAAGGGTATTGGAGATTGAAGCAAGAAGTGGGAAGAAATGGTGGAAAAGAGAGGATTTGAAGATGGGGTTGGAAGGAAGGAGGCTGCTGAGGAAGGTGGGATTTTGATCAAGAAGGTCTCAAGTTTCAACTAAGAGGGATTGAAGAAGTCAAACAGGGGAAGGAGAACATGAAATAGACATATATGTTTCTATAATTGTTTAATGTTTTTAATAGGAAAGAAGTAAAGAATTGAAAAGAGAAGGAGGAAACATCTTGGAAGGTGGAAGGGAGGTGAAACAAAAGAAAAGGTCATGACTCAGTCAGGATTCAGGAACCTAGTTACATTGTTTTCTTTCCGTTTGAGTAAATTCGAATGCTCTTTCAATGTCAAAGAACAGTTTAAGGCAGAGGGGAAACGCGTGGGGAAAATTTTGGATAATTGATCGATTTAGTAGTAATTTGTTTTTTCCTAGTTATATAGATTGGTTTGATCTTTTTTGTTTTTGGTTTTGAAAAGATTTACATGTTGTTATTGTTGGTGGGAAAATCAAGAATTTGAGAAGTAGTTTAACAAGTAAAATTGTATTTATGTATTTTACATAAGTAGATATATTGAGATTCTATGTATATATTGAAAGATTGTTATCTTATTTTATAAATTTTAAAGATTTTAAATTTAAATTTTGAAATTTGAATAAGTTAAACAAAAAATTATGTTAAAGTGTATCGAAGGACTATAAGATACTCTCAAATATTAAAAAGAAAGGACTATTAAGATATTATGAGAAAAAAAATCTCCTAAAAAAGAAGTAAGTGTTGCAAAATGTCAAATTTGTAATTCAAAAAAACATTTGTGTTTAGAAATTAGATGTTCACTTGTCTTTTTAGAAAATGAGACTCACTTCCTTGATTTTAGCTAGGTAACCTGTGAGCCTTACATACATTTATTTATGCCTGTTAAAATTATTTAATGCAATAAATACAAATAAATTGGGAAACCATACACAAGATTGTACAGGATGTACATAGACTTAGCGCATGTAAAGTCACGAGTTTGGCTCTATTACATTTATAGTCAACTAGATTAGACGCGGAAATCAAATGTTAAATATACGATCACAATATTTTTAAAAACAAAAATTAATAATTAAACAAAAAAAATTAATATTTTTTAAAATAGCAAAAGAGAACTGTCATAACAATTTAAAGTTATAAAAATTTATAAAGTCAGCTTAATAGATAAATCTAAGGGAAACAAATTTGATCCTAAATTGAACCACAATGATAAACTATGTAAAATATAAAATGAATTGAGACACAACACGAACACAACATAGAAAAAATAATTAAAACACAACACGAAAAATTCAATAAGAATACACGAACATGTAAAAATATACGTAAAATAAATTATTAACGTGTAAAAATTTATAGTACTTTATATATATTATTAACGTGTAAAATCTTATAATACTTTGAAGGGGAAAAAAATACGAACACGTCAAGAACACACAAATTTTTCTCTAAATCGAGTCACTACGACAAATCATGCAAAATATATCATGAATTGAGATACGACACAAACAAACAATTTTTTCTCTAAATTGAATCACAATGAAAAACTATGTAAAATATTAAATGAATTGAAACACGACACGAACATAACATAGGAAAAGAAAAGTAAAACACAACACGGAAAATAACATGAACACAAACACAAAAATGAAAAATAATTAAAACATAACACAAAAAATAACATGAACACGACACGAATATACGAACGTCTAAAAATATACATAAAACGAATTATTAACGTATAAAAATTTATAATACTTTGAAAAAAAACGAACACGAACACTTCACAAACACAAAATAAGAAAAATAACACAACACAAAAAATAACACAAACACGATACGAATGCACTAACGTTTAAAATATATATAAAACGAATTATCAACGTGTAAAAATTTATATAAATATTTAAACACAAAAAATAACACGAATACACAAAAATTTTTTCGCTTTTTTTTTCCTTCCATTTTTTTTCTCTACACTAAAACAAAGTGGGGTATTTATATAAATATATAATATTTTAAGCACAAAAAATAACACGAATACACAAAATTTTTTTCGCTTTTTTTTTCTACCATTTTTTTTCTCTACACTAAAACAAAGTGAGGTCCATAAAATGGGGTAAAAAAAAACCAACTAAAACAAAGTGGGGTCCACAAAGTGGGGCCTACAAAAAAAAACCCAAGGGCAACGTGGCCACCTTCTCCTTGCTGCAAAAACAGCAAAATTTATATATTGGATGTTCATAGGTATAAGATCCAAGAAACTAGTACATAAAAATTAAAAATCGATATTCGTTGATTCAATTGATTGAATATTCATTAATGTCTTGACAAGTATTAGGATTCGAGTCTCACCAGTAATTTCATTTAGTGGGTGATCTGTAAGTATCACTATTAATCATCTCTGAAATATGTGACATGCTTTGATCCTAAACTGAAATAACTTCTCCTCACTTAAATTTTTATGTATAAAAAAAAATTAAAAATGTATTAAAAAAATAATTGATAGTAAAATTAGAATTCATTACATCATGTCATGTGCTCTAATAAATAATAAAAAAGCAAGAGGAACATGTGTATAATTACTACATTTCAGATGGTAGATAGATAACTAAGATGACAGAGAACCAACATAGTATGTACTACTTTCTTTTAACATGTCCCACTCCAAAATTTCATTGTTTATTCTATACAAGTTGACCACAGTCTTCAATGGGAGTAAATAGGTGTTGTCCTTGATGGAGCCTTTTTATTGTTGCCTTAAATGGAACTTATTATGATGCTAGGAAGAACAAGTCTCTGATGCATGCAGCCAAGAGAAAGGTTTTTCTTCTTTTGTATCCCCTTTCTCTTATTTTCCCTTTTGGCTGCTGTCTACAGTATTTAACATATGCATTCAACATATATTCGGACATAAATATGAGGTATGATCTTTCAAAAATATGAATAAATTTAAAAAAAAAATTGACTATACCCGTATTTAGATCTGTCAATTGAGCGGATCAGATTGGATTTGAGTTAAATCTTAAAAAATTCAGATTGATTTCAAGTTTGAATTATTTTGAATTTAGATCACTTTTAATTTGAATCTTTACATTGACTTAGACCAAGATTGAATTAAATTTAACTAGATGGATGACATCTCCATCTCCATGCATGCAAAACTTCTCAAACACCTCAGATCCAAAAAGCTTAAGAAAATGCAAAATTCTTCCACCCAAAACTAGTGAAATCTAATTCCTCAGAAATCATCAATTTATACCAACTTAGGTGACAAGAGAATGCATTTTGAAATTGAATGGTATAAAATATACTGATTTTCTCCATTCAAAAATTCTTAGTCCATTTACATGAAGTAATAACAAAATAAATTCATTTTTTGTTTCCCTTATTGTCGTCTGAAAACCCCCCAAAAAAAAATGTTTCATCTCCTACCTCCACTGAGCTTTTCTCAATTCCTAATATACCAAGAATTATACATTTTAGGCACGATAATTTACATGTGAAAGTTACAAAGTTACTACAACCAAGATCCCATTGCTAACGGTGGAGAAAACTAGTGAACATGAGCCCATATTTTAGGTAGATTGGAGCACGGTAAGATAATAGGGATATCCTTGGCACACTCCAGAAGACTTGCTCGCTTCTCCTTGATTTTCTTCATCACTAAGGGATACAAGATTCCAGTTCAAAGCATAGGTTGACAAATCATATATTCCGGGAGCGAAAACACAGATCTGAAGAGGAATTTCGGCTGTCGATCTAGGTTGAAGTACGAGTTTAGTAGAGCTCGACCCTGACCAAATGAACTGGGAGACACTTTCCAGGGAAACTGGCTTTGCAAAACGGGTTGCAGGAGCATCGGTTGTGATGAGTTTCGTATCATTCGCCACTGGAATATCGCACCACCCTGCTTGGTTTTCCGGAGCGAGACCTGACTGAGATGCAGTAGCATCGATTGGTTGGCTGTTACTACTGGGGGAATCAAAGGTCTTGATATGGACAGATGAAACGGCATCGGATGAGTTGTTTATAGTCATCTTCAAATTTACTTCACATAGAGAAGCTGAGAAGTTATGGTGTATGGTCTGAGGTCCATCCACTAACCATGATATCGGACTCATGCTCGAAAGACTAACAGAAAGAACAAAAAGGATACGAAAACAAAGAGAATCATCAGAGTAAGTGGTATCTACTAATTCATCATTAAAAGTTATTGCTGTTGCCCGAGTCTTACCTGCAATGACAAGCATGATGTGAAAAGAGAAGTGGTGTATTACGAGCACCGGAATCAATATTACCCTTCCGCAGTTGAGTGATGAAAACGAAATCAACTTTGTATTCTTGCCCCTGGTACATGAAAAATATAAAAGCTGAAAGCATCAGCAGGCTAGTAAAAGATCCGAAGAATCAACAAATAACCACTCCAATCTAGTTGTCCGAAAAAAGGCAACATCATCATCATCAATAATATAGGCTTGAGAGTCAAGAATGAAATGGTGATATAGATACGAGATGTAAGATGATCAACATAAGGATAGACATTCCAATTGATTGTTACACAAATGGCATGATAAGAGCAAGAAGGTTAACAACCTGACACGACATTCCCTGGTACGATCTTTCATAATCGTGGAAATCAGCCAAAGGTGAACTACATACATCAAAGAGGGCTTCACTGTTACTCTGAGGGCCCAATCTTACATCACTTTGAAGGGAAAGAGAAGGAATACTGTCTTCAGAAGTTGATGGCCTCCTGCGATCCTGAAGTGAAAATTAAAGTAGATTATAATTTAAAGTCAAACTGGTGAAACTGAAAGAAATAAACAAATATTATTAGAAGAATTCACATCGACAAACAAATCTAACAAGCTAATGTGGCCAATAGCATACTTACTAGAACTAAAAGGTGATAAGGTTAATAGAATAGGTAGAATTGCAACTTATGCACAATCTACAAGGTTAGAGATCATGTTACTCCAGTCTGGATCACAACCAAGCCCCCAATTTAACCCTTGCCGGATCTTTTTACTGTATGAAAGGTTTTTATCAATAGGCATTGAAGTTGGCTCAGGTTCAAAGGTACAACATCACAATTAAAGCTACTATCGTGTCCCACAGAACCAAGAGGAAGGCATTTGATAAAACGCCCTCCCAACCCCTGGCCAAAGCCCAATATAAAAAGATAAAAGTTGCCTAATATTAGCTAGCACATGTAATTAACCCAGTAGTAATATAACTTTGATGATCAAATTAACAGAAGACACAAAATAGTTATGCTTCCACTTGAAAAGTACACAGAAAATATTTTACCAGATGAATTAATCCAAGGTGCAAGTTCTTGTATAGTTGTACCAACCTTAAGCATGAAGAAGCATGACAGTGCTTGACCAGCAAATAAAGATTGAGAAGGTAAGATGCTATCAACAGGTTGAAGCAATAATATTTCCCACTGCTGCCCAACAGATGACAACTGATGAACCTGGAAACATTCGGAACTGGTCTTGTTGACAACATCCATGCGCAAGAGGAACTCTTGCAATCTTGATGGGCAAGGACTAAGTTCAAATGATACATCCAACGATGGTAAAACCTAACAAATATGAAGAGAATATATTAGAACTGGCTAGGTAGCCAATTGATACATAAAGAGGCAAAAAAACATAAGATCAACAAAGTATCACCCATATGACAATTTGGAATAACAATTGCTTCTTTAATAAAAAGTTGGAAGGAAAAAGAATCCACCAAGAACCAACCTAAAGTAAACTGAGACTTGGATAACATAAAATGGAAGAATAGCTTCAAACATAATTGATAAATATAAATAGTTTTCTAAGGAAATTTTGCCTGACTACAATCAGCTGACATATATTAGCATTTTAATGTCCTACTTTCAATTTACATTAAGTACTTAGAATTTATTTTAATAACAGGAAGTGGGTGGTTATGAGCTCACTATCAGTGTCTCATGAGAAAATTTAAATGCATGAAATTATAACTCTAACTTCCATTCAAATAAACTTTAAAATATTTTCTAGTAATTTCACAAGACAAAGTTAAATAAATACTCATTAAGAAACAATTTATATTTTAAGCTACCGATGGGATAGCAAGGGCAAGGGCAAAGAATCAAACTATGAACCCTCAACCTTTTCCTATTCAAGAACATACCTGCAGATTATAATGCATGCGCAGAGTGCGATATTTCATGATGCTTGATACATCTTCCATTTCGTAATATATCGTAATGTACAAAGAAATATTTCCAGGAACAGCAGCATGAAACCAAAGAGGCCAAGATAATGATGTTTCCTCCTGCACTGATATGTCCTGAAGCATAACCAAATGTAAAATTTTTGAATGAAAAAGGATGAGGTGCTATCAACTTGATATAAATTGTCAATAAAGTATGCACGGGGAAACATTCCAAACTGACCTCAGGAAAGTGAAACACATTCTGAGACATTTTCTTAACATTAGCATGTCCACCACTTTGCTCAACATTCATCTTCTTTTCCAAGCAAGCAGGAAATTCTACATTCAACTCCCTATGATTCCCAGGATTTAGAAATCTCGGATTGCTGATCTTCATCTTTAGGTTCTGTCAAAACATTGTCATAACCCACATTAGAGAACCAATAACCATTTATTAATCCATTATATAAAAAGACACACAGCACAAACATGAATGTACATATATGAGGGAAAACCATAGTAATTATTCCATGCCAAGCTCGTGTTTCACTTGAGGCTGGACCAACCAAAGGCCCAACCGATCTGACTAAGACATGTTTTTGACAAAACCTGGTAAAGACCCTGACAGTCTAACCAATTTTCATCCATAGGTAAAATTATTTGTAAAGACCCTGAGGTCAGACCAAAACCTTCATCAACTTGATGTCTGTGCTGGCTTTAATTACTCTAGGAAAATAAAAGCCATACCAAATACAATATCAAGATGCGGATTGAATTTTTAAAAATGAGATAAAGTTGGCTGATACTAACTCAGTCAGCAGCAATATAGTAAAGATTATAACACTAAAATGGGTAAAGAAAACCATACCTTGACAGGAAATTTTGATTGGTTACTTAATTCCAACACAAGATGCCGTAAGTCTCCCACATATGTTTCTTCTGGTAAAGAATGAATAAAACCCTCAAGCTTGGGTAGACTCTAGACATTCATCAAAAACAGTGCAAGTTAAATGCAGTTCCACAAGGGAGAGAGAGCGAGGGAGACTACAATAAAAGCAGGTTCATAGGAAACACATGCACCTTAATCACTATAAACTTCAAGTCATGGCTAGGAGAATGCGCAGCTTTCCTTCTTCCCTTGGCAACTCTTTTGTTCACAGAGTTAGACTCAAAATTATGAAAACCTACTACTGAACTTGACAATTTCCATTTAACACCAACAATTTTCAGAATGCCTTCTACTCTTGGAGTAACGGTTAGTTGCACCTGAAAAATAAGATATAGCAAACAAAAGTTCAGAAAATTATACTATCTAATGAAAAAAGTACTTTAATTACGCTACATCATGGATAAGAACATCAATAAGGTGATATAGCTGTTCTTCCTCATTATTTCACTTACCTACATAAGAGTCTATAAGTCTATAAAAGTCCATAAAACCAAATTAAACTTTTAGAGATCTTCACAAGTATAATTGTAATAGTAGATGACAATTCATACCAACACTCCTATCTATGATTTATTCAAGTATTCCTGTAAAATACGCACCAAGGTCGTTTCACCCCCTTCGAATGAAAAGTCAACCTCAGATAAAACCAAAGATGAGTTAAGATCCCTGCAGTCATCATGCAAACACCTATATTAGCAGTTGTACATGGTACGGCAATGACATATTGGAACCTCCTGACAGGAAGAATATTGTAAATACATAAATACACACATGCATATATACAAACAAGACACCCAAAGCCACACATACCCAGTGGAGGTTGATGTTTTGTTTTCATCAGTCTGGGGCTCAATGTTTGAACTATTTGCATCTGCGTGATAATTGAAGCATTTATAAACCAATTTTAATCAAATTATATATAAGTTGAAGAAAGGAACAAAGGCCAAAGAAAAAGGTAAAAGACTTTGACAACTTGCCAGAGTTCATTTCTTCAGGATTTGCAGAAAGCTCACATATCAAAGAAACACTTGAGATGGAAATAGGGATCTGCAGAGGGTTTTTAAATTCAATATCCACTTTTATTGCTTCTGCAAACAGATGAAGAAGAAAATATCAAAAAACCCATCAATATAACAATAAAGTACACCTTTTGTATCTTCTCTCTACTATTTATTAAATGACCATTTTACATTTCTAATACTTAAAGTTTGAGATTTCAATTGAGTAGAAGTTGAATCTAAAATTCCTTCCCAGGAATGTGAAAGCCTTGATGCTATGTTCGGAAAGGATTAGTACAGGACATCTAAATTGAACTATAAATCCTTGAAAATTCTCATTCACTGTCAGTAGCATCGTTGCCAACAAAAATTGTATATGCTTGTGGAGAATATATGAATCAATTTCGTGCATTCTACTTTAACATCATAATATCATGTCATACTCCAAAGGTTGAAAAGAGCCCAGTCACCAATCTCATAAAAATAAATTTTTTCACGGGTATATGAACGTGTAGAACGTGGCAGATGAATATCCTAGAGTAAAATGAGCAGAATAACACTGTAAACTTAATAAAGTAACCCACTTTTGTAATTGACACCAAATTACGAAGAAAAAAAAAGACATCCTGTACGTTTGCATGACAATGGTTGGCTATATACATGTTAAATAATAGCCATAACCAGACAACAAAAGCAAGAGATCAATAATGCAGCTAAGTATGGCACAAGAAATGAAAAATTGGTCGTCATTCTCCCTTCCCAATCACAATAAACTATGCTACCAAGGCTCCATCCAGTTAATACAGTGGCATAATCATTTCTACAAACTCATTGAACAAGAAAGAACAAAAATTAGCACAACCAAGGACAATATTTTTCCTTAAGTTGACGAACTTCACCAATCATGTCCCTCCAAGAATCACGCAAAGCATGCATTTTTGTCCCTTTTCATTTTAAAAACCTTTCACCCATTTGTGACCACCATGTCAGAGCTTTAGACTGCCATTCTGTGATCCAGTTTGTCCCAAGAGGCTCAATGAGCTTGCTTATTAGTTACTTCACTACAGCCTTTTCTATCTATTCTATGCTTACGACACCAAGGGCCCTTTGAAAGTTCAGCCAAAATTGTGTTCTATTTGAAATTAATAAAAAGAATATACATCCAATAGTCTTCATTCACCTTTTATATTACTGGAAAGTTTTGACATGTGTATTGAAAAAAGAATCATTGTTAAGTGAAACAAAAAAAAAAAGGTTTTCACTATACCCACTAAGACTAATATACATTTCAATGATTGAAATAGAGTCAGCAAATCAGTGTCTTGCATGGTGGAACTTGTATCTCTGCTAGAAAGAAGTTTAGGTTTTGAGTTTAATTCTAAGCATTGAAGTGAAATTAGGCATAGATTTGGGGTGGTAGCCACGTGTTATAGAAAGTATCAAATTGGGAAAAAATGAAAATTAAAAGAATGAGATCTCCCAAAGGAACTCCATCTGGATGTTTGTCATAGCACAAAGAAGATGAAATTAGGAAACGAGTAGGCTGAAACACTGTAGACTATAGCTGAAAAGAAGGTGATCAAGATATTTTGCAGATTAATCGCTAATAGAACAGACATGATAGAGTTGAAGAATATAATTTGCTAAGGCAAGAAGGACCTTGGGTACAAATTTTTGCAGCAAATGGTACTGGCCTTATCTTGGTTCAAGTTTCGGGCCTTTCGGCCTATCCAATTAGTTTAGAAACAATAAACGATGAAGCTGACCTCACTGGCTAAAATCTATAGAATGCTTTGTTGCTAAAACATTGCTGAATGTGAACCAGTCACCAGCCAAAAACCTTCTTTAGTATTTGTCTTGACAGAATTCTAAGTCAGAATGTGAACATTTCTTTGTCCTAGAAAACAATTATTAGCATTATGTAATGTACTAACACCTTCGTACCTCCTGCCACACAAATATTTGATTCTTTATATTTTTTTGGCATAAGCTTTGATTGTAACTCCAGCCAGTTGGACCTGACAGTAGACAATGATGGGATCATGTCCTCCTCCACTGAACGCCATACACTTTCTCTGACACTTGCCTGAAAAAAAAAGAAACAACTATGATATCATCCAAAATCATCTAAACCACTTTTTGAAACATATTCATTAAGCATGTCAATGAACCACAGGGAAGCAAATGTGGTTTATGTTTAAAAATTGACTTCAGTAATTCTATGCACAAAAATCAAAATCATGAACAAAAACTAAACTAAAAACCATGCGAGTCCAACAAGCAATGCTTCAGCAATCATTTGTTAACAAATTTAGTATTTTACTGTATATAGATAATCCTTTAATCCAGTTTACTTTGTTTATATGAGAAGATAGCTCAAAACATGATCCATAATCCAACATCAACCTGATCGCCAAATTTAACAAATATATGTGTGCTTTTGCATGCATGCATAATCCATCAATTAACATTGACATAAGAACAAGGGGGGGAAATCAAGAGCTAGAAAGAGGCATCTTCAAGAAAATTGAACAAAAAAAATCACAATTCCAGATAACAACAAATAATAATTCAACTTACAGCTGCAGCAGATGCATAAGTTCGATGATCTTCAAAAATGACCTTAAGTGAGGAAATGTTGATAACAGGCAACTGAAGTTTCAACACCTCAAACGTCTTCCCAGTTTTCTATATCATCCACAAAAAAAGCAATTAGACAACCTTGTTAAACTTGTACGCGACAAACTAATTAGACAAACCCACTTTTCAAAACATAGCAAAGATTCTGTATGATCTAAGAAGCTCCTATTTTATTTTTGCTTTCATCAGTCTACCAAGCACAAATCAAATCAGTAACGTCTGATCCACCTGAACAATCTGAAGAAAATCTCTCAGAAATAGCTCCTGCATTGTCTTTGACTGATGACTGCTGGCCAAGACCTCCAACATATGAGTGACAGCAACATCATACATGCCAAGAAAAGCATACCACCTATATCAAATGAGTTTTTATTAGCAATATTCCACAAAAAAAATTATGCAACTGTTAAATTTGTATAGGATCCAGCTGCACTGTATATATAGCTTACTGTCCAATGTGGAAATGAACATGATCTTTGATAAGGTTCCATGTGGTTCCTTTGTAAACAGAAACAGCACTTCTATATGTGCGAATTGCATGTTCAATCTGAAGAAGAAACATTGTAAAATATTAGAAGAGGGAGGAATTGATACATTATCACAATGCTTAAGGATTTGGATACCTGATCACATTTTTTATAATGATCACCAGAGAGAACAAGATGAAACCCATATTTATGCAGCATTGGTGGTTTTGATAACAAGTAGCAAAAAGATGCTTGCTCGAGCATCACAGCCGAATGTAACGGATCCTAGGGGAGGAAAATAAAAAAGTTTGTGAGTGACAGATAATATGCACTCACCCAAAGAAATCCCCAGGAAATAGAACATTACCTCACCACAAAGGCGGAAATAAACAGTGGCAGCTTCTTTAATCTGATCTCTTGTCTTCAGCATCTCTACCCACCAAAGACCACATCTTGTAGCATTTTGTTGACCAGCGCATCCAAGCTTCTGCATGAATTGAAAAGGAAAAAGAAAAATCACAATGGGAGACGTTAACACTCAATTGGAATTTGCTACATATAAAAGTTCGATTGATATCAGCCATTCCTAGTTGTCACCACAACCGGTCTAACTACTTAACAAACCAATATAAGACTTGGCTCATTCTAGCAAATCAAAAAACCCCAAAACATCCCCAAGACCACAAGTCCTTTACATGTTAACCACTGGACCAGTATATAAGGTAACAACAATGAAGGACATTTTTCATAGGGCCAAGGAGATTTCTTTACTGTTGCAGAACCCATTAAGTTTTACCCTTGGCTTATGAAGAAAAAACATTTATCTGACCAAGCTATTGCAAGCCATCAATCCCCATCCACCACAAAATCACATGTAGAAGAATTACCATATTTGTTCTCTGTCATTCACATAATAACTTCTTCAATCTCAACAGACACTGATTTTTCATTCAAGGTTCAACCCTAACTGTTCATCTTAAAAGCACCCTTCTCCCATGCTAACTATAGCAAAATGGATGTTAAAGATATCTTGATAATCTGAGGTAAAATGGCTATATCAAACAGGAGGTGCATTCAAATATACAGCAAAAAAAAAAGTGATGATATGTTGAGTTAGTTCACTTATATTTTGAAGTTTCTATTTGTCAAATAGACATCAATTAATCAATTTTCTTCAGCTTAAAAATCAATGGATTCCATGATATGGATAGCATTATAGAAAATAAAGGTACTTGAAGGGAAGCTATTAATAAAATTCCCATAAACCATATTTGACAAAACATATTCAGTTTTAAAGCCTAAAACAATTACAAGAAAATAAGAAAGGGGCCAAGAACTATACATACTAAATAAGTATTAAATGCATTTTCCATGCAGTACTCTGCTTCTTTTCTTGATTGATCAAGCATGAAGTATGTAAGCCCCATCATCTCCTGAAGAAATGAACAAGACATAATAAGATTGCAAATAGGCACACAATAACCCCAGAAGCAAGTCCAAAAATATTGTAGAAAGTTTTCATGAGATCTATGTCAATGAGAATGAACAGGAATTCATACTTTCCTCTAATTTGAAGATGCAAACCATTCACATGAAACACAACCCAAGCCAAAGAAAAGAAAAATCAACTTACAGTGGAGAATGAACATAAAGAGCTGAAGAAAATGGTATATTTTATAACAAAAAAAAAAAACTTTTGAAGCAACCTGCACACCAGCATAGCGCTTCCAGGCTTTATCAATCTTGTAATCAGTGGAAATTAGGCGATAGTTCGAGAGTGCAAGTTCATAGTCTCGTAACATGAATGCACAGTCACCCAAAATTCTAATCTGAGATTCAATTGAGCTAAAGGTATACCTATGAACAGAGAAAATAAAACTAAATTAGGATAACTCGAGAAGAAATGAGAAACAAACTTGAATTTCAATGAATGAACAGCAAAACTTACACAGGACCATTTGGGGTATCTAATGAATCTTCTTTCCCCTTCCTCCACCATAAGTTTTTAATTTGATTCCTAAAACCTTTCCTTGTAGAAGAAACCTAATTTTAATATGAAAGATGACAAGAGGATTAAGAACATGCAAAAGTAATTAAAAATTAAAAAAAAAAAAAAAAAAAAGCAATACATGGGAATTCAGATATGAACACAAGGAACAGATTTAGGGAGTTAAGATACCTGTTGGTTCAACTCGCGTATCTTTTGTTCCATGTAAGGAATGACATGTTTAGATGATAATTCTTGCATGAGATCTTTTATCTGTTCCCAGATTATGCAACCATAAATAGAACTACAAACAGTATTATCCAAGGATATCAGATCAAGTTGTTGAAAAAGTTACCTCATTAAAGTCATCAAGATTGAGGAAACCACCAAGATGTTCGGTAGGTAAAGCATCAGATTTCTGTCACAAAAGTATACGAGTTAAAACATTAGACTGACTTTATCGAATACTTTTGTTGGTACCTTGAATCAACATAAGATTCACCTAATATTTTCCTACGAACAAGTATATAACTGAAAGATAATAATCCTTCAAAGTCGAGTAATTTACAAAAGTAGCCCAAGGGGTATCTTGATGATGGGTCTGCACATCTTGAGAAGAATTAATGCAGAGTAATTGACAGTCATTTGGGCCAAATGTACTTCTCATCTCAGTCAAAAGTTTAGTAGCCCTGCAAACAAAAAAGAAATTAAAGCAACTTTCAACTGGCTGCACTGCAGATCTTATCATGTATTAACTTTCCTCACATGGTATCCGCTTTAATTAACTGAAATATACATGATGTTATTTATTCAATCTATATCAGGTCTTTAGCTTCCTTTTTAGTAATCATATTATCAAAACCATCTCACAACCAAGTAGAACTGATGACAAAATCCTGATTGCCATGAGATGAAAGAAAAATTGGTCTGAAATTGGGCTTCCCAGCCTCAACAAAAGCTCAATCTGTTTCAATTTTCAATGATGATGTTCCATTTCCTACAGCTTCTTTGAGGATGTTTTCTACCAAAATCATTTTTCTTATTCCATGTAATGTAGGATTCTTTTACAAACTAGGTTTCTTCATACATGATGGGAATCTCTTTCCAGGTTTTTAGCTATTCAAACTCAGGTGGTTCTTGCTTATTCTCCACTTGGTTTCATTTCTTAATACGTACAGCTGGTTGGTGATATAATATATTCAATTAGGTGCAGCTTAAATATTCTTGCAAACCTTACATGAAGCCCTTTATATGTCCTAGTAAGAAAAGTAAGAAGAAAATATATATATATATGCACATTGCTCCACCAACTTAAAACAAAAAAATAAAAAGTTAAACCTATACAGGCATGCATGTCCTTATGAAATTATAGAGCAGTGTTTAACAGCATTACCATCATGCTTATCGCACTTAATAATTTCAAACATAGCAAGATAAGAAAGTGTGGCATACTTCTCTGAAGCACCATCTTGATTGTCATGCACAAGTAAGTAATGCTTCAAAATCTTTGGGTCCATTGCACCGTCATTGAGAAGAGAGGGCAATTTGTTGGTGTTAAAGAGGTCTACAAATCTGTTTATGGGTTCCTCATCCTGTGAAGAAACAGCCAAAAGGCCTGCAAATCATTTTGGACAAGAAACAATCAACAAGTAAATACAATATGGTGTCTAGAATGAACATTTTAAAGAAACCCATAAATGGAAGGAACAATATTAGCGGAGCTTAATTAAAGCAACAGGGAAAAAAGAAAGGAAAGTATCAAATAAATTTCCAAAGCTTACATGCCATAGGATGATCAAAAGATTCATGGTCTGAAAAAGACAAGGTACGTACAAGCTCTTTATTAAAAAACTGAAACCATGATGGTAAAATTTCAGATTCAGGCCCTGCATAAAACATTCACCATATATAAATCAAAGCAGGTAGGTGGAGTTTTAATAAAACTACCAAAGAAAGGGCATGATAAAAATCAGACAATCTCAATAGTATATTAAAAATGAAAAACTAGCCACAAGGAAACAAAATGCTAATAAAAATGACAACAATAAAATCTGCAAAATGATACCGCTAAAAAGTATCAAAGCGAAAGTAACTTACTAGAGAGAAGATCGTTAACTTGAGGTGGATCTGAAGACATTTCAGAAAAATCTTTCTCTCCCACCTTGGTAATAACCTGCTTTAGTCTCTCCTTTGCTACCTAGTCGATCAACATTTGTTTTCAGAAAGAAACCGCGAAAAGATGAAGATGAAAATTCTCACATGATCGAAATTGCAGACCCACTATGGAGCGCGAATCAACCAACTTTTATTCCAACTAAACCAAAACCCATCAACTTTGCAATGTACAATAAATCTCTCTCAATCAAATCAATTAATTACAGATTCCAATACAAAAATACTTTATAAAAGCTATAGAATCAATGTCAGGTATATTCAAACTGAAATAGCTCTTAGTATCTTCAGATCAACTAGTAGCCTACTAGTGCTGTTGATTATGTTCCTAATTACCAAGTTTTCGTTATCAACCAATTCCAATTCATAGAAATTTGAATTCAATGATATTCATCTACTTAAAAAAGGAAAAAACAACGCAGCTACATTATCAAGCTACAAAACCGGGAAAATTACCTCGAGATTGGGTTGCCGAATGTCCGAGGCGTAAAACAACCTCAATTTGAACTTCTGTAGCCTGTAGGGTTGATCACTCGCCGTCCGTACAGGCACTGCCACCATAATTCAGATAAGTAAAAAAGAAAAGTAATTACGTCAAACTCAACGTACATATACACAAACATACGTATAAATATAGGTATAAATATTCGTAGAGAAAGTTTTAAATTATTCACCGTCAATGTTGGTGAAGTCGCAGAAAGGGGAGAGCATTTGGATAAAGGAGAGGCCGTTCTTAAGGCAAGATTCTTCTACGAGTGGAGTGCAGAGTACCATAACCACCGGAGTGATCTCCTCCAACAGCATTTTGCCAAGTGGCGTGTTCGCCGGATCCGCCATCACTCTCCCTCTCCTCCGATTGTCGGTTGCCCTAATACGGACCGAGAGCTGTTTTTCTGAAGCTCAGAGCAGATTGAACCGGTGAGTTGGCAAATCGGGTCTTTTGAAAGGCAATGATATTGGGCGGAGTAGCTGCCCTTTTAGCGGCTTCTTCGATCGGATCTTTTGTTTGGTGTCAATGGAGGTTTAAACTTTGGGAGACCGAGAGAGAGAGAGAGAGATTGTGGTGACTGGTGACGTTGAAGGAAGAAGTTGTGGGCTTGTGGCCCGTTTTATCATTGATAAGCTTCGGACTATCCATGGGCCGTTTAAGACGGGTTTAACGCCCGTGAAAACACGGGCTCAAATATCGATGAGCATGGAATGGGCTTAGCAGGTGTACGGCTGTATCTATACTATTATTATTATATAGGTTTAATTATGTTTTCGATCTTTGTACTTGTTTAATATTTGAGTTTTAATTTCTCTACTATAATTCATAAACTTTGAATCATCATATATTTTCGATTTAAAAATTCTAATTTATATAATAATATAATTAGTTTTATCCCGTTATAAAATACTAATTTGACATTTTTATTAGTTGAAAGAAAAAAAAAATAATGAGTTGTAATTTTTGTTGCCAAGTCATCTTAACACCTGAATAACAAATATTTAGTTTATGTTTTATTTTATTAAGTAAATAAATTTAAGAAAACAAAAGGTAAATAATTAAAATAAAATGAAATTGAAAACAAATAATTCCTAAAACCTAATCAGGAAAAAACCTTTACAAATTTTCACAACCCTAATCGAGAATCATATCTACCAAATCGAAAAATTTTGGGAAATTTCGATTGATTGAAGTTAAATAAAGCCCAATCGAAAAAAATCATTTTCTCTTAATCCTAACCCATGAAAACCCGACTACAGTGCTCGAAAGCAACAGATTAATCTTTGCGTTTTTTAATAACAGCAATAGCAGGAATTTTAACACTACAACTAAACAAAAGCCTAGTAAGGGTAGTTCCGTTGATTTTCTCCCCACTGAAATCTTCTCTCTCTCCTTTCTCTCATTATGCTAATTGGTAAAAGTAAAACAAGACAATTTATGTGAAGGAGCAATCCAACATTCACTTCTGTTTAAAATTCTCAAGAAAAATAAAAAGAATTAAAAAAAAAAAAACTTTGTAAAGGTTAAGTGATAGCGTTGCCGTTATTGACTTGCTTGTTTCATGCTCTTTCCTTTTAAAAACTTGGATGATGACAAAGTCTTTACTCATTCTTTATGCTTTTCTCATTACTTTGTTCTTCAACCAAAAAGCTTCCTTGTTGCTTTCACCTAAAGGGTTAGGATCTTCTGCTTTTCTCTCACTGAATGCAGCTCTTGATCACCCAAACAACAATCTAGGTACTCATTATCCTAATTCGTACATAATCAATTTTTGCGTTTTTTTAATTAGGGTTCAAACAATTGGGTTTTTGGTTTAGGTAAGGGCTTGAGAATTTGGGGATTTAGGGTATATCGGTAGAAGGTTGAGAATCTCTCATGGTTTTGATTTGGGGAGTTAGGGTTCAAAGATTTGGGTTTTTTGTTTGGTTACTGCTCGACAATTTAGGGAGTTTCAGTTTAGGGGTTTCGAATTGGTTTTGATTTGGGGAATTTCAGTTTAGGGGTTTTGAATCAATCAAGGTTAACACTTTCGATTTTTCGTTTAGGCTAGGGTTTGACAAAACTTGGGGATTTAGGGAATTTGGATTCAAACTGTCGAAAGTCTGATAGTTTTTAGGGAATTTGATTTTTCAGTTTTTGTTTTGTTTTTGTTTTTGGGGTTTTAGTATATGAATTAATTCGTTAATTGAAAAGTAATATTAAACCATTTTGTTATTCAAGTGTTAAGCTGACGGTTTTTTTTTTTTAGTCAATGAAAATGTAAAGTCAGCATTTTTTTTATGGGATAAAACTAACGGTGTTACTATATGGATCAGAATTTTTAAATCGAAATTATACAGGGGTTGAAAATTTTTGAATTATGGTAGAGGGACTAAAACTCAAATATTAAACAAGTACAGAGATCGGAAGCATAACTAGACCTATTGTATATTATTATATACTATTATAAAGGGAATGACTGAGTTGATATCACTCAGTCAAGTGACACCAACTTAGTTGATGAAAATAGAAAAAAATACTATTATAAAGGGAATGATTGAGTTGATGTTACTGAATCAAGTGACACAAAAAAAAAAAAATTGAATAGAGGATATAAAACAAAATCAATGATATTTATATAATTTATTTTCTTTAAAAAACTATCTCATATGATCTAATCAGATAATCTTTTTATTTAAAAAACTCATATGACATCATCAAATAATTTTCTTATTTAAAAAAACAGCTACATCTTATATTATTAAATTATTTATTTCAAAATATATCTATATACTATTATAAAAGAAATGACTGAGTTGGTATCACTGAATCAAGTGACACCAACTCAATTGGTGAAAATACAACAAAAATTAAATTAAATAGATGATATAAAACAAAATCAATGATGTTTATGTAATTTATTTTCTTTAAAAAACTACCTCACATGATCTCATCAGATAATTTTTTTTATTTGAAAAACTCATGTGACATCATCAAATAATTTTCTTATTTAAAAAAAAAAAACCTACATCTTATATTATTAAATTATTTGTTTCAAAATATATCTATATATATATATATATATACTATTATAACGGAAATGACTGAATTGGTGTCTCAGTTGGTGAAAATACAAAAAAAATTAAATTGAATAGATGATATAAAACAAAATAAATGATATTTATGTAATTTATTTTCTTTAAAAAATTACTTCACATGATCTCATCAGATAATCTTTTTATTTAAAAAACTCATATGACATCATCAATAATTTTCTTATTTTAAAAAAAAAAAACCTATATCTTATATTATTAAATTATTTATTTCAAAATATATCTATATACAATTATAAAGAGAATGACTGAGTTGGTGTCACTGAGTCAAGTGACACCAACTCAGTTAGTGAAAATACAAAAAAAAATTAAATTGATTAGATGATATAAAACAAAATCAATAATGTTTATGTAATTTATTTTCTTTAAAAAACTATCACATAATCTCATGAGATAATTTTTTTATTTAAAAAATTCATATGACTTCATCAAATACTTTTTTTTTTTTAATTTAAAAACACTACATCTTATATTATTAAATTATTTATTTTAAAATATATTTTTTTAGTTTTTCACCTATCGTGGATGTACAATATCTAATTTGTTATAACGATCATTTAATGTTGTACATTTCCATCGAGGTTTGAATTTGATGGATGATGTTTCTTAATCTTAACCATATGATTTTGATATTCCAACAAAATAAAAAGCTAAAGTAACCACGGCAAGACAGTGTAGTTTTGTCGTATTTTTTACCTATGAACAAGGATGAAAAAATCGGGTCATATCATTTAGGTTTTATTTAAATGGATAGTGAAATTGAAAATTTTAGATGGTTGGTGAAATTGAAAATAGAGATAATAATGAGATTGATTATTGTCGTGATGAAATTGAAAGTAGTAGCGAGATTAAAATTAATGATGTAATATGTGTTTTGATGCAAAAACAACAATGATAGTAAAATAAATTACAATAAAAATAAAAAATATCATTAAAAATATTAAATTAAAATATCTATATATAATAAATGATTAAAAACTATTAAAATTAAAATTGTTAAATAATAAAATATAAATATAAATTATATTTATGTTACATAATTATTATTAAAAATTATTAAAATTATATATATGTCAACACAATTAATAAAAAATTAAAAATAATAAATTTAAAGATTTTAAAAAAATAATAAATTTAAAAATTTTATAGAAAAACTAATGAAAAGGGTTACAAAGAGATGCATGCCAAATGCACCTTTGATGGAGTAGGGGTTCCTCCTTCACAAATCCTTTGGATCCCATCGCATAAGAGATGCGGTGGGATCCAAATTGACCTTTAATTGGGAACTGAAATATTGTATAGTCTAATATGGTATGTAAAACTGAAAATTATTTATTCGATAAAAGAATTAAATAAAATCAGTTTTATATATTTTAAATTAATGAGATTTAAATTTTTAATATTTTAGTTTTATATTAAATATCATATTATTAAACTAAATGCATATTATTATTAATTATATTTAATATTAATTTTTTTAATTAAACTAGTCAATCTAATCGGTTAGATTAATTTGATCGAAAATTAATAATCTTATCGATTTGACATATGATTCGATTTTTTAACTTTGCTTATGAAACACTAAATTTTTTTTTTACATACGAAATCGATGCTAAAAGAACTTAGAAAAGAAAAATGCAATTTTTGGGATCAAATTTTAATTTTAACATAATTCACCTTTAAAAAAAAAACCATTTAAATTAAACAGAAGAATATATTAAACTTTATGATATCAACATTGTGTTAATTCTACTTGAATGATGAAAAGCAAGCTATCATATGATATTAAGGATATGCATTTTACAAACTAAAATGCATATGATTTTATAAACAAAAAAATTTGTTAATATAATATTATAAAAATAATAATTAATTTGTTATCATTTATTTAACTTGATGAAAATAATATATTTACATAAAATGTTGTCGATTAATGAAAAATTTAAAATTGATTCAAGCTAAATTTTTATCTCCTAATATAGAAAAAAAAAAAGAAAAAGAAGAGTTTTTGCAAAATTAATGTGAATAGTGAAAACCTAAAAATATTGTTGCTCACTTCGCTTCAAGGAACCAATAAACCAACCCACCGCCCCACTTCCCACAGTGCGATCCATGTGTATAAGTAGAACTGCATTTTTTCTCTACCTTATGTAAATGTCCGTGCGCTTGTTTAGCGCTAATAATAAGATCAATTTGATCCTCTCCAAACGCCACTTTCTCGCGCCTACGCTGATCTCTCCTTTTCCTCCACTCCGGATTTCCTCTTTCGCCATGTCTTATCGCCCTAACTACCAAGGTGGCCGTCGAGGCGGCGGTCCCAACTCCGGGCGCGGAGGTGGACGCCGAGGAGGCGGAGGTGGTGGCGGCGTTGGACGCGGAGGACGTGGCGGTGAGCAGCGCTGGTGGGACCCGGTTTGGCGTGCTGAGCGCCTCCGTCAAAAGGCAGCTGAGGTATCTAAAAACTGTAATTTTAGTTTTTGGCTGTTTGAAATTGTGCAATGAAGGTTTATAGCTGCTAATTGTAAGTATGTTTATTGAGTTTTTGCCTCTTTATGTAATAAGCCTCTGTTTGGCTGTTTTCTTGTTGGCGCATTTGGATACAACGGTAAAATACTAACAAATTTGAATAATTTTAATAACTAAAATTTTCTAAATATCAAAATTTATGATTTTTCTTTGTTTGAGTATTAGTGTGTCAAATTTAACTTTTTTGATTATTTTTAACCAGACATATTATTTAACTTTTCATCATTTGCTTTTGCTTTATAACAACTTTGTAAGAAGCAAAAAATGGAACTTTATTATTATTTTTAATATACTTGTGTTTCTTTTTAGATGGAAGTTCTTGACGAGGCCGAATGGTGGGATAAGATGGATCAAATGAAAAAAGGACAGGAGCAAGAGATGATCATTAAACGAAATTTCAGCCGTTCCGACCAACAAGTTCTCTCTGATATGGCTTACCAATTAGGTCTTTACTTGTATGTGTACCATTACTACTTCGCAATTAGCATCATATTTAGTTTGAATGTTGTTTTGCCCAGTGTTGTCAAGGCGTGCGCCTAGGCGTGCCTACGCCTTGCGCCTTAGCGTTAGATAACAAAAGCGCCTCAGACCCTTTCGGGCGAGGCTCATTTGATCAGGCGCACGCCTGGTGTGCCTAGGCACGCTTTTTTGTAAGGCGATAGGCGTAAAAAAAGCTCGCCCGATTGAAGTTCTCTTTAATTTCTTTAATTTTAACTTTTTTCATTAGATGTAATTTTATTAGTAAGAAAGGAGATAGTATCAAACTCTCCACTTTTCAATATTTGAGTATTCAACAACAGATATGGGATCGTAAGGAAATCATGCATGTTGGGCAAAAAATAAATTGCATGTTTTGTAGATAAACTGGACCACTCTTTAGAGTTTATTATTATAATGATATATCTTAAGCTTATTATATATATATATATACATAGACACACATATAAATATTGCGCCTTACTTCACTCAGGCAAGCGCTTTTTTTGCGCCTTGCGCCTAAGGCAATACAAGGGTTCTAGCGCCTAGAGTGCGCCTTGCGCCCTTGACAACACTTTTGCCCAATCATTTGGTCGAATTAAAGATGGTTGCTTTCCAATTTAATATAGGTTTTTAATTTTTTTCCTTAATTTTTACATATTTTTCCTTGATTTTGCACTTGTGGAAAAAAAGCCATGCATATGATAAAGGGAAGGCTCTTGTGGTTAGTAAAGTTCCATTGCCAAATTATCGGGCAGATCTTGATGAACGTCATGGATCAACACAGAAAGAGGTTAAAACTGAATGCTACCTATATTCTTAATGTCATTGTATTTTTACTGAGTATGTTCATATAAGTTATTATTTTCCAACTTTTGTACAGATTCGAATGTCTACAGAAACTGAGAGACGAGTTGGAAATCTTTTGGATATCTCAAGAGACACAAGGTCGGGTGATGATTCTGGTGTGATGTCTAGTAGGGGAGCCACAAAACCTTTGCCTGATGTAAAAAGAACTGATTCAGTTTCTAAAATTGAAACAGATTCCGCCAAGGAAAAACTCAGTGCTGAACTCAAGAAAAAGCAGGAAAACTTGAAGGTAGGCATGCTTATCGTGACATGTTATAAATTAATATTATCTTTGTTAACATCCATATATCCCTATGGTTCAGGTTGCTCTGTGTAAATATTTCTCATGTTATTAAATCTCTAGCAGGCAAGTAACAGTGTGAAGGTGATGCGGTCTTTCAGAGAAAAACTACCTGCATTCAAAGTGAAAGCTGAGTTTCTGAAAGCTGTTGCTGAAAATCAGGTCTAATACTTGTTAAACAGTTTCTCATGAATTAGGATAACATAATTTTTTTCTTAGGTGTTACTAGCTCTGCTGATGACATGCTTTATTCTGCGAACCAGGAGAAAAGAGGTTGACAACTAGATGCTAGTGTAAAAGTATAATCATTTTCCTATAAACATGGAGC
The DNA here is from genome assembly GCA_030761205.1 of Fremontodendron californicum. Taxonomy (NCBI): domain Eukaryota; kingdom Viridiplantae; phylum Streptophyta; class Magnoliopsida; order Malvales; family Malvaceae; genus Fremontodendron; species Fremontodendron californicum. The sequence continues at coordinate 34,102,650 of JAULJL010000005.1, forward strand.
TTAAATAAATATTCATAGTGCATACTATGCTCAAACCTTTTGCAGTAATTGTGCATTTCTTTTTTAATGGAAAGAAAAGAAGAGTCTTCCTTGTGCTGGATACTCCAAATTGATCAGTGCATATATTATTCTTGAGCCATTTCTGTAAGGTTTATTACAGGTATTATGAAGTTATCTATTAGTTGTTTTGGTATGTTATATTTTAACTTGGAGGTCATAAAAAAATCTGTTCATATGCTAAAATCATAGGCTCTCTATACGCATGCTTGTATACTTGGAGGATAAGCTGACAAAATTTGCATTTAAATTTCAAAGAGAGCTGAATACTTGAACTTATCATTATAAGAGTACAGGAACTTGTTGTGCAAGCAAGCTGAGCTAGTGAAATGCTCTAGCTCAAGCTCAGCTGAAAACTTGATGATTGAACTCAAATCAAGCTTCTTTTCCATGATCAAGCATGACTCTAAAAAAAATAGTTAATACCACTTAGTGTGACTCGATTAAGCTTGATTATTGTATAATTACAGTAAAATTGCAATTATAAGATAAAACATTGTGCTCTATCTTTATCTGCATATTATATCTAAAATTTAACTAGGCTTGCGAGTTCATTAACTCAACTACACTAGTATTAAAATGCTCTAACTCAACTCGGTTCACTACTTGAACTATTCAAGCTCAAGATTGACTCAATAGTGAACTAGCTGAGTTCAAGTATTCAAAAAGTCAGCCTGATGAGATCACAAGTATCTTTACCTGCATACACCCCAAAGGAATTATGAGAAGCTGACATGAAAAGCATAGTTAATGATGGATTTGAGAACTCCACATTTTGTGGATTATGGATTCTTTCATGGTCAATATAGCTTTCTCTGCCTCTAATCCGTCCTCCTTATCTATCTTTATTTATATTCGAGCTTCGTTAAATCAGCAAAAAAATTTATTTACCACTTTGGATTTCAGATACTGACTTACATACACATGATCAATCAGATAGTTCTGTTTATTTTCTTGTTGTAATTTGCAGTGCTTCTGTTCTGATTTTTGTTATTTTATTCAATGATACAGGTTCTAGTGGTTTCAGGAGAAACAGGCTGTGGTAAAACAACACAGCTTCCTCAATTTATTTTAGAAGAGGAGATATCATCTCTGAGGGGTGCTGATTGTAACATAATATGTACTCAGCCACGTCGTATATCTGCCATATCTGTTGCAGCTAGAATATCCTCAGAAAGGGGAGAGAGTCTTGGTGAAACAGTTGGTTATCAGATTCGCCTAGAGTCAAAGCGCTCTGCTCAAACACGGCTCTTGTTTTGCACAACTGGAGTGTTACTCAGACTGTTGGTACTATTATATCCTCTTTTGTTGTTTTAATTAAGTTTGTATCTCTATGTTGTTATTTTTGTTGTATTTTATTCTTTTTAGATTTCTAGTGATATGTTGCATTTTAAGGTTTTTTGGCTAGAAATCTGATTCTTATAGCTTTGTTGTGTGTTTAGCTATCCTGTTACTAACAAATGGTGTTTTTTTCTTCCCTAACTTTTATGGTGTATAGCTATCCTCTCACTGACAAATCATATAGTTTACTCTCTGTTACTAAGTTTTCTTGGTTTCAGTGCAATGCATCCTGCTAGGAATTTTTGGGATGCTTAAACTAGAGCTTTTGTTTGCTTTATGTTTGTCTTGATGTGATTAAACAGCACGGTTTTCTCTCTGTTACGAAAAATTTTCTTGGTTGCTTCAGTGAATTTTTATGGGATACTTAAAAAGCACTAGAGCATTTGTTTGCTTTATGTGATTTTTCCTCCAGTCAGCTAATTGTATTTCCTTGCTATGACATATTTTTCTTTTAATTCTATATTTATTCTGAAACTACAGGTTCAGGACCCAGATTTAAATGGTGTGAGTCATCTGCTAGTGGATGAAATTCATGAAAGAGGCATGAATGAGGACTTTCTGTTAATAATTTTGCGTGATCTTCTTCCTCGGCGTCTGGACTTGCGTCTTATTTTGATGAGTGCAACCATCAATGCCGATTTGTTCTCCAAATATTTTGGAAATGCTCCAACTATTCACATACCGGTATAGTCAGTGGTGAAGTTTCATTATTAGAAACATGTGTTTTCTGTTCTGTTCATTGCATCTACTATATTTACATATCTTTTAGCATTATCATTTACTTTGTATATGCAGGGGTTGACTTTTCCAGTGGCAGAGTTATTTCTGGAGGATGTGCTGCAGAAAACTCGTTATAATATTAAATCAGAGTTTGACAATTTTCAGGGCAATTCACAAAGAAGAAGGAAAGAGCTGGATTTGAAGAAAGATAATTTAACTGCACTGTTTGAGGCACGTATTCAAAGAAAAATTCAATCATCGTCAGTCTCTTTCTAACTATTAAATGTTGCAAAGAATTAACAAATACAATCAAAGGGTCATTACCTAGTTATGCTGCCTCTAAAGTGGGGCCATAGACATTTATAAATGTCACTATTCTGCCCATTTTTTTGCTTGACATTTTTAATTAATATAAAATTTTTGAACGAACTTACTAATAGTCCATAAGTTTACCATAGAGGGTCATTATTAGGGGTCCAATCAAAATAGGTTGCTGATAGGAATGGTCTAAAACCACTTTACCCTTTGGGTTTTGGCAACTAACTGGTTTCATATGTAGTACTTGCACTCTTGTGCATTTTAGCTTAATGCTTTTTCACCCCATATGGCAGCAATAATAAGCATTTTATGTCTTGTAAGTTTTATTAAAGATTTGTTGTTTCACCTCATTTTATGCGTACTTACTAGACTTATAGGGTAAAGTGCTTGTTGTGAGTGCACATTTTAGCTTCATTTCAGTTGGGTTGCTCTCTCTCTCTCTGTGAATATTAATTCATATTCCCGTTATTAGCAGTTTAGCATTTATTATTTAGGGATTTAATGCTTTAATCTGGACAATCTAAATAGGTACCTTTTATCTGTAAATAGAAGAACCCACTCAATGTTTAGAAAGTTTATTCTTTAATTCTGTTAGATAACATTGTGGCATTTTCTTATGTAGGATGTTCACATTGATTCTGAATATAAGAATTACAGTGCATCTACAAGACATTCACTTGAAGCATGGTCGGGTTCGCAGATTGATTTGGGTCTGGTATGTAATTTACGAAGTCAGCTTAGTATGGAACTTGCTTTTTTCCAGCTTGAAAGGGAAATGTATGTAGTGCGACCTTTTAATTATCATTTGATGGATGTTTCTTTTCTTTTCTTATTGTTTCTCTTTTGGGCCCTGCCATTTTCATGGTTATAGTGAAACAGAGTACCTTTTGTCTTTTTCTAAAGAAAGAACATATGCTGTTGCTTTTACCATATCATTTTTTGCACTAACATTTTAAACTATATTGGTCTGTCTCTGTGTCTAATCATGTTATGATTGTTGGAAATTTCTAGGTGGAGGCTGCAATTGAACATATTTGCCGCCATGAAGCTGATGGAGCTATTCTTGTATTCCTCACAGGCTGGGATGACATTTCTAAGCTCCTTGACAAGATTAAAGTAAACAGCTTTCTTGGGGATCTTAGCAAGTTTCTGGTTCTTCCTCTACATGGTTCGATGCCTACCATTAATCAACAAGAAATATTTGACCGTCCTCCACCTAACAAGCGGTAGGCATTTCTATATTATTAGTTTGTTTTTTCTTGAAGTTGTATGATGCCCTTTTCCATTAGCAACTAGCATCATCGTTTTTTTTTTTTCCTTTTTTTTCTCAGATGTATATTTTAACTATATATTGATAAGTAACATGAAAAATAAATTTTGTACTTTTAAACCTGCCTGTCTTACAATTATGATATCTCCTCTCGCTAATTTTCTTGTCATAGAAGTATAGAACTTGACTATATAATGACCAAATCATCCTGTAACGAACTAAGCATGAATGTTGTTTTTCTGATCACATTACCTGTAGCAAGGATTCATATTCCAAGGCAATGCAGGAGATATTGAATGATAGTTACACTGAGATTGGCATCCAAGATTCTTCTACTCTGTTGATTGAATAATCAAAATTATTCTTTATGGTCCTTTTGACATTTAAACCCTTTTATTTTCCCTATGTTTACTTATCTGTCAGGTTTGAAACATCATTGTTTGAATAGGTTAAACCTTCTCATGGTTAGATGGATTAAAGAGCAAGGATGATGCATTATATTTTTGGTTTGGATTTTTATTAATTCATATAATTTCTTTGTAAGATAATTTCGTATGAAACTATGTTTATGTTATCATGCTTTTTACTGCCAGAATAGAAATTCTGGAATTTCATGTGACATTAAAGATGGATTTTGTTTGTCAAGTGGCAAGTAGTTACTTCTTGGCCTAAGTGCTGTTTTGCTATGCTACTTGTCTTCATGGCCTCAAATTTATGCAACATATGGGTCCATAGATTTTTCTTTTCTGTACATTTCCAACTGGTTACCATGCTCACTGCAGTTTTAATTATTTTTTTCTTATCATTTTGTTTTGGTTTCTCTTTTATCTCCTTTTGAATTCTGGATATGCTTCTCCATATTTCAGAAAAATTGTTTTGGCGACAAATATTGCTGAAAGTAGCATCACCATAGATGATGTTGTGTATGTTATAGACTGTGGAAAGGCAAAGGAAACAAGTTATGATGCTCTTAACAAGCTGGCATGTCTTTTACCATCATGGATTTCAAAGGCATCAGCACATCAGGTATTTATTTATTTTCAAGAAGGTCTAGAGTTAATGGGTAATTCTCTATATTTATTCCATGTTTTGGCTAGTTTCACCCTTTACCAAGATTTTCTTTCTGACATGGTGCGACCATTTCAGAGACGAGGTCGTGCTGGCCGTGTGCAACCTGGAGTTTGCTATAGGCTGTATCCAAAATTAATCCATGATGCAATGCTTGAGTATCAATTACCTGAAATTCTCCGAACACCATTGCAAGAGCTATGCCTTCATATCAAAAGCTTGCAGCTTGGAACTGTGGGATCATTTTTGGCAAAGGCACTTCAGCCTCCAGATCCTCTTTCTGTTGAAAATGCGATTGAGCTTCTTAAAACAATTGGAGCTTTGGATGATGCAGAGGAGCTTACTCCTCTTGGTATCTTTTTTATTAATTGTTCTCTGACATATGATAGCTCTAGGATATCAACTGTTACCTGAACTGGTATTTTTGCAGGTCGCCATCTTTGCACTCTACCTTTGGATCCAAACATAGGAAAGATGCTTCTAATGGGGGCTATTTTTCAATGCCTGAATCCTGCTTTGACAATTGCAGCTGCTCTTGCACATCGTGATCCATTTGTCCTTCCAATAAATAGGAAAGAGGAAGCTGATGCAGCAAAAAGATCATTTGCTGGTGATTCTTGCAGGTTAGGCCACTATGCTAAGTCATCATTTCCCTTTTGAATTGCAAATTGAAATTAATTTTGATAGTGTTACTAACTGGAAAATATAAACTTTTTTACATTTAGTGATCATATAGCACTTCTTAAAGCCTTTGAAGGATATAAAGATGCAAAACGTAATGGAAGAGAAAGAGCATTTTGTTGGGAAAATTTTTTATCCCCTGTGACCTTGCAGATGATGGAGGATATGAGAAATCAGTTTATTGATCTGTTATCAGGCATAGGCTTTGTAGACAAATCACGGGGTGCTAGTGTAAGCTCTTAGTCTTATCTAATTTTCTTGCCATTCATAAACCCTTTTTCTGTCCCCCTTTCTTTCTTCTTTTTTCCTATAGCTATCCCTTTTCAAGCATTTTATGAGGTGTTCATTCACACTGTACTTACGCTGCTGGTTTTATCATAGTCTTTGCTTTAGTGTTTGTTTTTATCTTCAAAATGGTAGCTGTCTAATTGTGCTTATAGTTAAGTTCCATGTGTATTTTTATACAGGCTTACAACCAATACAGCCATGATTTGGAGATGGTATGTGCAATCCTTTGTGCTGGGCTTTACCCAAATGTTGTGCAATGCAAAAGAAGGGGAAAACGTACAGCACTCTACACTAAAGAAGTTGGAAAAGTTGACATTCATCCTGCGTCTGTTAATGCGGGGGTTCATCTCTTCCCTCTGCCTTACATGGTTTACAGTGAAAAGGTCAAAACAACCAGCATTTTTGTCCGAGACTCAACAAACATATCTGATTACGCTTTGCTTTTGTTCGGTGGTAATCTTATTCCTAGCAAAACGGGAGAGGGTATTGAGATGCTTGGAGGGTACCTTCATTTTTGTGCATCAAAGAGTGTATTAGACTTGATACGGGTAATCCCTCTTACGCTTTTCTTTCTCACAAAAAAGAAAAAGGAAAAAGGTTTTTATCCTCTGGATCTAGTTTAAGCAATGGATGAAGATTATAAAACATTTTTTAAATATAAAAATATATATATATTGATCTCTGTTTTATTTTATTTTATTATTATTGTTATTATTCTACAGAAACTGCGTGGGGAACTTGACAAGCTTTTGAACAGAAAGGTTGAAGAACCAGGATTTGATATTTCTGTGGAAGGAAAGGAAGTGGTGTCTGCTGTGGTTGAGTTATTGCACAGTCAAAATGTACGGTACTGAATTCGTACTCTTTTAACATTCTTTATAGTAGGACGTACTGCTTTTCTTTTTTATGTCATAATATAGCAACATGCAACTTATTAAGGCCGGCGCTGTAACCTAATATATTCAATATTCCTGTTAACATGTTGAAAGATTTTTTCATAGCAATTAAGGAAAAAAAGGGGAAGGGATATGTCCTAAGTTTTTTACTTATCCTGCTGTCCAACCTTCCAAAATCCGCCATCTACTCCATTTAAATGGTATACAGGGTCTTTTATATGCTTAAGGCCTATGTTATACAGATTCGAGTGAGTATCGGATACGTGTATGTGTCCGATATGAGTATACTCAATTTTCTAAGAAGTTTTTCTGTATATTTGGAGGATTATACCTCCATACTTGTATCCGAGTTTGTGTAGGACGTAAGTTTCAGATATGGATATTTTAAGGAAAATGAAGAGTCCGAATATCATAGCTTAAGGCAGTTCTGCTGATGATACCTTAGGCTGTGCCGAGGAGATTATGTATTTTAATTATTTCATTAATGGAAAAAAAAAATTACTGTCTTCGCTATCGTTTATGTTCCAATTGTAATTCTAGTCATATGAAACTGTTGCCACTGCAATTTACACCTTGTCACCTTGTGGATTTACATTTGCCGCTCAGCTCCTTTAGCTTTCAAGGTAAGAAAATGTTGAATCAACATTGTGATGGCCACTTATTACTTGTTCCCTTATGGATTTATATTTCCTGCTCAACTCCTTCACCTCTCAACCTAAGTTTTTAATCTACAATCTGACCCGAAACTTCTCTTAGCTTTGCTTGAACTTGGAATACTCTAGGAAACCATAGCTTTTAAGATTTATTGTTGGAATCCATATAGAAAGTTGTCATGGCAGCATCAGAGGGTGGGTCGTAGGGAGACATAGAGAGAGAAGATAACTCACTGTATTTCATCAACGTTGAGTGAAGTATAAAGATAAATGGAAACACTTTATAGAACAGGAAAAAGCTTTCAACAGAAAAGCTGTTTGAAATGAAAGTGAATATGAACAAAATGGTCAGTTATTCAATGGCAAGGCAAAGTTATACATGAAATTGTATTATGTTATATAGTTCAGTTTTAGTGACGTTAGGGAGAGAATCGGCAGAAAGTCTTTGAGGCTTCATTTATAATGAAAGATGATTGTCGTTGTCTAAAGTGTTCATTTGCAACGAGGAATGATCGTCGTCGTCAACATCCTTCGAAGGGTCGCCGCCTTGTGATGATGGGGATAAGGGGGCTTGATGATCATGCATATAAGTTGGAAGTTTTGATAAGGTTGCTCCAGGCTGAAGAAGTTTGATTACTTCTCCTACATTTGGCCTTTCCTTGCTAGAAAAACGTGTACACCATAATCCCACCATCAACAAACGCTTCATTTGATCTTTATCAAAATTCCCTTGCAATCTGCCATCGGCTGCATCAGGAATATTGCCAGCAAGGTGAAGCTGCCAGATCCAATTATGAATTGCACCAGGTTGACAAGGATCAGGTTTTCTCCCGGATGCAATTTCCAAGGCAACGGTTCCAAAGCTATACATGTCTGCTTCTTTGCTGGCATTGGGTTGCTCCAGATATTCTGGCGCTTGGTAGCCTGGTGTTCCTGGACCTGTCGATGTCTGACTCGTCCTCAAGCCGGTGAGCGTAGCGATCCCAAAATCACCAAGCTTGGCGGTGAAATATTTGTTTAACAGTATGTTTTCTGGTTTGATATCTCGATGGATCACACATTTCTCTGCGCCTTCATGAAGATACTGAATGGCCGAGGCCAAGTCCGTAGCTACCCTATACCGAATATGCCAAGGAAGTGTGGTTTCATTTCCATGAAGATGGCTCTCAAGGCTGCCGTTAGGCATGTATTCATAAACAAGAAAGAATTCATTATCTCCAAGACACCAACCGATGAACTTCACTACATTTCTATGTATTAAACGCCTTATAACCCTCAATTCATTGCTGAACTCACTCTCGGACTCGGCAAATATCTTCTTTACAGCAACTAATTCTTTACCTATGATTCCTTTATAAACACGTGCCGACCCGCCTTCGCCCAGTCTTCTATCATATGCAAAGTCGTTGGTAGCTGTATGTAGTTCTTCAAGTGAAAACTGTCTTGGTAACTCTTCTCCCTCAAGACTTCTGCCTACTGAAGTGCCAACCTGCTCTGTATTTGCTTGGCCATTTTGGGCTGCGTTCCTGGCTAATTTTCTCCATTTTAGCAGCAACCAGATTGCAACAAGGACAAGAACTAAAGTGGCCAAACAAACGGCCAAATTTAACCATGATTCAATGGTGTTATGGTCCGTGTACTGGTCTGTACTTGCAGAAATACCATTTGCTACCCTTTTGGGGAGAGCTTTCATAAATTTCATCAGATCAATATCAAAAACAGAAGGGAAGTTATCCTCAAAAACAGGGTTTTCATAGCGTGTTTGGAAGACACTCAGGATTTTGGTAGTGGCATTGTAAGTAATCGAGACATTAGTCAGTTTTCCACTTAGACGAACTTGACCGGCGGGAGTAGCTTTAAGCGAAGGTGTGACATTGGCATCACCTTCATAAAATGCGTTATTAGCTGCATCATTATCAAAATCAATGAAGCTAGATGATATTGAATGAGAAAACGGAAGAAAAATTCAGATAAAGATTATTATAAGAAAATCGCAATGAGCATTTAAATGGTGATGAAGACGCCATCTGAATGATTTATATGCAGACATTTTGCTCTGAGGGGAGGGCTGCTAAGAATGCTGATACATGGTTGATACATCAGATATCAGATGTTTAGCTTCCCTTGAGAAACTTTTCCATGTCACTGTTAAATAGTTGGAACGGAGAGAACAATGAGCTTATTTAATATAAATCCAAATGCAGCAAGTGGGAATTTCTTCTTGGAAATTCAGTTTGTGGAGCAGTAGTTTCCTCCTTAGCAATGGGAATTAACCTTGAAGATGTATAATATGATGAGCATGCAAGAATGTAAGCTAAAAAAGGTCAAAAGAGTTGCCAGAAACTTCCAAGAGAGAATCCTAAAAGAAATCATGTTAACCCCTTCCTAGTTTGTGTAAACTATTGCTGAAAAAAGACCAAAATGCATATGGCTTCCAGGCTACCATACAACCACAGCAAGACAAAGCTTCTTCTAGCATTTCATGAATCATGGTCACTTTTTCTGTTTTTTTTTTTTTTTTGGGGGGGGGATGAAATGATGTATAATTTACTTTATTTTCATTTCCAGATTGCCCTCAATTTAACAAATGTGTAATTTATCTCATTTTCAGGTTCTCCTCAATTAGACCCTGTTTGATTGATATTTTTATTATTTGTTTTTTGCTTTTTTACAATTTAAAGTAAAAAGAAAAAAATAAAAAATGGATTAAAAACAAATGACAAGTAGCGAAAAACAAAAATATCAATCAAACGGAGTCTTAATTAACTGAAATCGCTATGTTAAGCAATGTCTGAACCAAAACTTGAACCTCTGTTTCCTTTTTTACTTACCAAAGAAAAAAAATGTGAGTTTACTGTATATGAAATTGTTATATTAATAGTTACATTATAAAAATTTATCTATTATTAGTAGAATATGATCTGCTTTTGCTTCATTATAAAGTTTTAAAAAACAAAAAGTAGTGAAGTATAACAAAAGAGAGCCTGATAAATTTGGTTCAAACATTAAAAAATTTTGGATCTGCCCTATCCTAGCTAGATTTTCACATTTTGGCATGTTTTTTTTTGGGTGTTACATGAAGCTGATAAATTGCAGGGGATGGCAATGGCATAGTGTTGAATTATTGATGTAGCTGTCTTGTCTTTCCTGCTGAAATTTCCTAAAGCAAGACTATTCAAGCAAGGACCAAGAAAATCTGAAAAACACAATCAGTAATTAAGAGAAAAAAGTGTAGGGTTCTTAACATTATCTGTCTTAACTCTTTAACTAATAAGCAGATGATGCTTACCTTACAAACAAAGAAACAGGTTAGTAATAAGGGCAAAAGGAAATTGTAATGTATCATGGTTCCGAAAACTTCAGCACTATCAACCTATGTTACTCGGACTCGGGTACGAGTGTCGGACATGGATATATTCAATTTTTTCCAAGTATTTGGAGCATCCTTGGAAGATCATATCCCTATACCCATGTCTGTATATACGTCGGACACGGGTATTTCAAGAAAAATGAAAAATCGGAGTAATATAGCTATCAACATTCTCTCAGTTGTCAACTTGTAGAGGAGGTAAAGGGGCTGGATGATCATGCATATCATGTGGAAGCTCTGGCAATGGTGCTTCCAGTTGAAGAACTTTAATGACTTGACCTGCATTAGGCCTTTCCCTGTCATTAGGATTAGTACACCATAAACCCACCATCAACAAGCATTGCATTTCATTTTCATAAAATATCGTCAATCTTATATCAGCTGCATCAAGAACATTGCCATCAAGGTATAGCTGCCAAACCCACCTCAAGAGTCCACCATTTTCATTAGGCTTTCTCCCGGTTGCAATTTCCAAGGCCAGGATCCCAAAACTATACATGTCTGTTTCTTTGCGAGCTCTTTGTTCCTGCATATATTCTGGTGCTACATATCCAAGTGTTCCCACAACCATTGTTGTTTGAGTCCTGAGTCTCTGGTCCACGAGCTTGGCAACTCCAAAATCGCCAAGCTTGACAGTGAAATCTGTGTCTAGCAAGACATTAGCTGATTTGATATCTCTATGTAGGACGCATTGCTCGGCGCCTTCATGAAGATAGTGAAGAGCTGAGGCCAAACCCATAGCTATTTTGTACCTAACATCCCAAGGGAGTGTTGGTTTATTACCATGAAGATGAGTCTCAAGGCAGCCGTTTGACATGTATTCATAAACAAGTAACAATTCGTTTTGATCATGACACCATCCGATGAACCTTACCAAGTTTCTATGTATCAAACGGCTTATAATCTTGAGTTCATTGATGAAGAAACCTTCGGATTCGGCAAATATTCTTTTTACTGCAACTAAGCGTTGATCGTCTAATGTTCCTTTGTAAACATGTGCAGACCCTCCTCGGCCCAATCTTCCATCATCTGAAAAGCCATTGGTAGCTTTAAATAGTTCTTGGTATGAAAATTTTCTTGGTAAACCTCCTCCTTCAAGATCATTGTACCCAGAATTGCAACGGTGTAGTCCATTTGCACGACCATTTTTTGCTACATTCTTACCAGACCTCCTTTTCAGCAGTAACCAACCTGAAACTAGACCAAGAACTAGAAAGACGAAACAAATCGAAACAAGAACGATTACATATGTCATCCTCCATTTCTTTTTACCATGGCTTACATCCTCTTCCTTGCCTTTGGCATCCAAATTTGAAGTGAAGTCCCATGATTTAATGGTGTGATACTCCGTGTACTCGCCTGTACCTGCTGAAAATCCAATTGTAACCCACTCTGGGAGAGTTTTTTTCAAATCAATCTGACAAGAAAGGGAAGAATTACCCATAAAAACAGGGTTTCCATCGTATGTCCAAAACACACTCAGGTTTTTGGTAGTGGCATTATAAGTAATCCAGACATTAGCTAGTTTTCCACTGTTTGAACCAGCATGCCATGGGGTACTGATAACTGATGTTAATGAGTTATTGTTGATCCCCACATGCTGATATGGTGGATCCCAATATCCATCGAAATAGCTATCAAACTCAACCATGATGATGTGATTTTGGGATGTGGCAAGCCTGGTAGTTGAGTTTAGTAATCCAAAAAATCCACCAGCCGAGTTTGGTGGTATTTGATAGCCGACGGGAGCAAGGAAAAAGGCAATGCCATCTCCATAAAACTTGTCATTTTGAGTATTAATGATGAATGAGAAATGTGTAGTGAAGTCTGCAATTGCCATTGTAGACGAGTTCCAAAGGTGGAAATGGTCGGCATAGATAGCCCTGCCAACACGACATAGATAATCTACTCGGTTGAGTTCAATGGCTCCATTTAAAACTGTGGCATCACCTTCATAAACAACGTTACTAGTATCGGGATCAAAACTGGTTATGTTAAAAGAAAATGAGTGAGCAATGGGAAAGAAAAGATGGAAGAAAATAAGGAGAAAACTCGAATTAGCATTCATCTGGTAAAAAGGCAAGAGGTAGTAATTTGGTTGCAGATCAAGAAATAGATATCTTGTTGCCCTCAGAATTTGAAATTGGCCATTGTTATATAAACCGAAAGTTTATGTTTTGAACAAGGGAGCTGCCATGGATGAAATCTACGACAGAGGCAGCTCTGGCCTATTTGGATGTCCTTAATGTTGTGCGGAACTAAAACGAGATTACTAAAACCGATAAAAAACACACTGAAAAAACATCGATAATTTTACGTGGTTCGGCCAATATGCCTACGTCCACGGGAGGAGGAGCAAAGCTTTGTATTTATCGGAGATGGAGTATTACACGAGATACGTATTACAAGTGCTCTCTATAGCACACACTCAACCGGGAGGGGCTCTCTCTAGAGCTCTCACATCTCTACCGGGAGGGAGCTCTTGGAGCTCACCTTTGGAGCTCTCCAACTCTATGGAGCTCTTGCTCACTTGGAGCTCTCTAGCCTCACAAGGAGCTAATCTGCTCACTACTCCTCTTGCTCTCTAGAACAAAGGGACTAATGCCTATTTATAGGCAATTCATGGTGTGTGAACACACCAGACACCAGCCACCAGCCACCATAGTATTTCTACAAAGGCTGCCAAGCTTCAACAATTTCTGCCCAAGTGCATGCAGCAGCAAATGTTGAAGTTGCCAATGTTGACAAAGGTTGGTAGGCTTCTTTTGTGGACTTTGAGCCACAATTCCAACAATCTCCACCTTGGCGAAAATCCACCGAAAGAATTCGCTAAGATTGATTCTTCCATTTCTCCTTCAGGTTTCATACACACCATTACACACATTAGGGCACCTACTGCATTGGCATATGGAACATGATCCATTTTTCTCTTCTCACCATCTGTACTTGGTGACATCAATGCACTGAGTTTGAAATGTGCCGCTAAAGGAGTACTTACAGATTTGGTCTTATCATTAATGCCAAATCTCTGAAGTACTTTGCTCAGGTACTGAGCCTGGGTCAATTTGATTACACCATTTTTTCTATCTCTGCTGATTTCCATCACAAGAATTTTCTTGGCTTCTCCAAGATCCTTCATCTCGAACTCTGAGCTCAGTTGAGCCTTCAGCCTGTCGATCTCCACCTTGCCTTTTTCAGCAGATAGACAAATGATCCATCTTGAAGTTTCCGGAAATAAACACAGTGATCAAATTGACTGCGTGTGTACTTTTCATCCTGTCATGAAACAGTCCAACCGTTTGTACAGCTGTCGCGGGATTATTTCAGACCATACAGTGACCGGTTCAACTTGCTTTTCTAGTCTTCACGACCGGGGACTCCAAAACCATCTGGTTGAGTCATATAAATTTCCTCCTCTAAGGAACCATGGAGGAATGCAGTTTTTTACATCAAGTTGAACTAACTCTAGGTCATACTGTGCTACTAAAGCCAATAAGATCCGAATAGATGCATGCTTAACAACAGGTGAAAATACCTCATTGTAGTCTATTCCTTCTTTTTGAGCGTAGCCTTTGGCTACCAGTCTGGCTTTGTATCTGATGCTGTCTTTGCCGGTAGCACTCTCCTTTTTGGCAAAGACCCATTTGCACCCAATTGATCTTTTGAGTGTTGGAAGTGGAACCAACTTCCAAGTCTGATTCTGATGAAGTGATGTCATCTCTTCATCCATCGCCTTCTTCCACTAGGCATGCTCTGGGCTGTTTACAGCTTCTTTGTAATTGATCGGGACATCATCATCAATTACTGGAAGGGCGTATGCCACCATGTCTGTGTACCGAGCAGGTTTTCGATATGTCTTTTCGGTCTGCTGGTGGCAACTGATTCAGGTTGCTGAAAGATTTCCGGTGATGACTCCTCCACTTCAGTTAAGGTGTCATCAGATTCTGGTTCAGATTCATCGAAATTTTGACCAGCATCTTCTGATTCAAACTCCACCTGCTTTAGAGAATCATGGTTCTCATTCTCTGGAGTTGACAGTTTCAGCATTACAGATTCGTCAAAGGTAACATCTCGGCTTACGATGACTTTCTTTGACTCAAGGTTCCACAGTCGGAATGCCTTTACTCCTTCACTAAAGCCCAAGAAGACAGCTTTCTTGGCTCTAGGATCCAGTTTTGATTCACTTACGTGAAAATATGCTGGGCATCCAAAAATACGAAGCCGATCATAATCAGTGGCAGAATGTCCGGACCACACCTCTATGGGATTTTTCCCATCAATTTCAGTGGAGGGTAGTCAGTTGATAATGTGGGAGGCGTACAATAAAGCCTCCGCCCAAAATGCTTTGCTCAAGCCCGACTGGGATAACATGCAGCGAACTTTATCAACCAAAGTTCGGTTCATCCTTTCTGCAACTCCATTCTGCTGGGGAGTGCCAGGAACAGTGAAGTGTCGGATTATCCCATCATTTTGTGAGAGGCTGCTGCTCTGCCTGTCACAGTTTCTCCGTCAAGGAGATACAGATTTCCCTTTATAGAACCCTTCATTGCTAAGAATGCTCCACGTACAACTCTCAGGACTCCATTCTGAATGGTCATCTTGTAACCATTTGAGTCTAAAAACCCCAGTGATATGAGGTTCTTCTTGAGATCAGGGACGTACCTTACATCTGTAAGTTGTCTGATTGTACCGTCATGCATTTTCAGTCGGATCGTTCCGATGCCTCTAGTGTGACAAGTATTGTCATTGCCCATAAGGACAATCCCTCCTTCAAACTCTTGATAGCTTGAGAACCACTCTCGGTTCGAACACATCTGGTATGAACATCCGGAATCCCTTGATTGGAAGGATGTATCTCCACCTAAAACTGTGAAAGCAGAGTCTTCTTCTCTATCAGTCTTTTGAGCAACTATCACAATCGACCTCTCTTGTCAGGACAGCCTTTCCTCTAGTGTCCAACACTAGGCACACTCGTCGCTCTTATATGTTGATGATACTTTTCCTAGACAAGATCTTCATCCATCTATCGGTCCTTCGCGGATTAACAGGATTCTTCTCCTAGATAGGATATCCACCGCCTACTGGACTGGACTGGACATGATCTTCACCGTCTACTGGTCCTTCGCGGATTAACAGGATTCTTCTCCTAGATAGGATATCCACCGCCTACTGGACTGGACTGGACAGGATTTTCACCTCCTACTGGACGGGATCTTCACTGTCTACTGGTCCTTCGCGGACTCACATATCCAGTACTTCGCACTGCCACATGCCAAAGTTACGTGGTGCCATCAAATTTCTCCACCTCGAACTTTGCAGTGGTCATCGAGTTCTTTCTGATGTAAGAACTTGATGGTGCGCTGCTGGTTGTTTCAGTTGTCTCTAACGATTCTGCCATGGTAATAAAACAAAATTACCAACTTAGAGTTTTTCCCTTATTTGTATGGAAAAACGGATGCCGTGGTTGAGTCCGGAATAGTCGAAATAGCCAGGATCGGGTCCAACTGTGTAAATTTTGGACACACGGTGAATATTCTGCGAATATTCTGCTGCAGGTGGCTCGAAATGGACTCGGTTTAGCTCAACCGGCTCGGAAAAGTCTCGGAATAGTGTTCTGAAACGGCTCAAAAAAATGGCTCGAAAAAGTTGGTCGGAGCTGCGGCGGCGCGTGGGGCGCGTGGAGGCAAGGAGGTGACCGGCGCGTGGGGCGCGTGTGGCACGTGAGGTCCACGCGTCTTCAACCTCTGGATGGCGCGTGGGCGCGTGCGGCGCGTGGGCGAGTGAGGCCCACTCGCGATTCTTCTGGCGGCGCGTGTGGGCGCGTGCGGCGTCTTCTGGCGCTCCGGTTGATTCTGCTGCACTCCTATCAACGACCTCTTCAACCTGGTATTTTCAAAACACAAATTGGAGCACTTTTGAAAAACGGACAGAATCGAGCAAACTCGGTTTTACGTAAAATTTGGCTCTGATACCAATTTGTTGTACGGAACTAAAACGAGATTACTAAAACCGATAAAAAACACACTGAAAAAACATCGATAATTTTACGTGGTTCGGCCAATATGCCTACGTCCACGGGAGGAGGAGCAAAGCTTTGTATTTATCGGAGATGGAGTATTACACGAGATACGTATTACAAGTGCTCTCTATAGCACACACTCAACCGGGAGGGGCTCTCTCTAGAGCTCTCACATCTCTACCGGGAGGGAGCTCTTGGAGCTCACCTTTGGAGCTCTCCAACTCTATGGAGCTCTTGCTCACTTGGAGCTCTCTAGCCTCACAAGGAGCTAATCTGCTCACTACTCCTCTTGCTCTCTAGAACAAAGGGACTAATGCCTATTTATAGGCAATTCATGGTGTGTGAACACACCAGCCACCAGCCACCATAGTATTTCTAGAAAGGCTGCCAAGCTTCAACAATTTCTGCCCAAGTGCATGCAGCAGCAAATGTTGAAGCTGCCAATGTTGACAAAGGTTGGTAGGCTTCTTTTGTGGACTTTGAGCCACAATTCCAACACTTAATGCCGCTTCCGATTCTCATAGGAATAAACGAACACTAACTCGACATGTAGACACGTGAACACTGTACAAAGTTCAGAATATTTTCTAGCATAAAGTATAAACCAAAGCAAGAGGCAATTTGTCTTTTGAAATTTAGCTTTTTTTTTCATGCAGGAACTCAACTAAAAGAGTTAAAGGTAGGTAGCTGCCGCAGTGCATTAACAGAATGAGGAATGGAGCTCAACATAAGCTTGAATCAAAATGTAAAAATTCTTGTAAATCTCCTTCCAAATTTGACAAAATATTGCTGAAGTAAAGAAAAGAAAAAACCATGGCTCCAAATGCAATGGGACAAAACCAGTTTCTCCCCACTTCTCCTAGGTCCATTACTTTTTTATTGGCAAGTGCTTGTCTATGTCTGAAAATCAGAATAACCAACCGGTTAAACTGACTGAACTTACAATGTTTTTGCTCAAATGTCTGACTAAACTACACTCATTGGATTAACTATCTATGATATCCAATTATCCAAAAAATCTTTGGATTTTTATATGTCTCCATCTTTGCTACTGACTATATCCAATTAATTTATTCATTTATGTTTGTACGACTCTGATGCTGCTATTGTTGTGCGGCCTCCTAGCTGGCTCCTGCTCAACCAAGAAATTGATATAGCTGAACTGAGTTCATGAAAAATTCACCCTTGATTAAAAAAGAAAGGTAGAAGAATTCTGCAGGTTGTATATCCTTGTTAAGTTAGATGTGTTTGTTGGAGACATGCAGGAAACCATAATAGATTTATAATTTTCAAGTTAGCCACAGGCAAAAGAGAAAAATATACATTTTTATTTTGTTGAAAAAGAATTCATTCCATAATTTACATGTGAAAATTGCAAAAATAATTAAACTATCAAATTATATATAGCATTGCTAGTATGCATAGAGAAAGAAGGAAATATGAAGAAAAAAGAAAAACAACATGAGAAAATATTTGAGAACTATCAAATGAATGGGAATTTTGGCTTTTAGAATTTTCATATCTACACCTTTGGCCCTTATTAAATGAATACTAAAAAAAAATGATATATCTTAAAACCGATGATGAAAAAAATTGGATTGGATTGGATGGATTAGTTTGTTGAATTGATTCAGAATCAATAAACTATTCGATACAGTAATATAAAACCGGCAATTTATTGAACCAATAGAAAATTGATTTAACCTGTAAAAAATAGATAATTATAATCGATGAAATTTGAAATTTGAATCTTTTAATTTTATATTAAAGATCATACCATTAAGTCAAATGCATATTTTTATTAATTATTTACTATATTTAGTATTTATTTAGCATTAAATTTTCTAGTTCAATCGACCGGTCCAAAAAATCTTACCAATTTGACTTCTAATTCAATTTTTTTAACCTTACTCAAATCCTATTGTTGATAGAGTTGCTAAAATCCACAAATAAGTTTATAAAATTGTGTTAGCTATGTTAGCTTTGAATTAATCTCAATTTTGAAATGATAAAATCTTAAACTTAATTAACTTGAGAATAAATATTTTCAATTTAAGTATTATTTTTTAAAATCTTTTTGAAGATACTTTGGAGAATACTAAAGTGTATTTTGAACTCCTTAGCTTTCCAAAAAATACATGTTCTTAATAGTGTTTTACTATGCAGAATAGTTTTTACTATGCAAAATAGTATTTTACTATGCAGCACTGTAGCAACGGTTTCATAATAGTATTTCACTATGCAGCGCTAAAGCAAACGGTTGCATAATAGTATTTCACTATGCAGAATTATAGCAAACGGTTGCAGAATAGTATTTCACTATGTAGAACTGTAGCAACGGTCGTATTTCACTATGCAGTACTATAGCAAACGGCTCTTTTCCATTCCAAACTATAAATAAGTGTCTCCAATGCTTCTAAGAGCAAGAAATACCAAGAAAAAAAATCATACATCAAGAGAGAAAGATCAAAGCTATATTCTTCATATTTCTCAAGTTTTCAAAGCTTAATTCTCATATTCTTCTTGTATTCCTTTGTTGAAATCATCATTGTTTAGTCTCTAATTTTTATGCTAAACCTTGTAAATACCTAGTCTACTAGAGAGTCATTTTGTTTACACAAACACCTTGTAAAAAAAAGAGGTTCTATCTTAGCCTACAAAAAGATAAGGCGAAGAGGTTTCTATCTAAGCCTACATAAAAGATAGGGATTGTGAAGGTTATATCTTGTCATTGAAAAAGTAGCAATTCAAGTTAGTGGATTGGAAACTTCTTGGCAAGTGAGGCTAAGGGAGAGGACGTAGGCACGAGGCCGAACCTCTATAAATCGATTGTGTTTGATCTTTTTTCCTTACTCTCTTTACTTTTTTTATTTGCATATTTACTTGTCATATTGAGTTTATTGTTTAAATTTCTCAATATTATTATTTGTGCTTTAATTCAGCAATTATTTTTAAGAAATCAATACCCTCTCTTGATTTTATCACCACAAAAGCTAACAATTAGTATCAGAGCTTTGGTCTCTTTTGTAGGTCTAACAATCTTGAGAAAAGATAATTTTCAAAGCTCAAGAATGATGCAAAGTGGTGAGAATATCCTCAAGGCCCCCAAGTTGGATAAACATGAGTTTTTGGCTTGAAAATTGAGGATGAGAGCTTTTTTAATGGCAAATGACATGGGAGCTTGGATTATGGTCAATGATGGTCTTGGAACTCACTCAAATGATAAAAAATTCATGAAAAGATTGCAAGATGATGCAAAAGCCATGAATTTTATTTATGAAGCACTTAATGATGACAACCTCAACTTAGTTTCCTCTTGTGCTACTTCCAAAGAAATATGGGAAAAACTTGAGCAACTTAATGGAGAAAAGAAAGAGAAAATTATCCAAAATGAAATGTGTCTCATGGCTCTTAAAGAACCCGAGGCATCCTCTAGCTCTTGTGATTCAAATTTTTATTTTTGATGAATTGCAAAATGCATATAATGATTTATTTTTTTAATTTGAGAAAATGAATTTGAAATGTAAAAAGATGATTTCAAAACTTAAAATAGAAAATGAATTTTTGGTAAAAACAAAGGATGATTTGGAAAAACAAAATGAGAAATTTAAAATGAATTTTGAAGCTTGCCAAAAGAAAAACAAAATTTTAGAAAAAGAGAATTTAGAATTGAAAATAAAAATTGAAAGCTTGAAAAATAAAAAAACAGAGTTTTATTGAAAAATCTTTACACTTGAAAATGACCAAATGTGCTTATTGTAATTATCATGGTCATTCTACACATACTTGTCCTATTAAGAAAAAGATTCCATATAGAGTTAGGCAAGTATGGGTTCCAAAAGGAACAATAGACTTAGTAACTAACTCTCAAGGACCTAAAGCAATTTGGGTACCAAAATTCAAATAATTGTCTCTTGTAGGTGTGTTAGAGCAAGGAGGAACAAAATGCTTTAATTGTATGCTCTAGGCACACACAAAAATGGAAGATGGGTAACCTTTTTGCTTAAAAGCTTTTTGGATGAAATAATTTGGTTGCCTATTCAAGTTTAAATTGATTGATGTTTGAATTTTTTTTTTATATACAATGTGTTTTATTGATTACATGTTTTGAATTACATAAATATGTTATTTTCTTTGATCTTGAGTGCTAAATGTTAATATTTTTTTGATTGATGAAATTAATGTTGTGCTTAATTTATTGAGATTTTGTTATTGGAGCATGAGTTTAAACATGACCTTATGCATAAATGTTTAATTTTTATGGTATCATGCTTTAAAAAAATTTGTTATATGCTTGAATGAATAAGTTGTATTTATGCACATCTTCAGAGGGAGCATACAAAGCTTAATGAATTTGAGATTTCGAGTTTTACATTGAAAATCATTTTTGCAAATCTTCTAATGTGAAAATTTGTTTTAGTAAGTTCTTAATACTTTTGACTAATTTTGACTTTATTGTCTCAAACAAAGAATTTTATCATCTCAATTTCTTTTCAAGAAAATACGGGGTTTGAAAAGTTGACTTTTTGATTTTCTTGTTTCTAAAACCAAATGATCACTTGAACAATTATGTTTTATCATTTGAAACTTGTTGGTATCGATATTGCTCTGAATTCTTCAATTCTATAATTTCTCAATCTTGATTGATATCATTTCTTGACTCATCACATGATTATAACAATTGGTATATTGATGAGTATTTTACAAATCAATTCATGATTAAAATATTGATATGTATTTTCTCATTGTGCTTATATGTATAAAAGAACAATTGGTGTGCTTATAGAATGCATAATCTTGAAAATTATCTTGAAATATAATCTATCTTTGTGCATTATGCATATAAATTTTAGATTGTGATGAACTCCTTGATTTTTATTGAAATACATTGATTGTTTCTTCATCTATTGTTTGGTCAAGATATATGCTTATGAGATTATTGTCTTAGCTTGACATTATATGCTTAAATTTTTTTTTTGGTTAAATGCTTAATGGTTCTAATTAATAATATTTCTTAAAATTGATATCATTTGTACTTAATTAATTTTATTTATTAACAATTGGTATCATTTTGAGCTTAATAAATATATTTTCATAACATTTGATATCTTGATACTACTAACGAATATATTTTCCAAGAATTTCTCTAAGTCTATGCAAGGTAAATGGTGATAAAGCTTATCTTAGTGGAAAACCTACACTTGTATTTCAAAAACAAGCAAACAAAGCATGACATCTTCATCAAGATCAAGCCTAGTACATCAAGGACTTGCTCAAACATTTAGTATGAAGGATTCAAAGTCAAATGAGCATATCAATAAAGCTTGGTAAGAATGGAGGTAAATGTTAACCCTATGCTATACAAGCTCATATCTATTGGTATTAAAATGACATACATGAGTTGAATAACACTTGGTATCTATTAATGTCATGTATACTTGAAAAGTTTACCTTGTATGAATCCTTGAACATGTCTATGAGTTAAACATCTTGATATTTCTTGTTTTAACAATTGATATCTTTGATCTCTACAAGCTTTGACTCATGGTTAATAATCTTATGACTTGATATTCTTATGCATGTTCATTGATTAAGGCTCCATTTGGATGGAATGTGAGATTGACTCCAGTGAGATTAAAAACAGCGGTGAAGGTGAGATTAGTTACTGTAGTGATGAGATTAAAATTAGCGGTGAGATATGTGTTTGGATTCAAAAGCAGCGGTGGCGGTGAGGTGAATTATAATTAAAAGAGAAAATAACCATTAAGGACATTAAATTAAAATTTGTATATAATAAAAATTATAACATATTTGAGGAATTAATAAATTAAAAAAAAAAAAAAAAATTATATTTACACATTTAAAAATAAAAAATAATATTAAATGATTATATAAATAATTTATTTAAAATAGTAATTATATCAATGATTTATTAAATAATTATAAATTTATTTTAAATAAATAAAACATAAACAATAAATAAAAGTAAAATTAAAAAAAAAAAGAATGTGGGTAAAATGGAAAATAACACCTCCATTGGAAATTTTTTTTCCCATTGGACCTTTTCCAACCAGTGAAGTTTTTTTCTTCCACTGGTGGCCAGCTAGACATTTTACATTGGGCTCATGCTATCCAAATGGATAGCTCAGTGCGTTTACATGAATAAAGGTGCTTCATCGCACCGTAACCGTAACGACGCTTCGTTGAAAACCAAATGAAGCCTAAGTTAAACCATCTTTTTTAACAACAATTGGTATATACCACTTTATGCTTACTTACTTGCATATATTTAAATTGGGTGTATTGCTATATTTTTATCTTTTTGTTTATCAATTGACATGAAAATATTAACAATTGGTATATTGTTGTGAACTAACATTTAGTAATAACAATTGATATGATGGTTTGCTTCTTAATTGCTCAATTGGTTTGCATGTCTAATTCATAATGAGTTTATATTTTTCATATGTATGATTATTCTTATGTGTGCTTAAATGACTTCCATATGTATGATTGTTTGATTATGAGTATTATGCATAACGATAACAATTGGTATTTGTTTTAATAATAATTGATATTTTTTTTTACTCAAGATCTTGAGACTTTGTGCTTAAATGATTTCAAATGAATACATTATTATATTGAACTCTTGATTGAACTTCGTTGTCTATTTTTAACAAATTGGTATTGAATTTCATTGCTTAACATTTGGTATATATGATTGTGTTTCTCTTGTTGTATTGTTCTTAGCTTTAAATTGATCTTCTTTTTGATATAACAAAAAGAGGGATAAGTTTCATATGGACAAATTTGCTTTAAATGAAACAAAATTGAAAGAATTAGATGAAAAGCAAAAAGTGAGAGAATTTTCATATATGCTTAAATATTTATATCTTATGAATATGAACTCTATTGGAAATTATTCTTAAATGTTTTTGGATATTGTGGTTTGAAAGTGTCATTGTTTGTTATTGCAAAGTTGAAAAGAATGTTTTTATTAAGGGGGAGCTTTTATTGAAAATCTTTATTTCTTAAATAATTTAAGGGGAGTTTTTACGAGCAAATTTATCTTAAGTTTTGTCATATCAAAAAGAGAGAGATTGACAGATTGTTAGCTATCTTAGTTTTGAATTAATCTCAATTTTGAAATGACAAAATCTTAAACTTAATTAGCTTGAGAATAAATATTTTCAATTTAAGTATTTTTCTTGAAATCTTTTTGAAGATACTTTGGAAAATACTAAAATGTATTTTGGACTCCTTAGCTTTCTAAAAAATACATGTTCTTAATTGTGTTTTACTATGCAGAATAGTTTTCAATATGCAGCACTGTAGCAACGATTTTAGAATAGTATTTTACTATGCAGCATTATAGCAAACGGTTGCATAATAGTATTTCATTGTGCAGAACCATAGCAGCGGTCGTATTTCACTATGCAGTACTATAGCAAACGGTTTTTTTCCATCCCAAGCTATAAATAAGTGTCTCCAACACTTCTAAGAGTAAGAAATACCAAGAGAAAAAATCATACATCAAGAGAGAAAGATCAAAGCTATATTCTTCATATCTCTCAAGTTTTCAAAGCTTAATTCTTATATTTTTCTTGTATTTATTTGTTGAAATCATCCTTGCTTAGTCTTTAATTTTTGTGCTAAACCTTGTAAACATCTAGCTTACTAGAGGGTCATTTTGTTTACACAAACACCTTGTAAAAGGGAGAGGTTATATTTTAGCCTACAAAAAGATTGGGGGAAGAGGTTTCTATCTAAGCCTACATAAAAGATAGGGATTGTGAAGGTTATACGTTGTCCTTGAAAAGGTAGCAGTTCAAGTTAGTGAATTGGAAACTCCTTGGCAAGTGAGGTTAAGGGAGAGAACGTAGGCATGAGGCCGAACCTCTATAAATCGATTGTGTTTGATCTTCTTTCCTTGCTCTTTTTACTTTCTTTATTTGCATATTTACTTGTCATATTGAGTTTATTGTTTAAATTTCTCAATATTATTATTTATACTTTAATTTCGCGATTATTTTTAAGAAATCAATTCATTCCCCTCTTGATTTGATCATCCAAAAAGCTAACAAATTGTAACATGATTATTACATTGTCACATTTTTATTTAGTAATTATGATAATTTTTTATTTTTAAATTTCATTATTTGTAAGGATATATATATATTTTTAAAAAAATTTATGCATAATACAAGAAAATGTTTATTTTAAGTACAAAACTTTACATTCAACTTCTAACCTCATACTTTGAAGTTTAATTTTTTTTAAAAAAATAATTTTATTTACATTATTTTATATGAGTATATACTATGACTATAATTGTATAAAATTAAAATTGAAGGACCAAATTAGAAGATTCTTAAAATTTGAGGGTATTTAGATTTCAACTAAAACCTCTTGTAAGTTGTAACTCCGCTTCCCTCTCTGGTTCAAGGTCCGGTTCGGCCACAAAACAAAAACTGAACCCCCTCCAACCAGAACCGAACACTCTTTAATCGGCGGCGGGGGTTTAGAAAACAATCCAAAACCCTAAAAACCTTAAAGAAACCCAAATCCAGAAATTTTCCTCAAATTTTCATGTCCCCCCTTAATCGGACCCGAAGATCAACAAACTAAAACCCAAAATCAATATGGGTCGACCTGAGCCCTGCGTTCTGTTTTCTCAGACTTTCGTTCACACTCACTTGGACGAATACGTCGACGAGGTAACTCTTTTTCTTGGTGTGAATTCTTTCTTTCCTTTTTTGGCATTTTAACATATGATTTTTATGAATTGGGGTAGCAAGGAAGAATTAAATAGTCAATTCTTTGTGGTAATTCAGGATTTTTTTGAAATGATTGATTGGTTTTTGTTTTATTAATTGAATGGAGTATTACATTTAATTTTTTTTTTATTGTTTTATTTTAATTTCTTGTACTTTTTTTAGGTATTGTTTGTTGAACCAGTCGTTATAACTGCGTGTGAGTTCCTCGAACAGAATGCATCCTCCGCTTCTCAAGCTGTATTGCTTGTTGGGTATGTTGAGCTAGTAAGCTTCTTACAGTTTTTACAGTTATTTTTCTCATGAGAAATGTTCCTTTGCATGGTAATGGTGGTGTTATCATTTTGATTTCTTTATGTGATATAATTGAATTATGGGTCATTAGAAGCTAGGAAGTAGGAATACAATTGACATACCCGTCTCGTGAAATATAGTACATTGTTTTGTTGGTATGATGTAGTTCAGTAGTTGAGATTTGAATTTGGCACTTACATTATGTTTGGTTGGAGGGAAGGAACAGGAAAAAGAATGGGTATGGTAAGGAGAGGTTAATTGGGAGGGACTTGTTCCTCCTTTAGTCCTTTGGTCGAATCAAAATAAATTTAAGGAAAAGGACTGTTGAACGATAAATTGATTGACTTGTTTTAATAGGTTGAGATGAGACTTCTCCTCTTTCTTTTCTCCCATTTATTGATTGCCAATTCATCATTTTTCTGCTTTTGTCCAATTTCCCTCATCCAAATAGTGACAGTGTTTCTCTCTCCCCTTTTCTTTTCCTGGCAATCTTTCTTCTTTCCCCTTGCCTTCCTATCAAAGGATCTTTAGCATTAAAGTCTTGCATAACTTGCATGAGATATCTTGTTTCACATGATACATGTGGAGTTTTGAATTTTTTAAATGACAGATTCGAAATCTGAGACTTTGTTGATTAGAAACAGTATTGGTGCATCATAAATATGTCATTTTGTATATAGTTTCATTAGTATGAGACATTATCACATTAATAACAAATTTCAGCATGTGTTCCGATGTTGGGGTTAGTGACATGCTAGTAGAAAAGATGTTCATTATTTTAACTGTTGCAATTTCATATTTTTGGCTATTGGGCTTCTCATTATTTGGAATATTGATGTTCGAGGTTTTGGAAATCCTAATTTTCTATGCTGTAATTTGTACAGGGCCACTTCACCTCCTTCATTTGCTTTGGAGGTGTTTGTTCAGTGTGAGGGAGAGACGAGATTTAGGCGCCTCTGTCAGCCTTTTCTATATTCCCATTCTTCATCAAATGTGCTTGAAGTTGAGGTGATTCTACAATTTTGTACATTAGGATTTATTTGAATTCTGAATTTCAATTTTTTCAGTTTATGTTGTCTCACTTATCCATTGGTTTATGTAAGCACACATGTGTATCCATATACATGTATTTATGTACACCTATAGCTTGATTGATGCATAATAAAATGTTTTAAAAAGAATGAAATAACAAATATTTTTGGGAATTTGCTAGCATCAGCAATTTGATTGATGCAGTATGCAATTTAACAGTTTGGTAAGGCTGCAAAGAGCATTTTAATATCTTTAGTATACTGTTCGTGGAAATATTCCTTGCATATGGTTAATCCTGGATATGTTCAGTTCCGGTTATCTTCTCATCTCCTATTTGTAATTACCTCTCCTTTATTTAAAATTTTTTAAGCTTCCTAGCTTTGCATCTCGGTCTGCCTTTATATTGTGAAAGCTATATGCTAACACCACATTTGTTTAAAATTGTACTGTGATTTTCTGCAGGCCGTTGTAACCAATCATCTGGTTGTAAGAGGTAGCTACCGGAGTTTAAGCTTGGTCATATATGGAAATACAGCAGAGGATTTGGGGCAGTTCAACATTGAATTTGATGATAGCTCTCTAACTAATCTTGTTAGCTCTGCTGACGGAAAGCTTGAAGACCTACCTCTTCCATTACGCGCATTTAATCGGACATTTGAGGAATCTTTATCTTCTCTGAGTGTTTTATCTTTACCAGTAGTCACACTAGATATATCAGTAGAGATTAAGCAATTACTTCAGCTAATGTTGAAAATTTTGGAATTGCCAAACCTTGGTTATGCAGTACATAAAATTGTCAGTACTGTAGCATTAGCAGCTGCTTCTCTTATAACCTTTGACTTAGATTCTAATACAATCAATCAGAAGCATCTTACGTCAGGAAGAAACCAAGATTTTAAGGAGTTGGACCATGGTATTAGTGAGGCCAGAAAAGAGCTGCTTGAGCTCTATGAGGCTCTTCAATGTATATCCATGAATGGATCCTCTGAATCATTGACAGAGTGCAGCTTTATGGAGTCTGATGCTGATTTGGCTTCTTCCAAACAGTTGGTGGAGATTTTATCACCATACTTTCATTTCAATAGGAGCTCCTCTAGTTTTGGGCATCACCAGCTCTCAGAGGTAATTGAAATAGAGGCTATTTTACTTGTTATATCATCTATTTGCATTCCTTCTTGAATTTAAAGATAGAAAATTACTTTAGTATAAAGTGAAAGCTCATCCATATTCGATATGCTATCTTGATTTACAGAGTAAGAATGTCATCTTGGGGTTGAACGTGGCTCTTTTCTTGTGCTCCAGTAAGGAGAGCTGCTTTCACTTTGTCAACTGTGGGGGAATGGATCAGCTTGCATATCTTTTTGATCACCAGATGCAGAAATCTACTGCCATTACATTGTTGCTACTTGGAGTTATTGAGCAGGCTACTCGACATTCTGTTGGGTGTGAGGGATTCCTTGGTTGGTGGCCTCGTGAAGATGAAAATATCCCTTCTGGCACTAGTGATGGTTACAGTCACTTGTTGAAGTTGTTACTGCAAAAACCACGACACGATGTTGCTTCTCTAGCAACTTATGTCCTTCATCGACTTAGATTTTATGAAGTTGTTTCGAGATACGAGGTATGCTTTTAAAGTTGGTTGTTCATTTTTGCTTGTGCAGTTGTTTATATCTGAGACAATCTTGATATCACTTGCTTGTAATTTTATTCTTTACCAGTGTGAAGTCTTATCCATACTGGGTGGCCTCTCTGCTACTGCTAAAGGGACTAGTGTTGCTTCAAACAAGCTCATAGGTGTTGGATCACTACTTAAAAAGCTCCTGGTCAGTTGTCAATCTTTCAACTGCACTTATTTTTTCCTGTTGTTTGTGAAATATGTGGTGGTTACTCTAAATGTAATTATGTCATGTTTGTTCACGACATTAATGCAGCATTTGGTAAATTCACATGGCCCAATTGAAGATCCATCTCCAGTGGCCCATGCAAGCAGATATTTTATTCTTGGTAAAAATGATGGATTAGTATCATATAAAGCAACCAATGGGTTGATTGCTTCATCAAATTGTTGCTTTTCAGATTGGGAAATTGACTTGCATTTGCTGGCACTTCTTAAGGTAGGTTGCTCAGTTAGCTCTTTTGCACTTTTGAATGTTCCATATTCATGCTTGTTGCTTTTGCAATTTGATTTCTGCTTATAGCAGATGATATGTTAGAGAGAAATGCTTGGTTATCTATCTTTTAAAAGTGTTATGATTTGAGGAATAAATACAACCTTCACGCAATCTGTGTCTTTGCATCATTATTTTATTTTGGACGTATTTGGTACACAAGATGATGAACTGAATACTATAAGGTTAGAAAGTGGACGATCTTATCTTATCTCATCTTATGTCTGGTTTATGCAAGATTAAAAGTAGAATATGATAATTTTTATTGTATGCCATGCTTGGTGCAGATATGATTAAAGTAAACTTATAGAGAGAGAACACCAAAACTCAATTAAAATGATAAATTACTATATTGATGACCTACCTACTACAAAGGACACACTGTCCCTTGGACCAATCAAGACATCTTTGTCAATGAAGGACCAGTGACCTTAGCCTTTGTCTTGGGAAGGGGATAAATTTTGTCAATGATTTGCCATGAGATTCCCTCTTGATATCCCAATTTTTTTTTTTTTTTTCCTTTTCATTTCTGGTTATTGAGCTGATACACGGAGTGTCTATTATCTTTAGTTGTTATGATGGTGTAGTGCAACTCTGCAAGTAATCTTTTCTTTTCCTTTTTCTTTTTGGGTGAGGTGGGTAGGTCTTGATCAAAATTTAGTGGTTCTATTATTAATATTGAAACTGTTTTATTTGAAGCAGGACAGAGGATTTCTTCCTTTATCAGCTGCACTGTTGTCAACAACTATTTTGCATTCTGAAACTGAAGATGTTGTGGACATTTCTATGGAGATTGTGTCATCCATTGGATCCATAATTCTCTCCCTTCTTTTTTGTCGCTCAGGTTTTGTTAATTACTCTGCATCCAAGATGGCATTGTGTTATCAAGTCAATGATGGTTGTGATTGATGCTGTTTTACTTCTGTTTCAGGCTTGGTTTTCCTCCTACATCAGCCTGAACTTACTGCTATACTAATTCATGCCCTGAAAGGTGCTCCTGCTATGAATAAGGAAGAGTGTGTTCCTCTTCGGTATGCATCTGTTTTAATATCTAAAGGATTTACTTGCAGTCCACAGGAAGTGGGAACCATTGTTGAGACACATTTGAGGGTGGTTAGTTCCTTTTCTTTGTTGATACGAATACTGATAACCTTTTCCTCCTTTTTTTTTTTTTTTTAATTTCACTACCAACGTGTGTCTAAGTATGACTTTTTTTGGATATTTTATTGTAGGTTAATGCCATAGATCGTTTGCTTTCATCAACTCCACAGTCTGAAGAATTTTTATGGGTATTGTGGGAGCTGTGTGGTCTCGCTAGGTGACTTGGTTGATCTATTTCTTTAACTTTGGACTTGAACTATATCATTGATGGTTCTGACTAAAACTTATTTTATATTTGGCAGGTCCAATTGCGGACGCCAGGCTTTGTTGGCCCTGAGCTTCTTTCCAGAGGTATTGGCAAATATTCTCTATAGTTAATATTATCTATGGTGTGCAGAAACTTGGATTGTGTTTGATACTTCTGATTTATTATTAACAGATTAAAATAGACTAACCAGCATTTATTCATTTCAATGCTATTATTTTTCCCTTTCTTTGTCAGGTGGTTTCAATTCTGATTGAAGCTTTGCATTCTGTCAAGGAATCAGAACCTGCCATCAAGAATAGTGGTACTTATGTTATTCTGCGGTTAGGTTAAATTAGTTGAAAAGTTTCTTGTTTACTAGCATAATTACACGGGCTTATGTTTGCAACATTTTGGATATGCAGGCGCTTCACCACTTAATCTTGCAATTTTACACTCAGCTGCTGAGATTGTTGAAATCGTTGTTACTGATTCAACTGCAACCTCTCTGTCCTCTTGGATTGGACATGCCATGGAACTACATAAAGCTTTACATTCTTCTTCCCCTGGGTCCAATAGGAAAGATGCTCCTACACGGCTGTTGGAATGGATTGATGCTGGTTTAGTTTATCATAAAAATGGGGCTATTGGTCTTCTAAGATATGCTGCTGTGTTGGCTTCTGGAGGAGACGCTCACCTTACCTCAACCAACATTCTAGTTTCTGATTTGACAGATGTTGTTGATAATATTGTTGGAGAATCTTCTAATGCTTCTGACATTAATGTCATGGAGAATCTTGGAAGCATTATCTCTCTGAAGTCCTTTGATGGTGTTAACCTCCGTGACTCTTCTATAGCCCAGCTGACGACTGCATTTCGAATTTTGGCATTCATTTCAGAGAATTCGGTATGCAATTTTCTACTTTAATGTCTAATTTAAAACTAAATTGATTTGACTCATTATTTGTAGTTTTTCATTGTAGACTGTTGCTGCTGCTTTGTATGATGAAGGTGCCATTGCAGTTATCAATGTGGTTCTTGTCAATTGTAGCTTCATGCTTGAGAGGTCCTCAAACAGTTATGGTAAGTTGATATTGTTGTTGAGTGGGTTGCTTGTCTCATTTAATTATATTGTAGCTAGGGGTGAGCAATTTTCGGTTAAAACCGAATTAATCAAATTAACTGAAGCAATTTGGTTAGAATGGTTCGGTTATTTCGGTTAAATTTGGAAGTAGGCTCGGTTAATTTGATTAATTCGGTCCGTTACAGTTTTGAAAATTTTTAATTGGTTAATCGAATTAACCAATTTAAGATTATATATTTATTTTTTCCATAAGCTATAACTCTTCAAAGATAAAGCTCAATATGTACATAATCATTTATATAGCCCAATAAACAAGCTCACCATGTTGTAAGCCTATGGTGCCATGCCCATCAAATAAATTCTAACTAAAATAGTTTAAAAAAAGTAAAATTTAATGTAGGAATTTAGGCTAAAAAGTTTGATTAAATTTCGATTAGTTCAGTTAACCTACTGAATTAACTGATGCAATTTGGTTATCGGTTAGTTCATAAAATTCGGTCAATTCGGTTAATAAAATATATAACTAAGGTTAATTCGGTTTTTAAAAATTTCTAACTGAATAACCGATTGCTCACCGCTAATTGTAGCATATAAATGGAAACTGATGTTTTTATAATTTATATAGTTAAAAGTTAATATGAGTACACTAGGTGACTAGGATTGTATTATAAATTTAATCAGCATTGAAATGTTCATTATCTAATAGTAAGGGGTGAGTTGATAAAACTTTTTCGAGTAATGCTTTAACTATCCCTTACTTTTTTGGGCTTATTCCTTGTGTCAAACCTCTCTCTCTCGCTCTCAAGTGCACCTGAAGCTCTCAAAAAACTTGATAGGATCAAGGTTTATTGGGCTCTATTATTGCAGGTTTTTTCCCGTATGTTATCATCATATGTGGCATGTGTATTATATGAATTGCTTGTTGACCTTGTTAAAATTATGTTGTTTTATACATGTTTACATTTCTGGCATGTCTCTGTCCTGTGTGTTTCAAGACTTTAAAAGAATCTTTTTTTAGCATCCTTTGCTTTACAACATCATTTTATTTTGTCTTGAACAGATTATCTTGTTGACGAGGGTACCGAATGCAATTCTACATCTGATTTATTACTGGAACGCAACCGTGAACAGAGTTTAGTTGATCTTTTGATTCCTTCACTTGTATTGCTGATCACTCTTTTGCAGAAATTACAGGTTTGTTGCTTCTTAGTCAGATTGTATCCTAATGAATCATCTTTTGATTCAATAAGGAAGATATTTTTCTTTCTGCAAAAAGCATCATGAAAAGTTTAGTGGATTTATGGTGAGATTGAGGATGCTATGTTACCCACCTTGTTTAGTTAGGAATAGTTGCAAGTGAAGGAGGATAGAATTGATGCTGTCAGAAACTTTCAGAGAAGATTGCTACCTTTTTGTTGTTAGCATTAATTCTTCGTCGTAATTGAGAAAAGACATGGGGCATTAGTTGTGAAGTTCATGAGATATTGATGCCCCTAAGATCAGACTCTTTGCGCTCAGTTAATAGTTTACTGCATTTTTGGGTGTTGTTAACCTTTTTTAACCTACGCCATCTTCCAAATTTTAGAATTGAGTTGTCTTGTCCTCTACGTATAGGAAGCTAAGGAACAGCACAAGAATATGAAACTGATGAATGCATTGTTACGATTGCATAGAGAAGTAAGGTAATTAATATTTCCCTGTTTCCCTATTGAAACTTTTATCATACTATGCTCATTTTATGGAGTGAAATGCACTAAGCATATTGCTGTGTTGCAGCCCAAAGCTTGCAGCTTGTGCAGCTGATTTATCCTCTCCCTATCCTGATTCTGCACTTGGTTTTGAAGCTGTCTGCCATCTTTCTGTGTCAGCTCTTGCTTATTGGCCGGTATATGGTTGGACTCCTGGCCTCTTCCACTCAATTCTTGCCAGTGTTCAAACTACTTCATCACTGGCCTTGGGTCCAAAGGAGACCTGCAGTTTACTTTGTCTTTTGGTATTTCAATTTTCCATTTTTCTTTAATACTAATAGCACCTTAGTCTCCTTACTCATATCAAGAAATATTTAACAAGTTAACATTTTGTTATTGCATATATCTTGCCTATGTTGGTGAATATTAAGGAACTCGTTTTTTTTCACCAGGATTGCTTCTTGTTTTCCTTTCTCTTTTATTTTGTGTATGTCTACCTGGAAAACTATGAATCTCAAATTCGGCTACTGTTTTTACTCTGTTTGCTGCTTTTCCAATAGCATTTTTCTGTTATTAGGAACAGCAGACCCTTCTCTCAACTAAAACATGTTTTTGCTCCAATGGAGATTTCCTTCAACTGCAGCATTAACTAGTTTCTTTTGCCTTTTACATTGCAAGAATGATCTATTTCCTGAAGAAAGTGTCTGGCGTTGGAAGAATGGGATGCCCTTGTTGAGTGCCCTTAGGTCTTTGGCTATAGGGACTTTATTGGGACCTCATAAGGAGAGACAGGTTGATTGGTATCTGGAGTGTGGTCACCTTGAGAAGTTGCTTAACCAATTGACACCACAGCTCGACAAAATTGCCCAGATTATCCAACATTATGCCATCTCTGTATGTGCTATTTCATCAACATGCTACTTTGGTTTTGTTATCATCTGAAATCTCTGGTATTGCAGGAATGTAGAAAGGGTGGGGGCAGGCTAGCTATTCTTTGATAAACTTGCCTTTTATCATGTCCCTCTACTAATATATCACTTTTAAGCAGGCATTGGTAGTCATACAAGACATGCTTCGAGTTTTTATAATTCGCATTGCTTGCCAAAAAGCTGAACAGGCTTCTAAACTTCTGCGGCCTATATTGTCTTGGATGCATGATCACATTTCTGACTTATCTTCTCTATCTGACACGGATGCTTACAAGGTGACAACTGCTAATTTTTTAGCCCAAATTACCTTTTTGTGGTTGTTTAGACTGTTATACTAATTAATTTGCTTTTCCCTCTGCAGGTTTATAGATTCCTTGATTTTCTTGCTAGCTTACTGGAGCATCCATATGCCAAGGTTTTTACTATCTGTCTGGATTTTTTTTTTCTTTTCTCCCCTCGATTTGAAGTTTATTGTACTCATGGTGCCTTTCTTCCTATATCAGGTGCTGTTGCTAGGAGAGGGTTTTCCTCAGATTCTAACAACAGTGTTGGAGAGTTGTTTTGATGCTACTGATTCAGATGGGAGGCAGATTTCAGATTGTAGAGATTCTGCTAAATATGGGTTTACTTTGATTAGTTGGTGCATCCCAGTTTTTCAGTCTATCTCACTACTATGCAGTTCTCGAACATTTTCCCAATATAATGGGAGACACGATATGTGAGTTGGTTACTTGTATTGACATTCTCTTTTTTATTTGAAATGCAAATTGGACATGATGTTTAGTGCTTAACGATGTTTTCACTTAAATTCATTGTGGTCTACTTGGCACAAATTTGACAGTTTGAGCCTCAAAGATTGTTCGGTATTTATAAATCAGCTTTTGAAGTTTTGCCAGGTAATTGGAAGACTTAAAAAAACTTCAGATAGAGTACACCTTTCTCTTATGGGGGACAAGAACCAGTGTAGGTTCCACGGATAGCTAATCTTGAAATGGAAATGCCATTTTTTTTCCTCAGGTCCTACCAGTTGGAAAAGAATTAGTGTCTTGCCTTACAGCTTTTAAAGACTTGGGATCTTGCACTGAAGGGCGTAGTGCATTGCTGTCTGCTTTGCTATATAGTGGCAGTTCCACTTGTGGGGAACTTGAATCAGAGAGAGGAGATGAAAAGAATGCGAATTTTCATTTTCTAAATGAATCTGAATGGAGAAAGTCTCCCCCCTTGCTATGTTGCTGGACAAAGTTGTTGAGATCCGTTGATTCAAAAGATTGTTTATCAACTTGTACAATTGAAGCTGTTAATGCATTGTCTTTAGGTACTTTGTGCTTTTGCATGGATGGGAATAGGTGAGATATGCACATCTATCACTGATCTCTTTCATAATATTGCTGCATTTGTATACTTACAGTAGACCAGATGATAGTGTTAATATTGTTTTGTTGGTAGGACTTGTCATTTTATTGTTTTAGACCATCTTAAACTTAATAACATAATCTTACGGCTTCAGTATGTTTTTCAGGAAGATGGTGATGTGTTTGTTTTTTAGAATAGTGGTTTCCATGGTTTTTTTTCATAGAAAATAGAGAACTCTTGCAAAAACTCTTTTGGTGATTAAAAGAGATACTGAGTTTTAGAAAATTCAGCTCCATTTATGGCAGAAAATTGAGAATGATTCAAACATGTGTCACTATTTTCCATCAAATTAAAGAAGAAAGAGGAAAGCAAAACACTATATTCTTTCCCACCAAATGCATGTACTGGGATTGGAAAAAAGAAAAAAGAAAAATTGGGAAACCAAAAAAAAAAAAAACAGAAATCTTTTCAAAACCCAAATGCAACCTAGCTTTCTCTAGCTATATGCATAAAGGCTTTGTAATATGTTAAGCTTGATTCATGTTTCGATTCTATATCATGTTTGCATATTAGTTTCTTTGCTCATCTATTCATTTGATGAGTGTTTGTGGCTAACTTATGTTTTGCTCTCTCATCAGTTTGAACATGAATGCTGTTGTAGCATTGAAATTCCTTTTTGGGCTTCCTGATGATATGTCTGGGATAGGTGGCTTTCCAGAAGACAACATAAACTATATTCAGGAATTCTCTACTCTGTTAAGTTCAAGGATCAGTAATAATGATGACTATCAATCTCTATCGGATATGCATATCACCATGTGTCAGGTATAACTAGGTGCACTTGCATGCTTTCATTTCCCCCTGATTTGTTTTTAAAACCTGAACTTATCACTGATGCACAGGTTTCAGAGTCTGTGAAATCATTGTTGTTATTGTTCCAAAATTCTACTGCTGCTGTTAAGGTGGATGATACCATTCTCTATGAAAGTCTTTCTTTCCCTCAAAACAATGTTCAAGTTCCTTCAAGAAATCATCACTTCGGACACGGCATCACCGAAAAGGCAGATGACAGCCTTTACTTAGGAGGATTTGAAGACAAGTTTTCATGGGAATTGCCTGAAACATTACCTGGTAGATTGTTGCAGACAGCTCTTCCTACAAGAAGGAATCTGCAACCAGCTGACAGCTCAAATAGGTCTGCCAGAGGAGACAATTCAGTGGCTGAGATAACAAATCCAACTGCATTTTCACGGGGATTGGGTCCATCTACAGCCCCTTCTGGTACTACTCGAAGGGATAGCTTTAGACAGCGGAAACCTAATACGAGCAGGCCTCCATCTATGCATGTGGATGACTATGTTGCAAGAGAAAGGAGTGTTGACTGTGTTGCTAATTCTAATGTAATAGCTGTTCAGCGAGTAGGATCTTCTGGGGGGAGACCTCCTTCTATTCATGTCGATGAGTTTATGGCTAG
Source organism: Fremontodendron californicum (assembly GCA_030761205.1). Lineage (NCBI taxonomy): Eukaryota > Viridiplantae > Streptophyta > Magnoliopsida > Malvales > Malvaceae > Fremontodendron > Fremontodendron californicum. Next base: position 34,139,472 of record JAULJL010000005.1, read on the forward strand.
ACAGAGGGAGCGTCAAAATCTTGCTGCATCAGGGGCTGAGACAGCAGCACAATCTAAGAACGCAGCTCCTATAAATGGGTCAGATAATGAAAAAGTAAACAAGTCTAAGCAGCTGAAATCTGATCTTGATGACGATCTTCAGGGAATTGATATAGTGTTTGATGGTGAGGAATCTGAAACGGATGATAAGTTGCCCTTCCCCCAGCCAGATGATAATCTGCAGCAGCCTGCTCCTGTAAATTTTGAGCAAAGTTCTCCGCATTCTGTTGTTGAAGAGACTGAAAGTGATATTAATGGAAATAGTCAATTTTCTCACATGGCTACACCTTTAGCATCTAATTTTGATGAGAATGCCCAAAGTGAGTTTTCTTCAAGGATGTCAGTTTCACGTCCTGAAATGCCTTTAACTCGAGAACCTAGTGTTTCTTCAGATAAGAAATATTTTGGGCAATCTGATGACTCAAAGAATGCTATTTCAATTAAGAACTCTAGCGGGTTTGATTCTGCAGCTGGGGCAAATAGTTCGGGGTTCTCTGCCCCAGTTTATAGTAATACACCTGCAACATCGGTGCAGTTGCCAGCAGATTCAAGGATAACTCCACAAAACTTCTATCCAAAGAGCAGCGCTCAGTATGCTGGTAACATTCCTGTGGCAGCTGGATCTCGAGGAATATACGAGCAGAAAGTTCTGCCAAATCAACCGCCTTTACCTCCAATGCCACCTCCATCAACAATTTTGCCAGTAAGTTCTCCTACTAGTAGTACTCATTTGTAAGTTTTATGCCTGAAATAGGCATCAGAACTGACAGCTTTTCTAGTTAAGATGATTTATTGGTCACCTCTTTAGGTTGAGTGTTTACTTACACTTTCTAAATTATCAAATTTTCTTTCTTGCAGGTCCAATCCGATTATTTATCTGCAGTTAGTGGCAGTCCTTCACTGTTGCAATCTTCCCTTCCCATGTCAGATTCCAAATTTATGAGAACCTCTATGTCTTCGCCTAGTGGAGCTACTAGGCCTCCCCCACCACTTCCTTCAACACCACCTCCATTTGCATCTAACACGTATAATTTAGCTTCCTTAAATACTTCTACTTCGCAACCAGCACTGTACAATCATTCTGGTATGGGGAAAACTGAACTTCCTCAGAGCTCTATTGGACCTACTATTGATGCTCGACTTCCTGCTTCAGCTGCTGGCTTGACTTCTTATCCACCTCCACCACTGATGCAATCATTAGTTTTTAATAGGCCTGCTTCGATCCCTGTTACACCTTATGGAAGCTCTCCTGCACAACAGCAGGGTGAGAACCCTCCTAGCATCTTGCAGAATCCCTTGATACCACAGTCGTCTATTCAGTCAATGCATTCTCTTACTCAGTTGCAGAAGCTTCAACGACCGTTGCTGCCAACTCAACATCTTAGGCCATCCATGCAATCTTCACAGCAGTTGGAGCAAGGAGTGCCTTTGCAAACCCATGTTCAGATGCAAATGCAGTCATTACAGATGCTGCAACAAGCTCATGTTTCTCCTGTTAATCCTTATTATCAGTCCCAACAGCCAGAGTTTTCAGCAGCACAACAACAGCTGCAAGTTGAGCTAGCTCAACCACAAGCTCTACAGCAAGCAGGTGGTTCATCACAGCAGCAACAAGATTCTGGAATGTCCTTACATGAGTACTTCCAGTCTCCAGAAGCTATTCAGGTATATGTATTGTGCAAGTATAACCCCATGAAGGAATGCATTTGCTTGATATTTTCCATATCATAATTATCTTTACTCTTCCTGAATGCAGTCTTTGTTGAGAGATCGAGAAAAACTTTGCCAGCTATTGGAGCAGCATCCGAAGTTAATACAGATGCTTCAGGTCTAGTTTCTATATGCCTTCAACTTTTTGTTTGTCGCAACCTCAAGGGGATTTCATAGTGGAGTAACATCTCCGATCAACATGCAGAAAGCCAAGTTTCAAAATTTTAACTTGCTCTGCTGAGGAGCAATTCCACTTGTTCTATATTATATGGCTTACATCCATATATGCACATACATTGATGCATATATACATTACTATGCTTAAATTCTGCTGCTATAATCAGTGTTAAAAAAACCGGATCGGACCCGCCGTTCGGACCGGTTGAACCGGGAACTGGTTGTCTATCCGGTCTGGTACATATCATAAAACCAGAGATTATCCAAACCGGTGAAAAACCAGTAAAAAACCGATTTTAAACTGTTGCTTCGGCTCTTTATTTTTTTTGAAGTATCCGTATCCGGCTCCCGTGTCCGACCCATATCCAGACATGGGTATGGGGATATGATCCCCAAGGACCCTCCAAATACATGAAAAAACTTAGAATAAATCGAACATACCCGTATCAGACACATACTCGTGTTCGACACTCACACCCGAGTTCGAGTAAAATAGATTTTTAAATTTTTTTTATTGCATGTGATGAAATTTGAACTTTTAATCTCATGAATTTATATTAAAGATCATACCATTTAACCAAATACATATATTTCTTTAAGTATTTACTATATTTAATACCTATTTAATATTAAAATTACTTATTTAATATTTAATTTTTTTAATACAACCGGTCAGTTCGACCCGATGACTGGAGATCTCACCGGTTTGACTTTCGGTCCGGTTTTTTAAACATTGGCTATAATACTCTAAACATGGTTGCTTCTCATGTTCTAACAGGAAAAATTAGGTCAGCTGTAGCAACATGATATGGGGTTGTGAGGATGCTTTCTTCTATGTTTTGTAGCATACTTCTGACTCGTAACCATTGGTCCAAGGTACAAATCTCAAGGCACAGGCGTCGTCGCCATGTTTCAAGTTTCAAATGCAGTTGCCTGATTAAGCCTGTTCCACTAAATTTTGTATCAGTTTGGACCCAAGTTTTCATTTTGCATCCTTTTTTTTTTCTTCTTTTTCTCATTGTTTTGTGATTTTATTCATGAGTTGGGGAAAATTTTCCTTCCCTTGTATGCCTCTAGCCATTGCCGATATGACAGTTTCACTCTGTATATATATGCTTTATTGTCTGGTCTACTAATAGCAACGTTTGCTAGACTCCGCCATGTGGTGCTGAGATTGTAGAATTAGTTTCCAAAATTTTAGATTCTAATCAAATGTAATATACAATCCTATTGAAAAAATCGGATCGGCTGGTCGGAGCTATTGAATTTGGATCTGGGGCATATCCGGTTCGTTATATATTATAAATTCTAAAATTTTGTAAACCGATGAAAAACTGTTGAACCAGTAAAAAATTGGAAATATTAGTTTTAAAAATATATTTTAAAAAAATTATTGTATTTTGAATTTTAAATTTTGTTAAAAATCATATCTTTTAGTCAAATGCATATTTTATTTAGTATTTACTATATTTGATATTTATTTAATATTATTATTTTTAAATTTAATCGATTTAGATAAGTTGAATCGATAATATGAGATTCTACTAATTTGATCTTCGATATGATTTTTTAAACTTTACATCACTGTGCCATGCTATATACAGAAAATCATGAACTTAAAATGTCTTAAAAGTTGAAATTTATCAAACTTTAAAATCTTTAGTTTCCAAATCAAAGGGAATTACCGGTGCTTGACCGCCTTCATTCCCTTTCAGTACTCCAATCTTGAATTATTCCATGCTACTTTATTGGAAAACTGAAATCAAGAACATAAAGCGGTCAACAAGCTAGAATAAAAACAACGTAGTTATTACGACTAATTGACTTTTAGCTCTGCTAACTTAACAACTTTTAGTAATTGAAGTTCCTTTTCTTTCCCATAATTTTTCAGAAAAACAAATGGAGAAGAACCCGGACTTGTCTTAATCTTGGTTTGATGTTTCAGTAAATTGTTTGCTGTTTAAAGAACTCATCACTACAAGCCTAAATTTTCAGACAGGAACAAGAAAAACAAGACCATGTTAGAAGACAAAGCTAACTCATGGTGTTCCACAGTTATTCCTATATTCTTAATCCTGATTACAGGTTTAAACCCCTTCATTTATTATTATTTAAATTCTTTTTTTTTTTGCTGAAAATGATAGCATCTGAGTTTGTATGCATGTTGAATATTGGAATTCAATTGATAAATTAACAAATGTATTATCGACTGAAGTACACAAATAACTATCTTCCTTACATCATAAACTATGCAATGCAGCATAAGAATACCATAAACAAAATTTTAACTTGGTGTTCTTGATCCTGAATATAGATCCATTAATTGGTGATGTAGACAAAATTTAATTTCTTTTGATTTTCTACTTATGCTTAGTTCTCTATATGTATTTAGTTTTATTCCATCTTGTTGGTGCTTTAGGCCTTACTGTTTATTCTGAATTCTTGTATACTACTTGGAGCCTTTTAAACATATTTCCTGCTAACATTTTTTAATCTTATCTAAACTTGATAGCGCTGACTACAGATGTTTTTTAAAAACAATTCTAGTTTAATGAAATTATATCTTGATATGTTTAAACAAAGACTTTTTTAACTTGTCCATGTTCTTGAAACTGCTCTTGTATATCTAGTGATCCGTTTCAAAGTAAGTATGGAGATGAAATAAGGAAATGCAAAAGTTGGATGAATCACTTATGTTGTACAATTTCTTTGGATTTGCAGCTTCTACTACTGTTTCAGGAAATTTTCTTGACAGAGATAAAGACGTCTTGCTGGACCTGAAATCATTTCTGGAAAAACAAAATCGAGTAAATCGAGGAAGGTACTTAGAATGGAATCAAAGGAGCTCAAATCCATGTGACTGGCACGGAATCTTCTGCTCTCCGGACGGGGCAAGAGTCAGAGCTATAGACCTTTCTGACAGCAAGATCTCTGGGGAAATGTTCAACAACTTCTCAGCCTTAACTGAACTTCAACATCTTGATCTCTCAAGAAACACGCTAAATGGAGTGATTCTTGATGATTTGAACAGATGCCACAACCTTGTGTACCTCAACCTATCACGTAATATTCTAGGAGGTGAGCTGAAGTTGACAGGATTGATCAGTTTAGAGAAGCTTGATTTGTCTACTAATCGGTTTCATGGGGAAGTTAAGTTTAGTTTCCCAGCAATTTGCCACAGATTAGTTGTTGCAAACCTTTCAATGAATAATTTCTTGGGTAGAATTGACAAGTATTTTGATGGGTGCTGGAATCTGCAGTATCTGGACTTGAGCTCCAACGAGTTTACTGGTAGAATTTGGACAGGGTTTGCAAGGCTAGTGGAGTTTTCAGTTTCTGAAAACTATGTCACTGGGCCAGTTCCAGCATCAAGTTTTATGGAGAATTGTACTTTGCACGTTTTGGATTTATCAGAAAACAAATTCCATTGTAAAGTTCCGGGGGAGATTTCGAATTGCAAGAATTTGGTTACCCTGAATCTGTGGGGAAACAATTTTTCAGGGCCAATTCCCTCAGAGCTGGGATCAATTTCGACCCTTGAAGGCTTACTATTGGGGGACAATCGTTTTTCTAGAGTGATTCCTGAATCTCTTTTGAGTCTGAAGAATTTGGCCTTACTGGATTTGAGCAAGAACAATTTTGGTGGACAAATACAAGAGATTTTCGGGAGATTCAGACAGTTGAAATCTCTTACACTTCAGGGGAATTCATACACAGATGGGTTATATTCTTCTGGGATTCACAAGCTAACAAATATTTCTCGACTAGACCTAAGCTACAACAATTTTTCTGGACGGTTACCAGTTGAAATCTCTCAAATGCTAGGCTTGAAGTTCTTAATCTTAGCCTACAATCAATTTACTGGTGATATACCACCGGAGTACGGAGACTTGTCACAACTACAAGCCCTTGATCTCTCCTTCAATGGGATCTCCGGATCAATTCCGCCTGCCCTTGGAAACTTGAGTTCTCTCTTGTGGTTAATGCTTGCAAACAACTCACTAACTGGTGAAATTCCGCGTGAGCTTGGAAACTGTGTTAGCTTATTATGGCTAAACCTTGCTAACAACCAACTTTCCGGAAGATTCCCTCTTGAGTTAACAAATATTGGAAGAAATCCGACTCCAACATTTGAATCAAATCAGCGAAGTGACCAGATGATTGTTGGTCCTAGCGAGTGCTTGGTGACGAAGAGGTTGCTAACTATTGACTACTCACCTTTTGGTTTTGTCTATACAATTCTTACCAGGAAGATTTGTAGAACAATATGGGATCGATTGCTTAAAGGATACGGTTTTTTCCAAATTTTGTTGGAGGTTCACCAGTGCGGAAATATCTAGTCTCAGGTTATCTTCAACTTAGTGGGAATCAACTCTCAGGCGATGTCCCTCCTGATATTGGTAAGATGCAGCATTTCAGTGTGTTAGATTTAGGTTCCAATGAATTCTATGGGAAACTGCCTACAGAGATTGGGAAGTTGCCACTTGTAGTCCTAAACATCTCCAGGAACAGATTTTCAGGCCAAATTCCGATGGAAATTGGGTATATCAAATGCTTAAAGAATCTTGATTTGTCACGCAACAATTTTTCAGGCATATTTCCCGAGAACCTTAATAAGTTGAATGATCTGAGCAACTTCAACATTTCATTCAATCCAGTCCTTGCTGGCAGAATTCCAGTCACTGGGCAATTAGCAACATTTGGGAAAGAGTCCTTCCTGGGAAATCCACTATTGCACAGTTCATTATTCAACTTGGACGATCAACCTCCACCGGAACCACCGGCACCACCACCACCAGCACTACCATCACCAGCACTACCATCAAACTCACAGGATGAAAATGAATTTGGAACAAATGGATTTACTGGGGAAGCGTTGTTGACAGGGTATGGATGTGGAATGGTATTCGGAGTAGCTATATTGTATATTACTTTTCGAAAAGGTGAACCGAATTGGTATGTCACTGTGGTTGATGGCATCCATCAATGGAGGGCAAAACGGTTACTAAAGAGGAATGTGCCTCGAAGAGGTGATCGAAGAATGATTTAGTTAAGAGTGGTGTTCCAAGGTTTGTGTTACCTTTTTTACTATGAGTTCAAGCTGATTGTCAGCTGTGTGCATTTATGTTGTCCATATTCCGAGTTAAGTGTCAGATACGGGTATGTATCCGACATAAATATGTTCAATTTTTTTCATGTATTTGGAAGATCATATTTTCATATCCATGTTCGAAAATATGTCGGACACAGATATTAAATATATATATTTAAAAAAAAAAAAAACCGGATAGACGGGCATAACACAACCAGACCAGCAGTAAGTATTGGCTGAAGATCACTTTGAGATGTGTATTATAGATGTAGTAACTAATATATTTACTCTTTCATGCCCTGCTTTAGCATATCAATTTGAGATCCTTTTGGATCTCCTTAATGTCATAAATCTACAACTATTTTACAAAAGTTGGGTAATTGCTGGAGAATATATTGCTTTTGCTAAGATGGGTTAAAATAATTTGATTAGCTATTTGTCATGTTGATGAAGAAGGGCAATGTTCTTGATCTTCAGTATAATATCTTATAATGCTACTGAAAATTTATATTGGATTTGGATCCTCTCCAATGCATTGAAGAAATCAGTCTTTTTTTTTTTTTTTTTTTTTTTTTTTTCTATCTATCAAACCATAAAGGCGTGATAAATTTCATAGTTTATTTTGGTTTTGGTTTTGATTTTCATGTTTAAAGTGCTTTGCACGTATATGATATAATATGTAAATATTATTTATTTTATTATATATAATTCACTATTAATTTTTTTTTGATTTTTTTTTTGTATAAAATTATATCATAGGTTATAAAAAATTATTACAAAAGATTATCAAAATTGTATCAAAAATTACTGAAACTATTAAATTATTATATCAAAGATTATCAAAATTATCTCAAAAGTTACCAAAGTTATATTAAACGTTACCAAAGTTATATAAAAAGTTATTAAAATTATATCAAAAGTTATCAATCAAGAGTTACCAAAATTATATTAAGAGTTATCAAAATTATATAAAGGGTTATCAAAAATATATTAAAGGTTATAAAAAATATATCAAAAGTTATAAAACTATATCAACTGTTACCAAAATTATATTAAAAATTATCAAAATTATATCAAAGGTTATTAAAAATATATCCACGGTTACCAAAATCATATAAATATTATCAAAATCATATCAAATGTTATCAAAATCATATCAAAGGTTGTCAAAATTATATCAAAAGTTATCAAAATTATTAAAAATGTTATCAAAATTATATTAAAGGTTATCAAAACTATTACAAATGTTATCGAAATTATTACTAAAGTTATCAAAAATTTTACAAAGGTTAACAAAATTATATAAAAAATTACCACAATTATATTAAGGATTGCCCAAAATTATATCAAAAGTTACCAAGATTGTATAAAGGTTTTTCAAAATTATATCAAAAGTTATCAAAACGGTAACTAAAGGTTATAAGAAATTATATCAAAAGTTATCAAATTTATATCAAAGGTTATCAAAATTATATCAAAGATTATCAAAAGTATACCAAGATTATATCAAAGAATACCAAAATTATATCAAAAGTTAAAAAAAATTTATAATAAAGATTACCAAAATTACATAAAAGGTTATCAAATATTACCAAAATTACATCAAATGTTATCAAAATCATATCATAGGTTACTAAAATTATTTAAAAGGTTATCAAAATTATATTCAAAGTTGCCAAAATTATATCAAATGTTATCAAAATCATATCAAAGATTATCAAAATCATTTCAAAAGTTACCAAAATTATATTCAAGGTTGTTAAAATTATATCAAAGGTTACCAAAATGATATCAAATGTTCTCAATTTATCAAAAATTACCAAAATTATATCAAGCGTTATCAAAATCAAAATTATATCATAGGTTAATAAAATCATATAAAGAGTTATCAAAATTATATCAAAACTTACTGAAATTATATCAAAGGCTACCAAATTTATATAAAAAGTTCTTTGATAAAATAATTTGATTAGCTATTTGTCATGTTGATGAAGAAGGGCAACGTTCTTGGTCTTCAGTATAATATCTTATATTGCTAATTAAAATTTATGTTGGATTTGGATCGTCTCCAATGCATTGAAGAAATCAGTTTTTTTTTTTGTTCTATCTATCAAACAATAAAGGCATGATAAATTTCATAGTTTATTTCGTCATCTATTTTTTTGGTTTTGATTTTCATGTTTAAAGATATTAATTTATACTACAAGTGTTTTGAATGTATATGATATAATACGTAAATATTAGTTACTGTATTATATATAGTTTATTACTAAATACTTATTATTTTTTTGGTAAATTTATATATTAGATATATATATTTTTGTATAAAATTATATCAAATGTTATAAAAAATTATTACAAATGTTATCAAAAGTTATCAAAATTATTACAAAACTATATTAAATGTTATCAAAATTATCTGAAAAGTTACCTAAGTTATATAAACAGTTATCAAAATTATATCAAACGTCATCAAAATTATATCAGAGTTACCAAAATTCTATTAAGGATTATCAAAATTATATCAAGGTTTATCAAAAATATATTAAGGTTACCAAAAAATTACCAAAATTATATCAAAAATTATTAAAATTATATCAATTGTTATCAAAATTATATTAAAATTACCAAAATTATTTCCAATGTTATCAAAACTATATCACGGTTACCAAAATCATATAAAAAATTATCAAAATCATAACAAATGTTACCAAAATCATATCAAAGATTGTCAAAATTATATCAAATGTTTTCAAAAATATTATAAATGTTATCAAAATTATATTAAAAGTTACCAAAACTATTACAAATGTTATCAAAATTATTACTAAATTTATCAAAATTTTTACAAAGGTTATCAAAATTATATATAAAAATGTTATCACAATTATATATCAGGATTGCCCAAAATTGTATCAAAAGTTACCAAAATTATATAAAGGTTATCGAAATTATATCAAAGATTATCAAAACTGTTATAAAGGTTATCAAAAGTTACCAAAATTATATAAAAGGTTATCAAAACTTTTATAAAAATTATCAAAATTATATCAAAAGTTACCAAAACTATATCAAAGATTATATATCAAAATTACGTAAAAAGTTACCAAAATTATATCCAAGATTAAATGTTGACAAAATCATATAAAGGTTATTAAAGTTATATTAAAAGTTATCAAAATTTTATATTAAAGATTACCAAAATTATATAAGAAGTTATCAAAATTATATCAAATATTACCAATATTACATTAAAGATTATCAAAATCATATAAAATGCTGTCAAAATCTTATCAAAAGTTATCAAAATCATATCAAAAGTTACTAAAATTATTTGAAAGGTTATCAAAATTATATCAAAAGTTATTAAAATCATATCAAAGGTTATCAAAATTATTTCAAAAGTTACCAAAATTATATTCAAAGTTGTTCAAAGTATATCAAAGGTTATTAAAATTATATCAAAATTATATCAAAGCTACCAAAACTATTATAAAGGTTATCAAAGTTGTATCAAAAGTTACCAAAATTATATTATAGGTTATCCAAATTATATCAAAAGTTATTAAAATCAAAATTATATCATAGGTTAACAAAATCATATCAAAAGTTATCAAAATTATATAAAATTTATCAAAATTATATCAAAGGTTACCAAATTTACATAAAAAGTTATCAAAATTACATTAAAGGTTACAAAAATTATATTAAAGGCTATCAAAATGACTTTCAAAAGTTACTAAAATTGTATCAAATGTTACCAAAATCACATCATATGTTATCAAAATTTTATACTAAAGGTTATTAAAATTATATCAAAGATTTTCAAAATTATATTAATGGCTATAAAAATCATATAAAAGGTTACTAAAGTCATATCAAAGGTTATATAAAATGTTATATATTTATTGTTGCTTATTATATATTTATGTGAAAATCATTCATGTCTAATCTCATATGATAATATATATTATTGTAATTTAAAAATAATTTTATGATTCAAGTGTTCTACTGTACTATCAATATATTTAATCTTAACCATCATCTTTGGCTATATCTTCTTGTTTTGATTCTCATCAAATAAATAGTGTTTTAAGATTTTCTGGGACCTAATAGTTAGATAAATAAGATCTTGATTCTTAACTAATAAATGTTTTTCTAATATTATTTCAAAACCTTATTATTATTTTCCTTAACAATAAATTTGGAATTATTCTTCTCATAATTTTTTTTTAATAAAAAAATAGATAAACAAAAATTTGTTAATATTTAATTTAAATAAAAAATTATTAATTGATGGAAGTTTACTTTAATAATTAAAGACTTTAATATTTTTAAAAAATAATGAATATTTTAATTTAATAAAAAAAATCAGTAATTAAAGATATAATAATTAATTTAATAAATTAATAAATTATATATATACCGATCATTATTTACATTTTTGTATTTTTGAAATTGATATTTTTATATATAATATTGATTGATTGATATTGATATGTAGCTCCTTGATAAGGGTCCATGTTGATAAGTTCTCTAGTCTATATATATGGATATATGCATAGAATCAGGAACTGCTTAGAGATATGCTTTTGAAAAAAAAAAATAAAAAATGTATCTTCATTTTCTTCAACATTTTGATGACATATGCAAATTCATGAAATCTGCAAAAAGCTACATGATCCAAGAAGCGCATGATCCCAGAAACCTTCTCTCTCTTGAAGTTATCATTCTACCGACCAAAGAGACATTATTCCTTCTTTAAGAAACGCACTAGCTAGCCACGTGCATTGCCCGTATGCATCTGTTTTTGTAATCTGTTCAAACCCTGAATCCCCAGCTCTTCAGGGGAGGTTTTACCTGAAAGGAGGACATTAACATCTCTGAATTTGGAAAATTGGAATAAGTACTGGAGGTGTCATTTACCAGCTTATTTATTTTTCATATCTAGGTTGTCTGCTACTGGAAGATAACCTGATTGTGCCTCTCGAGGCATTTGCTTCCTGTACCTCCTTCATTACCGTCTATGGCATCATGCCAATTGTGCCAAACGCCGACATAGTACTGTATCAGCCTTTGGGACTATTACACACCATCCCGTCATCCTTAACGGAGCGGGAACCCAACTTGGCCAACACACTTTCATGTGCATGGCAATGATTTAAATTATGGTCACCATAATTAAAGATATGTTTTCTATCGTGTCACGATTATCGTGGTTGCAGACATAAAAAATGCTATTGCGATAAATTATGGTGAATATCGATGACGGAAAAAATCAAAATCACAAAATAATAATCGTAACGTCGCACTGAAACCGCTATTTGAATCAAATCTCGTGAGCATTCATGTGCCCTCAAACAAACTTAACCAATACACTCATATGCTTGATTGCTCACACATTTCCATTTCGCCTTATAACTCTCTTGTCATTGTTTGGTTTTCTTCAATTGAACCCCTCTCTCTCCTGCTCCCTTAGAGATAGAGATAGAGAGAGAGAGAGAGAGAGAGAGAGAGAGAGAGAGAGAGAGAGAGAGAGAAATTGATAGTGTTGTCTGCGCAGTAGCTTTCTTGATGAAGGCTATGCAGTTCAAGGCAATTGGTTATGGAGAGAGGATGGAAGCCTAGTGTGGAGATATCACCAAATTGTCCAAGGTGTTGTTCTTCGAATACCAAATTCTGCTATTACAACAATTATAGCTTAACACAACCAAGGTACTTCTGCAAAGGCTGTAGAAGATATTGGACTAAAGGAGGGTCACTGAGGAACGTGCCGGTTGGAGGTGGCTGCCGAAAAAACAGAAGATCAGGTAAGTCCTTAAGGCTACCAACCGATGGTGTCCCCTCAATTGGGCATTCTTATGATAATAAAGTTAATGCCTCTGCTGAGTCAAATAGTTCATCAGCAATGTCTGATGGTTCTGATCATATCGACCTGGCACTCGTTTATGCAAACTTCTTGAATAATCAAGAACCAGAAAACAAGTCTGGTTTTGAAGTGCCAGAGTTGCCCAGTGAGTTCGATCCATCTCTAGAGTTTTCAAGCTTATCGAACACAAACATGGAATCAAGTATTCAACTACCAGAAGAAAATGGTCTCATAGGAGGATGCCTCACTCGCTCTGAATTATTCTCCACAGAAAATCATTTGAGCAACAATGATCAGATATACTTTTCTGGAATATTAGAATCAGTTCACAAGCATCAAGATGGAGTTCAACAATGTGCAAGTCATGAAACAACTAACTATGCATTGCCACCATTGCCAGGTGATGATGATTTATCCTCTCAAGAAATACTATGGTCGAATTCTCATTCCTCCATGAGCCATATCCTGCAAGCAACGCAAGAGCCAGTTCTAGGACCTGAAACTCACGATCCAAATCTACTGTTTGATAATTGGAGTCCATTTGATTTGTCTAGTGATTATACTTTCTCCAGGACTTGAGGGAATGCATGTGCACTAACCTCTGCGATATCACTGTTAATTTCTTTTCCCCCCTATTTTTGCTTTTTTTTTTCTTATATATTTATGTATAGAATCAAAAGAATTGAGATGAAATAATTTCAGTATATGAACAAAGTATAAGTTCAAAGAATTTAGAATAATTAGCAGCTTATATTTTACTCAGAGTTCAAACAGAGATACTACAATTCAGAGTTTCAAAAATTAGGCTCAGTAAAGAATCCCTGGTCCCTTAAATAAACCCACAGTTCATTGGTCAAGAAAAATAATAGCATGCACTTCAATTCAGTAGTTAATATCTCGACTAAGATCATTGTGAAATTGCAAAAAAAAAAGAAAAGAAAAGAAAAGATAATTTATATATATATATATATATATCTATGAAAGGCATATGTTTGTTAACTTAAGGGTAGCTTGAGACAACAAAGATAAATACATATAACATTTTTTTGGGTTTAGCAATATATATAACTTAACCTATATATTGACTGTCTCACGATAAAGATTACTCACAATAAAATTAAAATTCAGTTTTTGATCGTCCCAAATATATATATATATATATTTTTCTTTGGGACTGTCTAAACTATATCCAAATATGAAAAATTGGAAAGCAGGCATCAAATTCAAAATTCTCTAGCTCATTAATTCTATCAATAAAATTCAAATAGCTTATATTTGGTGACAGAATCCCAAGTTTCAAGTAATTCCCAAACTTATGGGATTGACAAAACCTGGTGTGCTAGCTTCACATGATCGATCCCAGAAGCGCCCAAGATCCAAGAAAATTAAACAAAAATTAATAACTGTCTCAATTATCATATTAATTTTGACAAAATTGTGTAGTAGTAAAGAGTCCACAAATTATCCATTTGATTAAATATTCATATCTTTGAAAAGAAATAAAAGGTTATTAATTTCTAGAAAAAGCGAATAGTCAAATGGTATATATATATATATATATATATATATATATATATATATATATATATATATATATATATAAAGGGATCCACTTACACTAGTGTAAAATTAAATTAGTTTTACACATTCTTATAATTTTTTATACAATTTATATTTGTTTAACTAGATCATGCATGTCGAATTTCGAGTAAATTAAAAATGTCTAACTATTTGTTCGATATAAAAAACTTTCAACTGTTAAATATATATTGAAAAAAACAGTATTCTCGATCGATATGATAGAGATATCGGATCGATTCGAAATTTTACGTGCACGACGAGTACAATTATATTGTTAAATCCAATGGTCTGTTTGTTAAAATATTAATCGTATAAAAAATTATAAAAATGTATAAAACTAATTTAATTTTACACTAATGTAAGTGGATCCCTCCTCTCTCTCTCTCTATATATATATATGTGTCCCTAGGGTTTCATTAACTATTAAAGATTTTATTAATGAGTATTTTAAAAATATTTTTTAAGATTATTGTATATAATAATATTTTTAATTCAATGTATCAAAAATGATTGACGATTATATTTAATATAATATTAATAACTTTAAAAAATACTTTTAAAACATTCGTTAACAAAATTAATTATATCCGCCGGTGGTGGACGGCATATGGTTCAATGAATCTAATGATGTTAAAGAAGACATGAGACATGGTGGATTGATGATTACATGTATCAGAAAAGTCGTCGGACGACGGTGATGAGGGTCTGGTCTGGTTTGGTATGGTAGCCTTAACCATGTGCAAGTTGTGTGCTATTGCAGTATTAGCTGGGTGTTGAGGTTTGACCACAAGATCATATATATTTCTTATATTATTATTCTTATTTTGGTTGAGAAAAATAAAAATATATATAATAATAATAATATAAATGATAAAGTACGTGCATGGTTGGCAATTTCATGACCAAAGTTTTATTATAAAGAAGAAATAAATATATATATGGCTAATTAATACTAGTCTTAAAATATTGGGTAGATAATTTAGATTTTAATTGTAATTTGTTTAATTAAATAAAATGGCTGAAATTTTGGTGATTTTTTGGATAAGAAAATTTGTAAGGATATGCTTATTTGGTGTCTATAGGCACGGTTAATTAAGAATTCTTTAATTGTTATTTTAATTTTTTTTTTTTACATTTAATGTATTATTTTTATTAAATTCAAAAGAAAATAATATATTAATATATGTTTTTTTAAAAGGGAAAATGTAATCAGTGTCACTAGGCACTGGTTAAGGTGATATCTATAGAAAAAAAATGGAATTAATATTTTTTTTTTTTGAATTCAGTAAAAATAATGTATTAAATACAATTTTTTTTTAAATTAGTAATCAACTAATCCTTAACTGGTGCTTAGAAGTTCTAGTTAAGCAGACACTTTTTTAAATCGGTTTTGCTGACAAGTGCCCTTAGGACACTCTTTAAGGTTAAATAATTAATATATTATTTATAGTCATAACATTGTATTAAATGTAAAAGTTGATAATTTTATTCATCATTTTCAATAGATATTACTATGTATAGTAACCTTAAAAAGTATCCTTAGGACACTCGTTAGCAATTTTTTATTTATTTTAAATATCACTTTAATTTATGTTATTAAACACTGATTAATATTTTTTATTTTGTAATGCGTGAAAAATTCAAATAATTAATATTTTCACCAAGTTAAATATTTCACACCATTTTTATTAAGTATTGTTATTAATGCTGCTTATTTAATTATTTTGTTCGTGGTTGAAGTCTTGAGGATTATGAGCTTCTTACTTCTTATAGTCTTGCTAAGTAAGATTGTTGGAGAGGGAAGCAATGCCAAGGGAAGCCTTGACCTTTTATTTTTTAAATGGACTATATATTAGTATTTTTTTTAGGATGTCAATGAAGGTAACTAAAATATTAGACTTTGTTTGTAATTACTTTTATTACTTAATTTTTGTCAAAAAAATGTATTTGAATTTTACGACAAATATAGTATTTTGAAATTAAAATTTTGATTTTAAATATCAATTAAAAAATTTAATATTATAAATTTATACAAGAGAATTATATTCGAATTGGTATATTACATTCAACAATTTATTTCGTTTTCTACTACTCTTCTAGTAGCTTTCAAATAATAATTAATAAAAAGTAAATAGTATAAAAATAACAATTAAATAAGTTGAAGAGAGCAAATAATTTTCCCCCTTTGAATGAAAATGTAGTGGTCAAGATGGAAGAGCAGTTATCAAAGTAGATAAATAATTCAGGACTTAATATGATTAGTTCTACGTTAAATTTGACATATAATAATATTTTAAAATACTATAAAAATTAAAAAAAAATTATTGCTGTAAGATAAGACAGCATTTATTCATGTGTTGTATATGTGGCCAGCCTTATGTCTTTAGTAGCATTTTTACATATGTATAATAACACTTATCAAAATGCTGCTATTTCTACTTTATAACAGCTTTTCATGATCTTTTGCATGTATTTTTCATTTGCTGTAGAAGATCTCAATGATAGCAATTATAAGTATTATCAAAAGTATTTTTATATGATAAGATTTATAACAGTACATGTCAAATGTTTCTAAAAATTTTAAAAGTGCTGTAATTATTGGCCATTATAGTATATAACAACAATATGCAAAATGCTGTCAAAGTGTTGCCTTTATCATTTTTAACAACATTTAAAAAATATTATAAAGAAAATACTGTCTAAAACTAATTTTAACGTAGTGAAAGATTCATATACTTCGAATTTCAATATTTACAATTTTTTTCTCATCTTAAATTACGACTCTTTTATATAAAAATAAAATAAAAAAAGGTAAAAAATGGGTTGCTTCTTTAGACTGTTCAAACGCTGAATGCATGCATGAAACTATGGAAGGATGGTACCTGTTGTTTTTGCATTTTGATTAAAGGCTGGAGTTGGTCTCTGCTGGGGACCCCAGCCCTGGCTCGTTTAACTGATGCATGAACCACTGACTTCGTAATAATATTAAAAAGAGTGAGCGCTGACCTCCACCGAAGCCGCCATCGGCCTACCTGATATGGGTCATTTCAACGCTCTTGCAGCCGACTTTGTTCACCTGGGTCTTCGGGGGCTTTGCATTTTTGTCTCTGGAAAATGCTTAATTTTAATTTTCTCTACATCCGTAACTTTTTCTCTGACATCTTAGCTTATTGTTAACGTTGAAGGATTGACATCTTATAGCTTATCAATTTATGAAAATTAGACTGAAGTTAATCTTTTCTAATAATTAAAAAGATCAAAGATCTAGATGGTTATTATTAATTTCTTAAAAATGTTTCCTGAGGCTGTTTGTCTCTCTTATAAATTTTTTAATTTGAAAGTACTCACAAAGGAAATATAAATGATATTTTGAAGAAGAGATTTATTCGTGGGAGAAAAAAATAAAAGCATATTGTTGATATATTTTTTATGATGAAACTGGTGAGTTTTGCGAGCGGTCTAAAATTAGACGAACTGATCTTGTAGAACACGTAAAAAGTTCAAGGGAAGTCGAAGTTTGAATTTTAAGACACGTTCTGATACTTAAGCCAATGAGAGTTTGGAGTCAGTGTTCTGAAAATTTTGTCTGAAATAGTGTGCTTACCTATTCTTTTATACCTCAATTGTTTGTAATTATAAGCTCAACAAGTGTAAGATTGATGTGTTGTAAGAGGATGATAAATGTCTTCCATCTAAAGTTCAAATATAACTAAGTATAACACATACCATATTAATCTCTTCTCTTTGTCACTTGTCAGTTAATTCCTAATTTCTCCTAATCAAAACAATCCAAATATGGTTTAACAGTTGTCCTTTTCATCTTACTTTACCTTCATTTCTTTCTTTTTTTCTTTAATTAACCATCCATCTAAGTTCTTGTTGATTTCTGACTCTCGGTACCAATTGTAGTTTTGAGCTACAGTACCGATTTGCTACAGTAACTTTATCTCGGGATGCTACAGTAACTTTATCTCGGGATGCTACAGTAACTTCCGAAAAACAACTCTTTTATTAATATGAGAAAAGACCAAATATACACTAGACACACTCTTTTAATATGCACTCACAATTTCACTCTTTTTCTTCCTTTTTCTCTCAACTCACCACACTTCACCTCCTCTACACTAGCACACACTACATATGTCTATTTATATAGACATCTACATTAAGTAGAGGAAAAATCTAGAACTAAAAGATTGGAGAAACATCTAGATAGAAAACTAAAGAATAATCTAGGAAGAGAAAACTAGAGAGATTTCTAGACTAGAAGACTAAGGAAAAATTCTAGAGAAAGAAAAATCTAGAGAAATAATAAAGTTTAGAGAGAATTCTAGATGAGAGAATTCTAGAGGAGTTGTTGACTTTAACACTCCCCCTCAACAACTACTCTCTTGATGTCGGTTTGGTTGTCATTCCAGACTGTCTTCTGGACTTATCAAATCTTGCATCAAATATCTTCTCTTTTTCTTTCTCTTCTTAAAATTCATCAGCATCATTAGTTCTGCTTCATCTTTCGTTGATTGCTCTCTTCTCTTTTGATTCTTGATTTTGTTCACTTCCGTCTTTGCTTCAATAACATTGTTATCTTCTTTCTTCTTGATTCTCTCTACCAGCCTGTCTCTGACTTTGGCATACTCGACTTTGTCAACTATCATTAGTTTGTTGACTCCATAATCGATCTTCATATCTTCTACGCCTTTATAAGGCTTACCAGTGTTGTTGACCTCATTGTCATCCTTCTCCATGTTGACATCAGCTTCAAGCTTCTTCTCGACTTCTTGAAACATTCTTTCTTCTTCAAAAGTCTTTTCTGAAGACTGAAACATCGACTCGTTCTTTTCCTTTGACGTTCCTTCAATTACCTCTTGTCTTGGAAGAGTATTCTCAAAATCAATTTCTTCTTCCATGTCATCATAAACATTTTCTTCTAACTCGGTGGTGCAAGCAGCAACGAGTTCTTCGCATTCTTCAATAGTAAATGCTGTCTCAAAATCCCATTCTTCTTCATAGTTATTCTCCTGTCGTGAGAACACTGTTGCATAGCTTTGCACTTGTCTATATCGACAATCTCGAGCATAGTGGCCAAGCTTGCCACACTTGAAACACTTAATATTTCGACAATGAGACCTCACATTTTCGCTATCGTCTCTATCTCGAACAATTTGAGCTCCCCCTCGCTGAAAGCTCCTCCGTTGCCAAGCTTCTTGTTTGTTTTGAACTTCAATGTCTTCTATTCCTTGCCTCATAGCAACTTTACCTCTTCTATTGCTAAAGAGGGCTTTCTCATAATCTTTCATCATGACTTTAGACATTTGGTTATCTAAAGCCTCTTGATTTGCAAGGATATTTTCCAACTCAGTTAAAGTTGGTTCTTTGCTCCATCCACGAGTTGCAGTAACAATCCCGTTGTATTCAGGTCGCAAGCCATGGATGATAATTCTTCTCATCCTCGTTTCGGTAATAGCATTTTCTGGATCTAATTTTGAAATTTCCTCACAAAGAGTTTTAACTTTAGAGAAATATTCGCTTACCGACATATTTTGCTGCGAGATTGACAGGAGTTCATTCTCCAATTGTTGGAGCCTAACATCATTTTTCCTCGCGAACAGCATTGTGAGTGTGTCCCAGGCTTCCTTCGGTGTCTTTGCATCCTTGATGCGTTGTAATAAACCATCCTCAACAGTGACTGATAACACGTACATGGCCTTACCGGCTTTGATCTTCCATTTTCTTAGTTCTCCGGCATCAGTTGGTGGTGTTGAAGCTTCACCGTTAACAATATCCCATAAATCTTGCCCGAGCATGTAATATTGCATCCGGATGCTCCACGTATTGTAATTGTTTTCATTGAGCTTCTCGATGTTGCTAGCGGAATTAGAAATATCTGCCATAGTGTCTTGAGAGTGCCCTGCACTTACCTCAAATTTGATTCTCGTTCACTTAATTTCACAGTCCCTGACCGTGTACCGGCAGAATTTCCACGTCTCCACGAACTACGATCCTCGATCGTCTTGGTCCCAGACCAATAATCTTCACAGTCCCAGACTGTCTTTCTCCGATATGCGTACTCCGGTCCCTGACCGTCTAGCTCTGATACCAATTTGTTGATTTCTGACTCTCGGTACCAATTGTAGTTTTGAGCTACAGTACCGATTTGCTACAGTAACTTTATCTCGGGATGCTACAGTAACTTTATCTCGGGATGCTACAGTAACTTCCGAAAAACAACTCTTTTATTAATATGAGAAAAGACCAAATATACACTAGACACACTCTTTTAATATGCACTCACAATTTCACTCTTTTTCTTCCTTTTTCTCTCAACTCACCACACTTCACCTCCTCTACACTAGCACACACTACATATGTCTATTTATATAGACATCTACATTAAGTAGAGGAAAAATCTAGAACTAAAAGATTGGAGAAACATCTAGATAGAAAACTAAAGAATAATCTAGGAAGAGAAAACTAGAGAGATTTCTAGACTAGAAGACTAAGGAAAAATTCTAGAGAAAGAAAAATCTAGAGAAATAATAAAGTTTAGAGAGAATTCTAGATGAGAGAATTCTAGAGGAGTTGTTGACTTTAACAGTTCTAACCCTGGAATATATATTACTAATTATTAATTAGATCAGGTGAATATATAACAACCAATTATAGAGATGTATAAAAGAAAATTAACAAAAGGAGAGAAATTTAATTTGCACGTGGCTTAGAGGCAGTTCAGTCGTTTATCCAATATTTCAAGCATTTCTCAAGAAGCAAAACCTTAACAAATCAAATTCTTCTGAACTTAATTTACTTATATATGTTAGAAAGGATTAATCCTTTAATCTCAAAATATAACATTCTTTAACAACTTCCACGTATTAATTCATTTAGGTCATAATACCCAAACTATTTCAAGCTAGAAATTAATTAAAACAGGCAAATAGCTAATCCAATCAATTTTGCAAACGTAAAACAAAATTCTTTGCCATAAATTATACATTTAATTTGTGCGGGCACTAGTTTTTTGCCCATGAGTGTTGCTTTTGCTATTTAATTTTATCAAATGAATAATTATATGTACACAAGTACTATATTGGTAATTGACAAAAAGGGAAGAAAAAAAAAGGTTTGAAACTCTTGAATCTATGTAGTTTTTCTCCTTGTGATCAAGCTGGATAGGAAGAGAGCAGATTGCTTGGTACGCAATGAGAATTCTTCCATACTCTAGCATGCAATTTGAGCACCTCTCTGGCTCTCTCTTTAGTCTTGTATCCACAATCCACTTGAAGCACCAAGCACAATTTAGCCACAACCCCTAATTGCAGCATCTCTTGAAGCACATTACAAGTGGCACAGAACTTGGAAATAGACAGCAAAATTCTCACTGCCCTTTGACTTGCAACCTGAGAAACCCTAAGTATCTTCTTTGAAACAATAGCAAGCCCTGCTCCATGATTTAGCAGCTCGGATCGGCCTTCGGCACATTGGCATACTGCATCCAGCACTGTTAGTATTATTTCACAAGCCCTTCTCTCTGATGAATCAAGAAGCAAGTCAATTAAGACAGGTACCGCTCCTGCTGCAGCTGCCTTAATCTTGTTTCTTCCCCATGGAGAAATACTGACCAGCAACTTTAGAGTAGCTTTTGAGGCCTGCTGAGAAATTTGATCACGCAAAACTTGAATTAATTCGACGAATAATTCAGGTCTCAAGCTAATGAGTTGCATCGGATCAGCTATCTCCAGCATTGGTTTCAACAAAAATACTGCATAAGCGCGAGACTCGTAGCTTCCACTTTGCATTACTCTCGTTAAGGACACTATGAAATCACCATTTTTGCCCATAAGATTCTTGAGAGCAGCTTCTGAGAGTTGGAGACTGTAGAGAATGCTTAAAGCCTCTTCAGTTGGTCTTATTGACTCAAACTCGTTATTTGATGATTCTTCAGCTGCTGTAGAGTCGTAATTACTCACAACTGAAGCCAAGAACTCAACTGCGCCTGAAGATTCCATGCACCTTTTGTTTGTAGCATTCTCAGAAGCGATTGATTGTAGCCGCCCGAGACACTTTATCTGTTGCTGTGGTGACTTGGCATCATTGAGGAGTTTGATAATCTGAGCTTTGCTAATGGTTGGCTTTGGCGTTGGGATTCTTTCAATTCCATGGGAAGCATTTAGCATGCACCAAGATTGAATCAATCTTCTCAGCGTATGATTCGGGGTAAGTTCACAATCTGCAATAACTTGCTTTGTAACCGGACATGTGGTGTTCTTCCCTGAAAATAGCCATTTCTCGATGCTCTCCCTATCGTATGTAATCCCTGTTGGAACCGTGACAGGATCCTTCATAAACTCAAGAGAGATGGGACAGATAAAAAATGGAGGAACATCAATTTCATCCATTTTAAAAACCAACCAAGAAGCTTGAAACGAAGAACGATTTCAAAAACAACCCAGACAAGAAAAAACTTAAGTTTGTTCAGAAAAAGAGTTGAGAATTGGAGCTGTTGAAGATTTAGTTGTGAATTGGTTTGAACTTTACGATTTGGAGGATTAGAAATTCAGAGGGGTTAGATTATATATCCGTGGGGGATCTTCAAAACCTGAGAAAGTCAAAACACGAGAAAGGGTGACTTTTTGAAGCAATTGAAAGGCTCAAGGATGACAACTATAACTACTAGTCTACTACTACTATAGCTACAGCTACGTACAACTAAAATTTGCCTGGTCCAGAATGGCTAGGAATTTTTATAAGTTTAACATATATATGCTTCAATCCATTTGCAAATGGTATTAATAACAACCCCTTCTGACTTTTTCTGTCTAGAAAAACTTGGTTTGATCTATTCGGAGTTTCTCGCTCTACCTCGTGCTTTTTTATTTGTACTCGAAAACAAGAAACGTCATCAATGGCCGACAAATTCAAATGCGGGATGCCAATTTGGCTGCGTCAGCTAATCATGATCCCCGCTACAACACTCATTGGTTTTTACTTTGGCTTCGGTTGTCCACCTAATTTTGACCCACCATTTTTTTTTAAAGAAAATTTCCTATTATTTTATTTCTTTGGGTAGATTTTTGTGGGTTTTTTTTTTTAATTGAAGATGAGGATGATCAAGCTGATCTTGTCTTCGTTAAATCAATAATAATGAAAGATTGGAACGTCAGAAGCATAATTATTATGAAAGGAAAAAAATAGACAAACTTCGGAATATTTCAACATAAAATTATTTCGTATAATGATGTGATAGTTTTTCTTTCTCCTTCGTTAGTCAGGGAATTGAAATCTGTATCTTAGGTTTTGGTATTGTAGATTGGGTAAAAGTTATGTGATTAATTTGTGCAATTCTTTCGTAAACTAATAATATTGACAAAGTAAAATTTTTGGAATAGGTAACTACATTTACTAAATCAACTTTACAATAACTAAAGGATTGTTTATCTTTATCATTTATTTAATATCCTTAGACTATATAATTTAGATATATATATATATATATACTAGATTTAGTCACACGTGCAACGCACGTGGGTGATAAATCATGTAATTAATATATATCAAAATAATAATATATAATTAATGCTAAAAATAATATAACTGTTATCTCTCTAAAAAGATTCAAATTAAATTAAATTTTATAAAACATATTATTAAATTCTTACTTAAAAATTTAAAAGAACAATTGAAACCTATTCTTTCTTTACTTTGATTTTTTTTATTTCTTTTTTACCAATTTGTTTAATGATAAATCGTACTCTTCATCTTTTTTTTTTTTTTTGAAATCATTTTATTTCTCTTTGATGCATGTCCATCATTTTTTTTTTATGAAAAATGATTTTTTTCATCTTTTGTTTCCTCATTTTCTTCTTTTTCTATCTTTCTGTTTGATATCAAATTAGATTCTTCAAATTTCTTCATTTGTTCTACCGCCAGACGGTTTTGAGTTCGTTCAGATTCTTGTCTCACATCCATATGCACAAAGAATAGATATTTATTAGCTACACTTGAAATTATATTATTGTAGTAGTCTGTTTTTTTTTTTTTCTTTTCTACATTGAAAAAAATAATTTTGTTAGTTTTCAATTATTCATATTTAGATTGAAATCGAAGTTACAAATAATTTTATACTCCAGTTATAATAAATTCATATTTAGATTGAAATCAGTTTTTAAACATCAGTAACTTTTTTTCTCATATGGAGTAAATAAAGCTGCACATAACCACTCAATTTTTTTCTCTATGTAGCTTGGTTGTTTAATATCTTAATAGACTAAATATAGTTGTAAGTTTTACGAATTGTACGATGAATTCTTGTATTTTCTGAAAAATATTTGTAGTATACAATTTAGATGTGTAACAAATATATATAGAATTTTGGATATTAAATAATTAGATAAATATAATAGGATTCAAACCTTGGTTTGTTGGTATTTTTTCTGCAAAATTATGGATGCGATCTTTGATTCAATAAACTGGAGCTTCAAATATAAATTATCATAACTAAATTTAACAATAATGAGAATTAATAAGTATATAAAATGTAAAAAACAACATTCATAACTATTTTTTTTAAAAAAAAAAATCTAAGATTTAATAAGTAGCAAAGTAAAAAAATCAGCTTGCTTAGCTTTATCAATTGCAATATGACTATGCATAGGAGGAAGTTGACTGAATAAACAATGATTTATATAATCAAATTAATCATGCAATGGTAGATGCAACCACCTTATATTTTGAAATTCCTTCTATTGAATAGCTTAAAGAATGCTCAACAATAATTCATGATTTTTCTTATTCCACATCTTTCTGATGAAACTATTTATGTAATAATTAACCACTACCTTAGGATCCAATTTTCATAGTGAAATTGGTAATTGATAATATTTTTTTCTAATAACACTAAATTTAAACCTTGCCTGATTCCCAATCGAAGCTTTGTCGAGTATGTGTTAATCGAGAAAAAATTGCTCTTAGAAAAGCACCAACTAATGTAATGCACCCACAATTAGCTAATTTATAAGTTTGTGAAGTTATATCCTAAGCCTTAACATGATATAATTAATATAGCTAGCATTCTTAATGGAGTTGGTAAGAAATTGAGATTTTCATGGATGCAAGTCAGATAGCAAAAGAGGCAAACTATATATTTTAGAGACGTAATTGTATTGATATTACAATTTATAGCAATAGGCTCTTCCAATACATGCAGTAAATAAAAATCGTTCAAAATCTTGTGCTTAAAATTAGACTAATTCAACTTCTAAATCAACTTATCTTTAATGAAATTAAATTAAGGAAAGCATAAGAGGAACTGTTTTCACCTGATAACACAAAAAAACAATTGCATATATTTATATAATATATATTAGTTTCTTAAAAGTTTTTGCATCAATTATAGAGGAAGTTTGGAACTTTTTGCACACTTTCAACTAATTTGTAAATGTTAACCACAAAAAGAAGTCTAAGTTTACAATCTCCGTGCGATTTGAAAATCAACTTCCTTTTTTATGTCTGTGACAAGTATATATGCTCATAAATTATCCATCCAAGTAGTACAAATTGGCTAAGCAACATGTCAAAAAAAAAATAATGTCTCACTATTTGTTTTGCACTATATGTACTGATGAACAAAAGAAAACGCATATATATCTTTAACAGGGTTCCATAAAAAATAGAATATAATTGGTTGTTACAAATAGGGTTAGAAAATCAATATAAATTAAAATTTAGATAGATCATAAAATCAGTAGAATCAACTTACTGTGTAAAAGAAGTATGTTACAAATAATGCTAAAAAATCAGTAGAAATTAAAACTTAGATATAGATCATAAAATCAATAGAATGAGCTTACTGTGTAAAAGAAGTAATAACGCAATATTAAAATGATAATGCAGACAAAAGTTCACAAAGTAAATTAATCATGACTTTCATCTTTATATACAGAGACATAATTAGGTTTTTCCATTAAGAGCTTTCTCTACTTTGATTAGGATGCAAATAATAATAATAATTAATAAAATAATTAGGCCTAAAACTGAAGATGCAAATAATAATTAGGCCTAAACTAATTAGGATTCAATATTCATTAATGATTTTTAGTAGCCTTAAAAGAAAATAAATTTTTTAAAGAAAAATTTAATAAACCATTATCAAGGATAAAATAGTTAAAAAAAATTAATAAATCATTATTAAGGATAAAATAATTAAATTTTAGCATTATGGATAAAATAGTTAATTTTAAAAATGAATAAGGGTATATATGTCGTTCACTATTTGTAGTAGGCTAAGAATTATATGGGCCTAAAATGGAAAGATGCAAATAATAATTAGGCTTAAAATAATTATGATTAATTAATGATTTGTAGTAGCCTGTAAGAAAATTAGATTTTTTATTAAACGAATTAACAAAGCATTATCAAGGATAAAATTGTTAAAAAAAATTAATAAACGATTATTAATGATTTGTGGTAGCCTATAAGAAAAAATAGACTTTTTATTAAAAAAATTAATAAATAATTATGAAGGATAAAATAGTTTAAAAAATTAATAAATCATTATTAGAGATAAAATAATTAAATTTCAGTATTAAGGATAAAATAGTTAATTTTAAAAATTAGCAAGAGTATATATGTCAAAATAATTAAATTTCAGCATTAAAGATAAAATAGTTAATTTTAAAATTAGTAAGGGTATATATGTTGTTCATTATTTATAGTAGGATAAGAGTTATATAGGCCTAAAACAAAAAGATGCAAATAATAATTAGACTTAAAATAATTATCATTAATTAATGATTTGTAGTAGCTTATAAGAAAATTAGATTTTTTATTAAAAGAATTAACAAATCGTTATCAAGGATAAAATTGTTAAAAAAATTAATAAACCATTATTAATGATTTGTAATAGTGTATAAGAAAATTTGGTTTTTAATTAAAAGAATTAACAAATCATTATCAAGGATAAAATTGTTAAAAAAAAAACATTATTAATGATTTGTAGTAGCCTATAAGAAAATTAAACTTTTTATTAAAAAAATTAATAAATTATTATCAAGGATAAAATAGTTAAAATTTTAATAAATCATTATTAAAGATAAAATAATTAAATTTCAATATAAAGAATAAAATAGTTAATTTTAAAAATTAGTAAGGGTATATATGTCATTCACTATTTGTAGTTTTGAAGTTGATACTTTTATATATATATATATATATATATATATATATATAAAATTATATTTTTACATATGGTAATAACTAAAATTTTGACATACTACACTCATAACTCATTGTAAGTATACAGGAAATCAATTTTTAGATTAAACACCCAATTTGACTCTTGTACTGTATTATTATTGTTAGATTGATAATTAGAGAATAAAAATTTACAATTAGGTTTTTGAATTTATATTCTGTCAAATATTTTGATCTTTGAACTAACAAAATTAGTTAATTGGTTGATGTGACAAGAACACCTCATGATAAATGATAAAAAAAAATGTCATGTCATTTTTATAAAAAAAAAAAATAGAATAAGAGAGAGAATGGGGAAAAGAGAGGAAAGGGGAAGAGTGAGAAGGAAGGGGACAGGGAGCTATCATCGGCATCGATTAGTTGGCTCGAGACTGATCGAGTTCGATCTAGCTCAAACAAGGTAGATAGTCGCCGATCATCCCTTCCCCTTCCTTCTCTCTCTTCCACTTCAATATTTTAAATATTAATAAAAATTTTGGATTTTTTAATAGTATTAAATTTTAATTTAAAAAAAAAAAATCATATATTCCAATTTTTAATAAAAAACTTTTCTAAAAAAATCAATATTGTGAATTTCTTTTAATAAATTTCATTTTTTTTTTAAGTTTTAATTTTCAATATTTTAAAGAAATCATATTTTATTTTTTTGTTCTTTTGTTTTTAAATTTTAAAAAAAATCCATTTTTGAGTTTTTTTTTTTACTTCCTCTTTACACTGAGGTAGTGATGGATAAATAGATAAATATCTACTTATCACTTAATGCAGAACATGTTAAGTCAATTTTATTTTATTTTTTAAAAAATATATTTAAACTAATTCTCTTTTTTTGATTAAAAGAATGAGATATTTAATTACTCCTTTTAATTTTTATTCAGAACTATCTAAAATAATATAAAATATCATATAAATAAAGTTAAAATTGTGAAATTAATGATTTTTAAAATTCAGCATTTATAATTATCAATATGTGGATTACAGCTACAGATGAAGAATTATCATTCCCCGACTCCTTGTGGTGGTTTGATCCAATTGCATGTGCCTCATCCATGTTGAGTATTTTTGAGTCAAGTCCCAATCCCACATAGTTTGCTTATGTTAAGCCAAGGGGGCTTTCACCTTATAAGTAGAGAGCTTAGGCTTTGGTTGAACTCACCCACCACCCTTGTGAGAGATAGTCTATACTCTTGTATTAGGATTATCCGGTGGTGAGTCATAGTGTTTTAATTTGAGGGTTTGTAGCTTAATCCATTCAAAAGCTACTTGTATGAGGGTTTGTAGTTTTATCCGTGCAAAAGCTACTTGTAAGAGGGTTTGTAGTTTTATCCATGCAAAAGCTACTTGTATGAGGGTTTGTAGTTTTATCCATTCAAAAGCTACTTGTATGAGGGTTTGTAGTTTTATCCGTGCAAAAGCTACTTGTTGTAGTGATGTTATCCTTATGGGATCGTGGATGTAGGCCAAGAAGGGTCGAACCACGTAAAAAAATATTGTGTCTTTTTCTTTTCTTATTCGAATGCTTGTTGTGGGTGAATGCTTGCTTTTGGGTAACCAGGTTTTATTTTTCCCAACAACTGGTATCAGAGCTTATGGTTCGAGGGAGGAGTTGCCTAAAAGCTTTTGGTTCGAGCAAAGAGAGATGCTGCCAGCTGCCAAGAGTTTTTTGGTTCGAGTAAGGAGAGAAGCTTGGTTCGAGTAAGGAGAGAAGCTTTGTTCGAGGAAGAAAAGTTATCGAGTTCCTGCCAAGTGGTTATTGGGACTTTGACTCAAGGGAGGATATGTTGAGTATTTTTGAGTCAAGTCCCAATCCCACATAGCTTGCTTATGTTAAGCCAAGGGGGCTTTCACCTTATAAGTAGAGAGCTTAGGCTTTGGTTGAACTCACCCACCACCCTTGTGAGAGATAGTCTATACTCTTGTATTAGGATTATCCGGTGGTGAGTCATAGTGTTTTAATTTGAGGGTTTGTAGCTTAATCCATTCAAAAGCTACTTGTATGAGGGTTTGTAGTTTTATCCGTGCAAAAGCTACTTGTAAGAGGGTTTGTAGTTTTATCCATGCAAAAGCTACTTGTATGAGGGTTTGTAGTTTTATCCATTCAAAAGCTACTTGTATGAGGGTTTGTAGTTTTATCCGTGCAAAAGCTACTTGTTGTAGTGATGTTATCCTTATGGGATCGTGGATGTAGGCCAAGAAGGGTCGAACCACGTAAAAAAATATTGTGTCTTTTTCTTTTCTTATTCGAATGCTTGTTGTGGGTGAATGCTTGCTTTTGGGTAACCAGGTTTTATTTTTCCCAACAATCCAGTGGCAGAGGTGTATCAAGATCGATAACTTTTTAGGCCCCTCCCTCCCCTGAGACATTCAAATTTAATGTAGACGGCTCTGGTCGTGGTCAACCAGGGGTGGCAGTTGTTTTGAGAGATTATAACAGTAGGGTTCTGGTGTTGTTTTCTTGTCCGATAGGGTTATTGGATGCCGATGGTGCTGAACTGTCAACGATTAAATTTGCATTGGAGGTGTTCCTTAAGTCAGGAAGGTTAACTTTTGTTGGGCTAGTGATTGAAATAGACTCTTTTATTGCATACAATTGGATTGCTAAGGTGAATAGTAGACCGTGGAACTGGTAGAAGTTTTTTTCACGAGATTGATGTTTTAAACAGAAAAGATAAAGAAGGTGAAGTTTATGAAAATTCAGCGCCCATGCTTTAGCAAAAGCTGGAGGTGATCGTAAGGAGAATTTTATTGTTTGGTGGTGAGATTTTTTTTACTGTGTTAGTTGTCCCTGTTTGATTAAAAAATCGGATCGGATCAACCGATTGGATCTATTGAATCGGGAATCGATAATCAGTCCGATCAGACGAATATTTTAGAATCGGATTTTTATCGAACTGGTAAAGAACTGGACATTGTTGTTTACTTCTTGGATTCTGGTGTATGTGTGTAAGAATTTTCCTATCCAGCTTAATAAATCAGTGGATTTAGCCACACACAAAAAAAAAAAAAAAAAAAAGTCTAAACAGAGTGGAATACTACTTTGATTAAAAAAAATAAATTATAAAAAATTAACATCCCATTAAGGGATTAAAAACCATTAAAAAGAAAAAGCTAGAGTAACAAAGGGATGGACTTTGAAAAACTGATGCTCAAGTTATCTGGCAAGTCCTTCAACGTCTGTTACTGTTAAATCGATAGGCTGTAGTAGGCAATATATTTCCTATATGTTAACCTGAAGCAGGAGTACTTATTCAATCTTAAAAACAAATTAAGACGTCAAATAATATTTTACTTAGTGCAGAAGTATATTTTAACTATACTTTTTAAAAAAAAAATTGGCCAAATTAAGAACAAAGAAATATACTTTTTTTAATTGAAAAAAAAAAAAATTGAACCCAACTCTTTGATCAGTAAAAGGGATGTTTGTACCTACTTATCATAATGGAAAAAAAAAAAATTAAACCATGATAGTGATGAAGCAAATGCAACAAGGAGTTAATTAGCATTATTGTTGGTTCTGGAGATTGCCACAACTCTTATTTTAGTAGTTAATTGAAAACAAAGTTTTTGTTTTTTCAATTTTAATATCAACAAAGTTAGTATTATTATTAGATCTAATAATTCGTGTGTTTGTGTCGTGTTCTTATTATTTTTTTGTATCATAATCGTGTTTAAGATATTATATATTTATATGAATTTTAATACATTAATAACTCGTATTATATAAATTTTGACACATTCGTATATTTAGATCGTATTATTTTTTCGCGTTATATCTTATTTTAATTATTTTTCTCATATTCTATAATCGTCGTATCCAAAATTCTTGATATTAGGATATTTATTCAAACATACATTTTATTTAAGAAATCAGTAAGTATTCATAAACATACAGATACATTTGTCAAGGGTTAGGATCTGTCATTTTCCCATCAAAGATGAAAATGAGTCTGATTTCCCCATTTGATATACCATGCCTGTTCTTGTGCGGATATATAAAAATCATTCTCATTCCCCAAAAACTTGGGAATTCCTCATATTTTCATCACTCAAACATCAATATTTACTAAAAAAGTTATAACTACTCAAATCTTTCTTCTAAAACTGATGTCTTAAACTTAAATCCCTATTTTTCTCCCAAATTATCATAAAACATCGAAGGATTGATTACTTATTGAATTTTTTTTAATAAGCTTAGGATTATCTACTCCAATATTAATTTGAATTTCCAAAATCATTTTATCGATACTTGTTTCATGAATCTCTAAATTAAAATTTACTTTCTTTTTTTTCCCCCTAAGTCAATGGATTTTATTAATAAAATGGACATTACAATAAGATAACACATCTCTTCTAATAAGGACCAAGAAAAATAACCTAACCCGAAGAATCTGTAAATACAGATCAATAATCCTAACAGCAATTCCAGTTATCGACACTCATACTTCCTCCACAATCAAAACTGTCAGACACCTACAAAGGTTTCAAATACAACTCAATCTTAAAATTTACTTCTTGATCTACTACTTTTTGAGATAGTTTTTTTTTAATTCTTTTCGTCTATAAAGCAGCTGTTAGAGTAGTCCACAAATTTTCTCAATCCAAAATTTTCATACTACAAACCTTAGGGTTCTTGGTGATACCCAAAGATTTGACAAGAAAGAGTTTCAAGGAGTGAACTTTTTACTAGTGTAATTGGAATTAACGTTTCATCTTATTTTCACAAATATATGTACCTATTTATTTGAAATATGTCTCTTGTAACATTTGTAAAGTCCTATTAGGAACAGAATTATAATTCAACTCATATGAAGAATTAGCTAATTGATACCTATGTGAATGTGCTTAATGATTCCGACCCATAAATTCAATATAGATTGATTTTAGGTTTTGGTCGGAAGTAATTATAAAGTATATACACGATATACATGATTTTTCTAGTTCTAGTTACTTCAAGGTTTTCAACATACAAAAATAGAATAATTTAAGTTTCTTTTTATATTTGATATTGTCAAAGATAAACTAAAAGTTCAACAATGTACCAACATATATACTACACAGCTGTTGGCTTCATAAATTGAAGATGAATAGCAAATGAAAAAAATCATGTAAATTGATTACTCAATCCACACCAAAATTATGGAAATGATACTTACAATTACAAAAATTTAAAAGAAATTAGCCATATATGAACTTAATTAGTTTAAGTGGATCTTAATTAGATCCTAATAATTTCTCTTAAACAAATTATTAGCCAAAAAAAAAAGTATACTATAAACTCAAAACCAATAGTCAAATTGTCTATACACACTCAATTATGAAATGTTCAAGAAATAATTGTGATCATTGGTTGTGGATTTCCAATTTTCCATAGCACTCAATTACATATATAAAAAAGTAAATATAAATATAGATCTACAGATTAAATTCATTTAATATACCTTTTCAAGAGAGTTTTATTGATGCAAGGGAACTTTTGCCACTCATCAGAATGTGATCTAAGGATTTCCATAACTTTTTCCTTCAAATATGTTGCACTGTCAACTTGCAGCAACATGCACAGCTTTGTTACAGTTCCAACATCCAACATTTCATGAAGAACCAAATTCGTGGCAGAGAATTTGCTTATCAATGAAAGGATCAACACGGCTCGATCATCAGCCGTCGGAGAAACCCTCATAATCCTCTTTGTCACCACGGCGACGCCGCCTTTATGGCTAAGAAACTCAGCTCTCCCATATGCACAAGAACATAGATGGAAGAGTATTCCCAGAATAAGCTCGGTGGTTCTCTTTTCGGGTGATCCCAATTCAAGCTCGATAAGCGCAGAAACTGCTCCTGATTCAACCATCATTAATCGATTTCTTACCCAAGGACAAGCAACTAATAGCACATGCAAAGCTGCTTTCATTCCCTGTTGAGAAACCCTGGTGCCTTGTTTCAAAACTCCAGCAATGATCATCTCAAAGAACTGTGGTTCTAATCTTTCAAGTAAAAGAGAACTTGATGTTTCAATAATCGTTTTCAATACTAAAACCGCGTGGGATATAACCATAACTTGGGTTTTGAATTCACATCCTAATACCCAAATCAACGATTTGATAATCTGATCATTTTCTTTAAGAAAAATCTTTGCTTCAGCCAATGGAATTCGAATATAAAAAAGTACGCTTAGGGCTTCTTCAAGGCCATGGACACAGTCTTCCTTGAAACAATTTACAATAAACGATAACATAGCTTTAGGCACCCCAGCCTCCACCATATACTTCCTGTTTCTTTCATTTTTGGCCGCCAATAAATCCAATTTTTTCAGAGCTTTCATCTTGGAATCAGGAAGTTGAAGCTCTTTGATGAGTTTAAGGAAATGGGATTTATCAAGGGAAGGTTTAGGGGTAGGAATCCGGTCAACGCCAAGCGAAGCATTCTCAATGCACCAGGCTTGGATCAACCTGCGCAGCGTATGGTTAGGCGTTAAATCAGAATCTCTAGGCAAAGGCTGCTGGGTGACTGGACATGATCTACTGTTTTTGCCTGTGAGTAGCCATTGCTCAATGCTCTCTCGATCATATGTGATGCCGGTTGTGGCAGTCACTGGGTCTTTCATAATTTGTAAAGATATGGGGCAAATGAAATACTTGGGAACTTCAATATCATCCATGAAATATTTGGAAAAATAAAATAAAAAATGGTGCAAAAGATTGATAAAAAAAAAAAACCAATGTTAATGTTAGAGAAATTAACAAGCTGAAAATTGAAGGGTTTTTTTTTTCTTATCTTATTTGGCGAGGCAGAGGCAAAAGAAAAGGTGGAATGGGGAGGTTTTGAGTGGTAAGAGAAAGCGGCTTAATTTATCAACAAAAATGGAAAGAAATAAGGGATTTGGTCTTCTCTTACTGGTCATTGTAATGTATTCTCATGAATTAAAAGAGAGAGTTGGTTGGTCAAACAGGAGAAAAGTTTAGGCTTCTGCACATACATAAAACTAAGACGTAACGCCTTATCTGATGTCTTTTCTTTCTTAAAGAAATAAAACTATCATATACATATCCTTCCATTCTCTATTTTTTTTTTTTTAAATCAAATAAAATTTTATAAAAACCGTTAAAATATTAAAAAACTTATGAATTATTCAATTCTTTTAAATAATTTTTTATATTTTTATTGAAATATTTAAATAAAAATTTAATTTTTTATTTGTTTCAAATAAATTATTATTTTAAATAAAAAATTAATAATGTTAAAATTTTATTTAAATATAAATATAAATTAAATATTTATTTATTTATTTATGTACAATTTAAAAGTTAATGATTTATTTGAATTCAAAGTAAAAATTTTAAATTTATTTGAATATAATAAAATATAAATTTTAATTAAATAAAATAAAATAAAATTCCCAGATTTTTTTATTATTTTAATCTATAAAATAATAGTAATTATAGTAATTTTATAAATTAAACTAAAAAGCTGAAACTTTACTGCTTGTTGTACATATAATCTAGAAAAGGTAGGTGTGTTGTCAATTTGAAAAGGTAGAAAGCTATTTGCAAGTAGGGATGGCAAAACCCGATCCGACCGATGGATTTCGAACCGATCCGATCCGAATGGAGAGGTTTTTTTTTTTTGAACAATGGAGGCGGGGCGGGGCGGTTTTTTTTGTCTGAAAGGCGGGGATGGAGCAGTTGTGGTAATTGCCTGCTCCGCACCGCCCCGCCCCGAATAGTGAAATTATAATTTTACCCTTACATATTTAGCTTTTAAATGAATAATAAAATAATATAATTAAACTTATTATTTTTATGTTTATATTTAATTTATTTTTAAAATGCTTTATTATTTGAAAAAAATAAAAATAATTAATAAATATCAAATGGGGCGGAGCGGGGCGGGGCGGTTATGGATGTAACCGACATCCATGGAGGTGGTAGTGGTATTGAAATTTCAACATCCATGGCGGAGCGGGGCGGGGCGGGGCGCAGAGCAGTACAATGGCGGGGCGGGGGCGGATACTGCAAAATCCGCCCCCGCCCCGCTCCATTGCCATCCCTATTTGCAAGTAGTGGTGTTGATTCATCCGATTCGGGTTGAATTTAAGTATGTATTATAGTTATAAATATTTGTTTAAATTTAGTTTGGTTTGATTTTAAATATAAACTTCAAATTTTATTCAAATTTATCATATTTATAAATAAATAGTCCAAGCTCGCTCATATTATTTTTAAAATTTTTTATTTTTTAATAATTTTTTATTAGTAAATTTTAAAACATGAAAAGCTTAATATATTTTTAATATTTATTATAATATTATATATATTCTTTATATGATATAAATTACATAATTTATATAAATATAAAAAAATATATAATATAATTGAAAAAGGCTTAAAGGTATTATGAATGGTTAATTTTTTTTAAAAAAAAAATTAGGTGAATTTTTTTTTTTTTTCTAAATTATACCGGAATGACGAAGAGTTTAAAAAAATATTTCAATATTACAAGTTGATATTTATCTCCAAATAAAGATTTCCTTTCCATAAAATATACCTCTTCATGAGAACAACTGATTTATCTTGAACATTTTTGAGGTTAAATTTTACCAAATGATGAAAAAGACCTTAAGAAAATTTTTAATATTAAAAAAATTTGATTTAGGAGTTAAGACTATTTATTTAAGATCATTTTAGGATAAAATAAGACTAATTGATACCATCCTTTGGATTAGCATTATGAAGATGCTATTTATTTCCCACCCATTACTATACTTTTGAACCTAGTTCTAAAGATGTAAAAGATAACTTTTGTTTTAAGGACCCTTAATTAAATTTTGGATTTTAAAAAAAAAAATAGATTCATTTAGGTGGTCAATCACACTTAATAAAAAAGATTAATGGCGATCTATTTTTGTGTTTAACGATTGAATCTTCAAATTTGCACGTTAGTACAATTAAAATTACAAATTAAGAGCTAATAGCTATATTTACAATCAGGGTTTCAAATAGCGGTGGTGTAGCGTTGTCGCGGCCGCTATTTCGAGATAACGACACTGTTCGCCACCGCTAAAGGCCGCAATAGCGGCTGATCGCTGCCGCAAAAAGCGGTGTAGCGAAAAATAGCGGCCGTAACAGTCCGCTATTTCCGTTACACCATTACAAATTAAAAAATTCTTATTTTAAATTACAATAAAAAACAATATAAGAAAGAGAGAGTGAGTGAGTGAGAGACAAAGTATAAGAAGCTGGTTGACTGTTGAAGTGAGGGGTTGAGGGTTGATTGCTGAAGCTGAGATGCTAGGCTTGAGGCTGGCTGAGGGAGGCGTCAGCCATGGCAGGAGAAGCTACGGAAGGCAGCAGCCACACACAGCATACAGAGCAGAGCAGTCAGGAGAAGCGGCAGAAGACAGCAGCCATGCACACAGTCGCAAAGAAGAAGAGTGAGCTTGTGGGTGCTTGAGTGGGTGTGGGTTTTGGAATTTTGGGGGAATTGGTTGGGACTTGGCATTTGGAAATTTTGGAAGAGAAGAGAAAGTATCGGGGTCTGTATCTCTGTTGCGAGGGAGGGGTTTTGTTTGGGGTGGGATGAATTAATTAGTTGAGACTTAAGACATAACTATTTTTTTAGGGATTTTGAAAGGGAATCTTTTAGGAAATTTTAGAAATTTTTTAGCCGAACTTTTTTTTTGATAATTTTATTTGAGAAAGATTTTAAGAATTTAATACAAGTGAATTTTGTATAATTAAATAAAATAATTAAAGAAATAATAATTATATAATAATTTTTATACTATGAATAATTTATTATAATAGTGAAAAACTATAAATAATATTTTTTTCATAAAATAAAAAATTATAAAATGTCACAAATTATTTTAAAAATTATTGAAAAAGAGTTTTTATCTTTATAACTATAATTGTTATGTTTTATAATAAATTTTGCAAACTTGAAAAAAATTCACGATCACGATGACCTAAATGACCGCAATAGCATCCGTTACGTCTGAAACCATAACAAACGCAACGTGACCAAAACGTGACCGCGACCGCAATTTAAATCCTTGTTTACAATCATATACCTCCCTTTAAATATGAAATATTGGAGTTTAATTCCTCCTTTTCCAAATTATATATGATTAGGAAAGGAAAAGCAGTAGAAGTTTTAAGAGAAAAATTAATGTAAAACACCCCATTTTATCTTCATAAACTAGGAGTTAATTAAGATCCCTCCATGTACTACTAGTTCTAGCTTCTTCTTTTTTCCCTTTGAGAAGGGATATAATTCAGATTTAAAACTTTCATTTTAAAGCAAAATGTGTTTATCCTTAGAATAATTATTCAACAATATATATGTATATTGGCTCCCTTTTTTATATTTGAAGAAAAATAGACCAAATTAATTGATCATCAACTTTTTAAATAAAGAATGATGGATTACAATCAAGTTAAATTCTCAGATACACAATGATATCTAAGGCATAAATGCATTTTCACCGCAATGTTATGAGTTTCAATTTCACTTATGCGGATGATTACATAAATGCGTACAAAGTTTTTGCGAAAGAGAAGGGGAAAAAAAACACAGATCATTTGAATTTCGAACCCTGTTCATTTAGTCGATAGAAAAACGTTTCTTACGGTTTTACCATGTTGAACTCTAAATTTATATATAGAGATTGACTTAATAACATCAATGGTCCCTAAATTTTAAAGCATATTTTATACTGATCTCTAAATTTCAAAACATATCAATCAGATCATCGATTTTATAGTTTTGTATCAATGTGGTCATTTCGTTAGCAAAACCGTTAGAATAAGCATTAAATTACAGATGACATGTGACGTGTAAATTATAAAAATGTCATCCTACTGATGTTGTTCTTCTTTTTGTCTT
The DNA here is from genome assembly GCA_030761205.1 of Fremontodendron californicum. NCBI lineage: Eukaryota > Viridiplantae > Streptophyta > Magnoliopsida > Malvales > Malvaceae > Fremontodendron > Fremontodendron californicum. The sequence goes on from JAULJL010000005.1 coordinate 34,178,066, forward strand.
TTATTCTTTTTCAAATTTTAGATTTTCTTTTCTCTTTTTTTTATAAATAAATAAAAATAATAAAAATAATTTATATAATAATTTAAATTACTTTTTTAAAAATATAATTAATTTATAAACATATAAAATATTTATTTAAATTAATTTTATAAAAATGTAACAATAAAACGTTTTATATTTTATTTCTTCTTTATTATATTTTTCTTTTTTCTTCTCTGTATAAATAAAAAAATAAAAATTATATTATAATTTAAAGTAATTTTATAAAAAAATATAAAATATTTATTTGCATTAATATTATAAAAATATTTTAAGTTTTTTTACTTTATACTTTTTACTCTTTTTTTTTTCCTTTTCCCTTTTTCATCTTTATAAATAAATAAATTAATTAATTAAATAATATATATTATAATTTAAATTAAATTTTCAAAATTGAAATAATTTATAAAAATATAATATATTTATTTACATTAATTTTATAATAAAAAATAAATTTTGTTTTCCTTTTTCTTATTTCCTTTTCCTTTTCCTTTTTCTAAATAATTTATTTTTTTATAAAAAATTAAATAATTTATAAATATAAAATATTTATTTACATTCATTTAACTAAAAATTTATATTTTTTATGTCGACTCCGATGCTGAAGTTGAGGCGGCAGCTACCTTGACCGAGTCTGCCATAAAGCGCCAAATTGAACCCTCTTTGATCTAGCACGAGGGATCAAATTTGACCTTTTGCAATGCTTATCGAGCTTTATGGATGGCAGTCTGATCCTTCGCAAGGTCGGACTGGCGATGGGGATTCAAAATTTCGTTTTTCGATCGACGAGAGTTAGGCGGAGAGAATAGAAAGAAAAAAAATAAAAAAGGAAAGAAAAAGGAAAATAAAATATATTTACAAAAAAAGAATAATGTAAATAAATATTTATATTTGATAAATTATTTAATCTTTTGCAAAATTAATTTATTTATAAAAGGAAAGAAAGAAGAAAGAAGAAAGAAGAAAAAGGAAAATAACTTTTTTAATTATTTAATTATTACAAAGTATTCATTTTTTATTTAATTATTTATAACAGTAAATAAAAAAGAACAAAATTATTTTTATAATTTAATGTAAATAAATATTTTTATTTTTTTTTTTTATAAATTATTTACTTTTTAAAATTTTAATTATATTATAAATTATTATTTTTTCTTTTTATTTATTTATTAACAAGATAAAAGGGAGAAAAAAGTAAAAACAAACTTAAAATAATTTTTATAAAATTAATGTAAATAAATATTTGATATTTTTAATAACTTATTTAATATTTATAAAATTAATTTAATTTAATATAATATAATATAATATTATATAATATAAATTATTATTTATTTTTAGTTAATTTATAAAGAATATAAAATATAAAAAGGAAAGAAACAAAAAAATTAAAAATAGTTTTTATAAAATTAATTTAAATAAATATTTTATATATTTATAAATTAATTATATTTTCCAAAAATTAATTTAAATTATAATATAAATTATTTTTTATTTATTTATAAAAAAAAGAGAAAAAAAATATAAAATTTGAAAAAAAAAAGAATAAAGGAATAAGGAATAAAGACAAAAAGAATGATCACATTAGCAGATGATATTTTTATAATTTATACGTTACATGGCATCTGTCATTTAACGCCTACTCTAACGGTTTTGCTAACGGAAGGATCACATTGATACAAAATTATAAGATCGAAAATCTTATTAATATATTTTGATATTTAAAAATCAATATAAAATATATCTTAAAATTTGAAGATCATTTATGCTTCTAGACTGCCGGCTGATTCCCACGAAAAAGCTGCCTCAGAATTCTAGAGTAGACCTGCTCACGGGCCGGGCAGCCCGCAGGCAAATTCATGTTCCGGCCCGGCCCGGAACAGTATTTTATTATTATTATAATATTATTTTTATTTAAAAAAATAAAAAAATATATTTTTTTTATTCCAATGAACAGTGATTCGGACCTAAACGGGCGGGCCTGGGCAAAAAAAAAAATGGGCCGCGGCCCGGCCCGGCCCATGAGCACCTCTATTCTAGAGTTTTGGTCGTCCATTAATCAGATTAGGACGTAGCCCATGCAAATGGATCAGTCAAAAATTACGAAGGACTGAAACAATGTCATGGGAGGGAGAGGGAGCCCCCATGAACATCAGACTCAAAATTGGACTCAGAAGTCTGGCTTTACTTAATTATTACTCTTAAATGGTTCATGCACTTGCCTATGAACATAATTTTTTTTCTTTACCTAAGTCAATCCGATGGGCCACACCCTTTATAAATTCCTGACGTTTTAAGTTTTTCTCTAACTTATTCGACGAGGAACTACTCTAGGGAGTCAAAGTGAAAACTCATTTATTTAATGGGATTGTAAAGTTTGGACGATCAAAAATCAAAATAGCGAGTTAGGCAATTTTTTAAACTATTCATTATTTTTTAATATAATTTTAATTAAAAATAATGAAAAAGAGTCTAATCTCAAAATAGTTATGTCGTATAAAACAAACCCTCTTGATTTAAATGCTTGCATCAAATAATTTGCAATTTAATTTCAGGACGAAATTATTGAAGAGACGGTATGTTCTTTTAAAAGTGGACGGCAAAAAAACTAAGAGAGAGAGAGAGAGAGATTTGAGATTCTTATTCTTGATTTATAATGAGATTTTTAGTCATGGAGATGAGTTGTACTTGAATATGAAAGAGAATTATTTAGTTGCAGAATATGGGAAGTGGCTCTACAAAAGGAGTGGTATACATATATTTATAAATTATAATGAAAAAAAAAAAGGAAACAAAAAATTGACAACATGTGGTATAATTTGTCGTGACTTGATTGCTTAAATGATTTGTAAAATCTTCTCTATGCGTCTATTATTTGTGAATGAAATTTAAAATGAGTAGAAGAGTGAAAACCATTTTAAAGTTGGTATAATGATAGTTTATGTATGCGTCTCGTATTTCATGTTTGTTTTTTTATTAATTGGATAAACATATATATTATATAAATTATTAAATATGTTAAAATCTTAAATTCGAATACGATACGTGTATTAAACTCATCGTACGTGTTTATTACATTGTTTTTATGTTTATTAAACGTGTTGTTTCATGTCGTGTTTTCATATTATGTCTAAAATTATTAAATTTAGGTAAAAATTAGAAATAAATGAAGAAAAAACAAAAAAACAGGTAAGCAATGGTGTTGATTGGAGTGGATAGGTTTATAGTTTATCAACTTAAATTTTGATAATGGCCGAACATAATGTATCTAGCTAGAGGTACTCATGGATCGAGCCGGGTTTAGGCCCTGAAAATAATATTTTTCTTTGTTCAAGTCTATTTTGGGCTTGGTCTGGGTTTGCTCATAAACTCATTTTACTATTCATAAATTATTAAAAAACTATTTTTATATTAATATTTATATATATTTTATAATTAAATTTAAATAACAATTATTTTTTAATTGTTAAATAGTAATTCGAGCTGAGTTGCCCGAATTACAAATACTCTTACCCAAACCCGGCCCGAGCCAAGCTTGTCGGGCCGGACGGACTACCCGGCCCTTCAGCAGGCCTATGACTCTAGCATATCAATTGTTATATATATATATATATATATATATATATATATAGATATATATATATATATAGATATATATATATAATTTAAGATTTCTATTTGAAGCTTAGAAATCTAATGTATTAAACATATATAAGTTTTATATATGATTTTAATCTTAATTTTCTCCTCTATGTTTATATTTATGTTACCTTACTTGTCAAAAAAGAAACAGTGAATGGATTTTATTTTTTTTTATAAAAAAATTGATTGAATTATAGCTTCTAAGTTGGTAAAGAGTATATGAAGGAAAAAATGTGTAGAATGTTGAAGTCATTTTATTTTATGTTCAATGGACCTTGACTATATATGCATGGATGAATGCATATTATGTCTCTAATACAACAATCAATGGCTTAATCTCATACATTTGTTAACTTGAAATTTTTAATTTTTCAAATTTTAATATGAAATCAACTATACTTCAAGGGTATGTATCATCCTATTAATTTTGTTTGTGAAGTTTAATAATTTTATTGTCAGTGAATGTGATAAATATTATTCTAACTTTATTTTAATTTGCACACAATCTTTTATCAAAATGAACAAAAAAAAAGAAATAAAAATATATTTGTGATTTGTGAAGTACTATATAGTTCCATACTTACTTTGGGTCTAATCTCTTTTTCGAGAGATCTTAAAGGTACATTTCATCAAATAATTTAGTGCATTTAGGATTTTATTTTTGAAGTATTCGATACCCACAAGAATTAATTTTTAATTGATAAAAAATAAGTATTTTGCTAAATAACTAGATTAACCCTTGTGAATAGTAACTATTAAGGTTTCGTTGACTTTTGTTTTTTGTTTTTTACTATTTATTATTTCTCTTATTTTTCAATTATTTTTTCTTTTTTTCTTTTCCATTTCTATTAAAAAAAAAAGTCAGTATCAACAAAACAAAATCTTAATTAAGCAAATTAAGTTCAGTCAAAATTATTTCATTTGTAGTAAGATGTGGGCCATTTGGCTGCTTTGTACTTAGGTTCTCTCCCATTGCTTGTGTGAACATCACATAGCCAAAGTATCAAATTTTAGAGGGGAAAGTAATCAACATATATAATAGATGCTGGTTAAAGTCAAAATTCTGTAACTTGTTCAGGTTTAATTTGTTAATCAAAAGAAGAATTTATATCAGATTATAGTGCATTAATTTTTTAAATATTTTAGAGTTTAAGGTGTTTCATGTTTGGTTAATTCTTAATTTTGAATATTATTCAATAAATTTGATGAAAAACAGTTGAAAAATGTTATAAGTGACTAGACAAACTTGGACTACTTTTGATTGTTTCTACTCCTTATTTTTTGTATTTGCTTTACTTAATTAAAAATTACTATAAAGTACAAAAGTAAATTAGCAAAAATTAAGTCATATAATTTGAAAGATTTTCTAGAACGTAATTAAATATTTATAATTTTTTTTTTAATTTACTCATTTTGTATAACGAGGTGTTCGTGAGTCAGGCTGACCCAGTTCCAAATAGTAAAAAAATTATTTATCCAAGGTCCAATCTCTCAGGTTCAAAAAACTCGTTTTACTATTTAAAATATATATATAAGTATCAAAAATTATTTTTATATTAATATTTACATATTTTATTATTAAATTTAAATAAAAAATGATTTTATTTATATTAAATAATAATTCAGATTAAACCGAACCAATCCGAATATAAAATATCCTATCTCAAATCTGACCTGACCTAATTCAAGTCAAGCTCGTCGAGCCAAACTGATAGTCACCCTACAGGTATAAGTGAAATGTAATGTATTTTTTGGTTATATAGCTATGAATATACCTACATCAACTTGTATCAACGATAGTAATCTTAGTGTTTTTAGGCATTTGACCAATTAATTATAGTATATGTATATGTATATGTATATGTATATGTATATGTATATGTATATGTATATGTATATGTATATGTATATGTATCTGGTATATTTTTCTTTTCCTTTTCTTTTTTTATCAAAACCTTTTATAGAAAAATTAATATTATTTTAGAGGCACAATAACATTGAAAGGATATAGAAAATTAGATTTTAAGACTTCTTTCTTTATTTTTTTTTTTATTTTTTTATACTTAAATTTTATTGGGAAATAGAATGACCTGAACCAGCTGCTGGTTTAGAAAATGGTTTTACCAAATGTTGAATAAAACATTGTCAAAATAGGGTTTTGATAAAATATTTCATGGCCCAACAAGTCGGCTGGTCATTGGAATATATATTATTACTTTGAATTTCAAAGATTCCTTCCAATTCCAACTTCCAAGTCCACCCATTTTGTTTGTTTTTTTCCACTGCCTACTCCACACTCCACTCCTTTTCAACCACTGCAAAAATTTGCCCATTTATCTAATTATAATTGGTATATATAATAATAAAATAATAATTCAAGTCTATTGTTAATTTCTCTAATGCTATATATTTGGAAATATGAAATTGAGAGAACGAATTTAGATTAAATTTATTAATAAATTATGAGAATGAAATGAATATATATTATATATAAATTAGTTAAAATTTAATATACATACCTTTTATATTTGAAATGTATAAAAATAAATTTTAAATTCCAAAATACTTTTAGATATTTAAAATTTATTACTAAAAAGGGCGTCTAACAAATTTAAAAATTTTAAAAATAATCATGAAAGTTATATTTATATATACTTTATCACATAAATTACACTAATTTTAAAAGCCAAATGTCTTCTTTAAATCCTAATAATCTAACACAACCTAATCTAATTACCAGAAAAAAACTTCTAGTATTTAAAACGACGTTAAACAAAAAAAAAATGAAATAGTAAAACATCCAAATTCCTTTTTTAAAATTCTAAATTACCTAATCTAATTATCAGCAGAAACTTCCAGCATTTCAAACCACGTTAAACAAGGAAAAAAAAAAAAGAAATAATATATAGGATCAGTTGTCGTAAGACAGCTAGCTAGCTTTTCTCGTGAAAAATATGGAAATTAGTGTTGCAATTAGCCAAATTTCACGTTAATAAGCTTGAGCTTAACCATCATCACATGTTTTGCAAACTTAATTATCAAACCAGAAACAGTCAATTTCAGCTGCATCCCCTTTTATTTATAGATTTGGTTAGAGAAGGTGATCATCAGAAATTTTTGCCAAATTCTATTAAGAATAAAAAAATATTTATGTACTCTTCTCCATAAGATTTCATTAATTCTTTTTCGGATCATTTAGTATTTTCCATTTTATAATCAGTGTAAGGTAGATAGATTCTACAGAAATTAAGCCTGATAATTAATTAAGATATGATTGATTCACTAAAATAACATCAGTTTACTTGAAATTTTAAAAGGATAATGTTGTTAACCAGTGTCTAATGATATTGATTAAAATAATATTTAAATAAAAAAATTATCATATTTATTGGTACTGAAATTATTAGACTCCATAAGTAAGGTTAATAAGGTGACATATATATTTTAGGGTATAGTAAAAAAAAATTAATTAAAAAAAATATGACATGTGATCTTAATAATTTGTGTAGTTAAAATATTTAACCATCAATCTGTCAAAAATAAACTCATAAAAAATATGTAATTAAAAACAATATATTTTAAATGCCAAAAAAAAAAATTCTTAAATAATGTTTTTCCAGTACTTATAAATGCCAATTAATGGAATCCATTTTTAAAAAACAGTGATTTTGGGGTAAATTTTATTAAAATTTCTTAGAGTTTGGACATGAAAAATATTGAATCTACCTCTAGCTAGCACTTTCCAATTTCAAGAATCAAAAGGAAATGTTTTCTTTCGGAAGAAATCTAAACATTAATCAAAAAATATTCTTAAATCAAGCGTCAAATTAATCACTAATTGCGAGATTGAATAAGTTGAAATATGAAATTTCGTCTACTTTGTTTTTTGGATGCAATTTATATTTTATAATTTTTGGTCGTTACGACCACTCACTGATTGAAAATTCTAGAATTCTTCAAAAATCATAACCTTCGTTTTACGTTTGTAAACAATGATAATCAAAGATGCACGCCAATTTTATTTATTTATTTATTATTAGACATGTCAAATTTCTTATGAACTATTTTCCTTTTAGGTTTTGAAGTTTCTTATACTTTGATTTTTCGCTGATTCAATTATTGTTTGAGTATACTAATATTTTTCAACTGTTTAAACTAATTTTCTCCATAAGCATTATAGTATCTTATAATTTGGTATAACTAGTAAAAGTGACTAATATATATTAATTAAAGTTATAAAAGGTTAAAGACGTCAAAAGTTAACAATTTAATTCTTTTTTTTTCAGCCAGAAATTAAAGAACTATGCTAATTCAGAACTTGTAAAATTAAAGAGTAATAGTAGTAAATTTTTATGAGATTATATGTATAAATAAAAATCAAAGTCGTCAAAGAATCATTAATATATATATATATAAAAGACAGTATTTTCGATCGACATAATATAAATATCGGATCGATTCGAAATATTACGTATACGACGGATGTGATTATATTACTAAATCTAACGATCGATTTGTTAAAACATTAATCGTAACGAAATTATAAAATATATAAAATTAATTAATTTTATATTAGTATAAATAAATCTCTTCTCTATATTTAATATATATAATTATTAATTATATATACATTCAAAAAAAATAATTGAACTTAAACTTGATACTTAAAAGTTTCAATATTTTCTGCCTTACCTCATAATTACCACACTAATAGTATTTGGGTTTCGAGTACATGACTAAAACTTTGATTGCTAACTTTTTGCTTTTCTAAAACAAAAAGTATCAAAAAAGCAAAAAACTAAATTCAAAAACAATATAATTTTTTTTGAAGATGAATAAAAATTAGCAACTTAAATTTTTTTAATAATCATAAATTTTGTGATCTTACTAATTTTTAGATAACACAATTGTATTTGAATTAAGTGTCACCACAAATATAATATATATATATATTCAACTATTTTATTAAGACTTTAAAATTTTAATGGAATCTTGAATGAAACTCAGTTTTTTTTTATTTTTTAAACCACCTATTAAAACGATGATAATTTTAACGAAAATGAATAAAGTTCAATTTACTCAGCTAAAATTAGAAATATATATATATTATATTATATATATATATATATATATATATATATATATATATATATAAGTCGGTGAGAATCAAGTTTAGAGTAGGGAGCCAAGCCATGTACAACCCAACCCAAAACTATTTGGAGTCCAAAAATTCAATTGGGTAATTGGTTTTAGGGATCTGCCCATACATCTCAATTCTCAACTCAGTTCCAAGTTCCAAGCTTTCTACCTCAGACAGATAGAGAAAGAAAGAGAGCGCTTTTTTCCTTGTCTACTGCTAATGCGACTTCAAAGTTAGAGAGAAGGTATATTGGCTTTCAACTTCTTTGCTTCCATTTTCAATTGGGTCTTTTTGTTTTCCTTTAATTTTTGTTTATTTAAACAGCTACCCGTTTTAGATAAGAAACTATATTTGTTCTTATAATCCAGTTTTTTTACTAAATTTGAACCCTTCTTTTTCTTTCTTTTTGGCTTAGTTTAAACTCTCAATTTGCAGAATTACCAAATTGGTTTATCCCACAGTAAAATCTAATTCTTATACTTCATAAAACTAGGCTTGTTTTTAGTGTTTAAATGTGATTTATTGATGGATAGGACAAAAATTTTGGTATTTTTAAATGAGTGTTAAAATATGGGCAAACAAATTTCCCAACTAATGTTGGCTCAGTGGGTATTTTGTTTTAGTTTTTTTGAAGATACTTGATTGCTGTGTAATATGAAATTTCAGTTTTCTTTTTAGAGTTTTTGGTATCAATTTATTTTAATGGAGTAACCTGTGTTACTGTTGAAAGTTTTAGATTAACTTTCATTTAGTGCTTAGAGTTTACCTTTTAGCTCAACTAAGTAGTTGCCTCTATAACAAATTTGTCTGTGATTAAACCTTGTGAATGATGCAATGAATCTTTCAGTGATCAGCGAGGATTTAGACGATAGTAGATGCTTGTAAGTTGTATGAGCTTCAATCGTGTTAACTCCAGTTTTGCAACTGTTAGCGTAGTGATATGAATCTGTTAATTCTCATTCGAACAGCTCCGTAATGTACAATATGTTCCAAGGCTCTGTTGCTTGAAAATTTCTTAATTGTATGTTTGTAATTCTGTTGTAGTACTTATTTGTCATTTAGATTATTGTTTATTTATATAGGTGCATAATGCATCAAGTTACAGTTCTTAGTGCTCGATGCTTCAAAGGAGGCACTCGTAAGTATTCCTACTGACTCATTCTTGACATTGTATTAATTTTTGGCTGCAATGTCGATTTTTTTCTTTTTTGTTTCCATTAAATTTAACCTAGTGCAGCTGAAAATATTCCTCTGCATTCAATTGTTTTATATATACAGTGTATGTGGGGACAGTGTAGCACTTCAAACCAAAAATGTTGGTTGGTATATTGATCTCTTTTTGTATAGAATCCAATCCTATGTTTATTCAAATGAACAACTTTAACTAGTTTGGTTGTAGTACAACTGCTTGAAATTGAAATTCACAAGTTAATACCATGCATTTTTAGTTGAACTTTTTCTTCTTTTATTACATTTCTGCTTGACTCAACAATCGCAACAACTCTTTGTCATCAGCTGTTTCTAGCCTTTTATGTATAATATTTCCTCTTGCTTTAAGGAACATAAAATGGATGCTCCAAGCAGAATTGGTGACCGATCAACCAGTGATGTTGTTGTGAGGCTACGAACACAAGAAGGGCGTGATGAGTGGATATATTGTCACTCCAACATCCTTGTAGAGAAGAGCAAATATTTTGCTGACCGTCTCTCTGAGAATTGGCCAACATGTCAGATCCTTGACTCACGCAACTGCGTTGAGGTATACTGCCAGGAGTCGGACTTTGATCACCATGTCAATGTTCTACGCCTTCTCTACGTTGTTATAGATGGTTCAGTTGATGACTTGTGGAATGGTGTAAAAAATGCCCTTGGCATTCTCCAGGTTGGCATTGAACTTGGTTGCCCACAAATTGTAACTGCTTGTGTGAACTACTTAGAAGCTGTCCCTTGGGAAGAGTCCGAGGAGGAGGAGATTTTAAGAATCATACCAGGCATGGGTTCTGAAGTGGAGCCAATTCTTTCCCGTCTCCAACCAGTCAATCCATCAGCTATATGTGATATTTTTATCTCAACTCTTCGATTTGCCATGTCATCACCACCTTCTCTGATGAATGATCTTAAATCTTCGGCTCAAGAGCAGCTTGAGTACATGGTAACTGAAGATGACGATTCCCCTCTATTAATTGCCGATGATGATATCAAATCTGAGGTAAAAGATTGTGTAAGGAGACTATTTTCTAGATTTAACAATCTGTTAGAAGTTTTTTTATGTGAGCCCACAGAATCGGTTGGTGATGCAGGAAAGATGACATCATTTCAGTCCTATTTAGCTGATTTTTCATGGGCTTGTCAGCTGTTGACAAAGTTGGAAATAATGAGGGTATTTGTTAACAGTTGGGTGGATGCATCCGATAAAATAGTGAAGGTCATGCAATCAAGTCCAACAGTTGAAATAATTGAGATAAAGCTGAAGGTTGTTGAGGTTGTGGCAAAAGTTTTGGAGTCAATTGGGTATGGCACTGTTATTTTGCCAACCGCTAAACGGCTTCACATGGTGAAAGTCTGGCTTCCGTTTGTTCGGGTTACAAAACCTCTGATCGATTCTGCCATGACTAATGATGCGGATTCTTTGGCATTTAAGATAGATGGTGAACTTTGGCAATCATTGGAATCAACATTTGTTTCCATAATTCTTGCATTGCCATCTGCTAACCAAGCTGAGATTTTGACTGAATGGTTAGGAAATGAACATGTACATTATCCAGATCTAACTGAGGCATTTGAGGTGTGGTGTTACAGGTCCAAGGTTGCTAAGCGGAGACTGGCTTTGTTAGGGGGCGGCCATTGTATGACTAACACCCTCTGAAAGGCTCTGATTCAGTAACCATTGCTCAGTCAAGCATTGAGCTTCAAGCTTTTTTTTCATTTTTATTTCTTTGTATAGATCTGGTTACAGTTGAGATTAGACAGGGAAGTTCTTTAAATGAAGAGACGTCCAAGTTAGCCGCCCCTTCTGCTCTTTGTTTGGTTTGAAATTGAAATTTTAGTGTTTGTAGATCATGTAATGCTAGATCCTCTGTAATTGTAAAAAGACCTGGTGATTAATCTCATAGAAAATGATCAAGGTGTACAATTGTCACCTGCTGGACTTATGCAACCAGATTATCAGTGTTTTGCAGGCTAACTTTGATTTTAAATACTAAAATCCTAGTTGAACAGAACTCTTGAGAAAGTATTGGTGGGCATGAGGGGTTTTTTTTGGCCGTCAAAAGGACTTTTATTGCATAAAATTAGCCTGTACAAAGGAGAAACTAACTTTCCCGACGTCACTATTAGACCTGTTCAAGGGTTAGACGGCTTAATCTGTACTGGGTCGGGTTTGGACATTAATTTTTATAATTCGGGTCGGACCAGTCCGAATTATTATTTATTAATAATAAAAAAATTAATTATAAAATTGATTTTTTAATATTTTAGTATTTTTTATAAATGGACATCTGGACCGACTCGAACCCGACCCGAACTTGAATAAGGGATTTTAAAAAAATTCGGATTGCTATTCGATCCATGAACAACTCTAATCAGCATACAGCTTATTCAAAATATCACAAGATTGAATTCAAATCGATTTAATCCTAATAAAAAAATACAACTATTACTATTCTTTTACTTTATTTAATAAAAGCATAATCTTCTACAACTTGATTGACTATTGCTGCAGTTTTGTCTTATGCTTGATGACTTTATTCAGCCATAATCCTTTCCTTCCCTCCTCTTTATTCAAGGTTTTCTTTGAGCAGAAATAATAGGGTGCCTTATCTCAAGCCTCAACAAATTATATTTTGTAAACTTTTTGCATACTTTATCCATTTGAGGTCTTGATGTTAACTAAACACTGCATGCAGTATTCATGATTCAACTTTCAGGATGTTTCAATCTTGAAGCATTGATAAAGGTAGAAATTGAAAATTCCTGTTTTTGATAAGCTCACATCAAAGCTTGAGCACTTTCATCAAGAATGTTCCTGGTAACAGTTGCAGCAAACTCTGCTTCTAAGATGCAGTGCTCAGGAGATGGTTTAAACAAACAACCCACTAATTACCCCACAAAAAAAATAAAACAAAAGCTTTTTGTAATTAACCCAATCTTATTTGTTTTCTTAGCAATCTGTTTAATATGATGAGCACAGAAATAAATTAGTAAATTCTTCCTCATCCATTTGATGAAATGAAATACTACATTCACACCCAAATTGACTTAAAATTTGATATACCAGTATACCCAAGTAACTAATTTTATGATATCAATCCATCTATCCAATCCCCAAAACTTACAAAATTAATTTACAATCCTCGAATATATGCTGAGATCCTGAACTGTTTAAGGACTCAAATTGTGCTATGCAAAGTATAAAAACCTATACTAGGAGAATTTTTCTTCTTTCTTTAGACTATACCATGCATTTTCCTTGGTTCCCTAAAGGAGAGAAAATGAAGAGAAGCAAGAAATAGTGAAAGAGAACCCCTGAAACCATTCCCTATAAGTTTCTTTTTCAAATCATATTCATAATCAGGCAACATAGTCTGGTAACAATTGCGCCGCAAACCTTTTTCTGTTCTGAATGTTGATGTTCTCAAATGCAGCTGAAGAGTGAGGTGCGGAAGGGTTTATAGCACCAAACTCATTTGGTTCACCAATGTCTAGCCTTCTCCCCATTTGCATGCTTTGGGTTGGGAGAAAAGTTTGATGAGTTCCGGATAAGGAGAGGTTTTCACAGTGGGGAAGACCAAGAGTGAGGGAAACACCATTACCTGAAAACCTTGGAGCGAATTCTTCTGCATCAAAACGTCCAATTTCTCCAATAGGATATTGCCCGAAACCTCCCATGAAATCTGTATTGGTTCCCATGAATGAGTAGCCATCTTTGCCAAACTTCATAGAAATCTCATTGCTTCCCTCACTTTGATTGATATCCATGTTTATTGACGGGTCACTAGTTGGGGACTGCAACATTTCATTGCTCCTTGGTTTCTTTGGACTTCCTTGGGTGATCCCTTCCAATTCGGATGACCCAATGAGGGAGAATCTTGACTGGTGGCGGACATTTCCTGCAAGGGGAGACGATAAAGGCGTGGAAATGGACATTGTGGATGCATTCTGCTGGTTTGTGAGATTTTCCTGTTTGAAATTGAAATTTTTAGCCTGGTTCTCTGCAGGATTTTTCTCTGGAGCAGTGGATTTGGATGCTGAATCTTCATTATATTGGATCTTGCTTGTTTTACTTTTGTCCTCTGAACCATTCTGATCTTGCTCCTTGGTTTCCTCTAAGTACATCTCTTCCACCATTGGCTTCCAAAGCCGAACTCGAGCATTTATGAACCAATTAGACACCTGAATTATCACACACACACAAAAAAAAAAAAAACATCCTAGAATTAGACATGCCACAATTGGGACGAGAGTCGCAAGACAATGCTAAAGAACACAGAATTTAAACAGTACCTGACCCCTGGTAAGCCCTGTTTGTTTTGCAAGCATGTGCTTGTCTGAGTCTTTAGGATAGCTGAAATGCAAATAAAGAAATCAGATTATATACTATTTAAAAAATGACAAGGACCTTCCTGGTTTAGAAGCTTTAAGGAATATATTTCAAATGCGGCAATGAGAATTATTCAGAATACTTCTTACGGGTGGAGAAAGTGTTCAAAGAGCCAAGCTCGAAGAACAGAAACTGATCTTTCTGGTAATCCTCTTTGGGGTCTCCAAGCATTGTGCTGGATCATTCCCAATTGCTGAAGTGCTCTTTGTTGTCGAAGGTGATGATCGACAAACTTAAGTCTCGATCCTTCAATTTTCACTCCTGGGCTATCTTCTTCACCTAAACTCTTGTTTGCAGCTCGAATTTGACCAGTTATTGCATCTTTCAAACACCGAAACTGCTTTGAGATGGTCTTTAATGCAAGAGCTGTATATGTTTTAGCAGAGCCATTTCCAGCTGCTTGCTCAAACGAGGAAATTACAATCTGCATTTGGTGATGGTATTGCCTGTACCTTTGATCCACCTGGAAACAAAAACATCAAGAAAAAAAAAAGAAAAAGAGACAACAATTCAATATCAATGTTGTGCTTAAGCATGGACTTCGGACATCTAAAAGAACATCGAAATTCAATCTTGATAACCAGATTTCAAGAACCTGGAATACAAATTTTTAACTCTAGTAGGTAAATTTCATTGATTTAAGGTCTAAAATCAAACTAGAGCTTTCAATTTCAAGAAAAATCGACAAACTTTAGCTTCTTCTTCTTCAAAGATTGATATCTAAAGGGATAGGACCTCAAAAATATTAAAATTCCAACTGATGACTCAATGAAAGTAACTTCATTACTATTATTATTATGTCATCCGACTCAATTGATAAAGACTCAATTCAGCTTCCCCATATTTAGAACAATATTTTCCTTGAAAAACACAACTTTCCCAAGAAAACAAACTTATTTTCTTATACACTTTCACTTTCAAAAAATCAAACCAAACCCACCAAAACACATACAATTGACAACTATATATATAATTTCCATACCTCATCAAGCATGCTAATTAGCTTTGCTTTCTTCATCTGAATTTCCTGTCTTTCTGCCGTGGTCAGCTCGGCGCCGCGCTTCCAACCTGCCTCCCCACCACCAGAGCCATCTCCAGCCACCACCGACGATTCTCCTATAGCTTTACTGCTATTGCTATTACTTCCACTACCCTTCTTAGCCAATTCACTCTTCGTAATCCCAGTATTGTTAACATTAACAACCTCATCAAGAAGCTCTTGAGCAGCCTTCAAGTATTTAGAGCTCAAAAACACACTTTGGATACCCGACACCCCATTGGTCACACCTGAACCCGAAGAAGCCGACCCGCCTGAAACCCGCATGTCCTCACCTGAAACTGCTTGAGCCTGTGATCGGTAACCGGGCTGCTGTTGGGAAGAAAGGCTCAAAGAGAGTCCCTGTTGAGCGCGTGGAGTTTCACGCGCTGCTCCAGAAGGGTCAATAGGGTTGTACAAGTTGTAATGGACTCGCTGGACGAGGCCATGCAAGGGTGAGATGTCGTGTGAACTAGGGTCTTCGTTGGCGCCTGAGGTACCATGGAGGGGGATGCCGAAGAATTGCTGAGAGTGGGGAGACGGAGCGTGAGGAGAGAGGGAATTAGAGTTGAGGAAAACGAGGTTGCTCGCCGGCGGAGGAGGGGTATCCGAATACTGAACATAGGCAGGGTTCATAAGTACAAGGGTTTGGAGGCCGTCAGTTGCTTGGATGTCGGGGTTACCATGAAAGTACGTCGCCATCGGATGTTGTTTTTGTTTCTATGAGTTTGCAAAAATCTAATGTTATTTTCTGTGCTTTCACTTCACTGAAAAGAAAAAGAAAGACCAAGAATTAGTATACTTGCATAGTCACAAACATTAAAAAAGAAAGAGATAAAAATCCATCCATAAACATCAATCTAAACATACAACTTACAACACCAAAGCTTACACATGTTTTACCTTATTCTTCACAATGAATCCCGAGACTTTGAATCAACCCATTCGAGAACTTGCTTGGTTGATCGATGAATTGTGGGAGAAAATTGGAGAGATGGTACTTTTTAGAGTAGAATTGCAGCAGGGATAAATGGGATAATATTGATGGTCTTCGGATGATCAAGTGGATCCTGGAAAAATCAATAGAAAGAAAAGGAGTGATGACCCCCCACAAAGTTCAAATACAAGTAATTATGATTGTTCAAGGTTTGAAAACAAGCCATGTTACTAGTCGCCTCTAGTTCTTCATATTCTAGAGCTTGAATACATGGGAATTGAAGGAAAAGGAGATCAAGAAGAGGGAGATCAAGAAGGAAAGGGAGTCTAGGAAAGAAAGCTGTGGTGTTTATATAAAGATAAGAGAGGGAGGAGGATAGGAGAGAGAGAGAGAGAGAGAGAGAGAGAGAGAGAGAGAATTGATAAGAATTGATTATAGTAACAGTTAATAATATTGGTACCTGGTATGAAGGTAATCTGAGTTTGCACGTGCTTCATGATCATCTTCACTGCAAAGAAAAACAAGGATTTTAGCTTAACAAAAAAAAAAAAAAACCATCAAAATTTGAGAAGGAAAAGCTAATACAGTTATGGCTAAAATACCATAATTTGAGAGAAACAAAAGAGATATGATCTATCCATGGAATCTATGAATTTTTTTTTTTTTATCAGTTCCCAGCTTCACAAGATAGAGAGGAAAGGAAAGCTAGTCCTTTGTCAGACTCAAAATCTCTGCAACTCCCCCCAATTGAAAATGGCAAAAAAGAAAGAAAGAGAGAGATGGGATTAAAAGGCTGAGAAAAAGATACCCATCTTTATTCACTTCAATATCCACAGAATTATGACAATTTTCTTCGATCTTTAATTCCCATTTTTTGTAAAGTTTTTAGAGAAAAAAATATTTCTCTTTCAAAGAAACTAGGAAGGTATATAGGAATAGGAGTATAGTAAATTGAATTCAATGAATTATACCATTTTCTTTCTTTCTCTTTTTTTTTTTTTTTTGGTTTTTGCTTTAGAAGATTAGTGGGAGAGTTGTGATCTGTAGTGCAACTGAGAAAGGTTGTTATCCTTCACAGATGATGAACCCCCCCTTTCCCCTTCTCTATCTTTATCTTTTATGGCTTCTTAGGTCAAGTACCTGCGAATAGATCAAAAACTAAGGGAACTTCTCTGATTTGACCCTCCCTTTTCAAATCATTTGATGCAGCCAAGCAACTTCGATCATCAGCTATAGAAACCAACCTTTCTTTTTCTTTTTTTCTGTGAAAGAAAGAGAATAAGATATGTTTTCTGATATGATATATATATATATATATATATATATCAAGCTCTTTTCAAAAAAAAAGTATACAAATAAAAATAATGAGATATTTCTGTGCAGAAGAGTACAAAAAAGTCTCCTTCCACACCAAAGCTTAATTAAAAAAAAAAATTATAATAATATAATAAAAGAAAAAGAAGAGATGATGATGATGAACAGAGAGGGTGGAGGGTCCTACTACTCAATTCAACATTAAATATCTCTTTGTCTTCTTCGTTTTATCTTTCTTTTTTCATAATTTTTTGGGCTAATTTTTTTGTGGTTGGATGCCAAAGTTTGAAGATAAGCAATTAAATTGCCAAGGAACACAGAACCAACCACCATAACATCTACTTTAATGCTTGAAAAAAGTTAAATACAATGAAATAAACACTAGTACTAGACTACTAGTACTGGTACAAATATATGCTACATAATTTTAATTTCTATATATACAAATGAAAAATATTAATCGATTAAGGTGATATTTATAAAAAAAATATTTAATTAATATATATTTTTTTTAAAATAATAATTAAATATTTTTTAAAATAAATAATAATTAATATATATTTTAAAATAATAATTGATATCTATAAATACTCGTTAATCACGTCTATATATAAATTTAAAGAAAACCCATTGTTTATCTGCATGAGAATTTTGAATTTGAAATATATATAAACATGAAATCTACCCAAAAGTAAATAGTTTTGATCTATGAAATAAAAACAAAAACAGTGGGGTCTCAATCAAATGCATGAATGTGTGAATTTGAATCAAGTGCTCCCAACTGTGAAGGGCCTACTTGAGTTTCTCTCATGCATCTCAAACCCTTTAGCAAAATTGTAGTAGAAAATTACATTAAAAAAATAAATCTTCAGCTATATGTCTATATATGTGATATATTAGACACTTTCCGACTTTAAAGTTTCTTTGTTTCTCTCCCAATTTTTATTTTATTTTTATATATTCTGTCTTCATCTTCCCAATCAACCTTTTTCAGGGCTCCAAAGGGATTCTTAAAAACCAAAAAATAAAAACTATAAAATAAAAAAATAAAAAAATAAAAATGAAGGTTTCTGGTAATAGATATATAAATAATTAAAAGGGAAAAGAGAAGTTGACCTTTGATGGGAGGGGTACGAAAAAAGAATGAAATCCAAGAAGATAATATAGGGGAGAGCTATTTAATTAATTAACTCTCTGAACAACAAAATCTACCATTTTTTTTTCTCTATCTGATCAGCCACATTTTCAAGAAACTTTGCTATCACCATCAGTAACAATTATACTAGTAGTAGTAGAAGTAGAATAAGAGTGAGCAGTGACAGGCTTTTGAGGTTATGATGTTAATAGAACTGGTTTTTTCCAACTATATTTGACACATTCTCTCTGATCAAATCAAAATCCATCAGCAGTCTTAAATATTACCAAAGGCATCTACTAACATGCATATAATTTATACTGCTAGTTCCTAGGATTCTCCCCAATGAAAACTTGATGGGGGGAAGTGGGAAACTTTTCACTTTTACTTGTCAGGTTCAGATCATTAACTTTGAGTTTTACTGCTAGTGAAAGCTCCCCTCCCCATCCCCTTGCCTGCTGCCATAAAAAGTAAGCTCAAAACTCACCTGAAAGAGTACCCATGTGGTCAGTCTCTTGTTGAGTAATAAAAGGATTCTTCTATTCTACCTTGAGTTTTTTCTCATTGGCTAAAAGAGTTATAACTTTCTCCATTTATTTGAAAAACTATAATATAAAAATCCATGGATTCTTTTGACTGACTACAATTCTGAGAAGTCTTCTGTCACCAAATTTTGGGGTTGTATTCAGTAGGAAAAACAAATTATAAATTTCATGTTTTTTTTTTAATGTTCATGCCTTTATAACAATGTAAAATTTAATGCATGTGAATTTAAACAGCTTCTAAATAACTTGATAAATGAAAGTTTAGACATCTACCCTTTTATTTTGCTCTGGTTGTAAATAAGACCTAGTTAGTACTTAAAACTAAACTCTTTTCTTTTTTTTTTTCAAGAGATTCAAATTTCAGCATCTGTAATCAATTCTTTTATCTCCACACAGCGATCCTCTTAGTAAAAAAAAAAACTAAACTCTTTTTAGAGTGAATTTTTGCATGGTACCATCCAAAAAGTGAAAACGTCCTTTTTCTTGCCATACAAAATACCTAATTTTTAAATTTAGAATTGAATTCAATTGATTTATTAAGCTACTTTTAAGAAATAATATTTAATAAATTTGGAGTTCAAATCTTAATATATGTAATTTATTTTCTATCGCAACTGTTGCATCCTTTGTAAAAAAAATACCTAATTTTCTAGATAGTCTTGAGTCATGATCATTTTGTCATGTTTTTTTGCCGCACACCTTATTATTATTTTATAATAATATCAACATTCATTATTTGATGCTTCAGCCTTCATGTAATGATTTGATTAAGGAAACATTGGTTAGAAAGAAAAAAAAAAAAAAAAAAAAGGTTTATATCAGAATCTCAAGCTAGCGAAGCTTCCCATTCTTGCCTTGACACTGACCCCAATTAACTTTCTTTTAATTTCTTTGATAGTATTTTTTTTTCTTTTCACTCTTTCTTCAACTTTTTCTCCAAAAAAATTTGCTATCAGTTCAAAGATTTCTTAGCTTAAGTCGCTATTAAATCCATTTATACATTAAAAAAAAAAAGACCCAAAATCTTTATTTTCAATATACTTAATTAAATAAATAATTTAGTTAATTAAGTATAGTTTTGTTTATCCTAGTACATTGTCGTACTGATATGTTTCTTAATGGAATCTATGAGATTGCAAACACATGAAAGTGGTACACATCACATCAAACTAAAACCCCCAAAATCTATGCCTTTCTTAATTGAATATTCTATTTTTTTGTGAACATATTTTATTAATATATTTTTTCTGTGATGATCAGAAGCTTGTATAGAAGAAGTGGGTATGAAATTGGAATGGTTGTCTTTTTTATTTCTTTTATATACTTTTTTTGTGTTATTTTCTTTCTACATTTATTCCAATTTTGTTATGATGGAACTCTTAGGGTTGTTGCTGCTTGTCTCTCTTCTTGTCCCGTAAATGAAACGAGTTTGAATGAATAGGTTTTTGTTTATGTTTATGTTTATGTTTGTTTTTATTTTTATATTTATTTTTGAGTTTGTTTGTATTTAGTTTATGTTCATTAAAAATTTTTACAATAGTGTTCGAGTTCGGTTCTTCTTTTGGGATAAATGTTTGAGTTCGGTTCGTTTAAAATTGAGTATGATAGAACTCGATTCAAACTCATTTTATTTAAATTAAATGAATTTATTCGTAAACAATAAACGAACATGTTCATAAACATATAACCGATCATGTTCATTAACAATTAAAAATCTGTTCATGAATAATAAACAAATTTAAACAAACAAACAAGTAAAAACCATAAAATAATAAATAAAAATTAAGAAATATATTGAAAAAAAATGGAATAATATTAAAATGTATTAATATTATTAATTATATTATGTTCGAACAATAAACAATATTTTAACGAGTTTTAAAGATCTTATAAATGACTCATAAACGGAACTTATTCATAAACATAAATGAATTCAAAATACATTTTGTTTGAGATCGGCTCGTTTAATAAATGAACCTTAAAATATTATTCAAAATCGTTTGTTTAGCTTGATAATTAAATTAATTAATACAAACGAATCAAAATCAAACATATTCACGAACTGTTCGCCGAACGTTCTATCATTTACGAGGAGTTCTAAGGTAAACTTTTTATGGTGAGCTTAAAATAAGCTCCATTACATATAAACACAACAAAATTACATATAAACATGACAAATTACATATGTAACTGAAAGTTATCATGTATTTATATATGTAATTGTTTTTATATATAAACATGACAAATTGCATATAAAACATGAAAAATTATATATAAACATGACAAATTATATAAATCATTAAAAGATATGTCATGTATTTATGTAAATTGAAAGTTATCATGTATTTATATAATTTTTTTACATATAAATATGACATGAATTACATATAAATATGATAAATTATATAAATTAAAAAAAAAAAAAACCTTTTTAAAAGACTTTTCTTAAAATTTTCCATCATTTACAGCGTACTCAAAATTTCAATTTCTTTTGGGAAAGAAAAAAAAAAAAAAAAAAGACTAGAGATAAAAGAAAAACATTGAAAAGCTGGAAGATTTCATGCTTAAAAAAATTGTTTGTGTGTCAGAAAAAATATAAGATAAGAAAGGTGAAAGTCAGCATTTGGGAAATTTCAAGCAGAAAAAAAAAAACACATGTGTACCAATCAAATCAATAGATATAACTCTAGAAGACTATATAGCTATAGTTGCATCCCCATCTTCAACTCCATGATTGAATTATGAACTGAAATATTTAATTAGTTGGTTTTTTTTTTTTTTCTTTAAGATATATATAGGTTCCAATGTGGGAAAATTGGTGTTACACAAGGAAAATAGGGGACCAACTTTTCAATCTTTAGGAAGGGGGTTGGTCAACTGTTTCCTAGCCTAACCATTGCCCCAAAAATTTATAAACCTAACCCTGAATTTTTTTTACATAATTCAATATTCTATGTTGAAAAATATTAACAAATCAAATCATTCATTGACAAAGAAAAAAAAGAAATTATTTAGACTACTTAATTTCTTTCTTCCTTTTCATACCTCTTATTACAAAATAATAACTAATATTAGCAACTTTTTTCTGTAAATATAAATTTATATGATAAATAAAAATTAGTCATCTCCCATCAAATTATCTCATAAACTCTAATGTTTTCAAAATTCATACCTAAGACTTCCAAGTTATTAGTTTCAAGTTCAATCCATTGGATGTTTCATTAGGATATAACTAATTAAATAGTATAATATAATCACATCCTATTTCAAATTCAAACCACTGACAATATATCAGATAATTTTTCATAATTATTTCACATTATCAATTGCTTGAAATATATATATATATATATATGTGTTTGTTTGTTTATGCTTTTTATATCTAATTTCTAATTGTTTTAGTCACATAAGAGCATATCACTTAATTAACATATACTATATTATAATTAACTATAGAAAAGATCAAAAAGTGAAAGGGATTTCTTCTCCTTTCTATTTTAAGAAGGAATTTAGCCCCCCTTACATGAGAATTGACAAGTGATGGCAACACTTGAAAAAAGCTTCTTTTATTTATCTTATAGCATCTTTTTGGTCGGGTACGTATTCGAATACCAAAGGCAAAGAAGTGAAATATCCAAACAAAAATAGTACAAACTGTATTATAATTTAATTAGTATTTTTTATTATTTATAAAATGGTTATATATATTCATTATTTAACATTACATAAAATATTTTGTATATTAATTAATTTCCATGAAAATAAATATTTCAAATAACTATATTGAAATTACATACATGCTTGTAGAATGTAGATCTACCATTTCCATATATATCCAAATCTTAGTAAGTTCTAAAGTGATTACTATATTTATCATAGAAAAAAAAAAGGAAGAAGATCACCGCCAAACCTAATTTAAAGAGATAATCTTTCAAAAAAATTTGTGAAGAACATTAAGCTGATTGATTCAAGCTTATTGGCTACGCAGATATAGAGAAATTGAGATGTTGCTTTCATTTATGGACCCATTTTCAATTAACTACAAAAATGAGGTTGCTTTTGAGCCCTACAATATTATTCTTTTCTTTGCTGGAATGCCCGTTCCAAGACGCAACCATTATTGGGTATTTTCTCTAAAGAGTAAATACTTTCACATTAAAAAATAAAAATAAAATTAAACTACGCGCTTAGAAATATATATATGCGTGCACACACATGTATGTATATAAATTCATAAAATTGACTTAATTATCATAATTAAATTCATAAAAATAATTTATTTTTAAAATTTTATTGTTAAAAATTTATTTGAATGTTTCTTTTTTTCCTTTTTTTACACCAGTAAGTATGGAAATGTAGTCGGGTCGACAGTTTTTCCTTTTTATTTATAGCTAGATATCAGAATCCAAGCCAAATTCATTGAACTACAACTATAGGCACTTCCATCATTGTCTATGTTTCTTGTTTTGGTTTTTAACATGGGAGAAAGAACTTTTTTCTTTCTCTTTTACTTATGATAAATCATTTTGGGATGAGAGAGTTGGACGACATTGCAAATTTTTTTTTTAGGTGTCTTCGTCGAATAACTTTCACTTTAGATAAAGTTCAAGGAATTGCTAGAGCTAAAAGAATAGCATCCATCTTTTCATATTGTGTTTGGTAGGAAGAAAAGAAAAATAAAGGAAAGAAATTGGAAGAAATATTACATTTTTTTTATTGTTTTCTTCGTTTGGCAGGAAAAAAATATGAGGGGAACGAAAATGAGTGAATTTTTTGCATATATTATAAAAGAGATTAATTTTTAAAGTGTTTTAAATGTTTTACAAAATTTTGAAATTATGTAGTATTATTATTATTTTTTTTTTAAGAATAGTGCATTAAAAGTGATTAATAGACTTTAGAATGAAAAATAAGTAATAGAATTCGAATGCTTTAAGAGGAAATTCGAATAACCAGGCACAAAGAGTAGATCTGCTCACGGGCCGAGTAGCTCGCCTGGCCCGTATTGGATCGGGCTTGGGCAGGGATTTTAGTGATCTGGGTCAGCCCGGATCATTGTTCATCCAATAAAAAAATAATATCTTTTAAATTTAATTTTAAAAATATATAGAAAAAATATAAAATATATTTTTTTTAATATATTGAACAGTAATATATGAGCCGGCGGACTGGACCTAGGCAAAGAAACCAAAAATATTTCGGGTCGCGGCCCGGCCATGAACATCTCTTATAAAGAGTAATCTGTTAAAATTATGCTTAGGAGAATTGAATACCTCTTCAGAGTCCAGAGTATTCAAATACCCTACAAGTTTTTTTAATCTATTTGAAAAAACAACTAAGGCATTCAAATGCCTTAAGGAGGGTATCCAAATGCCTTACGAAATTTTACATTCTGAGTGAAACTTTGCGTAGGGCATTCGAATTCTATAGGTCAGGCATCCAAATGTCCTTTCAGAAAATTCAAAAAATATGTCCATTAGACATGGTACTCCATTCCAATAATGGTGATTCTTCGTCAAGAACATGTTTAATCATGAATAGATGGTTTTTAACATCGATTAAGACTTATAAATACTTTTATAAATATTCATTTTACTCAAATTTACATCAAATTCTCTTGAAGAATCATTTTTCTTTCACTCTCTTTTTCTTATTCAAGGTTCATGCGTGTTCAAGAAATTTTTAAATGCTATGTTTGGGAATATGAATTTGAAAATTTGAATTTGGATTTCATTTGCTATATAAATTGTGAGAATGAAATGCATACATTATGTATAAATTAGTTAAGACTCAATATGATTATATATTTGAAAGGTATAAAAACGTGAATTTCAAATTCATAAATAGCTATAGGTATTTCAAATTCAGCACTAAATAGGCATCCAACAAATCCATGGATTTGAAACATAATCATCAATGTTATTTTTACATGTGTTTTATTTACAATTTACACTATTTTTTGAAATCCAAATCCATTTTTTGAAATCCAAGTTCCCAAACGCAACCAAAGTGTAATCTTGAAGTTCTTTGATAGACATTATATCCTGAAGATAATGTCTCCAAGAGTTCATTTGCACCATAGATGAAAAACTATTATACTAAATAAATCCCCCAAGATGAGAATCAAGGTTCGAATCTCGGGAGTCACCAATATTGGAAGGGCTTTACCATTACATTCCCGATCCGACAGGGATTAGTCTTCCATCAACCATAAAATGAGGATGGGAGAAGACCCTCGACTTAGACCAAAAAGAAAGCTTTCTAGAAGTACCTTGCCTAAGTTTCTTAATTTTTTCTTTTTCATTTTTCTATTTGATTGCATTAGTCCAATCCTTACATACAACAATTTTTAAGATAATAGTCTTCTTGAAATGGAGATTTCTGCAATCAAGCCAGTGAAAAAAATGTCTGGCAAAGGTACTAAAGGATGTTTTTTTTATATTGAATCAAAATCAGAAAGATTATATCTTGAAGAACAACTTGCTGAATGCTGGAAATTTTATTACTGGTTGTATACAAATTCTTGTTCATGGATTAGTTGGAACAATATTATTTTTCAAGTTATTGCTTTTGCAATTTTTGAATTTTCATAATAATAAGTATGTTCGAAGAATAGAGAAGCAAAGTGGTAAGTTTTTCTTCGATATATTAAGGTACGCAATTAACTTATTACACTACTTTATGTGATAGTCATAAGATATATATTTATATGATTGAATATTTAATTGCATGTTAATGATTTTAATATTTGTTTTAAAATCGTGGGTTGAAGGTTTTTTATTTATCAAAAGAGTGGATATGTTTTTATTTAATTGTCATTGGTTGAGATTTCATTTTATTTTGACTTGATACTTTCAAAGAAGCGTTGAGTAAAATGATAAAGAAAAGGTTGAAAAACAATCTAATAATATTTGTTTGAGAAATCACAAAAAGAGGAATTAGTATGTGAATAGATACCAAAATTTTGTAAAAGAAAATGACAATATTTATCCACTTTTCTTTGAATAAAATTTTCTAAATATGTTTTCTAAGTAATTTTAATGGTATTAGAGATTATTTGATTGTTCTATATCATTTCATAATATTTACTTTTGTATACATGAAGCATGTTTGAATTATTATTTGATAAGTATCGATTTTTTTTTATTGATAGGCATTGTATCTTATTAATAACGTTTTCAAGATTCCATTTGCACCATAATAGAGAAACTATTATTCTAAAAAAAACTTCCTGGAAGTGTTTTATCTAAGTTTCTTCTTTTCTTCTTCTTCATTTTTCTATTTGATTGCATTAGTCTTACAACATATTTGCATATTTTCTTTCCCTCCAAATTCAATCATTCCAAATGTTGGGGGAAATATTAATTCAACTTAAACTAACAATTTTATTTATTACTTTACTCCTAACCACTATCTTTGTTTCCCTCTATTTGTCATTTTTCATACCAGATACAATAAAAGAAAAATAATTTTCCTTCCTCTCATTTTTTTTTCCTTTTATCATCTTTTTCCCTTCTTTCCATTTTTCTTCTTTCCTAAGTACTAATCAAGCAATATTCCAACTAAAAAGACACACACACACACACATATATATATATATATATAAAGAGTACACCAATTCATGGCTAGCTAACTCGATTTATAATTACTAACCATTTGAGAGAATAGGCGAAAATATGAATTAAATGATTTTTCAACTAAAAACCAACTTGCATGATTCATCCAAACAAATCCTCAATGATGAAGTTTATAGTTGCATCCCAACTAAAAAGTTGTGAGAGCTGTCTAATTAATTATTAGGGCTTCTACTTAATTGTTTGGGTATAGCTATTAGTTTTGTTAATTGCAATATCTCCAAAGAAAAAGTCCACGATTTGTGCTAGCTAGCTTTTCGAGTAATTATGCAAATTAAGCTCAAACATATGATAGATACACAAATCCCTATCTCCTGATTACTTTAACCAAGTTAATGCGACTTGAAAATAAATAATATAGAATTGAAATCGTAAAATATATTTAAATTAAAAAAATTATTTCATATACCGTCAGTAGAAAATTTATATTTCACGAATGAGATTAATAGAATAACACATATATTTTAGTTTATATTAAAAAAATAAAAAAATAGAACATGTACTAATTGTCTTTAATTTCGTTTGTGAAATTAAAAAATGACATTACCAATATATCAAAAATAAAATTTTAAAATTATGTAACGCATTGACGTTAAACATAAAGAAACTAATCATAACCCTAGCTAGTGTGTTAAAAACAAAATGAAGATATTGAGTCTTCGAGAATCGAGATTAATGCTTTGTTTATTTTTCCTTACTACATTAAATTGAGATTACCTGTTCTATATTTATTTTTCCTTACTACATCAATGTCGTTCTCCAATAAAAAGTATGACATTTTCTTTTCTAATTATTATGTGTTGTAGATTACAGGATCAACTGTTTATTTTTTGTACTGGATCGATTATATATATGGGATCTAAACAAAGTTATATATACCCACAAGGCCACAACATATATATATATATATATATATTTATATATATATATCCATTTGATTTATGCATGGGAATATTTTTTTTTTTTTTAAATCAAATGTAGGTAAAGTGAACAAGGGGTTTTTCTAAATTGGGAAGACAAATGCGGCGTTGATTAAGTTACAAACTTGTCAGTTAGCAACATTCTATAGCTACCATAAAAACTCTATTTTAAAATTGCCTTTTCTTTTAGACTGACTAAAGTCGTTCTCAGACTCATCCATAGCTAACCATGAAAGATGTTTATTTTTCCTAGCTCCAATAACAAAAGAAATAAAAGAAAAGAAAAGAAAGTGACTTCAAATTGCATGTTTCTCAGTGCAGTATACTTGAATAACAGATGGAGCATATTGTTTGATTCACATCACATGTGATGTGAGTGGAATATTTCACATTATTAAAAAATAAAGACATAAAAGTGATATATATATATATATATATATGAAAAATTCAAGAATCTAATAGTTCAAGTTTTTGGATTTAAGTTGTGCATGTATGGGCTCTTTGAGTGTGCTCTCATAAACTCAAAGTTTAGTTTATTTCTTTAACAAGTGGTATTAGAGTCAAATATTTGATTTGGATGTGACGAATATCATCGAGTATGATGATATGGTACATCTAAAAAATGCAAAAAGGCTATGTATTGAGATGATAACTCGTATAATTATATAGTTTTTAGTTATGTTTTATTATTGTTTTGCGTCAAATACGAGTTATTATTGCTTAGTCTAATTGTGTTTATGATCTTTTATATTTTTATGTAATTTGGTGTTTTTTCACGAGTTTCTTTGAGTGATTTCAGATTACTAGGTTAAATCAACAATTAAGGGCAAATCCAGTTCAGTTCCAGTTCCAACACCTTTTGCCATATCAGCTATATCTGGAGTTTCACTGAAGCAATAAGGCTGAAATTTTAACCGTGCAAAGTTAAGAGGCATATCTATCTTTTTCATGTTTTACACTTCTTGAAACGGAGTCGTTTTCCCTAGAGAAATCGACCATCAAGTTGGCTGATGTGCAATGACGTCTGTGCTGACCTGTTTTGGTATTTTGACCATATCTTCCGATCCACATGAGCAAATGATCTGATTCCAACGGCTATGGATCCGTAACCGATAGGGTATATTTTTCTAGAAGACCATTTTATCAGATCGAGCCTCCAACATTGACAAAATCGACCATCAAGCTGGCTGATCAGAATTGTCATACAATATGACGAAAATTGTTAGAAAAATGCACCCACCTATTATACCTACCTTTGAAATTTGTAAAACTTGTCTCTTGTCATTTAGCCCTCCAAAATGTGTATAAATAGAGGGCCTTGGATGAGTATTGGGATACATTGATACATTGGTAGGATATTAGCCATTGTAATAAAATTCTCTAAGTTTTCTTCTTCTTTCTTTTCTCTAGTTTTCTTTTTCTTTATTTACTTATGCTTCTTACATTTCTTTTCATTTTATTCATATCTAGTATGTATTGCTAATCATATTGTTGAGGTGATGAGGTGAAGCTTTTGGTAAATGCTAAGGTTAGTCTCTTAAACATGAGCTAAAATGAATCATCATTTATAAACACTAGTATAGATAATATTTTCTTTTGGTTTAAAATCATACTTGCAAAGTAGGGATCTTGATTCATTATTGACAAGGAAAATGGCACAGTAAATGCTTGGTTTCATAACCTTGATTTGTTGTAGACATATACCTTGGCATAAGGAATGCTTGGACTCTTTTTGTGAGTTTTGAGGACACCAAATGAACATAATATCATATGCTATGGACGTTGGACAATTTGGACTGAATTGCTAAACCTTCCGATTGGAACCTCCCTTATGTGTGGATTTCAATTGTGTAATAAAACAAGATTAATCTTAGCATAACACCAAGAGTGGATTCTCTAACCTCAACATCTTTTCTTATTGTTTTTATATATTGTTTAATTTCTTTTATGTTATTTTCTTTATTTTGTTCTCTAATATCTTGTTTATCTTGTTTTGTTGTTGATTCCCTAATATCTTGTTTACTTTCTTTTTCTTATATATCTATAAACTTATACTTACTAATACGCTTCCCTGTGGTTCGACCTCGGACACCCGAGAATTTATTACTTGAACATAACCTGCACTTGGGTTTACAACTCTTAATTGAGTCTCCATCAAGTTTTTGGCGCCGTTGCCGGGGAGGCAATACTAAGTATATAAGTTTATAAGTATATTTATTTTTATTGGCTGGTTATACCGCCTAATTTTCTATATATTTATATTTATATTGTATATTAACTTTGTTTTATTTTTATTGGCTGGTTATACCGCCTAATCTGTATATTAACTTTGTTTTATGCTTGTTTGGCGACGTGATTTTAGATCTCGTCGTTTAGTTAGATTTTATTGTGAAACTTTTTCAGGTAATCTTTCTAATACAACTCCTACCATGGCTGACAATGAAAGTGTTCATGCTGAAGATGAGAACAGACAAGTACGCACCATGCGTGACTACTTGCAACCAACTCGAAGCTCATCACCCTCTTGTTTTATTTTTCCTCTCAATGCAAACAACTTTCGTTTTAAACCAGATAACTCTCAAGCCTAGCACACAGATAATTCCTCTGAAAGTTCCAATAGATCTTATCTTGTTTCTAACAGAGGTAAATATCATTTTAGTCAAGAAGATGAGATAAAAGCTAAAGAAGCTAATTTGGCTAGAAAGATTGAAGCCATGGAACTTAGAGAAGTAAAAGAAGTCAAAACGGTTAAAAATGAAGAAAGTTGTGGAATTTGTGAAATCATGGGACACCCCACTTCTGAATGTCCAAACATTCCCATTCTTAAAGAAGCGTTGCATGATCAAGTAAATTCCATAAACACATTTAAAAAGCCTTTTCCTTCTCCTTACTCTGAAACGTATAACCCTGAATGGAGAAATCATCCAAACTTCAGTTGGCGGAATAATAATCATGTTCAGGTACCACAATCTCAAAAGCCGGGCAACACTTTTTCCTATCAACCTTCACGTGTACAAACCTTGGAAGAGACATTGCAAGCATTCATGCAAACACAAGCAAATGTGAATAACCAAACTTCACAGGACATCAATGAGATCAAAAACACCTTGTCCACATTGACAGCTTCATTACGCACTCAAGAAAAAGGTAAGTTTCCTGCTCAACCTCAGCCTAACCCTTCTACTCAATGTCTTGTTACTTGCTCCAATGAAACTCAACAGGAAAATGCCAGTTCTATCACAACTCTTCGAAGTGGAAAGGCAATTGACAAAAACATTCCATCAAAAGACCAAGATCCTCCTTCCCCTCCGAAAAGTAATGGTAAGGATGATGGTAAGTCTGAACTTCTTGAAAATTTGGACAAAGAAAAAGGTATGCATCCTGCTCCTTTTCCTCAAAGGTTGCAAACAATAAAGAATTTGAATCAAAATGCAGAAATTTATGAACTTTTCAAACAAGTTAAGATTAACATTCCTTTATTGGATGCAATCAAACAAGTTCCATCTTATGCTAAATTTTTGAAGGACATGTGCACAGTTAAAAGGAAACATAATGTACAAAAGAAAGCATTTCTGACGGAAAGTGTGAGCTCAATCATTCAGCACCTTACTCCACCAAAATTCAAAGATCCTGGATGTCCAACAATCTCATGCATCATTGGAAACACTAGAATAGAACGTGCATTGCTTGATCTTGGTGCTAGTGTTAATCTTTTGCCTTTTTCTGTTTATCAACAGTTAGGTGTAGGTGAACTCAAGGAAACACCTGTTACACTTCAACTAGCTGATCGTTCTGTAAAAATTCCTCGAGGGATAGTTGAAGATGTTTTGGTTCAAATTGATAATTTTTACTTCCCTGTTGATTTTATTGTTTTGGACACACATCCTGTTTCAAATCCAAATGTTCAAATTCCTGTTATATTAGGCCGTCCATTTCTTGCAACTTCTAATGCTCTGATAAATTGCAGGAATGGTATGTTGAACGTTTCTTTTGGAAATATGACTTTAGAATTAAATGTGTTCAACACTTGCAAGCAACCTGGTGATGATTCAGAAGTACATGAAGTGGATTTCATTGAAGAACTTGTTCATGAACATCTCACCACTACCACATTCCATGATCCTTTAGAAGCTTATTTAATTGAATGTGAGTTTGATAATGCTTCAGAAATTTCACACACTGATTCTTTGTTAAATTCTTTTCAGGATAAGCATCGTTGGAAACAAAAGTTTGAGGAACTTCCATCACTCACAAATGTCACTGTACCATCAACTATTGAACCACCCAAGCTGGATTTAAAACCATTGTCATCCGAGCTAAAATATTCCTTTTTGGGTGAGAATGAAACTTTTCCAGTCATAAATGAACTTGAGGAACTCAGAAATGATGCATATGAGAATTCTAAAATTCATAAAGAAAGAACTAAAGCCTTTCATGACAAGTTAATTTCAAGAAAAATATTTGATGTTGGGCAAAAAGTTCTACTTTATAATTCTAGACTTCACATATTTCCTGGTAAGTTGAGATCAAGATGGACTGGCCCATTTGTGGTTAAGCATGTGTATCATTATGGAGCAGTTGACATTGAGAATCCTCAAAATGGTAACGTATTCAAGGTAAATGGACAAAGACTCAAACTCTTTTTGGAAAATCATGTTACTCAAGAAGAGGTTGTTTTTCTTTCTGATCCTTGTTTTGAAAATAACTAGATGTAAATATAATTTTTACTCTTCTTCAAAAAAAAAAAAAGTTTGTTGTGTTTTAAGCAATTTAGAAGCATTCATTCTGAACAAGGTCTGAGTAAGGGAGACTTGAGACATACCTTGTCAGTTTGATTTTAATCTTTTTATGTTTACTTGTTAATTTTTGTTTAGTATTTTAGGATTATTTAGGTTGCATGAGTTTGTTTTGTTTTGAGTCTTAGTTATTCCTATTCTTATGTTATTAGTTATTTTCTCTTACACATGATTCTTTCATTTGGGTTAATAGACTTACATTGAGGACAATGTAAGAATTAAGTGTGGGGGGAACGATTTAGGATTTCTTTTATTTTTGTCTACTATTTTTTTTATTTTTGTCTTTATTATTATTATTATTTTTGTGTGTTTTAGTTCCTTTTTAATACAATGATGAGATATGAATTGCATAAGTCTAAAACATATTTATTAGTGAGAAGATTTTCATGAGAATTGAGCTTGATGTCAACCTTTTTATGAGCCAATGTTAATATGATATGTTGATTGAGAAAGAAGCATGTTTAGACTTAATCTGACTTGTATAATCATCCTTGTGAGTTTTTGAGCCTATAATGATTGATGCATTATACAAATCAATCTAATTTCTTTCTTGAGTGCTCTTATGATTACATGATTCTCTAGAACTTGCTTTAAACCGTTTGAGACTATATTGATACATGTGACAACATGAATATGATAGAGGCATTAGGATTATAACCAGAGCCAAACAGCCATCCATTATTAATGTTCTAAGAGAACATCCCCACTAGTGAGCCAATTTGAGCCTACATTAAATATGCTGTTTTATTGGTAACCGCAACTTACACCTAGCCTAAATATACTTATATCCTTACCCTTGTTCTAAAGATGGATTATATATTTTGAGACATATTACAAAAAACAAGGGATATTTTTAGTTGAAAATTTGGGTTAGAAACAAAAGATAAGTGTGGGGGAAGAAAAGAAAAGAAAAAGTCAAGAGAAAAAGAAAGGGATCATTGTTAAATACATTCCCATATTCAAAAAAAAAAAATCTTCTCTTGAACTTCTAGTTAAAGTAAAGAAAAAGATGTTACAAAGTTGGTTAGAATGAAGCAAAGGCTCAACATGAATATTTAGCCTATGTGACTATGTACTTGTAAAGAGTTTTGAGAAATTTATTTGTATGATCTTATTATGTCTCTAAACTCTATGAACTCTTTGGAACCTTTGTGATATCTTTATCCTTTTGTTTTTTAACCACATTATAACCCTTTGGCCCCATTACAACCTTGAATAAAGACCTCTTGATTTATGAAGTTGTATGATCTAAATAGTGGAGAATAGGTGGACAAGCAAGCATATGGTAGAAGTGTTTTCATGAGATTGATTGAGTGTAAACACTTTACCACTACTTTAAAGAGTGAAAATCAAGAGAGTATCCCATGTGAGAAGTTGAGATTAAGTTTGAATATACACTATTTTGATTGAAATATGTTATGTTAATATTGGCTTAACTCAAACTATTTACATTTAAGCAAGATTTTTTTGTGAATTTCTTTAAGCTATTGATTAGTTTTTAAGACTTGTCCGATGATTATCTCTAATTTATATTGGAAGGATTAGTTATAATTATTATTTTTAGTTTTTCTTATGTCTTCAATGTTTGTGGGTATCGTCCTAGTAAACCCTCACGAGACTAAACTCGTCCACTAGGGACACCTAGGGGTTTAAAGGCTTGTGTCACATGCTAAGTGCCACCGTGATTTCCTACGAAAATGGATTAGATTAGATTTTCTTATTTTATTTTTATTGAGTCGTTGCTAGGGACTAGCAACAATCTAAGTGTGGGGGTGTGATAACTCGTATAATTATATAGTTTTTAGTTATGTTTTATTATTGTTTTGAGTCAAATACGAGTTATTATTGCTTAGTCTAATTGTGTTTATGATCTTTTATATTTTTATGTAATTTGGTGTTTTTTCACGAGTTTCTTTGAGTGATTTCAGATTACTAGGTTAAATCAACAATTAAGGGCAAATCCAGTTCAGTTCCAGTTCCAACACCTTTTGCCATATCAGCTATATCTGGAGTTTCACTGAAGCAATAAGGCTGAAATTTTAACCGTGCAAAGTTAAGAGGCATATCTATCTTTTTCATGTTTTACACTTCTTGAAACGGAGTCGTTTTCCCTAGAGAAATCGACCATCAAGTTGGCTGATGTGCAATGACGTCTGTGCTGACCTGTTTTGGTATTTTGACCATATCTTCCGATCCACATGAGCAAATGATCTGATTCCAACGGCTATGGATCCGTAACCGATAGGGTATATTTTTCTAGAAGATCATTTTATCAGATCGAGCCTCCAACATTGAAAAAATCGACCATCAAGCTGGCTGATCAGAATTGTCATACAATATGACGAAAATTGTTAGAAAAATGCACCCACCTATTATACCTACCTTTGAAATTTGTAAAGCTTGTCTCTTGTCATTTAGCCCTCCAAAATGTGTATAAATAGAGGGCCTTGGATGAGTATTGGGATACATTGATACATTGGTAGGATATTAGCCATTGTAATAAAATTCTCTAAGTTTTCTTCTTCTTTCTTTTCTCTAGTTTTCTTTTTCTTTATTTACTTATGCTTCTTACATTTCTTTTCGTTTTATTCATGTCTAGTATGTATTGCTAATCATATTGTTGAGGTGATGAGGTGAAGCTTTTGGTAAATGCTAAGGTTAGTCTCTTAAACATGAGCTAAAA
This sequence comes from Fremontodendron californicum, assembly GCA_030761205.1. Classification (NCBI taxonomy): domain Eukaryota; kingdom Viridiplantae; phylum Streptophyta; class Magnoliopsida; order Malvales; family Malvaceae; genus Fremontodendron; species Fremontodendron californicum. The sequence goes on from JAULJL010000005.1 coordinate 34,213,486, forward strand.
TGAATCATCATTTATAAACACTAGTATAGATAATATTTTCTTTTGGTTTAAAATCATACTTGCAAAGTAGGGATCTTGATTCATTATTGACAAGGAAAATGGCACAGTAAATGCTTGGTTTCATAACCTTGATTTGTTGTAGACATATACCTTGGCATAAGGAATGCTTGGACTCTTTTTATGAGTTTTGAGGACACCAAGTGAACATAATATCATATGCTATGGACGTTGGACAATTTGGACTGAATTGCTAAACCTTCCGATTGGAACCTCCCTTATGTGTGGATTTCAATTGTGTAATAAAACAAGATTAATCTTAGCATAACACCAAGAGTGGATTCTCTAACCTCAACATCTTTTCTTATTGTTTTTATATATTGTTTAATTTCTTTTATGTTATTTTCTTTATTTTGTTCTCTAATATCTTGTTTATCTTGTTTTGTTGTTGATTCCCTAATATCTTGTTTACTTTCTTTTTCTTATATATCTATAAACTTATACTTACTAATACGCTTCCCTGTGGTTCGACCTCGGACACCCGAGAATTTATTACTTGAACATAACCTGCATTTGGGTTTACAACTCTTAATTGAGTCTCCATGAGAGAATTTGTGATTGAGTGCAATCTTAAGAAGCAATAAAACAATCCGGACGCATAAGAGATGCAAAATTAAGTGTTAGGCTTAAGATGCAGTAAGACAATCCGAACGCATAAAAGATGTAAGATTGAGTGATGGGCTTAAGTGTGCATTGACAACTAAACTCGCACAGGGGACTGATCAAGACTCACAAGTAAACTAGGAGATTATTGGGTCACATGTGAGTAGGATATCTCACATCACTAAAAGTGAAACATATATAAACTGACATATATACATGAAATATCCAAGAATGCAATATTAAAAAATAAATAAAAAATTGATATATAATTTTTATTTTATAAAATAATTTATATTTTTTATTATTCATGTCATTGTTAATTAATATCATCACCGATCACCGGTGGCTTAAGGAGAAAATAAAGACCATTTTTTTTTTCAAATTTCATTTTTATAAAATAAAAATTCTTTTATTATTCAAGTTGCTAATAACTGTTGATGAAATCGATCAGCAATGATACTCTAATGTCAAATATGGATGCTGCACACCAAATCCGATATGTCCATGTCATTTTTATAAAAAAAATCATGTTGATATTTTTTTCCCATATTATTTTTATTTTTAATTTCATACATACAAAGTATTCTATGAAATATTTTGCATTTTTCTTACTTGACACATCATTTTTTTTTTTTTTTAGTTTGATATAAACGAAATATTCAATGAAATATTTTATTTTTGTTAAATTTTTAGAAAAATAACAACTTAGAAAAAGTTTAAAAAATAATATTGTGGAAAGGATGTGTTGGATTTAGTGTGCGACAACCAAATTTAACTTTAAAGCATCATTGTTAACCGATGTTATCATTATCACCCGTAGTTTGAAGAATAAAAGAAACACCATAAAAGAATTTAAACTTTAATTTTTTATAAAATAAATTTTTTTGAATATTTTTTATTAATTAATTAATTATAGTTAATTATTAAAAAAGTATTTTTTTTAAGCAATTTTCTCTTTTTGTTAAATTTTAAATTAATTCAAAATTAAAATCTAATGACAAAATTCAATAAAATTAAAATAGAAAAATAATAATAACAAAAAATATAGTGACAAATTTACTCTTAATCTATTTTCTACTCAAAAAATAAAGTTTAAATTTCTCTTCTAAAATTAAAATATATATAATTAACCAAAATTTTATTTTTGCATAAAGATAAAAGAAAAATAAAAATCCTTAATTAAGCTGAGCTGTTGAAGGCCTATGAAATAATTTTTTACAAGGAGGTAAGGGCACTAAATTGTTAGAGTTAGGCAAGGAAGCGGGTCCCACAGCCTTCATTCCACGTGTCATTCCCTGTACCGTAAAAGCACTTTACGTTGGCTTTTTCTCTCTCTCTCTCTTTCTTTTATTTTTATTATTTTAATAAATTAAAATTAATTATTTAAAATAATAAAATAAGTGTATAGTATTTAATCAATAAACTGGACCCCAGGCCCAGCAAACACCAACCTCACTGCATACACGTCAACTCAATAGCCCTCTATAAATATGTCCAAATTTTGTTTTTAGCTTTAAAGAAGATTCGCCCCCACCCTTTTTTCCCCTGTGCCCCCCCCCACCCAATCAAACCCCCCTTCCCCTTCCCTGCAATAATTTTTTTAATAGGATTCGTTTAATCGATCCATATAAACATTGATTAAAAATTATTTATTTATCATTTAAAAGATATTTATATTTAATATATTATTTTTATTAAATTTAAAAAAAAATAATGCATTAATTGAATTTTTATTTATATACATATTTTTTTTAATTTTATTTGAATCGGTTTAATTGGTGTTTGTTACATCGATTAAAAATTATTTATTTATTATTTAAAAATTGTTAAGGATTATTTTCTTATTATTTTGTATTTAATAAATTATTTTTATTAAAATAAAATAATATTAATATTAATATTAATTATAATTTTAGATTAATATTTTTTTATTAAGGTGAGACGTGTAATTCCACGAATAAACGGGTCCCACGTGTCAAGAAGGTCAAGAAAGTAGCCAATGAGAGAGAGAGACGAGAGTTAAGTGTCTCTCGGCAACTACCTTTTTCATTAATGCTTTGCTTGGAGTTGGAGCCCCCACCCATGTGTATTATATTATCTTCAAGTTCGTCGTTGTCTATTTCTTGATTCGACACGTGTCGCCTACTACTTCACGTGACCAAACTGCTTCCTTTCCCCTGGCCGTTTCCTCCTCGCCACGTGCCTCCCGTTTACTCACCTTCTCATAAAATGACTCTTTTAGCCTCCATTATCATCATACATGTAAAAATATATATTTAGGTAAACTTATTTCTATGTTTCTAAAACTCAACTCAAATACTACATCCATTCTTAGTTTCTTATAATTTGAAAGAGCCTGAGTGTTTATATACAATGACTAAAGATAATTAAAATAGGATTTTATAAAAAATCATTTACATAATGCATCAAATATGAAATTTTTTAATTAATGCTTCTTATTGATACATATAAATAGCTATTTGCCTATATATAATCCACTCGTGTATCTTTAATCTAACCTAATGTGTTATTTTAAAGACATTCAATAGTAAAATTTTGATCAAATTTTGCAGTTATTTTTTTTATTCATTAAAAATTAAAAATTTAATTATTTTATATAATTTATATAAATTGAATTTTTTATTATATTGAATTGATCATGTTCAATTTAATTAGTTAACTTTTTCCATTTTCCTTTCTTAAATGTATTGATGTGACTGTTGACCTCATCGACGTGCATAAAATTTTCTTACATAGTATTTTAGTTGGGTGTGAAAGTAAAAAGATTTTGTTAATGAGTGTTTTTAAAAAAAATTTAAGATTAGTTAATATATTATTTATAATAATAATATTATGTTAAATGTAATAATTGATAATTTTATTTATTATTTTTAATTTATTGAATAAAAATATTATTATATATAATAATTTTAAAAAATATCATTAGAACATTCATTAATAAAATTTAAAATAATACGTAAAATTTTTAAATCGCAAATTTAATGAATTAAGCGGCCATTTGTCGCCCAAGAAAATACCAAATTGACATTTTCTTTTTCGGCTGCCATAATTAGAAAAATTACTAATTCTAATTCTAATTCTATCAATATATATATATATATATATAAATATATATATATATATAGGTTAAGGGAAAGCCAGTATTACGCACTTTAAAAAAACAAGAAAACATAAGGCAAAGTTTGCGTAAGCAGTGATTTCAGCAGAAAATAAACTAATTTCAAGCTCATATTCTTCAACAATATTTCAATAACACGATCTAAAAAATAATAATAGTAACAAACTTTCAAATTCTCCGAAAAGTGCTTCTGGGTCACGATAACATTCACTTTCACTTTCAGGAAGCAAGAAAAAAACTACTTCAAAGGGCAAACATAATAAGTAGATTGTTTAAGGGTCGAATAGTTTATTCGGTTCAGTTCGTATTAGATCAAATTTGAATAAGATTTTTTATGATTTGGATTGACTCAACTCGAATTATTGTTCATATATTAAAATATTATTTTTTATTTAAATTTAATTATAAAAATATAAAAATATTTTTATTAAATTAAATATTTTTTTTATTATTAATAAATGAATAATAATTTGAGCTAACCGACCAAACCGAACTTGTCTAAAATTGAGCTTGAATAAAAAATAAAAAAAATTTGAACCGCGATCCCATCCATAAAAATCTAATAACAAGTTCATCAGAGGTCATATTAAAATTCATTGCTAAACCGACATAAGATAATAATTAAATTACTAAGCTAACCTTATTGAACCTAGGATCATGAAAAATATCAGCACCACGCTTGTGAATAATACAATGACCAAGAATCTCCGACGAGAACAACCGCTTCGATCGGCTCAATTCTCGACGCAGCAAATCTCGCCATATTCCACATTATGTGCCCTAGATTTCAAGATCCAAAGCCACCACTGAAAAAAATCGGAGACGATAACATTTCCTCAAAAAATCCACTTGTTTTATTTGATTAAAACAAATAAGGGTTTTTTTTATGTTTTGCGTAGAATTAAAATTAGGGTTTTTTAATTGCATCTGATTAATAGGTGTCTATAAGTAATAAATAAAAATTATTTAATTATTATTTTAAGATAAATTTTGCGTTTAATATATTACTTTTACTCAATTTAAAAAAAATAATTCATTAATTATATTTTTTTATAAATATTATCTTAATCAATGTCACTAAATCTTATTAACATTTCTCTTTCTAATTATTCTAGTTGAAAATAAAAATGTCAAGTTGACATTTTCTCCGGTGGCAAATGGTTTGTATAATTTATCAAGTATGTCACATGGCATAAAAAAAATTTTGTCGACATCATTTTATTTTCACATCCAACGAAAATATCACATAAGCAAAGTTAAAAAAATCGGATTAGAAGTTAAATCGATGTGACTTCTGATTTTCGGTTCAGTCGGTTCAATAGGTTGAACCGGTTGGGCCGGTTGAACACTTTAAATAAAATTATTAAATATTTTTAAAATATTTTTAATGTTAAATAAATATTAAATATAGTAAATAATAAATAAAAATATGTATTTAGCTTAGTGTTATGTTTTTTAATATATTTCTAAGAAGTTATGGGTTCAAATCTCATTAATTACAAAAAATAATTTTGAAAAAAATAATTAAAAATAAAAAGAATAATTTTTTCCCTTTTTTTCGGTTTTTTTCCGGTTTTTTAACCGATTTTTTACAAGTTAAATCAATTTTTTACCGGTTTGATCAAATTCGATTTTATTACACTTATCAAACCGAATAAATCATTAATTTTCGATTCAATCGATCCAATCCGATTTTTTATTACTGCACATAAGTAAAGTCAATGTCTAATCAACAAAATATCATCGCATTTAACTAAATAAATTTAATAAAATTCCTTATTAAATTAACATTATCAAATTGATATAATAAGATAATTTAATTTATATGAACTAAATTAGAAAGATTAAATCTCAAATTTCAAATGAATATATAGATTAATTATATAATTTGACCTAAAATTTTAAATAAATAAAAAGTTTACTAATGAATACAAGATACTTTTTAAAATTATTATATAAAATAAATATCCTTTTCAATGAATTGAAAACCGATATATTAATTATCTACCTATCATATTTAATGAAATAATATTATTACAAATAAATATTAACAAAATTCAATAAATAAACATATTTTGGGGAGTTTGCGTGTAAGGATGGGATGAGATTCGATGGTGACGTAAGTTCTACGTAGTATCTCGTATCTTTCAATAACGACAAAAATCCACTGTGATCTGATACTGTTCAAACTTTTTTGGACGATGAGTAGGAAACTTTTCCCACGGAATTAGCGCGTATATTTCACGGCCAAATGATAAAGACGGTAAAATGGTAATTTCGAACAGAGAGGGGTGTGGATGGGTGGTTTTTTTATTACAATATAGCAACAAAAAAAAAAAATTACGAAATTACCGTTGGTCTTAGATTATTTCCCAAAATATGGCCATTTTTTTCTAGCTGAGAAATCGCCATCGCCCATGGCGATTTCCCAACGTTTTTTTTTGTTGAAAATTTGTAAAAAACACCAAGGGAAATCGCCATGAGGGGTGGCGATTTCCCTTGGTGTTTTTTGCAAATTTTCAAAAAAATACCAAGGGAAATCGCCACCCCCCATGGCGATTTTCCTTGGTATTTTTAGCAAAATTTGCTAAAATCATGAAGGGAAATCGCCATGGGGGGTGGCGATTTCCCTTCATGTATAATTTTTTTAACTAATAAACAAAAATTAAAATTTAAACAAAAATTTAATTTAATTTGATAAATTTATTTTTAAAAATTATAAATTAAATTAAAATATTTTTTTATAGGTTTGGTTATTTATTTTTTTTAAATATATTTTAAAAATGTAATTTAATTTATTATTACAATTTTATAAAAATAAAAATATATTTCTTATTAAAATTTAAAAAGAAGATTATATTTTTTATTAAAATTTTATATAAAAAATTTTATTTTTTATAATTTTGTAATATTATAAAAAAGAAAATTTAATTTATATCAAAAATAATTTAATGATGTAAAATGTAAAAAAAAAAAAATTTAAAGAAATTTATCGAGTCACTTTTTTAAATAAAGAAGTTATTTTTAAGTTGGTATCGTAAAATAATTTTTTTTAATTTGATTAGTTTTTTTGAGTTGGTATTCGATTAACTCGTGACATCAATTTAATCATTGTTTTTAATAATAGTATATATTGTTACAGTTTAAAACTAGATATTTGATAAAATAATTTTAATTTAATTTATGATTAAAATTTTATTTCTTATTAAAATTTAAAAAGAAAATTAAATTAAAATGAAAAACAGAAAAGCAACTTATCATGTAATTTGGATTATTATATTAAAATTAAATAACAACATTAAGATATAAATTAAAATAAAATATAACAATTAATTTCCGGACAAATTTAAAATAAATAACATGAAATGCAAAACATATAAATTTATATTAGAAATTTAAAACACATTACAATTATTCTAATTATTGCGTGGTGTAGAGCAACAGTGTCGAGCTCTTCTAGTGCGTGGTGGTTGCACCCGTCGTTCAACCTCGTCAGTGGCACGTATTCGCGGTCCACCACGACCTCTTGCTATAACCGCCACTGGTTCCGGTTGTATGTCATCAGTCGTTTCATCCGTATCAAAAATTTGAAACCCACTGCTGGATGAGCCAACACCTAGTTCACCCATAACGGGAACCTGACTACTAGATGCACCCATAAATGATGTAGCATCAAATGCTGACGAATGGGTTCCAAACTGATACATGGATGTTAAATATGCTGAACTTGGACTTAGGACGGGGAGCTGGTCATCTAACCTCGTTCTTGGCGGTGATGGTCGGTAACACTCATCAACGTCATATCCGGGGTGACTTATGGAATAACGATGGCTGGATGGTACTCCATGATCCCGTTCAGGTTCAGGATGATCAAATGACATCCTCGGTGCTGTGAACTCCGATGAGGTCGGTTGACGCGTTCGCCCACGTTGTCGGCGAGGTCTAGGAGCATCCATATCCTGTGTCGGAGGGACTGGAGCTGAAGTTTGTCCGGTAAATGGCATACTCCTAACATCCTCGTGCATCGACGGTGGACAAACGAAAGGCCGACCTTCATTTCTATACCATCTTATGTAATCAGCAGATGGGTTGAAATTATTACCAACAATCGGGTAACCTGTCGAAATTCGTTGCAAACGTATGTTCCACCATTGGATCCAATGTTCATGCTTCGCAGGCCAGAATTCATCATTACGACCACGCATGTCGACCTTGTGAAGCTTATCAAGGTTCACCGGGGCTGCAGGAATAGGTTGTTGCATCCCAAATTGTCGCAACACCCGGTCAGTTTGGTACCACTCTACATATGAAAAGCATATCAATGCTGTGTTTGCTTTCCATATATTGAAATTATTGTAGGCATCCGATGGGAGGTATGCGATAATTTCACTCGAGGAATATGGCATCCACAGAAACTGCGAATAATTATTACAAATTATTAATTTCATATGGATTAAATAAATAAAAAAAAACTTCAATGTAACAATCGAAATATTTACCTTATCATATCCTAGTCGATCTAGTCGTAGTCTTATACTTGCAAGATCGGTCGGAGTCTCTGTAAAATCTCTACCCGTACTCCTACTCCACCTATTAAAATGCATATAATATCTTAATGACCTATAAAAATACAAGTTCGTACAAAATTAATAAAATAGTAAATATTATTACCTGCTTGCAAGGGGGTATACAGCCGAAATATCCACGCGCGGAGCAAGAAATGGTAGCTGATACCAAGCCCATGATTGTAGAAGCACTAGACATCCACCTATGTCATGGATTTTTGGAACTGTAGCTCGGCAAAGTTCTCTATACAAAACCGCCAAACACGCAGAACCCCAACTATAATTTGCTGCTTGCTCTAAATCACGTAGCAATGGAAGATACATTAAATGTACCCGACTGCTCGATTTGTCAGGCATCAGTAATCCTCCAATCAAACGTAAAATATATGCTCTAGCAGCATATTGTATTTGTTGTTCGGTTGCATGTAATGGCAGATTTTGAAACGATTTTAACCAAGTCAGTCTCACCGTTGAGCCAGATACATAGTCTTCTGGAGGTACCTCACCCAATAGATCTTGACACACTTCATTCCAATCTAGCAGGCTTCCGTCCGTAACTGCATCGCCATGGATCGGAAGTCCAAGTTGCTGCGCAACATCTTCGAGACTGACCGTGCATTCACCACATGGAAAATGAAAAGTGTGCGTCTCGGGTCTCCATCGTTCGACCAACGCAGAGATTAAATCGGGTTGTATCACAAGTCGTCGAATTTGACTTGCGTGATAAAATCCGGCTCTTCTTAAGTGGTCGATAATATAAGGATGCGGGTCCTCCAATGTAAATTTTCTCGCACGTAATACGCGACGAGTTTCCTGTTATAATAATAAAAATTAATATATTAAAAAACTATAACAATTAAAAATTAATAAATAAAACTATAAAATAACAAAATAATAATAATATAATATAAACAATAATAATATAATATAATATAAAACAATAATAATATAAAAAACAATAATAATATAATATAATATAAACAATAATAATATAATATAATATAAACAATAATAATAATATTAAACAATAATAATATAAAACAATAATAATATAATATAAAACAATAGTAATATAATATAATATAAAACAATAATAATATAATATAATATAAACAATAATAATATAATATAATATAACACAATAATAATATAAAAAATAATAATAATATAAAAAACAATAATAATATAATAATATAAAAAACAATAATAATATAAAAAACAATAATAATATAAAAAATAATAATAATATAAAAAACAATAATAATATAACAATTTACTTACCTCGTTAAATATAACCTCCGAGATGTGATTTTCTTGTAACCTCAATAGTGAAGCCATTTCAAAATATTGTTGTAGAAAAAAAAAATTTGTAGAAAGAAATTTTTTTTGGTAGAAAAATGAAAAATTGTTGAAAGAAAATGAAAATTTGAATGAGAGGAATGAAAATTTGAAGGAGAGGAGGGGGGTATTTATAGATAAAATGAGTGGGGTGGGGAGTGTGGGGGGAGGGGGGACGTGGGGGTATTTATAGATAATATGACCGTTGCCCCCCTTTCAAAATTTTTTTTTTCTAATTTGTTTTTTTTTTTCATTTCAAATTTAAAATTTAAAAAAAAATTCAAAATATTAAATTATAAAAAAACCTAAAATATATTTTACGAATTTTTAATTTTTTTAAAATTATAAAAAAATATTTTAATTTATAATTTTTAAAAATAAATTTATCAAATAAAAATAAATTTTTGTTTATTAATTAAAAAAAAAATATTCATGAAGGGAAATCGCCACCCCCCATGGCGATTTTCCTTCATGATTTTAGCAAATTTTGCTAAAATTACCAAGGGAAATCGCCATGGGGGGTGGCGATTTCCCTTGGTATTTTTTTGCAAATTTGTAAAAAACACCAAGGGAAATCGCCACCCCCCATGGCGATTTCCCTTGGTGTTTTTTACAAATTTTCAAAAAAAAAAACGATGGGAAATCGCCATGGAAGATGGCGATTTCCCAGCTAGAAAAAAAAAAAGGCCGTATTTTGGGAAATAATAAAAACCAACGGTAATTTGGTAATTTTTTTTTTGGGCTATAATATAGTAAAAAAACCCACAATGCCATTTTAGTAATTTTATTAAAAAGAATAATAAATTGATATTGACCAAAGAATATATATTTAGATTATATTTATTATTAAATTTTGTTATCAATCATAAGTGCCTATAACATTATAAATTAACACAACAAGGATTAATTAAATTCGCAAAACTTTTTTTCAATTAAATTTTTGTGAAAAACATTTTTTAAATAAAATTTTGAATTCATCAAAATGATGTAGATGAATGTATCCTTAAAATCATTTTAAAAAAATTAAATTGATCGAATGATAAAAATCATTATAAATTAATAATTGTTAATTATTTTGAAAGTATTTTCATTGAAGTATTATTCTCACCAAACTCAAAAAGAAAATAGTTTATTAAAAATATAAAACTTTTTTAAAACTCAAGCTAGGTTTAATGGTTGTTAGGAGGATTGACAATCTAAATCCTTACTCTCTCCCTTGTACTTAAAGAAACAAATAAACTTTTCTTTTTTTTAATACCAAATATAACTTTTCTTTTAAATGAAACTTGATATCTTGGGGTTTTTCTGATTAGTTATTACTATTGTTTTTATGTTCCTTGGAGTTCAAAATGGTAAAATTGGTTTCATTTCTTCGGTTCAACATTTTATTTTATTTTATTTTTTGCAATAAGCAATTCATATATGTTCATTTACAAGTAAACTCAATGTGGACAAAAGATAAATTTCTTTTATAAAAGAGTTTCCTTTTGTGTATAAAAGAAAATGAAAAGAGTTAAAACATTTGGGTTTGGCCAAATAACTCAAAACCATTTAAAGGCTCAACTTCTCTTCCTTTATTCATTGACCAAAGTAGGAAAACTTAAAGAGAATGTCATTTTTACGTACTCATTACGTTGGATTATACAAAGATTCCATCATTTTAAACGTAACAAGAATAATTAAACACAAAATATTGTTTTTTTTTTTTTTTAAGTTTGAAATTTTAAAATTCATTTTCAAAGTAATTGTTGTATGTTGTTGTAGTTGTATATAAAGTTCGTTTTTTATACATTATCAATGTAATTTTTTTAATTTTATAAACGGAGTACTTAAAGAGATTGTCAGATGTTCTATTTTTTATTAATTAATTTTTTTTTATTTTTTTAATATAATTTATAGAATATATATCATCCTACTAATCCGATTGTGAAATTTAAAAATTTTACTAACAGCATATGAGATAATTTTTCAGCATATTAAATCACAAGAACTAAACTTACAAAAGATTTAAATGATTGATTTGAGCTCAAATCCTGAAAATAATGGAATATATACTAATGAAGATTTGTATAAAATGAATTATCAAAAAAAAAAAAATTTTGTATAAAATGAAAGAGATTCTAATTTGTATAGTTTCTAAATTATCTTAAAATATTGAATCTAACACTTTATCTAGAGACCACGGCTTCAAATTATGTTGCTATGTTTCTATCGTGAAATCTAAATTGTATATAAAATAATAATCTTTTTCCTAAACTTATCTAATAAAACTTAAATAAACATTGAAACTATTATATTCTTAATTAATTATATTAGTCAACAGTTGTATGATCTGTTGGTAGAGTATTAGACTTTTAATTTTAGTGATCAAAATTTAATTTTTAATAGCCTCAATTATCAAAAAAAAAAAAAGACTGTCTCGTATGTACACATGAGATTTTCAATGTGGTGGAAAGAGCCTCTAAGATTGATCAATTTAAAGTTTAAAGCACCTAATGTCTACTGTGGACAGGTTGAACTTGAAACATTGCTAAGTTTAAACTAGGTCAAGACCCTATGACCCTAGGTTTGGCCTACTTGTATGAAATTGGGATAATAAGGTTAAAACCAATATTATTCAAAATTCCACACCAAAATTTCAAAACACTGCCGCCGGTGCCCAATGCCCTAATTCCACGATAAAGCCACATGATCCATGCTCTTGTCCCCAACAAATTAAAGCATGGACCACAATGCAAGAAATAATGTTTTTAAGTGGATTCGATAATATCAGATACGATATGAACACAATATAAAAAAATAATTAAAATATAATACGATAAAAAAATACGAACACGATACGAATACAAAAATATGTCAAAATCTATATAATATAAATTATTAATATGTTAAAATTTATACAAATATAAAATATTTTAAATATGATTATAATATAAAAAATATACAAATACACAAATTGACTGATCGGCTCTAGCCAATCCCTCAAGCCATTTAAAGGAGAAGATGTGTAAAGTTAGGCTTCTTTTGTCCCCCACCCAAATTATTAAAACCCAACAAAAGTTGTTGAGGCCTTGGCGGTTTTGCTATTAAATCATGTCTTAAACTTGTTGAGGTTAAATCGAAGTAGACAAATCTCTATCACAATTACCACATATATAAATAACCCATATCTCTAAGGGCTGCAAAAGTCATGTGATTACAAGTTTTTTAAAAAGTTTTCTTACTTTAAATTATTGATTAAGTGTTCCATTATAAATGTATATAAAAAAGAAATTATTATTTCAATTTAAGACCCCACGACAGATATATGTTATACGTGTAAACAGATTTCTTTCGGAAATATTGTTTCTTTTAATTGTTGATACGTCTTACTCTAACACTTGTTGGATTTTCATTCTTTTAATTACTTGGTCTATATTAAAAAAAAAAAAAAAAAAAAAAAAAAAAAACAGAGACTTGTCCATATGGAATTCCAAATCATACAATAATGGAAGTAGCAAAAAATATTCGGATTATCTTGACTTGTTAGTTTTAAAGCTTTATTCTTTATTGGGAACGTGGCTTCTCTACTTCCAAAAGACGAACAACTGGCCACTTAGCTAGTATATTTATTTATGAATCGGATTGGATAGGATTCAAATAACGAAAAAAATTGATTGTCCAAAGCTCGGTTCAATCCATTGAGCTTAAAAAGCTTGTTTAAAATATATTAAAATGTTTAAAAAATTATTTTTATTTTTATTTTTATATTAATATTTATATATTTTATAATTAAATTTAAATAAAAAATATTTTATTAATTAAATAATAATTTAGACCGAATCGATTCAAATCTAAAATATTTTATTTTAGATTCAATATAAATTAAATTAAACCTGTCAAATAGACGAGTAACCTAACGCTTAAGGGCTAGTTTAGCATTGCTGTTGGAAAAAGCTTGGATTGGAAAAAGCTAGAGTTGGAAAAAGTGTGTTTATAAAGTGTGGTGAAAAAGTGTGGTTTAAAAACCTTAAGTGTTTAGCATTGCTGTGAAAAAGTGTTGTAGGAAATTGAAATGTCAAAAAAAGATATGTTTAAAATAATAAAAGTGTAGAGATGTGAGGATAATAAAGTCATTTTATCTAAAAGCCAACTTTTAAAGCCCAAAAGTTATATTTTTTGGCTTTTTGATTTGGCTTTTCAAACCATGGTTTTAACAGCAGAAGCCAATTTTTTTTTATCTGTTTAGCATTGCGTTTGCGGTGAAAAGCAGCTTTTGACCTCAAAAGCTGTGTCAAAAGCAACGTTAAACGAAGCCTAAATAGATCTAAGCACCGGGAATGCGTGTAGCAAGCATCAATGTCCACAATTAACCTTTGACCCTCCTTTGTTTCCTTTTTTTCCTTTATAAACAATGACATGTTCTATACAACACTGTTCAAAGACACAAGGGACCAATCAATAATGAATAGAGGGCCTAATCTCAATAAAAAAAAATGGGCTTACCTAACTATTCTTGTTGGATGCCAAACTACTTTTTCTGTTTTCATTTTCCCTTAACATTGAACCTATCGAAGAGTACTCTAATTAAGCTGTATGAAATTGAAATTGGTTTGTGACATTGATGAATGAACTTGTTTGATAAAACTTTAAGGATAGCTCCTCAGATTTTGTCTCAACAATAAAGAATAGGAGAAGGTTTTATTTGAAACTTTTTATATTATAAGCTCGAGTCTTTATCATATGTAATTAATTGTACTCGATGAAATAACTATTAGAAATGTTAAGAATTGTTTTATTTTACTTATAGTTTTTACTTGTAAATATACTTAATCTCATAAAATTAAAAAAAAAAACAAAACAAAACTAAAGATGAAAAGACACTAACATATTACACTCACAAAATTGAGAAGTTGGCTTGAATGGTGTACTAGAATTATAATAACTTAATATTTTTTTAATAAAAAATAATAATAATTTAGGATCCGGAACTTAATTAGTTCAATTGGTTCATGCAGTTACCTTTAAGAGGTTGCATCCAACAAGTCTAGATTCGAATCCGAGTATCTGCAACCCATTCTTTTATCTCCAGACTACGACTTCTTTTGTATAAAAAAATTTCAACTTGTTTTGCCTTTAGTTTTTAATGTTTCTAAACTTGTTAATCTTATCATACAATTGATTCATGGGTAGCTTGTTTGATCTGGAAAGGATACAAAGATTTTTGGAAGCTTTAGTGCCTCAGAAAGTGTAGACAACCCCATGTCCCATGTAATTTTGAGTATCAAGATCATGCCATGTATTTTTCAGTCAGTAACCCATTATGTTCCTTTGCATTGTATACAAGATCTGTATTTAAATATGAAAATATATCCTGACTCATTTGTATATATATATGTCTGGATTCTTATATACATATATTTAATAATTTTCATAAATAAATCAAAATATCAATTTATCACTTCAAAGGCCAAAACTCATTTACATTTTATAATTTTGTAAGATACAAATAATTAAAAATTGCGAATTTGGACATAGCTAAAGTGGTGAAGATAGTTTGATACAGATGGAATTCGAGTAAAAATCTTAAATGTACAAAATAATTTATTAAAAGAGTTTGTTTTTTTTTATATCGTTGATAATTTTTTTAAATTTCATAATTGAGATTAAAAAAATTGATAAGTTCTTTTAGTTACATTTTTTTTAATATCTTTTACTATACCTTGTAAAAATATTTATCATCTTGCTGTTGATGAAAATTTTAAATATTAATTAACAGTATATCATATGATTTTGTTTATTGAAAAATAGGAAATTGTAATGCTTATGATTTTCCTTAACAAGTTTGAGAAGTCCATTCTGTCAATGAAACAATAATAGGATTGCTTAGATATAATTGAAAGGATATGACCAAAAACTCAAATAGGCAATGGACAGAATACCCATTGTGGTTGGCCCATTAGTCAACTTGATTAGTTTGAGAAACAATGATTGAGAGAGATATGGGCCCTAGGTTTTCCTTTTTCTCCATAGTGTGTTTTCTTCTTGTTGTTTCAATCATAAGATTCCCAATTCCAAATTGGCATTTTGTGGTATCCTATATGTTTTTGTATATTATTATTTTTTGGATTATTAGCCTAGAGAGTAAAATTTTTTAATTTCACAAGTTAAATTAAAAAACTGTCATATATCTTATTTATTTTTTATTTTTTTTTAAATATACCCTAACGACATCCCTTATATACACATACTTCTCTATGACAATTTGTATATTGAAAGAGGAGTGTCAATAGTACAAATTAAGTTATTATTTCCATATAATGTAACTCATACTGGAATTATTAAACTAAAAATGTTGATCAATGGTATCAACATTTTGATTTGATGGTTGGTGTATAATCTCTTCCCAAGAAGTAAAGTTTGAATCTCCCTTCTTCAAATCTAATAAAATATATGGGTCAATGAAACTAAGCTTTAAGAAAAAATTAAAAAAAAAATTCAATAATATTTGGAATTGATAATATATCAAAATAATTAATGTTTCTAATATAACTATCACTATTCATAAAAATCGATTTATAACATTCTGAGTTTTGTTATAAGGGATTAAAGTGATATATATATATATATATAATGTAATTAATGCATTATTTTTTTTTTAAAAAATTCAGTAAACTTAATATTTTAAAGGATTTTGCTAACAAGTGCGCTAAGATCACTCTTTAAGGTTATTATATATAATAATATCTTTATTCAATGTATTGGAAATGATGAATAAAGTTGTAAAATACTATATCTAATACAATGTTCTTTCTATAAATAGTATATTAATTAACTTTAAAAAGTGTCATAAGGGCATTCGTTAGCAAAATCATATTTTAAATACAAAAAACTTTCTTAAAATGATAATTAAATAATGGGTTTTACTAACAAGTGCCCATAAGATATTCCTTAAGATTAGTTAATATGCTATTTATAATAATAATATTGTATTATATGAAAAAGTTTACAATTTTATTCATCATTTCTAATGATTTGAGTGAAGATATCATTACATAGTAATCTTAAAAAGTGTTTTTAAGATACTTGTTAATAAAATCCTTAAATAATATAAGCACCAATTAAACAGACCCTTATTATAATAATTGATGCATTGATTATTGGTAGCTCAATAAATGAATGAAGAATTGAAAATTGATGAATCGAGATTGTTTTTAAGAAATAGCTTTATTGTGCTAAATTTAATACATGAACTTCAACCTCAAACTATCTTGAAATGGGCCTAAACATGGCTGCCTTTGGAGCAATGTGAGCTTAAAAGTAGGCCTCGTTATTAAGCATTACCGATGGTAATGGTATATATTAACCCAAGCTTAAATAGACAAATACCCCACTAGTTGGTTTAACTCTTTTAAACTAAGCAGGCCCAAATCTAATCTACCACCCAATGCTAAAGTATAAACAAGCATTTGGAATGAGCAAATTAGGGTAAAAAAACCCTATGTGTTAAATGAAGATCATCTCCCACCATTGATTTTACCTAGACCTGACAATTCGTGTATTCGTGATGTATTCATGTATTTTGTCGTGTCATAATCGTGTTTGAAGTATTTTATTAAATTTTGAAATGTTAATAATTTGTGTTATAAAATTTTTGAGATATTCGTATCTTCGTGTCGTGTTCGTGTTATTTTTTCGTATCGTGTCGTGTTTTTAGTTATATTTTTCGTATCGTGTTCGTGTCGTGTAATCGTATGGTGTCCAATATTACCATGTCTAATTTTACCCATTTCATTCAAATAGTAAAATTAAAACTTAATATTTCATTTTTACAGGTCTTTTTTCTTAAGAAATAGTTAACAAATTGACTGAATGTTGAGTTACAATTTTAGATCACAAGTTAAAAAAGTGTTATGTGAACCTAACATTTTGTTTATGATTAATCCTAATCAAAACTTTTGACCATAAAATTTATCCATTGAGTTATACAGTTTGACACAATTAGCATTCTCATCAGATAAAAAGTTCATTCTTGATATGTTTAAATTGAAAGTGTAAAAAAATATAAGGTTGCCATGTAGCCTCTTTTACCTATACTAGTATTTGTTATCACATGTGTTCGCAGATGAATATTCATTGATTTATTTATTTTTAAAATATATAATTATAGATTTTAAAAATAAATAAAACTAATATTAACTAAATTTTGCATTAACATATAAAGTTTGTTTCATGTGCAAATTATATCAAGTTATTATAAAGTTTATTATTTTTAATAAATTTTAATTCTTTTTTATTTGTATTAAATAAATTGATTTAAGAAAAATTAAAACTTTTAAAATAAAAAAATTTCATATAAATTTTTAATTTTTTTTATTTATTATCAAATTAATCTATTTAATGAATTAAACTTCTTACTTATAAATTTTATTAATAATAACAAAATATTTATAATGAAAATTTAGAAATATAATGAACAATAATGATTATTTTCGATAAATTTTTAATTTTTTTTGGTGATAGAATTTTAGTGGAATTCAGTCATCTTAGTTTGATAATCACTTTGAAATAATATTTCTTTTTCCTTTTAAAACTCTCCCCTTCCCAATCAAGAAAACTTGTGTCAAAGAAAATTTCTCAATGGCCTTTAATATTGGACAAATGTAACATGAGCTGAGCTTGATTCATTAGTCAAAATTTCCAAATGTTGCTATCATTTTATTTTTTTTTGCATTCTGAACAGAATTTTTATAAGACCATATAATGACTACAGCTGTTTCTTAACAAAATTTGAAAAAAGATAGTTTTTGAAAAGGATATTAAGCTGATATTCATAGCCCCTTTCAACTTCAAATTTTGCAAGTACAAAACCATGTCCTTGGATGCCAAAAGTAGACAAAACAAAGACTAAAACAAATAACGTTCTTTGCTTTAATGCTTGTCTTAATCCAGTAGATTAGTGGGTAAAACAAATTTAAAAAAGTATATTAAGTAAGAGATGAGTTTGAACCAGAAATGTATATTCTCCCACCCAAAAAAAATTTAAGCCCACTAACAATGCTTAAATCTTTTGATGTCATTTTCAATTAACAATGTTATCCAATTATATCCCATTTAGCGATAGCAAGCATATGTTCATATTTTATTTTGATATATCTAAAAAATATCATCTCTTCATTTGTTGTTATCATTCCAAACAAACAATTAATCATGCTATACATAAATTAACCTCAACTTTCTTGGTTTATAATAATACTCTTGACTTGAATGTAAACCTAAATACTCCATATATTCTTAATGGTGCCACTTATCAAGCAATTTGATAATGCATAATAGCTTCTTTTTCTTTACTACTATATTATCCGAATGAATGATGAGAAGAAGAATTCAACTTGTTTGATTCAATATCAGACAATAAAAATTGTGATGCCTAGAAAAGACTGAGAAGCAGATCAGATGATGAGATGTCCAATTGTCCTTAACTTCTAACCTGAATAGAGACAGACAAGGAAATATATTGTACACACAAATTTTGTGTCAAAAATATGACAAGGAAAATTTGGAGTCAAATAATTTTATTAATCAAACTTTGAGGTTACAATCTCTGAATATTCTTAAAGAAAGAAATCCTTTGATTCTTTTCTTCAGTAAAACTTTGATCCAAGGGTCTTCACGACTTGATCTTGAATCGGTGAGATCTGCTTCAAGGGTCTTCTAGACTTGGTCTTGAAAAACAGGAATTATCTCCTTTCCTTCGATGAACAAGATCGGAGAGCAGCTTCTTAGAGAATTCTCAAGAACAAGCACCGCGTTCTTAAAATTTCTCTAATTTCTTCTTAAGAATTTTGAGAGGATTTGGCTCTTCAAAATCTTCTTCTCTTCAGGCTTTCTGAATTGTGAATTTGTGTTAATGGGAGGTCTCTATTTATAGTGGTAGCTAGCCAGGTGAAAGAGAGTTTTAAAAGAACTCAGCCTCCTTATTTTATCTCTTAATTATTTTAATTAGAGATAATATCTTCTTATTTATCTCTTAATTAATTTAATTTAATTAGAGATAAAATATTTATTTATTTATCACTTAATTAATTAATTAAATTAGAGATAAAATATTTATTTTTTATCACTTAATTAATTAATTAAATTAGAGATAAAATATTTATTTATCTCTTAATTAATTTAATTTAATTAGAGATAAAAATTTATTATTTATCTCTTAATTAATTTAATTTAATTAGAGATAAAAATTTATTATTTATCTCTTAATTAATTTAATTTAATTAGAGATAAAAATTTATTATTTATCTCTTAATTAATTTAATTTAATTAGAGATAAAAATTTATTATTTATCTCTTAATTAATTTAATTTAATTAGAGATAAAAATTTATTATTTATCTCTTAATTAATTTAATTTAATTTAATTAGAGATAAAAATTTATTATTTATCTCTTAATTAATTTAATTTAATTAGAGATAAAAATTTATTATTTATCTCTTAATTAATTTAATTTAATTAGAGGTAAAATAATTATGACACATGGGTGAAATTTGATTGGATAACCCATGAATCCTTGCAATTTGATTGGTCAAACCATGTGTACATATTTAATTAATTATAAAATAATTAATTATAATATGATATTGTCAATTTCACATGGTAATGTATAATTTAATTGAAAATTTCTTAATTAAAAGAATTTCAATTGACACGTGGCAATTTGTAACTGGTTACAAATTTTCTCCTTCTACAAATGCCCCCTCAAGACTTGGTTACGTACACGAATTTTTTTTTTTAGTGTAGCAAGTGGACAAGTCTTGAAATTTATCTACATCAATTAATTATCCTCATATAATTTTGCATATGAGACAAAAAATTGATTTAGCAAATGAATGGACGATCGACCCACCCTGAACGATTTAGGACAAAATGAATATCGGGCCAACATCGGCCTACGTAAAGAAAATATAGGCCAATGTTGGCCTACGTAACAAAAAAATGGTTTTAAGTCAAACTCTTTTTTTATTTATTTATTATTATTATTATATTTTTTTTAAAGAGTTTGACTTGGTGAAGGAACCCAATAGCCCATGCAAAATATAGTTCACAGCTTGAAGACTTCCTACAGCTCCAAAGAATTTGAGTTTGATCTAATCGCTTCTTTGCTCAAATTAATTTCAATTAAAACTCAACTTCTAGTTTTAAAGAAATTCTAATGCAATTAGAAGTTCTATTCCTTGACCACATGGGACTTGAATTATTTTCCCTATAAAAGCAAGGCCTTCTCAAGCTAATTTGCATATCAAATTAATTGCCAAAGGTTGCTACGTTGAAGAGCTTGACAGGTGAGCCCTTCTTTATTTATATATATATATTATTTTTTTTTTTAGTTATTCCCGTCGATGCCCTCAGAAGTGGATTATCAAATTTCTCCACGCACATAATCTGATCATATAACAGTGCCGAATCAGTAAAAACATATACACCGTGGATTTTGTTCTGCATAGCCTCAGTCAAACCATCCATTAAAGCCAAATAATCAGCCACGAATTCCTCCACGTAAAAGTCAAGCTTTTTCTGCACTTGATTAACAGGGCTATTGGATACTGACCCCACCACATGGTACAAAAACACCGATGCCATTCCTTCAATTTTCTGTTTGTTAACCGATAAAACTCAACTGGGTTTTGGTTTATTCAATTCAAAGTTGAATATTCTCCTTCACTTTCCCACTTCCTTGTCGTTTGTAATGATGATTTTGTTCTTATGCCCTTTTTTTTTTTTTTTTTGACCCAAACATCTTTTTTTTTGGCTTTGTGCTTTTTATTTGATGCAGGCCCAGATTGTGAGGAATTTTGTACGTGTTGCGTACCCTGGCCCCACATTATCATTGCCATGCATACCACAAATTTTTTATTGCTTGCCACCAGGACACCTTGATCTTTTATAAAGCCATACATAAATATTCTTTCACTTGTCACCTTTCATATTTATTCATGCATGATTTTATTACTTGTAAATTACATGCCTTTTGACAAAATATAATTTGACTATGCTTGCTTGCGCCACTTGTTAACTTTTTTTCAAGCTTTTTTTTTTTAACTAAGATATATATATATATATATATATTTATATATATATTTTAATTCTCTACCTACTTTGACATTTTTTTTTTGTTTGTTTTTGTTTTTGTAGAATCATCATGGTTTACTTCAAAGATCACAAAGATTATCTTGTGATTCTTTCCAAGGAAGACGAAGACATAAAAGAAGGATTATATCTCTCCATCGACAAGCCCATATCGGGTAGATATAATTCCGCTTGGAAATCATTTGATTTTCCTACCACTTTGGAAGATTGGTCGATAGAACTTTCTCCAACCTCACAATCTTCTCCAAAGGCGAGATCTCTTCAGTCTAATCTTCACGTCAATACTTCTAATCATGAGAAGTTTGACACGTTGGGAAGCCGTATCACTTCCGAAAAATCATATTGGGGATTTTCCTTCAAGATTTTTGGAGAGTTTGGTTACATACCAAAGTACTGGGAATGGACTGAAGATGTGTTATATCACTTCAACAAAAATTTAACGACTATTAGTATATATGATGCAGTTTATGCATCATTATACACTTATGATCACAACAAGGACGTCATTCGCGCTTTTTGTGAAGCTTGGTGCCCGGCTACCAACACTCTCCACCTTGCTACTGGGGAAGCTTCCATCTCCTTATAAGATCTGCATAGACTAGGCGGTCTACCTATTCACGGCATATTTTATGATGAAGTCATTCCTTGTGCTGCCGAATTGACTGGCTTTGATAACAAGGGAAGATTCATCCCGAGATGTTGTGAATATCTATTTGCTGCATTCCATCTTTTGAAGCAAGGCAAGGAGGATAAGGTGTCTATTGAGGATTGGATCAATTTTTGGTTTCAAGGGAAATTGTGTTACACCAAACCACCTGCTCGAAAAACAAAGAAGCTTGTTCGCCCAAAAGCTACACATAACCATACTGGGATTCTTCGAAAATACCAAGGTCGGGGAATGGCAGGAGATGGAGCATTTACTGCACTTGGAATCAAAGACAGTTTAACAACAGAAACTTATTTAGCTGCCTTCCTTTCTTGTTGGATTTGTGTTTTCGTTTTTCCAAGTAAAGATTCAGAATTTGTTCGTCCAGAGACATTTAAGATAGCCAGCCTGATGGCGATTGGGAGAACTGTTAATCTCGCGGTTCCAGTGTTAGCCAATATTTACCATGGACTAAACCGAATTACACTTTCTGCTCAAGCGGGCTCTTCAGATGCGTGTTTTCCAATTCACTATATTTATGGGTGGCTAAGTTATTACTTCCGGACTCACTTTCAAAATCCAGATGATGTCTATGGGCCTTTGATGAGCAAGTTTTCAGGAGAAGGTGGAGCCAAATACTTTGAGGATTATGACGCCCACAAGTTGATTCATAGTGGCATAGTGTGGAATGCTAACTTATATCCCAGGAATAGAGATGAAGTGATTGTTGATGATGACGCTCTTAGTAAGATCAATCATGGCTACCTTGTTAATGTTCGTTAGAGCTATTTGCCTGCCCGATGTAACCAAGCCATCATTGTAGAACCTTACAGTCCTCATCGATTTGGGAGACAATTTGGGTTTTGTCAAGATATTCCCGGAGCTCTTAAGGAAGATATTCGTTCTGGATCTGTGGATGATTTATGTAGGTTTTGGAGAATTTGCACTCGTTCTCATACAAAGTCCAGATTGATCTCTCCAGCTCGTTCTCTAAATCCTAATGATCATGCAACCGCAAGATACATAGAATGGTGGTCGAAAGTTCATGAGCCATATCTTGAGCATTCTATTGATATTTTGATTTCGAGCATCCGTACATCACCATCGAAGAGAAGAAAACCTCCAAAGGATGTTAAGAAAAAGTCTTTAGAGATTTCGCAAGACAAATCCAATAAAGCCAAAGTCTCGTCCACCATAGATTTAACAGAGGAGCATGTGAAGACTTCACGAGAAGTTCCTCGATCATTGTCATTAGTTGATGAAGGACAAAGGGTTTTACCGAAAGTCATCGAAGGGAAGCATAATGCGATCGTTGAAGATTCAGTTGATGAGAGTGATCATGAAAGACATTGGAAGCGAACCAGGCCAAGGAAATCCTTTCAAGATGATATATCCCCCGCCAAAAGTGAAGCTTCAGTTTCTAGTTCGCATGAGTTCAACAAACTTGCAGCTAAGATCAGGAATAATGTTTCAAGTACCGTTCCCAACCAAGAAGATGCTTGCCCTAATGTGATTGTTAATAATACTTCTCCTATAGTGAAGACTCCCACAGGCCCTCATGTTGAAGCTAGTCATCTCGCCCTTCCAGAATTTTCTAAGTTTAGTGCTGAAAAAGTGATATCCGATAGTCAGTTGAAGCTTGCAACTATTTTGTGGGAAAGCATTCAACCAAGGATTATTCGCGCTTCTTTTGATCGGGTTTCTTCACTTAGTGGTGATGTTCACAAGATCTTTGATGCAATAGAAGCAATCAAGTCCGTTGATTCATCCTTATTGAAAGACATGGTGGAAGACTACTTTACACAAGTCCAGAAGTTTAATGAGCTTGAATCTTCCATTTCTTCATCCAAGGATAGAATTGAAAGACTTCAAGTACTTGAAATTCGACTTAAAGATTCAATGTTACTTGAACATAAGACTGTTGAGAACCTTAATACCTTGCAGTCGAACTTGGCAGATATAGAGCAAGAGTTCATTATTTTGCAACGCAAAAAACATAGACTTGAGTCTTCGCTCCAAGAAACTGAAGATGAACTGAAAAGAAGAAGAACCGACACCTCCAAGATTCGTGAAGAGATGAATTCTGTTGAGTCTATTACTACCCTTACTGAGGATGAAGCCAAAAACTTAGATTTGTTGCGAAATATGTTGGAAGCCTCTCGAGACGACTTGAAGAATTTCAAATGGAAGCCCTGAATCCCTTTTGATGTAACTTTTTTTTTTTTTTGAAATTTATATTAGTTCTTAGGCTTGCTAGTTTTTTTTTTTATTTTTTATTGTAAGTTCTTTTCAAGTTTGGAATGAAGTTAAATTTCTTTTTCTCCATATATCATCTTTCTTTTGCACTTTCTGAAGCATTTTTTGCATCATGTATGGACTACAAATTAAATTCTCAAAAATCTTTAATTTGCAAGAGATTTGTTTTACTTGAAAAATAATTTGAATCATGAAATTTGAATGGAGAATTATCATGATACTTTCAAGTGAACAAAAGATAATATTTGAATCGAACAAATTTTTTTTTTGTTTGGACTGAACTTGGCAATGAAACCAAGCTGCCTACGTACCTTCGAATTTGAAGGATCAAGTCATAACGTAGTTCATCAAATTTTTTTTGTGCCCTAACTTTTGCCTAAGTTGTCCTAGAAAGGATTTTCAACATAGCGGGCTTTTTTTTTTTTTTTAATGTGCAGTTTAAGCTCGTGCTTAGGAGCAACATACGACAGTTTAAGCTCTTGCTTAGGAGCAATATCTTCTTTAAGCATAGTAACGCTTCAAAAACTTTCCATTGATTGGTCCAACTTTGACACCATCTTGATCAACGATCTTGTATGCACCATTGGTATAAACTTCTCGAACAACGTATGGTCCATCCCATTTTGAAAGGAACTTGTTGCCAATACGATGTGAAGTATTTATGGGTCTTCTTACAGCAAGGACTAAATCTCCAACTTGGAAAGATCGCTGCTTGACTTTCTTATTAAAAGCTTTGGATAGTCGAGCTTGATAGCACTCCAAGCGTTGTTGGGCTTCCAACCTTTTCTCATCCAGTGCTTCTAATTCTTCCAAACGTAAGCATACATTGTCTTCACTAGAAAGATCTTCCTGGATTGCAATCCTCAATGATGGAATTTGTCGCTCAAGTGGTAGAACAGCTTCTACACCATAAACAAGTGCATATGGAGTGGCTTGAGTTGGTGTGCGATATGTAGTTCGATAAGCCCACAGAGCTTCTCCTATCCTTTCATGCCAATCTTTCTTTGAACGGTTAACAACTTTCTTGAGAAGATTGCACAAAGTCTTGTTAAAAGCTTCTGCTAATCCGTTTGCTGGAGCATGGTACATTGAAGACTAGTACTGCTTGAAGTCAAACTGTGCACATAACTTGCTCATGTCAAACTGCTTCCCATTATCAGTTATGATGTGACGAGGTACGCCATACCGATAAATGATGTTTGTCCTGATAAAAGTTGCAACAGTTTCTTTTTTTGCTTCCCTGTAAGGTGCCACTTCTGCCCACTTTGAAAAGTAATCTGTAGCGGCAAGTATATACATATGCCCTAGTGAACTCTTAGGTAATGGTCCTACCAAATCAAGTCCCCAAGCATCGAACGGCCAAGATGTGACTGTCGGATGTAATGGTTCAGGAGGTTGATGGATGAAGTTTGCATGAAACTGACAAGCTTGACATTTCTTGGAGTAGTCCATGCTATCCTTTACCATTGTTGGCCAGTAATATCCCATTCTTTTAATTTGAAAGTGCAATTTAGCTCCAGACTGATGTGCACCACAAATTCCTGAATGAGCTTCTTGTAAGGTTTTGGATACTTCATCTTCTCCTAAACATCGAAGGAAGACACCATCAAAAGAGCGACGATAGAGCGTACCCTTGAAGTAAATAAATCGAGGAGCTCGACGTTTCACTTCTGTTTTATGCCTTGGATCATTGGGTAGCCTTCCATGCTCTAAATAATCAATCAATGGTTGTCTCCAATCTTCTTTTTCAACTTCGCAAACTGAAACAACATTGGATTCCGTATTGTTATCTTTAAAATCAACTGGAGGCAAAATCCATCGTTTGCAAAGAGGGACTTTTACTTCTACACTTGGCATGGCAAGAGCTGATGCTAGATTAGCTAGAGAATCTGCTTGCTTGTTCTCTCTTCTTGGTACATGTTCCAAGCTTACATTGTCAAACCATTCTAAAATCTTCTTCGCATAGTCGACATATGGTAAGAGGTCAGGCTTCTTAACTTCATAAAGTGAAAGAAGTTGGTTGATGACTAATTTGGAATCCCCAAACACTTTAAGTTGAGTGATTTTCATATCCACTGCCATTTCCAATCCAATGATCAGAGCTTGGTATTCTGCTACATTATTGGAACAATTTTCAGTGAGAGTAAATGCATAAGGCAATACATCTCCTTCTAAAGTGACAAAGACAACACCTGCTCCAGCTCCATCTTGACGGGCAGCCCCATCGAAGAATAGTTTCCATGGCCTGGGAATTTCGATGAAAAGAGCATCTTCGTCTGGGAGATCTTCAGAAAATTCCCAATCGTCTGGAATCGGATGGTTTGCAAGGAAATCGGCAAGTGCTTGCCCTTTAACGGCCTTTTGTGGAATATAAGTAATATCGAACTCTTGTAGCAAAAGAGCCCATTTTGCCAATCTTCCACTGAGCACAAACTTGGACATGAGATATTTGAGGGGATCTGCTCGCGAAATCAAACGAACTGAATGAGCTTGCAAATAATGCCTCAGCTTTTTAACTGCAAACATCAATGACAAGCAAGTCTTTTCAATGGGAGAATAATTTAATTCAGCGCCATTAAGAGTTCTACTAAGGTAGTAGAGTGCAGTTTCTTTTCCTTCATCATTCTCTTGTGCCAACAATGCTCCTAAGGAACGTTCTTGTGCAGCAATATAAAGGATTAACGGCTGTCCTGGTATAGGTGCCTTCAGAATAGGTGGTTGTAACAAAAAGGTCTTAATGCTCTTAAAAGCATTACTGCAGGCCTCATCCCAGACAAAAGGGACATCCTTCTTCATTAGCCGACTAAATGGTTGACATCGACCAGCCAAGTTTGAGATAAAGCGTCGGATATATGCCAATCTTCCTTGCAGACTTTTAAGTTCATGCAGATTGCGCGGTTCAGGCATTTTCATGATTGCATCTATTTTTGATTGATCAATCTCAATCCCACGATGTCGCACGATGAACCCCAAAAACTTGCCCGAGGATACTCCGAACGCACACTTGAGCGGATTCATCTTCAATTGGTATCTACGCAATCTTTCAAACACTTGGCGAAGATCAGCAAGATGGTCGGATTTTTTCTTTGACTTCACTACCAAATCATCAACATAACATTCGACATTCTTGTGAAGCATATCATCAAAGATCTTTTGCATTGCTCTTTGATAAGTAGCACCTGCATTCTTTAATCCAAACGGCATAACTTTGTAACAGTATATTCCTTTTGGAGTTCGAAATGCAGTAAGTTCTTCATCTCTTGGAGCCATGCGAATTTGATTATAGCCAGACGATCCATCCATAAATGACAAAGCTTCATGGCCAGTTGTAGCATCAACCATTATTTCTGTTATAGGGAGAGGAAAGTCGTCCTTTGGACAAGCATTGTTCAAATCTCAAAAATCTACACAAACTCGAAGTTGACCATTTTTCTTTCTCACTGGAACAATATTTGAGATCCAAGTGGGATACTTGACTTCTCTAATAAAGCCAGCTTTGATGAGCTTATTGACCTCAGCTTCAATTTGGGAGATCAAGTCAGGATGGAAACGTCGTTGAGCTTGTTTGATAGGTCGGACACTTTTCTTGACAGCCAGATGATGCATAGCTACTTTTGGATGAAGTCCCGGCATCTCTTTGTAAGTCCAAGCAAAGATATCTCGATACTCTATCAAAAGATCAAGATAGGCTTTTTCTTCTTCTGGTGGTAAGCAAGCATTAATAAAAACCGGTCGTGGATCTTCACTAGTACTGATGTTAACCTCCTTTAGTTCGTCAATAGTAGCTTGATTTCCTTCTTCAAAAGATGAAGGGGCTTCTTGGGCTTCTTCCTCTTGAGATTTTTCACCAGTTTCCTTTACAGATACATGGTTAGAAGTAAAGATTTCTGTTTCTTCAAGTTCTTCTTCCTCTGAGGATGAGACTGATTTGGTTATAACCACTGTGTGCTTTCTAGCCTTTAAAACTTCACCAGTAGTTACCTTCCATTCGCTTTGCCTTTTCATTCGAGAAGGAATTTTGCTGTGAAAATCTCTTGATTCCTTTAAAGTGGAAGACTTTCTTTTTCGACTACAGTTAACTTCTTCAGAGTACAGACTTCCAAGCCTTGACTGAATGGAAATTGGTTTACTTACAGAAATTTCACTGCATTTTTCTCCCATTCGTTCAAAAACTGACATTCGTGATGATTGAATGCTCAAACGATCAAACACTGAACGTCGTGTTGAGCGTGCTCCCAAACGATCAAATACTGAAAGTCCTGGTGGCTTCACGGCATCTTCTTGCTCCTCGAGAACTTCCTCCACATTTATGTACCTCGAAGTTTGTTTATGAATCTTCAACTTTAATGGAGAATATCCAAGCCCTTCTCTAGAAGTTCCGACGTGATCAATTTTCTTTTGCCAGATCTGACGGATCTTGAATGAACTTTGCAGCTTTTCTTTGCTAGGCTCTTTTGTCTCGTGAGCCAATTTTGCAACATCCTCTTGTTTATATCCAGCTTTGACAAGCAACCTATAAGCATTAGGATCAAAATCTTTAGCTCGATGAGTAGGAAGATCTTGATGCTCACAAAGAGGTTCTTCTACTGGCCTAACAAATCCTTGCAGTGGAGGTATAAGGCCTCTTGATTCTTCCAAGTTAGTGAGGGGAAGAGTCAGATCCTTTAAACCTTGAGCAATTTCATCTGCTCCAACTGTGGAAGAAGCCAAATTCTTTCCCTTTTGCTTTAATTTTTGCATCGGGTTGGGCATTACTTCTTCGATAAATGTATCTTTTAGATAAAACTTTGCATCTGCGAAATGTGCTTCTGCTATAGTAAATGGCTTAGCGTCTGCAAGGATCGTCTTGACTTGACCGTTTCTGCAATACTTGAGACATTGATGCAGAGTTGAGGAGACTACACCATTTTGATGTATCCACGGTCGTCCTAACAACATGTTGTATGTCGTTTTGGCATCAATCACATGGAAAAGCGGACTTGACTCCATATCTCCAATGAAAAGTTGAAGTCTAAGTTTTCCAAGAGCTCTTTGTCCCCTTTGGTTGAATCCTTGGATCATCAAGCGGCTTTGCATCAATTCATCCAAAGGAACTCCAAATTCTTTCATTGTCATCAACGGGAGTATGTTGACAGCAGAACCATCATCGATCAAGATTCTATTGATCTTCTGTTCCCGAGTATATCCTACGACGAACAACGGCCGATTATGAGGGGTTGACCCCAGCAACAGATCTTCATCAGAAAAGTTAATTTTCGTAGCACAAGAATGATCATCAACTTCAAATGCTACTGAGTCAATGTTGTTTTCATTTTCTTCATTGCCACCGTTATGGTAACAAGTCATGAAAACCAAATCTTCATCTCTAAGCTGAATTGGCATGAATTCGTTCAAAGTGATTGGCTTCTTTGACTTCCTCCCTACTGAATTTTTGCCCTGAGATGGCATTTTTGCTTCTCGAGGTACATTGGGCTTTGGAGATTTAGATGGTTGTTTGATCATCTTAGTTCTTGTAGGCACTTTCACAACTTTCGGAAGATTCTTCTTTTTGCTTTTTCGGCGTGTGACTAGAGTGCAACCATCGTAATCTTGATTTTGTCTTTGAAGCAAATAGTTGCCCCCACTTCCCTGAAGATCCACTATCGTACTTGTACTTGGGGCCAGTATGATAGGATCAAAAGAGCCAAATTTTATGGTTCTATCCAGCAAATTGGATTGAGAAACCATATTGGCTGATGCCAAATTTGACGACACTATTTCTTCTTCAAACTCGATTTTCCCTTCTTCATAGAGTCGCATAATTCTATCCTTCAAAATAAAACACTTCTCCAGAGGATGGCTAATCAAGCGATGGTACTTGCAATAATTGGGGTCTTCTACTTTATCAGCTTCTTCCGGTCGCTTCATTTCTGGTAACTGAATCAGCTTAGTTTTTAAAAGCTCTTCAAGAATGCTTGAAACATCAGAATCAGGAAAGAGATACTTCTTTTCTTGCCTCTCCTTCAAAGTGATCTTGCTTTTACCTTTGTCTTGGATAGGAGAAGATTTCGTCTCTTGAGATTGTTTTGACTTGGGAGATATCTTAAGAGGCTTGGTAGTTACAGGCATGGACTGTTTGCTTTCTCCCTTGTTGACAAAGGTTTTGCCCCCTTTGCGGGTATCTTGTTTTTCCTTGGCTTTCTTTGGCTCTTGCACCGGAGGTTCTTGATTTCCAGCAGCTGTCATACTCAACTCCATATCATGAGCACGAGTGGCTAATTCTTCAAAGGTTTTAGGCTTGATGCCTTGAAGAATGTAACGCAAGCCCCAATTCATCCCTTGGATGCACATGTCAAGGGCAGAAGACTCAGACAGTCTTTCTTTGCAGTTAAGGCTCAGATTTCTCCATCTGTGGATGTAATCAATGACTGGCTCATCCTTCCATTGACGTGAGCTTGTGAGTTCGATCATGCTGACTAAGCGACGAGTGCTGTAGAATCGATTAAGGAATTCACGCTCAAGTTGTTCCCAGCTGTCAATCGTCCCAGGCTCAAGATCAGTATACCAATCAAAGGCGTTGCTTTTTAGGGAGCGAACGAACTGCTTCACCATGAGATCCCCATAGGTGCCAGCATTATTGCAAGTTTCCACGAAATGTGCAACATGTTGGCGTGGATTTCCTTTTCCATCGAACTGCTGAAACTTTGGGGGTTGATAAATCCCAGGCATCCTCAGACAATCGATCCTTTGAGAATATGATTTTGCATATGTATATGAAGGTTGAGTGATGCTTTCAACTTGATCTTTGATAGCCTCTTTGATAAGATCCTTGAGCTGACTGGTAGTGACGAGTTCATTGATCTTTTCTTCAGAATCCTTAGCAACTTCCTTGCCAGAGTTCTCACCATCATCTTGAAAGATTGATTGCCAATTTTGGTTTGAAGCCTCGTTCCTTTTTCCAGTGAGACCGGCGATCTTGTCCATCATGGAAGCGATCTGGTTATCCTTCTCTTTGATACTTGCTGAAAGAATTTCAACAGATTTTGCCAGAAGTGAAACTTGTTCTTCCAATGATGTGGTGCCAGTTGTCATGACAGCCATTACTCCAGGAGCAGAGGATGGAATATGCTTGTTGCTTGAGTAGCTATCTTGTTCTTTGTATGTTAACTGGCGACTTGCACTTGATCCTCGAAGAGAATCAACTTGTCTAGCAGAAACTTCTTCTAAGTCTTGAATTGGAGAAGAAGTGTCATAGAGGGGGTTTTGATTGAGCACCGGAAAAGTCTGCTCATACAATTCAGCAAGAGCTTTGGTCTTTCTCCTAGTGCCATAAGGATGAGTAGGGATATCAACGCTTGATGATGAAGTGGGGTAGACTGCAGGATTAGCTCGAGCAGGTTTAAGAGTTGGTTTGTTAGCAAGGTTCTTCTTGGGAGCCAATGCAACTTGATAACTTGAATTTTGAAGAAAAGAGATGAAAGGCAGAGATTGTCCCACCGGGCGTGCCAAAATTTGTACACACAAATTTTGTGTCAAAAATATGACAAGGAAAATTTGGAGTCAAATAATTTTATTAATCAAACTTTGAGGTTATAATCTCTGAATATTCTTAAAGAAAGAAATCCTTTGATTCTTTTCTTCAGTAAAACTTTGATCCAAGGGTCTTCACGACTTGATCTTGAATCGGTGAGATCTACTTCAAGGGTCTTCTAGACTTGGTCTTGAAAAACAGGAATTATCTCCTTTCCTTCGATGAACAAGATCGGAGAGCAGCTTCTTAGAGAATTCTCAAGAACAAGCACCGCGTTCTTAGAATTTCTCTAATTTCTTCTTAAGAATTTTGAGAGGATTTGGCTCTTCAAAATCTTCTTCTCTTCAGGCTTTCTGAATTGTGAATTTGTGTTAATGGGAGGTCTCTATTTATAGTGGTAGCTAGCCAGGTGAAAGAGAGTTTTAAAAGAACTCAGCCTCCTTATTTATCTCTTAATTATTTTAATTAGAGATAATATCTTCTTATTTATCTCTTAATTAATTTAATTTAATTAGAGATAAAATATTTATTTATTTATCACTTAATTAATTAATTAAATTAGAGATAAAATATTTATTTTTTATCACTTAATTAATTAATTAAATTAGAGATAAAATATTTATTTATCTCTTAATTAATTTAATTTAATTAGAGATAAAAATTTATTATTTATCTCTTAATTAATTTAATTTAATTAGAGATAAAAATTTATTATTTATCTCTTAATTAATTTAATTTAATTAGAGATAAAAATTTATTATTTATCTCTTAATTAATTTAATTTAATTAGAGATAAAAATTTATTATTTATCTCTTAATTAATTTAATTTAATTAGAGATAAAAATTTATTATTTATCTCTTAATTAATTTAATTTAATTAGAGATAAAAATTTATTATTTATCTCTTAATTAATTTAATTTAATTAGAGGTAAAATAATTATGACACATGGGTGAAATTTGATTGGATAACCCATGAATTCTTGCAATTTGATTGGTCAAACCATGTGTACATATTTAATTAATTATAAAATAATTAATTATAATATGATATTGTCAATTTCACATGGTAATGTATAATTTAATTGAAAATTTCTTAATTAAAAGAATTTCAATTGACACGTGGCAATTTGTAACTGGTTACAAATTTTCTCCTTCTATATATATATATATATATATATATATATATATATATATATATATATATATATATATATATATATGGTTCCATATTAAAGGAGAGAAAGCAAACTCAGGCAATTTGATAGGTACAGCAAAGAAGGGAATGATTACAATTTACAAGCAAATTGCACATATTCTGACTGTCTAGCTGTATGAAGAGTTCTCATCACTTCATAAATCAAAGTTTCTCAATGACAGAAGAACATAAGCTAGATTTTATTTTTTCTTTATTTTCTTATTTTTCTACATTGATTTCAGGCCATTCAATGATTTCTAAAACTAAGTACACTAGGCACTACAGAAAAGAATTGGAAATTGGATAATGTTGAGATGAGAGCATGTGGGGAGCACAAATATAGAATTCAAGTACTCGTTGTTTTGCTGTTTCCCTCTTTGAATCTCCTTTTTCCATGTCATTCATTCATATTTCATCCACATATCGTTCAAGCAAGTTATCTTTGATATATAGTATGCAAAAATAAGTAAAGAATTTTGATGAATATATATAACTGATAAAAGATAAAAAAGCAAATTCCTACTTTAAAGTAAGTTCAAATCCCATATATGAAATTCTCCTTCTTACACATAAGAATTAACTAGAATAATTGCAAGAAAGGGAAAACCAAAAAAAAAAAAAAAAGTAAGCAAAGCCTGTTAATAGAATGTTGGGTTTTTAGTTCCAGTAATTAGGGTTTAATTCCTGACAGCTTAAAAAAATGTAAGCATTCATAAGATAAATTATCAATTTTTTTGCATAAATTTGGAGCGGTCACGTTGCCCCTTCATTGGTGGCCACGTCACCTTTTTTTTTTTTTTTTTTGTGTGGATCCCTCTATTTTTTTGGGTTGTTGATGGTAGAAAAAGAGAAGAAAAAAATAGTAGGAAGGAAAGAGAAAAAAATTGAGAAAAATTTGTGTGTTCGTGTTTTTTTTTTTTTTTATGTTTAAAGTATTATAAATTGATATAAATTTTTACACGTTAATAAATCATTTTATCTATTTTTTAAACGTTTGTGTATCCGTATCGTGTTTGTGTTATTTTTCGTGTTGTGTTTTAATAATTTTTCTTATATTGCGTTCGTGACGTATTCGTGTTCTTTTTTTGTTTTTCAAAATATTATAAATTTATATAAATTTTTATACGTTAATAATTCATTTTATGTATATTTTTACACGTTCGTATATTCGTGTCATGTTCAAGTTATTTTTCGTGTTGTGTTTTAATTATTTTTTCAATTTTGTATTCGTCTCATGTCTTAATTCATCTCATATATTACATAATTTGTCATTGTGATTAAATTTAGAGAAAAATTTGTGCGTTCGTGTCTCAATTTATGACATATTTTGTATAATTTATTATAGTTATTCAATTTAATGAAAAAATTGTGTTTGTAATGTGTTCGTATTTTTTTTTATTTTCAAAGTATTATAAATTTATATAAATGTTTACACTTTAATAATTCGTTTTATATATATTTTCACACATTCGTGTCGTGTTCATGTTAGTTTTCGTGCTGTGTTTTAATTATTTTTCCTATGTTGTTTTCGTGTCATATCTCAATTCATGACATATGTTACATAATTTGTCATAGTTATTTAATTTAGAGAAAAAATTGTATTCGTGTAATTTTTTTTTTGTGTTTTAAAAGTATTAAAATTTATACAAATTTTTACACATTAATAATTTATATAAAGTATTATAAATTTATATAAATTTTTACACGTTCGTGTATTCGTGTCGTGTTCACGTTATTTTTCGTGTTGTGTTTTAATTATTTTTCTATGTTGTGTTCGTGTCATATCTCAATCGTCTCATATTTTACATATTTTGTCTGTAGCAACGAGTTTTTGTCCGGGTAAGCCCGATTCGAACCCAGCATAATGGGCCCACTTGTCGATCCAACAACCAAGTCTGGCCCACCCAGGCAAACCCAATAGGCCTCGGGCCCGAACACCACCAGCAGGCCATCCAGGCCTGCTGGCCTCCCTGCTGCCTGGCCCAAGCCCAATCCCAACCCTAACCCTAGCAAACCTTTCCCCAGGCAGCCATCATAGGCCACGCCCCCTGTAACCCTACTGCCCCTGCCTTGCACGCCACCCCCACTGTCACCACCACCTTAGGCAGCACCCCTCCCAAGCAACCCCCCTACATTGCTTAGCCCCTGCCACATGCCACCCTCCCCAACACTCAACCACCCACCCATACTCAACCCGCCTTAAAACCACAACAAAAAAAAGCACCAAAAAGAACCCCCCACTATTCGAATTCTCCCAGAGTGACCGATCCAGCCCCAACTCGGATTGGACCTCCCCACACAAGCAGCTAACACACCCTGACCAGAGACTATTCGGCTTCCCCCCAACAACCCACTTCCTCCCTGCAAAAAAAAAAAAAAAACGAACACAACACCAAGGTGGAGGTCGGGGTCTTTCGGGTTTGCTGGATCCGAGTGATTTTCGGCTTATTTCGGGACAACCCAAACGGCTAAGGAGTTGCTCAGGAAGAGGAGAGGACGTGGTTTGAGTTTGGGCCGGACAGGACGATGGACGGAAGTGTTTACAAGGGTGGTTTATGGTTTTTTGAAACCTAGATCTAGGGAATTTGGGAAAGTTTTTGGAGAATCTAACCTAGGGTTTGGGAAAAAGAAGAGAAAAGGAAGATTTTTGGCTCATTTTCGAGCCGATCGACCACCGACGATGGCGATCGACGACGGCGGCCGACATTGTGGTCCGACCGTCGGATTCGGGCAGGCTAGTGGCTTGGTAGAGAAGGCATAGGGTGGGAGAGTAAAGAGAGAGGAAACGAAATGGAGAAATGAAACAAAAAAAAAGGACTTTTATAGTCCTTGGGGCGGGTTGCGCTAACCCGCGGGTCGACCCGGGGTCCGTGCACCCGACCCGCTCCAGGGGAGAAAAAAAAGAGAAGAAGAAAAAAAAATAAAAAATTAAAAAAATTAATTAAAAAATAAAAAAATAAAATGGAAAAAAGACAAGGAAGAAAAAAAAATAAAAAAAATTAAAAGAGTAAAAAAGGAAAAAAAGGAAAAAATAGGAATAAAAAAAGGAATAAAATAGGAATAAAAAAAAGGAAAATTAAAAATAATAAGAAAAAAAGGAAAATTAAAAAAATTAAAAGAAAGAAAGAAAGGAAACTTCACGGTTATCAATTTCGACATTCTGATTTTTTTAGATTTTCGACATTTTTCAGGTGGTCGAGGAAAAAAACAAAGAATTTTACGAAGATCGATTTTGGCATTCTGATTTTTGGATTCTCGACATTTTTCAGGTACGATTTTACTTTCTTTTGTTATTATTTTTATTTTATTTTTATTCTTATTTATTTATTTTTGTCTAGCATTTTGTATATTTTTATTATTCTGCTTCGATTTTAAAATCATAGAATAATAATTCTTCTAATTAATATGTGTCTTTTAAATTATTCTCGGTAAATAAAATTCTCTGAAAACGGATTTTTTATCGGGATGGTCGGAGCATCAATCGTTCTTTGAAATGGTCCGAGTAAGATTAATAATCGAAACATTATCGAAAATATCGGAGTGATTCGAGAATTATTTTTACATAGATAATTTCTTTTATTTCGAAAATAATTAAAAAGGGAATTTTAATTTACTTTTCAAGCAAAGACAAAAATGTTTTAAGAAATGTGATCGACCGATGACGGAATTCGAAGGACGTCACAGTTGTGATTCCTAAAATATCTTGAGGTGAGAGGACCTCGTTAAATACCACAAAGAGTGTTGGGAATATTTAATGAGTGTTCTCAATAATAGATTTACGTTCATTTTCATTTCAGAAAAATAATAACAAATTCCTTTTTTTTTTAAAAAATAAATAAATAATAAACATGTTTTGGAAAAGAAATAAAAAGAGAAAAAATTTTAAATACCGCTGTTGAGTCCGTTAAATCGAGGCTTAGGATAACACTTGATTAAATGGTACCGTTTTCTAAAAGAGCGTCGTGAGGTGCTAATCCTTCCCCGCACGTAACCGACTCCCGAACTCGATTTTGTTTTCTCTCTGGTTTAAAGCGCAGACTTCAAAATTGGTTTTAAAAAATATTTTAATTAATTTTAAAATATTTTACTAAAATCGGTTTTAATAGGTGACCAATCACACCTAAAATAAAAGATTGGTGGCGACTCCATTGTGTTTTAAAATAGTCTAGCGGTCCGAAAAACCGTTATGACATTGTCAGTATGATTTAATTTTAAAAAAAATTGTGTGTTCGTATCATGTCTCAATTCATGACATATTTTGTATAATTTGTCAAAGTGATTCAATTTAAAAAAAAAAATTGTGTTTTCATAATGTGTTCGTGTTATTTTTTTTTTGTTTCCCAAAATATTATAAATTTATATAAAAATTTTCATGTTTATAATTAATTTTATACGTTATTAATTTATGTGTTTATAATATTGTTGTCATTACTATTATAAAAATAAAAAATAAATCATTTCACCCGTAACGTAACGCGAATCTTTTTTCTAATATTCATTAATTTTTCTTTATTTTTTTTCATGTACACATAAGAGTTCATAATCTCAAATTTGTATACCATTTTTCCTCTAAGTGAAGGTAGATATATATATATATATATATATATATATATATTTAAACTAGAAAAAGAAAAGAAATATGATGGCGTCATATCCTACTCACTAGTGATTGCTGACGGATCATCTATGGTAGATGATGATAAAATAAAGCAAAAAGAACCAAGAGAATAACTAGTTAGGTCAACAACAATAATAATAATAATAATAATAATGTATGGAATTAATGTTTAAACAATGGGATTATCAGTGTTTACATCAGTGAGTGAGTTGAATATGCAGTGATGTTTTTCATTGATTAGTAATATATATATATATATATATATATATATATATATATATATATAAGCTGAAAAAGTTGGTATGGAGAGTTCTAATTAGTAGAGGTGGCAATTGGGCGGGTTCGGGCGGGTTCGGGTCGGGTTCATTCGGGTTCGGGTTTATTCGGGTTCGGGCTCATTCGGGTTCGGGCTCATTCGGGTTCGGGTCCATCCGGGTTCGGGCTCATTCGGGTTCGGGTCCATTCGGGTTCGGGCTCATTCGGGTTCGGGCTCATTCGGGTTCGGGCTCATTCGGGTTCGGGCCCATTCGGGTTCGGGCCCATCCGGGTTCGGGCCCATTCGGGTTCGGGTTCGGGTTCGGTCTGGGTTCGGGTTCGATCTGGGTACGGGTATGTTTTACATTATTTTATTTTATATTAGATGTAATCATTTTTACGTAATTTAAATATTTATATCTAAAAACAAATTATTAATTTATTATTATTAATTTTTTATTTTTATACTTTTGCTATTATATGATATTTTTAATTATATTTATTTTTTAAAATTAATATTTGTTAGCACCAAA
Source organism: Fremontodendron californicum (assembly GCA_030761205.1). Lineage (NCBI taxonomy): Eukaryota > Viridiplantae > Streptophyta > Magnoliopsida > Malvales > Malvaceae > Fremontodendron > Fremontodendron californicum. The sequence continues at coordinate 34,252,329 of JAULJL010000005.1, forward strand.
AGAATAAGAAATTAATTTGTTATATAAAATCAAATTTTGAAATAATTTATTATAAAAAATATGATATATTATAAATTAATATATTGATATTTAAAATAATTGATTTGATGAGCTCGAATTTCAAAATATAAATACATTATAATTTATATTCACTATAAAATAAAAAACTTTTAAAAATAAATCCTGGCCTTCATCTATTCGTTTATATACTTATAAAATGCAAAAAATTTATGCTTATAGTCAAGATATATATATATATATATATATATATATATATATATATATCGAGCACTTATATTTTTTTTCATCAGTATAAAGTATAAATTATAAAGTAGTACTAAAAAATATAATTTATATTTAAATTATACGTAATAAATATATAATTAATATGATTATTTATTAATATATAATAAATATACCCAAAACCAAAAGGCCATAAAACCCAAAACCCCATTAAATCCACCCGCTAAAATAAAATCACATGAAAGCCATAATCCAATTAAACCCACCCTAACCTAACCGCATAAGTATAACTAGAGCTGCTTATGGGCCGGGCCGCGGCCCAGTTTTTTTTATTTTCTCTGCCCAGGCCTGGCCCTGGCCCTGGGTCGGCCCGGCCCGCCCGTTTAGGCCCGAAACACTGTTCATTGGAATAAAAAAATAATTTTTTTTTTTTTATAATTAAAATTAAATAAAATAATATTATAATAAAAATTACTGTTCCGGGCCGGGCCGGCCCGGAACACAAAATATCCTGCCCAGGCCCGGCCCGTGAGCAGGTCTAAGTATAACCCAAAAGGCCAAAATAATTGAATTATTGTCAATTTTTTTACCCTTATAGATTAATTGAATTATTGTCAAATTTTTTTTCACATCTTTAAAATTTTCAAGAATTTAAAATATTTAGATTGTAAATTCATCATGATATGAGACGTTAAAGTTATAACTTATAAGTACAAAATATAATTTACTTTTTGATAAAATTATTATTTCATCATATATATATATAATATATTAAATTTTAAATTTTAATTAAATTATTAAAAAAAATTAGAATAAAATTAATAATTAAAGTTATTGCTTTGTAAAAAAAAAAAATTTGCAATTTGTTTATTTTTATTTTTAGTATTAAATTCGGGTTCGGGTTCGGGCCGGTCTCGGGTTCGGGTCCATTCGGGTTCGGGCTCATTCGGGTTCGGGCTCATTCGGGTTCGGGCCCATTCGGGTTCGGGTCCATTCGGGTTCGGGTCCATTCGGGTTCGGGCCCATTCGGGTTCGGGTCCATTCGGGTTCGGGCCCATTCGGGTTCGGGCTTTTTCGGGTTCGGGTTTTTGACTTTTTGGTCAAATCGGGTTTGGGCGGGTTCGGGTTCGGGTTTTCCTGGGCGGGTTTTCGGGTTCGGGTTCATTTTGCCACCTCTACTAATTAGCAGCCATTTAATAACATATCTGTCTGCTGTTCATTTGCTATCTTTTCCTTTTCTTAATTTGTTGCTTTCTTTTTTTTTGTAAAGTCATCCTGTTGTCATCATGATTCAGTCTTCTGCCATATTCAATCTTAATAATAACTTAATTTTTGATCCAGGGAATAGTGGTGACTTAGTTCTTAACTTTCTGTTCTGCTAGAAACTATAGGCATACACTATGTTTTGTTGGAATTTTTTTAAAAAAAAAAAATTATATTTGATATGAATTGACAGTATATGTATATTTACATTGTCAGTGAATCAGATAATATCATCTCATTAAAAATAAAGTTATTTGTATTTATTTTTAAAAAAAATTAATAAGATGACATCATCTGGTTCACTGAGAGTACATCAAATATAATTTTTTTTAATATGTATTTTTAATTCCTTAATTGATTCCTAAGTAATTCCACTAACATTTTGTGTTTGAACCCAGTACCTAGTACCCACAACATTTTTATTGTGAAAACTCAGTATGGGTATGGTTTGCTGTGTTCAAGTAAATAACTTCCTCTGAAATTAGTAAGTTCCATGGAGCAACTCTCCAAGCAAGGAGTCCCACCTGGTTTTAATTTTTCCTTCTTTTTCCCAAATATTTTTGGCTTTGGGGTCAAAAAAGGGGTCAGGACTGGTTGTTGTCCAATGCCATTAAACAGATTTTTTTGACAATAGTTTAAAGTAGAATTAACGATTTTGATTCGAACTTAAAAAATTCGTTTAACTCATCTGGGTTAGAATTTGACTCAACTCGATTTGATTATAAAAAATCAACAATTCAAGCTCGAAATTGATCCCAACCCGAAATAACCCAAACATGAATTGACCCGAAACCGAAATTATCCAAACTGAATGATCCAAAAATTAATCCGAAATGATCCAAACTTAAATTAAGTATAATTTATTTTTAAAACATTAATTTAATAAAAATAATAAAAATATTTTTATAACTTTAAATTATCTTTTAAAAGTTTTTCTTTACTATTACAATTTTATATATTTCTTAATATTATTTTTCTTAATTATGATTAAAAATAAAAAATATTTCCATTATAATTGAATTTTAATTTTTAGGTTTACTAGTATATATTATAAATAAAGTTTTTTTTCTTTGATAAAATAATTAAGTAGATCAATGATAATCAATTTAAAATAAAAAATAATTAATAATAATTCAATAAAACTAATTATAACACTTTTAAACATTTTACTATAAACTTCATATAACAAAATCATTACTTTTAAAAATAGCTAAAATAAAAACTCTACCTAAAAATCAAAGTAAAAATTAGATTGTAAACATATTCATACATACTTATAAGTTATACATAATCAAAATATTCCAACTTCTAAAACTTCAAATTACAAATCAAGTAAAAATTATATATGTGTATCTTATTGTAATGATTTGTACCTTACGTTCTAATAATACCTTATCATGTGATATATAATAAATTAATCTCTTATGATTATAGATGTTATTTAGAATAAATGTGTTATTTTTAATTTCAAATTTATAATCTCTTATTATATAATTTAGATTAATTTGGTCAATGATCATAATTTTGATCCGTTGGCGACATTTACTACTAAATTCATAAAAAATAGATACTTTTATTTTCTTATAAAGAGTTACAACGAGAAATATATATATATATATATATACATTTAATGATATATGTATATATTAATATGATAAAGATTTATACATTATACAAAAGCATTGTGTATGTCAATGATTTAAGAATCGCATTTTTACTTATTATGAAATTTTTATTAATTTTCATTTAATTTAATTTCATAATAAATTAATTTATTATTATATTTTTATTTTGGATAAACATTTATTATTATATTTCATTACACTTAATCGTTAAACTTTTAAGTAAAGTTCTTAAATATAATTTAGTTGTAATAGCAAGTTATTTCAAGTTTTAAGATTGGTTTACTTGATAAAGAATTTTGTATTAAGGGTTGTTTGTTAAGGTTCAAACATCTTCACAAGCATAAAATTTTACTACATATTTTATCAAATAATCTGATTTTAATTTTAAAAATTAATAAATTGATTACGAAATGACTCAAACTCGAAAGGATTCAAAATAGAAATGATCCAAACCCAAATTGACTAAAAATTTTTAAACCTAAATTGACCCGATCCGAATCCAACATGATCATCCAATTGACAGGTTAGTTTAAAGCTATAGCCTCATCATACTTCCACTTTCTTAGTTATAAGAAGCAAAAAAAAAAATCATGAAACATGAATAATAAATTTGGGATTGGATAATTCAATATCAAATCTTAAAGTGAATATAAATGTGGTAAATTGAGTAAGCTGATCAATTCTTATTAGCCAGCTGGATTTTGGGAATTGACATACCAGAAATGTAAATGAAAAAAGGTATTTAGAGAGAGGTCCAAAATGGAAAAGTTTTGATGCTAATGCCAAATTGACAATGCTCATTCTTATGGAAAGTAAGTACAGCAGATGGTAGTACTTAAAAAGTTAAAAGCAAAGGATTCAAAACCTTTGGTTCTGACTTCTGATTCTTAGTGGGCTAACCCACTAACAATATCTTTGTTTCCTTCTGTTAAGAAACTGGGCTAAACTCTGTACTCTTGTAATAAAAAAATAAATCTGACAATTTGTGTATCGATTTGTGTTCATATATTTTTTTTATATTAAAATTATATTTAAAGTATTTTATATTTATATAAATTTTGACGTGTTAATATTTTTGTTATATAGATTAATTTTTGACATATTCGTGTACTTATCGTGTCATGTTTTTTTAACGTATTTTAATTATTTTTTGTATATCATATTTTTGTTGTGTTTAAGTCTATGAAAAAGTGGGCTGCTGTGTGTAGAAATAAACAATATGTTAGGTCTAGTCAGCACTAGAAACTCCTGAAAGAAAATCTTTGTTTCTCATCTCCCCATGAAATATCCTTGATACCAAACTTTTCTACTTATAAATATGAGGCCAGTCAGGGACAACCTTCATACACATTCCCTTCCCTAGACCCACTCCCGCTTCTTAGTTTACCTTAAAGAAAAGAAAGAGCATCTCTAAAGGTTTTTGCCTTCGGCTCTTTTAACTTGGTAGCCTCCTTTCCTATCCCCTGCCTTTACCCATGGATAATGAGTCAACAGCTGAAGAGAAAGCCAGATTTTTTGCGGGTGCTTGGGACAGGATTAAGGCCTTGCCTGGTAAGTTGAAGGCCAAGATTATATCAATTGCTAAGAGCATCAAAAAGCTTGGGCAAGATGACCCAAGAAGGCTCACTCACTCCCTGAAAGTGGGAATTGCTCTCACATTGGTGTCATTATTATACTATGCTAGGCCTCTCTATGATGGTTTTGGGGTGTCAGGAATGTGGGCAGTGCTAACAGTTGTGGTTGTATTTGAATTCACAGTAGGTAAGTTAATTTAAGAGAATGCCAAAAAGTTCCACAAAATTTTGTAGTAAATTAAGTGTTCAAATAGTAAACTCATATCTTTACCTATATACATCCAGGGGGAACTCTAAGCAAGAGTTTAAATAGAGGCTTTGCAACATTTCTAGCTGGTGCTCTTGGAATTGGAGCAGATTACTTTGCAAGTCTCTTTGGAAAGAAAGGAGAACCCATTGTCCTAGGAATCCTTGTTTTTCTACTAGGTATATATACAGTTCAAATTAATTACCACTACAAAAATCTTTTACTTCATCTTCCTTAATTATCCTCTGAATAACTCAAATAAAACAGGTAACAATTAAACTCATGATGCTCATGCAAAGTTGAATATTGGTTGTGTTATATTTTTGCAGCTGCAGCAGCTACATTTTCAAGATTTTTTCCAAGGATTAAGGCAAGATATGATTATGGAGTCCTGGTATTTATACTTACCTTCAGTTTGGTAGCTGTTTCGGGGTTCCGAGTGGATGAACTGGTATCGCTAGCTAATCAAAGACTATCAACAATTATAATGGGAGGAGCAACCTGTATGCTTATATCCATTTTTATTTGTCCAGTATGGGCTGGTGAAGATCTTCACAAGGCAGTTGCTTCCAACCTGGAAAAACTTGCTAGTTACCTAGAAGGTACACTAGTAGTAGTGCTGCTACCTATAGTCTACTTTACACCTATATTGTTCGGACTCTTTATTTTTCTTGAAGTAATCGTGTTTAACATCTCTGTCCGACGCATATTCGGACATGGGTATGAGGATATGAGAACCCTCCAAATACATGGAAAAACTTAGAAAAAACTGAACATACCCATGTCGGATATATACTCGTATTTGACACTCACATCCGAATTCGAATAACATAGCTTTACACATGATTATTTAGCCAAGTTTACATATAATATCACATACTTGAGAAATTAATTATTTGACTTACCAGGATTTGGAGGTGTATATTTTCAATCCCACGAAGATAATGGGCGTGCTGTGGGTTCAAAGGATGGCATTGGCAAGTCATTGCTTCAGGGATATAAAACTATTCTCAACTCAAAGAATAGTGAAGAATCTTTGGTGAGTTTAGCTTCTCTCCACTAAACTTTGCCTTTACATGCATGCCACTAACATTTGTACTTCATCTAATTAACCTTTTTTTTTTAATATAAAAATAAGTTTATAATAATAATTTTTTAATATCATGGGTGTTGATCTAATGCCAAATATGCAATAAATTAACAGGCAAATTTTGCAAGATGGGAACCTGGACATGGCTGCTTCCCACTTCGTCACCCATGGAAACATTATTTGAAGATTGGAGCTCTTGCTCGACAATGTGCATATCAGATTGAAGCTATTAATGGCTGCATTGACTCTGATATCCAAGTACTACTACTTCACTCTACAATCTTTAAGCAGCAAATGATCGGATGCAAATTTGGAAAAGCATATAACTTATGATTGAAGTGATTATGATTTCAAAATAACTCACTTGGCTTTCATTGATGATGTTTGCAGGCATCGCAAGAATTCAAAAGTAAAATTGAAGGATCATGTACAAGAATGAGTGGAGAATGCGGTGAGGCACTAAAAGCATTAGCCACATCAATGAAAACAATGACAGATCCATCCTCTGCCATTAATCCCCATGTGGAGAACTCCAAAGCTGCCATGAAAGACCTAAAATTTGCTCTCAAAGCTGCCTCCTTAGAGAATATTGCAGACTTCCTAGAAATTGTACCAGCTGCCACGGTCGCTTCAATCCTGGTTGAGATAGTCAAATGCGTAGAAAAAATTTCTGAAGCAGTCCATGAACTTTCCCAACTAGCTCATTTCAGCAAGACTGTGGAACCAACTGTTTCACCAGAGAAACAACCTCCACAGCAGCTGCTTCACCGGGGAATAATCCAACCTGTTTCGGATCCTGATGAAGGCAATGACAATGTTGTTATTACAATACATGAAATATCCACTGATTCGCCAGAGAACGGGAAGCCTGGCAAAAGAATGGTAGTGTAAATATTTGTTGCTAACATGTGACTAGCCAGCTCTTTTCTTTTTTTTTTTTGGTTGCTAATCTAAGTCCCATTTTTTTTTTTAATATGGGGCATTAATTTGAAGAGGGAAGAAATTATTTACAAAATTTTCCCTGTTTTGTATTAATTCAATCTCCTTTTTAATTGGTAGCCCTTTACTTATGTTGTTTTCTTATATTAATTTGAGCTATGTGGCTGCTTTTTGTTTCTTTAATTAACTTTTGTAATGTTCTGCAAAGTCAAAAAAAAAAAAAAATCCGAAGAGAAGTTGAAGCAAATATGAGTTTGTCAACTAAAGTATTTACCTTGTATTTAAATGCAAAAGAACCAAAGGGAACTTTGGACTTAAAACTTAAAAGTCAAATAAAAGTTAAAAATAATATAATGAAAACCAACAACAACAGGAAAAGTGATTAATTCTCATTTTCCTCTGCAAAGCAATTATAAATGGTAGCAAAGTGTTTGTCAGTTTTCTTTTAGTTGGATGGTTTTCTCTTTCTAATTTCTATCCTTGAGCCAATTTTTTTTTTTTTTAAAATTTTTTATTTGATAACCATTATAATAATTTTTGTAATTTTTGATATTTGATAATCTTTAATATAATTTTGATAATTTTTGTAATTATTTTGGTGATCTTGAATATAATTTTGATAACTTTTAATATAATTTTGATAACTTTCGATATGATTTTGATAGCCTTTAATATGATTTTGTCATTTGATAACCTTTGATATAATTTTGATAACCTTTATACAATTTTGATAACTTTTAATATAATTTTGATAACATTTGATATAATTAGTAATCTTTGATATGATTTTGCTAACTTTTGATATAATTTGGGTATCATTTTGGTAAATTTTTATATAACTTTGGTACTTTAGATATAATTTTGATAACATTTGTAATAGTTTTGGTAACTTTAGATATAATTTTGGTAACTTTTGATATAATTTTGATAATCTTTGTAATAGTTGTGATAACCTTAGATATAATTTTCATAACTTTTGATATAATTTTTGGATAACTCTTGATATAATGTGGTAATCTTTGATATAATTTTGGTGACCTTTGATAAAATTTTAAAAATCTTTGTAAAAATTTTGATAACCTTTGTAATGATTTTGATGTACATTTGTAATAATTTTGACAACTTTTGATATAATTTTGATAATTTTTATATGATTTTGGTAAACTTTGATATAATTTTGATAACCTTGATATAGTTCTAATAATCTTTGATATAATTTTGGCAACCTTTAATATAATTTTGATAATTTTTGATATAATTTTTATAACATTTTATATAACTTTAGTAACTTTTGATATAATTTTATTTAACCTTTGATATGATTTTGGTAACTTTTTGGTAACCTTTGATATAATTTTGATAATCATTGATAAAATTTTGGTAACCCTTAATATAAATTTGGTAGCCTTTGATATAAATTTGGTAACCTTTGATATAATTTTAATAATTTTTGCAATAATTTTGTAATAATTTTAGTAACATTTGTAATAGTTTTGATAACCTTTGACACAATTTAGATAACATTTGTAATAATTTTGATATCATTTTATACCAAATAAAAGATCATCTAATATATAGATTTACCAACAAAAATATTTAATAGTGAATTGTATTTATTAAAATAAATAATATTGATTTATTATATTATACCACAAAACACGTGTAGCATAAACTAGTATCTATATACTATTATATTTCCCACTCCTTTTTGAAATAAATAAGGGTAGTTTGGGTATTTTTATAACTATTATTAGAATTATTATTATTTTATTTTTACAAATTTTTATTAGTTACATTTTGGAGTTGTATATAATAATATTTGATATTAAATTGCTTTAAATGTGACTTTTAATATATTGATTATCACATGTTAATTAGTTGGGTAGTAGTTTGGGGATTTTTGAAGATTTTTTAATTGGATAATTTTGATGTTATCAAAGGATTTAATTAAGATGTCTTTTTCTCTTCCTCTTCCTAACTTCCTCTTGCGTAACTCTTTTTTTTTTAATATTGATTGATTACATAGAAAATTCATTGTTTATTTTAATTGCTTTTATTTGTGATGATTTAATTGTCTTAATTTTTTTCAGTTACACTTTGTCCTGTATAAATACTAACATTTTTGTGTTTTCACGTATTTTCATATGTATTCTTGATTAATGTGGGGTGATTATATCTGATCATTAACTTCATGAGTTTTATTAGCTTTAAATGCTTTTAATTTTATAATGAGTTAGAAAATTAAAGACCCATTTAATTGTATATATAGCTTAAATTCATTTTAATTATTTTATTACTATTTTTTATTTCAAAATTTTATTATATGCCGTTTCACAACTTTTTGAGTTGGATATATAAAAATAAATATTTGTTTATTCATTTATTTTGTCAATTATATTGCAATTTATGTCCTATGATGTTTGTCTTTTTAAATACGAAACTCTCAACATGTTTAAAAAAATAATGTGTCTTGGATGAATTATTTCTAATTTGATGATATATTAAATTATTGTCTTTTTTATAAAATTCAGTGAAGAACAATTTTTTATACCTTTTGATTTCTATTTTTTTTCTTTAGTTTTATTTGAAATTGAGTAGAATTGTAAGAGATATGCATTCGTGATATAGCTAACATAAAAATTAATTAAACATTACAAATATACAACAAAAAAAAACTTAATATATATAAAATTTCCCACTCCCTTTAAAAAATTAAAATACATAAATTCTTAACATTTTTGTCTTTTTATTAAATTTAAATGTTATAAAATATTAAATATCTATCAATGTAGAAACAAAATTTATTTTGATCAAAATATAGAAGCAAATTATGTATTTAGTTATCATATATTAATCTCAACAATACAATAACTTAATTCTTTTTCATATAGATGGAGATCGAGCATGGAACTATATACAAAGAGTGATAACTCTTTTTCATCTAAACAACTCAAAAGGTTCGAATTTAAAAACTATTTTTGTATTAGAATATAATGTTTTAATTATTAAAATTATTAAATAATTATTTATTATAATTAAATACAATTATCTTAATTCATTTCCTTCAAAATGTCTAAAAAACATTATTATGGAATGAGAGAGGACTCTCATTGTTTAGTTTAAGACTCAATTAATCGTTTTATGTTTAAAAAAAATTAATTGATTATAATCAATTACAAAGTAAATAATAACCGAAAATATCTCTATATCAAAATATTTAAAAGTCGATTTGCGCATCACGCGAAAGTATTCCTAGTATATATATATATATATATATATATATATGTGTGTGTGGGGCAATAATTGACTAATAAATTGTTTAAGAGCATAGCTCTAAAATCAAATAGGTATATAAACTTGAGATTGTAACTGGCAAGCGAGAGGTATTAGGATAAATGGAACCCGAAAGTGTAAGCTCTTGGTCAGGGTGTAGCATAGCAGCTTGCATTGCATGGTCTCTCCTGGCCCCCATTGATTGTGTTCCTTTACTTAACCTCCTAAATTTGACAAATGAGTTCTAAATTCTAATACTATTAGAAAAGAAAATGTTAGGACTTAATCTTAGTTTCCTTAAAAAGATTTTGAAAAAAAACCATGTTCTCTTGAGAGGTCTAGTAGCTTATGATTAAAGAAATTCTATAATACTTCATGTTAAATACAAGAATTTGTTTTCTTAAAGACAAGGTAAAAAGATTTCTATTCAAATCCATGTGAGGTAAATACAAGAAATCATCCAAACAAGATGGAAAAATGAACATCACCCGCTTATATCTCCTATATATATAAAAGATAAATCTGATCCCCACAACTTCTTAGCCCAAAATATAAAACGTCCATGACAATGTAAATCTCATATATATGAGTAAATTTCTTCTAATACTTCAATTTGATTTGGGTGTTTGAGTTTGCCTTTGTATGTTCTCTTTCTATTTGATCTAATAATAAAAGGAATTTTGATAACAAATATCTTTAGACTATAATTTAAAATTATTATATTAAGTAATATTTTCGTTCAATATAATGAAAATCAGCATATTAACTTTCAACTACTACATTTAATAAAAGAATATTATTAATTTAAAGAGTGTCCTTCGAACACTCATTAACAAACAAAATCCCTATAGAAAAATAATCTAATACTTGTTGAATCTAAGAATTCAAAACTAATTAAGTTAATGAAACAGCAAGGTATACTTCCAAAAGTTTCATACATAATACTATGAAACTAGAAAGTCCTATATCATATATAGCAAATCAAAGTGCACTAATTCTAATTAAGGATCTAAGACTCTAGGGATTAGCATAAACCATGAACAAGCATTAACAATGTGATCAAACACCCCCCCCCCACTAATTACCCACATAGCTATAGAGATCGTACAATACAGAATTAGACAATGAAACTTCAAATTTTCATCAATTCTGAACTTTGAGTTGTTCACCACTTGAAAATTCATGCAAGTGGGCATTGTTTATTAATCCCAAGCAGAAAGGCAATAGATTCAAGGGGTATGGTGGGAATTTTAGACTTTTAAGTGCCAACAGAACTTGTTTTCTAGGCAGGGTCAACCCCTACGAAAAGAATAAATAACTTTGATGTTTAAAAATATAAATTAACCTGTATCTAGGGGTATATTAATATTATATAGTGTGCCCGCCCATTGACCTTGTTTCAAGTTTCATTTTTTCCATTGATGTCCCCAATTTGACTTGCTTTAAAGAACCCATTTTGAAGTAAAAGTTTATTGCTGCAACTTGTTTTTTACTGCCATTCCAATATCAAACTCAAAACAAAGTGTTACTTAAAGGATGTGAAATTGACGTAACAGATTAATGATGACCAAAAGAATCTTTGAGAAAAGAAGTGGTGAAAACAACACTTTTCTATGACTAATATTTTTTTTTACGAATTTAGAGTTTAGTTCAGTTGGTTCATACAATCAATCTTAAAACGTGACATCCAACAGATTTAAGTTCGAATCCCAACATCTACAACTCCTTCCTCTATCTCCAATTACCTCTTTTTTACCAAAAAAAAATATTCTTTCCTAACCAAGGAATCAGTTCTGTTTTAATCAATTTCTTCATGCAAAAGTTAACTCTTGGGATTGTGAAGGATGAGAAGTTAGGTCACCAACATGCACGTTGAAGCGTATATATATGTAAGTGCTTTCACATCATTACTTTATGAAATGAGATTCCAGATAGCATAAACCGACCCCTCTATCTTCAATTTGTTTGTTTCCTCTTTTCTTTTCCAGGAGCAAAATAAAGGAAGCAAGTTGGTATAATTTGTTAAATGAAAATGAGAGACACTGGGGGGTTTTGGTTAAAAACACAGCTCCACCACTCATTTTCCATGCTTTAATCTTTCATTATAGTACAAAATACAGACACCCAAATTCTTTAAAGTGAAGGTACCCTGATTCAGAATTATACCCATTATAGCATAAAAAATTTATAATTCATATGAATATTCTACAGCATTAGTATTATGGCTTGACAAAAGTTAAATTCAAATGTGAACTGAATGTGGGAAACACAATGCAAATAGCAGTGTAAGTGGTTCCTTTTCTTTTTTTTAATTAGATGTCAGTAAAGTTTTCTTTGTTTTAACAGTCTCAACATTGGCTGCAGCAATCCCATAGCTTAATAACCAGCTATATAGAAAGCTGTATATTCTGCTGTCACTGGATTAAATTAAGCAATATCAAAGGAACCAATCACTGATAAATGTTTTACACTCATATATAGAACCAGTATAAAATTTAGAAAATTATATATTTTCAGATTCATGAATGACTAATTGAAAGTGTCTCGGGATGATTCTAGATATTGATAAAGGAAAAGGGAATCATGGTATATTTTTAAAAGGGTTTGCTAACAAGTGTATTTAGGATATTTTTTAAGGTTAGTTAATATATTATTTATAGTAATAATATGTAAAAGTTGACAACTTTATTCATCATTTTCAATACATTGGATAAAGATATTACTATATCTAGTAACCTTAAAGAGTGCTCTAAGAACACTCATTAGCAAAATCCTTTTAAAATTAGAATTCATGTTTCTTACCATGTAAGATTAACTCATGCAAATAGAAGCACACTTGTCCATGGGTTGGGCGGACCCGATTCGAATTGGATCGGGTTTAGACAAAGTATTTTATAATCCGGTTTAGATTATTGTTTATTAATTAAAAAATATTTTTTATTTAATTTTAATTAAAAAATATTTTAATATTAATATAAAAATATTTTTTTAAATAATAAAATGAGCTTTCGAATCAACCCATATCTAAATCGGGTTTGGATAAAAAAATAAAAAAATTTCGAGTTACGACCCGATCTAAGATAGAAGGCAACTTATACGGTGGAGGGAGAATTGAGTTAGGTATGTAGTTTAGACAGGAAAGCGGGCAATATATAGACATTTTGACCACTCTAAATCCTGCTTTATACTTTCATATTGGGACAAACTTTTTTTCTACTTGGTGAAGTGAAGAGTCAGTTTGTGGTGGTAAATACTAAATGGGAATCACATGCAGAATTGCTGATATAAATAAATAAAGCAGTCTACTTGAGTTGAGTGACTTTGCCTTCATTAATTTCTTCATATAGTTTCTTTTTCTTTGTTGAACTTGAACAGCTTTTTGGTGATGATGATGATGATGTGCATGACATATTTAGCCATGAATTCCAGATTAAGCTGGTTAATCTCGATTAGGGAATCCAATCCAATGTCCAGACCACATTTTTTGTTTATATTAATAATCAAGTCCCATCATCAGTTTTGGCTGTTAATTTTATCTTCATTAAAGTTAGTCCAAACTTTTGTGTTAACAATGTAGAAATCCCACCAATTCCGAAACAACACACTACTCTAATTGGCTACACCCATAAATCTAAGTTTCACAAAAATCAGACTGATAATCATAAGGATGGATCCCTATCCCTATCATGTAAACATTAATATACCCATCACTTACTACTGCTGACATAGCTTAGCTTGCTATTATAAATACACAATAACTAATTCCCAGTAAGTTTGTCAAAACAATTGAAGAAAACCCAATTGATTCATAAAACACTAGTTTGTCACATGATGCATCTGCAATACCATACTTGAAACCATATGCACAGAAGTTTGCATCAAGAAATGTAGTTTCAAATATCTTCTCCATCTTATTCTAAATTGAATCCTAGAAGCAGATTTTCATCAGTAAAGCATTTCAAATCTCTTCTCAAGCATTCACGCTAAATACATATGATATGAGGGACAACAATGTATGTATACACAAAACTAAAACCCAAATGGAAACCCCAGAAACGATAAAACCTAGAAAACAGAAGATGAAGGAAAATTGCCATCTCTTTGTTACAGCTTGAGCTGACATCTGAAATATAATTACTTACAACAAAGGAGGATCATTCGGTAATTTCCCTATATTAAAAATATTTTGGCATCTATTTTTATCTATTAACAGAAGGGGGGGAAAGGCAGAAAACAGAACAAAACTCATACTAACCAACCTGTCTAGATATCTATCCTCAGAAACAAGATTGTCAATACAGGTTTTACATCTACTTACCAGCCATAGATAGGATTTTCCACCTGTGGAAGTAAGAGATGAAGGTCTTTACAATGTTGCTTGTCATAATCCCGTGTACCAGGTATTGCTCCGGTGCAAAGTCTAAGGAACTCATTCCCTGTGAGACAGTAGTGGGCAAATGCTAGACCCCCATCAACCATCTCCGAAAGAATTGGCATTGAAACCGATTTTGGAAACATTTTTCCACTTGATCTCAATTTTGCAGCATTATGTTCATTATTCAAAACTCTGTCAAGCTCTGAATATTCTATAAATCTTTGGGTGGCAGCCTCCCATGACAGGTTGTATCTTTGCTCAGGCGTAAGGGGTTGAGGCTCATTTGCCAATGCTTCCTTTACTTTAGCAACAAAGTCATCAGATGTCTTGTAAGTCAGACAATTTGGAAATGACCTGAAGAACTCATTTGAGGGATGGTCTGCACATACTACAAATTTTCCCATCGCAAGTGCCTCCGCAGTAGCTGTGCAGAGCACATCACTTACACTGGGGTTTATGAAGACTTTGTACCTTCAGGCAAAGAAGAGAATGTTAGAAAGTTAAAAATGGAGTAGCTATAGTACTATACTGATACAATGATTATTTTTGCAGAAGCTTGATGAAGATTCCCTCTCAATATATTTTTAAAATACAATCATCATCTCAACAAATGATCAGATAGAACCAATGCAGCCATAAAACAGCAGCGCCTAGAGGATCCTTACCCGTGAAGAGAATCATCTGCATGGTCCCTTCCTTTCAGAAAATTAAGATTCAAATCCAACCTCTTAGCAGTACTCTGAACTTCATAGGCATCCTCACCATTTCCATACACATCCAACTTGAAACCATCAAGATCATTCTTGTGCTTGGCCAGCAAATCTATCAACTCTTTGTATCCCTTTGCCCAGACCATCTTGCCTAAGACGTATGCTCCTTTAGAAAAGGCTTGCTGCCCAAGTTCCCTTTCTTCAGCAACTTTCTCCCCAATTTTCAAAAATTTTAGATTTACACCATGAACATTGCAAATCACAGACTTTGGTAGATCCTGAGTTGCAGCAGAAAGACGAAGAACCTGAACAGTGAAAACAAACAACTAAGTTTATGCAATACAAAGAATGACTCTTGAAGTTTACCAATAAGACTTTTAAATGACTGATAGAATGAGCAGAAACCAAACCTATGATACAATTTAGAATTGAAAAGATGACGTTCAGAGATGCCACACAAGTATAATATAAAATTGACACACACCTTGTGGCAATATGCTCTAGTGACCCAATTGTTTATGTGTTTCACAAGGAAGGCTTGTAGAGCACCATTCTTCTCCCTCTTAATATATTCCAAGTAATTTGTGTGGACAATACCAACAACATGGTTGAATTTGTCAGTCCAGCGTTTACCGTGATGGTACCAGTTCAGATGTTCCGGTTCTTCCAAAATAGCAATGTCAGCATCTTTTGATAGGATAAACTGAGAAGTATCTCCGGCAGGTATTATGCTTCGCCTTTCTTTCGAAAACTAAAAAGAAATTAGAAAAAGATTGTCATTATTAGATATGTTTGATGATTGAGAAGAAAGAACATAATGTAATACATCAAAGGTTACCTTCCCTGGATAAAAGGAGATTCTAAAATCAGCCTTAAAACCAATCCTTTCTTCCAGCCAGTTACGTATATAATTCTCCTGCTCCTCTGGTGAACTGAAAATGAGATTGTTGGGATAAACAAGTTCTTGATCAGATCTGCAAAGCCAGGGAACCAAGAGCGTGACTTTTTGTTTTGCCGATTTTGCCAAGTATGCTGCCCGATAAAGTGGATTTACTGCAGTTCCTGTCATCCATGGAAGGCTGGCAGTTGTAACAATGGCAACATGCCTTTTCCCATCTGAGACATCATGCTTCATGATGTCTGTCCAAAAGCCACCCTCATAACAATGCCCTGTACTTTGAAGAACGCTGGCTATCCTAAAATCCAGTTCATCATTTATCTTATCATGGTCAACATTAGGGGGTTCTCCTGCGGCAAGGGAGCGCAAAACAAGTTGGTTCTTCCGTTTGCTACACAAGCTTTCAACTATCTTGTCACATAGATCTGAAATCACATTTAAGAAACTTGTAAAAACTACTTGCAGTTAGATTCCCTACTCTAATACATTATACAGATAGATAGATAAGCAAGTAAGCAACAAAAGGGGTAAATCTATAATATATATATATATATATATATATATATATATATATATAAATTGGCTCATACTTTCATGGACGTTAAAAAAACTTTTTCCTAACAGATGTAAAACAGCCAGCTGAATAAGTTCTGACTGCATAAATGATTTCGTACTAAAGAAAGTGATGAGAAAAAGGAAGAAGAGGAACTGGTATTGTTCAGTGGAAGTTTTACTTTGTGATCTTAAGTTCTTGAAATATTTGAAAGGTGGATGACCACATATGAAAAATGAAAGTGAAATCCTCATTTCTCTGTCACATAGAAGGATGGTTAAAAGTTAAAACCAGTATCCAGCAGCTCACTACTTCCCCAACAATCAACTGCCATAGAAAGGTGAACAGAAGACTATTAATTATTCAGCTTAACTACTCCCAGAAGAGAGAACAACATTCTGGATTTATGACCACTGGACTTGTGAAAGATAGCTCAAGCATTGAAAGTTCATGATTTTTCCACAAGAATGATCATTCAGGGTGGTAGCCCCAAGTTTATCCATGAGAAAACACCTGTTTAAGTTGGTCAGATGAAGCTTTTATATACAGATTCCCAATAGACAGGACAAGAACTGAAATACAAGCTACAATGGCCCTACAAAGGGAATCATAATGGAAAGCAGAAACGAGAGACAGAACCCTTCAAATGTACAGAAGATGTAGTGACAAGAATAGATCAAACAAAAGGTGAAAAGGAATACAAATTTTCAAACTTAAAAAGCTACTCATTTCTGCACGTTTTAAACAGAAAAATAAGAGAGATATAGATACTTACCTCTTCTGACACCAAGTTGATCCAAAAATTGCCCAGATTGCCTGACCAAATATGCTAACAGTTCCGGTACATCCAGTGGGGGTACTTCCTATATCGGCCAGGAAAAAGCGAAAAGCATTCAGCATAACACAACTGCTATTTTACCAAGCATCTTAAAATCCAGCCATGTTTGCATATGCATACAATATCCATTAAAAGCTAGGCCATGCTTAGTTTGTTATCTCTATACAGTTGGCCCCATCCTCCAATAGAGATGTTTGTAATGAGATGATCAGGATGAAAGCATTAAGAATGCTAGGCGTTAGAAATTAGAAATAACTGGTGACGCCTGAAATATCTCTAATAATTTCAGAACATGCATAGCGGACTGCAGTTTAGCATGAGATGCCTATGAAGATAACAAGAAAGGCCCAATCCAAAAGGTTTAGGAATAGCATGCTCAATAATACTAGATCCATTTGGTTCATTATACTTGTATAGTCTATAGACATGTGATGGCTTGCAACCACATTATCTATCACATAGACCAAAAATCTAAAGCCCATGGACAGAAGGTACAAGGTTAAAAACTCCAAGATGAGAAAATCTTTTCACAAATTCGACTCATATTAAATATTTATTTAAAAAAAATAATAATTGGCCACAAAAGTTGAGGTGATAAAAAGATTTATCTTCATTCAAAGCAAAAAAAAAAAAAAGACATCAATCAGCAACCAAAAATTTGCTTTCAGTTTGAAGTTTTTACGTGGATTCTATATGCACGTTTTTGGTGCTTCTCCAGCTAGATAAGCACATACTCAAATTCCCTAAGGTCAAGATGCATTAAAGCCCCTTGCAAGGTGCTGTCAACCTTAATCAACCCAAAAAGTTGGCTACTAAAGGATGAGTAAGTAGAAGTAGCCATAGAATATTGAGGAATTTACAAGATGCTATGCAGAGGATGAGGTAGAAATTTCAATTCATGCCACTTCAAAAGACACTTTAAAAAATTATGGTTTACCTCCTATGTGACTGTGCCTAGGAAATATAAATATAATTATAACTTGTTGTACTAATCCCAACCAAATAACCAACTATCCAAAAAAATACAAGCATGCCAGTAACTAAATAGACCCTACTCTCGTGTAGAAGCACAGTCTAGTTATTGCCTATCATCACAAGGAGTTTCAGTCTAGATTCTTTAATACAGAACTATTTTAGTTATAAGACTTTATGAATGCTTTCATGCTTATTACCTAACATGCATGTCAAATTTATGGACTTGGCAAATCTGTAAGCCATCAATTATGCTATATACACTGATACAACAGTACAAAAGAAAAACAAAACTTCCACAAGCCCTCGACAATAGACAGAAAATTATATGCCTGAAACAAATAAATAACATGACTGTATCAAAGGATTGCAAAAGAGAGTGGCAGTCCATAGGTTGAGAAGGGAACCTTTGACTCCTGAGGCTCCTTACAGACCGCTTTCTGAAAAATAAATAAATTTATCACACAGTTGCGTACTAAAGGATTTTTCATTTACAGTAATCAAGATAATAAAATCACAACATAAACATCTAGATTGTACAAACAAAATTTTTACAAGCTAAAATGTTCAACATCCAACTACATACCATCAATCTAGAGCTGGACGTTTAGCAACAAGTTATAACAAAGTTCCTCCTTTTATGGAATATTATAGGGTGAGCAAACTAAAATGCTTACACATCAAGTTCCACTAATTTTTCCATCACAAGAACTTTATGTTATAGAAAAAAATATATATTTACAAGAATGTTTGTTTCAGGCTAGTAAGAGTAATAATTGATTCTAGTAATATGAAATTTAAGAAATATTTTATTTTAATTACCCCGGCATAGTTAATTGGTCAAAAGAAAAAGGAATATACTACCTGTTAGCATCATGAACATCACAATATCTGAACTTTCCACAAATACTTTGACCTAATTTCTCTTCTCAACAATGCCTAATCAGTAAGAGTATAGGGCTTCCTAATAGGGAAATTGAATCTGTTAAGATACTACTTAATTGGTTTCAAAGTACCAAGTGTATCAAAAGTAAAAGAAGGAACAAATAACTAATTATGCCAAGAAACTACCCAGTCGAGCAAAGGGTAGTGTACAAGGAAGCAATAGAACTGAAGCAGGGAAACCAATTTTACTAGCCTTCAGATATGAATGCATGCTCTTTGCAATAGTACTTCCTGCAGCCATAGCCAAAGGATATGAACTGATTGATTAACACAACAATTTTACTGCAGCCATTATTTAATCTTCCTGTTACAAAACAATAATAGGTGTGCCATTGGATTTAGCCTTTAAATGCCATAACTACCATGTTTATTTTTAGTGGTAAATTTAGGTGTTATAGAAGGCTTACTGCAATTTTCATCTTATGCTTTTAAGTCATAAAAATTACATCTACATTCAAACCACTGACATGTTCATTCTGATTTAAAGTACAACATCCAAGAAACCAAAAAAATAAAAAATAAAAAGAATAAAAATAAAAATAACATATATGTAGCAACAACATATATGTTAGTCAGAAACATTGTCATGATGAACAGAACAACATCACCAAGCATGTTTGAAAATAAAAATTCCCTTCACAGCCACGGTCTGAGATGCAATGAAAACCTTCATTAGTAAGAGTATTTCTCTTCCAAGCCCCTTTAAATTCTTTTTTTTTTTTTTTTTAACATCAGAATTCAAGCATCTTAAAACCTCGAATGAACTTAATTATCTAACACTTTGGTATAATTTAGAAAATTCAGTATCCTAAACACTTCAAGCTTCTAACTGCAACGGGCACTCTATATTCATCAAAATTCCCTACTTCCGAACAAAGTCCAAATAGAGAATTCTGGAACTAAAATGCCATGTATGAAGCATAAACCCAAAACAAATAATTGAATCCGATGTGTGATTATCAGTATCCATGCAACTACAACCATCAATTTTATACCCCTTTCAAAACTTAACATTAGTCCCTAACTACTCGACACATCAATTATATATATTGAAAAGAAAAGGTAGTCTCAAGTCTTAACCAAGAAAAAAGCAGAAAAATAAGCTTACCAAACTGGACTTAACTTTCTCCACAAACTCACTATTCTTAAAACCACCAAAAATTTCCACCGAATAGTTTTTCTTCTCAAACTCCCTTAACCTTGTCCGCAACGCCCGAATTGGTTCCCAATCCCCAAATTGCCCTTCCTCTCTAATCCTGGCCCTCCTCCCTTCGCTAACCTTATTAAATTCAATAATTCCATCCATATCCTCCTCGGTCTCATCCACCTCCGCCACGATCGCGCTCCTTACCCTTGACAAGCCTATCCCAAACTTCGCTCTCGTTCCCCATTTCTCCATCACTCTCCGGCTAATCTCCGGCGCCGAATAAACCCGACGAAACTCCGATATCTTAGGCTGCAGCTTTTTCATGAAGTCGATTTCCGAGGATTGCCGGATCGCCGGTACCGGAAAAGTCGGAGCCGCCGAGTTTATTAAGTTCTCGATTTCCCTGTCAAAACTCGCTGCGAGATTCTTGAACGAGTTGGCTCGGTTTTTCATGAGCTGCAAATCCGCGTTGGCCGAGTCACGGACCTCTCTCCACCCTTTTGAAATGAACGAGAAAGCACTGGAATTCGACGTCGTCGCCGCCGTAGTTTGAGTCTCGCTGCCCATGGCGCGAAAATTCAGCTAGGGTTTTCAATTTTCTGTTAACCGACAAATTTTAATTTTAATTCTTTTTGGGCCTTTTTAATTTATGTTTTTGGGAATTGCAGAGGTAAGAGAGGACCAATTTAACGGTTAAGATTTTGGTGTTCTAATCAAATTCTAAATAATCCTGGAAGTGGTGAGTGACACGTGATATGCCACATAGGACAGTGGGTGAGGTCTGTAAGGAGATTTCTTTGCTGACGTGGTGGATTTCACGTGTAAAAACTTTAGCTTTCTTTTCGCAAAACTTAAGTTTATAATATGACTTTTCCTTCCTCTTTTTTTTCTCACGCGATGATGCTTTATTAATATTTTCCGGCTCCATTTTGATGTTTACAAAGTCAAAATTTGTAATCTCTCTCTCACTTTTTTTATGTCTTTCAATTGTATATAGTATTATTTAGTGGATGATCAAGGAGATACGATACCAATTAAAACTCAATTTTAATTTGTCCAAAAGAACAAAAAATGAGAATTATAGTGTAAGGATGAGAAGGATTATTTGGTATCATGTTATTTAAATTAAATTTAATAATTTTAAACATGATATGAAAAACATAAAAAATAATATAATAAATACATGCAATTTACACTATAATATTATATATATTTAATTTTTATATGATATAAATTATATTATATTATATTATATATAAATATAAATAATATATTATTTAATTAGAAAATGGGCCGGGCCGGATTCGGGTCTTGAATGTTGGAGCCAAGACCCGGCCCATATTTTAAATGGACCTAATTTTTTTGCCTAAGCCCATTTTTCGAGCCTAATATTTTTGTCCAAACCCTCCCAAATATAGACGAATCTTCGAGCTTGAACGGATAGTTCAATCCTTGGACAGATCTAGTCTAACCTTAAATTTGGATAATAAGAAATTTACTTGATTAAGATTGAACTCGATTAGGCTCGTCATTTTTTTTGCAAAAGTGTGCTTATCTTTCTACAAATGTTTCAACTTCCTAGACCGGGCCGCGGCCTAAATTTTTTTTGAATTCTTTGTCTAGGCCCGGCCTTGGGTCGGGCCGGACTGGCCTGACAAGCCCATATATTACTGTTCATCATATTAAATTTTTTTAAATATATTTTTATAATTAAAATTAAATAAAATAATATTATTATAATACAAAAATACTGTTATGGGTTGGGCCGGCTCGGATAAAAATATTCTGCCCAAACCTGATCCAATATGGGCCGGGCCTGTCAGGCTGAGCGGGCTACCCGACCCATGAGTAGGTTTAACTTCAATCACCTGTAATTTATTTATATATATATATATTTTTAAAAAAGAGAGAAAATAGATTCCTTTAATCTCGAGCTGCAAGGTAAAAATTAAAATTTGACATAGATGTTTGGAATTACCTCTCGTATTGACTAACTCAACAACATACTAATCATAAAATTCAAACCAAGAGCTACTTACATCAAGAGGAACGACCTTTATCAAATTAATCTGTATGCTGGTTTCAATTATTAGCGGTGATAATTTGACGGGTTCGAATCAATTTGTCTTTATATTTTTGTTTGTTTCGATTTTTTATCAAAATATTTAAAAAAATCTTTGTATTATATCATTTAGTACAAATTAATCTATCTACTATAAAATTAAATAATTTAGTCTCTGTACTTTTTAAATTGAAGAAAAAAAGTAAAATCATTGACTAGTGTAACAGAAATTGTTAAAAAAAACTGACGTGTCATTTAACCTTGTGTTTATTTGATGACGTGGATGTCAAATACTGACATGACATTAATAAAATATATTATTTTAAGCTGATGTGGACAAAATAACAAACTAAGTTGGTAAAAATGTCACATCAAATTATTTTTTGCCAACTTAGTTTGTTATTTTGTCTTCGTCAGCTTAAAATAATATATTTTATTGGTACCACATCATCAAATAAACACAAGGTTAAATGTCACGTCAATTTTTTTAACAGTTTTTGTTACACTAGTTAGTGATTTTATCTTTTTGCTTCAATTTTGAAAGTACAGTGATTAAATTACTCAATTTTATAGTAGAGGGACTAATTTGCATTAGATGGTATACTACAGGGACTTTCCACTTTCCGGTACTTTGATCGATTATTTTTAGTTCAGAATATCTCAAGTTTTAGGGTACATTTGTTTAGCAGAAATTGGCTTATATAAAATATTTTCTGAAAAATGCAAAGATTTTTAGTAAAGATTTTCTAATATTTTGATGACTTACAGAAAAATGTTTTCTGTTGTTTGATTATTTTCTGGAAAATCTACTTTTTTTTTTCAAATATCAATATTGACATAAATATTAATTATTAATTATTAAAATATTAAAATTTAATAATAATATTAATTATTAAAATATTAATAATAATATTTAATACTAAAATATTATATTAAATACTTAAATACTTAAAATAATACTATTTTTTATTAAAACATTAATTATATTAATATTTAAATTATTTGCAATTATTATTAAAATATTAATTTTATTAATATAATTATTATTAAAATATTATTACTATTAATATAGTTATTATTAAAATATTATTTTGATTAATATAATTATTATTAAAATATTATTTCTTTTAATATAATTATTATTGAAATATTATTTTGATTAATATAATAATTAATAATTTTATTTATATTATTATTATAAAATCTTATTTCTAGTTTTTCAAATAGTAATATTGATTTAAATATTAAAATATTATTTATATTAATATAATTATTATTAAAATATTACTTCTACTTTTTTCAAATAGTAATATGGCATAAATATTAAAATATTTATTATTAAAATACTAAAAATAATATTATTATTTTTATTAATATTATTTATTATTAAAACATTAATTATATTAATATTTTAAAATATTTAAAGTGTTCTAATAATTATTAAAATATTATTTCTATTAATATTTATATTAATAAAATAATAATATTTTTATACTAAAAAACATTTATTATTAAATATTTATAAAGTATAATTTATATATATTTATTATTAAAATAATAATATAAAAATATTTTTCAATAAAATATTTAAAATATTATTTAAAATATTTATAGTGTTACAATTTATTATTAAAATAATGATATTGCTATATGAAATAATATTTTTATTAAAATAATAAATGACATTATATTGATAATTTATTATTTATTATTAAAATATAAATATAATATAATTAAAATATAAATATAAATATGTAGGTTTAATAATATTTAAATAAAATATTGAAAATTAGAATATTAAAATATGTTTATAGAAATATTTTAATATATTTTTATAATTAAAAAATAAATATTTTTATTAATATAATAATATTTGGCTCAAGTGAAGTTAATTTTTGATCTAAACTATGATGTCCAAATTCTGATTCGAGTAGTCCTACTCATGGCAGTTCTTTTCTGGAAATTATTTTCCCCTTTTCAAAAGGGAAAACAATTTTAAGAAAAAGGGTCTTACTTTTCATTGACAGTAAGTTATTTTCCGTTGACCAATCAATTTTTCGCTAGCCAAACATCAGAAAATGAAGAAATCATTTTTCGTAAATCATTTTCAGTGAAACAAACAGATCCTAAAACCAATTTAATTAATAAAATCCAACAAGAGGTTTTGTTGTGAGCCTCGATGCCAAACCCACCAATCTATCCCTTCTATGGCCACCCAAACCCATAAGCCCCTTGCCCATGCCCACTCCGTCAAGCTTGGGGTAGCCTCGGTGCTCTCATCGGCAGCCTCTGAGCTGCCTTTGAAGAAAATGGAGGAAAACCTGATGCAAACCCATTTGGGGCACGAGCTGTGAGGCTTTATCTTCGTGAGTTGCAGTCAAAAGCAAGAGGGATTAGCTATGAGAAGAAGGACCAAAACATGAAAGTCTTTCTGAGTTAAGGCATGCCCTTTTTCTGAGTCGGAGTGGCTGAGTGGGAGTGGGAGTGGGAGAGAGGATGAGAGTTTTTGAGGGAGAGAAAGTGAGGAGCGGCTGAAAGGAAACAAACAAAAAAAAAATTAGGTTTTGGGTTTTAAGTATATATATATATTAAGGGTAAAATAGTAAATTAATATTAAAAATATATATTAAAATTAAAAAGCACGATTTGGCTCGCGAACTACTCGAATCAGATATTAAGATGCTCGAACTCGGCTTGCTCGGTACAGCTCGAGCTCGAGCTCGGCTCGATAATAACCGAATCGAATTCAAGTTTTTTTGGAGTCAAACTCGAGTAGCTTGCGAGCACAAGTGTCTCATTTACACCCCTAGTTCAGATAG
Organism: Fremontodendron californicum; assembly: GCA_030761205.1. Classification (NCBI taxonomy): domain Eukaryota; kingdom Viridiplantae; phylum Streptophyta; class Magnoliopsida; order Malvales; family Malvaceae; genus Fremontodendron; species Fremontodendron californicum. The sequence continues at coordinate 34,277,902 of JAULJL010000005.1, forward strand.
CATGAATACTGACCAGACTCTTGAAAATTACAAGTTCGAGAAGACTTAAACACGTAATGTCTTCTTCAAATGAGTTAAGTAGATAAATGTTGGGAGATTAAAGGTAGATTAGGAACTAAAAAAAAAGTTCATCCTTTAAAAGGAAAATAAAAAGTTAAAAGTCTTCCTTGAATTATACATGTCTTTATGTACACTTTTATTGCTCTTCCAATTTAACTAAAAATCATGGTTAAAAAAATCGGATCGAAAATCAATTCAATCAGATCTTCGATTTTCAGTACAATCGGTTTGGATCGACCAATTTGATAAAGTTTTTTTTTTTTAATATTTAAACACTAAATTTATGTTAAATAAAATTAACAAAATATGTATTTTTGTTAATGATATGGTCTTTAATATAAAACTAAGAGGTTAACGATTCAAATCTCATTAAGTTCAAATAAAATTTTGAAAAAAATAAATAAATACATATAAAATTGATTTTTTTACTGGTTTAATCCGGTTTTCAACCGATTGAACTGATTTTTTATCGGTTTAATAAATATTCAATTTTAATATAAAGTCGGACTAAATAAATCATTGATTTCCGATTTAACCAATCCGGCAGAATGATCCAGTTTGATTTTTTAATCAATGCTGGAAGCACATAAACCTGATTTTTTTTTTTTTAAACTATAAACACACAATTACAAGCAAAGAATCGCATTGCTCCAGAGACGGTGTTTTTCAGGTGGGATGAAGCAAGATCAAACTCACCAAAAATTATACAAAACTAGGAAGAGCAGACTAAAAGTAGAGTTCCCAATCCAAACCCATCATCAAAGGCAGAGCTACTTGTTTATAAATGGATGAACAAATGGTTAAAGAAATCATCTAAAGAAAGGAAAAGGGTAATTATTGAGATCTCATATCGTTTATGTCTCTTAAAAATAATACTGGAAAATTAAAAAAAAAAAAAAAAACACATACAAACATTCTTAATAAACTAAAAATGTAACTTACATTGTCTCAGCAATCCACTCTTGTCAACAAGATTTACCAGAAGAACATAAATTAACAACTAAAGAAAGGCAAACTGATACTGTTTATAGCCCACCAACTGCCACAAATAGTAACATTCTTCCCCCTTACAATTGGAATCGACTGATCATCATCTATCTATGCTAATCTTAGTATCTGTGCTAATCTTAATATTTTTATCATAATTCATATTTCAAATTATGATAATTATATAAAAAAAAAATTATGACATAAATAAATATATTTTTTTTATCACTCTTTTATGTAATTTTGTTAAACTGACAATTTTTATTCTATATAATGTTGTTCGCATGTGTTTGCATTGATAAAGTTTTCACTGAAGTTGTTACCGACAAATTCAAAGATAAAATTTAGAGCCTTCATTGTCACATGTCATCTTTTCGAAGTTATTTTTTCTTATCACCAAAATGGCATGCATACAGTTTCCTTTAATTGAGTAGGAAAACTCTAAGAATTTTCTTAAGGCTCACTTGATGGCAACTTTAATTATATATATAAATATATATATATATGGGGTATAAATGAAAAAAAGTGTTCGACGAATGGTTCGTGAACAGTTTGATTTTTATTCGTTTATCAAGCTAAATAAACAAATATGAACATGATTTTAAGGTTGGTTTATTAAACCAACCGAACACGAAGAAAGTATGTTCGGTTCATTTATGTTCAACAAACTCGTTATAATCGTTTAAAATTCGTTTAATAGATTATTTAAAACTCGTTTATTGTTCGTTTATAATATAATTAATAATATTATTATTATTATTTATATTTTATTTTATTTTATTTACATATAATATTATTTTTTGTTTTATTATTTTATATTTAATAATATTTGTGTTTTGATGTTTATATTTAATAAAAACTTAAATTCAATTACATTTGTATTTTATTATTTTATATTTAATAATAACTTAAAATTGATTTATTTTTTATTTGTTAAATTTGTTTGCTTATTGTTCATGAATATATTTTTAATTGTTTGCAAACATGTTCGATTATATGTTTATGAACATATTCATTTAATTTTAGCGAACTATTTTATTTAATTTAAATGAACGAATACGAACACACTAAATTTTAAACGAACGGAGCTTGAACACAATTTTAAAATTCTTAACGAACATGAAATCAAACACAAACAAACTCAAAATTGAATAAACGAATACGAACAAAGATTTGTTCATTCAAGTTCGGTTTATATATATATATATATATATATTGATTTGAGTTTGATTAATTAAGCAATTTTTTATAAAAATATATGTACATTAGAGGAGATCAGGAGAATCGTCAACAAAATCATGGTAGTTGACAAATTCGAAGATAACATTCAGAGCCTCCACACTCACATGTCACGTTTTTTAAGTTATTTTTTTTATTAATATTTGATACATTATCAGTGTATAAGGTTATATATTATCAGTGCATATTATGAAATCACCTGCCGAATTAGGGGTTAATGATTAGGATTAATGGTTAAGGGTTAGGAGTTAGAGTTAAGGGTTAGGAGTTAGCTTTTTAATTAAATATCAGTGTAGAATTTATTGTCAGTTAAAATCTATATAGCTTTTTAATTAAGTATCAGTGTAAAATTTATTATCAGTATCAAAAACAAATTATTATTTTTTTATCACAAAAAAGGCATGCATGCAGTTTCCTTTTAACTGAGTAGGAAAGCTCCAAGAATTTCCTTGAGGCTCACTTGATGGCAACTTTAATTATTTTTTAAGTTATTTTTTCTTATCATCAAAAAGGCATTCATGCAGTTTCCTTTTAACTGAGTAGGAAAGCTTCAAGAATTTCCTTGAGGCTCACTTGATGGCAACTTTAATTATTTTTTAAGTTATTTTTTCTTATCATCAAAAAGGCATTCATGCAGTTACCTTTTAACTGAGTAGGAAAGCTCCAAGAATTTTCTTGAGGCTCACTTGATAGCAACTTTAATTATTTTTTGAGTTATTTTTTCTTATCATCAAAAAGGCATTCATGCAGTTTCCTTTTAACTGAGTAGGAAAGCTCCAAGAATTTCCTTGAGGCTCACTTGATGACAACTTTAATTATTTTTTAACTGAGTAGGAAAGCTCCAAGAATTTCCTTGAGGCTCACTTGATGGCAACTTTAATTATTTTTTAAGTTATTTTATCTTATCATCAAAAAGGCATTCATGCAGTTACCTTTTAACTGAGTAGGAAAGCTCCAAGAATTTTCTTGAGGCTCACTTGATGGCAACTTTAATTATTTTTTGAGTTATTTTTTCTTATCATCAAAAAGGCATTCATGCAGTTTCCTTTTAACTGAGTAGGAAAGCTCCAAGAATTTCCTTGAGGCTCACTTGATGGCAACTTTAATTATTTTTTCAGTTATTTTTTCTTATCATCAAAAAGGCATTCATGCAGTTTCCTTTTAACTGAGTAGGAAAGCTCCAAGAATTTTCTTGAGGCTCACTTGATGGCAACTTTAATTATTTTTTGAGTTATTTTTTCTTATCATCAAAAAGGCATTCATGCAGTTTCCTTTTAACTGAGTAGGAAAGCTCCAAGAATTTCCTTGAGGCTCACTTGATGGCAACTTTAATTATTTTTTAAGTTATTTTTTCTTATCATCAAAAAGACATTCATGCAGTTTCCTTTTAACTCAGTAGGAAAGCTCCAAGAATTTCCTTGAGGCTCACTTGATGGCAACTTTAATTATTTTTTAAGTTATTTTTTCTTATCATCAAAAAGGCATTCATGCAGTTTCCTTTTAACTGAGTAGGAAAGCTCCAAGAATTTCCTTGAGGCTCACTTGATGGCAACTTTAATTTTTTTTTGAGTTATTTTTTCTTATCATCAAAAAGGCATTCATGCAGTTTCCTTTTAACTGAGTAGGAAAGCTCCAAATTTCCTTGAGGCTCACTTGATGGCAACTTTAATTATTTTTTAAGTTATTTTTTCTTATCATCAAAAAGACATTCATGCAATTTCCTTTTAACTGAGTAGGAAAGCTCCAAGAATTTTCTTGAGACTCACTTGATGGCAACTTTAATTATTTTTTAAGTTATTTTTTCTTATCATCAAAAAGGCATTCATGCAGTTTCCTTTTAACTCAGTAGGAAAGCTCCAAGAATTTCCTTGAGGCTCACTTGATGACAACTTTAATTATTTTTTGAGTTATTTTTTCTTATCATCAAAAAGGCATTCATGTAGTTTCCTTTTAACTGAGTAGGAAAGCTCCAAGAATTTCCTTGAGGCTCACTTGATGGCAACTTTAATTATTTTTTAAGTTATTTTTTCTTATCATCAAAAAGGCATTCATGCAGTTTCCTTTTAACTGAGTAGGAAAGCTCCAAGAATTTCCTTGAGACTCACTTGATGGCAACTTTAATTATTTTTTAAGTTATTTTTTCTTATCATCAAAAAGACATTCATGCAGTTTCCTTTTAACTGAGTAGGAAAGAGGCATTCATGCAGTTTCCTTTTAACTCAGTAGGAAAGCTCCAAGAATTTTCTTGAGACTCACTTGATAGCAACTTTAATTATTTCTTAAGTTATTTTTTCTTATCATCAGAAAGGCATTCATGCAGTTTCTTTTTAACTGAGTAGGAAAGCTCCAAGAATTTCCTTGAGGCTCACTTGATGGCAACTTTAATTATTTTTAAGTTATTTTTTCTTATCATCAAAAAGGCATTCATGGAGTTTTCTTTTAACTGAGTAGGAAAGTTCCGAGAATTTCCTTGAGACTCACTTGATGGCAAATTTAATTATTTTTTAAGTTATTTTTTCTTATCATCAAAAAGGCATCATGCATTTTCCTTTTAACTGAGTAAGAAAGCTCCAAGAATTTCCTTGAGACTCACTTGATTGCAACTTTAATTTTTTTTTTCATGCAGTTTCCTTTTAACTGAGTAGGAAAGCTCCAAGAATTTCCTTGAGGCTCACACTTTAATTATTTTTTAAGTTATTTTTTTTATCATCAAAAAGGCATTCATGGAGTTTTTTTAACTGAGTAGGAAAGCTCTAAGAATTTTCTTGAGGCTCACTTGATGGCAACTTTAATTTTATATATATATATATATATATATATATATATATATATATATATATATATATATATATATATGAGTATATTCAAACTTTACCTTACTTCAATATAAAAAAAACAAATCAATAGAAAAGAGACAAATAATGATTTTCCTTTGATTAAATATGATTCAATGCCTCTGAACCCTTCAATCACTTTGAAAACCTTAGAACTACACCAGCTCCTAGTTTGTTTCTTCCAATAGAAAGATCATCACCATATTTGAAGACACCAAAAACTTTATAATTCTTCCTTAACCCATTCCTCTAAAAATTCAAGAAAGAGTCCTTAATTGAAAAAAAAAAAAAACAATTCACTCCACCAGAACACAATAACTTGAGCAAATAGGTCTTACGGCAATCACAATTTTCTAATTTCATCAAAATTTCGCAACGACTCCCGTAAAACACAACTAAAAACCATCAAAATAGAATATCGTAAAATGAGCTTAAAATGAACCAACTTGAGCAAACTGGATCTTTCACCGAACCCTATTCTCGGTTTTTTTAATCAAAATATAGCTAAAAAAAATTTATTTATCAAAATATTATTCTTTTCAGATTAATTTTTAAAATTCATTTTTTTTAAATCAGTTGAGAAATCGTTATGGCCCATAGCGATTTTCCAACTGAAAATTTTAATTTTTTAAAAATACCAATTGAAAAATCGCCATAGGCCATGACAATTTTTCAACTATAATTTTAAAATTTTACAATTTTTTACACTGGGAAATCGCATTCCACCCAGGGTGGCGATTTCTCAAGGTAAATTTCTCTTTTCTTTTTTATTCTTTTAATTTTAACAAATAATAAAAATTATATAATTTATAAATTTAAAAAATAAAAAAATAAAAATTTAATAATTTTAACATATAATTTTTATCCCATGGTGGTAGAAGTGTCCATGGGTCGGGAGAAAGGCCAACCAAAGTGTCGTATTAGTCCGGGCTTGAAAAAGTATTTTTGTAATTTTATTAAATAATAAATTTTAAATTAAAATTATATAATTTTTAATTAAAAAAATAAATAACAAAATTCAAAAAATTATAAAATATATAAAAATATTTTTTTAATAGTGAAATGGGCTTTAGGGTCGGCACGACTCAAATGGGTTTGGGCAAGGAAAAAAATTCCAGGTCGCGGCCCGGCCCATGAACAGGTCTAATTACAAATATAATTTTTTAATTTTTGGTAAATTGTTATATTTTTATTTTTAATTTTTAAAATTATAAATTATATAATTTTTATTATTTTATAAAATTAAAAAAAAAAATAAAGGTTGAAAAATTACCATCTTGGCTTGGGCAAGCGAATGTAGTGTTGATACCATACATGGGTCTGGCCCGGGCCATGGACACTTCTACCACCATGGGATAAAAATTATTAATTTTTATTTTTTAAATTTATAAATTATATAATTTTTATTTAAATTTTATTATTTATTAAAATTTAAAAAAAATTATTGGGTGGCGATTTCCCAATGTAAAAAATTGTAAAATTTTAAAATTGTAGTTGGAAAATCGCTATGATCCATGGCGATTTTTCAACTTATATTTTAAAAAAAAAAAAAATTTAATTGAAAAATAATCATGGACAATGACGATTTTTCAACTGATTTAAAAAAAAAAAAATTTGAGAATTAATTAAAAAATATATATTTTTTTTGATAAATAATAAAAAAAAAATTCTATATTAAGATAAAAAAAACCCCTTTTCTCCGATTCCATCAAATTTTCCACAACAACCTCATCATTACAACTCGCAGAAAGACCTAACATTTTTCTCAATTCCCACTTTCAATTGCTTCTTCGCGCATAATCCAACCTCATCATTTATATATGTACTTTAGAGGAGAATGGTCAACAAAATCATGCTAGTTAACAAATTCGGAGATAAAATTCAGAGTACGAAGTTATTTCTTCTTATCACGAAAAAGGCAAGCAAATTCCATGTACTGACCGGGAAAACTCCGGGCATTTCCTTGAGGCTTGAACGAATGTCGATTAAGATATTGGTTTTTAAATTTCCTTCTATATATCTGAGTATTGGACTAAGGGTGCAGAATTAACTTCTGTGCACAAATTGACCAGAGCCCTTTTAGTCTGCCAAAAAAGCTGTAATCATGTCTTGTTTGATCATGTTTCTGTTGCTTTTCTTCCTTAATCTTGCATCTTCAGATATCAACCAGGCTGAGTTCAGTTTTAATGGTTACTTGAATGTTGACGGAGGTGCAGGGCTCGATTCAAGTGGGCTGTTTAAACTGACTAATTTTACAAGCCGACAAGGAGGTCACATCTTCTACAAGAATCCAGTCCAATTCAAGAACTCCACAAATGGTAGTGTTTTCTCCTTTTCCACTACATTCATTTTTGCAATAGTACCGGAATACCCAAAACTTGGTGGCCATGGATTAGCCTTTGTAATCTCGCCTAACAATGAAATCTCCGGAGCTCTTCCCAGTCAGTATCTTGGTCTTTTCAATAGCACAAACAACGGCAACAGCTCAAATCATATTGTTGCGGTTGAGCTGGACACAACCCGGAACTTTGAATTCTATGACATAGACGACAACCACGTTGGCATCGATATCAATGGCCTAATCTCAACGGTATCTACTTCTGCAGGGTATTACACTGATGACGGTAAATTCACAAATCTCAACTTTAAAAGCGGAGATCCAATGCAGATTTGGGTAGAATACAACGGGGTTGAGAAACAACTCAATGTTACATTGTATCCCATCAATATACCAAAGCCAAAAACCCCACTTTTATCCTTGAAACGGGATCTGTCTCCATATATGTATGACTCTATGTATGTCGGTTTCTCATCCTCCACCGGTCTTCTTGTATCATCACACTACATATTGGCTTGGAGTTTCAAGATGAATGGCCCAGCTGAAGAGCTAGACTTGTCTCGCCTTCCAAAGTACCCACGAGGTCTACAAGGTCTACATGATAACCGAAGATTCAAGCAATTGCAGAAGATTTTGACTCTCAGCCTTTCTTTTTCAGGTGTCACTTTAGTCCTCGTATTGATTTTCGGGGCTGTCTTGATATCAAGGAAGAAGAGATTTATAGAAATTCTTGAGGATTGGGAGGTTCAATACGGGCCTCATAGATTCTCTTATAAAGATCTATTCAAAGCCACAAAAGGCTTTAAAGAAAAGGAAGTTCTAGGGAGAGGAGGATTTGGTAGGGTATATAAGGGTGTTTTACCATCATCCAATATACAAATTGCTGTCAAAAGAATTTCTCATGATTCAAGACAAGGGATGAGAGAATTTGTGGCTGAGATTGCAACCATTGGCCGCCTCAGGCATCCGAATTTGGTTAGACTCCTTGGTTATTGCAGGCGCAAGAATGAATTGCTTTTGGTTTATGACTATATGCCAAATGGAAGCCTTGACAAGTTTCTTTATCACCAACCTAATGGCAATCTTAATTGGACACAAAGGTTCAAGATCATCAAAGACGTGGCATCTGCGCTGTTCTATCTGCACCAGCAATGGATACAAGTTATCATTCACAGAGATATCAAGCCTGCCAATGTGCTAATAGACAGTGATATGAACGCCAGATTGGGGGATTTTGGCCTTGCAAAGTTATGCGACCTTGGAAATGATCCTCAAACCTCCCATGTAGCAGGCACTTTTGGTTACATGGCTCCTGAGCTTGCAAGAACTGGGAAAGCAAACATAAGCACTGATATGTATGCTTTTGGAGCATTTATGCTTGAAGTTGCCTGTGGTAGAAGACCGATTGAACCACGAGCGCCACTAGATGAAACGTTTCTAGCTGACTGGATAATGGATCGCTGGGATAGAGGAGACATTTTAGAGAGTGTTGATAGGAGGTTGGAAAATAGATTTGTGGTACAAGAAGCAGAGTTGTTATTGAAGCTTGGCTTGCTTTGCTCGCACCCAGTGGCTGCAGCTAGGCCTAGCATGTCTAGCGTGCTATCTTATTTGGACGGTGTTGCTTGCTTGCCTGATAATTTGAGCTCTGTTATCAAAGCTCGAGAATTCCCTGGAGGATCAAATGAAGTGGGTGATCCTGATGAGTTAATAACTGAAACAAATTCCCTTACTCCATTAACAATTACAGAGTCGTTTGTTTCTCATGGTCGATGAAGTGTAAAGATCGTTTCATCATCCAAATGGTTTTTTTTTTTTTTTTTTTTAGGAATTATGATTCAAATCCAAAACATTTGGTGATAGATTTCTTTGGATTAGCTAAAGATACTGTTTGCTGAAAAGAATGTATTGGTTGGAATTATTTTGGACATAGGCAAGTGCCAATTACACCAAAATGATTCCACAAATGAAACTAGGATCATATTATAGGTGGTACTTGATTGAAAGTTATTAAATATCATTAAACTCTCCGGGAAAAAAAAAATGATTGGGCCTAGGAAATCTGCTATTGCTACTTGCAACTAATGCACATGATGTTTACAACAGTCGAAGAGTGTTTTTTTTTTTTTTTTTTTTTAATCATTTCGACTAAATGCTGAATGTTTTGCTGATTACATAAATCAATAGAAACAAAGGGAATAATTACATCATTCCTACAGTGATTATTAGTCCAAGATTGATTTTTTTTTTTTATATGATAAACCCCTATAAATTTTTTTAATACAAAAAAAAGCCATAATCTAAAAATAAAATAAGAGATTGAAGATGTTGGGATTTGAATTCTAAACCTGTTGAATGTTACTTTTTAAAAGTGTTGCAAGAACGAACTGAGCTAAACTTCCAAGAAAATTAAAAATGATCAAGTGTTTCAAACGGATGTTCTATGAATTTTGCATATCTTAGAAAAGCAGGGCACAAAATCTATGCACCTTAATTTATATATTTCTTTTACTTAATTTTTTTCCTTTAACAATTACCCCAAGATTCAACCCCATGAACTCCTGATTTCTTTTACTAATTGCATTACTTGCTTCAAATTTGTTTAAAGAAAAATTCTAGCAGTTCAATAAATTTTTTAATGCCCCAAGGAGAAATTTTTTTAATGCCCCAAGGAGAAGTGAATTATTCGGTTGACGACTCCAAAACATGAAATTGATCAAAACCGGAGCAAAGTTTCATTCATTAAAAATTATAGCATATTAAAACAGAAATCAATTCATCATAATTTTCTTACAAAGTCTGATATCTCTCCTTTTCTTTTTTTTTTTTTTTTTTTTTCCTATTATATGTCAAACTACAAATTTAAATTCTACTTATAAAAGATTAGAGCAGCAGTACATGAAACAACTTGGGATTTAAATAGCGGCCGCGGACACGTTGCAGAAGTAATAAATACTACCACAGTTAATTGCGGTAAATATCTATTGTGAATATCAACGACGTAAGAAGTCAAAATCGTAAAATAACGATCGTAAGTCGCATTTTGACTTCTATTTAAATCCTTGAAAACATCAATAAAAAGGAAAACAACAAATTTCATTAAATAAAAAAAAAACAAACACACAAACCCCCTCCCCCCCAAAAAAAAATTTATTTCTTATTATTTAAAAAATAATCTCAATTCATAACGAGTTTTATTGTTAAAGCAACTGGTACTGTAGCACAACGACATAAAATCATAAAAGTCGGATCTTAACTAGACCAGTTATCTAAAAGGTGTTTAAGGGTCAAAAGTCGGGTAGAATACCTTGATCTGTGTTTGAGTGTTATATATATATATATATATATATATATATATATATATATATATATATACGGAGAAAGGATCAACTTATATTAGTGTAAAATTAATTTAATTTTACACACTTTTATATTATTTTTTTACATAATTTATATTTATTTAATCCGACCAGTTTATTTCATGCTCTATTCATATAGATCGTGCGTGTCAAATTTCGAGTAAATTAAAAATATATAATTATATGTTCGATGTAAAAAAAATTAAAAATTAAAAATATATAAAAAAGGGTATTCTCAATTGACATGATATGGATATAGAATCAATTTCAAACTTTACGTGCATGACGAGTGCAATTATATTGCTAAATCCAACCGTCGATTTATTAAAATATCAATCGCACACAAAATTATGAAAGCGTGTAAAACTAAATAATTTTACACTAACATAAATTGATCAATTCTCATACACATATATATATATATATATATATATATAATTATGTCAATCACAATTAGTGAAATTTTTAAATTTCACCAGCAAAATTAGTATATTGACGCATACCCATGTAGAATATATATATATATATATATATATATATGAAAAGTATAAAACATAAAATAAAAAATAAGAGGAATCAATTTATACGGGTGTAAAACTAATTAGTTTTACACAATTTTATTTTCGTATACAATTGGTATTTTAACAAATTGATCATTGGATTTAGTAATATAATCACACTCATCGTGCACGTAAAATTTCGAATCGATCTGATATTTAGCAATATAATCATACTTTTTTCAACCCAAACTTTTTTCAACAACAATGCTAAACTAGCCCTAGTAATATATTTCTCAACTTTATTTTGTTCACAACCCTACCTGCCTGCAGCCAACCGGAGACCATAGCGTTGGTAGTTAAAATCTGGATTTAGATGAGTGTCAGATATAGATATGTATTTAATATTGATATATATATATATTTTTTTTTTATATTTGAAAGATCATATTTAATACATTATCCGAATATGTGACAGAAACAAATGTTAAACACAAATACTTTTAAGAAAATGAAGAATTTGGATAATATAAATTAGGATCAGATAGGGCCATGGCCACTCAAATTCTTACATTTTGATCTTAAAAATTAAGTCAAATAAAAACTTAAAATTAAAAATATATATATAATATATATTTTTTTTTTCGAATGAATCGAGTACGGATTATAAATCGACCTACGAGTCAACATACAAACTAATCCCCCCAAAGAATGAACAATCGTCTCCAAAAGTTTTTAAGACATCTAAATCGTCCCCAACAATCATCCTCTAAAACCATGTTTCTAAAAAGTATTGAAGACGAATGCTCACAAATCGTCCCCAAGATTAAGGACGACAATCGTCCCCAAAATTCATAAAAGATGCTAATTAGTTTTTAGGATGCAATCATCTCAAAATTCATAAAATATGCTAATAAATTGGAGAAGAATGACGTCCCCATATCTTTTCATGGACATCAATCATTCTCAAAATTCATATAAAATGCTAATTAATTGAGGACGAATGACGTCACTATATCTTTTTAAAGACTATCACGTCCTTAATAATAATGTATTAAAACAATTAATATTCTTATAAAATAATTTTGAAGACTCTGATCATACAAAAATTGTCACCTAATTTTTATTCCATACAACCACTATTGCTAATTAAATCTAATAATATAAACCAATAATAAAAAATAAAGTAATTATCTTTATTTAAGATAATAAAAATGGAGTTAAAAATCCATAGAAACTACAATATTAAATCTACTAAAATTTAAAATATTCAATGTTTAATATAAAAAAAATTAAAGTGCTCCACATGATCCTTTACCCGATCAAATATCTTCCATATCCTACAAATTCAAATAAATAAAAACACAATGTTATAATTGAAACAAAATGAAAAATGACTGCAAAAAAAAAAATGACTAGAAGAAATCGTATAGGATCAACTATCATTCACTTGGTAAAAAACATTTAATACCAAAAGATCTAAACAAAATCGTAAGCCTAAATTTATAGTTTGAAGAAATGCATCAATGGTACGAATGCTTAAATGCAGCAACTATCGTTCACTTAAAGGTTGCAAACAGAGTTAAAATATGCAAAATCACGTTATATATTCTTGCAAAAAAATTTCCATACAGCAGAAATCATCACAATAGAAATTTAACAGCTGGCAAGCTAAGCAGCCTATTCAAAAAATATAAGCTGGCAACTTGTTACTAGCATATGCCATGTCATGCCTCAACACTCAAACAACCAATAATTGTTTTCAAACTCCCATTGTTGTTCTCCAGATGCCATAGGTATAAGGGACAACAAATATGCAAGACAATTTCAGACTTCCATTGTTAAGTCCAATATAATACTAAAACCAACAAAGAGCAAGAATTTCACATACCGTACTTTGTTCAAGGGACAAAAAATATGCAGCCATAAAACATGCAATAGCTTCTATTATGTCTTTCTGCCTAACAAGAACATTTTCTTGATCCAAATCAGAGCAATCAAAACTAGGATCACCACCAACCAAAACCAATGAACTTGTAAACCAGAACTTTAAAAATCCATTAAAGGGAGGAATAAAAAAAACACTATGGTGATCAACCTGTTTAAGGCAACACCAATTATATGTTTAGAGACTCTATAGTCTATAACAATGTCACTGGTCACAAAGCAATGAATCTGCCAATGAACAATATTTTCCCACTTCGGTTGAGAAAGAAATGCAATTCTAAAATGAGGAACTTGCAGTTAATGTACAAATAAATTAAATAAATTACCAATAAACTTGTTAATTGCTGAGATTTCTATTGGTTTATGTTTCTTCAAGGGTTGTCATGAACTCGGAAGCTTGATTATTGATGAGACAGAAAATCAACTGTTGCCTTAGATATTTCTTGTGCTGAAATCAAGTTGCGGTGTAATCCCTGTCATTATCCACAAAGATGAGAAATACTTAATCAGGAGAGTGAATAGAAGGAATCATAATATAACAAATACACCCACCTCTTCTTGTTGTCGAGCAGAGAAAACCAGTAGCTCAAGAGAATTCTGGAGATCCTCAATAACCTCCTTCGCCTCCAGCACTGCAGTGACAATGAACTACAAAGACAAAATTGACACACCCAATTAGCAAATCCAAATCACATGCTTTTCATAACAACTTGAAGAAAAGTAATTATCTTCCTTGCATACCTGCTCAATAGCAACTATTCGAGAATGCAGAATTCATTTGCTCCAGGTCAGAGGAAGCATTCCTTTGCATTATGTTGCCAAGTTCCTTCATTGCTGTCACTCCTGAAGCATATGTCTCTGCCATATTCTTAATCCTAGACTCCAAGTTTTTAAATTTGCTCTACAACTCAACATGTCTTATACCGAAAGATAAGAGTATACACCAAGATAACTTATATAGTCTTGAATACATTCCTTTTCCAGGGCCGCCAGCTGAAAATGATCCACCTCCTCCCATTAGAATTTATGTGCCCAAAAAAAAAAATGAGTTTGATCCTGCAATTGAAAATCATTAGCAACTCAGACTGGGAAGAAATATAAAAGCAAAACTCATTTTTAAGTATTTGTAATACATACTCCTGAATCAGCCTTTAAGGTGCACACCTTTAAGGTCTTGGACTTGATTGTAAAGCATACGGTTTTCTTCTTCTGAATTTTATTATCTCATAAAATGAAAGTAAATCATTTTGAAAAAAAAAAAAAGAAAACGATTTAGTAAAATAAATTACCTTCGGCTCCGAAAGGTCGAGATTGAGGGAGCTCCATCTATGGCTTCAGATTTTTTTTTTTTTGGCAGTGAAACTTTGGATCAGAAAATATAAATATGTTAGATAGTTTTTGACAAGCGAAATTCAAAATTCTACAGCAATTCAATGAATTCGAAGAGCTTGAGATGTAGAATTTGAAAAACTGGAAATTCTTCATCCGGATTGCTTTATTCGATCCGTTTCAAGTCGAGAAAGTGAATTTCAATGGGAAAAATTACGCCTCCACCTAAGATCGGAGGCGCATTTAAATAATAGGTATATAATTTTTTTCGAGTACATACATACGGCTGTTGTTATTAGGCCAAAATCTGCTTACAAAGCAGGAAACAAAAAAGTTTATCATGCTATTTAAGGAAACAAATTAATATAATTCTTTTGCGGGATATTGTTCATCCAACCAAAATTCCGTTCAATTAAGCGAGCCCTATAAGACTAATTCTTGCTAATCAAGTTTCCTAAAGTAATCTTGCCAACTCAGAGAAGATATCAATCAGAGGAGAACTTACCTATACTTGAAGCTCCACATATGCAGGCCATCTAAGTCGTCCATGTTGATAAGATTCCTTTTTTGGACTCAAGAACAGGTAAGTGAGTCTCCATTGCTCTCTGATCAAATGAAGAGAGTATTATTTAAAATTTTCCATGATAGCCAATTCCATCAAATGACCATTTAGGACAAATTACACAGTGTGGTAATGTTTTAAGCAACATAAGAGTTCAAGAAAGAAAAATAACCAAATCAGAAGTGGGAGAAGTAATATAGATTGAAACCTTTGGGACTATCATTCTTCTGAGTGAGCTTACGTTGCTGTTCTTAAGTTTCTTCTGGAAAATGAATCTCAATCTCTTTTGACCAATAACCTAAAACATTTAGATTGTTCTGATTAGGTCATCAGCATGATCAATAAATATAATATAGAACCATTGAGATATATAGCAGAATCTAAAATTCACTATATCTATGAAGAATCAAACAACTAAAAGACATAAAAGAAAATGCACAGTGTCCTCAGAATTCGAAGCTAAAGATCGAAAGGATTTAACCTGAATGAGATGCGATTTCGAATAGCGTAATAGTGAATACAAGAAATCAAAATCTATATTTGGTAAAATTAAAAAAAGGAAGAAACAATTAAATCAACGCAATCGCTGAAGCCAAAAAAATGTAGCAATCGTCGAAGAAGCGAAGAAATCAAAGCTTCTACAATGGCGGAATTCGAAGTTGGGGGATAGACATTGGAGAGAGAAGAAGGAAGAGAATATAATTTGGGGACTTTTTGGATTCTAATATTACATGAAATATAATTTGTCAAGTCTGCTAAGAGAGAGTGGGAGACTTTGGAAAGAAAAAGAAATCCCTAAATTGACGAGAGCATTGGTGAGTGGGGGTTTTTTTTAAATCAGTGAGTGAGGCTTTGGAAAGGAAAAGAATGAGGGGATTTTTCTTTTGTTTATAACAAACAGATGATTTTTTTTTTTTCTCGATGAATAAATCTTTATCTTTGTCTATACATATCTATATACATATATAAAATAAACGATTGAGTTGATGTCATTGGTCAAGTAACATCAATTCAGTTGAATAATTGATTAAAAAATCAAAATTTAATAAATAAAATAATAATATTTTAAGACATTTATGTCTTTTAATTTTTTAATGTAATGTATTTTTTTTTAAAAAATATATCCACTATCTTTAAAAAAAAAAACTACCATCTCTTTAAAAAAAAATACCCTCACTTAAAAACTACATTCTCTTAAAAAAAAGAAAAATACCACTTTCTATATTTTTTTAAAAAACTATAATTCCATTAAAAAATTAATCATCTATATATATTTTACACAAAGGTTTTTTTTTCCACCCACAAAATGGGTGTGACGTTATCTAGTTATTATGGAGTGGTTGAGTTTGTGTCACAAGTCAGGTGATACCAACTCAATCAAAGAAATTATAAAAAAAAAAAATCAAAATAATAGCAAAAAATAAAAAATAGGATATTTATGTATTTAAAATTTTTTAACTAAGTTTTTAAATAACAAAACTCCTCAAATTTCTATTAAGGTAAATTTAGTTTTGATAAAATCATAAAATAAAAAATTTAACTTCCTTTTTTTCTACTAAATCACTATATGTTTTAACTCCCTTTTATCCACGACATTATTTATCATTTTTATTATTTATGTTTTTTATTAGAAAAGTTTGCATGTGTCATAAAAGTTAGTAACTTATAACGTAATTAATTTTCATTTTGGTTGCTAAAATCCATAACCAAAATTCATTTTTTTAGTGTGAATTATCTTCGTCCCTAAAACTTATTAGTATCAAGAATTGGGTACAATCTTTTAAGACATCCTTACTTTTCCTATATTTATACTACCGGAGACGTTTAGTTTAAATCGTCCCAAAACTCTCTTCTTTTATAATTCCCTTTAAATATATCATTTAAAATTAATAAAATAAAATATACTTTTTAACTTTTTTACAATGCAAGTCAAGTATGGATCCTAAATCGACTCATGAGTTAACATAAAAATTAACCTCTTTAAATACATCATTTAAAACTAAAATAAAAAACTAAAAATAATTAATAAAATTATTCTTTTTCCCGAACGGATTCGATATGGATTTTAAATCGACCTATGCGTTATCGTGCAAACCAACCCTTTAAATACATCATTTGAAAATAAACTAAAAAATTTAAACCTAAAAATATAAAAAAATAATAATAATAATAAAAGAAACTAAAAAAATGTTATATTGTAGGACAAAAATGTCCTTAGCACATTTTTTAAAAAAATACCTCATGAGTCCCATGAACTCAAAAATAATTGTCAGTAGGTTCAAAAGATTATATATAATTGGTCTCCAAAATAATTAATCTTATATTGAAAATTATATTACTTTATATTATTTTCATGCATAGCTTTAAATCGGCCATCCATGTGAGCACTGCAGTCGATTCTTTGTTCTTCTTATTTAATTAATTAATTGTATACAATTTTTCCTTGACAGAAGCTACCTTTTTTTTTTTTTTTTTTTTTTTGTCTTCAAAACTGTCTTTAATTAGGTTCTTAATTTCTTTCATTTTATTTCTTCAATTGTTTAACTTCAGTCATCACCAAAGCCATGATCTCGGCAGACATTCCTGGTTTGCCAATTCAAATGCTTCTCTTAACATATTTTGGCTGACATCTACAGGGTAAAAGCAGAGTTGGATAGCAATGCTTTTATGTTTAACTTGGTTTTGAATTCTCAAATTCCCTAGATTCTTAGATAGAAGGCAAATGAAGCACCAAACTTTGTCCATGCAAATTAAGTTCATCGTGACAATCGAGACTGAGGCTCCGTTTATTTCGCAGAAATTGATATTTTAAAAATATTTTCTGGAAAATAGTCTATGCAAATTAAGTTCATAGTGACAATCAAGATTGAGGCTCCGTTTGTTTCGCAGAAATTGATTTTTAAAAAATATTTTCTGAAAAATATGAAGATTTTTAGAAAAAGTATAGATTTTTTTATGTTTGGATGATTTACTGAAAAATATTTTCTGTTGTTTTGTTATTTTTTGAAAAATCTACTTTTTCAAATATTAATTATTAAAATATTAAAAATGATTTCTTATTAAAATATTAATATTTTAATAATAATATTTGATACTAAAATATTATATAATATAAAATACTTACAATAATACTATTTATTATTAAAACATTAATTATATTAATATTTAAAATATTATAATTATTATTAAAATATTATTTCTATTAATATAATAATTATTAAAATATTATTTCTATTAATATAATAATTATTAAAATATTATTTCTTTTAATATAATAATTATTAAAATATTATTTTGATTAATATAATAATTATTAAATTTTATTTATATTAATATAATTATTATAAAATATTATTTTTAGTTTTTCAAATAGTAATATTGATATAAATATTAAATATTATTTATAGTAATATTAATATTATTTTTATTAAAATATTACTTCTACTTTTTTTCAAATAGTAATATGACATAAATATTAAAATATTAATATTATTTCTATTAATATTATTTATTATTAAAACATTAATTATATTAATATTTTAAAATATTTAAAGTGTTCTAATAATTATTAAAATATTATTTCTATTAATTAATATTTATACTATTAAAGTAATAATCTTTTTATACTAAAAAACATTTATTATCAAATATTTATAAAGTATAATTTATATATTTTTATTATTAAAATAGTAATATAAAAACATTTTTCAATAAAATATTAAAAATATTATTTAAATTTTAAAATATTTATAGTGTTACAATTTATTATTAAAATAATGATATTGTTATATGAAATAATATTTTTATTAAAATAATAAATAATAGTAATTATATTAATAATTTATTATTTATTATTAAAATTTTAAAATATGTAGGTTTAATAATATTCAAATAAAATATTGAAAATTACAATATTAAAATATGTTTATATTAATATTTTTATAATTAAAAAATAAATATTTTTATTAATATAATAATATGATGTCCAAATATGATGTCCAAATTCTGATTCGAATAATCCTACTCATGGTAGTTTTTTTTAGGAAATTGTCTTCCCCTTTTGAAAAGGGGAAGAAAATTTTCAGAATAAAACTCTTATTTTTCATTGACTAGCAAATCATTTTTCGTTGACCAATCAATTTTCTGTCAATCAAACACCAAAAAATGCAAAAATCATTTTTCATAAATTATTTTCAGCGAAACAAACGGACCCTTAATCAATTTTCATATTCGATAAATTCAATCGAATTCAAGTTATTTACATTCGGGTTTTATTTTTGCTTAAAATTTGAGTTTTTTTTTTTAGTTTGAAATGTTGAAATTCAAATTATATCAGATTCGGATTTTTTTTTTTAATTCTAATTATTCATTTTTTTCATTCAATTCGAATCTTGAGTTCAATCTCGAACCAAACTAAACGTTTTTTCAAGTTTCCATCAAATTTTATCAGCTCTAGTTTCAATCAAAATGGCCTTTTGTTTTGTGGGCTGCTGGAAATCAAAATGTCATATATTTAAGTTGAATTTTTTTATTATCAATTGATTTTAAATTAAATACTTAACATGATATAACAACAATAATTATTAGTTTCATTTCGGTACTGTACCTATCGAAAGGTACCAAATTGTCTCAAAATCGGTATATAAATACTTCTGTTTCGTTTCGCCAATTGTGCCAGCGGGCATCGGCCTCGGCCTGTACCATTAGTACCGATCCGTTTCGGCCATATAAACCGAATCAAGCTATTTCGGTCAATGCATAATTCTTTTGTTTTGCTGTCAGTTCGTCTCAATTAATGCTACAATATAGACAAAATTTCTTGTAACCGATGAAATTACCTTATTCAAAACCACAAATACCAACAAAGATGCCCGAGAATTTGAGCTGTAGAGAGAAAGTTGCTTCTGGGCTGTTGATAGAAAGCAAAATGTTAAAAGGGCGAAAACTTAATTTGTAAAGAAGAGCCTGTCAAAATTTACTTTAAGCAAAAAATCGAGACTGTAAGGAGCACCAGGAATAATATGAGAATAAGATAATGGTATGATGGGTAAAGAGTATAAATGATTTATTCAATTTGAACAGAGATGATATTCTCTGTTTCGGCTATTCAACTTCAAAAGTTTCTGTTTTTTTGTTTTCATTTTTACCGTATAAGCTTTTAGTAATTTATGTGGGCCGGTCTACTAAGTTAATTGAAAAATGCTGACATTTGAAAATTGGGCTTAGGTAGGTTTTGTTTGAATAAAAGCAAAGGGTAAATTTGAAAAATATGTTTTCTAATGAAAAAAAAATTGTAAATAGTTTAATGGCAAAAAATTATTGAAATGAAGTAATGAAAAATTATTAAATGAGACATTTGTAAAGATAATTTTACTCTTAAAATTTCTTATTACAAAAAAAAATTAAAAATGGTTTCTCTCTCTTACACAAAACATCACAACATCTTTCTTTTTCTTTGTCATTAACCGTCTCTCCCCAATTCCTTTCTCCCCCAACTTAATTCCTTCCATTGACACACCGTCGTTTCGTCGAAAGCTAGGGTTTTCACCTCAAAGCACAAGTTAAGGTAAGGAGATTTTTCGGATTCTTAATGTTCGATATTTTAAAGTTTGTTTTGGGGAATTAAAAATTTAGAATTTCTCTCGTGAGCTATGTGAAGAATGCATGTTTATGGTTCTTGAATTGCTTTATTCTTCCTGTGTATCATAATTACCAATTATGAATTGAAAAAATAAGGTGCACTTATGTTTTACAACTTGTAAATATCTACTATTTAGATATTGTTTTGTCTGGATAAACAAAATTTTCTTTTTCTTTTTCTTTTTCATTTTCATTATTCAATAAAAGATTTCTTAGGCAAAGGATATTTGAAATAGTTCAAAAACTTGAAAAACAAGGATTTGCTCAAGAAAAGAAAATTTAAATAAAAAAAACAATTTTTTATTAATTAAATAATAATATAAATAAAATCAAAAATATTTTATCTCAAATTCAATCCAATTGAGATAGGCCAGTTACTCAAAATTTATGGACGGTGAGATAAGTTTCGGTGAGATTAAAAACAACAGTGAAAGTATATCTCAAATTCAATCCAATTGAGATAGGCCAGTTACTCAAAATTTATGGACGGTGAGATAAGTTTCGGTGAGATTAAAAACAACAGTGAAAGTGAGATTAGTTACTGTAGCGGTGAGATTGGATATTGTAACAGTGGGATATGTGTTTAGATGCAAACGTAATGGTGACGGCGATATGAATTGTAGTGAGAAGAGAAAAATGATCATTAAAGACATTATATTAAAATGTGTGAATATATAATAAAAATTTTAGATTATTTGATATTATGAAATTAATAAATAATTAAAATTTATTTATATCAAATAATAATTTTATTAATAGATAATTAAAATTAATAAAAATATATCAAATAATATTTTTGTATTTATTTTATTATTATTTATGTAATTATTTATTTTTAATTAATTCATATTAATTATATAATAATAAATTTTATACATTTATTTGATTACAATAATAAAATTTATATATTTATTAGCTTATTATATAATAATAAATTTAATCATATATTTATTAAAAAATATAAAAATTAAAGTGAAGGTTAAATTTAAAAAAATCCTCCCACTCGAGGACCTTTCTTTCCCCCGAAAGAATTTCAAATGATATTAATCACACGATTGGAATAACTTTTTATCTCAATCATATCTCACCGATGCTTCGTTTAAATCTAAACGAAGCTTCAATCATATGACAAGTCTACCTAATTATTTGGATGAAAAATCAAATTGATTTATCCATAAAAAATTGGAAACCGGTGTTAGGTGTTAGATGCCACGTAAGCAAATCTTACTCTAAATAATTAATAATTAACCAAATCTTTTCTTAACGACGGACTTCACAGTTCACACACACTGACACAAAAAAAGCAATAGAGGGACAAAAAAGTCAATTCCACCAGAAAGCACCTTGTTTACGGGAATCGCGACCAACGGAGATAATTTCCGTTAGAACTTTACGAACTTTAAAAAGCAATCTTTTTTTTGTTTTGTTTAATTTCCGAAACTTAAAAAGGAAACCACGAAGAAGAACCAGATCCTCAAAATTACAACTCAACTCTCCAGTTTTTACAAAAGACGAATAAAAATGGGGCTGCTTTCCAACAGGTTTTTATTTTTTTCTTTAAATTTTCCCAAATCTTTTGTAATCTATTTGGGTTTTTGTTATTTTAGATTGATATGTTGATTTAACATCATTTTTTCTTTTCTTTTTTGGTGGGGGTTAAATTTTGGTGAACGAATGAATGGATAAAACAGAATTGACAAGAAGAGCCTGAAACCAGGGGATCATATTTATTCATGGAGGACTGCTTATATTTATGCCCATCACGGTTCTTTACTTCCACCCTTTCCTTTTTATTTTTAGATTTTTTGTTGATTGCTTGTAGTTTATGGATGTGGTTTGAAATTTATGCCCATGTTCAAGTATCAGTATCCAAATATCTGAATAATGTACCCAAAGATGGATATACTTGAATTTCAGCTCTATATTTGATTTATAATCATTAAATCTCGGGGAAAGCCCTTTTTTCCCAGTGCATTTAATGATTTGATAGCTAAGAAAGTAGAAGTTAAAACATTGAATTGTTGATGAAAGGGTTTAGTCCAGTATCATTGCTTCTTTGGTTTCGAAATTCGCGGATAAGATATTTTTCTTGTAAAAATTTGTTATTGGTTAAGCATTAGGACCGTTGTCATCTATAATATCGTATGATGATTTTTTTAGGCCTTACTCTGTTATCTAGCCTAGATCATATACCCTAAGTAATAAACTGTATAATTTCAAAGAGGGACAGCAGTGTTATTGAAAATAGATTATTCGCATTTAGTTCTATCTAGAACTGCTTTCCAAATGAATGTTGTTCGTTAGCTTTCTAGTTTTTGGTTAGCTTTCTAGTTTTTAGCTTCTAGAAATAGTTTTGCCTTCTATGATCACTTACAGTTGCAGTACTCGGTGATGCAGTTACCACGAGTTTCTTTAGAGGACCACTACTCTTAATAAGAAGGTTCGTTATAATTAAGGGTAACCAAGTTGAATTATTTGCTTCATGGTACTTGTAATGTTGACTTCGAGACTGGGAGTTCGGAAATGCTAAGGGGCTAATTTTGTATCCCTAGCTGGAGGTCTGAAATGATATGTATGAATTCAGAATAGTATATATTTTGCTGTTATTTAGATTACATTTTCTCTGATGTTTTGAGATGATCTATTGAAGAGTTGTTTGCTTTTCTATATGGTTTTCATTTGCTGGTGGGATTGTTCTACTGATCATATCTTTACGCTTCTGAATGAGAACAGGCATCTATGTTGGAAATGATACAGTCATTCATTTTACAAGACGTGGCCAAGAAGTTGGTACAGGAACTGTTCTGGATCTCGTCTTGGTAAGCTCGGGGCCAGCTCGATCTCAAGTGCATTGCCCTACCTGCACTCCACCAGAAGAAGGTAATGGTGTTGTTTCCTCATGCTTGAACTGCTTCCTTGCTGGTGGCATTCTGTACCGTTTTGAGTATGCAGTCAACCCTGCTCTCTTTATTGCAAAAGCACGAGGGGGAACTTGCACTCTTGCAGTTTCAGATCCGAATAATTTAGTGGTCCATCGAGCAAAATACTTGCTTGAAAATGGATTTGGTTGCTATAATGTTTTCAAGAACAACTGTGAGGATTTTACGATATACTGCAAAACTGGGCTGCTTGTTATAGATCAAGCAACCATTGGGCAAAGTGGTCAAGCAATATCGATTATAGGTGGCCCTCTTGCAGCTGTGTTGTCGACTCCATTACTTCTTGTTACTACAAACATTTATGGGATGGTAGCTACAGCAGTTGGGGTCTACTGTGCAAGTCGATATGCTGCTGATATCATGAGGAGGGATGCAATGAAGATTTCAGTGGAGGATCTGACAAGAAGACTGGCAACAGGCTTGCTTCAGGTGATTGAACCCCAACTTTCGGCAGCCCCTGCCCATTAGCATCTCATAGTGGTTGCTAAAACTTTTACTGCATTTTTTATCTTTTGAATCTGATCAAATTATCTGTCAAGCTCTCTCAAATGTGTTTTAAAATGTATTTTTAACTTGTGTTGTGAGGATATGCAGATCTACTATTTGCTATCAGCATATCTGCTATTAATTAAGATAGTTATTTGGGCAATAAACTTAGTTTGTTATGTCCTTGATATGAAGCCGACAATTAATGATGTATGTGTGAAACAACCATGAGAGAACTTATGGAACTCAAATCAGGAGTTTATGATTTATTTGATTTCCTTGAGAACTTGTACCTTCAATTCCTTGCGTTCATTATTGCATCTGTTATTGGATAACCTTCAACTTTGTACATAACCTTATTATTACATTATCATTGTATTTTTAATGAACAGCATTTGCCATCACCAGCAAGAACTTGGATGCAAGCAAAACAAAGCCATAACTTTTATAACCCAGATTTATAAATATAGAAAACAAAATTTTGGTTCTTCAAACATTGAAATATCTAAGACACATCTGAAATGTGAAATGAGATAGAAAAAAGGGGAAAGTTAGCAGACTTGAGATGCAGTGAAGATGAAACAAAAGGGGTTAGCACTCTTGATGTTGTGTTGAATGATCACATTTGCAGTGTCCCTTAAAGTGCAACTAATTTAGCTCATACTTGGGAGGTTTTCTTGTAAAACTACAAATGTGCACTTTGTAACCATTCTCTTCCATTGCTTCGCTGCAAGAGGAGAAAGCCAATAAGAAATTAACAGAAAAGAACAGTATTTCTCATAAAAATACAGCATTTATCCTCATAAATGGGACAACCAAAAAGATTGTTCTTCTTCAATGGTTCACATGAGAAAAGGAATAAGCTAATTACATATACTTACTTTTTCTTTTTATTTTTTATTTTTTAAAAGAGTTCAAAATTAAAAGAAAAAAGAATATTTTTTTCAAGTATTGAAAATCAAACTCGAATCTTACCCCAAAAAAATGAAAAAGAATATCGACTGCAATTGAAGAATCAGAATATTGACCGGTTTTTTACTAGGTTTTCCAATTGAAGAATCAAAAAGCACATGTATATCAGAAAATAGACAAAAGAAGCAATATATAACTTTTCTCTAGTTAACAAGTAAGATTAAGTGCAACTAATTTTCATTTTAAGTAAAATTGAAATTTTACATTTCAAAATTTCATTAAATTTTCCTTTTTATTTTTCAATTTATGCAACCTATGCCTCATGAAGGCTAGAGAGTTCAATTGTGTAAATGCCACCCTATATGGGCATCTACATAAAAGGGGCCTGGGACCATTGGGCCATGAGCCACTGCCTTTAAATTGCAGTCACTATTCTTCTTCCTCAAACTCAAAATCTCGAAAGAATTATCATTCCTAAATGACTTAATGATCGATACATGTATTTTTTTCATTTAAAGAATTTCTTTGAATTTCGTTTTTCTAAAGGAAAATTGTTAATGGTTATATAATGGTACTGGTTAACATGATATTTTAAATATATATATAATTAATACATTAATTTTTTTTAAATTTAAAAAAACATAATGCATTAAATATATATATATATTTTTTAAAATAATTAAAAAATTCTTAACCGGTACTCATAAATATCGACTAACCGAATCCTTAAAAAATAAAAATAAAAAGTTATGGGTTTTCCTTTTTAAACTTTATTTAGGTAAAAAATCGTAATATGAAGATAAAAAAAATTACAAATATTGAAATTTGAACTCCAAACTATTTTTTTTTTTTCTTTTTACTCCAAACTTGTTTGTCTTAGGTTTTAAAAGGGCAAAAACAAAAGAGAATTTTTCTACTTTTTCGCTTTAGACTTTAGAACAAGGTTTTACTTATTCATACAAATCAATGAAAACTAAGATTCTACCAAAAAAATTGAGGCTGCATCAACACCTGCTATATCTTTTAATTTTTACCACATTACAAAATCAATTACTGAAACAAATTAGTATTAATAAATAAAAATAAGAAAAATCTTATGATGTTTACTAGTTTGAGCTTGATTTAGGTTTGCCAAGTTTTAAGACTGTAATTTAGATGGCTGATGGTTTTGATTTAAAGGATTGATGAAGAGAGGGGCAAGGCAAGGCAAGGCAAGGGCATGATTCTTTTATTTTTTCCACATACAAATCAAATCTTTTGATAGTAACATTAGGCCATGGCCATGGCCATGCACATCAAATCAGTTCTACGAAAAATTGATGTTCGGAATATCAGTTTGAAGATAAATTTAATTCCCGTTTATAAAATTACTCAAAATTTAAAAAGTCAAAAGTTCGAGATTCGTAAAAAATTTTGTTAATGAATATTATAAAGATATTTTTTAAAATTTATATTAAATAAATATATTTTTCAAACGTGTTAAAATTTATGAAATTAAATATTTATTATTGTATTTAATATAAAATATTATTTTAAATAAAACTTATTTAATTTTTAAAAAAATATTTAAATATATTCGCTAGCAAAATCTTATAATAAAATCAGTAATTTTTTGTTTCTTTTGAGGACATTGATATGTGCCCGTGATCAGTGGGTAAAATTAAAATCCTTACTTTTCAATTTATTACTTCAAAATATTTGACTGAATCAGAGTAAAATAATGATTAAAAAAAAAAAAAGACAATTGTGACCAACAGACAAGTTGAGATAATGAAATCTATGTCGGTGAATCTAAAGTTTGGCAAGCGAAGAACATGAAACTTTCATCATTTCCAAGGTTTAATTTCAACTAATTGAGATTTTTGTACATCATGTTTATTTCGTGCTTCATTTGCTCTTTAATTATTTACTACTAATTAAATGGAGAGAAAAAATCTTTTGGTCTATATGTAATCTTTGACAAGTTTTTTCTTCGGTGAAGCTTCCTTGTGAGGTGGTTTTCATTAAAAATCTTAAAACATAAAAGAAGTTTCAAGAACAATAAAGTAAAATTAATTTTAGGAAAAAGTTGTAAAATTAACTTTTCCTCCAAGAGGTGCTTCCTCCTCATTTATTTCCAAATTATCATGTATTCACAATTGAAGTCTGAAATATATATATATATATATATTAAAGTTATCAAAAATTGAATTTTGATCATTAAAATTTTAACCTTTATCAATAAATTGCATGATCGTGGGTAAAATCTGAAATATAACCTTAGTATGAAAAAGAAAAAAAAAACAAAAGCCTCTATTTTATAAAGAAACAGTTATAAGGAAACTTTTTTGGGAGGAAAAAAAGGAACATCCATAAGCCAATTTCTTGTGTTGTTTCACTTTCACAAGTTCATTTTCTCCTAACCAAAGAAAGAAGAAAGAGGGAGGAAAAACAGTTCCTATATCAGTCAATCTCCTAAAATGCTAAATCTTAGATTAAATGTCATTATCATGCCATAAAAGCTGAAATATATTGAATGGAAAATATACAGCTTAAAAAGAGAGGGCACTTTGAACACAAACCAACCCAAATTTTGCAAGTTGGTAAGCAACAAACCTATATTATCTATTTAGCTTATTATTATAATAATTATAAAGAAAAAATATCAACTTAGGATTTTGATGATAAAGCAAATCTTGACAGTTGAAAATTCGATATTTAATTTAATTAATTTATATAATTAATCAACATTTATAATTTTCTCTTAGGACCAAAAATTTCTTGATGGCTGACGTATAAGATCATATAATAATAAAATATAAATATATTAATATGGTAAAAAGAAAGCTGAAATTGAGGGCTCAAACTTTTTGACTCTTTGGACCAAGCTCCTCTCTCCTACTAGACAAACAAAAAGCTTGGCATTTGATATAATATGGATTATTGAGTTGGACCCCATTTTTGTCTGTGCTTTTGTGGCTCAATTAAAAGCTACATTTGCACCGCCAGGACTCATCACTGGAATAAAAGAATCATTGATCAGCTTAGAATATTTTATTTTATTTTTTAATTATTACCATTAAAATAATGGTAAGAAATATAAAAAAAAAAAAAAAAAAGGTTGGTGAAGAAGAAGAACGGATATATTTGTCCCACTTTTGTTGGTAGATTTATAGAAAGTTTATGATTGGCCCAATAAGCCAAAATCGTATATAATTTTCTAAAAGCTAAAAAATAATTTGTCCCTTGTCCTAGGGACTAGGGCTCTTGAATGATCTAACTTTGTGTTGGGGAAACAACTCTGGGAAAATGATTTTCATGGAATAAGTTAAGGAAATTTTTTAGGGTAAATTTGCTTGGATGAAGGATTATTTATGTTCATGACTTTTCTTTTACTAAAAGTTTGCATAAAGAAAAATAATTTGTGATAATGTCTGTAGTTTACATATATTATTTCGATTGAAGAGGAGAAACGGGATTAATGATATGAACGAATATTATATATTTCATAATATGTGATTCAAAATTTAATCAAATTCAAATAATGAATTTTCATATTTGAAAAAAAAAAAGTTACTTAAACGTGTTAAAATCATAAAATTATATTTTCAAGCTAACAATTCACTTATAAACTGGTACCTATAAACATTGATTAAGAATTATTTATTTATCATTTTGATTTTTTTTATATTTAATATATTTTTTTATTAAATTCAATAATGTGTCAATCAAGCATTAACTCAAATAGTATGCAAGTTGATTAGATTTTTAAAAATTATAAGTTCGAGTGGATTTAAACGCATAATATTTTCGGGTGATTTAAATAGATAAAGATTAAGTGTTAATGATATATTAAGAATTTAAAAAATATATGTGACCTACATAAAAATGATAACAGTAAATTAATCACATGTATTAAAATAAAACCAAACACCAAACTAAACATGTTTAATGGTAGGGTCCGGTCTAAGCCCAAAGGTTGATTCGATATTTAGAAGAGTTTGGACAAAAATATTAGATCAAAAATATAAATTTGAACAAAAAAATGAAGTTTGTTTAGAAAATAGACCGAGTCTAACAAAAAAAATATTATATTAGACCCAAATATGAGTTTGACTATTTTTCTTATAGGCTGAGAAGTCTTTTCTTTTGATACAAAAGGAAGAAGATGTGACTGGAATATATAATTTTAACTTTATTAATTTTTTGGGCCAAGGAAATTCTTGAAAATTTACTATTTATAAGTTTTAAGCTTATGTGAAAGTATATTTATATTTTAATAAATTTATTTAGAATAATAAATTTTAAATTTAATAACAAACAAAGATAATATCTCTATTTTTTATTCAGATTTAAGACATTTGAGTTTACTAAAAGTTAAAAAAAAAAAATCATATTATGATACATTGAATCTAATAATCTCTAAACAAAAATCAATTATATCTTTTGACTCTAAGAAAAGAAAAACTTTCACATTTTAAAATTAAACTTATATATAAACTTTTTTTTATGAATTTTTTTTTTTCATAAATTGACGAAAAGACTGCAATTGATTCTTGAATATTTTCTTGGATTACAATCTAAATTCTATTAAAGAAAATTTAACTAATTAAAGTTCGGTACATAACTACAACAAATTTGCCTATTAGTGGTGCCTAAAATAATGTTACTGAATGTTCCGTTTACGTCACCATTTCTAATGTATGACGAAAAATTCGTTGTCACGACGTTCGTCACGTTAGCACGGTCGCTAAAGGTCAAAAGTGACGATAGCTTATTTTCATCACGTATTACTGACAATAGGGTGACACTAGTGCATAACGTCACCTTATAATCACTTATTCTGTGACAGATAATTTCGTCACCAAATTATATATGAATGTGTCATTGATTGTCAGAATCGTCACCAATAATAAAATTAAGTTTAACATTTAGTGACGAAAGTGACATCGTCACATTGTTAATAACATTATTATCATCACCTAATATGATAAAATAACTTCATAAAATGTTCATTTAATGTCAATTCAAAATGGTCGCTAAAGTATTTTACTTGTGTCACCAAACACATAATTGCAGATGACGTACATATAAGCGTCATGAATAATGTTGTCAATGCAAAATTCTATTTAAATAATATATTGCAACATAAATAATCGATAAACATTTGCATTGGTTCTCAAATGTAATACTTCTTTAAAATGTATTCAAAATATTATATAAATAATATGTTTACAAAGTAGTAAAAGTAAAACAATCTAAGTTGTCGACTGAAAAACTTAGATAATGTATATATCCTGATAGTATAATAAACTTAGATATTTGAAACAAAGAGTAACATGACTAGGATATAGTTAATACAATAGCTTGTATGAAGCTCTCAATCCAAATCTTGTGTCGATGATGGTTGTGTTGATGGTGAGTTTGTGACGCCACTCGAAGCTACAATAAACAAATATGAGCAAATGATAAATCCAATTCATAAGAACAATGATTATTTGAAAGATAAAATAATATAATTTAATCATTGCTAAGTCAAGAAAAATTAATAAAGAAAATTCAAAGCAAATGAGGTAGCAACAAATTCAAAGCAAAGGATGTGCCATTATGTAGTTTGTTCTAAAGATATGCTAATCACTTTCATGCAAAAGCTGAAATGATAAAAGAAACTTTCTTCTTCAAAGAAACTATAAGCATATATCATCCTAATGAATGAGCTGAAAAGTCAAAGGCATCATAAGCATATATATATATATATATATATATATATATATATATATATATATATATATATATATATATATATATATATGGGACATAGAGATGCCATGTTAAATAAGCATATAACATGGATCCTAGTTCACAGTTGAGAATCTATACTCAACAAATAAATTGTCCACAAGATACATTGTTGAACCTCTTCAAGATCACATAAGAAGGTTAACACTTACCTCTAATCCAAAAGTAGAGTTTGGTGAGCTACTGGAGAGAGGAAAGAAAGAAAGGGGGAGAGATAATGAGGGAGGAAAAAGACTTAGGGTTTTTTATCTAACATTGTGTGACGATATTTTATTTTCGTCATAGATGCAACTTTTTTTGATATTTTAATTTTATTACTATAATCTTAATTTAATTTTTATATAATTTTTTAATTCAGTCCGCCAACTTATAATAATGTAGGTATATTTATTTACACGATACAATACATCCACATTATAATTCTTAAAGCTTTTGAGTTATAAATTAAATATAAACAATTTTTTCAAAATTTGAAAATCAGATAAGTAATAAAAATATTATAAGTATATTCGTGACGGATAAATAACGTCATAAATTCATATAAAAGATTATGACGTTACTCATATCGTCATATAAACTCAAACATTTAAGTGACGAAATTCTATTGTCATTTATAAGAAACCTTCAGTGATGCAAGTGTGCGTCACCATATTTTCTTCATAGTAATGACGAATCATAATTGGCACTAATAAAATATATTTGCAATAATGACGTGAGATTAAAAAATTCTTCATAAACAAAATGTTTGACAATTCGTCACTAATAAATTGTTGAGTTAATAACACAAACAAAATGTCACATAAAATCAGAACGTCACTAAAACAATTTCCCACCAACTTTTTTGGTGGTCAATTTTGGCGCCAACATTTAGTGACACAATCCTATGACGTTTCTTAAAATCATCATATAAAATATAACAACAATAAAAAAAAGTGACGAATTACTGTGTTCGTCACGTTAAACCTTTTTTTTATGACGAAAATTAATATGTCACTAAAAAATTTCGTCACTAATTGACAAATTTGTTGTAGTTAAATGACCTAAAGATACTTATTTAAAAAAAAAAGGGAAAAGACCCCAAGGATATTGAGCCAAATGTATCCACTAGAAGTGCTCATGGGTCGGGCCGCGGCCCAAATTTTTTTTAAACTCCTTGGTCAGGCCCAGCCCTGGACGGGTCCAGGTTTGCCCGCGAGCCCGAATCACTGTTTATTTATATTAAAAAATATTTTTTAATTTTTTAAATATTTTTTATAATTAAATTTTAAAAAATATTATTATTTTATTATATGAACAATAATCCGGGCCGAACTGGATCGGCTCGAATTACAAATATTCATGCCCGGGTCTGGTCCAATACGAGCCGAGCCTACAAGGCTGGACGAACTGTCCGGACTGTGAGCAGATCTAATATCCACCGACAAAGAAATTAAACTTTATCCATTTAGAAGCTTATAATAATTACCAACCAAAAAAAATTGGCTTGGCTAGTATTTTATATCACATTAATTTTGGACATACTATTTTTTTTTTTTTGTCTTTCATGATTTCATCACACATCATTTTATATAGTTATTTGTTTTTAAATTATGAATTATTATTCTATAGACAGTGAAACAAGTTAAAAGATTCCACCATCTATCTATAAAATCATAATAATAATAATTCTTAAATTATATGTCACTTCCAAAATACATAAGATAAGATCGTCTTAATAAGAGAGACCCTTTGACATATATATATATATATATATATATATATATCATTTTGGGTTAAATATATTTATTGCTCTTAGACTCTTAGTATCAGTTGACTTAATTATAGTTTGTAAGTACATTTCAATTTATGACTAGCTAGTCTTTTGATCATATTTCATACAGATATAAAATATTTGGTAAGTGACTCTTGCATCGTTAATATTCATTAAATTAAGTATAGGTGAGGGGAGGCCCAACAAACAAAGATAACAAAGGTATTTTTAAAAAAAAATAAATATAGATATAAATGTATACATAGATCTGTTTATGGGTCGGATCAAGTTGTGACTCGAAATTTTTTTAATTTTTTTACCTAGATCCAGGCCCTGGGCAATCTCGGGCTATCCGGTTTACTGTTTAAAAATTATTTTTATTTTTATATTAATATTTATATATTTTTATAATTAAATTTAAATAAAATATTTTTTTATTATATAAACAGTGATTCGGATTGAGACGGACCGACCCGAATAAAAAAACTCTACTCAAATTCGATCCAATACAAATCGAATCTATCGAATCGGATGAACTATTCGATCCTTGAACATGATTACATATATGTAATGCTTCATGAATATTACCGAGTTCTTCATTAATTCATACCAAACCACAACATTTAGTATTGATCCCAGTTATGATTTTCGATACTTAACCTTTTGGCCCAACTAATTAGTAATTAAGCCGGCATGCATGCCTAATTTTTACCATAATATATTTTTAGATTTTGTTCGTAAAAATAAATGCTTGGCAAAATAAACAAACTTTCCCCTCTATCTTTTGAACCACCCAAGTCTTTCATGAATCATGATCTGCTTTTGATTTTTTTTTTAACGATCATTGAGATATATACATAGAAATAATTGAATATAACATTGAATACATATATATTAATAATACTATTTATCACGATTCAATAACTATGCAAAAATTAAGTTTTTGCTCTGATTGGCATATAAAATAATTTGGGCAAACATCAACACAATCGAGTATTTACAAGAAATATATTAGATCAAATAAATTTCCATTTCTTGTCTTGGAAGGAGAGAATGATCAGTAAAATAGTAAAGATGACTATAAAAAAGAAGGAAAAAAAATGTAGCAAAGAAATATTTATACGGTAAATTTGAAAAACATATCATCAATAATATAATAATTGTTAAATAGTATAATGAATAAGAATTATTTGAAAAAGAGAAATGAAAAATAAAAAATTATTAAGAAAGAAATTTTAAAGATAAAATTACCTTTGATAAAAAAAAATTCTCCTTTTTATCTTATTTTTTAATTAAAAAATATATTTTTTTTGAAAATATAAATTTTTTAATTTTTAAAAATAAAAATAAAAATAATTTTTTTTTATTTACTTTTTTTAATTAAAAAATTTTAAAAAATAAAATTAATTTTTCTTTATTTTTTAAAATTAAAAAAATAAATATTTAAATATTTTATTTTTTAAATTTATTTTCAATTAAAATTAAAAAAAATAATAATATTTTCTTAATAAAGGAGAAATAAAAAGTAAATTTTTTCATTAAAGGCAATTTTATCTTTACAATATCTTTTATAATAATTTTTAATTATTTATTTTTCTTTTTTAAATAATTTTTATTCATTAGATCATTTGATAATTATTTACTTAGTGAGAGTAGATTTTTATATTTACCCAAATATATATACTGTATTCAACAGCATAAGTTGGTGTAATGATTGATTACGTTAACTCCATGTGAGTACAAAGAGAAGAGCAAAAAAGGGCTTGTGAAAGGTCACTCTGGGATAGGATAAAGATAATTAAAAAGACAATTTAAGTGATAAGAATTAGATTTGGTAGGATTAAGGAAAATCTGGGATCATCACATATTCACATGATGGATGCTAAATTGCTAATAAGTTGGAAATAGATGCCATATCATATCACTCCACTATTCTGCATATCTGTTAAATTATGAATATTTCTTTATATCTCTATTGGTACCATTGAAGATTTTTGAAAGCTATGAAACTTTTTTTCCATTTATTTTAGATGTTATCAGTTTCAACTACAATTTTTTTTTTTTTGTATACATAGATTTTGTTTTATACATAATACAATGGAGATGTCAGATGTCATATTTCATTACATAAACTCATTATTTTCAAGATTTAAACTTAAAAAATTTTAAGTTGGAATTTCAAGTTTTTATATGTTGGAATGTTCATTATAATATAATATAATTTCTAAAACTCATTTACAAATGATAATAAACTACATCAGTCATCAACTAATTTTACCATATATTATTTAATTTTTTTTTTAAAACATTCTTGTTCGATATTTGTGTTCGACATATATTTAAATATAAATAAAAAATATTATCCTTTAAATATATAAAAAAAATTAAAAATTAAATATATCTACAATCACCTCTAAATCCAAGTATCATAAATTTTATCAAATTTTCAACGAAAATCTGGAAAGAATACACAGATGACATACCACAAATTCACAATTATTGTTTCAACCCCAAACAATTTAGAAAAAAAGAAAGAAAACCCTGAAAGAGAAAATAATTTTCTTCTCCCAAGTTTTGTTATTTTATTATCCACAAAAGAATTTGAATAGTAGCTTCTAAGAGAAACAAGCCAGGTCACGGAAATCAAAGCAGCAGATAAAATGGATCAGTCCCACATGCTTAATTGCTATAAAAGCAATGAATCTGTTAAACCCGTCTGTTAGTATTATTAATTAATGGTCCACCCAATTAGTGTCTAGTTAAAAATCATCTAATTATTATTTTTAAATTTTTTATATTTAATATTATCTTAATCAGTGTAATTAGATAATAATTAATATTTTTTATTAATTAATTAATTAAACAAACCACAAACATTAGGAGCTTTGGACAAAAAAACTAATGTTAAAAATTAGACACCCTGCATGTCACAACCTGTTCAAAAGACAGTGCTGCCCTTGTCTTTTTGCAGTTACTGATGAAGCAAGGAAGAGTGAAAAGGAAATGTCTGGCCTGGTGTGTGGCAAATGAAAAACTGCTTTTCCAGAATCTTAATGATGATATATGTTTATTTATAGTATTATAATGCTAATTCAGAATTTCACTTTAAGTTGTGGTCCAAGTTTCATTTTGTCCATTTTTTTTTCAGTTTGGCTCAAATTCTTCAGCTGTGATCCAATAGTTTGTATTGTTTTTCATGTCAAAGATCTGGCCTTGTTGCTCTAAAGCTCCAAAAGCTTGATTTTTTTTTTTTTGTGGCTTGTTTTCAAGAATTCTCGTTTCTTCAGTGCCTCTCAGTATTCCTGAAATCTAAAGTCCATTCTTTTTTAATTGTTTGATGCAAGATTTGAAGTGGGTATTTGAAGAAACCACCATTGCTGCTCAAATGAAGCTTCTTTGATAGAAGTTGGGTAATCAGTCCACTGCAGCACCAAATATCTGCAATGAGAAAGAAGTTTGCTTCAGTGCTTCTCTTATCTCTTGTTACAGTGGTTTTTAGCACCACTGACCCTGGTGACCTTGATATTTTAATGCAATTCAGAGATGGACTTGAGAATCCTGAGCTCTTGAAGTGGCCTGAAAATGGTGGTGGTGATCCTTGTGGTCCTCCAAGCTGGAACCACGTGTATTGTGATAAGTTCAGGGTTACTCAGATTCAGGCTCAAGGTGTGGGCTTGAAGGGTACTTTGCCTCAAAACTTGAACAAGCTCTCCATGCTCAAGAACATTGGTCTCCAAAGGAATCAGTTGAGTGGAAAGTTGCCATCTTTTAGTGGCTTATCGAATTTGCTGTATGCTTATTTGGATTACAACAATTTTGCTTCTATTCCATCTGATTTCTTTGATGGTTTAGATAATTTGCAAGTCTTGGCATTGGATCACAACAATTTTAATGCTAGTACTACTGGCTGGTCATTTCCCAAGGCTTTGCAAAATTCTGCTCAATTGACCAATCTTTCTTGTATGAGTTGTAATTTGATTGGTCCATTGCCAGATTTTCTTGGTTCCATGCCTTCCTTGACGAACTTGAGGCTTTCTGGTAATAGTTTGTCTGGTGAAATTCCGGGGACTTTCAATGGCAGTTCTTTGCTGATGCTTTGGCTGAATGATCAGCTTGATGGGGGGATGACAGGTCCAATTGATGTTGTGGCAACAATGGAGTCCCTCACAGTTCTATGGCTGCATGGGAATCAGTTCACAGGACCAATTCCAGTTAACATTGGTAACTTAACTCTCTTGAAGGATCTCAATCTTAATAGCAATAACCTTGTTGGCTTGATTCCTAATAGTTTAGCAAATATGAGATTGGACAACTTAGATTTAAACAATAATCAGTTGATGGGTCCAATTCCAATGTTTATAGCTTCAAACGTGACTTTTGCTTCAAATAAATTTTGTCAAGCCACTCAGGGGCTTCTTTGCTCCCCAGAAGTTATGGCACTTATAGGGTTTCTTGGTGGGGTGAATTACCCTCCCAGGCTTGTTTCTTCCTGGTCTGATAATGAGCCTTGCAATTGGGTGGGAATTAGATGCAATAGTGGGAAGGTTTCAATCATAAACTTGCCCCATTATAATCTCTCTGGCACTTTGAGTCCTTCAGTGGCAAAGTTGGACTCCCTTTCTCAAATTAGGCTTCAATCTAACAATCTAAGTGGTACAATTCCAAATAACTGGATTAGCTTGAAATCTCTGGAAACTTTGGATGTCAGTGGCAATAACATATCTGGTCCATTACCAAAATTTAGTGGTAATGTGAAGCTTGACATAACTGGTAATCCTTTATTGAATGGTGATACGAAAGCCCCTTCGACTGGGGACAATACACCATCTGAGAGTACAGATTCTCCACTCAATAGCCCATATACCTCATCGAAAGGTTCAGGTTCTAGTTCCACTGATTCTTTTGTGGAATCAACCAAAACAAAAGGTTTCAAAAGAAACACATTTGTTTCAATTGTTGCTCCTGTTGCAAGTTTTGCAGTTCTTGCTTTTCTGGTCATTCCTCTATCCATCTACTGTTATAAGAAGAGAAAAGACAGTAAGTTGGCTTCAACTTCCATGGTAATCCACCCAAGGGATCCATTTGATTCAGATAATGTGGTTAAGGTTGTTGTTGCCAATAACACCAATGGAAGCACTTCTACACTAACCGGGAGTGGTTCTGCAAGCAGAAATAGTAGCAGCATTGGAGAGTCTCATGTCATTGAAGCTGGAAATTTGGTCATATCAGTTCAAGTTCTTCGAAATGTGACAAAAAAATTTGCACCAGAGAATGAGCTTGGCCGTGGTGGCTTTGGTGTAGTTTATAAAGGGGAACTAGATGATGGAACACAAATTGCAGTTAAAAGAATGGAGGCTGGTGTGATTACAAGCAAGGCTTTGGATGAATTCCAGGCTGAAATTGCAGTTCTTTCAAAGGTTCGGCACCGTCATTTGGTGTCTCTTTTGGGTTATTCCATTGAAGGCAATGAGAGAATTCTTGTTTATGAATATATGTCTCAAGGAGCTCTTAGTAAGCATCTTTTCCATTGGAAGAGCATGAAATTAGAGCCTCTATCTTGGAAGAGGCGGCTAAATATTGCCTTGGATGTAGCCAGAGGAATGGAGTATCTTCACACTCTGGCTCACCAGAGCTTCATACACAGAGATCTTAAGTCCTCAAATATTTTACTTGGTGATGATTTCCGAGCAAAAGTGTCAGATTTTGGTTTGGTCAAACTTGCTCCTGATGGGGAGAAATCTGTTGTGACCAGGCTTGCTGGGACTTTTGGCTACTTAGCACCAGAATATGCAGGTAAGCAACCCGTCTAAGGTTTTCCAATCATTTGCAATGAGATTAAGCGTAAATTGACATGATAAATTTTCTCAATAAAATAGTTTACTTGTTTAAACTTTTAACTGTTCTAACATTCTTTCTATCTATAGCTTGAGTTCCCTCCTTTGAGTTACAAAGTCTTCTTGCATGTAGTGTATGTTAGTAGTAAGTGCTCTAGAGGATTTTAAGTTGGTTTGATCAAGTTTTTAGACATTTGGAAGCATATTGATGGTATATTTTCACTTTTTAATCAGATCTTTGAACTAAGCTCCACATTGCAGTTTGAGTTAAAACCTTTCACATTGACCCAAGTTTGCATTTTTGTGAAATTTTTTGTTGTTAGATCAAAATAAAAAAGAAAGTTCAAATCTTTGGTATTGCCTTTCAATTGACATTTGCAAAACACAAATGCTCAAATTGGGATGTATAATCTCAACCGAAGAAACCCAGCCCTTGAAATTATGTTGCAAGCCCCTGGACTTACTAGAAACAAGAAATTTTTACTAGTGTTGAAGCATAGACTAGCATCCTTTAGACCCATTGTTGGTTGTTCTTGGATGTCCTTTTGTTTCTGTACTGACTCTAATTTCACGTGTCAATCAATTCAGTGACAGGAAAAATCACAACCAAAGCTGATGTCTTTAGTTTTGGTGTTGTACTCATGGAACTTCTGACTGGATTAATGGCACTTGATGAGGATAGGCCTGAAGAGACCCAGTACTTAGCTGCTTGGTTCTGGCATATCAAATCAGACAAGGAGAAACTGAGGGCTGCTATCGACCCAGCTCTCGACGTAAAGGATGATACGTCTGGGAGTATCTCCATCATTGCTGAACTTGCTGGACATTGCACTGCAAGGGAACTTGGCCAACGGCCAGACATGGGCCATGCTGTGAATGTATTGGCTCCACTTGTTGAAAAATGGAAACCAGTGGATGAAGATAATGATGACTATTGTGGCATTGATTACAGCCTTCCCCTTAACCAAATGGTGAAGGGTTGGCAGGAAGCAGAAGGAAAGGATTTTAGTTATATGGACCTAGAAGACAGCAAAGGTAGTATCCCAGCTAGGCCTACTGGTTTTGCAGAGTCATTCACTTCTGCTGATGGTCGATAAAAGAGGTACTAATGTTGCATTTCTTTGAATACCTTGTTCATTTGGTAGTTGTAGATAGCAGTTTGTGTTCTATCTATTTGAGAATTCAATGTCTATATATAAAAAAATTTGATTGCGGTTGCTTTATCAGTGGATTTCCGGATAATTAAATTATAGTCTCAAGTCTAGAATTCTAGATGTTTAATTCTCAGTTGTAATAGTTTCCTGCTTAGATGATGTAGGTAGAGAGCAATGGTGAATGAGAACACAACCAATATCGGTGAAGGTGAAAGTGAAAGTCATTCTTTTAGAGTATGTAGGAAAATGCCTACATTCAAATTACTTTTTTTGATCCCAATTGGTACTCCAGAATACATGTTAAGTCTCTGGACATATAACTGACATTCATACCATCTATTATTAAAGACACCCCCTAAAATGGAATCAATTTGGCCCCAAAACCTCTTGGTTGTTGATTCATATCTTGATATGCTCAGAGCATGTCATGGCAATTTTAGCTTATATGTTAATGTTTTGTAAGAGGGAATAATTGCATTGGTGTAGGTTGCTTTGACTAGTTTGCCGGGCAGAGGCTTCTTGATAGCCATTTAATAATTCTGATTCAGAACAATCAGTGCCTGAAAATGAACCAAAACTGACTCGATAATGGTATTCAGGACTACAAATCAAGTACATGAAAGCAGCTCCATTTTTTTTTGTTTGCCTTGAACAAAGATCATTAGCTTTGTATCTCTCAATGTGAAAATCCACGGTTTAGGTGCTCTATAATAAGTTCCATTTATTTTGCAACCTACAAAGTAACTCTCTGTTAACCTAACCTAACCTAACCTAACAGCTTTGTCTCAATTTTATGTGTTGAGCTGTTGTTGGTTTAAAGCTATGCCCACTTAAATGCAACAAATTTACAGATTGACATGAATGCTAATTGATAAACCAATAAGTTTATTTCACATCTTGTGAGATTCAAGTGTTGGATCAAAAACTATTTTACCAGATGACTATGTTACTATGTTCTTTGGTAATACTGCGACAAGAAAAAAAAAAAACATTGTATTCTTGTTAGTTAGGAAACCGATATCAAGAAGTGTTTTTGAAACCTGACAATGAGTTTTCATAACCTACTAAAGGTCTGAAATATTGTATAACTAAAGCCAAGTTAAACACATACTTATGAATAAATTTCTTCTGCTCTTTTTTTATGTCTCCATTGATGCTCTCTAATAATTTTATGACACGTGTTTATGATATATTAATTTTAATATTAAACAGTTAATTAATTCAAGTGGGGGCATAAAATATAAGCTGGCTAAGATAGAAGGAACAAAGTGGTGGGGAGTGCATTGCACTTTGCATCGTGTTGCCATATAGGAAGGCTGCTTGTTATTTGTCATTTGGGAAGTTGGGGATGCTTTCATGACTCGGATGATTACTAGGAAACTCCCAACACCAACATGACATATGTGGGTTACCTGGTTAACTTCCAATCATAGAGTTGCACTGCTCCACACACATGGTTGGCCCCTTTCCTGTCATTTTTGGACAGCTTTGCCAATTCGTTATTATTCGATTAATTTATTAAGATAGTAATAGTACTACTACTTTTCTTTGAATAGAGGGAAGTGGCAAATGATGTAGACAATGCCTTTGATGTTTTGATCATACTTCTCTTAAATCCGAATTTAGTTAAATCCGAATTTAATCTAGTTGATTCATGCAACCACGCTTAAAAAATAATATTCAACAAGTTTAAAATTTGAATCTCTGACACATACAACCCCTTATTCTATCTTCAGATTACAACCAACTTGATAAAAAAAAAAAAAAGTATTATTCTCCTTTCAATAAAAGAGTGCAAGATGTGATGAAATTGTTAATGATTCAAAATGAGAAGGTAAAATTTACCAAATAATCAATTAACAAACTTCCTACAGCAAACATAGATATGCATGCTTTAGGCAACCATAATCTTGGAATAAAAGTTAAAGCAAAAGCACAGCACCACACTATGATGATGATTTAAGACTTGTAAAAGCTACAACCCATTTGAGTTACGCTTTGTTAACCCGAAAAGCTTTTAATTGCTTTACATACATGACTGAAATGAAGGATTAAAGCAAAAATTGTTATTTGTTAAAAAGATTACAACAGCCACCAAGACTGTATTCCGGATTTAACTAGCTGAAGAGAGATCGAGGGAGTGGGGAGGTGAAAAGGGAGAACCAAAAAAAGAAGAAAGATGTATAAACAAAAACAAAGCAGACAACAAAATTTGGAGATGCGAAGTACATATTTTCTCACATCAGTTAAAAGTTTCATATACGATTAATTGCATACAATACGTAAATTTGAAAACCCTTTTTTCGTCACTAGTATTAATTTCAATCTTTCTATTTCCTAGCTCAGCTACAACACACCTTGGCTAACAGCAATTAGAATGAACTATGTGTCATCTGAGAAGCAACCAATGTGATAAGCCTCAGGGGCATTAGAACTTTGGTCTCCTGTTGAGGAAATGGATTGAGTAGATGAAAATTTTGAAGTAGAAAAAGTTCGATAAGGACGATGGACCGGTGGTAAGAGCAAAGCTGATTGCCTGTCCATTGCCAGTAGCCGTCCGCATTCGCTGTACCAATAGTTTCTTCATTTTATTACTACAAAAATACTACAAGCTAAGATCATTAGAAAAGATGAAAGGGGAGGAAATCATACCTGCAGACTTTGGTAAATAAAGTTTGATAGTTACATATCCAGTGCTACAAAAACAAAAGCATTAGTGCATCATTAGCATGAAATGGCTGCTAAAAATTGAATAAAAATCCAACAAATTGTTACAGAGACCATACCAAAAGAGAATGCAATGCTGTTTCACTTCTGATTCCAAGGAAATACTGGAGGGCGACAGTAGCATGCTCCTGCAATAGGGCAAAATTAGAAGTATAACAGAAAGCTTCAGTCTACTGGATTATATAAACTGAACTGGAGAGAACTGAAAACATAAAATAGACTACAAAGATTGTTACCGTGATGTGTCTAAATAGATGGTAGACCGAAGAACCTCTAGCATGTATGTAGCTGCCGCCCTGTGCAAAAATGTAAAAAGAGCTAATCAAGCTATATGATGAAGGTCAAAATAAATTTCCCTACGTAATAACATATATAGTACCAAACTGAACTATGATCATGCTAAAAAAGGTACGATTTTGCACTCTCCCTTTCTTGTGAAATCACAAAATAAACTTTGGTCCAGCCCCAAATTTTGCAGCTTTGAAGTATAGAAGGTAATAAATTCAGGTTTGGGAAATTGGAACATGATTCCTGAATGTTTGGCCAAAAAAAAAGGTTTCATGTTGCATCTTTGCTTTGAAATGGCATCAAAACTTCCCAATATACCAGTCAAGTCCAACCGAAACCAACCAATAAGCCAATAGTCTGTTATACAGATTCATGAACAAGCTCAAACTGAAGTGCAATTGAAGGTGAAATCAAGCTTGAACCAGATTAATTAGTTTTGAGAAGCATTTTGAGCCTTTAATAGGCTAAATCAATTTCAACCAAATCGTGAATCTATGATTATATTATGTGCTTCATTTGCCTCTGCTTCTATGCATGGATGCATATATAGAAGCATCAAAAGATACTAAGAAAAAAAGATCTTTACTATGCAAAACTACTTAACTCCACTACCACATTTCTAATAGCATAGGCTCAGGTAAGGTACGATGACCACCATTTGCATCATCGATGGTCATATGCAGATCAAAGGTTTAATAGTTAATACTATTATGAATTCCCATCTTTTGAAAAGATTACCTCATCCGGAGAAAAGAAAGCCACTGAATCTGGATCAGTGGAACCAGCTGGATGTAATGAGACTACAGCTCTGAAGACAGAAGGAAAGTACAGCTCAATTACAGCAACCTTATCTATATCAACAGCATTCTGGGGTGCTGGTCTAAGTACACTTGAGCTGTGAAAATTATGTTTTGGTGCTTCCATGGTATTATCATTCACTGAAGCAGGCAATGAAGAAGCTCTTTTCAACCAGTCCAGTCTCTCATAAGTCAATACTTTCAGATTTGGCATGTTTTTCTCCAAACTAGTCAAAATATCATCAGATAATCTTTTGCAATCGCTAAGATTATCATGATTATCTTCTTCCAGAGCTTGCAAATTGCGGTGTTTCTTTGACACAGAGTCAGTACCCTGACCATCCTGCTCATCATCAAGGTGAGGAAAAAATCGCCTTTTCTGGTCTGTGAAGGCTTTGAGAGCAAGCCTGTGAAATTTAAAAGCACGATATAATCCATTTGATAATCTCAAATCTCAGCACAAACAACTGTGATAATGCCAATGAAACATCGCTAGTTAAAAAGAACATATTGTATAGCGTATAGTACTATTATGTTGCAACGTCAAATGATGCATATTGAATTGAAATGCAAAAAAGAAAAAACGGCACAAAAAAACAGTATGCCATAAGCAATGCACATTAAGTTAGCAAATAATAAAACAGAGAGAGCATAAAAAAATCATTTCATTCTGTACTTATAGCAACTCCTTTGCAATTCCATCCATGGCCAAATATAAGAATAAGGCTAGCCAATGAGTTAGGACTTAGGAGCTTGGTTTCAATCCTTGTTCATGGGTATTCCAACCCTTATTCATTCAGTATTAGACTAGTGCAAGCTAGCAACACCAGCGAAACAGGTAGTTAACAAATTCTACTTTATAAGAATTGAGAAAGGTGGTGAACCATTTAAAACAACATTAAGAAATTTAGATGGCATATTACACCATCTCACAATCTACTAAAAAATGAATAAGACTTAAAATTTTACTAATAAATTTGCATCCTCATCACTATTTACGTCCATTCAATCTGAACCTCAAAACATTCTCTGTTCAAGTCGACACATGCACAACTAATTATAACACTATCAGAAAACACTAGTGCTGGATCCTTTACTTCCCAGTAAAGTTTCCTAAACGGCTAAACCTAACGGGCAACTAAAATTCCCATACATGATTTTACAACAAACAATATCAACTCATAAAGGCATTGCATCAAAGCTTAAGGAGAAGTCAATCATATCAAACATTTGCCATGTCTATGACTACGAACCTTGTCCGGTCAACAGCAGATGCACCAGCCTGGCCAGCAAGCTGTCGTTTCCAAGCATAAGCCACGACGGCGCCATCAGGACACACTAATGGCATATGCAAACCCCAAGAATTACTCCTTGACCTAAGTGACTCATTTAACACTCCAGA
Source organism: Fremontodendron californicum (assembly GCA_030761205.1). Lineage (NCBI taxonomy): Eukaryota > Viridiplantae > Streptophyta > Magnoliopsida > Malvales > Malvaceae > Fremontodendron > Fremontodendron californicum. Next base: position 34,322,761 of record JAULJL010000005.1, read on the forward strand.
TTCCTCCAGCTGCCTTCCTAACAAGAAAATCAAATACAATTTTAAAAAAATCTAAGCCTCCAAAGCGACATCATTTCAAATATTAAGACAAAAAGTTTTCAATTTTTTGTTTACCGACGGTGCGGAGGTCTTGGAGGTGTTGGCGCATGGAGTCGTCTTCTTGGCGGAACAAGTGGAGAGGTTTGGAGCTTTGATGCGGCTGCGCGGCGACAAATAGGGCTTCGAGAAGTCGATCGGCACCTAGACGGATATCAGCGATGAGTCTAGAGGCCTGTCCGAGTCTATCCATCGCAAGCGCCACCTGCTTCGGCGGCGCCTCTCCGGCGGTTGATGATGGAGGTGTTGACGTGACCGCCAACGGTGGCGGTGGCGCGGAGACCGCGGACTGGAGATGGTGTAGATGCTGTTGCAGCATTAGGATTTTGTGAATTGTCCGAAGATCTGAAAAACGGGATGCTCAAAAAAGGGTTAAAATTCTGCTTCTCGGTTATCTTCCCAGTAAAGTTTATAATCCAGCCTTGTCCAGTGGTGTAAATTCTCTAATTGGTTCGTTGCTTAATTTCATTTTCCAGAGTCGGGTGGATTCTCACTAGACCTGCTCATAGCCAGTCTATCCATTCCGATATTTGAAAGAGTTTGAACAAAAATATTAAATTCGAAAAATATATCTGGACAAAATTTAGACCTGTTTTCTAAACAGGTCGGGCCTTGGTCAAAAGAATTTAGGCTCGGGTCCATCCGGCCCGGCCCAAATAGTATTATAAAAAATAAATATATTTTATATTTAATAATTAAATAATTTATAATATGAAATTACTTTATTATCTTTAAATTTTAACTTATAAAAAATACAACTCAATAAAAAAAATTTAGAGGGCCGGGCCGAGTTTGGATATTGTAATAATAATATGGGCTGGATTTGGACAAAAAAAATAGCCCATATTTCGAGCCGGCCCGAGACAAGCATAAAAACTCTTAATAAATAATCTGAACCCGATCCGACCTGAACCCGACCCGACTCGGTCCGACCCATGATCACCTCTAATTCTGACTCTACCCGGAACTCTTAAACTAAAGTAATGCAACCCAATTCAAGCCGGCTTGACCGAAATTAGCCCAAAAGGAAAGGTCCTAATTGGATCCAAGCCCGCATGCCGAAACCTAATTGGATATATTGTTTGGACTTTGCGGACTCTTGTGACAATCTATACTTATTTAAAAAAAATGGTTAAATTGATGTCACGAGTCAAGTGACACCAATTTAAATAAATTAAATAATAATATTATAGGACATTTATGTCTTTTAATTTTTTAATATAATATATATTTTTTAAAAATTATCCACTCTCTTTAAAAAAAAACAACCACTCCTTTAAAAAAAACTACCTTCACTTAAAAAACTACAATTTCTTTAAAAAAAAAAAAAAAAAACACCACTCCTTTCAAAAATTATCATTAAAAAAAAAAAAACCTATCATTTCATTAAAAAATTGATCATATATATAGTTTTTTACACAAAGTTTTTTTTCACCCACAAAGTGGGTGTGACATTATCTAGTAATTATAAATTTGATAATTTTGAGTATAATATAAAAAAAATATTTAAAATATAACTTCATATACGTATATGATTTAATAAATATATGTGTTAAAATATATTTAATATGAATTATTAATATAAAAAAATTTAAACACGATTATAATCCGAAATGCTTTGCCAGATAAATTAGAAAACTCCTGCTTCGAATCGAAGGAAAAGCAAAGAAGATTAACAAACGGGCTATTCTGGTAGGTTAAAGCGGGAATACTATCAATTTTTTTTTTTTTTTTAAATCTTTACACCGCCACCAAAGCAACAAAAATATCATAAAAAATCTTACAAATTAATCAAGGAAAATTATCTGATACATTGTCAGTAAAATATTTAGATTTCATAAGCAGAGTTAATAGGGTGACACGTAGTGGTAAGGTATAGTAAAAAAATAAAATAAAAATTAATTAAAAAAAATGGGACATGTGGCAACCTCTTAACCCGCTTGTGGAGTTAAGAAGTTTACACACCAAAAACGAATTCATTAATCAATTCACCAAAAGAAAAAAAACGAAAAATCAAAGATGCAATCCAAAATAAATAAATTCTTCAAGCCCTCTTCTTCTGCTTCTATTTCAACTGAGCCCTCAAATTCACCTTCAGTTTTCAACGATGACTAGAACGATGAATTAACCACTTGGGAAAAGAGTCAGCACACCATTGTTAACACTTATACCCGTAGACCTTCAAAATTTCAAGGGTACCTTTTTTTCTATGGAAAAAAGTTACGGGTTTTATATATTTTTTATTATTTTTGGGCTTTTTAAAAAAGGAATGACAAGAAAAAAGAATCAAGCGATGACAATTCGGAAAACCGATTTCAGAGTATGGGTTTTCAAGGAAAGAATGCGGTTTCAATGGGAGAAATCTAATTAAGAAGAGAAGTTATGCACAGTTACATTTGGAGTTAGGTCAATCTGATTTTCTTCTCCATAGCTGTTCAACTTGTGGGGGTCAAGTATTCTCCTAAAGATGAATCTGATGAAAAGAACCATTCCATTTTTCACAAGAATTTCACTCTTGGAATTCAATTCAAGGTACATTTGTTTTCTTAAAACTATAAAAAGCTTTTTTTTGCTTTCATTTTGTTTAGTTTAAAATGCTTTCTGTAATTTAGGAATCATCTGGTTGTTGCTTTTGCTGCTATTTACAAAAGTAGAAATGTAAAAAAAATGTGTTTTGATCCAAAAGCATATAGCATGTTTGAAGAATTAAAAAAAAAAAAAAAACTGTAATTTTCTTGGAGCCGTTAACTGTTAGCTTAATTTTACAGGTATAAAGAATATTACTCTAGATTATTAGCATTGTAAAAAATATCACTAGATTAGCATTGTAAAAATATTAGACTAGATTAGCATTGTAAAGAATATCACACCTTTCTAGATAAGCATAATCTTACGCATAATTGTTTTCTATCTTGTATAGAGTATGTTATCACCCTATAAATAGGGCTCTTGTATAACCTATCAAAAATACACCAAATACAAGTTATCTTCTCTCAACTTGTTTCTCTACATTTTACTTCTCAACATTTCTGCTTCTTCTGCTTTAGTCTCTTTTTTGTAACATGGTATTAGAGCACTAAGTGTTCAATTTTGTTTCTTTTCTATCGTTCTCTACTTTTGCTCTCTGCTTTCTTCTTAATTTACCATTCATTAGCCACTTTCTGCTCTCATAGTGCTTATTACTACTATGAAAAAAAAAATAGATATCAATCAACCTATTCCAGCTGTTCTTGATGGATACAACTATCAGACTTGGTTCCAGGGAATGAGAAGCTTTCTCAAGGGAAGAAAACTATGGCGTTATGTTAAAGGAGATGTCAAACCTCCCACTAAATCTGAAGGAGAATCAGATAAAGACTTTGCTTATCGCCTTGAAGATTGGGATAGGAAAAATCACCAAATAATCACTTGGTTTCGTAACACCTCTACACCTTCCATCCATATGCAATTTAGTCGTTTTGACACAGCTAAGGAAGTTTGGGATCTCTTTGCAACTCGCTACACCACATCAGACTTGGCTCATCAGTACCAATTACTCGGCGAACTCCACTATCTACGTCAGGAACCAAGTCAGTCAATTACTGATTTTATTGCTCATATGCAGTCAATATGGGATCAGATTGCTCTCTCTGAACCAATTTGGCTTTGTCCAACTGACGCCATTAAATATACAAAATATCGCGATCAATTGCGCCTGGTTCAATTTCTTATGTTCCTCAGAGAAGATTTTGAGTTTGTCAGGGCCTCTCTGCTCCACCAGAGTCCTCTTCCTACTATTGAAAATGCAGTTTCTGAATTAATATATGAATAAACTCGCCTGGGATTACTGAAACCTCATTGTACTGATGTTGTGTTGGCCACTACTACTCGAGGACCAAATATTCCAAATTTCTGTCGCAATTGTCGAAAATCAGGCCATATCCTTCCTAATTGTTCCACTGTTGAATGTCGATTCTGCAAGAAAAAAGGACACATTTCCAATCGATGTCATGCCAATCCTATGGTTGAATGTCATTACTGCAAAACAAAAGGTCATCTTATTGAGCACTGTCCAAAGAAACCCACAAGATCTCAGAATCACTCTGCTGGCTCTCGACATATCTCACACTCTGCTGTTGCTGCTAATGAAGACTTCACTACTACTACCTCTCCGACTCAATCTACCATATTTCTTGGTGATCTTCAAACCCTCCTACAACAAGTCTTTTCCTCTGGTAATCACACTGCTCTTTCTACCACCTCAGGTACATCTTCTTGGTTCTTCGACTCTGCTTGCTCTAATCATATGACTCATGACTCACGGTCTTTTTCTTCTTTATCTCCTATCACATCACCTACAATCCACACTGCTGATGGTTCTATCATGAAAGTTACTCATACTGGCAATTTCTCAACCTCAACCTTAAATTTGCTTGATACATTTCTTGTACCCAAGTTAATTTTAAACCTCATCTTTATTGGTCAATTATGTGAACTCGATTTTGACATAATATTTTCTTCTACTGGCTGTCGTGTGTAGGATCCACAGACGGGAAAGATCTTTGGGACAGACCGTAAGGTTGGACATTTATACGAGCTTACCTTTCTTCATGTTCCTACCTCTCATTCCTCACTACACTGTGCCGTCACTGTTCCTTCCTCTTTCCAATTATGGCATCTACGTCTAGCTCATCTATCTCTTAGTAAACTCCGTTCCTTAATTTCATCTAGGTCACTAGGTTCTGTTGCTAATGAATCTCTTCAATGTATTTCCTGTCAAACTTCAAAACAACATGCTTTATCTTTTAATATAAATGATTTTATTTCTCATGCTCTTTTTGATCTTGTTCACTCTGATATTTGGGGAGCCTTACCTACACCAGCAATGGGTGGTTCCAAATACTTTATTGTGTTAATTGATGATTATTCTCGCTTTACGTGGATTTATTTGATGAAAAATCGTTCAGAATTACCTCAAATTTACATGAACTTTGCATCCATGATAAAGACTTAGTTTTCTCAGACTATCAAAATCCTACGCACTGATAATGCATCAGAATATCTTGAGTCCACTCTTGCTATGTTTCTTAAACAACATGAAACTATTGTTCAACGTTCTTGTCCCGGCACATCCCAACAAAATGGTAGAGAAGAACGAAAGCACCTCACATTCTTGATATCTCTCGATCCCTACTTTTCTCTGCATCTTGTCCGTCTAAATTTTGGGGTGAGGCAACTCTCACAACTGTATATGTTATCAATAGAATACCTTCTTCCACCATCTCAAACCTTTCGCCTTATGAGTGATTGCATGGCACTCCACCTGCTTATAACTCTCTCAAAGTGTGTGCTTGTTTTGTGTTACTTCAATCCCATGAGCATAACAAGTTACAACCTTGTGCGCGTCTCTGTTGCTTTCTAGGATAGGTATTGAACATAAAGGGTATAGGTGTTGAAATCCTGTCTCTAATCGTCTTCGCATTTCTCGACATGTCATTTTTTGGGAAAATATCATGTTTTCTTCCCTATCTCGTTTTCATACCACTTCTCCATTACTTACTAATATGTCTCATGAATTATTTCCCAATACTTCTGATGCACGTACACAAACTTCCAATATTACGGCTCATCATTCAGATTCTCTCCCAGATGATGGACCTGCATCACCTTCCACCTTTGAATTGCCTGTTGAGTCAATATCCCAGTCTACAAGAGTAAGGGTACCCCTTGTACGCCTTCTTGATTATCATTGTTATTCTACTATTTCTACCTTATATGAGCCTCAATCCTATCGGGAGGCTAGTACTGACCCTCTTTGGCAGCAAGCTATACAAGAAGAACTTCAAGCTTTGGAAAACATTCATACTTGGGATTTGGTTGATCCTCCTAAAGACAAAGCTCTTGTGGGATGTAAGTGGGTTTATAAAATCAAAACCCACTCAGACGGGACTATTGAACGATACAAGGCTCGTCTTGTTGCTAAGGGATTCACACAGGAATATGGTATTGACTATGAAGAAAATTTTGCACCTATTGCCCGTCTTACTTATGTTAGTTTACTTGCTGTTGCTGCAGCCAAATAATGACCTTTATATCAGATGGATGTAAAAAATGCATTTCTCAATAGAATTATGGATGAAGAGGTTTACATGAAACCACCTCCAGGTTATTCTCATCCTGCCAACAAAGTCTGTTGTCTCCGTCGAGCTTTATATGGCTTAAAACAGGCCCCTCGTGCTTGGTTTTCTACCTTCAACAGTACTGTATGTGATTTTGGCTTCTCTTCTAGTGCATATGATTCTGCCCTCTTCATCCAGCAAATTGATCATGGTATTGTTCTGCTTCTTTTTTATGTTGATGACATGATTATCACTGGTAGTGATACTATTGGAATTTTCAAATTCAAGCAATTTCTTTGTAGTAAATTTGACATGAAAGATCTTGGTCGTCTCAGTTATTTTTTGGGACTGGAGGTTACTTCTATATCCACTGCTATTACTTGTCTCAGGCAAAATATGCCTCTGACCTTCTTTCCCGTTCAGGCATTACAAATAATAAAATTGCTTCCACTCCTCTTGAATACAACGTGAAGTTGTCTCCCACTGATGGAACTCCTCTGTCTGATCCCACTCTGTATCGGCAATTAGTTGGCAGTCTTGTTTATCTTACTGCAACTCGCCCTGACATCTCTTATGATGTCCACATTGTTAGTCAGTTTATGGCTGCTCTAAGGTCTTCTCATCACGTAGCTGTTTTACGCATTCTTCGTTATGTTAAGGTACCCTATTTCATGGACTTCACTTTTCAGTCTCATATTCCTACCAGCTACGTGCGTATTCTGATGCTGATTGGGCTGGTGATCCAACCAATCGACGGTCTACTTCCGACTATTGTATTTTTCTTGGTGATTCCTTAATCTCCTGGCGTAGTAAGAAGCAGTCATTTACAGCTCGTTCTAGTATTGAGGCAGAGTATCGGGCCCTTGTTGACACTACGGCAAAATTATTGTGGCTTCGGCTTTTTTCCAATCTTGGTGTACCTGCTTTTTCTCCAACTCCTCTCTACTGTGACAATCAAAGTGCAATTCAAATTGCTAATAATGATGTTTTTCATGAAAGAACTAAGCATATTGAGATTGATTGTCACTTCATTCGTCAACATATTGCTAATGGTGATCTTCGTTTATTCTTTTTTCGCTCAGAAGACCAACCTGCTGATCTCTTCACCAAAACTCATCTTCCTGAGCGTCTTGATAACTTACTCAGCAAACTCAAGATGATGTTTCTACCTCCATCTTGAGTTTGAAGGAAGTGTAAAGAATATTACACTAGATTATTAGCATTGTAAAGAATATTACACTAGATTAGCATTGTAAAGAATATTAGCATTGTAAAGAATATTACACTAGATTAGCATTGTAAAGAATATTATACTAGATTAGCATAGTAAAGAATATCACACCTTTCTAGATTAGCATAATCTTAGGCATAATTATTTCCTATCTTGTATAGTTCATGTTATCACCCTATAAATAAGGTTCTTGTGTAACCTATCAAAAACATATCAAATACAAGTTATCTTTTCTCAACTTGTTTCTCTACATTTAACTTCTCAATATTTCTGTTTCTTCTGCTTTAGTATCTTTTTCGTAACAACAGGGATGGAGAAATGAGAGGGTTGTTCATATGCCCAAAGTTGAAGGAAGTCGTGTCATTTTGGTGTTGGATTCTGATTCTGTAGCTCAGAGGAATAAGGTTAAGATTTTGGGTTTTTGAGATTATGATTACATGGTTTTAGCTTTTATAATTTATGTAACTTGATAATGTAATGGATAATAGTAGGGTTCTTCATTGGGATACAGTTGTATTAGCAGGTGCAAGAGGTTGTGAAGATGATGGAGATTGAACTTGGTAGAGGCTGGATTTTTCACAAGCTTTGTAAGGTGACCTGATTCCATTTTACTTATCAGCAATATTGGCACATTATACATAATTAGAAATATCCATTTTAACTATCCAAGTTGTGTTAGCAAATGATTTTTCATTGTTCCAAAATTTCATCATATACTCTAGTATCCTTTGATTTTTATAGTAGCATTCATCACTTTGTCGCTCACATTTTAATCCCATTATGTCACTGTATTTAAGCTCCAAACAAGTGCAGACACAATTCGTAAACTCCAATCTTGTATCAATGGTTGGATTAAGATATTAACTGGATTTTTTTTCACTCCACTATTTGCAGTTATACTTTTTTGTTTCCTCCCAACGAATTTCTGGATGCCTAGTTGCAGAACCAATAAAGGAATCGTTCAAAGTTCTCTTATGCTCAGTTGGTGAAAAGCACGGCGGTTTGCCAGCAAAGCAAACAAGGTCAAACTCAAGCAAACTTCAGTTTGGGGAAATTGTTTTACAGAGGGAAGTCATTAAAAGAGCTCCTTCTGAGGTGTTAAATGAAAATCACACTGGAGCAATTGTCTGTGAAAAAGAAGCGATACCTTCTGTTTGTGGCATTAGAGCAATCTGGGTCACTCCTTCCAATAGGAGAAAAGGCATTGCCACTCAGTTATTGCAAGCAGTGAGGTAAATCCTTGAGCTTTGTAGTTAATTCCAACTGTTCTTTCAATAATGGGTTTGGTTTGTTTTAATGTTTGATTGTTTTCCACATAGTAAACTGACTCATTATGGGATGCCTTCTCACTTTTTCTTGTACTTGAGTCTGATGACGCTTTAATACATGAAGGCTATTTTTTCCATGTTGAAATTTGAAGTTGTAATGAATTAACCTTGCTGGCTAAAGCAAACTAATTAAGTAGGTTTATATCATAATGAGGAATCATTTGAAGCATAGCCTAAGATATTAATCGATTAGATACTTTATCATTTTTTCTTATAGTCCAAATTTTAAAATCTAGAACTTTCTCTTTTCTCTTTCTTCTTTATACATATAGGAATGCCAGAAAGCTACCCTATCACTTAAATTTGTCACCTTTTAAAATAGTGTAACCCTTTGGATTAATGGAGTATGCATAATGGCACTCTACTTTAGGCTCATCTGAATCTTCTTGTTAGCTTTTTTGAATATGCTGCTCATAGGGCACGGGTGAATATACCTTGTCTGCCTTTTCTCTAAGACCAAATACCATTCTGTTATATTATAATTAATATTAAGAATTTAGGAGAGTTACCAAGTTTGTGGATTCATATGTGATTCTTTTGCTGTCATGTCATCTGTATCTTCTCAAAACCAATGTTATGAAGTTAATGATAGATATTACGGTTTGTCATTTTACTTTTACTTCCAATTGGTGCTGCAACTTAATTATACATGGTTTTGGTGGATCTGCTTTGGTCTTTCTCCTAGTTTACCCAATAAAAATTCAACAATTCTCCTGGTTTTTGTTATTCCTTCTTTGCCTTTTTAATTCAATTCTTAATTCCCTTTTTGCTTTATTGAATCCCATAGTAGATATTTATGCTAAGGTTTGGCTAAAAGAAAATAATGGAAAAGGTAGGCTTATATAGCCTTCTTTCAATGTTACACATGATCTTTGTGCTCAAGCAGGGCACTTCCTCAAATTGCCAAGCTTTTTTACAGTAAGCAGTCAAAGGTTATCTAAATCCAGCAAGGCTTTTCTTGAGTCATCAACATCACAATCACAGATTCATAGGTTGTAAAATCTGTTTTTTCCCTGTCAATATATATATATATATATTGTGAGAAGAACAATATTTCATTTATGTTCAATAAAATTTGATGCTTAATGTGATTGTCCTTTAAGATCAAATAAGCAGATTCTCAAAAGAGTAGAAGTTGAAATTAGGACTTGAAAGACTGATTACATGAAATTTCTCTCTAGATTTTGGTGATTGAATTGAAAGACTGATTTGGTGCTTTCTTGTTCTGATTCCAATTCAATTTGTAATGACTTTGCTGTTCTTTCTAAAATGCAGGAAAAGTTTTTGTATGGGTTTTGTTATTGAAAAATCTCAGTTGGCATTTTCTCAACCAAGTTCAGATGGACAGGCATTGGCATCCAACTATATAGGCACCGGATCTTTCTTGGTGTACAAAACTACCGCTTTGTGCTGCTAAATAATTATCTCTTCACATTGCTCATTAATAGCCAAATCCATTGTTTTTTATTTCTTTATTTTTTATATTTGTTGGAAGATGTGGCATTTGTTTAAATTAAAAAAATATGTATATACATATATAAGGTTTATAGTAATAAGGCAACAACAAAACAGAAAACAATACAGCAATCACAGCCACCACATTAGCAATTACAATCTCAGCATTGACTGCACCAAAATCATCTCCACAAATTGTGTAATAGTCAACTGCTGTAATTGATTCAATCAAGTCCTTAACACAAGCACACACATGCTCCAAATGTAAAAAGTCTTCTGTTATGTACTCTATATATACTACTAATCACTGATCAATACTGTAGGTCAGTTGTTCAAACAATTGTAAACATTCTTTATACTTCTATACTTCTATATGGTATCAGACTTACTCTAGCTCACAAGCTTTTTGATCCTTGTTCTTTTTTTTCCTTCTTCTCAACAACTTATTCATCCAACAATGGCAGCTATCACCACTGGACCTGTCTCCATCAACGCTGCAGCACAATTACCCTTGAAACTCACATCCTTGAACTTTCCCTCTTGGCAAATCCAGTTAAAATCACTTCTTACTGGTTATGATCTTTTGAACTACCTTACTGGATCACATTCAAGTCCAGAGGTAATGATCACAGTTGACTCCATGCAGGTTGTCAATCCAGAATATAAATTCTGGCACAGGCAAGATCAATTTATTCTCCATGCTATTGTAGCATCCGTCTCTGAATCCATTGTTCCTCTCATTGCAACTGCCAAAACTTGTCATGAGGCATGGGATACACTATCAAAATTTTTTGCAAGCAAGACCAGATCCAGAATTATGTCTTTGAAGAAGAAGCTGACAATCACAGCTCAAGATGGCAGATCGGTTGCAGCTTATATACAACTAATGAAAACAACTGCAGATGAATTAGCCCTTGCACAATCACCAGTGGCTGAAGAAGATCTTATCATCTTCATCTTGAATGGCCTTGGTTCAAAATACAAAGAACTCTCTACAGCCGTTAGAGCCAGAGAATCAAACATTTCCTTTGAAGAACTTCATGACAAACTTGTTGATTTCGAAACAGCAATCAAACAAGAAGACTCCTTCTCTACTGTTGCTACAGCCAACTATGTCAGTTTTTCCACACGAGGGAGAGGACATCATTCATTCAGAGGAGGCTCCTCTCGAGGTTCTTATAACTCAAACTTTAATAGGAATCATTCTTCCTATCCAAAGATGAGACAATTTCCTCCAAACCAGTCTTCTCAGCAAAGACTAATCTGTCAGCTGTGTGATAAACAAGGCCATACTGCCAAAACCTGTCGCCAACATAATGTTACTGCCAGAGAGCCAATAGCCAATCATGTCACAACTTCCCACTCCCCAAACAATCAGCGCTGGGTCATTGACTCAGGGGCCTCTAATCATGTAACCACTGATCTTGCTAATCTCTCTCTTTACACAGATTATGGAGGACCTGATGAGCTATTAGTTGGAAATGGTGCAGGTTTGGAAATTAGTCACATTGGTTCTTCTTCAATTCCTACAAACACACACAATCTTTCCTTATCTAATGTTTTACATGTCCCTAATATGCAAAGAAATCTAGTCTTTGTGTCTCAATTTTGCAGAACTAACCATGTTTCTGTTGAATTTTTTCCTTTTCATTTTCTGGTGAAGGATATCAGCACAGGGGAAACTCTAGTAAAAGGTCTGAGCAAGAATGATCTATATGAACTTCCAGTTTCTGTACCAGCACCCTCAGCTTTAGTCAGTATCAGAAATTCCACCAACCTATGGCACACTCGACTTGGTCATCCTTCTTCCAAAGTTCTCCATCACATGCTTAAGTCCTTTAATCTGTCACATGACAAATCAGATTCATTGTCAGTTTGTGATTCATGTCAAAGTAATAAAAGTCATAAATTGCCTTTCTCACAATCCAGTTTATCAAGTTCTAAACCTTTAGAATTGCTCTATACTGATGTTTGGGGTCCAACACACACAGCCTCCATCAATGGCCACAGATATTATGTTATTTATGTTGATCATTATACAAAATATATTTGGCTATTTCCTATGAAATCAAAATTTGATGTTTACAAAATTTTCTCAGATTTTAAAGCTACTGTTGAGAAATTTTTTGGCACATCCATTATTTCCATATACTCAGATAATGGTGGTGAGTATCAAAAGTTATCCACTCTTCTTGCTAGTCATGGGATTTCCCACTTTACTACACCACCTCATATTCCTGAACATAATGGAATAGCAGAACGAAGACATCGCCATTTAGTTGAAACTGGTCTAACCCTTTTACATCATGCCTCTCTACCAATTGCTTTTTGGTCTTATGCTTTTCAAACAGCTGCCTATCTCATAAACAGACTTTCGACACCATTACTTAAGTTCAAATCTCCATATGAGGTTCTCTTTCAGACTTCTCCTAATTATAACAAACTTAAGATTTTTGGTTGTCTTTGTTATCCCTGGCTCAAACTTTATAACAGTCACAAAATGCAACCAAAATCCAAGCCATGTGTCTTCCTAGGTTATTCAACCTCTCAAAGTGCATTTTACTGTTATGATCCTTCTTCTCAAAAAGTTTATGTCTCCAGACATGTCTTGTTTCATGAAAGTAATTTTTTTTTTGAATCTATCCCTCATGACACCTCAAATCCCAACACTTCAAACTGGTATCAACCTATCAGTGCACTACAAGAAACTGAATTTACAAGCTCTTTTCCAAATTCTGGTACTACACAACAGAATGATGCTGCTCCAGTTCTTGATCATTCCTCTACTCAGATCCAACAAGAGATTACCTCTTCTGAATCTCCCTCATCAGGTACTGCCTTATCTATTATCCCTCCACCTCTCACCCAACCACACACTCATTCTGTCAGTCCCAGCTCTTCCCAAAATAATACTAGCACACACTCCATGATTACTAGGTCCAAAAACAATATTTTCAAGCCTAAACATACTTTCCAAGTTTCCAAACATCCTTTACCACCCACACTTGAACCAACATGTGTTATTACAGCTCTTACTGATTCAAATTGGAGACAAGCATTGTTCTCTGAATACAATGCCTTGGTTACAAATCACACATGGGACCTTGTTCCTCATACTTCCACACAAAATGTCATTAGCTGCAAGTGGGTGTTTAGATTAAAAAGGAAACCAGATGGCTCTATTGATAAACACAAAGCAAGACTTGTTGCCAAAGGATTTCACCAACGCCCTGGTCTTGATTATACAGATACTTTCAATCCTGTTGTTAAACCCACAACCATTAGGACTGTATTATGTATTGCTCTCACTTCTAATTGGCCACTACATCAACTTGATGTAAATAATGCCTTTCTTCAAGGTAACTTGTCTGAGCAAGTGTACATGGCTCAACCATCAGGTTTTATTGACAAAGACAAACCAGATTTTGTTTGCAAGCTTAATAAGGCAATCTATGGACTCAAACAGGCTCCCTGAGCCTGGTATAAGGAACTCAGCTCATTTCTTCTTGGCTTTGGTTTTCAGAATTCAGTCTCTGATGCATCTCTGTTCATCTACTCCAAAGATTCTGATCTGATATATTTTCTTGTCTATGTGGATGACCTTTTGATCACTGGAAACAATGAGGTAGCTATAACTTCCTTTGTTCAACAATTATCTCATCGTTTCTCCCTTAAAGATCTTGGTCCTCTCAATTTTTTCTTAGGCGCTGAAATCATCAATACTACTGCTGGTATGTTTCTTTCTCAATCCAAGTATATCCGAGATATACTGGAAAAATTTGACATGCTTCATGCTAAAGAAGTTGCTACACCACTAGCTACAAATGTCTCACTTCATCAACATGATGGAGCTCCACCAGCTGATGCCACTGCCTACCGTAAACTCGTTGGATCTCTGCAGTATCTTTCTCTTACTCGACCTGACATAGCATTCTCTGTCAACAAGTTGTCTCAGTTCATGCACAATCCAAGTCAGTGTCATTGGACCAGTTTAAAAAGAATCTTGAGATATCTAAAAGGATCTATCTACCATGGACTCTTCCTCAAGAAACATTCAAAGTTGCATCTCTCAGCTTTTAGTGATTCTGATTGGGCAGGCAATCTTGATGATCGCTCATCCACCACTGCTTATGTCATTTATCTAGGTGGCAATCCTATCTCTTGGAAATCTTCCAAACAACGGTCTGTTGCTCGCTCATCCACTGAAGCAGAATACCGAGCAATAGCCAATACAACATCTGAACTTGTCTGGATTCAAAATTTACTTGCTGAGTTACATATCACTCATCCTCACAAGCCAACTCTGTACTGTGATAACATTGGGGCCACTTACCTTATTGCCAATCCTGTCTTCCATTCTAAAATGAAACACCTAGCACTCGATTACCATTTTGTCCGTCAACATGTTCAAAATAATCAACTCCAAGTGTGCTACATCTCTACAAAAGACCAAATTGCAGATGGTTTAACTAAACCTCTCACAAGACACCATTTTCTGTTGTTACGATCCAAGATTGGTGTTGCTGATGGCTCCACCATTTTGCGGGGGAATAATAAGGCAACAACAAAACAGAAAACAATACAGCAATCACAGCCACCACATTAGCAATTACAATCTTAGCATTGACTGCACCAAAATCATCTCCACAAATTGTGTAATAGTCAACTGCTGTAATTGATTCAATCAAGTCCTTAACACAAGCACACACATGCTCCAAATGTAAAAAGTCTTATGTTATGTACTCTATATATACTACTAATCACTGATCAATACTGTAGGTCAATTGTTCAAACAATTGTAAGCATTCTTTATACTTCTATACTTCTATATATAACCTGCCATTCGAATACTTTTTTCATTTTAAGTATGTTCATTTATCGAAATAGCTACCAAATTCTAACAATTTTTTTACCTTAATGTACTTTTAGTTGGGCTGATGTCCAATAACTTAGATAATATCTCAACGTTAAAAAGAAAACGAAAATCAAATCGATAAGATTTTAAATTTTTATTCTATCAAGTGTATCGATTGATTTAATTAAAAAATAATTTTAATATTAAATATAATTAATAAAAATATATATTTGATTTAATTATATGATCTTTAATATAAAATTAAGAGATTAAAAATTTAAATCTTATCAATTATAAAATAAAATTAATTTTTATCGATTTTATTTGGTTTTTTAACGATTAAACCAATTTTGATTGATTCAATAGATTCTCGATTTTATATACCATATCGAATAAAAAAAGCACAAAAAAAAAAGTTGAATGAGTTCACCTTCGGAAATCGCCACTTCCCAGTAAAAAAAATTAAAATTTTTTAAAAATTAAGTTGGAAAATCATCATGGTCTATGGCGATTTTTCAACTTAATTTAAAAAAAAAAATATCGTTGGGAAATCGTCATGGACCATAGCGATTTTTCAACTGATTAAAAAAACGAATTTTAAAAAATAATTTGAAAAACAACAATATTTCAATAAATAAATAAATAAAACCAGCTATATTAAAATAAAATAAAAAAAAAAAAAACTGAAGGCGGCCATGGCACCTTGATTTTTGAAAACGTATACTATACTATACTATATATGCATACACGAGTTATGAGTCCAAAAATATTTGTTTAATTTTTATTGGTTGGCTCCCTTCATCCTTATAAAAGCATTTCACTTATAATTTTGTAATCGTTTAATTACATTTATAATAAAAAATTATATAAGCTCTATCATTTATAAGTGTAATTTTGATGAAACTCAGATAATTTTAAATTGTGATTGTTTAATTATATTATAATAATTATAGGTGATATGCTTTCAATTTTTACAAGTTTTCTGGAACAATTTTAGGTTTTCCTTCTTCCGTGGCTTTTATTATTTTTCACTTTTGGACTTTTAACTACTTTAGTAATCGTTCATTAGGTTTTGGCCCAAAAAATAGTCCATTAGATAAAACCTAGCTAATACATAATAATTTAATACAATAGTGTTAACCTTAAATTTTTTTTTTAATGAAAAAAATATTGAGTATGATTTTTAAATTAAAGTTATTAAAAAAATTATTTACTTTTCAAATAAAATATATTATTACAAAGATTATTTATTTGAGTTTAAATATAAATTTATTTGATATTTTAAATAAAATTAATTTTTTTTTACTTAATAATGCAAAACAATACTAGATTTGTTCAAAGGTCGGGCTATCCGTCTAAGCTCGAAAGTTTGTCCATATTTGAGAGGATTTGACAAAAATATTAGATCCAAAAAATAGGATTCGACAAAAAAATAAGGCTCTTTTAAAATTGGACTGGGCCTTGACTCCAATATTCAAGGTTCGAGCCCAGTCTGGCCCGACCCGTTTTCTAATTAAATAATATATTATTTTCATTTCTATATATATCATATAATTTATGTCATAAACATTAAATATATATAATATTATAATGTAAATATTAAAAAATATGTTAAGTTATTTACGTTTAAAAATTTAATTAAAAATATATATAAAATTATTAAAAATTAAATATTAAAAAAAATATATATAGACAGACATAAATGGATTTATGTTATCCATTTATAAATATAGATAAATTTAAATAAAATTTAAAACTCATTTTCTAGATCAAACCAAATTTAAATAAACAAATATAATATTAATATTATACATGAGCGATCCGATCATGAAAACCTCTGATAAGAACCCGTTGTTTTGATTTTCTCCCCGGGAACGTTTTAGCCTTTCCATGATTTTCGCTCGCATGTCTGTGCGTACACTCAATCCTGTACTCGCTTCATGAAGTAAACCACGTGTCAATATGGTTTGTTAATGATGGGGAGTGAATAACATGTTTGTTGGAAGAGGAAGTGGGGGAAGATATGGATAAAAACGGACAGAGCCAAAACGGCTGAGGAGTGGAGGGAGAGGGGGTGGGGGAGCCGAGCAATACGGCCGTGACTCGTTATAGGTGATATAGGCGTGTGCCGACTTGCCACGTCATCTCTGAACGGTTAATTCAGCCCAATAGCAACCTAATTCTCTGTTTGGCTCTTTTATTGTTATTGAAATTAAAACTTCACTTTTAACCATTTAAATTAGTTTGAATGCAAATTTATTTATTTATTAATTAATTTGTAATTGTTTTTGCAATTTAACATTCACTTGTATATTTATTGCTTAGGATATATAATGTTCCTTGATGTTTCCAAAACAATTCAAATAGAAAAAACCAGTTTCATTGATTAAGATAAAAAGCTAAATAAATCCATTTGTTTTGTTACAAGGTTCAATTAATTAATTATTAATTAATTTTTTTACATTTAATGTATTATTATTATTATTTTTTAAATATCACTTCAATTAATTAACATTTTCCTGTAGCCAAATAAAGTGATAGATTGAATGTTGTTCAAGTAAAAGAGGAAAGGAGGAAAATTTTTTGTCTCATTGTTGTGACTAAAAAGGTAATACTATTTTGTTTGTAAGTTCATGTACTATTTCATGAAAGAAAGAAATGAACACTTTGTCTTTGCACTCAATTCATGCTGTAAAAACTTTGAATTTTTTTATTATCAAATTTTGCTTAATTTTATTTCTTTTTTAGTAAAGTGCATTTATCTATACTTTTGAAACTTAAATTTAAATATCTTAGTTGATTTTCATAATTCCAAACATCACATTGTTCATCAAATTTTCAATTTGTATGTAAAAAATATTTCAATATCCAATTCCAAACTCAAATACTATTTAAGTATAATTGTCAATTGATAAGTTAACATATGGATTAAAAGAAATAATATTTTAATAAAAATTAAAAATTTGAAGATAAAAAAATTGTTACATTTAAAACTATAGTGATGAAAATCAAATTTAAGTAGTAAAATTTTAAGACGATAAGTTTAATTTACTTTAATATTGTTTCTATTTTTATAATTCAAAGGAGCAAACAAGACCTAACATATATGCCCTTTCTCTGTCCTTTTTATAGTAGAGAAAACTTCATTTTGAAAGCGGAGCCCCCTCCACCGGCCCTCCTACATTACTATTCTCTTCTTCGCAGAAACCCAAAAAACAGAATAAAATCCCCGCTTCCCGACCCTTGAAATCCCTTTCTTCTACTTCTGATCGTACAACCAAACCCAAAACAATGGCGAATGAGTTTTCCAACTTTCCTCCAAATTTGGATGATGGTGAACTTTGGCTTCCTTCTGATATTTTCCTCAATGAAGTCCCTTCCAAATTCAAGCCTCACCATCTCCCTTTCTCTTGCTTGGACGACTTAGCTCGTCGTTTTTCCGCTCTTTCGCTTCCTAAGCATCAGCAGAAACTACCCAAAGCTACCAACTTTGAGGTTCTTTTTCTGTACCCTTTACTTTTTTCTTGGTTTGCATGGCTTTTTGCTTAGTAAATTTATCTTGTTTCTCAGTGTGTGTTTTTTTTTCTCACTTTGCAGAGGCTTAAAGAACCGGTTTGTTACAGCTCGATGAATGGCACTGGTTTTGAAGTGGGTCAAAGCTTGTACGGGTTCAGAACCGGTCCATTTCTTGGTGGGACTAAACCGGTTAATGAATTTCATTTCCTGATTCCAACTCAAGCCCAGGTACGGAAAAGGTTTTGGGTTTTGGTGTTTTTTACCGTCATGAGCGGTCTTTTCAGTGCTATAACTTTTTTTTTTGTGCAGTAATGATGGGATGTTATTAAAGCTAGCCAATGGGTTGTCATTATTTATTTATTTCTGTAGGTTGAAAGCTACGGTGAAGCAAGGGCTAGGGTTCTGCAAAGGCAACAAAACCGGCTTTTGCCATTTCAAGCAAAAGGTTTTAATACTCATAAATTTGGGTTAGGTGGTGGTTTGGTGAGAGAATCTGGAGGCACTGGAGTTTTTCATCCCCGAACTGTCAACACTAACCAGAATGCCACTACTTTTGATTCCAAAAAGAAACAAAGTGAGTTTTTTTTTTTTGTTGAAAAAAATGATTTTTGGGGTCTTTTTAGTGTTAAAGAATTATTGATTTTGAATTTTGTCATTGGAGATGAGTTGTTATTTATTTTTTTACTTGGTTTTCACTTTTCTGTTTTAATGGTTTCTTATATTTGTGGTTTTGGGTTCTGATTTTTGGTTGTTTTTGGTATTGAAGCATGAGGCTTTCTGCAGTGTTTGCTGGACTGCTATTGCAGTTTGTTCATAGTTGTATAATTCTTTGACAAATAAATAAAAAACAATAGATATGAATATGTATTAAAAAACTTGTTGCATTTGGATGTTTATGATTTATGAACCATTTCTTAGCTAGGCAAAGGAAATTCTCATCTTCTTGCTTTTATATGAGAAATAAATATGTAAATACGGTCTTTGTATAAAAGATAAAGAAGTATATTATTAGAAAAAAATGTGATATATGTTTTACTTTTACAATTTGTATAAATTAAGTTGTTTAAAACCAAGTGAAAGAATGATGGGATATAATAAGCAATTTCTGTATATCGATAGAAATGTTTATATGAAATGATTTGTTCTTCATGAGAAAAAAATAGAATTCCATTTAACCCAAACATTTATTATAGTTTGCTAGGGTTTTAGCTGCTAAGAGAAAGCTTTCTTTTGCTATAACTGTTGTGCGGAAGCGAATAGATATTACTAAAATCGATTTAAACAAACTGAAAAAACACCGATATTTTACGTGGTTCAGCAACTGTGTTTACGTCCACGGGAGGAGGAGCTTGAAGTTTTGTATTAATGGAGTTTAGAGTACAAACATATACAGAATTCAAGGTGCTACACAAGCACTGAACTCACAACTCAACACAATACCGAATTACTCTATAAACACAGAGTATTTGCTTCAACAATTTAGCTCTAACACATACTCACTCTACTCTACTCTTTTTCTCTCTTACTCTACATGGCTATTTATAGCCATAATATCAAGGTGTGAACATACATCAAGTGGCAGCCACCATAGCCACCATCCACCACCTATCTTGGTGTGAACACATTGCAAGTGGTGGCTAAAGTAGCCACCATCCATTTGCAAGTTGTAGCTTCCATTATTGGTGGTGCAAGTGGTGCAAGTGGTAGCTCTATTAATGGTGGTAAGCCACCATAAGTGACTTTGAGCCATATTCAAGCCATATTCCAACAATAACTTCTAATTAGTAGTTTATTTTGATTAACTGGGTAATCAAAGAAGATCAAATGTTTGCTTATTCTCTTTGGCAGGTCTTAGAAATAGACAATCAAAGGAGATTCAAGTCAATCGGCTGATGAACTCCATGAAAAGGGTTGATTTTGGCAAGCAAGAGGATTGCTATTATCATCTTTCTCCAGGGATGGGGTTGCCTAGGGACTGGACTTACTGACCACCCTCTCTTCACTATTTGCTTGCAAGTGGTTTGCCATGAAAATATGATAAATGATAGAATAATAGAGCCTTAGGAAATTGGAGAAGAAGATGGAAGGTTAAATAAACTTTTGGGTTTTGTTCAGTCTTGAAGAAAAAGAGAACAAGCTTTTTAGAAAGTCTAGTTTAGGGTCTAGTCTCCTTTGTTTAGTTTTATAGGGAAATAAATAGTGTCTTTGAAAGGTCTTTATGGTGGGTTGACCTACATTTTGCTATCCTTTTGTATTATGTTTATGTACCTATGTTACTCGGGTGAGTTTCTGTTAGGAATATATTTAATTTTTTTTAAATTTTTTTTATATATTTGTATTTATGTTCGAATGTGTTTTTGACATATAAACACAAATATTTTTAAAAAATAAAAAGTTTGGAAAACATAATATGTGAACCTATAAATAGTAGAAGTAGCAGAATATTTAATTCCAACGTAGTTCTTTACAATCAAAACCCTTTTTTTAGATTGCAGGTTTCACCCTATGACTATTTCCTTCGTCCAATCCAAACAAAACAAATTAAAGAAAAAAAATTAAATTTGATAATTTTGGACATGAAAATGATATCGAAAAAATGATTAAAACACGATATAAAATATGATATAATATTAAAAAAATACGAATATGATACGAATACATGAACAAATCAAAATTTATATAATATGAATTATTAATTTATTAAAATTTATATATAATATTTTAAGTACGATTATAATAAAAAAAAAAATAACATTAAAGTTTTAAAAGACATTTCTTAACAACCACAACCTCCCCAAAAAAATCTTAATAGTCAAAATCATGATTAGATCGTGCGGTGTCCAGCTAGAATTTTGTAGTTTTCAGCCACCAAACATAAACTGATTTGGAAACTTTTGTTACTATCCTCTCAATAATACCATATAAATTTGGAAATATGATGCCGTTTGGATTGTTAAATGTTGATGTTTCTACTAATTTAGGCGGAAGCAAAGATTCTAAGGGGGCCAAATGAGGAGCTTGAGAGCTATCTTTTGTCTCCTTTAATCTTCTTTCTTGCAAATTTTTTTTTTTTTTTTAACATCATTAATTAATGAAGTTGGCCTAATTGGATTTTGATATCCGGTTTAAGTTAAATGGGATTTGTTTCGGTTAAGGCTGTAAACGAACAGAGCGTTCAACGAACCATTCGTGAACAATTTGATTTCTGTTCGTTTATGTTCGTTTATTAAGCTAAATAAACAATTATGAACACAATTTTAATGTTCGTTTATTAAACGAACCGAGTTCGAACAGATATGTGTTCGGTTCGTTTATGTTCACGAACAAACTCGTTTATCATTCGTTTAAAGCTCATTTATTAGTTTGTTTAAAGCTCGTTTATGTTCGTTTATTTTATTTACTTATAATATAATTAATATTATTTAATAACTTAAATTTAATAATTTAAAAATAAATTTAATTTAATTACTTTTGTATTTTGTATTTTGTATTTTATATTTTATATTTAATATTGATTTATTTTTTTATTTGTTTGTTAAAATTGTTTAGATTTGTTTGTTTATTGTTCATGAATATAATTTTAATTGTTCGCGAACATGTTCGATTATATATTCATGAACATATTCATTTAATTTAAATGAACTTGTTCGTGAACATTAAATAAACGAACATGAACACACTTAATTTTAAACGAACAGAGTTTGAACACAATTTTAAAATGCTTAACGAACACGAACCGAACACGAACAAACTCAAAATTAAATAAACGAACACAAAAATAATCATGTTCGTTCAAATCCGATTTATTTACAGCCTTTTGGTCATTGTGAAGCTAAAGTTAATTGCGGCCGTGGGTCGGGCACATCAACTTGAAAGATTCATTTTGAAAGATTTTGGACCATTTTCATGTCTAGAAGTTATCAATTCCTTCTGGCTTAGTGACACTTTTTTATTGCAAAATTTTAGAGGGAAATCATTGATTTTTTTAAAACTTAATTTGGATGAACAGGGCTTGCGATATATAGAAGGGGAAACCACTGGAAAGTTGATTTGAGTAGTCTTGTTCATGTCTCCTGCAGAAAAATAAAAATAAAAATTATGGCCTCTGGTGAGCCAAAAGGAATGTACATTCAAGCATCTTACTGTTGACTTTTATAATAGTTAGCATGGTGACTGCAATGATCATTTTTATGGTAGGAATCAACATGGCATCAAAATATGCTCACAATTATCTCGAGTCTTAATTTAATTAATTCATGCAATCACTTTTAAAAGATAATATATAACAAATTTAGAATTCGAATCCTAACATTTGCAAACATTTTCCCTATCCTAGACTGCAACCTCTTTTATAACAAAAAAATCTCCACAATTTCAGCAGCCGCCTTTGATAATCAAAATTCATTCTTTTTGTATCGGCCTCAACGCATCCATCTTCTTAATTGCGACAAACCAACCATTTTTAAGAGGTAACATATAACAGGTTTAGAGTTTGAATCTTAATATTTGCAAACTCTTCCCCTATCCTAGCCTACAGGCTACAGTCTCTTTTGTAACAAAAAAATGATTCACAATCAGGAGCGAAGCCAGAAATATTGACGAGGGAAGCCAAAATTAAACCTGTTCATGGGTTGATCACGGTTCAGAATTTTTTTTTCCCCTTACCCTACCCAGGTCCGACCTGCCAACCCGAATCACAGTTAACAAATGTATTAAAAAAATACTTTTTTTTATTTATTAATATTTATATATTTTTATAATTAAATTTTAAATACAATATTTTTTTTATAGATGAACATTGATTCGGGCCTGCTCGAATCATAAAAATTTCTGCCCAGGGCCGGTCCAATACGTGCTTGCCGGGTCGGATGGGCTACCGGACTCATGAGCAGGTCTAGTCGGAATATACATATAAAGATTTAAAGTAGAAATAAAAATCGTGTGTGAAATAAACCTATTCAATGATAAAGTTATTCGTCGGCTCGAATCGGACCGGGTCTTGGACAAGTAAGATATTAAATTTAAAATATTAACTTTAAATATTATATAAGATATTAAATTTTCAAATAATAAATAAATTTATTATAATGAAATAATTTTTTTAAATTTTTAAATATTATAATTCATGTTACATATGAAAAAATAATAATAATAAAGTGTCAACGTCAAAAAAATTTATCGTCTAATTAAAATATGCATAAAATTATTTCATATTATAAAAGAAAATCATAAGATTACATATATTTAGAAAAAAAAAAGTTAAATGCACAATTTGTATTAGATATTGTAATTGTTTGACTTTATTTATTTATTTTTCCCTTATGATCATAGAATGAAAAATATTAAACAAAATAATTAATATAAATGTATCTATTTAATTGATTAAAAAGGTAAATAGAGAGAATTAAGCTAATAATAATGAATGAGGTTTAAACTAAAAGTGTTATCAAATTTATTATATCAAACAAATTTTACAAATGGAATGGCCAAATTAAAGAGCCAAATAAAATTTGGAGGGGCCAAACTTAATTTTATTCTATTTCAAAACTCTTAAAAAATTTAAGGGGGGTCAAATTGAAAAGTGAAATAAAAGTTAGAGCGTCAAAATATAATTTTACATTAATATAAAAAACTTTAAAATTTTTAAGGGGGGCCAAGGCGCCTGCCTGCCCCCTCTGCCTTCGCCCCTGTTCGCAATCCCAACAGCAGCCTTTGATATTCAAAATTCATTCTTTTTGTATCGGGCCTCAACGCATCCATCTTCTTAATTGCTGCAAGCCTGGGACATCATGCTATTGTTCGCGAATCAGAACAGCATATTAGAGATGGCCGTCAATAGCTTTAAAAGTTCATTGTATTACACTAATCATATTTCATGTACTGTTATACCTTGGACCAAAGAAGCAAAGAGTTGTAAAAATGAAGTCCACGAACAACCCTTCATTGATGACAGGGTGTTGGAGGGGGGATAAGGAAAGATAAAAGGATCGAGAAATGAGCTTTGTTGTATTGAAGGGGAGATCACTATGGCATGTTCCTTTAGCCCAATGCAATAGCTGGGGATGGAAGAAATTGCTGAAGCTCAGGCAACTGGCAGGTGGTTTCCTAATACAGCAAGATGGCAGGCAAGTTTGGAAATTTCCAGGGCCTTCTTACTCAGCTGCAAAAGTCTGGCATGATATTAGGCCGAGAAAGCAAATAGTTGTTTGGGACAAGCTACTTTGGTATTCACACCAACATATACCAAAACACTCGATGATCTCTTAGATGGATACTCTCAACAAGCTGCCAACAAGGGGCAGGCTACAACAGTTATGGGGGATGGATGTTGATGCAACCTGTGCTCTCTATCACACAGAAAATGAAACCCGAAATCATTTGTTCTTTGAGTGCATCTTCTCAAAGACAATTTGGTCAGAGATTCTGAAACTTTGCCAATTGCAGAGAAAAGTTCATGGTTGGGAAGCTGAGTTCGTTTAGGCTGTCAAAAAGCTCAAGGGTGGGAGCAGTTGGAATTGGAAGAAGATCATGCACTTGAGAGAGGTGGCTGCCAGAATAGTTCTCACAACTGCTGATGGAAGCTACAAATGGCCTTTCCCTGAGGGAAAGTACCAAGTGTCAGCAGTGTGGAACAAGATCAGACCTTCAGCTGGGAAAGTGGCTTGGTATAAGTTGGTATGGTGTAATTTTAATATTCCTAGGCATTCTATGCTCTCCTGGATGGCAATCCTAAATAGATTGGCCACAAAGGATAGACTTATCTCCTGGGGAATGGCAGTGGATGATAAATGTTTGCTGTGCAAACAAGAGAGGGAAACCAGGGATCATCTATTCTTCACTTGCTCCTACTCGAAACAGATATGGCAGAGAGTGATGGTACTTTGTAGGTTAAAAAGGCAGGTTGCATGTTGGAATGTAGAGCTTCAATGGGCCTCTGTCAACCTCAGAGGTAAAGCTCTAATCACAACGATATTGAGGCTAGCTTGGAACGCAGTTATCTACCTAGTTTGGAAGGAAAGAAACAATCGTTTGTTCAACTCAACTGAGCAAAAGGAGGAGCACCTCACTGAGCAAGTGAGAGACATGATCTCGACCAGGTTAAGTGATCTTAGGAAGATTAAAAGAGATTCAGTTAATACGTTTTTATGTAATTCTTGGAGGTTAAATGCAGACATGTTTGTCTAATGGCATTGGTTTTCTGATTTATTTAGCTAGGCTAAGCTAGCTTTGTAACATATAGCAGCACTGCTCCTTTCTTGGATAAATGAAAATCTACTTATCCAAAAAAAAAAAAAAAGCTCAAGGGTAGGTCTTTATTAACTCCTACTATGAAACTAGTTTGGAATGCTCTTATCTACCATGTATGGATAGAAAGAAACAGTCCACTTCATGATAATCCCCAAAGAACTCCATTGTAGGTTCAAGGATTAATAGTAGAGGAGGTAAGGTTTAGACTAGCCGGATTACATAAACTTGATGCTGATACTGTAAATAGCACCCTATGTACAGCTTGGGGCTTTAGTAGATCCATCTTAAATCTTGATTTTTTTTTTTTTTTGATTTGTTTCTAGCTAAATGCTAGTACAGTTTTGATGTAGCAATTTTGCACTGCTTTCTTTGGATAAATAAAACTCTAATTATCAACAAAAAAAAAAAATTTGAGGGTCTCGTCTCGAATATATATATAGGGTTGGGATTATGACTTGAAGTCTGATGTCCCAAACTTGATATTAAGCTTGTTCCTGGTACAGGAAATGGTGGGGATGGCCTTGGACCTGCCTAAGATGTGCTTAGTCCCATTAAGAAATTGATGGGAGATTTTGTTATTTTTCATCTTTTTAGATGTATCCATTAGAGGTGTTCATGACCAGATCAAGCCAAATTTAGATCGAGTCTAAATATGATATTAACATAATATATATTTATTGAAAGTTAAAATTTTACTCAAATTACGGGGTAAAATAATATTCTATCAAGCCTCGTCGGAAAAAGTGTATTTGACCCTTTCACTTAAATTCAATTTTTAGTAGAATATGAAAAGTTTCTCGAAATAAATTGATTATAAAAGGATTGAAATTAATATAAATTCTTTATTTTTTTTTATCATTTTAATTAAGTTCGATAATAGAAAATATAAAAATTAATATATTTTTAAATAATTAATTAATAAAATATGAAAACATTAAAACTAATATTGTAACATTTCATTTTTACTTTTTGTCAATACTAATTTATTAAAAAAATTAATAATTGCAAATACTAAAATTAATATGATAATTTTTCATATTTTATTTTTATTTAAATTAATTTATTAAAAAATAAAACATTTAATAGCAAATAAATTTTCATTTTAATATATGAAATCAAATAAACAACTAAATAAAAACTTAATATTTAATATATCATTTAATGATATATTTATTGTTCGTAATCCAATTATATATAAATTATTTACTATTTTACTTTAATTACAATAGGAAGATAATTTACTACTAAATAACAACTAAGCAACTAGCTAAGGCATGCATAACAAATAAGAAAAGGACAAGGATTTAAATTTAACTAAGAATTAATTAATTTTAGATATATTATATTTGAAATTGTTAGTGATTCAATCATTTTCATCAAAATTAAAAATTCAACATTCCATCAACGAAATACATATAGTTCGTCTTTGATACATTGATAATAAATTTTTTTAATTCTATAAGCAAAATTAAGACACTATCACATGTCACATTTCTTTTTTTAAATTAATTTTTTTAAACATACTCTAATAAATATGTATCATCTCTTGTTTATGGAGATGAGATAATTTCTCTCTCTTTCACACACACATATATATATATATATATATATATATATGAGAAATTGTGAAATTATTAAACTTTACAAGTAAGATTAACAGAATGACATGTATTCTTTAAATATAATAAAAAAATAAAACAAAGAATTAATTAATTAAATAAATAAATAAATTGGACATGTAATACAACTTCTTAACTTGTTTGTTAAATTAAAAAAAAAAAATCACCGTTATGTATAATTTCTCTCTCTTTCATATATATATATATATATATATATATATATATATATATATGAGAAATTGTGAAATTATTAAACTTTATAAGTAAGATTAGCAGAATGACATGTTTCCTTTAAATATAATAAAACAAAAAATTAAATAAATAAATAAATAAATAAATTGGACATGTAATACAACTTCTTAACTTGTTTGTTAAATTAAAAAAAAAAAAAAAATCACCGTTATGTATTAAAAATATATAACTGTTGGCTAGTTTTATATTATCATTGTGTTTGCCGTAAGGACAATACCGATTTTGAAACAAATTGATCGGCAAAAATGATGTTTTTAACGTGTAATGACAAATGAATGGCATGGAACATAGTCATAGACAAATCTCTCCAACTTCCATTTGTCTATTTTTGTTCAAAATCTTAAACAACAAACGGTCTAAACAATGTACTAATCATATCATGTAACCCCTGTTTTACCAAATCCCCTCTTCCTCTCTCTTATTATTAACACAATATTTTTTTTTTCCCTTTCTGTTTCACTTCCTTTCCTTGATTCCATCCTCGATCTTCTCTCTCTCAGAGAAATCCCAAGAGAGAGAAAAAAAAAATGTCTTCTCAATCCGATGATCATCAAAACAAACGAGATCAATTAAATCAGCAATCATCTTCGTCGTCAGATGCAAATAACGATCACCAATCACCACCACCACCACAACAACAACCGCCAAACACCAACCAATCGCCGGCACAAGGTTATCCGCCGGCGATGGGTTACCCTCCCCAAATGATGTATCCCAATGCCCCATACCCTGGCTACCCTCCTCCTCCTCAAGGTTATAACCAATACCCTTACGCACAACAACCGGCAGCTCCTTTTAATAATCAGGGTTATGCATCAGCCCGACATGATCGATGTTCAGGGTTTACTCGTGGAATTGTTGCAGCTATTATTGTTTTGATTGTCCTTTCCTGCCTCTCAAGCCTACTCACATGGGCTATTTTACGTCCGCAAATCCCAGTTTTTCACGTCGATAACATGTCTGTCACCAATTTCAATACCTCATCAAATCCTTTAACGGGAACGTGGGATACAAATCTTACAGTCGAAAACCCAAACCATAAATTAAGAGTTTACTTCGATAAAATTGTGGGTGCTATGTTTTACGACGAAGAAGATTCCCTTGGTTCTTCTTGGCTCAACCCAGTTTTCATGGAGACCAAGACCAAAACCACGATGCATGCAGCCATCTCCGCAAATGGTTCAGCTCAAAACGCGGTGCCGATTTGGGTAGCCCAAGAAATGGGCAAAGATCGAGCCACGGGGTCGGTGACTTTCGCCTTGAGATTTCGGGTATGGGCGACGTTTAAAAGTGGGTCGTGGTGGACGAGGAGTTTGGTGATGAGAGTTTTATGTGAAGATTTGAAGGTTAATTTCGTGGGTGCTTCGGGGAATGGAGCTTTGGCACCTGACAAACGTGACAATTGCGAGGTTTATGCCTGAGTAAATTAAATCTGTTAATTTTCTTTTATAGATACATATATATATATTTTCATGCTTAATTGGTTGATTTTTTTTTTTTTTTTGGGATTACAAAAAATGAAGGAAATGGGTTTATGCCTGAGTAAATTAAATCGGTTGTGATTTGGAAATTCAGGAATTTGTTTATGTAGAGATTTTTTTTTTCTCTTTTTCTTGATTTGTACTTTTAGATATACTAAAATACTACCATTTTGCCCCTCAAATAATATTTTTATTTTGTTGGATTGGATGTGGAAAAACTGGAAATATCAGTGGAAAAGAAATGTAAAATAGGGTTTGATTTGGGGGTGGTGGGCCGATTTAATTTTCGTTTTTCATGGTTTGTAAGGACCAGAGAAATGCAGAAATTGTATTTATTTTTATTTGAAGCTTATAAACAGATTATTTTGTTTTGGTTAAATTCTGAGTATTTTATTATAGGTCTGATTAACAGTGTCAAAATGCATTTGTTAAAAATAGTTCGCTTGGGACACTTTGAAGTTGGTCATATTAGATATGATAATTTATGTATTTATATCATATTCATGTATTTTATTATGTTATAATCGTATTTAAAGTGTTATATATTTATATAAATTGTAATATATTAATAATTCGTATTATATAGATTTGACACATTCATTCATTTATTTGTGTCGTATTCGTATTATTTTTTCGTGTCGCAATCGTATTTTAATTATTTTTATCATATTATGTAATCGTATCGTGTCCAATATTATCAGTTCTAATCAGAATTGCTTAGATTTCTGTTTTCGGGGATTAAGAGTCTTGTTTACATTAGAAATATTGAATAACACATTTCATTTGTAGCGAAAACTACTGAGCTAGAAAAGTAATATGATACTTTGGAGTTTGGAAAATCAATTAATTTTTTATACATTGCTGATATCTTTCAGGAATCAGGACTCTAAATTCGGTATCATTGATTTTACTTAATTCGGATGCAAAGTTGGCATTGTTTCATGTGAAAATTTTTATTTAATAAAATGTTATACGTTTTCAAAGGAAAAAAAAAACAATACATTAAAATTTTGTTTGGTATGAAAGGAAAACTATTTTCTTTTTACCATTTTTTATACAATATCATCCTTCATTCATAATTACCGATAGACGATTGCTAATAATTTTTTTTTTTTTTTATAAAGGAGGGATCAATTTATATTAGTGTAAAATTGATTAGTTATACATATTTTTATATTTCATGTGCGATTTATATTTTAACAAATTGATCGCTGGATTTAGCAATAAAATCCCATTCATCGTGCAAGTAAAGTTTCCATATCTATATCATTTTGATTGAGAGTATCGTCTTTTTGATATATATTTAACTGTTAAATTTTTTTATATCAAAAAATAATTTAGACATTATAATTTATTTAAAATTTGACGTTCATGATTTATCTGAATATAAAATACAATTGAATTAAACAAATATAAGTTATATAAAAAATTATGAAAAAATATAAAATTAAATTAATTTTACATTAATACAAATAGATCCTCATCTTCCTTTTATTGTACTTAATAATGGTCAATAACATTAATTTGATCTTTTTGATAATTTTGCATGAATTGCATGTGAAATTAACATTTATAAATAAAACAAAAATATTTCCTTGCGCATAAAAGTGCAAGTACAATAGAATTTTTTTGTTCTCTGGTTTTGAAAAAGGGTATTCGAATCTAACACTTAGAGTTGAGAGTACATCTACTTATTGCTAAGTTAGATTATAGATTGCAAATACAATGGAATTTTGTGGCAAAGAAAATTGTGTAACATTTTTTATTTTTTATGTATTCAGTACTGGTAACTGTTATGGAATTACAATTTTTTATTTTAAATTGTATTTAATATAGTATGATTTAAAAAATTTAATGTATGATTTCAATAAAAAAAAAAAGTTTTTCCAGAGTTTCTCTATATATAAAATTATAAATGGATGTTTATTAATTTGTTTTAGGACCTTAATCATCCCTCTCTTGCTTGGTAACATTAAATATTTTTAGAAATACGGCCGTTTTATAGTTTCGCTAAAATACATTTTAAAAAATTTCAAATAAGTTTTTTTTCTTCTATCGCACCTAATTGAGTCCTTAATTATTATTATTTTTAATTAAGTTCTTATTTTATATGGAATGCAATAAAATCCGTTTGAAAAATAGGTGTTTAATTAACCAATAGCTCTAATTAGTTTAGAGCATGTCCTTCAATCAACATTTTCAAGTATCAACTGTTAAATTGTCCAATACCAGCCCAAGGAAAAATAAAAGCCTAACAATGTGTGGTTGCAATTGTGTGGTTTAATGTGTGGTTGTAATTGTGTGGTTTAATGTGTGGTTGTAGTTGTGTGGTTTAATGTGTGGTTGTAATTGTGTGGTTTAATGTGTGGTTGTAGTTGTGTGGTTTAATGTGTGGTTGTAGTTGTGTGGTTTAATGTGTGGTTGTAGTTGTGTGATTTAAATGTGTGGTTGTTATTAAACAACAATGGGTGGTTGTAATTTATTTAGATTTTATATTTGTGTGGCTTGTGTTTGTCTTGGTATTGTATAAATACCCCCCTCCCTTGCATTTGTAAATCATCAAGTAGTAAGCTTCAATAAGCAATAAAAGTTCTAAGTTTTCCTAAAGAGTTCTTCTCTAAAGAGTGTAGTCTAGAGTGAAGTGTGAGCATTTGTGAGTTTTCCTAAAATCTAAACTTTCTTCTTTGAGTGGTAAAATTAGAGTTATCTACTCTAAGCTTTTCTCAACAATTGGTATCAGAGCCATTGGTTCGTGGTCCTTATTCCGCTGCAGTGAAAGTGTTGGTTCTTAGTATGCTCTGTGGTTGCAGTATTGTCTGATCTTCCACATCAGAAAAGAATTATTCTTGTTGCTGGAAATAAAGTGTGGTAGTGTGAAAGTGTCTAGGGAAGTTCTGGCTAGGAAAGACTTGGTATTTAAGTGTGTCTATCAGTGACCCACCTCTCTTTCCTGGGAACCTACCTGGTGCACTATTCACGGGCTACGGTTACTGTTCCAGTATACGGTCACTATTCACAGATACGGTTACTATTCATGCGTGTGGTTGTATACTTTTGCAGTAATTGTTAACGTATACTGGATTTGTTCTAGTGTACGACATACGTACAATACTGTTCACGTATACGGTACTATTCACGATGAAATAGTTATTCAGGTACTATTTTTGGTTTGAGCGTTCTTGAGTTGTGAGGAGTTTGTACTCTACAAGTTTGTGTCTCAAAATCAAGCTTGTTCGGTATTGTTAGTCTTGCCGACACGATGGGTGATCTTCAAGTAGTTGGAGGAATCAAGAAGCTCAATCACAAAAATTACAACACGTGGAAGACGTGTATGATGTCTTACCTACAAGGTCAAGACCTTTGGGAAGTCGTTGGTGGTAGTGAAGTTACGAAGCCCGAGCAAGAAGATGCTCAAGGAACCTTGCGCAAATGGAAGATTAAAGTGGGTAAAGCCATGTTTGCCCTTAAGACCACAGTTGAAGAAGAAATGTTGGAACACATACAAAAGCTAGAAACGCCAAAAGAAGCGTGGGATACTTTAGATGCACTCTTTTCGAGAAAGAATGACACAAGACTTCAACTTCTTGAGAATGAATTGTTATCAGTTGCACAACGAGATATACCGATTGCTCAATACTTTCACAAGGTAAAAACGTTATGCCGTGAAATTTCTGATTTAGATCCTACAGCTGCTATTGGAGATACCAGGGTAAAAAGAATAATTATCCATGGTTTGAGGCCCGAATATCGCAGCTTCGTTGCCGCTATACAAGGATGGCCAACTCAACCATCACTTGTAGAGTTTGAAAATTTGCTTGTTGGTCAAGAATCTATGGCCAAGCAAATGGGAGGGGTCTCGTTGAAAAGTGAAGAGGAAGCACTCTACACCAACAAAAGCAAAGGCAAATTCAAACAGCACGTCGGTGGTGGATCTAAAAAGTATGGTGACAAGACAAAAAGTCATCAAGGAGAAGGGAGCTCTCGTCCAGGGGGAGCTTCAAAGAATCGTAGCAACAATAAAAGATTTGAAGGTAACTGTTACAACTGTGACAAGAAAGGTCACATGGCAAAAGATTGTTGGTTTAACAAAAGGCCCGCTGAGAGCAATGCTGCTACTTCTAGTACAAAGGAGAAAAGCGAAGATGATTGGGACGCTGAAGCATTTTTTGCTATGGAAGAGGAAGAGTTAGCTCTCACAGTAACAACGGCTGACCGAATTGACTATGAGAATGACTGGATTGTCGATTCAGGTTGCTCAAATCACATGACAGGCGATAAACAGAAGTTGCAGAACCTGTCAGAATACAAGGGAAATCGCATTGTTGTGATAGCTGATAATTCAAGATTACCGATTACTCACATCGGTAAGACGGTAGTAGCACCTCGATATAGTCATAATCAGGTACCACTACAAGATGTTTACCATGTCCAAGGCATGAAGAAAAATTTGCTTTCAGTGGCACAATTAACATCGTCAGGTCACCATATTCTATTTGGTCCAAGGGATGTGAAGGTATATCGTGATCTCAAAATCTCAGGACAGCCGATGATGGAAGGACGACGTCTGGAGTCAGTCTACGTGATGTCAGCAGAGTCAGCATATGTAGACAAGACAAGAAGGAGCGATACAGCAGATTTATGGCACATGCGGTTAGGTCATGTTAGTTATTCCAAGCTAAGTATGATGATGAAGAAGTCGATGCTTAAGGGACTTCCTCAGCTTGACATAAGAACAGACACAGTTTGTGCAGGATGCCAATATGGTAAAGCACACCAATTGCCATACGAGGAGTCAAAGTTTAAAGCAAAAGAACCATTAGAGTTAGTTCACTCTGATGTATTTGGGCCCGTTAAGCAACCATCAATTAGTGGAATGCGGTACATGGTGACGTTTATTGATGATTTCTCCAGGTATGTGTGGGTTTTCTTTATGAAAGAAAAGTCTGACACTTTCTCAAAGTTTAAAGAGTTCAAAGAGATAGTTGAAGGAGAAGTGGGAAAGAAGATATGTTGCTTGCGCACAGACAATGGAGGAGAATATAGCTCAGGCGAATTCTCTCAATACCTACGAGAATGCAACATACGTCATCAGTATACTTGTGTCAATACACCACAACAGAATGGTGTAGCAGAGAGAAAGAATCGGCATCTTGCAGAAATTTGTCGGAGTATGCTGCATGCAAAGAATGTACCCGGAAGATTTTGGGCCGAAGCTATGAGAACCGCAGCCCATGTGATCAACAAACTTCCTCAACCAAGGTTAGAGTTTGTTTCACCCTTTGAGAAATTGTGGAAAATGAAACCTTCAGTCAGCTACTTTCGAGTATTTGGTTGTGTATGTTATGTATTTGTTCCTGATCATTTACGTAGCAAGTTTGATAAGAAAGCAACTAGGTGTATCTTTGTGGGATACGACAACCAAAGGAAATGGTGGAAATGTTGTGATCCTACGAGTGGAAGATGTTACACTTCACGCAATGTGGTATTCGATGAAGCATCTTCCTGGTGGTCCTCAGAAAAGGAAGTGTTGTCAGATTCAAAAGAATTTGAAGACATGCTACAACAGAAAATGGGAGAGTATATTGTCCAACTTCAATCAACTTCAGATGAAGTAGAAGACCTATGTGATGATGACGATGACGAGCAAGTGTTAGTCCAGAGTCCTTGGCAAACTGGTGTGTATCAACCAGATGTTAGATCGAGTGAAGTGGAAGAACCATCTCCACAATCACAAATCCGAAGGACAACAAGAGCACGGAAGCCAAATCCCAAATATGCTAATGCAGCCATAGTGGAAGAACCAATTGCAACAGAACCTGAGACGTTTGAAGAAGCATCACAGAGTTCTGAGTGGATTATGGCTATGAAAGAAGAGATCACTGTGCTTGAGCAGAATCAGACTTGGGATCTAGTGCCAAAACCAAGAGATGTGAAACCCATATCCTGCAAGTGGGTTTACAAGATAAAACATCGTCCAGATGGGTCGATTGAAAGGTACAAGGCACGGTTGGTGGCTCGTGGTTTCTCTCAGAAGTATGAGCTAGACTATGATGAAACGTTTAGTCCGGTGGCAAGACTTACAACCGTACGAGTCCTACTTGCCCTTGCAGCCAACAAAGACTGGAACTTGTGGCAGATGGATGTGAAGAATGCATTCCTTCATGGAGAGCTAGATCGGGAAATCTACATGATTCAACCATTGGGATTTCAAAACCAAAATCATCCTGAGCATGTGTGTAAGCTGCGAAAGGCACTTTACGGATTGAAACAAGCACCTAGAGCATGGTATGGTAAGATTGCTGAATTTTTAACTCATAGTGGTTATTCAGTGACACCTGCAGATTCCAGCTTGTTTGTCAAAGCTAATGGAGGAAAGCTAGCTATCGTATTGATATATGTGGATGATTTAATCATAACTGGTGATTATGAGGCAGAAATTCTTCAAACCAAGGAGAATTTATCAGTTCGTTTCCAAATGAAAGAACTTGGACAACTCAAGCACTTTCTTGGTCTAGAGGTTGATCACATACAAGAAGGAATATTTCTCTGTCAACAAAAATATTCTAAAGATTTGCTAAAAAGGTTTGGAATGCTCGAGAGCAAGCCAATTTCAACACCGATGGAACCAAATGGCAAGATGTGTGCACTTGAAGGCAAAGACTTGGAAGATGCAACTATGTATCGACAATTGGTAGGTAGCCTGATCTACTTAATCTTGACTCGACCTGACATTTCTTATACAGTTGGTGTGATGAGTCGGTATATGCAAAATCCGAAGAAGCCTCATTTAGAAGCAGTTCGACGAATACTGAGATATGTGAAAAGTACAATAGATTATGGTCTTTTGTACAAGAAAGGTGAAGACTGTAAGTTAGTTGGTTATTGTGATGCTGACTATGCAGGAGATCATGACACCAGGAGATCAACAACTGGGTACATGTTTAAACTTGGTTCTGGAACAATTTCTTGGTGCAGTAAGAGACAACCAACGGTACCGAAGCTGAGTATCGAGCAGCAGCAATGGCAGCTCAAGAGTGTACGTGGCTGATACAACTAATGAGTGATCTACATCAACCAGTAGATTATGCAGTTCCGTTGTATTGCGACAACCAGTCAGCAATTCGTTTGGCAGAAAATCCAGTCTTTCACGCAAGAACCAAACATATAGAAGTGCATTATCACTTTATCAGAGAAAAGGTTCTACAAGAAGAGATTGAGATGAAGCAGATCAAGACAGATGATCAAATGGCAGATTTATTCACAAAAGGTTTGAGTATCAACAAATTTGAAATGTTTCGTCGTCAACTCAACATGGTGCAAAGAGGAAGAGCTGGTATTGAGGGGGAGTGTTAAATTGTCCAATACCAGCCCAAGGAAAAATAAAAGCCTAACAATGTGTGGTTGCAATTGTGTGGTTTAATGTGTGGTTGTAATT
Source organism: Fremontodendron californicum (assembly GCA_030761205.1). Lineage (NCBI taxonomy): Eukaryota > Viridiplantae > Streptophyta > Magnoliopsida > Malvales > Malvaceae > Fremontodendron > Fremontodendron californicum. The sequence continues at coordinate 34,359,375 of JAULJL010000005.1, forward strand.
GTGTGGTTTAATGTGTGGTTGTAGTTGTGTGGTTTAATGTGTGGTTGTAATTGTGTGGTTTAATGTGTGGTTGTAGTTGTGTGGTTTAATGTGTGGTTGTAGTTGTGTGGTTTAATGTGTGGTTGTAGTTGTGTGATTTAAATGTGTGGTTGTTATTAAACAACAATGGGTGGTTGTAATTTATTTAGATTTTATATTTGTGTGGCTTGTGTTTGTCTTGGTATTGTATAAATACCCCCCTCCCTTGCATTTGTAAATCATCAAGTAGTAAGCTTCAATAAGCAATAAAAGTTCTAAGTTTTCCTAAAGAGTTCTTCTCTAAAGAGTGTAGTCTAGAGTGAAGTGTGAGCATTTGTGAGTTTTCCTAAAATCTAAACTTTCTTCTTTGAGTGGTAAAATTAGAGTTATCTACTCTAAGCTTTTCTCAACATCAACTATGGTGGCATGGGTTTTAAGGATTCTGAGGCTTTTAACTTAGCTCTCTTAATCGAGCAATGTTGAAGATTGGTTCACAACAAAAGTTCTTTGTGTTACAGAGTTTTGAAGGCTCGATATTTTTCAAATCACACTGTGGCTATTGTGGCGAAATCGAAACAAAAGCTTTCATGAAGGAGTTTGTAGTTTACCTTGAAGTATGGAGTTGGATGCAAAAGCTAAGGTGAAAGCATAATTCTAAATCGCGGATTTCGTTGTGTATGCGATTGCGGTGAGTATAAAAAAAATGGGAAACGTCTCAGCAATCGGTTTGGAACGCCCTCAAGATTTTTTTTTTTTTAAAAAGTAAATGATGATGGCTCTTTCAATACTAAGGACCATTGTGATGGGGGCTTGAATCGGCTTTTGAACTGCGGTTTACAAATCTAATTATAGAGTTCGCTTAGACATGTTTGTGGGAGTGGGATAGCATTATATCTAATATTTGGGATGTATAAGTCACTGTAATATAAGCTTGAAAAAATAAAATGTCGGGAGTCAAAAAAATTGGTGGAGATCTCTTTCAGATTCAGTTTATAATCCTTTTATTTTGAGTTAGAATGAATTTTATTTTCATAAAAAAAAAAAAACAATGTCTTTGTTTTGATATATCAATTATACTTTTATTTTTTCATATTTTAATTTATTTTGATAAATTTTTTACTTTATAATTAAAATTTTAAATCAATTATTAATTAAAAATTCACTTATTTATATTTTATAATTATAATTTAAAGATAATAAGCGTTGATATCATGTTACAAGAATACAAATGAATATGTGGTTCGGGTATGATGGTCTATATCCACGGGTAAAGATCCAATGGGCTACATTATTGATATTTTGAATTTTTTAAGTTTGTACAAGAGTGCCCTATTTATATAAAAGGTTCTCACCAATTTAAAAAATAACTAAACAAAAATATCGTATCGTAATCTCTAATATATCGTATCACGTAATCTTTAATATATCTAATTATATTTATTAGTTTAATAATATATATTTAAATTTATATAACAAATTTAAAAAAAAAAAATTGGATAAGTAAAATTCTATTTATCCCGAAAGCAAAGTTTGCTGCAATAACAACATCATGTTGCTAAGAGCAACATGTCCACCATTCTAGTTAGTAGCACTAAGTCCCCATGCTACGCAGAGCTGAGTGTGACATGATCATTAGAAATATTCCAAAGGCCTAACAACCTATCACGACCACGTTAAGAATCAAAATAAAGAGTTCTTGCACCTGCCTTGCTTGTCCCTCATGAAGCCTTTTGTTTCTTTCCTGCTAAAGAAGTAGATGTAGGCATTCCAAGCAATTCTCAGAATGACTAAGATCAAAGCCTTGCCTTTCAAATATTTGACTGCTCATGAAAAGACCTCCTACCAGGATCCTTGTGGTCTAGTGAGCTCACACGTCTGCAGTATCTTGCTCCACAGTTGCTTGGAGTACTCACAGTTGGAGAATAAGTGATCTCTGGTTTCCTCCCCCTCTGCACATAGCAGGCAGTCAAGAGTGACTGAGCAACCCCAGGAGTGCAGTCTGGCTCTGGTAAAAAGTCTATCCTGGACTGCAAGCCAAGCAATGAGTGAGTGTCTGGGAATGAAAAATGGACACCATACCAGCCTGTGCCAGTTCACTGTTTCCTGCTTATGTCTCAATTCGTTCCACACAAAGGTTGCTCTGTATCTAGTGCCAGGCTATTTCCAAACAATGGTGTCCCCTTGTTGGTGCATAAACTGAAGCACCAAGCTCCTCAGCTTCAACATTTTCTTCAAGTTCCAGCTGTATCTCTGAAGAAAAGGAAGTTGCATTAGGCTTTTCCCTTTTAAAATGTACTTTTCAATCCATGCCACCCATAATGATCCTGCCTGTGTGAGGACTAGCCAGAGGTTCTTTAGGATGCAAGCTTTATTCCAAGTGATTAAGTCCTTAAGTCCCAAACCCCCTTCAGACTTAGGATGACATATGGAATACAAGCTAACCCTAGCCCCACTTGCATTGCCCTACCCTTCTTTCTAGAAGAAAGCATTGCATAATTGAGTTATCTTCTTCACCACTTTTAATGGTAGCAAAAGGTTTCTACACCAAAAGTTCTGAATGCTGAAGATGACTGATTGTATTAGCTACAATCTACCTGCAAAGGAAAGGTGTTTGGCTGCCCAACTTTGTATCCGTTGAATGATTTTGTCCACTAGGGGGAGCAGTCCTTTTCACTCAATCGTTTGGTTGCTAATGGTACACCAAGGTACCTCACTGGTAGTGAGCCAAGTTTGAACCCTGTGCATTCAACAATGTTCTGCAGTTTAGCTTGGCAAATTCCAGAACTAAAAAGCTCAGTTTAGAGCTGTTCAACGGAAGACCCGAGAGTTGGTAATACAGCTCAAGGATCATGGTATAGCTTTAACAGAGTCTGCTGAGACTTTAGTAAAGACTAAAAGGTCATCAGTGAAGCAAAGATATGTAAGTTTTATCTTCTTACACTTGGGGTGGAAAGCAAACACCCTGAGGGAAGCAGCCATATTCAGAAGCCCATAAAGCACATTCAAGGCTATGACAAATAGAAAAGGAAAGATGGGATCTCCCTGTCTAACACCTTGGCTCCAGAAAAATAACCAACTAATCCTCCATTGAGAGAAACAGAGAATTTAAGTGATGTGATACAGGCCTTGATCCACTCGACATACCCTGCAAGAAAACCAAGCACCAGCAAAACCCGCAAGTTGAAATTCCAATCCAGAGAATTGAAAGCTTTCTTGAGATCCACCTTGATGGTACATCTAGGAGACAAGTTCCTATGATATCCATTCACCAGTTTTTGATCCATAAGAACATTATCCACTAAGCTCTTGCCTTCAATAAATGCACTTTGATTGCTGGCTATGAGACTAGGCAAACACTTCTTCATTATGTTAGAAAGAATCTTGGTAATGCATTTATAAATGATTAAGCAGTAGGAAATAGGTCGAAAATCTGACATATGCCTTGGGTTGGGGACCTTAGGAACCAGGGAAATGATTGAAGAGTTAAATGTTGGTAACATGCTGCCTATGTTGAAAAAATGTTGGACTGCTTCCACCACATCTGCTCCTACAATGCTCCAGGTGCTTTTAAAGAACTGAGCAGAAAAGCCATCAGGACCAGGTGCCTTATTACCGTTCATGGCAATCAAATTATTTTGGATCTCCTCCGGGGTGATCTGGGCTACTAAAATAGCCTGAAGATCAGCTGGGATGGTTATCTGCAAGAGTTCCCTCAACAAATTATCTGGGAACTTAGTGACACTAGGATCCGAGGTGCCAATAGATTGCTTAAAAACTGAATAGCTTCAGTAGAGATTTGATCAAGCGTTTCCAACTTGTTACCTACTGCATCATAAAAAATCTTGATTGAATAACTTTTTTTGCTTGACAACCACTTGCTTGTGAAAGAATGTTGTATTCTGATCCCCTTTCTTTACCCATTGCACTCTAGACTTCTGCAAATAGAACTTCTCTTCTGTAGCCAAGAGCTCTGAGAGATCCTTGGCGACCTGTCTCTCAGTCCTTACAAGCTCATTTGTTGGTTGGGACAGAAGCTGGAGTTGCAGGTGTTCCAGCTCAACCCTCTTTGCCATTACCTTATTTGAGATTTGACTGAAGTATGTTCTGTTGAAGTCCTTTAGTGCAGCTTTCAGCCTTTTAAGTTTGCTGTGAAGTCTCAGCATAGGGTTACCCTCCACTGGTAAAGGCCATGAATCCTCAACTGCTTTGGTGAAATTTGGATGACCAATCCAAAAATTAAAGAATTTAAAAAGCTTGGGGGGTGAAAACTCAGTGGTTTTAAGCCTAATAAATCCTGGGCAATGGTCAGATAGCTCAGGAGCAAGGAATTCCACAGTGGAGCTAGCAAAGCAAATGTGCCGTCTAGGATTGATAAAGATCCTATCTAGTTTCCTAGAAAAAAAAGTCATCTGGCCTGTTGTTACACCAAGTGTAAAGAGGCCCTAAGAAAGGATGATCAAGTAAGTCCAAGCTTGCTTGACAGTTCAGAAATTCTCTCATTTCAGTAGTCATGACTTGAGAGCCATCAAAGTCAGAGCTTTCTCTAGGGTAGTTTATGACATTGAAGTCACCTACCACCATCTATGGGCTACCACCAATTCTTCTTGAAACAGACTGCAGCCTAAACCATAGGGATCTCCTATCCACTGCACCATTACTACCATAAACAGCAGAGAGAAACAGTAGTTGACCATCCAATGTGAAGGAACAAGTAAGGACTTGGTCAGTGGCATCAACCAGATTCACCTGCCAATGACTTCTCCACAGGATCCAAATTCTACCATTATAGGCATGGCTATAGTTATGTATCATTCCCCAGCCAGCAAAGTTTTTATCAACAATGGGTTGAACATTTTCTTCTTTAACCCTAGTTTCCAACAAGCATAAAACATCAATCTTGAGCCTGTTTATTCGATCAACTACTCTACACTACTTAGTAGGGTCATTGAACTCCCTAACATTCCAAATTAAGAGGTTCATTGGGTAGAGGAGGAAGATTGACCTCCATAAACAGGCTTACCTGCTTTTACTGGCTTGTTACTAGCTTTGGCTGTGTGATTTCTCTTTTTTGGTTTCAGCTGTATCATCAGCTCTGCCACACCAGCAGCTGCTGATTTTCTTAGGTGATGTAAGTAGCCCATCCTCATTTCCTTCCTCATAATCATGCCCTAAAGCAGTGTTCAGAAACTCAAATCTGTTGGCTTATGACATTGCTTGTTTCCCCTTGGAAGGCAGGGGAGTGTCATTTTTTGAAGTCAACCAAGGTTCCTTCATGGTTACAACCTCATTAGTGTGTGGTTCTAGCATAGGAGCCACACTTGGCTCTGCCACAAAAGCTTCATCTGTCTTTGTTCTTTCCTTGGGCATCCATTTTTGAGTCATTGATGGTTTTTCTGGACATTGCTTCTCATCATGACCAAATATCTTGCAATGTGGACATTTTGGAAGGATCCACGTCACCTCAACTGTCACTTCTACTATAACTCCATTACCTAGCTCCACTTCAACAGCATTAGATAACTTTGTTTCCACATCAATCTCAACACAGAGTTTTGCAAATTCCAACTTCTGTTAAAGACTAGTGACCTCAACTGTCCCAACGCACTTGCAATATAACTAAGACCAGTCTTTGAATAAAGCTCCAGTGGAATATTCCCCAACCTGATCCAAACACGACTTTCTTCATGTCAAATTCCAGGGTTTGAAGTCCAGGTTCCCATTTACGAACCACTATAGCTTTATTCCGAATATGCTAAGGACTAGATTCAACAACCCAATCTCTGGTTCTCTGGTTCGGGAACTGGATAAGGTAGAGCTTAGGTCCAGTAGATTTAATCACTATTGCTCCTTCTCTTCCCCATAACAGATTCGCCATTCTTTAGAACTAACTAAAATTAGGGGCTTTCCCAAGGAATTGAGCCACTACTGAGTTATTCCATTGATTGGAACCCTCATCAAGAAATTCCTTAAGGGGTTTTACAAAGCACCTTCCATTTCGCTCATAAGGAGGAAAGATTTGTAAATTCTGATCCAAATTGGAGGAGAACAGAGATCTCCAGTCCGCGTAAGAGGCAGAACCATCGGTAACCGTTTTTTCCCCTTCTCCACAACTCCGTTTCGCACCTTGCCCTTCCCCATCTCCATTAATGCTATTCACGTTCAGAGGAAGGAATGCAACATCAGGCTGCAGCTCCAACGAAGTCTCGGACACCATTGGAACTTGTGATTCAGAGCTACTCACCAAGTTAAGATCCACCATTGCTTCCAAGTTGAAAGGAGGCACGCCAATCCACTACTTGGAATTTAGCGAAAGAACTGGAAATAAATAAAGATTCTTCTAAAAATCGAACAATTTGAGAAGGAATCGAGCAGAAATCAAGAAAATCAAGCAAAATTGAGTGAGAAATTTGGATTCACGAGACTCACGTTAGACCTGCTAACATGAGCCGAGAGAATCTGGAAGTAGAGCCGAGAGAATCTGGAAGTCGAGAGAAATTTATCAAGAGAATCTGGAAGCCGTGACCTTGATATAACAAAATTAATTGTTCAAAACAGTATTAATAAAAAAAAAAAAAAAAAAAAAAAAAAACGTAATTATCATAGTATAAACAAAAAGAGATACTCTTTCACTTCCATCTAATTATATATATATATATATATATATATATATATATAAAATAGAGATTACAGTTATAAATATTTGGATTTGAATTTTTAATATATTAAATGCGATATCAGTCACCTGCTACGCAGTCAGAGCCGCAGCCTCCGCTGCTGCTGTCGCTAAAAAATGCTTTATGAAGCTGAGTATGATCAACGTTATCGATTATCATCATACCATATAATCTGTATTGTGGCTGCAACAATCTTGGCGATTATAATATTTATGTTCGTCATGATGATACATTGCTCGCTTTTGGAACCTAAACTCCCTCGCTTCCTAGTCGACTCAGCTTCCTTCTCCAAACTCAATTTCACAACCTCCACCCTAACCGCCACCTGCCTCGTTTCTCTTCATGTTATTAACCCTAAACCCTAACCCCAAACACTCCATCTCTTACGACCGACTCCATGCCGCAGTATCCCCAGGTGGTGCTTCAATGCCGCCACTCGACGTGACTCGGGTGCCTCCTTTTTCACCAAGAGAGACATGGCGAGTCGATCATCCGGTTCCAGTTCGAGTTGGTGAAGAAGTGGTGAGGGGGCATAACGAGCGATGCAGGGGCTCGTGGGTACGTGAATTTAGGGGTTGGGATCAAAGCCCAGGCTGAGTTTGAGGGGAAGAAGTGTTGTTGCAACTCAAGGCCCTCCAATTTGAAGGTCTATTGTAACCCAGTAAGGTTTGGGCTTTCGAGTCATAATGGCAATTTATTTTTCTTCTGAATTTGGAGAAGGGGATTCTAACACTTTTCTTTGATTATAATTGCAATAATCATAAAGTCAAATGCTCCGATGTTTTTATTATAAATTAATTGGAATATTATGGATAATTTTTAGTAGTTTGTCCATGAATTAAGTATATTAAACATATTCTAGGTTCTATTTTTGTTATATTATATTAATTAATGTTTTATCTTTATCTTTATGTTTATGTGTATCTGTTCCCTCTCGATTGCTTGACGCGTTGATATATAATTTTTTATTTTATTTTTGTAGAATTTAACTAGTTAATTAACATGTATATTCTAAATTACTTTTTGGTACAATATTTGTTCCTATATATCCAAGTGATACAAGTGTTCTAGTGAAATCTAAGTGATATAATGGCATTGGGGGATCCTAAATTTCTCAGCTTAAAAAAATTCCTAAAAGACCCATAGGAACTAAATATTAACTTTTTTGCCGTGCTGAATCAAGCCTATTCTTTAAGGATGGTAGTCGAAAAGATGGGGGTTTAAAGTGATTGTATTCTACTTATAACTAAATGGATTTCAAGATTTTTAGATTATTCCTTGATTGGTGATAACTCTATAGCAAAGGTTTGAGGGTAAAAGAAAAAACTTGGGTTGACTCGGCTTTTATATAAAGAAGTCACCAACAATGTTTCGTACTGATAAGATTTATGGTCAAATGGATTTCATTGTCAATGTATCAGCTTGGGGGCAATTTGAGGTTGGTCACGATTGCTTGGATTGCTTTTTTCAGGGGCAGAGAGTCTTGTTTATATTTGAAATAATGGTAAATTTTGTGCTAGCTAGATCAGTAAGACATGATACTTTGTAGTTTGGAAAATCGATTTAATTTTCTAGATTTTGCTGATATCTTTCAGAAGGACTAAATTTTGTAATCATTGATTTTACTTGATTCGATTGCAAATTTGGCATTGTTTCATCTGAAATGGTCTTAAGATATATTAGGGTCTTTAGAAGTGTTGATGTCTTTAAGGAGCTGTTGAATGCTTGTGAGTTTGACAAGTGTAAAATAGGTATGTGCCGAAAAAGGTATCGCCACATGTCCTACATGTAGAGGCTTTGGGGAGCTCTGGGCATGACTAGAAGACTGTTAATGTCCCTACTCCCTCCTATTTCATTGCTTTCGAGTAGTAACCATTAGTTGGGACTTGGGACATAGGATTCAAGATGTTTTTAGACGGATTAAAGAGAACTCAAAACTTAGTTTCTGCTAACCTAATATTGTTCCCTCTATCATTGCTAATCTGATTATCCTTTGGTTTTTAATAAATGAATTAAATGTGAGCCTTTATACAGTTCAATTGACAAGATGCAAGTATTCTAAAAACAGAGGAAGCCAAATGAAAGAGAACAATGAATTTTGAGCATACCCATCAGAAATAGACATAGCAATGCAGCCGGTTGATTCAGCCTCTCTTTTTCTCTTCTTTTGGATCACAAATCCCTTTAATTTTTCTCTTTTCTTCCCTTCCTTTTTTAATGTCTGATTGCTTATTATATGATTGATGATTTAGAATGGCCATATATTCCATAGACACGGCATTTAAGACTTAATTTCATTTTAACTCATCTTTCTTCATCTTCCATCATTATCACTTATCGTCAGCATCATAACTTTGTTGAATTCCAGCGACTGTCCTTTCTCATGCCCTGTTTCAAGTTAAGGAATTCAAGATTTGATATAGATTCTTGTTGTAAATTTTGCCTATATTCTTCATCCAGCTTCCTTAGTAGAAAAATTTTGGATCATTGAACTCAAATTTCAATCCAGTTTGATATTTTCTAGAGTGGGTTTTTACTGTTTGTAATTACCATGGAAGATTGTCTATTCTTGTACATGAAAAAAAAAAAAAAAAAAAAAAAACAGGTTTCCATCTTGGAAATCACCAAAACTATATGAACCCAGAATCAAAATGTTGAGCCTTTGGGTTTTTGGGTAGGATAAGCTTTAAAATAGACACGTTAGATGCACTAATTTGTGTCATGGTGATGGTGATGCAAGTGGGAAAGAACATGACAAAGGCGAATTGCTCTGGCCTTTTAACTTTTATAGGACCCTATATCCCTACTTACACTATGAAGAACGTGATATGAAAAATGATAAGATTCCTGATTGTGATAAGAGGGACCACTGCGCATGTACTCCAGTTTGAACCCTGCCAAGACCTGATAGGAAAATGCGAAAGAGATTAGAGTGTTAAATCATTGATCCCAAATTCCAAATCAACAAAAACATAAGACAATCTCTCTTTGTTCCCTTTTTTTAGCTATATATAATCTCTATCCTCTATTAATTATTGAATAATTGTTAAGATTAGCAATTAATCTGATTAAGATAAATCTGATCTGTGTCAAATGGGGGATTACCCAAAGTTGATTTTTCTTCTTCCTGGCCTTGTTTTTGTTCAGTTGTCTGCTTCTATTTGTATTGGCAGCAGGCCATCCTCTGCCATTTCTGCTAGTGGGTAGGGAAAAGAAACAAGCGATGAATGCTTTGATTGCCATGGCAGACCTCATAACGTTTCATTTGACAACAAAATTTGCCCAATAATTTATTTACTAAGTTCTTCTTTCATGTGTATCAACACACATCTTCATTCATGATTGATTTTGGAACTCTTTTTTGTCTTTGATTTTTTTTTCTTTTTCAGTACAAAATCCAAGTTATTGGTAGGTTAATAGGTTGTCTGTCAACAAATTAATGAGAAGCTTCCTGCAATGTGGCACTGGCACCATGTGAAAATTTGCATTTTGAATGGAGCAATAAATTAAAGAAAAAAAAATAATAATTACTTTAACTCTATTTTTGTACTTGCACCTGCAAATTAAGATGCCGACTCTCCCAATTGCTATTATTTACATGTGTCCACACTGAATTCCGCGTTTGGAATTGCTTTATCATCTGGAAAAAAAAAATGTCTTCAATTTTGGAAGCCTTATCATTACTCATATGGTACTGCATTGCAACTTTTTAGACATTTACCGGCAATGCAGCATAGAAAATTTGGGTTTTCCTCCTTTTATATTTAATATCTTCTGATTATCAACATTCTTACATTGCTTCGTATCCCCCTTAGCAAATAGCAATCCTCTTCCCTTAAATTGGTCTTTTCTTTTTAATCATATTGATGGAAACAACCAAATGATTCTGGACCTCAATTTACCACTACTTGTCTCACTTCTTTTATGCTCAAAGTTATGAATTAGTGCTTAATCACTTCACTTTAGAGTTTAGGGAAGAAAAAACAATTTCTTTTATTATTTCCCCACTTTTCTAGTTTGGAGTTTTCTGCCACAAGAATTCCCTTTCAATCAAGAGTTCCTTCCCTTTGATTCTATTTTCCACTTTTTCAGTTTTGTCAAGCAATTCTTGAAAATTAACGGTCTAATTGGGCGTGTATTATACGCTCTGAAAATGGTGATTATATGAAAGAAGTAGTAAAAAAACAAAAAGAAAGAAAGGGAGATAAAAATAATGTAAAGAAAAGAGTTTGGAAAAAAAAAATACCACAAAAATCAAAGGAGAATTAAGACTTTTTAGAGGTTCAAAGAAGATTTGTGGTAGGTACTTTGTATAAACAACAACTTAAGGGATGGGAATCAGCTTAAATCTCAGTGCTCAAAAGCTGACTTTTGGGGATCCTACTAAGAACTTGTTTAGTATTACTAATAAAAAAAGTTGGGTTAAAAAAAAATTGAGTTAAAAAAAATATATATGTTTAAAAAATATTGTAAAAAATTATGGTTTAAATTTTTTTAAGTGTTTAGTATTGTTGTGAAAAAGTATTGTGGAGAATTGAAATGTCAAAAATATATGTTTAAAATAATAAAAGTGTAGAAATATGAGGATAATAAAGTCATTTATTCGAAAACCAGTTTTTAAAGCTCAAAAATTATTTTTTTTTTACTTTTTGATTTGACTTTTCAAATCATGATTTCAACAATAAAAACTAATTTTTTTACCTATTTAACATTACGTTTACGGTGAAAAATAACTTTTGATTTCAAAAATTATCCTAAAAATAATGCTAAACAAGTCTTTAAGTACTATCCCTATGAACAAAGGCACATTGAACCTACAAAATGTTCTAAGGGGATATCCTTGGCATTTTTTGTTGTTGCGATTTTTCACTTATAAAAATAATTCATCAGATGTTTTTATCAAGGATAAATATTGAGTTTATCCTAATAATTTATTTTAAATTATAATTAATTATTTGATGAAAAGGACAAAAAAAAGCTTGAGGTCTTCAATTGGGATACAACAGTATGCATAAGTCACAAAAGTTTTGTGAAACTATTATTATCTCTGAGTCCACTAAGGGGTTTTCATGTTATTTCGATTTCTAAAAATCATGCTTAAACATGCTAAAATTATTTATTATGTCTCTGATTTTAATAATCTCTTTTTTTTTTTTGTATAATTTATGAAAAGTTAATGTTAGATATAGAAAATCATGTAATTAGAATTTGATTTTTTCACGGTACGATGCTTATATGTGGTTATTTATATTTGGAAATTTTGAGTTTTATATGATGCATATTTATGGGGAAAAAAAATGAAACCTTAACTGTTTGATTCGAGATTTTTGATGCATGATTTATATATCATTAGAATCCTTGTCCAATAAGCTTTCAACGGTATATTAATTGTATTTTTAAATTGTATATGGAAAGATTTTAACATTTGAAAATTAGAGATTAAATTGAAATAAAATAAAATCTTAAAGTTGAAGATGATCTGCGATCAAAACCTGATCCACTTTCGCGATCGTATCCGATCGACGTGCCGGCCACTGCAACGGCCTCCACTCACTGTGAAAATATTTTTGGCACGTGAGAGTTTGCGACCGTGGAAAGATGACGAGTAGCTTGCACGCGCAACCTCAACAACTGAATGCACTTTTAAACCTTTTAATTCATTAGCAAGACACAGAGAGAAAAGACAAAGTTTGAAGTTTCAAATCAAGTTGGAATTTTCCTCTTTTTCTGGTGGCCTAAAATAGTTAAATGATTTATACACAACAAGATAAAATATTTTGATTGTCTAACTATAAATTCACAAATTAAATACTAGTAATTTTATCCTGAATTTCGACTATCTAATTATTCAGAAAAAATATATAATATTATAGATATTTAAACGTTTGGGTGGTAGCGGAGGCCAGGGAGCAGAAAGAAAGAGAAAGAGTGTATATTCTGGAACCTCAAAAAACAAAAAGCAAAAGTCGGTAGGCCGAGCTGGAAGAAGCTTCCCTATCATGATACGCGGGTCCAGGAATCCAATCAAAATTAATCGCATCCAACGGTGATTAAAGCACTTGCTATTATTTTACTTTACTAACTCTTTTGATTAAGGATTGATTGTTGAATGTTGATATAAAGCCAAAGCTCAATAATTCATAAAGTCACTAATCTTTTTTGATCATATGAAATCCCAAATGACTTAAACTTTACTCTTTTTATTATTATTATTATTGGTTTTTTTTTTCTCTTACCTTTTGTGGGTTTCTAAGTTTGATTAACAAAAAAGTGAGCTCCCCTTTCTTGACTTGGCATTGCACAATTAAGGGTTACTTATAAGTTATAAAGTCTTTGTAGAATTTGTTACTAAATTATTGCAACAACTTTTTTTTTTTTCCTTTTAATCAATAAGATATATAAAATCCAAATCTTCAATGTTCAAAATTATCTGTTATTGTTCATTTCAATAACTTGTTATAACATACTTTAATTACTTTAATATATTTTCACCATTGTAATTACTTTTAAAAAAAAAATTGATTGTTGATTTGTCATTAACGAAAAATGAAATTAAAAAAAAAAAAAAAAGAATGATTAAATTTCGTTATGTAACTTATAAACATGCATGACAATTGACAAAAGCCCTTGTTTTATGGCAAATTGAAATAGAAAAGAAAATATAAATTGAAATTGAAATACTACCAAAGAAGGATAATAACCCAAAGGACTGAGACCAATCATTTAAAATGTGTCTTTTGAAGCTGTAGTCTTTTTTTTTTTTTTTTCATGAAAATCAATTCAAACACTTTTTTCCATCATACAAAAGTAGTAACACATAATTGGTTTCTTGCTTAAATATTTGTAGTAGTTTGACAAGCTTAGCTTGTTAAATCAAAAGAACATGATTTTCCACGGAACATTTGTATTACCAATTCACCATCCATGAGTCTTCATATTATACTTATCTTTTTTTCTACTTTTACATAATAGAAACGAAATTAAAATACTATCATATTATATATATATATATTAATATATCATAAAAGATATATGTCATCGTAATATTAATCCCGTTTATAAAATTTTAAAAATTCATTGACAATATATGAAATAAGTTCTCTAAATAATATATACAAGATCAAACTTCATATATATTGATCATGCACGTCAACTAATTTATACCTAATAAAATTTCTATCTAATTATTCTAAAAAAGTGAGATTAATTATTTCTTTATTATAAAATTAAATAAAAATTAATACTAATACTTATTATTTAAGCATACATCTTAAATTTGACCCATAACGTTCTTTCTTTATATTATATATAAAAAATTAACACTTTTTTCTTAGCACTCCCTTAAGTACACTACACTAGTGCTATAATATAAATACAATTTTGATTAATTTCTCTTCCACTACACCCAAAAAAGAAAAAACTGCATTTTTTATTTTATATAAATACAAATACACCCAACACGTTCATTTCATTATACAAACAAAAGCACTCTCTTTTTTCTCTTCTTCGTCTTCCTCCTCCCTTTTTCTAAAACCCAATTTTCTCACATTAAAATTAAACAAACTCTCACCCAACTTGGTTTTCACTCACACTTTCTATCTATCATGTCGACCAAGGATTGTGGCAACCACGGCAAAGGCCGCCGGAAATTGTTCCGAAGAGTCATCGCTTCCATTCTAGTCTTCCTCCTGATTGTTCTCATCACAATCCTTCTCATTTGGGCAATCCTTCATCCCAGAAAACCCAGGTTCATCCTACAAGACACCACCGTCTACGGTTTCAACGCCTCGACCCCGAATTTCCTCACTTCCAATTTCCAAGTCACCGTATCTTCTCGAAACCCGAATGACAGAATAGGGATTTACTACGACAGGCTCGTCATCTACGCCACGTACAGGAACCAACAAATCACCCTCCGGACAGCGATCCCTCCAACTTACCAGAGTGACAAGGAGATCAATGTTTGGTCGCCTTTCATCTACGGCAACATGGTCCCTATCGCTCCAGACTTCTCCGTGGCTTTGGGTTCCGAACAAGCTGCCGGGTCGGTTTTCCTGGTGATCAAGATTGATGGACGGGTGAGATGGAAAGTTGGGACCTTCGTTTCAGGCAGGTATCATCTTAACGTTAGATGTCCGGCTTATGTTACTTTCGGGAGCAAAAGTAACGGCGTTGCTGTCGGAGAAAACGCTGTTAAGTTTCAGTTCGTGACTAGATGCAGCGTTAGTGTGTGAAGAACTGAAGAAGAGGCAACTAACGCCGTTAAATATATCGTTTGTTTATCTCTATCTTAATCTCTCCCTCGTTTTTTACTTGACGCCGTTAGTATTTTTAATTTTTTTTTATAAGGGGAGGAAATTGTACATTTTGCTATAAAATAAATGGAGAAAAAAATTTGAAAGGAGAGACAGATAGCAAAATCTACAATTAAATATGTGAATAAGTTGTAGAGATTTTTATTTTCTAAAAAAAATAAAAAAAAATTGCGTGATTAATAAAAATTAATTTTCAATAGATAGTAATTGAGCAATTAGTGGAGGTTGTGCTGTCTATTTCATTTAGAAATGACTTTTCTTTTCTTTTTTCTTTTCAAATATTGCTTACTTGTTGTTTGCTCTTCATTTCATTTCTTTTTCGTTCTTTTTTAATTCTTGGATCTTTAAATTTTATTTTTCCTAAGAAAAAAGAAAATATTTTCAACCTTAAATAGGGTGTCGGTTCTATATACTAATATGAGTATAATTTTTTTTTTTGGTTTTCTTTAAAATTTATTTCATTAAAAAAAATTAAAAAGTTAATTTAATTTAACTTAACTTAATTTTTCCATCAAAATCAAGTCTAGAAAAAAATGTAGCCATCAATTAAGGTAGTGGGTCGTTTTAAAACGGGTCGCCTAAATCAAGTTATAGTTGACATACAATAAATAAGAAACAAGAAAAGGATGCCAACAAGCTCCTAGCCGAGTGGTCAAGGGCATGATGTCTTGGGTTCAAACCCAAGCAATCTCTCCCCTTACCCAATTATAAAAAAAAAACAAGAAAAGGATGGGTTGAAGCTGTCGTATTTGTTGTATGTGTCATATATTTGAATTTAATCTTCTTATTTTTTCCTTTATAGTTTTACCCAATCTTTTATATATATATATATATATATATAATTAATTAATTTAACCCAATCTTTCCTTTGTTGTATGTGTTGTATGTGTCGTATTTGTTGTATGTGTCATATATGGATAAGAACTAGAATTGTGATATTTTTAATTTTTCATTGAGGTGTATACAAATTGTTTGAAATATTTATACAACACCAATAGCCAATGCCAAATGCAATTCAAATTTTTTTTATTAGGAAAAAAAAGAGTTTAAAATACACTAAAAAAATTGCCATCACCTAACCAACATGGAGAAAAGGCAATAAAATAGTCATTGAATTAATGGGACGAAACTGTTGTTTTTGGACAACATCAAATGGTTGTGGTGACTTGTCTTCAAATAGGAAAAGGTTTAATCTTCACCTAATGTTACTAGGAAGAGGGTTAGTCAAGTACTAAAATTTAGCATTAGTAGAAGAAGAAAGGTGTTAGTTTAATTAGTTGATAAATTTTTTTTTTTAACTGACATTTGTTAAAAAAAAAATTGAGATCAAACTTGTTTTCACTGTCACTAACATATAGATTAATGATTAACAGATAATTGAGATCAAATTTTGATTTATAGGATTAACTAAAGAAAGGAAAATAGTAGTGGCAGATAATGTGGAGGAATTAGAACGGAACTAAGCTTGAATTATTGGGAAATTTGTGTTGGTATTAGATATGTCTATGGCTGGATTGATCAGTTGCGAATAAGAAAATTGTATTTGTTCAAGGTTTGATTTGGTTTATGGAAAATTAAAAATCCATTTTCATCATTTAAAATATAATAAAATATTAATAAATAAATTTTATATTAAATTTTATATATTTTATAATTAAATATAAATATTTTATTAATTAAATAACAATTTAAATCGAATGAAATCGATCTAAATTTAAAATATTTTATTTCAAGCATTATTCAATTAAAATCTGATCTGTTTTATACCGATCTAGTTGGTATATGTTTAGGAAGGAGGAGTTTTGTCTTTTCCAACATGGAATTGGAGTTGTGGTCCTTTTCACTCAACACCGGCTCTCTACCTAATAATAATGGCGTGTTAGAAAAGGACTTTTGTAATTGTCTACTCTCAAAATCAGTCCTTATCTTCCTAACTTTAATTTAATTTAAAATTTCATCCCACCCAACACATGTTTTTTTTTTTTTTTTGATAGAAAACTCTCTTTTATTCATTCATAAATAACCATTTGCTTCAGTTACTACAATATTGTTTATGAAAAAAGGAATCTCCTCTATCCAATACATATCATCAGTAACCCCAAGTCCATATTTAGCCAAACCATGTGCAGCCTCATTAGCAGTACGCCTGGTATGTGAAAAACAACAAAAGTCAAACTCTCTTTATTTAAGTCTAGCCTCTTCTATAATCGGTCCAATAGGGGAAAAATCATACTCTTTTGCCTGCAACTTCTTCATAACTCCCAAAGAGTCACCTTCAATCACCACCCTCTTAAACCCCATGTCTAATGCAAAATCAAGAGCTCGAGTTGCTGCATATGCTTCCACCTGAAAGGGGTCATCTATTCGATTCATTGTAGCAGCTAAAGCCCCCATGATTGCCCCGGTTTCATTGCGGATTATTACCCCAAGTCCACCCTTTCTCTGTCTCAAATCCAATGCGCCATCAAAATTGATTTTGTAAAACCCTTCTTTTGGTGGTTTCCAGATTTGTGGAGGCTTCTTACAAATTTATCTTTTCTGTGGCTGGGTCTGCGTGATCTCTTGAATATATTGTCTTACAAAGGTTGCTATCAGTGTCTCTACATATATTATTGGGAATTAGGGATAGTGTAATATATGTTGATAATTCGTAACTAAGTTCACAGCAATTTTGTTTTTGTTTTTTAACAACTTTTTTCACACCCTTTTTGCTTGTGTGTTGTCAAAATTATTGAACAAGTTCACACAAGAATAATCTGGGTTTGATTTAATCAGTACTCTCTTTTTAGTAGAGAGTAATTTAGCATTTAAATTGTTAATTGACAAAGATAATGTTAAATGAGTTTGTTTTTAATAATATTGATACTAAAATTTGTGTAATTACACAAATAAAATTAAGAGACTGTTACATATTTTATTTTTTTAATTATTTTAAATATATCTTAAAAGTATGTGATATTTTCTTAATTTTAATTGTAGAATCTAAAATTTTCAGTTAGAGGAGATGAGATAATTTCTCATATTAAATTGTTCAATAAAAGTTGCGAATTCAAATAAAGACACAAAAGATAAAACCATTTACTTCTTATGTCATTGTATCTATCTCTTCATTTCAACTGATTGTTTTTCAAAAATTAAAGATATGAGTCCAACAAAAAAAAAAAAAGAGTACAATTTGATGAGAATCCCTCCCACCGCCAATGTCTTGATGTACCAAAGGGCTTCTAAATATAGCAATATATAAAACCAAAAGGAGAGGGAGGTGCAGACTTTATTTGCATGTTTGCTGGGATGTGATGCCCATTTTTATGAGTCATCAGCCATGTGCGAGCAGAGATAATGGCGGGTTTGAATTGTTTAATGTCTAATTAAGGCTGTAAATGAATCGAACTTGAACGAATAAGTCTTTGTTCGTATTAGTTTATTTATTTTTGAGTTTGTTCGTGTCCGGTTCGTGTTCGTTAAGGATTTTCAAATTGTGTTCAAGCTCTGTTCGTTTAAAATTGATGTGTTCGTGAACATTAAATGAACATGTTCATGAACATATAATCGAACATGTTCGCGAACAATTAAAAATATGTTCATGAACAATAAATAAACAAATATAAAACAAATCAATTTTAAATTATTATTAAATATAAAATAATAAAATACAATTATAATTTAATTTAATTTATTACTAAATTATTAAATTTAAGTTATTAAATAATATTAATTATATTATAAATAAATAAAATACAAATACAAATAATAATAATATTATTATTAATTATATTATATTATAAACGAACATAAATGAGCTTTAAACAAACTAATAAACGAGCTTGAAACGAACTATAAACGAGTTTGTTCATGAACATAAACGAACCGAACACACATCTGTTCGAACTCAGTTCGTTTAATAAACGAACATTAAAATTGTGTTCATAATCGTTTATTTAGCTTAATAAATGAACATAAACAAACAAAAATCGAACTGTTCATGAACGATTCGTCGAACGCTCTGTTCGTTCACAGCCGTATGCCTAATCTGCCAATTTATTTAGGAATTTAAGGTCAATCACATGCAGTTCATGCAATGCCATCTTTGCAGAGTTGGCCCAACGACACCGAACTACCTCCTACCGACTCCTAGGCGGCTAAACCAGGCTTACGAATTGACCAAAGTTTAGCTTAAAGGAGGTTGGGGTTGAATTTATCTCTTCCTCTCTTTTAGACTCTTCAATAAATTCCCCAAAGATGTACCAAAATAAAAACTCAAATCCAATCTCATATTCAACCTTTATTAACAAATTAACTGAATGGAAGGGACATTATCTACATAATTTCTAAAATTTTATTGGTTTTTGCTCATGTCTTCTAATATTCCTACATAGTAAATAAATGCCTTTTTGCATTGACCTCCCTCTTTGTTGGAGAAATATAATGTCTTTACTTTTGATTTTTGTTGGGAAATGGAAGTTTAGAAATTGGAAGGCAAGGCAAATATTGGTGAAAGAGCTTAAAATAATTAAATTAAAGTCAAATTCAACAAGGAAGCCCAAATATAAATGATTAAATCTCTCTTATTTAAGTAAAGCAGTAAACTAAATTGGAAAAAAAAAAATTTAATTACACAAATATGTTAGCCTTCCTATATTGCATGGAGAAAGGAAAAAAGAAAAAAGAACTCGGAATATGGGACTGAAAGAAGTTGGAAAACAATTGATTTCCTTGTAATGTAACAGTGTTGTTGGGCTACGACACTCTTTTCTGAAATTGGGTTTGAGATGGCCTTACTATAGACTAGACTGAAAACCAATCCAACCGTAATAAGTTGATAAATTGAAATTCAGTTAGGCCCAAAAAACAAAAAAAAATTTCCAACTAAATACTAAGAGGGCGTTTGGTATGATGGAAAGTGATCACTTTCCATGGAAAGTGATCACTTTCCATGGAAAGTAATTGGTGGGAATGTGATTCTCATGTTTGGTATACTAAAAACTGTTTACTTTCCTGGGAATTTAACTTTCCTTGGAGAGTTACTTTCCCACAAGCATTGGAATGTGATTCCTATGAGAAGTGGTGGGAAAGTAACTTTTCCATGTAGTTGGAAAGTTAAAGATAACATTATTCTTTTTCTATTTGAGTTAAAATTATCAATTAAAATATTATTTTAAAATATTTCATACAAATATTTATTAATAATAAATATTATTGAAATATTTAAATAATATTTAATTTGCATTTTGCTTTTTAATTTTTTAATTACTTGAGAGTACCTTAAAAATTTATTATTAACAAACATTTTTTTATCATAAAAGTAACTCAAACTACCAATTGAAATATTATTTTTAAATATTTAGTACAAATATTTGTTAATAATAAATATCATTGAAATATTTAAATAATATTTAATTTTTATACAGCCTTTTAACTTTGAAACTACATAAAAGTAATTTAAAAATTTTATTATTAACAAATATTTTTTATCATAAAAATAACTCAAATTACCAATTAAAATATTATTTTTAAATATTTGGTACAAATATTTGTTAATAATAAATATCATTAAAATATTTAAATAATATTTAATTTGCATATAGTCTTTTAATTTTTTAACTACATGCGAGTAATTTCAAATTTTATTATTAACAAATATTTTTTATCATAAAAATAACTCAAATTACCAATTAAAATATTATTTTTAAATATTTAGTACAAATATTTGTCAATAATAAATATCATTAAAATATTTAAATAATATTTAATTTGCATCCAGCCTTTTAATTTTTTAACTACATGAGAGTAATTTCAAAATTTTATTATTAATAAATATTTTTTATCCTAAAAGTAACTCAAATTTAAAATATTATTTTTAAATATTTAGTATAAATATTTTTTTAATAATAAATATCATTGAAAAATTTTAAAATTAATAAAATTTATATTTTTTTATAAGGGTAATTTCGGAAATTATCATCACATTCTCAGGATTTTAATTAGCACTTTCCTATGTATACCAAACGCTGGAAAGTTACATTCCTAGGAATCACATTCCCAAGAATCACATTCTCAGGAATCACATTCCATGGAATGTGATTCCTGGGAAGGTACCAAACGCCCCCTAAAGGACAGAAACCAAAAGGGCCAGAAATCTCAATATCAAACAGCTGGGTATGGGCGTATGCCCAAAGTAATCAGTTCCGTATCGATGGACATATTGTTTTTTATTGATATTGATACTTATCGATATATTTTAGTGTACCATTTTCGGTTTATCAATATTTTTTAAATATTTTTATTATATCTATATATATAACCTATTTTCAATTTTTTTAATAAAATATATATTATAGATACATCCATTACATGCTTATATATGTTTTTATGCAAATATAAATTTTAAATATTTAATATCTAAAATTTTTAAACATCAAATAGGTAAAATAAATATTAAAAAATATAATAATTTATTATTAATAATGTTCACTAACCTAATTTAATGAACATGTTTTATTTTTAAATATAATTATTAAAAAAATAAAAATGATCATGACAAAAAAATATAAAAACTGGTTTAAAAAATCAAATAAGTGAATTTAAAAAAAAAATTAAAAGATCAAAATCTTGTACCAACTGGTACGGACTGGTACGTACCTGTATGGACCGATACGTATCTGTAAGGATCGGTATTGACCGGTACAGATCGGTATCTATCGGTACGGGTGGTACAGGACGAAATTACAATCAGAACGGAATTAAAAGTTGAATGTACCGATTTAGTTGAAAAGTGCGACGTTCCGGCCGGTACCACCAATACCGAAACGAAACGGACCACCATGGTATAGCCTCTAACTCTTCTACCATATTTGATATTTATCATTTAAAATTTCCAAAACTATGCATTTTTAGTATTATTCATGACGCTAAAATTTTCTTTCTCCCAGTAATTTTTGGTATCCCCTGCCAATTCAGCACATTTCCAACACTCTGGAAAACTATAGGCCTTTCTTTACTTTGTTTTAGCCAACGACCTTCGTTTACATGAATAGTATCTGAATTCATGGGTAAAAACTAACTAGTAAATACCGATATTTAGTTGGTTAGAATGATAAATAATTTTGATCGTCACGATGAGAATAAAGGTTCGAGTTTTGAGAATTATTGAAAGGCTTTATCATCACGTTTCTGGGCTTAAACAGAAATTAATCTTCCATCAACTATAAACTTAAAATGAAAAAATATATATATAAAATTTAACCTAATTAATTCATACACTAAATAAATTTTTACACTCAATTTTCTTACATTTTTCGTCATAACAAAAAATGACATAACAAATTTCTTTTTCTTTTCATTTGTTTTTTTTTTTTTAAAGCAAGCCATGTTTCTTTGAATATTACAAGTCCTGGGTGTTAGCAGTTAGTATCCAAATCACTTAGAGGGTGTTTGATATGAGATGATCATTCTAAGATCTGCATCCAACAATTACATTATTCTATTTGTTAGCAATTTAAAAATCTTACGTGGCAGTAATCTTAAATCACTAAGGTGATAAGATCACTGTCTTAAGGAGTGATTTGATTCCCATCCAAAAAGGATGAGAAGTTTTATCACTGCAAAAAAGTAATTTTTTATGTTATTTTATTATTAATTTGTCTTGATAATAGCGAGAAAAAAAGTGTTAAAATTGCTAATTAATCTTAAGAGTAGACCTCTAAACTTGATAATAAATTTGTGACTTTTGTGTTTTAAAGTGATGATAGCAGTAAGTTTGTTGTCTTATAATTTTTGTATTCTATCTTTATTATTGTATAAGTTTTTGTATATTTTATCCTGAAATATTTTTTGAAAAGCAAAAATTTGTACACTAAAAAAAGATTAGTGAAAAAATGTTTATGTAAGAAAAAAAAAAGTAAAATTTATGTTTTCCTTTTTAAGGTTATTTTGAATATTTTATACTCGGAGATTTTTTTTCTTATAATACCAAATATTGTGATTAATATCATTAGTGGTTTATAATGTTATATCAAACATGATAATATAAAATTACTAGTGATCAATTCACTTTATTAATTTTATCACCATGATAATTAAATCACTAAGGTAATCTTAGAAATATACCAAACGTTACCTTAAGAGCCTCCTTCACCGAATCCTGCGTTGGACTAAATGACTTATTCAAACTATTTGGAATAATATTTATTAATCATACACGTCATTCTCAAAATTTTAATAATCCAACCAGGCAATAAACCATTAATAGAATATTGAAGTCGAAGGAAATGAAGTCGGAAGTTTCCAAGCATCAGCAGTTCCCAGTTCCCACCCAAAACAAAAACATAATTAAGTCTATTCAATTAACCTTGGCTGAGTACTCACCACATTTCACAAAGCAAACCGCGTCAATTGACGACGCTGCCATTGCCTCTCTAACAATATCTGCTAACGTGTTCTTACGCACCCTTTATTTCACAATTTTCCCTCTATATATACAATTCCATACCTTCTTTTCCCTTTAAATTAAACAAATAGATTTTCTCTCTATTGCTTTCTTATTCTTGTTGTTTAGATGGCTGAGAAACAAGCCCACCTGAATGGAGCCTACTATGGCCCTTCAATTCCACCAGCTACAACAAACTACCACCGCCCTGGCGGCCGTGGCTCAGGTTGCGGATGTGGCTGCTGTCTTTTGAAGCTCCTCTTCAACATCATCGTCACTGCTGCGGTCGTCATTGGCCTTGCCGTTCTCGTCTTCTGGCTCATCTTCCGTCCCAACAAGGTCAAGTTCCATGTCACAGACGTCTCACTCACTGAGTTCAACCTCACTACCAACAACAACACTTTGCATTACAACCTCGCTGTTAACATGACTGTGCGTAACCCCAACAGGAGAATTGGCATATACTATGATCGTATCGAGGCTCGGGCTTACTACGAGGACCAAAGGTTCGCTGCGCAAACTTTGACCCCGTTTTATCAAGGACACAAGAACACTAGTTTCTTGAACACTGTTTTCATGGGGCAGCAATTTGTTAGGTTTGGTGCTGAGGAGACTTCCGAGTTTAATAAAGAGAGAACTAATGGGTTTTACAGTATCGATGTGAAGTTGTACTTGAGGATTAGGTTCAAGCTTGGCAGGATCAAGACCGGCAGGTTCAAGCCCAAGATTTCATGCGACTTGAAGCTACCTTTGAGCTCTGCCACTGGTAGCTTGGCTGGTGCTCCTGAAACCACCAGGTGTGATTGGGATTTCTGATCAGCTGGACGGCTCTGATTCATGGGTTTTACCGTTTTACTGTGGTCTTGGTTTTGAGATATATACTGATTATTATGTTTTTGATTATTTATCAATTTTTGTTTCATGGGTTACGTTTTGTTACGTTTGTGTGAATAAATAATGAATTTGAGTGGGTTTTTGTTTTTAAAAAATGTTCCATCTTGATAATGATTTTGAATTGATCTTGGTTAACTTTTTCTTGATCCAATCAGATGTTTCTCTCTTTCAATTAGAAAATATAAGAAGCTGATCTTTTCAACTTTAAAAAAGTCCATGGCGTACGTAATCTAAAAGCAAATGGTATTAGAAAATATATGGTGGGCTTTCAATTGAAAATATATAGTTGTTGGCAATCCACCAAATTCAATTTAATTAGTAAAATGGTGGAGTCAACAGCATGTCACAATGTGCAATAGGAAGTATTCACCATCTCCAATCTATCAAAAGAGATAAACCATGGCAAGTCTCTGAGGAACATGCTTTCAAAATTTTTCTTCAGCTGATTAAGCTCAATAAATGAATATTGGCATGATATTAGCTCTATGATTTTCAAAATGCTCATAATTAGTAAGATCTTGTGCTTATATTTTTGTTATTTCTCTTTTTCCTCTATTAATGTTTCTTATGACTTCCCCTTTGTTCATGCAATGGGGAATTAAGTTTTGTTCAAACAGGGCTTATCTCCAATCCCCAGCAGTCATTTTCAGGGCTAACTATTAAACTTGTTCTTCAGCTTAAACGTGGCAAAAGGAGCATGGCCTTTACACTTGGACAAAAGAGTTGAAAACGCCATTTTCATAGTCAAATTGTACAAATCTTTATCTGTTGTTAGTTGGTACGGGTGGGTAGTTTGGAGACTTGCTCGATCAAACTAGATCTGTTTAACGATCAGGCTATCCGTTTAAATTTGAAGGTTCGTTCATATTTAAAAGATTTGAATAAAAATATTAAGCTCGAAATATGGGCTTGAACAAAAAAAATGAGGTCAGTTTAGAAAATAGGTCGGCCCTTGGCTTCAACAATCAAGACCCAAGCCTGGTCCGGTCCGATCCGTTTCTCATTTATATAATATTATATTTTTATATATTATATAATTTATATGATATAAAAAGTAAATATATATAATATTATAGTGTAAACATTTAAAAATATGCTAAGTTGTCCATATTTTAAAATTTAATAAAATAAAAAAGGATAAATTTATTAAAATTGAATAATAAAAAATATTTATTTAAATTTTTTTAGAAAAAAATATGGGCGGGCCTAAATGTGCTTGGACTATTCATTTATAAATATGAGCGGATTTGAATAAAATTTGAGACTCATATTTTGAGTCGGACCGGACTTAGACAAGCATATGTGATGTTGATACTTACTTCGACCCGGCCCGACCAGCACCTCTAGATCAAACCACAATGCCTGGAATTCCTAGCAAATACGTAGAGCTGGCAAAACAGGCCCGAACCAGAGAACCCGCCCGAGTCGATCCGATACCGAATCCGATCGATCCGTGTCATAACGGTTTTTTCGACCGCTACGACGATTTTGATGAAAACACAAAAAATGGAGTCGCCACCAATTTTTTTTGCTAGGTGTGATTGGCCACCTATTAAAACCGGTTTTAGTAAAATATTCTAAAATTAATTAAAACATTTTTGTAAAACCAATTTCGAAGTCTGCGCTTTGAACCAGAGTAAAAACAAAATTGGGTTCGGGAGTCGGTTACGTACGGGGAAGGATTAGCACCCCCGCAACGCCCGTTTAGAAAACGGTACCACTTGATCACGTGTTATCTTAAATCTCGATTTAATGGAGTTAACATCGGTATTTAAAACTAATTCTCTTTTCCTTTTATTTTATTTTATTTTATAGAAAAAACATGTTTATTATTTTTGAATTTTTTTTTTGGATTATTATTATTATTTTTTGAAACGAAAGTGAACACAAATTTATTATCGAAAATACTCATTAAATATTTCCGACATTCTCGGTGGTATTTAACAAGATCTTCTCACCTCAAGACATCTCAAGAATCACAACCGTGATATCTTTCGAATTCCGTCGTCGGCTATTCGCATTTATTAAAAATCTTTTTTTTTTGGCGAAAGTTAAAATGCTTTTAATAATTTTTTTTTTAAACCGAAACCAAATAATAAAAAATACGTCGAATACTGAGCAAAAATAAATAAACAAAAATAAATAAGAAAATTAAAATCATACCTGAAAAATATCGAGGATCCAAAAATTAAAATGCCGTACTTGATATTTGTAAAATCACCTGAAAATGTCAAAAATCCAAAAAAGTCAAAAACGATAATTGTGAATTTTTCTTTTTGATTTTTTATATTTTTTTCCTTTTTTTTTAATTTTTAATTTTTAATTTTTTTGATTTTTTTATTATTTTAATTTAATTTCTAAATTTTCCCCTTTTTTTTCTTTTCATTTTTCATTTTTTTTTATATATTTTTTTTATTTTTTATTTTTATATATATTTACTCTTTTTCAATTTATTTATTTTTTAAACTTATTTATTTTTGTTTTTTTTTCTTTTCTTTTTTTTTCTTTCTTTTTTTTTTCTTTTTTTTTTTTTTTTTTTTCTTCTTTTTCTGGCCCAGGATCAGGCCTGGCCTGCTGGGCCAGGTCCGATCCTGGCCTGGCCTGGCCTGCTGGGCCGGGTATGGCCCAGTGTTTTTTTTTTTTGACCCGGGTCAGGCGCGCGGACCTCGGGTCGACCCGCGGGTCCACGCGCGGACCCTGGGTCAAAACGGCGTCGTTTTGACGCCGTTTTAATTTTTTTTAAAAATAAAAGGGTGACCCGCGCGGACCCCGGGTCGACGCGCGGGTCACCTCGACCCGCGTCCCCAATACGGTGCCGTTTTGGCACCGTATAAATAACCCCAAAACCCTTTTTTTTTCATTTTTTTCCTTTTTTTTTTCTTCTCTTCTCTCTTCTCTTTTCTCTCTCACTCTCTCCCACAGAAACCCCCCAGCGAACTCCAAATTACAGATTCGAGGGGGTTT
Organism: Fremontodendron californicum; assembly: GCA_030761205.1. Lineage (NCBI taxonomy): Eukaryota > Viridiplantae > Streptophyta > Magnoliopsida > Malvales > Malvaceae > Fremontodendron > Fremontodendron californicum. The sequence goes on from JAULJL010000005.1 coordinate 34,386,665, forward strand.
CGACCCTCTCGTTACGGATCCGGGCTCCGTTTTGCCCGGATCTTGCCAGAAATGTGTAGATCTAGGAAAAGACCCTTCGAGTGCCGAATCTCCGATTCTGTCCAGATTGGTCCCGGATCGGGTCCGATCTTCCTCCGACGGACGCTGCTGCTCGACACCTCCGTGGAAGCGGTTCGAATCGCTTCCGAACTCTCTCTTTTTTTCTTTTAGGTTTTTGTTGTTTTTTTCTTGGTTGGTGGTTTTGGTGTGTTTTTTTTCTTTTGCAGGTTTTTTTTTTTGAAAGGGGGGATTCGATCTGGCTGAGGGTTCGAATCTGGGGTGGGGGCTCCGGATCGGGGTCAGTTTGGGAGGTGGTTCGTGGCTGAAGCCTCCTCCCTTCCGTTTTTTTTTATTCTGATTTCGGGGGGGTTTTATGGTGGATTAAAGGTTGAGTGTGGGTTTGGAAATTGGGGCTGGCAGGGGTAGGTTGGCTGGTGGGTATGGCTGTGGCAGGGGTAGGTTGGCTGTCAGGGTGGCAGAGGTAGGGCAGTGGTGGCTAGGGTTGGTAGAGGCAGCAGGGCAGGGGTAGGGGATTAGGGTTTGGTTTAGGGTTTCAGGGGTAGGGTTTGGGGAAATGGGCCAGTGGGCCTGGTTTGGGTTTTGGCTGATTGGGTCGGGCTTGGTTGGGTTTGTTGGGGTTTTGGGCCCGCTGAGATTGGGGTTTGGGCTTGGCTCTGGGCCTGGTTTGGGTTTGTAAATTGGGCCTGGTAAATAGCATGCCCTGTTCGCACCTTGCCCGGGTCGGATTCGAATCCGACCCGGACAAAAATTGGTTATTACAGCTGCCCCTCTTTGCACATTGCTGAGAATCAGGAATAGGGCAAAGACAGTATAACCAATTTTGTCCGGTTATCGAGATCCATTTTTAGTGAGGCTCTATCATTTGGAAAATAAATTGCTCCTCTAATCAGAGGCTCTATCACTTGAAAAATAAATTGCTCCTCTAATCAGAGGCTCTATCACTTGGAAAATAAATTGCTCCTCTCATCAGAGGCTCTATCACTTTGAAAATAAATTGCTCCTCTCATCAGAGGCTCCACGACTTTGAAAATAAATTGCTCCTCTCATCAGAGGCTCTATCACTTTGAAAATAAATTGCTCCTCTCATCAGAGGCTCCACGACTTTGAAAATAAATTGCTCCTCTCATCAGAGGCTCCACAACTTTGAAATTAAATTGCTCCTCTCATCAGAGGCTCTACCACTTGGAAAATAAATTGCTCCTCTCATCAGAGGCTCCACGACTTTGAAAATAAATTGCTCCTCTCATCAGAGGCTCTATCACTTAGAAAAGTAAATTGCTCCTCTAATCAGAGGCTTCACAACTTTGAAATTAAATTGCTCCTCTCATCAGAGGCTCCACGACTTTGAAAATAAATACGAACTTCGAATTTTGACAATGAGTTTGAACACAACTTAGATCATCATCTCACTTACTACCTTAGTCTTACAAAAGCGAAGACTCATTCTGGATATCCCCATCTCTTTCTCGTTCAGTTTTGAAATTCCTTGTCAGATTCTTCGGATATCGCCACTCGACTAATCATATCGAGGCTCGACCTTTGAGTTTGACTTCGCAAGAATTGAAAATGGTACCCGGAGGTTTTGAAAGATGTCATTTTGAAGATAATGCCCGGAGGTCTTGAAACAGGTGCTCGGAGGTCTTTAAAACATGATTTTTCATTGAAAATGGCGTCCGGAGGTCTTATCCATGATTTTCGAGAATAATGCACGGAAGTCTTGAAACAGGTGCTCGGAGGTCTTTAAAACATGATTTTTTTTTTGAAAATGGTGCCCGGAGGTCTTATCCGTGATTTTTGAGAATAGTGCCCAGAGGTCTTGAAAAAGAACGCCTGAAGGTCTTAAAGATCGTAACCCGGAGGTTTTAAAGACGATGCCCGGAGGTCTTTGAAAAAGAGGTGCCCGGAGGTCTTAGAATAGATGCCCGGAGGTCTTTAAAATATGATTTTTTTGAAAATGGTGCCCGGAGGTCTTATCCGTGATTTTTGAGAATAAAGCCCGGAGGTCTTGAGAACAGATGCCCGGAGGTCTTATAAAAATTATCTTTTCTTTGAAAGTGGTGCCCGGAGGTCTTAAAATAGGTGCCCGGAGGTCTTCCTTCTTCCTAACTTTCCTTTTCTTTCGCTGTGCCGAAAGAATTTAAAGAGAGATGCCCGGGGGTCTTAGAACAGGTGCCCAGAGGTCTTCTTTCTTTCTAATTTTCCTTTTTTGCTGTGCCCGGAGGACTTAAAAGAGAAATGCCCGGAGGCCTTAGAACAGGTGCCCGGAGGTCTTTTTTCTAATTTTCTATCACTTTGAAAAATAAATTGCTCCTCTAATCAGAGGCTCCACAACTTTGAAAATAAATTGCTCCTCTCATCAGAGGCTCCACAACTTTGAAAATAAATTGCTCCTCTCATCAGAGGCTCCACAACTTTGAAATTTAAATTGCTCCTCTCATCAGAGGCTCTACCACTTGGAAAAATAAATTCTTTTCCTGTGCCCGAAGGACTTAAAAGAGGTAACCCGGAGGTTTTAAAAGAGGTGCCCGGAGGTCTTGATGATCATACTTGGAAGAAAATCTCACTGAATGTTCGAATTTAAATGTCAAAATCTCAAATAGTCAATGTCATGCATGAAATGTGAATGTCATGCGATGTCAATGCATATGCTCCTGATGATGTATGTGCAAGTACCTTCGGATACTGTACACTTTTTATGACACGATGCAGATGCAAAACTTAATAAATATGCAAATGTTCATAAATGATGCGAATGCTCCCAATTGTTTTTTTTTATTTCTCTTGGTTTAGCTTTTCCAAATTGTTTTTCTTCTCCGAAACAGAGTGTATCCTGACACGCTCGTGCCTCGTACGAGATCAACCCTTTTCTTCACTTTGGAACTATCTCTTTGCCCCGATAGTTTTTCAAAATTTTATCCTGGAGTTCGAGCCAAATGTTCATTTCTTTTATCTCAATAGTTCCATACCTCTGGGCCAGAAGAACCTTCGTCTTATGCCAACATTGGAAATGGTTTCTTCCAAAAATATTTTCATTCATCTGCTTTTGCTTGTTTTCTTTTTTTTGAAAAGTGTTTGCTTATTCACTGAAAATTTTTGAGCTGAAAATGTCATTGTCTGATATCCAGATCTCTTGAATATTGATGATCACTGTTAGAAGTTTTTCTGAGTGTCGATTCGGATTTTTTTTTTTTAGTTGAGTCGGAAGGCTTGGTACCACAAGATTTTGATCGATTCAAGGAGACTTCGCAACAGGAAAAATGTATATCCTTTCTAGATTCACAAATAGAACAGATTTTATAGAACATGATTTTTTTGGACTCAAACAAATTCAACCTTCTTTTAGTTTTCAAATCATGGCGTTTTGACATGCGTCAAGGCTAGCTGGGGTGTTCAAACTGGAGAATTAATTCTGGAAAGAAGACGGTCTCGGTTTTTTAAAAGTCAAACCTCCAAACGAGAGTTGACAGTTTTGGGATATTTTGGAATTCCCACATGCTCTTTGATTTCTTCAAAATGACCTCTTCTTTTGTTATGGCCTCGACAATACCATAAGCAACACCGAAATTCTCCCATTTTACTCTAGACTGCCCATGTTGGGTTTTCACCCTAGAGTCTCCTTCTTTCCATTTTTTCTTTTTTTTTCATTAAATGTTTCACCATGCATTCAAGAAATCAAGACTTATCCAAAAAAGATTTTTAACCAGAAAGGAGACCGAAGTCTCATGCATTTCTCTAAGAATAGACTCATCAATTTAAATGACCATGCTCGATCGAAATGGTCTTTTCCATGTACGTAATGTAGGCCGAGGTTCGAGGTACTGAAAGAAAGGATAAATAGGCCCAAACATGTGTTTAAGGTGATCAAATCAAGGATCATTTCATGAGGAGGATTCTTTTCGAAACATTTGTCTTTTCTGAGCCTTCTCTTTATTCGATGATTTTCATCCGTTCTTTTCTTCCTTTTCTGTTTTTTTTTTTGCTTTCCTTTTTCTTTTTATCTCATTTTTTTTTGCATTTCTATTTTGACAAGGTGAGCCCGTATTTTTTTGGAAGTTCAGATTTCTCTTTGATTCACGACATTTTTTCGTTTTTGAACCAAGACTTCACTATCCGTGACCTTTGAAAAGATCCTTCCTTGAATTTGCCCTCTATTGTGGAGGGTGATCCTTGATCGGGGTTGAAAGAACGAAAGTATTCATTAGGCTCAAAGGGGTAGCAAAAGGATATTTTCTATTTTGTGAAAGGATGATGAAAGATGACCATTTTTCATCTCGAACATAAGCACGTAAATCGAAGAGTCATTCCTTAGAGGAAAAGGTTTTTTTTTTTTTTGAAACCATCTTGAATTTCATAAATGCATGATGTCACACACATTTTTCATTTTTTTTTTCTTTTTTCATTTTTTTTTTGATGCATGCTCCGAAAATTACTTCATCTTTAATCACCACGTGTCCTCCGTATCTACAAATGATGCACCATTTGATTGGTCATACAAATGAGAATTCGTATCATAACTAGGAACACCTCGAGTCTTTTTTGCTCTCCGAAGGGACAAGAAAGAATATGGCTCGAAAACAGCTTTTTTCTAGAAACACGAGAAAATCAGGTTTAATCATTGTTACCCGAGATGTTTATCATGAAGGGACGTCTGGGCAACTCTTGTTTTGTGGTTACAGAAAAGGATGTGAATGGTTTTGGCATAACCTCGACACACATCAATTTACCATAATCCAGATCCTTGAAAAAGGTTTCACTTGTTTGAGACACCAAAAAGCTCGGATTTTTTTTTTCTTTCAAAAAGTTTCTTCCATTGCTCATAATCTAAATTAGGATCTGCATTTTTCTTATTGCACTGACTATGGTTTCTGAAATTCAACAATATGTTCCTGGAAGCATTGACTGTTTCAACTCAAAGGATTCAAGCATAGGCAAGTCCGAAAGAGAGATGGAAGGGTGTTGGGTCATTTCTAACATTGATCATCAATAATCTCAAGACTCCTCATCATTTCCTAATGTGAAGAAAGATTTTTTTCTTCTAAGAACGGGCTCTTCAAAATTAAGAATTTCCTTAATGTTTATTCTTGCAAATTCAAATTAAAACACAACAAATACAAAGCTTTTGAAATTCAAAATTTATTTATTTTATGAGGATGCCAACATAAGACAAGTGCTTTCATGATCAGGCATAGAACTACATGCATATTCCTCAATGCTTGTTGACATGCTTTTAGAGGTAACCATTCTCATCCTCAAAACCCGCGGCGAAGAAACCAATTTCTGGCAATGCGGATTTCCACTGTTCGACTAGCTCTGGAGTCAAAATGCCATCATGGACAAGACCTTCAATCTTTTCCTTCAGTCATCTGCATTTTTCAGTTGAATGTCCGATTGCCCCCATGTGATACTCACACTTGCTGTTCGGGTCATAACTCCTTGCCGATGGGTTTGGAGCCGTTTTCAAAGGCACAGGGGTGAGGTATCGGTTCCTCATTAGTAATTGCAACAAGTCGGAGATTGAGATTGAAAACTTCTCTTGGTTGCCCCTCGGTCGTTTCTGGGAAGCAGGCCTAGTTGCAGGAGCTGACATCGGATTAGGTGTTTGAATATCTGGAAGGTAAGGATAATGACTTGAAGAGACATTGGTAGAGTAACACGATTGATATGGAGAGACCCGGGGATACGGAGTGAATTCTCCCATAGCCTGGACATGTTCCTCTTTCCTTTCAGGTGTCTCGTTTCCCTCGGCATTGGATGTCTCATCTCTTTCGAGTTTTTCGTTCTTGATAGCATTTTCAATCATCTCTCCAGAGGTTACCATATCTGCAAAATTCTTTGTGGCATTGCCAACGAGTCTATCATAGTACGGAGCGTGCAGTGTATTCACAAAAAGGACAGTAATTTCTTTTCGAGTCAGAGCCGGTCGTACTTGGGTGGCTATGTCCATCCACCTCTGAGCATATTCTTTGAAGCTCTCGGTGGCCTTTTTCCCCATATTTTGCAAGGTTAACCTATCCGGTGCCATGTCGATCATGTGCTTATACTGAGTCTTGAAAGCTTTTGACAGATCTTACCAAGAACGGATACGGTCCCGATCTAACTGATTATACCATCTTGCAGCTGGCCCTGTTAGACTGTCTTAGAAGCAGTGGATTAACAGTTTGTCATTGGTGGTGTAGCCAGCCATTCTCCGACAAAACATCATGATGTGGATTGATGGACATTTTGATCCGTCATACTTTTCAAATTGAGGGACCTTGAATTTTGGCTGAATCAACAAATCCGGGACCAAGCTGAGCTCATTTGGATCCGTATTCCCGAAAACGTCTATTCTTTCTATGGCTTTGAGTCTCCTTTCAAACAGATCATACTTCTGTTGCACCTCTTTGTCTTCCACTTGCTTTGCCACACGTTTTTTCAGCTTTTCTTGTTCTGGTGAACCATCTTGGTTTGGAATGACAACTGAGTCTGAGTGGTGAAATTCCGAGTTCACTTGAAATTGTCCTTGGCCTTGTTGACTCGCTAGGTAAATCGGATTTTCGTTGTCATTTACTCGAGGTCGAGGTTCTCCCCTTATGATCGATTCTTCAGCAACCCATTTTCCTCGGGTCAGTCTAGTCATCATTTCAATCATCTTGTCTATTTGCTCGCGTGATTCCTCTCGAGATTTTGCTATCTGTTCTCGTATTTCTTGCTGAGATCTGGCTAACTGTTCTTGTAATTCTCTCTGTGCTCTTTCCACTCTATCCAGACTATTTTGTTCATCCTCCATGGTTCCGGCCTGTGTCATAGAGGTATGCAGTGATTCTTATACCTCTGATTTTGAAGAGAAATCCTTGCAAAGCTAAACCGACTTGTTTTTTTATTCTCCAAGTGTGTTTCATGATGCATGAGCTATGAATGCCGTGAATGTAACACGATGCCCATATGATGCATGTGAAGAATAAACAAATTAATGCATGAGTATGTACAATGAGTGACCATGTATGTCACGAATGCAAGACCTTATTGTAATGAATGCAATCACGATGTCGATATGATGCATGTGCAGAATAAATAAAATGATGTACTGGTATATACAGAGAACGATCATGGATGTCACTAATGTATTCTACAATGAATGACCATGCATGTCATGAGTGCAAAATGATGCTAATTTTGATTTGTCTAAAGAGTAAACAAATTAACGCACGAATATATACAGAAAACTATTCATGATTTGGACTGAACTTGATCATTTCAACAATTTTATTGCACAAATTTTGATCTCCAAATTCAATCCGCCAAATTTTTTTTGTTTTTTTTTTTTGAAAAATGTTTTCTTTTTTTTTCGTAAAAAATCAAAATATTATTTTCACAAATCAATTTCTATCGAAAACTTTTGTGGTAGTGGGTCTTATTATGGCACAAATGTCCGAGTATTTATTCAACACTACCGGTTTGCAATCCTCATTTAATCAACAACAAGTGTCTATGCGGTTTATCAAATGAGATTATTATCACCGTGATATCAAAAATACAATTATAAATGTAAATGCTTTATTTACAAGTGCATCAATGCATGAAATGTACGAGATGTACGAAAAGAAAATTTTTCATATTTACAAACTCAAAAAGTTAACGAACATTTGCTCCATAGTATCAACTTATTTAAGCAACACGGTGCCTTCGGAGCGAAAAATGAAACTTATTGCGGGTAGCACGATGTGCGTTCATCATTACCCGATTTACAGTTTTTGTTCGGAGTGTAAACAAATAGCGAAAGATCACAATGTTCCTTCCTAATTTCGAGGATATCCGATCGAAAATTCGATATGGCTCTACTCAAGTTCACTACATGAGGTTGAGTTAGGTTCTAAAAGGCTCCAAATTGCTCCTTACTGTCGCCCGTGAAGGCTAGTAAGGCATCCCGATTTAAAACGGGTTCAATTTGTTAGAGTATATTTTCCAGGCTTATGCGGAGGTTATTGCCTCACGAAAGCGTAGGTACTTTATTACTCCGAAAGTGTTTCGCTAGCCCATGCGGAGGTTATTGCCTCACGAGAGCGTAGGTACTTTACTTTCACCTAAAGGGATAAAGCTCGGGTGTAGAGCTTATGTATGAAATGCATGTGTCCGTGTATGAGAAGGAACAAACAAACCTTCGACTACTTGTTTACGACTCTTTATTTTAAACATTCCATGATTTAAAAAAAAACAAACGACATAAAAAAAATATGAATCAAGAATTAACGAATATCAAAGTGTAATTGCAAGCAAAATAAAAAATAAAGAAAGGAAGAAAGAAAGAAAGAAAGAAAGAAAGTAAAGAGAATTAAAATTAAATACCGATTAAATCCATTAATTCGAGATTTTAAAATAACACATGATCAATTTGTGGCTCGACTCTCAAAGGGTCCCCAGTGGAGTCGCCAAGCTGTCATAACGGTTTTTTCGACCGCTACGACGATTTTGATGAAAACACAAAAAATGGAGTCGCCACCAATCTTTTTTGCTAGGTGTGATTGGCCACCTATTAAAACCGGTTTTAGTAAAATATTCTAAAATTAATTAAAACATTTTTGTAAAACCAATTTCGAAGTCTGCGCTTTGAACTAGAGTAAAAACAAAATTGGGTTCGGGAGTCGGTTACGTACGGGGAAGTATTAGCACCCCCGCAACGCCCGTTTAGAAAACGGTACCACTTGATCACGTGTTATCTTAAATCTCGATTTAATGGAGTTAACATCGGTATTTAAAACTAATTCTCTTTTCCTTTTATTTTATTTTATTTTATAGAAAAAACATGTTTATTATTTTTGAATTTTTTTTTTGGATTATTATTATTATTTTTTGAAACGAAAGTGAACACAAATTTATTATCGAAAATACTCATTAAATATTCCCGACACTCTCGGTGGTATTTAACAAGATCTTCTCACCTCAAGACATCTCAAGAATCACAACCGTGATATCTTTCGAATTCCGTCGTCGGCTATTCGCATTTATTAAAAATCTTTTTTTTTTTTGGCGAAAGTTAAAATGCTTTTAATAATTTTTTTTTTTAAACCGAAACCAAATAATAAAAAATACGTCGAATACTGAGCAAAAATAAATAAACAAAAATAAATAAGAAAATTAAAATCATACCTGAAAAATATCGAGGATCCGAAAATTAAAATGCCGTACTTGATATTTGTAAAATCACCTGAAAATGTCAAAAATCCAAAAAAAGTCAAAAACGATAATTGTGAATTTTTCTTTTTGATTTTTTATATTTTTTTCCTTTTTTTTTTAATTTTTAATTTTTTTGATTTTTTTTATTATTTTAATTTAATTTCTAAATTTTCCCCTTTTTTTTTCTTTTCATTTTTCATTTTTTTATATATTTTTTTTCTTTTTTATTTTTATATATATTTACTCTTTTTCAATTTATTTATTTTTTAAACTTATTTATTTTTGTTTTTTTTTTTTTGTTTTCTTTTTTTCTTTCTTTTTTTTTTCTTTCTTTTCTTTTTTTTTTCTTCTTTTTCTGGCCCAGGATCAGGCCTGGCCTGCTGGGCCGGGTATGGCCCAGTTTTTTTTTTTTTGACCCGGGTCGGGCGCGCGGACCTCGGGTCGACCCGCGGGTCCACGCGCAGACCCTGGGTCAAAACGGCGTCGTTTTGACGCCGTTTTAATTTTTTTTAAAAATAAAAGGGTGACCCGCGCGGACCCCGGGTCGACCCGCGGGTCGACGCGCGGGTCACCTCGACCCGCGTCCCCAATACGGTGCCGTTTTGGCACCGTATAAATAACCCCAAAACCCTTTTTTTTTTTCATTTTTTTCCTTTTTTTTTTCTCCTCTCTTCTCTTTTTTCTCTCACTCTCTCCGACAGAAACCCCCAGCCCAGATTCCGGCAGCCGTCCGCCGTCGCCGGCCGCCGTCCGCCGTCGCCGGCCACCGCTCGTCGGCGGCCGGCGAACTCCAAATTACAGATTTGAGGGGGTTTCGACCCTCTCGTTACGGATCCGGGCTCCGTTTTGCCCGGATCTTGCCAGAAATGTGTAGATCTAGGAAAACACCCTTCGAGTGCCGAATCTCCGATTCTGTCCAGATTGGTCCCGGATCGGGTTCGATCTTCCTCCGACGGACGCTGCTGCTCGACACCTCCGTGGAAGCGGTTCGAATCGCTTCCGAACTCTCTCTTTTTTTTTCTTTTTTTTTTATAGGTTTTTGTTGTTTTTTTCTTGGTTGGTGGTTTTGGTGTGTTTTTTTTCTTTTGCAGGTTTTTTTTTTTTGAAAGGGGGGATTCTATCTGGCTGAGGGTTCGAATCTGGGGTGGGGGCTCCGGATCGGGGTCAGTTTGGGAGGTGGTTCGTGGCTGAAGACTCATCCCTTCCGTTTTTTTTTTATTCTGATTTCGGGGGGGGTTTATGGTGGGTTAAAGGTTGAGTGTGGGTTTGGAAATTGGGGCTGGCAGGGGTAGGTTTGCTGGTGGGTATGGCTGTGGCAGGGGTAGGTTGGCTGTCAGGGTGGCAGAGGTAGGGCAGTGGTGGCTAGGGTTGGTAGAGGCGGTAGGGCAGGGGTAGGGGATTAGGGTTTGGTTTAAGGTTTCACGGGTAGGGTTTGGGGAAATGGGCCAGTGGGCCTGGTTTGGGTTTTGGCTGATTGGGTCGGGCTTGGTTGGGTTTGTTGGGGTTTTGGGCCCGCTGAGATTGGGGTTTGGGCTTGGCTCTGGGCCTGGTTTGGGTTTGTAAATTGGGCCTGGTAAATAGCATGCCCTGTTCTCACCTTGCCCGGGTCGGATTCGAATCCGACCCGGACAAAAATTGGTTATTACAATCCGAATTGACTAAAAAAGTCAAAGGACCGAACCAAAAAAATTCGAATCCAAAAAAATCCGAATCCGAGAAAATCCAAATCCGAAAAAACCCGAACCCGAAAAACTCGAACCTGTAAGAACCCGAATCCACTACGATCCGAGCCCGAGACCGATCGGAAACCTGTAAAAACCGAATTTATAATTGAAAAAACTCAAATTATAATTATATGATTTTATTTAAAAATAAATAAATGATAACTTTTTTCTTAAATAATATATTTTATTTATGAAGATGTATTTATAATTATTATATAATTAAATCAATAATGTATTATCAATAAAAATAATTGATAGTGAATCTTTAAATTGGATTATAAAATAAAATTAATTTGAAACACATTAAATATACAATTAGATTATAATATTTTGTAGGATAAACTGGATCACTTGTTAGAGTTTATTATCATAATTATATATCTTAAGTTTATTTCATATGTTACACAGACACACATACGACACACATATACATATTGTGCTTTACTTACTCAGGTGAGCGTTTTTTATGTCTTGCGCCTTAGACAATATAAGAGTTCTAGGGCCTAGAGTGCACCTTGCACCCTTGACAACACTGATCAAAATAGTTTAATATAAACTAATTTTTACACGTCATAGGATCCTAAAATGTCTAACTATTAAGGGCTAAGATAAATAATTGACTAATTATTCATATTAAATATTTTTGGTGAATGATAATCGATAATCTTTTTGATAATATTTGATATTCAATATTATAATTGGATAATTATTATTTGATTATATGATTAATCGGTTATATCTAATGTTAAAGTCAAAATGATCAAATATTAAAATTATATCAATTACTATATAAATTAGCTTTTACATGTCAGGATTTTATAAAAATTTAAGTATTAATTATTAAGGTTAAACCAATTAATTAGTACTCTTTTAGTGTCTACTATTCAACATTTAATTGAACATTTGAAAATTAGATCTAATGTTATTATGTTTGTATTTATAATGTTATTAAGGCTAAACCAATTAGTGTATACAATTAGATCTAATGTTATTATGTTAGTGTTTATAATTATGTTCAAATAAAAAATATAAATATAAAAAAAATTCTTTAAAAATTAAAATATTGTTAAAAAAATTATAATACAATGACTAAAAAACTTAATAAAGAAAACAAAAATTAAAAATAAAAATTTATTGGATTAAGTGATTAAGAGCCCAATGAGTTCTTGGGTTAAGAGAAAAAATCATTTATATAAATGTTTAATAGATTTTATTTATAACTTCTTTCTTTCTAATGATGTTTTTTAAAATGTAGCCAAATGATTTTTAACTTTTATTTTTTTGTTGTCATTTTATATTTGTTTTAACTCATAAAACAAAACAAAAAAATCTTATATAATCATTAATTATAGTATATTCAATATCAAATATTAAAATTATATCAATAATATATAAATTAGCTTTTATATATCATGGTTACTTAAAATTTTTAAGTATTAATTATTAAAATTAAATCAATTAATTGATATTCTTTTAGTATCTACTATTCACCATTTTAATTGAACATTTGGTCAATTAGCGTATACAACTAGATCTAATATTCTTATGTTAGTAGTTATAATTATGTCCAAACAAAAAAATATAAATATAAGAACAAATTCTTGAAAATTTAAAATCCTCTTAAAAAAATTATAATACAATAACTAAAAAACCTAATAAAGCAAAATAAAAATTTGTTGGACTAAGTGACTATAAGAGTCCAATGAGTATGAGTTATTGGGTTAAAAGTAAAAATCATTTATGTAAATGTTTAATGGGCTTTATTTATAACTTATTTCTTTCTAATGATTTTTTTTTACATGCTAACGATTTTTTAATTTTACTTTTTTAGTATTACTTTATATTTAATTTAACTCACTTATAAAACAAAAAAAAAAAAATCTTATATAATCATTAATTATATCTATATTCAATACTAAACATCATAAAAATTTAAAAATATAAGTATATAACAATTGCAAAATAATAAGAAGTATCAAAATATACAAATTCTTTTTTATTCATACTATAAGTAAATATATCGAACTTATATATTTAGCTTTTATTTGAACTTTTGGACTAAAAAATAATAGAAAATATTCAAATATAAAATATTAATAATCAATTTATAAATAAAATTATTATATAATTTATATTTATATAAATATTTATTAATTTTTACAATTTTAATTTAGTATTTTTGTAAGTGAAATTAATCATTACATTCAAAATTAAGAAAAAAATATTTATAGCTTAAAAAATTGCAAAATCTGTCTAGGCCAGCCCGAACTCGAGTCGATCTGAATCTGAAATAATCTGAACCCGAAAAAGCCCGTATCCAAAATGGCCCGAGCCCGAGATAGCCCGAATCCGAAATTATCCGAATCCGAAAAAGCCTGAATCCAAAAATATCCAAACTCGATATGATCCGAATCCAAAATAAACTTGAATCTAAAAAAATTCGAATTCGATGACAAGCCCGATTCGAACCCGTCCGAAGAGGCACGTTTGTCACCTCTACAAATACGTAATATTTGTGTTCACTTTAGGCTCGATCACGAAAAGACCAAGCAGGCTACAGCCTACAGGCTAATGATTAAAATTTTGAACCTACGAATGCAACAATGGGCTATGGGAGCCCCTCTTCCCACCGGATAACAACCCAAATACCCACCTTCAATTAAACTTGGGCTTGGTTCTTCAACTAATCTGATCTTAGACAATTTTTTTGAACAATTGGACGAGGACAACGGGGAAAGAAGAGGTAGGGTATGAGTATGTCAAATCTCTTCTTCCAACTCTTTTAATTTGGTTTTTATTGTTTATGTCTTTTTCGAAATTGAATAAGTTTTTAAAGTTGTCAGTAGTGGTCGGTAAAGTTATGTTCAAATGTTTTGAACGTCTGCTCTAATACTTAAATCCAGTGATTAAAAAATTAAATCGCATCGATAGGTTAGATCGAAAATTGATAATCAATCTGATTTGAAAGACATATTAAAATCGGATTTTTATTGAATCGGTTCAACAGATTAAAAATCGATAAAAAAATCGGATTAAACTGGTAAAAAATCTGTTTTATATGTATTTTTATTTTTTTAAAAAAAAAAATATTTATAATTAATAAGATTTGAAATTCTAACCTTTTAGTATTAGATTAAAGACCATATCATTAAACTAAATTCATTTTTTTGTTAATTATTAACTATATTTAATATATATTTAGTGTTTTAATATTTAAAAAAAGACCTTTATCGAATTGACCGATCCAATTGATTGAACCGAAAATTAAAAGTCTATCCGATTATTTTTTTTAACATTGCTTAAATCAATATGTTTTAGAGGGATAATAGGTAAAAGATAAAAATGCAGAGCTTTAATATCCCTTCCCTAGGCTACACCTTTACTCGTATACTTGTTTTTTGGTTGTGCTAGAAGTTTCAGGTCTCGATAAATATCCTCTGAATCTGGAGCAGCTGATTAGTTGTGACCACGTCTAGTGTCTTGCATGTAGAGATCCAATTGTATGAGTTTTGTTGTTGGCCTCACACGTATATAATAATCTTTTACTTCAAAAATGTTGGATTAAATAGGATTACTCAAAAAAGTTAAATCACATTCAATTTTTATGATGTTCGGGTTCATCGATTATATGTTAATTTGTTGGTTGTTACTTTGAGTGGTTTATTGATTTTTTTTATATATATTAAAAAATTATATAATTTTGATTATAATTTGTATTTATACATGTAATTTCATTTTAAAAAATTAATTAAATAGTCAGAACGTTTTAAATTAAAATCTTTATTTTTTTAAAAACAAATTAAGTATATTTTTAAATTTTGTTTAAACTTTAACTAAATTTCCATTCAAAATGTTCAAATTTCTTTGATAATTAAGAGGGTGTCAATTATACATTTAAGGTGAGAACAAAGAGAACAAAATCATTTACAACCCTTAGATCAATAAAAAAAGATTGACCATCATTATTTATCCATGTCAGCATAAGTGAGATAACTTGATATTGGATATACCGCTTCTGTTTATATTACCTACTGGCCAAAGAGATAAAGTTCTTTATTTGGTTTTTCTTCTATCTTATTATTTTTTGGATTTTACTAATAAATAAGATTACTATATGTGGTAATATATTTTCTCAATGCATAAAAAATGATAAATAAAATTATTTAACTTTTATAATTAATGCAATACTATTATTATAAATAAAATTAATTAACCTTAAAAAAAACTTCTTAAAGAACTCGTTAACAAAACTCTTATTTTTTTTTTAACTTTACATGGTTTATTGGCAAGACCGAAAAGTTGCTGTGAGATTAGTAGGGAGGGCGGCAAGGAACTGAAAGTGCAGGATGGTACTGAATTTTTTATGGTGCTAGTGGTGGAAGATTGCAACCCAGACCTAGATTATCTCTCCAAGCTCCACAAATCTCTCTGTGTAGCTTTCTCAAATCAAGCTGAGTGTCACGGACTAAACTTTGCCTCAATTAAATGTTAGTCCGTGCGGCACTTAGATGGACGCTTCCACACAAGTCAGCCAAGATCTCTCAATTATCTGATTGAACAATAACAAGTCACTAGTTAGTCTCAAGGCCACTTCACGATATCGCGGGGCATAGCGGGTGCACACTGACAATCCCCGATGCCCCCAAAGGAAAAAAAAGTTTTATTAGTTTTGAAAAGAGTACAAAAGTTTACAAAAGATCATCAAGTCTTCCCCACCATCGTTGGGGCCATAGGGGCAGCCCTAGATGGTGGCCTAGCACATACCTTAACCAATGAGGCAGCCCAACAATCCGCCGACTGCTCACCCCTTATAAAGAGCTTAAGAGCTTTTACAAGACTTCTACCAAGAACCATTACAATGTGTGAAATGGGGACAATTTTTCCTAAGACATATGGCTACCTTCCCCTGGCACCTTGATAGAGACTCAATTAAGAGTTGTAAACCCAAGTGCAGGTTATGTTCAAGTAATAAATTCTCGGGTGTCCGAGGTCGAACCACAGGGAAGCGTATTAGTAAGTATAAGTTTATAAATATATAATAAAAAGAAAGTAAACAAGATATTAAGGAATCAACAACAAAGTAAGATAAACAAGATATTAGAGAACAAAATAAACAAAATATAAAAGAAATTAAACAAGATAGAAAAAAAACAATAAGAAAAGATGTTGAGGTTAGAGAATCCACTCTTGGTGTTATGCTAAGATTAATCTTGTTTTATTACACAATTGAAATTCACACATAAGGGAGATTCCAATCGGAAGGTTTAGCAATTCAGTCCAAATTGTCCAACGTCCATAGCATATGATATTATGTTCATTTGGTATCCTCAAAACTCATAAAAAGAGTCCAAGCATTCCTTATGCCAAGGTATATGTCTACAACAAATCAAGGTTATGAAACCAAGCATTTACTGTGCCATTTTCATTGTCAATAATGAATCAAGATCCCTACTTTACAAGTATGATTTTAAACCAAAAGAAAATATTATCTATACTAGTGTTTATAAATGATGATTCATTTTAGCTCATGTTTAAGAGACTAACCTTAGCATTTACCAAGAGCTTCACCTCATCACCTCGACAATATGATTAGCAACACATACTAGATATGAATAAAATGAAAAGAAATGAAAGAAGCATAAGTAAATAAAAAAAGAAAACTAGAGAAAGGAAAGAAGAAGAAAACTTAGAGAATTTTATTACAATGGCTAATATCCTACCAATGTATCAATGTATCCCAATACTCATCCAAGGCCCTCTATTTATACACATTTTGGAGGGCTAAATGACAAGAGACAAGCTTTACAAATTTCAAAGGTAGGTATAATAGGTGGGTGCATTTTTCTAACAATTTTCGTCATATTGTATGACAATTCTGATCAGCCAGCTTGATGGTCGATTTTGTCAATGTTGGAGGCTCTATCTGATAAAATTGTATTCCAGAAAAATATAACCCTATCAGTTAAGGATCCATAGCCGTTGGAATCAGCTCATTTGCTGATGTGGATAAGAAGATATGGGCAAAATACGAAAACAGGTCAGCACAGACGTCATTGCACATCAGCCAACTTGATGGTCGATTTCACTAGGGAAAACGACTCCGTTTCAAGAAGTGTAAAACATGAAAAAGATAGATATGCCTCTTAGCTTTGCACGGCTACAAATTTCAGCCTTATTGCTTCAGTGAAACTCGAGATATAGCTGATATGGTAAACGGTGTCGGAACTGGAACTGAACTGGATTTGCCCTTAATTCTAGTAATCTGAAATCACTCAAAGAAACTTGTGAAAAACACCAAATTACATAAAAATATAAAAGATCATAAACACAATTAGACTAAACAATAATAACTCGTATTTGACACAAAACAATAATAAAACATAACTAAAAACTATATAATTATACGAGTTATCACACCCCCACACTTAGATTGTTGCTAGTCCCTAGCAACGACTCAATAAAAATAAAATAAGAAAATCTAATCTAATCCATTTTCGTAGGAAATTACGGTGGCACTTAGCATGTGACACAAGCCTTTAAACCCCTAGGTGTCCCTAGTGGACGAGTTTAGTCTCGTGAGGGTTTGCTAGAACGATACCCACAAACATTGAAAAACTAAAATATAAGTAAACTACATACACTAAAAATATTTACTCCTAATCCTTTCAATATAAATTAGAGACAATCTTTGAACAAGTCTTGTAAACTAATCAATAGCTCAAAGAATTTCACAAAAAATCTTGCTTGAATGTAAATAAATGAGTTAAGCCAATATTAACATAACATATTTCAATCAAAATAGTGCATATTCAAACTTAATCTCAACTTCTCACATGGGATACTCTCTTGATTTTCACTCTTTAAAGTAGTGGTAAAGTGTTTACACTCAATCAATCTCATGAAAACACTTCTACCATATGCTTGCTTGTCCACCTATTCTCCACTATTTAGATCATACAACTTCATAAATCAAGAGGTCTTTATTCAAGGTTGTAATGGGGCCAAAGGGTTATAATGTGGTTAAAGAACAAAAGGATAAAGATATCACAAAGGTTCCAAAGAGTTCATAGATTTTAGAGACATAATAAGATCATACAAATAAAACTTCTCAAAACTCTTATAAAACACATAATAACATAGGCTAAATATTCATGTTGAGCCTTTGCATCATTCTAACCAACTTTGTAACATCTTTTTCTAGAAGTTCAAGAGAAGATTCTTTTTTTTTTTTTTTTTTTTAATATGGGAATGTATTTGACAATGATCCCTTTCTTTTTTCTTTTGACTTTTTCTTTTCTTTTCTTCCCCCACACTTATCTTTTGTTTCTAACCCAAATTTTCAACTAAAAATATCCCTTATTTTTTTTTTTAATATGTCTCAAAAAATCCATCTTTAGAACAAGGGTAATGATATAAGTATATTTAGGCTAGGTGTAAGTTGTGGTTACCAATAAAACAGCATATTTAATGTAGGCTCAAATTGGCTCACTAGTGGGGATGTTCTCTTAGAACATTAATAATGGATGGCTGTTTGGCTCTGGTTATAATCCTAATGCCTCTATCATATTCATGTTGTCACATGTATCAATATAGTCTCAAACGGTTTAAAGCAAGTTCTAGAGAATCATGTAATCATAAGAGCACTCAAGAAAGAAATTAGATTGATTTGTATAATGCATCAATCATTATAGGCTCAAAAACTCACAAGGATGATTATACAAGTCAGATTAAGTCTAAACATGCTTCTTTCTCAATCAACATATCATATTAACATTGGCTCATAAAAAGGTTGATATCAAGCTCAATTCTCATGAAAATCTTCTCACTAATAAATCTGTTTTAGACTTATGCAATTCATATCTCATTATAGTATTGAAAGTAACTAAAAAACACACTAAGTCTAAACATGCTTTTTTTTTTCTTTTCTTTTTTTTTTTTTTTGAAGAAGAAGAAGATTAAATCAAACTGACAAGGTATGTCTCAAGTCTCCCTTACTCAGACCTTGTTCAGAATTAATACTTCTAAATGTCTTAAAACACAACAATTTTTTTTTTTTTTTTTAGCAAAATATGTCCCTTACCCCCTACTAAAATATGACATTGTCCCCAATGTCAAATTTTAAAGGTAGAATTTAGGAGATATTACCTGCAGAGGTTGCTAACCACTTATTATAACTAAGACACAACAAGCAAAATGTTAGATAATGTCACAAAGACAAAGTGCAATCCACTCCTTGCTCGTCCATATCTCTTTTTCTTTTTCCGAGCGTTTGCGAAACAACCGTAGCAGATAAACACTCATAAGCTTGTAGCTTTTTGAGTAAATCTTCAATGGTTGTAGCAGAAATTATGGTTCGCCTTGCCTCTGAAAACATGAATCCATTATCCACAGCGTTATCTAAATATGAAAGCAAATTACTAAAATAACCATTAATATTAAGCAAACCAATGGGTTTCTTATTTGTGACCAAAGATGACCAAGAAGCCACGCAAGCTATTTCTTCCAATGTACCCAGACCTCCTGGTAAAGCAATGAATGCATCGGCAGAATGGTACATGATTGTCATCCGTTCAGGGATACTCCAGACTTGTATTTCCTTACCCATGGTAGGTCCACAAAAAATCTGTGAATAGTTTTGGCACGATTCCTAGAACTGGACTTCCTCCGGCGTGTGCTGCTGTAGCGACTGCTCCCATTAAACCCGTACTACCGCCTCCATAAATCAACTGGATCTTTTGCTGGGCAAGTATTACTCCAACTCTTATGGCTTCATCAGCGAATATGTTATTTTTCCCTGGATAAGCACCTCCAAAGACACAAATTTTTTTAATGCGCTGGGACGAAGTACTTTCCATTTTTTTTCGAGTGCCTGAAAGAGAATGAGTACATGGTGTAATATATAGAGGACTGAGTAGTGAATCAGACAAGAGTAATAATGTCGCCGAAAGTGTATTTGACCTGTCAGAAGAAAATGTTAACCTAACAAAAGATTTTTGCGTGATTTCAGGAAGAAAATCAAAAAGAAAAGAAAAAGCAACCGTAAAAGACCAATGCAAAAAAAAAAAAAAAAAAAAACGAGAATAATTACACAAATCGTAAATTAAACCGAAATGAAGTTATTGCAAATCAAACCAAAAGCTGAGAAGTCATTTATTGTAGTTGTGATTGTGGCTCACATCTTCCTCTGGTTTTACGTCCAGAAACGGCTTAAACGCCTTCTATGAGTCGAGGATATGCTTCCCATCCAGTTTTCTTACAAGCTGGCAAACAGGGTCTTTTAACATCAGATTCCCAAGATGTTGCCATTCCCTTTGGAATTGCGGCCATAAATCAAGAATTTCTCTTTGTACGTCTCCACTAGGATGCGTCTCAAGAGAAAGTTGGATATTACCCAAATTCTCCTTACTCAGTCCATCCTTAATGAATTCAATTTTATCATCTCGATTAGAGGACGGAATCCCAATAGAACGACATTTACCGTTACACGTCCATCGTGCACATTTGTGGCAATTTGAACTCATGCGCTTTGCTCGTCGCTTCTTTGCAAAAGTGCTTCTACCTGTACCTGGTAAATGCAAAACAGGAAGATATTCATCTTCACGTACCTTGGCTTCAATTATCCAACGTATGTCTTCAGGAATCCCATTGTGCATAAGCAATCTTAATCTTTCAAATCAAACTTGGTAAAGCTTCAGTAAAATATTTCGAGGCAAAGGAGGAAATCGTTTCTGCAATCTTGTGAGAATATCATCTATCCTGAAAAAAATAAAATAAAATAAAATAAAAGAGAAATTGAAAGAGAAATTTATATACAATATCAGTTTTGTGGGTAGCTGATGGAACCGACTTAAATAATCACGGAGTACCGTTATCCGCCATTTAACCGGGAAAAAAATGTTTGTTTATTTTTTTATTTTTTTAAGATTAGTAAAAATTATATTTACATCTAGTTATTTTCAAAACAAGGATCAGAAAGAAAAACAACCTCTTCTTGAGTAACATGATTTTCCAAAAAGAGTTTGAGTCTTTGTCCATTTACCTTGAATACGTTACCATTTTGAGGATTCTCAATGTCAACTGCTCCATAATGATACACATGCTTAACCACAAATGGGCCAGTCCATCTTGATCTCAATTTACCAGGAAATATGTGAAGTCTAGAATTATAAAGTAGAACTTTTTGCCCAACATCAAATGTTTTTCTTGAAATTAACTTGTCATGAAAGGCTTTAGTTCTTTCTTTATGAATTTTAGAATTCTCATATGCATCTTTGAATAAAGTTGGCCAGTAAAATCCACACTGTAAAATTTTTGCAGCAGTTTTCTTTGATGAAAAATGATCACCACATGCCTCGGAATGACAAAACTTAATTACACTACTTACCTCATTGTCGGGAATGCATCTTCGAAAAATTTGATCAGGACAATATTTGAACAAGTAAGGGTCATCCCAGTAGAACTTCTTTACCTCATTCAGAAACTTTCTTTTATCTTGGGGGCTCCATTGAGAAGGAATTTTTCCCAAAAAGGAATATTTTAGCTCGGATGGCAATGGTTTTAAATCCAGCTTGGGCGGTTCAATAGTTGATGGTACAGTGACATTTGTGAGTGATGGGAGTTCCTCAAACTTTTGTTTCCAACGATGCTTATCCTGAAAAGAATTTAACAAAGAATCAGTGTGTGAAATTTCTGAAGCATTATCAAACTCACATTCAATTAAATAAGCTTCTAAAGGATCATGGAATGTGGTAGTGGTGAGATGTTCATGAACAAGTTCTTCAATGAAATCCACTTCATGTACTTCTGAATCATCACCAGGTTGCTTGCAAGTGTTGAACACATTTAATTCTAAAGTCATATTTCCAAAAGAAATGTTCAACATACCATTCCTGCAATTTATCAGAGCATTAGAAGTTGCAAGAAATGGACGGCCTAATATAACAGGAATTTGAACATTTGGATTTGAAACAGGATGTGTGTCCAAAACAATAAAATCGACAGGGAAGTAAAAATTATCAATTTGAACCAAAACATCTTCAACTATCCCTCGAGGAATTTTTACAGAACGATCAGCTAGTTGAAGTGTAACAGGTGTTTCCTTGAGTTCACCTAAACCTAACTGTTGATAAACAGAAAAAGGCAAAATATTAACACTAGCACCAAGATCAAGCAATGCACGTTCTATTCTAGTGTTTCCAATGATGCATGAGATTGTTGGACATCCAGGATCTTTGAATTTTGGTGGAGTAAGGTGCTGAATGATTGAGCTCACACTTTCCGTCAGAAATGCTTTCTTTTGTACATTATGTTTCCTTTTAACTGTGCACATGTCCTTCAAAAATTTAGCATAAGATGGAACTTGTTTGATTGCATCCAATAAAGGAATGTTAATCTTAACTTGTTTGAAAAGTTCATAAATTTCTGCATTTTGTTTCAAATTCTTTATTGTTTGCAACCTTTGAGGAAAAGGAGCAGGATGCATACCTTTTTCTTTGTCCAAATTTTCAAGAAGTTCAGACTTACCATCATCCTTACCATTACTTTTCGGAGGGGAAGGAGGATCTTGGTCTTTTGATGGAATGTTTTTGTCAATTGCCTTTCCACTTCGAAGAGTTGTGATAGAACTGGCATTTTCCTGTTGAGTTTCATTGGAGCAAGAAACAAGACATTGAGTAGAAGGGTTAGGCTGAGGTTGAGCAGGAAACTTACCTTTTTCTTGAGTGCGTAATGAAGCTGTCAATGTGGACAAGGTGTTTTTGATCTCATTGATGTCCTGTGAAGTTTGGTTATTCACATTTGCTTGTGTTTGCATGAATGCTTGCAATGTCTCTTCCAAGGTTTGTACACGTGAAGGTTGATAGGAAAAAGTGTTGCCCGGCTTTTGAGATTGTGGTACCTGAACATGATTATTATTCCGCCAACTGAAGTTGGGATGATTTCTCCATTCAGGGTTATACGTTTCAGAGTAAGGAGAAGGAAAAGGCTTTTTAAATGTGTTTATGGAATTTACTTGATCATGCAACGCTTCTTTAAGAATGGGAATGTTTGGACATTCAGAAGTGGGGTGTCCCATGATTTCACAAATTCCACAACTTTCTTCATTTTTAACCGTTTTAACTTCTTTTACTTCTCTAAGTTCCATGGCTTCAATCTTTCTAGCCAAATTAGCTACTTTAGCTTTTATCTCATCTTCTTGACTAAAATGATATTTACCTCTGTTAGAAACAAGATTAGATCTATTGAAACTTTCAGAGGAATTATCTGTGTGCCAGGCTTGAGAGTTATCTGCCAAATGGTCTAGGTAGTCAAAGGCTTCTTCAGGTTCTTTTTCTAGAAACTCACCGTTACACATTGTTTCAACAAATTGTTTAGTTTCGGGAGTTAAACTTTCATAAAAGAAACTAATAAGACGCCATTTTTCAAAACCATGATGTGGACAAGAACTTAACAAATCTTTAAAACGCTCCCAGCACTGAAAAAATGCTTCATTTTGATTTTGATTGAAATTTTGAATCTGTCTTTTCAAAGCAGTAATTTTATGTGCTGGGAAAAATTTCTTTAGAAACTCATTTTGTAATTCTTGCCATGTGCCAATTGACCTTGGTTTTAAATTATGAAGCCAAATTTTTGCTTTATCTTTTAAAGAAAAAGGAAATAATTTTAGCTTGACAATTTCATTTGTACATTGTTGGTCATTAAAGGTCACAAATACATCTTCGAAGTCTTTTAGAAACGAGTAAGCACTTTCCGATTCTAACCCATGGAAATTTGGAAGCAAAGCTATCATACCTGGTTTAAAACGAAAGTTGTTTGCATTGAGAGGAAAAATGAAACAAGAGGGTGATGAGCTTCGAGTTGGTTGCAAGTAGTCACGCATGGTGCGTACTTGTCTGTTCTCATCTTCAGCATGAATACTTTCATTGTCAGCCATGTTAGGAGTTGTATTAGAAATATTACCTGAAAAAGTTTCACAATAAAATCTAACTAAACGACGAGATCTAAAATCACGTCGCCAAACAAGCATAAAACAAAGTTAATATACAGATTAGGCTGTATAACCAGCCAATAAAAATAAAACAAAGTTAATATACAATATAAATATAAATATATAGAAAATTAGGCGGTATAACCAGCCAATAAAAATAAATATAGGCGGTATAACCAGCCAATAAAAATAAATATACTTATAAACTTATATACTTAGTATTGCCTCCCCGGCAACGGCGCCAAAAACTTGATAGAGACTCAATTAAGAGTTGTAAACCCAAGTGCAGGTTATGTTCAAGTAATAAATTCTCGGGTGTCCGAGGTCGAACCACAGGGAAGCGTATTAGTAAGTATAAGTTTATAAATATATAATAAAAAGAAAGTAAACAAGATATTAAGGAATCAACAACAAAGTAAGATAAACAAGATATTAGAGAACAAAATAAACAAAATATAAAAGAAATTAAACAAGATAGAAAAAAAACAATAAGAAAAGATGTTGAGGTTAGAGAATCCACTCTTGGTGTTATGCTAAGATTAATCTTGTTTTATTACACAATTGAAATTCACACATAAGGGAGATTCCAATCGGAAGGTTTAGCAATTCAGTCTAAATTGTCCAACGTCCATAGCATATGATATTATGTTCATTTGGTATCCTCAAAACTCATAAAAAGAGTCCAAGCATTCCTTATGCCAAGGTATATGTCTACAACAAATCAAGGTTATGAAACCAAGCATTTACTGTGCCATTTTCATTGTCAATAATGAATCAAGATCCCTACTTTACAAGTATGATTTTAAACCAAAAGAAAATATTATCTATACTAGTGTTTATAAATGATGATTCATTTTAGCTCATGTTTAAGAGACTAACCTTAGCATTTACCAAGAGCTTCACCTCATCACCTCGACAATATGATTAGCAACACATACTAGATATGAATAAAATGAAAAGAAATGAAAGAAGCATAAGTAAATAAAAAAAGAAAACTAGAGAAAGGAAAGAAGAAGAAAACTTAGAGAATTTTATTACAATGGCTAATATCCTACCAATGTATCAATGTATCCCAATACTCATCCAAGGCCCTCTATTTATACACATTTTGGAGGGCTAAATGACAAGAGACAAGCTTTACAAATTTCAAAGGTAGGTATAATAGGTGGGTGCATTTTTCTAACAATTTTCGTCATATTGTATGACAATTCTGATCAGCCAGCTTGATGGTCGATTTTGTCAATGTTGGAGGCTCTATCTGATAAAATTGTCTTCTAGAAAAATATAACCCTATCAGTTACGGATCCATAGCCGTTGGAATCAGCTCATTTTCTGATGTGGATAAGAAGATATGGGCAAAATACGAAAACAGGTCAGCACAGACGTCATTGCACATCAGCCAACTTGATGGTCGATTTCACTAGGGAAAACGACTCCGTTTCAAGAAGTGTAAAACATGAAAAAGATAGATATGCCTCTTAGCTTTGCACGGCTACAAATTTCAGCCTTATTGCTTCAGTGAAACTCGAGATATAGCTGATATGGTAAACAGTGTCGGAACTGGAACTGAACTGGATTTGCCCTTAATTCTAGTAATCTGAAATCACTCAAAGAAACTTGTGAAAAACACCAAATTACATAAAAATATAAAAGATCATAAACACAATTAGACTAAACAATAATAACTCGTATTTGACACAAAACAATAATAAAACATAACTAAAAACTATATAATTATACGAGTTATCACACCTCTACCCGGTCATGGCCCTATACAAGGTTGGCTTATGACATCCTCCCCCACTTAATCTGTCGACGTCCTCGTTGACTTGGTTGCTAGGAATTCTTCGATCTTCTGCTTTAAGGCTCGTAAGTCATGCTCTCTCTCCCAACTGATCTCCTCTAGACCCAAGCCCTCCCATTTGACTAGGTACTCCTTAATGGTCCTCCTAGACACTATGGTTACCCTGTCGGCTAAGATTTTTCAACTCGTCGCTCCAACGGTGGCTTCATGCTGATGGCTTCCCTGGTTGTCTGACTACGACTTGCATTTGAGAGGTCTGCATGATAAGGTTTCAAGTTGCTCACATGGAATACCAGATGCACCTTCATCGACTTGGGTGGATCAATCTTGTAAGAAGCATTTCCCATTTTAGAAAGGATAGTCAATGGACCTTCATATTTACGCACCAATCTCCGATCTCTCTTTCGTAGGAACCTTAGCTGTTCGGGCACTAATCTGACAAGCACACGATCAACGACCGTGTAGTGTTGTGCCCTTCGACCCTTGTCTGCCCACTTCTTCATGTGTTTGGAGGCCTTCTTTAAGTAAGCCCAAGCAATCTCCATGTTCTGCCTCCATTCTTTTGTAAGATTGAAGGCTCGATGGCTTTTCCCTCGATAGGGCTCTGTGGATATGTGAGGTAAACCGAGTTGTTGTCCGAAAACAATCTCAAAAGGACTCTTGTTGGTGGAGGAACTCTTCCTAGCATTGAAGCAAAATTGGGCCACATCTAACAACGGGGGCCAATTCTTTTGATTTGCTTGCACAAAATGTCTCAGATACTCCTCTAGCAATCCATTGAATCGTTCGGTTTGCCCATCTGTTTGTGGATGATAATTGGATGAAATGTTCAGTTGTGATCCTAGCAGTTTGAAGAGTTCTCTCCAGAAACTCCCCATGAATCGTGGGTCTCTATCACTGATGATACTTTGTGGCACCCCCCAATACTTGACCACATTCTTAAAGATTAGGCGAGCCGTGTCCTCCGCAGTGCAATACTTTTGAGCTGGGATAAAGGTGGCATATTTTGGAGAAACGATCAATCACCACCAAAATGGACCCAAGGTAGCCAACTTTAGGGAGGCTAGAGATGAAGTCAAGGGAGATACTTCCCAAGGTCGTGTAGGCACTTGTAAAGGTTCAAGCATGTCTGCGGGTTTTCACTTCTCTACCTTGTCTTGTTGGCAAATGAGGCA
Source organism: Fremontodendron californicum (assembly GCA_030761205.1). NCBI lineage: Eukaryota > Viridiplantae > Streptophyta > Magnoliopsida > Malvales > Malvaceae > Fremontodendron > Fremontodendron californicum. Next base: position 34,413,566 of record JAULJL010000005.1, read on the forward strand.
AGTCTTTGTGTAGGCCACAACATCTTCCCGTATTCGCGGCCATTAGTAATCTTGTTTTAATAGGGTGATGGTTCGTTGCCAACCCGGATGGCCGGCCCAAGGTGTGTCATGACATTCTCGCATGAGTATTTGTCTCAAATCCCCTGCTCTTGGCACAAACAAACGTGGCCCTTTTGTCAATAGGGCCCCATTCTCCAACCAAAAGTACTTGGACTTCCCGTCTTCTACTAACTTCATAATGGAAACGGCTTGTGGGTCTTTCTTCAAATTCTCCTCAATGGACTTCCGTATATCTGTGGTCACCTTAGTAGCTGACATTGGGGCAATCCTTCTAAGTGCTGCAAATTCTGCTCATCTACTTAGTGCATCTGCCACTTGGTTGGTCTTTCCCGCTTTGTGTTCAAAACAAAAATGAAACTCGGCCAGAAACTCTTGCCATCTTGCTTGCTTGGCCGTTAGCTTCGGTTGGGTAAGAAAATGGCTAACTGCTGTATTATCAGTCTTGACAACAAAATTGGAGCCTAGCAGGTAGTGTCGCCACATCCTTAAACAATGAATCCCGGCTAGAAGTTCTTTCTCTTAGGCGGTGTATCTCCTTTCAGTCTCACTCAACTTCCTGATCTCGAAGGCGATCAGGTGTTTCCCTTGTAGGAGTACCCCTCCAATGACAAAATTTGATGCATCTGTTTGAACTTCAAAAGGCTTTTCAATATCAAGAAGGGCCAACACGGGGTCCCTCATCATCACTTCTTTTAGATCCTCAAAGGCCTCTTGGCATTGGCTTGACCAACTCCACTTCTCTCCCTTCTTCAATAGATCAGTGAGTGCCGTTACCCTGCAAGAGTATCGCTCAACAAATCTCTTATAGTAATTTGCCAGACCCAAAAATGACCGCAGTTCACTGACATTCTTTGGAGTCGCCCATTCTCTAATTGCCTTGACCTTGTCCATGTCCATACGGATATGTCCCTGCTGGATTATGTGTCCCAAGAAATGAACTTGGGTTTGAGCAAATGCACACTTCTCCCTTTTTACATATAACTAGTTTTCCTGAAGCCTTTCGAACACTAACCGTAAATGTTTCTCATGTTCCTCCAACGTTGAGCTATAAACCATGATGTCGTCCAAGTAGATGACAACAAACTTGTCAAGGTAATCATGGAACACCTGGCTCATAAGAATACAAAACGTAGCAGGAGCATTGGTTAGTCCAAAAGGCATAACTAGGAATTCAAAAGCACCATACCGAGTTACACAAGTCGTTTTTGGTTCGTCCCCTTCTGCAATTCGCACTTGATGATAACCAGACCTAAGATCAAGTTTGGTGAAGAACTTGGCATGGCTCAACTGATCAAATAGGTCCGCTATAAGAGGGATTGGGTACTTGTTCCTTACTGTGACATTGTTCAGGGCCCTATAGTCAACACATAGCCGTAAACTTCCATCTTGCTTTTTTGAAATAGCACTGGAGCTCCAAATTGTGCCTTTGATGTTCTAATGAAGCCGGCTTGTAATAGCTCATCCAACTGTTTTCTTAATTCGGCCAATTTTCGAGGAGCCATACGATAGGGACCTTTAGCTGGAGGTTTCACTCCTGGTAGTAGCTCAATTTAATGGTCTACCGTTCTTCTAGGTGGTAGAACTTTAGGCAATTGTTCTGGCATCACATTCTGAAACTCTTGCAACACCCTTTTCTCTCCATCTGGCACGGAATCTGAGTTAGCTTCATCCTTATACATCGGCATGACCACATAAGAGGGCTGGCCCCTTTTTACTCCTTTCTTGAATTATAGTGCTGATATGATCTTCTTTCTACTCCTTGGAAGAATCGTAGTTGGTACTACACATGGACGCTCCCCCAAGAACAATAAGCAACTAGCAGTAGGAATCGGGATTGTCTGGGCCGTTATCATGAAATCCAATTCTAAGACAACATCAATATCGTCCATGGGGGAAACACTGAAATTAATGCCTCCTTCCCATGGCCCAAGTTTGGTCATCACATTCTTGGAACTTCCACTGATTGCCAAGGCTTGTGAATTAACCGCTTTCATTTGCCCACAATCCTTGGTAACCTTAAGATCACACCTCTTTGCTTTTTCGAGTGAGATGAAGGTATCGGTCGCACCTATGTCCACCATTGCCTTCGTTGTCTTAACATTCAACACTACCTCAACATACATTAGGCCTCGCTCGGGTTCCTTCTTCAACTTGCTCAATTGTGTATGCAGGGCATTAAGGAACCGTATGGAGCCCATCCTTGCTGGCTCATTCTTGACTTCTTCAACTGATTGGTGAGAGTGGCCTCTTTCTTGTGACGAGGCTACTAAGGCATTCAAGGCACCTCTATGTGGACATTCTGCTACTCGATGCAGTCCTTGACACAGGAAGCAAGCTAATGGTTATCTCGGCTTGAAACTCGATGCATTGTTTGTCTTTGGTTGAGGTGTATCTCTACCAGGTGGTCTCCTATATGCACCTTCACTAAAGGGTCTATCCACTTTGGCCATTTTCCCCCACTTCCAAAGCTAGAGCTACTGCCACTTGATGGAGGGGTCTTACGCTTTGATGGGCCATCGTTGTAGTCATTCAGACGTTCGACGACGGCCATAGCAGAGGCCACATCTTGCACCTTTTGTCTTTGTAACTTAGTCCTGGCCCAAGGCTTGAGACCCTCCAGGAAATAGAATATTTTGTCCTTTTTCGACATGTCCCTTATATCCAGCATCAAGGTAGAAAAACCCCTGACAAACTCCCGCATCGTCCCCTTTTGCACCAATTCCCTAAACTTTCGTCGAGCCATGTATTCCACATTCTCAGTAAAGAATTAGTTTTTTAGTTCTCGCTTGAGGTCGTCCCAAGTTTTGATAGGGCACTCATCGTTGACAAACTTCGAATGCCACCATAGCTTGGCATCCCCAGCAAGATACATGGCGCCCATAGCAACATTGTCTTCCTCTGAGTCTGTACACACGGCCCGAAAGTATTGCTCAATATCAAACAAGAAATTCTCAAGCTCTTTGGCATCTCTTGCCCCCTCATAGCGTCGAGGTTTCGGCATCTTGGCCCTTTTTTTCCCTATCTACAGAACTAGAACCAACTCTACCCATGGCCACTTGTAACACGCTGACCTGAGCCTTGAGTTCCTCGAACTCTCTTTGGATGATGCTTATGGCATCCCTTGTTTCTTCACCCAAATTGTTCAGCGTATCGGACAGCTCCCGTTGGGCTGTCTCGATATCTCTCGCTTGATCATGGGTGACCATATGAGCTTTTAAAGCGACCACTGATGCCTCAAGCTCCTCAATCCTTTTTCGATCATCTGACCCACCTCGAGTCGTAACCATCTTTTGTTTTCTTGCTAGCACTTCTCAACTGTGCTCTGATACCACGTATCACGGACTAAACTTTGCCTCAATTAAATGTTAGTCCGTGCGGCACTTGGATGGACGCTTCCACACAAGTCAGCCAAGATCTCTCGATTATCTGATTGAACAACAAGTCACTAGTTAGTCTCAAGGCCACTTCACGATATCGCGGGGCATAACGGGTGCATACCGGCGACCCCCGATGCCCCCAAAGGAAACAAAAAGTTTTATTAGTTTTGAAAAGAGTACAAAAGTTTACAAAAGATCATCGAGTCTTTCCCACCATCGTTGGGGCCATAGGGGCAGCCCTAGATGGTGGCCTAGCACATACCTTAACCAGTGAGGCAGCCCAACAATCCGCCGACTGCTCACCCCCTATAAAGAGCTTAAGAGTTTTTACAAGATATCTACCAAAAATCATTACAATGTTTGAAATGGGGACACTTTTTCTTAAGATATATGGCTACCATCTCCTGACACCTCTACCCGGTCATGGTCCTATACAAGATTGGCTCGTGACACTGAGGCAGGTCAAGGCTACAAGATTTCACTGAAACACTTAAAGGCTGTGACCAAGCACTTCAAATCGAAGCTACCCATTTCAAGACTTTACTTTGCAAAGGTAAGATCTTGCTTAGTTTAAACAGATATTCCAATGCTTTGGACTGCTTCAAAGCAGCTCTTTTTGATCCTCAAGGTAATGGGAACCTCGAAATTATTAATGGGTACTTGGAGAAATGTAAAAAACTTGAGTTTCAATCAAGGACATGAAGTTTTGATTTTTCTAATTGGGTTCTTAATGAGTTTCCAGGAAATCCTCCAGAACTTATTATTGGGCGTACGTGACATGTTTGCAACAAAAAATATTGATGTTGGGGACTTTGGTTTTGGTCACTAAGGCAATATCAAGTTATTTTATTTATGTTGACATGGACAAATCTGATCAATTTTCTTTATAGATTTAAGGATTATAAATGATTTTGTTTTCACTGTTTTTACTTTAAATGTTTCTACTCTAGTTGAGACCAATTAAGAGAAGTAAATATATATATTAACACAGTTCCGGTTTCTACCGACCCCCATCGCAATCCTGGCCAAGGCCAACGGCTACCCTACGAAAGTGTCCCCTGCAGCCCTGCCCTGCCCTGCCATTCCTTTTCCTTTCAGCTTCATAAAATAGTACACCATAGCTTTAAATGCTCACCTCCCCTTCTTTACTCCCTTCGCCTATATTTACATTTTGCTAAAAAAAAAAAAAAAAGAAAAGCCATAAACCAAAATTAAAATAGTTATACAAAGAGTAAAATTAAAATTAATTAATTACATATATTATAGACTAATTAAAATACTATTTGATGTTTTACAATTTAAAGTAAATTTTACTAGCCTTCGATTCTTAAACTCCCAATCCCGACTTTCCTATCTGTCAAAACTTCACTCTCCGACGAGCTTACGTCATCATTTCCCGGTGAAGTTATCAAAATCCCAACATCACGACCAGGAGAAGGTGAAGGAGTAAAGTAAGGAGGCGATGCACACGGCGTTGAGAAGGGCGTCGTTTCTTCCTCCACATCAACTACAACCGCCACGTCATTGGCCATTTCGGCCGGACCCGAGAAACAGTCCCTCAAACAAACCCGCTTCTCGCTTTTTGCTTCACTCTGATCAGCAGAATTCTCGACGCTGTCAGCTCCTTCTCTTTCCTCTTCTTTGATCGTATACAAAAACCTAGACTGTCCGTACGCCGCCTGCCACTTCGCCAACTCGTCGTCATCTTCCTCCACGGAGGCTGCCTCCGAATCCGCCGCTGTGGCAGCCTCCGTTGGCGTCGGTGACACTACCCCAGAGGAGGGTTCCACACGGGTTGGTTGGTTTTTCCAGCAGAAGTACAGTAGTTCCTTAGAGGGAGCACCGCAAAAAGGTGAATTGGAAAACTCAGAGTCAATGGAACGGGCGCCGCCGCTGCGTTGACTGAACCTTCGTTTTGGCCGAAGGACGTAAACCAGCTCTACGATAAGAGCTAAAAGGCATGTTGCGAAGATAACGATGAGAGCTATTCCAAGCTTGGTCGAAGCATTCATGGAGAGTTTTTCTTTTTGATATTCTTCACTGTTTTAGCTGATGTAAAAGAAAATAAAATAAAGAATCAACTGATGATTTGTGAGGAAAGGAAAAAGAGGAAAAATAAAGAAGGTTTTTTTTTTTGCCTTTTTTTCTTAGGAAGGAAAATTATGGAGGTTTTTTCTCGGAAAATGTAGGAGAGAAAGGAGGAAACGAAAGTTTGAGAGTTGATGATGACGTGGAACTTTTTTTTTTGGATTTTAAGATTTTGAATTCGTTAGGCGGATTAGAAGTTACTTTCTAGTTTACGTCCAAAACTATAGTTTAATATTATTTTTTTGGCATTCAAATTAATTATCATAGTTTTCTATGAAGTTTGTGTTGTTTGTTTGATTTTTTAAAAAAATTAGAATTTGTTGTTTATTCTTAATAAATATTATATATAATTATATTTTAAAAATATAATAAACAAATAATTTTTTAAAACAAATAAATCATCTTTTAATGATATTAGAATTTCTTATCCATACTTAAGAAAAGTCTTATTACTACCAATTTAATATTATAATTGAAAATTATAATCAACAAAAATTATTTATAATATCAATTTAAAAATATATATTTGTTGTTAAGTGCAATACATTTCAATTTTTAAAAAATAATAATTATATATTAAAATAGAGTTGCATATTGTATAAATGATTGAAACTATTAAAATGCAAAATACATTAGAATAACATAAAATTGATTAACTTTTACCGTTATAAAATTAAACTATAAAAAATAAATCAGTTCAATATAAATTTTAACTTTTTTATTTATCAAATAATTAATTATTCAATAAAAATATATCAATAAAATTAAAATTATCAAAATAAATTTTTTTTATTAAGATACACAATATTGATATTTTGGTTTTTCAAAAAGAAAAAAATTTCTTTCACTTTTTTAGAATCAAAATTAATCTCTTAAATGAGTCAAATTTATTTATAAATTTTGTTGCTAATGCTTTTAAGTATTAGTATGGACTTTACTTAGCTAACGGTCCGTCTTGGAAATGACGGACAAATGCAGAACCACAAAATATTAGAAAGAAACCGGTCACTTGCATAACCGGATATGTGTAGACAGTAATTTTTTTTTTAAGCTTTTTTTATCTTTAGCCAAAAACTGTTTTTTATCATTTTCTTTTTGTACTTTGAACCTGCATATTTTTGTATAAAGCATAGATTGCATTAATTAAAGTAAAAAAAAAAATACTATGATGCATATTAATATTTATATTACCTTGAGCCTCTTAAATTAAAAATATAAATTTCTTATTTTTTATAAAATTTTGATGTAATAAAATTTTCAAAATTTGTACTATCACATGAATTTTTAAAAAATGCCGCACTAAGAAATTAATTTTATCTTTATGTTTTTATCCTAATTAATATTATCTTAACATTCTTGAAAGCTATTTTAATTATTATAAATAAATATTGAAAAGATTAATAGTAGTTTAATGTTCTTTTTATCCTAATTTAGGTCAAACAATTATATTCATATTGAGACTAGCTTTATTCACACAATCAAAACTTTCACTAAATATTAAATATTGTTTTTATGTTTTAAATTATATATAGTTTGAATATGATAATATATAAAAAATCCAAAAAGTGCAGTTCTAAGAAAAAATCTCTTGCCTGGTAGAAAGTATTACAAATTTGCAGCTATAACTAATTAATTAATGTTGATAAAAAATTAATTAATTAATTATCTAACCGATTAAAAAAGTTCATCAATTAGTATAAAAAAAATAAATGGTGGAGAATTGTCCGTGACTTCCCAAGAGAATCACGGACTGTAAAAAAAGGGTTTCTCTATTAGTATAAACTATCATTAAATCTAAGTCGAAGAATGTCTCTTAAAGTTGATCTACAAATATTTAGTAATATATATATATATATATATATATCTTTTAGCTATTATTTTTGTATTACAGTATTACTAATTGCACTTGATTATTATCCATCATGTCATGAAAATAGTCAAAGATTCATCATATAGATACTCATATATAGACTTATTATGGCGGCCCGGCGGCGACTTAAATTTATTTGAGATTTTTTATTTAATTTGGATTCACATCAATCTGAATTAAATTGATTTAAATTTAAAAAAAAAAATCATTTCAAATTCAATTGAATATAAATTAAATTTATTGAATCGAACGAATAATTCGATTATTAAATAAATTTATTCATATATTCAATCATGGATTATATTAAATTATTTGTTCTTAACTCAATGAATTCCAAATATGAAAATTCACAATTCTTGCCTTAAGGGAGAGTGGGTTTTTAATTTTATGAACATAACATGCAATTAAACTTTTTATTATTATTATTTGCACAATCATAAGAATAGACTTTCGAAATTGGTGGATACTAAATTCAGAAATAATTTGTCCTTATATGAATCACAAAGAATCAACAAATGCAAGTAACTATCAACATTCAAATAGTAGTAGCCAAAAATTAAAACTTCATAATTTTGAATACGACATGAATATAAAATTAAAAAAATAATTAAAATATAATACGATATAAAAAAAATATGAACACAATAAAAATATACGTATATATTAAAATTTATATAACAAAAATGATTAACGTGTTCAAATTTATATAAATATATCACACTTTAAATACGATTATGATAAAAAAATAACACGAATACATTATTAAATCTAAAAAACCCGTAATTTTGGTTAATCACAATTAAGCTAAATGGGAGATGAAGAAGGAAAGTAAAGGGTCTGTGTCAAGTAGGTGAAGTTCACCCATGAATCAGGGCTCCTTCTTTCAGTTCTTCTCTTTAATGTTTTGTCCTTTGTTTCATATACTTTTACAAAAATAGGGCTTTTTGGTTGGGGTGAACATCAACCTGGTGGCTCCTTTCTATAGGAGTTAGAAGCAGGTTAATCGGTATCGTACCGGCCGGTACGGTATCGATTTTAAGATAAAATAAAATTATATTGGTAGTATATCGTTTCGGTTTTTATATAGATCTGTACTGATCGTATTGGTCTGAACCGATTAATATCGATCAATATCGACACGTACCGGTTCATATTGATTGATACAAGATTTTAATTTTTTTTCAGTTATTTGATTGTCTTAAATCAATTTCTAATATTTTATTTATCATGACCATTTTTATTTTTTTATAATTACATTTAAAAATAAATATATTTATTAAATTAATCTATTGAATTTAATTAATAATAATTCACTATATATTTTATATTTATTTTATTTATTTGATGTTTAAAATTTTTGGATATTAAATATTTATAATTTTATATTTACATATAAATATATATTTTATGTAAATAATTGAAGTATTATGAAATTTGAAAATAGTTTATATATATATATATATGAAAAAATATTTAAAATATATCGATAAACTCGAAATGATATGACGAAACACATCAATACCGATACATATTAGTATTAGAACAAAAACGATACTTAATTCAATACGGTACTGAGTACGTTGGTTAGAAGTTTGGGGTTACTAATTCTTCAACCTCCAATGTCTTATTCAATTGTATTTGCATTTGGGTTGCCACCAAGTTGGAACTTGAGGTATTAATTATAATTAGATTAGATGTTTAAATATAAACTTTCAGGTTTTAGTAGAAGCCCAAGATGCAGTTTATGATGGACTGGGCTTTTTTATAACTAGACCAACTGGACTGCAATCTGCAAAATGGGCTGTGCATGGTGAGAGTGAGACCATTATAAAGAGGAAACTTGGTAATTCGATTCTTGCTGGTTCTTTTGCAAACAGTAGTGTCCTGTGTTATAGAGCGTTCCGAATATAATCTCTGACAGTCTGAAATTAAAAAAAAAAAAGAAAAAGAAAATCATTTGATACTTTGAGGCTACATTGCTACAAGAAATATGCATCAGTTCTTGAAAATTATTGTTGATAAATTTTACATGGATGGTTCATAACTTCATATCTTCATTCAGAAGTGTAGTATATAGCTATAACAATTAATTAAGCTGCAGAGCATAAAACACAAAGTGAAAGGGGTATAGATCAAGATCCTCTCTCTCTCTCTCTCTCTCAAAAATGCTTTAGGAAAACGACCCAACAATATATAATTATCAAAAGCAGCAATCATCTATCCATTTTTCCCCATTCTCCAAAATCTAATCATAACTTACATTCTTGGGGGTGTTTTTACTGATTTATTCGCGTGTATGCTATCCCCAAATTCTCTTTTTGACCAAAGGAAAAGTTGTAAGAAAAAATAATCCAGCTAACTTATATAAACAAAGCAAAAACCATAACAGAAAACAGCAGCACATGAAGTACTACTCCTTGGATCCCTCATTCTCATCACTTTCAAATGATAAAAACCATATAAAAGCAACAGCTCTCTCTCTCTCTTTCTCCCCCCAAAAAGAGAGAAAAAGAAGTAATGAATACAAATAACTGAGGATGGGATCGATGGAGAGGAATATCTATCTATATATGGTTAGGAGACTTTTGGATCCCAGATTTCCCTTACTTTCATGCAATGCAAGAATTCACTTATAACAGCTAATTAAAAAATAAAACCAGAAAAAAAAAAAAAAAAAAAAAAAAAGGAAGGGAAATGGGGACAGTGAGCCTTTATAGAAAGACCCATTTGTTAGCTCCCCTTTTCTTAAAGTCTGCAAAAGGGGGTTAAGGTGTGTGGAAACTTTGTCTCCATGCATGCTTATGTTTAGAGAGGGAGGGGTCTCCTTTGTCTTGTTTCTTCAAAAAAAATCTTGAATTCGATGCAAATAACTGTAATCGCCATTGATTCAATCCTTTCTGTTGGCATTCCCTTAACTTTGTTTTTTAATTTGTATTCCCAAGTTATATATACTTGTGTTTAGGGTTTAGCACCCCATCACTTCACTTTAAGCTTAAACCCTTTCTTTATCAATAATCATTTGGTTCATATCTATACTATAAACAGGAGACACTTGCATTTCAACTTTGTTGTCATTATAACTGGCTCAAGAACTTTTCTTTTTCATTTTTTTAATTGGAAACTGATCTGATGATTGAAGTTAAGAATCTAACACTTTATCAATAAATTACACAAATTTTTTCTTCTATAAACTTAAACACTTCATACAAAAAAACACTATTAATTAATAGGTAACATCCTACCCTCCTCTGGCTCACTAACCAAACTTATTAATTAATCTTGAATTGTGATTAAATTGGATTGATCCAAAGCAACATCAACTAGGGTTAGATCATGGCACTAAATTAAAATTTGTTTGGGCCAGGATGCCAAAAAGGACAAATAATCTTGTTGTTTGAATACCTTCAATTGAGAAAAAAAAAATTCTGTTTAATACCTAAGTTTGGAACCAATAATAATAATTAATATACTCATTATCATCTTTTATATGTGTGCAATTCAGGTATCCTAAAATATAACCTTCATAATTGGATTATTACAACCCTCTCACTATTGGTGACAAGATAATTTTCCTTTATGCTAGTTGTAAAAGCAATATATGCCTCAAGGGTCTTATAAGAATATATATAAAAACTTTATGATAAAAAAAAGGGGTAAGAGATCTGATAAAGGAGCATGCAGTATTATTTGAATATGCCAGAAAAAGGCAGATAAAAACCATATCTGAAGAAAGATACAAGATTAGAGTTTCCAAAAAGTTATTTAGCTATTATTCATTTTTATGGTGGTTAGAAAAGGTTTCCAAATCAAAAGAAAGAGAGAAAAAAATAATCGCATATAAAAAAGTAAAATTAAACAAAGAAAAAAGAAAAAGCTTAATTGGCTACCAAAAATGCAAAAAGAAGAGTTGTTGCCTTAATGATTATGTCTCTTATCTTCATAAGGCTTATGGCTCAAGTTTTAGACGTACGTCCACTATCAAATTAATAGACCCTTAAGTAATCCCCTTCTTTAAGACAGTACTACCTTAGAATTATTATTATTATTTTTTTTAAAAATACTTTGGATTTTATTTGAATGAGAGACAAAGGGGGCTCCACTTTAGGAGTTTTACCATCATTTATATGGCCCAAATTCGACTCCTTTTATTCCTCAGTGTGAGGGAATTTTTGGAACATAAAACTGATATCGTTTTACTTATGTTTCAAAAGAAAGACACATGATTATTCCCTCGTGAAAAGGTTCCTCAGTTGGGATTTGATGATTATATATATATATATATATATATATATTGAGTGGTTTTTAATATACTGACAACGAATTTTTTTTAATTTCACAAATAAAATTAAAAAATTATAATATGTTTTATTTTTTTTTAATCATGTGGTCGTGGGTTCAGTATATGTGTCACTTTACTAATTCTATTTATAGAATTTAAAAACTCAATGAGATAAATTTTCGTATATTTTACTATTTTTTGGCAACTGCGGAACCAGAATTCTAATGTTTAGAGATCCTGACTCCCAATATTCATGCAATATCTGTAGTTGCAGAAACTGAAACCCAAACCCAAACCCATTAATCCAAAATGACTCGAGAGTGACAACCCATAAAGAAACCCGAGCAATCCAACAAAATTAAACTTCACAGGTTTTATTTGATCCAAATTAATCAAACAATATATACGGAATATATAAATAAAAGAATTACATTATTATAATAATACCAGCTCATTCTTCATTAAGAATCTTACAAGAACAAGGTATTTTGATAGCTAGAGAGATAAGAATATATGTGGTACTGTTCAAATTGAGCTCTCTAATAGAACTCGTTTTATACTATACTTTCTCTAATTTTAATTATTGTCTCACTCTCTATTATTAACTTAATTGTTAGAGGATTATCATTATTGTTATTTTTTTAGTCATGATATATGTCACCTTTCATGGAATTATAAAGCTTAGGCTAAGAGCTTAAAACCAAGTATGATTTGATTCATATATATATATACATATATATATACATATATATATATACATATATATATATAGCTAATTCATTTAACCATTTGGATATAAAGTAAATATGGTAGCCTTTTCTATGAGGTCACAGTCACAGCCTTCTTGAAAATAGCTTTATACTAGTGTAGAAGGAGAAAATTTGTAACCAATTACAAATAGCCACATGTCAATTGGAATTTCTTTAATTAAGAAATTTTCAGTTAAATTATACATTACCATGTGAAATTGATAATATCATATTATAATTAATTATTTTATAATTAATTAAATATGTACACATGGTTTGACCAATCAAATTGCAAGGATTCATGGGTTATCCAATCAAATTTCACCCATGTGTCATAATTATTTTACCTTTAATTAAATTAAATTAATTAAGAGATAAATAATAAATTTTTATCTCTAATTAAATTAAATTAATTAAGAGATAAATAATAAAGTTTTATCTCTAATTAAATTAAATTAATTAAGAGATAAATAATAAATTTTTATCTCTAATTAAATTAATTAAGAGGTAAATAAATATTTTATCTCTAATTTAATTAATTAATTAAGGGATAAATAATAAAGTTTTATCTCTAATTAAATTAATTAAGAGGTAAATAAATATTTTATCTCTAATTTAATTAATTAATTAAGGGATAAATAATAAAGTTTTATCTCTAATTAAATTAAATTAATTAAGAGATAAATAAATATTTTTATCTCTAATTTAATTAATTAAGTGATAAAAAATAAATATTTTATCTCTAATTTAATTAATTAATTGAGAGATAAATAAATATTTTATCTCTAATTTAATTAATTAATTAAGTGATAAAAAATAAATATTTTATCTCTAATTAAATTAAATTAATTAAGAGATAAATAAGAAGATATTATCTCTAATTAAATTAAATTAATTAAGAGATAAATAAGGAGGTTAAGTTCTTTTAAAACTCTCTTTCACCTGGCTAGCTACCACTATAAATAGAGACCTCCTCTTAACACAAATTCACAATTCAGAAAGCCTAAAGAGAAGAAGATTTTGAAGAGCCAAATCCTCTCAAAATTCTTAAGAAGAAATTAGAGAAATTCTAAGAACGTGGTGCTTGTTCTTGAGAATTCTCTAAGAAGCTGCTCTCCGATCTTGTTCATCGAAGGAAAGGAGATAATTCCTGTTTTTCAAGACCAAGTCTAGAAGACCCTTGAAGCAGATCTCGCCGATTCAAGATCAAGTCGTGAAGACCCTTGAATCAAAATTTTACTGAAGAAAAGAATCAAAGGATTTCTTTTTTTTAAGAATATTCAGAGATTGTAACCTCAAAGTTTGATTAATAAAATTATTATTTGACTCCAAATTTTCCTTGTCATATTTTTGACATAAAATTTGTGTGTACAAATTTTGGCACGCCCGGTGGGACAATCTCTGCCTTTCATCTCTTTTCTTCAAAACTCAAGTTATCAAGTTGCAATGGCTCCCAAGAAGAACCTTGCTAACAAACCAACTCTTAAGCCTGCTCGAGCTAATCCTGCAGTCTACCCCACTTCATCATCAAGCGTTGATATCCCTACTCATCCTTATGGCACTAGGAGGAAGACCAAAACTCTTGCTGAATTGTATGAGCAAACTCTTCCTGTGCTCAATCAAAACCCTCTCTATGACACTTCTTCTCCAATTCAAGACTTAGAAGAAGTTTCTGCTAGACAAGTTGATTCTCCTCGAGGATCAAGTGCAAGTCGCCAGTTAACATACCAAGAACAAGACAGCTACTCAAGCAACAAGCCTATTCCATCATCTACTCCAAAATCAAGTTCTGGAGTAATGGCTGTCATGACAACTGGCACCACATCATTGGAAGAACAAGTTGCACTTCTGGCAAAATCTGTTGAAATTCTTTCAGCGAGTATCAAAGAGAAAGATAACCAGATCGCTTCCATGATGGACAAGATCGCCGGTCTCACTGGAAAAAGGAACGAAGCTTCAAACCAGAATTGGCAATCAATCTTTCAAGATGATGGTGAGAACTCTGGCAAGGAAGTTGCTAAGGATTCTGAAGAAAAGATCAATGAGCTCGTCACTACCAGTCAGCTCAAGGATCTTATCAAGGAGGCTATCAAAGATCAAGTTGAAAGCGTCACTCAACCTTCATATACATATGCAAAACCATATTCTCAAAGGATCGATCGTCTGAGGATGCCTGGGAACTATCAACCCCCAAAGTTTCAGCAGTTCGATGGAAAAGGAAATCCACGCCAACATGTTGCACATTTCGTGGAAACTTGCAATAATGCTGGTACCTATGGGGATCTCATGGTGAAGCAGTTCGTTCGCTCCCTAAAAAGCAACGCCTTTGATTGGTATACTGATCTCGAGCCTGGGACGACTGACAGCTGGGAACAGCTTGAGCGTGAATTCCTTAATCGATTCTACAGCACTCGTCGCTTAGTCAGCATGATCGAACTCACAAGCTCACGTCAATGGAAGGATGAGCCAGTCATTGATTACATCCACAGATGGAGAAATCTGAGCCTTAACTGCAAAGAAAGACTGTCTGAGTCTTCTGCCCTTGACATGTGCATCCAAGGCATGAATTGGGGCTTGCGTTACATTCTTCAAGGCATCAAGCCTAAGACCTTTGAAGAATTAGCCACTCGTGCTCATGATATGGAGTTGAGTATGACAGCTGCTGGAAATCAAGAACCTCCGGTGCAAGAGCCAAAGAAAGCCAAGGAAAAACAAGATACCCGCAAAGGGGGCAAAACCTTTACCAACAAGGGAGAAAGTAAACAGTCCATGGCCGTGACTACCAAGCCTCTTAAGATATCTCCCAAGTCAAAACAATCTCAAGAGACGAAATCTTCTCCTATCCAAGACAAAGGTAAAGGCAAGATCACTTTGAATGAGGGGCAAGAAAAGAAGTATCCTTTTCCTGATTCTGATGTTTCAAGCATTCTTGAAGAACTCTTAAAGACTAAGCTGATTCAGTTGCCAGAAATGAAGCGACCTGAAGAAGCTGATAAAGTAGAAGACCCCAATTATTGCAAGTACCATCGCTTGATTAGTCATCCTCTGGAGAAGTGCTTTATTTTGAAGGATAGAATCATGCGACTCTATGAAGAGGGGAAAATCGAGTTTGAAGAAGAAACGGTGTCGTCAAATTTGGCATCAGTAAATATGGTTCCTCAATCCAATTTACTGGATAGAACCATAAGATTTGGCTCTTTTGATCCTATCATACTGGCTCCAAGTACAAGTACGATGGCGGATCTTCAGGGAAGTGGGGGCAACTATTTGCCTCAAAGACAAAATCAAGATCACGATGGTTGGACTCTAGTCACGCGTCGAAGAAGCAAAAAGAAGAATCTTCCAAAAGTTGTGAAAGTTCCTACAAAAGCTAAGATGATCAAACAACCATCTAAATCTCCGAAGCCCAATATGCCTCAAGAAACAAAAATGCCATCTCAAGGTAAAAATTCAGTGGGGAGAAAGTCAAGGAGGCCAATCACTTTAAACGAATTCATGCCAATTCAGCTTAGAAATGAAGATTTGGTTTTCATGACTTGTTACCATAACGGTGGCAATGAAGATAATGAAAACAACATTGACTCAGTAGCATTTGAAGTTGATGATCATTCTGGTGCTGCGAAAATTAACTTTTCTGATGAAGATCTGTTGCTGGGGTCAACCCCTCATAACCGGCCGTTGTTCGTCGTAGGATATACTCGGGAACAGAGGATCAATAGAATCTTGATCGATGATGGTTCTGCTGTCAACATACTCCCGTTGATGACAATGAAAGAATTGGGAGTTCCTTTGGATGAATTGATGCAAAGCCGCTTGATGATCCAAGGATTCAACCAAGGGGGACAAAGAGCTCTTGGAAAACTTAGATTTCAACTTTTCATTGGAGATATGGAGTCAAGTCCACTTTTCCATGTAATCGATGCCAAAACGACGTACAACATGTTGTTAGGACGACCGTGGATACATCAAAATGGTGTAGTCTCCTCAACTCTGCATCAATGTCTCAAGTATTGCAGAAACGGTCAAGTCAAGACGATCCTTGCAGACGCTAAGCCATTTACTATAGCAGAAGCACATTTCGCAGATGCAAAGTTTTATCTCAAAGATACATTTATTGAAGAAGTAATGTCCAACCCGATGCAAGAATTAAAGCAAAAGGGAAAGAATTTGGCTTCTTCCACAATCGGAGAAGATGAAATTGCTCAAGGTTTAAAAGATCTGACTCTTCCCCTCACTAACTTGGAAGAATCAAGAGGCCTTATACCTCCACTGCAAGGATTTGTTAGGCCAATAGAAGAACCTCTTTGTGAACATCAAGATCTTCCTACTCATCGAGCTAAAGATTTTGATCCTAACGCTTATAGGTTGCTTGTCAAAGCTGGGTATAAACAAGAGGATGTCGTAAAATTGGCTCACGAGACAAAAGAGCCTAGCAAAGAAAAGCCGCAAAGTTCATTCAAGATCCGACAGGTCTGGCAAAAGAAGATTGATCACATCGGAACTTCTAGAGAGGGGCTTGGGTATTCTCCATTAAAATTGAAGATTCATAAACAAACTTCGAGGTACATAAATGTGGAGGAAGTTCCCGAGGAGCAAGAAGATGCAGTGAAGCCACCAGGACTTTCAGTGTTTGATCGCTTGGGGGCACGCTCAACACGATGTTCAGTGTTTGATCGTTTGAGCATTCAATCATCACGAAGGTCAGTTTTTGAACGAATGGGAGAAAAATGCAGTGAAGTTTCTGTAAGTAAACCAATTTCCATTCAGTCAAGGCTTGGAAGTCCGTACTCTGAAGAAGTTAACTGTGGCCGAAAAAGAAAATCTTCCACTTTAAAGGAATCAAGAGATTTTCACAGCAAAATTCCTTCTCGAATGAAAAGGCAAAGCGAATGGAAGGTAACTACTGGTGAAGTTTTAAAGGCTAGAAAGCACACAGTGGTTATAACCAAATCAGTCTCATCCTCAGAGGAAGAAGAACTTGAAGAAACAGAAATCTTTACTTCTAACCATGTATCTGTAAAGGAAACTGGTGAAAAATCTCAAGAGGAAGAAGCCCAAGAAGCCCCTTCATCTTTTGAAGAAGGAAATCAAGCTACTATTGACGAACTAAAGGAGGTTAACATCAGTACTAGTGAAGATCCACGACCGGTCTTTATTAATGCTTGCTTACCACCAGAAGAAGAAAAAGCCTATCTTGATCTTTTGATAGAGTATCGAGATATCTTTGCTTGGACTTACAAAGAGATGCCGGGACTTGATCCAAAAGTAGCTATGCATCATCTGGCTGTCAAGAAAAGTGTCCGACCTATCAAACAAGCTCAACGACGCTTCCATCCTGACTTGATCCCCCAAATTGAAGCTGAGGTCAATAAGCTCATCAAAGCTGGCTTTATTAGAGAAGTCAAGTATCCCACTTGGATCTCAAATATTGTTCCAGTGAGAAAGAAAAATGGTCAACTTCGAGTTTGTGTAGATTTTCGAGACTTGAACAATGCTTGCCCAAAGGACGACTTTCCTCTCCCTATAACAGAAATAATGGTTGATGCTACAACTGGCCATGAAGCTTTGTCCTTTATGGATGGATCGTCTGGTTATAATCAAATTCGCATGGCTCTAAGAGATGAAGAACTTACCGCATTTCGAACTCCAAAAGGTATATACTGTTACAAAGTTATGCCGTTTGGATTAAAGAATGCAGGTGCTACTTATCAAAGAGCAATGCAAAAGATCTTTGATGATATGCTTCACAAGAATGTCGAGTGTTATGTTGATGACTTGGTAGTGAAGTCAAAGGAAAAATCCAATCATCTTGCTGATCTTCGCCAAGTGTTTGAAAGATTGCGTAGATACCAATTGAAGATGAATCCGCTCAAGTGTGCGTTCGGAGTATCCTCGGGCAAATTTTTGGGGTTCATCGTACGACATCGTGGGATTGAGATCGATCAATCAAAAATAGATGCAATCATGAAAATGCCTGAACCGCGCAATCTGCATGAACTTAAAAGTCTGCAAGGAAGATTGGCATATATCCGACGTTTCATCTCAAACTTGGCTGGTCGATGTCAACCATTTAGCCGGCTAATGAAGAAGGATGTCCCTTTTGTCTGGGATGAGGCCTGCAGTAATGCTTTTAAGAGTATTAAGACCTTTTTGTTACAACCACCTATTCTGAAGGCACCTATACCAGGACAGCCGTTAATCCTTTATATTGCTGCACAAGAACGTTTCTTAGGAGCTTTGTTGGCACAAGAGAATGATGAAGGAAAAGAAACTGCACTCTACTATCTTAGTAGAACTCTCAATGGTGCTGAATTAAATTATTCTCCCATCGAAAAGACTTGCTTGTCATTGATGTTTGCAGTTAAAAAGCTGAGGCATTATTTGCAAGCTCATTCTGTTCGTTTGATTTCACGAGCAGATCCCCTCAAATATCTCATGTCCAAGTCTGTGCTCAGTGGAAGATTGGCAAAATGGGCTCTTTTGCTACAAGAGTTCGATATTACTTATATTCCACAAAAGGCTGTTAAAGGGCAAGCACTTGCCGATTTCCTTGCAAACCATCCGATTCCAGATGATTGGGAATTCTCTGAAGATCTCCCAGATGAAGATGCTATTTTCATCGAAATTCCCAGGCCATGGAAACTATTTTTCGATGGGGCTGCCCGTCAAGATGGAGCTGGAGCAGGTGTTGTCTTTGTCACTTCAGAAGGAGATGTATTGCCTTATGCATTTACTCTCACTGAAAATTGTTCCAACAATGTAGCAGAATACCAAGCTCTGATCATTGGATTGGAAATGGCAGTGGATATGAAGATCACTCAACTTAAAGTGTTTGGGGATTCCAAATTGGTCATCAACCAACTTCTTTCACTTTATGAAGTTAAGAAGCCTGACCTCTTACCATATGTAAACTATGCGAAGAACATTTTGGAATGGTTTGACAATGTAAGCTTGGAACATGTACCAAGAAGAGAGAACAAGCAAGCAGATTCTCTTGCTAATCTAGCATCAGCTCTCGCCATGCCAAGTGTAGAAGTAAAAGTCCCTCTTTGCAAACGATGGATTTTACCTCCAGTTGATTTTAAAGATGACAACCAGGAATCCAATGTTGTTTCAGTTTGCGGAGTTGAAAAAGAAGATTGGAGACAGCCATTGATTGATTATTTGGAGCATGGGAAGCTACCCAATGATCCAAGGCATAAAACAGAAGTGAAACGTCGAGCTCCTCGATTTATTTACTTTAAGGGTACGCTATATCGCCGCTCTTTTGATGGTGTCTTCCTTCGATGTTTAGGAGAAGATGAAGTATCCAAAACCTTACAAGAAGCTCATTCAGGAATTTGTGGTGCACATCAGTCTGGAGCCAAATTGCACTTTCAAATTAAAAGAATGGGATATTACTGGCCAACAATGGTAAAGGATAGCATGGACTACTCCAAGAAATGTCAAGCTTGTCAGTTTCATGCAAACTTCATCCATCAACCTCCTGAACCATTACATCCGACAGTCACATCTTGGCCTTTCGATGCTTGGGGACTTGATTTGGTAGGACCATTACCTAAGAGTTCACTAGGGAATATGTATATACTTGCCGCTACAGATTACTTTTCAAAGTGGGCAGAAGTGGCACCTTACAGGGAAGTAAAAAAAGAAACTGTTGCAACTTTTATCAGGACAAACATCATTTATCGGTATGGTGTACCTCGTCACATCATAACCGATAATGGGAAGCAGTTTGACATGAGCAAATTATGTGCACAGTTTGACTTCAAGCAGTACAAGTCTTCAATGTACCATGCTCCAGCAAACGGATTAGCAGAAGCTTTTAACAAGACTTTGTGCAATCTCCTTAAGAAAGTTGTTAACCGTTCAAAGAAAGATTGGCATGAAAGGATAGGAGAAGCGCTGTGGGCTTATCGAACTACATATCGCACACCAACTCAAGCCACTCCATATGCACTTGTTTATGGTGTAGAAGCTGTTCTACCACTTGAGCGACAAATTCCATCATTGAGGATTGCAATCCAGGAAGATCTTTCTAGTGAAGACAATGTGCGCTTACGTTTGGAAGAATTAGAAGCACTGGATGAAAAAAGGTTGGAAGCCCAACAACGCTTGGAGTGCTATCAAGCTCGACTATCCAAAGCTTTTAATAAGAAAGTAAAGCAGCGATCTTTCCAAGTTGGAGATTTAGTCCTTGCTGTAAGAAGACCCATAAATACTTCACATCGTATTGGCAACAAGTTCCTTTCAAAATGGGATGGACCATACGTTGTTCGAGAAGTTTATACCAATGGTGCATACAAGATCGTTGATCAAGATGGTGTCAAAGTTGGACCAATCAATGGAAAGTTTTTGAAGCGTTACTATGCTTAAAAAAAAAAAGATATTGCTCCTAAGCAAGAGCTTAAACTGTTGTATGTTGCTCCTAAGCAAGAGCTTAAACTGTTGTATGTTGCTCCTAAGCACGAGCTTAAACTGCACATTAAAAAAAAAAAAAAAAAAGCCCGCTATGTTGAAAATCCTTTCTAGGACAACTTAGGCAAAAGTTAGGGCACAAAAAAAAATGATGAACTACGTTATGACTTGATCCTTCAAATTAGAGGGTACGTAGGCAGCTTGGTCTCATTGCCAAGTTCAGTCCAAACAAACAAAAAAAATTTGCTTGACTCAAATATTATCTTTTGTTTACTTGAAAGTATCACGAAAATCTCCAAGTCGTCTTTAGAAATTTCCAACATACTTCACAACAGATCTAAGCTTTTGGCTTCATTCTCATGGGTAGTAAAAGACTCAATGGGACTCATCTCTCCATAAAACTTGAAAGTGTTAACTTTCTAGCCTTTCAGTTCATCTCAGGTGAAGATTCAAGGTCATTAAACTTCTGGGCTTGTGTAAAGAAGTCTTTCACCATGCCTTTCAATGAAGATGAATCAACTGGCTTGATTGTTTCTATTGAATTGGAGATCTTGAAAACATCTCCAACAAGTGAAGAAACTCGATCAAAATAAGAGCAAACAATCATCATGTCGAGACAAACAGCTTCTTGGTTGGTAATGGTGCTTAAAACATTATCTTCAATCTCAACTACAAGTTTGTTGAATTAATGTGGATCAAAAACTGAAGCTTCACTCTTGGCAGGGATGTGTCATCATGGAATTTTTCTGGTTTGATTTGCTTCCAACGTCTTTCATGATCATTCCCATCAACTGAATCTTCAAGGATCATAGTATTTTTCCCTTGTGCTTCGTTGACTGGTGAAATTGATCAAAAAAAAAAAAAACTTTGGAAGTCTTCATATGCTTAACATTAAGTCTTAAGACAAAGCTTAAGCGCTTGAAGTTTTTCTAAGTTAATCCTTCATGTTGACACAACAACATCTTGGATGGGTCTTTCTTAGTCATCAAGTCCGGTGCATGCTCTATCTGATCCTCCATCTGGATACAACAACATCTTGGATGAATCTTCTTTGGCCATCAAGGATCTTTCAAAGTGGTCTTCAGAAGGTTCCAATAGTCTTGAAGGAAGTTCGCCAATAAACTTGATCTCTGTGGCCATCAAAGATGTCTCAAAGTGGTTCTTGAAAGGCTTCAATAATCTTGAAGGTCTTGAAGAAGGATTCTTCGAAAATCTTGATGAAAGATTCTCCAAAGGACTTCAATAATCTTGAATGTCTTGAACAAGATTCTTTAGGAATTTTCGAGAGTCTTGAAGAGAATTACGTAATCTCGAAGAGAATTACGCAATCTCGAGGATCTTAATGAAAACGCTCAATAATCTCTGATAGTTTTGAAAAGAATTACGTAATCTCGAAGAGAATTACATAATCTCAAAGAGAATTACCCAGTAATCTCGAAGAGAATTACCCAGTAATCTCAAAAGTCTTGAAGGAAGTTCTCCAATAATCTTGAAAATCTTGAAGGAATGTTCTTCAAAATGTCTTGAAAGAATATCCACAATATGCCTCTTCAAAAATAATGTGGCCTTGACATGGAGATTAGATTGAAGACATTTTGCCTTTGGAGAAGATGGTGAAGCTTGAGAAAGTTCTGTAGACCAATCTTCCGAAGCTGCAGAAAAATCGAATGATTTCCAAGTGGATTTATATGGACACGTTGCTGAAGAGATATAATCCTTTTCTAATGTCTTCGTCTTCCTTAAAAAAAAAAAAAAAATCGAATGATTTCCAAGTGGAGTTGTATCTACCCGATATGGGCATGTCGGTGAAGAGATATAATCCTTTCCTAATGTCTTCGTCTTCCTTGGAAAGGAGCGACAGAAAAATCGAATGATTTTCAAGTGGATCTATATCTACCCGATATGGGCATGTTGATGAAGAGATATAATCCTTTTCTAATGTCTTCATCTTTCTCGGAAAGAAACAAGATAATTGTTGAGATCTTTGAAGCACACCAGGACAAGAAATCTACAAGAGAAAAACAAGTCATGAAATCAAAATAAAGAATTAAAAAAAAAAAAAAATTCTTTGTTCAAGTTGAATATGGATCAAGAAGATTTACGCATGACAAGTCAAGGAATATTCATGCATGGCTTAAAAAAAAAAAAAATCATGGTGGCAATAAAAACAAGAAACCAAAGTGTCATGATACGTGTCACTATGCATGGCTATTGAAGTAAGAAATCAAGATGCCATATGCATGGCAACATTAATATGACTTCCTCAATTAATCAAGGCATCCTTCAAAGTAGTCTCAACTCGTGAAAAGTTTATTTTCGATTCAATCAAATCTCTTATTGAATTGGTAAAACACCAACACCCACGCGGACACGAACTGGATGAGCTTAAGTACTGTGGCATAATCTGGCTCTTAATGGCAAGTCCCATCTTCCTTCCATTGTAGTACAGAGGGGAAAGCATATACAAATGCAAATGCAAGCTGGGCTACATGGTGCCAAGACTGGGTAGAGAGTGGCAAGCCATGAGAATCGCTTTTTTGCTCACTGCACTGATTCTCCATCCATCTCTCAATATTGCTGTTTGCTGGCATGCACAAACTTGTCATGGACTTCAAACACAAGGCTAAGCATTAGCTATAGTTAATTCTCTAAGGTCAACCAGGGCTGCTTTGCATGCAACTCGTGTGTCCCAACATGTGCGAGGAAGAAAGAGAGAGAGGTTTGCCACCATTAAGAAAAGATTGACTTGCTAGGGTTGACAAGCTGTGCGTGGATGCTGCTGCCTTGAGACTGACAGAGGTGAATAAAATAGAGATGAGGAGATAATCATGTTGATTGTGGGCCTGATGATCAAAACTTGGCTGAGTTGCTTGAAGAAGCTAGTTAGGTTGAATGTGCATATGAGCGTGACAAACGATTAATGAACAGAAATTACAATGAAATAAATGGAAGACAGTATCAGTAATATATAATATGATTATGAGACCAAAAAAAAAAAGCATCCCGCAATTAGTGGCTGATAATACAAAGCAAGATGGCATAAAAAAAAAAAAAAAGAGAAAGTCGCAGGAGGAAGAACTTATCTGAAGGTTGCGGCTTCATGTGCTTTGAAGAATGAAAATTCGAAGACCTCAAGGTCCTTTATATACTGGTTTGAAGTTAAATCCCAAAATGACTAAAAATCTCAATTAAACTTTGAGTGGATAAGAGTTTAATTCTTAATTTATTAGGAGTTAAAAGAATTTATTTGAGGTTTGGTAGGGGTATAGTCCTAGTTGCAATTAACTTGAGCAAAGAAGCGGTTAGGAGAATCAAAGTCAAATTCTTTAGAACCGACTCAATTTTTATTCTAAAAGGTTTGCAATTCTACAATATTTTGTTGAACATGAAGACTCTGAACCATGTTTTGCATAGGCTTTTGGGGTTCTTTACTTTGAAGGATATTTCAAATTTGAAAGCATGCCTGTCTCATGTTGTCAATTTGGGTTTATAAATCTGACGTGGGTCGTTCTTCTATGGGGCCAATTTTTGATTCATTCATTAAATATTTTTATGTGACAGAAGATCAAATTAAGTTGCAAGCCTTGTTCACTTGTCACGTACAAAATCATGGGAGACAATTGAGGCACGCAAATCTTCTCAAGATAATGCAAACAAATCAAAAGCAAATTAAATTTCAAGACTTGTTCACTTGCTACACTAAAAAAAAAAAAAAATCGTGTACGTAACCAAGTCTTGAGGGGGCATTTGTAGAAGGAGAAAATTTGTAACCAATTACAAATAGCCACATGTCAATTGGAATTTCTTTAATTAAGAAATTTTCAGTTAAATTATACATTACCATGTGAAATTGATAATATCATATTATAATTAATTATTTTATAATTAATTAAATATGTACACATGGTTTGACCAATCAAATTGCAAGGATTCATGGGTTATCCAATCAAATTTCACCCATGTGTCATAATTATTTTACCTTTAATTAAATTAAATTAATTAAGAGATAAATAATAAATTTTTATCTCTAATTAAATTAAATTAATTAAGAGATAAATAATAAAGTTTTATCTCTAATTAAATTAAATTAATTAAGAGATAAATAATAAATTTTTATCTCTAATTAAATTAAATTAATTAAGAGGTAAATAAATATTTTATCTCTAATTTAATTAATTAATTAAGAGATAAATAATAAAGTTTTATCTCTAATTAAATTAAATTAATTAAGAGGTAAATAAATATTTTATCTCTAATTTAATTAATTAATTAATTAAGGGATAAATAATAAAGTTTTATCTCTAATTAAATTAAATTAATTAAGAGATAAATAAATATTTTTATCTCTAATTTAATTAATTAAGTGATAAAAAATAAATATTTTATCTCTAATTTAATTAATTAATTGAGAGATAAATAAATATTTTATCTCTAATTTAATTAATTAATTAAGTGATAAAAAATAAATATTTTATCTCTAATTAAATTAAATTAATTAAGAGATAAATAAGAAGATATTATCTCTAATTAAATTAAATTAATTAAGAGATAAATAAGGAGGTTAAGTTCTTTTAAAACTCTCTTTCACCTGGCTAGCTACCACTATAAATAGAGACTTCCTCTTAACACAAATTCACAATTCAGAAAGCCTGAAGAGAAGAAGATTTTGAAGAGCCAAATCCTCTCAAAATTCTTAAGAAGAAATTAGAGAAATTCTAAGAACGCGGTGCTTGTTATTGAGAATTCTCTAAGAAGCTGCTCTCCGATCTTGTTCATCGAAGGAAAGGAGATAATTCCTGTTTTTCAAGACCAAGTCTAGAAGACCCTTGAAGCAGATCTCGCCGATTCAAGATCAAGTCGTGAAGACCCTTGAATCAAAATTTTACTGAAGAAAAGAATCAAAGGATTTCTTTTTTTTTTAAGAATATTCAGAGATTGTAACCTCAAAGTTTGATTAATAAAATTATTATTTGACTCCAAATTTTCCTTGTCATATTTTTGACATAAAATTTGTGTGTACAACTAGTGGTAAATTAGGTATAAATATTATGGTTTCTTCGTCTAGTTGCTAGCATTAAATTTAATTTGTATCTGTTGGTTGCTTAATACAATTTTTTTTGGGGGTTTAGGAAAAGAAAGTAAGGACTTAGAATAAAGTTTCTCTCCTTTAATTTGGTGCTTTGTCCAATCAGACATCTTTAAGAATTAATTTGAAAATACTAAGTGGAATTAGAATATGCTATAATTTGATTATGTTCCTATTTTCTGGCTCAAATTTAGTTCCAGTTCTACTATTCATATTTGTCATATTGTTCTAGATATTTTAATATGGAGGCAAAAGTTCGTTAAAGTTTCTTAATATTAAATTCTGTTTAAATTCTAATTTTGGAATGACTACTAAAATAATTGTATTGCAGAAAATGGAGGATTTTGAACGAAAGAAACCTTTATAAATAAAAGCCTCATGTTCAAGTTTTACATGGATTTTATTCAATTTTATGTTAGATTCATCCAGTTACGTGCTGGTTTGTTGATTGGTTCCTTTTTTTTATTTAATTTAGTGGTCATATGTGTGTAATACTTAATTATGATTATAATTTCATTATACTT
Organism: Fremontodendron californicum; assembly: GCA_030761205.1. Taxonomy (NCBI): domain Eukaryota; kingdom Viridiplantae; phylum Streptophyta; class Magnoliopsida; order Malvales; family Malvaceae; genus Fremontodendron; species Fremontodendron californicum. The sequence continues at coordinate 34,440,017 of JAULJL010000005.1, forward strand.
ATAATTTCACAAAATAAATATTTTTATTCAGTTTAGTTAAACGAAATTAATATATGATTTATAACTTCTCTTGCTTTCTTTTTGTAAAATTTCTTTTATTGGGTTGGTCTAATTTTATTCAAAGTTAGGGCTCTTGGTCCTCCTTTTTAAAAACAATGGTAAAAGCTTACAAATTTCGTTAATAATCAAAATATTTGTATCCATATGGAACTAGCTGATAGTCTCCCCTTATTTCCCTCAAAATTCAAATCGGCCTAAATCTATTTACTAATTTCTTGAGGTGTTTCTTGTGTTAAATTTCTCTCAAATCCAATTAGAATTGGTACAATTAGAAGGAGTATTATTATAGACCTATCCAATGGCACTATTATATGAGTGAAATTCATTTAAATGCTTTTAATAAGCAATAATTAACCACATGTAGACCTCTCCAAGGGCCACTTGGCTCGATTTAATATTTTATTTAAATTTAATTATAAAATATTTAAATATTAATATAAAAATATTTTTTAAATTTTTTAATATTTAATGAAAAGTAAAATGAATTTTCAAGTCGGTTTGGGTTGACTCGAGTTTGGGTAAGGAAATAAAAAAATTTCGACCCGCAACCTGATCTATGGATAGGTCTAAACACATGTTAACTTAATTAAGGTAGTTTTTTTTTTTTTTTTACGAAGAAAGAATACAGTCTAGGGATAAGGGAAGAGGTTGTAGATATTAGGATTCAAACTCTAAACCTGCTAAATATCATATTTTAAGAATGACTGTTTGAATCAACTGAATTAAGGCCGAATTCAATAAATAAGTTTCTTTCCAACAATTTACTAATATCTTGTTTTGTTTGTTCAATCCCCTAATACGCACGCAATGAAACTAATTATTTTCTCTTCTGTGACTAATTACATTCTAAACCTAAATCAATGTTGAATTTTCGTTAGGGACACTTCATGATTAGAACTTTGCGACTTCTTTCTAAATATCTTTAAGGTTTCGATATTGATAATGAAAGGTGAAATTTATGAGATAGCATCTTTTATATAATTATATGTACCAATTTAAGAAAAAAAATCACCTCATTAAAATGGAAGTAACTCTCTAGTTCGATCCATATATAGAACCTAAGATGTAGTCCATGTGTTTCTTAGGTATCCTAAATATATAAAACAATCAATCAAATTTGTCCACTTCTCAATTCTCCGTCACATTTTCTTCCATCCCAAATACATTATTCATTCAGTAGACATGTACAATAATTGGATCATCCGTCTGGTTCGGTGAGTTCGAGTGAATTCAAGTTGGATTTTGAATAAAATTTTTAAGTTCAATTCAACTCGATTGATACATTATTTAACATAATTTTTTTTTATTAATGTTAATTTTTAAAATATTAATTTTTATTTTTTAAAAAAATTAAAAATTTGAAATCTGACTAATCATACCAAATCTTAAATAAAAATTTTAAAAGATCAATCGAAAGTGTCTCAACCCGACTCAATACATGAATGGGGGTAGAACTTCACACTACGGAAAAAAAAGAAGGTGAATGTACATAAAGACGATAGAGATCAAAGCTAGACCCTGCAAGGAAGTGTTAAATACCAACCAAAAGGAGAGGCTGAAAATAAAATTAAAATAAAAAGAGAAGAGAAGAGCTTTTACTTTAAAAAGGACACCTACTTTAAAAGGGACTTAAGGTCGGCCCGCAGGCGGTCTGGCTTATTCGGATCAGACTTGATTTATTCTTATTTAATTAATAAAAAAATTATTTTTATTTAAATTTAATTATATTAATATAAAATAATTTTTTAATATTTTAAATAATGCAATGAATTTTTCGAATTTGATAAGTCGAACCAAATCTTAAATAATTTTTTTATTATTCGAATTTAATCCGAACAACTCTATTACCGCATTTTACTTGAGATTTAATACATTATTTTTATCTATTTTTCTTAAATCATTTTCAGCTTTATCTTCCTTATCACCTTCCCGCTTTTGAGGGAAAAATAAGGTTTCATAATGCTTGCATCTTATTAAAATATATAACACACTCTTTCCTACAAAAGATATCATTCAGATAATCATAAAAGTACCGTGTATTGCCGACATATATTCTGCCAAACTAATCTTCACTAATTAAACAAAGATTTGATGTAATAGGATCCAACCTAAAATTAATTAATAGTAAATAAAAAAACCCAACTTGAATATAAGATTACAGGCAATTCAAAACTTAATCCATATAGGATAATCCCACTTTAACAGGCTCATCACGTGTAGGCGGTGACACAAGAGCCTACCACGTGACAAACTCAGAAGGAGTAACAGGAATGAATAACAAAACAGAACCTGAGCTTTGATACCATGTTAAACATCCAACCTAAAACCAATTAGTCATAGGTGGAGAGACCCAACTTGAATATAAGAACACAGACAATCAAGACTTAACCGATATGAGATAACCCCAATTTAACAGGCTCCATCACATGTAGGCGGTGACATATGAGCCTACCACGTGACAAACTCAGAAGGGAGAACTGGCAAAAATAACAGAACAAAACTTGGGTTCTGATACCATGTTAAACATCGAACCTAAAATCAATTGGTGATAGATGGAGAAACCCAACTTAAAAATAAGATCAGAGGCAATCCAAAACTTAACCAATGTGGGATAACTCCACTTTAACACATCATATCAAAATTTGCCACATACATTAATTAGTAATGTATAATATTCGGATTATGTGATTAATACCTTTTATATATCTACCTTGTTTTTTTTTTTTTTTCTTTTTTAATTTTTCGAACTAAGACGATGATTGATTAATTTTCTATAATAATTAACTTCTCAGGCCGAGTTTAGAAAGAACTTCAACATTTGTTTCAATATTATATATGCATTATATGATTATATCTCCTATTTAAAGAGCCGAATACCCTTCTTTCGATAATATAACAGGAAAATGCCTTTCTTTCGGTAATGTAAAAAGAAAACTGTAATGAAAAATAAAAATAAAGAAATAAAAGATATACAAATGTCTTCAAGGGTTTGTCGGTGTTTGAATTCATTGTTCTATTGCTCAACAATGACAATAATGAGATGCTGAACCTTACATATTAGTAAGTATTAAGAGGAAAGAAAATGAAGTGGGAAAGTTCAATTTAAATAGAGTTTACAAAAATGTTAGTGAAAGGAATAATTTCCAAAATTAAAAATGAAAATGAAAATAAAGATAAAGTTGAAAAGATGAAGCAATTCAAAAAGCATTTATATTTAGAACAAGTAATCAAAGCTAATAGAATGTTGCCACCTCATTAAGCAAAGAAAATTCAGTTGTTGGGAAGAAAAGGTGAAAAGTTTTAAAAAAAAAAAGGAAGAAGAAGAAAAGAAAGTCTTAAACGGAGGCTTCTTCCTTTCCCGGATAGGAAAAAGGATAAAAAGTTAAATTAAAATTTAATTCAGTTGATTTATATAATTATTTTTATAAAGTAAAATTCAGAAAATTTGAATTCGAATTTCAGCATCTATAATTTTTTTTTTTTTTCAAACTGCCACATCTTTTATAAAAAAAAATAAAAGTTATAAGAAAAAAAGTTAATTAATTAAATTATAATACCACCATTACATAAGCTGGATTAGTTAAAAAGAAGAAAGAGAGCTACGGGATACAACTCATCAAACCGCACTTTTTACATACAAATATGCACTAATTCCTAAAATCCTAATCTTTTTAAAAAGCTAAAAACGACAAACTCCCTACTTATGCAGTTTTGCTTAAGGGTTTTTAATTTAAAGTTGTCAAGAGATGATCATCTTTTTGTGATTCTAAAGTTAAAACAACTTTAAGGTTTAAAGCAGAGATGCTTATTTATATACTTTTTTTAAAAAAATTGTTGATACATCATGATTTTTAATATAAAAAAAATAAAAAATATGAAAATATTTTTAGAGTATAAAAAATAAGCGTTTTAAATGTTTAAAATATATATTTTTGGACATCCGAGAAAGGATAGACAAAAAAAAAAATTTGAGGGAATGAGTCGAGTCGAGCTCGGTTCGGGTTGATTGCCCAAGATCGGCCCAAGCAAAATCCGAAAGTTCATTTTATTATTTAAAATATATTTTTTATTTTTATAATTAAATTTAAATAAAAATATTTTTTATTATTTAAACAGTAATTCGAACCGAGTCAACCTAAATTATTATAAATTTATCCCAAACTTAGACCGAATCTGTTGAATAGGATGGGTAACCCTACCTGAGTATTTTGTTTTGTTTTTCCTTAAGATCTTTTCTTTTAATTTGAACCTTCACTTTTATTAGTAGTAAAATATATTTATTTTGAATTTGCTAATTATACCACAACTTTCCATTGCTTTTTCAAAGATGAAAAAATGTTTGGGGTTTGCTAAAATCAAAGGAATTGAAAAGAAAAGTTATTGTTTTACAAAACGCATCGGAAAGCATAAAAAGTAGTGCTCTCTTTTGATACTTCTTAGGGAAGATTTTGCTTTTCCATTCTAAAGCCTAAAGCAGAAAAAAAGTTGCTTCTCCTTTGCACAACCCTTACGTTTTGGATCATACCCTTAATCTTACTTTGTGCATATATAAGTCTCCCACATCTCTCTATTAAAGCGTATATATTATGGTTTATATTTGATATATTGTCAGTATATAAATTTATATTTGATATACATTATAATTTTTACTTGTATATAACATATCTGTTTATGGGTTGGACCGGTCGTGACTCAGATTTTTTTTTCTTACCCAATTCTATTTTGGAATGGGTCCATACCAATCAGAAAGCTTGTTTCATTGTTAAAAAAAATATTTTATAATTAAATTTAAATCAAAAAAAATATTTTTTTTATTTAATTAATAGTAATTCGGGTGGAATCGAATTACGAAATTTTTTATCTAAATCAAGCCCAATTCTGATCTGATCTATCGGACTTATCGAACCGGATGGATAATCCGACCCTTAGACAAGTCTAGCGTATACTATGTTGAGAACTATATTGGGGCATCAAAGGCTTAAGATTATTGTCAGCATTAGACATTGATTCTAACAGCTGGAAAATGAGTTTATAATTATTTGCTTCGTCTGAACGACAAAAGAGCAACTTTCATTTTTAGTTAAAGTCAAAAGCAATAAGTTGATGTTACTATAATTTCTGTCTGAGGGCAGCCGGATGCTCTAAGGCTAAGCTAGACAGGATTATTCTTTTCTTCATATGAGGGGTAGGTATATCTATATAGTGAAGTTGATTGATTGCATTTGAATTTAACCTTAATTATCGTTTTTAAATTACAACATTTACTCGATTAAGTAGCTGTGTCAAAGACTGATGACTTTATTAACCCTTTCAAGTTATGAACTATTATTCAACAATTAACATGGATCTGTTTAACGGGTGTTTATGCGAGCATTGACTATTTTAAGAAAAAAAATTGTATTTTTTTAATCAAATTTAAGGAAACACATTACATTGATTAATTATTAATATATATAATATATATAAATATCATCTTAACGAATATCTATAATCACTCGTTAACATTTTGCTATAAATTATAATTATAACAAACTACCCAAAAAAAGCAGTGTCTCAATGCAGCCAATTTTAATATTGACATAATATGAAACCTTATTTCAGCTAATGTTATTTGAGAGTTAGAGACTAGACTGTAGCATAAAAAATTAGCTATCTTTTTAAAGAAAAATTAAACGATGTTTAGCCAATATCTTGGACATTAAGGTAATGAAGAGGAGTAATGGACCCTTAAATTTTAATTATAGGCCCTTTCCCCGTGGAAATTGACTACTGACTAGAATCATCCCATTAAGTTGGATACGAAAAAGAAAACTTAGATACTGACATTTGATAGGCATAGATATTGATATCTTGACATTGACTGATTTTAAATGAAAATTGAAAATTATTACTATATTTTTCTGTCAAATTATTTGTAATAGAATCAAATTTTGCTTTCTGAAGAGATCAAAACGACCTTTTCATGTACTCTTAACTCCTTTACTTTTGGAAGCAAATAGAAATGATTCTTATCACTTGTTTTTTCTTTTTCTTTTTTTTTTTTTAAAAAAAAAGATATATATATGTATATATCCTATTTGGAAGCATCCAGTTTGTGTTGCAAAATATTTTCATAATGGAATCCTTCGGTTGAACCATTGAAGAAAAAAAAAACAAAGATATATGACCCACTTTGAAAAGCCCAAAGAAGATTTTACTAGAAAAAAGGTGCAATGGTTGATTGTCTATGAACTATATGATTGCCCAAATTACATATATGATGGCATGAGTTGCAACTGTGGAAGAAGGTTATTTGAGAAACAACTTTCACTAAGCAATTAATGTTTATACAATTATAGTAATAAAATACAATAGATGCAGATATTATGGTTGTTTGAATAATATATTTTACAACTTTATTGTTCAAAGGATCAAAGGAGAGAAAAAAAAAAAAGGCACTTCTTTATGTCGTAGCTAGTGGTCGTAGTTCCAAAAAATTTTCCATCAAAAGTATACATATGCATTAGTTTTTTTGTCATTGTGCAACCAATTCCATCCATTTATGACTTTTTTCCTTGACACGCAAGATATTATTTCCATGATTTATTTATCTTCATTTAAATATCATAACTAATGGTCAAGGCATGCCACAGGTATCAGAGAGGGTTAAAAATAGTACATATAGATTACCCATCAAGTGAGATTGCTGGTGAGACTCGAACTTTGATATTTATCAAAGTATTAATGAGTATTCAACCAACTGAACAAACACACGTTGGTTGTGGACTTATTCTTTTTCCTGAGCATTTTAAGGATGATGTATATATCATATTAATATGGTAACCAAGTATTTCAGTCAGAAATATTTATCTCCAAATTAAGAGTCTGTATTTTGTACATCGTAAGTGAAGTTTTTGAACTCCACAAAATGGATTAAAAAATTGATAAGTGTTTTTTTATTATATTACTTCTTTTAATAATTTTTACTATACTTTATAGGAACATGTATTGTCACGCTAAATCTATTTCTGAAAGTTTTTAAATTTTATTGACAATATATCAAATAATTTTCTCTCAAATTAATTAATTATAACTAATATTAAGAAATTATAGAAAAGGATGAAATGGTATTGAACATTTCTCAATTTGATGGAAATGATATTGAAGTTTCAATTGAAAGATTCGTATCTAAAACAAAAAGAGGAAAAATGTGATGGAAACCATCAACCTATTAGCAGAAAGATAATAGTAGAGTATAATTAATGTACATATAGTTTTACAAAAACAGGCAAATTCTTCTTCTATTCCAGCCCTAGGAAATGTCTAAGAATCTAAAGACAATTTGAACAAAGAGAATTTTCACACAAAAAAACTTTTTTTTAAAAAAAAAAAAAGAAAAGAAAAGAAAAAGGAAATGATGACTTAATCACCTGAAGGGTTTAGTCAATTTTTTTATAATTCCTGAATTTTGAAAACAATCTTCCTGTCAACATATTCAAGAAGCCCAATGTCGTCGATTGATTGTTCCTCGAGACTATCATCGTCAATGGAAATATTCAAATCCAATGACACGCAAGCACTTGTCTCCTCCAATGCAGCAACTTTTTCTTCCTCAGAGCCATCAAATTTTTGCTTGGTAGGAGGAGAGCAAGCTCTTGATCTTGAGCTGAAGCTTTCACAGCTCAAAATGATGATAGCATCGCTAAGCATAGCTTCTTCTCCATTTGCATTGGTTATTCTTCCTCTTTCAATAGCTCTTTTGAAACCCATTTGAGAGCAATAATCTGCTTGCTCAACATCTTCAATAAAGAAGACTCGATGTGGGTTACTCGAAACTGCTTCAGCAAATCTCTCAATGTAACTGCAACTTTGTTCATCTCTTGATCTCTTGTTTCGACCATCTTCAGTCGAGTCTGCTCTTGTCGATGAGAAACTGCTTAATGCAACCGTAATGAAGTTGGTCTGTGAACCAAAAACAAGCCTAGCCAGCTCTTTCGCTATCTTCTCTTTAGCTTGAACGTCAACACCTTGGAAAAACAACCAAGTTTCTTCTTTAGACTCACCATTTCTTAACTTCCCGTTTCTTCTTAACATTCCCGACCTGCATTTTAAGATTGTGCTCACGATCTCTGGAATTATATCTTTTTGCCATGGCACCTTCTTTTCCAATGCAGTGCATAGGGTGGTTAAGTTCTCAGCATTTAGCTCTTTGAACTTGTGAACATATTCCATCTCCATCACATCACTGGAAGAAGCTGAGTTATGGGTGGAATTAGGGTTTGACGATAATAGGTGTTTAGGGTACTCCTTATTATGTTCTGGAATATATAATCTCAAACTGGTGGGTTCAACAGTATTCTTATCAACCGTTTCAGAAATCCAAAAATGGTGGTCTCTCCAAGACTGCCTAGGTTCAACCACAGGCCAGTTATGGTGGGGCTGCTGGTGCAAATGAGGGTATTGTTGGTGATCATGTGAAAAGCAAGAAGTAGAGGAAGGAGGTGAAACATAAGAGATTAATGTATGGGTTCTTTCAGATGAGTATGGTTGTTTATGGACTGAGTTGCAAAACGAGTTCCACTTTTTGCAAAGTTCTCTGACTGAGGCAGAGTCCTGGTATAGAGAGAAAAAAAAAAAAGTTAGTTTTCAACTTTTATATGGTTGGACATGACAATAATTTTGTTTGAAGAGGCAGAGGGATATTTGGCAAATGTGATTATAACCTTATCATTGCTGCAGCCAAGTCCTTTGTTCTCATCCTTGTTGTATGCTTGAAACCATGGAGGAAGACTTGAAGTTGTGGACTCACTGTTACAACAAGTACTGCTTTGTAAGCTTCGAACTTCATTTTCGAATTTGGCGGAGCAATCAGCACAGCAATTCAGTTGCTTCTCCTCTCCACCATCAAGCAAAATCCAGCTTGACCCGTTTTCAACTTTCTTGCTTGTGGACTGACTTTGTTGATCACTGTAAGGATAAAATAAAAAGTAACAATGAACTCGATACGTATACAATATTTACACTATTGGAATTTGAAAACTCCAATCCATGAAGATTTTTGGAAAGTGTAACTTGAAGGGGAATAATTGTATTCGATATACAGCACCGGTTTCCCTTTCTTCTTTTGCTTCTTTTAAGGATAAAGAGACTATTGTTTACTGTCTTCAATTATCGATTATCTTCCTCAAGAAATGAAGCAAAGAATAACTACTTAGACATTTGTTTAAGAAAAGAAATACAAATGGAAAAAAAAAAGCATATATAAAAAAGAAAAAGAGCGTGAAGAAACTTGATTTGTCATTGCTACAGTTTACATTTTACCATAACAGTATTTTTAGCTACCTTGTTAGTCTCTCAAAGAGGAAAAGAGAATCCAGTTTTTCAGGATCAATTTAGTTGATTCATGTGAAACATGCATGAGAGTCGAAAACTATATAGCCATAGTAATTATATATGTTTCAAAAAACTTAATTTATTCAAGGCTACTTTACCTGCCAGTGATGAGACTCAAGCGTAAACTGGCTGCAGGAATTGTTAGAGGATGCAAACCCCAAACAGTTTCCAGTGATGGATGGCCAGATTTGCATCTCATGTAAGTTTGGAAAGTGGCAATCCCCATGAGCCTAAACCTTCCACTCTCTCCAATATTATTACAAACCAATTTCCCAAGCTCCACGATCATATGCTCCACTGGACAGTAATAACCCCTACCTTGCTCACTTGAACTTGCCCTATACTCAATAGCCCATTTGAGATCACCCAAATTGAAAACAATCCTTGTTCCTAAAGAGTTCCTGACATGGCTCTTTAGTTCTTCAAGTTTTTGCTCAACCTCTACTCTGTTTAGATGCCCAAAAGAAGAGAAAGAAAGGTCTACAAACTTTACATCTTTCAAAGACTCGGGAACATCTCCCTTGTCAACTTTGTCAACCACTGCTCTAACTACACCCTCAATACTAGAAATACACTCTCCTACAACCACAAAACTTCTTCTGTTTTTGTTCATCAAATTCTCAATCACAAACATGACATCTTCATTCGTAATTATCGGATCTGACCCTCTTGGTTTCCCTACTTTACTTCCAACTTGAGCAGCAGTAGGAGATTGAGAGAGGACTAAATTACCATTAATACTACTTTCCTTAGATTTACTGTTTACTAAAGGGTCGTTTTGAGAACAGATTTCTAAGGAAACTGCTTGCTCGACGTTGCTTTTGACTTGTGTACTAGAAAAACCAGCTTCTCTCATGACTCTACTAACACTAGGATCATCTAAAATGGATATTATAAACTGCTCGAGCTCTATTTTAACTGCTAAGAGTGGTTGTTGCTGGTTTTCAATAGAGCCACGCCTTTGGTGAGCCTGAGCACGCTTGAAGGCTGCAACCAAGGCATTAGAGATGGAAGGGTATTGGGAATGACCTCCCAACATAGGGCTGGAAGATGAAGCAGGAAGGCGATTAAGGGCAACATTGAAACAAAGCTCTAAGGCTCTGCACTGAAGGGGATGAGAGTGGGATTGAATGCAAGCCGTGCGGAGCAGGCCTGTAGAAGCAAAAAGCATGGTGTTAGCTACATGGAGTGGAGTAACTTGGGCATGGCCACGCCGCCTAGCAAGAGTTACAGCTTGCTTTACGACATTAGCAGCCTCATTTGTTAGAGCTTGTTGCACTGTGCAACCTCCTGCTCTCATATTGTCTCCCTCAAAACCTATTTTTCTATAAAAGTATAGAGTGAAAGGGCAGTTAAAACAATGATTAGATCAAGGAAGTTGGAGTAGAAATTTAAGCTTCATGGATGCTGCTGTTGCTGCTGCTTGGACGAATAGAAAAGAGGAAAATCATCATCAGATTTGGTTTTGGAGTTTTGAATTGGTAGGAGTTTGGGGAGGCACCTAATAATATCTAGTCTATTAGGAAGTACTGGTTGAAGATTGGGAGCTTCAGTTATCTAATCCAAGTCTAGCTTAAGATTTGGTCGTAGGGAGAGAGAGAGAGAGAGAGAGTGTGTGAAATATATGAGCAGGTGGGCTATGCTTTTCTTGTAGGTGAGGTTAAATTTTGGGGTCCAAAGTCGATATTTTTGTAGTGGGAAGTGGAATGCATGTGCTGACAAGCAGGACGGATGCAGCAGTATCAAAGGCAACTCAGCTTTGCCCTTTTCTTTCTTTCCCTCTCTCTCTTTCAATTTTGCTAGTAAAAGATATGGTACTGCTAAGTGGGTCTCTCACTTTTTATGCAAATTTTTTTTGTTCAAATTTTTATAGTAAGTAAATAAATATTAGGGTATATTTAACCTAAAAATCAACGAAAGACTGTTATCTCCAACTGCACACAAACAAAATCTTGGCATAACATAATCGTTTTCATTTGTAACCTTGAAGCCTACCCAGTTGTTAGCACTTTTTTTCAGTAAAACATAGCTCAATCAGACTCTTTTTAGCCACATGAAAGCAACAAAGTGGTATAATATATGGATAAAATTATATCTTTAGAAAGAAAAAAAAATTACAATAATTACAACATTTATATATACTATACAAGTAAAATTAGATACCAATACCTTAATGTGAAAGGACGAAATAGACCCTTGTAATATAATGATTCAGAAAATAAACCATGGGCAAATATGGAGTTTTACTGAAGCAAATTGGTGATCTAAGTGAGGGGGAAGAAAGAAAGTTTTCTTCCAGCAACTGAGTTACTGAATCCGCCAAAACCGAGGACCTGAAAAGAGAATGGGGACTATGTGTCTAAAGGAATCGGGAACTGTGTACGATTTTTCTTCCGGACATGGAATAAAGGGTTCCGCTCCTCTTTCTGTTTAGTTTTCTTTCTTTTTCTTTTTAGAAAGTAAATTACTTAGAACAAAACTTGACGCTCTTTAAATGCATATACTATATGTTTTGCATGGGGATCATTAACAACTCTCCAACCCCAAAGGCCAAAACATTCTCTCTCTCTCTCTCTCTTCATTATTTTATAAAGTTGGAGCTTTTGGACCCTCTCTTTGATTAAAAGAAAAAAAAAAAATTATGAAGAAACAAATGATTATCATGTAAACATATGATAACGAACTTCCAGAGTCCCAGGGGCATTAATTCTTTGATGGGTCTGGTTTCTTTTTAACTGGGTCAATTACATGGTTCCAAATCATTTTGCAAACAAGGCTGTTCTGGTGATCGTACTAAAAGGTAATTTACAAGATTATATATATATATATATATAATATGAAATTATTTTATACATTATTAGTGCTATGTTTGGGAACATGAATTTGAAAATTTAGATTTGGATTTCATTTGCTATATAAAATTATGATTAAATGTATACATTAGTTAAAATTTAATATGATTATATATTTGAAAGGAATAAAAACATGAATTTCAAATTCACAAATACCTATAGGTATTTCAAATTCACCACTAAATAGGCATCTAAAAATCCATGAATTTGAAAAATAATCATGAATGTTACATTTACATGTGTTTTACTACACAATTTACATTATTTTTGAAATCCAAATCCATTATTTAAAATTCAAGTTTTCAAACGCAACCTAGTAGAATTTTTAAACCCACAAACAGAATTAAAGAATTGAGAAGAGTCCTCTAAAATTATATATAAAAAATTTAGTAATTTAATTTATTAATTGGGCACTTATCAATTTGCCAGCTTCTTAAAATCTCCACCACTAATATATAATGAATCAGGAATATTTGTTGATTATACCGGGAAAGATATAATTAAGCACTAGGAATTAATGAACTTAGTACTATCAATTTGTGTATAGATATGGTAGTCATGAAACTTGCTTGTATGGCACATGGGTTACATATTTGGCAAATGTAGAATTTGATCTCACTTGTATTTGGAAAGGAAAAAAAAGACACAGGTGGAATATTTTTGGGGGTGAGGTAAGGAGAGGTTTAAAAGACAAGTACATATGATTCTTAGTCCCATCACATGCCCCGATGATATATATATATATATATATATATATATATATATATATATATATAGATATGCATTTGGAGTGGAAGATATAGATCTTTTAATGTAACTATATTTTTTTATATAATCATATATAGTAAAAATTTGATTTTCAACTTAGCATGATCAAAGAACTTTTTAAGAAAAAGATTAGTGAAAACTCATGTATCAAATATGCTAGCTCTTACAAACCTTGATTAATTCTTTTCATGCTTAGAGATGTGTTGAGGTCTTTTAGGGTTAATGGGGAAGAGTCTGATGAAGGCTTGAAGGTGACAGCGAGCAAAACCTATCAAAGAGTAAAGGATAGTTAAGGAGTGTTGGGGTTGAGATTTTGACACGCGCTCTAACACTCAAGTTAATAAATATCCAATGATAAGGTGAGAAAAGCTTAGAGAGATAATAGTAGAGACTGAGAATAATATGATCTAAGGTTTTGAGTCTTTACCTCATACCTTGGATCATAGGTGTCGGTGGCTGTCCTTGCCAACTCTGATACGCACATGTCTTTTCCTAACTTGTGGGCCAAGCGTTATTCGGATAAGTGGCATTTGTGTCTTGGAGTCATCAAGACAACGCTTTAGTTTTGGGCCTCGTGGGCTTAACTTTGTCTTGAGCCTTAGGCTTTGGAGTATAATGGGTATAACAATTGCTTTCCAAATATGAGGGGATTTATAAAGTCACCACCCTCATGCTTGAGTTTGAATTGACCTTTGATATAATTTTGATAATTTTTGTAATGATTTTTTAACTTTTGATATTTGATAATCTGTAATATAATTTTGATAACTTTTATATTTGTTTTGGTAATTTTGGATATACTTTTGATAATCTTTCAAATGATTTTGGTAACTTTCGATATGATTTTGATAGCCTTTAATATGATTTTTTTATTTTGATATAATTTTGATAACATTTATACAATTTTGGTAACCTTTGATATAAGTTTGATATAATTTTGATAACCTTTGATATAATTGGTAATCTTTAATATGATTTTAATAACCTTTGATATAATTTTGGTATCTTTTTAATAATTTTTTATATAATTTTGATAGCAATTGTAATAGTTTTGGTAACATTAGATATAGTTTTGGTAACATTAGATATAATTTTGGTAACCTTTGATATAATTTTGATAACTTTTGTAATAGTTTTGGTAACATTTGATATAATTTCAATAACTTTTATATAATTTTGATAACTATTGATATAATTTTAGGGTAACCTTTGATATAATTGTGGTAACTTTTGACATAATTTTGGTAACCTTTGATATAATTTTAAAATTTGTAAAAAAAATTTATAACCTTTGTAATAATTTTGATAGCATTTCTAATAGTTTTGGTAACCTTTGATATAGTTTTGATAACTTTTGATATAATTTTGACAACTTTTAATATAATTTTGGTAACATTCGATATAATTTTGGTAATCTTTGATATAATTTAGGTAACATTTTATATAATTTTAGTAACTTTTGATATAATTTTGTTTAACCTTTGATATGATTTTGATAATTTTTTGGTAACCTTTAATATAATTTTGGTACCCCAATGATATAATTTAGGTAACCTTTGATGTAATATTGATAACTTTTGAGATAATTTTGGTAACCTTTAATTCAATTTTGTAATAATTTTAAGGTCCAGTTAGCAGGTGCCTATACGCACGTGTTAAGAATTATTTAATTATCATTTTAGGTAAATTTTTTGCATTTAATACATTACTTTTACTAAATTCAAAAAAAAAAATACATTAATTACACTTTCTTTCTATAAATATCACCTTAATCAGTATTACTAGCTACTGATTAACATTTATCTCATTTTAATAAAATATTAATAATAGTTTTGATAACTTTTGATATAATTTTGATAATATTTATAATAATTTTGATATCATTTAATATAAGATCAAAATAAAATAAAAAAATTATCTGATATATAGAATTATTAAAAACATATCTAATATTAATTATATATATAAAAATAAATAATATTAACTTATTTTATTGTACAAAACACGTGTAGTATAAACTAATAAATATAAAAAATGACAAGCAAATTTTTTTTTTAAATTCCTTTTTTCATTTTCTTTCCCATTCTCCTTGTTTATCTCCCTACTCCTTTTTCCCTTCTCGATGGCCTAAATAAACGTCAGATTATTCGATTGACGTCGGATTTTGTCTTCCAGCACCGTAGTCGACGCCCAGCGGTGAATTAGAGGCTTTGTCGGACCTCTTTCCTCTCTCCTATTCTGTAAACCCATTTTTGCAACCTCCTTTCCTTCCTCCGTTTTCTTCCTTTCTTTCTCCTCAACGACATTTTATTCAATGTTGAACTTGTTATCAAAGGCAGATGAAGTCGAATATGGTAGCTAGAAACCTCCATGACAGTCTTTGATTTTGAGTGGAAAACAACTAAGTACTCGTTTAGTATTACTGTTGGCACATTTTTTGAAATCAAAAATTACATTTCACCACAAATACAATGTTAAACGGATAAAAAAATTGAAATCATAATTTGACTATCCAAATAAAAAAGTTAAAAAATAGAGCTTTCGGATTTTAAAAAATTAACTTTTAGATAAAATAACTTTATTATCTCAATATCTCTACACTTTTATTATTTTAAAGATATTTTTTTTTGACATTTTAATTTATCACAATATTTTTTCATAATAATATCAAACACTTAAACAAATTTAAACCATAATTTTTCACACCAAATTTTTTTCAACCCAAATTTTTTTCAATAATAATATTAAATGCCTTCATATGAAAGCAAAGGCAGCACTTTTACGGTGCGATTGAATCACTTTTTGAGTTCAATCACATCAAAAATGGTGTTTGGGTAACATCATAGCGGCACGGTAGAGTCCTTCTCACCGTGCCACAATCTCGTTTGCTCATTGAACCTTTAGGTTCAGTTGAAATTTTTGCTTTCCACCATACCCTCTCTTCCAATTATACTCATGTTTCTCTTTTTTTTTTTTTTTTTTTTTTCTCTCTTTGTTAACTCAGGAATTTAAATTCAAGAAAACTTTCTTGTAGAAGGATGAAAAATAACAGCTTATATATTGTACACTGTATATCACCAAGCAAAATACTATTTGGCATTTGCTTCTTAAATCTGCTCTGCTGGCTCAGTCGACACTGGGAGGCGAGGTTCTAAGTGTTTCGGCTTTGTTGTGGCACTGGCCCATCTTAAACTTACTGCTCTTATTCCTCAGCCTGCCATTACATAGAAAGGAGAGCTAGTGATATATATATATATATATATATATATATATATTAATGTATTTTTTTAATTTGATAAAATTATTATATTAAATGTAAAAAAATTAAAAATAATAAATAAATAATTCTTAATCTATGCTATAAATACCCGTTAAGCCGATACTAAAACTAATTATCAAAGCATATTTTCCTTGCGCAGCAAACAAGATATCTCCCTTTCATTCCTCGATCATCTATTTTCTAACTTTCTACTTGTTTTTTTTTTAATGCAAAACAACTCTTTTCCGAACCATGCTTACCGTTAATACTTCAGTCTCAAAATGTCTCCCTGAAAAAACAGCCATTTAAGAAAGAAAGAAAGCTAGCTCAATAGAGAAGAAAAATATGGAGAATGATTTAACAATCATAGCTAGTTACAGAAAGCTGGTGAAACTTCATAGCTGCCTATAGAGAACAGCATCCTAATTAACACAAAAAAACTAGAAGAATGTTCTTTGTATTGGAAGCCCAAGAAGGTATATATTAGCATTTCAAATGAGTTAACATGATATGATATGACATGACAGAGGTTTTCATGATTTAGAATATTGTTTGCCTTATTAATTAATGTATGGTTTCTTTCTAGGATGCTCGCATTTTTGCAAGCTAGTTTTATTGTTTAAAATCCCATGCAATGTATTTGTTGACATATATATTCATGGATCTTGATACATTTATTAATATCAACATATCTATAGAGAATACTATTAAATTAAATATTTATATTTGATGTATTGACAGTGTATAAATGTATACACTGTCAGTAAACCAAATGATGTCACCTCATTAAAAATAAAATTATCTATATTTATTTTTAAAAACTTTTGATTAGGTGGCATAATTTAATTCACTGACTGTCAATGTATCAAATATAAACTCTTAAATTAACTATAATATTCTCAATATTGTTGGATATATACACATATACATACATTTGTACTATATTATTACAATTTTTTCGTTTTTTTAAGTATTCATATTCGAGTACATATCTTCTTATAAAAAAAAAATAAACACACGTCCAACAATCATAGCATTTATGTATTAATCACCATACACCAAGATAAATTTGTTGATACTGAAAAAACCTTAGTTATATTCCTAGCTTATAACATTCCAATATTATTGTACCAAGAAAAAAAAAGATTCCTAAAATCAACCTAAGCATTAAAATACCATAAACTATATACATTATAATTAACATTACATGCATTAATTCTTTCTAGTTTCTACTGTCCTACATCAGTGATGGTGCATTTATATGATATGCATGTGAGTGGTGTACACGAAGGAATAGGATTGATAGAGAAGTAGGACCCAAACAGTTCCTTACAACAAATAAACCAAAACTCTCAACTATTTATTCTTTGCCAAGTGAGCATTTTCTCAGCCCTCCTCCCTTCCCAGTCAAAAAGCTTCTCTGTCTATGTTATGCCTAAAAAGACATACAAAGGGGCCACCATATTATTTGTATGCAAAGCAATTCTGAAATGCTAGAAAAGGGGTGTTTGAATGAAAGAGAGAGAAGGGAATATATGCAGTTGCTTAGGCCCATACCCCAGCTCTATAACGGTTAGCTTTGTTTAAAGAAGCTAGCATAATATACACCAAATGTAACAAAAGCCAAGCCCAACTGTTTCTTGCTAATCTGTGTTTGGAAGACTAAAAGATATGGGTGCCAAAGGGAAAGTTAGGGGGGTTATCTTTTCTATTTATTTCCCTATCAAATCCTTTAATTTTTGTAAGGGAACACATTGCAATTATGCTCCTTATAGGTCGAAGTACTTGAGAAGTTTTTGTTCTATATCATCTAATATAAATTAGTTTATCTATTATAAAATTAAGTAATTTAGTTTCTGTACTTTTAAAATTGAAGCAAAAAGATAAAATCACTAACTAGTGTAACAAAAATTGTTAAAAAAACTAACGTGGCATTTAACCTTGTGTTTATTTGATGATGTGGTATCAATAAAATATATTATTTTAAGCTGACGTGAACAAAATAACAAACTAACTTGGCAAAAAAATAATTTGATGTGGCATTTTTGTCAATTTAATTTGTTATTTTATCCACATCAGTTTAAAATAATATATTTTATTGGTGTCACGTCAGCATTTGACATTCACGTCATCAAATAAACACAAGGTTAAATGTCACGTCAACTTTTTTAACAGTTTCTATTACATTAGTCAGTGATTTTACCTTTTTGCTTCAATTTTAAAAATATAATGACTAAATTACTCAATTTTATAGTAGATAGACTAATTTGTAATAATAATATAGTACAGAGACTTATTAAATACTTTGACAGCTCCTTACATAGTTGCATATATATGTATATCTTTTCTTTTCTTTTTTGCTTAAAGTAAAAGCACTCTCTCATAAAGCAATATTAAAAGTAAAATATGGCATTATCTACTCAAAAGGGCCGCTCATTTTTATGCTTTTAAGCTTCAAATTGAGCATCTTTTGGTCTAGACGTGGCCATGTGGAGGAAAGCAATATATATCCAAGAGAAGAGAGGGAACAAAACCCTCTAAAAGAGAAAGGGAATTGTTAATAGTAGTTTGGGTGGCCGCCCAGACTTTTAAAGGTATAAACATTGGAGAAAAAAAGTTGCTCTAATTTTGACATGACAACCTTGTTAATGTAAAAAGGTGATGGAATTACGTACCACACTCTCCTTTTCTAAAAAGTTTCCCATTATTTTATGATCATTCGGTATCTCCTGCAGCTAAATATATTAAACCCCTTGCATTATTTTTCATCAAACTTTAAATACAATACCTGGCCCCAAATTCTTTTTTACTTTAGTTCTTATTCTCTGCACTAATGAGGAGCATTAATAGAACAAATTCCTGCTTCTCTTTGATGTGCATATATGGAGTAGTTTCTCGGGCCTTTTGCCTGAAAATGATCATAGGATAAAATCTCGTACTACAACTGAAGGACGACAATTCCCCTCGTCCCCCTGCATATATTCTAGATCCAAGATGTTTGCTGAAATAAGTTAATCAATCATGTATATGTCTTCACTATTTCTGTTAGGTTCACCTTTTCCAAATTGTGCAAGTTACACACTTAATTGAGATTGCTATTGGCTAATAAATTACAAGATTTCTCCTGATTAAACATCATTACAAAAATTAAAAAAAAAAAAAAAAAAAAAACCTATCAGAAACTAAAGAAATGAAGAGAAGATTTGGCATGCAACTTTTGATGTAATGCAGAGCAGGAAATGCAGTCCAATAGAGAGAACTTGACGCACCATGCACGTGCAAATCTGCTGACAGGAGGGGAGTGCATGGGGATGGGGGTACGATAGTTGCACTCCAGAAGATTATAAGACTGCAAATGGATTTTTACATGAGATGCTTCGTACAAGCCACAAGAAAGAAGAAAAAAAAAGGCTGCACATCATTAAGTTACACAAAACCAAATGTGTGACATTTGAATATATGCGTGCCTTAATGTTCATAAAAAAAAAAAAAAAAAAAAAGACCAATGTGGATAATGTATTCGAGCATACATCAAAATCGTTAGATATGACCGAAAGAAACAAAGAAAGATATCTCATTTCTTGCACTCCGTTTAATAGAAAAGAAAGACAGAAATTGAAGGGAAAAAAAAAACACTTTTAATCTAATAATTGAGCTAAAATATAACACATTATTATGAATCTTCACCATTATATTAATAAGTTTTACTTTCTTTCCTCCTCCTTTCCTTCCTATCAAACGGAGCCTTAATAACTTACGTATTAAAAGGGAAAAAGAAGACAACAAAAAGAAAAGAGAAATAAAAGCTGCACTACCAAACGAGAAGAGTAAATAGCAGCGGCTAATTTTCAAATTCACATTGATAAAGATGAACTACTTTCATTGTAGAAGGCAATGACATTTTTCATTTATGTCTAATCTCTTTCGTAAAAACATGTCGACTACATATACTTTTACAGATTGACAACCGAATAATAACTTATGAACGAAATAAAAACGCCCTTGATAGAATTACATGTATATTAGAATTTTTAAAAAAAAAAAACTATAGTAAGCACCTATTCGTTTGCAAATCTGTCCTGTCTACATCAGTATATAGAGAGTTCTTTGGTGAACCAACCCCCTTAAAAGAAAACTCAGACAGACATTCTATTTAGTTAGTAAGCAAACCTAGAACTCAAGCTGGAGCTTTAGTCGCCTTGGCTGTCCGACATATTTCCTAGATAACCATCCTGAAGCAGTGGAGCAAGTATGCTTTCAACAAAGGACCTCTGCTTACAAGCTTCTTCAAGAATCAATAAGCGAGCAGTCTCACAAGCCCTTGCACTAGGAAAACCAAGTGTCCATCTCCCATCGGCAGCAGGATTGGAAACGGTTGATTGCTTGCCTTTAGCTGTAATGAATTTTGGATCAATTTCTCGTATCCGAAGATGTAACCATGTTGGGTGGTCTTCATCTATCTTTGGCTAACAGGGAAAGAAAACGAAGCTATGAATTTATCAGAGAACCAATTATTTCAAGCTTCAAGTATCTAAAACAATCAAAAAAATTTCAACAATTGGATATGTCAAACAAACAAATTAAAATAGTCAATAGACAGATCTCCACTACAAATCAATATGATATTTCAGGTGCACTAACTTCTTGATGAATAATTGGTCAAAGATTAGGAAATTTTAGAAGCCAACCAAGAGAAGCACGTGTTTATTCGTTAACTATGTTTGTCATTCTGATTAAAAGAGAACGTTCCCAAGTGGTCATACCGACATCAAAACATATCTTTAAAATCCTCAATAGAATCACAGCTATTGGAAAAAAAAAAAAAAAAAAAAAAAACATATCAGCAATATCCTGACTCACATTTAAACCTGCCAGTGGAGCAATTGCAATTACGACTCCTCGTTGACTCCGGAAAGGATGCTTCTCAGCAAGAATCAATTTTCCAGAAATTCCTCTTGCCACTGCTATTAGGTAAATATCCCTGACTCCAGCGTACGAAAAAGCAATCCTACAAGGGATTCCTGATCCTACAAAGTTCAATAAAGAGAAGAATAAGGAATACATGGTTTCAGAAGATATTCCGGATAGTCGACTAAGCATTTACTTGAATGATATCCAACCTAAAGAGACCTCTGACCCAAAGCTGGCAGATGAAATATCTGTACTACAAGTTTTTTCAGAATCACTGTTACTCCATGACTTCAGTGAGGGCTTGTCAAGTAAATCTCCCACGAAAATAAATGCCTTCAGCTGAAGATGAAGAATGAAAACCTACATTTATTAAGTTCTGTTAGGTTGCGTTTGAGAACTTGGATTTCAAAAAGAATGTAAATTGTGTAATAAAATACATGTAAATGTAACATTGATGATTATTTTTCAAATCCATGGATTTGTTGGATGCCTATTTAGTGGTGAATTTGAAATACCTATAGCTATTTGTGAATTTGAAATTCATGTTTTTATACCTTTCAAATATATAATCATATTGAATCTTAACTAATTTATACATAATGTATGCATTTCATTCTCACAATTTATATAACAAATGAAATCCAAATCCAAAATTTCAAATTCATGTTTCCAAACATAGGATTAGATCTTTTATGGGAAAAACAACAGTGAGCGCTCAAAAGGCAAACTTTAAGCAAGTGTTTAGGTAATGCATACAGCAGTAATGATTTCAATGGACGCATAACAGTATAAATGAAAGTCAAATGCTAGTAATTATTTCAATTCTATACATGCACAAACAATATTCTGGTTTCTACATGTCTCGTATTTAAGCAACATTTTGAGCATAAACACCGACTTCATTTCCTTCAGTTAGTAGATTCATCATATGCATGTACAAAGTTGACAACAAAGCCGACTCAAGTTAGGACTTAGGACCCTAATAAGGCTGAGAACACAATGTATGAACCACTACTAAATAAATATAAATAAATTCAAAAACTATATATATGGAGCGATAACAAACCTTTACTGCATCAACCATCCTCTGCCAAGCAAAATAAGAACTCGAACTGCCTGCAACATATAAATGTCATGAAGAAAAAGGTGTAAGAACTTTCTGAAGCATCACACGAGAAGAACTTCAGTTAAACTCGTAAGGAATTGGACACACATATTGCACATGTATTGATGTATGAAAAGAAAAGAGAAGGGGGGGGGGGGGGGGGAGGCTCAATACCATCCATGGTTTGCTGGCAGATTGCAAGCTCCAGTGTGAATAAGGGATCTTTAGCTTGCGATTGTTCCTCGAGAGCTGTATGAAATCATAGTAGATATCATCAATTTTAAATGATTTCCATTTTGAAGAAGAAATGCAGATGTGTTTTCACCATTTCCTTCCAAACCCACATCTTGCAAATCTTTCACCTTCTGTTTAAGCAGATAAAGTTCAAACATCAATTGAATTACTGTAATTGATACCTATTTTACAGCTTCCCCACTCATGTCTTATGGTATCTGGGATATAATCAAACCAACATCCATCAAGTTCTTTTTGAAGACATTCACGGGACTGCTCGTATGAAGTCTGTCGATAATAACTAGAAAATATAAAACTAAATATCATCCATTTTGTTCTAATATTAAAGTGTTGGAAACAGCTATACTTCCATTGGCATAAATAATTTAAAGCAAGCAAAACAAATCAGTACGTAGGAAGCTTACATTGAATAGGTGGATATTGTCATCGTTGAGCATATTTCCTTGACATTGCAGTAACTTTCGAATAAACCACCCTGTATGCCACTGTATTGCGGTAGAAACTGGTGGTTGGCTTGCTAAAATCTTCAATAGTGCCTTGAAAATCTTTTTAAAAAGAAAGAAAAGAATAGAGAGAGAGAGAGAAATCATATAATACTGAAAAAGTTGACAAAACCATGAAAGAGAACATCAAAATTCCAGGCACTGTCCAGCTAACATGTTCTAGCAACAAGAATTAAATGATTAATACCATTAACAAATAAACATAGAGCGGGGAGGGGAGGGGAAGAAAAGTAACAGTGCCAGTTAAAGACTACCTGAGGCATAAGTCTCACAAGAATACTTCCATCCACTGCTGGACAAGCTGACTCAAACTTGTTCTGGGAGCAAGTAAACTGATTGTGTCAGGTAACAGTTAAAGAACTATGAAATATCATTGGCCAAGAAAAAAACTATCAAGTGACATCATATTTTGAGATACTAATGGTAACTAGATAACCCTTTTCCATATACTTGAAATTGTTAGCATTCTCAAAATAAATAATGCATTAAACAAGCAATAAGATGATATTGAAGTGAAGAGAGACGTGCACAGCCAAGAAAAATATCGTCCCAGGACAATAAATTTATAATTCTAGGTGACTCCTGAGTTGAAAATCGCCAGCTTATCACTTAGCTACCAACCATTTTATTTGTTTGAAAATGTGAATCAGAAACCGCTACTACATGAGAAGTTCCAGAGAAATCCTAAAACAAGAACTTATATTTTAAATATAGCATCAGCTTGAATGAGAATCTGATCTTACAAAGCAGCGAAAACTAGATGCATGCATTGAATGGAGATTCTAAAGTGTGACATTTATTGCTCCATTAACTCCTTAAATCAGAAAAATGAAGAATTTTTATATGACCAAAACCATTCTTATAACAAAATTTACAGAAACTTGGCAACATTTTAGGACTCTTATAGAGAGATTGTTATCCCACTCATGTGAAACTATTGTGAAAGTCTAGGACAGTGGAAAATTTCAGATTGCTAACATCCTGGAAGGATTAAAAGTATCAAACTAGGGACAATAGAAGTTGGTTTTCCGAAGAAAAACTTAAGTATTAGTTGTCTTTAAACTATCCTTACAAATCAAGTTTGACCAATATGTTGGACAATGTGGGATGCTGATTCATGTACTGAATCCAGGTTGACACCACCATGAGCCAGATAAATGATATGTTCCCTCTACTACTGCAATAGTAATTTGCATCAGCAAAAGTAATTCCATACCCTTAGATACCAATGAAATAGAAAAAGGAATAACACGATAGCTAAAGGGAGAACAGGTGGTCATTCCATCCCAAGGGTTGGTAACCTTGATCTAATACTTTCAGAAAAATAATCCATTCGGGCGTGCATGAGATCCATTCTTACCGTCAAGTCCTGACTTTGGCTTATTCCAATCAGTAAAGCCGGAAAATGCTCCAAATCTATACAATAAGCCAAAATTATAATTTTCCTTATTCAAAAAAGAAGAGCAAGGAAAGAAATAAAAATAAACATTGTTGCAAGGATTTATGTCTTATAAATCCAAAGAAGAAACTATGATAAATACAACTGAAAGGACTCTAAATATTAAATACCTTCATTTTCTGCTAGCGTAAGTAGTAAAAATAGAGATGCTAATGATATACTGTGATTGTCTGAAAATAAATATGCAAATATCCCAGTCCTGCACCAACAACAACATCAAAGCATCAATTAAAATTATAATTCATAGCAATTCTTGCAACCATAATAAGATAATGTAAGTACGTATACAAATGTTGCAGATCAACTATATATGCTATCTATCACATATATAGCTGTTTTCCTTATATATCCAGATATGGGAGGAATCTAAATAGCTGTCTGTGTTTCTATTTTCCAGATAATGGTCACACGTTAAGGTAGCAGATGGAAAAAAATATATCTAAGGCCACCAAAGCAGTGATCACAATTCCAGAAGAGGAAGAAGAAGATGACAAAAACTTAAAGCAGAGATAAGATACAATTAAGGAGTTAACCACTCTTTTTAGCCGCCCGAATTAGTATATGTGCTCCAGAATGGTGATACAGATTCCCAAGTTATAACACAAATAATATTTTAGTTGGAAAAAAAATCTCCTTAGTGATTAAATAACATGTTACCACTAGGCCTAAAATATATACCATTAATCTCAGCATTAGATCTTAAAAAGGAAAAATAAAACTAGAATTAAAGAATTTATAACACCAACTTCTTATGAAAAATAAAAGAGTTGAGTAATATTGTCAAGATCAAATATGACATTAGAATAGGAAGCATACCAACCTCTCTATACACATATTATCATCCCTAGTGCTGCCATCAAAATGAGAATTTGAGGATGTATGCTCGTTTAAATGTTCAAGTAGATAGCCTATGTTGATGTCTTCTGCTCCCTCAGCCTCAGGACCAGAACACACCTTGATATTAATATCATTCAGTGAGCAGAGAAGAGCACTTGCATTACCTGTGCTACCTGCTGTATCTCCATTGGTAGCATCTTTCTGACTTAATGTAATATAATGATACAGAAGAAGACCGGCCACTGCATTAATCAAGTGTTTTCCACCAACAACTTGAAGAAGACGAGAAACTATGTACAGAGAAGTGACTGCTGAGACGTTGTAGCTACCCTGAAATAAAAATAAATTGATGAATGAATGTTTCATGCAAAGAAAGCTCATAATAACGGTTCAAATATCAGTAACATTAGCATAGTAACATACAGGTGTATAGATACAATTATACATCACCAACAGAATTCATACTTTGGAGCAGTGTTTTTATATTTTAATTTGGGTCTTCCCACATCCTTCCCTTTTTTTTTTATTCTTGTCAGTGTCACTTTCCTTTCTCAGGAAAGGGCGGAACAGTGAAGATGATGTATGACCCAAAACCAAGCCCATGGTACAGCCACCAGACTACCACTTGAACCTCATTTGCAGATGGTAGACAAAAGAGAGAGAAAAAAACCAAGAGGATAAAATATAATTCCATGAACAAATCTAAGAAAAATATCCGAGGAAAAGAATGTTCTCAGCCTTTTAATCCCTCTAAGTTCTGTCTATAACTGAAGAGCACTACCTGACTGTTTAAAGCTTGAAACGAAAAAAAGAAATAAATGATCTAATAATATTAATCAAGGCATGAAAGTAACAGAACCAATTATCTTGAATTTAAATGTGACTAGAGAGTTTAGATATTATTATACATCTCCACCAACAGAATTCATACTTTGAAGCAGTGTTTTGTTCTTTTAATTTGGGTCTTCCCACATCCTTTTATTCTTGTCACTTTCCTTTCTATGGAAAGGGTGGAACAGTGAAGATGGTGTATGAACCAAAAACCAAGTCCATGGTACAGCCACCAGTGACCAGACTACCACTTGAAACTCATTTGCTGGTGGTAGACAAAAGAGAAATAAACCAAGAGGAAAAAATATAATTCCATGAACAAGTCTAAGAAAAAGTCCAAGGAAAAGACTGTTCTTAGTCTTTTAATCCCTCAAAATTTTGTGTATAACTGCAGAGCACTACCTGACTGTTAAAAGCTTGACATGAAGAAAAGCAATGATTGATCTAATAATATTAATCAAGGCATGAAAGGAAAAGAACCAATTAGCTGACTAGAGAGTTTAGATATTATTCTTGAACAAATACAAACTCCAACATGTAAAATGTACAAGACCTGGACCCCTCAGAAATTTAGTGATAACCAACCAGATACCTCTATTCTTTTAAACATTCGTAAATTACTTTGAGTTAAAAGTAAACCAGATAAATATTTATCTCTTGAAATCACAAAACCAAGCATGAAAAAAATCATAAGGGTGACAACTTACTTTATTCTCTCCTAACTGCAGTAGTGGGAGCAACATGGGGAAAATAACTAAACTGAGAAGATTTTGGGTAACAACTCTACATAAGCGAGACTCGCCAACAGAAAGAATGTCCTTGAAGTAGTAAAGATCGTCTATAATTTTATCAGTTTCCAGAAATATGTCCTTGTTCTTTTGATGAGAGCATTTTTCCCTGCACCAAGGTAGATTTTGCCTTAAAAATTAAGACCTAAAAAGTTAACTAGGGAATTTATTACGAAAGCTTCCTACAAAAATTGAGAGCAACATACTCTGTAGAATGGACAATGGCATCTAGATGTAGGCATTGCTCCCTTAAACTAGAAACCAAGTCTGAGAAGTACTTTGAGGCTGGAGGAGTTGTTACAAATTGATACACCATATCATCACTAACTGCAAAAACCAAAATATAAAGCAGACATTCTTTAAGATACCAACAATTTATGAACAAGACTTTGCATCTCTTTTATCATAGAAGGAGACAAAAGATGAATAGTACCATTGTATATGTTGAGAGTTAATGCACGTATAGCTGTTTGAATCATCTTTTCCCCATGTTGAGCAAATTTAAGAGCCTCAGTATACAAAGGAAATGAGACTACCACATCCTGCAGTAACAAAGGGAGATACAATGTTCAAAAGAAAAAGGAAGGAAAAAAAAAGGTGA
The DNA here is from genome assembly GCA_030761205.1 of Fremontodendron californicum. Lineage (NCBI taxonomy): Eukaryota > Viridiplantae > Streptophyta > Magnoliopsida > Malvales > Malvaceae > Fremontodendron > Fremontodendron californicum. The sequence continues at coordinate 34,467,618 of JAULJL010000005.1, forward strand.
GCAAACAGGAGAAAAACTCAATTTATAGGAAACTGAAGATAAATCATGCAAGTTTAGGGGAGAAAATGTCAAGCTATGGTAAAAACTCAATCATTATAATAAAATAAAACAAGACATTAAAGAGAAAAGAAAAAGCTTCTCATTAACACAAGCAAGACTACTGCCACATCATGCACAAAAAGTGAAGACAACACATTCTAATTAGATAGAAAATAGAAACAAACACAAGCAAACAGATAAGAAAATTTTCTAAATAATAAGCTGCAGCTTCAGACAATAGTAGTCCCTAAATAAATAAATACACACACACAAGCACACAATGGACCATTATTCATTATCTATATATAAGAAAATTGTCAAACATATATCCTGTTTCTGTTTGGGGCTACTCTCCCTAGGTCAAGATAAATGATCAAAGGCATTTCATGTAGGTGGTGAAGATGAAGGTGCCTCTGACAAGTGAATAGCAACCATGCCTCATGGGCTCGACCAAAAACCACAACTTTTTTCTGGTTCAATGCACCAAACTTGAGAAGCAAGCTAATTTAATAGACCAACCAAAAGCTTCGTCAAAAAGAATATAAAAGAAAATCTTCTATTTTCATCTGCTTTGTCTAAGAGCAAAATAGATAACTTTGTGCATGGTCAACATCAACAATTCTTTTAAAGGAAGCCGACACATATATAAATGCAGGAAGAGAAAAGAATGAAGGTTTATCAGAGGCATCATTTCAAGAAAGCACTTATGTAAAATTGACTTCATCAAGGTTTCTTGCTTAAGCAAAAAATTCAAACGTTTGAGCATTTAATGGTGTGTTGGCAGTCAAGATAAATTAGATGCATGACGATATTACAACAATGCTCCAAACTGCATCAATCACAGAACAACAAACATATTAAAACTTAGAATCACATCTTATATAAATGAGGTATGAGCTCTGGCTCAAAAAAATGAGCTCTAACTTACCCCATGAACCTTAACAAGAAGGCAAAGCGTGTCTCTATTTATTTTGCTGCTCACTGCTCTGTGTTAAGAGAAAAACAGGATCATGAATATAGTCAAATTTGTTTACATCTTTAATAATCAAGTCAAGCAATTGTTTCAGCAAGAAAAAACAATCAGTGGAAACTGGCAATCTATTTATGAAAGCTACATTGCTATGCTTTAGAAATTAGGAGGAGCAAGAATAACAACTCGAACCTTAAGAAAGACACATAATAAAGAGCAAGATCTCCTTCATCAAAGTTATATTGATGTGCTAAGATGTTGTTGATATAGTCATTGCTTAAACAATAATCTGCATCATACAATTGTATACATCACCAAAGTTGCATGAACAATAGTCAAGGAGAAGATAGCAGAAAAAGAATATGAGAGACAAGACAAATACGCAGAAAAAGTTAAAATGCAATTAGTTGAGCATGGCATGTCAACATTTATGTTCGAGATCACAGTTTCCAAAGCCCAAGAGGCAAGAGCATTTCTGGAGACATGCCAACAGAAATAAAGAAAGAAAAAGCCTAAACATGCAAGAATTTTAACATACATATCTATGGCACTAAGCATCTTACAAATTGCATGTTCACTATCCATGTTTTGAATCATTATGCTGAGATACTGAAGTAATGGTGCCTCAATTCTTGAACTTGTACTGATCCTTAGTACCCGTACAAACTCTGCTAAAACTTGGTATTCCATAAAACATCTGCAACAATTGAAGAAATTCAATTAGAACACAAAGATACTGAAAGACATAACCATACGTGAAAAGATGTATCATGAGTAATGCATACTCAAATATTAATGGATCTTGTCTGTCACCATATGTCACTATCTCTACGATAGTCTGTAATTGATCTATCACTGCTTCCTGAACAAGAGAAAGAACAAAGACGGGGTTAAACAAAGATTGGTTAGTTGAAAAGAAAATGTTCATATATTAATCATTAGGATTATTATCCAACACATCGAAAGACTAGATTTCAGAAACTCCACAAGCAGGTTTAATAGCCATGTATCCATTTAACTATATATCATAACTTAATTAATTGAACTTTGACCTCCTTATTTAAAGTTAAACAGATATGAGGCAAACATATGAACCTACTCATGGAGTTTTCAACCTTAACCGCCATTGTATAGAATAATAATCTTAAATATTATAATAAAATTATTTAAAAGCCAAGTAAGTTACCCTGTTCTGCTTATTGACAACTTTGATCTGCTGCAATTCAGTAATTACGTATCTATATCCAGAACAAGATTAAAAACGAAATCGTTAAAATAATAATCATTAAAATGACAATTGATGACCAATCCTTAAGATACAAAAGAAGTAAAGTAAGGAACAAAGTAAATGCTAAAGCCTAATTAAAATCATCAAAATAATGAAAGAAAATAACACAATTCAAAAGAAGAAAAATCAGCACCACATTATAATTTAACGGAATACAATTCATTACATTTTAAACTTGTAAACTAAGCAAGTAAAATATGATCCAAGACTAATAGGAATCAGAAAAAACATTTCAAATTTTCGAATAAAAGATTTGAGAGAGAGAGAGAGAGAGAAGTTACTTGAAGTGTTGAAGAGAGAAGCGATCCATGGATCGCCAAAGCGAGTGCCACATGGTGAAGAATGGGGAGATCTGGTTATTGGAGAGGAAAGAAACCCTAGAGGAAGAGAAAGCGAGAAATGGAGAGGGAAACGAGAAGAAGAAGAAAATTTGATGGACGATGAGATTTTACAGTTGAGTTTGGTCCGCGCGCTAGCGGACTGGACTGGACTAGGCTTTGGTTTGGTTTTGGTAATTGGTATGGCCGTTTGGTAAATGCTGACAACTAACTTTCAACGTTTTTTCTTTTCTTTTTTTTTTTTCTCTTTTTTTTGTTGGAAGTTTGAAATTAGGTTTTTTTTTATTTGAATACTGATAAAAAAAATTATTGATCAAAATGTCGAACATTTGAAATTATTTCTCAAAATATGTTAGTTTTTGACCCGTTGAAAAGTCGTCATATCATATGGAGACTTCCCAATTGTAAAATGCAAATTTTTTTGTAAATGAAGCACGGAAGTGGCCATATGTCATATGATATGGCGACTTCCGTGCTTCATTTGCAAAAAAAAATTGCATTTTGAACAAGGGAAGTCGCTATATCATATGGCGACTTCCCTTGTAATTTTTTCTTCTTCTTTTTGTAATTTTTATTATAATTGTATAAAATTTTAATTATATATAAAATAAAAAATTTATTTTTTATAAGCCTAAATAAATATTTTTTATAATATTTTTTATTTTTATATTTAAAAAATAAAAATATATATAAAATTTTAAAATTGATCATTTGGTACAAATGATGAGATTTATCAACAGATTGAACAGTCTCAAAGGATTGAATTTATCAGCAGAAAAATGAGAATCAGATTCAACAGTTTCAAGGATGGGATATATCAGTAGATTTTTGCTGAGTCATTAATCAGTTTTTCAGTCAATGAATAGTTTGCAGAAAAATGGGAATCAGATTCAACAGTTTCAAAGGATGAGACTTGTCAGTAGAAAAATGAGAATCAGATTCAAAGGATGGGATTTATCAGCTGAAAATGATAATCATAATCAAAAAAATTTAACCAACATGGGATTTATGAGCAAAAAAATGAGAATCAGAATCAACAGTTTTTCACCATGATTGAATTTATCAGCGAAAAAATGGGAATCAGATTCAACAGTTTCAAAGGATGGGACTTGTCAGCATAAAAATTGGAATCAGATTCAATAGTTTCAAAGGTTGGATTTATCAGCTGAAAAATAGGAATCAGAATCAAAAGTTTTTTAACCAAAATGGGATTTATGAGCAAAAAAATAAGAATCAGAATCAACAGTTTTTCACCATAATTGGATTTATCAGCAGAAAAATGGGAATCAAATTCAACAGTTTCAAAGGATAGGACTTGTCAGCTGAAAAATGGGAATCAGATTTAATAGTTTCAAAGGATGAGACTTTTCAGCAGAAAAATGAGAATCAGATTCAACAGTTTCAAAGGATGGGACTTATCAGCTGAAAAATGAGAATTAGATTCAACAATTTTTTACCATGTTTTACTCAATAAACCATTATAAATATGATACTTCCTTCCTCATTCTCAATCTTAGTTGTTATTTTCTGGTGTTAGTGATAATACCTTGTCATTCTCATTAGTGATAATACCTTGTCATTCTCATCATTCTCTATTTCTTATTTCTTTTGCTGAGTGATAATACCTTGTCATTCTCATCCTTCTCTATTTCTTATTTCTTTTGTTGAGTGATAATACCTTCATTCTCATCCTTCTCACTTTCATTACTACACAACATGAGCAATAGAGTGGTCGCATTTTTCTACTATAATGGCCAAATTCATAATACTGATGAAGATCCTACCTTTGACTATGAACGTCTTAAAAGCTTTCGTGTTGATGAAAACGTCACATTAGAGGAACTGAAGGTGAAACTTCATAAAAAAAAAAAAAATCAAAGCTAGAAATACAAAAAGAGTTTTAGAGATTAAGTATAGGCTTCCTCTTTCTATTGGTGAAGGATGTGTCCAATATAAGACTTTTCCACTAGAAGATGATGATGATGTGAGAGGAATATTTCATGCTCACGAGTTCAAAATGTTGGTGTACTTGAGTTATATGCTAACATTGAGGATTGTGAGCTTCTAGAAGATGATGATTCCCAGCCGTTGTATGATTCTCCCACTTTATACAACGTTCCCATAGAATAAGTGTCATCTCAAGCTACAACGTTTCATAATTCATTTGTCTCACCAACAATTCCTACTGCCCTGGATGATGTGCCAGCTGGTGATGATCCTGTTCAGTCATGTGGAGCCCATGGTGAATATATTGGTGACTTTAGTGAGCAAGAAGAAGAGTATGCTGAATTCGCAAATGACATTGATGAGAACAATGATTATGACTGAGACGTTGGCCCTGATATTAACACTTATGGAGTTCTTCCCCCTTATGAGCCTGCATCCTATATGCGCACTCTGGATCTGGATGCAATGCAAGTGCCAGAATTTCCTGAATATGGTCATACATTTGCTACACCTCTGAGTTGGAATCCATCTACAGTTGATCTCTGTGTTGGGTTATAATTTCCAACGAAAGAGGTTGTGCTTTTAGCTATTAAGCACTACAACATAAAACAACTCTGTAGATTACAGAGTTATTGAATCCGAGCCAACCAAATATCATTGCAAGTGTCCAATATATGGGAAAGAGTGCAATTGGAGAATAAGGGCAATATTCATGAAGAAAAAAACAAGTATGGGAGATTAGAAAATATAATGGGCCTTATACTTGCACATCAAAAAGAATTTTTAGGATCATTGCAAATTAGATTCTAACATGATCTGTTCATGCATTCTGTCATTGGTCCAAGCAAATTCAGAGATTTTCGTTTCAGTTTTGATCGCTTAGATGCGAATCCAGTATGGATACATCATTTTTTATAAGAAAGCATGGAAAGCAAAGCAAAAGGCAATTATTTGATTGGGATAAATCGTATAATGATCTACCTAAATGGTTGGGTGCAATGCAACATTTCATTCTTGGTACAATTGTGGAATTGCAAACGGTACCTGTATATCACGGTGATCGACTGGTCTAGTGTAAGAGAATATTCCATCGATTCTTTTAGACATTTAAGTCGTGCATTGAAGGGTTTTCGTATTGTAAACATATTGTGCAAATAGACAGTACATATAGAAAATAAAAAGGAACATTGTTGTTAGCTATTGCACAAGATGGCAACCGAAATATACTACCAATTGCCTTTGCCATTGTGGAGGGTGAGACAGTGAAGGCTTGGTCCTTCTTTCTCACTAATTTGCGTACACATGTGACAACACAACCTGGCATATGCTTGATGTCTGATCGACATGAATCCATCAAAGCTGCAATCAAACGCCATGGTAGTGGATGAAATCCTCCAAATGCATACTCTGTGTACTGTATTCGACACATTGCAGCTAACTTCATGAAGAGGTTTAATAATAAGGAATTGCGTCGATAAGTTGTCAACATGGGTATAGAATCGGATCATAGTAATTTTATCTCTTATATTTCCTTTAATATATAAAATAATACTGAAATTAACAAGTTTTTTTTTTATTTATTTTATCAGGATACTAGTTGAGGCGACCCCATTTTCATTGGATGCATGAGATTCTTTGTGGAGAAAATGCAGAGCCGGCTAGGCCTGCTCACGGGCCGAGCAACCCTCCCGGATACGGGCCGGGCCTGGGCAGGGAATTCTTGTTCCGGGCTGGCCCGAAATAGGGTTTTTTGTATTAAAATAATATTATTTTATTTAATTTTAATTATAAAAATATTAATAAAACAATATTTTATTTTTATTTTGTAAAGGCAATGAACAGTGTTCACGGGCCCGGCTTCGGCAAGGACTTTGAAAAAAATTCGGGCCTCGGCCCGGCCCATTAGCACCTCTAGAGGGGACTAATTGGCTTGATAGAATCCCCAAGGAAAAGTGGGCCCAATCATATGACGAAGGAAGACGATATGGGCATATGACAACCAACCTAGTTAAATCTATCAATTTAGTGTTGAAGGGGACTCGCCATCTTCCCATTACTGTTTTGGTGCAGGCAACATATTATAGGTTGGCTGAACTTTTTGTTAAAATGGGCAACAAGCAACAAACAATGATCGAGGGAGGGCACACATACTGTGAAACAGTCACAATGGCAATATAAGAAAATCGTAGGAAAACTAACTCCACTCGATTCGTAATTTTACGCGCGCAAATCAATCTTTTTTTATTGAGGAGTTACTTGACCCACAAAGTAAATCTTAGTAAGATGTGGTATGACTGTGGGAAGCTTCAAGTACAAAGGTTTTCTTTTTCACATGTAGTTGCTATTTGTGCACATGTCCATGTAGATTGTATGCAATATGTGGACAATGTCTATAAACTTGACACTATATTCAATGTTTATAGGCATGAGTTTGAAGCAGTTGCAAATGAAAGTTATTGGCCTCAATATAATGGACCAGAAGTGTGTCCCAATCCAGAAATGCTAAGAGATCCACATGGTCGGCCAAAATCAAGTCGTATTCGTAATGAAATGGATCTTAGGGAGAAAGACCAACCAAAACGTTGTGGATTATGCAGAAATGAAGGTCATAGCGGTCGAAAATGTCCTTATCCATCTGGCACATCGGGGGAGAGCTCGCATCAACAATGAACCAATTACATGTTCTACACCTGTAATATTTACATATTTCGTAATATTTACACATTTCACATTCCATGTTATATGCTGATTTATTCTTATTTATCATTACATTCTTATTTATCATTATTAAATTTAGAATATTAAATTTTTATAATAAGAATTTTTAAAATTTTTAAAAAAGTTAAATAAAAAAATTATATAAATTTTTGAAATAAAAATTTAAAATATGCTTTTTAAAAAATTTATATATATATATATATATTTTTATATATAATTAATTAATTATATATATATATAATAATATTATAAAAATATATTATTTACGCTTTTAAAATAATTAAAATATATATTTTTATATTTAATTAAAATATATTGAATTAAAAAATAATTAAAAAAGGTGTTGGGAAGTCGCCATATGATATGGTGACTTCCCGACAATGTAATAAAAAAAAATACACTAAAAAATCGTTATATGATATGGCGACTTCCGAATCTAATTTTTTTTTTTTTTTAAAAAAATTGAAGTTGGGAAGTCGCCATTTTATATGACGACTTTCCAATGGATAAAAAACTGCGCATTTTGATATATATTTGCAAAACGTAAGTAGTTTGAGAATTTAAAAAAATAATAATAATATCTTGATAAATTTGCCTTGAAATTATGTCAATTTATCATCGACTTAAAATAATGCTAAAATAACGTTCATAAAAAAAATTAAAAGGCGACATGCAGCGTGCTGTTAGATAGACCGGTTCAAGTCGGATTATTCGCACAATCAGTAGGCCCATTTCAAATAAATAGGATTAGGGCTAAATATTCAATTTGAGATTAAATTTATTACTTTGAGTGGATCAAGTTAAATTTTTTATTTGAATTTATTAAAAGTTAAAGTTTTTTCGAATTATGATAAATAAAAACTTTTGACTGTATTTCATGGACACACATTTTGCATAAGGTTTTTAAGCTTGTAAAGGGTCATTATTTTTCTATTCACACAAATTACATTACCTCAATCATTCAACTGGCCACTTCACAATCGGCAGATTACACGCCTTACAATCAGGATAAAAAGGCTCATAAATTTTCAAACATACAATGATTTATTTTGTTGTGATTAAGCAATTGACTCAGGCAATAAGCATAGGTTACTTGACAATATTAAACACTAGACGAATACGATATAAAAAAATAATTAAAAATATAATATGAATACGACACGAAAAAATAACACGAACATAATATAAATAAACGAATATCTCAAAATTTATATAATACAAATTATTAACGTATCAAAATTCATATAAATATAAAATATCTTAAATATAATTATGATATAATAAATATATAACACAATATGAATACACCAATTATCAAATCTAAAGAGCAACCCTCACTAAAATTTGCAACCCCAAGTAAACAGTGTAGTAGAAAAAGTAAAGGCACCACTCTCTCATGCCCGACGCTGAATTTTTAGCCGCATAATAAAATGGTTGGTTGATTAAGTAAAGTATAGATTCCTTGCAGAAAAAGAACCCAAAAAAGCCACAGCTGCTCAAAGTTTGAATTTCTGATCATGTGAGTAGAAAAAGTCACTTGTTTTGTTCTTATTCAATCTTCACTTCTAATCTTCACAACTTCTTTTTCATGCCTTTCTCTTGTTGTGGTAGATCTATTCCCATCATCATCTAACCATTTTTCTCTTTACCCTTAACTTTTTTTTTTTCCCTTTTAAGTAGCATTTGGTATTACTTACAAAATCATCGTGGTGATTTAATTATCATGGTGATAAGACTATCAAGGTGATTTGATCACTAGTGATTTTATATTATCATGTTTGGTATAACATTATAAATCACTAGTGATATTAAACTATAATATTTGATATTATACGAAAAAAAAATCATTGAGTACAAAATATCTAAAATAACTTGTCCAAAAAAGAAAACAAAATTATTATTTTTTGTTTTTCTTATATGGACATTTTTTTCACTTATATATTTTTTTAATATTCAGATTTTTGTTTTTCAAAAAATATTTCTGGATAAAAATACACAAAACTTATACTATAATAAGGATAGAATACAAAAAATATTAAGCAACAAAGCTACTATTATTTTCACCTTAAAACACAAAAGTCACAAATTTTTGGCCAAGTTTAGAGGTCTACGCTAAAGATTAGCTAGCAGTTTTTCACAAATATTTTTTTTCGTTATTATCAGAGCAAATTAGTAATAAAATAACATAAAAAATTACTTTCCCATGGTGATAAAATTTTCCCGTCCTTTTGGATGGAAATTAGATCACTCCTTAAGACAGTGATCTTATCACCCCAGTGATTTAAGATTACTGCCTCGTAGAATTTTTAAATTGCTAACAAACAGGGTGATGTAATTACTGAATACAGATCACCTTTGTTTTTGAGATCATCACCTCATACCAAGCACCCCCTTAGTTAACAAAACTCTAATCTAATTTCAAAAATTAAATTGTAAAGTGAACAGTTTAATAAGAGATATAAATCACACTTACATATAAGAAGTAAGCAATATAAAACTTTTAACTCCAATCAATACTCAATGAAACAGGCATATAGCAGACAACTCAACGAAACAGATTTGGAATCTAACTCTGATATCAAAATAAAAAAATTTAAACCTAATCACAAAATTAACTTATAAAATGAAAATTTTAATAGAATATATAATTCACGTTCAAATGTAAAGATAGACAATATATGACTTTTGACTCTTTATAATTGTAAGTCGATTTCCTTGATTCCTTCTTACTCAATGTCCTTTTCAACATGGTATTTGAGTGCATGTGCTACCTTTTTCCACAACATTTCTTCCATTGATATAATAAATGACATGAAGAAAGCTCATTCACAATGCATTTTTTTTTTTTGGTAATTATAAGCAAGAAAATGTAGACTGTAAGTGATAATCTATGGTATATAGGAATTTAATAATATTTGATTTTTTTTTTTTTTTTGCAGATGTTAAGAAATAAAAAGCATTGATACTATATTACAAGAAAAGGGATAACGTAATATCACAAAAAAAATAAATATGTGATTCGGTTATTGTGACTTACATCCACAGAAAAAGACTCAAATAATTACATTGTTGATAGTATTAATTGTTGTGCTTATACAAGAGTGTTCTATTTATATAAAAGGTTCTCACCAATTTTAAAAAATAAATAAATAAAAATATCGTAATTTTTAATATATCATATCATAATTTTATCATAATTTTTAATATATTTAATTATATTTATTACTTTAACGGTAGAAATTGATAGAATTTGTATTGTTCTAGAGAAAAACTGGATGGGTGGACAAGATGATAATTGGATGGCTGTAAACCCATGTGAAATACTATCAAAGAAGTAGTCCTACACTCCTACTCCAGTTCCCAAAATTGAACTTGTCCCGTTTTGGTGCAGGTTTTGTCCTGTTTTGGTGCAGGTTTTGTCCTGGTTTTCATAATTTAATTTTTCTTTTCATAGGCTCTGAGTTGGTTCAGTGAATGAAACTAAATTAGCTGGGGAATAGACACTTGTTTTGAAACCAGGATCACATTTGGGAAGGAATTTGTATCCAAGTTTCTTTTCTTTCTTTTTTTCATTTACAACCAAATAAACACAAACTCAACCATTTAACAAAGGCTTTTCATATTTCACGGCAAAGTAATATGTGAAGATAAAAAGAAATCGCCTTCACATTGATAAGATGATAAACAGGGTTATCCGGAATCATATCTGAATGATTGATATGAGTATATATAATTTTTTCTTTTAAAAAATTATAGTAATTCTCCATCTGAATATGTATCAAATAAAAATATCAATAATACTTTAAAAAAATAAAAAATTTGAGTAATATAGCGCATCATAAAAAGGGAAAAAAAGGATGCCTAAAAGGAATAAGATGATGAGGTCTTAAAAAGAAGAGCAAAGTCAAAAAAAAAAAAAAAAAAAAAAGGAAAAAGAAAGGAATGCTTACTTAGGAAGGAAATTAGCAGCCAGGAAGCTCCCTGGAATTGCAATTGCAAAAGCAATTCAAAAAATCCTAATTGAACACCTAGAAAGCAATGAATTGGTTGAACTACAAAAGAAAAGAGTGTATCCCATTCCTTCCTCAGTCCCTGCACATTTTTCACTTAAAAAAATGATGTTATTTCTGATAAAAATTATTACCAATGATAGTATCAAATGGTAACCCTTTTCTTAAATCTCCAAATATAATATTGTTTATCAAACTTTTCATTAATAATGCCAGCAAAAAAGCGTACAACTCTTTTGTCACCATTCCATTAAACTTAACAAAAAAAAAAACCTTCACCAAAATGCAGCTCATGTACAGCTTTGTTTAGCAAATCCAAACCTCTCATTTGCCAAATCAAATTCAATGTAATAATTCTGTTGCTGAAAGTTCCCTAGTATTATCGCCGGCCCGCCGCGGACGCCCTGACCGACGACATTGTCGGTAACAACCATCAAACAAACAACCTTATCATCATCAACGAATGAGAAATAATTAGCCAAAGGCAATGCCATTTTCGCTCCTCCTTTGAAATGGAAAATCAATTCTGGAACTTTTATTGACTTATAGCCTGAACTATTGAAGCATGGGGCTAAGCCTGATATCTTTTCCACTTCACGTGCTCTGCTATAATTTCCCATTTGTTTTTCGAACTCTTTTGAGACTAGATCAAAGACTGGTCTCTCCATGAAAGTGAACGTTGATCCTGAGTCCACGATGGTGCCTCCATTACCGTCTGATCCTGGGACCAAAAAACTGTACGGAACTTTCACGTGCTTATCGCCAACAAGGATTTTACGTAGCGTTACGTAGTAAAACTCTTGGAAAACTGGGTTGGAGGCAATTTGGTTCTTGTAAAACGGTGTGTAGCTAAGACCTTGGGTCTTGGCATCACCCAAATCCGACCCGGTTTCCAACAACATGTTGCTGCTGACGCCTGTTTCATCGAACCGGCGAGAAACGAGGCAGTAAGAGAATTTCTTGATGCCTAATTGGGATGGTAAAGACTCAGGGCTCCGACCAAACCCGGCTATTCCAGCAGGTTGTCGGTTGGAGACAATGGAGCATCCGACGAGGAAATCTTGGAAAGTTTTTTGAGGAAAAACAAGGTTTTCTACGAGTAGAAGTCCACCCGTGGAACCTAAACCGTATTGAATAAGGTAAGGAGGGCAAGTTTGAGTACAGTTTTTGGATGTGGGTTCACAGTCTTGGCAACGAGACTCAACGTCGGGACCAAAAAGCCAACTACACTTTGGGTTTTTGCAACCTAAAAGCTTAATGGAAGATGAAAGTTTTGGGGAAAAACTGGGGATTTTGGTTGGGTCGACGTTAGGGAAAGAGCATTTGGAACAAAGGTAACGAGAGGTGCAAGGGAACCAGGAGAGGCTGCTGCCAGTATCCATGATGAAAGTGAGGGTTTGAGGCGGAGTTCCAAAGCTGAGCGAGACAGTATAGCCGCCATAACTGTGAGGAAAAAGTGCAGTCTTGAGAAGAGAAGAGGTAGTGTTGGTTTTGACTTTGGCTTTGGGGTGTTTGAGGTGGTGGGCTCTTGCGACTGAAGAAGTGGCTAAGTTGTTGAGAATTTGGTAGGGATCGGAGGAAGGGTGGTGGGGGAAAGGAGAGAGGGAGATTTTGATGGTGGTGGAGGTGGAGGTGGTGGTGGCGGATGTCAATGTTGTGGAGATGATAAGGAAAGAGAAGAAGGAGAGGAAAGGAAGAGAATCCATGGATTTCTTTTTTCTTTCCTTTGTTTTTTTAAGTACTTTTTTTAAAGATGGTGTTTCTTTTGTTGTTTGTTTATAGAGAAAAGAAAAGACAATAGCAACCTAACTAGACAACTGGACACAGGAATCATGTTCGATTTGGGTCATAGCTTTTTGTCATTGTAAGAGAAAGAACTATCTTATATATGCCACCACCACCATGGCAAATCTAGATTAGATTCTTCTTAAATTTTTCTTTCTTTTCTCATTTTTTGATAAAGAGATAATAATTTATAAGCCATTGATTATGTTACATGAATCATTATCATGTCTGCTTTATTATTAATAAATAAAGTTGAAATGATTCGAAGTTAATTAGGAGGTAAGAGGAAGGAAAATAGAGACTAAAGAGGGAAAAAAGTGAGATCGAATATGTATAATTTTATTTGGCCAAAAAAATATATGTATAACTTTTCTTGTTTAAGTTATCTAAATAAAGAAGAGGGAATTTGTTTAGATTCTGTTTTTCTTTTTTAAAAAAAATGGAAACGGGGAAGGGTTACTACTAATTTTACAAATCTTGCTTGGTTAAAATTGAAAAAAAAAAAAAAGAGGAAGAAAATGATAACTAATGAATAATATAATTTTATAATTATTTTATTTATAAGTTAAAGATATTAAAATATGGAATAGTTTTATTACATGTAGTAACAAAATTTAATAAAGAATTCTTTCCTTCAAATTAAACTACTTAATCTGTCCAAAAATCCAAAATCATGTTAGTGATGAAGTAAAAATGATGTGCATAATTAATTTTATATCTAGCCCTAGGATGTTGTTGGAAAATTAAATTGACTTATTGGATCCATAGTTCAAATGAGGTTATCTCAATGCGAAATTTGGAGTTTAACTCAATTCATTCATACAATTATTTTTAAAAATGACATTCAATAAATTTGGGGTTCGAATCTAACATTTACAAACTTTTTTTCTATCCTAAATTGTGACCTCTTTTATAATCTCAGTGTTAATTAAATATGTTCAAGGGATGCTCAAAAATGTATTTCTTACAAGAGTTGCATTTCATGATCTCAAACATTTAAAAACTAAAAGTGATTTGAGCATGAAAAGTTATTGTGCCATGAAAACTTGGACCCGGGATCTTATCCATTACTATATTTGATGGAAAAACTATAGATTATTGGCCCAATTTAACTTGAGATAACCTCTACATGACTTATACATTGCTCATTTAAACTTCTATTGTTATGCAGACAGGGGCATGCATGAGTTGGGCCTATTATTATGGCCTCAAAATAATTAACTTGGAATATACTGACCTGGCTGAAAAGCTCATATTTTAAAGTATGGATTGGGCTCTGCCAACTTGTTTTCAGGAAAAATGGTTAACTTCTCCCAGCAAAAGTGTTGGCTGGAGTCTAATAAATCTTGGACCAGGGCTTTGCCCAACAGAATGATATCCTACTAAAGTGTTGATGTAAACCCCAACCCAATCTTTGGGTTGAAAAGCTTTAAAACTTGTGTTTGGGAATTTTCTTAGCTTGTATTATATGTTCTGTTGGACTTCTCCTGATCATTGAGATTCCTTCATTTAATTGATTAATATAGGTCTGCCTAATTTCCATCTTCTTCCCAAGTTCACCAATAACTAGCTAGTGGCAACTTAGATTATTTTATGAAATTCTCAAACATAGATCTAAACCAAAAGAATAGCATTGTAAGACCACCATTTGCCCATCATTTTCTAAAGTTTCAAGTAGGTAGAAAGTTGAACATTTTTGCAGAACAAGTTGAAGAGTCATTCCTAATGAAATGGAAACAATATTATTATTCATCAAACATTAATGGATCATTGCAACATTTTTAAACTGCAAATGGCTTTAATTATAATGTAAGATGACAACACATTGGCCTTTCATCCTTGGAGATTGCTAAAGCCGAGTTTGCAAAAAAAATTACAGATGTTAGATTCGAATTCTTATCCGCTGAATGCAATTTATTATACAAATCAATTGAGGTAAACCTTTATTTCAACATTTCTTGAATTTAAATACAAAATCAATTGCCAACTATTTAAGTCACAAAGATTTCAAATCAAGGATATCCAAATAAAATCCTGGAAAATTCAGTTGCCAGCATCGTCTTCTCTATAATTTATCGGGGAATCTGACTTAAAAAACTATAAATTTAATGACAACTTAAGCATTGACAGTTTCTTCTCATAGATTTTTGGAGATCACATTCTTAATTAAGAAAGATTATTATTATTTTTTTTTTGATAACTTAATTAAGAAAGATTAGATAACATGACATCATGAGATTTTTCATGAATTTTAAACATAAAATTAATTTAAGGTTTTAGCTGTTAAGTCTTACTTCATGTGTTGCCGACATTTTCTCAATAAATTAATACTTTGATCAAAATTTAATCTTTATGAGATATGTAAATTTTTTTAATGGATTTTCTTTTGATACATTTTATTATTATTTCATTATCACAAGAACACAAATAAAATTAAGAAAAAAAAAGTAGTAATTAATTAATTTAGAGCACCTGGTAGGATGATGGTTTTGGAAAGATACCCAAGCAACCTAAGATATTATTGTCATCTCAAAAAGATCTTTTTGATTGAAACTTTTTTGCAATTTTTCCGCAGATCATGTTTGCTTTTCCAAGAATTAATTAATTTTATTTTAGATTATATTTGATTTATATTGTTTCATGCATGCACAATTTAGAAGAACTCAATCCCGGCTAAATGCAATGTGCAAAAGCAAATTGATTGATCCAGACCAAAGACTGACAATCCACTCTAAAAGATTTAAACCGATTAACTGCCAAAAGAGGCAAATTTTGGTCAACGACAATCCCATTTTGTCATGTCTAACTTAATTTTTTTTTTAAATATTCATATTCAATATTTATATTTAATATATATTTAAATATGAATACGAAAATCAAAGTATGATTTTTTAAATATATAAAAAAATTTAAAATTAAATATGTTCGTATCAAACACATATTTATATTCGACATTTATCTGAATCCGAATAACATAACTTTCTACTAATATCAAAAAAGAAAAAGTATTACTATTAATCAAATAAAATGTAGAACAAATTAGTAACATTTTAGTAAATTATCAAAAGTTTAGACCCAAAAACAAAGACACTGTGCAAGAAGTTCGAAAAGTTGCGAATAAAACATAATACAAAAAGAAGATATAAATGAAGGAAAATAAATAAATACTACTAATATTTACATAGATTGACCATAATAAGATATATCTACATGCATATGAAATCTTTTATGTTTTTTTCTACTCAACTCAAATGATCTTAATACTAATTTGGTATTTATAAACACTTGAAAATAAGTATATAAAGTTATATTAATCTTACATAATTTTTATTTTTTTACATTATATTTGCTCTTTTGTTTTTTCAATTCATTTGATAAATTTAACTTCATTCTTGCCCATGTAGCTATCTTTAACAAATTTCTCCACTATAACATATACATATTTTGAGTCCCTTTTTTTATATATCTTTGGTGAAATTTTTAAATTTCACAAATAATAATAAAAATTGATAAATATTTTTTGTTATATATATATTTTTATTATACTTTATAAGAACATGTGTCACTTGCTATACCTATATATTAATAAAAAATTTAAACTCCACTAATAATATATCAGATAATTTTCATATATTTAACCTTAAACATAAAGTTAAATAGAATAGGGATAATAATCTGTAGCCAAAAGGAATAGGTCTTATATAATTAATAAATTGGGGTTAGGGTAGATGTCAATTTTTGGCGTTAAGCAATGTGATTCACGTTTTAGTTGCTCAACTGTCGCAAGTGTTGGAATATGGCTTAGAATATGGCTTGAATATAGCTTGAATATGGCTCATTCACCATAGGTGGCTTAGCACCAATAATGGAGCTACCACTTGCACCACTTGCACCACCAATAATGGAAGCTACCACTTGCAAATGGATGGTGGCTATGGTGGCTACCACTTGCAATGTGTTCACACCATAGATAGGTGGTGGATGGTGGCTATGGTAGGCTATGGTGGCTGCCACTTGATGTATGTTCACACCTTGATATTATGGCTATAAATAGCCATGTAGAGATGAGAGAGTTGAGTAGAGTTGAGTGTAAGTTAGAGCTAAATTGTTGAAGCAAATACTCTGTGTTTATAGAGTAATTCGGTATTGTGTTGAGTTGTGAGTTCAGTGCTTGTGTAGCACCTTGAATTCGGTATATGTTTGTACTCTAAACTCCATTAATACAAAGCTTCAAGCTCCTCCTCCCGTGGACGTAGGCACAGTTGCCGAACCACGTAAAATATCGGTGTTTTTTCAGTGTGTTTAAATCGGTTTTAGTAATATCAATTCGCTTCCGCACAACAAATTGGTATCAGAGCCAATTTTTACGTAAAACCGAGTTTGTTCGATTCTGTCCGTTTTTCAAAAGTGCTCCAATTTGTGTTTTGAAAATACCAGGTTGAAGAGGTCATTGAGAGGAGTGCAGCAGAATCAACCGGAGCACCAGAGGAGGCCGCACGCGCCCACACGCGCCACCAGAAGAAGCGCCCACGCGCCCCACGCGCCCACGCGCCGCACGCGCCACCAGAGGCTGCAGACGCGTGACACCCACGCGCAGCACGCGCCACACGCGCCTTCAGAGGTTGAAGACGCGTGAAGCCCACGCGCCCCACGCGCCACACGCGCCGGCCACCCAAACAGCTCCACGCGCTCCACGCGCCGCCGCACGCGCCGCCGTACGCCGCCCACGCGCCGCCGCAGGTCCGACCAACTTTTTCGGGCTATTTTTTGAGCCGTTTCAGAACACTATTCCGAGACTTTTCCGAGCCGGTTGAGCTAATCCGAGTCCATTTCGAGCCACTTGTAGCAGAATATTCGCAAAATATTCACCGTGTGTCCAAAATTTACACAGTTGGACCCGTTCCTGGCTATTTCGACTATTCCGGACTCAACCGCGGCATCCGTTTTTCCATACAGGTACCGGAAAAACACTTTGTTGGTAATTTTGTTTTATTACCATGGCAGAATCATTAGAGACACATGAAACAACCAGCAGCGCACGATCAAGTTCTTATATCAGAAAGAACTCGATGACAACTGCAAAGTTCGAGGTGGAGAAATTTGATGGCACCACCAACTTTGGCATGTGGCAGTGCGAAGTTCAGGATCTGTTATTCCGAGAGGGTTCATATATCGCTCTGGAAGACAGGCCCAGAGATATTTCGGAAGATGACTGGAAATTTTTCAACCGTCAGGCTTGTGGCACAATCCGGTTATGCCTAGCCAAGGACCAGAAGTACTTTGTCATGAGAGAGAATAATGCAAAAACTCTCTGGAAACAACTTGAGGACAAGTACATGACAAAAAGCATGGAGAACAGACTCTATCTGAAGAAGAAGCTGTTCCGCTTCCAGTATATGCAAGGTATCACCATGCAGGAGCATCTAGTAAGTTTTAACAAAATCCTCGCTGATCTTGAAAATCTAGATGCAAATATCTCTGATGAAGATAAGGCTCTTACTCTGTTAAATTCCTTGCCTGATAGCTATGATCATTTAACCACTACACTGTTGTATGGTAAAAATGATATAGAATATGTTAATGTTTGTAATGCTCTGGTGAATAATGAGTATCGGAAAAAGGATCAGCATGATCACCAGAATACTACACCAGAAGCTTTAACTGTGTACAGAGGCAGGACGAACAACCAAGGAGCCGGAGAAAACAAGCGAGGTAAATCCCGCTCAAGGAGGGGATCATCGAGAACACGACTCTCGAGGGACGAGTGTGCCTTTTGCCATGAGAAAGGGCATTGGAGGAATAACTGTCCCAACATGGAGAGGTCGATTGTGAGTGTAGCTCAAGAATCTGAGGGAGAAGAAGACTCTGCATTTACGATTTCCACAACAACACACTCTTCAGATCAATGGATTCTGGATTCCGGATGTTCCTACCACATGTGTCCGAACCGGGAGTGGTTCTCAAACTTCAAGGAGTTTGATGGAGGGATTGTCCATATGGGCAATGACAATACTTGTCACACTAGAGGCATCGGAACGATCCGACTGAAAATGCATGACGGTACAATCAGACAACTTACAGACGTAAGGTATGTCCCTGATCTCAAGAAGAACCTCATATCACTGGGGGTCTTAGACTCAAATGGTTACAAGGTAACCATTCAGAATGGAGTCCTGAGAGTTGTACGTGGAGCATTCTTAGCAATGAAGGGTTATATGAAGGGAAATCTGTATCTCCTTGACAGAGAAACCGTGACAGGCAGAGCAGCAGCCTCTCACAGAATGATGGGATAATCCGACACTTCACTGTTCCTAGCACTCCCCAGCAGAATGGAGTTGCAGAAAGGATGAACCGAACTTTGGTTGATAAAGTTCGCTGCATGTTATCCCAGTCGAGCTTGAGCAAAGCATTTTGGGTGGAGGCTTTATTGTTCGCCTCCCACATTATCAACAGACTAACCTCCACCGCAATTGATGGGAAGACTCCCATAGAGGTGTAGTCCGGATATTCTGCCATTGAATATGATCGGCTTCGTAATAACGGATGCAAAAGTGGATCCTAGAGCCAAGAAAGCTGTCTTCTTTGGGCTTTAGTGAAGGAGTAAAAGCAGTCCGATTGTGGAACCTTGAGTCAAAGAGAGTCATCGTAAGCCGAGATGTTGCCTTTGACGAATCTGTAATGCTGAAACTGTCAACTCCAGAGAATGTGAACCAAGATTCTCTAAAGCAGGTGGAGTTTGAATCAGAATCTGATGACACCTTAATTGAAGTGGAGGAGTCATCACCGGAAATCTTTCAGCAATTTGAATCAGTTGTCACCAGTAGACCGAATAGACATATTCGGAAACCTGCTCGATACACAGACGTGGTGGCATACGCCCTTCCAGTAATTGATGATGATGTTCTGATCAATTACAAAGAAGCTGTAAACAGCCCTGTGTATGCCCAGTGGAAGGAGGCGATCAGACTTGGAAGTTAGTTCCACTTCCAACACTCAAGATAGCAATTGAGTGCAAATGGGTCTTTGCCAAAAAGGAGAGTGCTACAGGCAAAGACAGCATCAGATACAAAGCCAGATTGGTAGCCATAGGTTAGGCTCAAAAAGAAGGAATAGACTACAATGAGGTATTTTCACCTGTTGTTAAGCATGCATCTATTCAGATCTTATTGGCTTTAGTAGCACTGTATAACCTAGAGATAGTTCAACTTGATGTAAAAACTGCATTCCTCCATGGTTCCGTAGAGGAGGAAATTTGTATGACTCAACCAGATGGTTCTGGAGTCCCCGGTCGCAGAGATTACAAAAGCAAGTTGAACTGATCACTGTATGGTCTGAAACAATCCCGTGACAGCTGAACAAACGGTTGGACTGTTTCATGAAAGGATGAAAAGTACACACACAGTCAATTTGATCACTGTGTTTATTTCCGGAAACTTCAAGATGGATCATTTGTCTATCTGCTGAAAAAGGCAAGGTGGAGATCGACAGGCTGAAGGCTCAACTGAGCTCAGAGTTCGAGATGATCTTGGAGAAGCTAAGAAAATTCCTGGGAAGTAGACAGAAAAATTGACTCAGGCTCAGTGCATTGATGAATCATGCCAATGCAGAAGGTGCCCTGATATGTGAGTAATGGTGTGTACATTTGAAGGAGAAAAGAGGAAGCTCTGATCTGTGAATTCTCTCTGTGGATTCTCGCCAAGGTGGAGATTGTTGGAATATGGCTTAGAATATGGCTTGAATATAGCTTGAATATGGCTCATTCACCATAGGTGGCTTAGCACCAATAATGGAGCTACCACTTGCACCACTTGCACCACCAATAATGGAAGCTACCACTTGCAAATGGATGGTGGCTATGGTGGCTACCACTTGCAATGTGTTCACACCATAGATAGGTGGTGGATGGTGGCTATGGTAGGCTATGGTGGCTGCCACTTGATGCATGTTCACACCTTGATATTATGGCTATAAATAGCCATGTAGAGATGAGAGAGTTGAGTAGAGTTGAGTGTAAGTTAGAGCTAAATTGTTGAAGCAAATACTCTGTGTTTATAGAGTAATTCGGTATTGTGTTGAGTTGTGAGTTCAGTGCTTGTGTAGCACCTTGAATTCGGTATATGTTTGTACTCTAAACTCCATTAATACAAAGCTTCAAGCTCCTCCTCCCGTGGACGTAGGCACAGTTGCCGAACCACGTAAAATATCGGTGTTTTTTCAGTGTGTTTAAATCGGTTTTAGTAATATCAATTCGCTTCCGCACAACAGCAAGTTCACAACCATGAGTTTAGGTCCCGAAAGGTACCAATAAATAAATAATTTAATTCACATAAACCAAGCTAGAGCATATCTGTTCAAAGACAGGTCCGATTCATATTGGATTGAATTTGAATAAGTATTTTTTTCAATTTAGTTCGAACCTATTTCGAATTATTATTTATTAATAAAAAATATATATATTATTTAAATTTATTTATAAATATATAAAAATATTAATATAAAATAAAATTTTAAATATTTAAATATTTTTTGAATAATAATTCCTACTTACAAATCAAACCAAGTTGAACTTAAATAAAAAATATAAAAAAAATTTAAATCACGATCCGATCCAACTCCTTAACACCTCTAAACTAGAGTAAAAGGCTAAAGTTTTTAAGTACTATATTTTAGAATTTCTCTATGCAAGGTCGAAGAAGTTATGAATTAAATAAACTTTAATAAATGTATTAATAAATGTATTAAATTAAATAAACTTTAATTTTAACAAGATTACCTGTAAGTGTATCCCACGTGAGTACTTGTTGTTTATCAAATTTTAAACATATAATTGTACATTTTATAAATAATTAAAATTAATAAAACATATATTAAATGAAATTTTTATTATTTGTTTCATGTATAAATTATATCAAATTAACATATTTATTATTTTTAATGTTAATGTAAAATTAAAATAATAAAGATAAAGAAATTCAATGTAAACTTTAACTAATTTTTATTTATTTTTTAAGATTGATGAAAAATTAAAACTCTAAAAATAAAATAATTAAATGTAAATTTTAACTCTTTTTACTTATTATTAAAAAATCTATTTAACATAAAATTTTAAATAAATTAAATTTCTTACTTACAAATTGAATAAATTGTATCAATAATAAATAATATTTACAATCAAAATTTAAAAATAAAGTGAACAACCATAATATTTTTGTCAATTCAAAATTTTTTTTTTTGGTACCTGTACTTTTATATAAGTTATATACATTATAAATAGGTTGAGATATATAAATATAGTAAAAAAAATTATCAGGAATAAATGAGTTCTTAGAATTTTTTTTTTTTTTTTTCATTTGGAGAGAGTTGTTACTTTTTAGAAACACTTGATAGGATATTTGGATATACTAATTCACACATAAAAATAAGAGTAACATTTTTTTTATATTACTATTAAAATAGGAGTAACATGTTTGTAAATCGTAGCTTGTAAGCCAAGAAAGAGGTATTTTTTTTTAAAGAAAGAAAAAGAAAAAATTTGAGAAAAAATCACATAAGTGCAGACCGGATTAAGTCCCTGAGTTTTAATAAATCCATAACTCGGGAAATTAAAAAACAAAAACAAAGTTTGACATAAAGAAAATTAATAAATGATATATATATAATAAATATAAAGATCTAAAAATCTCATCATTTTTTTTTTTTTTTAATTTGATTGCATCTTATCAGTAATTCAGTATTATGATATTATCACACCCCCTAGATTTGATTAATCTTCACGTGAATTCAATTTGACTAATCTAGTAATCTTCCTCAATGTTTTTTTAATAACCTTCAAAATCAATCATTTGGAAGTTTTGAAATTAAACATTTTAAAACTTTAATTAATGTAAAAATTAATGAAAATTACCAAAATTTCCATGTTTCTTTCATGATAGCCATCAAGGGAGAAAAACAAGTAGAATGATGCAGTAATAGTTTTCAAGTTGAGATCATTGATGTCATGTTTATTAGGAAAAAAGAAAAATCCATAAATCAGAATATATACAAGTTGTTATGCATGATTCCAGTAAAACTTCACAACTTTTTTAGAATAATAATCTTGTGCACCACATAAATTATACACTAGTAACTATAGAGTAGACATTAACAAGCAACAACAATGATTAAGGTTGAACTTGTAGTTTAATTTAATTGATTGATATAGTCATTTTTACGAATTGAAATTCAATAAATTTAAAATTTAAATTTAATCATCTGCAATTTATTTTTTTATTTATAAATCGTAACCTTCTTTGTACCAAAACAATGATTAAGATTTATTCATTAATCTTAATTAAAGATTGAATAACTTATTTATGTCGATTTTTTATGGATTAAAATAGTAATACATTTTGCTTTGATTAAAAATTTCTTTAAGAAAAAAAAATCAGTAATCTATTCATTTCAGAAAATATTTTTTCTAAAAAAAACTCTTGATAATTATTAATAGGAAATGTTTTGTTAATGAGTGTTTTTTTTTTAATTTAAAATTAATTAATATATTTTTTATGATAATAATATTATATTAAATATAATAATTGATAATTTTGTTTATTATTTTTAATTTATTAAATAAAAATATTATTAAATATAATAATTTTTAAAAAATATTTTAAAACATTTATTAACAAGATCTAATAAAATTTTAAATTTATCATAATCTACACAAATATGATATATATTAAACATGTCATATTAATCATGTTGTATAATATTTATTATACTATTTTTATGTTTATTAAACGAGATTAACTTATATTAAGATGATCCTAAAAATAACTTTTTAGGCACCATTAATATAATGACACCTCATTTCTTTTAAAGACATGTAATAATTATTATATACACATGCTTATCTCTCGAACACAATTTAACTTTAATTAATTAATCTAAAAATTAATAATTAATTAAAAAAAATGTTTAAACATGATTTACTGTGATAAAAACAAAACTACTAAAATTAATCTAGGGTTTATCAGATAGCCATATAAGGACTACAAGGGTTAATGATAATCAAATCTCATTACACACTTCTGTCTCTAATAATCCTCAAGGCAAAGTCCACAACAAAATTTTTGTCAGAATAGAGGACACTGCAATTACTTATGATAACCAATAGGCCTCTGCCTCAGTATGTACAGGAAGTAGTTGCAAACTAATTTTTTAGAAATTTTCAAATTATTTTTTTGCTAAATATCAATATATATTTTTTAATTACGTGAGTTTTTAATTTTTATTATATATTTGTTTTCATTTTTAATCGAAATTAGAATGTGAGTTAATTGATTTAATAAAAATTGATTTGGTGAGGACGAGTACATATTAATTATTGAATTAAAAAAAAAAAAATAGGTGTCATTATATTAATAGTGTTTAAAAAATTATTTTTTAGAATCAAGTTGATTTCTTATTAAACATATCATATTTCTATTATATTTTTATATTTTATCTAAAATTATCAGATTTATAATAAATTTAACACTAATTAAACAGTACTGTATGAACCTATATATCTAGCTAGAGCTAAAGCTAATTGAAACCAACTGCATAATAACCGTCAATCCTCCCATCCTCGCGACTGATCACGTTTTGAAAATCTCGAGAATATTAAAACAAAAAAAAACATCAAATCAAATCAAAACAACATATCAATACAATTTGACACAAAGCCAGCAACCACCCACCACAAAGAAAGAAAAAAACCCACCCTGCCTCTGATCTCTTCTGTCTGCGTGCGCTCGTGCCATCGTCCCATTTCCTCAATCCTTTCTTTGCCTTCTGCGTCGGTTATTTTGCCGGCGGCTTGTCCCACACGTGTGCCTCTTATCTCTCACGTTGTGGGCCCTGATCTCTAAACACCAACAATACTTGTCTTGTCCTTTCATTCAATGCCCCTTGGGTCCTTGGCTGATGAGTTAACTCTTTTTGCTTTTTTGGCACAGTAGGTGATTTTTTTTGCCGGTGGAATCTAACGGATGTCATACCCTCCACGTCCTTGTTTGAGGTTGACAACAATTGTCGGCAAAAAAAAAAAATCATACGAAGAAGAAGAAGAAGAACAACTCGTTTTCAAAATAGTACCTTTAGTTAAGATGAAGAATTAATGTTGCCGACTGTTCTAATTTTTTGTTTGTTTACTGACGGCTACACGTGCTGATTATTATTATTATTATCCTGGAATTAGGATCAACTGCCACGTGCTTTTTGATCATAAATGGATGTTGGGTTTGGGCTTATTTTGGGTGTGAATGAGGCAGGTTTGATTTTCATGGCTGTTGTTGCTTGACTCTGATCTGTAATTTGATCTTGAAAATGCTATCAATGCTTTCTTTGAAATTGTTCTTTAAATATAGCGAAAGGGTTTACGCGATGACAAAACTTCTTCGTCATTGCTTTATCAAAGTTTTCCCAAGTATTAACGTAAGAATGACATAAGTGATGTTGTAATGTAGATTAAGATGTGTTTTAAAGATGTTGGTTTAGGATATTTTATTTTTTAAAAGTATTTATATTTGATATTTTTATTTGACACATATTCGAATATAAATATAAATATATGATATTTTAAATATATAAAAAAATTAAAAAAATAAAATATATTTGTGTCAAATATATGCTCAGTGCTCGACTTTTATATCGAGTCCAGATACATAACATAGTTTCAATTAATAAAATCGTTTCTCTTTATAAAAATGATTTTTTATTGATAATTGTTTTATGGGACATATTGGTAATTTTTATTGATGATAATTTTTTTTTTTTTTTACAAAAAATGTCATCGTTTGATAATAAAAGAAGTGATTGTAAATGTTGAAATTCGAATTCAGAATTTAGATGTCACTTTTTAAAGATGATTATATGAAATAATTGAATTAAACTTTTGATTCTATTGATAATTGTTTTTAACACTATTTAATTCATTTTCCATATATGTATCATATTTATTTTGAACTTTATTAAAAAAAAATAATTATAGGAAGAATATTGTACCCATCTTAGTTGATGGTCATAATTGTTGTGTTCTCTTGTCTCAAAGTACCTCCTGTTTCATTAATATGGAGATGTTCTAATTTTTAAAATAGTGGGTACAATATGAAGAATTACTATTGGCGTATGTTATATAGTATTGCCATTTGATTATATATTACTCTTAAGATGGATATATATAGTATACACACTTAAGTTTTTAAGTAATTAATTTCCTAAAAAAGTCTTTTACTAATTAATTTTTTTTAACCTATTTGCAAATTGAAAAGTTAAAAGTTTTTTTTATATAAAGTTTAAGACTAGTTACTTTTAACATCTAAATTTTTTTATTTTGAGGTATTTAAAATGAAAAAAAAAAAAAAGAAAAAAACTTAGGAGTTCTTGTCCTATGCTTTGCTCTGCTGCTTTTTCTTCTTTTGGTTCTGCTTCTGCTCATTATAAATATATCATAACATCACGTCAATCAATCAAAAAGCATAAATCAAGCAAAAGTATAATTATTACAATTGTCAGTACAAACACACTGAATCCCTCCCCAGGAGTATTTCCATTTGGTATATAACATTGTCCGATACAAAAAATATATATATACTATATATTTATAATTCTCTATTACATTTTTCAATGTTACATTATTTGTAAATCTTTTATTTTCATCAATTGTAAGTTTGATAAATTGACATTCGACGTGTAATTAAAAATTATTACTTAAATAAAAAATATTATTATTTTTAAATAAAAAAGAAATCAAATGAATCGACATTCAACATGCTAAAAGGAAGACCCCTGTGGTAGATCTGAATAACGCAAAATTGTAGTTGGAGTTAGGAAGAAATTATTAAAAAGGACGAACTTAGCCATGCCATTCATCCAGCATCATAACGGTGAGCTTACCTGGTTCTTACTAGGTTAGAAATAGCCTGTGACGAAGGTTTGGAATGAGTTGAGGGTAAAGAATGAGAAGGTAAGTTGGCATAAGGCTGATATGATACTCCTTCCGCATCCCAAAAACACTATTGTCTCGACAATTCTTAATAGATTACCAACAAAAGACAGGCTTTTGGAAATGGATATTGAGGACAATTGTGTTTTCTGTCAAACTGAGCAAGAGACTGGGATCATTTATTTTTTGAATGCAATTTCTCCAAGGATACATAGGGAAAGGTGCTGCAGCTTTGTTAACTACAAAGACAAACAGGGGACTAGAACACATAATTTCATTGGGCTACAACCAGGTTAAAGGAAAAGAC
The DNA here is from genome assembly GCA_030761205.1 of Fremontodendron californicum. NCBI lineage: Eukaryota > Viridiplantae > Streptophyta > Magnoliopsida > Malvales > Malvaceae > Fremontodendron > Fremontodendron californicum. Next base: position 34,494,986 of record JAULJL010000005.1, read on the forward strand.
TGATTTCTATCCTGGTACGCATTGCATTGAATGCATTCATCTACACGATCCGGAAGGAATAACAGGCAATTCAAGCATTTACAATCCACCAAATAGGGGATCATTGGAAGTATCAAGGAGGCAGTATCTATAAGGCTCTCAAGTGCAAGGACAATAGTTGCTGATCCTGTTAATACAAGATTATTTGCGGCTTGGGGAATCAATTGTCCATTTGTTTGATGAATGAGACTAGTTTTGCAACTTGCTTAGTTGGTTGTATTGCTGGTTGTATGGCTAGCTGAGTGCTACTGAAAACAGTGTTTTTTAGCAGAATCCTGGCTTCTTGGATAATACAAATACAACTTATCCAAAAAAGAATGGATAGATATTTTCATATACATGCAATTTCCCTTTACTTTTATTGATGTTTTTTATGGAATTGGATTTTGAAGTATTATTGGAAGCACAATGAGTTGGACTTGTTGATCGTAAAACTAGTTAGAGGAATGTCCGAGTTAGATTTCGAAACGCACTCTAATATTTAAATCAATTTAGATTTTAAATTTTTTTTTGAGATAAACAAAGAAAATAAATAAAACCTCATGAAGAAATGAATGTTTCAATCTTAATATGTAGATTTTGTGTCTTACTTTTTTTTATATCTTAATTTCACGTAATTAATCGATAAATGTAAAATAGATGTCTATCTTCTGAAAAATTGTAAGTATCTTTCATCCAGATAATAGCGAGTATAACAACTCCCTCCCACTAAAACAAAATTAATGTAATCATTATTGTTATGTGTCGCATGCAAGTGATTTTATAACATATAAAAAAAAAGCCATTGTAAATGGGAAATTCCAGCCGATAGTTCCAGCTTTGCTCACGATTGTTTATTCACCAAAACGATATTGTTGCATCGCATGAATCATTTATAAAATAGTTTAGAATTTAAATTCTTTATTTTTAAATAAAATGAAAATTTTACTCAATAAAGGATATCCCAGAATTTCTTTGGGCAATAGTTGTTCTACAAATGAATGATGAGAAGCCATAAAATTAATGTGATTAGTATGTTTTTTTATTTAAAATTATAAATATAAGAGAATTACTTATAATTATAGTCAAATATTATATTCATATAAATATCATTAAATTAAAATAAACAGATAAATCAACTAATAAATTAATATATAACTGAATAAATTAAATTTATCGAGATTTCTTTCTTGATGTTGCTTAAATTGGTAAATTTGTAATTTTAACTCTTGCACGGCATGAATAACACCACCTTTCTTGCCACCTAATTAGATGACCAAAACACTTAATTAAAAGTTAATTATAGTTGACCAATTAATGTGGGGGTATTTAATTAATTATATTGAAATATTAAGGAATTTCTTTTTGAAAGCCTCTCTGAACTGGCAGGCGCACCCAAATATTGGGGTTTACACGTGAGCCGCATGCTTTTGTAATTAAACAAGAGGAACGCATTTTTTTTAGAACAATATTATATTTATTAAGCAAATTTGTTTTAAGAAAAACATTAGTTTTAAGATGGGGATAGTTATAATGAGGTTGCTCTCATTTAATTGTTATATGAGCTCCTCCTTTCATGGCTTATAATACATCTCAATTTTTTTTTTATAATATTACTTAATTACTTATTCTAATTTCTGGTACAATATTTAAATGTTTTAATTCTGGCGTTTTATTTTTTATATTCTTTAAATTATTGAGGCTAAACAATGTCTCCATTGGATGTTTAAAAAAACTGAAAAGTTGCCACTGCGAATTATTGTTAAATAAAAGTTGTTAATCCAAATGGATTTTTTTTTTTGGTTTTTTAATCGTAATTAATTTGTTTCTAAATAAATAACTCAATTTACTATGTATATATATATGCTCAATTTTCATAATTAATGTAAAATTTATTTATTTATTTTTATACATATTAATGTGCAAGAGAAAAATGGGATTCAAACTTTGGACCTCAAATAAAATTTGTAAATTAAAGTACAAGTTTTAAAATAAAATAAATCATGATCTTATTCTCTTTATAAATTCTAAAGAATTAAGAAGTTTTAAATTTAGTGATCTTAAGTTTTATTATTATCAATTTTAACTTTTAATCTTCCATATTTGTAATCTTCATTCAATCAATTTTAATTAAAAATGTAACCAATTTTTTTTTATTGATAAACATGAATTATTGTATGTTATATATAATATATCATCCATGTTGATCCATCAATTAAAGCCAAAGCCAAAACATGAAAAAATTATTCTATGGATTTTTATTACCAATCAAATTAAAACAAATCATATTTTTATTTCATATCATACTTATCCTTCAACGTAAAACGCAAGTTATTTTTCGTAAAAAAACAAAAAAAGAAAAAAATATTACGTTTTTCGCTTCTTCTTTTTAAAAAAAAAAGAACGAAGAAAACAGAATAATAATATGTATGACATAAATGAAGATTCTGATGTAATGTAATTTGATTGATCGGGATCATAATGACGTAGTTAAAAGGATTATAAAATTATTTTGGGTTTGCTTAACCGATGCCTATAGGCACCGGTTAAAATTTATTTATTTACTTTTATAAAAAAAAATATTTAAAATATTCTTTTTACTGAATTAAAAAAAAATATATTAATTATATATTTTTTATTATATATATCACCTTAATTAATCGCACTAGCATCACAGTTAACATTTCCGAATTATTTTTCCGAAACATGACAATGTTTGAAAAGGCTGACTATCTATCCACGTGGATGAAAACTACTGGCTTACAGTGTGAAAGTGAGATATAACGAAAAGCACATCTTCAAGTCTCCATTTTTCTAATAAAGTTCCCACTTTGGGGGTTATTTTGTTCCATTAATTAATTAATCAATAATAATGGTCCATCTATCTCTCAATAAAAATAAAAATCAAAAATCAAAATTTTCTACCCTCCAAATAATAGAAAATCCCAAAATAAACACTAATAGGAAATATAGTATATATAAAATTAAGTACCCAATTACGTTAAAGACTTTAATTAATTAAGAGAGGTACTACCCTGTGGCTTTGGAAATATTTTTCTTTTCCTTTCTCCGTGTATTTAAACAAAATACTAGCAAGTACTACTCACCTTGTTCTCATTTCTCAACCTTCTTCTTCTTCTTCTTCAAGAACATCATTGTTGTTAGAAAAAGAAAGAAAGAAAAAAAGTGAGAGAATCATCAAAGAAATAAAGGGAAGAAAAGAGGGAGATGGAAGAGATTAAGTCTAGGTTTAAAAGAATTTGTGTGTTTTGTGGAAGCAGTTCAGGAAAGAAAACTAGCTACCAAGAAGCTGCTGTGGAGTTAGGCAAGGAACTGGTAATTCAATTTACAATATTCAACTCTTTTTTACATTATTTTCTTTCTGGGGATTAGTGTTTTCTCCTTCTTTTTTTTTTTTCTTTTTCGTTTCATTTATACTTTTTCAAGAACTTTCGAGGAAGAATGTTTCCTGAAAAATTAAAACAATTCCAATTTAGACTCTTTTTTTTGGTTGTACTTGTTTTCAGAACTATATGCCAATTTCCAACATTTTTCCCATCTCAAGATTTTAATTTCTCATTGGTTTCAACATGGAGTCATATTGTTTTGTTTTCTAGAAAATCTAATTCAATGAATTAGTTCTTTTAACTTGGTGCAATTCTCTTCCATAGATGAGGAAAAAACTCTCCTTCATCGCATAAACTACTATCTTCTTCATGGTTGAAAGTTTTTAGTATCTTAAGTTATATTCCTTTAAGATCCCAGAAATGATTTTTCTTTTTATGAATTCTTTTCTCTTTCATCTCAAAGAGGGGGGGGGGGGGGAGAGTTGAAACTTTGAAACAATCAAGGCTTCGACGTGCGCTTATGATTGTAGAGGGGAATTAGCTGTATAGGGAGAGAAGGTTTAGGGTTTATGTTTGTTTTGGCATGAGAGAGAGAGAGACAGACTTTGCTAGCTGTAACCTGACTGTCAGTTGAGCAGCCTTCTTGCATGATCCTTTGTTTCATTTCATTTTTTTAAGAACCCTTTGAAAATGAAATACTAATACAGTAATAATAATAAATAATCAATGATCATAATCTCCTGCTTTTCCCAAGGGAAACAAACGTGCTAGCCTTGCTATCATGACTCCTTTGAGCGTGTTCTTCCCTTTGGCACTTCTACAAGAAAAACTCCATGATTTTTGTTTATGGGGTTCCATGAAAATACTTATATTTATCAATTTATGTCACTAACTTATAGGTTTTTTGTTTTATCATTCCTTTCCACTCAACCTTATAATTTTTTTCTCAATTTGTTTATGTTTCCTAATTCCTATTGTTAATTCTTGTTTTGTCCTTTTGACACGTCTCAATGGGGGTTTGGTTTTCGATGCATTTTATAAAAAATTTTGTTGTGTTTTTGAAGGTGGAGAGAAGGATTGATTTGGTCTATGGAGGTGGAAGCGTGGGATTGATGGGTCTTGTTTCTCAGGCAGTTCATGATGGTGGGCGCCATGTTCTAGGGTTTGTTTTCTCTCTTTCTCTCTCTTTTTCTTATTAGTCTTCTTCTTGTTTTAAAAGACAAACATCATTTTTTTCACCTTTAATCTCAAGATATGGGTAATGATCCCTGTGTTTATTTTTTGGGACTTTGAAATGGGTTTCGAGTATTTTAAAGAGTTTTTTTCCCTCTTGAACCATGCAAAATTTTCTCAATTATCTATGGCTGCGGGTTTCTCAACAAAGACGGACATCATGGGATCAAATGCTGGTCCAGAGAAGAATTGATTTGTCCCCCTTTTTCACAAGTGTAAAAGGTTTCTTTGTTTTAAGATTGTCAAATTGGATTTGTGCAGAAAGGAACATTGTTATCTCGTACATACTACTAGAATCTAAAAGTTACTTTACTAAAGTTTTTACAAGGATTCTTTTTAAGCAGCTTTGATCAATTGGGAAAAGTGAATCCCTTTTGGTCCTTACATTGTCAGTCCACAATTGTACTCCAAACTTCCACTTAGAGTTCATTTTAAAGTTGTAGACTTTAGAGTCTTAGAAACCTTTTTGCAGTTATTGGAGCTGGAGCCCCCCATCCTTTTAACATATAACTGAATGCTTCTTACACTGAAAATGACTTTGTTGCCCCTTGGAAAAACATAATTTTTGATAATTTGGAAGTAAAATGTACATTCAATTCTTTAGTTTATGTCTTTTTTTTTTTCCATTAGGATGGTTAAATTAATGTTATTGTTTTGGAATGATACTGATTTATATATGGTTGTTGGATTTTGCAGTGTTATTCCAAGGACCTTGATGCCTAGAGAGGTAAATATTCAGAAGCCTTGAATCAAATCTCCAACTTGTTCCGAGTTTTCCACAATGTTATCTGATTTTGTTTCCCACGAAATCGATCATTAATTTACAGTGACAAAGCTGACAATGATAATAAGATAGTGTAGCTATCCTGCTGTAGCTGTCAATTATGTAAGCCTAATGAGTAATCTGGTAGAAGCAAATATGGCTTACAGATTCCAATCAGAAAAATAAAAAGTGAAGTGTCAATATCTGAAAGCTGAGTTCAACTAAAAAGTTTGTCATCGGTTCACTTTCTGTTACCTGCATCTGCTGTGTATAGTTGCTGCAGTGACTAATTACTTATTTGTGGATATCTGATAACTTTTAGAGAAATTTTTAATGGAAGGTGTTACTAATAATTTGTTTGAAAAATGGGGTGTTGCATGTTGCAGATTACTGGTGAAACTGTTGGAGAAGTAAGAGCTGTATCTGATATGCACCAAAGGAAAGCTGAAATGGCACGACAGGCTGATGCCTTCATTGCGCTCCCTGGTATGAAATTCTATTTGTATCACATTATGATAATTTATTTAGAAATGCTTGGCTTGGAATGCTCAAACACTAATTTAAACTTGCATGTAAATATGCAATATTGTTTTATTAAATATCAGGTGGCTATGGCACCCTTGAAGAACTGCTGGAAGTCATTACATGGGCTCAGCTTGGAATCCATCGTAAACCTGTAAGAAATATGTTCTGTTTCCCTCGGTTTATTCAGTTATTTCAATCATTGAGTATAATCAATAATATTGGTTTGGTAGACGACAGATAAGAACTATTGGTCGCCATTAAAAATTATTATGTCCATTAATATTTAATGGTAGGAACATTACCTGCAAACATAAACAATTTTCCTTGTAAGTGGTAAAAAACCAAATCAAGGCAATGGTAGTTTATTACAGAGAAAACAATTGAAGTTGTCAATTACTGAAACATGTGGCCTTCCCTTAACAAATAAACAAATGGAATTTTCACCCTAAAATATTTATTGTTCCAACTTATTAGATCATTCTAAAATATTTTTTGTCAGCCACTCCTATGTTCACGTGATATCATGTTTTGTTTTGTGTTAAGTAGAATTCAACTTGGTTTTCTAGTCTCGCATTAATGTAATATTTCTATCCTGTCCCCAAGCTTAGTGGCTACGCGTTTGATTTGTCTTGTCTCTTGAGTACATTGATGTTTTCTAAGGTATTTCCATACTCTTAGAAAGCTAAGTTGACACCACTTTTTGGTAAATTAATATCTTATAAATTAGAAAAGGAAAAAAAAAAAAAAAAACTTAAGAATCAATGCATGTGGTGCTCTAATAGAATTCACATGGAAAGATAACATAAAGATTTGATAACCTAATGATGCTCGTGCGTGCTTCATGCTTTGATTCAACGATTTGAAGATCTCCGTTTGAATAGGAGAAAGTTTCTTACATACTATTTAAAATTAGAAGAAAAAAAAATTACAAATGTTGGTCAAATGAAGGTATTGGTATTATGTCTTAGGTCACTAGACAAACCAATATTATTATAATTTGATTATTTTGATACGATTGAGTTGGATATTATACTTTATCCAATAATTTAAAAGTAAGTCATAATCTTTTTTGCAGGTAGGTCTCTTGAATGTGGATGGATATTACAATTCTTTGTTGTCTTTCATCGACAAGGCCGTTGATGAAGGCTTTATTTCACCGACTTCACGTCGCATTATCGTGTCTGCCCCAACTGCTAAACAATTGGTCAGACAACTAGAGGTAACCAATTCCTTTTAAATATTATTCAATGGCAAATAAAAAAAAAAAGGATTTTGGGAAAATGAATAGGAAACTCACATGTTTGAAGGGTTGAATAATCCCAAGTTGCATGACTAAGACGAATTATATGTACCTTAACCATTCTTTCGTCAAGCAATGATGTTTCCCCGACTTTTCCATGAGAGTGAATGACTAATTGAAAAACCAATTTCACATGGGGCTTTGAACATAAGAATTAGAATGAAATTAACCCTATTGACTATAGTTTTCTATGTTAACAGGAACATGTTCCGGAGTGCGATGAAATAACATCAAAATTAGTATGGGATGAAGTGGATAGACTTAGTTACGTGCCGGAATCTGGTGTTGCCACGTGATTTATCGACTCGCCTTTCTTGCTTGGGGTTTTGCCTACTAAGCATATATAAGGGTATATACGGTCGTAATACCGTACAAAAAGGAGATCACTGAAGCTTTTCGGTGAAATTTTGGAACTTGGCCAGCCAAACGCAGTGTCACAAGAAAAGTCTGATATATATACATGTTCGTAGAGAAAAGATGTAGTGCCACCTTCCCCCTTTTGTGAAGCTGTGAAGAAATCATCAAATTCGAAACTTACTAATACTAGTTTTGTTTATATCCATCAATTATTTAAGCTAAAATATATAGTTTTATCTAAACAAAGATGGATGATTTTTGTACGGTCCGTAAAAAAAAAAAAAAAAAAAAAAAAGGGTAAAGAAATGATAGTATTTGGTCAAGTTTGCGCCATATATGGAATAGTTATGAATTAGGACGGAATGTAATGGCTTGAATTTCCTTGTATTTAATCTTTATTCCTTGACTAAAAAGGCATTTATTGTCCAAGTTATCTCTTGATTAGACTGCTTTAAAAGTTGAATTATTAGTTCAAATTTAAAGATTCATTTGATAATTAAGAGGGCAGGAATAAAGATATTGGGTTTGAAAAAGAAAATTCATTAAATAAAATAGATTTGTTTAAAAACAAGCTAGGATGTGAGCATGATATTTTTTGTTCAGATTTTATTTGGTTCGTTTTAGTATTAGTAATATAAATTTTGAAGAGAGATTAATTTTTTTAAGAATAATTAATTTTTTAAGAGGGTTTGATCATTTTGTGTTTAAATTTGGATAAATTTGTGCGAGTTTTGATACTATTTTTACATGGTCAGATTGAGTTTAAACAATCATAATATTTGTTAATATAGAATCTAAATCTGATTCGAACCCAACTCGACTCATAAACCGGTATACTCTTGGTAAATCATAACCTTTTTAAAAACTACTACCTATTTAATTACTGTTTACCAATATGCCATTTATTTACCACTACCTTTGATCCTAGATTATAAACGATTGTCATAACTGAGAAATCGTTATGGTAATTGCTAGTAATCAAAGATAAATTCTCGTCTTTCAAACTATTGGAAAACTATTTACATTTTGGGTTAAAGTAATAATGGGGTATAAGATAGAAGTTATCTTAGGTTTTCCCACAATCTTTGGAACAAATTTCTATTGATCAAGGATTTCCTCTTGAATTTTCCGAAGATTAGGGGATTGACTAAAATTTCATATGCAAGGATTAAGGGAAAATGTGGTTGAAACGATTTTTTTTTTTTTTCTTTCCATTTGTTTGAACGAACAATGACGTTGAAAATAGATATTTTGGATTGCAAGGTTTGAAAAACTAGAATAATGAAAAAAGCTTGGGAGAGAGTAAATTTCCTTTTGAAAAACATGTTCAACTATTTTTTAATATGATAAAGTTTTTTTTTGAAATTTTGATCAATCTTTCGGTTTGAATTAGTATACTAATTCAATCATTTGGTGGATAAGTAATTCAACTTAAACAAATTTTAAGTCAAATTAGTTAAATAAATCAACATTTGAATATCATCGTGTTTTTTTTTTTTTTTACTTTTTCCTATTAAATATCAAAGTTCATAAATATTTTTTTTTAATTTATAAAAATAATTATGAGCTATTGAATAAAAACTAATCCTATGAAATCACATAAAATCCACCTCTTCTATCTTAGGTTACACCTTAAGGCTTGAATAATATAAAGTAGCAAATGAGACCTTTTTTTTATAGAAAATTAAGGCTTTGAAATTTTAAAATTTCAAGTTTTATCACGTGTAAATTTGATTTAATTTTATGTTAGTTTTAATTTATTATAAATACTAGTCAGATCAGATAGATTATCGATTTTCAATTCAATCTATCTAATCGATCAATTTGATCATTTTTTTTTAAATCAATGATATATATAAAAACTAAAATTTAGGAGTGCGGAGTGAGAGATGCTTTTTTATTATAAGCAAATAACAACACATATTTTCTGCTTCCAATAAATAAAAAATGCTATACAAATTTATTAGCTTTGATAAATAATAGCAATTTATTAAATGCTGTCTAGTTGCTGCTTTTAAATTTTTTTACAACAGTTTTAAAATGCTATTAATTAAATGTTGTTTAAATCTTTTTTTGGCATAGTGATACTAAAGTATTATGTATGTCACTATGTTAAGAATTACTCTTTACTTATTATAAAATTTTAATTAATTTAATTTCATACATTATTTAGAATTTAGAAATTTTAATATAATAACTAATTTAATTTCATAAATAATTTTATTATTATATTTAATTACACTTAATAATTAATTTTTTAAGTAAAGTTGTTAAATATAATTTAATTTAGTAGCAAATCATTTTAAATTCTAAAATTGATTGACTTAAAAAAGTTTAGTAATAAGAGTTTTTTTTGAAAGATTCGAATCTTTTCACAAGTATAAAATTTTACATATTTATAAATGTAAACGGATAATAGATTCGGGTGTGCTAACAAGACCAAAAGTTAATTAGGTTCAGAATTGAATATCCAAAGGGTGCTACCAAAACCTGACAAGAATAGTAAATCACTAAATCTCTTACCCGAACAGATAATTACTCGATTATATAAATATTGGAACCTGAGATAATCAGATCAAATACTATCAAATATCCGATTATTTACTATTCATTATCATTTCTATTTCACACTTATTAATATTTGTCACTCAATATTCATATCTTTTTATTCTAATTGAAACTTTTTCTTTGCATCTTCAAAAGATTAATTACACTATTGTATAAAGTTTGAAGACAAAAATTAGATATTATTCCAATCTTCGTTAACGCATTTGGTGGGATCGAAATAAGATTATATTTCAAACTTAACTGAAAAAAGTGTTCATGAGACTTGAAGTGCACTCAATACCATTCTAGATCCCTCGTATTAGCTTTCCCACCATTACGGGATTGCCACTTTAATAATGGAAAAAAATTACAAACAATTAATCATAACTCATATAATAATATAGTTTTTTGAAATCTCGTCAACAATAAAGTTGAAAATTTATATTATATACTCTAAATTCTAAAAGTGAAATTTTAAATTTTACAAACAAATTTGATAATTGGCATACAAATAATCTATTAAAACGACAAATAAAATATTAATGAAGTTATATTTAGTAGTGCCATTTTTGGATTATCAAATATTTTTTAACCATACTATTTATTTAACATTTAAAAGGAAAAAGATTAAGCTTTTTTAGATTTTTTTTCTTCTTTGGAATTAGGGTTAGAGCCCTAGAGGTAGACAAAATCACTTTTGCACCCGTACTTTTTGTCGGCGGTCAATGCTGATACGACATAATGTAGTCGCGTTTTTATCAATTATTATTATTTTCAGAAAAAGGCAAATTGGGTTTCTATTTCTGGGTCCCACTATGAATGGGCTCTTTCAATGGGCCCACTTGTTATAAAGTCATGGGCTCATCATTTATGTCATGGCAATTTTGTAAAAATTTCTGTTCAATATCTCTAAAGTCTAAACCTATGCCTTAATCTTTCAACATTTGGTCTTCTAATCTAAATCCTCCTGAAATCAAATTTGCTTGAAAAAATCAAATCAAAACTCATGATTACAACCATAATCACAAGGAAAATGCACCTCCACCCCCTTTTAATTCCTCTTTTTTATGTCACCGACTCGATTCGTTTAAAAACTGATAAATCTAATCTTAAATTATGCTAAAATTTTAATATTATATCAAAAGAGTCAAAAACTAAAATCACCTATATAAATCTCACTCCATCCTAATTATTTGAGCTAAATAATTAATTTTTTATGAAATAAATAATCAAGTATTGTTTATATAGTTACTATTATAAATATATGTGAACATGGTTATATACTAATTTTAAGATTTGATTAAAAGGAAGAGATTTAAGGAGTCAACCATAGGAAACATAAATTATGTTAATTCAGATGAGATGTCATGTTAGACATTTTATGGGTATGGCATATGGGGACTACAATGTTGTTCCTATTTACATGTAAGAATTAGGACAGGAGTAGTCAACAAATATATGATCTTCTTAATCTGCTTTTTGTCTGTCATTTTTATGTGGAAATTGGATAAATGACATTATATTTGCACATAAATGAATGTTTGATTTGTAAATTTTGGTGTTGTTAGCATATGCCATTTATATCAAGATATATAGATGCTCAGGTACCGTAGATTGGCTGGTAAAAGAATCGGGAAATAGACATACTATATGGTATTATCCACGTAATATTATAAATTAAAAAAATGAAGACAAAAAATAAATTACACTTTTAATCAATTAATTTTTCTAAAGTTCACTTAACTTTAAAATTTTCACAATTTGATTATTAACATTTATGAAGTATTTTGCTATTCATCATTAACATCTTATTGTCAACATAGTTTTTATAATAATTTAATCACCAAAATATGAAATTTAATATGATAAATTATTTTATTATTTTTGTTATCTATATTTCTTTAATATTTTATAGCATGAAATTAAGATTATAAACTTTGATTGTAATTAAAATTTTGATGTTATTAAATATTTCATTTAAATTTTCTTAATTGATTGATGTAATTTATAAAAAATACTTACTTGAATTTATTTGAATAAACTAAAAGACAAATACTTAAAATAATGTTATTTTAAATAATTTTGACAATTAAATTTGTTCATCTATTTTTCAAAATTATATGGCTTGTTTCCCATATATAGACATATATTCAAAGTATGGAATATTCATAATACTCCAATCATAATATGGAGAAGAGGCACAAACATATTGATGACTTTTAACTTGTTAAATTCAATGTTCTGTTGTTGTTATCCAATTCCTTGAATAATTATAATATTTCCCTTAATTTGTTACATTTAAGTAGACCATGTTCTATTAAAGAACCCTAATGTCAGCAATGCATGATTGCAAAATTATTGGAATGAAATCATCTTTGGATCATTTGAAAGTGGTATGGATATGGATAATAAATAAAATTAATTAAAACCATAATCCATGCAATTAATTAACATAGCATCCCTTAACAACCAACAAAAAACAATGTTCAATTTTTTTTAAAAATAAAATAAAAAATAATAATGCCCATTTTTTGGGGAGAAATGGGTTGTGATGGAACCCACCATATTATAATAGTGAATATAACGTGAGACACATGATTTGGTTGTTGATCCAACTGATGGTATTTTGATTACTTAAAGATTAGATCTGTATAATCCCAACACCAAGATTTTGTTTGCGGTCAGCCAAAATATGGTCAACCCTATCTAAGGTTCTGATTTAGTTTTAGAAAAATAGGAGAAAATCATGCAGACAGTATCCAACAGGTGAGAGGTCTAAGCTCTCCCAACTCCAAGTTTCTTTGGGAAGCTAAGTAACAAACAACTACGAAAATTTTAGAAAATGGCCTCTGTCAATATCACCTGATTTGTAATTTTCCAATTCTTTTTTTAGTAATTAAATCCCTGTTGATTCCCTTCTTCATTTACAGTTGAATGCTTCTCAAAGCGCAAGAATAGATTCTTCTCTTATTCTTCCAAGTATTGCCAAAATAGGCATTTTCTCCCCTTCCCCTTAATGTCATTTAGCACTCAAGAGGTTAAAAACTTCCAGCAGCAATGGTTTGCAGCAAATTTTCATTTTTTTCATACTAACCAATAATCCGTGTATGCATATCATATTTCATAATTTTTTTTTCGTATCAATCATATAAATACATTTATTTAATATATCAAAATCCTTAAATATAAATACAATACATATATTAAACGTATTGAATTAATTGTATTTAAACATATCATATTTATTATACTGTTTTCGTATTTATTAAACTTTGACATGTTTATATGAGTCACTGGACCAAAGCCTATTGCTCCTTGGACGAGTCTGATAATGCTTCAGCCTTCGAAGACACAAAAATAGGATTGAATTTTCTACATAAATGTATTCAGAAAAGTGCAAAGGCCCAATCCAAACATGATTTGATTATTCCCCAATACATTACTATCCAAAGCTCGTGATTCATAAAAGATACATTGAAAAACAAAACTCATTTAGACATACTAATGGACACAGATACACTCTGCCTTCTTCTTGGCTACACTCAAATTGCTGCAAAGTAATCCTTGCTGAGCTTAGGGTCTGGTTTCATGGATTTATCTCCGGGCTTCCACCCAGCTGGGCAAACTTCATCTGGATTTTCCTGCACATACTGCAAGGCCTGCAGGAAGTGCAAGCCAAAAAAAGAAGGCAGCAAAAGGCAAATTAGTGAAATTACAAGACAATACATGTCAGAAAGGAAATTTTCACCATAAAGTAACATGCAAAATCTTAAAATTCAACTAATAGAACCCGTTTGGATGCTCAAATGGGAGGGATTCTCACCAGAGTGACCGCCTAAACGGCACAAGATCCATGCATCCAAACGGAACTTAGTCAATTGCAATACCGGTCTAGTAAAATATAATTACCTGGAGTGTCCTCATTGTTTCATCAACACTCCGTCCAATAGCAAGGTTGTTGATAGTAGAGTGCTGGATAATTCCCTCCTTATCTATAATGAATAGCCCTCTCAATGCAATTCCCTGACATCCAAAATGAACTTGTAAGAAATGTATGGTAAAGATTATATTTGCAATAAAGAAATGCTAACTCTGGGGAAAAGTAGTTAAGATGATAGAGAGAGTGAGTGAGATGGCATGGGTGTAGAAAGCAACTTCCGAATCTCAACTTATCAAGTGTTTTCGAATAACTTTTATGTGTTTTCTTTTTTAATGCAAAACCTTTTTGTTTGACCATAATTTTCTTGCTTTACCAATTACCAAACACTAAAAAAAAGAGGAAAAAACAATTCCAAGATTTCATTTTTGATGAACGAATCAAACCCTAAGGGATAAGGAATATACAAATATATAGGTATGCATGAGCGGCAGTTAATCACGAGCCTTCAGCTGTGCAGTCAAATAAAACCCCCTTGGGTGACTGTCAAGCCAGCCATGAACATATCCCCATAATTGCCAAAGGGAAAAACTATAGAATGTAATATGCAACATTCTTGCATGCTACATATATCAAAAAGTTAAAGAAGAAACGACATTTGCTCATTCAGCATTAGGTACTGGCAAACACGAGGTTATCTCATACCTGATCAGGAATCAACACTCCATAGGATTTGGAAATTGTCTTGGTGACATCAGATATAAGTGGATACTTCAAATCACCAAGACCACCTGACTTTCTATCTGTTTGAACCCAGGCAAGGTGAGAGAACTGCATAAGAATAAATTGAGATTTAAGGTTTATTTACCTTGAATGCAAAAACATAATCTAAACTATAATGCAACAAAGTGAACTTCATCAGAAAATTACAAATGCAGATGCTACAAGAACTGTCTTAACTCTTAATGCTTAGTGATACTGCACAATAACTGTAATCTAAGCTATAATAAACATAAATATTACGCAGACTTCAAGAGAAAATTACAAATGCAGAGCATCAGCAGCAAACAACAAAATCCACTATGAACTTAGCCTTTGGAATATCAACTTTCACATGATAGATAAGCAGCACTTACTGGTAATTATGCAACTTTCCAGATAGTGTAAAGTAACAGATACTAAAATGTTTGCAGATCACTAATGCATCGTTGAATGCAGAGCTTTTATGCGACTAGAAAAGGAACATTCTCTATTGATTTTCCTTTCCTATTAAACATCTCTCTTGACCCACTGTGAAATGCTTGCTACTATAATATAGTATTTCACCCAGGTAAAAAAAAAAAAACTTAGCATTTCATCAGTGCTACAACAAATCTCCTAGAATTGCGGACAGAAAATGTAGTGTATATATCATAAGGATATAGATAAAACAATTACTTCAAAAAATATTTAGAGTGCAGTACACTAACAACATAGCTTAATGTGGAAAGGAGTATTTTGTAATACAATGTAGATAGACAAGTTAGCAACCTTTGGTAGGAAAATGTGCAACACTGTGACTTTTATTATGGTTGTTGATTCTTTTTTCTTGAATAAATTTGTGTTGCATTTCTGGTTGAGTTACCTTTTACCTTGTCTAACCTACGTAACAATGTTAGCTATGTTTGGCTGTTATTGACAGATTTTGAGGATTCATGGTTATAGTGATTTGCAATTTTGCATTGCTTATCTCATCACTGTAGTGGGCCTTAGCATAATCAACTAGCAAACTACCTAAGACTACGATGAAGATGGAAGCACTCCTTTAAGAATCTGCAGTTCCTGAAGGGAAACTACTAAACTTTATTACAGGCAGAGAACTATAAACATTTTTCGCTATAACAATAGGAAAAAGCTGAGATGAAAAATACGAGTTTTTCTTTCGCCTTCTTTTGGAAACAAGGAACTTACCACACTGTCAATAGAAACACCTAATATTTCTGTGTTTAGCTTATCAAATTCTTCATGGCGGTCACTGAAAGCAGTAATCTCTGCAAGCAGGAAGAATTTTGGGAAGGTAGAAGTAAGAATGAGCCTCTAATATCATAGAAAACTACAGTTTAAATGTACAGAGTAATACAAACCTGTGGGGCAAACAAATGTAAAGTCCAATGGATAGAAGAAGAGAATCACATATTTCTTCCCAATGTATTCAGAGAGCTTGACCTGAAACAATAATGCACCATTTAGAATAATATTGGAAATATATATATATATTCATATTAAAAGATGGAAAAAAATTTAAGTGACTAAATGAACTTCAGAACAAACATCCACATAACATACCTTAATGAACTCCTGATCAAAGACAGCCTCTGCCTCAAAATCGGGAGCAGTATTTCCCACCAGTGGAAGCTCACTCTGCAAGAAGATGCACGGAATGAGAAACCGAATCATATATGAGAAATTATGTAGATACAGAAACGGAACATGACCTTAAGCCAATACTTTGCCATCAAAACATTAAGAATTTGTTTAGAATAAACAAATTTCAAGACTTTTTTTGAATTTCACTTAACATTTGTAATTTGTTGCTCCTCCTTTTTCTTTTTCTGAATCAACGAAATTATTGATTTTAAACATAATAATTCATTTAAAACTTCATTCTCAAATGATATAAATATCCATTTCCATTTGGTTCCCAACAAATTTTACCAAATGGAGTTAGCTTTGGCTTACTATTTTGCCTTTTCAATGGAGTCAAAGACCCACATTTATCGCGCTAATCCTTGGCTACACTCATTATCATTAATTTTTCCATCTTTCTTTAAAATCAAAAACAGTTCCAAATTCCTCATTCTAAATTCGTTCTAATCAATTCCTTTTTAAAAATGACTAAGACATTCACTAAGCATAGTAGCCTGTACACATCCTAATAAATTCTGTTTTCAATTGTTCAAATCAATAAAAGTAACCAATTAAAGTAAACATCACATTACAGTCTATCCCCCTCCCCTCCAAATTTAACCAAACAATTACCATAATTTAGAAAAATTACTAGAAAAAAATGGAAAAAAAAAGAACTCAGATAAATGAACAAAGGAAATGGAGATAATTTAAAAGCAATATCATACGCTGGCTTTGACGACGAAACTCTTCCGAGAATGGGAGGCGCGGGAGAGGGAAACGGAGCGGGCGACACGAGAAAGGAGAGGGGCAGGGAGACCGGTGAAGGAATTGGGAAGAGGAAGAGATTGGGAGATGGGCTTGGATTTGGAGGAGAAAGCCCTAGTGTTTGAGGATATGAGAGCTGCGGTTGTTGAAGTAGCGGAGCAAGCCATCTCTCTCACTCACTCACTCACTCAGGAATCTGGAGTCTGAACTGGAAGAGTATGTGGCGGAGGAGAAATGAAATTGCTGGTGGTGGTGGGTAAGTAAGAGGATAAGTGGACGGTGTGGGTTTGGTCATGATGGGGTTTTATATTGTGTTACCGGCTCCACACATTTTGGGCAACCGGAGATCTCGGTGAACTGAACTGAAGTGAATGAAGCTCATTGCCTCCCTTCCTTTACTTTTGGGCTCTTAGCCCAATTTACCAACTAGTTCTTGAAAGAGGTTGCGAGGTTTGTTAGGTGTTCAATCCAAAAACCAAAAACTAATTTTGATATGTTTTTACAATAATGTTTGTTGTCGTTTTTTCCTTCTCGAGTTTGTATACATCATATTTATTTTTATATAAATTCGTTGTGCACTATGAGTTGAAGTTATCTTTTTTTATTTTTTTATAAATTTCATCTCATTCTCTAAAAAATCTAACTTGAAACTTCTAAGCCATGGAAATGTCCATTTACAAAGATAATAAACACAATAAAATTGGGCCAAGTTCATTTGCCTTTCATCTCCCTCCTAGCCAAAAGAAAGCATTTTTACCCATTTTTGTCCAAACTTGATGAAACATTCTTTAGATTTCAGATTGCAAATCAGAGTCGTAAAATTTTTGGAGGCTTATCCTACCACTCGTCTCTCTTTCTGTCTCTTCCTTCCTTCCCCCTACCTTTATTCTTCCCTAACCTGAAAAACAACCGCCGCTCACAAAATCCAACAATGTAGACACCACCACAATGCAAGACACACTCCTTTTCCTCCCCAAAAACAACCCTTTCCCTCCCTTGCTTTCCTCCCACCACCACTATGATTTTCCCTCACTTTCTCGCCCTAGAAACCTCCATTTCCCCACTTTTTCTTCCAGCACCACCACCACCACCACCACGCCTCTCCCTCCCAAACCCCATCCCAAAATCCCAGACATCCCTTCCATTTCCCCACCACCCCCAAACTCCCACTGCAACTTCCAAGAAAAAATGCTTTATCTTGACTCCGTCGGCCTTGATTTTTTCTCCCTAATCCAACACCACCCTCCCATCATAACCTCCTTTCTCCATGATCTAAAATCAACCGTTGATTTCCTCGCCTCCATGAACTTCACTACACTCGAGCTACGCCGAATCCTCTCCATGTGCCCCGAAATCCTAACCTCCAAACCAACTTCCCTCCTTCCAATCTTCACTTTTCTTCTCCGTGAAGCCCGCGTCAACGGCTTCGATTTAAAGAAAGTTATCAACCGACGGCCCAGATTACTCACATGCAACGTGAAAACCCAGCTGCGTCCCACCCTATATTTCCTCCAAAACATCGGAATCTCCGAGGTAAAAAAACACACTTCCTTACTGTCTTGCAGTGTGGAAAATAAACTCATCCCTCGTATCGAATACTTCCAAAACATCGGGTTCTCTTACAGACAAACGATTTCGATGTTCCGTAGATTCCCTCAGCTGTTCAATTACAGTGTTAAGGAAAATTACGAGCCGAAATTAAATTATTTCGTTGTGGAAATGGGGAGAGATTTGAGAGAAATTATAGAGTTTCCTCAGTATTTTTCGTTTAGCTTGGAAAATAGGATAAAGCCAAGGCACCAATGTTGTGTTGAAAAAGGGGTTTGTTTTCCTTTGCCTGTTTTCTTAAAGACAAGTGAAGTTGAGTTTCGTAAGAGATTGGAGGTTTGTTGTAATTCCACGTTGCCGCTTAAGGCCTCTCCTTTGTGGTGTACAAAAACTTGTGATATTTAGTATGATTCAATATACAGTAAAAAGAAATGATTTCATTTCATTTCATTTCATTTTTTCTGTTTATGTTTTTGGGTTTTTTTTTTTTCTTTGTTTACAATCATGTGAATTTGTGATTGAAATCTGAAACTAAAATGGGTTACCTTTAAATTTTTATGTGGTTCCATGTTTGTGTTTCAGTTTAAGTTGATTGAAATGAAGATGAACAGTCAAGTTGTATCCCTGCTGAATTCTAAGTCAGTTCTGATGCAAACCTAGGTTTTGGCATGAAAATCACCAAGGCATTCTTTCTATATACATATTTCAAGAATCAGTAAGTTGGCATTCTTTCTATATACGTCCTCCCCTTATGGAAGCATCCTCTTCCTGCCATTGTAATCTTTGAAATTAAGATGGTTTATAATGTTTTCAGCTTTGTTAATTTGTTGAGTATGAGTTTTTTAAAGCATAGACCATTTTATGGTTGAGGGACCTCTGTCTGATTCTTGCTTGTAAGTAGGATGAGAAAGTAAAGAGACTTTATAAAAGAAAACCTTGGTGTTTAATCCCATTAAGTAAGCTTACTTTGGCCTCATTGGATTGCTCACTTGCACTTAGTGGCTTTCATTGCTACCTCTGTAATTCATGCTGTTCGACAAATGGGAGAAACAGTTTTATATACAGAGAGCTCTTTGGACGTTGTTTCTAGTTTTACTACCGTAGTTTGAACAAACTTTTGCAGTACTTTGTTCCCTAAAGACATGCTTAATGGCTAATTAAATTAATAATTTGCAATAAATTCTGGATATTTTTCAACCACATTTAACTTAGTTCCCTCAACTTCATCACTGTGTAGTTGAATTTCAGCGATTGGGTGAACATTCATAGTGGAGTTTTCCAAGTTTTGTTTATGCTAAAATGTAAGTTTAGTGAGTGAGTTTTCAAAGTTCCTGGTCAACCCAAGGCCACAAACCAAATGGAAATCCCAACAATAGAGGGGCCAGACAAACTGCAAATGCAACCACAATTTGTTTACTAGGGATCTTGGGCTAGGTCGCCAACATTTTTATTGCACCAATTTGTTTTCGTCTTGTCCCTTCTCATAGATCAGGCCAAGTGTTGCAGGAGTTTGGCATTGTCCAATCACGGTTGAGAAATCATCTATTGTAATGAAAACTGAGTCCTGACTCTTACGGCTCAGTAGTTATTTTTAAAAAGTTATTTATTTATTTTTTTATAGTGGGGGATTCATTTGTCATTTTTAATTTTTTTTTTTTGGTTTGGTAGTGGAGACAAAAAGATAATTTGAGTTAGTCAGTTAAATGATTTGAAAAAAAAAAAAGAAAAGTTAATTACACAAATAGTCACCAAAATATAGGACATTTTATATTGGTCTCAAATTTCAAAACATAACAATCAGATCTCGATTTCATAGTTTCGTATCAACTATCAATCTGGTCTCTCCGTTAACACAATCGTGAAAATAAGCGTTAAATGACAGAGCACATGTGACGTGTAAATTACAGAGAGGCTATCTGCTGATGTGGTCTTTTATTTTTTATTTTTTCCTTTATTCCTTTTTTTTTTTTCAAATTTTATATTTTCTTTTTCTTAATAAATAAATACAAAAAATAAAAAATAATTTATATTATAAGTTGAATTAATTTTGTAAAAATAAAATTTATTTACAAACATATAAAATATTTATTTAAATTAATTTAATAAAAAATATTTTTATTTTTTTGTTTCTTTCCTTTTTATTTTTTTTCTTTTATCTTCTTTATAAATAAACTAAAGCATAAATAATAATTTATATTATAATTTAAATTAATTTTATAAATATTAAATAATTTATAAAATATAAATATTTATTTACATTAATTTTATAAATTTTTTATTTCTTTATTATATTTTTCTCTTTTTTCTCCTCTTTATTAGTAAATACAAAAAATAAATAATAATTATATTATAATTTAAATTAATTTTATAGAAATTAATAATTTATAAAAAATATAAAAAAATTATTTGCATTTATATTATAAAAATATTTTAAGTTTTTTACTTTTTTCTCTTTTTTTCTTTTTCCCTTTACTTATTATTATTATTTTTTTATAAAAAATAAAAAATATTTACTTTTTTCTCAGACAACCGAGGGCAGGAGGAGGAAGAAGAAGAAGAGAAGAAAAAGAAAAAATTAAAAATTAAAAGAAACTGTAATTTTATTTTTTATCAGTGTTGTTTTAATTTTTATAATTAAGAAGAATAAAGGAAAAATAGAAAGAAAATAATAATAAAAAAAGAGTTGTATTTGTAGTTTTTGTTTTTTTATTATTGTTGTTTTAACTTTTGATAATTTATTACTTTTACAAAAATAAATATATATTTAGTAAAAAAAATCACATAATTTATATTTTTGTATATTAAAAAATTTATTAATATATTTTATTATTCTCTTAACGATTATTTTGAGAAAAATATGATTTAAAATAATCATAGTAGTTTATTTATCACTTTGTATTTATCAAATTAAATTTAAAAATATTAAAAAATAGAAAGGTATAATAGAAAAAATTTTAAAATTTTATTTTACTTTATTTCTATTCATTTTATATTTTTTAAAATAATTTTAATTTAAAATAATTTAATAAAATTACTTAGATATATTTTAAATATATATATAACTCTCGCAGCATGCACGGGTAAAATTACTAATTTTCATGACAATTGAGTCTTGAGGTTGGATTAAAATTTTCTTTTTATTTCATTTTTAATTAATTTTTTGTTTTATTCATTTAATTTTTAAAAAAAAATATTTATTCATTTAATATAATAAATATATTTATATAATTATATAATAATTAGCTAATTAATTAAAATATTTAACTAAATATTTAAAATTAATATATAAAAAAATAATTTATCAATATATTTTTAATGATAATTTTTATTTTCATATCACGTATCCCACTTCTGACTTCACCGGATAACAGATAAAGGGTGTGTTTACAACGTAGGACGAGTGATAGACTTTACACAAAAAGCTGTCTAACTGTACGGACATTCATATAGAAACATAATTTATACAAAGAAAAATATGATGAATTGAATTTCAGACTTGTTATTCAAGAAACAATCGTGGATTGTTTTTTTTTCCTGGTTTGCAATTCAGGGTTTTTTTTTTTTTTGTGTACAATTTTTGTTTGTTTGTTACAAAATTGTTTAAGTATGTGATATGGTGCGGCGGAGCCTAAGACGAGCCTGTTGGAGCCTGGAGTTACTTGGGGAATCAGGAATGGAGTCGTCGTACTCGTATTCTGATTGGCTGTCAGGTTGAAATTGGCCGAGTTTTGACCTGGGTGATTCTACGAAGGAACGGTTGATTGTCATTGAACTCCAATTCTTGCTCTTCCCTGATGGACTAAGGAAACCATCTTCAGGTGGTGGTGGTGGAATGTTTCGATTTTGCTGATCAGATTTCTGAAAAAAAAAAAAAAAAAGAAAAAAAAAGTTTGGTGAAATAACATTGGAGAATTAGAAATTTTATAGCCAATTAATGGTTTCAAGTTATGCTAATCATTTACATGTATATTGTTAATGTAAGGACTGTTGGATTGTGCTCGCTATAAGTTATTGTCCACTTTGAAAGTCTAAAGACTGTATTATCTTTTGAGAAAAGGTGCCTCATAAAAGAATGATTGCCCTTACTTTATAAAGTTAACGTCCAATTCTTGACTAGTTAATGTGAGATCATTTTTCCCCTCAACACTAGCCTTCTATAGTCAAGGATGTGGACTGTGTTTTTGCCAAAAACTTGTACGGATCCAAAACGGATTCCCACAAACGGTGCCATTATTGTTGCAAAGATTACTGGACTGCGTCTGCTCCTTTTCTCAAATGATAAAACTGTGAGGACGGTCTTTAGACCTCCGAAACGAACAATACCTCATAACGGACGTAGTGCAGCAATCATTGCCTCAACGTACATGAAAAAAATGAAAGTATTAATCACATAATTGATGAACCAGAGTTTGATAAACATTTTTCATGTGGTGTCTTGATGTTAAAGCAATGCTGCTGCTGAGAAATGCTGGGTTGGTTCTTATCTCAATCTTCAATTCAGGTTATGTTGAACCTCTGCTGCCCTAAAGTTCGAGGTAGTATTAAACAAAGGGTAGAAATCAGAAAAAACATGGAAGGAAGATTTACCTGAATGCCATGATTTAAGTTTAACCTTGAAGATTGGCCTGCTAAGTATTGAAACATTTCGAAGAATTTTGCCAGCCCCAATTCTGAGCAATTTTGCCAGTAGTACAAAGCAAGGTCCCATGCTCTAGCTCTAAGCTCTTGTATCTTTCTATCCACTTCTGTTTCATGTTTTGCCATGTAAGGCCTCAACAAGGTGTCGTATACATAACCGGTTCCCTACATTATCAAAAGCTTATTATTGTCAATTTTGAGTTCAAAGTTTGCAGAAAAGCTCAAATGTATTCCTTTTTTACCTTGGTTTTAGGATACCATAGGTAGATAAAGAGTGTAAGCTTCAGCTCACCATACATGGGCAACCTTCAGGATAGTTAAAATCTAATAATATTAGTATTCTAAGCAATCAGATTGGAGCTATTAAAGTTGAGAGAGCTCTCTATACCATGAAATTAATATGTCCCCTATCCTCTCAAAAACTGTCAGAAACGCCACAAGAATCCTGCAAAATTCATAGCCACCACCATAGACTTTCAACTTAATAGAAAGTTAAACAAGTGAAGAACTGGCCAGAATGAAAGATTGGTTGAAGTGTGTGTTTTTTTTTTTTATTATTATTTATTTATTTTTTATAGTAATAACAAAATAAATGAAGACAAATTAAAATATTGCTTTCTCATGTATATTTTCTTTTTCGCAAAAATTCTCGTAAGGGTCTATCCTCCTCAAGAAGATCATATGCATGCCCATTGGCCTAATGGCTGTTATCTTGCAACACAATGCTGACTCTTTATAAAACCTGGGATCAATCTAGGACAGCAACAATAAGCTGTTGCCTTCTCTCCCCCCCCTTTTTTTTTTTTTTTTGAGTTGAAACAAAAACAGAATTATGACATTGGACTAGACCTATCAATCAAGCGCGTTGGGTCAATTCAGGTCGGATTAATTTTGATCAGTTCGAGTTGGATTAATTTGAGTCAATTTTGAGTTTGGGGTTGTTTCGGATTTAATTTATTTCATATTCAAATCATTTTGGGTTCGATCACTTCGGATTCGAATAATTTCGGATTTTGATAATTTGGGTTTGACATTCGAGTTATTTAAATTCGGATCATTTGAGTTCAGGTCATTTTAGATTTAATTTATTAATTTTAAAATCAAATCAAATTAAAAATTTAAACAAATTATTTGATCGAGTCAAGTTGTTAAAATTTTATTGAAAGATAAAAAATAAAAATAAATAAATAATATTTTAAAAATAAATATTAATATTGTAATTTGTATGCTTCAAATTAAAATTTATATTTTTTATAAATAAAGAAAGTGATTTTACTTTTTTGTTTAATTAAAATGTGTTTTTAATGTTTCATTCGTTCACTTTTATCAAATCCAATAAACTTGAAGTGTATTTTATCGGGAAAGACTCGGTATGGTTGAAATTTTCAAATCAAAATTCAAACAAGCGGAAAGGAAGCAACAAAAAAAAAAAAATTTTCAATGGGATTTAATTGGGAAATGAGAAAAGCAAAATGCAAGAAAATATGAAAGGCCAAGACTTTGATAATTACCAATATTTACACCAAAATCTGAGTTCCTCAATCTCAACCCTGTTCTTCTCCACCGTTTTAAAGCACTCAAACGCTGGATATGCATATCCAAGAATCAACCTGAAATGAAAACACAAATTCCAGAAATAAGATCATATTCCAGAAATCAACCCCCTAACCATTCCTTTATTATATATTAACAAGCAAAGAACAATAAAAAAGAAAATGAAGAACCCCCCCCCCCCCCCCCCCCAAGAAAAGCATTGGTAAATGACTTACACAAGCAATCTGGTAAGGAAATCACCCAACATTTTTATAAAAAAAATTAATTCTTATTTCTCCAACCCTCCGTGCTAATTTTCCTGGGGACAAATGAATAGTATTCCATAAGAAAAAAGATAATCAAAATTCTCTTCATGAAATCATTCATTCATTAAACTTTGGCAAAACCAAAAACAGAACAAAGAAAAAAAGAACAACCCAAATTTCCAAACCTGTTTCCAAACCCAAAAAGATGAAACACCAAATGAATTAATGAAGTCCCCTCCCCTGTTTTATGGTATAAAAAATGGAAACTTTAAAGAAGCAAAAACCCTGCAAAAAGTAAAGAAGAAACGAATCAGAAAAACAGAAATATAAACAAACTGAAACAGAAATCTAGGAAAGAAAAGTTTGTTAATATGATTTAGAACGAGTGGGGGATTAAAAATGTTAAAACCTCTGGAACAAAATAAAGGATCAGTCTGATTCTGGCGAGAAAAAAATGAAAGAAATGTTTGGAATTTATATTTGGATTAGTTATATGGATTGACAGCAGTTGTTAATAATAATTTGTTTTATAATTATAAATAAAGTGTAATAATAAAAGAAGAAAAGGATTGGATTGGATTTAAAAGAGAGAAATGAAGCAGGGGAGGGGAAGGGAGGGATTTCTTTTTCTTGGGATTCTTCCAACGGCTTACCGTTTGGCAGTTATATAGTTTCCTCTTCCGGCTATTTTCGCCATTTGATAAACTTACAAAATATATAAATAGATAATGGATTTTGTTAACCTTCTTTAAAATTAGTTAATATATTATTTATAATAATATTATTAATTATTAAATATAATAATTAATAATTTTTTATTTTTAATATATTTGTGAAAATATTATTATATATAATAATTTTAAAAAATACAATTAAAATATTCATTAATAAAATTCATAAATAATTTTTAACAGTAACTTTTACATTACGATGATTGAGAGGTCTTTTAAAAAATGATTATTTAATTTGTTTAGTATTTATTTTTTTAAAAGGGTGGTGTAATTAAGTATAAAAAAGTGAGAATTAAATATCTAAAAGTTTTTTCATTTATTTTGAAGTTAAAATAATTTATCTTTTTCTTCTTCTTTTTTGTCACCCCTTAATTCTTTTTTGAATTTGCAGCTCCTCTCTTTCTAATATGTCATTTTTTTCTTTATAGGTTAGAGTTGAAAATTGATGGAAGGAATCATAAGACCATAAAATGTCAGTTTTTAAAACAAATTTATTTGTCTTCTATTCAAGGCATAATTTTTTTTTCTTTTATACTTTACTCTATTTAAAAAAGAATTATGCTAGCATTTCAAATATATATAATTGCTAAAAATAACAATAACATTTGAACAAAATGTTGAACTTGAAATATAGGGTTGTTATTAAGTGTAAAAAGGATGAGGATTTTGTAGTTGGAAGCAAAATTAATGTCTACTTTACCTATGAAGCAAAATTTTAACAAAGGAAATGTTGGAACTTTGGAACAAAAAAGAAAAGAATAACCTACAAAATTGAAATTGAAATTGCAGTTGATCTAGAACTTTTCTATTTTAGGATGCCAAGATTTTTGTGAAATAGTTCTACAAATTAGGAAAAAGTTAATCAAAAAACATGAAGAATTATAATAGTATGAGAGAAAGAGAGAGAGACAATTTCAACAAAATTGTCACATAATTTGGTAAGTAGTTTCTAAATTGTCCATTATTGTGATTGATCCTCGTATCTGCTCACCTATTAATAGGAAAACATGTCTTCTAATTTGGGTTTTCTGGTTGTGGCAAATCTGTTGATGTAATTATAGAAAATGTTGCAAACCTAAATCAAGTTTTAAGGGGGAAAAAATGTTCGGTTCCCTTCATTATTTCTCGATCAATTATCTTTTATAAGTATGACTTCCACAATTTATGAGTAGACGTACTTACACATGTGAATGATAATAATGCGTATATTGAAAAGTGATGGGTGAAAAAATAATAGATAAAATCTTAACTCGATTTCAAATGCTGTTAAAAGTTTCACATTTTTATAAATTAGATTTATGAGTGATAATTATAATTATAACTATAATCAAATGATTTTCTATATGTGCATTGTAATAATTGTAATAATTATATTAAGTAGAATAATAAGTAAAATTAAAACATTAGTCACCATATATCATAAAGCTATAATATGATAAAGAGAGGAGATTTTATTTGTCATCTTAGATTCATATTTTGTGAAATACATTTTAAAAGTAAAATCCTAAATATAATAAATTGATGTTAAAGAATGCTTTTTTTAAATTCGATGGAGGAGAAAAATTAGGCTCAAGTAGATTTGAAAATACTTTGATCGTATTACCAAAATGAATAAAAAAAAAAAAAAAAAGTAAACATATAATATGATTTACAAAAAAAAAAACCCCTTAAACTAATATGACAATATGACATTGTCATCTATGAATATGGATCATCAATCTGAGGCTTATAAAGAGGGGTTAATCACTAATTAGGAAGAAAAAGAAGATTAATAAATTGAACTCATTTGCCCTTTTGCTTTTTCAGACTATTTCTTGTAGAATTTTCCAGCGAAAGGGGTATACCCAACATCTAAGACTTGGTTGACCCTTCTTTTCTTCTAAGATCCCCCTTCAATCAAATTTTGAAATGGAAATAGAGACTTTATCAGAATTTGAAACCTTTATTAATTCAATACTGAAATGAAAATGATGAAATTTATTTATTTATATAATAAAAGAAGGTATACATTGAAATTTTATTCATTCATGAAATAAAAAAGAGAAGCAGCTTCCTAGGCTGGGTTAGACCTGCTCATGGGCCGGGCAGGGCTGCGGCCCTTTTTTTTTCAAATTCTTTGTCCACGTCCGGTCATGGGTCGGGCCGAGTCGGTCCGATAGGCCCGAATTCACTGTTCATCAGATTTTTTTTTTTTTTATAATTAAAATTAAATAAAATAATATTATTATAATAAAAAATACTGTTTCGAATCCGGCCCGGATCAAAAAAAATTATATCCAGACCCGATCCAATACGAGCCGGACCTGTCGGACCGGGCGGGCTGCCCAATGAGCAGGTCTAGGGGCTGGGTGATAACTGGCCCATTGGATACTCCTAATGTAATGTAATAGAGTGTAGCTGGGCCGGTCATCAAGTTACTCAGGTTTTCAGCCCCACAATCCCCCTAATCTACCGGGATATTTTGCAGGATCAGTCAGCTCCCTAAGCCTAACCCCTCAATTAAAATTCATTAACCTTTCTTACAATCACATGTTTACAGCACAAAAAAAGGAACTGAAAGAAATACAATAATAAATCTATAGAGGGTGTGTGTGAAACTAGGATCAGAAATGTTAGATCGCATTGTTTCTCTAACAGCCAGACCACTTCCTTTTATTCGCTCCTTCCGTTACAGGTATATATTCAATTGTTCATATGATGATAATTGATAACAGCCAGCTATCCATACAACTTACCTTTGTTAATTTGCTGTTTTGGATTCGATAGCTTATTTCTGGTCTTCTTTTTTCTTTCTCCTAACAGTTTTTGGTATGCATTAGCTTTATAAGACAGTTGATGCATGTAACTATAGGCTTGGTTATTCTCAGTTTTTAAGTACTTACACTGTCATGAGAAATGGGTAAAGCCCAGTTCTTGACAGTATGAGCCATTTTTAAGCTAACCCAATTCTTTCTTTTTGTGGCAAACTTTTTCAACTTTTCAGGAAAACTGATATTATATCAAATTTCACCAGTAGAGAAATGGGTTTTGAGGTTTTGAATTCAGATGTTAAAAAATGTGTAAATCTTCGGTTGTGCAATGTCTCCGGGTATGCTATGCTTATAAAGATTCCGTTTTTTAAGGGGTTTCATGTCAATGCTTGTTTTATTGATCTTTTTGGACATCTTTACTGGGCAGTTGCATGACTGAGATACTGGAAATTCATGCTGATCATCCTTCATTTCATGTTGTGTTTGTTCCTGGAAATCCTGGTTTGTTAGTGTCTTTGATGTAATAGTTTGCTATTAGCTTGAATTGTGAGAATTAGGACTCAAGTGCTGCTTGGTCATCTCAGGTATTATTACCTTTTACAAGGAATTTGTGGAATCATTGTTTGAGTTTCTCGGAGGAACTGCATCTATATCAGGCAAAAGATTGAGAACTTTTTTTTTGAAAGAAACTCTCATTTTTTATTATTAGCCATAATATTGTTGTTAACAGTTGCTTTACTGTGGTTCTGAGCAGCTGTTGGTTCTGCAGGTCAGACAGAAAAGGTAGCTAAAATTAGTTATTGTAATCTATGTGCATCTCTATATATAATTTTCTAATTGTTTCTTTCTTCTTTACCTTCTGTTGCAGAATTGGGATCATGGAAAGTTGTATTCTTTGCAAAAACAAATTGATCACAGGGTAACCTTCTAACTATTTATTTGGGTTTTAGCAAATTGATAGATTGGAAGAATTTCAATGAGTCTCTTTCAAAATTGCCAATTATTCTCTATTGGTGATTTTAATGTCCTGCAAGTCCAATGAATATGATATATTTTGATTTATCATGTTTATGGAGCTGTTTAAACATTCTTAATAAATATGCTTGAGTTGAAAGACTGAACTTAATAAGGGAAACTTGAGGACTCAAGTTTTATGTTTTAAACGTTCAGTTGCTTTAAATCAAATTAACTGTTCTCAGCGGTTGACTGCTCTTTTTCTTATTGAATGTTAATTGGATTGTATTGGTTATTCATCTGTAAAACATTGTTTATCCTTTTTGCCAAGTCCTACCTTTGTAGATGATGATCTTTAGTTTAGAATTATGATCAAAACCATTTTAATTTACCAGTTCATCATACAAGGTTATAACTTTGCTTTAATTTTTACTTTTGCAGATTGAGTTCATCAAAGTGCAAAATATTGAAGTCCCTTTAGTTCTGGTAAGACTATTTTCTGACTATATGTTGTTGCTTCTTCCTGCTTGTCCAAAAAACAGTTTCTTCTTCCAAGAATATAAGCTCTTGAAATGTTTTTTTTTTTTCTTTTTCGAAATGAGGAGCACAGGCACAAACATGCTAGCTATTTGTGCATGCATGTTTGTATGTGTCCAAGACCTTTTGGCATGCGCTTTTCGATCTACCATTTAATAAAGTGCAGCATCTTTGTCAATAAGTGCATGCAAGAAATGGTATTTTGCTGATGTAATTAGGTGAGAGGTGGTTTTAGTATATTTTGATGGTTTTATTTGAGATAAAAAATGAGGAAGTGGAATGTTGACAATTTTCATTTTGAACTATTCTAATTGTTATCATTTCTTATTTGTATGTTCAGAGGTTCAGATACCATGCATGTCTTACAATTGAAATCCCATTACTATATGTTTCTGAGTTGTTCTTCATACTGTTTTTCTCCTTCATGATGGCACTGCTTAAAATTAATCAAAGTACTTTGTAATGTCTGCAGGGCCTGATGATATTTCCAATTTGAGCTAAATTAGTTGTATTTTTATTGTTTTTCTGTTAAGAAGACAGCTGTTGGACTTTCATCTCTACTAGTGCACAGTATTTTGGCTTGGAAAAAGCGTTAAATTTCCATAAAATGATATATATTCCAAAATTCTGGCAGTTGATTCTGATTTCTTAGATTAAACTCATGGTAATTGATGTTTAATTTTCCATGAAGGTAGGGCACTCTATTGGTTCACATATAGCACTTGAAATGCTAAGGAGGCTTCCAGAGAAGGTGAAATGACTATTTTCAACTGATTTATTCAACATACCTCTTACCTTTCCAGTTTGCTACCAGAAGAATTTGTTTCCTGAATTCCTTGTCTGGTTTTTTAGGCGGTATATTGCATTGGACTCTACCCATTTTTAGCCTTAAATCTGCAATCAAAGAAACAGTCTTTCATTGTGAAGATTGCGATGTAAGGCTCTTTCTCTATCATTACGTCCCACTCTACATAGTTTATGTGAGAAACATTTCAGTTCTCTATTTCGATGAATATTAATTTCCCGTATTCTGCCCTCACTCCACTCTTGTTCTATTCCACATCTTTGGGTGCCTTATTGCACAGCATGTTTAAATTTCCTTTCCCACTATATCTTATGGTTCCTTAACTGCACATTGTTTATAAGGTTTGTGCAGAATGGTAATCTGGTATATTATTTATTCATTTATTTTTTATAACCAAAAATAATAGAAAACCTTATCTGGTATGGTAGTTTTAAATTAGTGGGAATACTGTACTCTCTCTTGGACGGTTGGACCTAAATATTATTCAATTGCCTCTGTTGGAATCTTATGTTCATCAATTTTACTTGTGAATTTTGACATTCTACCATTCATGGATAGGGATTTGGAGAATCAATAGAATTAATTTATGAGTTTCAGGTCCAGAGTACTGTCCACTATGGTTAGTCTCCTTGTAGCATCATTGGGCTTGTTACCAAGACAGGTTTTGAGGTTAATTTCCAAACATTCTTATGGGAAGTCATGGTCTAATACTGCCCTTGAAGCTGCTTGCTCTCACTTATCACAGGTGAAGTCCTGTTAAAATGCAGTTCCTTCAAATTATACGCATTATGTTTTTCCTTTTGCGGGTCTATTTGCATCCTGTGTACAAATTGCCCTAGAGGTCTTTCTAATTGTATTCTCGCATATATATATATATATATGTTTAATATTGAAGACATTAACTTTTGGTCACATTTTATTTATTTGCAGTATCATACTATGTGCAATGTGCTATTTATGGCCAGGACAGAGTTCATAAAGGTATACTCATGCTGACAACAGGAAATTGGTGCTTTAAGATACTAAAAGTCTATAAAAATTGGTAATAAAAACAGAAGTATCTTCTCCAAGAGCATTTCATGACGACACATCGGATTTTTTATTGCTTAAGGCATATCATGTTCTTGATCATGTGCCTTTGTTGTCATTGTATCCGTGCAACCTTCCTCCTGGGGGAATTACCTTCACTGATTTTTCATACTTTTCTTGTAGATCCTTCAAATTTTCAAAACTTTTGATTCACGATTATGTAAAAGTAATTTTCCTCATCCTGCATTCAGATATCAGGTTTTGTCTTGTTGCCTCAAAAACCACAATATAGCCTTTTATGAATTGTGCTAATGCAGGTCGATTTGTGTTTCTCTAGTCGTTTATAACCTTTTTCCAACTTGGATCGTTTGCTTTTGGTGCACTTCTATACAGTAACAATAGCTAGATGGATACCGAGGTTGACTGCACATTTCATGATAAATGATCTGCCCTTTGAATAAGTTTTCAGCTAATAAATCCTGATTCTTCTTGCTTGGGCTTTCTTCATATCATTGTGTTAGGAATTTTTAGTTTCAAAACGAGGATTGCACCCTTTCGTGGTTTCCCACTTCATTTTGTTGCATTATGTTTTCCTTTGTTTCTTGGTTCAAGTCCCAATGCATCCTGCAGAAAATATATAGGGCAGTATTACTCAAATAGGACTATAAACTTACATCAACAATCTTGTGGTCACTAGTCTACTTACTTTAATCCTTTTCTGTTAGCTTTCAGAAACACCAGATTGGAAATTTATGAGAGAAAACCAGGAGAAAATTACATTCTTGTATGGCATTGATGATCACTGGGGTCCATTACAAATGTTCGAAGAGGTAGAATCAATGAACTCTCTCTCTCTCTCTCTTAGGTCCTCTATTTTGGGTTGGGAGCATCAAAACCCTCTATTGCTAGAAGGCCATAAAAGTCATTTCTGAATTATTGGAGCGTCATAGAGCTTGTGTGAGAGATATGTAGATAATGATATAATTGCCAGTGTTAATTATTTGTTTATTTTATATAATTTTAGGGGGAGGGGCAATGTAACAATAGCATTCAAATGGCTTTTATGAGGTTGGCAATGCAATTCCATAATGTTAATGATAATGGTTCACAGTGATGATAGTCATTACTTTTCTTCTAAGAATAATGGCGAAACTGGCCAAGTAGAATGCAGACTATGATATATGTGGCTGATCCTATATACATCGGAAAGACCCGAAAAACCATGGTGTTGCTTAGAAATCTTGCAGCTATACTGATGTAAAGATGGTCCATCTGATAAAGGGAAATAATGTGGAAAGGGAGGGGGCGGGTAAAATAGGGTGATTATTGCACTGACCGTCATGATCATGGTGTTTCTACTTTTGATATTGAGCTTTACCTGTTTTCCACCAAAATATTTTCCTCTTTAACATTTTTTCCATCATCTTTACTTGGCATTGTTTACCCTTGGGTGCCTGGACACATGTTTAAGTCAGTTTTTTTGGCTCTCAGATCTCTAAGCAGGCCTCAGGCATTGCTCTATCAATTGAAAGGGAGGGCCACACTCATGGTTTTTGTTGTACTGAGGCTGGCTCGGTATGGGTTGCTCGCCATGTTGCTAGCTTGATAAAGAACAAATTAGCAAGTTCATGCCGGTAAGATCAGACTTATTTGCTTTCTTTGGATTGCAGTGCAGTGGTTGTGCATCATTGACTGCAGCGAACCGGACGACTAGTAAATGATATAAAAGAATCATGTTCAACTTGTAATGGGATCTGAAATAAGCTAGATACTACTCTTAGATTCTTTGACAAATCAACTTGGACCCATACTTTTAACCATTGTAGTAAAAGCAGCAGTGGTTCCAACTTTCATAGACAATTTGTGTATGCAGATGCTATACATGTGAACCTAGTACTCTACCATTTTAGAATGATGCTAGCATCTGTGATCCAGATGTGTTTTAATCCTAGCATACAAACAATATCAAAGACAAAAAAATTGCTTTGTGGTATGCTATTAGATGGTTTGCTGTACCAAGTGCGGAGGTACTTCTGTTCAATCTTGTCTAAATTTAGGTGCATTTGTCACACTTATCTATACGAACATGAATAAAATCGAATAGGGATAATATCATGAATAGCCTTTGAAGTTTATCAAATTTGTCAATATGGTACCTGTACTTTAAAAATGTTCAATGTGGTACATGTATTATCAAACCGTGTATCAATGTGGTACTTTGACTTAACACCGTTAAATATAGATGATGATGTGGCATTGATCAATCAGGTGATGACACGTGGCAGCACCTGCTTTTTTAAAAATTAATATCTGAATTTTTGTGAAAAAATGAAAAAATATTTTAAAAATAAATAAAAAATATTTTAAAAATTAATATCTAATTTTTTAAAAAACTTAAACAATTATATTAAAATAATAATAAATTTTAAAATTCTATTTTTTAAAATTAAATTTTATTTTTTAAATTCAAAAATTTTAAAAATAACAAAATTAAAATATTTAACTAAAATTATTTTTAAAATATAAAATATTTTAAAATTAAATATTAAATCATTTATAATATCTATAAAAAATTTATTTTTTTTTTTAAAAAAAAGAAAAGTTAATTTTGAAAATTACAAAAAATAAATTATGAAATTATTTTAATTCTTTGAAAAAAATATTTATTAAAAAAATAACAAAAATTAAATATGATTTTTTTTTTAATTTTTTTAATTTTTTTAATTTTTTTAAAAATATTTTTTAATTTTTTTAAGTTAATATATGTGGCATCATTATATGGTGCCACGTGTCATCATTATATTTTTAAAATAATATTATTTTTATTTTTAAAATTAAAATAATAATTTTTTAGTTAGTACACGTGACATCGTTATATGGTGCCACGTGTCAAGTTTTCATTGGATACAAAAGCCACGTCATCAATTTTTAACGGTGTTATTGACAAGTACTACAATAGTACACGGAGTGTAAACTTTAAGTATCAAAATAGACATTTTAAAAGTACAGGTACTACATTGATAAATTTGATAAACTTTAGGAGCCATTCATGACATTATCCCAATCGAATATGTGTCGTAATTTTTCTTATATTTGGAGAACTATATCTGAATACCTTATAACTTATAGAATTTTGTTAATAAGTGCCTAAGGGCACTTTTTAAGGTTACTATATATAATAATATCTTCATCCAATATATTGAAAACGGTGAATAAAATTATCAAATACTGCATCTAATACAATGTTTTTTTTTATATAAATAGTATATTAATTAATTTTAAAAAGTGTCCCTAAAGTACTCGTTTGAAAAACCCTTAACTTATAAACTTGTGTCTGATTGGCATGTGATATTGGTATATTAGGATAAGGTAAAGAGTTTGGTACTATAGCCTCTATTTTCCTTACTGCTATGAAGTCTGCAGCAGTGGTAGTTTGATCTAATGATCTCTATTGCATCATTTGTATCTAGCTTCTGCACTTCTTAACTATAATGCACGGAACAGAATTGGTAACAGTAGCCGCCATGTTGTTTTTAGACGATGGTTCTAAGGAATGAGATCAGCAACAAAGCTAGGTTGCTGCCTGAAGCAGAATGCAGAGAATCATTCCACTAATAGTATTACCAATTCTTTAACAGAAAAAAACCAAATATTGGCAGCAGAATCACAAGATTACTGTACTTATGTTGCTGATCAGCTTGTTTGGTATTAGCTTTTGTATTTTGCCCCGTGAGCCTTGATATCTGGACTAGGGGTGTAATCGAGCCGAGTTGAGCTGTAAGAAGTTCGAGCTCGATCGAGTTTCACTTTTAAAGCTCGAGCTCGATTCGAGATATAAATTCGAATTGCTCGAGCTCGCTCGATTAAGCTCGTTTATCTAATAAAAAATGAGCTCAATTCCCATGCTCGACTTCAAATTCGATTATTTGTGCTTGAGTTCGAGTTCAAATTGAGTTTTTTCAATACTAATTAAAAATAAAAAAGCTCGATTCGATTCGCGAGCTATTCGAGTCAAGTATTAGGATACTCGAATTCGGCTCGCTCGAGTTGCTCGAGCTCGAGCTCAACTCTGACAATAACCGAGCCGAATTCGAGTTTTTTTCGAGCCGAACCCGAATAGCTTGCGAGCATAGATATCTCATTTACACCCCTAGTCTGGACCAATCCCCTTGCTTCTGGCAGAGCTTTTGAGGTCAAAAGCTGTTTTTCACCGTAAACGCAATGCTAAACAGATAAAAAAAAAAATAAGTTTTTGCTGTTGAAATAATGGTTTGAAAAGCCAAATCAAAAAGGCAAAAAATATAGCTTTTGAGCTTTAAAAGCTGGTTTCTGGATAAAATGACTTTATTATTACAGTTTTATTATTTTAAACATATCTTTTTTTGACATTTCAATTTCCTACAACACTTTTTCACAGCAATGCTAAACACTTAAAAGTTTTTAAACTGCACTTTTTCACCACACTTTTTAAACATATTTTTTTCAACCCAAACTTTTTTCAACAGTAATGCTAAACTAGCACTATAAATTATTTCTATTAGCGGAGAAAGATATTATCTCTGCAACTAATTCCAAAAAAAGTATGTTTCCCCAACACACCCTCATGGCTGGCCGGCCATTGTGCGGTGCAACCTTTCAAGACAAGTCCAAGGGTTACACAAAAACATCTCCAAGTTCCTCTCTCTCTCTCTTTTTTTTTTTCTTTCCAAAATCGGAGTCAAAAGAATGATAATCGGTATCGTATCGGTCGGTACGTATCGATTTTGAAAAAAATAAAATGTTACCAATATCGTATCGTTTCGATTTTTGTATCAATACGTACTGATCCGTACGAGTTGGTAAATTTTTTTTTATAAAAAAATTTACTTGATTTTTTAAACCAATTCCTATTTCCTAATACTTTTTAGTCATAATAAATTTTATTTTTTCATAATTTCATTCAAAAATATATATTTATTAAATTAGACTATTGAATCTAATTAATAATAACTTATTATAATTTTTTAATATTTATATTTATTTTATTTATTTATAATTAACAAATTTAGATATTAAATATTTATAATTTTAAAATTTTATATTTGCATATAAACATATATATGTATATAATTAAGATATATTTATACATGTATAAGAAAATTTAAAAATGAGCTTTATAAATATATATATATATAAATATTTAAAAAATATCGATAAACTCGAAACGATACACCGAATTACCACCAATACTAATACATACCAATAGAAAAAAAATCGATACATCCAATTACTTTGATCAACAGCCCTAAGTAGCCAAAAAAAAAAACTCATGCATGGTTTTTTTTTTTTCTCTTTCTTCAACCCTCATATATATTTTAATCCTTAATATATAGTTAATATTTTAGGAATAGTTCTAATGTATGTTTGAATATCCACAATTTTACACATTATTACTTAAAAGAATTGATTTAGGTACCATCAACTTAAAAGTTTTAATTAAAGAATATCAAGTGGTCTATATAGAAAAGTCTGATCCCTATATCATTCTTGCTGGTCATGTCAGTTTCTGTAATTTAAAATGTATCTTGTATCCTAATTCCTAATGCATCAAAACTCATTTTTATAGGATTTATAAGATTTATATTTGATGTATTATTAGTGTATAGATTTATATATTAATAGTGTATCACATTATAAAACTTGTTAAAAATTATGTTCAAGTTTAGGGTTTAAATTTAAGGTTTAGGATTTTAGATTTTAGGATTTATTTTTTTAATGAGATGTCAAGATTTATCAGTGTATAAAATTATATAACAGTGTATCAAATATAAATATTTTATATATATATATATATATAAGATCTCACTAAAATTGGACGGTTCTGATCAAATTGTTAGATAACTGAAAGTGACAGAGCAGTGACTCTATCACCCATGGGCCCTCCTTGCTCACATGCAGGATTTATAGGCGACTTCTCCATGCTGAGTGTCAGTCAGTTGCCTCATCCCAACTCCAAGCCAAGGCACCCTTTTTAGACAATCTGTTCTTCACCTCTCTCTCTCTCTCTTTTTTTTTTTTTTTTTTTTTTTCTCTCTAAACCAAACTCTAAAAACTTCTCATTTTCTTTCTTCCAATCTATTAAAAAATGTCAAGCAACAAGAAAAAGCTGATCCTGAACACAGTTTCAGTCAGCTTAGGCTGCAGCAGCTGCAAGAAATCCAAGCTCGCTAGTTTTTTCAACCCAAAACCGAAACCAAAATCAAAATCCCATTCTTACAAAACCAATTCTCTTTACAACTGTTCTTCTTCAAGCTCTTCCAAGAAAACAACCCATTATTCTTTCTCCGAATACGAAGCCGCAACCTCTTTTTCTCCAAGCACAGACACTCCTCAATGCTGGGACATGGACACCGACGACACAGACCAGGACACCAAGTGTTCAATGGCGACCGTACGAGGGTTCGGTCGTGTCGGAGGAGAGAGTCTGGCGGTGGAGAAAAACTCTGATGACCCTTATTTGGACTTCAGGCACTCCATGTTGCAAATGATATTGGAGAAAGAGATATATTCGAAAGATGATTTAAGGGAGCTTCTCAACTGTTTCCTGCAGCTGAATTCGCCTTA
Source organism: Fremontodendron californicum (assembly GCA_030761205.1). Classification (NCBI taxonomy): domain Eukaryota; kingdom Viridiplantae; phylum Streptophyta; class Magnoliopsida; order Malvales; family Malvaceae; genus Fremontodendron; species Fremontodendron californicum. The sequence continues at coordinate 34,533,500 of JAULJL010000005.1, forward strand.
TCATCATGGGATTATCGTTAGAGCTTTCACAGAGATCTGGAACGGGGTGTTCTCCGTCAAGCCTGGTGGTGGTGCTTCCCCGAAGCTGCATTTTGGGTTCAGGCCACGTGACTTCTAGCTGCTTCTGCTGCCACATTTTCTATGGGGTTTAGCTGCCTTCGAGTACAGTCCAATGGGTTAATAAACTTGTTAAGTAGTATTTAAAGAAATATTTTCGCGTTTAATGCAATAGTAAGTTGTGAATGTGAAGCTTTTTCTTGCATTAAAGGAAAATATTTCTTTAAATAAAAACTTTCTAAGAAGTGTGTTTTATTTATGGTACTCCTTAGCTTAATCTTCAGTAAAAATATTGTAATATAAACAGTAGAGAAGTAGAATGTGTAATATGGGTCATGTTTTAGCATATGGTAGTGTAGAAGTTAATGTTTTGAACTTTGGAAATGAAAATGGAAAAAGTCAAATAAAAATCTATCTTCTTTTTGTTTCATTTTTTTCTTTTCGTTTTGGGTTACTTACACCAGCTGACAAGTTTACCCCCACAAAAGAGTTTTGCTCTAATGGTAAATAAGTGATGAGAAAGGGGTAAATAATGGTGAATTAGTTGGATTTAATCTTGAAGATCATGGTGGATGATTGATCTTAGATATATTTTCACATCAATTATTAAATTTATTAGCCCAAAAATAGAAAAGATTTGCTGGTGGGTCATTGGAGAGGAGATCATTGTCACCATTTATCCTCTTTTGGAAAAATATGTAGCAAGTTTTTAGTGGTAAAGTAAACTATATTTGAGAAAGGGCAGCTTAATGGAGAAGAGCCAAGGCAAATGGGTTTGGTGGTGGCCGGGCCTGATATGTTGTTTGTTTGTGGGGATGGCCGATGGATGGCAGGGGGTAGTCAACCTCAAAATCCTGGCCCCAGTTTTGTATGCGGATGCGGTCTTGGTTGGGAAAAGATAGGCATTGGGATTTGGACTGTAATAATTAGAGAAGAGTGACGTTTTGTAAATGGTGAAAGTGAAACACAGCTTTTAATTGGAGTAATTTTTATCACAGGCTTTCTACATTTCCCAACACAGTAATCCCTTGTTATTATCATTATGATTAAAGTTCCCCCTTGACTTTTATGCATTTGGCCTATAAGTTTCTCTCTCTCTCTCATTGACAATTTGGGTTAAAGTATTTAAATAATTTTGATATCATAGTTAAAACTATATTTTAGTGTTTGTATTATAAAAAGTAAATAATTTAATTTTTATACGTTTGAAATTAGTATAAAAAAGTAAAATTGATAACAGTACGTGGACATGTGAAACTGATAGAATAGATGATTTGAAAAAAATGATGACGTGTTAAATTTTTTTGCTCAGGTGAAATTTAAAAATTGACAAAATAGATGATTTCAAAAAAAAAATGATGACATATTTTTATTGGTAAAAGAGAAATTTGGGTAAAAAAATTATGTTCCTAATATTCACTTTAGTAAAAAAATTTGACACGTTATTTTTTTTTCAAGTAATCTTTTCTATCAGTTTCACATGTTCATGTTAGCATTTAGACAATTCCTTATTAACAATCTTACCAATTTTACTTCTTTGCACCGATTTTAAACGTACAAAACTTAAATTATTCACTTTTATAATACAGAGATCTAAAATACACTTTTGACTATAATATAAAGATAGTTTAAGTACTTTAACCGACAACCTGCATCAACTTCAATTTCTCGATGAATATTTTTCTAGGTAAATTCAGGGTTTTTGGGGGTTCTAGGGTAAGCTCCTTAGAGTGAGCTCAAAATAGATTCCATTACATATAAACATGACAAAATTACATAAAGTTGTCATGTATTTATGTAAATTTTTTTACATATAAATATGACAAATTACATATAAACATGACAAATACGTCATGTATTTATGTAACTTTTTACATATGTAATTTTTTTTACATATAAACATGACACAAATTATATGTTAACATGACAATTTACATATATATAATGAAATATACAGAAAGTTCATTTTAAAGATCTTTCCATAGAATTTTCTGGTATTTGGCTCATGGAAAATGATTGATATGAAGCACGGTCTTATTTTATTTTATTTATTTTATCTTTGATAAGTTGAAAAGAAGAAATTGAGATTTGAACCCACTCCTTCAGAAAGCCATCTCTATAGAAGATAGAACCGTTACTCATCAAGTATGGAGTTCATTGCTCAATTTTGAAGCAAGAATGTATTTTACTACATCTTGTATTTTTTACCAGTTATATGAATATAAATACAATATAAATTATTAAATATGGAATTCAATTCTAATCAAGCTATTAAGACATAGCTAGCTACTCACCTCAGGGAGATTCCCACATTCAAATATTTAATCATAAAAAAAAAAAACAAAATTAAAGCACTTAAATATGGAAGATAATTATTAATTATGGCTGAGCCAATTTCTATTTTTTTTTTTTGAGATAAAACGTCAATATATTGACAGAACCCGCAGCCAATACTGCTCCAGTGAGTCTCTGATTAGAAGCCCTATTCCACCTTTGCTGTTTGCAATGTCCAGCGCCCCATCAAAATTAATCTTAATGCATGGAGTATAGATTATCACCTAAATAATCCATAAATAAATGCGAAATTAAATAATGAACTTACAGGATCATTCGATGAGGAATCGGTCTTGATTCACTGGTCGAAGACAAGATCACGTAATCGAAAATTGTCTGTTTGCCACAACAATAAATTCTTCGAATATTGTAACAAGTTTCGAGTATTGCTTTAGAGAAAACTTTATTTTTTTCTCTTATTCTTTCTCTCTCAGCGTTGGCTGAATGAAATCTCTATTCCATTTTTTTTTTTTCGGCCGAATCAGATAAGAAAGTTTTCTTCCTTTTTTGTTTTCATTAACTGCCCTTAGCAGTTTACATTTAATCCAACATAATATTCTTTTAACTTCCCCGAAAGGAAGTTTCCCTTTTTATTTTATATATATATTAACCGCTCAAAAGCAGTTTACATTTTGAATATGTTGGAACAGTTAACCCATTATGGGCCGTTTCCAACATCTCCAACCTTGTTTTCCAAGTAGAGCATGATTAAACTTTTCCATCTCACGAAAGCCCATGCCATCTCAATTCTTTGGGCTACACATCTTTTGCCAATTTAGCTAGTGAATGCATTTCTTTTCCTGTTTTTGGTTCCACCAATAATCATTGATGATGGAATTTAATTCTTTGCATAGAGTCTTGGGTAAAGCGAAGCAATTCATAGCATAGGACGGTATTGCTTGCAGGACAGCTTTGAAAAACACTTCTTTGCCACCTTGAGATAAGCACCTGTTGCTCCACCCCTTTAGCTTGGACTGAACCCGTTCCTTTAATTCTCTAAAAGCCCATTTTCTCTTTTTACCAACAATGGCAGGTAACCCCAAATATTTTTCAGGGCTATTTGTCACTGAATACCAAAGAGCTGTTTCACCCTTGCCTTTTGAGCTGCTCCTGCATTTCCACTAAAAACAAAGTAGATTTTTCAAAGTTTATACGCTGACCTGAGCAACTTTCATCATTAGCTTCAGCAAAGACTAAACTATCATCGGCAAAGAAAAGAAAAGATGTGTTATACTTGGTCCATTTCTACTAGCGCAAACCCCGTGAAGATGTCCTGCCCTCCTAGCTTTACCGAATAAAGTAGATAAACCTTCACTACAAATCAAGAATAGATATGGTGACAACGGATCTCCTTATCGAAGTCCCCTCTTAGGAAAGAAAGTGTTAGTAGAATGACCATTAACAAGAATAGAATATGAGACTGTAGATACACATTTCAAAATAATAGAAACCCATCTCGATGAAACCTCATTTTGGACATCATATCCTCTAAAAAAATACTATTCCATCATATCATAAGCTTTGCTCATATCGCAAAATGACTTTTTTTTCTTTGTCATTTCAAATTTTCAATAACTATTTCATAAATGTAGTTGTCTTATGAGATTAAAGCACTTAAATATGGTCCGCTTTTAAGGGTTGGTCAAATTTGAAAATCGGATCGTTCAAGTAATTCAACCTTTGGAAAAATTTATTCGTTTATTTTCATTTCAAATTTAAAGCCTTTTTTTTATGTTTCATGAACAGAAAAATCAAGTCTATTTTTAATATTACAGTCTCACATTAGGATTTAGCTAAACTAGATTTTCTTTACGAAAATATTAGTATAAAAGAAATTATAATCATATTTAAGTATTATATATAAGACATCAATTAATTAAATTAAATAGACAAATCAATTAACTAACAAAAATAATAAACAAGTATATAACTAGATAAATCCAATTTAAAATTAAACCAAACTTACATATAATAAAACTTAAAATCTCAAAACTTCGTGCTATTAAATTTAGAAATTGGTTCGAGTAAGTAGACAAAATGACATATTAATCTAATCTCTTGACACCTTTCTCTCATAGTGGGGTGGGGGGGCATTTATTAACTTTGGTGTGGCCAGAAAAATAACGAAGGCTAATTTAACATGGTCTCACTCTGCCTCGGCTGAAACCGAAAAACTAAACAAATATGGACACCTTCAGAAAAAGAAAAAAGAATATTACAATTGATTTTACAAGTAATGAGAAACATGCAAAATGCCTAAGAATCTAAATACCTTATTGTAAGGTAAAGTCTAGGGAAGTTTACTTAATATTATTATTAGAGTGCTAATAAAAAAAAATCTCATATCAATTCAATTCAATTAAAGACATTTTTAATATATATAAATATAATAACGATCATTTCACTTATTGTAAATTAATTTTAGATTTAATTTTCATTTAAAATCTAATAGATATAACTATGAAAAATGAGTTCAAAAAACTTGATAGTAGATGGGTTGTGGTTTGCATGGGTTGGGCCTAGTTGGAATAGAAAAATCTGCTTGTTTAGGCCCGACCAAGTCCAAAAAGTCATTTTATAGTTTAAAATATATTAAAATATTATTTTATATTAATATTAAAATATTTTTTATAATTAAATTTAAATAAAAATATTTTATTATTTAAATAATAATCCGAATCGGACCAATCTGAATTATCGAAAATCTATTCCAAATTCGAATCATGAACATGTTTACGGTTCGGTAACATTTATAATTATCATTGTACATATTCTCAAATTTTCATATTCAAACAGTCTAAATCATGTATAAATAGTATTAAGTTCAAACATCAAACATTAGATATTTACCTATTCAGTATTTATTATGGAAATTAAACCGTGCTTTAAAAATTCGGTTGTACTATATATGTGTGACAAAGTTAACTCATTCTAGCTACTTTATTTACTGTTTAATTTTTGTTAAAATAAAAATTAACTGAATTTAAAAGTACTACTTGTGAGAAGAATCCCATTGCCAACTACTATATAAATTTGTTGGAAAAGAATGAAAAATGAGAGACTTCAAAAAGTTTAAATTAAAAATGTGGCCTTTTAAGACTTTAATTGACCAACCAATTGCACAATAATGAGAAATTGTACCTTTGTCAAGATTCATTTTCAAGAACACATTAATATGCTCAGTAAATAAATAAATAAATAAAAATAAGTTATGATAATGGATTTCTAAGGCAAAACTTTCCTAGTATGTTATTTATTCATGATCTATATCTACTTCCTAACTTCAAAATTCAAATGGCAAATTTTTTTTTTTTTTTTTTTTCACTTGGTCACATTATCAGAGTGATTTTTCATTAGGATTTTTTTGACCAATGGAAATAATTGAGGATTTAGGATACCTTTGTTTAGCGAAAAATAATTTTCAAAAAATCAATTTTTTTTTGTTGAAATAATTGATATTTTTTATTATTCGAATGATGTAAAAAATAATTTTTAAAAAATAAGTTGGCATCTGAATGCCTTTATTGAAATAGGAGATACAAATGTCCCAAAAAAAACATCCAAATGCTCGAGACTTATTTTATTTTTAAAAATATAAGATACTTACTAAAAAAATATTTTTATATTGACCCAAAATTTATTTTCATTGATGAATCTATTTTTCTCAAAACAAATATAAAAAACACAAAAATCATTTTGCCACAAAAACCAACATACTTAATAATCAATGAAAACCAAATTCTCAAAATAGTTGACTTTGATTATAAGTAGAAAACAGTTAAAAGTTGTAAATCAACAAAGTGTTTAAGGAATAGTTTGCAAATAATTTAATTTATATTCGTTTATCAAGCTATTAATGATTATGAATAAGATTTTAAAATTCGTTTATTAAACGAACCGAACTCGAAAAATATATGTTCATTTATGTTCACGAATAAGTTTGTTTATGAATCGTTTAAAATTCGTTTATAAGATCGTTTAAAACTCGTTTATTGTTCGATTATAATATAATTATTATTTTAAATATAATATAATATAATTAATTATATTTGTGTTTTACTATTTTTATTTAATAATAATTTAATAATATTTATATTTTATTCTTTTATATTTAATAACAACTTAAATTTGATTTATTTATTTGTTTGTTTGTTTGTTTAAATTTTTTTGTTTATTATTCATGAACATATTTTTAATTATTCGCAAACATCATGAATATATTCATTGAATATTCACAAATAAATTCATTTAATTTAAACGAATGAATTCGAACATGTTCAATTTTAAACGAACAAAACTCAAATATTATTTTAAAAAAAATTTAACGCACACAAATAAACATAAATAAAAATATATTCATTGAAGCTCGATTCGTTTAGGGCCTAAAAACAGTGCTGGAGATGCAGTGCGCAATGACAATGATGGTTGCTTCTATCTTTTTCTCTCTTTCGTCAGTATCTCATAACTATTTCATAAATGATGTTGTCTGATCAATAAAAGGACTTAAATATGGTCTGCTTTCAAGTGTTTGTCAAATATCCAAATATCATCAATCTGCTCAGAATCTTTGGGGCTAGCGGAAACACCTAGTGACCTTCATCATGATCCAGCCAGCCAGACCCAGACTTGAGAAATCTCTTTCACTCTTTCTAATTGAGAGATTATTGAGGATTGCAAGCAACCCAGTAGTATCAGTCCAAAAAAGATATTCTGAACTGTACTTTCTCTTATATTTCAAGGGGAAAATTTTGTAGCCCTTTTTTTCCCACAATAATTGATGATAGTTTTATCCTTACAAATCATATTTTTCATCCTTTGTCAAAATTGAGTAAGCTATTTTCATACATTGATGTTCTTCAATGTAGAAAAAAATCGAAAGGATGACTATTGAGTAGACATAATGGCCATCTCTATCTAGCTAAACTTTAACACCTTCCCTCATTGCTTTTGTGGCTGAGAAACACACATTGCCTCAACTGAAGCCTAAAAAAACAAAATAAAAAACATGGGTTTCTTTAAAAGATGAGGAATGATTTCTTTAAAAAGAAACAAACATAACCTCCAACATATTCTATAGTTTTGCACTCAAATTTGAACTAGCTAGGACATTTGCTATAGCAGTAAGTCACTTCCTTCATCTCTACTTGTTGATATTTCAATTCCTTACAAAGAAAATCTCAGCAACTGAGGGTGAGGGGCATAGTTTCTGTCATAGGGATTGACATGTCCTTCCCCTTTTGGCTATTTTTACTTAAATAATGTGCATTTATGGATCTTTCTAAATCCCTTTAAGTTCTGTTAGCCCTCTTTTGCTAATCTAATCATAAAAAGAAACCCAAAAAAAAAAAATTGGGTGTTGGACCAGACATGGATTATGGTTTGGTTATTGATTGTCATGGCAAAATTTGTCAATATTAGAATGTGTGGTTGTTCTGAAAAGAACAGACAATTATAAAGTTTGGGAAATGAAGTTAAAGTACCTTAGAATATGAGTCCTTGCCCAATGAATTGTTACATTTTGATTTGGAAGATCAAGATTTTGAGACTTAAAAGATAAAGAAGTTGTGACAATACAAAGAAAAAAGAGGGCACATTAGAGTCAAATCATATGAATTACCTAGTCACAAAAAGGACAGGGGAACCCCATAGTTTCATTCCTTGTCCCTCAAAGAGGTCCCCTAATTGCCATATCTTAAAAGGTTTATATTCCTAATGTTTCCTTTGAAAGACATATAAGGGTGGTTCTAACTCACTTTATGGATTGCTAGATTGCAAATATCTAGCAAACATTGCAGGCTAAGGACCCTAAAATGTTGTCAACTAACAACAAAAAAAAGCACTTACTAATAGAGGTATTCATGAGTCCAGCTGAATCAAATTCAAAAGTCAATTTACTATTTAAAAAGTATTTTTTATATTAATATTAATATATTTTATAATTAAATTTATATATTTTTTATTAAATAAATAGTAATTCAAAGCATGATTGTTCAAATCCGATTTAATTTAGATCAGACAAATAACTCAATTCATGAACATGTCTATTTGCTAGAAAATACAAACCTTCAATTATTGACCAATGGGCTTTTTATGGCCTGTAATCTATAGACAAAAGCTAACAATGGACACAACAAAAGGAGCCCATAAAGTGATAAACCCTTGAGCAAATTTTGATGGGCTAATTTCATTGCCTTAAAGACCCGTGTGTTTTATGCTGTACTTCTACTTGTTGAACTAAAACCCTTTTAAACTGTGAAAACTAGATTCGGTAATTTTGTATATTTGTATCGTATTCATATTATTTTTCGTATCATAATCGTGTTTATAATATTATATATTTATATAAATTTTAACACGTTAATAATTCGTATTATATAGATTTTCACATGTTCGTATATCTGTATCGTGTTCATATTATTATTTTTTATATATATTTATATCGTGTTTTAATTAATTTTTTTATATCATGTTTATATAGTTTAAATGATGTAACAGTTCACAGTTGGTGAACATATTCAATTTTTTGAAAATTTACAGGCCTTTTAAACTGTGACTTGTTTTTTTCATCATCAAACAAATGTCAGGGATGGCATTGAAGACAAAGGAAAGAAGAGGTGGTCACTGGTGAGGCCAGATAGGTGCAAAAAATGCATATAATGGAAAGAACTAACACCAGACTATGAGAAAGAAAATGACAGAAAAAAACAAAGCATCAGCAGCAGGCAACAGGGTTTTGATTATACACAAAACTCAAGTGCAAGTTATTAATTTGGATGGCAAAAGGACTCATTCACAAGTCGCTATCTCACCAATTCCAAAAACCAAGTTTATATTTTTTTAGATCAATTTTCTAAGCTACTTCTTTTTCTTTTTCATTGATTTATTTTGTAGATTTCCATATTTTTCATAAATCATTTTTCTTCATCTACTATCTGCTACACTACTATTTTTGTTATGAATTTTGATCAATTTTGGGAAGAAAAAAAAAAAAAAACACAGTTCCAACAAATCAAATACGTACATAAAACAAAAATCACCCTTAATTAAAATTGTATGAAATTACAGAACAATGTCATTGTGACTATTTTGTTTATTGAATTTTGACCCATTAATAATTAGATTTTTAATTTCATAATTTGTTAAATGGTAGTCCCCAAAAAAAGTAGTAGAAAACTGACAATGAGAAAATTTCCAAAACAAACAATAATACAGATGGGTTGGTAAGTTGGTCCGGGGGAGGAAAGGCCATTGATACACTTTAACATTAAAGAGCTTAGTTGGAAGTTTGGTGTTAAAGTGGACTGTCAGTGTAGGATTTGAAAATATGATGATAGGCTGATAGTTAAATTTGATAATTTTGAATGATAAAAAATATTAATTAAAATATTATATGAAAAAATTAGTATGAATATGATATGAATACATGATGTGTTAAAATATATATAACATGAATTATTAACGTGTCAAAATTTATATAAATATAGAACACTTAAAACTTGATTATAACACAAAAATTAATACAAATACGATATTAATATAGTTAGGTGTAGTGATAGGTATAAGGAGTAAAAAATAGTTTTAAGAAAAAGGATAGGCGGGGAAAGATAATTGAGAAAGAAACAATGTATAACTTGAATGGTTGATTGTTTTTATGCCATTTAATTCAAAATATTGTTTTACATTAGTAATTTGTTTGTGACGATAATATTGTATATAATAAATGATTTTTTTAATTAATATCTAATAATATTTTTAAAAATTTAACTAATGATTCTTTTTTTAATTCAAGAAAATTAATACATTAAAAAAAAAATTAATAATTAATATTTATAAGTATCGATTAATCAAGTTTTATTAAATTTTAAAAAATGCACTTAAAATATTTAGTAATAAAATTAATAAAAAACAATGACAGAAAAAATGAGGCATTTAATGAAAAGCTAAGATTAAATGGAAAGACACCAACTTCCATACTGTTTGGTCGTATTTTCCGTGAAAATCGATTTTTCTTGGAAAATGGGGTGTTCCTATTATCTGATCTCACTAATTACCATGCTTAATTTAATGTTTTTGAAATACACATTTGTTTGTTTTTTTTTTCCCCAGGCTTATGACAAGTAAAAGCCTGCAGCGCAAATGGCTATAGCCTACAAGGTTGAGTTTGTTTGTCTCACTCGGGCAGAAATTATCACCTATTGCTCAATTCACTTTTTGGCACACTCCTTCACATTTTTTACTCATGCATGCCCCATCACCGTCCATTTATGACGCATGGGGTTACCCTCATCGTATTTTTTTTTTATTTTTTTTTATAAACCGTTTGATATATCATGATTAATGCTAATCGATATGGATTTTATTAACAAATATTTTTAAAATATTTTTTAAAATTATTATATATAATAATATATTAATTAATTTAAAAAAATATTTTAAAGAACATTTGTTAGTAAAATCCAATCGATATAGTCTGGATTGTAATTTTTTTATATTGCTGATATTACTTCCGTATTTAAGTAAAAAAAATGATGATGAAAAATTGCAATTAATGCAAAGACCCAAAATTTCTTGTCATGTTTTCCTCTCTCGATATTTGAAAATCAAAGTTGTTGGAGTTGCAAAATCTAGATACAAAACTCATACTTCGACAGACATGTTGATAAATCCATACCCCACTATTACATATTTACATTATAATTAAAAGCACCTGTTAATTAATTAAATTTTTTATATATTTAAGAAACTACTTTCATCTAATATAGATGTTGAAAATATCATGATTTTCAATTATACGGTTAAAATATTTTTTTTTATGAATTTTATCATTTTATTTAAATAAATTTTTACATTTTTATTATATTCAAATAAATTTTTAACTTTTAATTTATATTTAAATAAATATTTAATTTTAAATTTACATCCAAATAAATTTTTAATTTATACCAACTAAATATTTAATTTTAATATTAATATTTAGTTTGGGTTTGAGATGAATAGCAACATTTAGTCGTATTAAAAGTTTTAAGATACGGAAGTATATATCAGCAATATAAAAAAAAAAAAATTAAGAATACTTTAAAAATATTTTTTAAAATTATCATATAATAATATTATTCAATATATTAAAAATTCATCAATTATTATATTTAATATAATATTATTATAAATAATATATTAACTCATTTTAAAAAATATCCTAAAACATTGATTAACAAAATCTTTTCTTTTCCTAAGTTAAAGAGGAACTTAACTACTTTTTCTAGTACTTTTCATTTCACCGTCTCCCAAGCAAAGTCAAATTTATAAATACATGGGAGAAACATTATTTTGCAGCTGTGGTAATAGAAAAAGCAGCCCCTAAAAATTGCAAAATCCAACATAAAATCATATTATTGTTGTAAGAGTTTGTGGACGAGTGTTTTAAGACAATTTTTAAAAGCATTCGAATAATGAATATTTATAAGAATTAATTAATTATTATTTAATTTTTTATATTAAAGATATTACTTTTACTACTTTTAAAAAAATAATTCATAAATTATATTTTTTTATATAAATATCATCATTACCAGTAATATTAATCACAGATTAACATATTTTTAAAATTAGTTAATATATTATTTATAATAATAGTATTTGTATTAAATGTAATAATTGATAATTATTTTCATTATTTTTAATTTATTTAATAAAGATACTATTATATATAATAAATTTTGCTAATGAGTGTCATAAGAATATTTTTTAAAATTATTATATATAATAATATATTTATCTAATTTATTAAAATAATAAATAAAATTATCAATTACTGTATTAATTACAATATTATTTATTATAAATAATATATTAATTAAAATGTATAATAGATAACTTTAAAAGTGTTCTTAAACACTCATTAGTATTAGAAAAAAAACACTCATTAGTAAAAATTGTTAGGTACCAGAGTGACGGAATAGTGTCTCACAACTAAAATAAGAGATGAGAAAATAGGAACTGAACACACAAAATTTAACGTGGAAAACCCTCAATGAATAAAGGGAAAAACCACGGGACAAGACTAGAAGAATTTCACTATGAGAAAATATTACAACACCTCTCTCTAAATACTAGGAGAGAACAACCTCACAAAGAATATAAGAAAGTATACAAGAGAGGAAGAGATAATTCTTGGGATGGTTTTAATACTTCTCCTTAAGGCTCTTTATATAGCCTTCAAGGAGGAACTCTAACAATTCTCCCACCGATATGGGATTCTAACAATTCTCCCACTTGAAGATTTGATTAAACCAATCATATCTTCACACCACTCTTTCTGTCTTGCCATTCCATGTTGCTTACGTTTCTGATAGACCATAGGAGGATCGACACCAAATAAACTTGTCAGTGTTGATTGGCTTTGTCATAACATCTGCTAGGTTGTCTTTGGTGTGAATCTTTTGCATATCCACACTTCCTTCTTCTACTACTTCTCGAACAAAGTGATACTGTATACCTATATGCTTTGTCCTGGAATGAAAGGCTGGATTCCTTGCAATGTGCAAGGCACTCTGACTATCACAATACACAATAATCTTCTGCTGCTTGTGCCCGAGTTCTTCCATTAACCTTTGTATCCATATTGCTTCCTTGCATGCTTGGGTAGCTGCCATGTACTCAGCTTCTGTAGTAGACAAAGCTACAACAGTCTGTAACTTAGATAACCAGCTTACCGCTCCTCCTGCAAGTGTGAACACATAGCCAGTAGTGGATTTCCTTTTATTAAGATCACCTGCAAAATCTGAATCAACATAACCCCTGACAACAAGTTCTGATCCTCCAAAACATAATGCAACATCTGAGGTTCCTTTAATGTATCTAAGGATCCTCTTAACAACATTCCAATGCTCTCTACCAGGATCTGCCATAAATCGACTGACCGCTCCCACTGCTTGTGCAATGTCTGGTCTTGTACATATCATAGCATACATAAGGCTTCCCACCGCTGATGCATACGGTACTCGAGACATTTCCATCCTCTCTGCTTCATTGCTAGGACTCATACCTGAGGATAATTTACAATTGACAGGAAGTGGGGTAGATATTGGCTTACAGTCTTGCATGTTGAAGCGTCGCAAGACCTTCCTCAGATAATTCTTTTGAGAAAGCCAAATTTTCCTGTCTTTTCTGTCTCGGTGAATTTGCATCCCTAAAATCTTGTTTGCGGGTCCCAAGTCCTTCATATCGAACTCCCTAGCCAACTGTGCCTTCAAATCTTGGATTCGATCTTTGTTGGGGCCTACCACCAACATGTCATCCACATACAACAGCAAAATAATGAAATCATTATCATCAAACCTCTTGTAGTACGTACAATGGTCTGAACTCAGTCTGTTGTATTCAAGGCTAATTATGAAAGAATCAAATCTCTTGTACCAGCATCTGGGCGCCTGCTTTAGACCGTACAGAGATTTGGTCAACCTGCAAACCAAGTTCTCTTTGCCTGTTTCAACAAAACCTTCTGGTTGGAGCATATAAATTTCTTCTTCAAGCTCTCCATGTAGAAAAGCCGTCTTTACATCTAGTTGTTCAAGATGTAAATCAAATGCAGCACACATAGCCAACACTACTCTGATAGTAGTAAGTCTGACAACTGGAGAAAATATCTCGTTGAAGTCAATACCTTCTTTCTGAGCATATCCTTTTACAACCAATCTAGCACGATATCGTTCTACTTGATCATTGCTATCCCGCTTGATCTTGTAGACCCATTTGTTACCAATGGCTTTTCTGCCACGTGGTAATTCCACCAGTTCCCATGTCTCGTTCTTGTGAAGAGCTTCAATTTCTTCCTGCATTGCTGTCATCCACAGAGAAGCATCTGGGCTACTAGTAGCTTCATGAAAAGTTGATGGCTCTCCATCCTCTGTTAAAAGACAGTATGCAACATTGCTCTCCGTAACATACTCCGTGTGCCAATTTGGAGGCCTTCTCTCACGAGTTGACCGTCGAACTTCTACAGCCTCGGACTCAACTGGTTCTGGTACCTCATGCTCTGGTTCTGCTTCAGAAGAATCATCTTCTTGAGAATTTCTATCCATCTGCACTGTAACAGTCTCTTTTGAAGTGTTGTCATTTGTTTGCTCACTTTGCAGTTCATTTTCTGCAAAAACTACATCTCTGCTGACAACAACCTTGCGGGCAGTGGGATCCCACAGGCGATACCCCTTAACACCGTCAGCATAACCCAAGAATATACATTTTCTGGATTTTGGATCCAGCTTTGTTCTTTCTTGGGAGTTGTACATCACGTACACAGGACATCCAAACACATGTAGAGAAGAATAATCAGCTGGCTTTCCTTTCCACATCTCCATAGGCGTCTTCAAACCAATCGCCGTTGATGGTGATCGATTTATCACATAACAGGTGGTTTTGACTGCTTCTGCCCAGAAAGATTTGGCCAATCCCGCTGTTCTCAGCATGGCTCTTGTTCTATCTAGGAGAGTTCTGTTCATCCGCTCTGCTACACCATTCTGTTGAGGCGTATGTGCAACCGTGAATTGTCTCATAATACCCTCTTTCTTACAGAATGCTAGAAAGTTACCGTCTACATATTCTCCTCCATTGTCTGTCCTCAAGCACTTGATTCTTTTCCCAGTTTCAAGCTCTACTTGTGCTTTGAACTCCTTGAATACTGGAAACACATCTGACTTCTTCTTGATTGGGTACACCCATAATCTCCTGGAATAGTCATCAATGAATGATACAAAATACTTTGCTCCACCCAGGGATATTTCTGGTGACTCCCACACATCAGAATGGATTAAGTCCAGTATGTGTTTGCTTCTTGTAGTTACTTTAGCAAACTTCAATCTATGCTGCTTGCTTATCACACAGTGCTCACAGAAAGGTAAATTGACCATCTTGAGCCCGGGCAGGAGATTGCGTTCTGCAAGGACTTTCAAGCCTCGCTCTGACATATGGCCTAATCTGCGATGCCACATCATCGTCGTTTCTTCTTGGCTGGCTGCTGCAACTGATGCATCTGCCTCTTGCAACGTCTCTCCCAAAAGCATGTATAGATTGCTTGTGATCTTCTCTGCTTTCATCACCACAAGGTTTCCTTTCACTACTTTCAATATTCCACATTCAGTGTGGATCTTGCACCCGAGGTCATCCAATTGTCCAATTGACAATAAGTTCTTCTTTAAGCCCTTCACATGTCGTACCCCTTGAATTTTGCGAACAGTACCATCATGCATTTTTAATCTGACGGTACCGACTCCAGCAATATCTAAGGCGTGATCATTTCCCATGAACACAGATCCTTCCGAAATAGGTTCATAAGTGCAAAACCAATCTCGGTGTGGAGTCATGTGCCATGTCGCACCTGAATCCATTATCCAGACATCATTGAGTTTCTTTCCGCCTTTAGAACTAGTCGCTGCTTCACTATACAAGATTTCTCCATCATCTGAGGTACTTGCAACACAACCTTGGGAGGTTGATGTTTCAGAATTCTTTTCTCCACCCTTCTTATTATGCCAACATTCCTTCTTCGAGTGCCCTCTCATGCCACAATTGTAGCATTTAAGATTCTTCCTTCTTCGAGATTTTGATCTACCATGATTCTGACTCCCACTGGAGCCACGTTCTGTTGATCTGCCTCTCATCACCGTTAAAGCCTCTGCTTGCTTTGAATTTTCTGACCTTTCCTCCTTATTCTTGCGCCTGGATTCTTCTTCAAGAATAGCACCGGCAACATCATCAAAGTGAAGAGAGTCACTAACATTGTTATTTGTGATGTTGATGATGAGTTGATCATACGAATCTGGTAAACTCTGAAGTAGAAGTTCCGCACGTTCATTTTCCGCTATTTTGAAATCTGATGCTGTGAGTTGAGCAAATAGCGTATTCAGAGTGTTGATGTGATCCGTTACCGACGTGGATTCACTCATTCGAAGAGTGTAGAGTTTCCTCTTCAAGAATATTCTGGTGTGAAGTGACTTCACCTCGTACAATTTGTTTAGAACATCCCAAATCTCCTTTGCAGTCTTCTTCTCTGCAACACTTGACAAAACTGAATCCGCCATTGCTAGGTGCAGATTGGCAACAGCATTGTCATCCTTCTCTTTCCACTTTTCATCAGTCATTTCTGTGGGTCTACTTTCAATTGCTTCTAGACAATTATCCTTCCTCAGAATTGCTCTTATCTTCAATTTCCACAAGGAGAAATTTCTCCCACTGAACTTCTCTATCTCGAATTTTGCTGCCATGGTTGTACACGAACTGAAGCGAGTTACACTATTTCACCGTGAATAGTACCGTATACGTGAACAGTATTGTACGTATGTCGTACACTAGAACAAATCCAGTATACGTTAACAATTACTGCAAAAGTATACAACCACACGTATGAATAGTGACCGTATACTGGAACAGTGACCGTAGCCCGTGAATAGTGCACCAGGTAGGTTCCCAGGAAAAAGAGGTGGGTCACTGATAGACACACTTAAATACCAAGTCTTTCCTAGCCAGAACTTCCCTAGACACTTTCACACTACCACACTTTATTTCCAGCAACAAGAATAATTCTTTTCTGATGTGGAAGATCAGACAATACTGCAACCACAGAGCATACTAAGAACCAACACTTTCACTGCAGCGGAATAAGGACCACGAACCAATGGCTCTGATACCACTGTTAGGTACCAGAGTGACGGAATAGTGTCTCACAACTAAAATAAGAGATGAGAAAATAGGAACTGAACACACAAAATTTAACGTGGAAAACCCTCAATGAATAAAGGGAAAAACCATGGGACAAGACTAGAAGAATTTCACTATGAGAAAATATTACAACACCTCTCTCTAAATACTAGGAGAGAACAACCTCACAAAGAATATAAGAAAGTATACAAGAGAGGAAGAGATAATTCTTGGGATGGTTTTAATACTTCTCCTTAAGGCTCTTTATATAGCCTTCAAGGAGGAACTCTAACAATTCTCCCACCGATGTGGGATTCTAACAAAAATTTTATTGTAAATCTCTAACCTATATCATTAATTAATCATTATTTTCTCTTGCTAAGTGTGAGGATTATTTTATTTTTATTTTTAGAAAGGAAAAAAAGAAGAAGAGCATGGCACACAGTTTAGAAGCTTCGACAATCGGTCGCCGACTTGCCGCTGAGAAGAATCTTAGGCTTTTAGACACTGAGATTGAAGCCAAAGAAGTATTGAGCCAAAATTCTTGAACATAGAGCGTTGACGGTTAGGTTCATTTTTGTTTTATGCAAATATTAAAAGTATTAATCAATTATTTTAATTGGTAATTAATCAAGCGATAATTTGGGATTAAAAAAAAAATCATTTTGAAAGGGCTTGAATTTTCATGATGAAGAGCTCTTTCAAGCACATGTAATCTAAAAGTTGTCATTTAATATTGTTACCAAGTATTGAGTCATGCTACTTGCCTATTAATTTTGTTTTAAATTTTTGTATATCCTGACATGATATATAATTATTTAATATATTTATTAATTTATAAATAAAATATTATAATCAAATTAATTATTATACGTCATATCAAATAGTATAAAATATTGAGACATAAATGATAAGACGAATAGTAGTTTTCTTAAATATTAGACTAACTTTTTATTGTTTTTGTTAATTAATTAATTGCTGGTGAAATTTATGGCTGCCATTTAATTGTCACTCCAACGATTGATGCACCTAACAAGCTTTAATGGTGCTTTTACGAAATTTGAATTGGCCGCTTTGTTAGAGTTATTAATTACATTTCTGCCAAGGTTAATGAATGACTTTGTAGAATTGCAAAAAGATCATATCAAATATTATATATTTTTTGCTTTGGGACTAAGTACATTTAAGAGTCTAGGGGTTCTGAATTCTGATATTAAAAAATAAATAAATAAAAAGAAAAACAACATTTGTATCATGTGTGCCAATAAGACTTTGGTTTAATAGGAAGGTCTTTGAATTAAATTTGATTGGATTGTATCTGAAAAAAGATATTTTAGATTTTAGTTGATTTGATTTGGTTTGGATTATTATTTAATAAAAAAAATATTTATATTTAATTATAAATATATATAAAAATATTTTTTAATATTTTAAATAATAAAAGAGTTTTTCGAGCTTGACGGCTAGACCTTGGACAAATAATTTTTTACCATTTGTGTCTGGTCCAATCTGATTCGATTTATGAACAAATTTACTTGGAACCTTAAAATCTTATGTTCAAATCTTGTCGCACATGTGTTTAATCAAATTTTATATTGACTAGCTGTATGTCGATTGGTATGTTAAAAAACCATCGTTATGTCAAATCTAAATTATTATAATGTAATAGATATATAGTTAGTTAATTCTGTATTTATTTTTGGTTTAAGTAAACTACAAATAATTGAATTTAATCATATAATAAAACTTAGTTTAAACCTCAACACTAGCTAGCAAAGTATACACAAAATTTTAATATACTGATAAATTAACGTTTGACAGATGTCATATAAAATATAGACAATAAGTATGTAATCTAGTTGTTTTCAATAAATTCAATTTTGGGTTTCCATTTTTTTTTTTTTAAAGGAACAAGTGATGGATGTAAATAAATCGATAAAAACAGTAATAATAGGAAGGATGATTAAATCAGCTGACATTGCATATTTTTATAATTAGTAGATGAATATCTAAATTTCAGAATCACAAAAACTAGTACTATTTAAGGAATAGTTAATCCATATTTCCTGATTGTGGGATGTCTTTGGATCCCATATCGGCAATATGTGTGAGTATGTGATTTATAAAAGATTTCACAGTAATTAAAATTAGCTAGCTTTTAACTGTTGGTGTGTTCCTTCGATCAAAAAAAAAAAAAAAAGCAAATGCGAGTGTGTTGGTGTGTGGTGCGTTCCGCGAGTCCGTGGGCCACCCTGATTGTGGGTTGTTTTCGGATCCCACATCGACAATGTGTGTGTGAGTATATGGTTTATAAAGGATTTTACGGTAATTAAAATTAGCTAGTTTTTAATTATTGGTATGTTTCTTCGGAAAAAAAAATCCATATTTCCTAACAAAAAATATCAAATATTTGATTTGAATACACTTTATTTCTTTCTTTCTTTTTTCCAGAAAAAAGGAAATTAACTTTTTAATTTGCTTTATCTGGTTTTTTTTTTATAAATCATTAGAAAGCTAGAAAGCTGAGTTATTACATGCACAAAAAAAAAGTTTTTTATTTTATTTTATTCTTTTCAAACCTCATATATGGCAACCGTTAAGTTAAATTTGGATTAATGTTAAATTTGAAGCTGGTTAATTAATTGGATTTCTAAAAAAAATATGAAAAATATTCACAAAAGCGATTTTGTTATTATTATTTTCGAACTATATATATATATATAAGAAAAAAAAAGGATCTTTAAGTCAAATTTGGATTGTTAAATTTGAAGTTAATTAATTAATTGGACTCTTAAAAATTATGAAAAAACACCCTCAAATTTGTAACGATTTTGGATAAGCAAATTTTTTTATTATTCGGATCGACGACTCAACTCATCAATAAATCTAGTAATAAGTGTTAGAAAGATAATATCGATGCAGATGCAAACGAAAGGATACAAGAGCAGAAGTTAGGACCATGTCAAAGTCCTGGCTGGAATTGTACCTATCATATGATATGATAATGACTATCCAGTTTGAAATTAACGGCTGTGATCTCTCTCCATCATATGTCAGGATTTTCCAGGCACTAAGAGCTCCTACTATGTGAAATAAATCCAATGGTAGATATTGCTCAATCATAGCACATACACGTGTACGTTCGTGATTTGTCTGCAAGATATCTAAGTTAAGTAGTTATCATCATCCTCAATATATATATATATATATATATATATATATATATATATGAGATTTATTTATATTAGGAGCATTCTAAAAAATGATTTTTTAGACATCATTAAAATAATGACACTTTTTTTTTTATGACATTCAATAATTAATATGTACCCATCCTCATCAAATCAATTCTTATTAAATCAATTAATTCACATTTTAACTCTAATTAAGAATATAAAAAAATGTACAATAAAAATTTAAAAAAAAATGAGGTGGTTTTTTTTAGAGAGGTGAGCATGTGTATAAAATAAGAGGTGAGCATTTTTATTGTATATTTTTTTCACTCTTAATCAGAGTTAAAATGTGAATAAATTGATTTAATAAAAATTGATTTGGTGATGATGGAAACATATTAATTATTGGATGTCTTTAAAAAAAAAAATGAGGTGTCATTGTTTTATAATGATGCCTAAAAAATCACTTTTTAAGATAATCCTAATATAAATTAATCTCTATATATATATTTTCGTACAGGATTTAGATGGAGATTCTTACAAGTTAAATGGAAAATTTATACATATAGATTAAGATATGATAAGATTAGTTGAATTATTATTTTAATAAAAAAATGTCTGTTCACATTTGTTAAGATAATTTTTTATAGAAAAAAATTGTAAACCCAATGTTTTATTTTGATGAGTTTGATAAAAAAATATTAAATGAAAAAATTATTAAAATAATATTTTACCAATTTTAACAAATGTTTATAAATATATTGAATTTTTAAAAAATCATTTTTGATTAAATGCAATTTTCTCAACAGTTCATTATTTAATTACAAAATTAATATACATATATCAAGCCTTGTTAAAATTTCCCATTAATTAATTCAATTACTATTAGCTAAAAAATTTATAAATATCATCACATGGAAATCAGGAGCAGAGTACCGTTGAAGCAAACTATGGGAAATTTTCTTTTTATTAATTAATTTAAAAAATAAAAATCAGACTGATTACGCTATATGTAAATTTTGTCTCATGTGTGATCAAACAATTACTCTTTTACAAAAGGTTTTCCAAAAATAGAAAAAAAAAAGCTTTGAAATGAAATTGCATGGAAATTAATTTCCCGGTACTCTTAAAACTTTTATTTTCATTAATTGCAAGAAGAGAGTGCAACATGTTGGCATGTGCAATGTCTAAACATTGGACTAGACTGGAGTCCTGTTTGGCAACACAGAAAGTAAGGGAAAATAAAAGGAATGAGCAAAGAATTAGAAACAAAAGTTCAGTACTATCATTTCTGAAAACTAGTGGTATACACAACAATATTTCAATATTGAATCAAACATCTTATAAAGATGAAGAAACATCATCATCTTTATTATCTTTAATGATCTCCTTCTGATCTGCTTCTGATAATGAAGATAAACAATGACTATTATCATTCTCTTGCTCAGCTTCCAATGAAGATACGCATGGAGTTGTTGTTGAAGAATTATCCTCAGAGGAAGAAGAAGAAGAAGGAGAAGAAGAAGAGTAAAAAGATAAAGGAGAAGATGGAGAGTGAGAGCAATTAGAACAAGAAGGAATACAATTATTGGTTGAAGAAAGGGCAAGTCCTACAAGCAAATCAACGAAAGCACCAACGATGTAGCCATGATTGCTTTTTCCATTTGCTCTCAAATACCAACACAAAAGTTCTTCAAGACCTTCCCAATCTTTTAACCCGTGAGCTTCCACCATTTCTTCCATGGACTTCCTGAAATCAACAGACGGATCTCGAGACTCCATTGACAAGACTACACTCTCTTTAAAAGGTAACCCATTATAACAGGGCTTTGCGGCCTCTTCCAGGATTGAACTAGTCTCTCCAGGCTCGAAAAACAGCCTTTCTGACCTTAAACCTTTAATGACAGCCTCAACAGGATCACCCCCAGATTCGTCATCTGAGGCTGTTGAGAAGCTTGCTGATTCAGGAGAGTTGGAGAACCAAGACTCGGGTGTTTCGGCTTCGATAATGGCGTCTAAGTAAGCTGAGTTGATGGTCTTGAACAGGCTGTCATCTGTTCTGAAAGAGAGGGTTCTTGGCTGGTGACAGGAAGGCCATGGCCATGAGGACTTTGCTTGTACGTTGTTGTTTTTGGAGAGAAAAGGGAGCTTCATCTTCTTCTTCTTCTTCCCCATGTGCCCTGCCCCCATTGTTTCTGCTTTGGTTTACTATTCTAATAAGACTTTCTAAGAGATTTATGATAAATACAAAAGATGGGGGCCGGTGTGTGTGTTCAAATGGTTAAAATTTTGGAAGTGTGGAAATATATTATGTAAATTGTTTTATGTGGCCATTAATGGGTGAGTCAGACTGAGAGAGAGCTGTGGGCTGTGGGCTGTGGGTTGTGGGGTGTGGGGAGGGAAGATTTTAAAGGAGTGGTGAATCAAGTCGGGGAAGTTGAAAGATGGATATTGAAAGAGAACAAAGAGAGAAAGGAGATTGGTGGGGTACTCTTTTCTTATTCTTTCTTATAGGTCTAATATATTATATCAGCTTTAAAATTTAGAGTTTGTATTGCATGCTAAGATAATGTATAAGTCTTATATATCGTCAATGAATCACAATAATATATCTAATTAATAAGTAAAACAAAAAATAATTAAAGACTTTTAAATAAATATTAATGAGGTTTCTTTTTTTTTCTATTCCGATTTTTCTATTTATTTATAAGCCCTTCAATGTTTTTTATTTTACTCATTAATGAGATGTCTTGTTATAGTTCACTGAAAGTGTATAAAACTTATACATTGTCAGCGCATCAAATATAAACTCTAAAACTTATTATTGTTTCAATTGAACTCATTTATTATAATGGATTTATATTTAATGCACTGATAGTGTGTAAATCTATACACTATCAGTGGACCAAATTATACCACTTCATTAAAAAATAAATATAAATAATTTTATTTTTAATGAGATAGCATCATCTTATTCACTGATAGTGTATAGATATATACACTATCAGTGCATCAAATATAAATTCTATTACAATATAGTATTCTTTTAGTATATATAACTTTTTTTATACTTAAAGTTGTATATGGAATTAGATCTGTACATTAACAATTATAGATTAAATCATAATAATTGAAATTAAAATTTTAATATTTTATTAATATATGTGTTAGTTTTTTTAATGAATAGTAATGTTTAATTAATTTAGATTGCTTCAAAAAAACTTCATGCATGGGGCAATTTGCGCATAAATTAACCTAGCTAGTTAATTAATCATATTATCCATTTGAACGAGTGTTGTATATAATATTCACACAACACTTCAATTATTTACTCTTTTTATATATTAAAAGGGTGCTTTAATTTGAGATAATAATGAGCCAATCTTGAAAAGTTGTAAAAAAAAAAACCCTGAAATTAAGTGGATATATATATATATATATATATATATATATATATATATATATATATCCCAACTAAACCTACATTTAGCAAACTAATGAGATCGAAAGCATGAGAAAACCTAGTTGTCTTTCTCATAAAAGTTAAAACGTTAGCAAAATTATTAATTAACCATAAATGCTGAAGCTGCAGGCAAGGAAATCAGGATCATGCAGCTATTAGGAGGTTAATTTTGCTGTGAAGTCTGGGCAAATATCAAAAAGAAAAGGAGGAGGAGAAAAAAGAAATAAAATACCCCAAAATCAATAGATGCGCCCATTATTACATATTTATTACATCAATATTTGATAGTAATATTTGAGAATGCGAAAACATGCAAATCTTTGACATTTTTAACTTCATGTACGTGACAATAGCATTTGAAAAGTAGGATAGCAAACGGTCATACTTTTTTCTTTTCTTTTTCTTTTTCTTTTGAGTTTGATAGAGAATTAATACGTGACTAAGTACATCTATACAGAGAGAGAGAGATAGTTTGTCAGATAATATCTTTTAACAAATTTATAAAACTAAAATCTTCTATATTTGAGATATATAGACGTTGTACTATTAAAAATCAAATTAAACTTCAACTTAGGTCAAAGCTAGACACTTTTAGTTGCAAGCAATTAAGATAATAAAAATTATCTAATTTATCGTCGATAAAATTTTTAAATTTCACAAAAAAAAAAAATAATAGAATGACACATATTTTTTAAAAGTATATTAAAAAATTTAATTAAAAAATAAGACATATGGTAGATTCTTAATCCTGCTTATGGAATTAAAAAAATTCCATCGACAATGTATCAGATACTAACTCGATAAGAGAAATTATTATATTTATGTTGGTTTTGTTGAGGAAAAAATTTGTCGTGATTTTAGACCTGACAATTCGTGTATTTGTATCGTGTTCGTATATTTTCTCGTGTCATAATTATGTTTAAGGTGTTTTATATTTATATAAATTTTGACGTATTAATAATTTGTATTATATAGATTTTCTCATGTTCGTGTATTCGTGTCGAGTCCGTATTTTTTTTATATCGTATTTTAATTATTTTTTTCGTGTCATATTCGTATCGTGTAATCGTGTCATATTCAATATTAATAGCTCTAATAAATTTCAATGCAATGTGGAGTACTGTGGACTGCTCCTTTATTGCTCTTTTCATTAAAGTCAGTGCATTTTTGTTAGTAGTTTGAAATGAAATAGGTATTGTTAAGAAAGTTACATGAACTTTAGGGAAGAAAACTGTATTTTGGAGGGAAAGAAAAGTTCAAAAACCAAGTTAAAACAGTAAGAAACAAAATTAATAAAAATATACGATGGCAAATGGCATATGGGGATGAAAATCATGTGTAACTCTCTATCATGTCCTTTCCCTTCTGCTTTCCAGAGAAGAGATTGGGAGTTTGGGACCCGAGAGAGACTATTTTATTTGTTTCTTCTTCCATTTTATGGAAATATTGGTGGTCGATTATTGCTTCTTTACAGTTAAAATTAAACCCAATGGAAATTAAATCAATTCCAGCTTGAAATTAATAAGGGTTGTTAGTTATTACCCTCACAATGTTTCAACTCCTCCCTCCCAACTTTATACAAATATAAACCGAATAGATATCCTCGGCCCCTATTTCATATCCCTTTTGGTGCCCCTTTATTACAATCTTGTCATGTGTGTTCAGTTAATTAACTGTTTATAAACACGTGTTAAAAAACTATTAGAAAGACACAAAAAAATGGTAGAAGAAATTTGTTCATATAACCCCCCAAAAACAATGAATTCATGCATTAGACCTGTCTACAAATCGAGTTACTCTCCCGATCCAAATAGAATTTTTATAATCCAAGTTGGTTATGTCCAAATTATTATTTAAATAATAAAAATACTTTTATTTAAATTTAATTATAAAAAATACAAATATTAATATAAAAACAATATTTAAATATTTTAAATAGTAAAATGAACTTTCGAGTTGAGCCGAACCTAGACAAATAATTTCTTTTACTATCTGAACCTGACAGGACCCAATTTGATCCATGAACATCTCTACCATGCATGTGATCTTTCGACCCACAATTATGTAGGTGAGAGAGTACATTGAGTATATGTTAATACCTAAGTTTTATTCTTAATTATTACAATATCGTATAAAAATATTACGATCACTACAGCAAAATAGGTCTTTAGCGGCAGTTTTTTTTAATAATAGTGGCGTTTTTAAATGCCGCAAAAAATTTAGCGGCGTTTCCGAAAAACGCCGCTAAAAGTGTTGAGAAAAACGACGTCGGGAATTTTCCCGGTGTTTTAAACAAAAACGCCGCTAATGTAGCGGCGTTTGTAGGGATATTTGTCGGCATTTATAAACGCCAGCGTAGGACTGCAGCAGATAGTATTTGAGAATAAATTAGCGGCGTTTGTAGATAAAAAAAGCCGCTAAATTGAAACATTTAGCGGCGTTTGTCTCGAGAAACGCCGCTAATTTTAGAATTTGGTTCTTTAATATTCGTAAATATAGCGGCGTTTGTATTACGAAAACGCCGCTAAATTTTTAGAATTTGTAAAAAAAATATATAATTTTTTTATAATTAATAATATTATTCAATATATTTACATTATAGTTTACAATCAATACATAACAGAAATATATTAAAATTTAATAGTATATTATAAAGTATCATTATACAACAATTCTATTAAGAAAGCACAAAATAATCAACATATAACAATTGGAATAAAATTTAAATTAAACAAGACAAGTTAGTATAAAATTTAATTTGTACCTGTAAATATATAACAATTGCAAGGTTCAAAACTCCTATGGCCAATCCTGCACTAACATTACAAGTTATTACAATTTTTTTTCAAATTTGTAAAACAACCAGTGATTAAAGTTAATGAAAAGCAAAAGTAAAAGAATTCACCTCCAAGCTTCATCATTTGTCAAAATGCCTTTTCCAATTCAATGTTTAGAACCTGGAAAAAAATGCATAAACTTAAATTAAAATCCCCAATTTACAAAATGCAAAAATATAAAATTGTTACCTTCAAACAAGAATCTTCTAGAAATGGAAAGAGATTAACAAAATTTTGCTTAAATCTTTGACCTAGAAGCTGGTGGGTGTGAGAGGATGGAGAGAGAGAGAGGGAGAAAAAGTGAGTTTTGTGTTTTGGGTAAAAAGGAAGAGGAAGAGGGGTCTGTTACTGATTATACTTTCAGCAAATAGCGGCGTTTGTCGAAACAAACTCCGCTAAATTGTAAATCTATTCATCTCCTTTTTTAAAAAAAGGGTAAATTTTGCCGCTCGATTTTTTAAATATTTAGCGGTGTTTGTATACTAAAAACGCCGCTAAATGTATTCATTCAGCGGCGTTTATGGAGACAAACGTCGCTAAATGTTTTTCTCTGATTTTTTTAAATATCATACATTTAGCGGCGTTTCTCAGACAAACGCCGCTAAATGAGAACATTAGCGGCGTTTCTAAGACAAACGTCGCTAAATTGCAACATATAGCAGCGTTTATGGAGACAAACGCCGCTAAATGTTTTCCTCTGATTTTTTTAAATGCAATACATTTAGCGGCGTTTCTCAGACAAACGCCGCTAAATTGCAACATTTAGCGGCGTTTGTCTCCATAAACGCCGCTAAATGTTCTCCTCTGATTTTTTCATTATCATACATTTAGCGGCGTTTCTCAGATAAATGCCACTACATGAGAACATTTAGCGGCGTTTCTTATAACAAACGTCGCTAAATACACTAATAAAAACGCTGCGTTTCTTTTAATAGAAATGGCGGGTAATTTTTTAGCGGTAAAAAAGAACCCCGAGTAATTTGAGAAACATTTAGCGGCATTTTTTTGTTCTAAACGCCAATAATTGATCTCATTTAGCGGCGTTTCTTCCTTACAAACGTCGTTAAATTAATTTTTAGCGGCGTTTGAGGTAGAAACGCCGCTCCCTTTACAAAAACACGGTACCTGACGGCGTTTTTAAATTAAACGCCGCTAATAAAATGTCACTAAAACTCAAAACTGCTGTAGTGGATAGATGAAATGGGATTTATGAGACGAGAGAGATCTGTACTTCTCTCATTGTAAAACTCAAAAATCCTTTTATATCAACATAAATGCATATGACTATGTGCTTAGTTAATTATATATGTTTAGGTATGTGTAGTTAGGCTCAAAATCAATAATAATCATCAATTATTTTGTTTCTTAATTGAGTTTAAGATTTTAAATATTATTTGTTTTAAAATAGTTATATAATTACTACAATAATAATGAGTGATGCACCCAAAAAAGTGTATCTTATTTAACCTTGCACTAAAAAGATCAATTGTAAGTATAGTAGTTAGCAAGGGTCGAGTCCTCAGGGATTGGGTTTTAGTTTATAAGTTGATAGTTTAAAACTTAAATTCAAGAACAATAAAAGAAAAGGGGTTTTTGAAATCAGATTTAAACTAAAGTAAATAATAAGAATAAGATGCAAGGCGGTATAACCAGCCAATAAAAATATATATACTAAATTAGGCGGTATAACCAGCCAATAAAAATATATATACTAGATTAGGCGGTATAACCAGCCAATAAAAATAAATATACTTTTAAAAATAAGCAAACTAGAAAAGTAAGAAAACAAGTAAGTAAGAAGAATCAAGTATGAAAAATATGGTTAAGGTTTCATTCTCCACCACTAGACATCATTAAGAATCAATTTCAGATCTATCAATATCAACCAACTATCAAAGTTAACAACCGTAGATAACAACAAGCTCTGTTACCCCAATCTTTCCTTAGTTTGTCGTTAAATAGAACAAGCTCTCTATTTAATCTCTAACCATTAAACAACCTAGAATAAGCTCTCTAAATTCAATTTAATGGCAGCTTTATGATGAGAAAGATAGGTTGATCTAAGCAACAAACACATAAGCTCGGATTGTTCAACTTAGGTTATGTTCCACTTTGCAATTATTGAAAACTTGACCATAATCATTAATCACAAATTGCCACTTATGAATAGGAAATCAAGACAATTACACGGATCAAGACTCCTAAACTAGCAATAGATAATTATCAAGATCTATCTAGTTGTACACCTAAATAAATCTAGACAACATCATGAACAATTCTTGTAGAAGAACATAAGCAACTTTGATAGAAAATTAATGATAGATAGAATCTGAAAATCAATCACAAAACATGTCTAGGGCTTTGAAATCACCCTTAACCAAATAGAAGTTTAGCCTAGCATAGGCATTATAAACATAAAATTAAATAGAATCTAAGAAGAAAATAAAAGAAAGAAAGAAGAAGAAGAAGAATATTAATTATCCAACCTCTTGCTCTTTCTAAAGAAAAAGAAAACTAGAGAAAAGAAAGAAGAAGAAAACTTAGAGAATTTTATTACAATGGCTAATATCCTACCTATGTACAATATGATCCTCTACAATCATCCAAGGCCCTCTATTTATACACATTTTGGAAGGCTAAATGACAAGAGACAAGCTTTACAAATTTCAAAGGTAGGTATAATAGGTGGGTGAATTTTTCTAACAATTTTCGTCATATTGTATGACAATTTTGATCAGCCAACTTGATGGTCGATTTCGTCAATGTTGGAGGCCTGATCTGATCACATGGTCTTCTAGAAAAAGGTTCCCCTATCAGTTACGGATCCATAGCCGTTGGAATGAGCTCATTTGCTGATGTGGATAAGCAAATATGGGCAAAATACGAAAACATGTCAGCACAGACGTCATTGCACATCAGCCAACTTGATAGTCGATTTCGTCAATATTAGAGGCCTGATCTGATCATATGGTCTTCTAGACAAAGGTTCCCGTATCAGTTACGGATCCATAGCCATTGGAATCAGCTCATTTGCTGATGTGGATAAGCAGATATGAGCAAAATACGAAAACAGGTCAGCACAGACATCATTGCACATCAGCCAACTTGATGGTCGATTTCGCTAGGGAAAACGACTCCGTTTCAAGAAGTATAAAACATGAAAAAGATAGATATGCCTCTTAGCTTTGCACGGCTACAAATTTCAGCCTTATTGCTTCAGTGAAACTCCAGATATAGCTGATATGGCAAAATGTGTTGGAACTGGAACTGAACTGGATTTGCCCTTAATTCTAGTAATCTGAAATCACTCAAAGAAACTTGTGAAAAACACCAAATTACATAAAAATATAAAAGATCATAAACACAATTAGACTAAACAATAATAACTCGTATTTGACACAAAACAATAATAAAACATAACTAAAAACTATATAATTATACGAGTTATCACACCCCCACACTTAGATTGTTGCTAGTCCCTAGCAACGACTCAATAAAAATAAAATAAGAAAATCTAATCTAATCCACTTTCGTAGGAAATCACGGTGGCACTTAGCATGTGACACAAGCCTTTAAACCCCTAGGTGTCCCTAGTGGACGAGTTTAGTCTCGTGAGGGTTTACTAGAACGATACCCACAAACATTGAAAAATTAAAATATAAATAAACTACATATAAATAAACAACATATACTAAAAATATTTACTCCTAATCCTTTCAATACAAATTAGAGACAATATTTGAACAAGTCTTATAAACTAATCAATAGCTTAAAAAATTTCACAAAAAATCATGCTTGAATGTAAATTGTTTGAGTTAAGCCAATATTAGCATAACATATCTCAATCAAAATAGTGCATGTTCAAATTTAATCTCAACTTCTCACATGGGATACTCTCTTGATTTTCACTCTTTAAAGTAGTGGTAAAGTGTTTACACTCAATCAATCTCATGAAAACACTTCTACCATATGCTTGCTTGTCCACCTATTCTCCACTAAAAGATTATGCAACTTCATAAATCAAGAGGTCTTTAATCAAGGTTGTAATGGGGCCAAGGGGTTTGTAATGTGGTTGAAGAACAAAAGGATAAAGATATCACAAAGGTTCCAAAGAGTTCATAAAGTTTAGAGACATAATAAGATCATACAAACAAACTTATCAAAACTCTTTACAAGTACATAGTCACCTAGGCCGGATATTCATGTTGGGCCTTTTCTTCATTCTAAACAACTTTGTAACATCTTTTTCTTTTTCCACAAATTCAAGAGATGATTCATTTTTTTTTATATAGGAATGTATTTGCCAGTATTCCATTTCTTTTTCTCTTGACTTTTCTTTTCTTTTTCCCCCACACTTATTTCTTGTTTCTAACCAAAAAATATCCCTTGTCTTTGCAACTTGTCTCAAATCATGCTAATTCATCTTTGGAACAAAGGTAAAGATATAAGTATATTTAGGTTAAGGACAAGTTATGGTTACCAAAGAGATAGCTTATTCAATGTAGGCTCAAATTGGTTCACTAAGGGTGTGTTCTCTTGGAACATCAATAAGGGATGGTTGTTTGGCCCTGGCTAAAAATCCTAATGCCTCTATCATATTCATGTTGTCACATGCATCAATATAGTCTCAAACGGTTTAAAGCAAGTTCTAGAGAATCATGTAATCATAAGAGCACTCAAGAAAGAAATTAGATTGATTTGTATAATGCATCAATCATTTTAGGCTCAAAAACTCACAAGAATGATTATACAAGTCAGATTAAGTCTAAACATGCTTCTTTCTCAATCAACATATCATATTAACATTGGCTCATAAAAAGGTTGACATCAAGCTCAATTCTCATGAAAATCTTCTCACTAATAAATATGTTTTAGACTTATGCAATTCATATCTCATCATTGTATTAAAAAGGAACTAAAACACACTAAAAAATAATAATAATAATAAAGACTCATAAAAAAAAATAGTAGACAAAAATAAAAGAAATCCTAAATCATTCCCCCCACACTTAATTCTTACATTGTCCTCAATGTAAGTCTATTAACCCAAATGAAAGAATCATGTGTAAGAGAAAAGAACTAATAACATAAGAATAGGAATAACTAGACTCAAAACAAAACAAACTCATGCAACCTAAATAATCCTAAAATACTAAACAAAAATTAACAAGTAAACGTAAAAAGATTAAAATCAAACTGACAAGGTATGTCTCAAGTCTCCCTTACTCAGACCTTGTTCAGAATGAATACTTCTAAATTGCTTAAAACACAACAAACTCTTTTTTTTTTTTTTTGAAAAGAAGAAATCAAACTGACAAGGTATGTCTCAAGTCTCCCTTACTCAGACCTTGTTCAGAATGAATACTTCTAAATTGCTTAAAACACAACAAACTTTTTTTTTTTTTTTTAAGAAGGTAAAATTTAGGAGATATTACCTGTAGAGGTTGCTAACCACTTATTATAACTGAGACACAACAAACAAAATGTTAGATAATGTCACAAAGACAAAGTGCAATCCACTCCTTGCTCGCCCATATCTCTTTTTCTTTTTCCGAGCGTTTGCGAAACAACCGTAGCAGATAAATACTCATAAGCTTGGAGCTTTTTGAGTAAATCTTCAATGGTTGTAGCAGAAATTATGGTTCTCCTTGCCTCTGAAAACATGAATCCATTATCCACAGCATTATCTAAATATGAAAGCAAATTACTAAAATAACCATTAATATTAAGCAAACCAATGGGTTTCTTATTTGTGACCAAAGATGACCAAGAAGCCACGCAAGCTATTTCTTCCAATGTACCCAGACCTCCTGGTAAAGCAATGAATGCATCGGCAGAATGGTACATGATTGTTATCCGTTCAGGGATACTCCAGACTTGTATTTCCTTACCCAAGGTAGGTCCACAAAAATCTGTGAATAGTTTTGGCACGATTCCTAGAACTGGACTTCCTCCGGCGTGTGCTGCTGTAGCGACTGCTCCCATTAAACCCGTACTACCGCCTCCATAAATCAACTGGATCTTTTGTTGGGCAAGTATTACTCCAACTCTTATGGCTTCATCAGCGAATATGTTATTTTTCCCTGGATAAGCACCTCCAAAGACACAAATTTTTTTTAATGCGCTGGGATGAAGTACTTTCCATTTTTTTTTTTTCGAGTGCCTGAAAGAGAATGAGTACATGGTGTAATATATAGAGGACTGAGTAGTGAATCAGACAAGAGTAATAATGTCGCCGAAAGTGTATCTGACCTGTCAGAAGAAAATGTTAACCTAACAAAAGATTTTTGCGTGATTTCAGGAAGAAAATCAAAAAAAGAGAAGAAAAAATCAACCGTAAAAGACAAATAAAAAAAACGAGAATAATTACACAAATCGAACAACACGTAAATTAAACCAAAATAAAGTTATTGCAAATCAAACCAAAAGCTGAGAAGTCATTTATTGTAGTTGTGATTGTGGCTCACATCTTCCTCTGGTTTTACGTCCAGAAACGGCTTAAACGCCTTCTATGAGTCGAGGATATGCTTCCCATCCAGTTTTCTTACAAGCTGGCAAACAGGGTCTTTTAACATCAGATTCCCAAGATGTTGCCATTCCCTTTGGAATTGCGGCCATAAATCAAGAATTTCTCTTTGTACGTCTCCACTAGGATGCGTCTCAAGAGAAAGTTGGATATTACCCAAATTCTCCTTACTCAGTCCATCCTTAATGAATTCAATTTTATCATCTCGATTAGAGGACGGAATCCCAATAGAACGACATTTACCGTTACACGTCCATCGTGCACATTTGTGGCAATTTGAACTCATGCGCTTTGCTCGTCGCTTCTTTGCAAAAGTGCTTCTACCTGTACCTGGTAAATGCAAAACAGGAAGATATTCATCTTCACGTACCTTGGCTTCAATTATCCAACGTATGTCTCCAGGAATCCCTTTGTGCATAAGCATTCTTAATCTTTCAAATCGAACTTGGTAAAGCTTCAGTAAAATATTTCGAGGAAAAGGAGGAAATCGTTTCTGCAATCTTGTGAGAATATCATCCATCCTGAAAAAAAATGAAAAAAAAAATGAAAGAGAAATTGAAAGAGAAATTTATATACAATATCAGTTTTGTGGGTAGCTGATGGAACCGATTTAAATAATCACGGAGTACCGTTATCCGCCATTTAACCGGGGTTAAAAAAAATTATATTTACATCTAGTGTTTTTCAAAACAAGGATCAGAAAGAAAAACAACATAAAAAGACTCAAAAACAAAACACTCTAAATAAAATCCTAAATTCTTCCCCCCACACATAATTCTTACATTGTCATTAATGTAATGCTATTATCCCCCAATGCAAGAATTATATGTAAGAGAAAAGAACTATTAAACAAAAGAAACTTATGCAGCCTAAATGAACTTAAAAACAGTAAACACAATTAACAAAGAAACATAAGAAATAAAAATAAAAACAATAAAAATAATAAAAGAAAAAGGAAAAGAAAGAGAAAGCAAATCTGAATATGGAAGGTTGGCAATTTCATCTTTAATTGGGCTGCCTTCCCAATTAACACTTGAGTTAGTGTTTTGAATCTAACCAACACCCTTTCTTGGCTTTTTAGGCTTGTCAGGCTCATACATGAAATTTCCCAAATTTATGCGTTTGAGAGGAAGCTTTCTTTGCACAACAGTGGATGCATTCTCCATTACAAGTATTATTCCATCATCCTTGGTGGTGCATATCTCATCGAGGAATGGTGCATCTTTTGGTACTTGTTGAATGACATCCACAAACAAACTGTTTAAGGTTTCCAGCGTGTCTTGTTCATGTTCATCCTCCTTGAACTTTGCGAATCTACTAGGAAAAGGTGGAGAAGAAACATTAGTAAAAATTGGAATCTCAAACGTTACCTCAGGTGCCGAAATACTCTTATTTGTATTTGTGGCTTCATTATCCTCAAGAATAGAATCCATCTCTAATTCTATCTCATCCTCATCTTGTTCCTCATTCCTCAAGGTCACAATAGTAGTATTCTCCTTTGGGTTAATCATTGTTTGGGCAGAGAGTTCTTCAGATCTTTGTGCTACCCATACCACCATACTACTAGACAATAGGCTCATTTGCCTTTCCAAACTCCGGATGCTTGCCCTTGTTTCCTGTTGAAATTGCAAAGTATTAGTAACAAGAGAATCGACAAGATCTTCTAAAGAAGTACCTGAGTTTTGAGTCATATGTGGTGGTTGAAGAAGATCTGGTTCTTGAGACCATGATTGATTGAAGCTAGATGGATGAGTGTAATTGGCATAAGGATCTACTTCTTGGTAATTTTCTGAGTAGCCATAATTAGTATGATCCCACCATCCCTCATGGTAAGTGTTTGAGTAATGATCATACTGTTGGTCTTGGAACACTTGATGGCCTTGACATCCTCCCATGGCCAATTGTTGAACTGGGAAGGTGAGATTGGCTTGTTGATTCTCCATGTTCATGTATGCCACCAACTCTTCAAGTGTTAGATTGCTCAATTCCATCGTTTTTCTTTTTTTTTTTTTTTTTTTTTTCAAAATTTGATAAGAAAAACTTGTATGTACAAGAAAAATAAAATTAATTACAACTGAAAATAAGAATAAACCAATGAACTAATAAACTAAAGAAAGCAATCCCCGGCAACGGCGCCAAAAATTTTGATGCACCCAAAAGAGTGTATCTTATTTAACCTTGCACTAAAAAGATCAATTGTAAGTATAGTAGTTAGCAAGGATCGAGTCCTCAGGGATTGGGTTTTAGTTTATAAGTTGATAGTTTAAAACTTAAATTCAAGAACAATAAAAGAAAAGGGGTTTTTGAAATCAGATTTAAACTAAAGTAAATAATAAGAATAAGATGCAAGGCGGTATAACCAGCCAATAAAAATATATATACTAAATTAGGCGGTATAACCAGCCAATAAAAATATATATACTAGATTAGGCGGTATAACCAGCCAATAAAAATAAATATACTTTTAAAAATAAGCAAACTAGAAAAGTAAGAAAACAAGTAAGTAAGAAGAATCAAGTATGAAAAATATGGTTAAGGTTTCATTCTCCACCACTAGACATCATTAAGAATCAATTTCAGATCTATCAATATCAACCAACTATCAAAGTTAACAACCGTAGATAACAACAAGCTCTGTTACCCCAATCTTTCCTTAGTTTGTCGTTAAATAGAACAAGCTCTCTATTTAATCTCTAACCATTAAACAACCTAGAATAAGCTCTCTAAATTCAATTTAATGGCAGCTTTATGATGAGAAAGATAGGTTGATCTAAGCAACAAACACATAAGCTCGGATTGTTCAACTTAGGTTATGTTCCACTTTGCAATTATTGAAAACTTGACCATAATCATTAATCACAAATTGCCACTTATGAATAGGAAATCAAGACAATTACACGGATCAAGACTCCTAAACTAGCAATAGATAATTATCAAGATCTATCTAGTTGTACATCTAAATAAATCTAGACAACATCATGAACAATTCTTGTAGAAGAACATAAGCAACTTTGATAGAAAATTAATGATAGATAGAATCTGAAAATCAATCACAAAACATGTCTAGGGCTTTGAAATCACCCTTAACCAAATAGAAGTTTAGCCTAGCATAGGCATTATAAACATAAAATTAAATAGAAT
The DNA here is from genome assembly GCA_030761205.1 of Fremontodendron californicum. Lineage (NCBI taxonomy): Eukaryota > Viridiplantae > Streptophyta > Magnoliopsida > Malvales > Malvaceae > Fremontodendron > Fremontodendron californicum. The sequence goes on from JAULJL010000005.1 coordinate 34,569,722, forward strand.
CTAAGAAGAAAATAAAAGAAAGAAAGAAGAAGAAGAAGAATATTAATTATCCAACCTCTTGCTCTTTCTAAAGAAAAAGAAAACTAGAGAAAAGAAAGAAGAAGAAAACTTAGAGAATTTTATTACAATGGCTAATATCCTACCTATGTACAATATGATCCTCTACAATCATCCAAGGCCCTCTATTTATACACATTTTGGAAGGCTAAATGACAAGAGACAAGCTTTACAAATTTCAAAGGTAGGTATAATAGGTGGGTGAATTTTTCTAACAATTTTCGTCATATTGTATGACAATTTTGATCAGCCAACTTGATGGTCGATTTCGTCAATGTTGGAGGCCTGATCTGATCACATGGTCTTCTAGAAAAAGGTTCCCCTATCAGTTACGGATCCATAGCCGTTGGAATGAGCTCATTTGCTGATGTGGATAAGCAAATATGGGCAAAATACGAAAACATGTCAGCACAGACGTCATTGCACATCAGCCAACTTGATAGTCGATTTCGTCAATATTAGAGGCCTGATCTGATCATATGGTCTTCTAGACAAAGGTTCCCGTATCAGTTACGGATCCATAGCCATTGGAATCAGCTCATTTGCTGATGTGGATAAGCAGATATGAGCAAAATACGAAAACAGGTCAGCACAGACATCATTGCACATCAGCCAACTTGATGGTCGATTTCGCTAGGGAAAACGACTCCGTTTCAAGAAGTATAAAACATGAAAAAGATAGATATGCCTCTTAGCTTTGCACGGCTACAAATTTCAGCCTTATTGCTTCAGTGAAACTCCAGATATAGCTGATATGGCAAAATGTGTCGGAACTGGAACTGAACTGGATTTGCCCTTAATTCTAGTAATCTGAAATCACTCAAAGAAACTTGTGAAAAACACCAAATTACATAAAAATATAAAAGATCATAAACACAATTAGACTAAACAATAATAACTCGTATTTGACACAAAACAATAATAAAACATAACTAAAAACTATATAATTATACGAGTTATCAATGAGCTAATCATGAAGACAAATGTATGGATGCGGATGACATGATATTATATATATATATATATAATTAATTATAAAGGGGACCATCTTCTATTTAATCTCATTGGTGGTCCATTCCAAAAACTTATCTATACAAAATCTGAAGTTCAAATAATAATTTTCTCTTTTATCCTTATAATTAAATTTGATCATTTTAAACACGATATCATTATATGATACGAATACACAAATATTTTTTAAATTTATATAACACGAATAATTAATGTGTCAAATTTATATAAATATATATTATTTTAAACATAATTATGATATAAAAATAATACGAATACGATACGAATATATAAATTATTGGAAATAGTTTGAGACCATGAAGGAGGAATCTAACATAGTACAAATTATAAAGGGATGTGATACCCCACTCTTCCATGCATTACTCAGAATCTTGTGGCTTGTGGCACTGGTTAACTATGCAATTTTTGTTGCTTCTGTTGTAAATAATCCTCCTAATTTTACATTTGGTTTTTGAAAACAATTGCATCAAGTGACGTGATTGGCTAGAGCCCTAGTTTCTAATTCCCTAAAACCCCAAAATTGTTTTGACCTAATTTTAAATAATACTATGGTTTTCAAGCAACAATGATATATAGGAAAAGAGTTCAAATTTATGTGTCATATATAATTAAATATGAATAATTCTATGCTATTGGACTAAAATATCTGAAAAATAATAGCACAAGCTAATTGGATAGTACAAAAGTAACCGATTGGAAATAACAATCTCAAAAACCAGATAAAGATCCAACGCCTTGCAAGGAAGGAACCACCAACCAAGCCCAAACTAGTTAAAACAGCCATTAACACTGCCTAAACCACCTTACAACGGTTCGATTTGGTTCGATTTCAAATAATTTTTTTTATTAATAAGTAGTATTTTTTTCCTCCATAAATCGAACTAAATATACATAAAAACTAAATCAATTCGAGTCGAATTTTATCGATTCAGATCAGTTAGATTTATCAGTTTTAAAATTTAAAGAAATTTACTTTTATAACATTATTTTTTGAATTTATTTACTTAAATTTATGAATAACAATATATTTTTATTTTATAAAATATATTAAAAAGTAATAAAATAAAATTAAGTCCGGTTTGAATAATCTTGATTTTTTTACGGTATAAATCAAAACTCAAACCGAATAGACATATCCATGATCTAAACCAAATATAATAAAACCCGAACTGAAATCGAACCGAATGATACGGTTTAAATCATTTTTTTTATTTTCTTAGGTTATCTTTCTCAACGCTACCTAGAGGTCTAGCTAATATAAGCAAACAAACAAATTCAAGCAATATAATAAAAGGCCCAAGAAAAAGATAAAGTTTTTTTGTGCATAAAAAAACCTAGCTAGCTAGTCACATTGCATTCAAATGGATGGTAAATTCAAGTTTTGCGAAGCTATTAAGATTGAATTTTTTTCTAGATAAGTTTAATATTTCGATGTTTGTAAAAAGAATTACTCTTAATAATTTAAATACTAGGTTGAACTATCATGACCATGGATAGATAATAAATAATTAAATATCCTCTACACATTCCAATTTAATTTATGCTTGATTTTATTGTATATTATTATTGATATCTATCAAAGTTTTATCTTTCTTTTTTTCTTTTCTTTTTTCATCAAAGAGATCTATCGAAATTTGAAGTCCTTCAACTTAAAAACACTTCACCTAAATTATTTTTTTGGCCACATAGAACTTGTTGGAATATAAGAAATTGGGTATAATCCAACATAAGAGGATCGTTTTCAAAGAGAAGGATGGGCCATGATAGGGACCATAGCTAAATCTAAAAACCTTGCATATTTCTATCTTCATGCTTGAACCCTAAACAACAACAAGAACAACAGGAATGGAGCCAGAAAAAAATTTTAAGGATCAATTTATACTTTAATTAGACATAAAATATATACACTAAAATATTTTTTTAGTTACATATAATATAATAGATTATTATACTAAAATTATGAATATTCGTGATAAGAAAATATATATCTAATTAGACTTTTTAATCGTGATTATTGTATATCAAATCGAGAAAAATAAAAGTTGAGAATGACACTACAAACAACAAGCAGAAGCCTTGTTTCTAAAGAATGCATACAATACCCGAAGTCAAAAATCATAATTCAAGCATCTTTTTTCAATATATTAATTGTTTACCTCGTGCAGCGCCTAGGTCTTTTTTATTTTTATGTTTTGGATAAATATTGAAGATTTTAATTTTTATCCCAAAAAAAATGCAAGACAAACCGGCTACATTGAAAAGTACAAGCTGCTTAAAAAATAGAATACAACCAAATGAAATAAAATTACCAGCTAACTGTACAGTGAAAAATAAAGTTTCTACTTTCTAGCTAGGGTACAGTAGTGACTGTGTATAGTACTCTTCTTTACGTATTTATATTAATTATATAAAAGAAAATAATTAAATTTGATGTTACAAGTCAAGTGACATCAATTCAATTGAAAAAATATTAAAAAAAAATTATAATGTCAAATTATATAATAAGTATATTCATATTTTTTTTATTTTTTTATATAATTTTTTGAAAAAGAATTATCTATTTTTTTCCCTAAATAACTATCTATTTTTTTAAAAAATAAATAAATTACTTCTAGATAATTTATTATTATCTTTCAAAATATTTTTTTTTCTTTCACCCATAATATGGGTGTACAAATTTCTAGTTCCAAACTCAATCCCAAACTTCATATCTGATTTTATATTATATATATATATATATGATTGGGATGCCTTCTTTGAAGAAATTATATCAGCTGTTTCGACTAATTGGTAATGAATCCTAATAATCATAAGAAAACTTCTATGTTATGGAAGAAAAAAAAACCCAACTAAATATGTAGCATTACTTTTGTGGATTACAATTTCTTTATTTATTTGAAGCTTCCATGGATTGAATTTTGAGCAATAAAATTAAAAATTCAATACTCCAACAGACATCATTACCTTGTTAATTAAAGCAGTGTTTTCTTTCATCTTGAAACAGTGGGTGAATCACATGCGGAATAATAAATTTCTCCCTCTTTTCCTGTGGTTTCATTAATTGTTTTGTCATATATATAAAATATGGAAGAACCCATTTCATTTTCATGAGGTTGTTTGTTAAGGGTACAAAGTAACGTGGCAGTCACAATTTTATAGGGAATAATAATTAGGGTTGAGCCAGGACTAGGACTTTGCAGGATCTATGACTATATCATTGGACCGATCGAGATGTCACTCTCATCAATCTGCTTAATCTAATCTTAGCTAAATGACCAAAGAAAATATATCTCAATCTGTCTGCTTAATCAAAAATATAGAGAATATGAATATCACATACTCTGACAAGACTCTCTAATAGGAGCAATGTAAATGCAAGCCAAACCTGAATTAAATTTGATAATTTATATATTTATGTTGTGTTTTTTTTTTTTATTATAATTGTATTTAAAATATTATATTTTTTTATATATAAATTTTGCCAACTTAATAATTCATTTTATATAAATGTTTACACATTTTTATATTTATGTTATGATCATATTATTTTTTTGTGTCGTATCATATATTATATCATATTTTAATTATTATTTTTTTATATAATATATAATCGTTTCATGTGAAAGATTGTCAAATCTATCTCGAGTAGGACAATACTGTTAGGATCAATTGGTCACAGAAAGTTTGGACCATATGTCACCATCTTAGGACACCAAGATTGCAAAATAGTTTATCTGCAATGAAAAGATTCCAATCCAACGCTCAGTTGTTGCTGTTCCTTGTTCATATATATCGAGTACATAATTTGGCAAAAAATGTTAGCAATATTGCGAATTCTGTAGCCATGTTCTACAAGGAGACACCTAGCAATACTTAACCAAATATCTAAATTCCAAACTTGTAAATTATGTACCAGGATTCAGAGAGCAGACCAAGGGTACACGTACGATGAGAATCAATAGTAAATAACTTTTCCTTTTTGTTACAAAAAAAGTTTCAAAGTGAGGGAAAATTACCTCATTTTAGAGTTGGGGTATTCTGCAAGTTTCAACGACGATTTCATTCGATGAACAGATCATCTACTAAGGAGACTGCTAGTATCGAGAATCGAATTCAAACCTTACAAGCGAAATATTCGATCTTTACCAACTCAACTAATCTCGTTGGCATAAATAGTAAGTAGCTTTTCAACCCTGAAGGCATGCTACAACTTTTATCCAAAGGTTCAAATGGGAGTTAAAGTGAAAAAAGTTGCAAGTAATTCTTGGAGCTATGTTTCTTATGTTTCAATGATGAACCAGTGTTAGGACATCCAAGTTTTGGCATAAAAATGTTCATGGCATAAAACTATAAAAGTGTTACGAATAAGTATATAATTTCTGAGGACATGGAACAAAAACGTAAGGCATGGGCAAGTAGCAATCTTTCAAACTTGATGATAGCCTCAAACATTAATCAAAATTCGTTGCAATTTTCTTGAATCACTCCCTAGATAAGGCACTCAAATAAAGCAACACCATTCCATTGGTTTCTTAATCTTTTACTCAAGAGCCAAGACACACACGTACGATTGATCCTTACTTTAATAGAGCTGATCCGAGCTGATATGGTGGGTGGGAAAATTAAGACGTTTTTGTCACTGTTGTTGCTTGGGCAATGGCATCAAAAGACACTTTCTATCACTTTGCTGAAGACATGATACCATTCATCAAATCATTCTGAATCACATCGACCTTCAGAGGCAAGTACATTACTTAAGAATCATATTATCTACAATGTAGAAGAAATATTTCTCCATGTTAAAAACACTAGGCACTACAACATGCATTGAAAGATCAGAAACCAAAACTTTCATGACTGATGAGCTTTGCATAAACAAGCATAACACTAAATAGATTCTTTAAGATAAGCTGTAAAAGTTTTAATTCTCAGCAACCAAATTCAAAATGCTTTTAATACTACTATTGACAGAAGGAAAGTCAAATGTAACTACGTGCTTACCTGCAGTTTTCAATTTATAATAATTGACAGTTGTTATACCTTATCATGAAAACATCTCATCAATCTCATATGCGAACAAGAGATATATAACAAAGTGTAAGGATCAAGATCAAGACAGTTCTGTTCATTGAAACGATAAAAGATACCGGTTGTAACTGTTATTTGTGGGCTTATGGCAATGTTCAGTGCATCAAATTCTAAGTCATGCATAGGCATCCATACCTGTCTTTGGAAATGATCATGATGAAGCATCAGCAGGGAGCAGCACAAAAGCAACATTACTCAGGTGCTGTAAAGAAAGCAGCAAGTGCAAAGCATTGACCAGAACAAAGAGCATCTATGGTAATTGGTAAGTCACTGAACTTCCAGAATATTCTACGAGAAAAAAAAAAATTGATGACACCAGCAACAGTGGAATCACACAAATTAATTTATCCTCAGTTCTTAAGGTTAATCCCTATACTTCTTTCCATCAAGAGAGAGAGAGAGAGAGAGAGAGGGGATCATTAGTATACTTCACAACTGGAGGCAATGCATACATAAGATCAACCATCAAAGTATTATCAAAATGAGAGAGAGTTTCTCTATTTCAAAGGAGGGAATTAAAGATATTAACTTTAAGGAAATGCCTTCCTTTAGTTAGATTGCAGGACTCAAATGCAAAAGATAAGCATGACTACAAGCAATCAACTGGATTGACAATAATAAAAATAAATACCCAGCATAAGCATGACCATAACTAATGCCATTCCACTCATAGACAGTCTTTCCTCCCAAAAAGAAAGCTCATAGGGAAAAAAATTTGTAGCAAAATAAATTATAGGTTATAAAGACAGCCACCTTCAGGGAGTAAGGGCAAATGTCTTGAGTGCTTAATTCTGAAATGTTAGTCACATTAAATAGCAACAGGGTGTGTGTGTGTCTGCTCAACAGGTTAAATGGCAACAGGGTGTGTGTGTGTCTCTGCTCAACAGGTATGAAGCTTTCCCATTAATAATAAATATCAAAGGTTTGAATTGAAGCTAAGAATCAACCCACAAAAGGAGTCAATTCATTACCAGTTTTCAGCTGTAAGTGAGAAAGTGACATTGCAATTGCATATATGAATTAAATTAAACAACATATCTGGATAGCTGGTGTTTTAGCAATAATACCTATTAAGATCTTAAGTCTTAACTAATCAAAAGTAGCACATAACACAAGACTGTCCCTGAAGGTGCAAGCCTGAACGTGAATGGTTTTATAGCAGTATGGGAAACACATGTTAACCGGAATATGAGCACCTGAAGAACACTGCACAAACTTTAAAAATCAAGAAACATGGATTGAAATTCCTAACAGTTAGTACTATCCTCTCCATGCTTGCCATTGTTTATGATTCTTCTTAGATTCGTATACTCTTACCTTATCTTCTCACCTCTAGTTTTAATTTTGTTCATGCCATTGCTTTCCATGGGAAAAGAACCTAAAACAGTTACAAATTACACTCAGTGAGGAAAATCCCTTTCTTAATATTCTTAGGTGACTAAACCAAGATGGTTACTAGCACAAGTTTATTTCAGTCCATTGACTTTATCTATCTCGTTTTGCACTCTCTTAATATGTATTCACCCTTTAGGTCACCCAACAATCTACAAAGAAAATATCTGTTTCCCTCTAAGATTCCTATTTTATATGACAACAAGCTTGAAGCACTGCCAAGTTCTCATCTTGATTACTGTGAAGAAAATAAAATTAACCAAGGTAACAATCAGGAAATTATAAGTTGATAACTGCATCTGTCAATTAAATATATTGTGAGTTTGTTACCAATTCAAAAGCCAAGGCAAACCACTATGAAACTCTCTTAAAAGATGCCTAAACAAGGAAAAAAGCGATTGGCTTTATTCTAACCCCAAAAATTGCGTCGTTAAACCAATAAAAATCTTCTGGCTAACCTAGCCTCCTCCGTTGCTCAGAACAGTCTAAATTGCAACTTTGATGTTGAACTGACAGTTTTAGAATCATAAAATGACACCAGAAGTTTCCTGTTCTCTTCAGATACCAACTAACATCTTTCGACCCTTTCCATATGTTCAAAAGAAAAAAGAGTGAATGACAGTTAGTTCAGTTTTTCAATTAAAACATCAGAAACCACTTTAATCTCCCAAATTCCGCATCAACCTTTCTTGGAAGTCTATGGCATTGATTAAACTGTGAAAGCTAAAATTTCAAGCCATTCTTATCCGAATTCCTCTTCCAAACACTCCAAAGTGAAAAACATCATTTCAAACAAACTAATAAAAAAATTCAACATTCAGAGATAAAACTCACTTTCACATTCATACCCATAAATAAACTAAAACACATCTTTCAGCCACAATGAAAAATGGTGTAATTTTGAAAAAATTTCCAAATTCCACCTTCACGCAATGCCCAATATGAACCTCAAATCCAGTGCAACTAAATTCGTCCAACTTTACCTTCCCGAACCGCCTAAATCAACCACATGCTTTCTCTTGCCATTTCTTACCATTAAAATAAACATCTGACTAAAATATAAAACAAAGAAATATAAATTTGCGACATGGGAAATGTGAAATTAAAAGAATTAAACTGAACTACTTTTCATATTGATGATTGATCAATAAACCCACAAAATGTGTACAAAAATATAGCTACCTAAAAACAATTAAGCAAAGAATCTACAAGTGCAATTAGATTTCTTTCAAACATGAAGACATCAAAAGAAATTCATTAAAATTCATGAAGCGTCAAATTCTAAACCATAAAGAACATTAGCATACTTCTCAATCGGATACCCTTTCCCAAAATACCTTTTCTTGACCTCCAACCACGCGTCCAAAGTCAGCAAGCTATCGGAACCGGCCTGATGACTCTTCCCAATAGCGCGCTTCACCTCCAGTGCTTTAGACGCACGGTCGAGCCCTCCGTATAATCCAGCGCAGAACCTCATCAAGTGTTTGACGTCGTAGACTCTGTCTCCAAAGAACAAGCAAACGAGGTTCAAGAACTCAGTAAGTTGGTCTGGTAATAGCTCGCCCGTTAAGCATTTCACGAGGTATCCGAAATCGTACGCGCAGTGGAAAGTTACCCACGTAACGGTGTCGTTTAAGACGAGTCCCGATGACATCATCAGTTCCGCGAACCGGACCAAGTGGATCCCAAATTCCCGGGTCTTTTCGAAATCTATGCCTTGACGACGGAGAAGCTCGACGGAATCGTGTGCATGGGCATCATTCGCGGCATCGAAATCTTTGAAATTGAATTCCCAAATGAACTGGTTTTCGGTGCCGAGATCTGGTAAATTTCCGTCACCGTCCGATAAAGTGAGGCCGAGTTGGATCAGCTTGAGTAAATCGACGTTGTCTTTGAGGCTTCTATAATGCGCCGTGGCGTCACCTGGCCTTACGTATTGGCCGCCGGAGGGGGAAGTCAGTCTGACGACAATGCCTGGGAACTCCGTGTCCATGGAAATTATCGGAAAGCCGTCGATTATGGATCTGATTAATTCAAATTCGGACTCCAGATTGTCGGACCAAACGGATCGGATCACGACCGACTCTCGTGGAGGAGGTGGTTCATCATTCATTTTGTTCGATCTTTTTCAAGGAAATCCTTCGCAGTTTCAATTAAGAGAACAAGATGTTCCTCTTCTTTTCCTTTTCTTGGAATTTATAAAATCTGATTTTGATATATATATTTTTTTTAATTCAGGCTTTAGGGCTTGATTTTTGGTGAAAGACCGAAAGGAAAAAAAAAAAAAAAACGTGAGGGGGAGAGGTATTTGAATTTTGAAGGAAGGCGGTTTATTTATTGTATTGTTTAAGTTCATTATAAATAAACGAGTGCTATTAGAGTTTCTTTAAAGTTATTATATATAATAATATTTTTATTAAATACATCAAAAATGATAAATAAAATTATTAATTTTTATATTTAATATAATATCTTTACTATAAATAATATATTAATTAATTTTAAAGAGTGTCTGAAGGATACTCGTTAATAAAATCCTAAATTAATTAATTAAGGTGTAGGAGTATTTACTTTGGGAGGAATTTTTTTATTTTTTATTTTTTGTTGACTGCAATGACGGATTTTGACATTTGATTTTGAGAAAATAAATTAAACTTAAAATTTTTATTTAAGGTATTTTCTAAAATTTTCCTAATATAAAAGATATATGCAAATAATATACTAATAAAAAATAAAAATCTCATAAAATATATTAATTTATGAAAAGGGATCCATTTACATTAGTGTAAAACTAAATTAGTTTTACACGCTTCCATAACTTTTGATACGATTTATATTTGTTTAATCCGACCGTCGTATTTTATATTCTATTCACCAGATCATGCACATCGAGTTTCGAGTAAATTAAAAATATATAACTATTTGTACTATGTAAAAAAACTTTCAACCGTTAAATATATATTGAAAAAGACAATCTTCTCGATCGATATGATATAGATATCGAATCGATTCGATTCGAAACTTTACATGCACGGCAAATACAATTATATTGTTAAATCTAACGGTCGATTTGTTAAAATATAAATATTATAAAAAGTTACGGAAGTGTTTAAAACTAATTTAGTCTTACACTAATGTAATAAAATCCCTCTTCTTAATTTATAAATCTATTATCATTTTCATTTTCATAATAAAATCTTAGTAAGCGAATAAAAAAAAATTCATAAGCGGCTAAAGACAAATCAATTTATATAACATTATAACAAAAATTAAGAAAAAATTATCTCGAATTTTTAACAAAACACAAAATTTTAAAATTATTCATATAAAGACAAGAATATATGTAAATATATTTTTAAAAAACTCTTAACAATTTTAGCTTCGTAACGACAGTTGACAAACGATAACTCAAATGGTTAAACGAAACATATTGAAAACGATCACAAAAATATAAAATAAATTAAAATATTTAAGAAGAAAAATTATGTCAGAAACCTAAAAAATAATTTTCTTAATTTTATATGATTGTGAAGACTAACAAGTGCACTCGAGCCTTTGACTCAGTTGGTTGATACATACTCTTCATGCTAAAAGAGCAAGTTCGATTCCCCTTCCCCAAATTATAAAATAAAATAAAAAATAAAAAAACTAACAAGTGAAAATCAGCTTCATTCCAACAAAAAAACGTTTCATAAGAAAAAAAAAAACAACCCACCATTTCACATGAAACATCAGTACTGAAGTGACCGACAACACAACATCAATATAACACAGCTAGAATATTTTCTACAATAATCTTCTTGGCTTTCATTTCTTCTCCCCTTTTGTTTGGTTCAGTAAGATTAACAACATGCATGAAAAACTTCTACACCAAAACAATAATGCATAAAACCTTAAGCAAAATGTATCCATCCTCCATTTGGACTTCTTCTCATTTCTAAGTATGGCAGCCACACATAATACACAAGATCAAAGTAGCAGGCTGAATTGTTCGATCTGTCAGCAGTGGCAGGCCTTGATCAAAGCAACCCAAGCTGTTTTAACAGCACAAGTATAACAATTCCTGTATTCCACCCTTTTTCATCTTGGGAGAGAGAAAAAAATAATTTTGTTCTTTTTGGTACTGGAACAAAGAGGAACAAAGAGATCAAAGAACAAGAAAATTCTGAAATGCTGCTGGAAATAATAATAATAATAAAAAAATAAAAAAAAGGTAGAATAATCAAAAGGGTATTCTTAAATCTTAATATTTTACACACGGATAAAATCCCATTAATCAAACAGCATCCCTTCAACAGAGTTCTGATAAAGAAGATGAAGGCCAAGGAAAAGTAACTGGAGATGCTTTTTGGGGCATTCCTCTCAGTATGTTCTTAAATTAAACAGGATCAACAAGCATTACAAACTATATTATTGCATACCACAAATGCAATTAGATCCAGGGTATCTATATGACCTTGAGAGCTAGAAGTAGGTACCCTCAGGAGGTTGGACCAACTTTCGGCTATGTGGGGTTGCCATCTCCTTTTTCAGCTGTGTCAGTATATCCTCCATGGTATATTCCCTCTGCCAATTTGCAAGAAGCCCAAACTTCTTTGGTTCCACCTATTGCCAATGGATACGATCAAAATTCTTGTCACTAGGTTTTCTGTCATCAAACTGATAACAATATAAAAAAAATACAGGTGCACAAATCAGAATGCCCTGGATAGTTAAATTACTTTCAAAATTATGAGTATCCAAGTTCTATGTTGCTCCGACTCATCATTTTTCTTGAAATATCCGTTTCCGAAGCATATCCGGACATGGGTATAAAGATATGATCCTCCAAAGACCCTCCAAATACATGAAAATCTTAGAAAAAATTGAACATACCCGTGTCGGACCCATACCCGTGTCCGACACTCACCCCCGAGACCGAGTCACATAATCCAAGTTCCATATCTACACAGAAAAGAGAGGGAGGGGGGGTTTACACTTTACACAATAGAACATACCAGATGGAACCGCTTTCAAACCAGTGAATAGTTAAAATAACCAATCAATGAAAAGCAGCTTAAAATTAACCAACAAATATGGAATAAAATATAAAATAAACAGATCATTGCACCACAAATGAATGTAAGATTATTAGCATACCACTCCAGTTTCATGGTTAACACAAGACATGTTGATCCTTGAATGAAAACGGACACTTGGTGGCTTCTCTGGATAATCTTTATCACAGAACAGCTTCAGCTGATAGATTCTACCTTCATGTACAGTCTGACAACAGGAAAATAGAAATCAAAACAAAGAAAGAAACAGAAATGCATGTAACAAATGATAGTTTTCAAAATCCCCCAGCAAAACCCATTGTTCACTTCAAAAGCAAGGAGAGTAGGGAAATCCCAAAGACAATCACCAGTATACCACAATGCTAATTATTGGTGAAAAGAATTATGAGCAACAATACGATAATAGCAAATCCCATATATATCAGCCAGATCTTTTAGCCCCTTGGCTTAATAACCAAAACAAAAAACTGAGAACAAGCTTTAAGTTCTCTGATTTTGTCAAAAGCTGGGTTTAATACTCAATGCTTCAGAAGGTTCACATATGATTGTCCATACAAAAACAAAGTTTCATCTAAACGAACAACATCAAAATATATAATATGTTGACTGAAAAATAAGCAATTACATTGTGAGGACCAATAATGGTGCCAGTCCAAGAGCGCATGTAAATATCATCTCCATCATCCATTCCATAGCTGACAGTGCCATCTCCAATACCTTTTTCTCCGCGCTCAAGCTCCTCCAGCAATTTGAAGTTCCGAGGCACTGCAAAAAGAACTTATATTACTCAATAAAACTCATGATCTGTTATACTAATAACATAAGAAGTCCTAGCATTGGGCTTAATGCCAAAGAATTTCTGTCTCCAAAGTAGGTTGAGAAAGGTAATTAATTTGAGTGACATAAGACCTCTTCCATTTCAATCATGTAACCATGATACCAATCCCATTGCCTAAGCATAATCATATTACACCTGCCATAGATTAATTATTTGTCTCAGTTATCAACATCATGGATTAGGCAACTCCAAAGCTTCTTGTATATCAGATTATATCAGCACAAGCTTGTACTAGTTTCATTTTATTCTAACTAAACTTATTACAAAATAGTGACAACAATCCCTAGAGATTCAATGGTAATGACACTTAGAGGTAAACATATTTATGGCACCATATAAATAAGCAAAAACATTTACCACAACGTACTCATCTTTCGACCTAAATTAATCTAACTTCTTAATTGTTTCTAAGCCATTATACAAAACATCCTAGTCTCCAGTTATTACAATCTCCTGGCTCAAGGTTCATATTAAACCTCTATAGAAGTTTGACTGACCATGTAGCATACAAGGGAAAAAGAAGTGGCAAATGGCAATGATAATGACAAGAATGACTTGTCTCTAATGTATTAATTTTTAAAGGACTCCAAAAAGCGCATGCACCAATAAGTGAGTAGTTATAAAAAGTTATGAATAAACAGATATGTTTAGTCCTCCAATATGGTAACTGTTCAAATAAGGTACAGATTACAACTCTTACAAGCCTAACTCAGGAACAATTTTATACACCAAAAGAACTTCATAATAATCAATGCCTATATTGTGTACTTGTAAAAGAAAAAAAGTACCAAATACACAGAAATATGCACTTCCATTTTCTTTGATTCAAAATTTAAGGTGCAAAACAAATTCAAACAAGTACTAGAGCACAAACTTCAACAAACATTCATATGAAACTTCAGATGGCAGTATTCAGTATTCACTAGACATTTCGAATTTGTTAAATATAAGGCTAGTCAGCAAAAAAATATATAATTTTAATATAATTATTAATAAACCATAACAGAATATTCATCATGAAACTAAAAGATCATAAGATAGCCATAACAACATACTTTAAATTGCTAAATAGATACTCAAGCTAGGCAAAAAGATTCATATTTTACATCGAATATAACAGCAATGAAACCAACCCGAGAACAAATATAAAAATTAACGGCAACCCAAAACTTTAAATAAATAATAAAGCCATAGAACAATAGAAAAATAGAGGGAACCCTTCAATTTCTTATATTAATCCATATAAATTGACCAAACCCATAATAATAACTGATATATATGGGAGAAACGATAAACAACAAAATCAATGAAACCCATGATTGGAATCTACGAATGATTAATAAAAACGCAAGATCAAGTCGGGAAACAAAGGGGCATAAAAAGCAGAGAAAAGAAGGGAGAAAGGGATCGAAGGGCTAACCCACGACACTCGATCCTCCTGAGCCAAGCGTCATGGGTGGTTCCCTCGAGGGTTGTGTTTGATGGGTTTGGAGAGATCTGATCGATGAGAGAGAGAAAGAGAAAGATATTTGTGAGAGGGAGAGACGAGTCAGAGTAGAGAATATGGTGAAAGAAAGGCGACGGACGGCAAAGCTTGGGATGGGAAGAATAAAGGGTTAATTTGAAAAACATGTCCGTCATTTTATTTTTAAATAGTTTAATATATTATAATTATTTTAAAAATAAAAATAAAAATATTAAAAGTTATTGTAGAGATAAAATCCTTAATAATAATAAAAAAAATTATTTTTTTTTTATTAAGAAAATATTATTTTTTAAAAAATTTAATTGAAAATAAATTTAAAAAATAAAATATTTAAATATTTATTTTTTAAAAATTTTAAAAAATAAAAAATTTAATTTTTATTATTTTTAATTTTTAATTAAAAACAATAAACTAAAAAATAAAAATATTTAAATATTTATTTTTTAAAATTAAAAAATAAAAGAAAAAAAGATTTTTTTTTTATTAAGAGCAATTTTATCTTTACAATATTCTTCTTAACAATTTTTAACCTTTTCATTTCTTTTTTTAAATAATTCTAAAATATTAGACTATTTAAAAATAAAATGACTATTGAAGGTATGTTTTTCAAATTAACCCAAGAATAAAGGCAACATTTTCTTTCCAAATTTCTAATCTACACTTAATCCAAATACTATCTTATTAATTCATTCAAGAGATTGCCGTAAATTTTTTCGAATTCGTAATTTTTAGAAATATTTCTAACATGCATGTTATCTATAAAATATTTTTGATTTTTTTATTATTAAATGATAAAATTATAAAATTTTGATATATATTATATTTATTGCTAGTAATAGTGAATTGTATTTTTTTTCTCGATCAAAAAGAAAATTAAAAAACCAAAAAAGGAAAATAAAAATGAGTGAAAATATAATCTATACTATTAATAAAATGGTTGACTGAGTTTAATATCAATAGTTAAGTAATATAAACTCAATTGATGAAATGATATAAAATATGAATTATAATTATAATAAATTTATAAAATAAAAGATAAAAATATTATTTAGTATAAAATTTAAATATTTTAATTAATTTTATTTTTTTAGATATTCGCACATGAAAAAATTTATTCACTACTTTTTATAATAAGATAACTTTTTTCTTTTTTTTAGTGGATGTGCCAAAATTTAATATACTACTAATGGTAGAGATGACAATGGAGCAAGGCGGGGGCGGGGATTGTTTTATTCACCTTTGCCCCACTCTTACTCTTGCATGGATGTTGAAAACATCCATCTTCATGGATGTCGGTTACATCTATAATCGCTCCACGGTGCTCCACTCCGCTATACCATAATTTTTATTAATTATTTTTAACTTAATATTGTAAAAAATTATATTATAATTTATACATGAACATAATTTTAGTATATAAAATTCTTTAATATATATATAATATACATATATATACTAAAAATATATATATATATATGGTTTTAGTATATATATATATATAATATATATACTAAAAATATAAGAAAAAATATAAAATATTTTAAGGGGTAAGATAGTAATTTCAAAAAGCGAGGCGGAGCGGAATAAGCATTTACTAAAATCACCCTGCCCCCGCTTTTCAAAAAAAAAAAACCCTCTCCATTCGAAACGGATCGGTGCAAAATCTATCGATCGGATCGGATTTTGCCATCCCTTAAAGTAGTGAAATGGTATTTGATAAAACATGATTTTCATCCTATAGGTGTGCTTAATTGGCTTTTGTTAAATGAATTTGGGCTTTTCAATTTGAGAAAACTTGACTAATAAGTAATTATCTTTTTACAGTTTTAGATATATATATTTAACACATTCTCAGTATATAATATATAGTTTATACATTATTGATGAATGAGATTGTATCAACTCATTAATGAATAAATTTAAAATTTTAAAAGTCTTTTGACATAAATATCATAAATTTTTATACTGGATATTTTCTGAATTTTGAGTATTTATTTTTCAAAGATTTTTAAAATTTGAAGTTTATTCATTAATGCCGTAGTAATATCTCGTTTAGTGGTAACTTTAACTTATAGAATAATAGAGTAAAATTCATTGACAATCACGATTTTTTAGTAATGTTTTATTTTCATTCACAATCTTTTAAAATTTTTATTTATTTATCTATAATTTGTTAAAAAAATTAGCATTCATTCATCCATTAATTAAAATAAAAAAATAACCAAAATATTGATGTAAACATCAATTATCACGTCTAGAGCTGCTCATGGGCCGGGCCGTGGCCCGGTTTTTTTATTTTCTCTGCCCAGGCCCGGCCCTGGGTCGGCCCGGCCCGCCCGTTTAGGCCCGAAATATTGTTCATTGGAATAAAAAAATATTTTTTTTATTCTTTTTTATAATTAAAATTAAATAAAATATTATTATTATAATAAAAATTACTGTTCCGGACCGAGCCAGTCCGGAACACAAATAATCCTGTCCAGGCCCGACCCAATACGGGCCGGGCCTGCCGGGCCGGGCGGGTTGCCCGGCCCGTGAGCAGGTCTAATCACGTCACATGGTCTCATGCACTCTTAGCAAGGCCCATCAAAAA
The DNA here is from genome assembly GCA_030761205.1 of Fremontodendron californicum. NCBI lineage: Eukaryota > Viridiplantae > Streptophyta > Magnoliopsida > Malvales > Malvaceae > Fremontodendron > Fremontodendron californicum. Next base: position 34,587,265 of record JAULJL010000005.1, read on the forward strand.
ACAATCAGCTCAAGGTGGGTAATTGACTTTTATTTTATTTTTTTTCAAAAAATAATATTTTATGTTACATATACTATATATAATACATTAATTTTTGTTGGAATAAATTTATTTCTATAAGAAAAGAAGTGTAAAGATTTTGAAGAAAAAATAGAGAAGGTGAATTTATTTAATAATTTGAAGAAATTGAAATAATTGGATGTAAAGATCAATTTTGAAGGCATCAGACCATATAATTTTGAAAAAAAAAAATGTTATGTATACTCCATAGTTGGAATAAAATATATTTTATATAAAAAACTGAAAAGATTGGGGAAAATAACAGAATAAGTGAGTTTCCTTAATAATTCGAAGAAATTCAAATAATTTAATGTAAAATTTGATGTTGAAGAAATTGGTTGTTAAATCAAGATCAAATCTTGAAGAAATAAGTTTTATTCTAACAAAATAAATTGTGTTATATATGGATTATATGTTAGATAATTTTTTTTTTTTTTTAAAAGTCAATTGGCTCACATTAAGCTGATTATTTTTTATGGTCTTGTTATGTGTGCATCAGATCATGTGGTGTAAAAATTGGTGCTTTAGTTAACAATTTTTGTTACTTTTGATCAATAATAAATGAATAGTGAAATATTTAGAAAGGTGGATGGTAAACATAATTTTAAAAAGATATGAATAAAAATAAAATATTAACAAAAAAAATAGTAAATCATTTATGAATTTGACTCAGAAGTATATATACACTAACCGCGCATCAACTTCTTCTAGAAATTTACCATAAGGCAGAATTTGGCACAAAGTCAATGTTATTTCATAATAATATATCTTTCGACTTTTGAATAAATCTGTTGATAAAATGTTTACCATTTGGCAGATTTTCTGCTGTGAATTTGAACTATTTGGCAATTGGCATCAAATGTATAGATAATGAAAAGAAGAAGAAAAAAAAGCACAATGGATTAATTAGTAATCTATTCTAGAAAGTTTTCTGTCTATTTTCCTGGGAATGAAACTTGATATCTGGAATTCTGGCTGGTGTTAAGCTGATCCAAGAGGATTTCTCATTATCAGAGAAATGTTAGAAATTAACTTTGAATGATTTTTCTTGTTTAGCCAATGAAATATATTGGATAATTACAATTGTGTCAGGTAAATAGTTTGGTTGATATTTTGTTGAATCTATTGATTGTAGGTTAATTTTAAAAGTTATGGGGAATTTCGTGGTGGGTATCCTTTTAGTATGCAGGCTGGCTGGCTGTTTGCTGAAGCAAAAAGAAAGCAATAGGTTAACTTATATTTTACCATCATCTTCCCATTTTCATTTGTTTTAATCTAACTGATGTTGAGAATTTCATGTGGCCTTTCGCCAGTAAAAAGTTTTGCCATTTTTGTCACTTCATGTGCTTACTGCTCATACAAGGTAGGGTTTTTCATGTTAGTCTTACACATTGGATTCAACTGTTTGCTTGGGCTTAGCATTCAATCTCTTTCATATATATATATATATATATTGTAAAAATAGTCTCCATAAATTGGTTTTGCTGTTAAATAAAGTTATTAGTTTTTGATACATGGGAATGGGATGCATCCAAACACATGGTCAAGAATTGGGTGAGTAGCATGTTATGTTGTAGTTGATAATGATTTATTCTATTTGGAGTATTATTGTGACATAGAGGATGAATATTTTGAATAAAGAACATTAATAGGTTTGATCATGGATGAAAAAGTGAGATTGGTTTTATCGAGAATCGAAGGTCTGTCTGGTTTGATATGGTGTATAGAATCGGAAGTTTATTGAATCGGTAAAAATCAATAAAAAATCGGTTTTAGTTTTTTTTATTATATTTTTTTTGTAAGTGATGAGATTTGAACCTTTAACCTCTTAATTTTATATTAAAAATTATATCATTAAGCTAAATACATATTTTTATTAATTATTTATTGTATTTATTTCTTATTCACTACAAGAGGACGTCGATTTACCGATGGAATATTTCCGTCGGTAAAACAACTATTACCGACCGAATTCTGATTATTACCAATGGAATTTCGTCGGTAATGTTTTGGCCTATTACCGACGGAATTTTTCAACATTTTTGACGAAAAAAGAATATTACCAACGGAATATTAGCGACAGATTCATTTCGTCGGTATTTTCGGTGGGTAAAAGTTTGGCACGAACGACCTAGATTCCCGCCAAATTTTCACCGACAGAATTACGATCATTACCGACAGAATTTCCGTCGGTGAAAACAACACAAAGTTTTCAAATTTAAATTAATAAATAATAAAAATTAAAAAGCCAATAGTCCAAAATCTATTACCGATGGATTTTTCGTCGGTAATAAGGAATTTCATCGGTAATACTTTTTGACCATTCACATTTTTTACCGACGGAATTTTGTTTTTACGTACGGAAAATCCGTCGGTAATAGTTTTTTCTTAGTTTTTTATAAATAATAAATGCAAATTTATTAAAAATTTAATTAAGGTTTTAAAGTGAACGGTCATAAAGTATTACCGACGAAATTTCCGTCGGTAATACTTGATTTCCATCGGTGCAAGGTTATTCCGTCGTTGATATATCACCGACGAAAAAAAACTGACACCGACGGACGAAATTTGAAATCCCGCCCAAAGTATTACCGACGGAATTTCCGTCGGTAATACCTACGTTTCATCTGATGGAGACTCAATTAAGAGTTGTAAACCCAAGTGCAGGTTATGTTCAAGTAATAAATTCTCGGGTGTCCGAGGTCGAACCACAGGGAAGCGTATTAGTAAGTATAAGTTTATAAATATATAAGAAAAAGAAAGTAAAAAAAATATTAGGGAATCAACAACAAAACAAGATAAACAAGATATTAGAGAACAAAATAAACAAAATAACATAAAAGAAATTAAACAAGATATAAAAACAATAAGAAAAGATGTTGAGGTTAGAGAATCCACTCTTGGTGTTATGCTAAGATTAATCTTGTTTTATTACACAATTGAAATTCACACATAAGGGAGATTCCAATCGGAAGGTTTAGCAATTCAGTCCAAATTGTCCAACGTCCATAGCATATGATATTATGTTCATTTGGTGTCCTCAAAACTCACAAAAAGAGTCCAAGCATTCCTTATGCCAAGGTATATGTCTACAACAAATCAAGGTTATGAAACCAAGCATTTACTGTGCCATTTTCATTGTCAATAATGAATCAAGATCCCTACTTTGCAAGTATGATTTTAAACCAAAAGAAAATATTATCTATACTAGTGTTTATAAATGATGATTCATTTTAGCTCATGTTTAAGAGACTAACCTTAGCATTTACCAAAAGCTTCACCTCATCACCTCAACAATATGATTAGCAACACATACTAGATATGTATGAAATGAAAAGAAATGTAAGAAGCATAAGTAAATAAAGAAAAAGAAAACTAGAGAAAGGAAAGAAAAAGAAAACTTAGAGAATTTTATTACAATGGCTAATATCCTACCAATGTATAATATATCCTAATACTCATCCAAGGCCCTCTATTTATACACATTTTGGAGAGCTAAATGACAAGAGACAAGCTTTATAAATTTCAAAGGTAGGTATAATAGGTGGGTGCATTTTTCTAACAATTTTCGTCATGTTGTATGACAATTCTGATCAGCCAGCTTGATGGTCGATTTTGTCAATGTTGGAGGCTCGATCTGATCAAATGATCTTCTAGAAAAATATGCCCCTATCAGTTACTGATCCATAGCCGTTGGAATCAGATCATTTGCTCATGTGGATCGGAAGATATGGTCAAAATACCAAAACGGTGCAGAACAGACGTCATTGCACATCAGCCAACTTGATGGTTGATTTCGGTAGGGAAAACGACTCCGTTTCAAGAAGTGTAAAACATGAAAAAGATAGATATGCCTCTTAACTTTGCACTGTCAAAATTTCAGCCTTAATGCTTCGGTGAAACTCCAGATATAGCTGATATGGCAAAAGGTGTCGGAACTGGAACTGAATTGGATTTGCCCTTAATTCTTGATTTAACCTAGTAATCTGAAATCACTCAAAGAAACTCATGAAAAACACCAAATTACATAAAAATATAAAAGATCATAAACACAAGTAGACTAAGCAATAATAACTCGTATTTGACACAAAACAATAATAAAACATAACTAAAAACTATATAATTATACGAGTTATCACACCCCCACACTTAGATTGTTGCTAGTCCCTAGCAACGACTCAATAAAAATAAAATAAGAAAATCTAATCTAATCCATTTTCGTAGGAACTCACGGTGGCACTTAGCATGTGACACAAGCCTTTAAACCCCTAGGTGTCCCTAGTGGACGAGTTTAGTCTCGTGAGGGTTTGCTAGAACGATACCCACAAACATTGAAAAAATATAAGTAAACTACATACACTAAAAATATTTACTCCTAATCCTTTCAATATAAATTAGAGACAATTTTTGAACAAGTCTTATAAACTAATCAATAGCTCAAAGAATTTCACAAAAATTCATGCTTGAATGTAAATAAATGAGTTAAGCCAATATTAACATAACATATTTCAATCAAAATAGTGCATATTCAACTTAATCTCAACTTCTCACTATACTCTCATGATTTTCACTCTTTAAAGTAGTGGTAAAGTGTTTACACTCAATCAATCTCATGAAAACAGTTCTACCATATGCTTGCTTGTCCACCTATTCTCCACGATTTAGATCATACAACTTCATAAATCAAGAGGTCTTTTTTCAAGGTTGTAATGGGGCCAAAGGGTTATAATGTAGTTAAAGAACAAAAGGATAAAGATATCACAAAGGTTCCAAAGAGTTCATAGAGTTTAGAGACATAATAAGATCATACAAATAAATTTCTCAAAACTCTTTACAAGTACATAGTAACATAGGCTAAATATTCATGTTGAGCCTTTGCTTCATTCTAACCAACTTTGTAACATCTTTTTCTTTACTTTAACTAGAAGTTCAAGAGAATATATATATTTTTTTTAATATGGAAATGTATTTGACAATGATCCCTTTCTTTTTCTCTTGACTTTTGCCTCTCTCCTCCCCCACACTTATCTTTCGTTCTAACCCAAATTTTCAAAAAGTATCCCTTGTTTTTGCAATATGTCTCAAAATATATAATCCATCTTTAGAACAAGGGTAAGGATATAAGTATATTTAGGCTAGGTGTAAGTTCTGGTTACCAATAAAATAGCATATTTAATGTAGGCTCAAATTGGCTCACTAGTAGGGATGTTCTCTTAGAACATTAATAATGGATGGCTGTTTGGCTCTGGTTATAATCCTAATGCCTCTATCATATTCATGTTGTCACATGTATCAATATAGTCTCAAACGGTTTAAAGCAAGTTCTAGAGAATCATGTAATCATAAGAGCACTCAAGAAAGAAATTAGATTGATTTGTATAATGCATCAATCATTATAGGCTCAAAAACTCACAAGGATGATTATACAAGTCAGATTAAGTCTAAACATGCTTCTTTCTCAATCAACATATCATATTAACATTGGCTCATAAAAAGGTTGACATCAAGCTCAATTCTCATGAAAATCTTCTCACTAATAAATCTGTTTTAGACTTATGCAATTCATATCTCATCATTGTATTAAAAAGGAACTAGAACACATTAAAAAAATAATAATAATAATAAAGACTCATAAAAAAAAATAGTAGACAAAAATAAAAGAAATCCTAAATCGTTCCCCCCACACTTAATTCTTACATTGTCCTCAATGTAAGTCTATTAACCCAAATGAAAGAATCATGTGTAAGAGAAAAGAACTAATAACATAAGAATAGGAATAACTAAGACTCAAAACAAAACAAACTCATGCAACCTAAATAATCCTAAAATACTTAACAAAAATTAACAAGTAAACATAAAAAGATTAAAATCAAACTGACAAGGTATGTCTCAAGTCTCCCTTACTCAGACCTTGTTCAGAATGAATACTTCTAAATGGCTTAAAACACATCAAAATTTTTTTTTTTAAATTTTTAAAATTAGCAAAATATGTCCCTTACCCCCTACTAAAGGTAGAATTTAGGAGATATTACCTGCAGAGGTTGCTAACCACTTATTATAACTGAGACACAACAAACAAAATGTTAGATAATGTTACAAAGACAAAGTGCAATCCACTCCTTGCTCGTCCATATCTCTTTTTCTTTTTCCGAGCGTTTGCGAAACAACCGTAGCAGATAAATACTCATAAGCTTGGAGCTTTTTGAGTAAATCTTCAATGGTTGTAGCAGAAATTATGGTTCTCCTTGCCTCCAAAAACATGAATCCATTATCCACAGCATTATCTAAGTATGAAAGCAAATTACTAAAATAACCATTAATATTAAGCAAACCAATGGGTTTCTTATTTGTGACCAAAGATGACCAAGAAGCCACGCAAGCTATTTCTTCCAATGTACCCAGACCTCCTGGTAAAGCAATGAATGCATCGGCAGAATGGTACATGATTGTTATCCGTTCAGGGATACTCCAGACTTGTATTTCCTTACCCACGGTAGGTCCACAAAAATCTGTGAATAGTTTTGGCACGATTCCTAGAACTGGACTTCCTCCGGCGTGTGATGCTGTAGCGACTGCTCCCATTAAACCCGTACTACCGCCTCCATAAATCAACTGGATCTTTTGTTGGGCAAGTATTACTCCAACTCTTATGGCTTCATCAGCGAATATGTTATTTTTCCCTGGATAAGCACCTCCAAAGACACAAATTTTTTTAATGCACTGGGACGAAGTACTTTCCATTTTTTTTTCAAGTGCCTGAAAGAGAATGAGTACATGGTGTAATATATAGAGGACTGAGTAATGAATCAGTCAAGAGTAATAATGTCGCCGAAAGTGTATTTGACCTATCAGAAGAAAATGTTAACCTAACAAAAGATTTTTGCGTGATTTCAGGAAGAAAATCAAAAAGAGAAGAAAAATCAACCGTAAAAGACCAATGCAAAAAAAAAAACGAGAATAATTACACAAATCTAACAACACGTAAATTAAACCGAAATGAAGTTATTGCAAATCAAACCAAAAGTTGAGAAGTCATTTATTGTAGTTGTGATTGTGGCTCACATCTTCCTCTGGTTTTACGTCCAGAAACGGCTTAAACACCTTCTATGAGTCGAGGATATGCTTCCCATCCAGTTTTCTTACAAACTGGCAAACAGGGTCTTTTAACATCAGATTCCCAAGATGTTGCCATTCCCTTTGGAATTGCGGCCATAAATCAAGAATTTCTCTTTGTACGTCTCCACTAGGATGCGTCTCAAGAGAAAGTTGGATATTACCCAAATTCTCCTTACTCAGTCCATCCTTAATGAATTCAATTTTATCATCTCGATTAGAGGACGGAATCCCAATAGAACGACATTTACCGTTACACGTCCATCGTGCACATTTGTGGCAATTTGAACTCATGCGCTTTGCTCGTCGCTTCTTTGCAAAAGTGCTTCTACCTGTACCTGGTAAATGCAAAACAGGAAGATATTCATCTTCACGTACCTTGGCTTCAATTATCCAACGTATGTCTTCAGGAATCCCTTTGTGCATAAGCATTCTTAATCTTTCAAATCGAACTTGGTAAAGCTTCAGTAAAATATTCCGAGGAAAAGGAGGAAATCGTTTCTGCAATCTTGTGAGAATATCATCCATCTTGAAAAAAAATGAAAAAGAAATTGAAAGAGAAATTTATATACAATATCAGTTTTGTGGATAGCTGATGGAACCGACTTAAATAATCACGGAGTACCGTTATCCGCCATTTAACCGGGGTTAAAAAAAATTAAAAATTATATTTACATCTAGTTATTTTCAAAACAAGGATCAGAAAGAAAAACAACCTCTTCTTGAGTAACATGATTTTCCAAAAAGAGTTTGAGTCTTTGTCCATTTACCTTGAATACGTTACCATTTCTAGGATTCTCAATGTCAGCTGCTCCATAATGATACACATGCTTAACCACAAATGGGCCAGTCCATCTTGATCTCAACTTACCAGAAAATACGTGAAATTTATATACCAAAGACTTGCAAAAATTATATGCATCTTTGAATAAAGTTGGCCAGTAAAATCCACACTGTCAAGTTTTTGCAGAAGTTTTCTTTGATGAAAAATGACCACCACATGCCTCGGAATGACAAAACTTAATTACACTACTTACCTCATTGTCGGGAATGCATCTTCGAAAAATCTGATCAGGACAATATTTGAACAAGTAAGGGTCATCCCAATAGAACTTCTTTACCTCATTCGGAAACTTCCTTTTATCTTGGGGGCTCCATTGAGAAGGAATTTTTCCCAAAAAGGAATATTTTAGCTCGGATGGCAATGGTTTTAAATCCAGCTTGGGTGGTTCAATAGTTGATGGTACAGTGACATTTGTGAGTGATGGAAGTTCCTCAAACTTTTGTTTCCAACAATGCTTATCCTGAAAAGAATTTAACAAAGAATCAGTGTGTGAAATTTCTGAAGCATTATCAAACTCACATTCAATTAAATAAGCTTCTAAAGGATCATGGAATGTGGTAGTGGTGAGATGTTCATGAACAAGTTCTTCAATGAAATCCACTTCATGTACTTCTGAATCATCACCAGGTTGCTTGCAAATGTTGAACACATTTAATTCTAAAGTCATATTTCCAAAAGAAATGTTCAACATACCATTCCTGCAATTTATCAGAGCATTAGAAGTTGCAAGAAATGGACGGCCTAATATAACAGGAATTTGAACATTTGGATTTGAAACAGGATGTGTGTCCAAAACAATAAAATCAACAGGGAAGTAAAAATTATCAATTTGAACCAAAACATCTTCAACTATCCCTCGAGGAATTTTTACAGAACGATCAGCTAGTTGAAGTGTAACAGGTGTTTCCTTGAGTTCACCTAAACCTAACTGTTGATAAACAGAAAAAGGCAAAAGATTAACACTAGCACCAAGATCAAGCAATGCACGTTCTATTCTAGTGTTTCCAATGATGCATGAGATTGTTGGACATCCAGGATCTTTGAATTTTGGTGGAGTAAGGTGCTGAATGATTGAGCTCACACTTTCCGTCAGAAATGCTTTCTTTTGTACATTATGTTTCCTTTTAACTGTGCACATGTCCTTCAAAAATTTAGCATAAGATGGAACTTGTTTGATTGCATCCAATAAAGGAATGTTAATCTTAACTTGTTTGAAAAGTTCATAAATTTCTGCATTTTGATTCAAATTCTTTATTGTTTGCAACCTTTGAGGAAAAGGAGCAGGATGCATACCTTTTTCTTTGTCCAAATTTTCAAGAAGTTCAGACTTACCATCATCCTTACCATTACTTTTCGGAGGGGAAGGAGGATCTTGGTCTTTTGATGGAATCTTTTTGTCAATTGCCTTTCCACTTCGAAGAGTTGTGATAGAACTGGCATTTTCCTGTTGAGTTTCATTGGAGCAAGAAACAAGACATTGAGTAGAAGGGTTAGGCTGAGGTTGAGCAGGAAACTTACCTTTTTCTTGAGTGCGTAATGAAGCTTTCAATGTGGACAAGGTGTTTTTGATCTCATTGATGTCCTGTGAAGTTTGGTTATTCACATTTGCTTGTGTTTGCATGAATGCTTGCAATGTCTCTTCCAAGGTTTGTACACGTGAAGGTTGATAGGAAAATGTGTTGCCCGGCTTTTGAGATTGTGGTACCTGAACATGATTATTATTCTGCCAACTGAAGTTGGGATGATTTCTCCATTCAGGGTTATACGTTTCAGAGTAAGGAGAAGGAAAAGGCTTTTTAAATGTGTTTATGGAATTTACTTGATCATGCAACGCTTCTTTAAGAATGGGAATGTTTGGACATTCAGAAGTGGGGTGTCCCATGATTTCACAAATTCCACAACTTTCATCATTTTTAACCGTTTTGACTTCTTTTACTTCTCTAAGTTCCATGGCTTCAATCTTTCTAGCCAAATTAGCTACTTTAGCTTTTATCTCATCTTCTTGACTAAAATGATATTTACCTCTGTTAGAAAAAAGATTAGATCTATTGGAACTTTCAGAGGAATTATCTGTGTGCCAGGCTTGAGAGTTATCTGCCAAATGGTCTAGGTAGTCAAAGGCTTCTTCAGGTTCTTTTTCTAGAAACTCACCGTTACACATTGTTTCAACAAATTGTTTAGTTTCGGGAGTTAAACTTTCATAAAAGAAACTAATAAGACGCCATTTTTCAAAACCATGATGTGGACAAGAACTTAACAAATCTTTAAAACGCTCCCAGCACTGAAAAAATGCTTCATTTTGATTTTGATTGAAATTTTGAATCTGTCTTTTCAAAGCAGTAGTTTTATGTGCTGGGAAAAATTTCTTTAGAAACTCAGTTTGTAATTCTTGCCATGTGCCAATTGACCTTGGTTTTAAATTATGAAGCCAAATTTTTGCTTTATCTTTTAAAGAAAAAGGAAATAATTTTAGCTTGACAATTTCATTTGCACATTGTTGGTCATTAAAGGTGACACATACATCCTCGAAGTCTTTTAGAAACGAGTAAGCACTTTCCGATTCTAACCCATGGAAATTTGGAAGCAAAGCTATCATACCTGGTTTAAAACAAAAGTTGTTTGCATTGAGAGAAAAAATAAAACAAGAGGGTGATGAGCTTCGAGTTGGTTGCAAGTAGTCACGCATGGTGCGTACTTGTCTGTTCTCATCTTCAGCATGAACACTTTCATTGTCAGCCATGGTAGGAGTTGTATTAGAAAGATTACCTGAAAAAGTTTCACAATAAAATCTAACTAAACGACGAGATCTAAAATCACGTCGCCAAACAAGCATAAAACAAAGTTAATATACAGATTAGGCGGTATAACCAGCCAATAAAAATAAAACAAAGTTAATATACAATATAAATATAAATATATAGAAAATTAGGCGGTATAACCAGCCAATAAAAATAAATATAGGCGGTATAACCAGCCAATAAAAATAAATATACTTATAAACTTATATACTTAGTATTGCCTCCCCGGCAACGGCGCCAAAAACTTGATGGAGACTCAATTAAGAGTTGTAAACCCAAGTGCAGGTTATGTTCAAGTAATAAATTCTCGGGTGTCCGAGGTCGAACCACAGGGAAGCGTATTAGTAAGTATAAGTTTATAAATATATAAGAAAAAGAAAGTAAAAAAAAATATTAGGGAATCAACAACAAAACAAGATAAACAAGATATTAGAGAACAAAATAAACAAAATAACATAAAAGAAATTAAACAAGATATAAAAACAATAAGAAAAGATGTTGAGGTTAGAGAATCCACTCTTGGTGTTATGCTAAGATTAATCTTGTTTTATTACACAATTGAAATTCACACATAAGGGAGATTCCAATCGGAAGGTTTAGCAATTCAGTCCAAATTGTCCAACGTCCATAGCATATGATATTATGTTCATTTGGTGTCCTCAAAACTCACAAAAAGAGTCCAAGCATTCCTTATGCCAAGGTATATGTCTACAACAAATCAAGGTTATGAAACCAAGCATTTACTGTGCCATTTTCATTGTCAATAATGAATCAAGATCCCTACTTTGCAAGTATGATTTTAAACCAAAAGAAAATATTATCTATACTAGTGTTTATAAATGATGATTCATTTTAGCTCATGTTTAAGAGACTAACATTAGCATTTACCAAAAGCTTCACCTCATCACCTCAACAATATGATTAGCAACACATACTAGATATGTATGAAATGAAAAGAAATGTAAGAAGCATAAGTAAATAAAGAAAAAGAAAACTAGAGAAAGGAAAGAAAAAGAAAACTTAGAGAATTTTATTACAATGGCTAATATCCTACCAATGTATAATATATCCTAATACTCATCCAAGGCCCTCTATTTATACACATTTTGGAGAGCTAAATGACAAGAGACAAGCTTTATAAATTTCAAAGGTAGGTATAATAGGTGGGTGCATTTTTTTAACAATTTTCGTCATGTTGTATGACAATTCTGATCAGCCAGCTTGATGGTCGATTTTGTCAATGTTGGAGGCTCGATCTGATCAAATGATCTTCTAGAAAAATATGCCCCTATCAGTTACTGATCCATAGCCGTTGGAATCAGATCATTTGCTCATGTGGATCGGAAGATATGGTCAAAATACCAAAACGGTGCAGAACAGACGTCATTGCACATCAGCCAACTTGATGGTTGATTTCGGTAGGGAAAACGACTCCGTTTCAAGAAGTGTAAAACATGAAAAAGATAGATATGCCTCTTAACTTTGCACTGTCAAAATTTCAGCCTTAATGCTTCGGTGAAACTCCAGATATAGCTGATATGGCAAAAGGTGTCGGAACTGGAACTGAATTGGATTTGCCCTTAATTCTTGATTTAACCTAGTAATCTGAAATCACTCAAAGAAACTCATGAAAAACACCAAATTACATAAAAATATAAAAGATCATAAACACAAGTAGACTAAGCAATAATAACTCGTATTTGACACAAAACAATAATAAAACATAACTAAAAACTATATAATTATACGAGTTATCACCATCGGTGAAAGTTTATTCCGTCGGTGATGTTTCACCGACGGATAATGGTATTACCGATCGATATTCCGTCGGTAATAGTTTATTACCGACGGATGACATTTGAAATCCCGCCAAAAGTATTACCGACAGAATTTCAGTCGGTAATAACCATATTCTGTCGGTGAAAGTCTCGGGCATAACTTAATGCCCGAGACTTTTTTCCTCATTTTCTCTCTTTCACCCTTCGTCGTCGTACCCCTTTGCCGTCCGATCCCTTCGTCGTCGCCGTCCTACCCTTCTCCAGGAGCCATCACCGTCGCTGCCACCGTCGTCATCGTCGCCGTCCGACCACCACGTTCGTTTCGGTTCTCTCTCTTATTTTAATTTCGTTTTTTTATTTTTGATATTGTTTGATAATATTGTTGTTTTCATTTTTGTAGTTAAGTCCGAGCCACCGCTGTCGTCGTCCGACTGTCCCCCATGACCCACCACCGTCGGAACCGTCCGACCACCGCGTCTATTTCTTTTCTCTATCTTCTTTTATTTTCGTTTTTTTTTATTTTTTTATTGTTTGATATTATTGTTGTTTTCATTTTTGTAGTTAAGTCCGACTGTCCTCCGCGAGCCATCGCTGTCGCTGCCTGTGCGCACCACCAGCTAAGGTGTCCGACCACCACGCCTGGGTATAAGTTGTCTTTTCTCTATGATTTGAAAATTGTTAATGTGTATATTTAAAAAAAAAAAAATTGTGTATATTGTTGAGTTGAAATTGAAATTGTTAATGTGTATATTGTTGAAATTGTTAATGTGTATATTGTTGAATTTTTTTTTCTGTATATTGTTGGGTTGAAATTGAAATTGTTAATGGGTATGAGTTGAAATTGTTAATATGTATATTGTTGAAATTGTTAATGTGTATATTGTTGAAATAATAGTTTATTTATAATTATAATTTAAAAATATATAATTTCAAAATATATAAAATTCTAATAATAAAAAAATAGTATTGTAGGCAAGTGAAAATTATTAATATTTTTAAATTAATTGTGTAGGAAAATTGTTAATGTGTTATAATAAATGAAACTTTATTTATAATATAGTAATAATTAAATATAAAAATATAAATTAAATAATAATAATAATAGTTTATTTATAAATATTAAAAAATATATAAAATTCTAATAAAAAAAAACAGTATTGTAGGCAAGTGGAAATTATTAATATTTTTAATGTAATTGTGTAGAAAAATTTTTAATTGTGTAGGAAAATTGTTAATGTGTTTTAAGAAATAAAACTTCATTTATAATATATACTAATAAACATAAAAATTTAAATTGAATAATAATAATAGTTTATTTGTAATTATTATTTAAAAGTATTAAATTAAAAAATATATAAAATTTTAATATTAAAAGAAGAGTATTTAGGCAAGTGGAAATAATTAATATTTTTAAATTAATTGTGTAGGAAAATTGTTAATTGTGTAGGAGCTAGAATAAATAGAACTTTATTTATAATATATAGTAATTTAAAAAATAATATTTTCAATTTGTTATTTTGTTTCTTGTGTTATTGTATTGTTGATAGTTTACTTAGGCTTAGAGAATGGAGCACGATAAATCTTGAATGTATAGGCGATTGGACGACTCTCAATATATTAGTAATGAGTATTTGAATGGAGTTGAAGAATTCTTAGGTTTTGCATATGCTCATAGCGAATACGTAAAGGATAATAGAATTAGATGCCTTGTGTGAAGTGTCAGAATAATCGGTTTGCAGAAATTGATCATGTGTGTAAACACTTGCATTATAAAGGGTTAAAGGAGAATTACTATATTTGGAATGTACATGGTGAAAGTTATCAAGGTCAGTCATCAAGGATGCATAATGATGAAGTCGAGACGAGAAGTGACGATGAAAGAGATAATCCTTATACTAGAATGGTTATGGATGCTCTAAACCCGAATCTGAATTTAGGTGGTAATTACAATGTTGATGAGACAATGGTTCAAGATGATCAACCGAATTTAAGTTCAAGAAACTTTTATTCATTGTTGAACCAAGCAGATGAACCGTTGTGGTCAGGATGTACAAAACACACAACTTTATCTGCTGTGTCACAACTGTTGAATGTGAAGTCTGAATTTAACATGAGTGAATCGTGTTTCAATTGTTTTATGATTATGATAAAATGGATGTTGCCAGAAAGTGATAATTTTTACCGAATGAAGAAGAAGATGGCCAAATTTGGACTTCACTATCAGTAGATACATGCAAGCAGCAACAATTGCATGTTGTTTTATAACGACTTGGTTGACTTAGAATTTTGTTCCGTATGTGGTCATCCTCGTTATAAACCAAGCAAATCAAGTGTTAGAAAGTCGAAGAGAATTCGGGTAAATCCTCATAATGGGCTTGTTGAAATAAAGTACAGGTCAATACTTGCTTGTAATGAACCTTTTGTTTTAGCTCATCAATGTCAACAAGTGTATTACAGTTCTTATCCATCGAATAGAATAGAACGTCGAGACTGGTGGGCTGTGTTCAAAACAAAGGCTAGGAGTAGATTTGACATTGGATCTCGTGCAGAAAAAATAATTGATCTAAACGTAGGGGTTTATCAACAAATGGATGTGCCTACTCCCACCATTGTAACATATTCAGAAGATCTTGACAATTCTCAACTTTTGGTTCATGGTGATTTCGAAGAAGTAAACATTAATATTCAGAGAACAAATGAAGAAGAAAATGACGAGGACAAAGAAGAAGAACAAGAAGAAGAAGATGAAGACGAAGATGAAGAAGTAGATTATGATAACAGCGATGACAATGATGCTGATGAGAACGGCGAGAATGATGATGATTAGAAAGTTAATATTATTTATTCATTTTGTAATTGCATGATTTGTCAAGTAATATATTTTATATGTGTATGCAATATATATATTTACTAAAAAATTTAATATTTTTTTTTTATTTTACAGATAAAATGCGAGGAGAAAGGCGTAAAACTAAAGTGCAGAAGAAACGGAGTTCTATGTGGGATGCTTTTCGACCATCTGAAGGTTCGTCCTCGGGGCATGCTACACCAGAGCTGCCACCTGTGTCTTCTCCCTCCTTACGACTTCCACCGAGACAATTGCCGCCTTATTCGGCTCCAACGCCACATACTCCATCTGCAGTACCTCTATCGCCCCTGCATCTCTCTGCACTGCCTCCGTCTATAGTGGATCCATGCAGATTGCCTCCCTCTACAGTGGCACCGTCCACATCGACTTTCGCTCCACTGCCACGGCCGACACTTACTCCGGCGACTCAGGTAGATCTCGCGTTACAGGCGTCTACCTCACCGCTGGATGAAATTTCACAATTTTTACTTAATGAGCCAGCACCGACGTATTTCGCGGATGATGGCACGGGGCAGCAGACAGAGGTACCTGCATCACATCCTACGCCGTCTACCGGTACTGCCACTGAGCAGAGGAAACGATGTAGAGGTCGGATGAAAGGATTACCGACACTGAGTAATCCGGATGACAGGTTTCGACTGTCAATTCTTCAAAACACGTAAGTTAATAATATTTCGATAATTTCATTATTTGAGTAAAATAAATTATTGTCCACTAACACGTATCCTTGATTTTAGGACTTTCACAGAGAGTTGTTTAAAATCGACCATTGCCTCCATCATCAGACAACACTATAACAGACCCTGGCCTACTTGGTCGAAGATACCTGTTGACGTGAAACTGTCTATGTGGACTATATTTGAGGTATGATTTGGTAAAAAGTCAAATTATAATTTAATTATGTTTAATACTATATATTAATTCATAATATCTCATTGTAGGGAAAATGCCAGTGGCCTCCCGAGCAGACACCATTGGTTAGGAAATTATGGGAGGCCACATGCAAATCGATTCAAGGACATGATGAATTTTGAGAGGGACAATGCCATGTCCTTCTTTCAAACGAATCAAATAGAAGACTGCAAAGGTTACAGGTGTGATTGGATAGCAGTTGATATTTGGGATGAACTGATTGATAGCGTCTGATGTACCGACGCTTGAAAAAATAGGTTCCAAAAGGCCAAGGATAATAGGAACACAGAGAAAGATGGCAGCATTACAAAGCACACTGGTGGATCAGTTCTTTTTCTAGTTACCGGTGAAAGGATGGTAAGATTTATTTTTGTTTTGCAATTTATTGTTTAAAAATTTTATCGTATAAACTATGTGAATTTTTATTGGTTTAACATAATTTTCTCTCTTCTTTTAATTTGTAGTCACAAGAGTTGCAGCGCAATGTGACTTTCCTGGAGCTGTTTAACAAAACCCATAAACGTGCAAAGGATCATGGTGATTAAGTAGACAACAAGTCTAAAGCTGTAACTGTAAGTATTTAACTTTATAAATACTTTATATATTACATTAATTGATTATACCAGATATTTGTGTTTATGTACGTGTTCATTACAATGTCACATATTAATTGCTTATATATTTAAATATTTGTGATTGTAGGAAAATTATACTGCTTCGTTGCAGCAAAAATATAGGGACAATACGTCTTCATATCCCGATTTTGACCCTCAGTCCTGGTCTAATGCTATTGGGGGCATTGAGACTACGCGGACGCATGTTTATGGGTTTGGAACAAGATCGAAAAAAGGGCAAATTTTCGACCCACCCGGTAGTTACCAAAGTTCAGATGCAGCCAGTTACGCTCCATGTGATCCTAGTACTACACAGCAGCCGACAGCAGCGCCGTCTGAGGACTATCATGCATTGAGGTCCGATGTCTCGCAAATCCAAACCTCAATCGTGAGACTTGAGAATATTGTGACAAGCTGGAATACGATAATCACACATTTACTGCAGTAACAGATAGCAGCTGCATTAGGCGGGATCGGAACTCAGGCTGTCGGACTCAGTGCTGTCTTAAGCATGGGTGTGTGGATCGAGTGCTACCGGAGTCGATGCTGTTGGAGGCATGGCTGTTAGACCAGGATTGAGTGCTGCCAGTGCTGGAATGAGTGCTGCTGGAGTCGGTGCTGTCGGAGATGATGCCGGTGTCAGAGGCATGGGTGCTGTCGGAGGATTGAGTGCTGCCGGAGGTGATGCCGGAGGCAATGCCGAGGTAGACAGTGAAGCCGATGACAGCAGTACCTCGTGATGAGTTCTTTTTTTTTTTTAATATTCGAGAGTTACATTTGAATATTATTTTATTTATATTTTTACAGATTTCATTTTATTTTTTATGGTGTAATTATATAAAATTTTTATTTTTTTTAATTTTTTAATAATTTTATTTTTAAATATTATTTTAAATATTTTTTTTTTCAAAAAAATAATTACCGACCAAATACATCCGTCGGTATATGAATTACCGACGGAATATATCCGTCAGTAAAACTATCACCGATGAAATATTCCGTTATAATGTTTTGTCGGTAAAGAAAATAACGACGAAAATTTTCGTCAGTAAAGTAAATCAATACCGACAGAATAGTCCGTCGGTAAAACTCCGTCGGTAAAGAAACTTTACTAACGGATTTTTCTTTACCTATCGAATTAGTATCATCGACTTAAGTATCACCGACGGACTTTTTCGTTGGTAAAACGTTTTACCGACTGAAAGTAGACTTTTACTAACGGATTATTCTGTCGATAAAAGTCCGTTCTCTTGTAGTGATTTAACATTATTTTTTTTAATATTTAAAATTATTTAAATTGAATTGACAGATTTAATCAATTGGATTAGTAACCGAAGATCACATCAATTTTTCTAACCTTGGGTTTGACGTGAATGATTCTTTTGTTTCAGTTATTGTCTTGAACTTAGATCTTTTAAGTTACTGTTAATTTTGAATTGAGTCACTTATTTCTTCAGAAATTTATAATAAGAGTACATTATCGATATATCAAATATAAATCTTTATAATTGGTTTGTTGCACCAGTAGCACCTAAGTTTCGGAACAATTAATATTGCTTTAAATCTTTGCTTGGTCAGAAAAATATTTGAGGTACGAGGTCTGGTAGATTAATGATTATTGCCATGCCATCAAACTAATGAATAAAAATCCTATTAATTACTCATGCTAAACGTTGTTACAGTCATTCGGTGACAAACTCAGGATGGATGGTGATTTTAGGCAATGAATAATTAAAAAATTGATAAGATTGAACAATCAAATTCCTTTCGACTATTGTTGCTTCGAGTTCGTTTTTAATAAATTGATACTGAATTTTTTTAACTTCATAAGTGAGATTAAAAAAGTATCACACATTTTATTTTATTTTTAAATTATTATTTTTAAAAAAAATAATATCTTAAAAAATATGTGTCATCCGACTATTTTTTTTTTATAGAATCTAAAAACTCCATTCATATTAAATGAGATAATTTCTCTTATTACTTATTGATGTTTATTTGGCATCTTCACTTCAATTAGAACATGTGCATCCCTGCTTATTGATTACTCTTCCTGATTGGTGCATTCTTGCCCATTTATGAGCTGCTGATATGCTGCATTTTTTTTTTCTTTCCAGTATCATTTTGAGATTTGCTTGCATAAGATGCTAAAGCATTAATGGAACCAAAAGAAGAAGAAGATGTCTTCACCATTATTTTTCTGTGACTTAGAAATTATGATTACAGAGTGAAATAATGTCATGTTTTATATTCCCTATGCTCTAGTAGTTCAAGATTTTGAAGAGGGTTGAAAAGGGTGAAAGAAATTAAAGAAAATAGAATTGAATGGGCTGAAAATGGACAAAGAAGTGGAGAACTGGTTACCAAAATAGACAATGGAAGTAGAAAGGTGGCATTTAGTGTGTGATGAAAAGAGAGTGAAAATGAAGACAAAAAAGAAAAGAAAAGATTGATAATAAGAGGAATTAAACGGTTATTTTGTGTAGTGAGTGATGAAAAGAGAGTGAAAATGAAGACAAAAAAAAGAAGAAAAGATTGATAATAAGAGGAATTAAACGGTTATTTTGTGTCAACATATTTTTTTCATTCAAAATATATTGTGTAATCACATTTTAAAAAAATTTATTATAAAAATCATTAATAAATTATTAAAATAAATATTTATCGTTTAATTATTATATATAATATTTAATAAATAATTTATTTTTTAAAAAAAATAATTACATAAAATATTTTTATATATATTAACATAAAGTAACCGTTTCATTCGATCTGGAATTAAATTTGTATTTATCATATGATGTAATACCCCCTCATTATTCTTTCAACTGTCTCAATTACTCCTGCATTTATGTGTTTTAATGGTCTTTCAATCTAATATTGTTCCCTTGCTTTTCAATGCTCGAACTACCCAACCTCACTCCCCTTCATTTGCCAAATTACCCTTTTCTTCTTTCTTGTTCCTTTTCCTTAGGCCTGTTATGATAATTTGATAATGGTATTTTCTTCCATAATCCTGATATCTATGGAAAGAAACTGTATAATGAGGAATTATGTTATAAATGGTCACTCTGGCTAACTTTTGCAAAGAATTTAAGCTGAGGATCTACCCATTGGATTTGCAATTGACAGCAGCAGCCAGCCACCAGGAAGGAATCCAAATCCTTTGTTCTATTTTCTTGTTTTTATCCGTGTTTTTATTTTTGTAACGAGTCGTGCGTCTAAATTTTTTTTTTCGTTTTCTTTGTACTTGTTTGTTTTTAATATCTGACTCGATTCTTTATCTAATAAAAAAACTGATTTCGGTTGAAAAAAAATATGAATACAAAGACGATGTAAATAAAAAAAATGATGTCAGTAAAATTCGTCTATTCGATCACAAATAAAATACGTTAGCAGAGACACGAGTAAAAATAGTGAAATAGTAGCAGAGGATTACTATTCACCAGGGAGACTCTCCTGGCCCTGAGGCACATAAGAAAGACAAGACAGCTTCATTGCCGTCGGATTCCTGCAAGTTCTTAAACTTTTGTGGATGATTTGCAACATAGCTAGCTGAGAATTAAGAAGCCAATCATGTCATGGTGGGCCAAAGTCCCACAGTCCTACTAGTATCCCTCAAACCCATCTTCTAAAACTGCTGTCAAAGTACAAGAAAATCTAACCTTTTGTCATGGGATTTTACCCATCTTTAAGGAATCAGGTAAATTTCAATGATCATTATTTTTAACTCAGTTGCACTGAGCATTGTGTCACTGCCCCATCAGCAGCTGCAGTGGCATTTTCTGATATGGTATATAAAGCCAAAAAAGAAAAAAAGAGAAACCAAAAAAAGTAAGAATTGAAAGAAAAAACACACTACTACTTTGCCGAACAATATAAAATTTTTTTTTTTCTTTTTCATAAAAACATTTTGGCAGTTGCAGTTAAACCAGATTACATAGTCTTCTGCTAAAGAGGGAAGAAACCCAAAAACCAGACCAAAACAGAGACACCCACAGACCCACTACCATAAACGCCCATATTCTATGTTCTATGATTAGGAACCAAAAAAAAAAAACAATGCTATTCGTGCTCCACCTTTTTTTATCATTAATTTTTTGCTCTCCAAAGGAGTTTATAAAGAAAATATTAAAATAAAAAAGGTGGAGGGCAAATAGCACTATCTGAGAAAAATAAAGGGTAAATTTTAAGGAAGGGAGCTATAACATTGAAGTTGTAATAGCCAACATTAAAATCTAGCTCTTTCTTGTCTTGATCATGGAGGTAGTGGTAGCAGTATCATGGAGGAAATCAAGCAAAACGGTGCTCTTGCATTTGGGGCATTTAGGGTCATCCTCTGAAAGCATAACGTACATCAAACACCTTGGGCACCCCACCAGAACCATGGATGTCGCCTCTGGGCTGCTTGAGTATCTGAGACTACTACCAGTGTCACCGTCCTGGTTCATATCCGATGACACGCATGAGCTTGGAGGAGATGTCGTCAACGTCGGTGACACCGTAGCCGATCGGCTTGGTGATTCCACTCTTGGATTAAGCGGCCTTGGTGGTGATAGGTTCAGCTTCAACTCAAGCTTTGGACCATTTCTGCGACTCATCTTTTTCTACGTTTACGTATATAATCAACCTGAATGAAACATGTAAGTGAGGGGATTTGAAGAAGAAAGAGCAAAATATATAAGGGGGGAGAAATGAAGTGAGAGAGAGCTAGGATGGGTTTTTATTTAAAGCTTAATTAAATTATGGTGGGGGAGAGGTGTAGGTTAGAGAGTGTAAATTGAGACCAGGAAATGTATTAATGGTTGGAGAAAAAAAATTCCCAAAGAAGTATGCATAAGGAGGAAAATGGCAGTAAATATTATTGCAATTTTGGGGTGTGATGTAAATGGCTTTTATGGCTAAACCCACAGATTTTTAAAAAACCAACACAAAATGACACCTAAGAATTTAATATCAAACAACAAGAAATTTAATGGCAACCATTAAAAAGAAATTAAAGTATAGCAGCTAAAACCAGTTTAAATGTTCAACAGATCTCATGTAATTAAAAATGAACACCATGCACCCACAAAGATATTAATGGCAAAACCACCAAATTTTCATAGGAAATATTGGACGCGACACGAAAAAAAAAAATATATAAAACACGATACGAATATACGAAAGTTTCAAAATTTATATAACACGAATTATTAACGTGTCAAAATTTATATAAATATATAACATCTTAAACACGATTATGATATGAAAAAATATATGAACACGATAAAAATATACAAATTTTTTCTTTCTTTCTTTGTCGATCTATCTTTCTGTCTTAGATTATGGTAAGAAAATATTGTTCAGATAAATCCTGGCAGTTTCCAGGATTAAAACTTTTGGCCTGCTTTCATTTCCCTTGCTTCACGGTTCCGCTAAGAACTTTCAAGTTTCAACAAGTGAGAAGTCAATTCTTTGATTGAAGCCACTACTTTTCCATTCAAAGAAACAATATTTGATCTTTCCTTTTCCTTGTAAACAAGAAATAACATTAGTAATGCTCATCAAATTTGCCCATTTTAATTCAATACTTTGCATGGAGAGAGACCTAATAATTTTAAATACGATATGAAAACATAATAAGGACACGACATGTTTAATAAATACGAAAATAATATAATAAATATATTTAAATACGATTAACACGATACATTTAATACATATATCATATTCGTGATTTTGCAATTAGTAAAACAACTAATTAACATATGTATGTACCTAGGTCAAGCAAATTAACACCAAGTAAAAGGTTCATTTTGATAGTTATCTTTACATTTACTAGCTAGTTATTTCTTGTTATATTTGCTTTTTGATTCTCCAAAAGTTATTAAGTAAACATAATTAAATAAATCATATATATGATAACAAATAATTCAAATGTATTATAAGGTGAAATTTTTAGACTTCATTAAAGAAATAAAATATTATCACACGTTGCATTATTTATTTTATTAACTTTTAAAATTGAATCTTAGTGGGTATATAACAATAGTTTAACACCGGTATCTTGGTAAGGTAAAAGTTTTTAAAGAAATTATCTCATTTACGGTTAGTGAAATTTTTATATTTCACAATTAGGGTTAATAAGGTAACATACAATATATTAAAAAAAAATCAATTAAAAAAGTAAATAAAATATGTATTTTTAATTGTTTATGAAGTTAAAAAATTTCGTCTTCAATTTATCAAAAATAAACTCAAAGTAAAATCTATTCTAATGAAAGATTTTTGTACCTTAATAGACAAATAATATCCTGCATACAAAAAAAAGGGTGTTGTACCAAAACCATAAAAAGAAAATGAAATGTGTTAGCTGAATGATATTCTAAGTTTTGGATAAGGTTTTAATATGCATCATCGTACATTAATTTTGGGAAAGGAAAAAACAAAATTATCTCATTTACGTTAGTGAAATTTTTAAACTCCAAAGTTAATAAGGTATATTTAAAAAAATTAAGAAATAAATTTGTAATTTTGTGAAGTAAATTTTTTTTACCGTGTATAAAAAAAGAATTTAAAATATTGTACTCAAGCATTAATTCATTTAAAAGAATCACGTTGAAACTATAAATTCAACCAGCTGCTAAAAGTACAATCTTAGTAAAATTATTTATTAAAAGTTGCAACAATAAGTTTGTCAACTCATTATTATTCCCTATTAAAGTTTTACTAATTTTTCTTTTGTCAACTATACATTTAAATTGAAAGGACCATAAATGAAACTTCAAATTCTATATGTTTAGTTGTATTGATAAGGAGAAAGGGTCGGAGGGTTTTCTTTAGGGGTGTAAATGAATAGGGTGTTCGATGAACGATTCGTGAATAGTTTGATTTTTGTTCGTTTATGTTCATTTATCAAGTTAAATAAACGGTTATGAACATGATTTTAAGGTTCGTTTATTAAACGAACCGAACACGAACAAGGACTGTCCAGTTCATTTATATTCACGAACAATCTCATTTATGAATCGTTTAATAATTTATTTAAAACTCGTTTATTATTCGATTATAATATAATTAATAATATTATTATTATTTGTATTTTATTTACTTATAATATAATTAATATTATTTAATAACTTAAATTTAATAATAAATTTAATTTAATTATGTTTGTATTTTATTATTTTATATTTAATAATAATTTAAAATTGACTTAATTTTTTATTTGTTTGTTTGTTAAAATTGTTAAAATTTGTTTGTTTATTGTTCATGAACATATTTTTAATTGTTTGTGAACATGTTCGATTATATGTTCATGAACATGTTCAATTAATATTCACGAACAAGTTCATTTAAATTAAATGAACTTGATCGTTAACATTAAATGAACGAACACGAACACACTCAATTTTAAACGAACAGAGCTTGAACACAATTTTAAAATCCTTAACGAACATGAACCGAATACAAACAAGTTCAAAAATAAATAAACGGACACGAACAGAGACCTGTTCGTTCAAGTCCGATTCATTCACAGTCTTAGTTTTCTTTTATCCAGAAACCATAGTATATATCTGCAGCCAAACGCACGTTGGACTTTAAAGAATGAAAAAAAATATAAATACATTCTCATTAGTATTCCATAAAACTAATTTAATCCTCTCATTTAGTTCATATTTAAAACATAACATGGATTAAATAGGGATTTTTTACGTTTCTTTTGAATTTTGTCGAATACCATTTAAGATTTAATTAAAATATTATTTTAAAAAGATTTTTGTATTTTTGTATTATATTTTCATCAAATTAAAAAAAATGTATAAATTATAAATTTCTCTCCTTAAATATTATCTTAATTGGTATCACTAGCACTAATTAACATTTTCTTTTCTTTTTAATTTTTTTTTAATAATTTCCCTAAAGTTACCATAATAAAAGAAAATATCTTTTTTTTTTCAAATAAATTAAAATTATCACATTAACTATCAACTATTATATTTAATATAAAGATATTACTATAAATAATATGATAACTAAGCACTAGCAAAATCCTTCTTCTTATATATCTTTAATTCTTTATCTTGTTTGTGTTTTTAAAAAATGAGTAGTTTGTTTCAGAGGGATTCCTCAAGATTAGAATTTATTTCTATTCAATTGAAGTGTTCTCGAGTTTCAAATCTTAAAATATCAAAAGAGTAGATTTATGGGATTAAAGAGAATTACTGTATATATATATATAAGCATTATTTCTTAGAGAATTTTTTTATCATAATATCTGAGGTAAATAAGTTGTTCATCAATCTTTTAAGTCAAGACAAGACGTTTTGTATTTGACGAAAGTGATGCATTCGAGATTAGTGTCAACAGAAAATCACAGTAAGATTTGAATTCAAAATCACTTACTCGAAGCAATTAAAGCAATTAAACAACAAAGAAATGAATAATAATGGAATTGGATTTACAATATCTTTTTTCTTTTTGACATATGAAACAAATTGTTGATATTTACGACAAATCCAATCCTAAAGAACTAAAATGAAGGGCCAGTTTGAGAGTGCATTTGCACCCAGAATGCAGTGGTAGTAAGGCCACCCACCAACTCTCCTTTATTTCTCTGCAGTGTTGTTTGAAATTAATTAATAAATGTAACTTTCAATATTTGCATTTGCATCTCAATGTTTAAATTCACAGTTGCATGCACTAAAAACAGAATTAATTCCCTTAATTCTTGGATTTTATAATTTTTTTTCCTTCTCTTACTTATATAATGAGTTTTTGCTAACAAGTACTTGTAAAACACTTTTAAGATTAGTTAATATATACTATTTACAGTAATAATATTATATTAAATATAATAATTAATAATTTTATTTATTAGCAAAATATTTATATATTTATAAATGTTTAAATTTTGATCTTCCAGGTGCCAAATAAAATTAATCAACAATGAACAAAGATAACTGACCAAACCAACAGCAAATTTTTTTGTCTAGAGTAGAAAATTAAAAATAATAGGTGTCAATGTCATGTTATTAATTTTTTCTCTAACCAAATTGAAGTCTCTTCACCGCTTTCAGCGGAGGCTGTTGACGAATTTATAACATTCTATATAAGAGTTTTTGAGCTTTTATCTTAGAAAAAAATACAGTAGATTTGATCATCATATAATTAACCTAGTTATGTTTTTTTTTTTTCTTTTTTTTCAGAAGAACCTCCATGATTCCATTCCTCTCCTTTTGTTTTTTTTTTTTTAGTTCTATAATCTTGATATGAAAGTAGGAGCGAGTAAAAAGTCAAAAGAAGTTAATCATTCTTAATTGTCTTTATTTGATAGGTAAAAAAATATTTTGCAAGAATGATTAACAATATATGCAAAGAAAATGATAAAATTAAGAACTCGTTAACAAAATCCAAACTTAAATAAGAGACCTAACATCTCTTTTAGTCTTTTAGATATTTGTCCTAAGAAAAAAGTTTTATGAATGAAAGATATTACAGTCATGAAATAGAGGTGTTTATGGATTGAATCGAGTTGGGTTAGATCTAATAAAAGAAATTGCTTGTTCAGGCTCATCTTGCTTAAATCCAGCCCACTCGAAACTCGAAAGTCTATTTTATTATTTAAAATATTATATTAATATATTTTTTATAATTAAAGTTAAATAATTTTTTATTATTTAAATAGTAATTTGAGCTGAACTAGATCGATTCAAATTACAAAAACATTATTCAAATCCGACCTAATTCAAATCGAGATTATCGGACCGGACATGTAACTCGACTTGTGGACAGGATTACCAAAATCATATAATATAAATGAAAGGAGAGTTAGTGGGAGGATATGCTTTTATATATATAGAGAGAGAGAGGAGGGATCCACTTATATTAGTATAAAATTAAATTAATTTTACATATTTTACATATTTTTAAAACTTTTTATACGATTTATATTTTAACAAACTCACCGTTGGATTTAACAATATAATTGTACTCATCGTACACGTAAAGTTTCGAATCTATTCAATATCTCTATCATATCGATCAAGAATACTGTATTTTTCAATATATATTTAACGGTTGAAAGTTTTTTACATCGAACAAATAGTTAGACATTTTTAATTTACTCAAAACTTGACGTGTATTATCTATGTGAATAGAATATTAAATACGACGGTCGAATTAAATAAACATAAATAGTATAAAAAGTTATGAAAGTGTCTAAAACTAATTAGTTTTGCACTAATGTAAGTGGATCCCTCTTTATATAGAGCATGAATCTACTTACATTAGTATAAAACTAATTAGTTTTACACGCTTTTATAATTTCATATACAATTAATATTTTTACAAACTGACTGTTGTATTTAGCAATGTAACCATATTCGTCATGCACATAAAGTTTAGAATCAATCTGACATCTCTATTATATCGATCGAGAATATTGTCTTTTTCAATATATATTTAACAGTTAAATTTTTTTTTGTATCGAACAAATAGTTAGATATTTTTAATTTACTCGAAACTATCTATGTAAATAGAGAAACAAATATAAATCATATAAAATATTATGAAAGCGTGTAAAATTAATTTAATTTTACACTAATATAAGTGGATCTTTTCTCATATATATATATATATATATTATCTTAAGAAATATACAAGGAGAATCTGGCATATAGAAACCAATAGCACGTGGGTAGACTTGCTTATAGGTCGAGCTGCGGCTCAATTTTTTTTTTTACTCAAGTTTGGTCTATCGATCCGGTTTATTATTCAAAATAATTAAAAAAATTAAAAAAAATATTTTTATATTATATTTAAATTTAAATAATATTTTTTTAATAAGTGTTCGGCACGAATCATCAAAATTCATGTCAAAACCCGACTCAATACGAATCGAGCCTGTCAGATCGGACGAACTACCCGGCTCATGAGCATGTTTACATGTTGGTAAAGTAAAAGCTTATAATAAATAAAGTCAAAAAGGATGATGAAGAAAGCTCATTTGAAACTTCAAGTGAATTTTTTATACCCTATTTATGAATTGAATTCTCAACTTCCCCCTTCATTAAAACGCATGCACACCTAAGATTAGCCTCTAAATTTAGAGAGAGAAAAAAAAGAGAGAGAAGTATTTTATTGTGCTTGATTACACCAGAAAAATAGCATATATAAAAATAAAAATAAAAAAGCGTTGAAACGCCATTAACGGATCCATTTCATGTGCCTACCAGATTCTCAGGGATTTCAGATGCTTGCTATTAAGAACATTCAAGTTTTTATTTTTCTTATCTTTTTCTTTTTCTTTCTTGTTTCTTTCTTTTAAGTTTTAATAATTAATATTAATAAGAAAGGGTATTTTTTTTAATGTACTTGTAAGAGTATATCAGAGATTTTAGGAGGCGTTTGGTGCCTTCTCATCTCATGATTTTAATCGAATGTGAATTTTGAGAATTAAATTACTGAAAAAATAACATTATAGAGTTTAGTATACATGAGGAAGTACTTATTAGAATCATGAGAAAATTATGTTAACAATTTGGTTCACTAAACACTTTACTAGGAATGTGGTAGTAATTTTCAAAATTATTTTTATTAAGTAAAATGCAAATTTTATTAATTTAAACATTTTTCAATAATATTTATTATTAACAAACATTTGTACTAAATTTTAAAAATAATATTTTTATAAGCATTATTGGTAATTTCTAAAATTATGTTTATCAATTAAAATGTAAATAAAATATACTATAATTTCAAGAAACAAACAATACTTTTCATACCTAAGAAAAACATATTTTCTATACCTAAGAAACAACCAACAAAATTTTTCATAACTAAGAACAATATTCAAATATTATAATAAAGTGAAAGAAACGTAAAAACCAAATATGAAGAAGAATTCATATTGTTTGAAAGAGTAATTTCATCTCAAAATTTTATTATAATTTTCTCGCAACATGAAAAAGTAACTTTACCACATTCTCTCATGAGAAACACATTACCAATGATTGTGAGAATGTGATTCCCAAAAAAGATATACATTCTTAAAATTGTAACATACCAAACATGAAAACTTACTTCCCATCAATTAAAATCCCAAAAAATACGATTACATTTCATCTTACCAAACGTTCCCTTAATGATGAGTTCTTAAAACAACTCTCCCTCCATCTATGAGACGAAACTGTGTTTGCATTATTTTTTATATGAGATCATCCTTGAATGCTGCCTTTAACTCATTTAATGAATCTCAACATATAATTATCCTAAAAGATACTGATCCACATTATCACGTGATATGAGATTCTTTCCATGCATTATACTACATGTCAGAAAAATCATGTCTAAATAGAGTAGTATTTTTGGATAAATTATTATTTTATACACCCACGATAATTGGTTTACTTAAATTTCATAAGCATGTTTATATATATATATAGTAATAGTTAAGTTAATCTGTTATTTTCTTTAACCATAGCCTAAGGAGCATGTGATAATCCTATAAGATGATTTTCCATTAAACTTTTTTCCTTCATTTTTCTAATAGCAATCTATTCGCAAATATAAAGCATTGATAAATCAACTCGTGCTTCAAATTAGATCTGTTCAATGATTGAATCTTGAATAAGATTTTTTAAATTTGGTCTTACCTGAGCTTACTTTTTAATTAAAATAATATTTTTTATTTAAATTTTAATTGTAAAATACATTTAAAATATGAAAATTTATTTTTTTAATATTAAAAAATAAAAAAACGGGCCTTAAAGGTCCATCGGACTAGACCGTACCTTGAGCAAGCAAATATTTTTATCATCCAGACTTGGCCAAACCTGATCTGATCTATGAACAACTCTATTTTAAATAAAGCGGTTGGTTTTTTTATTATTAGATTTCTTTTGTTTTCTACTACCATTTTACCTTATGTATGTAATAAATGAGTTGAGAGGAGTTTTTTTTTCCATAATCAATCGGACAATTAAAGCTTACAAATATAATGCAAAACAATGAATTGACAAACTAATATACTTTGAATAGTTGAAGAAAAGCTAAAAATCTAACTGTTTACACCCAAAATAAACGGTCAATCCGAGAGAGACACTTGGCACACTAGTATGAGTTGGCAAAATGAATGATATGGCATTTTAGTGAACCAATCATTGTTTGGCAAGTGGCAGAATAGCAATACGTTAGCCATCGAGACGGGAGCATATCACCTGTAATTACTATAATGTAATTAATCAATCACAATCTTAAATTATATATGGCCCATCAAAATATTATATAAAACCCATGTTTTTAAGTAATGGATCCCTCCATAATTCTGTATTGTAATTTAATAAAAAGAATCGCAAGTGAAACCCATCCCCACTTGTTTCACCATGCATCCTATCCCTTCTTGTTAACATTAGAATAAGCAGTAGGGTTTTGTTTCTTATAAACCTTCTCCAAACTCTCTGCTGCATTATTTGATGCAACTCCTCGATCTACATTTTTTGCTAACATGGTGAAACAAAACCTTGTTATAATTCAAAACTAAATCTCAAATGTCTAGTATCGGACTTCCCCCATTCCCACATCGTCTCGTCCCTCCGTTCAATTTCCTGTATTGCCAGCTTGGAATCCGACTCTATAATAAGATCAAAACCCATCCCCACTGCTAATTCCAGCCCTTTCAGAATTTGCTTTCACTTCCGCGGGGAGAGATTTTACTTATGTTTTCATAGTGGGAAAAACTATTCGAGAGGGAGAGTATGATATTAAAGTTTTAGCCATGCCCCATAAACCATGTATGAAACTGATCATAGTTAAGAGTAGGGTTGAGAAAATCAAAAATCAAAAATCGAATTGAATTGTGTTATTCGATTCAATTTGGTTTGATTTTAAAAATCCAATTCGATTTTGATTTGAAAAAAATGAACATTTCGATTTCAGTTATCAATTTAAAAAAGGCATAATGACAAATTTAGCTCTCGAATTATACCAGTTGAGTCATTTCGGCCTCTAACCTTTTTTTTTTTTTTTTTTTTTTTTTTTTTTTATCACTTTAGCCCTCATGCTATTATTTTTAGTCAATTTAACGTTACTTTTTGATCAATTTTTTGTTTATTTTTGGGTTTTTTTTAAAATCTATTTCTTATATAATTAGCGTAAATTTAACAAATTTGTTAGTCTCATACTCGTACGTTATCAATTTTCGTTAAATTTACACGATATCGAAAAAAATAATAGATTGAGGGCCAAATTGACTAAAAAAAAAGTATAAGGACCAAAATGATTTTAGCTAGTGATTAAAAAATCGGATCGGACCAGCCGATCGGACCGGTTGAACCTGGAATCGATGGCCTGTCCGGAGGATTGCTAGAACCAAAATTTCCATCAAACTGGTAAAGAACCGGTTCAACCGGTTAAAAATCGATAAAAAAACTAGATTGAACCGGTAAAAAACCGATTTTCAATGTAATTTTTATTTTTTTTTCAAAATTTTATTTGTAATTAATGAGATTTGAATTTTTAACCTCTTAGTATTATATTAAAGGTCATATCATTAAGCCAAATTCATTTTTTTTTGTTAATTATTAACTATATTTAATATTTATTTAATATAATTTAGTGTTTAAATATTAAAAAAAAAAACAGTTTAATCAAACCGGCCGGTCCAACTGGTTGAACCGGTTGGACCAAAAATCGGAGGTCTGACCGATTCGATCTCCGATCCGATTTTTTTAACATTGACTTTAGCTGCATACTTCGAGAGACAAATTTGTTATTATGCCTTTAAAAAATTGTTAATAACCGAATAAAACCAAATCAAACTGTTTTCGGTAATGTCACTTGATTTTTATTATTTTATTTCTTTTTATTTTTTTAATATCATCATTCAAGTTTTTTTTTTTTTTTTTAAATTTTAATTTTTTATTTCAAGTCTAACTCAAAAATTAAGAAAAAAAGAAAAAATTAAAGAGTATTTATTAAAATCTAAATTTGATGATCCAAACCGAACCAAATTTTTTGGTTCAATTTAATTTAGTTTTCAATATATTCGGTTTTAGTTTCGCTTTGAAAATTTTAAAAACCGAATACTTTGGTTCGGTTTGAATTTATTCAAAAACCGAACCAAATTGTATACGCCCATAGGTAAAGAGTAATTTAAGACTGCAGTGGTCCAGATTAGATCAGTATCCTGAAAGACAGAACAGTGAATGCCAGAACTGTTCTAAAAATAAATTCAAGAACTTCTCCTTTTCATGTTTAAAGATTATGTTTATGTAGGTATAGCTTCAACTTCATCCGGGTTGCTTTTCTTTTCTGCCAGATTTTATCTTTTACTTCTTATTATTATTTCTTTATGTTTCAAGCCAAAATATTAATAGAACAATAGTTAGGGTGCGAGTTTTTAAAGGTTTTCTGATCGAACCGGCAAGTAGGTAAATTGAGTTGGGCTAAAGCAATGGATCTTCATTGAATTTTTCGTTTCTGGGGTTCTGCTTATGGAAGCAGAAGTCAGGAGGCAACTTTCCCAAGGATTATATTTGATTTTGATTGGGGCCACTAGGGTTTGGAAAATGCATATTATCATATGTCCTGTTTTCCTCAAGAGACTGCCAACTACTGATATAATTGCATATTGATTCTGAGTAATTCTATTGGGAGGTTCATGAGGTGGGTGTGAGTAGAATGTAAACGACAAATAAGCTCGCAAACTACTTGAGTTTGATTCGAAAAAAACTCGAATTCAACTTAATCATTGTCGAGCCAAGTTCGAGTTATCAAACGAACCTAATTCAAGTATCCTGATTTCCACCTCGAGTAGTTCGCGAGCCTAATCGAACTTTTTTATTTTTAATATATATTTTTTATTTTTAATTAATATTAAAAAAATCTCAATTCGAACTCGAGCACAAATAATTGAATTTGAAGTCGAGCTCGTCTTTTTACTACATAAACGAGCCTAATCGAGCGAGCTCAAGTGTTTTTCTCTCAAATCAAGCTCAAGCTTTAAAAATAAAATTCGATCGAGCTCGAACCAAGTTTCGAGCTACGAGGTTCTTACTGCTTGAGTTCGACTCAGCTCGATTAAACCCTAAGTGTGAGGTTAGTCTGGCAACTCATGTATTCATGTCATATTTGTATTACTTTCTCGTATCATAATCGTGTTTAAGATGTTATATATTTATATAAATTTTGTCACGTTAAAATTCATGTTATATAGCTTTTAACACGTTCGTGTATTTATCTCGTGTCTGTGTCATGTTTTAATTATTTTTTCGTATCGTATTAATTCGTGTAATCATGTCGTGTCCAAAATTGTTAGGTATAGTGTGTGATGTTACAATTTATGGTTGATGTACACAAGACATTAGGAAAACGCCGCCCCTGTTTGAAATCCTAATCGACAAGGAATTACTACCAGCAGCATCTGGAACCAATTCTCAGTGCTTGAATCTTTCTCTTCACTAGATCAATCATTCTTCATCCTGGATTACAAAAATGAAATTCGCTACATTTGGCAGTGACAAACTTTGAATGACAGTAACTACAAAGTTGAATGAAAGCAACAAAAGATCAGCTGATCAAGCAATTCAGGCTACAGATTCAATCTGGAACTAATCCATGAAACCCTAGTTTCAGCCAGATTCCTTAACATATGCTCACATTGAATCAGTAAAGAAAGAGAACAAGTTGTCATGAATGACTGCACCATAGTATCATCAATTTATAGATAGAGGCAAGATTAGGGAACCCTACTTCACAGTATTTAGCCTTGATCCAGATAGGTTAGCTGCAGGGAATCAGGGATGGCTCTAAATTGTACAAGTACATACTGATATAGATTCTGTGTCTTTAAAGTAACTCTGGGTTTAGCATTTCAGGATACTAGCCAAGGACTTGGGAACTTGGCTAAAAAGGGTGCATAATGACTTTTAAACTATGTTGCTCCGACTCTTCATTTTTTTTTTGAAGTACCCATGTCCAACGCATATCCTGACATGGGTATAGGTATAAGATATTCCAAAGACCCTCCAAATACATGGAAATCTTGAAAAAAAATTGAACATACCCATATCCGACACTCACACCCGAGTCCGAATAACATAGCTTTTAAATGCAGGGACTGGATTGTGAAGTCAGAGACCTGGTGAAAATATTTCGATCGCCAGGCTGTTCTAGCAGAAGGAAAATTTTTGCAAGGCAACCTGATATGATCACAAAAAGGTTTTAATGCCCCAATAACATAGACTTCCCTACTACCAACTTGTGAGGAGATGGGACCCTTTCATCGTACAGCTGCTGCTTATAGATAAAAGTTAATGACATTAAATTAATTCACCCAATCCCAAGCAGATGAAGAGATACCATGCAGTTACCCAAATAATGGGCACAAGAGAGAGAGAGAGAGAGAGACTAGGGACCCCCCATTAATAGATAGATACATATGACAGTTTATATAAACCCTTCTAAGAAAAGGGGAGAGAAAGATAGGGTGAAGTAGCAATGAACCATAGGTTTTCCAGGAGAGTAGAAAAATTAATGAGCATACTATCTAAATACAACTGCATATACTGAAAGTTGAAGAGCAAAACTAGTAGATATGGTAAGAATTTTGGTCACCAAGAAAATAAAATAAATTGCGAAATTCTTAAATTAGCACATATTATCATGAAATTTATAACTGGAATAAAGGTTGTTACAAATTTATCTATGCCCAAACATTAAATTGAATAGGAACCTTGAATACTTCATTCCTATTCAACCAATGACTTTGAATGACTATCAATAGTTGACATGAAATTGAGCTGCTAATGAATTTTGAGTCACTCAAAGTCTAATGACCACAAAAATGATCAACCACCTTAGAATCTATTTCTTTCCAACCATTACTTTTGATAGGACAAACTCAATTAGCAATTAAATGCACAAGCCCAAGAAAAAGGTGGTCATGACCTAAAGTCACATAAATGCAAAAGGCAAGTGACAAAGAGTTGCAGCACAAAAATTCTAAAATTGCAGATTCACTCAGGACTCAGGAGTTGCAGCAGAAAAATTCAAAAATTGAAGATTCACTCAAGCAGGAGCATCTCAATGAGTGTTATTATTTGATCATCTGTAGGATATAGGTATACACAATTTTTAAGGGTTAGTGTGAATATGGTAATTTATAAAGTGAAAACTCCAAAATCCAACCTCAAACAGGGGAGGTAGCCAGCAAGGAAAGATAAAACAGTTTTGCCAACTAAGCATCAGAGTAAAAAACCAGTTCATCTTCGTTTTTTTTTTCATTTTGGTCAGTACATTTGAGAAAGCCTTAAGGAGAGAATAGGAATTGGGCCCTTAGACCATAGACCTCTTAAGTAGGGGTAAGAAACAACTGTTAGCTTAGACCAAGTGTTGTTCATGCTTCAATTTATCATCATCTTTCTCTTCTCCTTAAAACATCAGATTTTATCCTATGAATTCAATCTCAGCAACAAAATTCAACAGTAATCAATTTTCAGCTACAGTTTAAGATGTTGAAATTGAACATTTTAGGTTGTATTGTTGTCAAAATGCCCAAGGCCAAGAGAGTTCCTAGGTGCAATGATTCAAGATGTTCAATTTGTGGATTGCGGTAGCATCAGAAGCTAGAGTGCAACTTTGCACTCTGGTCTGCAGATTGGCATCCCTATCCAGTGCATTATGAGATTTAGTTCATGATACCCAACATGGATAATTTCAGAAAGTCAGATGATCACATGATTATTTGTGCTTCTAGATAAAATTATTCAAGCAAATGGACAAACTGACAGAAACCAAAATCAACTTGTCTTGCAGACTGACTCAAGTATAAGCTCATGGAACAGTTAGTGTGCATATAAGAGACACAACTTATTAGGATTGGAAATTCACAGACCTTATTTCAATTGCTTAAGATTTAACAGAAAACAATTAAGTTACCAGCAAGAAAAGTTTCAACTAAATACAGATAAATATCTTGTAAGACAACTCAAGTATAGTTTGGTCTGTATAAGAGAATAGAAATTATTGACTGGAATTGGAAATAGAGGGATCTTAAAAAAGTTGCCTATGATTCAACACAGTATACTTTAAATTATGAATAAAATCAAATTCCTGTAATTTAATCTTCATACTTAGCAGCAATTCTACTCTATTTTCATACTACGTGCAGTATTTATTTCACATATTTCTTCTATTTCCCATCAAACTGACTTCCCTTTCTACCTCAATTCAGGACACTATCTGCTCACCTGTTGTGCCATGATTTCAACCAGAAAATCACTTTGAGAGAGGACACTTTACTCCAGTAGATTATAAAGCACATTAACTTCATGCATTCATGAAATATTGACAAGGGATATTCGGAATTTCATGTCATGTGTAGTAAGTAAACTGAAACAATGATCATTGTGAAGCTACAAAAAAGGGGGAAAGAAAGAAACCAAGTTTTATATACTTGCACATACCAAACAGTATTGATGTTATTGGCATGTGACCCAACAACACTAGTCATCCAACATTGGTTGCTGCTCAAGCTCAGTCAAGTTT
Source organism: Fremontodendron californicum (assembly GCA_030761205.1). Lineage (NCBI taxonomy): Eukaryota > Viridiplantae > Streptophyta > Magnoliopsida > Malvales > Malvaceae > Fremontodendron > Fremontodendron californicum. The sequence goes on from JAULJL010000005.1 coordinate 34,623,783, forward strand.
TCAGTCAAAGCAAATGCAGAGCCATCGATAACCTCATTTTCAGCCTTACACTGCAGCAACTCTTCCTGAAGACTCCTCACTAGCTCATTCAGTTTCTGAATATTCCTTTCTTGAGAAAGTATGATCTGAGGCAAAGTTGGCAGAAAACAACTCTAATCAGTCACTTAGTACTCAGAGATGAAGATGAAGGATGCCATCTTAAGAAACCACGGAAATTTCAATTCACTTCAAGCAACTAAACCAAGAAAACCAATAAATGCAGCCTGGAAGAATAAAATCAAATCAGATCAGTAAGAAGTAGACAGATAGGTCATATTGAGGTCTCTAACTGGTATAAACTATATGCAACTATTAACATCTGTTATATATTAAGGTATTTTTAAATGAAAACTAAGACAACTTTTAAAAAACAATGTAAAAGTCATTAGATGGGGAGTTTGGGGCAACAAATTTCCAATAAGACAATCATATAAAGGATACCTGCCAAAACAAATACTAATTCAAAAGTATCACTAGTTTGGAGAAATAAATCCTACCTAACTTCAATTTTTCCATTATGTATGACATTTGAACTAGGAACACTCAAATATTTGAGTTGCTGCTTCTCACTAAAGTGACTCACGGAGTTAGAAGGTGGAAGGGGACAAAACCTAAAAAATTGTTGCTACTCAAGGTTTCACTTGTGGAATAGCAAATCATGGAACTGAAATCAAGACAGTAAGTTAGCATGTCACAGAAACTTCTGGACTGATATAGAGAAGTATGTCCAAGAGTCAGATCCAGCAATTCATGATTCTTATCCACAAAACTTGCTGACATGGGCTGAAAAGGTAGATATAAGAAAGTAGGTTCATTCTCTTGCATGCAGTGTTGCCAAGGGCGCCAGGTGCACTCTAGGCACTAGAATCCTTATATTGCCTAAGGTGCAAAAAAAAAATGCTCGCTTGAGTGAAGGTGCAATATGTATATGTGTTTTTTTATATGTATGCATGTAATATAAAATAAGCTTAAGATATATAATTTTTATAATAAACCCTAAAGAGTGGTCTAGTTTTTCTTACAAAACAGGGAAAATTTTCTTTTTCTTTTGTTGGCCAATATGCATGATTTCCTTATGATCCCATGTTTGTTGTTGAATACTCAAATAATGAGAAGTAAGGAGTTTGATATTGTCCTTTTTTTTACTATTAAAGATACAATTAATGAAAATAATTAAAAATTAAAGAAATTATAGAGAACTTCAATCAAGCAGGCTTTTTTTGCGCCAACCGCCTTACAAAAAGCGTGCCTAGGCGCACCAGGCATGCGCCTCACCTGAAAGGGTTAAAGACATTTTTGTTGTTTGGCGCTAAGGCGTGGCGCCTTAACAACACTGATTGCAAGCATATACTAAAAGGAAATTATCCAGCTACAACCTCACCAAAGTGAATTCTTAGGTCGCGTGGTATAGATCTATGTTGCTCCGACTCTTCATTTTTCTTTAAGTACCCGTGTCTGACACATATTCGGACATGGGTATGTGGATATGACCCTCCAAGGACTCTCCAAATACATGGAAAAACTTTAAAAAAAATTGAACATACCCGTGTTGGACGCATACCCGTATCCGACTCTCACACTCAAGTCCGAGTAACATAGGTATAGATACAGTCCTTCCCCTAGTACTTTAGCATAAAGTGGCAACCCATGCATATTTTAACCTGTGCTTACTAGCCCCACCCAAACAATGGCGTCCGCATGAGAAAATGCATTTATAACTAACATTTATGCTAAGGGCAATCCTTTACTAGAACAGTAACTATGTTTCATTAACTTTTTCTCCCCAAAACAACTGTGTCTAGCTGCTGGGTAACATTTTAATACAGTTTGAATTAGCCACCTAATAGAGTTCACGGCACTTGAATTTATGGCATGAATTCTCAAGATAAATAGAGGGTAGGAAGAAAATATTCCAATAAGCTGAGGATTATTGAATACTTGCAAAGCCAGAACCAGATTCAGCAATATGTCGATGTTGTTTGTTTTGTTCTTTGCAAAGCAAATTTAAACAGAAGTCCTGATCACTGGCATGGATCTTTTAAGAAGTTATTTTTCAGTGAATAGACATCTGAAAACAAAGATACCTTCTTTCTCTAACCAACAACAAAACACAACCTTAAGAATATCGGTTTTCTATGCTTGCTTGCCAAGGAAAGTTGCAAGCTATTTCTAAGTTAAAAAAAGTGAAGAAAAAAGGTTGTTTTATAGGTAGATACAAAGCATGGCAAAGCAAGAGTTAAAGAAAAAAAAAAAGGATTGTTACTCTAATACTCTCCTAACAAAAAGTCCAAAATGTCTCCAAAACTTTTTTCTACTTTCTTGTGCAGAAGTATAAGGAATGAAAAAAAAAAAAAACTACAGAAAATGATTAGCTAGTAAATAGTGCATATCAGCACACATTACAGGAGCAAAATCTTCATCACAATGACCCAATGATTTAAGCATTCACGGCAATGTTTACTGTTTCATCCCTTTTTGGGTATATCGATTGTGCTAATTGAACTAGAAAATTGTATCAAATTCTCAGTCTCAGACCTTATATAATTGCAATAAACTATAGAAATCAACTCTAACAAATAGAAAGAAAATACCAGTCCATTTTGAGCATTTTTAAATATTTTTAGGAGTAAGCAATCGACTAGTTGGCCAGGTAGGAAATATGAAAAAGTCATTTAAAAAAAAACACTGTTTCAACTTCCAATACTTGGTAGAATTGAAAGACTAGAACAAAAAAAAAAACTTCACTATTATTAAACCCTTCGCAAGCTAACAAATATTTGGATAAAAATGAATAACATTATAAATTAACAACATTCAAGAATCTAATTCATGTTTTTGGATTGAAAAGGATGAAATTGCATAAAAAAAAAGATTGGGAAAGGCGAAACCTTTTCTTTGACGGATTCTTGGCGTTTCGAAACGTATTGGTCTTTGAGAGAAACGGTGGGAGTTGGCTCAGTTTCTTCACCAAATTGCTGCTTCCATTCGAACTGAGAAGTGAACACTATTAAAAACACTAGAAAAACGAGTAGCCAAGGTCTCGACATTGCTCACATTTATTTCAACCCAATCTTTTTGTTTAATTTTCCTTTTTCTCCGTTTCGAGAAAATGAAAAGAAATCTGTTGCCAACGATTTATGGGAAAATTCGCCACAAGAAGAAAAAAAGAAAGAACAGCCGCAGATCGAAGTGCACGAGACTGGAGAAATGGAAATCCGTTTCAAAAGTTATCCTTGGAGCATATTTCCTTTTTCCTTTTTAAATTATTTTTCATTTTTGCCATGTTTTGATAGTAGCTAAATTTATTTAAAGTTGGTTTATTTTTTATTTTTCAAAGTTAAAAAATAATAAGTACTGGATGAGTTAAATGAAAGAAATAAATATTGTTCTATGGGTATAAGTTTTAAAATTTAGATTTTACATTATCTACGTCAATTCATGTATTTGTGTTATATTTGTATTATTTTTTTATCATAATACATTAATAATTTATATTATATAAATTTTGATATGTTTGTATATTCGTGTCATGTTCGTATTATTTTTCGTGATATGTCGTGTTGGTATCATGATATAATTATTTTTTTTATATTGTATTCGTATTATATAATTATATCGTATCTAAAATTATCAAATCTAGTTAAAATACATTATTTAATTATACTCTAAGAGTATTATATTTTTCATTTTTAATCAAGAAATAAATAAAAATTTCTAAATGAAAATCAGGCTAACTTGGTTAATGTTTATCAAATAAACATAAAAATTAGGCTTGACATACTATAACGATTAAATTAAAATCAGTGATAGAATATGTGTTTGAATAACAAAATAACGATAATGAGATGATAATGAAAAATGATCATTAATGACATTAATATAAAGGTGTATTGATAAATTATTTTTATGTATATTTTAATAATATTTATTTAAAATTTTAACAAATATTTATTTAAATATTTAAATTAATTATTATATAAATATAAAAATATTTATTATATTAAATAAACAAATAATTTAAAATCTTTAAATAAAAAAATTAATTTAAAATTTTCTAAATAAAAATAAATTAATAGAAAAAAAGAGATTAATTTTAGGATTGTTCCAATTGAACCCTTGTCCCTCCGGGACGGTGCGATCGAAGCAAAAAGCCCCACAAAAGGGGTTGGATTCCATCGCACCTCCAAATGAGGCCTAACTAGTAAAACATTTGAAATTGAGTTGAGTTTCAAGCACAGACGCCGTAGCTCTGTCTACCTTTCTTTCACCTTTGATACAAAATAAGAAACTATAAACCAACTCATCAATGACTTAGGAATAAAGGGTATTATTTAGATCCATACATTTAATTAACATTTAGAACTATTCCTTCGTTTTTCATATACTCGCTTAGAGAAGTGTAAATGGTAGTATTTTGTGTCAATTTAAGCCACCAAATTTCAACAGTAGCTTTCTTCCCATGCACTTGAAATTTACCCTCGTCTAGGCGGTGTTCAAAAAGGGTTGCCTGGTAATTACTCGATCGTCTGAGGGATGTGACAGCTTGGCTGGGTTCTTGTATCAGAGAAATTAGCAGCCTGAAATCAGGAAATTTTCCAATATGTAATGTTTGCCCCTCTCCCCTCAAGGAATCTCAGTTCACCATCACCTACCACTTCTCCCTTTTTCACGAACTTAACTATCAAAAACTAAATGCTGGAGGAAGAAGCTATTTACCTGACCCTTGTTCTTGCAATGATGTAAAATGAAGGAGAAAATCAAATAAAAATATAAGAAGACTGAAGAATACTAGAGAAAAAAAAAAAAAAAAAAAAAAAAGGAAGGAAGAAAACAGAGTTAATAGAGGGTTAAGTGATCATAAATTCAAGTTGAACATATATATGAATCCTTGCAACCCCTAAAGTTAATATATCCAGCAACTGAGATAGTAAAATAGATTTGTCAACGCAACATGATCTATTCAGGATTACGGTCTTTCAGTCCCATTTTCCATGATTGATTGTTGAGATGAGACTAAAAGCTCCATCAACCACCAAGAAAACAGAATGCTTTGCACCCAAGAATGCACTGAACAGATTGATATCAAATACCTTCTTGATGTTACAACGTCACCAACTCATAGGAGGAAGATCAGATGTTTTTTCATCATACAACATTTCTGTATTTTTCTTGAAAACCCTACTACCAAACAACAAAAAGCCCAAGGTATGACCAGCAACCGCCATGAGAAACACCCCACCATTAAACGACATGACAGCAAGCATTACCAAATAAGCAAGAACAACCCTCATGGCATGCAACAACGTTTGCACAAGACCAGCTGAGAAATTGCTTGATCCTGGCTTGATCAACCGAGAATGATCAGAGAGCCATTCGACAAGGAAAGCAAGAACAAAGACGAATATCAAGGCCAATGCATACATGCCGGCACGCGTGCCGGGCCAGCCTGAGAAGAGGATCTCGGCGTTCTTGCCCCAGAAGAAGGTCATATGCATCGTCATCATCATGTGCATCCCTGCGGTGCCATTGGTCGACTGCGGTGTTGGTGTCATGCCTTCCATGCCATTATCATGATTCATTGTAGCTATGGTATAAGTACTGTAAAAAAATTATTTTGATGGATAAATGATGGAAATTTAAAGTTTAAAGAGGAAAAGCACATAAATATTTGTTTTAACTTTCAAGTTTAGATTAGTCTTTTGGGTGGAAATTAGTGTTGTATTTAAGGAAAATGATGAGGATGAGGACCTTGTTAATAACACCAAAATTTTAGGGTTTTTGGAAGATTAACTCTATAGTACATTATCCCCTATTGTACTATTAAATTTTGTACTACACTTTAATTTTAATTTTCTTGGTCCTGCAATTGGCAGATTCTACTTAGAATTTTCTTCTCTAAATATGACCATTAACCCATTTTTTTAAAAACTAAATGGTAAAAAAAATCCTTCCTTATATATATATATATATTTGGTATATTGGAAGTTCATGAATACTTATTAATATTATACATTGGAAAATGCCAGCAAAAGTTAATTTCATGTTATTTATATCTAAGAATTATTACAAAGAAAATGTATAGACAATGCTTTTCTCTTCTTTTTTTTTTCGGTCAACAGATTTAGGGACTGATAAAAAATAAGCTATAGTAAGTTAAGGTAGTGAGTATAATGATAATCAAGATTTTATCATTCCTGGTAAAGAAAAACCTTGCGAATCATTAACTCATGAAGAAAGCAAAATGAACTCCATCCTTAGACTCAAATTAAAAATTCTGACTTCCTTTCTAAATGAAATAAACCTTTTAATAGTAGACTACAGCCTGCTTCATTTGGATAATCAAATTTAGTTTATAATAAAAATGTATAATTAACTAATTAAGGTTGGTAGTAGAGATGGTAAAATGAATGGGCTGGATCGATCCAGCATGGTCCGGATCGTTTTAAAGACATATCTTGTGTTACAAATCATTGTTTTTTTGACTAATTATCAACAAAAAAAATGTACTTTCTTCTTGTGTCAAATGACGTTTGAGTTTCAAAGTTTTAAAATTATTGTTGCTTTTTATTTTCTTTTGAAAATTTTCAATATATTTAGTTAAAAGAGTTTTGGATATGATGGATTACTGAATCAAATGATTTAGGCTCTCACAACTTGAAAAAATATATCAATAAGTATATGATACGAAAAAAGAATAATGAAACAATTATTTATTACTTATTAGTCTATTAGAAATTAAAAAAAATTAAAGATATAATGAATAATAGGTAGAAATTGAATGAAAAAAAAATGAGACTTATCATGCTGAATTGTACCACGTATTAGCACTTAACTCAGCATGAATCGTGCCATACTAATTAATGGATAAATTTTTTTTTTGACTTAATCCGATATTATAATAAAAATCATATTTGACACCGGCCCGATATTATGTATATTATAGCACTATGAACTGTGCCAACATACCTACGATGAGCCACATCGTGACCCCTATTCAATTTATCACCTGAAATTGGTGGCAAATAGAGATGATAATGGATAGTGTAAATTCGGATATTTATAATTATTCGATTTATTTTTTTTGCATATTAGAATATTGCGGATTCAGATAAAATGCAGATTCGGATATTATAATTTTTATCCGTAGCGGATTCGGAGCGGATGCGAATATGAAACATCGGATATCCATTATCCGAATCTGCATTACTTATGCGGATAACGGATTCGGATATCCAAATCCGCTATCCGAATTCGCTATCTGAATCCGCTTAATTTTGCGGATTCGAATTATGATATTCAAATCCATTATCCGTTTATTTGAATTTAAAATTAATTATGTTTGATTTTATATTTTTATTTAACTTTTTTTACTTACTGAATTCAGATATTTAGCAGATTCGGATATCTGACGGATAATATTTTTTAATTCGGATTGGGATAATAATATTCGAATTTAATGCGGATAATAAACAGATTCGAATTTTAAAACAAATTTACAATTTCAAATTTAAATTTAAATATTATAAAAAATAATAAATATTCGATTCGTTACCCTAATGGCAAATAGTAGCAATTAATATCTGAGCACATACATTTATTAACTAAAAACCTGACCCTTCCCTCTACCCAAAAGAAAATTAATTGATAACCTAGTTTTTGTCTTCGCATGTCAATTAGGCAATGGATTGCCGACTACACAAGAGAAAAATAAATTAATAATTTATTCTCACTTTGACAAAAACCACCGTCCGGTGTTGTTGTCATCAACCACAGCCAGAGATGGATTAATATCTTGGCCGTATCTCATATAGCGCACGGCAATACGGCATGTTCCTTGCCTTTGCACAGAGATCTTTCCATGGGACGTTCGGCTTACAGAATCATATATATATATATATATAACACAAACTATAAAAACAATCCCAAAATCAATTAAAGGCAAGAATTAAAAAAATTAAAACCATGATAAAATAGACAACAAAGCAATGACATTAATCAATGTTTTTTTTGGATAAGTAATGAGTATTATTATCCAAGAGTAGCAAGCTGCTACAAGTAATACAGTGTTCAGAGTAAACAAATAACATAGCACCAAGTCTTGAATAACTTGTCAGCAAATCTTTTACAGTATTATGGTGTGTTGGAGAATATGGACAATTGCAAACCCCAGTTTTCACATAATTTCCTGTTCACTTCATCCTCAGCAATGTCTCTCAGGCCACTTAACCTCATTCTGATTGTGTGTTTAATTAAGTGCAGAATATGTTCTTCATAGTGTTCCTATCGTATGTAAACTCTTCTATTCCTTTCCTGCCATATATGGTAAATATAAGCTGCCTACGCAATCTGCAGAATGACTGATATCAGTGCCTTTCCTTTCAATCTCTTCACAGCCCATTGCAGCTCCCAGCTCCAACCATCAACCGTTCTGTGTAATTCACAGAGCTGAAGGACTTGCTTCCATACATCTTTTGAGAAGGTGCAACTGAAAAAAAGATGATTCCTGGTCTCTGCCTCTTGCTTACATAGCATGCACATGCCATCAACAGAAATTTCCCAGTTAGCCAGTCTATCCTTTCCTGCCATATATGGTAAATATAAGCTGCCCACGCAATCCGCAGAATGACTGATATCAGTGCCTTTTCTTTCAACCTCTTCACAGCCCATTGCAGCTCCCAGCTCCAACCATCAACCGTTCTATGTAATTCACAGAGCTGAAGGACTTGCTTCTATACATCTTTTGAGAAGGTGCAACTGAAAAAAAAAAAGAAAAGATGATTCCTCTATCCTTAGTAGGTAATCTATTAATCAATGTTTTAAGAGTTAATTAGGTTATTTTAATAGCTAACTAAGCAATGACTTAATCAATGTTTTTAGTGTTAATTAGGTCATTTTATTGGACTGATTTAGAGTTGATTTTTAAATGATTTTGGGTTTATGTAGATTTTGACACATTCGTTTCTTCGTATCGTGTTCATATTATTTCTCGTGTCGTATTTGTGTTTTTGTTTTTTTTCTTCGTGTGTCCAAAGTATTATAAATTTATATAAACTTTTGTTGGATCCTTAATCCAACATTGGGCATATGTGAATAATTATGTGTCGTAGATTGTCGAATAAGGTTAAGCCCATTTAAAGTGGTCTACTGAAGTTTGGCTAATTTGGACTTTAATGTATCTAATAGGGTGTGGGCCTTTAATGTGTAGAGACTTGTCATAACGTGCCAAATACGAATTCAACATGCTAGACACAAACAGGGAGTCGCCACTAATCATCTAATCTAGGTGTGATTAGTCACTTATACGAATCTATCCTATTTAAAGTAATCTTAAGCTTGACTAAGGCACCTTAAAAAGAATAAGTTCTTGTCTGCTTATCAAAACTAGGTCCGGGAGTACGGTTACCTGAGATGAAGGATTAGCACCCTCACAACGCCTATCTAAGAGATAGTACCTAATTAGTCTTGTGATACTTAAAAGTCTTAACTAAATGGTCTTATCTATCCTATCTTTTTTAAGTTAAAAAAATATCGAAAATCATCTTTTAGGTCTCCTTTTTCATCAATCTGGAGGAATTGCTAAAAGACGTCTCTTCACCTCGAGAGTATTCAAAAGAAATCGATCTTTACATTGAATAGGTCCGTCGTCGGAAAAATTAAATTTTAAATCTAAGTCTAATTTCATAATTAAAAACTTGTATTGTATTTATGTTTGCTCAAAAAATAAATTTTGATCTCAATATCGAAAATTACCACTTAAAAATCCTTCCATCGATCTGGAGAATTTTTTAAAATACTTTTCTCATCTAGAAATTTCTTAGAAATCAACCAATCACGATTTCTTTGAATTTCATCCTTGGAAGAAATCTTAATTTATCTTTGATTTTTAATTAAGCATCAATTATGAAAATTATGACTCAAAAAAAATTCATTGAGAATTAATTATTTTAAAATAAATAAATTTCAACCTCTTTGTATCGAAATCATCCTTTAAAAACTTTTCCATCAATCTGGAGAATTTTTAAGAAAGTTCTCTCACCTAGAAATTTCTCAGAAATCAACCAATCGTGATCTCCTCGAATTTCATTGTCGAAAAAGATCTCCATTTATTATTTTAATTTAATTAATCATCAATTAAAAATTAACTAAAAATTATCTTACCAGTTAATAATCAAATTCATAATAAATAATAATTAATAAATAGTTAACAAATAATAAATAATGGTTAATAATTAAAAATAATTAAAATCAAAATTTATTCACAAATATACCTGAAAAAAAAAAATTAGTCCGAAAAAATAATAATAATAAAAATAAAATAAAATGAAATAATGCAATAAGTAAATAAATAAAATAATAAAATAACAAAAAAAGAAAAAAAAGAAAACAACACAGCAGCATACAGGTCGTGCCTGCGCGCGGGTCGCACGGCCTGAACCTTCTGCTGCTTCAAAAACTATTTTTTTTTATTTTATTTCAGTCCTAACCCTTTTTAAAAAGAAAAAAAAAAAACTCTTTCTTCTTCTTCCCTTCAAGCTCAAGAACACAATGAAGAACACCAAGCAAACCCAGATTTCGGCCACTGCCCACTGCCACCGATTGCCAATCCGCCGTCGTCCGCCATCGATTGCCGTCGGTTATCGTAGCTTCCGGTGGTCAAAAAATTCTAGAAAAAATCTTAAAAAATTTCTTTCGACTCTCTCAACCCAAAAATCAACTTAGTTCTACCTGAATTGTCCTAGACATTCCTAGATCTGAAATTGAAACATGTGATCTTAATCCCTCCGATCTCCTCCGTTGACTGTCGAATGGTCACCAAACTCCAGCCTTGGCTTCGTCTAATTAAAACCGAGATTTCTCACTACTAACACCCCTCGAAACAATTCCTAGAGCTAAGAACCCCCAAATTTCGAATCTACCATTTTTTTTTAAAAAGAAAATTTTTCTTTCTACCGATTCTTGCTTGATTGCTCCAAAATTCTATGATTCTCTGATCCTTTTTCTTTGTTGAGCCTAAGGTTGTTTATATAGGAAAGGAATTAGGGTTTTATTCTAACCTGGAGTCCTAATCTGATCAGGATAGGATTTCCATTCCAATCACACTTCTTAGAGTCTAAGTTTGATCCAAAGAAGAAATCAAGTCCTACCATTACTTGGTTTATCAATTTTTTTTTATTTTTTTAATTATTTTGAATTTTATTTTTTTATTTTTTTATTTTCTGATTTTCCTTTTTTTTTGTTTTTTTTTTATTTAATTCGAAAATAACATAAATATAAATTACAAAATTAATTAACTAATTAACATTATCAACAAGTAACCCGAATAAAATCCAGTGTCTACAAGATTTAAGGGTAATTTCTATTTTTATGATGGGTTAAAATAGAAATACCAAAAGATAACAGGGTAGTTATCTACAAATAGTGGTTATGATCCCCAAATCACACGTATTGTATTCTTTTTTGACATCCCATCATCAGAAAGAGAGCGAGAGAAAATAAAAAGATTCTTTAAGAGAACGTATTGATCTGGAAGACATACCGCACGGCTCTGCAGAGTAATTGATTGTCATGGATTCAGGTACGTTTCCGCATATTGATATGTTGATTCTTGGTGATTTAACATGAATGTTTCCTAGGGTTTGAGAGATGTTTTACATCCAAAGATATTTTCTAACAATTGATATCAGAGCCTCTTCATATTGAATCATTAAGAACAATTTTTTGGATGAACAATCATTAAGGGTTTACATAGAAATATTTATTTATTTATTTTAACCAACGGCCGTAAGGTTGCGCCGGTAAGAAAAGTCGCGGCTTGTTGGCCGCGGCGACATAAGAACAGCGGTGGCCTTGGGGCAATTTTGGTGCAATTTCGGTGCAATTTAAAATTGAATAGTGATATGTTTATATATATTTTAGGATGAATTAATTGAAGCAACATGTCACCAAAGTGACCTCTCTTGTGGAAATTAATTTGTTTTGAAATATAAACGGTTGTGTACATGTAACTTATGTGAATATTGACCGGCTTAAAGGAAGGTTGATATTTAACAAAATTGCATGGGCACCTGTGGTAATAAACATGTGATGATTATTCAGTTTTACATGTAAACAATACATCGGCCCAAAGAAAGAATTAATGTTTGATATATTTCTTATTATCAGTGTTTGATAAGATATCACTTACAAATTTATATTTTTATCCAACGAAAAAATATTAATGGAGTTTCCGGTGTCTTGAGATGAGGTTTACCTCTATATAGATTTTATTGCTATTTCTGTTATGAGACTTATGTGAGCTTGTTTTGTTTGTTTACTGTCCTTTGTGTTTAGCTACAACCACTCATGCTAATATTTCTGCCAACATCAACTCTATTCCTATGCTCAATGGCACAAATTTTAAGTCATGGCAAGAGAACCTCTTGATAGTTTTCGGAGTCATGGATCTCGACCTTGCGTTAATGGCTGATTCTCTTGCACCTCTTACGGATAAGAGCACCTCTGATGAAAAGAGAGATATGAAAAGGTTGGAGAAATCAAATCGCATGTGTATGATGATCATGAAGAAAGCCATTCCGGAAGCATTCAGGGGCACAATGTCTGAAAAGATTACTAAGGCTAAAGAGTTCCTTGCAGACATTGAAAAGAGGTTTGTCAAGAACGAAAAGGCTGAAATAGGTATGCTCTTGACAAGTCTACTTTCAATGAGATACAAAGGCAAAAGGCAATATCATGGAGTACATCATGGAGATGTCTCATCTTGCTTCAAATTTGAAAGCACTTAAGCTAGAACTTTCTGAGGACTTGCTAGTGCATCTGGTTCTGATATCCCTTCCGACACAGTTTAGGCAGTTTAAGGTGAGCTACAACTGTCAGAAAGAGACTTGGTCTCTGAATGAGTTCATCTCATATTGTGTTCAGGAAGAGGAAAGATTGAAGCAAGATAAGATTGAGAGTGCTCATCTGGCCTCAACCTCTAAGAACACGGACAAGGGATACAAAAGGAAGAAGGATAAGGAAGCTATAGAAACAACACCTCAAAAGAAACAATAAAAGAAATCGGGTCAACCAAAAGGTTCTGGTTGTTTCTTCTACGGAGTTGAAAGGCATCAGAAGAAGCATTGTACCAACTACCATGCATGGCGTGCTAAGAAAGGTATGCTTCTTAATTTGGTTTGTTCTGAGGTTAATTTAACTTTGATACCTAGACACACGTGGTGGATAGATTTTGGTGCAACAACTCATATCAGTGTGTCTATGCAGGGTTGCCTAAGTTGCGAAAGCCAAGTGATGGTGAAAAATACATCTAAGTGGGAGATGGCAAGACGGTTCAAGTTGAGGCAACAGGAAAATTTAGATTATTATTAAAGACTGAAACTTATTTGGATCTTAATGAGACATTTATTGTATCGTCTTTTAGACGAAATTTGATTTCTATTTCTGCTTTGGACAAATCTGGTTATTCTTGTTCATTTGGGAATGGAAAATTTAGTTTGTTTCATGATTCAAAATTGATTAGTTCTGGTTCTTTGTCAGGTTATGATAATTTTTATTTGATTGATACAATTGCTTCATTTAATGAATCCTTGCAATTAAGTTACACGAGGTATAAAGAGAAAATTAACCAATGAGAATTCGGCTGTGTTGTGGCACAAGAGACTAGGTCATATCTCTAAAGGAGAATAGAGAGACTTGTGTCAGATGAAATTCTAAACCCTTTAGATTTCGCAGATTTTGATGTTTGTGTTAACTGTATAAAGGGGAAACAAACAAATAAAAGGAGATTTGAAGCCAACAGGACTTTGGATGTCTTAGAACTTATACATACGGACATTTGTGGGCTATTCCTTACGGTTGCTTGGAATGGTCAACAATATTCTATAACGTTTATAGATGATTATTATAGATATGGTTACATATATCTCATTTATGAAAAGTCAAATCACTGAATGTGTTCAAAAATTATACGGCTGAAGTTGAGAACCAACTTAGCAAAAGGATCAAAACCTTTAGATCTGACCGTGGTGGTGAGTATTATGGCAGATATGACGGTTCAGGTGAACAACGTCGAGGACCGTTTGCTAAATTCCTAGAGGAATGTGGTATCGTCCCACAGTACACTATATCGGGTTCGCCCACTATGAACAGTGTTGCTGAAAGATGAAATTGGACACTTAAAGACATGGTGAGGAGTATGATTTGCCATTCTACCTTACCAGAATCACTCAAGGGAGAAGTACTTAAGACTACAGCATATATCCTTAACAGGCTTCCAACTAAAGCAACTGTCAAAACCCCTTATGAACTTTGGACGGGCAAAAAGCCTAGTTTAAAGCACTTGCACATTTGGGGATGTCCAGCTGAGGCAAGGCTTTATAGGCCTAATGAAAAGAAACTTGACTCAAAAACTGTAAGTTGCTATTTTATTGGATACTTTGAAAGATCCAAGGGTACAAGTTTTATGATCCCATGACTAAGTTGATTTTCGAGTCGAGAAATGCCTGGTTCTTTGAGGATGTCGAGTTTGCCTGGGGAGATACAGTTAGAGACTTTGTTTTTGAAGAGGAATATGTTGATATTCCCACAGGTGTTATTGGCATTGATCAAGATTCTATTCCTGACTTTGTTCAAGGCACAACAGATCAAGACAATGTCAATAAACCTCCAATTCAAGAAATTATTCCAGAAGAACAAACTCTACCACCTCAAGAGCCTATGCCATTAAGGAGATCCACTAGAGAAAGGAGAAGTGCAATGCCTGATGACTACATTGTATTTCTCCAAGAACATGAGGTTGACATTGGAGTGATGGAAGATGATCCGATCAACTTCCGTCAAGCCATGGAAAGTTCTAACTCTCAAAAGTAGATTGATACCATGAATAAGGAGATTAAGTCATGAAGGACAATGATGTGTGGGATCTTGTCCCATTGCCAAAAGATGCGAAACTCATTGGTTGCAAATGGATATTTAAGACTAAGAGGAATTCGAAAGGCGATATGGAAAGGTACAAGGCTTGTCTTGTTGCTAAGGGCTTTACACAGAAAGAAGGCATCGTTTATAAAGAGACTTTCTCTCCGGTTTCTTCGAAAGACTCTTTCAGGATTATAATCGCATTGGTGGCGCATTTCGATCGTGAGCTATATCAAATGGATGTAAAGACAGCGCTTCTCAATGGTAACATTGATGAGACGATCTATATGGTGCAACCAGAAAACTATGTGTTGGGAGACCCAAAGAATATGGTTTTTGCAAACTTAAAAAATTCATCGATGGGCTCAAGCAAGCATCTCGACAATGGTATTTCAAGTTTCATCAAGTGATCATCTCGTCCAGTTTTGAGATGAATTTGGTCGATGATTGCATATACCATAAGTTCTGTGGGAGCAAGTATGTTTTTCTGGATTTATATGTCGGTGACATTTTGCTTGCCAGCAACGATATAGGTTTATTACACGAAACAAAGAGATTTATAGCTAAGAATTTTGAGATGAAAGATCTTGGTGAAGCCCTCTTTTGTATTAGGCATAAAGATACACCGGGATCGTTATCGGGGTATTCTTGGATTATATAAAAGAGCTATATCGAATAGATTCTCAAGAGATATGGCATGCATGATTGCAAACCAGGTAATAGCCTTGTGGCAAAGGGAGACAAGTTTAGTCTCAATCAGTGCCCTAAGAATGATTTTGAGGAAAAGGAAATGCAGAAGATTCCTTATGTGTCAGCTGTAGGAAGTCTGATGTATGCTCAGGTTTGTAAGCGTCCGGATATTGCGTACATTGTTGGGATGTTGGGCAGATATTTAAGTAATCCAAGAGTAGACCATTGGAAAGCAGCCAAACGGGTCTTGCGGTACTTACAGAGAACAAAAGACTACATGCTCACGTATCGGATGTCAGATCAGCTTGAGATCGTTGGGTATACTGACTCCAATTTTGCTGGATACCAAGATAGTTTGAAATCTACATCGGGCTATATCTACTTGCTAGCTGGAGGCGCTGTCTCCTGAAAGAGTGCTAAACAGTCTCTTAAAGCCTCTTCTACCATGGCGGTAGAGTTCATAGCGTGGTATGAGGCGTCCAATCACAAAATATGGCTGCGAAATTTTGTCACGGTACTGTGCATAGTGGACAGTATTGAAAGATCACTCAAGTTATTTTGTAACAATAAGTTGGCAGTTCTATATTCCAACAACAACATGAGCTCAACGAAGTCAAAGCATATAGACATCAAGTTCCTAGTTGTTAAAGAAAAAGTTCAGAGTGGACAATTGTCTATAGAGCACATCGATACAAATTGCGGATCCGCTTACTAAGGGATTGCCACTCAAAGTGTTTCATGAGCACTCTGCTCATATGGGTGTCACGTCATTTGAAGGTATTTAGTTTTAGTGGGAGTTTGAAATTTTAGATGCTTTAAAGTTATTTCAGTTTATGGATATTTTAAAGTTATTTTCTCCATAAATAAAGTTTTAGTTTATTTACACTCTGATTTTTGTATAGATCGATCTCACTAAGGTTTAAGGTTGGACCAGTTGGAAATAGGCATGTTAAGATCACATTGCATGAAATTTCCATGCTACACATCCACATCATGATCCATGTCATTCAATTGTATCAACGTTCGTGACTATTGATGGGTCGAGTTACGAAAGATGTAACGAAGGCCACGTTGATCCTATGTTGGTATGATTGATGGACCGGATTGGTTATAGATACATTTCAGTAATGACAGCGAAGTTGAGCTCATGTGATTATTTTGCAATGCATAATTACAAAGTTACACATATAGCCCAAGTGGGAGATTATTGGATCCTTAATCCAACATTGGGCTTTTATGTGAATAATTATGTGTTGTAGTCGAATAAGGTTAAGCCCATTTAAAGTGGTCTACTGAAGTTTGGGTAATTTGGGCTTTAATGTATCTAATAGGGTGTGAGCCTTTAATGTGTAGAGACTTAAGGGTAATTTTTATTTTTATGATGGGTTAAAATAGAAATACCAAAAGATAACAGGTTAGTTATCTACAATAGTGATTATAGTTCCCAGATCACACGTATTGTATTCTTTTCTGACATCCCATCATCAGAAAGAGAGCGAGAGAAAACAAAAGGATTCTAGAAGAGAACGTGTTGATCTGGAAGACATACCACACGACTCTGGAGAGTAATTGATTGTCATGGATTCAGGTATGTTTCTGCATATTTATCTGTTGATTCTTGGTGATTTAACATGAATGTTTCCTTGGGTTTGAGAGATGTTTTACATCCAAAAATATTTTCTAACTTTTACATGTTAATAATTCGTTTTATGTAGATTTTGACACGTTCGTGTATTTGTGTTATGTTTATATTATTTTCGTGTCGTGTCGTATTTTAATTATTTTTTTCATATGTTCGTGTCGTGCTCAGTTCATCCAGATATTTTGCATAGTTTGTCATGGTGATTCAATTTAGAAAAAATTTTGTGTGTTCGTGTTGTGTCTCAATTCATCCCATATTTTGCATAATTTGTCATAATGATTAAATTTAGAGAAAAATTGTATGTTCGTAATTGTTCGTGTTATTTTATTGTGTGTTTAAAGTATTATAAATTTATATACATTTTTACACGTTAATAATTCATTTTATGTAAATTTTGAAACGTTCGTGTATTTGTATCATGTTCATGTTATTTTTTGTGTCGTGTTTTAATTATTTTTTCATGTTGTGTTCATCTCGTATAACCATGTTGTGTCCGAAATTGCCAAGTCTAATTGACACTATTCAAATAACTTCCAATTTTATGTCGCATGTCATCATGTTCGTGTTATTTTTTCTGTCATAATCGTATTCAATGTATTATATATTTATATAAATTTTCACACGTTAATAATTTGTTTTATGTAGATTTTGACACGTTTGTGTATTTATGTCGTGTTCATGTCATTTTTCGTGTCATGTCATATTTTAATTATTTTTCCCATATTATGTTCGTATCGTATAATTATGTTGTGTGTGAAATTATCAGATATAATTGATCACATTCAAATAACTCTGAATTTTGTACCAGGTGTCATATAAGGATAGTAGTTATTATTTTTTAAAATTATCTTTCGTCCTCTTGCATTTTTATCTTTCAAATTTATTACAAAGTATCAATTCAAATCCGATAACATACCCGCAGCAAAGCGCGGGCATCTATCTAGTATATATATATATTGTCGTCATCTTATTTGCAACAAAGCCAGTGATTAAAAAATTGGATCGATCGATCGGACTGGTTGAAATAAAAATCGATGATCTGTCTAGTCCGAAGGGTATTAGAATCGAATTTTCTTCAAACCGGTTCATCCGATAAAAAATCGGATTGAACCGATAAAAATTGGTTTTAAATTTATTTTAAATTTATTTTATTATTTATTAACTATATTTAATATTTATTTAATATAACTTAGTGTTTAAATATTAAAAAAAGATTTCTCAAACCTGTTGGTCCAACCGATTGAATCGGTTAAATAAAAAACTGAAAATCTAATCGCTTCGACCTCAGATTCGTTTTTTAACCTTGAACAAAGCTTCTCTACCTTTTTCATAAAAAAAAAAATCTCTACCTTAACTGATGCAGCTTTTTGGAGTAAAAAAAAAAAAATTCAGAGTATTATAAATTTACTTGCATCATTAGTATTTCATGACAGCAACATGTAGGGATGGCAAAACCCGATCCGATCGATAGATTTTGAACCGATCAGAATGGAGAGATTTTTTTTTTTTTTGAACAATGGAGGCGGAGCGGGGCGGTGCGGTTTTTTTTTTTGTTTGAAAGGCGGGGATGGAGTAGTTGTGGTAATTGCCTACTCCGCACCGCCCAGCCCGGAATACTGAAATTATAATTTTACCCTTAAATATTTAGCTTTTAAAAGAATGATAAAATAATATAATTAAACTTATTATTTTTCTTTTTCTTTTTAAAAACCTAAACCTAAAACTTTATTTTTTTCTCTTCCTAGATTAGAAACATGTTTATATTGAATTTATATTTAAATTTTTTTACAATGTTTTATTATTTGAAAAAAATAAAAATAATTAATAAATATCGAATGGGGCGGAGCGGGACGGTTATGGATGTAACCGACATCCATGAGGTGGTAGTAGTATTGAAATTTCAACATCCACGACGGAGCGGGACAAGGGACGGGACAGTACTATGGCGAGGCAGGGGCGGATACTGCAAAATCCGCCCCCGCCCTGCTCCATTGTCATCCCTAACAACATGTATATTATTGCTGGAAAGTCTATATATTATAGAGTATGATTTGTTTTTTTTTTTTTAAAATATAAAAAAGTCGAAATTTAGGATGAAAAAAATTATAAATGTTAAAATATATGAATCAATTGAATTAGTTCGTTTCTTTTCCTTTTTCGTTAAAAAATTAAAACCAACACGACAGCATACAAGTAGAGCAAAAATATAAAGATTCTTTCCTAAATTTTTTTATTACCT
The DNA here is from genome assembly GCA_030761205.1 of Fremontodendron californicum. Taxonomy (NCBI): domain Eukaryota; kingdom Viridiplantae; phylum Streptophyta; class Magnoliopsida; order Malvales; family Malvaceae; genus Fremontodendron; species Fremontodendron californicum. The sequence goes on from JAULJL010000005.1 coordinate 34,643,303, forward strand.
TTTAATATTTTTCTTTTTTAAATTTAAAAACACATATCATCAATATATCCTTTTAAATTCAATTTTGTGCAAATAATGTTTTCCTTTTCTTTTTATTCGAAGCCTATTTTTCCAATTTAAAGGGTATTTTTAACAAGAATTTCAATACTTTTTAGTTTTTAATTCAATTGACAATATTTTTAATAAATCAACATTTGTTTCAACCAATTTAGATTTAAAATAATTAATAGATAAAATTATCAATTTAAAATCAAAATTAAATTCAAAAACTACCAAAAATCATGCTTATCCAAAAATTATCCTAATTAAGAACAACAAACAAAATCTCCATATTTCACATAATTTAAAAAAGAGATAGAGATAGAATTACAAATCTATTATTTTTTAAATTTAAATAGACTAAACTCTTAAACTCTTTAATATACTTATCTTATACTTTAGAAATCCTTAGAAGGGAGGGTCGAGGGGCATATTTAGCGGTAGATAAGAGTTGGGAGAAAGAAAAGAGATGGAAAGGGAAGGGGAAAGAAGAGTACAAGGGAAGGGGAATGAAGAGTACAAGAGGAAGGTAAGGGGTCCGATTGGTTTCATGAATAATTTTTTGAAACTTATAGTTTGATGTGTTGTGTTTTTGTACGTAGAAAGCAATTGCGACTTCATGAAAAGAAAAAAAAAAAAATTTGATAAAAAATATTGTCTTGATTTTAAGTCAGGGATGGAATTAAGTGTTTTTATGATTATTTTTTGCCCCAATTATATTGATTTTTGTTTTTCATATTCAAGTAATGGAAAGGAAAGGAGAACGTTTACTTTTCCCATATTTCATCTCTTTCTTTCTTTATTTCGATTTTATTTTTGTCTTTAATTTGCTTCATTTGTTTGTTTATTCTAAATCCTTCAATTTGGTCCTATTGTATTACATATTATATACATTTAAATTTGGTATATATATTTCACTTAGTTTTTGGATATTTGTTACGTGTAAATCCAAAAGATTTCAATTATACATATGTTCTCGATACATACATTCGGGTTATGTTTTTTATTAAAAAAAAAAAAAAATTATGTGATTAATTTCTTTGTCTCCTATTTGGTTCATTAACTTTTAGTTATGTTTGAAGTAGATTTTTTTTTGTATACATTTTATTTAATTCTTTTTTGTTTTTTATTTTTTATTTTTATCTTAAACAATCTAATTTAATTGTTATGATAGAATGAAATAGTACTAATTATTTTATTTTATTTTATCTTAAATATTGGTTTCAAATGATTATCAATAAAAATATCATGATAATTGCCTGTCCTTACATTTCTTAATCTCTTTTATTTTTTAAGTATTTTATGAAGTAATTTTGATTAAGACAATGTTAATTTAAAGCTGATAGAGTTTATTAATCTTATTTCATCAGAGTCCAATGAAGTTTGTAACAGAGAAGAGAGACGAACAATAGCACCTGAGCATGTACTCAAGGCTTTAGAGGTTCTTGGGTTTTAAGAATACATTGAAGATGTGTATATATATATATATATATATTTGCTGCATATGAGCAACACAAGATTGAGACCATGCAGGACTCTTTGAAAGTCAGGAAATGACTGAGGATGAAACAGTAGCTGAGCAGCAGAGAATGTTTGCTGAGGCACGAGCAAGAATCTATCTGGATATTTGTACCTTTTATCAATCAAATAGTGAGAGTTTGTTCAAAAAAAAATTTAGACCTGATGGAAGTAATGTTTCAACATTTTCTTTAAGTATCACAAAATAAATAAATAAATTTCCTTTTAACAAAATATTTTAAAATTTACCATATTTTAAAAAATTATGCAAAATGAAGTAATTTCCATTAATATAAACATAAATCTATATTTTGTCATGCATTTTATTATTATATAGTATTATTTATCATATATTTAAAAAAAATTTAAGGTTACGTGGATAGTCTATTTTTATGACACATGTCAAGCAATCATCAAAAATTTAAATCAAAGTAAATTATCCATTTAAAATTCAATATGATTGGTAACTCATAGAATTCAAATTAAAATTCAATATTAACTTAAATTATCCATTTAAGTAAATAACAATTATTTTTTAAAAAATTTACATTGAAATTTTAACCATAAATCATTATCAACAACAAATGGATATAAGCTATACACTCTAACTTTAAATGTAAATTATAATCAGTAACAAATAAATAGTTTAAATAAATCATTATTAAATAAATAATATTTTATCTTAATATTAAATCAAAGAAATAATTAAAATTATTTATTTAAATAATTAAACCTCAAAATAAATTTACTTTATCAACATTAAGAGATATTTTAAAATATCTATTTAAATAATTAAATATTCAAATTCAAATAAGTATAATTTATCAAAATTTGTTATCCAATAATTTTGATTTTAACTGGATAACATAGAACTTATTATGAAAGTATTAAATATCATTATTTTCGTTTGTTTCCTCATCTTTTTTCATTTCCGGTAAATTACAAATTTTGCTAAATATAATTATTTCTCTTTATCTTTTTTCTCATTTCCCTGTTAATATTGTATTTCAAGTTTTTTATCAAGATTTCGGTGTTCTTTTGATATGTACTTTTGTCTTTAGCATAATATCACATTTCCTGAACTAAACCTATGAAGCTTCTTTGACTTTGCAAGTGATTGGAGCTAATTTTCAAGTTGCTTTTGTGGTTAATTGTTTCTTTAGTGTCTTGCCTTGCCTCCAATGGATTTTTTTTTGAGGATTGCTTGTTTGAGTAGTTCGAATAGTGAAAAATGAAATTGGCTTTAGCGATTTCCTGTTTGTTTCGTGGGAAATTAGAAAATTTGGTGACTTATTCTTTATTTATTTATTTTTTTTTGTTTATTTGGTGAATTTTCTATTAATTTAGATGATTTCGTTTAAAAAATGATATATCAAGTTTACAATTTTTACACATATATCTTGCTTTTGAAGTATATTCTTTGCATGTACCAATATGTTTTATTGCAATAAATATGATTTTTTTTTTTTTTAAATTGTTGCTTTTAGCAGTGCATTAAATTATAATTTTTTTATCCAAACCAAATTTATTGATTTTTATTTTTTACTTATCGGTATTAAAAAATTGATGAATATCATAAACTATAGCAATATAAATTATATTTATATATTTATATATATTTACCAACAAAATAACATAATAGCATAAAGTTATCAATTGAATTGCAACAAGTTTAATTAAGTAGATATCATTTAAATTTATCTTGATTTATTTATTAATGAAATTTTTATAATAAAATTATTCATTTTTAGGTTATTACAATTAAAATTTTAAAAGGAAAAAACATTAATAAATGTAAACATACACTGCCTATTTTCTTTAAGTTTTTTCCTAATGTTTTTAATTTAATTTTTTCTATTCGTTTTTTTTTCTTCAACTTTTTTCCTAAGTTTGGTATAAAACTATAAATATAATATATATGTAAACCTAATATATATATATATATATATGATTAGGAATACTTAATAAATATTAAAGCAAATAACTTTTAAAGCATTCTAAATATTTAAAAGGAAATCATATATATATATATATATATAATATTACAAGATACATAAAAAACCAGATAAATTTTACTTATGTTGATGTCTATGTGTATAACTTATAATCATGACATATACAATGATTTCTAAAATTTAATTGTTTATATGAGTTCTGATTAAAAAGTTGATCTTATCTCAAAATTAAATTGTAATAGAAATTTTAAATTTAAAAAGTTAATCTTATGTGATTCTTATTTCATATGTAGAGATATATCTTTTTAAATTTAAAAAATCTAAAAGATAAGGATATTTTTACCTTCATAAATTTTCTTATAATCCTTTATCTTTTTTAAATTCAAAAACACATATATTAGTTTTTTTTTTATTTAAAACATATTTATCAATTTGAAAAGTATCTCATTTGTTATCTTCATTCCCACAGTAATAATAGAAAAAGTAAAACACATATCCCACGGTTAATCTTATTTGATTATCATTTGATTTGTAGAGATATTTCTTTTTAAATTTAAATTTTTTTCAAAAAAGATATTTTTACCTTCATAAATTTTCTTATAATATTTTATCTCTTTTAAATTTAAAAATACATATATCAGTTATTATATTTTTTAAATTTAAAACATATCTATCAATTTGAAAATTATCTATACACTTAATTGATATCCAATAAGCCTATAAAATGTGACATAAAAAGTTAAGTTAGAATCCTTACTAAAAAAAACTATTTTTTTAGTTTTTTTATCCATTAACATGCCATTTGCATGCATGCTAATGGGAAGCATGAATAAAGTAGAAGTTCATTACGTATCTTCTGCTGAAATTTAAATTTTAAAAGTATTGGGAAATATTATTAGATTTTGAACTTTAAATCACTTAATCAAAGATTTTAATTATCATGTTTAAAAAAAAGTTAAAAAATCCCAAGTGGATCATAAAGACCCAAAAAAAAAATTCCATTAATCGGTTAAAATATGAACATTCATCCATTATGTAGCTCAATGTCTGCAACAGTTGCACAACAACAAGATATCCGATCTGATAGAATTTGGAAAATGTCAGTTGCTTTGCATTGAATCAAATGACAGAATATATACACGATCGAGGATTGCCAAAAAAATAGAGAAAGGTAATCGGGAAATTAAATATAAATCATAATCCTTAATTAAAGGATGGAAATAATATCCCGAGATTATTGCTAACCGCTAACATCCTCCTCAGATAATTCTTTCTTTTTGGGAGAGGAGTTTCAACAAAAGTTTAATGCATGAAAAGTTTGCAATCACTCGTCAAAAGGACAGTACAATTGCATTCCAACTAGAAAACACAGCAGGTAATAATCCAAGGATAGTGGTGTCCACTGCTAATGGCAAATATCAGTTTAAGAAAAAACTTAAATGGAGCGGTTCGAGGCGAGGATTTAAATAGTATTCGTAATGTGATGTTATGATCATTATTTTAAGATTTTGATTTTTTTTGTAATTGATATTTATCGTAATGGATCTGAATAATATTTATTACGTCCGCAACTATGATGCCATTCAAAATACATCCACGTCCACGTCCCCGTAATTTAAATTCCTGATGTGAGGGTGAAAGGAGAAACAGCATGACTGAATCTTCCTGGGTGCATTGCATCCTTTGACAATGACTTGACATGCAACTTCCTGGTTGCCTTCATGAAATCCCATCCTCACGTTTAACATTGGAATCAATAATCAACCCACACATCATTAGGTACTATGCCCCAAGGATATTAATGGGTAAAAGAATCCAACTTAAGATAAACAAAATCCAACTTAAAAGAAAAAAAAATAAATAAAGCATAAGTTGTAGATTACTTTCAGAAATTAAAACATCGATTCTTTTAGGGAGAAGGAGTTTAGGAACAAATCCAACAGCAAGAACTGAAATCAATTATTGTTTTCAACAACTCATAGGAGGAAGATCGTATGTTTTTCCGTGGACAGGGTCAGAGGATTTCTTGAAAACTCTACTGCCAAATAGCAAGAACCCCAGAGTATGGCCAGCCACAGCAGCCAAGAAGACACCGCCATTGAAAGACATGATAGCCAACATCAGCAAATATGCAAGACCAACCCTCAAAAGGTGCAACAAAGTCTGAACAAGACCAGCGGCCACATGGTGGGTTGAACCAGCAGGCTTGATGAATTGGGAGTGAGAGATCCACTCAACCATGAAAGCAAGCAGAAAGACAAGTATCAGGGCTAAGACATACATGCCGGTTCTTGTTCCTGGCCATCCTGAGAAGAGAATCAAAGCGTTCTTGCCCCAAAAGAAGGTCATGTGCATCATCATCTTGTGGCGGCGGTGCATCATCCCGCCACCTGATTTGTTGTTCATGCCATGCATGTGGTCATGGTTCATATTCTCCATGGCTCTTTTCTCAATTCCCTTTGCCTCTTGAGTCTCGGCCTGGGATACTTGGGAGCTTGAGTTATGAAATGTGAGGTTTTATAATGCGGTGGCAACGGCAGAATCTCTATAATTTTGCTTGGTTTATAAAGGAGGTTGCTGTTACGCAAACTTATAGTACATTACAAGTTGTAATGTTGTAGTACATGTCAATGGGATTGGGGTTTTTTCAAGAATTGCAATGGAATAGTCAAAGAATAGACAAGCCTCAGAATAAGCCAAAGTTAATTGGAAACTTGATGCATATACTTTGAAGGAAGCTACAAATATGTACATATATTTATAGCCAACATTCCACCATCTGCTCACGGGCAGTCTGGCACTGGGTATCCAATCAGCTAGTCAGTGTTTTAAATCGCGGTCGCGGATTTCGTCGCGGACGCGGTCGCGTGTCACGGTTGCGGGTGTCGCGAGTGTTACGTAACGTGTCGCGGTCATCGCGGACGTGAATTTTCGTTCAAAAATCACATTTTCTTAAAAAATAATATATTTATACATATTAATATCATATTTTATAATTCTAATATTTATCATGATTTTATATGAATTTTATTTAATTTATAAAAATAAAAAACTCTGATTTTATAAAAAAAAACGTAATACAGATAATTAATAATATCATTCAAGTATTATCAAACTAAGTCATATAAATAAAATTATGAATAACAACAAATATAAGTTCAAGAAGTACCCATGCCAAAGATAGCCTCACAGTTGAGAAAATAAAATCTCTCACTAAACTACTTGTTCAAAACCTTTGGAGATGATCAAACTATACTAAAACAAGAAACATAACAGTTAGGCTCAGGCTCAAAACAAAAAGAGCAGAACAAAAGAACAAGACAACATTGAAAAAAATGCAAATTGATATTTACTCATAATTAATTTCAAATAGTTGGAGTACATCACAAATAAAAGTATTACAAAGAACATTTAATTAAACTAACAACTATCTAAACAACAATTGATTAAGCTAACTATGATCTAACAATAAATAAAGGTAAAAAAAAAAAAAAAAACACAGCAAATTGCACAACAAGATACAAGTTCTCAAAAAATATAAACTAGTTGTAGTCTAAACAGCCACCTAGTTGGCACAACCTCAACACTCGCCCCCGGTTCCTCCAAGTACTGGTTTCGATCCTCTTAAGCCACCTCCATCAATGCCCTTAGATTCAAGATGTCTCGGCTCTCGACCACCAAGCGGACTACAAACACCAAATGCTATCTCTTCTTCTAGCCATCTTGTATACTCCATTTCAAACACAGCAGCGTCTGAAACATAAAAATTTTAAGTTGATATATAGCCATGAACATTTAAAATAAATAAATAAAAGATGTAAAAGAGGGAGATCAAAGCTATTAAAACAATAGAATTGTTGTTGCGCACAAAAGACAAAACAGAACAGAGCATAGCAGGGTGTCGCGGGCCATTACACGGCTTTTAAGTCGCTGTTGCGGCGTTACGTAACGTGTTTCGGCCGTTTCGGTCATGATTCGTTTTCTCCAACGCGTAACGCCGATATCGCGTTTCGGTAACTTCATTTTTCGTTACGACGCGACCGTTACGTAACGTAACGACCGCATTTTAATACACCTGTCTGGCCGAGAATGTGGGTTCAAGATTCTACAGTCTTCATCAACAATATTCCACCATCTGCTCACTGACAGTGGATCCAGAGAATCTTTAAGAATTATGGAAGGGTTTTGGACATTCGATTACCATTTAAAAGGAGTAAAAATGGAAAAAGATTTGGCTTCATCAAGTTTACAGATAACTACCAAGCAAGAGAAGCAGTAAAGTGGTTGAATGGAGCATGGATGACGGATTACAGAATAAGAGTTTTCCTTGCTAGATATAATCTCAAGAATGAGGATAAGAGAAATGCAAATCAGCAAGCTGAACAATTGCAGCGTTCGGAGAAGAAGATAAGTGAATCAGGGGAAAGCTCGAGGAGAAGCATGGACTGAGCTTTTGTTCCAGAGAATGAGATATCAGCACAGGTAACCTACAAACAAGTGTTACTAGGAGAAAGAAACCCCAAATGTGACACTGATAGGTGTAGAAAGGAAGAGCCTATCCAGTGTTTTCAGTCAAAACAAAGAAAGTCGATAGTGGTTGCGCCTGAAGAATGAGCAATTTAGATCCTTGAGCAATGTGTGATTGGAAAAGCAAAGGGGTTTTTCGATGTGGAACGCTTACAGGAAACTTCAGGGTTCAAGGTGTGAATGATATTCAGGCCAAAAAACTATCAGGTTACTATTATCTCATTCAATTTGATGATGCTGATATATTCACTATGATGAAACTAGATGGTTGGCCATGGCTGAGTCAATGGCTGGTTGATATTGAAGTTTGGTCCCCATCTTTTAACTATAAATGGAGAAATACCTGCTTACACTGTTATGGAATTCTATTAAATATGTGGAACTATAACACCTTTAAGGAAATCGCTAGTCTCTGGGGGAAATGTTGGCTTTGGAAGAAGGCACTTTAACGTTTAATGACTTCAATAAAGGGGTTATTTCCATTAGAACTGATTGTTTGTCCAAAATTGATGAAATAATTGAAGTTATCGCTGGTATTTTTACTTATCAAGTTAGAGTGTGGAGGTTGACGTGGGGAATGGTCATGCAATCGGATCAGAGAAAGAGCAACTATCACATGGGAAGTTAAGAGGGAAGCAGATGTTCTATCAAAATCTCCATAGTTCTAGGGAGTTTGATGAGAATGTTAAGTCAGCAGATGAACAGGCACAGTCTGAAGAATCCGACTGCAACAGCCCGTTAAGAAAGAGGATTGAAGTCTCGTCAGACGAGGAAGCTGACAAGTGTCTCGAATTGAGGTCAGTGGGTCAGGAGAGATTTAATGGTGAGACAGTGGAGTTAACAAATTCTACTGGGCAGGAGAATCGGGCTATGGAGGTGGAGGAAAACATCGAGGCGGAAAGCATGGGTTCTTTGGCTGTTGACAGCCACGATGGTGAAGTCAACGAAGGGAATCTCAACCCTGAGGTTAGCAAGAGTAAAAATTCAAATAGGGGTTTGGATTTGGGCTCGTCACTAAATAGCCCGGTAACCAACTTGGAGTGCCCACCTGCTGTGGGCCTGGGAGAACTGGTAGGATTTAAATCTGACAAACAGCCAATTTTGCAAGCCCATACATCTGGTTGCAGAACACATTTTGCAAACAAGAATGAAACAGGAAAGAATAGGAAGAAATGAGTAAAATCGGTGGAAGACATTGAAAACCTTTTACACAATCAGCTATCTAAGAAAATGATTGCGAGAGGAAGGAGAAAGATTAAAAAAAAAAGAGAAATTTCGGTAAGAAAAGATCTGAAGATGAGAGGATTGTGAATGATTCACTATCTGACGGTGATTTTCAAAATAGGCAGAGAATTTCATGTGAAGAAGCATCAGGAACTTGGAGGATAGTGAAGATGCTTGGAATTTCAGTAAGCTGCGATGAGGATACTGTGATGCAAACAATTATCCAAATTGAAGCAAAAAGCGGAGGTATCGACCAAAATTCCCAGGTTTGATTTCTTGATGCTTGTCGTTTCTTTGGTGATTCTGATATGATTGTTTGTTAAAACTCGGTTGTAGGTCTGATTGATGTGGTTTTGTTTGCTGTGGGGGGCTAAAACTCTATTATAGTTTCTTCAATTGTTTTGATTGGGTGTCCCAGGTGTTCGAATGCTTGTTGGTTCTTTGGTGATCCTAATAGTATTGTTTGTTAAAATTCTGTTGGGGGTTTGATTGCTGCGAGTTTGTTTGCTGTGGGGGGTGCGATAACTCTGTTGTAGTTCTTCAATTGTTTGGAATGGTTGTTTGATAGAGGTTGGGAAAAAAAAGGGGGGGTGAGAATGATAAGCTGGAATGTGAGAGGTATGGGTAGTTTAGCGAAAAGAAGTGTAGTCAGAAAAATTATTAATGAGTTTAAAATACAGATGGTTCTTATACAGGAAACAAAACTTGAGGTAGTGGAGGAACGAACCATTAAGGGGTTTGGGTATGATGATAATTGTGAGTGGATTTCATCTCCATCAAATAGAAATTCTGGGGGCTTGTTAACTGTCTGGGATAAGTCCTGTTTTCGTTTGGATAATTACGTGGTTAGGAATAATTTTGTGTTGATCAAAGGAGTTTGGATATATCACAACTTCGAGAGTTTTATCTGCAATATTTATGCCTCGTGTGGTGCAGTGGAGAAAAAACAGTTGTGGAGCTAGATTTTAGATCTGAAAATTGGGTGTCCGAGTGAGTGGTGTGCTGCTGGGGACTTTAATTCAGTTCGAGGTACTGAGGAAAGAAAAGGATGTTCAGTTGGAGGTTTGGGTGCTTCAGATTTTAATGATTTTATTAGATTGGGTGAATTTTTTGATTTACCCATAGGGGGAATCCTTTTTCTTGGTTCGATCCGGGGAATAAGATGAGCAGATTAGATCATTTTTTAGTCTCTTCAGGCTGGTTGGAACTCTTTAAGGAATTAAGTCAAAGAGGTCTGTATAGAACAATCTCGGATCATGTCCCGATCCTCCTATCGTTGGAGTCTGTAGATTGGGGCCCAAAGCCTTTTAAATTTCTAGATTATTGGCTTCTAAAGGTTGAGTTCATTAATGAAGTAGAGCAACAGTGGGCTGGAATGAGAGTGTCAGGTGGTGCAGGTTTCAGGTTTCAGGTTTATGTCCAAATTACGTGCGCTGAAACCCTTCTTGAAGATTTGGAATAAGGATAAGTTTAGGGACATCGACTCTAGGATTCTTGCACTGGAATCTAGACTAAACATACTGGATAGTGAAGAAAGTTCTAGAGATCTCTCGACTGTTGAATTGGAAGAAACAAAGGCTGCTTATCTTTCATTATGGGAGTTATATAATTTCAAAGAGTCCTTATGGAGGCAGAAGTCTAGAGTGCTTTGGCTAAAGGAAGGGGTTAGGAATACCAAATTCTTTCACTGTAAAGCCAGAGTTAGAGCGAGAAGGAACGTTATCTCCGGTTTGATGAAGGAGGGATGTTGGGTTTCGGATCATGTCCTTGTGAAAGATATGATCTTCGAATTCTTCAAAAAACATTTTAACCAAGACTGCTTGGAGTGGAATTCGTAGATTTCTCTGCCTTTTAAGAGAATTTCTCCGGAGGAAGCTGCTATTTTAGAGCTTCCATTCTCTATTAAGGAGGTTAAGGAGGCAGTTTGGAGTTGTGAGGGTGCCAAGGCACCAGGTCCGGATGGATTTAATTTCAGTTTCTTTAAAAAGGGGTGGGAGTTCTTGAGATAGGAGGTGATGGAATTTCTAAGTGAGTTTCACGGGTCAAGAAATATAGTAAAAGGCTTCTTCCTTTATAACTCTGATTTAAAAGGTTGAAAATCCTGTTGGATTATCAGATTATCGCCCAATCAGTCTAGTCAATTTACTCTATAAGATTTTGACTAAAGTTTTATCTAAGAGATTGAAAATGGTAATCAGGAAGGTAGTCAATGATACTCAAAGTGCCTTCATCTCCGGGAGACAAATTTTGGATGGTATTCTACTCGCTAATGAACTGATTGATTCGATTATGAGGAATAAGAGTAGAGGTGTGTAGAAGGAGAAAATTCGTAACCAATTACAAATTGCCACATGTCAATTGAAATTTCTTTAATTAAGAAATTTTCAATTAAATTATACATTACCATGTGAAATTGATAATATCATATTATAATTAATTATTTTATAATTAATTAAATATGTACACATGGTTTGACCAATCAAATTGCAAGGATTCATGGGTTATCCAATCAAATTTCACCCGTGTGTCATAATTATTTTACCTCTAATTAAATTAAATTAATTAAGAGATAAATAATAAATTTTTATCTCTAATTAAATTAAATTAATTAAGAGATAAATAATAAAGTTTTATCTCTAATTAAATTAAATTAATTAAGAGATAAATAAATATTTTATCTCTAATTAACTTAAATTAATTAAGTGATAAAAATAAATATTTTATCTCTAATTTAATTAATTAATTAAGAGATAAATAAATATTTTATCTCTAATTTAATTAATTAATTAAGTGATAAAAAAATAATAAATATTTTATCTCTAATTTAATTAATTAATTAAGAGATAAATAAATATTTTACCTCTAATTTAATTAATTAATTGAGTGATAAAAAATAAATATTTTATCTCTAATTTAATTAATTAATTAAGGGATAAATAATGAAGCTTTATCTCTAATTTAATTAAATTAATTAAGAGATAAATAAGGAGGATGAGTTCTTTTAAAACTCTCTTTCACCTGGCTAGCTACCACTATAAATAGAGACCTCCTCTTAACACAAATTCACAACTCAGAAAGCCTGAAGAGAAGAAGATTTTGAAGAGCCAAATCCTCTCAAAATTCTTAAGAAGAAATTAGAGAAATTCTAAGAACGCGGTGCTTGTTCTTGAGAATTCTCTAAGAAGCTGCTCTCCGATCTTGTCCATCAAAGGAAATGAGATAATTCCTGTTTTTCAAGACCAAGTCTAGAAGACCCTTGAAGCAGATCTCGCCGATTCAAGATCAAGTCTTGAAGACCCTTGAATCAAAATTTTACTGAAGAAAAGAATCAAAGGATTTCTTTCTTTAAGAATATTCAGAGATTGTAACCTCAAAGTTTGATTAATAAAATTATTTATTTGACTCCAAATTTTTCTTGTCATATTTTTGACATAAAATTTGTGTGTACAAATTTTGGCACGCCCGGTGGGACAATCTCTGCCTTTCATCTCTTTTCTTCAAAACTCAAGTTATCAAGTTACAATGGCTCCCAAGAAGAACTTTGCTAACAAACCAACTCTCAAGCCTACTCGAGCTAATCCTGCAGTCTACCCCACTTCATCATCAAGCGTTGATATCCCTACTCATCCTTATGGCACTAGGAGGAAGACCAAAACTCTTGCTGAATTGTATGAGCAAACTCTTCCTGTGCTCAATCAAAACCCTCTCTATGACACTTCTTCTCCAATTCAAGACTTAGAAGAAGTTTCTGCTAGACAAGTTGATTCTCCTCGAGGATCAAGTGCAAGTCGCCAGTTAACATACCAAGAACAAGACAGCTACTCAAGCAACAAGCCTATTCCATCATCTACTCCAAAATCAAGTTCTGGAGTAATGGCTGTCATGACAACTGGCACCACATCATTGGAAGAACAAGTTGCACTTCTGGCAAAATCTGTTGAAATTCTTTCAGCAAGTATCAAAGAGAAAGATAACCAGATCGCTTCCATGATGGACAAGATCGCCGGTCTCACTGGAAAAAGGAACGAAGCTTCAAACCAGAATTGGCAATCAATCTTTCAAGATGATGGTGAGAACTCTGGCAAGGAAGTTGCTAAGGATTCTGAAGAAAAGATCAATGAACTCGTCACTACCAGTCAGCTCAAGGATCTTATCAAGGAGGCTATCAAAGATCAAGTTGAAAGCATCACTCAACCTTCATATACATATGCAAAACCATATTCTCAAAGGATCGATCGTCTGAGGATGCCTGGGAACTATCAACCCCCAAAGTTTCAGCAGTTCGATGGAAAAGGAAATCCACGCCAACATGTTGCACATTTCGTGGAAACTTGCAATAATGCTGGTACCTATGGGGATCTCATGGTGAAGCAGTTCGTTCGCTCCCTAAAAAGCAACGCCTTTGATTGGTATACTGATCTTGAGCCTGGGACGATTGACAGCTGGGAACAACTTGAGCGTGAATTCCTTAATCGATTCTACAGCACTCGTCGCTTAGTCAGCATGATCGAACTCACAAGCTCACGTCAATGGAAGGATGAGCCAGTCATTGATTACATCCACAGATGGAGAAATCTGAGCCTTAACTGCAAAGAAAGACTGTCTGAGTCTTCTGCCCTTGACATGTGCATCCAAGGCATGAATTGGGGCTTGCGTTACATTCTTCAAGGCATCAAGCCTAAGACCTTTGAAGAACTAGCCACTCGTGCTCATGATATGGAGTTGAGTATGACAGCTGCTGGAAATCAAGAACCTCCGGTGCAAGAGCCAAAGAAAGCCAAGGAAAAACAAGATACCCGCAAAGGGGGCAAAACCTTTACCAACAAGGGAGAAAGCAAACAATCCATGGCTGTGACTACCAAGCCACTCATGATATCTCCCAAGTCAAAACAATCTCAAGAGACGAAATCTTCTCCTATCCAAGACAAAGGTAAAGGCAAGATCACTTTGAAGGAGAGACAAGAAAAGAAGTATCCTTTTCCTGATTCTGATGTTTCAAGCATTCTTGAAGAACTTTTAAAGACTAAGCTGATTCAGTTGCCAGAAATGAAGCGACCTGAAGAAGCTGATAAAGTAGAAGACTCCAATTATTGCAAGTACCATCGCTTGATTAGCCATCCTCTAGAGAAGTGCTTTATTTTGAAGGATAGAATCATGCGACTCTATGAAGAAGGGAAAATCGAGTTTGAAGAAGAAACGGTGTCGTCAAATTTGGCATCAGTCGATATGGTTCCTCAATCCAATTTGTTGGATAGAACCATAAAATTTGGCTCTTTTGATCCCATCATACTGACTCCAAGTACAAGTACGATGGTGGATCTTCAAGGAAGTGGGGGCAACTATTTGCTTCAAAGACAAAATCAAGATTACGATGGTTGGACTCTAGTCACACGCCGAAAAAGAAAAAAGAAGAATCTTCCAAAAATTGTGAAAGTGCCTACAAGAACTAAGATGGTCAAACAACCATCTAAATTTCTAAAGCCCAATGTGCCTCAAGAAGCAAAAATGCCATCTCGGAGCAAAAATTCAGTAGGGAGGAAGTCAAGGAGGCAAATCACTTTAAACGAATTCATGCCAATTCAGCTTAGAAATGAAGATTTGGTTTTCATGACTTGTTACCATAACGGTGGCAATGAAGATAATGAAAACAACAAAGACTCAGTAGCATTTGAAGTCGATGAGCATTCTTGTGCTACGAAAATTAACTTTTCTGATGAGGATTTGTTGCTAGGGTCAACCCCTCATAATCGGCCGTTGTTCGTCGTAGGATATACTCGGGAACAGAAGATCAATAGAATCTTGATCGATGATGGTTCTGCTGTCAACATACTCCCGTTGATGACAATGAAAGAATTGGGAATTCCTTTGGATGAATTGATACAAAGCCGCTTGATGATCCAAGGATTCAACCAAGGGGGACAAAGAGCTCTTGGAAAACTTAGACTTCAACTTTTCATTGGAGATATGGAGTCAAGTCCACTTTTCCATGTAATCGATGCCAAAACGACGTACAACATGTTGTTAGGACGACCGTGGATACATCAAAATGGTGTAGTCTCCTCAACTCTGCACCAATGTCTCAAGTATTGCAGAAACGGTCAAGTCAAGACGATCCTTGCAGACTCTAAGCCATTTACTATAGCAGAAGCACATTTCGCAGATGCAAAGTTTTATCTCAAAGATACATTTATTGAAGAAGTAATGTCCAACCCGATGCAAGAATTAAAGCAAAAGGGAAAGAATTTGGCTTCTTCCACAATCGGAGAAGATGAAATTGCTCAAGGTTTAAAAGATCTGACTCTTCCCCTCACTAACTTGGAAGAATCAAGAGGCCTTATACCTCCACTGCAAGGATTTGTTAGGCCAATAGAAGAACCTCTTTGTGAACATCAAGATCTTCCTACTCATCGAGCTAAAGATTTTGATCCTAACGCTTATAGGTTGCTTGTCAAAGCTGGGTATAAACAAGAGGATGTCGTAAAATTGGCTCACGAGACAAAAGAGCCTAGCAAAGAAAAGCCGCAAAGTTCATTCAAGATCCGACAGGTCTGGCAAAAGAAGATTGATCACATCGGAACTTCTAGAGAGGGGCTTGGGTATTCTCCATTAAAATTGAAGATTCATAAACAAACTTCGAGGTACATAAATGTGGAGGAAGTTCCCGAGGAGCAAGAAGATGCAGTGAAGCCACCAGGACTTTCAGTGTTTGATCGCTTGGGGGCACGCTCAACACGATGTTCAGTGTTTGATCGTTTGAGCATTCAATCATCACGAAGGTCAGTTTTTGAACGAATGGGAGAAAAATGCAGTGAAGTTTCTGTAAGTAAACCAATTTCCATTCAGTCAAGGCTTGGAAGTCCGTACTCTGAAGAAGTTAACTGTGGCCGAAAAAGAAAATCTTCCACTTTAAAGGAATCAAGAGATTTTCACAGCAAAATTCCTTCTCGAATGAAAAGGCAAAGCGAATGGAAGGTAACTACTGGTGAAGTTTTAAAGGCTAGAAAGCACACAGTGGTTATAACCAAATCAGTCTCATCCTCAGAGGAAGAAGAACTTGAAGAAACAGAAATCTTTACTTCGAACCATGTATCTGTAAAAGAAACTGGTGAAAAATCTCAAGAAGAAGAAGCCCAAGAAGCCCCTTCGTCTTTTGAAGAAGGAAATCAAGCTACTATTGATGAGCTAAAGGAGGTTAACATCAGTACTAGTGAAGATCCACGACCGGTCTTTATTAATGCTTGCTTACCACCAGAAGAAGAAAAAGCCTATCTTGATCTTTTGATAGAGTATCGAGATATCTTTGCTTGGACTTACAAAGAGATGCCGGGACTTGATCCAAAAGTAGCTATGCATCATCTGGCTGTCAAGAAAAGTGTCAGACCTATCAAACAAGCCCAACGACGTTTCCATCCTGACTTGATCCCCCAAATTGAAGCTGAGGTCAATAAGCTCATCAAAGCTGGCTTTATTAGAGAAGTCAAGTATCCCACTTGGATCTCAAACATTGTTCCAGTGAGAAAGAAAAATGGTCAACTTCGAGTTTGTGTAGATTTTCGAGATTTGAACAATACTTGTCCAAAAGACGACTTTCCTCTCCCTATAACAGAAATAATGGTTGATGCTACAACTGGCCATGAAGCTTTGTCATTTATGGATGGATCGTCTGGCTATAATCAAATTCGCATGGCTCCAAGAGATGAAGAACTTACTGCATTTCGAACTCCAAAAGGAATATACTGTTACAAAGTTATGCCGTTTGGATTAAAGAATGCAGGCGCTACTTATCAAAGGGCAATGCAAAAGATCTTTGATGATATGCTTCACAAAAATGTCGAATGTTATGTTGATGACTTGGTAGTAAAGTCAAAGGAAAAATCCAATCATCTTGCTGATCTTCGCCAAGTGTTTGACAGATTGCGTAGATACCAATTGAAGATGAATCCGCTCAAGTGTGCGTTTGGAGTATCCTCGGGCAAGTTTTTGGGGTTCATCGTACGACATCGTGGGATTGAGATCGATCAATCAAAAATAGATGCAATCATGAAAATGCCTGAACCGCGCAATCTGCATGAACTTAAAAGTCTCCAAGGAAGATTGGCATATATCCGACGTTTTATCTCAAACTTGGCTGGTCGATGTCAACCATTTAGCCGGCTAATGAAGAAGGATGTCCCTTTCGTCTGGGATGAAGCCTGCAGTAATGCTTTTAAGAGCATTAAGACCTTTTTGTTACAACCACCTATTCTGAAGGCACCTATACCAGGACAGCCGTTAATCCTTTATATTGCTGCACAAGAACGTTCCTTAGGAGCATTATTGGCACAAAAGAATGATGAAGGAAAAGAAACCGCACTCTACTATCTTAGTAGAACTCTTAATGGTGCTGAATTAAATTATTCTCCCATTGAAAAGACTTGCTTGTCATTGATGTTTGCAGTTAAAAAGCTGAGACATTATTTGCAAGCTCATTCTGTTCGTTTGATTTCGCGAGCAGATCCCCTCAAATATCTCATGTCCAAGTCTGTGCTCAGTGGAAGATTGGCAAAATGGGCTCTTTTGCTACAAGAGTTCGATATTACTTATATTCCACAAAAGGCCGTTAAAGGGCAAGCACTTGCCGATTTCCTTGCAAACCATCCGATTCCAGATGATTGGGAATTCTCTGAAGATCTCCCAGATGAAGATGTTCTTTTCATCGAAATTCCCAGGCCATGGAAACTATTCTTCGATGGGGCTGCCCGTCAAGATGGAGCTGGAGCAGGTGTTGTCTTTGTCACTTCAGAAGGAGATGTATTGCCTTATGCATTTACTCTCATTGAAAACTGATCCAACAATGTAGCAGAATACCAAGCTCTGATTATTGGATTGGAAATGGCAGTGGATATGAAGATCACTCAACTTAAAGTGTTTGGGGATTCCAAATTGGTCATCAACCAACTTCTTTCACTTTATGAAGTTAAGAAGCCCGACCTCTTACCATACGTCAACTATGCAAAGAAGATTTTGGAATGGTTTGACAATGTAAGCTTGGAACATGTACCAAGAAGAGAGAACAAGCAAGTAGATTCTCTAGCTAATCTAGCATCAGCTCTTGCCATGCCAAGTGTAGAAGTAAAAGTCCCTCTTTGCAAACGATGGATTTTGCCTCCAGTTGATTTTAAAGATAATAATACGGAATCCAATGTTGTTTCAGTTTACGAAGTTGAAAAAAAAGATTGGAGACAACCATTGATTGATTATTTAGAGCATGGGAGGCTACCCAATGATCCAAGGCATAAAACAGAAGTGAAACGTCGAGCTCCTCGATTTATTTACTTCAAGGGTACGCTCTATCGCCGCTCTTTTGATGGTGTCTTCCTTCGATGTTTAGGAGAAGATGAAGTATCCAAAACCTTACAAGAAGCTCACTCAGGAATTTGTGGTGCACATCAGTCTGGAGCTAAATTGCACTTTCAAATTAAAAGAATGGGATACTACTGGCCAACAATGGTAAAGGATAGCATGGACTACTCCAAGAAATGTCAAGCTTGTCAGTTTCATGCAAACTTCATCCATCAACCTCCTGAACCATTACATCCGACAGTCACATCTTGGCCGTTCGATGCTTGGGGACTTGATTTGGTAGGACCATTACCTAAGAGTTCACTAGGGCATATGTATATACTTGCCGCTACAGATTACTTTTCAAAGTGGGCAGAAGTGGCACCTTACAGGGAAGCAAAAAAAGAAACGGTTGCAACTTTTATCAGGACAAACATCATTTATCGGTATGGCGTACCTCGTCACATCATAACTGATAATGGGAAGCAGTTTGACATGAGCAAGTTATGTGCACAGTTTGACTTCAAGCAGTACAAGTCTTCAATGTACCATGCTCCAGCAAACGGATTAGCAGAAGCTTTTAACAAGACTTTGTGCAATCTTCTCAAGAAAGTTGTTAGCCGTTCAAAGAAAGATTGGCATGAAAGGATAGGAGAAGCTCTGTGGGCTTATCGTACTACATATCGCACACCAACTCAAGCCACTCCATATGCACTTGTTTATGGTGTGGAAGCTGTTCTACCACTTGAGCGACAAATTCCGTCATTAAGGATTGCAATCCAGGAAGATCTTTCTAGTGAAGACAATGTACGCTTACGTTTGGAAGAATTAGAAGCACTGGATGAGAAAAGGTTGGAAGCCCAACAACGCTTGGAGTGCTATCAAGCTCGACTATCCAAAGCTTTTAATAAGAAAGTCAAGCAACGATCTTTCCAAGTTGGAGATTTAGTCCTTGCTGTAAGAAGACCCATAAATACTTCACATCGTATTGGCAACAAGTTCCTTTCAAAATGGGATGGACCATACGTTGTTCGAGAAGTTTATACCAATGGTGCATACAAGATCGTTGATCAAGATGGTGTCAAAGTTGGACCGATCAATGGAAAGTTTTTGAAGCGTTACTATGCTTAAAGAAGATATTGCTCCTAAGCAAGAGCTTAAACTGTTGTATGTTGCTCCTAAGCACGAGCTTAAACTGCACAATTCAAAAAATGACAACAAAAAAAAAAAAAAAAAAAAGCCCGCTGTCATAACGGTTTTTTTGGACCGCTAAGACGAATTTGATGAAAACACAAAAAATGGAGTCGCCACCAATCTTTTTTGCTAGGTGTGATTGGCCACCTATTAAAACTGATTTTAGTAAAATATTTTAAAATTAATTAAAACATTTTTTTTAAAAAACCAATTTTGAAGTCCGCGCTTTGAACCAGAGTAAAAACAAATTTGGGTTCGGGAGTCGGTTACGTACGGGGAAGGATTAGCACCCCCGCAACGCCCGTTTAGAAAACGGTACCACTTGATCACGTGTTACCTTTAATCTCGATTTAATGGATTTAACATCGGTATTTAAAAATAATTCTCTTTTATTTTTTTATTCTTAAAGAAAACATGTTTATTATTTTTTTGGATTTTCTTGAATTGTTTTTTTATTTTTATTTTTATTTTTAAAATCGAAAGTGAACGTAAATTTATTATCGAAAGTACTCATTAAATATTCTCGACACTCTCGGTGGTATTTAACGAGATCTTCTCACCTCAAGACATCTTAGGAATCACAACCGTGATCCTTCGAATTCCGTCGTCGGCAATTTACATCCATTTTTTTTATCTAAATGCGTATGATGCGAATATTTAAATATCGGATGCATACGGCTTAACACATAACTATAAAATTAAACATGCGAATCGTAATATTAAAAACACGAGCATGGCAAAATATCGAGCGCAATAAACATTCGCTCTTTATTCACTTTTTTTTGTTGATTATTTCCATTTTTTTTTAACGAAAAAGAATTTTCGTATCGAGCATGTCGCCAAATATTCCCACCACTCGTGGTGATATTTAACGAAACTCTCTCACCTCAAGATATCTTAGGAATCACTACCGTGACATCCTTCGAATTCCGTCGTCGGTAATTCGTATTTATTAAAAACTTTTTTTTTTGAAAGGTAAATTAAAATGCTTTTAATAATTATTTCCGAAATAAAAGAAATTATCTATGTAAGAGTAATTCCCGAATCACTCCGATACTTTCGATAGTGTCTCGATTATTATTCTCACTCGAACCTTTTCGAAAAACGATCGATACTCCGACCATCCGAGAAAGAGATCCGTTTTTAGAGAATTTTATTTACAGAAAATAATTTTAAAAAACATGTATTAATTAAAAATTATTATTTTAATATTTTAAAATCGAAATCGAATAACAAAAATATATCGAATGCCGGACGAAAATAAATAAATACAAATAGTAATGAAAATAAATAAGAAAATTAAAATCATACCTGTCAAATGTCGAGAATCCGAAATTTAAAATGCCGGACTTTATCTTCACAAAACTCTTTGCTCGTACTCGAATACCTGAATAAAATCAAAAATAACAAAATCAAAATCGATAATCGTGAAAATTTTTTTGTTTATATTTTTTTCTTTTTTTAATTTTTAATTTTTGATTTTATTTTTTTGTATCATTATTTTTTTTAATTTTTAATTTTTTTGATTTTTAATTTTTTATATTATTATTTTTTTTTTTAAATTACTATTATTATTATTTTTTATTTTTATTTTCTTTTCCTTCTTTTTTTTCTTTCTTTTTCTTTTTCTTTCTTTTTTCTTTTTTTTTTGGGCCCAAAACTCCTGGTTTTGGGCTGCTGGGCCCAAAACCAGGCTTGGCCTGCTGAGGCCAGGCCATTTGGGCCTGGTTCGGCGCGGACCGGATCCGGTTTGGGCCGGATCCGGTCCAGGCCTTCCTTTTTCTTTTTTTTTTTTTATTTGGTGGCCCGAAACGGATCGGGTGCGCGGACCCCGGGTCGACCCGCGGGTCCGCGCGCGGGTCCTGAGGATCCGCTTTCAGGGACCAAAACGGCGTCGTTTTGACGCCTGTCTTTTTTTTTTTTTTTTTTTTGGGACCGGGTCGGGCGCGCGGACCCCGGGTCGACCCGCGGGTCCACGCGCGGACCCTGTGCAAAACGGTGTCGTTTTGACGCCGAGGGTTTTTTTTTAAAAATAAGCGGGTGACCCGCGCGGACCCCGGGTCGACCCGCGGGTCGACGCGCAGGTCACCTCAACCCGCCCCCTAGAACGATGCCGTTTTGGCACCGTATTTATACCCCCAAACCCTTTTTTTTTCTTCATTTTTTCTTTTTTTTTTTCTTCTCTTCTCTCTCTTCTTTTTTTTCTCTCTCTCTCTCTCTGCTCAGCCGCCCCAAACCCAGAATCCGGCGGCTGGCCACCGCGCCGGCCGCCGTCCACCGTCGCCGGCCGCCGCTCGTCGGCGGCCGGTTTTCTCCAAAATTACCGATCCGAGGGGTTTCGACCCCCTCGTCACGGATCTGGGCTCTGTTTAGCCCGGATCCCCACCGAATTTCGTAGATCTAGGTTTTTTGTTGGTTGCTGTGTGGTTCTTTTTTGTGTTTTCTTTTGCAGGTTTTTTGGTTTCGAGGAGGTGGGGGGTCGAGATCTGGTTTTTTGGTCGTCGGTGGTGGAGGAAGGGGGTCCGAATCGGGATTTCGGACCCCGATCTGGGTTTTTGGTGAACGTGGGGGGGGCGAACCTGGTTTTTCTTCAAATCTGGGGACCTCCCTCCCCTCCTCCTTGCCTGAGGCTTCGGCCTTCTTTGTTTTTTTTTTGGTGGGATCGAGTCTGGGGGGATCCGAATCCGGGGTCTCCCTCTTTTCTTTTGCTCGTGATTGGGGCTTTATGGGGGTGTTTGGGGTTGAGGTTGGGTGTCGGTTAGTGGTGGCGTGTGGAGGAGGATGTGCCGTGTAGGTTGGGGTTTGGCAGGGTGGCAGAGCAGGGTGTCAGGTGGCCAGGGTTTGGCGTGTGGGGGGAGGGTTTCTGCTGTTGGGTTTTGGGAAATGGGGGAGGCGGCTAGGGTTAGGGTTTTGGATGAAAAGGGCCGAAAATTGGGCCTGGCTTGGCAAATTGGGCCTGCTGAATAGCAGGCCCGGTTCACACTTGGTCCGGGTCGGATTCGAATCCGACCCGGACGAAAATTGGTTATTACACCCGCTATGTTGAAAATCCTTTCTAGGACAACTTAGGCAAAAGTTAGGGCACAAAAAAAATAGATGAACTACGTTATGACTTGATCCTTCAAATTCGAGGGTACGTAGGCAGCTTGGTTTCATTGCCAAGTTCAGTCCAAACAAAAAAAAAAATTTGTTTGACTCAAGTATTATCTTTTGTTTACTTGAAAGTATCACGAAAATCTCCAAGTCGTCTTTAGAAATTTCCAACATACTTCACAACAAATCTAAGCTTTTGGTTTCATTCTCATGGGTAGTAAAAGATTCAATGGAACTCATCTCCCCATGAAACTTGAAAGTATTAACTTTCTAGCCTTTCAGTTCATCTCAGGTGAAGATTCAAGGTCATTAAACTTCTGGGCTTGTGCAAAGAAGTATTCCACCATGTCTTTCAATGAAGATGAATCAACTGACTTGATTGTTTCTATTGAATCGGAGATCTTGAAAACATCTCCAACAAGTGAAGAAACTCGATCAAAAGAAGAGCAAACAATCATCATGTCAAGACAAACAGTTTCTTGGTTGGCAATGGTGCTTAAAACATTATCTTCAATCTCAACTACAAGTTTGTTGAATTAATGTGGATCAAAAATTGAAGCTTCACTCTTGGCAGGGATGTGTCATCATGGAATTCTTCTGGCTTAATTTGCTTCCAACGTCTTTCATGATCATTCCCATCAACTGAATCTTCAAGGATCATAGTA
This sequence comes from Fremontodendron californicum, assembly GCA_030761205.1. NCBI lineage: Eukaryota > Viridiplantae > Streptophyta > Magnoliopsida > Malvales > Malvaceae > Fremontodendron > Fremontodendron californicum. The sequence goes on from JAULJL010000005.1 coordinate 34,666,839, forward strand.
TTCTTCCCTTGTGCTTCGTTGACTGACGAAATTGATAAAAAAAAAAAAAAAACTTTGGAAGTCTTCATATGCTTAACATTAAGTCTTAAGACAAAGCTTAAAGCGCTTGAAGTTTTTCTAAGTTGATCCTTTATCTTGACACAACAACATCTTGGATGGATCTTCCTTAACCATCAAGTCCGGTGTATGCTCTATCTGATCCTCCATCTGGATACAACAACATCTTGGATGAATCTTCTTTGGTCATCAAGGATCTTTCAAAGTGGTCTTCAGAAGGTTCCAATAGTCTTGAAGGAAGTTTGCCAATAAACTTGATCTCTGTGGCCATCAAGGATGTCTCAAAGTGGTTCTTGTAGGGCTTCAATAATCTTGAAGGTCTTGAAGAAGGATTCTTCGAAAATCTTGATGAAAGATTCTCCAAAGGACTTCAATAATCTTGAATGTCTTGAACAATATTCTCTAGGAATCTTCGAGAGTCTTGAAGAGAATTACGCAATCTCGAAGATTTTGATGAAAACCGTTCAATAATCTTTGAGAGTCTTGAAGAGAATTACGTAATCTCGAAGAGAATTACGCAATCTCAAGGATCTTGATGAAAACGTTCAATAATCTTCGAGAGTTACGTAATCTCGAAGAGAATTACGCAATCTCAAGGATCTTGATGAAAACGCTCAATAATTTTCGAGACTCTTGAAAAGAATTACGCAATCTTGAAGATTTTGATGAAAACCATTCAATAATCTTCGAAAATCTTGAAGAGAATTACGTAATCTTGCAGAGAATACGTAATTTCGAAGATTTTGATGAAAATTGTTCAATAATCTTCGATAGTCTTGAAGAAAATTACGTAATCTCGAGGATCTTGATGAAAACGCTCAATAATCTCTGATAGTCTTGAAGAGAATTACCCTATAATCTCGAAGAGAATTACCCTGTAATCTCGAAGGTCTCGAAGAGAATTACCAAGTAATCTCGAAGGTCTTGAAGAGAATTACCTAGTAATCTCAAAGAGAATTACCCAATAATCTCAAAAGTTTTGAAGGAAGTTCTCCAATAATCTTGAAAATCTTGAAGGAATGTTGTTCAAAAAGTCTTGAAAGAATATCCCCAATATGCCTCTTCAAAAAATAATACAGTCTTGACATGGAGATTAGATTGAAGACATCTTGCCTTTGGAGAAGATGATGAAGCTTGAGAAAGTTCTATCAACCAATCTTCCGAAGCAACAGAAAAATCAAATGATTTCTAGGTGGATTTATATCTACCCGATATGGGCTTATCGGTGAAGAGATATAATCCTTTTCTAATGTCTTCGTCTTCCCTAGAAAGAAACGGCAAAAAAAAAAATCAAATGATTTCCAGGTGGATTTATATCTACCCGATATGGGCTTGTCGGTGAAGAGATATAATCCTTTTCTAATGTCTTCGTCTTCCCTAGAAAGAAACGGCAAAAAAAAAAATCAAATGATTTCCAGGTGGATTTATATCTACCCGATATGGGCTTGTCGGTGAAGAGATATAATCTTTTTCTAATGTTGTCATATTTCTTGAAAAGAATGAGAAGATAATCTTTTGAAGCAAATCATGATAAGAGGCCTGCAAAAGACAAGTCAAGAAATCAATAAATAAAATCTTTATTCACGTTGAATATGGATAAAGAAAGATTTATGCATGGCAAGTCAAAAAGATATTTATGCATTGCTTAAAATAAAAAAAAAAATCATAGTGTTGGTGGCAATAAAAACAAGAAACCAAAGTATATTCATGATACGTGTCACCATGCATGGCTATTGCTAGGAGATCAAGATGCCACATGCATGGCAACATTAATATGACTTTGCCAATTAATCAAGATATCTTTCAAGGTAGTCTCGAGAGTTTATTTTCGATTCAATCAAATCTCTTATGGGATTGAAGGTTGGAAGCCGCAACGAGGGACCATATATTCCACCAAGAACCGAAAAGATCGGCAGCCTAGCTTCTCGGTCACACTCCACAGAGGTCACCATTCTATTTGTTCCATATTTATCTGAATGTTTCCCTTCATCTGGTACACGGCCATCCCAATAGCTAGCTCATAGGAAAGCTGTTTCCAAGAGAGAACGCCAATTTTCTTTAAATAAAAAAAAAAAGAAACAGGCCGATAATTGCAGTGGAAATTGCAACCGCATCTTCTGAAGCTGGGTTTATATTTCCAGTTTGATTTGGTCTTTACGTAATCTGTCTCTTTAAAGAAGTCTGTAGCTTCCACCAACATTGAGGACATCCTGCAATTAGAGACTGAGAATGCAAAGCTAGATTGCTTTAATTTTTGACAAGTAAATTTGTATGTGCCTCAATTGCAGGATTATAGTCACTTTTTCCATCCATCATTTGAGCCATAATTAAACAACTTGTGATTAAATTAAAAAGTTACTAGCCTGCTTTGATGGCATCTGCAGCTGATTCTTCTGGTGTTGATGTGTAATGTTGGGTATTATAAAAGACCCCAACTGAATCACAATCTGAAACAATGTACCTGTGGAACACGCCAACATCCAACGATATATCAAAAAATCAAAATGAACTGATCACGAAAATCAGGATTATCTATCGGATGAGTGATGATCTTAAATGGTTACCCATTGAGTTTCTATTGACCTCGTACTGTGTTCCGTAAGAGATTAGGGTTGGCGCAGGTGGGTACACCATTGACTTGATTGTAAGAGCACATAACACTGGCTACATTGCCGTCTTGTACACACATTTTGAATGGTACATCGAATGTATCCTCGATGTCCTGCTTGCTTACCTGCACAAATGTGTGAAAACCCACGTGAGAATTGAAATAAAATCTTGTCTTTAAAAAAAAAAAAAAAAAGTTGCAGGAGGAAGAACTTAGCTAAAAGTTGCGGCTCCAGGCTTCATGCTCTTTAAAGAATGGGAAATCAAAGACTCGGTGATGCTTTATATAATGGTTTGAAAGACAAATCCCAAAAGAACTACAAATCAAGAACGGCACTTGGATTTGAGAGACCGATTCCTAGTTGAGTTACATGTTAAAGTCCAAGGCGAGTTGTGTTTGGTCTCTTAAGAAATCAAATTTTAGTTGAAATATAAGATCATGAGCCAGCTAATTAATTAGGAGTTGTGATATAATGCTTATGCATCTCAATTCTTATTGGAGAAGGAATATGGCTTGAAGACTTTTTTTTTAAAACTAAAAATCTTTTCCTAATTGGCCTGTTAATGAACTTCATGTTGGAGTTGGAATAAAAGTTAAAGATGCCGATTAAATCATTCCTTGGCTATGGAATATGCACACCATGGCAATTGGCCTCAGACAACAATTCTCATGTTGTTTTGCTGGCCGATTTAATTTAGACTTCCAAAATCAAGGCATACTAAGAAAGAAAGACTTTACTTTAAATTAAGTTGCATGATTTGATTACTTGTCACATACAAAATCATGAGAGATAATTGAGGCAAGCAAATTAAATTTCAAGACTTGTCCACTTGCTACACTAAAAAAAAAAAAAAAAATTCGTGTACGTAACCAAGTCTTGAGGGGGCATTTGTAGAAGGAGAAAATTCGTAACCAATTACAAATTGCCACATGTCAATTGAAATTTCTTTAATTAAGAAATTTTCAATTAAATTATACATTACCATGTGAAATTGATAATATCATATTATAATTAATTATTTTATAATTAATTAAATATGTACACATGGTTTGACCAATCAAATTGCAAGGATTCATGGGTTATCCAATCAAATTTCACCCGTGTGTCATAATTATTTTACCTCTAATTAAATTAAATTAATTAAGAGATAAATAATAAATTTTTATCTCTAATTAAATTAAATTAATTAAGAGATAAATAATAAAGTTTTATCTCTAATTAAATTAAATTAATTAAGAGATAAATAAATATTTTATCTCTAATTAAATTAAATTAATTAAGTGATAAAAATAAATATTTTATCTCTAATTTAATTAATTAATTAAGAGATAAATAAATATTTTATCTCTAATTTAATTAATTAATTAAGTGATAAAAATAAATATTTTATCTCTAATTTAATTAATTAATTAAGAGATAAATAAATATTTTATCTCTAATTTAATTAATTAATTAAGTGATAAAAAAATAATAAATATTTTATCTCTAATTTAATTAATTAATTAAGAGATAAATAAATATTTTACCTCTAATTTAATTAATTAATTGAGTGATAAAAAATAAATATTTTATCTCTAATTTAATTAATTAATTAAGGGATAAATAATGAAGCTTTATCTCTAATTTAATTAAATTAATTAAGAGATAAATAAGGAGGATGAGTTCTTTTAAAACTCTCTTTCACCTGGCTAGCTACCACTATAAATAGAGACCTCCTCTTAACACAAATTCACAACTCAGAAAGCCTGAAGAGAAGAAGATTTTGAAGAGCCAAATCCTCTCAAAATTCTTAAGAAGAAATTAGAGAAATTCTAAGAACGCGGTGCTTGTTCTTGAGAATTCTCTAAGAAGCTGCTCTCCGATCTTGTCCATCAAAGGAAAGGAGATAATTCCTGTTTTTCAAGACCAAGTCTAGAAGACCCTTGAAGCAGATCTCGCCGATTCAAGATCAAGTCGTGAAGACCCTTGAATCATAATTTTACTGAAGAAAAGAATCAAAGGATTTCTTTCTTTAAGAATATTCAGAGATTGTAACCTCAAAGTTTGATTAATAAAATTATTTATTTGACTCCAAATTTTTCTTGTCATATTTTTGACATAAAATTTGTGTGTACAAGGTGGTGGGGTAATCTTGAAACTTGACTTTGAGAAAGCCTATGACTGTGTTCGTTGGGATTTTCTTGATTTTGTGTTGGAAGAAATGGGCTTCGGGGAAATATGGAGATATTGGGTTAAAGAATGTATCTCAACGGAATGGGTTTCGGTCCTAGTCAACGAGTCACCAACAAATTAGTTTCAAATGAAGAGAGGTTTAAGACAAGGCTGTCCGCTATCACCCTTCTTATTTTTGATTATTCCCGAGACTTTTCATTTAATGCTTGTAAAAGTAGAGGATCTAAAGTTAATCAATGGTATCACATGTTTCTCCTACAGAATTTCCATATCTCACTCCAATTCGCAGACGACACAATTTCGTTTTTAGAGGCTAGTGAACAAGATGTCAGGTACGCAAACAAAATCCTGCTCTGTTTTGAGTTGTGTTCGGGATTGAGTATAAATTTTGGGAAGTCCTCTCTCCATCGGTATTGAGGAAGGGCTGAGTAACAGTTTGGCTAGTATGTTTGGGTGTAAAACAGGGAAGATACCTTTCAAATATTTAGGTCTTCCGATGGGTGCTAACCCTAAAAGGAAAAAAGTGTGGAAACCTCTGATTGATAAGATCAAAAACAAACTAGCATTATGGAAGCGGAGACTCTTATCATTTGGAGGGAAAGTCATTCTCATTAATTCTGTGTTATCCTCACTCCCTATCTATTACACGTCATTATTCAAGGCGCCTAGGGGTGTCATCAGAAAGATCGATCAGCTGAGGAGGTCCTTTCTTTGGGGCAGTACAGATTCAACAAGGAAAATGGCGAGAGTTAGTTGGTTGAAGGTTTGTTGCCCCAAGAAGGAAGGTGGTTTGGGGATCATTAATATTCAAACTAAGAATACGGCACTCTTGGCAAAATGGTTGTGGAGGTACGCGAAGGAGAACAATTCTCTATGGAGGAAAATTGTGGTTGCCAAATATGGAGAAAATTTTCATTCTTGGATTCCTTGTGAAAATAAACAAAGGAATATGTCTTTGGTATGGAGAGAGGTGGTAAAGCTGAAAACGGATCCGGAAGTAAAAAAGTTTATTGGGAGTGAGGGATGTCGTTGGCTACTGGGTAATGGGAGAGATATTCTTTTTTGGTTTGATAAGTGGTGTGGAGATGTCACACTTAAAGAAGCTTTCCCACGTTTGTTCAACCTGGCTCTAGACAAATTTGCAAAGGTTAATGACTATTCGAATTTTGGCAGCTTGAATCACAGTGGATGGCATATGTTCTTTCTTCGTTCTTTGTTTTTGTGGGAGCAGGGACTGTTAAGGGACTTAAGCAATTTGGTAGATGGATTGATCTTGAATCCTTCTAAGAAGGATAGATTAATATGGGAATATGATAAGTTGGGCGAGTTCTCGGTTAAGAAGTTGGCGTCCCTTATTAATCAAGTCGATGCAGTCTCTACAAATTTTAACTTTTGCAGGTTATGAAAGTTCAAAATTCCTCCAAAGGTTCAATGTTTTTCGTGGATGGTTATTCTTGACAGACTCCCTACAAAGGCTTTCCTAAAAAGCCACGGTATGCCATTGTCTTCTGTTCAGTCGCTATGTCCTTGGTGTTGCTTGGAGGAGGAAGATAACAACCATGTTCTATTTCAGTGCGACTGGGCCTATCAATTCTGGTGTAAGGTGCTTAATGGTGGAATATCAGCTGGATTCAACCCCATGGTTTGAGGAGTTTTTTCTTGTTCTGCTTTGATCAGGTGTTCGCTGGTTCATTGTTCTATTGGTGGACTGCAGCCTGGACAACGGCTTTGTGGACTCAGTGGTTGGGAAGAAATGAAGTTGTGTTTAAACAAAAGAACTGGCAAATGAAGGATCTGATTTTTTTGGCTAAAATAAGGTCTTTAACGTGGGTCAAAGCTGGAAATGATAATGTGGTGATTTCGGATGAAATGTGGTGGAACAACCCAGCCGCTTGTCGTTTTGGTTCGAGCATAAGACCCAAAAGGATAAGCTGTGTGTGGTCCCCCCTGTAACGGGTTTCTTGAAATTCAATGTTGACGGATCAGCAAAAGGCAAACCTGGGCCGGCCGGTTATAGGGGAGTGTTGAAAAACGAGGTCGGGAGTATCCTAGCAGTGTTCTCTGGTCCTCTAGGTATTCAAGACTCTAATTATGCAGAATTAATGGTCATTGTGAAAGCATTGGAGATCTTCTTACAGTCTGAATGGAAGAACAAGAGGAACCTCATTATTGAATTGGACTCTAAAGTTGCAGTGACTTGGGTTAAGGACTCTGTTACACGGACTCGGCACTTTATGGTGTCGTACCCGTGTCGACACGACACGGGTAGGACACGGAATATGTGTCGGACTCGGTGCTGTGCATTCCGACTCGTCTATTCGGGCTGTGAGAGGTGGCAGCGAAGTCGGTAGTGGCGGCTTACAGCGGTGAGGCTGTTTTGAAGCTTCAAAAGGTGTGAGGAGGAAGAGCAAGTCATGTGGAGAATAACATATTAAAAAATAGGCCGTCTGGAGTGGCAGAATAAGATGTTTTGGGGTAGTTGCTGCGGATTTTGATTCTAGATCTAGGCTTTTTGGAGACTTTTTTCAAAAATCTAGTTGGAAAAATGGAAAGAGGAGATAAAGGGGAATATGTTGGTGAGATTTGAAGAAAATCCGACGCCGGTAGGTGGCGGCAGACGGAGTGGTCCAACGTCGGATTCTGGGTCTTAAGGTGCTGTTGTGCTGATTGTAGAGAGAGAGTTTGGAGAGAAGAGAGAATGAGGTATTCGTAGAGGAAAAGGAAGAAAAAAAAGAAAAGGAAAAAAAAAGGAAAGGAAAGTTTGCCCGGCCCAAAAGGAAAAAAAAAAAGTTGTAGGCCATTTTTGTTTTTTTGGGCTTTTAATATCAAAAGATCATAAGCCTTTTAAATTTTTAATATCAAATATTTAAGATCATTAAATACAAATATTTAAAATTAACATTAATTATAAAAAATTGAATTTAAATATTTAAAAAAGTTTTTTAATAGGTTTTGGAAAAAGAAATAAAAAAAAATTATTTATATAAGATATTGTACTAATATATTTTTGTGATATTTTTAAATAACGTATTTCCGTACCCGTATCCTATTTTCGGACACTTTTTAGCCGACTTCAAGTGTCCAAAATTTTAAGTAAAAGACGAGTCTGACTCTTAGATACATACCCGTGTCGGATACCCGAACCCGAGTCTATGTAACATAGGTTAAGGAGACTAATAAAAGACCCTGGGAATTTTGGAATACTTTTGGTAAAATAGACACACTGCTAAGCGAAATTCAGAAAGTGGAAGTGATTAATATTTTTCGGGAATCAAACGAGTTAGCAGATGCCCTTGCAAAATCGGGGTGGAGAGAACCAATATTCTCATGGCCTGGTGGTGAAGTCAGTGTCGTCTGTTGTTTCCTAATATGTGTTGTTAGTTATTCTGTTTTGGCTGTGTTTTCTTTCAGTTATCCAACTGTCTTTGTTGTGTCTATGACTATTTTGGTTTCTTAATGAAATATCATTATGGTTGAGCAAAAAAAAATTTATAGGTATCCAACAAAATTATTGAGTTATCAAAATATTACACTTATGCCACTTGGGAATGGTAAAATTGAGGTAAGATTTGGATAGACAAAGAAGTCAAATTGCTATTTGCAAATTAAAACTTGTTCCAGGACTAAACGTATAGAAAACAATCGTTGTTAATATCCAAGCATCTCATCTACATTGCTGCTCTTCTTGTGTTACTAACTGCATCAAATTCTATACATGATGATTATCTGTTGGAAATTAAAATTTCTGCTGAAGGAAACTTTCTTTGGAAACAATTTCTATAACAGAAGCCTGAAGACATCAAAAGAACTATCTGTCTAGAAATAAGCTTGCATACTAGGGAAAAATCATTTTCAACTTCAACAATACAGCAATTATACATAATTCTTTTCTGATGTCATGTTTAACTACCCAATCCACTAATTATTCACAGTGACACATCCAATATCCTATACTTTTAAATTTGCGTTACAGATTCTATTTCTGAAAATGAAATGTTAGAGCTTCAACCACTTCAGCTTCAACATATGCGTGCATTACTATCACAGAATCCAACAGATGAGATGACAGATGCGAGAGTTGCATTCACAAACGGGTTGAAGAGCTCATCAGCTATAATTGTGAACACAATGGACTTCCTTGAACTAGCAGCACTGTCAAAGATCAAAGAACTCTTCCCTGCTCCAATTTTCGCCATAGGGCCGATTCACAAATTGGCTCCAACAATTTGCAGCTCATTATTGATGGAAGATACTAACTCCATCTCTTGGCTTAACAAACAAGCCCCGAAATCAGTCATCTATGTAAGCTTTGGTAGCTTGGCCAGCATCGATGAGCAAGAACTAATTGAGACAGCTTGGGGGCTAGCTAACAAGTAAACAAGCCTTCTTGTGGGTGGTTAGGTCTGGTTTGGTTCGTGGCTCAGAATGGATTGAGTCATTGCTAAATGGATTCCAGGAGAATGTGGGGGAAAGAGGTTGCATTGTGAAAATGGACACCTCAAAAGGAAGTGTTGGCACATGATGCAGTGGGTGGATTTTGGAGTCACTGTGTGGATGGAATTCATGAGAGAGCATTTGTGAAGGGGTACCAATGCTATGCAACCTTTTGTTTGGAGACCAAGTCTTGAACTCAAGCTACATCTGTCATGTTTGGAAAGTAGGGGCCTGGAATTGAATAAGTTGGAAAGAGGAAATATAGAAGGAGCCATAAAAAGACTAATGGTGGACATGGAGGGAGAGGAGATTAGAAAGAAAAGCTATGGATTTGAAGGAGAAAGCAACTCATTGTCAACGGGAGGGCGGTTCTTCATGTTGTTCTTTCAATGAGTTAACAAAGAAGATATCATCAGTTTGATTAAGAGGCATGAAACTAAGATCCATGTACTTTCAGTTTAGGGTATGGCATCTGTGCCACTTATTATTGTTTTTTTTCGAATGGATTGGCAAAGGAGATATTGTCAGTTTGATCAAAACATTTTACATTTATAATATTACAAACTAAAATTTCTCAACAATATCACATTTCATGCATAAACAGAAATCAAATTTCATGTTTTTAACATACAAGTAAAGAACATTTCAGAAAACCTCTCAAATTCGTTAAGAAAAACAAAACGTTTCAAAGCTTTCAACCAGAAATCTCAACGGCCTTGACATCAGGTTTCTTCACTTCCGCCTTAGGAACAGTAACAGTAAGAACCCCATTTTCCATGGAAGCTTTCACCTGATCCATCTTCACTCTCTACGGCAACCTGAACCTCCTCATGAACTTCCCACTGCTACGCTCAACCCGGTGCAAAGTGTCGTTCTTGTCCTCCCTCTCAACGTTCCTCTCTCCGCTGATTTGAAGCACCCTGTCATCTTCAATCTCGACTTTCACTTCCTCTTTCTTGAGGCCTGGAAGTTCAGCCTTGAAGACATGAGCTTCTGGGGTTTCTTTCCACTCGATCCGAGTGTTAACAAAAGCAGCCTTGAAGACATGATGCCTTAGTGTATTTTGGTGTGTGGCTCTATGATAGCTGTATTATTCGACTTTCATGAGTTTTGCTGAAGATATTGTTGGGATGGAAGTATTTAACTATTGGTAAAAATTGGTTTTGACAAGGAAGGTTGCCTTAAGCAGTATATGATTTTGGTTTTGTTGGGATCTCTTTCAGTGTTTTGTGACGAGGTCTGTATGCTGTTTGTGACTAAGGTTTGGTGGGTTGTTGCCCTTTCAAGGTGGTTTAATATGGTTTAGTATGTGCACTACAACCAAATTGGTTTTCAGTGGCGCTAACATCGCGGCGTTTTCCTTAAAAACGCCGCGGAGTACCGTGTTTATGAATACCCGGCGGCGTTTCTATAAGAAACGCCGGGAAGTTGTAAAGTAGCGGCGTTTTATATATACAAACGCCGCTAAATCTATACTAATTGCGGCGTTTTCATTACATAAACGCCGCTAAACTAAAATCAATTTTAATAACTTTAGTAAAATTTGGGCGCCAAAATTTGGAGGCGAGACGCTGCGTTTAGGCTTTTGTTTTAGCGGCGTTTTTATATATAAACGCCGCTAAAAACTTAGATACAGCGGCGTTTGTAAATATAAACGCCGCTAAATATTCGGACATAGCGGCGTTTGGTAATAAAAACGCCGCTATATTGATTCATTTATGGCTTTAGGCAAAACGATGTGTTTTACCTTGTCAATTAGCGGCGTTTGTTGATACAAACGCCGCTATGTTTGTTAATATGATTCAGCCCCGAAAACAAAAACCTAAACCTGTTCTCTCTCTCTCTCTCTCTCTCTCTCTCTCTCTCTCACACAGATCTCCAACCCCAAAAACTCATCTCCAAGGCGATTTTTCGCATTTCATCTCCAAATCATCATCTCCAAGGCGATTTGTCTCTCTTCATCTCCAAATCCGTTCAAATCGTAAGTAATCCGTTCTAAGTTTTTTTTCCTTTTTCTGATTTAATTAGGTAATCCGTTCAAATTGATGCAAGTTTTTTTACAATCCACTGGATCTCTATATATAATCAATCTATTACAACTTGTATAGCGTTTTGATTCATTCTTTGTTATTGCTTACTTTCTCTGGTAGATACAGAATGCTACAAAGTCCAGGGTTTTCATTTCACATTATTTTGGATTCATTACTAATTATTCATTGTATATATTGAACTTGAAGTAGAGATTCTGGCATCATTTGAGAACAATTAGAGTGAAAGGGAAATGCCAAAATGTATATTTTGGCTCTATCTGATCGCTTGGAATGTGGATCCCCTGGAAAATTTTCAGTACTCTTGCAGCAAGAGAGCAAGCATACATGATCAAATGAATTTCATAAATGATTAGAAATGGATTCTAGGTGGCAAAACTGGTGGAAAATTAGCTTTCCTTATTTCTTTCACGTTGAAAAGGAAGCGTAGTAGTGTTTCAAAGCTTAGGTATCAATTAAACCAAGGATTAATTGCTGTAGAAGCAAAGCTAAACAGCAATAGTAATCTTCCCTGCAATCTTTCTTTAACCCTAGCTTCTGCAGAAAAACATTGATATTTACATAACTACATTCTTGTTTTGTAGTCATCCATATTCACCCTAATTGTTAAATTTTATGTTGCTCCGACTTTTTCATTTTTCTTGAAGTATTTGTATTCGATATTCATATTCAACGCATATCCGGACATGGGTATGTATAAGGATATAATCCTTCAAAGATCCTCCAAATACATAAAAATTTTGGAAAAAATTGAACATAACTCATATTGGACACATACCCATATTCGATACTCACATCTGAATTTGAGTAAGATAGGGTAAATTTGTTAGCAATTTAAATGTTTAGGATTGAAATGAGTAAGAAATAAGAATCAATAGCAATTTAAATGTTTAGGCTGGGATCAATCATGTAACTTACAAATGAAAAAATTATCTCAAATGTTATCGAATAAGAGTAATCAAGATGTCTCAGATTCTCATGCCTTACTGAGTTTTTTTCTTTTTCTTTTTTAAGTAACTAACTTCAAGAGGCATATATATGTTGCATGAATAAAAACAGAAGAGGTAGAACTATACTTGTATAATCAGAAGAGCAGTTTACAATAAGTAAGCACATATATATATACTATAACAAATAACAGATGCTTTAACCTTTCCAGGGAAAGCCAAAAATGAGAAGAACTAGTTAGCTTAGTACTTACGAAAAGAGGTTGGGGTGGTTCCATTTATCTATGGTAGATACTTGATGATCGGTTTGAGTTACCAAAGAGGAATATTTAACATACTGCTCTTGAACCTTATGGTGAGGATGAAGATTTGCAGACTCCATAAATGGTTATAGTTAGTATAGTAACACTTGAAAAATATATATATATAGGCATATTTGTAGGGCTATCATTCTAAAGTTAAAAATATTAGGTTTTTAAATCATATATAGCCACTATGAAATATGATAATTAATTAGTTTATAATTACAGTCCTTGTATTACAAGAGAAAATGGTATACTTTGTATGGCTAGCTGTTTGTATGTGAGCAGACTTTGGTTAAACAGGCAATACAATATTCTTATGGCAATATTAAAGATTAATGATAGTTCTGATCAATTTAATTAGTGTAGTAAATTTCATTCTTCTATATATTTTATTTAGTATTATATAAGAAAAATACATATATAAAATTATATTATATTATCATTTACATATGAAGTTTATTGACTGTGTCATATTCTGAACTAAAAAATAAATATAGAAAATAAAAAAACCAAAATGCAAAGAATATAATATAACATTACTTAGCGAATAGTCGAATTCGGATTTATCATACATAAGAATAAGATGTACGTGCAAGAACTATTAATGCAAGGTGAAGAACACATGCAAAACCCATAAGCTAGTTTAAGCTCCCATTATTTGTCAAATGGCAGCTGGTAATATAAGCAAATAATGAATCCGAAAAGTTAGATCACATTTCGTATTGGATAGTGGCAAATTCCAGTTCAGTAGCTCCCAGCTTCTCTTTAGTCATCTCGGCTTCCTCTTTCCTGTTAGCTCTCTCCTACAGCTTCGATTTAGCCAACTCAGCTCCCACCTTCTCTTTAGCTCCCAGCTTCGGTTATTAGTCATGGCAAGAGATTTTACATCTCTATCAATTGCCATGTTATTAGTCTTTTGTATATATATATATATATATATATATATATATATATATATATATATATATATATATATATACAAAAGAAAGACAATATGAGTTTAGTGAGAGTCTTTTGTATATATATATATATATATTTCTATACAATTAGCATTAGGTGGTTTATCTTATTAGTCTTTTTTGTCATAAGCTCATGGTAATGCTAAAATATGAGTTTCTGATGGGACTTAACTATGTAGAACGTACGAAATGGATAAGAGTTGGATGCAAAAGTCGAGACTAAGTCAAGAGTACGAAGATGGAGTACATAGTTTTCTCGATTTCGCTTTTCAGAACGCAAGCGAAGATAATAAGATATTATGTCCTTGTTCGAGGTGTGCCAATATTGATTGGCATATGCGTGGAGTTGTTTTCGAACATTTGATTTGTGAAGGATTTCTCCCGGGTTACAGACAATGGTTTTTTCATGGAGAGTCCGCAACTTCTAGGTCATCTTCTAGAGTTCGTCCAAGTAATTCTAACAATCAACATCAGTCTATTAGACAAGATGACATGGAAGGCATGTTGCGAGATGCATTTAACATGCGTAACCATAGTTTGTACACATCTTCACCAGAAGTTCCTGGAGGGAATGATGGGTTCAATGTTGGCATGAATGACTTTGCTGAAACGGGAAGAGGTATGGGTGATCAGGAACCCAATGGAGAAGCGGCAAAGTTTTATAAGTTGCTTGATGATATGAATGAATAACTTTATGAGGGATCTAAGCATACAAGATTGTCTTTCTGTGTCCGTCTTTTTCACTTAAAATGCTTAAGCGGGTGGACAGAAAATTCTTTGACACTGTTATTAGAATTTTTGAAAGAAATGTTTCCTTTTGCAAAAATGCCTCAGTCTTGTAAGGATTCGAAGAAGATGATAAAAGATCTAGGCCTTCGATATGAGAAAATTCATAGTTGTCCGAATGACTGTATGTTGTATTGGGGTGATAGAACAAATGAACAATTTTGTCATGTCTGCGGTAGATCTCGATGGTTGAATGGAAATACAGAAGAAAATATGAATGAGGACGATGGTGACACACATTTAAAGAAGAAACCTGCAAAGATTTTGCGGTACTTTCCGTTAATACCAAGACTTCAACGAATTTTCATGTCATCAAAAACATCTGATTCTATGAGGTGGCATCATGATGAAAGGATTGATGATGGCTTATTAAGACATCCTGCAGATTCTTTGGCTTGGAAATCATTCGACAATAAGTTCCCATCTTTTGCTAATGATCCCCGAAATGTGAGGCTTGGACTTGGTTCTGACGGTTTTAATCCGTTCAAAATAATGAGTACTTCTTATAGTACTTGGCCGGTTGTCTTGATTCCTTATAATTTGCCTCCATGGATTTGCATGAAACAATCCTCTTTTATCTTATCCATGATAATTCCTGGAGAGAAAGGTCCCGGAAATGATATTGACATTTATATGCAACCTCTTATTCAAGAGTTGAAGCAGTTATGGGAAGGGGTTGAAACATATGACGCATCAAAAAAGGAAAACTTTAATTTGCGTGCAGCTTTGTTATGGACTATAAACGATTTTCCTGCTTATGCAAATCTATCTGGTTGGAGCACCAAAGGTCGTTATGCTTGTCCTTGCTGTGCTGCACAAACATGTTCAAAATGGTTATATAACGGAAAGAAATTCAGTTATATGGGACATCGTCGGTGGTTAGATGAAAATCATAGATTTAGATTCCAAAAACATGTCTTTGATGGCAGTGAAGAGTTAAGACAAGCACCTGAGACCACGATTGGGTCGGATATCTTGTTGATGTTGAAAGATATCAATTTCACTTATGGAAAGATGAATCAAACAAGTAGCACACAGTCAAGGAAAAGATCAAGGGAGATGTTAGAAGGTGATGTTGAAATTCAGAGTGATGAGGAGGAAGATGAAGAAGATGATCCAAATGAGGCGGATTTGTGAAAAAAAAAAAGTATTCTTTTTGAGTTACCTTATTGGGAGCATAATTTATTGCGTCACAACCTTGATGTGATGCATATAGAGAAGAATGTTTGTGAAAATATCATCGGGACAATTCTTAATGTGGATAGAAAATCAAAAGACAACTTAAAGAGTCGGCTTGACCTAGTTCACATGGGAATTCGTCGTGATCTTCATCCGGAATTACTTCCTAACGAAAAATCATGGTTGCCTCTTTCTTGCTTTGGGATGTCTAAAAAAGAGAAGGACGTCTTCTGTAAGGTGTTGAAAGATATGAAGGTCCCGGATGCGTATGCCGCCAATATATCAAGATGTGTGAATGTGAAGGATCGAAAACTTTCTTCTTTAAAGTCACATGATTACCATATCTTGATGCAAGACTTACTTCCAGTTGCTTTACGTTGTTCTATGTCAAAGCAAGTGACTTCTTCCATAATTGAACTTAGTAATATAATGAAAGCTATTTGTGGCAAAGTTCTCAAGATAGAAGAGCTTGAAAAACTTCAACATCGAGCAGCTCTAACTTTGTGCCACTTAGAGAAGATTTTTCCTCCATCATTCTTCACTATAATGGTGCATTTGGTTATCCATCTTCCTTATGAAGCAAAAGTCGGCGGACCAGTTTTTTATCGATGGATGTACCCATTAGAGAGGTATACTTTGCTAATTAGCTTATTATACTTTTATCTGGTTTACATAGCATTTAATTACACATTATAATTATTATGTATTCTGTTTTAGGTTTTTAGGAAAGTTAAAATCTTATTGTCGGAACAAACGCTATCCAGAAGGTTCTATTGCTGAAGGATATTTAGCGGAGGAGTGTATGACATTTTGTGCAAGATATTTGGATGATGTTGAAACAAGATTTAATAGACCGGGAAGAAATGATGTGGTCACACATAACAACTTAGCCGAAACATACTTATTTGGAAGTGTTGGACAACCAATCGGCAAGGTTGAAGTGGTTGAGCTAGATGATAAATCTTGGGCACAAGCGCATCGTTATTTGCTTTTCCATAGTGATTCACTGGAATCATTACGCACGTAAGTTCCAGTATAATTTTTAATTTAACAAACAGTTTAATTTGTCTTTTGCTTTCTCACGTAAAAAACGTACTTTTTTGGATAGTGAGTATAGAAGCTACTTGAGAGGAACTTTACGTTCTCGAAGAAGACAACTTCGCGAGCTTGATAAGTTATTTACGGAAAATTTCCACGAATGGTTAGGAGAAGTAGTAAGTAACACAAGTTTTTATCATTTTATTACGATCAATGTATTCTTTAATATATAAATAAAGTGAAGTGTTTGCCTTTGCGTTTCTTGTAATAGGTTTCGAGTGGAAGAGATGTTAGCGAAGAAATTAAGTGTTTTTCACAAGGACCGAATAGAATAGTGAAAAGATACAGTGCTTACATCATTAATGGATTTAGATTTCATACTAAATCCCGTGAACGCTTTAGGAGAACACAAAATTGTGGAGTTGTTGTTTCTTCTTCAACAACAAGCTATGCTAGTGCTAGGGATAGTAATCCTGTGGAGGGGGATATTGATTATTATGGAATTATAACTGATATTATTGAGTTGGATTATTATGGCAAGTGGAAGGTCGTGTTATTTCGATGTGATTGGGCTGATGTGAATACTAGTAGAGGTGTTAAAAAAGATCAGTTCGGATTTACAATGGTGAATTTCTCTCGATTAATTCACACCGGACAACAACTGATTGACGAACCTTATGTTTTTTCATCTCAAGTCAAACAAGTATTTTATTCCGAAGATCCGAATGATGCGGGTTGGTATGTTGTACTCCGTAACACACCTAGAAACCTGTTTGATATGGGTGATAAATTTCAAGATGATATTGAACAAAGAACTGAATGCTTGCCATTTACGGATCAAAACATGGATGAAAATATCCCCAGTACCAATACAGATGTTCGGTGGGTTCGCGAAGATGTTGATGAAGACATTTATGAAACTTGATGAAAAAACAAAATCTAGTAAGATTATTTTGAAACAAATACTCTGTATATAATATGTTTTTATGCTTTCTAATATTATTATTAATGTTTTTTACATAATAGTATTTCATTCTTATACTAATGTTGTTTACTTAAAATTGATGCAGATAGCATGGCGAGGAAAAGATTAAGGGATATCAATATCATTCAGACTGTTGAGGGTGACACTAGAGTGACGCCTTCAGAGGTGCCGAATGCGTCTACTGCAGATGTTAACCCACCAGAGTTGTTGACTGCCTCCATAGCTGCAGAAACTGCAGTTCATACGAACTTGAATACAGGTATCGTGGTACGGCGTTTGTGTTAAAAGTACGCAAAATCATATTGAAATTGCTAATATATTTGCTTTTGTGTAGTTGATAATGTTGGACAACGCAGAACTCGTGGTCGTACGACATTAAAGGAGTTATGGGCACTACCTCCTGAAGAGCGTATTGTTGTCGCAGCAAATAATGAGCAGCAGCCAATTGGTCCAGAAGCACAATTATTGGCTAGCTTTCTTGGCCTGATTGCTCGAAATGGGATGAAGTGTCCCATTCATTATGAGTCATGGCGTGACGTGCCGAATACTGAGAAAGTCGAGATGTTAGAGTTTATTGAGGTATAAGCATGTTACATTAGTATTGCATTATTTTAATAATTTTGTTGATCATCGAAACTAACGTTGTACAACTTCTCCGTTTCAGTCACGATTTTCTTTGCAGATTCCCACATCATTCGTTATGAAATCATTGGGGAAAAAATGGAAAGACTTTAAGCATGAGTTGAAGAAAAAGTATTTCGATCGAAATACTGATCCTAATGTCTTACTACGAACCATACCGCGTGGTGTGATTATGTGGCAGTATGAGAGACTGGTTAGATTCTGGTATTCAAAAAAAGGAGAGGTATCATTTATAATTTATTTTGGTCATTTACTTATAGTACTTGATATAATATAATTTTATGGAATATGTATAGTTTTATAACGTGCTTTGTCTAATGTACAGGAACGAGAAAAGATAGGGGTAAGCAGTAGACAACAACAGAAATACAGTCACACCAGTGGTTCAAAAAGTTTTGCCAGAAAAGCTAATGAAAAAGTAAGTTTACATTCATAATGTATTAATATATTAGTTCTCAATTATTTTAATACAATTTAGTATTAATTATTTTTGTTTTGTAGGAAATTGAGCGGGGTGAAAAAATTGGACGAGTTGAACTGTTTCAGTTAACTCATACTAAGAAGGATGGATCCTATTTGAACATCGAGACTCAGGAAATTGTGGTATATTTTCTTCAAACTTGTTTTCATTTACAAATATGTTTTACAAAAGATTTTATTAATTTTATTGTTTTATAGGAGAAAGCTCGAAATAAAATTGCTGAGTATCAAGTCGGAGCATCAGATGGATCATCAGCGAATATGCAAGATGTGGAGAATCAAATATTCACTGAAGTAGCTGGAAAAGAACGATATGGACGGGTTCGAGGTGTCGGAATGGGTCCGACACCATCTAGCTACTATGGACTTGGTTCTCAACGGTTTACTGCTTCTTCTTCACAAAACTCCAGTGCATATGAAGTTCAGATGCTGAGAGAAGAAATGCAAAATATGAATAAACGTTTTGAGGAGAAAGAAGCAGAGAGACAAGCTGAAAAAGAAGAACAGGATAGACGATATCAGGAGCTGCAGACACAGTTTCAGTCATTGATGAATTTAGTGCAGCAAAAGAATTTAGGAGGCTCATCTACTTCAGATTAAAGAATTTGTAAGTGGATTTGATGTGTTGAATAATACATTGTATGGTTCATATTAAATATATTTTTATATTATATATTTTTTTTATAATTTGTGTTGTTTGTGTATTATTCGACAATGTTGCGCATTTCGGACCTTCAATTGTATTTTTTTTTTAAAAATATTCTGCATTTACAGCGGAAATAAATAGTATTTTTTTTAAAAAAATATTCTGCATTTACAGCGGAAATAAATAGTATTTTTTAAAAAAAATATTCTGCATTTATAGCGGCGTTTGTGAAAAAAACGCCGCTAAATACATAAAATTCTGCAAATATAGCGGCGTTTTCTGATAGAAAACGCCGCTATATATATAAATTCCTGCAATTATAGCGGCGTTTTCTGAATAAAACGCCGCTAAAAGCCAGAATATAGCGGCGTTTGTGATCAGAAAACGCCGCTAAAAGCCAAAATTTAGCGGCGTTTGGTATTCAAAAACGCCGCTAAAATCGAACACTTCGTGGCGTTTGAGAACAGAAAACGCCGCTAAAGTTTCAAGTATTACCATTTCGGACCTTCAATTGTGGCGTTTATAAACGCCGCGAAAGTACCTAAAAACGCCACTAATTTAGCGGCGTTTATGGTGAAAACGCCGCTAAATTTCCCTTCACTGTTTTTACCGGCGTTTGTTGCGGCGTTTTTTAAAACGCCTCTAATTTTTTTCGCGGCGTTTATAAACGCCGCTATTCCAAAAAAATAACGCCGCTGAAAGACCAATTTGCTGTAGTGGTGGTGTCTTCTCCTACAGGTTATGGTGTTGTTGTTCTTGCTGGTCTGCTGTTTCTATTTGCTCCCCGACCAGTGTTGTTCGAATCTTATATGTTAACCATTCTACGGGTTTCGTTGCATGGTGGTGTCCTTGGTTATAGTAAAGTGTGGGACTGGTGTGATTTCTAGGAGTTTTAGCTTGTTCTTTTGTTTGGGAGGTTGTTCTGATATTGCATAGATGATAGAACTTGTTCTATGCTTTACTAGCATAAAACTCTCTTGTTCATTAATAAAATTTTGAATAAGTTAAAAACAAAAAAAAACGAAAGCAGAGGCTCGAGGGGTATGTGTGGTGAGTGGACTGGAGAGGAAGAGAAAGGGAAGTAAGGATCCCATATCCCTGTGGTGCCGTACCTTTCCCAAAATCACAAATGTAATTTTTGAGAATGTGATTTTTTAGAATGTAACTTTACATGTTTGGCATACACGAGAAAATCCTGATTAAAATTTTGAGAATGTGATGGTAATTTTTGAAATTATCTTTATCAAAAAAATGAAAATTTAATTAATTTTAAAAAATTTCAATGATATTTAATATTAACAAATATTTATATTAAATATTTAAAAATAATATTTTAATTGATAATTTGAGTTACTTTTAGGATAAAAATATTTATTAATAATAAATTTTCGAAATTACTCACATGTAGTTGAAAAATTAAAAGGCTGGATGCAAATTAAATATTATTTAAATATTTTAATGAGATTTATTATTAACAAACATTTATACTAAATATTTAAAAATAATATTTTAATTGATAATTTGAGTTATTTTTATGATAAAAAAATATTTGTTAATAATAAAATTTTGAAATTACTCTCATGTAAATGAAAAATTAAAAGACTATATGCAAATTAAATATTATATAAATTTTTAAATGATATTTATTATTAACAAATATTTGTACTAAATATTTAAAAATAATATTTTAATTGATAATTTGAGTTATTTTATGATAAAAATATTTGTTAATAATAAATTTTCGAAATTACTTTCATGTAGTTGAAAAGTTAAAAGGTTGTATGAAAATTAAATATTATTTAAATATTTCAATGATATTTATTATTAACAAACATTTATATTAAATATTTAAAAATAATATTTCAATTGGTAATTTGAGTTACTTTTATGATAAAAAAAATGTTTGTTAATAATAAAATTTTGAAGTTACTCTCAAATAATTAAAAAATTAAAAGACTGGATGCAAATTAAATCTTATTTAAATATTTTAATAATATTTATTATTGATAAATATTTATTCTAAATATTTTAATTAATAATTTTAAATCAAATATAAAGAGGTTAATTCTGTCTTAACATTTTTTTAACTTTCCAACTATATGGGAAAGTTATTTTTCCACCACTTCTCATGGGAATCACATTCCAATACTTGTGGGAAAGTAATTCTGAAAAAAAATATATATTCTCAAAAAAAAAAAAAAACAGTTTTTAACATACCAAATATAAGAATCACATTTTCATTAATTACTTTTTATCATACCAAATGCCCATCAAGAGAGTACGGATTGGAGATGTTGCTCCTTCGATTGCCAAAGAAACTTGGGATCATCGCCATTTTTTTCTTTTCTCTTTATGAAATCAATGATAGATGTAGAATTGGATATAAGGATGTGCTTGATTGCTGAATGCTGAATTGCTGATGGAAGCTCTAGGAATTTGGTTCTTTTCTTTGATGCAGGGAACGCAGGATATGTTGGGTATTTATAAGAAGTAGACAGGAATCTAGTACTTGTGTTTTGGGCCTCAACAAACTTTACTTTTCCAAGTAATTCAGGAATGCTTGAGAATCAAATTGAATGATCTGGACTCTTTTAACATCCACTTCATATTGAGCCGAAGGCCTAAAAACTTCAAACAGGGCCTGGTTTTTTATTTCCTGTTTTGAATTAAATAAATTATTGGCGATCAAATTATTTAGAAGGTCCTTATATTATATCATTTAGTGTAAAGTAATCATTTTATTATAAAATTAGATAATTTAGTATTTGTTTTTTTTTTTTAAATTGAAGCAAAAAAGTAAAATCACTAACTGATGTAACGTGAACAGTTACAAAAAGTTGATGCAACATTCAACATGTGTTTAGTTGATGATGTGAATGTCAAATGATGATGTGACACCAATAAAATATATAATTTTAAGATAATATGGTCAAAATAAGTAACCAATTATTAAAAATGCTACGATTTGATGTGGCATTTTCAACAATTTGATTACTTATTTTGTCCATATCATCTTAAAATAATATATTTTATTGGTGTCACGTCAGCATTTGACAAATGTCATCAAATAAACCACTAATTGATGTAACGTGAACCGTTAAAAAAAAACTGATGCAACATTTAACATGTGTTTAGTTGATGATGTCGATGTCAAATGATGACGTGGCACCAATAAAATATATAATTTTAAGATAACATAGACAAAATAAGTAACCAGTTACTAAAAATGCTACGATTTGATGTGGCATTTTCAACAATTTAATTACTTATTTTATCCATATCATCTTAAAATAATATATTTTATTGGTGTCACGTCAGTATTTGACAAATGTCATCAAATAAACCACTAATTGATGTAATGTGAACCGTTAAAAATAGCTGATGCAACATTTAACATTTGTTTAGTTGATGATGTGGATGTCAAATGATGGACGTGGCACCAATAAAATATATAATTTTAAGATAACATGGACAAAATAAGTAACCAGTTACTAAAAATGCTACGATTTGATGTGGCATTTTCAACAATTTGATTACTTATTTTGTCCATATCATAATATATTTTGTTGGTGTCACATCAGCATTTGACAAATGTCATAAAATAAACACAACTTAAATGTCACGTCAACTTTTTTAACGATTGACGTTACAGATTTTACCTTTTCACTTCAATTTTAAAAAAATAATGACTAAATTACTCAATTTTATAATAAAGGACTAATCTACACTAAGTGATATAATATAGGAACTTCTCAATTACTTTAACCATTATTCGCACAACTCGGAATCTATCTTTATCTTTTTGCCAAAGTAGCATCCTATTTTGCTTAAAAATTTAGGGTATGTTTGAGAATGTTTTTTTTTTTTGTGTTTTTTTTTTTCGTTTTCACTTATATAGGAAATTATAAAAAATAAAAAAAAAAATGTGTTAGGTAGCTTTGTTTCTGTTTTCGAAAATAAAAAATAAAAGTAAAAATTTGAAAATTATTAGAAGCAAAAATTTGATGTTTCCAAAATCTTGAAAATATTTTTGAACTATTACTAAATGGGTGAACAGTACTTATTCGGTTACAAGCTAAAGAATCCGCAAGATACCTTAAGAAGTCATCATCAGTTCTTTCTTCATTATGCCACCTCAAAGAATTATATATTTTTGAAAATATGAAATTTCGTTTAAGTCTTGGTATTAAAGGAAAATATCACAAAATCTTTGAAGATTTCTTTTTTAACTCTGCTTCACTATCATCCTTATTCACATTTTCTTATGTATTTTCGTCGAGCACCTACATCAGTAATAACTAGGTGTTGCTACCAACACCCGATCCCTAAAAACCCAATCTCTAGACAAAAACAGAATTATTGAGATTAAACTATACAATAATAACAAAATTATGAATAATCAGAAGTAAATCAAACAAAAACCTCAATTATTCAACATAAATCCAAATCCCCAATTTATAAAGAGTTAATGCACAAATTGGCCCCTGTACTATACCACTTTTTACGATTTGATATCTAAAGAAAAAAATTATGATTAGGTACTTAAACTTGTATTCTGTCAACCAAGTTACCTCAAGTGATTAACATCGTTGCATTAATGCTGATGTGACCTGATCAATCGATAGAAAGTCATCGCGTGTCTAAGTCAAAGTCATGTTAGTATTTTCACGTCAGCAATTTATTTTTTAAAATAAAAAATAAAAACAAAAATATAAAATTGGAAAATATAAAAAAAATCTGGGAAAAAAGGAAGAGAGGGGAGAAGAAGAAGGGAGAAGAAAAAAGAGAAAAGGAATAAAAAAGAGGAAGGGTCGGTCAGTTGTCGATCTGTCTTGGGCCGGCGAGATTGGCAACAAGTCGAGGAGGAGAGAGGAAAAGAAAGAAGGAAAAGGAAGAGAGAGGAAGGGTTGGCCGACTGTCGGTCTCCTTTGGACCAGTCGATCGCTGGCAGGCCGAAGAAGAAAGGGGAAAAGAGAGGAAGAGAAGGAAGATTTTTTTCTTTTTTTGAAAATCAAAAAAAAATTTAAAAATGTTTAATTTCAGAAATTTTTATTTTTTCTATTTTTTTAAAAAAAATTAAAATAAAAAATAAAAAAATAAAATTTTCTTAAATGCTCACATGGCATTGCTGGCATGTCAAAGTTACCATGTGTCACGTTTTTATTGGGTAAAAATGCACATGCCAGCATGCCGTTAGACATTGGACTAACGTGCATGACGAAATTAAAGTCTGAGTATTTAATCGTGAATTTTTTTCTTTAGGTACGAAATCGTAAAAAAATGATATAGTACAGGGGCCAATTTGTGTA
The DNA here is from genome assembly GCA_030761205.1 of Fremontodendron californicum. Taxonomy (NCBI): domain Eukaryota; kingdom Viridiplantae; phylum Streptophyta; class Magnoliopsida; order Malvales; family Malvaceae; genus Fremontodendron; species Fremontodendron californicum. The sequence goes on from JAULJL010000005.1 coordinate 34,691,435, forward strand.
TTAACCCTAAATATAAATTGCAAAAAACTAATTCATACCTTCAAACAAGAATTTTCAAGGAATGGAGGTAGAGGAACAACGTCGATTCAAGTGGTGAGAGCAAAAACGTAGATTCAAACGAGAATTTCAAGAATAGGGGCTGTAAGGGATGGAGAGAGAGAGAGAGTTTTGATTTGGGGAAAGAGGAAAAGAAAGCTAGTTAAAATTTCATCAATTAACGACGCTTGTATTGACAAACATCGCTAAATCTCAAGCCAAAACACTGTATTTTGGCTACCCCTTTTAAGTTTCTTCTTTACCGACATTTGTAAAATAAAACGCCACTATATTTTTTCATTTAGCGACGTTTGTAACGCCAAACACCGCTAAATTCAAAAACTTTGTGGTGTTTTCCTTATCAAATGCAGCTAAACGCAAACATTTACAAACGTGGAGAAGAAATTCAACCTTTTAAAAAAAAACAGTATACTTTAGCGCTTCAAAATATATCATCATGATTTTTATATGACTTTAGCGGTGTTTATTATATAAAATGCCATTATTTTGCATGTATTAAAACATTGGGTTTTGGTACATAAAATAATAGTGGCGTTTTGGCTTAAAACGCCAGGAATGTAAAAAATTTAACTAAAATAATAGTCGCTAAAATCACTAATTAAAACATTAATGCGTTTCTCTTATTAAAAATGACGATAAATTCTTTCGCGCTAAAAATCGCTTACTTTTGATAAACGTTTAACGATTTATTATTTTAAACGCCGGTGTTTTATCGGACAAATGCAGGTAAGTCATTTTTTAACGATGTTTTCAGAAGAAACATCGCTACTTTTATGAAAACACAAAAATAACTAAGTTTTAAAGTGAAATATCGCTAAAGAGACGCCACTAAAAAACCCAAATTACTGTAGTGGACTCAAAAAGTTAGATTGAAATCTTTCCTTTCTCAGATAAAAAAATAGCCAAAGTATATTTTATGACGAAATTATATGTTTGACTAAATTATATATATATATATATATATATATATGTCTTGCTCAAAAAACTAGATATTTCATATCGACAAACACAGCTTTTTACCTTTTAGCTACCAAAGACTCGGCAGTATTCATGTATATAGCTCTCAACAAAGAATCCCTCTTCAATATTCAGTTGTGTATTGCTGTTTTTTCCTTTAATATTTGTGTGTTTAACTTCTTTGCCATCTTCTCTTTAGACGCCAAAGAAGGTAACTATACATCTATCACATCTTTGATTAAATAAATGAAACATGTGATAGTTTTTTAATCTCATTCATAAAATTAAAAAAGTTCATTACCATATCAAAGACAAATTATATATATATATATATACAGAAAAAAAAAAAAAGGATCCACTTATACTAATGTAAAATTAGATTAGCTTTACACATTTTCGTAACTTTTTATACGATTTATATTTTCACAAATCGATTGTTGGATTTAACGATATAATTATACTCGTCATGACGTAAAGTTTCGAATCGATCCGATATCTGTATAATATCGATCGAAAATATTATCTTTTTCAATATATATTTAACAGTTAAAAGTTTTTTACGTCGAACAAATAATTAGACATTTTTAATTTACTCGAAACTCTACGTGCATGATCTACATAAATAGAACATGAAATACAACAGTTGGATTAAATAAATATAAATCATATTAAAAACTTATGAATGTGTGTAAAACTAATCTAATTTATTAAATATATCAAATGCGCACATTAAATTATGGACATGGAAAAAATATTAGGACCTGCTAATAGTTTTCTATAAAGTTCAACCACAAATTCAAAATTATTTAATGCCTAGAGGACAGAAACCAGTAGATAATTTTCAGGACTATTACTAGTCTGGCAATATTTCAACATCATGGATTCATCAATCATTACTAGTCTGGCACATTAAATATAATCTATATGTATATATATATATATAAATGTAATTTAAAATTTGAATATTTATAATTTGAAAAAGATAACATAAAATTATTTTATGTATTAATGATGACAATTAAAATTTAATTAAATTTAATATAAATTTAACTGATAAGTATTTAAGGTAAATAATAATAATAAATAAATGTAATCAATTTTTTTTAAAATTATTTTTTAAACTAAAAATACATCAAATAAAATAAAATGTATTTATTAAAAAATATATGACGATTTTTTAAGATTATCTACATATACAATACACTTGAGATAATTTTTTTTTTAATTAACTTTTATATATTTATATAAAATTATATAATATAATTTTTCTTTGTGTATTTCCCCTCTTCGTTTCTTTCTAACAATAAAAGCAATATAAAAGTCCCCAAGTAGGCCAATTATTAGGTAAACCAATCTAGCACTCTAGCAGTAGCAGGCGTAAAAATCTGATTAGTTTACTTTTCTATGTATAAAAAAAAATCCGATTAGTTGGTCTCTTGGACCTATCTCTTCCCACAACCACAAGAAACTTGCTTAGAAATAAAACAAACTAAAAAAAGAAAACCATTTTTGAGAGCTTATTAATTTTGGAATCAACGAGTGTATGCATTAAAAACAAGTAAAGAAGTGAGTTTTTTGGTTTTCTCTTCAATGGCGTGGCTCTGTTTGTTAACCATCATTGCAATTTCATGTCCTTCGAAAGGGGATACGGAGCATCACTCTGGACTACTGGACCTGGGTTCGCTGACACGAGAGCTGTTGGACTCTGCCAAGGAACCCGAGTTTTTCGATTGGTTAAAGAGGGTTAGGAGGAGAATCCACGAGTACCCGGAGCTGGCTTTCCAAGAACATGAGACAGGTCGACTCATAATTTCAGAGCTGGAGTCGCTTGGGATCGACTACTCGTGGCCTGTTGCCAAGACCGGAATCGTCGCCTCTGTCGGCTCTGGGGTGGAGCCCTGGTTCGGTCTTAGAGCCGACATGGACGCCCTTCCTATCCAGGTTTTCTTTTGCGCCTCTCTTTCTTCTGTTCATCTTTTAAAGTTTAACAACCATCAACAAACAAAACTTTGACCGTTCATTTCTTCTTAATTGGATAATAAAGTTAGGCTTGAATGAAAACTTAGGGAAAGTTTGGTAGCAAAAAATAGAAAAAAAAAATTAGGATGAAAAAACAATTAATCTAATTATTAAAATTTTCATAACTATTTTTTTATTTTATAGTATAATTATTGGATTAAAAGTATTCATTAATTCTTTAACCCTCTTCATTTTACTAAACAAAACCTTAATTATTGGATATATATAGTGTAGTATAGTCCGTCAATAACTAAAGAGTACCTCATACGTATAAAAGATGTTATAACTATCTTCTGTCATTTGTTTAACAAATAGTTAGACAATAATTTTTTGAGTTTATTTTTTATACATTGACGATAATTTTTTTTTTTATTTTACAAGTTGAAATCTTTTATTTTTTTAAATGATATAAAAAAGTTATAATTGATATATTATCTAATTTTCAATTAAATAAATAATGCATTAAACATAAAAATATTTTTTAAAATAGTATTTAAAGTTTTTAACTATTTTTAACTGGTGCCTATCTCTTAAAGGGATCCGTAATAATAGTATACTAGTTTGCTACCCGCTCTTCACCAGGGTGTGATTGAATGACAATAATATTTGGGAATTAAATTGGATAATTATTGGAAGTTAAATTGGGTAATAAATTGTTAATAATTAGTAAAAGTAATATATAAAACTCAGTCATAATATTTCTTTTGTTAAATCTTTGATTGATGCTTATTTTAAATATTTTATTAGGTCACAGTATAAATAGTAAGACATAATATTCCATGCAAGAGTTTACTATTTGCTTAAGTAGAAATTTAAAAAGAGTGCATATAGTTGTTTCAACAAACGGAAATATTATATATTATAGCTTAAAAACATTACAGGGGATATAGTCAAAATATGCAAAACAGATGAAATCAATTTTCGAAAGTAAATAAATGGGTTTTCAATCTCACTTAGAAGTGGCCAAGCCAAGCTTGAATATTAAAAAAATTAAGCTTGCCCAAATTGCTGCTTGACTAGAAATTCGTTTTATTATTTGGAATATATTAATTGAAAAAAAAATGAAAAGTCCATATAATATAGCATTTAACTCCTCTCCCTTTCCATTTTTCTCCTATTGCTCATAGCTTGGAGGCTACGTTTTAATAACATGGCTTTTATTTATCACTAAAATTTTTTACATTAATGTAATTAATTTTCTCTACATAAATATTTTGAAGGAATTGGTTGAGTGGGAGCATAAGAGCAAGAACAATGGCAAGATGCATGCTTGTGGGCACGATGCTCACGTGACAATGCTGCTTGGAGCAGCCAAGTTACTTCAGCGCAAGAGAGATGAATTGAAGGGCACTGTTAAGCTTGTTTTTCAACCTGGAGAAGAGTCTTATGCTGGTGCTTATCATATGATAAAAGAGGGTGCTGTCGATAATGTCCAAGCCATGTTTGCATTACACGTTTCACCAGAAATGCCCACCGGAACTGTTGGGTCGAGACCTGGTCCTATGCTTGCTGGCTCAGCCAGGTTTCAAGTCAAAATTCAAGGGAAAGGTGGGCATGCTGCTCAGCCTCATACGACTAGAGATCCAATACTAGCAGCGTCATTGGCTATCCTTGCACTCCAACAGCTCGTTTCTCGAGAGACGGATCCTCTTGAGCCCAGGGTAAAAATTCTCATGGATCTTGCTTATCTTTTGCATGAACATATCCATGGATGAGTTCAGACTTTTGAACTGTTCTTCTTCTCCTCAAACTTTTGTCTTTAATTATAAAATAATGTAGTGGATGAAACCCATATCTGATACCGGCCCATTTTCATTCAACCGCAGGTTGTCTCAGTTGGGTTCGTTCAAGCTGGTCAAGCGGCAAATTGTATCCCAGAAACAGTAAGCTTTGGAGGCACTTTTCGGAGCATGACCAGCGAAGGCTTGTCTTATCTGCAGCAGAGGATCAAACAGGTATTATCCATTAACTAAACAAGCCATCAAATAGTTATCTCTGTATTTGTTTTTTCCAGGATAATAAGAGAGTTTGAAATGGATATTAGGATAGAACTTGTTAGTAAATATCTCAAATATTTTTTATTCAATTATTTGAAACAAGTCTTAAGTCTTAACTATAACACGTTTTATCAATTAGTAATGTGTTTTTCAGGACAAAATTTAAATTTTTTTTAGTGTGTTTTGTACAATGAAAAAGTGAAATGACCAAAAGAGGAGGGTAAAAAAGTAAAATTAAAAAAAAAAAATTTGAATGTGCTTGATGAAAAATAAAAGTGAGAGAAAAGAAAATAAGAAATATGATTATTTTTTATCTTAATATATAAAAATAATTCATTTCAAATTAGAATGATAAAATAAAAGAAAATAAGATATGAGAGTTAAGTATCCATATTTATAAAATTATTCATATTTTTTAAATTTTATTTTTTTATCTTAACTTATAAAGGGTATAATGATAAAATGATATAATTTTTATTTTTTATCTTCTCATTTTTTAACTCTACCAAATAATTGGTGAAAACAAAATGAATTTTTCTTTTCACTTTTTCATCTTTCCTACCAAATAAATCAATAATATATATATATATGTTTTTTTATCTTTTTTCCTCCTTTAATTTTCTATTTTTTCAATTTTCGTTTCACTTTATCAAATAAAGCCTTTGTGTTGATATATATATATATATATATATATATATATATATTATTTACAGGTGATTGAGGCTCAAGCAACAGTACATCAATGTACTGCAAGCATAGATTTTTTTGAGGAAAAGATGAGACCTTACCCTGCAACTGTGAACGATGAATCAATGTATGAAGATGCGAAAAAGGTTGGAGAATCTGTGGTTGGGAAATCTAATGTACTTGTGCATCCAATGATTATGGGAGCAGAAGATTTCAGCTTCTATTCAAAGAAGATGGCAGCTGCCTTCTTCATGATAGGGACAAAAAACGAAACACAAAAACCAATCTACGGATTGCATTCACCCTACTTGATTATTGATGAGCAGGTTCTTCCCATAGGAGCAGCCTTCCATGCTGCTGTAGCCTTATCTTATTTGGATAATCATGCTGTTCTTAAACCTCAGTAAATAGTAATGTAGGCAACTTTATATTCTAAGGATGAAGATTCATAAATAAAAAAAATGTGGAGGACACATCAAAATTATCACCAACATGATAAACTTATCGGGTAACTCTCATCTATTATTATTCAATACAACTTTAATCATTATTCACAAATATGATTTACACAATTCATAAGTGAATTTCACATATGTGAATGATAATAATGAATGTATTGAAAAGTAATAACTATGATCCTAATCCGAACTTATATTACAAAACAATTTGAACTCATACAGTTACCCAAATCCAAACTTGTGTTTTCATATCGGGGTTCTCAAATCAAAGCAAACTCTTAATTTTTTTTTGGTATTTGAGTTTGTTAAAAACTGAATCGTAATCATTGAAATTAAAAATTCAATGCTTACATATCTAAAAAAATCTAACAGTTTACCACAACTTTAAATTTTTCTTTAACTCTATCATATATATATATATATAATGATATTTTATAAAATTAATAAATTCAATTGTAAATTGCATTGTTTATTTAAAGATATTAGTTAGAAGCACCTAACAATCCACGTGTGAGATTTTTTATTATTTTTTTTTATGAGAAGAATGATAGGGAGATGGGATTGTAAAAATAATAATATAATTAGTTGATGACCCGTGCGAGTCATTAAATGTAAAAAAATTTATTAATGAGTTGTGGAAAATTAATTAACTAAAATATCAATAATATTTATATGGATAAAATATGATTATTGAGAATATATATACATTTGTACAAAATTTATATTATGAGCTAAATAATTAAACACCTAGTATGAAACATTAAACATCTTCTTCTAAATTATTTATGAGCTAAATAATATACTTTTGACCTTGTAAGGGAAAAAAAGAAGAGAAAAACGTTTACTTTCATTAAACCCACAAAAGCAAATGACTGATTTTACAAACTGGCAACTGCCAATTCAGACATCATTCATCATCATTATTTGCTACAACAAACTGGTGTTGCTTTCCTCTTCCAAAATCAACAAAAAAAAAAAAAAAACTCGCAAAAACCCAACTGTAAAAAAAAAAAAAAAAAAAAAAGAAAGAAAGAAAGAAGGAAAAAATCATCCAAAATGGATTCGCAAACTCAAAGAGTGGACCAACAACAACAATCCCTCCTTCCAGAAAATGGAGAACAAGAAGCTGGTCCCACTTCTCTCCAACCCTTCAAGAAACGTCGCCGTTACAAGGGCGATCGCCACATCAAAGTAGAGGGTCGTGACAGGCGGATCAGGATACCTTTAACTTGCTGTTCCGGTCTATTCCGGTTGACCCGCGATATGGGTCATCGAACCAACGGCGAAACCATCCAATGGCTACTTCAACAATCCCGGCCCGACTTAGTCCAACCCGACCCGATTAGCCACCCTAGTCGCTTAATCGGTTCTGCCCCTGGCTGCATGGCAAAGGGTCGAGTGAGGGCTACAGTGGTTCAAGCTTCCACTGTGTTCTTTGACACTCCCGCCACACTAGGTACCGAGTTTCTTTTTTTTTTTTTTCTGGCCATCACGCTAGGTACCGAGTTGACTCAGTAGTTTTATTTGTTAGGGTTTTTGGTGGGAAATTTGTTTAAATCTAGCTGGGCCCTTTCCCCTTTCCCCATTTTTGTTTTTATTTTCTTTGGGTTGCTAATTTGAAAATGTCCCTACCCATTCATGGTGCGGTCAGGGTTTTTTTTGGTTATAATTAAAAGTGTTGCTTTTATTTTCTTATTTTTGTAATGAGTAGATAAAGCAGAGAGGCTAATTGCTGGGGCAGCTGCATATGGTTCACAGTTAGTTGTTTTCCCAGAAGCATTTCTTGGTGGATATCCAAGGGGTCTTTCATTTGAGTCTGTACCAGTTTCTGCTACTTCGACTGAAGATAATGAGGAGCTTCTTAAGTATCATGCATCAGCCATTGAGGTCCCAGGTCCGAGCTCTTCTCCTTTCAAACAGATTCATAGGATTGACATGTGTATCTTTAAGTAATTAAAACCAGTTATTGAGATTAATTGCATATACTGTTAACTAAGAATGAAATGAATTGAACTTTTCGAGTTTAAATATGGCCATGATTGGATAATTATTTAAGAGTAGCCAGGGGGGGGGGGGGAAGAAAAGATTAGCAGATTCTAACACTTGATGCACTTGTTAGTTGTTAGTCATTCTATCTAGAAAAGATGCTGCAATCATTTCTTGCTTTTAAGATTGATTATTACTCATTGCACTTTTATTATGTTGTGTGCAGAACTTGAGATGTCCTATCCGTCTTGTTCCTAATTTTGAAATGGTTATGTTTGTGTATACAGGTCCTGAAGTCAATAGACTTGCAAAAATTGCTGGTAAATATAAAGTTCATTTAGTGATCGGAGTAGTGGAGAGAGCTGGATTCTATCTCTTTAGTACAATTCTGTTTTTTGATTCCATGGGACGGTATCTTGGAAAACATCGCAAGCTAATGCGAAGTGCATCTGAATGTGTAGTATGGTGTTCCGGAGAGAAATCATTGTTGCCATTATATGGGACAGCAATTGGGAAAGTTGGTGGCCTTCTCTTTTGGGACAATAGGATCCCATCTTTGAGAACTGAATTGTATGCTAAAGGTACAATTTATCATTTGTTGCCAGTTGAGGAATCCTTGTTTAAGTCTATTTTGTTCGTGGCTTTCCGCTAGATTCACCATGCAAATACAATAGAGACAAGGGCATTTGTTTGTGTACCTTGAATGATGATTTAGCCGTGCTGTTATGTATCACATAATTTGTCATCATTGACAGCATAATTCTTTTCTGTGACTAGAGCTTGCCATTCTTCCATTACAAACATCGATCTCTTTTTGTCCTTTTAACTTTGTTCCACCATGTACACAGGTATTGAAATATACTGTGCACCAACTGCTGATGCGAGGGAAGAATGGCGAGCGTCCATGATTCACATCGCAATAGAGGGCAGGTGCTTTGTTCTATCTGCCAACCAATTCTGCCAGAGGAGAGACTATCCTCTGCCACTCAAATGCATAGATGAAGATTCAAACGGGGACTTGTCATTGGACACAATAATATGCAGTGGGGGCAGTGTTATTGTTTCACCATCAGGGACCATTTTGGCAGGACCTAATTACCAAGGAGAGTCCCTAATCTCAGCTGATCTAGGTATGGATTCCTATTAATATTTATCTGCATAACAGGATAACATTTTTTGATATTGATCACATATGAAGATACTTTAATCTTGCTTCATCCCTCCCTCGTTTATTGAAGTCTTAACATATTATCTCATGCTTCTAGATCTTGAAGAGATAACTCAAGCAAAGCTAGAATTCAGTGAAGTAGGCCATAGTGTGGGACCAGATTCTGTTGGTTGGGCTGCAAAGAGACCCAATCTTGTTCTATTTCCAACTGATGTGAAAACAGAAGTTTTTGATGAATAGTCATGGAGGTCACCTGGTTCTAAGGAAACTTAGCTCTAGAATTGTGTTCATATCTTCCTAACAGCAAAGAGCTAGTTTAGACTTTCCTAATTGCTGATTTGTAAAGTTTTTGAAAATGTGCAGTGGGTAGTTTCTTTGTGTTACCCTCCCATATTACAAAACACGAAAGGAAGTTGCCAACATTCTTATGTCCGTCCATAGAGAAACTTTTGTACAGTTCGATAAATGCATGGGATGAAGTCTGTAATAACTGAAATATTACTAAGTGGCAGTCATAAAATGCAGCGATAGTCATTGAAATGAGACCTATCGATTCAATCCTTTTGTTGTCATTGCTGTTTTCCTCTCTCATTTTGTGCTGTTATCCAATCTCTCTAGTACCGAAATTGGGGGGGGGGGGGGGGGGGGGGGAATGATGTTCAAGTTGGATGAGTTTTTGAACCATCATGGATCAATCAAGATGCCAATGAGACTTCTGCAGGTCCTATAGGTATGTTCCCAAGAAAAAATGTCTATTTTACCTTTGGCATCATCCCATGCCAATGATTCAAAATGAAACTCTGCACATCAAAATTTCATTCTTGGTTACATCCCTACAAAATTGAGTGCTTCTAAAGCCAGCAACTTTCCTTCATCATAGTGGATTGCATTTTTGCCATCCACTTCAAAAAATCTGATAAGACTACAGAACTGGATAAAGTAAATCCTCATATTGCAGCCACAGCTATCTTACAAGTAACATAGTAGTACATAGAGCCAATTAAAAGTTGAGAGAGCAAGAATAGGCCTTTGAAAGTAACAACTTATGGATTGAGAAGAATTCTTTCTATTTGAGATTTATTCTTCTTCCATTGAGGAGGAGAAACCTTGTTGATTTCTAGCTATACTTTGCCGAGACCAATCACTCAATTGATTGAATGAATTAACCCTTCAAATGCAATTTTCTATATTTTGTAGTCATTTTCCAATCCTAAGAAGGTTTGAGAGGGAGAGAGTACCAATGCTAAATGCTTTGGGAAATTCCTTGGGAACCATGGGAGTATTAGTTAATTCTTCAAACTCAATCCTGCAGTTAAAACATTTGGAACCAAAATGCCCTTAGGCTGGGTCAAATTGCATGACAATTTGTAGTTGAGTAGGAACAGAGGGCCAGACAACAGCCTTGTTTCTTCAGTGCAATAAGAAATCGAAGCTTAAATTTCGACTGTTGTAGGTCTGCATCCCAAGTAGAGAAAACATCTCACTGCCAAAAAACTTGAAGATAATGCAGCCAGGTTGGACAATAACAAACTCAGAAAAATGAACTAAATCCAACTGCAAACTGCTATTTTTCTATTCCTCTCAAGATAAACATCCACTCATTGCTCTGCAGCTGCATAAATGTTGGACAACAGCACATAATTAGCAGCATTTACAGGTTCTAGGTCAAACAGCCTAGCAGCAACCAACTCCCCTAGCTCAACATCACCATGCAACTTACAGGTCCCAAATGTTTGCAACCACGTTTCATGGTGAATTGGGACCTAACTTGGACCAATCAAAAAGAGAAGCAATCCCTAGTCTCCATTGCCTCAGCTGATTATCAGATCATTCAAATACTTTCTATGATATAAGGCTAACCTATAAAGTTAAAACAGAAGAAGAAGCACATATGGCAGGCAAATTTTGAACACTTCTAGCATATTTTACATTTCAGTTATACTAGAAGATTTTGTACAAGGTAAAACTGGTTCAATTAGCACAGCTTCCTTTAAAAGGAAAAGAACAAAAACAAAAAAGGCTCTACAAAAGACGCTGGATCCTACCGATGGTCCAGAATCTGGTGCATATCAAGCAGCGATCATTGCAATTTGAGCACCTTTAGAGACATCACACAAAGCACTAACCAACAAAAAAAAGAAACTCGTTTCCATCCAAATCTTCTGGCAGTCCCATCTAATAAGCTTGATCCGAAACTACTTCCACGCGTCCAGAGTTCACTTTTGCAAAGGTGAGAGGAGCTAGAGAATAGTGAATAAAGCAAACTCAACAAAATTGTATTTATCACCATCTTGATTTTCTAGCATTATTGGCTTCACCCCTGGATTCTGCCAGCCTTGACTTCAAAACACTACCAGGCACCAAAGGTGGCCTCTCTTGAGCTACATTGCCAAGATCTCTTGAAGAGCATGTTGGACTAGAATAAACTCTACCTGCCCTGGAACCAGATAAAAGGTGTTCCCTAAGACCCTTTACAGCTTTATATCCATGCATTTCATCTCCATAACCTTTTGGCTCCACTTGCTTCTCCAGTTCAGTAAATCTAACCCCCTCTGAATCATCAATGGAATTTTGAAGCCTTTCCTTTTGCATGCCCCAATCAACTCCATCTGATATGCTCCTTTGTAGAGAAGTACTTCTCCTTGGTAATCTGCTAGAGGTAGATTTTCTACCTGTGATGTCTTCTTCATTTATTAGAGGATCTCTTGAATCGCGAGCAGCACCAGGAGCATAAGCCCACTTGTAGTTCTTGTTGTTGTTGTTGTTGTCCATATTTAATTCTATGGAATGGAGATCACTTTCAGCTGAGTCTTCTTCGCATTCTACCACATCTTCAACTTCTCCATCCTCTTCATTTTCCTCACTAGGATGGGAACCAAAATGGGCTCTGTTTAAATAGGCAGCAATATCCTCACTGTTAGGTTCATTTAGAGAACCACGCCATTTTTCTTTCTCTCGTTTTGTACCTAGAAAAGTTTCAAGTTGGTTCCTCAGTTTATCAACAGCTGTATTTTTCTCCTCAAGATGATATTTGGCCTCTGAGAGTTTCATTTGAACTCTCTGTTCACGCAACACATCAGCAAACTGCATCATCTCCCTTTCCTTTTCAACCTCTTCACGAACCTTCGCAGACTCTCTCTTCAGCTCTTCCTTTTCAAATTTGTCTTCACTGATATCCCTGGCTAGTTCGTCACATACTTGCTCAATTACCACCCTTGCCCTTTTCTCACTCTCAAGTTCTTTCACTGATTTTAGAAAAGATGTCTTTGTCTCAGCTAGTTCTTTCCCTAGCTTCTTGTTTAAGCTTTCAAAACGTCTCCTCAACTTTCTCTCCACCTCAAGTTCACCTGCAATAGACTCAATAGCAGCCTCGACAACTTTCTGCTCCTTGTTTTTCCATGCTGCCTTTTCTTCAGCAAAGCACTTCATCAAATAGTTGATGTCATGCTTGTCAGAGCGCTGCTCTTGGATAAGCTGATTGACTTGCAGACGAGCTCTCTCTAACTCAGCATGTAAGGCTGAAATAAGGGACATACTTGATGAGGGACGATCTTCATGACCCCGCATGCGGTTGATAATTTTTAATAGTTCTTTGGATGTTGTCAAGGCATTACTAACATCCTTCAAACGAGTGTTGATGTCAACAGTTGATCCCATGGGAGTCTTGGCATGAGATTTAGTTTCAATCTGCATCACAAAAGAAAGATTGTTAAACTCCTTTGCACTCACCATATATTCAAGTGCCCTGCAGCTTAACAAACTGTAAAAGTCCCCAGAAGTTATTATATTTCTGATATTTGAAATTTTGCCCTCAGAATTTAAACCAAAAACTGTTGTGTTATGAATTATTACCAAAAAATGAGTAAGAGAGAGGCTCAAAAAAGATACGAATTCTTACCTGAAGCGATGACAAGCCAAAGAAGATTAAAATAAATTAAACATTCATAAAATATTCAAAATAAAATAAAAGAGCTTCTCTTCTACCTTTATTCAATAATTAAAAAGTAAAAGAAAAGCAGAAAATAAAAAATTTCATTATTTCCAAGAACCAAGAGGAATACCTCCATTAAACTGGCGTTGCTAATAGAATCCAACACCCCAACATTATGGTCTGTAAGCCTAAGCCTGTGGGAAACAGATGATGCTCTTCTCTGGCGACTACCACTTCCAGATCGATCCATTCTCTAAAGAAGAATGAATATAACATCATAATCGTTTATCCAAGTGAAAGGTATAATGTGCAAAATCAAGAGAGTAGGTTTCAACAACACATTGACAATGGAATAATAGTAGAATTTGGCTGCATATATTTGAGGCTTAGCAGTTGGAAGCCCAAAACATCAATTGCATCCATTGAACACTTTATAATCAGTTAATAATCAAGTTAAAATCATACTCCATAAACTCTGATCCATAAAAAGCAATTCATGGAAAACCCAACATTTCCAAATTACACAAGATTGATATTCAGAGTGGAAGAGAGGTAGCTCCAAAAAATTTCAATATCAAAAACTAAACCCAATATCATCAAGCTACTGAATCGGTTTCTAAGAAAATACATCATATGAACATAATCTAAATTCCATATAAGTTATCAGCTGAACGTGCCTCGAAATAGACCAGAAGAGTACCCATTAAAGTAAACCTACCTCAACTATTACTCATTTCCGAAAACCCCAACCATAATATTCCAACATTTGTACAAGAACCTCAACTTAAACAAAATTCTAGTGAAAAATTGGATCACATTTAGGTCATCCTCCCCAAAACCCCACTAACCAAGTAATGACTTTTTTGTTTGAGAGTCTAGACTTTCTTTCCTATCTTAAAAACTACCACATACAAAAAGCAACTAGGCAATAAAACCAATAAGTCTAACTATCAAAGGTTGAAATAAAATTGTATGCACAACCCTAATAAGGGATATGAAATTCTGGCTGAATCAAATCCTTAAATCACAAACTTCTGCTAAGCACCATTTGCTTATTGAGAAATGTATCATTTAAAAGTAATACTTAAGCCTGGTTTGATGCAGCAAGCAGCATTGCGATTAACCTTATAATATTTTATAGAAATTCAGAGTGTTTGATGAGTATCTGGTTACATCCTAAATCATTTTTAGTAGTACAAGTTTTTGATCTAAAAGTACTTTCACCAAAAGCAGAATCTTAAGTGCTTCTTGAAGAAGAAGATCCAAGTGAGAATTCATGAGTCTTTAAAGGCTAAAAACAAAAACTGCAATCAATACTCTTGATCACAAATGCTTCATTCAAAAGTGACAAAATTCAATGGATTAGTTATCAACAGGTCAAATCTAGAATAGACAACAAAAGCAAACACATTCTAAACCAAACCTACCCAACTATTTGCTCATTCCTAAAAAAACAAACCATAATATTCCAAAAAAATCATCCCCTGAGAGCGACCACTTCCCTGGTAATGACCTTTTTTCCTAAACTTTCCCATTCCATAACAAACACCAATAATATACAATTTTTAAAAAAATATTCATTTTTTAAAATAAATTAAAAGGAACCCACCTCAGAGACAGGGCTATGAGAAGGATCAGACAAGTGAGGAGGCAAAGAACCCGAAATAACCGACCTAGCAGCCCCCCTTTCTCTTCCTTCTTTCATCCTCCTCCTCTCCTCGTTCCCTTCCTTTCTTCTTGGCGACGGTATCTCATTCATTCCCCACAGCGTCGCCGCCAGCTTCCTCGCTGAAACCGGCTGCTGCTGCTGTCCCTGCCCCTGCCCTTGCCCTTTCACTTTACTCCCACTTTGTGATCCCGCATACTTAGGAGACTCCGTAGCTCTCAGCATTGACGCCGTTGATGGCGATTTCATCATCAGCTTCCACGCAGGCACGGGCGTACTGGATCCACCCCTTTTGCTACCAACTAAAATAGCCCTCTTGAATCTGTAGTTTTGGATGATGGATGACGACGATGAAGCTGAAGATGAACACCCTCGTTTCCTGATTTTGCCAGGGAATAAATTTTCCATGTCAATGTTGCCTAGGTTTTGCCTTGGCATCATCACTTTTTCTTTGAATCACTGAGTTAACTCCGCCCTTCTTTTTTAGTGCTTAATTTTAGATCTTACAAATCTGTCAACAAAACAATGAATGAAGATTAAAACCATTAATTGTCAAAAAGAAGAAAAAAATCAAACTTTTTTCCAAAATTGGCTCTTTTTTATTTTCTATGACTTGGCATTATAAATGTACTAGTGGTAAGTCTAGATCTCTGTGTTGGGGGCTGAAAAAAATGAGGAAACAGAAAGTATAAAATGACAGATTAAACTAAACCTATGGAAAAGACAGATTTGAGTTTGACGTTGTCCGTCTGCTATTCAGATTTCAGACAAAGGGAAAAAAAAAAATTCAAAATCTAGAAAATTGAGAAAGAAAAAAAAAACGAAAAACAAAAATATTTTAATTTTTTTACTGCATTGAAAACGAAGGAAAATTAGTTGACTGGAAGAAGATTTATTTTTTTTCTCCTGAAACTTACCGTTAGGTTCATCGCTTGATTTAGAGTCGTACCTAAGACTGTCTGGAAGCCAAGAAAACGAAAGGGAAAACGAGAGAAAGAAAAGTTTGAGAATTCAGATTCAGAAGCAAACCCTAGAAAAAGAGAGAGCTTCTTTTGATGGCTTTTCGAAGCACTACGAAGAGAGAATGTAAGTATTTTCTGATGAAATACAGACTGTCTGTACACAAAAGAGGAGAAAAAGAAGAAGAAGATATTTTGTACGGTCAAATTAATTTTTAAGACTTACGTGTCGGATTATGATTGGAATTGAAGATTGTATTGGTTTGACTTTTGGTCAATCGTGTGGTGACGTGGATGGGAGTAAAAATAATGGGAGTGGAAGGTGATGTAAGAGATAAGCCGCAATTTGAAATACGCGGAAATATTAGCGAACATTTTGGTGGATTTTTGGATTTGGCTTTTGACCCTTCGATTTCGCTTTAGGACAAGGAAATTTCCGGGATAAATAATTTTTAGAAAATTTTAGATTGTTTTTGGGGGAAAAAAAAAAAAAACAGGTTCTTCACTTTCTGGACTAAATTTTAGCTTTTTCTTGTGTCATGTTTAAAACTTTTTCGAAAAATTATGTGCTTATAATCCATTAAAGATATTTAAAATTTCATTTTAAAAAATTATATTTAATGTATTATTTTTATTAAATTCAAAAAATAATGCATGAATCATAATTTTTTTAAATATTATATTAATCAGTGTTAATTTTTTAAAAATAATAATAACTAAAAAAGTAATTGTCTATTTCATCACAATGTTATTTTATTTTTATTTTTATTATTATTATAAGTTTTGCTAATCCGAGTATATTAATTAATGACATTATTGATGTATGTTTATCAAATTAAATAAATTAGTAAGATTTTTTACTCCCTTTGAACCAAAAAATATGTATATGTTTTGGGCTAAATTCAGTTTGTGTCCTACTGACCATAAACGATTATGTTCCTATTTTTTTTTTTAATCTTTAATTTATATAATCATACATATTCCTTCGAATTTTTCATAAAATTGGATTTGAAAGAATAAATAATAATATTTTTAAAGGTCTAGGGACAAGTAAAATTCTAAAGCTTTGAATTCAGAAAAATAGGAAATAATAAAGAAGATAATGCCTAAACGAGAATCCAATTTTCCAACAAAAAATATATATATATAAAGAGAAATTGTTTCAAAAGGAAAAGAGTATGAGAAGATTGGTCGTCTATAATTTTCAACACCTTGAACAAAAAGGGCCATGTGCTTTTTTCCATCATGCATTCATGTTATTATACTTAGTGGAGGGCAACTCGGCTCAAGAGGTTTGTATCTAGAGTTTTTTATTTTTTTTAATAAAAAAGGGTAATTTGAGAATAAAATAAGTGTTACAGATATAGAGATTCGAATTTTAAATTTATTAAATTTTAGTTTTTAAAAGTGATTGCATGAACTAACTGAATTAAATTTGAATTATCTCTTTATCTTTTTTAACCTAAAGAAAATGAAAGAAAATACTTTTTTTTGGTGAGAAAGAAAATTTTAAACTAATTAGCACTAAATATGTGTGATTAAAGACTAATTAATGCTTGAATTATATTGTTGGAATTGGTTAAGGGAAGCAAGCAAGGAAGAAGAGGAGGGCAAAAATTTCCCTGTTGAAAAATGAAACAAACAAACAAAACATCCATTCATTTCAAGGCCTTCCATGACCAAACCTTGGGACACCTTGTTGGAATCCAAATATATTTGAATCTCTCCTTTCTCGTCTCATTTGCATGGTTTGGTGAGTGTGGCATATTGGCATTAAGAATCGGCTTGGGCTGCAACTTAATTTTTTTTTATTTAGATCCGACCTTGAACGGGTTCAGATTGGCTTGCCAACTTAGTTTATTGTTTACATAATAATAAAAAATAAAATTTTTATTTTTATATTAATATTTTTATTTTTATTTTTATTTTTTATAATTAAATTTAAATTAAAAAAATTTATTAATTAAACAGTGATTCATTCCAGACCGGATCGAATCATAAATATCTCTATTTAGGCCTGACCTAATACAGACCAGGTCGAGCAAGCTATTCGATCTTTGAGCTGGTCTAATTAAGAGACTATCATATGTTTTATTTTTTATTGTTTAAATATACTCTAAGATGTATGTGTCATTTTACCAACTTTATTTGTAAAATTTTAAAAAAAATCGGACGAAAATGAAATAATTATATATATATATGTATATGTATATATTTTTAAACCAAATTCTTTAGAGAGCAGATGAGAGAGATTCAAATATATTTAGATGATCCAATTGTCTAAGGCTCCGTTTGAAATCAAACGTAGCTACTATTCGGTGCGATTGGAATACTTTTTTGTTCCAACCGCATCATAAATGACATTTGGATACCCTTTTTTCATACTCTCTAGGGAGAGTCTTTTACTATTTTAATCTTTATGGTTAAATTTTTTTAATTTTATTTATAATAATTTTTTTATTAAATAATAAATATATATTTTATTTTTATATAATAATTTAATAAATATATAAATTTATTATTATAAAATTAATAGGAATTAATTGAAAATAAAAAATTACATGAATAATAAAAAATAAATACAAAAATATTATTTGATATGTTTTTGTAATTTTTATTAATAAAATTATTATTTGACATATATATAATTTTAATTATTTATTAATTTTATAAATATCAAATAAACTAAAAATTTTATTATATATATATATTTTAATCTAATATCCTTAATGGATATTTTTTTCTCATTATAATTTACCTCATCGTCACTGCTACTTTTGCAGTCAAACACATATCTCACTACTTATTTTAATTTTACTGTTATAATATTTAATATCACCATTAACAATAATTAATTTTACCATCATCGTTATTTTTAATCTCACCGTAACTAATCTCATTCCTAAAATCTGCGCCTATTCTAAGTCTTTATTTTTGAGGATGGGAGCAAATGTGCAAGATTTGAGGATCCGACGACCGGTAATGATACATTTGCGAAGTTGTAAGCTGCAGCTAACGTCTACTATAACTACACTGAAACTGCCACGTGTTCCAATCTTGCTTATTCCCTAGATCTCACGGCCTCGACATGTGAAGCTGGCAGGGCAGGTACCAAAATCCCCCCCCCCCCTCTTTTACAGTTTAAAGGTTTCGTTTATAAATTACTCGTAATTTTGTGCTAGCACGTGCTATTTCACTTTGTGACATTTCCATTTAACTAACACTATCAAATTTTCGTTTTGAAAAATGTTAATCAGCATTTTAGTGATACTAGTTAATATAATATTTATAAAAAAATTTAATTAATATATTTTTTAATTTAATAAATATAATATATTAAATATTTTTTTAAATAATAATTAAATAAATTTTAATTGATATTTATAAACATTTGTTAATAGACTCTTTTTATTTTATTTAATACTTATGATATAAAGATAAAATAATACATATAATTTTTATTTATTCTGAAGTTTCAATTTTATCAAGTACTAATAAATTAAAATCATATATTTTTATTTAAGTGAATGCTACTCAAATATTTTAATTTTTAACCAAAAGCTTTTGGTCATATCTTTCCAAAAGATTTTTTTTTCTCTCTCTCTATTATGAAATTGCCATTATCTACAAAACTAAACTTTTTCTTCAACCATATGCACTAATAGATAAAATAAAAAAATTCAGCTGGAAACCTTGTTTCCTATAAATATTTTTGAATTTAAACTAAATAGATTGTCTATGGATCAAACCATTATCGGGATAAAAGATTGTACAAAACAAGTTTGTTATTAGGACAAGGGTAGTACGGATTTGGATATTTATAATTATTTAATTTATTTTTTGTGAAGTTGGATATTGCGGATTCAGATAAAATTTGAATTTAAATATTATAATTACTATTCACAGCAGACTCAGAGCGAATGGGAATATGAAATCTCGGATATCCATTATCTAAATCTGCATTACTTATAAGAAAAACGGATTCAAATATCCGAATCCATTTACTTTTGTGGATTCGGATATCCGAATTCATTATCCGTTTATTTGAATTTAAAATTAATTTTTGTTTGATTATATATATATATATATAACTTAATAAATTCGGATATTTAGCGGATTCGGATATCCAACGGTTAATGTTATTTAATTTAGATTCGGATTTGGATAGTAATATTCGAATTTAATGCGGATAATAAACGAATTCAAATTTTAAAACAATTTTACGGATTCCGATATTACAAAAAAACAAAAAAAGGTAAATATCTTATCCACTCCTATCTCTATATGTTATGTCAACTAGTATTCCATTCATTATAAGATTTGATTAACTGGTGGCTATAGCTATCAATTAAAAATTATTTAATTATCATTTTAAGAATTTATTTTATTTAATACATTATTTTTATTAATTTTTAAAAGAATAAATTCATTAATTATAATTTTATAAATAATTAAATATTATCTTAATCAGTATCACTATACATTAATTAACATTTTCCTTCATCAAAAATCTTATCATCATTAATTTTCATATCATAAAACCGTGTCACCAATTAAAATATTTCAAAAAAAATTTATTCCAATTTTCCTAAAACCGAAAACACCAAATACCCAAAATTTTCATTCTTATGAACATTTCATTTCCTCGTCTCTCCCGCTTTCTAATCTCCCAACAGTCATAAATTCATTTTCCAACTAAAAGTTTTTGTCAAGATTTATTTTGAAACTTAATAATATGACATTAAAAAAATAATGAAACGATATTTAATGAGTGGAATCTATAACATAATATAAAATTGACTACATGAAAGCATCCAGTTGACATGTGTCAAATTTTTTTTTGAGTTAAAAAAAAAAAAAAAAAAAAAAAAAGAAGAAAGGAAAGAGAAAGAGAAAGAGAAAGGAGAGAGAAAATTTTGTGTGTTCATGTTATTTTTTATATGTTTAAAGTATTTTAAATATAATTTTTTACATGTTAATAATTCGTTTTATATATATGTTTTGACACGTTCGTGTATTCGAGTAGTGTTCATATTATTTTTCGTGTTGTGTTTTAATTATTTTTGCTATATTTGTGTTCATGTTGTGTCTTAATTTATTTCATATTTTACATAGTTTGTCATTGTGGTTCAATTTAGAGAAAATTTTGTGTGTTCATGTCATGTTCGTGTCGTGTCCCAATTCTAGATATATTTTACATAATTTGTCATAATGATTCAATTTAGAAAAAAATTATTTGTTTGTGACGTGTTCGTATTATTTTTTGTATTCAAAGTATTATAAATTTATATAAATTTTTACACATTAATAATTCGTTTTATATAGATTTTGAAACATTCATGTACTCGTGTCGTGTTTACGTTATTTTTCGTGTCGTGTCGTGTTTTAATTATTTTTCATGTTGTGTTTGTGTCGTGTCTCAAATTATCTCATATTTTGTTCGTGTTATTTTTGTGTGTGTTTAAAGTATTATAAGTTTATATAATTTTTATGTTAATAATTCATTTTATTTATATTTTAACACATTCGTATATTCGTTTCGTGTTCATGTTATTTTTCGTGTTATGTTTTAATTATTTTTTTTATGTTGTGTTCGTGTTGTGTCTCAACTCATTTCATATTTTGCATAGTTTGTCATTTTGATTCAATTTAGAGAAAATTTTTGTATTTTCGTGTCGTATCTCTATTCATGACATATTTTGCATAATTTATCATAGTGATTCAAATTTTTTAAAAAAAATTGTGTGTTCATAACATGTTCGTGTTTGTGTTATTTTTTGTGTTTTCAAAGTATTATAAATTTATATAAATTTTACCCATTAATAATTCATTTTATATATATTTTGATATATTTTTTTATTCGTATCGTATTCATATTATTTTTTGTGTTGTGTTTTAATTTTTTTTATTTGTTGTATTCTGTGTCGTGTCTCAACTCATTTCATATTTTGCATAGTTTGTCATTGTTATTCAATTTAGAGAAAATTTTGTATGTTAGTATCGTGTCTAAATTTATGACATATTTAGCATAATTTTTCACAGTGATTCAATTTAAAGAAAAAATTGTGTGTTCGCAAAGTGTTCGTGTTGTTTTTTTGGCATTTCAAAGTATTATAAATTTTTACGCGTTAATAATTTATTTTATATAGATTTTGACAAGTTCATCTATTCGTGTCGTGTTCATGTTATTTTTCATGTTGTATTTTAATTATTTTTTCTATGTTGTGTTCGTGTTGTATCTCAACTCATTTAATATTTTGCGTAGTTTGTCATTATGATTCAATTTGGAGAAAATTTTGTTTGTTCGTGTCATGTCTCAGTTAATGACATATTTTGCATAATTTGTCATAGTGATTCGATTTAGAAAAAAAAAATTGTGTGTTCGTGACGTGTTATTTTTTGGTGTTTTCAAAGTATTATAAATTTAAATAAATTTTTACGCGTTAAAAATTTGTTTTATATAGATTTTGACATATTCGTGCATTCACGTCATATTCATGTTATTTTTCGTGCCGTGTGGTGTTTTAATATAAACTGACATGACAGTTCCACAGAATTCATTCTCCTAATATCTAAATTTAGTATTCCTAACATAACCTAAAAAAACTCATTTGGCAGAAACTTGAAGAAATAGTTATATATATATATTTATTTACTTCAAATAATTAAAATATTATCATGATGTTTGTCCAATTAAAAAAATCATCATAATTTCACCATTTAGGTAAAAAAAATAAAGAAAGGAAGCAGAATCAATGCCGTGAATTTGAATCAATAAATCTTTACAAAAGAAGAGCGCATGTGATAGCATCCAAGAAATTCATGTGGCTCACATGTCAAAAGTTGAAGGTTCAAAATGATTGTCAATTATTATAAGAATTTTATTAACGAATGTTTTTAATGTATTTTTTAAATTAGTTAATATATTTTTTAAAGTAATAATATTGTATTAATTATAAAAATTGATAACTTTATTTATTATTTTCAATGCATTTGATGAAAATATTATTATATATAATAATCTTAAAAAATAGTCTTAAGACCCTTGTTAGCAAAATCTTTATTATAATAAATAATCTCTTTGGAGCCTATTAGCAGTAAATTTTTAATTTCCCTCACAGATTTCAATAAAATCATCATCTATATCCATGACCTCGATCAATGGCAACCAAAGCATGGTGCTAAAATCAATCAGATTAATTTATCCGATTCAAACCTAGGTGAAAGTATGTGGCATTTATGATTTACCCCTTGTTAATTCCCTTTACATGGCAAAAAAAAAAATTATGATTATGACATTGTTTTCAGTAATTTTTCTAGTAAATATCCCATTTCAAAATTTTGAAAACTTAGGAGAAACCCTTAACTATAATTCATAGAAATGTGTGGAAAAGTTCCTTTTCATTACTCTAGAAAATTAAATGATTTTATAAATGAATTTGACTTGGATAGTAGTAATTAGTTGAATAATTATTGTATTCAGGAAAGGTACTTAGGTACTTTGGGGTAGGCAAATTTCTTCATAAATGAGCCTTTTGCCAATTAAAATGAGGAGATTTGATAATTTTTGTATGTGTGTCGTATTTCATGTTTTTATTTATTTATGTCAATTATTTAAATATAAATATAATATAAATTATTAAATATATCAAAATTTTAAATATAAATACGATACATATAATAAATGTATCGTGACAACTTGTTGGGCAAATCCTAAAGACCAGCTTTCCAGTCTTTAGAAACTTTTGGGCTGACGCCCACTATAGGGGAAGTGGAGAATACAAAGATCCAAGAAGCAATTCTTCACAATCCTCACTTGAGGGATATACGAATTCAACAAATTGCAGCATATGGAAGCTGCTATTACAAATTTAGTAGTTAATTTTAGCAATTTACAATTCTGAATTCTGAGATTAGAAACTTTTGAGTTTTTTTCTGTACTCAAGATTGATAGTTATTAAACCCTAATTATTGAAATTAAAAATTTAAAATCACAAAACTTTTGACTAAGTAACTTTTGAGATAGTACTTGAGTTTGAGCTCAAATTCTGTGCCGGACTTACTCTTATTACATCTCTACCTTCATGTCAAAGGATTATATATATATATATATATATATATATATATATATATATATACACAAAAGAGTATGTTCACATTTTAACTAATTAATTTTAGAAAACAATGCGAATTAGATTTGTTCACATATTGGATTACTCTTTTAAGTTTGAAAGTTCATCCGATATTTGGGAGGATTTTAACAAAAAATATTCAGTCCAAAAATGAGTTTGGACAAAAAAATAAAGTCGTTCAGAAAAATGGTCGGGTCCAAGCTTAGCCTATTTTTCAATTTTATAATATATATTATTTTATATTTGTATATTATATAATTTATATCATATAAAAAATAAATGTGTATAATATTATAGTGTAAATATTAAAAAATATATTAAGTTATCCATGTTTTAAAACTTAATAAAAGATAAAATTACTAAATATTAAATAAAAAATAACATGTTTCTTTCAAAGAAAAAAGTAATAATACGGACGGGCCTGAGTTATTCCTTTATAAATATGTGAGTTGGTCTGGATAGAATTTGATACCCAAATAATCGGATCGGGTCTAGCTTAAACAAATATATATAGTGTTGATACCATACTTAAACCTGACCTGATTTAATC
The DNA here is from genome assembly GCA_030761205.1 of Fremontodendron californicum. Lineage (NCBI taxonomy): Eukaryota > Viridiplantae > Streptophyta > Magnoliopsida > Malvales > Malvaceae > Fremontodendron > Fremontodendron californicum. The sequence continues at coordinate 34,716,002 of JAULJL010000005.1, forward strand.
CATGAACACTTTTAATGCCAATACCTTCACTGAAAAAGAAAATCAACCCATCAAGAGATATGTGGAATTTTCTTAATTATTTCAATTTGTCTCACTATATATATGGTATATGTTTGTATTTTTAAAGCATACATTACACATCTTATTACATTTTACTACTTAAACAATACCTTTTTAAAAGGGTTATTATCACAATCACCTCCACCAACCTTAGTAACCTGTCGTTTAATTAATATATATTAGGTTTTGAGAAGCTATGCAATTCCTTCATTTATCAACAAATCTTGACTCAAGTTTTCTCACACAAACCCAAGGCATAATTCTTTGGGTAGGAGGCAGCAATTCAGTTTGGTTAAAAGCTGCAAGGAACGTGACAAAATTCCTCAGCGCATGCTCTCACAGTGCAAATGTGCAAAACGCCTAGAAGGGGCAAGTCGATGGAATCCTTTTGGAAACCAGGGCAAGCTTTGTCCATTTTGTTAACAAATTGGGGTCGATATGGGTCCCTAGGCTAGGACCATGCTATTAGTCCTTCCCCTCGACCCCTAATATCTGGTCCCAAACTCCCCACGCAGGCACCCACCAATCTAGATCTAACAATATTATACGAAAAAAATTATTAAAACACGACACGAAAAAATAATATCAACATGACATGAATATATGAATTATTAACGTATCAAAATTTATATAAATATAAAATATCTGAAATATGATTATGACACAATAAAATAGACGAACACAATACGGATACACGAATTATCAGATCTAGCCAACCTCACACTCTCAGTTCAACTTCAACTGTTCTACACCACCCATCATCACCTCTCATTTTGTTCCCTAACCCACTTTTCTTTTCCTATACTATTTGTTTTGCCGCACAAAGGTAAAAAAAAAAATGGCAGAAGGATGAGGCAACAATAGTGAAGATTTGGGTTGGGTCGAAACTGATGTCTTTTTTCGGCCAATGAAACTGAGGTCAGGTCAGGGTCCATTTCCAAGGAGAAAAAATAGTACTATATTAGGAAGTAGATTTTGATCTGATGGGGGACCCATCTGAGTAGAGCCCACGCACGCCTTCTGAGTTCTGATGAATGGGAAATTGATTTCATGACCCATTTCCAGGCAGGCCAGACACTATAAATAAGTGTTCATTGTTGAGTAACTTTTCAAGTATAAGTTTAATATTAATATTATATATTTGTGTTTAAATTCGATTCAGTTTAATAATTTAGATTTCAAAATTTATCCAAATCTATTCATGTTTTTTAAAAAATAAAAATATATATTATTTTTAAAAAAAATTATAAATAATTTTATTTTTTATTAAATTTTAAAATATGAATTATTTAATATTTATTTAATATTTATATTATAATTTTTTTATATGATATAAATTATATAATATATACTATATAACTGAAAAATGGATAAAACCAGGTTTGAACTTTAAATGATGGAGTCAAGGTTTAGTTTATTTTTTAAATAGGTCTCTTTTTATTCATTTTTCAGACATAATATTTTTATCCAACCCTCTTAAATATCGGACGAGCTTTGAAACTTATACCTTATCTAGTGTAGAGAATGTTTTTGATCGGGTGAGGAAACGTTGCAAACCAGTAAAACGAGATATCGTAGAGAGATGGCGGAGAGGAAGATTGGAGCAGACCCTGGAGAACAAGTGCGGTGGCAGGTGGTGGTGATGAAGGCTATAGGTGGCTGATGATGGTGGAAAGTATGGTGGTTGTAGAAATTGCAGAGAAAATGTTGCAGAGAATTCTTAACGTCAGAAAGTTTGTCAAATGGCCAAAAGATCCCTAATGAAGCATTTGAGCTTTTATTTATAGCCTCTTCAAAGAGGTTATCAGGAGAAGTTATTAACAGAGTGGGAAGTTATTTTATATAAACTTCATCTCAATCATGGGTGGTGGAGAGGTTATATATGATAGTGGGAGAAATGCCAGTTATGGGAGGTTACATTAGGAGAAGTGTTTCAGTCACATGTAGTGAATGAAGGCTACTGATAGCACGCTTGAGAATGCACTATCTGTTCAGCGGGATAGGGAAGCACTTGTGTTCCAGGGAAAGGTTAAGAAGTGAACTTCTTAACAATCTCCATATCTGAGCCTCCAAGCCATGCTCTCCAAGACATCCCAAGAGTGGAGCAAACTCAAGAATCCTGCCAACCTTCCCGGGTTAGCTCCACGGTCTTAATGTAGTTGTGTATTACTGCAGGAAGTCCTGCTGCTAAGAAGCGACGTGCCAAGTGACGTGCCAAGAGACGTGCCAAGCGACGTGCCAAGTGACGTGCCAAGAGACGTGCCAAGCGACGTGCCAAGAGACGTGCCAAGAGACGTGCCAAGCGACGTGCCAGGAGACGTGCCAAGCGACGTGCGAAGAGACGTGCCAAGCGACGTGCCAAGAGCGCTGCTGACAGGGAGACTATTACTAAGGCCTGCTACATATAAGATTTGTTCCTGCATAAAATGTTATTGACCAAAAACGAGTGTCTACATTTTGCCCCCTGCATGAGAATTTTTTATTATAAAAAATTCTTATGCACTGTAAATAACATCAAGTATAAAAATATATAATTTCGAAATTTGATATGATTGTCCCACATTCTTTTTTTAAAGAAAATATAAAATTATATGTAGCTTTCACCGTATATGCAGGCAGGAGAACAGGATGCAAGGAGGTTTACTAATAATTCTACAAATGAAGCTGCAATTTTCATTAAATTGCTAGGGGCATTACAGCAAAGCTATGCATCTTTGCAAATGTTGCTGCCAAACCGATGAACAATATCTAATGCGAAATCTTGTTCTTATGACCCTGCACATCTCTCATTATTCGAATGAACTTGACTTAAGATCTCGAAAATGAATCTTAAGTTAACAATCTTGGATGTTCTTATTTCTTAGGACACTGCTCTAAACAATTTGTATCATTATAGTGAGTTATAACCGGTTTCTTTTGGATGAATGAATTTACTCACTTATTTTAGAAGTAATGTAACTTAATCATTGGATTAAAATTATACGGTGAATAAAGAAATAAATAATAATATTAATAAATAATAAAAAAAAATCTAAAGAGATAAATAAAAATAAATATCTTTTTAGAGTTCAAATAGCACAAGGACACTACATGTTGTCTATAAATACGAAGGTCACTTGAAAAATTATTTTCAATAATCTTAAAAGCTCTTTCCAAGCAAAAAGATTTTAATTCTTCTCCTCAATTTTTTTTTTTTTTTTTTTTTTAGTAAAGGTAAGTTCTCATCCATGTATCTTCATTTTTTTTTTATTAAGACATGAGATGAAAAATTTCATATGAGAATTGATTTTGATTTTGTTTCTTTTAAATCAAGAATAAACTAGGGTTTTGGAATTATTATTTTTTTTTTTATAAATATTTTGCCCCCAATTTTTTTTTATTTAAAACAATTTGATATTTTTATAAAATAGGCACTATTTTGAAAATGAATAATTAATGATATCTACAAAGAAACAATTTTGTAAGAGAAGTTTGTTGTATAAATTAGCCGTAGCTCAATAAAATATGTTTTGGGGGAGGGTTTCTTTTTGTCTAATGCAGGGGATGTAGTTCCAAATATACTAACAATGTTAGTTTTTTTTTTTTTTTTAAATAATAATAATAAATAAATAAATAAATTGCCCCCAAATATCGTTCCCAATTTTTTTTTTTTTAATAGCAATAACAGATCAAGAAAACGCTATATATGCATTTACACACAAGTTGAGGTCCTGCAAGTATATATATATATTTAAAGTAATTTCCTATTTTTTAAACACACAAATTGAGAAGGGGTTATATGCATGCTGGGGGGTTTGTTGGGGTTGTTATATGTAGGCGGGGCCTACAGGTAGGGAGAATTTTGTCTAATGCAAGTATAACAATGTTTGGAGGGATTTTGTCTAATGCAAGAGGGGCCTGCAGGAGGGGTTGCCTTGAATCAAAGTTCCGCCTGCAGAGAGAACTAAATCTTACTTTTTTTTTTCTTATGTAAGAGGCTGCAAGCGGGACCTGCAGGCTGGGGCCTGCAGGCGGGGCTGCCTTGAATCAAAGTTCCGCCTGCAGGGAGAACTAAATCTTACTTTTTTTTTTCTTATGTAAGAGGCTGCAGGCGGGACCTGCAGGCGGGCCCTGCAGGTTGGGCTCTATAGTCGGGGCTTGCAGGCTGGGCCCTACAGGCTGGGCCCTGCAGGCGGACCCTGCAGGCTGGGCCTTGCAGGCGGGCCCTGCAGGTTGGGGCTTGGCTTTTCTGGTGTTGTTTTGCAAGATCTCATGATAAAGACTGTGATTTTACACAAGCCAAATATTTCGGACTATTTCTGCTGCGCACTACGTGACATGGATATTGCACTGTGTCGCTAGAGAGCATGGAGGGTAGAGCTTCGCCAGTGAGTTACGTAGTGTGCTTGTTCTGTATTTTGCACCTGCATTTGTATTTCAATGGGAGCAATAGAAGTGGTACATGAGACCACATCAGCTGACTTCTCCACTAGGAGAACTTGTGTATGGGAGAGTGACGGAAGCGACACATGAGACCACAACGGTCGACTTCTTAATTGGGAGAATTTATGTACGGGAGAGTGACGGAAGTGGCGCATGAGACCACAACGGTCGACTTCTCTATTAGGAGAACCTGTGAATGGGAGAGTGACGGAAGTGGCGCATGTGACCACAACGGTCGACTTCTCCATTGGGAGCGCTTGTATATGGGAGAGTAACGGAAGTGGCGCATGAGACCACAACGGCCGACTTCTCCATTGGAAGCGCTTGTATATGGGAGAGTGACGGAAATGGCGCATAAGACCACAACGGCTGACTTCTCCATTGGAAGCGCTTGTATATGGGAGAGTGACGGAAGTGGCGCATTGGACCACAACGGCCGACTTCTCCTTTGAAAGCACTTGTGAATGAGAGAGTGACGGAAGTGGCGTATGAGACCACAACGGTCGACTTCTCCCTTAAGAGAACTTATGATAGGTTCTCTAGTCAGTGTTATAGAGAATAATTAATTGAATTAGTCACATATCACATGTGTGTAAAGCATAGTAACAATTCAAACTTGCAAAGATATAATTAAATATCAATAGAGAATTGCTTTCAAATACATATGAACAATACAAATGAAATATGCTTCACTAAATTTAAATACACACCTTTTAATTAGCATTTAGTTGTTCTTCATTTTTCCATGGTAAATTTTTCTTAGCGTATTGCATTCCTTGGTGGGATGTCCAACAGTTCTATGAAGATGACAATACATATGACTTGCTTTTTCTTCATTGGTAGGTTGACGCTCAACATTAGGTAGACGTACACTGCCTTCATTCACCCATTTATTCAAGAGTTCAAGAACTTTTTCCATAGAGCATGGAAATGACGTTGGAGAGACTCTCTCATCATAGTTAAGTCTGGGATTCTTGTATGATTTCTCCTCATGTGAAGCAAAGAAAACACATTCTCTCTGGTTAAATTGATTGGTTCTTTTCTTATTTCCCATGATAGTGTTGTTGGTTCTCCTTGCAGCCTCCACTAAAGTAGAAAAAGAAGGCAATGACAAATTTTGTAAATAAAGTTGAAATTCATCAAACATTCCTTGGATGCACACCTTAACCAATTCATTCTCATCATGAGCTTCTTGTACGTCTAATACTTTCTCCCTAAAACGTTGGATGTAATCCATGACATTTTCCTTTGGCCTTTGATATTCTCTACCTAAGTCAACAAGACTGACCTTCTCTTGAGTGGAGAAAAATTTCTCACCAAATATCATACACATCTGATTCCAAGACTCCACAGAGCTAGGAATAAGGTTGGCATACCAAGTGTAGGCTTTTTCGGTGAGAGACTTAGAAAACTCTTTCAACTTCAGATCATCATCCAAACCAGCTACTCCAAGAGTTTCCACAAATTTCATCACATGTTCACGAGCATCGCCCGTCTTGCCATTGAACTGTTTGAACTTGGGACTAATGTAGTCTGTAGGGTATGGTTTAGCAGCTATGCGGGCAGGATATGGCAATTTGAGGTCAAACTCAGAAAAATTCAAAATTTTATTCTTCTCCTCAAGTAACCTCTGAAGCTCTTCCCTAGTAACCAAGTCTTGAGTATTGGTTGGAGGAACAACCACAGTGGAAGTACCAGCAAGTAGCGTGTTGATCATGTCGAGGGTTCCAATAGGCACAGGGTTGGAAGCGTCAGATGTGTTCTCTCCATTGCCGTTTGTGGCAAGGGTATTTCCACCAGCGGTGTTCCCATTTCTGTTGTTCACAAGTTGGACCTGGGTGGTAGTAGCATTGGAGGAAGGGGTAAATTGAGAGATAGATTCCATCATCTTTCTATTATTTTCTTCTAACATTTGCATTCTTTCCTCGTTAGCCTTCATCATCTTCATCAGATCTTGGATGTAAGAGGGAACTGTTACGCTTTGATCTTCGGCAGAATCTTCCATTTTTTCCGATGAAATAAAGTCAGAAAAGTTTTACTAACTGCAATCGCTCCTCCCCAGCGGAGTCGCCAAATGTAGAGGGTGTTTTTGATCGGGTGAGGAAACGTTGCAAACCAGTAAAACGAGATATCGTAGAGAGATGGCGGAGAGGAAGATTGGAGCAGACCCTGGAGAACAAGTGCGGTGGCAGGTGGTGGTGATGAAGGCTATAGGTGGCTGATGATGGTGGAAAGTATGGTGGTTGTAGAAATTGCAGAGAAAATGTTGCAGAGAATTCTTAACGTCAGAAAGTTTGTCAAATGGCCAAAAGATCCCTAATGAAGCATTTGAGCTTTTATTTATAGCCTCTTCAAAGAGGTTATCAGGAGAAGTTATTAACAGAGTGGGAAGTTATTTTATATAAACTTCATCTCAATCATGGGTGGTGGAGAGGTTATATATGATAGTGGGAGAAATGCCAGTTATGGGAGGTTACATTAGGAGAAGTGTTTCAGTCACATGTAGTGAATGAAGGCTACTGATAGCACGCTTGAGAATGCACTATCTGTTCAGCGGGATAGGGAAGCACTTGTGTTCCAGGGAAAGGTTAAGAAGTGAACTTCTTAACAATCTCCATATCTGAGCCTCCAAGCCATGCTCTCCAAGACATCCCAAGAGTGGAGCAAACTCAAGAATCCTGCCAACCTTCCCGGGTTAGCTCCACGGTCTTAATGTAGTTGTGTATTACTGCAGGAAGTCCTGCTGCTAAGAAGCGACGTGCCAAGTGACGTGCCAAGAGACGTGCCAAGCGACGTGCCAAGAGACGTGCCAAGAGACGTGCCAAGCGACGTGCCAGGAGACGTGCCAAGCGACGTGCGAAGAGACGTGCCAAGCGACGTGCCAAGAGCGCTGCTGACAGGGAGACTATTACTAAGGCCTGCTACATATAAGATTTGTTCCTGCATAAAATGTTATTGACCAAAAACGAGTGTCTACATCTAGTATTGTTGTTTGCACATATTTCGAGGCTAAAAACTGTGTTTCATCGTAACTTTCATGCTAAGCAAATAAAAAATTCTGACTTATGTGATTAAAATCATGGTTTGGCAAACTAAATAAAAAAACTAATAAAATGGAGTTTTTACGGTTTGAAAGCTGGTTTTTAGATGAAATGACTTTATTATCCTCATATTTTTAAACTTTTATTATTTTAAACATATTTTTTTTGACATTTTAATTTCTTACAGTATTTTTTCACAATAATACCAAAAACTTAAAAAATTCTTAATCATATTTTTTCATCATACTTTTAAACAAATTTTTTTCAACCCTAACTTTTTTCAACAGCAATAGTAAATTATCCCTTAAACAAATAGCTCAACTCATAAATAAATCTATCAGATATAAAAAATAAAAATAAAAAAGGAAATGTGGCCTCTTCTATATAGTTTTTCTCTCTCTCTTTGTTTTTTGCTTTGGCTGTAAATGAGATGTTTAGTTCTTAATAATATATATCATAGATATTAGGGGTTTATTTTTGATAAATTGAAAGTAGAATCTTTTAATTTTATAAATGAGATTAAAAAATTATCATTTTTTTAATTATTATATCTTAAAAGTATATGTATTTTTTAATATTATTTATAAAATTTAAAAAATTTACTGAGAGTATATAAAGTAATTTGTCGACAATCAGACTTTTTTTTTTTTTGGTTCATCAGTCGACAATCAGACATCGGCAATTTGGCATGGCCTCGGGAAATTGTTACATATTTTGTTTGTTTTTGAGTGAACCAATTCAATAGACTAAATGATTAATTTACCCTTTTCTGGTGCATTGGCATTTGGCAGTTTGCCTGTTACTCTATTCATTTCTCACAGTTATCGGTTGGTTTAAATGCTGCATAGAGCCAGTAGTCAGAGAGGTGTATTAGTTGAAAATTTGGTGGTTGGTTATTCAGATTTTTAATTCTCTTTGGCTTAGCTATCTAATTTAACTACAATAAAATTTTGTTAATGAATATTTTTAGATATTTTAAATTAATTAATATATTATTTATAGTTAAAATTTTAATATAAAATATAATAATTTAACTGTAAAAATGTTCCCATAATAGAATTCGAATCTCGCTTTCTCAAATAATAATAAAAAAAATGTTACTATAGCAATGAAAAAACTATTTAACTGTGAAAAATGAAGATATTTTACTCTTACATCTTTCTCAACCCTCCAAACTTATTACACTCACACAAAGTGAGTATGTACACACAAATGTTGTCAAGTGATGAAACACTTGTTGCATATAAAAGTTTAATACTAATATTTACTAGATTGGTGGTGACCCGCAAATTCGCGAGTCATTTTTTAATTTAAATAAAACTACGTAATAGTAAAAAATAATTAATAAATGGAGCAATTTCAAGTTAAATAATATATTATGTATTACTATATTAATTAAAATTAATAAAAATATTTATTATTAGGAATTGAAAATTTTAAAATTTTTCAAAAAATAATAAAAGGATTATCAAAGAATGAATCATTTTATTTGAACAATATAATTAAAATTAAGAATAATTAGCATTCATTTTTAATATCATAATTATTGTATTCAGAAAATTATGAAAAATATTTAAATTTTAATAACAAATTCTCACGTTATGAAATACTAATTTATTTTCAATTTTTATTAAAATTAATTGATTAAAATGTTTTATTATATTTTTCATTATTTCAAATGATTATAAAATTTAAAAATATTGTAATATTAAAAAAAAATTAAATAGTTTTAATTATCTTTTATTAAAATTATTTATCTTGAATTATTTTTAAATTAATTGATCAAAATATTTTGTATTTGATAATTTTTTAAGTTGAAATCAAATTCTTTCATAAAGACATGCATAATAATATAATAAAAATATAAAACCAATAACTTATATTTTCATTTAACATAATTCTTTCATGACCCATTTCCAGGCAGGGCAGACACTATAATAAGTGTTCATTGTTGAGTGACTTTACTAGTATTAGTCATTGTGTTACATGCGTTACACGTGATGTTATACTTTAATTATATTATATTTGTTAAATAATTTATGTTTAATAAAAAAAATCATAAAAATAAATATCACATTGCATGCATATCTTAATTATTTTACATTCGTGCTTAAACATAAATTATTTATGTTTAGCATTTATGTTTAAGAGTAGATTTATGTTTATCTAGAATATGCAAGCAATTTTAACTCGATGTAAGTCAAACATCTAATAATTACATAAATAAATATTTAATAAAAGATAACATAGTAAGAAAATATATTTTGTAATAAGTTATTTGACATGCTTTTTGGATGGTAAAATATCTATTTATCCCAAAAAAAAAGGTAATTAATAAGGACGATAATTTTTATAAATTCATTAAATTCTGTGAAAATAAAATTTTTTTTAAGGTATTATAAGATCGCATAATTTTACCTCTATAGCCCAATACACATTTAATTTCATATATTCGTTTCATTTTCTTAAGTCAACTGACAAATAGTACTACTAATATGTTACGACTAATATATTTCAAAATAAAATCATTACACTCATAATATTAGTCAATCAGCCAACAAAAAATATGATGCAAACCAACTCAAACTCTTAATAAAAAAAGTGAGTAAAAGCAATAAAGAATGACAAAATATAATTACTAAAATAAATAGAGAAATTGATAAACATTTTATCTTTAAAAATATTGTAATATTTTCTTGAATGATAACACTATTATTTTGAAAATTTTAACTTATCTCTAAAGTATAAAGTTTTTAATCTAAACCTAACACCACTTTTGTAGAATAAAAGTAAAAATTATATTAAGTCGTATTAGACCTGCTCATGGGCCGGGCAGCCCGCCCAGCCCGTATTAGGCCGGGCCTAGGCAGGATATTTTTGTTTCGGCTCGGCCCGGAACAATTTTTTTATTATAATAATATTTGTATTTAATTTTAATTATAAAAATATAAAAAAATAACAAATTTATTTTTTTAATCCGATGAACAGTGAATTAGGGCCTACCGGGCCTGGGCAAAGAATATGAAAAAAGATCATGCCGTGGCCCGGCCCGGCCCATGAGCAGGTCTAAGTCGTATTAAGTTTGACAATTTCAATTTTTCAAAAAATTAATGAAGTAGTAGAAGTAGATTAAAACTATAGAAGGATTATAAGCCAATCATGATAGATAATAAACACTTTGAAAATAATGTATCGTTCATTAATTGACACTAATTTAAGAAAATTATAAGACTGATAAAATAAAATAAAGAATAATTAATAGTAAAATGATAGAAATTCATAAAATAAAATATTATTTTATTATATTTAATTATTAAAAGTATTATCTAAAATATTCTAATAATTATTAAAATTTTCAATGATAACTTTTATTAATATTTATAATACAAAATCGTAAATAAGAATGAAATAAATCTTAACTATTTATAATATAATGTAAAATATTTATATTATAAAAACTTATTCATTTATAAAAAAAATTTAGAAATTGAGCATAAAGTTACGTATTATATTAATAATTAGAATTTTCATTATGATTCCAAATAGATTAATTTAATTTTTCTTTTTACTTTTAAGGTTAATAATGAAAAATTATAAATTTGAAAAATAAAGTAATTCAACGTAAAATTTAATTTTTTATTTATTTATTATCAAATAAATTTATTTAACTAAAGTCTTTCAATAGAATTAGAATTCTTATTTATAAACTGTATAAATTTTATTAATAAAATATTTAAAATGACAAATTAGTAATATAATGAATAACAATGACTATTTTCGTCAGTTTAAAAGATTTTTTTCATTCATGCTTTTATATATAATAATTATAGATAAGTATAATATAAATATCATATATTTGTAAATTCGATTCAGTTTAATAATTTAGATTTCAAAATTTATCCAAATTTATTCATATTTAAAAAATATATATATTAATTTTTTTTTTTAAATTATCAATAATTTTATTTTTTTTGTTAATTTTAAAATATGAATAATTTAATATATTTTTTAATATTTATATTATAAATTTTTTATATAGTTTATATGATATAAATTAAATAATATATATATAAATATAAAATAATATATATTATATAACTGAAAATAGGTAAGATTGGACTCGAACTTAAAATGTTGGAGTCAATGCTCAATTTATTTTTTTAATATGTTTTTTTTGTCCAAATTCATTTTTCAGACATAATATTTTTATCCAATTTTCTTAAATATCGAACGAGCTTTAGGCTTCATTTAGCATTGTTGTTTGCACAACTTTTGAGGTCAAAAACCACGTTTCACCTCAACTTCAATGCTAAACGGATAAAAAATTCTGGCTTCTGTAGTTAAAATCATGGTTTGGCAATCCAAAAAAAAAAAAAAAAATCAATAAAATTGAGTTTTTGCGATTTGAAATCTGATTTTTGAATGAAATGCAATTATTATTCTGACATCTCTAAACTTTTATTATTCTAAACATATCTTTTTTGACATTTCAATTTCTCATAATACTTTTTTACAATAATATCAAACAGTTAAAAAAATTTAACTACATTTTTTACCACACTATTTTCAACTCAAACTTTTTTCTACAACAATACTAAACTAGCCCTTAAATAGATAGCTAAACTCATAAATAAATCTATCAAACATATTTAAAAAAAAAAAAAAAAAAAAGAAACGTGGCCTCTTCTATATATAGTTTTTTTTTCTCTCTTTTTGTGTTTTGTTTTGGCTGGAAATGAGATGTTTAGTTCATGTCATAAATAATCAGAGGTTCATTTTTTATTCTTTGATAGTAGAGTTTTTAATTTCATAAATAAAATTAAAAATATTATTACATATTTTATTTTTTTATATTTTGAAAATACGTGTCATAATTTTAATACTATTTATAAAATTTAAAAATTTCACTCAATATGTATAAAATAATTTGTCCACAATTAGACATCGGCAATCATGGCCTCGGGAAATTGTTAATATTTTGTTTGTTTTTGAGTAAACCAATTCAATAGATTAAATGATTAATTTACCCCTTTTTTTGGTGCATTGGCATTTGGCAGTTTGCCTGTTTTCGTTGCATTTACTATTTATAAAGGATGAGTTATTGGTTGGTTTAAATGCTGCATAGAGCCAGTACTCAGAGAGGTCATTAGATTTAATTGAAATTTTGGTGGTTTGTTATTCAGATTTTTAATTCTCTTTGGCTTAGCAATCTAATTTAATTGCAATAAAATTTTGTTAATGAATGTTTTTAAAAATTTTAAATTAATTAATATATTATTTATAGTAAAATTTTAATATAAAATATAATAATTTAACTGTGAAAATGTTTCCATAGTAGAATTCGAATCTCGCTTTCTCAAATAAAAAAAAAATGTTCCTATAATGAAAAACACTATTTAACTGTGAAAAATGAAGATATTTTACTCTTACATCTTTCTCAACCCTCCAAACTTATTACACTCACACAAAGTGAGTATGTTGCCAGCCATACATGTTACTCTAAACCAATTTCAACTTCTTTTATCCACAAACTCTTAACTACAATGTGTGGATACAACTGAATTCAACTGATGATTAAAGTCCAAACAAAACAAAAGTAATTTGTTGTAAAAATTCTAAAAAACCCCAAATAAATTTATAAAACCGTGTATTCGTATCATATTTATATATTTTCATATATTATAATCGTGTTTAAAATATTATATATTTATAAAATTTTTGATATATTAATAATTCGTGTTATATATTTTAATATATTTTTATATTCATATCGTATTTATTATTATTTGTTTATATTTTATATCGTATTTTTTTTTATCGTTCCAAATTAAGTTACCGGTTTTACCCTAAAGTAAAAGTTATCGACTTCATACTCTTTTTATAATGCCCCGGACCCTGGAGTCCTGGACCATGTCCATGTCAAGCCATGTAGATTCCCCCCATATGGTGTACTGAAACATGGTTGTAAAACCCACCGTAAACATAACATGATTTGACTCATTTTTATTAATTTTTATCATCATTCATATATATATATTATTATATAATTTACTATTATAATTATGTAAATTCCATCAATCAATTAAAAAAATTAAATGAAATATAATTTTTTTTTTATAATGTCAAGATTTAATTATAAATACAATAAAAATTACGTTTTAAATTTTTTAATCTTCCTCCCCCACAAATTGACTAGCTTTAATTTGATTTTAACACCTGCTTTGCTCTGCTGTTTTTTTTTTTTTACAAAAATTTGGTATGTAACAATAATAAGTTTTGACATGTATTCTATTTCTTTTTAGTTACTAATTAAAAATTTAATTATTTTTTTTTAACTCAGGTGTGTCCTCCCACCTCCAGTCCTCCACCTCTATTTTATGGTTGATGGAAATCTAATCTCTGTCGGGTCGGGAGTGTAATGGTAAAGCCTTCCCAACATTGGAGACTCCCAAGATTCGAACCTTAATTCTCATCTAGAGGGTTGGAGCTACTAACCACTTCAATTAACCAATCAAATGTTGATATTTAAATTTAATTTCTAGAAACTACAAATTCATGAGGTTTCTTATAAGGTAAGCAAATTATAAAGTGTTTATTACAGGGATTGATTGATTGCAATTTGTTGCAGAGATGTCAACTACTTTTCTTAGGTCTTCTTACCTAATCCACCTGTGGACCTGTTCAACAATTGAATTTGGACAAAAATTTTGGATTATTTTATTTGAATTATTATTTATTAATAAAAAATATTTTTAAATTAAATTTAATTATAAAAATATAAAAATATTAATATAAAAATAAAAATAAATTTTTTAATATCTTAATATATTTTAAATAATGATTGTGTCGATCCAAACCGAACTTGAATAAAAAATATAAAAAAAATTTGAATCTAACTTGATGTATGAACAAATCTATCGATAAACCATGTTTAAGTATTTTCATTGAATTCAATTCTTTTCTATTATTTTTAATTTATTACTTTTTAATATATTTTTAATTGTTATTCTTAAATATAATTTTAACGATTAATAAATGAATTATACAGGTTAAATGATGATAATAAATATATTAAAAATAATAAATGGAAATTGAATTTTAATTTTAATTTCTAACCCGTTTTCATCAAAACTGCTCTGTTCTAGTAGTTGCATTATGTGTTTTTCTTTTTCTTTTTTTAGGATTGAAGCTGATCATTAAAAGTTAAAATTTTGAAAGTTGAAAGTTCCAAATCTGAAATAAAATAAAATTCGATTTTAATTCTTAGTTCATCAAAGAAATTAGCATGAACAAATAAATTAAGAATAAAATCGTCAGCTATTTACCAATATTTTTGTTGCTTATTCATATGTATGAATCATGCATTGCATTGCCATTTGCCAATAAAATAAAAATATATTATATATAGTGCATTGCTTTTGGCCCTTTCGTACAATTGAAACATCTATCGACTGCCATAAATTAATCTTATACTATTTTAGTGAAACCAATCATAACATTTCTCACAAAACAACAAAATTTGCTGGTCTTTGTAAAATTCAACTACCTAAATTTTCATTTTTAAGAACCAAGTGTGAATAGTTAACAGTTAATTTACTCTAAATAATTAGTTTATGGCAGAGGATAGAAAATCTTATGGATTGGTCTTACAAATCCAGGTGGTTTTGCTTGGGAATTGAGGAAACTCCCAGACCCACATATATATATATATATATATATATGGAAATAATTTAATTTTGTTTTTATTACAATATTAGACTCTAGTAGTCCACCAGTCTGGTTTGCATAGCATGTGAAAGTTAACGAATTACATGGCAGATTCCTTCCAAAACCTGGTTTTAATTTCCTTTAAAATCAAGGAATCCTGTTCTTGGCCAAACAACATCTTTGACAAACCTTATTATTTTTACAAAACTTGAGGCTTTGGTTTACAAACTTCATTGAAAATTGAGAGTGTATAATCAGCCTATGATTAAGACAAAATTTCTTGGGCTGACATATTAATTATAAACCTATTTAATGATTGAAGTAGACAGTGAATTAAGATGACACAGAACATATAGTATATAATTATATATCAGCATATATATAGCACAATAAAACAACAATGTATCATGTAGTTTAAGTTAACAGTCTAGGAATGAAAAGGGTGTCTGAATCTACCTGGAAATTGAGGTGGGTTTTGTCTGAAACTCAGAAAAAAGACATGCAGTTGCATAAATAAATCATAAATTTAAATAACGGTTGTAATGAACAATGTTATAATCTTTTTTTTACGATTCAAGCTTTTGTTTTTATTGATATTCATCGAAATTGATTGTGATAATATTTATTACGTCCGTAATTACAATAAACGTAACGCGATTGAGAATGAAATCGTAATTTAAATCCATAAAATAAATGAATCAAAAATTTAAAAGAAAAAAGAATCGAGTGAAAGAAGCCCAGATGGGAGAGATTGGAATGAGAGGAGAGGATTGAAACACGACTGACCGAAAAGGGAGAGAAAGGGCTGTTTCCAATTGGACATTGGACAATCTTATCTCATCCATCTCTACGTTCATTGGAAAGAGAAGGGATTTGTGGATTTTTTTCTTTCTTTCAGTCCCCTACAATCGTTTCCTTGCTCCTTTCAAAAACTAGGAATGGCCAAACATCAATAATACTTTTCATGCACGTGATAAAAATACTATTTTCTCAATCTCTTCATATTTCATGGGAGACTAAAAAAAAAAAAAAAGCTTATTTCACCTAATATACCACAAACAAAGGGAAGATGGACCACTCCTGGCTCTCAGGTCAGGTCAGGTCCTCCAATCCTTTCAGTACTTTTTTTTAACAAAACAAAACTTCCTTTCACTGATTTTTACTATATTTCTTCTCTTTTTCTCACTGAATATATATAAACCTAACAAGCATGTCCGTCTCTGTCAGGTTTACAATGTCGTATGAGATTTTTCACTGTTTGAAATGATGCAAAATCCTTTTTTTTACAGACAAGGGGAAAAAGATCAAACATGTGCCCCCTGATTACCAAAGATCTGCTCCACCTGCTGGTTGGGCTGCCGTTGGATGCTAACCTGATTAACCATATTACGTCAGTGTTGGCCCCACCCTTTTGATTTGCTTGCCAATGTTTTCTTTCTTAAGAATCAAGATTCATGGATACATATGTTCTGCCGAATTCAGCAATTCTTCTTAGTGTATATATATATATATATATATATATATATATATATATATATATATATATATATATATATATATATTTCCCAGTTACAGGATTGGAAATGTGAATTTCAGAAACTAGTAGTTTTTTAAACTTTTGTAGGCAAAGTACGTGAAAGGAAATCAAGTGTAACTGCTCCAATCCCAACAATGTTTATGTTTGTGATTTAACATTATCCTATGCCAGATATTTCTATTTTCATTGAATGATGATATACTTTTCCCCTAACTCGAAAATCTGAAGAAAAAAAAAAAGAGTGTATTTTATCTTTACTTATTTTCATAATTTTTTATATAATTTATATTTATTTAATTAAAATATTTTATTTTATTTATATAAATTATAAATTTTAAATAAATTAAAATTATTTAATTATTTATTTGATATAAAAATTATAATAGTTAAATATATATTAAAAAATAATATTTTTTATCAACATAATATAAATATTAAATTAAAAAACAAAAATATTCATAATCAAATTACACTGAATATAATGATTGAAAAAAGAAAAAAAAAAAAAAATTGATCACGCAAAACCTTAAATACTCTGGTACTTACAGTTCCCCCCTTACCCCTGTTTTCTTTCTCTTTCTCTGTTCTTCTCTCTCTCATTGTCATATCTTTTTAGCTGCATTAAATAGTTTCCACATCAAACCCATAATCATTACGCCTCTTTCAGCCCACTCCTCCATCTCTTTTTCTCCACAGTATTTCTGCTGTTCTGAAGCACCCATCTCTCTCTCTCTCCCTCGCTCTTTTTCTCTCAAATGTCCATAAACCAGTTTGAGTAGAAACAATCAAACGACAAAATCAACTCAAAGAACAATAAACAAAGTACTTCTATGGAACCAACCCAAAACTCCCCTTCTTCAAAGCTTCACAAGCCTTCAATTCCCCTTGAAAACTCCCCCTGCAAGACCTCTCATTTCCCTCACCAATCTTGGCTAAACTCCTTCAACAATCCCCAAGACCACCCTCACTATCCCTCCATGTTCTTCTCCTCAAACCACCCTTCCAACAACTTCAACCTTAACCAAGACGAAGATGAAGAACACGAAGACCGAACCTCCACTGACAACACCGAAAACCCTAACCAAAACCCTCATGAAAACCAGCTAGACCATGAAAGGGAACCCATGTTTGAAAAACCCTTAACCCCGAGTGATGTTGGCAAGCTGAACAGGCTTGTTATCCCCAAACAACATGCGGAGAAATACTTCCCACTCAGCGGTGACTCGGGTGATAAAGGGTTGTTGCTGAGTTTTGAAGATGAGTCAGGCAAGTGTTGGCGTTTCCGTTACTCGTATTGGAACAGCAGCCAAAGCTACGTGTTAACAAAAGGGTGGAGCAGATACGTCAAAGAGAAGCAACTTGATGCTGGTGACATTATTTTATTCCAACGACACCGCACGCTTGGTGATAGGTTGTTTATAGGGTGGAGAAGGCGCGGTGCAGCAGTGGTGGTTGCAGCGGCAGCGACGGATGGCGGCAACACCGTGATGGGGATTAATAGCGGTGGTGGCGGCGGTGGCAATGAAGGTTGGAGTAGCAGCGGATTGTATCAAGGGCATCCTTATCTTGGGCGCATTCAAGGCCATGGGGCTAATGTGCCATACCAACCTGACTGTATTCATGCAGGTATATTTTTTGTCACATTGTAAACTCTTATCTATTTATTTATTTTTTAAATGGGTTTATTTTTCATAAATTTTGGGAATAATATAAAATTGGGGAATTGATTGGCACATAGAAGTGCGTGAAAGACACTTTCCAATTACATGGGAGCAATGTGGGTGTGTAATGCTGTGCTTTTTTAACTTATTGTTTTAATAATTCAGGCACTACCAATTCCTATAGGGATTAGGGAAATTGTAGTAATTTTGTTTTAGGAATTTACTAGTATATATATTTTCCAAATAATTTTGTTACCTTCTGCTTTTCATTTTAATTGGCAAGCATTAAGAAACCTTTTCTTACATTCATTTCAAGCAGTCCTATTCCTATTCTCATTGTAATTGGAATAATAATAAAAAAATTTAAAAAAAAATCAAATTTAACCGGTATTAAAAAAATTGAATCAAATTAATCAATCGAATCAATTTAACTGATGATCGAAGATTTGATCGATTTTATTTCCATCATAATATTTTAAACATTGAATTTTGTAAGTGGATGGATGAGGAAATAGTTGTGAACTTGTGATAACGTATTTTGTTTTGTTTTATTTAAAGGTTGAGATGATGATGAGATAAGATCTAGTAATTAAGAGGGTGGGAGGATGGGATCATGTGTTTTAATTTGTGATAAATAATAATATTTGCAGGAAGCATTGTTCAAAACCAAGCTGCAGCAGCTGGTGGGAACCCAAAGAGGCTGCTGCGGCTATTTGGGGTGAACCTAGAGTGCCAGCTCGATGAGTCCGAACCACCCACGCCTGCTAGCTCGTCGGTGTCGAGCCAGGGTCCAACCACCCACCAGTTTTACTCTCAATCCTACGCTTCAAACTATATGGTAAGTAATGCATATTATAACCTCCTATTTAATTACTAAAATATTGAGATACAGCATGCCTGTTTGCTATGGCAGCTACTTGATTTTGCTGCTGCTTCTAATGAGACAGATGAACAAAGCATTAATAATTAGTAAGTTGAGGAAGGTCGACCACTTGGCACGTGGCCTAATTGCAGTAATCTAATTACTAAAGTATGATTTAGTAGCGACGTGGTTTCCTTTAGTCCCAACCATTTTTCCTTATAAAAATATATATATATATATATATTTTTTTTTATAAAAAAAAAAAGAGACATCAATTGATGAAACATGCCCATCCAAGCTGTCGATTACAGTGGGATTTCGGGATGATTATCTTTAAATAAAAAGATATAAAAATGGGCCCTAGATAGGCAGTTCAAAATTTTAAATCTACTGAATCTAGTCTGATAATAATTAAACCCTTCACCTTTTCTTTCTTACTCATCTTCTTTTCTATTGAAACAATGTATGATATAATAATATTTTTTTATATTATAATCATGAATTTTGTTAACAAGTGCTTTAAGGATATTTTTTAAAGTTATTATATATAGTAATATTTTCATTCAATGTATTGAAAATGATAAATAAAATTATTAATTTTTATATTTAATACAATATTTTTATTATAAATAACATATTAATTAATTTTAACGAATATTTTTTTTTTGGTCATTAACGAATATTTTTAGACATTAGTCAGCAAAATCTTATAATCATTTAATTTTGGGTGGTCATTCAATGATTTCTTCACTGGAAAAATCATGATAAATCATCCTTTGTAGCTATGCTAAACCCTAGGGGCAAACCGACCTAGCCGAACAGTGGTCGGTATGGTTTGAAATGGTTTAGTTTGTAGAGCAAGAAATTGAATAATATATACTTGGTACTATTTGCTCTTGATTCTTGATCACCCATAGAATTCAACCAAAATAAAAGCTTTAAAGCTCTTAAAAAATTCCAACTTGCAATGATGGGATTGGGAAGTGAACACAGTCCACATAAGCCAGATTGTTTGTTAAATTCCAAGTCAAGCAGATCTTGTTGCAAAGGGGAAGCATCCATTTTTTTTTTGTGTGTGTTGAAATTGACGGAGATTGCAATAATTAAGATGCTCCAAATAATAGATTGGTCAACGAGGGCCAGGGGGGCTGGTCATAATAGTTAGATCCGTTTTATGGATTTTACGTTTATTCTCTCGAATGAGAGGAATTAATTTCCTATATAAATATATATATATATATTTTTGTGAGTATAATTTTCTTTTTGGGGTGTTTGTGATTGTAACAGGATATCACTTCCTCCCAAGATATCAACCAGATGAGAAATCCTCGAGGATAAGATCTGAAGATGTGACATCCAGGAATTGACTTAAATTGAAACCTCCCATTTGGAAGGTCAAAAGAAAAGTATTTTATTTTTATTTTCCTTGATAGTGGAAGAAGCTTGAAAAAAAAAAAAAAAAGATCTTTACAATTAGGCAAACTTTCCAAGGCAGGGAAAGTGAGAGAGGGGAGGCAATTTGGTGGATGGAATTGACTATTGAGAGTTGGATTGGGTGCCTAGGCAAAGAGTGGGACAAGGGTGGTGACTGGTGAGATTAGCAAATATGCCAAATGGGGAAAACTGGGTCGTTTTTGGAATCTATTTGGGGGACTGTTGAGATCCTGCCCGAAGATTTTTCATAGAGACGTTAAATCATAATAATGGAAGGGTATGGTGGTGGTGGTGGTGGCGGCGGCGGTGGACGTGGTGGTTGTGTGGGGAGGTTCTTGATTAGATGGATGACAGCCCACTCCTTTCCCTCTCTTTTATAGTATATCTATCTAAGTCCAGCCAAAGCTGTTTTTTGATGCTCTCTACTACTGTAAGTTGCAGAAATCAGAATCAGAAAGCTTTAGAAATAGATAGCATTTTCATACTCTCTTTTTTTGGACTCTATTCTCTTTAATTTTTGTTGCAGCCCAGAATTAAAAGATGAATGATCCTGACCTGATGATAACGATGATCTTTGATAGTCATGTAATCAAAGTAAAAACCTAAAAATTAATTAAAAAGAAAACAAATAGAATATATAAACGAAGTGGTCCCCTGAATAGATAATGCAAAGATTGCAACTTGCAGGAAATGTTGAAGTGAAATTAGAGAATATGTTTATAACAGTAAGCATAGGGTTCCATACTTCCATTCTTATCAGAGCCTTTATTTTTATTTTATTTTTTCAGTTTGCCTCAATCTGAGTTTCACATCTTACTCAACTTGCAAAACAATTAAAATATTTAAAGTATTCGTGTCCAGATATAAATATGAGGTATGATCTTTTAAATATATGAATTTTTTTTTTTAAATTAAGTATATCCGTATCTAACACTTGAATCCCGAGTGTTTAATGATAGAAAGGGCCAAGCTGACAAACAGAAATGGGAAGCATGGCCAGCAATAAATAAGGAACATATCATAAATGGTTAAAAAGAAACACGTTGAACACCTGAATCCTGATAAGAAGCTATCTCATTTCTTTTAAAGCATGAAATACTAATAATTTTGAATGTTATCTTCAAGGTCAAGGCATTATCAACCTAAAATGAAAAAAAAAAAAAAAAAAACTGTGGAATTAAATTAATGGTCTCGGCATGCCTACCATGGCAGACTGTTCCTGCTATTTTCGAAAATGTTTGCAATCTTTCAGTACCATAGATACAATGAAATAATTGAAATCTTTAGAAAATACTAGTAGGGGTATGATTTCTCGAGAAAAAAGATAGATTCTCATAACTCTAACAAGTAAATACCCTGTCAGACAGGTATCACCACTTGATTGGCCTTGACCCCCATGCATTCAGATTATGAAGTTCTGTTCTACCATCTATTTCTAGATTTTGTGATTTCTTGATATATATATATATATATATATATATATATATATATATATATATGTCCATCTTTCAATATCTTAGACCAGTTTTCTAAAACAAACACCTTGTGCCACCATAAACTGCAAGCAGAGCCTCAAACTGGCAAGACTAAAATTTATAGTCACTGGTCAATTTCAAGATTCTGATGCCACCTGAATCCACCAGCTGGATAAGAAACAAAAACATTTAATAAATGTTCTTAATCTTGCAGTCATACAAACAGCTCAAAACAAGCTGATGGATAAGTATAGTTTTAAGTTATGATTAAAACCATTAAGCCCAACAGTGTTAGTAAACTCACTAATTGTCAACTACTGTACTGAGTTTGACATGGGGCATTTCCAGTGACAAAAATCGATAATGTGACCTTTGAGTGTGAATGATTTTGATTTAAGCAAGCAGTGCAGTAATTAGAAAAAGCTTTTCATGACTTAACTACTCAAACCAAGCTTGGACCACACATCAATCTGTATGGAATAATGGCTACAGGGTTCTATCTTGCAGACACATGTTTGAAAGACCTTACAGGTTAACTAAGAGATACAAATACAGGCAGCTGGATTTGGTGACAAGATACACAGATATCTTTACATTTTTATGTGAGTAATCAGCTAATTTGCTCCGAATCTTTATTGTTTTTGAAGTATCCGTGTCCGACGCATATTAGGATATGGGGATGGAGATATGATCTTCCAAAGATTCTCTAAATACATGAAAATCTTAGAAAAAATTGAACATATACCCATGTCAAATACATACCCGTGTCTTGACACTCACACCCGAATCCGAATAACATAACTAATCAGATAAAGTGTCAATTGATCATCAGAGCCCATAAGGATTCAGACAAGAGAGTTACCCATTGACCTCCATTGGAAATGGCCTCCAAAGTTTTAGTGGCTCTGAAAGTGGGAGATGGATCACGAGATATTGTTATCATTGGTCTCAAGGTGGTGGCCAATCAAAGAGAATTGAAGGGACTCCTCCTGTATAATGGGTTTGTCCAGCAAGAATAATTCAATCATGCATGACTAAGTACAGTATAAATAGAGTAAGAACATGAGAATATTTCTTTGTCCCACTTAGCTTTTCCTCTTGTCAGGACCTTTTGCTTTTGGAGCTAGGTCAACCTCATCTTCAACTCTCTTAACATCTGCCACAGAAGAACAAGCTAATTTTTCTTACTTAAAGCCCCCTGAGGAACAAAACCAAATGAATATAGTATTGAAAGCAACATTGATTGCATAAGATATCAAGAGGTCACTAGATTTTTGTAATAATTGTAAGCTTGAATATTTAAGAATTTAGAAGAAAAAAACAAATTTACGTTGGAAATTGCATATATATCTTAAAAATGTTAGAACCATCAAAATTCAAAAGCATACCTTTAAAACAAAGGTTTGTCTACCACCAGAATGTCCATGATCTGCAAGTAATAAAATTAATGTTGAAGCCTATGTTATTCGAACTCGAGAATGAGTGTCGGATACAGATATGTGTTCGATACAGGTATTCTCAAATTACGAGGAAACAAATAACTTTCTAGATGAATCTCATAAAAGCTTGCTGCTGAAGACATAAAAGCAAAACCCCATGTGCTTGAAAGGTTTCAAATCAAAAGAATTCACTAGGCGACTACTGGTATCTCACAGTAATGTTTCATCCTATTATTAGCGCAAGCATAACTGGAATTTCAACTCTGCACCAACCTCTAATTCTGGAGCCCCCATTTCCATTCAGCCATTTATATTCTGCAAGTCATTTTCAAACCTCTCTACTCTATGCAATATGCTTCAGACATTTGATATTTGCAAATTTGACACAAAAACTGTTTTCCACTTACAAGGCTAATTTCCAGAAATTAGCTAAAAGCAGAGTCCAGCAGTATCTGCTTAAATTTTAAACAGATTGTAGTATACTGAATATTTCAGACCAGCAGATTCCTAAGAATCCTTTGGAGAGGCCAGAAAAGATCCCCACGTCAGAGAAGCAAAAACTAAAGCACCCCTCCTATCAATCCATATGAAGAAACAATGTCACACTCTCATTCCAATATAAACACAAAGAAGTTCGTAATTGTAAAATGCAAACTTTTTTTTTTCGGGGGCTTGTATTGTACCTACATAATGCATTTTCTTATGCTTTTTTACATTTGTTTTTTTATATATATTTTTGCAATTAATCAATATCAATCAATTTTTTTTTTTTTTTATGTATAAAAGTACCAACTCCGAAAATACAAATACTGAGCGACATATATACCCTTAATAATTTATTAAATTAACTATTTTATCCTTAATTATTAATTTTCTTATTAAATTAATAAAATATTCTTTTTTCTTTTAAATATTAACATATTTATTAAAGTAAATTTTTCTTAATTGATAAATTTTTATTGAAATTAAATATTGATTAATTTTTGTTTATCTATTTTTTCAAAAAAAAAAAATTTATGAGAACAACACTTTCAAATTTATTGTTAAGAACAATAATAATAAGGTTTTAAAATAATATTAAAAAAATATTTATTAGTTTAGAATCAAAATCTTATTTATCTAGTTATTAGGTTTTGAAAAATCTTAAAATATTATTTACTTGACGAGTATCTAAACATGAAAATATAACCAAAATGATAATTATGAATTAAATTAATAATTTTATCCTTAATTATTAATTTTTTATTAAATTAATAAAATGTTCACTTTTTTTTTATTTTTTTCTTTAAACATTAAAGTCTTTATTAAAGTAAATTTTTCTCAATTGATAATTTTTTATTTAAATTAAAAATTGATTAATTTTTGTTTATTATTATTATTTTTAAATTATGAGAACAACAGTTCCAAATTTATTGTTAAGAACAATACTAATAAGGTTTTGAAATAATATTAGAAAAATATTTACGAGTTTAAAATCAAAATTTTATTTATCTAGCCATTAGGTCATGAAAAATCTTAAAGCATTATTATTTGACGAAGATCGAAACATGACGATATAACCAAAAATGATAATTATGATTAAATTGGTAGTATGATAAGACATCATACAATTATATTAGATTACAATAATATATATTACCATATAAGATTCGACATGAATGATTTTGACATAAATATATAATAAGTAATAATAAATACATAACATTTTATATAATATAATATTTGATATGATTTTGATATTTTTTAATATAATTTTAATAACTTTTGATATAATTTTGATAATATTTAATATATTTTTATAACTTTTAATGTAATTTTGGTAACCTTTAATGTAAGTTTAATAACCTTTGATACATTTTAGTAACCTTTGATATAATTTTGAAAACCTTTTATATAATTTTAGTAAGTTTTGATATAATTTATGATAACTTTTGATATGATCTTGTTAACCTTTGATAAAAAATTTGATTTTGAAAACCTTAAAGTATTATTTACTTGACGAGAATTGAAACACGAAATTATAACCAAAGATGATATTTACAATTAAATTGATAGTATGATAGGACACTTGGATCATAAAATTATGTTAAATTACAATAATATATATTATCATATGAGATTAGATATGAATGGTTTTGGCATAAATATATAATAAGTAACAATATATACGTAACCTTTGATATGATATTAATAGCCTTCGATATGATTTAATTTCCTTTAATATGATTTTAATAACTTTTAATATAATTTTGATAACCTTTAATGTAATTTTAGTAACTTTTGACATAATATTGGTAATCTTTGATATAAGTTTGGTAAGCTTTGGTATAATTTTTTATAACTTTTAATATGATTTTGTTAACTTTTTAATAATTTTTGATAAAATTTTGATATAATTTTGGTAACTTTTGATATAATTTTGATAACCTTTGATATAATTTTGATAACCTTGTATAAAATTTTGTTAACTTTTGAAATGCTTTTGATAACTTTTGATATGATTTTAATAGTTTTTAATATGATTTTGATAACCTTTAATGTAATTTTAGTAACTTTTGACATAACATTGGTAACCTTTGATATAATTTTGGTAAGCTTTGGTATAATTTTTTATAACTTTTGATATGATTTTGTTAACCTTTTGATAATTTTTTATATAATTTTGGTAACTTTTGATATAATTTTGATAACCTTTGATATAATTTTGACAACCTTGTATAAAATTTTGTTAACTTTTGAAATGCTTTTGATAACCTTTGATATGATTTTAATAGTTTTTAATGTGATTTTGATAACCTTTCATATAATTTTGGTAAACTTAGATATACTTTTGATAACCTTTGAAATAATTTTGATAACATTTGATATGATTTTGATAACCTCTGATATTATTTCGATAGCCTTTGATATTATTATGATAACATTTGATGTAATTTTGGTAACTTTTGATACAATTTTGATAACTTTTTACATAATTTTGGTAACTTTTAATATAATTTTGACAACCTTTAATATAATTTTGATAATATTTTATATGATTTTGTTAACTTTTGGTATAATTTTGGTTTTTGCAATTTTTGATATAATTTTGGTAATCTCTTATATAATATCGATAATCTTTGATATAATTTTGGTATCCTTTTGATAACATTTGATAAATTTTGGTAACTTTTGATATAATTTTAATAATTTTTTATATAGTTTTGATACCTTTGAATACAATTTTGAAAATACTAAAAAAATCCCTAAACTATTTCACTTTTCTTAAATAAATTTATATACTTTTATTGTACCTAAAAAAATCTTTATCCTTTGATTTATATTTAAATAAGTTCTTATTTCAAATAACAAATTAATTTATATTAATATTTTATTTATAAATTAAAAGTTAATAATTTATGTGAATAAAAATTTAAAGTGAAAAATTTATTTAGGTATATATAAAAAAAAGGGGGGGGGGGCTGTTGATGGATTGACTTCTAATGTGTGACTTTGGCAAAGGAAGAAGGCAATCAAAATTACAGGAGAAAAAGAAATGAATAGAGACCTTTCTAATTAAAAATAAATAAATACGATTGGAGTTGGAATTGGAATTGGAATCGAAATCAGATTGTAGTAATGGGCCGGCGTTTCCAGACTTGATCCAGTGCCAACACCTGGAAACGTAAGATTGACTCTGACAAATTCTGTCTGGCGTTTGATTAGAAAGAAAAAAACGACAATAAAAAAACGTGCAGTGCGCGAACTATGAGAAAAGAGCTTGTGATTATTCCTATGGCAGATGGGTTCGGGACGAGAATTATCCAACTCAATTGTACGATGAAAACTGCCCGTTCCTTGATCCTGGTTTTCGGTGTCGTCAGAATGGAAGAAAAGACGTAGAGTTTCTGAAATGGAGATGGCAACCCGATGGCTGTGATCTTCCTAGGTATAAAGTTTATCGATCGTTAACTTTTAGACGGTGCCTTTGCTTGTATTCATATTATAACTCTTAGATTGTATGGCTTCTTTTGTTTGAACCTCAGATTCAATGGTAGCGATTTTTTGGAAAGGAGTCGAAACGGACGGATAGTGTTTGCGGGTGATTCAATCGGAAGAAACCAGTGGGAGTCCCTGATATGCATGCTAGGTCAGGCAGTTTCCAATCAGTCTACAATTTTCGAAGAAAATGGAAATCCCATAACAAAACACAAGGGATTTCTTTCAATGAAGTTCCAGGAGTACAACCTTAGCGTTGAATACTATAGAGTACCATTCCTTGTTATCATTAATCGCCCACAATGGATTCACCAGCTCAAATCAAAGTAACCCTTAGGGTAGACGAGTTGCATTGGCATTCCAGTCGTTGGACGGCAGCAAATGTTCTAGTCTTTAATACAGGGCACTGGTGGAATAAGGAGAAAACTGTTAAGATGTATGTATGTATGTTTCTCTCTCTCTCTTTTCATGGCCTCCATTTCTTAATAGCTGTTGCTTCTTATGTCTGGCATGAGAAAAAAAAAATGATAAGATTTAATGCCTTTTCAGGGGCTGCTATTTTCAGGAAGGAGGCAAAGTGAACATGACAATGGATGTGATGGAAGGGTTTCGAAGGTCTCTACAAACATTGAAGTCATGGATAACCAAAAATTTAAACCCCGAATGGAGCCATGTTTTTCTCCGCAGCTATTCACCAGTTCATTACACGTAAGTAAACTTTAGGTACTATGAACCTTAAGGAACCTGAACCAACAGTTTTGTATTTTTTTTTTGGGTAAAAAAGAGACCACGGTCTGAAGATAAAAGAAAAGATCGCAAATGTTAAAGTTCAAATTCAAATCTACTAAATGCCACATTTTAAAAATAACTATATAAACAACTGGACTAAATTCCAAATTCCAATTTTGTAATATATTATTTTACTAATAAAAATAGGAACTCGAGTAACCTGCTCAGTACTAAAATGCTAGGATGGGCTTTTAAGGCTCTTTTATTCAAGTGCTAGCATGGGATATGTAAACCATGCTGTAGATTACTGCCTTTGCTTGACAAATATGTAGAATAGAATCAATGTGGTGAGGGATTACTTTCCCTAGCAACAATGACTATATTCAGTCTATAATTTCTTGGAAAATAACAGCTTTGAGTTGCAGCAATGATACAAGTGTTTTATGTGTGAAAATTGTAGGAATGGCACATGGAATGATGGGGGCCTATGTGATGTAGAAATGGAACCAGAAAAAAACTACAAAAAGCTTAATGCTGAGCCATGGAATAATCAATACATTGCTGATGTAATCAATCAAATGAGATATGGCAACCGGAAGGTTCAGTTTTTAAACATTACATATCTGACAGAGTTCAGGAAAGATGGTCACCCGTCAAGACACCGCGAGCCAGGCACTCCGGCTAATGCTCCACAAGACTGCAGCCATTGGTGCCTACCTGGGATACCAGACACATGGAATAAACTTCTCTATGCTCACCTACTATCAATGGATTTTAGAACCAAGTGATCCCCCAAACTGGGAAAAGACCAAAAGAAGAAACAAAAAATGGAAACCATCTGTTACCCTATATGAGGAGAATTGTTCCGATCCTAAAGGCTGTACAAGATCTCCACTGCTATTCAGGCTACTTCCTCCACATTTTCTTCGGAGTCCACTTCAATGGTTTCCATTTCCTTCACTTTCTCAAGCTGCCTCAAGAGATCTAACCTTTCAGGTCCATATGTGGATGGTATCTGCCATGAAATCGATTGTTAGCCATTGAGGAATAGAGGTTCAACACTTGAAGCAAGACATAAACAAGAAGGATGACACACCAGAGCTGGGATATATCTTTGAATGGCAGCCAACATGGCTGCATGCCCAACAGCAGTAACCTGCAGGACATAATTTTATCCATCAGATTAAGACACAATAGATCGATGATAAATTGATATTGTAACTAAAGGATGACAGGAACTGTTGCAAACAAGCTGTTATTTTTCTCTAGTCATGTACAGGTGATTCAGACTCTATTCCTTTTTAATTTAAGGCTCGTTCAACCTATGTTACTCGGACTTGGGTGTGAGTGTCCGATACAGGTATGTGTCCGACATGGGTATATTTAATATTTTCTAAGTTTTTCCATGTATTTGAAAGGTCCTTGGAGGGTCATATCCCCATATCCATGTCCGAATATGTGTCGGACATGGGTACTTCAAGAAAAATGAAGAGTCGGAGCAATATTGCGTTCAACAGTACTTACCTGGTATACCCTACATGCTAGATGTTTATGCTATGCTTCATTATTTTGGATAGTTAGAAAAGAAAAAAAGGAAAAACATACTTTAGAGAAACTTGTAAGTGTTAAAGATAAGTTATATGAACAAAGACTTCAAGATAAAATTATAGGAAGAGTATTCTCTCTGAACTCAATTTTCAACCCCCAACTCATGCGGTCAAATTATTAGCAAAATTTGCTCTTTCATTGACCCAAGAAGATGATTTAAGAGGAGGTTCCATGATGGAGTTGCTATGCGGATAAGAATGACAAAAATGATTGATCAGCAATGCATTGGCAGACTGTTTACAGAAAAATGTATTTTAACTTACAGGAAGAAGCATCAAAACGCCAATTGGAACAACTGATGCTAAGTCAGTTAGAGTTCTCCATAGGGCTTTCTTTTCTTTCTCTGCTAATTCATCCCCTATCAGAGCCCTTCCAAGCAACTCCATTGCAGCAGCAACATCAATGGCTAGAAGCTGAGTTCCTTGCAAGACATCCTGCTCATTGGTAAATGACTCAGACGACAGCATTCGTGAGAAATCAATATTAATGACTTCTCAACTTGAAACAGTGATTGTATATACCACAAAGTAGTAGACCAGAAAATATTGATGAAGAGTTTGAAACAATCAATACGAATAATTAAAAAGAATGACCTTATCAAGGGATCGGAAAAATCTACGCTCATAATTCTTCTCAGATTTCATCAAGTAAAAGGAAAAAAAATACATTAGCAATCCAAAAAGTTCCTCAACTTAGCATGTAGAGACAGTACGTGTGTAACCTACTTCAACATTTTCCATAGACCCATATCAACATGTATGGTACAAAGAAGGGACAGAAAGAATTAAGAACCCTCCTACTATTACATAAAGTGACAGTTTTAGCACGCAGAATCATGAAATGAAACCAGATTTAGAACAGAAAGTATCACCAAACTTTTGATAAAATAAGACCTTAAACATGATCCTCAAGATACTCATACCGTGCTTGTTTCTTTTATCTTGTTCAATGATTTTTCAATAATACTTTTTTTCTTCTGAACCTCAACCAATTGAGCGTGTCCAGCATCATTAATAGAGCTAGGATGATCATCTGTAACCTTAATATCCTGAACAAATTTAATAAAGGAAAAGCAAATTAGAAAAAGCATGGATGAAGAATCAAGCCATTCTGAAGGTCGTGGTTAACGTATCATGCATCAACATAATATTTTATATGAAATTACACAACTATAACCATTAACAGCTTGGGCGTACCTCATATGCTGACTGATCAGCACTTCTTTTAACACGTTTCTCAAGCTCGATTAGTTCATTCCTTAATTGTTCAAAGCGGCGGATTTCATTTGGTTCTGATTCGGCAATACCAATATTTGAAGTATTCTGCTCAATAAATTCATTTCCCTGCACATAACAAAATTGCAAGTAGCTTTCATTTAAATAAGCATACAGATTCCCAACAGCACAATAAATGCTTTAGCTCCAGGAATCTGTGTTATCATAATTATACTCAAAAGCTAAGAATTTTCTATAATAGCCTATGTTGTTTATCCAAGAAAGAGCTGTTTCCAAACAGAATTTGGATGACAAATTTCTTCCCAGGTCCTTCACTAAGAAAACACACCTAAACTTCTAATAAGAGTAGAGATCCTCAAATTTTCAATCAATGCTCATGTCCAACCTTCCATCCAAATACACAAACAACTTAAGCTTGACGAACATGTCACAGCGTTATAATAATTTAATTAATGAAACAGATGCTGAAAGCAGGTGTGACTTTGCAACTACTCAGACAGCTCAAAGATATTTTAGAATTAAAAGGTCCAGTTATCAAGTGCTTTCAAATTAGAGTTTTAAGGCCAGCTCACCAGGTGGTGAAATAGACCGAGAAGAGAACATGTAAAGTGCAAGTCTGGTACTAAAAGGATCAAGTGCAAGATCAACAAGCGTCAAATGCTACTTGTGGAGACAGGTCATACCGATTTTTCTATAGCTGATGACTCAGTGTCAGGCTTCCTGGTTGAAGGGTGTAAGAAGCTCCATAATCCACGAGATTTATTGAAAGATCTAAGAGGAAAAAGACATAAATAAAATAGAGAGGCATGAATAGCAGAACACTGAAATGATTGAATTAGAATAAAAAATAAGTTCCAAGAAAGTAGGCAAGAGCTACAGTCTACTGCAGAAGTTGCTACCTGTTGCTTCTATCATTTGTTACCATAGCACTATTTCTGTTTTTTGTCTTTGGATACTGTTGCTGCTCACTAACAGAGGATTGGGAACTCCTATCACCCTCTTCCTGAATGAGAATAATGATTTTACATGAATTCCAACTAAGCTCACAAATATGTAGTATAGTGTGTACTAGAATTTGCCCACCCACTGTGCGGTGTTTTTGATTAAAAAAAATGTGTTTTAAAAGGGAAGAGAAATTACCTGACTAAAATGTGGTAGTTCTTTTTTTTTCTTTTTATTTTTTTTTTAAGTGTAGTTTTTCTTTAAAAATTGAGTTTTTATAAAAAATAATAAAATTGACATATATATCCTTACTTTTTTTGTTATTATTTGGATTTTATATCAATTTCCCAATTGAGTTGGTGTCACTTGACTCGTGACATCAACTCAGACAGAAGTTTTATAACAGTATAGATGCAAAATACAGGATTAAGGCACAAAGTGCCATGTAAAGAAAGTAAAACACCCAATTATAGGGAGAAAAAAAAACCATAATTTGACCTTAATTTCAATTTGAACTCGATTATTTAGATTGTAGCAAAGCCAGCCCTGTAGTCTATGGTGAATGTACTGTTGCCCCACAACTAATTCCATGATATTAGTTATGCTAGGCCAAGCCCGCAAGTGCACTTTTATCAAGGCAAAAGGTAAGCATTTATCTTATACTTGAGGCACTGAAAAGCCCTAGCTATCTTGCATCATGGCATTAATTTCATATTGAAGACATTACCAGAACATATGGCATTCAACAAATTAGAATAACAGAAAAAGAGAGGGGATAGGAAAAAACCTGTCGAAGGAAAGCTTCTTTTGCTCTGAAAGATGCCTCCAAAAATTCAGCCTCTTTCTTTAGCTTCCTTATTCTCTCAAGGTCAGAACAAGCTGCTTGTAATTGCTCTTTCCCGGAGTAAGAACTTGAAACATGCAACTCTTGAAGCAAGTTTTCCAGTCTTTTCAGAGCTGCTTCAACACTCTCTAATGCCTGAAACCAACATAATGTCACTGCACAATTAGAACCATTCAACAAGTTTAAAATAAAGACACGTTTGGACTGGAGGAACTAAGAAAACAAGAGTTCCATTCTACAAGTCATAACAGAAGAGCAGCAGCAAGATGAGAAAGAAAAGAACAACTATGTCATGTTTATTGAACATATGCTAAATTCCATCCAGTATAAATGTAGAAAGAAGTAATATCAACACCAATGACATAGTTATGGGTTATCTAAAGATCAACATTGGACATTATGCTGCAGTAAATTTGATTTATAGAATGGTAATGTGAACATTGTAACAGCTACCAGTCTATTAGATTGCAATTTTCCCATTTTTATAACTCTAGTGTGTGTGTTTCTGACAGATTTTCTCTCATCTTTTGTTTTCAATGGAGCTCTGGTGTTCAAAGAAAAATTTATCAAAATTTTTCAAGGACTTCTATTTTCTTTTTGCTATGAATCAAACATTTTATCATTTGTTTGCTCTCTCATAGATCATGAATATTAATGGAAATCAAACCAGATAATCAGCTGATCCACCAATGCAGTTGAACAACCGAAAATCTAGTGCACACAGAACCAAGAAAAAGGATGGGATGGTAACATTATCAAGCGTTTTGCAAGTAAAAGCTTTGACGTCCTAGGTTTCATAAGAAAAAGGGGGAAACTAACAACAGATCTAGCTAAAGCATATGAAAAGAAAAATCAGCCCCACTGTGAGTTAAATGTTCACCGTTGGCACCAGCATAGGCACAGTAGCAAGTTGCAAACTACATATAATTTGCTTTCAAATGAATTTAATTTCAAAGGGAGAAGGGGGAACCTTATCAAATGAATCTGACTCCTTCTCAATTGCTAATCCAGTTCTACCAACAGAACTAGTCTCAACGATTTCCCTTCTGCATCACATTTTTTCAGCAAGTATAATCAGCAATTAGCAATCATTAGATATAAAGTACCATTGTCCAAAAAATGCAAGACTGGTATGACATGAGAATGAGATGAAGGTAATAAAAATGATATCCAACGACTAACCTGGTGCTAACCACATCTTTTTGCATAACACAAAAATAAATAAAATAACTATAAAAAATAAAAAGCAAATGATTGCTGTAAAAAAAGTACAAACAAAATGCAAAGTACATGCCAGCAATAACAAATCAAATAAAATACAAATAGTGGGTTGGCCTGGCATCAATCCGATCAGACACTCTTTGATGCAGAAAAAAAGTGAAGAAGAAAAAATATATAAGAACTTACAAATTTAAGGATACAGGAAAGATAAAGAAATATCACAGCTTTTGACAATAGAAAGCTGCAATGCAGACACATGACCAGTAATACAGCAACAGGTTGCCCTGTAGTTAAATCTCACTGCCAAATAATCATTAAGCCTGTGGTAATTTCTTTGTTTAGCGCTTAGCATTAAGTATTATGAATGAGGATGATTGAACATCTAAATTAAGCAACTAAACGTCTTTCAGCAACATCAAACAAACATCTTATCAGATCAAGTCTATGTAAGACCATATCAAACTACATGATAATGCACTTGGAAGTCCTCAAAACTAGCACTGAATTTATCAGTGAATACAAAGAAAAGACCAAGAGAACACAAGGATGAGAATTGTCCATGTTGAAACTCAAAAATGTCTTGGAAAATGTTTTCCCTCTAAAATCCTTTGCAAACATTTTTAAATTCATTTGTATTTATCAGCAGATAGCTCTTTCTTGAGTTTTCTGGAATCTTATTTCTGTAGTGCGCCTTAAAGGTCTTTCTTCTATCTCAAACAAGCAAAGCTTTGGCCTTCTTTCCTCTCAGTTGTTCCTAATTTTCGATATTTAACTATGTTGTACATTTACTCAGTTTATTTTTCTTATAAGTCATAAGTATACATGTAGTTGCAATTTTGCAGATAAATGAACATACATATCATAAATGGTAGAAAATTTCTAACATGTGCATCAAAATTTCAGATTTTTCATGTTTTTTTCCTCAGAAGCTTAGTTCAGGTTATTTGATTCCTATGTTGCTCCAACTCTTCATTTTTCTTGAAGTACCAGTGTCCAACACATATCTGGACATGGGTATGGGGATATGATCCTCCAGGACCTTCCAAATACATGGAAATCTTGAAAAAAACTGAACATACCCAGTGTTGTCAAGGCGTGCGCCTAGGCGCGCCTACGCCTTGCGCCTTAGCGTTAGATAACAAAAGCGCCTCAGACCTTTTCGGGCGAGGCTCATTTGATCAGGCGCACGCCTGGTGCGCCTAGGGGCGCTTTTTTGTAAGGCGATAGGCTTAAAAAAAGCTCGCCTGATTGAAATTCTCTTTAATTTCTTTTATTTTAACTTTTTTCATTAGATGTACCTTTACTAGTAAGAAATGGGATAGTATCAAACTCTCCACTTCTCAATATTTGAGTATTCAACAACATATATGGGACCATAAGGAAATCATGCATATTGGGCAAATTTTTTTTTTTTTTGCATGTTTTGTAGATAAATTGGATCACTCTTTAGAGTTTATTATCATAATTATATATCTTAAGCTTATTATATATATATATATATATATATATATATATATATACATATATATACACCCACAGACACACATACAAAAACACACACATATACATATTGCGCCTTACTTCACTCAGGCGAGCGCTTTTTTTGCGCCTTGCGCCTAAGGCAATATAAGGGTTCTAGCGCCTAGAGTGCGCCTTGCGCCCTTGACAACACTGAACATACCCGTGTCCGACATTCATACCCAAGTCCGAGTAACATAGTTTGATTCACATGTATCCACTTTTTTAATCAACTGAAAGACATTCTATAATGGGATCTACTTATATGTTTGAAAAATTCTATCAAGCATGCATGTACTCGAGTATGAGAGTGCATCCTCATGTGGGTGGGTCATGTGTGAGAAAGAATAGAAGGAGGAGGGGGAGGGTGCTAGAGAGAGAGAGAGAATGAGGGAAGGAAAGAAGACTAAGATAGGTTAAGCATCCAAAACTTACGTTGGTATCCCGAGTTCTTCCATGCACACCATCAACTTGTTGTGCCTAAACAATAAAGATAGCAACACTTTGTTCAAATTACTTAACAAAGATCAGATATAAATTAGTTTTCAACTAATGAACTTTAAACTCCTTTACCCTCTAGACAGGAACCTTGCAGCCTTAACATTAGAAGGATTTTCCAGCCATCTACTGTATTTAAGAAAGCTCTGCATCCAATGAGAACAAACACCCAACACTTGTGGAATAGCTTTAATGTTAGGAGGACCTTCTCGTAAACTTTTATGTCCATGAGACTGTTTTGATGCGCTAACAATGCCAGGATAAAAAGGAAGCCAATCTAGCTCTTCACACACAACCTAGTGGATATAAAAGTATGATGAGATATCATAGTCCATCATGAAAAATATTTGTCAAAAGGTAATTACCATAAAACCATGCATGCTGACCTCTACATACAGTTGATAAGAACTTATTGACGAAAGCTGAGGATAGTACAACACGCTGCCACCTATAAGGTACCTGCGACAAAAGGACATTGAATTAAATGCACAACTAAACCATTGAAACCAATCCAATCATAATAAGGAAAAAATTAATGTATTCGGAGATACCTAATGAAGCCTTCAATAGGATCATCTATAACATCAAATCCGTTTGCAGATAAAAAAGCCTGTGTATTTCTGCCCAAGGCAATAAAGAAGCCAAAAATGGTCAAATCCCTTTCCAAGACCTGCAAGAAATTTGTATAACTTTCAATGACAAGCTCTACCAAAACAAAAACTGACTGTAATATGTAACAGCCCTCCAGCATACTTTAAATTATTCTGCTTCCTCCTTCAATCATCATGTTTTCAAATTTTATCCATCATATTCTAAAAGGATGTGGGGTTGAAAGCCTTCAACATCTTGTAATAATAGATTCAGCTTAGACAGATATGGACTTATTAGATTATTTTAGAACCTCTGACCAAGATGCTATTTTCAGGGGATGAAAAGACAACAGGATGACTCAAATTGTACACAAATCATAAGCTCTAACTCCAAACCTCAATGCTTTCAGATGTTGTTAGCCTTGACCATATTTTCTCTCTATCTATAGCTCGCTGCAGCTGCTTCTGTACAAGATCGACCCAGAAAGTAACCTCCTCTGAATTTTGATCATTTTCCACTCTGCATGCCGCAGCTCGGGGACCAAAATGGACAAGAAATTCTCTGTGTAGACCAATATCCTTTATAGAATTATAAGCTTGGTGTATGGGAATGAAATCAACCAGCATGTCCATCAGTCTACCAGTTATGTCTGGAATCATGGAAAAGAAATGGGAACAGGAAATTTTAGCAGGACCAAGTTTTGTGACTGCAGCAACACAAGTCAGTGCAAGCATGAGAAGAGCTTTGTCACTTGTACTTCCTGCACCCAAGGACTTGCCTTTCCCACACCTGGGGAGCAGATTAAAAGAGTCAGCAATCAGCATATCACCACAAGCTTCACAAGTATCAAGAGCTTCATAGAGAGCCTAACACGAAGAAGCAAGGAGGTGATTACTTACACATCAGTGGCAGCAGTGAATCTAAGGTCTCCTTCAAGATAACTTACAAAAGAGATCACCACAGCTGGAACTTGCTCAGTCCAAAACCAGTCATATGCTTCAGGTTGCTTGGCTGATAGTTTCTCACTGATTAAGCTCTCCAAGG
Organism: Fremontodendron californicum; assembly: GCA_030761205.1. NCBI lineage: Eukaryota > Viridiplantae > Streptophyta > Magnoliopsida > Malvales > Malvaceae > Fremontodendron > Fremontodendron californicum. The sequence continues at coordinate 34,753,848 of JAULJL010000005.1, forward strand.
GAGCAGATTGACGCAACAAACTGCACCAATCTGATTGTTAAAAAATGCTGAAAATTCTATATAAAAGGGAAGTAACATAAACAGGTTAGCATAGAACTAACTGATTAGAGTTGATTAGAAACACATAAATGAGCATCATGAAAACAGAGATCCTTTATGAAAATAGAGAAACGGAAGAGAAAGCCTGCAACCCTCCTTCAAAAAAACTCATAGAATGAAATTTCAAATGACACCTATAACATAGTTTGCCTCCATGATTAAAGCGAAATACATTGCCCCTTAACTACCAAGCATTATCCACTTCACATTTCCCAACACAACATAATTGCCTTTTGCCATTTTGATCTGCAGAAATAACCAAGTATATATAACAACCAGAGGATAGCAAGTTAGATAAAAATCATTAAGACCCCAATGTCAAATTTGCAACTTGTAATGCCAATTATAATATAAACCATATTCAAGGTGAGAAAATATTCACTTTTTCCTACTGGATAATAAGCTGAAAAGCGTTTAAACAAATTGATGGTACTTGTTATAAATAAATAAATACACATGAGTGTGTTTATAAAACTAGGACAGAAATCAAAAGAGCCTATATTTGAACAAGATCCGAGAAAAGTAAATACCAATGAGCTACATAAAATACAAAATATATGCAATGCACTACCTCCTTTGGACAAAAACATTTATATCCCTGTCTCTACTATCACCTCGGGATGAAATCTCGCTTGCTGCTTGCAGTAGGGAATACACAGCAGCCTGAGAAAATGCTCAAAAATTTAGTTAGCTTAAATGATACTTGAGAAGTAATCATGCATACTTTTTGTGTGTATTAGCATATAAGAATAAAATGTTTTTTAAGAATGTGCTGGTAAAATTAAACGAGGTCAGATATAAAGAAATAAAGAAAAAGAAAGATGCTCAAAATAATTAATCACATCTCTCAGCTGGGTGAAGAGAGTAAGAGACAGTATCTGTTGAAAATAAATAATCAACATTGGAAAAAAAAATTTGACAAAGTAATCTTATAGTTATAAGAACCACACCTGAGAGCTGGTAATACAAAAAAAAGAGCATCAAATTAAACATATTAATAAAAGCTCAAAGAACGAAACAAGACAAACCTGATAAGAGAGTGTTTTCACCCATGCGTTCCTGTCTACACCAAGCCACTCCGTTGAAAACCAAGACAATTTTGATGATGAACCTTGTTCTTTGATTGCTAGCTCAAAAACCCTAGCTGCATTGTATAAAGACTGAACGAGTCCATTACTATAATCTTCACCCTGCAGTGATTGATTCAGTTTGACCCTTATCTCATCTACATCTGTACTTGTACTGGTTTGTGGACTCCTGTTGACAGTGACACCATCTTCAGCTGATGCAAGAGGAAAACGAAGTCCTATCCTTCTTGATTTACAAAAGGCTGAAAAATGTTTCCTATAACCAAACAGCCTGTGATTATCTGATGAAGTCTGCCTTATAAGACATTTCTTCCTCAAATTACCCCAATTTGTCAACAGATAATCCAAGTTAGCGATTCTTTTGTAAGAAACATGGGTTCCAAATGAATTCCGTGAAAGCCATGGATTTGAAGACCTGCTAAAACACCACAACCAGCAAGGTGCAAGCGTTTTCACACACAATTGAAAAAAGAATACTATGTGCAGCAGTTCTTAGGGATGTCAACTCCTGATATTATAACAGGCATTTACTTATTTCTTTCATCCTCCTCCTGGAGAGTTTCTAGTTTAATCCCCAAACCACTAGGCAACTCCTGGTTCTTTCTACTATTCAATTGAATTGGCAACAATATATTCAGTGGAAGCAATACCAAATACCACATTGTCTGTTTAAAAGGTTTAAACTTTAAACTTAAAATCTCATAAAACAGCCTCTTAATTGACGCGAACCACTAAAATTCAGAAGTAATTCACTTAATTTTTAAACTTATCCATGAACACTGAACACGCATAATTAAGTAACAGAAATTGCTTTCAAAAATTGCCATGAGCTTTGGTAGGTTTTTCTTCTTTCTTAAAAGAAATGAAAATAAAATAAACTTATCGAGCTGTTTGGTTTGCAAAGAAAACGAAACAATTCGCCAGAAATCAGACCTAGAAAAATCGATTAATCAATTAAGTAACGAGAAATTGTCTAAAACTAGTTCAATTCTTCTTCACCTTTACTTAGCTTTTTTCAGCGTCAAAATTTCAAGACCAAAAATATTTAAAAAACTTCGATAACTAATTTTATACGGAATTCTTATAAATAAAAACCTAAATTACTCGGCCAAAACCAAAATTAAACAATCCTTAAGTGAAAGCAATAAATTTAAGGGAAAATAAAAAGAATTTTAAGTACCTTGAAGGTACGAAGCTGTGATGATGAAATTTAATCGACATGTACAAATTGCTAGGGAATCGACGGGAAAACTTTTGGCGTTTGGATTGCGGGAAAAACTGCAGAGAAAATGGTGGGAAAAAAAAAAAAAAAAAACGAAAGGGGAGTACTGTTTGTTTGCAATGAAATGAAAGAGAGGCTGACGTGGCCTGGCAGAGAGGAGAGACTGTTTTTATCCGTAGACGTGGAGAAACGAATAATCACAAAACAGATAGTCTTCCCTTCCCTTCCCTTTCTTTTATTTTCTTTTTTAATTTGGCCGTGTGACCTTGTCTCCCTTTTCTTTTTGAAAACTGAAAAAATCCAGAAAGGGTGTGATCTGGACGGGGGTTTGGATGTTTGTGGTGTTACATGTAACGATATCAAAACGTAGCGCAAACTTCTGGCTCATTTTTTAAGCATTTTATTTGGATTGGGCTTCTCCCATTTTTCATAACCCACCAAGCCCATTACTACTTTTGGGCTTTTATTTCTTCGTAAGCGTTTTGAGGAACAAATTCTTTTGAAATTGAAATTGAAATACATACGATTTTTATTCAAATCTTATCCCATTCTTATTAGTTCTTTTTTTTTTTTTTTGGTTACAGAGGAAAAATAGAAAATAAATTACTACTTTTTAAATTGGGTTAATAGCACTAATGGTCCCCAAACTATAGGACATATTTTATATTGGTCTCTAAACTTCAAAACGTATTAAATTGGTCCTTGCTTACAAGTATCATAACAAATTGGTCCCTTCCGTTAGCTTTTTCGTTACCTTTACTGTAGCAATCAGTTAGTGACACGTGTCACCAGCTGATTGCACCCATTTCTCTTCATTTCTTTTTTTTTATTTCTTTATTATTTTTTCTTTGATATTTTTTAATAAATAAAAGTAAAAGAAAAAAATATTTTTTATAAAATTAATGTAAATAAATATTTATATTTTATAAATTATTTAATTATTAAAAAATTAATTTAAATTATTATTTATCTTTTGTATTTATTTATAAAGAATAATAAAGAAAAAGGGAAAATGAAAACATTAATAAATGCAAAAGATAAATAATAATGTAAATTAATTTTTTAATAATTAAATAATTTATAAAATATTAATATTTATTTATATTAATTTTATAAAAAATATATTTTCTTTTACTTTTTCTTTTTCTTCTTTCTTTCTTTTTTTCTTTTTATAAATAAATTAATTTCGTAAAAATTAAATAATTTATAATTTATAAAATATAAAATATTTATTTACATTCATTTACTAAAAATATATTTTTTACTTTTTTATTTTCCTTTTCTTTTTTTCTTTCTTTCCTTTTTTTCCTCTTTTCTTATAAAATTAATGTAAATAAAATATTTTATATTTTAAAAATTAATTTAAATTATAATATGAATTATTACTTATTTTTTTATATTTATTTAAAAACAAGAGAAAAGGGAAAAGATAAGAAAGGAAAAAATAAAAAACTTATAAATATAAAATAAATATTTTATATTTATAAATTTATTTAATTTTTAGAAAGTTAATTTAATTTAATTTAAAATATAATATAATATAATATAATATACTTATATATATTTTGTATTTGTTTATAAAGAAGAGAAGAAAGAGAAGAAACAAAAAAATTAAAAAAATATATTTTAATAAAATTAATGTAAATAAATAGTTTTATATTTTTTCAATTATTTGATTATTATAATATTAATTTAAATTATAATGTAAATTATTATTTAGTTTTTAATATTTATTTATAAAGAAGAGAAAAGCAACAACAACAAAAAAGAAGAAGAAGGAAGAAACGAAAAAATTAAAAATATTTTTTATAAAATTAAAGTAAATAAATATTTCATACTTTTTAAATTAATTATATTTTTTAAAAAATCATTTTAATTTATAATATGAATTATTTTTTCTTTGTATTTATTTATATAAAAAAAATCAAAGAAAAAATAATAAAGAAATAAAGAAAAAGGAAAAAGGGAAAAAAATGAAAAAAAAAATGTGGTGCAATCAGCTAGTGACACGTGTCACTAGCTGATTGCTAAATGTAAAGGTAACGGAAAAGTAACAGAAGGGACCAATTTGTTATGATACTTGTAATTAAGGACTTATTTGATACGTTTTGAAATTTAATGACCAATATAAAATATGTCTTATAGTTTGAGGACCATTGGTGCTATTAACCCTTTTAAATTTTAAAACTAAGCTTACAAACTAAATCTTTATTCTTTAACTTACGAATATCTTCAATTAAAAACTAAGCTGATGAAACTTAATATATGCTACTTTAGCATCCAATTCACATTCAAGCCTCCTAAATCTTTCCTGCCATGAAAGCAGATGAAAGTAGGGATGGCAAAACCTGATCCGACCGATGAATTTCGCACCAATCCGCTCCGAATGGAGAGGTTTTTTTTTGGAGCGGGGTGGAGCGGAGCGATTTTGGTAAATGCTTGCTCCACTCCGCCCTGCCCTGACTTTTGAAATTACTATTTTATCCTTTAAAATATTTTATATTTTTTCTTATATTTTTAATATATATTAGATATATATACTAAAATCATATATATACTAATATTTTATATCTATACTTTTAGTATATATGTATTATATATATTATATTAAAGATTTTTATATACTAAAATTATGTTCATGAATAAATTATAATATAATTTTTTACAATATTAAGTTAAAAATAATTAATATAAATTGGGGTGTAGCGAAGTGGAGCACCGTGGAGCGATTATGGATGTAACCGACATCCATGGATGTGGATGTTTCCAACATCCATGCAAGAGCGGGATGGAAGTGGATAAGGCAATATCCGCCCCCGCCCCGCTCCATTGCCATCCCTAGATGAAAGTATCTCTCAGCTTCCTATATTATATGAAAATGAGTAATTTAATTCCTGTTTTCTAATTTTAAATAATTTAGTCTATATTGTTTTACAATAGAGATACATTGGAAAAATTGGCTTTTTTATCAAAAACTTTGGATTTTATTCATATATACTAGAATATTTCCTCCGCTTCGCTAGAGATTTAAATTTTTTATTTAATTATATTAATTAGTAATTATTTATTTAAATATTTAAATATATATTTATATATATAATAAATATATTTTTAATATAAAAATTAAATATTCCAAATTACATTTTTCTCACAAATAAATTTTTTTATTACTAAATCAATTTCAAATAAATAAATAAAAAAACATAAAACTATAAAATTTAATTTTTTTAAAATCAAGTGACAAATTCATCAAAAAAATAAAACTTAAGTCGATTTTTTTACTAATCAGATTTTACTTTCTTCGGTTGTGGGAGTCCAAATCAACCAATTATCCTTGCTGATATTTTTTTTCTTCTCAAAAGATAAAAAATAATTGCAAAATATTATTTCACATAAATTTTTTCTATTTCCTTATTAATAATTATTTATTATAATGATAATAGATAATAAATATTTTAGTTAATTGATTCATTTTATAATTTTTTTCAAAACTTTTTCTCTCTTGATGACATATTTTTTAGAAAATATATATATAATATAAAAAAAAAGTTGGTTTATTAGTTTATTTTATAATTTTTCCAAATTTTTTTGTCACAAATAGGGATGACAGTAGATCAGATATCTACACTTTTTTAAATATCCCAATCTGAATTCGCTTAATTTATCCGAAATTCTAATCTGTTTATTATCCAAATTGCATCATATTTAAAGAACAATACCGACCGCATATCCAAATCTGCTAAAATTCGAATTTATTAAATTATTTTAAAAAAAATAAAATTAAATAAGAACTAAATATGTAAATGGAGCGGATAATGGATTCGGATATCCGACACTATCCGGATCAAAATTAAAGCGAATTGGAATAACTGATATCCAAGGGTTCTTATCCGAAGGATAGTAAATTTAATATCCAAATTCGCAAATTATCCGAATCCGAAAAAAAAAGGATCGAATCACAAAAGTAAAAAAAAAAAAAAAAATTATTTTCTTATTAACAATTATTTATTATAATGACCATAAATTATAAACATTTTTTATTGATTAATTTATTTTGTAATTTTTCTAAAACACTAAAAAAAAGCTATCACTTTAAATATATAACTAGAATGGATAACGGATTCGGATATTTGACACTATCCGGATCAAAATTAAAGTAGATTCGAATAACGGATATCCAAGTATTCATATCCAAATCCGATGAGGATAGTAAATTTAATATCCAAATCCGCAAATTATCCAAATCAATAATACTCAGATCTGAAAAATTGGATCGAATCACAAAAGCTAAAAAAATTATATTTTCTATTACCAATTATTTATTATAATGAATATAAATATTTTTCATTGATCAATCTATTTTGTAATTTTCCTAAAATATTGAAAAAAAATACTATTATGGCTTTAAATATATAACTGGAAAGGATAACGGATTCGGATATTCGATACTATCCGGACTAAAATTAAAGCGGATTCAGGATATCCAAGAGTTTATATCCGAATCCTCTATGAATCCGATGAAGATAGTAAATTTAATATCCAAATCCGTAAATTATCGTAATCCGTAATATTCGTTTCTAGAAAAAACGCATCGAATCAAAAAAATAAAAAATTTGATATTTCCTAATTAATAATAATATTAACCAAAAATTATAAATAATTTTTATTGATGAATCTATTTTATAAATTTACTAAGAAATTGAAAGAAAAAAAAAAGAACAGTTGTTGCTGTCACAGCCTTTAGGGAATAGTTTTTATATATAGGTATAGATAAGTGCATTGTCTAAAATAATTAGTAAAGAAATATCTTAAAGAGATATAAAAGATTTTTAAAAAAAAAGAAATAGACAATAAATTTTGAACTATTTGAGAAGGCAATGACGAAAAGTATTTTTTTTTCATTTTTTTCCATGAGAATTACAAGCTTTACAAAAGTAATAAAACACAATTTTATAACTTTACCTAAGTAAGTCATTATACTTTTATTGTACTCAAATAAATTATTATCTTTTGATTTGTATCAAAATAAGTCCTTATATTAAATAAAATATTAATTTAAGTTAAGAGTTTTTTAGATATAAATTAAAGGTTAGAGACTTATAATTTGAGTAAAAATTAAAGGTTAAGAATTTATTTGAATGCAAATTAAAGGTTAAAGGCTTGTAATAAAAATATAAAGACTTAAATAAAATTATAAGTTTAAAGATTTTATTATTATTTTAGTCATAAGAGAATATATGTGTAGATGTAAATTATTACCAATTAAAAAGCATCTCTAGTTTCTATATATAGAAAGCGAAAACGAAGTTGGTTTTCATATTCAAATGAATCAAATCTACTTTTTCAAACTAAATTATAAAGGAAAAGGAAAAGTAGACAACTTCTTGGCCATCGACAGCCATTTGTATGTTCCTCCCATAAACTCTTCATGGCCGCTATCAATAATTTATTTGTAATAACTTCTCACCCATATATATGTATAGTAATAATCAATAAGGAAGATATTATTGATTTAGTTGATAATAACATCAATACTCGGTGTAATCAAGGACAAAATCAGAAATATTAATGAGGGGGCCGAAATATACATATAAAGATTTAAATTAAAAATAAAAATCATGTATGAAATAAATATGTCAAAAAATAGAGTTATTTGTTAACTCGAATCGAGTTGGACCTTGGATAAATAAATTTTTTTGCTATGTGAGTCTAACTCGATCTAGTCAATGGACAATTCTAGTATAAAATATAAAATATAAATATTATATATAGTATTTGCTAACAATATATAAATTTCTTATAATGAAATATATTTTTAAAATTTTTAAATATTATAATTAATGTTGCATATGAACAAAATTTAATAAAAAATATAGTCTCAACGACAAAAAAATTTATTGTTTAATTAAAATATGTATAATATTATTTCATATTATAAAAGGAAATCATAAGATCACATATATTTAGAAAAAGCAAAATAAGTTAAATACACAATTTGTATTAGATATTGTAATTGTTTAACTTTTTTTATTTATTTTTTCCTTATGAGCATAGAATGAAAAATATTAAACAAAATAATTAATGTAAATGTATCTACTTAATTGATTGAGAAAGTAAATAGAGAGAATTAAGCTAATACTAATGAATAAGATTTAAACTAAAAATGTTACTTAATTTATAAACAAATTCTATAAATGGAGGGCTAAATTGAAGGGTCAAATAAATTTGAAGGGGTCAAACATAATTTTACTTTATTTTAAAAATCTAAAATTTTTTAAGAGGAGACCAAATTGAAAAACCAAACATAATTTTATCATTATTTTAAAAAATTTAAGAGGGCCGAGGCCCGACTGACCCCCTCCGCCCTTGGGTATAATCCTCAAGAATATGGACCGACGATTAATCTATATAATCATAACAAATACAGAACAACTTAAATTAATATTAAATATAATAAAAAAGTTAAAAAAAAATTTTGATTGAATTTTAATACTTTTCTTACATGTTTAGTAAAAAGTTAGTATAATGTTAACTACAGAAAATAAGAAAAAGTTTGTCAATTTCGTTTGCCATGGATACTTGCATCATGTGACTTAATTTCAACCCTTTTCGTGTCTTATTACATCATGCATGCTCTTTTAGGTTTTAACTTTTATTTTTTTTAAGTGATCTTACATCATGTAAGAGGTCAAAAAACCATGTCATGTTAATTGGTTTAATAATGATTTAAACTTTAAATTTCAAACATTAAACCTGATTAATTAATTTATACCTTTTGAAGACCGCCCACTCCCTAGCTAGTAGATTGACAAAATTAATTATTAATTGCAATTGCACATACCAAAAAAAAAAAAAAAAAATATAGGTTTCACCTACAGGTGCTCATGGCCGGGTCGAGGCTCGAATTCTTTTCAAAGTCTTTGCCCAGGCCGGTCCGCCGGTCCGTGAGCACTATTTATTATATTTAAAAAATAAAAAATATTTTTTTATTAATATATTTATATTTTTATAATTAAAATTAAAATTAAAATTAAAATTAAATAAAATAAAATAATATTATTTTAATAAAAAAATACTGTTCCAGGCCGAGCCGGAATAAGAATTCCCTGCCCAGGCCCAGCCAAATACGGGCCGGGCGACCTGCCCGGCCCGTGAGCAGGTCTAGACTTCCACCTTCATAGCAAAACATTTTGTTTTTTTTTTTTTACAGAAATTTTATGCAGACGAATGAAATATATATAAATTAAATTTGATAATTAATTATTTTAAAAGTTTAAACCCGTAGGAAATAATCAAAATATTATATTTAAGTTGTAACACGGTTTTTCACGTGGAAACCAAATGAATGATTAATGAATTTTACATGTAAATTCAGGTGTAGAATAGAAGAAAAGTGCATGTTGAAAAAAAATTAGAACAATAACATATAGCTCGATGAGTAAAAAAGCACTGGATGAAGAGATGTTAAAAGAGAAAAACGATTGTCAAAATTCGAATTAATTGAGAGCTCTAATACCAAATTAAATTAGATGATCAATTAATAGAAAAAGATCTAATTATCTTATTTAAATTTCAATAGTATAACTATTTAAAGTGTGAATTTTGACTTAAAAACACAAAGACAAAATTAAATGATGTGATCAAAAAATAAGAAAAGTCAAAAAGTTAGGGCTTTAGATATAATATTAGTTTATGATTATTGTCTTTAAAATTGTGAATTAATTTCATCAAACGTACTGGTGATTCTAGCTAGTTACTATATTAATTAAATCGATATTTTTAATTGTTGTATCTACACAAGTTGGACTACAGCTCTTTTTTTAAAATCTTAGCCATAATCTTACTGCTTATGCCAATTTCAAGCCAACGACAGCTATAAATCTAGCTACTTACTAGTCACGCTTGAAGCTAAAAGGAGTTAATTAGCGATTGGGACAAGCGTGTGGAATGCTTGATTTTTTAAATTTTGATCCAATTGGACTACAACTCGAAACAAAATCAGCAACTGTTAAGAGTATGCTGCTCATTTGGCCGATTGAATTCCATTAATATTATCACTTCTTTATATATATATATATATATATATATATATATATATACCGCGTTTTATTGCGGACATATTATCGGATTTGAATTGATATTTTATAATAAATTTAAAAAATAGAAAAACAAGAAGAGTAAAAATAATTTAGAAAAATAATAATTTCTATCCTTATACAATATTTGGTATAAAATTGAAAGTTATTTGAATATGATCAATTAGATCCAGAAATTTCAGACACAACATAATTATACGATATGAACATAACATGAAAAAAATAAGTAAAACACAACATGACACAAAAAATAACATGAACACGACACAAATACATGAACGTGTCAAAATCTACATAAAACGAATTATTAACGTGTCAAAATTTATATAAATATATAATACCTTCAATACGATTATGACAGAAAAAAAAACAATATGAACATAATGACACGTGACATAAATTTGGGAGTTATATGAATAGTGTCAATTAGACTTTACAATTTCGGACACAACATGATTATACAATATGAACATAATATGAAAAAAAAATTAAAATACGACACGAAAAATAACATGAACACGATAAAAATACACGAACGTGTTAGAATCTACATAAAACGAATTATTAACGTGTAAAAAATTATATAAATTTATAATACTTTAAATACACGATAAAATAACACGAACATATTACGAACATATAATTTTTTCTCTAAATTAAATCATTATGACAAATTATGCAAAATATGGGATGAATTGGGACACGACATGAACACACACAAATTTCTCTAAATTGAATCACCATGACAAACTATGCAAAATATTTGGATGAATTGAAACATGACACGAACACATGAAAAAATAATTAAAATACGACACGACACAAAAATAACATGAACACAATATAAATACACGAACATGTCAAAATTCACATAAAATGAATTATTAATATGTAAAAATTTATATAAATTTATAATACTTTGAACATACGAAAAAATAACACGAACACGACACAAAAAATAATATAAACTCTAACGAATATCCAAACGTATCAAAATCTACATAAAATGAATTATTAACGTGTGAAAAATATATAAATTTATAATATTTTGAACAAACAAAAAATAACACGAACACGACACGAATAGGCGAACGTATCAAAATCTACATAAAACGAATTATTAACGGGTAAAAATAGTATAAATTTATAATATTTTGACACAAAATAGCATGAACACAAAAACGACACGAACACATAATTTTTTCTCCATTTTTTTCTTTCGTTCTTTCCTTCTTAATTAAAAAAAAATATTAAAGTACCCAAACTAACATTCTCAACTTCTTTAATACCCATGCTTACTTCTCAACTACACAATTATCCAAAATCTTTAATTTTTTATTTTCATGCATTCTAGGAATTATTTTTATAATTAGTAATAGTTAGTAATATATATATATATATATATAAATAAATAAATTATATAAAAGGGAATGTCAGCATCAATCTCCTAATCATCCAATTTAAGTATTGAAAATATTTGTCACTTTCAACTGTGAAAGCAGAAAGGCTAATTATTTGACGTCACAAAAAAACAGACAGTGTGATATGTTGGAATTGGATTCAAAATAATACCTAATCCAATCTCTAAAATCATTATTAAAAAACCGGATCAGTTCGATTGATCCAATTGATTGAATTAAAAATCGACGATTTATTTGATTTGATAAGTATATTAAAATTGAGTATTTATCAAATCGGTTAAAAATCAAATTGAATAGATAAAAAATCGATTTTATATGTATTTTTTATTTTATTTAAAATTGTATTTGTAATTAATAAGATTTAAACATTTAACCTCTTAATTTTATATTAAAATTATACCATTAAATTAAATACATATTTTTATTAATTATTAATTATATTTAATATTTAAATATTAAAAAAAATTATCAAATCGGTCGAAAAATCGAAGATCTGATAATTCGATTTCTAATCCAATTTTGTTAATCTTATCTAAAAGGTCACTTGATCAGTCGACGAATGCCACCATCAATTAATTAAAATAAAATGGATGAGTTTAGTGTATTTTTCAGTTTTTGTAATTTGTGCATGCTAGACTTATGGGTCGGGTCGAACTGCGGTTCAAAATTATTTTTTTTATTCAAATTCTTAAACTTGTTTTATTGTTTATAAATTATTAAAATATTAAAAATTATTTTTATATTAATGTATATAGTTAAATTTAAATAAAATATTTTTATTTAATTAATAGTAATTCGAGCTGGGCCGACCTAAATTACAAAAATATTACGTAGGCCCGGCCCAATACGGGCCAAGCCTGTCGGGCCGGGCAGGCTACTCGACCCTTGGACATACCTAGTGCATGCCTGTTGTATTTTACTTTTTTTATATTAATCTTATAAACATTAACATAATATAAATTATTAAATGTGTCAGAATCTTAAATACGAATAAATACATATATTACATGTGTTGTATTAATTGTGTTTAAACAAATCGTATCATGTTTATTAAACGTATCATATTTGTATCGTGTTCAAAATTAACAGATTTAATTTTAAATATCTCCATTGCCCTTAATTATCTCTTATAATCATCAAATCTAGTTAATTTACACCTTTTATTTCTATAAACATTCTCTTTCTTTTCTTTTCTTTTCTTTTTATCACTATCCGTTTGGTCATTTTCAATGCAAAGATGCATATAGAACCCTTAAGCAGCCGCCCCAAAAAAATGATTTCTCTATCCTTATCATATACAATACAATAAGATAAAAGTAATCCCTGTAAATTGACATTCAATTTGGCATTGCAATCCCTTCAGGGGATTGCTCTAATAGCCAATATTTCTTTTTGTTTATTTAGTTAAGAAAGAAAAAAAAAATTATGTATTCGTGTCATATTCGTGTTATAATTGTATTCAAGATATTATATATTTATAATAATTTTGACACGTTAATAATTCGTTTGATGTAGATTTTGACACGTTTGTATAGTCGTGTCGTGTTCATGTTACTTGTGTCATGTTGTATTATAATTATTTTTTTCATATTGTGTCGTGTGGTATAATCATGTTGTGTTCGAAATTTTTTGGCTTAATTGACACTATTCAAATAACTTTCAATTTTATGTCACGTGTCATCATGTTCGTATTTTTGGTACTTTTTCGTGTCATAATCGTTTTTAATGTATTATATATTATATAAATTTTGATACGTTAATATTCGTTTTATATAGAGTTTGACATATTCGTGTCTTCGTGTTATTTTTCGTGTCGCATTGTATTTTAATTATTTTTCTCATATTATTTTCGTGTCCTATAATCATGTTGTATTTTGAAATTGTCAGATCTAAATGATACTATTTAAATAACTCCAAATTTTGTATCATATGTCATATAATAATTGACATTATTTAAATAACTCCCAATTTTGTTTCACGTGTCGTATAATGATTGAGAGTTGTTGTTTGTCTAGATTAAATTTGATAATTTTAGACATCTATATCTTACTTTAAAACTTGTCCCAAAGTAAGGATATTTTGCATATAGTTTATCATAGTAGTTCAATTTAAACTCTAAGTTCATTAACTTAAGAATTAGATAATTGCATTTGCATCTATCATACATTAATATAAATATCATGTTCAAAATTTATTTTTTATATTTTATTTTGTCTATTTAATTTTATTTTTGTGCATGAGTTAAAATTATGAAATTCTTGTAAAAAAAATAAATATAATAAAATTTTAGAAAATTAAAATTATTAGTTGAATAAATTTTTTTAAAAAGTAAAAAAATATATATGAAAAAAAAATTATTAATTCAATATCAATTAAGAAATAAAAGAGAAATTATTAAAAATACATTAATTCAATATACATTACGTAATAAAATAGAAAATTTAAAAATAATAAAATGTATTTCAAATGATCAATTCCACTTTCAAATACATTTAAATTATATAATTTATGGATAAATACTTTTAACATAATATTTTAATTAATAGATATATGATTATATTTATATTACAATATATTAAGATATAGAAAAGTTAAATATTTGTAAAAGATTTATTTATATAAAAAAATTTACTCTTACAATAACACAAAATTAAAAATAATTATCAATAAATTATTAATACTATTATTATATTTTTTTAAATTATTATTATTATTTTTTTAAATGTTAAAAAAAGCATACCTGAGCGAAGCCGGCACTAACATTCTAGTTATTAATCAAAGCCGGCGATATCTGAAACTTTGACAGTTCAGATTTAAATTTTATTTTATGTAGGTTTGATTTAACCTTATTTTTAATTTGTTCAATATTAATATATTATTAGTTCGAGATTGATTTATTTTTTATTTTTTATTTTATTTAAAAAATTTTATAAAAATACATTACTTGATTATACTTATAATTTTTATTTATATTTGTAATTTTATAAATATAAAAACGATATCTGCAACAATATATTTTCCTCTCTTTCTAGAAGTTCAAAGATACGAATTTTAGATTTTTATTTAATCGCCCTTGTTAACCACTTTGGATTGTGGTCAATCCCAAATCATCTCTTCAGTAATTGGTTTAGGCAGATTAAATTAAAGATTTAGAAATAATTGAATGCAAACTAATTATTTTTCTTAGTTGTCGATCCAAAATTAATATTCAAATAATAAATTAAAAATAAGTTATATCATCAACTGTAAGCAAAATCTTTAAATTTTAACGAGATTAACATGATAATTTATATCTTTATATTATATTTAAAAAAATAAGATATATGACAGTCTTTTAATTTCGTTTAAAATTAAAAAATTTTACTGTCAATATATAAAAAACTAACTCTTTACTAAAAATCCAGGGTTCTTCATTAACTTGTTTCTTATTTACTAGTATTTGTTATCACATACATTTGCATGTGAATACTCGTTAGTTTATTTATTTTTGAATATATA
This sequence comes from Fremontodendron californicum, assembly GCA_030761205.1. Taxonomy (NCBI): domain Eukaryota; kingdom Viridiplantae; phylum Streptophyta; class Magnoliopsida; order Malvales; family Malvaceae; genus Fremontodendron; species Fremontodendron californicum. The sequence goes on from JAULJL010000005.1 coordinate 34,769,272, forward strand.
ATTGTATATTTAAAAAATAATAATAATAATAAAATGCATATTAACTAAAATTTGCATATAAAATTTGTTTCATGTATAAATTATATCAAATAAGTTAATTCACTTTTTAAGATTAGTAAATAATTAAAACTTTTAAGATAAAACAATTCTACATAAATTTTTTTTTTATTTATTATCAAATTAATCCATTTAACGAAAGTGTTTTAATAAAATTAAACTTCTTACTTATAAATTAGATAAATCTTATTAATAAAAAATATTTTTAATGGCAATTTAAAATTATAGTGAACAACAATGATTATTTTCGTTAGTTCAAAAGATTTTTCATATTTGTGCTTTTATATATATTATAAATAAGTTTTATTAATAAGGAAAAAATTTAAAATGGCAAATTAGTAATATAACGAATAATAATGGGTATTTTTGCCAGGTCAAAAGATGCTCCACATTCGTGCTTTTATATATATTAGTATTTATTGTCACATGTGTTCGCACGTGAATACTCATTTATTTATTATTGTATAATTATATATTTTAAAATTAATAAAATGTATATTAACTAAAATTTACATTAACATATAAATTTTGTTTATATGCAAATTATATCTAATTATTATAAAGTTTATCATTTTAATATTAATATAAAATTAATTATATCAAATAAAAATTCAATGTAAATTTTAATTTTTTTTTCTTTATACCAAATAAATGAACTCACACACTACAAGAGGACGAACTTTTACCGACGGAATAATCCGTCGATAAACATCTGTTTTTTCGTCGGTGATGCGTTTTACCGACGGAATATTCCGTCAGAGATATCCGTTGGTGATACTTAAGTCAGTGATACTAATTCAGTCGGTAAAGAAAAATTCGTCGGTAAAGAAACTTTAGCGATAGACTTTTACCAACGGAATATTTCGTCTGTATTGTTTGACTTTACCGACGGAAGTTTTCGTCGGTATTATTTTATCACCGACGGAATAGTTTCGTCGGTTATTAATTTACCGACGGATGAGTTTGGTCGATAATGTTGAATTACCGACGAAATATTCCATTGGTAAATGTGCATTATCGACGGATTATTCCGTCGATAATTAACTTTTTAGAACAAAAAAATTAGAAATTTTAATTATTAAAAAAAATTAAAAATGAAATGAAAATTTTATATTATCAAAGGTTAAAAAATAAAATGAAATCCGTAAAAATATAAATAAAAAAATATTCAAATGTATCTCTCGAATATAATTAAAAAAAAAAACTCATCAAGGTACTGCTGTCATCGGCTTCACTGTCTACCTTGGCATTGCCTCCAACATCACCTCCGACAGCACTCAATCCTCCAACAACACCCATGCCTCCGACTCCGGCATCACCTCCGACAGCACCGACTCCAGCACCAACAGCACTCAATCCTAGTCCAGCAACAACGACTCCGGCAGCACTCGATCCAACACCCATGCCTAAGGCAGCACTGAGTCCAGCAACCTGAGTTTCGATCCCGCCTAATGCAACTGTTATCTGTGACAGCAGTAAAGGTGTGATTATCGTATTTCAGCTCGTCACAATATTCTCAAGTCTCACGATTGAGGTCTGGATTTGCGAAACATCGGACCTCAATGCATGATAGTCCTCAGACGGCGCTGCTGTGTAGTACTAGGACCACATGGAGCGTAACTGACTGCATCTGAACTTTGGTGACTGCTGGGTGGATCGAAAATTTGCCCTCTCTTCGGTCTCGTTCCAAACCCATAAACATGTGTCCGCGTAGTCTCAATGCCCCCAATAGCATTAGACCAGGACAGAGGGTCGAAATCAGGATATGAAGACGTATCGTCCCCATATTTTTGCTGCAATGAAGCAGTATAATTTTTCTACAATCACAAATATTTAAATATATATAAACAATTAATATGTGACATTGTAATGAACACGTACATAAACATAAAGATCTGGTATAATCAATTAATGTAATATATAAAATATTGATAAAGTTAAATACTTACAGTTACAGCTTTAGACTTGTTGTCTACGTAATCACCCTGACCTTTTGCACATTTATGAGTTTTGTTAAACATCTCCAGGAAAGTCACGTTGCGCTGCAACTCTTGTGACTACAAATTAAAATAAGAGAGAAAATTATGTTAAACCAATAAAAAATTTGAGTTAAGTCGATAAAACTTTGAAACAATAAATTGCAAAATAAAAATTAATCTTACCATTCTTTCACCGGTAACTAGAAAAGGAACTGATCCACCAGTGTGCTTTATAATGCTGCCATCTTTCTCCGTGTTCCTATTACTCGAAGCCTTTTAGGACCTATTTTTCCAAGCGTCGGTACTCCAGACGCTATCAATTAGTTGGTCCCAAATATTGGCTGCTATCCAATCACACCTGTAACCCTTGCAGTCTTCTATTCGATTCGTTTGAAAGAAGGACATGGCATTGTCCCTCTCAAAATTCATCATGTCCTTGAATCATCCTTGCATGTGGCCTCCCATAATTTCCTAACCAATGGTGTCTGCTCGGGAGGCCACTGGCATTTTCTCTACAATAAGACATTATGAATTAATAAATAGTATTAAACATAATTAAATTATAATTTGACTTTTAACTAAATCATACCTCAAATATAGTCCACATATACAGTTTCAAGTCAACAGGTATCTTCGATTAAGTAGGACATGGTCTGTTATAGTGTTGTCTGATGATGGAGGCAATGGTCGATTTTACACAACTCTCCGTCAAAGTTCTAAAATCAAGGATACGTGTTACTGGACAATAACTTATTTTACTCAAATAATTAAATTATCAAAATATTATTAACTTACGTATTTTGAAGAATTGATAGTCGAAACCTGTCATCCAGATTACTCGATGTCGGTAATCCTTTCGTCCGACCTCTACCTCGTTTCCTCTGCTCAGTGGCAGTACCGGTAGACGATGTAGGATGTGATGCAGGTACCTCTGTCTGTTGCCCCGTGCCATCATTCGCGAAATACGTCGGTGCTGGCTCATTAAGTAAATACTGTGAAATTTCATCCAGCGATGACATAGACGCCTGTAATGCGGGAGCTGCCTGAGTCGTCGGAGTAAGTGTCGACCGTGGCAGTGGAGCGAGAGTCGATGTGGACGCTGCCACTTGTAGAGGGAGGCAATCTGGACGAATCCACTATAGACGAAGGCAGTGCAGAAGGATTCATGGGCGATGGAGTACTGCTGATGGAGTATGTGGCGATGGAGCCGAATAAGGCGGCAACTGTCTAGGTGGAGGCCGTAAGGAGGGAGAAGACGCAGGTGGCAACTCTGGTATACCATGCCCTGAGGACGATCCTCCAGATGGTCGAAATGCATCCCACATAGAACTCTGTTTCTTCTCTCCAATAGTTTTACGCCATGTTCCTCGTATTTTATCTGTAAAATGAAAAATATTAAATTTATTAATAAATTAATATTAAATTTATTAATAAATAAACACAATAACACAATAAAAAAACAATCACAATGAACAATAACGATAAATAATCACAATAATACATTGTACAATTTAATGTAATATCTAATGTTTTTTATGCTAAGGTTCACTTTGAATTTTATAGAACCTAATGCAGTTAAGCAATTGTCGTTTTTTTTTCTCTTCATTTTTACTCTTTTTCTATTAATTTATTGTACAATTTAATGTAATATCTAATGTTTTTTATGCTAAGGTTCACTTTGAATTTTATAGAACCTAATGCAGTTAAGCAATTGTCGTTTTTTTTTCTCTTCATTTTTACTCTTTTTCTATTAATTTATTATTTACTTATTTTTTTTATTATTTATTTTTGTTTACTCTGTAATGTTTTATTTTTTAGTTTACTTTTTAAATTGAAAAGTTATCTAATATTTTTTATTGAATCAATATAATAAATAAATTTTATATAATTATTTATTGATGTATTTTTAATTTTTTATAAAATGTTTACTTTGAAAAATTTTACCAATTACTTATTGAATTGATGTCACAAATTTACCAATTTTGTATAAAATGACTTATTAAATTAATGTCACAAATTAATTAAATATCAATTTATATAATTATCAACACAATTATCAACACATCTAAAATTGATGTCACAAATTATCAACACATCTAAAATTATCAGCACAATTATCAACACATCTAAAATTGATGTCACATCTAAAATTATCAACACATCTAAAATTATCAACACAACTACACAATTTATATAATTATATAACAATTATTTTATTAATTAAAATATTTAAATAAATATACAAAAATCTTGTAGACTTTAATCAAACCTGAATTCTATTGGTCGGACAGCTGGGCGTACGGATGGTCGGACGCGCGGGCATGGTCGGACGGCCGGGGATGGTCGGATGGTCGAGGAAAGAGAGAATCAGAGAAAGAAAGAAAATGAGGAAGAAGAAGTCTCGGGGTCTATTTATGCCCGAGACTATCACCGACGAAATTGGATTATCACCGACGAAATTTTCGTCGATAAAATTTTGGGCGGGAATTCAAATTACATCCGTCGGTGATAATGTATTATCGACGGAATTTTCGTCGGTAAATTTCTCATCCGTCGATGAATTATCACCGACTGAAAATCTTTCACCGATGAAATCTAACTATTACCGACGGATATTCTGTCGGTAAAACTTTTTGAACGTTCAGATTTGAAATTTGCATTTATTGCACATAAGATTCCGTGAAATAGTATTACCAACGGAATATTCTGTCGGTAATATTCAAATTTCGTCGGTGATATAAATGTTCCGTTGGTAATGTATTACCGACTGAAAATATATCACCGACGAAAAAGTCATATTATCGACGGATATTCCGTCGGTAATAGTTTTTGACCGTTCAATTTTATTATTATTTTTTTAATTAATTTGGTAATAAATAAAAATTTATTACCAAATATAAAAATCCGTGCTCTTTTATTACCGACGGAATTTTCGTCAATAATTGTGGTAATTCCGTCGGTGATATTTCAACGGAAATCTAGGCCATTCGCGTCAATGTTCTACCGACGAAATTATTCCGTCGGTAATATATTACTTCCGTCGATAATATATTACTTATGTCGATAATTATCAAATAATCCGTCGGTAATACGGAAAAAATTACCCACGAAATTTCTTCGGTAATCTTTTACTTTCCGTCGCTACAAATTTGATTTACCGACGGAATATTTCCATCGGTAATTATTCCGTCGCTAATTCAACGTCCTCTTATAGTGACATTTTAAGATTAGTGAAAAATTAAAATTTTTTAAGATAAAGCAATTTCATATAAAATTTTATTTTATTTATTATCAAAATAATGCATTTAATTAAAGTGTTTTAATGAAATTAATTTTTTTACTCATAAATTAGATAATTTAAAAAATATTGATAATGGCAATTTAGAAATATAGTGAATAACAATGATTATTTTTTGTCAATTTAAAAGATTCTCCATATTCATGATTTTATATAAATATTATAGATATATATAAGTTCGTTTTTTATACACTGATAGTAAAAAATTTTATTTCCACTAATGAAGTTGCATGATTGTCACATATTTCGTTTTTTTTTTTTTTTTTTTTAATTTTTAATATATTTCAAAAACATGCCATTCCGCTAATTTTATTTGTGAAAGTTAAAAACTCTAATCGTGAATGAAAGAATTTCTCATATATATATAATTTAGTAAACAAATTATTTCCACCGTAATTATTTATATATATATTCCCATTTAAGCTCTAGCTGTGACATGTTGCCAACTTGGCTTGTAACTCTTTTCCTTCAACGTTAATCCTTGTTATTTTCTAATCTTTTCTTGACTCCTAACGTAAACAATTGCTTAAAATGATATATAATCCTAATACGTCAGCTGGTAAGATAGAAAATTAATTAATGAGGATAATAAATAATTAATGAAATAGCTACAGAAAGATTCAATTTAGAAGACAAATGAAAATGATGTTTTTTTTTCTCCTTAAGTTATCTTCGTTTGAACTAGAATGGCTCATCTTTTTTCTTGATTTTACTTTGTTTTATTCATCGGCGTAAAATTAAATTAAATTAATTTAGTTGACTAATGGAATTAGATGCTGCAAAAGGTTCCATGAGAACAAAATTGTAAAAATACCTAAAAGTGATGTGACTTTACTTCTACCATTGTTGAAAATATATTTTTATACTAAAGGTTCGGTTAGTTTTGTGAAAAAATGATTTTTTGGAAATTTTGTTATATTTATTTTACGAAAAAAAAAAGGTTTGTTAATAGAAAATAAATTTTAAATTAATGAAAAATTAATTTATTTTTTCGAAAAATGTTTTATATTTTTGAGAAATGTAAGATATTTTCGAAACAAAGCAAAGAATAATAAATCCCTACATATAATATAAGAATCGATCTCTTAAAAATAAAAACTAAAGTAAAACAAAAAAAAAAAAGTCAATTCCTTAATTGTAGGGATCAATACTTTTTTTATTAAAGCAGATAAATTCGAAAAACAATTAAACAATGAAAAAAACTTACACAAAATCATCTAAATAACAAAAATATCAACTTTCTAAAAAAATAAGTTATTTTTTAGAAATCATTTTTACAAAAGTAATTATGTTACATTATAACATCAATATGAAATTGTTATCTTCCTTTCATTTTATTTTGAATTAATATGTAAATTGATTCTCGAATTATTTATTTTATAATGATTTGGTATTTAAAGAAAAAAATTCACAATCATATGCTTAAATTTGTATCATAATTTTTAATACAAAAAATTTATTAAAAAAAAAAAGTGTTAAAAAACAAAATTTTGAGATATTTAAAAGAAAATACTGATAAAAAAAGTGAGAGGGAGAGACAAGTTTTTATAACTTGATTTATTAGAAAATTAAAAATAAACAATTGAAATATGATGACAAATATTCTATCAAAACAGTCGGTCAAACTTAGTGTATTGATTTAATTATTATTAATCAACATAAAAAAAAAAAAAAATCTTTCAAAGAAAATATTAAAAAGAAAAGCATTTCACTTTCATTTGACTTTGGACCTTTTGAAGGCCATCTAGAGCTTCACCAAAGCAGTAACCGACAAACAAGAGTGTCAGGTCAAGCACGGATAATAAAATAAAGGATAAGTTTGTAATGGTTATGCATATTTTATTCGTTTTTATTTTTTATATGTTGATGTTGTACTTTTTTAAATTTATAAATAGATTAAGAATTTTTTATATATTTTTTTATTTTTTAATATATTTAAAGATATATATGACTTTTGCTAATTTGGTTTATGAAATTTAAACATTTCATTAACGGCGAATAAGATAATTTTTCATTTAATAAATTGTCCTATGCAAATCCATTATGTGGTTGAAATATATAAAAAAAAATTGATAATTAAAATAAATGTCAAAAGATTGAAAAAATATTATATAGTTATTTTGAAATGTGAAAGAGGTAAAAAAAAAATATATGAAATAACTACACGTATTGATTTTTAAAATGAAGAAAAAATAAATAAAGATGTTTTTTTTTTTCACTTTTTTTATTTAAATAAATTACTAATATAATCCATTAATATATGTTGTTGATTTTATAGTCTAATTTTATGGATTATTATTCTGTACATTGGCGGTGGATATTTTTAACTCTACAAGCGAGGTTTACATGCTTTCGTAATTTTTTATACGATTTCTTTTTTTGCAAATTGACTGTCGGATTTAACAATATAATCGTACTCGTCGTGCACGTAAAGTTTCGAATCGATCCGATATCTCTATCATATCGATCAAAAATACTGTATTTTTCAATATATATTTAACGTCGAAAGTTTTTTTTACGTTGGAACACATAGTTAAACATTTTTAATTTACTCGAAACTCGACGTGTATAATCTACGTGAATAGAACACGAAATACGACGGTTGGATTAAAAAAATATAAATTATATAAAAAATTACAAAAGTATGTAAATCCTACTTGTGGAGTTTAAAATGTTCACTGTCATAGTACAGAATAATAATTTTTTGATTTTATTAGAGTTGCACTAAAAAGTATTGGATCTTTCATAAACTACATTTAGATTGAAATAATTTATAAATGCACATAGTACTTGGTCTCAATGATAAGTGATGTATCATTTTGTTAATTAGTGTCTAATAATATTTAAAGATAAATATAATTAATATATATTTATTTTAAAATTAATGAAAATAAACATAATACATTAAATACAATTTTTTTAAAATAATAATTAATTATTTTTAACTAATATTTATAGATGCTCGATAACTAGATGTTTTTTTTTAAAAAAAAAATCAATGTTTAAGTTTGCCATTATAGCCCTTTTTAGAAATTTCAATAATTTTTTGTAATATCTATTTTATTTTTGTTCTGAAATTTTGTTTTCAATTTTTATAAAAAAATAAATTATTTTTAAAGTTTTTATTTGTTATCAATTTTTCAACATTTTGGTATATAAAAATACCTCCAAATAGACATTATTTCATTGTTCAACAACAAAAGATATGCATTAAATCATTAATTAATTCGAATAAATTCAAAAGGACAAAAACTAAAATGTTAAAGTTAAGATTTTTTTTTTTATTGAAACCATTGCAATTTGCATGTGTCTTCCCAAATCATAAAAGCACCTTTTAACATTTAAAAACCGGTAAAGAACAGGTAATAATAGTCAACTACTTAGTAAAACATAATTATGATTAGTTTAAAACTTTTTTAAAATGGCACTTTTGTTATTAATTACAAAATAAAGAGCATTTATCAATTTCTTGCTCTGCCTTCCTCAATTTCCCCCTATATAAACCCCAAGCTACAAAATCCTCTCCTCTAAACACGGAAAAAACCTGCTGTCTTCAAAACACATAAACACTAAAACCATGGCCGGTTCCTCCACTTCGCCACCATCACCGGCAATCTGCTCCCCCGACATCATCATCGTTGATCAGAACACCGCAGCAGAAATCTCTACCGTCCATAAAGACATCATAGAGACCCACATATTGACCCGACTTGACGGTCCAGCTCTCGCATCAGCCTCCTGCGCCTCCACCTACCTCCATGCACTCGCGTCGCAGGAAAACCTTTGGACCAACATATGTCACTCGACGTGGCCTTCCACCACGTCTCCACGTGTTCGCTACGTCATCTCTAACTTCCCCAATGGTTCCCGCTCCTTCTTCTCTGACGCCTTCCCATTAGCCATGGAACCCGCAAGCTTCGGAAACTCGTCAGAAAATCCTGACCTTCCATCGGAATTAATCTCATCCGTTGATATTTATTACAAAAAAGAGCTCATTTTCAGCAAAGTCGTCGAAACGGAAACTGTAAGCGCTTGGTTCAATTGCTCACCGTTTAGGGTGGATTTATTGGATCCAAAAGAAGCGGTTTCGACCCGGATACCACACCCGGACACGGAGGACACATGCAGGGATCTGGAGGAAGACATGGAGCTGAGCTGGATCGTGATCGACCCGATAGGAAAACGGGCGATGAATCTCTCGAGTCAAAGACCGGTGACTGTACACCGTCACTGGCTGAACGGGGAGGTGCAGGTGAAGTTCGCTTCTGTAGTGGCCGGCGGAGGAATTGGGGCGGCGACAGAGTTGGTGCAGTGCGGGGTGGTGGTCACGTGCGGGGGGTCGGCGAGAGGGGAGATGCACATGAGGGAGGTGAGTTTGCAGGTGGAGGACATGGATGGGATGTACCTGAATGGGAAGGATAGTTTGGTAATTTTGAAGAGGGGGTTGGAGGGTAAAAGAGGAAAAGGAAAGAAGAGGGAAGTGGAAAGAAAGAAGGAATTTGTGGACTTTTTGGAAAGGAAAAGAGAAAGGAGAGAAAAGAAAATGAGAAGGGAAGGGACTTTAGATATGCTTTGCGTTGCGTTTGGGATTTTGGCGTTTGCTACTTTCGGATTATTTCTTTTCTTTAGATAAAAAAAAAAAATCAAAAAGTTTAATTCGATTAAAATTAACTTATAGATAAAAAAAAAAGGGTTAGGTGAAGAGTAGAATTTCATTTAATTTCGACAACTTGCATTGGATCAACTTTTGTTTGTGTTAATTTTGAGATGCTGTGTTTCTCAAGCAATCTTTCACAAAATTCAAAGAAATTGAACAATTTGCTTATTTACTTATGCACAAGTGTATTAAATATATATTTTATTTTATTTTATATTTAAAATTGTCAAAGTCTGAATCTATATAAACATTGATGCCAAAAAATGATTAAATATTATAAAATATTTTATATTAAATGCATTTGACACCTGTGACTTGATAGTTAATATGATAATTTAATATATTAAAAAAATATTATATAATGTTGTAACCTCTAGAAAATGATTTTAGAGTGGTGGTTAACAAAATCTTTATTTTATTTGTAAAGAAAACACTACAAAATGGTTATTATGTGAATATAAATTTTTATTTAAGAAAGTACAACTAATAATCATCAAGCTTCCTGGTTTAATGGTTTTCAAGATTTTTTTAATATTTTTTTGGGGGAATGATTTTTGTTATTGGATAATGAATAGCATAAGCTTGACTTAATTAATTATTAATGTTGAAAAATGCATGGTGCATTTATAGCGAGGGAAGCGTCTTGTCAATTTGGGATATTGATTAGTACGGCAACCTTTATTATTAGAGCAAAATAGACTAAAGCGTTGTCACGTTTTTATTTTTTTTTTGTGAAAACAAGGGTAGGTATTTTTTCAGATTTTTTTATAAAAAAAAATAGCAGTTTAAGAATAAAAAAAATTATAGATATTAAGATTAAAATTTTAAATTTTTTAGATGTCATCTTTTAAAGATGATTGTATAAAACAATCGGGTTAAATTCTGATTTTTTTTTTAAAATTTAATATATTATAATTTGATTAATTGGTATTTACAAAAAAATTATTTAATTGTTAATTTTAAAAAATTAGTATTTTTTATCACCTTCCCTTCTAATATCACCAGCAAAAAATATTTCATAAAAGAAAATCAATTTATGACCCAACATTCGTTATCCTTCACCTTCTTCCCGCATCAACTCCCAAAATGTTTATAACTATTTATGAAATAATTTTATTTATTTCATAAATAGTCACTTCACGAAAATATTGTATGAAACGATTACTTCGTTTCAGCATATATTATTTTCATTCAAATCATTACACGTAATTAAAATTTTAGAAAAAATCAACTATTTATTACACATTACATTAATGAATTACTGAAATAGATATTTATCATTTAATTATTACATGTAATGTGTAATAAATAATTTATTTTTTAAAAAATATAATTACATAACATAATTTGAATGAAAAAGATATATGCTGACTTGAAGTAACCGTTTCATATAATATTTTATCGGAGTCACCAATATAAGGTAAAACAATTTCCAAAAAATGAACCCACCATTAATGGCTAACGCCCCATGCAAAATGATAGATTCATACTTTCATATAAATGCATTAGCAAGCTTTCATCAATTGCCATGACATGACACTTAAAAATTCTCCCCCACATGGTGTGTAGAACTGTCCACGGCCACCTGGCCCGTCGGACCCGTCTCGTATTGGGTCAAGTTTGGACAAAGTATTTAATAATTCGGGTCTGTTCGACCCGAATTACTATTTATTAAATAAAAATATTATTTTATTTAAACTTAATTATATAATACATATTAATATTAATATAAAAATAATATTTTAATATTTTTGAATAATAAAACGAGCTTATAATGGCTGACCTGGGCCCGGCCCGAATGGGTTTAGGTAAGAGAAAAAATATTTTTCGAGCCGCGACTCGACCCATGGACAGATCTAATGGTGTGTCCAGCTTGGTCATTTCCCCATCAAAAATAGGATTGAACAAAAAAAATCAAGAAAATCGATTCAAACCGTATTGTTCGATTTAATTTCGATTCGATTTTTATAAAATTTGGTTTCAATTCGGTTCGAGTAATAATAAGTTTATTCGATTCGATTAAATTTTTGATTCATAAGTTAAAAAATCGCAATCATTCAAACTGAACCGAATTCTATTTTTTATAATATAAAATAAATATTTTATTTCTAAATAAATGAAAAAAAAAGTTAAAAATACTATATAAAAAGATAATTATTTAAAATTTTAAAAACTGATGAATCGAACCAATGCGAACCGATGAAATTCAATTCTAGTTGGTTCAGTTTTTCATACTATTCAATTCGATTTCGGTTCAGTTTTTTAACAATCAAAATACTATACATTAACTGCAATTTTTTTCCAAAAACCGTTATTACCCCTACTCAGAAATAATACAATGACATTAAATTTGGACAAAAATGGTGCTCTTGCAATATTTCTCTAGTGGCTAAATATCAAATTCTTTTGCAGTAAAGTCACATTAGCAGAGTGTTTAAAATGCTAGCATAATCCTATTCATCCGAGGAGCTTACATCGTGTACATATTAAACATAAAGGGGAAGAAAAGCAACAAAAAAAAAAGGGTTCTATTCCTACAATTACACTTGAGCAAAGAAAAGATACAAAGATGTTAAAACCAAACTTCCAATGCTTCCAAGAGTTGGAAGAGCTGACAGCAGCAACTACTCACATAAGTTGACAGGACAGAAAGATCATACTATAAACAGAATCAATCTTACAATCATTTAGCAATCAAAGAAATCTGGCAAAGGGAAAGTCCATTACTGCTTTAAGATTAAATGCAAATTAACCCTCAAACTCGGTTTCAATGTCCGTTGCACACCTTGGACTTTTACTTTGTTGAATTAGGAATTCGATCTTCTATTAACTGATTCGATCAACTAAATATCATAGCAGATTAGAGACCAAGCAAAACACATGCCATAAGGATTCCCAAACCCAAACTGATGTGGCAATCATTCACCTTGTCCTCCACTTGGCACAGCTGCCGCAGCCCACCACCCTCATACAATGCACACTCTCCAGATACCAATGACGACGGATGTCTCCCGCTTGAAAGCGAGATTGAGGGTGCAGAGAGAAAATGGTGTAAGAGGAGAAAGCACGGATGAATGTTTACATGGATGGAACAATGGTGGCCTTGTTTGGCAGAAGAAATAAAGGTGATTTTTATTTTCTCTCTCTTCTCTCAGCCCTAACGTTTCAGTTTTTTCGTTGCATGTTGAAAGTTTATGTTTATTTTTATGTAGGCTACAGCCTTTTTGCCACACCAGCAAACTCGAGTCACATTTTAATTTTATGCATCAACTCCAGCTATACAAGCTTGAATGCCGACAACGTATGTATAATGTATCCACACCTTGTCATCCATTAGCGATTAGTATATAGATCAAATCAAGTGTCAAAGTCGAGATACCTGACTGAAGAAAATAAAAGTATACGGTGCACATGGAACATTGAAATGAAGTTTTGAGGATCAACTTTATAGTGCTCAGGAATGATGCACCTTTTGCAATGCCTGGTAGAACAAGTCAATGAATTGATCATCCTGGCATAAGAACAAAACAAAGAGTCAGTCAATAACTAGAAGTCTTCACCATAAGGAGGCTTCAAATTATGCATACATCTGTAAGCAACCAGGAAATTATTAGTGGCCTCCCAAGCATACCACACCTAGTTCAGTCTTCAAAATCCAAGGAAGAATGCTCATCAATACTAATCCAGAGGTGCAAAGATATTCACATTTGGACAAATCTACTGATTGCATCTCTTGTATTTCAGGGGCATTTGCATTTTCTACTCATAGTATGAACAATAATAAGTTTTCTCTTTACATATCTTCTTTATATATATTTTTTGGGTGAATGCTCTAATTAATCATCATACACAAGCCGTAGCTGTTATTAGTTAACATTACAAGTTAAAACATGAACCAATAAGCAGAAAATAATATAAATACCTGAACAAGCATTACTAGTGCATCACGAACTGTATCCCTGCTAATAAGAGGCCCGTCATGCAAAGTAGATGGTGCACCAGGAGTGAGAGATGCAGGTGGAGTAGGTGGTGGAAAGGGTTGAAGCATTGGAGTACCATAAGGACGTTGCAGATTGAGTGGTGGATGAAGAGCAGAAGCAATTGGAGTAGATGACGAGAGAGGTTGCATCATCAATGAGGATGATGATGAGGAAGGGGGTGCAAAAAATGAAGAAGGCTTAACAAGATTGGTTACTCGGTTGCTGCTACTTACTGAATCAAGCAAAGGTGGAGCAGAAAGAGGAAGGGACGACACTGATGGAGCGGGTGCAGTAGTGGAGACGGCAGGTGGTGCGTGAGAAGACAGCGGGGTGGTTGAGATAGAATGGTAAGGCTGTACTGATTTTGTACCATTTGGAGCATTAGTTCCGAGATTCATAGCAGCCTGAAATTAGTGAATTAAATAAGTTTGAAATCAGAGACATTGGATAAATATTAGGTCTTGAAAAGCCAAAAGGTGAGTGTCAGCAGTGGACATACACTAAAGAAGTTAACAAATGATGAATCTTCAGGAGCATCAGTAGCAGGCGAGGCAGTTGGTGGTGGCTCCAAGGGGCCTTCTATTATAGACATGCTAGGAACTGCTTCTAGTTCCTCAAATTCACTACATCATAGTAATGCATATGCTTAGGAAACTCGGAAACCAAAGGAAGACAAAGAAATTAAGGATGTGACTACCAGCATATACCGCTAGGAGGAGCAAAATAATCTAATACAAGGATTGTGAACTTCCAAGGATCAACATCAAAATCATTAAATTCTGTGATAATCATTTATATTACACCATGTAGATGCTTGTTTTTTTGACTAATCATAACATTACAAATTTACCAATGTGACTTAGCATGTCTTGCAGGTATTATCTATTGAATTACATACATTATGAAAGCACCTTATAACCATAGATATGGCAGTTTAGGCTCATTGTCATAACAATAAACTTTTCATATAAAGCTCTTGTCTCGCTCAACTACTTCAAGCATATACTGCCAATTTCAATTCTTAATTCCATATCCTACCTGTTCTACACTCCCCAGTTCCTACTTCGTATTCTCTCCACTCCCTACTTTCTATTTTCTTCACCTGCCACAACATTTGGTACCCCACAGTCCACTCTAGTCCCACACTTCAACTACCACCTTTGCCTCAATCCTTTACTTGCTTGCAATGCTACCTCACCTTACACCAAAGGACCCTCTACACATGCAAGGACAATTGGTAAGACACTGTTTTGTTCAAAATGGCTTATGGTGCCAAAATCACTAACTATGAAAGGTAATACAAAAACAGATACCCCGCAAGCTGCAGGGGCAAATTTAACAGTTAACTATGTTCTAAGGCTTCAAAAAGCAATAACTCCTTATAGACACGTCAAAGTCATTACCTTTGGCTAGAGGATACTTTTGGCTTTGCGGGGAATTTTGAATATGCATTAAGTATTCTGTGAAGAAGACAACAAATACAACATTAGAATTCAAATCACCAAAAGAAACAGACACAGAACTTCTCTTATTGAAATCATATCTCACAAAGCATACTGATATAAATTTTAACTGAGTACTTTCATGGTATTCTCTTAAATTAGGAAAGTTTTAAGATTGCTGTAATATAAGGGAACTTTTGTTTTAGATATATTGCCATTGTTTGTCAAATTACACGCAGAATACCATAATGCATGTCATCAACCAGTCTCAACTTGATAGTTTGTGGAGCTAAAAACACATATTAACGTATTAGAGTGCATTGACCTCACTTATCTAGAATCTTGTCATCAAATTTGTGAAAACTGAAAAATTCAATCAACCAGCAGAGTATTGTCGATCAAAACCACACATCAAGGGAATGCCTTCAACTACTAAACCCTTCCTTTTGGGGAAAAATAATCATAAATAATAAATAACGCATAGCATATATAAGATAAAAAAAAAAATCTAACCTCCATGCTCAAAGTCGATTATTAAAAGTCAGCTAAATGAAGAAAAAAGAAGAAGAAAGAAGCTATACCTACTAAAGAGGTTTGCGACATCCTCACATTCACGCGGATTATAGAACCAAATGCCATTAACTTCTTGTGCTGCATTTCGATACAACAAGTATGGAACTTGAACCTCATACTCAAAATCTCCCAGTAGATTCTCCACTAAATTATCTGTTCATTAAAAACAGCTTTAATATCAAATCAGGCAAAATAAAAAGCCCATGCTCTTTCATTAATATTAAGAATTTTGACCTGTGTTACGCCGATTCATTACAATGAACTGGAACCGAGGTTGGGTATTCCTTAAAAACCAAGGAAACAATCAGAAATCATTACTATAAGCTAAATCAATTTCCCAAGTTAATTACTTGCTTCTAACAAAGTTAATGCTAAAAATATCTCAAAAACATTAACTTATTTCACCTCTTAACAACAAAGAGAGATCCTTCAACATCTTTTCGACTCTAAAAATTAAATAAAAAAACGATAATTATTAAAAACACTGAAGAGAAATGATCTAAAACTGAAAATTGAAAAGCTTGAAAATTTTAAACCAAATCAAAATTAAAAACTTAAGATTCCAAAGACTTAAAAAGAGATTTGTGATAAAGCGAACCCATTGATTACTATCGATGTTGAATTCGTAGAAGGTGACGTGAGCGGCAGTGATCAAAATCTCTTCTATGAAAGGATCGATTCGTTGGAGAACAGTAAGATTGAGCATCTTCGTGCTCTGTTGATCGAGATTCGGCATCAATTTTCCAGTCTGAGACATTTTCCGATTTGATTAATTTGAAACCCTAAACCCTAAAATCGATTTTCTTGATGATTTTCCCGGGAAAATTTATTTTCTTTTTCTTTTAAAAAAAAAAGATTTTTGGTAACGTAACGTAAACGACGTTGGGAGTTGAACAGTCGTCAATCAATTCTCTAGATATTCTGCAGTTGGCAGTTTACTGTTTTGATTCCTAAATGACTAAAATAACCTTTTTTTCTCTCTAGAATTTTAGACAAAAAAGGGAAAAACATAGTTTTAAATTCAATGAGATAGATTCATAAACCATTTGAAATTTACTATTTTATTAAGGATTGTGTTAACGAGTATTATTTAAAGTTGTGATATATAATAATATTTTCATTAAATGTATTTAAAATGATAATAAAAGTATCAATAAATATATTTAGTATAATATTATTATTATAAATAATATATTAATTAATTTTTAAAAATGCCTATGACACTCGTTTGCAGAAGCTCTTATTAAATTTTTTACTCATATAAAAGAAAGAAAAAGTGATTCTCCGTTAATCAATTAAATTTTTGCTAAACAAATACTAAAAAATGCAAAAATTATTTTTTGAAATATTTTTTTGCAAAATGAGCTTAAAATATTAAAAAAATTATTTTATATTAATATTAATATTTATATATATTATAAATTTAAATTTAAATTTAAATTTAAATTTAAATAAAAATAAAAATATTTTTTATTAATTAAATTATAATTCAACCGGACGGACTCATATTAGAATCGGACTTACTAATCAAACGTATAGCCTAATACTTAAACTAAAATTCTGGGAGTCTTCAATTTTGGGAGGGATTTACCATTACACTTTCGGTCTAATAAGAATTAGTTTTTCATCAACCATTAAATGGGAATGAGGGACACCATGGATTTACACTAAAAAAAAATTCCTTAAAGTATAGGTTTCTAATTAATAGTATTATTATATCAAAATATAAAAAGAATATTAAGTAAAATAAAGTAATAGACAACAAAAAGAGACGTTGATTTGTTGAACATCAAACACGTTTAACATTTTTCCATTAATTTCATTTTCCTCATCAAATTACAACAGATTTACAATGTTATCTTAATTGTTCTCAGACAGGAAACAAACACACTTAAAAAGAAGAAGAAGAAGAAAAAAACACATAGGAAATTAAGACATATAATTATATATCAAGTTGTAACAAATTAATGTCTATCTCTCATGCTTGCTCTCTTAAGCAATCTTTTTTTTTTTTTTTCTTTCTTAGTGCCTTTTGAGAGCAAAACCAGACAGTAGAATCAACAACATAAGCACCACAACAGTAACGAAGGATGCCACCACAGCTCCGCTCACTTTCTGGCAAAAATCACCAAATTGTTGGCAGATGGCTAACCAGTTTGTGTTAGGATTGCCGTTGTGAGCCAAGTATACTATGGCTGCTGCCGCCGCTCCGGCAGCCGTGGTCAGCGTTAGTGCCACCTGTCATACATATATCACAACGTTAATATATTCAATTTTCTAGATTCTTATGGGAATTTCCTAACATGCGAAGTAAAAAATGTTGGTGATATTGTTTGTTTAAGGGTTTGGGAGTGCTTACTGTGTCCAAAATGAATAGGAGTAGTCTTGGTGCAACTGCATGAGGGCGGACAATGGTAACTATGGAGAAAGGGAGGGAAAGGACGAGATAGCCTCCAGTTAGTGCCATTGCGATCACAAAAAACCTGCAAATAAACAAATTCCATATATATTTTTATATATATGAATGTCTCAGTCGTCAATATATATACTTTCTTCAGCTATATGCTATCTTAATTTTTCCATATATATAATATACATGTTATAAGCAAACGTACGTAAATGTGGGGAGATCATCATAACTGGCTTCGAACTGGAAGAATTGAGTGAAGAAAGGAAGAGTTTCATCACTGGTTCCCATGGTAGCAGCAGCAGCTAGAACTGCAATTATGGCTCCTAGTCTCAGAAGGAAGTCGAAAATGCCCATTCCCTTCTTGAATCCGCTGTTTTGCTCCCTGGGAGTAGCAATGAGAGGTGCTTTGCCTTTTTCAACAGCGCTCGACTCTGGAACATTAATGGTTGAGTGATCACCGCTCTTCATTTCTGTTTGTTTGTTTGATTGTTTGTTTGGGAGAGAAAAGAGAGGAAAGTCTATGAGAGAAGAGAAGAGAGAACTTGAAGCTTTGTTGTGATGGAAAATGGCTGAATGGATGAAGTTTTTATAGGGCTCAAAAGAGAAAGAATAATTGATTAGGAAAGCATATCTATGATAGTAAATTATTGCTGACAGAAACTTTCGTTTGTTATTGGAGTAGGGGAATTCTTTTGGCCTAGCTAGCTAGCTACTTCCTCCATAAATATTTAAAATATATAGCATTGAAGTTGGTAGAGAAATCTCAGTGGATAGACATATTAGGCATAGATTAGTAGATTTTAATTAGTATTTCAGAAGTTATTGTCAGAATTAGACGTAATGAACCATGAAATCAAAGTCTTTTTCCTATTAATTTTGTCTTATTTTTTTTAAAAGTATTTATGTTTGATATTTTATGTTCGTAACATATTCAAATATGAGTACGAAAGTATAAATTTTCAAATATATATAAATTTTTTTAAAATAAAATATATCTATATCGAACATATATCCATATTTGACACTCATCTTAAATTTGGATAACATGGGTTTTTCTTCCACCGTTTTATTTTTTATTTCAAAGTCACAACATCCGATGAACGAAAGCATTTTATTTGTAATTCTTTTTACTATAATATTATAATTATCCAATCACATTCAAGAATTATGTAAGAGTCCACCACTTATAAGTATGGATTTCACATAATAATTAATTTGATAGATCTTACATAATTTTGAATGTGATTAATTAGTTATAATGCAATTATTGTAAGTGATATGTTGTCCGACGAACATATATCTAAGCAGCAAATTTCATTGATTTGTTCTTTTCATAAAGATCAAATATGGGAGCAAAGAAATTGAAAATCAATTTCCTTTGTTTGTTTATGATAATTTTACATAAGCTGAGAGGTTCCAAGACCCAAGTTTTTGGTCATTTGACTTGATACGACATAATAGAGATGGAGTAGGAACTTGTAATTAAGTCGAACAAAACTATGACGAAATACCAACTCACAAAAAGTGTGTTTATTCTCTAAATCAGTCAACTAAAACCCACCTGACCTCTCTAATCCAACACTACCAAAATGGATCGTTGCCTAAACCAACGATATATATGAAAATGGATAATAGTCATCCACTTTACACTTTAGGTAAGGCATGTTGTCATAGAAAAATACACCATTAATACATTCTTCAAGGTTGTTTGCAAGTTTGTTTTCCATTTATGTCATGTTTGTTTTCGATTATGTTGATGCAAGCAAGATAAATTCACTCAGAAATACCAAGAGGTAAAACCTGTGGGGTTTTGAGAGGTTAAAGTATGCGTACAGTATCTGTACTATCTAATATATAATTGAGTCCTTTGAAATTAGAACAAACAAATAAAATTGATAACACTCTTAAGAAAACTGTCTAAATAAAAAATGATGACATATCATATTCATACAATAGATTTTATATTTTTTTACCAAAATGATGCCAACACGTCATCCTCATTTTTTTTTCACAAAATTTGTGCTTCCACGTTTTTTTATGTGGGTCCCACTTTTTTAAGTTCTTACATAGGGGTAATATATATATATATATATATATATATATATATAAAGGAAAGAGAAAAAAATTTAAAAAATTTGTGTTTAAAGTATTATAAATTTATATAAATTTTTACACGTTAATAATTCGTTTTATATATATTTTTAAACGTTCGTGTATCCGTATCGTGTTTGTGTTTTTTTTGTATTGTGTTTTAATTATTTTTTCTATATTGTGTTCGTATTCGTTTTACTTTTTGGTTTTACAAAGTATTATAAATTTATATAAATTTTTACATTTTGATAATTCGTTTTATGTATATTTTTACACGTTCGTATATTCATGTCGTGTTTGTGATATTTTTCTTGTTGTGTTTTAATTATTTTTTCATTTTTGTGTTCGTGTCGTGTCTTAATTCATCTCATATTTTACATCATTTGACATTTTGGTTCAATTTAGATAAAATTCTGTGTGTTCGTGTCGTATTTCAATTTATAACATATTTTGCATAATTTATCATAATAATTTAATTTAATAAAAAAATAAAAAACGAATCGTTTCACCTGCAGCGCATCACGAGATTTTGTCCTAGTTTTAAACATAAATTTTCTTGACTGACATGAATTTTTGACCGTCCTAAACCCGAATCCCTTTCTAAACCCGAAAACCCACCCTACCCGAATCCCTCCATTTACCCGAATCCCTCCCTTTACCCCAAATCACTATTGAAATCAATTTTACTCCAAATCGACATAACCCAAAAAAATCGTAGAGAAGGGACTAGGGTAAGGATAAAGTCTAGGGCTGTCAAAAAAATTCACGTCAGCTTGTGTTTAAAATATGACACGTCATCATTTTTTTTACATCTCATATGTTGCATCAGATTTCAGAAGTTCACGTCAACATTTAGATGGTTTTCCTTTAACAGTGTTATCAATTTTACTTATTTGCTCCAATTTTAAACGTATAAGAATTACATTACTTGGTTATATACTACAAAGATTAAATTGCATTTTGACTATAGTAGAAGAACTGCTCGCATACTTTTAACCGGTTTTGAGATCAATTGTGTTCAAAACTTTGTTCCTTGAAGCTTTCAAGCATAAGTTAATTCATGTCAAACAAAATATTTGCTGATGGTAAAAGTGGCTTCAAATGGAGAGGTCCTGAAGCTGGTAATTTCAGTAGATAGAATGTTGCAAAATTTAACTTGAATTTCAGGCTTTAGCCAGAGCCAAAAACTAATATCAAATCTGAATATAAGCCTGTTTTTTGGATGGACACTGCATTCTAAAGTGCTTGATGAGGATGAGCTAAATTTCATCCCATACATGTGTATTGAGGTGGAGAGAGAAGGGAAGCCAAGTTTAATTATGTACCTATCGTACAGTACAGTTCGACATTTTTAGATTTCACAGACGAGATGGAGCGAAATAAAAGTGTGATTCTTTTATTGATTTGAATTTGGATCAACATATGATAAACGAAGTAGAATTCATGTCTCTTTTACCTTATATAACAGGCTCTTCTGCTCAAAATTGTGGTGGTGTAAACAACAAAGAAGGTGTAACTAAATTAATTGTGAAAAAAAAAAACAGAAAAACTTTTCTAATGTGTATGCCTTGGACATGTTTGCAGAAGAAGATCACTCTGTCGGAACAAACTGGATGAAACTCTGTTCACAGGTGGAAGCAATTGCAAAAGCTTGGCTAAAAATCAAATGTTACAAGCTGATTATGCACGTATTGTCGTCCATCCACGCTCAGCAAGCGCCTTCATCACCTGGCTAGCAGCCTCTTTGGTGTCATTTAATGGTGGATAGCTCCAGCTCTCAGAAATCTGTAAAAACAACACATCAGCTGGCGTACAAAATTACATGTTTCTCATTGTTATTTCACAGAATGCTTATTGCATTCAAAATTTTATTCTTGATATATTCTGCAAAGAAGGCAGGGACAATTACTTGCAAGAGAAAAGTTGTCGTGGCTTTCTTTAATAAATCAGAAGGAAGAAACATTACATGCATCAAATAACTTACATCTATGTTACTCGGACTTGGATGTGAGTGTCGGATACCGATATGTGTCCGACACGGGTATATTCAATTTTTTCTAAGTTTTTCCATGTATTTGAAGTGTCATATCCCCATACCCATGTCCGAATATGTGTCGGACACGGGTGTCGAACACGGGTACTTCAAGAAAAATAAAGTGTTGGGGCAACATAGACTTACATCCTCTTTGCCAGTGAAAGGGCGAACCACTCCTCGTTCCCGCAGAGACTTTTGGAAGTCAGCAAACTTCCATGTACATCTCTCAGCTCCTATAACATAGACTGGTTTTCTGAAGCACAGCGCGGATTATAACAAGGATGCTTAGATTCAAGAAAATAATATAACCAGTTAATAATAGGAGGTTGCTTATGGTAGTCAAGACCTACCCAGTAGTGCAAGCCTCACTCAACATGCTTACAGAGTCAGCTGTGATAACAAAAGCATCGGCCCAAGCCAGATGTCCCATATGTGGATTAGGACCTAAACAACATAGCATCAATCCGTCGGTAAATAAACTTAGTTACCGCGAAAAGTTGGGGAAGAAAATCTCTCAAAAGACTGGAAACGGTTTACCTTCACCATCCCAAATGTAAACCTTTGGATTAGCACTAAACTCCTTCAATAAGATTTTTGTTACCTATCAGTACAGTTCCCAAGAAGAATCCGAGTACTCGTTAGAAAACCAAAGCATCTCTCATTGAGGAATTTGACAATAGAAACTTTCAAGTGTTTTACCCTATGTTACTCGGACTCGGCTGTAAGTGTCAGATACGGGTATGTGTCTGACACGGGTATGTTCAATTTTTTCTAAGTTTTTTCATTTATTTGGAGAGTCATATCCCCATACCCATGTCCATGCATCGGACACGGGTACTTCAAGAAAAATGAAGAGTCGGAGCAACATAGGTTTTACCTTCTCAGGAGTCCTTCTTGAGAAAGATATTCTGACGCTGCCACAACTCCAAAGAACATTCTGAAGCATAGCTGTTAACTGCTTTGCAAGATCCATGCCATATTGGCAGCTGCCTGCATAAAGCCTTTGATTTAGCATATAATAGTAAGACTAATAGATAAGGTTTTAAAAGGTGGAATGGTAGACATTTTACAGAAGATATAATTCATTCATTTTTTTATAGAATAATAAAAATTAAAATGCTCTTATGTAGTAAGAAAGCCCAATGACACTATCAAATTATTACTAAAAAAAAAATTCAGGTTTTGACGTCTGGATATTAGACCAAGTTCACTGATCAGATTCTTCCACCCATATCATTATCAAAAGTGACAAAATATGACTATAAATAAATATAATAAAAAAAAAGGGATTTAAACTGAGTTCAACAATGACAATAGAACATGATGCTAGTTGATATCTGTGAACGAGTTTAAATCCTTTTCTTATTTTATAATTGTCATTGGATACTTAAATAGTATGTTTTAAACTAACAACATTCCTACATATCCAAAGGATACTTTAATATGTTTCAAACTATAAGTATAATTAACTACAATAAAAAATACAAATTAGTAAGTACCAATTAACATAAAAAGACTGCAATATCCAACAAAAATTAGATCCTTAGAAAGATGATAAATCAAAATGATAACAAATTCCATGATGCACTAAATATTACTTGTTGGCCCTCCAATGTTGACAACAAGCAAGGGCTTTGCAAGCGGTGCCAGTTCATCATGCCAGACAGAAGCAGCACTTGTGAGGGCAGCAGAATCGGCCAGATGAAGAGCTCCCACAGTGAGAACCTGATATTTAGAAACCCAAACTGATGAGCTACATACCAACCAACAATCAATAACAAGAGCAGCTAAAATTTAATAGTCACCAAAGATTTTCCCAAGTCGAAATGCCTTCTGAGTGAGTATTTACAATTGAAATACATACCACATGTCTATCAGGAGGTTCGCGAGGAGTTATCCACCTCCGGAGAAACCAAGGAATTTGTTTCTGTGCATGAGGAGTCAATGGATAATAATCATGCTGAGGAGTAATCACTAAATCAAACCTATTCAGTCGTGACCGTGGATGTTGTACCTGAAAAATGTAATCAAAGAAAAAAAAATAGAACCACAAATTGCAGTATTTGCATTTGAAAAGGAAAAAGTTAACACAGTGATAATTATATAACAAATGTGGACAAATAGAGAAAGGATGGAACATGTAAATAACTGATAATTATGTAATAAATGTGGACAAACAGAGAAAGGCTGGAAAATGTAAAAAAACCAAATCATTACCACCGTAATGAATAAACAATAGCTGATAATTTCAAGCCATTTTCTAGGAATTTTTCTTATGAGAAATATGAAAGCCAATACATATCCAGAAAAGAAGTATAAAAAGGTTGAACATTCTGACCACCTTTTAAGTTTTAACCAACTGTGAAATCACTTAGGTCTATAAAGTATAAACAGTTGAATAACTTCACAGCGCAAACATACGAACGGCCTTGTACATCAAGCAACATATTGGAAACTCCAATGAAACATCACATTCAAATATAAACAAAGGAAAAAAAGAGAAGAAAAAAAAAAGTTCAACCTGAACAACAAAAACACTTTCTGTGGCTAACCGTTTAATGGAGCTCGCAACAGAAATTGTATCCCGACCAGATGCGACCACCAACAGAGGACCATCCCTGAAAGGGTAAAATAAAATAAGAACATGACATAATTTAATCAGAAGAGGAAGAACTGCCACTAGAAAGCTAAACCATATAGCTTCAACTTCAAGTGTCACCTTGTGCAACAAAAAGTAGTAGTATCAAAGAAATTCAAGTTAAAAGAATATACTTCTTAAATGTATCATGTGCCATCATAGCAATTTGTTTTGCATCAGCTTCTACAACATTGGACAAGCCTGCAGTACAGCCATTCTCATATGAATTTTAATTTTGGGGGGTAAAAACAAAAAATAGCCAAATCAATGACTTTTCAGCATAAAAGGGTGCCATCTTTAGTGCTACAATATGAAAACATATAATTTGAGAGCTCAAAGCATAGTTACCAGTTTTTTCAACTGAAAAAGGCACCACTTTATTCCATCTAGCTTCCATTTGAAACCGTGAATAGCTGCAAATTTGCCTTATAATATAATCCACTTTTTTATGAAGAGAAACTGGAAGCCAATGAAGCCACTTATTGATCCCTCCTCTTGGCCTTGTAACACGCTGCATAATAGTATAAAAAAAAAAAACCATAAATAATAACAATCCAAATTTCCCATTTCTTACATATAGCTTTGTTTAGCTGTATTTTAACATGAATTTGAATCTTGGGACATGTTAAAGAAACCAAAAACGAATTAAAAAAAAAAAAAAAACTTTGAAATGAAATAGTCAAAGAAGAGATATAAAGAGAAGCTTACATATAAAGAATGACGACCCGAGAGGCCTAAAGCCCGAACCAAACCGATGCATTGATTCTCAGCTCCCGAGAAGCCATTTCCAATCACAACAACCCGTTTTATAGCCCCATAAATCCCACCTTCGAACACCTCCGCCGTGCTCCTCCGTCCTATGGGCGGTTCAGGAAGCCTTATGGGTCTCATGAGCCGCCTCTGAAATGATCCAGTCACTTCGTACTTGAAGAAGATCTTTTCGTCTTTTCAAAGGAACAGCAAAAAGAGTCGAATTTTTTGGCACCTGAAAGTTAAAACATTTGTATTTTTGTTTGGAAATTGGAACATGAAGATTATTGAAGTTTGGAAGGGGCCCAAGTTGTAGAATGAAAAGGCCGTTATAAAACTATCTAGACCCGGCCCAAAATCTTATTATACCCCTTTAAAATTGCGTTCTCTTCGCTTTTTTTTTCTCTTTCCAACGTCCCTTCCACTGAAATCATTGTCTGTACAAGAACCCCTCTTTTTCTCTTTGAAAGATGTGGGCAAGTTCAGAGGGAGGTCCACCAGAGGTTACTCTAGAAACCTCCATGGGCTCTTTCCCTGTTGAGGTAAAACCCAACATTTTTTTTTTGACTGAGCTTGCTTCAGTATATATTGGTTTTATAATCATTAACTTAACCTGTTTTTGATTTTTTGTGTGTTTTTTTTACTGGGATTTTCAGCTATATTATAAGCATGCACCAAGAACTTGTAGGAACTTCATTGAACTTTCCAGGAGAGGTTATTATGACAATGTCAAATTCCATCGAATTATCAAGGTTACCTTTTTCTTTTTGTTCTTTTTAATTTTTCTCATTGGATTTTTGTTTAACTAGTTTTTTAAGTTGGATTTGTTTGTTATGGTGTAGGATTTTATAATTCAGGGTGGGGATCCAACAGGAACTGGAAAAGGTGGAGAATCTATTTACGGGTATTTTTTCTTCTTTCTTTTAACATGAGTTACTAAGATGCTTCGTCTTTTATTGGTTTCTGGACTTCTCATAATTGATATTGGAGAATACCCATGACTTTTTTGTTTTCTTATTATTTAATGTGATAAAATCTGATGTTTTTGTTATGGATTTCAACACTGGAAGTTACATTGTAAAAGTTTTATTAACATAGTTTTATATTGTTTTGGTATCTGTTTGCTTCATTTATTGGCAGTTTTGGTGGTGTTTTATTATAGAAAGAAGTGAAATTTCTATTTCTGATTTTAATTGCTGAATTTTGATTTTGTCATTGGTTTCAGTCCTGTATTTGATGATGAGATAAAGTCTGAGTTAAAGCATACTGGGGCTGGTATTTTATCTATGGCTAATGCTGGTCCGAATACAAATGGAAGTCAGTTCTTCATTACTTTATCACCAGCACCGTCTTTAGATGGTAATGATGTTATTCTTCATAGTTACAATAAGAATTATTTGGTCAATCTTTGGAGGGGATTGTTGAAATCTGTGGATTTCATAAGACCTACCTAGTAGCAATACTACTCTTTCTTTATAATATCGAGATCCTTTTTGTTATTAGCTGCTTAATGTTATGATGTCCGTTGTGAAATGCCATTGCCAACTGTAATGTTATGCTTTTACTTGTAGCTGATACCTTTGTTTAAAAAGCACATGACTGTTCGAAATTTATAAGTTTTGTTAATGTGAAAGCTAAAAGCTAAAAGCTATTAAAGTTCTAAGGTGATGGTCACCTATGTTACCCGGACTTGTGGGTATGTGTCCGATACGGGTATGCTTAATTTTGTCTAAGTTTTTTCATATATTTGGAGGATCATACTCCTGTATCCATGTCCGAATATGTGTCGGATACAAGTGTCGGACACGGATTACTTTAGAGAAAATGAAGAGTCGGGGTAACATAGATGGTCACTATTACTAGATAATTTATCTGCGATTCGAGTTGGAATTGTAGCAAGGTAAATTGGCACCCAACTTATTGGGAGCAGAGCCTCAAATTGTTTTAGAAATTATTGAGGTAATGGTTAGACTTCTGTGAAAATTTGTCCATGAACTGGGTTGGACTGGTGTTGAGGCCAATTAGTCCAACCTATTTGGGGCAGATTCTCATCCTGAACTAATTCTGAGGCTATTATTCTGCTTATCATTTATACCAGTAAAATTTTTAGAACTTGTTTAGAAAAGCAAAGGCAGTAGAAGTTAGTTGATTTTTTAGGGTTTTCCATTTTTTTTTATTTGCTTTGGATCAATAAGTTGTCTAACTATCCCTTTGAAAGGCCAAACCGATTACATAAATTGAGATGATTGGTAAGAATTTTCATCTGCTGAATGGTATTTACCTATCTGCATCCTTCTTCCTTTTGGTAATTTTTTAGGTTGTTTCACATAAGAAACATAAATCAGTGAGTTTGATGTGAGAAACATGAGCTCGATTCTCTCCCTTGCGCTGTGTGATCTTGTATTTGCACAATTTGATATCATGTAGTTTTCCTTGTTTAGCTAATAATGTCGTGGATTTTCCTCATGCGTAATGCTTTTGATTGACGGTTCTGTCTACAGGTAAACACACGATATTTGGAAGAGTATGTAGGGGAATGGAAATTATCAAGAGGCTTGGTAGTGTCCAAACTGACAGCAATGACAGGTAAGTTCTTCGCTCATATTTAATTTTTTGCTTATATTTGTTGCCTCAATTTAGAACAAATGGAATTGTTATCCCTGTGTTACCTTTCGGAACGTCATAAAATTTCCTTTCTTAATTATTGGAAAAGGGAATGTATAACTGGGTTCTGTCAACCACTTGAAAGCGTGATTTTGTAAAATTCATGAGTTCAAAGAATAATTTGCAAATTTACTTGAATTATTAATGGTAGTTTATTGTCAAAAAGCCATTTTAACTACTACAAAATGAACGTAATGAATGAATAACAACTGATATTAATAAGAGTGTGAGGAAATATAAAAGTTTAGCCACGTGAACCTCAAATGACCTCCCTAAAGATTTTGTTACTAGTTTGAGTTATTTTTCCTGTTTAATAAACAAGTTGTGTTTGGCTTGAGCGTTGCAAAAGGATTACCTAAATCTTATTATGCTTATATTCTGTTACCTGGACTCTTCATAATATTTATGTTCGACACCTATGTCCAACACATATTCCGACATGAGTACGGGATAAGATCCTTCAAATATATAGAAAAAATTGAGCATACCCGTATCTGACACTCACCCCGAGTCCGGGTAACATAGCTTATATTGCAACAGGTATCGCCACCCTTAGCCAAGGCAAGCCCCCAATCTCATTTGTCCAATTTCTTATTTTCAAATATGCTACGGTTCATACACTCAACTAATGACTAAACTTTATTATATTGGAAGTTGCTCCCAAGGACTTACAGCATTTAGATGAATTCATGTTTTACTGTTTTTCCCCGTTAATGCAGGCCCATTCACGATGTGAAGATATTACGGACTTCTGTCAAAGACTAGCACCAGAGCTGCTGCAATAATGCAAATTCTAGTGCTTAGGAATGCTTTTATTTTCCCTGACTATTTTGGAACTGGATCATTCATAAATGCATTAGAGTTAACTTTAGCTGAAAGTAGTAAAACAATGAAGAAGGAACTAAGGGGCATTTCTTTGGAGTTTCTAATTACATTTGTCTTATCTTCTATCAATTTTGCTGCCTGCTTTCTTCGTTTTCGAATGGCACTTCTGACTATGGACTTTTGCCCAGCAGCCAGCCTATATTATCATCTCATACAGAGGGGAGTTTGTGAATGCTGGGATTCCAAGCTTACCGCCGATCTTACTTTCTTATGATATAATATTCCCATTAAAACTGCCGAGTTGAAGAAAAAGCTATTCTTCATGCATTCCTCCTTCCTATTTGTATTATAAATGCTAGATATACTTGAGTTTCATAACAAGGCTCACCTAAATGGAAAGAACTTGATTACCATTAGCTTGATCACGTGAACAAATGTCGGATTTATTTTACCTCAAGACCCCAAACTATAGGAGGTAACCACATTCATGGCAACCCCCATTTTCTTAGATATGGTTCGCATCTTATTTAACTCCCAAGAGCCCAAAAACATATTGATGATGGCTATGGTCATCCTTTTCAAGGGATGAGTTCATGGGCATTCGATTGGTTTAATCGGTTCGATTTTAAATTTTCAAAAATCAATTAAACCAAATTAATCATTAAAACCAATCGAATCGATTTTGGTTCGATTGATTTTTTCGGTTTAGTTATTTGGATTATGGGTTGTTGAGTTTGATTAGTTTATTTTAAGTTGAATTGGATAATGTTAAATTGTTGATTTTGGATATAATTTATTTTTTTAATTAATTGTCGATTTGTTCAGTAGATTCGATTTGAAAAAAAAAACTCGCAAACCGATCGAATAAATCGACTAAACCGAATAAATCGAACAAACAGAATTAACCGAATTCGGTCATTTTTTTTGGTTAACGGAAAATTTGCACACCCCCATCCCTTTATCATAGCAAGGCAAGTGCAATATTATGGTTAGCAGCTAGAATATGCAGTGCTCATTACATTCCAAGCTAACAAACAAACCAGTTTCAGACATTATAGCCAAAATGAAAAGTACAACTTGAGGCTGCTGAATCATATAACTGCCTAATGATTAGGTTGTTCTCTTTCATCAAATTTTTGTGAGTTTATAGTATGGCATTAATACATATGAAACTATAATATAACACCACCTTCCAACAAGCCAATTAACAATGCCATTATCAAAACCACTAAAACACAAGCCATGCTAAAAGCAAAACAAAAACTGTCCTCATAATATACAAAACCAGGGCTAAAATTTATACAGAACCTCTACTTCAGGGGGAAAAAATGCAACCGATAATTCAGTATCTATATCAGTAGCTCATAGCATCATCTCTTCCCAATCCGCTATTCTTCTGAAAGGAGCATAGAAAAATCATATTTTACCAACTTCTGCCAGCAATTTTTCTCCCCAAAAAAAAAAAAAAATTGGAATACTATTGAAGGTAGTTTGGAGTTGCGACTATAGTTATCTACCACCCCCAATTCATGTGGATTACAGGAGGATTGTATGATCATAATAATTGTACCTTACAGGAGGATTGTCCCCCACGAAGGTACTGACTTCATTTCCAAGTATAAGAAACCACCAAAAACTTAGATGTCAGCTCAGCTTGCTCGAATTTGTAGTCGGGTTCGACTGACTCCCATTCTCTTCACAAGTAGTGAGATTCAGCAAAGGCAATGGAACCTGATTAACTCCATTAGATTTAACTGATCCAAGGGAGGTGTCTTCTGAAATTATGATCCTTTCTGGTTGGGATGTTTTGATAGTTAGCTCTTCAGGAACACCCTGCTTTTGTAGCATTTCCATATTCTGTAAAGATGGGACATCACCCTTACAGTACCTGCGCCACATGCTCCGATATGTTGCCTCCAAACCGCTGATAAAGTTCTGTCCATCACAGACAGGTGATTTAGACATAAGGTCTCGAAGACTCGTTCTCAGGTTCTGGAGAGCAGTGACGTCGGAGGCCAGTTGTAGTGCCAACTGGACATATTCATCTTCATTTTTGGCTGTCAGATGTCCTAACCCTACATTGCAAGTACCCAGAATGTTTCATCATTAAGCTAGCAGTATGAAAATCACAAAAGAATAAAAAAAAAACATCCTCAACCAAAATTAAGAGACAAGTCCTGACTGGGATGTTTTTAAATAATTTGAATGCTAGGTACATCAGAGGGAAAAAATAGAAGGAAAAATAATGAAAAGGCCGAAAGACATTAACAGAAGCCAGACAAAAACCACAAAAACAGATAATAGATATTAACAAGAAAAAGTGAAGCTCCTTACCAACTTTGCTTAGAAGACTGACACCAACATTGTGAGCATGTATCGAACCAGCCATGGTAACACATGGCACTCCCATGTATAGAGATTCACATGTCGTCGTTGTCCCAGCATATGGAAAAGTGTCCAAACTACATAAGATATGTTACAAAAGTTAGAACGTCTAAAAAGGATGTAATTAGAAACCGCTTAGACGAACAGAGAAATAAATTACTTCCTAAGTATATACACTAGAAAAACTCAACCAAAAGGACAGGTTAAACATAACACTTGGTAAACACTTGCTAGTGAGTAGTGACTCGTAACAATTGATGGGTCACACATCTAGAGTCCATACAAAACTCAAACTTTTAAGATAACAGCGAGAAGCATCCAAGTCTTTCTATCACTCAAAGGCCAAGATCTAAAACCATTTTCCTCGGGATCAGAGCTTGTTAATATCTTACCAGTACCGATTGTACTGGCCCGTAAATTCCAGATTTCAACAAACCAATTGTACAGGACTATTTCAGGTGTACCAGACAAAAAGAGTGTTTTTGTTCGCTATAGAATCATGTTTCCCAACAAATTAAGAAAACCCTAAATGGCTAAAGCAAAAAGCCCAGCCTAACGATTATCTTCGCTATTCACCTTTCTAAAGTCTAATAATGAAGTAGATAGCTTTACAACAAGTGACTTTCATGGTCTGAAACTAGGGAAGAGAGAAATCAAGATGACATGGAGATGAGTAAAATCTGAGAACAGCCGACAAAAAAAAAACTAAAGAAAATAAATGGATTAGTGATGCCGGAACAGGGGAAGATAGATAAGGAGAGAATAAGCTGATGTCTATATAATTGCCAATAACACGAAGAATGCAATTAGATTTTACCTGATGTCCATAAGAGAATAAGCGTGCATATGGTCATGATTAAGAAGAATTAGAGGAAGAAGATCAACCCGCAATGATTCTAAACCCAGCTGCTCTAGTGTTGTAAGAAATTTCTTCTTAACACTGTCACAACAAAATGGCTTGCATTTTACCACAAGACGGGAGTTTGGAACAGCACATAATATCCTTGCCCAAACTTGCAATACCTTGGGTGTTATCTGATAAAGGTTCCAATAATAAGTTAATGACGAATGCTATAACCAATTAGAAACATGTGGTTTAACTTTAGTTACAGTTACCAAACAATACCTTTGCCAGATTATTAAAGCTACCGAATGTAATGAAACCATTGGAAAGGGCAGGAGTTGGTGAAACAGGTCCAGCCTCTGGGGAAGGAGTATAACAAAGGAAGCATTCCGGTAGTCGAACTAACTCCTCAACATGCCTGCCATTGGGTAGGATTATTGTCTAAGTGGAAATCATTTTGCGTATCTCATCTAACACAATAATTCTAACCGAAAAATGTGGTCAGCTAAAGTAAAAAACAGGACTTACTTCTGCTTTGTACCAGGAGGATCTGCAAGTGAATCAGTTATTCGGTAATCAATGGTAGGCAAACCAGTAGTATTGGGATAGCCAATCCAAGTCACCTACAGTAAAAAAATGACAGAAATCAGAGAGACCTAGAAAATGCCTAGTCTACCATATCAAGCTTACCACAAAAGCAAAACCACCATGCATAAACCAAACACCCAAAAACCAACTCAAGTTCCGCTCTAAAAGATTTCTTCTATTATGAAAATTCTTTTAGTTCCATTGATGACGGAAGAATTTAAACAGGAACAGTTAAAAGAAAACGAAAATATGGTACCTTAAGCATACCTGAACAGGTGCTGGTCGACATGCCATTGTTCCCAATTTATTGTTGGCTGTATGACCAGTAAGCTCTACCAAGATGTCAATTTTATCATCTCTAACCATGCTTGCAACCTTCTTTTCATCAATACCATATATATCTCTCCATACCCCACCTTTTTTCATGACTTTTTCCCTAAATCTATTAGTTTTTGCATCAGCCTGCAAAATGATAAGAATGTGAGTTCATAAAGAAAGACATAGTCCGTCACAGAAACAAAGAAGATACTACCTTCACTAAGTTGTTTGTAATAGTAATACAATATCAAAAGTCGTACTTCCAGAATATTTTAGTAACTTATACACATATTACAGTTTTTTTTTATTTGGGACAGGTAACTGGATATTGAATACATCACAATGATTTTTTGAACAAACTCTTGGCATGATAAATATTGACGAGGACAACATAGTGACAAGAACAGAACTGCTTAGAGGATTACAGCTTTTGAAGACAATCACAAAGTTAAGAAAATATTTATAATGAAGTGAAGGGCTTTGGCGCAGCCATCACAACTGGCATTGGTTGTAATCATGGAGATTACTCTCGAAGGATGGTGAGAATAGATGCAAAAAAGGGAGTGATAATAATCCTAATGCATTCTCAATGCCAGATATGGTACTGAAATATCATTTAAGTTCGTCTTTGAGCTTCAAAAGGGAAGATATCAAATAAACATGCAAAGAAATACTCTGATATCTGTAGGATTATAGATGATGGAGACCGAAAAAATCACTAAGAATTCTCATAAATATAACTGAAGCATTCGTACCTTCACAACCGCTGAATAAACAACCACCTGGTAGTTCCCATAGTCATGATAAATAAGTGGGGCTTCAATGAAATAAGACACAGAATGAGTAAAATAATCTGGAGAAACATATCCAATCACAAGAGGTCGTTCTGGATCTTTTGGGTTGTCCCATGAATTGTATTGTGGATACAACCTCATAAATCGCCTTCCCCAGTCCCTGTTTTTGAGAAATCCAATTTAGAAAAGCCTCAAGGAAGCTAAGTTTAAGATTTGTCAAAGAAAATCTAAATTTCACCCAGTTTTAGGAAGATGACTTGTATGCATATATAAATTATTAAGCCAACAAATGTATAAATGGTCAAACAGCTCATAAAATCAAAACACGGGTCTGAGGGGGAAAGTAACAAGGGATTATCCAATTCTTTCTTTTGGCATATGTTTTACATAGCAGGGTATTGGAGACATCATCACTATACTTAATATCAAATTCTCAATGTAGCTACTGCTTTCATCATCCATTTCTTTCTAAAACTCTGGATCTTCCCAAAGTTTAAATTTCTGGATCTGTTTAGGCCTTTCAATGTGCATTTTACTTGTCAGGACAAAAATACAACAAGGAAATTAGAAAGAATGTTGGCATTATGGCTTAAAAGTATGCTTGTATGTTGCATGGGAAAGAACTACATCAGATAAAAGGCTTCAACAGTATAGTATCACATCACAAAGAAAAAGTGCATTTCTGAAACAAACAATTATGACAAAGAAGCCATTGCTCAAAGCAGGATTATGGAACGGCACGGCACGGCTGATAGAATATGTTTCAATATTTAACACTTCTGCACAATGAATTAGCTCATACCTATATAAAATGCATGAATAAATAAGAAATAAACTAACTAAAGATGATAACCCATTCATAGCAAGAAGAATATTTGTAGTGATGCAGCTAATAAAAAGACATGCAATTAGTTCATATGATTGTTCTTAGATGCTCCCACGAAGGCCACAAACTATAAGTTAGTAATGACAACTAAATATTAAAAATGATACTAACAAAAAATTGACATTAAATGCAAGTTATGGTGATAGGAGTTCATTTAAACCTGTGACCCTCAAAAAGCTTATCATCATCTCCTTCATTTATATAGTTCATTGCCAGCAGCCGATTCTGCAAACAGCATGAAATATTATACAAACAAAAGGAATCAATCAAAAAATGAGAGCCGAAACACCAGTATGGAACCAGTATAGGCATCCAGTCACAAAAACAGCAAAAATATCTAAGATGCACTAAAAAGTAACAAATATCAGAAATAGCATTTTCATTTTGAAAGCATGCATACTAAAAATTTCTTTCTCCGGTTTTTTTGTCCATTTATTTTATAGGGGACATAAATATAGTCAAATAGCCATGAAAGAACCAAAGATGCTCGAGGGTAACTAAACCTGCAAAGTATCATATCAAATAACATGCATGGCGTGGAAAAAAAGAGTTTAAGGTGAATAGACATTTCAAGTGACAGAACTTATCTTGCACTTAATTTTTTTCTCTTGTTCTTTTTGTTTTTAATTGCATGAATTTTATCTCTCAGCAAGCAATTACCATTTAAACTATATAAGATTCATGTAATGGTACCTGTCCTGCATTACGAGAATCAGGATCTATCTTAAGGCATTGCTCATAAGCTGTAATAGCCATGGATATATTGCCAGCATCTCTGTAAAGAACCCCTGAACATAGAGCGCATGGAGAATAAATTAAAAATTCATACGAAAAAATGAAATTATTTCCCAAAAGATTTGATGCTAAGATTGTGCATCTGTAAAAGGAAGCGATGGCATGTACAAGGTGTCCCAGTAGATTTTGAAACAACATAAGAAGCAAGAGAAAAACCTAAATTATTATATGCTTCTGCATATGTGGGATTGGCAATGATAGCTTTCTCGATCATGCTAGCAGCAGCATCCATTTTACCCTGCCAATAGTAAGCACATAGTCAATCACTGTTTGAGACATAGTCATGACTAATAGTTAGATCTATAATTCCACTCAAACCTGAACTGTGTAGACAACACCAAGGTTGTTCAACGATTGAGAGAAGTTTGGTTTGATTGACAAAGCCAACTGCAAGAAGATATTATTAATAATGAAGATCATGGAAGGCAATAGAGAATGAAGGCTTATAATGTTATATAAGCATCAAATATTGCCTGATAACACTCTACGGCTTTATCAAGGTTGTCTCTATCTTTGTATATTACTCCTAAATTGTTGCATGCCTCTGCGCAATGGGGGTTGAAGTGGAAAGCAAGTTCATAGAACACAACTGCCTGCACAAACAAAAATTGATAGTTAGATTGTTATCTGATAGCATTGCAGAAACTACCTAAAAAGTATGTATACAAAAAACCTTTACCATCAATGAAATAGAATTCCAGTTCCCAAAGAGTATTATGCAAATCCAAGAAAATACATCTTAAGTAATTACTTACCATATCAAACTTCAACATTTCACCATAAGCAACCCCAAGATTATACATAGCATCTGCATAGTGCCAATTATAATATAAGGCCTTCTTGTAATATGCCACACCTTGGTCAACGTCTCCCTCCAACTTAACCTGAACAGACATATCACTGAATGCAAAATCAGGGATAGAAAAACTGAGAAGTTACTTATTATAAAGAAAGCACAAAGTGACAAACTTCCACAAACAAGTCAATAAGAGTTGCCAATGATGCAAGAAAGTATTTTGATCTAATGCAAGTGTTAGTTAAAAAATGAAAGGAATATGATAAACAATCATAGATGCCAAAACCAATGCTATCGTGTCACGAGCAAATAGTAAGTTAGATAATTGTGTTCGCGATCATAGATGCATATACCATGATTAGAAGGGCACTATTCAAATATCTTTACCTACAGCCCTATGTTTTTCTTTTATAAGTTGTCTCCATGTATAGATTCACAGTTCAACTGCTTCTGGTCCTCAGGATGTCAAATAAGAAAGAAGTGACTGACGATAGTCTAGTTTGCTTGAAACAACAGAAATGCAAACATGTAACAGCGCATCCTCATTCTAAGCTCTAAGCAGTTTGATTGACTTCCACATGTATTTGATGCCTTGCTGGTCGGAAAGCTAAAACATGGTTTTACATTATTCTAATTAACAATATTCTACCAAAACCTATAATCCCCGGACACAAAAAGCTACTGCCTAGACACTTACACCACAAGTCAAAGACAGCAACCTACAAAAATCTAGACTACAGAGACACAACATATTGTCAAACTAAATCTTATCATGTTAAACACAAATATTCTGCAACCACCAAATGCCCACCTTGTTATTGTCCAAACCATAGATTATGATAAAATGAGCAAAAAAAATAATATCATACAACTTTCTTCTAGAAAATGCAATGGCCTCCTACAGAATTTATTTAGTCTTTTCCGAGAAAAGAGCCAAATTCTTTAATAGATGTCTGTACAAGAGTAGGACACAGGTGGACATAGCCACAGATTCCTCAAGTGTTTAACAGGCCAATATTCAGCAAAATAAGCACCTGTAAACTATAGGCTAAAGGTCATGAAATAAAATCAAACAAAACTAGGAAAGGAAATGAAAAAAATCAATGGGTGATGCTATTAAAATAACGAGGGGGAGAAAGCACCTTTGTTCCCAAATCTGTCAAGGCAATTGCCATGTTATTTTTGGCAATCTCAAAGTTAGGGGACACAGCTAGACACCTGGTAATAAAATAATCAAGCAATGAAAGCATCAGTAGAGATGGAGACACCACTCAAATAAACCAACTACATGTGAGGCCCAGCAGGCAACAAGGTTAAGCAACTAACTGCATACTACCTCTCATAACACGCAATGGCAGATTCCAAGTCACCACGGTTTTTATAAATGACACCCATATTGCAATATGCTTCAGCATACATAGGTCTCTCCAGCGCAGCCTTCTCATAGCAACTAAGGGCCGTGTCATATTGCATCATCTCAGAATAGATAACGCCAAGGTTATAGTATGCAGGCTGTATAAATGAGGTATAAGGATATAAATATACACTCAATGTAAAAAGGAAGACTATATAACAGCACAACTTGAGAAAATGGGAATTAGAAAGACCATGACTGCATGTACAAAATTTTAATTACTAAAACGATTACTAATGGAGGAATAGGAGAGAATGAGATTACAGCATAGTGCGGATCTATTTTAAGAGCTTCATAATACTTCTGAATTCCCTCCTGCGTATTGCTAGCAAGCTTTAAGCTGGTTCCCAGATCAGTTAGAACAATGGCTAGGCATTCTGCAGCTGGTTTGTATGAAGGGTCTGCTCTCAAAGCTTTTTGATATGACTGCACAAGTAAACGGGTGTACACTCAAATTGCAGAAACCCACAATGAACCACTAATCAATGAGCCAAACACAATTAATGGTTAAAATCTCATGAGCATACCTCAGCAGCATCTACCAGACGACCTTCATCTTTGTACAGTATACCACAGTGAGTGAAAGCACAAGCATTCTGAGGATCCAACCTGATGGCTTCTGCAAAGCTCTCAAAAGCAGGCCTTCCCATGTTCTGCATCTGCAGGCATATCCCTTTTCCAATGTGGGCTTCAACACACCCACTATCTTTCTCCAAGACACTATCATATAGGGCAAGAGCGTCAACAAACTTGTTCCTGGACCGAAGAATGTTAGCATAAGAAAGAGCATCTTTCCTTTCAAATGCCTTTTCTGATGGAGTCACATCAGCTGTTGACATACTTGGACCAGGAGAAGGCTGTGGTTCTTTTAAGAAACCATTTTCTGCAATAAGGTCCCTCTCTCTCCCATTTACATCTTTCTCAGTCCAGGCCATCTAGGTAGAACTATATTCTCACGTTTCTGTACAAATATAATCAAAGATGGAAAAATTATTAATCTTCAAAAGGTGACATCTTTTAGTTTCAAACTTCAAACAAGTGATATGATACTTCTCCTTTCATGCGATATAATATTATAATGCTTACTCTGAAGCTGATCAAACGAGTATAAGAAGAACAAGTCTTCAAATTTACAAGCAAGCTAATTTCAAACATGATTAAACAATAAATTATAATATAAATTTCTGAAATTTACAAGAGATAAGTGAGAGTCTCCTAAATTGATTACTTTAATCCAAAATATATTTTTATGGTTTCAAACACAATTGGAATGCTTTTCTCACCACATGATACCGTAAAGTCAATTCAGTAATGAACAACAAATAAAGTTTTAAAATTTTGATCCAGCAATTGACTACATGAGAACTATACACCATCAAGCCAAGTAATTTGACCAATTTAGCTGAAAATCTAAACCTTTTTCAGGTTCAACCAGAAATTATAGCACTTCTCGAACTGCATAAACAAATGCTAATCAAAAATTGATCAAACAATTAACAAAAATTGGAAATGAAAAGTAAGGTTTTGAAATTTATTTAGCAATGAGCCAAACCAAACTAAATCTCAACCAAGTGCTCCTCCAACTCAACAAAACAATACCCATTAAAGAAAAAATGGTTTGGCATCATTTTAATCACTTCAAAAACACAACCTGAACCCTAGGTAAAGGAAAATGATCCAAGTAGCCACTCCATTTTAGCAAACTGATCAAATCCCATAAAACCTTAGAACCTAATAAATAAACAAACAAACAATTCCACTTTAAAACCCAGAAAAGCTTGAAACTTTAATCAACCAAAAGAAAAAAGAATTAGGGTTTTCTGATAAAGAAAATTAACTTTATAAACCGAACAAGCAAAACCAAAGTAAAACAAAAAAAAAAAAAAAAGGTTAGGGATTAACACTTACTTCTGAAGCCAACCAAACTTTGCCCCCAAACTAACAAAGCATAGCTAATGCCAAAAACCACCCAAAAATAAAAGGTAAGGATGGGTGTATGATAAGAGAAAAATGGGTGTAGTTAAGAATACGACTGAGTTAGTCCAAGTTTAAGGAACAAAGAAAAACAAAGGGTAAGTTCTGGATTAAGAAAAGAGGGTGTTTTTTTTTGGTGTAATGAAAAGAAGAAAAATGGGAGCTTTGAAGGTGGGCACCCTCTGGTTTCTCAGACAGAGAAGTGGGTTGGTTGTGGTGGCTGGGATTGGGGGTGTTCGATGTCTCCCAGATAGAGAGAGAGAGAGAGAGAGCGAGAGCCCCTGGTGTTGTCTGTTCGTTAATTACAACATTTTTGGGCCATAATATTAATAAGGACATGGGACTTTGTTTCTTAGCCCTTGCTTTTCGCTTTATACTTCCATCTTTGACCACTACACTTCAACAATGGTTCATGGCTGCTGCTCTATTCACTTTGGGGGTTTCCAAGTTTTATGGGTCACTGTCGGTTTGGGATTTTGTGAAAATTTCTGTGTTTTGCTTTTTATTTTTTTCCATAAGGACAGAACGGATTAATGGAAACATAAACATAGCATAATTATAAACTTTTAACTTTTTAACTAAAGTTATGAAAAAAAACAAATCAATTGAATTTAACTCAAGTAATAAAAACTATATTATGACACACGTACTTTCTGGGTGAATGAAAAATAAATTTAAAAATATGAAGAAGAAAAAAAGTAGTTAAATAAAGTATTATTTTTTTCAAACGATAAAAAGTAAGTAAAGTTGCTTTTTTTCAAAGAAACTTAATTATTAACATAACCCAATTAATATATATTATTTTATTTTAAATTTTGGTTTTTAAGTTAAATCTTCAATTGAATTTGGGTCAGCAACTCATTCAAAGTTTTATAATAAATATAGATAAGACAAAAATTGATTAAAAAATTAGTGCCAAGGCTGCTAATACTTTAGCTTTGGGCAATGGACGAGTACTTTAAAGATAAAGGCTTCTTGTTGTTTACTTGCATGTGAGATACTGAGATTATGTTGGAAAATAATGATCAGTTCTAATTCTAAAGATTTGATGGCTACCCAATTTCATGCTTACATAATGTCAAACTTTTTAACATTGCTTGCATCACTTTGTTTAAAAAAGAGAAGATCCACCATTTCTCAAAAA
Source organism: Fremontodendron californicum (assembly GCA_030761205.1). Taxonomy (NCBI): domain Eukaryota; kingdom Viridiplantae; phylum Streptophyta; class Magnoliopsida; order Malvales; family Malvaceae; genus Fremontodendron; species Fremontodendron californicum. The sequence goes on from JAULJL010000005.1 coordinate 34,810,609, forward strand.
TTTGTTGTACTTAGTTGTTTAATATGATAATTATAATTAACCTATTAATTATGATTATGATTAAATTAAAAATAGATTTAACGATATAATAAAGAAATCAGGTAGCTGCTAAATCAATGATTTATTCATGAAAACACTATGTGTAGTATGTTATATCATATTATTATGCTATGGATAATCAAGAATTCTAAAAGTACTTTTTTTTGGTAAAAATTCTAAATTATTTACTACAAATATGATGGATTTCATTTTTCACAAAAGGGTTGGGCTATTGTTCAAAGGAAATCCAGGAATAGCCCACAGTAAATCAGCTTCAAATTGCAAAGAGCTGATAGAAATTAAGTTGGATTTTACTATTGGGTTCTGGCCTATTAAGTAACTTAGAACAGGGTCGGTCCAAACTTTCAAAAGATTTTTACTAATCTTGGAGAGTATTAAGGTAAGAATTTCGTATTGTAATTATGTAATTATATCGTAATCTCTAACATCTTTAATTACAATTATTGCATTTATTATATTAATATCCTCAAACTCAATGTGATATTATAAATGCCAACTTAAATTTGTTAATTAATTCTTAAAAAAGATTAGAAAAATGCATCTTGGTAAAATATATCAACGGTTTGATTTAAAAAAGTAACGTAAGTCAGATGAATAGTCCTTGAGTAACATGATGACGTACAAAATAATAATCAACGTGCGCTCATAAAACATATAATTATGAGCAATTTGAATGATACTGTAATTATCAGAGTGAAGTTTGGTGAACGAATATTGTGTGATACTCGTATCTTCTAGTAATCAATGGAGTCAAAGCAACTCTGAAGTTGCATTTGTAAGAGTATGATATTATGATTCAGCTAGATCGGGCAATTACAATTTGTTTCTTGTTTTACCAAGAAATGAGAAAATATCTATAAAAAAAATAATAACCATGGGTGGAACGACGATATGTAAGATCTCCTACTTAGTAATCAGCATTAGAATACACAGATAGAATTAAAGAAAAGTGCACATAAAAATGAAGTTCATAAAATAATTTACTTTTGATATAACGGAAAAATAAAAATAAAAAACTAAAAAATAAATTAAGCGAGGAACAACCTTAAATTAACTAACTAAATGAATAGCATAAGCAATATCAAGTCAAGTTACCATAAAATAGATCAAAATCCAACAAGTTGACGATAAAAAAAAAAAAAAAGTAAGATTAATGGATATAGTACCATCCATCAGAGAATTTGTGCTTAACCTAACCAGTAACCACTCTCATTGAACCTAACTCCTCTTCAGTTGGAAACCAAAGTGTCGATGTATCTACCTATATTGGTTTTTATTAAAACAAATTAAGTATTAATTCAAGGATCTATAGAAAAACTAGGAATAAGAAGCCAACCCATTAACGGTAAGACCTTGGAATATTTCTTCAACCATAGTCTATAATTTTTATATATATATATATATATATATATTTTTATACCAAATACAAGTAAATGAATTGGAAATTGGAGCCCTTGGAATGGCGGATATAATAAACACGTGCAAGTGACTAAAACGGGAAAACCCACCAATATATCCAACTGGTTCGCTCGTGAAAGATTTGACCATTAGCTTCACCTTCCCTTCTTTCATTTGAATTTCGCTCCCATTCTCTCCTTTTAAAGTATTAAAACTTCACACACTGCTAAAATATCCCAACAATCTCTTCCATCTCTGAAAGTTTTTAACCCTCATTTTCTCTCTTTTTATATCTGCATCATATGAGCTATATGTATGCATGCATGCATGCATGTTTTCTACTATTGGAGAGGAAGAAATTATATCAAGGAAGATCGTATCCCAATTCCCCTAACTCCCTTTTTAGCAATGTAAGTCTATTTCTCTCTTAATAATTTCTGTCTCATTGGAAAAAAAAGAAAGAAAAGAATTGAAAGAAATTAAGCAAAGTTTTTATTTATTTTTCTGTTCTAATTTTCTACAATATTGTACTTTTTTAGTAGATCTTAATTTAGAAGCTGGTTAGGAGCAAAGATATTTGAAGAACAAGTAGAATAATATCAATTTTACATAATTGCTATAAACCTTAAAAAAATTTATAGGAAAAACTTGTTAAAAAAGCAAGTTGGATAAATTATTTTCTTAAAAAGATAAAAAAGAAATTAAGTTATATCTACTTGTAAATTGTAATGTTGGCTAATATCTTTTTAATTTTCCCCTTTCTTTTTGCCTACAAAGGCTTTCAGCTTTTCTTACAAGTTATTATAAAGTGCAGTAGCAAATTAATAGAACAACTTCACAAAGTTATACTTTCAATAAAGGTTAGAACTTAATAAGAAATATTTATTTTCTTACTTCAAAATAAAAAACTTATGCTCCCTATATCACTAGATTTTGGAAGTTTCTAATCTTTTGATTATTTTCTAATCTTAAGCACTTTTATAGTATTAGTATTATTTTATTAAGATTTTTTTTTTGAGTGGGGTTCACTAAAACTTACTACTATGAAAGACCCAAACTATAAGGGAGTCAAGGTATTCACAAAACTTTTAAAATATTATTTTTAGAGTAAATAGCACAAGCAATTAATCTATCATTTTATTCTTAAATTTTAAAATATAATTGATCCTTCTGTTAGCCTTTTTGTTAATTCTGCCATTAGTTTGTCAACTAGTAACATATGTCATCAACTAGTTGTTAACACATTTTTTTTATAAATAAATAATAATTTATTAGTATTATTTATTAAGAATTTTTTTTTAAGTGGGGTTCACTAAACTTACTACTATAAAAGACCCAAGCTACTAATTGAGTCAAAGGTATTCACAAAACTTTAAAAAAAAAATTTTTTTACAAGTAGCCTCACTCGATAAATCTGATCTAGAGACTTTCTCATAGGTCAAGTCTCTCATTTAATTTTAGCTAGGCGGTCCAATGCTTTTCATTTGTGCAATTTCACTTCTTGAAATAATCATTATAGTTTTCTAGCTAATCTAACCCTAAAATTAGCTTGCTTGTCTAGCTCGAACGTTTCAAGAATTTTATTTTTCTTTGATAAATTAGATCACTAAATTATAACTAAATCATTTTCTTTATGATCAAAATTTAAGATGTATATATGATTGACATAAAATTTTAATACGTTTAGATAATCTATATCAATTTGGAACAATATAATTATTGATGCTTTTTTGAAAATGGAACTGACCGGACTTTGAGATTTTGTCAAATAGAAATTAAATAACAGAAGAGAAGATACAAAAATTTTCTGTTTATTGAAATGCATATTAATTTAAATATCGAAATGCGTTTTGAAAATCAAACTCCGACAACCTTTTAATTTTTTTTTTGCTTGAACTTCAGTTCTCATCTGATAACTTCAAGAGCCTCATAAGCTCTATCAACTAAAGGACATCAACAATAATTAATAGTCATATAATAGCTAGAGATAAATATGGGTTACATATTTGTAATAAAAAAACAAGAAGTTAGATAGTCAAACAATGTGAAATTAGTAAAGCAATTCACCTACAAGATCTCACTATTTTGGGGCATATTTGGGCCAAAAAAGAAGCTACCAATACAATTTAACTTGTGAATATATATTCTGTTGATGTTATGCAGTGATTAATGAAAGACTAATTAATTTCTTATTATTCAGTAACTAAACCATGCAAAGCCCCACAGAGAAAAAAGCAGGCGTCTACACTTACAAAGGTCAATGGCCAATTTACTCCGTCGCTTGGTCCGTCCGCAACGACAAAAGATCACGCCTTGCCATCGGCAGTTTTCTCGAAGACTACAGCAACAAGGTCGAACTTGTTCAGTTCAACCTCGACACATCCGATTTCACCACCGACAGCCGCCTAATTTTCGACCACCCTTACGCTCCCACGAATCTGATGTTCTTCCCTTCCGAGGACACCTCAAATCCCGACATGATTGCCACGTCCGGGGATTACCTTCGTCTTTGGGAAATCCATGATGATCGCATCGAGCTCAAGGCCTTGTTTAACGGCAACAAGAGTAGCGAATTCAATTCCGCCATAACTTCCTTCGATTGGGCTGATTTCGACACTCGCCGCGTCGCTACCTCCAGCGTTGATACTACTTGTACCGTTTGGGACATAGAGAAGGAAGCTGTAAACACCCAATTAGTCGCACACGACAAGGAAGTGTTGGATATTTCTTGGGGCGGATTCAACGTGTTTGCTTCAGTGTCCGGAGATGGTTCGATAAGAGTCTTTGACTTACGTGACAAAGAAAGATCGACAATAATTTATGAAAACCCAGTTCCCGAAACTCCCTTGCTGAGACTAGAATGGAACAAGGCTGACCCCAGGTTCATGGCCACAGTAGGAATGGACAGTAATAAAATTGTAATAGTCGACATTAGGTTTCCAACTACGCCATTGATGGAATTATGTAGGCATAAAGGGAGTGTGAATGCCATTTCATGGGCTCCATTCAATGGAAAGCAGCTGTGCTCGGGTGGGGATGATTCAAGGGCTCTAATATGGGAGGTTGTGGGCTCAAATTTTCGATCGGAAAATGGAGTTGCAGATATGGAACCAGAGATGTGGTATGGATCAGCAGCTGAGATTAATCATGCTAGGTGGTCTCCAGTTGAGTTGGATTGGATTGCTATTGTTTTTCTGAATAAATTGCAGCTCTTGAAGGTTTAAGGAAATTTCTGACTTAGCATATTTTAAGTAAAGTAGCTAGTCAAAGCCAGGTTAGGAGTCTTATATATGGAACTTGACTTGAATTATTATGATAAAAAAAGGAGATTAGATTATAATTAATTAAGGATATGGATGCTATTTTTGAATTGATTTTTCCCTTATTGTTTAGCTTAAGCCTTAAGCTCCCAGCTACTTTTTTTTATTATTATTATTATTAATCATGATTATTTTCTACCACAAAAAAGCCAAAAAGAAGGCCAATGCAAAGTAGTAGATGGAGTTTAGATGTTCTTATTAAAGAAAGATAATTTCAATTAGGTGAACTTCATTCTCATTTTTTTTTTTTTTTTCAAAATATGTATTTCCTTTCTCTTACCAAACATAGTGTAAAAAAATACGAGAGAAAAGAATTTAAATCTTGAATTTCATTGTTTTATAAAAAGGATAAGGATCTAATTAATTGGTGCCTGATGTCTATATGTACTGATTAAAAATTATTTAATTATTATTTTAATTTTTTTTATTTAATATATTATTTTATTAAATTTTTAAAAATTAATTCATTAGTTATATATATTTTTTTAATTATCACCTTAACCAGTGATACTAATTGGTATATGATCCAATTAAATGATTTTTATCATATTATATAAGTCCTAAGATTTAAGATTAAATTTATCACTGCACTGAGTATGTGTCAATATTAAATTTTTGTAACTTTATTTATTAAATTTTATGAATTTATCGTTGTATTTTTAATTTTATTGATTTTATATAAAATAATAAAATTGATAAAAATTACTATTTACATTGATAAAATATTTTATGCAATATTTCAATTCCGTTTTTTATACAAAAAATAATAAAATCTACCATTTGCATTGACATAATTTTCATGAAATGTTTCAATTCTATAATTTTTATTCAGAAATCAACAAAAATTCAATAAATTATAACGAAATTCAATAAAATTGAAGCATATATACATATGTTCAAGGATCCATTTAAATCCAAAAACCAGCTCGATATTTAGAAGGGTTTGAAAAAAATATTAAACACCAGTTAAACGAGTTTGAGCAAAAAAGTGAGGTTCGTTTAAAAAACTGACCAGGCCTTAATTCTAATATTCAAGAACCGAGCTCAACCCGACCTAATCCGATAATTATATAATTATATTATATTATTTATATAATTATATATAATTATATAAAATATATATAATATTATTGTGTAAACAATAAAAAAAAATATGTTGAGTTATTTATGCTTTAAAATTTTAACAAAAGAAAATACAAAAATACTTAAGATGAAATAAAAATCATGTTTTTATTTCTATTAGTTATATGAACGAGTCTCGACAAAATTTAAAATTCGAATTATCAAATTAAATTGGACTTAGACAAATATAAAATATCGATATCATATTTATACCTTATCCAAACTCAACTCGACTCCATCCACGTAAAACTCTAAATATAGTGACAAATATAAGATTGAGTTATAATATAGGGATACATTTTTCATCTTAGTCTCACAAACCATACAGTCACTAATATCAAATAAAATGAAAAGAAATTATCACAAAAATCTTTGTTCTATTATTTTTTGCTAAATAAGTGAGAAGTGGGTACCACTACTTTTTCTTTTCCGGAAAAAAAAAAAATGGGTATAGAAACAAATAAGGATAATTCTAATTGTAGCCTTGAAGGTGAGTTAAAAAAAAAAAAAAAAAAAGGTAAATTTGAAAAATATATCATTTTCAATATAATAATTATTAAATGATATAATAAGGAAGAATTATTTAAAAAAATAAGAAAAAGTTTGTTTTTTAATTATCTTGATAAAAAAATTATTCTCTCTTTCTTTTTTTATTTTTTATTTATTTTTTAATTAAAAAATAATTTTTTCTAAAAATAAAAATTTTAATTTTCAAACATTTTTTTTTAAATTTTTTATTTTTTAATTAAAAAAATTAAAAAAATAATAAATAATACAAATAATATTTTTAAAATTAAGTTTTTTTTTTTAAATTTTAAAAAATAATTATTTAAATATTTTATTTTTAATTAAATTTTTTAAAAAATAATTATTATTTAATGGAAGAAGAAAAGAAAATGAAAATTTTTCATTATCTTTTCTAACTATTTTTAATTTTTCTTTTTAAAATAATAATTATTAAATTATTTAACAATTATTCAGTTATTGAGGACATATTTTTTATATTAAAAAAAAACCGTTAACTCGACTTATGTTATTTAGAAATTAATTGTTTCAAAAATAAAATACACCCAAAAGAAAAGAAAAGGGAACGGTGGCATTAGGGATTTACGAGGTTTACTGGCGGTAAAATCCCCAAATAAAATGGAACCCTTTTTTTGTGTGGGTATAGTGTGTTTGCTTTCTTTTTAATCTTCACTTTCTCAATTTCGGTGAGCGAAATTTCGATCGACAGCGACTCCAACTTTCCCTACTGCAAAAAATGGCGATGACTATTGAAGGTAATAATCTCTTATTTCTATGTTCTTTCTTTCTTTTTTTCCCTCTTCGATTTGCCCTTCCCATTCTTTTCAACTAACTGTAAAATTTAACGTTAAAAAGTTGGTATTTTTTCTAAAATAATTTTGAAGGATGCTTTGAGTTTGACTATGATTTGTAATTAAATAGGGTAATGAAATGAACTTAAATTGTTGGGCCAAGATCTTTCTTTATGGAGGAGGTCTTTGGGTTTTTTGTGATCAATTTTTTTGCAAATTTATTTAATATTTTATTTGACATTATTTTAGGACTAATTTAATTTTCTTTTGTTTTCTGGTGCATTTTCTGTTTTGGGCTTGTTGGATGAATCTTGTTAATTGCAGTGTAAGTTGTAATCTTTGTTGGTAATTCTCAATTTTAATGAAGTTATAAGCAAAGTTAAATTTACTTATTTACTTATTTTTGAATATGCAGGCTTGCTGGGCTTGCTTTTATGTTTTCAGCTAGTATACTGTTACAAATTCTGGTATGTTTTTCTAATCTGATTCAACTGTAAGCCTATAGTCGGCAGTGACTGTATTCATGTAATATTATCTAGATAATATTTTTATGTGTATTTTACGGTTTGGTATTTAGAATGAATTGGCATCAGTAATCTACTGAGTTCTTGTTTTACATTTTTCCTTGTGATAGAAGCAGTGCTAGTGTTCAAATATGTAGTTAGTAATATGCTTTTGTCGGTCATGGTCTTTAAGTCTAAGCAGTTCTGATTCACAGAACTTAAACCCACTTCAAGTCGTGGTATTATGTCATTCAGATTGATCTGAGATGATGTTCACCCATATCCTGTTAGCGTGTTACTGTACTTGATATCTTGAGAAGAGGGAATGTGAATTCTCATTCATCCAAGAGACTTCATATGCTAGTATTTAGGAGTGGCAATGTCTTGTTCTTGAAAGGATCTCTGGTTTTTTCAAAAAGAAAATATTTTTAAGGTTGAAATGGAGTGAATTGGATGAAAATGTGGGGAAAAGAAACAACTTTGTTGGATCATGTTGTAATTGTCAAGCAAATTGAAGTTCAATGGTCTTACACTTGCTTTGGTATACTTATTTAGTTATCATCCAGGAAGCTTATTTACTTACACCATCCTGTCTTGAAGGGAAGCTAAGGTGATTTGGTTCTGAATGTCTTTAGTGATGCTATGGACTATTTAAGTGAAATCAATCTCCTGAATTTTTTGGAGGCATGTAATATCATGCTGTGTTTTGTGCCTGGATGGATTTTATGGACCTTGTGGCGTTCTCCCAATAGAAACTGCTTGTTTTTACCTGATGAAAAATGGGGCTTATTGTTGAAACCATGCTACCTGTCTTTGGAGCTGCATATAGCAATTTAATCCCCAAAAGTGTCTGATGTATCAAAATGGTACTGCACATGCTTAGACTATAACTGAACTTTCTCATAGTTAAAAGTACATTGACGAAAAAGAGATGGCATGGTCACCTAGGAATTTAGAGTCATACTGGCTAATATGCCTTTGGGATGTTTAGAGAGGTTCATGTTTCTAATTATCGTTGCCAATTATTATTTTTTATTGAATGTACCCCTACTTTTTAAAGAAAAAATCCAGTCGACATATTGAAGTTGTCATCAGTTTTAGAATTGCAATAGGAAGCTCCTTTAACAATTGAAGTAATGTTTGTTATACTGTAAAACATACAGTATATTTATCTTTTTTACCTTGTTTTGGAAGGACTTTGAGTGCATCTCTACGTTGTGTTTGTTTAGTGTAACAATATAAGGTTTTAACATGCTAAAAGCCTAAATTTCTTCAAGATGAGCTTGTTTATATTTAAGGTCATTATGCTCCTTGGACTTGATGTCCTTGAGGTCATTGAAGTGACTAATACTTTATTTAAGTGGCACTCCTACCGTCCTTCTCTTAATTGCTGTTATAGGGTTGATTTGCTTTCTGGTACCTCTACCAGTTGAGCCTTAGGCTGGAAAAAAGGAAAACAAACATTTTCATGGAGGGGTTTTTAGTTGGGGGAGGCAGGTTTTTCTTCCCCTGTTTGAAAGATTTGTTATATTAATCTGAAATTCTAATTTTCTGCATTAAAATGAATCTAGGATCAAAGAAATTACTGGTTGTATTCATTTTCATCCATCCATTGACTGATGCAACTTTTTAAGATCTTAAAGTACTTTTGGTTTCTTCTTAGGCTTGTTTCTGGATTCACACTAGCAAATTCACTCAAATTTCGAGTACATCAGCTCCCAATAATACATTGACTAATATTATAGTATTTTTTTTGTTAATTCTTGTCTCAAATAATACATTGACTAATATTACAGTAATTTTTTGTTAATTCTTGTCTCAGGCTTGTGCATTATACAACAACTGGTGGCCGATGCTTTCAGGTGAGACAGGCTATGACAAGTTGGTCATGCTACTTATACATTGATTGCATTTAAATGATTGATAATGTGAATCTACTGCTATTCACAGCTCTCATGTATGTCCTGGTGCCAATGCCTTGTTTATTCTTTGGAGGTGGGTCAACTCAGTTTCTAACCAGCCGAGATGGTGGGGGGTGAGTACATTATAGATCTAAGCTTTTAAAAACTCTTTCTTATATTCAGCCTAATGTGTTTGATTAGCATAACCATTTCTTAATTAAAGTCACTGGTTGCATTGGGAATATGTTGTCTGGACTCTTGCTAAAATTTATGTTGCTCCGATTCTTCATTTTTCTTGAAGTATCTATGTCCGACACCCGTGTCCGACCCATATCCAGATATGGATATAATCCTCCAAGAACCCTCCAAATACATGGAAATCTTGGAAAAAATTGAACATACCCGTGTCGAACACATACTCATATCCGACACTCACACCCGAATCCAAGTAACATAGGATAAAATAGTTCCTGCATTTGTCACCCTGTTTTCTTGTTCACCATTTCTGTTGAGCTTTCCTGCAGAAATTAGCAGGAAGTTCAATGTGTGTGTATGTGTGTGTGTACGAGAGAGAGAGAGAGAGAGAGAGAGAGAGAGAGAGAGAGAGAGAGAGAGAGAGAGAGAGAGAGAGAGAGAGAGAGAGAGGGAGGGGGAGGGGAAAATCCCAATGTATATCTTTTACTTTGTTTCATGCATCAATATTTTAAATTTTTTTTTTGTTGATTTTGATTGCAGTTGGATAGATGCTGCTAAATTTCTTACAGGGGCATCTGCTGTGGGAAGCTTTGCAATTCCCATTATTCTTAGGCATGCTCATATGATTTCGACCGGTGCAATGTTCATTGAATTCACATCGTTCGTCATATTTGTCTGCACCGTCTTGTGTTTTCACCGTGCTAGCCTTGAAGATGACTGGTAATAAATACCGGCCGGAAGTTTTCATGTAACTTACATATATTGCTCGGCGGGATCTCTGATGTTTGATTATTAGTTCTGAAATGTATGGTCCATTTGCGAGGGAAAAGAAACAGAAAATTTCCCATTTGTATATCTGTCTTATTGTATATCTTTGACAAAAAAAAGTTGGTTTACCTTTCTGCTGACTTTGTTTGCTTCAAGTGTTACTTTCATGATGTACGCAGGGATACTTGTCACTTGTATGATATGCCTTCTTAATTTTAACTACAGAACAATTGAAGCTCAATTATTTAGGCCTCGATTAGCAATTTTTTTTTTTTTTTTTTTACAGTTTTTGAGGTCAAAAGTTATTTTTTACCGTAAATATAATGTTAAATAAATAAATAAAAAATTGATTTCTGTTACTGAAATCATGGTTTGAAAAGTCAAATCAAAAAATAAAAAATATAGTTTTTGAGCTTCGAAAGCTGGTTTTTGAATAAAATGATTTTATTTTCACATTTTTACACTTTTATTATTTTAAATATATATTTTTGATATTTTAATTTTTTATAATATTTTTTTCAGTAATGTTAAACATTTAAAAAAATTTAAATCATATTTTTTTATCATATTTTTTAAATACGTTTTTTCAACTTAAATTTTTTTCAACATCAATACTAAACTAGTTCTTATTTTGCCAAACAAATACCTATTACAAAGACAAGCGCCCGAGTTGCCCAAGCTTTTGACCGCCAACTGGATTTCAGACAGTACAAGCATCAATTAGGACTAGTTTAACATGGCTCATGGAAAAAAAATTAGATTAGAAAAAACTTAGATTGAAAAAATATGATTTAAGAATTTTTAAATGTTTGGTATTGTTGTAAAAAAATATATGAAGAATTAAAATATATAAAAAAATATTTAAAATGATAAAAGTTTTGAGATATGAGCATAATAAAATTATTTTATCAAAAAGCTAATTTTCAAACCGTAAAAATTTTATTTTTTTTATTTTTTAGTTTGAATTACCAAACTATGATTTTAATCGTAAAAATTTAAATTGTTTACTCATTTAATATTACGTTTATGATAAAACGTAATTTTTAATCTTAAAAGCTATGCCAATGTTAGACGAGACCTTAGTGTCATTACTCCTCAATAGTCACGCTGGCTTAGGAAAGTTGTTTATTCTGCCGATAGGCCATTTAGTGGAGGGATTCATACTTCAGAGTAGGGTGAGCAAAATCCGACTCGATTCGAAAAAATCAAAAAAAATATTAAATTTCAAATCAAATAGTTCGAGTTATTCGAGTTTTCGGATCGATTCGACTAAATAATTCGAGTTATATAGTTTAGCTCGGATTTGATTTGTGAAACTCGAATAAACCGAAAATCTGAATAATATAAGACTATACGACGTCGTTTTGGAGGTTGGGTTTTAAGTTAACACAAACAGCTTATCTGACGCTCCCCAGCAAAACTTCAAACATTTGGTCATTTTCCTTTTCCTCTTTTTAGAACCCTAACCTCACTATCAACCATTGAAGAAAGGCAATCTTTTGGCCCCAACCTTCTTAGTTCTTACTAGTTGTTTCAATTTTCAAATTTTTAGAACCCTAACCCATGACGAGTTAAGGATTTGTCGGGCATATAGACAATTTGATTGTTGCTTTTTTAAGACTTGCTTTAAGTTTTCCAAGTATGAAAATCATTGAAAGAATTGAAAGTTATTTAATTTTCTTTAGGCCATGGATCCTAAATTTTCGCATGTTTCCCAGCATTCTTTCACTCTTTGTTTTATGAGCTATTAAAATTTGTCTAAGATTTCAGTTTTATGGGCTTACCTTGATCGATTCATGTCTATTGTTTCTCTTTTGCATTAACACCACACCCTTTCAATCCTTTGAAACCCCTGGAAACCTCTGTAGTTGCTTAATTTGTATCTTTGACTTGTCATGCAAAGGACATTAAACAAGGGAGAGAGGCAGATGATAAGGATGAATGTTGTGATATCTCAGGATCGTTGCAAGGATAGTGGTTTAATAACTGGTAAAGAAGGGGAAAGGAATTACAATCTCGAGAATTTACCAGTAAATTATTTTTTGGTCTTTTTTTCTCAATCTCTTATATATTGATGAAGTGGTCAAGACTAAGAACCAGGGTTCAAAGTCGATTCTGCTAGCATTCTTTCATTGTCTGTCAAGCACCAGCACAATTTATATTTACATTCACTACTCGAATGCCATATATTTTGACAGTAAGCTTCTTTATTTGCAAACTGTAACCGTAAGACTAAGATTTATATATCTAGTCAAATCTTAAGAATTCATCTTATCCCTTATTCTATATTAGCAATTTAATTATCATTTTTTCTGGTTGAATCAGAATTATAATCTTATTTTATTAAGATAGTATAGTCTTATAGTAATTTTAGTGTCATTTGCTTTAGCTTTACCTTTTCTCTCTTGATCTTACAGGCATTGTGATTTTGTTGATAGATTGTTGCCAGCATCATTCTCAATTTGACATTAAAATGGCTTATAATTATAGATGAATACAACCGCAAAAATGAATAATTTTTAGCTAATTTATTTTAACTCGAATAAATTTATTCGACTCGACTCTATTCGAATTTTTTTAACTCGATTCGATTTGTTAAAATTTCAAATTAAGTTTGGTTGACAAAATATGACTCGTCAACTCGATTAATCCGAATTTTTTTCACTCGATTCGACTCGATCGAATACTCACCCCTACTTGAGAGCCCTTCAGAGAAAGAAGAGGTGGAAATAAGATGAGAGTCATAATAGCTATCTCTTCAATGAAGTTGTCATCTACAATTCCTCTTATAACTAATTTGGCTTTTTAAATTCTTTACTAAACCTTTGGAGTTCAATTTTTCATAATGAACTTCTTAATCTCATTTATTATAATTGAATTAATAGCACCAATGGTCTTTAAAATATATGACATATTTTATATTGATTCGTAAACATCAAAACGTATCAGTCAGGTCCCCAATGTTATAGCTTTGTATCAATGTAGTTCTTTCGTTACTCAAACCATCAGAAATGACGTTAAATGACAGATGACGTGTAAATTACAAAAATGATATCTGCTCATATAATCCTTGTTTTTGTCTTTATTTCTTTTTCTTTCTTTCAAATTTTATATTTTCCTTTTTCTTATCAATATAAAATATATTAATATAAAATAATTAATATATTTTAATTCCTCTTTATTATATTTTTCTTTTTTCTCCTCTTTATAAATAAAAAAATAAAAAATAATAATTATATTATAATTTAAACTAATTTTATAAAAAATAATAATTTATAAAAAAATAAAATATTTATTTGCATTAATATTATAAAAATATTTTAAGTTTTTTTACTTTTTACTTTTTTTTCCCTTTTTCTTCTTTATAAATAAATAAAAATAATTTAAATTAAAATTTCAAAAATAAAATAATTTTTAAATATATATAATATATTTATTTATGTTTATTTTATGATAAAAATAATTTTTCTTTTTCTTATTTCTTATTTCCTTTTTATTTTTATAAATAAATTATTTTTTATAAAAATAAATAATTTATAAATATAAAATATTTATTTACATTCATTTAATTAAAATTTTATATTTTTTATGTCGACTCCAATATTGAAGTTCAGGTGGCAACTATCTTGACCTAATCTGTCATAAAGCGTCAAATCAGACCCTTCTCGATCTAGCACGAGGGATCAAATTTGGCCTCTTGCAATGCCTATCGAGCTTTATGAATGGCATTCTAATCTTCGCAAGCTCGTACTGGCGGTGGGGATTCAAATTTCTCTTTTTCGATTGACGAGAGTTAGAATAAAAAAAATTAAAAATTAAAAATAAAATAAAAATAAAATATATTTACCCAAAAAAATGTAAATAAATATTTATATTTGATAAATTATTTAATCTTTTACAAAATTAATTTATTTATAAAAGTAAAGAAATAAAAAAGGAAAATAACTTTTTTAATTAATTAATTAAAATAAATATATTATTTTTATAAATTATTTAATTATTACAAAATAATTAAATTTTATTTAATTATTCATAATAGTAAATAAAATAAAATAAAAAGAAAATTTATTTTTATAAATTAATGTAAATAAATATTTTTATATTTTTATAAATTATTTACTTTTTTAAATTTAAATTATATTATAAATTATTTTTCTTCTTTGTATTTATTTATTAACAAGAAAAAAGAGAAAAAAGTAAAAACAAACTTAAAATAATTTTTATAAAATTAATGTAAATAAATATTTTATACTTTTAATAAATTATTTAATATTTATAAAATTAATTTAATATAATATAAATTATTATTTATATTTTAGTTTATTTATAATTAAAGAATATAAAATGATAAAAAGAGAAAAAAGAAAGAAACAAAAAAATTAAAAATAGTTTTTATAAAATTAATTTAAGTAAATATTTTATATGTTTATAAATTAATTATATTTTCAAAAAATTAATTTAAATTATTATATATATTATTTTTTTGTATTTATTTATAAAAAAGAGAAAGGAAAATATAAAATTTGAAAAGAAAAAAAAAATAAAGACAAAAGACAAAAATAAGGATTACATCAACAGATGGTAATTTTTGTAATTTACACGTCATATGTCATCTGTCATTTAACGCCATTTCTGACGGTCTGGGTAACGGAAGGACTACATTGATACAAAGTTATAACATTGGGGACATGATTGATACGTTTTGAAGATTAAAGACCAATATAAAATATATCTTATAGTTTGAGGATCATTGGTGCTATTAACTAATTATAATTTATAAGTATACTTTTATGAGTAAGCTGAGAGCTTTAACAGAAAATATTGCTACGTTTAACGTTAGATTCGAAGCTGACCTTCGTTTTCACTAGAGAGTTCTATCATATGTGGATGTTGAACATGTATAGTTAATGACAAAATTTATCGACTAACTCAAAATTGAGGTGCTAATTAAATGATTGAACATAATTCAATTACTGTTTTTTTTTTTTTTCCAAAGAATTCAAGGCAATAAATCTAAAGCTGTATTTAAGGCTATAAAATTGAAGTGCTAAATGATCCCTCTGTTACTTTTATGTTCATCGATTTTCAATATAACTTTAATTTTTATAATTTATAAATAAGTTCTATACATACGAATAGTGCTGATGAATGTATTAAAAAAAAATTGATAAAAAATAATAAAAAAACTCAAACTCTCAAAAATTTGTCATATTTAATTTTCTGTTTATCTGTTATAAATAGTACTATTAATATATGGAACTTTTAACTACATTAATTATTACTATTATATATGGATGATTGATGAAAATATTCATTCTTAAAGTACGTAGTCGTCCATGCAGGAGGCGGAAAGCAATGGAAACACATCCTATTTTTAACAACTTTCTGATTGTGTAATACTAATTCCGGTAGGCTAGATTCATGTTGAATCGAATTTGAGTAGGATATTTTTGTTCCGGATCGGTTCGATCAGGCTCAGAACAGTATTTTTTTATTTAATTTTAATTCTAAAAATATAAAAAAAATATTTTTTTAATCAAATGAACAATGAATTCGGACCTACCGAGCTGACCCGATCCAAAAAATATTTTAAAACTTAATTAAAAAAATAAAGTATTAAAGATTAAATAAAAATAACTTTTTATTATTTTTTTTAGAAAAAAAAATATAGGTGGTTTTGACCGAGCTTGAGCTATCCATTTACAAATATGAATAGATTTAGATAAAATTTGAAACTTATATTTTAGTCTGGATTGGACTTGAAATGTTGATATCATACTTAATCTCGATCTGAACCTGGCTTGCTACATCCCATAAACATCTGTATTGACAATTAGCTTGACTCATAAATGTAATAATTTTTTAATATTTTAATTTGTTTTTAAATTTTTTATCATAAATTCATAATTTCTAATATAATAATATATATTTTTTATGACCACATCAATAGATAAATATTTTTTATTACCCTTTTATGTAATTTTCCTAAACTTACAGCTTTTTTTGTTGCATTTATTGCCTGTGCTCAGAGTTCACATGGTTCCTATTGAACAAGTTCGCATTCTAGTAATCACCGATTTATCTATCATCTTTTTCGAAGGAGAAAGATCAATTCAAACAAAAAGGATGGAAAAAAAAGCACTATTACTCTCGAAGTTAATTTGGATTTTAACCAAAAACATCAAAAGCTTTTTATTCTTATTATATATATTCTGAAAACTAGGTTAATTGAGGTTTCCTAGCCTGGAAGATAACTTCACCTTGTAACTATGTTTGCACCACCCATGCAAAGTCAGCTTGAGATTCCAGAAGCCATCAAGATTCCCAGAAGCGATCAAGATTCCAGAAAAATTCATCATAGTCAACTGCCATTGCTGATGATGAGTTGCTGCAGCTTTCCCCAGTTTGAGATGGGTTCCCATGATCTCCTGACGATGAACTCTCTGGCGAGCTCATTATTGTCTCTGCCGCCATTGAAGGGCTCTGATAATGAAAAGCTGCTGCGCCTCCAACAACAGTAGCTTGAGCTTGACTTTCATGAGCTGCAGCAGCTGGCTCACATATCTGCACTCCTCCTCCTGCTGGTGGTCGCCTGTCAAATGACCGCGAGCATTTCGATTTCTTGTATATCCGGCACAAGCTGAATTCGTGCCTTAACTGCAAATAAATTAACATGAAGACATGGGCTTGCTTGATTATCTTCTAAATTAGTGAGAATCTTTGTATTTTATGTCATTTTTGTATAGATTTTTTACATAATTAAAAATACAATAAACTTATATATTTTCTTGTAACAATCTTCATCAATGTTTTAAAAATTAAGAGATCGAGAGCAACAACAACAACCAAAAATTAGAAGAAGAAGTATGATAGAATATTATGGTTTTCTTACAGTTGGAGTTGCAGCATTAGATGAAGCTGCTTCTTCAATAGCTTTATATTCGTTCATTTTCCATTCAGTTTTTCTTCCATTGGGAGCTCTTCCTTTGTAGAAAACCATTGTTCTTTTTATGCCGATAGGGCGATTACCGGAAGAATAAACATAACCAGGAGAGCCAGTAGCTTTCCAGTACCCAGTTGTTGTTAGCCGCCTTGGTCTTCCTCCCCGAGCTTCACTCTCTTGCCTTGGAATGAAGAAGAACCATTGTTCAGGGTCCTTATGGCATAGGTACAGTGAAAATTCTGCATCAATAAAATTAACTAATCAAATGAGGGGAATTATATAGGACAGAAAATGATATAATTTGCTGCTTCTTATTTTTTATTCTTTCTAATTGTTTTCCTATAGAAACTTAATTAAGCCATAGATTTCATTGCCAAGATTAGCAAATTAATTAAGAAATAATCTTATTTTGACAAACTATTTCTCTTTATGTAAATGTTTTTTTTTTTTTCTTTCAGAAACAGCACCACATTTGAGAATGATGGATGATGCATGAATGAATGAGTAAAATTAAACATAAAAAATCCAATTTCTATAATAAAAAAAAAAAGAAGAAAAGAAATGATAACAAACTTTAGATGGAAAAAGAAAATATAAAAAGATAGTGAAAAGATATAAAAGAAATATATGGTAGGAAGAGGATTAGCTAGCAGTAGCTATTTGAGCTTTAATTAATTAATGGTAGAAAGGTAGATTGTTTATAAATTACGTGGAAGATCCCAAGGATTGAACTCATAAATGTCGACAATGGGTATAACCCGATCCATAAGACGGTTCAAATCCTCCCTCTCCATTTCTAGCTTGTGATGAAGATAAAATGAAACCAACTCTTCTTCAGTCGGATAGAACCGAAAACCAGGTGGCATATCCTCCATTTTCACTCCTTTGTCTTTTCTCTGATATTCCTCTCTAATTCTGAATCAAATATACATATATTTAGCTTAAAGAAATAATTTGTTCAAACTAAAGGGTGGGATTTGTCTCTATTTATAAATATGAGAAGAGAGTCTTGAGGATTGATCATGGAAGTTGTTAGGCAATTAAGAGAGCTCGCGTGAGAGAAACGAGTGGAATGAGAAAGCTGGGGAAAATGGGGCTTTGCTTGGAATTTTCAACACGCTTGTGTGGAAAGGGAGAAAGGGAAATCTCTCGTCTATATAAAAACCGAACTCTTATATTAATCCATTTAACAAACCAAATACATAAACATGTTTATAGAAAGGATTTTGTTAACAAGTGTTCTAAGAACACTCTTTAAGGTTACTATTTATAGTAATATCTTCATTAAATGTATTGAAAATGATGAATAAAGTTATCAAATACTGCATTTAATACAATGTTTTTTTTATAAATAGTCTACTAACTTAACCTTAAAGAGTGTCCTAAGGGCACTCGTTAACAAAACCCTTATAGAAATTCTGTTAAGAATTTAAAATCAAATCCCAAGTAATAGTGCGTATACATGACATGATCATTTTTTATTGATACGTATCTTTTACCCAAAAAATCGAGTTTAAATGCTATTTATTTTAATAAATAAAAGAGTTTCAAATAACTGCAAAAATAATCTTAAAATAGTAAAAACCAAATACACAGTAAAAATTAGACATGTTCAAGGATCGGACTACTCGTTCAAGCTCGAAAGTCCGTTCGATATTTGAGTGGGTTTGAACAAAAATAATAAGTTTGAAATATGGGTTTGGGCAAAAAAAGTCCGTTTAGAAAACAGGCCAAGTCTTGACTCCAACAATCAAGACCCGAATTCGATCCGTATTTTATTTATATAATATAATATAATATATTATTTTTATATTTATATTTATTTATATTATATTATTATTTATATCATATAAAAATATGTATAATATTATTATGTAAACATTTAAAACTATATTAAGTTATTTATGTTTTAAAACTTAATAAAATTAAATAAAAAATAATATATTTTTAAAATTTTTTTAGAAAAAAATATGAGCGGGTTTTATACGAGTTTAGAATATTTATTTACAAATATGGAATGGTTTGGGTAGAATTTGAGAGTTATATTTTAGGTTAAATCGAGTCTTGATAAGTGTATGTGATGTTTATATCATACTTAAGCCCGACCCGGCTCATGAAAACCTCGAGTAGGAATCAATATCGTATAAGCAAAGGAAATAATATTAAAAGAGAAAGATCTAAGGCTCTAAAGGTTAAGATGGGGTGTATTGGAAAAGTAAAATGTGTATTATTAATATCTATATTAATTATAAAAGTATTAATAAAATTTAATATTACGAATTAAGTAATATCAATTCAGTTTATAAAAATATAAAAAAATCAAATAAATTATAACGTTAAATTATATAATAAAGATATTCTTGTATTTTAATTATTTTAAAAAAAATAATTACATATGACTTTCTTAAGTAACTATTCACTTTTTAAAAATCTACCTATAAATAGCCTCTTCTCATTCTTCAAAATATTATTTTTACACAATTTTTTTCTTTCACCCGCATGATATGGGTGTTTAAAATTCTAGTATGACTTTATGAGTAAAACTATTTTGTCTTAAATATTGAATTAATCATGAACTCGTGCACTTTATTTATTTATTTCTTCTTCTAGTAAACAAAAAGATTTTAATTAATCTTGGATTTAATTTTTAGCTTCATGGAGGAAGGGAGGGACTAGGGAGGGTTTGATAGACAAAATTTTGTTTCATAGATTTCGACGGTCCGCCCATTTGGCTAATAATGATAAATTAATTAATGCTGCTATATATCAAAAGAAATTAAATATTATATTAGAACATTTAATTCAATAATTAATTTATAATTTTTTTATTAAAAAATAAAATACGAATTAAAGTTACATAATTGTAGATAATATTATCTGGGATGATTTTTTTTTTTTTCTCGGGACCTTCTTCTCTTCTTTTTCTTCAGGTTTCCGGAAAAAAATAATTCCTTTTCATGGGGTGTTTTCTGGTATATATATATAAAATCAGAATTCAAAATTCCAACTAACCAAAACTTGTGGATATCAAGCAAATTAACCATAAACCTAAGTCAACCTAGAAAATGCTGGAAAAGTTCTTAGTCACAATATAAATGTGCTGGCAAATATTGTCAAATCAAAGTATTTATGAAGTAATTAACTTGACCAATTTAATTAGTCCGAGGGTTTGAAAAAGAATATATATAGTAATCTGATAATTTTAAAAATGATATGAAAAAATAATATATATATATATGATATATTTAATAAATACGAAAGTAATGTAACAAATATGACACGATATATTTAATACATATATATCGTATTCGTATTTAAAATTTTGATACATTTAATAATTTATAATATATTTATATTTACACAATTAATACAAAAAAAAATATATGAGATACGACAAACATACCTAAATTATCAAATCTAATATATAATACTATCATTTTCAATAATGCCACTAGTTTCATGGCTAAATTTCTCTAACGAGGTGAAGAATACGACACAGGCATGTGTTAGGTTGCTAAAATTCAATAAAGTTTCAATTGTTGGAATATAAAAAGGCTTTGATTTAACAAGCGATCTTCTTAATACGGAGAAGCTGTGAAGAGATGTTACCTATTCCTACTTCTATATTTTCCTTGAATTTTAGGCCCTTGTAAATTTTTTCGTCAATCTTACATCAAGCTTACATTATCTAATTGAGAAAAAGGTTCTCTCTTATCCCAAAAAGCGAGACTTTAAATTTTGATTTTAGTACTAATTAAGATGAAGAGGAAAGAGGGATTTGATTTATGGAAATTCTACTTTTTTCTTCTTCTTTCTTTTTGTTTTTATTAGGGTTTTGTTAAAGGTTCAATCATAAAATAATATCTAGATTTGATCATTTTGAATACGATACAGAAAAAATAATTAAATCACGACACGAATACACAAACGTGTAAAAATCTATATAACACAAATTGTTAACGTATCAAACTTATATAAATATATAATACTTTAAACTCGATTATGATACGTGAAATTATACGAATACACGAATTGACAGGATGACACACCGGATGCAGTAAGGATGTTTCCAACTGAACTCTCAAATGAAGTCTAATTGGCCTTGATGCCTTTGTGATTTGTAAGAGTCTAGACTAGAAACAAAACAACACAAAATCATACTCCTTAATTAAGGGATCAAAGTGTTATGTATCTGATTTTGAAAAATAGGTTCACTTTCAATAGTTTCTTGTTATATTGAATTATTGATGTTAAAATATTATAAGTATCATTTTATTTTTCTTTCTTATAAAACCTTATCATATAAGATTTTAACAAGGAATTAAGGACTAAAATTTTAATTGCACAGAATCTTAGTGCTTATAAATGCAAATGATATTGATGGTGAAATTAACATCAAGAAGGAAAGTTCATGTTTTGACACACAAAACCTAACATTTGATTGAATAATTGATCTACTCTATTACATTCACACACGTACAAAGAAAAAATATTTATCATCTTTAGATTTAAAAATCCGTGTACTCATATCGTGTTCGTATTATTTTTCATGTCGTATCATATTTTATTTATTTTTTTATATCGTGTAATTTTGTCGTATTCAAAATTAATTAACAAGTCTAATCATCTTCAAAGAAAAGGAAAAACTATCAATATGACTTAAAATTTCAAAACCAAAGCAGTTTAATTTGTTTAAGTTTTAACTATATATATATATATATATATATATGGTGTGAAATGTATCTTTATTTATTTATTTTAGGTTATAGAATATTAAAAAAAAAAAAGTCAGTTATTTTTCAAATATTAGAGTTAATTTTTTTGTTGCAATCAATCAAAGGAAAAAGAGGTCAAAGTACTTGTAATCGTATTTTCCTCAACTCTTTCTCTGCTTGGACTGCAAGGGGATTAGACATTAGAGCAACGAAAAATTGTATTCACATTATATTGTTACTTTCAGAGTGGAATATTGTGGAAGGAAGGATGTACCTATATATATCCATGCAAATTTTCTTTAAAAAAACTTTTTTTCTATATAAATTATTAATTAAAGACAAACAATTTTTTTTTTATTTGCTCCTTTAATTTCTTGACCATTCGACAACCACATGCAAACTTTAATGCTAATATAACATGGACGATGATGACTAACGCTACCAAATTAGATTTGATAATCTTATATTTCGTGTTATGTTTATATTATTTTATTTGCTATAATTTTATTTAAAATATTATATATTTATATAAATTTATATTATATAAATTTTGATATGTTGATATTTTCATATCATGTTCATATTAATATTTTTTTATCATATTATATTTTAATTAATTTTTTTTTATCATATTCATGTTTTATCCGAATTACCGTATTTATATCAAACCAAATTTCAATCCTTCCTTGCCTTGATGTGCTATATATGACCAGTCATGCTTTTTGTTGTCATGATTAAGATAAGAACAAAAAAAAAAATTAGGGGTCTGAGCAGCAATTGCTGTCTGGTCAGGTCAGGGTAATAACTAGAGGTGGCAAAATGAATCCGAATCCGAAAATTCGTCCAGAAAAATTCGAACCCGAACCCGTTCAAACTCGATTTGATCAAAAAGTCAAAAACCTGAACCCGAAAAAACCCGAACCCGAATGGGCCCGAACCCGAATGGACCCGAACCCGAATGGACCCGAACCCGAGACCGGCCCGAACCCGAATTTAATACTAAAAATAAAAATAATCAAATTGCAATTAATTTTTTTTTTTTTTTACAAAGCAATAACTTTAATTATTAATTTTATTCTAATTTTTTTTAATAATTTAATTAAAATTTAATATTATATATTATATATATATATATGATGATGATGATGAAATAATAATTTTATCAAAAAGTAAATTATATTTTGTACTTATAAGTTATAACTTTAACGTCTCATATCATGATAAATTTACAATCTAAATATTTTAAATTCTTGAAAATTTTAGAGATGTGAAAAAAAATTTGACAATAATTCAATTATTCTTTAAGGGTAAAAAAATTTGACAATAATTCAATTATTTTGGCCTTTTGGGTTATACTTATACAGTTAGGTTAGGGTGGGTTTAATTGGATTATGGCTTTCATGGGATTTTATTTTAGCGGGTGGGTTTAATGGGGTTTTGAGTTTTATGACATTTTGGTTCTGGGTATATTTATTATATATTAATAAATAATCATATTAATTATATATTTATTACGTATAATTTAAATATAAATTATATTTTTTTAGTACTACTTTATAATTTATACTTTATACTGATGAAAAAAATATAAGTACTCGATATATATATATATATATATATATATATATATATATATATCTTGACTATAAGCATAAATTTTTTGCATTTTATAAGTATATAAACGAATAGATGAAGGTCAGAATTTATTTTTAAAAGTTTTTTATTTTATAGTGAATATAAATTATAATGTATTTATATTTTGAAATTCGAGTTCATCAAATCAATTATTTTAAATATCAATATGATTAATTTATAATATATCATATTTTTTATAATAAATTATTTCAAAATTTGATTTTATATAACAAATTAATTTTTTATTCTTTTGGTGCTAACAAATATTAATTTTAAAAAATAAATATAATTAAAAATATCATATAATAGCAAAAGTATAAAAATAATAATAAATTAATAATTTGTTTTTAGATATAAATATTTAAATTACGTAAAAATGATTACATCTAATATAAAATAAAATGATGTAAAACATACCCGAACCCAGACCGAACCTGAACCCAGACCGAACCCGAACCCGAACCCGAATGGGTCCGAACCCGAATGGGCCCGAACCCGAATAAGTCCGAACCCGAATGGGCCCGAACCCGAATGAGCCCGAACCCGAATGAGCCCGAACCCGAATGGACCCGAACCCGAATGAGCCCGAACCCGGATGGACCCGAACCCGAATGAGCCCGAACCTGAATGAACCCGAACTCGAATAAACCCGAACCCGAATGAACCCGACCCGAACCCGCCCAATTGCCACCTCTAGTAATAACCGCGTGTTCATGAGGTTAGTCAATGGAGTTTTAGACCATGGACTGACTCATAACCCATTAGTCATTATATATCTTAATCCACCGCGTGCGTACGAAAATTAAAGGTGCTCATGAATCGAATCAGATTGAGTTGAGTTTTGATCGAATTTAAATATGATATTAATATTATATTTATTTATTCAAGTTCGGTTTAATTCGAAATATGGATCTCAAATTCTGTCAAACTCTGTTCATATTTATAAATAGATAGTACAAATTCGTTTAAGCTTGTCCATATTTTTTAAAAAAATAAATAAATATTTTTTATTTTTTATCATTTAATTTTTAATAATTTTATCTTTTTTATTTTTATTAAGTTCTAAAATAGGGATAACTTAGCATATTTTTAAATGTTTACATTATAATATTATATATATTTATTTTTTTTATATGATATGAATTACATAATATATAAAATATAAATATTATATATTATATAAATAAAAAAATGGGTCGGGTTCGGTTGGGCTGGGCTTGGGCTTTGATTGTTGGAGTCAAGGCCCGGTCCATTTTTTAAATGGACTTTATTTTTTTGTCCAAGTTCATATTTCGGGCCCAATATTTTTGTCCAAACCCTTCAAAATATGGACGGATTTTCGAGTTTGGACGGATAATTCGATCCTTGAGATGTCTAATGAGAATTGAGAAATGTGATTTTTAAGGACAAAAGTTTTATGTTTTATTTTAAAATATTGCAAATAATTGTGTTATAAAAGATAGTTATACCAATTTTTGCATATATTTTTAATGTTAAATATTTAATGTAATTAATTTTTATTTTAATTTTCAAAATTAATTAATTAATTCAAAAACTATAATTGTTACTAATTTGCATGTAAAAACACAAGTTATGTCAAAAGTCATTTTAACAAATATAATCTTTGGTTATATATAAATAAGATTTTTTTTTTTTCTTATTATGTCATTTTCAATATTTTACTTGAAACGTGTTATGATTTGATTGTATTTTGAAGATATTGTAAAACCTTAAGTAAGTTTTTTTTTTTTTTTCAGGTCTCAAACTCTATCTATTTTCTTCATTATTTTTTTTTAACAATTTTTTGTCTGAGGCAGAACTTGGTTCAATCGGCGTTGGCAAATTTGACATATATAGATCCCATATTTTTGTCGAATTCTATTGACATAATTGCAACGTCGAAAATAACGAGTTCGAGCAATAGAGACGATAGTTATATATGCTATATATTAAATAAATTTAAGATGAGGTTGTAATGGTTTGTATACCTTACTTGTAGTCATTGAGTTGCTTGCTCAAAGGGATTAATAAGATTATTCGCTTTCTAGGCCAGTCTTAGGACGTTGGTTGGTTTTTTCTTTTTTCTTTTTTTTTTATGTGCCATTAGCAAGTTCTTTTTTGGACATTTTTTAATTTTTATATTTTCTTTTGGTGGACGGACTCATTGCATATATTGCAGTCTTACCACTGCATACATAATAAACTAACTCTCCAATTTTTTTAAAAAAATCAATTTTAGGATTGATTGACGTTTGGATGATCTATTTAAATGTAAAACGACATGAATGATTTAGTAAAAAAAATTGTTCACCGATCATTCAAATAAAATATTAAATTTACAAATAATTAATTGATTTAATTAATATTTACACACCCAAATTATTAATGAACTGAACAATAATGCCAATTTCAACATATATATATATATATATATTCTAGAGCAAGAATTGACTTTTGGTATGTAATTAAACTCGTATCAATTAATCGGTCCAGACTCGTCG
The DNA here is from genome assembly GCA_030761205.1 of Fremontodendron californicum. Classification (NCBI taxonomy): domain Eukaryota; kingdom Viridiplantae; phylum Streptophyta; class Magnoliopsida; order Malvales; family Malvaceae; genus Fremontodendron; species Fremontodendron californicum. The sequence goes on from JAULJL010000005.1 coordinate 34,836,986, forward strand.
TTCTCATCAACAGGGACAGTGACAAACCGCAAAATGCTCACTTTGACCATCAATTCACGCGAAGAAGTTCAATGGAAACTCACTCCTCGGCCGCCAATGGCCAAAGACGCGGCCAATCCCGTTTTTTGAGGCGGAGAGTGAATTTTCCCGGTTTCAACTCGTTCTGCCTCAAGGAATCCTAAAAGTAAAGTTTAATTTGCAAGAACTCAATCGATATAAATTACTCTTAGGATTATATTGACTTTCAACAAGTGGCAGTTTCCCATTAGCCCATTATTTTTTTACCAAATATTAAAAAGTACTAGTAGAATTAAAAGTTCACAAAAAACGAAATTAAAAATCTGTTATATATTTTTTAAAATTTAATTTTTCAATATATCTTAATAGTATGTTAATTTAATTTAATTTTTATTAATTTCATTTGTAAAATTCAAAATTTTCGTTACATTAAATAATTTCTCATAAAATTAATACCAAAAATATCATATTAATAATACTAAATTATTGTCTCAAATTTGAATTCTAAAATAAATATGATTATTACATTCATAAAAAAATAAAAAAAAAACTATGAATAGACTTAAGAATTAACACTATGTTTGACTGGCATGAATAATCATTTCATTTCGGATATATTTTGGATGGAATGGTTATTTAGGCCTCGTTTAGCATTGTTTCTGGCACAGTTTTTGAGGTCAAAAGCTGCTTTTCACCGCAAAAACAATGCTAAACAGATAAAAAAAAATTCGTTTCTGCTGTTGAAACCATTGTTTGAAAAGCCAAACCAAAAAGCCAAAAAATATAGCTTTTGGGCTTTAAAAGCTAGCTTTTGGATAAAATGACTTTATTATCCTCACATTTCTATACTTTTATTATTTTAAACATATCCTTTTTTGACATTTCAATTTTTTACAACACTTTTTTCACAGCAATACTAAACACTTAAAAGTTTTTAAACCACACTTTTTTACCACACTTTATAAACACATTTTTTGGGCTTTTTTCCAACAGCAATACTAAACTAGCCCTTAGTCATTTGGTTGCCTGTAATGACCAATTCAACAAAACTGAATAGCCATTCAATCTAACCAAGAATAAATTTTTATTTTTATTTTACTCATCTCAGAAAAAAATAAAAAAACCTTCAAAATATATTCAACCTCATTCTATATTTGAGGAACCAACTCTACCCAAAAAAAGAAATTTAGGGAGAAGAAAGAGGATACAAAGGTGAATAATTTATTAAAAAAATTGGTGATTTTTGAAACGGCGAAAAACAAAAAAAAAAAAAAAAAAAAGGAAATTTTAATGTAACTATTTCATTCTCTCTATTTCAGTCAATGAATCAAACTCGACTTTTAATAAATAATAAAATAGAAAAAGTACGAGAAGAAAGCAATGGTCAAAAGGAGTGTTTTTTTTTTTCTTCTTTAATCCCAAGTGAAAGAAATTTATGGCTGCAAATAAGAGATGGAAGTGCATGGAAAACTACTTAAATAGAAAACGCTTTTCACATTCAAAGTCAAACTTTTCAGAGATGGTTAATAACATGGGTTTTGCTAACGAATATTTTTTAGGGTATTCTTTAAGATTAGTTAATATATTATTTATATTAATAATATTGTATTAAATGCAAAAGTTAACAAATTTATTCATCATTTTCAATGCATTGATTAAAGAGATTACTATATTTAGTAACCTTAAAGAGTGCCCTTAGGACACTCGTTAGCAAAATCCTAATAACATTTGTTGAAAACATGTTGGATAATGGAATATTCTATTTTGATAATAATAAATATGGAAAAGGTTGAGTTAGTACATACGCGTGTGCAAAGTCCAAACTAATTAAAACAATAAAATCTACAATAATTACATGCTTAATCATTCAATTTTATATGATTTTTTATTTTAACCATTTAATTATAAAAATTAACATTTATGAAATTATTATTTTTTGTCACCTAGCCTTTAAAGCTAATGGCATGGTATTATCATGTTATTTGGCAATCATAATGTAGCATTATCATGTCATATTAAATTATAAATTAAAAATAAATAAACAAAAAATATAAATTATATTTTTGATTACTTAATTTTTCGAGAGTCTCTATTTTGATCATTTAACTTTGAAATTTTCAAATTTTGATTACCAGCTTTTGTGAAATTTATTAATATTTGCTCATTGTCAATATCTCATTTTCGATATGAATTTATAACAATTTGATCATCAATGTTTATAAAACTTAATATAATAAATTATTTTATTATTTTTGTTATTTATATTGAAATATCTTGGGACAATATTCAAATAAATCCTCAAACTTTATAAAAAATAAAAATAAGCATTCAATATTTTTGTTGCATGGAACTAAAACTATTAACTTTTATTTATTGTAATTATATCTTTTAAACCAAAATTATTAAAATAACATTACTTAAAGAATTTGTCATCTAACTCTTCATAATAAATTCAAGTAAGTATTTTCTATAAAATCAAATGACCAAAAAAATTTAAATAAAATATGAAACAACGTCAAAATTCTATTTACAATAAAAGTTTATAGTTTTATTTCATGCGCAATAAAATGTTAGAAGAAATATAGATAACAGAAATAATAAAATAATTTATCATATTAAATTCTACAAACGTTGATTATAAAATTTTGTCGACGGTAAGACGTTAATAATGGAGATCAAAATATTAATAATTTTATATATATTAATGATCAAATTGTGACTTTTTAAAATTGAATGACCAAACCAAAAAATTTCAATAAATTAAATGAGCAAAAGTATTTTTTTTAACTTCTAAATTTTATTTATTTTTAAAATTTATAATGCCCAAATTTAAATGAATAAATTTGTATTATTCCTATGTTAAATGAATAAATCTACGGAGTATAAATTTACACGTAGTTAGTGAGGTTTATAAATTTCATAAATGAGATTAGATTATTATCTTATATTCTTTCATTTATCATATTAATTTATTAATTATTTTTAATATATATCTTAATTAAGTATATAATTTTGCAAAAAAATAAATAAATTCTATTTTATAAACTGTCTCATCCTTGTTTCGAAAAAAACATTAAAAGAAGCAATTATGCATGCATGTTGGTCTAATGCAGTAAAGGCCACACGACACAGCATTGGTGTGGGGAAAAGGGGGCAAAGGTATGAAATGAGCCTTTTGATGTGAAGGGGCTGTCGATAGTGCTAAGTATTTATATTTGTACTAATTTTCTCTTATCATTCAGTTTTGGTCGACCCCAATCCCATACCAGCACGCAACCTGTTTGATAAATTTCTTCTGAAATGATGCATTTGACATTTGTTGTTTCGACCAGAACGGCACGGCTTTTTGACAATTATCCTATCCTCTTCAATTCCCTTATCTTTGAGGCGTGCCAGAGTAAAGAACAGCCCAACTAACCGAGCAGTGAGCCCAATATCTACATCATAAAAAGTTGTAAAAGAAATGCCTATAAATATCCCCTATTCTACAGGTTTCACGGCTACTTCAAAGATGAATTAGGTTTTATCTCTCTTTTCTCCTTTCTCACAGCACAGCTTCCCTGCTAACAAACTTGCTTTATGATTTCTAAGGTGGTTGACAATCTTATAAAAATTATTGTTTTCTTTTTGTGAATTTGGTTTTAAAAAGGTGGAAAAGTGGGAATGGCAAGAGTGATGAATCAATTAAATGTGTGAATGGGAATTGAATTTTTTTTATTTTATTTCCATTTTGAACTGAAACTTTTGAGGCATTATAATTTTGTCTGACTTGCCATTGTCATTCCACATTTTGACTTACTACATGAGTGCATGTCAAGAAGCAAGATGTTGAATTTTTTTGTTCTTTCATATTGGTGCTGTCTGAGTTAAGAACTGGCTCAATGTATTCCTTATTTATTTCTGGCATTTTCATCCATCTTTTACTAGAAAAGCAAATAATGCAACAATTGAAAGAGGACCATAGGTCCAATATAAGAAGAACAAGGTTGATAACTCGTATAATTATATAGTTTTTAGTTATGTTTTATTAATGTTTTGTGTCAAATACGAGTTATTATTGTTTAGTCTAATTGTGTTTATGATCTTTTATATTTTTATGTATTTTGGTGTTTTTCACAAGTTTCTTTGAGTGATTTCAGATTACTAGAATTAAGGGCAAATCCAGTTCAGTTTCAGTTCCGACACCTTTTGCCATATCAGCTATATCTCGAGTTTCACTGAAGCAATAAGGCTGAAATTTGTAGCCATGCAAAGCTAAGAGGCATATCTATCTTTTTCATGTTTTACACTTCTTAAAACGGAGTCGTTTTCCCTAGCGAAATCGACCATCAAGTTGGCTGATGTGCAATGACGTCTGTGCTGACATGTTTTCGTATTATGCCCATATCTTCTTATCCACATCAGCAAATGAGCGGATTCCAACGGCTATGGTTCCGTAACTGATAGGGGAACCTTTGTCTAGAAGACCATGTGATCAGATCAGGCCTCCAATATTGAAGAAATCGACCATCAAGGTGGCTGATGTGCAATGACGTCTGTGCTGACATGTTTTCGTATTTTGCCCATATCTGCTTAACCACATCAGCAAATGAGCTGATTCCAACGGCTATGGTTCCGTAACTGATTGGGGAACCTTTTTCTAGAAGACCATGTGATCAGATCAGGCCTCAAATATTGACGAAATCGACCATCAAGTTGGCTGATCAAAATCGTCATATACCTACCTTTGAAATTTGTAAAGCTTGTCTCTTGTCATTTAGCCCTCCAAAATGTGTATAAATAGAGGGCCTTGGATGATTGTAAGGGATCATATTGTACATAGGTAGGATATTAGCCATTTTAATAAAATTCTCTAAGTTTTCTTCTTCTTTCTTTTCTCTAGTTTTCTTTCTTTTCTCTAGTTTTCTTTTTCTTTAGAAAGAGCAAGAGGTTGGATAATTAATATTCTTCTTCTTCTTCTTTCTTTCTTTTATTTTCTTCTTAGATTTTCTTTAATTTTATGTTTATGTTTACAATGCCTATGCTAGGCTAAACTTCTATTTGGTTAAGGGTGATTTCAAAGCCCTAGACATGTTTTGTGATTGATTTTCAGATTCTATCTATCATTAATTTTCTATCAAAGTTGCTTATGTTCTTCTACAAGAATTGTTCATGATGTTGTCTTGATTTATTTAGGTGTACAACTAGATAGATCTTGATAATTATCTATTGCTAGTTTAGGAGTCTTGATCCGTGTAATTGTCTTGATTTCCTATTCATAAGTGGCAATTTGTGATTAATGATTATGGTCAAGTTTTCAATAATTGCAAAGTGGAACATAACCTAAGTTGAACAATCCGAGCTTATGTGTTTGTTGCTTAGATCAACCTATCTTTCTCATCATAAAGCTGCCATTAAATTGAATTTAGAGAGCTTATTCTAGGTTGTTTAATGGTTAGAGATTAAATAGAGAGCTTGTTCTATTTAACGACAAACTAAGGAAAGATTGGGGTAACAGAGCTTGTTGTTATCTACGGTTGTTAACTTTGATAGTTGGTTGATATTGATAGATCTGAAATTGATTCTTAATGATGTCTAGTGGTGGAGAATGAAACCTTAACCATATTTTTCATATTTGATTCTTCTTACTTATTTGTTTTCTTACTTTTAGTTTGCTTATTTTTTTATATTTATTTTTATTGGCTGGTTATACCGCCTAATTTGTATATTAACTTTGTTTTATTTTTATTGGCTGGTTATACCGCCTAATTTAGTATATATATTTTTATTGGCTGGTTATACCGCCTTGCATCTTATTCTTATTATTTACTTTAGTTTAAATCTGGCTTCAAAAACCCCTTTTCTTTTATTGTTCTTGAATTTAAGTTTTAAACTATTAACTTATAAACTAAAACCCAATCCCTGAGGACTCGACCCTTGCTAACTACTATACTTACAATTTATCTTTTTAGTGCAAGGTTAAATAAGATACACTCTTTTGGGTGCATCAAAGGTTAAAAGTGGTTTTTTATATAATTTCAAATATAAAGTATATTATATAAATAAAATAAAAAACTGAAAAATACTTCAATATCTTTAATCTATACCTATCTATTATCTATAACACTATTTAAAAACTGTCCCCAAAATTATGTGATGCAAGAATTTGAAATTTTGAGACTTGGATTTTGGGCCAAATAAGCAATGTCTTTATCATATTTTGAAGGTTATTTTAGATATTTGATTAGTTATATTAAAAGAATTCCATGGGTACGCAAACTTAGGCAGCACAATTGTTTTTTTTTAGTTTATTCGAAAAATTATAAAATAGATTTGATCAATTAAAATTATTTACAGTTATTATATTTATACCTATCTATAATCTATAACAAATCTTAAAATCAATCTCCTAAATCAATGAGAGGCAAGAATTAGAGAAATTGAAAACATAATAAATGGCCAACCAAAAAAATGGCATTAAGCAATGTTTTTAGGGTTAATTAGGTCATTTTAATAGCCAACTAAGTAATGACTTAATCAATATTTTTAAGGTTAATTAGGTCATTTTATTGAATTGATATAGCGCTGATTTTTAAATGTTTTTAGGGTTAATTATGTCATTTTAAATGATTTTGGATTTATGTAGATTTTTATACGTTCTTGTTTTTCATATTGTGTTCATATTATTTTTCGTGTCGTATTTGTGTTCGTGTTATTTTTTCGTGTATTTAAAGTATTATAAATTATATAAGTTTTTACATGTTAATAATTTATTTTATGTAGATTTTGACACGTTCGTGTATTTGTATTGTGTTCATGTTATTTTCGTATCGTGTCATATTTTAATTATTTTTTTCATGTGTTCGTGTCATGTTTCGATTCATCCAAATATTTTGCGTAGTTTGTCATAGTGATTCAATTTAGAAAAAAAAATTGTGTGTTCGTATCGTGTCTCAATTCATCCCATATTTTGCATAATTTGTCATAATGATTCAATTTAGAGAAAAATTGTATGTTCGTAACATGTTCATGTTATTGTATCATGTGTTTAAAATATTATACATATATATAATTTTTTATACGTTAATAATTCAGTTTATGTAAATTTTGACACGTTCATGTATTTGTGTCGTGTTCTTTTTATTTTTCGTATCGTATTTTAATTATTTTTGTCATATAATCATGTTGTGTCTGAAATTGCCAAGTCTAATTGACACTATTCAAATAACTCTCAATTTTGTATTGCGTGAGTTTGTATTATTTTTCATGTCATAATTGTATTCAAAGTATTATATATTTATATAAATGTTGACACGTTAATAATTTGTTTTATGTAGATTTTGATACGTTCGTGTATTTGTGTCGTGTTCATGTCATTTTTCGTGTCATGTTGTGTTTTTAATTATTTTTCCCATGTTATGTTCATATCGTATAATTATGTTGTGTCTGAAATTACCGGATATAATTGTCCATATTCAAATAACTCTCAATTTTATATCAGGTGTCATATAAGGATAGGAGTTATTATTTTTTAAATGTTTTTACTCCTCTTACTTTTTTATCTTTCAAATTTATTACAAAGTATCAATTCAAATCCGATACCATACCCGCAACAAAGTGCAGGCATCTATTTATTTAGCATTAAAAGTAGTCTCAACATTACATGAGAGCCAAGAATTTGGAATTTTGAAATCATGCTTAGTTGACAACTAAGCATGGGTTTTAAAAACAATTTGGAGTAGTTTGGGTTTTTTTTATTAAAAAAGAAAGGAAAAAGAAAGATGAAGAAAAAAATTATGTTCGTGTGTTTTTTTGTATTCGTGTTATTTTTTGTATGTTCAAAATATTATAAATTTATACAATTTTTTACACGTTAATAATTCGTTTTATGTAGATTTTGACACGTTGGCGTATTGGTGTCGTGTTCGTGTGTTCAAAATATTATAAATTTATATAATTTTTATATGTTAATAATTCATTTTATGTAGATTTTGACACGTTCGAATATTCGTTTGTCTTCATAATATTTTTCGTGTTCGTGTTGTATTTTTTTTTGTGTGTTCAAAGTATTATAAATTTATATATGTTAATAATTCATTTCATGTAGATTTTGACATGTTCATGTATATTTTTATGTCGTGTTGTATTTTAATTATTTTTTTCATGTGTTCGTGTCATGTTTCAATTCATCCAAATATTTTGCATAGTTTGTCATGGTGATTCAATTTAGAGAAAATTGTGTGTATTCATGTCGTATCCCAATTTATCTCATATTTTGCATAATTTGTAATAATGATTCAATTTAGAGAAAAATTGTACGTCGGTAACATATTCGTATTATTTTATCGTATGTTTAAAGTATTATAAATTAATATAAACTTTTACACGTTAATAATCCATTTTGTGTAGATTTTGACACGTTCGTGTATTTTTGTCGTGTTCATGTTATTTTTCGTGTCATATTTTAATTATTTTTTCATTTTGTGTTCGTATTGTATAATCATGTTGTGTCCAAAATTGTCAAGTTTAATTGACACTACTCAAATAACTCCCAAATTTATATTGCGCGTCGTTATGCTTGTGTTGATTTTTCTGTTATAATCGTATTCAAGGTATTATATATTTATATAAATTTTGTCACGTTAATAATTCGTTTTATATAGATTTTGACACATTCGTGTATTTGTGTCTTGTTCATGTTACTTTTTGTGTCGTGTCGTGTTTTAATTATTTTTTTCATGTTACGTTTGTATCGTATAATTATGTTATGTCTGAAATTGCCGGATCTAATTGATCATATTCAAATAACTCTCAATTTTATACCAAGTGTCGTTTAAGGATAAAAGTTATTATTTTTTTAAATTATCTTTACCAATCTTGCTTTTTTATTTTTCAAATTTATTATAAAATATCAATTCAAATCTGATAACCCGCAGGAAACATGAACATTTATCTAGTTATATTAAAAGTATCCCTAGGAGATACTCTGTAGCAACAACATGGCCACACAGCGACAGCTGTGTTTTTTTTAAAAAAAAAAATTTAAGTAATAGGTTTTTAAAGTAAAACTATTTATATTTTTTGGTTATTATAATAAATAATTATTAATAAAGAAATAATTTTTAGTTTTAGTTTTGTAAGTGATCAGATATTATTTTATCCGTTATTTTTTAAGGATATTGAATTTACTATCCACAACTGATTCAGAACGGATTCAGAAATGAACTTTTAGATATCCGTTATACGAAACCACTTTGATTTTTGTTCGGCTAGTGTTAGATATTTAATTCGTTATTCGAATCCACTTTATTTATGCGAATAAAGGATTCAGATATCCAAATCCAATATCCATTTACATATTTAGTTTTTATTTAATTCTATATTTTTATTTTTTAAAAAATAATTTAATAAATTTGGATATTTAGCGGGTTCGAATATACGACGGATATTGCCTTTTAAATCGAATGCGGATTCGGATAGTAAACGGATAATAAACGAAGTTAGATTTCATATAAATTAAGCGGATTCGAATATTTAAAAAAAAATTAATATCCGATCCGATGTCATCTTAGTTGTGACCAAATTTTTTTGGAATAATTACAAAATTAATTAATAAACCAAAAATATTTACTATTTATGATCATAATAAATAATTATTAGTAAGAAAATAAAATATTTTTTTTCTTGAAAAGCATGTAATCAAGAGAGAATTTTGTTGTTGAAAGAATTACAAAATGAATCAATAAATTAAAAATATTTATTATATATTATTATATAATAAATAATTATTAATAAGGAAGTAGAAAAACATTTATGTGAACAAAAGATTTTGCAATTATATTTTATCTTTTGAGAAAAAATACCAACATGAGTAATTGATTGGTTTGGACTCTTACAACCTAAGAAAGTAAAATATTATTGGTCAAAAAATCGATTTAAGGTTTATATTTTGGTGAATTTGTTATTTGATTTTAAAAAAAAAAGTTCAATTGTATAGATTTATGCTTTTATTTAAAATTGATTTAGTAATAATTTTATTTATTTATGAAAAAGATATAATTTAAAATATTTAATTTTTATATTAAAAATATAATTATTTTAATACATAAATATATATATTAAAATATTTAAGTAAATAAATAATGTTTAATATAATTAAAATTATATAAAAAAAATTAACTCTTAGCGAAGCGGGGAGGGAAACATTCTAGTTTTATATAAAAGTTGGTTCTATGATTCGATTTGAGAAGTTCAATTCGAGGAGTTTTGTTAGAAATTCGGTATGAGGTTTTGGTTCATGGTTTTGATTTAGGGGTCTGGCTTATGGATTTATTTCATGAGTTCGATTTAAGGGTTTGGTTTATAGGTCTGATTTAAGGGTTTGGTTCATGGTTTGGTTTAGGGGTACGATTCAGTTCATGGCTTCGGTTTAGTAGTTCAGTTCATGGATTCGATTTAGTAGTCTGGTTCATAAGTTCAATTCATGGGTTTGGTTCAAGGGGTTCGGTTCATGGGTTCGATTCATGGGTTCAGTTGATAGGTTTGGTTCAGGGGTTCGGTTCATGGGTCTGGTTCATGTGTTTGATTCAAGGGTCCGGTTCATAGGATTCGGTTTATGGGTCAAGTTCATGGGTTCGGTTTATGGATTCGATTCACGGATCTGGTTCATGGGTTTAGTTCACAGTTCGATTCATGGGTCTGGTTCACGGGTCTGGTTCATGGGTTCGGATCACGGATCCGGTTCATAGGTCTGATTCATTGGTCTGGTTCATGGGTCCGGTTCAATCTCCAGTTCATGGGTCTGGTTTACAAGTTCGGTTCACGGGTCTAATTCATGGGTCCAATTCATGGGTTCGGTTCAGGGTCCAATCGGTTCATTGGTCCAGTCTTGTTCATAAGTTCAGTTCATGGGTTCGATTGAGGGGTCCAGTTCGTGGGATCCGATTTATGGATCTGGTTCAAGGGTTCGATTCATGAGTTCGGTTCAAGAGGTCCGATTTAAAAAACAATATACTTTTTATAAATAATTTATTATTATTATTATTTAATTAAAGAATAAAACAATAGTTTTATATATTTTTTTTGACATGATTTTAACCGGCCAAACATTTTAAACAATATTTGTCCTCTATTCTTTTCTACAAATCAAATTTTATAATACATATTTCTTTTTTATTATATTCTCATCAAATACGTATCCAATTTTTTTAAAATTTTATTCATCGAGAAAAGTTTAATAATTAATATGTAGTGTATAAATTGTTCCAGCATGGGTCTTGACTAGGGCTGTAATCGAGCCGAGCCGAGCTCGAATACTGAGAAGCTCGAGCTCGATTCGAAACTCGAGGCTCGAAGCTCGGTTCGAGCTCGATCGATTATCATTTTTTAAGCTCGAGCTCAACTCGAGATAAAATCGAACTATTCGAGCTCGACTCGATTAGGCTCGTTTATATACTCGAGCTCGAGCTCGAATTAAGGGTTTTTAAGTATGTATATATATATATATATATAAAGAGTAAAATACTAAATTAATAATAAAAATATTATAAATAATAAAAGCTCGATTAGGCTCGCGAGCTACTGGAATCGGGTATTAAGATACTCGAACTCGGCTCGCTCGATAGCTCGAGCTGCTCGAGCTCGGCTCGATAATGACCGAATCGAATTCGAGTTTTTTTCGAGTCGAACTCAAATAGCTTACGAGCACAGGTGTCTCGTTTACACTCGTAGTCTTGACTCCAAAATTGTAGAAAAGTTTGTTTTGCTCTCATTGGGCTTTGCATTATTACAGTAAAGTAAATAATAACTTTAGAAATTAAGTTTGGATTTGGGAGAATTAGGAAAACTGTCTATCCTTTTTCATAGAATATAATCTCTAAAAAAAAACACTCTTTTGATTTGATACCATCTTTGAATCAGAAAAAAAAAAAAAACCCTTTCATATTAATGTCTTCATATTGATTTAGTTATTATTGAAGATCAATCTGTTCCACACAAACAATAAAAAAATAATTTTATTAATAAGTGTCTTTAAGATTTTTTTAAAGTTAGTTAATATTTTATTTGTAATAATAATATTGTATTAATTATAATAATTGATAATTTTATTCATTATTTTTAATACATTGAATGAAAATATTATTATATATAATAATTTTAAAAAATATCATTAAAACACTCTTTAACAAAATTCAAAACATTATTGTTTAATCAACAATAATTCACTCTCAACTTTAGTTTTCCAAATTTTTTATGTTGTTGTCCCTATAAAAAAACACAAAAAAAAAATTTAAAACCTAAATTTGTTTTGGACCATACAATTATTAACAATTAACCATCAACTGTTAGATGGAGACTTTGAGTTTCAGTTTCCTCCACACAACTAACATTCAATGCATTTGTATATGTCTGACCAGCTCATGTCCTGGATATTTTGATCCGGATAGGAACGATTTGAAATAATATTTTTGTATTATAATAATATTATTTTATTAAATTTTAATTATAAATTTTTTTTTAAAAAAATTAATATGATGAATAACAAAAAATTTAAAAAAAAATGAACCGAGACCATCCATGAGTACCTAAATAATGATTTTTTTTTTCAAGAAGTCATAGTATTTTTAAATGTTATTTTTTATATAAAAATTAAAAAAATATAAATATCTTAAAATCGATCGACTACTTTATTAAGTAGTATTTATTTTCAATTGCATAACATATAAAAATCCGTTATTTTATTTATTTTTAAACATATAATAGCATATTTTATCGACAAATAAAGTTAATAAAATGAATATTAATTAAATTTTATATTAACATATAAAATGTATTCTTTCTGTAAATTATATCAAACTAGAATAAAATTTATTATTCTTAATATTAATATAAAATTAATTTTTATTTTTATTTATCAAATATAATTCATTGTAAACTTTAATTATTTTATTATAAAATAAAATTTTAATGAAATTAAAATTTTTATTTATAAATTAAATAAATTTTATTAATAATAAAATATATTTATAATAATTTTAAAAAATAATTACCAATTATGTATGATCATTTTCTTCTTTTCAAAAGTCTTTCCGTACTATAGAATATACATATGTAATAGGTTTTTTTTTTTTTTTTTTAAATCACATTTTAATTTTCCATGCCAAAAATAAAATAAATAAAAAGTGTATGCTATAAATACAAAGTATTTATTGTATAGAAAATAAAAAATCTACAAAATTAAAGTCAACTGAACTTTTAAAACAATAAACTCACCTGATTTTAATCGGGAAATATTAAAATACACGCCTTTATCAAAAACCCAGAAATTAAAAGAGAAACAAAAACTACTAACAATTAATCAAGAAACCCAGTTTTACGCCAAATCGCATTTCTGACCTGCCTAAGATCTCTTCCTTTCAAAGTCCTCCCTACGCCTTCAAGCACCGAGAAAGATGTCTTAGGCGACACTCCCGAACCTCTGGCCACGATTTCATGTGGTGGCAGCATCTCCTGCTCTCCATCCTCATCGTAATAATCAACTTCCAGAAACTTCTTATTTCTTTCCCTTGCCACCGCCATCGACAGCAGCGGCACGTTCATCGGTGCCGACTGTTGCTGCTGGAACTTTCTAGAATATTCCCTTTCCTGCGACGTCGGCCGAGGAATCGTTGGTCCCACCTTGACGGTTGATGACGAAGAAGGAATTATCGGTGTTCGATAGAGGATTTGGTAGCGTTTTGATTCTGGCAATGCAGCGAGGATTCCTGAACTCTGCGAAAAAGACGGGCGGCGGTCATGGAAATTAGTTGTGGCGGTGTAAGGCGGTTGAAGGTGGTTTTGTTCGATGAAGTCGGTGGTTGTCCAGAAAATATCGTCTTCGGTGAGTTCTTCGCCGTCGTTCTCTGTGGCGGAGAACGCGGAGGTTACACCGAGGAAGCGGTCCATTGCAGGATGATTAGCGAACGATTTGAGAAAATATGGCGGAGAGCGGAGGAACACTGAGGAGAGAAAAATAAAGAGAGTGGTGTTTTGAGCTTGGACTTGGGTTTGGGTTTAATTCGGAGTGGGGCCCATTTGTCGTTTTCAACTGGTGACGTGGCCGATGGTATTTTTTTCTTAGACTCACGTGACTAAATAAGTCCAATTCTTCTCAAGGCCTTATCTAAGATTTGAAAAAAAAAATTTGATAACAAGTGTTGTTGAACACTTTTTAGTTTAGTTATTATATTATTTATAATAATAATATTATATTAAATGTAAAAATTAATAATTTTATTTATTATTTTTAATGTATTGATTGAAGATATTATTATATTTAATAACCTTAAAGAGTGTCTTTAGGGCATTCGTTAGTAAAATTCTTTAAAAAAAAACTTTTCTTTATTTTTTTAGAAAAATATTAATAAGTGTCTAGTGACATTGGTTAAGGTGATATATATATAAAAAAAGTATAATTAATGTATCATTTTTTTTAATTCAGTAAAAATAATATATTAAATGTAAATAAATTACTAAAGAGGTAAATAAATAATCCTTAACGGATGCCTACAGACACAGATTAAACGAACCCATTTTTTTTATTAAACTTTAGAAGAATAATCTATTTATATCATTATAAAATTAAATTATTTTTTATAATTTTTTCATATTATTAATATTTTAATAATTTGATTCGATCGTTATATTTCATGTTCTATTCATGGTATATCATGTACATTGAATTTTGAGTAAATTAAAAATATTTAATTATTTGTTCGATGTAAAAACTTTAATCGATAAATATATATTGAAAAAAAAACAGTATTCTCGATTGATATGATAGAAATATTGGATTGATTTGAACTTTTACGTGCTCGACAAGTACAATTATATTGTTAAATTTAACGATCAGTTTGTTAATTATTAATCGTATAAAAAAATTATAAAAAATATTACACTAATATAAGTGATCCTCTTTTAATATATTTATTAATATTTTTTATAAATTATAAATTATATTTATAAATAATATTTAAAATTATATTAAAAAATAATGGAGGATCCTAACCCATGAAAAACAGTCTATTGCCTATGATCGGATCCATATTTGGTCCATTTTTTCTTTCCAATCATGGCACTTTTATTCTTCTTTTATTTGGATAACTACTACTAATTATAAAAGAACAATATATATATATATATATATATATTGAATATACTTTATTAACAATATAAAAAAAAATGCAACTATTTTTGGAGTTTTCTAGCTCTATAATGGCTTTGGCAAATATGGGGATATTTCCTTTTGTAAGTTGTAAAGCAACCTTTAGATTAGATCCCAAGCTAACGTGTACCTCACGCTTAAAGGTTTACATGATTAGTGAAGCAAAAGATTATTTATTACACTTAACTTCTTTTCTATTCTTAGTTTGACATTAAAGAGTAATGAAAACTATAAACTTTAATTCCTCTTGATTATTATGGAGGATATTAAATGTGTATGTTAGTCTTAGTAGGAAAATATTAAGCAGTGTTATTAGATACTGATTAAAATGATATATATAAAAAAATATAATTAATAGATTATTATTTTTTATTTTTTATTTTAAATTAAGTAAAAGTAATGTATTAAATGTAAATAATTTTTTTAAACTAGTAATTAAATAATTTTTAACTAGTGTCTATAAGAATCGGTTAAACGGATCTGTCTTAATAATTGCATATCAGTTTTGTATTAGATCTAATAATTCGTATATGTGAGTTATATTTTATATTTTTTTATGTCAATTGTATTATATAAATATAATAAAAATTATTAAATATGTCAAAAATTTTGAACACGAATTTAATATATACATATAATAATCATATTTAAATATATCGTATTTATCAAATAAAAAATCAAAATTTTAAACTAAAAATAATATTTTTTTTACTCATTTAACATTAAAATTACAATGAAACGTTTGCCTGAACATCCGGTTCCAAGCTCAATGGTAATCGAACCTTAATAGGTTAGGTGAAAATTAAACTTCATTTTATTATTATTTTTTTTACTTTTTTTATTTTATATAACAATAAAAAATTTTAAAAAATGGCGAACGAGTATGGTTTGTACGTGTCACCCGATCTATCTGAAGTCCGAACTCCTGGTCTCGAGCCTGGCTCTCAGATAGCGTGTTGGGTGTTGAGTCTGTTGACGGAGACCTCAATACTCAATAGTCCCTTTCTCTTCACGCATCTCAATCTCAGCCCATCAGCCACCGCCCAACAAAAAAAAAAAAAAAGAAGAAACGGCTCGACTCTTCCCATCAAGGAAGAAGACAAAATATTACACCTCTGCATTTATCGGGCTCCAAAATTATGAAATAAACCATGATTACTGCGGTAATTACAACTGTGCCACTACTTCTTTTCTTTTCTTTTTTTCCTTTGATTTTCGGTTTTTTTATACTAATATAGCTAAAAAAAAAATTAAACCCCAAATTACCGTTACTTTTTGATTATTTCCCAAAATACGGACTTTTTTATTTCAGCTGGGAAATCGCCATCCCCCATGGCGATTTCCCAGCGTGTTTTTTTGCAAATTTGCAAAAAAATACCAAGGGAAATCGCCACCCCCCACGGCGATTTCCCTTGGTAATTTTAGCAAAATTTGCTAAAACCATGAAGGGAAATCGCCATGGGGGGTGGCGATTTCCCTTCATGTATATTTTTTTTTTTATTAATAAAAAAAAATTATATTAATACAATATTTTATTTTAATTTGATAAATTTATTTTTAAAAATTATAAATTAAATTAAAATATTTTTTTTATAATTTAAAAAAATTTAAAAATTCGTAAAATATATTTTAGGTTTTTTTATAATTTAATATTTTGAATTTTTTTTAAAATTTTAAATTTCAAATAAAAACAAAAAATTAAAAAAAAAAAAAAAAAAATTGAAAGGGGCAACGGTCATATGACCGTTGCCCCCATCCCCCTCCCCCCACCCCCCACGTCCCCCCTCCCCCCCACACCCCCACCTTCTATAAATACCCCCCTCCTCTTCTTCAAATTTTCATTCCTCTATTCAAATTTTCATTTTCTTTCAAAAATTTTTCATTTTTCTACCAAAAAAAATTTCTTTCTACAAATTTTTTTTTTCTACAACAATATTTTGAAATGGCTTCACTATTGAGGTTACAAGAAAATCACATCTCGGAGGTTATATTTAACGAGGTAAGTAAATTGTTATATTATTATTGTTTTTTATATTATTATTATTTTTTATATTATTATTATTTTTTATATTATTATTGTTTTTTATATTATTATATTATTATTGTTTTTTATATTATTATTGTTTTTTATATTATTATTGTGTTATATTATATTATATTATTATTGTGTTATATTATATTATTATTGTTTTTTATATTATTATTGTTTTATATTATATTATTATTGTTTTATATATTATTATTGTTTTATATTATATTATATTATTATTGTTTTATATTATATTATTATTGTTTTTTATATTATTATTGTATTATATTATATTATTATTGTTTTTTATATTATTATTGTTTTATATTATATTATTATAGTTTTTTATATTATTATTGTTTTATATTATATTATTATTGTTTTATATATTATTATTGTTTTATATTATATTATATTATTATTGTTTTATATTATATTATATTATTATTGTTTTTTATATTATTATTGTTTTATATTATATTATTATTGTTTTTTATATTATTATTGTATTATATTCTTTTATTATTGTTTTTTATATTATTATTGTTTTATATTATATTATTATAGTTTTTTATATTATTATAGTTTTATATTATATTATATTATTATTCTTTATATTATATTATATTATTATTGTTTTTTATATTATATTATTATTTTTTTTTATATTATATTATTATTGTTTTTTTATACGAAATTATTGTTTTATATTATATTATTATTGTTTTATATTATATTATATTATTATTGTTTATATTATATTATATTATATTATATTATTATTGTTTTATATGATATTATATTATTATTGTTTATATTATATTATATTATATTATTATTTTGTTATTTTATAGTTTTATTTATTACTTTTTAATTGTTATAGTTTTATAATATATTAATTTTTATTATTATAACAGGAAACTCGTCGCGTATTACGTTCGAGGAAATTTACATTGGAGGACCCGCATCCTTATATTATCGACCACTTAAGAAGAGCCGGATTTTATCACGCAAGTCAAATTCGACGACTTGTGATACAACCCGATTTAATCTCTGCGTTGGTCGAACGATGGAGACCCGAGACGCACACTTTTCATTTTCCATGTGGTGAATGCACGGTCAGTCTCGAAGATGTTGCGCTGCAACTTGGACTTCCGATCCATGGCGATGCAGTTACAGGCGGAAGCCTGCTAGATTGGAATGAACTGTGTCAAGATCTATTGGGTGAGGTACCTCCAGAAGACGTCGTATCTGGCTCAACGGTGAGACTGACTTGGTTGAAAACGTTTCAAAATCTGCCATTACATGCAACCGAACAACAAATACAATATGCTGCTAGAGCATATATTTTACGTTTGATTGGAGGATTACTGATGCCTGACAAATCGAGCAGTCGGGTACATTTAATGTATCTTCCATTGCTACGTGATTTAGAGGAAGCAGCAAATTATAGTTGGGGTTCTGCGTGTTTGGCAGTTTTGTATAGAGAACTTTGCCGAGCTACAGTTCCAAAAAACCATGACATAGGTGGATGTCTAGTGCTTCTACAATCATGGGCTTGGTATCGGCTACCATTTCTTGCTCCGCGCGTGGATATTTCGGCTGTATACCCCCTTGCAAGCAGGTAATAATCTTTACTATTTTATTAATTTTGTACGAAATTGTATTTTTATAGGTCATTAAGATATTATATGCATTTTAATAGGTGGAGTAGGAGTACGGGTAGAGATTTTACAGAGACTCCGAGCGATCTTGCAAGTATAAGACTACGACTAGATCGACTAGGATATGATAAGGTAAATATTTCGATTGTTACATTGAAGTTTTTTTTTTTTATTTAATCCTTATGAAACTAATAATTTGTAATAATTATTCGCAGTTTCTGTGGATGCCATATTCCTCGAGTGAAATTATGGCATGCCTCCCATCGGATGCCTACAATAATTTCAATATATGGAAAGCAAACACAGCATTGATATGCTTTTCATATGTAGAGTGGCACCAAACTGACCGGGTGTTGCGACAATTTGGGATGCAACAACCAATTCCTGCAGCCCCGATGAACCTTGATAAGCTTCACAAGGTCGACATGCGTGGTCGTAATGATGAATTCTGGCCTGCGAAGCATGAACGTTGGATCCAATGGTGGAACATACGTTTTGAACGAATTCCGACAGGTTACCCGATTGTTGGTAATAATTTCAACCCGTCTGCTGATTACATAAGATGGTATAGAAATGAAGGTCGGCCTTTCGTTTGTCCACCGTCGATGCACGAGGATGTTAGGAGTATGCCATTTACCGGACAAACTTCAGCTCCAGTCCCTCCTACACAGGATATGGATGCTCCTAGACCTCGCCGACAACGTGGGCGAAGGCGTCAACCGACCTCATCGGAGTTCACAGCACCGAGGATGTCATTTGATCATCCTGAACCTGAACGGGATCATGGAGTACCATCCAGCCATCGTTATTCCGTAAGTCACCCCGGATATGACGTTGATGAGTGTTACCGACCATCACCGCCAAGAACGAGGTTAGATGACCAGCTCCCCGTCCTAAGTCCAAGTTCAGCATATTTAACATCCATGTATCAGTTTGGAACCCCTTCGTCAGCATTTGATGCTACATCATTTATGGGTGCATCTAGTAGTCAGGTTCCCGTTATGGGTGAACTAGGTGTTGGCTCATCCAGCAGTGGGTTTCAAATTTTTGATACGGATGAAACGACTGATGACATACAACCGGAACCAGTGGCGGTTATAGCAAGAGGTCGTGGTGGACCGCGAATACGTGCCACTGACGAGGTTGAACGACGGGTGCAACCACCACGCACTAGAAGAACTCGACACTGTTGCTCTACACCACGCAATAATTAGAATAATTGTAATGTGTTTTAAATTTCTAATATAAATTTATATGTTTTGCATTTCATGTAATTTGTTCGGAAATTAATTGTTATATTTTATTTTAATTTATATCTTAATGTTGTTATTTAATTTTAATATAATAATCCAAATTACATGATAAGTTGCTTTTCTTTTTTTCATTTTAATTTAATTTTCTTTTTAAATTATAATAAGAAAAAAAAATTAATCAGAAATTAAATTAAATTTTTTTTATCAAATATCCAGTTTTAAACTGTAACAATCTATATTATTATTAAAAACAATGATTAAATTAATGTCACGAGTTAATCGAATACCAACTCAAAAAAACTAATCAAATTAAAAAAATTATTTTACGATACCAACTTAAAAATAACTTCTTTATTTAAAAAAGTGACTCGATAAATTTCTTTTAAAAAAAATTTATTTACATTTTACATCATTAAATTATTTTTGATATAAATTAAATTTTCTTTTTTATAATATTACAAAATTATAAAAAATTAAATTTTTGATATAAAAATTTTATTTTTTATATAATCTTCTTTTTAAATTTTAATAAGAAATATATTTTTATTTTTTATAAAATTGTAATAATAAATTAAATTACATTTTTAATATATATTTTAAAAAAATAAATAACCAAACCTATAAAAAAAATATTTTAATTTAATTTATAATTTTTAAAAATAAATTTATCAAATTAAAATAAAATATTGTTTTAATATAATTTTTTTTATTAATTAAAAAAAAATATACATGAAGGGAAATCGCCACCCCCCATGGCGATTTCCCTTCATGGTTTTAGCAAAATTGGCTAAAATTACCAAGGGAAATCGCCATGGGGGTGGCGATTTCCCTTGGTATTTTTTTGCAAATTTGCAAAAAAACACGCTGGGAAATCGCCATGGGGATGGCGATTTTCCAGCTGAAAAAAAAAAGGTCCGTATTTTGGGAAATAATCAAAAAGTAACGGTAATTTGGGGTTTAATTTTTTTTTTAGCTATATTAGTATAAAAAAACCGATTTTCTCCCTTTCGGTATTTATTATTATTACTTTTTTTTGTTGTTGTTGTTGGTTGTGTGAAAAATGGAGCAGCAAAGAAGCTTATCGGGGTCGTCGCAGAGCCCTAGATCTCCTTCGTCACCGCCGTATCTATCAGTCTCTGTTACGGATCCCGTCAAATTAGGCAATGGCGTCCAAGCTTACATATCCTATCGCGTCATCACCAAGGTAATCGTTGGTTTCTTCGTTCTTTTTTTTTTTTTTTAATATATTAATAAATTTTTGGATATTTTGGGGGAAATTCCACTGTTTGGATAGACCAATTTCCCAGAATACCAAGGGCCGGAAAAAATTGTTATTAGGCGTTACAGTGATTTTGTTTGGTTACGTGATCGCCTTTTCGAGAAGTACAAAGGCATTTTCATTCCTCCTCTTCCTGAGAAGAGTGCTGTAGGTAAACAAATTTAACATATTTTTTTTGCCTTATTTTTTTCTTTTATAGCAATGAGTTTATGATCGATGCCTTTGATTGTAATTTTGCTTATTTTTTGAGTAATTGTGAATGTATCTTTGTGGTTAAATGTGTAAGCTTGTTTATGAACTATGAAGTAATATAAGTTATCGTTGTTGCTGTTGCAGAGAAGTTTCGATTTAGTGCTGAATTTATTGAGATGAGACGTCAAGCATTGGATATATTTGTTAATCGGATTGCTTCTCATAATGAGCTTCAACAGAGTGAAGATCTTAGAACTTTTTTGCAGGCAGATGAAGAGGTGATGCTTTTAGGGTTTTGTGTTGTACGATTCGGTTTAGTTGTTTTCCGTGCTTGTTCAAATGATAATCGAGATCATCCCTTAGGATCTTTCTCATATTGATTGTTAAGTTGATTGTGAGTTCGCATTTAAGCTACAGAAGCTCATTTTTAAATATAGATATGAAGACTACTGTTCTTAAAAATTGCTGAGTAAAAGGAATATTTTATAGTTATAATACAAAATTTCCTTGAACTCTTGATAAATATACATTTTTAACAACTTCTTGAAGGGGGGATAAGCAATTTGTTTCTCTTCATTATAATGTTCAGCTTTGTGATTCCTTTATACACTGTTGGTTAAGGCACCCTTTACATTTCTACATGAATTCTTATCCAAAAGAGCAGCACTATTGCTCCATCTAGGACCATGCTGGAATTAGGGTTGCTTTTGGTAATATGTTGATGAGGAAGCATTATGATTTTAGTTACTTGAGCTTCTTTCTTTTTCGAATGAAAATTTTATGTTAACTTTTTAGCTACTTTTCAGACAATGGAGAGACTGAGATCTCAAGAGACTGGTATTTTTAAGAAGAAGCCAGCTGATTTGATGCAAATGTTCAAGGTAAATAAGTTCTTCATGACTTTAGAATGAGTTAGGATGTCAGTGGAATGACTGTATAGTAGACGGATGCAAATAAAATGTCTACTGACTAATGAAATGTCCAAAAACTTTAATTTGAACAATTTTTCTGTAGTAGAATTTGATTGGTGAATAAAGTATAAACAAAAACACTTGCCATAATAATAATTCCTTCTACAAATTTAACCTGGTTATTTGAGCCATGATTTAAGGTGAGAAGACCTCTTAGGCTCTAACAGAACTTATAAATCGGTCATAGATAACTTGTTGCTTCTTATCTGAAGCTCACAGAGAACACAGTACTTGCTTTCTATAATACTTTGGTATCCCTTTTTTACTGCTTTAATGTATAATCTTTGTCTGATTTTCTGTTTCATTCAATTGAATCCGGTTTCTCAGCAGTGGCAGAGCCACCTTATGTTGAGTGATTGACCCCACTCGACTTTTGGAAGTGATTAGCATAAAAAAAGTTACTAGTATTTTTTTTTCTCTATTGACACCACTAAAATTTGGTAAGGAGTCAAAAAAAAAAAAAAATCAACACTTTTACATTCATTTTTTACTGAGAGTTCTAACAATTTTCTTTCGCTATGAGTATAACTTTAACTCGTGAGTTAAATTTTTTTTGGCATGTATTTGATTGATCTTTTATAATCACATTTATAATCTTATAAAAATTAAAAAAAATTTGTTTCTTACCTGTTACTTGTTGAAATGATTTTTTAAATTTTCACTTTGTTGTCATCATACTTACCAGCTATAATTTTTTTCCCTTCATTGTCTCTGTAATACATATTATATATGAGTTTGATTCAATTTTGTATTAAAATTTTAACTATATAACTGTTTGGTTTGTTTGGTTCATCGGTACTTGATGTAATTATTATCTTGTACATACATAGTTATTGATAGTACAGCTGTTATCTCATTACCAAAAAAAAAAAAGTTTATTGTATCATCTATTTATATGAACTATGTACATTATTTCTAAGATTTTGATTGACATGAGAGAAAAATGAAGAAAAAAACTATATGTAGCATGCTAATGAGACGGTTTTTCATTATGGATCACTTGTAAAAAAAATATATGTATTTTTATTTAAAATTGTATAATGTTTTAGGGGTATTTTTCTATATTTAAATTTTATCAATGTCGTATCAAGTAACAAAATATTATAAATAAAAGGGTAATACTATTATTGACCCCACTGACAAATTCTTGGCTCCACCACTGTTTCTCAGGCTTGAATCTGTCATGTTTATAGTATTGGAATTCTTATGTTATTTAATCTTGCATTAACTTGTCTAGACATTAAACAGGATGTACAGTCTAAGGTGAGCGATGTTGTTCTTGGAAAGGAAAAACCGGTTGAAGAATCAAATCCTGAATATGAGAAGCTTAAACACTATGTTTTTGAGCTTGAAAATCATTTGGCTGAAGCTCAGAAGCATGCATATCGTCTTGTAAAGAGACACAGAGGTAATGAGGATTTTGAGGTGCTGAACACTTTTATGATTCTTGTTTATATCTTTCTCAAATGTTTATCTCCTTTTGGTTTGAATAAGAATTGAACAATTTTTTGTTCTTTCTGTCAATGCTCAGAGTTGGGGCAATCACTATCTGATTTTGGAAAGGCAGCCAAGCTTCTTGGTGCTTGTGAAGGACAAGCTCTTGGGAAGGCATTTTCTGAACTTGGGGCTAAATCCGAGACATTATCAATTAAGCTGCAGAATGAGGTAGGCTGTCTTTTAAAGCTGAGCCTTTTCCTTTGGTAATTTGTCTTTGCAGCCCTGAAGGCATGCATAATTGTGGCCTGATAAATGATGCCCAAACTTTTCCATATCAAGTGGTTCATATAGGTAACATTACATTTTCACAATCCTTGAATTGACTACAGGCCCATCAACTCTTGATGAATTTTGAAGAACCCTTGAAGGATTATGTTCGTGCTGTCCAGTCCATAAAGGTGAGTTAGGCTGCTGTCTTGTGTAATGTTTAATGACTGACATATACTAATAGCAGGCATAGCTTTCCTTGGAGAAAATATTGAATAACAATGTATTTTTAGTTACCTACAATACTGAAAATAGTTAAACTAGGAAGTATCGATAATGTGGAATCACTGATGGAGCACTTCTTCCTACCTGAGCTCCCTTTTTATCTTATGTGCTGATAATATTGACGTGGAAGGTTTGTGACAATTTTGTAGCTGACCCTCTTGCATTTGTGTTTCATAACAGGCCACAATAGGAGAGAGAGCTAATGCATTCAGGCAACAGTGTGAACTGGCTGAAACAATGAAGTTGAAGGAGATAAATCTGTATGCTTCTGGTCATCCATATTTTATGCCTTTCTTTTTTCCCTTTTTCTTTTTAGCTATCTAGTGTTGTCATTAGCAGTGGCCTCTTTGCATGATGCTTTGATATTGCAAACAAGCAGCTTACTTTGACCATCTTTCTAAGTTTTATTTCGTAATTGGGTTTGTAATTTGAGAATATCTATTGTTTGCAGTGACAAGCTCATGCTAACACGCTCTGATAGGGTGGGAGAAGCTGAGTATGAGTACAAGGAGGCAAGTCATTTTATCCAAGCTTTTATTATATGCCTATTTAGGCCTAATTGCTTTTGCCTCTGCTAATATAAGTTTTGCGCTTGCAGTTGAAGGCCGAGAGTGAGGAGGCGACTAGAAGATTCGAAACAATTGTGCGACTGATGAATGAAGAGATTGTTCGTTTTCAGGAACAGAAAACACAAGACATGGGGATTGTCTTTCATGAATTTGCAAAGGGACAGGCTCGACTGGCAAATAGTATTGCAGATGCCTGGCGAAGTCTCCTTCCTAAGCTCGAAGCTTGCTCTGATCCTTCCTAACCTAAGAAAGAATGAAGGACTAGTAATGATCATCAAGCTTATTGCTCACCTGGGTGGTTCTTAGATTTGAGGAATGGCAGGGTGTAGCTTTCTTGCTATGTAAAAGCTCAACTATCAGGAGCTAACTCTGCCATTCCCTGTTTTACCAGTCATGGTTCGTCGGGACACTTTGACTCGGTTTTACTTTGTACAAATTTTAAAACTGAGTGAAAAGTTGAGTTGATCATCAACTCATTTACAGAGCAGAACTGAGAAAAAGAAAAAAGAAAAAAAAAACCTTTTCAATTCATAGTTACAGTTAGATTTACAGTGCAAAGTACTCGGCTGATTCATGCTTTTAACCTTTCTGATATGGAACTGGATTTCTCTTCATTGTGAATAAGATTGTGGTTGCAAAGAAGAGTGTCTGAAGTCTATGCTACATATTTTTTTTTCAAAAAAAAAAAAAAAATCAAAGCAAATGATCCTTGATAATTGATGCTTATGTCGATATTTTTGTTAAATTTTTATTTTTGATTAAAGAATTAATGAATAATGAATTTTTTTTTTTTTTGTGAAAGATTACATAAAGTCATAAATAAAAATGATACATGATAAAAACTCATGAATCACTCTACTCTCTTTTTTCTTTGAATGAGAAATGAACTATTCTTTTTTTTGTGTGTGTTTATTTTAGTACACTTCTATATGTAATATCCAACATTTTCTTCTTTATAATAAACTATATCTGCAACTTACATTCTTATTATTTTTGCAATTTTTATTTGAGATTTATTATTAAATTTGATACTATTTGCATCTTTTCCTAATATTCATATAATTTTAAAAAAATATTAATTTATCAAACACTTAAACAAAAATCACAACTTATTACAACAAAGCTACTAATATTTTTTTTAATAAAATGTAATTACATTTTTTAATAATTTTAGACCCGTCGTCGACCGCCAGGTAGATTTTTAGTGTATTCTTTAATAAAATCTAATTACATTTTTTAAATAATTTTAGACCCCATGCCGAGCGCCGAGTAGACTTCTAGTGTATTTTCTAATAAAATCTAAATTACATTTTTTTAATAATGTTAGACCGCCGCCGAACGCCAATAGATTTCTAGTGTATATTCTTACCCGAAAATTCTCCCATGGCTAGCGCTTTGAGGCAGCCCCTCCACACCACTACGGCCCATGGGCGCCATTCAGCCGGTGCAACTCTCTTACCCGAGGGCGAGGGGTATTTCCTCAAGGACAAAAGGCAAGGGTTGTCCAAGCTGAGTGGATATTATGGCCACCTAAACCTGATTGTGAAGTTAGTGGGCAAGGCCTCCCCAGGAAAGGATGACATTGCGCCAGCTGCTGATGACCCAGAAAATGGTGTTTCGGTTGGTACCATGAAATTGCCTTCCAATACTGATCTTCTTAGATTTGAAACCTTGCTGTTTCAGGTAGTTTACATTCTCTCCGTACGTTTGTTCATTTAATTTAAGATTTATATAAATTCATAAGCATTTTATGTTATCAAAGCTGGAATAGCTCAGTTGGCTAGAGCGTGTGGCTGTTAACCACAAGGTCGGAGGTTCAAGCCCTCCTTCTAGCGTTAAGAATTGTTTTATTTTTTCCTGTATTTCTTTCTCCAAAATTTGATTGTAATAATAATAATAAAAAAAATCCTTCAGTAATCCATGCAGTTTCTTGCATTGCAGTGATTGACTTTGCTGTTTTAGCTTGCCACTAAAATAAATATGCAGAATTAGTCACAATTGTAGTTCTTGAATTTTCCAAGGGTAGATGAATGAAAGAGTTAGGTTTTGACTTTTCTGGCGACTGAATTATTGATTGTTCGTGTTCTTCCTTGTCACGGAGGTTCAAGCACTCCAGCGCGTTAAGGATTTTTATATTCTTTTTTTTTTCCCCTGGATTTCTTTCTCCAAAATTTGATCATAATAATAATAATAATAATAATAATAATAATAATAATAATAATAATAATAATAATAATAATAACAAAATTCTACACCCAGTTACTTCCTCAGGGTCAGTTTTTATTCTATAAATTAATTGAATATGAAACTGAAATACTCCTTGTATTCTTTTCATTGCTTGTAAGATAAGCCAATAGGCATCAGTAGAAGGTGGTCCTGAAACTTTCAGTTCTGGAATTCAAAGAAAATGGAGAAACCAGCAGATTCAAAACAAATGCTTTTTGACGGAGAAGATGGATATGATGCTGTTATTGTGGGGTCTGGATATGGTGGTTCTGTTGCTGCTTGTCGGTTGTCAATGGCAGGAGTCAAGGTATGCCTGGTTGAGAAGGGCCGAAAATGGGAAGCTAAGGATTTTCCAACAGACAGTTTCCAGATGATGTCAGCTGTGAGGATGGAGAGTCAGAACTTAGGTGTGAGCTTTGGCTCAAGGGATGCTTTGTTTCAGGTCAATCGCGTCTCCCTTTCCACAAAACATAAATTATTTGAGGATATTTTAATAGAAAGACTATGTATCTGTACTTAGGGCATACCAACCTTTTCATTATTATGAGATGCGTTTGAAACCTGATAAATGTCTTTTAACTATAGAATAAAAATAAAATTATGATTGTTTATTAATGAAATTATAGGTTTATGAACAAAATGATTCACTGGCAGCAGTAGCTTGTGGACTTGGTGGGGGTTCACTAGTGAATGCAGGAGTAATGCTGCCAACTCCAGTTCGTACTCGAAGAAATACAAAATGGCTGAAGGAATGGGAACGGGACTGGGATAGTTGTGAAGCTTCTGCTTCTACCATGTTGAGAATACAAAGTGTTCCCATCCAGTTCCCCATTGCTAAAATTATGAAAGAAATAGATGTCGGAGAGGTAGAAGAAATTGTTCAGGATTCAATGAAGTTAAGCATGAATTTTGATCTTGAAGAGTCACCATCCAGATTACTGAAGCATCAAAAATTGGATATCTGCATAGCCTGTGGAAATTGTCTTGCTGGTTGTCCTTATAATGCCAAGAATTCTACTGACAAAAATTATCTTGTATCAGCAATTCAGGCATATTCTCTTTAACTTGATACATTGTTTTCAATTACCAGGTTTATTCCTTTATTTACTCTGGTTGCATTATTGTTCTTAACTCTCAAAATGTTTCAGTTGCTTCTATGATTTCTTGCTTAAAAATTCAAATGCATGACAAAAACTGTAGGTCAGCTGGCCAATTTAAACGGTTTTTGCTTTGTTGAATCTGAAACTTGATTCTGGATCATTGTTTATGATGATAGTCTGATTCTTGTAATGGGTTCATTATTGACAATACTTTGTTGTTCCATATTTTATAAAAGCCTGTGACAGTCAACATCATGTCCGAATTTACCCATATTCTCATGCATTTCGGATAAAATTAGAACTTCTTGTGATGCAGGCAGGATGTAAGGTTAAGACAGAGTGTGAAGTTCAGTATGTCGTTAAAAATCCAAATGAAACAGGCCAAGAAGGTGAAATTGGTGGGAAAAGAAGGTGGCTTGTTTGCTTAAATGAGATCGATTATATAAAAGCTGATTTTGTGATCCTGTCAGGTATGAAGCAATAGTGAAATATAATTAGATATACCTTTCAAATTTTTGTTTTTAAAACCTTAAGGGAAGCTTCAATTTCATGTTCCACTTCCACAGCGGGAGTTTTTGGCACAACTGCAATACTTTTCAAATCACAAATGAGAGGATTAAAACTCTCAGAGGCACTTGGGTCTGGATTCAGCTGTAATGGAAATAATGTTGCTTATCTTGCTGGAAGCACTGGACCTTTGAATGCTTATGGACTAGATAGAAAGCAACTGTCAAAGACACCTATTCAAGCACGGCCTGGGCCATCCATCTCTTCTTCGTACTCTTCTTCATTGGGTTTCACAATCCAGGTTCAAGATTTTGCTATGCAAAGAAACTTGACTTATGTTTATTCCACATTAGAACTTAACTCCTGTCATGGCACTGGCTCTTCTACTGTCTTACTGGCTTTCTACAGGGAAAGCGAGGGATGTACTACAGGATTGTAGGATCATGTGGTCTAGATGAGCATTTATGTTGCTCCGACTCTTCATTTTTCTGAAAGTACCCATGTCCGACTCATATCCGGACGTGGGTATGGGATATGATCCTCCAAATACATGGAAATCTTGGAAAAAAATGAACATACCCGTGTCCGACACTCACATCCGAGTCCGAGTCCATCTAAAAATGTTCTCATTCATCTACTATAACAACAAATTATGCACTGGCTTCATCATGATTCTTACTCTTTTGACTTGTTCATTCACTGATAGTTTCAAGTTTGGCTGGTTTTTATTGGATTGTGTTGGCAACTCATTGATTTTGTCAAGAAAAGAGCTGTTTACTCATTTTTGTAATTAAGAATCTTCTGAAACTAGCTTTTCTTTCTTCCTTATCTCCTCCTTTCATTCATTCATTGTCCCTTTTTTTTTTTTCTTTCTTCTGGTGCAGAGTGCTGTACTTCCTACTGCTTATCCTTACATCTTGTTTAAAGGGATTTTAACATTTGGATGGCCGACTGGTTACTGGTTCTTTCATGGTGTTATAGATAAGCTGAAACATCTCATAGGTTCTAAGTCAAGCCAAGCAATGGTGCTCAATGCAATGGGACATGACAAGAGTGATGGGAAAATTATATTCGAAAAGGAAACCGATAAAATTCGCTTTAATCCACCCAATGACCCATTACTGCCGCGAAAAGTTGAGGCCTTTCAAAAGATTACCAAGAAACTAGGGGGAATTCTCTTCATGTCGAAGTACCGAAGCACATCAGTACATCTTCTAGGTGGCTGCAATGCATCATCAGATTCTTCGAATGGTGTTTGTAGTCCAAATGGTCAAGTTTTCGATCCGGACGCTCCTGGTCTAGTGCATCAGGGCCTCTACGTTTGTGATGCTTCTCTAATTCCGTGCTCTGTCGGTGTAAACCCATGCCTTACTATTGCAGCAGCAGCTGAGCATGTAAGTAAGAACCTTGTGAAGGATATTCTCAAGCACAAAAGTAAAAATTGTACAGATTTTGTTTCTAAAGTGGTTGATCAAAATCCATGTATAGAAGAAACACATGATAATTTAAAGAGCAGCGAGACATCATATGTGTCTATCAAAGAAACCATGAGAGGTTATGTAGGGGGTATGCCATGCACAGCTTCTCTGATAATGAAGATAAACTTGCAGAATCCAAACAACTGCGATGATTGGAATCGGGTTATGAGAAAATCTCGTCCAACTTTAAAAGGGAAAGTTGGTGGTTATGTTGTCTTCAAAGCCATTGAGAAGGATAAGTTGCATGTTATAGATGGAGAAGTAGGCATGTTTGAAGTAGATTACAGAACCCCTTACACACAATATATGCACTACCGCCTTCTCCTCGCTGCTGCTTCTGGTTCAAGGTACAATAAGGCATTCATTTGCATTCCTCTTATTCTCTTTTTTTTTTTTTTTTTTTTCTAGAAAATTTGTAACATTAATTAAATGCAGATATATTCTTGAGGGAAAGAAGGTAATGAATCCTTATCTTTTTGGACTATATTCTTGGAGGGAGACAACAACATTGTATGTGACATTCAAAAGGCTTGCTGGCAACTTTGCTGGGGAGGAAGGGTTGAACTTAAAAGGAGAGCTTAGAATTGCCATGATTGAACTACTGAAAAGCCTATTTAGCCTTGAAGGAAATGGAAAAAGAAGATTTATTTATCTTTTCTCATTGAATCTTCTTAGAACCTATATTTTACAAATACCACATGAAAGTGACAAAGAGTACCTGACAGATTCTACCAACAATTCTTATCCAGCGAGTACTTTCCATGAAATAAAAACAGGTAGGCAGGATTCTGAACTTGTTAAAGATCCTTAGAAGTTACAACTTGATTCTTGCTTGCAAGTGATGTAAGTGAAGAAAAAGATCCTTAACAGTGTTAGTTTTATCTTTTGGTTGTTTGTTTTATTTATGTATTTCTGTGAACAGGTTATAAATTCTAATTTTGATTACTTTACTCTATATGATGCAGAAGATGGATATATCATCAGCTGTAGGCAGTGGAACTGTGGTCAAAGTAGATGGAAGCTAAAGGAAGAAAAGCAACCAGTTCTTCTACTTAATGGGCATTCAACTGAGAGTTTCTGTCTGCCAACAGAACCAAATGATTTAATCAGGACTTTACTTGCAGAAGGGCATGAAATATGGTTACTCCAATCAAGATTGCATGTATCAAATCCCTCAAACAACTTCACCATTGAAGATATTGGAAGATACGATATACCTTCTGGTAACAAAAAATTACAAAAAAAGCTCTAGATGAGATCAGATACATTACTCACATATCTAATTCACTTCTGAGTGGCTACTTAATTTCTTTCTACATTCCATTTGCAGTAATCGACAAGATCTGCGAATTCCATGGTCCGAGCATGAAGGTACATGTAGTTGCACACTGTGTTGGAGGCATTTCCATTCACATAGCTCTCATGGGAGGACATATTTCTCCAACTCAAATTGCTTCTTTGTGTTGCACCAACTCTTCAATGTTCTTCAAGCTTACTACTTTAGCCACAGTCAAAATGTGGCTTCCCTTGGTCCCTGTGAGTTTTCCTTTTAATGACAACTTATTTTTTGACACAAATTAATGTCAATTTGATATTTGCTTGAGCCTTATTACTTCCATCTAAATCAAGTCAACCTTCAGATATCAATGGCTTTGCTAGGCAAGAACAAAATCCTGCCTCTGTTAGAGACATCAAAGGCCAATTTGGGGCATCAGCTTCTAATGTCTATAGCCTGTTGGCTACCTCGCTATGAGAAATGCACTTGCAATGAATGTAAGGTCTTTTCTGGCATATTTGGCAATGCATTCTGGCATCAAAACATTACCCCAACAATGCATCTCTGGTTAAACAAGCAAAGCACAACAAAGATTCCAATGGCAGCCTTTCCTCACCTCAGGGAAATCTGCAAGTCCGGATTCATTGTAGATAGCAAGGGAAATAACTCATATTTGATTCATCCGGAGAGAATGGCCCTCTCGACGCTATACATCTCGGGCGGACGAAGTCTTCTTGTGACTCCAGAGACTTCTTTTCTAGCTAACAAGTATGTGAAGTTGCACCAACCTGGTTTTAGACATGAAAGGGTTGTTGTTGATGGCTATGGGCATTCAGATTTAATGATTGGTGAAGAGTCTTCTAAAGAAGTTTTCCCTCACATTTTGTCTCATATAAGGTTATCTGAAGAAGGGAAAAATTTTGTGATGATTTCCAAGGAAAAGAAATACAGCAAAGAAGCCTTGGATTGGGCTGCTGATCCTTACCAAGGATATGGAGGATCTGAAAGTTGCTGGTTTTCACCTTTGCTACTTGTTTTCTTGGTTTTATTTTTAGTTTTTATGTTGTTATCATCATTCATATGATTTTTTTCCACTACCATTAAGAGGAATGTTGGATTGTTTAATCAGGAAAATAAAGAGGCATTCATTATTTTCTCTAGTTTTGTACCCATTTCATAATTTTTCATGTTGAATATATATAAACAATTTTTTTTTTTTTTTTTTAAAAACCAAAAAGATAGATCAAAATTTTATATATTGACTTGAAATTATACTCATCATTTATCAAAGAATGACTTTAACTATCAAATTGTTGAGCAGATGAAAACAATTTACTTACCATACTTAATCAAGATTAATAAATAAAATGTCAAATATTTTTTTTATAAGAGAAAATATCAAATGTTAACCAATGACTATTAACGGTTTTTTTTATATAAATATAGCTAAAAAAAAAAATCCCAAAATACCGATCTTTTTAGATTATTTCCCAAAATACGCTGGTTTTAACACTAGCTGGGAAATCGCCACCCCCCATGGCGATTTCCCAGCATCAAAATATTGATTTTGGCTAAAAATACCAAGGGAAATCGCCATGGGGGGTGGCGATTTCCCTTGGTGTTTTTTTCAAATTTTGATAAAAATACCAAGGGAAATCGCCACCCCCCATGGCGATTTCCCTTGGTATTTTTAACCAAATTTGTAAAAAGGATGAAGGGAAATCGCCATGGGGGGTGGCGATTTCCCTTCATGTAATTTTATATTTTTTTAATTTATAAAAAAATTTTAATTTTTTTTTTAATTTGTAAATTTTATTTTTTAAATTTAAAATTATAAATTAAATTTCTTATTAAATTTAAATATGGAAAATTTTGTTTCTTATAAAAATTAAAAAAACAAAATAATATTTCTTCTTAAATTTGTATATCAAAAATTATATTTGTAAGTTTTGTTTTAATTTTAAAAATTTGTAAGTTTAGTTTTTTAATTTTAAAATTTATAAATTAAATTAAAATAATTTTTTTATAATTTTAAAAATAAAGAAATTTTGTAAGGTATATTTTATTATTTAAAATTTATGAACAAATTTTTTTAAATTTTGTTAATTGATTTGTATTAGATAAAAACAAAAAACAAACAAAAAAACTTGCATTACATTTTCCCTTATAATCCAAAGTACATAATAAGTTGAGAAAAACATGTAATTCATTTATTGTTGATGCGAAGTCTCCCCCAATGTGCCAAATCGATGCGGACAATTTCGACGGTTATGACCTTCGTTTCTGCATAATCCACAACGTTTTGGTTGGCCTTTCTCCCTGAGGTCCATTTCATTACGAATACGACTTGATTTTGGCCGACCATGTGGATTTCTCCGCATTTCTTGATTGGGACACACTTCTGGACCATCATATTGAGGCCAGTAACCTTCATTTCCAACAGTTTCGAACTCATGTCTATAAACATTCAATATAGTTTTCAGTCTATAGACTTTGTCCACATATTGCATGCAATCTACATGGACATGTGCACAGACAGCAACTACATGTGAACAAGGGAACCTTTGTGCTTAAAACTTTCCACAATCACACCACATGTCACTGAGGTTGACTTTGTACTTCATTGCAGAAACACCCTCTTGTGGGGCAACTAACTCTTCAACCAGAAAAGATTGATTTGTTCGCGTAAAATTACGAACAATGTGGGAGTTAGCTTTCCTGCGATTTTCTTGCATAGCTTGTGTGACTGTTTCACAATATGTGTGCCCTCCCTCCATCATGGCAATTTGCTTGTTCCCCATCTTAACAAAAAGTGCAGCCAACCTATAATATGTTGATTGCACTAAAGCAGTAATGGGAAGATGACGCGTTCCCTTCAACACCGAATTGATAGATTCAGCTAGGTTGGTTGTCATATGGCCATAACGCCTTCCTTGATCATATGACTGCGTCCACTTCTCCTTGGGGATCCTATCAAGCCAATTAGCCGCCTCTGCATTTTCTCCACGAAGATTGTCATACATGAAATGAAAATTCGGTCGCCTCAACTCGTATCCTAATAAATTTTAAAACAAAAAACTTGTGAATTTCAATATTATTTTATATGCTAAACGAAATATAAGAGATAAAATAACTATGATTTGATTCCATACCCATGTTAACAATTTGTCGACGCAATTCCTTATTGTTAAACTTTTTCATAAAGTTCGCTGCAATGTGTCGAATGCAGTACACTGAATATGCATGTGGAGGATTCCATCCACCATCGCGTCTAATCGCAGCTTTGATGGCTTCATGTCGATCAGACATCAAGCAAATGCCAGGCTGTTTTGTCACGTGTCTGCGCAAGTTACTGAGAAAGAATGACCAAGCCTCTGTTGTCTCACCCTCCACAATGGCAAAGGCAATTGGCAGTATGTTTCGGTTGCCATCTTGTGCAATAGCTAACAATAATGTGCCTTTGTATTTTCCATATAAGAAAGTACCATCTATTTGCACAATAGGTTTACAATACGGATACCCTTCAATGCACGACTTAAATGTCCAAAATAGTCGATGGAATATTCTCTTACCCTGGACCAGTCGATCACCGTGATATGCAGGTACCGTTTGCAATTCCACAATTGTACCAGGCACGAAATGTTGCATTGCACCTAACCATTTAGGTAGCTCATTGTACGATCTTTCCCAATCGCCAAATACTCGAACAATTGCCTTTTGCTTTGCTTGCCATGTTTTCTTGTAGGAGGTGATGTATCCATACCGGATTCGCATCTCAGCGATCAAAACTGAAACGAAAATCTCCGGATTTGCTTGGACCAATGACAAAATGCATGAACAGATCATGTTACAATCTAACTTGCAATGATCTTGTGAAATTCTCCCCGATGTGCAAGTATGAGGCCCTTCATATTTTCTAATCTCCCTTAGATGTTTCTTCTTCATAAAAGTTGCCCTTATTCTCCAATTACACCCATTCCCAGACATTACGCACTTGGCATAATATTTCGTCGGCTCAGATTCAATTACTCTGTAATCTACAGAGTTTTTGATGTTATAGTGCTTGATAGCTGAAAGCACAACCTCTTTCATTGGGAATTGTAACCCAACACACAGATCAACTGCAGATGGATCAAATGTCAGAGGCATAGCTAATGTATGAGCATACTCTGGAAATTCCGGCACATGCATTGCCTCCAAATCCAGTGTATGCATATGGGATGCAGCCTGATATGGGGGAATATCTCGATGAGTGTTGATATCTCCATGAGTGTCGATATCTCCATGAGTGTTGATCTCAGCAGGGACGACGTCTGGGTCAGAATCAGTATTGTCATCACTTGCGAATTCAGCATCCTCTTCCTGCTCACTAAATTCACCAACATCTTCACCATGGACTCCACGTGGACGAACAGGATCAACACCAGCTGGCTCATCTTCGAGGGTAGTAGGAATTAGGGTTTGTGAGACTAATGAAGTCTGAAAAGTTGTAGCTTGAGATAAGGGCACGACTTCTTTTGTGGGAACGTCGTATGTAGTGTGAACATAGAACGACCCAGAATCATAATCTTCTATGGGAAAGTTTTCTGTTGTGCGAACATTTGAAGGGCCGCAATCATCGTCAACATCATTTATGTCAGCATATAACTCAAGGACACCAACATTTGCAAATGTCTCATGAGCATAAAACATGCATCTGACATCATCATCATCTTCAAGTGGAAATGTTCTATATCGGACACATCCTTCACCAATAGAAAGAGGATGCCTGTACTTAACCTCTGAAACTCTTTTTCTAGTTCCAGCTTTAATTTTTGTATGAATTTGCAGCTTCAGTTCCTCTAATGTGACGTCGTCTTCAACACGAAAACTTTTTGGACGTTCACAATCAAAGGTAGCACCTTCGTCAGTATTATGAATTTGGCCATTATAGTAGACCAATGCGATCACTCTATTGCTCATGTTGTGTAGCAAAAGAAAGAAGAAATATAGAAGGATGAGAATGAGAATGAGAATGAGGAGGTTTTAGCACTCAGGAAAAATCTGATTGAAAAACTGTTGTAGGGGGTATTGTAAACCTTCATAAGTATTATGAATTTATAATGGTTCATTATGTTGTACCAGATGACAAATCCCATCCTTTGTATAGGATGAAATCTGATTCTGATATTCTGCCTAGGACTATTTGACTGAAAAAGTTATAACTTATTCAATGCAAAATGTGATTGATAAATCCCATCATTTGTCTCATCCATTGCAGAAAGAATCAAGTTCCAATATTTTCTGCAGCATTTGATGGACTGGAAAATAGCTGAAACCTGTCTAAAAACCTATATCATCAGTCTTATCCATTGCAGAAAAAATCAAGTTTCAATATTTTCTGCAGCATTTGATGGACTGGAAAATAGCTGAAACTTGTCTAAAAACCTATATCATCAGTTTTATCCATTGCAGAAAGAATCAAGTTCCAATATTTTCTGCACCATTTGATGGACTGGAAATATAGCTGAAACCTGTCTAAAAACCTATATCATCAGTCTTATCCATTGCAGAAAGAATCAAGTTCCAATATTTTCTGCAGCATTTGATGGACTGGAAATATAGCTGAAACCTGTTTAAAAACCTATATCATCAGTCTTATCCATTGCAGAAAAAATCAAGTTCCAATATTTTCTGCAGCATTTGATGGACTGAAAAATAGCTGAAACTTGTCTAAAAACCTATATCATCAGTCTTATCCATTGCAGAAAAAATCAAGTTCCAATATTTTCTGCACCATTTGATGGACTGGAAATATAGCTTAAACCTGTCTAAAAACCTATATCATCAGTCTTATCCATTGCAGAAAGAATCAAGTTCCAATATTTTTTGCAGCATTTGATGGACTGGAAATATAGCTGAAACCTGTCTAAAAACCTATATCATCAGTCTTATCCATTGCAGAAAAAATCAAGTTCCAATATTTTCTGCACCATTTGATGGACTGGAAATATAGCTGAAACCTGTCTAAAAACCTATATCATCAGTCTTATCAATTGCAGAAAGAATCAAGTTCCAATATTTTCTGCACCATTTGATGGACTGGAAATATAGCTGAAACCTGTCTAAAAACCTATATCATCAGTCTTATCCAGAAATTTTTTTTTCTGCTTTCCAGAATTTCACTTGTTTGCTTATGAAAATGTAATGCAAGTTTTTTTGTTTGTTTTTTATTTTTATCTAATACAAATCAATTAACAAAATTTAAAAAAAATTGTTCATAAATTTTAAATAATAAAATATACCTTACGAAATTTCTTTATTTTTAAAATTATAAAAAAATTATTTTAATTTAATTTATAAATTTTAAAATTAAAAAACTAAACTTACAAATTTTTAAAATTAAAACAAAACTTACAAATATAATTTTTGATATACAAATTTAAGAAGAAATATTATTTTGTTTTTTTAATTTTTATAAGAAACAAAATTTTCCATATTTAAATTTAATAAGAAATTTAATTTAATTTATAATTTTTAAATTTAAAAAATAAAATTTACAAATTAAAAAAAATTAAAATTTGTTTATAAATTAAAAAAAAAAATTACATGAAGGGAAATCGCCACCCCCCATGGCGATTTCCCTTCATCCTTTTTACAAATTTGGTTAAAAATACCAAGGGAAATCGCCATGGGGGGTGGCGATTTCCCTTGGTATCTTTAGCAAATTTTGAAAAAAACACCAAGGGAAATCGTCACCCCCCATGGCGATTTCCCTTGGTATTTTTAGCCAAAATCAATATTTTGATGCTGGAAAATCGCCATGGGGGGTGGCGATTTCCCAATTTTTTTTTTGGCTATATTTATATTAAAAAACCACTATTAACACTAAAGTGATATTTATACCAAAAAAATTATAATAAATTTAGTGGGAATAATACATTGAACAGAAGAATAATTTTTAAAATAATATTTTAACTAATACTTAATGACACCTATTAAAAATTTTAAGAAATAAAAAAATAATAAAAAGTATTATAATGATTTATTTATTGATTAGACACTAGCCAAAGCATGATTATCACTATCGTACCGATATCGACCAATACGTATCAGTTTTAAATAAAATCGATAAGGTACTAACATTGTACTATTTCAGTTTTTGTATTGATCATATCGGCCTGTACATGTCTGTTCCGATTCGTATCGGTTGGTACCATCTAATATTGGTCGATACAAATTTTTTATTTTTTTATTTTTTTACTTATTTGATTCTTTTAATCAATTTCTAATAAATTTTCTCTCATCATCATTTTTAATTTTTATAATTTTATTTAAAAATAAAATGTATTCATTAAATTAGATTATTGAATCTGATTAATAATAATTTACAATATTTTTTTAATTTTTTAATTTATTTTATTTATTTGATATTTAAAAATTTTGGATATTAAATATTTATAATTTTAAAAATTTACATTTACATATAAACATATAAATGCATGTAATAAAGGTATATTTGCATGTGTACATAATACATATATTTAGACTATATAAAAATTATAAAGTTTTTGACTGATTTTGTATCATGAGTTAAATGACACTAACTCAATTTAAAAAAATTACATAAAAACTAAATTATAATTATAATAATAAAATAAAATATATTTAGATCTATCAATTTTTAAAAAGTAGCTACCCACTAAAAATATATATATACTCACTTAAAAAACTAATTTTTTTTATTTTTTATTTTAACTTATTTAAAAAAAATCATTTTTTCATTCATCAAGTAGGTATGATCAATTCTAGTTTTTTTTAAAAAAATTGAAAATGAGGTATATAAATATATAAAAATATTGATAAATTCAAAACGATACACTAAAAGTCTAAAACACATATATCAATACATATTAATATCAAATATATATATATATATATACCATATTGATTATCTTGAGGCAAAGGCGGCAATGCCAAAGCCTGGTTGTCAAACCGGATTTTAACGGATAACGATAACAACCGGAAGCAAAAGGTTAGGCCAATAGCACGTGGCATTACAATATTTGTCGACTTCATGTTCCATTAAACCCTTCAAAAACAACAATCTTAAAAACTGTGTTTCAAGTTTTAACTCAATGAGAAATTGAAAAGATCAAAAAAAGAAATGGGCACTTTCCATCTCTACTCTCATCATCTTCTTCTTCCCACGACTTCTCCTCCAAATTTGAAAACCCTAATTCCCTTAAATGGAAATCGTAAATTCCTCTCTTCACCTAAACACTCTTCTCCTTCTCCATTCCTCTGTTTTTCCTCTAAAAACAACCCTTCCCCTTCTGGTGATAACGTTCCCAGGTTCATTCCGTAACTCCCCTTCCCCTATTTTCTCTTCTTTTCTTCTCAATTCTTTTGTTTGTTTATTGATTCAAGTTTCTGGTAATAAAACCCAGAAATCAGAATTACTTATCTATTGCATAGCGTGGAAAACTTGAAGATTTATATGCTAAAAGTTGTTGAATTATTGATTTTTCTTAAAATCTCCGATGTGTTACTTGATTTTGTAAATGGGTTTCTGATTTATCATCATATAAGGGATTTATCTTTTGGTGTTTACTATTGGTTGCTTTCGTTGTAAAATTTTAAAAGAAGTAATTTTTGTATTTTTTTTTGGTTTGTCAGTAACTTTTGCATCATTGAGGGACCGGAGACTGTTCAGGATTTTATGAAGATGCAGCTGCTGGAAATTGATGATAATATAAGGAGTAGGCGCAATAAGATCTTTCTCCTCATGGAAGAGGTAAGTAAAGTTTCATAAATATACAGATTTTTCCTAGGAATCTGAAGCACCAAATCCCCAAATTATATGCAAAAAGCATTTGGTGTTCTTGATTGCCAATCAACAGCAATTCACATAAGATACATAATATACGTGCAAGTTGTCAAGGAATTTCATCGTCAGTCCATGAAATACAGGTCGAAAATGGAAACGAGAGAAAATTATGTATTTGATGTTGTTCTCATTTGATTTTTCCTTATAAAGTCATTTTTTGTATAGGTAAGGAGATTACGGATACAACAGCGGATAAAGAAAGTGAAAGTTATCAATGAGAATGGCGATGAAGAAACAGATGAGATGCCTGATATTCCATCTTCAATTCCTTTTTTCTCTTATGTGGTGAGTTTTAAGGTCCAGATGTATTGTATATTTTGCATTTTACGCTTAATTAGTAGAAGCACACAAGAAATGCTTGAAAAAGCAATGCTATTATGTTGGAAAATGCATGAAAACACTCTTTTGAGATCTGTGGTTAGTGATGCATTTTGACTTTTTCATTGTTTAGTCACCTTGTTAACCTTTATGTTGAAGCAGACACCAAAGACAATGAAGCAGCTCTACTTCACAAGCCTGGCAGTTATATCTGGAATAATTGTATTTGGAGGTCTTATTGCACCAACAGTAAGAACTAAGTACTTTTAATTTTATTTTAGTTTTTCATGACTCCAAATTGTAGTATTCATGCTTAGATTTGATTTTAAGCTGTCATTTCCTTCCTTTAACTATCATGTATAGTGTTTATAGACTCATTTGTAGTCTTTATGGTTAAATTATGAGAATTTAGTTGCTTATATATGAAAAAATAGAGAAGGGGTTATTGACCAAATTAAAGGTTACCAAGGCTGGACTGAAGTAATGTATATTCTCGTTTTCATTTGAAACAGGTCCTTTCATTGTGTGTTTATTAATCAGTTAGGTTTAGCGCCTAGTCTAACCCCAACCAACCAATGTCTCGCTTGAGCCAAATGCCAAGTGCATGTCTTCTTGTATCGCAGTTGATCTAACTATATTTATCTCTATTTACTGGTTGTTTTTGTTATTGTAATCTACTTTTCATGGCAGCTGGAGCTAAAATTAGGTCTAGGAGGCACCTCGTATGAAGATTTTATACGCAACATGCATCTGCCATTGCAGTTGAGGTATTCATTGAGCTTATCTTCGTTTACAAATTTGAAACCTGGAGTAAGTAGTGCTTGGGTGCGACTACAATTGGACAATTAAAGTTACAGTAACAACTTATTGGTTTCTTGGTTCAGTCAGGTCGATCCCATTGTGGCATCCTTTTCAGGGGGGGCAGTGGGTGTCATTTCAGCCTTGATGCTAATTGAAGCCAACAATGTTGAACAACAAGAGAAGAAAAGGTGTAAATATTGCCATGGAAATGGTATGTATAATTTGTTCTATGGACATGCACTTTTCCTTGATTTACTTGTGATGTTTTAACTCTCTTTTATTCCTTCAGACTATTTGAAGTGGTAATTTTTTGCCTAATGCCTTAATGCAATCTTCCCCACTCCTCTTTCCCTGGCCGAAAACAACAACTGGAACAATCACACGAGTTTCTATTAATTTTAATTTTTTTGTTGTTGTTGTTGTTGTTGTTATCCTGAGAGCAGGATATTTGGCCTGTGCAAGATGTTCTGCAAGTGGTGTATGCTTGAGCATTGATCCTATCTCGCTGTTTAGTGGTAACGGTCGGACTTTGAAAGTGCCTACGACTGAAAGGTGTCAAAACTGCTCTGGTTCAGGAAAGGTAAACTGGATATGCACAAATCTAAGATTGCCAATATGCTTTTTTCTGAGTTTTCAGAATCCAGAGGCTAATTGTCAGTTTTACTTTAGGTGATGTGCCCAACTTGTCTGTGCACTGGGATGCTGATGGCTAGCGAACATGACCCGCGAATTGATCCATTTGACTAAGAAGACTGAAGACTTTCTCTCCATCCCCCCCACCCCTACAAATTTCCAGGCTATTGAATCCCCTCCACCCATTAGAAGATAAATAAAAGACTAAAAGAGTAGGGAAATGTGGGAGGAATGTTATATATGATTGGTTTATGATTGCAAATGTCATAATGGTTTATACGTTCTCGTTCTTGCTTTCCCTATTCCTGCAGATCAAGTAATACGTTGCCTTATTATTTTTAGAAGTTGTAACAAGCAATAATGAAATCAAGTCTGAATGAATTGTCAAAACAGTTTTTTAAACTTCAACTTGGAAACCCATAATCGAGTTAATAGAACCTATTGACTCAATTAAGCTTCATTTCAAGGGTGATCTTGAAGTCAACTACTTGCATGCAGGCACTCATATACATGCATACAAGAATTCGAATGTACAGAAATAATAATTGGTACAAAATAATACCTCATATGTATTATTGAATTCCTGTATAAACAAGACAGTTTGGCCGAGTGGTCTAAGGCGCCAGATTTAGGCTCTGGTCCGAAAGGGCGTGGGTTCAAATCCCACAGCTGTCAATCTTTTTTGTTTTATACAACATCGTGTTTAAGATTCTTATTTTGTTTATTTAATTTTGGATAAAAGACACTTACCCCTTAGTTTAATGAAAATTCCAGTTACCCCTAAAGTTTTGAAAATTTCACTTTATCCCTTAATAAAGTTATAAAATAATCAAATGATAATTTTATCCTTTAAGATTTTTGGAGATAACCCACGATTAGGGGGCTCGGTTAGGTTCAGTTTTAGACAAAAATTACGATTAATGTGCAGTATTTTGGTTTTTAACACTTTGTAGTTATCGAACCGAATAGAATAAAAAATCGTAACGATTCGAACCGAATTTCATCAGTTCAGACCCGAACCCGATTTTATTTAAAATTTTAGCCCTCGACCCGACCTCTGTTTAGATATACTCTAAACCACCCCGAACCTGATTTTATTTAAAATTTTAGCCTCTGACCCGAACTCGACTCCGAAAAGACCCCCTATACCATTCCGAATAGACTGAACTAACCGACCATTTTAATTTTATTTTAAATATAATTATTTATATAAAAATTTAAAATTATATATAATATAATATATCATTTATATTATATAATAATATATAATATACAATGTCGCAACCTAAAAAAAAATAACGACGTCTCATCGCAAGACTTTATTATTCGTTAGGCGTGACATTAAAAAAAAAAATCGAGGAAAAGTCGACTTAATTCCTCTAGAAAAATGAAGGTTTTGAAAATGACCTTAAAAAAGACATGGAGTCGCCACCAATCTTTTTTTTAGCTAGGTGTGATCGGCCACCTATTAAAACCGGTTTTATAAAATATTTTAAAAATTAATTAAAACATTTTAAAAACCAATTTCAAGTCTGCGTTTTAAACCAGAGAAATCAAAGAAGCGGGTTCGGGAGTCGGTTACGTGTGGGGAAGGATTAGCACCCCCACAACGCCCGTATAAATCGGTACCTTATTAATCGTGTGTTATCTCAAGTCTCGGTAAAAAGTTGGTTTTAAATTTAGTATTTCAAGTTAATTCCCAATTTAAAGAAAAATAATTTCATTTTTTTTATTGAAAATGATCCGGAATTTATAAATTCAAAATTTTCCTATATTCCCCAACAAACGTGGCAAAATATATAAATTTTTATTAGTTTTGGAAAACTTTCCGAATCATTCTCTTTTTTGAAAGAAAGATATTCCTTTATTAATGATAATTGATGATATTCCCTCCAGCAAACCCGGTAGAGAACTCATGAATTATTTTAACTCGGGAATATCTTTATTTTTATTGAAAACCATTATCTTTTGAAAACATTTAAAATAAATGAATACGTATATGCTAAATAAAGATAACTAAATAAAAGCATAGGATATCATGAAATATTCGAAACCATATAATAAACCATGTAACATCAAAAAATATAAATCAAAATAACAACAATATCATAGAAATTATTATAGCAAGAATCACATATTATATAAAATGCATGAATATAAAAATGCAATGCATGAAATGTATTTTTTTCCTTTAATTAAGGAAATCCGTATATCTAAAAAGATATCCG
Source organism: Fremontodendron californicum (assembly GCA_030761205.1). Lineage (NCBI taxonomy): Eukaryota > Viridiplantae > Streptophyta > Magnoliopsida > Malvales > Malvaceae > Fremontodendron > Fremontodendron californicum. The sequence continues at coordinate 34,881,567 of JAULJL010000005.1, forward strand.
GCTACCTTAGGAAAATATGTCAAATTAAATATTCTAAAACCAAAATACTTTGTGATTGTTTGAAAACAATTTTGAAAAGCTTGAATTAAAAATAAAAACTGGGCTAATTTCTTTAAAATGGCTCTAATTTCCTAAGTTTAAAAAATCCGGACTTGACTACCCTTAACCCGGGACTTGAAAAACCATTTTTAGAGTTTGAAAAGGCTTAGAAATTACCCTAAATCAGTAGCTAACCCTTCTAATCAGCCCACTCTAAGTAAATTAACCAAAAAAGAAAATTGTTTTTTTTTTTTTAAATTCAATTCTGACTCCACTGTCCAGTTTTAATCCACGAATTTTTATCCTATTTTTAAAAATTCCAAAAATTCTAAAAAAAATACTGGAAACTCAGAACATGTAAAACTACACGAAAAAAAATCGGCTTAATTTTCGAATCAAAGATGAATTCCCAGAAAAATCAGAGATGTACGAGTTTTTGGAAGAGAAAAAACTGCTTTGTTTTTCTTTAAATTCAATTCTGACTCCACTGTCCAGTTTTAATCCACGATTTTTTACCCTATTTTAAAAAATTCCAAAAATTCTGAAAAAAATACTGGAGACTCACGACATTTAAAACTACACGAGAAAAAATCGGCTTAATTTTTTGATCAAAGAAGAATTCCCAGAAAAATCAGAGATGTACGAGTTTTTGGAGGAGAAAAAACTGCTTTGTTTTTCTTTAAATTCAATCCTGACTCCACTGTCCAGTTTTAATCCACGATTTTTTACCCTATTTTTAAAAATTCCAAAAATTCTAAAAAAAATACTGGAGACTCAGGACATATAAAACTACATGAGAAAAAATTGGCTTAATTTTCTGATCAAAGATGAATTCCCAGAAAAATCGGAGATGTACGAGTTTTGGGTGGAAAAAAAACTGCTTTGCCAACACATTTTTTTTGTCTTTGATAAAATCATTTAAAAATAAAAATAAAAATATTTGAAACTCATAAAATGACTTGAAAGCAGTAGCTAGGACTTTTTGAAAGTTAGATAAAAATTGGCTAAGTAAAAAAAATCACAAAGGTAGAATAATCAATTTGACAAACTTAATTTTCCACAAGTGTGCTCAAGAGAGCATGACTTTGAACCATTAATTGGCTCAAGTCATTATTCAAGTGGCATGAACATGAAATGCATGAAACAATGCAGCAAACATAATGCATGAAATGCATGGATCTAAACCTAAATGTAAGGAAAATGCATGACATAAATAATATGGCCTAGACCTAACATGAACTTGCATGGCATTTAATGTAACCTAGACCTAAGACATGCATGGCATTTTCACAAACACAAGGCATGCTTAATTCAAAAATCCAACCAAATATCATGCAAATGCAAAAACCTAACAACTAGCATGACAAAAAATACAACACACAATGCAAAACACATGGAGTAGCCAAATGGCCCCAAGCTCCAACAAGCATGGCATTTTCACAAACACTTGGTATGCTAGCATGAAAAACTAAGTCATAACACAAAAATCACACAAGCATTTTCACAAACACCTAATATACCAAATCTAAAACATGCTCACTAAGATATAAAACAAGAATCATGCAAAGAATCACACAAGCATTTTCACAAACATTTAATATGCTAACTCTAAAACATGCTCAAATTTAAACAACATGAAAACAGAGAATTAAAAATGCAAAAACATGATATCTAAGACATAAATGGCAACAAACAAAGCAACCAAATTAAATATAACTTAAGAACATGAAATAACATAACACTTAAAACATCAAAAACAAAGAAAATAGCATAAACAATATGGTAAAATGAATTGAAACAACAACTTAAAATAAATAATGTAGGCCATTTGGCCATGGTGAGTTTATTGTAAAAACAAAATGTAAGAAAAATATACTTAAGAAAGGAAATGAAGGAAGAACAAGAAACATTATTTTAAAATGAAAACTCACCAAGTAGAGATTAAAATAGCAAAAAATAAGAATAGAAAATGAAAGTGCAAGAGTTGGTGCTCAAGAGCAACCTCAAGAAGCTAATATTTCAAGCTTTTCTCTTCAAACTTTCCTTTTTTTCTAAACTTTTCTTTTTTTGCTCTCAACCAAGAAGATAAAAAACTAAGAAAAACTAAGAGAAATCAACCAAAATGGAAAAGAAAAAACAAAATCTGCCTCCCCCCTTAGGGCTGGCAGAAAATGATGCTTATATGGACTCCAAGATGTTGTCATTTTTGTGTAACCTAATTTCCATCAAATGGCCAATAATTCAAGATGAAAAGTCATGAAATTACCACCCTTAGATTAGCATCTCAGCCCTCTCAAGTTACAGCTGTCCAAGAAAAATGTTGACATCTTTTTTCCAGCCCAACTCTGATTTTTTGAAGGGCCCAAAAAGCCCTTTTCGGTTGCTTGGGTGAAATGACCATTTTGCCCCCTCGGATGCAAAATAAATATCAAACGGGCTCCAAATTCAATTTTTCTTTTTTTAATACTTCCAAAATAATAAAATATTGAGTTCTGGAAGTTTTCAAAATTATCCGAGTCCGTTTGATATTTATTTGGATTTTTTCTTCCCAAAATGTCCTTTTATGCCCCTACTTTTTACCATTTTTTAAACGAGCTCCAAATCAAGATTTTTCTTCACCAATCTCTTCAAAATAATTAAAAAGTGTGATCTGGAAGTTTTCATAATTTTTGGAGCTCATTTGGTATTTTTTCGGGATTTATCGGCTTGAATAACTGCATGGGAGGCCCGGGATTTGGCCATTTTGCAAACGAACTCGGAATCAAGATTTTATTTCGCCAATCTCTTCCAAATAATTTAAAAATGAGATTTGCCAAATTTCAGAATTTTTGGAGTCCATTTGCTATTTTTTCGGGATTTATCTTTTTGAATTACTGCATAAGAAGCCCGGGATTTGGCCATTTTGCAAACGAACTCGGAATCAAGATTTTCTTTCGCCAATCTCCTTCAAATGATTTAAGAATGAGATTGACAAATTTTCCATAATTTTCGGAGTCCATTTGCTATTTTTCCCAAATTTTTCCAATTTTGCCCTTTAACCTCCGAAACCCGGTTTTGCTCAAAACAAGTCCGATTTTTAGATTTTCTTCAATCTGAGCCTTGGGCCATCCTTTTTAATCATTCCTCATCCATTGGGGGCTTTGGTCTTACCAAGTCGGGTCATTTCTGTGATTCTTCCTGATTTCACCGAAATCCACTAAAACCCTAATTCTCGGTTTTCTCCCGGATTGACTTTTCTCTCGGTTTTTCTTGCAAGTGACTTCTCCATTACCCGTAGTCAGTGCTTATCTTTCATTTGGAACCTTCAATTTCGACCAGTTTGATCGTTTAAGCACTTTTCCCCAAATTTCTCGGATTAGGGTTTCTTTTCTACTGAATCTCCAAATCCCAGCTTCCGAAGTCCATATCTTTCAATGTAGACCTCGGATTATCAAAATTCTTTCTCCATTTTTCAATTGAACTTAAAATCTTGATTTTGAAAGTGGGTTGACTTTTTCAGTAGTTGACTTTCTTAGGGTTGACTTTTTCGGGTTTGACTTTTTTGGGGTTGACTTTTTTTTTTAAGTTTGACTTTTTGTGCTCGCCCTCTTAAACTAAGTCTCGGAGTACCACCTGCAGGATGAAAACAGTCTTTTTATACTCGGAAACATCAATATGGGAGGAAAACATACCTATTTAGTGGTCCGGACAAAATTAGGTGTCTACAGCTGCCCCTCTTTGGCTATTGCTGAGAATCAGGAATCAGGCAAAGATAAACCGACACTAATTTTGTACGGTCAGTGACATCACATGTGAAGGAAAGGGAAAGGGGTTTCTTTTTCATTTTCATTTTTTCATTTTCTATTTTTCATTTTTTTCTTCTTTTTTCTTCTTTTTTTCTTTTTTTTCTTTTTTCCTTTTTTCTATTTTCTCTTTTTTCATTTTTTTAATTATTTTTTTTAAACAATAAATTGAAGATTTTGTCCTTAAATTGAATTCCCTCCCTAAACAAGGCTCGATTCGTCTTAAGGGAATGAATTCGATTTCAAAAGAAAAATTTATGCTCGAAGGGCTTTAAAATTGGTGCCCGAAGGTCTTAAAATGGTGCCCGGAGGTCTTAAAAATTGGTGCCCGGAGGTCTTAAAAATTGGTGCCCGGAGGTCTTACCCCTGAAAAAAGTTATGCCCGGAGGTCTTAAAGATGTTGCCCGGAGGTCTTACCTGTGATTTGAAAAATTATGCCCGGAGGTCTTAAAAATTGGTGCCCGGAGGTCTTACCCCTGAAAAAAGTTATGCCCGGAGGTCTTAAAGATGTTGCCCAGAGGTCTTACCTATGATTTGAAAAAAATTATGCCCGGAGGTCTTAAAAATTAGTGCCCGGAAGCCTTACCCGTGATTTGGAAGAAATACGCTGTATGCGACTTTAAAAATGATGCCCGGAGGTCTTAAGAATGGTGCCCGGAGGCCTTACCCATAATTTGGAAGAAATGCGCTGTATGCGACTTTAAAAATGATGCCCGGAGGTCTTAAGAGTGGTGCCCGGAGGCCTTGCCCATAATTTGGAAGAAATGCGCTGTACGCGACTTTAAAAATGATGCCCGGAGGTCTTAAGAATGGTGCCCGGAGGCCTTACCCGTGATTTGGAAGAAATGCGCTGTATGCGACTTTAAAAATGATGCCCGGAGGTCTTAAGAATGGTGCCCGGAGGCCTTACCCATAATTTGGAAGAAATGCGCTGTATGCGACTTTAAAAATGATGCCCGGAGGTCTTAAGAATGGTGCCCGGAGGCCTTACCCGTGATTTGGAAGAAATGCGCTGTATGCGACTTTAAAAATGATGCCCGGAGGTTTTAAGAATGGTGCCCGGAGGCCTTACCCGTGATTTGGAAGAAATGCGCTGTATGCGACTTTAAAAATGATGCCCGGAGGCCTTACCCATAATTTGGAAGAAATGCGCTGTATGCGACTTTAAAAATGATGCCCGGAGGTCTTAAGAATGGTGCCCGGAGGCCTTGCCCATAATTTGGAAGAAATGCGCTGTACGCGACTTTAAAAATGATGCCCGGAGGTCTTAAGAATGGTGCCCGGAGGCCTTACCCGTGATTTGGAAGAAATGCGCTGTATGCGACTTTAAAAATGATGCCCGGAGGTCTTAAGAATGGTGCCCGGAGGCCTTACCCATAATTTGGAAGAAATGCGCTGTATGCGACTTTAAAAATGATGCCCGGAGGTCTTAAGAATGGTGCCCGGAGGCCTTACCCGTGATTTGAAAAAAATGCGCTGTATGCGACTTTAAAAATGATGCCCGGAGGTCTTAAGAATGGTGCCCGGAGGCCTTACCCATAATTTGGAAGAAATTCGCTGTATGCGACTTTAAAAATGATGCCCGGAGGTCTTAAGAATGGTGCCCGGAGGCCTTACCCGTGATTTGGAAGAAATGCGCTGTATGCGACTTTAAAAATGATGCCCGGAGGTCTTAAGAATGGTGCCCGGAGGCCTTACCCGTGATTTGAAAAATTATGCCCGGAGGTCTTAAAAATTTTCTTTGAAGAATTGTTGAAAATTACCCTAACGATTTTGAGAAGATGCGAATGCTTTTTGATGCAGATGCAGGTGTTGAATAAGACACGAAATGACTTAAACTGGTGCAAATGTCTTTAATGCAAATGTAAATGACTTGGATTGATGCCCATGTTTCATGATGCAGATGCCCCTACTAATTGTGTTCATGTAACTGGTTTATGAATGGTGTAACTACAATTACCACATAGTAATGAAAATGCAATGATTCTAGAAATGATGCAATTGCTTGAGATGACACAAATACAAATTCCATGAAGAATGTAAATGTAAAGGTAAAATACAGATGCTTATGGAATAATGCCAATGCAAATACCCATGAATGATGCAAATGCTTGCCGACACTGTGCAGATGCAAAAGCTCGATAAAGAGATGAGTGCTCATGAGTGATGCAAGTGCCCCCGGCTGTTTTTCTAGACTTTAGCTTAGCCTTTCAAATTCATTTTTCCTCTTCAAATCAGAGTATATCTTCAATTCATTTTGGCTATTCTCTTTGCCCCAACAGTTTTTCAAACTTTCATCAACAGAGATCTGAACCGGGTTCTATTTCTTCTTCTCATATCTGAAAGTCAAGACCTATCCTGGCAGTTCTACACCTTTGAGTTAGAAAAATCCTTGTCTCATGCCAACATCAAAATGGGTATTTCAAAAAAATCTTTTTATTTGTTTTCGCATTTTGAAAACTTCTGAACAAAAAATATTAACCCCACAATGTGTGATGTACAAATCTTTTGAAGACTGATGATCATTGTTAGAAATTTCTCTAAGTATCAATCTGGGTTTTTTCAACTGGATTGGCAAGGCTTGGTATAACAAGATTCTGGCTTTTCCAGGAAAACTTCATGACAAAAATGTATATCCCTTCTAGGCTCACAAATGGAACAGGTTTTATAAATCATGAATTCATTGAGAACCAAACAAATTCAACATTCTTTTAGTTTCCATATCAAGGCATTTTGTCAAGCATCAAGATTGGCTGGGATGTTTAAACTGGAAAGTTTAATCTTGGGAACAAAGTTTCAGTTTTTGAAGACAATCCTCCGAATGAGAGCTGACAATTTGGGGGGTTCAGGAATTCCTAGATGTTCCTCGATGACCACCTTTTTTTAAGATGACCTTCTCTTTTTGGGGTATCGGCACTATCATAGATGGCATCAAAAATTCCTATTCTACTCTAGACCGCCCATTTTTGGGTTTTCGCCCTAAAATCCCATTCTTTTCAATTTTTCTTTTTTTTTCTTTTTTTTTTGTTTTGTTTTTGTTCTACCATACACTTGAGAATTATAAATTCTTCCTTAGTGAAATGATAATTCGATGAAATGGGATAAAATCTGAGGAAAAACCTTTCAGATTAAATATTCATGCTTGATCAAAATGGACTTTTAAAGCACGTAATGTAGGCCATGGCTCAGGATTCAGAAAGAAAGGATAAATAGGCCCAAAATATGTGTTTGAGGGTAATCAGATCAATGATCCTTTCTTGAAGAGGATTTTCTTTGAAGCATGTGTCTCTTCTTGGACATTTCTTTCTTTTTGATTTTGCTCTTTTTCTTCCTTGCTTTTGGCTTTCAATTTGCCATGTCTTTCACACACATTTTTTTTATTGTGTTTTTTGTTTGTTTTTCTTGGCTTTCATTTCGTCATCTTTTCCTCTTCTTTTTTTCTTTGACAGAGTGCGCCCGTATTTATTCGGGGCTCCATTTGCTTTGTGTCTGTCCCTGAGCTGTCACTCATTTCTCAATGATCTTTGAAAAGATCTTTCCTCGCATTTGCCCCCCAGTGTAGAGGGTAATCCTTGATCAGGGTTCAAAGAATTAAGAATTCTTTTGGCTCAAAAGGGGTGACTATGGATAATAATTTTTTTCTTGTGAAATGGATATGAAAGATGGCCATTCATCATATCAAGCCCAAATATTCTCATTGAAAAGCAATCCTCAGGGGAAATAGATATTCAGAATTTCATTTTGCACTTTGGAATCATCCGAATTCTCATATGCATGATATCATGATTTTTCTTTTTCTTTTTTTTCTTCTTTTTTTTTTTGTTTTTTTCGTCGCATGCCCCCAATGATTCATGCATTAGCCCATCCTTCTTCACTATGTATCCATCATTTCCACATATGATGCCCCAATTTGATTATCCATGCGAATTTGTATCAACGAGGAACATGGCAAGTCTAGGTCTGTTTTGAAAAGGCTGAGTTTCCAATCTGAGTTCTTTGAAGAGACAAGGAAAACATGACCCAAAAGCAGGTTTTCTCTGGGACAAGGGATAATCTAGTTTAATCATTGTGCCCCAAGGTGTCAATCATGAAGTGATGTCTGGGCAATTAGTGTTTTGTGGTCATTGGGAAAGGTCATGAATGGTTTTAGCACAATCCTGACACACACCAAATTATCAAAATCTGGATTCTTGAAAGAATGTCTCATTTGTTTGATTTTCAAGGAATTCAAAAAATTTCAAAAAGTTTGTTCCTTTGTTCATAGCCTAGACTAGGATTTACATCCTTGCTTATTTTGCAATGACAATGCTTCTCTTTTTTCATTCATTTTTCCTTGAAGCATTAGGTCTTTCAAGTGTTATTGATTCAAGGTTTAGGTATAGAGAAGCCCAAAAAAAGAGGGGATGGTGTTGGGTCATTTCTAACACTGATCATCAATCTTCTTGAGACTATCCATTATTAAAACTTCCTTAATGCTTGTTTTTGTAAATTCACGTTTATTTAAAACACAACAAACAAAAGCATTTAAAATTCATTTAATTCATGTAGATGTTAACATGAGACAAGTGCTTTCATCATCACAGTGTATAAAACTACATGCGTCAAAAATGCTCCTAGTGACATCCTTCAAAGGTAGTAATTCTCCCCCTAAAACCCTGAAAGAAATTGATTTAGGGCTAAGTGGCCTTCCATTGATCGATAAGCTCCGGTGTCAAAATACCATCACGGATAAAACTTTCAATCATTTCCTTCAGTTGTCTGCATTTTTCAGTTGAATGCCCAACTACCCCTAGGTGATAATCACACTTGCTGTCAGGGTCATAACTCCTTGCTGATGGATTCGGAGCTATTTTCAAAGGTACCGGGGTAAGGTACTGATTCTTTATTAGTAATGGCAGTAAGTCAGGGATGGGGATTGGAATTCTTTCTTGATTTTCTCGCGGTCGTTTTCTAGAAGTAGGCCTTGTTGCAAGGGCTGGTATAGGATTAGGTGTTTGGGTAGGTAGGTAAGGATAAAGGCTTGGAGATACCTCAGTAGGGTAACATGATTGGTATGATGGAAATTGGGAATATGGGATGAAATCTTCCATAGTTTGGACATCTTCCTCTTTCTTTCTTGGTGCCTTATTTCTCTCGGTATTGGATGTTCCTTCTCTTTCAAGTTTCCCATTCTTGATAGCATTCTCAATCATCTCCCCTGAAATTACCATGTCCGCAAAATTCTTCGAAGCATTGCCGACAAGTCTGTCATAGTACGGGGCGTGCAGTGTATTCACAAAAATGATAGTGATTTCCTTTTGTGTCAAGGGCGGTTGTATTTGGGCAGCCAGGCTCATCCACCGTTGTGCATATTCTTTGAAGCTCTCAGTAGCTTTTTTCTCCATATTTTGCAAAGTGAGACGATCAAGTGTCTTGTCGGTCATATGCTTGTACTGGTTTAGAAAAGCCCCAGCCAAATCATTCCAAGAGCGAATCTGATCCTTGCTCAACTGACTATACCACCTAATTGCGGACCCGCTGAGGCTATCCTGAAAGCAGTGAATCAAAAGCTTATCATTATCTATCTGACTTGTCATCTTTCGGCAGAACATAGTGATGTGGGCTGATGGATCGGTCGTCCCGTCATATTTCACAAATTCAGGGATCTTGAACTTAGGAGGAATGACTAAATCGAGGACCAAGCATCGTTCTTTCGCCTCCACACTCCCGAATACATCTTTTCTTTCTATTGCCCGAAGCCTTTCATCTAACAACTGATATTTCCTTTGGGAATCTGCCAACTCAACCTCATTTACTGCAACCCTTTTCAACTTTTCCTGTTCAGCCGGATCATCTGATTTTAGGACATTGACGGGGTTAACAGTGTTCTGGGCATCACTTATTGCTACCTCATCTTGGCCCTTTTGTACCTCTAACCCTTCTCCGGCGACAAAGTTTTCGGTGTATCCTTTTCCCTTGATTACAGCAGACATTAGCTCCATCAGTTTAGTCATCTGATCCTTAGATTCTGCTTGAGATTTTGCTAGTTGTTCTCGCAATTCTCTCTGTTCCCTTTCCATTTTTTCCATTCGGGCAACTTGTTCATCCTCCATAGCACCAGCCTGTATTAAAAGTGTACTCAGTACTTCTTCTGATTTGAAATGGAAATTCTTTCAAAGACTCCTAAAGCCAAGCCAACTTCTATTTATTTCCCCCAAATGTATGTCATGATGAATGAGCCATGAATGCAATTTGATGCATATGAAGCCTAAACAATATGATGTATGGATATGTACAATGGAAACATGCTGACCATATATGTGATAAATGCAATCACAATGCCAACATGTTGCAAACAAAGAATAAACAGATCAACACATGAATATATGCAATGACTGATCATGTATTTTAGCATGTTTCCCAATGAATGATCACATACACTATGAATGCAACACGGTGTCAATTATGATACATGCAAACAATGAATGATTGATATAGAGTATATACAAAGAAAATCATGCTAACCATGTGTGTCATGAATGCGACCTGATGCCAATATGACAAATTAATGCATGAGCATATCATGATGACTGTGTATGCCATGAATGCACCCTGATGCCAACATGATGCATGTAAAGAAAGAATAAATTGATATATGGATATATACAGAAAAATCATTCTGACTATGAATGCATGAATGCAACTTGATGCCAACATGATGCATGTAAAGAAAGAATAAATTGATACATAAGTATATACAAATAATGACCATGCATGTCATAAACGTATCTTACAATAAATGACCATGCATGCTATGACTATAACATGATGTCAAAATGATACATGCAAAAAATAAATGAATTAACACAAAGGTATATACAAAGAAATCAATGATTACACGAAATTGGTGGGACCTAAAAAAAAAATCTCATTATGCAAGATTGCCTCCAAATTTATGATTTTTTTTTACATGCTTTTTTTTTGTGTTTTTTTATTATTTATGAAAAACCAATCACATTATTTTCAAAAGAATTTCAGGGTGGATCCCACTATGGTACCATATGCAAATGTTCATATGACACTACCGGTTTTATGAAATCATCAAATGAAATTACCAACTGTTTATTGCAAAGAATGAGATCAATAACACAACCAAAAATGTACATGCTCTATTCACACATGCATGAAATGTGCAACATGCAAAATGCTTGAAAAAAGCTTTTTTTTTTTTTAAAAACAGCTAATGAACATCTGCCCCAACAATATCTGCTTATTTAGGCATCACGATGCCTTCGAGGCGGAGTATCACATTTATTACGGGCGATGTACGTACATCGTTGCCCGATCTACCACACTTATTCGGAGTGTAAAATAGGTAACAAAAGGTTTAGAACTGTCCCTCTATGTGTTCCTATTTTCGGTATATCTAACGGAAATCCGGCATGGCTTCACCTAGGTTCACTATATGAGGGTGAATCGGTTCTAAGGCTCCGAATTGTTCCTCACTGTCGCCGGTGAAGGCTAGTAAGGCACCCCGATAAAAGCGGGTTCAATTCGTTAGAGTATATTTTCCTATGCCCATGCGGAGGATCATCACGAAGGCATTAGGTACTTTATACTCCGAAAGTGTTTCACTAGCCCATACGGAGGATCAATCACGAAGGCGTAGTTACTTTACTCCCACTTAAAAGGACGGAACCCGGGTATAGGATTCATGTTATGCAAATGCACGTGTAGTGTGTGTGGAGGAATAATAAACCTTTCACCACCTATTCTGAAAACCTTATTCTAAATGCCTTAGCAATTAAAACATTCAAGAATAGTGTAACGCATTAACCAACAAGCAATTATAATATACAACCTTAAATAACTAGAGAACAAAAATAAAATGCATGCACATGAGTATGAACATATTTAAAAACAATTTATTATTTTCAAAATTCTCCTTATTAAAAAAAATGTGGGAATTAAAATCAAATACCAATTAAACCAACAAAACCGAGACTTTGATAACACACGACCAATTCTAGGCCTGACTCTCTAATAAGTCCCCAGCGGAGTCGCCAAGCTGTCGCAACCTAAAAAAAAATAACGACGTCTCATCGCAAGACTTTATTATTCGTTAGGCGTGACATTAAAAAAAAAATCGAGGAAAAGTCGACTTAATTCCTCTAGAAAAATGAAGGTTTTGAAAATGACCTTAAAAAAGACATGGAGTCGCCACCAATCTTTTTTTTAGCTAGGTGTGATCGGCCACCTATTAAAACCGGTTTTATAAAATATTTTAAAAATTAATTAAAACATTTTAAAAACCAATTTCAAGTCTGCGTTTTAAACCAGAGAAATCAAAGAAGCGGGTTCGGGAGTCGGTTACGTGTGGGGAAGGATTAGCACCCCCACAACGCCCGTATAAATCGGTACCTTATTAATCGTGTGTTATCTCAAGTCTCGGTAAAAAGTTGGTTTTAAATTTAGTATTTCAAGTTAATTCCCAATTTAAAGAAAAATAATTTCATTTTTTTTATTGAAAATGATCCGGAATTTATAAATTCAAAATTTTCCTATATTCCCCAACAAACGTGGCAAAATATATAAATTTTTATTAGTTTTGGAAAACTTTCCGAATCATTCTCTTTTTTGAAAGAAAGATATTCCTTTATTAATGATAATTGATGATATTCCCTCCAGCAAACCCGGTAGAGAACTCATGAATTATTTTAACTCGGGAATATCTTTATTTTTATTGAAAACCATTATCTTTTGAAAACATTTAAAATAAATGAATACGTATATGCTAAATAAAGATAACTAAATAAAAGCATAGGATATCATGAAATATTCGAAACCATATAATAAACCATGTAACATCAAAAAATATAAATCAAAATAACAACAATATCATAGAAATTATTATAGCAAGAATCACATATTATATAAAATGCATGAATATAAAAATGCAATGCATGAAATGTATTTTTTTCCTTTAATTAAGGAAATCCGTATATCTAAAAAGATATCCGGCTACCTTAGGAAAATATGTCAAATTAAATATTCTAAAACCAAAATACTTTGTGATTGTTTGAAAACAATTTTGAAAAGCTTGAATTAAAAATAAAAACTGGGCTAATTTCTTTAAAATGGCTCTAATTTCCTAAGTTTAAAAAATCCGGACTTGACTACCCTTAACCCGGGACTTGAAAAACCATTTTTAGAGTTTGAAAAGGCTTAGAAATTACCCTAAGTCAGTAGCTAACCCTTCTAATCAGCCCACTCTAAGTAAATTAACCAAAAAAGAAAATTGTTTTTTTTTTTTAAATTCAATTCTGACTCCACTGTCCAGTTTTAATCCACGAATTTTTATCCTATTTTTAAAAATTCCAAAAATTCTAAAAAAAATACTGGAAACTCAGAACATGTAAAACTACACGAAAAAAAATCGGCTTAATTTTCGAATCAAAGATGAATTCCCAGAAAAATCAGAGATGTACGAGTTTTTGGAAGAGAAAAAACTGCTTTGTTTTTCTTTAAATTCAATTCTCACTCCACTGTCCAGTTTTAATCCACGATTTTTTACCCTATTTTAAAAAATTCCAAAAATTCTGAAAAAAATACTGGAGACTCACGACATTTAAAACTACACGAGAAAAAATCGGCTTAATTTTTTGATCAAAGAAGAATTCCCAGAAAAATCAGAGATGTACGAGTTTTTGGAGGAGAAAAAACTGCTTTGTTTTTCTTTAAATTCAATCCTGACTCCACTGTCCAGTTTTAATCCACGATTTTTTACCCTATTTTTAAAAATTCCAAAAATTCTAAAAAAAATACTGGAGACTCAGGACATATAAAACTACATGAGAAAAAATTGGCTTAATTTTCTGATCAAAGATGAATTCCCAGAAAAATCGGAGATGTACGAGTTTTGGGTGGAAAAAAAACTGCTTTGCCAACACATTTTTTTTGTCTTTGATAAAATCATTTAAAAATAAAAATAAAAATATTTGAAACTCATAAAATGACTTGAAAGCAGTAGCTAGGACTTTTTGAAAGTTAGATAAAAATTGGCTAAGTAAAAAAAATCACAAAGGTAGAATAATCAATTTGACAAACTTAATTTTCCACAAGTGTGCTCAAGAGAGCATGACTTTGAACCATTAATTGGCTCAAGTCATTATTCAAGTGGCATGAACATGAAATGCATGAAACAATGCAGCAAACATAATGCATGAAATGCATGGATCTAAACCTAAATGTAAGGAAAATGCATGACATAAATAATATGGCCTAGACCTAACATGAACTTGCATGGCATTTAATGTAACCTAGACCTAAGACATGCATGGCATTTTCACAAACACAAGGCATGCTTAATTCAAAAATCCAACCAAATATCATGCAAATGCAAAAACCTAACAACTAGCATGACAAAAAATACAACACACAATGCAAAACACATGGAGTAGCCAAATGGCCCCAAGCTCCAACAAGCATGGCATTTTCACAAACACTTGGTATGCTAGCATGAAAAACTAAGTCATAACACAAAAATCACACAAGCATTTTCACAAACACCTAATATACCAAATCTAAAACATGCTCACTAAGATATAAAACAAGAATCATGCAAAGAATCACACAAGCATTTTCACAAACATTTAATATGCTAACTCTAAAACATGCTCAAATTTAAACAACATGAAAACAGAGAATTAAAAATGCAAAAACATGATATCTAAGACATAAATGGCAACAAACAAAGCAACCAAATTAAATATAACTTAAGAACATGAAATAACATAACACTTAAAACATCAAAAACAAAGAAAATAGCATAAACAATATGGTAAAATGAATTGAAACAACAACTTAAAATAAATAATGTAGGCCATTTGGCCATGGTGAGTTTATTGTAAAAACAAAATGTAAGAAAAATATACTTAAGAAAGGAAATGAAGGAAGAACAAGAAACATTATTTTAAAATGAAAACTCACCAAGTAGAGATTAAAATAGCAAAAAATAAGAATAGAAAATGAAAGTGCAAGAGTTGGTGCTCAAGAGCAACCTCAAGAAGCTAATATTTCAAGCTTTTCTCTTCAAACTTTCCTTTTTTTCTAAACTTTTCTTTTTTTGCTCTCAACCAAGAAGATAAAAAACTAAGAAAAACTAAGAGAAATCAACCAAAATGGAAAAGAAAAAACAAAATCTGCCTCCCCCCTTAGGGCTGGCAGAAAATGATGCTTATATGGACTCCAAGATGTTGTCATTTTTGTGTAACCTAATTTCCATCAAATGGCCAATAATTCAAGATGAAAAGTCATGAAATTACCACCCTTAGATTAGCATCTCAGCCCTCTCAAGTTACAGCTGTCCAAGAAAAATGTTGACATCTTTTTTCCAGCCCAACTCTGATTTTTTGAAGGGCCCAAAAAGCCCTTTTCGGTTGCTTGGGTGAAATGACCATTTTGCCCCCTCGGATGCAAAATAAATATCAAACGGGCTCCAAATTCAATTTTTCTTTTTTTAATACTTCCAAAATAATAAAATATTGAGTTCTGGAAGTTTTCAAAATTATCCGAGTCCGTTTGCTATTTATTTGGATTTTTTCTTCCCAAAATGTCCTTTTATGCCCCTACTTTTTACCATTTTTTAAACGAGCTCCAAATCAAGATTTTTCTTCACCAATCTCTTCAAAATAATTAAAAAGTGTGATCTGGAAGTTTTCATAATTTTTGGAGCTCATTTGGTATTTTTTCGGGATTTATCGGCTTGAATAACTGCATGGGAGGCCCGGGATTTGGCCATTTTGCAAACGAACTCGGAATCAAGATTTTATTTCGCCAATCTCTTCCAAATAATTTAAAAATGAGATTTGCCAAATTTCAGAATTTTTGGAGTCCATTTGCTATTTTTTCGGGATTTATCTTTTTGAATTACTGCATAAGAAGCCCGGGATTTGGCCATTTTGCAAACGAACTCGGAATCAAGATTTTCTTTCGCCAATCTCCTTCAAATGATTTAAGAATGAGATTGACAAATTTTCCATAATTTTCGGAGTCCATTTGCTATTTTTCCCAAATTTTTCCAATTTTGCCCTTTAACCTCCGAAACCCGGTTTTGCTCAAAACAAGTCCGATTTTTAGATTTTCTTCAATCTGAGCCTTGGGCCATCCTTTTTAATCATTCCTCATCCATTGGGGGCTTTGGTCTTACCAAGTCGGGTCATTTCTGTGATTCTTCCTGATTTCACCGAAATCCACTAAAACCCTAATTCTCGGTTTTCTCCCGGATTGACTTTTCTCTCGGTTTTTCTTGCAAGTGACTTCTCCATTACCCGTAGTCAGTGCTTATCTTTCATTTGGAACCTTCAATTTCGACCAGTTTGATCGTTTAAGCACTTTTCCCCAAATTTCTCGGATTAGGGTTTCTTTTCTACTGAATCTCCAAATCCCAGCTTCCGAAGTCCATATCTTTCAATGTAGACCTCGGATTATCAAAATTCTTTCTCCATTTTTCAATTGAACTTAAAATCTTGATTTTGAAAGTGGGTTGACTTTTTCAGTAGTTGACTTTCTTAGGGTTGACTTTTTCGGGTTTGACTTTTTTGGGGTTGACTTTTTTTTTTAAGTTTGACTTTTTGTGCTCGCCCTCTTAAACTAAGTCTCGGAGTACCACCTGCAGGATGAAAACAGTCTTTTTATACTCGGAAACATCAATATGGGAGGAAAACATACCTATTTAGTGGTCCGGACAAAATTAGGTGTCTACATACAATAAATAAATTATTTTTTAAATAGTTCAATTCGGGTTTATAGTAAATTCGAACCCGACCCGAACTCGTTAGTTTTTGAAATTACCTGCTTGATCGACGGTTTGGATTATTTTGCAACCCTAAACATGTTCTATGTCATAAAAGGATAGTTTTACTATGATATTAATTTTTAGGGGAAGAGGGTATTATTCAAACTATAAGGGTATCTGGAATTATGATTAAACCTCATGGGAGTTTTAATACTTTTCCATATAAAGGGTCTGGTTAGATATACTCAAAACCGCCCCGAATTCGATTTATTTAAAATTTTAGCCCCCGAACCAGAACCTGACCCGAAAAAACCCCTTCAATCCCATTCCGAATTGACTGAACTAACCGACCCTTTTAATTTTATTTTAAATATAATTATTTATATAATAAATTAAAATTATATATAATATATCATTTATATTATATAATAATATATAATATACAATAAATAAATTATCTTTTAAACAGTTAAAATCGATTAAATCAACCGACTTAAGTTGTTTCGATTTTTTCGATTTTAGAATCTTTGTCGATCGATTTGGTCGGTTTTATAAGTTTAGTCGGTTTAATTGATTTTCGAAATTTTAGAACCGAATCAACAAAACCGACTGAATGCTCATCTCTAATAATATATAAAATTAACATATATAAAAAATTAAAAGTTAGAAAAATAAAAAAAATAATCGGGGCGGGGCAATTCGGGTTTATGGTAAACCCGAACTTGACTCAAACCCGTTATTTTTTGAAATTATCTATCTAACCCGACAGTTCTGATTATTTTGTCAATCATAGACATGTTTTATATCATAAAAAAATAATTTTGACATGATATTAATTTTTAAAAAAAAAAAAAATATTATGCAAACCTCAAAAAAAAAAAAAAAAGTTATATATATATATATATATATATATATTATCCAAATCTCATAAGTATCTGAAATTATACCCATGTTTTTCTTTTTAATACTTTTCCCTTTAATTTTTTGTCTTCTCTTTCTTTAAATTGATCTGGCTGGCAGCCATTACAGAGCTCCGAAGAAGCAACAGAGTTCCAAATGGCTCGACTCATTAGAAACAAACAAGTAATTCCCACCAGTCTCCTGACTCGCTTTCTTAACTCACCAAGTTCCCTCCTGACTCATCCCTACTACACCACCTCAAAGAGATCCCTTCAAACCCTAGCCTATGAAGAAATCCAAGCCAATCCAAATAAACCCTATACTCACACAGCTTTGATCCTCCATGGCCTCCTCGGCTCCGCCCGCAATTGGCGTTCTTTTTCCCGCACCCTCGCCTCCTCTCTATCCGACTCCTCTTCTTCTGGTAGTTGATCCCCATCCTGTTTGTTTCCCGAGAAATTCGAAAGAAAGGACAAGCCTCTAATTTATTTATTTATTTATTTTGTAGAGTGGAGGATGGTGCTGGTGGATTTAAGGAATCATGGGAATTCAGCGGAGATAGAAGGGTTAAATCCGCCGCATGATATGGTAAATGCAGCTAAAGATTTGGGTAATTTGGTAAATTCCAAAGGCTGGGGTTGGCCTGATGTTGTTATTGGCCACTCCATGGGTGGCAAAGTTGCATTGCAATTTGCCCAGAGTTGTGGAAATAGAGATTATGGTGAAAATGTCAAACTTCCCAATCAGGTATCTACTGCTTCAGTGCCCTAACTCCCATACACTATGTTTCTTTGTTGCTTTAGCTGATTGTATGTAATTGAGAATTAATGTTTGCGAATTTTTTTTAATTTTTTTGTTTACTGGTGCAGAGCAGCTTTGGGTACTCGATTCTGTCCCTGGAGAAGTAACCTTTGAAAACAGTGATGGTGAAGTAGAAAAAGTTTTGCAGACTTTGCAAAGTTTACCTTCAACAGTTCCATCACGGAAGTAAAACCTCTGTTCCTCTTCTAACTTGTTTCTATTTCTAGGCATTGTTGTTTTTGTTTTCTAGTATCAATTGGATCATTTCATTAATTAATTTGTCTCGTATTTATACTTATCATTGAGCTTTGAATTGAAATCACTAGAATCCTTTTCTACAGATGGTTTGGGTTCAAAAGGAAGATGCTTGTTCTGCTGCCTTATTAACCGTTTGTTGTAAACTATAAGTTGCTCGTTTGTTATTTAGAGTCACTTAAGCGTCTCTCCAGTTTTAATTTATGGGCTGCTAATGCTTCAATGGTATGCTATTCGCTCAGCTTGAGTTGCAATGGTAGTGCATTTGTCAACCATATGCTTATTGCTGAAATGAAAATTCCTTGTTCTGTTAGATATGACAGTGTAGTTACAGATGAACAGTTTGACTGTTAATTTTGTCTTTTTGGAGGGAATGCGGATCAAACATGTTTGCCTCTTGTGTACTTATGCTATCTGCTCTCAGGTGGCTTGTTAATCATATGCTTGAACTTGGCTTCTCTAAGTCGTTGTCAGAGTGGATAGGCACCAACCTCAAGAAATCTGGAGGAGAAGAGACATGGGCCTTTAATCTTGAAGGTGCTGTCCAGATGTTTCATTCCTACAGGTAGTAATAATCAATGATTCCACATTGATATCACTTATTCCACTTTTATTTGGCCTATATCTTTTTCTTTGTTGAGTTATTAGTGAATTATCAAATGTAAAATTTTCTAGGGAGATGTCGTATTGGTCTTTGTTGGAGCACCCTCCTAGAGGACTGGAGATAGCAATTGTACGTGCAGAGAAAAGTGACCGGTGGGATGCAGATGTGATTACTCGGCTTGAAAGGCTTGCTAGTCAGGAAGGAGATGGATCTGCAGGGAAGATTTCAGTTCATGTTCTTCCCAATTCAGGCCACTGGGTCCATGTGGACAATCCCAACGGCCTTCTTGAGATTGTGGCACCCAAGCTGAAGTCTTTAATGTCTTAATGTAATTTTAAGAGGCTTTTGTGGCATACTCTGATACAGGTTTGAACCTATTTTGCTTTTGGGATTAATAAATTACTCTTAATTTTAGTCATTAGGCTGCTGGGCTGACTTATTGTCGGGCAAATGTTTTACCTATGAAATTTCCTAGGATTGCAATAATCTTGTTGGCAAAACAAGACCTATTATTGTTGTTTCATTTGGCGCTATTGAAAGCAATGTGATTGATTCGCTTATATCATCATATTGTATAGTTGTGGAATGTTTAGTCATTCATTTTGAACCCTGGATTGACTATGCTTGCTTTAAAGCAGCTATATGCCTATATGATGAAACATATTGTCTATTTTTCAAATTTCTGCCTTTTCTTTTCAGAGTTTCATTTTGCTCATATTCCCCTTCTTCCTTGCTTTGAAGTTGAAAATAGTACTTTATACACCAAATTAGCCAGCCTAGGAACCCGAACAGTTCCAGATCATGTTTCTTTTCAAATTCTTAAAATAAGAGTAAAAGAAAAATATCTGATTTTGAGACAGTTGTTGGTCCTGTTAAATATCTGTTTGACTGTTTCACATCAATCTTTTTTCCACATCTGGATCTTCTATAAGCAAGTATAGTATTGTGTTATTCAAAAGGATAATATCAAAAAGAGGGAAATGAATCAAACATTCTTATGACGTTAGGACAAAGACAATAATCTAGGATCTAATCTCTGTGAAAGACTTTCTGATTCGGATTCTACATAAATTTAGAGCAAAATATACCCAGAGCAAAGACAGCTGGCCAAAAAGATACTGAGGGGATAATCAGCATGTTGAAGGTAAAAAGAGTAAGCAACTGCTGATAAAATGGTCTGCAACAAGGTACAAACTAATCCGATCATTTCAGGGAAAGTACAGAAACGCCGGTGAGTTGGAGATGAATAATAAAACCAGGGTAACTTGCCTTCCCACCTCCAGATGACTCTTTCCTTTCCAGCCTTGTAAGCAAGCTCAATGATGCATGTAATGGCAGCCATAAAAGACATTAACATGGCAATTAAAGCATATTGAGGCTTATTCACTGAGGAAAGCTGGTCGAAAGCTGCTGATAGAAGCTCGATAAGAACATTGATTGTGAGAAAGATCCATTCTGGGATGCTAACCTATCAAATAACCCAAAAAAGATCATATTTATAGTAAACTATAGTAAAATGTTTCAAGAAGTTGAATAGTTTTTGCTTCATAATTAAACAGAGTAATTGAATGGATTTCTCTTATATCTTGGCTCTAGTATTATACTCTGTTTACCTTTCGAGTTGAACCATCTTTAAAAGGCTGTTGAGTCGGCACCAACCCAATTTGATCAAGAAATAAAGCATCTAATAGTGGATCAAAATCTATGTTGGAGCCATAGATAAAATGCTTTGCTAGTTT
Source organism: Fremontodendron californicum (assembly GCA_030761205.1). Classification (NCBI taxonomy): domain Eukaryota; kingdom Viridiplantae; phylum Streptophyta; class Magnoliopsida; order Malvales; family Malvaceae; genus Fremontodendron; species Fremontodendron californicum. The sequence goes on from JAULJL010000005.1 coordinate 34,902,462, forward strand.
AGCTTCAGGAATATCTACTTCATCTGTGATGTCAACAAAATTTTCTTCTAGACAAGCTTCAGAAATATATCGTTCATCATCTGTGATGTCAATAAAATGTTCTTCCATCATCCAAGCTTCAAGAATATCTCCTTCAACATCACTTGTCTCCAAAAATTTAGCTGAAGAGAAACTGAAGGGTTCAATGTCTATAAGAACCGAAGCATCTTCTGCGACATCTATGGTTAATGAGCGTTGCATCAGCAACCTTTGATGGCTTAAGCTGCTAAGCAATTTGGGTGGCTAAACTTCAATGATAGAAATGCTTCTTATTCTTGAAGAGGAGACTGATCAAACAGAAAAAAAGGGAGGGAAGATCTGTATATTCCATTTGGGCCCCCATCACTTGCAAAGAAAATGCCATTTCTGTCAAAAAGAAGAAGCTTTTGACTAGAAATCTAGAGCCGCAGTCAAAGTCATTGCCTTTTCCACATTAGTTGAGCTGAAAAGAAGACAGTGTCAATTTTTTAGGAAGATTCATGCGCCATTCTAAAAGAGAAATTGGAAGATGCCTCGAACGCTCAACCCTTTCTAAGAAGGAGAGAAAGGAATCTATTGGTTTTTCTTGTGCAAATTGGAAGAGCACACTGACACTGTAACTGGAATGATTAATGCACCATTTTCAGATCATAGGATGAAACAGCTGCATCTAGTTAAAGGTTTTTCTTGTATGGACAAATAAAATGAGTCTGAATTTGTCAGTGCAATATCCTGACAACAGAAGCTACATGAATCTGAATTTGATTGATATTTCATGGACATTCGGATGAAATAGGGGGGAAAAAACGATTACTTATACATTATTATACATTGAGAAAAGAGAAAAGAGAAATACAACATTGAGAAAAGAGAAATACATTTTCCAATATAAAAGAAGCATGTTGAAGGTACTAATCTCTTGGAAAGGCGGCCTTCTGATTCGGATTCTGCATAGATTTAGAGCACAACAAGCCAAGGGCAAAGACAAGTGGCCAAAAGGATATTTTGATTGGATAATCAGCATGTTGAAGGTAAAAGATGTAAACAATTGCTGATAAAATGCTTTGCAAGATGGCACAAATCAAACCAATAATCTCAGGGAAGGTACCAAAGCGCTTGTTTTTTGTATTTGGAGATGAATAATAGAACCAGGGTAACTTGCTTCCCCACTTCCAGATGACTCTTTCCTTTCCAGCCTTATAAGCAAGCTCAATGATGCATATAACAGTGGCTATGAAAGACATTAACATGGCGATCAGAGCATATATAGGCTTATGCATGGAGGAAAGCTGGTCGAAAACTGCTGTCATAAGCTCGATGAGAAAATTGGTCATAACAAAGATCCACTCTTTGTTTATCTGCCAAATAACCCAAAAAAAAAAAAAAACAAAAAAAGGAAATCAATATTTAGTTGAACTTCAATGAAACCTTTAAATTAATCAATGATTTCTATCCTAGTGTTTCGTATGTTGATTTTTCACACCTTTGACATCTTTCCTCTTAAACTATCTCCCCTGCCACTATTTTCATGGAAAGTCTGGTCCAAAGCCACTCCTGCAACATCAATGTTTTCATGTTGTAAAGCTACGCAGTTTAGAAGTTCTGGCAAAGTGTTTGAAGGGGGCTTGCCGACGAGTAATTCCACCAGTTCTGGCCAGCAATGTTCTGAGTTGGTTTGGGAGACAACAAGTGAAACATCTCCTACACCATTTGTAGTATCCGAAACATAAGGCTTCTTCCCAAGTGAAAAGGAATCGAAAGGCTCAGTGTCTGAGCTTGTGTAGGAGGGCAGAGAAACACCTTTCTCTTCAAGTCTCTCGGCATTAAACTTTCTATAATACAAAATTGGTCGTTTTAGCATTTGCATACCAGCAATTAATGTTAAGGAACAAAGAGAAGAAGGCAAAAAATGAAGGTGAAGATTCTTTGGGTTAAATGGCTTCTCTTTTTTTTTTTTTTTTTTTTTGAGATAATTATGGCTTCTCTTTTTGTCAAGATTGGGTTTGGTGCAAAATATAAAGTTTTTTTTGTCAAAAAAGGAGAAGCTTTTGGATTAGACCATGGTCAGTCAAAATCATATTGCTTTTGCAGTGCAATAATTGGATGTATACATACAATTTTCCACATTTTGTCAACTTTTAAAATAAAAATATGGTCAAATCAAGGGGATATTCTTATGATTACAATTTTTTAATGTTTGCTTGGAATTTTATAATGGATTAGGTTTATCACGATAGGTGCAAAATTGTGCAATTTGATAGAAGAACTCTAAAATTTTTATCAAGAATTTTCATTAATTTTTAAATTTATGTTTCAGTTTTTTCGAAAATAATAAGATCTTTAACATAAAAAGAAGGGATTGATTAATATCATTTTGATCTAGAGTTTATGCAAACTCATAATTATTGTTATATTATTATAATATAATTGAAATTAAGAAAAAAAAATTATTGAAAAAAATCAACACTAATTAGTTATACCATTAGAAAAAGATAAGTGTTTATTGGACACAATTTGTACAATTTAAATACTTTTTGATATGCTAAAAAAATTCAATATCAAAAGATTAAATAGTACTCATCCACTGCAATGGGAATATTTTTGATTCTTAAATGAAACTTAAATCCTTCTTGACAGTACTTTTAAAAGATAAAGTCATTTTAAGGGTAGTAGTAGAGAATATGTATATACCATTATTTCATCTAGTTACTTTATTTTTTGGATTACATAATTTGTATAGTTTAATTTTCTTTCCCCTATTCGAAATAAAATTTTATTTTAAAAATAACATACGACATGCCATTATTTATTTATTTTTCCTTTTGTATGATAATTCTTTTTCTTTATCCTTCACAAAAATGTAACACTTATGTGATTTTTATTTCATTGAATTTATTATTTATACTTATATATAACTTGTTTGAAATACCAATATATTTATACCAAACTCTATCTCTCTCTCTCTTCTTCAAACTATAGTCTATAAAGGTCAAAGTACTTGAAAAATATATTTACTATATCATTTAATGCAAATTAGTTTTTCTAATATAAAACTGAATAATTTATTTATTGTACTTTTAAAATTGAAACAAAAAGATAAAATCACTAATTATTGTAACGAAAACTATTAAAAAAATTGATGTGGCATATAACCTTATGTTTATTTGATAATGTGGAACCAATAAAATATATTCTTTTAAACTGACGTGGACAAAATAACAAGTTAAGTTGGCAAAAAACAATTTAATGTGGCATTTTTGCCAAATTAGTTTGTTATTTTGTCCACATCAGCTTAAAATAATATATTTTATTGATGTCACGTCAGCATTTGATATCCATGTCATCAAATAAACACAAGGTTAAATGCCACGTCAGTTTTTTTAATAATTTTTGTTATACTAGTCAGTGATTTTACCTTTTTGTTTCAATTTTAAAAGTACAGAGAATAAATTACTCAATTTTATAATAGATGTACTAATTTACACTAGATGATATAGTACAGATACTTTGACCTCTATAAACACATGTAAAAAAAAAAATTAGAAAAATGCAAAAGGACGCATTTACCCCTGCGCAAATAGTAAATAAAGACAAGGTCCTTTTCGTCATTTAGGGTCATGGTTACTAAAACCCTAGCTATAAAAAGGTAGCAACTGATTAATCAGCTTCTCTTCGAAAGCTGGAGTCATCCGAAGCCAAAGCTATCAGAAAACCCTAGTCACCCAGCACTTTTTTTCATTTTGCCTACGCCATGGTAAGTCACTCTTTGCATCTATTTAGATTCTCGATGATAAGCAAAATCTTGTTTGGCTGCTGAGAAAAAAAGTTTAGGATTTGGGTATAGAAAAGAGTGAATTTTACAGATCTAAATATAATGTAATAAACTTTTTTGATTTTATGGTTTCTTTTTTTAGATTGGTATTATTTACTTTGTACTAGATTTTATTTATGTTTCTATGCTTGAAAAACTGAAGCAAAATAATAAAATTAGAAATGTGCAATGCTTTGTTTTAGTCTTGAAACGCGAAAGTTCAAAATTGGAACCAATTTACTAATAAGATTAGATTTAACCTTGCATTCTCTGTTGACGGTGTTTTTTGAGATTCAAATGGAGCCTTGTTTTTTTTTTTTAAAGTTTATATTACTATAGCAGATTTATTGATCGGCTTGGGTGCAAATCGGATAGCTGATGTATTCATTGATTTGTGGTATTTTGTAGTCAAGGAAAAAGGTTAGGGAGCCCAAGGAGGAGAATACTAATCTTGGACCTGCTGTGCGAGAGGGCGAGCATGTTTTTGGGGTGGCTCACATTTTTGCTTCATTTAACGACACATTTATTGTTAGTGATAACCTACTCTGTTTACTTCGATTTTTTTTTTTCCGGGTAGTTCATTCCGTTTAAAATGCTATCGTTGAATTTGCAGCATGTGACTGATTTGTCTGGAAGGGAAACAATGGTTCGCATCACTGGTATGGTTTATGCTTGTCTTTAAAAAATGGTTTCTTTTGCTATCTTGGGTTTTTAGTGTTAAACATGCGTTGATATTCATGTCCGGCTTAGAGTTATTTATATGAATAGTATTTTTCTAACTTATTCCTTTCATTTTCCAAATGTAGGTGGTATGAAGGTGAAAGCCGATAGGGATGAGTCTTCCCCTTATGCAGCCATGCTTGCAGCACAAGATGTTTCTCAACGCTGCAAGGTCTTATTGCTGCTTACCCACTGAATTGTGGCGCAATACTTAGTTTAAATGCAGTGAACTTAAGCATATTCATCATGTTTGTTATCTGCAGGAGTTGGGTATTACTGCCCTTCATATAAAGCTTCGAGCTACCGGAGGGAACAAGACCAAGACACCTGGTCCTGGTGCCCAATCAGCACTTAGAGCCCTTGCTCGTTCAGGCATGAAAATTGGACGCATAGGTACAATTCTTTCATCCCTTCTTTTTTCTCAAGGTTTTATTGGGTCCATTCACTTCAACTCTTGTAAAGTGACTTGTGTAACCTTTTCACCTCAGAGGATGTTACTCCCATTCCCACTGACAGTACCCGTAGAAAGGGTGGCCGACGCGGAAGAAGGCTGTGATTCTTTGTTTCATATCTATTACTCTCAGCTGCTACTGCTACTGCTATGATGCTTGGAGTTTTCTTTCCTTTTTAAACATTTGTGTGTTTAGATTCAAGCTTGCTTTGCCCTGTTCTCTTGTTGCACATTTGTAGTTCCGGAATGGATTTTAACTTAATTTATACATAGACAAAAGTTGTTGAACTCTTTAAAGTAAAGCTTCTATTATTCTTGGTTTTCTTTGTGGAGTCATAATGTTTGTTATGGCAGATAAGAACTTCCTGCTTTTTGTTTGATGGCGGTAGGAATTCCAATCTTAAGATAAAGTTCTTGCCAATGTCATAGTTTCTTCCGCTTAAGTTAGGGGCATCAGTCTTATTGGCAGGGTTTGAATCACTTTCAAGCTAATGCCCTATCTTTTATGAATTTTCCTTGCCGTCAATATTGTTGATGGATTGCATTGAAAGAAATGAAATTTGATTTACGAGCTATAGAACGTGTGAATTTTGTTGAAGTCTAAATAACAAATTAACAGGGTTAAGCTTGTTTCAAATAAAGAAATGAGCAGTTATAGATTGTTTACCGTGTCACTTGGGCTTAAATTGAATCATAGAATTTTCTCTTATTTGATTTAATTAATTTTATTCAAAATAATTATATAATTGTATTCATATTTAATTTTAATTTTTTTTTTTTTTTTGTCAAAGAACTTCTTTAATAGCTAAAATTTCAATCTAGACACCAATTTCTTCTAATACATTTTTTTTTTTTTAATTCCATCAATCGATTTTTCATATTCATCTCTAATTATTATTATCCAATTCTAGTTCAAACAATTTAGAGGATCAATAGTATTATTAAAAGAAAGTTGAATATTCAAGATACAAAGATTAAAAGAGAAAAATCAGAAAATAATAAATGAATGAATGTATAAATCAAATCAAAGACAACTTTTGTGATGAAATATCATAATACATATATTTTGTGTATAATCCTATCGAAGAAGTGTTGGATACCAATACAACATTTATTATTGAAGAATATTTGTAGCTTAAGGTATAAGGAAGAGACTGAGAATAAGCAGACAATCTTATTTTTATTGTTAAAAAAAGAGAGCTTCATATCATGGTTATAAAATTTAAATTTGAAAGATAAAAAAATAGCAATTAAATCGATCAGACAAGACTGATGATTGAACTAAAAACAGGAAAAAGAAAAACCAAACTTTTTTTTTTTTTTTTGAGTTTTGGTGAACGATAATTAATTAATTATAGTTTAAAATTGGGCTTGAGTATATAAAGCCCAATACATTTTTTTGGGCTCAAAAGAGAAAAGCCCAATACATTCTCACCTCCAAAAGAAACCCTAGAAAATGAGTATAAAAACCTAACGATCAACCATCAGAGCCGCTCATTCTTTTTGTGAAGATCGGTTAAAGAAAGAAAGACAGGAAAAGATGCAGATATTCGTGAAAACCCTAACCGGCAAGACCATAACTCTCGAGGTCGAGAGCAGCGACACCATTGACAATGTCAAGGCCAAGATCCAAGACAAAGAAGGTTAACTTCCCCCCTCCCTTTTCCTTTCAAAAATTTCATTTCTATTCATCTTAAAATCTGAAATGACTTAAACAAGTTTCACTTTTATGAACTAACAGGAATCCCACCGGACCAACAGCGTCTCATCTTCGCCGGTAAACAGCTCGAAGATGGCCGTACTTTGGCTGACTACAATATCCAGAAAGGTTTCTCTTTTGGGTTTTTTTTTTTTAATATATTTTAAACTTTTGATTTGATTAAGATACTTAAGTAAGGTTTTTCTTTTTATGGGTTTTTCTTTTCGATGTAGAATCAACACTTCATCTGGTTTTGAGGTTGAGAGGTGGAATTATTGAGCCTTCTTTGATGGCTTTGGCTCGCAAATACAACCAAGACAAAATGATTTGCCGCAAGTAAGCTCCTTTTCTTTTATTTTATGTGTATGTTTTAGTTTTTGGTAATGGGACCTAACTTAACCTCTACTGTCTAGTTGAAATGAGATAGAGGTCATACGAGGTCCCAAAAATGATTGTAACCATTCTTCTACTTTGTCAGCTGAGCTAATTTTCTTGGCAGTTGATTTTCATGAATGGCACAATGAAAAGAAGCAAGAAATTAATTCCATTTTTAGTACTTTTTGGTATTAAGTGAAAAATGGGACTACAAGTTGAACCTTCTTTTGAAGTAAAAAATGTAACTGAGGGCGTCCTAGTTCCCTAAATTAAAATTTCCGTTCTTTAACTTTGTCAACTGGCCTAATCGTTACTTGCAGTTGATTTTCTAGGGTGGCACATGATAATTGATGCTTTGCTTATTGTATATGGTGCTTGATAAATCTTAAGACTAGGTTTTTTTTAATTGTTTTGAAGAACTCTTAGTGAGGTATTCTTATGGAGATTGATGTTTTATATATCATTTTAGTAAGGTGTTCTTATGGAGATTGATGTTTTATATAGAGTGAATGATTAAAGTTGAACAGCCTAGTGACATGAACTAGTGCCCATCTGATACTTCATGACAATGTTTCATTTTATCATTTAATCTTTTCTCTTGTTTTGCCCTTTTGTTGAATATTTCGTTATAAGTTGCATCTTCATGTAAAACTATTACTAATATTTGCAAATGCGCATTGTTCGTTAGGTGTATGGTCGTTGAGAATAATTTATCTCCTAATTTTATGTTTGCTAGGTGTTATGCTCGTCTGCATCCGAGAGCAGTGAACTGTAGGAAGAAGAAATGCGGTCATAGCAATCAGGTTTGTATATATCCTGTATTTGGGTTCTAGTAGGTTGGTTTTATCTTCTGAATTTCCTTTTGTTGCAATGAACTAAATATTCCCTTCTCTTGTTGCAGTTGAGGCCCAAGAAGAAGATCAAGTAAACTATGACTGTTTATCTCGTCTGCTTTAAAAGAATTTGAATATGAGACTTGGAAAAATTTTCCATTTAGTTTGCTGTTCTATTTTGTTGAAATTTGATATCTGGATTTTGCAGTTGATGAGTTTGAGTTAAGATTGAGATTCAAGTTAAGATTGATACATTTGGATTGCACTAATCTCTACAATATGTTGATATATGTATGCTTTCAATTTCTTCTTCCATGGAATTTTGGAACTCTAACCCCATTTTGTTTGGGGGTAGACGGTAGAGTTTAGTTGGCTGAAATTGCCTCGAACTATGCCGTTGTTGATAGGCCCGGAATGTACCTTAACTGCCGATGCCTCTCAACCATCCCATGGCAGAAGGGCCTACATCCGGTAGTCCTTTCATTTCATGAGCCTCGCCGTTTTGCCTGATTTTAATGCTACATGAAAATAAAGTACTCCTCTAGTTCCAATTACGAACCATATATATATATATATATATATATATATACACCCCCAAAGGCCAAAGAAAACTCACAATGGCCATTGGGTTGGTTGGATATCTGCATGCATGAAGAAGCGCATGCATCTGTTGCCTTATGCTTCAAAACCAGCCGTTAGTGTAAAGAGTTAGCATGAGCCACGAAGATAAAAGTGTTGATTGTGTGTTACCATTTATAGGCACAGTTTGAAGAGATCATCAGCTTGGATCCTTCTTAAATCGAGGTTCATTTGTTTCCAAATTGATTTCCAAAAAAATATTTTTTAAAAAATGTAAGTTTTTTTTTTTTGAAAAATAGAGATATTTTGATGTTTGAATCATTTATTGAAAAATGTATTTTATTGTTTGATTATTTTTTGAATTTTTTTTTTCAAATATCAATATTGATATAAATATTAATTATTGAAATATTAATATTTTAATAATAATATTTAATATTAAATAATTAAAATAATCCTGTTTATTATTAATATTTAAAATATTATAATTATTATAAAAATATTAACATTAATTATATTAATATTTAAAATATTATAATTAATATTAAAATATTATTTTTATTAATATAATTATTTATTAAAATATTATTTTGATTAATATAATAATTATTAAACTTTATTTATATGAACATAATTATTATAAAATATTATTTTTAGTTTTTTAAATAGTAATGTTGATATAAATATTAAAATATTATTTATATTACTTCTTTTTTTTAAATAGTAATATGGCATAAATATTAAAATATAATAATATTATTTCTATTAATATTATTTATTATTAAAATATTAATTATATTAATATTTTAAAATATTTAAAGTGTTCTAATAATTACTAAAATATTATTTTTGTTAATATTTATACTATTAAAATAATAATATTTTTACACTAAAAAATATTTATTATTAAATATTTATAAAGTATAATTATATATTTATTATTAAAATAGTAATATAAAAACATTTTTCAATAAAATATTAAAATATTTAGTGTTGCAATTTATTATTAAAACATTGATATTGCTATATGAAATAATATTTTTATTAAAATAATAAATGGTAGTCATTATATTAATAATTTATTATTTATTATTAAAATATGAAAATAATATTATATAATTAAAATATAAATATAAATATGTAGGTTTAATAATATTTAAATAAAAAATTATAATATTAAAATATGTTTATATTAATATTTTAATATATTTTTATAATTAAAAAATATATTTTTATAAATATAATAATATTTTGTTCGAGTCAAATTAAGTTTCGATCTAAAATATGATATCCAAATTTCGATTTGAATACTATTCATAACAGTTCTTTTTTGGAAATTGTTTTTCGCTTTTGAAAGGGGGATGATAATTTTTAAAAAAAATTTCTTATTTTTCATTGATCAGTAAGTCATTTTTCGTTGACCAATTAATTTTTTGTTAATCAAATATTAGAAAATTCAAAAAACATTTTTAGTGAAATAAACGGATCTTAAGTGACAATTTTTTAGATGCCTGCCCGCCTTCTCATGAAAAATCAGGTTATTAGCTACGCTAGAAAGCATTATGTATGCGCGTCAGCTTAATATGGGAAAATGGCATAATTTGTCAAGGTCATGAAGTATATATATTGAAATTTGAAGCTATTGGAGTTAGACAAGCTAAAGGTATGACAGTCTAGATTCAATTACATTACATATTTCATGATTTTGTATATTATCCATAATCTTTAAAATTTAAAATTTTCAATTCATGATCTTTAAAATTTAAAATTTTCATTCATGATCTTTTAAACTTATTTCAAATTCTTTCATTTTTGCCAACTATCAGTTTGATGCAATTTGCCTGTCAGACCCACGTGTATACGAGGAAAAAAAAAAGTAAATTCTTTTTTACTTGGTTTAATCTCATTTTCGACTAATGGGTTAGGTTTAAGTGACGGATACATTGAAATAACTTTAATTCAATTGATTTAATCTGGATTTATATTTGATGCACTGATAATGTATATATTTATACATTGTCAGTAAAATAGATGATGCTATTTCATTAAAAATAAAAATATTTGTATTTATTTTAATAAAATAATATCATCTTATTGACATTTGGTTAAGACTATTGAGCCAGCGTTTAAAAATTAAATTACGAAAAAAGCTAAAAAGGAAATTGATATTTCATGATAAAGTTAATAACCATATGGACTACTACTACTACTTAGTATTCAACATATCAAATCATTACAGAAACTACAAAGTTAATTGTTGATTGTAAGCCTTATTTCGCTTTCTGATTTTCAAAAGAGTAAAAACAAGCCATTTTGTCTAAGCAAGTAACCTAATAATAATAATAAAAAGAAGCAAATAACTCTTATTCATTAATTTAATTAGGATCATAATAATAAAGCAGCAGCAAGCAAACATTGACATGCATGGGTGTCGCGTGCTTACAATATAATATATATATATTTTTCTGAGTGATTTGATTCGCAGGGCCTATGGGCTTACAGCTTAAGCTTATCAAGCAGGGAACTTGCAATCCAGTGCTTTGCTGTAAAAGTTATTAAAAAATTCACTCAGCCTTCGTGAATTGACGATAACGAGGTGGTTTCTCAGCTGACACCAACTCTGGTAAAGGTCCATACCCAGATTCTTCCCATTTGCTACTATTAAGAAACTCAACCACTGAGATTCGTGGCTCTTCGCATGAATTAGCCCGAACTCGATGCTGAACACTGTTGTATTCATCATTGGAAATGATCTGCTCCAATTAAAGAAAATCAATCCAAACTAATTTCAATGTAATCTCTTCTGCCAAATCAAATGATGAATATATTTTTAATTTTAATAACTAAATTTAATCTCTGCCAACTTCAATTATTAAAGAAAACTTGATCTGCCAAAAGTTATGTTGATGATATAATAATTAACTCACCTGAAGCAAGTCGCCGATATTGATTATCAAAGCTCCATGAAGGGGCTTCACATCCACCCACTCTTCTCCATGTTTCACTTGCAACCCTGAACCTGATTCTGAAGCAAAACTGTTATGGCACCTGGATCTGTATGCGGGGTGAGCCCTAGTGTGAGATCAGGTTGAGGACAATATGGATAGTAAATTCCCACAAAAAGCCTGTCACCAGACAGGGTCAAGTCCTTAAACTTGCTAGATTCTAATCCTATCCCTTCACACAACAGCTCCATCACATCTTCAGCAACTTTCTTGGCACAAAAATCCCATTCAAGTGACTCTTTCCTCAGTATCTCTGGTATATCTTCCACCTTTGCACTTTGTTCTTCGGGTGACATCCAAACCTGAAGATAGTCATGCCAGGTAGCTTCTTTGGCACGATACAGATCATTATTGCTTGAATAAAGCATGCCTTTTCTCTCTTCACGGGAATAGTACTTGGCCTTGATTTCTGTTGGCTGTTCATGGAATGATTTGACAGCTTGAATAGTCTCTTCCAGCACTGGTACAGGGATTCCATGGTTGATTACTTGAAAGAAACCCTATTCATTTGCAGCTTTTTTTATTTGCTCGACGATTTTGGGACGGTGAGACTCTGAGTTAAGTTTTTCCAGATCGATTACCCGGATGCTGGTGTTTGTTTGAGAAGGACTGAGAGTGGGAAGAATTTCAGGTGGTTGTAGAAAATTTTTGGGAATGGAAGCTATGCCTGAATCTATCAAGCCCTTGACTCCAAATTTGGATTGATCAAATTCCTTAATATCTTTCATCCGATCATAATTTGAAGTAAAATCAGTACCAGCAGCTGCCATTTTCTTGAATCTGTGTGCTTTCAAGGATTTCGTTTTAGTAAAGTTTCTGTCATTAATTGTTGAGATTTATAATGAATGGGATTGGCATTCACCAACACAAAAATAGTGCTTTTTTGGACCCATCTTGGATGAAAATTTGAGAAGAAGATTGAACACCTCATAACCTTATGCCAAACAAAGTAAATGATTCATGATTTTTTTTTTTTTTTTTTTTTTTTATTATTTTGGTCGGAAAAAGAACATATTTTAGATTAAGGGATAGAACGATACATAGTAAGTCCAGCTGCATCCGCAGTAACAAAAGATAACATAAACTCAAGTGTTTCATAATACAACACAAAAGAGGAATCATAAGTCCCGCCATGAGGAGAAACGGTGGGAGCAGGGTCGCTGCCTTTTCTAGCAAGGGCATCAGCACACTTATTTCCTTCCTGGAAGACATGCAGGATCTTCTTGTGATGGAGCTCATTCAGCAGAGTCCTGCAATCGAAAACCAAAGGATCAAGGATGTGATTAACAGACGAGGGATTTGAAACAAGGCTTATAACAGACAATGCATCAAGCTCTATTTCAAGGTGGGTGATCTGTTTTTGTTTTGCCAAAATGAGACCATCACGAAGGGCCCAGAGCTCGGCAATAACACTGGTGGTGTGACCGATGAATCTATGGTATCCTAAAACCCACTGGCCATCGTGATCCCGGATGATGGAGCCTGCACCAGCTCTTCCCGGATTACCAATAGCTATATAATGGTGATCGAGAATAATGTCTTATACATATATATATATATATATTTAACGGTTAATTTTTTTTTTTACGTCGAATAAATTGTTAAATATTTTTAATTTATTCGAAATTTGACGTGCATAATCTATGTGAATAGAGCATGAAATACGATGATCGGATTAAACAAATATTATTTATATGAAAAATAATTAAAGTTACATTAATGTAAGTGAATATGTATAATCACAAGACTTTTAAAAGAGGATTTTGGACCTTTAATAAAATCGATTTGCATATTTGAGTGTTTTATTACGTCGTATGAGTCATCCATATTTTCTAGAAGGTATATAATTATATATCAACATTTATTCAAGTAGCTATCTGATAGAAAAGGAATGTGTTAGCTGCGGCCTTGATGGAGTGAATTGGGTTGGTGATTTTACCAATTTATGACGAAAAAAAATCATTATCATCATCAGGATTAAAGATTGCTCTTTCTTCGACCCAGAAAATTGGAACCATTTAATCCTGAGGATTAATTATTTGGAATAACTACTCCCATGTGGGACACTGAGATTTCTTAACTCAAGCTTTATTCGAATAACTATTATTTGGATTAAGTTATTAATAACCAAAATGGTTGCATATCAACTGAATCACGTAGATTCACATAGGAATAATATTCCTAGTCACGATTAATTGTGATTTTTTCAATGAAAGACTTGCTATCCAGCCCCTTGGAGTAAAAGTTTTCAAGGAATTCTTGAGCAGTGAAATCACGGTACACTGCTGGTTTTTCTGCCGACAACAACTCTGGTAAAGCTCCATAGTAACCATCTCCCATCCATTTGCTCAGATTGAAAAATTCAACAATTGAAATTCGTGGTTCCTTGCAGGAGTTTGCCACTACTCGATGTTGTACACTTTTGTACTCTCCATTGGACACTATCTGCAGCATATATATACATGAATATTCATATCGATTAGAAATATTGTAGGTGCTAAAATGGCTGAAAAATCATATATATGAATCCGAAAACAGTTATAACATATAAGTATGTATGTAATAACAGACATCAATCTTAGAGGTAATATGGTTTGATTGTCTTTGGGGTGGATTCTTCGTTTTTACCATGATTTAAAAAGGTACGTAGCTTATGATCACGATGGAGAAAATTGATCTTCAAGCACAAATTAGAAATCAAATTAATGTGAGAAATTAGCAGCTACAACAAATCTACAATGATAAAGGCCTAAGTTAGCAACAGAAGGTTGGCTGCCATATACTAGTGTGGTTCACATTCTAAAACATTCATTTTTTTTATGGCTATATATTTTTAATAGGTTACCTACTAAAGATGGGCTCCAGTCTTGGATAATGGAGAGAGATTACATTCAAACACGAATCTATGAAAAAAATTCCAAAAATAAAAAAAAATTAAAATGTGATTGGTGGGTGGCGGCATATCTGAAAATTAGTAAAAAGGTGGGCTCTACACAGCTTCTTTGCCGACAATTACCTGCTCTTATACTAATCAAACCCCAAAAAGAGCCAAAATTATTTAGGCCTCTTTAGATAGTGGAAGAATTTCATTATGCCATCGTTCTCGATGAAGTATTATTATTATTATTATTTTGCCCTCCATTACCTCTCTCAAATTATAACCGTTCACCATTTTTTAAAATTTTTAATTTACTCTTAACCTTCAATCTCTATCTACTTCATAATTTCTAAAATCTATCCAACATACAAGCCATTTAAATTAAAAATAAGTTGTGACCACCGTTCACCGTTTAATTGCTTAGTTAAAATGGCTCAAATTTATGCATATATATATATATTATGGATTAGCTAAAAGCTTGTGGCAATCAATTAACTCTTTTGATCCGAGTAAGTTCGATCTATATTGTAAAACAAGATGTTGGAAAAAAAATTTACATGTATTAACTGATTTTTTGTTCAATAAAAAAAAAAATAAAGGCGGAAGAAATTAATAAGTTTAAAACTTTAAATTAAAAGTCTTATGGAAAACTAACAGAGCATTTTTTTAATGATCAATGTCATTTTTACTTAAACAAAATTTTTTTTTTCATCAAGGACTAATAGAACGAAACAAACTAAATTCGTGAGATCATTTTCTCTAAAAAGATTAAATAAAAATAGAATAAAAAATTTAAATTGATAGAATGAAAAAACCTTACAATGACAAATTTTGCTATACTTTGATTAAATTTTGATAATTTTTTATTAGCTTTTTTATAGAATGGAATGTTAAAGATGCTAGCAATTTACTGGAGTATAATTCTTTTTTAATTAAAATATTCATCACCTGAAGAAAGTCACCAACGTTGATAATGAGACCACCATGTACAGGCTTCACATTCACCCACTCGTCTTCGATTTCATGCCTAACTTGCAACCCTTGAATTTGATTCTGCAACAGCACCGTTATCACTCCTGGATCCGTATGTGATGTTATCCCCATCGTCAAATCAGGCTCCGGACAGTAGGGATAAATATGGCCCACCAAAACCCTTGCTTCACTAAAAGTCAGCTCCTTGAACTTCCCAGCTTCCAACCCCAACCCTTCACTCAACAATCCCATCACCGTCTCAGCCACCTTGGTAGCACTCAAATCCCATTCAACCACTTCTTTTCTACAGATATCAGGCAACTCTTCCGGGTCCAATGGCTTTGGTCCCATCCAAGCCTGCAAGGAGTCATGCCAGCAGGCAGCCTCAGCCCTGTACAAATCATTATTACTAGCGTACATTACTCCATGTGATTCTTCTCGTTTGTAGTACTTTGATTTGATTTCTTGTGGCTGCTCGTGAAAGGCTTTGATAGCTTCGATGGTCTGTTCGAGTACTGATATGGCGACTTTATGGTTGATCACTTGAAAGAAACCCCATGATTTTGCGGCTTCTTTGATTTGGTTAACGATTTCTTGGTGGTGATCAGGGGAGTTTACATTTGACAGATCAATAACTGGGATATTGTAAGTGATTGTTTGAGAAGATTTGGATTTAAGATCAGAGAGAGTTTCTGACGGATGTTTGAAGAAATCAGGGATGGTTTTGATGCCAGAATCTGAGAGACCTTTAACTCCGATTTTGGATTCGTCGAATTCTTTCAGTTCCTTCAATCGGTCATAGCTGGAAGTTGCAGCCATTTCTGAGGAGCACTTTACTCTCTGATAATGGTCGATGAATGTAGAAATTAATCTTTGGCGTCAAGATATAAACAGATTAAGCTAGCTAGGTTAAGCAAACAGTGAAATGCTAGAATGATGCTAGAATAACGAAAGATGACATTATACCAACTTGTCATAGAGGAAGTTTTGAACAAATTTCTTCTGCATTTTTGTGTTTTTTTTAGTGCTGTTCCAATAATTTTTTAACACGTATTTATAAGTATTTATAAGTAATTAATTAAATATATGATAAAATTATAATGAAAAAAAAAAAAAAAAATAAAGGGAGGATATCTATTCGAAAGTGTGGGTTGAACGGGTGATGGAGGTGGAATTTTCTCAAAAAAAAACTCTTGATTTGACAGATCATAGAGTCCAACATGTGATTAACTAAAGATATCATGGCATTCCTGAATCTAGACGTTTTCTCCCATAATAATGTTAAATTATCAAATTTCGTGTGATTATCAATCATAACCTTAAATAGAAAAAATAATTGTGCTAAATTTTTAAAAAGTTACTGTATCTAATTGTGAAAAAGAAATAATCTATATTAGAGTGTATTTGATTGGACAGTGAAATTGATTTGGGTATAATTAAAAATAATAGTGATTGTGGACATTAGATTTTATTCAGGTTTATTTGTTGATAATTTTAATTAGTTAATTAATTTTTTATTTCTAATTATTTCATTTTTGAATTAAATAAAAAAAAGAAAATCAGAAAATAAAAAAAGAGAAATTTTGATAATTCAAAAAAAAAAATGATAAACCAAATTTAGGTTGGATTTGATCTCTACTTTGGATCAAACTTGAACTCTAAGAAGTACTTTGGATCGAACTTGGACTCTAAGAAGTATTATTAGAATGAACTCCTATCTTGATCAGATTAGGATTCCAGATGATAATGAAGCTCTAATTTCTTTTCCTATATAAACAAGTTAAATAAGCAACCAAAACACACAGAATTTCAAAGCACAATCAAGAGCAAATAAACAAGAATCGGTGGAATTTTTTTTTTTTTTAAAGCTATTAGATTCGAAATTTCTTGCGTTTTAGCTTTAGTGGTTGTTTGAAAGGTTTTTATAGTGGGGATTTCGGATTTAATTAGAGGAAGCTTAGGCCGGAGTTTGTTGACTATTCGGCGAACAACAAGGAGATCAGAGGGGTTGAGGTCGCGACATTCAAATTCAAATCTAGGATTTTCTGGGTTGATTCGGGTAGAACTAAGCTGGTTTTTGAGTCGAGGGAATCGAGAGGAATTTTGTAGAATTTTTCTGAAATTTTTTGACCACCGGAGGCGGCGATGACCGACGATGGCAACGGCAGTCAACGGTGGTTGACGACGACGACGGTGATCAATTTTTGGGTTGGTTGAAGAACACGGTGGGTGTTCTTGGAGAAGGAAGATCATGGGAAGAGAAGAGTTTTTTTTTTTAATAAAAAAAAAGTATGAAATGAAACAAAATAAAAATTTGACCTTTATAAGCCGCATACGGGTCAGGTCAAGAGGATCCGCGCGCAGACCCGACCCGTATGTAGCTTCTTTTTTTCCCCTTCTTTTGTGGTTTTTTTTTTTTACATATTTTTTTTCATTATTTTACTAATTTCATTTTTTGTTTTTTTTTTTCAGGTATATTTTTGTGAACTAATTATATATATTTATTATTATTATTATTATCTATTAATTATTATAATTATTATTTATTAATTTAATTTGATTTGATTTGATTTGATTAGTAAGATAATTTTTAATTGGTTATTAATTAATTTAAAATAATAAATGGAGATCTTTTCTGATGATGAAATTCAAAGAAAACACAATTGGTTGATTTTCGAGAAATTTCTAGGTGAGAAAACTCTTTTAAAAATTCTCCAGATTGATGAAAAAAATTTTAAGGGATGATTTTCAATATCAAAGAGGTTGAAATTTATTTGTTTTAAATAATTAATTCTCAATGAATTTTTGAGTCATGATTTTCATAATTGATGCTTAATTAAAAATCAAGATTAAATTAAGATTTCTTTCGAGAATGAAATTCAAGAAAATTGCGATTGGTTGATTTCTAAAAAATTTCTAGGTGAGAAAAATCTTTTAAAAATCCTCCAGAATGATGGAAGGATTTTTAAGAGATAATTTTCGATATTGAGATCGAGATTTATTTTTGAACAAATGTGAATAAAATATAAGTTTTAATTATGAAAATTAGACTTAGGTGTCTTATATAAAATTTAATCTTTTCCGACGACGAAGCCTCTTCAATAGAAAGATCGATTTCTTTTGAATACTCTCGAGGTGAGGAAATATTTTTTAGCAATTCCTCTAGATTGATGGAAAGGGGACCTAAAAAATGATTTTCGATATTTTTTAACTTCAACAATTTAAAATGAAAATAGGATAGATGAGGCCATTTAGTTAAGACTTTTTAAGTATCACAAGACTAATTAGGTACTATCTCTTAGATAGGCGTTGTTGGGGTGCTAATCCTTCCCCACACGTAACTGAACTCCCGAACTTAGTTCTGATAAGTAGACCATATTTTATTCTATTTAAGGTGCCTTAGTCAAGCTTAGGATTACTTTAAATAGGATAGATTCGTATAGGTGATTAATCACACCTAGATAAGATGATTAGTGGCGACTCCATGATTTGTGTCCAACATGCTGAATTCGTATTTGGCACGTTATGACAGTTTGGCGACTCCATTGGGAACATCAAAGAGTCGAGCTATAGATTAGTCTTGTGATACCTTAGGTTTTAAATATTGGTTTTAAAAAGTGTTTAATTTTTTTATTCTTTTTTATTTTGATTTTATTATTTGTGATAACAACTCTTGTTTCTTATACATTGGTGGGAAAAAGAAGGTTTGAATGTTCCTTCACACACACTGCATGTTGCATATCTTAAAGCCCTATACCCGGTCTCGTCCCTTTTAGGAGAGGATAAAGTACCTACGCGTTCGTGAGGTGATAACCTCCACAATGGCTAGCGAAACACTTTCAGAGTGTAAAGTACTAAAGCTTTCGTGAGGTGATAACCTCCTCAGCAACTTTGGAAAATACTCTCACCCAAATAACCCTTCCGTTTGGAGCCTATAATGGGTAAGGAATGGGGTGCCTTACTCATCCTACATGGATGACGTTAAGGAACAATTTGGAAACCTTTTAGCTTGGTCAAGTATCCTAAATCCAACATATAAACAACACTTAAGTGACCAACTTTAGGATAGAGCCATGTCCACATTTGTATAGAGAAAAACCTGAAATTAAGACACATGAAGGAACACTTCTTCCCTTTCACTTATACTTTTTCGTTGACTTGATATAATGTTAGATACTTGTTTGTCTCACACATTCGTTTTGCTCAGCATAATATGATGTAGTGCTTACACATGTTGTTGTATTTTTATCCTTTCATAAGTTTGTTGATATGTATCTAACTTTTTTCCATTTTCTTTCTTTTCATACATCATGCATCATCATAAAGTCATTTTGCCACATAACTGTTTAGATAAAAATAATGTCCACTAAATCCATGAAAAGTCTAACAGTTACCAAGCGCGAGTTTGCTAATAGTCTGAAGCTAAGATCTAAAGTGGTCCAGCAAAGCACAAACGATTGTCTTCTAATCGGGTATGTTTCCACTCTTCACGAGAAGGTTCACATGGATCTGACACAGAATAACCTTGGGGATTTGGTTAGTATTTGGAATTCTTGGGATGAAACCCGATAAGAGGCATTCGAACTAATTATGGGGATTTGGCTTTGCTTCTATCTCTTGAAGTCGATAACAACTTGGTAAGAGCCATGATACAGTTATGGGACCCCTCATACATGTGTTTCGTGTTTAATGAAGTAGACATGGTTCCGACTATGGAAGAATACTCAGCTTTACTTCATTTTGGACCCTTCGAGTCCAGACAAGGTCTACTGGAAGAATAAAACTGGTTATCAGAAGAAGCTAGCTAAGATTATGGGAATCAGCTTACCAGAAGCTAACAAACTTGTGAAGACAAAGGGTAATACTTGCATGTCATGGAATATTCTGCGAGGCTTCATTGTTAAACATTTAGATGACGATGAAGGGATGAAGGTGATGGCCTTATCCATTTATGGACTAATAATCTTTCCGAAGATATTAGGATATGTCGATGTTGCTGTAGTGATTTTTGTGGACCAAATTCAGTACCAGATCAATGTGGCTCCAGCTATCTTAGTCGAGACCATCAGATCACTGAATCATTGTAGACAGACAGGGAAAAAATGTTTCACCATATGTATACAGCTACTTTACATCTGGATGAAAAGCCATTTTGAGTGTGAAGAGTCAAAGTTTCGAAAGCCATACTTCACTACCAGAACCCCTATCAAGGAGTTCTGTGAACGCACATGGCCTGAGTCGAAGACAAAGGAGGATTGGATAATGATACTTCAAGAGCTCAAGGTCCATCAGGTAATATGGAAAATGCCATGGATGCCACATGGCTCAGTACTAT
The DNA here is from genome assembly GCA_030761205.1 of Fremontodendron californicum. Lineage (NCBI taxonomy): Eukaryota > Viridiplantae > Streptophyta > Magnoliopsida > Malvales > Malvaceae > Fremontodendron > Fremontodendron californicum. Next base: position 34,923,138 of record JAULJL010000005.1, read on the forward strand.
TTAGCTGCAGGGGTCAACCTTGGGTTCCTCTTTTTAGACTATGGGTGCCATCAGTTATTCTCCTATCATGGTAAGGAGACAAGCCGGTTATGTACAATTCGTGCCAATGACCCATGGACTTAACAGGGTAGATTTCTCCTATTCAGACAAAGGTGTTACCAATAAAATAGGAGAAGTCACGAAGGCTTGAAGGCAAATGATTAGAGTAGAGGGAGGTAGACTCTCATGGAACATTACTCCTGAATACTCCGTATGGAAAGACAGACAGGCAAAAGATGTAGTGATTTCTTATAAAAGACATCTGGATGGTCTAGCCCAGGTTATAGTCCCAAACCGCATGCTGAAGATAGAATTGGCAAAAAGGAAGCTATAAGAAGAGAAAGATGAACTAGGGGAAGAAAACTAAAAACTGCAGTCAAGGATAGAATAGTTAGAAGAAGGTTTAAATAAAGGAAAAAGAAAGGTTAAGAAGCTTCGATCAAAGGTTCGAAAGTTGGAGAATGGTTTAGTGGAGTGAGACAGCGTCATATAGAAACTTACCGAAAATGGTGAAACTTTGAAAGAATCCTTGACAAGTATGGAAGAGGCATTTTCACTTATGACTTCTGAGATCAGACGTCTAGAAGAGGAAAATGAAGAATCACAAGAAGAACAAAGGAAACGAGAGTTGAAATGTTTAGAATTGACTGTCAAGTTGATGGATCTGGAAAAAGAATGTTTAGAACTTCGACACTCGGATTCTAAAAAATAGAATCTTTTAAAGAACATGTTTGATTATTTTTGATATGGCATCTCACAAGGCAGAAGATATGCATGATAGAATTATGGAGATAAAGGTGAAAGTGCATCCGTTCCATGAAAATGGCCAGCTTATATTCAAACTTTTGGATGAAGCTCAGTCTCATTACCGTCAGATTGTCAAGTTTTTTTGGAGACGTTAGGATTTTAGATTTATGTTTTTAGGATTATTGTAAGAATTTTCATATTTTTATGCTTTATGACCAGTTGGATTTTTTATCTTTATGTTTTTAGGATCGCTTTGGTTTTTAGGATTTCTATGGATTTGGTGATTTTTTTATTTATAAGATTCTTATTATATACATTTGTTATGTGGCTGATGTTCTTTCATACATCTCATCCATATGTGCATAAACATTATCAGTTTAGCTTTAAATTTTTAAACACTTAATCCTGATTTAAGAAATTTTGATAAAGGTTCAAGGATAGCTCGACAATCGAAATTTTTGGGATAGTTCTCTCGTCACTCTTATAATACCAGGTCAAGAGCAAGAGAAAAGGCCGAAGAGCAATCCTCAAGGATGGATAGGGTAGAACAAGCTTAGGATGAAATTAGAGAACAAGTAAGCTCTTTGTTGGAAATGATGAAGAGTCTGAAAGGGAAAAATAAGATAGATGAATCTGGTTCTCAGGGGAAAGACCAAAATATAGATGAATCTTTATGTCCACTAGGTTTTCGATTCCAAGTTCAACAGGAACAGTCACAACAGGTGCCATACATGGGAGGATTCACTTACCCGTACATCCAACCTCAAATTTCGGGTTTCACCATTCCTGGTCCTTGGACGAAGATAGACCCTGTCCAAGTTCCAGACTTGGATGATCCTAAAAAGCAAGAAAAGCTGAAAATGGTTGAAGAGATCGAGTCTTGAAAGATGAAATTGATTGAAGAGAGGCTTCAGGCTGTGGAGGGGTTAGACTTCTATGGTTCTATAAATGCTGAAGGACTTTGTCTGGTGCCGGATGTAGTGATCCCGCCTAAGTTAAAGACGCTTAATTTTGAAAAGTTTGATGGGTCCAAGTGTCCCATATCTCGCATCACCATGTACTATCAAAAAATGGCCTCTCACACAAAAGATGACAAGCTGCTTGTCCATGTCTTTCAGGACAGTCTTATAGGGTTTGCTGCCAGGTGGTATGTTCAGCTCAATAAGAATCGGGTTCGTACTTGAAAGGAGTTGGTCAAGGCATTCATCAACCAGTATAAACACATTATTGATATGGCCTCAGACCGTTTGTCTCTACAGAATATGGAGAAGAAATTTTTTTAAGGATTACATCTAAAAATGGAGGGATATTGCTGCCCAGATCCAACCACCTTTGATAGAGAAAGAAACTACAGTGCTATTTGTTAGTACTCTTAAGGCTTCGTACTATGACAGGGTGATTGGGAACGCCACAAATAACTTTACTGATATAGTGATTTCCATTGAAATCATAGAAAATTGCCATTACGAATGGAAAAATTGAAGAAGGAGAGTCTGTTATAAAGAAGAGTAGTGTTTCAAAGAATAAGGAAGATGATGTCCAAACTGTTGCATATGGAAGGCAACAAATGGGAGGTTACGTTCCCTCATTCCCCGCAACCCATGTACTAGCCATATTACCAGAATACCAGTGCCATCAAACCTGGCCCATATGCTTATCCACCTATACCACCACAAGCATTCCAACCTAATTTTTGCCCCAGACCATTCGTTCCTCCAATTAGGCCACCCATACAAACTAGTCAACCCCCAATTAATCTAAGGAGACCACGAGCTGGCCAAGAAACAAGGCCTATTGATCTGATTTCCATGACCTATATAGATCTGCTTCCATATCTTATCAAGAACCATTTAGTTATACCGGTACACTTAGAGCCTTTGAAACCTTCATATCCTAGATGGTATGATCCTAATGCTAGGTGTGACTACCATTCAGGGAATGTTGGACACTCTACCAAAAATTACACTGCTTTGAAGTGCAAAGTGCAATGCCTTGTTAAGGCCAGGTTGATGAACTTTGAAGAGAAGGTTGGCTCGAACTTCAACGGTAATCCTTTACTGAACCATGCGGGACCAGCGATAAATGCTTTGGGAGATGATAAAATCACTATTTAAAAAAAAATATGGATAAAGTCACGACTTCAAAGGAGTATATCTTTAGTGTTTTGGTTGAAGCCGACATGATCCGTCCTGTGCCGACCAATTCGAATAATCATCATGGCAAGTATGACCCAAGTAAGACTTGCAAATATCACCAGAGGGCAGTTGGTCATTCGGTTCAAAATTGTGTTGAGTTCTGAAAGGAGTTGTAGAAATTGATGAATCTCTCTCAGATTGAATTCTATGAGGAATTTGGGGCAAATGAGGCTAATGTTGTGATTGAAGAGTCTTCATTGCCTATTGTGAAACCGATAACGTTCTTTTATGAGAAAATGACGAGTCAGTCTGACGAATGAAAGTCGGTTGGGATAAAGAAGCCAGTTGTTATGATCAATGTCCTGAGCCCATTTTCGTATCGAAAAGATAAGGCAGTACCGTAGAGGTATGGATGTGACGTCATAACTCGAGATACGCTTGGTAGTTTAGTCGTGATTATTTCTAAAACCGCCAAGACAGAAAATTTAACCGGAGTAGGGGGAGTGACCAGAAGTGGGTATTGTTATTCACCTGAAATACTTGATAGGGACAGAAAAAGAAAAGCAAGGGAAAAGGAAAGGAATGGAGAGCCAGGAATGAACCCATTGGTGGTTCGAGATGCGGAGTATAAGAAGCCTATGACTGAGAGAGAAGCTTGTGAATTTCTGAAGTTGATCAAACACAGCGAGTATAGATTGTATAGTGTGGTTGAGTAGTTAAATAAAATGCCAGCTCGAATTTTATTGTTGTCTCTGTTGTTGAATTTCAAGCCTCATAGGGAGGCTTTGTTGAAAGTGTTGAATAAGGCATATGTGCCTCACAATATTTTCGTGTAGGAATTTGGTAGCTACCAATTTTATAACTTTTAATGATGATGAGATTCCTCCAGAGGGTAGGGGCAGTACCAAAGCCCTCCATATTACGATCAAATGTAAGAGTCATGTTATGGCCAAAGTTCTTATTGATAATGGTTCTTCCATTAACGTCATGCCAATGACTACATTGTCCAAGCTGCCGATTGATGTGTCTCACTTTCAGCTCAGTCACATGATTGTGAGAGCCTTTGATGGGACCCGTCGGGCAATTTTGGGATATTGAAATGCCTTTGCAGATTGGGCCTTGCACTTTCAATATAAAGTTTCAGATTATGGAGATTTCACCATCTAACAGTTGTCTGTTGGCAAGGCCATGGATTCACATAGCAAGAGTAGTTTCGTCATCATTGCACTATAAAATCTAGTTTGTTATGGAGGATTATCTTGTGTGTCTTAATGGGGAATAGGATTTGTTGGTAACCAAGTCCCCAATCACGCCTTATGTGGTGGCAGCTGATGAAGCACTGGAGTATTCATTCAGATCGTTTGAATTCATCAATGCGACCTATGTGGGTGAAGGGTCTAGGGTGCCTACTGTGCGTTTTTCTAAGATTGTCAACATGTTGTTCAAGCAGACCGTTGGAATGGGTTAGCGTGTTGGATTTGGATTGAGTAAACATCTTCAAGGGATTACGGAGATGCCTGAGATACGAGAAAATAAATAAAGCTTTGGGTTAGGTTACAGGCCAATCAGGAGGGACTAAGAGATAATCGAGATTGAAAAGAGGGAAAAGAGATTGGCTCGTGTGAGGGGGTATGAATGGGAGCCGAGGAAGATGGTTTTTCCTTATCTTTATTCAACTTTTCCTTTAGGAGGATTTATTTACCCGGATACACCTCTCCCGAATTTAGAAGAAGCGTTTTCTGAGCTTTCTATTCAAATGGTAGAGAAATGAGAAGTGAAGTCTGATGGTGAAGAAGAGTTGTTGTTGTACCCATGCTCACCAAAAATGGAGCTGGGTAATTGGAAAGTGACGAAGCTGTCGGTTATCCTTAAATCTTATAAAATGTAATACAGTGAGTCAAATCCCTAGTTGCTTATGCCCAATGACATTAGGGATGGTCTTTTATATATGAACTAGTTTATTTCTTATTATTTTAATAAAATAGGAACAAGATGCATTTTCATTCCCTCTTTCATTCATTGTTGAAATTTCTCCTTTTTCTTTCATTATTGTCATTCTTTCTTCGTATACCAATATATATTTTTTTCAATTCCATTAAATTTCAGGATTTCAAGTAATGAATACAAAGACAATCTTAACAATAATTTGGGATTCGATTTTGAAAACACGGTTCATGTTGATGAATTTGATAAAGAAGAGGAATCAAATGATTACACTTTGTCTCCGAATTTATTGAGATTAATGGAACAGGAAAAGAAACCACATCAAGAGGTTACTGAGATGATCAATTTGGGAGATGAGGAAAATAGGAAAGAAGTGAAAATTGGTGCATCATTACCGCCTGCTCAAAAGAAGAGATTAGAAGATTTGCTTAGAGAATTTGTGGATGTGTTCGCATGGTCATACAGATACATGCCGGGTTTGGATACAGATATTGTGGAACACAAATTGCCTTTGAAGCCAGAATGCATGCCAGTGCAACAAAAGTTAAGGCGGATAAAGCCAGAAATGCTGTTAAAGATTAAAGAAGAAGTAAAGAAACAGTTTGATTCAGGTTTTTTGGAGGTAGCTAAGTACCTAGAGTGGGTAGCCAACATAGTCCCAGTTCCTAAGAAGGATGGGAAGGTGAGAATGTGTGTCGATTACCGAGATTTGAACAAGGCAAGTCCAAAGGATAACTTTCCTTTGCCTTATATTGACACCCTCGTGGATAACACTACTAGACATTCCACGTTTTCATTCATGGACGATTTCTAAGGGTATAACCAAATTAAGATGGCTTCAGAGGATATATAGAAAACCATATTTGTTACAATGTGGGGAACTTTTTGTAATAAAGTCACGCCTTTTGGGTTGAAAAATGCTGGAGCTACTTACCAAAGGGCAATGGTAATCTGTTTCATGACATGATGCATAAGGAGATTGAGGTATATGTAGATGACATGATTGCAAAATCCTGTGAGGGTGAAGATAATTTAGTTAATCTCAGAAAGTTGTTTGAGAGATTGAGAAAGTTTCGATTGAGATTGAATCCTACCAAGTGTATATTCAGTGTCAAGTCCGGCAAGTTGTTGGGTTTCGTGGTTAGTGATAGAGGAATCGAAGTGGATCCAGATAAAATACGGGCAATTCAGAATCTGTCTCCCCCTCGTAGGCAAAAAAAAAGTGAGAGGTTTCTTGGGAAGGCTGAACTACATATCACGTAGCTCACTTTCAAATGTAATCATATCTTCAAACTTCTTTGCAAGTAGGATACTGGTGAATGGATAGAATCAGGAAGCTTTTGATAAAGTTAAAGAGTACCTCTCGAATCCGCTAGTGTTAATTCCTCCGATTCCAGGAAAGTCATTGATTCTGTATTTGACGGTGTCTGAGAATTCCATGGGATGTGTTATGGGGCAACGAGATGAAACAAGAAAGAAAAAGCATGCCATCTATTATCTGAGTAAAAAGTTCACTAATTATGAATCTAGATACTCGTCACTAGAAAAGATGTGTTGCACTCTAGCATGGACAGCTCACAGACTCAGACAGTACATGTTGTATAATATAACTTGGCTCATAACTGGGTTAGATCCTTTGAAGTACATTTTTTAGAAGTCTTCGTTATCAAGAAGAATTGCAAGATGGCAGGTCACTTTGTTCGAATCTGACATTGTTTATGTGACTCAGAAAGTAATAAAGGAAAGTGTGATAGCCGAATTCCTAGCAGATCAGGCTTCTGAAGAATATGAGCCAATGCAATTTGATTTCTCGGATAAGGATTTGATGGCCATTTCAGGAGGAGATGATGAAGAGTGTGAAGAAAAACCTTGAAAATGTTTTTTTGATGGAGCTTCTAATGCTTTTGGGCATGGAATTGGGGTAGTCTTGATATCCCCAGTTGGTCAATATTATCCGATTACTGCACTATTGGATTTTAATTGCACCAACAATATGGCTGAGTATGAGGCATGCTCATGGGCTTGCAAGCAACGATTGAAAGAAAAATTGATGTGTTGGAGGTATATGGTGATTCAGCTTTGGTTATTTATCAGTTTAAAGGAGAATGGGAGACAAGGGATTCGAAGTTGATCTTATACCAGAAATACACAACTGAATTAATAAAGCATTTTGAGAAGATTCAGTTTCAACACTTGCCCCTGGAGAAAAATCAGATGGCTGATGCTTTGGCCACTTTAGCTGCAATGTTTAAGATGGATGCAAAAGCCGAGATTCAACCAATCAAGTTGGATTTGAAAGGGTCTCCGGCACATTGTTTAGATGTTCAAGAAGAAATTGATGGTCAACCTTGGTATTTTGTCATCATGCAATACGTCAAATATCAGCGATATCTAAAACATGCCTCGAATAATGATAAACGACTCATTTGAAGATTGGCTATGGGTTTCTTTCTTGATGGAGAAATATTGTATAAGAAGAGCCGAGATCTGGTGCTTTTGAGATGTGTTGGCACCGTAGAAGCAAGAAAGATATTGGAAGAAGTGCATGATGGAATTTTTGGGGCACATGCGAATGGTCACATGATGGCTAGGCAGATAATGAGGGCGGGTTATTATTGGTTGACAATGGAGAATGACTGTATTGACTATGCCCAAAAATATCATAAATGCCAGATCTATGCGGATAAGATCAATGCTCCTCCAAACGAGTTGCATGTTTTGGCACCTCCATGGCCATTCTCAATATGGGGCATGGATGTGATTGGACCTATCACCCCAAAGGCGACGAATGGGAATCGGTTCATTTTCGTGATGATTGATTATTTCACGAAGTGGGTAGAGGCAGCCTCATATGCAAGTGTAACACGGGCAATGGTTTGTAAGTTCATAAAGAAAGAGATAATTTGTCGATATGGACTACCAGAGAGAATCATTTCTGATAATGCTCGTAATTTGAATAGTAAGATGTTGAAAGAGGTTTGTGAACAGTTTAAGATCAAGCATCACAACTCAACACCAACTTCAAGGAAGACGAGTTAGTCTTGAAAAATATTCTTCCGTATCAGCATGATCATTGAGGGAAATGGACGCCGAATTGGGAGGGTCCCTATGTGGTGAAAAAAGCTTTTTTAGGTGGAGCTTTGATTTTGGCAGAAATGGATGGCGATGTATTGCCAAATCCAATTAATTTCGACGCTGTGAAGAAATATTTTGCTTAAAAAAAGAAAGGAAAAAAAAAGAAAAAAAGGAGGACTCAAATTGAAAACCCAAAAAGGGCGATTTGGGTTGTAGGGTTGTTTGAGTTCAAAACCCGAAAGAGCAACTTAGATATGAGGAGGATCAGTGTCACTTGGAAATGTCTCATGAGGATGGGGACAATGTCTAGTTTGATGAACTCTGAAGGATTGAAAACATCGATTGGGATTGGTTTTTGGATGATAATTTTAAATGAACTGTTAAAGTTGTCTAAGTATTCATTGTTTGGATACTGTTTTGTTATCTCAACACCTTTGTGATAAACCTTTTGATGTGTTCTTTTGTTTCTTCAAGATGAATTCTTTTCCTTATTTTTGTTAATAAAGACCTTTCTTTCCAGATTTTTTTTGTCTTCCATTTGTTATTCTCAACTTTATACCTTTGCATTGAATAGAGGGAATGCATCATGCTTTGCGTTTGCTATAGAATTAGAATAATGATTGATAAACTGGAATGATAATTTTAAGAGCCTGCATTTATTTTTATGAGAAATCTATGGATAACTGAATAGAAATTTTAAAAGTGAGAATTTTTGAAGATGAGAATTTCTATGATGAGATGTTAAACGCAGTTAAGCTGACATATATAAGATGAGACATAGAATGATTAGTGTTTTGAAACCTTTGAGAAAGGAAGCTGTTTACCTTCAGCAAATTTTGAAAAAAAGAAAGAGACAGTAAGATTCACTACATCAGTTTGAAGTCAAGCACAGACAAAGATGAATATTGAGCTTGAGAACCTTTTATCTTGATTAGAGATTCAGGGAGTTGATATTATTTATTATAGAGCATTCATGACATCCACTGCATGGTATGCATCTACATTTCGTTCATGTACTGCATTGTATTCATGCATTATATCCAAGAAAGATTATTTCAGATATTTACTATGATTTAGACAGAAATTTCAATTTGGAATATCAACTTGCGAGGTTAGCAATTTCTTTTGGGATTCAAGGTAAGATTTTTGAAGTTTATTTGAAGAAAGTATTTACGTTTGGTGAATTTACAAATTTCATTTGGCATTTAAAGTTGATGCCTCGCTGGGAGGAGTTTTTCATCGTTGGGTATTTAAAGTTGATGCCTCGTAGAGAGGAGTTTTTCTTCGTTGGGAATTTAAAGTTGAAGCCTCGGTGAAGAGTATATTTTCACGTTGGGTTTATTTAAAAATTGATGCCTCGTAGAGATGAGTTTTTCTTCGTTGGGTTATTTAAAGTTGAAGCCTCGATGGAGGAGTATATTTTCGCGTTGGGTTTATTTAAAGTTTATGCCTCGTTTAGAGGAGCATTTCTACGATTAGATTTTCTTTAAGTATATAGTGTCTTTTTAATGTTTGAGAACTTAGTAGGGTGTCTACGTCTTTGCACATCCCCTGTTTCTCAGGGAATGCACAAAGAGGGGCAACTGTAGACACCGAATTTTATCCAGGTTTATTTGTTCATAATTTTAATTAGTGAATTAATTTTTTATTTTTATTTATTTTATTTTCAAATTAAATAAATAAAAAGGGAAATAAAAAAATAAAAAAAGGGAAATTCGGATAATTAAAAAAATAAAAAAAATGATAAATCAAGTTTAGGTTGGACTTGATCTCTTCTTTGGATCAAACTTGGACTCTAAGAAGTATGATTAGAATAAACTCCTATCTTGATCAGATTAAGATTCCAGATGACATTGAAACTCTAATTTCTTTTCCTATATAAACAAGTTAAATCAGCAACCAAAACACATAGAATTTCAAAGCACAATCAAGAGCAAATAAACAAGAATCGGTGGAAAAAAGAATTATTTTTTTTAAAGCTGTTAGTATGATAATTTTTAATTTAATTTGATTAGTAAGATAATTTTTAATTTAATTTTATTAGTAAGTTAAATTACTTATTAATTTAATTTGATTAGTAAAATCATTTTTAATTGGTGATTAATTAATTTAAAATAATAAATGAAGATTTTTCTGATGATGAAATTCAAAGAAAACACGATTAGCTGATTTTCGAAAAATTTCTATGTGAGAGAACTCTTTTAAAAATTCTCGAGATTGATGAAAAAGTTTTTAAGGGATGATTTTCAATATCAAAGAGGTTGGAATTTATTTGTTTTAAAATAATTAATTCTCAATGAATTTTTGAGTCATGATTTTCATAATTGATGCTTAATTAAAAATCAAGACTCTTGAATTGTGATTGGTTGATTTCTAAGAAATTTTTAGGTGAGGAAAATCTTTTAAAAATCCTCTAGATCGATGGAATGGTTTTTAAGAGATAGTTTTCGATATTGAGATCGAGATTTATTTTTGAATAAACATGAATAAAATATAAGTTTTAATTATGAAAATTAAACTTAGGTGTCTTATATAAAATTTAATATTTTTCGACGATGGAGCCTCTTCAATAGAAAGATCGATTTCTTTTGAATACTCTCGAAGTGAGTAAATATTTTTTTAGCAATTCTTCCATATTGATGGAAAGGGACCTAAAAAATGATTTTCGATATTTTTTTTTAACTTCAATAATTTAAAATGAAGATAGGATAGATAAGATCATTTAGTTAAGACTTTTTAAGTATCACAAGACTAATTAGGTACTATCTCTTAGATAGACGTTGTGGAGGGTGCTAATCCTTCCCTACACGTAACCGAACTCCCGAATCTAGTTCCGATAAGTAGACCAGAACCTATTCTGTTTAAGGTGCCTTAGTCAAGCTTAGGATTACTTTAAATAAGATAGATTCGTATAGGTGACTAATCACACCTAGATAAGTTGATTCGTGGCGACTTCATGATTTGTGTCTAGCATACTGAATTCGTATTTGGTGAGATCATTTACTATGTGGTGATTAGATGAAATTGATTATTGTTGTGGTGATGAGATCATTTACTATAACGATAATATTGGTTATTGTAGCAGTGAGATTAAAATCAATGGAGAAATATGTGATGATCAGATGAAAATAAAAATGATTATTACGGACATAAAGGTAAAGATGTATTAATAAATTATCTTTATATATATTTTAACAATATTTAATATTTAAAATTTTATCATTATTTTATATGTTTATTTAAATATTTTAATTAATTAAATAATTTTATATAAATTAAAATTTATTTTTTTATTGTATTAAATGAATAACTAATTTAAATTTTTTAATAAAATAAATTAAAAAAAAAGTAAAACAATTTAAAAAATTTCAAATAAAAAATATTTTTTTTTAAAATTATTTAAAAAACAAATGAAATGGGAATTTCACCTCTTTAAGCTCCTCCGATGCCTGTGGGTGGCAGTGCAACTGCTCCATGAGAATATAGACATGGCGTTCTTAGGGAAGAATAAATAAGACAAATTAAAATTCCATTATAAAATAAATGAGCTTATTCCAGGCAAATTTATTTGAATATTGATAAAAAAAATTCAAACTGTCGATAATTTTTATTTATTTATCAAAATTTGTTTTTCTCTTATGACAAAAATTCAATAAGGAAAGTCGTCATATCATATGACGACTTCTCTCGATATATTTTTTAAAAAATTGAAAAAATAACGCACGAAAATCGTCATATCATACGACGATTTCTTAACGTTTTTTACTTTAATTTTTATTTTAATTAGTTGGGAAGTCGCTATTCCAAATAGCAACTTCCCAACGTTTTACTTTTTTTTTTAATTTTTTTAAAATTTATAATATTATTATTTTAAAATATAATTTAAAATTCTTATATATAAATATTTATGTATAAATTTTTTTAAAATATATTCTAAATTTTTATTTTAAAATTTTATATAATTTTTTTATTTAATTTATAAAAAATTTTAAAAACTTGCATTATATAAATTTTGAGATAGTCATGTCATGTTCTTTTTTTTTTTTTTTTTCGTGTTGTGTTGTTAGTTATTTTTTTCGTGTCGTGTTCGTGTCATGTCCAATTTTACTAGGTCTAAGTCTAACACAACTAAAGCACACTGATATTACAAAGTCTCTTATATCAGTGTGCTTTAGTTGTATTAGACCTGACAACATTGGACACGACATGGAAAAAATAAAATAAAAACATGACACGAAATGAAAAAAAAAACATGAACACGACAAGAATATCTCAAAATTTTTATAATACAAATTTTTAAATTTTTTTATAAATTAAATAAAAAAATATATAAATTTTTAAAATAAAAAATTAGAATATGCTTTTTAAAATATATATATATATAAATTTAAATAAAATAAAAAAAAAAGTAAAATGTTGGGAAGTCGCTATTTGAAATGGCGACTTTCCAACTAATTAAAACAAAAATTAAAGTAAAAAAGTTCGCTATTTGAAATGGCGACTTTCTAACTAATTAAAACAAAAATTAAAGTAAAAAAGTTAGGAAGTCGTTATTTGAAATGACGATTTTTTAACTAATTAAAACAAAAATTAAGTAAAAAAGTTAGAAATTCGCTATATGAAAGTCGTCATATGATATGACGACTTTTCAACATAAAAAATTAAATTTTTTTAAAAATAAAGCACGAAAGTCATCATATAATATGACGACTTTCATGCATTATTTTTTAAAATGTATCAAAAAAAATCGTCATATGATATGATGATTTTTTTTTTTAAATTTGTGTCAAACGAAAAAAATTATTTTGATAAATAAAAAAATTTATCGATAGTTTAAAAAAAAAAATTTATCAATTTCAAATAAAAACGCCATTGTTCCTACAAAGTGTAGGGGCAGGAAATTACTTATTGCAGAAATTACTTTTTTAATCCTTATATTTGTCTTTTATTTTTGCAATGTGTCAATTCTGACTCATGACATCATTACTCTTTCTTATGGCCAAAAAAAAATCACAACTCTTACTTTGCTATTATATATAATAATCTTTTTGCAGTTTGTTTGTTAAGAAGTCAAAAGTAAGTTGTTGACACAATATTACTGCAAACGTCGATGCACGACTATGTTATAATACATGAAAGAAGACAAAATTTAATATTAAAATAAAATATAATGATAAATTTATCCTCAATTACTTTTTTTAGTCTAATACTGACTGATTTAACATTAAAATTTTTTAGTCAAATTATCTAAAAGAGTACTTTTTTAGAAAGTGCGATTTCTTAACTTAAACTTTATTCGAATATTATTATTTGATTTAAGTTATTGCATATCAAGTGAATGACGTACATTGACATAGGAAACCTAGTCATTAATATTCATCAAAGAAATAAAGTAACCCTAGTCACGATTAATTTTGATTTTTTCAATGAAAGACTTGCTATCCAGCCCCTTGCTGTAAAAGTTTTCATGGAATTCTTGAGCAGTGAAATCACGATACATTGCTGGTTTTTCTGCCGACAACAACTCCGGTAAAGGTCCATAGTAACCATCTCCCTTCCATTTGCTCAGATTGAAAAATTCAGCAACTGAAATTCGTGGTTCCTTGCCGGAGTTCGCCACTACTCGATGTTGTACACTTTTGTACTCTCCATTGGACACTATCTGCAACATATGCACATGAATAATGTCGATTAGAAATAATGTAGGTGCTAAAATGTCTGAAAAATCATATGAATTTGAAAATAGTTATAAAATTTAAGTATGTATGTAATAATAGACATCAATATTAAAGGTAATGGTTTGATTGTCTTTGGGGAGAATTGTTTTTTACGGATTATTTTAGATATTTCTGTGGATTTTACCAAAAAAAACAGTTTTTTTACTCTAACAAAGCATTTCTTTTCACCATATGAAATTAATTTGTTATTTATATAAGGAATAAAAAAAACAGGTAAGTAGCTTATGATCACGATGGAGAAAATTGATCTTCAAGCACAAATTATAAATCAAATTAGTGTGAGAAATTAGCAGCTACAACAAATCTACAATGATAAAGGCCTAAGCAATAGAAGGTTAGCTGCGATTTACTCATCACATTCCAAAAACATTCATCGATTTTTTGGATGGCTATTCATAAGAGGTTACCTACTAAAATTGGTTCCAATCTTGGGTAATGTTGAGAGATTACATTCAAACACGACTCTTCAATCTTCATAAGATGACAAAATTTTCAAAAGAAAATTAAAATGTGATTGGTGGTCTCTAGTGGCGGCATATCTTAAAATTAGTAAAAAGATGGGCTCTAGACAGCTGTTCTTTGCCGACATCTCTTACACTAAAAGTGCCAAAATTATTTAGGGTTTGGATTATAAATGGAGGACTTTTATTGCACCATCCTTATGTTGTATGACTGGACCATCCTCAACTATTATTAGAAGTTTTTTTTTTCTACTCTCCATTATGTCTTTCACATTATCACCGTCCACCATTTAATTGGTTAGTTTTAATGGCTCATTTTTTATGCATATAAATAAAAAAAAAAACTTATATTTGATGCACTGAAAGTATCAGTGAATCAAATAATATTATTTTATTAAAAATAAATTTATTTGTATTTATTTTTATAAATTTTATATATCTATTCATTACCAGTGTATTAAATATAAATTCATAAGATAACTATTATGGATTAGCTAAAAGTTTGTGGCCATCAATTAACTCTTTTGATCCGAGTAAGTTCGAGCTATATTGTTAAATAAGATGTTAGGAAAAAAATTTGTATGTATTAACTGATTTTTGTCCAATAAAAAAATGTAAAGGTAGAAGAAATTAATAAGTTTAAAACTTTTAATTAAGTCTTATAAAAAATTAACAGAGCATTTTTTTTTTTTATGATCAATGTCATTTTTTACATAAACCAAAATTTTCTTAATTTAATCAAGGACTAATAGAACGAATCAAACTAAATTCGTGAGATAATTTTCACTAAAATAGATTAAATAAATATATAATATAAAATTTAAATTGATAGATTGAAAAAACCTTGCAAGATCAAAATTTGCAATAATTTGAATAAATTTGGTAATATTTTATTACCTTTTTTATTGAATGGAATGTTAAAGATGCTAGCAATTTACTGGAGTATGATTCTTTTTTAATTAAAAGATTCACCTGAAGAAAGTCACCAACGTTGATAATGAGACCACCACGTACAGGCTTCACATTTACCCACTCATCTTCGATTTCATGCTTAACCTGCAACCCTTGAATCTGATTCTGCAACAGCACCGTCAACACTCCTGGATCTGTATGCGATGTTATCCCCACCGTCAAATCAGGCTCCGGACAGTACGGATAAATATGGCCCACCAAAACCCTTTCTTCACTAAACGTCAGCTCTTTGAACTTGCCAGCTTCCAAGCCCAACCCTTCACTCAACAATCCCATCACCGTCTCAGCCACCTTCGTAGCACTCAAATCCCATTCAACCACTTCGTTTCTACAGATATTAGGCAACTCTTCCGGGTCCAATGGCTTTGGTCCCATCCAAGCCTTCAAGGTGTCAAGCCAGCAGGCCGCCTCAGCCCTGTACAAATCATTATTACTAGTGTACATTACTCCATGTGTTTCTTGTCGTTTGTAGTACTTTGATTTGGTTCCTTGTGGCTGCTCGTGAAAGGCTTTGATAGCTTCGATGGTCTGTTCGAGTACTGATATGGGTACTCCATGGTTTGATCACTTGAAAGAAACCCCATGATTTTGCGGCTTCTTTGATTTGGTTAACAATTTCCTGGTGGTGATCAGGGGAGTTTACATTTGACAGGTCAATAACTGGGATATCGTTAATGGTTGTTTGAGAAGATTTGGATTTAAAATCAGAGAGAGCTTGTGGCGGATGTTTGAAGAAATCAGGGATGGTTTTGATGCCAGAATCTGAGAGACCTTTAACTCCGATTTTGGATTCGTCGAATTTTTTCAGTTCCTTCAATCGGTCGTAGCTGGAAGTTGCAGCAGTTGCAGCCATTTTTGTGGAGCACTTTACTTTCTGATAATGGTCAATGAATGTAGAAATTAATCTTTGGCGTCAAGATATAAATAGATTAAGTTAGCTAGGTTAAACAAACAGTGAAATGCTAGAATAACGAAAGATGAGATTATACCAACTTGTCATAGCAGGAAGTTTTGGGTTGAACCGGTGTTGGTGGTGGAATTTTCTCAAAAAATAATCTTGATTTGACAGATCATAGACTCCAACACGTGATTAACTAAAGATATTTTGGCATTCCTGAATCTAGACGTTTTCTCCCATATATAATAATGTTAAATTATCAAATTTCGTGTGATTATCAACCATAACCTTAAATATAAAAAAATAATTGTGCTAAATTTTTAAAATGATATTGTATTTATTTGTGAAAAGGAAATAATCTAAATTAGAGTTTATTTGTACTGGCGATGAGATTAATGATAAGATTAAAAACAGCAATAATTTTAAAATTAGTTATTATAACGGTGAAATTAATTACGGTGAGATTAAAATTAATGGAGAGATATGTGGGGATGAAATAAAAATAAAAATTATCATTATGGACATAAAAATAAGATTGTATTGATAAATTATCTTTATATATATATATATATATATATTAATAAAATTTAATATTTAAATTTTTATCATATATTATTTTATATATTTATTTAAGTATTTTAATTAATTAATTTTTATATAAATGTATAAATTAAAATTTATTTATATATTATTTTAAATGAATAACTAATTTAATTTTTTAATAAAATAAATTAAAAAAAAGTAAAATAATTTTAAAAAATTCAAATAAAAAAGAAATTAACAAAATTTTAAAAAGTTTTTGAAAAACAAAAAGAGTGAAATAGGAATTTCACCCTCTTTAAGCTCCTCTAATGCCCCACTGAGGTCGGTAGTGCAACTGCACCATGAGAATATAGACATGGCGTTCTTATGGAAGAATTAAAAAGAGAAATTAAAATTCCATTGTAAAATCAATAATTCCTACCACGTGTAGGGGTAGGAAATTGCTTTTTCTAATCCTTTATATTTGTCTTTTATTTTGTAATATTGTTGTTTGAGAAGGATTGAGAGTGGGAAGAGTTTCAGGTGGTTGTATAAAAATTTCGTGAATCGAAGCTATGCCTTAATCTATCCCTTAACTCCAAATTTGGATTGATCAAATTCCTTAATGTTATGTTTGGATACATAAATTTGAAAATTTGAATTTGAATTTCATTTGTTATATAAATTATGAGAATGAAATGTATAAATTATGTATAAATTAATTAAGATTCAATATAATTATATATTTAAAAGATATAAAAATATGAATTTCAAATTCACAAATAACTATAGGTATTTTAAATTCATCACTAAATAGACATCCAACAAATCCATGAATTTAACAAATAATAATCAATGTTACATTTACATTTATTTTATTACATAATTTATATTATTTTAAAATTTAAATCTAAATTTTAAAACGCAATCTAATATCTTTCGTCCTATCATAATTTGAAGTAAAATCAGTACCAGCAGCTGCCATTTTCTTGAATCTGTGTGCTACCAAGGATTTCGTTTTCGTAAAGTTTCTATCATTGATTGTTGACATTTATAATGAATGGGATTGGCATCCCCCTCCACCAAAATTTTCCTGTGGTGGGTATTTTTTTTGGACCCATGTTGGATGAAAATTTGACAAGAAGACTGAACACCTAAATGATTGTGGCCCATTATGGAAAGGATAAGATTATGGATTATTTTCTCCCTAGTGATTTTTTTTAATTTTAGAAATTAAAAAATTATCACATATTTTTAACTTATATTTTAAAAAATAAAATATATGATAGTTTTTTAATCCGTTTGTTGAGTTAAAAAAACTCTAATACCCCAATATAGGATAATAATCCTAAGATTATATATGGTAATACAATATTTAAATTAGGTTCGAACCATGTCCAATCTGATCTATGGACGTCTCTATTATAATCTTAACATATTCAGATAATTTTCTTTTTTTTTTACAAAAAATAAATAAATTAAAAACATGATATTTTTTATTTACTTTGTAATATTTTTTCTTTTTTATTAAGTTTTAAAATATAAATAACTTAACACATTTTTAAAATTTAAATATAATATTATATATATATATTTAGAGTTTTTTTAACAAGTGCCTATAGATACTAATTAAAAATTTTTAACTACCTTTTTAAGATTTCTTTTGCATTTAATATTATTTTTATTAATTTAAAAATATATATATTAATTAGACTTTCTTTTTATAAATGTCATATTAATAAGTTTCATTAGACACTAATGTTTATTGCTTGACCATGTTATCTGCTTTCCTGACGGTGGGCATTGCAGGAGTCTATAAACATTCCTCTACTTGAAGAGTTGCCAGCCCAGTCAGGACACTTAAGAATTGGGTCCTGAAATCTGTAATAATTAAGATAACAATATTTAATTTATTTCATGTATATCTTGTTTTCATTATGGAGATAAATAACTTGAATCATTGTCACCGTGTAAGATTTTGAGCTGCCCAGGTGTACACTTCTTTAAATCAAGCTTCCAACTTTTCCACGCCTTACCAAAGTCAGTTGCACTGGGCGCCAAAATGTTCTTAAATCACGCTTGAATTAATATATATATATATATATATATATAAAACAAAAATATATATATGAACATGATATAAATATAAACATTGTGTAAAAATTTATATAATTTGAATTATTAACGTTTTGAAATATATAAACATATAATAGCATGAACATGATTATGACATAAAAAAATAACACAAATACGATAAGAATACACAGATTATTAAAATTACATGTAATAAATTTATTAAAATAAAATAATATTATAAATTGAGTAGAACTTAACAAATTTATTCTCGAATTGATCAAACTTGTAAGTTTAAATAAATTTAATGATAATATCTTATTTAATTAATTTTTAATATTTTATTTTATTCTAATAAAATTTTTGTTATAGTAATAACAAATAATATTTTAGACTTTTTTGTAATTATCTTGAAAGGACTGTTTTAGGTTCGCACGGATTCTTACGGTATATGTTCTTACCGACACTTTTCTTCGTATCTCTGGCATATCTTCTACCTTTGCATTTTGTTTCTTCTGGTGACATCCAAACCTGAGGATAGTCATGCTAGGTAGCTGTTTTGGCACGATACAGATCATTAAATATTGGTTTAATAAAGCATATGCCTCTTCAATTTCTTCATGGGAATAGTACTTGGCCTTGATTTCTGTTGCCTGTTCGTGGAATGATTTGACAGCTTGGATTCCATGGTTGATTACTTCAAAGAAACCCCATTCATTTGCAGCTTTTTTTTATTTGCTCAACGATTTTGAGACGGTGAGCCTCCGAGTTAATGTTTTCGAGGTCGATTACCAGGATGCTAGTGTTTGATTGTTCTTAGAACATTAATTAAAATTAATTAATATATTATTTATAATAATATATGGATATGAGTATATTATTATATATATATAATAATTTTAAAATATTCTTTAAAAAAATCATATATATATATATATATTTGAAGCAAGATTTCAACATTAAAATCGATTTTAAAAGAATACCTCAATAAGTTTACCTAAAAATTGGTGAATTATATTATATCTAAATATTGGACCTTTAATAAAATCGTTTTGCATATTTATGAGTGTTTCGTTACGTCCTATACGAGTCATCCATATTTTGTAGAAGGTATATATCAATATTTATTCAAGTAGCTACCGGGTAGAAAAGGAAAGGTTGGAGAATTTTAAAGTTTGCTAGCTGTGGCCTTGATTGAGTGATTTGGGTGGATTATTTTAGCAATTTATGACCAAAAAAACATCAATCTGATCTTCTATAATTACCAGGATTTCGATTGCTCCTTCGACGCAGGAAATTCCAGAAAATTGGAACTATCTTTTAATACTGAAGATTAACGCGATGTTGTTTTTGGGATGTTTTATTTTTTTATTTTTGAATAATACGGTTTTGTTTTTTTCTTAATTCTATTCTATACAATACATTTGAATTTGCATGTGCTTTAAAAATAATAATAATGTTGCATTTTACTAATCATTACTCTTTCTTATGGCCAAAAAAATTCACAACTCTTACTTTGTTATTATATATATATATATATAATAATCTTTTTGCAGCTTGTTTGTTAAGAAGTCAAAGTAAGTTGTTGACACAATATTACTGCAAACGTCGATGCACGACTATGTTATAATATATGACAGAATTTTTTTTTTTTGTTAAATTTTATTTTTAGATTATCTAAAATTAAAATTGAACTATAAAATTCAATCAAAAATTAAAATTTAATGACAAAATTTAATATTAAATAAAATATATCATTTATCTTCAATCATTTTTTTAGTCTAACACTGACATGAACTACTAGCTTTTAGATAGTGCGATTTCTTAACTTAAACTTTATTCGAATATTATTATTTGATTTAAGTTATTGCATATCAAGTGAATGACGTACACTCACATAGGAAAGCTAGTCATTATTTTTCATCAAAGAAATAAAGTAACCCTAGTGACGATTAATTTTGATTTTTTCAATGAAAGACTTGCTATCCAGCCCCTTGCTGTAAAAGTTTTCATGGAATTCTTGAGCAGTGAAATCACGATACATTGCTGGTTTTTCTGCCGACAACAACTCCGGTAAAGGTCCATAGTAACCATCTCCCTTCCATTTGCTCAGATTGAAAAATTCAGCAACTGAAATTCGTGGTTCCTTGCAGGAGTTGGCCACTACTCGATGCTGTACACTTTTGTACTCTCCATTGAACACTATCTGCAATATATGCACAAGAATGTTGATTAGAAATGTAGGTGCTAAAATGGCTGAAAAATCATATGAATTCGAAAACAGTTATAACATTTAAGTATGCATGTAATAATAGACATCAAGCTTAAAGGTAATGGTTTGATTGTCTTTGGTTTTATTGAATGGAATGCTAAAGATGCTAGCAATTTACTGGAGCATGATTCTTTTTTTAATTAAAATATTCACCTGAAGAAAGTCACCAACGTTGATAATGAGACCACCATGTACAGGTTTCACATTCACCCACTCATCTTCGATTTCATGCTTAACCTGCAACCCTTGAATCTCATTCTGCAACAGCACCGTCAACACTCCTGGATCCGTATGCGATGTTATTCCCACTGTCAAATCTGGCTCCGGACAGTACGGATAAATATGGCCAACCAAAACCCTTTCTTCACTAAACGTCAGCTCCTTGAACTTGCCAGCTTCCAAGTCCAATCCTTCACTCAACAATCCCATTACCGTCTCAGCCACCTTCATAGCACTCAAATCCCATTGAACCACTTCTTTTCTACAGATATCAGGCAACTCTTCCGGGTCCAATGGCTTTGGTCCCATCCAAGCCTTCAAGGTGTCAAGCCAGCAGGCCGCCTCAGCCCTATACAAATCATTATTGCTAGTGTACATTACTCCATGTGTTTCTTGTCGTTTGTAGTATTTTGATTTGGTTTCTTGTGGCTGCTCGTGAAAGGCTTTGATAGCTTCGATGGTCTGTTCGAGTACTGATATGGGTACTCCATGATTGATAACTTGAAAGAAACCCCATGATTTTGCGGCTTCTTTGATTTGCTCAACGATTTCCTGGTGGTGATCAGGGGAGTTTACATTTGACAGGTCAATAACTGGGATATTGTTAATGGTTGTTTGAGAAGATTTGGATTTAAAATCAGAGAGAGTTTGTGGCGGATGTTTGAAGATATCAGGGATGGTTTTGATGCCAGAATCTGAGAGACCTTTAACTCCAATTTTGGATTCGTCGAATTCTTTCAGTTCCTTCAATCGGTCATAGCTGGAAGTTGCAGCAGTTGCAGCCATTTTTGAGGATTACTTTACTCTGTGATAATGCTCAATGAATGCAGAAATTAATCTTTGGCATCGAAGATATAAATAGATTAAGCTAGGTTAAGCAAACAGTGAAATGCTAGAATAATGAAAGATGACTTAATACCAACTTGCCTAGCTGGAAGTTTTAGGTTGAACCGGTGATGGAGGTGGACTTTTCCTAATCTTGATTTTATTGATGCCAACGTGTGATTGACTATCTTGGCATTCGTGAATCTAGAAGTTTTCTCCAATAATTATGTTAAATTATCAAAATGCGTGTCAAACGATAACCTTAAATATAAAAGATATTGTATCTTAGTTTCGATGATATTAAATATAGTTACGAGATTAATTACTTTAACGGTGAGATTAAAATCAATGATAGAATATTTATTTGTAGGTAATTTATATTTTGAGCTATTGAATTTATCATCAATTTTTATGTAGGTCATAAATATTTAATTTCATCTAATTATATCACTGAACTTTTATTATTAATAAATAAAGTTATTTATGCAAATTTCGTTAAATAATTCTAACGAAAAAACTGATTTTAGCATGCATATAAGGTTTGTTTTTTATATCTTATCAAAGATAATGTCTAGTTGACATTTTAGGTAAAAACAATTTCATGCTGGAATTGTAAGATCTATTTTAGAAAGAAAAACATATGGTTTTGTCGGTCAAATTATTTTAGGGTTTTTTCAAAACTTCAATTTGAGTAAATTATTAGGGAAATTAGTGTTTTTATCCTCTAATAAGCCATGTATGTATGCTGAGTCAGCTTTTTCATTAGAATTATTTAACGAAATTAATATAAGTGACCTAATTTATTAATAATAAAAGTTCAATGATCAAATTATAAAAAAAATTAAAAAAATAATATATTAAAAAATATGACTGCAATGTTATAAAAAAACAAAAAAAAAAATTGCTATAATTTACAATGTCAATTTCGTGAAGTATATAAATTAAAAAATAAAAAAGTAATTTGATTAATGTAAATTGGGTAATATGAACTTTTTATATTTTTAAAAAAAATGGCTTTCCTTTCCTCTTCATTTTCCCCAATTTGAGGTAATTGAAAAGTTGAGGATTTGAGGGAAAGTGAGGGGTGCTCAACTCCCCTCAATTTCCTTTATTAATATTTTTTATTTATCCAAACAAGGAAAAACAAGATAAATGTTTTCCATTTTTCCTTGCTTTACTTTCCTTTTCCTCCCCTATCCAATCCAAATATAGGCTAAAGGTTGGTGACCTACATGAAAATTGATATTAAGTTAAGTGACTTAAAATGTAAATAACCCTATTTTTGTATGCCAAAACAATGGCGGTCGATTAAAATAAAAATCACTATTATGGACATTAATGTAAGAGTATATTGATAAATTATCTTCATATATATTTTAATACTATTTAATATTTAAAATTTTAACAAATATTATTTTATATATTTATTTAAATATTTTAATTAATTAATTAATTTTTATATAAATAATATAAATTAAAATTTATTTATTGTATTAAATGAATAACTAATTTAATTTTTTTTAAATAAAACAAATTAATAAAATGAAAAAAAATAAAAAAGTATTTAAAAAACAAAAGGGCGGTGAAATTGGACCAAGAGCAAGTCTCACGATCATTGAATTCTTAAATAAACGTATACATCTTCTGTCATGTTCCTTGAAAAAGAAACATTATTAAAAAGGACCAGATGAACTTTCAAACTATATATATATATATATATATATATATATATATATATATATATACTATGGTAAAAAAAGGTTAAAATCGTATTGATCATGAAAAAGGTACATAACTTCTGATTATTGCAAATTGCTATATGCCTATATTTTCAAATGCTTAGTAGGTATTACCTTAAAAGTCCGATTGGATGAGGTGTTTTAAGAGAAAAACTATTTCAATCAAGTTTCAAAAGTTTAAAATTCAATTGTTTGTTTGACAATTAAAAAAAAAAAAAAAGAAGAGTTTCAAAATTTAGAAAGAATTTCAAGAGAATTTGAACCTTCAAATTTTCAATTAAAAATTAAAAAAATAAGAGGTGATTTTTCAAAAAAAAATCATATCTTATTACAGATGATCCACCATAAAATTCAAAATTCAAAAAATAAAATATCATTTTATTTAATTATAATATTTTTTATTTATTTTTTATTATTATTGATATCTAAATATTTTTACAAATCTAATAATACTCATATTAAATATTCTTTTATAATTTTATTTTTCTTAAATAATTATTCTTCTTATATCATTATATTTTTTTATCTAGTCAAATTTCAATAATCAAAATTTCTTACGCCTAAAATGTGTAATGAATTTGCTTCCTTACTCCTTTTCCTTTAGGTGATTGAAATTGGTGTTGATGATGGATATGTGACATTAATTTCCTATAATAAATAATTAAGTTTGGGATCTAATTATATTGCAACAAGTTTGAATATTGCCATAGTACATTATTAGTAATGATGACAAGCTCTGCCATCTCCAGATTTTTTTTGGGTTGCTAATGAGCCGTTTCTAGAAGCTTTAATTAATTTAATTCATTGACATATAGGGGAGGCTATTTAATTTGCCAATATTTTCCGAATTAATTAATTACATGCTGCTGAAGTGTGCATGACATGATACACTCTGTAGGTTTAAATGCTTGATAATATTTAAGGTTTTTAAATGGATGATAAAAATGAAGAGGAAGACAATATTTTAGAGAAATGAATGGATGAGGTCCAAATTAAATTACATAAAAAATCTTACATAATTCAATAATCTATATTAATATTAAAATGATTAATTGAATTAGTGTCATAAATTAAGTCATTTTTATTAATGAAATTATTTAAAAGCTTAAATAAAGTAATAATATTAAAGTCGATTACGTATTTTTATATTTAAAAAACTCACACATCTAAAGTTTACCCACTTCTATTTAACAAATTACTTATACTCAACTTTTCCCCATCTAAAATACTTTTTTTTTTTTTTTCAGGTAGTTTTTTCTTTCACCTGCATAATGAACGTAGTGTATATTAATGAGCATGAAATGTAAAATAACAAAAAAAGTAGCAAGTCCTTTTTTAATTCATGGTATGTTTCTTTTGCTGAAGAGAAACATTTTAAATCTTTTTATTATATTGCTGTTCATGATGATTTTTGTAGGAAATTTGGAGTAGTAATTAAATAAAAACAAACTAAATATGATTAAAGGAAAAATGTATAAAGAAAAAAAAAAGAAAGTAAAATAAATTTAAACTAAAAGGGGTAATTAGGCAAAGAAAAGAAAAAAGAAAAATTGAGGTTTTAGGCCCAATATAACCAGTATAAAACAATTAAGAGATGGTCTCTATCAGGGATGCTTGAAAATTAGTGATACTATATATGTATCATCGATCCCATGAATTGGGGTCTCGTCCAATTGCCCAATTACATTCTCACTAAAATTTGTGTTTCTTTGGGTTATATTGAAGCCCAACATTTTGCAAGAGGTCATAGCCAGGGACTAAGAAAGGGAGTGGTAGGTGAAGTCTTAATGTTTCCTTGATAACTGCTTTAAGGTATGCCAGTTTTTCTATGTCTTTTTCTTCAAGCTTCTTTCCAGGGCCTATGATACTGAATTCAGGTCGGAGTGTTTTGGGTTTTGTTGGATTGTGTAAAAGCTCATTAATTAAAAAAAAAAAATTGCAGATGATAAATATTATTTTTTTTAAAAATAATTATATGAATTAATTGAATTAAATTTAGGATTCATCAAATTAACTTTTCATGTGACTTGAAACATGAGAAAAGAGTCACGCATACAGCGCTTTGATACAGCTAGATACGTCTTAGCTAATTACCAATAGATGCGCCCAAAAAAGTTGAAAGCTCTCCTTGGGTTACAGATTTTAAGCCTAACAAGATTTTGGGTTTTTTATAAAAACAATTCATAAAAAGTTATTGGGCAGAATTTCAAGTTATACTAATAAAATGACCTTAAGAATATCATAAAATTAGTTAGATAGAAGGTTTTGAGAAGGAAGGCATAACTTCCATGCTATATTCATTACCAATTTATATATACAAACTTGTACAATGAGACAAGTATTTAAAAATTTAAATATAACTATAATTACAAGTACAAAAGAATTTAAATACTTCAAACCAATCCGGATGCTTGCTAATTGTCTGATCTATATAGCTAAGTTTGATTTGAAACATTGTTTCCCTATTATAAAGAATTGGTATATAATAAACAAAATATTTTCTAAATGAATTATATATATATATATAATGAATATTGTTATATACACATAAAAAACATACCTATAATAAATAATGTTAAATATATATATATATACACGATTGGGGAAGGTAGGTACCTAGAGATGATTATTTTTTGAAAAATATTAATCAATGTTTAGTGACATTGATTAAGATGATATTTATATAATTTATTATTTTAATTACATTCAATAAAAATAATATATTAAATATAATTTTTTTTAAAATAATTTTTAAATGATGTCTATAAGCACCCGTTAAGCTAATATTAAAAAAATTAGAAACTAAAAGAAATGAAAGAACTCGACTAACCATGTTAAAGTTCTCATTCATTCATCAATCACAACTCATTCTATAAATCATGGCCCTTTCTCATTTAGTTTTTTTTTTTTTTCATTTTATTATAATGAAACAACGAAAAAACATTACATAGCCTTAAAAACTGAAAACACAACAATCAAAGACCTATTCAAGATTCCAAATAGACATTTCAACCTTAAAAACCAGCAATCTTTTGCACTTTGACTGCAAAAACTTATTAAATTATTCAATAGACTTACAAACGTACATGTTACAACTTAACTAAGTAGACATGATCGTACTCATCCCTTTCAGTTCATCCGAGGCTTCTTCATGCTCCAGGCATTAAGGTTCTCAACAGTGATACTCTCTTTCCCATGGTTGAATGCATACAAGTGAGCATTGTCAAGCACTGCTAATGTAGGATAAACCCTGGATGTGATGCATGTTTTTCCTCCAGCTCCGAAACTTTCCACAACAGAATGATCAATCTGCAAGAAAAAGACCAAACAAATAAGATATAGTAAAGGAGTATCCAGAGATTTAAATAACGGTCACGACCTGGAAAAAAAAAAAAAAGTTTTATAATAAGTTGTGCAAAGTGAAACAAAAATTCACAATCGCGATAATATCCCTCACATCCGTAATCATGATAAACACGACTCAATCTAAAAAAAACGGCTGCGCATCTTATTTTAAAACGCTAAGTAAATCATTAAAATTAATAGTAATTAATTACTAATTAAAGAGAATACCAGACTCCTAAGAGAGAGCTTGTTATCAGCCAAATCAACATCAACAAAGCCAGCAAATGATGGTTTATATAGCCCATCCTTCAATGAGGAACTGCAAAAAGGTTAATTCAAATCAAGTGAGAAATTTTGGGTGACATGAAGAAAAAGGACTTAAATAGTTATTGTTTATGGAGAAAGTAATAAAACAGACCTCCTTGCATCAGAGCACAAGAGAACTACATGCTTTTTTGAACCTTTGAAAACCCTGAAGAAGACAGGAGTATACTCTTCTAGGTTTTTTGAAGCTAATGTCAAGAGTCCGAATGGACCAACTCCACCTTGAACCTTTGATCCCTTTTTGGCACAGAGCTCTTGAGCATCTGTCCAACTAGGATTAAATGGCTCAGCTTTATCCAAACCAGGAATATAGAAAGTAACATCAATATCCGCCTGTCAAGAGTATCAAATACAATAATGAGTAGAACTATAACTTATAATAATATGTGTTTGAAATAATTTCTCAAAGTCATGAACCTGGGCAGCAGTTATTCCTTTGATTTCAATATGATCGCCTGTTTTAAGCTGTTGATGGCTCATTTTAACATTCTTCCCTCTTAGAGTCTCCAACTCTTCGATAGGCCATTGCTTCAATTGCCTTTGATTAGGATCAAGCCATACTGTTCTTGGAATTGCCTGGAATATATTTCATTAAAACAAACAACTTATAGGTCATAAATTTAACACAATTGCGAGTGGTATAATATATATCTACAAACTTATATCAGTACCTGAATTCCAGCCCACCCTTTTTTAACATCATCTTCAGTAGAATCAGATTCATTAACCCAACCCCACAAAATCCTCCTTTTTTTCGCAGGATCGAAGAATGTCTTTGAAGCATAGAAATTTCCATAATTATATCTAAGGCCAGCCGAACCATCAACTGATGTATTATCAGGCACATATCTATCCTTATCAGTTAAATATGTTCCAACTGTATAGTAATCATATCTGGTAACATCCAAGCTCACTTTAAAAACATGCTTAACATGTTTTCTCAGGTCAGATGTATCTAAACCTTCTTTACCAGATAATAAAACTGGATAAAAATCAAGGCATTCCCACATTCCTGTATAGGGTGCTGAATGTAAAGGGTGTTTAGCCTTAGTCCAATAAATGAAATCTCTACTTCTGTACAGATAGGCTATCCCTCTATGGTTCCTTTTGCTACCAACCAGAATTCTCCACTGCCCATTTAACCACCAGGCTGTGGTTGGGTCGCGGAAGGCAGTGGCGTTCACGCCTTTTTCAGGATCGATCAATGGGTTGTTACCAGGCTTGATCCATTTACGCAGATAAGGATCAGATAAATTGGCTGGCACTGCATAGTTTTGGGTTTGCTTGTCTTTGGGACCAACTCCAGTATATAAAATTATGGGCTTATTGCTAGGAAGAATGGTGGCTGAACCAGACCAAGCGCCATTGATATCAAAGTCTTCTGAAGGATAAATAGCAGGTTCAAGTGCTTCCCAATTGATCATGTCCTTTGAAACTGAATGAGCCCAAACAATTTTGCCAAAAACTGCACCTTTGGGATTGTATTGGTAGAAAAAATGGTATATTCCATTGTAGTACATAGGGGCTACAAAACCCAAAAAAAAAAAAATTACAACAATTACATGGGAAAGGAAAGAATAATTAAGGATATCAAATTTGTAGGATTATGTTAGGCAAACTGACCGTTTGGATCTGTTGTTGAATTTATTCATCATTGAAGAACCCAAGGGGGAAAAAAACCAAAACAAAGAAAAACAAGAAGTTAATTAGTCATAAAACTTTAAGTTAGAAACCCATTATTGAGCAGGTCTAGTATAGACCAATACAATGAAAGTGTATTAAATACAAATCTATATATTAAAATAAAAAAAAAATCTATATTTCATCTGTTTCTTTTGAAAAAAAAAAAAACTTTAAACTCTTTAAATACTTTAAAATTAATATCACTTTGTAAAGGAAAAAGGGATTCCTGAGAATGCTAGATTCTTTCTGGAAAACTCTCATCGATCCTAGACTCAAACAAATATATATTTTAAGGAATCTAAGTAAACATAGAAAGCCTGGAAAATTAGTATTGGCAGCAAGCATGCATCCATGGCATCGAAACACCATGCCTTAATATTGCTGTCTAATGTTTCTAAAGTTTTCTGCCTGAAAAACAAACAAAAAAAAAAGGGAGTGGGACATGGCTTGGTCCGGAAGAAACCAGGCATGTTTGCGACAGAAACTAAAGCCAGCTTGCCTGTTTCGGAAACCCTCGAATTATTTGAGCAACTCAATATGCATGAAGAAGGCAATATGTCAACTATATAAAGCAACTAGGCAAATTATTCAACGATTGATAAAGTAGAGAGGCGGCTAATAATAACCCAGCAGAAGGAAAAAAGTTTTACTTGCAGAAATTACAATCCTTATTACTATTTGAAGGAAAGGTACCGTTGATCCAGTTCTTAGGAGGCTGAAAGTGATAGCCAGTTCGGTGGAGTTGCCGGATGTTAACTGCACTTAAAGACTGAAATTCTGGATAAACCTTGTGAGACGCTTCGACTCGGCCATTGTTAACGTTAATTATGACACAAAGAAAAGAGATGATTAATATGCTAAGCCAGAGGAGCTTCGAAACTGTCATTGAAACAGAACACAAAGGGGAAGTTAAATGACTAAATTGATTTGGCTGTAGGAGAATGGAGTTGGATTGGGTATTTATATATAGGAAAATAAGGAGAAGGAGGTCAATTAATTTCTTGAAATAATCTTACTCCAAAATGCAATATCCTGACTTTTTTTTTTTATTTTTTTATACTAAAATAATAGAAAAGTTTTGTATTTTTTTACATTTTTAGATAAGCTTTTATCATTTTATTATTGTACTTAATTGAGCTTTAAAATATTATTTTATTTAATTAAATATTTAAAATATTATTTTATTTAATTATATTAAATTCTTAAAATATTATTTTAATTTAAGTAAACCCGTATGTTTTTAATAAATTTTAATGATTTTCATATAAAATAAAAGTTTCATTAAACAAAAAAAAATATGTTAAGGACTCAATTACATATAATAGAAAGATCAAGACTTAAGAAAATATATGAAATAATCATATCTAAAATATAATTATGCAAACTTTTTTTTTTTTGTTAAAAATGTAAGAAAAATGTTAATCAATACATAGTTAAGGTGATATTTTAAAAAAAATGCAATCAATAAATTATTATTTTTTTGAATTCAATAAAAATAATATTTTAAATATATAAAAAAAACACATTCTAAAATAATAATTAACTAATTCTTAACAATGCCTATAAATATCAATTAATTAAATTCAAAATGTAATTATTCAACCATTTGACCATAAATGTTTGTCGTTTATCATGCCTATAAATATCAATTAATTAAATCCAAAGTGTAATTATTCAACCCTTTGGCCATAAATGTTTGTCGTTTATCAAAGCAAGCATACACGGGACAATGAATTTATTGGAGGAAGCCGACCCTATATAAAATGAAAGTACATAATAATTTAGCTTGAACATCATCATTTACTGTAATTGGTTTTAGTATTTTCAGCTTATCTGGAATTTTTTATAAATTAAAATGATAAATTTTAACTAAACAATAATTTGTTAAAAATTGTTACCCTTTCTATATATTTATATCCGAATTTCTCAAAAGAAAAAAAATAGAAATATATATATATATATATAGAGGGAGGTGTTTATGCGTCGGGTCAGGCCAGACTCGAATAGTAAAAAAGAATTGCTTGTCCAGACTCGATTCATCGAATTTCGAAATTGATTTTATTGTTTGAAATATATTAAAATATTATTTTATATTAATATTATATATTTTTCATAATTAAATTTAAATTAAAAAATATTTATTATTGATTAAATACTAATCCAGACAAAGCTATGCTCGCTCAGATTACAAAAATTTATCTCAAACTCGATCCAATTTGAATAAATAATCTGATCTATGAACAAGTATATATATACCCATAATAAAACGAATATATATATATATATATATTTATTTATACACACATATACCCATAATAAAACGAAAAAATCGCCAATCCTTTTATGTTCCGATCACCTTCTTTTTCCACTAAATCAAACATTGAAACAAATTGAAAACTCAACCCTTACATACACATATGTACTTGTTAAATCTTAAGGTTTTGTGAATTTGTTACTATAAAATTGAACAAATTCAAATATTTTGACAAGCAATTTATTTAATAAAAGTAAAATGGTTTTGGGTATATCTTAAAATTAATTAAATTTTAAATTTCAAATATTTTGACAAGCAATTTATTCATCTCCTCCAATCTACTACTATTATTAATCCATTCAATGACCTTAACACCCCCATTATTTAAAATACCCTTAGACATAGAAACTTTGCTTTTTTGTTTTTTTTGCTTTGAAAATTTTATTTTCTATTTGTATTTAAATTAGTTTCTTTTGGTATATATTTTATATTTCATATATATTATTTTGTTAAATAATATTCATAATTGTTATAAGTATTATTTCTTTAAATGTTAAATATTTTGAAGTATTTTGAGTTTTTAGTACTTAATATATTAATTATTAAAAAATAATGTGCAAGATTTTTTACATAATATGATTTTTAAAATTTTAAATGAAATTATAATAGTACATAAAAATAATTAGAAATATCATTTCAACTTAATGCACTTAATGATTATTTTTTTTTATTCATTACACTTCATCTCACCATCATTGTTATTTTTACTAAACACGAATTATCTCATCTCTAATTTTAATATCACCGTTATAATTTATTTTCACCATTACAATTATCAATTTCATCTATGTCATTTTTTATTTCACTAAATCCAATCTCAACCTTAATGCTATGAAAGATTTTGGAACCAATAACTTCAATAACGATCTACTGCTTTCCCTGTACTTTATGGCATCTCTTTTTGTACTTCATTATCTTGACTTTTGCTATTAGCCATTGGGTAATTATTAATCTGGTTAGGAAAGGAAATCCAATAAAATATTTAAATGGAGTATATAAATGAATATGAAACAAGTTGTTCCTATAATCAATTTTCAGTTGTTAAGAGCCAAGTACATTGTTTGGTATACGTATCTAGGACATCTCTTTTTGTAGCTTACTATTTAAATAATTTTTTATTTTGTATCACGTGTTATATAATAATTATTATTTTTTAAATAAAATCATATTTAAAAAATAAATTTTAATTAAATTAATATAGAAATATAGAAAAAAATTAATAATATCAATTAAAAAAAAAGAAATATTTTGATAACACTTTTGTAAATAATATCAAATATGTCAATTTCACAAAATCACAACAACATGCGAAACTCATCCTAACACATACAAAAATCCACCACGAAATCCTTGATTAATTATTATACAATGTGATGGTCCCGATGTTTGCACATTAAAAATCTTATTATGCTAAGCTAAAAGCCTAAAAGCTAAACTAGAACAGTGAATTTCTTATAAATAGCTAGCCACTTTATAGTACTAATGATAACTTCTATTTTTGTACATAAGGAACTCTTTTCACATGATTAATGTGATTTATGTAGAACTAATTTTTTAATGTAAAGAAGGACAAAACTTAAAGAAATTGGAGAAAAAAAATTACAAATGTTGAAAATCGAATACAATCATGTAGAAATTCACTTTCTAAGAAAAATGGATAAATTATGTGATTTAAATTCCAAATTCATTAATGTAGAAACTCTCAAATAGGCATTAGTACTCCTTTTTCTTAAATCCCAAGGATTAATTGGGTGAGATTTTGGTAGAAATTCTAGATTCGAGCCATATATAGTACTCCGATCCCTTTTTTAATTTATATATATACATATACACCAATGCTCAAATAGGCATGAGTACTTAGCAATTGATCAGTTGCCAATTAAATGTTTATATAATCATATCATTATAAGATATTAAGAAGTAATTGACTTCAAAAGTGACAATCGTATAACATAAAATGTATTAAGAAAAAATAAAGTTTAGTTCAAAAGGTTCACGTATCTTATAATTGATAATTAATTTTTTACCAATATATATATAATTAAAGTGTTGTTTACATGAAATCGACATGAGAAATTTGTAGAAGTACTAAAGTTCATCACAATAATTAAATTGTAATTGCATGCAATATATATGGTCCCATATTCAAAGCTCTCGTTTTCGAAAGATATGCATAAGATTCAGCTTTATTTTTTTCTACAGCTAATAATTAAGCCCCTTAATTAGAATTATAAGCAAGTTAATTGACACTTTTTCTTGATTTTAAAGTACTTGAAGCTTTTATATGATGCATAAAGTAGTACTGATGTAAACAAAATCCAAGATTTATCCATACATAAAGCTATTTGTTTGGAGAAGAAAAAACAAATTAACTCTTCCAAGAACTATAATAAACTTTTTTTTCTTTATATAAAAGAGATCGCAACTAAAGATAAAAAAAAAAAATTTATAAATGTTAAGATTTGAATCTCAAACATACTAAATACTAAATATCACCTCGTAAAAAAGTTGATTGCAGCTGACTTTTTAACAAAAGTTATCTCTTCAATGTAAATTTTTTTCACCCAATTGAATCATCCCACATTTCCCTATTTTTTAATATTTATATCATATTTAAGTCTGAATTGAAGTGAAGAATGATGATAGATATTTTTTATTTGGATATTATTGAAGTATTAGGTTTAGTTATTGCAAGTGTTTGTTTATATATATATATATATATATATATATATATATATATGGGTTGGGTCGGGCCGGGCCGAGTCAGATCATATGAAAAAAAATTTCTTACCCAATGTCCGTCTAGTCCGTCAGACATCAAAAGCTTGTTTTTTATTTTTTTTAATATTAAAAATTTTATATTTTTAAATATAAAATTAAATTAAATATATTTTAAAAAATAAGTTTGAGCTCGATCCAAATTTAAAAATCTTGTTCAAAACTCAACCTAAATCGAATCACACAGATAATCCAATCAGTAGACAGATCTAAATACGGATATATGTACCTCATTATTGTGTATTTTAGAAACCTCATTAATTTCATGCTATCATTTAATTAAATTAAGCTGACTTATTTTTTGAATAATGTTACAGACATTAACATATTGCCCTCAAATAATAATTTATTTATTTGTTTTTAAAGTTCTATTATAACTTGCAAAGATTTTAGAACTTTTCCTTCAAGTTCCTAAATTACACAAAGTTTTATGTGAGTCTGAAATGAGTGATGAGTACTTATAGCATTTTCCTTTAAAAAAAAATTCATATAATTAATTAATTGTTAAGTTATATTTGTTATAGATTTTCATGACAAGTTTAATTATAGATTTGATTAGACTACTTACAGTACTGTAAATTCATTGGTTAAGTACTACTTAAGAAATAAATTAATTAGTTGCAGATAACAATTATAATAAAGATTTTATTATCATGAAAACCAATGAAAAAAAAAAATTGAATGAATGGATTTTTATTTGATCCTGACCATGAAACTTAAAAATTACTCTGTATACAAGTTTAAATATTGTATGTCATGATAAATTAAATGAAAATAATTATATCAATTCCATCAAATTATTTTATTTACAAATGGATCCATGACACACATTTAAACTCACAAATTTTTTAAACGTCAACATTAGTGTATAAGATAATAATTAATCTATAAATAGATCATAAAGTATATATATATATATATATATATATATATATATATATGAGTTCTTCTTTGATATATTGTAATTGCGTATTTTAACTCCACAAACAATATTAAGAGACTATCACATGTCATATTTTTAAAAAAATATATATATTTTTAAAATACACCTTAAAAGATATGTGTCATCCGATTAATCCCGCTTGTGTAGATTAAAAACTCCAATCACGATGCATATGATAATTTTTTGTATATATATATATATATATATATATATATATATGAGGAGGGATCCATTTACGCTGATGTAAAACTAAATTAATTTTACACGCTTTCGTAACTTTTTTATATCGAACAAATAGTTAGATATTTTTAATTTACTCGAAATTTGACGTGCATGATCTACATGAGTAGAACATAAAATATGATGATCGGATTAAACAAATATAAATCATATAAAAAATTACGAAAATGTATAAAACTAATTTAGTTATACATTAGTGTAAGTGAATCCCTTCTCTCTGTCTCTCTCTATATATATATGGCAGCTATGAAAAATTATAAGGAAAGTTGTTTTGTCATGAATAATATAGAAGAAGTTACCTTACTTGTTCGAAGATATATATAGATATATAGTTAATGTGAATAACCAATCCACCTTATAATTATCTCGAAGCATTGCAATTTCCCTTATTATCTTAGTCCATGTCTATCTAAATTTAATCGGTTTTGTTCTTTATCCAGTCTGTAATTTTCCGACAATCCATCAGCACCTTAACCTTCTCTCTCGATGGTAGCTATAAATCACCAGCCCCATCTTTTCTCCTATAATCCAACTTCTAGCTACCTTGTACTCTTTTGCTCTTCAATGGAGATCACTTCAAAGCTTCTCTCTCTTTGTTTACTAGTCATAATAATCAATTTGAACATTAATGGTGTCGAACCTTCTCACAGGATTTTCCCTGAATTACAATCTGCAACAGCAATTAGCAGCTTTAGGCAACTTCACAGAACAAGCTATCACTTTCAGCCTCCAAAACATTGGATCAATGGTATGTATGTTCTCCAAAATTCAATGGTTTAATAATGTTCATTTTAGAATCTAACTTTTATATCAAATTATTCTTCATTTCGGGATTTCAATTTTCCAACTAATTATAGATACAAATCTATATTTGTTAAGAGTTACACTCACATTCCAATTGTTATAAGCTTGATAGAATTATGTTGAAACCAATTTATTTATTCTAAGAAAATTGCAAATCTCATTTATATCTTCTAAGAACTAGTTGGTCACTGCCAAGTGCCAACTTTTGCTTTTGTTCGTTAGTGTTGGAATCACGCCTGCCATTACCAAGCGAAGCTGTCAGTGTCACAGTCGCCCCAAGAAAATGTTTTTGAAGAATATTTTACCCTTTTTTTTTTTTTAATTTTTATACTTTATAGCACTTCTTTATATACACAATGCCCCTGTTGAAATATCCTTGTTTCAGAAAATACTTCCATTTAGAGGAAAAGGAAAAGGAAAAGAAAAGAAAAGTTTTTTTTTTTCTTTTGCTCCCGACTACTACTCTGTTCTTTTTTAGTATCAAGAAAAATAAAACGATGGAGGGTTCTTAGATTTGTCCATTAGTCGAATTATTTTCGGTTCAATTTGGATTAGATATAGAATATGTTTTTGGTAATACATACCGATTCAATTCGAATTATTATTTGAATAATAAAAAATATTTATTATTTAAATTTAATTATAAAAATATAAAAATACTTTTTTAATATAAAAATACTTTTTTAATATAAAAATACTTTTTTAATATTTTAATGTATTTTATATAGTAAAACGAGTTTTCGAGACTTGATAAACAAAAAAAATTATATTCGAATCCGATTGACTCGACCTAGGAACATCTCTTCCTTTCTCCCCATTTACATAGAACTTAACCAGAATCCTCGCAAGAAAAGAACAATTTTTTCTAGCTTTAGGGTTTGGCAAGGCAAGCTAAAGCAGATACAAACGTACTTCGATCACCATTATAAATTTGGATTTTGTTGTCAAAGTTCCATTGTTGCAAAGTTGCAAGGCGTGATGGGTGGATATCGATCTTCTATCTCCAGTATTCATAAACACCATCGGTTTGGTTGTGACTTGGCATCAAAACCAATTACGTACCTTATTCAGAAAGCGAAAAAGTAGTCCATTTTATGCAAGCACTGCTGTTAATATGTAGAATTTTTTTTTAGACATTAGTTACAAAGTCAACAATATTTCACTAACTTCTCGTTTCTTTCTTTGTTTTGGTTTTCCCTTTGGATGCGTTTAAACAATGAAAAAAACCATCTACAATAGATCCAAATGGTAAGTCTCCTAACTATGCTGTAAATTTATGCTTTCTTTTAACCCTACCATTTCCAAGCAATTATTCACACAAGTTGTATGTTTATCAAACAGGCCCCATGTATTACAAAGGATTGTACCATTTGTTCTACCAATATAATCCCAAAGGAGCAGTGTGGGGCAACATTGTTTGGGCACATTCAGTGTCAAAAGATATGGTGAATTGGGAACCACTTGAATTTGCAATCTCTCCTTCAGCGCCCTTTGATATTAAGGGCTGTTGGTCAGGGTCAGCCACTATTCTTCCAGGCAATAAACCTGTAATTTATTACACAGGAATTGACCCTCAAGAAAACCAGGTACAAAACTATGCTGTACCAGAAAATGCATCAGATCCTTATCTACGTAAATGGAAAAAACCTGCAAAGGGAAACCCGATGGTGGTTGCTGATAAAGGCATGAATGCCAGTGCCTTTCGTGACCCTACCACAGCTTGGCTGGCAAATGGGTTCTGGAATATATTGGTAGGAAGTAAAAATGACCGTACAGGGATAGCCTATTTGTTCAAGAGCAAGGATCTCAAGAAATGGACCAAGGCTCGACACCCTTTGCACTCGGTCCCTAACACTGGAATGTGGGAATGTCCAGATTTTTATCCTGTTTCAAAGTCTTGTAAAAAAGGCTTGGACACATCAGTACTAGGAAAAGATGTGAAACATGTTTTGAAGGTGAGCTTAGATCTAACAAGATACGAGTATTACACAATTGGAAGTTATTACCCAGATCAGGATAAGTACGTACCTGACAAGGGCCAAGTTGATGGTTGGGCTGGGCTTAGATATGATTATGGTAATTTCTATGCTTCAAAGACATTCTTTGATCCTGTAAAGAAGAGAAGGATTTTATGGGGTTGGGCTAATGAATCGGATTCTGAGAAGGAGGATGTTAAAAAAGGATGGGCTGGTATTCAGGTATCTTAATTATATGTATCTTGATATTCAATCAAAATATATTTTTACTGATGTTTAAGTGATAGTTATAGTTATGAACTTGTTCTGAATTTTAATGGCATTATCTCAGTTAATTCCAAGAACAGTATTGCTTGATCCCAGAGGAAAGCAATTGGTGCAATGGCCTATTGAAGAGATAGAGACTCTAAGGAGGAAAAAAGTCCAAATGAGGAATAAACAGCTTAAAGCAGGAGAGCATATTGAAATCAAAGGAATAAGGGGCTCCCAGGTTTGCTCCCTAACAAAAATTCTAAGACATAATTGACTAAAAAAACAGTTGGTTAATGCAGCCATCCTTAAAAGGTGACATCCAACAGATCTGTGTTTGAATCTCAGCATCTGCAACCTTTTACCTTATCCTCTGCAGCCTCCTTTGTATTAATTAAAAAGGAAGACTATTCGATACCCTCTTATTATCTCTTTGATCTTAACAGGCTGATGTTGATATCACCTTCTCAATACCTAACTTGGACAAGGCTGAGCCATTTGATCCTAGCTGGAAAGATCCTCAAGACCTTTGTTACAAAAAGAAATCAAAAGTTCATGGTGCAATTGGTCCATTTGGACTGTTGGCATTTGCTTCCGAAAAGCTAGAAGAATTCACTCCAGTTTTCTTCAGGATATTCAAAGCTCAAAACAAACATGTTGTTCTCATGTGCTCTGATGCATCAAGGTTTTGTCTACCTTTTCCTATATAAAGACAAACTATTGAGTTTTCATTCCTCCATTATATAAAATTTCTAAACCTTATTTTGATTTGATTTCTGTGGCAGCTCCACTTTGACAAAGAGAGTTTATAAACCAACATTTGGTGGCTTTGTAGATGTTGATTTGTCTAATAAGAAGCTTTCTCTTAGGAGTTTGGTATGCTATATATAACATAATTCTATACTTATATACCTACCCTCTTCATCCCATCTTATCTTTTTCTTACTGACAGTACTTTTTTCTGGTTTTTTTGTTTGGGCAGATTGATCACTCTGTGGTTGAGAGTTTTGCAGCTAAAGGGAAAACATGCATCACTTCAAGGGTATATCCAACACTAGCAGTTTTTCATCAGGCTCATGTGTATGCATTTAACAATGGAACTGAAGCTATCACTATAGAAAATGTCAATGCCTGGAGCATGCAGAGGCCTAAACAGATGAACAAGTAAATTGAAGGGGATTGGGAAATACCTATCTCATTCAAACAAGCTTCACCTAATAATTTATATCATGCATCCTTTTTTTTATTGGTTAACATCAGTAGGAAATTGTACCAAAAAATAAATACCAGTGAGAAACTGATGATTGTAAGGAATTCCATAAAGAGACGAATGAAGTTTATATGTATCGCTTAAAAGAAGATCTCCTCAGTTAATAGACTGTTTTAACTAGAGAACATCGTTAATATAAGCAAAACCCTTTTCCTCGAAGACCTTTTTATGAATACAGCAAGCCGAAAGCATTCTTTGCTGGTGCAGATAATATAACGTTAGAAAAATTATACAAATGAGTAACCAATAATCTCCCTGAATACATAGAAGCCTTTTGCAAGCAATTCAAGTCCAATCCAATTAAGGACAAAAACCTAAGTAAGAAAAGGTTCTTTCAGTCTGCCTTGGTCCTTGGCTATAAGAGAGGCCTTGATCTTCTGAACAGTTGATACATCAATCCTGAAAGACTTGGCAATGATATCATCCCTAATATTCGTTGATACATCAATCCTGAAAGACTAGTTATGGTTCCAGCATTTGCACTACCGAAGGCAGAAATCGCGAAAGCAGTGATAGTGGACAACCCCCTTCGGGAAGATAAATAGATCTCCTGCTTGAAGTGTCTGAATATGTAACACATTTTTGGCATCAATAAAGCCCACTTCAAGAGAGCCTATGAGAAGAAAAAGAAGCTCAGCGGCATGAGGATGGCTGTGAACAGGATTTAAGGAGCCTGAAGGGAACTGCAGCACAGCATAAGAAACGCCTTGGCCATTAAGGCTGGAACTTCAGCCTCGCTGACTTTCATAACCTCAAAAACTGTAGGTAAATCGGCCCCAATCAGGACACGGAAGGCAGTATGAGTGAAGAAGTTTGCATCAGTAGTGGTGATATTTGGAGGGAGGACAGAGTCAAGCTTAAGGTCTGCCTCTCTAGCATATATCACCTGGGAAACCATCAGTACCAAAATAAGGGCATGAATGCATGATATGTTAGATATCATAGTATATATTAAGTATGTATATATACGAAATACGTATTCTAATACGTAGGTTGTCGTACACAAATGATATCAAAGTGAATGAGAAATTAGTCTCATTATTTACCCACTTGAAGAGGAAGGAAAGTTGGTTGAAGGTATGTGTGGTAGTCAATCCCACATAGGACTAAGAATGACTTTAGCTTATAGTTTATATAAGCTAGAGTGTCATGATGGGTTGGGCCCCAAGGGGCACCCAAGTTTTTGTGGAGGGTGAGGACCTACACAACTTGGGCTAGACCACACGCGCGCGCCGCCGAGCCGAGCCGGGCTGGGTCGGGTTTGGGTCAGTAAATAATTTTTTACTGCCCAACCGGATTATTTTTTGTCCAAACCGAACCAGCTCAACACCAAGCAGCCGAACCAGCTTTATGTCCGAATAATTTTCTTCTAGAATGTGACTGTTCGGTTATTTATTTTTAAGACTTAATTTTTTCACCGAAAATATTCATTCTTTCTGAGAGAGAGACTTCAACATTCTTCAGTTCGCTGTGTTGCATCCGGGTGTGCTCTCATTTGCAACGTATATCGAGGAAACCTGGAAGACGATTTGCATCGATACTGTAAGCACCTTAGACAGGCAAAAAACGTCTTAAGGTTAAAAGGTCCAACCTTGACTCGATATTGATTTCTTTCAAATCAATTCTGTAAGTGTCCTTGTTCGTTTTTACATATTTGTTGTAATCTGTTTCTATATATATAGATCAAATTCTTCTTTTATTTTTCTGATTTTTAATTTCACAGTATATAGCATATATATATATATATATCTTTTTGATTCAACATTCTTAAGACGTTTTTTCTTTTCTTCTGTTATATACTGTGTTTGAATATTTATATTCGGATATATTGTTACAGTGTTTGAATTTGTCTATATATTACTTACTGACTTCATTGTTTAAGTTTTATAATATTTACTCATTTCGTTACTGCATGTACTAATTCGGTTTAGATATTGGATGTGAGTTTTTGCATATATTTGTTTAGTACTGTTTGTAACATTGTGATGATTCGGTAATTGTGCATCTTTGGTATTCTGTTTGTTGAATATATATTATGACTGGTGCTTTTATTGTTATTGATTGTTATAATATATTTATATCAATTGTTTTGATCTGTTTTATTTCATACTGTTTGCTTTTATAATATATATATATATTATATTCATATATATTATTTGCCATTGTTCACGTGATTAGTTTCGGTTTTTTCCTTTCTTTTCACTGTTTCTTTATATATATATTATATTAGTTTGCTTTTGTTCTTACATCTGCTACTGTTTCTTTTTTAAACAAAGAACAATTGGTGGCATCATTACTTTTTTTTTTTTTTTTTTTGATATTTTCATTCATTGCTTTTGGTGTTAACCTTCATGTTTTATATATGTTTATATATATTTATATTTATATTCATATATATATTACAAACTGTTTTGCATGAATTTAACAGTTATGCTCGCCAACTGTTGGAATCGTTTATAAACCGACTTATGCATTTTGTTTGTTTTGTTGTGATTGACCGAAACTTCTTTTATATGCATCTACTGGAACCATTATATTGTTTAATGTTATAATATTTATTTATATTATAACATAGTTATATATGTGCAATATATATTTAGATTCATCTTTGAAATTTATATATTGTTTAGTAATATATTGATTAATGTGTGTTGAACTTATATCTATTTTTTATATATATATTTATATAATATTCATTTTGTTTGTTGTTTATATATATATATATATTGTTTGAATATATATATAGTATATTATTTTTTGTTTATTATATATATTACTTTTTAGTATATTTGTATATTTGTATATTTTGTATACAAGTTGATCCTATTATTCTTGAATAATAGATGGCCGAAACATCTACCGGTATTGCTAGAGCGCCCGTAGCGCCACAACCTCTACATGTAACACATGGTGAGAAACCCGAGAAGTTCAATGGTCAGGACTTCAAACGATGGCAGCAAAAGATGCTGTTCTATTTGACCACCCTCAATCTAGCCAAGTTCTTACGGGAGGAGGCCCCGACTTTGAATGAGGGAGAGACCGATACTACAGTGGTAGCCTCGGTAGATGCATGGAAGCATTCTGACTTCCTATGCAAGAACTACATTCTCAATGGTTTGGACAACACGTTATACAACGTGTATAGTCCGATAAAGACAGCGAAAGAGCTGTGGGAGTCCTTGGAAAGGAAATATAGAACCGAGAATGCCGGCACAAAGAAATTTGTGGTTGGCCGGTTTCTAGATTTTAAAATGGTGGACTCGAAAACCATTATCAGTCAAGTTCAAGAGTTTCAATTGATTCTCCATGAGATCTTTGCCGAGGGAATGACTCTTAGTGAATCATTCGAAACGGCAACTTTGATAGAGAAACTCCCTCCTTCGTGGAAGGATTTCAAGAACTATCTAAAGCACAAACGTAAGGAGATGTCTTTAGAGGACTTGATTGTTCGATTGAGAATCGAGGAGGATAATCGTAGTTCAGAGAAGAGGGTCATGGTCCAGACCATGGAAGCCAAAGCGAATGTTGTTGAACGTTCGAAAAAGACCAACAAGAGGAAATTCGTTGGTTCAAGTTCTTCCCAAGCAAAGAAGGGAACGGATTTTAGAAAGTTCACGGGAAATTGTTTCAACTGCAACAAGCCCGGACACCGTGCAAAGGACTGCCGACAGAACAAGAGGAAGAAAGCTCAAGCCAACCTAGTTGATGATTTTGAGCTTGCTGCTGTTGTTTCACAAGTGAACTTGGTGGAAAACCCTAAGACATTTTAAGACTTAATTTTTTCACCGAAAATATTCATTCTTTCTGAGAGAGAGACTTCAACATTCTTCAGTTCGCTGTGTTGCATCCGGGTGTGCTCTCATTTGCAACGTATATCGAGGAAACCTGGAAGACGATTTGCATCGATACTGTAAGCACCTTAGACAGGCAAAAAACGTCTTAAGGTTAAAAGGTCCAACCTTGACTCGATATTGATTTCTTTCAAATCAATTCTGTAAGTGTCCTTGTTCGTTTTTACATATTTGTTGTAATCTGTTTCTATATATATAGATCAAATTCTTCTTTTATTTTTCTGATTTTTAATTTCACAGTATATAGCATATATATATATATATATATATCTTTTTGATTCAACATTCTTAAGACGTTTTTTCTTTTCTTCTGTTATATACTGTGTTTGAATATTTATATTCGGATATATTGTTACAGTGTTTGAATTTGTCTATATATTACTTACTGACTTCATTGTTTAAGTTTTATAATATTTACTCATTTCGTTACTGCATGTACTAATTCGGTTTAGATATTGGATGTGAGTTTTTGCATATATTTGTTTAGTACTGTTTGTAACATTGTGATGATTCGGTAATTGTGCATCTTTGGTATTCTGTTTGTTGAATATATATTATGACTGGTGCTTTTATTGTTATTGATTGTTATAATATATTTATATCAATTGTTTTGATCTGTTTTATTTCATACTGTTTGCTTTTATAATATATATATATATATATTATATTCATATATATTATTTGCCATTGTTCACGTGATTAGTTTCGGTTTTTTCCTTTCTTTTCACTGTTTCTTTATATATATATTATATTAGTTTGCTTTTGTTCTTACATCTGCTACTGTTTCTTTTTTAAACAAAGAACAATTGGTGGCATCATTACTTTTTTTTTTTTTTTTTTGATATTTTCATTCATTGCTTTTGGTGTTAACCTTCATGTTTTATATATGTTTATATATATTTATATTTATATTCATATATATATTACAAACTGTTTTGCATGAATTTAACAGTTATGCTCGCCAACTGTTGGAATCGTTTATAAACCGACTTATGCATTTTGTTTGTTTTGTTGTGATTGACCGAAACTTCTTTTATATGCATCTACTGGAACCATTATATTGTTTAATGTTATAATATTTATTTATATTATAACATAGTTATATATGTGCAATATATATTTAGATTCATCTTTGAAATTTATATATTGTTTAGTAATATATTGATTAATGTGTGTTGAACTTATATCTATTTTTTATATATATATTTATATAATATTCATTTTGTTTGTTGTTTATATATATATATATTGTTTGAATATATATATAGTATATTATTTTTTGTTTATTATATATATTACTTTTTAGTATATTTGTATATTTGTATATTTTGTATACAAGTTGATCCTATTATTCTTGAATAATAGATGGCCGAAACATCTACCGGTATTGCTAGAGCGCCCGTAGCGCCACAACCTCTACA
Organism: Fremontodendron californicum; assembly: GCA_030761205.1. Taxonomy (NCBI): domain Eukaryota; kingdom Viridiplantae; phylum Streptophyta; class Magnoliopsida; order Malvales; family Malvaceae; genus Fremontodendron; species Fremontodendron californicum. Next base: position 34,967,995 of record JAULJL010000005.1, read on the forward strand.
TGTAACACATGGTGAGAAACCCGAGAAGTTCAATGGTCAGGACTTCAAACGATGGCAGCAAAAGATGCTGTTCTATTTGACCACCCTCAATCTAGCCAAGTTCTTACGGGAGGAGGCCCCGACTTTGAATGAGGGAGAGACCGATACTACAGTGGTAGCCTCGGTAGATGCATGGAAGCATTCTGACTTCCTATGCAAGAACTACATTCTCAATGGTTTGGACAACACGTTATACAACGTGTATAGTCCGATAAAGACAGCGAAAGAGCTGTGGGAGTCCTTGGAAAGGAAATATAGAACCGAGAATGCCGGCACAAAGAAATTTGTGGTTGGCCGGTTTCTAGATTTTAAAATGGTGGACTCGAAAACCATTATCAGTCAAGTTCAAGAGTTTCAATTGATTCTCCATGAGATCTTTGCCGAGGGAATGACTCTTAGTGAATCATTCGAAACGGCAACTTTGATAGAGAAACTCCCTCCTTCGTGGAAGGATTTCAAGAACTATCTAAAGCACAAACGTAAGGAGATGTCTTTAGAGGACTTGATTGTTCGATTGAGAATCGAGGAGGATAATCGTAGTTCAGAGAAGAGGGTCATGGTCCAGACCATGGAAGCCAAAGCGAATGTTGTTGAACGTTCGAAAAAGACCAACAAGAGGAAATTCGTTGGTTCAAGTTCTTCCCAAGCAAAGAAGGGAACGGATTTTAGAAAGTTCACGGGAAATTGTTTCAACTGCAACAAGCCCGGACACCGTGCAAAGGACTGCCGACAGAACAAGAGGAAGAAAGCTCAAGCCAACCTAGTTGATGATTTTGAGCTTGCTGCTGTTGTTTCACAAGTGAACTTGGTGGAAAACCCTAAGACATGGTGGGTTGATACCGGGGCCACTTGTCACGTATGTTCTGAAAGGAAGAGTTTTTCCGAATATAAAGAAGCTGCTAATGATGAGCAACTATATATGGGAAACTCTACGGCTTGCAAGGTACAAGGCCATGGAAAGGTGGTACTCAAGATGACCTCCGGGAAGCAACTCACATTGAATAATGTTGTTCATGCTCCCGAAATCCGAAAGAATTTGGTTTCCGGCTCTTTATTGAGCAAGAATAGGTTTAGGCTCGTATTCGAGTCTGATAAATTTGTACTCACCAAGAGTGGGATATTTGTGGGAAGGGGATATCTTTGTGATGGGCTTTTTAAGCTCAATGTTATGACAATTGTACCCAAGAATAAGATTATTAATAATAATATATCTTCTGTTTACTTGGTTGAGTCCCCTACTTTATGGCATGGTAGATTAGGTCATGTAAATTACAAGACCTTGCAGAAAATCAGCAATTTGGATTTGCTTCCGAAATTTGTCATTGACAAGAATCACAAATGTGAAATTTGTGTAGAATCCAAATTAGCTAAGGCTCCTTTCTATTCAATAGAAAGAAGTAGTGAACCTCTAGAGTTAATTCACACTGATATTTGTGATTTAAAATTTGTGCAAACTAGAGGTGGTAAAAAGTATTTTATTACTTTTATAGATGATAGCACACAATATTGTTACGTCTATTTGCTAAAAAGCAAAGACGAGGCCTTGGAAGCATTTAAGCTCTTTAAGAATGAGGTTGAAAATCAACTAAGCAAGAAAATAAAGAAAATAAGGAGTGATAGAGGTGGTGAATATGATTCATTTTTTAATGAATTCTGTTCGGAAAATGGAATCATCCATCAAACCACTGCTCCTTATTCACCTCAACAAAATGGTATTGCAGAACGCAAGAACCGAACGTTGAAAGAAATGATGAACGCTTTGTTGATAAGTTCAGGGTTACCTCAGAACTTGTGGGGGGAAGCTATCTTATCAGCTAATTATATTTTAAATAAAAAACCCCATAAGAAATTAGACAAGACACCGTATGAATTGTGGAAGGGTCTAAGACCAAACTACAATTACATGAAAGTGTGGGGGTGTCTTGCGAAGGTAGCCGTTCCTCCACCTAAGAAGGTCAAGATAGGACCTAAAACTATTGATTGCGTATTCATTGGATATGCAAACAATAGTGCTGCTTACCGTTTTCTTGTATTTAAGTCGGACATTCCCGACATTCATATCAATACGATAATGGAATCAAGGAATGCTTCGTTCTTTGAAGATGTTCTTCCTTATAAGGAAAAACAAGAAAACAAGACTGCAAAGAGAACTCATGAGTCCTCGAGTAGTAATCCACATATGGATGAAGAGGAACAAGAGGAACCTAGAAGGAGCAAACGGGCTAAAGTACCGACTACTTATGGTCCAGATTTTCTAACATATTTGTTAGAAAATGAACCTCAAACTTTTAGCGAGGCTATGTCATCTCCAGAAACACAATTCTGGAAAGAGGCCGTTAACAATGAAATAGAATCCATCATGCAAAATCATACATGGGAACTGGTGGATCTTCCTCAAGGGCATAAGCCTTTAGGATCCAAATGGATATTTAAGAGGAAGATGAAAGCAGATGGAACGATTGATAAATATAAAGCCCGGCTTGTAATAAAAGGATACAGGCAAAAAGAAGGGCTCGATTATTTTGATACGTATTCACCAGTTACGAGAATAACATCTATTCGAATGTTAATAGCTATAGCAGCTCTTAACAATCTCGTTATACACCAAATGGATGTTAAGACAGCTTTCCTAAATGGAGATTTAGACGAAGAAATCTATATGGAACAACCCGAAGGGTTCAAAGTTCCTGGACAGGAAAGGAAGGTCTGTAGACTTGTTAAATCATTATATGGTTTAAAACAAGCTCCTAAACAATGGCATCAAAAATTTGACAATACAATGTTGTCAAATGGTTTTCGTATTAATGAATGTGATAAGTGCGTTTACGTAAAAGATACGAATAAGGGATATGTCATTGTTTGTCTATACGTAGACGATATGTTGATCTTAGGCAGTAACAATGAGATCATAAAAGCTACCAAAACTTGGTTGACCAGTAAGTTTGATATGAAAGATATGGGTGTAGCTGATGTGGTTTTAGGAATTAAAATTTCTAAAACACAAGATGGCCTGGTAATATCTCAAGATCATTATGTAAATAATATTCTTGAGAAATTCAGTAAGAATGATACCAATATAGCCAAAACACCCGTAGATGTTCATTTACATCTAAAGAAAAATACTGGTGACGCAATATCTCAAATAGAATATTCGCGAATAATTGGTAGTCTAATGTATCTTATGAACTGCACAAGACCAGATATAGCTTACTCAGTTAGCAAACTGAGTAGATTTACTAGTAATCCTGGAGAGGATCACTGGAAGGCCATTGTGAGGGTACTTAGATATTTGAGATACACCTCAAGTTATGGACTGCACTATACAAGATATCCAGCTGTACTTGAAGGGTACACTGATGCAAACTGGATATCCGATACTAAAGATTCTAAATCTACTAGCGGATTTATCTTTACTATTGGAGGAGCTGCAGTGTCATGGAAATCTTCTAAACAAACATGTATTGCCAGATCCACTATGGAATCTGAGTTTATAGCTTTAGATAAAGCTGGAGAAGAAGCAGAATGGCTTCGGAACTTTTTAGAAGATATTCCATGTTGGCCGAAACCTGTGCCAGCAATAAGTATACATTGCGATAGCCAATCTGCAATTGGTAGGGCACAGAGTAGTTTATATAACGGTAAATCTCGACACATTCGTCGAAGACACAATACCGTTAGACAGTTGCTCTCAAATGGAATTATCTCTATTGATTATGTAAAATCAAAGGATAATATTGCGGATCCGCTCACTAAAGGTTTAACGAGAGAGCAAGTAAATACATCATCGAGGGGAATGGGTCTTAAGCCTATAAATTAAAGTTACATAGTGGAAACCCAACCTAGCTGACTGGAGATCCCAAGATCTAGGTTCAAAAGGGACAACTAAATTATGTAACTGTGTGTAAGCACTAAAAGAGTTAAACACTCTTATCCATTCCTATGATGATTTAGTGCTGCCTGCAAGGTAGGATAAGCTTTGCTTTTAATGATTCTTATAGCTTGATAAATAATCAAGTGGGGTATTGCAGGATACTCTTAATGAGAAATCACCTATTATGAGTAAGAAACGTGGCCACTTCTATGAGAATTGATCAGGCTAAATCCTCTAGAGTACTCATAAGAAACCAGGAAGTGTCCGAGGCCAAAATGGACACAACCGTGAGAACCGAAGATGTTCGAAGGGGAATTGTGTGATAATTATTGTCTTGGTTTACACCAAAGGCTGAATAGTTCAAGACATCATGTTCACTAGTTAGCCGAGTAAATCCGATAGTTATTCACTATGGAAGGTTCAAAGCCAAAAGCTACCTATCTTGATGCAATTACTCTTCAAAGAAAGTCTCTCTCTTACTCCGAGTCAGTTTGTCGTTTTATTCAGACAATTTCCATTCATGTGGGGGATTGTTAGATATCATAGTATATATTAAGTATGTATATATACGAAATACGTATTCTAATACGTAGGTTGTCGTACACAAATGATATCAAAGTGAATGAGAAATTAGTCTCATTATTTACCCACTTGAAGAGGAAGGAAAGTTGGTTGAAGGTATGTGTGGTAGTCAATCCCACATAGGACTAAGAATGACTTTAGCTTATAGTTTATATAAGCTAGAGTGTCATGATGGGTTGGGCCCCAAGGGGCACCCAAGTTTTTGTGGAGGGTGAGGACCTACACAACTTGGGCTAGACCACACGCGCGCGCCGAGCCGAGCCGGGCTGGGCTGGGTTGGGTCGGGTCGGGTTTGGGTTTGGGTTTGGGTCAGTAAATAATTTTTTACTGCCCAACCGGATTATTTTTTGTCCAAACCGAACCAGCTCAACACCAAGCAGCCTAACCAGCTCATTTCCAACCAGCTTTATGTCCGAATAATTTTCTTCTAGAATGTGACTGTTCGGTTATTTGCCTTTTCCTGTTGAGTCTTGTCTGTTGGATTGAACCGGTTCAATGGAAGGGTCTTGTCTTTTGACCGAACCGGTTCATGTCCAACAGTTGTGTCTGACCGAACAGACTTCTATGTATCTATAAATAGGTTTGTTTCTATCTGTTTTTTAAGACTTAATTTTTTCACCGAAAATATTCATTCTTTCTGAGAGAGAGACTTCAACATTCTTCAGTTCGCTGTGTTGCATCCGGGTGTGCTCTCATTTGCAACGTATATCGAGGAAACCTGGGAGACGATTTGCATCGATACTGTAAGCACCTTAGACAGGCAAAAAACGTCTTAAGGTTAAAAGGTCCAACCTTGACTCGATATTGATTTCTTTCAAATCAATTCTGTAAGTGTCCTTGTTCGTTTTTACATATTTGTTGTAATCTGTTTCTATATATATAGATCAAATTCTTCTTTTATTTTTCTGATTTTTAATTTCACAGTATATAGCATATATATATATATATATATATCTTTTTGATTCAACATGATATGATACCCATGGCGACAGTTGAGATTGTGCAGCATAACTAGACTATTTTAGATTATCTCATAATCACATAGAAGACTGTAAAAGCAAAGCTGATTATTAAGGATCTTGAATTTGTACTCTTGGTATGTATGTAACAATTTGACAAGGATTCTCCACCATATGCAGTTGGCCGGCAACTATAAAAGAAATAACAATGCATTTTTGTCTTACATGTCATATCTTGAACTTATCACCAAAGGATCAAATATTGCATGTTAATTTGTTCAAGTTTAAGACATTCCATATACATCAGGACACAGTTAACTGATATGCATAGAGATTACTATTAAAGCCCTTTTAAAGAAATATGGTACTGTCTGTAAGACAATCAAAATAAGACATGGATGCCGAACTCTTGATATAAAATTTTGCAAATTGAAAAGAATGTTCGGCAAAAAAAAATGATATAGTCAAGTCAATTATTTTAAATAACTAAGTTTAAATACACCTGCGTTAGCACGTGATGATATATCATATAATTAATATTTTTAAATAAATCTAAGATTTAATAAGTAGTAAAGTAAAAAAATCAACTTAGTTTTATCAATTGGCATATGAGTATGTTGACAAAATAGGCTATGATTTATGAATTATATAATTAAATAATCATACAATAGTAGATATAGTCATCTTATATTATTTATTTTTTTGGTGTAAACCCAAAATGTCCTCCCACTCCAATTTTATGGTTGATGGAAGCCTAATCTCTAAAGGGCCGGGAGTGTAATGGTAAAGCCCTCCCAACATTGGAGATTCCAAGATTCGAACATTGGTTCTCATTTAGGAGGTAAAACTACTAACCACTCCAACCAACTAAATGTTAATATAGTCACCTTATATTTTTAATTTTTTTTATTGAATAGCTTGAAAAATGTTGAATAATAATTCATAACATTAAAGGGTATAGCCTAAAAATTTCATTAAAGGGTATAGCCTAATAATTCATGACATTAAATAGTCAAGTCAATTATTTTAAATAATGTAGTACTACTAACCAATTAGGAGGAGCGAAAATGACATTAAAGGGTATAGCCTAAACATTTCATTACAGTTTGTCTGATACAAACAGATAAAGAGGAAACGAACCATCACTAAAAAAAGAGTATGCCGAAAGAAAATTGTAGCTTATATTTCTAAGGAAAATCTTCTTTTTCACAAGATTTAAACGCAAAATAGGGTCTAATCCAAGTGGAATTTACCAGAATTATTTGTTCTTGAAACTTTATTTACCAGAATAAAAAATTAACATTTTATTAATAATAATAACATTATATTAAATATAAAAATTGATAACTTTATTTATCATTTTTAATGTATTAAAAGAAAATATTACTATATAAAATAATTTAAAAAAATGTCCTTATGACAAAAAAATTTATATCAAATCAACAATCTTAAACATTTAAAAAATATATAAAAAAAAAAAAAAAAAACTCATAAATGATGACATTCAACCATTTTGAATCTCAATATTTATAATATTTTTTATACTCAACCTATTTTGTATCAAATATATATTAGACCTGGCAATTCGTGTATCCGTGTCGTGTTCGTGTATTTTGTCGTGTCATAGTCGTGTTTAAAGTATTTTATATTTATATAAATTTTGATACGTTAATAATTCATATTAAATAAATTTTGAAACATTCGTGTATTCATGTCGTGTTCGTGTTATTTTTTCGTTTCGTGTCGTGTTTTTAATTATTTTTTCCGTGTCGTGTTCATGTCATCTCCAGTATATATATATATATATATTAATAATTCTGATTAAAGTAATATATATATATATACATATATATATATATATATATATATATATATAAAAGTAAGAATGTGTTAACAAATTTCACTTTCTCGTAAAAATCTCAAGGGGCCTGAATTGCTTTGAATGGGGGGAAATGCTAAAGCTCAAAAGTTGAAATTTCAATTTCGAGTAGACAAAAATGGCATACATTACAAAGCTGCTGCTGAAGAAAAAGCAACATTCCATGAATTCTGAATAAAACTTAACCCTAAGTGTGGGGTTTTGACTCAATTTACATTCCTCTATCCAATCCAAAGCTAAAGATTACTAAATCCTGAGAAAGGATTATTCTTACTAAATCCTGAGATGTGCAACAGTTTACACTAATGATACAGATACAAATATAATTTGCAAAGAACATTATCAATGAAGCAAGACAACACCAGTTTTAGTTGATTTGAGAAAGGGGTGAGCGTGGTATTAGTGACGCCTTTAATTCCTTTGGCTCAAATGATTCGTATGAATTGTTTTCACGAAATTCCTCGACCAGAGCTTCCATTGGCATGGCTCGTAGTGATTCAATAGTCCCCTTGCTTGGAACATCTTGTTCGCTTCTTACTGGAGTCGTCCCACTCGGATCATAATCCTGAACATTATTTATGACAATGCACAAAGTCGAATCGAATAAATCAGACGAAGGCATGAATCCTATGTTTAGCTAAGGGAGTCTCCCTCTCACATGAAATCAGCAAGGTTAAGTCAAAAGCTGCATAACACAAACATACCATATATCTCTGCTGGAATGTTTCTTCTGCGCTCTGCTTGATGGATGTAGCTTGACTTGAATGATCATCCTGGAATGTCTCAAGGCTTTTACCATGAGCTTTAACAGAGTCCAGGATTCCGGACGTAATTCCTTGTTCCTGCTCTGACATACCTGTACAGAGAATTCCTCGAAAATATACTCATAAGAGGATTTCAAACCTAACTTTTGCAAGAAGAAACTAGGTGATGTTTAGACATCCAAAGAGATAATTGACCACAGATACTACTAATACCATTCTATTCTCTAGCATCTTCATGAATATGAACAACTGAAAGTTATTTTTCTTTATTTGGGACATGGAGATTGGAGACTCATTGCATTTATATCTCCACCTTTTGTCCATACCACATTAGTTGTAACTTACTGTAAGTTTTCACTCAAATCCTTTGCTTCCATGAATTACCTTCCTCCCTCCTATTAAAATGCTAAAACATCCTTCACACCATAGAATCAATGAAATTATCAATGTGCCCCTTTCAACAAGAGATGCTTTAAAACTAATTTTAAATATTTGGACTGACAGTTGGCATCAAACATAAACTGTACACTCTAGAAGAGAAGAAAAGAAGAAACTCACTATCGATGTACTTAAGGGCATCATCAGTATTCTTCAAGCCATCTTGCTCAACTGCAATCCGGGCACTATCAATCTCAGCATCATGCTGCTCATTCGTATCAGATGCATTCCTGAAGAAAACATATTGAAATTAACTTAAGGAAAACAACAATTTACTACACAAACAAAAGAATCCAACATAAGATTGTCTTGGTAATAGCCTCCAGAAATGGAAGCAACTATATTAGTGCACTAATTTTCCAACATAAAAAACTTAAGCATAAGCTCTAGGTAGAATTGATTGTTAGTCCATCCATTTACAATGGCAAAAATGCTGCAAAAGATGTTTACTACCGACCTGATAAGTGATGCCATAACTGAAACATGTTTACTACCCATCTCATGCACAGATTCCTGAGTATGTTTGCAGTGCTTGAACGCAGACTCAGCGGTAGACACACTGGAGTAAAAGATAAAGAGAAAAAGGACAGGTCAAAAATGCAAAGACAGGAGAATTGGATCCAGAATACAAACATGGCATAATTTACCATTGCTGTAGGAATGCCTCCATTCGACAATGTTTGGCAGCCGAATAATCAGCACCATCTTTAGCATCATTCTCTGCTTGCATAGCAAATGCTTGCCATTTTCGTTTTGCATCTGTTATAATACCCTCCATGGAGGAAACATGTCCATCTAAAAATGTTTTGTTTGTGACAGCACTTTCTCTGATATCTACAAGTCTTGCATCCACCTGCCAGAGAAACCATCAGCTATCTTCAAATAAGAGTAAGGAAAACGTAGAAAACAAATAGAGAATGGACAAACCAGCTCTTTCTGCTGACGAACATGGTTATACACAAGACTTGTCATATCAGCAATAAGCTTTTCTGCATCAGACTTTGATTGCTCCTGCATAACATATGCTTTATGAGTAAGAAATTTCAGCAACACATCTGTGGGCAGGAATATGTGTATTATACCTCATAAGCCATCTGGAAGCTAGCAATACTCTTCATTTGGACATCATCAGCTTGGACTACATGGTTTTGAACCCTCACAGACTCTTCTGAAAGCTTATCAAGAATTCCGTTGGTGTAATCAGAAATGTCCTTTGTTTGCTCGATACTAACATGGAACCTCTGTTAATTAGAAGGGAACGGAGAAAAAAATAAAATCAGCAATGAAAAGGAAATGAATATAAAGTGGAAGAAGAAATACCCATGTAACCTATCTATGGAAAATTATGCTAATATTAGTAGTACGAGCAAACAATATTTTGGGGAAAAAAGTCATTGCAGAATAAATTCAGGTTCTGCAAAGCTATGCTCTAAAAGGTAAAAATAGAAAAAGAAATTTTGAAAAAAATAAAAAGAAAGAGAGAGGTGAGGATACTAATATCAGATATACAACACTATATCAGAGACAAGTTGAAAATTGGAGCACAAACCTGTCGTAATTCCCTTGCAAAAAGAGCCACTTCTCCCTGATGAGTTGCAAGAGTACCCTGAAGATCATCAAACGTTGAAGCTGCTTTGCTGGCCTCAGAAGAAAGGAACTGACCCGTAGTTCATAAACAAAAGGGAAACAATTAAAATGAGCAAAACTCCAAATAGATTACATAAAAGGCAACCAAATTCGATATATCAGCACCTACCTCTTCGATAGAATGTGCATTTGAAAAAGCCAGAGTTGAAATTTCATCTAAGGCAGCATTGGAGCTAGCCTTGTGCAATCGCACAACATTTTGGACTGCCTCCATGTGGGAAACATGCAAAGCCCTAGCTGCAGTCACCTTCTTCTTCATATCCAAGATTGCCTAAAAGCAAAATTTATAAATACAAGGTCAGCCACTGCTAATAAATGAACTCCAACACAAAAAGGAGAACTACCACATTGACAAAAAGTAACAGAGGAGGACAGTTCAAGGGGAGAATCCAGAATATCAAAACCATCCAATACCTTATCATGTATATCTGTAAAAGAACGACAGTGTTTCTCAACACTTTGAAGGTGTTCAATTTGCTGAGACACTGATGAGGCCACCAGGTTGCAAAGAGAACCAATTTGTTCAGCTAGTTCTACTTGAAAATTGTTAACCACTACTCTATTATCAGTATTCAGTTTGTCTTCCCTTCCTATAAAGTAAAACAACAAAGTGTTAGATTTCTGTTTTCTGATGTACACAATATGTAATCCAATAACTAAATTGTAAAACATACCAATTTTTAGCAACAATGAAGCATTATCCTTGAGAGCTTTCTCCAAGTCAGTCCTTAAAACACAAGCCTGATGTGCTAGAGCATTTTCTATTTTTGACCATTCAAAAATAATGTCAGCACAAAATAATTATTAATATAAGCTAAAATTCAAGTAAGTATATATTGGTGTCTACCTGCTTTTTTCTGTTCAGATATGATAAATTCCTTCTCCTTCAACACATAGCGACACTTCTTCAATTCTTCTTCAGAGTTAGCAAGCAATTTGCTGGTTTCATTCAAGATTTTCTGCATTTTCCACCTATTTAATTAGCATCAATCCATAATATAAAAAGATCAGATAAAACTTAACACGGTTCACCTCAGTCGTCTCAAGTTTGCCACTCAAATCAGAGCACTGTTGAACTTGGGCAACATATTTATCTTGCAATTCCTCAAGTTGCTGTTTTGTAACAAACCAAACAAAAGACAGCATTTATAAGCCACATATATCAAACAAAGACAGCAAGCATCCCATGGTTCAACCAATTAAAATGACACCCAAGTAAAAGCTAACCTTCTGATGGGTTTCTAGAAGGACCCCCATTTGTTCAATCTGATCAGCCATTGCCTGAACAAATGCCAGAAAAACACATGAACAAGAATAAATCAAAAGAAGCCATTCAGCATCACCTGAATAATCTGAGTACTCAGTAAATGGATATACTTATATAGGGAAAAATCATATTAATAGAATAGAAAAACACAGCTGCAGTTTCCAACAGTACAGAAGCAATAACACATTTAAGAAATGACATTAAAGAACATTACGAAATAATATATAGGTGTAAACATGCACCCTACAGCTAAGGGGGGAAACTATGAGCTAAACTGCACACCTTCCTTTCACTTTCCTCTTGGTAATATCGCTCCTTCGGAATATACACACCATTTTTCTCTCGAGCAGCATAAACCTCTGAAGAAATGGACAACATCAAAAAAGCAATTTATATTAGTCAAAATAGTTTATATAAGGAATATTATATTGCCCCATATTGTTCATTTTTTTAACAACCCCTCCAATAAAGCAGTATCTTACCTGCCTTTAGGCGTTCAATTTCACCATAAAGGTCCTTTATAAGAGTTGATTTCATCATTTTTTGGTTAACCTACATAAAATGATCAATAAGTTACTTGTTAAACCCTGTCTCATTTCCAAAGTTGATTTCAGCGGTATGACATCAAAAAATTGCATAGCAGGGAGAAGAAATGATGAGTGTCAGTGGATATTCGTATAGCAAAAATGTTGCATAATCACAATTTATATTCAGCTAGACAAGTAGACACTCAAGATATAACACACAATAATTACTTTCCTTCACTGGAATCTATAATGCACTGTACTTTATTAAAAACAGCAAGTAAGAATGAAGATAACACACCAATTCTAATACATAAAACTTGAAGGAATTCAAAGTACTATAGAAAGCATGAACCATACATCAGTTTAAAGGAAAATAAACCTTCGTTAAAAAAGTTCACTTTAAAACAAACAAGTTAGATGTTGCTACTTGCAAGTCACTGCTTCCTGCATGGTTGGCAGAAGCCATGGCAGGCATTCATTTTCAAGTTAACTGTAAATTTAGGCCTGTGCGGCTGTGCCTAGAAATTGTATTCAGGAAATCCAGAAAAGAAATCCAATCAAAAGGGAGACATAGGAAAGAAATTGACTTATTCACTAATGATAGTGTACAACAAACCTCAGGCTTATTTTTGATATTTTTTGCCCTGTGTGCATAATCCAGTGTACTTAAGGTCTCCTCCAGACAATGGACAGCAGGAGAAACAGTAGCTATAATGCAAGTCTTTGTTCTTCCCCCAAGTGAATCACGAAGTAATCGAGTAAGCTTGCTATCCCTAAATTCCAATTAAACTAAATAATTAGAAATCAACATGAAAGGAATATAGGTATCAAGCAACTCTAAGAAGCAATTCAAACCTGTATGGAATATGCCCAAGATGCTCCACAAGAGCATTTATAACTCGTCCTAAAGTAAGTAAACTTTTGTTAATTTCACCCGCTTCTCTTGCACGACCCTGTAATATCAACATCAACCAAAGCATTAATTATTTTAGCTAAAAGCTAAATTTGGTTACAACTTTCAAATTTCGCAAAAATACAGGAAGTACATACATCCCTAGCACCAGAACGAGATATATTTTCTGATCCTGCTAAATCAACCAAATTCAGTTTCCCACACTTTATAAGTTCTTCACCTTCTGGTGTAGCTTCCTTAATATGAATCGTGATAGAAAATAGGGAATGCGACCGACTGGAATACACCATAAATTCTCAATCAAAAAAATGGATAAAACCTTAAATTCACTCGAACATATAAAGCAGACAAAAGAACCAATACCTTGACTGCTTATTCAACAAAGTCTCAGCAGTACGCCGCTTAGCAGACCCTCTTTCAAGCAAAGCAAATATCTCACCAGCACTTGCAACAATTTCTTCCTCTAATCCTCTCACAAGAACTCCACCTTTCCCATCTTCCATAAGTGGCAACTGCTTCTTCTGTTTCTCCTCCAAAGCAACTTTTGAAATTTCTTCAGGCGCAAGCAAATCAGTAATCTCTTCATTATACAGTTCCAAAAACGTAACTTTCACACTGTATTCCGCATTCTGACTCTCCAATGTATCAAATATCTGTTGAACTGCTCTTGGGATAACCCCTGCCCCCACTGGCAATTCACCATTAGGACCCGTCTATCACATTTTTTTTAGCACAAAATTAAGAAATTATAATTACTTGGTTACACAAAGGAATGAAATTAAAAACAATTGTAAGCAAAAATTATGGATAAATAATATATCTATATTACCTTTGCCCTTTTGCATTCACCTTCCATAGTGTAAGTTTTTCCAGTACCAGTTTGACCATAAGCAAAAATAGTACAGTTAAAACCTTCTAAAACTTCATTCACAATTGGAACTACTGCTTGTTCATATAGATCTTTTTGTTGGGCTGATGGCCCAAATACCTGTTTAAAATTTAAAACCATTAACAAGTTCAACATTTACAGTAGCAAAGAAATCCAACGACAATATTTAATTGATAAAAAAATGAAAAATAAACAAACAAAAAAAAAGGAAACCTTATCGAAAGTGAAAACTCTATCAATATGTTTGCCGGCGATGTTCTGCGAAACGGCGACTTCTCGTTGGTACTCATTACACGTTACCACTTGCGGCGCGTTGTTCCTTAACTCCTCTTCGCTAAACGGCCTGTAAAATTTTGTTTTTACCCCCAAAAATAGAGAAAAAAATTCAAAATCTATGAAACCAGTGGATCTAAGAAACCCTAAGCCGAAAGGAGATTTCAGAGAAGCTAAACCTGCAACGGAGGAGGACTTGAACGTTGACGCCTTTCTCTTTTTCGTGGCGACCGGACATTTTCAATCGTCGAAGAATAGGAGAATCGCAGGAACCTATTTTCGATTCTTCTTTTCGTTTCAATCCGTTTTTTGAATTTTTTTTTTATTTTTTATTTCTGGGTGAAATTAAATCTGAATAGAGAGCGGGCTTTGGAATGAGATTTGAATTTTTTGAAGGAGGCGCTCCCGGGGGGGGGGTTAGGGGTGTTTAATCAAACGGGTCTGTATTTTGGAAATGTTAATCGGACGGTATAGATTGTTTAAACTAATTGGACTGCATTACCCTTATGATTTATGCCTAATGCCTAGTTTACCCCAGAAAAATAGATAACGTACACTTGCATTCAGCCCAATATGATTTGATGGGTTGAATCCAGCATTCTTCAGTGGCCTAAATTTTGAAAATAATATTTTCTTTCTCATCTTTTATATTCAAATATATATATATATATATATAAAAATAATTTCTTGAAATTTAGATGAATTGCTATTTTTTTGATTGCATATATATAATAAAAATATTAAAGTTTAGAAATACGGTGCCAAACGACATGGTATAAAAATACATATGATTTTCTTTTTTTTTTCCCTAATTAAGTTGCTTAAGATCAAAATTGTAAAATAAGAAAAAATATTAATAAAAGGGAAAGCAAATTGCAATAGTACTTTATCTTTTAGCCTTTTGCTTTTGTTTGCATAACGTTTTTAATCATCTGGCATATCTATTTATATTATTCTTACTACATTTAGATGATGATGTGGCATATAGATGATGATATGGCATTGACCAATCAGGTGATGACATGTGACAGCACTTGATTTTTTAGAAATTAATATCTGAATTTTTGTGAAAAAAATTAAAAAAATATTTTTAAAATAAATAAAAATATTAAAATATATATTTTAAAAATTAATATCTAATTTTTAAAAAAACTTAAACAATTATATTAAAATATTTAAAATTATATTTTTTTAAATTAAATTCTATTTTTTCAATTTAAAATTTTAAAAAATAACAAAAATAAAATATTTAACTAAAATTATTTTTAAAATATAAAATATTTAAAATTCAATATTAAATCATTTATAATATCTAAATTTTTTTTAAAAATTTATTCTTTTAAAAAATTTATTTTTGAAAATTACAAAATTTAAATTATGAAATTATTTTAATTCTTTTAAAAATATATTTATTAAAAAATTACAAAAATTAAATATGAAATTTATTTTTTTATATTTTTTAAAATTTTAAATTTTTAAAAAATTTAAAATTTTTAAATTTTCTTATATTTTTTAAATTTTTAAATTTTTTTAAAATTTTTAAAAATATTTATTGATTTTTTTAAGTTAATACACGTGGCATCATTATATAGTGTCACGTGTCATCATTATATTTTTAAAAATATACTTTTTTTATTTTTAAAATTAAAATAATAATTTTTTAGTTAGTACACGTGGCATCGTTATATGGTGCCACGTGTCAAGCTTTCATTTGATACAAAAACCACGTCATCAATTTTTAACGGTGTTACTGACAGGTACTACAATAGCACACAGAGGGTAAACTTTAAGTACCAAAATAGACATTTTTATAGTATAGGTACTACATTGACAAATTTGATAAACTTCAGGGGCCATTCATGGCATTATCTTTGATATTTTTAGTGCAAGGTTAAATAAGATATACTGTTTCAGTGTATCAACCATTTTAAATATTTTTTATTATTAATAAGATTTATTAATTTATAAGAAAAAATTTTAATTTTATTAAAATACTTTCGTTAAATAGATTAATTTAATAAAAAATAAAGTTTATATTTATCTTAAAAGTTTAAATTTTTTATTAATCTTGATAATTAAATCAATAATTAAAATTTACATTAAATTTGTTATATTCATAATTAATTTTACATTGATATTAAAAATAATAGACTTTATAATAATTTGATATAATTTGCATATGAAACGAATTTTACCAAATTTTAGTTAATATACATTTTATTAGTTATATTTATTTTTAAAATATATAATTATATATTAAAAAGATAAATAAAATAATGAGCATTCACATGCAAACGCATGTGATAACAAATACTAGTTTAAATTAAATGAATTTGTTCGAAAACATTAAATGAACATGTTCATGAACATAAATCAAACATGTTCGCGAATAATCAAAAGTATGTTTATGAACAATAAACAAACAAATTTTAACAATTTTAACAAACAAACAAATAAAAAATAAATCAATCAATTTTAAATTATTATTAAATATAAATATAATAAAATATAAATATAAATATAATTAAATTTAAGTTAAGTTAAGTTAATATTAATTATTAAATTTAAGTTATTAAATACTATTAATTATATTATAAGTAAATAAAATAAAATACAAATAATATTATTATTAATTATATTATGATCGAACAATAAACGAGTTTTAAACAATCTATTAAACGAATTTTAAACGATCCATAAACGAGTTTGTTCGTGAACATAAATAAACTGAATAGACCTTATTCATATTCGGTTCATTTAATAAACAAACCTTAAAGTCATGTTCATAATCGTTTATTTAACTTGATAAACGAACATAAATGAACAATAATCGAACTGTTCACAAACTATTCATCGAACGCTCTATTTATTTACATCTCTATTAACAATCCATAATTTGTACAATTCAATCTAAAAATTCAAAGATTAAACGAATTAGGTAACTCTAGTTGATAATTATCTAACATGAAGTCAATTTGTCTTTGTTTGTATTTTTTTAATTATTATTATTAATTTCTTTGTTTGTGCTTTATTTTACATGAAACGATAATTTGTTAACTGATATTTATGGGCAATATCGATTTTAATAAAAATCACCGACCATAACAGAACAATAACTGACGTTTGGTTGCTTAAGAAATCAATTCCTACCAAAGCAAAAATCAAAGGGTAGAATCGTAGAAGGGATAAAAAAGGTTCACATGACAATTACTCTATCGTTACTCTATCAACACTATAAATATAATATAATCATGTCTTCAACTTTTTAAAATATATATGAAATGGAAAGAATATAAATTTGGTAAAATCCACACAAGACAAATTTAAAATCTGTTTGGTCCGATTGAAACTTTATAGAAAGTGTTATTCAAGTAAAACTGTTTTAAAAGATCAAATGGCATGTATTTTTTTTAAAAATTAGAAATTTGAGACAAATGTTTAGTTTTTTTTTTTATTTATAAAAGAAACAATAATTTGAATATAAAAAATATTATAAATATTGAGATACAAACTTTAAATATAATGAATGTCTCTATGAACTAACTAAATTAACTCCGATTTTCATAAATGCTTAGTTGTTGTCAGTAGCATTCCTTAGTCATCATTATTCATAGTTTCAAAAAAAATAAAAGATTATAGTAAGTTAGTATCTTATTTTTTATAATATAAAAAAGAAAATCACACAGTAGTATTAATGAAATGGACGAAGGATAGCAACATTCATTTAATTGTTACCTATATATATATATATATATATATATATATTCCCCCCACTTCAAAGCTCACCGAAACTAAGCACACGCAGCAGCAGTTTTCATCCTCACCACCGTTACTATTATTATATATCATATCATTACTACATGTCGACCCAAACTCTCAACTCTCAAATGCTCGATCCCAATGGTCGAGCTGTTGGCGGCACCGAGCACAGCTGGTGCCGTGCGGTGCTCGGTGGCACTGGCATAGCCGTCTTGGCCATCCATACTTCCAAAAACCCCGACATTTCACGCCTCCGAAATGCCCTTCAGAAGCTACAAAATACCCATCCAATTCTTAGGTCTAAGCTCCATTACAATCCTAGTGCTAACACTTTCTCCTTCGTTACGTCTCCTACCCCTTTCATTCAAATCAAGTCCTTTAACCATTCCACAACTTCTAAAATCCTTGAAAATCTTTATAACCAATTAGAAAACCAAAATATCTCACCCCTTCATTTGATTCTTGAACATGAACTTAACCAAAATGCTTGGACTAGTTCTCATCCGAATAACCCTTCACTAATTAGCACCAAAAATGACATGTTCTTTGCTAGCGTTTACGCTTTGCCTAGTGCAAAGTGGGTTTTGTTGCTCCGCCTACATGCCTCCGCATGTGACAGGACCACGGCGGTGTCGTTGCTGAGAGAGTTGTTGACGTTAATGAGTGCTGAAGAAGAGGAGAAAGGGTCGCAGCAGGGTCAAAAAGAAATTACTAAGAACAAAGGAGAGATTTGTTTGGCGATTGAAGATCTTATTCCTAAAATGAAGGCTAAGAAAACTCTTTGGGCACGGGGAGTAGACATGCTAGGCTACTCTGTTAATTCTTTAAGGCTGACAAATTTGAAGTTCAAAGATGCAAAATCTCCCAGATCTACTCAAGTAGTGAGGTTTCTGATCAGCCCTGATGACACTGAGATGATCTTGGCTGTAAGTAATTATTTCAAGCATGCAAAATTTAAGTTCTGAAGTTTTTTCTAACTTTTGCCTTGTAAAGATGCCTTAAATTGAGACTCAAAATTGAAAATTTTCAGGGTTGCAAGGCAAGAGGGATTAAGTTGTGTGGAGCATTAGGAGCTGCAGGGCTGATTGCTGCACACAGTTCTAAATGCCGTTCAGATCATCAAAAGAAGAAGTATGGGGTTGTAACCCTCACCGATTGCCGCTCAATTCTTGAACCTCCTCTCTCCTATCACCATTTTGGTAAGCGCCATATAAGATTGCAATGCCAAAAATGCTGGTTAAAGTATATCTAAGATAATCTTTAGTCAAAAATGTATTTTAATTTTGTATTATAGAAGTAAATAATTTATTTTTTATACGTTTAAAATTGATGTAAAAAAATAAAATTGATAACAGTCTAAATGTTGACGCAGATACTGACTTAAAAAAAATGATGACGTGTTAATTTTTGTTCAGATAAAATTAAAAAATGGACAAAAAAAGATTTCGTAAATAATGATGACATATTTTTACGAGTAATAGAGAGATTTAGATAAAAAAATTATGTTTTTTAAAAATTTCACTTGAATAAAAAAATTTGACACGTTATAATTTTTTTTAAATAATATTTTTTATCAGTTTCACATGTTAATATCAATATTTAAACTATTTTTCATTAATACTGTTATTAATTTTATTTTTTACATTATTTTAAACGTATAAAAATTAAATTACTCACCTTTATAATATAAAAATTAAAATATACTTTTAACTATAATTATAAAAATTATATTTTAATAAAAAATGCTTGAAAATTTCTTTCTTTAAACACCATTGGATTCTATTTGATGACTTCAACTTGTCAAAATCAAAACTTTAATGTGATCACAGTCGTACTATCATAGACTATTAAACTAGGACTAAGATCTCCATTGCACACTTCTGCATCTTTTTTGTTTTCTTTTTGTATTTCAATCTTTTAATTTGGTCTTGAAATATAGATATTTATGCTGTGGAGGTTGGCCTTGGTATATTTCCAGAGCATCGAATCAGATGATAATTCATAGTTGACCCTACCAAGTACCATCTTTTTTCCTTATTTCTTTGATAGAAAACCAGTAAGGCTGGTCTATTGATAGAACATAAAGTAGAAAGGCATTAAGGGCAATGCTGACTGGCTGCTACATTCAATGGTACTTGAACTATTTTTATTAGAAGGAGAAAAAGACCCAACACCGAACCAAAGTTCCATGTTTAAATTTCATGCCAATTAAGGTAAGCGATTGACACAATTCTTAAAATTTTGTAGGGTTTTACCACTCAGCTATTCTGAACACACATGTCATTAAAGGAGGAGAGAAGCTTTGGGAGCTAGCAAAGAAAATGTATACAGCATTTACAAACTATAAGAGCTGCAACAGGCACTTGTCAGACATGGCAGACCTTAATTTCTTGATGTGCAGGGCCATGGAAAACCCTGGCTTGACTTCATCATCATCCTTGAGAACATCTTTAATATCAGTGTTCGAGGATACCGTGATTGATGAGTCTAATGACCAGCGAAAACAAGTTGGCCTTGTGGATTACATGGGATGCGCTTCTGCTCATGGCATCGCCCCGTCGATCGCCATTTTCGACACTATACGCGATGGCCGTCTGGATTGTGTTTGCGTTTATCCTTCACCATTGCATTCGAGGGAACAAATGCAGGAGCTGGTTGATAATATGAAGTGCATTCTTGTGGATGCAGGAAACAATAATAATAATGGTGATGAAAATGAGAGCTAGAGGCTCAGGTTAGGTGACCTTTCGGTGAAACCTTTGAGCTATATAGACTATTAGGCTTATAAATGGTGTGACCCAATCTCTATAGGTTTCTTTAAAACCCTAGATCTACCAATGGGTAATGACCCTCTAGGAAATGAGCAGCTTGGTTTCTTATATGTGGCTGTGGTTGTTTTGTCCCCATTCACAATGTTCCCACTTGCTTCCTCTAATTAAAAACTTAAGTTTTGTTTTATTTAAATTTAAATCATCCGATTTACTTGTGTTTATACTTTTTATGTATCTATTAAAAATTATTTAATTATTATTTTTTTTAAAAATTTACATTTAATATATTATTTTTATTAAATTCAAAAAGGAAAGAAAGAAATTTTATTTTTTATAAATATCAACTTAATCAATATCGTTAGACATTAATTAATATTTTTCAAATTTAAATAACTATATATATAAATGAAAAATTATATATTGATCAACAATTTCCATCCCTCAAGGCTCAAAGTTATATATTGATCAACAATTTTTTATGAAAAAAGAAGAATATACTATGTATATATAAATATCCAATTGAATAATCGAGATTCAAATATCAAAATATCCTCTCTCTCCTTTTACTTTGCTCTGATAACATTAAAAAAAAAAATTCAAAAGTTTATCTCTCAAAAATCTTGAAATTGAACATTTTTATTCCTTAACTTATTATCAACATTTATATTATATTCATTTTTAATGCACCTTTCAAGTAAAACCCTCCCTTCCTCAAGTTTCTTTTTTTTTTTTTTTGGTATGAGGTTGTTAAGTATTGAATTTAGTCATTAAAATTAAAAGTTTAAATCTTCAATATTCTATATTACATTTACAGGATTGTTAACAGTTTTTAAGATTTTTTTTTATCTTCTTCATCAAAATTTTGGCAACTTTCTCATGTTTAATCCAATTATAAAATTGTTTGAACTTGGCAATTAGAAAGCGACTTTGACATATTGACATGTAATATATTGAGTAAAATAACATCAATTAGAATAAATGGATAGAATACTGAAATTAATGAGCATTCAAACTACATAGAACTATAGCTTGACCTCTAGGACCAAGCATTCAAATTAAGCTGCTGCAACTAATTAATTAGTTAAAATTTTCGATTTTTTTTTTTCAACTTTGACGATTCTAGGAGATACTCACTCGTTAGATTATGTTTGTCTCTTAGTATTTTTTAGGTTAAAATAATTCAGTTTTGACTATTATTTTTAATAAGATTATAAATTTTAAAAAAATTGCCAAAATTTTTAAATCTCAAAATATAAATTTTTTAAATTTTGGTTCAACTTATATTTTAAAATTAAGGGTCAAAGTTGAATTTGTTTAGTAAAAGAATTCAAACATAGACAAATAAAATGGGATAGTGAGAGCATTAAGTATGGGTTTTCCAATGTTTTTATAAATCGGGTGATAACAACACTTGTCGCTTGATGGTTGATCTATCTAAGCTCGTAACTTGGGAAAAAAAAACCCTTGAGATAAACATGATAATTTTGAATATATACGAAAATATGATATAAATATAAATATGAATACATTTAATAAATATCTGATAGGATCCAATATGGCCAAATCCCATGACAATTTCTATATGGGCCAAGATCCAAGAAGATCTAGGAAACATGGCAAGAATGGGTGGAATTCACTTGGGCCATGTTGCAAGTTATTCATGAAAGGCTTCAACATGCAAGATGGGCTTGCATCCAAGTTTGGTCCATGTGATTCAAGAACACAAGGTAGCACATTAAGAGGGCTTATTTGGGTTTATTTTAATTCTTATAATTACTTAGGCATTTGAGCCAATATTATGTAACATGGACATCTTTTAATTATTTAGGTTTGGGCTTGAGCATGTTCAGCCCATATTTTACATATTATTAATTAGTAGATTAGGGTTATTGTAGGGACGCTATAAATATATGTCTTAGCCGCCTACTTCAATTATCTTTTGATCAATTGAGTTTGAATTTATTAAAAGTGAGTGTTTCACTCTTTTTTTAGTTCTTGAAAGAACTTAGGAACTTATCAAAGAATTCTTTCTTTGTGGCATTCAACCTATCAAACTTAGGTTCTTGAAACAAGAGTTCTTAGGGTCTAGCTTACATGCTTAATCTAGGTTTTTTGAAACAGGCTTTTAAGGGTTTAAGTTTTCTTTACCTGAATCTTGGCTTTTCTGGGTTAGGTATTTCAATTTGTTAGTGGGTTCAAAGGGTTTAACCTCTAGGGTTCACAACTTTGGTTAGTAAAAAAAAAAAAAAATGAATGTTGATTCTTTCCACTTCTTTTCAATCTTTTTCGAATCTTTTTTTTTTCTTGCTGTACGAACACTTTTCTTTCTTTTGTTTTCTTTCTTGGGACTGTTCGAATGCCCCTCTAAATTCTTTTATTTTTTTTATTTTTTTTTCAAGATTCAGATCAAGAATCAATAAGAAGAAATTTTATTGATCAAGAATTCAAGAAACGAAATCTTGATTTAAATCACTTTTCAAGATTAAAACCCCAAACGTAGACTGCCTAAAAACTATAACCCTAGGAAAAATGCCTAAAGCTATAACCCCAAGACAAGAATGCTGAAACCCCAAAATCTTGTTAGATTGATTTGATTCAATTACAAGAAACGAAACCCCAAAGCAAGATTGCCTAAAAATTATAACCCAGGGCAAGAATGTCTAAAGCTATAACCCTAAGACAAGAATGCCTGAAACCCCAAAATCTTATTATTGATTTTGCTGTGATAGTATCTGAAACCCCAAAAAGAAGTAACAAACAACAAATCAAAGCGATAACTATAAAAACCTGATTGGAAGTCTAAGCTCTGATACCAACTGATGTGAACCCTAGAGGTTAAACCCTTTGAACCCATTAACAAATTGAAATACCTAACCCAGAAAAGCCAATATTCAGGCAAAGAAAACTTAAACCCTTAAAAGCCTGTTTCAAAAAACCTAGATTAAGCATGTAAGCTAGACCCTAAGAACTCTCGTTTCAAGAACCTAAGTTTGATAGGTTGAACGCCACAAAGAAAGAATTCTTTGATAAGTTCCTAAGTTCTTTCAAGAACTAAAAAAGAGTGAAACACTCACTTTGAATAAATTCAAACTCAATTGATCAAAAGATAATTGAAGTAGGCGGCTAAGACATATATTTATAGCCTCCCTACAATAACTCTAATCTACTAATTAATAATATGTAAAATATGGGCTGAACATGCTCAAGCCCAAACCTAAATAATTAAAAGATGTCCATGTTACATAATATAGGCCCAAATGCCTAAGTAATTATAAGAATTAAAATAAACCTAAATAAGCCCTCTTAATGTGCCACCTTGTGTTCTTGAATCACATGGACCAAACTTGGATGCAAGCCCATCTTGCATGTTGAAGCCTTTCATGAATAACTTGCAACATGGCCCAAGTGAATTCCACCCATTCTTGCCATGTTTCCTAGATCTTCTTGGATCTTGGCCCATATAGAAATTGTCATGGGATTGGGCCATCTTGGATCCTATCATTAATTTTTTAATAATTAAATAATTTATATAATATAAATATTTTTTTACATTAATTTTATAAAAAATATTTATTTACATTTATTTATTAAAAAATATCAAATATCAAATAATAAATAATAAAGAAATAAAGAAAAAGAAAAAACTGAAGAGAAATGTGGTTCAATTAGCTGGTGACATGTGTCATTAAGTTGATTGCTACAATAAAAGTAATGAAAAAGCTAATGGCAGGGACCAATTTGTTATGATACTTGTAAGTAAGGACCAATTTGATACGTTTTGAAGTTTAGGGATTAATATAGTCTGGGGACCATTGGTGCTATTAACTCTTTCTATAATTCAATACTAAAATGTTAGCCCTGTCTTCGTCTGGATATGTCTTTTTTAACATTTAAAAAAAAATTAAAGAATATAATAATAGTATTAACAATTTATTGATAATTTTTATAATTATTTTGTTGTTTTAAGAGTAAATTTTTTTATAAATAATTATTTTTAAAAATATTTAGTTTTTCTATATCATAATATATTATAATATAAATATAATCATATATCTATTAATTATGTTAAAATTATATAATTTAAATGTATTTGAAAGTGGAATTGATCATTTGAAATGCATTTCATTATTTTTAAAATTTCTATTTTATTACGTAATGTATATTGAATTAATGTATATTATTAATAATTTCTATTTTATTTTTTAATGTATATTGAATTAATAATTTTATTATTTATTTTTTAAAATAATTTATTCAATTAGTACTTTATTCTAAAATTCTATTATATTTATTTTTTACAACAATTTCATAATATTACTCGTGCACAAAAAATAAAATTAAATAGACAAAATAAAATATAAAGAATAAATTTTGAATATGATATTTATATTAATGTATGATAGATGCAAATGCAATTAGCCAATTCTCAAGTCAATGAACTTAGAGTTCAAATTGAATGTAAAATATCCTCACTCTGAGACAACTTTTAAAGTAAGGTATAGATGTCTAAAATTACCAAATTTAATATAGACAAACAATAACTCTCAATGATATATGACAGGTGACACAAAATTGAGAGTTATTTAAATAGTGTCAATTAGACCTGATAATTTCGGATACAACATAATTAGACGACACGAAAACAATATGAGAAAAATAATTAAAACACGATGTGAAACGAAAAATAACACAAACACGACACAAAGACATGAATGTGTCGAAATCTACATAAAATGAATATTAACGTGTTAAAATTTATATAAATACATAATACATTAAAAACTATTATGACACGAAAAAGTAACAAAAATACGAACACAACGATACGTGACACAAAATTGAGAGTTATTTGAATAGTGTCAATTAGACCTAAAAATTTCGAACAGAACATGATTATACGACACGAACACAATATGAGAAAAATAATTAAAACACAATATGAAACGAAAAATAACATGAACACGACACAACTATACAAACGTGTCAAAATCTATATAAAATGAATTATGAACGTGTCAAAATTATTATAAATATATAATATCTTGAATATAATTATAACACGAACATAACACGAATACATAAATATTTTTTTTTAACTAAATAAAAAATATATATATATATTGGCTTGCCATGTATTAGCGCAATCCTCTCAAATTGAGGGGATTGCAATGGCCAAATTGAATGTCAATTTAAAGGGATTACTTTTATCTTATTGTATAAGATATGCTTTGGGAACACAATTTATTACAAAACAATTGGGGAATTGGGATGGAGGAGTTGCACCTTTTGGTTCCAATCTTATTATTTATTAACATATTATGTGAATTTTAGATAATGTGATATTTGAAGAAAAATTAGATATATTTATGGGTTGAATTAAATCAATTGCGATTTGAATTAAAAAGTATATTAACAAGGTACTACTTCTTGGCAAGTGTCAACATAATAATGTGGTAGTAGTAATTGAAAAGTACTACTCCTTGTCAACTGTCAACATAATAATGTGTGATTAAATGCCAAAATTTTAGGGTTGAGCTCCTTCGGTTATTTTTTAATTATTTTTTTTATATATTTAATAGTACTTATAAATAATATTTAAAAATTTATGAATAAAAATTAATAGAAGGAAGTTTAATTCAAAATTGGGCATAAAAAATTGAATTTATAGAGTGAATTTTATATTGATAATGCATTTTAGGATGTCACCCGTTGGGTTAGGAGTTAATGGTTAAAGTCAATGATTATGGGTTAGAGTTAAGGTTAGGGGTTAAATTTTTAATGAGATATCAGTGTAAAATTTACTATCAATATATAAATTTATATACTAACAATATATTAAATATCAGGTGACTACTACGATAAGAAAATTACCGTGAGAACTCGTGCGAACAGAATGAGAGAAAGTGCTACTAAAACTATCATTTCAATATAATTATAAAAAAAAAAGGACAATGATGTAAAATATTATTTGTTATTATTATAACAAAAACTTTATTCAAATGAAATGAAATATTAAAAATTGATTAAATAATATATATTGTCATTAGATTTATTCATAGTTCAAGTTACTTATCAAGTTTATGAGTTTGGCCAATTTGAGAATAAATTTGTTAAGTTCGATCCAATTTATAATATTATTTTATTAAAAAATACTTTTTTATTTTAATAAACTTATTACATGTAGTTTTAATAATCTGTATATTCGTATCGTATTCGTGTTATTTTTTATATCATAATCGTGTTTATGTTGTTATATATTTATATATTTTGACACGTTAATAATTCGTGTTAGATAGATTTTTACACGTTCGTATCGTGTTCATGTATTTTTTTTTGTCATGTCATATTTTGTATCGTATTTTAATTATTTTTCTCGTGTTGTGTCCAACATTACCAACATATTGGTTTTAGTGGATAATTTTTTATTTATTTATAAATTTTAACCTATTTTATTTTAATGGTAAAACTATAAAAATATTATATATTTTTCTGTAAGGTCAAGCGAGGTTTGTGCCAAACCTAGGCATAGTATCAATACTTTACATACTTGCTCAAATCTGAGTAGACCAAAAATTCAAGCTCAAAATTATGTTCAGGCTAATCAATTACTACTAAAGGTTACAGTCTAGACCTATCCTTAATTAGATTATCCTTAATTAGTACTTATAGACATTTGTCAAGAGAACCCAAAAAATAAATATATATAATATTATATTTAAATATTAAAAATATGTTAAGTTATTTATATTTATAAAATTTAATAAAAAAATAACATGTTTTTATTTTATTATTTTGTACAAAATAAAGGTTATATGAACATGTTAAGATTATAATAGAGGTGTCTATTGTTGGAGTTTGAAGAGTAAAAAATAACTCTTTTATTATATATTTAGGAACAAATATATTTACACTATGCACTTACATTCTTTTAGTATACACTTACTAACTCTTTAGTGATTCTCACACAACACTCTTATACACTCACAACTCACGTCACTCAACACTTCATGCACTCACATCATAAACTCTTTCATACACATAACAACTTACATCCCACCCTATTTATAGCTTTCTATGTTGGTTACTAAACCAACCTATAATGTTCTAGTATGTTGGCTTAATATTCTAGAGAAGGAACAATGAAAAATCTAGAAAGAACTTTAGAAAGAAGACTAAGAAAATTCTAGAAAGACCTAGAGAAATAATAAAGTTTGGAGAGAATTCTAGATGAGAGAATTCTAGAGGAGTTGTTGACTTTAACACTCCCCCTCAACAACTACTCTCCTGATGTTGGTTTGGTAGTCATGCCAAGTCGTCTTCTGAACTCATCAAATTTTGCACCGCTAAGTCCCTTGGTAAACAAGTCAGCTACTTGTTCTTCAGTCTTGATGTATTTCAGTTCAACATCTCGTTGAAGTACTTTTTCACGTACAAAGTGATAATGTATTTCTACGTGCTTGGTTCTGGCATGAAAGACTGGATTTTCGGCTAAGCTTATTGCTGACTGATTATCGCAATAGAGTTGTACTGGAGAGTCAATCGGTTGGTGCAGGTCCTTTAACAACTGTATCAACCACGTGCTTTCTTGTGCTGCCATAGCTGTTGCTCTATATTCTGCTTCTGCAGTTGACAATGATACCGTAGGTTATCTTTTGCTACACCAAGAGATTATGCCGGATCCAAGACTAAACATGTAGCCAGTTGTTGATCGTCTTGTATCATGATCTCCACTATAATCGGCATCGCAATATCCTATAACTTGGCACGGAACTCCCTTTTTATATAGAAGTCCAAAATCAATAGTTCCTTTTACGTACCTCAAGATTCGTCGAACTGCATCTAATTGAGGTTTCCTTGGTTTCTCCATGAATCGGCTAGCTACTCCAACAGCGAATGCAATGTCGGGTCTTGTTAATGTAAGATAGATTAGACTACCCACTAGTTGCCTATAACTTGTTGAGTCTTCCAATTCTTTGCCTTCTTCACTGCAGAGTCTTGCATTGGCTTCCATAGGCATAGATATCGACTTGCAATCAGTCATCCTGAATTTGTGTATAAGATCTTTTGCATACTTGTGTTGACATAAGAATATTCCTTCTTTGGTACGGATTACTTCTAGCCCGAGAAAGTGATTCAGCTCTCCAAGCTCTTTCATTTGAAAACGTACTGAGAGATTGCCTCTAGTTTGTTTGATTTCTTCTTCGTTGTCTCCGGTGATGATTAGATCATCCACGTAAACCAAGACTATTGCCAACTTACCTCATTTTTCTTTCACGAACAAGTTCGAATCTGCTGCTGCAACTGAGTAACCACTTTGTATTAGGAATTCGGCAATTTTACCGTACCATGCTCTCGGTGCTTGCTTTAATCCGTAGAGTGCCTTTTTCAACTTACACACATAATCCGGATGAACTTTACTTTCGAATCCTTTGGGCTGCTCCATATAAATCTCTCGATCTAGCTCTCCGTGCAAGAAGGCATTTTTCACATCCATTTGCCATAACTTTCAAGATTTGCTTGCTGCAAGGGCAAGTAATACTCGTACTATTGTAATCTTTGCAACCGGACTAAAGGTCTCATCATAGTTCAACCCATACTTTTGAGAGAATCCGCGAGCCACCAATCGAGCCTTATACCTTTCTATCGATCCATCGGGTCGAGTCTTTATTTTATAAACCCATTTACATGAGATGGGTTCAATCTTCTTCGGCTTTGGCACCAACTCCCATGTCTCGTTTCGTTTCAGGGCTTGAACTTCTTCTTCCATGGCTTTTCTCCACTCCAATTTCTCAGATGCCTCTTCATAAGTTGTTGGCTCTATTTCTTCAATTAGAGCAGCATTAGCATACTTAAGATTTGGTTTGCGTTGTCGTGATGACCTGCGCAGAAGTGGCTGAGAATCTCTTTCATCGAACTCATTTTCTCGAAATGACTTTTCCTCATCGAGGGCCTTTTCTGAATACTCGTCACTTGGTTGAGTCTTTTCAAGCTCAATTTGTTCCTCCATATTTTCTTGAAGTTTTTCTTCAATTTCTTTTGAGTTTGGCAACAGAACTGCTTATGGTGACCACCATGACGAAGCTTCATCGAACACAACATTTCTAGATACATAGCATCTGCCACTCGTTGGATCACAACATCTCCACCCTTTTCTTTGATCGTCATATCCCACAAATATGCAACGAATTGCCTTTTTGTCGAATTTGCTACGTAGATGATCTGGTACAAATACATAACATACGTAACCAAATACTCGAAAGTGACTCACCGTGGGTTTGATGTTCCATAGTTTCTCAAAGGGTGAGATAAAACCAAGCCTTGCTTGTGGAAGCCTATTAGTCACATGAGCTGCAGTCTTCATGCATTCTGCCCAAAAACGGGGTGGCATATTCTTCGCAAGTAACATGCTTCGACATATCTCAGCCAAATATCAATTCTTTCTCTCGGTAACTCCATTTTGTTGTGGAGTGTTCGGACATGTCAATTGTCGGCGTATCTTGCATTTCTGTAAGAATTTTGAAAACTCCTTGGATGTGTATTCTCCCCCGTTATCTGTGCGTAGGCATTGTATCTTTCGGCCTACTTCTTTTTCCACATTTTCTTTCAACTCTATAAATTTAGTAAGTGCCTCTGATTTTTCTTTCATAAAATCAATCCAGACGTACCTTGAAAAATCATCAATAAAAGTTATCATGTATTGGCAGCCACTGACAGAAGGTTGCTTTATCTTCCCGAACACGTCTGAGTGAATTAGCTGGAGAGGCTCCTTGGCTCTAAACTTTGACTCCTCGTATGGCAACTGGTGGGCTTTCCCATATTGGCACCCGGCACATACTGTGTCCTTTTGAATGTCTAATTGAGGAAGATCTTTAAGCATAGACTTTTTCATCATTACCTTTAACTTGAGGTAACTCACGTGCCCAAGCCTCGCATGCCACAAGTCAACTGTTTCATTATTTCTTGTCTTATCCACATATGCAGTCTGAGCGGACATAACGTAGACTGACTCCAGACGCTTCCCTTCCATTATTGGTGTACTTGTTGGTTTTAAGTTTGGATATACTTTCACGTCATTTGGACCAAACACGACATAGTTTCCTGAGGCAGCGAGTTGTGAAACCGATAATAGATTTTTCTTCATACCTGGCACATGGAATACGTTTTGCAGCTCGATTTGGTGTGGGCTAAACCGCGGCACAATAGTTGTTTGGCCGATGTGAGTAATAGGTAACCTTGAATTATTTGCAGTTACCACAACTCGTTATCCTTTGTATGTTGAGATATTACTCAACTTCTCCTTATCTCCAGTCATGTGATTTGAGCATCCAGAATCAACTATCCAATCTTTATTATAGTCAATTAATTTACTCACCGATGCGAGTGAACACTCTTCTTCTGACTCGGTGGTGCAAGCAGCTGCAAGTGCTTCGCATTCTTCAATAGCAAGTGATGCTTGAAAATCCCACTCTTCTTCGCTATTATTCTCTTCTCGTGAGGAGGTTGCCGCGTTGCCTTGGACTTGCTTAAACCGATAGTCCCGAGCAAAGTGACCAGGTTTTCCACAGTTGTAACACTGATTGTTTTGACGACGATACCTATTTTCATTTTTGTCTCTTTCTCGAACATGTTAGGCTCCCTCTTGCCGAAAGCTCCTTCCCTCTTGCTTTGGCCATGTTTCTTGCCTTCGAAATTTATTTTCTTCCACGCCTGGTCTTGTAACAACTTTGCTTCTTTTCTTAAAGCCTCTTTTATTACTAAAGAGTGCTTTCTCGTCATCTTTTATCGAGACTTTAGACATTTGTTTATCTAAAGTCTCTTGATTGGCTATGATATTTTCCAACTCAGTTAAAGTTGGTTCTTTGCTCCATCCACGAGTTGCAGTAATAATCTCGTTGTATTCAGGTCGCAAGCCATGGATGATAGTTCTTCTCATCCTCGTTTCGGTAATGACATTTTCTGGATCTAATTTTGAAATTTCTTCACAAAGAGTTTTAACTTTAGAGAAATATTCGCTTACCGACATATTTTGCTGCGAGATTGACAGGAGTTCATTCTCCAATTGTTGGAGCCTAGCATCATTTTTCCTCGCGAACATCATTGTGAGTGTGTCCCAGGCTTCCTTCGATGTATGTCGGATACGGATGCTTTTAAGGAAAATGGAGAGCCTGGATAACCTTGGCTAAATTGCCTGTCTGTGATTTGGTAGAGATAGAGGAAGAAGTAGAGAAAGTGGAAAGTGGAATCACTTGAAACAAAAGCTAATTATGAACACATTCTTCCCTTCTTTCCCCATCAGAAAATGATTTCTAAAGGTAACCTAACTAATTCTCTTTTGGCATCACATTCTGAATTCTTGCAGCAAATATTTACAAGAAGAAGAACCAGAACTTAGGAATTAATTCACCTCATGTTCTTTTGAACTTGATTCAATCTAATCTACCTAGGAAAGAGATTACATGACCAAAATCAGCACTGCAGCAGAGCTGGATGTGTATGATACAAGAGAACTACAACTCTAATGCGTTCATGGAACTATAAACACAAAGCATAGGTATAAAAGATTTATAGTTCCCTAGTTCCTGAGACTAACAATCTATTTTTCTTTTTATTTTTCTAAAGAAACTCCTTAACAAGTTTTCCGAAATCAAACTTCCCATTACAACATTCTACAGCATTGACAACTTCTTGAAATGTAGAAACACTGCACGGAACAACTAGCTTATTCCTTTGTTCAAAACCATATTCATTGTATGACTTCTCCAGCAACATCTTGAAGAGTGGATGAGACAAGAAGCTGGTTGGGACTACAAATCTTTCTTCCTCCTCTCCTACATAAATAGCAAAAAACCCAGATGGGGTTGAGGCTGAAGGAGACATTTGCTGATCAAATTCCCTTAGCAAGCATTCATATTGTGATTGCTCCCGATGATCACCTCCTCCACCCATGCCCTTCACCTTCTTGGCTAGCTTCTTCAAGGAACCCATCTTTTTTCCCAACATTTTTTTTCTGCTTCTTTTGTGTTTGAAACTCGAAAGAGAGGGAGAGCAGTAAGGGAAGATAAAAGAAGTGGGGAGTTAGAAGAAGAGGTGGTCTCATGTCTATTGCTAATTAGTGGGTGGGGGGGAGAATTTGTATTGTTGCTAGAGAGGGAATGTCTCAGAATTAGTCATCTTTTGACTTATCAATATTTGGGAATCTGTGAACATGGTTTCTAACTTGTAAAAATTTGTCTCACATTTACTTTGACTCATCAATAGGTAAACAGGAACTAAACTTTAGACTTCAAAAAATGTCAGAGTTCAATGGTGAGGTGCATCCCTTTTTTGATTTTTTATAGGACATTATGCACCACATTTGTTGGTAAAAATTGTTGGGTGGCTAAGAATATCAAAAAAGAGTTTGGGTTTTCTATCTCAAAGAGTGGTAAATGAGCAAAAGATGCATAAAATTAATATTAATATTGATGGAATTTATGTTATCTGAATTCAAAGGTGAATATCCATATGGATATATTTTGATACGAATATGCTTAATTTTTTTTAAATTTAAAAGTTTATACCCATACTCATGCCCGAACATATGTCAGACATATATATATATATATATATCGGACACTAGTATTTAAAAAAAATGAAAAATTTGAATAACTTAAGAGGGAATAAATAGCCCTTTAAAGAGTGTTAAGTAATCAACTGCTAAAGAATCATTTCTGTATTTGAATCAAATGCCAACCACTAATCATTGTAATGGTTCTTTGATTATCAACAGCATAATCTTCAAGAAAACAAATGAACCACTTTCTGTCTTATTCACTTTTCTTTTTTTAAGGTGGGAATCTCAATTCAGTTTCTGTTAAGTGGAGTCAGGATGCAATATAATCCATTCCTTGATTGATATCAAACACTATTAGGGATATTCTTCAATAGTGAACTCTAACATTTCTGTTTGTCTTATTGAAATGTTGGTTGAGAATTAATTGTAAAGAAAACAACACACCAAACCAAAAGAAAGAATAATAATAATAATAAATTAGCAGATAAATTTTCTATTTGACAAGGAGAAAAGTTGGTGGAAGGTCTTTAAGTTTGGAGGGTTCCATGAAGTGGGAATTAAAGCTAATTAATCAAATCAAACATAGTCAAACACACCTACCACTACTTTCATTTCTAGATATTCTAATTGTAAACCCCAAAACGTGTGAGGAGCAATGTGCAAATAATCAGCTCTTTTACATAAAGCTGAAAGCAGGGTCGGCCTTTGTTTTTTATTTTTTATAATGTCAAATGAGAGACAAGAAGGATTGGAGTAGTGACAAAAAGAGGAGAAAATTGAGAAGGGGTTGAGGGTTGACAATTGGCAAATGGAATGCCTCTTCATATAGAAAAAGACATTATTTTAGGCATTGTGCACTGGTGGAAGAAAAACTGGGCTGGGCCAACACTAAGTTGAAAACCAGTTAGATGACAAATTGAGTTGACTAGATTGAAAGCAAAAGCCATAATGTCTAGAATCAACGTTTATTTCATTTGATTTATACAATTATTTTATTTTTTAAAAATAACATTGAGAAAGTTTAAAATTTAAATTTTAATATCTATAATCTCTTTTCGTATTTTCAAATTTGAAGCATCTATTTTATATAATTATCTCACATTTAAAAAATATTGTTCAATAAATCTGAAATTTGAATCCCAATATATTTATAATTTTTTTTCTTCTATTACCTATTTTATATAATATATAAAAAAGCCTAACCTTCAGGCTAAGGTTGTTCTTCATGGGCCATGATCCGGCTGTACAGAAAAGGTACGACCACATCCACGGAAAAGATGAAAAGCTTGTCTGAATTTGAAAACTTTATATATTGTCAAAAGCACAACCCAACCCAACACAACACAACCAATCCAATCCATTTATCCATCGTTTTTAATGGTTTCTATCTATTCTCTAGGATATGCTCTTCATTGCCTGCTGAAAAAGGCTAAAAAAAGGGTTATTATATATATATATATATATATATATATATATATATATATATATAACTTGTTTAAATGTGTCCAGCCGGCTGGTGACGACATTAGGAAAATCTTTAAGTGCCAGAGCTTGAACAAGTGATGTTCACTTAAGCTCTTACTTTTAATTTACCTAACCATTTGAACCATACTCAAAGCGGTTGAGAATGTATCTCCAAGTCGCAAAGAAAACAAATGTACCATGTAAGTCATTCTATATAAGAGTGTAATCGAACAAAGTCGAATTTAAATAATAAAAAACTCGAGTTCGATTCGAAATTCACAATTTTAATTTTTAATCGATTTCAAGATAAAAATCGAATCGTTCGAATGCGTTCGATTATGTTTGTTTACCTAATAAAAAATGAGTTTGATTTTTATACTCGATTTCAAACTCGATTATTTATGCTTGAGTTCTAATTGAATTTTTTCAATATTAATTAAAATAATAAAAATATATACTAAATTAAATGAGCTTCTTTTTCTTGTCAGTTAGGTTTGATTTTTGTGGAAAGTATTTCACAAGTTAAATTAAATACATTAGGTCAATGTGAGAGAATGCACTTTAAAATAATCGAAAAAAGATTAGATTTAGATAAAATTGAAAATACGTATTATAAAAAATAAATAAATGAAATGAAAATTTCAAAAAAACAAAAAATATCCTTAATTTTCTCCGAAGAAGAAATCGTTTCAAATAATTTGAAGTTGATACTAGAAAAGTTCTAATTAAAACCGATCTTTTAAGAATACTCTTTTACATTGTAGTTTTAGCCAACGCAAACAAATCAAATTTTGGACAAAAATATTTAATTAAGAAAAATTGGCCATCAAAATTTTAATTAAAATTATATAAAGATAAAAATTAAAACCACCAATTCATCCTTAAACAATTTTATCATATAACATATAGTTTGTATATAAGAACTCGAGGCTTTATCTAGTTGGTTCATGTAATCATCCTTAAAAAATAACATCCAACAAGTTTGAGATTCGAATCTCATCATTTACGATCCATTCCTTTATTCCCAAGCTATGAGCTTTTTTGTTAAAAAAAAAAAAAAAACCTTATATATACATCTAAGAGAAAAATTAATTAACAGCTAAACAAACAAATTCAACCAACTAGAATGAAAAAATTCAACATAAAATAATAATAATAAAAAAACTCATACCAAGTGAAACCTGAACATGAAATTTAATTAAACTCCCAAAACTTTCATTTTACCGTTTAGGTAAGATTTCATTCAGTATATCTTTTTCATATATATAAAACTATTTATAAAGTTGAGTTTGCTAAGATTTTAACTTTGATATGAATGAAAATCCAGAGACTTTTTTTTTTTTTTTTTTTTTTTTTTTTTTTTTATATATATAAAAAGAGTAATCTAGCATTGAAATCAAGCATAAAAAACATGTCATGTGTTAGTCATCTTCAAATTATCAATGAGTTATTAAAAATAAATTAGAATATATGAGAAAAATTAAAAAAAATACTCACAAGTCACAGTAATGCATTAAAATTTAAGGGATAATGTCATGAATGGTCCCTGAAGTTTATCAAATTAGTCAATGTAATATCTATACTTTAAAAATGTCTATTTTGGTACTTAAAGTTTACACTTCGTGTGCTATTGTAGTACCTGACAGTAACACCGTTAAAAATTGATGACGTGACTTTTGTATCAAATGAAAACTTGACACGTGGCACCATATAAAGATACCACGTGTACTAACTAAAAAATTATTAATTTAATTTTAATTTTAAAAATATTATTATTTTAAAAATATAATGATGACATGTGGCATCATATAATGATGCCACGTGTATTAACTTTAAAAAATTAATAAAAAAATATTTAAAAAATTTAAAAATTTAAATTTAAATTAAAAAATTAAAAAAAAAAAATTTTAAAATTTAAAAAAATTGATTTCATATTTAATTTTTTAATAAGATATTTTTTAAAAGAATAAAAATAATTTCATAATTTAATTTTTGTAATTTTCAAAAATAATATTTAAAATTTTTTTTTTTAAAAAAAATTTAGATATTATAAATGATTTAATATTTAATTTTAAAATATTATATATTTTAAAAATAATTTTAGTAAGTTTTTTTTTTTTTAAAAGTAGATATTAATTTTTAAAATATTATTTATTAATTTTTTAAATATTTTTTTTCTTTTTTTTTTACAAAAATTTAGATATTAATATTTAAAAAATCAGTTGCTGCCACGTGTCATCACTTGATTGGTCAATGCCACATCATCATCTATATTTAACGGTGTTAAGTCAAAGTACCAAATTGATACACATTTTGATAGTACAGGTACTATATTGAACATTTTTAAAGTACAGATATCACATTGACAAATTTGATAAACTTCAGGGGTTATTCATGACATTATCCTAAAATTTAATATATATTGTTTGGCAAAAGCTTTTCATTTAAATTCTAGTTACACGTTTTGAAACTTAGTTCAAACAAAGGGTGCTTGGTCTAGGGGTATGATTCTCGCTTCGGGTGCGAGAGGTCGCGAGTTCGATTCTCGCAGCACCCCCTGTTCGTCCTTTTAAGTTTCTATTCCTGTCTTTTCATCCGTGGGCTTCGTGAAACCGCATCTTGTTTAAGCCTAGGCATTCTAACTTTTAAGGTTTTTGATTTTTAATCTACGAATCAAAAGCCAAAACTTTTTTTCCTCCCCAAAACCCTACTCCCGTCTCTCTCGCTCTCTCACTCGGCAGTCGACCAAATTTCTGTCACAATGAGCAGATCCGGACAGCCTCCAGATCTAAAAAAGTAAGCTTCTTTTAGCTTTTTTTCACACTCATTTCAATATTTTTTTTTTCTAAAAAAAAGTTTTATTTTTCCTCAATTCTTCGATTTCTAATTTCTTTTATTGGTGCTGTTGTTTATAACAGGTACATGGACAAGAAACTCCAGAGTAAGGGTTTTTTTATTCCTTCTTTGCTCTTACTTATTTCAATTTTATGGTATTTAATTAAAATTAGTTTATATTCATTTCTTGTTGCTTGTTTCTTGTAGTTGCTAAATTTAGCCCGAATTTGGTTTGTTAAGTTTCTCGTGCATGATGATCTATGCCAATTTAAGCTGAGTTGGGTCGAGTTGAGTGTTTTAGTAGTTGTAGCTGAAAGGGTTCTAAATGTAGGTGTAAATGTGTAATAGTAAGCGAATGTCCTCTGTTGATTGTCTGGAACTTAATTGTGATTTAAATCTGGGTTTTGTTGGTGCCGTCTTTGCATTTTTTTCCTCACTTGTGAGTGTATTTGTAAGATTTGAGTTGAGACTCGGGAGTGTCCTGCTCCATGGAATTTCATATTTTGGGTCCATTAGTGTTTCTTGGTTATGATAGTTAAAGACTTTGTTCTATGTCTTATGCTACATGGGATTAGGTGTTAGATTGCGTAGGTAATGGGATTAAGACTTTAATCCTCTGCCTTGGGACATTCTTACGGCATTTTGAAATCTTTTAAAGTTAACAAAATTTGAAATTTTTTTCTTCATGTTTTTTTTTTTTATCTTTTAGACACTTGTGGATATAATAGTTATAAATTGCATATCCAAGAATCTATCATTTGGGTCATAATTGAAGATTAAAGAATTCATGAGCTACAGTAGATTGTAGATTTATGTATGCATTGTTATGGTATTTGCCAATACCTCCATGCCTTAGTGTGTCAGGAATTTACTGCTTGATGCTTGTGTTGATGTTGTTAATTGGTCTTGTAAATTGCACTTTAGGCTGACATGTAAAATAAAAAAATTTAACGGGGGAAAGCCTTGTAATATGTATGCATAACATATAACTTTTTGGTGGCTTATGAGCTTGCAGATTTATTAATTTACATACATTGTAGATTTGTAATATGCATCAAAGGAACCAATTTAATTGTGTGAATTATATTGTTATTTAATACTGCAGTCAAGCTGAATGCAAATCGGATGGTGGTTGGTACACTTCGTGGGTTTGATCAATTTATGAATCTAGTGATTGACAACACTGTGGAGGTGAATGGCAATGAGAAAACTGATATAGGCATGGTGGTGAGTCTCCTAATGTTTTTTTTCTGAGTACCTTGCTCAATGCTTAAATTGCCATTCAGGTCATCTTTAGCCTCATTTTAATTGATATCAATCCACTGCAGGTGATCAGAGGAAATAGTGTTGTTACTGTTGAAGCACTTGAACCTGTAGCCAGAATGCAGTGATTCCGGTTTTTCTATTGGAAATTTGGAATTCACTTGATGTATCTCTTTCACGCTCTGTTGTTCGGATAACATCGCTGCTAGCCTGCTTGTTTGGTATGGGATATTTAATTTAATTGAGAATTGGTAGGAAGTTAGTTGGGTCTTCGTGGATTCTGCTCTATCTTTTCCTTCTCTTTACCTGATGGATTGCCCTTGTGCATTCCAAATAGGTTTAATTGAATGTAGAGATTGGTAACAGTGATACTTATTTTAAATGCTCAGGCCTAGATTGAAACTTATGCTCCATATGTTAAAGCTTGTTTCTGGTCCTTGATGCGCTATTATGTATTTACTTCCTTTTTGCACCTGGAGCTTGGCATTAGATTAATTTCTATCCATAGTTTGATAGCATCATCCTTTTCTTTTCAGAAAAAAAGAGGCTTTTCTGAGAGAGGTAACTTGGCAAGTTTACTGCCATCTAGTTCATCAGTCTAAAAAAATGTTGGGTTTTGGCAATTTTGCTTTGTATATAAACTATATGTTCTTGGTTATATTTTCACAAAAAAAGAAAAGAAAAAGGGAAAGGAACAACCCTTGGTAAGAGAAGATAGTTGATGCTACTCTTTAACAAGGTTCCCCTTTCAATTAAGGAAAGCTTTGGGTAAAAAGCTCATCTTTTGCTAACATCTTTTCCCTCAAAGGGGCAGCACCCCTTTCGTTTTTTCCTCTCCTTGGATAGTAGAATTCAATCTTACATGTAGCTTGGTACTTTCCTCTTAACAAGCATGATTCTGTAAATTCATTCCATTGGGGTTAACGATCGCTTAGAAAAAAGGCCAAAAGGGCAAAGCCTACCATCTGAGATAAGGGATGCCCGCGAAGTTGGATTTAAATTTGAAACAGTGAACCTCTATATTGCTCCGACTTTTCAATTTTCTTGAAGTATCCGTGTTCGATATCCGTGTCTGATGCATATTCAGACATGGGTATGGGGATATGATCCCACAAGGACCCTCCAAATATATGGAAAAACTTGGAAGAAATCAAACATACTTGTGTCAGACACATACCCTTGTTCGACTCTCACACTCGAGTCTGAGTAACATAAGGGAATCTTACTCCCTCAAGGTGTAAAAGGATAGATATACTATAGAGTTTAGGTATATACTATAGAGTTTAGGTCAAATTTTTGTACAAGGGGTTCTTTGAAAAGAGGAGAAAGAGAGGGTTGCCATCATCGATGGCGGATCTAGGGAAAGATGAGAGAGAGAAAGGTGTGACTTAGGCTCCATTTGGAACCTTAAGCAGCCCCAGTCCGGGGCAGTTGAAGGCTGCCACCGCACTGGGGCTGCAATTTTCCTGCACCCTTAAGGGTCTAGTGAAAATTCTTTCCTCCTACCGGAGGATAAAATTTCATTTGTACCCATATTTTTCCTTTCTTATCTTTTATTATTCCATTTGTAGTTTTGTACTCATATTTTTCCTTTCTTATCTTTATTATTGTAGTGCACAGATGAAAATATTTATGGCACTTGTAACTTTTTATTATTATTTATATTTAAATTTTTTTAAAAATTATTTAACAAATCATTTATATAATTATTACTATTTTAAAAAAAATTATGCTTATTTAATATTTATTAATTTCATAAATATCAAATAATATAATAGTTTCATTATATATACACATTTTAATCTAATGTCTTTAATAGTCATTTTTTCTTCTTACTATAATTCATCTCATCGCCACCGCTGCTTTTGAATCCAAACGCATATCTCACCGTTGATTTTAATCTCACCGTTATAGTATTTAATTTCACTGCTACAGTAATTAATCTCACTTTCACCGTTGTTTTTAATCTCACCGGAGTCGATCTCACCGTCTATCCAAATGGAGCCATAAAGGGAATGAAATGAGTTTCGGACTAAAAGGGAAGAAAAGGGGGTCGTCGTCGGCAAGGCGGAGAGAAGAAACTTTAGAGAGAGAGGGAGGTTGAGAAGAGGGGGAGTGACTCGTTAGAGAAAAAAAAAATGAGAAAG
The DNA here is from genome assembly GCA_030761205.1 of Fremontodendron californicum. Classification (NCBI taxonomy): domain Eukaryota; kingdom Viridiplantae; phylum Streptophyta; class Magnoliopsida; order Malvales; family Malvaceae; genus Fremontodendron; species Fremontodendron californicum. The sequence goes on from JAULJL010000005.1 coordinate 35,008,835, forward strand.
AAGAAGACAATTTGAGTTGGTCCTACATGTCAAAAGTTTCGTACTGTTTATCTTTTGTATTTGAGTGTGCTTTATATATCTTATTAGACTCTTCACTTTATAAGCTAGTTTTTGAGTTTCTTTAACTTGATATCAGAGCTAAATATATTACTCGTTTTGTTGGGCTGCCTGCTTTACGCCGATTTTCTCAGGTATCTGTTGAGAGGAGGTGTCAAAAGTATTACATGGCCTATTTTTTGTACTTGAGTCTAGTTTATATATCTTATTAGACTTTTCACTTTACAAACTAGTTTTTGAGGTCGAGGTCGAGTTTGAGTTTTTTTTAAACTATTTTGTTAGGCATCTAATTTAAAATCAATTGGTAATAAGTGGAGATATCCAATTGGAATATAAAATCACATGTAATTTAAGATTTAACTGATGTGGGATAACACCATTTTAATAGGTTCCATCACGTGTAGGTGAAGATAAAAGAACTTATCACGTATCAAACTCAGAAAGGCGCAAACTTAGAAAGGCGAAGATGAAAGACCAATTGATAATAGTTGAAAAGTTCTAAGATCATAAATAATTTAAAATTTAATCGATATAAAATAAAATCATTTTAACACTTAAAGAGTTGACAACGGGCAGCTTAGCTTAAAGTTTGTTTTGCATGCACCTCAACAACTAGTAGTCGTAGACAACAGCTCCTTCCCACTTTCACTTTTCTTTTTCCTTTATTCTTTAGACTCTTCCTGGAGTCCTTGAAAGGGCAGAAAGGACCCATTGCTGAGTCCAACTGCCTTTTGAAAGGGGACTGTTTTGAAGTATTAAGTATCGTTTGCTTCATCACAATGAAAATCAATGATTTGGATCTAATAACATTTCTCTGCTTTGAAGGGTAGACAGTTATAAAAGGTTTATGTATGATCTGATCCACAGCTCACCCAACAGGCAACAGCTCCTAAATAGAATCCATCTTCTTGTATTTTTTTTTTTTTGGTATTACCAATTGTTATGTGGAAAGTGGCACATGTTTGGTGGCAAATTTTTAGATCAAGGATATAATGGCAGCTTAATTTACTTTGGCAACACTTTTCCTTGTTTTGTTTGTCAGTTTTCTGATTTTCATATTCTTTAATGAGAACTTCGTTCATATGCATGATGAAAAGAAATTTCCATCACGTGAAGTTTCGTTTTGTCATTAAACCCATAACCACACTTACAAATGAAACATAATGCAGATAAAGCAAAGAGTTTACAATCTTATAATGCCATTAGTTATTGGATGCATTCATAAGTTATTTGGTAAGACCATGGTCCATGGAGATGATAATTAATCAAATTGATTGTTGTTTAGTCCAGTGAATTTCTTTGTATTTTACTATATGTTTTTCAATTTAAATAAACGTATGTGGAGATTGGAAATACTCTGTGGACTATTCTGCAACATTGCCTTAAAATGTTAAAAAAGGTATTTTATTACGTTATGAAGTTGTAATTACTCCAAAAAATGCTTTCACCCAGAGAAGAAAACAGGGTGGTAACTGGTAACCACCCCTTTAAGTTAATTAAGCATAAATTAATTAACCATCATTATCAGCAAATGTTAGCAAACTTGAAGCTTTTTTTAAAAGCTCACTAAACCTTGCTGTCGATCCTCTTTTGGTGAACTTGGCAGGTTGCAACTTTGCAAATGAGCAAAGCTTCTGGCAATGATTAATCATTGAAGTTGGACAAAATTTTCCTCCTCTGAACGGTAAACCAGAAAAGGCCAATGAGGGGACAGTTAACAATTTTGTTGAGTTTTGAGCTGGGGTACCTCAAACCACCTCAAGGGAAGGACCACTTACTTAGGCTGTAGTTAAAAATATATTTTAATTTTTATATTATATAAATAAATAATTTAATTTTTATATATTTGAAATTGATATAAAAAATAAAATTGATAATGATATTGATGAAAAATCATTTAAATGTTAACGTGGACATGTGAAATTGACAGAAAAAATGAATAAAAAAAATGATGACGTGTCATTTTTTTTTACTTCGATGAAATTTAAAAAATTGATAGAATCTTGAAAAAAATAATGACATGTTTTTACGGGTACAAGAGAAATTTGAGGTAAAAAATCTATATTTTTTAAAATTTAATCCAAGCAAAAAAATTTAATACGTCATTAATTTTTTTTCAAATCATCTATTTTGTCAATTTCACATGTTCATATTATTATTTAGACAGTTTTTTATTAACATCATTATCAATTTTATTTTTTTACATCAATTTTAAATATATAAAAATTAAATTACTCACTTATATAATAAAAAAATAAAATATATTTTTGAGTCTAATACAAGAATTATTTACATACTTTAAGCGATGGACGACATTTGCTAGGAAGCTGGTGGGACTCAGAGTCTCAGATGCTGCCTGACATGACATGATTGAGTTAAACTAAGACTAGGACTAGGGGCAGTGGGTCTTTCACCTGTCAGAACCAGTTGGATTTATGTAAGACAACCTTTCTTTATGTTGGGATTATCTGTCATCTTTCCTTAGAAAATTACCAATTCCTTTTTTTTATTCAAATTCCCAAATCTTCTAATTAAAATGTCCATTGAATTTGTTTGCATTATATAATAATTCAAAACAGAAGCCTGTTTATATTCTCAATAGATTGACTGGGATAAATTTTGAAATCATATTCTGAACTTAAAATGATATTTTAAATGAGATTTTAAAGAAAACTAGGTAATTGATTGAAGGGTTCAAAACTGAAGTCTGCATATCATTAATTCATTATCATATAATCTCTTTTATCCCAACATAACCATGTTTCAAGCTGCTAAAAGAATTCCTTCATTAAATGCTTAGATGACAACATTTCATTGGCTCTGGAACAGACACAATAATTCACTGTACAGAAGCAGCTTCCATTTGCTAATGGAATATTGTTGGGGCCTTGGGGCAAACAAAGCTGGTTCCCTTTCTCTCTCTATGTCTTTCTTCTCCAAACCTCTTCATCTCCTCCACCCACCACCGCTTCTCTCTCTTCCCCTAAATTTTCAATCTTTTTATTTTTATCTTTGCTTCTTCAATCCTCAAGCCATAGCCAGCCAAGAAAATTAAAAAAAACCCAAAAAAGTGATTGATAGTTGCTTCCTACCATCCAAAATCTTTCCTTCAATCCAACTCTACATAGGCACCAAATTTTACATCCCATTATTCCATAAAAAAAGTTTTTTATTGGCTCTAAATTCTTTTCCCCAATAAAGAAAAAACACAATGACTGAAGTAATCCAATCATCCCCATCTCACTTCTCTTCACCTTCAAGTTCCACCTCAACTCCACATGCCCTTATTAACTCTAGTGTAAGCACTCTGGGAAGTATAATAGCCCAAGAAAGTGACCAAGAAGAAGAGAGTTGGCAAGAGGAAGAGAGGAAAGAAAGGGACAGGGAAGGGGATCAGCTGTCTTTATTAACACTTTTGGTGGCTGCTTTTAGGAAGTCTTTGATTGGGTGTAGCATTTCTGAAAGTAAAAAGCTTTGTTCAATGGAAATTGGGTTGCCTACCGATGTTAGACATGTTGCTCATGTGACTTTTGATAGGTTCCATGGATTTCTTGGTTTGCCGGTTGAATTCGAGCCTGAGGTCCTCAGGAGAGCCCCAAGTGCCAGGTGAGTTTATCAATGAAGATTCTCTTATTTCTTCTTGAAACTTATCATTGAAATTGTCATCTGGGTTTGTCACGATTTGAGTCTTTCTTGATTATCTTGTTATTGATTATCAATAAAAGGGTAGTCTTTAAAGAAATCTTTTCCGGGGTCTGGTTATATTGGTGAATGTAGATATTTTCTTGAAATTCTTTTCTGAATTTCAGTTTGGTCAATAAGTTTTTTCCCCCTCGCTTGAATTCTTTGTTTCACATTCATATAGTTCAGCCTGCTTAACTTTTATGTTATTCTTTCCACGAAAGGAATACTAGAAAAAGGTTTAGTATTTTTCCTTTTCTTACCTAAATACGAAGAAACTATTGTTGTAGAAATCCATCCATTTTAGGAGCTTGATTCTTATATAGAATTCCATAGTAATGAAGGCGACCTTTGGGTTTTCCTAAGAAATTTCTTAATGAACTTAGACAGTTTGTTTTAGTTTGTCGATGCAAATCTCTTCCACAAAAGTTCAAGTCTTTCTCGGCATTGTATGCCTTTTTGCCATGCTGGGCAGTTTCTGTTTGAAGCACTTAGGAATTGGGTGGTGGGTACCCTTTTTTTAATTTTGTTTATGATGAGTAAACCTTACTGAAATTATATCTATTTTATGCTTGTTTCATTTTGAAGATCAGGCACAATTTTATAGTTGATACCATGGATATAGTGAATGTATGGAGATAGAAATGATGATACCTTGCTTTGTGATCACAGATGTCAAATTCTTTATCAGCATTCCATCCAACATTATTTGTGCTAATTTTATTTCATTCACTATGTGCAGTGCAAATGTATTTGGAGTTTCGACAGAATCTATGCAGCTTTCATTTGACTCTAGAGGGAATAGTGTGCCAACAATACTACTGCTGATGCAAAGGCATTTGTATGCCCAAGGTGGCCTCCAGGTATGTGACTATCTATCTTTTCTCTACTATTGCTTGAAGTATCCAATTTTAATTACTAAATTTTCTTCTTCTTTTCTTTTTTTAATTTCTTTAGGCAGAAGGAATTTTCAGAATTAATGCAGAGAACAGTCAGGAGGAGTATGTCAGGGAACAACTAAATAGGGGAGTTATACCAGATGGGATAGATGTTCATTGCTTGGCAGGACTTATAAAGGTATTCTTTTTGCTTTTTAAAAGCTGCTGGTCTTATTTGGGTATTATGAGCGTTTTCTCATAAATATATTGGGCTATGTTGTTCCGACTTTTCATTTTTCTTGAAGTACATGTGTCCGACGCATATCCGGACATGGGTATGGGGATATGACCCTCCAAATACATGGAAAAACTTGGAAAAATTGAACATACCCGTATCCGACACTCACACCCGAGTCCGAGTAACATGGATATTGGGTACATAGACATCTCTACTTGTTGTATTTTATCAGGCTTATTTTTATTATAAGTGATTAAATAATTGAGAATGAATCGAACTATCAAAAGGACTGGTTTATGGGCCGAGAATGGAGAATACTGTCAAGATACCTGCAAATAATGTTGAGAACTTCCCCTGTTGAACTGATATATTTTGCATTTGGTTGATGTGTTTATAATTCTGCAGGCTTGGTTTAGAGAACTTCCTAGTGGTGTCTTGGACTCTCTTCCTCCAGAGCAGGTAATACATTTCCAGTCAGAAGAAAAGTGTGCTCGGCTTGTAAGGCTCCTTCCTCCAACAGAGTCTGCTCTACTTGATTGGGCAATAAATTTAATGGCTGATGTTGTGCAACTCGAACATCTGAACAAGATGAATGCACGCAATGTTGCCATGGTGTTTGCTCCAAACATGACTCAAGTGAGGAAATACTTTTCAGTAGTTTTAAATACACATGTCAAACTTCATGCACAATTATTGGTTACTGATATTTGAGCCAATTTGACATAGCTGATAAAGCTTTGTTGAATTGTTCTACAACTATTTTAAGCATATCATTTGATACTAGTTGTCACATGGATGCATCCCCTATACACTTGCGCACTCACAAACTCGCAGCATTTTATATTTTCAAAACATGGGGAAAATCTTAATTTATTAAAAAAGCACATTCATTAACTATTCCAACATATGATCTAACTTCAAGACACAGTTTATTCCACTTTCAAAAAGTCCCTTCTAAGGCACCTTGAAGCACACAAAGGTCTTCCTTCTTACAAACATGACAATATATTTTTCTGATAATAATTCTTTTCCATCAAAGTTTTAGTTGAATGATACTATTTAGTGTTGTGTGTGGCAATAGCCGATATCATCTAGGTTTGGTCTTGCAGTCTGACCCATTCATGGTTTAATGAGCTCCAATACTGCTGCTTATTGCAGATGTCAGATCCTTTAACTGCGTTGATGTATGCGGTCCAGGTGATAAATTTTCTTAAGACACTTGTTATCAGAAAACTTAAAGAAAGAGAAGATTCTATGGTAGACTCTACTTCTGTTTCTCCGTTAGAGCCGTCTGATAAGAATGGACAGCAAAGCTCTTCACAACTACACAAAGATGTCAATAAGGCGGTTAAAAACGAAAGTGAAGGAGAGAAAGTTTTTGTTGCTCAAGAACCTGGCATAGATAGCCCCACTCACTCTGCTGAAGAGAATTTGACAACTGAAAGTAGCTCTCTAAGTTTCCTAACTTCAATCGAGAATATTTGTGCTGGAATTCTATCTCTAGTTGATAACTGTCTTTGCACTGTGGTTTCTCAATTGAACTCTTTAGCAGATGGACTCCAAGAAGGTGGCCTCCGAAGTACATTTGGAAAGAGCAGAACTGGTCAATCAAGCAGTTCAAGTCTAAAGAAGGGGTCGATGAAGGCAAATGAACGGTCAATGGGCGGTGGAGCAGGAGGATCTGTAGAGAAGAGCAAGGGATCGAGGGTTGTCGGCCGCATAAATTCAAGAGCAGAGCTTTTTGAAGCATGGAGGTGAAAGGCCTTGAATGCTAGGTTGTAGTCAGATGTGGGTCGGGATGGGAGGGAAATGCCAACTGATAAAAGTTGGTATGTTGTGTTTCGGTTTCTCTTTCATTTGGAAATATTGTGTGAGTTCATCTGTGTCTTGTATGTGATTTTGGGTGGAAATTCTTTAACCTTTTATTGCTTCATACTGACATTTCCTCGGCTCATTCTAACATGTTCTGTTGTTCATGGTACCTTAATTCTTACAGCTCAAAGTTTCTTGTGTTGCTGACCTGAACATAACTTTTCTTCTGCCTGTCTTATTGTAGTTTTACCCTTAATGATTTTGGAAAAGAAAAAAAAAAAAAAAAGGAAAAGAAGAAAAAGATCCTGCAATTAGAAAACAATGAATAATTATGCATGACAAGGCTTAAATGCTTGAGAAAGAAGGCGAAAATAGGTGGTTTTGAAACCTATAGGAAAATCAATTAAGAATAAAAAAATCATTATCATAATTTGAAGATACTTAAAAATAAATTATAATGTTTTATTTTTGCACAATAATAAGTTGGGCCTATCCCATGAGAGGAAGAGCGAAGCTATTCCAGCCCACCTGAGCTTCATTAACATTAACGGTAACAAAAACCAAAAAAGCCGGTTGTCCTAAACTTGAGAGTTGAGACCGAGAGTATTTCAAAGATTTAATTGTCAAAGTTGTTAATTCTTGATTACAAAATTCTCATTTCATGGTTTCCCTTTTGTTGTTTTGAAGAAATTCGTTTTTATTACCTTGCGAAGCGAACTTGAATACGATGCTTTCACAGAAATTCTTTTGCTGCTTTGCCTCCTCTGGTTCCCCTGCAACTTCTTCTCCAATGTAATGATTTCGTTCCTTGTTTTTGCCAATTTGTTGGTTTTCACTTAGAATTTATGTTATATATGTACTCAACTAATATGGGTTCCTTGCAAATTTGCTTTTTTTTTTTTGGTGGTGTTCCATGGGTTCTATTTGGTGTTCCAAGCTCTAACATTTGTGCTAAAACGGCGAGGAATTGATGCCATTTTGGAGTTTGAGAAAGAAGATGAATGGAGGTATTGCTGTTGACAGTAAAAAAATTATGTTTCGCCGCGATAAAAAAATTAATTTTTGCGGTTAAAATAATAATTTGATAATTCAAATAAAAAAATTAAAAAATTAAAAAATAAAATTTTTGAATTTTAAAAATTATTTTTTAAATAAAATAATTTTATTATTCTCGCATAAATTTCAATTCCTCATTACACTTTTTCATAACATTTAAAAAAATTTAAATCATAATTTTTCACAAAAATTTTTAAACACAAATAAAACTTTTGTACTTTAAAAACTATTTTTTAAATAAAATAATTTTATTATTCTCGCATTTTTATATTTTTATTATTTTAAATATTTTTTTTGAAATTTTATTTTCTCATTACACTTTTTCATAACATTTAAAAAATTCTAAACCATAAATTTTCACCAAAATTTTTAAACACATTTCTCTCAACTCAAAAATTTTCTAAACCAAACAATTCTAAACTATTCCGAAGGCGTTAAACTTTTGGCTGGGAGAAAGGGGCAAGAGAAGGAAGAGTAGTAGTAAAACGCTGCGTTGAGAGGTGTGGACACGTAATGCTGTGATTGGAGGAAAAACTGACGTAAAATAAAAAGGTGGACCGCGTAGCAGGGAATCCAACAAGAAGATAACGGATCATATCTAAATCGTCCATGTCGACGGATAAATAAAAAATCCAAAGAAAGAGGGAGAGAAAGAAAAGAAAGAAGCAAAAAAAAAAAAAAAGTTAAAAGGGCAATGGAAGCAATGCAATTTTCGACCATTACTTCCCGCCATTTCTCGGCGACTTCGGGTCCCTTTTCGACCAACCGAAGCTTCTACAACGGTCCGAGAAACCCAACAAAACTTGGCAGTTCATGGAATTCTGGTTCCAGCAATTTCGCTTCCCTTTCTTGCAGGAATTTGTTCACTGTAAGTAAAGAAAATTAATGTATTCTTTTCCATTTTACTTACCCTTTTGTATTTGGTTGTCGAAAAATGCTTTAAAGAAGCTAAAGAAATAAGTTGTCTTTTGCTCTTTGAATTGCTAAAGTTTTGATTTTTTTAAATTAATTTGTGTTGAGTATTTTTGAGTCAAGTCCCAATCCCACATAGCTTGCTTATATCAAGCCAAGGGGGCCTTCACCTTATAAGTAGAGAGCTTAGGCTTTGGTTGAACTCACCCACCACCCTTGTGAGAGATAGTCTATACTTTTGTATTAGGATTATCCGGTGGTGAGTCATAGTGTTTTGTTTTGAGGGTTTGTAGTTTTATCCGTGCAAAAGCTACTTGTATGAGGGTTTGTAGTTTTATCCGTGCAAAAGCTACTTGTATGAGGGTTTGTAGTTTTATCCGTGCAAAAGCTACTTGTAAGAGGGTTTGTAGTTTTATCCGTGCAAAAGCTACTTGTATGAGGGTTCTACTTGTTGTAGTGATGTTATCCTTATGGGATCGTGGATGTAGGCCAAGAAGGGTCGAACCACGTAAAAAATATTGTGTCTTTTTCTTTTCTTATTCGAATGCTTGTTGTGGGTGAATGCTTGCTTTTGGGTAACCAGGTTTTATTTTTCCCAACAACTGGTATCAGAGCTTATGGTTCGAGGGAGGAGTTGCCTAAAAGCTTTTGGTTCAAGCAAGAATACTGCCAGCTGCCAAGAGTTTTTTTTTTGGTTCGAGTTCGAGTAAGGAGAGAAGCTTTGTTCGAGGAAGAAGAGTTGCCGAGTTCTTGCCAAGTGTTATTGGGACTTTGACTCAAGGGAGGATATGTTGAGTATTTTTGAGTCAAGTCCCAATCCCACATAGCTTGCTTATATCAAGCCAAGGGGGCCTTCACCTTATAAGTAGAGAGCTTAGGCTTTGGTTGAACTCACCCACCACCCTTGTGAGAGATAGTCTATACTTTTGTATTAGGATTATCCGGTGGTGAGTCATAGTGTTTTGTTTTGAGGGTTTGTAGTTTTATCCGTGCAAAAGCTACTTGTATGAGGGTTTGTAGTTTTATCCGTGCAAAAGCTACTTGTATGAGGGTTTGTAGTTTTATCCGTGCAAAAGCTACTTGTAAGAGGGTTTGTAGTTTTATCCGTGCAAAAGCTACTTGTATGAGGGTTCTACTTGTTGTAGTGATGTTATCCTTATGGGATCGTGGATGTAGGCCAAGAAGGGTCGAACCACGTAAAAAATATTGTGTCTTTTTCTTTTCTTATTCGAATGCTTGTTGTGGGTGAATGCTTGCTTTTGGGTAACCAGGTTTTATTTTTCCCAACAATTTGATGGCAGAGAGAGATATGGGGGTCGGTAAATTCCAAGACGGCTACTTTTAGGAGAGAAATGCGAGGGGTTGTAAGAGCTGAAATGTTTGGTCAGCTGACGAGTGGTCTCGAAGCTGCTTGGACCAAGCTTAAAGGAGAAGGTTTGTTCTCTTTCTTTTTTTTTGGGGGGGGGGGGGTATTTTAGTTGTTATTTTTGCTCCTTACCCTTTGTTTTTGAAAGTAAAAGCAGAAAAAAAAAAAACTTTATACAAGTTAAACATTGAATCTTTATGAATAACAAAACGTGGGTGTTGAACTTGTTGTGTTTAAGAGGTTTTGACAAAGGAGAACATTGTGGAGCCAATGCGTGATATTAGGAGAGCGCTTTTGGAAGCAGATGTAAGTGACATTGGAAATTCTTGGGATTTTTCAATTTTTAGCTGTTAATAACATATTAATAACACGGTTGGTGTCTGTTGACAGGTGAGTCTTCCTGTTGTTAGAAGGTTTGTCCAAGCTGTAAGTGACCAGGCTGTTGGAGTTGGCGTTATTCGAGGAGTAAAGCCGGATCAACAATTGGTTAAAGTATGAATTTCTATCAACAAAATGCACTTTGCTAAGGAAGCCTCTAAGAAAGCTTTGTATGGATTTGTTTAACATGTCTGGTTGACATACTTAGTAGCAGGATCTTGCATCCACTCTTATTGCCTTTAGTTGCTTCTTATTGTCTCCTTATTTCCTCATTCATGCTTCTCTGATGTTTGATTTATGTATATCGCTTATGTTTTTCTTTTGATTGCAGATTGTACATGATGAGCTGGTGAAATTGATGGGAGGAGAGGTTTCTGAACTGGTCTTTTCAAAATCTGGCCCCACTGTTATATTATTGGCTGGTCTGCAAGGGGTTGGGAAGACAACTGTTTGTGCGAAGTTAGCTAATTATCTTAAGAAACAGGTGCCGTTTGTACTGTTGCATATAGACGAGTATAGCTTTTTCCTTAAGCCTCAAATGACCTTGGAGCATAATGTTGATTACAGGGTAAGAGTTGCATGCTTATTGCAGGAGATGTATACAGACCTGCTGCTATCGACCAACTTGTTATTTTGGGTGAACAGGTATAGGATTTTCATTGCCAATAAAATTCTCTTGTTCCTTACTTTAGTTCTATATGATTTCAGTTATTCACTTTTCTTTCAAATTCGGTTCTATTGGATTTCAAAGAAGATTTTCTGACTGTTAAGTCAAATATATGTCTGGTGTTATCTCTAGAGTGGCACTTTTACCTGCTAGAGGTGCTCACCTTGTGAGGTGAAAGCATGCATTTTACATTCTCTTACTGCCAAGATGGAGGAGTGCAGACTGAAATTTCTTGTTGTCTTGATGTGAGTCGTCTGTCCTAGTTGTGGTATAATGAACAAGATATTTGACTGATGGTAATTGATGCTGGAGCAACAGTGTGCCACAGACTTGGAGATGTCATTGGTTTGCTCACATTACCGATTATTATTCACTAAGACTGAACAAATGAAACAAAAATAGCTATCATAGAAGCTTTCTAGCAAAAAGTATCTTGTTAAAACATTTTGAATTATTTTCAATTTAAATGGAAATAATTTTAGTTTCAGGCCAGTTAAAATTACCAGATTGATGTGTGATGAGATAGTGCAAGTAAATCAATGAAAACTTTATCCATCCAGTTTTTGTATTTTCTCTTGTTGCTTTTGACTTGTGACCATAGTTCCAATTTTGTTTATGAATTGAGAATTTTTTTGATTGGTTTTGACAATTATATATACCCATCATTAGATTGTTTCTCTTTTGACTTCTCCCAAAAGTTATTATTTCTCATACTCTATTATAGCTTGTGACAGGTAGGTGTTCCTGTTTATACAGCAGGGACTGAGGTTAAACCATCCGAAATAGCAAAGCAAGGTTTAGAAGAGGCCAAAAAGAAGAAGATAGATGTAGTGATAATGGATACTGCAGGAAGGCTCCAGGTAATATTATAAGCATCTGTCATGAAATTTTTAATGATTCTTAAATGTCCTCAGGTTAATCTTCCATGCAAATTCTTTTCTTGTAATCAACAGATAGATAAAGGAATGATGGATGAGTTGAAACAAGTGAAGAAAGTACTGAATCCCACAGAAGTTTTGCTTGTTGTGGATGCAATGACCGGCCAAGAAGCTGCTGGTACTTGGACTTCCAACTTTCTCTTTAAAATATGCCACTGCCTTTTTTTTTTTTTTTCATTTATTCATTAATAGGTATTATTAGTATTTTATTCTAAGAATCTCATAAATCTTGTTTTTCCTGTTATATAATATATATAGAGTACTGGATAAACTTTCTTCCTGAGCAATACATTATGTACATTTCACTTCAGTACTTTATTTATAGAGCATGTATCTCATTCAAGCAGACCTGCAGCCATTGATTGGCTAAATGTTCTACTTAGAATGCCAGGCAGCTGGCAACAATTCATGCATAAATGATCTTGGAGTTTTATAGTTGAAGTTTACTCGTGGGGACCCATTTGATTGATTATACATATCTATGTATCTATTTACCTGCTTAATTTAGCTATTCTCAAGACAATGACTGTGATAAGTCCATGATAGTCTTCTCTTCATGTTCTTTTTTGAATTCACAGCCTTGGTCACAACATTCAATGTTGAGATAGGGATTACTGGTGCCATTTTGACAAAGCTAGATGGGGATTCTAGAGGTGGTGCAGCTTTGAGTGTTAAAGAGGTTTCCCTACCATTTTCTTTGATTTTCTTCACTTAGAGTTGATGTGATAGAATCTCTTCCTTGGGGAAGACATTTCATATTAAAGCACCTGGAAATTGTGACAGTAGTTATTATACATTTCATGGCAAGTTTGGTCATTGCTGTCTATTCTATATTACTGAACACTACAGGTGTCTGGGAAGCCAATCAAGCTTGTAGGACGTGGAGAGCGCATGGAGGACCTTGAACCTTTCTATCCAGATCGCATGGCTGGACGCATCTTGGGAATGGGAGACGTTCTCTCATTTGTTGAGAAGGCGCAAGAAGTTGTAAGTTTTTAGTGAATTTCATTCCATATCCTTTGAGAGTAAACACATCAAGATAAGTTTTTAACAAAAATGGCTGTATAGATGCGCCAAGAAGATGCTGAAGAGTTGCAAAAGAAGATAATGAGTGCAAAGTTCGACTTCAATGATTTCCTAAAGCAGACCCGTGCTGTTGCACGGATGGGTTCCATGACTCGTGTTATTGGAATGATCCCTGGCATGGGGAAGGTATGAAAGTTGGGTTTCCTATTCTTTGGTGTTATTATGTTTGAAAGTTTATGCAACCTTCTTGGTCCGTTGAAATTACTGTTACTGCTAGAATAACAGTCTTGTGTTTGTCCATCAATTATTATCTTTTTCTTAAAAAAAAAAAAAAATGAAAGTTTATGGAGTATGGACTGTGAGAAGAATCTGATTTGATGTCCTATTTGTTCGCAAACAGGTTACCCCAGCCCAAGTTCGAGAAGCAGAGAAGAATTTAAAATTAATGGAGGCAACGATTGAAGCCATGACACCAGGTCTCTTATTTTAACTAATTTTACTGTTGCAATTTTGAAGGATAAAACTTGATAAAGCATTTTTTTTCTTGTTTTAAATTTATTTGATTAAGCTTGACCTAGCTGCTTTAACTATCAAGTGGTATTGCTCCTGTACACATGGGCCCCTTTTTTCCAAAAGAAAAAGAAAACAAAAAGATGAAGCCACATTGCTCTAAACTTGTGTTTTACCAGTACATACTCTGTTACATCTTGGTTTCTGAGGCTAATAGGAGCTATGTTACTCGGACTCGGGTGTGAGTGTCAGATACGGGTATATGTCCGACACGGGTATGTTTAATTTTTTTTCAAGATTTTCATGTATTTGGAGGGTCCTTGGAGGATCATATCCTCATATACCCATGTCCAGATATGCGTCGGACAGGAGTGTCGGACACGGGTACTTCAAGAAAAATGAAGAGTCGGAGCAACATAGGATAGGAGAGTATAGACGATGAAGAGCAGAGTATCCTGAAAAGATATAAAATTATACTTTTTTTCATTACCCTCTCTCTCTCTCTCATTTGAAATTACCAACGTTATTTGGACCATGTCTGTCTATGGTTATATTGCTGGGTTCAGCTATGTACAATCACATCATGCACTCTGCCCTTCCACGGATGTTTCCTTTTGGTGTTGGACTAGCCAGATTATGCAACTAGGTACTTCTTGCTTTTGCCAAATAGCCCAAATCAGTGTAGCATGCTATACATTTTTCCTTAATGAGGTTGTTTCTGCAACTTATTGTTGCTGTATGCATATTTAGGAACCAGCATTGATGATTAACTATGGTTGTGAGAAAACAGTATATAAATTTTGATGAATATGTCTGTGCTTACTTCGAAATACAGTCTCTTGATTTGCTTCTTTCTCTTTTTTCTTTTCCTGTCAAAATTGGTTTCTGTTAAGCTTTTCTTATTTTCTAGTTTATTTGCAGAGGAAAGGGAGAAGCCGGAGTTATTGGCCGAGTCTCCTGAAAGGAGGAAAAGAGTTGCTAAAGATTCTGGTAAAACAGAGCAGCAGGTATGAATTGCTGCTACTAGTAGGTTTTTAAAATTTTGACAACTTCTGAATGAGAGATATTTTCTGGCATCAAATAATAGGTGAGTCAACTTGTTGCTCAACTCTTCCAAATGCGTGTTCGCATGAAGAATTTGATGGGTATCATGGAGGGTGGATCTATTCCAACATTGAGCAATCTCGAGGATGCAATGAAAGCCGAACAAAAGGTACCTTGTCTGAAACTCTGCATATGCACACTTATTCAGAAAGTGTCATATAACTATAAAACTCGTTTATGATTGATGGAATTCTAACAGGACTATTAATGCCAATTCAATGATTCTTGGGCAAGCTATATTCTGTAATAATTGATGTTTGCATTTTTCTCCCATGTATTAGGCTCCTCCTGGTACTGCTAGAAGAAAGAGGAGATCGGAGTCGAGAAAGCAGTTTGCAGACTCGGCATCAACAAGGCCAAGTCCTCGTGGTTTTGGTGCAAAGAACTAGGAGGAACTCAAGTTTGAGGACCGCAGGACTCTTCATTTATCTGCTTGCAGTGAAAGCAGAGTTTCTGGGGTTTGCGGTCGGAAACTCGTAGCATTCTCATCATACAACATTATAGAGATGATCATCCTGCGAAATTCAATGTAACAAGAGATGATATACTTTCAAATGTGATTCATATCGAACAAAAGCATTTTTTTTCGTGGGAAATCAAATTATGTTATCATGGTATCTTTCCTGATTGAGATTAAAAGAGTTTCTACAATTCTATGGTAGTTTGAGGCCAACAAGTATAGAGGAAAATTGTCTATCTGACATTTACCCTTTTTTATTCTTCATGTTTTAGATATGTTAAGATTACTTATATGTGACATTTTACATGGTGAAGTGAACTTAAGAAGATATTAGTATTAACAACTTAAGAAATAAAGAACAACACATTGTCCAGTGAAAGGAAATTAATAAAACAAAAAATACTTTTAATTTTTTACAATTGAAGTTATGAAACAACTTTAAAAATTGAATGCAATTTCCTATGAGTAGATTGACTGAGATTGAATATTTCTATTTTTTCTGCTAATATATATATATATATATATATATATATATACTAGTTTATTTTACACGTGATTATACGTGAGATATATAATATATTAATATTATTATTTAAAATAATATTTTTTATTAAAATAATAAATAATAATAATTATGTCAAATAATTAGATTAATTAAATTTATTTAATTTTAATAAATGATTATTTTTATCTAGATAGTTTTATGTTAAACCAATAAAAAAAAAGCTTTAATGGGGTTTTGAAAATTTTATTTCTTTCCTTTAAAAAAAAAAAAAAATTTATTTGTAAAACATAAGATTATTATTCTATCTCCCATTCTTATCATCCTATATTTCTCTTATATAATATCTTTTGTTTTGTGTTCTTTTTTTTTTCTTTTTAAAAAGTGACATTTTAAACATTCATAATTAAATGATTAAAATTTTATCTATCAAAGTTTTAAATATTTCATAAGTATATTTATATCATATAATTTATTTATTTTTTTAAATTACCAACATAATATACCAAGAGAAAAATTGTTTCATCATATGACAAGAAGTTACTTGAAATACAATTCAAGAGCCACGGTCGAGTGTAGGTATAATGTTCATTAACTACTTACTATTATGCGAAATTCCAAATATACTGTTAATAATTTATTATTATATTATCTATCATTAATTTAATGCTAAGTTAACATAATTTTAAAACTTAAATATATATAATTATACTTAAGTGTGGTAAAGATGATGATATTTGTAGAATTATTAAATTTTCTTTTATCTTTTATTAATAGCTTATGTAAATTTTTACAACTATCATTATGAAATTTACTAATATGTTATTAATCATTTACAAACTATATACAATTTTCACTAACAATTTTATTTTAAAAAGGTTTTCAATTTAGAAGCATACAACATAATGACTTAATTGTAGTCTAAAATAACAACAACAAAAAATCCATTAATTTTCACTTTATCTAAGTAAGCTCTTGCATTTTATAGTACCCAAATAAGTCCTTAACTTTTAATTTGTATTCAAATAAGCCGTTAACATAAATCAAATTTTCATTTGAAATAATGACTTATTTGGGTAAAAATAAAAAAATAAGAGTTTATTTTGATACAATAAAAGTATAGGAGTTTATTTAAAAAAAAAAATTAAATAGTTCATAAGTTTTTTATTACTATGTTATTAACCATTTGCTACCATGTTATTCGTAATTTACTACTACTATGTTATTAATCAATTATTATACTATTCATAATTTACTTCTATGTTATCCATCATTTATTACTATATTTTTAATCAGTTACTGGTATGTTAATTAAAACTTAAAAGTATAATTACTATTTGATTTATGAAATTACTAATTATTCGAAATTGTTTAATAATAATATTATTTTAATAATGTTTTAAATTTAGAAGCATGCAACTTTATGACTTTATTATGATCTAACTTATTAAGTTTACATAATTTTAAAACTTAATAGTATAATTAATATTTGATGTTATAAAGATATTGATATTTTGTAAAAATATAAATATTCTTTCATTAATAGCTTATGTAAATTTTTGTAATTTTAATTATGAAATTTACTACTACCTTATTCATCATTTACTAATATTTTTAATCATTTACTAACTACCATGTTATTTATCATAATAGTAATATGGTATTAATAATTTAGTACTATATTATTCATCATCTACTAATATGTAAATCGATCAATTACTTATTATCGGTTTATATTATTCATTATTTACTTATTATATGAAAGTTTTTACTAATAATTTTTTTAATAAGATTTTCAATTTAGAAACATTCCATTTGATGACTAAATTGTTCGTTAACCTGCTAAATTGACATAGGTTTAAATTTTAAAAGTATAATTATTGTTTATGAGTTATTATAAAGATTATGATATTTGTAAAAGTATCAACATTCTTTTATCATTTAATAGTTTATGTAAATTTTTACAATTATAATCATGAATTTACTATTATGTTAATCATCATTTACTATTATCTTATTCATCTTTTATTAACTATTCAAAAAATTTCACTAAAAATTTTATTTTCATAAGGTCTTCAATCTGGAAGCATACAATATGATGACTTTAATTTTGGTTAACCTGCTATGTTGACATAATTTCAAAATTTAAATGTATAATTATAGATATTATAAAGATGATGATAATTGTAAAAGTACAAAAATTCCTTCATCTTTATTAATAGCTTGTGTCAAATTTTACAATTATAATTATGTCAATTACTCTTATGTTATCCATAATTTTTACTATTATGTTATCTATCAATTACTAACTATTCAAAAAAATTTACTAACAATTTTATTTTAATAAGGTTTTCAATCAAGAAGTATGCAACTTAATGACTTAATTGTGAACTAACTTACTAAGCTGATATAATTTTAAAACTTAAAAGTATAATTAAGTTTGACATTATAAAAGTAATATCTATAAAAGTATAAAACTTCTTTTATCCTTTATTAATAATTTATGTAAATTTTTGCAATTATAACTATAGAATTTACTATTATATTATCTATCATTTACTATATGTTATCCTTAATTTCCTATTATGTTATAAATCATTTACTATTATTTATCTATCATTTACTGATATGTTATTAATCGCTTACTATAATGTTATTCATGATTTACTATTATGTTATCAATTATTTACTAATATGTTATTCATCATTTACTAAATATTTGAATTTTTTTATTAATAGTCTTATTTTAATAAGGTTTTCAATATAAAAGCATTGAACTTGATATTAAATTGTGAGTTAATATGCTAAGTTAACATGACTTCAAAACTTATAAATTATAATTATAACTATTGTTATGTGTTATAAAGATGATAATATTTATAAAAATGTAAAAAAAAACATTTTATCCTTTATTAAAATCTTATATAGATTATGGAATTTACTACAATATGTTATTAATCATTTAATAATTATCTAAAATTTGCAGTAAAAATTTTATTTTAATAAAGTTTTCAATATAAAAATATGCAATTAGTTGACTTAATTGTGAGTTAAATTTCTAAGTTGGCATAATTACAGTTTTCTTTTATAAAGATGATGATATTTATAAAAGTATAAAAATATTTTTTATTTTTTATTAATAACTTATATAATTTTTTTAAATTATAATCATAAAATTTACTACAATATTATCTCTCATTTACTTCGATTGTATCAATCATTTACTATTACTAGGTGCATACCCGTGCGATTCTACGGGCGAAATTTTTTTTTTATTTAAAAATAAATTTTATTTTATTAAGAGTTATTTTTTAAAAATAAGAAAAAAGTACAGAAAGAATGAATATGAAAAAGATAAAAATCATAAAATAAATATATGTAAAAGATCAATAAAATATAAATATAATAAAAGTTCAAAAAACCTTGATAAATAACAAACCAAGTAACTAATTCATAGAAAAAATATAAATATAATAAAATATAAATCACTTATTTTTAATATAGAAAAAATAATTAAAACACAATACGAAAAATAACCTAAATAAGACACAAATATACGAATGTGTAAAAATATACATAAAATGAATTATTAACATGTAAAAATTTATATAAATTTATAATATTTTAAAAATCTCAAAAAATAACACGAACACACAAAATTTTCTCTAAATTAAATCACAATGACAAATTATATAAAATATAAGATGAATTGAGATACAACACGAAAAAAAATTGAATTTGTTTATGACACATTTTTTTTATTTATCTTCATTATTAACGTGTAAAATTTGATATAAATTTATAATACTTTAAACACAAAAAAAATAATTTTTTTTCCTTTTTCTTTTCTTTCTTTCTTTCTCTCTCCTTTCCTTTCTTTTTCTCTCCTTTCTTTTTCTCCACCGAAAAAAAAGATGCCACGTGCATGGCCTCTCCATCCTAAAAAACTTCCTATATTTATTGTATGGATTTTGACGTGTTAATAATTTGTGTTATATAAATTTTGACATGTTCGTGTATTCGTGTCGTGTCCGTGTTTTTTTCGTATCATGTCATGTTTTAACACCTTCCCTAAACTCCCTCATCTACAAAAATTATCTTATAGATATAATATCTTAAACACAATTATAACACATAAAGAATAAAAAATACACGAACACAACATGAATACATGAATTAAAAAGTCTAAAATAACTTAAATTTTCTCACCAAATTCTCACAAACTCTTCCATTTACCTCCATCATATTTTTTTTAATATTTAATAAAATAACTTAAATTTAAAAAATAAAAATAAAAACTTAAAATTAAATAATAAAAAAATGATTAAAAAAAGAAAAAAGTCAGGGACAAACTGGAGACGTGTTTAAGCTGTTTTATATTTGTATAAATTTTGACGTGTTAATAATTTGTATTATATAGATTTTGACATGTCCGTGTTTTTTTTTTCGTGTCTTGTTTTGACACCCTTTCTAAACTTTCTCATCTACAAAATTTATCTTATGGATATAATACTTTAAACACGATTATGACACATAAAAAATTAAAAATACATAAAAACAACATGAATAAATGAATTACAAAGTCTAAAATAACTTAAATTTTCTCACCAACTATTTCATTTATATCCATAACATTTTTTATTTTTTTTTTAATATTTAATAAAATAACTTAAACACGATTATGATACATAAAAAGTTAAAGTTATACTAACACGACATGAATACACGAATTACAAAATCTAAAATAACTTAAATTTTTCAGCAAATTCTCACCAATTCTTCGATTTATCTCTATCACAATTTTTTTACTTTTTTATATTTAATAAAATAACTTAATTTTAAAAATAAAAAAAATTAAACTTAAATTTAAAATAATTAAAAAATGATTAAAAAAAAAGAAAGAAAAGAACACAATAAATAGACCAACATTTCACTTTGTCCCTCTTTTATTATTTACGAAAAAAAGCAAGAAATGAAGATGAACAATATTCTAAAAAAAAAAACTCATGCCATTAGGACATTTTGTTCAAAAAAAACCTAAAAGCAGGTGAACAGTAACCTAAGAAAAGTTAAAAAAAAACAAAACAAAAAACAGGTGAACAGAACTGGGTGACGTGGACAGGCTGGCTGGGCTTCAAAATATCATATATTTACTGTATAGATGTTATTAATCAATTACTACTATAGTACCATAATTTAGTACTATGTTATTAATTATTTAATTTTATTTTATCCATTTTTACTACAATATTATCTATCATTTACTATTATTTTATTCATTATTTACTAATTACCCTAATTTTTACTAACATTTTTATTGTAATAAGGTTTTCAATTAGAAGTATTCAACTTGATGAGTAAATTTTGAGTTACATGATAAGTTTACATACTTTTAGAATTTAAAAGAATAATTATAATTATGTGCTATAAAGATGAAGATAATTGTAGAAGTATTAAAAAAAAATTATCCTTTGTTAATAGCTTATATAAATTTTTACAATTATAATTATAAAATTTATTATTATATCATCAATCATTCAGTATTTCGTTTTTTTATCTTTTGCTACTATATTATTCATCATTTACTAATTATTTAATTTTTTTTACTAATAATTTTAGTTTAATAAGGTGTTTAATCCAAAAACATGAAACTTAATGACTTAATTGTGAGTTAACTTGTTAAGTTGACATAATGTCTAAACTTAAATGTGTAATTACAATTAATTGTTATAAAAATAATGATATTTATAAAAATATAAAAGTTATTTTTATTCTTTATTCAAATTTTATTCAAAATTTTACATTTATTAATCATTTGTACCCATGCGTAAAAACTTTGCACTTCATATTTCAAAAAAAAAAAATCAAATTCATATTTATCATGATAACTTTTGAAATTGAAGCATATTCTCTCGTTTTTGTGGAGTTCATATTTCATAGTCAAATACTTTTGAAAAGGTTCATTAGCTTGTCTAACTAAAAATATTTTTTTTACATTTATTTCTTCTTTTATATAAAAGCTAAACTAATTATTTAACGACATAAAATTATATTTCAAATTAAAAGTGCAATTTCAATTCAATTATGAATTTTTTTTTAAGGTCCTTGTTAAAACTTCACTTTTAACGTGATTTGAGTTAACTTCACTTTTAACGTGATTTGAGTTTCAAATTAAATAAACTAATACTACTAACTATATATTTTATCATAATAGAGATTTCCATAATAAAAAGTATTAAAATACTATTAAAATAAAAAATCTATAATAAAAAATTTAATACTAATAAGAAAATATATAATCAATTAGATGGCATTATACATTAATAAGAAATTATATACTAGTATGGAATTAGATATATAATAATTAATATTATAACTTATTTATAATAAAAATCGTTTATTAAAGACCAAATAGTCAATTTAATAAATTATCATATATATATATATGTGTGTGTGTAATTTAAAATATTTATAAAAAATTAAAAACTTTGATAGTAATGATAACAAATTCTATTTTAATTTATACTACATTATAAGATTTCTTGACATCATTATAATTAGACTTAAATGATTGTAATTATAGACTCTAAATTACATGTAAAACTATGTCTTTAATATAGTTTAAGTAAAATTCTTTCATTAAATTGGCAACCATTTCAAGAAATACTTGTCAATTAAACTCCTTTATGAAATTTAGAAAATCAATTACTGATTTGTATAGAGTAATAAACTTAATTTTGATAGTCTTAATGATCTAATCATTTCTTTAACTTGTCAAATATAAATTATGATTTTCACTCTTTTTTCTTTTGACTTTCTTCTCAATATTCCCCCTTTTTTTTTTGCTTATTTATTCTTAAATTATGTAATTTAACATGTGAACTAATATCATATTTTTTACATTAGGTATGTATTTATTTTAGTGAATAAATCATACCAAAAACACTAATATAATTTTTTGGTGAAAAAAAAGTTACATAATCATTCTATGGAACGTGATTCATAGCAAGTTATCAAGAAAAAAAACTATTCATCTTTGTTGGGTACTTCAAGAAGCATCAATCTTGCAACTAATATGAATTTTGCTAGCAATAAAATGATTTAAATAAATTCTCATACAATTTCTACATAATATTGGACCTAAAATACTATTTAAAAAGAAAAAGAATAAAGAGAGAAAAATCACCGTCTAATCTTATTATTGTTCTTATACTTAAGTTTATTAATTTGGTTTAGGATTGATATATTTTTGTTATTGAATAACAAAAAAAAAAAAAGGGATAGACGATCTATTAATTTGTACTAATTACTGGCTATAAGAATTTGAAACGCAATAGCAATTCAATTAATCAAAATGAAAAAAAAAAAGCATTTGATCATGTAGTGTATGCTTATGAAAGTGGTGACTCATTGATTTGGTTTAAAAAAAATCTAATTAGCTAAAAATTAACTTATAAAAATAAGTTTAATAACATCTTGCATAAGTTTAATAACATCTTGTTTGATCAAATACAATAGTGAAATTAAATAAGGAACATGAGTTTTTTACCTATGTATGATATGATATAGTATGATATCAATAGAAAGCAATTACAACTAAATTCTATCAAACAATTCTTGATTAAGGAGTTGTCTCAATTACTTAAGTATAGTTCAAAGATCTCCTTGCAATATCTTATAGCTTGATTCATCATTCCAGCAATAACAAATGATCTAACTGTTGTTTCAGGATATTGTAGCTTGGAAATTGTTAGATTTTTATTGGTTTGATTCATAGCTTAATCCCATCTTGGAGATATAGTAAATGAGTATATATATGACAAATTCAAATAGTTTCCCACCAACAAAAAAAAAAAAAAACGTTAGGAATATTTATTGGCTTGTTACATTTTTTTTGTTGCCCAATAATTTTTCTCAATTAGCAACTTAATTGAAATAAACGATTTAAACTTAAAGTAACAAAAAGAATAAGTGTTAATTAAAATATTGATCCTATGTTAAAACAATTAGTTTTCATGGATTAGTAAAAACACATGATATTTAAAAATAATTTGGTGTATTTCAATAGAAATCTAACAAAAAAAAAAAAAAAACAATTAGTTGTGGAGCCCGAACTTACTAATGCTGAAAAATCAATAGGTTAATTAAGAATAGGATTGAAAATGCCACTTGAATCAAAACTCCTAATTCTCCCTGAATGTTTTAAGGTGCAAGCCGAATCCTTAGCATTATTGATATTGTCTCGAACTCGTAATATTAATAGGATATATATTAAGGCTCCAATATTGTAAGTGGGCGAGGAATCCACTTTTAGTAGTGTATTAAATTAAAGAAAAGCTAAATGTCGTTCAATTAAATGCTATTGGTCGAAGATAATGAAATATCTCAAGCAAACGGTCTCGAGTTCGAACCCTTGTGAATGCAGAAAACTTTCTTGGGAGAGGTCTTCGCCTTGGCGCCCGGCAGTACCTCAAAAGATTAGTCTTGGACGAACCTTGGGATACTTTGAGTAACCAAAATAATAATAATAATAATAATGAAATATCATAATTTAGCTACCGATAAGAGACTAAAAAAAAAGAATTAAACTACCTATTTTTTTTATTTTCATTAATTTCATTGATATAATAATTGTGAGAGAATATAGAAATTTATTTCTTAGGCTTTCTCCCTCTATCAGCTCCTATCTTATACTTTCGTATACATACTATACAATCACCTCACCTAGTTACTTCCTATATTCTTTATCAAGTATATTTCTAATTCCGTTGGTACATTAGCTCTATCGTCTATTTCCTCTATCAATTTTTGGCCTCCCCATATTCATAATTTTCACTATCTATACTTCTTAATTATTCCCTAAATTCTCAAATTTTTAATGATTTCTCTTAATAAGAGTCTAACAAATAAAAAAAATGAATAATTTAATTGATCATAAAAATAAATAATAATTTTAATTTAATAAATTAAGAGGGGTATTTAGGTCAATCATAACATTTAGGAGTTGACACTTTTTTTATTTTATTTTATATATATATATATATATATATATATAATATTCTTCTCCTTTCCAGCTTTCCTTCAGAAAATGCCGTTAGTGAGTACCTCCTCCAATTGTTCCATTCCATACCATTCTCCATGCAAAATATACCTCAGCCGCTTGATTTCTCTCTCTCCACCGTCACAACCACCGCTTCCTTCGCCAATTCTCCACCTCCGCCCCGCACGAAAACGTAAACCCAATTTTCTTCACTTCAATTCGCCCTCGAAACTTCCCTTTATATCCCCACTCAAACCCATAAATTCCACCAAACTCTCCTTAAACCCCCAAACCAGCCAAACCCCACAGTCCAAAGCCCTTGAAACCCTCACCAAACTCAAACCTTTCCTCGAAACTAATCACCAACCCATCTTCCTTGGCTGGCTCTGCAGCTCCATCTCGGTTTTTTCCCTTTCCCAAATCATCCCCAGAATTGGTTCCTTCTCTTCAAACTTAATCAACAACATTTCCATTTCCAAATTGCGTGACCAAGGCCTTTTTCTAGGGGTTTTGGTGTTGGTCAAGTTGGTTGCTTGTTACTGGCAACAAGCCTTCTTATGGGAAGCTGCGTTAAGGACAGTGTATCAGATGAGAGTTTTCGTTTTCGAGAAGGTTTTGGAGAGAGAGTTGGGTTTTTTTGAAGGTGGCAATGGGGTTTCTTCTGGGGATATTGCTTATCGGATTACAGCTGAGGCTTCTGATGTTTCTGATACTGTTTTTGCTCTCCTCAATGTGAGTAATCGAGTATTACTTCTTCACTTCTTTTTTTTCTTTTGGTTTATGCAATGGTTTTTTGGATACTTTTTTTTGTTAAAATCTTTTTCTATGAACTTAGGTTACCGAGCTAAACTCGTTAGAGGAACACTCCAATAGCTAGAACTCAAATTTTCAACTTGGATGTCTCAAGTTTGAACCCTTGGGGAAGAGGAGGGTTCTTCCCTATGTTACTCGGACTCGGGTGTAAGTGTCGGATACGGGTATGTGTGTCTGACACGGGGATGTTCAGTTTTTTCTAAGTTTTTTCATATATTTGGGTCTTGGAGGGTCATATCCCCGTACTCATGTCTGAATATACGTCGGACACAGGTACTTCAAGAAAAATGAAGAGTTGGAACAACATAGGTTCTTCCTGTTTTGTTCCCTTAACCCAACATGCTTTCATATGCTTTTTTTTTTTTTTTAATCTGTTGATTGATTACAAGGAAAATAATCTATAAGAGGTATTTCATTGTCTTGGAGCTAAATGTTGTGGTTATGGATGGATCATTAATGTAAATTGTGATCTTCATGTTCATGTGAATTTTTGTTGTCAGTGATGCGGTTAGTCTCTGCAATGTATATGTCAATTATTAATTTCATTCTTGGGACAGACTATTGTGCCCAACACGCTGCAATTATTTGCAATGGCGATGCAGATGTTGGCTATCAGTCCTTCCCTCTCCTTGATTTCAGCAATGGTAAGGATACATAATATTTATTTATAGTTTTATTATTTATTCTACCTTTGTTTGTTAACTAAATGTATTTCTGATTACCTTTATGTTTGATGTGTAATGCGTCTGTATACATTTTCTGCTGAATTTTAGGTGATTCCATTTATGGCTTTTGTTATAGCTTATCTCGGTGAAAGACTTCGTAAGATATCTCAGAGAGCTCATCTGAGTATTGCCACTCTTGCAGCTTATCTGAATGAGGTATGCTTTATGTTTTATTTGGCCATCTTTTTTTACATTCTCATCAGTGCTTGCAGTTCATTTTCTATTTGTATAAATTCCTCAGTATTCTAGCAAGACCAATGTATCCAACTTTTAAGTTGTTACTTATTTTAGCTAGTCTATTTATAATGTTTTAGGTCCTCCCAGCCATTTTTTGTGTGAAAGCAAACAATGGAGAGTTGTCTGAGCATGCCAGATTTCAAAGGCTTGCTTATGCAGATTTATCTCGACATTTGGCAAAGAAGAAAATGAAGGCACTAATCCCCCAGATCATACAAATTATTTATTTTGGAGTTTTATGTATACTTTGCGTTGGATCCCTGGTGGTTTCACGTGGTTCTTTTGATGGCTGTAGCATGGTTTCTTTTGTGACATCACTGATTTTCTTGGTTGAGCCCATCCAGGTAATATTATTTTTTCAGAAAAACTTACCATGCTTGTTTCTACTTTAATCATCAGTAGCCCATTCCATATATTAGAATTTTGAGCTTCTCATTTCGTTGTTCTGTATTAAGAAGTCTTTCCTTAAGCCACTGGATTTGATGATGATCACCATCAAATCTTACTGTTGTGGTTTTCCTTGGTTTAAAGTCATAAGTAGTGCAATGATCTCTTCTTTACCTTTGGAAGTGATAACGATAAGTTGTCTGAACTCTGAAGCATTTGGCTGATTTGCTTTCGTTATTATGCTTCAGCTATTGAGGGGCTGTCTTAAGTAACCAATCTTAAAATAAAGAATCATGCAGGGTGTGGGTAAAGCATACAATGAGTTGAAGCAAGGAGAACCAGCCATTGAACGCTTGTTTGATTTGACCAAGATGAAGTCCAAGGTACATTTTTTGCTTTGCTCAGCATACGATCTGTTGTCTATGATTAACTCGAATGATCTCTGATGTACTCTCTTCTTTATGATTTGTATAGCAATACACAAGCATTTATGAGTACTTTTGGGCAAATATGATGTTTGTAAAAAATGACTCACAGCTGGTTTCTACTCAATATTAAGTTTATCTTCACTATATTGCTTCTCACATTTCATTTATTTTTGAACATAGGTCATTGAGAAACCAGATGCCATCGATTTAGACCATGTCAAGGGAGAGGTGAAATTCTGTGATGTCTCATTTAAATATGTGGACAACATGCCTCTTGTTTTGGATGGGCTGAACCTCACTATAAGGGCTGGGGAGACAGTAGCTCTTGTTGGACCATCCGGAGGAGGAAAGACGACCCTTGTAAAATTGCTTCTTCGCCTATATGAACCTTCATCTGGTGAGGCATCTGAATCTATAAATCTATGCTTATCCCATATACCTGATTGAGTTATTTCTGCTTTTGGACTCCTTCAAATTTTCTGAAGGTTTACATACCTGGCATTCCATTTTACAGGTTCTATACTTGTTGATAACCACAACATACGGAATATCCGATTGGAAAGTTTGAGAAGGCATGTTGGTCTCGTTTCTCAAGATATAGTGAGTGACCAGTGATTACCCTCTTCATTAGTATCATTATTTCATTGCTGTAGTTTTGCTTATAATAAGTCCTCCAGATTAGTTCAATTGATTGATTAGACAACTCTTTTACGTGTCTCAGATACTTTTTTCTGGGACAGTTGCTGAAAACATTGGGTACAAGGATCTAATGACAAACATTGACATGGAGAAGGTTGAGCTTGCCGCCCGAATTGCAAATGCAGATGAATTTGTCAGAACACTTCCAGAAGGATACAGAAGTCATATTGGACCAAGGGGCTCGCTTTTAAGTGGAGGTCAGAAGCAAAGGTAAAATTCACATATACATTACTGTTCTAATTCTGAAACCTCTTCCTGTCTAATCCTCTTTTTCAGAGAGGAGCACTCCCATTTAGTTGCTAGCTTAATCGCAAGAAAAGAATATCCAGCTTATTAATTTTATTTTTTGCTCTCAGGAAAGTAGTAGTTAATTCAATACAGCAAGAAGTGATATGCTTGCTTGTTATTTCTTATTGCTGAAGTATTTCTCCTTGTTTAAATCATAAATCTACCTGCTTGCTTACAAAT
Source organism: Fremontodendron californicum (assembly GCA_030761205.1). NCBI lineage: Eukaryota > Viridiplantae > Streptophyta > Magnoliopsida > Malvales > Malvaceae > Fremontodendron > Fremontodendron californicum. The sequence continues at coordinate 35,037,217 of JAULJL010000005.1, forward strand.
GCAGACTAGCTATCGCAAGGGCACTCTATCAGAACTCATCTATTTTGATTTTGGATGAAGCAACTTCTGCTCTGGACAGTAGGTCCGAGTTATTGGTGAGGCAAGCTGTTGAGCGCTTGATGGAAAATCATACCGTAAGAATAATTGCTTAACCTATCTACTGGAATTATATTTTGATATATAATCCTCCTTGAATCTGTAATGGAACAAGGGTGAATAACTAGTAGCATTGCCATATATGCCTGCTATCTTTTTGGATTATATCCATGAGTTTGATTGGCATTGATTCAAATGCATCTTCCGAGGATATTATAGAATGCAAGCCTGGTGTTTCATTAGTCTATTTAGGGTCAATATCTGATAATTGGGTCTTTTTCTTTATGTTAAGGGAGGTTACATTAGAATGAAATGGGATTTGATGAAGTATTTAGGCCTATTGAATGTGAATAAATTCTTCAATGCCTCTTCTGGTACCTGAATTTTGAAATTAATCTAATCCAAGTAGGAAACTGCTCCATCTTGAAATATTCATTGTCTATACTGTGTTGTTCTAGAGACATAAATAATACAACTATACAAGGAACCTGATTTATATAGAAGCCATAACTTGAGAATTATTATTACAGTTAAAGTGTTAAACCATGTATACTTGTTTACAGGTGCTGGTCATAGCCCATCGTTTGGAAACAGTTTTAATGGCTGATCGAATATTCCTTCTACAAGATGGGAAGCTGGAGGAGTTAACTCGATCAACTTTTTTGGCTGGTCACCATGACTCACTGATGTCTGCTGGGGTTGTGATTTGAGTTCATTTAAAAGCTTGATGGACTGATGCTGGGAGAGGAGGGGTGGAATGAGCCCACTTAATAATAGCTGCTGATTTTCTTTCGCCGTTATATGATCCAACGTGCAGAAAATTAGCTTATCTTGGTCGAGTTCTATATCTGCTGATAACGATTCAATCTTCATGGCATTGTCAACCGGTTGCTATGTGATCTGCAAGGAACTAGACAGTAGAGTCAAAGCTTTTCCCAGCCAGTCCCAATTGAACTTTTCAGAGTCATCATTTGTACTGCCCTGCCCTTAATAGTAATCTTTACATTCATTTTGGTACATAGCTCCCATTGATGTATGTATTAATAAATTTATAAATGGTTAATTTCTTGTTGCATATGTTAATGAACATATGATGGTGGGATTATTGTGTTATTCTCAATTTGATTATACAATTAATTAATGGTACTTTTCAATAATTTTTTTGAATATTCAGTTCAGAGAATCCTCGGTTTCAAATGTGTAAAATGTGGCCAAAATGGAGCCCTCTTTTTAAATTTAAATGAACCAAAATTAAGGAATAGCTAACTAATTCTTTGCAATAATTCTCCCATAATTCTTCCCAAGTCGACAAATTCGTTCCAAACAAGGAATAGCTACAAAAAAAAAAAAATGCTACAAAGAAGCAAGGACTTAGCTAATTTTTAGTCCCAAGTGAAGGACTTTTTCGTCTGGTTCAGCCCGTTGCTGAGGACTGTTTGATCCACCACTAGTGACCCTGAGTCCCCATACATTTTTTCCTATGAATCTAAAGTTGTAACTGGTGAAACGGTTGCTAAAATCCTCCAAAGTTGGCTTCCGGATTTCCTCTTCCTTTTATGGCAGCTTGGTTGCATTCTCCTTAGTGGAACGCATCCATCCCATCAACATATCCCTCTCAAACAACTCATCTTCATTTTTGTTCAACATCTTTTCACGAGGGTCTGTACTCTCTAGGCCATGCCCTTGAACCCCATAACCCATATGAACCCTTTAATAAATATTTAAATAACGACTGCAACGTGATATAACTAAAAACGCGTCCGCGATTACAATTTAAATCCTTACCCTTTTGAAAAGCATGAAGAAGCAAAAATGGAGATTTCAAAAGGTAACTACACTCCATGACCTAGTCCAGTTGTCATCCAAATTTTAGATATAGTACATTGCAACATTTTTAAGGAAATAAGTTCCAATGCTTGGTCTTTCAAAAGATCAATGACAATAAATAGAAGCAAAAGATAGATTAGAATAAACCAATTCCACAATATCAATCATAAAACAATATGAAATCTCTCATGATTTTTTATCTTCTATTTATTTATTTGGGAGATAAGAAGAATTTGAACCCAAAGAATCATGCTCACTAAACCAAAAACTCAGATGCTTAAATATCTGAAGATTGATCAATCACAAACTAATAATAATTAATATGGTATACAGACACACTTGAATCCTACTCATAAGAATCGATCAACAGCTTGAACATCAACTATGCACCATAAATGATAAATAATAAATACAATCTTGCTTTCAATGAAGCATTCCTAATCATCAAAATCTATCTCCAAACTTAGCAATCATTTCCCTAACTTCCTAGACTCCAGACTAAGCTCAACTCCCTGAAATCTTAAACATGTTAGAGTATCACCAATTCAGCACTAGGAGGTAATCTTGTTTCTAACTGCTTTGCACGACTTCTTGCGGCGAAAAGCAGCTCAGGATCCTTGCATTCAATTCGCTCTCCAAAGTCATATTCAGCGCAAGGATCAATCATCAACTTTTTCAATGAAACAGCCCTTTTCAGTAAACATAGCAACAACTCAATATCAACTGTGTTGATGTCTTTTTGTATCGTGATGGTATTCTTGAGGTTCTTGGTGATTCGAGGTCCTAAAAGGAGAAGAGATATGTCAGAGGGCACCGGAGGATGAGCTTCGGGACATGCTCCAATGATTAAGTCAGTGTTTGGAGGAGGAAGAAAAAGGATATGGGAGAGAGAGAGAGAGAATGGTCTTAAGAGAGAGAGGAAGAGCTTAACCGTGAGTAGCCTTGAAGAGGACTTTATATAGGGGAGGTTGGGCGAGCTGGTGCTCGCCCAACTAGTTCCGCGTGTCTGACTCTGGTAGGTCGTTTGATGTAAGCGGTCTCGGGGGGCCTTGTCGAGGAGACGGCTACATTAAATGTCTGTCGTCTGCAAACTGTAGCATTTAATGCCTTGCACTGCCCTAGGTAGGCGCCAAGGTGACTAGAGATGTGACCTTTGAGAAGAAGGGGGACGACTACATTTCCTAGGTTTCTATTCCTGATGCTCGTTGGGCTTGTCTGGTTGGGCTGTTCAGTTGGGCCTTGTGCTTGGCGGACTGGGCCTGCTCTTGGTAAGCTGATTGGGCTCAACAAACTGCACAACCAATAAAACCAATGAATTCTATAACTTTCAGGCGTCGATGTAGTTGTTTTATTTCTTGCTCCTTCACCTTGCGACATATCTGAAAGCTAGCGAGATTTTCAACCTGTCACAAGGAAATAGCTTATCAATGAAATTCATTAAGCTATTCATGTTCGATAAAGCTATGACTGATTACAACCCTAAAATTGAAAATACTTAGACACTGTATTGGCTTATACATCATATATAGTTGAAGCAATTGACACCATGTACTTTCAGAAGTAGATGAATCAAGTCCTTATATCAACTCTCTCAATAAAATGGACACAATTATCATTTGCAACCATGTAAGATTCTAAAATCCTAAAATTGCTGAAGAATGAAGATCAGAAGAAAATCATATTGGTATTAATACCACAAGAAACCTCTAGAATCAACAGTGAGATTTAGTTCTTTATGGTTTATGAGATTGCTTTTTTTTTCAGGAAAGTTTTGTTTGTTCTTATGAAATACCAAACAGGTTCTCAACAGGTCTGTGCTTTGGCTGCTGATGGCATAACTGTAACTAGGGACGAGATTTTTCTTTTACTCTATAGAGAATTGGAAAAAGAAAATGGAGAACAGTAATTCATTAAAAGAATAACAACATTTTCGGGTTCAAAAACTGGAACTTTCAGACAGAAGCAAGGGTTTTATAGAACTGTTACTACAACTAACTGTTTGCGATTTTGTTTCTGACAAAGAATTTGAAGATAAATTTAAGGAAATAAGCACGTATGGTGATGATCATCTTGTTTGTTAGTCAAAGATTATTTTTCGGGTAAAATTGTAGCGACAGGGAGTGTGTTTGTTGAGAAGAAGTTTATAATGAACTGTGGTAAAGTTGGGCATATCGAAGATGTAGTGGTTGATGGGAATGCAAGAGGGATGCAATTGGGGAAGAAAATCATGGGGTTTCTTTCCGATCACGCGCGTTCCATGGGGTGTTATAAGGTTATTTTGGATTGCATTGTTGATAACAAGGCGTTTTATGAGAAGTGTGGTTTTAAGCAGAAAGAAATTAGATGGTTAAGTACTTTGTTTGAATGTAATGTTTTGCTTTTGCCTTTTCTTTACACAGTTTCTTGCTTACTTTTAGACTTTAGTATGTATGTATCTGAACTTTCAGGTTGTTCTGTTGTTGTTTGATCGAAGCTTGAAGCTTGTGACACCTGTCTATCAGAACAGAACTGAACAGAGAAATTAGATAGATAAAAAAGAAAAAAATGAGAGAAAAGTTTATGAGAGAGAGAATTTTGTAGAATAATCTGTTGTATATTCCAATACCTCACACCTTTCTTATGCTAACTAATATTCTGACTCAGCAATGTAGCAAAATAACAACTATAAAAGAAATAAACCAGTAATGAAAATAACTAGCCGTAATATGGCTTATAACACCAAATGGGCTTATTGTCTGACCCAACTAGATCTTTAGCTAATCGACTGTAACAAATACCCTCCCCTCAAAGAAGATCTTTGTCCTCAAGGATCAAAATGTGGAAATTTCTGTTGAAGCTGATAAACACATTCCAAACTGGCGTCTTCATGGAAACAATTTCTCCACTGATATAAAACCTCGATGATTGCACGACCCTTCCTCTTGTTGATCCTTCTGGCTAGTATTGCTACAGGTTCCTTAGCTATCAACCTATCAGTGTCCAGAACTGGCAAAGTTGTGGCAGTAGCGGTAGTTGATCCAACATTTTTCTTCAGTTGGGAAACATCAAAGACTGGATGAATTTTTGAGTCATGTGGAAGCTCCAATTGATAGGCGACTGTTCCCACCTTAGCTAATACCTTATAAGGATCGAAGTATTTAGTAGTGAGTTTCAATGAGGATCGATTAGCCACTGTTTTATGTCGATATGGTTGTAACTTTAGATACCCAAAATCACCCACCTGAAACTACCTATCTGACCTATTCTTATCAGCTTGTTGTTTCATCCTATGTTGGGACCGCAATAGATGAAACTTGAGGAGCTGAATAGCAACTTCGCTGGTTTGAAGACTTCGATCAACAGCTTTAATCTTAGAATCTTCAGTTAGGTAGGGCATATTAGTGGGGGCTTGCTGACCATAGACAATTTCATAAGGAGTGGTCTTGGTAGTTGTGTGGTGATTAGTGTTGTACCACCATTCCGCCAAGGGAATCCACCGTGACCAGTCCTTAGGCCTTTCTCCAATCATGCACCTGAAGTAAGTCTCAAGGGTCTTATTCACCACCTTTGTTTATCCATCCGTTTGAGGATGATAAGATGTTGACATCTTCAAGTCAGTTTCAAGCAACCTGAATAACTCCTTCCAGAACATGCTAGTAAAGATATTGTCTCGATCTGAGATAATGCTACTAGGAACACCATGTAACTTATAGATATTATCGAGGAAGGCTTGAGCCACCACCAGAGCAGAGAAATGATGAGCTAAGGTGATGAAGTGAGCATACTTGCTCAACCTATCAACCACCACCATGATTGTATCTTTGCCCCCAGATTTAGGAAAGCCTTCAATGAAATCAATAGAGATATCTGTCCAAATTTTTTCAGGAATTGGCAGAGGCTGTAAAAGACCCAGATAAGTTGAAGTGTCATATTTGCAGGTTTGGCATATGGGACATTCTCAAATAAATTGCCTCACTTCTCGTTTCATGCCCTTCCAATACAAGACACTAGCTATTCTTTTCATTGTAGCATCAACGCCTGAATGCCCACCCACTGCAAAGCTGTGGAAATATCTTAAGAGTGTTTGCCTCAAATCTTGGTCTGCTCCCACCATAAGCTTCCCATATCTCCTTAACTGACCAGCCTGCTAAGTGTATTTAGAAGGAGTGCTTGAAGTCTGCTTGATTTTGTGTATGAGGTGTACCAAGGAAAATTCTTGTAGCCAAGAGTTTTTTATTTGATTCAGCAGCTTAGTGTTCATCACAGAGATGGCATTACATTCAACCCGAGGCAATCAAGAGAGGGTGTCAGCCACCACTTTAGTAGTTCTCTTCCTGAAGACTAACTCAAAGTCATAACCCATTATTTTTACAACCCAAATTTGCTGAGCTAGAGTAGTTGTTTTTTGATCTAACAAGAATTTAAGACTGTGATGATCAGTCTTAATCTGGAAGTGCCTGCCCATTAGGTAGCTATTCCACTTTTTCACAGCAGCCAATATAGCCAACATCTCTTTTTCGTACTCTGATAAAGCCTGATGCCTCAAAGATAACCTCTTACTGAAATAAGCCACTAGTCTTCCTCCTTGAGTAAGCACCGCTCCAATGCCAAAGCTAGAAGCATCCGATTCCACAACAAAGGTAACATCAAAGTTTGGTAAAGCCAAAACAAGAGCACTAGTCATTGTTGTTTTTAGTTTGGTCCAAGCAGCTGTAGCTTGCTCTTTCCACACAAATGCATTTTTCTTGATCAAGGCTGTAAGAGGTTGTGCTATAGAACCATAGTCCTTTATAAACCTCCTATAATACCCCAGTTAATCCCAAAAATCCCCTTCGTTCTTTTATTGACTAAGGTAAAGGCTAATTGATAACACAATCAACCTTTTTTTAAGTCCATTGACACCCTTTGAGAACTAATGATATGCCCGAGATATTCAATTTGTTTGGCCCAAAAGTCATACTTAGAAAACTTGACAGACAACTGATGATGCAGCAAAATCGCAAATACTAACTCAAGGTGTTGTAAATGCAGATGCCAAGTAGCAGAGTATACTAGTATGTCATCAAAGAGAACCAACACAAATTTTCGAAGTTAAGGTTAAAAGATGTTGTTCATAATGCTTTCGAAGGTCGAAAGTGCATTAGTAAGCCCAAAGGCCATTACTAAGAACTCATAATGTTCGTGATGAGTTTGAAAAGCAGTTTTATGAACATCATCTTCATGCATTCTCACCTGATGGTAGCAGGACCTGAGATCCAATTTGGAGAAAAAAAAATTTTCCGAGAGCTCATCCAAAAGCTCATCAACCAAAGGAATGAGAAATTTGTCCTTTACAGTCAGTTTGTTAAGCTACCTATAATCCACACACATCCTCCAAGATCCGTTCTTCTTCTTAACTAGAACAATCGAAGATACAAATGAGTTGGTGTTATCTTTGATAATACTAATTTCCTTCATTTCTGCTACTAGCCTCTCGATTTCATTTTTCTATATAATGGGATACCTATAAGGTTTGAACTTGATCATCTGAGTCTCATCCTTCAAGGGAATCCTGTGATCTTGAGCTAGATGGGTTGGGAGTCCATGAGGGATTTCTAATACTGCAGTATAGTGTACTAACAGATTGTAAGGATCATCTGGTAATTCTAGTTGTTGCATATTCAATTCCTGTTCAGTCTTCACTGCTCGAGGTTGAACTTCAGTCATCAACAAAGTAGAAATCTTCTTAGAACAATTAGAAAGTCTACTGAGCTGTTTTCCATTGGCAACTGACACTGTTCCAGCAACTAATCCCTTCAACTGGTACTGGACATTTGCCAAGGAAAACTGCATAGTGAACGTGTTAAAATCCTAAAGAACAGGGCCAAGTTCCTTTAACCATTGCACGCCTAGGACTAAGTCACATCCCATGAGAAGCAAAACTAGAAAATCAATGCTTTGTGAATAGCCTTGAGAATCCCATTGAAGTCCCTTACACAACTCATGTGCATACATTTGAGCTCCATTACCCACGGCCACTTTAATTCCCTTAACCTTTTGCATTTTACCGTCCAACCTCTTGACCAAAGATTGGTCAATAAAGTTATGGGTGCTACTGGAATCCACAAGGAATATGACCTTGTAATTCTTCATCCTCCCCAACATCCTCATTGTCTGTGGTCCTTCAGTCCCCACCAGAGCATGCAAAGAAATAACATGCTGTTTAAGTTTTTCCTTATCTTCATTACTAGTCTCATCTATGGATTCAACACAATCCAAGAATTCTTCAGGTTCAGATGTTGCTTCCTCACAATCATCTACCAAAATCTGATAGAGTTGAGACTTCGTGCATTTGTGCCCCAGTGTAAACTTAACTCCACACTACATGCATAGTCCCTTCCTTATCCTATCTTCCCTCTCGTCTTTGGTCGGTGTTCTGGTTGTGGGTTTGGTTGGTTCAGTCTTGTAAAATAAAGGTCTAGAAATGGTTGTGAGGGTAGGAGATCAGGGTTGGAATTGGTAGGTAGGGAACATGTTTCTTGGTGTAGGTAACAAGGGGGTAATTCTAATCGTGGAGGTGGTCGGTTAATGGTATGGACAGTCTGAGGTGAAGAAGGGTTTTTATAAAAGCCTTGAGGTTTTTTGGGTATGTTAAAGACAAGGGATTCTAGCTGCCTGGCTAAGTGGTATGCATGAGTCAAGGATTTAGGGTAAAACAACTACACTAGTTTGGAAATATATGGTTTCAAATTACCGATAAAAATAGATAAAGCATAATCATCAGGTAATTGCAGTAGATTCAATAGACACTCAAACTCATCATAATATTCATCCACAATGTTAACATGCTTCAGGCTAACAATTTCAAGCATTGGATCAGTAAATTCATTTTCACTAAACCGAGTCCTCATTTCAACATAGTATGCAGCCTAACTTACCTCATAAATTTTTCCTTGGTTTTTCATTAAGCGTTGGTTCCATTGGAGAGCCTTGCCTTCGAGATGCATCATTACTATTCGCACCTTTTCCGCCTCAAGGGTAGCTTCAAAAAACTGTTCAATCTTCAGCCACCATCCTCGGAAGTTATTCCTATCAAAATGAGGGCACTCAAGCTTAGACAACTTGGTATGGATTCTAATTGTTTCAGAAGAACTAGCTAGGAATACTGGCTTAGGTGTCAACAGTAATGGCTCAGCAACCTTCCCAAGCATTGATTTTTCCCTGATGCCAGTAGTATCTCCTTCACTCGAACCACTATCTTCACTGTTTTTAGAGGAGCCTTGCATCTGAATCACCAGCTTCTCAAACATTTTACGCACTTCCATTCCCATTGACTCGAACCTTGTTTTCATCTCAACCCGTAATTGATCGGAGTTGGATCTCATCTAGCATTCATTTTTTCGAACTCCTTCTGCAAAACCCCCAGCCCCTTCTGTAATCGAGTAGTCACACCTTCAGCCATAACCAGGATTCAATCTCTGACAGTGATTAAAAAATTAGATCGGATCGATCGGTCAGATTGGTTGAACCGGGAATCGGTGGTCAGTCCGGTTCGGAGGACATATTAGAATCGAATTTTTATTGAACCGATAAAGAACCAATTAAAAATCGATAAAAAAAAACCGGATTGAACCGATAAAAAACCAGTTTTATATGTATTTTTTTTCAAAATTTTATTTATAATTATCCTCTAACTTTTTAGTATTAGATTAAAGACCATACCATTAAGCCAAATTCATTTTTTTGTTAATTATTAACTACATTTTAATATATATTTAGTGTTTATTGAGTGTTTAAATATTTAAAAAATGAGCTTTATCGAACCGGCCGATCCAATCAGTTGAACCGATTGAACCGAGATCCGGATGTTTGACCGGTTTGATCTCCGGTCCTTTTTTTTAACATTGATCTCTGGTACCAATGATACCTGTCTATCAAAACAGAACTGAATAGAGGAATTAGAGAGATAAAGAATAAGAAGAATGAGAGAATAAGAATGAGAAAAGAATGAGAGAGAGAGAGAGAGAGAATTTTGTAGAATGATCTGTTGTATATACTTTCCAATACCTCACACCCTTCTTATGCTAAATAACATGCAATGTAGCAAAATAACAACTGTAAAAGAAATAAACCAGTAATGAAAATAACTAGCCGTTATATGGCTTATAACACCAAATGGGCTTACTGTCTGACCCAACTAAACCTTCAGCTAATCGACTATAACAGCTTGGTTGTGTTACTTTGTTTCAAGTTCTTCTTTTCATTTTTCTTCCATCTCTTTTTGAGTTGGTTCTGATTCTAAATTTCTATTTTTGCTTACTGAACAACAATTTGTTTTATTGCGTTGGTAGTGATAAAAGATAAAAGAAAAAGGTTGGTAAGTGGTCTTTTGAGTTTTTGTGCTATTTTCTTGTTCTGTATGTTGAAGGGTTGACCCCCATGAAACCAAAATAATAATAGAAAAAAAAAGGTTAGATGATTTGGCATTATTTCTTTCTGGGGGGATCGTAATGAACACAATCACGACTTTGACTTGGATGATAGTGACATATTGAAAAGATTTCTTGATCCTGCCACAGCATCTTGGTCAACAGATCCTGGAATTGTTGGAAATGAATATGGAGAAATTGAAGAAGAGAATATGAATGGCATTGCTTATAGCAGCCATTGTGATCGTAACTTAAGGAAGACAGATTCTCATTATTCTATAAATAAATTTGGGTCTGATTGCAGTAGATTCTTTTCCAAGTGAGTTGTTGTAACAGGAATGTTGAAGATGGAAGTTGGGATTTAGAAGCTAGTGAAGGCAAACCTAAGTGTTTCTTCCATGAGAATAAGTTGAGAGGCTCTTCCAGCATAATGAATCTCTTTGGGTTCTTCAATAATCTATGGACATCATATATATGGGAGTAGGATTCCTAGAAATGATATGAAGCGATTGAAAGATGGAGAAGAAGGGCCGGCATTCCTCTTCGTACATTGATGCTTCTAATGCTGCACAGGTATGTTCGTTACCCATGCTAATGCTTTAATCCATCTTAACATTAATCTTTGGATGGAAGGTGTGCTGCTGGTCTTTTTATTATTATTAAGGTAAACAGTAGTCAAGATCTGGTGAAGTAGTTAAATCAGGATTCTGATACTACCATTGCACAAAATTGAGTTCTTTAACCTCTGAAGTTTATAAAATTTAAGAACAAGAACCAAATTTCAAACAATCTGCAATCCTTTTTTTTTTTAATTGCTAACCTTGCTTATTGCTTAGTTTTTTTTTAATATCTCATCAAGTCCTCTATAGCACAGTGTATCTCTTTCACAGGGTCAGTTTATTGGGATAAGTCAGCACCTGGAGACCATGGCCTCCACTCCAGGGATTACATGGGTTTCTGGCAAAGGTCATGCACCTGCGAAGGAGGCTTGGGGCATGTAATGCCAGATTTGATAAATTTCATATCTTGTTAAAGTTGATGATCCATAATCTATATCTATATCTATCTATTACTATATATAAAAGCACCAACTCCAAAATTAGAAATAGTGAATGACATATATATCTTTATTAATTTTTAAAATTAACTATGTTATGAATGAAATTTTTTTGATAAATTATAAATGGACACATGTCAAATGAATTTTTTTTAATTAAAGAATTTTTGTCTAATCAAAATTCAATTAGGAGCAAACCTTCTCCTTTCCCCTAATTAAGCTTTGGAACAAATTTATATATCTACAATTCCAATTGTTTAAAACTATGTATCAACAACTCCAACTGTTTAATCTCACATGCTAATTGAGAAACTGACTTCCCTTCCCTCCATATTCAGCATATCCATATTTAGTAACTAAGTCTGGTAAAATCTATACATGATAAGTAGTTAAGTTTGAAAGTCTATACATGAACCTTATCAGTGATATTCAAATCCAGAAGTAGATGCTCCTGCTGCATCTCGTTTCGGGCCACCTCAATACTAAGTGTTTCAGCATCCCTCTTCATTTCTTGTATCACGAGCTTATCAAGCGATAGACTGAAACGTATTGGTCCCTTGAAATTATACCGCTCATGCATTACACGCACCATGTTAAATTGAAAGGGAGACCGCACAGGTACAACAGGGAGAGTAAGAAGTTTCTGTATCAAGCGGTGGATTGACTGAATAAGATTATGGATGTACTCCTCTCGTTCAGAATCATTATTGTTGATTTCAGCTGGCTGTGATTCCACTGATACTGTTGCTTCCTGCCTCCTTTCTTTAATTTTACCTCTTTTGTGTAACACCAGTAAAGCATGGCATGCACACTACAATTAAATCAAACACTAACACAATTATCCAACTATTAACTATTATATAAAATCTGAATATTGACTGGAAAGTTCCAAAGTGGGAACTTACCCTAACAGTTCTAGTTCTTTTAAGCACAATCTTTCTAGACTTCAACACCTTCACCATGCTTCTCAGTTCTTCACTCAGCTCTAGCGTAAGCAAATGTGCATGGTACTGCTCCAACAATTCCGTCAGAGTTCTCTCGAAAAGTTTTGTCTTAAGTTTGGGCCTTGTATCAACTCCTTCGAGCAGCTAGTGGTTTTTTTTTTTTATTAAAAAAAAAGACAGACATTTAATAATTGTTATATCATTTTAAATAATAATTAAGTTTATAATAATCATTAATTAAAAAAAATACCTGCAGAAGCATATTACAACGTTTAACGTAGTCACTCGGTTCATCTTTTTACCCTTAGGGCTTACCGTATTAAGCTTCGTACGCTTGAAAAGTTGAGGCAGCCAAACAACACAAAAATACACCGATTTTATAATTAATTTAGTAATATTAATCTTTTATCGATAAGTAATATATTATTAAATGTTTCCTAACCTCCCTAAAAAGTTGCTCCAATTTCACCTTTCTACTCCTCTTTGAAGAGGAAGATGCGAATATAGCAGCAACTTAAGAAGGTAAGTCAATCAAATCCGACAATGTAGCTGCCTGAAAAAAATTAGACAATCCAGAAAGATAAAGCAAAGTGTTTGTATAAAACAAGTACTTTATAATATGAATCATATTATGGATAGCTTTTATGATAATATGAGTTATGTTACAAGTTCAATTATTAGTTCTCATTTCTGTTATGTTGTTGCAATGGGCTGACATTGTGGGAGTGTTATTGGGCCAATTGTTGGCTAGTAGGGTTTGGCCTTAAATGGCTTCAAGCCAAAAACTCAAACTCTTCAAGCCAAAAACACTCAACCAAGCCTTACATTTAGCCAAATAGATCGAATCAATCCTTTATCTTGGTTCTAAAAAACAGTTTACTCTTTCAAAACCAATCCAAAGCATCAGTGGCAATGTCAATCATACCATCAAACCCAATAGCCTACCTCCTCTTTTACCAACCCTAAAAATTCCACCTAATCCTAACCTGCTTAACTTCAACAACCACCGAGCTAACTATGCCAATACCAGGACCCCTGTTAACTCACAGATAAACACTGTCACCAGATACCCTACTAGGAGGTTGACAACAACTGAGATGGAGGAGAAAATGAGGAAAGGGTTGTGTTATTGGTATGGGGCTAAATATACATTTGACCATAAATGTATGAAATCACAGCTCTACCAACTGTTACTGGAAGATGACACTCCAAGAGGAGAACAAGAGGAGTTTTTAGATTGCATTGACAATCTGGAGGTATTAATGATGGAGAATGAAGAAGGCAACCAACCGGTGATCACATTACATGCCATTAATGGCACTAACGGATTCCAAACCATGAGACTCTTGGGAACCGTTAAGAATCAACCTGTTGTTATATTGGTGGATTCAGGAAGCAATCATAACTTCCTGAGCATAACTTTGGCCAAGAAGTTGGGACTGCTGGTGACTCACAGACATCCATTGCAGGTTACGGTCGCTAATGGTCAAAAGATGGCCATTGTGGGGTTATACAAAGGAGTATCGTGGTCAGCACAAGGCTTGGAGTTTGTTACTGAGTTCATGTCCTTGCAACTCAAGGGATGTGACATAGTGCTAGGCATTTATTTTTGTGGGATTTTGCTGCCCTTACTATGCAGTTTTAGCAGAAATCGAGATGAAAAACATTGCATGGTATTCAACCAGGGTTAGTTCAGGAAGGTAATAAGAAACAAACACTAAAGAGATTGCAAGCCATTCTGTTTGGCTATGTTAGTCAACCTTGTGCTATTATGATGCTGGAGTTTTCTCAATGATTAGATGTTACCAGTAAAGATGACAACAACACTATGATGGATTTTTATTTTTATTTTTTAATATATACCAATTAATTTGAATCATTGATTATTCATCAAATAAAGAAACTAATTCATTTTAATTAAAAAGAAATTCAACTATTAAAAATACATTTCATCATCAACTATATTAACGAATGGACAATATATATTTGATATAATTTAATTGAATTAAATAAAAAAAATTTGTTTAATTTTCTTTTTTTCAAAATTTTTTATGAGATATATAATTTAAAAATAATTAACAACAAGTCTCAAAATACTTTTTTGTATAATGGTAATACCTTTAAATTAACGAATAAGATAAATAATTAATAATATGAATCATATCAAAATATTGTAAAAAAAAAAAAAACCGCATCTAACAGTACATCAAAAAAATTAATAGATTTATGATTATTAATTCAATCTAAAACTAATAGATTTATGATTATTAATTCAATCTAAAACTATCTAGATAAACATGAATAGTTTGTTAGAATTAGATAAATTATAATAATCATTTTAGGTCATTCACATAAAATGTAACTAATAAAAAGAGATACGTGATGGTGTTGCCGCCTCCGCTTGAGAACTATCAGCAACTAATAAAAAGAGATACGTGATGATGTTGTCGCCTCCGCTTGAGAACTATCAGTATCCGGACGTGTCAAAGCTCCCGTCACAGAAGTTTTGACGGACGAGTTCGATGAAAGCTGAATCAAAGCTCTCGAGAAAGAAGAAGAGGACAGTGTCAAGGCTCTCAAAAAAAAAGTAGAAACATTATTTTTCTGACGATTTTTTTTTCCATTTCGAATGGCCTTGTTCTTGAATCTGATATGGAGGAAATGAAAAGTGAAAAGACGGTTACGAGATAGGTTTCGAATTTTTCGCTACACGTGTAATTTTAATTTTTAATATTTAAAGCTGGAATGTATTTCTGTATGTTACTTGTCTTAGATTTTTCTTGGATTTGCGATCGAGCGAACGGTGGTTGTGTGATAGGAGTGTGGCTCGTAGATTATGCTTGGATTTTTACTATCAGGTTTGGTGCAATCACTGATAATTGGGTAACTTGTGTTAGTATTTGATTTGTAGTAAGGATGTCGGATTTTGGTTTAGAAGAGCAGCGGTTGGTGGTTGATTGACAATAAACAATGAAGCGACAACAGTTGTTGAGGGTCGTGAGGTTTTTAGTTTTTGAAGAAAAAATATTGGTTATAAAGGATTAAAACGGTATGCATAAGAAAATTATTATTAGTTAAAAATTTTGAGAATTTTTTTAATATAATTTAGATAGAGAAACTTAATATGAAAGGATTTAATCCTGAGAGATTTTTTTTAATAATTTAGATGAATAATAGTTATTGTTAAATAATTAATATATTGCTTTTATTATCTACCTCCACATCTAACCTTTAACATTTAACATTAATATAATAAAAAATGAACTACACAAACCTTTAACATTTAACATTAATATAATAAAAAATGAACTACACAATTATCTTGGTATCGACATGTGTTTATTGCTTCGACATGTGTTTATTGCTTTGTTGGTGACACATGTTTTTTTAGGAAAAAATGAACTACACAATTGTCTTGTGTCGACATGTGTTTATTGCTCTGGTGGTGACACTTTTTTTTTAAAAAAAAAATAAAAAATTATGTGCTTGTAATAATTTTTTTGTGTGTTTAGACTTTAGAATAGGGATTTGGCTCGGCGGCTGCAATTGCATTGCTTGTTGGATGTGTTGGCATTGGCTAAGGACTTGACCATTGATCCATTTTCCCATGACCAAAAGCTAAAGTTGGTAAAAGAATTACAAACACATTTTCGTATAGAGAAGGCACACCAGTGTTTTAATTCAGTAATATGAAAGATTCTGGATATTTACATTGTTCGGTTATAATAACTTCTTGAAATTGGTGAAGAAATGTAGTGAATGAAGAAATACTCATTAGTTTCTGTACCGTAAGAAAATCTTATCATGAATTCATATACATTTTCAGTATCAATGATCTGGAAAAATTCTCGCAAGGTGATGAAATCCCTCAATCCCAACTTTGTTCTCTTTGAACCCAAGATTGTAATTGTATTGTAAACAAGTTTCGAGCAACCACCCACCTTCATTCCATTTATAAAAACAAAACTATAACTATATCCTTTAGTTTATTTGCACAAATAAAATACAACTGAAAATTAACCTTTTTCGAGATTCAAGGTAGGATCTGGAGTTGGATTCTGAGATTCTAACAGTTTCACCAAAGCTTCAATATCAGATTTCTTCGAGGATGGTACTCCAAAAATCCCTCTATTGGTTCCTTGGAATATATGCATAGATGCAACAAACTTTCAATCTTCATCTCAAAACTTTTAACCATGTTATCATTCTTTTATCATTGTAAAGAGGAGCTAAACATAAGAAAACAAATGGACTGAAAATTTTAATGGCCATACAGTTGACTTCTTGGAAGAGTTTAGTTTTGAGCTGGGTAAGTGTTCTAAAATCTTCTTGTACATCTTTCTCACTGACTAAGCCACTGTTCTGTTCAGCAGCTTTGGTAGTGTAAGTGGGCCTAAATCAATTGCTTTTAGTCATTGCATATGTGGCTGAGACCAGTTTGCGAGTTTTCACGCTTTCTTTGATTTTGGGATATCCCAGGAACCATTTGGGGAGCTAGACTTCTTGGTTGTATAAGCTTGTTGGATATGAGACATTGGTGCTAAAGGTTTTGCTCCTCTTGTGTTTTGGAAGGAAAAATGAAGCCCAGGTTCATGGCCAGTAGCTCCCCTTGTGTATTGAACAAATACAAGTCTGTTTAAGATTGGAACATATATATATATATATATATATATATTCCAATTCCTACAGTAAAAACTTTTAAAGAACTTGTTAAGTTGTATTCCTACTTATTACTTCATTGTAACTGTAATGAGTGCAGCAGATATTACATTGTTACATATCCCTGTAGAACTAAAGGATTCAAATCATTTCAATATCAAGCATCGAAGTTTTTTTTGGGGGTTTGACTTTTTTGGATAAGTAAGTGTTTTATTTATCCAGAAAGCAGTTAAACTGCTACATCCAACATCATGTGCAACATGTACTTAAAGCTATACATACTTAAACAATACTTGAACAAAACTTAATACCACTAATCAATCAGGGAACAATAGCAACATACTTCAGCAATACTTAAAGCTATACCAGAATGGACAAAGATCCTAGGAAAAAAGAGTCAGTCCCCAATCTGCATCCAATCTTCGGTTCACTTCATCAGGACTAATGTTCTTGAGCCCCAACAATCGCATTCTGATGATCTCTTTTATCTGCTCAATGATGGCTCCTTGTGTGGATTGAAGGCGATTAAAACACCTATTATTTCTCTCCCTCCAGATCGAGTAAAGAAAGGCACTCCATGATAAACGCAAAATAACAGAAATGAGAGTTTTTCCTCTGATTCTGTTTACTGCCCATTGCAGCTCTGCTTGCCAGCTCCTTATGCTTCTATGAAGTTGACATAAGCATAGTATATGCCCCCAGATTTCCTTTGAATAGTCACATTCAAAAAATATATGATTCCGGGTTTCTTGCTCAGTTTGACATAGCTCACATTTGCCATCCACCTCCATGCCCCATGACATCAATCTGTTCTTTGTAGGCAGTTTGTCCAATATAGCCATCCAAGCTACCAGTGCATGTTTAGGAATATGAAATAGAAACCAGATCAGTTTATCCCACTCCACCTTGTCCTGCCTAGGCCTGAGATCATTCCAGACCTTAGCCACCATAAATCTGTTCCCAGGGAACTTCCAAGTTAGAGCACCATTCTGGTTGGAGGTGAACCTCCAAGCCAAAGCCCTCAGCTGAAGCATTTTACGCCATGTCCAGCTGCTTCCTGGGGAAGGTTGAACCTGCCACACTGTTCTTCCTTTCAGCACATAGGCATGAAGCCAGGCAATCCACAATGAACCTGCCTGAGAGAGAAGTGCCCATAGGTGTTGAATAATGCAAGCCTTATTCCATATTCCCAAGTCTTTTAATCCAAGACCCCCCTCTGACTTTGGACAGCAAATGGAACTCCATTTGACTCTTGCTCCCTTAGCTGAGTCATCTCTTCCTTTCCAGAAGAACCTGCTGCATAATTGATTAACTCTTTTAAGAACAGCCTTAGGCAATACAAAGTGCCTGCACCAGAAATTGAACACATTAAAAAGAACAGATTGAATGAGCTGAAGCCTTCCTGCATAGGATAACATGCGTGCTGCCCAGCCATTGATTCTCTGAGTAATGCTGTCGATCAAAGGAGAACAATCCTTTTCAGAGAGTCTTCTTGTGACCAAAGGGACCCCAAGGTACCTAACAGGTAGTTTGCCAAGTTTAAACCCTGTCAACTCTTGCATCTCAAGTAGAGTGGTCCTACTAACACCAGAGGAGAAGACTTCACTCTTGGAAGGGTTTAATTGCAAACCAGAAATGGTATAAAAGTAATGGAGAATACCCTGTATGCCCACAACAGAATCCAAGTTACCCTTTGCAAAAATCAGCAGATCATCTGCAAAGCACATGTGAGTAAGCTTGATTATGTGACATTTAGGATGGTAGCTGTAAACTCCATGAAGAGCCCCTGCATCCAGAAGTCTGGATAAAACATTCATAGCAATGACAAAAAGATAAGGAGAGAGAGGGTCTCCCTGCCTTAACCCCTTTGCTCCTTCAAAGTACCCTACTAATCCCCCATTAAGAGAAATTGAGAACTTTGGGGAAGTGATGCATGCCTTGATCCATCCTATGAACTTATCAGCCAATCCATAAACTGATAAAACAGTGAGAATGAAGTCCCAATTTAATGAATCAAAAGCTTTTTGGAGATCAATCTTCATTGCAAAACGGGGGGATAAGGTTGCTCTTCCATACCCTTTGACCAGTTCCTGAGCCATGAGAATATTATCTGAGATGCTTCTCCCTGGTATGAAGGCACTCTGATTGCTGGAGATCATAGCAGGAAGGAGTGGAGTGAGCCTGGCAGTGATGATCCTGGTAATACATTTATAAATGACAGAGCAGCATGAAATAGGCCTGAAGTCCTTCATATGATTAGGATTCTGGAATTTTGGGACAAGAGCAATACATGTAGAGTTAAAGACTGATATCCTGCTCCCTGATTGAAAGAAAGATAAGATTGCTGCAGTGACATCCTCTTCCACAATAGGCCAAGCAGTTTTAAAAAATTGTGCGGTGTATCCATCTGGCCCTGGGGCTTTGTCCCCATTCTGCTCAAACATGGCTCTTTTCACCTCCTCTTTTGTAACAGCCTTAGCTAAATTGTCCTTAGCTTCAGCAGGCAAGGCAGGCTGAATAAGTTCAGTAAGAAGCTCCCTAGGGCAGTCTGTGACCTGTTTGTCCTCAGTCCCAATCAACTTCTGAAAGAACCTTACAGCCTCCTTTGAGATTTGGCCAAAATCTTCCAACTTCCTTCCCTCATCATCATAGAGGACTCTGATGGATTGCTTGCTATGCTTTGCTGACACCATTTTATGGAAATAATGAGTGTTCTGATCCCCCTCCTGCAGCCATTTTATCCTTGATTTCTGCCTGTAATAACTTTCCTCAGCCTTTTGGAGTTCCATCAATTCTGCATAGAGTCTTCTTTCTGTTTCAACAAGAGTATTAGATGGCCTTTGATGCAGATTGATCATCTGCACGCTCTCCAATTCTTGCCTTTTATCTTGAACCTTCCCTGAAATGTTGCCATATATGGCCAGGTTAAATGCCCTCAGTACTGCCTTTAATCTCTTCAATTTGTGGAATAGAGTGGTCATAGGATTGCCAATGAAAGGCTCTTGCCAAGAGTTTTCCACAATGTTCAGGAACTCTGGATTCCTAGTCCAAAAATTAAAAAACCTAAATGGCTTTGGGGGAGAATGAGCAGTCAAGTTCATCTTTATGTATGCTAGGCAGTGATCAGAAACCATTGGAGCCAAAAACTCAACAAATGAGTGAGCAAACTGTGTATGCCAGCAATCATTCACCAAAACCCTATCAAGCTTTTTAGCCAAGTAAGCATCAGTTTGGTGGTTGGACCAAGTGAATGCTGGTCCAGTACTAGTATGATCAAACACTGATAGCTGTGTCAAGCAGTCCTGAAAATCCTTCATATCAGAGGTAAGCATGTAGGAGCCATTGAAATCTGAGCTTTCCTGTGGTCTTGCTATAACATTGAAATCTCCAGCCAAAAGCCAAGGAGAGCCATTAATTCTGCCTTGAATGTCCTGAAGATGGTGCCAAAGCCTTCTTCTACTTATGCCTTCATTGCTTCCATAAATTGCTGTAATGTAGAACCTGGTAGAATTATAAGTGGTGCAGCATGTAATGCTCTGATCAGATGTTGCAATAAGATCAACCTGCATCTGATTTCTCCATAGGAACCATATTCTCCCATTATAAGCTTCTAAGTAGTTGTGATGTAGCTTCCATCCCTGAAAGAGCCTATCTACTATAGCTGGCATGTTTTGTTGTTTTACTCTTGTTTCCAGTAAGAAACAAGGTCTGCCTTCAGGCAGTTTATTCTCTGTATAATACTTTTCTGCTTTTGAGGGTTGTTTAGCCCCCTAGTATTCCATACTATAAAATTCATGAAAGTTGAGGGGGGGTCACTCCAGAGGCAGGTAAAACTGCCTTACCTCTTTTCCCCTTGTCAATGGGCCCTTTCTTCTTATTCTTCAAGGCTTTCATCAAGTCTGCAACTCCTGCTGCTGCTGCCCTTTGCTTCTTAGGAGAGTTTGGAAGGATTTCCACCAATTGTTCCTCTTCTCTCCATTGCTCAGAGCCACTAGTTTGTCCAGGGTCTACATTTGTCCTCTCTGAGTCACTCAGGATGTCAAATCTGTTTTGGGAACCAGCTAATACTGACTTCTTGTTTTTCTGTATGCTTCTGCTTCCTCTCCCTTTACTGCCCTCATTAACTTCTGTTTCCTTCATACTTGCCTCTTTCTGTTCTTGAGCCATAGGCAGGGCACTGCTTTCGACTTCTACACTGCTTGTAGCCTGTGCATCATGTTTTGACAGTTCTGCTTTAGGCCCCTCCTTTGGAATCCAAACTTTGGTAGCCCCTACAGGCTGTTTGGTGCAATTTCTGTCTGTATGCCCAAACAAATTGCAATGCTTGCATTTTGGAGGGTACCAAGGGATATCCACAACAACATTTGCAATAGTGCCATCACATAACTCAACATTAATACATTTTGGGATGGGGACATCCACTGCAATCTCCACACATACCTTTGCATAGGCCAATCTCTGTTGGCTAGCAGTGATTCTATCCATATACAATGGAGTTCCTAGGGCACTAGCAATATAGCTGAGGCCACGTCTGGTGTACAATTCTAGAGGAACTCCTCCCAAATGGATCCAAACAGGTAATTTCTTCAAATTAAACTCTAATGATTTCATACCTGGCTCCCATTTTCTCAGAATGAGTGGCTTATTCTGAATGTGCCAAGGTCCCTGCTCAAGAACCCATTCTCTGGTGTCAGCATTCGGAAATTGAACTAGGTATAAGTTCAGGCCAGCAGATTTGATCACCACTGCTCCATTCTTTCCCCATAACATGTTGGCAAGTCTCTGAAATGTGCTGAAGTTTGGTGTCTTGCCAACAAACTGCGCCACAACTGAGTTCATCCACACAGTTGCTCATTATTCAAAAACCTCAGCTGGAGGTTTGACGGTGATGGATCCATTTGAGTGTTGAGGTGGGAAAAACAGCAACGATTGATCGGAGGAGGTTGTGAAGAGCTTCTTCCAATCAAAATCGGTCTTGACTGATGCCACGTCAGCAAAGGTGGTTGTAACTAACTTTTCTGGAATGTGCAAGCACTCCGTAACTGTCTCACGATCCTCTCGAACATTGGATAATTCAGTATTTGGATCACCATTGATGAGATCATGAGAACCTGGTTCATTGTTGAGAGCAACAGCAACCACTGTAGAACCTTCTTTTCTCATGCCAGGATCCATACTCTTCATTTGTTCCAAAAGAGCCTCAGCATCCTCTTTCTTGAAACACAACCCAAGTGATTTTTCAGTTGAAACACCCGAAACCAACGCGAATTCCTCCTCTGAAATACTCAAAGCATAAACCGGAACCCCAGCCAATCTCTCAAGGCAGCCGCTGGTTTTTTTTTTTTTTTTCAAATCAATCTGGGTTTTTCTCAAAACAATCTTCCATACTTGGCGCTCCTGGTATCTGACTTGGATTTACCTCCCTTCATGTTGAATCTTGGCAGTCGGGGGAGGGACAGAGGGTTTGTAAGAAAGCAGCCACCCAAGGATTGAGGAACAACCGCAGAACACCCAAGGTTTTGAAGCCAAAATCGGTCGAGTAACAGCGGCAAAGATTGAGGAAGAAGCACAATCTGTCCCCACCTTAAGAGCTTGATTTTTCTTCCTTCACTGCAGACTATTTCTTTGGAATCTCCGTCGCTCAAAGTCCCAACGCACGGAAGCAAATCAAAGCAAAGCGATGGCGCCGCCTCCTAGACCTTACTCCGGCACCAGCACTCTCTGGGCTAACAGATCTGGAATTCCCCGACGTGCGGCAAAGGACGATTTCGATAAGCGTGAAGAGCGGAAACCTGTGGAGGGCTTGAGTCTAGCTCCGCTCGAGATGGCAGATCGAGACCCCCCAAACAGAGTACTAAAAGTAACTCAACCTCCCGTACTACTTTGGGAACACGATTCAGAGTATTCCGACTTTTGCTCCAGCCGGTGAGCTGCTGGCTAAGGACTTGAGCTGGGGCGCCGATCTGAAACTTTTTTTTTTTTTTGAGATCAGATCTGGAGTTGATCGGAGCGATAGCTAGCTAGCTCCTTAAGACGCCGAGAGGGCTGAAACTCTTCTTATTTTAAAAGCTTCGAGAGATCGATAGAGAAAGAGAGAGGAAAGCCAAGAAAATGAAAGAAACACGCATGAGAAACTTGAACTTGATTGGCTCAGTACCTTGTTGCTACCTGCATTTTAAAACGCATGAGATTCGATGCCAACCTTGTGGCCATTTCTGATCTCAAAAGATCGGATCTGGGTCAAGGCGTCGTCGGTGTCTCCTTGAATATAGTCAACACGTCCAATATAACTTTTTTACTTTCAGTATGATAAAAACCAAATACACCCTAAGTTTGTATTTTATGTCCATTCCTTTTTTTTTTTATATATATATATAAACATGAACTGAACCTTCAATAATTAATATATCATTTTAAACAATAATTAAACTCAATAATTATTATTGATCTATAAACAAAATATACTTGTGGAAACATATTACCATATAAACACTTTGTTAATTTTCTAACCTTTAGCTGACTTACCATAATAAGCTTGGTACACCTAAAAAAATTTAGACATACTATAATAAGCTTGGTACACCTAAACATTTTAGACAGCCAAACTCACAAAAATACAACGGTTTTATAATTAGTTTAGATAATATTAATCTTTTATTGGTAATGATTATAATATTAAATCATTTGTAACATTTTTAACCAGTTACTCCAACTTCATTTATCTACTAATAATTGAAAGAAAAGATTCTAATAAAACGGCAGCTTAAAAAGGTTTATCAACCAAATCAGACAATTAAGCTAACTGATGAAAGTTAGATAATGGAAAAAGATAAAGCAAAGTGTTAAAACAATATTATTTTATTACTAATACAAAAATATATAGTTATTATTTGTAATACCAAGTAAAAAAAATGTTTATAATATAACTTAATTAAAATTTTATAAGAATAAAAAATATTTAATAACAAAAAAGTGAGATAGATGATAAAAATAATTATGAAAACCATTTTATACTCTTATATGTGACAAATAATTTATAACATGAATCATATTATAAATGAATTATATGATATAGTTTTAGTTTTTAATATATATGAATTGTTTTGAAAGATTGATTGTTCATCAAATTAAGAAATTAATTTATTTTAATTAAAAAGAAATTTAAATATTAAAATTACATTTTATTATCAACTATTTTAACGTATTAACAACATTTGATATAATATAACTGAATTAAATAAAATCATTTTTTGTTTAATTTTCTTTTTTCAAGATTATTTATGAAGTATACAATTTTAAAACCAACATTTGGTTGGTTGGAGTGGTTAGTGATTCCAACCCCTTAGATGAGAACCAATGTTGGAATCTTAAGAGTCTCTACGGATTAAGCTTCCATCAACCATAAAATGGAATGGGGGACACCCTGAGTTTACAGAAAAAAAATATACAATTTTAAAATAAGTGAAAAGTTTATTTCAAAATATTTTTTTTGTATAATGAACAATAAATACTTTTAAATTAATATAGGTAATACCTTTAAATTAATGTATAAGATAAATACTTCATGAATCATATGATTTATACTTTTATAAAAATGAGTTAAGTCATGGATTTTTTTCATTTTTTTTATATGAATTATATTAGATGATTGGTTGTTCATCAAATAAAGTAGCTGATTCTTCTAATTAAAAAGAGAAATTCAAATATTAAAAATAAATTTCATTATCAATTTTGAAGACTAAAAAACTTAAAATCAAGTAACAATATATATATATATATATTTTTTGTTATATTTATTAATTTTATATATTTGGCTAAAGTAAAAAAAAAAAAAAAACTCTAAACTTTATCAATTTTTTAATTAAACTCTTATATTTTTATTGCACTAAAAAAACTTTTAATCTTAATTTGTATCTAATACCCTTTTAACTTTTAATTTGTATCTTAATCATTAATTTGTACTTAAATATTTTTAATTTTTCAAGAAATAATTTTTTTTTGTGTTTGGATAAAGAACTTTTTTTAAATACAAATTGAAAATTATGAGCGTACAATAAAAACATAAGCTTACTTTTGAAAAATGAAAAAAATGAAGGGATAAAAGAAATTGATATATAAAAAATATAAAAATATTATAAAAAACATATACAGATTTATCAGAAAAGAAAAAACAGCATCTAATAGTATACCAAAATAATTAATAGATTTATGATTATTAATTTAATTTAAAATTATCTAGATAAACGTGAATCGTTTATTAAAATTAAACAAATTATATTAATTTAATTATTTGATATAATAAATAATTGCTTTACATTAAAAATATTTATTATTAATTTTATTATAAAGAATTTAAAATTTTCATTATTTTATTTTAATAAAAATTTTATTTCAAATAATAAATGACCTATTATATAATTAATCCAAAACTATAGTTAAACATGAATCGTTTAATAAAATTAAATAAATCATATTAATTTAATTATTTGATGTAATAAATAACTATACATTACGTTTTACATTAAAAATATTTATTATTAATTTGTTATGAAGAATTTAAAATTTTCATTATTTTATTTTAATAAAAAAAATTATTTCAAATAATGGATTACCTATTATAAAATTAATCTAAAACTATCTATAGATAAATATAAATTTAAAGATCATTCTAGGGCACAAACTCGAATCTAAAGGCCCGCGAAATTAAAAGCGCCCCCTTCCGCTCTCCTCTCTGAATCTCAAAATTAGGGTTTCCCGTAACAAAATCCCTCACCACGCTTTGCTAAGGTTTCCCTCCAATTCTTCAAATTTTCAAGCTCGGTAAGCTCTCTTTTCTTTCTCTTTCTAAATTTTTGTATACATAACACGAATCTCTTTTTTGTGTTTAATACTGAATGTTTAATAATTTTTTATAATTCAATTAAGACTTCGAGCTATATTGAATTCGAAATGGTTTGTATGTTTACTGCTTTTCTTTTTCCTGCTTCTTTATTAAATTCCTGAAGCTATTGTCAAATGCTAATACATAAATATGGTGAAAATTGAAAAATATTGCATTTCGTATTTCTAATGTTTGAAATTTCATAATTTGTCGTCGAAATAGCGTCATAAGTAGTGGACTCATGATTTTAGAAAGTGCTGAATGTAAAAAAAGGAAGAAAAAAAAAGCTGAGCCTGTATATTTGCTTTGCATATTTGAGATATATTTCCTTCAATTAATGCAACATGGATTGAAACTGAAAGATGGCGAGTGGCAATGGTTAAATTAATTATTAAACCTTATTGTCCATTTGCTTTGTGCATAGCGGGATCATCATAAAAAATAATCGTTTTGCTCTTTTGCTGAAATCTCTTATTGTATTCCTTCTATTTCTATATAATTCTGCCTTTTAGTTCAATTTTTCTCATTCCTTATTTTTCTGCCTTTTTTGTTTTTCTTCCCTTTTTCCCTTTTGGTGAATGCAGTTTCCCAGATATATAATTAAACAATAAAATTGGCCTTTATTTTTTTGGGCAATTGTCCGTATCTATTATCTAATTTCTAGAATTTCACTTTGTTGAGCATCAGAATCCTCTTGATTATCATTCAGAACTCTCTTTGCCTGTCTCTATTACTATTTTTACTATTTTGTAATTCCCTTTTCTGAGAATCATTCAAGTTGCGACTCCCTTGATGCCATATTGTCTTCATGGCACAGATTCAATCGAAATTCTTATTTTGCAACTCCATTTGGCCTCTCATTTTTGTTTCCTCCTTTCCACATTTGTACTCTTTTCTTTGTCAATGCTTCTGGCTTCTGTGCTTCCTTCACAGTTGCCTTGCAAGCTTGCTTTATTAGAGACATAAAATGCCAAGGACAAGGGAAGAGAGTGAAGAGCAGGTGGACCTTGAAGGAGACTATGAACCTGAGGAGACTATAGAGGAAGAGATTGAATATGAAGAAGTAGAGGAAGAGGAGGAAGTGGAAGTTGAGGAAGAAATTGAAGAGGAGGTGGAAGATGAGGACGAGAATGCTGAGCTTGCTGATGCAGCTGATGTTAAAAAAGGCTCTGATGGTGATGAGGAGATGAATGATTCTGAGACAGAGCAAGAAAAGAAAAAGAAGCATGCAGAGCTTCTTGCACTTCCTCCTCATGGATCAGAGGTCTACCTTGGTGGCATTCCTCATGATGCTTCCGAAGAGGACTTGAGGAGATTTTGTGAATCTATAGGAGAAGTCACAGAGGTAACATTGCTAATTTCAATGTCATGGCTGTATTCTTCTTATTTAGACGGACTAGATATAAATGTAATTACTACAGGTTAGGATAATGAAGGGGAAAGATTCAGGGGAGGCCAAGGGTTATGCTTTTCTGACCTTCAGATCCAAAGAGTTGGCTTCCAAAGCTATTGAAAAACTTAATTATTCCGAATTCAAGGTGAGAAAGAATGCATTGCTTTTCGCGTCAACAGATTCTAATAGGGCTTAACATTACAATATATGCTGTTATTTGTTTGTGGTTAGTACATTTCCTCTCCCTTTTTGCTTCCTATGAATATATGTGGATGAATAGTGCCGTCATTTTTTTCCAATTATTTTCTCCCTTGAATCATATTTCTGTTTTCTTGATAACTCCTTTTGTCTTCTTCAGGGGAAGAAGATAAAATGTTCAACCACTCAAGCAAAGAATAAGTTGTTCATTGGTAATGTTCCCAGAAACTGGGGGGAGGAAGATATGAAGAAGGTTGTAACAGATGTTGGGCCTGGAGTCAATTGTATTGAATTGTTGAAGGTTTGTGCATTAGTGCATATGTTGTCTGTCACTTCCCAATTTAAGAGACTGATCTAGTGTAATGTTCCATTACTTATGTGCCAATCTATATTAGCTTTTGATAGCTTGTGCTTGACATGACAGGATCCAATGAACCCCGGACGAAACCGTGGATTTGTTTTCATTGAGTACTATAATCATGCATGTGCCGAATACTCAAGACAGAAAATGTTGAAGCCAACATTTAAGCTTGATGATAATGCTCCAACCGTGAGTTGGGCTGACCCAAGAAATGCAGAATCTTCTGCTACTATTCAGGTTTTCTAATCTATACTTCAATGTTGGC
This sequence comes from Fremontodendron californicum, assembly GCA_030761205.1. Taxonomy (NCBI): domain Eukaryota; kingdom Viridiplantae; phylum Streptophyta; class Magnoliopsida; order Malvales; family Malvaceae; genus Fremontodendron; species Fremontodendron californicum. The sequence continues at coordinate 35,065,285 of JAULJL010000005.1, forward strand.
CATACTTGGTTGAATGATGGCATGGAGAGTCGTCTAGTCATAATGTTTGACATGGTGCAGGTTAAGGCATTGTATGTCAAGAATTTACCAAAAGATATAACTCAGGATCGCCTAAAGAAGCTGTTCGAACATCATGGAAAAATCACAAAAGTTGTAGTTCCACCTGCAAAAGCAGGAAAGGAGGACAGCAGATATGGTTTTGTGCATTTTGCGGAGAGGTCAAGTGCTATGAAAGCATTGAAGAACACTGAAAAATACGAGATTGATGGTAGCATATGCTCCTTTACCTTACAGCTGTTATCAACTTCCTGTATTTTCCTTGGAGATAAAGGGCATTATTGATGATATTTTGTTGTATTTTCTCTTATTGACAGGTCAAGTATTGGAGTGTTCTCTTGCAAAACCACAAGCAGATCAGAAGTCTTCTGGAGGATCTGGCTCCCAGAAGTCGACCTTAAATTCAGGCTTCCCACCTCCTCTAGGATTTGGTTTAGTTGGGGGAGCATATGGTGGCCTTGGAACAGGATTTGGTTCTGCAGCAGGCTTTGGACAGGTGAGACGCCTTTTTTCACTTTGTCCTCCAGACTTTGCTTTTTTATGTTCATTTGTTATTGTTTCTGTGGAGCTAGTTGGGGAAGGAAATAGTTTGACAGATTTTTTCGGGGAATTTTGAATGCTGCCTAAAGACAGTGCTCATTTGGGTGATTTAAGAATCATAATTTTTTTTTGGCTCATTGCAAGCCTTTGATTATGACTTTAAGCTGCGTTGGGTTATATGTGGGACCAGCAAGATTTGCTCTTGTTTTGAGAGGTTTCAGATCTCTATAATTGAATTTCGTTTCTGGTAAACCAGACACACCTTTTATAGTGAGATGAAGTAATCTTTGATTTGTGGACAAGATGACTTGGTAATTAAATCTAAAATTGGCACATACTGTTCTTTGTAATCTTTGTACAGTGGGCACTGGTTTCATCCTGGTACTTCTCTTTTACTCCCTTCAAGAACGTAAAGGAACATTGCACTTAATAAAGAATAAAAAAACCATCATTGTTTCCTATATTAGAATTTCCTTTCTTATAATAAGTTAACAGATATCCTATGATAAACAATATTTATGTGAGTTGGCATTATTTATAATTTATTAACAGTTCTCAGTATAATATGCCACTCTTAATTGCCAATCTTCCAAGGCATATGCTTAAGAGACCAGAGTTTTGGAAGGTTCTTCTGTGTATACCTGATTATTTATTTAATTTTGCAGATTTAGCATTGTTTTATAATGTTTTGCTGATATTTTGTTAAAATCTTGCAGCCGCTGATCTACGGTCGAGGTCCAACTCCTGCTGGAATGGCGATGATGCCAATGCTTTTGCCTGATGGAAGGGTTGGATATGTCCTGTAAGTTTTAACCATGATTTTGTAGTTAGTTGCAGATCATGTGAGCCTGTGTTATGGTTTGTTCATATATGTGCGTACATGTGTTGCGGTGGTGTATGTGGGTCTATGTACATACATACATGCATGCACAATCTACTACTCAATTTCTTTTATTCTTTTCTTCTGCCTTAATATGGAGTGGAGCCAAATTGACATTTGACTTGTAGACAAACTCATGCACATTGTTCTGATTGATCCCCACCGCTTATGTTAATAGGCTGATTAATAATAATACATTCATCTTTTTCTTAATTCTGAATAATGGCACTCACTTGAGAAACTGTTTTTGTTTTTGTATAGACAACAGCCTGGAATGCAACCACACACGCCTCCACCACAGCCCCGTAGCAGCAGGGGCGGTGCTAGTGGCAGTAGCTCAAGTGGTGGAAGGCGCGGCAGCAGTGACCGAGGACGCAGTCGGTATAATCCATATTAGTTTAGTTTCCAATTCCATGTCTTCTGTAACCTGAGGCTAGAAGATGAAAGAAAGGAATCTGATTGAGTTTGTATTTGAGGCTAAGGCTAAGGATTAGCCATTAGTTTTGTTAAACACAATTTATGGCAAGTGTTTGTTAGCCGTCAAAAACTTACTGATATTTATTTGGTTCTAATTCCAACGACTAACTCAAATTGCCCATTGCATTTGGATTAAATGGTATTTTTTTTCTCCCTAACAAAACTGAAACTGTATGTTTGTAAACAATAATGAATAAGAGCATAGTTAAACCGAACAGATTTGGTTTAGCAGGTCTCTATTTAGGGGTTCAAACTCCAAAGTCTTATTTTGAATCCCCATCCTTGCAACTCAAAAAACAAATGAAATTGTAAAAAGTATTGTCCAAATGGAATAAGTACTTTTTCATCTTTGCATGCTTCCAAGTTCCAAATAAAGCATAATTGGAACATGAGATTTAACCCGGTTTTTTCAAACTACTGTCTCTTTTGTATAAAAAAAATAAAGCATGATTGAGGAAGAGTAAACTAATTTTGTGCAATAATTCTCACTTCTACAATTTCCTTCCAAACAAGGAATAAGCTAATTTTCAATCCCAAGGACTTTTTCATCTGGTTCAGCCTGTTGATAAGGACTGGCAGAACTGTTTCGGGTGAGTGACGCAGCTGATCCACCATTAGTGAATCAGAATCCTTATACATTGTTTACAAATGAATTAAACTTCCATCTTCCATGGATTCCTATACTTCATTGAAACTTCAGTTCAAGGGCCAACTCTATTAAGGCAATAACTCGAGTCTAATCCCACTCCACAAAGTAACAAACCTGAGGAACATCATAAGGTATAGGGAAATCACATAAAGATATCCACAAGGATGAAGTTTAGCTACTGCTTTAATAAACTAAAAGATTAAGAATTTCAATTACATATGATCAACTGTGCTGTATTTTGAATTAATTTACATGGGAATGACGTTCATATTTGAAAGAAAAATAAGTTAAAGATTACATGAATTCTCCGAGAAGCATGATACCGTGAAATACAGAGAGCATCAATGGAATCCTACCAAGCATGGTTATTGTAATAGATAATCAAGTCATCCATAAGCAATTATTCAAGAGCAAGCATCAATAGCCATTCCATGGATGCTGCAAAATATAAGTAGATAAATATATCAGGAGTTCAAACATACTCACTTGTACTACTAGTGCTCTTCAGATGAAGGATGAGGCATCCTGGGGTGGTTCGATCCATATGTTCTCAAACGGATCTTGCTCTCCCCAGTCATAGCATTGTTTACGGGGATAGTATCTACAGTCATCAAGCGAGTATGATATGCAACGCTTTCCAAAGAAACGAACTTTAGAGAAGTAGACACTGTTCCTCATTATTCCAGGGAGATCAGTTCTTGAATGAGATGACAAGAAACTTGCAAATAGTGTCACACCATCAAGGGTTTCCATTTCTTCCCACACCATTTCTGATCGATCCAGTTTAAACATAATGGGGTTCTCAGTACAACACGTATAGATAACTAAGATATCTCCATTGCGCTCTGTCATAAATTTGCCCTTCCACCAATTTTTGGCAAAAAAATTCTCAGGGCATCTCGGTGGAGGCACAGCAAGAACATTCCAAGTACGTTCCAGTGGATCATAAACTCCTAACCAACCAGTGAGACTAAGACAATAAAAGATTTCACTGCAGAAAACAATTTTGTCCCAAATGCTACTAACAAATGGCAAGCGATTCTGGTGATTAACAGTGGCCCACTCCGATGACCCAGGATGACACGTGCTGATAGCAACAATAGTAGGACTGATGTGCTTAATTGTAAAAACCACACAGCTGGTAGATGTTGGAGAACAAGAGAAGGCGACTATCTGATATGTCAACTCAAATCTAGGAAGCTTTATCATCTCCCGAGTGAAGGGATTAAAGAAGAATACACGGTGATTTCTGGGTCTGTATAGCAACAACCAACCATCTTTAGTGTAACAAACCCGGGATCCATGCAACTCTGGTAGCTCAAGAGAGTAGGTTTTGCGTTCTGATGGATCATAGAACTCATACAAGTTACCATATTTTGGAAAGTACATGAGCCATGGTGATTGATTCACCACCCGAACAGAGACTGCAACCTTGTGCCACCTCTTGCAGACTGCAGATGCTCGAATGTTATCCTCTAGTGTTAGGTGGGACATAATCAATTCCAAAAGTTCTACAGGAAGATCAGACCATGTTTGTAGCTCCAACCTCTCCTTCCCATCTTCAGTTGCTGTTCTTCCATCCCCATTTACTGTTTCGGCTAACCTATATAACCAAAAGGATTATTGATATTAAAATCGCATTATCAGCTATAAAATATAAAAAAGAAGTGTACAATGTTGACAATGAAACCCAGCAAAGAACCCTAAAATGCTCCAGCAAGTCAGACAGCTTAATCATACTTTATAACTGATTCAAAATTCAATGCTTGCTGCATTTCTTATACCTACATACAAACTAAAAGACACTTATCCGACTGACCAAATAAGAATATATATATATATATATATATATATATATATGTTGATCTTCCATTCATTATATACTGCATGCTGAAATACCCCTCGTGAACTTAAAGATGGTATACCCAAAAAAGGTACTTATTCGACTTAACCATAGGACACCTCCAACCCCAGGGGGTAAAATCCAAACCAACAGTCTAGGTAGGAAAGGAACAACAAAATTCAAATGTCAGTCAGTGCAATTAGAAGCCACAGTATGAAACATCCAAAATGCTTCATATTCACATTCAATCCAACGGTACCTACCATTTAAGTCATATTTTTGTCGTTTAGCCTAAAACACAACTGCTCATAACCCTGAAATGCACCATGATAAAAAAGATTTCTATAATTTTTCTTTGGGTAAGTAAATCTCTATAAATCTGAATCCAACTTTAAAAACTATATTTCCATGATAATTGAAAGAACATAAAACAACCAATCAAAAAGTGATTTTCTAATCCCTAAACCTTGGATTGAGACTCAATTCAAAATACTAAAAAGAACTCAACTTCCATAATGATTTCATGAAATTGATCTTAGTCAAGAAGAACCAAGATACTTTATCAAATCCTCAACGAAAATCTCAAACTTTATTGATAGATGCCTACTGGTAGTCAAAACTCCATCAAAAAGAAGTTGCAAATTGTAATATAACTTCACATTTTCATCCTCCATTTACGGTATACTGTATGCAAATAATTGACTCATGAACTTAACATGTGATAACAACTCAAGGACCCTTCTTTGGCTGACCATTGAGAGTTGAGACCACCACCATTGGGTGCACAAGACAATTAAAATTCAGTGATCCAATCGAACTGAAGTCACATTAGAGATGAAATACCCCAACATTGCATTCAATTCAACATTATCTATGCACTTAAAATCAGATTTTAACTATTTAACATCAATCATCCACAATGTCCCCAATGATTAATAGCAGAAAACTCTGAAAAGCACCAAATTGCTGTGGATTTTATCCAGAAAACAAATAAAATTAAAAATATACAAATTGACTTCAACTCAAAATTCAAACTCAAAACTTCAACACGCACCAAAACAGTACATTAGCAATCAATCAATATTGAATTGCTCCAATCCCCTAAACATTCAAATGATTTCTAAGCATGGCCAAAGACCCAATTCAAAAACGCTCAACTAGCACTGTAATTTCCCAAAACCCAAATTAACCATGAATAAACACATTCATACTTTATCAAACCCATCAAAATACTGTAATTACGAAAACCCTGAATTACTCTCCAAACATAGCCATAAACAAAAAACCCAATTCAGCTCAAAGGTTTCAGATTTAACTGCAATTTGGCATAATTCAACCTCATTATTCAGTAAAGAACACATTTTTATCTCATATTAAATAATCTCTAATTCCCAAAATACAAAAAAAAAAAAAAAATACAAATGTCCATGAAACCCTAACCATAAGCAACTAAAAGTTCCATATTTTATTAAAAAAACATGATAAAGTTACCAATTACTCAAACAAACAAAAAAATACTTACAATTTAAGTTTTCTTTTCTTTCTCCCAGTCATATTTAGCAGAAAACTGAAATTTTTGCTGTGTAACAATCAAAGGAATGATACTGAGAGAGAAAGAAGCAAGCTGTAAGTGTGGTGGACGAAATGAAAAATCAGGCGTGGCCGTTTGCTTAGTAATAGCGGACAACCAATGCATGGGTGCCATGTCATCGGCTTGATGTTAGGTTGATTTGACTTTAAGATGAAGTGCCGAGTTTTGATTGATTAGTTTGATGAGCGAGTGAGGTACGGATTAATATGAGGTACGAAGGTCCGGTCCGTCTAAATTTAAAAAAAAAAAAATTAAATTGAGGTCCGTCTAAATTCAAAATTTCGTTCATATTTAAAAGGTTTAGACAAAAATATTAAATTTGAAATATGAATTAAAAAAAAAAAAAGAGAGAGCTATTTTCGGGGTTTTTTCATTTAAATAATATATTATTTTTATATTTTATATATTATGTAATTTATATCATATAAAAAATTAATATATATAATATTATTGTGTAATCATTTAAAAATATGTTAAGTTATCCATGTTTTATAACTTAATAAATAAATAAAATTAAATTATTAAAAATTAAATAATAAAAAAATTTAACTTTTTTTAAAAGAAATAATATGGGAGGATCAAAACAAGTTTTGACTACTCATTTATAAATATGGACGAGTTTGGACAGAATTTGATACACATATTTTGGGTAAGGCCGGGTTTGAATAAGTATATATGGTGTTGATACCATATCTAAACCCAACATGAATCCGACCCGACCCTACCCATGAGCACCTCTAGTCTAAAGACGGATAAACTAAAATTTAAAGAAAATTTTTAACTCATTTTCCAAACTTGAGAGGAAAAAATTTGGTAAGGCTTCAAGGTGTGAAAAGGTACATCACATCTGTTATTACTATATCTATACCTACTTTAAAAACTATCCCCAAATTACATGGGAGAAGAGAATTAGAGATTTTGGATTTATGCTTAATTGACAATTAAGCATGGGTATTAAAAGGCTGAGATGGTTAATTTGAGTATTTTCATTTTTTTATTAAGAATTAAAAAAAAAGGAAAAAGAAAGAAAGAAAAGAAAGGTGGAGTATTAATTTTGTGTTTGTGTCGTTTTTATGTTCGTGTTATTTTTGTGTGTTTAAAATATTATAAATTTATACAATTTTTACACGTTAATAATTCGTTTTATGTAGATTTTGACACGTTCGCATATTCGTGTCGTGTTCGTGTTATTTTTTCTTGTGTTCAAAATATTATAATTATATAACTTTTACATGTTAATAATTCATTTTATGTAGATTTTGACACGTTCGGATATTCGTTCGTGTTCATATTATTTTTCATGTTCATGTCATTTTTTGTGTGTTCGTGTTCATATTATAAATTTATACAATTTTTACATGTTAATAATTCGTTTTATGAAGATTTTGACACGTTCGCATATTCGTGTTTGTGTTATTTTTCGTGTGTTCAAAATATTATAAATTTATATAATTTTTACATGTTAATAATTCATTTTATGTAGATTTTGACACGTTCGGATATTCGTTCGTGTTCATATTATTTTTCGTGTTCGTGTTATTTTTTCTATGTTCAAAGTATTATAAATTTATATAAATTTTTACATGTAAATAATTTATTTTAAATAGATTTTGACACGTTATTGTATTTGTGTTGTGTTCATATTATTTTAGTGTCGTGTCGTATTTTAATTATTTTTTCCATGTATATGTTCATATTATTTTCGTGTCGTATTTTAATTATTTTTTCATGTGTTCGTGTCGTGTTTCAACTCATCCAAATATTTTGCATATTTTGTCATGGTGATAAAATTTAGAGAAAATTTTGTGTGTTCGTGTCGTGTCTCAATTCATCATATATTTTGCATAATTTGTTATAATGATTCAATTTAGAGAAAAATTGTATGTTCATAACATGTTCGTGTTATTTTATCGTGTGTTTAAAATATTATAAATTTTTACACGTTAATAATTCGTTTTATGTAGATTTTGACACGTTCGTGTATTTGTGTCGTGTTCATGTTATTTTTCGTGTCATGTTTTAATTATTTTTTTCATGTTGTGTTCGAGTCGAATAATCATGTTGTGTCCGAAATTGTCAAGTCTAATTGACACTATTCAAATAACTTACAAATTTGTGTCATGCGTCATCATATTCGTGCTATTTTTTTTATTATAATTGTATTCAAGGTATTATATATTTATATAAATTTTGACACGTTAATAGTTCGTTTTATGTAAATTTTGACACGTTCGTGTATTTGTGTTATGTTCATGTTATTTTTATGTCATGTCGTGTCGTGTTTGAAATTGCTGGATGTAATTGACTATATTCAAATAACTCTCAATTTTATACTAGGTGTCGTATAAGAATAAAAATTATAATTTTTCTAAATTATTATCTTTATCACTCTTGCTTTTTTATCTTTTAAATTTATTTAAAAATATTAATTCAAATTCAATAATATTCCGCAGCGAAGCGCGGACGTTATCTAGTATATATATATATATATATATAATGTATGGACACTTTTCTGGGTGTTGGTTATTTATTTATTTTTTATGTTTTATAAGAGAAGAAATTAAATCAAAATTTAAAACTCAATATCAAAGTGAAATATGATTGTTGTTAAGGTAATTAATTAAATTGAAAAAATAATTTTACTCAAAAATTCCATTTAAAAGTAAATTCTAACTATATTCTATAGATAATATATCTTCTGTTATACATTAATTTTGAATATTTACTTTTAATCAAATCCTATATATATATATATATATATATATATATATATATATATATATAAACAATCCCCAAATTAAAGGAGATGAGAAATTAAAGATTTTGGGTTAAGGGTTAGGTGACAACTAATTATAGGTATTAAAGGAGTTTGGGAGGTTAGTTTGGGCATTTTTAAAAAAATTGATTAGGAAGGGAAGAAAGAAAAGAAAAAAAAATTGTGTGTTCGTATTATTTTTTGTGTGTTCAAAATATTATAAATTTATACAATTTTTACATGTTGATAATTCGTTTTATGTAGATTTTGACACGTTTGCATATTCGTGTCGTGTTCGTGTTATTTTTTATTTGTTCAAAATATTATAAATTTATATAGTTTTTACATTTTAACCACACATTTTATGTAACTTTTGAAACGTTCAGATATTCATTCGTGTTCATATTATTTTTCGTGTTCGTGTTATTTTTTTTTGTTCAAAGTATTATAAATTTATATAAACTTTTACATATTAATAATTCATTTTATGTAAATTTTGACATGTTTGTGTATTTGTGTTGTGTTCATGTTATTTTCGTGTCGTGCCGTATTTTAATTATTTCTTTCATGTGTTCGCGTCGTGTTTCAATTCATCCAAATATTTTGCATAGTTTGTCATGGTAATCGAATTTAGAGAAAATTTTGTGTGTTGGTGTCGTGTTTTCAAATATTTTGCATTGTTTTGTCATGGTGATCCAATTTAGAAAAAAATTTGTGTGTTCGTGACGTGTCTCAATTCATCCCATATTTTGCATAATTAGTTATAATTATTCAATTTAGAGAAAAATTGTATGTTCGTAATATGTTCGTGTTATTTTATCATGTGTTTTATATATTATAAATTTATATAAATTTGTACACTTTAATAATTCATTTTATGTAGATCTTGATACGTTTGTGTATTTGTGTCGTGTTCATGCTATTTTTTGTGTCATGTTTTAATTATTTTTTCATGTTGTGTTCGAGTCGTATAATGATGTTGTGTTCGAGTCGTATAATGATGTTGTGTCCGAAATTGCCAAGTCTAATTGATACTATTCAAATAACTCACAAATTTGTGTCACGTATCATCATATTTGTGTTATTTTTTCTATTATAATAGTATTCAAGATATTATATATTTATATAAATTTTGACACGTTAATAATTCGTTTTATGTATATTTTGACACGTTCATATATTTGTGTTGTGTTCATATTATTTTTGTGTCATGTCATGTTTTAATTATTTTTTCATGTTATGTTCGTGTCGTATAATTATATTGTGTCTGAAATTGTCGGATGTAATTAACCATATTCAAATAACTCCCAATAAGAATTATTGTTTTTCTAAATTATTATCTTTACTACTCTTACTTTTTTATCTTCTAAATTTATTACAAAATGTTAATTCAAATCCGATAATATTCCGCAGTGAAGCGCGGACATTATCTAGTTATAATGTTTTCTATCCTATTACCTTAAAATTCAAATAGACCTTGACTAGATATATTGACACTAAATTTGCTCACGGGCCGAGCAGCCCGCCCGGCCCGATAGGGCCCGACCCGTATAGGGTCGAGTCTGGATAGGAATATTATAATTCGGGCTGGCCCAGATTACTGTTCACATAATAAAATAATAATATTTTTTAAAATTTATTATAAAAATAAATATTTTTTAATATAAATGAACAGTGATTCGGGCCGGTCCGGGCTCCCCAGGACAAGGCCTGGGCAAGGAGTTTAAAAAAAATTCGGACCGCGGCCCAGCCTGGCCCTGCCATGAGCACCTCTAATTGACACCATTATGGGTCAAAAAATATATATATATATTTATTTTTTTGAAAGAAAAAAGAATTATATGTGGGTATTTTTTTATGACAGTGTAGTTTTTTTTTTTTAAGACAGTTGAGTAGTTCTTAAGGAAGTGAATAATTTTTTAAAATATATTATATAAAAAATTGAAGGATATAAATATTTTTATTGTATTAATATTTAATTTAAAATTTATTAATTTTTTAATTTTTTTTTTTGACTGAGTTGGTGTCACTTGATTCGTGACATTAAATACAGTCATGCATTTTATTATTAGTATAGTGTATAGATGTAAAATAATATATAATTTTGTTATTTAAATTATTTGCTTCTTCATCCTTTTTGAGTTTGTCATGCTTATAAAGTTATATTCTATAAACTAATACCACCAATTTTTTAACTTTTTTTTATGAAATTTGTATTTGATTAATTGGTGGTGAATTTTTTTAATTTCACAAGTTAAATTAAGAATTTACCACATGTCTCATTTTTTTAATTGAATTTTTTAATATATACGAAAGGATATGTGTCACCTTACTAATCACGCTTGTGAGATCTAAAAATTTCACTATAGATGAATCAACTAAATTTTGTTTTTCATACTTAATTAATATTCAATATATTCAACAAAATTTTGGTTGCAAAGGAAAGATATTCAAAATAGTAAATTGATATATCGAAAGAAAAAAAAGGCAATCATTTAGTAATTTATCAACATTTTACAAGTTGCATGATATTTTTAGAACAATATTATCTTGGAACTTGGAACTTCTAAATAAAAGTACTTCAATTAAAGTGTTTATTATGATCCAAGACTAAAAAAATGCATTTTTCTTAAAAACTCTACTAAAAACTCAAACAAAGTCGTCCATCACGTATATATTTATTTATTTATATATATCCTTATTCTTTGTAAATTGTAAAAAAAAAAAAAAAAAAGAGTCTAATACGTTACAACGATACTTGTTTTTATTTTAATTAGTCCTCGACATATTCACTGTATGGGTGAAATGATAATTAATTTTTTTATTTAAATAAATATTAAAATATTAAAAAAAGTTAACATGTAATTTTCCATTTGAGAAAAAATAAGTAGATTTATCGGGTTAAAAAAATGATCTTGAAACATTTATTTTCAAAAAAAAAAAAAAAGTAAAAGATTAACATATTTTTATTGATTCATTTTTTGTAAATATATATTTTTTAATTTTTTAATTGAATTAATATAATTTAATTCATGACATCAATCCTAATTAAGAGCTTTATTATGAGTATAGATTTTTAAGGTCAAATTATGGAATTAGCCTTTATACTATAGTCAAAATGCAAATTTAGTCCATTTACTTTAATTCGAAGAATTTTGGTACCTCTACTTTTCGAGATTTTGAATTTCAATCTAATTTTAAATGGGGTCAAATTTTCACCGTTAAGTATGTTGACATGGCGTTGATCATGCTGACGTGGCGAGCTTAGTTAGCAAAAAAAATTGGCAACTGATGACGTGTGTTTTTTTTTTTTCCACGTGGCTTACTAACTTGGATGATCAAATGATGTAATTAGTCCCTGTATTTATATCAAAATACGAATTTAGTCCCTCTACAATGATTTGAAAAAATTTTAATACTTGTATTTTTGGGATTTCAAATTTTGGTCCAATTTTAAAATATTAAAAAAATAATTAAAATTATTCACATTATTAAAATATTAAAATATATTATTTTTGTTAATATTAATATTTATTAGTAAAATATAAAAATATTTATGTTTAGTTTAATAATATTAAAGATAAAAATATTTAAAATTAAAATATTAAAAGATTTTTTATTTAAATATTTTAAATGTTTTTTGAATTAAAATTAAATAAAATTGTTTTTATTAATATAATAATTTATTGTGTCGAATCAAACATAAAAAGAAGTAAAAATGAAAAGTATTTTCAAACAATCAGAGAGAATAAAGAGAGTGATGAGTTTCAAAGAGAAACTTGTCATAGGTAGCCTGGTCGAATAACACCATATTTTTCACCCTCTCCTTTTGCTTTCTCTTTCTCCACCTCTATTATTACAGCAAAGAAAAAAAAACTAAAACTCATTTCTTATCTAACTCTAAAAAGCAAAAAATAACTCCCGTAAAAAATATAGTCAAGGAAACATATCGTAAAAAAAATAGCCTTCTTTTTTTGCTTACCACCTCCAGACTTTGCTGACTTTGAGGAATAAGGAGGGGCTGTCTTTCTTCGAGGCCTGCAAAAGTAAACCAAAAAAACAAAAACTAAGTTAGATACAATATAAAGCAAAGTTGGTTTTAAGTTTTATTGGTATAAAAAGGATTGATAAATCTAGGAAGATGAACATACAATGATATTTGCTCGAAGTGAAGAAAAAATGGGAAAGAAATGAAACACAATTTTTGGTTGTCACGAGACAGAAAAATGGGAAGGTGAGGTGAGAGCTTTTTCTAACCCTAAGGTTTGTTTTTTTGCTTCCTGAGACTTCCAAAGTCTCCTTAAAATTTTTGTGTTAATTTTGTCTTTGAAATTATTATCTCTTTTAGTATTTGAGGTTTGATTTGTTTGTTGATATTGTTTGAGCATAACTTATAAGCCAAGTAAATTTTAATGTTTTAACTTTTAATAGTATAAATATTTTTAATATTTTACGAATAAATATTACTCTTTTTAATATTTATATTAATAAAATAATTTTTTAATAATAATATTATTTAAAATATTATTATTTTAAAATATTGTTATTTTTTCAAAAATTATTTTTCAGAAATTATTTTTCAGAGCTGATTTTTGCAAAAAAAATGAACCTTAAGATTAGACCAAAATTTGAAATCCCCAAAAAAATTTCAAATCATTGTAGAGGAACTAAATTCATATTTTAATATAAGTCCATGGACTAATTACATCATTTAATCATCCAAGTTAGTAAGCCACGTGGAAAAAAAATCCACCTCATCAGTTTCCAAAAAAAGTTTGCTGACTAATCTTGCCACGTTAGCATGGTCAACGCCACATCAGCATACTTAACGGTGAAAATTTGACACCTTTTAAAATTGGACTGAAATTCAAAATCTCGAAAAATAGAAGTACCAAAATTCTTCGAATTAAAATAGAGGGACTAAGTCCGCATTTTGACTATAATACAAGGACTAATACCACAATTTGACCGATTTTTAACAATATTATTATACACTTGGCAGCACCAAATTTACCATTGTGAATTTTACCATATAAATATTTTTTTCATAATTAAAGTCCCTTTGAAAAATCCAATCCGAATCTAAATCACAATGAAGAAGGTTGCTATCTTCGGTTTTTTTCAATGGTTCAATTTGTCCAATTGGACATGATTGTAGATACCAAATAGGCCGATGTCCAAAAATGGCCCAAACTTAGGCCCATACTTTTTAACCATTACACATTGTTTTTTCTTAGAATTTTGTCCAAGTCCTAGAAGGTCTGCTTGTTCCCTTTCCCGACGCCACGAGGTCCACGACATAAACAACCCCAATTAAAAGAAAATTTTCAAGTAATTTTTTTTTTTTAATAAACAGATTAAGATGTTGTCAAATATTTTATTTTTTAAATTATTTTTTATTATATTTTAACGTATATGTCACCTTATTAATCATGCTTGTAGAATTAAAAATTCTTCTGACAATGTATGAGATAATTTTTCTTTAAAAAAATACAAATTTAGTATATGATTAATTAATTAAGACAATAATAATTTTGTTTAATGGTAAGAAAGAAGTCTCGAAATTTTGAGATCTTAAGTTCAAGTCTCATTATGTGTGGATTTAATCCAATTTTATGCTAGATATATCCAATTATTTATATATTAGTTCATTAGTTCGTTTGTTTGATTTAATTCAATCATTTTTTTTTTTGGATAAGTAATTCAATCATTTTTATATGGACGTAATACTTTAATTATAATTATAATTTTACAAAAAAATAATTAATTTTACTGTCAATAAAAAGTTTTAATATTTATTAATCTCTAATTAAACAAAGTAGTAGGCCAGACAAGATCATGGCGTCCCCACTATTTCCACTTTTCCCACTCTTTTTTTTTTTTTTTTTTTTTTTTTTTCAAATTTGCCAATGGGAATTGGGAAATCATTTCCAATTTGATCTTCTAAAAATCTTTTAGCAGTGCTTACTTTTAACATAGGACCAATGAAGCTCAAATTCTGCTCTTCATTATATAATTTTTTTTTTCTCTCTACCACTACATTCCACGAAAATCGTGGAAATTTTTATATCTATATATTATTATAACTAGAAGCAATCCCCTCAATTGAGGTTATCCAATTGATGGGCAATTGCTTCACTATTATTAATCACTAGGCAAGTTTTTTTTTTTATTGTGACAAAAAAAAAATATATATTTATTTATCACTAATCACATTCAATTTCTTTTTTTAATATTAAATGTCAAAACATTCAGCCATATTTCCAACTATAATTTTTAATATTTAAATCTCCAAAACATACTTATAATTAAATGAAATGCTATTCAATTTTGCTACTGCAACTTTTTCTTTCCCAACAGTTTTCGTACTTCCTTTAGACATAATCCATAAAAAATATTATTATTAAATATTGGCAATGTTAAAAAGTGCAGATAAACACTTATTAAAGTGATCTTTTTGTTCACAAAAGTTAGTCTATTCGGTAAGAGCACGAGTTCCTTTTCCTTATCAACTAGAGTTTAATTTTTGTGAAAAATATTTCAAAAATAAAATTTTAAATGCAACACGTGGATATGAAAAAAATACATCTTTAAGATTTCTTGAAAAAGGATTGATGTAGAGAATTTCAGAATGGCGTTCGTTTATCTTTTCTCTTGGCTCATGTTAGCAGGTCTAACGTGAGTCTCGAGAATCTCAAATTTTCTTGCTCAAATCCACATGATTTTGCCTGATTTCGACAGCAATCTTCCCCAAATAATTAGTTTTTCTAATTTTTTTTTAGCTCGATTGAGGTCGAAGTGTTGTGAAGGTCTGAAATGGTGGATCTCAATATGGTGGAAAGCTCAAGATCGCGAGCTTTAATAGTGGACACAACTGTGCTGGATTCCAAAGATTCAGCTCCCTTTGACTTGTGTCTTGAATCTGATTTTCCCCCCTGGTCCCGATTGTGATCAACAATGGAACTGGTGAGAAAGTGACAGTGCGAGAAAGTCCCATTGCAATGCAGGAAAAAACGGTTACAACTGAAAGGGTTGTAGATAACCGCAAACTCTCTGATTGGAGATCACTCTTCTCCTCGAATTCTGATCAATCACTGCAATTTTTCCCTCCTGCTGAGCAAAATGGTAAGCTCATAGTCAAACCACCTAAGGAAGTTCTTGAGGAAGGATCCAATCAATGGCAAAACACTGTTGTTGGTCAATTTTTGGGAAAAGCTCCAAATTACAGCCAATTCCAAAAATTGGCAAATTTGCTTTGGGGAAGAGAAGGAACAGTTGCGATAAAACCAGCTAGCCCTAGACTTTACCTAATCCAATTCCCGAATCAGAAAACAAGAGACTGGGTTGTTGAATCAGGACCCTGGCATATTTAGAACAAAGTTATCATCATGCGAAAATAGGAGCCAAGACTTGAGTCACTGGAGTTCAACATGAAGAAAGTACTAGTTTGGATTAAACTGGGAAACATCCCTTTGGAGTTGTACACTAAGACTGGACTGGGATACATTGCAAGTGCATTGGGCCAATCCTTGTACATGGACAAAGTGTCTCTTCAACAGAAGTTGGAGTTTGCTAAGATCTGTGTTGAAATTGATGTAGATACAGAGATGCTAACATCCATTGAGGTTGAGTTAGGGGAAGGAGTCACAACAGAGATTTCAGTTGAGGTGGCATTGATTCCTCCCAAATCCTCTCATTGCAAAGTTTTTGGCCATCTTGAGAAGCAATGTCCAGAGAAACCAGTAGCAAGCCAGATATGGGTACCCAAAGAGCAAATGGAGGCAGAAGAAGATCCTAAAGTGGATTTTGAACCAGAATCATGTACAAAGGCAAGCACAATGCTACATCAGAAGCCTCAGCTAGTGTTGGGAGAACACCCCTCAGGTTCCTGCATAATCAGACAGAGGGAAACAGCAGATGCAACCTGTTAACAGATTTGAAATACTGAGTTCCACCACGGAACTTGAATTTACAGAAGGAAATGAGGTAGAACTGATCTCTTCTCCTAAGAAAAGTAGGGCAGCTGCAGCAGGTGTGAAAGAATTAATGATGCAATTGAAGCCCCGAAAAAGGAACCAAGCAGTTAAGGGAACTAAGCAAGTTAAAACAGGGAAGCAGGTTTTGGAAGGTATTCCTTCCTCCTCAAATACTCTCTGAATCTCTTAATATGGAATGTTAGGGGTCTTAATGACACCTACAAACAAAAAAGAGTAGTTAGTAGAGTAAACCATTTAAATATTGATGTACTTTGTTTGTTGGAAACAAAAGTAAAACAACACAATGCTCAAGCAATTGTTTATTGTAAATTTGCTGGTTGGCATGTGCTCCATAATTACACTCAGGCTACAAATAGCAGGATATGGATTCTATGAAAGGATCAGTGGCAGGTTAATGTTGTTGATGTCACTGATCAAGTGGTAACTTATTCCCTCTTTGTGGATGGTCATACTCTGTTTATATCTACTATCTATAGTAGTAATGGGGCTCTGGACAGAAGGTTACTATGGTCCAGCTTATAGACTGTTTCTAGTAGAATAGGTGACTGCCCATGGTTGGTTGCTGGTGACTTTAATGTCACAAGTCACCTTAGGGAAAGCTCAAACTTTGATGGCTCACAAATTCTAGAAAGCTGACATGAGAGAATTTGTTGACTGCCAAGTTAATTTGGATCTGATTGACCATCCTTTCTCAGGTTCTTTGTTCACTTGGTGCAATAATAGAACTGAAGGATTCCTCTCTCGCAAGTTGGACAGGGTGCTTGTTAACACAAGATGGCATGCTTGTTTCACCAACTCCAGTGTTGAGTTTCTCATCCCTGAGGTGTTAGATCATTACCTTGGTTTTGTCAGGCTTAAAACCAATGAGTTTTCACCTCCAAAACCCTTCAAGTTCTTTAATCTCTGGACAAATCATCCGGATTTTAAAAAAACAGTGGAGGATTCTTGGAACAAATCAATGGAGGGTAACCCAATGCAGAAGCTGTTTAGCAAGCTCAAAAGGCTAAAAACATATTTGAAAGAGTTTAATAAAGCTCATTTCAGCAGCATCTCAGTCAGGGTGTGTGAGAAAAGAGCTTAGCTTGAATATATGCAGATGCAACTGATGATTCAACCTACAGGTGAGCTTGCAAGGGCAGGGAAACAAGCTGCAAATGACCTCTCTGAGTTGGTATCTAGTGAGGAAAATTTTTATAGGCAGAAGTCCAGGGTGTAATGGGTAAAAGAAGGTGACCATAACACTGCTTTCTTCCATAAGCAAGTGCTGGTCAAGCAAAGGATCAACACATTTAGAGTTCTCCATGATGCAGCAGGTAGCAAGCTTGATTCCTTCAGTCAGATTTCCTCAAAAGCTATTCAGTTTTTTCAGCAGACATTAGGCTCCCTTGCTGATTCTCTGTTACAAGACCTTCTGCAAGTTACAATTCTAGAAGACTTGAAGCCCTTGCTGATTACACAAGTAACTGCTAAGGAAATCCAATCCACTATTTTTGCCATGAATGGCAACAAGGCTCCTAGACCGGATGGGTACTCTGCTCAGTTCTTCAAATGTTCCTAGAGCATTGTAGGGGTGGAGGTGGTGTAAGCAATCTAATATTTCTTTAGTACCGGCACTCTGTTGCTAGCTTTTAACTCTACAATATTGGCTCTGGTTCCCAAGGTCTCCAATCCCAACCAAATGGTTGATTTTCAACCTATTGCTTGCTGCTCTATCATCTACAAATGTATCACAAAAATATTAGCCAACCGGATGAAGAAATGCCTCCCAAGTACCATTACTAGCAACCAAAGTGCCTTCATTACAGGAAGAGACTTGGTGGATAATGTGCTTATGGCACAAGAACTTGTAAATGGTTACCATAAGCCCAACTTGTCACCCAGATGCGCAGTCAAAGTTGATTTAAGGAAAGCTTTTGACTCTCTCAATTGGAACTTCATTTTCCAAGTCTTGTATGTTCTTGGCTTCCCTACAGATTTCATTAAATGGGTCATGATTTGTATTACAACTCCCAAGTACTCAATTAGCCTCAATGGTGGGCTGGTAGGGTTCTTTTCAAGTGCAAAAGGAATCAGGCAGAGGGACCCCTTGTCTCCATACCTATTTGTCATTGGCCTTAATGTGCCTTCTGGGCTTCTCAATGCAACTGCTGCATACAAGGTTCTTGCTTTCCACCCAAAATGTAAGAAGCTAAATCTTACTCATCTATATTTTGCGGATGATCTCTTGGTCTTTACTAAAGGATCAACTGAATCTGTTGAGGCTCTCATCAAAATTCTGGAGGTCTTCTATCAGATTTCAGGATTGAAGATGAAGAAATCCAAGAGTGAACTATTTTGTACAAGAATAAGTCGAACAGAATTGCAAAGTATTGTGGATTGCACAGGTTTCAGACTTGGCACCCTCCTAGTGAGGTACCTTGGTGTACCATTGGTGACAAGAAGAGTGAATGAAAGAGATTGCTCTCCCTTGGTGGAAAAAATTACGCAAAGAATCAAAAGTTGGGCAGCAAAGCATATATCCTTTGCTGGTAGATTGTAGCTCATCCAATCTGTCATCTTCAACATACAAAATTTCTGGTGCAGGAACCTTCTTCTTCCATCCAAAGTTATGAAGAAGATCACTCAACTTTGTAACTCTTTCCTTTGGAAAGGAGATGAGAGCACAACAAAAGAAGCCAAGGTCAGCTGGCAGGCTGTTTGTCACCCTAAGTCAGAGGGGGGGTTAGGCCTCAAGGATTTGGAAATATGGAACAAGGCCTGTATACTCAGAAATTTGTGGATGGTGCAAGCTGGGTCGTTGTGGGTTGCTTGGATTGAGAACTACATCTTAAAGAGGAGAAATGCTATGTAATTGCCTCCCCTTCAAAGGTACAGCTGGAGCTGGAAGAAGCTGTTGAAGCTGAGGACTTTGATTCCACAAATCATGCAAATGCAGGGGGATAGGATGGTCTGGAGCTGGATTGATTCTGGCTACAAAGCTGCTCCTGTTTGGAATGAATTGAGACATAAGCAGGAAAAGGTAGTCTGGCATAGATTAGTTTGGTGCAAATTCTTCATCCCCAGACACTTCCTTCATTGCTTGGTTTGCAATCCTTGACAGGCTACCAACAAAAAACAGGCTTCACAGTTGGGGCTACCAAGTCTCTCTTGAATGTCTATTGTGTGGAGAGGAAGAAGAAACACGGGATCATGTATTTTTTTGCTGTCATTTCTCTAAGCAGTTATGGAGCAGGATTATGCTATCCTATGACCTCATAAGTTCACAAAATTCTTGGTAGGAAGCACTCACTTGGGCAGTAAGAAGGCTTAAGGGCAAGGCACTATTATCAACTATTTTGAGGCTTGCATGGAATGCCTACATCTACACCCTCTAGCAAGAACGAAATGGAAGACTTCATGGGAGGCCAACAAGACAAGTACCAGAGCTCTTCAGATTGATCAAGAATGTTGTGCGAGATAGGCTCTCTGGTCTTCGAGCAATTTCTAGTGATCAAGTCAACCGACGCCTTTGTGATGCTTGGGGACTTTGTGATTCTCTGTTAAGCTAATTCTTGTATTCCTGTGGCTATATGCTGCAGGTTTATTTTTTTGTTTTCCTGTGGCTACATGCTACAGGTTGGTCACTATGTAGCAATCCTTTACTTCTTGGATAAATAAAGCTTAATTATCCAAAAAAAGAAAAAGGATTGATGTAGACAAAATATTTTTTAAAATAAAATCTTAATTAACCTTGAGCTTTTCTAAATATCCATTAATCATACCCAATATTTTAGTATTTGAAATTATCAAAAATAAAAATTTAATTACTAAAACTAAAATATTTTAGTAAATTATTAACTCCTACCCAATATTATAACTTGTTAGCCTAAACTATAGTAATATATAGGAGATTTTTGCTAGAATGTTTGATCATCTAGAAGCTTGAGAACGGCTTCTCAAATAAGAGCCCAATTTGTCTTTATCATGACGGCATAATTTGTTTTGGGGTGGCGGAGCCCATAGAAAATTAGGAAGCCATTGTTTTTATTCTTCTTCATTTGGAAACAAATTAAAGGGGTTTGACTGGCAACTCCATTTAGATTCATACAACCCTTTTATCTTATCTTTTAATTAATTAATATTCTCTTTAATTAATATTATATAGTCAAAATCTTTGTATTCTTGTGCCTCATCTGTCATTCTATTAATTCTACTTTAATAACCATGCAGCCCTCCATACTTTAGAAATTGAGAACAAAAGGGAAATGGATAAAGAATATAATATATGCCAAATTTAATTTTATATAAATACTAGTATTACTTTTTTATGTGTGTTATTACACATGCTGCTAGAAATTGACGTTTAAGGTTACGTTTGAATTTTTTTTAATAATTTTAAAATTTAGTATAAATTGTATGATAAAATATACGTAAATATATAATTATTTGATTATTTTCAAATTCATAAATTTTTTGGATTTATATTTGATGATAAATTTGAAATTCATCTTTTTATACCTTTTTAAATATGTTATTATATTGAATTTTAACTAATTTGTACATAGTGTGTGCATTTTATTCTCATAATTTATAAAGTAAATTAATCTCATTTTACATATATATCCAACATTCAAATTGAAAATTTCAAACTCTAAATATTTTTGAAATATATATCTAATTATATGGTCAAAATATTTATTTTTCAGTCTCACTCTTGTTTACTTATTATTTATTTTGATTTTGATAGCTACTAATGAAGTTTACTTCATGCATGAACCATAGACTTCTCCTTATTATATAAAGCATCCCTAATTGTTTTGAATCTTGGTTTGAACTTGATGAACGCTCTTGAAGCAAATATTCAAGTTCAACCAGGAATTCCAATTTTATAATTGAGAAACCTCTTTTTTTTTTACAATTATATTATTGACCTGAACTTCAAAAAAAAGGTATATAAAATGGATAACATGGAAATTATATATATTTATTGATTTACATTAGACCCAATTTATCAACTCATTGATTATTTGATAGTGAAATATGAAATTAATTTTATTTACCTAAAGTCATAGTCCAACTGTTAGAGCATAATGGGAAAAGTTGACCAAATGGCTGTGCTAATTTTGCAAGAAAAGTCAGGTTTCTTTTGGGAGATGCCCATTGATTTCATCACCTAATTAAATTTAATTTAATTTTAAAGTTGAACTGCTCCTTCACTTTACTCAACAAAACCAGCTTTTTCTTTTCTTTTTAAATTGCCAAATGAAAATGACCCAACAAGGGCAGCAATTTTTCAAAAAGATTTCATGTAGAAGAAGATATATAGTATAAATTTAGATGATACAATTCGTGTATTCGTGTTGTATTTATGTTATTTTTTCGTATTATAATCGTGTTTATATATTTATATAAATTTTGACAAGTTAATAATTCATATTATATAAATTTTGATATTTTTGTATATTCTTATCGTGTTAATATTTTTTTTTTCATATTATATCATATTTTAATTATTTTTTTCATGTCATATAATCGTTATCATGTCTATGTATCATTGGATTTTTTGAGTACTCTATTAAATTTGTGGTTAAGGGATGAAATATTATAGGTCAAAGCTTTCGGTAAATTTGAACCATAATTCCTTTAATTAGATATTATTCATTACTTTTTGTAACTTAATTTGTAATTATTAGCACATGCTTCATGTTGTATTTACATGTTTTTAAAATGTTTTATTCAAGATATTAATTTGGCATATTTTTACTCTTTTTTATTCAATATTTTTAGGACATTCTAGCAATATATAAAATTTGAAAATATTTTTAAACATTATAATCTTTTGTATAAGATTTTATATTTGATGTAATGGCAGTGTATAAATTTATATATTGTCCGTGAATTATATGATATTATCTTATTAAAAATTAAATTATTTGTATTTATTTTTAATTTTTTTAATAAAATGACATCATGTGATTAATCGACAATATATAAATCTATATATTATCAATAAATTATATTATCAAATATAAATTTTTTTTATATATAAATTTTTAGAAGAAAAAGGAAATAGTAAATGATTACCTGTTAAGAATTGTAACAAATTCAAGATCACCAATTGGCTTTGATTGTGAATGCAATTAATTACTTTCAAAGAAAATCATCTCAAATACTGCCGTACAATTTTTAAACACCATTAATAGGATTAAAGGATTGACTTGTATCTTGGTAAGATATATATATATATATATATATATATATATATGAATTAATCAATTAATAAATGAATACATGTAAATTTTTTAATCATACTTGTAAAATTTAAATTTTTTATTACTATATCAAAAGCGAACTCTTAACTTTCAATATATTGAGTAAAAACATCTTTTGTGCACTCATAAATCATAAGAAAGAAAAGACCCAATAATAATGTGAAAGAATGTAAATCAATTTTTTAAAAATTAAATAAAATGGATATGGGAGACACATGAAACACACCTTGTATATATCAAAACAAAATCACAAGGTAGCAATCTAGTATACTACAAACTTTGTTATCATCTATGTTATAAGAGTGATCTTGGAATCACATAATTCTTTGAATTTTGTCTTCTTTATTTATATAATAATATATTTATCAAATATATTAAAAATAATAAATAAAATTGTCAATTACTATATTTAGTACAATACTATTACTATAAAATAATATATTAATTAATTTTTAAATATGTCTTAAAAATATTGGTTAGCAAAACCCTATATATATGGAAAATGTTAATCGGTGTCTAGTGGTACTGATTAAGATGATATTTATAAAAAAAATTTAATTAACATATATATTTTTTGAATTTAATAAAAATAATGTATTAAATATAAAATTTTTAAATAATAATTAAATAAATTTTAATTAATGTCTATAGTCACACATTAACCGAATCCTATATATATCGGCAGGCATTGAAACGATTAATGCAAGAAACCGGGTTCCATGAATTTGCTGGATGTTACTGTTTCCAGATAATAATGTTGAACCTACAAGAAAGGACACATCACATGGCTAATTGCTTGTCAATTTGCTATACATTTAAAGACATTTCCCCCTACTTTCAGGATTCTTGCTTAAAACAGGGTGGTCAAAATTAATTAGTTCATTCTTCCAAGTCTATTATTTTATCCCTTTAAAATAATGTTCATAATTTAGAGCGGTTAAGAATGCCCATATTCTCAAATTTTTATAGAAAGAGATTTTTGGCTAATATATTTAAGGATTTTGCTAACAAGTGCCCTTAGGGCACTTGTTAAGGTTAGTTAATATACTATTTATAGTAATAATATATTATTACTATAAATAGTATATTAACTAATTTTAACAAGTACCTTAAAGACAATCGTTAGCAAAACCCTATATTTAAAATGCATGGGCTAACAGCTAACTATATGAGATGGGTACTCTTCTCCTTGTGATTTGCAAAACTAATAATTTTAGTATACGTGTGACCTTCTCCTTCACCTTTTTAGAATAAGTGATTTTAGATTCAATAATTATTATTATTATTATTTGAGATTATAGATTAAGCTATGATAGCTGAAATTAATTCAATATTCTATCAATAAATTATTTTAGATTGTTGGCACATATATATATATATATGATCATATCTTGAATTGGTGATAAAAATGATCAATTTTCTTTTTAGATATTTGAAATTTTTAAGAATTAAACTCTGATAAGTGAAATTAAAAATCCAACTCTTTATTAATAAACGATAATTCGTCTATCCTTTAAAAAAAAAAACAGTGGGTGCCGGACACTAAAATTTGAAAATGCATGTATCTGTGCCTAGTCTGTCCTCCATTTCCATATAAATCTTTAGGGTTACAAGTAGTGAAAAGGGAAAGAATCATAGTGATAGAAGCTTAGGGATTCAATATGGATTGATTCAGTTAATTCAGTATTTATTAGCGTTTTTATAAATATTAAGATTCGAGTTTCACCAATAATTTTACTTGATAAATGATCTATAAATACCATTATTAATTTTCTTTGAGACTTGTAACATGCCCTAACCTGAACCGAATTAACCTTCCTTCACCTAATTTTTTCTAACCAAAAGAAAAAGAAACTAATTAGGAGATTTGTTACAAGGCTGTTGTCTCTCCTTTTCCATCCGGGCCATACATACCTAATGAGCTCCAGCTTTCCTCCTACCTCAACTATCACATTATCGAACCAATCATCAGTACCTCAATTGCCTGACAAACCTTGGACCTATCTAAAAAGTAAAAAACAAAATCTTGCAATTACAATATCACATTTATACAACTATATATATATATTAAGTTACGAGGCCAAAAAGAAAAGGCACATATTATAAGTCCGATGGATGAGTTTATTTATTTATTTATTTTTTTAAGTATTATCTCCACCTTCTTGATTTTATATCATAAATAAATATATTAAAAGGGTGGTTCAGTTAATTAAATACAATAACTTATTATAATCATTGGATGGTGAGATTAAAATAAATCAAAATTTCTCTTAGATCCGCATGTAATCTTCAATTATTTTAGTTGCAATTCTTTAGAATAATTAAGCTATATATTCCATTGAGCTACCTGATTTATGATAATTAACCGAATTTTTTGGATGATCATAATTACCGGTCTTATTTGGGTGATTCAGGATTATAAATATCAATATTTTAATTTGTTAATAGATTAATACTGATTTTTTTATTCAGTGATCAGAATTTAATACCAACAAGGTTAATTATCAAATTACATATATACTTATTATATATAATTAAATAACATATGTAAAAGTGTATTTTTTGAAATTACATTTTTATTCGCTTTTACATGATATATATATATATATATTATGCGAAATGTGCCACCGATGCCAATGCTAAATGCTTATATGCTTACATATTAATTTTTGATCATCTATTAAAATTTATCTATATTAATATTAAAAATTTTGATTAAATTGATGTCACGAGTTAATAAATTAATTCAATTGATAAATTTATTAAAAAATTAAATTAAATTTATAATATAAAATACAATTAAAAGTGTTTATGTATTTTATTTTTTTTCAATAACACATTGTGACATCATCAGATATTTTTTAATTTTAAAAAAAAATTACTTACATCTTATATCATTAAATAAATATATTTTAATAATATATATATATTTTTACATACATCATTCATGCGTGTATAATATATAATAAAAATTAAATGTATATTAGTTTTTGATGTAAAGTTCGATTGTGATTGGTTCAACGTAATTCGTTTTGAACATTGTAAAACGAGAAAGACAGACAAAGAAAATTCTAGAAGCAAAATAAAAAAAAATAAAAATCACTATTCCTTTAATAATTTATATTGAACTTTTTGGATGATTATGGTATGGATGTATAGGATAAGCTCAAACATTGATGGGAAAAATATAATTTGTCCATATTTACCAGCATTCTTAATTGCAACAATCTTCAAGCAAATACGAGTCCTTTTTTACGTCATGCATGAAGTCTACTTGTAACTGATCGATTTGGCAAGAAAGAATTCTGTGGGTTCTTTTTCTTTTGTAATTTTTTAGAAAATACAAATACTTTCTTTGTCCTTATTTGCTCGTATATAAGAAAAAAATGTTGATTATTAAAATTCTATTTTTTTCTTGTGATTTTTAGCCTAATAATGTAAAGCATAAATGTAGATATGATTAATTGAATTTATTTTAACTAAAAACAAAAAAATGTGAAAACTTTTTTTTTTCTTCTATCTAAAACTGTTTGAATCTTAATTACATAAATTAAAGTATTCTATTCTTGATTGCTAGATTTGACAATTCATGTATATATTTCGTATTATTTTTATATTAATTATGTAAATATAAACACAATAATAATTATTAAATATGTCAAAGTTTTAAACACAAAAATAAAATATGATACGTGTATAAAAAAATATTGTATTAATAATTTTAATAATATTTAAATATGTCATATTTATTATATTATTTTTTGTTTATTAAATACATCGTGTCCGGATCATATTTTTAAATAATATCTAAAATTATCAGATATATTAATTTCTACAAAGATAATACTACAAAATCAACATTTCTTTACTTTTTATTTGGAATTCTTTAACTCAAATGCAAATAACAAAAAATAAAATAAAAAATAGTCCACTAACCACTATAGAAAGAGAGGAAGCAAGCACTAGTCAACAACGTTGAAACTCTCCCTCCAAAAATCAATTTCTCCAATAATCAAAAACAACTTTTTTTATATAAATCGTCTCCAATCTACCTTCTCCTCTCTCAAACTTTCTCTCTTTTTCTACGTTTAAGTGTTTTTTTTTCCCTTTGTTCGTACAATGCCACAGGGCAATTTAGAAACCCTTGTTTCCGCCTGCGCCGGCGGCTCTTGTGACAACAAAATCGTCTGCGAGACTTTAGCAACCACCGAAGGTGACCCCGACGACCACTTCCAAACGGCGGGGAAACCTGTCGAAGAAGAAATCCCGCCGGATTTCCCGCCAGAATCGTTTTGGTTATCCAAAGACGCGGAGTTCGACTGGTTCGATCGCAACGCTTTTTACGAACGGAAAGAGTCGCATAAAGGAAACTCAGTTTCCAACTCCACAAATCTTAACCCTAATCTGAACTCAAACTCCAATTCTCAACGCTTTTCTTTGAGAAAGTCTAAAGCTTCGATCATCGGCTTACCGAAACCGCAGAAATCTTGCTTTGTTGAAACGAAGAACAGGAAGAATACTAAGCCTGGAAATACTAGATTGTTTCCTAAACGGTCCGGCTCGGTTAAATCGGATCCGCCAGTTTTTGAACCGTCTTCGCCTAAGGTTTCTTGTATGGGAAGAGTGAGATCGAGGCGAGATCGGAATCGCCGACTAAAAAAGAACCGCCAAAAATCGGTCAGAGTTGAAACAGTTAAAGAGAAAACGACGAGGAAAAGAAGCGGTTTCTTTTCGAGTTTTCGTGCTATTTTTTGGTCCAATGGGAAAGCAAGTGAAGCACACGTTCTTCCAGGAGCCCCGTCGCCGCCAAGGAACAGTGACATTAGGTCTCGTTTGCCGCCAGATGATCGTGACGCAATATCGATCGAGCCTGAAAGTCCGGAGAGTGAACCAGTTGTTGAGCCGGTCAGTCTAGGCGGAATGAAGCGGTTCGCGTCCGGTAGGAGATCGGAGCCGTTAATCTGAGCCGTGTGGGTAAAGGTTTTTGCTAGTGGTGGGCCATAGCTAAGGCGTGGGTTAGTTTGCGCCTTGCGGTCGTGGTTAGGTAACATGCGGGTCCCGCTTAATGTTTAAAATTTCTTTCCTGGTGACGTGGCATGATGATTAACGGTTTGGCAAGGTAAAAAAAAAAAACACATTTTTCCAATTTCCACGTCTTTTTTTTTTTTGGTTTATTTTGATTTGGTTTTACTTGATATAAGGGTTTGTAGATATGAGTGATTTTGGATTCCACAGTTGTAAATTTTTGTTGTTATTTTAATAAAATTTCAAAGGGATAATGTAAATTTCATATAACTTAATATGAATTTTTCGATCATTTATTTAAGCATGATTAGCTTTAAAAAACTTATTTAAAATATAAAATAAAATGTAAATTGATTATACTTTTTAATTGAACTTTATAACAAGTGAAAATTACTTTTCTAAAAAGAGAGCATGAATTTAGGAAATTTATGATAGCAACATTGATTAAACATAACACAACCTTTTCTTTTAGGTGATGAAGCACTTTTGTTTAGTGAAAAAGTGTTAAAAACAGCCAAAAAGATTACAAAAAGCTTTGGGTTGATGTTGACGAGTGCTAATTTAAGGAAATGGGTTGGTGGACTGACTAAACTTGTGTTATTCGAATTTAAGATAAGTATTGGATATAAATATATATTCGATACGAATATATTTAATTTTTAATTTTTTTTTAATATATTTAAAAAATTATACTCTATATTTATATCCGAATATGTGTCATACACCGATATCGAATATGAATATTTTTAAAAAAATAAAAAATTTGAATAGCATTAATTTTAAATTGGAAAATAAAGAGGGAGGGAGCGGTCAAAAATTCCCTTCATTCCCTTCTCTGTTTAAATATTCCTTTCCTTAATTTTGAAGTGTTCACAATCACGATTCACGAGTCTTTGAAATTCATTTTTTTTCTTTTAATTCGTATTTGTTGGGGTGGGTTGGTCGCAGTTAAGCTGTCCCTGTTTGGAAATTGTTGACAACTTAGACTGCTAATGTGGATGGTATTAGGTAAATAGTTTAGAATCTTGACTGTTTTAGTGTCTTATAGTCTTCATTTCTTTTTTCACTTATTTTTTAACTTTGAAAATGACTACCTCACCTATCATCACATTTCATGTTAAATCATTACAGCCAAAATACTCTACATTTCCGTCTTCTTTTTTGAAAAATATGCTTCAAATTTTAGTCCATTTTCACTGCTTCGCTCTCAAAACACGAAAGTGTTTCATACCCTGTAAGAATTTCATTTTGTAAAACTAAGTCAAGATTAAACAAATTATGAAACCTGATTTTGTGGTGATATGAAAATTTTATGCTAGTTTATTTATTTCTCCCTCAATTAAAAGCTACGAAAGTTTTAAATCTGACAATTTTAGACACGACACGAAAACACGACAAACGTACGAGACGCTTTAATCGTGTATGAGTTTTATATAATTGTGTTTCGTGTCATAATCTTGTCGACACATTTATGACACGCTAACTTCGTGTCATAAACGTGTTAAACACGCATAACACGCCTAAAACACGATTAAGACCCGATTAACTAATCGTGTCATAAACGTATAAATATATCGATACGTATCCGTTAACATGTTTAATACACGATAATTTAACGTGTCATAAACGTGTATACACTTTTAAATTAACACGTTTATATATAAAATACATTTAATTTTCAATATAAATGTATAACATATATAAACCATAAACATTATTTTAAACTTTTAATTATGATACCTATTTAATATATAGCTAAACAAAAACTATCTTAAGCATTTAATTTAATATAGCTCTACTCATTTAGTTAGTAGTAGTAATATGATTGTTAAGACAAAAGATAAATAGAGCAAACTTAATTTCTCCATATATATAATATTCAATCCCAATATCTTTATAATAAAAAAGTTAATTTAATAGTATAAATATCATTATAAGAATAATATATCATGATCATATAAATTAATTAAGTTATAATTAAAAAAAAGAATTTGTGACTTGAACTAATTAAAGTATAGCTCAATCTTATTAATTAATAGTAATATATGTATCATCTTAACAATTATTATTAGTAATAACTAGTAAATTAGTAAGTAGAAAATAGGAAGTACTAATTAATAAGCTACTACAATCATCTTAACAATAATAGTAATACTACTAACTTTTATATATAAAAAAAAATAAATAAATAAAGAAAGCAAAACTTAATTAATATGAGATATTAAAACTAATTAATACTTAGTACTTTTAATTATGATACCTATTTAATATATGTGATATTCGTGTAATTCGTGTTATTCGGATTATACGTGTTATTCGTGTCATAATTATGTTATTCATGTCATAATCGTGTTATTCGTGTCGTAATCGTATAATGTCGTGTCAATTTTAAACAGATTACTTTTAAACGTGTTAATCGTATCCTGTAGCGTGTAACACGTATAGTAATCGTGTTGTGTTTGTGTTTTAGGTTTAAACACGTTTATTTAATCGTGTAGTGTTCGTGTTTCAGTTAAACGTGTCGTGTCAAAAATGAGACACGACACGAATTGCCAGGTCTAGAAAGTACGAATCATTTATATACAACTTCTTTTTTTTTTTTTTTTTGAAGTTATTAGTTCAAAAAAAATTACAATCGTAATCAAATATTATATCTTAATAAAAAATTAATGAATGAAATTAAATAAATAAACCAATGATTAACATATAGCTAAATAAGTCTAGTTTAAAATTAGATCAAATCTCACATATAATGAATCTCGAACTTGATTTATTGTCATTAAATCAAAATCTCATTGGCATAATTCTCTTACTTAAGGTTGAGAAAAAAATCGAGAAAATAAAAAATATATTCAATTCAATTTTGGTTTGGGTTTTGTTATATTCAATTTGGTTTATAAAGATATCTATTCATTTCAAGTTGGTTTTTGGTTCATAATGTGAAAATCAAAATTATTCAAATCGGTAAAGATGCCTATAGTTCGGACAGAGTTGGGTTCAAATTAAATCTAGATATGATATCAATTATCAAAATCATACATGCTTGTTCAAGTCATACTTGATTTGATAATTCAAACCTCAAATTTGGTCAAATCACGTTCAAATTATTTTTTCTAAAAAAATTGAAAAAAACATATAATATATTTTTAAATATTTTCATTACAACATATATATTTATCTTTTATATAGTATAAATTACATAATATATATAAATATAAGAATAATATATATTATATAATTAAAAAATGGATACAGGTCTGATTGAATTCAGATCTTGTTTTTTCTAAAAAAATAAAAAAAACATATAATATATATTTTTTAATATTTTCATTACAACATATATATTTATCTTTTATACAATATAAATTACATAATATATATAAATATAAAAATAATATATATTATATAATTAAAAGATAGATCAGGTCTGAATCAAGATTCAACTCGTATTTTAAACAGATCTCACTTTTTTTGACACTTATTTTTCGGATCTAATATTTTTATTTAAATTTTCTCAAATATCGGATAAACTTTCAGACTTAGATAAGTAATCCGACTCGTGAACAAATTGTATTTTTATAAATATTGTTATTCATAAATTTAAGTAAATTACCTAAAAATATTATATAAATAAAAAAATTAAATTACAAAATCGATGAACCAAACCAATAAAAAAAAAATCGAATCGTTTCAATTTCTATACCTATCCAATTCGATTTTGAAAAGAAAAAAAATTACTTTTCATTAACTATATATATATTTTTTTTCTTTCTGAACCTTATCACCCATATTCTTACTAATTTTCTTTCCTTTAGCCCTATGTGTTTTATAAGGTCGAGCAGTTAATGATTGAGATTGGAGCAGTATTGTCTTACTTATATCACATCATAAATGAGGACAAAAGCCGGAGCCTATTTTCAAGCCGGGAATTTCGGGCAAATATTTTTAGATCCAATTGGAGAGCTGTGACTAAAACTAGATAAATCCCGTGTTTCATTGTCGATATATTATCGAATTTAAATTAATATTTTATAATAAATTTAAAAAATAAAAAGAGTAAAAATAATTTTAAAAAAATAATTTTTACCTTTATACGACACTTGATATAAAATTAAAAGTTATTCGAATATGATCAATTAAATCCGATAATTTCAGACACAATATAATTATACGATACAAACATAACATGAAAAAAATAATTAAAACACGATATGACACAAAAAAGTAACATGAACACGACACAAATATACGAACGTGTCAAAATCTACATAAAACGAATTATTAACGTGTCAAAATTTACATAAATATATAATACATTGAATACGATTATAACAGAAAAAGCAACACGAAGATGACGCGCGACATAAATTTGAAAGTTATTTAAATAGTGTCAATTAAACTTGACAATTTCGGACATAACATGATTACACAACATGAAAAAAATAATTAAAATACGACACGAAAAATAATATGAATACGACAAAAATACATGAATGTATCAAAATTTATATAAAATGAATTATTAATATGTAAAAATTTATATAAATTTATAATATTTTAAACACACAATAAAATAACACAAATATGCTACGAACATATAAAAAATTTTCTAAATTAAATCATTATGACAAATTATGCAAAAATATAAGATGAATTGAGACACGACATGAACACACACAATTTTTTCTGAATTGAATCATTATGACAAACTATGCAAAATATTTGAATGAATTGAAACATGACATGAACATATGAAAAAAAATTTAAAATACGACACGACACGAAAATAATATGAACATGATACAAATACACGAATATGTCAAAATTCACATAAAATGAATTATTAATATGTAAAAATTTATATAAATTTATAATACTTTAAACGTAGGAAAAAATAACACGAGCACGACACAAAAAAATAATATGAACACGAACTAAT
The DNA here is from genome assembly GCA_030761205.1 of Fremontodendron californicum. NCBI lineage: Eukaryota > Viridiplantae > Streptophyta > Magnoliopsida > Malvales > Malvaceae > Fremontodendron > Fremontodendron californicum. The sequence goes on from JAULJL010000005.1 coordinate 35,098,289, forward strand.
ATTCGAACGTGTCAAAATCCACATAAAACGAATTATTAACGTGTAAAAATTATATAAATTTATAATATTTTGAACACAAAAAAGAACACGAACAAAAAAAAAAATGAACACATAATTTTTTTTTTAATTTTTTTTTTCTTTTCTTTCTTTCCTTCTTAATCAAAGAAAAAATTGAAAATATCCAAACTAATCCCTCCAACCCTCTTAATATCCATGCTTAATTATCAACTAAACATAAATTCAAAATCCTTAATTTTCTTTCTCCCATACATTCCCGAGATAGTTTTTATAGTAAACTAGTATGATACCCACGCTTCGCGTTGGGTTAATTAATTTATATAAATAAATTTAATAAAGATTAATTAAATATATATTAGTCTACAGGTGGTTTTAAAGAATAGAGAATTATATTGCTCTTAAATAATAAATTATTTATTGACTAATTTAATCCGGCAAACAATCAAGTAAGTGAAAACTACACTAAAGAATGAAACATATTCTTTGAAACTTCAGCCATATTTTTTTTTCTTCCATTTGTTAACTTGGCTATGAATGAGGAGACTTTCCTACTTTTTGGAATGAAAACCTCCGTATTCTTGGTGCTTGTGCTTCTGTGTGCATTTGGATCTTTCCCATAGAGTTGTACTTCAAAGTTCAAACTGAAATGAAATGGCTAAATTCGGACATTGCCAATTTTAAATACTAAATAGGCTAATTCTTGTGCTTCTATCATTCAGCTCTGTACCTGCAACATTTATGAAACTGAAATTGTTCAGCCCCTCTCAAATGGGGTAATACATTTACCCCTATCTGTATGACTTTTGCTTTTCCTAAAGTCATCCCACATATCCTTATAAAAATAACCTCAAATTCAAAAGACATTTTAACAATCTAGACAGTCTTTGCTAAATCCTTATAAAATTCTATCAAAGCAAAGCAAGAGTTTTGATAGCCAGTCTTAATGAGTTGTCTCCAAATCTTGTGGAATTGTTTTGTGAACAAATAAAATAGTCAATTGTTAGTACCCTTGGTTCAAAAGTTGGATAAACTTGATGGATCCCTTAGCAACTGAAATAACCCCAAGATGCAAAACTTGCCTCAACTGAACATTTATCAATCATATTACATTTAACTTTTGAGTTGGCCACCTTTATTAGATTTGGAAGTCATTTGTTAGGTTCTCTGTTCAACTCTCTTTTCTTTTGCAAGGCAAGCTGTTTCATTCCTTTAGCTTCTTTGGCTCTTAACTCTTTTTTAACTTTGCATTGCCCTACAGAGGCAGCAGCCTTAACTAAAAGCCTAAAACTTTTGTTGGTAAAGAACCTATCAAAGAAGTGGAACGTCTAGAATACTACATGTATATTTCTTTCTAAACTATAAATACTTGGCTAATTACTTGCATAACATAAGGAAGGGTAGTTATACTGATAAAATAGGTACTTACTTGAGAGACCACTTCAAATGATGAATTTGATCTTCAACATTGAAACATTACCTGCAACAATCTCTTCTTTCCAAAACTTACTATGAAGTTTCACCTTAAAAAAATTAAAAGCATGTACCCACAAAAGCAGATTTCAATAAACACAAGTAACATGAATAAGAAAATCGTCTTACTGAAAGTTAAGAGAAGATATGGCAATTGGTTGTTCTCATTGAATGTCATGATTCCCTTAACACTTGACTCATTCCTCCTAGTCCTAAAACAACAGAATTTCTAATTTAATTTCAATCTTCAGAAAGAAAAAAAAAAAAAATAATAATAATAAGACCTAGAAATACGCTTACATGTATTCCATTTTCCCCGTTGTGGGATCTAATATCACCCATCGTTCATTCCATTTCCTTAGCTATTAGACCAATGTACACTACATAAACTAAATTACCAAATTGCTTGAAAATTTATTTTAAAAAAATACAAATTGTTGAAAGCTATAACTGATAAGAAAATTAAAAATTTAGCTGGAATTAGCACTGCAAATGCTACTTATAAAATTAAAGATAGAAAGAGACAGAGAGAGCAGAGGTAGATCGTAAGGTCTCAGATTGCTTGAGAAGTGGACCTTGTAGTAGGTTCTTAACAGAGCTAGAGGCCAGCTGCCGTTTGATCTTTTCCAAATTGTTCTTCATTCATAACTTCCTGTTCCTTTTCAAAATTGAATACAAAAAAAAAAAAAAAAAAAATCAATTCCAATTACTATAAAGAAAGAAGAAAAATATTTATCATAGATATAAACATCTTTGAGCTCTGTGATGAAGATGACTTCATTGTGCTGGCATGTGATGGAATCTGGGATTGCATGTCAAGTCAGAAGCTAGTAGATTTTATTCATGAACAAATAAATTCAGAAAGCAAGCTTTCTGTTGTTTGTGAGAGAGTACTTGACAGGTGCTTAGCACCATTAACAGCCACTGGCGAGGGTTGCGACAATATGACCATGATCTTGGTGCAGTTCAAGAAACCAATCAAGTCTGCCTCATCTGCAAAGGAGCAATCCTCCCATTTCAAAGCAGTTGACACAGAATCAAAGCCAAAAGGAAGTCAAGAAAAGCAGTTGCAACTGTTGTAGGAGGGATTGGATCCTCTGGTTGAAGAGAAGATTTGAGGACCTGTTTCTATCTCATTTCATTGCTCTCCATTCGCGTTTTTATCTCCTTCCCTCCTCTCTATTACCTTTTCTCTCTCATTTTCGTTTAACTACAGACCAGACTTCTCCTCTTCCTGAACCTTCTATCAATTTTTATTTTTTAATTGCTTTGCAAAATTCTTTAATACCCTTAACAAATTAAAGAATACCCTTTAAAACGTGTCGATCCCTCATACCTTAGGGATTCTTTTAATATAGAGTAGGTATAGATAATGGATGATCATTCAGTATAAAATTTTGATCAGGAATGAAGAAGGCAATTTTTCTTTGTCTATCATCCACTTTAAAAGAGAAAATTATGATATGGAGGATCAACTTGACACTTTGTAAAATACAACACATGATGTTTTTAACCAGTAAAATCTAAGTATATAAAAAATAGTTCGTTTTTTAATATATTTTTTTATTATATTTAAGAAACATGTATCATCTTATTAATCATATTTATGAAATCTAATAATTTCACTATTAATAAATATGATAATTTTTCTACGGAAAATGTTCATAAAGTACAACAATACTTTCCCCCCATCCTGTATGTTAGGTACCAGAGTGACGGAATAGTGTCTCACAACTAAAATAAGAGATGAGAAAATAGGAACTGAACACACAAAAGAAACACAGATATTTTACGTGGTTCGGCCAATATACCTACGTCCACGGGAGGAGGAGCAAAGCTTTGTATTTAATCGGAGATGGAGTACAAACCGGATACAAACCGGCTACATATTACAAGTGCTCTTTCTAGCACACACTCAACACCTCAATACACAAGCATCTAACAAGCAGCTACTACCTCTAAACTCTCTCATCACCTCTACCGGGAGGGGCTCCTTCTGGAGCTCTCACTATGCCTCAACCGGGAGGGAGCTCATGGAGCTCACCTTTGGAGCTCTAGCTCATTTCTCCTCTGCTCTTCACCTCCTCTGCTCCCTCTTACGCTCAATGCCTTTATATAGGCATTTCAGAAGTGTGAACACTGTTAAAATTGTGGCTTCCTGAATTTTCCAAATAACGTAGCAAACTTTGCTACAAATTTGGCTTCTCAAGCTGGAAGGGTTTAGAAAATGCTTTGGCTGCCTTTGTTGACTTTCAAGCCACTTTTCCAACAAATCTCCCACTTGAAGATTTGATTAAACCAATCATATCTTCACACCACTCTTTCTGTCTTGCCATTCCATGTTGCTTACGTTTCTGATAGACCATAGGAGGATCGACACCAAATAAACTTGTCAGTGTTGATTGGCTTTGTCATAACATCTGCTAGGTTGTCTTTGGTGTGAATCTTTTGCATATCCACACTTCCTTCTTCTACTACTTCTCGAACAAAGTGATATTGTATACCTATATGCTTTGTCCTGGAATGAAAAGCTGGATTCCTTGCAATGTGCAAGGCACTCTGACTGTCACAATACACAATAATCTTCTGCTGCTTGTGCCCGAGTTCTTCCATTAACCTTTGTATCCATATTGCTTCCTTGCATGCTTGGGTAGCTGCCATGTACTCAGCTTCTGTAGTAGACAAAGCTACAACAGTCTGTAACTTAGATAACCAGCTTACCGCTCCTCCTGCAAGTGTGAACACATAGCCAGTAGTGGATTTCCTTTTATTAAGATCACCTGCAAAATCTGAATCAACATAACCCCTGACAACAAGTTCTGATCCTCCAAAACATAATGCAACATCTGAGGTTCCTTTAATGTATCTAAGGATCCTCTTAACAACATTCCAATGCTCTCTACCAGGATCTGCCATAAATCGACTGACCGCTCCCACTGCTTGTGCAATGTCTGGTCTTGTACATATCATAGCATACATAAGGCTTCCCACCGCTGATGCATACGGTACTCGAGACATTTCCATCCTCTCTGCTTCATTGCTAGGACTCATACCTGAGGATAATTTACAATTGACAGGAAGTGGGGTAGATATTGGCTTACAGTCTTGCATGTTGAAGCGTCGCAAGACCTTCCTCAGATAATTCTTTTGAGAAAGCCAAATTTTCCTGTCTTTTCTGTCTCGGTGAATTTGCATCCCTAAAATCTTGTTTGCGGGTCCCAAGTCCTTCATATCGAACTCCCTAGCCAACTGTGCCTTCAAATCTTGGATTCGATCTTTGTTGGGGCCTACCACCAACATGTCATCCACATACAACAGCAAAATAATGAAATCATTATCATCAAACCTCTTGTAGTACGTACAATGGTCTGAACTCAGTCTGTTGTATTCAAGGCTAATTATGAAAGAATCAAATCTCTTGTACCAACATCTGGGCGCCTGCTTTAGACCGTACAGAGATTTGGTCAACCTGCAAACCAAGTTTTCTTTGCCTGTTTCAACAAAACCTTCTGGTTGGAGCATACAAATTTCTTCTTCAAGCTCTCCATGTAGAAAAGCCGTCTTTACATCTAGTTGTTCAAGATGTAAATCAAATGCAGCACACATAGCCAACACTACTCTGATAGTAGTAAGTCTGACAACTGGAGAAAATATCTCGTTGAAGTCAATACCTTCTTTCTGAGCATATCCTTTTACAACCAATCTAGCACGATATCGTTCTACTTGATCATTGCTATCCCGCTTGATCTTGTAGACCCATTTGTTACCAATGGCTTTTCTGCCACGTGGTAATTCCACCAGTTCCCATGTCTCGTTCTTGTGAAGAGCTTCAATTTCTTCCTGCATTGCTGTCATCCACAGAGAAGCATCTGGGCTACTAGTAGCTTCATGAAAAGTTGATGGCTCTCCATCCTCTGTTAAAATACAGTATGCAACATTGCTCTCCGTAACATACTCCGTGTGCCAATTTGGAGGCCTTCTCTCACGAGTTGACCGTCGAACTTCTACAGCCTCGGACTCAACTGGTTCTGGTACCTCATGCTCTGGTTCTGCTTCAGAAGAATCATCTTCTTGAGAATTTCTATCCATCTGCACTGTAGCAGTCTCTTTTGAAGTGCTGTCATTTGTTTGCTCACTTTGCAGTTCATTTTCTGCAAAAACTACATCTCTGCTGACAACAACCTTGCGGGCAGTGGGATCCCACAGGCGATACCCCTTAACACCGTCAGCATAACCCAAGAATATACATTTTCTGGATTTTGGATCCAGCTTTGTTCTTTCTTGGGAGTTGTACATCACGTACACAGGACATCCAAACACATGTAGAGAAGAATAATCAGCTGGCTTTCCTTTCCACATCTCCATAGGCGTCTTCAAACCAATCGCCGTTGATGGTGATCGATTTATCACATAACAGGTGGTTTTGACTGCTTCTGCCCAGAAAGATTTGGCCAATCCCGTTGTTCTCAGCATGGCTCTTGTTCTATCTAGGAGAGTTCTGTTCATCCGCTCTGCTACACCATTCTGTTGAGGCGTATGTGCAACCGTGAATTGTCTCATAATACCCTCTTTCTTACAGAATGCTAGAAAGTTACCGTCTACATATTCTCCTCCATTGTCTGTCCTCAAGCACTTGATTCTTTTCCCAGTTTCAAGCTCTACTTGTGCTTTGAACTCCTTGAATACTGGAAACACATCAGACTTCTTCTTGATTGGGTACACCCATAATCTCCTGGAATAGTCATCAATGAATGATACAAAATACTTTGCTCCACCCAGGGATATTTCTGGTGACTCCCACACATCAGAATGGATTAAGTCCAGTATGTGTTTGCTTCTTGTAGTTACTTTAGCAAACTTCAATCTATGCTGCTTGCTTATCACACAGTGCTCACAGAAAGGTACATTGACCATCTTGAGCCCGGGCAGGAGATTGCGTTCTGCAAGGACTTTCAAGCCTCGCTCTGACATATGGCCTAATCTGCGATGCCACATCATCGTCATTTCTTCTTGGCTGGCTGCTGCAACTGATGCATCTGCCTCTTGCAACGTCTCTCCCTAAAGCATGTATAGATTGCTTGTGATCTTCTCTGCTTTCATCACCACAAGGTTTCCTTTCACTACTTTCAATATTCCACAAGGAGAAATTTCTCCCACTGAACTTCTCTATCTCGAATTTTGCTGCCATGGTTGTACACGAACTGAAGCGAGTTACACTATTTCACCGTGAATAGTACCGTATACGTGAACAGTATTGTACGTATGTCGTACACTAGAACAAATCCAGTATACGTTAACAATTACTGCAAAAGTATACAACCACACGTATGAATAGTAACCGTATACGTGAATAGTGACCGTATACTGGAACAGTGACCGTAGCCCGTGAATAGTGCACCAGGTAGGTTCCCAGGAAAGAGAGGTGGGTCACTGATAGACACACTTAAATACCAAGTCTTTCCTAGCCAGAACTTCCCTAGACACTTTCACACTACCACACTTTATTTCCAGCAACAAGAATAATTCTTTTCTGATGTGGAAGATCAGACAATACTGCAACCACAGAGCATACTAAGAACCAACACTTTCACTGCAGCGGAATAAGGACCACGAACCAATGGCTCTGATACCACTGTTAGGTACCAGAGTGACGGAATAGTGTCTCACAACTAAAATAAGAGATGAGAAAATAGGAACTGAACACACAAAAGAAACACAGATATTTTACGTGGTTCGGCCAATATACCTACGTCCACGGGAGGAGGAGCAAAGCTTTGTATTTAATCGGAGATGGAGTACAAACCGGATACAAACCGGCTACATATTACAAGTGCTCTTTCTAGCACACACTCAACACCTCAATACACAAGCATCTAACAAGCAGCTACTACCTCTAAACTCTCTCATCACCTCTACCGGGAGGGGCTCCTTCTGGAGCTCTCACTATGCCTCAACCGGGAGGGAGCTCATGGAGCTCACCTTTGGAGCTCTAGCTCATTTCTCCTCTGCTCTTCACCTCCTCTGCTCCCTCTTACGCTCAATGCCTTTATATAGGCATTTCAGAAGTGTGAACACTGTTAAAATTGTGGCTTCCTGAATTTTCCAAATAACGTAGCAAACTTTGCTACAAATTTGGCTTCTCAAGCTGGAAGGGTTTAGAAAATGCTTTGGCTGCCTTTGTTGACTTTCAAGCCACTTTTCCAACACTGTATGCCACCCAATTGGACTGATAATGAGAAAAGTTTTAGCCATTAATCTCATCATACAGCTCAACATTTCGACCATTCAATGGCTGACAAGGCCTTGCGTTTTTCTTGCAATTTGAGTTCAATGGAGTTTCCAGAGCGGCTATCTGCTCTTTCGAAATCGATCTCACCTGCAGATTTTTTTATTTTTATTTTTTAGCCATTTTCAGTGTAATATATATAACAATATTGCATACATTTTCTACCAGAAAAAAAAAAAAAAACATACCTTTCCGAGGATGCTCCATATGACATTCTCCGAGCATGGAGGAGTGGTAAAAGAACCAACATATCTGTAGTACTTGCGGCAACTTCGCTTCAATTGCTTCATATTCAAGGTACCAAGGGGAACTTGAGCTATTTCATCTGCTTTAAATTTCCCCTTAGCCAAATTATTCAAGCCATTCATAATCTGAAAATCATAAATTACAACATTAGATAATTTAATATCCCCTTTTTTTTTTCTTTTTAAGTTCCGACTCATGCTTTGGTTTTAATTTATTCATTAAGAAAAAAAAAAAAAAATCAGAAGCAATTTGTCCTGAATTGAGAAATGGAATTTCAGTCATTTACTTGAAGGTGTTAAGCTTACAACTAGACACTAATGAAAATACAGAACATATATTTTTCTTTAAAGTTGTTGTAAAATCTTCTCCTTAAAAGGAGCAATAAAGTATTGGCCTGTGTGATGAGCTATGTTACTCAAATTCGGAAGTTATTGTTCGATATATATACGACATGAATATACTTGAGACTTTATTTAGAAGTTCATCATGCTCGTTGTATGTGTCAGACACGAATATTTAAAAAAAATGAAAAATCAAAAGAGATAACGAGATCTTTACCTTAGAGATAAGTGGATCGGCATTCTTTTCTTGGTAGAGTACTGCTACAACTGCAATGCTGTTATCTGCTGCCCGATGGACCAAATGAAGCTCAGCAGCAAATCTGTAGCAATAAAAGTCAAATATAATTCAACTTCACCGCTTGAAGAAAGGCTATGAATTTTGTTAAAGATCTTAAATTCAAATTATGAGATACTATTAAACAAATAAAAAAGAATTAAGGCTTTGGATTTGAACTGTTCACTTGTCCAGGTCGGAAACACTTCATTCAAGTGGAAGTGGCCAAAAAATAGATTAAAATAAAGTACAAACTGATCAAACCAGTTGTTGAAGCTGATTAGATTGGTTCTGTTTCATTAAAATTAATTTTTTTTTTTTGTAAGAAATAAAATTCTAACTTGTTAGTGATTAAAGAAAAAACTAAATATAATCTGATTAAACTGATGATTGAACAACTTTTATTGAGGTGTAAGAGGGAGAGATTTCCAAGAGCTAGGCCCTTCTTTTTTGGGTGTGGGGAGGGGGAAAGACCCCATAAAAATGAATTGGTCTCCATAATGTAGAATGACTCGGGACGGATCGCGGATCCGAAATTTTTTCTTTATCCAAACTCTTTTTGAGTCGGGTTTGGCTTGAAAGCTCATTTTACTCTTCAAAAATATTTTTATATTAATATATATTTTATAATTAAATTATTATTTTTTTATTTATTTAATGAATAGTAATTTAGACCTGGATAGATTGACCCGAATTATCAAAATTCTAACCCCAAGCTTGACTCAATACAGGCTAGACCTATCGGGTCGGGTGAGTTGCCCAACTCTTAAATAGGTCTAAGCATGACTTTGAGGCTCTGAATAAAAATGGACGAACCCGAATACATAATATGAACAGAGGGAGAAAGAGAAAGCATACCGTTCTCCATTAATGTGGTGCTCTGAAGGTAAATGCCAGTGCATTTGCTTGAGTGAGTAGTTTTTGCCATCAATCCATACCTCTCCAGCATATTCCTCGAAACGCAACTGCAATCAGAATTCATCAAACCCAGCAAATTAATCAGCATTTATATCCTCAAAAGGATGTTAAATTGTTCATTAGTTTTCAACTTTTAAGATATAGCAACAAAAAAATGATCAACTATTACATTGTACATATACATTTTTTTTTTCTGTGTATAATTTTGTAACAATTTGAAATGATTGGCAATAGGAAGTTTAGCAACCAACCCCAACATTGAAGCCATTGTTAACGAGGGTAGAATTTGCAGGTTTGTAATTCCTGGTTAAAGGTTTCAATAATTTGTTGTGGACAGTCAGATTCTTCTGAATGTTTATAGGAGACTGCTTTTTCCCTGATGAACATGCTGTGAATGTTGGATCCAAATTTCCCCACTTGGCAGGGCCATTGTTGCCAGAATAACTGAACTGAAGTGCACTAAGAACTAATAAAAAAACATTAAAAAAACACCAAAAGGAAAAAACTAGAACTGAGTCTGGTGAAAAACATAGATCATTTCCAAATTACTTAGCAGCAAAACATGATATCATACCATCACTAGGTCTAGCAGAAGCAATGCCAAGAAGCAAGCTAAGCGCGAAGACGAGGAAGGGAATTTGAGGGGCCATTAATAAGATGATGCAAATCTTAAACTACACAGAGTTCACCTTGACAAAGAGAATAAAACTGAGAAAAGCTTATATGGCTATGGATATGATTTATTGCTGCTACTGTTAGACAGTTTCTCTGCTAAATATAGCAGAGGCTTTTCTCGAGAGTTTTAGGGCACCTTACATTTTCGTATGTCTTTGTCTATTTTATACATGTAGTGAGTGGCAATATCCGAATGTCATGTTCTGGTAGAAAAAAAAGAAAAAAAAAAAAAACTGAAGTCAAACCATAAATTATTACTTAGTTGAATCTTGTCTGTTATCAACTTTTGCAGAGCTAAGCCTGCAAACATTGGTGATTAGAGGTAGAATCCTTTAATTATATAAATGGAGAGAGAGAATATATGGGTTTAGTCCAGTTCAAAACAACCAATGCCGCATGGAATATGTTCACGGGGGTTAAACTGAGGCACTGTGACATTTGGATGCAGAATCAGATAAACTTTTTTTTGTGGTCTTTAAAAATGACCTTAAAAGAACTTCGGGTTTAGTTCAGTTAGCTCATGCAGTCATTTTTAAAGGTTCGACTCTCAACATCTACAACCTTTTCTCTTATCCTTACACTACGACATCCTTTGTAAAAAAAATTGACCTTAAAGAATTAGTATTTGTTTGGTCAGGTGTTAAGCAGAAGATAGATTGAACCAAATATATTAGGCTTTTGAATATTGATTCATTCCTAACCATTTCTTTTAGAAGACAAACAGTTCTGAAGAAAGTAAAATGGAAAAGAAAATTTTTTAGTATTTGTTTGGTCAGGTGTTAAGCAGAAGATAGATTGAACCAAATATATTAGGCTTTTGAATATTGATTCATTCCTAACCATTTCTTTTAGAAGACAAACAGTTCTGAAGAAAGTAAAATGGAAAAGAAAATTTTTCCACTGTTGATTTAGTGTAGGAAGCAGGAACGTTGACATCACCTTAAATCTTATGATTTTGGTGAAGGCAGATTATAACTTTTGTTTGTTGGGAAGCCTAATCTTTTATAAACCAGAATTTTGGTTGCTCAAAAGGGAGGTTGCCTTTTTATTTCAAGAGGAAAAGTTAGTATCCCAAACTCTCTTATAAAGAGTGTTTTTAATAAGTGCAGTTTTGGATAAATCATTAAAAGTTTTAATCTTTTCAATTCATTTGGTTACTTATTTTAGAGACTTATCTACTTCTAGACTCTAGTCTAGCAAGAAAATAGTCCTTGGCTTTGAAAGAAGCTAACATGTAGTATGATTCATGAAAACAGTCAAAACTAGATAAATTGTAATGTTGAAAAATCATAAATCCTTGAGATTTTCGATCATCAATTTGATTAGTTAAATCGGCCGATTTAATTAAAATAATTTTAAATATTAAAATATAATAAATAAATATATGCATTTTACTTAATGGTATAATTTTTAATATAAAATTAAAAAATTAAAAGTTCAAATTTTCATTACTTATAATTTTTTTTATAAAAAAAAATAAAAAATCTAAAACCAGTTTTTTATCGGTTCAATAAATCTTTGATTCTATGCACCATATCGAATCGAACAAACTTTTAAATTTTGATTGGACCAATCAGATTTGTTTTTTCATCCATGATAAATTGCAGAGGTCCAAGAAGGAAAAAAAAAAAAAAATTCACGTGATCAATACCAGGATTAAACTGTTTGCCAAATACTTGGTAAGAACAATTATTTAATGGATTAAAGAAGATTTTTGGTCCCAGCACCTCAAACAATTAAGTAATTTTCTCCACTATCTACTATCAAACATGAGCTTCAAAAAGGTATAAAGTTGGAGAGCTGGTATCCATTGGTTAAAAGAGCACTTCAAACCCCACCGGCCACCACACTATATACCAGCCTCAGGGCATCAAAAAATGGACCTAGGAAAAGGAAGAATAAAAAATCATGCCTTAGAAAGGGACTATTGAATATGGTAAAGTTATGGGCCAAATTTAAAGAGGTATTCCATCAGTCAGTCACCCAAATTAGGAGTGTTTATTCGGTTAATTCGATTAATAATCGAACCGAATTATTCATAATCAAATTAATCGAAATTATTTTTTTATTAACCGTTAACCGAATCGAATAGTTAGTTCGATTAATTAACCGAACCGAAATTATTTCGGTTAATTCGGTCGGTTTCCGAATTAACCGAAATAAATAAGAAATTTATTTTGCTAACCTATTTTTTTACATGATTTTGTATCCAAATTATCTATCCAAGTCCAACCAATCCAAAAAAAAAATTAATTTATTAATTTTTTAATATATAAATTAATTAATTTTTTTTTATCTAAACGCATAAAATAATGCCGTTTTGAAGAATTTCGGTTAATTCGTGTAATTCGATTATTTTCGCTTAACCGAATCGAATTAACCGAAAACCGAAATTCTTCAAAACCTTTAACCGTTAACCGAACCGAACTTTATTCGGTTAACCGATTAACCGAACCGAATTAAATTTCGATCGATTAATTCAGTTAAAATCGAATAGTGAACGGCCCTAACCCAAACTGTGCCTCACCTTCTAGTGTTTTTTTTTTTTTTTTTTTTTTTTCTGGGGAGCCAAATACTACCTTCCCCTGGTATATACTTGGTTTAATTCCAAGTGGATGGAACCCACCAATGGACAACTTAGATTAAGATATTTTTTTTTATTTTCTAAAATATTTTAAATGAGTTCAAAGATATGATAATTTTGAACACGATACGAGAAAAATAATTAAAATACGATACAATACGAAAAAAAATAACACGAACACGATATAAATACATGAACGTGTTAAAATTTATATAGATATATAATACCTTAAACACAACTATAATACAAAAAAATAACACAAATACGACACAAATACATGAATTACATCTAATTTTTGGATAAGGTTTTAGTTTTTTTTTTTTTGGGTACAACTTTGCCTTAATCTGATGATCAGGAAATGCTCAAAGTAAAACCCTAAACTATACCTAGCCGCAATTCGTGTATCAGTATCGTGTTCGTGTATTTTATCGTGTCCTAATCGTGTTTAAGGTATTTTATATTTATATAAATGTTCATACGTTAATAATTCGTATTATATAGATTTTGAAACATTCGTAAATTCGTGTCGTGTTTGTGTTATTTTTTTTGTGTCGTGTCGTATTTTTAATTTTTTTCAATATCGTGTAATCATGTCGTGTCCAATATTGCCATTTTTACCCTAAACCTACTTGCATGTGATTGTCAAGATTAAAATTTTTCTGCAATCTCTGGGTTTCTGCAGCCATATAAAGAAGAACATAAAGTATAAATACTGGCCTATTGCCTGTTCCCAAACTGAAATAAGGGAGAAATAATTTTCACTTGGAACAGACATTACAAAAGACAAACATCCTGCTGTTATAAAGAAGAAAGCCAAAAAACATCTGCCAAATTGAGATTTCACTTGTGCCTTATGAATTAATTAGTCTAAATTAAATGAGGCAACTAGGCCATTGTCACAATATATAGTAGTACACAGGGAATATTATATCAGTAACTAAAAGATTACATTAAAATTTGGCACATAATACAAGGGAAATATAATATGAAACAATGGCATTCAGTAGCAGAAAAAGAATTTACAAAGAGGAAAAAATGAAAAGGCTAAAATATTAATAAAGCCCTTAAATTGTCGCTTTTTTAAAATAAACTTCTATACTTTTATTGTATCTAGATAAACTCTTATCTTTTGATTTGTACTTAAATAAGCCCTTATTTCAAATGAAAGGTTAATTTATATTAAGGGTTTATTTAAGTATAAATTAAGATTAGAGGTTTATTTGGATATATGTTAAAAGTTAAAGGCTTATTTCGATACAAATTAAAAGTTAAGAGTTTATTTGAATAAAATAAAAATATAGAATCCTCAATAAAATAATAAAATTCCGAGGCTTTTTTTTATTATTTTAGCCAAATGAAAATGAGAACCTGCATCACTAGTAAGGTGCATAACAATATTTTAAACCGTTTATGGAAAAGATAAATGAAGATGTTTGGTATCTATGTTATCAGGATTTTTCATTGTCTCTAAATATTCGTGTCTGATACTTGTGTCCGACACATATTTGGACATAAATATGGACAATGGAGATATGATTTTGAGCATACCCATGTCGGACTCATATTCATATTTGACACTCACCTCCAAATCTAGATAACATAGTCTGAATGATATTAGTGTGCAATTGAATTGATATAGATGAGCATGATAACACTTCAAAACAGCTAGAATCTAAAGTTATGGTACCATTTCTGAGTCCATGCTCCATGATAAAGATTGAACAAAAAGAAAGAGCTGAAAGGGGACAGGATAAGTAAAGGACTTGGCCACTTGGGGGGTAATTAGATATGTCTAAGTTTTGTCTAGTTTGAAAAAAAAAAAAATGTCTACTTAAATGCGCAGGATCAGATTCCATTTCCAGGTCCACAATGCAATATAAGAAGCTCTCTCAGCTCAATGAAAGGTGAGAAGACAATGGTATGCTCATCAATGGACAAGTAACACTTAGAATGCCACAGAGAATGGTGATGAGAATAGAAGCTATATATATTATTTGTTGACAACTCTTTTCATCAGAACTTCAAAGCAGAGATAAGGATTCTCCATTAAAGGCGAAGAGGTTAACATATGGATATGCTTTAGCCCCCACAATGTGAGGACCATATGTAGAACATACTGATAGGAATTTTTATGCAGATGGAACTGTTCCAACTTATGTTGCTCCGACTTTTTATTTTTTTTTTGAAGTACTTGTGTCTAACACCCGTATCCGATTCATATTATGATCCCCTAAGACCCTCCAAATATATGGAAAAACTTAGAATAAATCAAACATACCCATGTCCGACACTCACAACCGAATCCGAGTAACATAGTTTCCAACTGATATTATATTGATATTAAGAAGATCAGTCTAGAGAATTGTCATGTCTAGAAATTATCCCAAGGATCTTGTGATAATCTTGCTACCCTTAACCTCCATAATGGCTCTCATTCTTTTCACTCTCTTCTTATCTTGTCTCTTTATTCACCTAAGAAATAGTGACTTGATCATCGGAGAACGTTTCAAAATACAAATTTTGATGCCCTCTTAACTGTTTTAATTTTTTATTGACTGTGACTATGAACAACTACAATATATTTTGACTTCAACAAGAATGATATAGATATACTTTAGCTGCCACTTATTGTCACATGTTATTGTTAACCTAGTTGGATAAAAATGTTTGTTAAAGTAGGTTTTGTTTTTTGAGCCATTTAAATTTGTAATTTCTACTACTAAAAACTCAAGGAACATCAAAGGATGGAATTGTTAATTCTATTGGATTTGGATAGCTACAATTACTCATTGTAAACAAAAAAAAAAAAACTTGCCTTCCATCTATAGATCTCAAGCACCTAATCTTTCTATAATTTAAATATTGCAAAACTTTAAGTTAATATTGTTGATGTCTAAATTTGTATCAACTCTAAGCAAAATTATAATCCACGCTTTTGATTAAAGAGAGCAATGTTGAAGGAAAAAACGATCTCATATTTAATAGTCAAAAATTATGTTGCTCCGACTCTTTATTTTTCTTGAAGTATCCATGTTTGACATTCGTGTCCGATGCATATCCAGACATGGGTATGAGAATATGACCCTCCAAGAACTCTCCAAATACATGAAAAAAACTTTAAAAAAATTGAACATACTTGTGTCGGACACATATCCGTATTCGATACTCACACTCGAGTCCGAGTAACATGGGTTAAAAATTGAATTGTGACTTTATAAAGCAATGGTCTTACAATACTTTATCGAAGTACCTTTTTTCAAAGGACAAAACGGTGAAGACGAACTGTATCCCAAAACACGACAACATCTCTTTGTATCAACAAATACATTATTATGTAATTGAAATTAAAAGCTTGAAATAACAATATTTATTATTTTTCAACTTTATCAATTTTTTTTCTAATTCTTTTTGTGGGAGGAAGTACACATTTTTTATTTAATAACATATTTTAATAACTATCAATACACTATTGTTAAATTAAATTTTAACTAGTAATTATGAATTAAATGATTAGGCAAAAAGAATATATTACTAACACATATATTAAGAGAAAATGTAGAAAAATAAATCATCATAAACTACTGACTAATGTTAAAACTTCAAATTTTTGAAACTCATTCTAGACCATATCAGGCCAGTTTCAAAAATTATTCTTCAAACAAGTATACTTTATCAGTTTTTTTTCATATATTTATTAATTATTATTGCTAGAACATTTAGCTTTTCTTACTGTGAATTGTCATATTTTTAGTAGAATTATATTATATTGGACTTAAGAGCAACTAGAAAGTACTATTTTAGTGTTATACATCTAACTCAGCTGGAGTGTTTCAATATAAACAAAGTGGTAATGTGGGTTCGGTTAATAAGTGCTGCCTATAGATACTTGTTAAGGGAAGTTAAAATACTATTTTAGTAAAGGTTTTTACATTTAATGCACTATTTTCACTAAACTCAAGAATAAACAATGCATTAATTATGCATTTCTAGTTAGCATTTCCCAAAGAAAAAAGCTAGGAATATGTGTAACACAAGACCAGAAGGGAAAACTCCCTAGGGAAAGCTTTGATTAACTATTGAGCACAGGTAGCTCTTAAGAACTCCATTATTTCTGCACTTTCAAACATTTTGTAATCCAGTATTTGGATCTTCTAAATAAAGTACCTGTCAACCATTTTTGTAGAAAATACCACTCTCTTACCACTTGTTGCCAAATCATCCAGTAAGAATGAACTTTATAGATGTGGAAACTTGTTAAGAAAAGCACTATATACCTGACAATGTCTAGTTTTCTCATAGAGGATCTGCTGTTTCGGGCGGCCTCGAGCACAACTGATAGAAGAGAGAAGAAGAATTAGTAAAAAAAAATTGTCTCAGTAGCTATGTTACTCAGATTCGGGAGTGAGTGTCAGATACGGATATGTGTCTGACACGGGTATGCTCAATTTTTTCTAAATTTTTCCATATATTTGGAGGATCGTACCCCCATACCCATTTCCGAATATGCGTAGGACATGAATACTTCAAAAAAAATGAAGAGTCGGAGTAACATAGCTCAGTAGCATGTCTTGGTGCACCCTTTGAATGCATGCATAAATGAAGGCATATAAAGGCATGCCGCCAATCAATCATATCCTCACAAGAATGATCGAAATATTTTCCACCTCGAAAAATGATAAAAGATGATGATCATGATTCATATTGCAAACAGTTTTGACACAAGAAAACTTAGTAGACAACATGCCTGATATATCTTACCTTGTTCACAACTTTTTAGTGCATATGCAAGAATAAAGAGGTTTCTAAATTCTTTATAAAGACTTGTGTGAAACCATAACATGAATCTGAAGCTGAATATTTGGTATTTGCATGGATTTTTCCAACAAAAGCATTAATTGAACAAATGGCTCAACCACTAAAACCCCGATGTTATTAAAGAGTGCATCTAAACAAATATAGTTGAATACTCATGGACCATTAACATATGAGAAAAGACGATGCTTTAATAAAATTGACCTAATGAGGCAGAGGGATAATTTAGATTTTACCTGCGTTGACTGTGTGGTAACTCTAATTTCAGCAGCACTTCTCGCACAATCTTACAGAATGGAGAACCCTAAAAGGGAAAATAAAAACATTTTTAAGGTCAAACCTTGTATACATATTTAAACTATAGCGATTATTATATGTATATTGTTGGGAAATCATAGTTGCTTCGCATTTCGGAGAAGCAATCTAAACTGCTGAACATAAATATCTTCAAAAATCAATAGTTTTTAGTACTCTACTACCTCATATAGTCATATCTCAAGAGTATAGGAGGTTCCCTGCATAAAACACAATAGGATTTAGGTTTCCTTGTAGCATTTTGCAGAAAGCAGTAAATTTATGTAGTAGAATTTAGCATAACTGCTTAATGATGTATAAAATTATGAAATATAATTGAGAGAATGATTTTCTTCACAGATATCTTCAGAATTTAATAAAATAAGAATTTCATATCTGTCTTACCCTTCCCATCCGACCAATCATGGCAAAGCCTGCAGTCTATGTCTGAAATACAAGAAATTTTTTAGGAATGTTTCATAGAGAGCGACAAAAATTATTATCTGATAGAAAAGAACAATTATTATTTAAAAAATTGCCAACCGTCAGTAGACCAAGTGATAGCATGAAATGGAACACTTCCATCACCTAAACAAGAGAGAAAAGTGTAGATTAATACATGACTATAGAAAACTAAGTTACTGATAAGAAACTAAAACGTAAGTTGAAAACTTTGAGATATCTTAAGTATGAATCAGCCTAGAGGAGGTAGTAATCAAGACATGTTACCCAAGTAGCTCTTAACCTAGAAAAAGCAAGGAAACACACTTTCTAGAATTTTCTAAAAGGTCAATTGAGTAAACAGAAAGCGACTACATCACTATAAAAAATGGAACACTAAATGTATGTATATAGTACTGATATATCCATAATATGATCTGTAGATTAAAACCAACAAAACGAAAAAAACATAACGACAGTATGTAGATGTAAATACATGTACCATATTTTCCAACTAGATATTTTATATTTCATCTGATTCATACATGGAAACTCCTGTATTTGGATCCACCTGAAACCAAAAAAAAAAGTTTAAGTCGAACTCCCACTTGACATCACTCTCTTTAATATCAATTCAAAGGCTTTTTTAATACAAGAAAAAGTACAAATGTCAAGAACCAAACCAAGGAAAGAAGTGAGAATAAGGATTAACTAAGCAAGAAGCTGTAGACCAAAGGAAAGAACTCATATCTAACCATGTAAGCGAACTGCTGCTTTCCACCCATCCGAGCAACCTTGGGACAAAAATTTGGACCATTTTTGGGGCAAGGATAAAATATAACATCAAGATCCAAAAACGCAACAATTTCCCTAACCTGCATATTAGTAAAAATGTCAGTCTAAAACAAGAAGAAGTTCATGGAATATGATTTTAGTAATATGTTCAGAGGAAAACATTGAAGTTCTGTTATGGACCTTATACATCATGCTTAGTGACTCTACTTCCAACTAAAGATTTATTAGGAAAATATGTGAAGCATAACTCAATACAGGTCGTATATGGGGAAGTATAGCTATCACCAATTAGAACTACGAATGCTATGCATCAAGAGCTATATGTCGATGCCCGTGATCCTCCTGTCATATTAAGTGGTTCTATTCAATCAAATTTCAGAGTAACACCGTATTTCCACACACAAGGCAGCATGGTCATCTTAAGTAGTGTAAGATAGTGTCCATTGGGATATTTGCTCCACTACATTTTTAGTAAGAAAACCCAATAATTGAATGCTATAGAAGTAAAGAAGCGTTAATAGATGTGGATTATTTATTACCTTTCGACAAAATGGACAACTGGAGTTGCAGGCAGTCCGCATTTTCCATAATTTTAAGAAAAAAGAAACACACCGAGTCAATCTTTTCTGCATCCGAAATGAAACATGAAAAACTAGAGAGAAGAATAAAGGGTAAAAAGGATATACACATTGAAGGGCAAGTCTGAAATTAGCGCAAGCATTAAACAGGGGAAAAAGAAAAGGAAATTTGAGTACCCTTCAAACTCATATATCTCAATAGGCTTCTCTGGACGAGGGACTATCTTTGATGTCTCTTTCACCTTAGAGCCTGTTAAATACAGCTATCTGATCAACATTTAACTGTGAAATTTGAATACTATTTAGACAAAATAAAGGTTCAACAATGAATAAATGCTTTCTTCCACTTTTTTATCGGAATGTAGACTTATACCAGACTTTGACAAAATGATGCAGAGAAATAAGGAAATGAAACAACAATTGACCCCATACCTGCTAGTTCTAAACAATATTGGCCTGGTGGAATCTCATTCTCAGAAGCAAGAGATGCCGAATAGCTGCCATAGTAAAAGAAGATACAGGATTATTAGAAGAAGCCTACAAAGTCCAATGCCATTACCATGAATCATCAAGCGAAGTGCCACAGATACAGCCTATTCCCCTAATTATTAAGAATGTACTAGAGGGCTTCTTCTTTTTTATTAACTAGCAAGGCTGCTGGTAAGGTAGTACTAAGTACAGTTTGCTTGTGGATATTAATTATCATTAACAAAATTTCCAGAGGTGTATAACACCAAATATCCAGTAAAATAGTTCAACTTGATTTTTATAAACCTCAATTTTATTGTGTTCATGCTTAAATTTTCCATAGCCTAAGCAAACCTATATGCCGCCATTTACAAGTTCAATGCCACCAGAGCAGAGAGCTACAATACCAAATAATTAAGAAGTAAATCAAATTCATCCCAGTTTCGTCATAACTAAAATTTCATTCCATTTATTATCAACCCTTCAATTTTCTCATGACAAACAAGTAAGTCAAAAGAATCCCACCAAAAAATATAAACAAACAAAAGAAGAAAAGAAAAGAAGTCTCCATACCCAGAAACAAAAACGCCGGTTCCCCACCGGAAGAACAAGGCAAGAGCTGCCCCGACGATATCCAATGTCTTATCTGGTCTAACTGCAAACCGCTTTGGCTTTGGCAGCTTGAAATTTGCAGGAGGAGCAAACATTGCTGCCGTTGAAAAAGAAGCAAAGCTTGGTTTTTGCTCTTCATTGGTACTGGTAGAAGTAGGAGTGGCTTGGGAGTTTGAGGATTCTGAAGAGGCTCTAATGGAAATGAAGGGTGGTCTTGATTGTTTACGCAGGGAAAGTGGCGAGAAAAGTGGGAGTTTGGGGATTTCAAGGACTCCTATCATGGCTTTTGGACAAGACAAGAATGGGATATGGATGTAAGTTGTAACACAGTTCTAACTTCTAAGGCCATACTCTATTTTTGTCGATTCTGGAGGAAGATTTTCTTTTCCCTTTTGGGTTAATAATTGATTGGTTAAGTGATTAATGATCAATTGAAAATGGGTCTCAGTTAAGCCCAAACCATGAGAGGCCTCAAGGAGGACTAAATTACACCAGAGAAAATCTAAAGAGTCCAAAATCAAGTGGAACTCACTAGAAACTGCTGTGGCTACAGAATTTCTAGCTTTGGTGGAGTGTTCTGGGTAGTTACTAAAGATTACATGCTTTGTGTTGGAGAATATTTATACAAGAGTAAAGGTAAGGTTAAAATTAAAGAAGTGAAGAGAATTAAAGGGATTAATGTTGGAGAAAATTCAGCAAATGATGGAGATATTCTAATTTTAATTTAGAACCGTTGACAACATTTATAGGTAGAGAAGAATTTAGTTTGAAGGCAAAGGATTCAAAAATGGTTGAAGCTGATATTCAACGAGTAATTACATGGAATGGAGAATAACACATGGAGCAATTTTCACCACGATGGAGAACGTGAAGATAAAGAAGAAAGGTGGCGGTAGTTATAGCTACGAAATAGTTAGATTTTTTGTTTTTTTCTTCTTCATTTTTGTTAGTATAAATACAAGTTAGAATGATGTAAAAATGTTCTAAATCCTCTATCCATACCATCTTCATTTTCAAATATACAAGAAAAAGTTTGAGTAAATTCTAAATCCATACAATCTTCCATCTATATTACTTAGATTCGGATTAAGTGTCGGATATGATATGTATCCGACACAGTTATATTAATTTTTTAAAGATTTTTATATATTTAAAAGATCATATTTATACATACATATGTTCGAATACATGAATATTTAAAAAAAAAAAAAAAATAGGAATTTGGATAATAAAGTCTTGCATGCAAGCCGTTTGTAAATTCTAGTCTTGGCTGAAGAAAAACACTCAGACAAGACAATTCAATTTTCTACTTCTCAATCATTCATGTTTAAGACTTTGGAAAGCAAGTATTTACTCAGTTAATTTATATTGACAGGCATAATTTCCATAAAATCTTGAAGAAAATATCAACTAATTGATTTATGTAAAGAGAGGAAGATGATGACTACGAACATGAAAGGATATCACCTTACGTGTCCACGTGTTAGCTATCTGTATAGTACACGTGGCAATAAATTTAATGTAGGG
The DNA here is from genome assembly GCA_030761205.1 of Fremontodendron californicum. Lineage (NCBI taxonomy): Eukaryota > Viridiplantae > Streptophyta > Magnoliopsida > Malvales > Malvaceae > Fremontodendron > Fremontodendron californicum. The sequence goes on from JAULJL010000005.1 coordinate 35,120,628, forward strand.
TAGGTTTTTTTTTAAAAAAAAAAAGTTAAGGCTACTCGAGTTCAAAATTTAAATATGTCACAAATTTTAAAGAGAATTCACAATGATACATATCATAAGATTATTAATAAAATTCGAATCTTGATATTTATCAAAATGCTATTAAATATTCAACTAATTAAACCATTAATTAAGCTAAAAGGGTTTCAGGAGATCTTAATGATCATCTAAATGAATCTGTAAGTCAACAATAATTGGCTCAAGGAAGAGAATTCCTCATGGCGGTGCCACTGAACCATTGAAAGACAAGTATCATAATCTCGTGCGCCATGTCAGCCGACCATGGACCATATCTAGAAACAAGAAAAAAAGTTGCAGGCAGGTAAAAATCAATAGTTTCAGGTTCATTTGTGTGGTAAGGGAAGTTAGTAGACTTATAAAAGAATGAGAAAGGAATATTTATTCTCATATATGAAAACAGGGTTGCTTTTTTTTTTTTTTTTTCTCCATTTTTAAACCTTTGAAAGACTTGGAAGACTTTATAATTTATGCGTGAATAGCTGAATTCTTCAGTTCAAAAAGGAATCTTCTTTCAGAGTGGAGATATATAAATACAGACAGCAACAACAAGCCAAAGTTTTTTTTTTTGGAAGTTCTTAATCTACCTTTAATCTCTTAACCGCTATCTATTTAATTCACTTAAAAAAAAAAAATTACGCGTCTAAATTTTCTTAAATCCGTAACCTTCAGCAGCATGTATACAGTCTGAACTACTACCAGTTGGGAGCCGAAGTCAAAACTAATAAACTGAAGAAAAAAAAGAGAGAAAAAGGCAATGGAAAACATTAGTAAATTGTGTAGAATAAACAATGAAAGAAACAAATGGATTTCTTATTCAACTGTTCAACATTTTCCATCGATGAAAAAAGCCATGTAACTTTCATGAAATTGCAGAAAGCATGCCAGAGCTTGCTTCATAGTCTTCTTGAGAAACCATTATAAATTTCATGAAGAAAGAAGTTCATCAATAAAGAACAGAAAAAGTGATATGGGTTTTGCTTGTTTTTGAGGGGAAGACAATGACATTCATAAGATAAAGAGAATCTGATATTCCAAGATTTGCTTCAATGGGGCTGCTGCTTTGCCATGATTGTTGAGATTGTCTGAAAATTCTAAGCAATGTTTTTAAATAGTGGGATCTTTCTTTCTTTTTCCCTTTAATAATACAGATGAGATGACCATAACCATTCATCAGGCTGACACAATTTCATCTTCTATGTCTCAAGACATAAATCAGACAACCTGAAATCCATGCCTTTATGCATTTTAAAATGGGATATTTTGCCATCATTACCTCAAAAATATAAGCACTCTTGAAATATGGGTCTCTTTCTACTTTTATAATGTAGATCAGCTAAAGAATTCATCAGGCTGACATAATTAATAACACCATTTTAATCCATAAAAAAGACAACCCAAAAAGGAAAAAAAAAAAAAAGGCAAAAAGAAAAATTCTTGAGGCAGAGCAGTTGGGTTCTAAATGGATCTTAAATATCCTTAAAGCAACAGGCAAGAACAAGATATTTTGTATATATTTATGGCTTTTTCTAGCCTTGAAAAATCTTTGCTAACCTAAGTGGTACCACCAGCAAATGATGTTTTGCCATTTATCTTGACTGGGGTGAACTAACTTTTCCCATTGAACAAATAATAAAATCTTGAGTTTTTTTTTTCTGTATACCAAAACACTGTCATTATCTCTATATAGCATTGGTAAAGCCACACTAGTGTTTTCTTTATTGGCTATTTACCTGCTACTGAAGGATAACATACACAATCCTACTTTATGGCAGCAAAAGAATATCAGTACCCAATAATTTTTTTCTCACTTGACTTTCAATTTTGTGTAGTTTCTTTCCTACTTTCACTTCCATTTTAAGTGAATTTCAATGTGAAAAAAAACAAAATAGTTACCGGCTTGAAGCCTTGAACTGGTAGGCAACAAGGTTTTATACCCAATAGGTTAAGTCACTACTGAATAGTGATTGCCTTCTTTGCTGACTTCAGAGAAGAAAAAAAAAAAAGTGCCAGTCTCCCGTTTTTCTTTATTTGTTTTTACCTATGTTACCCGGATTGAAATAAGTATCGAATACGAATATATGTCTAACACGAATATACTCAATTTTTTATTTTTTATTTTTTATATATTTAAAGGATCATATTTCATATTTATGTTCAAATATATATTGGATACCGATATAAGATATAAATACTTAAAAAAAAAATACTCCAAAATTTAGATAACATAAGTTTTTACCAAGAAATTTCCTAAAAGAGGGTTTTGATTTTCTACTCTCCCACTAGTTAAAAGAATTACTCCATAATCCATTGGCAAAGCATGCGTGTTGACAACATCACTCACCACTAAGCAAACTTTTCCCCCATACTCTTCTTTCTCCATAATTCATAATCTTATTCCAAGACATCACTCACCACTAAGCAAACTTTTTTCCCCATACTCTTCTTTCTCCATAATTCATAATATTATTCCAAGTGGGTCTCAATCAATTTCATTCATTCTTTCCAACAAAAGGATCATATTTTCCCTAAGTTTTACAGTTCTGCCATCAAAATCCTATCACCTGGGCTCTTACTGGAGGCTGAAATAAAAGTTACAGCCTGTTGGAACTAGCTAACCGCGCACTTGCGTGATTAGTTGGACCACCACTTGCCTCAGACCGGTAACTTGGGAGACTGATTAACTTGCATCAATTAGTTAGATGACCACAATTGGAGTTTATAGATGGAGATTGACAGGGACATTAAACATGGAAGCTGGCTAAAACAGAGCTAACTTGAGAGAGATACAAAGCTTCAAGTTCAAGTTACCTAGGAATCCTTTTCGGCACTATGAAAAGGAAATCTTGAGAAGTGGTAAGAATTTACTGCTAGATGGTTTGGTGGATATGAATATATGAGTTCGAGTTTCATGGAAGTTACTGGGTGTTTGTATGAAATTCATGCCTTATTGTTCCACCAACTTTCTTTTTTATCAAGTTCTCAATAAAATTAGGGTGCAATGAACTCGTATGAAAGGCTAGTTCATGATTTGTCAATACAGATCTCTCTTGACATTAATTACCAGGCAAGATATCAGAGTTATCACATTATTTGCACCCTCTCATGCTTTTTTATTCAGCATTTATAAGAACCAGTAAAAAAAAATTCATAATCTTCGAAGTATAAAGAATGTAGTAAAGTCCTCATTAAATAAAAAAAAGGATAATATCAGTACTTGAAAATGATAGCTTCATTCCAAAATCCAAATAAACAATAAAAACCACTCACGTCACTCATCTCTTCTATTTTACACGGACTCGAAGGTGAGTGTCAAACATGGACATGGTCAATTTTTTCAGATATTTAAAAAAAAAAAATATAGAGTTCGGGGTAACATATTCTCCCTTTAATACAAGCACAGTTTTAATACTTGACAAAGCTCTCTTGCAATTCGGCCGGAACTAGAATGTTAGCAGATAAGTTCAAGTAGTAACGAAAATTGCAGTTTGCAAATTGCAAATGAGCATATGATGAAAATAAAACAGAAAGAACAAAATGGTGCTTTCATGCTTTACCGACCTCATGAGAGAGATTAAACACGCATGTTGTTGATGAAACCGCTCCAAGGAAATTGTCAATGATGCATATATGGAGTCAACGGAAGAGCCCCCGTCCATGAAGCATCATAGTCAAACACTTTTGTTTTTAGCGGTCCTACAGGATCCAAGCTGATCTTATGCTGTAAAAATGCTGTCTGGTAACAATCCACTTACTTTCAAAATGCAGAGAACACAGTTCTATCATGGACTTGTTAACCTCAAACTCAATGAGCCGACTCATCGTAAAATGATATGAAATGCAAGTAACTATCATGTTGCAGTACCAAAAAAGAAAGGGAGATCAGATTGCATTGCTTTTCTCCTACTTTACCTAGCTTTGGACAGGGATTTAAATTACGATCGTAGATGTATTTTTGATTACATCGTGTTTATCGCGATAGCAGATGTAATAAATACTATCGTGGTCAATTGTGGTGAATATCGCAATAAAGTGAGCCGAAATCATAAAATAACAAATATAATATCACGTTATAACCACTATTTAAATCTCTTTCTGCGTCTGCTCCATTTAACTCAAAAGAACTCTTTTGAGTCAATTTTTTTAAAGTTGTAGAAAAGGAATGATTGAGGGGTAATGACTTTTAAGTCCAGCTTACAAACCAGCAAAATCAACAAATGGGGTCCAGAGAAAGATAAGGCATTTGTGTAATATTTTTTTGTATTGCAAGGGCATTACCATAACCGCATTCTTTAAATACAACACCTTTGCATTTCAAACATCCTCGACTCAGAAACTCAACTTTCATAATAAGTTCTTTTTAAATTATTGTAAGCAGCTACAAACAAAGCCATGGGGAATTGCTTAGTTCTGGAAGAGAAGAAGCTAATCAGAGTTATGAAAACTGACGGGAAAATCCTTGAATATCAAGCACCCATCAAAGTTCAACAAGTGTTATCAGACTTCTCTGGTCATGAACTATCTGATTCTTTTTCAGGCTTCCAGCATTTTCAGCCAGATGCAAAGCTGCTTCCGGGGCAACTATATTACCTTATACCTGTTCCATCGCCATCCCAAAAGAGTAAGAAAAAGGTGAGGTTTTCAAATCCAGAGGTGAAGAATGAGGAGCAAGGAAATCCTGGTGTCGTAAGAATTAAGTTGATAATCAGTAAGCAAGAATTGCAAGAGCTGCTTGATCAAAAAGGAGGAGTTTCAGTTCATGATATGGTCTCTCAGATACAAAGTAAACAAAGCACAAATATAATTGATACATCTGATGCTGATGTTAACTGCAGAGGGTGGAAGCCTGTATTGGAAAGTATAGCTGAAGTAAACTAGTTAAAGCATATCATGTACTAAACTAATTAATCTCACTTTTCTTATAGCTAGAATTATCTCACAGACAAAGCAGATTTATATGAAATATACTGCAACAATATATGATGTCTCCTTTATGAGAATCAGCAGGTAAAAAGATACATGCTCTTGAATGAATCCATGTCCTTTTGAACATCAATTAATTTTGTCATGTTTTGTCATCATTTAAATGGATTCTACCACCCGGTTAAACGAAGCAATAAAGAATATCGATCACTCTAGCACATGCTAAGCCAAGGAACTAATAATTGAAGCTTGTAACTGGGCCTAATACAACAGTAACAAAATGCATAGGTATTTATTACCAGGTCTCAAACTCAAGAGCTAGTGTTTATGATCAGAGATTAAAATAATAGCCGCAACGCTACGTTATGGTTGTTATTTTGCGATTTCAGCTCTCTCCGACACCGATATTTACCGTTGATATTCATTGCAATAAACCGTGATATCATTCGTTACATCTGCAATCGCGATAAATACGACACGATCAAAAACACATCCGTAATCGCAATTCAAATCCCTGCTTCTAATGCCTCAAAGGCATGGTAGATGATGTTTTTAGCTAATGACTCATGGATAAAAGCCCAAACAACCATTCACCTAACAAAAAATAAGTCCAAAATCTCAGCACCCTTTTTATGTCAGAATAAGAACCAAGTTTCAGATGTTAGCATATTTTACTACATTGTAGAGAACTTAAATTAATATGTGCCACAAAAGAAGTGATGAGATGATGCATCTAAGCCACTTGAGGGCTTCTGTCTCACCTGCCAAGTCACTAAAAAGAACTTTTCTAATAGCCATCTCACCATATAAAAGCAGTTTGAAAAGGAAAAAGGAATGAAAACAACTTATGCATATTCCTTTAGAGCCTAACCTATGCTAAAAAACCCAATCCTGAATCATACTAAAAACAGTTCTAATAGAAAGAATAGATGATTATCCTTTCTGCATTGGTAATTATTAGGGTTATGTTGGTGCGTCTACTGCTCCACCCATGATAGTATTGGTGCTATTGCTCATAATTAACAGGCAATTCTTTCATAAACTGATAGGACAAGTCAACTTTACCCAGTAAAAAAAATTCATTATTTGGTGTAGGAAAAGCTTAAGCGAGTTTTGCTTTGGTGTGTCTCAGGCATGAATCATGATACTCTGACAATGGTAATACAAAGATTGGTAATCTATTTCCAACACCAATGAAGCTCTCAATTTGCTTTTACTGAAAGCATTGATTACCCGGTATATGCAACCCTTCGCATATTCTTAGTCTGCGGTTTTTTTTTTTTACCAAAAAAAGTATTGATTTCCATAATTCTACCAATGAAAATAAACCTAAATCATATATGTTATTTAGGCCACTACTATATCATTATGGAAGCATATTTAGCCTAAATCATAAGAAAAATAGAAAACAATTTAGAAGATGTAGTGAGATGGGAAATATGAGAAAACAAGGTAAAATAGAATTGATCAATATGTGTTCCATGTCATTGCCACTCTCTGGAAGTTTAATAGATAAAATCATTTCTAACTCATCATAGCTTTTGGTAACATAAATTCAAACGTTTTATAAATGAAAGTTAAGACTAAAATACTTCTAAACATGGTCAAATGGATGTACAGAGAAACCAACACAGATAAATTAGTAGATTTAAACCCTCGTGATAATAAATTAACATAACCCTATTTCTTCATCTTGACATCCAAAGTATGTCAAACGCAGGAAAAAAAAAAAAAAACTCCAAAACAAGCTAGGAATTACAAAATAGAGCACTCCATGAACAACATGCTTGAAAATTAGCTGTCTTAATTGGCTCCTTTAATGGGCCATGCATGTCACCAAGTTTGCCATATATGGCATTTTTTAACATGCTGAGCCAAAACTTTTTGCTTAGTACCTTATCACCTTAGACTTGGCTCTTTCCTCATTCAGGGGATAACATTGAACAACAATGAAGATGTAAGGAAAAAAAAGTATATGTCAGATGTCTTTATAGGATTCAAATTATTGATGATAGTTACTTTTGTTTCACTTTTTCATGGTAGGTGTAATCTATGTTATCCGGACTCTTTATTTTCCTTAAAGTATCCGTGTCTGATACTTATGTCTGACACATATTCGGACATGGATATGACTTATGAGGGTGTGATTCTCTAAATATATGAAAAAAACTTGGAAAAAATTAAGCATACCCGTGTGAGACACATACCCGAATCCAACGTTCACATCCGAATCCGAATAACATAGGGTGTAATACTTAAAAGCCGAAAGACAGTCTTCTTCCACCTCAAGAGGGTGTTCAGATTTTGAAACATCCCCCCACTCTGAGGCCTGATGGTTGACTGGAATATTGCTGCAGTTAAGATACAGACATGGTCTCCAGCCTAAAATGTTTGATGCTCTAATTGATATGAACAAAAATATAGTGGTACACTACCATGATCGCCATATCAAATTTTATTTGATTTTCATTGGTTAGTTTAATGTGTAACCTAATTCAATCCCCTTTTTCATTTTTCACACACCAAAAAAAAAGACAGGGGAAGAAAACGCAGTTCCCAGAACCCTCTTGACAAGATAGAAAAAAAAGGGCAGTGGGAGAACTGTTTATAAGCATAATGACTTCATTGTAAGCTTTTAAATGTAGTGGCCAACAATGCATGTAAGACCTCCATTTTGGTAAATGGAACAGAAACAAGAAATGAAAAGTCAAAAAAAAAACACAGATAGCATCCACATTCAAATTGTCAATAATTTATTCTTCTACTAATTTCCTGGGAATTGGAATTTGGAACACTTAACATAGGTAAATGTTTTTCAATCCCTGGTTTAATGAACTTTCCGATAAGATACTCAACAATTTCTATCATCCAATGAGACTTCAGCTTTGTCACTTTCTCTTGTCCAAAGAAGTTCGAGTCCCAAATCTAAAGAGCGGAGGAGGGTAATTTGCTAGTCAAAGTGCATTTCTGAATGTCATTGAACTTGCTTCACAAGAACAGTCAGTATACAACAAGCCAGCCACATTGAGTATTTTCCATTTAAAGATTTATCAGGATCCATTGTTTTTAGAAAAGAAAATGTAATATGCTGTGATATATATGAACCAACAGTTCAACACGACCAAATTCCAAACAAAATTTGCATAGTAACCATCAACTTGGTTTGCTAGTCTCCAACTACTATATTAACAAGTTGTGACATCGGATTGAAATGTAAAAGGAATAATTGACCAAATTTGTACAATCATATAGATGGACTTGTCATGTACGTAAGATAGTAGATGATGCTACCTGGTTCGGCAAATATTAAACAAGTGGTGTAACTGAGTTTACAGGGAAAACATTGTATATTCAGTAAGCAGATACCTCAGGGTTCTAGAATCTCTAATCCAGAGCTATTCTTCCTTCTTTTCTACTTCCAGCACAATCTCATTACGGCGGGTAAATGGAAGTGTAAATGGTGGATTGTACTGCAACCACAATTATGGAGCTATTTAGAAAGTTATGCCCAGAAGCAACTTATTCAGGGACTGACTTCATTAAAGATAATTTGCTATAGATCTGACCTGTGCAACTTCTACTGAAGCACCTTTTTTAACTTGAAATTGCCTGTCATTTTTCAGAGCGTCTCTTAATTTCAATTCCCGTTGTTTAACTTCTTCATCAGTGACAAAACCTGATCCAAGAACATGACCATGATTCATAAACAATGTTAGTTCCAGGAGCTGCACAGTTAAAAGACATTAATGTATCAATGTCATGCCTTATTTGTTCCTTAAATTGAAATTAATCTGTACTTTTATGCTCTTAAGAAGAAGATTTTACATAAGGTTAATAGGAAATTTTAAAATTTTGATGGTCCCTTCAATAAACAGTTACCAGCTAATATCTGAATCAAAATGAAAAATTGTGTAACAATGTGCTTAGAACTTACACATGACAACTCATACTTAGATTACCCATTAAAGTTTGCATATTACTTGGAAAATCTTAGCTTGACTCATTTTTGCTTTCTGGTGACTGGATAACAACACATATGATGCCTTTGGCTACATAAAAGTTAAGAACAAACCTGAGAAGGCAACAACTGCAACTACTTTCCTTGGCACCTCTTTGATCCTCACAGAGGGATCTTTAGGTAGTGGCAGATCGGAGCCATACTTTGATGGCATGACAAAAGACATCTGCCACTTATCTTGATTTTCCACCTAGATCATAAGTAGTCAAATAGATAAGAACCAATTTAATGAACAATTGTATAAAAGGACATAAAATAGTTAAATTTATATATTCAGCCCCTGATAATGCAGTGCATGCAATACAAATCCAAGTAACTATGGATCAAATTTAAAAACACCAACAAAGAACGGTAACTGAAATCTGAAATCAACTGCATGATTCAAAATTTAATTCATGGAATAAGAGAATAGGACATTTGCATCTTATTTACAACATTTTCCAGAAAGTTCATTTGACAAACATCAAAAAGTTTAAGCATACAATCCTAACACTAAACTTACCTTCTTTGTTATCACAGGTGTTGTCATTTCCATTCTCTCCCCATCAGATTGAGTCCTACTTGTAATAACAGGGGTAGTCATCTCCATTTTCTCCTTATTTGTATTCTACAAGCACCAAACATTTAGAATAAGCAAATTAAAAGAGATGATTGTAGAAAGAAATGTTACAACTTAATGCAGAAAATCCTAACTACCTTACCAAACAGGTACTCAGCTAAAACATTGAAAGATTGAGATGCACCATTAAAATCAAATCCAGTCTTCCCTGGCATTGTTGTCTCAGCTATAAAATAAGGCTGTTATAACAATCATAATTCAATTTAGACTAGACATAGTAAACATAAAATTAAAAAACAAAGCAAAACAAAACAAAAACAAAATGTACATACCTCTACTTCCCTTATCTCATACTGGTCTGTCCTACTCAAAACCTTAAATCTCACAGTCTCAAGATCAGGGACTACACCAATAAATCCATGAAAGGGGGAAAAATGTAAATGAAAACAAACTAAAAGGTAAAACTATAAAGGGTTTAATTTTTTGGTACATAAAAAACAAGTTTGTCAAGGGACAGTTCTATTACTTGTAATTGTCAATGAACAATTCGCTACATCTTAAAAACTTTCATTAAATAGTGTTTGGATGATGAATTTTAAAATTTTGAAGAATTTTGAAATGCTAGTATTTTAAAATGCATCAATTCAAAATACTAGCATTTGTAATTGTATTGTTTGGATAAATATTTTTTAGAAAAAAATTTTGAATATTGGAATTTGATGAGGCAAAAAAACAATATTAGAGATAAAATAAAAAAATATTGAGAAAAATATGCAATATGGATGTCATTAGATTTGTAAAAATATATAGATATTACTAATAACATGAAAAATTAAAATGAGTTTTCGTAGTTAGAATTGAAAAAAATAAAAATTACGTAAAAAAAAGGAAACATAATAAATGTTAATATTTTAGTAAAAAATCAAACAATTTCACAAATTCTACATCTGGAAATGGAATTTGAAAAGAAAATTTGAGCCTTTAAAAATCCTCTTTCAAATTCCAAAAATTTTAAGAATTCTAATTTTTATTTTGTCAAACAAAATAATTCTATTTTAGAATTTTGAAAGTCACCTTATATATGAATTCCCTCCTTGAAATCCTTCATCCAAACACACCCTCAAGGCATTCATTAATTAGTATTAATTTTGATGAGATGATGAGTTATAATTCGCTAACATTAATGATTAAACCCACTAAATAAAAATGTAACCTGCCATTAACGCTTCCTCCAAATTCCGGCTCTCAAACCTCTTCGGAAACACGTATTTTGCAGTCTCCGAGGCCAAGTCCATCAAAACTACAAGGAAATTAGTTTGAAATTTCAAAATACAAAATCCAAAGAATACTTTAAAATTTCAACATTTGGAATTCGAAACTGAACATTTACGTCGTTGAGAGACAGAGGAAGCTTGAGAAGCGAGAGCGAAAACGAGGGAGATTCGAGCTTCGAAAGCAGACATGGTTCGTCTCTGCGGCGGAGCTAAGGTGGTTGTTGAAGTCATTGTTGCTGTTCTCTCCGTCGGGGCCATGGACTTGACGCTGTTCAAGGATGCTCGGTTGATATTAGGGCTTTGGGTTGAAGAAATAATTAGGGTTTTGGGAAGAGATTGAGCTGCCATTGAAGGCTTGAAAAGAAGCATTTCCTTTTTGGGGGTGTGGAGGTGGAAATTGTCTGTTACTGGCTGTTGCGTTTAAATTTCTGTAGGCATATATATACATGTTTGACAATGAGGCGGTTGGAGTTTTCCTGGGAAGGATTTGGCCCATAAAATATACTAAGATATTTTGCTAATGAAGTAATGCTACTTGATTTATTTTATTTTTTTTTATTGAAAGAATTCTATACACTTTAATTATTAAATTAAGATGTTTTTTTATAGATTATTTATTGAAAATGAATATTATATATATTTAAAATTTTCATGTTCTTTTTCATTTTTAAAGATGTATATATTTCAAATTTATTATTATTAAAAAAAAAGAAAAATTATCTCATTTATCATTGATTGATTTTTTTTATTTATTTTACAAGCAGAATTAAAAAGTAAAACATACCTCATAGGGTATATTTAAAAAAATAAAAAAACATGTGACAATTTTTTAATCCGATTATAAAATTAAAAAACTCTATTATTAATCTAGTCAAGATGAAAAATAACAATTTTTTAATTATAAATTGAGATCCATTTTTTAAGAATTTTTTTGTATATAAAAGTTTAGATAGGACAAAAACTTACATTGAACTTACAGATCGTCCACCTAAATCTATAAGAAAAGTATCCGATTTTTATCAACTCAACCAACTCAGTTGGTTTGTTTATAGCTTCTCCACGTTCCAATAAATTCTCTTCATACTTAATTAATGGGATGAAGTTGTCCTTTCATACAGAATAGAAACACAAAATCAGATCTGAGAAAAAAAAAAGGGTTATTGTTTGTAAAGGGCATTGCATTATAACAAATCAAGTCTCATCTGAAAATTGTGGGGCAAAGAATATTCCTTGGCTTCCCTAAAAAACTTCTATAATCCAACACAGGTAGAATCCTCCATGCCAAGAAGGTGATGATATAGGGGAAGCGACCTCCGATGTCGGACGACAGATCAAGGGTTTGACTCTTAAAAGGATAGAAATTCATCAGTATATATCCAGTAAAATTGGCCCTTGACTTGCTCACTCCATAAGGAATACTAACTTGACTTGCTTTGGAGAGACAAGAGGTTTAGGCTATGTCTTAACGCACCTTGAGGGCTCACCTGCTGCAGTTCCCTGAAGAAGGGCTCAGGCCTAGGGCTAGAAGTTTAGTTTATGCCCCTTCCTGTTACTGTCATGCCAAGCAACAACATCACTGTAAGCTAAGTTGCCCCCAAAAATATCCAAGGCACTTCCCACAGTAACGTACACACGTCCCTTCCCCGCTGCTTTGATTGTCTCTAAATCATCCATTACTGTGACACCACCAGCATAAGTGACAGGAATCTGCGAAATGAAGAACGTAATATGTCAGAAATTTTTGACAGAAATCTCATAGTCCCTGGGCATTTTACGATCACAAAATAGCAATGAGAAAAAGCCAAATTCGCTGAGGGATCAAAAAAGGGACTAAAACACCATCAAGGAGGCAAAAGTATGTGCTACCAACCGGAGAGTGCTCGCCCAGCAATGCCACAAGATCTTTGTCTATTCCCAGCCTGTAATAAATAAACCATAGGAAGTTATAATACATGGGGAGATCATAAAGTTTGAAGCTAATAACTATTGCATCACCTCACACCCTCTACCATTCCATAAAGTAAACTATTCATGTAGGATTGGAGCATGGGTGGGAACTAAATGTGGAAATTCTTGCCAACTAAGTCTTACAAGTTCCCAACCTTCAAACATTCTAAAAACAATATAGCGATTAATCCATATGGTACAATGGGCACTTCAGAACAGATGTAAGCAAACCAGTCATATAAGCACGAATAAAGCTGATTAGATTATCTTAGGACTGTTGTCAGCAAAATGATGGACAGTCCTTTCTGAGTGCCATTGTACAAGTATACTAAATTAGATAAGCTTCAATGTGTCAATAGCCTCCAAACTTCAGTCAGGTACATAAATAAGATATTAAATAACTTTGTCTTAGATTATAGTTCTAGCTTCATCACTTCATATAAAGGCACTAGATTCACTACAATTGTAACATTTATTAATGTGTAGTAGTAGGAACTATTGATAGTAACAAACTAGAAGCAGGAGTCTTGCAATTGGTACAAAAGTACAGCGTCACTCAAACGTTTTATAAAGTAACGTGGCAACTTCTGCAGAATATATCTCACTGAAATATGGGATAGCAAGCACAATACAAGCAATTAATCAGGGCATATGAGGTTATAAAACAGCTATGTTTTCCTTTTAGCATTTTCTAGTACATATGTATTCAATATAACCAAACAAACAAGCTAAAACTTGCACTTTTCCAAATTAAATGAATGCACCGTGTGTTTAAGCAAGAATCACCATTGCAATGGGGCACAAATTGATTTCACCGGGAATAATCTATATGGAGTTTTCAATGCAGAAATAACAATTTAGGAGAAGATAGTAGGAGGGAGCTAGACAAAGGTTAGGCTGGCAGCAAGGATCAAGTCCACGGGTTCCGACAACATTTATACTGAAGATTATTAAGATAATCAAGAGATTCAAAGCAGCAAGAACAAGAGATAATTGATAAAACAACACAATCACATAATTCAGATAAACATGCTGATCACTGACAACAAAAATTTAAATCATCAGATAAACTGACAAATCATTATTTTAATTGACTGTCATGATTTCAAAGCGCAACCAGGTAAAACTACAAGAGCATAAGAACTAGCAATAAGTGCAATTTGCATGGTGTAATAAATGATACAGTTTGGACTTACTTTTTCCCTTCAACATCCACGCCATGAACCAAAAATTCATCTGCATAACTGGCAAGAAAATGCAATACTTCCTCATCAAGATAGACATCACTGAATTTTTGCCATCTGTCAGTGACAATGGCATATTTGTCTTCCTGCAAAGAAAATCAGCATCTTATGATTTAAACAACTGCCAAAATTAAGCATTCTATCAACTGGGTAGATAACACTCAGAGGGAGGGAGTAGAATTGGGGACTCAGGAGGGAGGAGAAGGATGTAGAATGTGCCAGGCAATACCCATATTCAAAAGAGATTTCTCCAAGCATTCAGGGTGTAGAAGACAGAAATGTTTCCTACCTTCTTTCTGCAGCTAAGGTCCAAGACAAGTCTTTGCTTCCCAACGACATTGACAAGACCTTTGAGCCTTTGAAGGTCCATTTGCCCGTTGTTAAAAACATACTGTAACAAATCCAACAAGAAAATATAAATGAGATTAGGTGAACATGTTTTCTCAAAGCGAAACCTGTACATGTCATGATTTCATGCCTTGCAACTAAAAATGTTACAGAATGTCAAAATTGATTAACATACTGAAGTGACAATGACATGGCTGGCTCCTTCATCGATGTAACTCAAACAATTGTCTAAATTGATCCCACCTCCAACTTGCAAGCCACCTAGATTTTTCCAGTCCTCACAATAAGTTTATAAGTTCAGCAAAGGAAAGGTCAATAAGTATTAAACATATTATCAAAGATAGAGAACAAGGATGACACAGCCACTCTCAAGAAACTTCATTTGAAACTTGTGAGTGTACACATTAAACCAGGATTCATATCTTTCCTTCACAGCTTTCATAATGACATCAAGTACTTCTCAGCAAGAGAAAGAAAATTAAAGCAGCACAAAAGTATAACAACATTGGAATCCAAAGATAAATTTTTACAGCTTGTGAAAAGTTTCCTATTCAACATAAATATATAATACTAGCACCAAACTAGTTTGCAGTGATAATCTGAAATACTACCAAAATAATCTGAAACTCAGCATTTAAAAGTCCCAATTTACCTAAGAATAAAAGCCTGCATTTACAAATGAAAACAAAGTTCCAACAACTTACTATTGACAGTTAAATCTGACTACTGCTATTGCATTTAGTGGAACATCTATCTTTAAATCAATAATTTGACTCTTTTTTACAAGAATATTAGATATCAATAAATTAGGACATATCTCGATTGCAAGAAATCAGAAAATTAGACCATCTTAGGACAAAAAGTTTAGGCAGCTACCACAAAAAGTACCATGATAAACAATAAAGCAAAAGAATTGGAATAAACAGACCACGAAATATGAAACTAAAACATCAGCTTTTACCAGGATAGGCATGCAATGCTTCAATGGCTGCTGCTTTGCTTAGAGGATCAGCTCCAAGCATGATTACATGACCACCCTCTAGCCCATCTTTTTTGTACAACTTGGCAAACTCAGCTGCCGACTTATCCGATTCAAAATTGGTTACAAGGGTTGATCCATCCTCCTTTGAATCTCTAAGAGTTGACCCAACAATTTGTTTCACTTTCCCCTTATATTAAATCATATTTTAAGTATCAGGAACTAAAGCAAAAATGTCAAAGCCAATCTCACACAAGCACCAATACATAAGGAGGAAACTCTTTTCTCCTCCCATAATGCAGGAATGAGAACAAAAGAATAATAAAAACACGAAAGAACAGTCTATTTTGAAAGAATAAGCTTCATTAGGTGCTTTAACTATACTAGCCAAGGAATGAAACTGTCTTAGCATATAATTAACCAACTTAAGTTCTACAATGAGATGGACACTATTAATCTATAGATATTGCATACTAAAAAAAGTTTAAAAAAGAATTTGTGAGCTTTCTGAAACCAAAATAAACCAAGCAAAAAAAAAAAAATTCATTCCTTTGTATTGAATTACCTTGTGAATATCAATGCAAGGTCGAAAACTGACAGCGCAACGAACAGAGAAATGGCAAGATTCTGCAAGAAGAAATTTTTTAAAGGAAAAAAGGTGAGATTTAAGAAACCCAATAAGGAAAAAAACAAAAGTGAAAATGCTAGAAGTTTGACAAATACTGAAACTTAGTGAAGGGATGGCTCTGGCAAATGGGTGCTTGGAAGAACCATAAAAGGAGGACTTGAAATTCCTGTCATGGGAAATGCTACTTAGCTCCCAGATTGAAGAAGTCCCGTGGAGGCTGCTAGTTTTCATCTTTGGGGTGAAACTGGAAACTGAAAACTCCACGGACTAGGAGGAAGGAGAAATGGGTTGTTAAGTTACTTAACTAGTAGTTCAAGCTTAGGTTAGCCACGCGTTGCTGTGGCGAGGAGTTTTTTCTTTTTTGTTATTTAAGTCAAAAGTAAACAGGTTGAGAGTAAAGCATAGGCCGCAAAAAGTTGCGGGTGGGTTTCAAACTTACCCGGAATCAATCGAAACAACAAAAGTTGCCATTCTCTGTAACCTCTCTCCAATTCGCTATTTCCTGATTTGCAGATTTCTATTCTTACAGTAACGAAGAATACCTATGAAGAAGAACCTCCTTAAACCTCTCCAAAACCCTCAACCAAAATGCCCACCACTCTCTCCACTCTTGGACTCACCCCAAACACCAACGCCTTCCCTTTCTCTCTTCCCCACGATTCCCCAACCCCATCACCAAAACCAACTCTTTTCCTTCCTCAAAACTCAATTGACCCACCAACCCTTAACCCCAAAAACCCTCCTTCACTTCCTCAAAACCAAGCTCCACCATCACCCCATTTTCACCCACTATGACTTCCAGGTCTTCTCTTGGGCTTCCACCGTTGACTCTTTCCGCCATGATCACTCAACTTTCCTATGGATGGCTCACTCCTTAGCTTCCTCTCACCGTTTCTCTTTGCTTCATTCTCTTCTTAGTTTTATAGCTGCCAATCCTTGCCCTTGCTCTCCAGGTATCTTCTCTTGCCCTCAAATGGAACCCCTTTTTCGTTTCGTTATCGATGCATTTTGTAGATCTAGGAAGTTGAATGACGCTGTTTTTGCTTTTGAAATCATGAAGAAATTGATTGATGGAAGGCCTAGTGTCGTTATTTATAATGTTTTGATTAATGGGTATTTGAAAAGTGGGGATTTTGATAAGGCGTTAGGGTTTTATGAGAGGATGGGAAGGGATAGAGTGAAACCAGATGTGTATACATTTAATACATTGATTAGTGGTTATTGTAGGAATGGAAAGTTTGAGTCAGGATTGGAGTTGTTTAGGGAGATGAAGGAGAAAGGTTGTAGTCCTAATGTGGTTAGTTTTAATACTTTGATTCAAGGGTTTTTTAGGGAAAGGAAGGTTGAGGAAGCTGTTAAGATGGCACATGAGATGATTCAGTCGGGGTGTGAATTTTCGACTGTGACTTGTGAGATTTTGGTCAATGGTTTGTGTAAGGAGGGGCGGGTTTTGGAGGCATCTGACTTGGTCATTGATTTTTCTAGGAGGGGACTTTTGCCAAAGGGTTTTGATTATTGTGGTTTGGTGGAGGAGCTTTGTGGTGAAGGAAATGCAGATAGAGCATTTGAGGTGGTTAATGAGTTATGGATGAAAGGAAATGTTCCTAGTTTGATTGCTTTTACCACTTTGATTGAAGGTTTGAGGAGATCTGGGAGAAGAGAAGATGCATTTGGATTGATGGAAAAGATGCTTAAAGATGGTATTCTTCCGGATATTGTGACTTTTAATTGTCTTATGCAAGATCTTTGTGATTTGGGAAGAACAATAGATGCAAATAAATTTAGATTATTGGCTTCAACAAAGGGTTTAGAACCAGATGAGGTGACTTATAACATTTTGGTATATGGATATACAAGAGATGGAAGAAGGAAGGAAGGAGAAATTTTGGTGGATGAGATGTTGGATAAAGGAATTATACCCGACATTGCTACATATAATAGGTTGATGGATGGGCTCTCCAATTCTAGAAGTTCGACATTGAGGAAAGTTAGTTCCGTTCACAGGTGATCACGAGTTGTGATTATTGATATCAAAGCCAAAATTTATCTTGGACTTTTTAGATTTCTTGATCAACATTGAGGAAGAATTGTTTTCTTTGAGAAGTTTAATGACATTTGATCAATTCATTGCCCATGTTATAAGTTGATTTCTAGGACAAAAATGCATTATTTACATGTGACAACTAGCATGAACAAGTGTGATGGTCGAAGTGAAAAGAGATTGCAAGCATGCACTGTGAAATTCTCTTTGCTTGATAAGTGAAGTCAGTTGATCAAGGCAATCTTCTTCTCCGTGCTGCAAGGGGGAATTTGTCCACTTCAGAGAGCACAAAATGGGGATACTGTGTGATGGTCACTAAGTGTAATCAGTTGATCAAAGCAATCTTCTGCTCTGTAATCAGCCTGAAGCTAGCCACCTAGCAAAGTACTTAGATAGAATTGGATCTTTCTCGGTGTGCGGTAATGCAAAATTTGACAACAAATCCACTTCATAGAGCACAAAATGGGATACTATATGATGTTACAATTCACTGTGGTCTTTCGGTAACAGCATTTATTTGTTAAGCAACGGACTAAAGGACCGGACAGCAGACTTCCTGCAGAAAATTGGCTATTCATTGGAGTTTAGGATGCTAAGACAACAAATAATAGGTACGAGTACGACTACAGACTAATGATAAACAGCCTACAGTTGCACCTTCCGGACTTCTTCCACTTTAAACTGTGAAGTGGAAATCGAGCCAGAGTCGGGTGCTGCTTGACTTATAGCATGATGCTAGAGTCACTAAAGATATCATTTTGATACATCCCAAACTGTAAACATTTCTTAATGTATATTTTTCGCAACAGCAAACCGAAGTACCCCTCTCACGGTGTTACCCACCTCTTTTTTTCTTTTCCTTTTGCTCTAGATTCCTCCTTTATGATGTCTGTATATTATATTTACTCAGTTTAATAAACCTAAAAGAATTTGTTGAGATCATTTTTACCTTGTGGATTGGGTACCTTTGGATTATGATATTACTTGGTTCTTCCCAATTAGCCAGCTACTGATCTTCCTAGCTTACCTGAATGTTAGTCCCTCTCATGGCCACCATTTGCCATGCTTAAGATTTTGCAAGGTAGCAACAAATCTCTCTATTTCAAGAAACTTGCTTTCAAACAAGTTCAACTTTGATCAGCTGTAGACATGGTTGATAGTTTTCTTGTATGTTCAATTTAGTGTTGTCAAGGAAACAAAGCGCACTCTAGGCGTTAAAATCCTTATATTATTGCCTCAGGCGCAAAGCGTAAAAAAAATGCTCGTTTGAGTGAAGTAAGTCGCAATATGTATATGTGTTATATATATATATAATAAGTTTAAAATATATAATTATGATAATAAACTTTAAAGAATGATTTAGTTTATCTACAAAATATGTAATTTTTTGTTGTTGCCCAATATACATGATTTTCTTATGGTTTTATGTTTGTTGTTGAATACTCAAATATTGAGAAGTCGAGAGTTTGATACTATCTTCTTTCTTATTAGTAAAAGTATATCTAATGAAAAAAGTTAAAATTAAAGAAATTAAAGAAAACTGCAATCAAGCGGGTTTTTTTTATGTCTGTCGTCTTACAAAAAAGCACGTCTAAGCACATCAAGCGTGAGTTTGATCAAATGCACCTCGTCCGAAAAGGTTTATTATCTAACGCTAAAGTGTAGGTGCGCCTAAACGCACGGCTTGACAACACCAGACTTCAATCTACTCTTTTCCCATGGTTACAGGTTATTGGGAGAAAGAAACTGACATCAGAGCTCCATTTGAAATCGTCAAACACTTTTTTTGTTTAATCATTTTAGTTTTTTGGTAAAATTTGTAAAGCTTTTCTTTAATAGTTTTGGCCAAACACTTCCTTGAAAACTTCCTTATTCATGTTCTAGCATTTAGTTTTTGTTAATTTAAGATCCTGATTTTTTTTTTTACTCTAAATTTAATTGTAAAAAAAAAATAAAGAAAATCAAATAAGACGAGCAGTGAAATTGAGGAGATTGCTTTAGAAATTCCTCCTATTTACAAGCAAATAAAAATTAAAAATAAAATTTAAGAGAAAAAGAAAAAGGGAAAAACTTGAATAAAGGTTCAGTTCAGACAGTTGGTCAATCTAAAAATATCATGAAGGGTAAAAAAGTAAATCCAGGAACATAATCCTCCCGCTTTCTATCTCTCTTCTCTTCTCCGCCAAGCGTACTACTTTTCCTCTTAAGACCAACTCTCTTCCATGGCCAAAGCTAAAAAAAACTAATTTCTTTTTTCAAAAATAAATAAAAACTTGAAATTGCATAAAATGGCCTCAATCTCTACTTGCCTTACTCTATCACCCAAGTCCCGCCTCCTCACTTCAAAACCCTCAGTTTCTCTCAATTTTTTTCCGGGAATCCAAACACTAACTTCTTCGTCAACGTTCCCGAGAAAATCCGGGAATTTTTGGAGACCTAGGGTTTCATTTCCGGTTATTAAGGCAAGTCTTGATGTCGGAAGCAAGGCGGTTAGGCCTGGAGGTACGGTTGAGACTGATAAGTTACCGTCCGATGTGAGAAAACGAGCAATAGAGGCCGTTGATGCGTTTGGCGGGAGAGTTACTATTGGAGATGTTTCGAGCAAAGCTGGGCTTAACTTGAATCAAGCTCAAAAGGCTCTTCAAGCACTCGCTTCCGATACTAATGGCTTCTTGGAGGTATTTTGTTTTTGATGATTTCATATCAGTTCCATAAATTTGATCTGTTAGGATTAATGTTGAGTTTTGAACCGAAATGCCAAAGTAGATTGTGAATTGAGCAACTTCATCTGAGTTTAACATACTTTGCCCATACACACAAAAAAAAGTTGCCTTTTGTGTTTGATTGAGGCAAAAATAGAATGTAGATGTGATCTGGAAGTGATCTCGAATATAATAATTCCGTTGATGTATTTCAATTGCTATACTAAAATGCTACTTATTGTTGGTTATTGGGCTTAAGAGAGTTTTGTTTGATGATTATAATTAGAACATTAAAAAGGTAATTGCATTGTCATTTACTAGTTGAATTATCATATGCCATAATGAAAATACATGGTTTAGTTGAACTTCTAAATTTTAATTTCTAGAACACTAGCTGCCATCCTTTTTTTTTTGATAAGTAGATGTTATCTATCATTGACTCATCGTATTGGATGTCTGTCGTTTTCTTCTTGCTGAAGTAATATAGGGCCAGCCAGTGTTATTGACTTATTCCCTAGGTGAGCCTTTGCTGATCTTTGTATGTGGATTACCGTGTCGTTTCTTGGGACTTGTTCTAGTATTATAACCTCTATTTCTGGGATCTTTGAAGTTCTTGATTCGTGAGTACCGTTGTTTTCAAGATGGGTTTAACAGGTTTCGGATGAAGGTGATGTCCTTTATGTCTTTCCAAAAGATTATCGTGCAAAACTTGCTGCCAAGTCATTTAGGATAAAATTTGAACCTTGGGTTGATAAAACAAAGGTAACCTTTCATTACATTTTTTTCTTCTTCTTTTTGAAGCTAAGGAGAAAAATGCTGGATGTCATACAATATGGGCAATAATCTAGTCTTTTTCTTGCTTGGCAGGCTGCACTTGAATATTTAGTTAGAGTTTCCTTTGGGACAGCACTTATAGCTTCAATTGTTCTTGTTTATACAACAATTATTGCCCTAATCACAAGTAGTCGGTATCCACTAAACTTGACACTTTGAAATTATTATAATAACATTATTCTACACCTGTGGTTGTTGAAAGAAAGATGTTAACAATGTGATCTGGTGACAGTGATGAAGACAATCGAGGAAGACGAGGAGGCAGATCATATGACACAGGATTCACCTTCTACCTCAGTCCAACAGATTTGTTTTGGTAATACTTTTTAGATTGTTAAGAATTCTAGCAGTGTTAGAACTGTAACAGGGTGTTAATTACAGCTGAGAATTCTCACTGATCAGTCCAACTAGAGGATCTTGATGGACAACATTAAATTCTAGATAAACATAGGTTTTAAAGCAACTCTGTTTGCTAACTTGCTCTAGAATTAATAAATCAGTTTGTATTGTGGTAAGTAATTCTGTTATCCATGTTTGGGTACATCAAATAGTTTTATATTTATTTTATTTCATTGGATAAATGAGATTGGACCATCAAATCAACATGATTTATGCTATAATCTAATGTTAAAACATATTGCCTCTGAATTCTATTCCTTTCATATGTTCAAACACTTGTATAACCTCCTTCTTTGGTTTAATTTTATTTAAGGTACTGGGATCCATATTATTATAAGAGGCGACGGCAACAAACTAATGGTGATGAGAAAATGAACTTTATCGAATCTGTAAGATATGAAAATAAATATATGGATCGTGTATGGTTGCTCAGTTGTTTTATGCTTCAGATAAATTTTAGATAAATTTTAGTTTATTTGTGACTCTTTTAGGTTTTCTCTTTTGTATTTGGGGACGGTGATCCAAATCAAGGAATTGAAGAAGAAAGGTGGAAGTTGGTAATACTTGAGCACTAACTTCACTGGTCAATGTTTGCAACATTTTATTTCAACTTACTGACAGTAGTTATTTAGATTATTAATTGTTTTATTTCTCACTCTACAAAGTTTCACCATTTGCTAACCAAAATTCGCAGATTGGACAATACATAGCTTCTAATGGAGGTGTTGTCACAGCTGAAGAACTTGCTCCATATCTAGATTTGCCGACCACAAATGGAGCAATGGTATGATTATTAATGTTAATCTAATTTAGCTTGTAATTAGCATGTAATTTGTTCTTACAAATTGCTCCAAAAGCCAGTATAATGTATTTGCCTTGAATTTGAAATATTTGCTCTCAAGATCACACTTGTTTTCATTCATTCTTTGAATTGGTTAAAAGGATACAACTATCCTTGGTTCATCATTGCAGCACCTAAACAAAAATTTTAATAAATCAAGTCATTAGATCTCTGATATTTCTTTTATTTGCATTGTAGTCCCAGCTCACTGCCTGTCCATCTTATTTCTGCATTTGTACGTCATAGATCATTTAATCAATAGTGTTCTGAACCCTAATCATATATTTGATGGTTACTTGCATAATTTGATATCATAGATAATTCACAGTTAGGTAATTCCAGAAATGATAAGTGCTTCATACAAGTTCTATTTAAAAGGCTCAACAATCAGTATTTTGGATTCTGGTTTCTCCTTTTTTAACAAAATGCTTAAAACTCATTGGAGAATATTCCAAATTCTCTTTGATGGAAATTGTTTAAAGTTGTGGCTTTTCTTATTTCAAATTATTTGTCAATCAATTATTCACTAATTAGTTCTTGCCCTGCATCCAAGTTGTTTGTATTTGTTTTCTTGTTAAGTTATTTGACTTTTTTTCTGGTCAATTCTAGAGTGATGAATCATACATCTTACCCGTTCTTCTGCGGTTTGATGGCCAGCCAGAAATAGATGAAGAGGTATGTAGAAACAATTTATATGCATTACATATTATGTGCATGTGTGTCTGTGTACTATGAAGAATTGCATTTAATGTCACCTTAAAATGTAAATATTTGAAATTTATGAGTTTGACATAAGGTACCAATGCTTGATCTGTGTCTCTGAGATCAAGAATTATGTCATCACATGTTACATTTCTGGCGAGAAGAGCTTCCACCCTCATAAGTTACAAAACTACTTGTGTAGGGAAATATTCTGTACAGATTTCTGTCTCTACAGCGTACAGCTTCTTCTCAGAGGAGTGGAAGGAAGGAATATGTAGGAAGAAGATGGAGTGATTTGGTTGGGGGAATTGAGAAATTTTTTAAGGAGAAGAAGTGGCAATTCAGGTTCTTCTTCTCCTCTCTCTCTCTCTCTCTCTCTCTCTCTCTCTCTCTTTATGTACTGCATTTATTTGGTAAGAGTTGTTCTGTTATGGAGTTTCTTTGTATTGATAAGCATTTGTTTTGCAGTAAAACAAGCTCATCAGAAAGAGCAATGGTCATTGGCTTGGGTGGGATTAACCTCTTTGGAGTTATCATTCTTGGAGCAATGTTAAAGTACCGTCCTCTCTCAGTATTACTTTCAATCTGTGCTTCTTATTTTCTATCTCACTAATGGTGCTGCTTTTATTCTCGTTTGAAGAGATGCTGCTGTTACACCAAGTGGATTAATTAAATTTGTCATGGACATATTTCCTCTACTTCAGGTGTGATTTGATGTTTCTCTTCTTAAGTAGATAGGTTGATTGAACAGAAAATTTTAACTATGGGAAAGCATGAGGTCATTATGCGTTTTACATTTTCTCCTTGAATGAAATGTGCACTATGATGCATAACAAGCCTCTTCCCTCTGTGTACCCATGTCATATTTGTGTTGGAGGTGGACATGCCTCTGACACAACAGCTTAAATATTCTGACATGACAGGATGCCCAGAATCTCTACAATGTTACAGACACCTCTTCACTATATTTATGTCCATGCATGCACTTTGGTTTCTGTCTTTCTCAAGTTTCATGTTCTGAGGCCCTGATTTCAGTTCAATATATTAGTATACCTGTTTATCATCACAGACCAGCAAAATTACTTATGTTGGTTGAAGACTTGAAGTTCAGTTATAATTGCTCTTTTTTGTTTTTTTGGTCTGTGAAAGTGGATAAACTTTTCATGTCCTCTCCCATGACTTGTTTCCCATGTTTGAGGAAATGAAGTATTGTTGGCTTGGCTGTGTTTAACCAGTTTGTTTATAAAGCATTATTCATTCATTAAAGCTATAGAAGATTGAAAACTCAAGTTTCTTTCCCATGTTTAGAATGAAATTTGGTTCTGCTTTGCTTTTTAAAGATTTATACAAAACAATTGTTTTGCAGATCTATGCTGGTTCTTTCTTTGCAATTCCTTTGGTTCGGTGGTTCATCATTCGTAAAAGGAATACTGATATAGAGAAGAGAAACCAAATAAGAGAACAGTTTGCTCGAGCACTTGAATTGCCCGATCTTTCACTGAGGCGGAAGGTAGCCATCTTATCACCTGCATTTTGATTTTTTCATCAAGTTGTAGGTGTTGTTTATAATTTTCCGTTGAGTAAGTAGCTTTATGCTAGTACTCTCTCTTTTATTCCTTAAAGGCAATTATGCATTTCTAAACATTTTAACATTGTTATGAGAGTTTGAAATCATTTTATATCCATTGTTAAGATACGAGTGTTTATCAATGCAGTGATTAATAATGTAGTTGCAAGTCTTTCCTGATTTATCTTCATATAATCAAAAATCCCAGTGGATCACTAGTATGAAATTTCTGCATGCTACATTGCATCTCTATGTGGTTCTCACCTCCTTGGTCATCAGAAAATAAATGGGATTGGGGTCCCTGAGACTTCACAGATATGCAATGCGGGAATATTACCTTTTATAGTTTTTCCTTTGTATATTTGAAATCTTATTTTCCTGTTAGATTAATTTTAATTAATGATGTTATACTTGTACGATGATGTCATTTTATTTTAAAGTTGAATGTCCCAAGTTTTCTTGTACAAGATCAGCATAGGTGGTGAATCTATTCCCATGGAATAATCTCTTTTTATTTCTTCTCTCTATAATATGCCAGCTACTGAGTGCTCGAGATATGGCACAAAAAACAGTCATAGGACCGGATCGCATTGTGTATAGTACTGACAGAGACTTGGTTGAGCAAGACTACGAGGCACGAGAGTGGGATAAAAGATTCCGAGAGATTGAGAAGTCAGAATAAGAAGAGGCTATATGGACTATGGTTACTAGGTAATTTTTCCAAGTTCCCTCTGCTAAAGCCTAAATGCTTACAACTTAACTTAGAAGCAAACCTCTCTCTATCTATCTATATATATATATATATTTGTCTAAAACCTCTGAGCTGCTATTCTGATACAGTTTCATATTTATTTATAGCTTCAGTGGCTCAAGTTCATGCCACTCTTACCAGAGCATTTTATGAAGTGCTTGAACATTAGATGGAACCGGTCACTTTGAAACTGTTGATATACCATTGATGGAAGAGGCAATTCTACAAAAGAAAATCAGCAATCTCGCTTCAGTGCTGTCTGGAATAGCTGAAGGGTAATAATATAGATTTTTCACTAAATTGCCTCGGACTACCTTTAAACTTTTGCGTAAGAATATCAAAATCTCTCACTATAGATTTTACAGAAGGTCAGCAGTGTGAATTCAAATCCTCTTCATTTGTTTTCACCGTCTTTCGCTTCTCTTGAAAGGAAATTATGTTGTGTAAAACTGTAAATGATCCGTCTTGTAAACCACTACACAATTTTACAGTGTTGAGACGCAGAGAGATCAATGGATTACTATTTATTAGGTGTCAAAGACAAACTTTTTTGTACTTCCATTGTACACTTTGATATATTATGCAAACGTAAAATCACGAGCACCTTTGTTACTTTTGCTGTGGCACTAGGTCTAAATATTGTCCAGGTGGTCCATGGTTGGTTGTTATATTCATTGAGGTTGAAGTTGAAGTATGCTTAAATTTTTAATTCGGACGTGGATTCAGATAGTAAAGAAATACGAATTCAGTAATCATGTAAATTAAATAAATTCGGATTCGAACATTTTAAATATTTTAAAAATTATAAATATTCAATCCACTATCTTCATGTCGCACTCAATCTAAATATTGGCGAGGTAGTCTGGTGGGTTGTTATATTCATTGAGGATAAAGTTGAATTATGGTTACATTTCTAAAATCTTGGTTGAAAATTTGTAGTTTAGAAAGTCTTGCTGAAAAACCTTTCTAACTCAAGTTCCAGGTTTTTTTTGTAAAAAATTGAATTCCCTTGGCATTACAATCGCAGTTCAAACTGTAATTTTACAACCCTATTAAGATGTCAAACTTAATCCAAGAGAACTGGACAATACATCCATGGATCAACAGTAACTATAAGTGGAGTTTGAGAGGGCTTTGAAATATGGGTGATGAAATATAGAATTAAGCAGATGACAATATACATAGGATCTGTAAAATGGCAGCCACACAAATAAAAATAAAAAAATAAAAAAAATCTTAAATTAGTTGCACTAGAGTACATACATGGTATAGCTAGTTTTGTATTGCAGATAGCAAAGCTCAAGGCTTGCCTACCAAACTCAGAAAGTAGTTTGTGATAGTCAGCTGATCAACTTGCTATGGGAGCATAGCAAGTAATCTGCGCCGTGACACTACTCAAAACCCATCACACACAGCCACTATATAGCAGTTCATATGAAACCTTCAAAGAATGATCGAATGAATGGAACGTGTTTGCAAGCAGAAATGATCAGTGATTATATGCTCAATAATTGTTACAAGAAATGACCCACTCACAGCCGAGAATATCAACACTCAACAGGCAGCACAAACAACACAAGTCCTCAGACCCACATGATTAGGGGGCAGAAGGTGAAAGAAAGCATTGGTTCTGCCCGCCCACTTTGGGAATGCAATGATGTTCCTATCAAACTGCAAATGACCATTTTCAAGCGACACATAAGACCAATATACCTGCATGAATATAATTATGGGATAAAGATTAGTTTTATTTCCACGGGCCCCAATGTTAAAAGCAAAGCTGAATATATATATATATATATATATATCATGGTGTAAGGGTTAACAACATGTAAAGAGAAACCAAGTCATGATATCATTAATATCTATATTCAGCATGCTAAAGATCGTACATACAAATCACGTGCTTACCTAAAAGTGTGAAGGCAAATACTATTGTCAGTATCATTTTTATGGATCGTTGATTAACTTTAACAAGATATGAAAATCTATCAAATCTGGCATTACATGCCCCAAGCCTCCTTCGCAGGTGCATGACCTTTACCAGAAACCCATGTAATCCCTGGAGACCATGGTCTCTAGGTGCTGAACTTAGTCCAATACGCTGACCCTGTGAAAGATACAGACCGTACGATGAGGTCATTGACCAATACAACAAGGCTCTGTGCTATAGAAGAATTGATGAGTTATTGCAAAAACTAAGCAATAAGCAAGGTTAGCAATTAAAGGCATGTATTGCTTACCAATTAAATGCATGCCAAAAAATAGGGCCAAAACCATAGTGCAGATTGTTCGAAAATTTGTTCTTCTTCATAAATTTTATAAACTTCAGAGGTTAAGAACTCAATTTTGTTCAATACTAGTGTCAAAATCCTGAGCTAACTACTTCACCTTATCTTGACTACTGTATACCTTAAAAGAACCACCAGCACGCCTTCCAAAGATTAATGTTAAGATGGATTGAAGCATTAGCATGGGGAATAAAACATACCTGTGCAGCATGAGAAGCATCAATGTACGAAGGGGAATGCCCTTCTTCTCCATCTTTCAATCGCTTTGTATAATTGCTAGGAACCCTACTCCCATATGCAGTCCATAGATTATTGAAGACCCCAAAGAGATTCATTCTGCTGGAAGAACCTCTCAACTTATTCTCATGGAAGAAACACTTAGGTTTGCCTTCACTAGCTTCTAAATCCCAACTTCCATCTTCAGCATTCCTGTTACAACAACTCTCTTGGAAAGAATCCACTGCATCTAGACCCAATTTTATAGAATAGTGAGAATCCACCTTCCTTAAGTTACTCTCCTCCATAGAATCATAATAATGGCTACTATAAGCAATACCATTCATATTCACTTCTTCAATTTCTCCACATTCCTTTCCAACAATTCCAGCATCTGTTGAGCAAGAGGCTGTGGCTGGATCAAGAAATCTTTTCAATATGTCACTATCATCCAAGTCATAACGGTGATTGTGTTCATTATGATTCCCCCCAGAAAGAAATAATGCCAAACCATCTCTATCTTGTTCATTCAAGTTTCCCCACTCAGAGTTTTTCATGGGATTTCCCATTGCCATTTCCTCTAAGCTTTTCTCAACATTATTTATCTGTTCTCTAATGGCTCTAATAAACTGCTTATGTCTGGAAATCACACCCTCTCTAGAGTGAGACTGGTCCATCCTAGCTGATGAGTTAACTGCTCGTTCAAAATCTTCCAACTAATTAAAAGCAAACATTAAAATAAGCAAATTAAAGAAACTGGGAAAAGGAGTTGCAAAAAGGATATAAACTCAAGAATAAACATGGGTCACCCAATACCTGCCATTTTGCTGTTTCAAGTATGGTAGCAAGATCACGCCTATGATAACCAATCGAAGTAAGCAGCTTCGGGTCATAATGATCACCTCGAACAAGACTTTGTTCATGCAAAAGAAGGCGAAAAATTGATTCCATCCTGAAAATACCATATCAAAAAATCATTAGTTTTGAACTTTCATAAGAATATACCTCAGCAGAATAAATCACTCCACATTAACACAATAATAACAGAAAACTAGGTCAATTTAAAGCATAAAAAGGTCTTTTAAAGTAGCTTAATTTCAATCTAAGTATCTACAACAAAGGCAAATTTGTAAGAAAATCAAAACCAAACTCACTAAACCAAAATTGATTTATTTAGCTTCCATAATTAAAAAAAAAAAAAAGGCAAGCAATAAAACCAGAAACCAAATTCCACACTTAAAATAAAGGTTTTCAAAAGGAAAATCATTAAAAATTAAAATTTTCGAAATGGGTATATTCCATTTCTAGGGAAAGATAAAACCTGTCAGCTGAATCTTGAACGACTTCGGCTGCTGAGAATAGAGGGTCGGATTCCCATTGAAGCAAGCTTGATCCCATTTCCTTTATATAATCATAAAAATAAAATAAAAAATGAAACAAACGTGATAAAAATTTGAAAAATAAAAACTTTCGCTTTCCAAACAAATGAACTCTAAAACAATGATCGACGAAATAAATGAAAGAAAAACGAAAAGGGTATTTTCTTTGAATGAAAATAAAATGAACTTGCAAGTGGAATTTCAGAGTTTTTTTTTTTTTCGTTTTTGCTGTAAATTGGGAATTTATTTGGGTTTTAGCATTGCAGAAAAAAATGATGAATTCCTATTAGTAACAGCCTTTGGTTAGATTTTACACTAAAAAGTTGGTGCAAGCAATGCAAGAGGAAAAAGGGAAGGAAATTATTTTGATGTGTTTTTCGTCCTTTTAAAGCTTTTTATATTTAATTTTTTAGTTGCAGCTTCATCGTCAATAATAAGTTTTTTTTTTCTTCATTTGTTTGATTTTCTTTGTTAGCAGTTTTATTAATAAAAAGGTTTCCAAGAAAATTGCTTTATTTAGTGCTTTATTTTCCGTATTATTTGTTTAAACAATCTTTGTTAACCAGAAAATATTCCCTCTTAATGAACAAAATTAAACTATTTTACCAAGATGAGTAAATAGTTTTCAGTTTAACCATAATTTGCTAAAATTTACCCCAAAATATTTGTTGAAAATTGCTTTGAGTAATTTGAGATTGGCCTCCATACTCTTGGGGGTATTAGATTATTTTGTTCAGTTATTCAATCAAATGCAAATTGATTGTATTTGATAGATAACAAAAATATGATTTTATCACATTTAGTTAGTGGCTTATTAATTAATTACCCATTTTTAATCATTTTAATTTTAATTAATATGTATGTGAATATTAATTTTTTTTTATACAATTTACAAGTAAATGAAACCTCAATTATCTCCACATAGTATATACATTGCTTTAAAAAGAAAGAAAAAAAAGAGCCTAAAAGCAAATTTGCACAAATTCAATGAAAAACAGAGCTTTAGAAATTCATTTCATCAATGGATATTGAGTTCTTGAACTGTCAAAGATTTTATTGAAAGCCATCTGAAAGGGAAATAGGTATCTGTCTGTCAAGACAGCAAATAGGCATGGAGTAATGATTAGATCCTTCAAAAAGTCAGATTATTCATTCCGTTCGATTTTTTTAATTTTAATCGATTCGATTTAAATTATTATTTATTAATAAAAAATTATTTATTATTTAAATTTAATTATAAATATTAATATAAAAATATTATTTTAAATAATGAGATGAACTTTTGAACCGTCCGGTCCGGATCTGGGCATAGATAAAAAAAAAAAAAAATCTTGCAAATTAGATGGATGTCATATCTTCCTTGAGGCAAGAACATAGAGAACTTAGCTTTAAAAATAAACGACTACTATGAAAATTGGTCATATTCTTGACAGAACGATCACTTAAGAAGGCAATCATTGCAAAAGAATGCTACATATTTACATAGAGATTGCTCCCTGGCTGATGCAATTTTATGAAATTATACCCAAAGATTGTTATCTATTTCTTGCAGTTTTCAAGAATTCAAAGATAATGGCAATGTGACATATCATTTCAGGAATAAATCAAAGATCATTGTTCCCTAGAATTTTCTTTTACAGAGAGGGAAATTGTTGCTCAAGTGCCCCTGTTTATCAGGCAAATTTCACTTTGAGTAAACTTTACAACTCAATAGTCAACACTGACTTTTTAGCTCATATTTTTGCAAGAGGATCTAAGAGAGTTAACTGATCAAACTCATGCCAAATAGGGAATGAGACTCGGAATCCAATCACCAATCATTCTGCAAAGTGCATAGTGTAGGGCTGAGAAAAAAATCGAGAAAAGCAAAAATCAATTTGAACCGTAGTGTTCGGTTCGGTTTTTATTAAATTCGATTCGAATCAATTTGGATAATAATTAAATTTATTCGATTCAGTTTTCGGTTCATATATTAAAAAACTGAAATTATTTTAATCGAATCGAATTTTATTGTTTAATTGGTTATTTAATTACTTTTTTATTTTTATAATATAAAAATAAATATTTTATTTCTAAATTAATAAAAAAAACTTAATAATACTATAAAAAAGATAATTTTTTAAAATTTTAAAAACCGATGAATTGAACCTATCCGAATCGATGGAATTTGGTTCGGGTCGGTTTTTAAAAAACCAAAATATTGTATATTAACAATAATTTTATTCCAAAATCGAACCGAACCGTTATCACCCCTAGCATAGACTATAGATCTTTAATGAATTCAGTGATGAAAGCTAACATTCTTGACTTTAAAGCAAAAGAAGAGGTGTAGCCAGAAAGAAGCGACTGAAAGCTACTATTTACCTGAGTCCAACCATCTGCAGTAGTTCTGAAATTTCATGAAACAGCAATTTCAGGTTTAGTCAAGCATAATACAGAAATTAGTAACTTCTTGCCAAATTTAGACTTCCTTTCAACCTAAATTCACACTTAAGAACAATTAACTACACTATTCTGCACCACTTTCGCATTATTGACATTACTTTTACCAAGTTCTCTAAATCATTTACTTTCAACTTCCTCTAAGCACAACTATAAACATTTCGGCATATGATAGGGCGAGGATCAATAGGACTCAATGGTGCAGAGCAGCATCTGTTAATCCTTGCTGACAAACTATCAAGCTTCGAAACCACTTAAGATCTTTCAATAAGTAGGGAAGAAGATTAAACCAACACAACTATTTTTCAGCTCCAAGTTGTTCAAATTATAGGATATAAGCGAGTAAAGCGACTAGTATCCCTCGGTATGTTGCTCCGACTATTCATTTTTCTTGAAGTACCCATGTCCGAACATATTCGGACATGGGTATGGGGATATGACCCTCCAAGGATCCTCCAAATACATGGAATAACTTAGAAAAATTGAACATATCCGTGTTGGACACATACCCGTATCCAACACTCACACTCGAGTCCGAGTAACATAGTCCCTTAGATTTTGCACCAAAAAGGGAAAACCCTCATATCAAATGAGCTGAAGAAAAGATTAGCATAAGACTGTCAAAGTTTATTCAGTCAAAAAAAAAGGAAAACAATAGTAGATTATTGGAAAATAAATCTAGAAATGTCAGCAGCACTTTTTTGCATAGGATTCAGACCATTTGGTTATAGGATTTAGTCAAGAATACTTCATGTTGGAAGGATGAATGAAGATTCATTCCATAACATTTCCACCACAAACCAACGAGGGAATATCAAGAAACATCAATATCACTAGTTAAGTCTAATCCCACAAATTTTTTCTCTAGAAAGGATTGTCCTATGCAGAAGGTAAATACTACATGCATAA
The DNA here is from genome assembly GCA_030761205.1 of Fremontodendron californicum. Taxonomy (NCBI): domain Eukaryota; kingdom Viridiplantae; phylum Streptophyta; class Magnoliopsida; order Malvales; family Malvaceae; genus Fremontodendron; species Fremontodendron californicum. The sequence goes on from JAULJL010000005.1 coordinate 35,153,679, forward strand.
CTTTGCCCTTAATCACAGTACAATTCAATATGCAAACCCATCCACATTAAGGCTAGGAACACTAAAGCTGAAACTTTACTACACATTATAAATCAACTAAAACTAAAACACCATCAGAAACATATTCATGAATGAAGCTTCTTTCACGCATCATCTACTTTGCCAGAAAAAAAGCCTCATTGAAGCTTATCAGGAGGCTGAAACCCGAAAGAACGATTTTACTAGCATTTCACAAAATTATTACATACTGATAAGCTAAACTATTCTCTAGCTTATGGTTTGATTAATCTAGCCGCAAGATCATATGTCAAGTTTAATATAACAGTAAAATGTCTAATGACTCCTCCCATCATATGTGCTAAGAACAGTCCAATAATACACCATAAGAACACAATTCATCCCAAAATCCTGAACCACATTCCAGAAAAAGTAAATAAACTGATCATTTTGAAGCATTTCTTCTTCTTTTTTTGGATAAGTAATGATTTATTTATCCAAGAAAGCAGTATGCACTGCTACATCATCACTGTACTAGCAACAAGCTAGAGATTTATACAAAAGAATGAATCAAACAGAAAAAAATAGAGTTTCTAAAGCCCCAAGCTGTACAAAGTGAGCTATTTACAGAATCATTTCTAATTCCTTTAATCCTGCCAGTTTCAGTCCAATTTCCTTCTTAATCTTACCAAGGAGTTGTTTCGGATTTTGCTGTGGATTACCATGGACTTGACTATTTCTTTCTCTCCATACATGGTAGATATTCCATGAAAGTTTCAAAATGGGCTACTAGGAACTTAAAGGGCAATTCACTACTCACTTGAAATAGCTACATTTTGAAGCATTTCACATACAAACACAAGATAAGATATTTCAAATAAATATGCCATTGATCTCATCATCAAAATAAGCATTGTATGCAAACAAAAGGCGAAAGCAAAAATTACATTCAAACAAAGTACTTAACCATCTGAATTTCCTTCTGCTTAAAACCACACTTCTCATAAAACGCCTTGTTATCAACATTGCAATCCAAAATAACCTTATAACACCCCATGGAACGCGCGTGATCTGCAAGAAACCCCATGATTTTCTTCCCCAATTGCATCCCTCTTGCATTCCCATCAACCACTACATCTTCGATATGCCCAACTTTACCACAGTTCCTTATAAACTTCTTCTCAACAAACACAGTCCCTGTTGCTATAATCTTACCCGAAAAATCATCTTCGACTACACAAACAAGATGATCATCACCATACATACTTATTTCCTTAAATCTATCTTCAAATTCTTTTTCAGAAACAGAATCGCAAACAGTTAGTTGCTGTAACAGTTCTATAAAACCCTTGCTTTTGTCTGAAAGTTCCAGTTTTCGAACCCGAAAATGTTGTTCTTCTTTTGATGAATTACTGTTCTCCATTTTCTTTTTCCAATTCTCTACAGAGTAAAAGAGAAAAGAGAAATCTTTTAATGGAATTAATATTCGATATAAATAGAAAATCCAATAAAGGGTTCAGTAATTCTTACCTGTTAAGAGTTCAATGCATTTAAAGTGTTCGATGAAGTTCCTACCTATAGTGTGTTGCAGCTGATGTGTTTATAATAGTCCTGCGGTTTTGAATAATTATACTTTGATCCCTTGTGTTCTGATTATTTGTAATTATACCCTTTTCAAAGGTTGTAACTTGTAATAAAAGATAGGGGAACTGAAAAAGATGGAAGCTTTAAGCCATGAAAACATGGTATGAATAGTTTTAAATAAAAGATAGGAAAACCGAATTTTCCATGTCGAGATCATTGATTCAACGCATTTCTCCATTTTTCTTAGCTAGAATCAAGCAAAACCACAAACTTCTAAGGTCTTCTTTTTATTATTCATCTCCTTCTTCTTCTTCTTCAGCTCTTCATGAGGCTTCTTCTGAATCTCCATCTCCTTCTCTCGATGCTATTCACATGACTGATAATTGCGTCAAGGTAAAAAAATTTAATAAAATCTTTTTGCTATGTGGGTATTTGATGGATCTTTTGTTGGTCAATCTTTTTTCTTTTGTTTCATTTGTAGTTTTTTATCATTTCTAAGTATTGTGTATGGGATTTGTTTTTGGTAGTACTGCTTTGTTGGGCTTTGTCCATATTAGTTGTTTTTGTGAAGGTGGTTCTGCTTTTCCGTTTGGGTGTTGAGAAAGTGCAGGAAAATATCTGATTTTTTTAATTATCTTAATTTCTTTTTGTGTAATATGTACCTTTGAGAGCATATTTGTAACTGCTGTAATATTTAATATGTTGGAACACAATCAAATAGAAACATTCATGGAATTACTTTCTTATTCCTATTTCACTTTCTGCCCCACCCCTCACTCAACCCCTTTTTTTATTCTCTTTTAGTATTTTCTTGTTAAAAAATTATACTGAAATATATTGCAAAAAACTTGCCTTTTTTTCTTCGCTAATGATTATTGAATGAATTGTATGAGATTCTGTAACAAAATTACAAAATTTAGGGGATAGTATAGACCCAATACCTTTTTATCCATTGTGCTGAAATTTGAATGAATAACCTTGCTTATTTCTTTGAATTATGTTTTTAATAGTTGATGGTAAATATGCTGCCCAAATTGCTTAGAAAAATATACATTTGGTTTTTGTGATCATTTTCTCATTGAACATTGGGATGCATTGCAGAGAACGAAAGAGTTGCAAGCAAGTGAAGAATCATCCGAGGAGAAGATGCTTCGATTGAGTGTCGAAACCGGAGGATGTTCTGGGTTTCAGTACGTTTTTGATCTGGATGACAAAACCAACCCAGATGACAGGTTTCTTTCTTCTCCTCTTTTCCTTTTTTCTTTTTTGGTTATCTTCTTATTTCTTGTATCCTATTCTATTTGCAGAGTTTTTGAGAGGGAAGGAGTAAAATTGGTAGTTGATAATATTTCCTATGATTTTGTAAAAGGAGCAACCATCAATTATGTTGAGGAGTTAATTCGTTCTGCATTCCTGGTAAGTCATGTTATCTTGTTCGATGCATAAATGTATCTATGATGTTGTCTTAAATCTTAGAACAGAAGTAATTTGCCTCTAGCTAAGTGATTCCCTATGGTATTTTCTAAATAGATCGTTGATATGTTGTATGCCTTAAGTTTGAATAACTGAGATCTCACGTAAGATGCAAATATTCTTTATTTATGGTGGCATGAGAATGTTAAATGTCAAAATATGATTCAGTTTTATGTTGTTTAGGCACCGCTAAATCTATTACAAGGTATTGTCTTGCTTTGATTTCTCAATTCTATATTTCTATTTATGTAATTATGTTAGCTCCAGGAGCCCAAAGAGAGTCAAGCTGTGTCCAGATGGTACTCCATGTGACTGCAGGAATAGTGCCGTGATTAGATTTGTCATTTATTTGGTTGGATTAGGAAAGGTAGACTAATCATCATCAAGTTTGGTCAGATAAGACAAGGTTTTGTTGTTGTTCTGCACCAGAAACTGAGATGCCTAAATTCCTATGTTACTTAGACTCTTTATTTTACTTAAAAGTACTCGTGTTCGACACCTGTGTCTGACACATATTCGGACATGGATATAAAAATATGATCCTCCAAATATATGGAAAAAAAATTTGAGTATACCCGTGTCAGATACATACCTGTATCTAACACTCACCCCTGAGTCCGTATAACAAAGCTAAATTCTATACATGGTTTGGAACATTTCTTATGCTCCTCTAGGCATATTTTTAGCTGATTGTAGTGGGTTATGCCTTACATGACCATTAGATGATCTTCCTAGTCAAATTCTACATAGCCTCTTGACACCTTGTGAACTTGTTTAATGGTGCTATGTTTTTCCCTCACAGTTTTGTTCAGTGTGATTTTACCTTTGTGGCCTAGCTACTACCTTGAAGTTAAATGTATCCCACATTCATTAAATACTCTTTTGCTTATTCAAAAAACTTTCTTGGTATGAGATGTGAACGACATTGTATGGAGTATCATTGGGATAAATAGGGCCTATATATTGAGCTATGTTACTCGGACTGGGTGTGAGTGTCGGTATTAATGTCCTACCTTTGACAGAAGGATGGTTCTGTAAGTTCTAGCCAAAGTAATTGAGCAAATTGTCCTGTTGTGCATAGGATAATCATCCCTCCCCCTTATGCTTTTTAGGTTTTGAAGATGGCAATTCTGCAGATTAATCTATTTTGTGGTTTTACTACAGATGAATGGACCTTCATATCAATTGCTACTGAAGAAGGAGAAGGCTCATGACATGGACGTAAATTCAGTACAATGGTGCCCTGGGGTAAGATTTCCTCTCTTGGAAATTAATGAGGATTATTATAAGTGCTTGCATGCACATGCACATAAAAGCAGAAATGAATATATATCACAAATATAGATAATTTCTTTATGCATGGTTGAGTCTGGTGTTTGGCTCAGTTATTGGGTTCTTTTTGTCTTTTTTTTTTTTTTTTTTTCTGAAATGATGGCCTAATGATTGCCTTTGAAATGGAGGCAAAAAATCCAGAAAGTATTCAAAATAAAATAGAACTTGTGATTAAAATGTCCATACCATTAGATTTAGTGTTCTGGTGTGAGTTTTAGACTATATTTTCCATCAATTAGGCCATGCATGTTTACTAAGCAGCCCACCTACTATGTTCAGTTAGAATTTTCCTATTTCACCTTTTTCCTTTTAGTTACTGCATCCCTCGTTTATTTTCTATATCTTATTTCTTTCGGAGCTGTGTTTTTGTGGGCTTATTTTTAAAAAAAATCACGTTGGTAATAGAAGCCTGAACTGACTATATGAAAGCTTATACTACCCTGATCGAAATTAACAATGGATTTGTCTCGAGTCTCAACTTTAGCTAACATTTCCGCTTTCATTGTTGTCGAAAATAACAGGAAAAGCATCTACTTGCTTCTGCAAGTGATGATGGGACGATAAAGATATGGGAGTTGGAAACTTTACCTTGATCAAAATTGTGAGTTTTTTTTTCTTTCTTTTTCTTCATACCTTTGGGGTTTTACATATGTATGGTTTCAGAAATTTGTATAAGTGAGCTTGGAACGGCTGTGGCTTTGAGAAGTCAGGAAATCAAGTGTTATTTTGTTAAGGAAACATGGTTGAAATAATTAGTCTAGCAGAATTGCAGTGTATAATTTGTTAGAGCAAAAATGAAATGCATGATTTATTCTCTTTCTAAAACAGATTTTGACCTTGTTCTCTTGTCAACTCTGCTTGGAGTGAACAAAAAGCGAGACTTTTAAGTTGAAGGATTTATTATCTCTCATCCCAATGGTGAGAGCCAGCTGATTCAGGCAGACAACACTGGCTGTTTTTTTTCCGATCTGGGACATGAATTTTAGTTGGCCATGGGAGAATTTCAGGAAAGAAAGGGGAAGTAAGAACAAATGCTGTAAAATATATATATATATATATATATATATATATAGTTCCTAATTTGTCACCTTCAGAAATGCCCCCAAATAACTTGCACCACTCAACCAGGTCAACCCTGTTGGAGGGCTGGGCTCAGTTTGGTGATAATCATGATATTGACTAACCTAACAAATTGCATTTTCTATCCTGAATGAGCTGTTAAAGATTAGATTATGAAATTGAATCTAAGGTTTAGGTTCATATAGTTATTTTTAAAAGATGATATCTAGCAGATCTAGAATTCGAATTCAAACACTTACAATCTTTTTCTCTATTCCAAATTATGAATTCTTTTATACCGAAATATATATATATATATATATATATGAAATCATCAATCTTACCTGAAAACTAAATCAAAGTTTATTTATCATAAGATAAAAAGATTTTACCAGATTCATCAGTAGTCATATTACATTGCCTACAAAACAATCAGAAGCAGCAAAATAATCACTCTGGCAAATATCATATGCAAAGAAGAAAATCAACCATTGACACATGTATTTTGTTTTTCAATCTTGATTATTAATTAGAAAACAAACGAAAGAGATATTTAATATAATAATTAACACCTGTTTTCTATTCTAAATCCGCCAGAATTCGCTCTTCTTCCTTCTTGAACCAAAGCTGCACGAGCTGACATAATCCCACGAGGGACCAAAGAAGCATCAAATGCAGAACAATCAATCCAATCCTTCAAAAGCTCTTCCTGACCCCATATTTCAGGAATCCAAACCCTGCCTGCTGCCACTTCAATCCTATGCCTCTGCAGTCTCTCTCGTCCATTATCTTCAGCCCCCATTGCTTCTTTTGTAACGTCATCAACTGCTACTACTGGAGCTGGTGAAGACCGACGACCCTGCAGTAACGAGCTTCCCTCGTTATTAATAACTCTATCATTTCCATGGCAACCATCATATTGGCAGGTTTCCATCCCTGAACTTCGTGTCTCAACGTGAACAGCAACATCGTCAGGCTGCTGAGTTTTTTTGGGTTCTTCTTCAGGAAACTGGGGAGGATTCTGGTGGGTCATATTTTTAGGTTCTGCTACGTTCATGAAGTTGAAACGAAAGCCTTCTTTTTCTTCTTCCTTGGCTAGCTGATCCCCTATGGTTGAAAGAGAAGAGAAGATTGAAGATTACATAAACATGGAGAAAGGGTTCAGTTGTGGGAATAAAGCAAAGAGAGAATGGGTGGGGAATTGGTTTACACGTCATCTGTGTGTCAAAACTTTCCAAGTGTGTTTTGTTTTTGTATGGTAAGTGAGAAACGTACGTGTCTTGTTTCAAGCATGTTTAGGATTCCATTTTGTGTGGTTTAGTTCCAAGTTTGATAACACCAAAAACCAATGGAAAAAGAGAGCTTATAGTTTTAGCCACATGATCCGTGACGACGTTTGACGCTTAATAGTTTCGAATTTTAATATTTAATATTTATAATTTATTTATTTTATTTTTAAATTATAATTTTATATATATATATATATATAAAATGAGGAGTGACATTTGGTATATGATTTCTTGGATGGATTTTTGAAAGGATTGTAAGGTTCATGTTAGATTTTTTGGGGTAGAAATAGAAAAACTTATGATTTTTGGATATATTTTTAGCCAATCAGATCGTTGGTTTTAGTTTGAGGAAATAAAATAAATAAATAAATAAATAAATAAAATTACAAAGAAATACTAATATTCTTTTTCATTTAATGAGATTTAGACTCTTTTTAGAGATATTTTGTTCATGATGTATACCTCAACTACCCTCTCCTCTCCTTTTGTTTTTATTTTATGTATGTTGGTAGAGTACACGTATACGTACGTATTTGTATACTTATTTTAGGACACAAACCACAAATGGGGGAGTACGTACCTCCCATCATTAATGAATACGTATTTGTACTCTTTGGATCTTATTGAGCTTTCTTTAAAAATTGAACACACACTTGTTTTATATATCAACTTCAATTGAGTATCATTAAACTTGTCTATGAGTCGGGTTATTCATTCAATTCGATAAGTTCAATTTGAAATATATCGAATTTGGAATAGATTTTTTTTTTAATTTAGGTCGATCCAGTTCGGATTACTATTTAAAAATATAAATATTTTAACTCGGACTGAACTTGAGCAAATAATTTTTTTTTTCTATTTAGACTTGACCTAACTCGATCCATGAACACCTCTAAGCACCACAATCTTTGTCTTTAATTTAATTATTAATATATACACAATTCTCAAGTTTTTTTATCAAAAAATAAAGTTCTTTCTTTCTTGTAATTAAAATTATAATTAGATATATGGTAGATGTTTGATTTATTGAATAGCTTTTGAAGTAAACAAAATTTCCCCATTTTTTCATCCCTCTTCTCTTCCTTTTTATTGATGCATTACAAGAATTATTAGTATCTTTTTTTGTAACCAATTGAACTAAGCTAAAAGCTTATGTGGTTCTAAAAAGTAAAAATATATTTACTTTAACAAGAATAAAAAAAAAAAGTATATGGTGATTGCATATTTGCCTTAATTTTTGTTTATTTTCCTGTTTTTTTTTTCTTTCATTTTTTATAGGGTTTCGGTAAGTCAAAATTTATTGATAAGTTTATGTCTTACCAATGATTCTATAGTCCTATACAATATGACACATTTTGTCAATTTTATTTTTAAAAAAAAATTTATTGCTAATTAATAAAAAAGTATTTAATACTCACAAAGTTATTTCAGTTAATAAAGAGAATAGTTTTTTTTTTCTTATCAATATCAAAGTTTAATTTTTGAGAATACATTCTTAGAGTAAAATTTTAACTGCATTAAATTAATGCGAAAAAGTATACCCCGATCAAGAAAGAAATTAACCCACACAAAATCTAAAAAATATCTCTAATTGCGTTATCCCCAAAAAAGTGTATAACAAATAAGAAAATTGGCTGACACAGGGGCGGAGGGAGGGGCAGGCAGGGCCTCGGCCCCTCTTAATTTTTTTTAAATAAAGATAAAATTATATTTGATCTTTTTAAATTTGTTTGATCTTTTAATTTGATTTTTTTTTAAATTTAATATTTTAAAATAAAATAAAATTATGTTTGGTCTTTTCAAATTTTATTTGATCCTTCAATTTGACTCTCCATTTGTAGAATTTGTTTGATATAATAATTAAATAATATTTTTAATTTACACCTCATTCATTATTATTAATTTAATTCTCTCTATTTATCTTTTCAATCAATTAAATAGATATATTTACATTAATTGTTTTATTTAATATTTTTCATTCTATACTCATAAGAGAAAAATAAATAATGAAAGTTAAACAATTATAATATCAAATACGAATTGTGCATTTAACTTATTTTGCTTTTTTTAAAAAATATATGTAATCTTATAATTTTTTTTTATAATATGAAATAATTTTATGCATATTTTAATTAAATAATAATTTTTTTTAACGTTTGAGACTTTATTTTTTATTAAATTTTTTTCATATGCAACATGAATTATAATATTTAAAAATAAAAAAATGATTTCATTATAAGAAATTCATATATTGTTAGAAAATATTATATATAATATTTAAATTTAATATTTGTATACTAGAGTTGTCCATGGATTGGATCGAATTAGGCTCACATAGCAAAAAAAAATTACTTGTCCAATACTTGACTCGATTCGAGCCGACGAATAACTTTATCTTTGAACATGTTTATTTCATACATGATTTTTATTTTTTATTTTAAATTTATATATATATATATATATTTCAGCCCCTCCTCATTCATATTTTTGACAAATACTCTTAAATTTTCTTTTTGGGTTTGGAGTCAAAATCAAAGCAGTGTCTATAAAGAAAACTACACCTAAATAGTGAATACAATTCCTCCATTTTAAACCTAAAATTAGAAAGAAAAAGGCAAGAACTGATCTCTCGTAGAGTTGCTCATGGTCGGGCTGCGACCTTAAATTTTTTTATTTTTTATGTTCGGGTTGGCCCGTGGATCTGAATTACTATTTATTTATTAATAAAAAATATTTTTTTATATATTTTTATAATTAAAATTTAAAAAATTAATATTTTTTTAATATGTAAACAGTGATCTAAGCCGGACCGGACCAATCTGATCACAAATATTGAGACCCAGGCCCGGCCCAATATGGGCCGGGCCTGAGCAGGTCTAATCTCTTGTTCTGTCTGTCTTTATTAACGAATGAGTGGTAGGGCGCATTCTTCATGTGGGTATGTCTGTTAATGTTGGACCTTACTCACTCTTGTCCTATCAAATAAGTCATTTTTCAATGTTCATAAAATCTTTCTGACCAAATTAGTTTTAATTACAATTTAATTTATTATTTATTAAAAAAATAAGAAAAAAAAATCAAATGGGTTGGATTATGTATAGTCCAGATATATATTAATGAGGATAAAAACCCCGATAATTATAATAAAAAATTATCTCATCCACTATTAATAAAATTTTTAAATTTCATAAATAAAATTAATAAAATAACACATGTCTTTTAAATATAGTTAAAATATATAAAAATATAAAAATTAATTTAAAAAATTATAATTTTTTAATCTTTATTTTATAAAATTAAAAAACTCAACTGTTTGTAAACGAAATCAATTATATATTTTGATTTGATGTTAGCATCTGGATTTTGGGCAAAACCACCTTTGCAAATGTTGTGGGCTATGTGAGAATCACATCTCATTATAAGTAGGCCCAGTCTTCCTGACTAAGATGGGCTAACCTACTATTTTTATGGTCAAATTTTGATAGGCTTTGCTACTGTCATTAGCACAAAAAAAAAAAAAAAAAAAAAGAAAAAAAAAAGAAAGAAAGTAAAAGCATGTAAAAATTGTTAGAGTTGTAGATATTTAGAGGATTTGGTTCTCAAAGACATTCAACGATTAAAGTTTTTATGACATTTTCTTGTGCCTGCAAAAATTGTGACCAAATAGTATTAGTATAGCAAGTAACTATAGACAATCTTAACATGAGTTCGTTTTTATATATTGATAGTATAAATTTTTTAATTCTACAAGTGAATTAAAAAATTATCACATGTTTTATTTTTAAATTAATTTTATTTATTTATTTATTATAACTTAAAAGTATTTATTATCTTGTTAATCCTGTTTGTGAAATTTAAAAACTTCATTGACATTATACGAGATAATAATCCTCTTAACATAGGCTCTATTTTTATTCTCCTTTCCATCCATATTCTTGTCTTTGTTGTGGCCATGGAATGGCCTCTTGCCCTTGAGGTATTATTCCTTCACTTTATGATTTTTCCCAAATTGTAAGGTTGTAATTTGCTAATTCTAGATATATTGTCTATTGTATGCGCATTTGTCAAATTGGTGTGACAAGAATTTAATGTTGATTTTATGTTTTTAATTAATTGTTTGAACAACTGTGACGTAGATTTTGTTTTCACGTGGTTTGTCAATTTATTTGTAACCTTTTGCTCCTTAATTAAATCTTTTCTTTAGTTTTTGTGTTAATTTTATTTTTAAAATTATTATATTTTGAGTATTTGGGATTTGATTGATTTTTTTGTTGGTATTGTTTAAGCATAATTTATAGATCACTTTTTTATGATTTAATAATAAAAGTTTTAATATTTTACTAATAAATACTACTATTTTTAATATTTATATTAATAAAATAATATTTTAATAACAATACTATTTTAAATGTTAATATAAATATAATGTTTTAATAATAAATAATATTTTTTAAGTATTTTAATATTGAATATTAATTATTAGATATTATTATTTTTTAAAAAGTATTTTTCGAAAATTAATTTTCGCAAAATGAATAAACTTAAGATTGAATCAAAATTTCAAATTCTAAAAAATATAAACACAATTTCTTTTTTTAATTATTATAAACTAAATCCGTATTTTGACCAAGATACAAAAATTAATAGCACAATTTGACCACCAGAAATTAGGAAGGCTGGCAGGGGGTTGGCCCACCTAAATTCGTGAAAATTCAAATAAAAATAGCCTTTTTTAACTAAAAAGAAGGGAAAAAAATGAGTTTGCCCCCTCCAACATTTTTAATTTTGATAATCTCTTTGTAATATCTTTAATTTTTTACTTAATTAAAATTATTATACATAAATTTTAATTAGTTCTAGATACGACATCGACTGACTTGGTTCAATTAGTCGAAACGAATTTGGATCGAGGATCAAGAGCGAGATTAGGAAGAGAAAAAAAAAAAAAAAAAGAGTGGATACAATTTTTATTTTCAGTTTTTATCATTTAAGTGGAAAAAAAATTCAGCTCATATTAACTGCAATAGAACTCAACCATTTAAACACAGTAAAGGTAAAATATATATATATATATATTTAAAAGAAACACTAAAAAATGTGGTAATTCAGGTTTCTGTTATGTTGATTTATGGCTTGCGTTTCTTGTTTTCGCGTTTTAAAAGAAAGGATTCGTTTAGGATTCCCAAACAACTCAAAATTTGGGAGAAAAGTTTTTTTTTTTTAACAGCAAAAGTTAAATCAACTGCAAACACGTCTTGAGAAGTGTATTTACAGTTAAAATTTTATATTTTGAGAGTATAATGACCCTTATATCTATTGAGTAATTCATATATTACATATTTATATATTCTTTTTATATTTATATGATGTGTATACATTTGTTCATGTTTTAGATTCTATTTTAAATATATAACATTATCAACTTATGAAATATTTACATGAAATTATAAAAGGAATATTATAATTATTTTTAGGATAAAGATTTTTTATATAAATTTTCAAAATTAAATTTGATATATTTTAATACTATTAATTTACTCAATTAGTATTAAAAATAACTTATTCATTACTTTTTAACATGATGTATTTTTTAGATATTTTATCTTTAACAGTATTTTTTTACAATAATATCAAACATTCAAAAATCTAAAACCATAATTTTTTTATAGCATTTTTCAAACGCACTCTTTCTATTGAATTTTTTCAATTGCAACAGCAATACTAAATTATCTCAAAAGCAATTTCATTTATAATTTGTATTTGGAGAACAAACATGCATGATTTCACTTTAGTATAGATTATATAGTTATGTTAAGATTGATACTACATCCTAATTATTTGTTAATTTCTAATGAATTATGACTTTTTTTTTTCTTTTTTTTTTACTTTTTAATAGTAAGTTTTTAGAAAGAAAAGGTAAATAGTCGTAAGCAGTACTGAAAAAACAAACAGTAAAATGAAGCCTCAAATATAAGTAGTAAATTAATTTTTATTTTAACTTTAGGTACGTATAGTATATAGACTATAATTCATGATAGTTTTTGTAATTAACTCATGAAAATTAAAATTAATATCAATATTACAGGACATGATAATTTGTTTTATGTAAAATATGTCATGAATTGAGACACGACATGAACACACAATTTTTTTTCTAAATTGAATCATAATGACAAACTATGCAAAATGTGAAATGAATTGAGACACGACATGAACATAGCATAAGAAAAATAATTAAAACACTACACGAAAAATAACATGAACATTACACAAATACACAAACGTATAAAATATACATAAAACAAATTATTAACATGTAAAAATTTATAATACTTTTAAACACACGAAAAAATAATACGAACACACAAATTTTTATCATTTTTTTCTCTATTTAAAAAAAAAAAAAATTAACACGTGTCGATTCCTAAAAGATGTTTGTAGTCAAAATTATATTATGTTATAGATATCACTCCCAACTTGCTTGATGTGTTCATATGTAATTAAGTTTGCATTTGCAAAATTCGATTGCATGTTCTAATTAATGTAAATTTATCATTGATAAAAACAGTTTTTTATTTTTTATTCTCTAAAATAAATTGTTGTGCACGGTTACCAACCAATAATTGATAGTATATTATTAATACTTTTACGATTTATTTTTGTGATTTACTTTATATATATATATATATATATATATATATACATATTTTCACGTTGGAGAAAAAAATGTTTTCACGTGCATTTGCATGTTCATAAAAATTAGCTTATTTATAAAGTGTTTGATTGAATTTGATAATATGAATCAAATGATACTAATTCAAATGATGAAATTTAAAAAAAAAATCAAATAAAAATAATTATGTCTTTTAATATTTTATATAATATATTTTATAAATAATTATCTATTTATTTTTAAAAAACTACCCATTTAAAAAAATATCCATTCTTTTTTAAATTTAATTTTTTCAAAATATTTTCACTCATAGAGTCATAGACATAGTGAATGTGTCAAATATTTAATAAGAAATATGAAATTTAAGATATTTTTTCCCTATATTTTTAACAAAAAAAAACATATTTTTTTCTTAAAAATGATCCATTATTACGTAAAAAAAATTACCCATATAATTTTTTTTTTTTAAAAGTACCCAGATAATGCTTGCTATTTGCTATTACTACAAGTAAAGAAAATTACCATTGAAAAAACTTGTCCTGAAGCGGATGCTATTGGCTCGAGCTGACTGTAGAGATCAACGCTATATTTTTTTTTCTTTCTTTTTTCAGGTCGCTTCTCTCGCGCTTGGTAACTTCAGGTCAGAAGTCGTCGCGTCGAGTAAAGGTTTTCTCGCTCCAAAATAGACTAAGTTGCTAACTCGAGTTTTCTCTACTGATAATTATCAAATCCAACAATGAAATGCTTCATTTGTTTCACTTTCTTCTTCGGCCGCCATCTCTTCTCTTCTGGAGAGACATCCAATCAGTGAGTAATAATTATTAATCTTATGTTGCTTTGATTTGCAAAATTAATTTAATTTCTTGCGGAAATTTTGTTTCATGGTTTTTTTTTGTTGTTGTAGAAAATAAAAACAAAATTTGTTTCATGGTTTATTAGTTTGTAGTATAATTGTTGAAAGAAGATGATGTTGGTGAATTACAAACTCTATCGTTGACTTGCCTCTTCGTTCTATCTCTGTTCCGAATTCGAACAAAGGTTGATGTTTCCATCCATTAAATGATCTGATCTGATCTGAGTTTACTTGTTCAAAATCTTACTGCAACATTTGTTACCTTTTTCGTGGCAAAATATGCCAGATTCGTGCAAGATGCCGAGCGAGGACAGTACTTATGACATATTCAGCAACATAGCTGAGGATGATTTTGGTAAGGAATTGGAGTGGCTACTGACAGAGCCTACATCCGAAGCACAGGATGACAGGAATGGGTCCAATCATAACAAGACAAAGTTGAGCCCCAGGCGGAGCGGAAGTAGTACTGGAGCAAAATTAGGAGCAAACAGGCAAAGAAAACGGCAAGTTTCCAACGAATTATCAAAAGGAAAAGGAAAACGCCCAAAGAAAGGGCGCCCCACCTTCGATGTTGGAGAACCATCTGAAGCTTCCCAACAACCAGAACCAAAAAGAAAAGAAGAGGGTGTAAAAGAACTTATCAAGAGGAAATCTGTCGCAGAAATACTAAAAATTCTCAGGGATAGAGTTAATCGACGGATAAAGAACGTAAAACCTAAACAACTCTGTTTCTAGTACTTCATTTTTAATTCACATTATTATTATTATTATAACTATATCCATGGTTTAGTTCTTAACTCTCGTTTTTTGTAAATTTGGTAAATGAAGGACCTAATGGCAGACAGGGAATCTTGTATATGTTTAATGAGTTTTGTGATGAAGAACCAAATCTCTGACCTCTTTACACCAATAGTCTATTCCCTCGACAAAATCCAAACGCAATGGCCAGCGCGGTCTGACCTCGACGACATAAAAAAGAAGATCAAGGAAATGGAGGACGAGGAACGGGACAAGGAAAAGCTTCCTATACAAGATGAGATGACGAGGAGATTGGAAGAAATTGAACAGAAGATTAAAAGCTCAGATGAAGAGCGGCGAAAGGTATATATATACCGTTGCTAGCTTATAGTAATTAGCAAGGAAATTGTTTCATTTAACTTATGTTGTTTTGTTCTTCTTTTCTTTTTTTGAGCTATATTCGTGTATCCAGCAGATGTGGACATGGATATTATAAATGCAGGGGAGGCCTTGCCTTTTATTCCTTTGATTGATAACCATGCTACATTTTCTAAAACTAGAAAGGGATTTTTTTCATTTTGGCTCCCTAAAAACATATTAAGTGGCCCTCTCATTTGCAAATCCTTGTAGTAAACATGTAAAGCTTATAACTTACCAACATTTTTTTAGTTTTAAATCTAATTACTAATTACTAGTTTGGTTTGGTTTTGTAATCTAATTATTAGTTGAACTTGGGTTTTCAGTTGATTGATACAGTTACTTTTAAGAAATGACATCCAGCAGATCTGAATTCGAATTCTAACATCTGCAACTCTTTTTTCTATTCCCAAATTGATGCTTGCTTCGTATAAAAAAATTTCTAATTACTAGTTTAATGTCCTAAACCTCTAATCCGAACTTTTTAACTTGGGTTGTTCAGGACTCAGCAAAAGCAAATAACCTTGAAGAAATCTTCACTACTGAGGTATGCAAATTTCTTGTCATGGATATACTGTGTTACCTTTTAACCTATTAAAAGACATAGTATTATTCCTTAAATAGGATGGTTATAAGTAGGACTGTGACTTAATAAAATCATTGGGGGCGTTTGGTATTTTCTCAGAAATCACATTTCATGGAATGTGATTTCTAACAATGTGATTCTTGAGAATGTGATTCCTGATAATATAACTTTACAACGTTTGGTATACATGAGAAAGTGCTGATTAAAATCCTGAGAATGTGATGGTAATTTTCGAAATTACCCTGACCAAAAAATATAAATTTTATTAATTTAAAATTTTTGAATGATATTTATTATTAACAAATATTTGTACTAAATATTTTAAAATAATATTTTAATTGATAATTTGAGTTACTTTTAGGATAAAAATATTTATTAATAATAAATTTTCGAAATCACTCTCATGTAGTTGAAAAATTAAAAGGCTGGATGCAAATTAAATATTATTTAAATATTTTAATGATATTTATTATTAACAAACATTTGTACTAAATATTTAAAAATAATATTTTAATTGATAATTTAAATTATTTTTATGATAAAAAATATTTGTTAATAATAAATTTTTGAAATTACTTTCATGTAGTTGAAAAGTTAAAAGATTGTATGAAAATTAAATATTATTTAGATATTTCAATGCTATTTATTATTAACAAATATTTGTACCAAATATTTAAAAATAATATTTCAATTGGTAATTTGAGTTACTTTTATGATAAAAAAATATTTGTTAATACTAAATTTTTAAAGTTACTCTCACGTAATTAGAAAATTAAAAGGCTGGATGCAAATTAATATTATTTAAATATTTAAATAATATTTATTATTAATATATATTTGTACTAAATATTTTAAAATAATATTTCAATTGATAATTTTAAATCAAATAGAAAGAGGATAATTTTGTCTTAACATATTTTTAACTTTTCAATTACATGGGAAAGTTACTTTCCCACCACTTCTCATGGGAATCACATTCCAATGCTTGTGGGAAAGTAATTCTCCAAGAAAAGTTACATTCCCAGAAAAGTGAACAGTTTTTAGCATACCAAACATGGGAATCACATTCCCACCAATTATTTTCCATGAAAAGTAATCACTTTCTATCATACCAAACGCCCTCACTGTGTCTCTGTTATGGTATCAAAATCCCTTAACTAATTTCCATAAAAAATTATGCATTACTTGCTGTACATAAATATTGCAAAACATAAGTTTTACATTAGTTAAGCATTTAATAGAACTTGTGGTCTTCCATCAAAATTAAAGAAAAGAAAAATATCACAAAAAACAGAAAGAATGGGCTGTTACACAATACTCCACCTGTATAGCTTGCTAATTAGAAAGGTTAATATTTAAATTGGCTCGAATTATATAATTTTTAATAATTTAGTATCTTAAGGAAAAAAATTTACAACCAAATACCTAATTTGTATTTCGTCAATCAATTACTCCAATGGACTAATGCTGGCGTGACATGGTTGACCGATACTAAGTCGTCATGTGTCAGGTCAATGGCGACTTAGTATTGGTCAATCATACCACATCAGCTTTTTTATATAACTGGGTTAGTCCTTTAAGTTAACTTACTTAACGTAAATAAAGTTCAAGTACTTGATTGTGAATTTTTTTCTTTAAGTACCAAAGGTATATAGTTCGGGATCAATTTGTATTTTAACGCTAATAAGAATGAGTAGAAAGAAGATTCTGGACTTAATTCAGTTGATTCAACAATCACTTTTAAAAGGTGACATCTAATAGATCTGAATTCGAATTTTAATATTTGCAATACCTTCTCTATTCGACTAAAACTTCTTTTGTATATATAAAAAAAGAATGGATGGAAAGAAAGTAATAAGACTATAAGAGAAACAACTCAATGAATTCATATTGTACCATAAAAATATTGTATTCCGAATGGGATAATTTTCTATAGCTACAACTTTCCATGAAATCTATAGGAAATGGATTCGTTGAAAAATGCATCTTGTTGATGTCTTTTTGTGTCGTGATGGTGTTCTTGAGGTCCTTGGTGATTCAAGGTCTTGAAAAGGAGAAGAAATAGGTTAGAGGGCACCGGAGGGTGAGCTCCAGGACACACTCCGATGATTAAGTCAGTGTTTGGAGGAGGAAGAAAAATGATATCAGAGAGAGAGGGAGAGAGAGGATGGTCTTAAGAGAGAGAAAGAGAGTTTAACCGAGAGTAACCTTGAAGAGGGCTATATATAGAAGAGGTTGAGCGAGCTGGTGCTCGCCCAACTAGTTCCACGTGTCCGACTCTGGTAGGTCATTTGATGTAAGCGGCCTCGAGGGGCCTTGTCGAGGAGACGGCTGCATTTAATGTCTGTCGTCTGCCGATTGTAGCATTTAATGCCTCGTACTGCCCTAGGTGGGCACCGAGGTGACCATACACGTGATGTTTGGGAAAAGGAGAGACAGCCACGTGTCTCAGACTTCTGTCTCTGATGCCTGCTAGGCTTGTCTGGTTGGGCTGTTTAGCTGGGCCTTGTACTTGGCGGGCTGTTTAGCTGGGCTTTGTGCTTAGCGGACTAGGCCTGCTCTTGGTAGGTCGAGTGGGTTCAACAACTGCCCCTCCAGGCGAGGTGGAGGTTATAAAGTGACCGATGGCGAGCCTGTGGACTGGAGGTAGATGTGACGACCTTGTTTTCTTGGAATGTGTCGGAGAGTAGTGCGTTGACGGGACTGAGGTGTGGGTGAGGTTGGGCGAGGAGATACTTTGTATTTGCTGCTGCCTTTTGGTTGGTATGAAGTGACGTTTGACGTGCTTGTCTCTTAATGATAGCCTTAAAGGCTGGGCTCACCATTCGAGGGATGGACACGTGTCGAGCGTTGTGTGGTGCTTTGGGCGGCCATCAGGGTTCTTTTTTGGTTATAAATAGAGGGTTCCAGATCACTTTTCTCTGTTGGTTTGTTGTTTCTGCTATCGAAGTGCTGCCCATTTTGCTGCCGAGCATTTCCAGAGTTTCGATCTGCTTGCGCCGTTCTCCGTTCTATTGGTGGATTGCTCCATTTTGCTTGTTCGTTGGTTCGAGGAGGTTGATTCGAGTCTGGAGGGGTATTTTTTTTATTTTTGTTTGCTGTTTGTGGTGGTTTGTGGGATGGATTCGAGTGATAGTGCTGGTTCCGAGGCGTTGGAGAGGATGGAGGGGCTGTCTTATGCTGGTGGTCGAAGCGTCGACGAGGTCTGTGATGATTTGGACCGTGAAATCGAGGAAGGGGCTAGGGTGGCTGCTGTCGGTGGGGCTGGAAACAGTGGTGGGGGTGGAGCTGTTAGTGGTGGTGCCTCACGGGTAGACCAAACATCTTCTGAGGGGAGTGAATGGAGTGGGGGAAATGAAGAGGTTGTTGGGGATAGTGGCGTCCAGTTTTTTGATGACATCCCCTACACCATGACTACCGACCAGGTCGGCGCCCTGATGCTAACCCATGGTATCTTCATTCCCAACTACCCTATGATTTCTACATACCCGCCTCGGGTCATCGCCCAAGTCAGATTATGAAAGGTGTGAAAGATGTGATCTTCTTCGAGCACATGTTTAAGGGGGGTTCCACCTTCCTTTTCATCCCTTCTTCACCACCTGTCTTCAGGGGTATGGTATTGCGGGAGCCCAACTGACAGGGTCTTCTTGGCCAGTTATGGTGGCGTACTTTCTTCACTGTAAGAAGAGGGACGTAGAGCCTTTGTACACCGCCTTCCGTAACTTATACCAGTTGAAGGTGAAGCAGGATAAGTTTTGTTATCTCAGTCATCGCCACCGGGTGGTCGTAGAGAATGCTTCTTGCAACAACCATATCAAGGGTTCGTAATTTTTTTACAGTGAGGCTGAAGTTGGAGAAGCATTGGGACTTTCCTGTCCGCTGGTGTGAGCCTCCTAAGGATCCGCAAAAAAATTCCTTGTTATGGATGATCTGGCGAAAGATCAGTTCGATTTCTATATGCAGAATAGAATCAACTGGGAGGACGTCATCACGGATCATCGTATTTACAAGTTTTGTTTCGAGAATATTAGTCCGAACAGGGTGGCGGCCAGATTTACTGATCTAGTCCCTCCCCCGAAAGGTAAAAAATGGCCATTGGATGGTACTAATTATTACGCTGAGGTTTTGATGTGTATCATCAAGCCTGAGAAGAAGACGAAAATGAGCAAAAAATCGGGCATCTCTCATCGACGCAGGGCTGCTTCATCGGGAGAGGCAAGTGTTGCCTCTCCTGGCGAGGTGGTTC
Organism: Fremontodendron californicum; assembly: GCA_030761205.1. Classification (NCBI taxonomy): domain Eukaryota; kingdom Viridiplantae; phylum Streptophyta; class Magnoliopsida; order Malvales; family Malvaceae; genus Fremontodendron; species Fremontodendron californicum. The sequence goes on from JAULJL010000005.1 coordinate 35,173,926, forward strand.
CTTAGGAGATGGGCGCCACCGATGAAGGTAATGGTCTTGAGGCTTCTAGTTACACGTTTGCTTTGGTTGGGTCCCTAAGCCTGTCCCTCTTGCTTCGAACCCCGCTGTGATAGAACTGCCACCCTCCCCCAATTTGTCAGAGAGCGCCTGTGTTGATGGTTTAGAAGCTGGGACAACATTGGTTGAAGTTATTATCTTGGATGGTGACAGTGAGAAAGATATGGTGTTTGACATGGGGGATTCTATGAGCTCCGATAGCTCTGAGAGCGATGATAGTGCTTGGGTTGGTAGTTCTACTGCGGCGACGTTGTTTTTTAATCTTTGGCGAGCCGGTGTATTTTGCGTGCCCTCGTCATTTGGGCTTTGATGAGTTTCATTTTGATTGTTTTCTTCTGTTTAGGTATGTCGAGTGATGCCATTGCTGAGAAGATTCGCCAGATGGCGAAGAGGAATAAAGCTCCTGGCCAGAGCACAGGGCTTGTTGCACCATCTACTCAGAATCCTCCATCCAAGAAGCATAAGCGGGATAGTCTGCCTATCGAACCTGATTCAAATAAGCTGAAGGTCGGCGAGGAGCCGCAGAAAAAAAGTTCGTCCCTTCTTTGCCTGTGAAGCAGGCGGGCCTTGGCGTGGTCACAGAAAGGATGGGTCAGGGCTCCCAACAGCCGTTGGTTGGGACGGAGCAAGAGGTTGCTTCGACCGAAGTGGCTCGTGGAAACATGAAGATCTCGGATCCTCCTAGGGGTGGAAAGACTTTGTCGCTCATACCAACCTCACCGGGTAGGGATGGTTCTTCGTCCGCCCGCGAGGATACTGTAGGGCTTTCTGTGCACTCTTCACCTTCACCTCAAGTTGGTGGCCTCCGAGACTCACGCCGCAGGTCTCACTTGTATTTCGAGTATCAAAGCCGTATGCCTATTAGGTCCTTGCTTGGCGATGTTGACTCGTGAGTCAGTTGGGCTCGAGCCATCTTCCCTTCCAGGAGGTGAAGATCATTGAAGACTGCGGTCTTCAAGGTGTGCAACGCGGAGTCATTTCTCATATGGTAGAGGTGAGCCTCATTCTTCAAACTATTTGGCGAGTTGTCGTCGGCTATTCTCTCTAACGTGATTTGTTGTATTCTTTCAGGATTTGGCTGCGACCGTGGCCATATATAACCGGGTTGGGGAAGCGGACGCTCGTCTTCATGACGTGGAGGCAGATCTTCAGCTCAAGGCCTCCCGCGTGAAAAAACTAGAGGTTCTTTTGAAAGCTGAGAAAACTTCAACAAAGGCTGCTGAAGATAAAGTGGCTTCCACCGAGCAGCCCTACCTGGCTAAGGTGGCAGATTCTGAGAAGCAAGTTATGTTGTTTCGCGAGTAACTTACCAAGTCGGAGGATAGCTTAAGGCCACGGAATAAAAAATCTGACGATTGAAGCAAGATTTGGTTGGGAAGGACAAGGAGAAGGAGGCCACTATTATCGAGGCTGTCTCCAAAGCTGTGGATGTTGAGAAAGAGAAGCATGCTCTCGAGCTGCAGAGAGCCTTGGAGGCCAAAGAAGGTGAGGTGGTCGAGGTGACCCTTGGAATGGTCGATGAGTTTCAGGCGACCACCCTTATTGGGGTCCAACTGTTTCACGGGCCTTTTAACTACAGGGGAATTGACTTTGGAGCCATTGATAACCCTCCTGAGGGCTTTGACCCTCTATGCCCTGAAATGCACTCGTTGGAAAGCTTGAGGGTGATTTATGAGATTGCTCCGGGTCTGATGTTCCTGCCACGTCCCAAGTTGAGGGCGTCCTCTCCCCTCCACATGAGGAGCTCTTGCCTTCCACCATGCAAAGTGAACTGCCCCCGCCTATTGCAGCCACAGAGGAGATGCGCGCAGCTGATGCCTTTATCGTGGAGCCTCTCGAAGATAGTGAAGTTAGGGACCCAGCTGTTGTAGCTGCGAGGGTCAATGTAATCGAGTTGGGTAGTGGTCCTCTAGGCGAGGACCTTGTACATATTAATTAAAATTTGTAATCTTTCTTTCATCAATGAGCAACTTTATTCGTTCATTTGCCCCTTTTGTGCATCTTGCTTGGTTTGCCTTTGTTGTTTGTCTTGGAATTTATCTTTGTGAATATTGTTGGTACGTTAGTAGGCTATTGGACTTGTTACAGGTTGCTATCTTGGCTATTTTTTTTCTTCGTGAACGCAAGGATTGGATGGAGACAAAAGGTCGTGGTGTCGTCCATATTGTTCATGGACGGGTGGATATGGGAGATAATTAGAGGTCGTTAGGCGTTCAGCATGGCGTCTTATAGCGAGCGCACATGGTAGATATGGTGGTGGATGAATGGGCCAGTTAGAGGCCATTGGGCGTGCATTGTGAGCGCACATGGTGGACGCGATGGATGAATGGCCAGTTAAAGGCCATTGGGCGTGCAGCATGGCGTCTTATTGCGAGCGCACATGGTGGATGCGATGGATGAATGGGTCAGTTAGAGGCTATTGGGCGTGCAACATGGCGTCTTATTGCGAGCGCACATGGTGGACGCGATTGATGAATGGACCAGTTAGAGGCCATTGGGCGTGCAGCATGACGTCTTATTGCGAGCGCACATGGTGGACGCGATGGATGAATGGGCCAGTTAGAGGCCATTGGGCGTGCAGTATGACGTCTTATTGCGAGTGCACATGGTGGACGCGATGGATAAATGGGCCAGTTAGAGGTCGTTGGGTAAAGTGTTGGTGTTATGTTATTTTTTCTGCAAAAGCCAAGTTGTCTTATTATTCTTATGAAGGAAAATACAACTTGTATGTGAGATTACAGAAAATATTTCTTTAGGTGGATTGCATTCCATGTCCTTGGTACAGAGCTTCCGCCCATTCGTTCTAGCGCGTAGGCTCCAAAGCCAATCTTCTTTATTACTTTGTAAGGACCTTCCCAGTTTGGGTTCATCTTCTTCTGTTCGCCCGTGGGCCTGCTGGCTTCGCAACTTCTGAGGACAAGGTCGCCCACTTGGAACTGCCTTTGACTTTCGAGTTGTAGTACTAGGCGACCTGATGTGACCTAGCTGCCTGTCTGACTTGTGCCCAGTCTCTGGTTTCTTCCAGTAGATCCAGATTCCTTCTAAGTGCTTCTTCGTTGGAGGCGGAGTTGTAATGGGCTATTCTCAAAGAATTAATGCCTATTTCTGCTGGTATTACAGTCTCTGTTCCGTACATCAGATTGAAGGGGGTCTCGCCCGTGCCGGAGTGGGCCGTAGTCCTACTGGCCCAGAGTATTCCTGATATTTCTTCCAGCCATGCCCCCTTGGCATTGTCAAGCTTTTTTTTAAGCCTTAGAGGATTTTTTTTGTTCATTGCCTCTACTTGTCCATTTTTTTGGGAGTGCTTGACCGAGCTATGGGTGGGCAAGATTTTAAAGTTTTCACAAAATTTCTTCAGCTTGTCCCCTTGGAACTGTGCACCATTGTCTGCCACGATGATGTTAAGGACCCCGTATCTGCATACCATGGATTTTCAGATAAAGTTTTCAATTACCTTTTCCGTGATGGTCGTCACGGCCTCCGCTTCTACCCATCTGGTGAAGTACTCGCAGGCTACTACTATGAACTTCTTCTGTCTTATGGCAACTGGAATGGCCCAAGGATATCGATCCCCCACATTGCGAAGGGCCATAGGCTAGACAACTGGTTAAGCAATTCTGCTGGTTGCCTTGGAATGGTTGCAAACTTTTGGCATTTGTCGCACTTCTTTACCATTTCTGTGGCATCCTTTTTCATTGTCGGCCAGTAAAAGCCTTGTCTAAGTGCTTTCTGTGCTAGAGACCTGCCCCCATGTGATTTTCACATACCCCTTCGTGGATTTCTCGGAGGACGTATTCGACTTCTGCAAGCTCTAAACATCTCAACAATGGTTCGCCGAATGATTTCCTATAAAGAGTTTCTCCCATTATGGTGTATCTGGCGGCTCTTCTTCACAATCTGAGTTGCTCTTTGGGATTGGCGGGCGGAGTCCCGTTTATGAGGAAGTCTGTGATGCTTGACCAGCTCTATTAATTAGTTATTAGGAAGATCTCTTCGCCTTCTTGGTGGCTTAGCAGAGGACGGTGTTCGAGAAAGATCTTTCCCCTTTGTCTTATTTCGATGGTGGAGGCGAGCTTGGACAAAGAGTCTGTTCTGACATTTTCTTCTCTGGCAATCTGGCGAATTATTAACTGGCTGAAACGCAGCTTTAGGTCCATGACCTTTTTGTGATACTTTACTAAAGCAGGCTCCCTTACTTCGTATTCCCTGTTTACTTGTTTTGCTACTAGCTGGGAATCTGTGGGCACAAATAACCTTATGGCTCCAAGCTTGAGGGCCAACTCGAACCCCACCAGTAGGGCTTTATATTCTGCTGCGTTGTTCGAGACGGGGAAATCGAAAGACAAACCGTACTGCCATTCATTTCCTTGAGGGTCAGTCAGCAGGATTCCAACCCCCGGTCCCTTTTTTTCTGAGGATCCATCGACGTACAAGGTCCACATGTCGGTTGGGGCGGCTTCCTGCTGCTGGGGTATTTGTATCAAGGTTGGTTCTGGGGGTGATGGCTGTGTCTCTTCGTCAGGGTTTGGTGGTGGCTCTTCGGCGTAGTGGATTAGTACCGTGATGGCGCTATCGAAAGAGCATTCAGCGATGAAGTCCTCCAAAGCTTGGGCCTTGATGGCCTTCCTTGGCTTATACTCCAAATCGAACTCACCAAGTTCGACACTCCACTTGGCCATTCTGCCCGCCGTATCTATTTTTTGTAAAACCTCCCTTAGTGGTTGATCCGTTAATACTGTGATAGGATGAGCCTGAAAATACTGCCTTAGGCGTCTGGCGGCCACTATCAGGGCGTAGGTGATTTTTTTCCAGCCGAGTGTAATTAATTTCTCCATTCTGCAGGGCTCGACTGACATGATAGACTGGTATTTGACGGCTTTCTTCCTCTTTAAGGAGTACGGCTGCTGCGGTTTCATCTGAAGCTGCAAGGTAGATATACAGCTGGTCTTCTGGAGTGGGCTGGTGAGTAGGTGTGGTGAGCACAAATACCTTTTTAGTTCCTCAAAAGCCTTTCGGCAATCTTCGGTCCATTGATATCTGGAGGCTCCTTTGAGCATTTTGAAAAAAGGTAAGCACTTGTCGGCAAGCTTGGAGACGAACCTGTTGAGGGCAACCACCATGTCAGTAAGACTTTGCATTTCTTTGGTGTTTCTTGGGGGACACATGCCTAAGATTGCCTGGATTTTTTTTGGATTCGCTTCTATCCCACTGTCGAAGACCATGAAGCCGAGGAACTTCCCTGCTCCTACTGCGAATGCGCATTTTTCAGGGTTTAATCTCATGTTGTACTTCCTAATGATACCAAAAGCTTATTCCAAATCTCGAACGTGTTGGTCTAATGTAGGGCTCTTGACTAGCATGTCATCCACGTATACCTCCATACTCCGCCTGATTTGGTCTTTGAAGAGTCTGTTTACCAACCTTTGGTAGGTGGCTCCTGCGTTCTTTAGCCCGAAGGGTATGACTTGGTAGCAGAATAGACCCTCATTCATTACAAAGGACGTCTTATCTTGGTTTGTAGGATTCATTTTGATCTGGTTGTAGCCGGAGAAAGCATCCATAAAACTTAGGTATTTGTGGCTTGCCGAGGAGTTGACCAATCGCTCTATGGCTAGTAGGGGAAGCTATTTTTAGGGCAAGTCTTGTTCAGATATGTGAAGTCAACACACATTTTCCATTTACCACTGGCTTTTTTCACCATTACTACGTTGGCTAGCCAGTCGGGGTAGACCACTTCCTTGATAAAGTCGGCGGCGAGCAGTTTCTCAACTGCTTCTCTAACTGCCTTGATTCTCTCGGGGGCGAATTGACGCTTATTTTGTCTAACTGGTCTTGCTGTAGGGTTCACGTTGAGGGAGTGAGTGATAATACTAGGGTCTATTCCAGGCATGTCAGCCGTCGACCATGCAAAGATGTCGGTATTTTCTTGCAGCATGGCGATCAATAGTCGTCTTTCCTGACTTCCCAGGGAGAACTCGACCTTGGTTGTTTTAGATGGGTTTTCTGGATCCAAGGGGATCGTCTTTGTTTGCTCTGCAGGTTCCGCCTTATATTGACTTGTTTCTGCTCTGTTGTCCAGGCTTTCCAGAGTGAGCATGGTTTTGTCGATCAAGTTGACCTGACCCTCTATTAGTTGCCCCTGCCTCTGCCATGTCATCATCGTGTTCGCCATTTTTGTGTTTGTTTGCGATCTGTATAGACAACACGTGACATTACCGAGCTGTTTACTGGTCTATCTTCATATAATCGATCCCCCATTGGTATTGGAAATTTCACTGTCAAACAATAGACGGCGGCCACCATTCTTGTCTTTCTTATCACAGGTCTTCTCAGGATGACATTGTAGGCCGGAGGCTGGTCGACCACTAGGAATTTCGAGATTACGGTGAGGGTGTGGTCGCCGTCTCCCATTGTTAATGGCAAAGTGATCGACCCTTTGACTGTGATTGGTTGGTTAGCAAAGCCAAAAATAGGGCTTGCTGGTTTCAGATTTTTTTCAAGGATGCCCATCTTCTTGAAGGCCTCTCACTGAATAATTTTCACTGCACTGCCATTCTCGACAAGGACTCTTTTTATTCTAAAATTTTCGATTGTGGCAGCCACTACAATTGGGTCGTTACCATTGTCTTCTAGGATGTCGATATCGTTTTCGGTGAAGTCTACTATCCAGTTTTCATTTTGTCTTACTCGCTTGGGAGTTGCATCGATTGCCATTATGCTTCTTAAGTGAGTTTTTCTTTTGGAGTTACTGGCTTTCCATTCTTCTGTGCCCCCTACTATCATATTTATCACCTCATGTATCGGTTTCTTCAATTCTGTCCTTCTTGGATTTCTTTGAGTGTTCGTCGACGAATGCCCCTGTTGGGTTTCTGACTTCCTCACAAACTATTTAATCTGTCCTTTTCTGATGGCGATCTCGATTGCGTCTTTCAGAGACCTGCAATCTTCCGTGTTGTGTCCCACGTTGTTGTGGTAGTTGCACCTTTCTTTGGAGTTAAGGCGCAAAGGATTATCTTTCATTGGGTAAGGCGCTCCCAAGATGCCCTCGTGGGCCACAGCATTCAAGATGTACACCTTTGAGGCATTGAGAGGGGTGTATTCGTCGAACTTAGAGTATGGGGCTCTTTCCCCTCTCCGCCCTCGACCATGGGCGCCTCTATCTGTGTTACTCTGTCGGATTGCTCTTTCGGGTGACCTGGATCTATGCCGATATGAGTCAAGACCCAACTGTCTTCTGTTGTCTTGATATCCCTGCTTATTTTTTGGTGAACGCCCCTGGTCCCGTTGGTTGTTCTTTTTTTCTTCGGGCTCCTCAGCCAATTTCATCTCTTCTATTTCGGCGTACCTCTAGGCTTTTTCATACAGACTGTAGAGTTTTTCGGGCTTCTCTTCCTTTAGGGAGTACCGTAGATGTTCGTGGCGGACCCCGCAGATGAAAGCTGGGATGGCTTAGTCAATATGCAGGTCCTTGATTTCCATAGTGGCGGAATTGAACCTACGGATGTATTCTCTGAGGGTCTCGCTTTCCTTTTGCTTCACTATAAGGAGGGTGGCGGGTGTTTTGAAAATCGCTTTGTTGGCGAAAAAACGGGCGATGAAAGTTCTAACGAGCTTTTGGAAGCTGTCAATGGACCCTGCTGGCAGTGAGTGGTACCATGTTCTGGCGTGCACCCTAAGTGTCATGGGAAACACTCTGCACTTCTGAGCGTCGATAGCCCCGAGCAAGTCCATGTAATTTTTATACTGAATGAGGTGATCTGTAGGGTCCCTGGTGCCATCATAGGTTTCTTTGGGGAGCTTGGTGGTTTTGGGCACCAATTCTTGTCGGATTTCCAGGGTTAAGGGGCTGTTATCATCCATCATCCACTCTGTTTCCTCATTCTTGTCTTTCATCATACTGTGGACTTCTTTTCTTAGGGCCGCCATCTGTGCCTCCATTACGGAGACAGCGACCTCTTTATTGACGAGTAGGTTTTCCAGATCCGGGGGATTATCAATCGAGCGTTGCCCTTTGGTTTGTCAGTGGACCCTGCTGGCGGCTATTCGATGGCTGCCTCGATAGGACGAGGTGGCGCTATTTTCTGCGTGGTTGTCGTTTTTGCCACGTTGGTTTGGCCTTGCTTTCTGATGGGCATGGTGGACAGCACGACGTTGTTCAGTCAATTGAGCCTGGAGGGTTTGAATCTGGCTCATGAGCATTTGGTACATTGGGTCGATGAAGGGTAGCACGGGGGGTTGGAAGGTGGTATCGGGTGTTCGGACGGTAGGATTGGTTACTAATGGGGGTCTAATATTGGTATGCGGCGGTAGCGTGGCTAGCGGATTCTGATGGCCAGCTGGTGGGGGGTCTGCTCTGGGACAAAGGAAATATCGGTTTGTCCCGCGGCGTTAAACTCTGTTTCTAAGGGGTTAGAGAGGGCTGCGTGGGTGGTTTGTTGGGCGGTTGGAGGTACGTCTTGCAACGGAGTTGTGAGGGTTGAGAACCTTGGAGAGGGGGCTGTGAGTAAGTTCTGGTAGTAAGGCTGGTGGTAGAAAGGCTGGTGGGACAAGAAGTTGGGCATAAAGGATGGTTGGTAACTAGTGCCAAGTCCTGGGGGGTTGGAAAAATTTCGGGGGATAGGAGAATAAAGCTACCTATGACCGAAGGTGTGGAGGAGTTGGTGATGGGGGGGATGGTCCCCTGGTGAGGAAGTTGTTAAGATCGGTAGTGATAAAGACATGACTTGTCGTTTCCCACAGACTGCGTCAAATGTTGATGTCTTTTTGTGTCGTGATGGTGTTCTTGAGGTCCTTGGTGATTCGAGGTCCTGAAAAGGAGAAGAAATAGGTCAGAAGGCGCCGGAGGGTGAGCTCCGGGACACACTCCGATGATTAAGTCATTGTTTGGAGGAGGAAGAAAAAAGATATCAGAGAGAGAGAAAGAGAGAGAGGATGGTCTTAAGAGAGAGAAAGAGAGCTTAATCGTGAGTAATCTTGAAGAGGGCTATATATAGGAAAGGTTGGGCGAGCTGGTGCTCGCCCAACTAGTTCCACGTGTCCGACTCTGGTAGGTCATTTGATGTAAGCGGCCTCGGGGGGCCTTGTCGAGGAGACGGCTGCATTTAATGTTCTTCGTCTACCGACTGTAGCATTTAATGCCTCGTACTGCCCTAGGTGGGCACCGAGGTGACCAGAGACGTGATGTTTGGGAAAATGAGGGATGGCCACATATCCCAGGCTTCTGTCTCTGATGCCTGCTAGGCTTGTCTAGTTTGACTGTTTAGTTGGGCCTTGTGCTTGGCGAACTGGACCTTTTCTTGGTAGGCCGAGTGGGTTCAACACATCTTACTATCTTGATTTTTCCTGCATCCACCTCTCTTGCCTCTCTGTTTTTTTTTTTTTCTTCGCATTATCTGGTCAGCTCTCCATCTCGATGATTTATTTGTTTCTCTTAAATTTCAGGGGGTTAGCGTGGAGACCTTAAGAGAAATGGTATGATATTGATTGCCTTGCACAAGTTATGACTGCAGAGTGCAGATATATATAATGCTTACTCTGAAATCTTGACTCTTCTTCTATTATTGTTGTTTTAGCTTTCTTCGGCATTTCCATGGCTTTTTTGGGGAGAAATTGCAACTAACGAGCCTGCTACTGATCAAGTTCAAGGAAGTTCGCAAACTCGTAAACAGTTTACTGTTAATAAGGATATGGAAGATTTAGAAAAGAAACTTTTTGACAAGGACAACTACAAAGTGGAATTTTCAGACTTTCAGGGCTTACAAGATGAAATAAACGCTGCTGATGGTAATATTCCAGATTACCTGAAATCTATTGCTAAGAAAATCGAAGACGCTCGTGGTGAACCTACTATCGATGCATATCGCAATATTTTAGTTCTTGTCTCCGCTGCTGTCAAAGAGATGGAAGATCTGCCAGTTGAGGAACTCGACCGGCCTACATTGTTTAAGTGGGGAGCTACGTTCAACTTGGCTAAGCGAATGCAGTTCGAAGCGAAATTTGTTGAAACTCTATTGAAGAAAAACATGCATGCTTACTTTAGTTATTCAAGATTAAAAGCCGGTTGACACCCAAAAGAAGAGTTCGCAAATCAGAGGCTGATCAGCTCAAGGTGGTGTCGTAGTTCATTCTTATTTTTATGTTTTACAACATCAGACTTTGAAGGTTTGTGGATTTTTTTTATTTGGATAATTACATTTTTAATTATATAAGTTTGGGTGTTTTTAATTTTTGGATTCTAAATATTTAATTTTTTATTTTATTTTAATGTTAACTTTTAAATGTGATCGAAATATTACACCTTTAGAATTTGACACTCTCTTAACGAGTGGAACAAAAAGGGTGGGTTTTTTTTTTTTATCATAATAGAGTTATTTTTTTTTTAATTTTAAAAATACCGTTGTTTTAAAATTAAGTATCAAATTTTTTTTTAATCAGTTGGAAAATCGTTATGATCCATGACGATTTTTCAATTGAAAATTTCAATTTTTTTTAAAATATCAATTGAAAAATCATCATAAACCATGATAATTTTTCAACATATTTATTAAATTGCATTTAAAGAAAATACATGTTTTAAATTAAAAAATCGTCGTCGCGGCAATTTCCCAACTATATTTCTTCATCTTAATGAAGAAATATAGAATTGTTACTTGGTAGTCTGAGACTACTAGTCTTCTGCAAAAGCATAAAGCATATTTAAGCAACCTGAGGGCTTAATTATTAAATAATAAGAATGTTTAAATAAAAATTATATAATTTATAATTTTAATAAAATTTAAATAAAAAAAGTTAAAAAATATTAATTTACAAAAAATTTTAAAATTATATTTGTAATGTCAATCGAATTTTTTTAACTTGTATTCGTAATAAATGTATATCCGAAAAAAAGGCGAACCAAAGCATTGTGAATTATGCTAGTGGCGATTTTTTTACTTAAAATATGCAATTTTTTTTAAATGCAATTTGAAAAATATGTAAAAATCGTCATGGGTCATGACGATTTTTCGATTGGTTAAAAAAAACGGATTTTAATACCTAATTTCAAAATAATAGTATTTTGAGAATTAAAAAAAAAAAACTATATTATGATAAAAAAAAAAACCAAAAATGGTGTCTTAGAAAAAGTTTATTTTGAAAAAGAAATTACAAAATAAAATATATGAGTTGTTTCATATAATTGCCTCAAACTAGTTTTGTTATTTGTATAAATTTAAGAGAGAAATTATTATATACTAAAATTAGGTACATCTATTTGAAAAGAATGTTTAAAAAAAAGAAAAAAAAATGTTTTAAAAAATTAATACTTAAAAAGTAGGTGATTTTTCAAATGGTTAATTATGTTTTAAAGTAAAAAGACATTTATTTTTATTCTTAATCTTTTATATAGTTACATTGATTTTTTTGTAATTATTTTTATTTTAACTCGTTATGTTTATTTAGAGATTTTATAATAAATATAAATTCATTTAGATTAACAAAAGAGATTATTATTGATTAAGTTAGTGGTTGGTGGCCAAAAAAAATTATTTATGAATTTAAAAATTTTACGCAAATGTCAAGGTATAGTTTTCTTTCACGTGGTTACATAATATAAATTTTAAACCTCCTCAGTCATCCGCTAATTATTTCGTTAGCGTTGGAAAATATAATAACTTTTGTGTGTTTTTAAACAAGTGATTTCATTTATAAAAAAAAAATAAACGACTGATTTAAAAAAAAGAAATTAAAATTTTAAAATAAAATCAATTTATTTGATAAATTAAAAAATTTAAAATTTGAAAGTTAATTTTTTTTTTTCAAATTTCACATTAAAAAATAAATTTTCTTAAATTTTTAATAAAATATCAACATCAATTATTTTTATTCTTTTCAGTAACTTTTATTTTTTAATTTTAATTATAAAATTCATATTAAATTTATTTTTATATGTTTTACAAATTTAATTGCACTCATATCAGATTTTTTTTCAATATTTTTATTTCTAATATTACTATTTATCTATTATAATTATTTTTATCTCATCAAATTTTAATATTTAAAATTTCTTTCTAAAAATAATTTATCGAAACAATGTAATTAAAATATTAATTTGAATTGATGAATTTTAAAATTTTTCGTCTAAAGCATCTAAAAGCAATTTCAAGTAGAAGGAAAATAAGAAACTCCCTCGAAAAAAAAATACAGTAAATAAACTTAATAAATAAACCTATTAAGTTTTTTTTTTTTTTGTTTAATATAAACTCAAAAACACACGAAAATGACCTGGCGCAGATTTGTTCACAAACCCATGGCTTCTCGATTATTCGCGACTGCAGCAGAGAAAATCGGGCCAGCGGCGGTGAGGCGGCAAGCCCTGTCGTTGACCGACGCAGCCGCCTCCAGAATACATCACCTTCTTCAACAGCGCCAAAGACCGTTCCTTCGATTGGGTGTTAAGGCTCGCGGATGCAACGGCTTATCCTACACCCTCAATTACTCCGGTTCGTCTCATATTGTAGTCCTTTTTTATATATATTTTCTTATTTATGAAATGAATAAATATTTGGGGAATTGATTTTTATTTTATGGAATTGAATGATAGATGAGAAAGGAAAGTTTGATGAATTGGTTGAGGACAAGGGCGTGAAAATACTAATTGATCCAAAAGCTTTGATGCATGTGATTGGGACCAAGATGGATTTTGTAGATGATAAACTCAGGTATCAAAAAAATTAATCTTTTAGTAGTTTTATTTATATGGTTTTCATATCATTTTTTTTATTTGATAATATTTAATTATGTCTTTATATGATCAATCAGTAGTGATTAGTAAGTTGAAAAATATAAATTAGATTTAAAGCACTTGCATTTGGCTTATCAACAGTCAGGAAAATGTACCATTTATTTGTGTTTGTATATTCTTCCTTGGTGGAAACTGGAAAGTAAATTTTTTTACCTTGAATCATTACATGGATATTTTCAATTTGGTTTCCAGTTGTGCACCATGGCCTTCTTCTTCATAATGTTTCAACCGTTGTCACCTCTGTGGCTCTACCTGTCTATCATCATTTCTTTTATCATGGCTACGTGTTGTGACCAGTACCACTGTACCAGTTGCCATCTCCATCTCCACCTTCACCATATCGTTCTTATGGTTCCTCACTGTGCTTTCATAGACAAAGACAATGTTGCTCCATCACCACTGTCATTCCCTATGTTGCTCCGACTCTTTATTTTTCTTGAAGTACCTGTGTCTGACACCCATGTCCAACGCATATTCAGACATGAATATGGAGATATGATCCCCCAAAGACCCTCCAAATACATGGAAAAACTTAGAATAAATCAAACATACCCGAGTCGGACACATATCCGTATACGACACTCACACCCGAGTTCGAGTAACATAGGTCATTCCTGATTAGTCAACCATCTGTTGTGCATTTTCTCACTTTTACATTGCTGATGCTTCTGTCATTCATCTTACAAGATTACTACCAATAATTACCATTCCTCTCTCTCTCTCTCTCTCTCCCTCTCACTGTGTGTGTGCGCGTGTCTCCAAGCATGAGTTCAAACACTTTGTAGCAGATAGCTGACACTGTCATCTTTCCCCGCCCCCCTTCTCTCATCCTTCTTAAACAGATTAGTTGGCTGACACCATACTGCAGAAAAGTAACATTTCTTTTTGCATATATCTAAACATGAGGTGGAGGTTGCTTTTGATGGATTATCAAGTAATCCATAAACTTAGGTGGTGGTTGTGGGAAGAATTTTTTTTCTTCAGCACATTTTCAACTGGATAAAAAGGAAATTAAAGAATGTTGCACGTAGAAGCATCCAGCATGTAGGGAGCTTTGGTATTAGCAAAGTATAACTTTATTTGATATGTACATACATGAATTTGAATGCTTTGAGTTACAGAAACTGGCTTGTATTTATTGTTGATTTTGTGCACCTTTTGTTATGAAGCCAGTGCATCTTGATTTTCTTCTATTCTAATTTGTATTGTATGATTGTATCCTTTCTGCACAGGTCTGAGTTCGTTTTTATCAACCCAAACTCTAAAGGGCAGTGTGGGTGTGGCGAATCTTTCATGACAACACCTGGTAGTAGTGGCGGAGCTGCTAAACAGGGTGGTAATTGAGGATTTCAAGAGTCTTGTAATAAGATAAGATTTGAACTAACCTACTTGATTCCAGGATGGTTGCTTGCCTAAATCCGCCACTCAAAATAAAGTAGCAGGAAAAATGTTTCCACATACTGGGTGAGCTTTTATAGCAGTTGCTGCCAACTGATTGTATGAGTATAGGTGGAGTATAGGTTCACATATTGCTGTATCACTGATGCTAGTTTGGTGTCTCAAAATCGTTTTGTCTATACCGCTTCATGTTGTTGATGTGATTGTTATATTACATAAGTTCTTTTGAAATAATAAAAGTTGAAATACTCTTTGTATTGCAGCTAACTGGTTGATATTCCGTTAATGCTTTTGAAATGATAGGCACTAGACATACTTTGGTGAACACTTATATAATTATGACGACATAATATCTGGATCATGCTTTGTTATGCTATGCTATATTTGTCTATGCTTTAGTCATTTGCAATTTGCAAAGTAGTAGCACTTAGAAGTTGGGATAGGTTTAGGTAAACTGTAATGGTTGCCAATGTTTAGAAATGAAAATTATGTGATAAATACCTCCAATTAAGGTGTCTTCAAAGGCAGTTTGAATGAATAAAATCTTGGAAGTGTTATTTGACCTTTTTACCAAAGAAACTAGTTAACCCTCCAACTGACTGGATACTTTGTGTTATATTTTTGACAAACACATAACAGCCAAATAAGGCAACCTTCCCTTTTCAGAGAGAGAGAGAGAGAGTGGGTGTGATTGCAGCCAATTTTATTGGAAGATAAAATTGTCTGAGGTGGCTTGAGAAAATAAGTTCTATTGAAATGGATTTTGTTGAGTTGAAATTCCAGGACATAGGTTCTATTTACTCGTTCTTGTTCTTGGCTTGGCTATATATCCTCTGTATTCCTGACGTTCTCTTCATTTACAAATCTTTGAAGCTGTTTTTTGTTGAGTATGCGATGGTGGTCTAATTTCCTAATCTGCTCCTGAAGTTAAATCTGATTACTAAGTGGAGTAGACCAGAACTGATAGTTGCCTTTTTCTAAGCATCAATATCTGAAATTTATCTCCAAATTGATGATGAAAATGATAATGAATTCTATTTTTATCTTCATGTTGCTTTCAATTCAGTATTTTTTTTCCTTTAAAATTTTCACAGTACTACTATATTTCTTGATATGTTTTTTCTGTTTTATCTCCAAATTGGTTATGAATATTTCGTTTTATCTGTTTTTTTTTTCTCCCTTTTTCTTGTCTCAAGTGCCAAAGCTTATTTTCTGATCTCAAGGCTGTTCAGTTCTGAAATCTCTGTATACTTTCATTCTCAAAAACTCAATATGGAAATCAGCATTATCGATCATCCACTGAATCTCTGTTTTTTTTTTTTTTGGGTAGAAATCCACCGACTGTCATATATTTTAAGGTTGATGTGCTTCAGATTGAGGTAGTCAAAATTTCTTCATTCCAAGCTGTTCGCCTTGCTAGCTTTTATGTCATTGGTCGTAGAGAGCTTCCATCACCAATGCCTGCAAATTCCAAGGATTTTACATTTACCTTGTTCATTTTCTTTTTGCTTTACAATGGACAACTCAAATTTCTTCTCATTATTCTTTTCTCTTTAGCTTTCTGGGCTTAAATGAATCATATATAGATTCTCTATCTTATGTGCCAAACATTTTAGGGCTATACTTAGCAAAAGAGAAACCTGCTGTTATTTTTCTGTTCTTTCGGTGCCTTGCAATGCACTTGGAATCAGTTTAGATGATTTACCTGTTGCTTTCTTTTCCTTTTCCTCTCGAGTTCTGCCTGTTAAAATGCAAGTAAAATGAGAGTAAGTTGTTCATATTATAGATGATAAAAGCTACATGAAGACCCAGAAATTGGAAGAAAGTGAACAAAAGTAACAATGATTATAATCAAGTAGTAGTACCTGTTTTCTAGCTCTAGACCTTGCAGCTGATCAAATACGTTATTGCCCATATGAATGATTATAATCAAGTAGTAATCTACTATATTATTTTTTTTATAATTAATATACTGTATTCTAATTATTTATTTATATTAAATATGCTTTTTTAAAATTTTGTTTTATTTAAAAAATCAAATAGTAGAAGACAAAGAATTGAATATCAAGTATATCAACCAAACGGGGTACATATTTTTATTAATTTCAAATAAACAATATAAATTCACAAATATTCATTACATTATTTGATTATTATTCTATATATATAATCCTTAAGTTTTTAAACTTTATAAATGGAATTAAAATATTTTCATATGTTAATTTATACGACAATCCTCTAATTCCGCTATATAGTTTAAAACTGCGGACGATATATTATTTTCAACATTTTACTAATCAGTAATAAAAAATACAAAAATAAAAACCTTATTCCATCTCTTCTGCGGTTCTGCCTCATCTTCAAATGCCGTCACCGGAAAACTCTTTGACAGTCCCATGGGAGTAGCAAAAGCGATTTTGCTAGGATTAGTATCATCCATAGAAATATCAGAAAGAGTAATCCAGATCATCATCTCCTTGCTTTTGACACATATACATACAAAGATATGGAAAAATGAAGACTGCAATCTGCACAGCATTAAGAGTAATCCATAGAAATATCGGAAAGAATGCCTGGGATGCCATCATTATTTTAAAGGACTATTCAGCTGAAGGTGCAAAAGAAAAACTTAAGAAAATATAAACAAGTCACTAAATGCTATTGTATCATAACTTCATAATTAATTCAACCACCTATAAAGAGCAAAGAACCAACTTTAATATTAAGCTCCAATACTCTAAATATTTCAGTTTTTTGGCGAATCAACTTCGAAAATATTTTGATTCGGCATTAGAGTTTTTAAACTCCACAAGTAAGTTAAAAACATTTGGAGATAAGTTCAGCTAAGGTTGATATACAAGCTGTCCCGATAAATCATATGAAAATGGAAAAAAAGGTTAACCTAGTCAACTAAGACCTACTACTATACATGCTTGCACTATATGCATGATGAATCTGGCCTTCCTAACATCGCGAACCTACACTGATGTTCTCATGTACCAACATCTTTCGATGTCATTCACAAAAAACAACATCCTTGTTGGGCATAATCAATGTCAAAACTAACCCGTTCTCAAAAGAAATCATCAAGTAATATTCGCAGCTCAGGACAAACAAAAACTATGTTATTCGGACTCGGGTGTGAGTTTCAGATACGGGTATATGTTTGCCACAGGAAATCATATCCATGTCCGGATATGTGTCGGACACAAGTGTCGGACATAAGTATTTCAAGAAAAATAAAAAATCGGAGCAATATAAGACAAAAAAAACATCCATATGTGGTAGAAATTTTGTATTACATATTAGAGTGATTAAATTGCTAAAATCTCAGGCTCATAAGGCATGACATGAACAGATAAGCGACCTGAGATAGTCCATTACTTCTACTTTTCACCAACTAAAAGTGCATTTATGATAGCATTGGACGTCCCATCAGCTAGAGGAAAGAAATGGCCAGCACCTGAAAGCTCATGGTAGTGAATCCAGGGAAGTTGTTGGGCAATGTATCGGTTCATTGTAATGGGCACAATCCTATCCTGATCCCCATGCCAAAGGTGTACAAAACCCTCATTGTTGGGAAATGGGTTTTCCAAATCAAGAGGATCGAATTCCCAGGCTCCATGTACAACTATAAGATCACGATAAAGGGACTCGAATTCTCCTTGCTGTGTAACTTGTTGTGACTGCGAGGAACGAAACAAAAGTATTAATGCATACCAATAGCATGAATCCAAAAGTTCAAAAACCTTGTAATATTAAATAAAGGGAAAAGGTTGAAGGAGAGGACCAACTAATATGACTAGAAAATCTGCCTACAAAGAAATTGATGAAATATGCTTTTTGTTGGAAAACAAAACCTTATACTCTTGCCTTGAAAAAGCAGTCATTGGTACTATCTGATGTTTTAACCTATGTTATTCGGGCTCGGGTGTGAGTGTCGGATACGGATATGTGTCCGATACGGGTATGTTCAATTTTTTTTTATAGGTTTTTTTTATGTATTTGGAAGGTCCTTGTAGGATCATATCTCCATACCTATGTCCGGATATACGTCGAACATGAGTGCCGGACACGGGTACTTCAAGAAAAATAAAGAGTGGGAACAACATAGGTTTTAATCAAGTATTCCAACTTTAAGTCTGACAAAGGGAAGAAGTTAAAATCTTATCTGGTTAAAGATCTGTTCCCTTAATATTGGAGCCAGAACATATGAATACATACCATTATACTATGTGCCTTTCTTGCAGATTCATACCGCAAAAAAAAGGGAAATAAAAATAGGCAAAACAAACAGGACCCTCTTTTATAAAGAGAAATACATACCGCAAAATACTTTCTTGCAGAAATCTGAGACATAATTTCTTTGTCCTGACTGGACAAAATATCAGAATTGCCAGCTAAAACACTAGAAGCAGGGAACAGTTTTTGAGTGTTCCACCAGTAAACAAGCCAGGGGGCGTAGTAAGCAACACGAAAAACCCATTGGTCTTGGGTTGACTTCTGATTGAAGGCTTCATTAGATACATTTGCAGGAAAATGAGGCCACCAATAATTAACAGCTGGAGCTAAAAGTGTTGCTCCTGCTAACCTGTTTGGAGTTACAAATATGTCACAGATATGAGAAAAAAAGAAAAGAAAAGGTGACTGCTAGATGAGCTAAGGCAGCAAAGCACCAACTGGTTCATTTACTATCTTGTGGTTAGCTCAGGCAATCTATTTTGCTCCGACTCTTTATTTTTCTTTAAGTACCCGTACGGACACTCGTGTCCGACACATATCCTGACATGGGTATGGGGATATGATCCGCCAAGGACCCTCCAAATACATGGAAAACTTAGAAAAAATTGAACATACCCGTGTCGGACACATACCCGTATCCGACACACCCGAGTCCGAGTAACATGGCAGGCAACAATACCTGTTAGGGATGTACTTGAGACAACTCCAAATCAACTGCTCTCCCATTGAATAGCCAATTACATAGAATTTGGATCCTAGTCCTAACTGATCAGCAAGCTCTTCTATATCCATTGCCATGCTCTTTACTGTTCGTTTCGGATTAGGATCACTTTCTCCATAACCTGGTCTGTCAAAAGACACAATGTAAATCCCTAACTCTTCAATAACTTCCTGAAAGAAACCATCGAAAAAGTTAATGGAGCACTAACTTTTTAACATATTAAACAATAAAACCTAGATGAGAGACAGAATATATAAAGAAAAAAAATAAGCCAATTAATACCGGAGATAGAGTAGTTGCAACAACAGCATTAAGCCTACCAGACTTGAAACTATGCACATAGATAATTTTATACTTGGCCACATCTCTTGGAACACCATGCTCTTTGTAGGCTAAATACCTTCCATCTTTAAGCCTTATTCTTGGTGCTGTCACGGGGGGCCCATTAAGAGAGCCGCATATCATGGGTGGAGGTGGTTGGATCACCTGGTAAATCCATGCCAAAATCCCCACAAACAAGACTGCTAGTATTTTCTTGAACATACCTGAAAAATTCTACCTTCTAATGTAAATATGGTTCATAAGGAGTCAAAAACTAAGCAATCCTAATGAGGATTGGGAAACAAGAAAAATTAAGATATTTTGACTTGTTAAAGTAACTTGCATGCATGGAGTGTCAAAGAGAGTGATCATTTGGAGCATATAATGAACAGCGCAAAAAGGACCAACTGAGAAGGTCTAAAGGTTAACAACTGCCACAAACTTATGTTACTTGGATTGGGTATGAGTGTCGAACACGGGTATGTTCCATTTTTTCTGAGATTTCCATGTATTTGGAGGGTCTTTGGAGGATCTTATCCTCATACCCATGTCCGGATATGCGTCGGACATGGATACTTCAAGAAAAATGAAGAGTCGGAGCAACATAGCCACAAACCATAGAGGATAATTAGCTGTATGTCAATTCTCCAATTATGGTAGGAGAATTCAGTCTTCTATTGTCAAGGAAGTTGCATATACCCATTAACATGCTTACCACTTTATTATGGGTTCAAAAGATCGGTGGCAACCACCTTAAAAAGAATAAAAGGAGAAACTGCAGTTCCAAGACAGTATATGCAAGAACACCAAAGGGTAGATGCAATTATAAAGCCATTTTTTTACCTTAAACACAACCAAAAAACATCTTCAGGCCATTAGTCAACCTTTCATGCCAAATAGCATCAGTCTCAAACATATGTAACATAAAACAAAGGTCATACCTCATACCACCCTTAGAACATAAATACAGAAATGCGGGTGCTCAATTGTTCAAGATTTTGAATCAAGATTATACCTTTTTGTCAAAGTGATTCTATTGTTTATATCATAGAAATTATAAGTTAACAGTAAATACTGATTCAAAGACTCATTCAACAGCTATTACCTTAAAACTACCACTTTGAGGCATAAAAGCAGTAGAAATATCTAAATGAACAAAGTCACAAGCCAATCAAAGAAATCCCAAGAAATGAAAATTCTGTTCTTAACCTTTCAAAACAGTGATCAGATACAATGAATTCAAAAAGCTTTTTTTTCTTTTCAGATCTGTTTAACAACCAAATTAGCAATGAGAAAAGTAAAAATCATGATCCACCTGAAGAAAGCTTGAAATTTTATGTAAGATTAGATCAAATAAAACGAAAATTAAAGCAAAATTAACCTGGTGGAAGCTTGAAAGAAGTGCTCTGATCAGATTTTCTGGTGTGATCCCTGGCTGATGCTGCTGCTATCTTTCTGTTAACCCCTCCCGCCATATTTTCTCTCAAAACAATACTCAGAAACCTGAAAAAGGATGACTCCCTAAAAATTAGTTCAGTGAGCTAGGGAGAAATTAGACAGGGTAAGTTAGAGACTTAATTTGATTAGCATACCTTAATCTCTTTTAAATTTTTTTTTTTTGATAAAGGATTAATCAAATGCAAGGTATAGTGAAAACTCAAAAGTACTTTGACTTAAAAAGTAAAATGCTTCCATTAAAAGTTAATACTATTTGAATGACCATTTTTTTTTTTTTTTTTTTTGTTTGGGCAAAATTGTTCTTTTGTTTTTTCCCAAGTTATTACTTTGATTTTTGGTCAAAAGGAAAAAATTTTACTTAACCTCTGAGTGAAATGAGTAATAGGACAAAATTTACTTAAACCTTCCTTTTTGCATGATGGCCTTTTCTGAGCCTTTACAAATGTTGAAGGTTGAAGGAGCATGCATCCCTTGGAAGTGCAGAGAACTTCTAAAATGTAAGAGTTCCAATGGTCATAGTTCTATCTATAATTTCTTTATTATTTTTGGTCATAAAATATCAATGTAGAGGTGTAATAATTGCAAATAGAGTTAATTTCCATGAAAATTTGATGGTTTTTTATGGCACAAATTTGGTCAAGTTCAGCCCTTTTCTTGTATCATCCTACTAAAGATTAAAGAATATAGCTTTTAAAAAAACATAAATGTAAAACTGGGTAAAAGGTACAATCTAGGTGAGGAAAAAAGGGGGAAAATCATTGTTGTAAAGCTTCAGTCTTTCTTCTTAGTTTCAAACTTCTTCTTTATATTGCACAAGATTTGGTTCTTCAAGGAGTTAATAATCTCATATTCTTATATTCTCATTTTAGTGGAATTTGGTTCATCTAATGGCAGATTACACCCAGGAAATAATCTGCTAGCATCTCAACAGGAAATCCTTGAGTCTACTATTTGGTCGAGGATCATCTGGCCTGCCTTTTGCCACCCATCTCTTCTCCCACAATGACTGCTAAATAAGAGATTGATTCATCTGATTAATGACTTAATGAATGCATATGAATATGAATAAACTAAAAGAGATAAAATTGCATTATCATTTGCATTTTAATCTCTTGTCATGAAGTCTTCATTTATCTGGTGGGATGTGAAGCTGGCCACATGAGAATCTCTTCTGAAATGCCATGAACAACGCCCTTACACCTTACAAGAAGGATGTGCCTCCTTTGAAAATGTGTGATCAAGAAGTTTCTAAATGAAAGATAAGGCTAGACTGCTCTTTCCCTTTCTTTTTACCAAATCTTTTGATGTATTACTATGTCTAAAGCCAAAGCAAAGTTGAGTTTATTTAGGCAGAAGAATATCAGGGTTCATGCCAGCTAGAAACCTAGAATTGCATCAGAAGATTTCTTCAGGATTGCCTTAATTGAATTTCGGATTCTCATAAATATATTTCGTATTCGATTTTGATAACATTGAATGGTAATTAAATAGTTAAATACTTATTCAGAAGCTTTGAAAGTTGCAGAACAGAAAGTTTGACTCTTTCTTTTTCCATCTGAACTGTCATAATCAACAAAATGTTGATTTTTTTAATGAATTTGGCAGATGTAAAGTTGATTTCGTTTTAATAAGAACAGTATTACCTTCTTGAAAGATAAAAGTTTCCTTTTCAT
Source organism: Fremontodendron californicum (assembly GCA_030761205.1). NCBI lineage: Eukaryota > Viridiplantae > Streptophyta > Magnoliopsida > Malvales > Malvaceae > Fremontodendron > Fremontodendron californicum. The sequence continues at coordinate 35,196,577 of JAULJL010000005.1, forward strand.
CCATATTCAAGAGTAATTGATAATTTGTATCAACTATTTTATTACTTTATTCTCTTTCCCTTTGTACAAAACTAGCTAGATTTCGATTCTGTAGAAACTATCCTTCCTTCCCATCCACAGATACTATTGGCAAAGCTTGTAATGCTATGATAATATTTGAGATCAACCAGCCAAAATGGAAAAATATGTTTGACAGACACATGTGCATGAACCATCCATCAGCAAGCAAGCTTGATATCATGATATGCTAAAACTGTCACTACATTGTTTAAAATTTCAACAATTTAAACATTAGTATGGATAACTCTTAAAACTAAATGAATGCAACCCCTTTGCATTTCCCTTGTAAAATTGTTGATTCAACCCTTGGAAGATTGCAGGATCAATGTTGGTTATAACTTATAATGGGGGATAATGGGATAAGGGACAAAACCTATAAATGCAGACTACTTCTCTCCGACCAAAAGTGCCTTTACTATATTATCTGACATCCCATGAGCATGTGGAAACATATGTCCAGCACCAGGTAGTTCGCGGTAGTGAATCCATGGGAGTTGTCGAGCAATGTAGCGTTGCAATGTAACAGGCACGAGCCCGTCCTCATCTCCATGCCACAGGTGCACAGAGCCCTCATTATTAGGAAATGGGTTGTCCAAATCCATGGGAGAGAATTCCCATGTTCCAAATCCAATTATCAGGTCGCGATGCAGGGACTCGTATTCGCCTTGCTGTCTAACTAGTGCCTGAGGGGAGGAGAGACAAATTATGATGGCAACTAGCAGCAATAGCAAAGAATGAAGTTCAAAAATCAATTACAAAAAATTACGAGTGTCGATAGTGCAGCAAATCAACTTGTTATAGATATATATATCAATTAAAGAGACGTGCTAAGGGTCCTTGAATTTTCACCATCTGCATTATTGCAAACCACTGCTACCACCTAGGTTACTTGAACTCGGGTGTGTCGGATACGGGTATGTGTTCGACACGAGTATGTTCAATTTTTTCTAAGTTTTTTCATGTATTTGGAGGATCATATCCCTATACTCATGTCTGGATATGTGTCGGACACGGGTACTTCAAGAAAAATGAAGAGTTTGAGCAACATAGACTACCACCACAGACCGGCACTTCAAAGAACCACCATTAACCCACCACAAAATCCTTATAATGCCAACAGATTCCCATGACCGAACCACCACAATCCACAAGCACAACTAATCACATCTCAAGTATGAGTCAAAAGCCAACAAAATTTTGAACCTGATTTCACAACAAAAAGTGCAGCAGGCAACAATCAAACTGCTAAGACAAAAAACGTGAAAGCAGTGTTGTGGTAGAGAGAAACACATACCCTGTGTTTCCTAGTAGAGACTATTTCCGGCAAGAGTTTTTTGTCCTCGCTAGAAAGAATATCAGTACTGTGAGCGATAACGCTAGAACTAGGGAACCATTTTTGAGTGTTCCACCAGTAGGTAAGCCAGGGAGCATAGTGAGACACACGAAGTGTCCACTGATCTTGGGGAAACTGTTGCTGATATGCTTCTTTAGATAAGTTTGTAGGAAAACCAGACCACCAGTAGTTAACAGCTGGAGCTATCAATGTTGCCCCAGCTAACCTGTTGCAGTTGCAAATATCCCTCACATTAGAGAAAAGATGTGAAAAAAGGGCAGTATACCAACAGCAGAACAGACATCATAGGTAATTTCTTTCTCTCTTGCATAAATTGCATTGAAGTAGTTCAGCAAAAGGAATACCTGTGAGGGATGTACTTGAGGCAGCTCCAAATCACCTGCCCCCCCATAGAAAATCCAATTACATAAAACTTGGATCCTAGTCCCAATTGATCAGCAAGCTCTTCTATATCCAAAGCAATGCTCTTTACTGTTCGTTTTGGATTAGGGTCACTCTCTCCATAACCTGGTCGGTCAAAAGACACAATGTAGACCCCGAAAGCTTCAACAATTTCCTGGTAGAAACAAAAACGAAGTCCAATGACACTTACTTCAACATGTTTATAGCTGAAAGCTCAGACGAGCATCCAAAATAATAAAGAAAAATGAACAAACAAATAAGTACCGGTGACAGGGTATGGGCAACAACAGCATCATGCCTACAAGAATCAAAGCCATGGACATAGACAATTTTATACTTCGCTGCATCTCGTGGAACACCATGCTCTTTGTAGGCCAAATGCCTTCCATCCTTCAGCCTTATTCTTGATGCTGTGATAGGTGGACCATCTGGAGAGCCACATGTCTTGGGTAGTGGCGGCTGAATGGCCTGATAAGCCCATGCCAAAATCCCCACAAAAAAGACCAATAGTATCTTTGTGAAAATCCCTGCAGTTTTTGAGTTATAATTCAAACAGTCTATAAAATTGGAGAAATCAATTTGAAATAAATGGCAATGACAAGACATCATCTGTGAAACAAGACAATGCATGGAATTGAAAGCTAATTAACTGGTTATCCTATCAGATGTGTTTTATTCTAACTCGGGTATAAAAGAGCACCATTTTTTTTTTTTGAATATAGAACAATACTATCATTTCATCAAACAATATACAACTTGAAGGCAACAAAAAGCCCTTCTTTTACCTATAAAAGATGCAGAAGCCCTCTTTTCAAAATGAAAATTTCAACTCACACTCAATCCTTTCTATACAAAAATAAAAAATAAACTCATTTTTACATCAAGCCAAGCTTGAAGCTCAATGCTTGACCCAAGGACACAGTAAAGGCAATGAATAATTTCATACAATCTCAACAGAAACAAATAGAAATAAAATTCCAAAAATTCACTACTCTTAAATGAGTCAATAATTAAAGAATCTGCAAGAAATGAAAATCTAAGATCCAAAAATTTCAACTTTCTTATGCTTTCTAAGAATAAAATGAGAGTGATAACAAAAGCAAAGTGACCCAGATAAAAGAAAATTGTTGAATTCTACAATAATAATATAACCCAAATTAGATCAAATAAAAGGTAGATCTTAAGAAAAAAAAAACAAAAAGAAAACCCACCTGAAGGAAGCTTGAAGGAAGCGTTTTGCTTGGCTCTTCTAGTGTGAGCTCTTGCTGATGCAGCTGATATTTTCCTATTAACTCCTCCTCCTGCTGCCATTTTTGGGTCTCTTTAAACAAAACCCACCAACAAAAAACAATCACCCAAAAGTGTTAGAAAAGTCAGAAGAGAAACAACCAAAGAAACCAAAGAGATCTGAAGAAGAGTTTGTTACTTAAGACAGATGGGTTATGTAATAGAGTAGTTTTGTTGATTTTTTCTGTAGTAGTAGAATGATTATGACATGTAATTTTGTTTAGAAAAAATATTTTTCTAATTTTTACCAAGATCACTGAAAAGGACATTGCTTTCAGGGTAAATATGAAAAACATTAAGTAAGTTATTATTAAATGATTTAATGAATAAAAATTATTTGAAAAAGATAAATAAATAATTAAAAATTGTTATAAAGAATATTGTAAAGATAAAATTATTTTTGATAAAAAAAAAATTTTTTTTTTTATTTTATTTTTAATTTAGTTTTAATTAAAAAATAAATATTCTGAAAATAAAATTTTTTTAATTTTAAAAAATAAATCTAAAATTTTTTATTTACTTTTTTAATTAAAAAATTTAAAATAATAAAATTAATATTTCTAAAATTAATTTTTTTTTATTTTTTTTAAATTTAAAAAAAAATTCAATATTTCATTTTTTAAATTTATTTTCAATTAAAATTTTAAAAAATAATATTTCCTTAATGAAAGAGAAAAGAAAAGTAATTTTTTTTATTAAAGATAATTTTATCTTACAATATTTTTTATAATAATTTTTAATTATTCATTTTTTTTTCAAATAATTTATATAAATTAGATCATTTAATAATAACTTGCTTATGGAGGACATATTTTTTATATTTACCCTTTAAGAAAGTTGCCAAGTTGCATTCATGGACAAAGTTTAAAGGTGAAGGCTTTTTTGGTAAATTTTTACCTTTTTTAACCTTTGTTAAAACATGAAAATCCCGGGTTGTCTTGTCTGTAAATGCTTGTTTTTCCTAACCAAGCATAATTTGAAATTTTTTTAATCGCAATATAGTTTTTTTATTAAAAATATTGATGTTTTTGTTTTAATGATCTAAATTCGTTTATTTTTTTAATTTGTTAAAAAATCGTAGTCGTCGAAAATGTCTTTATCAATCTGGTACATCGGGAGAGAGTTCACATCAATAATAGTATTGTTATATATATTTTGCCCGAAAGTCCATTTTACTATTCAAAAAATATTAAAAATATATTTATCTATTTTATAATTAAATTTAAATAAAAAAATGTAATTTTTATTAATTTTTTAAAATTATATAATTTTTATTTAAAATTTATTATTTAATATTTTGAAGGAAAAAAAAAGTAAAAAGAAGATGTTTTTCATTTCATGAAGAACAATTTTATATGTTGGCAAATCGTCACTGGCAAATTGAAATATTTTTTTAACATAAAAGGGAAATCGTCATGGCCGGTGGTGATTTTCCTTGTATAATTTTAATTTTTTAAAAAAAATGATGAAGGGAAATCACCACTGGCCAATTTCCCTTCATCATTTAAAAAAAAAATTATACGTTGGGAAATCACCATGGTCAATGAAGAATTTTCAACAGTTTAAAAAATAAGGGGATTTCGGTCATTAAAACAAAAACATTGGTATTTCAAGAATTTTTTTAAAAAAAGAAGAAGCTATATTGTGGTAAAAAAAAAAAAAAACCCATAATTTGACAGCTCAAGAGTTTCAATTAAGTCATATTAGAAAAATATCTGCGCTTCGTTACGAGTATATTATCGTATTTAAATTAATATTTTATAATAAATTTGAAAGATAAAAAAATAAGAGAATTAACGATAATTTAAAAAAAAAATAACTTCCATCATTATACGATACTTGATATAAAATTAAAAGTTATTTGATATGATCAATCAGATTCGGTAATTTTGAACAAAATATAATTATACGATACAAATATAACATGAAAAAATAAATTAAAATACGACATGAATACGATTAAATATATAACATGAAAAAATAATTAAAAGTAACATGAACACGGCGACATATGACACAAAATTAAGAGTTATTTAAATAATGTCAATTAGACATGACAATTTTGAACATAATATGATTATACGTTTTACGAAATTTAAATTTATGATAATTATTTATTTAAAAATTACGTAATATAAATGCATTTTCAAATATTATTTATATGTATATATATTTTTAAAAATATTTAGACTTTTTTGTATACTGTATATTTTAATTTATAGGATGTAAAAAAATAAAAAATAAAATTATGATTTGTATTTTATTATTTCATAAGATCGATTTTCTTACATAGTTAGGAGCAAGTTCGTTTGTTTTTTAATTTTTTTTTCGAGCGAATCTGGTCGGATCCTAAATCTACATGTGACTCAACGTGCGGATCTACGCCTTTAAATACATCATTTAAAATTAAAATAAATAATAAAATAATTTTTTTAAATTTTTTCTCCGAGCCGGTCGGGTACGGATTCTAAACAAACCCGTGAGTCAATGTGCAGACCAACCCCTTTAAATACATCATTTAAAATTAAAATAATTAATAAAATAATTTTTTTTAACTTTTTTTCTGAACCTATCGGGTACGGATCCTAAATTGATCAGCGAGTCAACCTGTGGACTAACCCTTTTAAATATATTATTCAAAAATAAAATAAAAACTAATTAATGAGATAAATTTATTTTTTTCACTTTTTTCCATGCGAGTCGGGTACGAATCCTAAACTGACCCACAAGTCAATGTGCAGACCAACATCTTTAAAAATAAAATAAAATAAAAACTATAAATAATTTTTAATTTTTTTTTTAAGCGGATCGATTACGGATCCTAAATCAATCCGTAAGTGAACGTATGGGTCAACCCGATACACCATTTAAAATTAAAATAAAAATAATTAATAAAATAAATTTCTTATTTTAATTTTTTTCTCGAATGTTTCGGGTACAGATCCTAAATATTTTATATAAATTTAGATAAAATAAAAAGAAAATGAGGAAAGGCTCCATGCATTTGGGATAATTTTTATAGATAGTTATTATAGATTGTAAATATGCCAATAATCTTTATTTTTATCCAAACAATTGTAATCTTTCACTTTTATCCAAAATCATAATTTAATGACCTGTATAAGCTGACAAACAATGAAAGGCCTTGAAAATTAAATTTGAATTTGAATTAATATTTTATACTAAATTTGAAAGATAAAAAATTAAGAGTAGTAAAGATAATAATTTTAAAAAATAATTTTTATTCTTATACGACATCTGATATAAAATTGAGAGTTATTTGAATATGATCAATTACATCTGGCAATTTTAGATACAACATAATTATACGGTACGAATATAACTTGAAAAAAATAATTAAAACACGATATGACACAAAAAATAAAAAAAAAACGACACAAATACACGAATGTATCAAAATCTACATAAAATAAATTATTAACGTGTCAAATTTTATATAAATATATAATACCTTTAAGACGATTATAACAGAAAAAATAACATGAACATGATGACGCGTGACACAAATTTGTGAGTTATTTGAATAGTGTAAATTAGACTCGGTAATTTCGGACACAACATGATTATACGATTTGAACACAAAATGAAAAAAGTAATTAAAATACGACACGAAAAAATAACATGAAGATGACATAAATACACGAACATGTCAAAATCGACATAAAACGAATTATTAACGTGTAAATTTTTATATAAATTTATAATATTTAAACACATGATAAAATAATAAGAACACATAAAATTGAATCATTATAACAAATTATGTAAAATATGAGATGAATTGAGACATGATACGAACATACAAATTTTTTTTTTAATTGGATCACCATGACAAAACTATGCAAAATATTTGGATGAATTGAAACACGACACGAACATATGAAAAAAATAATTAAAATACGACACGAAAATAATATGAATGCAACACAAATACACAAACGTGTCAAAATTTACATAAAATGAATTATTAACATGTAAAAATTTATAATATTTTGAATACAAAAAAAAATACGAACACGACACGAATGCACAATTTTTTTTTCTTTTCTTTCTATTTTTTTTTTTACCAAAAAAATAAAATAATAATAATGACTTGCCGCATGGCAAGTCAATTTGAAGCAATTTCCTCGATTGTAAACAGTAAATGGGAGATCGCTTTTAAATATTTTATAGATTATTATTTTCTCTACAAGTCAATTTATAATGTAAGACAACATTATAACACTATAACAGTTGCTTTACCTAAACTTTTTGGTGATTTACTGCTTAGTATACAATTTTTTTATTTATAAAATTACATGTACGTATTAATAAAAATTATAATGGGGTTTATATTTGATGTATTGTTAGTATATTGGTTTATACACTGATAGTGCATCCTACGATATCACCTGTCGGATTAGTGATTATAGGTTATGAGTTAGGGTTAGGGTTTAAGGGTTAGGGGTTAATGGTTAGGATTAGTAATTAGTTTTTAAATGAGGTATCAGTATAAGATTTACTGTCAGTATATAGACCTATATATTGAAAGTGCATCAAATACAAATATTATAATTATAATTAAATTTATATTATTATTAAAAAATTTGATTGAATTGATATCACGATTTTTTTTTTAAATATTCATTAAAAAATAAACAAATTAAATCAACATGTAATTAACCAAAACACACATCGAATGGGATTTGAATTTGAAACTTTAACAAGACCTTGTTATCTATTTTAATTAAGGATTATTATTTTATACATCAACAGTGAAATTTTTTAACTTCATAAAAGAGATTAAAAAAATTACTACATATCTCATTTATTTATTTAAAAAATTAAAAATTAAAAAACTCCTTTATCATTGTACATGATAATAATCCTTTAATTAATAGTTATTAATATTGTTGTTTTAGTTGCTAAACTAACCGTATTTACGTCAACATTTTATACTTTATATATACATAGTAAGTTCATTAGATATTTGATATCAGTTGTCACTCAGTGTCATTATCATTTTCAAGGTTTTATTCTGCCGTTCATTTTAGGATCCATTTGGATTCGCTTTAGGAATCGATGCAATACGAATGGAGCACTTTTTGACTTTTTTACCATTGCATTAGCTGTTTGGATAACCTGAATCTTTATCTTTATCGGAGATTGGAGCGGAAAGCGTTCAGTTTAAATTTTTTCCATCGGAGTTTCTTCCTTCCCTTTTAATCTCAGTTCTTTTTTGCTCTTAAGATTATAAGGCAGGGAGGAAAGTGTCTTTGTCATTTGTCATTTTTTATTTTATTTGTATTTTTGTATTTAATTTTTTTAATAATTTTTTAATCATTTAATAAATCATTTATATAATTATTATTTTGAATTAATAATTTATATTTATATTTATTTTAATTTTAATAATTTATTAATTTTTCAAATACGTTATAAATTTTATTATATACAAATTTTAATCTAATCTCTTTAATGATATTTTTTTCTCATTACACTTCATTTTATTACTATCATTGTTTTTATATATAAACACATATCACATCATTAATTTTAATTTCATTATTACAAAATCAAAATTTATTATTATAATAATTTATCTCATCACCATCGAATTTTCAATTTCATTGAAAGTAATCTTACGCTAAATGATGATTCCTTGAAATCCATAGGATGAATTTTATTATTATTTTTTTTCGCGAATGATTTCTTTTGACTGGATTGGTTTGATAGTAGGGTAAATTTGAAAAACATGCATTCTATAGTAGCATAATTATTCAATGGTATAATAATTAATAATAATTTATAAAAAGAAAATGAAAAAAGAAAAATTTATTGTTAAAAAAATTGTAAAAACATTTTTACTCATAATAAATCATTTAGAGTTAAAAAAAAAAAAACTCAAGTGGTAACTTTGCAGTATTTTAGAAATTTTTAATTTTTTTAAATTATTTTTTTAATTAAAAAATAAAAAAGTAAAATTTTTTGAAAATAAAATTTATTAATTTAAAAATAATAAATTTAAAAAATTTTAATTTACTTTTTTTAATTAAAATTTTTAAAAAATAATAAAAAAAATATTTTTAAAATTAAAATTTTAAGTTTATTGACTTGAAAGGATAAGGGAATGAGAGACAATTGTCTTTACAACTTTATTCTTAATAATTTTTTTTCTTTTCTTATTTTAAATTATTTCATATTATTAGACTTTTCAAATCAAAGTTTTCCTATATGTATATATCTTGCTGTGGAACTGGTAGCAAACAAAAAGAAATCACTGCTACTAAAATAGTAATAGTAGTAAAGAGAAGAAAAAAAAAGAAATACCCCTAAATAAGGAAACCAAATATGATACAATATTATCTACTTATCCAAAAAAAAAAAATATGATACAATATTGCAATTTCCAAATAAACTAAACTTGTAAAAATGGTGAAAGAGTGTAAGTTTGTAGTAAATGGCAGTAAGAAACATCTTATACAACTCAGACAGCTAAACAGAAAAATGATTTAACTAGTTTGATTTGATGCCAATGGCATCCCTTGAATTGATATAAAATCCCATATGAATCTTTTATAACGTGGTAGAGCTGTAGAACTGAATCAGCATTTTTAGCCTTTTCTTGCTTCTTAATTTGGTGAACAAAATCCCTTTTCTTCTTTAACACAGATGTTAAACCTTATGGCAATGAAAACATTAATTCATGAAGTAAAAAAGTTTTCCAAGGGCGGTTTTTGTGCCACGATAACTCCAACGGTTTTGCTGTTGAAAAAGAACTCTACACCAGCAGACATCACAAATTATACTGACAAAAATAGGTGAATAATTAACAAGTTGTACATTCAGTTTGTGTACCAAAAACTTATCAGTTTCAATCACTTAAGCAAACCATGGCAGAGTTTCAAAGAGGGTCTCTGCAGCAAGTTATTTAGATTTTAGAGTACTGGTACAAGCCTACAATTAAAAAAAAAAAAAAAAAAAAAAAAAAAAACCACACAGTTTACTTGAAAACCCCATTCTTTTGTAGTGAAATGGAACTTTTTTTTTGGTTGAGTTTTGAAGGATAATTAGCGTCTTCTTGCAGCTGTTTCTCTTTGTGCATTGAAATATACAGCAGCAACAGGGAGGCCAAGATCGTTCTCAGCAGCAAAATCTCGGGTACTGAAGTTATCCCTTGAAGAAGGTGACCTAATTATCTGTCTACGTTTCTGCTTGAAAAGAACGAAAACAAACCTGTGGATTCCTATATTTGGCCTTGGGATCTCATAGCTCACCACCTCCCTTCCTGTTTGATGAAAAAACCCCGCAAACCGGAAAGATAAGATTAGTTATGTTACTCGGATTTGAATGTGAGTGTCGGACATTGATACGTGTTCGACATAAATATATTTAATTTATTTTAAGTTTTTAAATTATTTGAAAAATTCTTCGGGGATCATATTCTCATTCTCATTTTCACAGATATACGTCGAATACAAATGTTGAACAGAAATATTAAAAAAAAAATAAAAAGCCGAAGCTACATGAAACATTAATAATTTTTATCTTAATTTCTCCAAGAGGGGACTTAATTACAAGGAATAACCTACCAAATGTGTCATCTGTTGTGCCTGGGATGTCTGTCACCATCCTGTAAAATGGTCAGATCAAATCAAACTGTCAGCTATTATTTTCTCTTTGTATATGTTTGTAGCTTTTCAATTGGTCACTAAGATCTCTCCTATCAATGCATGCAGACTTGATTATTACAGAGTTGAATTATGAACTTTTTTCATTTGTCTCAACTCTTAAGTAATTACTACTGAATTATATATATGATAAATAATGACATGACATGACAATAAGTTAATGGTTGTTGTTATCTTAATTATTAATATATCGAACCTTTGCTTTTCTACATTAGTTTTCGGAGGATTAAGCTATGGACTATGGCGTTGATGGAAAGTGGAAACAGTAGATTTAGAACCACTTTGCTAACCCTCTCCCACTTCCGATTAAGGTATACTATATCTCAACGGTGAACTCTTTTTATGGGCATATATAGAGAAATTACTTCTATCTATTTCTACTATATATAATATAATGAAGTAATTGGTTGATTGAATGTATAGGGTGATCAACCCTAGAATATATATATATATATATATATATATATATATAGGGTTTTGGCAAGTTTTACTATTATTGAGAGCTGTAGGGTACTGTGTTTACCAGTGAAGGTGCTCTCTCAAATAAGGATCACTAGGTCCAGGAACATCTGGGTCCGTCATGACCTGCAACAAAAATAGAAACCAGCTCACCAGGGATCAATTTAAACAGAAGAGCTTTGAACATGCAGTAGAAGACCAAGGTCATGTGAAAACAACTTGGGAAAAAAAAAAAAACAGCAGGAAGAGATCAGACAAGAGCTGATTGATGAAGAAGAAGGTTATTAATTACCAGAGTGAAGAAAGTTCGCATGTCACCTCCTTGTATCTCTACCCTAGGTTTGGTGGCAACAGTTGAAGGATAGAACTCGTGTCCATTAAAGACTTGCTTGTTGTTGTTGAAAGTGACTGATATTTTAATGCTTGGAATGAAAGAATCCAGAACATCTCCTATAACTCTCCCAACAATGAGAGGTTCTCCGGTTCTTGATGACATTGTAGGTACGACGTTCCTGTTTGACAGTCCGAGGAGAGGGGACTAAAAGAAAGAGAGAAAAAGATGAGCTGATCGAACGATGGATTTTAATTGTATATATAATAAGACAAGTACTCGATCGGAGTTTCTTATTGGAGGATGCAAGTAAGAAGAAACTCTTTTTATAGCTTAGCTATAGGCTTTAGATCTCAGATGAAGAGTATAAAGTTTATAATATGGGAAATAAAGGAAGAAATGAGTGGACTATATATCTATTCCTCCATCTCTCTGTGTGTCTTATAACTCCTTTTTTTTTTCCTATTCATTCATATTATTATTTAGTTATATGATTATTTCTCAGTTGGGGGACCCTAGAATTGGTTCTTGATTGGCTGTTTTTTTAGGCTAATTAACATTTCATTCAACAGACGGGATGTTTTTTTTTCTTCCCCACAACTAAGGTCAGAAATGAATTATAAACAATCCTGGAAAGTGGTCCTTACAATGTATGCAAGTTGTCATCTCAGTCTCTTTCAAAACATAAAGTAAAAATATTTGGAAAATGGAAACCCTGTGCTTGAATATTGGAAATTAAAAACTCATCTTTTTCATTTAAGGCAAATGAAAAGATCCTAAGAAATTGTTAAATGCTTCTTTGATTTCATAGAACCTTCCCAAAATTACAGGTTCACACTTTAAAAGAAAATGTTTACCATTTTCAGAGAGATTCTTTTAGAAGAGAAAGGCATAAAGGGACTCCACCATAAATGAGCAGTGCAGCATGATCAACCAGTGAGTGCTACCTAGTGCACCCATGTCATTTCAAAGTTATAAAGAAATTCAGACAAGTTCCAGATTTGGCTAGCTGAAAAAGATGGTGAATTTTCCATAACTAGAAAAATTAGCCAAAGTTCCGTTTTTTTTGTTTTTTTTTTTTGGTATCCCACTCTGGACTCATTTGAGTCATTCAGCTGCAATGCCACTGATCACACGCCAAGTTTCATCTTTAGTTTTAATATTTAAGTATTTAACCTTTTTTTTTTCCTAGGATGATCATTAATCGGTTTGAATCAATTTAATTGATTGAATCGATTAAATTTGGTTAATTCAGTTTGATTTATTCGATTTTGAAATTAATCGATTTTAAAAATCGGTTTATTCGGTTAGTTCAGTCGGTTATCGATTTTTAAATTGATACTGAATAGACCGAACTAACCAACCTTTTAATTTTAATTATATTTTATATTTAATAAAAATAAAATATAATAATTTTAAATTATATATTATGTAATATATCATTTATATTATATAATATGTAATATACAATAAATAATTTATTTGTTAAATAGTTAAAATCAATTAAATCGGCCGAACTGACCGACTTAAGTCGGTTTCGGTTTTTTCAATTTCAGGATTCTTTGTCGGTCGATTCGATCGGTTTTATAAGTTTAATCAGTTTAATCGGTTTTTGAAATTTTGGAAAAACCGAACAAATGCTTACTCCTACTTTTTTTTTCCATAACAAAACGTGTCGCAATCTGAAAAGAGAAAAAAAAAATTATAGATGTTGAAATTTGAACCCAGATTTATTGGATATCAACCAATAGAGTTAAACCATGAATTCGTAGTATAGCACTTTAACATCTATGCTAAAGTTCCCATTTTGGTTGGTTATTTTACTTTTTGTTTATTTTTTTATTATTTTTTTAATAAAAATAAAAACACACCGATCAAACGAAACTTAATTAATTCATGAATTCGAAGAATTTATAATTAATTTATCAATGATTACAGTGATCTAATTAATCTTGTGGGAAACTATATAATGCATGCAGTTAATGATTTTGTGAATGTCATATATAATTATACATATTCTAGAAACAATAATTAATATAGTATGGTTCAAAGATTACCAAACAAAAAGAATATTGGTATTTGATCTTAGAGCTACATGGTACAAATTCTCTTGCATTTTATTACTTTTGGGAGCTAATATTGTGTCTTGTCAGAAACCATAGTCACTTCTACAAAATTCTTTACAACTCAGCTATATAAAATTTAACTCCATATTCTAGTTAATTAACTGATCAATTACTAATTATCTTTCAATGAACATTGTCTTAAAGTGATTACATATATAGTTTGTTAAAGATAGAAAACATCTTCCTCTTGAAAATAATAATAATAATAATAATAATAATAATAATAAGAAGAAGAAGAAGATGTTATAATTTGAACTCGACTGTTTGAAATTGAATATAGAGATACATGCCCTTACTAATTCAGTTAACTGCTCGACTGAAGATTATATATATATATATATATATATATATATTATTATTATTATTATTCATTTCTCACTACTGCTAATATATCTATATATATAGCAGAGAACCATGTTATGTGATGTAGAAAGTTAGAGCGGATGTGAAAAAAGTTGGACCGCAAGTTGAACGGGTGGGGATTTTAATTTTGATTCAATTGGTTCAATCGAATGGTTCAATTGAAAAAAAATTATAATATTAAACAAATGATTTTGATATATATATATATATATATATATATATTAAATATTTAATAAAAATATATATTTAATTTAATGGAATAATTTTAATATAGAATAAAAAAAATTAGAGATTAAAGATTCAAATCCCATCATTTACATTTTTTTTCAATAATAAAATAAACTTAAAATCCATTTTTTTATCGTTTTACTAAATATTCAATTCTATATTATTTATCAAATTGGATAAACTTTCGATTCTTAATTCAACCGATCCAATGTCTAATCCAAAATTTTCATAACTGCAAAAGCACGTAGCTATGTATATACTCTAGATATATATGTTTATAACACTTCGGAGACTAGATGTACCGCTAGAAGGGAAGATAAAAAGATTAAAAAGGAAAATAAATGAAAAAAGAAAAATAGATTACGTTTGATCGTTAGACTAAGTCCAAAACCTACAAGTAGTAATTAAAAGTTGATAACATAATATCGTGTACTATCAGTTTCTAGGCTCCGATAAAATTTAATTAAAGATATTCTCTGATCCCATTATAAAAGGGAAAAAAAAATTCATCTACTTCTAGATTTGATATAATTAAGTTTAATGATTACATGACACCGAGGTGGTCACTTACTTGATAATCATATTATTATTTTTGAATGAAATCTATTTAGATGATTAGATTTGATATAATTAACAAAGTTCGATAATCTTATTGATATAAATTAAAATTCAGTAACTCAAATAAAATTTTGATCAAAGTTCAGTGATCAAAGGCGAAATTTACTCCTGACTTTTTATTAGCATCCATGCAACATATAAATATAGTAATTAAATACTCAACCAGCCAGTAGCCTGCAAAAGCATGTACTAGGAAGAGGAGACTATGCTCTTCATTATTTTTGGGTACATATTTAATCACTATTTATATATATATATACATAAGTACCTTTGAATGATGTTGATGAGATTATTGTAAATTAATGGACAAAAAAAATAATAGAAATAACCCAACCAAATATCATTCACACAAGAGAGAAAGAGAGAAGGATTTTTATTTTTTTTTGTTCATTCATTGTTTGTCGTTGTACAATTTAGACTGTACATTTTCTATTAGTATAGTAAGTCTTTAGGTTTAAAGGTTACTGCATCCAATTTCAATCACTTGGTAATAGATGAGGTAATACCGTTTTAAAAAGCCCTTATCACGTATAGTCAGGATTATCAAGTGAATCACGTGCAGAAAGAGATTATCATGTGACAAATTGGACGGTGTTATAAGACAAGAACAAAAGAACAAAATTATTATATTAAGTATTCAACTTAAAATTATTTAGTAATCTATGGAGGGTTCAACTTGAATATAATACTACAAACAATTTAAGATTTAATAAATGTAGAATAACAATACTTTAACATTTTGGTTTAAGCAAATTGAATCATCGATTACCACCTTTTTTTTTCTTTCAAAAATCCAATTAATTAATTTTGGATTGACAATGAGGTGAACGATGAATTTTTTTTTTTTTGGAGCAGAGCTTAGGGCTGAATATGAACATTGTTGTAAACCCTAGAAAAACATAGTATTACGGTCCACACCAACCTGCAAGGTATTGTCCGTTTCGGCCCATTGGACCTCACGGTTTTGTCCACAAAAGGCACCTCTCAGGTTGAAGATGGTGTGAACACTTATATACCTAGTTAAACTCTAGTATACAGTTGATGTGAGATTCATAGCTCCACTCTAGGATCATGACAGATAGGGAGTAGTAAGAGCCAAACTTAGCCCAAATGTATTTGAGAACATCTGATCAATAGAAAAATTGGCATTTGGCAAACACCAAGCTCAATGGAACTTTGAAACAAGCACATAAACATCACCAGGAGAAAAAAAAAATCTAAATAATAACTCAATCCGATATATAAAGGATTACGATAGGATATATTAAAAATTATAATACAATATTCCTACTTGATTCTTTCTTAAATTGGTGGTTAACAATATTTGGATATCATGTTAATTCTTTAAACATGGGATAACACGAATATTTGGATATATATCATAACTTAATTCTTCAATTACATGTTAATCTTTAACTCGAATAGCAGAGGAAATCTAGTACCTACCTTTGTGCTGATTTTTTTTTTGGGTTAAAATTAGGCTCTCAATTCCTTGTGTTGTACCCCAAAAGCCTCCATAAATTGGATCCCAAAAAATCAATTTCCCTGGCAACGACGACTCTGCAAGCATGACAATATTGGTCGGTCAGTTCTTCCCTGCAAGCTGTAGAAACCGTAGGAACTGCATTGGAAAGATCAGAAATAGGTAACAAACAATTGGCAAGCAAAGCACTGCTGGTTGCAGTGAAAAATGCTTCCCAGTAATGGGGTGGAGAGATACTGTTAACAGCCTCAAGATTGATCTCGAAAAGCTCTTCTTCTTCTTCTTCTTCTTCTTCCATCTGTGTCTGGGTCTTGCCGCTGCTTCCTGATTCATGTTCTGAAATTTCTTCTTTGATGGCAGAAGCCATTGCTTTCAGGTTGTTTTGTGGGAAGTTTCCATCAGCGTTTGAATAAATATATATGGTGGTGGAATGGAGGGGAAGGTGGTAAGTAGAAGTAACGCCCAACGCTCTTCAACAAATTTAGGTCAAAAACCAACAACAAATCCTACAATAATCTAAAAATCAATTGGGATTTGGAGGTTGCTTAACAGTTCCAAATACAATCCCTTAACGTATTCATAGCATCACTAATCCTCTTGAGTCTTGGTCCTATTATTATAATCCAAATTAACGGAAATTAAATAATAATAATAATAATAATAATAATAATAATACTCAATAATCAGCAGTTATAATAAAAGGGGAAAAAAAGAAGCAAGCCAGTAGTATATAAAAAAACCATGGAAGGTTCAAGTAAACACCAAGTACAACCAACCATTTAATTGGTATTTTAAATTAATATATATATTTTTATTTTGATAAAATGTAATAAGCTGTGAAATACTTGCGGAAGAAAGAAAAAAAAAAAATTGTCTTGAGGTCAAGTGAACTTCATGTCATTTGCGTGTTAATAATTTTAATACTTAAAAACTAGTATTAATCTTACAATTAGACTTGTCCACAAAAGGCTCGATCCAAATTTAATGGAGCTTAAAATAGGATCTTTGTAATCTGATTCGATCCAAATTATTATTTAATCAATAATTTTTTTTATTTAAATTTAATTATAAAAATTATTTTTTAATAATTTAATATATTTCAAATAGTAAAAATGAGATTTCAAATCCGACGAGCCAAGCTCGAATTGAGCCTGAACAAATAAATTTTTTTACAATTCGGATTTGATCTAGCTTGATCTGACCTATGAACAATAAAACATTTTTGTAGAGGTAAAAGTAATTATGTAAAAAATATTTTTATGTCTTTTTTTACAGATTAATTTTTAATAATTCCAAGTTTCCAACCTCTCTCTCTTGCCCTAAGAAAATGAGAAAGCAAAGAGATTTTGTCCCCAATCCTAGGATAAACATTCCTATGCTGATAAAGAAAGTTTTGGAAAAGTCCAATGGGTATGATCTCATTGTAGTACAAAACTATAGATATGTAACCAAAAAAAGAACAACATTAGACACTTTTAGGTAATTTGCTTTGATGAGAGAAACAGTTTCTTAACAGGAACCAAAACTGTAAAACTATAGTTATATAGTTACAGTTAGTAGATTCAGACAGAAACTCCAAATAAAGACCAAATCCTAGTTCCAATCCACGTAAACTTTTCACTGCAAAGTCATCGAGAAGTACACCTAACTACCCCAAAGTAATACAAGCTATTGCACGTTTTTTTGAAAAAAACAAACAAGCAATTAGGAAGAAATGCATCATTTTAAAAGGTCTTAACTTAAGACTCACATTGTCTCAACAACCATTCCAAAACAGCATTTATATGCATAATTCAATGGTGGTTGTATCTACAATTAGAGGAAAATCTGTATTTAAAGAAATAGAAGAACCAATAGTATAATTGATTGTTCCTCATCTTATTGTAGCAACATCCCCTGTTTCTTGAAGATAATAAACTTGCTAAATGGTAAAACACGAACAATCACAGAGCAAGATGTATAGACTAAGGCTTTTTTTTTCTTATAAGACTTTGTTTGGTAGAACGGAAAGTAAAAGAGAAAATTACTTTTTTTCCACCCTTTCTTTCGTTTGATAGGAAAGAAATAAGAAGGGGAAAATAAAATGGGTGAATTTGTACCCTTCCTTTTCCTCCAAATTCAATCATTCCAAATACACTCTCGCCCCAACTCAATCTATTTAAATTAAAAAATTTATTTACAACTTTACCACTAATATCTTTCTTTCCCTCTATTTTCCAAATTCAATTATCACGAACATGAACCTTTGTCTTCATCTACATGATGTAACTGGTTTAATCTAAGATGTAATAAAAGATTTTCTTTTACAATCTACTTCTTTTTCTTTACCTTCCCCAATAAAAAGTTAATTACAAAGAAGAAATGGGTCGGGTGGGAAGTAGGTGTTGGAAAATATTTGCTATATACTACTTATAAACAGAATATAAATATAAGAATAGATATACAAAATCGAATATAAAGACACTTACAGGAATTGATTTGAAAAAATCAATATCGAGTCAAGGTTGAACCTCTAACCTTAAGACGTTTTTTGCCTGTCTAAGGTGCTTACAGTATCGATGCAAATCGTCTCCCAGGTTTCCTCGATATACGTTGCAAATGAGAGCACACTCGGATGCAACACGGCGAACAGAAGAATGCTGAAGTCTCTCTCTCAGAAGACATGAATATTTCGGTGAAATAGTTTTTTTTTTAAATAAATAATATAGACACGGGAAGTCTGTATTTATAGGAGCCAAAGAACCTGTTCGGAAAAAACACATCAATTGGATGGAACCTGTTTGATCAGAACAGACACATCCTTTGGGATAAAATTGGTCCGAACAGACATGTAATGATCAGACTTCTTCCTCTTCAAGTGGGTACCTTTGAGATTAATATTTCATTCAAACATGATATCAATTGTGTACCTTAATTATACACCGTGTATCTAGTTACGATAACCTACGTATTGGAATACGTATTTCGTATATATACACCCAAAATAATACATTGATATCCAACAATCCCCCACATGAATGGAAATTATCTGATTAAAACGACGAACTGTCTTGAAGTTTGAGAGAGACTTACTTTAAAGAGTAATTGCATCAAGATAGGTAGCTTTTGGCTTTGAACCTTCCATAGTGAATAATTATCGGATTTACTCGGCTAACTAGTGAACATGATGTCTTGAACTATTCAACCTTTAGTGTAAACCAAGACAATAATTATCACACAATTCCCCTTCGAACATTTTCGGTTCTCACGGTTGTGTCCATTTTGGCCTCGGACACTTCCTGGTTTCTTATGAGTACTCTAGAGAATTTAGCCTGATCAATTCTCATAGAAGTGGCCATGTTTCTTACTCATAATAGGTGATTGCTCATTAAGAGTATCCTGCATACTCCACTTGATTATTTATCAAGCTATAAGAATCATTAAAAGCATAGCTTATCCTACCTTATTTGCAGGCAGCACTAAATCATCATAGGAATGGATAAGAGTGTTTAACTCTTTTAGTGCTTACACTCAGTTACATAATTTAGTTGTCCCTTTTGAACCTAGATCTTGGGATCTCCAGTCAGCTAGGTTGGGTTTCCACTATATAACTTTAATTTATAGGCTTAAGACCTATTTCCCTCGATGATATACTTGCTCTCTTATTAAAACTTTTCGTAAGCGGATCCGCAATATTATCCTTTGATTTTATATTATCAAAAGAGATAATTCCATTTTAGAGCAACTGTCTAACGGTATTATGTCTTCGACAAATGTGTCGAAATTTACCGTTATACAAGCAACTCTGTACCCTACCAATTGCAGATTGGCAATCGCAATGTATACAAATTGCAGGCACAAGTTTCGACCAAATTGGAATATCTTCTAAACTTTCGAAGCCATTCCGCTTCTTCTCCAGCTTTATCTAAAGCTATAACTTCAGATACCATGGTAAATCTGGCTATTCACGTTTGTTTAGAAGATTTCCAAAATACTGTAGCTTCTCCAATAATAAAGATAAATCCGTTAGTGGATTTGAAATCTTTAGTATTAAATATCCATTTTGCATATGGATATCTTGTGTAGTGCAGTCCATAACTTTAGGTGTATCTTAAATATCTAAGTACCCCCACAATGGCCATCCAGTATCCTTTCCAGGAATACTTGTAAATTTACTCAGTTTGTTAACTGAGTATGTTATGTCTTTACATTCATTTACAACCTAATGGTTTACTTTCAGGGTCTGTGCCACTCTTGACACCATCAGGGATCACTGATCTCATGGACAAGGTTTCATCCTACGCTTCACAACGGGGTAGCCATGGTAGCACCAAGGCATGCCGATACCATACCATGACACTCTTCCCCACTTACTATGTCGATACCCTCATTGACGACAAGATCATACCCGAGTATCCTTGTTGCACAAAGTTGTCATTTTCTCACATGTCCTTCTCTTGCCCTCAAGGACTAGGTAATGATCCCATCAAATGATGTAACGAACACAATTCTAGGTCCTATCATGACCTTTTAAGTCGGAGAAACTTATACCTTTGCAAGACACCCCTACACTTTCGTGTATTTTTAGGATGGTCTTTGACCCTTCCATAATTCATATAGTGTCTTGTCTGATTTCTTGTGGGATATTTTATTTAAAATATAATTAGCTATTAAAATAACCTCCCCCCACAAGTTCTGAGGTAACCCTGAACTTATCAACAAAGCGTTCATCATTTCATTCAACGTTCGGTTCTTGCATTTTACAATACCATTTTGTTGAGGTGAATAAGGAGCAGTGGTTTAATGGATGAAACCATTTTCTGAACAGAATTCATTAAATAATGAACCATATTCACCACCTTTATCACTCCTTATTATCTTACTTAGTTGATTTTCAACCTCATTTTTAAAGAGTTTAAAAACTTCCAAGGTCTTGTCCTTGCTTCTTAGCAAATAGACATAACAATATCTTTTTATCACCTCTAGTTTGCACAAACTTTAAGTCACATAAATCAGTGTGAATTAAATATAGAGGTTTACTTATTCTTTCTATCGAATAGAAAGGAGCCTTAGCCAATTTGGATTCCACACAAATTTTCTATTTGTGCTTTTTATCAAAAACAATTTGCTGAAGCAAATCCAAATCCAAATTGCTGATTCTCTGCAAGGTCTTGTAAAACACATGACCTTATCTACCAGTCATATGTTAGAGGATACCACCAAATAAACATAAGAAATAATTTAATTATTATTCTTTGTTCTTTGGCACAACAGCCATACATTGAGCTTAAAAAGCCCATGACAGAAGTATCCTCTACCCACAAACATCTCACTTTTAGTGAGTACAATTTTATCAGACTCGAAATAAGCCTAAACCCGTTCTTGCTCAACAGAGAGTCGGAAACCAAATTCTTTAGAATTTCAAGAGCATGAACAACATTGTTCAAAGTTAGTTCTTTCCTAGAGGTCATCTTGAGTACCACCTTCCCATGGCCTCGTACCTTGCAAACCGAAGAGTTTCTCATAAATAGTTGCTCATTAATAGCAGCTTTTTTATACTTGGAGAAACTCTTTCTATCAGAACAAACGTGACAAGTGACACCAGTATCAACCCACCATGTCTTAAGGTTTCCTACCATGTTCATTTGTTACACAATAATAGCAAGCTCAATCTTATTATCATCAACTAAGTTGGCTTGAGCTCTTTTCTTGTTCTGACAGCAATCCTTCGCTCGATGACCAGGCTTGTTACATATGAAACAAGTTCCCGTGAACTTTTTGATTACCATTCCCTTATTAGCGTGGGAAGACCTAGAACCAACAAATTTCCTTTTGTTGGTCTTGTGCAAATGTTCAACAACATTTGCCTTGGCTTCCATGGTCTAAACTTTAACCCTCTTTTCTGAACCACGGTTATCCTCCTCGATTCTTAACCGGATAATCAAATTCTCTAAAGCCATCTTCTTTCTCTTGTGCTTTAGATAGTTCTTGAAATCCTTCCACGAAGACGGCAATTTCTCTATCAAAGCAACCGTCTCAATGACTCACTAAGAATCATTCCTTCAGCATCAATTTCATGGAGGATCAACTAATATTCTTAGACTTCACTACTCACGGTTTTTGAGTCCACCATTTTGAAATCCAGAAACCGGCCAACCACAAATTTCTTTATGCCAACATTCTCGGTTCTGTATTTTCTCTCTAAGGACTCCCACAGCTCTCTCGCTGTCTTGATCGGGCTATACACGTATAACGTGTTGTCCAATCCGTTGAGGATATAGTTCTTGCATAGGAAGTCAGAATGCTTCCATGCTTGCACCAAGGCTACAGCCGTATGATCGGTCTCTCCCTCGTTCAGAGTCGGGGCCTCCTCCCGTAAGAACCTAGTGAGATTGAGGGTGGTTAAATAGAACAGCATCTTTTGCTGCCATCTTTTGAAGTCCAGACCACTGAACTTTTCGGGTCTCTCACCATGTGTAACATGTAGAGGTTGTGGTGCTACAGGTGCATTAGCATTGCCGGTAAATGGTTCGGCCATCTGTTATTTCAAAAATAACAGGATCAACTTTCATACAGTTTATAGAACAGTGTATAAAACCAATACATAAACAGTATGTATCTAAGCAATATAATCACAAACTATATATCTATATGTGTTATAACATGTATAACCACGTAAATATATATATATATATATATATATATATATTACACGAACAACAATATATATATATATGTAATATATCACAATATATTACAAACAATATATATGTCACAAATAACATATATAACACAATATATATGCTCCCAAAACAATCACGTAAATATATAAATATATATTACGTAAACAGTAGCAATATGTAACAATATAAATAGTTATAATATATATATATTATACATGAACAGCATGTATATAAATATAGTAACCGAACCACACTATATATATCAATATATATATATATATATATATATGTATTACAACAAATAATCAATATATCATATAGTACCGAAATTCACTAGACAATATATAAATATATATATATATATATAAAAGCAAACAATAGCAATATAAACGCAAAACTAACAGTATATATATATATATATATATATATATATATAACAATGAGCCATACGGTTATTAGCCAAGAGACATGATTTTTAAAGGAATCATTTGTTAAGAGAAATGTCTGGTAACAATCGAACTTTACCAACAGTTTCATTAACAAGTCAACAATTTTTGACAATTCAGTAATCAAAAACAACAAAAGGGAAAACCCTTTTAGCCTCAGTCACGACTTTTACAGAAAATACAAAGTTTCATGCATGAACATTAATATACCAAACAGTATAAATATATAATTAATAACATTCAACAATATAGGCTTATGAAATAATATACACAATATTTATAATATATATATTTCGTTATTGTTTGTCATATGGTGTTCACAGTGTGATATTGATTTTTTCAAATAATTCCTGTAAGTGTCTTTATATTCGATTTTGTATATCTATTCTTATATTTATATTCTGTTTATAAGTAGTATATAGCAAATATTTTCCAACATTCTTAAGATGTTTTTTGCCTGTCTAAGGTGCTTACAGTATCGATGCAAATCGTTTCCCAAATTTCCTCGATATACGTTGCAAATGAGAGCACACTCGGATGCAACACGACGAACAGAAGAATGCTGAAGTGTCTCTCTCAGAAGATAGGAATATTTCGGTGAATTAGTTTTTTTTTTAAAGTAAATAATATAGACACGGGAAGTCTGTATTTATAGGAGCCAAAGAACCTGTTCGGAAAAAACACATCAATTGGATGGAACCTGTTTGATCAGAACAGACACATCCTTTGGGATAAAATTGGTCCGAACAGACATGTAATGATCAGCCTTCTTCCTCTTCAAGTGGGTACCTTTGAGATTAATATTTCATTCAAACATGATATCAATTGTGTACCTTAATTATACACCGTGTATCTAGTTACGAAAACTTACGTATTGAAATACGTATTTCGTATATATACACCCAAAATAATATATTGATATCCAACAGTAGGAAATGTAGGTACTAGGCGGTGAAAATTAAGGAAAGAAGGGAGTAGATCAATGTTGGGAATGGAGGTTTTGGTTGCGTTACGGGGAGGAGGTTATATATATATATATATATATATATATATATATATATATATATATATATATATATATATATATGAGACCAATGAGGAGAAAGGAAGGAAATCGCCATACAAAGGGTGGAGATGTTGATGCAGAAGAAGCACCAACTTGGGCTTTGAGAGAAAGCCCTAGAAGCACAACGCTTCAATGCAGAGAAGTTAACTAGGCACCATCATCAACTCATCTAAGTTAAACCAGTGTTGTCAAAGCGTGCAATTAGACGTGCCAACGCCTTGCGCCTTAGCACTAGATAACAAAAGTGCTTCAAACCCTTTCGTACGAGACGTATTTGATCAGGTACACGCCTGGTGTGCTTATGTGCACTTTTTTGTAAGGCGATAGGCATATAAAAGTCCGCCTAATTGAAATTTTCTTTAAATTTTTTTTTTTTTTTTTTACTTTTTTCATTAGATGTACTTTTATTAGTAAGAAAGGGTATAGCATCAAACTATCTATTTCTCAATATTTGAGTATTTAACAACATACATAGAACCATAAAAAAATCATGCACATTGGGCAACAACAAAAATTGCATGTTTTGTAGATAAATTGAACCACTCTTTAGAGTTTATTATCATAATTATATATCTTAAGCTTATTATATATATATACACAGAGACACATACAAAAGCACACACATATATATATATATATATATATATATATTGCGCTTTCCTTCACTCAGGCGAACACTTTTTCGTGCCTTGAGAGGATTCTAGCCAGTTATCGGTACCGTACCGGTCAATATGTACCGTTTTTAAGGTAAACCGAAACGGTACGAGTCTCGTACTGTTTCAGTTTTTGTCCCGGCCCGTACTGGTCTGTACCCGTCCGTACTGGTCCGTACCGATTGGTATAAGATTTTATTTTATTTAAAAAAATTTTAATTTAAAAATTCACTTATTTGAATTTTTAAATCAATTTCAATATTTTTTGTGTCATGATTATTTTTATTTTTTTCATAATTATATTTAAAAATATATATGTTCATTAAATTAGGCTATTGAACATAATTAATAATAATTTACTATATTTTTTTAAAATTTATTTCACCTATTTGATATTTAAAAAATTTTGATATAAAATATTTATATTTGTATAAAAACATATAAATACATATAATGGATATATATTTACATGTGTATATCATATATATTTTATTAAAAAATTGAAAATAGGCTATGCATATAGATATATGAAAAAATATTTGAAAAATACCAGTAAGCCCGAAACGGTACGTCGAAACACACCGGTACTGGTACGTACCAGTATCATAACAAAAACGGTACGGTACTGACTACCTTGATTCTAGCATCTAGAGTGCAGTGCGCAGTGCGCCTTGCGCCCTTGACAACATTGAGTTAAACCTCACTGATACAAGACTGCAGTGCTCCGTGAAGTTTTAACTATGACTGCTAAAGACCCAGGACCCTTTGATGCTGAAAAGTTTGGAATATAAACCTATATCACCTATGATTTTTAAAATACTAGTGAACTTAACACCAGAGCATAAAAAAGGGGGAAGAAGGGGATTTTCCTTCTGCAAGATTGAAATAGAAATCACATATTCACACATCTCACCTCCAGTGAGACTGCAGTTAAAAAGGGAAAATTGCAGCTTGCAGGTGTAACCCACTAGGTGCAAAGCATATAGCGAACAAGAGTATTAAAGGGAACCATTAGAAGTTATGCTATTCAGATTTCAGCCCAACAACTATGATAGAAATCTGCAACCTTACATCCTCTAAAAAATTCAAATAGAGCATCATCATGTCCATTGGTTTTCTGATTCAAAATGTTTACAGGCTTTACTTACAGCCTCTAACAAAGTTAATCGATACTTTCATAAATCCTAGATTCAAAACCTGTAAAAGTATTGTGACAACATCTTATGATAGAGACGAGCAAGACATATATTCAAGCACTAATGTACAGACTGCAGATCTCAACTTGCACCTATATCTCGAATTCGCAGGGTCTTCAAGTTGAGCTAACCTTGACACCAACTAAATAAGCTAAAATCAATATTCAGCCTTTTATAGAACAGAAAGTTTTACTACAAACACAAAGCTCAGAGCTCTTCACCAATCATCCAAGCCTCTCCAAAACTAAACTCATCTAGTCTCTAAAACTAGAAAAAGAGATAAAGAAAAATATCATTCTCAAGACAATCAAGGACGCGCAGCAAAAAATAAACCCTCTTTCCAAAGGTCCAAAAAGAAAGTTTTCTCCTGGCTTCCTTAATGCTTTGCCTAGATTTATATATAGTTTTCTTTAAGAGTATGGGTAACCCCTCCATCAAGATAGTACCCAAAAAATCAAAACCATAAAAGAAACAATAACGAGAATTGGAATAGCTTGATCATGAATCAAAATGTAATACTCATGAACAGATAACAATGAAGAAGGTAAAAGCCTATTTCAATTCATGCAAACAAGTTCATCTTCTTCATATTCAGAATTTAAAGAGTTTAATACATCATAATAAGCCACTATAAGCACACAAAAAAGGTGCAATTCTGTTAAATTTTAGTTCAATTTAACCCAAAAAAAAAAAAAAGAAACCCTTGTACATTCATATCACCCACACCTAACTCTAAAGAGAAAAAATAAATGAAAAATGAGCTTCAATTAAAATATAACAAGAAGCGAAAACAAAGTATAGATCAAGAAACAAGCGTACGCGATAAGACCACGGTGTTCTTCGCCGCCATCAGCAAGAGCCACCATTAAATTGGTGCAAGCCCTAGTGGCCCACACAACAAAAACCCCCGCCATTGCGTACCTGAGCACGCTACTCCCCTGCGGAATAAAAAGGGATATCGCCGATAAGATCACCACCGGTAGCATACAATAACCAACCACGCTCGTACACGTGTGCAGATCTAGGTTGCCGTTGCGTCCGGCTAACATGTTGAAAACGATGTAGAGGAAAATCGAGGAAACGACGATCCAGCCGAGGATTACGCCGAATTGGATCTTGCCGGCGAGGAGTTGGAATAAGCTGAGGGACAAGTAGAGGAAGATTGGACCGGATAAGTCCGAGTCTTTATGGGCCGTCGGGTTGACCCGGAAAGGGTTGAGGATGGATTTGGTTTTGTGCCATATTTGGTCCGGGTGGATGCCGAGTTCGTCTAGTAGGGGTTCTTCGTCGTCGAATGATGCGGATCCAGTTGCTGCTGAGGTAGAAATTGTGCCAGCGAAGGGTCCGGATGATGACGCGGCGGAACCGATATCGAAGGACAAGAAGGGTATGGCAGAGGAGGAGGATGGAGGGCGTGAAGGTTGGAATGGAGCCATGGGAGCTCGGCGTTGGTTGATGTTTCCTACGGCGGGGTTGACTCCACCGCCGGAGGGGAAGACCACCGGTGGCACAGTGAATTCTTTGGTCATTTTTTGTAAAAGCTAGTGCGATTCTGTTGTGGGTATTAAGCGAGAGAGTAACGAGGAATTTTCTTTTTCTTCTTCCTCCTTTCAATCTTGATTGTTTCTCAATTGGATTGAAGGGTATTTTTGACAATTCGTAATTTTTTATGGATTAAGTCAAATCCTTCTTCAAAGGTATGTAATTTTTTTTACATATGAAGTTTTATGGATTTAAGTTATTTAATTAAAAATAGTTTTTTATTCAAAAAAAATAAAGATACTTTATTATTGTAAATTAGAAAGAAAAAAAAAAATCATACTAAGAAGAAGTTTGAATCAATAAGAAAACAAAGGAGAGTTAATTGAAGAGAAAATAGTGTCCTTAGCAAATTATAAAATGCTTTTTGATGTCTTGCAATTTTTTTGTAGTTTAATTTTTCTAAATTCATGCTGATTTTTTCATCTTTATTTTCTAGTTTTATTTATAACATTTAAAAATTAAAGACATATTTAACAGGTATTTAATAGAATTGGCTATACATGTATTTATGTTATGTTATGTTATATTATTTTTATTTTTATGTATTTATATTTAAAATATTATATATTTATATAAATTTTAACATATTAATAATTCATATTATATAAATTTTAACATATTTATATATTCATATTATTTTTTATATTATATTTTATATAATATTTTAATTATATATCGTATCATGTCGAAAATTTTAATTATTTTTTTTCTTCTCTTTCTCTTTTACACTAAAAATATTAAACAAAATTATCGTGGCAACCGGCTGGAAGTAAAGTGTTGTTAATTTAATTGGAGCGTGCGAACTGCGAAGTAATCCAAAAACCCTCGAACAAGAATCGTCGGATTCCGACCCAAATAGTCATCCCCAATTCAAAACCCGAAACCCCTCTCAATAATAAGAAACCAAAAGAAGGAGAAGAAATTGAACCCGAATCGGCTTTTCTTTCCCACCTTCTCTTCCTCTCTCCGGCGTCCCAGGCTGCCGCCACTGCGAATCCAGACATGGAAGAGAGCAAAGGTAGCTTATCGAAGCCAGTAGCGGTGATTGCCTGCATCGCTATGACATTATTTTACGTTGCGACTCTTTATGCTCCTACTCTGATCCTCCGCCTCCCGCCTTCCCAATCCTTAAAGAATTTCCTGATCCGACGGTTCATTTGCGCCGCCGTTTCCTCCGTCGCGTCCGTTATTTTCTGTGCTCTCGTCCTTCCGGTACGCCTTTACTGTTCCCTTGTTTCCCATTTTTCACTTCACTCATTTGTTATATATTGCCCCAAGTTGAAATTTCTGAATTCTATGAAGTATGAACTAAATGGAAACTTTATTAATTGAGCTAAAAAGTGAACTCATATATAATTAGAGATATTGGCCAATATATATATATATATATATATATATATATATATAATTAGAGATGACCAAATGGTTGAATTGTTAACAGGCATTGAAAAAAAGTTGTTTCATGTAAAAGTAAAATCTTGCATTTTGCGTTTTACAAAAATGTTAGTATTTGTTTTTATTTCCAAAACACGTTTGTTTATTTTTATTTCTAACCTGAATTTTTAACATGTTTGATTATGCTAGATAAGAAGTGGGGAGGCATCTTACTCGTTTGAGGTTTATGGCATTCGATCGGATCATTTTGTAAGAATTATATATATGGAGTATATTTTTCCTACATTGTAGTTATCATGTTTATTAGTTATATTCTTGTATGATCTGCAGATACAAAATCAATGACTGAAATGCAAAATTTTATGTATGAAACAGTGGCAAGCAGTGGTCTTTCCTCTTTTCTTGACTTCACTTATGTATGCTGGATCTTTGATGCTCAAGTCTATGTTATTGGTGAATAAGTGGAAGGAGCATAGGAATCAAGACGGAAGGCCACTTTTAGGATGTATCAAAAGTACCCTTCTTAGCTTCCCGGGCCAGATGTCGTCAGTTGCTTCCAATGTTTTATTCTGGCGGAATTTTGTTGTGGTTAGTATTCTCACCATTTGAGTTTCTTCATCTTTGGGGTAAATGCAAAACTGCAAATAATTGCAAGGTCTATAAATAGGGTATGTTTGCAATTTTTTTTATTGTTGAAAAGGTTTAATTGTACTTGCTTATTGTGTGAAATAGTTTTTCTGATGGATTGCTTATTATGTTATGTGTTCCATTCATTGTTGAATGTTTAGCAACCCTTCTTTGTAGAATAACAATAAAGAAAATTAGAAGGAAACTTTTGAAATGGTTTCCTGTTGCTTCAGTCTTCAGTCTTCAGTCCTTAATAGTACTTTAATGAACAGGCACCATTAACGGAGGAGTTGGTGTTTAGAGCATGTATGATTCCTTTACTTCTTTGTGGGGGATTTAAAGCATACAATGTCATTTTTCTCTGCCCTACTTTCTTCAGTTTAGGTGAGTTCTTTTTTGTTAAACACAATTTGATCATTCATATAGAGAGGATTTATTATCTTTTTTTCTGGTGTTAAAGTACTTATAGTATGTCTAATAGCTATTATTTACATCTACTAAGCGTGGACAAATTGTCATTGCCTATATACTGGTGTTGTATCTGTGCCTCAATCTATTTTTAATTTTTACCACGGTACAAAGAAGTTAAAGGGATAAGGTTGGCACAAATTGATCTGTTGTTAAAATCTTATTATCCAACTTTGCATGTGCTTGTTCAGACTTGCAGGTTTTGGTGCATTTACATGTGCTTGTGCATTTATCGCATTTGTTAAGCATCATGCCACCCATTTGTGCCCCATTGCATTGTGAGTTGAATGGCATATAAACTGTTTTAACTTGTTTTGTCAATGTCTTGCAGCGCATTTGAACCATATGATGGAGATCTACAGCCAGCATAACTATAGCCTTCTTAAAGCCTCCATGGTTGTAGGTACAAACTAGATTTTCCTCCTTGAACATAATAGCTGCAATATTTGGTTTAAGAGGAAAAACAATATATAAATGTAGAGGGGGTTGCTTGTTTTTCTTCTTTAGGTGGAAACTTTGTCGGGCTTGAAGCTTTTGACACCTTTGTTTGAGGAACAAGAATGTTATTTGATGTCTTTTAGATGCTAATATGTCATTGCTTATTGGAATATATCTGTGTTTCTCAGGTCTCCAGCTTGGCTACACTGTGATCTTCGGTTCGTATGCTTCATTTCTCTTCGTTCGAACAGGTTGGTGGTTACATGTTGATAAATGTTATCATATTTTTTATCATTTTTCACTGAAGTAATTTTTGGTCCTACTCCATTTCTGGTTTGCAAGAGGTTTCTTTTTCATTTCAATACTCTCATTCAGCTTTTTGTAAATAGGAATGGATAAAAATGGTAAACTATGGATGCAAATGCTGTAGTATTGACCATAGATACAAACTAACCTGGCATGAACCTAGAAAGAGATGTTGGGAAAAGTCAGTTGTTATTGTTCTTATTTTTGTGATATTTGCTTTTGCTTACACAGATCTAAAACATTAATGTGTTCTTTGGCATGGGTTAGTTTGTTGTCTCATTACAATGTATCTTTCTGCCTCATTGATTCAGCTTATATTAATTCTTGGCAGGAAACCTTGTTGCTCCTTTAGTTGCCCATGCATTTTGCAATTATATGGGATTGCCGGTGCTGTTTGTACAGAGGAAAGGTACGCGATTAGAGTTTCTATTACTCAGACCCCCTTGTATTTTTGCATTCTCATACTATGCTAGTATGCCTGGACAATTTGCTGACCTTTTGTGTCCATTATATTTTTAGGGCTAGTTATCATGGCATTTGTCGGTGGAATGATATCCTTTGCGTTTCTTCTGTTTCCTATAACACGACCCGATTTATACAATGAGAAAACCAATAATTGCAGATGTTGGCAAGGATATTGTTAATGGAATTAAACTAATGACCCATGTTACTCGGACTCGGGTGTGAGTGCAGATACAGATATGTGTCCGACACGGGTATGTTTAATTTTTTATAAGTTTTTTCATGTATTTAGAGAGTCCTTGGAGGGTCAATCTCCATATCAATGTTCGACGCATATGTCTGGATATGCGTCGGACACGGATGTTGAACATGGATACTTCAAGAAAAATGAAGAATCGGAACAACATAGCTAATGATATCTATGGGAGAAATATTGTTGTTACATTGAGTAGATGGAATAGTATAAAGCAACTGTGGAAATGAGAAACGGAAGGAATAGCAACTGATGTTTCATTTTTCCATGCCTTGTACTATGTTTCTTCACCTTTCTTGAGTTCCTGATACTGCTGACTTCGTTGCTAAAATTTGGTCATTATGGTTTGGTATAATTAGTTATTGGAAGCATATATATATATATATATATATATATATATATAGCCATTTCAGATTCAAATCTTGTTGTAATCTTTTTGGCCTGGCGTTTTGACTTTGGGCCATTTAATTGTTGTAAAATGAGGAGAAATTGAATTAGCAACTTTTTTATTTGATCCTGCTCTCAACTCAAGTTCCCTGCAGGAAATGTCATTTGATATATTTTCATAATACATACTAATTTCAAGAAGCTTTTCTTTTGCCCCTTTTTGTAATTCTTTATTCGAAAACAATGTTTTTTTTTTAATATGTTAAATAAATACTCAATTTCCCTTCGACATTGATATTTAAGGAATAAAAATTCGCAATTAAATAATTAAAATTTTATTTCATCAAGTATTTTGCTTTTTTTTTACTAACACTATTAGTTCACCATTAATTTAATGGCTAACGCGATATAAACTATTCTCGCAAAATAATGTTACTTCTAAAAAAAAAAAAATCATTAAATAAACATGTCAATGCAAGTGGGTTCATCGTCAATGATAGGAAAAAAAAAATTAAGTGGAATTTTTTTAATAAAAATCTAAAAAGAAAATAAATAAATAAAATTTTAAATTCCAATAAAAATTCAAAAAATACAATTATTTAAAATATGTGGAAATTTTCAAAAGAATACATGGATTTTTTTTTTTTTTTTAAAATCAAATTTAATAAAAAAAATTAAAAAAAAAAAAAGAGGTAGAGGGGAGAAATGGGGAGAGAGAGAGAGGCGTAAAGAGGAAGGTGAATAGAAAGGGAAGGGAGGCACTGGCGTGGAGCCGAAGGACTGACCGACCGTCGATCGAAATGATATAATTCAGAGCAAATAAGTATTTAACAATTTTTTAATCTCAATTCATACATCTTTATATAAATTTTTAGTTGAACATTTCTTTTTCACATTTTACAGTATAAAAGCTAGTACTATTAAGTTTTATATTGAAAAATTAATAATTTGATATTATAGGTCCTCATACCTAATTCTAAATTGCCAGCTGGAAAAAAAAATTACTACACTTTTTGATTTATATATTTTAATTGCAATTTATGCGTATAAACAGTTATAAATAGATTAATTTAGAGCAAAAAAATAAAGAAGTCGTTGTAGTATAGTGGTAAGTATTCCCGCCTGTCACGCGGGTGACCCGGGTTCGATCCCCGGCAACGGCGAATATTATTTTTTCCAAAGTCTTTTTGAGGTCCTCCACTCTTCCTTTTATTTGGTGTTTATTTTGGCATCTTAAATTTCAATTTAAGCAAAGCAATGTCTACAATTTGCTTTCGTAGGTTTCTGCCTCTGGGTCACCTTTGCTTTTAAATATGGATCATGATTCAGGATCATCATTCAGAAATGTAAATCGCAAAACAATTTGCTTTCTCGCTCAGCTCAGCTCAGCTCAGGTTCAGGTAATATTTTGCGAATAAAAAAGCAGAGTAGTTAAACTATTTTTCTGCTCCCGCCTAATTGTTCAACTGGGCGAGGAATGTGTTTGTAAATAAGATCCATTTTCTTTTGGTTTTTACTTCAGCCCATGATTGTTTTAGAGCTTATTTTCTCAAAGGTTGATCCACATGGGTCCATTCCAATATTTCCAACGATTGAACTCATCGGTTATTTTCAGACATTTTGCCTTTTCTTCCAATGCTTTATATGACTGGGATTTGGGAGGTAGCTAAGGGTAAATGTAGAAATACCTTACTGACTTTCGATTGTGAGTTCGGATTTTCTATCTAATCAAAAGCTAGAATCAGCCCTCAGGAGATACGGGTAGCAAACAAATTCAAGGTCAAATGGGTCATCTTCCAAGATTTGGTAACTTTACTTCCCCAAAGATATAGAAAAAAGAAAAGGAAAAAAAAAAAAAGGCTTATTTACTTCCAAAAACATGTTTTGATTGTGGATCTTTGGGTGAGTGTCGTCAGCCAATCCTTTACTGGGTCTTCTAAGGAGATTCGAGTCATCATATACTTTTGTCCTCCTTTTAGTTTCCAAATTGACTAGCTGAGCTGCTGACAGGGTTTGGTGGCCTCACAGGTTATGAAGGGCAAGGGCCAGAGGAGAGGTGTGTAGACATATTTGAGTTTTGATAAGACATGTTTTTTTTTTTAATTATCTGAAGGAGTTTGGTTGATGGTCAACCAGCATTAGCCAAGGGACTGTGTCATATCCGTGAGTTGATATTGTGGGTTACCACTTTGATCAAGCTTAATAAACTTTCATTGACTTTCTCCTTCTGAATCTTTTGTTGACATTACCCTTTGATTAGATCCTCCCATCACTCTCTTCCCAAACAGAATCTGAATGAAAATCCCCCCTTTCCAATCTTTTGATATTTTTGTTCTGAATTTTTTTACTTGAAAGTTTGTAAATCAATATTTTCTTGGCCTCTTAGAACAGTATTTTAGCAGGCGCGGGAGACTGCATTTTTTCACTAGTTGTTCAATGTATGACAAATTAAATGGTTTTATTTCAAAAGCTATGGCCATTTGGCTCTTTCACCTGTTTAAGCAGCAGCTTAAAACTCAAAAGTTACCCATTCTTTTCTTTTTGTTCGTTTTTATATAGCATAAGTTAATTACTTTCACAACAAGAAAACATGCAGGATTATCTTTCTTTCTTTTGGTAAACCAAACGTTCATAGCAGACACTTGAACCCCAATTGAGGATCAAGTACTCTTGTTTAGGATTTGAAGTATTTGGATCCGAATTATGCCTGGTATTTCT
Source organism: Fremontodendron californicum (assembly GCA_030761205.1). Lineage (NCBI taxonomy): Eukaryota > Viridiplantae > Streptophyta > Magnoliopsida > Malvales > Malvaceae > Fremontodendron > Fremontodendron californicum. The sequence continues at coordinate 35,231,598 of JAULJL010000005.1, forward strand.
AGTTTAGAGAATAGAGTCAAGTGAGAATTTAATGAAACAAATGGTGCTGAGAGATATTTCTAGTTTTCCCACGTTTTTATGGTGATTCTGAAACATGGAGTTTGTTTGTCCAATTCAGTAATCTGCCTACTACACTAATGGAGCAATTTTATCAAATTTAGAAAGAGAGAAAAACTAGAAAATATGATAATATTATATTCATTTTTCTAGCAGATAGCCTGATACATCCTTTGTTGTTCACAAATCCATATCTTTAACACCCCCATAGAAGAAGATATGAGAAAGATGAAAATAGAAATAAGCCTGATAGAAATATACTAGTACTTATCCTATTTAACTGAAATGAAGCTACTACTACTACTACTGTTTGGCTATGGTTTTACACAACAACAAAAAAAGGGCAAGGGGAGTTCTATGTGGGGTCATGATGTTTATCTTTCTGGATCAGGGATTGCTAGAATTGGAAGGATTTGGGTTGGAAGTGGAGCTGAGATTGAGGTCAGGAATAGTACTACTTGCTGAATTTTTTCCCTTCGAGTTGTTGGGCTTTGGGATTTTCTTTTTCAGCTCAGATAGAAGGGCTTGATTCTCCTGGTTGAGAAGCTGTGCTTTCTTCCTAAGCTTCTCATTTTCTTTCATTATGTAACAGTTCTGCAGGTACAGGTTTGAGTTCAGCCTTTCCATGACTAAGAAACTTAAAACTTTCTCAAACTGCCTGTAATGCCCCTGAAACCCAAAACAAACCAGAAAGAAAATGGTATCAGGATAAAAAGAGTATCTCTGATAATTTTCTTTATTTATTGCTACAGAAATCATTGCACTACACATGGAGACAGTATTGTTATACTATTTTTAAATCCAAACTTTTAAATATTACCTATTAATCTAAAAAAAGGCAGAAACACATATAAAGTAAACAGCATTATTTTAAAAAAAAAATACTATAGTCCCACTACATTAATAGACACAAATATAATATGTATGTATGCATGACATTAAACATTATTCAGTGAATAAAAATACTACGTAAAATACATACTTTGACATATATTCAAGGCAAGAAAATCCAAATGTTTGTCCAATTATATATAAAGTTGTAAAAAAAAAAAAAACTGTTATATTTTTGAAAGAAAAATATTAGTACCAAGCAAGAATATAGATAAAAAAGAAGAGAGCCACCCAATTTCAATATAAGTTCAAAACCAACTTGAAACCTGTAAAAAAATTTGTGAATTTCTAGGACAAATCCTCTTTATTTTCCTGCTTTGGTAGGATTTTTATAGTGGTAATCTTATTAGTAGCAGAGGAGAAACAGAGCAGGTGAATGCGGAAAGACAATTGTGAGTAATATTTATGGGAGCAGCCGTAGCATTTTAAATAGACCAAATAGTTTGAACACCTGGAGAAGGACAAAGAACCCCTTAAAAAATAAATGTTGTAGAATCCAAGGAGAGAAACATTAAAAAAAAAAAAAAAACTACTGATACAAGACATCCCTCAAATGAGGTGAAGTAGGAAGAAAATTCCAACATTGGGAACTTACTTCCTTCCTAGTTCTCATACAAGATAACAGAATCCAAACAGTTGAAAACGAGAGAAAAAAACATCATATGTAGTATGTCTGGTTAGAAATAGAACAAATGTAAAACAACTTAAAACTAACGCCCATTAACATGGATTATTGGATTATGTCTACCCTTTCTTGGTGAAAGAAAGAAAATAGAAACTGAAGAAGAGAACAAGTCGAGACACAGAGAGAGAGAGGGGAGAAGTGGGGGCCTCCTTCCTCTTTATTTTTTCAAAAAAGATCACCTTTTCAAGGAGGTTGGTTAGAGAGCCTTGGCCGAGGAAGCTAAAATCTGGTTTCTAACAACTAGTAGCAGCAGTTTTTTTAAAAAAAAAAAAGGGAAAAGAGTGAAGTGAGGGAGAAAGTAGAAGAAAGGAGTTGTTAATATATAGAGCAAAAAGGTGTAAGAGAGAGAGAGAGAGATGATGGTGTGGGAAGGGAGGGACATGACTCTCTCGTCTGACACAACAATCATGCATGTGTAAGCATAGAAGGCGGCCGGTTAGGGGGCGAGGCTTTAATGTTTTGGTTTTTGTATGATGATGGTTTATGAAAAGGGATAATGGCTTCATGTGAATGATAATGGATGGGGAGGATGAAATTCGAAATTATATATTTAAATTGTAGTAGCATTGAAATGTTACTATTATTATTTTACGATTTTTAATTTTTTATTATGTTTGTCTTCATAATAAACATAATTCAATAAAAATTTGTTCGAAATTTAAAGGCTAATTTAATATTATTGTTAAAAAAAATTTGAGGTAGAAAAAAATTAGGTTGTAAAAATTGTGTCTAAATATTACTCACAATTTTAAGTGTTTGGTATTAATGTGAAAAAATATATTGAGGAATTAAAATATCAAAATAAGATATGTTTAAAATAATAAAAAAGAAGAGATGTGAAGATAATAAATCATTTTATCTAAAAACTCTTTTTTTTTTTTATTTTTTTGTTTGGGTTGTCAAATCATGGTTTTAATTAGATTTGCTTAAGAGTTGAACAGCCCGACCGACCCGACCCTTATTAGGTCGGGCCTATGCAGGTATTTTAATGATTCTGATCAGCCTAGCCCAAATCACTGTTCACACAATAAAAAAATATTATTTTTTAAAATTTAATTATAAAAATAAATAAAAAAATAATTTTTTAATATATATAAACAGTAAATATGGGTCGTCAGTCCGGCTCGATCCATGAACAGGTTTAGTTTCACCGTAAAAATCAATTTTTTTACCTATTTAACATTATATTTATAATAAAATAATTTTTGATCTCAAAAATCGTACCAACAACAATACTAAACTGGACTTAAAACATAATTCAAAACTTCATTTGCTTTTGCAAAGATTGGAAGGGTATTTTCGTCATGAAATCCCACATTATGGTTGATTATTTAGAAGGACAGTTATGGGTTTTTCTGGCTAGGGGGGGGGGCTTGTAAATGATGGTGGGTTAGGCCGTCCCAAGATTCGCAATGATGGTTTGGATTGGTTCGAACCATCATCACCCCAACCCCATCCCCACACCCTCTTCCTTACCCTTACCCTTACCCTTAGCCTTCTTCTTATTCTTCTTCTTCTTCCATCATCAATTCTCTTTTGTTTTACTTTCTTTCTTTCTATTTTCATCAAATTATTTTTGAAACTTTTATTTATTTCTTTCCTAATTTCACTTCTTGGTTTGATAACAGTTGGTAATAATCATTTTTGGCCATAATCTCTTTTATTTCTTTTTGTTGAAAATGGAGGTTTTTTGTGCTAAAAAGTCTTCTATTTTCTACCAATGTCACTGTTGTCAACAATTATATCTACAAAATAGGGTCACATCACAAATTATATCTACCTATAGGGGTAAGATTTAGAATTCAAGTATGATATAAATATTTTTTTTATGAAAAAAACTTTGACAGTTTTAAATTAAAAGGTAATAGAATTTTTCTATTCTTACTTCACTTGATCATTCCAAAGTATAAAATAATTTTAAAAATACATGTAAATAGTAGTTACATTAATAAGATATGAGAATGTACAAATGTTATTAAGATTAGAAGTAAAAAAAAGGATAATACTTAACCTTTCTCTTTTAAAGTCTTTAATCCTACTTAAATAATAAAATGCTTTATAATAGTATCATTTTATTGTAAAAATGAAAAAAAAAAAAAAAAAACCAAATTGGAGAAGTATTTTACTATTTCTTTTGGTTTGGAAAAGGAAAAAATTAAATGGGGATCATGCAAATAAGATTTTATCATTTACTAAAATTAGGAAAAAAGTTGTTTCTTTTTTCTAAAAAAATTAGGTGTTTTCATAAATATGATAATCAGTGTATTTATATTATGTTTGAGTTATTTTTTATCTTATAATCGTGTTTAATGAATTATATATTAATGTAAATTTTGGTACATTAATAATGGTGCTATTAGCTTTCGATATATTCGTATATTCGTATTAAATTTATATTATTTTTTCTGTTATATTATTTTTTTAATCATTTTTTATATCATATTTTAAATTGCCAGATGTAATTCTTGGTCTGTGAAACCAATGGGCTATCCAGAGCAACCAAATGACGACATTACCCCTACAGCTTTGCACTGTTTTACACCATTGATAATGTTTTGTTTTACGTTATTATAATCATAAGTTAAGCATATTTTTTTTGCCAATATTTAAGGTGAACTTTGAAATAATGAAGGAAATGTAAAAAAAGAAAAAAGAAGGGGGTTGGGCCAGCCTCAACCTCTCGTGGGTTATGAGTACCTTAACGTGAAACATCATGGTTGACAGATGGTGTTTTTGGATGGGTCTATGGATAAAATGGTCAATTCATTGGGTTCACCCCCTCGTGGAGCTCGTTCATTTTGAGTGTTAATTTGAGCTTTGCATACTTACCTCAAATCAAATGTAATTATCATAATTATTAAATTCGGATTGGTTCGACAGCCAAATTAATTGATTCAGTGAATTGATTCTTAATTTGAATCGATTTTAGTTATTCTTTTTTAATTAATTCAAAAAAAAATTGAATTGATTCATCAGATTTATGAAAAACTTGATGAGTCGATAGATTTATTATTATTTGAATCAATTAAAAATAATTTTAAATTATATATAATTTAATTTTTGCATATTAATTAGTAAACTTTTTTTTATCATTTTCACTAAAAATTAAAAATAAAAAGCATTACAAAAACCAAATGTAGAAAAACTCTTTGTAAACTTAGGATTCTTTTTTAAAATTTTTTAAATGATAATAAATATTTTTAAATTTTATATCATAATTTAAAATTATACACTTAATAAAAATATTTATATAATCTATAATTTTATTTATAATATTTTAAAAATATTTTTTTAAATCAATATTGATTCGAATGATCCAACAATTGAACTGATTGATTTGAGATTCGAAATCTTGAACGAATCAATATCTGATCCGATTATGATAATTATGGTAATTGTTTTTTGGATAATTATGGTAATTATTATAGCTTTGTATTCAATGGGCTGATTGCTGCTTTAATTACGCCTTTACCCTTAACGCTTGATTCCCCATCCTTGAAAAAAGTTGGAAATCTTAATTTGCGCATAATAATAACTCATAATAATAATTCTAATAATTACTATTTTAATTGATTGAACTGTTTGATTGATAGGGAAAAAAAAAAAGATTTAGATTACTAATTGCTTTTTTACATGAAATCATTTTTCTTCAATAATTTTTTCAATGGAGAGGTACTCAACTCAATAATAAAGAGATTAAAAAGATTAAAGACCAATTTAACATTGCGGTTGGCTCTCAAAACGCAACTTTTAATCGTCACTGCAATGCCAACATGATATGGTTTGGTCCAAAAACTGTTTTTGAATACAACTTTTAAGTAAATGGCAAAAACACTTTTATTGTTTTAAATTAAGGTTGGGAGAAAAAATTAACAAATACTTTTCTTATTTTGAAATTATGATAACTATCAATTAATTAATTTCTTTTTTTTTTTGATTCTTTTTAAATATATAATATTTCCATCTTTTGATATATTAATATATTTTGAATTTAAAATGAAAATATAGAGAGAATATAATTATTTATATTTAGTTTGAAGTAATTTTTTTTTAAATAAATTTGTTTTTTGTATAAATTTATAAAATTAAGTCTCACACTTATTTTTTTTAGACGTCTTAAAGTATAATATACTTAGATAATATTAAAAATGACTTATTTGGTATTTCTAAATATTATGTCTTTTTAAGACATTTTAATTCTTCATATTATTTTTCTACGGGACAAGCCTGACATGGATTGGGTTGGCATGAGATAGAATTTTTGTTTCCGAGTCGGCTTGACCCGTATTACTATTTAATTAATATTTTTTATTTAAATTTAATTATAAAAATATTAATATAAAATGGTTTTTTGATATTTTAATATAATTTTAAACAATGAAACATGTTTTTGTATCCAAAGGTCAGACTCATAATGGTTTTTTTTTTACTATTCGAGCTTAATCTGACCGATCCATGGACATCTTTAATTAAAAAAAATTGGGATTTCAGATTTAAATTGTAATATTTAGGGGGCAATATAAACAAAGAGGTATATAGAAAGAAGGGACTTATTATTTCCTTTTTGTGATAAGTTGATAAGTCACGCAATTGCTTTAAAAAGGGAAATTTTGTAGGAAAACAGAGGAAGTGAAGGGAGCCTAATACTACTAGTAGTGCCAAACAAAAAGAAATAGGGAAAGTTGCTATATATTTGAGTCGGGAAAAAGGTGGAGCTTTCACAGATTTGCTCGGGACAACATTTGGTAGTGTTCCTTTGAACGGGACACAGGAGGAACATGCAGCCTAGCTTTGTCTGCATGCCCAATTGCTGCCCAATGCTAGCTACATCCTCTATAATAATAAACAAAGCTTAAAAAATAGGTTTTAAGATGTTTACCTTTGAAGAAAAAACCGGATTGGATTGGTCGGATCGGTTAAATCGAAAATCGATAGTTTGTTTTGTTCGATATTATATATAAAATTGAATTTTCTTTGAATCGATGAAAAATCGATTTAACCGAATAAAATTACTAAAAAACTGTTTTTTTAATTTTTTTAGTTTTTTTTTTCAATTTTTTTAAATGATAAAAATTGAACCCTTAACCTTTTGGTTTTATATTATAAACCATATCACTAAGCCAAATACATATTCTTATTGATTATTTACTATATTTATTATTTACTTAACATTATTTTTTATATTAGAAGTATTTTGATCAAATCGACTGATTCAACTAATTGAACCGATTGGATCAAAAATTGAAGATCTAACTGATTCAACTTTCGATCCGGTTTTTTTAAGTTTGATGTTTACTCATTTTAAAAAGAGTAATAGTTTTAAGCCAAAAACAAATTTCTTCTTTTGTGGAAGTCAATTGGTGAAAACTAATTTCTTCTTCTTTGTGGAAGCCAATTGGTGAAGACTATTTTAATAATAATAAATTTCTTAAGCCTTAGGGTACTTCAATCAAGTTTTCCAATGAATCTTCTCAAAGTAAAAAGGGGACTAATATGGAGAGTACTTTTTTTTTTACAATAAGATTAAGCACTAATGAGGAGACTACACTTTGGCTTCAAAAATAATTTTCTTGAATATGGTTCTTCATATTATAGAAGCCAACCTCATGGATTTTTAGGTTATTTTCTAGTGTGCATCTTTCTTAAATTAAAAGCAAGACCCATGGTGATGAGAGTGTACTTGGATTTTCATAGAGGTGGCAAAATGAACCCGAACCCGAAAACCCGCCCAGGAAAACCCGAACCCGAACCCGCCCAAACCCGATTTGACCAAAAAGTCAAAAACCCGAACCCGAAAAAGCCCGAACCCGAATGGGCCCGAACCCGAATGGACCCGAACCCGAATGGGCCCGAACCCGAATGGACCCGAACCCGAATGGGCCCGAACCCGAATGAGCCCGAACCCGAATGAGCCCGAACCCGAATGGACCCGAACCCGAGACCGGCCCGAACCCGAACCCGAATTTAATACTAAAAATAAAAATAAACAAATTGCAATTATTTTTTTTTACAAAGCAATAACTTTAATTATTAATTTTATTCTAATTTTTTTAATAATTTAATTAAAATTTAAAATTTAATATATTATATATATATGATGAAATAATAATTTTATCAAAAAGTAAATTATATTTTGTACTTATAAGTTATAACTTTAACGTCTCATATCATGATGAATTTACAATCTAAATATTTTAAATTCTTGAAATTAAAGATGTGAAAAAAATTTGACAATAATTCAATTAATCTATAAGGGTAAAAAAATTGACAATAATTCAATTATTTTGACCTTTTGGGTTATACTTAGACCTGCTCACGGGCCGGGCCTGGGCAGGATATTTTGTGTTCCGGGCCGGCCCGGCCCGGAACAGTAATTTTTATTATAATATTATTTTATTTAATTTTAATTATAAAAAAATAAAAAAAAATAAAAAAATTATTTTTTTATTCTAATGAACAGTGTTTCGGGCCTAAACGGGCGGGCCGGGCCGACCCAGGGCCAGGCCTGGGCAGAGAAAATAAAAAAAAAATGGGCCGCGGCCCGGCCCGGCCCATAAGCAGCTCTAGTTATACTTATGCGGTTAGGTTAGGGTGGGTTTAATTGGATTATGGCTTTCATGTAATTTTATTTTAGCGGGTGGATTTAATGGGGTTTTGGGTTTTATGGCCTTTTGGTTTTGTGTATATTTATTATATATTAATAAATAATCATATTAATTATATATTTATTACGTATAATTTAAATATAAATTATATTTTTTAGTACTACTTTATAATTTATACTTTATACTGATGAAAAAAATATAAGTATTCGATATATATATATATATATATATATCTTGACTATAAGCATAAATTTTTTGCATTTTATAAGTATATAAACGAATAGATGAAGGCCAGGATTTATTTTTAAAAGTTTTTTATTTTATAGTGAATATAAATTATAATGTATTTATATTTTGAAATTCGAGCTCATCAAATCAATTATTTTAAATATCAATATATTAATTTATAATATATCATATTTTTTATAATAAATTATTTCAAAATTTGATTTTATATAACAAATTAATTTCTTATTCTTTTGGTGCTAACAAATATTAATTTTAAAAAATAAATATAATTAAAAATAACATATAATAGCAAAAGTATAAAAATAATAATAATAATAATAAATTAATAATTTGTTTTTAGATATAAATATTTAAATTACGTAAAAATGATTACATCTAATATAAAATAAAATAATGTAAAACATACCCGTACCCAGATCGAACCCGAACCCAGACCGAACCCGAACCCGAACCCGAATGGGCCCGAACCCGAATGAGCCCGAACCCGAATGGGCCCGAACCCGAATGGGCCCGAACCCGAATGAGTCCGAACCCGAATGAGCCCGAACCCGAATGGACCCGAACTCGAATGAGCCCGAACCCGGATGGACCCGAACCCGAATGAGCCCGAACCCGAATAAATCCGAACCCGAATGAACCCGACCCGAACCCGCCCGAACCCGCCCAATTGCCACCTCTAGATTTTCACCATGAAAATGACTACTTCGAGCATTTATCTCATTGATATTTACTCAAAAAATTAATTTTAGACTTTTTCTTTCAAAATAAAAAATAGACGAAATTCAAGTATAAAAAAGTAGGCAAAAGTACAAACTCTGAAAATGAGACTTTTTTTTTTATGCATTAAGTTCAATTCGTTCTCTTTGCCTAATTTCTATTTCTTATGAAGCTTAAGTATCGAAACGTGTCCGAAAATTTTAACTTTAATGTTCTTATGATTATTCTATGTGATCAATAGATCCAATTCATCTTATTTTTTACGGCTCTTCCAAATTCATCAACTTCAACTCCATGAAGACCTTAACAGAGTTATACAATATATATATATATATATATATATATAAAGAGGGATCCACTTATATTAGTGTAAAACTAAAATAAATTTACACACTTCAATAATTTTTTATACTATTTATATTTTAATAACTCGGCCGTTGGATTTAACAACATAATTGTACTCGTCGTGCACGTAAAGTTTCGAATCGATCCGATATCTCAATCATATTGATCGAGAATACTGTCTTTTTTAATATATATTTAAAAGTTTTTTACATCGAATAAATAGTTAGACATTTTTAATTTACTCGAAACTCGACGTGCATGATTTACGTGAATAGAACATGAAATACGACGATCAGATTAAACAAATATAAATCGTATAAAAAGTTATGGAAGTATGTAAAATTAATTTAATTTTACACTAGTGTAAGTAGATCTTTTATATATATATATATATATTCTTAGTTAATAAATTTAAAGAGATTTTCTTTTGGCCAGATTCACAAAGAAACTAGAAAAGCAAGTGAATCTTTAGGAGATTTTAGTGGTTTGTCGCATTTTCTTACATGTTTGCTCAACATTCAAGTGGACTGAATTATTTTTGGGGTCAATACATGCCAAAAAATCTTTCTTGACAGAATATGCTGAAAGTACTATCTGTCCAAACTTAACTTCCAGCTTCATGTGGGCTCTGTTTTTAAAATTTTACATCTTATATGGTTGCCTTGGCTGCCTTCCCCTCCCATTTCCATCATTTCCTGTTCTAAAGCTAAACTCGGCTGCAACTAGCTATAGTGGACCACGAAGGACTTTTCTTTTCTTTTTTCCGGATAATAAGAATCACTTTCCTAAATCTTTGGCATTTTCACTCTTTCAACCCTAAAAGAAGAGTTTTGCTAACGATATGTTCCAAAATTATTTGTCCAAAGGTTTTAATTATAAAATAATTAAAATATAATACAACACGAAAAAATAAATACGGATATGACATAAATATACGAACATATCAAAATTTATATAACATAAACTATTAACACGTCAAAATTTATACAAATATAAAACACATTAAACATGATTATAAATTATGATACGAGAAAATATATGAACACGATACGAATAAATGAATTACAGACTATATTACATACACTTTTAGCTTTAATGCTCTATTAAAAATAGGATACATAGCTACCAAATTAAGTGGTGCAACATGTGGTGGTTCAACTTCAAAGCCAAATTTGTTATTCAAACCATATGATGCGGTCAACCAAAAACCCCATAGGGGGGGAGGGGGGCAAAAGAGGTCTGCTCAAAGGAGGTTCAAAGACAGAGTAAAATTGGCTGATGTAGCTATAGTTTTTAAGTCTGTTTCTGAAACACTCAATGATGGCAAAACCCCAATAATAATTGTCTCTCTTCCCCTTTGTAATCCTTTAACAACCGCCCTTCTCCCTTCTTAAATAAAATTTTACTTTTTGCAGTAATTCGGAATGCACCCCCTTCCCTTTATGAAAAAGAAATCTGGGTTCATGATTTAAATTTGGGTTAGGAGTTTGTTTTTCATAAATATGATAATTTTGAATTATCATATGATTACATGATTCTAAAAAATAATTAAAACATTATATACAACACGATACAAAAGATAACACAAATATCATATACAAATACACGAATGTGTATATATACTGATTATTAACGTTTCAAAATTTATATAACTTTTCATAAATGTGTATGGCAGTGGTCAAGAGATTTTGCATGGGCAAACAGAGATAATTATCTACAGGCTTTTCTCATGAGTACTCCTCTTCTCCATCATCATCTACATTTGCCTATTAACTACTACAATTGAGAGTTTGAGACCCCCCCATTCCCAACTGGATTTACCCAAACAAAAGAAAGAGGGAGAGATGATTACTTCACCCGTGGGGGATGACTAAGCTAAATATAGTTTTTGAAACTGTACAAATATGATTGGGCAGTGTTGAATGCTTACCTACACACGTGAAAGCTACAAATCTTTTTTATCATGGCTTTCATCTTGTTAATTTGATTTTCTTCTCCCTTTTTTGGCTTCCTTTTTTTTTTTTTTTGGATAAATGTTTGTTTTATTATCCAAGAAGTAGAATTATGCTATAAACACTACGTCAAATTTGACATATAACAGCATTTTGAAGTGCTGTGAAAATTAAAATAACTATTGTTGTTAAGATAAAACAATATTTATTCATATGTTGTATATGTAGCCGCAGCCTTATGTCTTTAGTAGCATTTTTACTTATGTATAATAACATTTATCAAAATGCTGCTATTTTTACTTTATAACAGCTTTTTCATAACCTTTTGCGTACATTTTTCATTTGCTCTAAAAGATTTCAATAATAGCAATTATAAGTGCTACCAAAAGTATTTTTATATGATAAGATTTATAACAGCACATGTCAAATACTTCTAAAAATTTTAAAAATGTTGTAATTATTGGTCATTATAATGTATAACAGCAATATACAAAATGCTGTCAAAGTGTTGCCTTTACCATTTTTAACAATATTTGAAAAATGCTATAAAAAAATTGTCTAAAACTAATTTTGACGTAGTGAAATATACTGTTTTCTGTATGCATCAGATCTTATATGCATAGGCATTTTTCTAAATTTTATTTGATGCTATATTATCATAATTTGTTAATGGTAATATCTATATGTAAAAGGAAAACAAAAAGAATTTCTTGATAAATATATTAAAAGAAAAGAAATTGTTAATAGATATTTATTGACACTAGTTATTATGAATAAATAAATATCAGTTTACCGAACTTAAAATTCAAAATCTAAAATGTGAGATTATAAGTTAAATGACCCACAGGTAAAGATTGGTTTTGTTTTTTGTTTTTATAAGTTTTGTTTTTTTTTAACCCTACTCCAAACCTAACAATATATATATATATATATATGTCGTATTTTATATACTTTTATATTAATCATGTAAATATAAATATGATATAAATTTTTAAATATATTAAAATTTTAAACACGAATAAAATATATATATATAAATATATTTATTAATTATAGTTAAATATATCGTAATTATCATATTATTTTTATATTTATTAAATATATCATTTCATATCATATTTTTATATTGTATATATTGTATTCAGAAGTGATAAGTGTATCGAACCCTGACTTCATCAAACATTTAAAGTAGTTCAAAATTTTCTACTTTTCTGAGGTCATAGTTAATGATTTGACATAATTCCAATCCCCTGCATGGCTAATGATGAAAATTTTAACATTATCATGGGTTAGCAAGTGCATCCAACCAACCCTATACACGTGAGCTTAGGGGATATATATATATATATATATATATATATATATATAAAGATCCGTTTAATCAATACTTATAAATATCAATTAAAAATTATTTATTTATCATTTTAAAAATTATTTTTTACATTTAATATGTTATTTTTACTGAATTCAAAACAAAATAATACATTCATTACATTTTTTTTTTATAAATATCATCTTAATTAATTATACTAAGTATTGTTTAATATTTTCCTCTAAATAAATTTAAACTTTAGAGTGGGTGATTTTAGGGGACCACTTTAGTGTTAAAAAGCACCCATTTCCAACCAAATGTTAAAGCCAAAATCTTGTTCACACACAGGTTTAAGAGTGGGCTTTATACTTGTTTTAAGTAATCAGGAATTGCATCTTCTATTAAACTAATCCAAGAAACGTCATTCATTGCATCTTAAAGGAAAGAGAATTGCATTTTTTTTTTGGGTTTCCCTTCCATTAAGTTTGGTTGAACTTGAACCCCACAAAATCCAATCCAAAAAAATAATAACAATTGCTCAACCTTTGGAATTTATTTTTAAAATTTTTATTTAGTATATATTTCTTTTTTTTATTGTATTTGAAAATCAAAGCATATTGGAAGTTAATCCTAGCCGGATTTAAGTACAATTTTCATGCAAGAACTAATTAAGAATTAAGAAGTTGTTCAGGTTTTGTCATATTCGTTATGAAGACAATGAAGTTATGGATTGGGTGGCAAAAAAGAGCAAATCTTTAACTCTATTCGTTTAATTGGTTTCAAATTTTCAAAATCTTATTTAATTAGTTAGATTTTTAATTTTTATCGTTGTAAAAAAAAACCAAACAAATTGGTGGTTTAACCTATAGATGACAAAACCCAATTCAATGGATGGATTTCACATTGATCCGTTCCGAATGAAGAGATTTTTCTTTTTAAAAAAAGCGAGGGCAGAGTGGAACGGGACGGTTTTGGTAAATGCTTGCTCCGTTCCGCTCTGCCCCGTCCTGCCTTTTGAAATTACTATCTTACCTCTTAAAATATTTTATATTTTTCTTTATATTTTTAGTATATATATATATACTAAAATCATATATACACTAATATTTTATATATATTTTTAGTCTATAAATGTATATTATATATATATATATTAAATAATTTTATATACTAAAATTATATTCATGAATAAATTATAATATAATTTTTTAGAATATTAAGTTAAAAATAATTAATAAAAATTGAGATGTAGTGAAGTGAAGTACCGTGAAGCGGTTATGGATGTAACCGACATTAATGGAGGTGGAGGTTTCCAACATCCATACAAAAATGAAACGAAAATGGATAAAACAAATTCTGCCTCTGCTCCGCTCCGTTCCATTGCCATCCCTAGTTTAACCTACCTTTACATTTTCCCTTAGAGGAGAGCCTTCATTTTAACTGGAGTTACCTAAGATAAATTTCATTTGGCATCGACTTTACAATACTTTGCCAAATGAAGAAATAAGTCAGAAAATTTTCAATCATGTTTGAACATGATCAATTGCTTAACCTACATTGTGGGATCCATATAATTTGTGGGATCAGCCTACATTGTTTTCTACTTTATCGATAAATATATATATATATATAAGGTTCGTATTTAATACAAACGAGATTAAAAATTTTATATATTTTTTTAATATATCTTAAAAGATATACGTTATCATGTTAATCTTATTTGTAAAAATCTAAAAATCATAAGAACGATGAATAAGATATGTTTTCGCATAAAGCACCAGAATTAATTAATTTAGTGATTTGAGAAAAAGCTCAAGGTTCACATCATAGCCATAGTTAAAGAAACAAGAAAAGCACCAAATTTGACTTTAATAAACATCGTTATGAATCCAAAAGATTAGTGCTTAATTTTTAGGAGGCAATGGTAAAAATACGTTTTTGATTACCGTCGGCAAAATTATTACAACCTACTGATGAATCCCACAATTTGGATAGGCGAAAGCACAAAACTTTATTATTATTTTTATTCTTTTAATCAAACATAAAGTAAAAGTATCTCATTACATATATATATATAATTAAATCATGTAAAGCGAATGTTTTAATTAAAGTTTTGTTACAAAAAAGACAAGACTTCACCTAGCAACAAACGAAATCTCCTTTGGAAATCTCGACAAGATGAATTCTTCTTCATCTTGTCTAACCGTATCCAGTTGTAAAGTTATTCTTAAATCATGAATCTATGGTCTTAAAATCTACCAATCAAATTAATAATAATAATATTGGTAAGAGTTGTAAAAAAGACACGGAATTGATCTTGTTTATGGGTAGATCAGGTTGACATTTTTAAAAATTTGTTTAAAGTTTGATTTGATTTGGTTAATAAAGACATTTAATTAAATTTATTATTAAAATAATTTAATATTTATCGAGGTTTTTTTAAAATATCATTTTTAAGATCAAAGAATTGGAGGTAAAAAACTCTTCATTCCTAATTCTCCTGCAATTGGATATTTTTAAACCACAAAAATCTGAAATAGTCTACAATTTTTTATGAAATTTGTGATATATTATTTGAGTATAAAACTAGTATGGTTGGTATAGGTTACCTTTTTACGGGCTCAATGAAGCATGACCGCATTTAAAAATGGCAGGCTTTAGAATTACTGCTACTACTACTAGTATAATCATCATATATCTCACATAATTTCATTTCATCCAATCCCTTCTTCCCTCGCTCTGCTTCTGCAATTCTTCTGCATGGCTGGCTACTCATCATTATCTCTATAGCTCTACACGTGAGCTTTAGGGTTTGATTATTCTAATTTTAGTGTGGACCATTTTAAAGCACCCATCCAACTCCATTTTCAACTAGACCTATTTAAAAATCGAATAATTCGTTCAATTCGATAAATTTAATCTGTATTTAATCGAATTTAAATAGTAATATTTTTTATTCATATCGGTCTGATTCGAATTAATGTTTAATTAATAAAAAATATTTTTATTTAAATTTAATTATAAAAATATATAAATATAAATATAATTTTTTTTATTAATATGTTAATAGTAAACCAGGTCAAGCGGGCCGAGCTTGGATAAAGAAAATGAAAATTTTTCGAGTTACGATTTAGCCCATGAACAGATCTATTTCTAACCCTCTTCTCCTCTTCTAAATATGATAATTCGTAAATACATTTTGTGTTTTGTTTTTTTCTGAGCAGTATAAATATAAATACAATATATACATTAAACATATCATATTAATCATATTTATTATATTATTTTAATAGTTATTAAACATATAGTGTTCACATTATATTTTCGTATCATATCTAAAATTACTAAACCTATCCTCTTTTCCACCATGTTTTGTTTACAATATACACATAACTAGGCTTTGATGAATTATATATTTAATTTTTAATAAATTTAAAAAATCAATCATAACATTACACTTCAGAAATAACATATAAATTTGATCAATCTAGAGTGATAAACTTAAACATTATCCCAACTTCCTTTGACAACTTGACAGTGAGCAACCTAGGTTAGGATTTATGAGCCCATACTTCCATTAGAGATGCAAAAAACATAGCAGCAACAGCTACCAAGTCTCACTCTGTTTTTTGTTCCCTTTCTTCTTTCTTTTTATAATAATAGCAGACCAGAAATTTCCATCTTTCGGCCATCTTCGTTCGCAGCCTAAGCCAACCCATAATACAGGTGGGTCACTGTACATATTCATGCTTTATCAACAACACAATAACATATAGTAAGGACCAATTTTATATTTTTTTTCAGTCACTTGAGAAAATTACTTAAGTTCACATCATAGCCGCAGCTAAAAGAAACAAGAAAAAGGCACCACAATTGACTTTAATAAACATCGTTATGAATCCAAAAGACAAGTGGTTAATTTTTTTTTTTTTTTTTTTTTTTGTTGAGGCATGGCAAATTCGGCAAAATTATTACAAGCTACTGATGAATCCCACAATTTATATAAGAGGAAAGAACAAAGTTGGTAGCAAGACTTCATCTGGCCATGAAAGGAATCTAATCTCATTTGCCGTGTGGATGGGGCTGCTAGAAAAGTCAATGAGATGAGCTGTAGTTGCAATTTTCTGGGCATCATTGTGTTAGGGATATGTCAAACTGCAAATTCTTGTTCAGCGGCCATAATTACTTCCACATTAGCAAGTCATTCTTAAAATCTGCATTTGCATTTACCTGCAAACTAACCAAGTTCTTAAACCTTTTTGGCTGAAAGAAAAGGGCAAAATGAATATGCAACACATAACATCACAGATTTTCAGTGAAGCCTTTTAGAGTTTTAGTCTATAGAAATGGTAAAAGCTTAAACAAAGAAGTATGTTAGGACAGTCTTTTATGAAAAAATGCTGCATCAGTGAAAATCTGATCATAAGACAAAAATCTGAAGAGAGAGTTCTTGTAGGGTGGTAAATAACCCTAAGAGATTGGTTAAAACTGAAGAAAATTGACAGCTGTAGAGGCTTATCTGCCATGGGTTTAGGCAGTTGGAAAAAAACTAATGACCTATAAGGTATCAGATTTCTCAGTCCTAAAAGAAGAGCAATTGATGGCCTTCGACAATCTCAGTATTGCTTAGGAGATTTGGAGATGGAGTACTTGATGAATGCAGTAAAATCTACTTGGATGGATGGATGGATGAGAGATATCCAGAGAGGCCCTAACTCTAGCTTGCAGTTAATTCTTCGAAATAAAAGGGGCTGCACTGGCACTCACAAACACAGAGAAGCCCAAGGATCTACATATGTCTAGAGAGTCTCCGAAGAATATGAGAATTATCATGAGAGATGACATATTGAGACACATTTGGCCATATTGGCTTAGATTGCAAAGTCTAATTTATAATTACCATTATAAGCTGAGACACATATTGACTATGAAGAAGAAAGAAAAAAAAAGAGATTCGTTAACTTCTATACTAACCAAAAAAAAAAAAGGCCTTTAATGACATTAACATTATACAGATGGTAACTTAAAGAAAAGTTTAACACTATGAGGATATCTCATTACTTTTAAAAGATAAAGGCTAATTCAGAGGCTTTAAGCATATATTTAATATTATATATATGTAATCCTTTTTCATACTCACTGCTATAAGGGTCATGCAGCCTGGAGCAAAATAGTTGAATTTTCACGGAAATACAAGTGATCTTAAGCCCAACGAACCTTTTGGTTGCCAATTAATACGGCCCAAAAAGCTGAAAAAAACCAAAATAACACGAAAAGCTCATTCGTCCAATTTGCCACTAAATTTACAAAGCAGTGCATCATATTCAAGCCAAAGGGTAGCTAAAAACGAATTTAACGTAGTTTTTCCATTAGCAATTGCTCACCAAAGAATTCCTCAGAGAACATGCACAACAAGCAGAGATTCCTTAGTTTATATATAATTTTGAGAAGAAGAAAATTTTATTTTTTAAAATTTTGATCAACCAAATTTCTTCCATTTTATGTTTGAATGTGCACATTGATATATATATAGATATATATATATATATATAAAAGCTTCTTAATTAATTACATAGTACAAATTATATTTTTCACATATTAAAATATCTTGCTAAGACTACAAAACGTAAGCAGAAATTAGTTCAAAACATAAATAATAAGCAAGATTATAAAATCCCTAAATTTCTCTGCAACAATAAAAAAATAGTACTACTTCATCGGCTAACTCTTGAATAACGGAGAAAGCTTGAAAAGAAGAGTACCTTTGAGGAATCAATAAAAGGAATTGATGGAAGAAGATCGAGGACCCCGACTAGTTACTTCGTGTTTCTACAAGGAATTTGGGGAATAAGCTTCTGCTGATTGCGAAAATACCCTACCTCCGCTGATTATTGCTCCTCTCGCCGCCGCCGATATCGACGACGACGGTAATGTTATATTATATTCAAGAAGCTCCGAGAAGATGTTCATGATCGGACGGCCTGCATTTCTTCCTCCTCTAATCTGCTACCAAAAGATGGCAACTTTTTCTTTTGTTGATAATTTTACGAAGGTTAAAGAAAATATGAAGAAAAAAAAACAGTGGGCCTGTAGCTTTTTTACTGGGCCAAAACTCATAAGCAACAAGCCACTGTTCGGCCCGGTTTGGGGCCCAGGCTGGTTTGGGTCAAGAAAACATTCCATCTCTTTTTTCACTATTAATAAAAAAATAAAAAATTATAATCACAACTTATTTTTCACTATTAATTATAGTATTAATTATAAAGAAAAAAAGAGAATAAAATAAAATAAAAATTTTAATAGAGGCGTAGAATTTGAACTGTACATTAATTGAAGAGTTTTCATACCAATTCTAATATTGGTAAATACTTGTCAATTCCATTAATTTCGAGTCATATATATTTTGACGATGTATAGAATAAGTTTTCAACAAATACCTTATATAGAAACAATTTTCTATACATTTTTCAATCTTCGTTTCTTCTTTTTATTACATTTTCCTAGGGTTCTACATTTTCTTTCTTTCTTTTTTAACTGTATAAACGAATCAATTCTAACATACAATTATATTTTACAGTTTACAAGCAGGATCAGATAAGAGGCTTCTAAACCAAACTGTGTCAGCAACAACTGAAACATCATCGTCGTTCCTATGCCATGTCCAGACCGCATGGGTTGCGTTCAACACCTCAAGTTGTCCATGCCCGAAGCTTGCTTCCCTGAATATTGATATTTCAGATATGGGATCCATGAACCTGAAATAAGACCGATAATGGAAACTTTTTTAGATTGCAATAGAAACGATCTTTTTTCTTTGATTGATTGACTCTGATTAAGATGATTTGTGTTTAAAGCCCGTTTAACATCGCTTTTGGATACTCAAAAGTTGATCGTTTCAATCAAAAACGATGATGTTAAACGATTGACTTTTTAAAAATTAAGTTTTTGTAGGTGAAAAGATTATATATTCTTTTTTATTTTCTTAAATTATAACATTAATCTTTAGATTAAAATATATATTTTTATATTGTTTTAAAACTTATAACATTGTAATTTTTTTAGTATATTCAACAAAAAATTAAATATAATGAGAATATAATTATTCATTTTTTAAATTAAAATAATTTTATTTTTTAGAAAAAATAAAATTTGAATAATTTTTAAAATTAAATTTCATACTAATGATTTTATTTTTTTGGCACTGTTAATAATAATTGATTTCTTAAAATAAAAAAGATTTTCATTCTTTACTTTTCAATATTATGTCTATCTTAAACATTAACATTTTAACGCTTCGCAACATTTTTCAAACATAATTTTTTCAAATCAAATTTTTTATAACAGCGACATTAAACTATGCCTAACAAAAAGTGAATCTGGTTTGTAAAAATTTGGAACATACATGCATCTAATTTGTTTGATGGTGAGATGACACTTTCAGATACCTTAAAAGGTCATAAAATTTTAAGAATTTGAGATGTAATATTACCAAATGCCTTGACCATTTTTAGATTCGATTAGCTGGATTTGAGAATGACAAGCATTCACAATATATTATAACTAGGAGGTTAGAGCAAAAACATTTGTTTTATCTTTGGAAAAGCGACTCACTTGTTAGCTAGGCCTTCGCGGTTGCCACCGTCCCCAATTGTGATGTGCACCGGGGCGCAATTATCAGCTTTCCCATTGTAAACACGAGTCTTGACATTATTGAAAAGGACAAAGAAGCAAGGGAAATAAGCATATTTGAATAAAAGATAATGACAAAAAATGAAGATGAAGAAAAAAGGAAGCTTACAAAGCGTTCATAAGCATGTACATGCCCAGCAAAAACAAAATCGACCCGAGCTTTATAGAGTAATCCTTCCATGAATTTCTTCATAAGAACTGATTCAGCCTCCCCTTGGTGAGCACTGTTGGTATTATACCAGGGTGCATGGATAATCGCCATTATCCAAGGAGTTTTTGCTCGGTTAATCTTCCCCAAATCAGCTTGCAGCCACTTAAATTGATCCGAATCAGGATCAAAATCAGTGTAAGATCCCAGCATGATAACATGGACACCGGCCACATCGAAGGAATAATACAAGTTTGAATAGGAACCGCTTTCCTCGAATGGCATGCGCCATCTTGCATTGTAGGCTGTGAAGGGTGTGGAATGGATGAGTGGGATCTTTTCAACTTCGTGGTTCCCTTGCGTGACCATCCAGGGCCTTTGGCTTGCCAGTGGCTCGACCAAGCGGCCAAATGAATCCCAAAGAGGTTGTAAAAAATCAGCATATGACAAATCCCCTGGTAGTAGCAACATGTCGTAATTCGATTCTCCTATGTGTTGGAGAGTTGTGTTCGTCCATCCTGTCTGTCCAAGATCACCTTGTATATATATGTGTAGAGATACTTGAATTCAGGTTTATCATTTTTTTGCAAGGTTTCTTTAATGATAAAGAAATTAAAAAAACTGACAAACTAGATGACCAAAGATTTTCTCGTGTATTGAAGTACCGTTACATACCTACGACAGCGAATTTAATAGGAAGATGAGGTGGAGGGGTTTTGAGACTGAATTCACGGGTTGAATCCGAGCTGCAACGATAGTAATAAACGGTGTTCGGATTCAATGGACCAATGACAACATCATGAATTTTACCAGATTTATATACGAGGTAATTATAGGAAGATGTAGTTCCAGTTGCAGATTTCGAGTATACTCCTGGAGATGTACCGTATTCTACTATTGCTGGAGCTGAGCTTTCGGTAATCCAAGATATCCTCATTTTATCAGCACCAACTACAGATACATGCACCTGCAAAATATCATTTCATTTTTTTTTTTAAAAAGAAAGTTAATCATTGAAGAGATAGGAGGGAAAAAGAGTTAGTATCCACCAGAAAATCCACCAGAAAATTTATGCTCCATCTAAGATTACACAAAAAAAGAGAGTTACGTTTTGCCGTTTTGGTGGGTTTGAAAACTGGGAAATGATGCAGATTTGGTGGTCTAATTAACAGTTATGAACCTAACTCCACAGCCTAAAGCCCCTACTCAAATGCAACCTTGCAATATCATTCCAATTCTCCTCACAGGCAAATCAAACTATCTTCTCTCATTATTACTCGGGTTCTCATTAGAACTCGGTTTAATATAATTTGTTAATGTAATCATTCTTAAGAGGTGATATTTAATAAATCTGAGATTCGAATTCTAACATCTACAATCTCTTTGTAATAAAAAAAACCTATCTTCTCTCGCTAACAGATTTCTAATGTTTCCACGGAGTAAATATTCTTTTCGGATTCTTCGCTTGGTTAGTCAACTGAAACTCGAAATAATTGCTAGCTGATATATACCATAATTGGTTGCAAACCTGGAAGAATAAAGCATAGTTTAAATATGAGATTGGCAGGTTACTTTTTTTACGCAATTGCACCCCATAAGTTTCGCTCTTACCATATTTGAAAAAATAAAAGAAGAAAAAAACCCAGAGAATTGAGATAAACAGGATTTCATATATTTTTAGTGATCCAATTTTGCTCATCTTCTCCTTTTTCCATGCACCTGAACAAAATGAGAAATCTCTCCGCTTTACGGAAATCCACCATGCAAAGCCTTAACAAACTTATAATGATAAAGAAAAATGGAAATTCAATGAAAATAAAGTTAAAAAAGCTATCAAATTTGGCATTAAAAAAAAAAAAATCAAAATGATTACCTGTTGAGTAGAAATTGGGGAAAGCTCTGTTGGTTGAGGCATGGAAATGTCCTTGCGAGCAAGAGGACGATCATAGGAAACAACGCAGCCAATGAATCCGGCAAAGGCCATGGCTAATATAAAAACCAGACCCGGCCTTTTAATGAAAGCCATGGCCACTTAGCTAAATAATAAAAAGGACACCAAGAACAAAACGATGAAGGAGAAGAAGAGGGAAGGCAGATAGCTAAATAATATAAGAATTTTAAGTTAAATCTTTGTTTTCCGCTAGTATGTTTCCTCGTATGAAATGGTAATTGGATTTTGTAAACATTTTTATAGCTGTCTGTTAGGCATTATATAACATCAGATGACGACATTGGAAATTGAAAAAAAAAAAACTAGAAACCAATCAGGATAGACACACGGGACAAGCAAGGTGAGACACGTCTAAAATAGGAATATGCTTTAGCATATATATATATATATATATAACTAATTTATTTTACATACTTTTATATTTTTATATTTATATTTTAACAAATTGATTATTGAATTGCATTTATTATGTATGTAAAATTTTAAATTGATCTGATCGATCGATAATACTGTCTTATATATATATATATATATATCAATAATATGATCATTATATATATATATATATATATTTATATATAATGGTTGAAATTTTATATCAAACAAATATTTAGATATTTTTAATAACTTGAAATTTGACTTAAACGATTTACATAAATAGAGAGCATAAAATACAACAATCAGATTAAATAAATATAAATCATATAAAAAAATATAAAACTAAATTAATTTTGCAATTCATTCTCTATATATAAACTTTTTATAAAACGGGTATTTAATTTTTTCAAGTATGGAATTTCGATTTTATACTTGGTATTTTCTTTATTTATTTTTTTTCTATTTTTACATTGGCTTGATTTGCATGTTCCTGTCATTGTTTCCGGTGATTGGTTTTGCATTCAATATTTTGACCAGGCTTTTCTTTCTTGTCATTTTTAGAGCACATGATAAAAAGTGATCATTTTTTATGAAAAGTAATTGGTGAAAATATGATTCTCATATTTGGTATGTTAAAAATTGTTCACTTTTCTGGGAATGTAACTTTCCTTGGAGAGTTACTTTCCCACAAGTATTGAAATGTGATTCTTATGAAAAATGGTGGGAAAGTAACATTCCCATATAATTGAAAAGTAAAAAAAAAATATTAAGACAAGATTATCCTCTTCCTATTTGATTTAAAATTATCAATTGAAATATTATTTTAAAATATTTCATACAAAAATTTATTAATAATAAATATTATTGCAATATTTAAATAATATTTAATTTGCAGCCACCCTTAATTTTTCAATTACTTGAGAGTAACTTTGAAAATTTATCATTAATAAATATTTTTTTATCATAAAAGTAACTCAAATTATCAATTGAAATATTATTTTTAAATATATAGTACAAATATTTGTTAATAATAAATATTTAAATAATATTTAATTTTCATACAGCCTTTTAACTTTTCAATTGCATTAAAGTAATTTCAAAATTTTATTATTAACAAATTTTTTTATCATAAAAATAACTCAATTTACCAATTAAAATATTTTTTTAAATATTTAGTACAAATGTTTGTTATTAATAAATATCATTAAAATATTTAAATAATATTTAATTTGCATATAGTCTTTTAATTTTTCAACTACATGAGAGTAATTTCGAAAATTTATTATTCACAAATATTTATTATCATAAAAATAACTCAAATTACCAATTAAAATATTATTTTTAAATATTTAGTACAAATGTTTGTTAATAATAAATATTATTAAAATATTTAAATAATATTTAATTTACATCCAACCTTTTAATTTTTCAACTACATAAGAGTAATTTCAAAATTTTATTATTAATAAATATTTTTTATCCTAAAAGTAACTTAAATTATCAATTAAAATATTATTTTTAAATATTTAGTACAAATATTTGTTAATAATAAATATCATTGAAAAATTTTAAAATTAATAAAAGTTATATTTTTTTGATAAGGGTAATTTCGAAAATTACCATCACATTTTCAAGATTTTAATCAGCACTTTTTCATGCATACCAAACACTGTAAAGTTACATTATCAGGAATCACATTCCTAAAAATCACATTCTCAAAAATCAAATTTCATGAAATATGATTTCTGAGAAGGTACCAAACGCCCCTTAAAACTAACTCAGAGATTGCCCCAACCCTATTTCAGACTAATTATATTTGGGAACGAAAACACTCACTTCTCACTTGATGCATATATCCTGTGAGGTCAACTACTGTATATTTATAAGCATCTTTACTATAAGATGGAAGGTTTACAAGATAACTGTTATCTATTATTTCGTTTCTTTTAGTACGGATCAACTATATGCCTACGCCATTTGATCTAAAACTAACATTATCCTTATCTTCAAGTAGAGGTGTGCATAATTCGGTTTCAACAAAATTAAACGATAGGATTTATTTTGATTAATCAAAAAAAAAATTGGTCGGTTATCGGTATAAATTTTTTAAAATTTTTGATTATCGATTAATTTGGTTCAAAATAAAAAATAACTCAATTAATCAAATTATCTTAAATATATATAAAATATTATATTTTTAATATATATTAGATATTTTAAGTTTTATATTATTGAAGTTTTTTTTACTTATTATGGATATACTTTTACTTATATTTGACATTTGAATATTTGTTAGATGATTATATTTATTTGAATTATGAAAAATTAGAAATTTAAGATTTTAAAATGTAATTTTAACTTATTGATGGTAAAACAATTGAAGTTCAGTTAATTATGTTAACCGACCTAATTAATCGAAATAATTTCGGTCGGTTAAAAGTAGACATGCTCATGGGCCAGACCGCAACTCGAAAATTTTCTATTTTCCTTACCCAAACCCGACTTTGGGATGGCTCGAGCTAGCCTGCCTACCCGTTTTACTGTTTAAATAATATTAAAAATATAAAAATCATTTTTATATTTTTATAATTATATATACCTTTCCTTGTCATTTTGAAGAGAATGTATATTATATGTCATATTTTATTTGCATAGATCACATAGTAATTTAATTTTCATCAACACTTGATTTGTGTAGATTTCTTTCCTTTTTCTTCCGTTCCTATTAATCTTAATTTTGTAGATTTCTAACAAAAAATTAAGGAAGGGGGTGTCATAACGGTTTTTTGACCGCTAGACGAATTTGAAAATAAAAATGGAGTCGCCACCAATCTTTTTTGCTAGGTGTGATTGGCCACATATTAAAACCGATTTTAGTAAAATATTTTAAAATTAATTAAAACATTTTGTAAAACCAATTTCGAAATCCGCGCTTTGAACCAGAGAGAAAAAACAAAATTAGGTTCGGGAGTCGGTTACGTGCGGAGAAGGATTAGCACCCCCGCAACGCCCGTTTAACGGTACCATTTAATCACGTGTTATCTTAAATCTCGATTTAATGGACTTAACATTACTATTTAAAAATAATTCTCTTTTATTTTCATTTTATTTTATTTTAAAAAAATGTTTATTATTTTTTTTGAATTTTCTTGAACTGTTTTTTTTTTTGAAAATCGAAAGTGGACATAAATTTGTTATCGAAAATACTCATTAAATATTTCCAACACTCTTGGTGGTATTTAACGAGATCTTCTCACCTCAAGATATCTTAAGAATCACAACTGTGATATCTTTCGAATTCCGTCGTCGGCAATTTACATCCATTTTTATTTAAATGCGTATGATGCAAATATTTAAATGTCGGATGCACACGACTTAGCACATAATTATAAAATTAAACATGCAAATCATAATATTAAAAAACGAGCATGGTAAAATATCGAGCGCATTCACTATTTATTCATTTTTATTATTTTCATTTTTTATGAATTTTTGTATTGAGCATATCACTAAATACTCCCACCACTCGTGGTGATATTTAACGAAATTCTCTCACCTCAAGATATCTTAGGAATCACTACCGTGACGTCCTTCGAATTCCGTCGTCGGTTATTCTCATTTATTAAAAAATCCTTTTTTTTTTAAAGTTAAAATGCTTTTAATAATTATTTTCGAAATAAAAGAAATTATCTATGTAAGAATAATTCTCGAACCATTCCGATATTTTCGATAATGTTTCGATTATTATTCTTACTCGGACCATTTCAAAGAACAATTGATACTCTGACCATCCCGAGAAAGAAATCCGTTTTTAGAAACTTTTATTTACCGAAAATAATTTTAAAAGACATGTATTAATTAAAAAAAATAATTTTTATAATTTTTGAAACCGAAACAAAACAATAAAAATACGTCGAATACTGAACAAGAATAAATAAACAAAAATAGTAATGAAAATAAATAAGAGAATTAAAATCATACTTGAAAAATGTCAAGAACCCGAAAATTAAAATGCCGGACTTGATCTTCGTAAAATCACCTGAAAAATGTCAAAAATCCAAAAAAATCAAAACTTCAAAATCGATAATCGTGAATTTTTTTTTCTTTTTTTTATTTAATTTTTCCCTTTTTTTTTAAATTTTTTTTTATGTATTATTATTATTAATTTTTTAATTTTTCATTTTTTCACTTTTTTTTATATTTTTTTTATATATATTTTTTTAAAATTTAATTATTATTATTATTTTTAATTTTCCTTTTTTCTTTTTTTCTTTTTTTTTCCTTTTTTTTTTTCTTTCTCTTTCTTTTTCTTTTTTTTCTTTGGTTGGCCCACAAGGCTGCTAGGCCCTAGACCCTGGGCAGGTGGCCTGCTTGGGCCAGGCCTTTTGGGCCTGGTTCGACGTGGGCCGAACCTTTTTTTTTTGGGCGAGGGGTACCCGCGCGGACCCCGGGTCGGATCCGGGTCCACGCGCAGACCCTCATCGCTTGAAACGGCGCCGTTTCGACGCCACACACATTTTTTTTGAACCCGGGTCGGGCGCGCGGACCCCGGGTCGGATCCGGGTCCACGCGCGGACCCTGGGTCAAAACGGCGTCGTTTTGGCGCCAAAATTGTTTTTTTAAAAGAGAAGCGGGTGACCCGCGCGGACCCTGGGTCGACCCGCGGGTCGACGCGCAGGTCTTCTGACCCGCTTCAGGGGGCTATAAATAGCCCCATTTTTTATTTTTTATTTTTTTTCATTTTTCATTTTTTTTTCTTCTCTCTCTCTCTCTTTTCACCAGAAACCCCCCAGCCCAGAAACCAACGGCCGAACCACCGCGCCGACCGCCGTGGCTCGCCGTCGACCGCCGTTCGTCGACGGCCGGTGAACTCCAAACTCTGTAACCCGGGGTATTTCGGCCTCCTCTTCTCGGATTCGGGCTCCGTTTTGCCCGAATCCTAGCCGAAACCCCTAGATCTGGGTTTCGACCCCTCGACTCTTTCTATTTTTTTCTATTTTTTTGGCTGTTTGGTTGTTTTTTGTTTGGAGGGTTTGTTGTTTTTTTTTTCAGGGTTGGTTTCGGAGAGAAAATGAGGGGGGGTCCGATCTGGTTTTTTGCTCAGGGGAGAGTTCGAACCAGTGGGGGTCCGATCTGGGCTCTGGCTGAGAGGCCTCGGCGATCTGAGTTTTTTTTTTTGGTGAGGGGGGGTCTCCTCCTCTTTTTTTTTTGGTGGGTTTTTTGGGTCGATCTGGGGGGTCGTCCGAATCGGGGTCTCTGGCTGGCTGAGGGGCGTCCGGATCTCCTGGATCTTCCTCCTCTCCCCCTTTTTTTTTGCTGGTGATGGGGGGCTTTATGGAGGGTGGAGTGTTTGGGGTTGAGGTTGAGTGTGGGTTTGTGGGTGGCGTGTGCAGGGGAGGTGGTTGCAGGGTTGGTGGTGGCTGCCGTGTGGGAAGGGTGGCGTGTGGCAGGGGATTCTGGCAGATAGGGGTTCCTAGGGTTAGGGTTAGGTTTGGGTTGGAAAATGGGCTGGTTTTGGGCCTGGTTAGGGAAATGGGCCAGTGGGCAGGCCCGAAAATTAGGCCTGTATTGGGCCTGGACAGCAGGCCTGGTGGGCTTGCGGATCGGGCCTGCTGAATAGCAGGCTCTGTTTATAAATGGCCCAGGTCGGATTCGAATCCGACCCGGGCTAAAAACCGTTGCTACAGCTGCCCCTCTTTGCCCATTGCTGAGAATCAGGAATAGGGCAAAGACGCGAGCAACGTTTTTGTTTGGAATTATGCACGCGCTTGTTCTTAGGAGGGCTCTCTCCATCGGAGGTTCTTATCGACTGGAAAATAAATCGCTCCTCTCATCAGAGGCTCTATCACTTGGAAAAATAAATTGCTCCTCTCATCAGAGGTTCTATCACTTGGAAAATAAATTGCTCCTCTCATCAGAGGCTCTATCACTTGGAAAATAAATTGCTCCTTTCATCAGAGGCTCCCCAACTTTGAAAATAAATTGCTCCTCTCATCAGAGGCTCCATCACTTGGAAAAATAAATTGCTCCTCTAATCAGAGGCTCTATCACTTTGAAAATAAATTGCTCCTCTCATCAGAGGCTCCACAACTTTGAAAATAAATTGCTCCTCTCATCAGAGGCTCCACAACTTTGAAAATAAATTGCTCCTCTCATCAGAGGCTCCACGACTTTGAATATAAATTGCTCCTCTCATCAGAGGCTCCACAACTTTGAAAATAAATTGCTCCTCTCATCAGAGGCTCCACGACTTTGAAAATAAATTGCTCCTCTCATCAGAGGCTCCACGACTTTGAAAATAAATTGCTCCTCTCATCAGAGGCTCCATAACTTTGAAAATAAATTGCTCCTCTCATCAGAGGCTCCAAACTTTGAAAATAAATTGCTCCTCTCATCAGAGGCTCCACAACTTTGAAAATAAATTGCTCCTTTCATCAGAGGCTCCACAACTTTGAAAATAAATTGCTCCTCTCATCAGAGGCTCCACAACTTTGAAAATAAATTGCTCCTCTCATCAGAGGCTCTACCACTTGGAAAATAAATTGCTCTTCTTATTAGAGGCTCTATCACTTGGAAAAATAAATTGCTCCTCTAATCAGAGGCTCTATAACTTTGAAAATAAATCGCTCCTCTCATCAGAGGCTCCACAACTTTGAAATTTAAATTGCTCCTCTCATCAGAGGCTCTACCATTTTGAAAATAAATTGCTCCTCTCATCAGAGGCTCTACCACTTGGAAAATAAATTGCTCCTCTCATCAGAGGCTCCACAACTTTGAAATTTAAATTGCTCCTCTCATCAGAGGCTCTACCACTTGGAAAATAAATTGCTCCTCTCATCAGAGGCTCCACAACTTTGAAAATAAATCGCTCCTCTCATCAGAGGCTCCACAACTTTGAAAATAAATCGCTCCTCTCATCAGAGGCTCCACAACTTTGAAATTTAAAAATGAACTTCGAATTTTTGACAATGAGTTTGAACACAGCTTAGATCATCACCTTACTTACTACCTTAGTCTTACGAAAGTGAAGACTTATTCTGGATATCCCCATCTCTTTCTCGTTTAGTTTTGAAATTCCTTGTCAGATTCTTCGGATATCGCCACTTGAATAATCATACCGAGGCTCGACCCTTCTTAAAGTAACGAGTTTGACTTCGCAAGAATTGAAAATGGTACCCGGAGGTTTTGAAAAATGTCATTTTGAAAGATGTTACCCGGAAGTTTTTGAAAGCAGATACTTGGAGGTCTAAAAATGTTACTTCTTTGAAAGTGGTGCCCGGAGGTCTTATTCTTGACTTTGAGAATGATGTTCAGAGGTCTTTATCAATGATTTTTTAGAAAGGTGCCCGGAGGTCTTGAAACAGTTGCCCGGAGGTCTTAAAAATGTCTTTTTTTTTTTGAAAATGATGCCCGGAGGTCTTATCGATAATTTTCGAGAATAGTGCCCGGAGGTCTTGCAAACATGACTTCTGAGAAGAATGCCCGGAGGTCTTGAAACAGGTACCCGGAGGTCTTTAAAAATATCTTTTCATTGAAAATGGCGCCCGGAGGTCTTATCCATGATTTTCGAGAATAGTGCCCGGAGGTCTTGAAAAATGTCTTTTCATTGAAAATGGCACCCGGAGGTCTTAAAAGAGGTGCCCGAAGGTCTCAGAATAGGTGCCCAGAGGTCTTCTTTTTTTTCTAATTTTCTTTTTCTTTCGCTGTGCCGGAATGATTTAAAAGAAATGCCCGGAGGTCTTAGAACAGGTGCCCGGAGGTCTTCTTTTTTAATTTTCTTTTTCTTTTCCTGTGCCCGGAGGACTTAAAAGAGGTAACCCGGAGGTTTTAAAAGAGATGCCCGGGGGTCTTTTTTTTAATTTCTTTTTCTTTTCTTGGGCCCGGAGGACTTAAAAGAGGTAACCCGGAGGTTTTAAAATAGATGCCCGGAGGTCTTTTTGATCATACCTGAAGATCATATCTTGGAAGAAAATTTCACTGAATGTTCGAATTCAAATGTCAAAATTTCAAATAGTCAATGTCATGCATGAAATGTGAATGTTATGCGAAGTCAATGCATATGCCCCTGATGATGCATGTTCAAGTACCTACGAACAATGTACACATTTTACGACACGATGCAGATACAAAACTTAATAAATATGCGAATGTTCATGAATGATGCGAATGTTCCTAATTGTTTTTTTTTCTGATCTTGGTTTAGCTTTTCCAAATCGTTTTTCCTCTTCAAAACAGAGTGTATCCTGAAACGCTCGTGCCTCGTAAGAGATCAAACCTTTTCTTCACTTTGGAACTATCTCTTTGCCCCGATAGTTTTTCAAATTTTTATCAACTGAAGTCCGAGCCAAATGTTCATTTCTTCTACCTCAATAGTTCCATACCTCTAGGCCAGAAGCACATTTGCCTTATGCCAACATCGAAAATGGTTTCTTCCAAAAATATTTTCATTTATCTGCTTTTGCTTGCTTCTTTTTTTTTTGAAAAATGTTTGCTTATTTTCTGAAAACTTTTGAGCTGAAAATGTCATCATCTGATATCCAAACCTCTTAAAAATTGATGATCACTGTTAGAAGTTTTTCTGAGTGTCAATTCGGATTTTTCAAATTGAGTCGAAAAGTTTGGTACAACAAGATTTCGATTGATCCAAGGAGGCTTCGCAACAGGAAAAATGTATATCCTTTCTAGACTCACAAATGGAACAGATTTTATAAAACATGAATTCTTTGGAAATCAAACAAATTCAATCTTCTTTTAGTTTCCAAATCATGGCATTTTGTCATACGTCAAGGCTAGCTGGGATGTTCAAACTTGAGAATTAATTTTGGAAAGGAAAACGGTCTCAGTTTTTTTAAAGTCAAACCTCCGAACGAGAGTTGACAGTTTTGGAATATTTTGGAATTCCCAAATGTTCCTTGATTTCTTCAAATTGACCTCTTCTTTTGTTATGGCCTTGACAATACCATAAGCGGCACCGAAATTCTCCCATTTTACTCTAGACTGCCCATGTCGAGTTTTCACCCTAGAGTCTCCTTCTTTCCATTTTTTCATCATTTTTTTTTTAATGTTTCACCATGCATTCAAGAAATCAAGACTTATCCAAGAAGGATTTTTAACCAGAAAGGAGACCGAAGTCTCATGCATTTCTCTAAGAATAGACTCATCAATTTAAATAGCCATGCTCGATCAAAATGGTCTTTTCAAGGTGCGTAATGTAGGCCGAGGTTCGAGGTATTGAAAGAAAAGATAAATAGGCCCAAACATGTGTTTAAGGTGATCAAATCAAGGATCATTTCATGAGGAGGATTCTCTTCGAAACATTTGTCTTTTCTGAGCTTTCTCTTTATTCGATGATTTTCATCCGTTCTTTTCTTCCTTTTTTATTTTTTTCTTTCATTTTTCTTTTTATCTCCTTTTTTTTTTGCATTTTTATTTTGACAAGGTGAGCTCAAATTTCTCTTTGATTCAAGGCATTCTTTTTTCGTCTTTGAACCAAGACTTCATTATCTGTGACCTTTGAAAAGATCTTTCCTCGCATTTTCCCCCTATTGTGGGGGCTGATCCTTGATCGGGGTTGACAGAACGAAAGTATTCATTAGGCTCAAAAGGGATAGCAAAAGGATATTTTATAATTTGTGAAAGGATGATGAAAGATGGCCATTTTTCATCTCGAACACAAGCACGTAAATCGAAGAGTCATTCCTTAGAGGAAAATAATGAAAAGGTTTTTTTCTTTCTTGAATTTCATAAATGCATGATGCCACACTCGTTTTTCATTTTCTTTTCTTTTTTTTTTGGTCTTTTCAATTGATGCATGCCTCGAAAATTATTTCACCTTTATTCACCACCTGTCCTCCATATCTACACATGATGCACCAGGATTGGTCATACAAATGAGACTTCGTATCATGACGAGGAACAACTCAAGTTTTTTTTGGCTTTCCGAAGGGACAAGAAAGAATATGGCTCAGAAATAGCTTCTTTTTTTTTCTCTAGGAACACGAGAAAATCAGGTTTAGTCATTGTTACCTGAGACGTTAATCATGAAGTGATGTCTGGACAACTCTTGTTTTATGGTTACGGAAAGGGATATGAATGGTTTTGGCATAACCTTGACACACATCAATTTACCATGATCTAGATTCTTGAAAGAGGCTTCACTTGTTTGAGACACCAAAAAACTCAGATTTTTCAAAAAGTTTGTTCCATTGCTCATAACCTAAACTAGGATCTGCATTTTTCTTATTGCACTGACTATGGTTTCTGAAATTCAACAATATATTCCTGGAAGCATTGACTGTTTCGATCTCAAAGGATTCGAGCATAGGCAAGTCCGAAAGAGATGGGAAAGGGTGTTGGGTCATTTCTAACATTGATCATCAATAATCTCAAGATATTTCATCATTTCTTAACGTGAAGAAAGATTTTTTTCTTTTAAGAACGCGCTCTTCAAAATCAAAAAATCCTTAATGTTTATTTTTACAAATTCAAATTCAAACACAATAAAAACAAAGCCTTTGAAATTCAAAATTTGTTTATTTCATGTGGATGCCAACATAAGACAAGTTCTTTCATGATGAGGCATAGAACTACATGCATATTTCTCAATGCTTGTTGACATGCTTTTAAAGGTAACCATTCTCATCTTCCAAACCCGTGGCGAAGAAACCGATTTATGGCAATGCGGATTTCCACTGTTCGACTAGCTCTGGAGTCAAAATGCCATCATGGACAAGACCTTTAATCTTTTCCTTAAGTTGTCTGCATCTTTCAGTTTAATGTCCAATTGCCCCCATGTGATACTCACACTTGCTGTTCGGGTCATAACTCCTTGCTGATGGGTTTGGAGCTGTTTTCAAAGACACAGGGGTAAGGTATTGGTTCCTCATTAGTAATTGCAACAGGTCGGAGATCGGGATTGAAAATTTCTCTTGGTTGCCCCGCGGTCATTTCTGGGAAGCAGGCCTAGTTGCAGAAGCTGACATCGGATTAGGTGTTTGGATATTTGGAAAGTAAGGATAATGACTTGGAGAGACTTTGGTAGAGTAACATGATTGATATGGAGAGACTCGGGGATCTGGAGTGAATTCTCCCATAGCCTGGATATGTTACTCCTTCCTTTCAGGTGCCTCGTTTCTCTCGACATTGGATGTCTTATCTCCTTCGAGTTTTCCGTTCTTGATAACATTCTCGATCATCTCACCAGAAATAACCATATCAGCGAAATTTCTTGAGGCATTGCCAACCATCATGTCATAATAAGGTGCCGTTAATGTACCAATGAACAACACAGTATTCTCTCTCTTAGTGAGTGGTGGTTGCACCTGTGTTGCCATATCCCTCCATCGTTGGGCATATTCATTAAAACCTTCCGTATGCTTCTTTCCCATATTCTGCAATGTTAACCTATCTGGTGCCGTGTCGATCATGTGCTTATACTGAGTCTTGAAAGCTTTTGCCAGATCTTTCCAAGAACGGATACAGCCCCGATCCAACTGATTATACCATCTTGCAGCTGACCTTGTTAGACTGTCTTGGAAGCAGTGGATTAACAGCTTGTCATTGTTGGTGTAGCCAGCCATTTTCCGACAGAACATCATGATGTGGATTGATGGACATTTTGATCCGTCATACTTTTCAAATTCAGGGACTTTGAATTTTGGCAGAATCACCAAATCCGGGACCAAGCTGAGCTCATTCGGATCCGTATTCCCGAAAACGTCTATTCCTTCTATGGCTTTGAGTCTCTCTTCAAACAGATCATACTTCGGTTGCACTTCTGCGTCTTCCACTTGCTTTGCCACACGTTTCTTCAGCTTTTCTTGTTCTAGTGAACCATCTTGGCTTGGGATAACAACCGGGTCTGAGGGGTGAAATTCCGAGTTCAATTGAAATTGTCCTTGGCCTCGTTGACTCGGTAGGTAAATCGAATCTTCGTTGTTGTTTACTCGAGGTCAAGGTTCTTCCCCTATGATCGATCCTTCAGCAACCCATTTTCCTCGGGTCAGCCTAGTCATCATTTCAATCATCTTGTCTTATTTGCTCGCGTGACTCCTCTTGAGATTTTGTTATCTGTTCCCGTGTTTCTTGCTGAGATTTGGCTAACTGTTCTTGTAATTCTCTCTGTGCTCTTTCCACTCTATCCAGTCTATTTTGTTCATCCTCCA
Source organism: Fremontodendron californicum (assembly GCA_030761205.1). Taxonomy (NCBI): domain Eukaryota; kingdom Viridiplantae; phylum Streptophyta; class Magnoliopsida; order Malvales; family Malvaceae; genus Fremontodendron; species Fremontodendron californicum. Next base: position 35,266,741 of record JAULJL010000005.1, read on the forward strand.
TGGTTCCGGCCTGTGTCATAGAGGTATGCAGTGATTCTTATACCTCTGATTTGGAAGAGAAATCCTTTCAAAGTTTACAAAACTAAGCCGACTTTTTTTTTTTTCAAGTGTGCTTCATGATGCATGAACTATGAATGCCGTGAATGTAACACGATGCCCATATGATGCATGTAAAGAATAAACAAATTAATGCATGAGTATGTACAATGAGTGACCATGTATGTCACGAATGCAAGACCTTATTGTTATGAATGCAATCATGATGTCGATATGATGCATGTAAAGAATAAATAAAAATGATATACTGGTATATACAGAGAATGATCATGTATGTCACTAATGCATTCTACAATGAATGACCATGCATGTTATAATTGCAATATGGTGCTAATTTGATTTGTAAAGAATAAACAATATAATGCATGAATATATACAAAAAAACTATTCGATAATTGGATTAACATGATTTGGACTGAACTTAATTATTCAACAACTTTATTGCACAAACTTGCCCCCAAATTCGATTTGCAAAAAAAAAAAATTTAAAACATATTTTTCCCGCAAAAACAAAAATATTATTTTCAAAAACCAATTTCCATCAAAACTTTTGGGGTAGTGGGTCTTATTATGGCACAGATGTCCAAATATTTATTCAACACTACCGGTTTGCAATTCTCATTTAATCAACAACAAGTGTTTATGCAATTTTTCAAATGAGATTATTATCACCGTGAAATCAAAAATACAATTATAAATGTAAATGCTTTATTTACAAGTGCATCAATGCATGAAATGTACGAGATGTACGAAAAGAAAAATTTTCATATTTACAAACTCAAAAAGTTAACGAACATTTGCTCCGACAGTATCAACTTATTTAAGCATCACGATGCCTTCGGAGCAAAAAATGAAACTTATTGCGGGTAGCACGATGTACGCTTATCATTACCCGATTTACAGTTTTTGTTCGGAGTGTAAACAAATAGCGAAAGATCACAATGTTCCTTCCTAATTTCGAGGATATCTGATCGGAAATTTGATATGGCTCTACTCAAGTTCACTATATGAGGTTGAGTTAGAATCTAAAAGGCTCCAAATTGCTCCTCACTGTCGCCCGTGAAGGCTAATAAGGCACCCCGAGTTAAACAGGTTCAATTCGAGCGAGAGATTTTTCGCTAGCCCGTGCGGAGATTATTATCTCTCGAGAGCGTAGGTACTTTTTCTCTCTAAAAGCGTTTCGCTAGCCCATGCGGAGGTTATTACCTCTCGAGAGCGTAGGTACTTTACTTCCACCTAAAGGGATAAAGCTCGGGTACAGAGCTTATGTATGAAATGTACGTGCTCGTGTGTGAGAAGGAACAAGCAAACCTTCGATTATTTGTCTACGACTCTTTATTCTAAACATCCCACGATTTAAAAAAAATAATAAACGACATAAAAAATATGAATCAAGAATTAACAAATATCAAAGTGTAATTGCAAGCAAAATAAAAATAAAGAAAGAAAGAAAGTAAAGAGAATTAAAATTAAATACCAATTAAATTCATTAATTCGAGATTTTAAAACAACACATGATCAATTTGTGGCTCGACTCTCAAAGGGTCCCCAGTGGAGTCGCCAAGCTGTCATAACGGTTTTTTGACCGCTAGACGAATTTGAAAACAAAAATGGAGTCGCCACCAATCTTTTTTGCTAGGTGTGATTGGCCACCTATTAAAACCGATTTTAGTAAAATATTATAAAAATTAATTAAAACATTTTGTAAAACCAATTTCGAAATCCGCGCTTTGAACCAGAGAGAAAAAACAAAATTAGGTTCGGGAGTCGATTACGTGCGGAGAAGGATTAGCACCCCCGCAACGCCCGTTTAACGGTACCATTTAATCACGTGTTATCTTAAATCTCGATTTAATGGACTTAACATTACTATTTAAAAATAATTCTCTTTTATTTTCATTTTATTTTATTTTAAAAAAATGTTTATTATTTTTTTTGAATTTTCTTGAACTGTTTTTTTTTTTTTGAAAATCGAAAGTGGACATAAATTTGTTATCGAAAATACTCATTAAATATTTCCAACACTCTTGGTGGTATTTAACTAGATCTTCTCACCTCAAGATATCTTAAGAATCACAACTGTGATATCTTTCGAATTCCGTCGTCGGCAATTTACATCCATTTTTATTTAAATGCGTATGATGCAAATATTTAAATTTCGGATGCACACGACTTAGCACATAATTATAAAATTAAACATGCAAATCATAATATTAAAAAACGAGCATGGTAAAATATCGAGCGCATTCACTATTTATTCATTTTTATTATTTTCATTTTTTATGAATTTTTGTATTGAGCATATCACTAAATACTCCCACCACTCGTGGTGATATTTAACGAAATTCTCTCACCTCAAGATATCTTAGGAATCACTACCGTGACGTCCTTCGAATTCCGTCGTCGGTTATTCTCATTTATTAAAAAATCCTTTTTTTTTAAAGTTAAAATGCTTTTAATAATTATTTTCGAAATAAAAGAAATTATCTATGTAAGAATAATTCTCGAACCATTCCGATATTTTCGATAATGTTTCGATTATTATTCTTACTCGGACCATTTCAAAGAACAATTGATACTCCGACCATCCCGAGAAAGAAATCCGTTTTTAGAAAATTTTATTTACCGAAAATAATTTTAAAAGACATGTATTAATTAAAAATAATAATTTTTATAATTTTTGAAACCGAAACAAAACAATAAAAATACGTCGAATACTGAACAAGAATAAATAAACAAAAATAGTAATGAAAATAAATAAGAGAATTAAAATCATACTTGAAAAATGTCAAGAACCCGAAAATTAAAATGCCGGACTTGATCTTCGTAAAATCACCTGAAAAATGTCAAAAATCCAAAAAAATCAAAACTTCAAAATCGATAATCGTGAAATTTTTTTTCTTTTTTTTTATTTAATTTTTCCCTTTTTTAAAATTTTTTTTATGTATCATTATTATTAATTTTTTTATTTTTCATTTTTTTAATATTTTTTTAATATTTTTTAAATTTAATTATTATTATTTATTTTTTTTTAATTTTCCTTTTTTCTTTTTTTTTTTTCTTTTCTTTCTTTTTTTCTTTTTCTTTCTCTTTCTTTTCTTTTTTTTTTTTGGTTGGCCCACAAGGCTGCGAGGCCCTAGACCCTGGGCAGGTGGCCTGCTTGGGCCAGGCCTTTTGGGCCTGGTTCGGCGTGGGCCGAACCTTTTTTTTTTTGGGCAAGGGGGTACACGCGCGGACCTTCCTCGCTTGAAACGGCGTCGTTTCGACGCCACACACATTTTTTTTTGAACACGGGTCGGGCGCGCGGACCCCGGGTCGGATCCGGGTCCACGCGCGGACCCTGGGTCAAAACGGCGTCGTTTTGGCGCCGAATTTTTTTTTAAAAGAGAAGCGGGTGACCGCGCGGGTCTTCTGACCCGCTTCAGGGGGCTATAAATAGCCCCATTTTTTATTTTTTTTCATTTTATTTTTTTTCTTCTTCTTCTCTCTCTCTCTCTCTTTTCACCAGAAATCCCCTCAGCCCAGAAATCGGCAGCCGGACCACCGCGTCGACCGCCGTTCTTCGGCGGCCGGTGAACTCCAAACTCCGCACCCCGGGGTATTTCGGCCTCCTCTTCTGATTCGAGCTCCGTTTTGCCCGAATCCTAGTCGAAACCCCTAGATCTGGGTTTCGACCCTTCGACTCTTCCTATTTATTTTTTTTCTATTTTTTTGGCTGTTTGGTTGTTTTTTGTTTGCAGGGTTTGTTGTTTTTCTTTTTTTTTTTGCACTGTTGGTTAAAGAGAAAAGGAGGGGGGGCCGATCTGGTTTTTTGCTCAGGGGAGAGTCCGAACCAGTGGGGGTCCGATCTGGGCTCTGGCTGAGGGGCCTCTCTGGCTGAGGGGCCTCGGCGATCTGAGTTTTTTTTTTTGGTGAGGGGGGGTCTCCTCCTCTTTTTTTTTTGGTGGGTTTTTTGGGTCGATCTGGGGGTCGTCCGAATCGGGGTCTCTAGCTGGCTGAGGGGCGTCCGGATCTCCTGGATCTTCCTCCTCTCCCCTTTTTTTTTTGCTGGTGATGGGGGGCTTTATGGAGGGTGGAGTGTTTGGGGTTGAGGTTGAGTGTGGGTTTGTGGGTGGCGTGTGCAGGGGAGGTGGTTGCAGGGTTGGTGGTGGCTGCCGTGTGGGAATAGTGGCGTGTGGCAGGGGATTCTGGCAGATAGGGGTTCCTAGGGTTAGGGTTAGGTTTGGGTTGGGAAATGGGCTGGTTTTGGGCCTGGTTAGGGAAATGGGCCAGTGGGCAGGCCCGAAAATTGGGCCTGTATTGGGCCTGGACAGCAGGCCTGGTGGGCTTGCGGATCGGGCCTGCATGTTTGCAAATGGCCCGGGTCGGATTCGAATCCGACCCGTGCTAAAAACCGTTGCTACAGGGGGAGTGGGGAACAATTAGACCTGCCCATGGCCGGGTAGCCCGTTCGTACTGGGCCGGATCTGGATAGAAATATTTGTGATCCGATTGGTCCCGAATCATTGTTCACACATTAAAATAATATTATTTTTTTAAAACTTAATTATAAAATATATATTTTTTTATATATATATGGTGAACAGTAACTTTGAGCCCGTAGGTCATCCCGGGCCCATCCAGAGCCAGGTTTGGGTAAGGAAAGAAAAAAAAATCAGGTCGCGACCAAGTCCAGCCCATAAACAGGTCTAGGAACAATGAGAAAACAATAATACAAAATGTCAACATAAAATTTTATTTATTATCTTTATTTTTTTTGCTTGCTAGTATATTTCTTTACTTGGTTTAGCTATATATGTTGTAATTAAGGAAGTATGTATAAGTAATTACTAAGATTGTTTTCCACATATAAATTTCTCTTGACTTTTCCTAATTTTGTAGTGTATTTCAAAACCCTTTTCTAAGTTAATTATTGATTGGGTACTATTTGTAGCTATATGTAGCATTTTCTCACTTCATGCATGTTGTCATAATTATTTAATTTGCCAAAGAGATAAATTCCTTGAACATTAATTTGATTTTGAAATTGGGTATTGAGTGTAGTTAATCACTTTTGGATATACAAGAATGACCATATAGAGTTTAATGGGACTGTTTAACTTGTTCCAAAAGCATGCATTTGTCGTGATGAAGTTGGAATTGCTTTTATATATATATATATATATATATATATATATATATATATATGTATGCAGAGATTTGAACTCTAGATCTATGAAATATCACTTTTTAAGAATGATTTTATGAAATAACTGGATTAAATCTAAATCATGATGAAGTTCTTCATGTGATACAAAAGTCAAATTTGACAATTAGATTGGTTGAAAACAAAAAATTAATTACTAAATCAAAAAAATTGGTGTAAATTATAGAAGAGATATCCAAACTTTTAATTTCATTTGGTTTGTAATTTTTCTTTTTTTTTTTCTTTCTAATTTCAAACTTTACATCATCGTCACTTTCTTAAATAATAATAACTTAATCAAGTAACCATCATTATCTATCATCTATTAAATAATTAATGGAGCTTACTTAATTAAACTTTACTGGCTTAATTAATTATATTATTGTTTTCCCTTAAAAATTAAATTAATGGAGCTTACAAATCTGGCTAGCTTGTTTCTTGCCCAAAAGTAAACTAGTTGCAGGCACTTATTGCTCTGCTAACGTTAACATGTCAACCAAACCTTTATCCGTTCCATTTATTAATTTAATTTGACGATAATCACACACATATATATATATATATATATATATATATTATACATACAATAATATTAAATTTATCCCACTGAATTAATCCTTCAATTGATGGATAACTGCTTGTCACGTGGCAAGTAGTTTTATTTTCTTCTTTTTATTATATAATTTTTTGTGTTATATTTATGCTATTTTTTGTTATAATCGTATTAGAAGTATTATATATATATATATATATAAATTTTGATACATTATGTATAGATTTTGACACATTCGTGTATTCGTGTTGTGTTAGTGTTATTTTTTCATGTTGTATTGTGTTTTAGTTATTTTTTCGTATTCATGTCGGGTCCGAAATTGCCAGGTCTTTAGCACTATTCAAATAACTCTCAATTTTGTGTCTCGTTATTTTTTTTTTGTCGTCTTGATAGATTTTGACACATTTGTGCATTCGTGTTGTGTTAGTGTTATTGTTATTTTTTTGTTTGTAGTTATTTTTTCATATTCGTTTCGTGTCGAAATTGTCAGGTTTAATTGGCACGGTCACATATTGTATAATGATTGGTTCTTTTTTTTTTTGAAAAATAAAATCATATTAATTTTTTTTTATTTTTATATTATTGAATATAAAATTATTGTATTGATAAATTATCGGTAAAAATTAAAATATTGAATAATAATAGATAATTGTTTAATTTGATTTTAAAAAGAAAAAAGGGGTTAATGAATTGAATTTTTTTTAAATAGAACCTAATTAGCATAAAAATTTAATCGACCTCTAACTAATTTCACAAATTCAACACGATTCGGCATCAATTTTTTAAATTTAAAAATCTTCATTTTTAAAATATAATTTTAAATTTATAAATAAAAAATATTTTTATTTTATAAAATATATAAAAAATCAAATGGAAAATAATGAAACCGAATCAAATAAACTTTTTTATGATCTGAACCGAATACGAAAAAATTCAAACCGAACATTAAATCTCTAATCAATATTTGATTTACTTTTGCATACTTTGCAGACTCTAATACTGTCTCCTTAGCTTCAACCATATGTTGTACAAACATTTTTATTTTGATTTATACATAATATAACTATCTTAACAACTTGCTCAACGTTCAAAACAATTTACAACTGAAGCATCGCGACGTCTAAACACTACTATATATATATATGCTCATTTAATCTTGCTATTTTTGCCTAGCAATAAAATTTTATTAATCTTGCTATTTTCCTATTTTATGACTCATAATTGTAATAAACATGTTCATGGTCGGATTACCTGTCCAAACTTGAAAGTTCGTCCAATATTTGAAAGAGTTTAGACAAAAATATTATATTAAAAAACGAGTCAGGTCTTGGGTATAGCATTTAATGCCTAAATCCGACAATTATATTTTTTTTATATTTATATATTAATTAATATTAATGTGATAGTAAATTAGTATTAGTAATATTAATATTCAAAGAGATCGGTCCTATTTTAAGGGGATCGATCCCTTAATGCATTCAAGCCGAATTTTTTATTTAAAAAGATTAGGAGATCGACCCCTTTTATTTTGACAGCTCTTGGAAACTTTTTTGTGCAAAAAATGATAGATCCCTCTTTAAAACGGATCAATTATTTCTGTGTAAAAAATTGAAAGGATTTGGTCGAACTTGGACTATCCCTTTAAATTTAGGGTTGAGATTTGGGCAAATAATGAGGCTCGAATAACCAGTCGGATAGAACTTGGTCATTTATGAATTAAGGCTATTACTACTCTATCTGGGTCTGATCCGAATTCAACTTGACTTAGCCTATGAACAGATTTAAATTTTAAATTTTAACTTGAAACTTGAAATCTATGAAACTATATATATATATATATATATATATATAATTATTTACATTAATTCTACCATACTACAATAATAAATATTTGAAGAAAAACAGGACATTATTGATCTATTATTTTTCAAATTACACAGTTTATATCCAAACATATAATGCCAATTAAATGAAGCCCTTACCAATACTTGCTAGGCTCTTAATTAAAAGTTGTACTATTGTTTATATATTGTAATTAATAGTTTTAGCATATATAATATTGGCTTATTTTTTATTCCAAATCCAATATTTTTTTCTTACGACCTTGTAGCTTTTATTACATCTTTGGACTATGAGTTCATAGTTGAAGTCAATATAAACCTTTTGGAAACCTCCATTAATTCCAATCTTTTTGAAAGCCTCATCATCTGCCTTTCTAAAGTCAATATAAATTGTATCTCATCAAGTTCATCTTAATTTTTCTCTTTTCTTAAGGAACATAATCTCTCTCTTTTTTTTCATGATTTCTTTATTTTTATTTGAATTCCTTTCTTAATTTAGACCCAAATTGGAATTGTTACAATTTCATTGGATTAGCAGAAATGTCAGCTTGGATTATTGATAACCAATTAATTGAAAACCAATAATTCCTTGACAAATAATTTCTTTTTTAGAAAATAGACAAATAAGTGGTCCATTGGAGGCATATTCTTTTATTCAGGGTATTTTTGCAAGCTGATGCTTAGCATATTCCTATAACCTGCAATTACTTGTGAACGTGATTAATCTTTGATTCAAGTTCCAAGTTTCTTTAAGCTCTGAAACATCGAACATGTGATTTGTCGACTATAAACTCTTAAATTAAAAATCAAAGAAATTATTATCATCTCTCAAAACGTAGGAACCGGCCAAACCTAAATAAATTGTTATATCATCATCATCAGTGATTGGATTCGCTTTGATTCCTGCAGTCCTAGGTAGGCTGGCAAAGTGAAAATAAAAAAACAAAACTGCGATATTTAAGATTCTTCAAGCTGTTAGCATTTAATTTTTGTAATGAAATAAATAGATTTAATTGTGAACCATGTTTAACGCAAAGATATTAGAATTATATTTCTTTAAAAAAAAAAGAAAAAAATTATAAATCTTGAATTTGAATATCGATACAACTTTCCTCAAAGTTTCGAGAAATTAGAATTAAACAATCTTTCTGTATGCAACTCCAATAGTGAATTACTTGTATGTAGGAATTATATTACGATAAACCCGAACTTAACTCAATTTATTTATATAATCAACTTTAAAAAATAATATTAAACGAGTTTTGAAATTCAAATCTTAGCACCTACTGTCTTTTCTTTTATACTCAAGTTGGTTAATTACTTTATTTTAAAGAAAACAAAAATAAATCAGAACTTCACTTATCTTATCTTTTCCAAAGGAAATATTTTTCCATCATTTCTTTCCAACTTTCATTCTCTCAACAAAAAATATTTGGGAGCTGGGCAAAGGCAAATTAGAGAAGCGGCTGGTCATTTTTCCCAAATAAAAAAAAATGTGGTTATTGCTGCAAGCAAATCCAAAAATATTCCAATTGACTTACTTGACGCCATTGCAATCTAATTTTTTACAAGTTTTGAAGCTTCAACCAGCTCCAAGGCTCCTTTCTTATTATAAACCTCCAAGCCTGTTCACGTACTTTGCACCTTCAGCGATGGAGAAATCAATATTATGGCAGAAGCATTTCTTCCCTCTCCTTTTAACCATCTTCTTCTTCTTCTCTCCGTTCCTTTTACAACCCTCTCTCGCTTCACAAAACGATTACATCCGACAGCCTCCTCGACAAGTCGTCGTCACTCCACATCACCGATCCAAATCCGACCCTCAGCAGGTCATTTTGAAGCCACTATTTTCTTATCCACACTTTCTTTCAAAAAAAATAATAAATAAAATCCCAATATTATCCCAATTTAGTCATTTACATATATATGAATTTCCTTTTTTGTCATTTATTTGTAGGTACATATTTCTCTTGTAGGCAAAGATTACATGAGAATCAGTTGGGTTACAGATGACAAAGAGGTGCCATCGAAGGTCGAATATGGGAAGATTTCTGGGAGATATAATGGCATGGCAGTAGGAGAGCATACCTCATATCATTACTTCTTTTACAGTTCTGGGAAGATACATGATGTTAAGATTGGACCGTTGGAGGCAGGAACAAGTTATTACTATAGGTGCGGTGGTCATGGCCCTGAATTTTCCTTCAAGACACCTCCACCAACTTTTCCTATTGAATTTGTTTTGGTTGGTAAGTAGCTTTTAACAATCAAAATATGGTAAAATGAATTGAGTCATATAAAGGAAAACAACAAAATCAAACCATAATCGAAATCTTGATTAGTCATTTTGGTCATAAAGGAGAAAAATAATTCAAAGTTTTATATATAGGATGTCCAAGTGCTTCTGTCTTTTTTTTTTTTTTTTTTGGGGAAAGTTGGCTAAAAGTATGTTGGTGCTTTAAGTAAACGCAAAGTCTCCAAGAAGGAAAATTAAAAGTGCATACTTTGTACGTTGTTAGTTATTTGGCTAGCAAATTTAGAATTTAGCATACATAACTTGAGAGTTGGGAACCCGATTTCTTATATGTTTGCCGCATAACTTGGAAACCTTATCGTCTATGACTTGGCTTGTTTTGTTTGAACTTTTATAGGTACAACCAAGAAAACATATACCTTATCTTATCACTAAACATATGGTATTTTTTTATTTTTTTTTTAAAAGAAGTAGTTGCTATACAAATATAGGAAGAAATATTGTGAGACCCATCAAAGGAACCTTAAAAGCAACTACATTTAAGAATTCTTATATGAAGACGAATTCTAAGCTTATGCATAATCCAAGCCGCCTTATAAAATTGTTGGGTTTGTGTCTTGATTCTTAAACCTATTTAATATCTTTTATTTTTAAGGTTTGCTTAAAGTTAGTACATTTTTATTTTTATTTTGGAAATTTGTGACTAAACTCAAATGATTTACCTACTTCTCTTACAAAATGGATTCAGGCAAGAATAAGATATGATTTCCCACACTTGAAAATTTTTCTAAGACACTTTGACATCTTTTGTACCCAAAAAAAATAATCTTTTTGTTATTTGAATGCGTAGTCGCAGTAAAAAAAAATGGAAAGCACAGAAATCTTAGGTGAGGATAAAAAACTGGTTGCGAGTTTTAAGTGAGCTTAACCATTGTAATCTCGAATATTTGATAATCAATTTCTTTTTTGTTATATCCGTGGATATAGAAAATTGATTCTTGAACCATGTATATAGTTGGTGTTCTCTCTTTACTGTTTCTTTTCTTGTTCTGAATTTCTTGGTTGTTTGTTACTTTGGTTTTGATCAGCTTAATTTCTAAATTGGTTGGTTGATTGTGTTCCTTCTGAAATTGTGATTTAAATTATAAATCTAAATCACAACAAAAATTTCAAAACATGGGTTAAATTTGTAGTTAGCATCCCTTATCTTTTGGAACATAGCAAAATATACATCGTGTTGGAAAGATAAATTATTGAAAACAATTTAAAAAAACCTCTTAAAATATAACATGAATCATATTAATTTAACCTTCAAACTTCTAAGCATGAAAGAACTGATGATTGGACCTTGCATGGTATATATTTTATCACAAACAAAAAATCTGATATGATGAAAATTAACATTTTTGACGACCAGCTTAATTAATTTGTTTACAGGCGATCTTGGACAGACAGAATGGACTACATCAACTTTAGCACATGTCGATAGCAAGGATTATGATGTATTATTGTTACCAGGTGATCTATCTTATGCAGATTCACAACAACCGTTATGGGATTCATTCGGCCGCCTGGTCGAGCCATACGCTAGCCGCCGCCCCTGGATGGTCACGGAAGGGAACCATGAGATCGAGATTTTCCCAATAATCTACCCTCATGGTTTCAAAGCCTATAATTCTCGTTGGCCAATGCCATACGAAGAAAGTGGATCGACCTCAAATTTGTATTATTCCTTTGATGTTGCCGGTTCCCATATCATAATGTTAGGGTCTTACACGGATTCTGATGAGGATTCAGCTCAATACAAGTGGCTTGAAGCTGATTTGGGTAAGGTTGATAGGAAGAAGACGCCATGGGTTATTGTGCTTTTGCATGCGCCATGGTATAATACTAATTTGGCTCATAAAGGAGAAGGAGAAAGCATGAGAAAATCTATGGAAGATTTGTTGTATAAGGCACGAGTGGATGTGGTTTTTGCAGGCCATGTTCATGCATATGAACGATTTGTAAGTCACTTTAAACTTTTTTTTCTTTCTTTTGATGTTTTATTTTGCTTACACGCAAACTTTAGCTTTGGAAAAATTCAATATTTTATAATGAAATGTTATATAAATAGTATATAAGAAACTGTTGTACATATGATTATCTCTTATATCTTATACCTAAAAGAGTTAATTCAGTCGGTAAGGAGAAGAACTCTCTTTCCTTATCAGAATTTGGATCTTTAAAATTGTTCGAGAAAGGGATTAGGTTAATTAACTATACTAAATCTGTGGAGGTTTTTTTTTTTGTCTTTTAATATTGACAACTAATTATATTTGATTTGTGTTCAATTTGTTGCAGACTAGGATTTACGACAACAAGGCTGATCCATGTGGCCCAGTATACATAACCATTGGTGATGGAGGAAACCGAGAAGGACTTGCATTAATGTAAGCAAAATCTTGAGTAGAAAAACTAAAGACAGACTATCCATTTCTCAACACTTGACTAGACAGACTAGATTTAGAATTTACACCCAATGCATATAGAAGAACCAGCTCTTGGCCCATCAAATTACCAACCTTAACATTGAGGGCTTATTCTTGCAATACAAAGCCTTATAATGGCAACCATAGATCAAGGTCCTAAAATCAATCCCTAGTTCTTAAAATACCAAACTCTTGACCCAACTTCCTAAGTAAAGGCCTAAAGGCTAAAGAAGAAGATTTTTTACTACTAACATATTGTCAATGTCTCTTGGTATCACTTTTTTATATATATAAAAAAAAAAAAATAGTAGATTGAGAATAGAAAAAAAAATTAATTTAAAATTATTGAATATCACTTTTTAAGGGTGACTGCATGAGTTAATTGGACCAAGCAGATTCAAAGGAAAAAAAGCACTTATCTTTTACATTGGCAATGAGTCATAATTTATCAACTCTTTAAGACTTTAGGACATTTCAATGAAACGAAAGTTGTAATTCAAAATAGATAATACATCAAATATATAGTAAAAAACAAAGTTTTTATTATTTCCCTGATGTGATAATCCATGATGCAGGTTTGAGAATCCTACTTCAGAACTTTCACTTTATAGGGAGCCAAGCTTTGGACATGGTCGGTTAAGGTTGAAAGATGAAACTCGAGCACATTGGTCATGGCACCGCAACAATGATTCTGATTCATTTGTAGCCGACGAGGTTTGGCTACAAAGTTTAACCTCAACAAAATCATGTTGGCCGAGTACAGAAGATAGAGATGGGTCAAAGGTTAAGAAAGATGAATTGTGAATTTACACATGGGATATGAAAATATGTCTGTCAGTTTCTCAAGAGAGACATTTCATTTGTAAGGAAAAGAAAAAGGATGCAAACACCATCTTTTGTACTCGAGTAGTGGGGTGTTTTGGTGAGGGCTAAAATATCATAAATAAATGCCTTTGTAATTTTTTTTTTCAAGTTTTAGACAAGTTTTTTTTCATTTTATTATACCCAATTAAAATTTTAAAATATTGTTTGTATTTAATTAAAATTTTAAAGTGTTATTTTTTAATTAAACCCTCATTTGTCTAACTGATTTTAGTACAATATAAGTATTTAATTAAACAAAGTCCAGTGACGTATGCAACTAGACATCTTAACAAATTGATAGATTTGAATGTTGTTTTTACATGACCCGATGAATTTAAATCAGGCATTCGTCATCTATTTTCATTATTCAATTATTTGACAATATGAAAAAAACTAAAAGCTCAGTGTTCTTATATCTATCCATGGGATGGAAGGGTAAAGATCTTTGGTATTCCTTCTGGTCAAGAATTAGGATTTTATAATCACTAGCCAATATAATTTTTCTTTTCTCGCACACTTTTTTCGTTCATAATTTGATATTTAGGCATAACGAAACAACACCGATCTATCTGAATTTGGTTGTTAAACTCTACTATAATTATTTAAAGGATCAATTGGATATAATAATAAAAAAATTAACTTTTTTTAAATTTTTAATTTTATGATCTGTTAATAAAATATTAAATTTTTAATTTTAAAAAATAAGAATCAAATTATGATAATTTTAAATAAATAAAAAAAATGATAAAAGTTAAAAGAAGTGGCTAATTATTTATGATTGATGTTAGCTTGATTGATGTTGTAAAGCTGATTTCAGTACTCAAATCATATCTTGTTAGAGGGGGAGGTAGTGGAGATATGGGGAAATGTATATTTGAAGTTGTAGCCTAGCAGCCCATGGTTTTAAAACCTGTTTTTAGAACCCTGTTTCCCAATCCTTATCGTTTTGTTTTACCCATTTGGGTTCAAGTTGAGGAGCGTCATATATCCCAACTTGCCATTCTTGACACTTTTAAAGAATGAAAAGCCTTCTTCTTTGTCATTTTTTTTTTGTCTATAAAAAATAATTTAATTTCGTTTTTAAATACATCAAAATTAACAGAAAATATTTAAAGGGTGATCGTACTATACCAACGTTTCTCAAGTTTTACCTTGTTGATGGTTATTTAGATGTTGGGTGGTTTGAGGCTAATGAGAGGTTAAGAGATGGCTATGGAGTGTGGAGATGAGGATAGGAGAGGGTAGTGGAGAGGTAGAGAGGCAAGGGCAGAGCAATTATAGGTGGTTTATGTGTTTAAGGGTTAATAGGTCTCTTGGTGGGTATGAGAGTCTTTTTTATAGTTTTAGTCGACGTGTCGTCAAACGACACGTGCCAGGCTTTGGTCGAGGATAGGTGTGCTGAGGCTCCACGTGGATTCTGCAATGATGTGATGGGAGGCGACGCGATAGGTAGGCAGCTGTCCGAAAGACCACGTGGCTATCTGAGATGACAGACGGGCGATCTCTCCGGATGTGACAGGCGATGAATGGTTAGGACTCGCTCGGTTATCTATGGTTGGAGGAACCCTCGCTGATTGGGCTAATGACGCGCTCTCTTTCAAGTCGCCCAAAGCTTGGGCTTATTCGGCTTGGGGCCCAATGATGTTAGCATTTGGCAGGCCAATTATGTCTTGGGTTTAACTAACTTAAGTCGGTTCGCCAGAACCTTGGTCTTCGATGAGGTGCTCGCTGGAGCAGCATGGATCGCAGGTGGAACTACACCTTTTATTATGATTCCCCCGTGACCCATCTTTTGCCTCTTCTCGAACGGGCCCTTACCGCCTCCACCAACACCTTTAGCCGATTTTTCCCTGGCCATCAATTCTTCTAACAAGTCCATCCCACCAGTCATGTTTAGACCTGCAAAGAAAATCACAAAGGGATTAGGAAACGAGAGGGTCCCTAAGTGTGAGCACAAGAAAAAACTACCTATCACCGAAAGAAAAGCCCTAGAATTCGCCATGAATCTGAGCTTCCCCAAGGACGAGGAGCTACTGGAAGAGCTATCGGATGAAACCTCACTCTCTACGTATAAATTACCCTCCCTTAACCTAGCCTCAAAATCAGATTCTTCATCATCATCCACATTTATCACCCCAGGCCACCAACCGCCGACACCACTTTCATATGCCCCTTCATCCGAATCGAAGGATAGCTCAATCGTTGGAGGAGCTGCAGATATGACAGTGAGAGGAACTGCAGCGAGGGCTATGGAAGGGGGGGACCCAGGGCACAATGGCGAGCAGGTCCCCAGACGCCTTGTCATCCATATTAGAGGCGGAGGTTCCCTGAGACTCACCGTGCCAGAGTCCATCCAAGTCTGGGATGGGCAACCCATTAAGAGGGTTCAAAGGATCACCAGCAACATCGCCATCCACTGCGAAACAAACATAAACCCTTTAATACAACAGAAAAACCAACAATCTCACAAACACCAAGTTAGACTTCAAGGAGAAAATTTACCTTCGATATAGTCAGGCTCTGAAATAGGATTGTCGTCACGAGAGGACTCCTCGTTCCCTTCGGGAATGCCCACTTCGTCAAACGACTAGGTACCATCAGGGCCAAACACACGACGTATACGCCCAGTCAACAACTTCGCTAGAAACCCCTCATCGCCTTCGGGCCATACGGGACCTACTTGAGCAGGAAGTCCACACTCGAATACCATCCGATTGGGATTCTTATTACTCAGGCAGTAGCGGTAAACATTCGCAGGCGTCACCGTGCTCGCCCAATCGATAGTGTGCGCCTGGTAATAGTTGAATTGTGCCAATTGTGCAGTACCCATCGCCAGCTTGGAGCTCCTCCTACTTTCTAAAGGCCTCGACCACGTGACTTTGAAATGCCACTTCGTCTCATGCTTCAACGCAGCTGTAGACACCTAATTTTGTCCGGACCACTAAACAGGTATGTTTTCTTCCCATATTGATGTTTCCAAGTATAAAAAGACTGTTTTCATCCTGCAGGTGAGACTCCGAGACTTAGTTTAAAAGGGTGAGCACAAAAAGTCAAACTTGAAAAAAAGTCAACCCCGAAAAAGTCAACCCCAGAAAGTCAACTACTAAAAAAATCAACCCACTTTCAAAATCAAGATTTTAAGTTCAATTGAAAAATGGAGAAAGAATTTTGATAATCCGAGGTCTACATTGAAAGATATGGAGTTCGGAAGTTGGGATTTGGAGGTTTAGTAGAAAAGAAACCCTAATCCGAGAAATTTGGGGAAAAGTGCTTAAATGATCAAACTGGTCGAAATTGAAGGTTCCAAATGAAAGATAAGCACTGACTACGGGTAATGGAGAAGTCACTTGCAAGAAAAACCGAAAGAAAAGTCAATCCGGGAGAAAACCGAGAATTAGGGTTTTTAGTGGATTTCGGTGAAATCGGGAAGAATCACAGAAATGGCCCGACTTGGTAAGACCAAAGCCCCCAATGGATGAGGAATGATTAAAAAGGATGGCCCAAGGCTCAGATTGAAGAAAATCTGAAAATCGGACTTGTTTTGAGCAAAACCGGGTTTCGGAGGTTAAAGGGGCAAAATTGGAAAAATTTGGGAAAAATAGCAAATGGACTCCGAAAATTCTGAAAAATTTGTCAATCTCATTTTTAAATTGTTTGGAAGAGATTGGCGAAAGAAAATCTTGATTCCGAGTTCGGTTGCAAAATGGCCAAATCCCGGGCTTCTTATGCAATAATTCAAAAAGATAAATCCCGGAAAAATAGCAAATGGGCTCCAAATCTTTTGAAATTTTGCAGATCTCATTTTTAAATTATTTGGAAGAGATTGGCGAAAGAAAATCTTGATTCCGAGTTCGTTTGCAAAATGGCTAAATCCCGAGCCTCCTATGCAGTAATTCAAGCCGATAAATCCCGAAAAAATACCAAATGAGCTCCATAAATTATGAAAACTTCCAGATCACACTTTTTAATTATTTTGAAGAGATTGGTGAAGAAAAATCTTGATTTGGAGCTCGTTTAAAAAATGGTAAAAAGTAGGGGCATAAAAGGACATTTTGGGAAGAAAAAATCCAAATAAATAGCAAACGGACTCGGATAATTTTGAAAACTTCCAAAACTCAATATTTTATTATTTTGGAATTATTAAAAAAAGAAAAATTGAATTTGGAGCCCGTTTGATATTTATTTTGCATCCGGGGGGCAAAATGGTCGTTGCACCCAAGCAACCGAAAAGGGCTTCTTTGGGCCTTTCAAAAATCAGAGCTGGGCTGGAAAAGAGAAGTGCTGGCCTGCCCAAGCCCAAAGGAAGGAGGAAGCTTAGGATTTTTTCAATCAAGTGATTAAAAATCAAGAGTTAAGTTAGAGATTTTCATTTTTGAGCCTAAGTCCCAATCGCACATTCCTTTGTAATGTCAAGCCAAGAAGGTGCTCACCTTATAAATAAGGGGTCTTGGCCTTTGGTTGAAATCACCCACTACCCCTTGTGAGATAGTCTATACACTTGTATTAGGATTATCCGGGTGGTGAGTCATAGTGTTTTTGTTGAGAGGGTTTGTAGCTTAATCCGTTCAAAAGCTACTATGAGGGTTTGTAGCTTAATCCGTTCAAAAGCTACTCTGAGGGTTTATAGCTTAATCCGTTCAAAAGCTACTTGTGAGAGGGTTTGTAGCTTAATCCGTTCAAAAGCTACTCTGAGGGTTTGTAGCTTAATCCGTTCAAAAGCTACTCTGAGGGTTTATAGCTTAATCCGTTCAAAAGCTACTTGTGAGAGGGTTTGTAGCTTAATCCGTTCAAAAGCTACTCTGAGGGTTTGTAGCTTAATCCGTTCAAAAGCTACTCTGAGGGTTTATAGCTTAATCCGTTCAAAAGCTACTTGTGAGAGGGTTTGTAGCTTAATCCGTTCAAAAGCTACTCTGAGGGTTTGTAGCTTAATCCGTTCAAAAGCTACTCTGAGGGTTTATAGCTTAATCCGTTCAAAAGCTACTTGGTGAGTTTTCATTTTAAAATAATGTTTCTTGTTCTTCCTTGTTCTTCCTTTCTTAAGTATATTTTTCTCACATTTTGTTTTTACAATAAACTCACCATGGCCAAATGGCCTACATTATTTATTTTAAGTTGTTGTTTTTGATTCATTTTACCATATTGTATATGCTATTTTCTTTATTTTTGATGTTTTAAATATTATGTTATTTCATGTTCTTAAGTTATATTTAATTTTGTTGCTTTGTTTGTTGCCATTTATGTCTTAGATATCATGTTTTTGCATTTTTAATTTTCTGTTTTCATGTTGTTTAAATTTGAGCATGTTTTAGAGTTAGCATATTAAGTGTTTGTGAAAATGCTTGTGTGATTCTTTGCATGATTCTTGTTTTATATCTTAGTGAGCATGTTTTAGATTTGGTATATTAGGTGTTTGTGAAAATGCTTGTGTGATTTTTGTGTTATGACTTAGTTTTTCATGCTAGCATACCAAGTGTTTGTGAAAATGCCATGCTTGTTGAAGCTTGGGGCCATTTGGCTACTCCATGTGTTTTGCATTGTGTGTTGTATTTTTGTCATGCTAGTTGTTAGGTTTTTGCATTTGCATGATATTTGGTTGGATTTTTGAATTAAGCATGTCTTGTGTTTGTGAAAATGCCATGCATGTCTTAGGTCTAGGTTACATTAAATGCCATGCAAGTTCATGTTAGGTCTAGGTCATATTATTTATGTCATGCATTTTCCTTACATTTAGGTTTAGATCCATGCATTTCATGCATTATGTTTGCTGCATTGTTTCATGCATTTCATGTTCATGCCACTTGAATAATGACTTGAGTCAATTGATGGTTCAAGGTCATGCTCTCTTGAGCACACTTGTGGAAAATTAAGTTTGTCAAGTTGATTATTCTACCTTTGTGATTTTTTTTACTTAGCCATTTTTTATCTAACTTTCAAAAAGTCTTAGCTACTGTTTTCAAATCATTTTATGAGTTTCAAATATTTTTACTTTGATTTTTAAATGATTTTATCAAAGACAAAAAAAAAAGTGTTGGCAAAGCAGTTTTTTTTTCACCCAAAACTCGTACATCTCTGATTTTTCTGGGAATTCATCTTTGATCAGAAAATTAATTCGATTTTTTCCCGTGTATTTTTACATGTCCTGAATCTCCAATAATGTTTTCAGAATTTTTGGAATTTTTAAAAATAGGGTAAAAAATCGTGGATTAAAACTGGACAATGGAGTCAGAATTGAATTTAAAGAAAAACAAAGCAGTTTTTTCTCCTCCAAAAACTCGTACATCTCTGGTTTTTCTGGGAATTCATCTTTGATCAAAAACTTAAGCCGATTTTTTCTCGTGTAGTTTTACATGTCCTGAGTCTCCAGTATTTTTTTCAGAATTTTTGGAATTTTTAAAAATAGGGTAAAAAATCGTGGATTAAAACTGGACAGTGGAGTCAGAATTGAATTTAAAGAAAACAAAGCAGTTTTTTCTCCTCCAAAAACTTGTACATCTCTGGTTTTTCTAGGAATTCATCTTTCATCAAAAACTTAAGACGATTTTCTCTCGTGTAGTTTTACATGTCCTGAGTCTCCAGTATTTTTTTTAGAATTTTTGGAAGTTTTAAAAATAGGGTAAAAAATCGTGGATTAAAACTGGACAGTGGAGTCAGAATTGAATTTAAAGAAAAACAAAGCAGTTTTTTTTTTTCTCCTCCAAAAACTCGTACATCTCTGGTTTTTCTGGGAATTCATCTTTGATCAAAAACTTAAGCCGATTTTTTCTCGTGTAGTTTTACATGTCCTGAGTCTCCAGTATTTTTTTTAGAATTTTTAAAAATAGGATAAAAAATCGTGGATTAAAACTGGACAGTGGAGTCAGAATTGAATTTAAAGAAAAACCAATTTTCTGATTTGGTTAATTTACTTAGAGTGGGCTGATTAGGAGGGTTAGCTACTGACTTAGGGTAATTTCTAAGCCTTTTTAAACTCTAAAAATGGTTTTTAAAGTCCCGGGTTAAGGGTAGTCAAGTCCGGATTTTTTAAACTTAGGAAATTAGAGCCATTTAAAAAAAAAAAGATTTAGCCCAGTTTTTATTTTTAATTCAAGCTTTTCAAAATTGTTTTCAAACAATCACAAAGTATTTTGGTTTTAGAATATTTAATTTGACATTTTCCTAAGGTAGCCGGATATCTTTTTAGATATACGGATTTCCTTAATTAAAGGAAAAAATACATTTCATGCATTGCATTTTTTATATTCATGCATTTTATATAATATGTGATTCTTGCCATAATAATTTCTATGTGTCATGACATTTAGGTTGCATTATATTATTAAGATTTTGCTATGTCATTTTATTTATGTCATGCCTATACATATTCATTTCTTTTAAATGTTTTCAAAAAAGATAATGGTTTTCAATAAAAATAAAGATATTCCCGAGTTAAAATAATTCATGAGTTCTCTACCGGGTTTGCTGGAGGGAATATCATCAATTATTATTAATAAAGGAATATCTTTCTTTCAAAAAAAGAGAATGATTCGGAAAGTTTTCCAAAACTAATAAAAATTTCTATATTTTGCCACGCTTGTTGGGGAATATAGGAAAATTTTGAATTTATAAATTTCGGATCATTGTCAATAAAAAATGAAATTATTTTTCTTTAAATTGGGAATTAATTTGAATATTAAATTTAAAACCAACTTTTATCGAGATTTGAGATAACACACGATTAATAAGGTACCGATTTATACGGGCGTTGTGGGGGTGCTAATCCTTCCCCACACGTAATCGACTCCCGAACCCGCTTCTTTGATTTCTCTGGTTTAAAACGCAGACTTGAAATTGGTTTTTAAAATGTTTTAATTAATTTTTAAAATATTTTATAAAACCGGTTTTAATAGGTGGCCGATCACACCTAGCTAAAAAAGATTGGTGGCGACTCCATGTCTTTTTTAAGGTCATTTCAAAACCTTCATTTTTTAGAGGAATTAAGTCGACTTTTCCTTAATTTTTTTTAATGTCACGCCTAACGAATAATAAAGTCTTGCGATGAGACTCGTCGTCGTTATTTGTTTTTAGGTTGCGACAGCTTGGCGACTCCACTGGGGACATATTAGAGAGTCAGGCCTAGAATTAGTCGTGTGTTATCAAAGTCTCGGTTTTGTTGGTTTAATTGGTATTTAATTTTAATTCCCACATTTTTTTTAATAAGGAGAATTTTGAAAATAATAAAATGTTTTTAAATATGTTCATACTCATGTGCATGCATTTTATTTTTGTTCTCTAGTTATTTAAGGTTGTATATTATAATTGCTTGTCGGTTAATGCGTTACACTATTCTTGAATGTTTTAATTGCTAGGGCATTTAGAATAAGGTTTGTAGAATCGGTAGTGAAAGGTTTGATATTCCTCCACACACACTACACGTGCATTTGCATAACATGAATCCTCTACCCGGGTTCCGTCCTTTTAAGTGGGAGTAAAGTAACTAAGCCTTCGTGATTGATCCTCCGTATGGGCTAATGAAACACTTTCGGAGTATAAAGTACCTAATGCCTTCGTGATGATTCTCCGCATGGGCATAGGAAAATATACTCTAACGAATTGAACCCGCTTTTATCGGGGTGCCTTACTAGCCTTCACCGGCGACAGTGAGGAATAATTCGGAGCCTTAGAACCGATTCACCCTCATATAGTGAACCTAGGCGAAGCCATGCCGGATTTCCGTTAGATATACCGAAAATAGGAACACATAGAGGGACAGTTCTAAACCTTTTGTTACCTATTTTACACTCCGAATAAGTGTGGTAGATCGGGCAACGATGTACGTACATCGCCCGTAATAAATGTGATACTCCGCCTCGAAGGCATCGTGATGCCTAAATAAGCAGATATTGCTGGGGCAGATGTTCATTAGCTGTTTTTTTAAAAAAAAAAAAAATCATTTTTCAAGCATTTTTGCATGTGGCACATTTCATGCATGTGTAAATAGAGCATGTACATTTTTGGTTGTATTATTGATCTCATTCTTTGCAATAAACAGTTGGTAATTTAATTTGATGATTTCATAAAACCGGTAGTGTCACATGAACATTTGCATATTGTACCATAGTAAGATCCACCCTGAAATTCTTTTGAAAATGATGTGATTGGTTTATCACAAAAAAAAAATCATAAATTTGGAGGCAAATCTTGCATAATGAGATTTTTTGAATAATCAAGATTTAGGTCCCACCAATTTCGTGTAATCATTGATTTTTTTGTGTATACCTTTGTGATAATTCATTTAGTCTTAGCATGTATCATTTTGACATCGTAGCATGCATGTTCATTCATTGTAGAATACATGCATAGTCATTATCTGTATATACCTGGCATTAGATTGCATCCATAGCATACATAGTCATCATACATATTCTCTGTATATGTTCATGCATTAATCATCAGTATATTCATGCACATAGGAATACAACATGTACATTCATAATTGTATTCTTAATCTCATGACATTTTCATTTGCATGAAAGGGATTCGAGATATGAGGAATGAATCGGAGGAACGATTGAGTGCTTTGGAACGCAATCAAGAGGAATATGGACATGAAATCCGAGAGGTGAAGGAACAACTTGCCAAATTGCTGAAAATGGTTGAGGATATGGGTAACAGTAAAGGTGAACTTTCTCAGGGCTTCGCATCATCTTCGGATCAACCAAAACCATTAGGCCCAGAACACATAATCCTTGCTGGATCCTGCGCTTGTCAATGCCACAAAGGTTGCAATCCTGATGAAATTACGGACAAAATGGTGAAAATGATTAAACCTGAGAGCCTGATACCAAAGATAGAAACCTTGGATCCTGTACCATACCTGCAAACTGTTCGAGGTCCAAGCCAGTATCCCCACCCTACCATGGTCCAATCGTTCATTGGGATGACCACTACGGGATTCCTGAATCCCACTCCATCACCAACAACTACCAGTTCATACTATTTCCCTCATCAACCACCTTATCCAGCATCTGGGATAGGAACCTCGAGCTATGTACAACCTCCAAAGGCCCCGTGTCCGAATCCATACCCTCACCATGCTGTTCCTCCACATCTCTATGTAAACACCCCGGTTCGGACCTTAGTGCCACCACCAAGTGCCCCAACTCCTAGGCCATGTGTAACTAAGAAACGACCCCAGGATAAGACCCAAATGCCTTTTGATCCCATTCCAATCAGCTACCAAGAGCTCCTCCCTATACTGATCCAAAATCACATGGTTGCCTGTGTCCCATTGAAACCCCTGTTACCACCATATCCAAGGTGGTATAATCCAAATGCAAAATGTGATTATCATTGTGGAATTGTTGGCCATAACATTGAAGACTGTATGGCATTCAAAAAGAAAGTGCAAACTCTTATAAATGCCAAGTGGTTGGATCCCACGACACTGATTGATAGAGGACTGGGAAAGTGTCATTAGGATTGGGAGATTTACATCATTGAGGTGGAAAGACTTCGGTCTTATATGATGTAATAAGATTTCACTTTTTCAGTAGCCGGCTCTTATAGCCTTAGGATGTTAGGAAGAATAAAGTGCTTTTAAGGACAGTCTTAACCACTGTTCAAATTTTGTAAAACATGGTTTATACCATTGTGAATGTTGATGTGGGAATGAATTGATTATGTTTCAAATTTATGAGAGGTTGATGATTAAGTTCCTCCGATTCTTGTTTCCTCCGTGATATCTCCCCCTTTGCATTTTGCATCCCATCAATTATTTGTCAGGTTGCATTCATGCATTCGTAATCAGCATGATTTTTCTGTATATATCTATGCATTAATTTGCTTATTACATACATCATGATTAGCATTAGGTCACATTCATGACACACATGGTTAGTATGATTTTCTTTGTATATACTCTGTATCAATCATTCATTGTTTGCATGTATCATAATTGACACCATGTTGCATTCATAGAACATATGAACATTCATTGGGAAATATGCTGAAATGCACATGATCAGTCATTGCATATATCCATGTGTTGATTTGTTTATTCTTTGTTTGCAACATGTTGGCATTGTGATTGCATTTATTTCATATATGGTCAGCATGTTTCCATTATACATGTCCATACATCATATTGTTTAGGCTTCACATGCATCAAATTGCATTCATGGCTCATTCATCATGACATACATTTTGGGGAAAATAGAATAGAAGTTGGCTTGGCTTTAGGAGTCTTTGAAAGAATTTCCATTTCAAATCAGAAGAAGTACTGAGTACACTTTTAATACAGGCTGGTGCTATGGAGGATGAACATGTTGCCCGACTGGAAAAAATGGAAAGGGAACGAGAACAGCTAGCAAAGTCTCAAGCAGAATCTAAAGGTCAGATGACTAAATTGATGGAGCTGATGTCTGCCGTAATCAAAGGAAAAGGATACACCGAAAACGTTATCGTCAGAGAAGGGTTAGAGGCACAAAAGGGCCAGGATGAGGTCATAATAAGTGATGCCCAGAACACTGTTAACCTCGTCAATGTCCTAAACTCAGATGATCTAGCTGAATAGGCAAAGTTGAAAAGGGTTGCAGTAAATGAGGTTGAGTTGGCAGATTCCCAAGGGAAATATCAGTTGTTAGATGAAAGGCTCCGGGCAATAGAAAGAACAGATGTATTCGGGAGTGTGGAGGCGAAAGAACGATGCTTGGTCCTCGATTTAGTCATTCCTCCTAAGTTCAAGATCCCTGACTTTGTGAAATATGACGGGACGACCGATCCATCAGCCCATATCACTATGTTCTGCCGGAAGATGACAAGTCATATAGGTAATGATAAGATTTTGATTCACTATTTTCAGGATAGCCTCAGCGGGTCCGCAATTAAGTGGTATAGTCAGTTGAGCAAGGACCAGATACGCTCTTGGAATGATTTGGCTAGGGCTTTTCTAAACCAGTACAAGCATATGACCGACATGGCGCCTGACCGTCTCACATTGCAAAATATGAAGAAAAGAGCTACTGAGAGCTTCAAAGAATATGCGCAACGGTGGATGAGCCTGGTCGTCCAAGTACAACCGCCTTTAACTCAGAAGGAAACCACTGTCCTTTTTGTGAATACACTACAGGCCCCATACTACGATAGACTTGTCGGCAACACCATGAAGAATTTTTCGGACATGGTAATTTCAGGGGAGATGATTGAGAATGCTATCAAGGATGGGAAAATTGAAGGAGAAAGAACATCCAATACCAAGAACAGGGCATCTGAAAATAAAAAGGAAGATACCCAAGTCGTGGAAGACTTTGCCCCATCTCCCCAATTCTCCTCGTATCAGCCATTTAACTCTACCCTGAACAATGTCTCTCAAGGTTTTTATCCCTACCAACCAATGACTGCAACTACACCAGAATTTACATCTGTCTATCAATCGAACATCCTCGGGAATAATCGAAGGGGGCATAAAAAGCGAAAAATAAATCAGGTTGACCCGATTCCTGTGACATACAGTGAACTACTACCTCAACTCATCCAGAATCACCTTGTGACACCCATGCAAATAGCGCCTCTGAAGCCCCCTTATCCGAGCTGGTATGATGCTAATGAGTGTTGTGGGTACCATTCTGGCAATCAAGGTCACTCAACAGAGAACTGCCCCGCTTTGAAGTACAAGGTCAGAGATCTCATCAAGGCTGGTTCGATAAGTTTTGAAGATGGGGAAGCCAAGTGTCATAAGAAACATTGTGCATGATCATATTAGGTTTTTGACACATGTAGTTCTATACACTGTGATGATGAAAGCACTTGTCTCATGTTAACATCTACATGAATTAAATAAATTTTGAATTTTAAATGCTTTGTGTTTGTTGTGTTTCAACAATAACTTGAATTTGCAAAAACAAGCATTAAGGAATTTTTAGTGATGGATAGTCTCAAGAAGATTGATGATCAGTGTTACAAATGACCCAAAACCTTCTCCATTCTCTTTAGGTTTTCCTAAGCCTAAATCTCTTAAACCAAGAGCACTTGAAAGACCTAATGCTTCAAGGGATATGAATGATTTGACTTCATAGAAGTATTGTCATTACAGAATAAGCAAGGATGTAAATCCTAGTCTAGGCTATGAACAAAGGAATGAACTTTTTGAAATTTTTCGAATTCCTTGAAATTCAAACAAATGAGACATTCTTTCAAGAGTCTAGATTTTGATAATTTGGTGTGTGTCAAGATTGTGCTAAAACCATTCATGACCTTTCCCAATAACCACAAAACACTAATTGCCCTAACATCATGATTGACATCCTGGGGCACAATGATTAAACTAGATTATCCCTTGTCCCAGAGAAAACCCGTTTTTGGATCATATTTTCCTTGTCTCTTCAAAAAACTCAGATTGGAAACTCAGCCTTTTCAAAATAGACCTAGACTTGCTATGTTCCTCGTTGATACAAATTCTCAAGGTTAATCAAATTGGGGCATCATATGTGGAAATGATGGGTACATGGTGAATAAAGATGGATTAAACGCATGAATCGTTGGGGCATGCGATGAAAAATGAAAAATGAAAAAATTTGTGATATCATGCATATGAGAATTCGGATGATTCCAAAGTGCAAAATGAAATTCTGAATATCTATTTCCCCTGGGGATTGCTTTTCAAAGTGAATATTCGTGCTTGACATGAGGAATGGCCATCTTTCATATCCCTTCACACAAAAAAGAAATCATCCATAGTCACCCCTTTTGAGCCAAAAGAATTCTTTCTTGTTTGAACCTTGATCAAGGATCACCCTCTACACTAGGGGGCAAATGCAAGGAAAGATTTTTTTAAAGATCATTGAGAAATGTGTCCTAGCTCAAAGACAGATGCAAAGCAAATGGAGCCCTGAATAAAGACGGGCTCACTCCGTTGAAAAAGAAGGGGGGCAAAATGAAAAAAGAAAAAAAGGAAAAATGTGTGAAAGATATGGCAAATTGAAAGCCAAAAGCAAAGAAGAAAAAAAAAAAGCAAAGTCAAAAGGAAAGAAATGTCCAAGAAGGAACAAATGCTTCAAAGAGAATCCTCCTCAAAAAAATAGATCCTTGATCTGATTACCCTCAAACACATATTTTGGGCCTATTTATCCTTTCTTTCTGAACCCTAAGCCATGGCCTACGTTACGTGCTTTAAAAGTCCATTTTGATCAAGCATGAATATTTAATTTGAAAGGTTTTTCCTCAGATTTTATCCCATTTCATCGAATTATCATTTCACTAAGGAAGAATTTAGAATTCTCAAGTGTATGGTAAAAATGAAAAAAAAATGGAAAGAATGGGACTCTAGGGCGAAAACCCAAAAACGGGCGGTCTAGAGTAAATTTGGAAATTTTCGATGCCATCTGTGCCGATACCTATAAAAAAAAAAAAAAAAAAGGTCATCTTAAAAAAAGGTGGTCATCGAGGAACATCTAGGAATTCCTGAACCCCCCAAATTGTCAGCTCTCATTCGGAGGATTGTCTTCAAAAAACTGAAACTTTTTTCCTCCAAGATCAAACTTTCCGATTTAAACATCCCAGCCAATCTTGACGCTTGTCAAAAAGCCTTGATATGGAAACTAAAAGAATGTTGAATTTGCTTGGTTCTCAATGAATTCATGATTTATAAAACCTGTTCCATTTGTGAGCCTAGAAAGGACATACATTTTTGTTGAGAAGTTTTCCTGGAAAAGCCAGAATCTTGTTATACCAAGCCTTGCCAATCCCAGTTGAAAAAACCCAGATTAATACTTAGAGAATTTTCTAACAGTGATCATCAGTCATCAAAAGATTTGTACATCATACACTGTGGAGTTAAAATTTTTGGCTTAGAAGTTTTCCTTAAATAAGCAAAATTGTTTTTCAAAAAGGGAAAATAAAAATATTTTTGAAATACCCATTTTTGATGTTGACATGAGACAAGGATTTTTCTAACCCAAAGATATAGAACTGCCAGGATAGGTCCTGACTTCCAGATATGAGAAGAAGATATCGAACCCAGTTCAGATCTCTATTGATGAAAGTTTGAAAACTGTTGGGGCAAAGAGAATAGCCAAAATGAATTGAAGATATACTCTAATTTGAATAGGAAAAATGAATTTGAGAAGCTAAGCCAAAGTCTAGAAAAACAACCGGGGGCATTTGCATCACTCATGAGCACTCATCTCTTTATCGAGCTTTTACATCTGCACAGTGTCGGCAAGCATTTGCATCATTCATGGGTATTTGCATTGGCATTATTCCATAAGCATCTGCATTTTACCTTTACATTTACATTCTTCATGGAATTCGCATTTGTGTCATCTCAAGCAATTGCATCATTTCTAGAATCATTGCATTTTCATTATTGTGTGGTAATTGTAGTTACACCATTCATAAACCAGTTACATGAACACAATTAATAGGGGCATCTGCATCATGAAACATGGGCATCAATCCAGGCCATTTGCATTTGCACTAAGAAATATTTTACATTTGCACCATGAAGCATGAGCACCTTGTTAAAAGACATGTGCATCTGTATCATTTCTCAAAGCTTCTGGTGGGGATATCCAGAATTTTACAGTTTTTAAAAAGTGAACAAGTCTTCGGTGGTGATAGCTGAAGCCTCTGGTGGAGATATCCAGAGTTTTATAATTTTGAAAAATGAGAAATTTTCTTCTTGTGGGGATATCCAGAATTTTACAATGAGCAAGTCTTTGGTGGTGATAGCCAAAGCTTCTGGTGGGGATATCCAGAATTTTACAGTTTTAAAAGTGAACAAGTCTTCGGTGGTGATAGCTAAAGCCTCTGGTGGAGATATCCAGGGTTTTATAATTTTGAAAAATGAGAAATTTTATTCTGAAGGAGTTACCCAGAATTTTACAATGACCAAGTCTTTGGTGGTGATAGCCAAAGCTTCTGGTGGTGATATCTAGAATTTTGCAGTTTTAAAAGTGAATAAGTCTTCGGTGGTGATAGCTGAAGCCTCTGGTGGAGATATCCAGGGTTTTATAATTTTGAAAACATGAGAAATTTTATTCTGAAGGAGTTACCCAGAATTTTACAATGAGCAAGTATTTGGTGGTGATAGCCAAAGCTTCTGGTGGTGATATCCAGAATTTTGCAGTTTTAAAAGTGAACAAGTCTTCAGTGGTGATAGCTGAAGCCTCTGGTGGAGATATCCAGGGTTTTATAATTTTGAAAAATGAGAAATTTTTATTCTGAAGGAGTTACCCAGAATTTTACAATGAGCAAGTCTTTGGTGGTGATAGCCAAAGCTTCTGGTGGGGATATCCAGAATTTTACAGTTTTAAAAGTGAACAAGTCTTCGGTGGTGATAGCTGAAGCCTCTGGTGGAGATATCCAGGGTTTTATAATTTTGAAAAATGAGAAATTTTATTTTGAAGGAGTTACCCAGAATTTTACAATGACCAAGTTTTTGGTGGTGATAGCCAAAGCTTCTGGTGGTGATATCCAGAATTTTGCAGTTTTAAAAGTGAATAAGTCTTCGGTGGTGATAGCTGAAGCCTTTGGTGGAGATATCCAGGGTTTTATAATTTTGAAACATGAGAAATCTTCTTCTAGATGAGTTATCTAGAATTTTATATTGAGCAAGTCTTTGGTGGTGATAGCCAAAGTTTCTGGTGGGGATATCCAGAATTTTACAGTTTTAAAAATGAAGAAGTCTTCGGTGGTGATAGCTGAAGCCTCTGGTGGAGATATCCAGGGTTTTATAATTTTGAAAATTGAGAAATCTTCTTTTGAAGGAGTTATCCAGAATTTTTTTCAAGATGTGCATCTACATCAAGAAGCATTTGCATCAATCTAAGTTAGTTAAATCTGCATCAAGAAAGTTTGCATCAAATCAAGTCATTTACATTTGCATCAAAGACATTTGCACCAATCTAAGTCATTTGCATCTACATCAAGAAGCGTTTGCATCAACAAAAGACATTTGCATTTGCATCATGAAGCATTTGCATCATCTCTTAAAGCTTTCAGGTATAATCGATTTCGTTTCCTTAAGGCGAGTCGAGCCCCGAAATCATCGTCGAGGTACTTTTTTTATTTATGAACAAGTCTTCGGTGGTGATAGCTGAAGCCTCTGGTGGAGATATCCAGAGTTTTTTTTAAAGTCCTTTGAAAAGGTAGAAAGTCTTCGGTGGTGATAGCTGAAGCTTCTGGAGATGATACCCAGAATTTTACAGTTTTAAAAATGAGCAAGACTTCGGTGGTGATAGCTGAAGCCTCTGGTGGAGATATCCAGAGTTTTAAAATCCTTTGAAAAGATAGAAAGTCTTCGGTGGTGATTGCTGAAGCTTCTGGAGGTGATACCCAGAATTTTTACATTTAAAAAAAAATGATGAGCAAGACTTTGGTGGTGATAGCCGAAGCTTCTAGAGGAGATATCCAGAATTTTAAACACAGCTGAGAACAAGACAGGTTAAGGCCCTGAGACCATCGTCGAGGTCATTTCCTTTCTTGCAAATCGAATTCGTTTCCTTAAGACGAATCGAGCCTTGATTAGGTAGGGAATTCAATTTAAAGACAAATCTTCAATTTAATGTTTTTTTTTTTTTAAAAAAAAAATTAAATTAAAAAAAAATGATGAAAAAAATTGAAAAAAAGAAAAAAGGAAAAATGAAAAAAAATGAAAAAATAGAAAATGAAAAAAATGAAAAATGAAAAAGAAAAAGAAAACCTCTTTCCTTTCCTTCACATGTGATTTCACTGACAGTACAAAATTAGTGTTGGTTTATCTTTGCCTGATTCCTGATTCTCAGCAATAGCCAAAGAGGGGCAGCTGTAGACACCTAATTTTGTCCGGACCACTAAACAGGTATGTTTTCTTCCCATATTGATGTTTCCAAGTATAAAAAGACTGTTTTCATCCTGCAGGTGAGACTCCGAGACTTAGTTTAAAAGGGCGAGCACAAAAAGTCAAACTTGAAAAAAAGTCAACCCGAAAAAGTCAACCCTGAAAAAGTCAACCCCAGAAAGTCAACTACTAAAAAAATCAACCCACTTTCAAAATCAAGATTTTAAGTTCAATTGAAAAATGGAGAAAGAATTTTGATAATCCGAGGTCTACATTGAAAGATATGGAGTTCGGAAGTTGGGATTTGGAGGTTTAGTAGAAAAGAAACCCTAATCCGAGAAATTTGGGGAAAAGTGCTTAAATGATCAAACTGGTCGAAATTGAAGGTTCCAAATGAAAGATAAGCACTGACTACGGGTAATGGAGAAGTCACTTGCAAGAAAAACCGAAAGAAAAGTCAATCCGGGAGAAAACCGAGAATTAGGGTTTTTAGTGGATTTCGGTGAAATCGGGAAGAATCACAGAAATGGCCCGACTTGGTAAGACCAAAGCCCCCAATGGATGAGGAATGATTAAAAAGGATGGCCCAAGGCTCAGATTGAAGAAAATCTGAAAATCGGACTTGTTTTGAGCAAAACCGGGTTTCGGAGGTTAAAGGGGCAAAATTGGAAAAATTTGGGAAAAATAGCAAATGGACTCCGAAAATTCTGAAAAATTTGTCAATCTCATTTTTAAATTGTTTGGAAGAGATTGGCGAAAGAAAATCTTGATTCTGAGTTCGGTTGCAAAATGGCCAAATCCCGGGCTTCTTATGCAATAATTCAAAAAGATAAATCCTGTAAAAATAGCAAATGGGCTCCAAATCTTTTGAAATTTTGCAGATCTCATTTTTAAATTATTTGGAAGAGATTGGCGAAAGAAAATCTTGATTCCGAGTTCGTTTGCAAAATGGCTAAATCCCGAGCCTCCTATGCAGTAATTCAAGCCGATAAATCCCGAAAAAATACCAAATGAGCTCCAAAAATTATGAAAACTTCCAGATCACACTTTTTAATTATTTTGAAGAGATTGGTGAAGAAAAATCTTGATTTGGAGCTCGTTTAAAAATGGTAAAAAGTAGGGGCATAAAAGGACATTTTGGGAAGAAAAAATCCAAATAAATAGCAAACGGACTCGGATGATTTTGAAAACTTCCAGAACTCAATATTTTATTATTTTGGAAGTATTAAAAAAATAAAAATTGAATTTGGAGCCCGTTTGATATTTATTTTGCATCCGGGGGGCAAAATGGTCGTTGCACCCAAGCAACCGAAAAGGGCTTCTTTGGGCCTTTCAAAAATCAGAGCTGGGCTGGAAAAGAGAAGTGCTGGCCTGCCCAAGCCCAAAGGAATGAGGAAGCTTAGGATTTTTTCAATCAAGTGATTAAAAATCAAGAGTTAAGTTAGAGATTTTCATTTTTGAGCCTAAGTCCCAATCCCACATCCCTTTGTAATGTCAAGCCAAGAAGGTGCTCACCTTATAAATAAGGGGTCTTGGCCTTTGGTTGAAATCACCCACTACCCCTTGTGAGATAGTCTATACACTTGTATTAGGATTATCCGGGTGGTGAGTCATAGTGTTTTTGTTGAGAGGGTTTGTAGCTTAATCCGTTCAAAAGCTACTCTGAGGGTTTGTAGCTTAATCCGTTCAAAAGCTACTCTGAGGGTTTATAGCTTAATCCGTTCAAAAGCTACTTGTGAGAGGGTTTGTAGCTTAATCCGTTCAAAAGCTACTCTGAGGGTTTGTAGCTTAATCCGTTCAAAAGCTACTCTGAGGGTTTATAGCTTAATCCGTTCAAAAGCTACTTGTGAGAGGGTTTGTAGCTTAATCCGTTCAAAAGCTACTCTGAGGGTTTGTAGCTTAATCCGTTCAAAAGCTACTCTGAGGGTTTATAGCTTAATCCGTTCAAAAGCTACTTGTGAGAGGGTTTGTAGCTTAATCCGTTCAAAAGCTACTCTGAGGGTTTATAGCTTAATCCGTTCAAAAGCTACTTGGTGAGTTTTCATTTTAAAATAATGTTTCTTGTTCTTCCTTGTTCTTCCTTTCTTAAGTATATTTTTCTCACATTTTATTTTTACAATAAACTCACCATGGCCAAATGGCCTACATTATTTATTTTAAGTTGTTGTTTTTGATTCATTTTACCATATTGTATATGCTATTTTCTTTATTTTTGATGTTTTAAATATTATGTTATTTCATGTTCTTAAGTTATATTTAATTTGGTTGCTTTGTTTGTTGTCATTTATGTCTTAGATATCATGTTTTTGCATTTTTAATTTTCTGTTTTCATGTTGTTTAAATTTGAGCATGTTTTAGAGTTAGCATATTAAGTGTTTGTGAAAATGCTTGTGTGATTCTTTGCATGATTCTTGTTTTATATCTTAGTGAGCATGTTTTAGATTTGGTATATTAGGTGTTTGTGAAAATGCTTGTGTGATTTTTGTGTTATGACTTAGTTTTTCATGCTAGCATACCAAGTGTTTGTGAAAATGCCATGCTTGTTGAAGCTTGGGGCCATTTGGCTACTCCATGTGTTTTGCATTGTGTGTTGTATTTTTGTCATGCTAGTTGTTAGGTTTTTGCATTTGCATGATATTTGGTTGGATTTTTGAATTAAGCATGTCTTGTGTTTGTGAAAATGCCATGCATGTCTTAGGTCTAGGTTACATTAAATGCCATGCAAGTTCATGTTAGGTCTAGGTCATATTATTTATGTCATGCATTTTCCTTACATTTAGGTTTAGATCCATGCATTTCATGCATTATGTTTGCTGCATTGTTTCATGCATTTCATGTTCATGCCACTTGAATAATGACTTGAGTCAATTGATGGTTCAAGGTCATGCTCTCTTGAGCACACTTGTGGAAAATTAAGTTTGTCAAGTTGATTATTCTACCTTTGTGATTTTTTTTACTTAGCCATTTTTTATCTAACTTTCAAAAAGTCTTAGCTACTGTTTTCAAATCATTTTATGAGTTTCAAATATTTTTACTTTGATTTTTAAATGATTTTATCAAAGATAAAAAAAAAAGTGTTGGCAAAGCAGTTTTTTTTTTCACCCAAAACTCGTACATCTCCGATTTTTCTGGGAATTCATCTTTGATCAGAAAATTAATTCGATTTTTTCCCATGTATTTTTACATGTCCTGAATCTCCAATAATTTTTTCAGAATTTTTGGAATTTTTAAAAATATGGTAAAAAATCGTGGATTAAAACTGGACAATGGAGTCAGAATTGAATTTAAAGAAAAACAAAGCAGTTTTTTCTCCTCCAAAAACTCGTACATCTCTGGTTTTTCTGGGAATTCATCTTTGATAAAAAACTTAAGACGATTTTTTCTCGTGTAGTTTTACATGTCCTGAGTCTCCAGTATTTTTTTCAGAATTTTTGGAATTTTTAAAAATAGGGTAAAAAATCGTGGATTAAAACTGGACAGTGGAGTCAGAATTGAATTTAAAGAAAAACAAAGCAGTTTTTTCTCCTCCAAAAACTTGTACATCTCTGGTTTTTCTGGGAATTCATCTTTGATCAAAAACTTAAGACGATTTTTTCTCGTGTAGTTTTACATGTCCTGAGTCTCCAGTATTTTTTTTAGATTTTTTGGAAGTTTTAAAAATAGGGTAAAAAATCGTGGATTAAAACTGGACAGTGGAGTCAGAATTGAATTTAAAGAAAAACAAAGCAGTTTTTTTTTTCTCCTCCAAAAACTCGTACATCTCTGGTTTTTCTGGGAATTCATCTTTGATCAAAAACTTAAGCCGATTTTTTCTCGTGTAGTTTTACATGTCCTGAGTCTCCAGTATTTTTTTTAGAATTTTTGGAATTTTTAAAAATAGGATAAAAAATCGTGGATTAAAACTGGACAGTGGAGTCAGAATTGAATTTAAAGAAAAACCAATTTTCTGATTTGGTTAATTTACTTAGAGTGGGCTGATTAGGAGGGTTAGCTACTGACTTAGGGTAATTTCTAAGCCTTTTTAAACTCTAAAAATGGTTTTTAAAGTCCCGGGTTAAGGGTAGTCAAGTCCGGATTTTTTAAACTTAGGAAATTAGAGCCATTTAAAAAAAAAAAAGATTTAGCCGAGTTTTTATTTTTAATTCAAGCTTTTCAAAATTGTTTTCAAACAATCACAAAGTATTTTGGTTTTAGAATATTTAATTTGACATTTTCCTAAGGTAGCCGGATATCTTTTTAGATATACGGATTTCCTTAATTAAAGGAAAAAATACATTTCATGCATTGCATTTTTTATATTCATGCATTTTATATAATATGTGATTCTTGCCATAATAATTTCTATGTGTCATGACATTTAGGTTGCATTATATTATTAAGATTTTGCTATGTCATTTTATTTATGTCATGCCTATACATATTCATTTCTTTTAAATGTTTTCAAAAAAGATAATGGTTTTCAATAAAAATAAAGATATTCCCGAGTTAAAATAATTCATGAGTTCTCTACCGGGTTTGCTGGAGGGAATATCATCAATTATTATTAATAAAGGAATATCTTTCTTTCAAAAAAAGAGAATGATTCGGAAAGTTTTCCAAAACTAATAAAAATTTCTATATTTTGCCACGCTTGTTGGGGAATATAGGAAAATTTTGAATTTATAAATGTCGGATCATTGTCAATAAAAAATGAAATTATTTTTCTTTAAATTGGGAATTAATTTGAATATTAAATTTAAAACCAACTTTTACCGAGATTTGAGATAACACACGATTAATAAGGTACCGATTTATACGGGCGTTGTGGGGGTGCTAATCCTTCCCCACACGTAACCGACTCCCGAACCCGCTTCTTTGATTTCTCTGGTTTAAAACGCAGACTTGAAATTGGTTTTTAAAATGTTTTAATTAATTTTTAAAATATTTTATAAAACCGGTTTTAATAGGTGGCCGATCACACCTAGCTAAAAAAGATTGGTGGCGACTCCATGTCTTTTTTAAGGTCATTTCAAAACCTTCATTTTTTAGAGGAATTAAGTCGACTTTTCCTCAATTTTTTTTAATGTCACGCCTAACGAATAATAAAGTCTTGCGATGAGACTCGTCGTCGTTATTTGTTTTTAGGTTGCGACAGCAGCAACGAAGAACTTGTTCCGCACAATGTGCCGATTACTAGGAGTGTTGACGACCACCTTCTTATGCCAAGCAGACAAGTAGTATTGAGGCCCGTGAGTTTTCAGCCGATACAAATTATGGAAGGTCGCCACATAGGGGATTTCCCCCCTCGATCGACAATTAATGAAAAACGACAATAGGAAAGGCCAGGACACCCCAGTCAACTACGACGCGGCGATCCCATAAACTTCAAGGCAACGCACACAAAAAAATGCAGAGGAAGATGGAAGCCTCTTTCAAACATGTGTGCATAAAGACACACATTACGTTCCTCATCCAACACCTGGCTCGTCCGGTGATCCTCCCCAGGAAAAGAAAACTTATAACGATAGTGGGGAATGCAGATACCCTTATTGCGCAAACAGGATTCCATTTTTGGACAGATGATGTCACACACCCCGTCATCCCCCCCAATTCTCCTTCTCACCCTCGAGGGAGGGACCAGCAACTGCCTCAGCACCACTACCCACCAAACCACTCCCACCACTGCCCTCAACCTCAACTCCGACGAAAAATCGAGCACCCTCATCGATTTCATGACTTAACTCAGAAGGACTACTCTCCAACACACCAAAACCACTCCTCACAACCTCAGTAGCCTCCTCCATCTTCATCTCCACCTCCAATAACTCAACCTTCAATTCCTCGGCACCGACAGCCCAAGATGGGCCCTCTAAATTATCGAAATCTTTACTGTCACTCATCACTGTCCTATAATATGGCTTGGACATACACCCAAACCCACAAACAAAAACAAAAACAAAACAATAAACAAAGCAAAATACCTACTACGCCTTCGACAGCCTCCTCCGGCTACAAAGAAATCCGAACACGGCAGCATAAAACTCAGATGAAATTCTCTGCAGAAACTCGACGAGCATAGCACAAATGGTGACCCCAGAACCAAAAACCCCCATTTATACCACACCTCATAAAAGCACGCATGAATTCCCATTATTGACCGACCATTAACACCAATCACTACACAACAGGTGGCAAACACTCCCAACTCATAGAAAACAAAACCCCAAACAAACGTTAATCCCACATCGCCACATATAAAAGGCTAGCTGGGGGCCACTTTATAGCCCTCGCCTCGCCTGGGGGGCAATTGTTAAACTCAAGACATAATTGGCCTATCAAATACCAAAATCACTGGGCCCCAGGCCTAATAAGCCCAAGCCTTGGGCGACCTGAAAGAGAGCGCATCATCAGCCCAATCAGCTAGGGTTCGCCCAACCATAGATAACCGAGCGAGTCCTAATCATTCATCGCCTGTCACATCCGGAGAGATCACCCATCTGTCACCTCAGATAGCCACATGGCCTTTTCGACAGCTGCTTACCTATCACGTCGTCTCCCATCACATCATTGCAGAATCCACGTAGAGCTCAGCACACTTGTCCTCGACCAAAGCCTGGCACGTGTCATTTGACGACACGTCGACAAAACTATAAATAGGATTATCATACCCACCAAGAGACCTATTGATCCTCAAACACGAAAAACCACCTGTAATTACTCTGCCCTTGCCTCTCCACCTCTCCACTACCCTCTCCTCTCCTCTCTTCATCTCCACACTCCATAGCCATCTGTTAGCCTCTCTTTAGCCTCAAACCACCCAACATTTAAATAACCATCAACATACCTAGAGACAATTTTCATATTCAAATTTTTTTTTTTTTAAATGGGAATTTAGTTTTTAACATTTTAATTGTATATAAATCAATTAATTCTTTTAAATTTGTCAAAATCATTAATATTACCAAAAATTGACACATCAGTCCATATCATCAAACATGTAAGCTGGCGTGTATTAAAATATCAGAAAATCATAAATCATAACCTTGAAATTAAAATTTGCATCGAATCATTTAGTATGCATCAACATTAGTCCTTTAGATTCCGATCATCAATATTGTCAATGAATAAAAAAATTAAATTAGAGGTTAAATCGATGAGATTTTCAAGTCATTTGTTTAATCGATTCAACGGATTTAACTCAATTATTCAATTAAAAAATATATTAAATATTAAATATGTAATTTTGATATTAAATAAGTATTAAATATAATAATTAATAAATAAAAATATGTATTTTTTTAATGGTATGGTTATAATATATGATTAAGAGGTTAAAAGATCAAACCTCATCAATTACAAAAATAATTTTAATAAAAATAATAAAATTCATTTTTTACCGGTTTAATCCAATTTTTTTTTTTTGTCAATCTTTACCGATTGAATCGATTTTCTATCGATTCATTGAATCCTTGATTCTTAAATATGTATCAGACCGAACAGACCATCGATTTTCGATTGAACCGATTCGACCGATCGTCCGATCCAATTTTTTCAATACTGAATATTGTTAATCCCTCGTTGAATCGTGATCAGCGATCATGCACATTAAAGTGAATTTATATTTTGAATAGTATTTTTCAAGAATGATATAATAAATTTTGTT
Source organism: Fremontodendron californicum (assembly GCA_030761205.1). Lineage (NCBI taxonomy): Eukaryota > Viridiplantae > Streptophyta > Magnoliopsida > Malvales > Malvaceae > Fremontodendron > Fremontodendron californicum. Next base: position 35,305,402 of record JAULJL010000005.1, read on the forward strand.
GATACAAAAATTGTTAATATGACATAATTAATTTTAAAATATTTTATTAAGTATTTTTTATTTGAAAAAAAAAAACTTTCAGAAGAAATGACAAATAAATGTTTGATAACTAAATTGATAAAATTGAAAATTCATGTACATTTTAGTTAAATGTCCTTGTAAGGAATAGAAACTCCTGAATTATTAAAAAAAAACAGCATTTATTTTGTGTCATCAAGAATATGTGACACAAAAAAATGAAATGAAAGGGATTGAATTGCAAATTAACCCAGAGGTTAAAGGACAGAAAATTGTGGTTTTTCTTTTTTGAAAAGAAAGGGGCAATCAAATGCTTAACCCAAACATTTTTCCTTCCAAATAAAGACATCAACATTCAAGGATATAGCTTCCATGGCTTTTCATGATTGGCCGCTGCCAGCACAGTTACACACCAAACATAGAAATAAAAATTAAAAGAGTAAAATAACAAATTAAAAAAAAACTTACTTTTTTTTACAAAACAAAGAAGAAGAAAAATATTAAAAATAGACTTATTTTTTAAGATGAAAATATTTTTATCCAGCCCAATTGGTTTCTCTTCATGGTGGGGACCACCATCGAAACACGTGTCGTTATCTAACGAGCTTGACCATTTTCATTTTTTTTCTCATAAAAAGTCGAAGGATCCAATGGCTTTCCATCTTCTTCTCAAATCTTCTCGAGCTTATCTGCTTTGACCACGGGATTAGCGCGTGCGATCTCCTCTCTCCCAACCTTCTTGAAATCGAACGTGCATCCGTGATTCTCAGGGTACCTGTGGGACCCGCAAAACGTAATCCCGCACTTGCATCTAAACCCGGTCAATCCGACCCGCTTCCTGCAAGTCATGCACCGATTCGGTTGTTGCTGCGGCCGCTGCTCAGCCACCGGAGCAATCTCGACCGCCGGAACCGCCGATTCTCCGTTGATTTCAGGGAGAGTCAAAAGAGGAACCTGAGAAAAGGATTCGACGACCGTAGACGAAGACGATGGAGAAAAAGAAAGAGAGGATTTGATCGAAGAAGCTTCCTGCTGTTCTTTAAGACAGAAGTCTCCGTAACATTTAGAGCAAAGATTCATCGTCGCCGGACTTCCGAAAAAGCCGCAGTTATTGACGCAAAGACGATGGCCTTCTGGCGCTTGGCATCTATGCTCCTCCGCCATCTTTTTTTTTTAAAAAAAAACTCTCGATCTGCTAAATTTCTTGAGAAATTTAATTTACTTAAGATCAGATCTGCAAGATCTAAAATACAAATTATAAAAAAATTAACTTTAGAAACAGCGAAAAACAAAATAAAATTAAAGGAGAGAGAGAGAGAGAGAGATATGTACCTTGAAAGGAAAAGCTGAAAGAAAATAAATAAGCAGAGGAAAGGGAGAATATGAACAAAGGAAAGAACGATCAGAAAGGGATTTTCAGAGGAAAGAATATTAAAGGGGAGGGAGGATAAAGGAAAGGAGGAAACAACAACGAAAAGGGGACAAAAAAATCGAGTAATAATAATCAATAATTTTTTAAATTTACTTGTTATAATTGCGTTTTTCTTTTTCAAAAAATAAAATAAAATAGGAAATATATGAAAGGACAGGCTGGCGGGTAAAACGCTAAAAATGGAAAGTCCAGCCAACCCCCTTTGCTTATCCTAATTGCCTGCAAATAAAAATGGGCCACGCAAATTCGAATAAATTTTTTCTGGTTTTTTTTTTATCTCTTCAATTTTTTTATATCTATTTGAAGTTATCTTTTATTTATAAATAATTAAATATTAACATGTTTTATTTAAATATATGATAAAAAAATTTAAAAAGCACTCACAATTTTTTTTTTTTTTTAAGTGTTAAAGATATCATTCCGCAAATTCATGCACAAAACCACAAAGAGAGAAAGAAAGAAAGAGAAAATAAAATTACACCCGCGTGCTGTTGCTCTAGGTCCTACCTATTTCGGTTAACACGTGGCTGCTTATGTGTGGTATTTTTTGGTTTTACTAATTTAAGTTTTATTTTTCTCTCAAGTGGTCGTCTTGTCTTTTCTTTTTAAGTAGGTGGGACGTGGGTTAATGAAATTATATAATGATAATAATAATTATTTTTATAAAATTTTGCTGATGAATATTTTGTAACGTATTTGTTAAAATTAATTAAAATATTATTTATAATAATATTTTATATTAAATATAATAATTAATAATTATTTTACTTAATTTTATTATATTAAAAATAATAATTTATCTAATAATTAATATGATAATTTTAAAACATTAGTTAATGTCGGGTGGGGGCTGGGTTGGGTTAGCTGGATAGGGTGATTTTGGTCGGGGTATTGCTTGCCTGAAAGACGCGGCATTTGGGGGTGGTGCAGTTGGGTGCATAATTTGTGGCATGGTTCAGCACCTAATGATTGAGAGTCTTGAGTCTTGACCAAGTTTAGAGCTTTGCTCCGTCAGCGCCGAGCTGAGCTGGGGTTAGGTTTGGTTAGGACCACCAAATTAGCATCATTTTACCCAATATATTTCAATACTGGAAAAAAAATGGAATTTCTTAATTGATAGTTTATTTATATGATTAAGAAAATTTTGTTTAATTGTCCACGTACCATTGAGATTAGTGTTTTTTAAGGGTTGTTAAGGTCAATTACGACTTTAAAGTTTTAGATTAATCCACATTTTTTTATTTGTAAAATATAATTAAGACTTCAATTTTTTTTTTTTTTGTATATAAGTAATTTGGATTAAGAATGTCAATGATTAAGGTAGGAGATGGAATTCTTGTCATAAAAGGGGGCATTTTACATCAATTTCTAGTTATAACAATTCAAATTTGTTTTTTAACTTTGAATTAACAAAACGTCAAATTATACTTTGGCCATGAAGTTATCATATAATATTTGCTTTGCCTATAAGATTAAAGTTTATCAATTTTTAATCTTAAATCTTAATCTTTTTTATTAGAATGTTACTAATAATTATGTTTTAGGAAATATCAATTATGTATAAAGCATGTCCCATGACAATATTAGCCTTGGTAAACTATGGGTATTTATTTGTTTATTTAAAGCTAATATAATTTGATTTATTAAGCTAATGAAATTCATTATCAAGAACAACTTTCACAAAATTAGGTACTTACTTGGAAAGGCCTTAAGTTTGAAAATATAAATAAAAATGAATTTTCAATCTACTTAATTAGAAATTCAATTTTATTTTAAAGATATCAAGTTCGAATTTTTGTCAATATCTTCCAAAATATCTATTGAACATTTTGACTTACAATGTTAAAAGATTTTAATATTAAAAGAGCTCCGAGATCAACGAAGATTAAAATATTAAAAAATTTTATTATTAGATAAAATTATAATGAATTCTCTCTTAGAGAAGTTTTTCAGAGAAAAAAATAACTTGCTTTTTACATTCTATTTAAGATCTTTATATAGATGGGCTTTTCCTAGCTATTTACTAATGTTAGGGGTTCAAATCTTTGTTTCATTTTGTAGTTATAAGTTTGAATTTGAAGTGTTAAAGAACTCAAAATATTTTTTAAACCATAAATTTAAAAAACGGTTAAAGTGAATCTACGGAACATTTTGACTCTCAAAATGTTCAATAGATAATTTTGAAGAAAAATCCCATATGGAAAATATCAGCAATTTTGTATTCAATAAGAAAATTGACAAGTTTCGAAGGAAACGTCAACGATTAGAATTTAAGATTTTATTTTAAAGATATCGAGTTCGAATTTTAAGATAGATATAATAAAATTTATGAGAAAAAATCATATTTCTAACGATAATCCAATATTTACATATACCATTACTCAAAATATATATATATATATATTTACATATACCAAAAAAATAGAATAATTGATAAGAAGTGGCTTGGATAATAAATCTTTGCAAATGCGCTCCCAAACTGAAGTACACTGGGCTGTTTCTTTAGCTTCTTTGTTCATGATTTTTCTTCTTGTTTTGGGCATTTGCCATATAAATCTTCCAAGCATTTTTGTTAAGAAGATAAGGCAGGGAAGATGAGTGCATTTCTATGTGATCCAAAATTTTGTATTATTATTTTCAATAATTAATGAAAACTTTATTATTTTGTATTATGTGACTCCAATATTCTAATATTTTTTTTTAACTTAAAACTTAGTCGAATTAATTTATGTAATCACTTTTAAAATGTGATATCTAACAAGTTTGGAGTTCAAATCTCTGCATCTACAATCTCTTTCTTTATTCTCAATTTTCTTTATAATAAAAAAAATATTTTTTTCTTCAACTTTTAAAGAAAAAAAAAAATCAGTCTCTCTCTTCCCTCTCTATCTTTTGCTATCAGTCTTTAATTATTAAACCAAAAATACTGTAATATAGTACATTATTCTTTATTGCATAGAAAATTAAGTGGTGGGTAGCACATGTTTTTTGTTCTCTTCCTTTTTTACTCTCTTAATATATGATTTGTACTTTTTTTGTCATTTTCAAATTAAAAGCATGTATACTTGGAATATATTTACAAACTTGAATTGGAAAATAAATTTTGTCATAAATTGCATGATAAATTTTCATTTACATACCTGTAAATTTTTTTCTCTCTCCATTGTGTAAAAAAAAATTGAGAATAACCTTATAAAAGTAAGTTTAAATTCAACCTTTTATACTTTCTTAACTACATAAATACATCCAACTAGGCAGAGGCGAAATCAAAAATATTAACGAGGGGATCGGAATATACATATAAAGATTTAAAATAAAAATAAAAATCTTGTATGAAATAAACTTGTCCAAGGATAAGGTTATTCGTCGACTCGAATCGGGCTGGGCCTTGAACAAGTAAATTTTTTTGCTATGTGAGCCTAACTCGACCTAGTCCATGGACAACTTTAGTATAAAAATATTAAATTTAAATATTATATATGATATTTGCTAACAATATATAAATTTCTTATAATAAAATAACTTTTTTAATTTTTAAATATTATAATTCATGTTGCATATAAAAAAAATTAGTAAAAAATAAAGTCTCAATGTCAAAAAAATTTATTGTTTAATTAAAATATGCATACAATTATTTCATATTATAAAAAAAAAATCATAAGATTATATATATTAAAAAAAAAACAAAATAAGTTAAATGCATAATTCGTATTAGATATTGTAATTGTTTAACTTTCTTTATTTTTTTTTATGAGCATAGAATGAAAAATATTAAACGAAATAATTAATGTAAATGTATCGATTTAATTGATTGAAAAAGTAAATAGAGATAATTAAGTTAATAATAACGAATGAGGTTTAAACTAAAAATGTTGCTTAATTTATTGTATCAAACAAATTTTACAAATGGAGAGCTAAATTGAAGGGTCAAATAAAATTTGGAGGGGTCAAACATAATTTTACTTTATTTCAAAATTTTAAAACATTTTAAGGGGACCAATTTGAAGGGCCAAATAAATTTAGAAGGGTCAAACATAATTTTACCTTTATTTAAAAAAAAAAACTTAAAAAATTTAAGGGAAGTCGAGGCCCCTGACTGGCGCCTGCCCCCTTCCCTCCGCCTCTGAACTAGGCATTGTCTCAATGAGAAGTAGAAGGTCCCAAAAGTTTTAAGTCTCAAGTTTGAGTCTCGTTACACGTGAGTCTTGTTGGCAATCTTGTATGCACTTAGTGATTATTCGATTACTAATTAAACATATAAAAATAAGAAGAACATAATTTATTTGAATGAATGAGTGAATAAAAAACAGACACAGGATGTCTGTATATATAGCAATCAACCTGTTCGGTAAAGACACACCACATGGAAGGAACCTATTTGATCAGAACAGGCATACCCATTGGTGACGAACCAGTTCGGTCAGACAGGAAGCCGAACCGACATGTTTTTACCGAAAAGACAGATTCAGAAAACAAGAAAAACTTTTTCGGTCCTAGACTGAAAAGGCAAGAATTAATCGGACAGTCATAAATAGTTGGTCCGGCGAGTAGCAAAAAGAATAGAACCGTGCTAACCCAAGCCCAGGCCTAGGTCCTGTTCGACCTAGCCCAAACCCATCCCGGCGATGTGCGTGTGTGATCCAGCACAGTTTGTGTAAGTCCTCACTCACCACAAAACTTGGGTGCCCATTGAGATCCAACCCCACATTGAAACAAAGCCTATACAAACAACAAGCAAAAGCCATATTTTGTTCTATGTGGGATTGACTACCAAACACAACATCAACCAATTTTCTTCCTCTTCAAGTGGGTGTTTAATGAGACTAATTTCTCATTCAATTTTGATATCAATTGTGTATGTTAATTATACACCGTGTATTTAGTTATGACAACCTACGTATTAAAATACGTATTTCGTATGTATACACATAATAATAAGCTATGATATCCAACAAGTCCAACTTTATATTATTTGTTTAATTAATTCGTTTGTTTATTGATTTTTTTTCTATAAATGTAATATGTGATATATATATATATATATGAAATTTGTAACGAAAATTCTTTCTTGTAATTTTAACTTATAAAAAAGTACATAAATACATTGAATATTGTTGAGAGGTATTATTCGACATCATTTAAATTTTTTATTTTATGAAATTTTATATTTAAGTTGAATCGATTAACTTATTGTCAATTGAATTTAGATTAAATGTTTAACATAATATTAGAGTTAAAATTTATTATGTTCTTGTGATATTTTGAGTTTGTCACATGTACCGTTGTTTCGATCGTTGAGAGGAGTATTGAGTACTGTTATCCTAAATTTATTAAGTTTTGAATTTATTGTAATTATATATTTAAGATAAATCTCTTCAATTATTGTCAATTAATTTTAAATTATATTATTTACAAATATATAATAAATTTCACTATATCAGAAAATTTGTTATAACTTACTACCATAAGTAAAAAATGCATACCAAAATTTGATGACCGTAATCGGCTAAAAGAATATTAATCCCCCCAGCACCTGTCAATATTTTTCATTTAATATGCACGTTATTTCTTCACTTAAAGCATAGATTTACATTGAATCTGAACTAGTGGGTATCAATGTCCAAAGAGCCGTGAGGAATTCTGCATTTTTGGCCAATGAACTTTTTCTGTAGTCCGTGGTTTACAAGGATACAACCAATTTTTATTATCAAAATATAGAAAAAAGAAAAAAAAAAAAAGGAGAAGGAAAAATATATATTATTTATATGAACATTGTTACATGTCCAAGTTATTCAATATTATAACCAAATTACATATCGATCACATTATAACCTCGATATATAAGATAATTAATATTTATTTTTATTATGAGAAATTATTTAATATATTGTCAATATAATTTTTAGATATCACAATCAAGATTAAAACAATAATACATATCTTTTAGGGTATAATAAATTAAAAAAAAAAAAGCATATGACTATCTTTTAACATTGTTTGTAAAATTAAGTATCAAAAACAAATCTTTTTATTATTTTTAATTTACCCTCAACTTTTCAATCTTTATGTACATAACTCACTCGATAAGTACCTTACCACTTTAAGTCTCCTTCAATTTGCAATCTTCAAAAATTTATCTATCATACATGTCATATGAACTAATGCTTACTACGATTAATTGTTATTTATTTTATTTTAAGTGTTTAGTGAAAACATCATTATTATTAATGAAAATACTGTAACATTTAAAAAAAAAATACTGTAAAATTGTATCATTTAATATATATAAATTAGTACGGATAACTTGGTATCAAATGAACGACTAAGCGTGCAAAACTGCAAATTCAATCTGAAAAGATCTTGCTTCCTCCTCAATCCAGTTACTGTTAGTGGAAACAGTCGGCTGTGTCACGTGATGCAAAAGGACGATAACTTTCAACTACCAACGATGACGGTTGGCCCGCTCCCAAGTCCAAGTTTAAGGGAATTAGCCCAAGAACGGTAGCTAGCTAAAGCTTAGTTTCAGATCTCTAAAACTGACAAACCAAAAAAAAAATCCTTTGATGTTAACATTATTTTTTTTATGCTTCCACGGCTAAAATCAGTAACCTACTAAACCACTTCGACTATCTCTCTGTTTTCTTTGAGGTTGAAGCTTTTTAGAGAACTTGTTTCAAACGGTTTTTGACAAAAAAAAAATGAAGTGGAGTGCTGCAGGCAACTGGTTCAAAAGTCATCTAACTTTGAACAATTTGTTCAGACTTTTTCTGGGTCAAGTTGTTTCTTTTGTTCTTGCACTTATGAGCTTTACTTCTTCTTTAATAGCCAGTCTTGGTAAAGTCAACTAAACCAGTACTGCCTTAGATTTCCATGGTCTTAATTTGTTCTGGTTTTTTGTTCATTACCTTTTTGCTTTTTTTGATTACTTTTGGTTTTGGGAGGTTCAGATATGGACTTGGTATTTTATATTTTTATTTGCTTATGTTTATGTTTATGTTGCCATTTGTTTAGGTGTTGATGCGCCTATCACTCAGACTTCCTTCACTTACTTCACTTTGGCTGTGGTTTATGGTAGCATCTTGCTCTACAGGGGTCAAAAGCTAAGGGTAATTATCTACCTAATTACTTATCAACTCCACTAATCAAATGGATTCAATTACATATTCATATATCTGGTTGCTGAGTATTGTATGACAGAATAGATTAAAGTGATTTAGTGCAATTCATTTATTTGGGCTATGTTTCCTGGACTTGGGTAAGTGTCGAATACGGATATACATCTGGTACGAGTATACTTGATTTTTTTAAAGTTTTTTAAAAAATATACCCCATATTCTTTTACGAATATGTGTCGAACACGGATATTTTAGGAAAATGAGGAGTTCGGGTGGGCATAGTATTTGGGGAGGTAGGAAATAGAAAACCATTAAAGTGATTTCTTTTTTGGCTTGTTTGAGGATTTCATTTTGCAAGTATGATGCATTCAAATATCACATTGAGAAACCCTTTTTTATTTTTTATTTTTAATTCTGCAGCTCTTAGTTTAAACTTTAAATAATAATCTAGGAGGGAATTGGTAAAGAAACTTGAATCTTGTTCTGTTTGCAGATTCCTTGGTATTGGTATCTTGCCCTCGGCTTTGTTGATGTTCAAGGGAATTATCTTGGTGAGTTAGTAGTAGCTCACATCTCATTATAATCTCTCAAAATACATACATGTTGTGGCTTGTAATGGATGGCCTATGTTGTGCAAGAAAGCTGAGAATTGTAAACTATAGCTATATGAAGGTTGGGGCGATTGGGATAGATCATAGCTCATAGCTGATTAGAAATTAATGTGATATACAATTATATTTCAATGATAAATACTGAGAAGCAAAGTCAAAGATAATTCAGAAGTTCATCTGAATTTTTCAAAGTGCATGTTCTGAATAGACATTAGCTTGAATTATGCTGATATGTTGTTACTGTCAAATCACTGTGATGAACAGCCTTCCTGTTGCTTTTTTATGCAGTTAATAAAGCATTCCAGTTCTCCTCAATCACTAGTGTGACACTGTTGGACTGCTGGACCATAGTATGGGCAATAATTCTCACATATATCTTCATAGGCACCAGATATTCTCTATGGCAGTTATGTGGTGCAGCTCTCTGTGTGCTCGGTCTTGGTCTAGTGCTACTCTCTGATGCTGGGGTTGGTGGTGGAGGTAACATTCTTTTCTACTCTCAGTCTTAGTCTGTCCATTTGCTGGATCTATGTTTCTCCGATTCTTCATTCTTCTTGAAGTACCCGTGTCCGACACATATCCGGACATGGGTATGAGGATATGATCCGACACTCACACCCGAGTCCGAGTAACATAGTGCTGGATAATAATTAATGTTTTAATGTATTAGTTTCCTCTGGTGTTTCTTTATGGATGCTTTAATCCGTAATTGGCATGCCATTAATGGAAGTAGTTCGAATTTTCTGCACTAAGGTACTTGTTTTTTTGCACATACAGGTGGCTCAAAACCTCTGCTTGGAGATTCACTTGTCATTGCTGGCACACTCTTCTTTTCCATGAGCAATGTTGGTGAGGTTGGTAAATCTATGGAACTCTTACCCTTTTCAGTTCTTTTAATGTCAGTGGGATAAACCAAGGCAGCTATAAGATTGTTTTATCTTAGTTATCTGCTTTTTCTTTTTCTTCTTTAATATGGAATCCAAGGCCACTTGATCATTTAACTTCTCTTCTTTTTTCGTTTCTAAATTGCAGGAATTTTGTGTTAAGAAAAATGACCGCGTTGAAGTAGTTTCGATGATTGGTCTTTTCGGGTTGCTAGTGAGTGGTGTTGAGTTGTATCCTTTCTGCTAGGTCGTATATGGTACATTTATGACTTTTGATTTGAATCTGAAGTGTACTCTCTTTCTCCAAAGTGTCTTTTAATTCCATAACCTTCTCTTAGATCCATATTTGAGCTAAAGACCCTGGAATCTGTAACATGGTCTACAGATATAGTAAGTAATCTAATTCTTGTAGGAATTTTCTTGTCTTCTCCACTTTCATAAAATCATGTTTTTAAGTCTTTAACCATAGATTTTGCCATGTAGCAGAAGAATTTAGCTCACAAACAATTTATTATTTCTTTCCTTGATGTGTTCTGTAGGAGATTCTTATGTTTCATTATTGTAATTCCAAGTACATTCTCTATTATTCTGCCAAAATGTCTTGTTTTATTGTCTTTTCTTTTCAGATACTAGCCTTGACTGGATACACCTTGGCAAGTTTTATGTTCTACTCTATCACGCCCTTTGTTCTCAAGGTGACTTTCTTTCTCATTTAAGGTCCTTTTCTAACGAAATTCATACTATCTGAAGTTTATTTAGCTAACTGTTTTTGTTTTCCATCACTACCATCATTTTTTTCATCTTCCCATTTTCATCAATTACATGGCTATGTGGCCACTAATTTGAGGTATTTTACTTGCAGTTGAGTGGAGCCACAATGTTTAACCTCTCGCTGCTCACGTCTGATATGTGGGCAGTCGTCGTTCGCATCCTTTTCTATCGCCAGCAGGTACTGTTTTCACGTTGATGCCCTCTGGTTCTGGATTATGAATATCATTGGATAGAGTTGAATCAAATATGAACAGACTGGCTTCAATATGGCACTTTTGTAATACCGTGAGCAAATGCCATTGATTTTTCCTTGTGAAAGTATGAAAATTTTGTTTTCAACATTGCAGGTTGATTGGCTATATTTTCTTGCTTTTGCATTTGTAGTCATTGGACTCGTCATCTATTCAACGACGTAAGTCTTAATCCTTGCTTGGGATTGTTTTTTTTTTTTTTTTGGTACAAAAGAGGTTGCAACTCGGGTTAAAGGAAGGGATTACAAATGCTGAGATTTGAATCCCAGACAGACTAAATGCCAGCTCTTAAAGGTGACTGTATGAACCAATAAGTATAACTCTTGTCATTTGTTTTTTTTTTGCCCTGATAGTGAGAAGGATCCTGTCCCTGCACCACTTCTCGAGGATGGAAACCACAGTGTAGAATACCAAGTGCTTAATGGTGAAAATATGGCATCTAGGGACGAGTCTTTGGCTTCATGATGGATCGAGGAAATGAGCCCTGATGGCAGTTTCATGCCCCAAAAAAGCAATAGTAAACTTTGAACCTTCAAAAGTAAAAAAAAAAAAAAAAAAACCAATCAAAATCTTACTGATATGCCCCTCATGTTAAAATGCAAGAACTAAAACTCCCCTGCTTCCCCCTCTTTTTGGTTTTCCACCTGCAGGTCTCTTGAATCTTCCTGGACCGCAAGGCCTCATGTTGGTAGGCATCAGTTTTTTAGTGACAAAGACCAACTTTTCTATCTAGTTACCTGCAAAATGTTTGTCCATTGATATTGTAATGAACCGACCATTTACTCTGCTAAATCAAACGCGTTAATTTTGATATGTTCACTGTATTTTCTGGGAATAAAAAGAAGAAATCATACATATCTTCTATTTTAATTCTATTTTCAGCCACATCTCCTTGTTCTTTTCTTTTTTTTTTTTCTCTCTTCAAATGACTGAAGACTTTCCATTACATTTGTAAGTGCCAATGCCATTGAACCATGGTGGATGATTTAAGCTATGACTTTTACATTTACCTATCTAGAGTTTGCGATATTTTGATGGATAATTGGATATGCTATAGTTAAAAAAAAAAGCAAAATTACCCTGTCTTGCTTATATATATATATATATATATATATATATATATATTGGATAAATAAAATAAAAATTTGTTGACAATGTCTTACATAACATTATATTAATGATTGAAAAAATTATGAAACGATGAGAGCTTTCGAGCCAAAGGTTTTTAGACTCACTCTCAAGCTTAACCTTTGATTAGTTAAACAAATTATTATTGAGATTAAGCTTAAACTATTTTTAAACCAAGTCTATAGAGCAGAAGAAATTTTTTTTTTTTTTTTTATTTTTATATATAAAAACTTCCCAACAAATTTGATTAATACTTTGACAAACCAAAAAAGGAAAGGAAATTTGGTTAATATTCCTAATTTTTTTGAGGGATTTGAATATCATTCCTTCTTCGATATTACATAAGTTTACGAAATAATCAATTGAGTAATACTTCATAAAGTTAGAACGATTTTTGAAGGTTATAGGTTCATGAACCTATACATGTATATTTTTTTTCAAATGTGTTAGGTAGAGCTTTTAATGAGCCGGGCCGGGTCGGGTTATGATTCGAAATTTTTTTAATTTTTTTAATCCAGGTTCGATACATCGACTCGATTTACTGTTCAAAAAATAATAAAAATTATTTTTATAAATAAATTTAAATAAAAATTTTTTTTTTTATTATATGAAAAGTGATTCGGATCAGGTCGATCTAAATCGAAAAAAACTCTATCTAGGCCGGTCCAATACGGGCTGGATAAGCTACTCTAACCTTAAGCAAGTCTAGAGTTAAGTAAATAAAAATTGAATTGAGGGTAAATTAGGAATTTTGAAAAATATATAGAAAAAGAAGAAAAAAAGAAGAAGAAGAAGCTAAGGCCCAAAATGAGTCCATAAAAATGGGATAGTGTCCATCAATAAGAAAACCCAAACAACAATTTTCAAGACACAAATAAATACAACCCCACTCCACTTCACAAACCAGCATTAACTTCCTCAATCTCTGCTTTCCCTCCTCCACTCCTCATGGACCACCAACAACCACCTCAGCCAACTCCTTCCACCAACCCCACCTCCACCTCCAACGCCACCACTTCCACTACTGACCCGCCTCAACAGCAACAACAACCCCCACCATCACAACCACCAACCACGCAGCCGCCACCGCAGCAATTGCAAACACCACAAATTCAACAACCACCAATCCAACCCCCTCCCTCCACGACACCCTCAACATCCTCCAGCCCTAACCCTAACCAAAAGCCAAAACCCTTACCTTACCCAACACCACCACCCCAACAGGCACCGCAGCCGAGACCAACTCTCTCCACTCCTCAGCCCAGACCCGCCGCCGCATTCTCAAGGCCCTGGCAACAGCACTCTTCCCAGTTCACCCATTTCTCTTCCTCTTCTCCCTCCCTCACATCGACCCCTGCGTCAACTCTTTCCTCTCAGCCGAGAGGCAGCATTGCCCTAGGTGTTCCCTCGTCGCATTCTAGCCCTTCTCCTCCATCTCCATCTCCTTCACCTTCGCAACCCACTCCGTTTTCGGGTTCCTTTGGCCACTCCTTTGCTGGGGCCTCTAGTTCCAATGTTTCCCAGGCATGGGTTTTAAGCTTTTGGTTTCTTTCCAACTACAATTTTAAGTTTTCGATGTTAAAATTTTGTTCTTGTTTTGATTTTTCAATAGGCAAGGCCACCAATGCAAGGAATGGGAATTGGATCATCAATTGGTTCAAGTTCCCAAATGAGGCCAGCTGGAATTTCTGCTCAACATCAACAGAGGCCTCTACAATCACCTCTTAGACCACCTTCTTCACCAAATAGCCAGTCCCCTGCCACCCAAGTTAGTAACAAGATTATTTTTTTTTTTTATGGATTTTGCTAAGGTGTGCCCTAAGTCACTATATATATATATTATTCCAATGCATTAGAAATAATGAATAAAGTTGTCATTACTATTAAATGTTATTACTATAAATAGTATATTAATAACTTTAAAGAGTTCACTCGTTAGCAAAATCATTTTTTTTCATTTATTTGTTGGCTTTGTAAAAATTTGTTTATTTTTACATGTGAATAAAATTACATTGATTTTTATGTTTCCCGTATTTGCTGCCATGGTGGCAGTAGATAACAGGTTCAGCATATTCCAATAGAAGGCTTAAAAATGTTTTAGAATTTTAAGAAATGCCTAAGAAATCTTAGCTGAATTTAGAAAATTGTCTCTTTCTTCCTCTCTCTCTCTCTCTCTCTCTCTCTCTCTCTCTCTTTTTAGTCTGAACTTGAATATCCTATTGGTAGGTTGAAATAAGCTGTTTTAAGGATTTTGTAAAGAAAGCTAAAGTGTTACTATCTGCCATTTTACTAGTTATTATCATCTTGATTATAAATGCTGGGTATATTGGTTTCATTAGTGGTAGTTTGTGACTGATTTATATCTTTTTAACATTTTGTAGAATTTCCAAGGGCATGGCCTTATGAGAGTGCCAGCTATTGGTTCTTCGGGTTCTTCAACACCAAGTTCACCACAAACTACGCAAGCCCCTAGTCAGCCATGGTTATCATCTGGATCACAAGGGAAACCTCCTCTGCCACCCCCTTCGTATAGACCACAGATTAACACGCCATCCTTGCAGCAAAGGTCACATATTCCCCAGCAACATCAGTCCTTGCCAACAGTTTCACAACAACATGTATCATCTCCACATGTGCCACAACCTACATCATTGCATCAGCAGCAGGAGCATTTCAGACAACAATTTTCACCTACATCAAGGGCCCCTCAATCTTTACCCCATCAACAACAAGTTTCGAGAGCCCAGGGTTTTGCTAATCAAAAGCCTTCTCTTGCAATGGTACAACCAAGCACGGTCCAGCCGGTGAACCAAAATAAAGCAGCTATTACAGAAAGTGAGGAATCTGGTGGCAGGATTCTTAGCAAAAGAAGCATTCATGATCTAGTTAACCAGGTGAACTATTGTGGACCTAGCTTTACATTTTGGATCCTTAGGATTATATTGCAGGATCTTAAGATCTTACCAACTTATTCTATGTCAAATAAAGAATATATCTATTAAATCTATACGTTGTATGTAAAGCTATCTAGCATCTAATGCCATATAAGGAAATGATTAAAATTCATTAAAGCTGTGCATTTACTGTATGTAAAAAGGTTAATAGTATTGAGTATTTTTCTCTTCTCCACAAATTTGTTGTGTTATACCCATTAATCTCTCTAAATGCCCTTCATCTATTTGGTTTATATTCAAGGGATATTATGTTATTCCATTCCAACATTTGTACGTTATTAATTTGTCTCTGTTGTTGACCAATATAATAATTTGTGATCATCATTGAGGATTCTAGTGATACAGGGATGTTCAGCATTTATGTTTCGAAGGATGTAATTTTCAGAATATCAATTTTCTCTAGGCATTTATTGAATGATTATTGCGAGGCAGGTCTTTAGCGTTTCATTTCCTCACATCCTGACTACAATGTATTTTTTTGGTTCTTGTAGAATTCTTATGGAGTTCCATGCTTCTCTATCTTCAAATATGACTTGTTTTATTTATATACAGATTGATCCATCTGAGAAGTTGGATCCTGAAGTTGAAGATATTCTTGTGGATATTGCAGAAGACTTTGTGGATTCTGTAAGTTGTTGAACTTTTATTCAAAGAACTTATTATACATACACTTGGGGTTGGGCAGATCTCAAAATACATAAGGACTCTTCAACTATGATTTTTTTATGGTTACATTTCTTAAACTTTATTTCGCCTGGATTAAGCCTATTTTGCTTTATATGAAAACAATGTAACTGTGGCTTATGGATTTTGATTTTTCCCTTCAAGAAAGAAAAATGTGAACTGAACTATTTTTCTTCTTTTCCTTTCCTTTTTGTTGTACCGAATAGGCTGATCAGCTAATTGAGGTTAAACTTGGACTTTGATGAATTTTGTAGAATGTCTTCAAAATTTTAAGAACAATGAGTTTCATTCCACATCCTAAATAGGGGCCTGAGCCTGTTATGAAGAGTGCAATTATGTTGGAAGAGAACTCTTATATTTGCCTTGTTTAATTAGGATGTTTTGATTTTCTTTTTTTTCTCTGTTATTGTCTTGGTTTTTTCTCACTGCATTTTACATGGGTACTATGCCACTTGATATGGTACTTTCTACTTCATTCTATAAACTTTCGATGGCAAACCTGACCATTATCTAATCCTTTTTCCTTTTCTTTTCCAATTTTTTCTTCAACAGATCACAACATTTGGTTGCTCACTGGCTAAGCATAGAAAATCAGATACATTGGAAGCAAAAGACATTCTCCTACATCTTGGTTAGTTATTTGGTGAAGTTATCCTCTTTGGTTTGTTATTCTTCTTTTAACATCTAGTACTTCAACTTTTGTTTTTTTATGACTTGATACAGAAAGAAACTGGAATATGACTCTTCCGGGATTTAGTGGTGATGAGATTAAGATTTACAGAAAACCGGTATATTATTCTCTTTTATCCATAAGAGTGATGTTGGGTCCACACTGCACAGTTGTTTGCAAAGTGAAACTAATTTAGACTTACGACTTTTCATGATTGTGGCTTTGTTTGTTTTTGCAGCTTACAAATGAGGTTCACAAAGAGCGGCTAGCAGTGGTAAGTTTTGGCCTCAGTATATTTCCGATCTCATGGCATTTAATTATAAACTAATTAAGATGTATTTGTGTTTTGTATTTTTACATTTATGAGTGTGTGAAGAGAGAGATTGTATGCCCTTGACATTATGTTAAGCTCTGTGTATAGGCTTGCATTTTAGAATCAAGAGGAGATTGTGGCTTTCTAGTGAACTAACTTTCTTGTTGTAAATTTACATATCTGGTGCCTGTTTCTCTTTGGCAGATAAAGAAATCAATCTTAGTGAGTGAGGCAGCCAGTGGTAAGCACTTTGTCGGTCAAGCTGCTGTAAATGCAAAGGGTAACCTTGGAAAAGTGGCTGCTAATGTCTTGGGCTCACAAAATGTTAAAATACGAGAAGTAACATGAGGCTCCTTTTTTGACAGTGTTGAATGTCGGAAACAATTTTCCGTTGAAGGTATGCCAATTATCATGCAGGTCTAGATAATATCCATATGCTCAGCAGTCAGCATTTAATTGAATATAGGAACGGTCCTTGACTTAGGCTAGGGCTGAGCAAAAAAACCGAAAACCGATCCGAACCGTAGTGTTCGGTTCGGTTTTTTTTAATTCGGTTAAAATTCGGTTCGGTTATTAGTTCGATTTTTTCGGTTCGGTTCGGTTTTCGGTTCATAAGTCCAAAAATCGCAATTAACCGAACCGAACCGAATTCTATTTTTTAATTGATTTTTTAATTAATTTTTTATTTTTATAATATAAAAATAAATATTTTATTTCTAAATTAGTGAAAAAAAATAAAAATACTATAAAAAAAAAGATAATTTTTAAAAATTTTTAAAACTAAGATATTTTGATTGTGGAAATAGCATGTTAGGCATAAATAACCTATTAAAATAACATGTAATAAAGCCCAAATTTTCAAAAGCCTAAAAAGCCCAAAAATATATGGAAAACCGATAACCGAACCGAACCGAGATACGACGGTTCGGTTATAACCGATCCTTTGGCTATTGCGGTTCGGTTTCGGTTACCCATTTGAAAAAACCTAATTCCTCAGTTCGGTTTGTAAAACCCGAAATAACCGACCCGAATCGAACCGAACTCACCCCTAACTTAGGCCTCTCGTGATTCTTAGCTACGTTAAAACCATGGAATGAACTGTGAAATTGTTGAGAACGTTATTTATTGGTAAATACTGTTTCAGCAATTCAAAAAAGTTGTGCTCCTAATAGTTTGTTATATTAGAGGTTTGTTTTAGGTCACATATGTCATATAACAGGAGGTGCTCCTCTGCATCCTGCATTTTTGTTTGCGAGTAATAATGAGCCAGTCTTATCTTGCTCTCCGATAAAGCTTTGCGAGTAATCCTAATCTGTGTTATTCGGACTCGGGTGTGAGTGTCGCATGTGCATTATTCAAACTTTTTCTTGATGTCCATGTTCTCTTTTTTTTATTTTATTTATGCAGGATCAATTGCCCGCGAAGAACTATCACTTATCACTGATAGGACGAGGAACGAAACTTTTTTGCTTAACCTGGGATGTGCATAAATTAATTTTGAAGATTCTATTTGCACTTTATCTAATACCACCTTGAAGCTAAGTTGAGAATTTTTAAAACTTAAACAAGTTGGTGCCCTCGGATATATTGTATTCATCACCAACTTTCATTATCTCAGCATCCTGTCTAATTGCATAGGCAAAATTCATTCTTCATGGCTGCTTTTTGAATTCTGATACAGGAGGAGGTTGGGCATGCGGCCGAAGATATTTACAGAAACTTTGCCAAAAACCAAAACCTGCTTTGTATCTCTAGTTTTGGACATGAAAGAATCAGAATCTTGGATAAAAAGAAAAGAGTTAAACCCAAATCATCTACCACCTTTCATATTACCATTTTTTGTGATTGTGTTGTGTTTAGTGTTCCCTGTGTTGGTTTCTACTGAATTGTTAAAGGATAAAAGCAGAAAGGAAATTGAACAACAGCAGCAATTATAAAGCAAAGAGAATGAAAGTATATCACTTCGTCCTTAATTCTTCATAATCTGCCATTAATTTAAAATCGAGTATCTTATTATATCCAACTCCTTCCATGGATAAATCTTCCCAACAAACTCAGGTTTCATTTGATGGGCGGTGTGATTGGTTCTAGTAAGATTAAAAATAACGATCGAGGTGAGATTGATTATTTTTGCAGTAAGATTAAAATCAGTGATGAGATATGTATTTGGATCAAAGTTATCGATATTGGTCGGTACGTACCGTTTTCAAGGTAAATCGAAACGGTATCAGTGTCGTTTGGGTTTTGGTACCGGCCCGTACCGATCTGTACCGGTCAATATCGGTCCATACCGGTTGGTACAAGATTTTGATTTTTTTTAATTTTTTATTTAAAAATTCACTTATTTGAATTTTTAAATCAATTTCAATATTTTTTGTGTCATGATATTTTTATTTTTTTCATAATTATATTTAAAATATATATATGTTCATTAAATTAGGTTATTGGACATAATTAATAATAATTTACTATAATTTTTTAATATTTATTTTACCTATTTGATGTTTAAAAATTTAAAATTTAAAATATTAAATATTTAAAATTTATATTTGTATAAAAACATATATATGCATGTAATGGATTTATATTTGTATGTGTATATAATATATATTTTATTAAAAAACTTGAAAATAAACTATACATATAGATATATGAAAAATTATTTAAAAAATGCCGGTAAACCCGAAACGGTACGTCGAAACACACCGGTACCGGTACGTACCAGTATCAGAACAAAAACGGTACGTCCACCGGTACGGTACTGACTACCTTGGTTTGGATTCAAATGTAGCGGTGGCGGTGAGATAATTATAATGAGAAAATAAAATGATCATTAAGGGTATTAGATTAAAATGTGTATATATAATAAATAATATATTAAAAATATATTTATATTAAATAATTATTAAAAATAATATTTATGTTAAAAATATAATTTTATAATAATTTAAAATAATTAATTTAAAATTAAAAAAAATAATAAAGGGGTAAAATGAATATTTACTCCTCTACTAGAGTCTCCAGTTAAACTGGAGGGATGAAATTTTAACCTTCATCTAGTGCATCCAAATGCATCCCCAATTGAGTGTGTTCAGTGGGGAAGGGATTTTAATGGAAAAAAAGATTATTAGAATTAAAATTCATGAAAAAGATTGAGAATAGTTTTGATTTGATGGTTGTAAGATGAAGCCAGGTTCTCCTATCGGCGCAAGCATGTGCTGAGGACCATCAGACCAGAGCAGAGCATGTGCCATATCCCATTTCTTTTCTAACCTATATATATATATATATATATATATATATATATATATATATATATCTTCTGAATATCCATTGCCATGTGCTTCAACGTGCGCTCAACCCTTTGAAACGCTAACCATGTTTTCCATTTTCAGTAGCCAACAATATTATTTTTCTGTTTAACATTTTTTAATTATGTATTTTTCATTGATTTAAGATTTAAGTACACCCATGTGCTTCCACATCCATTCCAATAAAGCAAAATTTGTTTTTTTTTTTAATATATATATTTTAGTTACAAAAATTACAATACTTATGTTTGTATTTGTTAAAGTAATGTTATTATACCTCGGGTAAATTTTAAATTGTTTGTGATTTTATATTAAGTTAAATCTTTTCACTATAATCAATTTATTTTAGGTTAACATGCTTAACATGGTATCAAAATTCATGTTCTGTTTTGTTGTTCTTACATATTACTCTTACGTATTATCCTTTTCAAGTTTGTCACGTAATAGACAGCCCTCTATTGTTGCCTACACGTGATGGGCTTGTTAAAATATTGTTATCTCATATCATATCGGTTAAATTTTGAATCGTTTGTAATCTTATATTTAAATTGAACATTTTTACCTATAATAAATTGGTTTTTGGTACTTTTGAGTTTCATCTGTCATTTTTTTTTTCTTTGGAAAGTAAAAATAAATAATAAAATTATCTTTTATCGATTATAGGGTTTTTTCTTTTATTTATTTTAGCTTAACATGCTTAATATGGTATCAAAATTCATGTTTTATTTTGATGTTCTTACATATTACTCCTACATATTATCCTTTTTAAGTTTGTCACGTGATAAGCAACTCTTTGTCGTTGTCTACACGTGATGGGTTTGTTAAAGTATTGTTATCTCATATCATATTGGTTAAATTTTGAATCGTTTGTCATCTTATATTCAAGTTGAACATTTTCACTTATAATAAATTAGCTTTTGGTACTTTTGGGTTTCATCGGTCATTTTTTTTTTTAGAAAATAAAAATAAATAATAAATAATAAAATTATCTTTTATCGATTATAGGGTTTTTTTCTTTTATTTATTTTGGATGAGAAAATACACGCAACATGCTATTAATAATTTGTTTTAAATATGCCACTTGTAGTCTCTCATAAAAAAGAAAAAGTCGTCATGTTAGAATAGTCCATGATAAAATAAAGAAAACCCTTTCCTAACCGTATGTGATTCTCTTTAAGAATCTCAGACAATTTTTCACCAATAATTTTTAAGATTATAACTTGTTAACTTATTCGTCCGGTTATAAAATTTACAATGACTTATTTGTCCGATTATAAGCTTTGATCAAAAAGTGTTGCTGATGTCATTACCACCTCTCCCCTGTCCACCCTGACTTTTTTTTTTTTGCTTATCTAAGCAAAAGTTATATGTCTCTATTATTTTATTTTATTTTCAATTATTAAATTTTCATTTTTTTTAGAACAACAGTCTATTGAAAAAAAAATCATATAATAAGAAATATAAAGAACTGATTAAAAACTTAATTTGTAAGAGAAAGAAAAAATATACCAAGATGTAGAAATTTTGAGTTGATAAAAGATTTGAAATGATGAGAATTTACAAGCCATAAATATAAACCCTAGCCGTCAAAAAGATTTTGAAAAATTTCAGCGTATACCCAGTTTTTCTTTCACGTGACTTATATATATATTTTTTTAAATTACTTTTACTTGTGTTGAAGAATTGCTTTTACAAAAAATTTTACCGGTTTTATCAGTAATGGGTTAAGGGGGACAAAAACTTATGATTTTTTTTTTCCATCATTCTTAGTGAGAATGACAGACTGTCAAAAAAAATAGAGTCCATAAAATATATCAAATTTATAATTCTGCCCCAATATTTTAATGTAAGCTAAATTTTGGATAATTCTACCAAGTCATGGCTGACTAGGATATCCAATAATAAATTTCTAAACGTGCTTATTTAATTTTTCTATTATTAAAGTCATTTCATCCTTCAAGTGTTTATAATATTACAACTCTTACTAACCAAATACTATTCCCTCTCTCCCATTTCATTTTTTTATATTTTATTTTTCTGTCAAATAAATTCAATTTTGATCATTATTTTAAAGATATTATATTAAGTTAATTTTTTTAATAATTTTATTAAAAATAATTATCAAACTTGAGTACCTTTGATCCAAAAACCCAATAAGAGATAAAGATAATGAGACAAAGAGACTTAATATATTAAACAACCGATGAGCCTTTAGTTCAATTTTATGTTAAATTTGTCCAGTTATATAAGTTTATTGATTGACTAGTTCATTTAATATAGTGATTTTTTATATAAATGAAATATTTGGTTCTAATTATAATTTATATTTTGACTATAATTTCATAAAAACAATAAAAAACAAAAACCATCCTTCATAATTTTTATTAAATAGGGAAAATAATGATTTTTATACTTTTTGTTTGGCCCATTGATCATCAACTTTGAAAATGCAAATGTTGGTATTTTGACCAAATGGCTAAAACGTAAAAAAAAAAAAAAAAAAAAAAAAATAGCACCTTAGATTTAAACTATAAAGTTATTTTCTTTGAATATGCCCAAAGTCTAACACCTAACCTAACCTTTTAGGCTTTTACATTGAATTTCTTGGTTGTTAGGCCACCAATATTGTGAAATTCAATTTTATATAAACATTTTTCTATCGTATAATCGAAGAAATTTAAATTTTAATTTAGTTAATTTATATAATTATTTTTAAAAAGTGGTATCCAACAGATATGAAGTTCGAATTTCAATAACTGTAATCCCTTCTATTCTTAAACTATAATTTTTTTTACCAAAAAAAGTATAACAGAAGAATTAGACGACGTGAATCGTGAATATTAGTTATATAAAAATTTGCATTTGTTAAAATTGTCGTAATTTTAAGAAGTGATGATAAAAAAAGTAAAGTATAACTTTTAGCTGTGTTCCTTTTTTTTTTATAAATTTGTTAGACCAATATATTAATTTAATTTCAATAATAATAGTATAATTGTTTAAGTATATAAAAAGTCTGAATTATATAAGAACGAATAAATCCTTCTCATCTCAAATTTTTTTATCTTGTTCATCTCAAATTCGATTTAAATTCTAATGTGTCCCATTGGTAGGATTTGATAACAGAATTTTCTTTCGTGATCATTTATTAGGAAAAATTAAAATACATTACTCTACATTTAACAAAAAAGAAAAGAAATAAATGGAATTAAGCCTTGCTATTTTATTTCGTATAATTAAGATTTTATTTTATTATAATTGTTAATTTTTAAAATCTATGAAAAATATCATTACCCGAACTCTACACCATAATTAACAAAACTATCCGCTAATTACCTGAACCCGTTAAATACTTGATTATTTAAGTTAATTTTTTTTATCAACGTAAATATATAAAATCAAATAAAAATTAATTTTAAAATTCAAAGTCACTCATAATTAACAACAAACAATTTTTAAAATATAAATTTTGTAACAAATTATAAAAATTTTAAGATTAATTCACTTAGCAAAATTTTTAAAATTTAAGATGTTTTATCAAACTTCAAATATCTTCACAAATATAAAATTATGAAAACGTATAATAAATAAATATTGGATACGTGTATCCAGTATCATCTATTTAAACTTAAACAGATTCAAGTATTAAATATCCAAAAATTGTTATTTGAAATTGACCCGAACTCGAATCCAAACCTGAACTCGAAATCAATACAAATACTAAATCTCATATTCGAATATGATATATCAAATCGGATAACGTAGAATACCCACTTATAACTATCCATCGCCATTCTATATACCTAATAATTTTTTTTTACCATGTGACTTGATAAAACATTTAAAAGAAAAAAAAAACAAAACAAGATAATAAATACTAGGAGTATAGTACTAAAAAAAGGTTCTCTCTCCTTTTGGTGGAATCACTCTCCATACCTAATTCTTTTTTTTTTTTTTTTTGTTTGATCCGATATGACAGCAAAGTGATATAGATTTTTGGAGATTAACAATTTAAAAGTTAATTATCAAAGTGAAAAAGTTTAGATCTATATAAATTTTATAAAAAATTTATATTTTTTGATGTGAGATTCAAATCTCATATTTTACAATTAATTATATAACAGTTTACTACGTTTCAAAATTTCGACATCCAAATGAATTGACTTTACATTAGCTTAATTTAATCTTGAACGAATATTGTAATATCGACATCATGACATACATATTACGATTATAATTGAGAAATATGATAACTTATTTTGATATCAATTAATAAATTTTTTTGAAGAACTACACTGCATAAATTAATTATTAAGTTGGAAGAAACTAAATTTATATAAATCCAAAAAAAAAATATATATATCCCATACCGATGTGGCTCCGAATCACATAACACAAAGCAAAAGAATCTATAATCTAAAAAAAAAAAAAAAAAGCAAAAGAATCAAAGATTTGGATCCACTCACATTTACCCACCTCTCAATCTCCCATTCGATGTTTACCAAACAAAGACGATGACGTCAGCAAACTCCACTTAAACTTAAAATAAAAGGAGGAAGAAGAGGACATACATAAACTAAGACAACTTCTTCTTCACGAACTCTTGTTGGCAGGGCAGCGGCCTCCTCTTCGTCTACGACAAAAAATCCCCAATTTAATTCACATCCATATTCATTATATTTTAATTATTCGATATAATTTCTACCACTTTGTGTAAATTTTCAGTAGTTTTCTGGAAATTTAGCTCTTGATTTTTTCGTTGAATATGGATTGTGAAATAAATAAAGATTCTCACGATGGAATTGTCGTTAACGGCGGAGACGACGGCTTTTTGGGGTCTCATGCGAACAGGAACAAGCTCATAATCGATACCGATCCCGGGATTGGTCAGTTTCTCTCCTTTTTTTTTTTTTTTTTTTCCTTTTCGCTGGTTGGCTATTAATTTAGCATGTTTAGTTGCATAAACTAGAATAATAATTAAAATGGAAATAACTCTTTTTTTCAATTTATCTTTGCCTTTGCAGTTTTATTTTGAGAAAAGCTTTAAAAATTGATGAAAAAGTTTAAATTTTCGTTAAGAAAACATTGTATGTCTCCTTGTTCTTTTGTTTACCTTGTTAAAAAAAGAAATTTTGAAGTTTTTAAGCATAGTTCTTGAGCTAAGAGGTAAAAGAAAAGGTTAAATCCGTTTAATGGGTTCGTGATAAATTGTTGAGGGTTGAAAATCTAGCCTTTAGGTTCTTGTGGTGAATAAGTATTCAATTTAGAGGGGTGCAGTGAGATCTGTATAGGAAAGTTTCGGTTTTTGATAGATTTTTCAAACGAAGAACATTATTATTAAGCTATGTAAGGAAGTGAAAGTGGCACTTGGAAAATAATGTGTAGGGCAGTTGGGGACGGAAGTTGATTAATTGGCACGATTTGTTATGAGGGTGTGGATGAGTTTAGAAAATTTGTTTGAGATTTCTCTACCCTATGTAAGATTGAAATGATTCGTGAAGACCCTGCGTGAGATATGAATCATGAATGTGTTCTTATTTGATTAACAGATGATAGCATGGCGATCTTAATGGCATTCCAAAATCCGGAGTCGGAGATCTTAGGTTTGACGACTGTATTTGGCAATGTTACTACGGAAGATGCCACTCGTAATTCCTTACTTCTGGTATGTGCTTTGTTTGTTGGTTCGAAATTCTTATTTTGTGGTTTTGATATGTTTTTGGAATATGTTCATGATCAATTCCTCTTTTTGAGGTGCAAAAGGATAGTGTGAAATCGCAGGTTGTCCTGGTATTCCTGTAGCAGAAGGCAGCCCTGAGCCTCTTAAGGTAAATGTTTAGGTATTCCCTTAGCACATTCTGCATCCATTTCCCCAAATTAGGTTGTAATTACATGGAAAATACTTCATTTTGCATTCAAGAAAAGGACCTCACTGCTCTTGGTAACTTGATTCTGTTTCTAGTATTTTCTATTTGCTAGCCATTGTCCAAATTTCTATCTTTCAACATGTGTATGATGGTCTGAAACTTTTTTTCCCTCTTCATTTTCTTTTCTTGCATTTCTTTATTTTTGTGTGTGTAGTATGAGGCAATCACCTAGATATTGCCAGTTGAAATGACTTTCGAAGATTATTCTGATTTATTGTGCTTTAATATCTATGTTACTCGGATTCGGGCGTGAGTGTCAGACACGGGTATGTGTCCGACACGGGTATGTTCAACTTTTTCTAAGATTTTCATGTATTTAGAAGGTCATTGGAGGATCATATCCCCATACCCATGTCCGGATATGTGTCGGACACGGGTATCGGACATGGATACTTCAAAAAAAAATGAAAAGTCAGAGCAACATAGTTTAATATTCTTATCTTTTGGGCTTTGTTATATCCTTTATTTACCGTAGCCTAACTGTGGTTTCTCTGGAAAAGGGTGGGAGGCCACGTGTTGCTGACTTTATTCATGGCTCTGATGGATTGGGGAATATATTACTACCTCCTCCAAAAACTAAGAAATCTGATAAGAGTGCCTCTGAGTTTTTAGTTGAAAAGGTCTCTGAATATCCTGGGGAGGTATCTGTACTTGCACTTGGACCACTGACCAACTTGGCATTGGTAAGCCTTTGCTACTTTCTTATCAATTTCCTCTTTTTTGTTATTGATTATAGACTTCACAACTATGTGCCTAAACATGGTTTTTTTTTTTTTTATGTATAGGCAATCAAAAGGGACTCTTCCTTTGCTAGCAAGGTGAAAAATATAGTTGTACTTGGTGGCTCATTCTTTGCATTAGGAAATGTGAATCCTGCTGCTGAAGCAAATGTAAGTACAAAAGCTCCTAAACTTATTTTTCTTACAATAAGGTACATAACATCATTCTTCTTTTTGAAAACTTTCCTTTGTGATAGTAATTTTTTTAGTTTGCAAGGAGAAACTATGAGTTTTTAAAGTTGAGCTCCTGTTTCATTGAAAGTATTCCTAATCGAACCTCTTTCTTGATTGGTCATCTCTTTACGGTTATTACTTAGTAGTGCTAGTAAACGTGCCTGAAATGTTTTATTACATTTTGGAGATGAACTTTCTTTCAGTTGAAAACTTGTTTAATTTCTTTTGCTTGGTAAAATCCATGTTTCGTCTTTCCCTTCTCATCATGACCATGTTCTCCCATTGTTCATTACAAGAGTGAGTTGCAACTGGCTGGTCAGCAAAGAACATTATTTTTCACTTGAGCAAAGTTGTGGTAGTTAACCATCCATTAAGAAATTCATTTGTCTGACTACAGATTTATGGAGACCCTGAAGCTGCTGATGTTGTGTTTACTTCGGGAGCAAATATTGTTGTTGTTGGGATAAACATTACTACCCAAGTCAAAATGACAGGTAGGAACTTAATTGTCATTTGTCTTAGTAGACAAGCTTCTTTCGCATGTTTATTTGAGGTAAGTCTTCTTGACAAAGATCATTATGTTTTATCTGTTAGACGATGACCTCCTCGAATTGAAGCAATCAAAGGGGAAGTATGCTCAACTGCTAAGTGACATGTGCAAATTCTACAGAGATTGGCATGTGAAGTCCGATGGTGTATATGGTAATCTTTTGCAATTTTAAATTAGAACTAAATTTCATTTTTTTCCTCATCACCTTCTGAATTGTGTTCTGACTCTTATTTTAAGGCAATAACAATGAATTTTTTTGTAACAGGGATATTCCTCCATGACCCTGTCAGTTTTGTGGCTCTAGTTCGACCAGATCTCTTCACATACAAGAAGGGGGTTGTGAGGGTTGAGACGCAAGGCATATGCGTGGGGCATACATTGTTGGATCAAGGATTAAAAAGGTATTCCAAGCTATGTTGCTCCGACTCTTCATTTTTTTTTTAAGTATCCAGATATGGGTATGGGAATATGGCCCTCCAAAGATCCTCCAAATATATGGAAAAACTTGAAAAAAATTGAATATATTCGTGTCGGACACATACCCATATCCGACACTCACACCCAAGTCCGAGTAACATAGATTTCAAGACAAGCATGCTTATTATTGAATGCAATTAGATTTGCTGTTATTGTTGCTAATGTTCATGCCATAATTTTGGTGCAGATGGAACGGAAGTAACCCATGGACAGGCTATTCCCCAGTTTCCGTTGCTTGGACAGTCAATGTGGATGAAGTCCTTAATTATATTAAAAAACTGTTGATGAAACCATAAAAAAAGCTGGAAATACCACTTGACATTGTAAAAGATGTCCTGAAGATTGGGTTGCCTTCATATTTCTGCTAAGAGGCTCCTTGTAGTTTATTCTCTTCTTGCTACTTGCTTGCTACCCATATTTTTGGGTTTAAAAAGCTAATAATTGTTCTCATATTGGTGGATCTCTTCTTTATTGGAAAAAACATTCACTTTGATGATCCTCAACTAATCAGAAATACTTTAAATGATGCTTGATCATAAATATTTAATGTTAATGTTAATGTCGGGGTCTTTCTACTAATTCTTGATGCATTGCAACACAATAGTTTAAAATGTCTGTCATAGTGCCTGATAATTCCCCTTCTTTTAACCCCAAAAAAAGAATAGAAATAGTCAATCTCAGGAATTAGAAAAGCTTAAAGTTAGAAATTTTGGAGTCGACATCACTAATATGCATGTTGATGTAATTTCTGATTGGTAATGAAGGGTTTATATCAAATCAAAGATATGAAAGCTCTGTTCCATGCAAATAGAAATCAGTTGGAGTCTGGACCAGGTAGGGTGAGCATTAGTCAGATGAATCGATTAAACTGATCAAAATCAATTCTAATCGGTTTATTTGGTTTTGGTAAAATTTGGTTAGGTAAATCGATTTAAATAGGTTTATTTAATCGGTTTGTAATTTTTTATTTTTCAAATTGAACCGATCGGATAAACCGACACCTAATCAAAAAATAAATAAATAATATATTTTTTATTTATATTAATCATATCTAATCCAATTATCCTACCTAACTCATAACCATATTATCCAATTTCATAAGCTCAAAACAAAATCCAAACCGACATAACTGATCGAACCAATTAATTTTGGTTCAGTTATTTCAGCTTCTTGTATAGAGTTCAGTCAATTTTTCAAGTTCGATCTATTTATTCGGTTTTTAAAATTTTAAAATCGAATTAATCATCGAATGCTCACTTTAGGACCAAGGAAAAAAAAAGAGAAACTGAATGTCCTGATGACAACTTTTTCATATTTTGTCTGGAGTCTGGATCAGGAAAAAAAAAAAAAACTGAATGTCCTTTATTCAGCAGAGCAAGTATTTAATCTGAATTACAAAGGTTCGGTGGGTAATTTGTGCAATTAAATTTTGTCAATGATATTTACCTCTGATTACTAAACTTGGACCATTGGTTCTTGGCAGCTGCAAGCTTTCCCCTAACTGCAGACTGCTTAAATCCACAGTAAAATTTAGGCCGCCATGCCTGTGAAAGCATGTGATCTCACATCTTATTCTCTCGGGTATCACCTTTTATTTTTCTTCAGTTACCAAGTTCATTAACAGCATTGTTGTTAACCAAACAAAGATAGTATTCGATTTTTTGGAATTTTTAGTCAACAGTTGTCTGATCTGTTGGTAGAATACGATAATCTCAATTACCAAAAAAGGTGGGTTTTGAGTTTTGATTTAAGTTTAAATAATTTTCTTCCTTTACTTAATTAATGCGTTCCTGAGACCTGCAACTCTTTTGAGTTTTGAAGTTGGACTCTTGTTTAGAAACTTCTAGTTTTGAAAGTTAAACAGTTAACAATTGAATCAGTCCGTATGTCTGCAAAATGCGAAGCGTCAATCTTTAAAGTCACCAGGGATTTCAACTGCACGAAACTGACCTCTTCATCTATTAGATACAACTGCTAGGTTCTAGCTTTGGCAAATGTCAACCTTAGCATTCATTATTCATGAATCAACTTACGGACTCCAATCAGAATTCAAAGCTTAGACTCAAACTTCTGTTCCATCCATAAGTTCAAACGAACCGAAAAGCCTCAATATTATCCCAAACGAACCGAAAAAGCAAGGTCAAAAGCAGTGACAAAAGCCCATTTCATAAAAGCAGTTAAACCAACTTTTTTTCGCAAACTTATTTATTTTTTAATCCCTTAAGTAAGACAGTCAACTACCACAATGAGAGAACCGTCTCAACTCTCGCCAGACACTGCTACACCCACTCCAACCACCTATAGAAAACGAACCCATTTTCTCAATCTTATTTATAACTCCAAAATCATCCCCAGAAAACCCTGGAAGAGTTTCTTCAACCAAAAAAGGAAGAAAAAAGAAGAAGAAGAAGAAGAAGAGATGGGGCGAGTTTCTTCAACAAGTGCAATGGCAGAGAAGGTTTCTTGGTACTGTGCTTTGTTCATGGCAGTGATGCTGGTATTGAGCTGCTGTGAAGAATCGAGTACTGAAAGGGAATACGGGGGCGAGGAAGTGCTACAGCTGCAGCAATACTCGAACAAGCCATGCGATGAAATATACGTGGTTCGAGAAGGAGAGACTTTGCATACTATCAGTGAAAAATGTGGGGATCCTTTCATTGTTGAAGAGAATCCTCACATACATGACCCAGATGATGTTTTCCCTGGCCTTGTCATCAAGATTTCTCCTTTCAAGAACAGGTAGAAATTTATTATTACTACTATTACAATCCTGCTTTGCTCATTTGAGATATTTTACATCCTGGCTCAGAAAAAAAATATATATATATAAAAAAAACAATTATTGAGTGTATACCTTATATTGGCCAGGAAAAATGTCACATTGAGAGGGCAAGTGATTGTTATAATTTGGTTTTTGAGAAATTCTCGAGAGTTTGTTTAATATTAAGAATGGTGTTCTACTTTGAAAGAAACAAGTGTTTTTGCAAGACTTTTACAATAAATATTTTAAATTTCACAAACGAATTAAAATAATATAACTTGTTAGTTCTGTTTGTGGGATTTAAAATTGTATCGAGTTATGAGATAATTTATCTTTTAGTAAAATTTAATATGCTAATGGTATAGTACATATTACCATAATGTGTCAGTGTTAAAAGCTTCAAATGGTAATTGGTAAGTGTATTTTCTTATATTATAGAATTCCACATCGAAATCTTATTGTGTTTAAACTTTAGATTGAGTTTAATTAAGATGCAACAATTATTGCTTAATTTATGGCTTGAAAGGATTCTCTTTTGAAGGGGGGAGTGGGATATTCACACATTTGATCCTTAATAATATATTATTAGGTCTTTGGCATTTATTCGAATATATACACCCATGACCCATCCCAAGTAATTAAAACTATCACTTTCACTTCAAAGAAAGAAAGAAAAAAAAAACTGCCATTTTTAAAATAACCCACAATTAAGGAGCATTCCATTATCCAAAAAAACACACACAATTATGTAATTTTGGAAAATGTATGTTTTACAAAAATGAAATAGTTTCTTATTGCGTTGAAAAGAATACATGACATTGCAAAAGGACACATTTCAATAGCTTAAAAGAATAATAAATCAAATAAATCTATTAAAAAAAATAATTATCTGCAAGGTCCACAAATTTGATTTAGTTAATTGATGTATGATACTCTTAATTAAAAAATATAAGTTTGGAATCCATCTTCTCCAACTAAAAAAAAAAAAAATCAATTTTTCAATGCAATCCAAGTTGAAGCAACCAAAATTAAACAATTATGTATTGGTTTTGGTATGTTTAACAATTAGCTCAAGCAACCAAAACAATTATTAGGGATTTGGGCTCCTAACATGGCAAGTGATCATATATTTTGGTCATGTTTACTTCTTTCAGATTTTAGTTCCCATCTTCCATGAGGATGGACATGGGCCTACTGGTTCCAGTAGCTAGCCCAACTAATGCAGCCCAGAAATTGCTGAGAGGGTTTTTCACTCTATTTCTTTCGGAAAGAAAAAAATGGCTGCAACTATAATAACTGTGATAATAATCACACCCCATCCCCCCCCCCCCCCAAAAAAAAAAAAAAACTACTTAAAATTGATTTCACTATTCTGATCTCTTTGATCAAGATCAAAAGGATACCTACTAATTACTACTTAAATATTCCCACTTGAGTACTTATGCAAGTGTCCATTACTTGATCATATGCAAGAATTCTTTGGAGTACTTTAAGGTAAAGTTGTCTAGCGAGAAATTAATTCCCAGTGTTCAATATACTTCATTGACTTGGGGAAAAGTGGAAAGAGATCAAAAAAGAACAAAAAAAAAATATATATTATTGGCAACGAAAACGTGTTTGAAGTGTTGCTATAAATTTTGGCCCCCTTGCTTGGTGCTTCGTGGCCATCGTTGAATTGGTGTATAAATCTGACCCTTTAATTTGAACTCTTCTTGGTAACCATTACTTGTAGTATTTTCATTCTTTTCTCTGGTTTTGATTTGGTGCTTAGAATTCTACATTTGCAATAGAGAAGTCAACTTTTATTGATTAAAACTTCATTAATTATGTAATTCTAATTGGGAATAAGTTTGGATTGGATTGAAATTTTATTGGTTAAAGAATTGTTCGGTGATTAAATGTATTTAAGAGATTAAATATATTATTAATAGGTAAGAATTTTTAGTGAATATGAATTTTTGGTGATCAAGTAATGGACTCTATAAATAGAGTGAATTTTAACCTTTAGAGTGAGGGAGAGTAATTTTTATTTGGGAGATGAGTTTGTATGGATGTGAAGAGAGTCGAAGGAAACACTGAATTACATGAGGTAAAGAGTATTTACACTAGAGACTACAGGGAATAAGTTTGTTTCGAGACTTGAGATTATTTTTTTTTCCTTCAATATTTTGTATTTTTTTTGTAATTTTTATGTTTATAATGAGGGTTAAAGAATAAATTTGTCTTCGTACTATATGTGGATATTAAAATTTGTCACTATACTTTATTTTGATTGATATTTGTCATTGTACTTTGAAATTAAATGCAAATTTGTCACTCTACTTTTATTTAATTAAATTTTGTAACAAAACTTTGGTTTTTGATTGAATTTTTCCACTTAATTTTGATTTTTGATTGAATTATGTCACTCAACATTGATTTTGGATGATTTGAAGATAAAATTTAACCCAAAAAAAAATCCTTCAAATATTTCATTTTAATAATTAACAACAATAAATTAATTTTTTAAAAATATTAAAAAGTTAAAAAATTAAGATAAAATTTTTATTTTATAAAAGAAATAATGAAAAAATATTAAGTTTAGTTTTTTATAAAATAAACATTCTATGTTAATTTTTTAATATTTAATATTTTTATTAATTAATATTTTATTGTTTATTATTAAAATAAAATATTAGAAAGGATATATTTTTTTATTAAATTTTGTCTTCAAATCATTCAAAATTAAAATTGAGTGGCGAAATTCAATCAAAAATTAAATTTAATGATAAAATCTAATCAAACAAAAGTAAATTAACAAAATTTAATATTGAGTTAACATATAGTGGTAAATTTACTCTTAATCCCAAAAGCTACAATAGCATATATTAATTAAAGTAAAGTATAGTGTCAAAATTCAATATCTAACTATAATATGATGACAAATTTACCTTTTAACTCTTATAATAAATTTTCTTTCTCGTCCGTAAGTGTAAGCAATTGAAATTGAACTACATTAAATATTATTTATCACGTGTTTGATTAATTTCATGGTAATCGAATTATAAAATGTGTTTTTATTTAAAAATCTCAAAATTTTATTCCAAGTTCCAACAAAGAAACTATTGAAAAATTAGAAGGGGTTGGGTCGTGCTCAGAGTTTTAATGTTGAAGTTAGGACTCGTCTTATTTTTTAAATGATTTTTTTTTTTTGCACAACCTCGTTTAATGAGTTTAATATTTTTGTTCAAATTTTCTCAAATATCAAACGAGTTTTTGAATTTCGACAAATAACCTGACCGGTAGACAAATATACTACAAGATAACGAGATTTATTTATCTCATAAAAAGAGTCTTCTTGAGCTAGAAGGATTCTCTAACTTTTTGTTCATATAGTTCAAAAATTAACTGATTTAATGGTTTTAATTCCATTTTGCGAATATACATACAGCACATTGCATGTACAAGTGAGGTCACTTCATTGTTAATTTCCCCCCTTAAACTTTGCAAACTCCACCAATTAGTTGAAGGCAAAGAGAAAGGCAATCAAATACACATTTTATGTTTTTTTATTATAATATGATTTTTAGTTACATAATTAATAAATTTTAAACCTTAACTGTTGAAATGTTCTTTTTAAAATATTTAATATTTTAATGTTAAATTTTACAAATATATGTTGTCAAATATTTATTTAATTATAATATCTTTTATAGAGTATCATATTGGCTTTAATTAGGAGAGTTGAGTTTCTTAAACTTCATATAATAATTAGCAAATAAAGTCAAGATTATTGGCCTATATTTGTATAATAAAATCACGTGCAGTAACGTACATACTACAGAATTCATTAATGGAGGCTATTCCTATTCAATTCGTTTGGAATTTAACTTTTTTTTATGTGTCAAGTTCAAGCATTAACTTTTCTAGTTAAAAACCAACATCTTGATCCAATCAAAGGCTTATTAGGTTAGGTAAATATCTAACCCGTTGCCCGATCCGAAAAATCATTTTTGGAAGGAAACTTGATTTGGTATTACAATTACACTACTAATAGTATTTTAAAAGTTTTTGTGAAGAAATTTACTTTGTAATGGAACTCAACCACATGCTTCGATTTTACATTCTTAGTAGGAATAAAATAGTACAAATAAAAACTTTCCTTTTCTTTTCGTACGTGTTTGCTTAATTATTTCCATATATTCTTCTTAATTTAATAATTCGCGATAACTTTTCGCTTAAATGAAAAGCCTTACCTCCCACTATATAAAGTGTTGAGATTCTCGGTTATCCTATTCCTAACAAATAAACAAAGCCTAAGCATTTAGCACCCTTCCCTCTCTCTCTCTCTCTCTCTCTCTCTCTCTCTCTCTCTCTCTCTCTCTCTTTTCTTTGCCTAACTGTTCGTTTGCTGCTTAATTTATTTTCATGGACACTCAAAACTTACTCTTCTCCTTGTTCTGTTTCTTCCTCTTTTCTCTTTTCTTAGGTAACAGATAAACAAACTCCATTTCTTTCTGCTTCATTGTATGGCTATATATGGCCAGCTGGAAGAGTTTTTTTTTTTAACCTTTTTTCTTTTGATGTTGTAAATGAATTGTAGGTGATCAGCAACATGTTGTTGAAGGTTCAAGGGTGTCTCCCTTTGCTTTCAGACCCAAGAAGCTGTTTGTGTTTGGTGATTCCTATGCTGATACAGGGAACAACAGGAAAGCTTTGGCAAGTTCCTGGAAACTTCCTTATGGAATTACATTTCCTGGGAAACCTGCTGGCCGTTTCTCTGATGGTCGTGTCTTGACTGATTACATTGGTATCTCTCTCTCTCTCTCTCTTCCCTTTTTTCTGATCAATAATGATAGTGTTTTTCTTTTCCAGCTTTAGCTTTAGCTCTTTCTTTTTCACTTTTGAGTTTTGCTAACGAGTATTTAGTGCACTTGTTAAAGTTAATTAATATACTATTTATAATAATAATATTGTATTAAATTCAAAAGTTAATAATTTTATTCATCATTTTCGATACATTTGATGGAGATATTACTATATATAGTAATCTTAAGAAGTGCCCTAAGACATTTGTTAGCAAAATTCTTATTTTTTTAATGCAAGTAATTATATATTGAATTGAGTGGTGGGTTCCTCTTCACTCCAGGCTTGCCACTTTTTCTCTTGTGATAGTAATTTTACTTATTTTATACTGACCTGCTGCTCTCCCTTGCCTGCCTGCTTTTTTTTTTTTTTGCATTATAGGGGGTCATCCTTTTTTTTTTCCCTATTTCTATTATTTGTGTCAGGGCATTATCTATCTTTTTCTTCTTGTTCGACCTTTTTCATTTGATTTGAAGCCTTGTAAACTTTTGTGTCTTCACCATTATTTAAACTTTAATCATTCTTTTCAGTGCTTCTATGCTTTATTACGAAATCCCATCATAAAATGCTTCTTTGAAATATCCTTTTCTTAACTTTCTTATTCCACTTTGATTAAGCTGACACTTGAGAAAGGAGGATGGATGTAATGATTTATACCTTTAACCTTTGTTTCGTTTGGGTTTAGCACCGACAATGTCTCGAAACCTCAAAATAATTATATGCAAGGTTACAGACAACTCATGACAACAAATGAGCTGTGTGGCAGCATTTTTTTTGTTCTAGAAATAAAGTATAGTTTCCATTTTTTTTATCAAGTTCATCAGATGTAAAACAAACTTTAATCTTTTTTTCTATATAATATTTAGTTTCTAATCCATAAACTTTACTATTAGTGCTTTCCAGCCACAGCCATTTTATTACTAACTAATACATTCCATCAGCATATGCACTTTAGTGACACCAACATGAACAACTACTACTTTTGGAATTTACTGACGATAACTTTCTCAATCATTTAACGATAAATTTTTTTTTTTTACCCAAAAATTCGTTTCCTTGTTTCTCGACATGCAGCTGGGTATTTGAGAATCAAGACACCAATACCATACAGATGGAGGAAAGAACTGGCTGGTCGACTGAAGTATGGGGTTAACTTTGCTTATGGAGGGACAGGTGTTCTTGACACGTTGGTTCCGGAGCCAAACATGACTACCCAGATCGATTTCTTGCAACAGCTTCTGAATAATTCGGTCTACTCCAAGAGGGGCTTGAAAACTTCTGTGGCACTTGTCAGCCTTGCAGGCAATGACTACTCAACTTACATTACCAGGAACGGCTCTGCTGCGGTAATAAAAACCTCTGCTTATTTTCTAAATACTTTATATATATATATATATATATATATGTGTCAAAGTACCTAAGAATTATTTGTAATATACCATTTAGTGCAAATTAGTTTTTTTATTATAAAATTGAATAATTTAGTCCATGTACTTTTAAAATTGAAGCAAAAAAATAAAATCACTAACTAAGGTAACAAAAAACTGTTAAATGACATCTACGTTATCAAATAAATATAAGGTTAAATGACACGTCAGGTTTTTTAACAGTTTTCGTTACACTAGTTAGTAATATTATCTTTTTGCTTCAATTTTAAAATTACAGGGACTAAATTACTTAATTTTATAATAAAGAAACTAATTTACAATATAATACATTGAACTTTTCAAATATTTTGACATATATATGTCTACTGTTCATTTCATAAAAAAAAAAAAAGTCAATGTTTTATTTATAGATGGTGGTGACACTCATGACAGGCAGATTCAATATGGTTCACTAATTACACTTTGACATTATTTATGGTCCCTTTAAATCTTATGCATTCTCATGAATCTTACTATTTGATATGCTTAACTTGTTCAACCCACTTGAAATGACAGTTTCTCTACCAAATAATATATAGATAATTTACAACAAAAAAGACCCAATTTATAGTTTTTTTTTCTTTATTGATGAAAGGGACCAATAGTTGGCTGCCGTGTAGAGATATTAGAAGGTAACCCCTTGATCAAATTGTTGTCTTATTGTAGTACTCCAAGTGCAATTCCTCCTAGTAGAATTTTTGGGCTGTTCATAGTTTTCTGGCCGCGGATTTAAAGAGAAATTGAGCCATCCAACTGAAACTGACCCACCCTTATTTTTTGTTTAGCCAACCCGTGAATCTTGGGTGCGTCTAATTAAAGCTTGCTGGAATATGTGATAATAAAAAGGACGAGTTATAAAAGGTGCTGTCGTGCTCTTTGGTACAAAAATTTGGCTCTATATTAGCTTTTAGCAAACATTGAGTCATGGTTATATTTGTTCTTTGTGGTGTCTCAATATTATGTGTGGTCAGGTGGATCTCAAAGATACCCAGGTTTCTTTGTCTTGTTCTTATGATTTTATGCATGCATGCAAAGAAACAAGAATGAATAATAATTAAGGGTTTTTAGATCCGGTAATTGATGAGTTTACCTACTCAGCTTTAATCACATTAAAGAACAAATTGTCCTTTTTATTTGTTTATGCCAAGGAACACTCCTTAGTCCTTAGTTACTAAACTGATCAGAAAGTGTGAATCCAGGCTTCTAAATCCATCCCTTTTTACAAATATTATTCTTAATAATTATTATGAAAATAAATGAAATAGGAGGTTTGAACTTTGAAGTGATGAGAAATTTGTTGAAAGATAAATTGTTCCTGACAGGGTTTTCCAGCCTTCATTGGAAGCGTTGTGAATCAACTTACGGTGAACTTGAAACGCATCCATAACTTGGGAGTGAGAAAAATAGCAGTGAGTGCCCTACAACCATTGGGGTGCCTCCCTGAAAGCACCGCCCAATTCTCCTTTGAACAGTGCAACGGAACTGAAAACACCCTTGTTGATCTCCATAACCATCTGTTGGTTCAAGCTGTGAACAATTTGAACAAAGAAACCAACAGCACCTCTTTCTTTGTTCTTGATATTTATAATGCCTTTTGGAACGTTTTCAATCAGAAAGAAGCTCATCAAGGTGATAATATATATAAACTATTTTACTTGCAGAACTTGCTTAATTAATTTGCTGACTTTCAACATGTAATATTTCTTTTGCAGTAAGTCCAACATTTGAGAACCCATTTGAGCCATGTTGTGTTGGAGTAAGTGCTGGATTTTCATGTGGAAGTGTAGATGAACATGGGGTAAAGAAGTACACACTTTGCTCAAATCCAAAATCAAAATTCTTTTGGGATACAGTTCACCCTACTCAGGAAGGATGGCAAGCAGTATATTCAACTCCAGCTCTTCAAAACAGCCTCAAGCAATTCTGGTAGAAATTACCATTAAAAGTGGCCCTTGTGATTTTCTAATGTTTACATTTTATGCTTGGTATGTGTCAAATCTTCTGTAATCTGTTTATTCATTTGTTTAGTATTTTTTTTTTCCTTTTGATGTAATATTGGCTTGAGGTTAGAGTAAAAGTTGTATGAAAGGAATATAATAATGAAAGTTCTTCCCCACTACTACCCTTTTTGGTGGGCTCTCTAATGTCACTTGAGTGGATCTCATTTGTTGTGGATGATCATGATAAAAGTTAATTTATGTCAGAGAGATGGAAATGAAAAGTTTTTTCTTTGATTTGCTGCCATATTCCAATAACTAGGCATGGGAATTACATTCAGAATGGCCATGGTTTGGCACTTTGCAGTTTGTCAAAGCATTATACCCGGTGATAGGTGTATTTGTATTATTTTTGTGTTATTTTTTAATATTATGTTCGTGTTTAAAATGTTATAAATTTATTTAAATTTTTATATGTTAATAATTTTTGTTATATAAATTTTAATATGTTCTTATTTTTTTTTATATCGTATCATATTTTTAATATTTTTTCATATTATCATATTCAAAATTATATGTCTTCGAAACACACATATAGAACTTGGACCGGAAGTCCAAACCCCTTTTATCCTATCAAAATAAATATATATAAATAAATAAATAAAAGTCTAACCCGTTTGAACGAACAACTCCAAAATCATGTTCAAATTGGGCGGTAAATCAAACAACTCTTTTGTCATCCTATGTATCAAGGGAAAATAGGAGAAAAGAAAATTTAAGATTTCAATTTTTAGTTTGTCACATTCTACGTTGATTTTAAAATTTTCAAAATTTGTTAGAGTAAAAGCAAATAACAAGAAATAAAATCATATTTTTATAAAAAAATTGAAAAGTTACTTGCTTTCTCACATTAATAAACTTCTCACTTTTTGACTTTTCATTAATTAGTTACAAATTTTGAATTCTTTTTATTTTATATTTGTCATTGATAAAAATATGAAATAATGTTTTCTAAATCTTCGGATGAAATAGTTTTTAGATCATATTTTGTAAAACTTAACTAATTAAATCATATTTAAAATAATAGAGGTAAAAATTAAAAAATTTTATCAAAAAAACATATGACAATTTAAATGAGACAAAGGGAATACTATTTTAGTTCAAATATAATAGTTTCACATATAAGTAAAAATACTTTTATTTATATTTAAACTTTAATACTTAAAAAAAATTTATTGAATTTGGTGACCAATTTATTGATTTTTTAATAAATTGGGTATATTAGAATTTTGAGGTTTTAACCCTTTATTATTGCTTACTTAAAAAAAAGTAAAAACCGAGTCTCTCTTCACAAATTTCCTAGCTACTTTCTACATCAAGCACAGATGGGCTGCCCCGGCCTATTGTTTCTCTTGCAATTATTGAAATGTTTAAGAAAGTGTGTTTTGGGTCTTATTTGGGATAAGTGTCCATGGACCATGGCCCATTCTAAAGCCTAAAACTAAATTTATATTCTCCGGGTCGAGGTGATGGATCTAAGTTTCAAAACCCAATAAAAAGGTAATTTCAAAATGATCCATCAATTCAGTTGCCAGGTTTTCATGGATTGAATAAGACTGCAGTTTGGATTTGGATTTTTTTCACATTCTTTATCTAAACTCATTACTTGACTCGTAGGCTCGAATTACTGTTCACAAAATATTAAAAAATTAATTTTTATAATTAAATTTAAATAATTTTTTTATTTATAAATAGTAATTCAGACGGGACTAACCCAAATTGAAAAAATACTTATCCAAATTTGACTCAATACGAGTCGAACGGATAACCCGACCTTTGAACAGGTCTAGTAAGCATTTGATGATATATATTTCTCTATTTTATGATTGGAAAAAGCTGGTTCCTTCTTTTCATAAAGTGTTGGATTTTTAGTTTTTATATAAAAAAAATAACCTTTGATAATTTCATTTTTTTTGAGAGATTTTTTTTTTTATTTTAATATTGGAGGATAGAAAAATCCAAACCCAATTATTTGATAAAAAAAAACATGTACTAATCATTAAGTCAAATGCACGTATGTATGAAGACCTTTCACATTTGAGACTATGTAATCAAAAAGAGACAACTGAATTAGCTTCCTTCCTTTAATTCATTACTATCACATGGTTAATTTTCTTCCTAAAATTTAGCCACAGCAAGGCCTGATGCTTGCGCATCTCAGGGTCTAACAATTACCTACTACTTGTGCATTGCAACATCACATAAAATAGATTGCTCATCTTAAATGACATGGTCGTTGTTCCGTGGATTTAAATTGTTAATTTTTAAAATTTAATAAAAAATAGTTTAAAAAAAAATCAAGTTGTTAACATATAAATAGCATAATACACTCTAGCATCAATGAGCGGGTCTATATATTTATCAATGAAAGTAAGTATGGAATTCGGGACTTAATCCAATAATTAGTTCATGCAGTCATTTTTAAAAAGTGATATTCAATAGATTTAGGATTCGAATCCCATCATTTACAACCCTTTCTCCTATTTTCAGATTACGATCTATTTTGTAAAAAAATGAAAGTATGTAATTAAGGATAATGATTCAATTTTCGTGTAGTTTCTAACTTTAGAAATTAGTAATACTTTGATATTAGTAAGAGAATTATTAAAGTAATAATTTATAAAAGGTGAGGGGTCATTTTCTAGGATTTAAATGATCTGTTAGATATTTTGAAACACATAAAGAAAATTCATGATTTCACAGCTACTACTTAATGG
This sequence comes from Fremontodendron californicum, assembly GCA_030761205.1. NCBI lineage: Eukaryota > Viridiplantae > Streptophyta > Magnoliopsida > Malvales > Malvaceae > Fremontodendron > Fremontodendron californicum. The sequence continues at coordinate 35,347,195 of JAULJL010000005.1, forward strand.
CAATAGTGATGTCATTTCGATGTCATGATTTATTAAGAAGGAAGGAAAATAAAAAGAAAGAAAATTGGTGAGAAAAAAAAAAAAGGAAGGAAAGTTTTTCTTTTTTTGTGTTTGGCATAAAAGATGAAAAATATATATATAAAAAAAAGATGTTAAAAGGTAAAATTGAAAATAAAATTATTAATTTGAGTGAAATGAGTCTTTTCCTCTCGCATTTAGAATAATGAATTTATATGGAAAAAAAAGTGCAAATTCATCCATTTTCTTTCTATCATCTTATTTTCTTCTTATCGGACCAAAAAAAAAAAATGCAAAGAAGTAATTTTTCTTTATATTCTTTTACTTCTTTTCTTTCCCTTGTACCAAACAAAGTATTTAAAAAAAATAAAATGAACCACTCTTATTTCTACCCCTCGATCTTGGCATAGTGTTATTTGTTCTCTTTATTTGTTTAGAACTAGATTCATTTTTTGGCTTTTTTTTTTTTTTTATAGTATTTGTAGGTGTCTTAGCGTCAATAAAAACTATATAAAATTACATTCAAGTTAATTATAGAAAATGAAAAACCTAAATAGTTTTTTGAAAGATAAATAATTACCAAATTTGGCATTAGAGTATTTCTACATCAAATTTATTCGCTTTCAAAGTCATTACCAAATTACTATTTCCTTTTTTTTTCTAACTAAAGTATTCAAGTTGATGTTACATCGATTGGGAATTAAATTCTATTCAAATGGGGAGCAATAGTCGTTGGGTAGGCTATACTATTTTGGATTTTCATTTTGGTTGATTAGATTAGACTTTTGAATGTTACTTTTTATTTAGTGTGTAATTATCAGCACTTAATAGTGTTATCCATAATGCTTTGTTTGCTGATAACAAAACAAGTATCAAAGCCACACTTGTTTAAGTTATTCGTTTTCAGTCTAATCCAAGAGAAAATTAAAGGAAAAAAATTGATGCCATTTGCCTAGATTATTATTATTATGATTATTATTTTTTATTTGAGGTTGTCAAGATTTGATTTTTAATTATTGAAATTAAGAATTCAGCATTCTACCAAAATTGATGTCATTTGCCTAGATTTCATTTTTATGAAAAAACCACTTTAAATATGCTCTTCTTAAAAGTCTTAATGGAATCAAGAAAGTGATCGAACATAAACTTATTAAAATAAAAAATATTGCAAGGAAGAATTAATAGAACAATTGCACAGAATTGAGGATTAGGAAATGACATAAGTTGATTGATAGCAGGTAAGACTCGTGACTCATTGCCTCATTCTAGTCTCATGCTCTCTTCGCCAACTCAAAAAAAAAAAAAAATCATAAAATAAAATAAAATTGCCTTTAAAGGTAATCTATCTAAAATTCCATGTAAGAAAATATATACATTTAAAAATTCAAAATATCTCGATTTTTTTTTGGCATAATAATAATTTTATAGCCGGTAAACCAATGTTTTTAACTCATTCATATGTCACTATTTACATGATTTATGTTGATCTACATGTAAGAAAAAAATTAATACATAGAAAGAAAAAGTATAAATGCGAATTAATTAAGCAATATAGCTTCTACAGTCATAACAATTAATGCTTTAATTCTTTCTATCAAGCAACATGAATTCTCATTCAACATCCAAATGTATCATATTAAGTAAAACAAATTAATGGAATTTAATTAAGTGGAATAATGTTTGGGAAATGTTAACAGGTGCATATGGGCACTAGTTAAGGTGCTATATATAGAAAGAAAAGAATAATTAATGCATTACTTTTTTTTCAATTCAGTCAAAAATAACGTATTAAATGCAAAAATTTTTTCCTAAAATGCTAAATAAATAATCCTTAACCAGTGCCTATAGGTATCGGTTAAGCGGACCCATAATGTTTTTATTATAGAAATCATAGTAACTTCTTATGAACTTGTCGGATTCACAATTAAGTTTTGGTTGATAAGAAATATGGAAATAGATAAGAAACGAAAACTTGTTAATGCATTGGAAATCATCAAATTAACTATCAACTACTACATTTAATATAAGAGTATTAATATAAATAGTAATTTAACTAATCTTAACAAGTACCCTAAGGACACTCATTAATAAAATTAATACAATAATTAAGGTTTATAGCCATTTTCTTACTTTGTAGTTTAGTCATTAGATTAATAAATTTTTCATTGTTACCTTATTTTATCTATCTTATCAAACAAAGCTTTAATTCTTTTGTGGGTATACTAATATATACTATATATATTTTTTTGGTATATAAAAATGGCATTTCTAATTTTCTATTGTATATACAAGTACTCCAAATAAATTCCATCATCAGTAATTTTAAATACTTTTGATTTATTTTCGTTGAAGAATCTTAAGAAAAGTAGATAAGATCCTCACTAATTAAAGCCTTGCAATTTTTTTTATTTTTTATTTTTTACCTTTAGACCTTTGGATTCTTTCTTTATTAAGCAACTTTTGATAGCATCTTATAAAAAAAATACAAAGCACTGCATACATTTGAGATTCCAAGAATCCACCCTAGCATTTTCTTTAACACCACCATTTTTGTTTTTAGTTGGTAGGTTTTTTAATTTATGTATTTTTATTATATTTTTTAATTTTTTTAATCATATAAATATAACATAAATAATTAAATATGAAACTTTTAAACACGAATATGATACGTGTATTAAATGTATTGTATTATATTAATTATATTTAAAAGTTTCATATCAATATCATATTTATTATACTATTTTTAATTTTTTATATTTATTAAATATATTATATTCCTATCATGTTTTCATGTCTATGCTTAAAATATTATGTCTATAATTGAGTAAAGACACCAATCAAATTAAAACGTGCATAATAGGTTTTGATCACTTATACTTGTTTTAAGACAAGTTGTTTGGAAAAGAGTTGGACTTGACTCAATGAAGGTGACAAAAAGTAAATCCCAAAAACGTCACCCCCTAAGAACATAATATAAATCTATGTTAAATTGGATGGTTTTGACTATATTTATAATTTTATCATGGGTTAAATGGTAAATTTATTATTATATTATAGGTGGATATTAAAATTTGTTAATATAATTTATTGTGATTGATATATGCCATTGTATTTTGAAATTAAAGATAAATTTATCACTCTAATTTTATTTGATTGAATTTTGCAATTAAATTTTGATTTTGATTGAATTTTACCACTTAATTTTGATTTCTAATTGAATTTTATTATTCAATATTGATTTTAAATGATTTTTTATTTTAACAAAAAATATTCATTCAAATATTTTATTTTAATAATTAACAACAATAAATTAATTTATAAAAAATATTAAAAATTAAATATATATTTTTTATTTTATAAAAGAAAAACTTGAAAAAATAAAAGAAAAACCAAAAAAAGAGAAAAAACTTAATTTTAGTTTTTTATAACATTAAATTATATGTTAATTTTTTTAGTTTTTATTAATTTTTTATTAATAATTAAAATAAAATATTTGAAAGAATATTTTATTTTATTAAATTTTATTTTCAAATCATTCAAAATTAAAATTGAGTGACAAAATTCAATTAAAATTTAATGACAAAATTCAATCAAACAAAAATAAAATAAAAAATTTTAATATTAAATTAAAATATAATGATAAATTTACTTTTAATTTAAAAAAATAATAATAATTATCAATCAAAATAAAATTTTTATTAATTTTAATATTCATCTATAGTATAATGAAAATTTTACCTTTTAATACTTTTATCATTTCGACACATTTTTATACGATGGAGCACCTACCGTTAAAAGTGGCCGACAGGCGACATGTGTTGGCGGTGACGGTGTGATGGAGAGAGAGAGATACACTGTACTGTAATTTCAGCCTTCTCCTTCAAATCTCCCATTATTAATTGTAAACCCCGCAAAGTCATCAGGCCATTGATGATCATTTATTGTTATGATATAATTTGAATTTTACATGAATATTGTTAAATGACGATATCATACGTCCGTTAAATTTTAATTTTTTTTATGCTTAAATTGAATTTTTCGTCTATTATTAATTGATTTTAATTTTTTGAAACTTGATTTTTTTTAATAAAAAATTCGTAATTTGAGAATAAAAAAAAAGTTATATATGTTGAGATTCGAATTTCAGATTTGAATACTACATCTTAAGAATGATTGCATGAATCCACTGGATTAAAAAAGTTATATATGTTTTATTTTTCTTATATGTTATTTTATTTTTTAAAGTTTGTCATTCAATTCGTTTTAAGTTAAATGCTTATAATATTAGAATCAAAATTTATTTATTTTATATTAATCTTTCTAAATTTGTTATCCAATTCGTTTTAATTTGAATGTTTCACATGTTAAAAAAAATTCGAAGCCAATTGCACATTCATCAATCGAAGGAATTACAAATGATATATAGAGATGAGATCATGTTTAAATTAAACACAAAGTAAGTAGCTTGGCAGCTGCCCCCATAAATTAAAACTTTTGGTTGAGTATGTTCAATTTCTCTTGCCATGTGCGATTGCTCCTCAATCATTATTAATTTACACGATATAAAAAATAATTAAAATACGATATGAAAAAAAAATATGAATACGACACGAATATACTAATGTGTCAAATTTATATAACATAAATTATTAACACGTCAAAATTTATATAAATATAAAAATACTTTAAACACAATTATGATACGAAAAATATATGAATACGATACGAATACACGAATTATTAAATCTTGCCCAAATGCATATGGTTTGAAAAAAGATCACTTCGGATTGCTGGCTATATATACCTGCCTAATTTTGCATGCAAAAAAATAACTACTTCTAGTTCATTCTCATTTATTCGTCCCAATCTATTCATCATTGTCAATGTTAGAGTACTTTATGTTCATTTTACATTACAATTTGAGTAACGTATTTGATAAATCATTGAAAATTAATAAATTTAATATGTTTAATAAATTATTTAATAAAATATTTTCAATGAAAATTATTGAAAATGTTAAATAATTGTTAGCTAATTAACGTATTAGATCAATTTTTAAAAAAATATATTATTTAATTACATTAATCTTATATTTTTTTATTTAACTATTTATTCTTTTTTTTAACCTTTATCAATTGAACATAATTATAAAATCATATCTCTTTTACAAACATTAAATTTTTAGGGTAAATTACACTTTTAGTCATTAAAGTTTTCGAGATTTTTTTTAGTCACTCAACCATTTAAAATTACTATTTAATCACCAACTTTTCAAAAATTAAAATTTTTAATTACTCAACCGTTAGAAGGTAACGGTTGGCTGACGTGGCTTTCCTCATCATTTGACATTTGCCATGTGGTATTAACATATTATTTAACATGCCACATGGTATTGTTGATGTGGCATTAAAAATTTTTATTGAAAAATAAATTCGAATACTAAAAAAATGATAAATTACACGTTTGATCACTTTAACATTTTTTGAGTTTCTATTTTGGTCACTTAACTTTTGAAAAATACAATTTGATCATCATCATTTATGAAATTTATTAATATTTTGATCTTCATTGTTAATGACTCACCGTTGTCGTGGTATCACAATGATCTGGTAAAATTTAATACAATACAATATTTTATTATTATTTTTTATTTATATTGAATATCTTGGAATAATATTCAAATAAGCTCTCAAAATTTATAAAAAATAAAAATAAGGCCTCAATATTTTATTGCATGAAATTAAAATTATAAAATTTTATTTTATAGTAAAATAAAATATCAAGGGCTCATTTCCATTTCTTTATAAAATAAAAATTCATGGTTAAATATCAAGAGCTAACAAAAATAAATATAATAAGATAAAAATTTATACCCTAATTCAATATAAGAAAATATCTAGGCTTATTTACATTTTTTTATAAGATTTAGAGCTTATTTGAGTATTATTCTAAGATATTTCAATAAAAATAACGTAAAAATAAAATAATTTATTATATTATATTTCACAAACGTTGGTGACCAAATTGTTGTAATGCCACATCGACAATGAAGATCAAAATATATATTAATAATTTTCACAAACGTTGATGATCAAATTGTGATTTTTTTAAAATTGAATGACTAAAATAGAAACTTCTAAAAAATTAAGTGATCAAACCTATAATTTATCTTTCATTTTAATATTCGAATTTTTATTTTTTTAAACAAATTGTAATGCCAGGTGGCAAATGTCAAATAATGTGGAATGTCATGTTAGCTTCTAACTTTTGAATGATCAAAAAAATTAATTTTTAAACCGTCCGTGATCAAATTATAATTTTTTTTATAATTGAGTGATTAAAATAAAAAAAAAATGTTAAAATTTTATTGATTAAATGCATAAATAGCATGCTAAACAATTTATATATTATAAATTCAATACTTAAATTTTTTTGAACAAAATATTTAGTACTTAACTAAATTTTCAGTATTAAATTTGTTAGATTTAATTATCAAACAACATCTAAGTACGTATATAACATTGTCTTAGGGTTCATTTTGATGGGCGGTGAGATTAATTACTGTAGTGGTGAGATTAAAATCAGTGGTGTGATATGTATTTGGATGTAAAAACAACGGTAGTGGTGAGATGAAAATGACTATTAAGGATAATATATTAAAATTTGTTTATAATTAAAAATAATATATTTAGACAAATTAAAATATAACAAAATAATATTTAATTTTTATTATCTTTTATATAATTTAATTTTATTTGTGATACTTTCATATATATATATATATATATATATATATATTGTTTCCTATACGAGAGTTCTCAACTATTTCTATATTGGGTAAATAGTCTAATAAATCACACAGGGTTGGGCAGATTCGCCAGCTTGTACAAAATCGACCATCACCTTAAACTGTTGTAGTTCAATGCAAAGGGGCACTCATCTCTCTGACTGAAACATGTTTTTTTTTCTTTTAACATCTTTTAGGGACCATCTCCAAATCTTATCCAGACCCAAGGTCCCCAGTGTCACATATAATTATCACTTGTTTTACTCTGCCAAGCATGGAGCTGGCAAAAGAAGCCAAGCTTTGCCAGGAATATGGTGGGGGTGGACTGGAGGAGGACAACTACCAGACAGGAACACATGGAATTGTTCATCAAAATCTGCAAACCCAGTTGTTCCATATCTCTAATTATGTAGGTGACAAGCACCAGATTTCAAACGTGTAATAATCAGCCACTCGGTTCCTACTTCCTAGTCCAATCTTAAAATTGCAAACTTCGTTTTTATCAAACTGAGATAAATATCATTATCGGTGAGATTAACGTATTTGCATCATTTCATGGGGTATTTACAATATTACTTGTTGATTATTATATTTACATCATTTCACGAGCATTAGCCATATATAGCAGTAGTTCAAACTACAGCGGTCGAGTCAAATTGAATCAGATCATTTTTTATTTTTTATCAAAGATTAATGGTCAATAAATAATGATGATTGGATGAGGGTTTCAATAATTTCAAGTGATCCACGGAAGGAGAATTTTCTTAAGTTTTAGTACCATGTGACCAAATATATATTACTTTAAAATTATGGGTTAGTCAAAAGCTTTCACAAGAGTTTGAATAACTTAAATTCAGCAGATAAACAACTCAATTTGAAATGAAAACTTTGAAGGGCCCGCCAGTTTCAGACTTTCAGTGAGGTATATAATATAATAAATAATAATATGGCCCATACATTGCCGAATTTGTTAAACTACTTGATTATCCAATATTCAAAAATTAATTTTTTTTAATTAAATATTCAAAAATTAGTTAAAGTGGGAAACACCTTAGAGCTTTAATCCGAAACCCTAATCATTGTTTGTTGTCACTTAAAAATTAACAATTTTAGTTAAGAAACTAAGTAGGTTTTTAATGGCTAAAAGTGGTTCAGTTAATTGACCTGGTGTAAGTTAATGGAGGGCCATCTTTGTACAGAATATTACAGCTTAATTAATAATTATGGGAAAATTTTCCTAGTAGATGAAAAAGATAAGATTGAAGTCATCTCATTATTGAGTTTGCTGTTTTAACAGTGATATATATATATATATATATATATATATAGAAAGTTCGAGATGACAAATTGATAATTAACCCCAGTTATCTTTTAATTGGTCATTGTAAGACGGTTATTTGTCAGTTTATGAAGTTTTAAAAATAAATCTCCTCCATTAAATAGTTTGCTCAAATAGTACTTATTGTCTATAAATTAGACTTAGGGAATGTCGATGAAACCACTTTGAAAGAATACTTACAAAGAATAAGAATAATGCCACCAGGGGCAATGGCCCCTGTCCCCTCTTAATTTGCGATCCACATGTTCTACATTTATAGGGTTGTTCTTGGTTATCTTTGCTCCTAGTCTTTTAAGTCATCATACATATCTAATCTAGGTTTTAAATAGTGAGTTATATATATATTCACTTATATTAGAAAAAAATTAAATTAATTTTACATATTTTCATTATTTTTTATACGATTAATATTTTAACAAATCGATCGTTAGATTTAATAATATAATTATACTCGTCGTGCACGTAAAATTTAGAATCGATCTGATATCTTTATTATATCGATCGAGAATACTGCATTTTTCAATATATATTTGATAGTTGAAAGTTTTTACATCGAACAAATAATTAAATATTTTTAATTTATTCAAAACTCGACGTGAATGATCTACGTGAATAGAACATGAAATATGACGGTCGGATTGTTAAAATATTAATTGTATAAAAAGTTATAAAAATGTGTAAAACTAATTTAATTTTACACTAATAAAAATAGATCCTTCCTCATTCTTATATATATATATATATATATAAATATATATATACTTGATCTAATATTGAGAGAATTGAATGATTATATTTGGTGATATTAATGACTAAGATATATAATATGCATCACAAATATATTAATTAATTATGTATGATATAGTATAACTTGAAAGTTTTAAATTCAAATCTTGAAATAAATGTAAGATTTATAAGCTCGTGATGTGTTAAAATGTTAAAACTCTTTTCATATCCCAAGTTTATATGATCATCTATCTCCCATCCATTTTCATGTGAGCTAGAGCATAAATTAAAGAAACCTTATATATATCATTTATGCTATGTTTGGGAACATGAATTTGAAATTTTGGATTTGAATTTGATTTACTATATAAATTGTGAGAATGAAATGTATACATTATGTATAAATTAGTTAAGACTCAATATGATTATATATTTGAAAGGTATAAAAACATAAATTTCAAATTTACAAATAGCTATAGGTATTTCAAATTTATCACTAAATACGCATCCAACAAATTTTTGGATTTGAAAAATAATCATCAATGTTACTTTTACATGAGTTTTATTACACAATTTATACTATTTTTGAAATCCAAATCCATCTTTTCAAATCCAAATTCCCCAAAGCAACCTTAGAGTATTTTGCCATCTTTTATTAATTGGTTTTTCTTATCAACATATGATTTCCTTAGATGGTAGACCTCCCCAAAGAATTTAAGAACTTCTTGCTCTCATTCTTTTTGCTGTTATATGTTCATTCATTTTTCTATTCACCTATGAAATATTGATTTCATTGTGGGAATGCATCTTGAAATACAAACTCTTCATGCACATTCTAACATCTATATCTTATAGATCACTTAGTTGAGTGTCACCGTGAATGATTATCGCAGATTTTTACTTAACATGAGTTTCCCAAATATATTTATGAGAAACTTTTAAGATAATAAAAAAAATATTATAGGAATGGTAATTATAAGTAAATATTTTTCAATGCACCTTTATAGTACCTAGTGACTTGAGTTAGTCAAATAATATTGATCATAACCCAAGCTCTAGATTTTAATCCACATTCAAATATAACTGAACCTGAAGATCATCAGCAATTAGACAATATTATTAGTTTGGGGGTCAGTTAATTTAATTTCCTGGAAAGAGAAAGAAATACCAATGAAAATGTTGGTAGACATGGACGATGACCTCCTTTATCAAAATAATAATCAACAAAATTTTTGAATACTCTTTAATTAAAGAATGAATTTTATTAACGAATCCTTTTAAGTACTTTTAAAATTAATTAATATATTTTTATAATAATAATAATAATAAATTTATATTAAATATAATAATTATTTTTATATTTTAATTCATTAATTAAAATATATTATTTTATATAACAATATATAAACAGTCATTAATAAAATTCTTAATTAAAAACTGCAAATGTAGCGGGGAAGAACATGTGAATGCAATTATGTGTGCACTGAATTTCAAAGCAGCTGCTACACGTTTGATCATCTACGTCATTAATGATGTGATTTAATGGGCAACAATTTAATTTGCTGGTGGTCCTTCGTACATAATTATGATTTATTGACTTATTTATTATTATTAAATAGTAAATAACATATTAATTTATTTTAATAAAATTCATAATAATAATAAAAATATTAATCAGTGTTCAAAATCACGAATTAAAATTATATTTTAAGAGAATATATATAATTTTAAAAAAAATTAATATAAAAAAATAAAAAACTTTTTTAAAATAACAATTAAAAAATTCTTAATAATTAAAGGATATGGGATTATGTGATTGCCACTTGTAATAATTTATACTATTATTAAAGAGAATGATTGAGTTGGTGTTACTGAGTCAAGTGACACCAACTCAGTCACTAAAAATATTAAAAAATTATTAAATATTAAAAAATAAAAAATAAATAAGGATATATATATATGTTTTTTAATATTTTATACAAAATTTTTTACAAAAAAAAATTAATTACTTTCTAAAAAAGTTATCCATTTTCTAAAAAGTTATCTACTTATAAAAACTATCAATTTTTTTACATTTAATTTTTAAAAAATAAAATTGACTATGTTTTAAAAAATATAATTTTACTGACATTATGAGTGTATGAAATTTTAGTATATAATAATTAAAGTCATGAATTATGGCTAATAATTCAACACGTGACTCAAGCTCAGGCTAATAACCACGAAATTGCACAGCTTAAATAGCTACATAGTACAGATAAATAGTTCTTCTTAATTTCTAGAAGGAAACTTTAGGTATGTTTATGGTGGATGGGATTTCTTCATCGCGAAACTAATTAACCATAGATTAACAAGTCAAAGTCTTTAATTAATCATAAGTTGAATTCTCCTCCTCTTGCTGTATTTAGCCTCTTGCAAGAAGACTTATGAAAAGTAGTTAAGTTTAAATCCTGTATAATATAAACGTGTTTTCGCTCTTAATGCGCCAAAAAAGTCTTTAATAATGAATACCTTAACAGTTAAACCTAGAATTTTCATTTTAAAAATTTTAATTAAAGATGAACGAGGTATAAGTTTTATAAAATGTGAGAAGAAAATTATCTTTTATTATATAGCTTAAAAATATTTTATGTGCATAAAAAATTGTATGAACAAATATTTTAAGGTTTCATTTGATTGATAATTTTATTATATTTTTAATAAATAAAAAAAATTAAAAACTAAACCTGTACATGAACTGGATCGGGCTCGATTAGTTAAAAAATTTGTTTGTCTAAAGCCCAGTTCGACAGACTTAAAAAACAAAATTTTTATTAAAAAAATATTAAAATATTAAAAAATGCCTTTTGTGTTTTTATAATTAAATTTAAATAAAAATATTTTTATTTATTAAATAATAATATAAATCGAGCCGGACATTCTGAATTTAAAACAAAAGATAAATAATAAAAAGAAAATACTCCAACTAAATGAAACCTAATTTATTAGAAATGAATGTCATGAGTGACATGAAATTCTCGATATTTTTCACTTTGTTGTAAGAGAGCTAATTAAAAGCAAAACTTGATTGGTTCAATATCTTTCCTTTTGCATATCAAGTATATATTACCAAAAGGAAAAAGATAAACTACAAAAAAGAAGGAAAAAAATCTTGTGGTTGAAAGCGAAATAAATTTGCAATTGAAGTTTAAATCTTGACACTTAGCCAAGTTGTACATTATTTCCATCAACATTGGTAAACCATATATTGTAATTATCTATCCTTTCCCTTTGTCTTTTTTCTCGATCAGTTATTAAACTTATCCTTTCATTTCTACCCTCAATCATGCATCCACCTTCAACTTTTTCCAAACTTTTTGCCCTCTAATTTCTTACATATCTTTATAAATGTATATGCTACTAGAATTCTCCATGTTTTTATAAATGGAAATCAAAATTCATTTTCGTTACATCATAAAAGTATGTAAAAACTCAGAGCCTAACTCAGTTGGTTTATTCAATCACTCTTAAGAGGTACCATCTAATAGGTCTGGAGTTTGAATCTCAGCATTTACAATCGCTTCCCTTATCCTCAAACTACGACTTTTTTTTTACCCAAAAAAAAAGTATACAAGCTATTTTTTTACTTATATAAGCATTTCACAAACGATCAAACATAAAAATATATGGTTACTTTAAAAATAAAATAAAAAAACTTCGGGTTTTGTAAAACAACACAATTTACTTTAATTTGAATTTATATATGTCATAACGGTTTTTTCGGACCACTACGACGAATTTTATGAAAACACAAAAAATGGAGTCGCCACCAATCTTTTTTGCTAGGTGTGATTGGCCACCTATTAAAACCGGTTTTAGAAAAGTATTTTAAAATTAATTAAAACATTTGGTAAAACCAATTTCGAAGTCCTCGCTTTGAACCAGAGAGAAAAACATAATTAGGTTCGGGAGTCGGTTACGTGCGGGGAAGGATTAGCACCCCCGCAACTTAAATCTCTTTTCCTTTTATTTTAAATCTCGGTTTAATGGATTTAACATCGGTATTTAAAACTAATTCTCTTTTCCTTTTATTTTATTTTATAAAAAAAAAACATGTTTATTATTTTTTGGATTTTCTTGAATTTTTTTTATTTTTTTAAAAAATCGAAAGTGAACATAAATTTATTATCGAAAATACTCATTAAATATTCCCGACACTCTCGGTGGTATTTAACGAGATCTTCTCACCTCAAGACATCTTAGGAATCACAACCGTGATCCTTCGAATTCCGTCGTCGGCAATTTACATCCATTTTTTATTCATGCGTATGATACGAATATTTAAATGTCGGACGCATACGACTTAGCATATAACTATAAAATTCAAACATGCAAATCATAATATTAAAAATACGAGCGTGGCAAAATATCGAGCGCAATAAACATTCGCTCTTTATTCATTTTTTTGTATTGATTATTTCCATTTTTTTTTTTAAAAACGAAAACGAACTTTTGTATCGAGCATGTCGCTAAATACTCCCGCCACTCGTGGTGATATTTAACGAAATTCTCGCACCTCAAGATATCTTAGGAATCACTACCGTGACGTCCTTCGAATTCCGTCGTCGGTTATTCGCATTTATTAAAAGTCCTTTTTTTTAAAAGTTAAATTAAAATGCTTTTAATAATTATTTCCGAAATAAAAGAAATTATCTATGTAAGAATAATTCTCGAACCATTCCGATACTTTCGATAATGTTTCGATTATTATTCTTACTCGGACCATTTCAAAGAACGATTGATACTCCGACCATCCCGAGAAAGAAATCCGTTTTTAGAAAATTTTATTTATCGAAAATAATTTTAAAAGACATGTATTACAAGAATTATTATTTTAATATTTTAAAATTGAAACAGAATAATAAAAATATATCGAATGCCGGACGAAAATAAATAAATACAAATAGTAATGAAAATAAATAAGAAAATTAAAATCATACCTGTCAAATGTCGAGAATCCGAAATTTAAAATGCCGGACTTTATCTTCACAAAACTCTTTGCTCGTACTCGACTACCTGAATAAAATCAAAAATAACAAAATCAAAATCGATAACCGTGAAAATTTTTTTGTTTATATTTTTTTCTTTTTTCTTTTTTAAATTTTTAATTTTTGATTTTATTTTTTATGTATCATTATTTTTTTTAATTTTAATTTTTTTGATTTTGATTTTTTTATATTATTATTATTTTTTTTAAATTACTATTATTATTATTTTTTTATTTTTTTTTCTTTTCCTTCTTTTTTTCTTTCTTTTTCTTTTTTTTTTGGCCCAAAACTCCTGGTTTTGGGCTGCTGGGCCCAAAACCAGGCTTGGCCTGCTGAGGCCAGGCCATTTGGGCCTGGTTCGGCGCGAACCGGATCCGGTTTGGGCCGGATCCGGTCCAGGCCTTCCTTTTTCTTTTTTTTTTATTTGGTGGCCCGAAACGGGTCGGGTGCGCGGACCCCAGGTCGACCCGTGGGTCCTGTGGACCCGCTTCCAGGGACCAAAACGTCGTCGTTTTGCGCCCTTGCTTTTTTTTTTTTTTTTTAACAGACCCGGGTCGGGCGCGCGGACCCCGGGTCGATCCGCGGGTCCACGCGCGGACCCTGGGTCCGAACGGCGTCGTTTTTACGCCGGAGTTTTTTTTTTTTAAAAATGGAGCGGGTGACCCGCGCGGACCCCGGGTCGACCCGCGGGTCACCTCGACCCGCCCCTCAGGAACGGTGCCGTTTTGGCACCGTATTTATACCCCAAACCCCTTTTTTTTTCCATTTTCTTTCCTTTTTTTTCTTCTCTTCTCTCTCCTCTCTTTTCTCTCTCTCTTCATCAGAAACCCAGCCAGAACCCAGATTCCGGCGCTGGCCACCGCGCCGGCCGCCGTCCACCGTCGCCGGCCGCCGCTCGCCGGCTGCCGGCGTACTCCAAATCACCTCCTCTAGAACCGCGTCGGTCTCCTCTCTCCGATTCTGGACTCCGTTTTGCCCGAATCGGAGTCCACCACCCTAGATCTAGGAAAAACTTTTCGACTTTCTCTCTCTTTTTTTTTTTTTGGTTTCTGTTTGGTTTTTTTTGGTGTTTGGTTTGTGGTTTTTTTTTTGCAGGTTTTTTTCTTTTTTGAGCGGGTTGGTTCGGAGAGGGGGGGCCGATCTGTTTTTGTTTGGTGATTTTGTTTCGAAAGGGGGGTATCCAGATCTGGGTTTCGGACCCTAGATCTGGATTTTTGGGTGTCGATTTGCGGCTGGCTGAGGGGCCTCCTCCTCTGAGGGGCTTCGGCCCTCCCTGTTGGTTCGGATCTGGGGGCCTCCGGGAGGGGTCCGAATCGGTGGGGTCTCCTCCTCCTTCCTTCTTTTTTCCTTTTTTTTTTCTGATCTGGGGTTTGTTTTATGGAGGGGTTGCGTGGGGGCTTGGGTTGAGTGTTGCAGGTAGGCTGGTGGCGTGTGGCAGGCTGGTGGCAGAGGCTTGAGTGTGGGGAGGGTGGCTGTCAGGGGTGATGGTGGCTGGTGGCAGGGGCTAGGGTTTTGGGGGTGGTAGATTTGCTGTTGGTTTGGGCTTGGTTTAAAAGGGCCCGAAAATTGGGCCTGGTTTGGTGGTTGAGGGGTTTGGTTTAGGGTTTCAGGGGTAGGGTTTGGGTTGGGAGATGAGCTAGTAGGCAGGCCCGAAAATTGGGCCTGAAAATTGGGCCTTGTGCTTGGGCCTGATTGTTCCTGTGTTTTGGTTTGGGCCCAAATTGGGCTGGGCTTGTAGATTGGGCCTGCTGAATAGCAGGCCCGGTTCGCACTTGGCCCGGGTCGGATTCGGATCCGACCCGGACGAAAATTGGTTATTACAGCTGCCCCTCTTTGCACATTGCTGAGAATCAGGAATAGGGCAAAGACAGTATAACCAATTTTGTCCCGTTATAGAGATCCATTTTTAGTGAGGCTCTATCATTTGGAAAATAAATTGCTCCTCTAATCAGAGGCTTATCACTTGAAAAATAAATTGATCCTCTAATCAGAGGCTCTTTCACTTAAAAAATAAATTGCTCCTCTAATCAGAGGCTCTATCACTTGGGAAATAAATGGCTCCTCTCATCAGAGGCTCTATCACTTTGAAAATAAATTGCTCCTCTAATCAGAGGCTCTATCACTTGGAAAAATAAATGGCTCCTCTCATCAGAGGCTCTATCACTTTGAAAATAAATTGCTCCTCTAATCAGAGGCTCTATCACTTGAAAAAAATAAATTGCTCCTCTCATCAGAGGCTCTATCACTTTGAAAATAAATTGCTCCTCTAATCAGAGGCTCTATCACTTGGAAAAATAAATTGCTCCTCTCATCAGAGGCTCTATCACTTTGAAAATAAATTGCTCCTCTAATCAGAGGCTCTATCACTTGGAAAATAAATTGCTCCTCTCATCAGAGGCTCCACAACTTTGAAAATAAATTGCTCCTCTCATCAGAGGCTCCACAACTTTGAAATTTAAATTGCTCCTCTCATCAGAGGCTCTATTACTTGAAAATTAAATTGCTCCTCTAATCAGAGGCTCCTTCACTTTCAAAATAAATTGCTCCTCTAAACAGAGGCTCTATCACTTGGAAAGATAAATTGCTCCTCTAACCAGAGGCTCTATCACTTGGAAAAATAAATTGCTCCTCTCATCAGAGGCTCTATCACTTGGAAAAATAAATTACTCCTATTGCTCCTCTAATCAGAGGTTCAACAACTTTGAAAATAAATTGCTCCTCTCATCAGAGGCTCGACAACTTTGAAATTAAATTGCTCCTCTCATCAGAGGCTCCACAACTTTGAAAATAAATTGCTCCTCTAATCAGAGGCTCTATCACTTGAAAAAAAATAAATTGCTCCTCTAATCAGAGGCTCCACCACTTAGAAAATAAATTGCTCCTCTCATCAGAGGCTCGACAACTTTGAAATTTAAATTGCTCCTCTTATCAGAGGCTCCACGACTTTGAAAATAAATTGCTCCTCTAATCAGAGGCTCCATCACTTGAAAAATAAATTGCTCCTCTAATCAGAGGCTCTATCACTTGGAAAATAAATTGCTCCTCTCATCAGAGGCTCCACGACTTTGAAATTTAAAAACGAACTTCGAATTTTTGACAATGAGTTTGAACGCAACTTAGATCATCATATTACTTACTACCTTAGTCTTACGAAAGTTAAGACTCATTCTGGATATCCCATCTCTTTCTCGTTTAGTTTTGAAATTCCTTGTCAGATTCTTCGGATATCGCCACTCGACTAATCATACCGAGGCTCGACCTTTGAGTTTGACTTTGCAAGAATTGAAAATGGTACCCGGAGGTTTTGAAAAATGTCATTTTGAAAATGGAGGTCTTATCCATGATTTTTTTTGAATAATGCCCGGAGGTCTGAAACATGTGCCCGGACGTCTTTTTTTTTAAGAATGTCTTTTCTTTGAAAATGGTGCCCGGAGGTCTTATCCGTGATTTTTGATAATAGTGCCCGGAGGTCTTGAGAACAGATGCCCGGAGGTCTTATGAAAATTATCTTTTCTTTGAAAATGGTGCCCGGAGGTCTTAAAAGAGGTGCCTGGAGGTCTGTAAAAATGTCTTCTCATTGAAAATGGCGCCCGGAGGTCTTATCCATGGATTTTTGAGACTAGTGCCCGGAGGTCTTAAAAATGTAACCCGGAGGTTTTAAAACAGATACCCGGAGGTCTTTTTTTTTTTTTAATTTTCTATCATTTTGAAAAATAAATTGCTCCTCTAATCAGAGGCTCCACAACTTTGAAAATAAATTGCTCCTCTCATCAGAGGCTCCACAACTTTGAAAATAAATTGCTCCTCTCATCAGAGGCTCTACAACTTTGAAAATAAACTCTTTTCCTGTGCCCGGAGGACTTAAAAGAGGTAACCCGTATCTTTTTTTTATTTCCTTTTTCTTTTGCTGTGCCCGAAGGTCTTAAAAAATGTAACCCGGAGGTTTTTTAAAACGGATGCCCGGAGGTCTTCTTTTTTAATTTTCCATCACTTTGAAAAATAAATTGCTCCTCTAATCAGAGGCTCCACAACTTTGAAAATAAATTGCTCCTCTCATCAGAGGCTCCACAACTTTGAAAATAAATTGCTTTTCCTGTGCCCGGAGGACTTAAAAGAGGAAACCCGGAGGTTTTAAAAGAGGTGCCCGGAGGTCTTGGTGATCATACCTGAAGATCATTGTAGACACCTAATTTTATCCGGGCCACTAAACAGGTATGTTTTCTTCCCATATTGATGTTTCCGAGTATAAAAAGACTGTTTTCATCCTGCAGGTGGTACTCCAAGACTTAGTTTAAGAGGGCGAGCATAAAAAGTCAAACTTGAAAAAAGTCAACCCCGAAAAAGTCAACCCCAGAAAGTCAACTACTGAAAAAGTCAACCCACTTTCAAAATCAAGATTTTAAGTTCAATTGAAAAATGGAGAAAGAATTTTGATAATCCGAGGTCTACATTGAAAGATATGGAGTTCGGAAGTTGGGATTTGGAGATTGAGTAGAAAAGAAACCTTAATCCGAGAAATTTGGGGAAAAGTGCTTAAACGATCAAACTGGTCGAAATTGAAGGTTCCAAATGAAAGATAAGCACTGACTACGGGTAATGGAGAAGTCACTTGCAAGAAAAACCGAAAGAAAAGTCAATCCGGGAGAAAACCGAGAATTAGGGTTTTTAGTGGATTTCGGTGAAATCGGGAAGAATCACAGAAATGGCCCGACTTGGTAAGACCAAAGCCCCCAATGGATGAGGAATGATTAAAAAGGATGGCCCAAGGCTCAGATTGAAGAAAATCTGAAAATCGGACTTGTTTTGAGCAAAACCGGGTTTCGGAGGTTAAAGGGCAAAATTGGAAAATTTTGGGAAAAATAGCAAATGGACTCCGAAAATTATGGAAAATTTGTCAATCTCATTCTTAAATCATTTGAAAGAGATTGGTAAAAGAAAATCTTGATTCCGAGTTCGTTTGCAAAATGGCCAAATCCCGGGCTTCTTATGTAGTAATTCAAAAAGATAAATCCCGGAAAAATAGCAAATGGACTCCAAAAATTCTGAAATTTGGTAAATCTCATTTTTAAATTATTTGGAAGAGATTGGCGAAAGAAAATCTTGATTCCGAGTTCATTTGCAAAATGGCTAAATCCCGAGCTTCCTATGCAGTAATTCAAGCCGATAAATCCCGAAAAAATATCAAATGAGCTCCAAAAATTACGAAAACTTCCAGATCACACTTTTTAATTATTTTGTGAAGAAAAATCTTGATTTGGAGCTCGTTTAAAAAATGGTAAAATGTAGGGGCATAAAAGGGCATTTTTGGGAAGAAAAAATCCAAATAAATAGCAAACGGACTCGGATAATTTTGAAAACTTCCAGAACTCAATATTTTATTATTTTGGAAGCATTAAAAAAAGAAAATTTGAATTTGGAGTCCGTTTGATATTTATTTGCATCCGGGGGGCAAAATGGTCATTTCACCCAAGCAACCGAAAAGGGCTTTTTTGGCCCTTCAAAAAAATCAGAGTTGGGCTGGAAAAGAGAAGTGCTGGCATGCCCAAGCCCAAAGAAAGGAGGAAGATTCTAATTTTTTTTTTAATCAAGTGGTTAAAAATCAAGAGTTAGTTAACCATTCTCTTTGATCAAGCCATGGTGATTAAACCACATAGGTTAAGAAAGATGTCAACATTATTTTTGCATAGCTGTAATTTGAGAGGGCTGAGATGCTAATCTAAAGGTGGTAATTTCATGACTTTTCATCTTGAATTATTGGCCATTTGATGGAAATTAGGTTACACAAAAATGACAACATCTTGGAGGCTATATAACCATGCATTAAGGCTAGCCCTAAGGGAAGGGAGGCAGATTTTGGTTTCTTCTTTTCCATTTTGGCTGATTTCTCTTAGTTTTTCTTAGTTTTTATCTTCTTGGTTGAGAGCAAAAAAAGAAAAGTTTAGAAATAAAGGAAAGTTTGAAGAGAAAAGCTTGAAATATTAGCTTCTTGAGGTTGTTCTTGAGCACCAACTCTTGCACTTTCATTTTCTATTCTTGTTTTTTGCTATTTTAATCTCTACTTGGTGAGTTTTCATTTTAAAATAATGTTTCTTGTTCTTCCTTCATTTCCTTTCTTAAGTATATTTTTTTACATTTTGTTTTTACAATAAACTCACCATGGCCAAATGGCCTACATTATTTATTTTAAGTTGTTGTTTCAATTCATTTTACCATATTGTTTATGTTATTTTCTTTGTTTTTGATGTTTTAAGTGTTATGTTATTTCATGTTCTTAAGTTATATTTAATTTGGTTGCTTTGTTTGTTGCCATTTATGTCTTAGATATCATGTTTTTGCATTTTTAATTTTCTGTTTTCATGTTGTTTAAATTTGAGCATGTTTTAGAGTTAGCATATTAAGTGTTTGTGAAAATGCTTGTGTGATTCTTTGCATGATTCTTGTTTTATATCTTAGTGAACATGTTTTAGATTTGGTATATTAGGTGTTTGTGAAAATGCTTGTGTGATTTTTGTGTTATGACTTAGTTTTTCATGCTAGCATACCAAGTGTTTGTGAAAATGCCATGCTTGTTGGAGCTTGGGGCCATTTGGCTACTCCATGTGTTTTGCATTGTGTGTTGTATTTTTTGTCATGCTAGTTGTTAGGTTTTTGCATTTGCATGATATTTGGTTGGATTTTTGAATTAAGCATGCCTTGTGTTTGTGAAAATGCCATGCATGTCTTAGGTCTAGGTTACATTAAATGCCATGCAAGTTCATGTTAGGTCTAGGCCATATTATTTATGTCATGCATTTTCCTTACATTTAGGTTTAGATCCATGCATTTCATGCATTATGTTTGCTGCATTGTTTCATGCATTTCATGTTCATGCCACTTGAATAATGACTTGAGCCAATTAATGGTTCAAAGTCATGCTCTCTTGAGCACACTTGTGGAAAATTAAGTTTGTCAAATTGATTATTCTACCTTTGTGATTTTTTTTACTTAGCCAATTTTTATCTAACTTTCAAAAAGTCCTAGCTACTGCTTTCAAGTCATTTTATGAGTTTCAAATATTTTTATTTTTATTTTTAAATGATTTTATCAAAGACAAAAAAAATGTGTTGGCAAAGCAGTTTTTTTTCCACCCAAAACTCGTACATCTCCGATTTTTCTGGGAATTCATCTTTGATCAGAAAATTAAGCCAATTTTTTCTCATATAGTTTTATATGTCCTGAGTCTCCAGTATTTTTTTTAGAATTTTTGGAATTTTTAAAAATAGGGTAAAAAATCGTGGATTAAAACTGGACAGTGGAGTCAGGATTGAATTTAAAGAAAAACAAAGCAGTTTTTTCTCCTCCAAAAACTCGTACATCTCTGATTTTTCTGGGAATTCATCTTTGATCAAAAAATTAAGCCGATTTTTTCTCGTGTAGTTTTAAATGTCTTGAGTCTCCAGTATTTTTTTCAGAATTTTTGGAATTTTTTAAAATAGGGTAAAAAATCGTGGATTAAAATTGGACAGTGGAGTCAGAATTGAATTTAAAGAAAAACAAAGCAGTTTTTTCTCCTCCAAAAACTCGTACATCTCTGATTTTTCTGGGAATTCATATTTGATTCGAAAATTAAGCCGATTTTTTTTCGTGTAGTTTTACATGTTCTGAGTTTCCAGTATTTTTTTTAGAATTTTTGGAATTTTTAAAAATAGGATAAAAATTCGTGGATTAAAACTGGACAGTGGAGTCAGAATTGAATTTTAAAAAAAAAACAATTTTCTGTTTTGGTTAATTTACTTAGAGTGGGCTGATTAGAAGGGTTAGCTACTGACTTAGGGTAATTTCTAAGCCTTTTCAAACTCTAAAAATGGTTTTTCAAGTCCCGGGTTAAGGGTAGTCAAGTCCGGATTTTTTAAACTCAGGAAATTAGAGCCATTTTAAAGAAATTAGCCCAGTTTTTATTTTTAATTCAAGCTTTTCAAAATTGTTTTCAAACAATCACAAAGTATTTTGGTTTTAGAATATTTAATTTGACATATTTTCCTAAGGTAGCCGGATATCTTTTTAGATATACGGATTTCCTTAATTAAAGGAAAAAAATACATTTCATGCATTGCATTTTTATATTCATGCATTTTATATAATATGTGATTCTTGCTATAATAATTTCTATGATATTGTTGTTATTTTGATTTATATTTTTTGATGTTACATGGTTTATTATATGGTTTCGAATATTTCATGATACCCTATGCTTTTATTTAGTTATCTTTATTTAGCATATACGTATTCATTTATTTTAAATGTTTTCAAAAGATAATGGTTTTCAATAAAAATAAAGATATTCCCGAGTTAAAATAATTCA
The DNA here is from genome assembly GCA_030761205.1 of Fremontodendron californicum. NCBI lineage: Eukaryota > Viridiplantae > Streptophyta > Magnoliopsida > Malvales > Malvaceae > Fremontodendron > Fremontodendron californicum. Next base: position 35,369,433 of record JAULJL010000005.1, read on the forward strand.
TGAGTTCTCTACCGGGTTTGCTGGAGGGAATATCATCAATTATCATTAATAAAGGAATATCTTTCTTTCAAAAAAGAGAATGATTCGGAAAGTTTTCCAAAACTAATAAAAATTTCTATATTTTGCCACGTTTGTTGGGGAATATAGGAAAATTTTGAATTTATAAATTCTGGATCATTTTCAATAAAAAAAATGAAATTATTTTTCTTTAAATTGGGAATTAACTTGAAATACTAAATTTAAAACCAACTTTTTACCGAGACTTGAGATAACACACGATTAATAAGGTACCGATTTATACGGGCGTTGTGGGGGTGCTAATCCTTCCCCACACGTAACCGACTCCCGAACCCGCTTCTTTGATTTCTCTGGTTTAAAACGTAGACTTGAAATTGGTTTTTAAAATGTTTTAATTAATTTTTAAAATATTTTATAAAACCGGTTTTAATAGGTGGCCGATCACACCTAGCTAAAAAAGATTGGTGGCGACTCCATGTCTTTTTTAAGGTCATTTTCAAAACCTTCATTTTTCTAGAAGAATTAAGTCGACTTTTCCTCGATTTTTTTTTAAATGTCACGCCTAACGAATAATAAAGTCTTGCGATGAGACTCGTCGTTATTTTTTTTTTAGGTTGCGACAGCTTGGCGACTCCGCTGGGGACATATTAGAGAGTCAGGCCTAGAATTAGTCGTGTATTATCAAAGTCTCGGTTTTTGTTGGTTTAATTGGTATTTGATTTTAATTCCCACATTTTTTTAATAAGGAGAATTTTGAAAATAATAAATTGTTTTTAAATATGTTCATACTCATGTGCATGCATTTTATTTTTGTTCTCTAGTTATTTAAGGTTGTATATTATAATTGCTTGTTGGTTAATGCGTTACACTATTCTTGAATGTTTTAATTGCTAGGGCATTTAGAATAAGGTTTGTAGAATAGGTGGTGAAAGGTTTATTATTCCTCCACACACACTACACGTGCATTTGCATAACATGAATCCTATACCCGGGTTCCGTCCTTTTAAGTGGGAGTAAAGTAACTACGCCTTCGTGATTGATCCTCCGTATGGGCTAGTGAAACACTTTCGGAGTATAAAGTACCTAATGCCTTCGTGATGATCCTCCGCATGGGCATAGGAAAATATACTCAAACGAATTGAACCCGCTTTTATCGGGGTGCCTTACTAGCCTTCACCGGCGACAGTGAGAAACAATTCGGAGCCTTAGAACCGATTCACCCTCATATAGTGAACCTAGGCGAAGCCATGCCGGATTTTCGTTAGATATACTGAAAATAGGAACACATAGAGGGACAGTTCTAAACCTTCTGTTACCTATTTTACACTCCGAATAAGTGTGGTAGATCGGGCAACGATGTACGTACATCGCCCGTAATAAATGTGATACTCCGCCTCGAAGGCATCGTGATGCCTAAATAAGCAGATATTGCTGGGGCAGATGTTCATCAGCTGTTTTTTTTTATAAAAAAAAGATCCTTTTTCAAGCATTTTTGCATGTGGCACATTTCATGCATGTGAAAATAGAGCATGTACATTTTTGGTTGTATTATTGATCTCATTCTTTGCAATAAACAGTTGGTAATTGAATTTGATGATTTCATAAAACCGGTAGTGTCACATGAACATTTGCATATTGTACCATAGTAAGATCCACCCTGAAATTCTTTTGAAAATGATGTGATTGGTTTATCAACAAAAAAAAAAATTTGGAGGCAAATCCTGCATAATGAGATTTTTGAATAGTCCCACCAATTTCGTGTAATCATTGATTTCTTTGTATATACCTTTGTGTTAATTCATTTATTTTTGCATGTATCATTTTGACATCATGTTATAGTCATAGCATGCATGGTCATTCATTGTAAGATACGTTTATGACATGCATGGTCATTATTTGTATATACTTATGTATCAATTTATTCTTTCTTTACATGCATCATGTTGGCATCAGGTGGCATTCATGATATACACGGTCAGCATGACCTTCTTTGTATATACTCTGTGTCAGTCATTTATTCTTCACATGCATCATAATTGACATTGTGTGGCATTCATAGTGTATATGATCATTCATTGGGAAATGCATTTGGAACATACATGGTCATTCATTGTATATATCCATGCATTAATTTGCTTATTTTTTACATGCATCATGTTGGCATCAGGTTGCATTCATGGCATACACAGTCATCATGATATGCTCATGCATTAATTTGTCATATTGGCATCAGGTTGCATTCATGACATACACGGTCAGCATGACCTTCGTTGTATATACTCTGTGTCAGTCATTTATTCTTCACATGCATCATAATTGACATTGTGTGGCATTCATAGTGTATATGATCATTCATTGAGAAATGCATTTGGAACATACATGGTCATTCATTGCATATATCCATGCATTGGTTTTTCTTATTATTTAAATGCATCATGTTGGCATCGTGTTGCATTTATAACATACATGGTCAACATGTTTCCACTGTATATGACCACACATAACTTTGTTTATCCTTCACATGCATCAAATTGCACTCATGACATTCATAGCTCATTCATCATGAAACACATTAATAAGATGAAATAGAAATTGGCTTAGCTTTGAAGAGTTTTCTTCGTCAGCTAAAAGCTATGACCCCAACAGCAAGTGCGAGTATCATATTGGGGCAATTGGGCATTCGACTAAAAATGCAGAAAACTGAAGGAAAGAATTGAGGGTCTTGTCCACAATGGCATTTGAATTCCAGAGCTTATCGAACATTGGAAATCTGTTTTACCATAGATTGATTTCCTCTTGAAGAATTTTGAGGATAAGATTTGTTATCTTTGAAAGCATGTCAATAGGAGCATTCTGATGCATATTTTTCTATACACTTTGATGATGAAAGCTCTTGTCTCATGATGACATATACATGAAATAAATAAATTTTGAATTTTAATATTTTGTGTTCATTTTATTTTAGCAATAAATTTGAAATTGTAAAAAAAAAAAAAAAAAAATGAAACTTTGAGAAAATTTGTGGTACACAATAAATAAGTGGTTTTCACATGAAATAATGAACAATCTTGAGAATATTGATAATCATTGTTAGAAATGACCCAATACCTTCAGCCTTCTCTTTTAGGCTTTCCTAAGCCTAAATCCTTTGAACCGAGACCACTTGAAAGACCTAATGCTTCAAGGAATATGAATGATTTGACTTCATAAAACCATTGTCATCACAGAATAAGCAAAGACTTAGATCTTAGTCTAGGCTATGAACAAAGGAACGAACTTTTTGAAAATTTTCAAATTCCTTGAAAATCAAACAAATGAGACATTCTTTCAAGAATCCAGATTTTGATAATTTGGTGTGTGTCAGGATTGTGCTAAAACCATTCATGGCCTTTCCCAATGACCACAAAACACTAATTGCCCAGACATCACTTCATGATTGACACCTTGGGGCACAATGATTAAACTAGATTATCCCTTGTCCCAGAGAAAACCTGTTTTTGGGTCATGTTTTCCTTGTCTCTTCAAAGAACTCAGATTGGAAACTCAGCCTTTTCAAAACAGACCTAGACTTGCCATGTTCCTCGTTGATACAAATTCGCATGGTTAATCAAATTGGGGGCATCATATGTGGAAATGATGGATACATAGTGAAGAAGGATGGGCTAATGCATGAATTATTGGGGGCATGCAACGAAAAAAAAACAAAAAAAAAAAATTTGTGATATCATGCATATGAGAATTCGGATGATTCCAAAGTGCAAAATGAAATTCTGAATATCTATTTCCCCTAGGGATTGCTTTTCAATGTGAATATTTGTGCTTGACATGAGAAATGGCCATCTTTCATATCCCTTTCACACAAAAAGAAATTATCCATAGTCACCCCTTTTGAACCAAAAGAATTCTTTCTTCTTTGAACCCTGATCAAGGATTACCCTCTACACTGGGGGGCAAATGCGAGGAAAGATCTTTTCAAAGATCATTGAGAAATGAGTGATAGCTCAAGGACAGACACAAAGCAAATGGAGCCCCGAATAAATACGGGCTCACTCTGTCAAAGAAAAAGAAGAGAAAAAGATGGTGAAATGAAAGCCAAGAAAAACAAAAGAAAAACACAATAAAAAAATGTGTGTGAAAGACATGGCAAATTGAAAGCCAAAAGCAAGGAAGAAAAAGAGCAAAATCAAAAAGAAAGAAGTGTCCAAGAAGGGACAAATGCTTCAAAGAGAATCCTCCTCAAAGAAAAGATCCTTGATTTGATTACCCTCGAACACATATTTTGGGCCTATTTATCCTTTCTTTCTGAACCCTGAGCCATGGCCTACATTACGTGCTTTAAAAGTCCATTTTGATCAAGCATGAATATATAATTTGAAAGGTTTTTCCTCAGATTTTATCCCATTTCATCGAATTATCATTTCACTAAGGAAGAATTTAGAATTCTCAAGTGCATGGTAAAAAAAAAAAGAAGAAGAAAATATTGAAAAGAATGAGACTCTAGGGCGAAAACCCAAAAAAACGGGCGGTCTAGAGTAGAATGGGAATTTTCGATGCCATCGATGATAGTGCCGATACCCCAAAAGAAAAGATCTTATTAAAGGAGTGGTCATCGAGGAACATCTAGGAATTCCTGAACCCCCCAAATTTTCAGCTCTCATTCGGAGGATTGTCTTCAAAAACTGAAACTTTGTTCCCAAGATTAAACTTTCCGGTTTAAACATCCCAGCCAATCTTGATGCTTGACAAAATGCCTTGATATGGAAACTAAAAGAATGTTGAATTTGTTTGGTTCTCAATGAATTCATGATTTATAAAACCTGTTCCATTTGTGAGCCTAGAAGGGATATACATTTTTGTCATGAAGTTTTCCTGGAAAAGCCAGAATCTTGTTATACCAAGCCTTGCCAATCCAGTTGAAAAAACCCAGATTGATACTTAGAGAAATTTCTAACAATGATCATCAGTCTTCAAAAGATTTGTACATCACACATTGTGGGGTTAATATTTTTTGTTCAGAAGTTTTCAAAATGCGAAAACAAATAAAAAGATTTTTTTGAAATACCCATTTTGATGTTGGCATGAGACAAGGATTTTTCTAACTCAAAGGTGTAGAACTGCCAGGATAGGTCTTGACTTCCAGATATGAGAAGAAGAAATAGAACCCGGTTCAGATCTCTGTTGATGAAAGTTTGAAAAACTGTTGGGGCAAAGATAATAGCCAAAATGAATTGAAGATATACTCTGATTTGAAGAGGAAAAATGAATTTGAAAGGCTAAGCCAAAGTCTAGAAAAACAGCCGGGGGCACTTGCATCACTCATGAGCACTCATCTCTTTATCGAGCTTTTGCATCTGCACAGTGTCGGCAAGCATTTGCATCATTCATGGGTATTTGCATTGGCATTATTCCATAAGCATCTGTATTTTACCTTTACATTTACATTCTTCATGGAATTCGTATTTGTGTCATCTCAAGCAATTGCATCATTTCTAGAATCATTGCATTTTCATTACTGTGTGGTAATTGTAGTTACACCATTCATAAACCAGTTACATGAACACAATTAGTAGGGGCATCTGCATCATGAAACATGGGCATCAATCCAAGTCATTTACATTTGCATTAAAGACATTTGCACCAGTTTAAGTCATTTCGTGTCTTATTCAACACCTGCATCTGCATCAAAAAGCATTCGCATCTTCTCAAAATCGTTAGGGTAATTTTCAACAATTCTTCAAAGAACATTTTTAAGACCTCCGGGCATAATTTTTCAAATCACAGGTAAGACCTCCGGGCAATATCTTTAAGACCTCCGGGCAACATCTTTAAGACCTCCGGGCATAACGTTTTTCAGGGGTAAGGCCTCCGGGCACTATTCTTAAGACCTCCGGGCATCATTTTTAAAGTCGCATACAGCGCATTTTTTCCAAATTATGGGTAAGGCCTCCGGGCACCATTCTTAAGACCTCCGGGCATCATTTTTAAAGTCGCATACAACGTATTTCTTCCAAATCACGGGTAAGGCCTCCGGGCACCATTCTTAAGACCTCCGGGCATCATTTTTAAAGTCGCATACAGCGCATTTCTTCCAAATTATGGGTAAGGCCTCCGGGCACCATTCTTAAGACCTCCGGGCATCATTTTTAAAGTCGCATACAGCGCATTTCTTCCAAATCACGGGTAAGGCCTCCGGGCACCATTCTTAAGACCTCCGGGCATCATTTTTAAAGTCGCGTACAGCGCATTTCTTCCAAATTATGGGCAAGGCCTCCGGGCACCATTCTTAAGACCTCCGGGCATCATTTTTAAAGTCGCATACAGCGCATTTCTTCCAAATTATGGGTAAGGCCTCCGGGCACCATTCTTAAGACCTCCGGGCATCATTTTTAAAGTCGCATACAGCGCATTTCTTCCAAATCACGGGTAAGGCCTCCGGGCACCATTCTTAAAACCTCCGGGCATCATTTTTAAAGTCGCATACAGCGCATTTTTTTCAAATCACAGGTAAGACCTCCGGGCACCAATTTTTAAGACCTCCGGGCATAATTTTTCAAATCACAGGTAAGACCTCCGGGCAACATCTTTAAGACCTCCGGGCATAGCTCTTTTTTTCAGGGGTAAGGCCTATGGGCACCATTTTTAAGACCTCCGGGCATAATTTTTCAAATCACAGGTAAGACCTCCGGGCAACATCTTTAAGACCTCCGGGCATTATTTTTTTTAGGGGTAAGACCTCCGGGCACTAATTTTTAAGACCTCCGGGCATAATTTTTTTCAAATCATAGGTAAGACCTCTGGGCAACATCTTTAAGACCTCCGGGCATAACTTTTTTCAGGGGTAAGACCTGCGGGCACCAATTTTTAAGACCTCCGGGCATAATTTTTCAAATCACAGGTAAGACCTCCGGGCAACATCTTTAAGACCTCCGGGCATAACTTTTTTTCAAGGGTAAGACCTCCGGGCACCAATTTTTAAGACCTCCGGGCACCAATTTTTAAGACCTCCGGGCACCATTTTAAGACCTTCGGGCACCAATTTTAAAGCCCTTCGAGCATAAATTTTTCTTTTGAAATCGAATTCATTCCCTTAAGACGAATCGAGCCTTGTTTAGGCAGGGAATTCAATTTAAGGACAAAATCTTCAATTTATTGTTTTTTTTTAAAAAAAAATGAATGAAAAAAGAGAAAAAAGAAAAAAAGAAGAAAGAAGAAAAAAATGAAAAAATGAAAAATAGAAAATGAAAAAAATTAAAATGAAAAAGAAACCCCTTTCCCTTTCCTTCACATGTGATGTCACTGACCGTACAAAATTAGTGTCGGTTTATCTTTGCCTGATTCCTGATTCTCAGCAATAGCCAAAGAGGGGCAGCTGTAGACACCTAATTTTGTCCGGGCCACTAAACAGGTATGTTTTCTTCCCATATTGATGTTTCCGAGTATAAAAAGACTGTTTTCATCCTGCAGGTGGTACTCCGAGACTTAGTTTAAGAGGGTGAGCATAAAAAGTCAAACTTGAAAAAAGTCAACCCCGAAAAAGTCAACCCCAGAAAGTCAACTACTGAAAAAGTCAACCCACTTTCAAAATCAAGATTTTAAGTTCAATTAAAAAATGGAGAAAGAATTTTGATAATCCGAGGTCTACATTGAAAGATATGGAGTTCGGAAGTTGGGATTTGGAGATTCAGTAGAAAAGAAACCTTAATCCGAGAAATTTGGGGAAAAGTGCTTAAACGATCAAACTGGTCGAAATTGAAGGTTCCAAATGAAAGATAAGCACTGACTACGGGTAATGGAGAAGTCACTTGCAAGAAAAACCGAAAGAAAAGTCAATCCGGGAGAAAATCGAGAATTAGGGTTTTTAGTGGATTTCGGTGAAATCGGGAAGAATCACAGAAATGGCCCGACTTGGTAAGACCAAAGCCCCCAATGGATGAGGAATGATTAAAAAGGATGGCCCAAGGCTCAGATTGAAGAAAATCTGAAAATCGGACTTGTTTTGAGCAAAACCGGGTTTCGGAGGTTAAAGGGCAAAATTGGAAAATTTTGGGAAAAATAGCAAATGGACTCCGAAAATTATGGAAAATTTGTCAATCTCATTCTTAAATCATTTGAAAGAGATTGGTAAAAGAAAATCTTGATTCCGAGTTCGTTTGCAAAATGGCCAAATCCCGGGCTTCTTATGTAGTAATTCAAAAAGATAAATCCCGGAAAAATAGCAAATGGACTCCAAAAATTCTGAAATTTGGTAAATCTCATTTTTAAATTATTTGGAAGAGATTGGCGAAAGAAAATCTTGATTCCGAGTTCATTTGCAAAATGGCTAAATCCCGAGCTTCCTATGCAGTAATTCAAGCCGATAAATCCCGAAAAAATATCAAATGAGCTCCAAAAATTACGAAAACTTCCAGATCACACTTTTTAATTATTTTGAAGAGATTGGTGAAGAAAAATCTTGATTTGGAGCTCGTTTAAAAAATGGTAAAATGTAGGGGCATAAAAGGGCATTTTTGGGAAGAAAAAATCCAAATAAATAGCAAACGGACTCGGATAATTTTGAAAACTTCCAGAACTCAATATTTTATTATTTTGGAAGCATTAAAAAAAGAAAATTTGAATTTGGAGTCCGTTTGATATTTATTTGCATCCGGGGGGCAAAATGGTCATTTCACCCAAGCAACCGAAAAGGGCTTTTTTGGCCCTTCAAAAAAATCAGAGTTGGGCTGGAAAAGAGAAGTGCTGGCATGCCCAAGCCCAAAGAAAGGAGGAAGATTCTAATTTTTTTTTTTAATCAAGTGGTTAAAAATCAAGAGTTAGTTAACCATTCTCTTTGATCAAGCCATGGTGATTAAACCACATAGGTTAAGAAAGATGTCAACATTATTTTTGCATAGCTGTAATTTGAGAGGGCTGAGATGCTAATCTAAAGGTGGTAATTTCATGACTTTTCATCTTGAATTATTGGCCATTTGATGGAAATTAGGTTACACAAAAATGACAACATCTTGGAGGCTATATAACCATGCATTAAGGCTAGCCCTAAGGGAAGGGAGGCAGATTTTGGTTTCTTCTTTTCCATTTTGGCTGATTTCTCTTAGTTTTTCTTAGTTTTTATCTTCTTGGTTGAGAGCAAAAAAAGAAAAGTTTAGAAATAAAGGAAAGTTTGAAGAGAAAAGCTTGAAATATTAGCTTCTTGAGGTTGTTCTTGAGCACCAACTCTTGCACTTTCATTTTCTATTCTTGTTTTTTGCTATTTTAATCTCTACTTGGTGAGTTTTCATTTTAAAATAATGTTTCTTGTTCTTCCTTCATTTCCTTTCTTAAGTATATTTTTTTACATTTTGTTTTTACAATAAACTCACCATGGCCAAATGGCCTACATTATTTATTTTAAGTTGTTGTTTCAATTCATTTTACCATATTGTTTATGCTATTTTCTTTGTTTTTGATGTTTTAAGTGTTATGTTATTTCATGTTCTTAAGTTATATTTAATTTGGTTGCTTTGTTTGTTGCCATTTATGTCTTAGATATCATGTTTTTGCATTTTTAATTTTCTGTTTTCATGTTGTTTAAATTTGAGCATGTTTTAGAGTTAGCATATTAAGTGTTTGTGAAAATGCTTGTGTGATTCTTTGCATGATTCTTGTTTTATATCTTAGTGAGCATGTTTTAGATTTGGTATATTAGGTGTTTGTGAAAATGCTTGTGTGATTTTTGTGTTATGACTTAGTTTTTCATGCTAGCATACCAAGTGTTTGTGAAAATGCCATGCTTGTTGGAGCTTGGGGCCATTTGGCTACTCCATGTGTTTTGCATTGTGTGTTGTATTTTTTGTCATGCTAGTTGTTAGGTTTTTGCATTTGCATGATATTTGGTTGGATTTTTGAATTAAGCATGCCTTGTGTTTGTGAAAATGCCATGCATGTCTTAGGTCTAGGTTACATTAAATGCCATGCAAGTTCATGTTAGGTCTAGGCCATATTATTTATGTCATGCATTTTCCTTACATTTAGGTTTAGATCCATGCATTTCATGCATTATGTTTGCTGCATTGTTTCATGCATTTCATGTTCATGCCACTTGAATAATGACTTGAGCCAATTAATGGTTCAAAGTCATGCTCTCTTGAGCACACTTGTGGAAAATTAAGTTTGTCAAATTGATTATTCTACCTTTGTGATTTTTTTTACTTAGCCAATTTTTATCTAACTTTCAAAAAGTCCTAGCTACTGCTTTCAAGTCATTTTATGAGTTTCAAATATTTTTATTTTTATTTTTAAATGATTTTATCAAAGACAAAAAAAATGTGTTGGCAAAGCAGTTTTTTTTCCACCCAAAACTCGTACATCTCTGATTTTTCTGGGAATTCATCTTTGATCAGAAAATTAAGCCAATTTTTTCTCATGTAGTTTTATATATCCAGAGTCTCCAGTATTTGTTTTAGAATTTTTGGAATTTTTAAAAATAGGGTAAAAAATCGTGGATTAAAACTGGACAGTGGAGTCAGGATTGAATTTAAAGAAAAACAAAGCAGTTTTTTCTCCTCCAAAAACTCGTACATCTCTGATTTTTCTGGGAATTCATCTTTGATCAAAAAATTAAGCCGATTTTTTCTCGTGTAGTTTTAAATATCTTGAGTCTCCAGTATTTTTTTCAGAATTTTTGGAATTTTTTAAAATAGGGTAAAAAATCGTGGATTAAAACTGGACAGTGGAGTCAGAATTGAATTTAAAGAAAAACAAAGCAGTTTTTTCTCCTCCAAAAACTCGTACATCTCTGATTTTTCTGGGAATTCATATTTGATTCGAAAATTAAGCCGATTTTTTTTCGTGTAGTTTTACATGTTCTGAGTTTCCAGTATTTTTTTTAGAATTTTTGGAATTTTTAAAAATAGGATAAAAATTCGTGGATTAAAACTGGACAGTGGAGTCAGAATTGAATTTAAAAAAAAAAAACAATTTTCTGTTTTGGTTAATTTACTTAGAGTGGGCTGATTAGAAGGGTTAGCTACTGACTTAGGGTAATTTCTAAGCCTTTTCAAACTCTAAAAATGGTTTTTCAAGTCCTGGGTTAAGGGTAGTCAAGTCCGGATTTTTTAAACTTAGGAAATTAGAGCCATTTTAAAGAAATTAGCCCAGTTTTTATTTTTAATTCAAGCTTTTCAAAATTGTTTTCAAACAATCACAAAGTATTTTGGTTTTAGAATATTTAATTTGACATATTTTCCTAAGGTATCCGGATATCTTTTTAGATATACGGATTTCCTTAATTAAAGGAAAAAAATACATTTCATGCATTGCATTTTTATATTCATGCATTTTATATAATATGTGATTCTTGCTATAATAATTTCTATGATATTGTTGTTATTTTGATTTATATTTTTTGATGTTACATGGTTTATTATATGGTTTCGAATATTTCATGATACCCTATGCTTTTATTTAGTTATCTTTATTTAGCATATACGTATTCATTTATTTTAAATGTTTTCAAAAGATAATGGTTTTCAATAAAAATAAAGATATTCCCGAGTTAAAATAATTCATGAGTTCTCTACCGGGTTTGCTGGAGGGAATATCATCAATTATCATTAATAAAGGAATATCTTTCTTTCAAAAAAGAGAATGATTCGGAAAGTTTTCCAAAACTAATAAAAATTTCTATATTTTGCCACGTTTGTTGGGGAATATAGGAAAATTTTGAATTTATAAATTCTGGATCATTTTCAATAAAAAAAATGAAATTATTTTTCTTTAAATTGGGAATTAACTTGAAATACTAAATTTAAAACCAACTTTTTACCGAGACTTGAGATAACACACGATTAATAAGGTACCGATTTATACGGGCGTTGTGGGGGTGCTAATCCTTCCCCACACGTAACCGACTCCCGAACCCGCTTCTTTGATTTCTCTGGTTTAAAACGCAGACTTGAAATTGGTTTTTAAAATGTTTTAATTAATTTTTAAAATATTTTATAAAACCGGTTTTAATAGGTGGCCGATCACACCTAGCTAAAAAAGATTGGTGGCGACTCCATGTCTTTTTTAAGGTCATTTTCAAAACCTTCATTTTTCTAGAGGAATTAAGTCGACTTTTCCTCGATTTTTTTTTAAATGTCACGCCTAACGAATAATAAAGTCTTGCGATGAGACTCGTCGTTATTTTTTTTTTAGGTTGCGACAATCATATCTTGGAAGAAAATCTCACTGAATGTTCGAATTCAAATGTCAAAATTTCAAATAATCAATGCCATGCATGAAATGTGAATGTCATGCGATGTCAATGCGTATGCCCCTGATGATGCATGTGCAAGTACCTTCGGATACTGTACACATTTTACGACACGATGTAGATGCAAAACTTAATAAATATGCGAATGTTCATGAATGATGCGAATGCCCCCAATTGTTTTTTTTCTGATCTTGGTTTAGCTTTTCCAAATTGTTTTTCCTCTTCGAAGCAGAGTGTATCCTGCAACGCTCGTGCCTCGTAAGAGATCAACCTTTTTCTTCACTTTGGAACTATCCCTTTGCCCCGATAGTTTTTCAAAATTTTATCAACTGGAGTCCGAGCCAAATGTTCATTTCTTTTACCTCAATAGTTCCATACCTCTGGGCCAGAAGAACCTTCGTCTTATGCCAACATCGGAAATGGTTTCTTCCAAAAATATTTTCATTTATCTGCTTTTGCTTGCTTTTTTTAAAAAAATGTTTGCTTATTTGCTAAAAACTCTTGAGCTAAAAATGTCATCGTCTGATATCCAGATCTCTTGAAGATTGATGATCACTGTTAGAAGTTTTTCTGAGTGTCGATTCGGATTTTTTTCAAATTGAGTCGGAAGGCTTGATACCACAAGATTTTGGTCGATCCAAGGAGACTTCGCAACAGGAAAAATGTATATCCTTTCTAGATTCACAAATAGAACAGATTTTATAGAACATGATTTTTTTGGACTCAAACAAATTCAACCTTCTTTTAGTTTCCAAATCATGGCGTTTTGACAAACGTCAAGGCTAGCTGGAATGTTCAAACTGGAGAATTAGTCCTGGAAAGGAAAGCGATCTCAGTTTTTTAAAGTCAATCCTCCAAACGAGAGTTGACAGTTTTGGGACATTTTGGAATTCTCAGATGTTCCTTAACTTCTTCAAAATGACTTCTTCTTTTGTTATGGCCTCGACGATACCATAAGCAACACCGAAATTCTCCCATTTTACTCTAGACTGCCCATGTCGGGTTTTCACCCTAGAGTCTCCTTCTTTCCATTTTTCATTTCATTTTTTTTAAATGTTTCACCATGCATTCAAGAAATCAAGACTTATCCAAAAAAGATTTTTAACCAGAAAAGAGACCGAAGTCTCATGCATTTCTCTAAGAATAGACTCATCAATTTAAATGACCATGCTCGATCGAAATGGTCTTTTCTAGGTACGTAACGTAGGCCAAGGTTCGAGGTTCTGAAAGAAAAGATAAATAGGCCCAAACATGTGTTTAAGGTGATCAAATCAATGATCATTTCATGAGGAGGATTCTTTTCAAAACATTCGTCTTTTCTGAGCCTTCTCTTTATTCGATGATTTTCATCCGTTCTTTTCTTCCTTTTCTGTTTTTTTGCTTTCAATTTTCTTTTTATCTCTTTTTTTTCTTTCATTTTGACGAGGTGAGCCCGTAATTGTTTGGAAGCTCAGATTTTTCTTTGATTCACGGTATTCTTCTTTCGTCTTTGAATCAAGACTTCACTATCTGTGACCTTCGAAGAGATCCTTCCCCGCATTTGCCTCCTAGCGTGGAGGGTGATCCTTGATCGGGGTTGAAAGAACGAAAGTATTCATTAGGCTCAAAAGGGGTAGCAAAAGGATATTTTCTATTTTGTGAAAGGATGATGAAAGATGGTCATTTTTCATCTCAAACACAAGCACGTAAATTGAAGAGTCATTCCTTAGAGGAAAAGGTTTTTTTCTTTGCTGAAACCGTCTTGAATTTCATAAATGCATGATGTCACACTCATTTTTCATTTTTCTCTTTTTTTTTCTTTCATTTTTTCTTTTTTTTGATGCATGCTCCGAAAATTACTTCATCTTTATCCATCACGTGTCCTCTGTATCTACAAATGATGCACCATTTGATTGGTCATGAGAATTCGTATCATAACGAGGAACACCTCGAGTCTTTTTTGCTCTCCGAAGGGACAAGAAAGAATATGGCTCGAAAACAGCTTTTTTCTAGAAACACGAGAAAATCAGGTTTAATCATTGTTACCCGAGACGTTTATCATGAAGGGACGTCTGGGCAACTCTTGTTTTGTGGTTACGGAAAAGAATGGGAATGGTTTTGGAATAACCTTGACACACATCAATTTACCATAATCCAGATTCTTGAAAAAGGTTTCACTTGTTTGACACACAAAAAGCTCGGATTTTTTTTTTCAAAAAGTTTGTTCCATTGCTCATAACCTAAACTAGGATCTGCATTTTCCTTGTTGCACTGACTATGGTTTCTGAAATTCAACCATATATTACTGCAAGCATTGGTTTTTTCAAACTCAAAAGATTCAAGCATGGGCAAGTCCGAAAGAGAGATGGAAGGATGTTGGGTCATTCCTAACAATGATCATCAATAATCTCAAGATATCTCATCATTTCTTAACGTGAAGAAAGATTTTTTCTTTTAAGAATGCGCTCTTCAAAAATCAAGAATTTCTTTAATGTTTGTTTTTGCAAATTCAAGTTAAAGCACAACAAACACAAAGCTTTTGAAATTCAAAAATTATTTATTTCATGATGTCAACATAAGACAAGTGCTTTCATGATGAGGCATAGAACTACATGCATATTCCTCGATGCTTGTTGACATGCTTTTAGAGGTAACCATTCTCATCCTCCAAACCCGTGGCGAAGAAACCGATTTATGGCAATGCGGATTTCCAACGTTCGACTAGCTCTGGAGTCAAAATGCCGTTGTGGACAAGACCTTCAATTTTTTCCTTCAGTCATCTGTATTTTTCAGTTGAATGTCCGATTGCCCCCATGTCATACTCACACTTGCTATTCGGGTCATAACTCCTTGCCGATGGGTTTGGAGCCGTTTTCAAAGGCACAGGGGTGAGGTATTGGTTCCTCATTGGTAATTGCAACAAGTCGGAGATTGGGATTGAAAACTTCTCTTGGTTGCCCCTCGGCCGTTTTTGGGAAGCGAGCCTAGTTGCAAAGGCTGGCATAGGATGATGTGTTTGAATATCTGGAAGGTAAGGATAATGACTTGAAGAGACATTGGTAGAGTAACACGATTGATATGGAGAGACCCGGGGATACGGAGTGAATTCTCCCATAGCCTGGACATGTTCCTCCTTCCTTTCAGGTGTCTCGTTTCCCTCGGCATTGGATATCTCATCTCATTCGAGTTTTCCGTTCTTGATAGCATTTTCAATCATCTCTCCTGAGGTTACCATATCTGCAAAATTCTTTGTGGCATTGCCAACGAGTCTATCATAGTACGGAGCGTGTAGTGTACTCACAAAAAGGACAGTAATTTCCTTTTGAATCAGAGCCGGTCGTACTTGGGTGGCCATGTCCATCCACCTCTGAGCATATTCTTTGAAGCTAGTGGCCTCTTTCCCCATATTTTGCAAGGTCAACCTATCCGGTGCCATGTCGATCATGTGCTTATACTGAGTCTTGAAAGCTTTTGCCAAATCTTTCCAAGAACGGATATGGTCCCGATCTAACTGATTATACCATCTTGCAGCTGGCCCTGTTAGACTGTCTTGGAAGCAGTGGATTAACAGCTTGTCATTGTTGGTGTAGCCAGCCATTCTCCGACAAAACATCATGATGTGGATTGATGGACATTTCGATCCGTCATACTTTTCAAATTGAGGGACCTTGAATTTTGGCGGAATCAACAAATCCGGGACCAAGCTGAGCTCATTTGGATCCGTATTCCCGAAAACGTCTATTCCTTCTATGGCTTTGAGTCTCCTTTCAAACAGATCATACTTCTGTTGCACCTCTGTGTCTTCCACTTGCTTTGCCACACGTTTTTTCAGCTTTTCTTGTCCTGGTGAACCATCTTGGTTTGGAATGACAACTGAGTCTGAGTGGTGAAATTCCGAGTTCACTTGAAATTTTCCTTGGCCTTGTTGACTCGCTAGGTAAATCGGATCTTCGTTGTCATTTGCTCGAGGTCGAGGTTCTCCCCTTATGATCGATTCTTCAGCAACCCATTTTCCTCGGGTCAGTCTAGTCATCATTTCAATCATCTTGTCTATTTGCTCGCGTGACTCCTCTCGAGATTTTGCTATCTGTTCTCGTATTTCTTGCTGAGATCTGGCTAACTGTTCTTGTAATTCTCTCTGTTCTCTTTCCACTCTATCCAGTCTATTTTGTTCATCCTCCATGGTTCCGGCCTGTGTCATAGAGGTATGCAGTGATTCGTATACCTCTGATTTTGAAGAGAAATCCTTGCAAAGCTAAACCGACTTCTTTTTTATTCTCCAAGTGTGTTTCATGATGCATGAGCTATGAATGCCGTGAATGTAACACGATGCCCATATGACGCATGTAAAGAATAAACAAATTAATGCATGAGTATGTACAATGAGTGACCATGTATGTCACGAATGCAAGACCTTATTGTAATGAATGCAATCACGATGTCGATATGATGCATGTGCAGAATAAATAAAATGATATACTGGTATATACAGAGAACGATCATGGATGTCACTAATGTATTCTACAATGAATGACCATGCATGTCTTGAGTGCAAAATGATGCTAATTTTGATTTGTCTAAAGAGTAAA
This sequence comes from Fremontodendron californicum, assembly GCA_030761205.1. Classification (NCBI taxonomy): domain Eukaryota; kingdom Viridiplantae; phylum Streptophyta; class Magnoliopsida; order Malvales; family Malvaceae; genus Fremontodendron; species Fremontodendron californicum. The sequence continues at coordinate 35,386,254 of JAULJL010000005.1, forward strand.
CAAATTAACGCACGAATATATACAGAAAACTATTCATGATTTGGACTGAAGTTGATCATTTCAACAATTTTATTGCACAAACTTTGATCTCCAAATTCAATCCGCCAAATTTTTTTGTTTTTTTGTTTTTGAAAAATGTTTTCTTTTTTTTTTCGTAAAAAAAAAAAAAAAATCAAAATATTATTTTCACAAATCAATTTCTATCGAAAACTTTTGTGGTAGTGGGTCTTATTATGGCACAAATGTCCGAGTATTTATTCAACACTACCGGTTTGCAATCCTCATTTAATCAACAACAAGTGTCTATGCGGTTTGTCAAATGAGATTATTATCACCGTGAAATCAAAAATACAATTATAAATGTAAATGCTTTATTTACAAGTGCATCAATGCATGAAATGTACGAGATGTACGAAAAGAAAAATTTTCATATTTACAAACTCAAAAAGTTAACGAACATTTGCTCTGACAGTATCAACTTATTCAAGAATCACGGTGCCGTCGGAGCGAAAAATGAAACTTATTGCGGGTAGCACGATGTGCGTTCATCATTACCCGATTTACAGTTCTTGTTCGGAGTGTAAACAAATAGCGAAAGATCACCATGTTCCTTCCAAATTTCGAGGATATCCGATCGGAAATTCGATATGGCTCTACTCAAGTTCACTACATGAGGTTGAGTTAGGTTCTAAAAGGCTCCAAATTGCTCCTTACTGTCGCCCGTGAAGGCTAGTAAGGCATCCCGATTTAAAACGGGTTCAATTTGTTGGAGTATATTTTCCAGGCTTATGCGGAGGTTATTGCCTCTCGAAAGCGTAGGTACTTTATTACTCCGAAAGTGTTTCGCTAGCCCATGCGGAGGTTATTGCCTCTCGAGAGCGTAGGTACTTTACTTCCACCTAAAAGGATAAAGCTCGGGTACAGAGCTTATGTATGAAATGTACGTGCTCGTGTGTGAGAAGGAACAAGCAAACCTTCGACTATTTGTCTACGACTCTTTATTCTAAACATTCCACGATTTAAAAAAAAATAAACGACATAAAAAAAAATATGAATCAGAATTTAACGAATATCAAAGTGTAATTGCAAGCAAAATAAAAATAAAGAAAGAAAGAAAGTAAAGAGAATTAAAATTAAATAACGATTAAATCCATTAATTCGAGATTTTAAAACAACACATGATCAATTTGTGGCTCGACTCTCAAAGGGTCCCCAGTGGAGTCGCCAAGCTGTCATAACGGTTTTTTCGGACCGCTACGACGAATTTTATGAAAACACAAAAAATGGAGTCGCCACCAATCTTTTTTGCTAGGTGTGATTGGCCACCTATTAAAACCGGTTTTAGAAAAGTATTTTAAAATTAATTAAAACATTTTGTAAAACCAATTTCGAAGTCCGCGCTTTGAACCAGAGAGAAAAACATAATTAGGTTCGGGAGTCGGTTACGTGCGGGGAAGGATTAGCACCCCCGCAACGCCCGTTTAAAAAACGGTACCACTTGGTCACGTGTTATCTTAAATCTCGGTTTAATGGATTTAACATCGGTATTTAAAACTAATTCTCTTTTCCTTTTATTTTATTTTATAAAAAAAACATGTTTATTATTTTTTGGATTTTCTTGAACTTTTTTTTTATTTTTTTAAAAAATCGAAAGTGAACATAAATTTATTATCGAAAATACTCATTAAATATTCCCGACACTCTCGGTGGTATTTAACGAGATCTTCTCACCTCAAGACATCTTAGGAATCACAACCGTGATCCTTCGAATTCCGTCGTCGGCAATTTACATCCATTTTTTATTCATGCGTATGATGCGAATATTTAAATGTCGGACGCATACGACTTAGCATATAACTATAAAATTCAAACATGCAAATCATAATATTAAAAATACGAGCGTGGCAAAATATCGAGCGCAATAAACATTCGCTCTTTATTCATTTTTTTGTATTGATTATTTCCATTTTTTTTTAAAAACGAAAACGAACTTTTGTATCGAGCATGTCGCTAAATACTCCCACCACTCGTGGTGATATTTAACGAAATTCTCGCACCTCAAGATATCTTAGGAATCACTACCGTGACGTCCTTCGAATTCCGTCGTCGGTTATTCGCATTTATTAAAAGTCCTTTTTTTTTAAAGTTAAATTAAAATGCTTTTAATAATTATTTCCGAAATAAAAGAAATTATCTATGTAAGAATAATTCTCGAACCATTCCGATACTTTCGATAATGTTTCGATTATTATTCTTACTCGGACCATTTCAAAGAACGATTGATACTCCGACCATCCCGAGAAAGAAATCCGTTTTTAGAAAATTTTATTTATCGAAAATAATTTTAAAAGACATGTATTACAAGAATTATTATTTTAATATTTTAAAATTGAAACAGAATAATAAAAATATATCGAATGCCGGACGAAAATAAATAAATACAAATAGTAATGAAAATAAATAAGAAAATTAAAATCATACCTGTCAAATGTCGAGAATCCGAAATTTAAAATGCCGGACTTTATCTTCACAAAACTCTTTGCTCGTACTCGACTACCTGAATAAAATCAAAAATAACAAAATCAAAATCGATAATCGTGAAAATTTTTTTGTTTATATTTTTTTGTTTTTTTAATTTTTAATTTTTGATTTTATTTTTTATGTATCATTATTTTTTTTTAATTTTTAGTTTTTTTTATTTTTATTTTTTTATATTATTATTATTTTTTTTAAATTACTATTATTATTATTTTTTTATTTTTTTTTCTTTTCCTTCTTTTTTTTCTTTCTTTTTCTTTTTCTTTTTTTTTTTTTGGTCCAAAACTCCTGGTTTTGGGCTGCTGGGCCCAAAACCAGGCTTGGCCTGCTGAGGCCAGGCCATTTGGGCCTGGTTCGGCGCGGACCGGATCCGGTCCAGGCCTTCCTTTTTCTTTTTTTTTTTATTTGGTGGCCCGAAACGGGTCGGGTGCGCGGACCCCGGGTCGACCCGTGGGTCCGTGCGCGGGTCCTGTGGACCCGCTTCCAGGGACCAAAACGTCGTCGTTTTGCGCCCTTGTTTTTTTTTTTTTTTTTAACAGACCCGGGTCGGGCGCGCGGACCCCGGGTCGACCAGCGGGTCCACGCGCGGACCCTGGGTCCGAACGGCGTCGTTTTTACGCCGGAGTTTTTTTTTTTAAAAATGGAGCGGGTGACCCGCGCGAACCCCGGGTCGACCCGCGGGTCGACGCGCGGGTCACCTCGACTCGCCCCCCAGGAACGGTGCCGTTTTGGCACCGTATTTATACCCCAAACCCTTTTTTTTTCCATTTTCTTTCCTTTTTTTCTTCTCTTCTCTCTCCCCTCTTTTCTCTCTCTCTTCATCAGAAACCCAGCCAGAACCCAGATTCCGGCGCTGGCCACTGCGCCGGCCGCCGTCCACCGTCGCCGGCCGCCGCTCGCCGGCTGCCGGCGTACTCCAAATCACCTCCTCTGGAACCGCGTCGGTCTCCTCTCTCCGATTCTGGGCTCCGTTTTGCCCGAATCGGAGTCCACCACCCTAGATCTAGGAAAAACTTTTTGACTTTCTCTCTCTTTTTTTTTTTTGTTTCTGTTTGGTTTTTTTTTGGTGTTTGGTTTGTGGTTTTTTTTTTTTGCAGGTTTTTTTCTTTTTTGAGCGGGTTGGTTCGGAGAGGGGGGGCCGATCTGTTTTTGTTTGGTGATTTTGTTTCGAAAGGGGGAGGTATCCAGATCTGGGTTTCGGACCCCAGATCTGGATTTTTGGGTGTCGATTTGCGGCTGGCTGAGGGGCCTCCTCCTCTGAGGGGCTTCGGCCCTCCCTGTTGGTTCGGATCTGGGGGCCTCCTGGAGGGGTCCGAATCGGTGGGGTCTCCTCCTCCTTCCTTCTTTTTTCCTTTTTTTTTCTGATCTGGGGTTTGTTTTATGGAGGGGTTGCGTGGGGGCTTTGGTTGAGTGTTGCAGGTAGGCTGGTAGCGTGTGGCAGGCTGGTGGCAGAGGCTTGAGTGTGGGGAGGGTGGCTGTCAGGGGTGATGGTGGCTGGTGGCAGGGGCTAGGGTTTTGGGGGTGGTAGGTTTGCTGTTGGTTTGGGCTTGGTTGAAAAGGGCCCGAAAATTGGGCCTGGTTTGGGGGTTGAGGGGTTTGGTTTAGGGTTTCAGGGGTAGGGTTTGGGTTGGGAGATGAGCTAGTAGGCAGGCCCGAAAATTGGGCCTGAAAATTGGGCCTTGTGCTTGGGCCTGATTGTTCCTGTGTTTGGGTTTGGGCCCAAATTGGGCTGGGCTTGTAGATTGGGCCTGCTGAATAGCAGGCCCGGTTCGCACTTGGCCCGGGTCGGATTCGGATCCGACCCGGACGAAAATTGGTTATTACAATATATTTATTAATTAAAACTGCTTTTAATTGTTTATTTTCTAGTTTTTATCTTTTGGGTAATTAAAAAACTTAAATGCATATTCAAATGCAAAAATAAAATAATTTTTATTGATAAAAAATGCACAAACTTTTATATGAAATTAATAATTTTATTTAAATTTTCTTTCGTTTAAACTACTTGTTCATTTTTTTTTTTTTGGGTACAAACCACTTAATTCATTTTTAATTAAAATGAGTTTTGCTTTTCACTTTTTACTTTTACATTGTAAGATGCTTCAATATTTTTTTATAAGTAATGAGTAAATAAGATAGCATAGCATCAAGTACTTACATAACATGTCAACTAAATTAAAACCAAACTTTTTAAAGTATTAAGATGCGTTGGAGAATATGAAAGAATGCAACCCCAATTTTCACAAAGTTTTCTATTCACTGCATTTTTAGCAATGTCTCTAAAGTCCGATAGCCTCATTGATATTGTCTTTAATTAAGTGCAAAACATGGTCTTCATTGTGTTCCTGTTGTATATAATTTTTTTTATTCATTTCTTGCCAGATTTAGTATATGTAAGCTTCAATATTTTTTTTTTTATATCTAAGTGGTAAGAATTAACAAACTAGCATCTTGAAGATTAACTATATCTGATTATTTGATTTTAAGTTAGTTTTAATAATCTAGTGAGTTCTAATCTAGCTACTCAAACTCCATTCAATTTTATTACTCGATGATTATTAATTATAATATGCAAATTAATTATCCAAAAAACTGCACATTGGTAGATATACACATATTGCATTATTTTCAACTAGTACCAGAAACTATATGCATCCAAATAAACTTCGAGGCAGAAACTTTAGTGATAGATGAATGTTAATATTAAATCAGATAATAAACTTGAGGCTTAGTTTAAATGATTTTTATTTTTTAAGAGATGAAGTTTAGCAAATTGAGATTCGATCTTTATAAATTTCTCTTCTTTATTTTTTTAGACCTTATCCTCTTCTGTAAAAAAAAATTAGATAATTGTTTACCTTTAAATATATCTAAATCGGTGCATTTATGATCTCACAAAAAATGCCACGCTAGTCACTCAAGCAACCCCACATAACCGCCACGTGGGAAAAAATCATTTCGTCAATTTCAATTTAGGGAGTTTCAGAAAATATCATCAAACGTCATGTGAATAAATTTAACGGTAAATTGTTACTGATTGAATTATATTTAATGATTAATAAAGTACAAAAATTCAATTTGATCAAATTATTGTAAAAAGATTAAATTTAAATTTTTGTTAAAATACAGGAATATAATCAATTGTATAATTTGACCAAAAATATATATTTAGTGCATTTCCTTAGCAAGATCAATTATTGTCGGCCAAACAAGGCAAGCACAAATTTACTAGGCTGAAAGTGAAGGGCAAGTGTGCTAGGAGATTTTTAATGGACTGTTGGAGACTCGCCTGTCCCTTTTAAAAAAAAAAAAAAAAAAAATTGTGGGCACAATTAACTTAGAGATGATAAAATTTGATTCGATCAATAAATTTTGCATCAATTCATTTCGAATTGTTTTTTGAAAAATGGGTGCGGAGTGTAGCGGAATGGTTTTGGTAAATACTTGTTCCACTCCTTCCCATCCTGTTTTTTGAAATTACTATCTTATCTCTTAAATATTTTATATTTTCCTTACATTTTTAGTATATATATATATATTAAATATATATACTAAAATCATATATATATTAATATTTTATATATATACTTTTAGTATATATATAAACCCTAAACCCTAAAAATTTTATATATTAAAATTATGTTTATGAATAAATTATAATATAATTGTTTACAATATTAAGTTAAAAATAATTAATAAAAATTAGGGGGTAGCGGAGTGGAGTACCGTAGAACGGTTATGGATATAACCAACATCTATGGAGGTGGATGTTTCCAACATCCATGCAAGAGTGAGACGGAGGTGAATAAAACAATCTCTACTCCCGCCCGCTCCATTGCCATTCCTACAATCAACAAACCAATTTTTTTCTTCCAATTTTCTTTGGTAAATGAGAAGAAAAAAAAATTCAATTTAATTTTTTATTTAAAATCATGAGTCAAATTTGTCATTATTTTTTTGAACAGATAATTTTATCATAATATCTTTAATTTGATTTTAAATATAAAAAAATTAACGGTAATTAAATTATAAATTATTTCTTTATATTTTTTAATTAATCAATTAAAAATACAATAATTAAATGACACTTTTGATAAGAGATTAATAGTCTACACAGAGTGAATGAGCAATGAATTTGAATCTTACCCAAGAAAAATAAATTGGTACGAATAAGAATAAAAGCACGTGGGTTGATTGTTCATAAATTACATTTAGTTGACGGCTCTAATAACTGACTTTGTTCTTTAGCCCACGAGGGTTTTTCCAATATTTTATTTTTTTTGGATTTCACCTTTTTTTTTTAAAAAAAAAATTATTTTTATTTCTTTTTCTTCGTAAGTGGAGAAGATTAGAGCACTACTACGAAACCTGTTTTTAACAACATAAAATTTTCAGAATCTGATTCATCATAATAAGACCTTCAATTCCGCTACCCCTCTTGTCTCCCCCTCTCTCGTTTTCTTATACCCTTAATTTCTTTTTCTTTGATTCTTCTCCCATGGAACTTGAAGCTTCCTCGTTCTTTCAATTTCTTCATGCTTCTTTTTGCTTCTTTATCTTCAGTTTTACAATCTTAATTTCACTTTTTTGTCTCTTGTTTTGTTTACTTAGAGCAAAGCTATGGTGCAACTGTGAGATTTGCGGTGCTTACCTCACTTTGAGTTGGTCGAAACAATTTGACAATCGTTGTGATTGGTACACTCACCTGCTAAAGAACTCGCCTGGCAAAACCATCCATATCCATGTTCTTGGCAACACCATCACAGCCAATCCTGACAACGTTGAGTACATACTCAAAACGAGATTTGAGAATTTCCCAAAAGGGAAACCTTTCTCCATGATCTTGGGTGACTTTCTTGGTCGAGGCATATTCAACGTAGACGGCGATTCCTGGAGGTTTCAGAAGAAGATGGCAAGCCTGGAGCTTGGCAAGCTCTCAATAAGATGCTATGCTTTTGAGATTATCAACTGTGAGATCAAAGACAGGCTTATCCCGTTATTATCATCCGTTGCAGCTGGCAAAGAACACCGCGTTTTGGATTTACAAGACGTGTTTAGAAGGTTTTCATTTGATAGCATCTGCCGATTCTCTTTCGGGCTAGACCCTAGATGCCTAGAGCTTTCCTTACCCATGTCAAAATTCGCAACGGCTTTTGACTTAGCCTCGAAATTGTCAGCTGAGAGAGCCATGACTGCTTCCCCACTTGTATGGAAGATAAAACGGGTGTTGAATTTAGGCAGTGAGAAGCAATTGAAGAAGGCTATCAAGATTATCAATATTTTAGCCGAAGAAGTCATAAGGCAAAGGCGTAAAATGGGATTTTTAACCAGTAATGATCTTCTCTCCCGTTTCATGTGTACCATAAACGATGAAACTTACTTAAGAGATATTGTTATAAGCTTTTTATTGGCTGGTCGTGACACGGTGGCATCAGGTTTAACAAGCTTGTTCTGGCTACTAGCAAAGCATCCAAACGTAGGGTCAGCAATTAGACAAGAGGCAGATCGAGTTATTGGACAAAACCAGGAGCTGACAAGCTTTGAACAGATGAAAGAACTCCATTATTTACAAGCAGCAGTGTATGAGAGTATGAGACTCTACCCTCCTATTCAATTCGATTCAAAGTTTTGTCAAGCCGACGATACATTGCCCGACGGATCTTTCTTGAAGAGAGGAACTAGGGTTACTTATCATCCCTACGCTATGGGACGGATTGAAGAGATATGGGGTCCAGATTGCTTGGAATTCAAGCCTGAAAGGTGGTTGAAAGACGACGACGACGGTGCGGGGGTTTTCTCTCCTGAAAACCCTTTTAAGTATCCAGTTTTCCAAGCTGGATTCAGGGTGTGTTTGGGGAAAGAGATGGCTCTAGTGGAGCTGAAAAGCGTGGCGCTGTCACTCGTCCGAAGATTCCAAATCGAATTAGTGACGACACCACAACATCATCGGACACCACGATTCTCTCCTGGGCTCACCGCAACTTTTAGTGGTGGCCTCCCTGTCCTGGTACGACAAAGAGAACCTCGTTCATAAAAATTCTCTCTGAAAGTAATAATTAGTGCAGTATTATAGTACAATTGTGGCATTAAGCCGATCAAGTTCCCAAGTGTGTGGCTGATACTACAGTATCCACAGACAGATATATATCCATCGTCAGGGGGTACCAAGTTGCAGGGCGTGACTCATGAATACCGAAAGTAACGTATGATTTAATGGCCAATAATATGTGGTTAAGGAAAAGCATCCCTGTTTATCAGTATTATTCGTCACACATTAGAATATCCATCTATCTGATGATTTGTACCGATAGGACATTAGATCTTATTCTTGTAAAAAATTTATGGGTGGCTGGTTTTTTTTTTTACTGTAAAACAGATGGATTTTTTATCCAATTGGATGTAGCTTTTTTTGTTTGGTCAATAATTGGATGAAGCTTTGCTTCTGTTCATCAGCTCGGGCTAGAATGGCATAACAACCCGAATCCGACATTCGATCCTACTCTATAGGATCGTTTTTTTTTTCAAATCGAGAATTAAGTTGAGTTGAGTCGGATTATAAAATAAAAGATTGGATCGGAGTCGGGTTTAGGATGCTCTGATCCGCACTGACCACTAGGTATATTTATATATATACATAATATAGTTTTAGTTTTATATTGTTAAAATATGTATATTATATTAATAAATTTATTATTTAATATTAATTAAAATGATTATATTAAAAATAAAAAATTTCACAAAAAATATATTAAAATAATACATAAATATAAATTTGGGGACAGATCGAATGTAGATTATATATATAATTTGAGTCAAAGTCGAGTATTAAAAATATAATCTAAAATTTGGTTGGGTCAATTTTAAATTAGAAATACATAAAATTGATTAAAATTCGGATGAAACAAAAATTTTTCCGACTCGATCCAATCCGTTGTCATCCCTAACTCTGGCTCACACCACGAAGCTTTCCAAAGTACCATATGTTTTTTACTTGTACAAGTTTGGGCAGGGGACCGGGACCGTGAATATATTATATTTTGATATAATCTAATTATCCAAATTCCAAGTGTTTAGTTTCAATTCCTCGTATTTGACCAAATTAAATTGATGCATGGTTTGATTACAACAAGTCCAAGCATATTAATTAATTTGTTATCCACAACAAAAGGGTTAGTTTCTAGATAAGAAGATAATCAGTCTCTCTCTTTTCTTTTCTTTTTTAATTTTTTGTATTTTAGATCTTGTAAGGAGAATTTCAAAAATAAATGTAAGAGAATATGTCCTTAAAATCTTTTTTTAAAAAAACTTAGAAGATAAAAAAAAAAATAACAAAAGAGAGAAGGTAATAATAAACAAAAAGATAAAAGTATAAAGCAATAAAACCAAATAAACATAAAGTGGCTAAGAAGGTTTATATATATATATATATATATATATATATATATATATATATATATATATCCTGTGAAACAAATTCTTTATTTTCAACTCCAAAAAAAAGAACTTCACTTCTGATTCTGCCTTCACTATGAAGTGATATAGATCCAAATCCAATATATATACAAATTATTCAGTGAATCCCAATGATTAATTTTGGTGATCGAGAGAAGTTAGATGAAAGAGAACTGTGCAAAACAACAATATTTTGTTACAATTCCATAACAAAATATAAAAAAAATCTTATTTTTTCAATGTAGGATAGTAACATATTTGTATAAAGAGAACTGCTTGCTGTGAAAAGAGCATTAGACAGTTCATCAATACCAGCTGGTATAAGCCAAAGAAAGAGACTGAAAGAGTGAGGTTTAATTTGTTAACCAAAAAAAAGAAAAAAGTCGGTAGTTGGGAAGTCCTAAAAAGGGTGAAGTACCCCAGTGGTCAGTGGAGAAGAAGAGAAAAAAAAAAAAGGTGCAAAAATTAAAACAGAAAAAAAAACACTTTGCCTGCCGACAAGTTCTTCACGTGCGTCCTTTTAACAATTTCCAGGAAGGGTTTTTTTTTTTTCTGTGAGTGCCACGAGGGCTGCAGTCTTATATATGCCCCGCCCCGTTGCGAAGCTTGATAGGTGTGTTTTACATGTTAGGTTCCAATATTGTACAAGTTTTCTTAGTTTGGAGCATGGGTTAATTTGTTATAGCCATGCATTTGCTAGCTTTTGTAGCAGATTTCATTGTTTCAATGCTATATCTTTGACACTGTTATGCCAGTTCTTCTCTAAGAGTACTTAAGACTCAAAACAAAGTTAATTAAACCACGAAACTTATGATTAAAGAGTTGTCCAAATCACTCCAAGACATAAACATCAGGCATTTTTGACAATTGCTATAGGAGTTTTCCATGCGATGAGGGAATTTTGACATCTTGTGCTGGAGGAAACGAAGGGCCTATGATCGCAATACTTCAAAATGTTGCACCATGGATCTTGACCGTGGCTGCTAGCAGCATAGATAGGCAATTAATTCACCTCAACTATTAAGCTTGGCGATGGCACGATAACTTCTGTACGTTAATAATCATACTAATCTGATCTCCTACACCGTTCAATATAGGTCAATGGAGGAGTCAACACATTTACGATGAAAAACAAGATGTACCCTTTTACAAACGGAGCCCATATGCAGCCAATCTTACCTGAAATTACTAGGGAAATATCAGGTATTTGCATTTTGCACCAGGCAAATTTGGCATTTTTTTTTAATTGCATTACGCCTCTATTTCAATTATGTTTGACAATAATTTAAGTGCTTGCGATTACTGAACACTGGTCAAAGACTTGGTGAAGGGAAAGATTGTGTATTGCCTAGGGGGATGCCGGCCTGGACTCTACAATCAGCATGCACCTGACCACTGTGATTCGCAGCAAGACTGGTGATAAGGTTGATCGGTATATTTAGCTCTACAAAGTAAGTTTGCTTTTAGATTCTTTCTTCTTTCACTTCAGAATCTTTGATTTCCAAATAAAATTATGATAAATTCATCAATGAGAAAGCTTATAGATGGTGTTGATAAAAATTCGATAATGCCAGGAATCCTCAAGCTGTTAATATGACTGCTCCATTGGTGACTTGTTTCTCTTGCAGAGGACCTCAGTTATTAAGCCGCAACATTCTCAAGGTAAAATCGTCTCGCCAGCCTCTCCTTTTGCTCTTTCTCTTTCTTTTCTAACTTTGAGACTTTCCATGGCCAGCCCGATATTGCTGCTGCAGGACTAAACATATTGGCTGCGCACACAAAACTGAGATCAATAACTGGATAATCAAACTGACCAAAGCTATTCCGCGTTTAACTTTATGTCAGGGACATCTATAACTTGCCATCATGCTTCAGCTGCTGCAGCCTATGTCAAGTCTTTCCATCCAGACTGGTCGCCAGCCGCAATCAAGTCTGCTACTGCTAAAACTTTTAAACCACATCAAGCAAATCGATAGATTTTCAATACTCAAATCTGTCAAATCCCAGACAGAATATTCGTTTTCTAATTCAATTACCATATCATTTCTTGCTTTAGCAACACCCATGAAAAATTAAAGACAAGTATGGGGAATTAAGCTCTGGGTCAGGCCAGATAAATCCAGTTAGAGCTGTCAGCCGCCTGGGCTCATCTATGACATTAACCAGAGTTCTTATTTTAGGTTCCTTTGGAAAGAAGGGTACAATAGCACGATCATTGGCCTACTAATTGGTGCCAAGCGAAAATATAACTGCTCAAGCTTTAAACCTGCACGAAACATTGACGGGCTCAACTATCCTTCCACGCACATCCATCTCAATGGTACAGACTACAGAATCTAGAATTTCAGCAGTGTTATACTGAACTGTGACGAATGTTGAAAACGGAAATTCCGAATTCTAAGGCAAAAGTGACATCCCCAAAGGAACTTGCTATCACAGTTATCCCAAAAGCGTTGAAATTCAATAGGAACTTAGGAAGCATCAAATTCAAAAGCAATCTTTCAAAGTTTTGGACTTTTGGTGAAGGGCTGCCCGATGAAGAATGGGACAGAGATCCTATTAGCTACCCTTGAGTGGAGTAACGAAGGGCACAGTGTTAAGAGCCCTATTCTTGTCTTTAAACAACAATCTTCTTTTTTTTTTTTTTGGCATTTTCTTAATGCTTATAGTTAGAATTGAATAGTTTTCAGCAGAATCCTTTTCTTCTTTTTGGAATATCAGAACTATTTCTGCCTCAATTTCCCATATAGTTTTATCTAAATCACCATCCGAAAATTTTTTGAGACCAATATTAGACATGGCAATGAAAGGCATGTCTTGATGTCAACAACACTATATATGCTCCATTTTTGCTCCATTTTTGTAAGAATGGAGAGAAGAAGAAAAAAAATATGCAGGATAGAAAATCAAGCAGAAATTTTCAGCATCTCGATCACAGATTTGTACATGTCTTTCTCTGCAAGAGGGTGAAAAACTTACAGCATATATATTACAAAACATCAGCTACATTTCCAACCTATGTTGCTCCGACTCTTCATTTTTCTTGAAGTTCATGTGTCAGACGCATATCCATACATGAGTTTGAGAATATGACCCTCTAAAGACTCTCCAAATACATGAAAAAAACTTAGAAATAATTGAATTACCTGTGTCGAACATATACCCGTATCCGACACTCACACCCGAGTCCGAGTAACATAGTTTCCAACTAATGCAAACTATTTCGCAGCACTGCAAGTTAAAGCCTATGAAATAGGGGGGGGGGTAAGGTACCCATCCCCCATCTAAATCTGCCGCTTAACCCAAAAAATAAAAAAATTCTTGGGAGATTATTAATCTGTTAAGCTAACTGAAAACAATAAACAGGACAATGAATCACTGTCCTTGTATCCTACCCCCAAAAAGGAAAAAGAAAAACCTGGAGAAAAATGCCTCTAGCCTTGAAAATTGACTGAGAGATGTGCATGCAACCATAATTTAGGCTTTCTCCCTTTGACGGCCTTCTCTGCTTTTGAATCTGTATTTCTTCAGGTGTACAAGCTTCAAGGGTTCTTTAAGTCACAACAACTACTTTTTTCTGATAAGCTCAACGGTGTACCTTACATTGTCGGCCATGGAGGTTCTTTAGCTTTGTAAGTTCTTTCCTCCTCTTTCTTGCCTCAGCAGCAGCCACTGCATCCATTACTTTCTTACTCGTATAGTTTGTTGATTCTTGATTCTCCTCCGGCAAAGCACCGACAAAGTGAAATGCTCTTATAGGAGCCTCTTCAGTATTGACAACATGATATACTGTATTCTCCTGTTCAACATCAAATGTAGTCCCTGCAGAACACAGTGGTGTAGGCACAAGGACCTCTTCTTTAATGTGGAACATACACTGACCACCTCCATCTGGAGGAAGCCTAACTGGAGTACAATTCAGGTTATTAGGAGTGGCTTCAATTGAGCCAAAAGCCTCTTTTTCATCTTCTACCTGTAAAGAGGAATTATAATTCTCCTCGTTCACAACAGATTTCGAAGAACACCCAGCGCTAAATCGATTATTCACAGAAGTTTCATCTTCGATATCTTTTGGGCCACAAGAATGCTGAGGATGCAGTCCACTCTGATGATCAGGAAGAGAAAAGAACCAAGGGTAAGGCACTACATATAAAGCAGTCTTGGGGCCATTAACGTTTATGGGATTTTCTTGATAATGAGATGAATCAAGCCTGCCATTAGTTGGTGCGGAAATGCTTGATGGAACAAAAATGGCATTTTGGTGCCCGCATTGGGATTGAACAGGATGTGAAGATTGAACAATGGAAGGCCAACAGAAAGGGGGAAAAGGATGTTGATTATAAAAGAAATACGGATAGTTTCTAGATGGACCAGAAATCTGATGACCTAACTTAACTTCTGCAGGAGTTTTCCCTTCCTCAGCTTTCATTGCCTTAGCCACCAGCAGAAAAATATAGTATGTCAAAAGAGGTTGTACTTTCAGGATTAAAAGGTTGTCAAATAGGTAATGTACGTTCAAGGTTAAAAGGTTCATCAATGGTAATATATGTTACCTCTGCCTTCAGGTGCTTATTGGTTCTCTCTTGAGACTGATACTCTTTCAGGGCCAACTCCTTTGCCTTCTCAGTAAGAATGTAACCAAAAGCGAATAAGCTACCATGCGATATTAACATAAATTCAATAACAACCAAGAAATCAAAAGGGTAGACCCTAAAAGCTTCTTTGAGTATTTGTTTCAAAACTACTAGCAGAACAGATGTACTCTTCAATTTCGAAAGGTCAAGTAAATATAAGGCTCTATTGGATACTCGAGATAATTATATAAAGTCCCACTTACCCTCTTCAAGTTTTCATTCTCCCGTGTTAAATCGCCAACTTTTAGGGTCAATTTTTCGCAGAGAGCCTGAATGAAAAAGTTAGCCATAAGTGCTCAACAGTAGTTATAAATCAACTTTGGAGAGCAATAAAACCAAAGCAGATTATGAATGAAAAAGTTTGCTGAAATTTAGATCTTAAAATCCTGTGACTTGCTTACAAATAATACATACTATGTTGCAAGTAGCACATGTTGACCCAAGCGATGAGGACAAACCATTATTGCCATTCCGGAAACATAAACATGTAGCTGTCACAACATCATTACAAGATAGATTTTTTACAGAATCCAACATGGACTCACATACAGATATTTGATACAAGGTAAATATCTTGGGTCTGATTTTTTTTAATCCTAAGATCTTAGGACAATTAGAAGTGTAATTTGAAGGCATTTGATATTTGTACAAGTAATCACTTGCCTAAACTGATATAGGGCATATAAGAAAATGTTTACAATCTAATGTCCTGTCCAACAAAAGTAATTGATGCATTTTAAAGCATCCATCATAAAATAATTGAAGCATCCGAAATAGAACCAGGAAATATTTTCTATCAATTGTCACCACTACAAACAGAAATAATCAGGTATTCATTATGTAGGCTGTGTTGGAGAATGCCATGTCATATGGGTTTAAGGATCAACCTTTAGCACTTTTCCTATTTTTAAATACACAATTCCAACAGATACCAATGACAGTTTACTGATCTGTAGCATGCACAGCCCCCAAAGAGTGTATCGTTGAACTTGTAAACAAGGATAAGGTTGCTAGCAATATTATTATCTATACTAATATTAAAGTGGCTGACTGAGTTGGTGTCACGAGTTAACGGAACACTAACACAGTTGGTAAATTTACTTAAAACCCAAAATTAAACTACAATTACAGAATAAAATTAGGGATATTTATGTATTTATATTTTTGAAACTAAAACAAACTTTTTTATACATTTAAAAAAGACTACTCACCCATCAAATAACTTCCTTTTTATATAGAAAAAAAAAAAACAATTTTTTTAACTCATAATTTTTTTCACCCATGTGGTGGCCGTGTCAAAATCAAGTGAGTTAAATGACAAGCAAAAGTTAATGACTTATCAGAAGAACAAAGCAATATTATTATGAGTTAAATGACGACCAAAAGTCAATGGCTTAACAGGAACAAATTTTTTTCCTTGATTCTTATAGCCAAAAATAATCTAAATATGTATAATAAAAAGATGATATGCAGTTACCTTGCAGTATAATTGTGCCCAAAAGCCAAGGTTTTCAATTAGATGAAAAAACAAGGGAAATTGGAAATGGACAAGGCTTTACTCAAAATATCTTTCAGAGACATTCTCATTAGACAGAAAAATACAGTCAAAGCAAGAAAAAGATACAAGTAACTTAACAAATGGAGACTGACAATCATGTAACATAGAATCCAAAAGCAAACATAACACTTGAATATGCAATAAATCAATTACCTGCCTTCGGCAAATCGTTTGTCTAGCTGACTCCCTGTTTGCTAATATTCTACGTAATCTTCGGGCTTCCTTTTCAGCCTGATAGAAAAGCTTCAGTCGAAATCTAAGGACCAATCTTAAAGCAAGAAAGTCAAATAGAAAGTCGTTCTACCTCAGTTAAATTCTGTCTTGACCTCCCCCCACCACCTGACATGTATTTTGTGGCACATGTAGGACTTGACTTGACCGATTCAGCATTCTGCTCAGCCTTCACTGGTTTTATGAGAGCATTGTTCCCCGTCATTTGATCCTGCTGACTATCCTCCCAAATATCTTTCTCGGGCATTCCTACTGTGCTGAATAATATCTATAGTTAAAGTGAGCAACCAGTATAAGCAAATTAATAAAATCTGAAAGTAAAAATATAAATCAAAATGTAATATTATATATCACAAACACAACTGACCTGCCTTTCATGAATCATCTGCCAATCGGACTCCTTATTTGTTAACATTCTAGGCAATCTACTTGTTTCTTTTTCAGCCTAATCAAAAGAACATTTAGTAAAAAAGAGGAGCATTTAAAAAGCATAACAGTAAATCAAAGAAGTTATCGACCTCGGTTACATTCTGTCTCGACCTCACCACTCCATTGGATGTGTATCTTGCAGTGCAAGGCTGACTCTTGTTAAGCGACTCAGCTTCTGCCGATTCAATAACTACAGTTGTGCTCGTCACTTGACTTTGATCATGGCCTACTGTAGCTTGATCCTGCTATAAACAAAAATAATTTTCAAGTCCTGCACAAAATAGTGTGACTTGGTGAAAGATCACTGAACGGAGTCCAATTAAGACACAACACAACTTGTCTTGCTAACCACATCACTAAACAAGTCCAATTAATACTCAACTGGTTTAGCTAACCACGTTTTCCGTATCAATGATTATTACTTATGTCTAAACTTTCCTAAAATTAGAAAACTTTCTATAGTCACCAGTTTCTCCCGAGTTTATCAATATTCTTTTTTTTCCATGTTTATCTATGTTTTTAATTCCTTCAAATCCCAGAAATGAAAGAAAGCTGACAAAAAAAAACAGTCTTCAACATTAAGATATTTGTTACTATTATTTTTAAATTCTTGTATCACATTTCACATATTAGCAATTAGCATCATATGATCAAGAATTTAACAGGTTATAAGAAAATCAACAAGTTATTTGAGTGGTTATATTTCATTAACTAAAATACCAGTAAAACAATTTCTTTTGTTTTTCTTACTATAATTCAAGATACGACATTTCCAGCATTCACAATACAGAATTATTTTTATCAAACTAAATTCAAGTTGTATGAAAAAAAAAAAAAGTTTCAAAACATTAAATTTAAACTTTTAGCACCCAAAAAAAAAATAATAATAAATTTGGCACATATTATTTCTACATTTTCATTAATGTGAATTACTCTCGGAAAAGTAATTTTAATTACTAATTCCGGGCCGACACAGTGAAAAGCCACTGAACCAAAAAAATATCAGAATTCTTATGTCTTCAAAAGGAAAAATAAATATATATAAATAAAAAAATATCGATAAAATTAGAGTGATTCACCAGTTAAAACCAACCTCAGCGAGATCCAAACCCGATTGAACCGGGTCAACCGGGTTCAACCCAATGTCAGAAGGCGGTGACTCACTACTACTGACTCGCTTCCTCACTCGCTTCCCTTTGCATCCCCAATGGGCGGCAAATTCCGCGGCGACGGCAACAGCAACCCGCTTCTTCGAATGCGCCATGGCGGCCAATATCTCCGCCGCTTCAATCTCCATCCGATCCACCGCCACCGCATCCTCCGTCACATCTCCCGGTGCCGAAGCGAACGAACTCGAAAGAAAAACTCTCCCTAAATCCATCCCAAGAAGGGAAAAAAACAAAATTTCAAAATTTAAAGGAAAATAAAAATCAGAAGAGAGGAAACAGAATAGTACACTTCAACTCCTTTGAAGGGAAAGAAAAAGGTCTCTTACAAGTTACAAGTCTCTGTGGCGCCTTGAGGATGTATCCGAGAGAGCCAAGTATCACTTTTTTGCCACGTAGACGAAAGGTCACTCGTGTGTGGGGTCCGGCACGTGCGAGGAAAGGGAACATGAAGCAGAAATTGGCATCTGACACGTGGATAGAATGAAGAAAGAGCACGTGGGATTTTGTCATTTGTGGCTCTTTTAGTTCAATAGGAAGTCGACGTGTTTTTAAGTTGTTGAGACTTGAGACAGAGATTACGTGGAAATGGGAGGACCAGGTACTTGACGTCGTTGAGGATTTAATTTTTTATTTTTAATGATTTTTGAAGTGAAAAATAAATTTTAATTAAATTTGATAATTTTAAACATGATATAATTATATAATAAAAATATAATATAATATAAAAAAATTAAAATATAATATAAAAATAATTAAAATTAAAATATATCAATATATCAAAATTTATATAATATAAATTATTAACATTTTAAAATTATATAAATATAATATGTTAAACATAATTATAACACATAAAAAAAAATATAATTCAAATATATGATTTGACACGTCTAATTTTAGTAAAATTGTAAGAAAGTGATCGAGTCCTAGCTGCCAAACTAGTGTATTGTATCATATTATTTTAATTATCTCTTTCATTGCAATTTGCATATGTTTAATTGAGTTTTGCATTATTTAAAATTATTTATATAAAATAATTTTTTCTTTCTCGTAATATATTAAGAGTCAACTATCATAGTTAATATTATTTTAAATAAAATAATTAATCTTAAAAGGTATTTTAACAACGTTCCTTAACAGAATCTTTCTTTTATTGAAATTAAATTTTTTCAAATTTGAGTTTTATCATAAACAGATTTAGTCTACCTTTATGTGAATTTGTTAATATATAAATATGTATACAAAAGGAAGGAACTACTATAATTAGTATTACACATTTTCATAATTTATATTTATTTAATTTGATTATTATATTTTATTCTCTATTTATGTAAATTGTGCATGTCAAATTTTGAGTAGATAAAAAATATTTAACTATTTGTTCGATATAAAAAAATTTAACCATTAAATATATATAAAAAAATAGTATTCTCGATCGATATGATATTGATATCGAATCGGTTCAAAACTTTACATGCACAACAAGTGTTTGCTAAATTCAACAATTTATTTGTTCAAATATTAATCGTATACAAAATTATTAAAACGTGTCAAATTAATTAATTTTACAACAATGTAATTTTTTTTTTTGGCCAAAAAAAGAACACACCATTTGAGAAAAGTTAGCTGAATTTGTCAAACGTGAAATTGTAAATTGATCGATATATATATATATATATATATATATATATATAAATATATATATATATTGTGAGGTCACTTGCTGAATAAGAGTTTACAGGGCCTAACATTTTAAGGCTAAAAAAAATAAAATTTTGGTTTTGCATTTAGACAAAATTTGTCCAAAACTTCAAATCTAGTTCAGGCCATAAACCAATAATGCTGGGCTTGAAGATAAACAAGTCGAGATCCACATCAACACTTCATAGCAATGCAACACTTGACATATAGCTATAAAATTCTTCTATGCACGCATAGTAGAGCTGCTCATGGCCGGGTCAGGCTGTGGCCTTGTTTTCTTTTTATTTATTTTTATTTAGGTCCAGCTCTGGGTTGAATCGGATCAATTAGGTAGGCTCGAATTTACTATTCATCGGATTAAAAAAATATTTTTTTTATTTTTTTTATAATTAAAATTAAATAAAATAATATTATTATAATAAAAAAATACTGTTCCGAGTCAGGCCGGGCTGACCCGGAACAAAAAAAAATCCTACCAAGACCCGACTCAATACGGGTCGGGCCTGTCGGGCCGGGCAGGTCTAATGCATAGCTCTTTCTTTGGACTTTATTTCTATTTAACGTGCATTCATTCCAACTCCATTTTAATTCCAACAAAAAATAAAATTAACATTTTTTTTTTTTCATATAGCAGAGTCTATCATTTGCATGATTTTTCATGCAGTTTTTAAGTAAAAGTACATATAAAAGTCTATTGAGATTCAAAATTTGAGATGTTTTTAAATTGAAACGACATCTTTTTACTTTGAGTATATATGCTAAAGATTGAAGTATTTGAGGATTTAGTTCAAATGGTTCATTGATTCCTTTAATATTGGATTCGCTCCCAGCACTTGCAAAATCTTTTTTTACATTATAATTTATCTTAAAACTTATTTTTGTATTAAATGTAAAGATTTTTTCCTAAATTAATTAGAGTTAATTAATCAATGTATTTAATGTAAGAATTATTTCGAAAATAGTATATTTCCAAATTTAATTATCTTCGTTCATATATATATATATAAAAAAAAAAGTGTTTTTAAAACACTTTTAAAAAAAATCAAATAGTTTTATTTTAATCCACTTTATTGTATAACTAAAATAAAACCAATACTTATTAATCAATCCTTATAGAATTGTGACAAATTGATGAGATTAGGATCAAGAAAAGTGACAATGACTATGACAAATTTAATGGTGGGTCATTAACAAATACTGATAATGGATTTGTATAACAATTATTAGAAAAACCAAGGGCCGAGTGGATCACTGGATTCTCAATGAAAGGAAAATCCTCTTTTACCTCCTTCTATTATTTTTTTTTAGTTTTTTTTATTAATTTATTTTTTAATATAAATATAATTTTAATAATTTTTAATTATTATTTAATATAAATATAATTTTTAATTATTTATTATATATATACATAATTTAATTTAATATCTTTAATGATCATTTTTTTCTCACTATTATTCAGCTCACTATCACCACTGCGTTTGAATCCAAACACTGATTTTAATCTCACCGCTACAATAACTAATCTCACCATTATCACTGTTTTTAATCTTATCGAAACTAATCTTATCGTGAATCAAAATTGAACTTAAAACAAATAAACTTATTTTCTATTCTTCTTTTTTCATGCTACAGTTTTCTTTGTACTAAAAAAAAAAGTAATTTAAAAAGTAGATATCTGACATTTAACCTGCTCACCAGAAATATGAGTTTAGTAAAATTTTATATGGTTTTCTCCCCCAAGGAGGCATAAGCATCTAATGTGATCCTCTTCTTAATTTAAATTGATCAGCTATTTATATGCATGTTTTATGTAATATATATACTACTGTCCATGGTCTTGCATAAAATTACAAGCCAACTGGATTGTTCTTTTCTTGGTTGTGTGATTACCTGTGTGTTTGCTATTTCCAACCTTAGAAAGACAACCATTTTCCTTGCAATCAGTGAGTTTGCCTTAATTGGCATTTCAGATTGTTTGATGCTCTATTCTCTTCCATTTGGCTGTAGAGAATAGCAACCAACTTCTATGAGCTGCTATGGTCTTTAAGTTCTTTTTATCCATTCTCTTTTGACCCTTTTATCAGGGTATATCATTCATATTAATATCCTTAGAGATCTGAGAAGCTAGCCTTGAATTAACTTTATTTTTATTGGCCCCTAACTTTGTTATCTACGTAGGTGTGTGCGAGCTTTAAATTTAATCACACGCGAATACGGTTTTTTGCGCAGCAAATTTCGAACCCTAATTCAGGTAATTTATGGTCTTCACTACAACAATTTTGAGTTTTAGTGGCATTTACTTAGCGGCGTTTCAATAACAACTGCCGCGAGTATTGTGTTTTTTAAACTTTCGCGACGTTTCAAAGAAAAACGCCACCATAAACATAATTTAACGGCGTTTTTATGGCTTATAAACGCCGCTAAATAATATCATTTACCGACGTTTAAAACAACAAATGCCGATAAATTAGCCTTAAATTACGCGGTTCCTTTATTTACCTCCAAAAAAATTACCCGTCATTTCTATCGATAGAAACGGTAACGTTTTAACAATGTAAATAGTGACGTTTGTCCATACAAACGCCGCAAACTCTTTAGAAATTATGTCCTTCAATGGCGTTTGAGTTTTTCAAACGCCGCCAAGAATTTTAAGTTGAAAATTTTGATTTTTTTCTGAAAAGATTATACCGCCAAATTTTGTGTAATCTAAACACTGCATTTTGAAGGTATATATAGCGGTGTTTTTACTGTAAAACGCGGCTAATTAAATTTTAATACCGGCATTTGTTAAACAAAACGCCGCTATAATACAAGACTTAGCAGCGTTTATTTAAATAAAACGCCGCTATATGGTTTCATTAATCAAAAAACTGAAACGCAACATATTGCTACGTGAATTAGTACAAATGCCGCTAATATGTAAATAACATTCGGGCTGAACCCCCTTCTCTCCCATTTCCTCCTTTGCTCTCCCCTTCCAAATCCTCTCGCTCTCTCACTCTCTCTCTCTCTCTCTCCATCTCTTCATCTGTAACTTGTAATCGAGCTGAATCCATATTTTTTGCTTCAGTATTCTCGAATTAGGTATGAATTTTAAGTTTTTTAAGTTTGTATATTAGGGTTTTTAATTATTTTGAATACTTTAGATTTTTGTTGAATTTGATGCTATTTATTATGATTTAATTGTTATTTTTTAGGGTTTATCTTGTTATTTAATTTTGTGATGTGAATTTTGTTTAGGATTGAATTGGGAATACTGAATTTGGGTTGAGGTTTTTTAGATTTTTGGTTTAGAGATTAATTTTGCTAGCCTAGGGTTTGATTTAGGGTTTTTGGTTGATGGGAGTTTAGGGTTTGGGGCTGCTGTTGGGTGCTGCTGCCAGCACCTGCTACTTCAATATTGCTGAGAATGAGGGGGAAGAGGAAGAATGAAGAATCAGTTCAGTTTTTTTTCTATTACCTATCTGGTTTATTAGTGTTCCGAGGAACCTCGTTTATCTATGTCAGGTGTCAAATCTTTAGACATGCTTGGGTTGCTTTTTGACCCCCAATTTATTTTCAATGAATTTTGGTTGCTGAGTAGTTAATTTTTTTGTTTATGTATTAGTCTATTAGATGCTATGAAAATGTTGCAAATTTCTTTCTTGAGTTAAGTAAGAGCTCTTAATTGATCTTCCACCTTGGTTTTTCTAATTATCTATGGCCTTGTCAGTGCTTATTAAGCAATTCATTCTTGGATAAGACCAATAACTTTTTTTATTATTATTTTATGGTTTTCTGGTGAAGGTAAGGGGAATTGTAGTTTGATCTAAAAAAGTTTAAAATTTTACTAACTTTTACTTAGTGAAAGGTGCTTTAGAATTTATTTTTTATTTTAGTTTGTATTTTATTTTAGAATTTTTTTTTTTTATAATTTAATGATTAAAATTTATATTTACTTTTAACTATTGAATTAACAAAATTTTTATTGTTTTCCTCCTCATCTTTCTTAAAAAGCAAAGTCTTGGTGGTTAAACATGAAGTTTGAAATCTCAATCTTTTTAATGAAAGAAACAGGATCTATTGGTTGGATCATAACATCATTAGAGAGTCAAAGGTCTTTTCTCTGATGATTATTTGATTTCTAAATGCTCTTCTAGCTTATACATAATTAATTCTTTTATTTTCTAGTAAAAATCCTCTTAATCACTCTTACATTGACTTGAGGCATCAAATTCTTGTAACATCTGCTGCAGAAGAAACAACTACAAGGTACGATTTAGTATCATATTCGTGTTTATGTTTAATAATTTATATTGCGTTTATACAATTTGACCGTATGCACATGAATTGCCTTGCGTTTATACAAATTGATGATTAATTGATATCTGTCAAATTGTATTGATTCATAAGTTGTCTTAATTTTTTAGAAATTTTTTAGGATATACACGAATATGAATTGTTAAAGAGCCTTAAATGAACTTCAAGTTTAGACTTAAAGTCTTAAACACAAATAGAATCTGTTATAGAGTATGAACGTATCTCCATGTTTATTGATCATTTACTAAAATTTTGTATAACTTATAATATATTATTTTATAATTTAGACTTACGTACGAAATGGATAAGAGTTGGATGCAAAAGTCGAGAGTATGTCAAGAGTACCATCTCGGAGTAGATAGTTTTCTCGATTTCGCTTTTCAAAATGCAAGCGAAGATAATATGATATTATGTCTTTGTTCGAGGTGTGCTAATATTGATTGGCATATGCGTGAAGTAGTTTTTGAACATTTAATTTGTGAAGGATTTCTCCCGGGTCACAGACAATGGTTTTTTCATGGAGAGTCCGCAACTTCTAGGTCATCTTCTAGAGTTCCTCCAAGTAATTCTAACAATCAATATCAATTTATTAGACAAGATGACATGGAAAGTATGTTGCGGGATGCATTTAACATACGTAATCACAGTTTCCACACATCTTCACCAGAAATTCTTTGAGAAAATGATGGGTTCAATGTTGGCATGAATGACTTCGCTGAAACGGGAAGAGGTGTGGGTGATCAAGAACCCAATGGAGAAGTAGCAAAGTTTTATAAGTTGCTTCACGATATGAATGAAGAACTTTACGAGAGATCTAAGCATTCAATATTTTCTTTTTGTATCCGTCTTTTTCACTTAAAATACTATTAATTATATTATTTTATAGGAGAGAGCAAAATAAATAAAAAAATTGCTGAGTTGCAAGCCGGATCATCAGATGCCTCAGTCAATATGCAAGATGTTGAGAATAAAGTTTTCACTGAAGTTGTTGGGAAAGAAAGATATGGAATAGTTCGAGGTCTCGGACTGGGTCCAACACCATCTAGCTACTATGGAATTGGTTCTCAACGATTTACTGCTTCTTCTTCACAAAACATCACTGTATATGAAGTTTAGATGCTGCGAGGGGAAATGAAAACTATGCATCAACGTTTTGAGGAGAAGGAAGCATAGAGACAAGCACAGTTGACAAGGCTTGAAGCAGAGATGGCAAAGAGACAAGCAGCAGACACAGTTTGCGTCGTTGATGAATTTAGTGCAGCAGCAGTTGCCAGGAGGCGCATCGAGTTCACAAAATCCTCCATCTTAGGTAATATAATATATTCGTTCTTAATTATTTTACTTTCAAAATTCATATATTATATATTAATTACTTTTTTTAACTTTTTTTTAGGGCTCATAACATGGGAACAAACTTGTTGTGGAAAAACGTTCTGCTTACGCTGTCCTCGAACTTGTAAATTTTTTATTGTAATTGGATAATATTTGTTAAGTAATAAAATTGTTGTATACTGATACTTTAAATTAAAATATCTTTATATTATAAATTTTTTATAATTTCTTGTTGTTTGTTTATTTGTTGGACAGTTCTTTAAATAATGTTACAGGTATTATTGATAAATTTAACTTTTTAAATAAAATAAATAATATAAAAAAAATTATTATGCTCAGGTAACGGTATTTCAAGAACAAAATACCGCTAAATCTATAATTTCAAAACAAGTACATACCAAAGTTAGCGGCGTTTTATGAACCAAACGCCACTAAATAATGTCTATTAGCGACTTTTATGGGCAACCAAACACCGCTAAATAATTTTATATACCGACGTTTATGAACAAACGCCGGTAAATTTTTTGAAATAGCGGCGTTTCTGATTCACAAACGCCGTTAAATGATCATCGTATACTAGATGTCGATGTCCTAGTAAGGCGTTTTTAAACGATAAGGATGTACATACAAACGTCGTAATTTTACCTGCGTTGAAAGTCCAAACGTCAGTAAAATTTCTGGCGAGACATTTCGCGGTGTTTGTGGCGGCTTTTTTTCAAGCGCTGCTATTATTTTAGCGGCGTTTATAAACGCTCTTAACGTAAGAAAAAAAGCCGTTGAAACTCTCTTTTGCTGTAGTGCTTATAGTGTTTGGTATTAGAATAATTGGCTTGAGACTCTCTTATCTGAGAAAAAAATATAGTATCCATGCTATGTTATCCGGACTCGGGGTGAGTATCGAATACGGATATGTGTCTGACACAGATATGTTTAATATTTTCTAAAAATTTTCATATATTTGGAGGATCATACTCCTATATCCATGTTCGAATTTGTGCCGGACACTGATGTCGAACTCAAATACTTAAAAAAAAATGAAGAGTTGAGATAACATAATATCCATGGTTAAAGTTCTGTAAATTATGCATTGATCTGATCCAGTATAGATTAGTTTTACCTACAAGAGAAGGAAACTTCAAACTAATCTAGGTTTCTTCCATATGTCTCTCTCTAAACAAATTATTATTCAAGAACTTGATTGGTTGCATATTGCTTTTATCTTCAGCTGCTACTAAACTATGATAGCCAAAAATTAAACTTTATGATATCCTCCAGTCTGATTTTAATTTTTTTGTTTTCTCAATTAATTTTTTTTTTTCTTGTAGTACATTTACTTGTTCCAATAATTCATTCCCCATGTCTGATGGTGCAGCTAGAGAGGAGTATTATTGCCCTTGAGACCAACCAACAATGAGTAGATAGCTTTAAAATGCACTGCCGGGTGTCAACCTAAATTTTGGAGGAACAGTTACTAATATATAGACTTATCCAAGGATCAGACTATTCGCATAAGTTAGAAGATTCGTCTGATATTTGAGAGGGCTTGACTAAAAATATTAGATCCTAAAAATGAGTTTCAATAATAAAAAAAAATGAGACCCGCTTAAAAAATAGACCGAGCCTTGACTCCAACATTCAAGTCCTTAACCCGGTCCGGTCCGTTTTCAATTATATAATATTTTATTTTTATATATATTATGTAAATATATATAATATTATAGCGTAAACATTAAAAAATATGTTAAGTTGTCTTTGTTTATGAACCTAATAAAGAAAAATTATTAAATATTAAATAAAAAATAACATTTTTAAAAATATATATATATAGACGGGTCTAAACGGATTTGGACAATCCATTTACAAATATGGACGGGCCTGGACAAAAAATTGAGGCCCATATTTCAGGTCGGACCAGACTTGAACAAATATATATGATGTTGATATCATACACGAATCCGGCCCGACCTGATCCATGAACACCTCTAGTTACCATTTTTTGTAGTATCAGTTGATAAAAGGGTCCATGGTAGAATTTTTGGTACTCAAACCAATTCCCAACAGGCTCGGTTGTGAGGGGTCCTAAGAGTTGCCACTAGGGCTGTAAATGAATCGGACTTGAACGAACAAGCTTTTATTCGTGTTCCTTTATTTATTTTTGAGCTTGTTCGTGTTCGGTTCGTGTTCGTTAAGGATTTTCAAATTGTGTTCAAACTCTGTTCGTTTAAAATTGAGCGTGTTCATGTTCGTTCATTTAATGTTCACGAACAAATTCATTTAAATTAAATGAACTTGTTCGTGAACATTAAATGAACATGTTCATGAACATATAATCGAACACGTTCGCGAACAATTAAAAATATGTTCATGAACAATAAACAAACAAACAAATATAAAACAAGTAATTTTATTATTAAATATAAAATAATAAAATACAAACGTAATTAAATTTAATTTATTACTAAATTATTAAATTTAAGTTATTAAATAATATTAATTATATTATAAATAAAATAAAATACAAATAATAATAATAATAATTATATTATAAACGAACAATAAACGAATATAAACGAGCTTTAAACAAACTAATAAACGAGCTTGAAACGAACCATAAAAGAATTTGTTCGTGACCATAAACGAACCGAACACACATCTGTTCGAACTCAGTTCGTTTAATAAACGAACATGAAAATTGTGTTCATAATCGTTTATTTAGCTTAATAAACGAACATAAACAAACAGAAATCGAACTGTTTATGAACGATTCGTCGAACGCTCTATTCGTTTACAGCCCTAGTTGCCACCTTGTTGAAATCTTTTAAGCTCTTAGATTTTAGAATACGACATGAATGGAACGAGACTAGCAGGACTGGCAGGTAATTTTGTTGATTGATCTTTAAAGTTGATGCATCTCATAATTATATGAAACATCCAACAAAACCTCTCAGCATAATGCATAATCTGAAATCATGGTGGAATAAACAGCTCATGGATATTTATGAAACACATTACATTAGGCATCAACTGCGATAATGGTATAGCCATTCCAAAAGTATTGTTTATGCTTGATAAAGTGAAAAAATGAAAAAAAAAAAAAAAAAAAAAATTAAGTGTGTTTGGTAGAAAAAATAAATAAATAAAAATAAAAAAAAATTATCATTTTTCACACCTATTAACAAAAATAAATCACTCCAAATTGAAAAGAGGAAAGAAAATAAAAATGATATGAGTCATCTTAACTTAATGAGTATAATGCTAAAACAATATTTTTTTCATTTTCTTTCTTTTCCTTTCATTTTTCAACTCTATAAAGCAATGGATGAAGAAAAAAATTACATTTTCTTTTCATTTTTTCATCTTTTCTATCAAACATATCAATAAAAAAATATATATTTTCCTTTTTTTTTCACTTTTCTCTTTTCTCTAATTTTTTATTTTTTTAATTTTTTTTCTACCCGTAAAACCTTAAAGTAGATAAAATATTTACATTCACTAGTACTAGCGCATCCATAGCACTAGAAGCACAAAACCCAATGGTAAAACTCGAGGTATATAACACTCAGATGCCATAAGTCCCATCATTTGATGTCGGCTGAGCTAACTGTAGTTGGTGCAAGACCGCCAGGATGCCTGTATGCTGAAGGCGTAGTAGGGGTACGTGGCGTTCTTGGAGACAGGAAAGGTGAAATGGTGCGAGGAGTTCTTGGGGACAGGTTGACGAACTCTAGTGCTTGTTGTCTCAGTTCTACAGGGTAGTCAGCAATGCACCCAATCCTTGGCCCAGCTCCGGTTGACCATTTGAGTGACAGCTGATGTCCTAATTGGTATGATTTCACCGCATTCTTTGAGTTGATCCTTTGCAATATAGCTTTTTTAGGTACCTCAGCTCTTGGGCTCTCAAGACCACCAGATAAAGTCCTTTTATAATTATTTGAGGTCTCTGTTTGATTAGTTTCAAATGATTCTGATGACAAATTACTCTCTTCATTGTCAATTTCAGGTTCAGTAGGCACTGAGCTTGTTGAAACTTCAACTGCAGTCCCACCACTGCTGGATTTGCCATCGTCATAGCTATCAGAATCATCAGTTGCCCGGCGTATCTGAACACAAGAAATAAATGTCATTTATCATATTTATTATGGGAACGGAAGAAGGAAATGGCATGATCCATTTGACTGAAAATGGAACCAGAGGTTCAAGGATCACAACCAGCAAGTACTAAGAAATAACCAAGCAGACATGTGCTTGTTAAATCTTTCAATTTTTGTCAGAGTGCTAAACAAATGGCATTTTAGACAACACTTGTATAACACAATTCCTTGATGCAACATCAAATTTTCAGCTTGACAATTGCTAAAGAGAAAATGGAAAGGTTACCTCAACTTCACTGAGGTTCACTCCATTCTCCTTCAGAAAGGATAGAAAACTCTCAAGACTATCATCTGTTGGCCGGTAATGTCCACTATATGCAGAGATGGACTGAAAAATGAAGGAAATCAGGTGTCAACGCATCAGCACATTGTATCAGAACTTTAACAATATTGCCACACAATAGAAGGAAGAAGACGGTGGCCTGTTAGCTCCAATGATGAATTACTGGTGTAAATTTGACTATATTACTTCGACTCTTCATTTTTCCTGAAGTACCCATGTCCGACACATATTTGGACAAAGGTATGGGGGTATGATCCTCCAAATATATGAAAAAACTTAGAAAAAATTGAGCATACCCGTGTCGGACACATACCTATATCCGACACTCACCCTCGACTCCGAGTAACATAGAAATTTGATGAACTATCCAGTCATTCAAATGCAACCAACAATAAGGGCAACAGGTAACATTCCTGGTACACTAGCAAATCCTAAATGATTATGAACCTATACCTTTAGTATTCCCCGCTCTGCCACCAGCCTACCGGCTGCAAACGTCGCTCCTCCAGCCAAGAAGCTAGAATGATGAAACATCCCTTTCTTCTTCTGCAAGGTACAAAAGAAATCATTGGTTTTTAAATCTCTTCTAGGAAACACTCAAAAACGGTCATTTGTTGTGAGTCAGATGCTTACCTCGCCAGCATACAATTTCTTGGAGGTGCTCATAACAAATATCCATTTCCCCTTTTCAAATCCTTTGATTGTATCAAGGACATTTCTAGTTTGTTTATGGATAATCTTTCCTTCAACAACAATGTACTCATAATGCTCCCTCTGTTGCTGTTTCCCCACCAAGAGATCAAAAAAAAAAAAATTCACATCAGGATTTTGCAACAACTAGAACTAACAATTTCATACATCTTATTGGAAATTTAAATTTAGCTTGAATCTAACATATGAAGGCACATACAGGTCCAAGATACTTAATGCATTGTTGTCGAAGCTTTGATCTCGGGCATTCTTTGAGATCAATCTCTTTCCCATCCCCTATATCCAACCTGTAAATAGCACAAATGAAAAACTCCATGAGCAATTAACTGCTTTTAAGCAACCCTTTTCTTCAATAGGGAAATTTCAAGTTAATAGTTTGCTCCGACTCTTCATTTTTCTTGAAATATTCGTGTCTGAGACCACACATATCCGAACATGGAAATGAGATATGATCCCAAGAACACTTCAAATACATGAAAAAACTTAAAATAAATCAAATATACCCCTATCGTATACATACCCATGTTCGACACTCACACTTGAGTCCGAACATAGATAGCAATTGAGTTTATATAGTAATAGGAGCAAAAGTGTTTGGGCTTACCAGTAAAAAAATGGTTGACCAGCATCAGATTTACACCACTCAGCGTAGTAAATATACAAGTTATGCCCATAGCGGTGACGTGGGTCAATCTAGAGTTAAGAAAATGTTAAACAGTCAATCAATAAAATTATCCAAAATATTTTGTTTCAAAAAGAAAATCTAAAATTTGAAATGATTTTTTTTTATTATTTAAGTGGAAGGACTAGAGACATTACAGCTTCAATCCAATGTCGAAAAGCCAGTTTTTGTGCTTTGGCGTCTTTGAACAATCCTTTCCCGACCTGCCAAAATTACAAATTT
The DNA here is from genome assembly GCA_030761205.1 of Fremontodendron californicum. NCBI lineage: Eukaryota > Viridiplantae > Streptophyta > Magnoliopsida > Malvales > Malvaceae > Fremontodendron > Fremontodendron californicum. Next base: position 35,417,646 of record JAULJL010000005.1, read on the forward strand.
GATTATTTATGGAGATAAATAAATAAAACAATAATTCGTAATTTTTTTTTTAAAAGGACAAAACTAAGGAAAATCAAGAATCGCCGTCAAAGTTCCAACTTTTTAAAATAACAACGTTTTTAAATAAAAATGATAATTTAAAAGAAAAAGAAGAAAATACCTTAGAAGCATTTAAGCCAACACGATTCCACCTTGAAGCAGCAGATTCTGGTTTCAAATAATTAAAAAAAGAGATTGTTCTGTGATTAAGCCTTGCATAATCTAAAACCCTCCACCTGAAAAAAAAAAAAAACATATATATAAAATTTTAAATAATATAAAAAGGAAGAAAAAAAAGAGACAGAGACAAAGATTTTATGAACTTACCATTCTTCAGCGACAACAGCGGAGTCTGCTAATCTACGCCGTGTCCAATAACTCCTGTACACTTTCTGAACCTTAACCGCCGCGTTCGAATGACAGCAAGCACCACCAGGCGCGTGATTCGAACCCGAAGAATCTCGACCTTCGATCGACGACGCCACCGGCATTTCAAAAACACCACCATTATTCCCCGACGAAGTATCTGATTCGCTCGCTTCTTTCGGACTATCCATAGAGAAAAAATCGGAAGGCTCGGAGCCCCCACGAAACCCGGTGTTCTGAAGGTCCGAGTAGGAAATGTCATAAAACAGAGACTTTGACTGGATATCGAAATTTGAAACAGCTGTTTGAGTTTCAATTACTCCCATTATTTTTGTTTGTTTTTTTTACTAGACTTAGTCAAAATAGTTTAAACCAAACCAAGCCTTAGATTTTCAAAGAATTTTCCAGAGAGAGAGAAAAAAAAAACTCTTCGGGTCTCTGGTTTTGAGAGAAGGAGAGAGCAAGGAATATAAATAACGGTGATGAAGATTTGGAAATTTCCCGGGAAACTTACCTGTCAATTTTTATATTCCACCCAGTTTTAGGTTATTTTAGCTGTTGAAAAAAAAAAATTTTGAGTTGAAAAAGAATTTGGGAGGAAAAAAATGTGATGAAAAAAGTTTTGAGTGTTTAGTATTGTTGTGAAAAAATATTATAAAATTTGATATGTTAAAAAAAAATATTTAAAATAATAAATGTGTAAAGATGTGGAAATAATAAAATTATTTTATTTAAAAATCTCAAAAATTATAATTTTTGATTTTTTGAATTGATTTTCTAAATTATGATTTTAATAATAAAAATAATTTTTTTTTTTTATTTAACATTACGTTTATAGTAAAGATTAGTTTTTAATTTAAAAACTGTTTCAAAAGCAAAATTAAACAAGATTTTTATGATGTGTGCGGCGCACGTGCTAAGGTTGAGACTGAATTTTGTTGTAAGTAACTCGCTTATTGTAGTGAGAGATACTAGAGACCGACTAACTATAAGAAATGGAAAATCTGTGCATCACGTGGGTATTTTTTTTTTGGATTTCGGAGAAGGTAGAAAGTAATTGGCAAATGATCGAAGTTGTCAGGGTTTTCAAGGCTCACTTTCGGGGTTTTTTCTGGAAGACAGGAAAATAGTGAATAATACGCCCAAAAAAGGAGGAAAAAAACACACAAAGATTTTGGACGTTTTTATTTAAATATTGATAAAAGGAACTATCGATAATTTTTTTTATTTATTAAAATATAATTTTTTGTTTGTCAAAAATTTAATAAGAGAAATCGTCATATCATATAATGATTTTTTTTTGATACATTTAAAAAATTTTAAAAAATAGTCGTCATATCATATGGCGACATCCGTGTTTTACTTTTAAAAAAATTTAATTTTTTACGTTAAAAAATCGTCATATTGTATGGCGACTTCCTAACATTTTTTACTTTAACTTTTGTTTTCATTAGTTGAAAAGTCGATGTTTTACTTTTTTTTAATTTTTTTAAATTTATAATATTATTATTTTTATATATAATTTAAAATTATATATAAAATATATATAATTAAAAAGAATATTCTAAATTTTTATTTTAAAATTTATATAATTTTTTTTATTTAATTTATAAAATTTTTAAAAATTTATATTATATAAATTTTGAGATATTTGTATAGTGTTCGTGCTTTTTTTCATTTCGTGTCGTGTTTTTATTTTTTCGTGTCGTGTCTAATGTTGTCAGGTCTAATACAATTAAAGCACACTGATATAAGTGACTTTGTAATATCAGTGTGCTTTAGTTGTGTTAGACCTGGCAATATTGGACACGATACTAAAACAACACAAAAAAATAACTAAAAACACGACACGAAACGAAAAAAAGCATGAACACGACACAAATATCTTTTATATAATACAAATTTTTAAAAATTTTATAAATTAAATCAAAAAATTATATAAATTTTTTAAATAAAAATTTGGAATAAGCTTTTTAAAAATTTTATAAAAATCTATAAATATATTTTTTATATATAAAAATTTAAATTATATATAAAAATAATAATATTATAAATTTAAAAAAAAAGTAAAACGTTGGGAAGTCGCCATATTATATGAGGACTTTCCAACGTAAAAAATTAAATTTTTTTAAAGTAAAGCACGGAAGTCGCCATATCATATGGCGACTTCCATGCGTTGTTTTTTGAATTTTTTTAAAAATGTATTAAGAGAAGTCGTCATATGATATGGTGACTTCCTTTGTTGAATTTTTGTCGGACAAAAAAAAAAATTTTGCTAAATAAAAAAATTTATTGATAATTTGAATTTTTTTTATCAATATTCAAATAAATTTGTCGAAGATTTTGTTTGCATCGGCGCCACCATTGAGATTTTTTTTATCACTTTGTTCTTGAGAATCATTGGAATATTAAAAGTTTTTAATTTAAATGTTTAGATTCATGGGGATTATTTCTTGATTTTAAGATCTATGACTATAGTGTCCCCACTCTCATTTTATGATGTAATGAAAAATTAATTTTTATCAGGTCGAGAGTGTAATAGTAAAGCCCTCTTAATATTGAAAACTCTTAGAATTGGAATCTTGATTCTCAAAGAGTTGGAACCACTTAATCACTCCAACCAATCAAGTATTGGTCTATGACTATACTTTATGCATTGTTTATCTACTTTAAATTTCCAATCCATCATCTTATTAAAAATATCAAATACAATAATACTATATAGTGGTAATTTATTAATGATGTGTCAAATTAGGAAATTAATATTACCTAACCCCTAAAATTAATACTAATTGGCAAAAGAAAATTGTATGTATCCAATATATACCAAGTCCTTCCACAAAATTCTAGCAGTCATTGTCAATGAGGTTTAAATTTTAATCTTCGTGGCAAAACAAAGGTCTTTGAACCTTTAGGTTTTAAATTTAAGTCTTACCATATATAATTTTAATATAATTTACATTGATTTAATTGGTTTGTTTATTATTTTTTCAATCGATGTATTGTATATAATGATAATTATTTAATTGTGATTTTTAATTTCTGTTTGTAATAAGTGACCTCATAAAAAATTAAAAAAGAATGGCCATTAATGCATTCTCAAAAGAAAATTAGTCAATGAGAACGGTCATTAATGTTTCAATTAGTTGATTTGAGCGATAGTGTATATATATATAAACATTTTGTTTGATTCCAATTTGTTCATAATTTGTAGAGAGAAAAAAAAAAAAAAAAAAAAAGCAACAATCAAACAAAATTGTTCAAGTGAATAACAAATACATACTTCCAAGCAAATCACGACACAGTATATTACTATTATCTATTTTCAAAATGATTATATAATTTTATGACATGATTTTAATGTTTACCATATGACAACATATAGCAGGTCAAAGAAATTGAATTCAAATGTACTCGGTGTTGAATTTTATGTTTTGAATAAAAGCAAAGCTGACCAACTTTCAATATTTGGAAAAACTAAAAATTGATATAGGTTTTGTTTAGTTGATATACTTTTATTTTTATTTTTTCTTAAACAAAGTATATGATAGTCGATAAATTACACGAATATTTTTTTAAAATTTTAATCTACCTTTAAATCCTCAATCTTTATTTACTCAATTCATTAAGAAAAACAAACATTTAAACTCTCAACCTTTATATACTTAACTTATATGAAAAAGATATTATATTCATAAGTTCTTTTGAAACTGTAATCTCAAAAATTTTATCCAATATGTATGTTATGTAAATATGTATGTTATGTAAACTAATACTCAATTAACATTACACGAAATGTTTAGATTAAATAATCGTGAAGCACGTATGTATTTAGTTTTGGACTGTTTCTCTAAGCATGATCATACAACTACAGTTAGTGTTTTTTGTTTTTATCATGTGCATAATGCACTGAAATTCAACTTCCACAATTATAACAAGCAAAATTGTTTTAGTAACATTGTTTATATATAGTCAGATGATGGCATATATGTGTAATTATTTGTTATTAGTACGTATCTATAACTTAATATAAAAACTATCCCCAATTCAATGAGATGAGAGAATTAGACATTTTAAATTAAGAGTTGATTGACACTTAAGTGTAGGTATTAAGGGAGTTAGAGGGGTTAGTTTGAGTATTTTAATTTATTTTTTTGTTAGGAAAGAAAGGAAGAAAAGAAAGGGAAAAAAAAGAAAAGGAAGAAAAAAGGAAAGGAAAGGAAGAAAATGGAGAAAAATTTATGTGTTCGTGTTATTTTTTGTGTGTTCAAAATATTATAAATCTATATAATTTTACACGTTGATAATTCATTTTATGTAGATTTTAACACATTCATATATTCGTATCGTATTCGTGCTATTTTTCGTCTGTTCAAAATATTATAAATTTATATAATTTTTACATGTTAATAACTCATTTTATATAGATTTTGACACTTCAGAAATTCGTTAATTTTTATATTATTTTCGTGTTCGTGTTATTTTTTTTTTGTGTTCAAAATATTATAAATTTATATAGATTTTTACATATTAATAATTCATTTTATGTAGATTTTGACACGTTCGTGTATTTGTGTTGCGTTCATGTTATTTTCGCATCGTGCCGTCTTTTAATTATTATTTTCATTTGTTCGTGTTGTGTTTCAATTCATCCAAATATTTTGTATAGTTTGTCATAGTGATCCAATTTAGAGAAGATTTTGTGTGTTCGTGTCGTATCTCAATTCATCTCATATTTTGCATAATTTGTTATAATGATTCAATTTAGAAAAATTGTATGTCCGTAACATGTTCGTGTTATTTTATCATGTGTTTAAAATATTATAAATTTATATAAAATTTTACACGTTAATAATTCGTTTTATGTAGATTTTGACACGTTCGTGTATTTGTGTCATGTTTATACTATTTTTTGTGTCATGTTTTAATTATTTTTTCATGTTGTGTTCGAGTCGTATAATCATGTTGTGTCCGAAATTGCCAAGTCTAATTGACACTATTCAAATAACTCACAAATTTGTGTCACGCATCATCATGTTCATGTTATTTTTTCTGTTATAATCGTATTCAGTGTATTATATATTTATATAAATTTTCACACGTTAATAATTCGTTTTATGCAGATTTTGACACGTTCTTGTATTTGTATCGTGTTCATGTTATTTTTGTGTCATGTCATGTTTTAATTTTTTTTTATATTATGTTCGTATCGTATAATTATATTGTGTCTGAAATTGTCGGATATAATTGATCATATTCAAATAACTCTCAATTTTATACCAGGTGTCGTATAAGAATAAGAATTATTATTTTTCTAAATTATTATCTTTACTAATCTTGCTTTTTTATCTTCAAAATTTATTACAAAATGTTAATTCAAATCCGATAATATTTTGCAACGAAGCGCGAGCAATATCTAGTTATCATTTAATCATGGTAGCTAGATATGCTGAAGGAACAGATTTTTAACTACAATATATAGAATAAAAACTTTGAAATTAAACTATTACAACACATATAATTACTAATTTTAAATATTTTTCTAAATGTTTTTAAGTAAAGATGGCAAAATGACTGAGCTTTTTTATCAAAATATAGCTAAAAAAATTATTTATCAAAATACCGTTATTTTCAGGTTAATTTTCAAAATTCGCTTGTTTTAAAACTAGCTGGAAAATCGCCATCCCCCATAACGATTTCCCAACGTAAAATTTTCAAAATTTGCAAAAAAAAACAATGAAATCGTCATGGGGGTGACAATTTCTCTTGGTGTATTTAAAAAAAAAATCAAAAAACACCAAGAGAAATTGCCATCCCCCATGGCGATTTTCCTTAGTGTTTTTTGCAAATTTCACCAAGAAAAATCGCCATGGGGGTGGCGATTTTCCTTGGTGATATAAGTTTTTATTTTTTTTACTTAAATTTTTAAAAGAAATTGTAAATTTGTTTTTAAAATTTGTATTTTAATTTTAAAAATTGTAAATTAAATAAAAAAATTATCTTGGTTTGTTTATTTATTTTTTAAAATATATATTAAAATTTTATAATTTTATAAAAAATAAAATTTAATTTATTATTAAAATTTTATAAAAAATAAAATTTTATTTCTTATTAAAATTTAAGAAAGAAAATTATATTTCTTATTAATTTTTTATATAAAAAATTTTATTTCTTATTTAAATTTTATATAAATAAAATTTTGATTTCTTATTTAAATTTTATATGTGAGATCTGTAACAAACAGGTATAAAAAAATTTATCTTCGATTGTTTTATTTTTTTAAAAATATATATATATATATACTTAAATTTTTTTATTATTTTAATTTTATGCTGTAGAAAATATTGGAATGGATTCCTTCTGCAATGGATGGGACTAATGATTTAGGGTTTGGGTTTCAGCTATTTTTCAGTGAATCAAATCCTGCAGAAAATATTGAAATTGGATTCCTTATGCAATGGATAGGAGTATTGACCAGATTTAGGGTTAGGGTTTCAGCTATTTTCCAGTCAATCAAATGCTGCAGAAAATATTGGAATTGGATTTCTTCTGCAATGGATGAGACTAATGATTTAGGATTAGGGATAGGTTTCAGCTATTTTCCAGTCAATCAAATGCTGCAGAAAAAATTGGAATTAGATTCCTTCTGCAATGGATGGGACTAATGATTTAGGGTAAGGGATAGGTTTCAGCTATTTTCCAGTCAATCAAATCTGCAGAAAATATTGGAATTGGATTCCTTCTGCAATGGATGAGACTAATGATTTAGGGTAAGGGATAGGTTTCAGCTATTTTCCAGTGAATCAAATGCTGCAGAAAAAATTGAAATTGGATTCCTTCTGCAATGGATGGGACTTTTGGACAGTCCGGTACAAAGAATGGGATTTATCATCAGTTTTTGCATTGAATGAGTTATCAGTTTTTCAGTCAAGTAACCCTAGCCAGAAAATGAGAATCAGATTCCATCCTGTACAAAGGATGGGATTTGTCATCCGGTACAACATAATGAACCATTATAAATTCATAATACTGATAAAGGTTTACAATACCCCTTACAGCAGTTTTTCAATCAGATTTTTTCTGAGTGCTAATACCTCCTCATTCTCATCCTTCTATATTTCTTCTTTCTTTTGCCTAGTGATTATACCTCCATTCACATCCTTCTTAGTTTCATTACTACACAACATGAGCAATAGAGTGATCGCATTGGTCTACTATAATGGCCAAATTCATAATACTGACGAAGGTGCTATCTTTGATTGTGAACGTCCTAAAATTTTTCGTGTTGAAGAAGACGTCACATTAGAGGAACTAAAGCTGCAAATTCATACAAAAATTAAAGTTGGAAATAGAAAAACAGTTTCAGAGATTAAGTATAGGCATCCTCTTTCTATTGGTAAAAGATGTGTCCGGTATAGAACATTTCCACTTGAAGATGATGATGATGTCAGATGCATGTTTTATACTCATGAGACATTTGCAAATGTTAGTGTACTTGAGTTATATGCTGACATAGAGGATGTTCACGATGATTGTGGGCCTTCAAATGTTCGCACTACAGAAAACTTTCCCACAGAAGATGATGATTCTGGGCTGTTCTATGTTCACACTACATACGACGTTCCCACAGAAGAAGTCGTTCTGTTATCTCAAACTACAATGTTTCATAATTCATTAGTCTCACAAACAATTCCTACTACCCTCGAAGATGAGCAAGCTGGTGTTGATCCTGTTTCGCCACGTGGAGTCCATGGTGAATATGTTGGTGACTTTAGTGAGCAGGAAGAGGATGCTGAATTCGCAAGTGATGACAATAGTGATTCTGACCCAGACGTCGTCCCTGATGAGATCAACACTCATGAAGATCTTCCCCCATATGAGGTTGCATCCCATATGCATACCTTGGATCTGGAGGCAATGCAAGTGCCAGAATTTCCTGAGTATGCTCATACATTAGCTACGCCTCTGACATTTGATCCATCTGCAGTTGATCTGTGTGTTGGGTTACAATTTCCAACGAAAAAGACTGTGCTTTTAGCTATTAAGCACTATAACATCAAAAAATTTGTACATTATAGAGTAATTGAATCTGGGCGGACCAAATAATATGCCAAATGTCTAATGTATGGGAAAAGGGTGCAATTGGAGAATAAGGGCAACTTTTATGAAGAAGAAACAGGCATGGGAGATTAGAAAATATGAAGGGCCTCATACTTGCACACTGGAGAGGATTTCACAAGATCATTGCAAGTTAGATTCTAACATGATCTATTCATGCATTCTGTCATTGGTCCAAGCGAATCCGGAGATCTTCGTTTCAGTTTTGATCGCTGAGATATGAATCCGGTATGGATACATCACCTCCTATAAGAAAACGTGGAAAGCAAAAGGCAATTGCTCGAGTTTTTGGCGATTGGGATAGATTGTACAATGAGCTACCTAAATGGTTAGGTGCAATGCAATATTTCGTGCCTGGTACAATTGTGGAATTGCAAACGGTACCTGCATATCACGGTGATCGACTGGTCTAGGTTAAGAGAATATTCTATCGACTATTTTGGACATTTAAGTCGTGCATTGAAGGGTATCCGTATTGTAAACCTATTGTGCAAATAGACGGTACTTTCTTATATGGAAAATACAAAGGAACATTATTGTTAGCTATTGCACAAGATGGCAACCGAAACATACTACCAATTGCCTTTGCCGTTGTGGAGGGTGAGACAACAGAGGCTTGGTCATTCTTTCTCACTAATTTGCATAGACATGTGACAAAACAGCCTGGCATATGCTTGATGTCTGATCTACATGAAGCCATCAAAGCTGCGATTAGAAGTAATGGTAGTGGATGGAATCCTCCACATGCATATTCAGTATACTGCATTCGACACATTGCAGCTAACTTTATGAAGAAGTTTAACAAAAAGGAATTGCGTCGGCACATTGTTAACATAGGTATGAAATCGAATCATAGTTATTTTATCTCTTGTATTTCCTTTAGTATATAAAATAATACTGAAATTCACAAGTCTTTTGTTTTTAATTTTATTAGGATACGAGTTGAGGCGATCGAATTTTCATTTCATGTATGAGAATCTTAGTGGAGAAAATGCAGAGGCGGCTAATTGGCTTGATAGGATCCCCAAGGAGAAGTGGGCCCAATCATATGATCAAGGAAGACGTTATGGCCATATAACAACCAACCTAGCTGAATTTATCAATTCGGTGTTGAAGGGAACGCGCCATCTACCCATTACTGCTTTAGTGCAATCAACATATTATAGGTTGGCTGCACTTTTTTGTTAAGATGGAGAACAAGCAAATTGCAATGATGGAGGGAGGGAGGGCACATATACTGTGAAACAGTCACACAGACTATGCAAGAAAACCGCAGGAAAGCTAACTCTCACTTTGTTCGTAATTTTACGCGAGCAAATCAATCTTTTCTGATTGAAGAGTTAATTGATCCAGAAGAAGGTGTTTCTGCAATAAAGTACAAAGTCAAGCTTAGTGACATATGGTGTGACTGTGGGAAGTTTCAAGCACAAAGGTTCTCTTGTTCACATGTAGTTGTTGCTTGTGCACATGTCCATGTAGATTGCTTGCAATATGTAGACAATGTCTATAGACTGGAAACTATATTGAATGTTTATAGACATGAGTTCGAAGCAGTTGCAAATGAAGGTTATTGGCCTCAATATGATGGTCCAGAAGTGTGTCCCAATCAAGAAATACAGAGAAATCCACATGGTCGACCAAAATCAAGTCGTATTCATAATGAAATGGACCTAGGGAGAAAGGCCAACCAAAACGTTGTGGATTATGCAGAAATGAAGGTCATAACCGTCGAAAATGTCTGCATCAATCTGGCACATCGAGGGAGAGTTCGCATCAACAATAAAGGAATTACATGTTTTCATAACCTGTAATATTTACATATTTTGCCATTATGGAAAAATGTTATGCAAGTTTTTTTCTACTTATCATGTAATTTGGATTGTTATTTTATATAAAATTAAAAATTTTTATAAAATATATTGAATAATATATTTTATTACATTTTTATAAATTAAATAACAACATTAACATTTTAGTTAGATATGCTGAATAAAAAAATTAAAATAACAATTAATTTCCCAACAAATTTAAAATAAATAACATGAAATGAAAACACATAAATTTATATATTACAAATTTAAAATACATTATTCTCGTTATATTGATAAAGTACATTTATTCTAATTATTGCGTGGTGTAGAGCAACATTGTCGAGCTCTTCTAGTGCGTGGTGGTTGGACCCGTTGTTCAACCTCGTCAATGGCACGTATTCGCGGTCGACCACGACCTCCTGCTGTAACCGCCACTGGTTCCGGTTGTATGTCATCAGTCATTTTTCTTGTATCAAAAATTTGAAACCCACTGCTGGAGGAGCCAACACCTAGTTTACCCATAACAGAAACCTGTCTACTAGATGGACCAAAAAATGATGTACCATCAAATGCTGACGCAGGAGTTCCAAACTGATACATTGATGTTAGATATGATGAACTTGGACTTAGGATGGGGAGCTGGTCATCTAACCTCGTTATTGGCGGTGATGGTCGGTAACACTCATCAACGTCATATCTAGGGTGACTGACGAAATAACGATGACTGGATGGTACTCCATGATCCCGTTCAGGTTCAGGATGACTAAATGACATCATCGGTGCTGTGAACTCCAATGAGGCCGGTTGACGCGTTCGCCCACGTTGTCGTCTAGGTCTAGGAGCTTCCATATCCTGTGTAGGAGGGACTGGAGTTGAAGTTCGTCCGGTAAATGGCATACTCCTAACATCCCCATACACCGACGGTGGACAAACAAAAGGTCGACCTTCATTTTTATACCATCCTATGTAATCATCAGATGGGTTGAAATTATTACCAACAATCGGATAACCTGTCGGAATTCGTTGACAACATATATTCCACCAATGGATCCAATGTTCATGCTTCTCAGGCCAGAATTTCTCATGACGACCACTCATGTCGATCTTGTGAAGCTTATCAAGGTTCATCAGGGCTGCAAGAATTGGTTGTTGCATCCCAAATTGTCGCAACACCTTGTCAGTTTGGTGCCACTCTACATATGAAAAGCATATCAATGCTGTGTTTGCTTTCCATATATTACAATTATTGTAGGCATCCGATGGGAGGCATGCCATAATTTCACTTGAGGAATATGGCATCCACAGAAACTGAGAATAATTATTACAAATTATTAGTTTCATATGGATTAAATACAAAAATACTTGAATGTAAAAATCGAAATATTTACCTTATCATATCCTACTCGATCTAGTCGCAATCTTATACTTGCAAGGTCGGTCGGAGTCTCTGTAAAATCTCTACTCCTACTCGTACTCCACCTGTTAAAATGCATATAAAATCTTAATAGACTTATAAAATTACAAGTTCGTACAAAATTAATAAAATAGTAAAGATTGTTACCTGCTTACAATGGGGTATACAGCCGAAACATCCACGCGCGGAGCAAGAAATGGCAGTCGATACCAAGCCCATGATTGTAGAAGCACTAAACATCCACCTATGTCATGGCTTTTTGGAACTGTAGCCCTGCACAATTCTCTATAAAAAATCGCCAAACATGCTGAACCCCAACTATAATTTGCCGCATGCTCTAAATCACGTAGTAATGGAAGATACATTAAATGTACCCGACTGCTCGATTTGTCAAGCATCAGTAATCCTCCAATCAAACGTAAAATATATGCTCTAGCAGCATATTGTATCTGTTCTTCTGTTGTGTGTAATGGAAGATTTTGAAAGGATTTCAACCAATTTAGTCTCACCGTTGAGCCAGATACATACTCATCTGGAGGTACCGAGCCCAATAGATTTTGACACTCTTTATTCCAATCTAGCAAGCTTCCATCTGTAACTGCATCGCCATGGACCGGAAGTCCAAGTTGAAGCGCAACATCTTCTAGAGTTACCGTGCATTCACCAAATGAAAAATGAAAAGTGTGCGACTCGGGTCTCCATCGTTCGATCAACGCACTGATTAAGTCGGGTTGTATAAAAAATCGTCGAATTTGAGTTGTGTGATAAAATTCGGCTCTTCTTAAGTGGTCGACAATAGATGGATGCAGGTCCTCCAATGTAAATTTCCTCGAACGTAACACGTGACGAGTATCCTGTTGATAATTAATTAAATTAAATAAAATAATAATAAAAATTAATATATTATAAAACTATAATAATTAAACAATATAAAAATTAAAAAAAAAATTCTCAAACTATAAAATAACAAAACAATAATAATATAAAATTTTAAAATTATTTATATAATTATTAAATAATATAAAAAATAAATAACTATAAAATAAAAAAACAATAATAATTATAAAATTATAAAACTATAATAATAAAAAACAATATAATATAAAAATTAAAATTATATAAAACTATAAAATGAAAAAATAATAATAATTAAAAAATTAAAAAACTATAATAATAAAAAATAAACAATATAAAAATAAATAATTATAAAACTATAAAATGAAAAAACAATACTAATTAATAAATGATAAAACTATAATAATTAAAACATTAAAAATATAAAAACTATAAAACTATAAATTTACAAAATAATAATAATTAAAAAATTACTAAAAATTGATAATGTAATACAAACAATATTATAACAATTTACTTACCTCTTTAAATATAACCTCCGATATGTGATTTTCTTGCAACCTCAATAGTGATGATGAAGCCATTTTTAAATATTGTTGTAGAAAAAAAATTGTTGGTAGAAAAAAAAAATTTGATTGTAGAAAGAAGAAAGAAAATAAAAATAAGTTGTAGAAAATAAGAGGGGGTTATTTATAGAAGAATGGTGTGCGTGGGGGGAGGGGAGGGGATTTTGAAGGCAACGGTCAAGTTATCGTTGCCTTCAAAAAATTTTGAATTTTTTATTTTACTATTATTTCTTTATTTTAAAAGTTTATATAGTAAAATTTAACAAAAAAAATTTTAAAAAAAGTTTCATAAAATTTAAATAAGAAATATACCGTTGGACTTTTAATTTTTTTTAAAAAAAAATTATTATAATTTTTTATTTAATTTACAATTTTTAAAATTAAAATACAAATTTGAAAAACAAATTTACAATTTTTTTTTTAATTTAAGTAAAAAAATATATATATACCACCAAGGGAAATCGCCACCTCTCATGGCGATTTTTCTTGGCAAAATTTGCAAAAAACACTAAGGGAAATCGCCATGCGGGGTGGCGATTTCCCTTGGTGTTTTTTGATTTTTTTTTTTTTAAATATATCAAGGGAAATCGCTACCCACCATGGCGATTTCCTTTGGTGTTTTTTGTAAATTTTAAAAATTTTACGCTGAAAAATCGTCATGGGGATGGCGATTTCTCAACTAGTTTTAAAACAAACGGATTTTGAGAATTAATCTGAAAACAACGATATTTTAATAAATAATTTTTTTTAACTATATTCTGATAAAAAAACCAAATAAGTGAGCTTTCTACAGCATGACACAACACGACTCATATTGTTATAGTAACATATTGTATTCGACACGGCCCTTATCAAAGTGCTAAATTGGACTAAGATTTTTTGGTCATGTGGACTAGCACAACCACAAACGTGACACGGTCTTGTAAGACAATCCTTTTTTTTTCATTTGGTCTCCATACATGCATCACATCCTTAATTTTTTTAAAGTTGATTAATGAGTAATGATCCCATCATTTTTTTTTTCATATGATATACCTTAATAAAAATGATTTATGATATATATTAATTGTTATTTATATTTTAAAAATTTATTATCTTTTGAGTTAATTAATGTTTGTAAAATTATTTGTTCATAATGAAAAGAAAAAAAAATCCCATGGAGGCATGGACGTATGTATTTTTAGTTGATTCACATAAATTATGTGTCTATTTTTTATTTTATTTTACTCTTTTTTCACAATTCTAACAATAAAATAGTTAATAAATAAAAATAATAATTGAAAGAAAAAATTATATATAAAAAATATATATTAATCCAGGCCAAGCATGATTCTACCCGGTCTACGACTTGTCGGGCTAGACCCAGTACTGTAAGACAAAAACACTCTTAATGAGATTTTGATATCTTTAACCTTTATCCTCTCATTAAGAAAATATTATTCTTAAAAAAATTTAATTAAAAATAAATTTTAAAAATAAAAAATTTAAATATTTATTTTTTTAAAATTTTAAAAAATAATACTTTTAGAAATATTATTTTTATTATTTTTTATTATTTAATTAAAAAACTAAATTAAAAAATATTTAAATATTTATTTTTTAAAATTAAAAAAATTTATTTTCAAAAAATATTATTTTTTAATTAAAAAGAAAAAAGGAGAAGGTTTTTTTTATCAAAGGATTTATGTTAGGGTATTTTAGTCTTTATCATTTCTTTAATAATAATTTCATATTTTTCTATTTCCCTTTAATAAATAATTTTAACATATATGACCATTTAAGAATAAATCATGTATTGAGGGCATGTTTTTCACATTAATCTAAAAATTTAAATATAAATTCAACATAAACGGGTTTTTAATTTAGGAAGAGAAAAAAAAAATAAAATATTAGATTTAAGTTTTAAAAAAATAATAATAATAATAAGTTTATTTATATTACTTTATTATCTTTTTAAAAATTAAATATTTAAAAATAAAATAATAATTTTAATATTCGATACGGAACAGACAATTATTAAAATTGTTCCATCTCTATCTTCTAAACAAAAAAGCTCACACCACTTTACCTCTATTGTTTAAAAAAAAAAAATATTCAATTCAAAACGAATCAATTTAAAATCTATCAAAACGATTCAAATTCTACCGTACCTATATGAGACGTGTCCGGTCCGCCCAGTTTGCCATCTATTTTTCAACTTTTCAAGGTGTCAAATCTTACGAATATGATATTATGATTTTATCAATACGTTTAAGAAGAAAAACAAAAAAATAAATAAAATAAATATACTAAAAAACTAGAAAAGTAATATGTATGTCTATGTGTTTATATATAAATATATATGCATACTTTTCACATGTATCAAAAGAATTTTAGAGAAGTAAATATTCATGTTATTTATGTAAATTATTTTAAATCTTAAAAATATTGTACACAGAAAAGATATTAGTTAAACAATCTTAGAATTGGAACAAGTTACCCCATAAAAATGTAACAAGTTACAATTATATAACTAGTTTATTTTTTATATGTCAAAGATAATTTTTTTTAATTTCATAAATAAAATAAAAAAATTATCATATATTTTATTTTTAATTAAAATTTTTTATTTTTTTAATATATCTTAAAATTTATGTATTATTTTTTATTTTATTTATAAAATTTAAAATTTTCACGAATGATAAGTAAAATAATTTATTTTATATAATATTTAAAATAATAAAAAGTTCGAATATTTTATCGGAAAATTTTGTTAAAAGTTGAAAGAAGTACTTAAATATGGAAATTCAAGGGCCAAAATTTCTCATTAAATTGGTGCATCCTAATTATTTTTTGTGGTCGGAGGTGTCATCTTCCAAGTCAACACCATAAAAAGAAGCACTGGAAATAGACGCGCCTGACGACAAGTGTGATAAAGAGTCAAGTTGGGATAAAATGGCAATTACGTGGGACCTTCAGCGTCTCTGTCACGCGCGAATATGGCAACAGTTGTTTTTAATTAAGTGTCAGCAAAACTGGATTTAGCGTTGAAACGATTAAGAAAAGTTAATTAATTAATTAATTATAATTAAGAAAGACTTTCGAGTTTCGACTTCTTCAAAGTCCAAACCCATTTTTGAGTCAGATTGGTCCACTTTTGTCTGGTTGGGCCTTTTTCTTCTTTTGCCTTTTGGTCACGCCACGTGATATGGTTTGGCCAATAATTAACCTTGGTCATGTTTTTTATTACGTATGTGCCATCAACCGTCGATTTTAAGATAAAAAAATTATTGTCATTATCTTAACAGCTAGTAGTAAAGAAATACCAACGACTACGAGAGACCTAATTTTCCTTATCACCATCGTCACTGATGCTGTCATTTTGATTTTGATAAAAGAAAAAGATTACTAGTTTATTTAGATGTTAGTTACTAATTATTTAAATGTACAATCTTTTTCTTTCAAAATGATGTTAATTAAATAATTGTGATTAACTTTATAAAAAAAAATAATTGCGAGGACCATGCATCATGCACGGATGAATAAAAATATGCATTAAAATATATAGAAATAGAAGACCTTATCTTGAAGCTCTCAAAGTTCAAGTTTTAATAAGGATATTAGAAGGAAAATGTTAATTAGCGTTTAGAGTTATTGGTTAAAATGATATTTATAGAAAAAATATAATTAATACATTTTTTTTTCTTGAATTTAATAAAATTAATTCATTAAATGTAATTTTTTAAAAAAATAATAATTAACGAGATCTTATTATGAAATTTGTGCGATGGGAAAAGGATGAGAGAAGATTACTTTTCATCATGTAACTCAAAATTTTATATAACCAAAAAATATATATTTTATAAGTACTTGTCGTAATATATATATATTATTTACATAATTAAAATTTTATAATAATATACGAATATTTGGTTCATTAATAGACACATTCATAATTTTTTCAGTTCAAAGAGTGTTAAGTTTAAATCTCCATTCTTTTAAATATTAATAAAAAAGATTTCATTTTTTAAGTTCAATACAATGAAATGTGAAAAACAAACAAGAATAATAACAATAATATATATGTGTGAGAAATTAACATTGATCAAAATGCATAAGGTTCAATCCGTTGCAATATAACATTAAATTGTACTGCTAAACGACCTTCTCGACCCATCATTATGATTGTGACATATGAACCACATATTTATGCTTTGTTTGAATGTGTGATTAAAAAAAAAAAAAAAATCATCGTGCTGAAGTGTCATTTATCATTGAATCCATAAAAATTCAATATCATTTTCAGCTTCGACACGGTGAAAATCCCTTCCCATTACACATCAATAAAGAGTTAGTTGGCCACATTAATATTTCCATTACAAATACAAATAGAAATGGAAAGATATGGTGACTGGGGAGGAAGGAATACCAGCAGTAAAGGGACCCATTCACTTAAATATTAGGTGTATGAATCACATTCCCTTCACCCTATTTGATTTTTTTTTCTTTCATCAATAATATAATTGATGGGTTGTCTATACAGTGATTCAAGTTATTTGTTTTTAGCATGTAGTAATTAGACTTGCTCAAGGGCCGGGCAGCCGGAACAGTAATTTTTATTATAATAATATTATTTTATTTAATTTTAATTATAAAAAAATAAAAAAATTTATTTTTTATTCCAATAAACAGTATTTCGGGCCTAAACGGACGGGCCGGACCGACCCAGGGCCGAGCCTGGGCTGAGAAAAAAATAGGCCCGGCCCGGCCCATGAGCAGCTCTAGTAGTAACCAATCCTATAATTCTTTTATTTATGGATTATGATTAGGTTATAACACATGAAAAAATGACTTCCCACCCTCTCCCCCCCCAAAAAAAGACTAAAGAAAATTGAAAGTGGTTGCCACATAATTATATATATTTTTATGATAATAATTTTTTTTTATAGATGAAATTTCATCTTTAGTTAGATATATATTGACTGCAAAAAGTGCATTTTCTTTGAGTTGTGGTACAAAAATAATTGCAACAATTTTGAATATGTAGATTGGTCCAATAAGAAAGTAATATATACTCCTTTCTTCTTATTTTATATATCAATCACTTTTTTTTATTTATTATTTTGATGTTTCAAAATTATTTTTTTAACATTTAATATTTTAAAGTTTTTTTTATTATTATTATTTTGATGTCACTGATCTTTTTTTTTTTTTCATTTTTGGTTTTTTTTTTCTTTTTTTTTTCAACAATGAAATTTGCTCTTATAGTTGGTGGAGGCGTTACATAATTCAACCTTGGAAGAGGTGGTGGAGGCTGACCCAAGGTAATCAGTATCGTACCGGTAGACATATCGTTTTTGTTCTAACACTGATACGTACTGGTACCCATTTGTTTCGGCGTACCGTTTAGGGTTTACCGGCATTTTTTAAATATTTTTTCATATATTTATTTTCAAGCTTTTTAATATAGTAAATTATTATTATGTCCAATAACCTAATTTAATGAACATATATATATTTTAAATATAATTATGAAAAAAATAAAAATGATCATGACACAAAAAATATTGAAATTGGTTTAAAAATTCAAATAAGTGAATTTTTAAATAAAAAAAATTAAAACAATCAAAATCTTGTATCAACCGGTACGGTTCGGTACTGACCGGTATTGGCCGTACAAACCGGTATAGGCCGGTACGATCGGTACGGGCCGATACCAAAACCGGAACGGAACGAAATTGGTACCATTTCGGTTTATCTTAAAAAAGGCACATATCGGTCGGTACGACCGATACCGATAACTCTGGGCTGACCTCTTTGTGATATTTGAGATATTTTTTTATACTATTACTACTAATTTTCAGTTGACAATCATTTTTTTTGGTTGATTTTTTTTTTTTTTTTTGGGGTGTTTTTAGTGAAGAGGAGAAGCAGGAAATTGAATTGAAACTTGAAGGTTACAAGCAGGTTGAAAAGCAGTGTACTAAGCATTATCAATGATAATTTTGGTTAGTGAAACAAGGTAGTATACTGCTTCTCAACATTAATCTATTATATATGAGATGCCTTTTCATATGTTGTGGATTCTCAAACACATTTCCCGGTGGAACTTGGAACCGTGCATCTCTGGTGAGTTATTAACACCTAATATGATGTGCAATATTAGTTGTATTCTTATTTTCATTCTTTGGGAGGAAGTTGTCTGCTATTATCAGGGCTTAATTTGTGTGTTTTAAGGTCCATCTTCATGGGTAGGATTAGGTATTTGTTGCTTAATTTATGTTAGCAAATGCTTTATTGTTGCTCTTAAAGAGCTGAGAATAATTTCATGGAGAGAGCTTTGATATTGTTGATTAAATCCATGTTGATTTTCATTACTTATCAATATAACTAGAAAAAAAAAAAACCCGCTTCGTCGATACTTTTAATTTTTTTATAATTTTTAATTAATTAATAATTTTAAATTAATTTTATTAAATAATAAGTTTTTTTTTTATTTTTTATTTTTAAATTGTAATAATTGTAGTGTAATTATACTTTATTAATTATGAAAATTAAATTTATAATAATTATTTATTTATAAATTACGTAATATAAATGCATTTTCAAATGTTATTTTTATATATATTTTTTTAAAAATATTTAGACTTTATTGTATACTGTATATTTTTATTTATAGAAGGTAAAAATTAATAAATAATAAATAATAAATAAGAAAATAAAATTGTGGTTTGTATTTCATTCTCTTGTAGGATTGATTTTCTCACATAGGTTAGCAGCAAGTTCGTTTTTTTTTTTTATATATAATTTTTTCCCAAGTAGATCAGGTACGGATCCTAAACCGACCCGCGACTCAACGTCTGCACTTACGCCTTTAAATACATTACTTAAAATTAAAATAATTGATAAAATAATTTTTTTTAACTTTTCCCCCTAGCCGGTCGGGTACGGATCCTAAACCAATCCGCGAGTCAACATGCGGATCAACCCCTTTAAATACATCATTTAAAATTAAAATTAAAAAATTTAATAAAATATATATTTTTTTATTTTTTCTCGAGCTGGTCAGGTACGGATCCTAAATTGACCCGCGAGTCAACGTGTAGACTAACTCTTTTAAATACATTATTTAAAAATAAAATAAAAAATAATTTTTTTATTTTTTTCGTGCGGATCGGGTACGGATCTTAAATCGACCCGAGAGTCAGTGTACGGATCAACTCCTTTAAATACATCATTTAAAAATAAAATAAAATAAAATACAAAATAATTAATAATTAATAAAATAAATTTTTAATTTTTTTCAAGCGGGTCGATTACGGATCCTAATTCGACCTGTGACTGAACGTATAGGTTAACCCTTTAAATACACTATTTAAAATTAAAATAAAAGTAATTAATAAAATAAATTTCTTATTTTAACTTTTTTTTTTCTCGAGTGAAGACTTGGGTACAGATCCTAAATCGACTCGCTAGTTAACGTGCAAACCAACCCCTTTAAATACATCATTTAAAAAAATAAAAATAAAAAGCTACAAACTAAATATTAATAAAAGAATTTTTTTTCCTGAGCGGCTCGGGTACGGATCCTAAATCGACCTGCGAGTCAACATGCATATCAACCCATTTAAATACATCATTTAAAAATAAAATAATTAATAATTTTTTTTCCTTTTTTTATCATATGGGTCGAATACGAATCCTAGATTCGACCTGCAAGTCAACGTGCGGACCAACCCCTTTAAATACATCATTTTAAAAAATAAAAACTAAAACTATTTTTTTTTTGTGCGGGTCGGATACGAATCTTAAATCGACTCGCTAGTCAACGTGTGGACTAACCCCTTTAAATACATCATTAAAAAAAAAAAACTAAAAACTAAAAAAAAAAAGAAAAAACTAAAAATAATTTACAAAATATTTTTTTTAATTTGTTTTTCCGAACGGGTCAGATACGGATCTTAAATAAACTCGTGAGTTATCGTGCAGACTAATCACTTTAAATACATCATTTAAAAATTAAATTAAAAAAAAAAACTAAAAATCTATATAAAAAAAAAAAAACAAA
This sequence comes from Fremontodendron californicum, assembly GCA_030761205.1. Classification (NCBI taxonomy): domain Eukaryota; kingdom Viridiplantae; phylum Streptophyta; class Magnoliopsida; order Malvales; family Malvaceae; genus Fremontodendron; species Fremontodendron californicum. The sequence goes on from JAULJL010000005.1 coordinate 35,438,862, forward strand.
ACAAAAGACCTATTAGTTTTTTTTCATGGTAAGACAAAATTGCCTCAAGACTATTTGAAAAAAATCCCTTGAATCTTAAGGACTCAAAAATCATAATAATAGATCATCATCATATAAAATAGTAGTATACCAAAAATTTGTACATGAAATGTGATCATTTTCATTTTTTTTTTTTGGGTACACGTTATTATATAATGAAAGTGATCCAAAAGGGAAGAAGACAGCATAACGAGGAAAGAAAAATCGGAGTTTGGAAATGGCTAATGGCTGGCCCATGCAAATATATAATTTTTTGGATAAATTTAAAAAATATACTGTCAATAATCAAATTATTGTTAAATGGTATAATGAGTAAATATTATTTGAAAAAAAAATTAATAATTATAAATTATTAAGAAAAATATTGTAAAGATAAAATTATCCTTGATAAAAAAAACCTTCTCTTTCTTTTTTCTCTTATTTTTTATCCTTTTTTCTCTTATTTTTTAATTAAAAAATAAAGTTTTCTGAAAATATTTTTTTTTATTTTAAAAAATATATTTTTTAAAATTTTAAATGTTTTATTTACTTTTTTAATTAAATTTTTTTAAAAAATAACATTATTTTTTCTAAAATTATTTTTTCTTTATTTTTTTAAATTTAAAAAAAGATAAATATTTAATTTCTTAAATTTATTTTTAATTAAAATTTTAAAAAATAATATTTTTTTTAATAGAAGAGAAAAGAAAAGTAGATTTTTTCATTAAAGGTAATTTCATTTTTACAATATCCTTTATAATAATTTCTAATTGTTCATTTCTCTTTTTTAAATAATTTTTATCCATTATACCATTTAACAATAATTTAGTTATTGACAGCATGTTTTTCATATTTATTTTTTTTTTTTTTCATTTTCTTTGGTGGTATATATGGAAAGAGTGATGGGTTTTCTTCCAACAAAAGTTAGCAGAGAAAGTCGTAGATAGAGTGGTTTTGGGGCACAATCAGAACCATGAAAATGTCCCACACTTCTTCTATCGGGGAAAATTGTTGGAAAGCATAAGAATGACTAGTAATCTGCCATTAATGTCCTTCTCATTCATTTAACATGGAGCTCTCTAGTCTCTACTATACCACCAATCGTCCACCCAGCTTTAAACGCTTAAAAAGGCCTGCCTTTTCTGTTGGGTTTGCATCATTAATATAGATCTAGTTTAGCATTGCTGTTGGAAAAAATTTGGATTGGAAAAAGCTTGAGTTGGAAAAAGTATGTTTATAAAGTGTGGTTTAAAAACTTTTAAGTGTTTAGTATTACTGTGAAAAAGTTTGGTAGGAAATTGAAATGTCAAAAAAAGATATATTTAAAATAATAAAAGTGTAGAGATGTGAGGACAATAAAATCATTTTATTCAAAAAAAAATTCGATCAAATGCTAAATGGATAAAAATATATTTTAGTTCATTTTTGAGTAAATAGAAGCAACTACGAAATTAAAAAGAGTTAATTGAGTTTTCTTTTAGGGTGCAACCATGACTATTTATATTCAAAAATTAATTATGCTTTAATTGTTTTTATTGCAAATTGATTCTTTTATAATGGTTATTGAATTAATTGTATTTTAAACATTACTTTATGGATATTAACTATTTGCTTCCCTGCTTAAATCGATTTAGCATTTGATCGAATTTTTTTGAAAGGAAAATGTTAAAAAAATGATTTGTAAGAATAACTTTATTTTTTCTTGCAAAGCATTTTTTATAATCTCATATATGCAAAATTTGAAGAATAAAATGATATAAAAACTGTCTGGGTTAATAAATGAATAGAGATGATGAACTCTTGATCAACTTTTACTGATTAAAGACCAATTATATAAAGCAATGAATTTTACCAAAAATAAAAAATAAAAAGCAACAAGATATAATTTTTTTTCGTCTAAAATAATCATGAATAATTATTATTTTGATAATGATCAAATAGCATTACGGTCGAATAAATTTGGTCATTTTTAAGTACCATAGTGTTCTAATTTTTTTTTTCATTTTCTCAATCTAATTTCAATGGGTTGGATTGGTTCACAAAAGCATAATCATGCATAATCTACAAAATCTATTAAAATCCTCATGAGTAAAGTTAAAGGAATAAACCAAGTTAATAGCACATGTAAATAAATCTATTAAAAAAAAAAAAAAATTGAAGATATTCTATATGTATAATTGTATATTCCACTTCTCATTTTTTCTTAGCTTCACTCACTAAGAACAACTACTAAATCATTAACATTTTTACCACCACATCTACTCTTCTTTTAGAGAAAGAAATAAGCATAATTATTCATTTTTTACAAACAATTAGCTTATAATTAAGCTTTCACTCCATTTATATATATATATATATATATATATATATATATATATATATATCACATCACATCATAGAAAAAAGAAAAAAGAAAAAAAATCATGATGGTTTAACCATAATATTATGGATTAAGATCCGATCCATTAATTTTTATCCATTAATTTTTAATATATTTATCACTATCATTTACATGTATATAATCTATTTATCAACTCTGAAAGTTATATTTATGCATGATAATTAATAGGGTTTTTTTTATCTAAATATAGCTAAAAAAATATTTTTTTACCAAAATATCGTTCTTTTCAGATTAATTCCCAAAATCCGTTTTTTTTTAAATCAGTTGGGAAATCGCCATGGCCCATGGCGATTTCCCAACTGAAATTTTTAAATTTTTTTAAAATACCAGTTGGGAAATCGCCATGGCCCATGGCGATTTCCCAACTAAAAATTTTTAATTTTTTTTTCCATTGGGAAATCGCCACCGTGGGTGGCGATTTCCCAAAAGGGAAATTGACAAAGGTAAGTTTTTACTTTTTTTTTTTAATTCTTTTAATAAATAATAAAATTTAAATAAAAATTATATAATTTTAAATTTTAAAAAATAAAGATTTAATAATTTTAATATATAATTTTTATCCATGGTGGTAGAAGTGTTCATGGGCAGGGCCGGGCTCATGTATGGTATCAACACCACATTTGCTTGCCCGAGCCACGGTGGCAATTTTTCAACATTTATTTATTTTTTAATTTTATAAAATTATAAAAATTAAATAATTTTTAATTTTAAAAAATAAAAATAAAAATATAACAATTTACCAAAAATTAAAAAATTATATTCGTAATTAGGCCTGCTCACCGCGACCCAAATTTTTTCAATTTCCTTGCCAAGGCCCGGCTCGCGGGTCTGAATATAATTATTTTAATATATAAAAAGTGATCCGGGCCTGGTCGGACGGGCTGCCCAGCCCATGAGCAGGTCTATCCGTAATGTCAATCGAATTCTTTCAACTTGTATTCGTAATAAATGGACCTCCGGGAGAAAGGCCAACCAGAGTGTCGTATTAGTCTGGGCTTGGACAAGTGTTTTTGTAATTTTATTAAATAATAAAATTTAAATAAAAATTATATAATTTTTAATTTAAAAAAATTTAAATAACAAAATTCAAAAAATTATAAAATATATAAAAATATATTTTTAATAGTGAAATGGGCTTTCGGGTCGGCACGACTCGAAATGGGCTTGGGCAAGGGAAAAAATTTTGGGTCGCGGCCCGGCCCATGAACAGGTCTAATACGAATATAATTTTTTAATTTTTGGTAAATTGTTATATTTTTATTTTTATTTTTTAAAATTAAAAATTATATAATTTTTATAATTTTATAAAATTAAAAAATAAATAAATGTTGAAAAATTGCCACCGTGGCTCGGGCAAGCAAATGTGGTGTTGATACCATACATGAGCCCGGCCCGGCCCATGAACACTTCTACCACCATGGATAAAAATTATATATTAAAATTATTAAATCTTTATTTTTTAAAATTTAAAATTATATAATTTTTATTTAAATTTTATAATTTATTAAAATTAAAAAAAAAAGTAAAAACTTACCTTTGGGAAATCGCCACCCACGGTGGCGATTTCTCAATGGGAAAAAAAAATTGAAAATTTTTAGTTGGGAAATCGCCATGGGCCATGGCGATTTCCCAACTGGTATTTTAAAAAAAATTAAAAAATTTCAGTTGGGAAATCGCCATGGGCCATGGCGATTTCCCAACTAATTAAAAAAAAACGGATTTTGGGAATTAATCTGAAAAGAGCTGTATTTTGGTAAATAAATTTTTTTTTGGCTATATTAAAATAAAAGACCTAATTAATAGTGTCATACCTAAAAAAGAGTTTGTTCAAATATAAAGTGAAAAAGTAAAACTATAATTCTGAAATATTGGTTAGCAAAACAACTAAAAATCCAGCCCTGCTTGAGAAGATGCTGGCTGAAGCATTTAAAAGCCCAGTAAGAAAAAGGGATTGGCCCAATTAAACAGTGTTTGGCCGAGTCATCATCTAGGGCCAGGTGGAGGTGCTTCTTGAAACACAAGACAGAATTTGTGGGCTTGACCCAAATGCAATTTTCTTTGGGCATTTATAGAAAAGAAAATACAGAATTGCAAGAAAAACACAAACCCTAGTTTTGCATACTATATAAAAGCTGCCTACAGCCTTGTCATTTTCCATTTGCGTCAAGAGCTTCTTCCATCAACGCCTGCGGATCCATAGCCTCCCTTGTACATCCTCTCTCCCACTCTTCTTCCCTTTCTATTCTTTTTTTGAAGTTGTTTTCTCTTTTGGGTTTTTGACTTAACTTTGTTTTTGTTTATCTCAATTTACAGGAAGAAAAAGAGAGAGAATAATGAAGGTAATTGCTGCATATTTGTTGGCTGTATTGGGAGGCAAAACCAGCCCATCAGCTGCTGATCTTAAAAACATCCTCGGGTCTGGTACGCTTTTCCCAACCTTTACCCTTTACTTTTCTCTTCTTCATGTCAGTTTTACTGCTTTATTTCCTTAATCTGTTTTAATATCTACACTTCGTAATGCATTAGTTTGTAAATTGTAAATCTTGTTTTTTTGTCTTCTAGATTGAACCCTTTTCCCCTAGTTGTGACCCAAAAGTTTATATATGATGCGCTTTCAACTTGTTCTAAAACCTGTTGTTAATGAATGCCAATTTTGATGTTGATGTGGCTTTCAATAAAAATATAAACTTGTACTAATTTGTATTTTTGGTTTGAGATTTACATGAATATTATAACCCTTTATGCAATATGTTTGATGTAGAGTGAATTGGTTGTTTATCTGTTTTTTTTTTTTTTTTTTGTAGGGATAAATGTTTGTTTTAAATAATTTACATAAATGTGTTTTTTTTTTCATAAATTTTAATTGGTTGTTTATACGTTGGAGGAAGGAATGTTGATTATGATTCAAATAATTGTTGTAAACAGTTGGAGCTGAAGCTGAAGATGAAAGGATTCAGCTTCTTTTGTCTGAGGTCAAAGGCAAAGATATAACCGAACTTATTGCATCTGGGAGGGAAAAGCTTGCTTCTGTTCCTTCTGGTGGTGGTGGTGGTGTTGCTGTTGCAGCTGCTGCACCAGGAGCTGGTGGCGCCGCCGCTCCAGCCGCAGCTGAGACTAAGAAAGAAGAGAAAGTTGAGGAGAAAGAGGAATCAGATGATGTAATAACTCCAAACCTTAATGTTTTTCCTCATTTGTTATCAACCAAAGTTTTGTTTCAATCTTGGTATTGTGCATTTTTTACTATCACAGATATATTCTATCTATTAACTTCTATTTTATTCAATTTGTTGCAGGATATGGGTTTTAGTCTCTTCGACTAAAATGTGGATTGGTTTCTGCAGAAATTTTCTTTTCAATTTGAGGCTGGCTTAGATTTTAAAAGTTTTGTTATCCAGTGTTATGTATTTTTGGGATTCATAGATTTTGGTGGACAAGGCATTTGTTTTCCTGAAACCTAATGTTGGAATGGAATTTTCAGAGTTCATTATGATTCTCTTTGAATCTCATGTCAAATAATGATGAAAATTGAACAAAAGTAGATGAATTTTCTTCAATTAAATTGAAATTTTTTGAGGGAACTGAGTGAGCAGTTGATGTCGCCCATTTCCTTGGCTGTTGATTGGAGAATGAAATTTGATCTGAGGAGGCTCATGTCCAAATACTAATCGAATATTGAGTCATTTGAGGTTGGGAGTAATTTCTATGGCCAAGTCAGGCAAATTTGCTGTCAATATTAGTACATAAATTCTGATAAAATGAGAGCCCTTTTACTGCACCCTATGGCCTTGTCCTTTACCATGGCAGGGCCAGTATTTCAGCCAATATTCGGATTTTCTTTTTCCATGGAATAATTGGTAGGTTTCAGTAGCAGCACCATCAGTGGAGATATTCGGGGTTTATTATGAGATCAGACAAACGATTTGGAAGATGTTCTGAAAATTTTGTAGGCAGCAAGCGCTTGTTATAAGACCAAATTGGATGAATAAAGAATGCAAAAGCACCAATGATGATAGAGAAAACAAGCAGAGTTTGATGAGCTAAACTAGAATAGAGTTCTCAACTTGAGGAAAAAAACCATGTCAGAAGCGTATGGATCAAAGTTTACCATATTCAATCCAAAGAGCAGTAACAGCAAAGCCCAATAAAAACCAGAACCAAGTCTTTATCTATATAGTTCTCTTGCAACAAGTAAGCAAACAATCTTATAGTTTTATATTTTTCTTTTTGGAAAGCATGGGCATGGCAGCTGTTAGTCTTCAAATCTTACAATCTTATAGTTTTATAAAGTACTCGACAAATCAAATAACATTGAATATCCAATTATTTACTATCCATTGCCATCCATAAGAACAAAGAAGCATAGAAAGCAAGGGGTGAACTGAAGAGGAGTCTCGAAAATTTTGCCCTCAAGCTTTCTCTTCTTTTCTTCATTTTTTTACGAGAGAACTAGGGGAAAGATTATTATATATTTTCCTTGATCTTTTCTTTATTAAAATTTTCCTCATTATTTTCCATATTAACTCGTAAAAAATTAAAATCTAAAAATATTGTTTTCCTTTCCCTCATATTTTCCCTAAAACAAAAATAGCCTTAATTTGGTTTTGGGAAATTTTTTTTCTCAACCAAGTGTAATGTAATGTAAATATCACTATTTCACCTAATTTTTTTGGTAAAAGAATTAATGCGAAAAACGGCAGCTTATCAATTAATTATATGTCTTGTACTTTTCAAGCTACTTATCAAGATAATTGAAACTCAGACTAATTTTTAGTCTTCCTTTCATAAGGAAAAAAAAAATTGATGGCTTGTCAATTGTTAATTTTCAACCTTTATATCATAATCAATTAATGATCTCAATACCCTTTTCTATGTCGACATCAAAAACAAAGTTGAATTTTTTTTTTTTTTTGATATAGTACATTGTAACATCAGTAGGCCGCAAGTCGTAGGCTGCTCTATGTCTCATTTTCTTTGGCATAGCACCATTATTTGATTCCTTAAGATTTTTTTCTTGCTATTACTTTGCTTCTCTTTGCTCTAGATATTGTCAAAAGATTCATTTTTAAAATTACGCAGTACGTATTTATGTTGAAAAATAAAATTAATAAATGATTAATAAGTTCTTGAAATGAAAATAAATAAGAGAACTTGAAAACTATTGACAAGGATTTGAATGATAAATTTAAAATATAATTTGTTAAAAAAATTTCTTAGATCATTACTCATTAAGATGTTCTGAAGAGGCATCCGAATGCCTTACAATAATTTTATTTTATATGGACATTAGAATGCTCTAAAATGGGCATTAAAATGGCTACAAGATTTTGCATTGAGTAAAAATTTGTCTAAGACTTAGAATGCCGGTGGTTGAGTATCCAAATGCTTATTTGAAAATTTAAAAAATATGTCCGTCGGACATTACTTCATTCTAGAAATGATTATTTTTCATCAAAGACATGTTTAATTATAAAAAGAGTGTTTTTAACACTGATTGCGGCTTATAAATATTTTTATTAACGTTCATTTTACACAACTTTTCATTCAGTCTTTAAAACAATATTTTATCTTCTTTCACTCTTATTTTCTAGTTCAAGATTCATGTTTGTTTAAGAAATTTTTAAAGTGCAATTTTGAATTTTTTTTCGGTAAACATTGTATCATGGGATAATATTTTCAAAAATCTATTTACACTATAACGAGAAAACTATTATCTTAAAAAAAAAAAAAATTCCTCAAAGTATATTGCATGTAAATTTCTTCATTAATTTCTTCGTTTTTATATGATTGTATTAGTCCCAACCACTTTCATAGGACACTCTTGCCACGGGTAAAGAAAAATAAATCAGACCTTAGGTCAGATTCAATAGACTTTCATATATATATATATATATATATATATATATATATATATATATATATATATATATATATATATATATATATATATATATATATATATGAGATAAAAGTATATGTAAAAATTTATTCATAATGATAAACATCCAACTTAAAATCAATTGATGGCCTAACTTGAATATAAGATCACATGCAATCTAAGACTAAATCGATGTGGGATAATCCCACTTTAACAGGCCTCCATCACGTGTAAGAGGATACCGAGGAGCTTACCACGTGACAAACTCAAAAGAGGTATAAGACAAAAACAACAGAACAAAACCTGAACTCTGATACCATGTTAAACATTTAACCTAAAACTAATTGGTGATAGGTGGAGAGACTCGACTTGAATATAAAACCACAAGCAATCCAAAACTTACCCGATATGAGATAACCCCACTTTAACACCTAACATGATTTGAACTCTATCATTTACCTTATTCTGTTATTGTTAATTACTAACATATACTTAAATAAATTATTAGGAAAATTCGATAAATTCAATAATAAACTTCTCAAGTAGTTGCCAAATCGGTTGGAATTTTAAAACACCGAGAACGATAATAAAGAAAAATTGAACCATTATTACAACATGAAAAGAGGGCTACCATCACCTTGCATTAATTGTAAACAAGTAGGGGATACATTTTTTTCGCAATTTGCAAGGCCAATAGCAGACATGAAACTTGATGGAAGGCAAAGGTTAAAAAAGGACCACACCATGAATTTGTTTCAGGAATCCTAAACCCTAAACAATCCACACACTTCTCTCCAAAGGACCCCCAACGACCTAAATCGCAGGTTGACACTGTCTTCTAAAGCTCCGTACATAGAAAATGGCCCCCCTTCTTCAAGAAGTTAAGGCATTAACTATTTAACTATGTTTTTTTGGTACATATGAAAATGTAAGTTCTTTATGTTGGAATATGGTATGGTTCAAAGTCACATTTGGTGGCTTAGCACCATTAATGGAGCTACCACTTGCACCACTTGCACCACCAATAATGGAAGCTACCACTTGCAAATGGATGGTGGCTATGGTGGCTACCACTTGCAATGTGTTCACACCAAGATAGGTGGTGGAAGGTGGCTATGGTGGCTGCCACTTGCTTAGTGTTCACACCTTGATATTATGGCTATAAATAGCCATGTAGAGATGAGAGAGTAGAGTAGAGTTGAGTATGTGTTAGAGCTAAATTGTTGAAGCAAATACTCTGTGTTTATAGAGTAATTCGGTATTGTGTTGAGTTGTGAGTTCAGTGCTTGTGTAGCACCTTGAATTCTGTATATGTTTGTACTCTAAACTCCATTAATACAAAGCTTCAAGCTCCTCCTCCCGTGGACGTAGGCACAGTTGCCGAACCACGTAAAATATCGGTGTTTTTTCAGTGTGTTTAAATCGGTTTTAGTAATATCAATTCGCTTCCGCACAACAAATTGGTATCAGAGCCAATTTTTACGTAAAACCGAGTTTGTTCGATTCTGTCCGTTTTTCAAAAGTGCTCCAATTTGTGTTTTGAAAATACCAGGTTGAAGAGGTCGTTGAGAGGAGTGCAGCAGAATCAACCGGAGCGCCAGAAGCCACCGCACGCGCCGCACGCGCCTCTGGAGGTTGAAGACGCGTGAAACCCACGCGCCACACGCGCCGCATGCGCCAGCCAGAGGTTGAAGACGAGTGGGCCTCACGCGCCCCACGCGCCCCACGCGCCGGTGAGCCAGCAGCCTTCACGCGCCCACGCGCCGCCGCACGCCGCCGCAGCTCCGACCAACTTTTTCGGGCTATTTTTTGAGCCGTTTCAGAACACTATTCCGAGACTTTTCCGAGCCGGTTGAGCTAATCCGAGTCCATTTCGAGCCACTTGTAGCAGAATATTCACAGAATATTCACCGTGTGTCCAAATTTTACACAGTTGGACCCGTTCCTGGCTATTTCGACTATTCCGGACTCAACCGCGGCATCCGTTTTTTCCATACAAGTACCGGAAAAACACTTTGTTGGTAATTTTGTTTTATTACCATGGCAGAATCATTAGAGACACATGAAACAACCAGCAGCGCACGATCAAGTTCTTATATCAGAAAGAACTCGATGACCACTGCAAAGTTCGAGGTGGAGAAATTTGATGGCACCACCAACTTTGGCATGTGGCAGTGCGAAGTTCAGGATCTGTTATTCCGAGAGGGTTCATATATCGCTCTGGAAGACAGGCCCAGAGATATTTCGGAAGATGACTGGAAATTTGTCAACCGTCAGGCTTGTGGCACAATCCGGTTATGCCTAGCCAAGGATCAGAAGTACTTTGTCATGAGAGAGAATAATGCAAAAACTCTCTGGAAACAACTTGAGGACAAGTACATGACAAAAAGCATGGAGAACAGACTCTATCTGAAGAAGAAGCTGTTCCGCTTCCAGTATATGCAAGGTATCACCATGCAGGAGCATCTAGTAAGTTTTAACAAAATCCTCGCTGATCTTGAAAATCTAGATGCAAATATCTCTGATGAAGATAAGGCTCTTACTCTGTTAAATTCCTTGCCTGATAGCTATGATCATTTAACCACTACACTGTTGTATGGTAAAAATGATATAGAATATGTTAATATTAGTAATGCTCTGGTGAATAATGAGTATCGGAAAAAGGATCAGCATGATCACCAGAATACTACACCAGAAGCTTTAACTGTGTACAGAGGCAGGACGAGCAATCAAGGAGCCGGAGAAAACAAGCGAGGTAAATCCCGCTCAAGGAGGGGATCATTGAGAACACGACTCTCGAGGGACGAGTGTGCCTTTTGCCATGAGAAAGGGCATTGGAGGAATAACTGTCCCAACATGGAGAGGTCGATTGTGAGTGTAGCTCAAGAATCTGAGGGAGAGGAAGACTCTGCATTTACGATTTCCACAACATCACACTCTTCAGATCAATGGATTCTGGATTCCGGATGTTCCTACCATATGTGTCCGAACCGGAAGTGGTTCTCAAACTTCAATGAGTTTGATGGAGGGATTGTCCATATGGGCAATGACAATACTTGTCACACTAGAGGCATCGGAACGATCCAACTGAAAATGCATGACGGTACAATCAGACAACTTACAGACGTAAGGTATGTCCCTGATCTCAAGAAGAACCTCATATCACTGGGGGTCTTAGACTCAAATGGTTACAAGGTGACCATTCAGAATGGAGTCCTGAGAGTTGTACGTGGAGCATTCTTAGCAATGAAGGGTTATATGAAGGGAAATCTGTATCTCCTTGACAGAGAAACCGTGACAGGCAGAGCAGCAGCCTCTCACAGAATGATGGGATAATCCGACACTTCACTGTTCCTGGCACTCCCCAGCAGAATGGAGTTGCAGAAAGGATGAACCGAACTTTGGTTGATAAAGTTCGCTGCATGTTATCCCAGTCGAGCTTGAGCAAAGCATTTTGGGCGGAGGCTTTATTGTTCGCCTCCCACATTATCAACAGACTAACCTCCACCGCAATTGATGGGAAGACTCCCATAGAGGTGTGGTCCGGATATTCTGCCATTGAATATGATCGGCTTCGTAGTTACGGATGCAAAACTGGATCCTAGAGCCAAGAAAGCTGTCTTCATGGGCTTTAGTGAAGGAGTAAAAGCAGTCCGATTGTGGAACCTTGAGTCAAAAAAAGTCATCGTAAGCCGAGATGTTGCCTTTGACGAATCTGTAATGCTGAAACTGTCAACTCCAGAGAATGTGAACCAAGATTCTCTAAAGCAGGTGGAGTTTTGAATCAGAAGATGCTGGTCAAAATTCAGATGAATCTGAACCAGAATCTGATGACACCTTAACTGAAGTGGAGGAGTCATCACCGGAAATCTTTCAGCAACTTGAATCAGTTGTCACCAGTAGACCGAATAGACATATTCGGAAACCTGCTCGATACACAGACGTGGTGGCATACGCCCTTCCAGTAATTGATGATGATGTTCTGATCAATTACAAAGAAGCTGTAAACAGCCCTGAGCATGCCGAGTGGAAGGAGGCGATCAGACTTGGAAGTTAGTTCCACTTCCAACACTCAAGATATCAATTGGGTGCAAATAGGTCTTTGCCAAAAAGAAGGGTGCTACCGGCAAAGACAGCATCAGATACAAAGCCAGATTGGTAGCCAAAGGTTAGGCTCAAAAAGAAGGAATAGACTACAATGAGGTATTTTCACCTGTTGTTAAGCATGCATCTATTCGGATCTTATTGGCTTTAGTAGCACTGTATAACCTAGAGTTAGTTCAACTTGATGTAAAAACTGCATTCCTCCATGGTTCCGTAGAGGAGGAAATTTGTATGACTCAACCAGATGGTTCTGGAGTCCCCGGTCGCAGAGATTACAAAAGCAAGCTGAACTGATCACTGTATGGTCTGAAACAATCCCGTGACAGCTGTACAAACGGTTGGACTGTTTCATGACAGGATGAAAAGTACACACACAGTCAATTTGATCACTGTGTTTATTTCCGGAAACTTCAAGATGGATCATTTGTCTATCTGCTGAAAAAGGCAAGGTGGAGATCGACAGGCTGAAGGCTCAACTGAGCTCAGAGTTCGAGATGATCTTGGAGAAGCTAAGAAAATTCTTGGGAAGTAGACAGAAAAATTGACTCAGGCTCAGTGCATTGATGAATCATGCCAATGCAGTAGGTGCCCTGATATGTGAGTAATGGTGTGTACATTTGAAGGAGAAAGGAGGAAGCTCTGATCTATGAATTCTCTCTGTGGATTCTCGCCAAGGTGGAGATTGTTGGAATATGGTATGGCTCAAAGTCACATTTGGTGGCTTAGCACCATTAATGGAGCTACCACTTGCACCACTTGCACCACCAATAATGGAAGCTACCACTTGCAAATGGATGGTGGCTATGGTGGCTACCACTTGCAATGTGTTCACACCAAGATAGGTGGTGGAAGGTGGCTATGGTGGCTGCCACTTGCTTAGTGTTCACACCTTGATATTATGGCTATAAATAGCCATGTAGAGATGAGAGAGTAGAGTAGAGTTGAGTATGTGTTAGAGCTAAATTGTTGAAGCAAATACTCTGTGTTTATAGAGTAATTCGGTATTGTGTTGAGTTGTGAGTTCAGTGCTTGTGTAGCACCTTGAATTCTGTATATGTTTGTACTCTAAACTCCATTAATACAAAGCTTCAAGCTCCTCCTCCCGTGGACGTAGGCACAGTTGCCGAACCACGTAAAATATCGGTATTTTTTCAGTGTGTTTAAATCGGTTTTAGTAATATCAATTCGCTTCCGCACAACACTTTAATGGCACATTGAACAGGGCTAGAAAAGTAGGGCAAATTTGTTTTCAGGGTTAGAAGAAAACAAATCTATAACCCCATGGAGAAGATAAGAAGAAAGGAGTTTTTAATTTTTTTTTTTTTGTGTTTTTATATTTAGATTTTGTTAACGAGTATTTTAAGTTATTTTTTAATATTATTATACAATATCCTTAAAACAATCATTAATAAAATCATTTGCTTAGAAACTTAGATGACACCTTATTAGAAGGATTTTTTTTTTTTTTTTTTAATCTTTTGAATTTTGTGTGAAAGCCTTTTATATACCTTGGCTTTAAGGCAAAGACAAACACCAACCATCCTTTTCTAGGGAGGTGGGCATACCATGTGAGAATGATGGTTCTACTTCTTTATTGAAAATTTTATATATTTAGTTTCTTTATTTTAAAAAAAAGAAATTATCTTATTTTTTTCCTCTTAAAGCATATGTATTAGTACTTAGTACTAGACTACTGTTCAACTAAATTTAAAGAAGGAAAAAAAAAACATAATAAAGGTTTTTTTTTTTTTTTTTTTTTTTTTCTTTTAGATTACAATAGTTGAATAGCCAAATGAGAAAATCTTCCAAACTTTTTCCTCTCCTTTTATGGGCTTTAAGGGTTGTACTTTTCTATAGAGCAAGATGAGTTTCATTTGGTGATTGGTCCATAGGCCCTTTTTTTTTTAAGATAAAATTATGAAAGAAGAATTTTGATTTTGATTTTTTGAGCATGGATATGTGCATATGAAAATTATAAGAGAACATATTATTTATAATTATTGCATTATAATTAACTAATCCTAATTCAAAATTATATAGGATCCATCATATATTTTTTTTATAGAGTTCCCATGATAAGTGATGCATGATTACAATTTTTTTTTTTTTTATTGTGATTGAACAATTGCATGATTGCAATAAAAAATTATAGGTGAAATACTTTTATAATTTAATACATTGTCGATAAAATTTAAGACTATCATATTAGGAGATATTTAAAAAAATAAAAATAAATAAAATAAATAAGACATAAAACAATAATTTAACTTCATTTGTAAAATTTAAAAATTCAACTGATGAAATATTCCTGTACATTTTACTTAATAAATCAAATGCCCAAATGCTACTAAATTTTTTTGAATTCTTGAAATATTGTTTGAAATGACTAACTTACAATTAAAGTGAAGGGAAAAAAGAGAGAATATGATTGCATATATATAAAGGGAAGGTATCATTGAAAGAGGATCTAAATCGAGGTGATGTGTTCAAAAAAATTGAACCATATATGGTAAAGTCAGGGATCATTGCAGAAAAATCCTTTTTTAAAATTAAAAAAAAAAAATCTGCCAGTTTGCTTTAAATTTTTAATCTTGGGGCTATAGCTGGATAACGTGGGCAGCATAGATTTTTTTTAGCAATCAATTTATTTTCTCCTCAATAATAAAATAAAATATAGATATTCTTATTCATCAATCCAAATTATTAAAGATTTTAATTTTATTTTTTGTGGGTGCAGCAAGAAGAAGCCAAAGAAATGAGTTTTCACTACAGTAGACTGCATCAAATCCTGCCACTGCCCACTCTGACATTGTTTTTCTTTTTCACCAATTATTGAAGGGTAATTTTCTAGACTTAGAACACATCTTTACTGGTGTTTTAGTTACCACTTAATTACCACACCCAACCCAAGGAACAGTTACTGTGGTAAATGCAGCTTTAAAGTTTAGAGGCTGGTTGGTATGGTAAAAGTTGGCAAACATGAGGGGTAAATTCACTATTAAAGTTCTTACAAACAAGTTATGGGTAAGATCAATGTGAGCAAAAGGCAGCAAGCCAAATTAATGAGGAAGGAGAAGGACCATGAATCATTGTCACCATTTCTTCAATTGCAATCAATTTTAAATACATTTGATAAAAATATTATTTAATATAATGATTTTAAAAAATATTATACTCGTTAATAAAATTCATTTATCGTTAAATATATTTTTGAATAATGATTATCTAATAATAAGTGTTTGATAATTTAAATGTTTTTGCTCGAATTAAATGCTTTAATTAGGTGTTGAATTAAAATAAAAAAAAGAATTGTGGGTCTTATTACATCTAAATCTACATTCATGTATATATATATATATATATGCATAGTTACATATTAATACATGTATATATGTATCTATATGTATGTATAAAAAAAAAAAGAAAACTATGATTTAGTACTAAGGATGCAAATGAGTTTTAGTTTTAAGTCTAATTTTCAGAATATTTGAGGGTCTAAGAAAGAAATTTATTGCAATTGAAGAAATGGTGAAAATGATTCATGGTCCTTCCTCATTAATTTGCCTTGTTGCCTTTTTGCTCATATTAATCTTACTCACAACTTGTTTAGTTGGTGGAAAATTAATTAAACTAAATAAATAAACAATGAGTAAAGGATGTTTAAGATTATGAAAAATTAAAGGCACATGCTTTGTGTATCACTACCAACTCCATCATTATTTTAATTTTAATACTCAAAACCTAAATCATCTTAATACTTTAACCTCAAAGCTATATATTGTAACTTATCAAAGTGGTAATTAAGGCTCTTAACTAATATAAGATTAGGGAAACAAATTAAATATTTTATCACTAGATCTGATTAATTGATATTTATAGACACTAATTAAATAATTAAAGTTTTTTTTTATTAATATAGGATTAGAGAAACAAATTAAATATAATGTCACTATCTTATTATTATGAGTATGGTTAATAGGTATTTATAAAGTACTGATTAATTTTTTTATATTTAATATATTATTTTTACTAAACTCAAAAATAAATATTAATTGTATATATTTAAAATATTATCTTAATAATATCATTAAATACTGTTTAGTATTTTTTTAATTATTATTTACTAACTACAAGAAAAGTCATATTTAATTTATTGGTTGGGGGAAGTAATAATAAATAAAATAAAATATTTCTCTTGTTAAATCTAAGTTAGTAGCCTAGCCAGTGTCCGCATCTGCTAACCTGACTACGTGAGACCCACTTCAATATATGGTGGGCCCATTTTCATCCTTCAAAATAATCAGAGCCCAACGAGTAAAAGGAAACAACGTGTTTTTTTGGGTGCTCTCTTTCTCTCTTTTTTTTCTTCTTGTTCTTCTTCAAAGCCTCTTTGAGTTTTTGCATTTTTTGCTTAGGGTTTTCAATCCCTAAACATCAGTTTGTTTACTTTCTCATTTCACACATTTTAGTTCCAGAATCTTTTCCTCAATGCTTTCAGTTCTCTCTTCTTTCTTAAGGTACTGTTTCTTTCTCTTGATTCAAGTTTTGGCTTTTTTTATTTTTTATTTTGTTTGTTTGTTGTTGGGGATTTTGAATCTTTGTTTTGGGTTGGATTTGATACATGCAGTAAATTTTAAAGATGTTGGAGCTTTCAGTTTCTGGGTTTGTTGTGATTTTTAGTTGTGTGTTGGGCTTTGGATGGCAGTTAAGAGTGTTTTTGTATTTCGTATGTTTGCTGGATCCGTAGTGTTAATTTTTTTGTTAAGCTGGAAATGGAACAAAGTTCACTTTGCAATTTGGATTTGGCTTCATTTTCTACTTATGATCCATTATATTACGTCTGAAAAGAAATTAAGAAAAAAAATTAATGTAAAAATATGAAAAGTAGAGTTTAATATTTGTGCTTGGCTTCTTTATTTTTAAATATTTTATCATCCATCTTTTTTTTTTTCCTTTACGTTTAAATCTAACATGTGGTTTATGAATTAGTTATGATACATGAAAAGTGTAAAAAACGCCATAGTACTAGACTACTAGTAGTGATTTTATCAGCCATTTTTTTTTTTTTTTTTTTTACGTTTAAATCTAACATGTGGTTTATGAATTTGATTATGTTCATAGTTAAATTTTAAATTAAAGCATCATAAGATCCAGGAGATGATGATAGAGTAGCTACCTAAGATTTAAGAAATTTAAGCAAATGTACTATTTGGTACTTCTTGTGATTTGTTTAGGTTTGTTATCTAATAATATTTATTTATATATCCTTGCAGTTTTTGATGTGGCCTTCTTTTATACTTCTGGTTTTAAATGTTTCCGTTTGGTGACTGTGTTTAGGTTCTCGGACTATATGAGCTTTAAAATTGATTTGATGAAAGCATGGTCACAAGTTTCCATGCATTCGGATCTTTGAAGTTTGGTTTATGCGGAAACATGAATTAGTATAAATTTGAAGGGTAGTATAATACTTTTTCTTTAGGATACAGCTGAGAAAATTTAGTGCCGTGTAACAGTTAGGATGGGTTCGTATTCTGGTACTTGTGAAATTGTTGAAGCAGGCGAAGAGTTGAATCCGGTACAACGTTCTAGAGGGGCATATCGACCACACTCAGGATTGGGCATGGGTGACAAAGATCGGAAGCCTCCTGTGCTGAAACCGGGATACAACAATTCTCTAGAAAATGATATTAATCAACTTTTTGAGGCTATCAATCTTAAAGGTCCCAAAGGTTTAAGTGTTTCGTACCAAGGAGGTGCAAGCTCAAGCTCTATAAAGAAAAATGCTTTGAAGAAACCAATTACAGTGGGGATGCCCCACTCCCCGAGAATTGGTGGTTCAGAGCCATTGTCACTGAAGCAAGCATTAAGGGATCTTTGCATTTCTAAGGCATCAGAAATGGCTGCTATGAAACGGTTATCAATGTCAACTAGTTCTCCTGGGGTCTCTGAAGCTGGAAGGGTAAAAAGTTCGTTCAATTCAGTTGTAGTTGAAGATGCCAATGGATCTGGTCTTCCCAGAAATGAAGATAAGGGGAGCATGGTTGAAATATCTATGGTGCCTGAAGAAGGAAAATCAACTTCCTCTAGGATGATATCTGTGCCACATCAAGCTCCCAAGAATAAGTCATTGAGCCAAATTGCTAATTCTTTGCCTCGATTTCCTCATGCAACAACACAAATTAGCACCGGAAATTCTACATCAACTCAAACTGATATTTCTGCATCAAGAAAAGTTGGAAGTCAAGCACCAAAGGCAGAGCTGCGTCAGAAAGAGAAGCATACTTCTGCATCTTCTCCTTCATGTTCTTATGCTGATGATAATCTGTTAGAACCTGGCAATGCAGTGTCTGCTTCAACCAAGTTACCAAAAAGATCACCAACACCAAAGTCGGAACGAAAGGGCAGGTTGCATACTGTTGCTTCTTCTAGCTTGATCAATGGCAATAACGTAAGCAGGATGACAAGAAATGCACCCCGGGTGGCCAAAACAGTTATCAGGAACAAAAGTTCTGTCAAGAAGAAAATGAAGCAGGAGTCCTCTTCTTCCGTTTGCGCTGCTAATACTTCTAATGAAGTTAATATCAGTTTTGATTCCAATAAGAGTCAATTAATTTGTCAGAGATGCCAGTGCTCTATGAAGAGTTCAAGTAATGAATCAAATCAAGATTCCGTAAAGTCGCAGTCAGCCGGGATTAGTGCTGAAGTGAGCTCAAGTCATGTGAAGTCTGATGTGCACAAACCAACCTTGGTTGAAAATAACTCTAACAGAAACCGAGCTGCTGTTCCGAGGGCTAAAAAGAGCCCAAAATCAAGAGAAAAGGGAGACTTCTCCCTAAGTTCAAGCAGCCTTGGTGATAGTAGTAGCACAAGCATCAGTGATGACAGCAATTTAAGTGGGTCTAGCTGTGGCAACAGACCTCACATGTCAAAGGACATGAAGTGGGAAGCCATCCGCCAAATTAGGATGCAGGATGGTGTCTTGGGGTTGAGACATTTCAATCTTTTAAAGAAGCTTGGTTGTGGAGATATTGGGACAGTATATCTTGCTGAGCTTATTGGTACAAACTGCTTGTTTGCTATAAAGGTCATGGACAATGAATTTTTGGCGAGAAGGAAGAAAATGCCAAGGGCCCAAACAGAGAGAGAAATATTAAGGATGCTTGATCATCCTTTTTTACCTACTTTATATACGCAATTCACTTCAGATAACTTATCATGTTTAGTTATGGAGTACTGTCCTGGTGGGGATCTGCATGTCCTTCGGCAAAAGCAGCCTGTGAGATGTTTTTATGAGCCAGCAGCTAGGTAAGATGCTTAGATGATGAAAAGTCAATTTAAATTAGGATTACCTTCTAATAGTTTGAAATATCTTCACAATTGAGCACCAAAAATACCAAAAGGGAGAAGGAATAACGTAAGATGCTTCATATTAAGTTCATAACACATAACTAGATTTTTCTTGTTTACAGGCAGAGCTTTTGATCTTGCATGTCTAAAGCACAATATTTTTGCATTATATTGCTAGTATATTTGGTTACATTAATGAAATGGTTTAGATATGGGTATGATAGGTGCTTCCACCTAATTCACCTTGGAACTCCCCTTAAATCCAAGTAAACAAGTGCTCGTCTTTAATATAAGGTCATCCTATCTTTGGAAGTTTTAGCTTGTCTCAAGTTAACTTGCCTAATCTCCAGCTGTGCTGTTTTTATTTGTTTCCGTCATTGTGGTAACTGGTTTTAGTAAAAGATATGCGTTGAATGCGAGTGTTTCATGCTCTAGTTCACCTTTTTTCTTTCGATCTGAGATCAGTATATTTCTGAACTGGTTATATATATTATTTTATGTGCAGGTTTTATGTAGCTGAGGTTCTTCTTGCTTTGGAGTACTTGCACATGCTTGGAGTTGTGTACCGTGATTTAAAACCAGAAAACATTCTGGTTCGAGAAGATGGCCACATAATGCTCACAGATTTTGACCTTTCACTTAGATGCACAGTTAGTCCAACTCTCCTGAAATCTTCATCAAATTTGGATCCTGCAAGGATATCTGGTCCATGTACAGCTTCTAGCTGCGTGGAACCCTTCTGCATCGAACCATCCTGTCAAGTCCCATGCTTCAGTCCTAGGTTCTTGCCTGCTGCTGCAAAAGCAAAGAGGAAGGCAAAAGCAGACCTCGCGGCCAAGGTCAGATCACTGCCACAGCTTGTGGCTGAGCCTACTGATGCAAGATCCAATTCCTTCGTCGGAACCCACGAGTACTTGGCTCCTGAGATCATTAAAGGAGAGGGTCATGGAGCTGCCGTTGATTGGTGGACCTTCGGTATCTTTCTTTACGAGCTTCTCTATGGTAGGACGCCCTTTAAAGGTGCAGGGAATGAAGAAACATTGGCTAATGTTGTGCTACAGAGCCTTAAGTTCCCAGACAGTCCTCTTGTTAGTTTCCAGGCAAGGGATCTCATCAGAGGGCTGTTGGTAAAGGAGCCGGAGAATCGGCTGGGAACAGAAAAAGGGGCTGCCGAGATCAAGCAACATTGTTTCTTCGAAGGCTTGAACTGGGCTTTGATAAGGTGTGCTGTTCCACCGGAACTACCTGAGTTCTATGAACTTGAGGTTCCGACATTGATGTCCCTGGAAACAAAGAGCAATTATTTGGAATGTAAAGCTACAGGAGAGCACCTTGAATTTGAGTTGTTTTGATGAAAACGTGTACTTTAAGAGAAAGTTTCCATAGGCTACCACCCCATGAGATCTTGAGAGCCCTTTAATCAGTCCTTGTTGTAATTAAAATATCTAGCTCATAATGTAAATTTGATTGAGAATATTTGGTAAAGCTGCTATCAGATTTTGTCATATCAGACACCAAAATCTTTTCCTTTCAGCAATTAGTTACTAAAAAAAATTGGAGCCAGACAAATGATCATGTTTCTTTGTATTGTGATATTGTTGAATCTAACTCAGGATGCTGCTGACTGATGTTCTTTAAGAAGTGTGAAGATCATAGCGAAAGAAATCTTGTTAGAACAGTCGTTAAGGAAAGACTGTAACCTTTCTCTACTTTTGCTATCAACACATTGAATCTCAACTCTTCAACACTAATTTATTATTATTATTATTTTTCCTTTTGAATCCTAAGCCGGCAATAATTAATTGGGCCTCACGGGCTGGATTGAAACGGATTTTGTTCAATTCTTTTCTTGTACTTTGTACAGTTCTACTTTTGTTATTTTTTTGTTTGCTGAGTTAGAGATAGGGTGTAAGTGTAACTGAGCCAAGTCAAGTCTATTCACCGGAGGCTGGATTTCGACTTGATTAGAAAACTTGAGGTTTGAAACTCGACTCAAATTCGATTGAGTTAGAGTTTCATTTTTCATACTCGAGCTCAGTTTGCAAGTCTATCAAGTCGATATTAAACTACTTGAATTCAGTTCAACTAGTTACTCAAGTAATTTCAACTCGAACTTGGTTCTATAATAACGAGTTAAACTCGAATAGCTTAAAATATGAATTGAGTTTGCTGAACTGGATAATTAACCCAACCTTTAAATAGATTTAATCGTGAGTGCGTTGTCAATTGTCATATACCCAAAAAAAAAAAGTCCATAATTTCCCTATTTAATTTAGTTAAGTGCAAAATCCGGAGCCTGGACTTGTAGTCTAGTGTTGTTGGGTCAAACTTTTGTTCCTTATATTTTAATCAGTAATTAACTTCTCTATCCCCTTTTTTTTTTCCTATTAAAAATACTCAATCTTTGTTTTCTTCTTTTTTTTTTTTTTTCTTTCTTTCTTTTAGTCAGGTTGTTGGTAAAAAACCATGGAGACTTTAGCAACGTTTGCTTTGTTCAAATAATTTTTTTAATGAAAAATGTTGATAAAACTCCAAGAAATAAAAGGAAATTTGTTTTAAAAATATAACATGGACTGGGATCTGGCCATCTGGGGAACTGGAAAGTGGGAAACAGTACGAGTACTAAGGGGGAAAAACCTGTATAATAAAAGTCATCGCTTGCTTATGGGTCGGGTTGGACTCGATTTTTTTTTATTTAAATTCGTTTTGGGTGAGGGTTGAATCAATCTGAAAATTCATTTCATTATTTATAAAATATTAAAAAATATTTTATTTTTATATTAATATATATAATTAAATTTAAATATATTTTTTATATAATAAATAGTAATTTGAACTAAGCCAAGCTGATTCGAATTATCAAAATTTTTACTCAAATTCGACTCAATCCATACCAAATCTATCGGATTGAACGAATTGTCCGACTCTTGAACAGGTCTAAATCATGTCATTAACTTAGAAATTTCATATTCACCAAACACTTTTTTTTTTTCAAAGACACTAAACACATCTAAATTCAACTTTTTTTTTTTGGGGGGGAGAAATTGTTGACCTTAGGCCAATTATTCTGGCCGAGTCTAATCTAGTTTGAAATTAATAATTATTACTATTTCTTTTCTATTTTAGTAATCGGTTGAATGGCCCAAAATTTTTACTAATTCTCCTCAATTTTGTACACGGTTCTCCAATTGCATTGACAAAAAGAATAATCCAAAACTTCTTTAAGATAAGATTCGTTCTTGTTAGGGTATATTATACAATAAGCTTTCTCAATCAAACTTTTTTGTCTTTGATAAAAAATAATAAATCTTTCTAAATAATGATTTATAACTAAAATAATAAGGTGAATTACTACGTGTATTAAAATAGTAAAATTACTAAATCTAAGAATTTTATAATTAATATTTTTATCTATTTTAAAATTTTGAAAATCTTTTATCTTTTTTAAAAATTTGACTTATTCTTATTGAACATGCACTCTTTTCTTTAACATTGAGGTTAATGTACAAAATCCATAAATTATTCATCTAGTTTGTGCAATAATTAGTTCTTTTTTAGCATCACTGAGCTAGCAAATGACTAATTTATAGTTAGCAAATTTTGTTAAATATCAAAATTTAAAGAAAATCTCTTCTCTCCAATAAACTACTCGAAGCCCAAAAAGCCTTAGCTTCCTTACTTGCCTCAAACCATTACTTGGTCTAACTTTTGAAGGAGATGTTTATTTTGTATCCTCAGCAGTTTCTTAAGTAGTATTTTATACTAATTAATTCTTAAAGATATTGCTCAGGGTTGCTTTTACATGATTTTGTTTCAAATAAATTTCATTAATTACCAAAATAAAAACATATAGTACTTATAAATTAAACAGTCCCTTTAGACATGTGGCAATATTTCTTGTCCAATTCCAAGTAGAGTACCGACAATATTCCATGTTTAAGGTCAGGAGGGCTTCTTGTATATGCCATGACAAATTGACAACAATAATGAAAAGCATTATATAAAGCGGAATTGTTACAATGTCTTTCATAATAGGTTATTGAATTTTGTTATAACTGGTTATAATTAATGTTATTCAGATTTATGATGATTATCAAATACAGGTGTGTCCGACACGAATATATTTAATATTTTTTAAGTTTTTATATATTTGTAGAATTATATCTTCATATTCATATCCGAATATGTATCGAACATAAATCTCAAACACGAATACTTAAAAAAAAATTTATTTGTATTCTATTGACATCTGCTACATTTTTATAGTGGTGGTTACCTCCTCCCTATCCTTTCATGATGCGTGGGACAATGAAATTTCTATCACAAATCACATCCTTAATGCAACTCAATTTTCGAAGCTCAAATCAAACAAATATTATATTTTGGTACATAAAGATAAATTTTGTGATATATATATATATGGAAAAAAATGCTCTTTCTCATAAAATTTGAATATTCAAGAACTTATGTAAAATGGAATTTCAAGTTCTAATCAATAAAAAATTATTGCCATCAAATGGTTAAAATTATGGATAATTAGAAAAAAGAATATCGAATCTGCTTGCTTAATTAAGACTCAAACAATCATGACTTGTACTGAGAGTGAGAGGCTTTGTTAACTTTAAGATATAAAACTATATATTCTTAATTCAATTATCAGATAGAGTTGAAACTTGAAATATTCAATTCAGATTAAAAATCTGAATTCTTAAAAAATAGAGAAGATCTTTCCTCCTCCTTACTCTTTATATCTTAAATTTTAGATTATTCATCATTATTGGGGAAACAAATTGATTTCTTTTCTTTGGGTTAAATTATGTTAATAATCTATATATGCAAAACAAAACGTCTCAGTATTTAACTTCAATAATCACCATGATAATCACATTAATTTATAATTGTAAAGCAATCACCCAACTACCAAAAAGATACTAGAAAGAATAGTTATGCTATCGAAATGTTAGGCAGGCAAGTTGAAATGGAAGAACTTGCAATTCTCCATCTTCAAGACGAGATACCTAAATTTCAGGGCAAAGAAAAAAGAACTATGATTATAATAAAACTGCCTAATTGAATGACTTTTTCAATGTCTCAAGGCTAATTGATTGACTCTATTTTTTGTACTCATTGTCATATAAAATAACATAGTCATGTGAAGGTGATGGTTTTTAAAGCACTAAGAATTTTTTTTTTTTTTTTTATGAAATTATTACGAGAGAAATTACAATAATAATCAAAGTATTACATTTATATGTAAGAAATTATTAAATTAAATTAAATTAAATTAAACAAACAAATAAATCAATGATCCGATATATAATTGGACAAATTCAATATAAAATTAGATCAAATTCACACATAACGAAATTTGAATCTGAAATCTCAAAATTTCAAGATTCATTCTTACCACTAAACCAAGACTCATTGGCAACACTAGAAATAATATTAATACCTCAACCCAAACAAGAAAAAAAAAAAAAAGTAGGCGGAAAATCACTAATTTAATTCAGCGAATCCTTCTATTCAGCAAGCAACCAAAGTTGACAGCTAAACTCATTAAAGCACCCAAAATTTCCCACTTGCAGCTCTTTAAGTCATTTTTCAGTAATTGTTTTTCAATGCTGGCTGCCAAAGGGAGCACTATAGGCATAGTCATTTTCATCTTTGGTAAGTGCACATTTCTTGGAAAAGAATGACTAATACTTACTAAGGCCCCGTTTGGATTCGAACGGGGCCACTGTTCAGTGCGGTTGGGGCACTTTTTTGCCCCAATCGCACCATTAAACGTGTTTGGATAACATGACTCCAGCGCGGTTGTAGGAATCGAATTTAGTTCGGGCCAAACCCGAGTTAGACTCAAACTATTTGCGGGACCTAATAGGACCCATACCCTCTCCCTTTACACAATTTGGGCCTGCTAGACAGCGGGCCCATTTGCATGTCTAGTGGCCTAGGCAGGCCAAGCCCAATCCCTAGGCAAGCCAAGCAGGCCGAGCCCAATCCCCAGGCAGGCCAAGCAGGCCGAGCCCAATCCCTAGCATCAGCCAAGCCCTGGCCCAACCAAACCCTAGCACCAACCTCTCTTACACCCCGAACCCTAGCCCCATGCAACCCTACTACCTCTGTCGTGCACGCCACCCCCACTGCCACCACTACCCTAGGCAGCAACCCCCCTACACTGCCTAGCCCTTGCTACACGCAACCCTCACCAACAGTCAACCCCCCCTCAACCCACCATAAAACCAAAAAAAAGAACCACACAGCTCCCCATTCGGAAGAGATCAACAGCAAAAAAAGGACCCATCGCAACCCCCAAAACAAACCCACCCATTTGCAACCCCAACCACAAAGCCATCCACAAAAAAAAAAAAAAAAAAAAAAAAAATCACAAACAGAAAACAAAAAATAACAAACAAAAAAAAATGAAAGGTTTTCCCTAGATCTACAGGGTTCGGTTGAGATTCGGGGGAAACTGAGGCCAGAATCGGAAGGAGAGGGTTGAAACTCGAAACGATTCAGGAGAAAAATTTTGGGGTTTGATCGGCCACCGACGAACGGTGGCCGACGGCAGAGGCGACTGCCGGCTAGACGGATCGACGTCGGATTTTGGGCTGGCTGTCGGTTTCTGGGCTTGGCTTCTAGAGAGAGGGGAGAGCAAAAAGAAAGAGAGAGAGAGAGAGGGAGAAGAGGGATTCAAAAAAAAAAGGCCTTTTATAATAGTGCCGAAACGACACCGTTTTGGTAAGTCCCAAGGTCCGCACGCGGATTCGAACACTACCCAGGATCCGCGCGCCTGATCCGGATCTAGGGGCAGGACAAAAAAAAAAGGGAAAAAGAAAAAAAAAATAATAATAAAAGGAAAAAGAGAAAAAAAATAATAAAAAATCTTAAGTCTTTCCTTCCTTTTGGAAATTGACCCGAGCGTCCGAGCCTTGTACTTTCGCAATTTCTCGAGGTATGTTTTTATTTTTGCCTATTTATTTATTTATCCTTATTTATTTATTTCTTTGTTAGTATCTACGTTTTTTATTTACTTCTTTACTATTATTTAAGTTATTTTTATTTTTTGTTTAATTGAATGTCTTTTTATTTATTTCTTTTGCTATTTTAATTATTCTCATTATTATGTTATTATATTTGGCTTTCTATTTTATTTCATTTATATTATTATTATTTTTTTATATATTTTGTTCGTTTTTTTTAAATGTGTTACTAATCTTTTTTTTTTTTTTAAATAGGGGGAAAGAAAAATCGAAAACAAATAATGGCATTCCAGTGCACTTATAATAGTTTGTTAAATGTGGACGACGAATTACCGATGATGGAATTCGAAGGATGTCATAGTGATGATTCCTAAATATCCCGAGATGAGAGAATTTCGTTAAATATCACCACGAGTGGTGGGAGTATTTAGCGATATTCTCGATACAAAAATT
Source organism: Fremontodendron californicum (assembly GCA_030761205.1). Lineage (NCBI taxonomy): Eukaryota > Viridiplantae > Streptophyta > Magnoliopsida > Malvales > Malvaceae > Fremontodendron > Fremontodendron californicum. The sequence goes on from JAULJL010000005.1 coordinate 35,466,043, forward strand.
CGTTTTTCATTTCGCAAATAATAAAAATGAATAAATAATGAATGTTTACGTGCTTGATATTTTGCCATGTTCGTGTTTTTTTTTTTTAACATTATGCTTCGTATGTTTAATCTTATAATTAGGTGTTTACTCATATGTCTTTTATGCTTAGTTGTGTGCATCTCGTGTTTAAATATCCGTATCATACGTATTCAAAAATGGACGTAAATTGCGGAGGAAGAAATTCGAAGGACGTCACAGTTGTGATTCCTAAGATATCTTGAGCTGAGAGGACCTCGTTAAATACCACCAAGAGTGTTGGGAATATTTAATGAGTGTTCTCGATAATATATTTACGTTCGTTTTCATTTCGGAAGGATAATAACAAATTCTTTTTTTAAAAAATAAAATAAATAATAAACATGTTTTCAAAAAGAAATAAAAAGAGAAATAATTTTAAATATCGCTGTTGAGTCCGTTAAATTGAGGCTTAGGATAACACTTGATTAAATGGTATCGTTTTCTAAACGATCGTCGTGGGGGTGCTAATCCTTCCCCGCACGTAACCGACTCCCGAACCCGTTTTTGTTTTCTCTCTGGTTTAAAGCGCAGAGTTCGAAATTGGTTTTAAAAAATATTTTAATTAATTTTAAAATATTTTACTAAAACAGGTTTTAATAGGTGACCAATCACACCTAAACAAAAAAAGATTGGTAGCGATTCTATTTGTGTGTTTTAAAATCGTCTAGCGATCGAAAAACCGTTACGACAGCGGTGAACATTGTTCTACCGTGTTGAAGCCTTTTTTTGGACTGGAGCTTTCAGCTCCAATGAAAGAAAATGCCCTCCGGTGGGAGGGCATTTTTCAATTTTATCCTTTTCTTTTTTTGTTTTGTGTGAACAATATAGAGATATTTTTTTTCTTGACACTTTTTTTTTTATTTTTCATTTAAAAATAAAATACATATATTTTATTATTATATAATTAATATGATTAATTAAAAAATTAATTACATAAATAATAAAATTAATTATAAGTAATTACATAAATAATAAAAAGTACAAAATATTATTTTATTCAAATTTTTTTAATTATTTAATTAATTTATTTTTTTGACATAAATATAATTTTAATTATTATATTTTAACATAAATATAATTTTAATATATATTTTATTATTTAATATAAATATAATTAAAAATATTAGTTTTGGTGAAATTAAAAACGGTAGTGGCGGTGAAATTGAGTACTGTAGTGGTGAGATTAAAATCGATGGTAGAATATGTGTTTGGATTCAAATGCAATGGTGGCGCTGAGATGAATTATAGCGAGAAAGGAAAATGACCATTAAGGGCATTAGATTAAAATGTGTATATATAATAAATTATTAAAAATATATTTATATTAAATAATAAAATATGTATTAAAATTATATTTATATTAAATAGTAATTAAAAATATTTTTATGTTAAAAATAAATTAAAAAACTAAATAATTTATATAGTAAAATTTAAAAAATAAATAATTTAAAATAAAAAAAAAATGAATTAAAATTAAAATAAAAAAAATAGTGGAGGAAGTAAAATGGGGTTTTCCCCCCTCCAGTGAACCCCTGCCCTTCCGATTAGACTGGAGGAGCCGGTGAGGTGAAGTCTCCGGGGGTGCATCCAAAGGCACCGCCAGCGGGGATGCGATCAGTGAGGGATTTTCCTCCAACAAAATGTTTGAGATTTCATCGTGCCAACTAAGCCTAAGTACTAAGAAATAAGAACTAGACAAAGAAAACGGATTTCCAAGACTTAATTTCTTAGACTTTTTATTTACTTATTTATCAATGTTGTTCTCAGAATTAAGTAACTCCAAACGACTATTAATTTGCATTAGCTTGAATGAAATCCTCAAGTTGAAGGCAAGACGGACTTTGACAATGTAAGCCGTTGCTGTTGTCAGCTGACATTAAGTACTGCTGATCATGATCTGTAGAGGCTTGGCTAAAGTCTTAGTGCATGCCCGTTTTACTTATTTTAAGCAACTCAGTTAATGAAACATAATTAAGCAACCCTAAACCCTTCAAATTTATCTAATAACAATATATCATATTAGAGAGTACAAATATTTGAATAAATTTGATGAGACAATTAGCTAAAGATGTAACTTAATTTGTTAGGAATAGCAATTAATTATAAGTTCATAATTATCATTTCTAGTTATATAATTTATTTAAATATTATAAAATAAACAAACATAAACAATGAAAAGAATAGTAGATAGATATAATTATATATTGATTAGAAATAATAATGATAATGTGACTTAGCTCCAATTTATTCAAGAAGCAAACATTTGCTTATTAACCAAAAAAAAATTGAAAAAAAAAAAAGAAGAAAAACAAGTCGACCCTAAATTGATAGTAAAGTAAAGAAAATAGTGGCCTAATCCAATGGATTAACCCAATCCATTTCCTAAGATTTTATTTCTAATCTGTTAAATAAATCAATGAAAAACAGTGGTCACTGTTTCTAAAGCTCCAATTTTGAATATAAAATATGATATGAATACGATAGGTTTAATAAATTAACACAAAAATAATATAATAAATATAATATAATATGTTTAAATATGATTAATATAATTAAAATAATACGTTTAAAATATATATCGTATTTGTATTTACAATTTTAATATATTTAATAATTTATATTACATTTATATTTATACCATTAATAAAAAAAAATACAAATCACAACATCTATACACAAATTATGAGATTAAAAATATAGTCAACAGTTTGTGGAATTTCTGATAAGTTTTGTATTGTTCAGTCATAATTTCTCACAGCAGTGTAAATTGTCCCTTTCATTTTTCGTTTTCCATATTATAGTGGATCTCTATTATTCTCTCCAGTCACTTCCCTTTTGTCAAACAAAAACAAAAACATTAACCAACAACCACCGTTTGCTTTCCATTAATAACTCTGCTCATGACAGAGACGGACAAAGATAGAAATATATAATATATTGCTATGATCCGACGAAATCTCTCCCCTCTCTATCTAATAATATTAGTAATAATACTAAAAACAAAACAAAAAACAGAAAAAACAGATGCGGCTAATTAAGTAGTATTCCCTCTGTCCTGTATTTGGTGTCCTTAATTTTATTTTTTACTAAATTTAAAAATATATAATATTATAGTAAAAATATTAAAAAATATGTTAAATTATTTATGTTTAAAAATTTAATAAAAAATATATATAATTATTAAAGATTAAATAAAAATATTTTATTTTTTTATAAAAAAATAATATGAACGGGTCTAAACGGATTTGGACTATTAGTTTACAAATATGAGCGGATTTAAATAAAATTTGAGACTCATATTTCAGATCGGACTGAATTTGAACAAGTATATTGATATTGATATCATACATAAACTCGACCCAAACTCGGCTAAACTTGATCCATAAACACTCTATACAAACAATAAAATGATATCTATACATATCAGTAAAAGAATAAAAATGATATATCCATCTATACAAACAATACTAACTACCTTTTGTGAAAAATCTAAAAAAAACGGATGCAAAAACTAAATGAAGAAACATAAAAATTTAATTGCTTAAATCTGATGAAGAAAGCTTGATGATTTAGTGGATCCCACATAGATATAGTCATATAGGGCATGGGTAGAGTTGTAAACGAACAGAGCGTTAGACGAACCGTTCGTGAACAGTTCGATTTTTGTTCGTTTATGTTCGTTTATTAAGCTAAATAAACGATTATGAACACAATTTTCATGTTCGTTTATTAAACGAGCCGAGTTTGAACAGATGTGTGTTCAGTTTGTTTATGTTCACGAACAAGTTCGTTTATGGTTTGTTTAAAGCTCGTTTATTAATTTGTTTAAAGCTCGTTTATGTTCGTTTATTGTTCGTTTATAATATAATTAATAATATAATTATTATTATTATTTGTATTTGTATTTTATTTATAATATAATTAATATTATTTAATAATTTAGTAATAAATTAAATTTAATTACGTTTGTATTTTATTATTTTATATTTAATAATAATTTAAAATTGACTTGTTTTATATTTGTTTGTTTGTTTACTGTTCATGAATATATTTTTAATTGTTCGCGAACATGTTCGATTATATGTTCATGAACATTAAATAAACGAACACGCTCAATTTTAAACGAACAGAGCTTGAACACAATTTGAAAATCCTTAACGAACACGAACCGAACACGAACAAGCTCAAAAATAAAGAAACGAGTACGAACAAAGACTTGTTCGTTCAAGCCCGGTTCATTTACAGCCTTAGGCATTGGGCATTCCCCTGTGTTGGCTATGAAGTTGCCACTAGTTTGACATTTGCTTAAAGCTATTTCTGTGTATTGCAACCGTTTTTAGCCCGGGTCAGATCTGAACCCGACCCGGGCCTTCTACAGGCCCTATGCCAGGCCCCACCCAGGGCCCGTTTGGGCTTGCTGGCCAAGTAGGCCAAATCGGGCCTGCTTGGCCTGGCTGCCTGGTCCAACAAGGCCTGCTAAGGCCCTTCCCATTTTGGGCCCAATAGGCCCAACAGGGCCTGCTACCAAGCAGGCCCATTCCCAAAACCCCAAACCTGGCAAACCCTAACCCTAGCCCCCCTGCAGCAGCCGACCCCCCTGCCACCACCACTAGCCAATACGCCACCCCAACCACCAGCCACCACCACCTCATACACGTCAGCCCAAAATGGCCCCTGCCTGCTAAGCCCACCCCCACACGCCATCCTAGCCACTCCCAAACCGGACATGGCCTTTTCCCACACTCCACCACCCTAACCACCCAGGCCACCAGCCAACACGCCACCGATCCCTATAAAACCCCCCCTTTGATTGGACCTAGACACGAACACACGCGCACAAAGAAACAACACAACAAAAAAAAAAAACAAAACAAAAAGAGGCCCTTTCATTTCGGGCTTCCTAGGTTCGAAAAGAGTGGGGAAGTCTCTGAGATCGAGAGACGACGTTGGTCACGTTTGAGGATAGGTTGAACGAAGAAAGACAGTCAGATCTAGGGTTCGGAAGTTGAGGGGTTTTTCCAAATTTCGATCTCAGATCTATATGATTTGGGGTGGATTCATGGAGAAACTAGCCTAAGTTCGGGATAGAGGAGAACGATTTTGGTGGATTTTGGCTCGCAAAAGGAGCTCCGGCGATGGCAGAGGCGGCGGAGCGGACGGCGGCGACGTGACCGGCTTGGGAGAATTTCAGAGAGGTAATTTTTTTTTCTAAAATGGTTAGAAATGAAAAAAAAAACATTAAATAGTTACTAGCGGGTCGGGTCGCGGGACCCGCGCATGGGTCCGCGCCTAGACCCGACCCGGACGTATTCTTTTTGTTTGTTTTATATATATATATATTTTCTTATTTATTTTTTTTCTTTTTTTAAAAAAAAATCCTTTAAAAAAAAAATTAATTCACCACAATTACTATTTTTCATATGTAAATATATGTATAAAAAATAAATTCTTAAATAAATGAAAAAAGTAAAATTAACATAGAGATATATATGAATAAAAGAAAACAACAAAAAAAGTAATAATATAAAATTTATGGAGTTTTAGTAATCATCTTCACAGTTTTTTATAAAAATAAAAATATATATAATAATAATAAAAAAAAATAGAAAATAATAATAATAATAATAATAATAATAATAATATTGATAATCGTGATAAAATCTATTTGTTGTTATTTTTATCTTCAAAAAAACCAATGACACATTTTTAAAATGAATAACAAAGAGTGTCGATTTTTAAATACCGCCATTGTGTTCCTTAAACCGAATTTTAAAATAATACATGGTCAAACGATTTAACTATAAGTCTTTGCCGAGTTTGCCTAGGGGATTAGAAAGTTAGGTACGTATCGTGAGAGAAGATATATTTTCAAAACTTTGCTGGATCTGCCGGAGAGTTTGGCAAAATATTTTGACGCACGTCATTTATATGGTTTCCTCAATAATTATAAAAAAAAAAATATAATAATAAAAATAAAAAAAGTACATACACTTTATGCTCATTTCATAGTTAAGTTATTTAATAATTAAGAGGTATATTTGTCATCTTGACCTTGATCGCTATAATGCCATGCTTACGAATTTTTCGTAGTGATGCCATGAATTCTTTGCAATGCCATGTGTGCCGTGTTGAAATAAAAATGTTTACCATTCCTCAATGATTATGTATTTTGCTTAAATTATATTTACATTTTGATAATGATTAGCATGTTCATTTTTTAAATTATTTTATAAAAATAATGATTTTAACAAAACAAGGTTATTTTCGAATTAAGTTAATTCATGGATTCTCTGCTGGGTCTGCCGGGGAGGATACCATCAATTATCGTTAATAAGGAAATTTTCTTTTTTTTTTAAGCAAAAGTGATTCGGAGAATTTCAAAATAAGTAAAAAAAAAAACTTTTCATGTTTTGCCGGGTCTGTCGGAAAATATGGAAAATTTTGCATCAATAAGGTCCGGATCATTTTCAAATGACATAATCATTTCAAAAGGGGATTAATTTTTAAGTACCCAAAATTAAAAACCAATTTTCACCGAGATTCGTGATAATACACGATTAATAAGGTACCATTTTACACGGGCGTCGCGGGGGTGCTAATCCTTCCCCGCACGTAACCGACTCCCGAACCCGATTTTGTTTTCTCTCTGGTTTAAAACGTGGACTTCGAAATTGGTTTTAAAAAATATTTTAATTAATTTTAAAATATTTTACTAAAACCGATTTTAATAGGTGGCCAATCAACCTACAAAAAAAGATTGGTGGCGACTCCGTTTTGTTTTCAAAATCGTCTTAACGGTCAAAAAAACCGTTATGACACAACTCATCTCTCATGCACCTCGTTTTTGGTATTTTTTCAAGAAGACCCATCACCAGAAATAAAGGGGCAACATCTTTTATTATTAATTAAAAAATGAAAGGAAGGAAGGAATATAAATTAAGAAAATGTTAATTAGTATTTAATAATATTGATTAAGATGATATTTATAAAAAATATATATAATTAATATATAATTTTTTTAATTTAATAAAAATAATATATAAAATATAAAATATTTTTTTAAAATAATAATAAAATGTTAATTAGTATTTAATAATATTGATTAAGATGATATTTATAAAAAATATATATAATTAATATATAATTTTTTTAATTTAATAAAAATAATATATAAAATATAAAATATTTTTTTAAAATAATAATAAAATAATATTTTATTGGTGTTTATAAACATCGATTAAGCGAACTTTTTTTTTTATCCTTATATGATGGGAAATCTTTTATATTATAGGTAACTTTGTTTTGGCTGGATCAAAAAGAAATATAAGTAAACTTAAAAACCGTTATAAAATAATCTTTCCTAATTAAGAAACAACCAATCAATAATTCTAGGTAGATATGGAGAATTAGTTGTGTTGTGTTGTTGTAAGGAAATATTCAAAGGCCGAAGAAAGCAAGAGATCATATATATGCAAAAAAAACCTTAACTAAGCCCAACTATTAGAATATTAAGTACCAAATTTACTATAAATAATTAAAAGTCCAAGCAAATTGAATAAAACAAAATGCTTTAGCTGGTTTATCTTGAATATTGACTTGGCTATATACGATAAAATTGAACTAGCTGGCAAGAAAATGAAAGTCCTTTGAAAATGATGGAAGGGTTCACGAGTTGCCTGCTGCCGGTTTACAATTTGATTTAGTCAGCTTCAGTTTTCTACAGTAAAAAAAGTCTTAAGTCTCAATGGATCTAGCTAGGATTACTTGCTTTTATATTAATGTGAATATCAACATTTTCATTTCGTCCATTAAAGTTGTTTTCAATTGATATTGGTAGCTATCTAGGGGCCCTTGATTTTATGTTCACTAAGTCAAAGGATGTGATCTTTATTTTTGTTGATGTCTTCCTGTTGAGGAAGTTGGTGAGTTTGCATAGTTGTTTGAAATTCTATGAGTTAATCATGTGGAACATAGAAAGGATCATATGGGCAATTATAGTTTGGATTTTGAAACCTCTGATGTTTAATTCAAAGAAAATTTTGGAAAATTATTCAAGTGGGTAAAATAAATGAGTATAAGAATAAGTGAGTATAAGAAATGTTCTCAATGTGAAAGTTTTGAAAGACTTATCTAAAATTAGCGTTTATCTATCTTTTATACTTGATTTCTCTATAGTTGTGGGCTCGACAAACACAAGATAAATGTATATTACAGGGAGAATGAGATCCAGGTATTATTGAGTATAACAATTTTATATATCTGGTGGTAGTAAATCTAGTACTAGATAAATTTGGTGGGTGGTGAATTATGTTAAAAGATATAATTATTTTCTTGAGACATTTGTTATAAGTAGGTATTTAATTTTAAGAGAAAAAATCGAAATAATTAATAATAATAGTTTCTGCAATTAGCTCTAATTTGAAACTAAATTTAGTCAAATATAATAAAGATGTTTAGCCCTTAGGACTATATATAAATAATCTTTATAATGTGTGATATAAAAGTACTTGTTAAAATAATTATTTAAATAAAAAATTAATTTCATTAATGATTTTTTTGGTATGAATCGATACAAAATCTGAAATAAATATATCAAAATATATTAATATTAAAACAAAACTATATATTCATCGATACAGAGACTTGTTCCTCCACTAATTACATTCATTGAAGTTACCTACATAAACAATTTACATAATCTCCAATTTGTATGTCACATCTCACACAGTTATCCAATTCATAGATTAAACTAAAGAGTCAAGGTCAAAGTTAGTTATATGGAGTAATTAATTAAGCAAATGACTAATTTATTTAAATTTGGTTAATAAATGTTTTTAAGGTATTTTTTAAAATTGAAAATCAACATATTAATGATCAAACTACAAAGAATATTATTATAAATAAAATATTAACCACTGTTATAAGAACATTTGTTCTCAAAATCTAATATTTTATTGTTTTAGTTTGGGAGTCTATCGGAATGAAAGAATTAATCACTTTCACATTACATTATTTTTGGATATTGAAGTTTAATTTCAATGATCATTTTACAAAGAGATATTTTCTTTAATATAAAAGAGACCTTAGTTTAATTATAAAAAAATTATTATAGATGTTGAGATTCGAATTTTAGATTTATTGAATGTCGTTTTTTAATAATAATTTTATAAATCAATTGAATTAAATCTTAAATTAAAAAAAAAAAGATATTTAAAAATTCAGACAAATGTGGTTAATTTTTTAATTGCTACAATAGAGGACTTTCATTGCAAATTTGAATGTTTGGTTTGCTTCCCTCTTTAACTAAAAATTGTGTAAACCTCCTCAAAGTATTAGCAAAAATAGTCGGTCTTTTTATTCTAATATCTTTTTAGCAAAAATAGCCCGGCTCATGAACACTTCTACCACCATGGATAAAAATTATATATTAAAATTATTAAATTTTTATTTTTATTTTTTAAAATTTAAAATTATATAATTTTTATTATTTATTAAAAGAATTAAAAAAAAAGTAAAACCCTTGGGAAATTCATGGAAAAAAAAAATGAAAATTTTTAGTTGGGAAATCGTCATGGGCCATGACGATTTCCCAACTGGTATTTTAAAAAAAAATTAAAAATTTCAGTTGGGAAATCGCCATGGGCCATGACGATTTCTCAACTGATTTAAAAAAACGGATTTAAATTAATCTGAAAAGAATGGTATTTTGGTAAAAAAAAATATTTTTTTAGCTATATTTAGATAAAAAAAAACCAAAATAGTCTTATCTTTTTTACTTGATTAAAATAATAAAAAAAAATCCTTAAATTTTATCATTTTATTTAAGTAAATGCATATATTTTTATTATACTCAAATAAATCATTAACATTTAATTTATACTAAATAAACTCTTAACTTTTAATTTTTACTCAAATAAGCTTTTAATTTTTAATTTATACTTAAATAAGTTTTTAACATAATCAATATTTTATTTGAAATAAAAGCTTATTTAAGTATAAATTAAAAGATAAAAATTTATTTAAATACAATAAAAATATAAAAATTTACTTAAAAAATAATTTAAAACCTTTTTTAATATTTTAACTTTTTTATTTTTAAATTGTACGTATGATTTTGATTTCTTATTTCTTTTCAAATTCAAATTTAAAATATTTAGAGTAAATAGTACCTCTGATTCTTAAACCTTATACATTATTTTCATAATTGATCCATATACTTCTAACGTTATAATAAAAAATTATTCTATTAAGTCAGACTTTAACTGACAATTAATGACAAATAAAGACTTATTAAAAATAAAAAATTAAAATTACATAATATTTGATAAAGTATAGTAAATTTTTAAAAAATAAACTTTCTTTATTTTTTTTATTTTTTTTTTCTTCTTCTTCTTCTTCATTGGCCAGAGTTGCTGATGACGACTGAGGATCAAATCTGACCCAACTAACGTCGTGATGGCGGCTGAAGCCTGAGCGAGCTCGGCTACCACCGATCCTGCAGGAAAAGAGACCTGTCTGCCGGCGGACTCAACTCAAAGTCTAAAACAAATTTGTTTCCCTAACCAAAACGGCAAAACCTAAATCCCAAACCCCAAACACCGCCCCCGATCTCCTCAAAGCCTACGACAGCCACCACCGTAACCAGCAGAGAGTAATGATCTGCTCTCGTTCAGATCCTTTTTAACTTTTGGTAAACTTTATTTTCTTCATGTTCTTGATTTTTTTTTTTTATCAAATGAAAGGGTTTTGATTGATATATGGGTATGATTCTATTTGATGAAAAGTTCATTGTTCGGACACATTGGTGACGTATGGATGAGAAGATATCAGCGACCAATTCGCAGATTTTGGGGGCCCAATCCATTAACTTACTAATTAACAATTATTTTTAAGAAAACACATGTTATCGACTAATGAATTAACTAATTGTTAGAGTTTTTGTATAAATAGAAATTTTGAGAACAAAAATGAAAAATGTGACATTTCCAAAATAACGGGCAATATTTCTCTAATTTATATTTCATAAAATATTAAAATATTACTAAAAAGAGAAAGAAGTTTATTATTGATGCGTTTAATAAAATAAAATAAACTAGAAAATTTTCACTGCTTTGTTGAAGGATTTTTTTTAATATATATAAAATTTTAATTAAATTAAAAATTATAAATAAATTTAAGTTAAATAATATTAAATAATTGTTATTTATTTAAATAATTTTTTATATTTAATATCTTAAATAAATGAATTTAGAGTTAAAATCGAATTATTATGACAAATTATGTAAAGTATGAGATGAATTGAGACACGACAAAACGCAATATGAAAAAATAATTAAAACACGACATGACAAGAAAAATAATATGAACACGACATGAATACATGAACCTGTCAAAATTTATATAAAACGAATTAATAACGTGTAAGAAATTATATAAATTTATAATATTTTGAACAAACAAAAAAATCACGAATATGTCAAGAACACAATTTTTTTCTAAATTGAATTACTGTGACAAATTATATAAAATATGTAATGAATTGAGACATGAAACGAACACTCAAATTTTTCTCTAAATTGAATCATAATCACAAATTATGCAAAATATGAGATGAATCGAGAAACGGCACGAACACAACATAAAAAAAAATAATTAAAACACAACATGAAAAATAACATGAACACGAAATAAATATACAAAGGTGTCAAAATATAGGTAAAATAAATTATTTACGTGAAAAAAACTATATAAATTTATAATATTTTGAACACACAAAAAATAACACGAACATATAATTTTTTTTCCTCTTTTCTTTCTGCCCTTTTTCTTTTCTTTTTCTTTCCTTTCCTTCTTCCTAAAAAAAATAAAATAGCCATATGTCAACACCTAAGCTATTCTTGTAGTCAATATTATAAAATGTTACTAGATTTTCCCCCCTTGTTCGGGGATTTTTTTAATATTTATAATTTTTTAATTAAATTAACAATAAAAAATAAAAAATAAATTTAAATTAAATTATTTTAAATAATTATTACTTATTTAAATAAAATTTTTTATTTTAATATCTTAACTAAATAATTTTTTTGTTAAAATTGAATCACTATGATAAATTATACAAAATATGAGATGAGACACGACACAATCACAACATGGGAAATAATTAAAACACGTCACGAAAAATAACGTGAACACGACATGAATATACGAACGTGTCAAAATATATATAAAACGAATTATTAACGTGTAAAAATTGATATAAATTTATAATGCTTTGAACACACTAAAAATAACACGAATACGTCACGAACACACAAATTTTTTTCTAAATTGACTCACAATGACAAACCATGCAAAATATGAAATGAATTGAGACACGACACAAATACAACATAGGAAAAATAATTAAAACTAAACAGAAAAATAACATGAATACGACACGAATACACGAAAATGTGAAAATATAAATAAAACGAATTATTAACATGTAAAAATTTATATAAATTTATAATACTTTACACGCACAAAAGATAACACGAACAAATATATGGGATGAATTGAGACACGACACAAATACAATATAAGAAAATAATTAAAACACGATACGAATATATGAACATGTCAAAATCTATATAAAATAAATTATTAATATGTAAATTTTTTATAAATTTATAATACTTTGAACAAAAAAAATAACACGAACATGTTATGAACACACAAATTTTTCTCTAAATTGAATCACTACGACAAATTATGCAAAATATGTCATGAATTGGGACACTACATGAACACAATACAAACACACAATTTTTTTTCTAAATTGAATCACAATGACAAACTATACAAAATATAAAATGAATTGAGACACGACACGAAAACAATATAGGAAAAATAATTAAAACACAACACGAAAAATAACATGAATATTACACGAATACACGAACATATCAAAATATACATAAGTTAAATTATTAATATATAAAAATTTATAATATTTTAACAAAAAAAAAATACAAACACACATTTTTTTTTCTTTCCTTTCTTTCTTTCTTTCCTAAAAAAGAAAAAAATTACATATGTCAATTTTATATTAATGTTAGATAGATAGATAATAGTAATAATAATAAAAAGAGGTTGAGCTTGCGCAGTGTTGACAGCTTCAAGTGGACTGGTTTTTTATTATTTTATTTTATTTTTTTGCTAAATTAAAGTAGACGTTTTTTTTTATTAATGTTTATCAGGTTTTGACGTTCTAGATAGATGTACCTAAATTTGCAAATATATGACTTTCCAAAGACGCGGTATTTATCCTGTACGATGCAAACCACCATAAGCAACAAAATCCAGCCAATCACATGCATTATATATCCGTTAAAAACTTAAAACAGTCATTTGATTAGCCGCAAATTCTTTTTTTTTTTTTTTTTTAATTTTCCGCAAGCGCCTGGCTTGTTTACACTTCACCACATAATTAAACAGAAATATAATCACAGAATCAGATTTTTTTATTTTTTTTCTAAATAAAAACCAAAGTTTATTCATGCAGTATATGGTATTCAAAGATAAAAAAAATAATAATAAAAAAATGTGAATTCTGATCCAGCATCACCATTGAAGTTTCCTAGTTATAGTGTTATTGAAAAATTAAGGGATTTGACTAAATATTTTTCTTCCTTCTTTGTCTCTCATTTTCCAATTTCCACTCCCTTTTTAAGTAGCCCTCCATTTTCTCTCTCTTTTTCCCACCCAACAAACAGAACCCACACTTTCTTTGTCATCTCAAAGTCTTAATTTGCCAGAAAGAAGGAAGAAATCATGTTATAAATCTTCATTCAGATTTTTATAAATCAGAGGATTTTTTTTTTTGTTTATAGTAATTAACCAAGCTAAGCTGTGGCCTGATCAATCAAGAATAATACAACATCATGGCGTCAGCTTTAGCTGGAGATGATCTAGCAAGGTCGATGAGCAGCAGAAGGAGCTGGGCGTCGAGCAGCCATAGGAGCTGGGCATCAGCGAGCTTGAGGGAGGTTTGGCAACCTCCACCCGAAATGTTTAACAGGAGTGGACGTGAAGATGATGAGGAAGAGCTACGTTGGGCTGCTATCGAGAGATTACCAACGTATGATCGGTTGAGAAAAGGGATGTTGACGCAAGTTCTTGATAATGGGAGAGTTGTTCATGGTGAAGTTGATGTTACTAAGCTTGGGATTCAAGATAAAAAGCAGTTGATGGATAGTATGTTGAAAGTTGTTGAAGACGATAATGAAAAGTTTTTGAGGAGATTAAGGGACAGAACTGATAGGTAAGTTAAGGGGAATTTTTTTTTTTTGGGATTTTTCTCTTTTCTCTTTTGACTTTTTGATTTGTTTTTATTTGATTTATGGGGTTTTGATTGGTGTAGAGTGGGGATTGAGATTCCAAAGATTGAACTTCGGTTTGAGCATTTGGAAGTTGAAGGAGATGTGTATGTTGGAAGCAGAGCTCTTCCTACTCTGCTTAATGTTACCTTGAACACAATAGAGGTATTGTTTTCTTTTTCTTTTTGAACTTTCACAACTCAATTTTCGAATTATTTTTTTAAAATTATGAAAATTTTATAAATACATGATGAGGAGAATCTTTGGATTTATTAATTTTCAAAAAGTTTTTGGAATTTCAGATTTTCAAAAGCAGAAGATATTTTTTAATCCAAAATATAGAAAAAGTCTCTGTTTTTCAGATTTTACTTTTAAAAAAAAAAAAATGAAACTTTTTCTTTATCTTTTCTTACTTAATTGAAATTTTTGATCACTTCAGACCTTAACTGAATCTGAAATTACTATACTCTGTTTTTTTTTTTTAATTTTGTTTTTGTACTTTAATTTTTTTTTGAAAAACAGAGCATTCTCGGATTGGTTCGGCTTGCACCATCTAAGAAGAGAAAGATTCAGATACTTAAAGATGTTAGCGGCATGGTCAAACCTTCAAGGTAATTCCATCAAATTTTTTCTTTTTCTTTGTTTTATATAAATATATATATATAAAATTGTATTGGTGATAAAATTTTGTTTTCATTCAATTGCCTGCACTGAAAGTGTTGTTTTGATCCTATTGATAAGGCTCAAGTGTTTAATTTGATAAAATGGATGGTTCTATTTTGTTTTTTTCAACCTTGTACGAGTAGTTTATAACTTTCTGTGGATTAATATTTGAATGAAAATTTTCAGGATGACCTTACTTCTTGGTCCTCCGGGCGCTGGAAAAACAACATTGTTAATGGCACTAGCTGGAAAGCTTGATCATGATCTAAGGGTGAGTTTCCTACTCTTGTAAGCAGTTATTTTCATGGTATCTATGCTTATTTTATATATATATATATATATATATTAATTTGTAATACCATTTGTTGAGTTTGGTGTAAAGGAGATAAATATAAATTTCTTGCATACAATTATTTGTAACTATGTGTTCATTTTATATAAATGCTAAATTTTGCTTGCTCAAACAATCTCCTAATTAGTTTAGCTTTATGAACAGTCATCTGGAAAAGTCAGCTATTGCGGTCACGAATTGAACGAGTTTGTCCCTCAAAGAACATGTGCTTATATCAGTCAACATGATCTTCACCATGGCGAGATGACAGTAAGGGAGACATTGGATTTTTCTGGACGTTGTTTGGGTGTTGGTACAAGATATGAAATGCTTTCGGAGCTCTCAAGAAGAGAGAAAGAAGCTGGAATTAAGCCAGATTCTGAAATTGATGCATTCATGAAGGCCACAGCAGTGGCAGGCCAAGAAACAAGCTTGGTCACAGATTATGTTCTTAAGGTTAGTCTTCTTTGTTTCAAGTTCTTGCAACTTTTGATTTGTCAGTAGTTACACAATTAGTTACAAAGGAACTAACTTTTTTAAGAATTTCTAACAGATACTTGGATTGGATATTTGTGCGGATATAATGGTTGGAGATGATATGCGTAGGGGTATTTCCGGTGGGCAAAAGAAGCGTGTGACCACAGGTATGTTTTTAGAGAGAGAGGTTCTTAGTTCCAAGTAAATAATTTATCTATTTTTTCGCAGATAAGGAAAAGGCTTGCAGATCCTGTTAGATGTCACCTTTTAAAAGTAATTACATGGACCAAATGATCTAAGTTCCTCAAACAGTTTATCTATTTATAGTAGTGCATATCTGTAGGCAAATTACGAGGACGGTGCCACGTGTTTTGGTCTTACTGGTTACAATTCCATCCTTGACACATATCAGTTTTGCCTAACATAAAAGAAGAATTCATGGGCTTCATAGTTTTAGTTTAAGTCCCTTTGGAGTAAACATTGAGATTTCAAGATAAATTTATTGATGAAGTTGTTTTAGTGCGTAATGTTTATGTGCTTAACTCCTAATTAAATACTCTTCACAGACAGTTGTGTTCCCATGTTAACTACATTAGCCATATTAGTAAATAGTAACCTTGTTTTCTTTAATCTTAATGATTTTTTTTCACCATTCGGTTGTTATATATAAGCTATTGTGCATTTGTGCTTAGGCATTGCTAGTCTAATAGTTTCTTTTTGACTTAATTACACAGGAGAAATGTTGGTAGGACCAGCAAAGGCTCTATTTATGGATGAAATATCAACAGGATTGGACAGTTCTACTACTTTCCAGATTTGCAAGTTCATGAGGCAAATGGTTCATATCATGGATGTAACCATGATCATTTCTCTTCTACAGCCAGCACCAGAGACATATGATCTTTTCGACAATATTATCGTACTTTCCGAAGGTCAAATTGTCTACCAGGGTGCACGCGAGAATGTCCTGGATTTCTTTGAATACATGGGTTTCAAGTGCCCTGAAAGAAAAGGAGTTGCTGACTTTCTGCAAGAAG
Source organism: Fremontodendron californicum (assembly GCA_030761205.1). Lineage (NCBI taxonomy): Eukaryota > Viridiplantae > Streptophyta > Magnoliopsida > Malvales > Malvaceae > Fremontodendron > Fremontodendron californicum. Next base: position 35,482,968 of record JAULJL010000005.1, read on the forward strand.
TAACTTCCAAGAAGGACCAAGAACAATATTGGTCCAAAAAGAACCAACCTTACAGATATGTTTCAGTTTCTGATTTTGTTCATGGATTCGATTCCTTCCACATTGGCCAGCAGCTTGCATCAGATCTTAAGGTTCCCTATGATAAGTCCATAACCCATCCTGCTGCCTTAGTTACAGAAAAATATGGTATTTCCAATTGGGAACTGTTCAGGGCATGCTTTGCAAGGGAATGGCTGCTAATGAAGCGAAACTCTTTCGTATATATATTCAAGACTGTTCAAATAACAATCATGTCACTGATTGCCTTGACTGTGTACCTGAGAACAGAAATGCCAGTGGGCACTTTGGAAAATGGTCAAAAGTTTTTTGGAGCCCTATTTTTCAGTTTAATAAATGTGATGTTTAATGGAATGGCGGAACTTGCTATGACTGTTTTCAGGCTTCCTGTATTCTATAAACAAAGAGATTTTTTGTTTTATCCTGCATGGGCTTTTGGCCTACCAATTTGGGTCCTTAGAATCCCACTATCACTTATGGAATCAGGGATATGGATTGCCCTAACATACTACACAATTGGCTTTGCTCCATCCGCTACCAGGTAATCAAATATTGAAGCAATCTATTTTTCTCTACTGATCATCATGTTGCTATTTACAATTTAGTGATTACGTTTAATCTCCAGGTTTTTCCGACAGTTCTTGGCATTCTTTGGCATCCATCAAATGGCTTTGTCCCTCTTTAGGTTCATTGCTGCAATAGGAAGGACACAAGTGGTTGCAAATACCTTGGGTACCTTCACCTTGCTATTGGTTTTTGTACTTGGAGGCTTTATCGTTGCCAAAGGTAAGGAGCTGACCTCTATTTATTGACCCTTGTTAGAAGATCTATATTTAATGCATGGTCAGTGTATAAATCTATACACTGACAGTGAACTACATGACGTTATCTGTTAAAAAGTATAATTATTTGTATTTATTTTAAAGATTTTTAAAATTTGATTATTAATGAAATGTCATCATATAATTCACTGTCAGTGTATAGATTTTAGACCTGTCCATGGGTCGGGTAGCCCGCCCGGCTCGGTAGGCCTGGCCTGTATTGGATCGGACTTGGACAAGGTCTTTTGTAATTCGGGCCGGCCCGGCCCGAATTACTATTTATTAAATTAAAAAAATTATTTAAATTTAATTATAATATATATAAATATTAATATAAAAATAAAAATAATTTTTTAATATTTTTGAATAGTGAAACGGGCCGGCCCGGACCCGGTCCGAATGGGCTTGCGCAAGGAAAAAAAATTTCGAGCCGCGGCTCGACCCATGAACAGGCCTAATGGATTTATACATTGACAGTGCAACAAATACAAACCCACAGTTAAAGCTCGAAAACAACTTTGTATCCCCATTGTCGGATATTAACCACTAGTATTACATGATAGTTTCAGTTTCTCCCTTAAATAGACATTTTTTACTTGTAGATGATATTGAGCCATGGATGATTTGGGGCTACTATGTTTCTCCTATGATGTATGGACAGACTGCCATAGTCATGAACGAATTCCTCGATGAAAGATGGGGCGCGGTAAGAACTTCCGAAGTTCAATTGCCTTCATTTTTTTTATTTTTATTATGCATATAGTTATATAAACTCTGGTTAGGCTTTTACTATGTTACTCGGATTTGGGTATCGGATACTGGTATGTGTCTGACACGGATATTTTCATTTAAAAAAAAAGATTTTCATGTATTTGGAGGGTCCGGATCATATCTCCATATACATGTCCGGATATGCGTCAAACACAGGTGTCGGACACAGATACTTCTAGAAAAATGAGGAGTTGGAGCAGCATAGGACCTTTATAATTTCATTCACCATAGGCCATAATCTCAATATTTTACACATAATTTATCCAATGCAGAACAACACAGACCCCAGATTTGATGCACCAACAGTGGGAAAAGTTCTTCTAAAGACCAGAGGCTTCTTTACAGAGGAATATTGGTTTTGGATTTGTGTTGGAGCACTCTTTGGCTTCTCCCTTCTCTTCAACATTTTATTTATTGGAGCATTGACTTTCCTGAATCGTTAGTGACATTCTCTCATTTACACTAGCAATTGATTGTATTTGAATAAAATTTTCAATATTGACTCACTGCTTATATAAATGTGGGTTAATTAATTTTCAGCCTTGGGTGATTCCAAAGCAGTAGTTGTCAATGAAGATGAAAATAAGACGACTAAAAACCCATACTCTGCTGGAAAGAGACCAGAAGGTAAGTGAACATTTTTTTTAGCTTTGAGTTCAATAAACTAGTGTAAATTTGTCATCAAAACCTGTATTCGTTCAACTCTATTTTACTCGGATTCGGGTGTGAGTATAGGATACGGGTATGGGTTCGACACGAGTATATTTAATTTTTTTAAAGTTTTTTCATGTATTTTGAAGATCGTTGGAGAGTTATATCCCCGTACCCATGTCCGGACTTCAAGAAAAATGAAGAGTCGGAGCAACATAGATTCAACTTATTCCATCGTTTTACGAGTGCTTAACGTTTTTGAATGATTACAGGTATCAATATTGTGGGTGCTGCAGGACGCGCACCTAGAAAAGGAATGGTTTTGCCTTTCCAACCTCTTTCACTTGCATTCAACCATATCAACTACTTTGTTGATATGCCAGCGGTAACTTACTTGTCATCATCTTAAACATTTCACTTTTCTGTTTGATAACTAACATTTTGTTAAAGACAATGTTTAGTTTAATAAGGAAACATTGAGGGGTGAAATCTTGGTTTGTTTACCAGGAAATGAAAACTCAAGGAATTGAAGAAGATCGTCTTCAACTGCTACGAGATGTTAGTGGCGCTTTCAGACCAGGGATATTGACAGCATTAGTAGGTGTCAGTGGTGCTGGGAAGACAACCTTGATGGATGTTTTAGCAGGAAGGAAAACAGGTGGATACATTGAAGGAAATATCAGCATCTCAGGTTACACGAAGAACCAAGCAACGTTTGCTCGTGTTAGCGGTTATTGTGAACAGAATGACATTCACTCCCCACATGTCACGGTTTATGAATCTCTCTTGTACTCGGCTTGGCTTCGTCTTTCTTCTGACATTGACACCAAGACTAGAAAGGTTGGTAAAAAACATCTTAGAAGAAGTCTCTTTTTTCTCTTAACATCCGCAAAGTTCATATTATAACTTAGTCCAATATTTTTTTTGTGTTTGTATAGATGTTTGTTGACGAAATTATGGAGTTGGTTGAACTCAAACCACTAAGGAATGCTTTAGTTGGACTTCCAGGAGTTGATGGTCTTTCAACAGAACAAAGGAAGAGGTTGACAATAGCAGTAGAGCTGGTTGCCAATCCCTCTATCATCTTTATGGATGAGCCAACTTCCGGACTTGATGCCAGAGCTGCTGCAATTGTTATGCGTACTGTGAGAAACACCGTAGACACGGGGAGAACTGTTGTCTGCACGATTCATCAGCCTAGCATCGACATCTTTGAAGCTTTTGATGAGGTAAAAATTCAATGCGCCTCGATTCTTTTTTTTCGGGAATTTTGTCGAACTTAGTATTATGCTTGTTGCAGTTATTGTTGATGAAAAGAGGAGGGCAAGTCATTTACGCTGGACCTCTTGGTCGCCAATCTCACAAGCTTATTGAGTATTTTGAGGTGAGAATTTCTATTTTTTCCTGCACTAATGTTGGTTCCATACATTATCTTATCACATGAACAATGTATTTCACCTTAGCAAATGCCAATTAGATACTCAATGACAAAGTTGAGCTACATAGAGAAAATGTGGCAAGAACTAAAATACATCTTTGACTACAGGCCGTCGAAGGGGTTCCAAAGATCAGGGACGGATACAATCCAGCAACATGGATGCTTGAGGTCAGCGCTCCGCCAGTTGAGGCTCAATTGAATGTGGATTTTGCAGATATCTATGCCAATTCTTCTCTTTATGGGTAAGTTTAACTGCAATGCCACAGTTTAGGCAGTATATTTCTTTTTTCCCCTCACTTGGCCTAATACTTGTAAATACATTGTGCTCAATTTATTTCTTACAAACTTTCAGGAGGAATCAGGAACTTATCAAAGAGATCAGTACACCAGCTCCTGGCTCCAAAGATCTTTTCTTCCCAACCAAATATTCTCAGCCATTCCTTACTCAGTGCAAGGCCTGCTTCTGGAAACAGCATTGGTCTTACTGGAGGAACCCTCAATACAATGCCATTAGGTTCTTAATGACAATAGTTATTGGTATCTTATTTGGTCTAATCTTCTGGAACAAAGGACAACAAACGTAAGTCTTTTGATACATTTATTTGTTACTGTGAGTGAAAATTTGGCATTTACCAAAAATATTTTGATGATCGCCAGATCGAAACAACAAGATCTGATGAATCTTCTCGGAGCAATGTACTCTGCCGTGCTTTTCCTTGGAGCAACCAATGCTTCTGCTGTGCAATCGGTTGTTGCAGTAGAGAGAACGGTCTTCTATCGCGAAAGAGCAGCCGGGATGTATTCTGAACTGCCTTATGCATTTGCTCAGGTAAAAAAAAATTCATTTCTACAAAAACAACTTGATTGATTTTCTTTCCTTTCTCTTCCAGAAAGAGCTTAATTGTTTTCCGAACTTACCATTGAATGCTAGACTTAAGAATTATCTTTTACTTCAGGTGGCTATAGAGACAATCTACACTGCAATTCAAACACTCATTTACACATTACTTCTTTACTCGATGATTGGATTTGAGTGGACGCCCGGAAAATTCTTATGGTTCTACTACTTCATATTAACATGCTTTGTCTACTTCACTTTGTACGGGATGATGGTTGTTGCTCTAACACCAGGCCATCAAATTGCTGCAATTGTCATGTCCTTCTTCCTTAGTTTCTGGAATTTGTTCTCTGGTTTTCTTATTCCTAGAACAGTAAGTCATCTCAAAGTCATTAACTATTCTTTCCAATTAGCTTGTTATTTGAATAATCCTCTTAAAAGTAAAAAAAACTACAAATTTGTTTTTATTCATCCATTGCAGCAAATTCCTATATGGTGGAGGTGGTACTATTGGGCTTCTCCCGTAGCTTGGACACTATATGGCCTTGTGACTTCTCAAGTGGGTGATGTCAATGCTCCTCTTGAAGTCCCTGGACGGAGTAATATTACAGTAAAAGGCTTCCTTAAAGAGAATTTAGGCTTTGAATATGACTTTCTTCCGGTTGTTGCTGTGGCTCATATTGGTTGGTGTCTCCTCTTCTTCTTCGTATTTGCCTATGGTATCAAGTTCCTCAACTTCCAGAGGAGATAACCAGCTAGCTTGTTCTACATAGGATTATGGCCACATGTTAGAAAACCAACATGTAAGTAGTCGAGGTATTGGGGGTAACAAAAGGGTTAACCTTTCTTTTGTTATTTTATTGTGTAATTTATATTCTTTTCTACTGGTTTTCCATAAAGAATTATGGCCACATGTTAGAAAACCAACATGTAAGTAGTCGAGGTATTGGGGGTAACAAAAGGGTTAACCTTTCTTTTGTTATTTTATTGTGTAATTTATATTCTTTTCTACTGGTTTTCCATAAAGAATTGTCTTTGTTATAAACAGAATTTTTTGTAACTTTTTCTTTTCATGTTTGTAAATTATACACACTCAAAATGATATGAAACATCTGTTCAGCAAGAATTTTCAACCATATTAAATCAAGGATCTCGAACTTAGTACCAGATTGATTGGTTTTTTATTATGTTATTCGGACTTTTTATTTTTATTAAAATATTTATGTTCGACACATATTCGAACATGAACATGAAAGAAAAAGTTTAAATTTTTTTTTGAATATACTCATGTTAGACACATATTCGAATCCGATACTCATTGTCGAATCCGAGTAACATATGGTTTTTCAAACATATCACATGATCCTTTGTTTTTCTCTTTTTGGTACTGAATGCAGGAAGAAGCCATTAACAAATACAAAGAAATTGACATCAGTTCCACCAAAAATAAAGGCCCATCCTGAACATAGTACAGAATCAACAAACACAATAGGTACAAAGTTTAGATAAAAATGTGAAAGGGATAAAGTCAAACTCAATGTCATACTGAAGAAATGAGATAGCAAATATAGTTGCTTCAACTCAATGCCAAATGCAATGTTAACTCACTTCTTTTTTACAGTTTTACTTGTTAAAGTTAAAAACCTTTTGGAATCCTTTTGCTCTATCATGTTTTCTTCTCCTGCTAGATGACTCAAATTAACTTCTTCCTCATCACAATTCTGGCTAAATTATTAATATTATTGCTTTTTTTTTTTAGAAACAAGCCTAAAAGGTCCAAAAAGTTTAATGCTTCAGTCATTTTAGATTACAAAAAAATCACAATGCATTCATACCATAACATAAGGCAAAATGAAGAGGAAGAAGTAAAAACAAAAAGAAGAGAAATTTAACAGTTTCTCTATTTATATAGCTAAACCAATTAACCAATTATAAAATTAGCATGACAACAAGTCGAATATTTATAATTTTTCAAATATCCGATTAATTTACATGATGTCCAAATTCATTTATTATTCATTTGCTATCCGAATATTACTATTCGAATCTAAATTAATTCATAATATTCATCAGATATTCAAATCCACTAGATATCTGAATTCTTATTAGTAAGGTTTGCATGCCAAAGTTTGAAACTCTATCCAAGTATACAATTTTTTATATTTTACAAATATGTAAGTGGATACCATAATCGGATATCCAATAATTTTCGTATAAGTAAAGCAGATTTGAATATCGGATGTCCAAGGGTTACTATCTGAATCCACTTCGAATCCGTCGCAGATGGTAAATTTATATTTGAATCTAAAAATTATCCAAATTTATAATATTCGAAATCATAAAGAATCAAATCGAATAATATCAAATATCCAATTTTTTACTATCTATTTTCATCCTTATATAAAACTAGTTTACATCCATATTTGTACTATAGAGTAATATGTAAATAATTTACAATCTAGTAACGATAAAAAAATGCAATTCATCCCATCACTTTTGTCATAACGGTTTTTCGATTGTTAGACGATTTTAAAACACAAATGAAATTGCCATCAATATTTTTTGAATAGGCGTGATTGGACACCTGAGAAAATATATCTTTGAAAAAGAATTTTAAAGTTAATTAATACCTTTTAAAAGATAATTTTTAAGTCTGCGATTGAAAACCAAATAAAAATTATGATGGGTTTGAGAGTACGGTTACGTATGGGAAAGGTATTAGCACCCTACGATGCCCGTTAAAAACAGTACCATTTAATCATATATTTTCCTAAATCTCGATTTAATGAACTCAACAACAATATTTAAAATTAATTATTTTTTATTTATTTTTTTTAAAATATGTTTATTAATTTGAAAAATAAATTATCATTATTTTTAAAAATAAAAGTGAACATAATTGTTTTATAGTGTCAGATTCCCACTATCTTTATCATTTCAAATCAACATTACATATATTTTTTATTTAAAAAAAAAAAAAACTATATTATGTTGCTTTTTATCCTTTACAAGTAATTGGGCTTAGAGTAACTCTACTGCAACAAGTGTAAAAATTTAACTATGCATGATAAAGAAACTAAACAAAATGACAACACAAAGAAATATACCTCAATCAATCAATCTGACTTAAAAAAAATAATAATAAGAAATGAGAATCGAAATAGATCAGGTGGCCCATGCTATTACAATTTGTGGTTGGTTTTGAGACCCCAACAACCTTCCTTTTTCAATCTTCTCTTCTTCTCTCTAACAAAAAGAAACTAGTCGCTCATCTATCTTCTTTTACCCGAGAACCCAAAGCTCATCTTCCTCCGGTAATTAGCTTTTTAAACAAAACTGCTTCCTCCTTTCCTCCACTAAATCAGCTTTTTTTAAACAAAACTGTTCCCCCTTTTTATCAATTATAAACACCCCCTTGTAACTTTCCATGCTTTCTTTTCTTCCCTTGTTTTTTTTTTTTTAAAACCCACTTCCTCTATAGCCGTAACCCTATGGCTCTCTTTGTCCTCTATTCATCCTTTTTTAGATCAAGAAAAAAGTAAAAGAACCCCCCTCGATTGGTAATTCTACAAATTTTTATTAAGGAAAAAAATGAGCCTTGGTTTCTAGCTGATGAATTTGAAAACTTGATTTTTGGATTCTAGCTGATGAATTAGACAAGAGAGGATCGGTTGATTTTTTTTGGGCTGAGTATGGCTTTTTGGGGTCTTGTAGTTTTAGATGAATTTGTGTTTAATTGAAAAAGTAGAAATAAATTTTGGGAAGAGGAGGAAGCTGAAAATGGTTTGTCCTGCCATTGTCATGGCAATCAACGATTTCTTTCTTTTTTTTTTTTTTATTAATATTTTAATATTTTTTTAATATATCAAAAACAAAAAAAGAAATTACAAAATTCATGGACTTTTCATTTTGGGCTTCAAAGTTATTCAAACATATAAGATTCTAAAACGTCCAATAATATGGGTCTAATTTAGTTCAAATTAAAAGGGTCAAAAAATCAGTTTAATTAAAATATTTAATAAACTCGAATTAGGTATGTCCAAGATGAAAAATAAAAATCACAATTTCTTTTAATTTAATCTTAATAGCCCAATTATCCTGAACAAAATTAAATGTCTATTGCTGTCCCTTTTTGCACATTGCTGAGAATAAGGAATAGGACAAAGACTATGGACAATAATTTTGTCCGGGTCTAAAGACTCAAACGTATTTTTCTATTTTTTTTATTATTATTATTTTTTCTTCTCAATTCATCTCGTAGAGTTTGCCTTTCACGTTCTTGGTTATTTGAAAACATTTCGAGTACTGACTTCACAGGGCTTACAAATCATAACTGTGCCTGCTAGATCGAGCTTAACCTGATCTACTGTGCCAACTTCACTGGGCTTAAATCATTTATGTGTCAGCTATATTGGACTTAATCTCATCTCTTATGCCAACTTCACTGGGCTTAAATCATAATTGTGCCAGCTACATTGGACTTATCCTAATCTATTGTGCCAATCTTCACTGGGCTTAAACCATAATTACCAGCTACATTGGGCTTAATCTTATATATTGTGCCAACTTTACTGGGCTTAAATCTTAACTGCCAGTTACATTAGGCTTAATCTCATCTAACGTGCCAATTTCACTGGGCTTACTTCCTCTATGCCAGCTTGCGTTGGGCTTAACCAACTAAGATGCCAACTTCGACTGGGCTTACACCATAATCGTGCTTAGGGTGAGCAAAATCCGACTCGATTCGAAAAAACCGATTAAAATTTCAAATTTTGGTTTAAATAGTTCGAATTATTCGAGTTTTTCGAGTTTTCGGATCGACTCGAATAAAAAAATTGAGTTATACGATTTAGCTCGAATTTAGATTTCACAGTTCGAGTTATCCGAAAATCCGAATAGTAAAATCCAAAACGACGTCGTTCTGAACAAGGGTTTAATGTTCTTCGGTAAATTTGAAAACATGCGTCAATAACCAAATTATTGTTAAATAGTATAATGAGTAAAAATTATTTGAAAAAGGGAAATAAAAATAAAAAATTATTAAGAAGAAAATTGTAAAGATAAAATTACCCTTGATAAAAAAACCTTCTCCTTCCTTTTTCTCTTATTTTTTAATTTATTTTTTAATTAAAAAATAAAGTTTTCTGAAAATAATTTTTTTTAATTTTAAAAAATATATTTTTTAAATTTAAAATTATTTATATATTTTCTTAATTAAATTTTTTTAAAAAATAACATTATTTTTTCTAAAATTATTTTTTCTTTATTTTTTTAAATTTTTAAAAAAATAAATATTTAAATATTTTATTTTTTAAATTTATTTTTAATTAAAATTTTTAAAAACTAATATTTTCTTAATGGAGGAGAAAGAAAAAATAGATTTTTTCATTAAGAGTAATTTTGTCTTTACAATATACTTTATAATAATTTTTAATTGTTTATTTTTCTTTTTCAAATAATTTTTATCCATTATACCATTTAACAATAGTTTGGTTATTGACAGCATGTTTTTCAAATTTACCCAATTTTCTTCTTTGCAACGCCTCCCTCTGTTTCCCTCCCTTTTTCTCTTTCTCTTCGGTCTCTATCTCTCTTTTACGAGTAATATGATCCAAAATCATTGAAATTAATAATAATTAAAATAAATTTGGTAACTAATTTTTTTTTCAATTTTTTTTTTAATTTATAAAGAAAAATAATATTTATATATGGTATTATATTAGTTATAAGATGTATTCAGGTATCCGTATAATTTTTGATTTTTTTTAGTTGAGTAAGCAATTTAAATTTCACTATAAGCCTTGAACTTTTGACATTTGCTTACATTTTCATTGATTTTGATTTAGAGAATTGAACAATTTCATTTACCCAAAATTTAGTTTTATCATGCTTAAATATAATTGAAAATTTATAGGATTTGTTTTATCATGCTTAAATATAATTGAAAATTTATTTTAACTCGAATAAATTTATTCGACTCGACTCGAATTTCTTTTCACTCGACTAAATTTGCTAAATTTTCAAATTCAGTTCGGTTGACAAAATAGGACTCGTAAACTCGAATAACTCGAATTTTTTTCACTCGATTCGATTCGATCGAACGCTCACCCCTAATCGTGCTAGCTTACATTGGGCTTGACCAACTAAGATGCCAACTTCAACTGGGCTTACACTATAACTGTGCCAGCTTACATTGGGCTTAAAAACACCTAAAATGCCAACTTCACTGGGCTTAAACCATAACTGTGTCAGCTTACATTGGGCTTAACCCACTAAGATGCCAACTTCAACTGGGCTACACCATAACTGTGCCAGCTTACATTAGGCTTAACCAACTAAGATGCCAACTTCGACTGGGCTTATACCATAACTGTGCCAGCTTGCATTGGGCTTAACCAACTAAGATGCCAACTTCAACCGGGCTTACACCATAACTGTGCCAACTTACATTGGGTTTAACCAACTAAGATGCCAACTTTGACTGGGCTTATACCATAACTGTGTCAGCTTACATTGGGCTTAACCAACTAAGATGCCAACTTCAACTGGGCTTACACCATAACTGTGCCAGCTTACATTGGGCTTAACCAACTAAGATGCCAACTTCAACTGGGCTTACACCATAGCTGTGCCAGCTTACATTGGGCTTAACCACATCTTTTTTTTTTTTTGAAAAACTCTTCATTCGAGGCTCCACAACTTTAAAAATTAAAAACTCCTCCTTCGAGGCTCCACAATTTTAAAAATTAAAAAACTTCTCCTTCGAGACTCCACAACTTTAAAAATTTCTCATTCACAAAAGTTTCAACACTTTGAAATATTCATTTCTATTTTTTTTTTGTTATATTAAAAAATTCTCAATACTTTTCCATTTCATCGTTTTGAAAAATTCTCATGTCTTATTTCTTTTCTTCAGAACAATTTTTTTTTCTTTTTTTTTTTTCTAAAGCTAAAGAAAACCTTTCCCTTTTTAGGAAATCTATCTTATTTTCCTTCCCGTCTTTTCAATGCTTCCCAAATTAACAAATGCAATGATCAATTATATTGATGCAACCTACAAAAACGCAGATGCAAATGTTCATTATATGATGCATGAATGCTCATGGAGATGCATGACATCATTTTACATGAAGAAAATGTTGAGAGAGTTGATCATCTCCCTTTTTTCCTCGTGTCTTAGTAAGGTTTCCTCATTCCTTGCTGTCCCGTCGAAGAAATCACATGATTTTTGTATTTCCAACATTTTCCTTGTCCCGACGAATTATTTTTTTTAAATTTCCTGGCCAAGATCAAAACACAGAGTCAGACTTTATTCAAAGTTTCATGCCCATGTTCAATATGAATTCTTATTTCTTGCCAAAGCATATCCATATCCATATCCATATCCCAATTTCAATTTCAATTTGTTTTTCTCAAAACATGCCAATTTCATTTTTTTCAAAATATGTGAAATTGAGATCTTTCAGAAATTGGTGATCACCATTAAAGACATTGCTAAGTGAGGTGAGAAAACAACCCGCCCTTTTTTTTGAGTAATTTGAATGGTTTAATGCAACAAAGCCAATGGACCGATGCAATAAGATCTAGATTTGTCTAAGGAAGCTTCCCAACTTGACAAGGAAAAAAGGTGAATGCCCATTTATCTCAGTTTATGAGTAAGTTTTCACAACCAAACCTCTTTCGGAAAAAGCTTTAGAGTACAGTTAAATCTCAACAATCTTTCAATGTCTAAATATGGCATTTTGATAGGTGTTAACCTTATCCATGACATGTTCAACGTCGGAAGGTCAATTTGGAAGGGAAAAAATAGGTTTAACTTTCAAAGTCAATTCTTGAAAAGATCTGTGGGATATCTAGGAGTTTCTTGATGTTCTTTAATTTCTTCAAAATCATTTCCTCCTTTGTCATGGCTTCGGCAATACCATGGCATCAAAATTCCTTCTTATTCTGCTCTAGACTGCCCGTTTTTGGGTTTTTACCCTAGAGCCTCATTGTTTATTCTTTTTCTTTTTTCTCTTTTTTATTTTATTGTTCCACCATGCATCTGAGAATTCTAAATTCTTCCATAATGAAATGATAATTCATAAAGGTGGGATAAAATCTGAGAAAAACTCTTCAAGTTAAATATTCATGCTTGACCAAAATGGACTTTTAAAGCATGTAACGTAGGTCGAGGTTCGGGGTTCAGAAATAAAGGATAAATAGGCCCAAAATATGTGTTTGAGGATAGTAAAATCAAAGATCATTTCATGAGGATTCCTTTTGAAACATTTGTCCCTTCTGGACTTCTTTTTTCTGCCTTTGACTTTTGCTTCCTTTTTCTTTTTCTTTGTCCTTGGCATTCATTTCACCATCCTTTTCATATTTATTTTTTCTCTTTCTTTCTTTCTTTATTATTATTTTTTTTTTTGTATTTCCACTTTGACCTTGTGAGCTCGTATTTATTTGAGAGCTTAATTTGCTCTTGTATCTATCTTTGAGCTATGACTCATTTCTCCATGATCTTTGAAAAAGTTTCTTCCTTGCATTTGCCCCCAGTGTGGAGAGTGATCCTTGATCAAGGTTCAAAGAAACAAGAAATCTTTAGGCTCAAAAGGGGTAACTACGGATAATTTCTTTTTGTGAAAGGGAGATAAAAGATGGTCATTTCTCATATCAAGTACAAATATTCCCATTGAAAAGCAATCCTCAGGGGAATAGATAATCAAAATTTTATTTTACACTTGGAATCATTCAAATTCTCATATGCATGATATCACTATATTTTTTTTTCTTTTTGTTTGCTGCATGCCCCAAAAATTTATGCATGATTCATCTTCAACCACAAATGATGCCCCATTTTGATTTGCCATTCAAATGAAAATCCTTTGGTTTATGAGAGGAATATCTCATATTTCATCTTTGAGCTCTTTGTTAAAAGAACTCGTTTGGATTTCAATCTCCTCAAAGTGTTTCCAACAAATTGAGAAAGAAAGGGTGTTCTATTTCATTCTTGGGTTCCTTTATTTTTATATACAAATCCAGGACTGAAGAAAGGGGTTTAGGAATTTGGCATTTCAGAATCTTTCAAAGGGATTCGAGAAGTTTTTTGCTAAGCTTAATGGTATGGCATAGTCTTAACATATTTCAAACTACCAAATCTAGACCGATTGGAAGAGTGCTATAATTGCTTGTCTTTCAAATATTTCCACAAAAGGATTTCTAAATTTTCTATTACTCACGGCCTTGATAATGGTTACTCTTTGGGGAATTTTGATTAATCTTTAATCAATTGGTCTATGATCTGGGTGCATGTGGAAATGAGGTGTTTCCTAGGATTAGTTCATTCTTTATGAAGATCATCAATTCTTTCGGAACTCTTTTCACTTTTTAAAGAAGGGTCCTTTTTATTCTCAAAACGAAAAACTATCCGTATGAAATTTATTTTCAGTTTTTTTTTTCTTTTAAAAATCCTAAAAACAAAGCTCAAGGAGAAATCCAAACTTCGAATAAGGTACGATGTATGATGCTTGCAATTTAAAGTTCATTTATTCCAACCAAAGTGAAAATATGTACAAAATTTAAACCAAAGTTAAGGGCCGCCCCTGACTGGCATGCTATCCTGAGAAAAATGGCTCTTAACCCTGTCATCCCTGATAAGCATCAATGAACTCTTTGAACTTTGTCGGGTTTGCATCTACTACAACTTGAACTTTGTCCTTAAATGCAGTGCAGTTCTCCGTGGAATGCCCTTTAACCCCATTATGATATTCGTATCTGGCATTGGGATCATACCATTTCTAGAAAGGAGATTTCTTGGGCTTTGCGGGTACAATGGAGATCATATAACTTTGGACAAGCAATGGAAGAAGTTCTGTGTAGGTCATCGGAAGCAAATGGTACACCCTTGCCTTCTTTCGCTTATTGCCCTGAAAATGGATTGAATCAACCTTCGGATCATTCGGCATAGTGAAAGCTTGGGGTGGTGTGAAAGACATTGAAGCATGATGTTGACCGTGCTGAGGCCAATGGTCAATATAGGGTCGGAGAAGTAGATAACCACCGAAAGGATCTTCTTGCATTACACTAAACTTTTTTTTTATCTTATCTTCAATAGTTAGGACTTAATCATGCTCACTGGCAACACTATCCTTTTTCTCGATAGCAATTCTTACATCAGTATCCACAATTTTCCCCTTTTTTATACCATCCTCGATCCTACCCACGAAAAATAATATGTCTGTGAACTTCGAAAAAGCATTGTCAATCAACTTGTCATAGTATGGATGTGGGAGAGTATCCACAAATTGAGCATTCATTTCTCTATTGGTAAGAGGTGGTCGGACTTGCGAGGCTACATAGTTTCATCTACAAGCATATTCCTTGTAACTCTCGTTGGGTCCCTTTTTCATGTTCTGAAGTGTCAATCGATCTGGAGTTGCTTCCAACATGTGCTTGTGTTGTTCCAAGAATGCCCGAGCTAAGTCTCGCCATGTGTGCATTTGGCCTTTTTCAGTTGATAATACCATTAGATGCTGCCCCTGTCAGGTTTTCTTGAAAAACATGGATAATTAGTTTCTCATTATGAGCATACCCTATCATTTGATTACAATATGTGGCTAAGTGTGTTTCAAGGCACTTAAGTCCATCATATTTTTCAAACTCCGGGACTTTGAATTTTGGCGGGATGAACACGTTGGGGATCACAAGTAGCTTCTTTGCACTAAATTCATCTCCACCTTCAACAGCTCGAATCCTTTCCTCCAATTGGGCATACTCTGGTTCTACCTCTATTTTTTGACTTTGAACTAACTGTGAATGAACCTGATCAGAAATCTAGTCTTGAGCATTCTTTCCCGAATTGCCACACTCTTGAGGTTGATTACTTTTCTATGTGAAATGTTCTCCCACAATTTCTCTCATTTTTCCAATTTCTTGAGTCATCTGCATCGTCTACGAGGCTCGTTCAGCTCTCTCCTTCTCCACTTGTTCCATTTGTTTTAGTCGGATAGCAGAATCTTCTCCCATTTCATATTTTGCTGTTATCTTAAAGAAACAGAAAACCAACGCTATCTTTAGAGAGCATACATGAACTCTATCAATATTCATTCTCATCATGGCTCTTTATTTTAGGGGATTGAGAAAAATCCCTTTTTTATTTGCCTCTAGAGATCGAAAATTATTGATGACAATATTGACATCTCTATCATTGGTCTTGATGGAGACATTGTTATGCGCAAATGAACTTAATGTCAATGAATGTATGGATGAGATGCGTGGTATGACAAGTAATTGATCGAATGCGAATGCATGGGAAGATACCATAGAGGAAATAAGAATTGGAGGAACTTAATCATCAACATCTCGTAAATTCAAAGCATAATTGATTCAATTCCATGCCATTGTTCCAAAGACATAATCCATATTTACAAAACCTGGAAAATGGTTGAAACTGTCTTTGCAATCATTTTATTTTTCCTATCCTGAGGCTATAAGAGTCGGCTACTAAAAAGATCAAAGTCCTACTACATCATAAAAGAACAAAGTCCTACTACATCATCACCATCAATCTCCCAATCCTAGACGACCCTTCCAAGTCCTTGATCAATTAGTGGCGTTGGGTCGAACCACTTGGCATCTATAAGAGATTGCACTTTGTGCTTGAAAGCCTCATAGTTTTCAATGCTATGTCCGACAACTCCATCGTGATAGTCACATCTTGCGTTCGGGTTGTACCACTTAGGATATGGTGGGCGCAGAGGTTCTATAGGCACACAAGCAACAAGATGGCCTTGGATCAATCTAGGAAGGAGTTCTTTATAACTGATGGGATTAAGATCAAAATGCTTCTATGTCTTTCCCTTGGGTTGTTTCTGGCTGACATATCGACTAGGAGTAGGGGCATTTGGCGTCGATGCGAAGGTTTGAACTGGAAGGGTTGGACGAAAAAGTGGTCGAATGATAATAGGGTGAGGGCGTGGATTTGGATATTGGGTCCTTGAAGGTTGCACAAAGCTCGAGGTTCCTATCCCATGTACCTGATGGGATGATTGAAAGTTGGCAGGACAAGGGCACGGGTATTAATTGAGCCAAATTGTGGTGGTAGGGATGGACTCAAAGGCCTCTCGTTGGTTGTCTGAGAATAAGGTTGGATGTTAGCAAAACAATGGCATAAGTTCAGATTTGGAGCAGTTTGCAAGGGTCGGTTGGAGTTCGGAGATCCTGCCTTGAATTGTGAGTTTTCGAATTCGACCATTCGCATGACTTCGTCCAGGCTTAACTCCTTACGTGGATGGCATTGACCAATATAGGATTCAACAGAGATCCTTCAATCTGGGCTTGATTGTTTCTCAAGGCTTGGTTGCACCGAAGGCGACGAAGACCTTTGAGAAGATTCCCCTTTGGCTTTGTAATGATCTTCAACCATTCTCATCAACTTGTAGAGTTGCTCTTTCACATCTCTGATATCATGCCTAAATTCTTCCTGATTGCGCTCCAAAACATCAATTCGTTCCTCCAATCCATTCCCCATATTTTGGACCTCTTTGATGCAACTAATAAATGAGTTCTATGTTATCACACTTTATTTATTGACAAAAATGAAACCAGACATATGATGATAACTGTGCATGACCTATTCACAAATGAATGAATGTAATGATGATTGATTAATGAAATGTATGAAATGCAAAGATGCTTGAGGAAATGAATTTTCATATGTACAATGCCTCAAATGATATGAATCATATGCAAAATGCAATGAAAAGATTAAGGAAAAGAATATCCTAACATCACCTTTTTTTTTTTTTATTATTATTTTTGAGCTATCTTCTTTATATAATTTTCAACAACACATTTTTTGAGATTTTAACCAAATCTTATAAACACTTCAAAATTTATTCGTCTTTGCTGGACTCTTTTTTTCATGGAACACAATGACTCTCCTTTCCTAATCCTCAGAAAGAAACCTTAAAAATTATTTCCTCTCATATATATATATTTTTTTCATATTTTCTCAAATGTCAAAACTAAAAGAATCCTTTTTATTATTTCTCAACTCTAACAAAGAAAACTATTTTTTTCTCGTTATTATTTTTTTTCACACACATCTTTCATTTTTTGTTTTTTTCGAAGAAGAATTTTGTTTTCTTTTTTATTAGGGAAAGGTAACTAAAAAACTTCCTTTTTTCCAAAAATGTATAACAAAGACATGAGTACGAAAGATTTTTTTTTTTTCAAAATAATAAGGGAAAAGAAACAAAATCAAATTGAAATAACTTCTAAAAAAAAAAAAAAACTAATTTCCTATTTTATTGGCCTTATCTACAAGTTTTCGTAATAAAAGTTCTCTCGTGTGCTTTATTTTAAGTAATTTTTATAAAAGACGTGAATGACTCTACCTATGGTTGGCTTCATATGGTTCACTATATGAGGTTAAATCGGATTCTAAAAAGCCCCAAATTGCTACTCACTGTCGTCCATGAAGGCTAGTAAGGCACCCTGATTTAAACGGGTTCAATTTGTTGGAGTATATTTTTCAGGCTTTATGCGGAGGTTATCACCTCACGAAAGTTTAGGTACTTCATTACTCCGGAAGTGTTTCGCTAGCCCATGTGGAGGTTATAACCTCATGAGAGCGTAGTTACTTTACTTCCACCTAAAAGGACGGAAACCCGGGTATAAGGGCTTCATGTTATGCAAATGCGCATGTCAGTGTGTGTATGAAGGAACAAACCACCATTTAATCAATTCAATACCCCTATCCTAAATGCCCCACAATGATTAGCATAAAACAAAAATAATTAAAAAGCATAAATAAAGAATTAACCAAAATTAAGACATGAATGCAAGCAAAATAAAAAATAATAATATATAAAAAAATTAAAGGAATTAATATATCAATTAAATCCATTAAATCAAAACTTATGATAACACATGATTAATTAATGGCTCGACTCTCAAAAAGTCCCCAGTGGAGTCGCCAAGCAGTCATAACTGTTTTTCGACCGCTAGAGGATTTTAAAACACAAATGGAGTCGCCACCAATTTTTTTTGGTTAGGCGTGATTGGACACCTGAGAAAATGTATATTTGAAAAAAAAATTTAAAGTTAGTTAAAACCTTTTAAAAAGATAATTTTTAAGTCTACGATTGAAAACCAGATAAAAACTATGATGAGTTCGGGAGTACGGTTACGTATGGAGAAGGTATTAGCACCCCCACGACGCCCGTTAAAAAAATGGTACCATTTAATCATGTGTTATCTTAAATCTCGATTTAATGGATTCAACAACGGTATTTAAAATTAATTCTCTTTTTATTTTTTTTCCAAAACATTTTTATTAATCTGAAAAAGGAATTGTTATTATTTTTTTGAAAATGAAAGTGAGCATAACTCTTTTATTGATAATGCTCATTAAATATTCCCAATATTTTTGGTGGTATTTAATGAGATCCTCTCACCTCGGGATATCTTAAGAACCACTACTGTGACATCCTTCGAATTCTGTCATCGACAATTTTCATTCACCCTTTTTTATTTAAATGCATATTATGCAAATATTTAAATAAAGGAAGCACATGGTTAAGCATATAGGATATGTGATTAAATACGTAATCATACGATTAAACATACGAAGCATATCATTCACAAACACGAGCATGGCATAATATCAAGCACATATATATCCAATTTTAATTTTTTATTACTTTCATCATTTTTATTTTCGAAATGAACACGAATTTTTCGTATCGAGAATATTGCCAAATACTTCCACTACTTTTAGTGATATTTAACGAAATTTCTTCACCTATATCTTAAGAATCATTACTATGACATCCTTCAAATTTCATCATCGAAAGTTCTCATTTACTACACAGAATAAATAAAATAAAAAAGCATACAACAATAACCATTTTTTTTTACAAACTATTTAGTCCACGTCTTTGTCATTATTTAAAAAACATATTTATATAAAAAAATATAATAATAAAATAAAATTTTAAAGTGTTCCATAATGTCCTGATAAAATTTATAAATACTTTTTTCTAGAAATAATTAAAAACAATAAAGATGCTTCCTAATCTTCTTAAAGTTCTTTCTTTTAAGAGATAGTGTCAGATTCCCACTATCTTTATCATTTCAAATCAACATTACATACATTTTTATTTATAAAAAAAATATATATATATTTTGTTGCTTTTTATCCTTTGCAAGTACTTGGGCTTAGAGTAACTCTACTGCAACAAGTGTAAAAAGATAACTATGAATGATAAAGAAACTAAACGAAATGACAACACAAAGAAATATACCTCAACCAATCAACCTGATTTTTTTTAAAAAAAGAAAAATTAGAACCGAAATAGATCAGTTGGCCCACGCTATTGCAATTTGTGGTTGGTTTTGAGACCTCAACAACCTTCCTTTTTCAATTTTCTCTTCTTCTCTCTAATAAAAAGAAACTAGTCGCTCATCTGTCTTTTTTTACCCGAAAACCCAAAGCTCATCTTCCTCCACTAAATTAGATTTTTAAACAAAATTGCTACCTCCTTTCCTCCACTAAATCAGCTTTTTTTTAAACAAAACGGCTCCCCTTTTTTATCTATTAAAAACACCCTTCCCTATAACTTTCCATGCCTTCATTTCTTCTTCTTTTTTTTTTTTTTAACTCACTTCCTCTATAGCCGTAACCCTATGGCTCTCTTTGTCCTCTATTCATCCTTTTTTAGATCAAGAAAAAAGTAAAAGAACCCCCCCGGTTGGTCATTCTACAAGTTTTTATTAAGGAAAAAAAAATGAGTCTTGGCTCCTAGCTGATGAATTTGGGAACTTGATTTTTGGATTCTAATTGATGAATTAGACAAGAGAGGGTCAATTGATTTTTTTGGGGCAGAGTATGGTTTTTTGGGGTCTTATAGTTTTAGATGAATTTGTGTTTAATTGAAAAAGTAAAAATAAATTTGGGAAGAGGAGGAAGCTGGAAATGGTTTGTCCAGCTGGGAACAGGAAAAAAATTGGCTGCCATTGTCATGGTAGTCAACGATTTCTTTCCTTTTTTTTTTTTTTTAATATATATATTTTTATATGAAAAACAAGAAAATAAAATACAAAATCCATGGGCTTTTCATTTTGGGCTTCAAAGTTATTTAAGCATATAAGATTTTAAAAAGTCCAATAATATGGGTCCAATTCAGTTCAAATTAAAAGGGTCAAAAAAATCAGTTTAATTAAAATATTTCATAAACCCGAATTAGGCATGTCCAAGTTGAAAAATAAAAATCACAATTCCTTTCAATTTAATCCTAATAGCTAATTATCCCAGACAAAATTAAAACCTTTTAAAAAGATAATTTTTAAGTCTGCGATTAAAAATCAGATAAAAATTATGACGGGTTTGGGAGTATGGTTACGTATGGGGAAGGTATTAGCACCCTCACGACGCCTGTTAAAAAATGATACCATTTAATCATGTGTTATCCTAAATTTTGATTTAATGGACTCAACAACGGTATTTAAAATTAATTCTCTTTTTATTTTTTTTCCAAAACATGTTTATTAATCTGAAAAAAGAATTGTCATTATTTTTTGAAAATGAAAGTGAGCATAACTCTTTTATCGAGAATACTCATTAAATATTCTCAATATTTTTGGTGATATTTGATGAGATCCTCTCACATCGGGATATCTCAGGAATCACTACGGTGACATCTTTCGAATTCCATCGTCAGTAATTTTCATTCATCTTTTTTATTTAAATGCATATTATGCAAATATTTGAATAAGGGAAGCACATGGCTAAGCATATAAGACATGTGATTAAATACGTAATCATACGATTAAACATACGAAACATATCATTCACAAACACGAGCATGATAAAATATCAAGCACATACATATTCAATTTTAATTATTTATTATTTTCATCATTTTTATTTTCGAAATGAACACGAATTTTTCGTATTGAAAATATCGCCAAATACTCCCACTACTTGTGGTGATATTTAACGAAATTCTCTCACCTCGAGATATCTTAAGAATTATTATTATGACATCCTTCGAATTCCGTCATGAAAAATTCTCATTTACTACACAGAATAAAAAAAAAAAAAAAACATACAACACAATAATTTAAACAATGTAAACAAAAAGTAAAATAATGTAAATGAGATAGCAACCATTTTTTTTTTTTACAAACTATTTAGTCCATGTCTTTGTCATTATTTAAAAAACTTATTTATATAAAAAATATATAATAATAAAATAAAACTTTAAAGTGTTCCATAATATCTTGATAAAATTTATAAATATTTTTTTCTAGACATAATTAAAAACAATAAAGATGCTTCCTAATCTTTTTAAAGTTCTTTTTTTCAAGAGATAGTGTCAGATTTTCACTATCTTTATCATTTCAAATCAACATTACATACATTTTTATTTAAAAAAAAAAAAAACTATATTCTGTTGCTTTTTATCCTTTGCAAGTACTTGGGCTTAGAGTAACTCTACTACAACAAGTGTAAAAAGATAATTATGCATGATAAAGAAACTAAACGAAATGACAACACAAAGAAAAATACCTCAACCAATCAACCTGATTTTAAAAAAAAAATAAAAAAAAAAAACCGAAATAGATCAGGTTTTGTGGTTGGTTTTGAGACCCCAACAGCGTTCCTTTTTCAATCTTCTCTCTAATAAAAAGAAACTAGTCGCTCATCTGTCTTCTTTTATCCGAGAACCCAAAGCTTATTGTCCTCCACTAAATTAGCTTTTTAAACAAAACTGCTCCCTCATTTCTTCCATTAAATCAGCTTTTTTTAAACAAAACTGTTCCTCCTTTTTATCTATTATAAACACCATCCCCTGTAACTTTCCATGCCTTCCTTTCTTCCCTTGTTTTTTTTTTTTATATAAAAAAATAATGAGCCTTGGTTCCTAGCTGATGAATTTGGGAACTTGATTTTTGGATTCTAGATGAATTAGACAAGAGAGGGTCGGTTGATTTTTTTTAGGCAGAGTACGACTTTTTGAGGTATTGTAATTTTAGATGAATTTGTGTTTAATTGAAAAAGTAGAAATGAATTTTGGGAAGAGAAGGAAGTTGGAAATGGTTTGTCCAGCTGGGGAAGGAAAAAAAGCTGGGTGCTATTGTCAAGGCAGTCAACGATTTCTTGTTTTTTTATTAATATTTTAATATTTTTTTTATATATGAAAAACAAGAAAAGAAAATACAAAATCCATGGGCTTTTCATTTTGAGCTTCAAAGTTTTTTCAGCATATAAAATTCTAAAAAGTTCAATAATATGGGTCCAATTCAGTTCAAAATAAAAGTGTCAAAAAATCAGTTTAATTAAAATATTTAATAAACCCAAATTAGGTATGTCCAAGATAAAAAATAAAAATCACAATTCCTTTCAATTTAATCTTAATAGCCTAATTATCCTGGACAAAATTAAATGTCTATAATTTTTATCGACCACATTTCTCTCGCTTGACGTGATAATAATTTATTAAATAAGCTATAATATCTTATTTATTAATTAATTGATTTTTTAGTAAATTGATATATCTCATTTTTTAATTTATCCAATAATTACATATCATGTTAAAAATATATAAATATTTAAGATAAATTGATAAAACATGTGACATGACTAATAATAAAAATAAAACTCGATAATGTCATAATACATATCAAATCCACATTTGACTCTTATTTAGGAAAATAAACACTGGTTGAACTTTGAATCAATAATAAAAAAATAAGTATTAAATAAAAATGTTTTTCTTTCAATAGCACCTTTACGAGTTTTTCTTATAATAATATTGATAATTTTTTTATTTTTTAAATTATTGATATTTTGTTTTTATTTATCAGAATGCGCTAGTTTTAGAAATATGAGAAAATCGTCATGGCCGATGACGATTTCTCTTCACATTTATTTATTTTTTTCAAATAAATATATGAAAGCCGCCTTCATGGAGGGCGGCTTCCATTATTTAATTTTTATTAATATTTATATATTTTTATAATTAAATTTAAATAAAAAAATTATTAATTAAATAATAATTCTGCTTGAATCAAATCGATTTGAATTATAAATTTTTATCTCAAGTCCGACTCAATTTAAATCGGACCTGTTGGATCGGACTATAAATCTACTCGAAGCTTAGGATAAATTAGATTTTTTTTTTTGTATTTATGTTATTTAATTCATAGTTTGAATATAAGGGTGCCAAAAGGATAGAAGCATTATCTAGTTTTCTTGAGCCGCCTCTCCATTAAGGAGATCTGAATTGATGTTCTTGATGAATCATTCAACATTTTGACTTGAGTTTTGATTGATCATGGGCATTGAATAATATTTCTTTCACCAGCCATTCAATTTTCATGCATGTAAAACATACGTGCATGGATCACTCCTTCTCTCTCTCGTGGTCGTTGAAAAACCAAAAACAACATGAAAATGGCGGGTCGGCAATGGCATGGGATGACCTTTTGCACAAGATATTATACAATAAAATACTTTTTAAAAAAAAGAAAAATTAAGTAATATTTTTTTAAAAAAAATAATACAATTGAAGTCGTCTTTCGTGAGGGTAGCTTCTATTGTATTTTTTTCCTTTTGTTATAAACGTTTAGGGAAGTTGCCGGCTTTCATATATTTATTTTGAAAAGAAATTATAAAATGTGAAGAGAAATTGCTTTTGGCAATTTTTCAATGTATTTAAAACTGATGTATTTTGATTAATAAAAATAAAAGATCAATAATTTAAAAAATATTTTATTTTATCAATATTATTATAAAAAAGCCCCTTTACGACTTTTTTTATTTATTTATTTTTTAACGCAGCTGAAGAAGATGTGGCTAATATGCTGAATACCTCAGCCGACAACAGAATCACTTATAAAACTGATAACTTCCGGAACTCTCGACCAAACCCCAAAAAAACAAACGATTAACAGTTCACTGTTTCATTTTTTCTTACCACTTTCATTTCTAACAAAAAAGAATGACAGTTCCCAGCAATAAACGGAGAACGATAATCTGCATAGGAGACATCCATGGCTACATCACCAAACTCCTCAATCTTTGGTCCAACCTCCAATCCCAAATCGACCCAGAAGCCTTCAACACCGCCACCGTCATCTTCCTAGGCGACTACTGTGACCGTGGACCCGACACACGCAAAGTGATCGATTTCTTAATCTCTTTGCCGAAGCAATATCCGAATCAGAAGCATGTTTTTTTGTCAGGAAACCATGAGTTCGCTTTCGCCGGGTTTGTCGGGGTGTTGCCGGGGGAGTTTGAAGCGAAGGACACGTGGCAAGAGTATGCGGATAATGAGGGAAGAGAAGGGTGGTATAAGGGAGAAGGGTATGAAAAGATGCATTTGCAAGGGAGGAGATGGGGTGGTTGGATAAAGGCTAAGTTTAATGCTGCCAAAGGGATCGACTATAAAGGTTCCATTTATGATGCTGCTCCTACGTTTGAATCTTATGGAGTATCTCATGGATCTTCTGGTAATGCATGCTTCTTCTTTCTTTTTTTTTTTGGCGTTTGGATTTTTTCCTTTTCTTTTATGTCTTTGCTTTTGATAAGATGTTTTTTAGTTAGAGGTTTATTCTTGGTTTTTCAGTGGTAACTGAAAATTTGTGGCTCTTCAATGATAGTTTGGACAATTCAATGTTATATGGAGATTGACACCCTTAGATATTCATTTTTCAAATGGATTATTGTGTTTGATTCTTGGTCATGCAATTTTAATTGAGATTTTGGGTTTTGAGGGTATGGTCAAAATATTGGATGGGAAATGGATTCTTGATTCATTCATGGTATGATTCTAGGTTGTATATTTTTGAAGGAAGGAACGATTGTATTAGATTGATTGGTTTTCAGTTACTATGTTGAATCAAGTGCTTCAGTGTTGTGTTTGATGGGCTAGCAATTGAGGGTTATTAGTGTTATTTGTTTAATCTTTAATAGGGATTTGATTCTTACAATTTTAGCTAACAGATATTAGTTGGTGGGTTCTTTTGGATTAAAATTGTTCTCTTTAATCTAGTGCCAAGGTGGGTTTTTTTTTGCTTGGAAAATCTTGATTATGTTACCTTTATTTTAAATTAAAGGAGAAATTTTTGTTGTCTAAGATTTGGTCAAGGCTGTTCCTGAAGACCACAAGAAATTTCTAGCTGATATGGTTTGGGTTCATGAAGAGGTATTCCTTCTTCAGCTCTACTTCTCATCATCTATTTTCTTCTCTTTGCTTTTCTTAGCTTTTAGAATACTGTGTGATCAGAATGTGCTAAATACTTTTAACAGTGAATTGTGAAAAAAGTTCTAAGCAATTCTTTAGTTTCCTGGAGCAATAATGTGCAGGTTAGCTAAGAAGTTGTACTCTGAACTACAGAGTCAAGGTGGAAAATTAGTAAGTGTTTTTCTATGTGCATTTCTCCAGGATGATGTCTGTATGGAGACAGAGGAAGGACTTAAACATTGTAAATTGATTGCTGTACATGCTGGCTTAGAGAGAGGTAAAAATGTCCAAAAGCAGCTGAAACTTTTGAAAGCCCGAGACAGCCGTGTGCCCGAGGTAACGGATCTCAGCGGGAAGAAGGATGTTTGGGATATCCCCAAGGTATTGAATGGTTCACTTCCCATTACACAACTCTTATCCATCTTTGACATTGTTTTTCTCATGCACACACACACACTTGATATTCAACTTCTTAATTCGTACTTTGCAGCTTAATAACACGATTCTCACGATACGAAGTTGACTGATATAAGTGTTTGGTGTTGAATATCTTGCAGGAGCTAACTGAGACAATCGTGGTAAGTGGTCACCATGGGAAACTTCACATAAAAGGTCTTAGGCTGATTATTGATGAAGGCGGAGGACTGGAGAATAATCCGGTGGCTGCAATCGTGCTTCCTTCAATGAAGATAGTCCGTGACACAGATAATTATTCTTAGTTTCAAGTTTTTAGAAGATATTTATCATATTAAAAATTAAACTTGACAATTCACGTATTATGTCGTATTTTTGTATTTTGTTATGTTATACTCATGTTTAAGATATTTTATATTTATATAAATTTTAATACGTTAATAATTCGTATTATATAAATTTTAAAATATTTATATATTTGTATTTTTTTTTTCATATTATATCGTATTTATATGATGTTTTAATTATTTTTTACGTATTGTATCCAATATTTTCAAGTCTCTTAAAAACCATTCCAAGTGGCATTTTGGAATCCTTTTCCTCTATCATGTTTTCTTCTCCTTCTAGATGACGCAAATTAACTTCTTCCTCATCACAAATCTGGCTAAATTATTATTGCTAGATTTTTTTTTTTTTTTTTTGGGTTGAGAAACAAGCCTAAAGGGTCCAAAAAGTTTAATGCTTCAGTCATTTTAGATTACAAAAAATTCGCAATGCATTCATACCAAAACATAAGGCAAAATGAAGAGGAAGAAGTAGAAACAAAAAGAAGAGAAATTTAACAATTTCTTTATTTATATAGCTAAATCAATTATAAAATTAGGATGACAACGGATCAGATATCTATAATTTTTGAAATATTCGAATCCGATTAATTTAGATGATATCCAAATTCATTTATTATTCTCGTGCTATTCGAATATTACTATCCGAATCTAAATCTGATAATAATATTTGTCAAATATTCGAATTATTTAAATATCCGAATTTTTGGTAATAAAAGTTTGCATGCCAAAGTTTGAATCTCTATCCAAATATAAATTTTGTATATTTTACAAATATGTAAGTAGATATTATATTCGAATATCCGATAATTTTCGTATAAATAAAGAGAATTTAGATATAGGATATCCAAGAGTTCTTATTCGAATCCACTCCAAATCCGTCACAGCTAATAAATTTATATCTAAATCCAAAAATTATCAAAATTTATAATATCCAAAACCATAAAAAATCAGATCGAACAATATCGAATATTCGATTTTTTATTATCT
This sequence comes from Fremontodendron californicum, assembly GCA_030761205.1. Taxonomy (NCBI): domain Eukaryota; kingdom Viridiplantae; phylum Streptophyta; class Magnoliopsida; order Malvales; family Malvaceae; genus Fremontodendron; species Fremontodendron californicum. Next base: position 35,510,528 of record JAULJL010000005.1, read on the forward strand.
ATTTTCATTCTTATATAAAACTAATCTATATTTGTACTATAGAGTAATATGTAAATAATTTACAAACTTGTAACTAGACCTGTCTATGGGCTGGGTCGGGTCGGGCCACGGCTCGAAAAATATTTTTTTTCTTGTCCAAGCTCATTCGGGCCGGGGCCGGACCGTATAAGCTCGTTTTACTATTAAAAATATTAAAATATCAAAAAATATTTTTATATTAATATTTTTTATTTAATAAATAATAATTTGGGTTGGATCGGACCGATCCTAGTTACAAAATACCTAATCCAAACCCGACTCAATACAGATCAAGCTGGACAGACTATCCGATTCGTGAATAGGTATACTTGTAACTAATACAATTCATCCCATTACTTTTATCCCACCACATTTGTCTCTCTTGACGTGATAATAATTTATTAGATAAATTATAATATTTATCCAATAATTATATATCATATTAAAAATATATAAATAATAAAAATAAAATTCAATAATGTCATAATACATATCAAATCCACATTTAACTCTTATTTAGGAAAATAAACACGGGTTGAACTTTGATCAGTAATCTAAATAAAAATGTTTTTCTTTAAATAGTACCTTTAGTACGGCTTTACTCTTTTTTTTTTTTTTCCTTCTGTTTTTGGGTACTTCTTAGTTTTTACGCAGCTGAAGATGTGGCATTGTGGGGGGTTTTTTTAATCACAATATAGCTAAAAAAATTATTTAACGAAATATCGTTATTTTCAGATTAATTTTTAAAATCCGTTAATTTTAAATTAACTGGGCGTGTATTTGAATTTTTTTTTTAAAAACACCAAAAAAAATCGCTATCCCTCATGATGATTTTTTTTTATGTTTTTTGAAAAAAAATAAATATTAAGAAAGGAAATCGCCACCCCTTCTTTCTTTTTTTCTTTTTTTTTTTAATTATAAAATAATATAAATTATATAATTAAAAAAAATGATTTTTTTATTTAATTATTAAATTATAAAAATTATATAATTTTTAATTTTTAAATAAAATTAAAAAAATAATTTATAAAAAATTTAAAAATTATATTCGTAATATCAATCGAATTCTTTTCAACTTGTATTCGTAATAAATGGACCTCCGAGAGAAAAATCAACTAAAGCGTTGTAGATTATGCCAGAATGAAGGTCATAGCTAGACCTATCCACGGGTCGGATAACCCGCCCGGCCCGATAATTCTTTTTTTTTTTAATTCTTTTAATATAATATATATATATATATATATATTTGTAAATTGATAGCCCAAACCCGTTTAGCCCGGCCTATATTATTTTTAAATTTTTTTTTAAAGTATATATTTTTTTATTATTTAATCTTTAATAAATTTTTTTTTCTTTTATTAAGTTGTTAAACATGGACAACTTAACATATTTTTTAATGTTTACACTATAATATTATATATATTTAATTTTTATATGACATAAATTACATAATATATATATATAAATAATATATTATTTAATTAAAAAATAGGCCGGGCAAAGCCGTGCTTGGGTCTTGAATGTTGGAGCAAAGGCCTGGCCCAAATTTTAAACGGGCCTAATATTTTTGCCCAAAACCCATTTTTTGGGCCTAATATTTTTGTCCAAGCCCTCTCAAATATGGGCGGGCCTTCAGGCTTGGGCAGGTAACCCAACCTTTGGACAGGTTTACATGGTGGTAAGTCCGGCCTGATAAACCCGAATCGTATTTATATAATTTTTAAAATTGTTATTATTTTAAATTTTTATTTAAATTTTACAATTTATTAATTTTCAAGTTTTTTAAAATTATAAATTATATAATTTTTATTTTAGGTTTTAGGAAAAGGAAATAAAAAAATTTCGGGCCTCAGCCCGGTCCGGTAAATATTTAAAATCAATCTGGTATTTTATATAAATATTAAAAATATATTTTTATATTTATATATATATAATTAAAGTTACATAAAAATATTTTTATTTAATAAATAATAATTCGGGCTAAGCAGGCCGGCCCGAATTATAAAAACACTTGTCCAAGCTCGGCCCAAATACGAACCAAGCTTATCGGGTCGGACGGGTTACCCGGCCCGTGGATAGGTCTAGCTATGACCTTCATTCTTTCATAATCCACAACGCTTTGGTTGATCTTTCTCCCGGAGGTCCATTTATTACGAATACATGTTGAAAAAAATCCAATTAATATTACGAATATAATTTTTAAACTTTTTATAAATTATTTTTTTAATTTTATTATTTAAATTATAAATTTTATTAAATTTTTTATTTTATTTTTAAAAATTATATAATTTTTATTATTTAATAATTAAATAAAAAATTTATTTTTTAATTATATAATTTATATTATTTCATAATTAAAAAAAAAATCGCCATGCGGACAGTGATTTTCTTTGGTATTTTTTGAAAAAAAATTTCAAATACACATTAAAAAATCTTAATGGGATGACAAATTTTTAATTAATTTTAAAATAAACTAATTTTAAAAATTAATCTGAAAACAATAATATTTTAATAAATAATTTTTTTTAATTATATTATGATAAAAAAATCGCATCGCGGCTCATATGCTTAATACCTCAGCCGAAAACAGAATCATTTACAAAACTGATTTCTTCCAGAACTCCCTACCTAACCCCCAAAAAACAAACGATTAACAGTTCACTGTTTCATTTTTCTTACCACTTTCATTTCTAACAAAAAAGAATGACAGATTCCAGCAATAAACCGAGAACGGTAATCTGCATAGGAGACATCCATGGCTACGTCACCAAACTCCTCAATCTTTGGTCCAACCTCCAATCCCAAATCGACCCAGAATCCTTCAAAACCGCCACCGTCATCTTCCTAGGCGACTACTGTGACCGTGGACCCGACACACGCAAAGTGATCGATTTCTTAATCTCTTTGCCAAAGCAATATCCGAATCAGAAGCATGTTTTTTTGTCAGGAAACCATGACTTCGCTTTCGCCGGGTTTGTCGGGGTGTTGCCGGGGGAGTTTGAAGCGAAGGACACGTGGCAAGATTATGAGGATAATGAGGAAAGAGAAGGGTGGTATAAGGGAGAAGGGTATGAAAAGATGCATTTGCAAGGGAGGAGATGGGGTGGTTGGATAAAGGCTAAGTTTAATGCTGCCAAAGGGATTGAGTATAAAGGTTCCATTTATGATGCTGCTCCTACGTTTGAATCTTATGGAGTATCTCATGGATCTTATGGTAATGCATGCTTTTTTTATTTTGGGTGTTTGGGTTTTTCCTTTTCCTGTATGGCTTTGCTTTTGATAAGATGTTTTTTAGTTAGAGGTTTATTCTTGGTTTTTTAGTGATAACTGAAAATTTGTGGCTCTTCAATGATAGTTTGGACAATTCAATGGTATATGGAGATTGACACCCTTAGATATTCATTTTTCTAATGGATTATTGTGTTTGATTCTTGGTCATGCAATTTTAATTGAGATTTTGGGTTTTGAGGGTATGTTCAAAATATTGGGTGGGAAATGGATTCTTGATTCATTCATGGTATGATTCTAGGTTTTATATTTTTGAAGGAAGGAATGATTGATTAGATTGATGGTTTTTCAGTTACTATGTTGAATCAAGTGCTTCAGTGTTGTGTTTGATTGGCATAATTTTTAGTTGCTACTTCTCATCGGCTAGCAATTGAGAGTTATTAGTTTTAGTTGTTTAATCTTTAATAGGGATTTGATTCTTACAAATTTTAGCTAACAGATATTAGTTGGGTTCTTTTTTACTAGAATTGTTCTCTCTTAATCTGTGCCAAGGTGGGTTTTTTTTTTCCTTGGAAAATCTTGATTCTGTTACCTTTATTTTAAATTAAAGGAGAAATTTTTTTGTCTAAGATTTGGTCAAGGCTGTTCCGGAAGACCACAAGAAATTTCTAGCTGATATGGTTTGGGTTCATGAAGAGGTATTCCTTCTTCAGCTCTGCTTCTCATCTGCCTTTCTTCTCTTTGCTTTCTTAGCTTTTAGAATACTGTGTGATCAGAATGTGCGAAAAAGTTATAAGCAATTCTTTAGTTTTCTGGAACAATAATGTGCAGGTTAGCTAAGATGTTATAGTCTGAACTACAGAGCCAAGGTGGAAACTTAGTAAGTGTTTTCAATGTGCATTTCTCCAGGATGATGTCTGTATGGTGACAGAGGAAGGACTTAAACATTGTAAATTGATTGCTGTACATGCTGGTTTAGAGAGAGGTAAAAATGTCCAAGAGCAGCTGGAACTTTTGAAAGCCAGAGACAGCCGTGTGCCCAAGGTAACGGATCTCAGCGGGAGGAAGGATGTTTGGGATATCCCCAAGGTATTGAATGGTTCACTACCCATTACACAACTCTTATCCATCTTTGACATTGTTTTTCTTATTCACAACACACACTTGATATTCAACTTCTTAATTCTTACTTTGCAGCTTAATTTTGGGGGCTTAATAACAGGATTCTCATGATACGAAGTTGACTGATACAAGTGTTTGGTGTTGAATATCTTGCAGGAGCTAACTGAGACGATCGTGGTAAGTGGTCACCATGGGAAACTTCACATAGAAGGTCTTAGGCTGATTATTGATGAAGGTGGAGGACTGGAGAGTAATCCGGTGGCTGCAATCGTGCTTCCTTCAATGAAGATAGTCCGTGACACTGATAATTTTTCTTAGTTTCAAGTTTTTAGAAGATGGTCATCATATACTCATTTGCTTTCTGAATTTAACGAAGCATATATAATCCTTGTTTTTGGGACATTAAGTATCTCCAAGCTGATAGAAATAAATGTGAATTTGGAGGCACTTATTAGGTAATTTTGTTCTAGTCAGTTTGTTATGTCGTCAATTTACAGATTATCTGGAAACCAGTTACTGATAAATAAATTTCCCGACTCGATTCTTCTGCAAGTTGTCAAATATGTTTATAACATATGTTGTATGCGATGGTTCTTGTGGCTTGAAATTTTGGAGAAAAAAGAGACAGATCCATGATAATGTCACTAGGTTTTGGATTTTGACTCAAGTAGACTTTGGAAAGAACTTACGAAACATCTTGGTTTTGGAACAAGCAAGCCAAATGCACCAAAACTGCGCTGTTCATCCTTTAAATTGGTTAAAACTTGAAAGACTTCATATGCCATATAGTACTAGGGATAAGCAAAAAGTTGGATAATCAAATAAACCGACCTAAACCGAAGCAATTCGGTTCATTCGATTCGATTTATTCTGTTTCGGTTTAAATCGATTAGTTTATTTGATTTAAATGTGTTTATTCGATCAGTTTATATCAAGCCGACACACTTAATTAAAAAAATAATAACAATATTATTTTTATTTAGATCCAAATTCAATTAATAATTTAACTCAATCCAATTCAATCTAATTCAAAATTAAACTAACCCAACCCATAAACTAAACAAATAAAAAACTCATAATCCAAATAAATCAAAACCAAAAAAACCTTTAGAGTGAAAAAAAAAAACTGAAAGAACCGAACTTCGGTTCAGTCGGTTTTACAAATTTATTCAATTTAATTAATTTTTAAAAAATTTAAAACCAAATCGATCGAATGCTCCACCTCTATATAGTATAATTTTTCCTCACGAAAGTTACTGAACAGAAATAGTGAATCCTTTATGAAACAAGCACAATGGCATTTAAGTTCATATCAAGATGTGAATTTGTATACTGTATAATCAATGTTGCAAATTAAAAGAAATGAGTAGGATCCATCCCTTCTCCCTGCGTTCCCACAAAGTAAAAATGAAAGATAAGAAAGTTTTTTCACTCATTGTCGGAACTTTCAACAGCACCACCGGGAACAGCTCCATTCCTCTTTGAATCTTTTTCATCCTCTTCATCTTCGCTGTATTCACTCTCATAATCATCATATTCATCTTCTTCTTCCTGCTCTTCCTCCTCAATCCCCTCTTCCATGGCAGCTCCCTCTTCCAACAAGGGACCTGTCCTTGTACCTGCTCGACTCTGTTTCGATATTTTGATCTTCAAGTTTGTCTTCTTGTCACAACCAATCCAAGAGTCACACAAGCAGAATGCAGTCAAGTTGTAATTTCCCTCAGTAGGAGCCTGGAACTTGCCCATTATTAACCTTGACCCACTCTTTACTCTCTCAACAGCTTCTCTAACAGCTGCATTTGTCTCCTTCAGGCTTGCCCCTGACCCTTCCTTCAACTCTTGAATTGCTTTAGATGCTGCTGCTATGGCCACAGCCTCATCCATGAAGCTAACCTTTTGGGAGACCCAAACATCATTGGAGACAGAATCAGCAAGCAGTAACCAAAAATTTTCCTCCTTGTGGAAGGGGAAGTAAGGAGCATGAGGAAGGGCAGCAACAAGGCCGCTCCCACGCTTGAGTGTGATCCAAACATGCATTGTGACAATATCACCCTCTTGTATCCCCTCTTCACCTTCTGTCTCACACGTGATATCAACTGTCAAGGAAGGCATCATTTCAAGAACCATCTCCACATCTTTGGTTTCAGCAGTAGATAACCCTGCAACCTGAGTCAGCAGTTCAACCCGGTCTTCTAAGGTCATGTCACGAAGATCTTGAAACGTTCGCACTTTCTGCAAACATAGTGAAAGAGAACTTTCAAACCAAAGAATAATAGGAAAACGGATGCAAAATGTTCAAAAATGCCATGTCCCATGATTCTTGCATCAAGGCAACATCTTCTTTTATAGAGCATTTGCCAATCTGTACAAGTACCAATGTAACATTTTCACCCCCTTTCTAAGACAATTTAACCATTTCCATGAATGTGGAAATTTCAATCTGAAGTCTCTAAGGCTTTAGCTAATCAACCAGTGTTTTTCTTTCTCATCCACAAATAAATTAATCCAAAAACAATGTCAAATGGTTGACATAGAATGTGTCTTGAGATATAGATATTAACCAATGTTGTCAAGGCGTGCGCCTAGGCGCGCCTACGCCTTGCGCCTTAGCGTTAGATAACAAAAGCGCCTCAAACCCTTTCGGGCAAGGCTCATTTGATCAGGCGCATGCCTGGTGCGTCTAGACGCGCTTTTTTTAAGGCAATAAGCGTGAAAAAAACCCGCCTGATTGAAGTTCTCTTTAAATTCTTTTTTTTTTTTTTTTTTAACTTTTTTCATTAGATGTACCTTTACTAATAAAAAATGGGATAGTATCAAACTCTCTACTTCTCAATATTTGAGTATTCAACAACAAACATGAGACCATAAAGAAATCATGCATATTGGGCAACAACAAAAAATTACATGTTTTGTAGATAAACTGGACTACTCTTTAGAGTTTATTATCATAATTATATATCTTAAGCTTATTATATATATATATATATATATATATATATATATATATATATATATATATATATATATATACACAGACAAACATACAAACATACAAAAACACACATTACATATTGCGCCTTACTTCACTCAGGCGAGCGCTTTTTTTGCGTCTTGCGCCCGAGGCAATATAAGGATTCTAGCGCCTAGAGTGCACGTTGTGCCCTTGACAACACTGATATTAACCAAGAACCAAAACGATATAACCTGAAAAGCAGCCTAGATACAGGTGGCAACATAGAATTCCTGCAGTGCATCAAGACTCTTTTAGTGCAGTACAAAAAACAATAAAATAAGCACATCACTACCTTCCGTGCTATCTTTTTTACTATGGCCTCATTAAAATGCGGCAGCTGTAGAAAGGGTGCAACACCTTCACTAGATCCCCCAGCAACCTTTCTAGCACTTAGCGGAACTGCCTGGTTCAATGAATAAATAAATAATTAAAATAAAAATTGTTTAATCAATTTCTTGAAAGATATAATAGTATAAGAAGAAAACCTCTCTTCTAATAAAAATAAAAGAGAATGACTAGCTATAACAGTATTAGAGACAAATGGCAGTTCAGGTCCAACCTATAGAATTATTAGGTACAAATAGGGGATTTGGTTCAAAATTGCAGTAAAATGGCAGGTAAGAAAACTTGGGACATTTTTGGTCAAATGCAATGTTGTCAAGGGCGCAAGGCGCACTCTAGGCGCTAGAACCCTTATATTGCCTCCGGCACAAGGCACAAAAAAAACGCTCGCCTGAGTGAAGTAAGGCGCAATCTTAATATGTGTGTTTTTATGTGTGTGTGTGTGTATATATATATATATATATATATATATATATATAAAATAAGCATAAGATATATAATTATAATAATAAACTCTAAAGAGTGGTCTAATTTATCTACAAAACATGCAATTTTTTTGTTGTCCAATATGCATGATTTCCTTATGGTCTCATGTCTATTGTTGAATACTCAAATATTGAGAAATAGAGAGTTTGATACCATCCCCTTTACTAGTATCTTACTAGTAAAGGTACATCTAATGAAAAACAGTTAAAATAAAAAATAAAAAAAAGTAAAGAGAACTTCAATCAGGCGGGCTTTTTTTACGCCTATTGCCTTACAAAAAGGTGCATCTAGGCGCACCACGCATGTGCTTGATCAAATGCGCCTTGCCCGAAAGGGTCTGAGGTGCTTTCGTTATCTAACGCTAAGGCACAAGGCGTAGGCGCGCCTAGGAGCACACCTTGACAACACTGGTCAAATGCAATAGGAAATAAAAGGATTGTCAAAGATGCCACACACACACATTGGCAACTGATACGATGGTGTGCCAGACCAAAAAGTAATATTCCACTTCAATCTCTAATAGGAAATACAGCTTGCTAATTCTAAAAACAAAGCCTATTTTGGGTCCATTTAGGAAACTGATCCTTTTAGAACAAAAAAATTTATACTCACCTGAATGCTAAGAATATGCAAAGCAAACAATCTAATATTTATGCTGCATATGCATACCTTCTAATTAACATTTTTCCCTTCAGTATGTTGCAAATGACTATATAGATGGAGGTAACTATTTAACTAAACATAATATTGGCACCAAAAGTGGCACTGTAAAATCATTCACAAGGAAAGCACCAAATTTTCCAAAAAATAATAGATTCTAAACCAATGAGAATATAGACATACCTGAATGATATTCTGAGAAAGCTCAACCACACCAATCGCAGGTCTCAACCATCCGTGTCCTTGAGCAGTGCGTGGTATTAATGCCATCTGTATTCATATATAACATACTGACTATTACAGCTTCCAAAGAATGCAGAATATTTTGAGTTGCAAGCATCGGCTGTTGAGAAAAGTAGAATAAGAAAGCAGAGAACCTAGAAAACGCACTCACACATCACTGCCGGCTACAGAGCAAAATGGTTTTGCAGTCTTGGAATTTCAAAATATTAGGGCCTCGTTGAACACGTTAATTATCTACAAGATTATAATTAGGATGAGGGGTTGCAATGGATTGTGAGACCAACTTGTTCTTTTCACTTCTTTAAAGAAGCTGAAGATAGTAAATGCACTTGATTTCTTAGACAATCCTTCAAAACCCTTAGATGCCACAACAATACCAAAAATTTTCAAGAATAATGGCAATCAACTTTTGAGCAACAATAAAAATCCAGAGCTATTCTTATCAATATGTTCCAATGTGGATGCATGTGCAAGAGAGAGGATTTTCAAAAAGTGAGAGTAACAAATCCATTAATGTGCTAGAAGAGCTGAGAGATCTAAATTCACCTTCATTAGTTCCTCAAGAAGGCGGGGTGAAAGCTCAAGCATGCGTCTAAAATCACGCAATAAAGCTGGTGTCAGAGCTGCAAACTCACGAGTCAACTGGGCTTGAATCAACAATTCTGCCTGAAAAGTAGAAAGATAAGTAATGTAAAGCAGCAAGAACCTTAAACCTTAACTTCAGAGTGTTTGAAACAGTAAGATATTAAAAGAAATAGACAAAGGCATGGCTGCACGTGAGCCACCTTTACTAAAGCTGGGTGCTGCTTCCAAAACTTGGCTTGTTCTTGACGAATATTCTTAAGGTCCAAGTTTAGCTCGCTCCTAACCAACACAAATAATTTCTGAAGGGGTTCCCCATCACTTCGTCGAACAGGGATTTCCATGAATTCTGCAGCTTTTATAAAGACATCCAAGACCTTGCTGCAAAAACAGAATACTATTTGAGAAAACCAAAATAAAAAACAAGAGCAAGCCGTATTGAACGTGGTCAACAAGAGTATAATTTATGATAGCTTTTAGTTTGACTTTGACACTCTGACTTCAAGTCTCTACTATGTCAAGCACCAATGCAACTAGGAGTAAGGTGAGAGGAGCCTGTCATTAACCTAGATAAATTGTTGGCTGGTGGGAAAATTTCGAGCCATTACTGAAATCTCTATAAATTTAGAAACACAAAGCAATAGTTAACCTTTTATAAGTGTTTCACAATAAACATCAGGTAGCAAATCAATAAGGAGGAAATTTGTACCTCGGAGCTAAAGAAGGTTTCATGAAATAGTAGTAGGCAGACAATGTTTGATGCATCACATAGTTTCCAGTATATTTGGCTGATCTTGAGAGATATATAACAGCCAACACCAAAGGCAGAAGAATGCAAACTCCAACAATTCCCAGAAGAAGTATTCCACCTGATGCTCCATCAATGTTCAGCAGAAATGGTGGTAGGGCTATACCCATTTGAAGACCCTAAATTATGAATCCAATGAAAATTGACAAAAAATCAGAATGAAAATCCCTGATTCATGAAACTAGTAGTTGCTGGAATAAACGATGAAACAAAGAATACTGTTACCTGCCTGCCATCTGGGTGGCCATACTTTTCAAAATTCTCCCGAGAGACTGGATCTGTCAAGGCCTGATAAGCCTTTGAAATGTATTCAACAAAATAATCGTGGGCCTCTGAGATGAATGGGGAGGAGGAAAAGGTGGATAGGTATTAGGTCTTCAAAAAAAAAAAAAATCAATGTACTGAGAAAACCAGATATGGAAACAACAAATAAAACCTATAACCTGGATCTGGATTTTTATCAGGATGATACTGTATGGAAAGTCTCCTATATGCCTTCTTTATATCTGAATCTGAGGCTCCAGATTCCAAACCAAGAATACTAAATGGCTCAAACACTTTAACCTGAGAAGCAAGAAAAAAAAAAAAAAGAGATGAATCATTTTCTATCATGAGAAACAGCCGAGGCACACCACATACAAAGTATATAATGTCGATGAAAGACACAAACTGGTTGGTTGCATTAATATATTAATACATGATCATGCAGATATTAGTTTATGACCATTCACTCCACATTCAAAAAAAAAATCAATTCAAGGAGAACGGATATCTACACTTTCTCAATCCACACATGACATTTAGATTCTTCACCTAAACCCAAAGTTCCATCATAAGGGATGAAGAAGCAGCTGACTACGAGATAAAATCATGTTGTCATCGGATATTAAGAACAAATGGAGTACCTCATGACTTGTATGCTTGATATAGTATATCAGCACCACCATGACAATCCAAAGAAGTACAAGGGTCAGATTACTACATGTTGAGAAGTTTGAGATCTGCAAAAGTAATCCAAAGGATCACAATATTACTCAAATTCAAACACCATTCATGAGGATAAATAAAATGAAATTGGAAGCAAATTTACCCGTTTGAAAATAGATTTCCTATACTTCCCGGAGCGAGAACACACGGAACACTGGCAGTGGATAGTCATGGTCTTCTTCGAGAATGCATTTAATATCTTAACTAGAGTGTACGGCACCAATGGCAGAGCCATTATAGTCAACACAAAGATTGGGAACAAAGCACTGTTCTCCTCCGACGCAGCCATATTCACCTTTTTACTTTAAAAAGAAAATTTAAGGAATTCTTTTCTTCTTTATACAACTCTGTAACAATAATTTGACAAACAATCAACCAAAAAAATACGGCTAAAATCTTAATTCAGAATATACCTAATCCAATTCTCCTTTTGCAACAAAAAAAGAATCATTAATCTGTAAAATTAACTAATTAAGAGATGCTTCGACAAATTTGATATAGTTTATGTTTGGCACCAAAATCACATTTACATTAAAAATCATATCAATAAACCGACTAAGACCATTATTCACATTATTTCACAAATAATTAACCAGAAACTGGAAATTTCCGCTTCATGAATGAATATCTAACTTCAATGAATATTAATTCCAAAAAAATAGGTAAATAAATAAATAAACCCATATGTTCATATGATTCAATTTATTGATTTAATAAATAAACAAACGGAGAAACAAAAAACGTTACTATTAAACTACCAGAGGTGAGCGAATTTCTCTCCAGCAAGCAAAGAGTTTCGGCAGAAGAAAATTCGTTAACCTTCTTTTTTGGTTAATAGAGATCTTACATCAGAGGTGAAGTTGAGGGATGCCAGATCTCTACGGTACTTCAGCTCCAGGCCCAGGCGTCGGCTTGGCCTCCTTCAAAGTTCAAATTGCAATTTTGGTTGCTAGACCTAGCCCCAACAAGATCCAATAGTTCTAACTAAAATGGAACAAGACAGCCCGGCCCTTATTCCTACTCCCACTGTCAGCTTCTGCCCAGCACATTAAAGACTCACACTTTATAAGCCGGTTCGTTTGGTCAAGCTCATATAACAAATTTGCTTTGTCAAAATTCGGTATGTTAAATTCGAAAAGTTTATTTTATTATTTAAAAATATTTAAAAAATATTTTATATTTATATATTTTTTTATAATTAAATTTAAATAAAATTATTTTTTATTAAATAAATAGTAATCTAGATAAGATCGGATCGACAAAAATTGAAAAATCATATTCAAAGTTTAATCTAATTCAAACTAGATCAATCTAACTCTTTGACAAATCTAACAATACATCATTTTTATTTTATTTTTTATAATCTTATTTACCACACACCAAAACAATTTACTGACGTTGCTAAAGATAAATACTAAAAAATAGGTAAACAAACTATAGTTTGAGTGCAACTATGAAAATCAAGATTTGTCAAAATTATTTCTTTATTTTTTACAATGTCTTTTAGCATTAGGTTAGGCATGAAATAGATAATGTCGTTAATATTGTTAGAATATATTTTCTCATATTTGTAAAAATGTAGGATATTATAACGTCTTTAGTATTTACACGTATTTTATTTTATGTATATAAATTGTATAAACTCTTGTAGAAGAGAAAAAAAAAGAATTATTAATTCAATATATTTGATTAATGCATGCAGGCCTGCAGGGTAAACGAATAGATTTGTTTGTGCAAATTTTAAGCTATTTATTTTTCCTCAAAACCCCATCGATTTTCATTAGTTAAACAAAAGACAAGGGAATAAGCCCCATTGATTCCAACAAATAGATGGTATATTCTTGAACGATAATAAAATAAATTTTTTAAATTCAATAAGTCAGATTAAGCCAAATTTTAAATAAATAAAATTTTTACATCCGAATTTAATCTGATCTAATTTATCCATAAAACAGCTCAATAATTTCTATTCTATATTATATAATAAAAAATGAAATTCCATTTTAATTTGCTTCTCTTTTTCTCATTTTTAAGATAACTAGATAAATATCCGCACTTTGCTACGAGTATATTATTGAATTTAAATTAATATTTTATAATAATTAAAAAAATAAAAACAGTAAAAATAATTTAAAATATTTTAATCATTTTGTAATCAGTTAATATCGTTTGCTTCCATTCCATGGGGAGGGATGTAGATTTCCCAAACTATTATCCTTGAATGTAATTAGCATCAAAACTCAAGGACTTAGATGTAGTTCACCCAAAATAAAATGTATATAGAAATGACAGTCACAGGCTTCACCAGCCGATCGTTCCTGTCTCTTCTTCTGCTTACTAAGCAGAATCCACGTGGCGGGGCCATCGGTGATCGTGCCAATCTGTTGAAAAGATAACAAACGAGCAGAGAGTGAGATGCACGGTCGATAATGAATTTTAGGTGGGTCCCACATTCCAAATCCATCCCCACACCAATCCCCATGCAATTTACCACGGCACACGTAGCACTCTCCATTCATTCACGCTTTGAAATTTTTTTTTTTTTTGGGTTTATATTTTTTCTCTTTCATTCACGCTTCTCTCGGTGGCCTTTGGAACTCTCATTGGCGAAATCTTCTCTTTCTCTCTCCTTTTGGATCTGTATTTTATCATTTTCTCAACTTTTTCTAGCTTTCCAATCAAAAATAGAAAAAAAAAATCGTGGAGAAGAAATAATGGTTTACAGTGTATCTGATTTACGCTTACCTTGTGTGCCTTCAGTGTACAGATTCAGTCAGTCAAGCTTCAACGGCGCTCGTACGAGTAGCAGTTTCTCTCTTTTGTTGAAGAAGCATCAGTTTTCTCGTATTCTCTCTCTTCTCTTCTCTTCTATTTTTTTTTTTCGTTTTTGGAAATACGACTCTCTCTCTTATTCATTTCTTTTGCATTTTTTTTTATTCAGCTCGAACTTTCATTACTTCTTCTAGGTATTATATAACTAATCTAATCTTGTTTTCCATTTTCTGGTTAAGAAAAAAGTTGTTGATGAAACACTGATCTGTTAGCTTTAGCTAATTTTATTACTCAAACTACGATGCTTGATTTATCTTCTTCTTTTTTTTTTATTTGATAAAATTAGAAACGATGGCGAAAAAGAGTTCGAGTTGTAGTATGATCCTAACGCAGAAACGAAATGTATTCAAATACGGTGTCCTTTTCTTTCTTAATGAAATTTATAATTAAAGTATTAATATTCAAATCTTCTTTGATTTACGCATTCGCGATCGGTGATTTGTTATTAGCGTTAATATTGGAAAAACCGTAGATTGTTGAAGAACTGATCAGCATGATTCAAAATGTTACCACTGAACTTGTGGCAGTAAAAAAATTACACTGAAGAAGTTTCTGGTTTTTGAAATGAATAAGCAAATGGAAGGAAGCTTAGTTTAAATGTGAAAGTGGAATTGTAAAAGGTTGATTGTAGTGTAATAGCAGAAAAAATTAAGTGGAAAGAGATGCTTTAATTTTGCAGTTAGGGAACTTTAAGCAGAAAATAAAATCATTACTGTTGACAATGTTATAGGTGTATAATTTGTTGCACTATCAGCCTTGTTAAAAAGTCATGGTTGGATCATTCCCTTTTATTTTCTGAGGTTCCCAATATGATCCTTGTTTCTGATTTCTCTTCTTTTCTAATGAAGATGGATCTGAATTTGTTAGTATAATTTTAGTACTGTCAAAAGAATTCTCTATGGATGGTGACTGCTTTTATAGTCATTTGCTTTACAGTATGTAGAGAACTGATTTGATGCTTGCTTGTAGGGAAGATCTTTGTACAAAAGTCTTCTTCTGATTCAGACTTTTCATCCTTAACTGTTGCTGCATCCAAGAAATTGCTTGTTCCCGGTGGTCAGGGTGATGGTTCTTCATCCTTGACAGATCAATTGGAAAGTCCTAGCACTATTTCAGATGATCCAAAGGTTTGCGATTTTCTGAGAATAATACAGACTGTATTTTGAATGTATGGAAATATTACACTTTTAGTTTTAGATTGAGTGCAGTTGAATTTTCATGAGTTTATACGTAGGAGTAAATTTGAAAAATGAAAATTTGAGATGGTGTTTATGTCATTCAAGCTTGTTGATTGTTTTGGTTCCAAGTCTGAACTATGACTCTTTTGGAAGAAAAATTATAATAACCGACATAAAAGGCTGTGGAATTAGGTTGGGGAATGTTATGTTCTTGGTTTTTATCTTTGATGATGTCATTCAAGCTTGTTGCTCTCTAAAACAGTTTTGACTTTTTTTGAAAACTTGTGGTTCTGATTCTGAACTATGACTCTTTTGGAAGAAAAATTATAATAAACGACATAGAAGGCTGTGGAATAAGGTTGGGGAGTGTTATGTTCTTGGTTTTTATCTTTGAACTTCATTAGCAGCTAATTTTGATGCACATTTCAGGCAACTAATTCAAAATACAAGAGTAAAAGTCTTTCTTATCTCTTTATGATTTTACTATAGGTAATTCATGATGTAGATAGTGAAGAAATGGAAGATGATGAAAAGGTTGAGGTTGGAGAACAAGAATCTGTTCCATCTGCATTTGCAAATAATGATGAAGAAGCTTATGCTGAGGAGCCATCTGTCCCTTTACACCAGAAAGCAAGTACTGAGAAAAGTGAAGCAAAACCAAGATCCATTCCCCCTCCTGGTGCAGGACAGAAAATATATGAAATAGATCCAACATTGTTGGGTTTCCGTGAACATATTGATTACCGGTAAGATAATCCTCTTTTGTTTACTTGTATTGTATGTGTGTCGTGTGATAATTTGGGTTCAAATATTGAGTTTCCTCTGGCCTTTACAAGGTGGCTGTAAATTTTAGTTCTTTAGTTTGTTGGAATTTTTTTGCTATCTTGTTTATAGTTGCTTGTGTACTGTGTTTCCCTATCTGCACTATGCCAGACTTGCTCATGGTCTTTGGAGGTCCATACTGGTATGCGGATAGGAATTCAGTGAATAAATCTGTATTTGCATGTCTCCTATTAGCAGTTAACATTTATTCTATGTTTTTGAGAAGCAATACTTGAAAGAGCACTCAGAGTTTATTACAGTTTTGTCTTTGTTTTATTACTTTAGGGCCCTGTGTTGGTTTTTTATTTCTATTATTTACTTGTTTAACTAGATTTTATCTGGTTGGACAAGTAAGCAAGTAGCTCTGCTTTATTTTTCCCATTTCCTATGATCTGTAATCGAATCAAATATGATTGATTTTTAAAGTGTATTGCTACTCTGCAACTGGCTTAAATTGCTAAAGCAATATTTTGCTTGTGATCTTATGATTATATGTGCATTCGAACACCAGGGGGATATTGCTGGTTATGGTATTGTGACTATATGTGCATTTGAACAGCAGGGGGAGGAGTTACAGTTTCTGTTGGAAAAAGATCCTAAAAATGTCAAAAATTTTATTTATCTGATTAACTTGCTTGTTTTAGGTGTCATTTGACTTGCCAGCTTTAATTTTGACGGTCAATATGTTTTTGTTTTCACTGCATAGCTCTCTGGTGTTATATATCCTGTAATATCTGTTTTTTCCTCTTTTATTGAGGCAGTGTTCTTATTTTGTCCCTGTCCAATTTCTTATTTTTATCTGTATTTCATTTTTACTGCACTGTTTTATATCCAGAATACGTTTAAAAACTTTGTCAAGATTTGATTACCTTGTATATTTTGTCTAATTATAGGTATGCACAATACAAAAGAATGCGTGAGGAAATTGACAAGTATGAAGGTGGCTTGGAGGTGTTTTCTCGTGGCTATGAGAAGCTTGGCTTCACACGCAGGTTACCATTCTTCCCAATATCTAGTTGTTAGCATGGGCTTATCTTTCATAGCTGTAGTGTTGCATATTGATTGTAGTTTCCATGGTTGCATGTCATTGCTTTTTATACTAAATGTAATTTATTTTGATTTATTACTCTTTCGGGTTCAAACAAACAATTTTCATTAAATGAAATTACTGTTGGAATATTCTTGTAACTGTTTTGTGTTGGAACAGTGTACATGATTTTTCTGATCTTTTACATTTGTATTTTTAAAATTCAGGCAGATTAATCTAAGAAAGAAATCAAGTTCCTTAATGCTCAACAAAGTATGGAGCAAGGATTTGATTCTTTGGTGCAAGTAAAAATTGAGAAATTTTATGACAGCCCTTAGAATTAGTCCTTTCTCTATTGTGTCACTTTTATATGTTTTGTTTATTTATTTGTTAATGCTTCTCCTTTTTCCTTTATTATTTCTTTGTATTACATTGCTTAATAGCTATCTTGTTAACTTTAATTTTTTGTAAAAATGTTATTCTCCATCATCATCATGTTTTATGTCTTAGAAGTTGTTTTATGATAAGTTGATGTTGCTCTTTCTGATCATAATCTCAACTGGCTTTCAGTGAGACAGGAATAACTTATAGGGAGTGGGCACCAGGAGCTAAGGTTTGTTATGCATCATTTTAACACTTTGAGATTTTAACCATTAATCATATTATCTTCTATCCTATCAAAAAGTCTTATTAACTTCTAGATGTTCTGCTTTTTCTTCAATTGTTGTGATTATTTTACTGCATTTTCTCTTTCAGTCAGCAGCATTGATTGGAGATTTTAACAATTGGAACCCCAATGCAGACATTATGAGCCGGGTATATAATCATTTATGCTTTCTTCTGCAAGAACAAATGCCACCTGTGCATTACTTATTAATTGAATTGATATTTTCCATGTCTGTAAGAAGTGTCCTGCCATTGATGGATTACTTGACACGAAGTGTAGTAAAGTACATAATAATTGAACAATGCTTTAGTAGGTGCACATAGGGGTGTAAATGAGACACCTGTGCTCGCAAGTTATTCGGATTCGGCTTGGAAAAATTTGAATTCGGCTCAGTCATTGTCGAGTTGAGCTTGAGCTCGAGTTATCGAGCGAGTCGAGTTTGAGTATCCTAATGCCCGGCTTGAGTGGCGCATGAGCCTACTTAGCTTTTTTTTTTTATTTATTTTTTATTTTTAATATATATATTTTTATTATTTTTGATTAGTAATGAAAAAATATATTCGAGTTCGAGCTCTAGCACAAATAATGGAGTTTGAAGTCTAGCATGAGAATCGAGCTCATTTTTATTCGGTAAATTAGCCTAATCAAGCAAGCTCTAGTAGTTCAATTTTTATCTCGAATCGAGCTCGAGCTTTAAAAATGAAACTCGATCGAGCTCGTGCTTCTTACTGTTTGGGTTCGGCTCAATTATACCCCTAAGTGCACCTAAAAGTAATTTTCTTCAATTGCTTTGTGAATCTTCTCCTCTGTACATGTCATATATTATGCAGTCACAAGATGGAGTTGGTGCTGCAGACATCTCAAAATATCAGTAACTCAGCACTTATATCTTCTCTCATTGCACTGCTGAAAGAAGTTGAAAGATATTTAAGCTTGGTTGTCAAAACACTTAGCTTAATGTTAAATCTGAATGTAAACATGGATCTTTTTATATATATTTGAGCACGAATAAGCTTCTTAATGGATCAAAGGTTAGGTGTATAGTCTGGTGCAGTTGGTATACTTCAAAGCTCCAAATGGAAAAGTTAAGAAGATAAACATAATCAAAGCTTTTCTAATGAAGTACATATGTCACCTTGCCTATGTAATAATTAATTGTATCAGCAGATTCATGTATTTAATGCCATGCAGTCTCAAGTATAAAAGAGAAGGTGACTGTGTGCCAAGTGCTTAGAAAGCCATGTCGGCTTACATTAGCAGTGTTGTCTTGTGTTTTTTTATATTCCATCTTTTTATTTTCTATCTAGTGCTTAATTTACAATTATTAATTGTTTTTTAACAGAATGAGTTTGGTGTCTGGGAGATCTTTTTGCCTAATAATGCTGATGGTTCACCGCCAATTCTCCATGGTTCTCGAGTGAAGGTAAATTACCTGTAAATGAAAATAAATTTGGCTCTTGAAAGTTATCGTGTTTACATTCAAATGCTACTTGTTTATTATTTCCTTTTTCCACTTTTTTGATTCAGAGCAAAAAGAAAATATAAAATATTGCAACTCTTTCCTTGTAAATCAAAAATGTATTTAACCTTTTGATCATGAACTGTGGACCAGGAACTGATCCTATTGCATGTCTAATTGGCAGAAATCTCTATTGAATAAAAAATTGCAGTATATGATTTGAACATTGGTTTGTACTACAACCTTTACAATAATTAATTTAACTAGAATTTAGGACACAAAGGTGTGTTACTAAATGATTGAAAAAGTTAAAATAATTTCCTTTTTTTATTATCTAATAAAGAACACTAATTGTAGGAATAATTTGTAATATGATAAGGAGAACTTGTAAAATAATGAGGAGAAAAATAGAGGGTGTGAGAAGACTAGTTGCTGAGTTTGATGGAACCTGAGTTCAACATTTTAAAAGTAGTACCTAGTTTATATGAGTTGAACGAAGACAGCGGCTTGTAGTATTATTAACATGAAGGTTTATCGAGGAATTAATGATGTGCTGTATCAATCAGTCTCAAAAGGCAATATCATATTTAAGTTCATCTCCATGCAATATTTTCTTTGAAGCTGGATTGTTACAACCACCCTTGCTAGTTTGCTTCTCTACTATAGATGGCCATCATGTTCATATATGGTCGACGCTCAAAGGTAGCTGAGATATTAAAGAATCTAAAAATATGCATGCTGCTCCTTCCACTAATTGATATAATAAAAATTACTATCAATTTAAGCTCTTCTTGTTGTAGAACCTGCTTATAAGACCATTTATGCAAATTTAAAATCCTTCAAAGAGCTTAGTGCAGGATTAATCTTCTGAAACTTTGCCAGAACAAATGGAATGGAGCAAAATACCATATAATTCTGCCTGCCAGTGTAAAGTGTTGTATGTGCTGGCATTAAAGTATTTAATGGCTGGTCTCCAAGTCAAACAAAATTATTCAAGGTAGCTGAGTTCAAATCCAACTAACTCCCACCCTAAAAAGAAGAGAGAAACAAAGAAAAGACGGAGAAGATTTTTTATTTATTTTTTTCCCTTTTTTGGTGGACTGTTATGATCATGTCAATTATCATTGATCTAAAGCACCTTTTCCATGTGTCCATTTTAACTTTTTGACCATATAATTGTAGATTCGTATGGAAACTCCATCTGGGATTAAGGACTCCATTCCTGCTTGGATCAAGTTCTCTGTTCAAGCACCAGGTGAAATCCCATACAATGGAATATATTATGATCCGCCAGAAGAGGTATATTTAGTGGTTGTTTGATCTTTTGATTTTTTTTGGAAACATTGGATGACTTATTCTTTTCAAACTATAAGCTGCTGAAATATTTGGAGCAGGGGTAAAATCAGAAGTACCAACTAACGTTTGTGATAATTTTAAAATGACTGCATGTGTGTGAAGATACATAGACAAAAGCATGCATGCAGGCCTGCACACAAATATGATTATAAACAGATAATGAATTTCTTATTCATCTTAGAGTAAGTATGCAAGGAGGTTGTTTTGATGAAAATCTTCCTTTATAATGTTGATGGATCAATGCCCTTAAAAAAAGTTTATAAGAAAACAATTTTGGTTGGTTCACTTTCATATTTTGAAGTCAGTTTCTAAATTATGTTCTTGCATGTTCAAGTTTAATCACTGCACAGAACGATCAACTTAGTTCAGTCTGTTATACGTGTCTTATCTCAAATTTTTGTTAGTTTGACTAATGATATTTATATTGTGACAGGAAAAGCATGTATTCAAACACTCCCAGCCAAAAAGACCAAAATCACTTAGAATTTATGAGTCACATGTTGGAATGAGTAGCACGGTATGCATCTCCCTTATCCCCTTGCTTGTACCAAATTTTTATTCCACTCTTCTGTCTCTTTGCTCAATAATTCTATGATTTAGTTAATTGCTATCATGTGTAGGATCATATTTTTTTTTATTGTTTCTTCCAAGATTTTCTATGGCAATGCTTTGAGACTGAAGAGTAAAGCAGGAGTTTTTTAAGACAATACATTTTACAGAAAAATCATCTTAGTATTATATTTAAACTATCAATTTTACCCCAAAAAAACAAAGAGGAAAAAAGATAAAAACATTTTAAACTTGCATTAAACATCTTAAAGAGCATCAAACAGTATAGCTGTCTCAAAAGGCCTGTGAATTTCGAAATGAAACTGTTTGTTTCTTCTGAATCCTGATGGCAAAGTGGCCTCTGTTAAAAATAAAATCATCGAACTAAGCTGCAAAAACCCATGTAGGTGTATGTGACCTACTTTTCTTGTTCTTTCGTCAAAGGAAATTAGGCTGTCCTTCCATTTGGATTGTAGTAAATAATTAGTAAATGATAATGCAAATCCAAATTGCTAGTGACTTGGATCTCTGTTAACTGCTTTGTGTTTAGAAATATCTTAAATAGCAGTTAGAAATCGATAAATAGAAGTTGGTTGGATTGCATTTCATTAGGATTCTTCACCCATTTCTAAAACCCATTAAGAAGCCTAAATTTGCAATTAAACCAAAAATTTAGCACTATTTTGCATTTTTTGTCCTTATGATAGTGGTTATTAACTAAGGTCTAAAAAGGTCTTTATTTCTCTTGAACGAGGGGCTGGATCCACAAGGTCCTAGGACATGGTATTACAAAAATATAGTTTTGAGCCTGCTGTGCTAAAAATTTCTCGAGTCTTAACATGCTAAGTTGTATGCAGCTAAAAGACAATTAATGTTCTTAAATGTAGGAAACAACCATTCCATTATTTTTATTTTACGGTACATATTACTAAATATACTAAAACTCAATCCAAGTTACTGTTCAAGCACTCACAAACTACTATTGTGGCAACAGGACCATTCCTTTTGTCTTTTTCTTGCTTTTCATTAATTTGTTCTTTGGGCCTTTTAGTTTCAGGCCTGATTTGTGTTTAGATAGATTTATTAATTTTTTTAGTTCTAAAAGTATCTTCAGATTTCTCCATGACATGTTTTTTTGATATGAAGCTAAGACCAAACATGTGTGTTCTTCTTTTGGCTTTTTAATTTACTTTTTAAAAATTGAATTATTGTAATTCAATGCATAACTACGAGTTTAGCCTTACAACATAATGTACAAGTTATATATATTTTGATTTTGAAGAAGGAAAACATTCCCACTTTTTGAGCAAAGGAATCTATACGTTTATCATTGAGTCAAATGCTCAGATGTTGAGAGTTTTATGATTTTGTTTTACTATAAGAAAAACTCTTTTTCTCTTGAAGCAACTTAAGTTGAGATAATATTAGCTTTAATTAATATTCTAAATGCAATCTTTTGCAAATATTCACCACCTCAAAAATGCATTATATAGAGAACAATGTCGAGAATTGCTTTTTTTTAAAACATCATTTTTACATTTTACAACATCCTTTTTCCAAGTTTAAAAAAACCAGACCGGAGGTCGAAGCAGTCAGACCTCGCCGGTTTGATAAATCTCTTCTTTTTTTATTTATTTAAATACTAGGTTATATTAAATATAGTTAATAATTAACAAAAATATGCATTTTGTTTAATGGTATGGTCTTTAATATAATACTAAGAGGTTAAAAATTCAAATCTCATTAATTACAAATATATATATATTTTTTTTAAATAAAAATACATTTAAAACCGGTTTTTTTATCGGTTTTTAACCGGTTGAACCGGTTCTTTACTGGTTTGATAAAAATCCGGTTCTAATAATCCTCCAGACCGGACAGGCCACAAGTTCCCGGTTCAAGCTGTCCGACCGGCCGGTCCGATTCGGTTTTTTAATCACTGCCATTTTCAAAACCCTTAAGATACACACAAATTATTTTATCCTTCTCAATCCCCAATCTCACTCTCTTTACTCAAGTTTTTGATGGCTTTGATATATTAAATTGGTATTCATATGTTATTCTTCTTTTCTTTTTTTTTTGATCCAATTTGATTTTTTTTTTGGGGATAAGTATATCCAATTTGATTATTTAGGACAAGTAAAAATGAATTTGTTGTCACCAATCGTATTCTTTGTAGGCATTACTTTAGAAAGCTAAGTTACATCATTATACATGATTTGCGAAACATTTACAAAGAAATCAATTGAATTGTAGTGATATTGTATTGCAAATAAATACCATAAAATCTTAATTTAATTTTCAAGAGATTTTATATTGAACTTATGCACTTTAAATTACGTAAATATATGTATTAATTGGCGGTTTTTTTATGGGTCAAAAGAACTTTATTGATTGCTATTTGAATAAATTTGTTAAATTAGATTTCACCCCGTATTTAATTAAGTCATTCCAAAAGTACAAAAAAAATACATATTACTAAATAAGTATTAGCTTATTAAAGAATTTAATTATATGAAAAAATTTCTATCCATACATAAACTATGTTTAACTCTTTTAAAAATAAGAAACCTTTAGAATATTTGTATTCATCCCAAATTACGTTTATTTATATCTGTATATTTATTCTGTTAATAAATTTAAGGGAAAAAAGCAGAAAAACAGTATCCCTCTGCATAGCACGGGCATACATGCACGTGAATAAGTCTACGAGGGGAGAGCAGATGCAAACCTTAGATCTCAACCCTCTTTAAAGAGGCGTAACAGCCACTAGGTCGAACCTGGGTTGTTACGAAAAAGGCCATAAATAACAATATAGTGCTATTTAAGATGTTTGTTTTTACAAAAGAAGATTCTGACAGCTAATCTTTAGCCTTTGTTTTGTTGGTTGTTGCTGGAAATCAGGGATTGACAGCTGGAATCCCAAGGCTGGAAATCAGGGATTTCCAGCTTGAAACCCAATGCTGGAAATCAGGGATTTCCAGCTGGAAACCCAAGGCTGGAAATCAGGGATTTCCAGCTGGAAACCCAATGCTGGAAATCAGGGATTTCCAGCTTGAAATTAGCTGTAAATACTATCAAATTCCTACCTTTTAGGGATTAAGTAAACCCTTCCTTCATGTATAAATACCTTGTAATAGACTAGTTCAAAGATAAGAAATAACAAAACCTTTCTTCATGGTATCAGAGCTATAGGCTCAATTTTTTTTCTGGGATTTGAAATCTGTCCAAGAACAGAATTTCTGCTAAATTTTTTTTTCTTTTTTCAGCCTTCATAGCTGAATTTCTGGTCACTGATCAGCGGCCTTCATTGCTGATTTTTCTTTCAAAATTTTTTCTGGGATTTGAAATCTGTCCAAGAACAGAATTTCTGCTAAATTTTTTTTTTCTCTCTTTTTTCAGCCTTCATAGCTGAATTTCTGGTCACTGATCAGCAGCCTTCATTGCTGATTTTTCTTTCAAAAACAATCACTTTACAAAATGTCTTCCATGACCGAGTGTACCCACTGCAAGAATCATTTTTCTTTCAAAAACAAGGATAACCTCTGGTGTACCCACTGCAAAAAGCCCCGTCATACTAAGGAGCACTGTTGGAAGCTTCATGGCAAGCCACAAAGTTCTCAATGGAATAGAGGACCTAAAAGTGGAACACAAAGAAGCCAGGTGCATATGACTCAATCAAAAGAAGACAGATCAAATGAGTTCCATGGTGGAGAACAGAATGAATTCAACAAAGGAGACATTGAACGGCTAAGATCACTTCTTGATTCATTAGAAAAGTCTACAAGTACCTGTTCCTTGGCAAATTCTGGTAAGCCTCATTCCTTATATGCTTTAAGTGCCGCCAATTTTGAATTTTCAAACTCTTGGGTTATTGACTCTGGGGCAACCGATCATATGACTCATTCTTCACACAAATTTCTCACATATCATCCGTGTCCTAGCAACAGAAAAATAGTCATTGCTGATGGATCTTTGGCCACTGTTGCAGGCCAAGGAGACATTGTTCTAAGCCCATCCATTATTCTTAAAAATGTGTTACATGTACCCAAGTTATCTACAAACCTTGTGTCTGCTTACCAACTTACAAAAGATCTAAACTGCAATATGATTTTTTCTCATATTTCTTGTGTATTTCAGGACCAAGTTACGAGGAGGACGATTGGACATGCTAAGGTGAGACATGGCCTTTATTATCTTGAGTTACCTAGTGAACAAGTGAACAGTGAAAACAAATCACCTATCTCGTTTCTCTCCAATAACTCTCCTTGCAATAAAGACCAAATTTGGCTTTACCACTTTAGACTTGGGCATCCTTCCTTTAGTGTTCTTAGTGTCATGTTTCCATCTTTGTTTAAGAATGTTAGTTTAAATGAGTTTCACTGTGAGGTTTGTGAATTTGCTAAACACCGACGTGTGTCCTTTCCTTTGAGTAATAAAAGAACTACTGTTCCTTTTTCTTTGATTCACAGTGATATTTGGGGTCCATCTCGAGTTCCCAACATTTCGGGGGCTCGTTGGTTTGTCTCATTCATAGATGACTGTACTCGAGTTTCATGGATTTATTTGTTAAAACAAAAATCTGATGTGAGCAACATTTTTCCTATTTTTCATACAATGGTCAAAACTCAATTCAATGTTAGAATTAAGAAGTTGAGGACTGATAATGCTAGGGACTACTTTAATCAAACTTTGTCTCCATACTTTCAAAAAGAGGGAATTATTCATGAATCTTCTTGTGTTGACACACCCCAACAAAATGGAGTTGCCGAAAGGAAAAATGGTCATTTGTTAGCCTCTGTTCGTGCTCTTTTGTTTCAACAAAATGTTCCAAAAACCTTTTGGGGGGAAGCAGTCCTTACTGCAGCTCATTTAATAAATCGTATCCCCTCTCG
The DNA here is from genome assembly GCA_030761205.1 of Fremontodendron californicum. NCBI lineage: Eukaryota > Viridiplantae > Streptophyta > Magnoliopsida > Malvales > Malvaceae > Fremontodendron > Fremontodendron californicum. The sequence continues at coordinate 35,536,802 of JAULJL010000005.1, forward strand.
AGTTCTTGATTTTAAAAGTCCAATGGAGGTGTTTTCTAAGTATTTTTCAGATTTCAATATGTCTATGAAGTTAGTCCCTCGAGTTTTTGGATGTGTCTCATTTGTTCATGTTCACTCTAATAGTCGAAGCAAGTTAGATCCTAGAGCAGTCAAGTGTGTATTCATAGGATATTCACCTACTCAAAAAGGGTACAAGTGCTACAATCCTATTACTCGTAAAACCTATGTCTCTGCTGATGTTACTTTTGCAGAACACGAAAGCTATTTTTCTAGCCCTTATCCTCAGGGGGAGGCATCATTTATGGAGGATAAGGATTTGTTCTTGAGAGAACCATCAATGGTGGTTAAAATATCTCCTGTACAAACAGAACCCACTCCTGAAAGACAACTTACCTCTGAACCTTGTGAACTCATAAATCCTACTCTCACAAAGCCACTACAGGTCTACTCAAGAAGGATAAAGCCAGTGATCAATCCTGTGCAAGTTCAAGAAACCAAATCGTCACTTGGAACTGAGGTAAGTCCTTCTACTGAGATATCCCCTACTGTTCTTGATTTAGATTTGCCCATAGCCACAAGAAAAGGTGTTAGAAAATGCACACAACATCCTTTATCCCATTTTGTGTCATTTGAAAAATTATCAACCCCACACAAAACCTTTCTTACCCATCTAAACACTGTAGACATCCCACAGACCTTATCGCAGGCACTTGGCAAAGAGGAATGGAAGCATGCAATGAGAGTAGAAATGGAGGCCTTGGAGAAAAATAAAACATGGGAACTAACAGAATTACCAACTGGAAAGAGACTAGTAGGATGCAAATGGGTCTTCACAGTGAAGTATAAGTCGGATGGATCCATTGAGAGGTATAAAGCAAGACTAGTAGCCAAGGGATATACACAGACCTATGGGGTGGATTATCAAGAGACATTTGCACCAGTGGCGAAGATGAACACAGTAAGGGTATTGTTATCCCTAGCAGCAAATTATGATTGGCCTTTACAACAGTTCGATGTGAAGAACGCCTTCTTACATGGTGATCTTGAGGAGGAAATTTATATGGAAGTACCACCTGGTTTTGGAATAAATCTGGACAAAAACAAAGTGTGCAAACTGAAAAAAGCATTGTATGGGCTCAAACAATCTCCCCGGGCATGGTTTGGAAGATTTACCAAAGCAATGGTGAATATGAAGTACAAACAGAGTCAGGGTGATCATACATTGTTTATCAAGCATTCGGCTTCAGGGGGAGTCACGGCATTGATAGTTTATGTGGACGATATAATTGTAACTGGGAATGATCCAGATGAAAAGGAGGCTCTTCGGAAGTATTTAGCAAAAGAGTTTGAAATAAAGGACCTTGGAAAATTGAAGTACTTCTTAGGAATAGAAGTAGCTCGGTCCAAGGAAGGAATCTTTGTTTCACAGCAAAAATATGTTCTTGATCTGTTAAAAGAAACAGGTAAGCTTGGTTGCAAACCATCAGATACGCCTATTGAGCCAAATCATAGATTAGGAGAATCTGTGGAAGGAGAACCAGCTGACAAAGGCATGTACCAAAGACTTGTGGGGAAGCTAATCTATCTATCACACACACGACCTGACATTGCATATGCAGTGAGTGTTGTGAGTCAGTTCATGCAAAATCCTAAAGGTGTCCATCTCGCTGCAGTATACCGGATCCTACAATATTTGAAAGGCAATCCAGGAAAAGGGGTTCTCTTTAGAAAAGGCACAAGAATGGAACTAGAAGCATACACAGATGCCGATTATGCTGGCTGTGTTACTGACAGAAGATCAACATCTGGGTATTGTACTTTCATTGGCGGAAATTTGGTAACCTGGAGGAGTAAGAAACAACCAGTTGTAGCAAGATCTAGTGCTGAGGCAGAATTTCGATCAATGGCACAAGGTATTTGTGAACTGTTATGGCTCAAAATTATACTAGATGACTTGAAGATTAAATGGGAGACTCCAATGAAGTTGTATTGTGATAATAAGTCTGCAATCAACATAGCTCACAATCCAGTTCAGCACGACAGAACTAAACATGTGGAGGTTGACAGACATTTCATTAAGGAGAAACTTGAAAGTGGATTGATTTGCACTCCCTATATTTCTACAAAGAACCAGCTAGCAGATGTCTTAACTAAAGGACTGATGAGTTCAGCATTTCAGCAGATTGTAGGCAAGCTAGGGATGGAAAATATCTACTCCCCAGCTTGAGGGGGAGTGCTGGAAATCAGGGATTGACAGCTGGAATCCCAAGGCTGGAAATCAGGGATTTCCAGCTTGAAACCCAATGCTGGAAATCAGGGATTTCCAGCTGGAAACCCAAGGCTGGAAATCAGGGATTTCCAGCTGGAAACCCAATGCTGGAAATCAGGGATTTCCAGCTGGAAACCCAAGGCTGGAAATCAGGGATTTCCAGCTTGAAATTAGCTGTAAATACTATCAAATTCCTACCTTTTAGGGATTAAGTAAACCCTTCCTTCATGTATAAATACCTTGTAATAGACTAGTTCAAAGATAAGAAATAACAAAACCTTTCTTCAGTTGTTAACATTGATTGTGCATCAATCAACTTTTAGTCTTATATGTTGCCTCACTATGTGGTGGTGGTGGTATGCGCATATAATATCAGTCTAACATGCTTTGTAGTTTTCGCTCCCTTTCCAATTTGTAAATTTTACTCATTTTGTAAGTAGCTGAATTTTCAAGCATACTGTCGCTCAAAGAAAATTTGTCCCACAAACACCTTCAATCTTTATTTTCCATGTTACATTGTGGTATACTTAATCCATTTCCTAGTTCTCTTAATATTACCAACTCTGAGATGCAGGAGCCAATAATTAACACATATGCCAACTTCAGAGATGATGTGCTTCCCCGCATTAAAAGACTTGGATATAATGCTGTTCAGATCATGGCTATTCAAGAGCACTCGTATTATGCTAGCTTTGGGTATTATCTCAATCATAATATTAGCTCAAATTTATTTGTTGTTGTTTATGTTTGTTAACTTGTACTAAACTGCTATGTTGTTGATGTAAACAGAAATATTTCTTAAGAATTTAGTTTTGGTTATGGAAACTAACCTCTTCTACTTTTACCAAGTTGCATTTAATATGTTGCAGGTATCATGTGACAAACTTCTTTGCACCAAGCAGCCGCTTTGGAACCCCTGATGATCTTAAGTCACTGATAGATAGGGCTCATGAGTTGGGTCTACTTGTTCTTATGGATATTGTGCATAGGTAAACATTAGATTTGCAGGAGAATATCTTTTCTAGAAACACGCCCTTTATCTGTATTTGCTGTTACATTTTTTATGCAAATGGGTTTATTTTCCCAGGGTTTTCCAACAAAAAATGAAAATATAAACTCTTCCTCTTCTTTTCCTGCCTAGACTCTATGCTCATTTTCCAGTAGACTTGATGCAAATATGACCATGAGAATTTAGGCTCTTATTGGGTGTTCCTCTTACTAGGTTTTTTCTGGTTGCTTTTTGCTTCTTAAAAGGTTGCTAAAAACCAAATCTAAAAGGGAGAAAGCAAAGTCATAATTGATTGAAAATATATGTATGACTAAAATGCAATAAAATTTCTAGTATAATTGTTCTATTAAAAGAAAAATCGTAGTATTTTGTTCTAAAAGAGATTATATTTTTTATTTTTAATTCTTTTAAAGTATTTTTTCTTTTCTATCCAAATATACTTTTTGCTTGTGGAAGCAAAAAGCTAGTAGCAAAAACAACAACCAAATGGTACCTTAGCGCATTGTTTTACAAAGAAAATTTTATCTCTTTTGAGTCGATAATGTTAAATTCTCTTCTAAGCTGTAGAAGCAATTGTTTGTTTTAAGTATTTAATCTGTTGCCTTGAGTAAGCAATCTTTGGCTATAAGCTCAGTTAATTTTTATTCTTTAGTTAAATTAAGTTACTAATTAATTTTCTCATCCATCTTTTTATCTGACTGATGTTTGATGAATACAGCCATTCATCTAATAATGTTTTAGATGGTTTGAACATGTTTGATGGAACTGATGCTCATTACTTCCACTCGGGGTCAAAGGGTCACCACTGGATGTGGGATTCTCGGCTTTTTAATTATGGAAGCTGGGAAGTATGTACTTCTATTGAAACTTCTCCTATATAATGCCTTGTTATAGCTTGTTGAAAGATTTTGGCTTCCTGCCCTTCTATTGTGTGTAAATATTAATTTTTTACTTGTTGCTTTAGGTATTAAGGTTTCTTCTTTCAAATGCAAGATGGTGGCTGGAAGAATACAAGTTTGATGGGTTCCGATTTGATGGCGTGACTTCAATGATGTACACCCATCACGGGTTGCAGGTATTATCGGAGTGAGTTTGGAGATTTTCTATTTTGCTTGGTGTTATAAAAGTTACTTGCATGTTCAGATGCTAATTATCAAAGTTTTTTTAGTCTTTTGACTTTATGTTATATAGAGAAGTGGAACTGATGTAACATTTGGTTCCTGCAAGGGCGAAATACACACACCCCCTACTTAATATGAGGAAGGACACAAACCCCCTCTTGTTTCAAGATGTTGCTTTACCCCTTTGACTGTTAACGGTATTAGTCTATATTTTAGTTTAATCATATCCTAGGGCGCCATGTTACCCAAATATTGCCACATCAGCACAACCCAAAGGAGGATTGACAATGTAATCCAATCTTGAAAAAATGGATCTTAGCACAATATCTTGGAACAGGAAAACCACCCCATTGCTTTCATCAGATTGGGTCAATATCTTAGCAAGCAAAAGCAAGCTTTTCAACATTATCAGACCTATTTGAGCCACCAAGCCATACGACATCATCCTAAAGATCAAGTTCACTATTTAACAATGTATAAGCATAGCCTTGAGGAAAGAGAGAGAGAATGGCTTAGCATGGCCCTGAGGAGAGTAAGACTTTGGAGTATGCTAGTGGGTTTTGAACCATGGATCCAGCACAGTCATGCCATAGGAATGGATCTAAGCTCGTTTTCGGTTCCCTTCATTTTCTCCTTCAATCCTAGAAGAAAGAGTATATTTTCAATTTCTTTTTCATATCTTTGAAGCATATGGGTTTCGGGTTTCCATTGAAGAGAAGATGTTTTTGGTTTTTTGTTTTTCACTCCAAAAACGTTTTTAATTTTTTTTCTTTTATTATGAGAAATTTTAGGTATTTAGATTAAGTTTTAATTCTTAATTGTTAAGATAAATTAAAAAATAAGATGCAAAAGAAGAGTTTAACCTATAAATAAAATAAAAGTTTTGTTAAAAAAAATAAAAAAGCTATGCTGACATGGCATTAAGGTATGAAGACTAACTGGTTTACTAACACCTTTAATAGTCAAGGGGGATAAAGTGACATTTTAAAACAAGAGGGGGATTTGTGTCCTTTCTTGTATTATGTAGGGGGTTGTGTATTTCACCATTCTTGCACGTGGTGAAGGAGCATTTCTCTATGTTTGTTTCTTAACTAAATTATCTGCAGGGCTAAAGGATGTCAGTGTCACTGCATCTTTACAATGTATTACCCCGTCTTAACATTTGTTTTCCTGAACTTGTTGTAGGTAGCATTTACTGGAAATTACAATGAGTACTTCGGATATGCAACTGACATAGATGCTGTTGTTTATCTGATGCTGGTTAATGATATGATTCATGGGCTCTATCCTGAGGCTGTCACCATTGGTGAAGATGTATGTTCTATAACTCCTCTTTGAGTCACGTTGAGTATCTTTCGACTTATAATCATTTATCTATTCCAGAATTAGACGTTCAATTTAAGTCCTCTGTCTCTTCTACAGCAACATTTTCTGCACTGGATTGAGTAAATGGAATGGGTTTCAAACATTTTACGTGCATGTGGATGCTAAGGGTAGAAATGGTTTTGAAAAAGTTTGCACACATACACATGTGGATGCTAAGGGTAGAAATGGTTTTGAAAAAGTTTGCGCACATACATTTGTGTGCATTAGCCTATCAAACTTTTGTGTATTATGCATGTTTTACTCATTCTCTACTGCTTCATCACTTCTCTTCATGCATCAGTTGAGCTCATATGCCACGAATAAGTAGGTTACCCTGCTAGTAATTAAGTGAATTTGATATTGTAGAATGAAATGAAGAATTGTTAAAATGCTTGTTGCAAATTGAACTTTTATTGTAGACCAAGAGTTACGGAAACATAGCAACCAAAGATGCCAAAAACACTAGAAGGGAAGGAACAAGAATATCTAGAAATCTTAAAATATCCTTGCTGTTTCACAAATTTCATCTTTTGTGCAAAGAATTCACCTAAAAGGCTACTAGCACAACAAAACGTATTTTATGTTTTACCCACTGGAAATATTAGCATTATTTTGTAAGGAACATTCAGTTGACAAAATGTTTTTATTGGAGTGACTTTTTTTTATGGACTATTGGAGTTGATTTAGTTGCATACTTTCATATATTATTTGCAAAAGAACATTCTGAAAGTTCTTGAATATTTTGGCAAGACAGTTGGAAAAGAAACAATAGTTGAAAGTAGACTTCCACCATTAAATTGTCATCTGTCATAAATAATCAATTGAATAATGAGTGAAACCAGTAAAGGAATAACACTAAGAGGAATTTTATCAAGATGAGTAATTCTTTCTGGAAAATGTCAATATTTTTTTATTTTCGTTATGCTAATCATTCAATTGTGTATTCTACAGGTGAGTGGAATGCCTACATTCTGCCTTCCTGTCCAAGATGGTGGTGTGGGATTTGATTACCGTCTGCACATGGCCATTGCTGATAAATGGATTGAGCTTCTCAAGTGCGTAACTGTCCAATTTAAAACTTTTTACCATGTAATGACCTTGAATATACTATCCTGTGAAACATATTTGGTTTTAAACTAATGTGTATTTTTTGCCTTGTTTTGTCATATAGGAAGAGGGATGAAGACTGGAAAATGGGCGATATTATTCACACACTCACCAACAGGAGGTGGTTGGAAAAGTGTGTTGCATATGCTGAAAGTCATGACCAAGCTCTAGTTGGTGATAAAACAATAGCATTCTGGTTGATGGATAAGGTTAAATATGTTCTTACTTATAATCATGCTGATGAGTATTACGCACTTAGAAAGCTAACTGGCTATAAGAAATGCTTTTACTTGGCAATCTTTTCTTTCTTTGACCTCTAGCTATTAGAAATTTGCAATTATATTGCATTTTAAGAAGTTAAATACAAATGTAAAAAGTTACCCTGTTTTTCATTTAAATAGAGAAAATGTGTATAACCGGTCCGATTCAGCTTTATAATATTTTTAGTTTCAATTCCTTTTTGCAGGATATGTATGATTTTATGGCTCTAGATAGACCAAGTACTCCACTTATAGATCGTGGGATAGCATTACACAAAATGATTAGGCTTATTTCCATGGGACTAGGTGGAGAAGGATATTTGAATTTCATGGGAAATGAATTTGGACATCCTGGTAAGATCAACTGTTTGCAACTCTTCCTAACGTCTCATCATTCTTTATCTTGAATGCTGTGTTATAATTTCTCCGCTATTCTTTTCCTCAGAGTGGATTGATTTTCCAAGGGGAGACCAGCATCTTCCTAATGGCCGTGAAATTCTTGGGAATAATTTCAGTTATGATAAATGTCGACGTAGATTCGATCTTGTAAGTTTCTGCTTCAATTCATATTTTGCTTGTGTTACAATTTATTAAAAGTTTGATAGTAATGTGATTTTACTTTCATCTGGCAACTGGCAGCATTGTATATATTTGTATTCTACAATCAAATATGTAATGGTATAATTGATCCCTACAGCTGCTATGCATAAATGTCTCTACATTTGTGAGAGTGTTCACGTGTGCCAAAATACATTGTTATATTTGGTTATATGCACACAGGGGGATGCAGATTATCTGAGGTATCGTGGGATGCAAGAATTTGATCAGGCAATGCAGCATCTCGAAGCGAAGTATGGTGTAAGTATGATGGTGCTTGCTGTTTTGTTTATATTTTCTGATGAATTGGATTGCCTAATCATGCATTTTATTGCTTTTTTTTTATATACTAGTGATTAATCACACTCATTTACACGTGAAATTTTAAAATAAAAGAACGATAAACAAAGAAAATGAATGAACATTAAGCAGGATAGAAGAGAGAGGAAGCGAATATTGAGAGAGTAATGAGCAGATAGAGGTAATCATCGGTGATTACTTTCTGTTGTCACTTCAATTAGCAAAATGTCTATTATATTCTTTACTTATAAATGGATTTATTTTTGTTAAATAATAATCTTCTAGAAGTCATTCCTTAAAGCTTTTTGACAAATTTTATCATTAAATGATTTAATTTTAAATTGTTTCATGGTCATATATCTTTAAAACCTTCATGTTCACCATTATATGCCCGAGGGCATGGCTCCAATTTTAGTAGATAAAAGACGGAAGAAAAGAATTCAGAATTTATTGGATTACTCGATTTTTAAACAATTTCTTTCCTTTTATTTCATATTCCCTGGAATACAAAGTTTTACCTTTGATTTTATACTAGTAGAGTTTGTGTCATGGTCTTCTACAATTTATCACGTGTTTCATGCAATGAGATTTATCCAAATGAGGTTGTCTGGGTAGCCAAAAAGCTCTACTTTTCACTTGTTTAGAATGTAAAAATGATGCCCAGTTGATTGTTTATTCAGTTCATGACTCCTGAGCACCAATATATATCACGGAAGGACGAAGGAGATAGAATGATTGTCTTTGAAAGAGGCAACCTGGTTTTCGTGTTCAACTTTCACTGGAATAACAGCTATTTTGACTACCGGGTGGGTTGCTTAAAGCCAGGAAAGTACAAGGTATAAGGTTTTTTGGTTCATACAGATGAAAGAGTTTGCATGCGAAATATTCCATGTGCCTTTTGTTTTCCCTCCTTACCCCTCTTGATTATTCATATCCACCAATCATTTATTTTTATATCTGGTTATTGACTCTTCAAATATAGTTTCAAAAAAGTTTATGCTGTTTGTCATGAGATGGTTTAACATTTTATTTTGTTCCTGTTCCAGATTGTATTGGATTCAGATGATCCATTATTTGGAGGCTTCAATAGGCTTAACCATAATGCTGAGTTCTTCAGCACTGTAAGTTGATTCTCTGAAGATTCATTGCTGAATTCTTTATAGGCTTTCCTACATACTATTGTCTTCACATTCACTCGATGGTTTTCTTACTTAAAAACCCTAATGGGACTTCTCCAGGAAGGATGGTACGATGACCGGCCTCGCTCCTTATTAGTGTATGCACCGAGTAGAACGGCAGTGGTTTACGCGTTAGTTGAAGATGAACCAAAAGCAGTTTGCAAATTTCAACCTATGGAAAATTTTGAAACTGTTGAAGAAGTAGAACCTTTGAAAGAATCGGAACCTGTGGAAGAATCAGAACCTTTAGACCTCTAAACTTTTCTCTATTACAGAATCTCGTGATATTGGAGTGGCTTAAAAAAAATCTTATCGAGGAACTGCCCCACTCAAGCCGGTATTTTTGGATTACAAATTACGCAGAATATATAATTCCATTACCTGTGGTTTCACTGCCCAGGAGTGAAATGATCACAGATAAAAAAAAAACCACCGTATAATGCTGGGTATACAAGCAAAATGTGGAGCAATGGAAGGCAATTCTTTCATGAGCTCGCCTGTAAATATTTAGCGCTCTGTTATCTTTCAAGCTATAAGCTGCTGAAGTTACAGCCATGTGAGGTTTGCACCTGAATTCGTATGCTAGATTAGAAAATTTGTCTGTAGCATGGAATGCTGGGGAGTAAATTGGAACTCAGTCACCTCTTTAGTATGTTCGGAAACAAATTCTGTATCGAAGTGTTTTTCTCGCAAACTTATTTTTAAGGAACCTCACTTGAGCATACGGTAACTCCTGTAAGCCTAATATTACAACACATCATGTAGTAAATTTGGTTCAATAAAGTCAAAAACAGAAAGTGCAAGCAATTTACATGGAAAGGTGTTCGGAGAGTCTAAAACGGTTAAGTTAAAGAAAAATAACACAGCATTTACCTACTAAATTCAGGTGCTAACATAGCTAGTTTCAGATGCAGAAGTCGAACCCCTGGGCAACTGATGCATAACACTAGTAGGAGATAAAATGGATGTTGATGATCTTAAAGCCTCGGCAAGGGGTCCTCCCATCGAAGCCACCTGATTTGAGGCCCATCCTTCGGCCCAATTCAATTGTGGCTGATCCCTTACGCTGATGTCCAGAGGACCCAGTTGGTCTCCATTCCCGGTAGACAGCTTCAACGACACATCTGATGAGGAATTTCCAGGCATTGAAATGGAAAGGCCTGTTGCAGAATTCATCGGGCTTGCATTTGTTCCAGCATTGTCAGGATCTTGTAGGGATCTAGGCCAATCATCAAAAAAATGTCTCAAAATGTGACCATCAGATCTGTTATCGACTTCATTTTGGGCTTCAAAAAGGCCCTTATGTTCATTTTTGGACTCTGGGGAACTGCCAGACATAAAAGAACAGCGTAGAGCAAAAAATAAGCAAAAAGAACAAGCAAAATAAAGAAAAATATACTGTACTACAGCCTAAACAAAGCACGTTATAAAGACTAAAGAAGTGGTTGGGGTCAGCTTGTACAGAATCTAAACCTCCTGCCCAGATTTAGGATACATTGGTCAGATATTGATTAGGGTCCTAACAAGGAGATATCATCATCACTACTTTAAAACTATAATATAAATATATAGCCTTTACTTTTAACTTCAAAACTTCCTTCATAAACCATAAAAAAATCGAATTTTCTTGAGTTGTGGTTGTGGATGACCATTAAGTGTTAAACTTTGTTAAATTCAGAGTTAGAAATAAGAGCAAGACCAAAAATCATTATCCAATTTCCAATTAGCATAGTTCACCACTGCCACCAGCAAAATTAAATGTAGAACCATCTTATTGTATAAGAAGATTGTAAACCATACAGGCTCCTGTCTCCCCTCCTTCCCTTTCTTTTCCCTCCATTGTTCTGTTGGTGAGCGAGAAATCGAACCTTGAAACCCAAGTTGCTAGCTTACCTATATCAACTACCGAGAGACCAAATCCTCTTCATCAAGGCTCAGCTGTTCTTATCAATGTGACAGGGAGCTTTCCTAATCGTGATCCCAGTAAATTACTAGCTAAAAAATCATGTGCAACAGACCTAAAGTCGTTCCAAAATCAGAAAATACGCAGCAAGATTACCTATGATTATTAAGGTGAAGAAGATCAATGGGAGGGGAAGGCCCTGAAAGGCCAAAATTGTTGGATCTACTACCCACCACTGGTAAGCGTGAAGCGGAAATTGAGGAACTGGCTTTAAGGGCACCATATACAATAGCAGCAACACCAGCACCTGAAGCACCACCAAAAGGAGCAGTGACATTATTGTTTGTGATGGTGGTGGTGGTGGGACTAGATGTGGGCATTTCCACAGGCTTTCTTGAACGGTTGCGGCCACGGTGCACGTGGCGCTCGCAATACTTCTGGCCGGCCACCACGTCCCTCGAGCACCTCCACTTCTTTCCATCGGTCCTCCGGCACCGGCTTGGCTCTGGATCTATTGCTGCTCTTCCCCAGTACCCTGATTGCAGCACTGATCACACGTGTTCATACTCTTCATCAAAAGTTAACTACTACAATAATCTAAAGTATTACTTTTTTGGACGGATTCATTAAATTCACTTAGGTAGACATACATATATAATAATATAAATTTAATTATGGACCAATTACTTTTAGCATATAGTAGTTTCTTATGCTAAAGTACACATTTCGTAAATATAAACCAACAACATATCACAAATTGGGAGATTAGATCTCTACGAAAATGTAAAATTTTAAATCGTGAGGTGAACAAACCCTAAGGGGAGTTCAAACATACTGTTTTGGAAGTTGAGACAAAAAAATCTAAACATCAATTGATACGTATCCAATTATCCATGGAATTAGTGTGCCCAAGTCTTATGCATTTAAAGAAATTTAAATGATCTTAACATTTAATAGGTACCCAGAAGGATGATAGTTGATGAATAATGGCTTACAAGCTGGCTGGTAATGAGAGTAGTCTCGAAGAGGGTGGTGGAGGAAATATGTAGGAGAGTGAAGAAGACTTTTCTTGATTGGTTGCAGGAGTTCAGGAGGAACAGCAGCGCCAGCTAACATGTATCTGTAGATCAAAGCTTGTAACTCGAGCTCCTGCCACTGAGTCAAGCTGAAAAAACTTTCCATCCCTAACAAAACAAAGGAAATGGAAGGGGAAGGGGAAGGGGAAAAAAGTGAGAAGTAAAGTTAGAAAGGTAATTTAGAAGGCAAAAAATCAAGGAAGTAGTAACTAAGCCAGAAACTTTCCAAACTAGGGAGTTAAAAAAACTTTCTGAGGTTCTGTCAAGAAGAGATAATAAAAAGAAAAGGGGTGCAAAGAAAAAGGAATAAAAAATCTTACTGGGAAACCTGGTGGTTGAATCTGGAAGTTCTGACAGGTTGCTGCTGATTTTGCTGTCGGGTTCAAGTACAAACACAGGAAGAGCAGAAGACACTGATGGGTGTTGATGATGGGGATCAAGGAGAAGTTTTGGTAGCTTTGCAGAAGGTTGTTTTTCTGACTCATGCTGGTTTCTCCTTTGCTTCAGATGCAAGTCCATGGAGAGACAGAGAGAGAGACAGGGATTTGTAGTTTGGTTGCTTTTGGTTTTGGCTTTGGCTTTGGTCGGGGGTTTTTAACTGAGAGCTTTGTTTTGGTGTGTTTGAGTTTGTTAAGAGAAAGTTTGGAATGGCTTTTGCAGGAACTTCGCTATAGGTCTCTTTTATAACTTTGGCAGATAGCATACTTAAAGAGAGAGAGAGAGAGAGAGAGAGAAACTATTCTGAAATGAAATGTTATAATATGGAGGCAGCGATTTAAATGTAAAAAAAGACATCAAGAAACTATAAAGTTATTTTGAAGATAATATATATATATATATATATATATATTTTTAATATAAATAAATTTGTGAAAATATTATTTTCGGGATATAATGTTTAAATAGAAAAAATAATAAGATTGGATTTCAAGTTTTTTTTTAACACATGATTTAAGAATCATAAAATAGAGTGAAAGAGGAAGGAAATAATTCTTTGATGAATTGAGTATAAAATTGTGTTAAATGAACGTTAAAAAAATATTTATAAATTTTAATTGATATTACAAATATCCCTTCATGATAAAATATGTATTTGATAAAAAATCATAATTTTTAGAAAAAAGCATTATGTATCATGTTTGATGAAAATATTTTTTAAAATTCAAAATGAACGTTCGAATGTCCGACTTGTAACATTCAAATGTTTAAAACAAAATTTCACTCAAAATATAAAAATTTTCCAGACATTCAGATGCTCACTTTAAGAACAACGAAATGGTTTAGACAAAATTTCATACAAAATAAAATTCCTATAACACATTCCTATGTCCATGACATCCTCTTCCTAATGCTCTGAACAAATTTTATAAGAAATTAAATTTTAAATTTATCATTTGAGTTTTTGATTTATTTTTATTCCAAAATTCTATTAATCATTTTCAACCTTATTTTTTAAAAACAAATATATATTACATAATTCTAAAACTTTATTTAACTTTAAAAAGCAAAAATTAATCTTTTGATATTATAAAAAAAGATAATGTCATGAATAACCCATGAAATTTATCAAATTTATCAATGTGTGTACTTTAAAAATATATATTTTGGTACGTAACGGTTTTACTCCGTTTGCTATTGTAGTACCTGTCAGTAACACTGATAAATATTGATGACGTGGTTTTTGTATCAAATAAAAACTTGACACGTGGCACCATATAATAATGCCACGTATATTGCCCCAAAAAAATTATTATTTTAATTTAAAAATTAAAATTATATTTTCTTACACGTGGGGCATCACAAAGTGATGCCACGTATAATAATAAAAAATTTATTATTTTAATTTTTAAAATAAAATTTTTTTCTCTCTCCATCTTTTAATTTTAATAAATATTTTTAACAAAAATTAAAATAATAAAATATTTTAATCTAATTTTTGTAATTTTAATAAATATTTTAAAAAAATTAAAACAATAAAATAATTTTATTTTATATTTTTATTTTTGTAATTTTTAAAAATATTTTTTAAAAATATTTTTAAAAAATTTTCAGATATTATAAATTTTTTAACAAGTAATTTTAAAATATTTTATATTTTAAAAATAATTTTAGTTAAATATTTTATTTTTTAAAATTTTATAATAATTTATAATTTAAAAAAATTAATAAAAAAACATATTTAATTTTTAAAAATATAATTTTATATTTTTAACATTTTTAATATAATTTTTTTAAAAAAATAGATATTAATTTTTAAAAATATAATTTTATATATTTTAATAATTTTTTCCTTTTTTAAAATTTTTTTTAATAAAATTTCAGATATTAATTTCTAAAAAATTAAATGTTGCCACATGTTATTATCTGATTGATCAATGTCATATCATCATCTATATTTAATAGTGTTAGATCAAAGTACCATATTAATACACGATTTAATATTACAAATACCACATTAAATATTTTTAAGATATAAATATCGCATTAATAAATTCAAAATTTTCAAAAATTATTCATGACATTATCACTCATAAAAAAGACAAAAGCCTTTGTTCATTGACCAAGTGGAGAAGGGATGATAAAATTCGATCCGATCGATGGATTTTGAACTGATCCGATCCGAATGGAGAGGTTTTTTATTTTTAAACAATGGAGGCGGAGCGGGGCGGGGCGGTTTTTTTTATTTGAAAGGCGGGGATGGAGCAGTTGTGGTAATTGCATGTTCCGCACCGTCCTGTCTTGAATACTGAAATTACAATTTTACCCTTAAATATTTAGTTTTTAAAATAATAATAAAATAATATAATTAAACTTATTGTTTAAAAAAAAAAAAAAAAACTTAAACCTAATACTTTATTTTTTCTCTTTCTAGATTAGACACATGTTTATATTAAATTTATATTTAAATTTTTTATGCTTTATTATTTGAAAAAAAATAAAAATAATTAATAAATATCAAATGGGACGGAACGAGACGAGACGGTTATAGATGTAACCGACATCCATGAAAATAGTAGTGGTATTGAAATTTTAACATTCACGATAAAACGGGATGAAAAACGAAACAAAATAATATTATAACAGAATAAAAACGGATACTACAAAATTCACCTCCGTCCCGTTCCATGCCACTTTGAGAAAGAAAAAATAAAAGACAATCAGACAAGACAGTTGAGAGAAACCAAAAAATTATTAAATAATAATAATAATAATACTATAATAATCAAAACTCAGAGAGAAACTTATTTAACCTGCAGTCTTTCTGTCTCTTCTTTTCCTTGGTCACCTTCTTTTTTTCTAGAGAGATGAGAGAAGCAGCTGCTGAGCTGCAGCAGCATATGGTGAGATTAGACAGAGCTTAAATTAATCCAAAGTTTTTTCGTTTCAAGATTTGTAATTACATTCTTAAACCAGGGTTAATGATATATTTGACTATACTAATACTAATACTAATACTAGTAGGATTTTGATGGAGCCGACAGAGGCGATGCGATGGAGCTCAGACTTTTCTGGTTTGCCTTTGCAGTCTCCAGGAATAACTCACGAGTAGGTCAAAATGTGTCTTATTCTGAAGATACGCTTTAACTTAACGTCAAAGATATCCATCAATTTACAGAACATTGAGATTTAATTAGGATTTTATTAACAAATATTTTTAAAAGATTTTTTTTTAAATTATTAAATATAATAATATTTTTATTCAATATATTAAAAATATCAATTATTATATTTAATATAATAATATTATTATAAATAATATATTAATTCATTTAAAAAAAGTTTAAAAATACTAAAATTTATTTTATTATAATTCTCAAAAAGCTAAAACAGTTTCTGTCGTGTGAAAATATGTTTCATAAGGCTTCAATTAATCTGACAATTTATATATTTTTATTTTGTTTATATTATTTTTTATTATAATTATATTTAAAATATTATATATTTATATAAATTTTAATATATTAATATTAATATTATATAAATTTTAATATATTCATATATTTATATTATATTTATGTTATTTTATAATTATTTTATAATTTTTTATTGTATAATTATATTTTATTTAAAATTACGATATCTAACCTCAGCTTAAAAAAAAAAAAAATCATACTACTAGCAATAACAATAATAAATATTACTGTTGCTCTGGCCCCAATACCTGACATACAGGATTTTATGGTACAAAAATGAAATTAGCTAATTTCTTACTTTTTCTGAAAATGGCCCCACGTTTTACTTACTTTCATTTTTTACCTTCTATTTTTCTGCCCTACAAACTTAATATCTCACCCAACCTTACCTGGCTTGGCCATGCTCACGATTCAAGCTTTTTTACTTCAATTCTTTTATTAAATTAGATTTCAATACTTTTACCACGTGTCATATTTTTATTTAATATTATTTTGTTAAATTATCGTTTATTTAACAGTATTATTACAAAATACAAATTTATTTGATAAAATTATAATACAAATAGTCGATAAAGACAAAAACTCTTGAAGTATTTTAAGTGAAAAAATAGTATAGTTTAAACGTAAATTTTATATTTTAACCCAAAAAAAAAAATGGATATCTTGACTTGGATCAACTACGGATCTCTCCCCGTCTACAACCAAATTCCACGTCACTTAATTCGTCTTTACTGATACGATTTAAAAATTAAAAATAAATAAATAAACTATAACAGCACGAAGTTAATTAATTAGATTAATATTTATAAAGAAAATAAAATGGGATTAAATTATGTAAAGATAAATTATTAAGAAAAAGTCTTCACATGTCTGAAGGAGAGACTGATACGCTACTGACACAATATGTCAGTAAAAATGTCAGAAGAAGACATACATCTACTCACGTGGGTCCCTCTCCTTTTTCAACATTTCTTTTTAAAGATAAAGTAAGGGTAAATATAAAAAAACATGCATTGAATAAAAAAAAATATTTATTAAATGATTTAATGAATAAAAATTATTTGAAAAAATAAATAATTAAAAATTATTATAAAAAATATTGTAAAATCAAAATTATTTTTGATAAAAAAAAATTTCTTTTATTTTTTTAATTTATTTTTTAATTAAAAAATAAATTTTCTGAAAATAATTTTTTTTAATTTTAAAAAATAAATTTTTAAATTTTTTATTTACTTTTTTAATTAAAAATTTTTAAAAAATAAAATTAATATTCCTTAATTAATATTTTTTTATTTTTTAAAATTTTTTTAAATTTTTAAAAAATAAATATTTAAATATTTTATTTTTTAAATTTATTTTCAATTAAAATTTTTTAAAAATAATATTTCCTTAATGAAAGATAAAGAAAAAATAAATTTTTTCATTAAGGTAATTTTATCTTTACAATATCATTTATAATAATTTTTAATTATTCATTTTTTTTTTAAATAACTTTTATTCATTAAATTATTTAATAATAATTTCTTATTATGGGTATGTTTTTCATATTTACCCATAAAATAAGGTACGCCACCCCTCCCTGTCCTCACGTGCCTTCACGTGACCTCCTCTTTTAAGATTTTTTTTTTCTTTTAAATCTCGACTTTTTGTTTAACGTTTAAATCTTGTTAATAAATACTTATATAAATTGTTCAATCTTTTGAAATCGAGACATCAAAAAGAATATATTGATTGAATTCAAATCCAATATTTTTTTATTGTTAATTAGATGGATAATCCTATATCCTAAATTAATACTCATAAATATTCACTTATTGAACCCAAAATTTTAACTGTTGAGAGGGCATTTTTTTATATATATTTGAAATTGTTAAGTAATTGAATCAATTATTAAAATTAAAATTTTAATATTTTATAAATAGATCACACGATTATTTATTGAGATTATAAATTTACATAATGAAATAAAATTTTTTATTTTTTACTATTACTATATTAATTCATCCATTGATTGATATATGTTTTCCTTGTTTGGTCGATTATACTTATAAGGTAATTTTTTTTAATGGCCTTTCAAGATTCAAATACTTATAAGTTATAACATAGTTAAGTGATTTTCTTTAGGTCTAAATTCCTTCTTTCCTAACCATTTATCAATGCAAATGTCAGTACTTTCATTTTCATAGCAGCAATAGAGGCTTCATTGCTCCAAGGTTTTTTGCTCAGAAGAAATTGCAGAGTACAGACTAGAGAGCTTAAGAAGAGGTGTTTATGCGATCCAATTCTTTTTTTTAGGTTTTGTATTTAAATTCATTTTTTTTTATAAAAATATTAGTTTTATATTAACATATTTTTTAATTAAAAAAATATTTTTATTATTAAATAATAATTTGGATCGGATCAAACTAATCCAAAATAAAAAATTTATGTTTAAATCCACTCAAACACGGTTAGATTTGTCGGACCGGATAAATAGTTCGACCCTTGAATAAATTTGCCGCTTTAAATTCCTTTTTTTAATGGATTCAATCCTTTTCAGCTTTGGATTTCTTAAATATTTCAGTATTTGGTTTGAGTGTCAGTCTCTTCGTTGTAATGCCTTAAATTCTTTTATTGGACTCTACTATTTGTAAGATTCATGGTAACTGTACAATGAATATGTTGTATACCATATTTAGTATTTATATGCAACGTCCAATTTTATTTTGAAATGATAAAAATAAAGTTGTTCAAAATATACAATTCTAATCTTTTTTCAGGAAAAAATATTAGAAAAAGATTTTTTTTTTTGTTTCGTTTTGAATAAGACAAATGAAAGATAATAAGAAACCTTTAAATTTGCTAACATAGAAAAATTGGTTGAACAATATACGAGAATCAGTGCATGTGCATAGAGAACAAATCTATTAATAGAAAAGAAAATAAGACAACCATCATAATGTTTATTAATTTATTGATTGAAATATATGTCTGGATATGAATATGATTTTGAGTGAGTGGACGTGAAAACCTAGGCTTAGTCTAGTAGCTTGACCCATTGCTGATAAATGCATGGAAAGGAGCCCAATTTTGGGCTTTAAAATAGTGGAAAAGGGCCACTTGAAGGGCCCTATAAAAGAACTAAAAGTTTGATCTTGTTACTATTACCTTCGATATGTTTTGCTTTAATAACGCTCCATTTGCATGAGTGATGAAGTTTTCATCGTGTCGAAATTATTGAACTTTTATGAGTTTAATGACAAAACGACTTTTTGGTACGATGAAAATTCTTTCTCATTAGGTATCCAAATGAAACACAAGTTTTTTGGATTACATAATAAGAGATATAATTCTCTTCCATCTAATAATATATTTTAACTTATTTATATTAGGGAAAAGTATTTTTATCCCTTCAGGTTTGATATAAATCCCACTTACCCCCCTTAGATTAAAAAAACACTCACTTACCCCCCTAAAATTTGGCACAAAATACACTAAACCTTCCTAAGATATTATTTCTAAATTAGTTTTAAATGAAAAGATAAATATACCCTTTGATAATTATTAAAAAAAAAAAAATTCATTCTTTTTTTTACTCAAAACTTTTTTTAACTAAAAATTTCAAGTTAAATTATAATTAAATTATATTTTAATTCAAGTATACATGTTAAATATTTAAAACTTATGTCAATGTGGATTAGTTCAGTTGATTGAGTACTCATTAGCGTCTTAACAAGCACCAGATTTCGAGTCTCACCAGCAGTTCCACTTGATGGGTGATCTATAAGTAGCATTGTTAGCCCTCTCTAAGACCTGTGATGTGTCTTGACCTTTGATTGGGTAGCCTCCCTCACTTAAACTTTTTTGTACCAAAAAATATTTTAAACCTTTAATTCAATTATATATATTAACTTTGATATTAATATATATTTAAAAATGAATCAATTGTCATTATTTAAAAAATTTAAAGATAAAAAAATTGGTTAAAACAAAAATGGAAAATGGACCCAAAAAATAAAATAAAAATCATATTTTTAATATTTACAATAAAATTTGAATAAATATTAATCTGATTAACATAATGCTAATATAATTACTTTTTCAAAAGATAAAATGTGTTTTTCAAAGTAATAAGGGTAGGTTTATTTTCAATAAAATCTCATAAAAGATAATTATATACTTTTTTTGTTCTCTTTTCTTCCATTTTTTTTCTTTAACGAATTTTATTATCTCTAAATTTTTTAAATAACGGTAATTAATTAATTAATTAAAGATATTTTAATAACTTCATTTCAAAGTTAATATATAATTGAATTAAATATAAGTTTAAAATATTTAAAATGCACTTGAATTAGAATATAACTTAATTAAAATTTAATTTAATAGTAATTAAAGATAATTTTAAAATTAAATAAATTCTTAAAATTTTGTAGTTAAAAAAATTTGAGTAAAAAAAGAATAAAAACAAAAACAAAAAACAAAATAATAATAATAATAATAATAAATGATTAATGATTAATAATTAATAATTAATAATTAATAATTAACAAAGGGCATATTTGTCTTTTAATTTAAAATTAACCTAGAAATAATAGGTTAGGGGGGTTAATATATTTTTTGCCAAACCTTAAGGGAATAAGTGGATATTTTTCAAACTAAAGGGGGGTAAGTGGATTTTTTATAAAACCTGAGGGGGTAAGTGTATTTTACCCTTTATATTAAGATTCAATCATGAAATTTTGAAAATGAAATTTTAAGTTTTAATCGTTATGACATTCCTTTGAGATTTATTAAGTTATACTTAAAACTTTTGTGATTAGGTCATTTGCAAGGATGGCAATGCAGCGGGATGAAGGGGATATTGTCTTATCCACCTCTATCTCACTTTTACATGAATGTTGAAGACCTCCACCTCCATGGATATCGGTTACATCCATAATCGTTCCATAGTAATTCACTCCGTTATACCTCAATTTTTATTAATTATTTTCAACTTAATATTATAAAAATTATATTATAATTTATTCATAAATGATTTTAATATATAAAAGTCTTTATATATATAATATACATATATATACTAAAAGTGTATATATATATATATATAAATATTAGTATATATATGATTTTAGTATATAAATTTAATATATATACTAAAAATATAAGGGAAAATATAAAATATTTTAAGGGGTAAGATAGTAATTTCAAAAGACGGGGTGGGGCGTAGTGGAGCAAGCATTTATCAAAACCATCCCGTCCCCGCTTTTCAAAAAAAAAAAAATCTCTCCATTCAAAGTGGTTCGGTGCGAAATCTATTGATCGGATCGGGTTTTGCCATCCCTAGTCATTTGAGATTCAAGTTATGTTGGGTTTGAATTATTTTGGTTTCAAATTATTTTGAATTTGAATTATTTTGAATATTAAATATTTCAAATATAGATCATTTTGAATTTAATTTTTTTTAATTTGGTTCAAGTATGAGTTCGGACTAATGAAGTTATTTTTTAAAATTTTATAAAAGATTTAATTATTTTAACATACTAAATAATTCGGGTTTTGATTTTTGAATTTGGTTTTTTTCGAATTTGAGCGCAATTCTGAATTTAAATAATTTTGAGTTTCTTCGAATTCGAATTTTTATTTTTTTTAATCAAATCGAGTTCAATTTTAGATTTTTGAATTTGAATTTATTTTATCATCTCTAAAAAAAATCGATGACAAAGATGATGACGTGATCGATTTGAGTATGGATTACGACGTCGGATTTATATTTGATGCATTGTCAGTGTATATGTCTATACACTGACGTGTATCCTATGATGCTACCTGTCTGGTTAAGGGTTAGTTGTTAGGGTTAGGAGTTATGGTTGGGTGTTAGTTTTTTAATGAAGTGTTAGTGTAAAATTGACTGTTAATATATAGATCTATACATTGACAGTGTATCAAATACAAATCTTTTTAATTAAAAGAACTGCTTCTCCCCTTAAGGAAAATTGGAAAGAAAAAAAAATTCCTTTTGTCTCTTTTGATGCTCTCCTTGTGAATTGGTCATTGTTGATTCCACAAAAATAGTCTTTTGGGTGAATAACGTTGCCATTTGCCAACCTACTTCCAAATGAGAACGAAATACAAAAAGTAAGACAAATGAAATTTACTTGATATAAAAAACTCAATTCGTTCGAAAATTTTACATAAATCATGAGTTACTAAAAATGTCTTAAATTTTCTATTTGGGTTTTAATTAAGTTGTAAGAATAAAGTAAATTTTGGATAAATATTTTAAGTCTACTTTTTCTTGAATTACAAACTATTTGCGAAATATTTTTAATTTGATGCTGATAGCCTAATACTATAAAATTAAAGGGAGATTGTATAATTCAATTATTTATATTATATATAAAATCTTTGATTGAGTTGATATTACGAATTAAATGATACTAATTGAGTTGAAAAATTAACATAAAAATCAAATTTATTAATAATAAATTAATAATATATAATTTAAAATATATGTCATTTTATATTTTTTATTATTTAAAAAAAAAATCTCATTTTTTACCCAGTTAACTTTCCTTTTCTTCTAAAACGCAATTTTTTTTTTCTTCAAGACAACCACGCAGTGGGTGGCCATTGTAATTTAAATAAAAAGTTTTTATCACTGCACGTTTCTTTTTTACTTTCCAAATAATATATAAAAAGTAGAAAAGGTGTGTGTACTGTGAAGCATTTAGCTTTGAACTATATCATTTCAGCAAGATTGTTACTTCAAAAAAATTTGCAATTAAATACCGAAATTTATATTCCGTTACATAATTGATCTCAATTACTAATACCATTAAAAAAAGTTGATGCGGCTTCATTGATCAATAATAAGCATGTTCAAGTTAATGTTAAGTCATGTGACGTGTAAGTATAATGATGATAGAAGAGAAAATTTTGTTTTGAATGTTTTAAAATTTTGAATAAAAAAGTAAGAAAATTTTAAAAATAAACTATATTATTTTAATATGCTTTTGAGTTGAAAATTTATAAAATAAAAAATAAAAATAAAAATAAAATTTTTTATTTTTTATTTTTTATTTTGTAAATTTTAAATTTTTTGGCTAAAAAAATAAAAAATTTGGATTTTTTTTTTATTGTTTCATTTTTGAAATCAAAAATGTGAATTTTTTTTTTCAAAAAAGAGGGAATCAAAGAGAGAAGAAAAAGATAAAGAAAGGGGTGGGATGGGCAGCTGGCCACTGATCTAGTTGGCGCAAGGCAGATTGACGGTGAATCTACCTGAAGCCGTTAAGTTTTCCTTCTCCTTGCCACTACCTTATCTCTCTCCCCCTTCCTTCTTCCCCTGAATCCCTCCCCCTCAATTTTTTTTTTTTTTTTTTTCTGATTACGTCAGCTGCCCATCTGCTCGACTAAGGCAAATCATGGATGAATCTATCTCGAGCCGACCAGATCGGTGGCCAGCTGACTTCCCTTCCCCTTCCTACCCTTTTCCTCTCTCCTTTCTTTTCCCCTTCTTCCCTATCTTTTATTTTTCTTTCTAAATTTCGATTTTTAATTTTTATTTTCAATTTTTTTAATTTTAATTTTAATTTTAATTTTCATTTTTATTTTAAAAAAGAAAAAATATATATTTTTTTTTCAATTTTTACTGATGTGGCGGTGGAGTCCAAAAATGATGTGACGCTTATGTATTACATGACTTAGACATTTCTTTAACACATGATAATTTATTATTGGTCAGTAAAGTAACGTTAATATTTTTTACGAAATTAATCTGTTGGGATAAATTGCCTCACATAAAGCAAATTCAGATACTTAATTACAATTTTTTATCTTTAATTAGGTACTAATACGAGAAAAATGATATAATTCAAGGGTAACTTACATATTAACCCTATATTATATTTGCATATTCCATATGTTCCTTTTGCGGATTTGCCAATATAACTATTTATTCTTTCTAGCTTTTGAATTCTGTTTATCTATATAGATATAGTTGTAGTATTTTCTTCTTAGAGCTTATACTCGATTTTTTTTTTTTTTTTCTGTTCAAAATTCCGTGTTGTGGGACATGCTCCTACGAGTAATTTGATTGTTGAAATTTTAATTCGTTGTCTTTAGATTTTTGAATGGGTTTGAATCAAAGTAGTTAGTACTGTATCGGTAGACGTATCGTTTTTATTTTGATATTGATACGTATCAATATCGGTGTATTTCGGAGTACCGTTTTTGATTTATCGATATTTTTTAAATATTTTTTCATATATTTGTATAATCTATATTCAAGTTTCTTAATAAAATATATATTATATACACATGCAAATATACATCCATTACATGCATATATATATTTTTATGCAAATATAAATTTTAAATATTTAATATCTAAAATTTTTAAACATCAAATAGGTAAAATAAATATTAAAATGTTAAAAAATATAGTAAATTATTATTAATTATGTTCAATAGCCTAATTTAATGAAACATATTTTATTTTTAAATGTAATTATGAAAAAAAATAAAAATGATAATGACACAAAAATATTAAAATTGATTTAAAAAATCAAATTAAATGAATTTTTTTTTAAAAATAAAATTAAAATCTTATACCAACCGATACGTACCAGTATTGATCGGTACAAGTCAATACAATCGAAACAGATCATTATCAAAATCAAAACGAAACTAAAATCTTTCTGTATCGATTTAATTAAAAACTGAGATGTATCAGTGGATACTACCTACCACCATGGTTTGAATGCTACAATAATTGAGATTCTATCTTTCATGTCCCGTACATAGAACCAGTTCCTTCAAAAATACAGTTACATTCAATGAATTTGCCAATAAAAGGAAAATCACTTTGGACATTATCAATATTCCATGTTTCTATTAAGTTTAAATTTTGACTCATTAGTTTTTCTAATTTTTTATTCAATTATCATGTCTTGTCAAAAATATGATTCTCATTTTTCAATATCAAAAATAATTATCAGAATCAAATCGAATTGCTGGTTGGATTATCCAAACCAGTGACCTGATGCTAGAATCAATCGATTTTATTATTAGATTGTTTTTGCAATTGTGATGATTATTTTGAACCACGTATTCAATATTTAAACAATTAATAATCAGACAGGTTTAATATATGCT
Organism: Fremontodendron californicum; assembly: GCA_030761205.1. NCBI lineage: Eukaryota > Viridiplantae > Streptophyta > Magnoliopsida > Malvales > Malvaceae > Fremontodendron > Fremontodendron californicum. Next base: position 35,562,036 of record JAULJL010000005.1, read on the forward strand.
TGTAAAATGATCATAATTAATTTAGTTTTTTTATTTTATTTTATAATTTATGGGTTATTTTATCATTTAATAAAAAAAAATTATTTTAAAATTTAATAACTCAAAAAAATAAGTTACAAAATACACACTTAAAAGATACAATTTATCCTTCAAATTACATATTGACGTTGTCCTGTTGGTATTTTTTCTTTTTTTTGAAATTTAATTTTTTATATGTGCTTCTCTCTTTTCTTTTTTTTTTTTTTAGAGAATTTTCATCTTATTTTTTAATCCTCTCACTTATATTATATCATTAATTTTAATTTTAAGTACGAAATTATCTAGAATAAAATTTTATTATTTATGATATTTTTGATTAATTCATCTAAATTATTTATTAATTCGAAAATTTACACGATAATCCAACCAATAATCCAATGACCGGACACATTGAACCGATATCCATTCAGTTTGGTTTTCATAAATATGATCGAAACTGAAACCGTAATTAAAAGTAATTTAAAGAAAACAATGAATATTTTGACATTCATAAAATCAACTTAATTTATTCAAATTTTAACATATTATTGTGCTTTAACACATAACTATTTTCCACATTACGACTATACATACAGCTTGATCTATTATTGAGAATTTGAAATAATCACTCTATGCCCTTTTTTCCCCATTTGATAATGAGCCAAATGCTTTTATAATATTATAGAATGAAAGTTTCTTAAATGTTGAGTTACACAAGGATTAAAATATTTATTATATTCGAACATTCCACAAACCCTATTCCTCATTCTAATTGGTATTTGAATTTGATTATAGGTTAAAAAATCTCAAATTCGATTCACTGGTATGCTTATTTTTAATTTGGAGATATAAATAGAATTAATGTTAATTCCCAAAGTAACATTACTTTTATTCAATGTTGAAAGACTATATATGACTTTCAAATTAGATGAAACTCAATCAACATAAACTGAAAGTCCATCACTTATAAAAATTACAATACTATAATCAATAGAGCATATAATTTTTTTTTGGTATTTTATAATACAAAAATGATCATATTTATTGATATTAAAATTATTAGACTCTCTCAGTAAATTTTATAAGATGATAGTTACATTTAAAATATAATAAAAACAAAAAATATGATAATTTTTAATTAACTTGTGAAATTAAATAAAGTACATAATTAATATATAAAAAACTAACTCAATTATAGTATCATGTAAACGTGTTAGACGATGAAATCCACGTGTTACTTGGTTGTTTTGGTTTTTTTTTTAAAAAGGACACGTGGCTTTAGCATTTTTAAAGTGACATTAGATTATTAAATAACCTAAGGGTAAATTTAAAAAACATGTCTTATAAAAAAATAATCATTTATTAATTTAATGAGATAAAATAATTTAAAAAAATTAAATATTAAATATTGTTAAATGAAATATTATAAAGATCAATATATCTTTAAAATCTAAGGCAATTCCTATTTGATTTTTCTTGATTTGTAATCTGCCGTCTCTCACAAAAGCATTCTCTCTCCCTTCATGTCATTATCAAACCTTCTCTTTCTCAAATCATTCTCAACAGCGAGAGGGAAGGGAAAGAAGAAAGCAACGGGTGGAAAAAAAAAGTGAAGGAGATAAAAAGGTTTTTTCTTTTTTTGTTGTTAAGGGTAAAATTATAATCACAATATTTTTTAAAATATTTTTTTAATATATTTTCATTAAAGATAAAATTGTAATCATAATATTTATTTCAATAATTTTATTTTTTTATTTTTTATAAATTATTTTTGAGCATTATACTTTTAAACAATTATTCAAACGTAGAATGGATGTTTTTCAAATTCTTCCATAACCTTATCACCATTCGACGTCAGCTAGTTAGGCTTAGATTCTATTTTAGTAGGCCTAGACTAGCTAGGAGTTTAGGACTAGGAGGGTTTTATTTATATATTATAGTCCACACCAAAAAAAATCATCTTGCAATAACTCATTTTGCTTCATAAAGTACTCTTATTTGGATAATTATTGATACCCACAAAATTTTATTAGCATTCATATATTTTCAATGGGCAGTCTTAAACTGTTATAATCCGAATGAAAATGAATAAACAAGTCTAAAACTTTTACTCTTAAAATTGACATACTAATTTGTCATCATGTCATTATTCCATCATCTCACTTTTGAATTTGGTTGCTTTCCATACAAATATATATTATATATATTTACGAAAAAAAATGACTCTTGAGAAAGCCCAAATAAAGTAAATTAAGCATTGATTTTGTAAAAATTTCCACGTATAAATGCAACATATATATATATATATATATAATAGATTAAGAACGGAAAAGAAAATCAAGTTTGCTTACAGAGGATACAACAAGATTAGTGTAAAAAAAAATTTACATATGTTGAAATTTAAATTTTAAATTTATTAAATGTCATATTTTAAAAATAGGAATCAATTTTTGGATATAGTTAATTTAGAAGTTAGGCAACATATATATTTTCCATTAAGCGAGCAGTCAATGTTGTATTTTTCGCCGAACATATATAATTTGACAATTGATCCTGGAGAATTTACGGAGTTGTTCTTAGATGTTGATCATATGTTCCTTATTTCTCCAATCTTAAATTTCTTCTTCCGTAACTATATAAAAGGCATTATACTTACTTAGGGTGTTCACTATTCGGGTTTAACTGAATTAATTGATCGAAATTTTTTTCGGTTCGGTTAATCGGTTAAACGAACAAAGTTCGATTCGGTTCACGGTTAATGCTTTTGAAATATTTCGGTTATCGGTTAATTCGGTTCGGTTAAGCGAAAATAACCGAATTACACGAATTATAGTAAATCATGTATGTTTAGTTGTTTATTATGTTTGATGTTTGGATTTTATAATGGTTTTATTATACTTTGTTTTTGAATTTTGGTTGGTTGGATAGATTATTTGGATATAAAATCATGTATTAAAATAAGTTGCAAAATAAATTAGGTAAGTATTTCGGTTAATTCGAAAACTAACCAAATTAACCAAAATAATTTCGGTTCGGTTAATTAACCGTTTTAACATTTCGATTTGGTTAACGATTAATGAAAAAATAAATCCGATTAATTCGATTAATGATAATTCAATTCGATTATTAACCGAATGAACACCCTTAATTATACTCGTGTTACGGATGTTCTTTATATTTCCGTAAACTTTTTTCCTTCTAAAACCTGTCTGAATTTAACGCTTATTTGACATCATCAAGGTAGTAGAATTATTTACACATCAACCCTTTTTTTTTTTCTCTCTCTCATGAATATATACCGTTGTAAAAATACATTACATGAAATATATATATAAAAAACAACATTAACTATCTGAAATCCTATGATAGTTAAGCATTTACACGTTTGGTTCACCGTAACAGTTATTTCATTCCGAGATAATTCGGCGTGCTACAGTAACATGATCATTTAGTTCATCTAATGATCATTTAGCGAAATAAGTGATTATGAGATTATTTTCCAAAATTTTGAAATAATGATTCAGCACTCTTTTCGAATGGCTATTCCGAACAAGCTCTAAATAGATTTTTTTTTTATAAAATACTTCTAAAAAAGAATAAAAAAGAAAATAACTTAAAATCAACACAAATCAACAATAGACCAACAAAATGATCCTGAAGGAAAATAAAAAAAAAAAAAAAGGAAAGAGGAGAGTCTCTCCTATGATTTTAGGGTTAGGTAGTTGTAAGGGGTTTTTGAGCTTAAATTTTAGGGAAGAAGAAGATGAGGTAAAAATAAAGAACATATCAAAAAATTGAAGCTTTTGGAGCGGCATAAGACGGCAAAAATGGGATGGAAGTTGTGAATTATTTTTGTAGATCTAGGCTTTTCCGATGATTTTTTAAGAAAAATCAAATTGAAAAATGGAAATTGGAGATTTAGAGGATGCTTTGGAGAAAAATTAGGAATTTTTTGGATTCGGAATACGACAACGATCATTTTTTGAAAATTTTTGTGAAGTGGATGAATTTGGAGAGAGAAGTTTTGGTAAAGAGTGAGTGTGTTGGAAGAAATGAAAGGAGAGAGAAAACTTTTAGTAATTATAGATAAAAAAATAAAAAATATTTTATATTAAATTTTTAAATATAATTTTAGTATATATTTAATATATTATTAAATATAAAATATTTAATTATATTATTTATAAATATAATATATTAAAATCTTATTTATAAATATATATTAAATATAATATATTAAATATTTTATTAATTAATATTATTCTTGAATTATTATTATTATTTAAGGAATAAGTTCAATTTTATAAATAAAATATTATTATTTAATTCAAGAATAAAATTATAATTTATACTTATTCTTTACATATTTTTTAACATAATTTTAACCAACCAAACAATGTAACAATATTCTTCCTCTATTTCATTTAATGAACCAAACTATGTAATACCTATTACATCTCTATTCTATTCCCACCAAATATCTATTCAATTTCACCTTTATTTTATTCGAATCAAATGTAACTTTAATTGATTTTAATTCGATAAAGAAGTCTTATTGTATTTTAAAAAATTAAACAAGAAACTAGATTTGAAATTTCTTTCACAATAAGAAATGAGGTTTTTGATTGTAATTAGAGGTGCTCATGGCCGGGCCGAGACTCAAATTTTTTTGAAGATCCTTGCTCGGGCCGGCCCGTGAGCACTGTTTATTATTTTTAAAAAAAAATATTAATATTTTTATATTTTTATAATTAAAATTAAAATTAAATTAAATAATATTATATTAATACTTAAAATACAATTCTAGGCCGGGTCGACCTGAAACAAAAAATCCTTGTCCAGGTCCTGCCCAATAAGGGCCGAGCCTGCCTGACTGGGCTGGCTACCCAGCCTGTGAGCAGATCTAATTGTTATGTAGCTATATTTCGATCTCCCCTTACTTATATCTTATCAATATAATTTTCAATGCCAATATGTCATACTTATATAGACTTGTTCACGGATTAAGTTGTTTGTAATCCATTCGTTTCAGGTCGGGTATTGGAAAAGATTTTTTAAGTTCGGACTCAGTTCGGTCTAACTTATGAAGTTATTTTTATATAGATTAAGTATTATTTTTACTTAATTTTAATTATAAAATATGTTTAAAAATATTAAAATACTAATAAATTAAACAAACCTAAATATACTTTTATAAGTTGGCAAAACCTTGAATAAAATATTTTAAAGTATTAACCGAACCTAATTAAACCCTATTTATGAACATCTTTACTAATTACTTATTAGAGGTTATTTTTTTGGTACCTTTCAAGAAATCTTTTGCGACATATTCGTTTATCTTGTTATTATAACAACACCATTTCCACGCCGGAGCTGTCCTTTTATCAGTAACCTAACAAGACTTGGCCTTGGCCATACCCAACTAAATTGGGCCTCTTAAAAGGGGTTTGCAACAATAGTTTTGAGCCACGTGAAACAGAAACTGCAAGGACAAATCGACAAAGACACAATTGTGGTCATAGCCTGTTTTCTTTTTTTTTTGTTCGTTATATAACTAGGTCAAAAGTTTTGTCCCATACCGACATGGAATTAGACAAATTCAAAAATCGAATAATTTATCTGGTTTGATTCATATGAAATTGGGTTTGAAAAAAGTTTTTTTTATAATTCGGATCGGTACAATCAAAATTATTATTAATTAAATAAAAATATTTTTATTTAAATTTAATTATAAAATATATTAATATTAATATAAAAATAATTTTTAATATTTTAATCATTTATGAATAGTAAAACAAAATTACGGTCTGGTCTAGACACGGCCCGAAACGGGCTAAGGCAAGAAAAAAAATTAGACCGTAACTCGACTCAACCCATGAACAGATCTACATGGAACTAGATATCGACTCATTATATGCTGGAAAAAAAAAAGAGAGTAATAATTTTTTTTTTTTTTTTTTTGTCATGAGAAAATTTTCAGAAACAGATGTGAGTAACAAGGAATGTGGACGTATATATAAAGGAATAGTGGTAACCACTAGATTGAAGAGTCTAGCTTTGACAATAACCTTTTTTTCTACTCGAATTAAAATTTGTTAATCGTTCTTCAATATAAGGTAAATTATAAAGAAAATATCATGCGATTAGAGGGAAAATAATTATAATCTTTGATGTTTAAAAATTATCATTTTATCATCATGAGATTTCTTAGGTTAAAATTTAAATTAACATTATTAAAAAAAAAAAAATGACATATGACATTGTGAGAGAGAAGAACTGAAAATTCAAAGAATAATAAAAAGTGACAAAAAAAGGAAAAAAAAAATTTTAGCTTCGAAGGAGGTAAGTGTTATTTTTTAAAAGGTTTTGTTACTAATGAGTGTGTTTAAGATATTTTTTGATATTAATTAATATAATATTTATAATTATTATATTATATTAATGTTATAATTATAATACTATTTATAATTAATTAATATACTATTTATAATTAATATACTATTTATACTATTTGATATTAATTAATATACTATTTATAATTATAATATTATATATAATTATAATTATAGTTGATAATTTTATTTATAATTTTAAATGTATAAATAAAAATATTATTATATAATAATTGTAAAGAGTGTTTTAAAGATACATTTATTCTGTACATCAAAAGGATAAGATTTTGTAATTTACTTATATTTTAATTAATTAGATTTTGAAAGGTGTTTCTTCGGATTAGCAATTTTTTCTTTTTTTCCTTTTGAAGTATAAATAATAAAAATGTTTAATTACTATTCGTGAAACTATTCCCTATGTCAAATAGAGATATGTTTAATTTCTTAATTAGGGTATAAGGGAATTTTTTGGGTAAATACAAAAAAATGCTCTCAAATAGTAAATAATTGTTAAATAGTTTAATGAATAAAAATTATTTGAAAAAAAAAGAACAATTAAAAATTATTATAAAAGATATTATAAAGATAAAATTATCCTTGATAAAAAAATTTTCTCTTCTCTTCTCTTCTCTTCTCCTCTCTTTTTCTTTTATTTTTTAATTAAAAAATAAAATTTTTTGAAAATAAAATTATTTTAATTTTAAAAAATAAATTTTAAAAAAATTTTATTTACTTTTTTAATTAAAAAATTTTTAAAAATAAAAATAATTTTTTTAAAAATAATTTTCTTTTTTTTTATTTTAAAAAATAAATATTTAAATATTTTATTTTTTAAATTTATTTTCAATTAAAATTTAAAAAATAATATTTTTTAATGAATTTTTTTTTTTTCATTAAAGGTAATTTTATCTTTACAATATCTTTTATAACAAATTTTTAATTATTCATTTTTTTTCAAATAACTTTTATCTATTAGATCATTTAATGATTATTTATTTTTTAAAAACATGTTTTTCATATCTACTTTTTTTTTTTTCTTTCCTTTTTTGGGGTGTTTCCAAGGTTCTTGAGGTGGTAAGAATAAGTAAAAAAAAAAAAAAGCACGTCAATGATCTTGATGTCACATCAAGAAACATTTTTGGCCGAGAAATTGACAATTGGGATGGGATTGGGAGTATTTTGTATTTTCCCCCACGTGAATCATATTTGGATTGTCCCCATTACCACGTGGAAAGTGTGAAAGAACAAAAAAACAAAAAAAGAAAATCAACAATGAAACACGATTCACATGCATATTCCCCCGAATTTAATCCTCGTTCATGTTCTCATTTTCTCCTTCAATGTTTTATAAAGCACATTTGACATTCCCTAGCTACCTAGACGAAGAACCAAAACTAGAAAGAAAAATAGTTAAACTCTTTTATTTTTAATCACCTCTTACTCCGTAAATGAAACAGAGGGAAGATCAGCAATTGGTTTTAAGCTCAAAAAGCCACGAAAGTCCATGTTGGTCGTCACAGCCTGAACTAGGAACTTCAACAGGGCAAGTTGAAGCACAATCCCAAAAGCGAAAAGCTGGAAGGAAGAAGTTTCAAGAGACTCGACACCCTGTATACAAAGGCGTTAGGAGGAGGAATGGGAAGTGGGTCAGCGAGCTTCGAGAGCCTAACAAGAAGTCCCGAATCTGGCTAGGGACATTCTCCAGCCCAGGCATGGCTGCTAGGGCTTACGATGCAGCGGCCTTGGCTCTCAAGGGAGATTCAGCTTCCTTAAACTTTCCTGAGTCTGCTTATACATTACCACGTGCTAGGTCATCCACCATAAGGGATATTCAGTGTGCCGCTATGGAGGCTGCGGAGGCGTTTGGTGATGCCAAAGCATCATCTCCTTCGCCTTCATTGTCGTCGTTTCCGTCGCCATGGCCATGCTTGGAGAACTCGGAGAATGTTGGAGCGAGTTCAAAGGTTTTGTTTATGGATGAAGAAGAGGTGTTTAACATGCCAGGGATACTTGACAGTATGGCAGAAGGGTTGATCCTAAGTCCACCAGCTATGCAAAAAGGGTACTATTGGGATGATGATATAGCTGATTCAGTGGAATTCACTCTCTGGGGTTACTAAGTGGTTCAATTTTTGTAGTATCTTTATTTTAAGTTTTTTTTTTCTTCCAATGCGGATATGGAGCAGTTTTTAGGAGGATATGGTCGACTAGCTAGAGAGAATAGAAACTGTATCGAATTAACTAAGCAAACAGAAGATCAGCTGAGACTTGAAAAACTGGACTGTTAGTGCGTAGGGCTACTTTAGCATTGTTTTCGAAAAAAATTTGAGTTAAAAAAAATGTGTTTAAAAAGTAGAGTGAAAAATTGTGATTTAAAAACTTTTAAGTATTTAGCATTGTTGTGAAAAAGTATTGTGGGGAATTGAAATAAAAAAATATTTAAAATAATAAAAGTGTAGATATGTGAGGATAATAAAGTCATTTTATCCAAAAGCCAGCTTTTAAAGCTCAAAAGTTATATTTTTTAGCTTTTTGGTTTGGCTTTTCAAATTATGATTTTAACAGCAAAAGCCAATTTTTTTACTTGTTTAATATTACGTTTGCGATGAAAAACAACTTATAACCTAAAAAATTATTCCAAAAACAATGTTAAACAAAATCTTAGAGCTTTCAGAAACCTCCGATGTAAATCGGTCAATCCATAGTATTAGTACAGTAAAAGGGGCAAAAATGGTCAAAAAGCTAGCTGACTAAAAGATTTAAATTACTTATATAATGCTGTAGTGGATAAGTCACAGCAAATATATTGGTAAACGATGGACTAGACTAGTATGTTTATTCAATACTATTCATTTCAGTATACCTTGCTGTTGTTTGTCTAAGGATTTGACCAGGCTTCAAATTACAATTTGATGTAACTTTTGATGAATTTCACCATGTTTTGGTGTGGCGATATCTTGAGTCAATTCAAAGATTTTAGGGGAATTACTCTGTTTGAAACATTCCTCAACATCCTTTCATATTTCATAGGCTGAACATTTATGAAGGATGCTACTAGCAATATTAGGAGATGATGTATTTAAAATCCACGAAAAAATCATGTCATTAGCACGTTTCCATAAAGAAAAAGATGAAGAATGAAGAGATGATTGTTTAATAGTGTAGAGGGTTTTTTTGGTAGCGAGAGGAAGCGTTGCAAACAAGTAAAACGAAATGTTATCAGGAGACGACAGAGAGGAAGACTGGAGCAGATCTCGAAGCATTGAGCGCAGCAGCAGGTGGTGGTAAGTAAGGTGGAGGAAGTGGAGAGATGACGAAACAAGGCTGAGAAGAGAATTAGATAAACAAGAATTGCAGAGAGAACTTTAGAGAGAAAGTTTGCTCAAATGCTAAAAGTCCTCAAATGAGTTGTGAGAACTCCTATTTATAGATCTTAGAATAGGAAAATTACAAAATATGAGTATTTAAAAGGTATAATGAGGAATATTGTCAGTTACTAAGGTATTAATGTTTTGTTTGGTGATAGTTTAGATTGTTGTTGGTAAAAGTGAATAATGGATAAGAATTCACTCTTTAATCTGAAAGAAAGGTAGAAGCACTCATGCTTCAGGAAAAGGTTAATAGTAGACCTCTTAACTATCTCCATGTCTAATCCACCAAGCCAAGCTCTCCAGAACATCCCAATAGTGAAATTAACCCAATAACCTTGCCATATTCCAGGATTATTTCTACTTCTTCTATTTCGGTAAAGTAGTATTAGGCAGAACGTCTTCTGTAGAATACTTCTCGGTAAAGGTCCCTTTCCATGAGAGTGTTGTTCTGTGAATGACTTGTTTCATGAAGGTGTTGTTTCCAAACATGAGCTATTCTGAACATGAGATGTTCTGAACATGAGTTGTTCTAAACAAGAGCTATTCCGAACAGAAGCTATTTTTAACAAGAGCTGTTCCGAACAGGAGCTGTTCTGAACAAGAGCTGTTCCCATGAAAGAACTTTCAGTGAAGCGACCTTATTATTTGTTATTGAATACCTTTGTTATTGTACGCGAAAGTGCAATTTCTTGTAAAACAACTTTATTTCTCTTTAAGAAGAGACAATACATTAGTAGCCAAAATTGAGTATCTACAAATAGATCCATCAATAAAACAAAGTTCATTTTTGGCATTCAAGGCTATTTTAATGAAGCGAGACCAACCATAATAGTTGTCTTCAGTCAATGATTTGGATACTAAAACAGCATTAGAGTTATCAGAATGATGGATGAAAAAAATGTGAATAAACATCTTGGTTATTTAAGACAGTGGTGATTCTTGAGATGTCGGCATTTTGTTTTTTTTGTATTTGTTGGTTGGTTTTCTGTCATTGAAAAAAAAAAAGAGGTTTGAAAAGAAAAAAAAAAACTCAAGAGGGTCAATGTTGTGATACCATGATAAAATTGACAAGGAGAGGCGAAAAAGAATTATGTTATTTTGTACTTTTTCTGTATCATACATTTTACATATGACTGATATATATATACATCACAAGGAGAAAATAAAATAAAAACAATTACAAAGCTAAAATCAAGGTTGGCGTGATATCTTCAATTGGCTTCAAGTCAAATTTACATATTCAAAACACGGTGAAATACATCACTTTTCAGGCTAATCGAGTAAATAATTTGATGCCACACCATGTGTAATTGCCAATTAAGTTTGTTATGTAAATTAATATTCGACCCAAATTGATTAAATTAAGAAACAGATCAGTTACAATTAACATTTTCCTGTTAAAATGACATATCTGGCATATCTGTCCTACATAAAATAGTTGCTGGAGCTGGAAAATTTACTGAGGCTACGAAGTGTCAGCTCTCACATTAGGACAACATCATAATGGGAGGATGATATGGTTGAACTCTGCTAATAAATACTACACTGCTAATACCTGGAATGCAATACGACATGAACAGGAAGAAGGTTGATTGATTGGCAATTGGCATAGTTATATTTGGTTTAAATACCATATTCCTCGACAGATATGGCTGCATATCTTGCACCTATGTGGGCTTAGAAGCAAGTTGATTTCTTGGCATCATGAATTTTGTTGGGCCAAAGCTAGCTTGAAAGGTAAATCCCTTTTACCTACTGTTCTTAAGTTTGCTTGAAACTCCTTTAATTTATTTATAATGTCTGGACTGAAAGAAACAAAAAAAAGGGTCTTCTTCGGTAAGCAAGGTGGTACAAGTGCTCATATTTTTGAAGTTTTTTCTTTGCCAAAATTGGGATATTTTGATAAGTATGTGCTACCTACATTGATTTGTTTGTTATTTCACTGTTCTTTTGTTGAATTGTTACTTTGTATTCTTATTCTTTGTAGCAAGATATCCTGCTTTTTGGATGAATAAAAAAAAAAACTCACTCATTTATCCCACACACAAAAAAAAAAAAAAATCATTTCCCCGTTATATATTGTGGGTGGAAGCCCAGAAATATTACCCAAATACTACTGCTTAGGTCTCAACCGTTAATATTATGCAAAAAATTAGTGCCAACAGATTAGTACAGTGATTTATTAATGATAACATAGAATCATATGATTTGAAAAATAGAAACACATAAGTGATTTATTTATTATATTAAATGAATAAATATTTTAAATAATTTTAAATAAAAATTAATAAAATGAAAAAACTTAAAAAACTTTAAATTTGTAAATAAAAAAATAATTTTAAAATTTTAGTTAAAAAAAAGGTGAAATAGAATTTCACCCCTTTAAGGGTCCAGTGGGTTTCACTGGATCCTTTTCCCTTGCAGAATTTCACCCTTAAGAGTCCAATGATTTCACTGAAACGTTACCCCTCTAGTACCCCACTGGAAAATTCTGGCCGCTATTTTTTTCTTTTTGTTTTTGAATGGGCTTAGTTTTGTAATTAATCTAAAAGTGTGTTAGTTAATCTAAAAAAAAAAATCTAAAACTTTAAAAGTAAAAAATTTAAATATTTCATATTTGGGTAATTTGGACTTACATTTTTTCAATATTTTTTTGTATTTATTTATTAAATTAAAAATGTTTGAATTACAATATTAATTAATTTTGTAACCCAAAATATATTTTGGTTAGTCGATCATGTATTCATGTGTATGAATTTTTATGTAAGGACAATTTTGTGATAGGTGTTAAAAGTTACAATTATAATTTAATTTATCCAAAAATGAAAAGCCAGAATAATCAATATGATTGAAATATTATTAAGAAAAATTATCTGATTCATTATTCGTATAATTTTTAGACTTTACAAATGGATTTAATAATAGCACATGCTTTTTTAGAGTATATTAAAAAATTAATTTAAAAGAATATAACATGTGACAGATTTTTTTTATAAAATTAGTGCCAACAGATTAGTCCAGTGATTTATTAATGATAACATAGAATTTTTTCTATATGATTTGAAAAATAGAAACACATAAGTGATTTATTTATTTATTATATTAAATGAATAAATAAAATGTGAAAAAATTTAAATAAAATCTAAATAAAAAAGTAATTTAAAAACATTAAGAAATTTTGTTTAAAAAAGGTAAAATAGAATTTCATCCTTTAAGAGTCCAGTGATTTCATTAGATCCTTACCCCTCTAGTGCCCTACAAGAGAATTAGTGCAGAATTTCACTCTTAAAAGTCCAATTAATTTACTGGACCTTACTCCTTTAGTACCCTACTAAAAGAGGGATGCATCCCAACTCTCAAGAGACCCTAACAGGATGTTTGGTTCGCTGAAATGGAATAAAGAAGGAATAAAATAAAGAGAGAATGGAATAGAGAGGGAATAAGAAAGAAGAATACTATTACTTTGTTTGATTGATGAAAATGTTGTTAAGGAATAGGTAAATAATAAACATACAAAGACTATTTTAACCTTATTATAAATAATAATATTTTTATTTAATAAAACTAAAATTATTTTATTAATCTCTTAAATTATATTATATATTAAATAAGAATATAAAAAATTATAATAAAAAAATAAAATATATTTTTTATATATATTTTAATTAAAAATAATATTTAAAATTATTTTAAAAATGATATTTAAAAATAATTTTATATACTGGTTATTAAAAAAATTCCTGAAATCATAGTCTATTAATTTTTCTCCCTCACTTTTTTCTCTAAAACCTCTCCTCTATGGAAACCCCAAATTCTCTCTCTAAACCTCTTCCACTATGTGAAATATGATACTTGTAAGCTCAAATATATATACTACCATATTATACTATTGTAATTATGAATGAAAATATTCCTTTTTTTTTTCTCATTCTCTTTACCTGTTGTGCTAAGCTCAATATTTATATATACTCACCAACTCGACTCAGGTTCAATATTCATCAGCACTACAATCTAAAAATGAAAGTAAAACCTCTGTTGAAATAATTTTGATAGATGGTTATGGTAAATTTTCATACAAACCTGATGAACCAGGGAATTTAAATAGACCAATTTATATCCGAGTTCACAGCCTTTCCAAATGCAGTACCATCAAGTAATCTCATTAACGGTACAACTCCAGTAGCCACATCGTACCAAAGCAAAAAGTATTAAACAAAAGACATGCAAAAATAAACAGCTCCAGTAGATAGCGAATTTTACATTAATAGCTGATCAAAGTTAAAGTTACAAAAAGTTATATCATGGATCAAAGTTAAAGTTTCAAAAAGTAATATCAAAGTTAAAGCTACATCAATGCCCATGCAACACAAACAAAAAGCTTCACTTAGGCATTACATTAACAACATTTACATATATGTAGTACACAAAAAGAATTTTATGAACCAGCTATAATCTTCAGTGCGTAGAAAGAAATCTTCTCACCCATGCTAATCGCCGAGAAGGCAGTAGACTAAAAAACACGAGCATTTGAGTAGGATGATCAGGAAATTTGCTTAAAGCAATATCTCTCTCATCCTCTGTTAAGCCTTCAATATCAGCTAATGCTGCATCCAATTGTTGAACCTTTTCATGAATCATCATTTCGGATCCAATGCTCCTACTCAATTCCTGTCCAACCGCTTTTATATTTTCACCCAACAAGGTAGCAGCATTGATAATCGACTTAGCAGAAATTGGTTCACCTACGTCAATGATTTTTTTTCTTTTTCTTTGAATATGTAAAATCCTCTCTTTCAGGGTTGGATGGTTGTGGTTGTATTGTTGAGGCATCCATCTCATCTATAGAAACTTCAGTTTCACATCTATTCTCAGTGCTTTCGTCCTCATTTATCCCTTGATGACCTTCATGTTCAGCTTCTAATTCTTCGACGATATCCGCAGCGGTTTGAGCATCTTTACCCGTTGCTCGACCGTCTCCATATATTGCAGTGAATTGTCTGTAAAACGAAAAGCTCCTTGTTTTGAACGGTGCAGCTTTTTTATGACTCTACATATAAAAATTGATCAAAGTCAAATAACTTATGTATAACTTTTAAATACATAAATGTGAAGACTATAGAAAACTTACAATTAGATAAGACTCCCACACAGGATCTTCAGCAACAACCAAGTGCCTATGATCATCCCACCCAAATCCACCCGTGTTTTTCCCTCTTATCATATCATAAATAATCCCCCAATATTTCTTTAAAGTCCTAATCCTGGATTCCAGGTTAGGCTTAGCCTTCAAGTTTGCATGCGATAATACTTTTGCAGCATTCTTTGAAGCTCCCCTAAGAAGCCAGCCTTAAACCCAGTATTGGCATTAAATGTCCCTATATTATGCAAATCTACCATACATGCAACTAGGGTAGCATCTTCATCAGGAACCCATTTCCTTTTTGTTCCAACCAAATTTTCTGAAGAAGTTGCTGAAGATAGTGAATTTCCTGACATTCTTTTCAACAAGATTGCAACTTTACTCAAGACAACATATAATCAAAAGGATTGCAAAAACAAATGTAACAAATATAATATGATAAGGTAAACACATTCAATTAAACTTCCAATATACGTGGTCCAACATCTTTCTAATACATAAATCCATCATATAGAAACAAATAAATTCAATACAATTAGAAACGCGATAAGAAAACTACACTAACACCAACACAACATTGAAAAGAACTAATGATTGAAAAGAAATTAACTCTAATTATTTCTAGATGTTTGCCATTCATTGAACATTTGATTTGCTAGTTGCATCCTCCAATTTGTCCATGTATCGGTTGGATGAATAGTCATGACAATAGGATCCTCTTCACCTATTATAGCATCATCCAAATCTGCTTCAATAGGATCAGAACTCATCTCCGTCCTAATAAAATTATGAAGCAAACAACAAGCGATAATAATCTGATTGTGTATCCTCACAGGATAAAATGATAGACTTCTAAGGATACCCCACCTAAGTTATAACAATCCAAAACACCTTTCTATAACATTGCGGGCAGCTGCATGTTTCATATTAAAAAATTCTTCTAGACGGGTTGGCTGGTGACCTTGACGCCATTCGTTCAAATGATTCCTTTGACCCCTAAAAGGTGCAAGAAATCCCTTACAATTTGTGTATCCCACATCAACTAGATAGTAACAACCTATATTCAAAAACACTACAAATTTATCAATCTATTGTTACCGAGATTTGAAACATCTATAACTCAGTGAAATTTCGATGTATGTTGAAAACCTTACCATGAGGAACTTTAAGTCCGTGTCTCCTATTAATTGCATCCCGAAGAACTCTTCTATCAGCAACAGACCCTTCCCAACCAGGAAGAACATAAACAAACTGCATATCAGGTGTACAAACACCTAACATATACGTTGCTATGTCACCCTTGCGAGTGCGATATCTAGGTTTATCTGTCGTTGGCACCTTAATCCTGATATATGTTCCATCTAGAGCACCTAAGCAATTCTACAATTGAAGAAGGATACGCTTTTATAAGGAATTCCTATTCAAATCTAAATCATATAAGGAATTTCTAAACGATTATATATAGTCTAAATGGAATACCTTGAACCATTTCCACCTTGGATTTGTAGAATTTCCTGGAATTGGCTCTGCGATTTTAAACAACTTACCTTGCAAACGCATCACTGCCTTTAATACATTATGAAATGACCGACTAACTGTCTCTTCTAACCTATTAAAATGGTGTTTGATGACACGATTTTTAAGGTGATGAAAATAATATGTAAGAACATTGCCACTTGCTCATCTACAAGCATGTTCCTTGTTGACTTTAATCCTCCTATATGTTCTAGCATCTCACATAATTTAAAAAATGCATGTCTATTCATCCTAACTTGCTCAATACATGTCGCATCACTACCGTGTACAAGTTTCTACACATAATCTCTCTTAGCATAAAAGTCTATAACATAAGATCTAACCTTTGGCCTATAAGTTTATATAGAAGACACAGCTGCTAACATACTGAAGAACCAACTAATGACAGAAGACATTTGTAACCATAATGTCAAAACAGCTACGATCCTTTTTTCGCCTTTGACTTTTTGTAATCAAAGACAACCGAGCCATGACTGCAAAAGAATAAATGGTCTAATATGTCTTAAAATCATTCATAAAAGGATGGTAGAAATAAAACAATTGTAAGATTTATCAATGTACATATATAACAAGCAAGTCATTTATCACAATTGTTTCATGCATAAAGCAAGTCACCAAACATTTGAAAAGCATGCTCACAAAAAAGGATATACTAGAAAATTGATATTTTATGATCATTGCCAAAAAAAAAAAAAAAAGGAAAAAAATGGGAAATTATTTTGCATGCTTTACAGCTTATGATTAGTCTCCGGATTGTTAGGTTATGTTAAACCTTCAAGCATTCTTTGACAGACCCAATTGCAATGTGGCATTTCAGAGAGGAGATAGCCCCAGCTGTTCAACTGGTTGTGGATTTTGGTGGGTGGTATAGGCTTGATACGAAATCATTACACAGCAAGGAAGGAAGTCACCTATGTACTATATGCAGACATGTCATAATCCATTCTAACCCCACGATAAGAATCCCCAGCAACTACTGTCTGTATCAGTTTTGGTGGTGGGGGAATAGCCACTTCCACCACTCCTTCTAACATATTTACTACCATCTTCATCATTCCTTTTCTTGTTCTCTCTTCTTTTTTTCAGAACCACCCCATGAACCTAAAAGCTGCTATAGACCCAACAATGCTACCAACCAAAACCATGGTGTTAGACACATTTTTCTTCACAATCCCTTCCCTTGGCACCTTAATATAAAAGACATCCTCATTCATACCATCAGAGCTCAAATTTCTCAAATTCAATAAAGACCCATATACATTCTTACACAGGTTAGACCTCCCATTATGATACAACCCAGTACAAGAACACTTACTCAGACAAGACATCTCACAAGAACTCCTAGTACCTTGGAACGACAACTAATCCCTCCATCAAACCCTACATCACCTACCTCCTTAAATCCATCTTTATCCTAAAAAAAATCATCACTTTCTATTCTACAACCACTAGTAAAATCCCCAGAGTTCCAACCCTCATCATCCACAGAATTTTTTTCTTGGAAATTATTTCTTACCTAATTTATGGGTTTAGTCAGATTAAAGTTTTAAAAAGTTAAATTTATTTTTTCAAATATTTTACTTTCTACCTAAATATTTGAACCAAACACATGAACAAACCAAAAGCTTAACAAATATAACAAAATTTGAAAAAAAATGGAAAAAATTACTGAAGACTGTGTAAGTTTTGAAGGTTTGCAACCCAATTGTAGAAGAACACTGGCGAAGGAACCAAGGCACCCTCCCAGATGAGTGCTCTTGTTGAATATGATTCTGAAAAAAAAATGAAATAGGTTGAACGAAGAAACAGACCCGATGGAAATGAGTAATCATCAAAATCAAATCAGAAAAATGAAAGAAAAAACAAGAGAAAGATAATACTCGATGGAAATGGAAATGAGTTAATGAAATTTGTTGCTGGTAGGTAGAGAAAGAGAATACCCAAAAGCTTGTTGGGAATGGTTTATGAAGGAAAATTTCGGGTGAATATTTTTTTTTCTATTACAGGATGGCTTGAATAGCCATTCAGGTGGGAGAGTACTGAATGACTATTTAGGCTAGGGGTGAGCAAAATCCGACTCGATTGAAAAAACCGATTAAAATTTCAAATTTTGGTTTAAATAGTTCGAATTATTCGAGTTTTTCGAGTTTTCGGATCGACTCGAATAAAAAAATCGAGTTATACGATTTAGCTCGAATTTAGATTTCACAGTTCGAGTTATCCGAAAATCTGAATAGTAAAATTCAAAACGACATCGTTTTGAAGAAGGGTTTAATATTCTCGGGTAAATTTGAAAAACATGCATCAATAACCAAATTATTGTTATATAGTATAATGAGTAAAAATTATTTTAAAAAGGGAAATCAAAATAAAAAATTATTAAAATGAAAATTGTAAAGACTAAATTACCCTTGATAAAAAAACATTCTCCTTCCTTTTTCTCTTATTTTTTAATTAAAAAATAAAGTTTTCTGAAAATAATTTTTTTTTTTTAATTTTAAAAAATATATTTTTTAAATTTAAAATTATTTATTTTTTTTAATTAATTTTTTTTTAAAAATAACATTATTTTTTCTTTATTTTTTTAAATTAAAAAATATATATTTAAATATTTTATTTTTTAAATTTATTTTTAATTAAAATTTTTAAAAAATAATATTTTCTTAATGGAGGAGAAAGGAAAAATAGATTTTTTCATTAAGGGTAATTTTGTCTTTACAATATACTTTATAATAATTTTTAATTGTTTATTTATCTTTTTCAAATAATTTTTATCCATTATACCATTTAACAATAATTTGGTTATTGACAGCATATTTTTCAAATTTACCAAATTTTCTCCCTCTATGTTTCCCTCCCTTTTTCTCTTTCTCTTCGGTCTCTATCTCTCTTTTACGAGTAATATGATCCAAAATCATTGAACTTAATAATAATTAAAATAACTTTGGTAAATAATTTTTTTTCAATTTTTTTTAATTTATAAAGAAAAATAATATTTATATATGGTATTATATTAGTTATAAGATGTATTCACGTATCCGTATCTAATTTTTGAATTTTTTTAGTTGAGTAAGCAATTTAAATTTCACCATAAGCCTTGAACCTTTGGCATTTGCTTACATTTTCATTGATTTTGATTTAGAGAATTGAACAATTTCATTTACCCAAAATTTAGTTTTATCATGCTTAAATATAATTGAAAATTTATAGGATTTGTTTTATCATGCTTAAATATAATTGAAAATTTATTTTAACTCGAATGAATTTATTCGACTCGACTTTCTTTTCACTCGACTCGATTTGCTAAATTTTCAAATTCAGTTCGGTTGACAAATAGGACTCGTAAACTCGACTAACTCGAATTTTTTTCACTCGATTCGACTCGATTCGATCGAACGCTCACCCCTAATTTATGCCCTTTCTGTAATCTGACTGGAATGGTTTTGGACTATTCAGAGGCTAAAAATGAACCAAACGTTTGGGTTGTATGGAGCCACTGAATGTAATGCCTATTATACTAAACCAAACATAGTGTAAGAGAGTGAGAGTGGAGTTTTTATTTATTTATTTTTTTTGGTTGAGAAAGTAAGGGCAAACGGTAAAATAGGATTAACGGCGGTTCTTTAACTCCGTAAAGTTAGATGGAAATAGTAATAACCGGCGGCTAAATTGACCACCGGAAAATTTTTGCCGCTAATTTTTTTTTTTTTGAAGGGGCTTTGACTTTAATTTTGTAATTAATCTAAAAGTGTGTTAGTTAATCTAATACTTTAAAATTAAAAATTTAAATATTTCATATTTGGGTAATTTGGACTTGCATTTTTTTTTTCAAACATTTTTTGTATTTCTTTATTAAATTTAAAAAAGTTTGAATTACAATATTAATTAATTTTGCATCCCAAAATATATTTCGGTTAGTCGATCATGTATTCACGTGTATGAATTTTTATGTAAGGACAATTTTGTGATAGGTGTTAAAAGTTACAATTATAATTTAATTAATCCAAAAAATGAAAAGCCAAAATAATTAATATGATTGAAATAATATTAAAAAAATTATCTGATTCATTATCAGTATAATTTTTAAACTTCATAAATGGATTTAATAGTGACACATGCTTTTAGAGTATTTTAAAAAATCAATTAAAAAGAATGTAACATGTGACAATTTTTTTTATAAAATTAAAAAAATTTACTGTTAACTCCAATGTTCTAATACGAACTCTAATATTTAGAGTTACGTTCAAAAAGTCTTTGTCTCACTTAGGGGTGAGCATTAATCGATTTGAATTGATTTAACTAATCGAATTTTATTAATTCGGTTCGATTTATACGGTTTTAAATTTAATCGGTTATGAAAAACGGTTTAGTCGGTAAGTTCGATCGGTTGTCAGTTTTTAAAATTGATAACCGAATAGACTGAACTAACCGACCCTTTTAATTTTATTTTTAATATAATATAAATAAAATATATTTATATAATAATTTAAATTTATATATA
Source organism: Fremontodendron californicum (assembly GCA_030761205.1). Lineage (NCBI taxonomy): Eukaryota > Viridiplantae > Streptophyta > Magnoliopsida > Malvales > Malvaceae > Fremontodendron > Fremontodendron californicum. The sequence continues at coordinate 35,582,994 of JAULJL010000005.1, forward strand.
ATATAATATATTATTTATATTATATAATAATATATAATAAATAAATTATTTTTTAAATAGTTAAAATCGATCAAACTAACCGAATCGACCGACTTAAGTCGATTTCAATTTTAAAATCTTTATCGATCGATTCGGTCGATTTTATAAATATAATCGATTTTCGAAATTTTAAAATCAAACTGATCGAATATTCAACCCTAATCTCACCCGAAGAACAAAAGACTTATTAGTGGAGATGTCAACGTGTTAGAAAGCTACACTCCATTGGATGGAGAATAAGGATAAAGAAACAAAGAACAAAAAAACTAAACTGGTTGGATATTTCATGTCTTAATTATTACACCTGATAATATTAGACACAAAACGAATACGATAAAAAAAAAAATTACAAATATGATATGACACGAAAAAAAGTATGAACGCGACACGAATATACGAATGTCTCAAAATCTATATAATACAAATTATTAACATATCAAAATTTATATAAATATAAAATATCTTAAACACGATTATGACACGACAAAATATACAAACACGATATGAATACACGAATTGTCAAATCTATTCATTATAGCTTTCTTCATCTAATATTATTTTATGAAAATTACCCCATACAATTGGTTCAATATTCATGACCAACTTAGCCAAGTAAGACTATCTCTTTTCTTCTTGTCTTAAATCCCTCCCCACAACCAGAATTTTTTAATGGAGTCATCACCGGATTCTTCTCAGAATTCTAGAGAAATTGGATACAGCTTAAAAATAACAAGGATGAGAAGTTCAGCAGCAGATCATGTAGAAGCCAATCATATCATAAATATTATGGAAGGAAACGAAGATCACTTAGCTTCCATGCACCGGAAAATCTCTGAGCCACCCCGTTTGCTGAGCATGGTTGCTGGTAGTTGCTCATGCTGCATCTTTAGAGTTCCAGAGAGCCTGGTTGAGGTCAACGGTAAGGCCTATCAACCTCGTATTGTCTCAATAGGGCCATATCACCGTGGCAAGCCTCAGCTTAGGATGATTGAGGAGCACAAGTGGCGGTATTTAGGGTTCTTGCTCAAAAGGATGCAAGAAAAAGGCTTAGGATTGGAAGATTTTTTGAAGGCCGTACAGCCCCTGGAACTGAAAGCAAGAGAATGTTATTCAGAAACTATTCAGTTTGGCAGCGATGAATTTCTCGAGATGATGGTTCTTGATGGTTGCTTCATCGTTGAATTGTTTCGAAAAGTGGGAAACTTAGTTCCATTTGAGCCTGACGATCCTATAATCTCTATGTTATGGATATTACCGTTTTTTTACAGGGATCTTCTTCGATTGGAAAATCAAATTCCCTTCTTTATTCTTCAATGTCTATTTGATTTATCAAAGATGCCTGGAGAGAAATCTGGCCGGTCCTTATCTATGCTCGCTTTGGAATTCTTTAACAATGCAACGTTAAGGCCTGATGAAGTTATTGCTAAGTATCATGATCTAAAAGGCCAGCATTTGCTTGATTTGGTCCGAGCAAGCTTCATTCCTTCGGATCAGGATCGCGAACCAAGTCAGGTTTGTGCACCAACTCGAATGATTCATTCTGTTTCAAAGCTTCGCCGTGCAGGAATCAAGTTCAGACCAGGAAAAGCAGACAGCAGCTTCTTGGTAATAAAATTCAGGCGTGGTGTGATCGAAATGCCTCCGATAACCATAGATGATTTCATGAGCTCTTTATTGCTCAATTGTGTGGCATTTGAGCAATGCCATCGGAGCCGGATGAAGCACTTCACAGATTATGCTACAATACTTGACTGCCTAGTAAACACCTACAAGGATGTCGAATACCTATGCGATAGCAACATCTTGGAAAATTATTTTGGAACTGAAGGAGAAGTCGCACGATTCATCAATGATATGGGTAAGGATACAGCGTTTGATATTAACAACTGCTACTTATCTAAGCTCTTTAGAGATGTTCACCTGTATTACCGGAATAGTTGGCATGTTCAATGGGCGAGCTTCAAACATACGTACTTTGAAACTCCATGGTCGTTTATATCGGCATTGGCTGCCTTTATTCTCCTACTACTTACCATCACTCAGACCTTCTTCACAATTTATCCTTTTTATAATAAACCTGATAAATCCTAATCTATCTATACATTGGGAATTAACACAATTATGACAAATACAATACTTTGCTCTATATAAATATATAGTAGCTTTTATATAGGGAAAATAAGACATTATATATATATATATATGTATATATATGAAATTATCTAGCAGCTTGTAGCATAAATTTCTGAATTATTGCAATGAATATCAGCTTTCAAGGAAGGTTTGGCCTTGGGGGGGCACATTTTTCCTCTTGAATTGGTTACTACAAGCACCGTTATGTGTAATTAGTCTTATCTTCTATGATAGTTGGCTTTTTCCTCAGTTTATCTTATGTGTACGTGCGCGTTCCTCTTCATTCAAAATGCCCAAAATTTTGCTTGGTAATAACATCCATTACTTTTTTTTTTTTTTTTCTTTTCTTTTCTTTTGATGAATAATAATATTCATTACTTAAGGAGAAACTCATCATAAAAAGCAGGACCAGAGGGAAATCTAAGTTGGACATCAAAATAAGTGGGTCACAAAAGGTTAGATATATTCGTGAAACAGCACTATTGTTTCATATGTTTATACTATCCGGATTTTGAATGAGTATCGAATACGGATATATTTATTTTTTAAAATTTTTTTCCCATATATTTAGAAGATTATATTTTCATATCCATATCCGAATATATATCGGATACAAATATCAGATACAGATATATACTTTAGAAAAAAAATGAAGAGTTCGTATAACATAACTATATGGTTGGAAATTAGAATTGAATGAAGTATAAGAATGCCAATTTTTCAAGACATTAATTTCTGCTCTTTGATTTATATGTGTCAGCAGTTCTATCAAAACGAGTTAAGGTGCGCACCTCACCAAACGTTCAAAAGATGAATGCCTTATTATCAAAACCAAACATTCAATAAGAAAATAATTCCTAACCAGATTTTTATTTTATTTTATATATTAATATATATATATATATATATCACACTTGACAGGGTACATGAACTTTTATTTGGTCGTTCGATTTTGTTGGATACATATGCTTAACTAATATTCAACGATTAAAAATTTTAACTTCAGAGCACAATTAATCCTTGAACAGATATAGTTTACGATTTAACACCAATGGCCCTTGATTATTTCCTTTTTCAAGACAAAAGCTTTGTAAACTCTAGCATAGTTAGTCACTTAGGCTTAACTTGGATAAGATTTGCTTTGTAAACCAATGGCCATTTAGTTCATGAATTTCAACTCTGCAACCAGGATTTGCTTGTTATATAATCCAGCCAGAAAGTTTGATTTCATTAAGAAAAAGATGAGAGTTGCAAAACATAGCAACCTAGTCATAAAACAAACTAGGCATATCAGAAATGGGATGAAAACCTTAAAAACTTTTCTGGGCATGCACCTATAATATCTGAATTAATTAAATTCTTAGGGTGGAGGGGCTTTTACATCCTTATGATTAATTTTTGCACCTCTTGAACCATTATCAACCGATGTAAAGTTTACATGCTTCTTGCCTATGCTATTCGGATTCGGAGATAAGTGTCGGATACAGGTATCAGTGAATAGAAAATGGACCGGACCGGCCGGTAGGACCGGTTGAACCGGGAACCGGTGGCCTATCCGGTCCGGCGGGTGTGATAGAATCGGATTTAATCAAACCGGTCGAAAACTGGTTCAACCGGTAAAAAACAAAAAAAAAAAAAAGAAAAAAAAATCGTTTTTTTATTTTATTAATTATTTTTTGTAAGTAATAAGATTTGAACCCATAACCCCTTGAAATTATACTAAAGACCATACCACTAAGCTAAATACTTATTTTTATTTGTTATTTATTATTTACTATATTTAATATTTATTTAACATTAAAAATATTTTTAAAATATTTAAAAATCTTATTTAAAGTGTCCAACCGATTCAACCGATTGAACCGGGAACCGGAGGTCACACCGGTTTAACCTCCAGTCCGGTTTTTTCAACCTTGACGGGTATGTATTCAACACAGGTGTATATGCTCAATTTTTTTCTAATTTTTTTTCATATATTTAGAGGATAATATCCCCATACTCATGTCCAACGTCAACCGAAATCGAACAAATCGAATCGAATGAACCAAATAGCATCGATTTCGGTCGTTTTTTTTTTCTTTCAATTTTCCGAATTTTTGCACACCTTTACGAGTGCGGACACAAAGACTTAGGAAAAAAGGAAGAATTAGATTAACATAGCTTCTTGCATAGTTAATTACGTCATTATCAGGTCAATTACTGCTAGCGTATTTTCTCATATTTTCAGCTTGGATAGGTGCAAGGACATGCCAAGTCCTTAGGGCTTGAACTCTTATAGTATCTTTAAAGAAAAATCTGAACCTTTTACACTGTAATCTCTTAGGCCTTTCATCGAGCAGTCCTAAATCCAGAAGGCATTTACCAACCAGTCACAATGCCACGATAAGGGTAGGTCATTGACCAATAGTTAATCAGCAATCTTAACCTATGAAGCATTCAATTAGTGCCATCCAAAATCAATTCACAATGATACAATTGGATTAGAACCGCTGCACTTGAGTTAAACTTTTGACTATGATGATGCCACTTGCTAGCACATTGTACTTACAAATAAATCTTATAATTCTGAACACGACACGATTACATGACACGAAAAAAATAACTAAAATATGACATCACGCGAAAAAATAATACGAATATGACACGTACACACAAACGTGTCAAAATCTATATAATACAAATTATTAACATGCAAATTTTATATAAATATATAATACCTTAAATACGATTATGATATATAAAAATAATACGAACACGACATGAATATACGAATTGTCAAGTCTAGTTACAAAGATCATCACACAGAAAAAGGATTTGTCCATATGTACCATACGAAATATTTCTTGAACCCACAAATCCTTGAATTATAGGAAGTTAGATCTCCATCCCCAAATATTTCATTTCACTGTAATGTGTGTAACATGATAACAGCTGTAATTGAAGATTTTTAGTCTTATTTAATACTATTTTTATATTTTAATGCCTTAGATTAAAAGTTCAAATTGCTACAATTAATTATTGATTAGATTGTAGAGAAAAACGTATCCTAACATTTGATTCAATAATTAATGCATGTATTCCTTACTCAAAAAACAAATTTCGGATTCCAATAAAATCAACCACTTTTTCTTGTTCCATTACACACTTCACTTGTGTTGTATACTACATGAAAATAACTATCCCCCTCAAGCTCATTGCAACTGCAGCATGCATGCGTGAACAGCAGGGAATGCTTTACAAGCCCCCAGTATTCCATCTATATTCAGGACAAATATTCTGGACCTGGTCTATGGTTGAAAATAGACCTTTGTTTTGAAAGGTTTTAATGTTTTTTTTGGTACAAAGAGGACGTAATTCGGGGATAAAGAAAGTGACTGTAAATACTGATATTCGAATTCCAAACTTACTGGATGCTACCTCTTAAAGGTGGTTGCATGAATTGATTGGACTAAATATCGGGTTTTGAAAGTTTCAATGTAAAAAATTGATATTTGTCAAATACCATTTACGCGCTCCTCCCTGGCCTCTGGCCTCTATATAAACACGAAGAGCGACTTTAAAGCCTCAAATCCGATCTTCATCTCCCTTCAAAGCTACAAAAAGTAGAAAAAAGAAGCTCTCATTGCACTCGCTTTATCAAACTTCATCAACTTTAAATAACTTGTAGCATTTTTTTGTGTGTGAAGAATCTCTTACAATCAGTGCTAATTAACAGCATAAGCCAATATCCTCAACCCAAGTGTTACCCACCAGACCTGTTCACAGCTATGATTTGACTCCAATACATTTCCCTCAAGCCTTTCAACCTGTTAACATGGACAATATGTATTCCAGGTCTTCGATTCCTGAAGAGGGATTCCAATTCGATTTTCCCCAAGAACTTATGTCACAACCGACGGTAGCATCAGAAGAAGAGAACCAAGCAATTGAAGATCTAATCAGGGTCATATCCGAATGGTTCGAAAAACTTCCTGAAAGCATAAGAAGCCAAATAATAAACTTGGAAAAATTCAATGTCTCAAGCCATAACATGAATGAGTAAGGCCCCTTTAGAAAATGGATCAGGTTTTGATTTCAATAATCAAAGTTTGAGTTCAATCTGGTTCAGTCTATTTTTTATTTATATAATATAATATATTATTTATATATTTATATATATTATATTATATAATTTATATCATATAAAGAATAAATATATATAATATTATAGTGTAAATATTTAAAAATATATTAAGTTATTCATGTTTTAAACTTAATAAAAAAAAATACAATTATTAAAAATTAAATAAAAATAACATATGTGTTTAAATTATTTTAGAAAAAATAATATCGGCAGTCATAAACGGGTTTTGACTAATCATTTATAAATATGAGTGGGTTTGGATAGAATTTGAAAATCATATTTCGAGTCGAGACGGGTTTGGACAAGTATATATGGTATCGATACCATACTTAGACCCGGCCGACCCATGAACACCTTTACTCGTGACACTAAATTCAATCGACCTTTTTATAATTAGTATAGATAATTAGATACCGATAGTCATCACATATATTAAAATTAGCATATAATATCAAATGTAAATATGAGTTTGACAGGACATGTTTGATGACACTTGATATTGATATTGAAATTGCAATTGCAATGCTCTTCTCAATTCCTTTTGAAATTATTGTTTTGGACTAAACAAATGCTGCTTTGCATCCGCACAATAATCTGTTTTGTCAAAGATTTGCATACAATATTTAAAAGCTATAAAATTAATGGAAAACAGCAGCAGCAGCAGAGCAAAAGCATAAAAATAATAATTAGGAATGGGCGAATGGAAATGGAAATGAATTTTCCTTGTCCCCCTACGTAACTAGCATCTTATCCTTAATGATGTAAGTTTGTGGGATTTTATTTGGAGATTGGATGCGAAGATTGATGAGAATTTTTTTTACATTTTGTTTTAATTGATACCAATTACTTAATTATGCTGATTTTATTTGTCAGGAAAAGAAAACCAAAGAATGTAGCGATGGAGCTTGGAAGTTGGAAGTTAATACACAATCTTGCATGAAAGTTAATTGATTTGCAAACAGATTATAAATAGAATATTGAAATTTTAATTTCAATGATTAAGATTTAATTATTGATAATTTCAAAAAAAAAAAAATTTAATTAATTTAAACATATGTACGATTAGATGAAGTGAAAAGTAAACTATATTCATTGAAAATCACAATTAGTTGCATATACTCTATGATCTATAAACATTAAATATTCTGCAATGGTAACGATATGAGTATTATATAAAACTATTTATAAAATGGGCCAGTTCAAGTAAAAGGATTATTTCGGGACCTTGCGTCGGTTCTGTTCCGACATGGACATAGATTTCTTAGCATTTGTTTCGAAATATAAGCTTCAAATAGACTTTAAGAAATTTTAATTGTTAGATAAAAATAATCTAATCGGAATCGTTAAAATCAAAAAAAAAAAAAAATTTGATGAAACCTATTAACCCGGTAACTCTCCCCTCTTATACTCAAATCCCTCTCTTCCAAAATCATCATCTAATACAAAAATTTGAAACCCTACCACTTACTTCTTACCTCTGAACCAAAACACCATCTCCACCTCCATCTGCCAAAGCTACTCCCTCTTAAAATCATCAAATCTCAAATTCAGACACTCACCCCTATACCCAAACCCCTCTTAACAACAAAGCGTTGGTAAAATGAAAGAAGGAAAGAAAGCCCAACAACCAAGCGTTGATGAGAAGTACACTCAGTGGAAGTCTTTGGTCCCTGTTCTCTATGAATGGCTTGCTAATCACAATCTCGTTTGGCCTTCTCTCTCTTGCCGGTACTTCTCCTTAAACCCTTTTTAGGGTTTTTGGTATTTTTGTTGCAAAAGCTTGGTTTTCTTTTGGTTCTGTTGCTTAAAAAGTGTTCTTTTTGCGTGTAAGGTTTATTAGGGTTATTGTGTTTGTTTTTAAAAAAGTTTATGCTAAACCCTAGTGGACTTTTGCTGAGCTGCTGATCTGTTTCCATTTCTTGAATCCTTTAATTTTATATTTATCCTTGTGTTTTACATGTGAGATGAGGAGGGTTTTTTTTTTTTACTTCAATTTTGTGTTAGATTGTTGCCAATTTAGCTCCATTTCTTTGTTTTTCCCTCTCTTTGTCATATTTCTTGATGATAGTTTAATTTGGTTTTGAATAGCTGGGGACCACAGCTTGAGCAAGCTACTTACAAGAATTGCCAGCGTCTCTACCTCTCTGAACAGGCAAGTGTATTTCCTTCTTCGGCAATTTTTTTTTGGTGTGCTTTAACAGGGCTTGAATATAAATTGCAAACTGAATGGATGGACCCTCTTGTTTCATTTTTTGTTGGTCGCTTGAAGTTTTACATAAAAAAATATGTTCTTTCTGGAGTCTTAATTTATTAACAGCAATAAATGCATCGTGCTTAGAACTCGTTGAGTTAGTGAAACTTAAAAGAAAAGCTTGGTAGAATAATGATGAGGCATGATAAGTTTGTGCTTAAGTTATTTTACTAAACATCATTCTTTTGGGAAAAGTTGTTATTATCATCTATTTTGACGTGTTTTCTTTTGGTAATTGTCTTATGTCATAATGCCAGACTGATGGTAGCGTTCCAAATACTCTTGTGATTGCAAATTGTGAAGTTGTCAAACCTAGGGTTGCTGCTGCTGAGCACATATCTCAGGTAATTCATTTTTATGGGATCTTTTTCCTTGTTTTGCACTTAAATACTGATGCATGCAGATTGCTTCTCTTTATTTACATGATTTCTTCATATTTTTCAATTTAATGAAGAAGCACGCTCACCATTTGTGAAGAAGTACAAGACCATCATACATCCTGGAGAGGTATGGCTCTTGCACATTCCAGAAAAAGAAATGTGTTTATGACTATTTAAAGCCGTGTGATGACTTATCCAGTAACAGTCTTGTTGGATATGATTCAACTAATTGATTTGACAATGTAATTCTTCTTTTTGATATGGGGCATTGAAATATAAGCCATGCTTTTGATGTATGACATCTGTGGGAAATAGATGTTCTGCTTATTTAGATTCTCTCTTTTGCATGTATAACCTCAAAATTTTATAATATTCCTTTATCCTTTTGCTTTGTTTTTCTTTATGATAGTTTATTTTGTTGTAACTACCAAATATTATCCTGCAGGTGAAATCAGGGAACTTCCACATAACTCTAAGATTGTGGCCACGCACACTAATAGTCCAGAATCAGGGAATGTTTCAAAATGTTATTCAAAAATTGATATATGCTTGATATGGCCTGTTTATTACATGACTATGTTGTTGTGCATTGACAGTGATGTTCTTCATTTCATTCTCTTTTGACCCACATTTTACTATCAGCCTCAAAGTCTACAGTCAAATTCCCTCAAATCCTTTGTTTCAGTCAGGCCTCTATATTTGAAGCTTTCCTTGCAACTGTTCTCTGTGCCTACATTTCTCTGAGAAGGTAAGTCTTCAATATTAACTAATGGGTTGTCTTTTCTGCACTCAAACATCCAATGCTTGAATCATTTTTGAATTGCTCAGCACTCTTGTTCTGGGTTTTGAAGTTTGCCTAGAACTTTTCCTTGAGATTGAATATTGATGTAATGCTGTCAATATTCTTTTTTTTTTTTTGGAAAGTTCTATTAATGCTTTATATGTACAATTTAAATCTCCATCTGGGTTCGCTTATAGCAACATTTCCTTTATAATATGTTTCTAAGGTTTGAGTTGATTTTTGTCATATGGATTTCTATTGTTGACAGATTTAAGATTGTGTACCTCCAATATACAAACCTTAGTTCAAGGGTTCAAGAGAGCGGTTAGTGGTCCTAGTTTGCAGTTTGCACAACAAACAATGGAAGAGAGTTTTGTACCATTTCGTGGCATAAAAAATGACCTTCGAGGGAGACTGAAGTACTACAAGCAAGACTGGACCAGTGGTCTCAGGGCAGGTTTGAGGTACCTCATTCTCTTGTCATGACAAACATTGGAGAACTACATATTAATATAGAAATAAGGATTATCTGATTAACACGGTTCAAACAAAAAAAAATCTGATTATTTTATTTGTAACTAACTTTTGCCATCATTGTAATTGATGTGGGCTTTATAAATGTATAATTCTTTGCAGGATTTTGGCCCCCACTACGTATATATTTTTCGTATCAGCAATTCCAGTTGTTTCATTTGGAGAACAATTGGAAAGAGACACAGGTAAAATATACATTTTTGTTTAAATTTTGCCTCTTATTTTATGGAGTAGAGATAAAAATTGTGCCTAAAATGGAATGAGAATGACGGGCTTTGCTAATTCTGATCTGGGTTTTCTTGTTTAGAACAAGATATTCCTCTCTTTTCAAGATTTTTTTATTGAGGTAAAAAAATTATCTTGGAGTTTCTGGCTATTGGAATGTTTCAAAATTGCATGATATGTTGATGGGGTTCGTAAATGGTAAAATTGGAATCTTTGTGGCTTGCAGGGGAACACCATGTATGAGGTAAGTTGTGTTGTGCTATTCTGATTTTTGTTATGAGATATTAAGATCATAGAGTCTCGTGTTCCAATTGGAATCCAATGTTAATGGATTGTGTGATTTAACTAGAAAATGTTATTCAAAAGTTGATATATGCTTGATATGGCCTCTTTATTACATGACTATGCTATTCAAGAATTTTTGAATGTATATATCTATTGCTTTGCCCTAGCTATTTAGGAAATTTTGGTGGCTATTAAAACTGTGGTCATGATTAGAGTTATATTCTAAACTTTTCTTAATAGGACTTCTCTGTTTCTCTCGTTGCAGACTCATTTCTCAATGATTTACAGATTTGTTAACAAACCTGGTATTCTAGTTTTAGTCTTTTTCATTTTACTTCACTTAAGATGAGAAGCTTGATGTTGGCTGTACTATAATTTTCCGATGTTCTTCTGCCTTCTTACTGCCTGTGTTTGTGTTTTGTGTTTGTGCCTCTCAGTTAATTAAATTAAGTTGGGAGTTTTTGCTAAAGTTAAGGGTTAACTTGGTTGCGGAGATAAATATATTTGTTGACAGTTATGATTTGTAAAGAAGTATGGTACAACATTAAGATGGAAAGAAGAAATCAATGTTTAGGAGTTGTTCTGATGCTTTCCTGTAATATGAAAGTAGTTTGAGCAGTGAGGTAGTGTTCAGGTTATTTCCAGTGAAGGCAACTTCAGATTTGCTTCTTGTTCAGGTTATTTTCTTCTTCCCTGACGTTGCAATCCTGGATGGTAAAATGAAGCTTCCTCAACACATCTCCTTATTTTCTTAAGAAGAAAAATGATAACAAACATAATGTATGCCTGAGGAATGACAGTAACTTTGTTGCAAGAGTCATTGTGCTGTTAATAGTATAATTATTTTAGACTATTTCATATAGATGACTGTTGAACATTTATTACCTTTCTACCTCTAATATGACAGATAAACCCCCGCTTGAAGAACTACATTTGTTTTTGGAATTTCAGCTGCCAAGGCAAGTGGGCACCAGTTTTCAAAGATTTTCCCTGTGGTTCACAACACAAGCAGCAGAGCAATTCTCAATAGTTAAAGTTTATCTGCTATGGATGTCAAAATTTGTCATGTTTATATGTAAATATAAACACATATTCATATCCTAGAATACTGGTAGTAATGTTGGTTTTTCCTTTTGCATCTTATGTACTACTCTACATTAGGTATATTGTTTTTGAAATTAGAATTCTTTTATTTGTTCTTGATGTAACTAAATGCCACTTAATATAATATGTTGTTGAATGAGAGAAGCCAAGTTGCTTATTGGAAGGTGCTTGTATTTAGGCTTGTAATTAGCCATTGCTCTACAATTTCGGCATCAATATATATATTTCTTCTTCTTGTTCAGCCAAATAAGAAAATTGGAAGTTGTCTAATTAAAAGCACTTTGAATTAATTTCTTTGGTCCCAGATTGGAGCATTTGGTGCAACACAAATATTAAAGGAGAAACTGAACAAGTTTATGCATGGATCCAGCAACGAAAAACTACAACAAGAGTTATGGAACACTACGAAATCCATACTGAAACGTGGGATTTCCCAATCATGTGATGTGCAACTTGAAAACCCCTTTCTCTTTATGCATCCTAAACCCTAAACGGGTTTTTTATTATAATATAGCAAAAAAAAAAATATCAAATTACCGTTGCTTTTTGATTATTTTTCAAAATACGGATCTTTTTTTTACAGCTGGGAAATCGCCATCCCCCATGGCGATTTACCAGCGTGTTTTTTTGCAAATTTGTAAAAAACACCAAGGGAAATCGCCATGGGGGATGGCGATTTCCCTTGGTGTTTTTTGCAAATTTGCAAAAAAATACCAAGGGAAATCGCCACCCCCCATGGCGATTTCCCTTGGTAATTTTAACAAAATTTGCTAAAACCATGAAGGAAAATCGCCATGGGGGGTGGCGATTTCCCTTCATGTATATATATATATTTTTAATTAATAAACAAAAATTATATTAAAACAAAATTTTATTTTAATTTGATAAATTTATTTTTAAAAATTATAAATTAAATTAAAATATTTTTTTTATAATTTAAAAAAATTTAAAAATTCGTAAAATATATTTTAGGTTTTTTTATAATTTAATATTTTGATTTTTTTTTTTAAATTTTAAATGAAAAAAAACAAATTAGAAAAAAAAAAAATTTGAAAGGGGGCAACGGTCATATGACCGTTGCCCCCATCCCCCAAATCCCCCCTCCCCCACGTCCCCCTCCCCCCCACACCCCCCACCCCACTCATTTTATCTATAAATACCCCCATCCTTTCTTTCAAATTTTCATTTCTCTCATTCAAATTTTCATTTTCTTTCAAAATTTTTTCATTTTTCTACCAAAAAAAAAATTTACCAAATTACCGTTGCTTTTTGATTATTTCCCAAAATACGGATCTTTTTTTTTCTAGCTGGGAAATCGCCATCCCCCATGGCGATTTCCCTTGGTGTTTTTTACAAATTTGCAAAAAAACACGCTGGGAAATCGCCATGGGGGATGGCGATTTCCCAGCTAGAAAAAAAAGATCCGTATTTTGGGAAATAATCAAAAAGCAACGGTAATTTGGTAATTTTTTTTTTTGGCTATATTGTAATAAAAAAGCCACCCTAAACCCTATAATATGACTTCCTTTATAAATAAATAAAAAAAAGATTAACGAATTTTTTAAAAAACAAAAATCATTTTTTTTAGTATATGAACAATTTTTCCTTAGCAATTCTACATAATTTTTAAAATTTTTTATTTATTATCAAATTAATACATTTAACGAAAATGTTTTAATGAAATTAAAGTTTTTACTTATAAATTAGATAAATCTTATTAATAATAAAAAGTATTTATAATGGCAATTTAGAAATATTTGCATGTAAATATCTATTTTTAAATAATAATATATATTAAATAAGTAGTTGTACATTGTAAATATTTAAAATTAATAAAATGAATAATAACATGTAAAATTTGTCTCATGTATAAAATATATGAGAGTAATATAAAGTTTATTACTTTTTATGTTAATATAAAATTAACATTTTAAAGATAAATAATTAAATTAATAAAGTGCATATTAACATGTAATTTTTTTCATCTATATTAATATATCATATGTTACATAAGAATAGAATAAATCTATTACTATTTATAATATAAAATATTTATATTATAAAAACTTATTTATTTATAAAAAATTATATATTGAGTATAAAGTTACATATTACATAAATAATCAAAATTTGCATTAACATTTAAAATTAGATTAATATTTTATTTTATTTTTTAAGGTTAATGAAAAATTATAATTTTAAAAATAAAATAATTCAATGTCAGATTTATATGTAAAAATTATAATTTATCATGTTTATATGTAATTTGTCAATTGTCATGTTTATATGTAATTTATCATGTATATATATAATTTGTCATGTTTATATGTAATTTGCTATGTTTATATGTAATTTGTCATATTTATATGTAATTTGTCATATTTATATGTAATTTGTCATGTTTATATGTAATTTGTCATATTTATATGTAATTTGTCATTTGTCATGTTTATATGTAATTTGTCATTTGTCATGTTTATATGTAATTTGTCACGTTCATATGTAATTTGTCATGTTTATATGTAATTTATAATTTGTCATGTTCTTATGTAATTTGTCATGTTTATATGTAATTTGTCGTCTTTATATGTAATTTGTCATGTTTATATGTAATTTTTCATGTTTGTCATGTTTATATGTAATTTGTTATATTTATATGTAATTTGTCATCTTTATATGTAATTTATCATCTTTATATGTAATTTGTCATTTTGTCATGTTTATATGTAATTTGTTATGTTTATATGTAATTTGTCATGTTTATATGTAATTTATCATCTTTATATGTAATTTATCATTTTGTCATGTTTATATGTAATTTGTCATCTTTATATGTAATTTGTCATATTTATATGTAATTTCTCATGTTTATATGTAATTTGTCATATTTATATGTAATGTGTTATTTGTCATGTTTATATGTAATATTTCATGTTTATATGTAATTTGTCATGTTCATATGTAATTTGTCATGTTTATATGTAATTTTTCATGTTTGTCATGTTTATATGTAATTTGTTATGTTTATATGTAATTTATCATCTTTATATGTAATTTATCATCTTTATATCTAATTTGTCATTTTGTCATGTTTATATGTAATTTGTCATGTTTATATGTAATTTATCATCTTTATATGTAATTTATCATTTTGTCATGTTTATATGTAATTTTGTCATGTTTATATGTAATTTCTCATGTTTATATGTTAATTGTAATGTTTATATGTAATTTGTTATATTTATATGTAATTTATCATGTTTTTATGTAATTTGTCATTTATCATGTTTATATGTAATTTCTCATGTTTATATATAATTTGTCATATTTATATTTATATGTAATCTGTCATGTTTATATGTAATTTGTCATTTGTGATGTTTATATGTAATTTGTCATATTTATATGTAATTTGTCATGTTTATATGTAATTTATCATGTTTGTCATGTTTATATGTAAATTGTCATGTTTATATGTAATTTTGGTCATGTTTATATGTAAAAATTGGTAACCTGATACCTGCTATTCAGGTTTTCTAATCTTTATTTTTGGATAAGCAAAGTTTTTATTTATCCAAAAGCAGCATGCACTGCTACATCAATACAACCAGCATAGCTGGCAAACAAATGTACTATTTTACAATATCTTCTTTACATAGCTAAGAACCAATTATGCTATCAGTGAGCTTTTTAACCCCCATGCAACATGCAAATCTCTATTAACAGTATCATCCTTTATGGTTTTCATCCCCCCTAGTCTATAGCTAACCTCCTCCTTGATTTTCTCAAGCATTTGCATACATTGCTGAGATTGTTTACCAAACCTGCGGTTATTCCTCTCCCTCCATACATGATATATGAGAGCATTCCAAGCAATTCGAAGCACTGTAGCAATAAGAGATTTACCCTTTAGCTTCCTCTTTGCCCATTGAACTTCAAAGTCCCAGCTTCTGATGACTCTATGAAGCTTACATAGGTGCAGAATCTCCCTCCATACTGCCTTAGAATACTCACACTCAAAGAATAAATGGTCTCGAGTCTCCATTTGTTGACTGCACATATCACAAGTTCCATTTAGTTCCATTCCCTATTCCATCAAGCGATCTTTTGTAGGGAGCTTGTTCTGAATTGCCATCCATGATATTTGGGAATGCCTTGGAATATGGTAGGCATACCATACCAATCTATCCCAATCCACCTTTGGCTGTCTTGGCCTGATTTGCTGCCACACTTTAGCCACTGAAAACCTGTCCCCAGGAAATTTCCAAACTAATCTTCCATTATTCTGATAGGTAAATTGAGCTGCTAATGGTCTCAATTGTAGGAGTTTCCTCCAAATCCAGTTACTTCCCTGGGTGATTGGGAACTGCCATAATGAGGTGCCCATAGTAGAACCCCCCATTTGTTTTCTAACCTTGGAGCCTACCAAAAGCTTATTTTAAGGAGCTCATGGTAGAACCCCCCATTTGTTCCTAGGCAGATACCATTACCAACCCCAACCCCGAGCCAAGTTTGTTTTGATTTATTCAAATCATTTCATATTCAAATTAGGCCATGTCGATACCCCTCTTATCTTAAGAATTAGATTTGATAATTTATATATGTGTATTATATTTTATATATTTTTATGTTAGTTGTGTAAATATAAATATAATATAAATTATTAAATATAAATATAATACGTATATTAAATATATTATCTTAATTATATTTAAATGTATTATATTATATTTATTATATTATTTTCATATTTATTAAATATATTATATTCATATTATATTTATCATATCCAAAATTACGAAATCTATGAAAAACCTTGAGTTGTTCAATTAGAACAATGATAATATTGATGGTATTTTAAGTTGGTTGGTGATTCTTTGGTAGAAGGAGAGCAATGGTAGTGTGGTAAAAGTTAGGCTTATATATAAAATTGCCCCTGTATTATATATATATTTTTTCACTTTAGTATTTAAATTTTTTTTTATTAGAATCAGATACCTATAGTATAATTTCGTACACCAATTAGGTATCTGATTTGGACCGAATTGGGATAAAAAATTATACTATAAATACTTGATTATGATAAAAAAATTTAAATATTAAAATGAAAAAAAAATGTATAGTACAGAAGATAATTTTATATATAAGTCTAAAAGTTACTATGGGTTTTTATGTTTTTCTTTTGTTTATTTAAAATAAAATATCAGTCGACATATAAGTTGGCTGAACTCTGAAGAGGCATCATTTTTATCTTTAATATTCAAAAGAAATGCAAGACTGAAACACTTTTTAACAAATCACTTGAAAGACATGATTGATTTTTCATTTTAGCAATAAGCCATTACTAACCAGCTACTTACCTATGATATATTTAAATTTTGAATGTGACAGATGTATTCCGCTACGTTGTTTTGATTTTTTATTTATTTTTAAAATATTTATATTTGATATTTATGTTCGATATATATTCGGATATGGGTATGAAAAATATAATTTTTCAAGGATCCTCCAAATATATGAAAAATTTTAAAAAAATAAATATACTCGTATCGAACACATATCATATTCAATACTCACAATTAAATTCGAGTAATATAGGTATCCTAAATTGTATCAATAATTTCCTTTATGCATATGGGGGCTGGCAAGGGGGTGCATATAGGCTAGCTACTAGCTAGGCACCAAAACAAGATAAGGGGCTAATGTCATCAGTAGGCTTGAACAGTGAGAAGCATAAAATCTTTGGTTAAGCTAGCACAGTCAATAATTTTGATAATTAATTAGGCTTTTGATGATGCTTAAAATCCTTTCCTGTGGTCCTTAAATATCCATCGCTTAATTCCCTAATTAATTATCACTTTAATTCACTGTGCCCATTAATCTAGTATGTGCACTGCCCCCTCAAATGAACAAATGTGGATATATGGTATCTATCCTCATTTGGCTCCATCTCATCTCTATCTTAGAGATGACATGCCTCCTAGTGACTGGCCTAATGCATGAGCTTAGGGAAAGAAAAATTAAAAGCAGCTGTCTCATGCTGTCATGGATCATGGTGATGGGGTAATTAAGTCGAAGGATTACATTTATTTCGTTCCTAATTAGTTTCTACATCTCCCAAAAGTTAAGTTGATAATTTGTGCATGCAAGTATAGGAAAAGGTAGACAAGAATGCCAGAAATTTTGTTTGTTCTTTCTTCAAAGTAATTTTTTTTATTTTATATATATATAAAGTTACAGTTTAAAAATATAAAAAGGGTTATCAATATTGAGATTCGAAGAAGTTGCAGTCTGAAAATATGAAAAGGGTTATCGATATTGAGATTCGAATTTCAGATTTGAATATTATTTTTAAGAATAACTGCATGAACCAGATGTCTTAAACTTTAGATTCTTCTTCAAAGTAATTTATAGCATCTATTATATTTTGTATTAAATACAGTAAAAATTCGAAAAATAATTAAAAAAGAACATCTTATACTTGGCTTATGGATGTAATTGAGTCGAGCTCAAGTAGTAAGAAAATTGAGCTCGAAACTCATGGCTCGAAATTAATTTTTAAAAAAAAAAAAATTAATTCTACAAGCAAGATTAGTAAAATGACACATACTTTGTAGGATACATTTAAAAAAAAAAAAAGAACTAATTTAAAAAAAAAATGAGACATGTGACAATCTTTAAATACTATTTTTAGAATTAAAAAACTCCACTATCAATATATAAAAAAACTGCTTAAAAGGAAAAAGGTAACTTTTCACAATGTATTTAATCATTTTTGCTACACAAATCACTAGCTAGAATATACTCAAAGTTTATTAATTACTAGTACTTTATTTTATGAGAATTATCAAAAGATTTATATTTTTTAATGAGATGTTATCATAAATTTATACACTAACAATGTATCAAATACAAATTCATTATCAAATTCTTATTTTTAAAACTAAAACTAATTAATGAGAAAAGATTTGTGTAGATAAATAAAACAGTAGATGCACCAAGACATTTATACGATTGCATGATTTGTGGGGTCAGAAACTGAGGAAGGTGAAATGTCAGCATCCACCTTGTCATTCCACAGTGTTATTTCTTCTTTCCTCCCTCTGTTAGCTACCATGCCACATCGGATTACTGCAACTAGTTGAGAACGACACGTCAACAAAGGGTGAGGTGGGCCATAGGCTTTTTTGTGGAGCATAATACTGATGATCTAGTGATCTTCCATTTTTAATAAATAAGATTTTTTGTTGTGTTTGGTCATCCATATAAGCAATGCAATATATTTATTTATAGGCCAAAAAAAAAAAAAAAGTGAAGTTTAAGTTTAAGTTAATTAAATGGTTGGAGAGAGAGGAAATCCAACTCCTTAAATCAACGTTTTAATTATTCTTATTGACTAAACCCTCCCAACTTGCTTTGCTTTTTTCTTCACCAAACAATATTGGCCGATGTTTGTCTTTGCTTTCTTCTTTGGTTTTGAAATCTCATTGCAAACTGAACTTTGAATAAAAGTTTGAGCAACATGACCAATTCCGGATTATTCTTTTCATCTAAAGCTCTGTATGTTGCATAACTTGAAACGATCATGGCGGTTTGTGATTGCTGTATTAAGGTATATATATATATATATATATAGTTCTTGGTTTAGATATATGGGATATTAGGTTATATTATGAGCTCTGGCAGAGATTGAGTCTACAAAATTTAGAGATTCACAGTCGGATGAGGCAATTCGATCGGTTCTTCTGTTCTGCAAAGAATATCTCAATCTTGAGTCTTGACGACTGAAACTGATCATCTTCAATTCTAGTTAGTAGTTTCAAATCATTCAGTTGGTGGAATATAATGGCAGGCTATATATGATCAAGCAAAGCAAGTTGAAGATCATCAGAATATATGTTCTTTTGGCCACAGCTTTTCTGCTGCAAACTGCACATTGTTTCAATCAAGCCACTGGCAAAACCTGGTATATTCAAAAACAACCTCACCAGATGAATTCAATGTGATCAATTTGATCTTACCAACTGGACTGGATGAAATATGATATACTATAAAAGATGCTTCATCAGCTTCGTACAATTAATAAGTACCGAACAAGCAGCTCAAAGCTTTTTATTGCTAAAGCTTCAACTTGGGTGCACACAGTGTACGGACACTTAAAAGGATTACACTAAAGTAAGCGAGGTGAGACAACAGCAACTCCCATAAATAGAAAATCCTGTACAAAACAATCAAAAACACTCATCCCAGGTTTGTGGTCTGGTTCATGCTAGACACAATTATATACTAAACAGTGATCTTTTTTTTATTTCTGATGGTGGAGAATATTGGGGAGAGTTTTTATTATTATTATTAAGGGAATTTCCAAAGGTTCTCATCGTCTCCAGCGTAAGCGTTATCAGCGGGAGCATGATAAGCAGCAAAGTCCAAGCGAGGAGGACTAAGAAGCATCCCTTCAGCCATATTGACAAGAACATTAGGCATATCAAAGATCAAATCCTCATCGACAAACTCATAAGCCGTAGTCGATTTCTCGGCCACTATCGGATTGATTCTAGCCTCGTGATCCTCATTCCCAAATAAAGCATCGTTTGCAGCCCCTAAAGCTGCGGCTGCAGAGGTTGCAGCCGCCTGGATATCACGTGGGGAGGTTGAGGCAGGCACAGGCAAAGAGGCAGCAGAGTTTGGGAAGTTAAGCTCTGCATCTTGGCCTTTTAGGGCAAGTGCCGCAACATCATAAGCAATAGCTGCCATTTCAGCAGTAGGAAATGTACCGAGCCAGATTCTGTTGGGCTTCCTTGGCTCTCTAATTTCGGACACCCATTTCCCACTAGTCCGACGCCTTACTCCCCTATAAAACCGGTTGCGCCCCGCAGCAGCAGCAGCAGAAGCAGAAGCGCCTGCTCCACTGCTCCCACTGCTGCTAGTGTTAGAACTTTTCTTGGATTTTGAGTAATGCATGGTGACTTAATTCTAGTAAAGATAAATGGCGGGAAGTTTCGGGGTTTGAAGTTGAAGATGAGAGACTCCATTTATGGTGGATGAAAATTGGGTGTTAAATTCTTGTTGCAGAGAGAAGAATTAGATTTCCCAAAGTTTCAAAAGTACTGCAAAGTGCAAACCAGTTGTTGATGAACTGCGATCTGCTGATAGTTGGGGTGTAAGGCAGATATATGTTGGACATCTGGGTTGGACTGCGTTTTTGGCTGCGGAAATAAGTATAATTGCCTAAATCTTAACGGTTATTTTTCTGCCACTATTATTTAACACTAACTTTTGTTCCCCTAAAAATAATACTAAAGATTTGAAATTATATTTGAGAAAACATGTGGCATGTAGAATCTAAGTGCAAAAAGCTTGTGTTAAATACGTGCTCAAATCTAAATGCTAATGCTATGTTTTTCCTCCTCAAGAATACGCAGCTCTATACCCTTTACAATCATAAGGAAATCAGCTACAGTTGTTTGTCAAGTGTCAACATCAAGCAGTATATAGTGTGTATATATACTATGTTACTTAGATTCGGAAGTGAGTGTCGGATACGAGTATGTGTCTGATACGGATATATTCTATTTTTTTTTTTTAAGTTTTTTCTTATATTTGGAGGATCATACTTTCATACCCATATCCAAATATGTGTTGAACACAGGTGTAGAATACAGGTATTTTAAAAAAAATAAAGAGTCCAAGTAACATAATATATATATATATATAACTGATAACCTTGTTTAACAAAGCTACATCACGTTTGAACGCAGAGTTTAATCTAGATGATTTTTAAAATCATTACTTAAGAGATAGTATCCAGCAAATCTAAGATTCAGATCTTAATACTTATAATTATTTTCTTTATCTTCAGAACCTTCTTTAAAAAAAAATACACCTTTTTGTGAAGATACCAATGAGTTTAATTAGCTCCAGCCCCCCCATTTGCTAATGCCGCGTGTTACATTTGATTTCTTGAATACAATAATCTGCTTCTGCTATATTATTGAAAGTAGAAGCTCTATGTCGGTATGAACTTTGTCATTCTAATTAATAATCATCAAATATTATGACAAAACGAAAGAACACATAGATGCAGGTATTTAATTATCAGGTTTATTCAATGTTTGGAAGCAAGATGACAAATGATCAGCCCTGTTTATTACTCTGAAAGGTCTATTTCAATAATTGCTTTTTAAAAGTTGAATTAATTATACATGATCTTCACTCAAAGAAGATCGGAAACTGACAGATATTTGATGCCTGGCTAAGCAAATTCATTAACAGGGTAACTTTATAGACATGGACTTACACGAGCGGAAAATTAATCTTACAGTAACTTTCCTGAACTTATGGCCAAATGGTTGTAGTAGTATATTTTAAAGTAGATTATTATACTTGTGGTGGAGAAAATATTGTTTTTTTCTCAAAGGAGGGCAAATTTCTATCCTGATCGTTCATCTTTCTGGTGTCTTTTCACCGTGATTTAGTTGTAATTAAAAACAATATTTTCATGATCAAAATAATTAGCCAGGAAAAAGTCTGAGCACACATCACACCCACTTACCATCAAGTGAAAGGAATTGGGGTAAATCATCAGATCATTTCATTCAATTGAATTTACCTGGAGCACAATGGATTGAAAACAGTGATTTTCTTTATTGCCAAACAGAAGGTAAAAAAATGTTTTTATGGCAAAACTATTTGCTTCAATCAATTCGATAGAGAATTTTGCTTTTAAAAAGACAAGATTTGTTCAACCGTTTAACACCCTGAAACCTTTGCCAAAAGCTCCTAAAGAACCTATCCTTTACACTGAACACCTACTCAGAGACTTAAAAGCACTTCTAATTACAAACATTGTGAAGAGATTTAAGTGCATGAATTTGGTACCCATGATCGCACCATTGACCAACCAGGCCGTGCTAACTAACCAAACTGCAACCAACCAACCTCTAAAGTCTAACCAATTGAAAAAGATTAAAAAACATTAATAAATGTAATGCAACAAAGAGCATATATATAATTATATAAGCCTTTTCTTGTCCTTTCTTATTCAGGGAAAGTGGGGCAGAAAAGAAAATTGATTCCTTGCCCTTTTCATCAGTCCGTTTAAGGCTTTAGGCTTATTCTTTATGAAGAATTCCATTTTTCTACTTCATTATAATGCGTGCTTAAAAGATTTTTTTTTTTTTTTTTCAGATTTCAGCACTCAAAAAGTCATAGCAAAATTGAATGTTTGAAAATTTAGAAATAAAAAAAAAAATTTGTCCCCACTCAAACAAAAAGCCAGAGTATTATATTTTATACTAATAGTATATTGTAAGAACTGCTGAGGTAATACTACTATTATATTATATTATATGAACATCGGGCTTAGGTTAATTGGTTATATAATTATTTTAAAAAACTAATATTTAATTTATTTAAAATTCGAATCTCAACATTGATAATTTTTTTCTTATCTTAAACTGTGGCCCGTTTGTAAAAAAGAAAAAAAAAGGTAAACTTAAGTTTTAAGAATAAGAATGGAAGGGAAAGAGAAAGAGAAAGCAAGAAGAAATGAGTGCAAAGAGGGAGTGGAATCAGCTCTCTCAATCCATTAGCGCTTTATATTTGTGGGTGTGATTTGTGCTCGCAGTCCCACCACTATGGACCAAAAATGACACCCTGAAAGAGACATTGGCGAACCTGAATGTGGAAAAGGTGAATTTGGAATTCCTGAAGGAGTTGAACTGTAAAGTTTTTTATTATTATTTTGGGGTACCAAATAGGAAATTTGGTTGCAAAAATAGTAACTAATATTGTAAACGTTTTGCAACTTGCAGAGCAAAGCACATCCCTGGCCGCGTTATAGCAAATCTAAGACAAACATAATCTTTAGAATCAGAAAGAAACGATGATATTTGCATCAAATGAGTACTCGTAGGATTAATTAGTGAAACTTCAATATTATAATTTAATAGATGCGGCTGCGCCGCCAGGGACAGCCGCAATTAAGTAGCTAAGAAGGCTAAAAGCGTAAAGATGTAAAATATCATATTGTTGGCGGTAGTACGTTACGTACGCGGCAATAGGATAGAGGGGTGCCAAACTGTCAATGCCGCCAACACGTTTACAATAGATAAGGGTAGATTTGTGGAATAAAAATCCCTTCCCCATTTTTCTGCCCCTGCCCTACTCTCATATGAGTTACGGATTTTTTTTTTTTTTTTTATCGTTTTTTCCGTTTGTTTTTAATTTTTTAAAAAGAGTTACGAAATACAAATAAAATTAATTATATTTTATCAGTGATCGAATAAGTAAATTTCACGACACCAATTTTTTTATTTGCATCGTTTTTGTATCCGTTTTTTTTAAACGAAATCAATTTTTTTATTAGATAAAGAATCAGATCAAAAATTAAAAACAAACAGGTACGAAGAGAACAAAAAAAAAAGACGCGCGGCTCGTTCCGAGAATGATGGCACGGATAGAGGTAGGAAAATGGGGGCAAAAAATTTGGATTCAGATTTGTGTAAGATTGATTCGGATTTTTAAAAATTTGAGAAAAATTTCAATTTCAATTTTTTCAAATTCGGAATGTTTTTAGTTAGCGTCATTTTGAGTTCGGATTATTTCGAATTTGTATCATTCAATTTAATTTATTAACTTTAAAATTAAATTAAATTAAATTAAATCAAATTAAAATTAAATATATTATTTAATCGAATTAGATTTTATTGAAAGATAAAAAACCAATAATAAAAATATTTAAAAATAAATATAAATATTGTAATTTCTATGTTTTAAATTAAAGTTAATTATTTTATATAAATGAAAAAATGTATGATTTTATTTTTTTTATAAAACTAAAATGTTTCATTGTAGTAATTGATTCACTTTGAATTAAATCCAACAAAATCATCTCAATTTTAAATTTTTATACCGAATAGATTTCAATTTCAAAATTTTAAAAAATTATCATTTTTTTAAAGATTACCACCAAATATGTAATATACTAATATGTCGATATGGATCCAAATGAAATACGATATGAATCATATGATGAATGATAGTATTACTTAGTAAGTCAAATACAATAATATGTCAATATTTATCTCAATTTTATTTTATACCGAATATGTTATAGGGTCATGTGAGTCTTAATTAACGGATCATTAGTTTTTTAATTAATCCAAAATTATTTACTATGCTTATACGACTATACCACTAGTCTGTGTTTTTTTTTAGCTATTTTTAAAAAGTAATGGTTTGTTATATGAGGTTTATAGTAAAATGTTTAAAAGTGTTAGAATTAGTTTTACTGAATTATAGTCTATTATTTTTTGTTTTAAAATTATTATTATCGATTTATTTAATTAATTTATTAAAATAGAAAAGGAAAATAAATAATTTTATTAATAATATATACTAATAAACATAAAAAATAAATTCAATTATAATAATAAAAATATTTTTTATTTTTTAATCATAATTAAAAAGGATAATATTCAAAAACTATATAAAATTATAAATATAAAAAATTAAAAGATAATTTAAAATTAGAAAATTAAAATAAATTAATAATTTATGTTATATTTTTTATATTTTTTAAAAATAAAAATATACTTAATTTAAGTCTGAATCATTTCAAATTAAATTTTCAAATTATTTCAAGTTTGGGTCAATTCGGATTTGAGTAATTTTGGATTTAGATCAATTTGGATCTGTGTTATTTATGAGTTTGTGTTGATGAATTCGAGTTTTTAACTATTTATTATCAAAATCGAATTAGATTAGATCAGATTCTAAGTTGGGTGAGTTGAATAGAGTTTTCGGAGTTTAAGTCAAAAGTTACAAGTCTAAATAAGGGTTATTTCTTCCTTCTCTCTTCTTTGTTCTTTAATTGGAAGAGTTATAGTATAACACAAATAGATTTGTGAAAGACTAAAGTTCGATTAGTTTTGTAACAATTTGATTTTTAAGAATCACGTTAACTCAAAACCCTTGTGAAAATAAATAAAAATGAGTGGGTGACTTTTTTTATAATAAAGGCGAAAAGATTTGATTTCAATATTTTGAATAAAGAGAAACATGAATCGGTGATAAATGTTTATTATAGAGAAGTAAAACATAAACTGAGAATAGACGGTTAACAACGGAACTAAAATGTCATAATTTAACAAGCTGGAATAGCTCAGTTGGCTAGAGCGTGTGGCTGTTAACCACAAGGTCGGAGGTTCAAGCCCTCCTTCTAGCGTGTAAAATTATTTTTGGTGTAGGATTTTTTTTTTTTTTTTTTCTTTTCAAACCAACCCTTTCCCTTTTTTTTTTTTTTCAATTTTTTATTTTTGAAAATTCCAAAATTATATCTCCTTAACTTTATTTTAAAAAGAACTGATGATAATTAAATCCTAAATTCAATGTCTTATAAAAGTTAAAAGTACATTAAAAAAATCAAAGTTGGATATTATACAATATATCATCAAATTGCTATTATGTCCATTAAGCATGATTTTCTTTTTGGGCAAAAAAGTATGATTTTTATATATATAGAATGACCAGACTACAATTAAAACAACAAAACCTTCCAAATTTAAAATTTATTGTTGCAAACTTTCAACATGTTTCTGTAATTAAATATTAACATATTTGTCTAATTGATAACAGAAATAAATAACAACAAAAAAAACATCATATTTTTTATAAGCTTCTTTAAACTCTTCGCAATTCCTAATGGCTAATACTCCCAAAATAACAATTAATCGGTTAACCTTAAATATATATTTTCTTTTACACAAAATTCCGGTAGATAAGTTGCTCCAACTCAGAAAATTTCATTGACCGCATTCGAGATTAGTATCAATGAGAAACCACCAACGAGACTCAATACCAAACATTTTCATAACCAATCGAGCCAACCCCACATTGGTTTGAGTTAACCTCAATTACTTCAATAGCTGCTTAATAATAAAAACTAAAAAGCAATAGGCCAATAGTTTTAACTTTCAACATCCTGTTCCTCCAAAACTAGCGCAGTGTCGTTTCGAGGATCAACTATCTTAGGCTTGACCTAATCCATAAAGCCTAGCGTCCAACTAGAATAAAACGGGGCTTGAAGTTGAATGGTCTCTCGAGCCCATACTGTGAAGGGCTAACTACTAAGAACGGACACATTGGTGGGCCTACTTTTTGAAGCAAGGCCTTCTTTTCAGTAACTTGGGTTCACAACCAAGACTTGGTTGTACCTACGCCAGGCCCAGAAATGCGTCATCCCAAATTATAGTATTGGACAGGACTCAGAAGCCCACTTTCTTTGTTTCTTAGGGTTTGTATTTAATGCAAATAAATTTATACATTGACAATGAATCCTATACTTCATTAAAAGATTAATCTAATCTTAATCACTAATCCTTAACCCTACAACTTAACTTTTAATAGTGGCATTAATTCAACAATATAATTGTAAGAAATTGCAAGAATATAGTATATAAGTATTATTTACAGGAGGCATTAATTGCAAGAATATAGTATCAGTCTTAGATTTTTACTTTTAAATTTTATATAAGTATTATTTACACATTAATTGCAAGATATTGCATATAATTGTATGCTGATAATGAAGTCTTAAACTTAAAACTGCATAGAAAAGATTTGAAACTTGTCGCCTGTGGAAGACAGCTGTCAGCATTTGATGGGATTTTTGATGGTTCAAACGAAGATACTTTTGCCCAATAAAGAGATACTCACATATCTTAATTAATTAATGCCTAAATCAAATTCAAAGCCTTTCAACTTTCTTATGTTTCATGATTAAGCTTTTCAAGGGTGACAACTCACTCCCACAAACCGATAAGACAACTTTTAACTTCAAATCAACCAAAAAGCTTGGCCTTGGTTGGCATGCAACCCCTAGCTCTCCTGCATGGGTGTTTTCCGGCCAGCAATCAAGCCTTTCTTTGACTCCCTTCTCCCACCACTTTTTTTTTTTTTTTTTTCTAGTGCCCGAAATGGCCTTGTCTAAAGTCTCAACCTTCCTTCTTCTTTTTTTCCCTTCAATTTTCTTACAAATTCTCTTCTCATTGTAATTATTGAGCAATCCCCCTCCTGAGAGGTTTTCACTTTTCATTATCATGCATGGGGTCGGTAGCCATAATTAGAAACCTGCCCGACATTGGATCTCGATGAATCGAAATTTCTTATCATGGAGATGTGGGCAACCATTCATCATAAGCTGCAATATTGAATGGAGATGGCGGAGCAGGAGACATACTTTTCATTGTAATTGGATAGGCTTAGCTTTTACTAGCCTAATATCTTAAGTGGACCCTTTATAATGATAGTTGCGCAAATTTTGCTCTAGGATTTTGCACCCTTGCGTTGCGTGCGATGATTGAATTTAAGTCTTTCAAAACAATTACACAAAAGTCACCACTCCAAGCCTAACAATTTTATATCAAAATTAAGATAGGTTTACATACTTTGAGAAATATTGCCCGTTTTGGTTAATTAGGCCCACGGTGTTAATTTTATGTAACACCATGAATGCAAGACAGGTCATAAACTCTTATAGTCTAATATCATGTTTAATTTTTACAAAATACTATCTATTGATTAAAAGAATTTCACGATTTACATTGCATGATAATTCCAGACCTGTTATGACTATAATCAAATACTTATTACGAACTTGAAATCTCAAATTGTTTTGACCATCATTGAGGATAAAAAATGATTCATACATTTTTTAAAAACACATAATAAAGATTAAAGTGTATTTCAAAAAATTAAAATCATCTGATAGGTTTTTATTTACTTTTTGTATAAATTTACATGCTTTTAAAAAATATTTTAAAGAAATATATGTATGTCGCACATGATATCGACCCCCTCCCATTAGCTAAGGACATTTGGCCTCATAAAAATGATTTCAACATTTACAACCAAAATAAAAAAGTTACCACATTTTTTTGGGGTATAATTTGCCGCAATCCCTAGCCTTTTGTCTCAAGGCAAGTACTCTTGACTCTTGAGCAATTAACATGTGAGAACACATAGAAGACATGTTGAATAGTAGTCGTTTAACGAATCAGGACCGGTTGCAAAAACATATTAAGGCTGTCTAAACACCATTCTTTTTTTTTTTTTTAGATTTGTATTTGATGCAGTTTTATACACACACCAACAATAAGTTTTACGATGACACCTTATTAAATATAAATCTTTAAACTTTAAATCCTAAATCTAATTTTTAACACGTGACGTAATATAATGTATTGTAATGTATAGATTTATATATGGACAATGCATCAAATATAATTTATTTTTTTTAACTGACAGGAATGCTCGAACGATTTAAAGAAATTTTCTTTTTTCTTGAGGAACACCGGAATTAGAACAAATAGAAAGAATTAATGTTTCACAAAAAAGAAATGAATTTTGTTAGTGTGATTTGGATTAACCAACAATAATAAGGGCATGTAGTTGACTAGCATATTGACAGATTGATGACCCACATTAATTAGGAAGAAAGTCATGAATATGTTGGCTGCCAATGCCATAAGTCTTGAAGAGTTTTCAATTAAAAAAGAAAACAAACTATTCGATAAAGAAAAGAAGTACCGAAAAGTGATTAAAAAAAGTTAAAAAGTGTAAGAATATATATATTTTTTAAATGTCCTTTTGAGCCTAAGAGATTACATAAAAAAATTTATAAAACAAAACAAAAGGCAATGAATGCTAAAAAAAAAAAGAGAGAAAGGGAGAGAGGGGACTCTTCTCTATGATCACTGCAAATAGCTTTTGTGCCTCTCTCTCAAATTTCAAATTTTTTAGTGAATATATATATATATAAATATATATATATATATATTATTTTCCATCCATCAAAGGCGAGAGATTGATAGCCAGCTAAGGGGAAGGGCCCACATGCCCATTTTTGTCAAGACAAAGCCCATGTTCTTCCTCCAAGCTCACAAGAAAGCCTTTCATGATGAGACCCGATCATTCACTTCATGATTTGGCACGTCAGCCTGCTGGACCAGGGGCCAGGTTCTTGGCTAGCTGCTGCAGCACCTGCTCAGCTAAAATTATAGGCCACTCGTGCATTTTTCTTTTTTTTTTTTTTTTCTAGTTTGAATTGATTTTTTATACAAAAACTATAAATTACCAAGTATAAATACAGTAGCAAAGAGTAGTATATAGTATGTCAAAACTAAAAAATATTACGTATTTTTATATATGCATGCATGCATGGAACCGTTCTGCTACTAGAAAAGCAAGCTATCAGATCAGGGGGTGGGTCTCACCAACTCTGTCTGAATCTGCTGCTCTCTCTCTCTCAAAGAAAGCAGTGAGATTCTTCTGTTCAGTTTCTTGTCTCCAATTGGCCTTCCAAGTCTTTGTGCATGCGCGTGCGTGCCTTTGCCTCCCCCCCCCCTCTCTCTCCTTCCCTTCGTTATTAATTTCATCATTTTTCTTCTTTCCTTCCTTTACCATCCAATTACGAGTATTTCTTTAAAAAAAAATTAAATTTTTTATGTTTATTTGTGCTCGATCTATTATGCTCGCCACACTCCAAGTCCCCTCAGTCATCCAATAGATTGGGCTCGTCGGGTCTATTGTGCTCGCCACACCATCCTTCAACCTTTCAGAGGTCACGTCACCTAGCACCTCGATACCCACGAAGGTCTACGACTGCTACAGCCGTCAGGGTAAGGCCTCCCATGCCCCTTACTCCCAGATAGAGTCGGACACGTGTAACCAGGCAGGTCACCCCAAACAGGTATAAATGCCCCTCTCGGGGACTATCCCAGGGGCTCTATCTCTCCACACACTTTCTTTCTCGCTCAACTCCCTACTTCCTCTCCCGGCTCAGCTCTCTTTATCCTGTCTCGATACTAACATGAAGGTCAGAACGCGTCCCAGAGACCTACCTCTGGCGCCCCTTGACCTTTCTCTTCCCTTGCAGGATTCCAGGTCCACCAAGGCAGCCACCGTCACCAAAAAAGACATCAACATTTGGCATCGTCTGTGGGAAATGATAACCATGTCTTTACCACCATCACAATGAACTACCCCAACTGGAGGTCCGGGTGCCAACACCCACAACACCACCTTACCCATACCTCCAGCCATATGCAGTTACGAATCTCCACCTCCATAGAGTCCCCCCATCTACCAAGACCAAGACCAAGCTCCAGCTACCAAATACCTCCACAATCAAACTTTTGGTTTCAGCAACTATACCTCCCCCACAACTATTACCAAAGCTTGCTCGAACCCCTTCTCCGATATGTTCCACCCCCCAAACCTAAGGCAAGACGTGGTCATAGCCATCTAGAGAGGCCAACACCCAAATTGCGGTGACCTCCATGTACCATCTGGTGGACACCTAGTCCAATGCCATGAGGCACACCAGCATCACCTTAAACCCCATCATCTCCCTACCACAAATGAGCCAACAGCTCCCCAACACCACCAGTAACTTCCCTGGTCCAACAGCCAGCAAGTGGGGTACCCCCAACATTACCAAACCTATCACCAATTCACCATCCCAAGAGCTCGTCGAGGCCAGAGCTGGCCCAAGCCTAGGAGCTCGTCGACATCCAAGAGCTCGTCGACGCCCAGGAGATCGCCCTAGCCCAAAAGCTCGCCCAAGCCAAGAGGTCGCCCAACCCCAGGAGGTCACCCAAGCCCAGGAGGTCGCCTAAGTCTAGGAGCTCGTCGACGCCCAACAGCTCGTCAACACTTAGGAGGTTGACCATCAAGAGCTCGACCACGACCAACAGCTCGTCAATGCCAAGAACTCGTCAAAACCCAGAAGGTCGACCACCAAGAGCTCGACCACCAAGAGCTCGACCACGACCAACAGCTTGTCAACACCCAAGAGCTCGACCACGACCAACAGCTCGTCAACGCCAAGAGCTCGTCAACACACAGAAGATCGACCACCAAGAGCTCGACCACGACCAACAGCTTGTGAACACCCAGGAGGTCGACCACCAAGAGCTTGACCACGTCCAAGAGCTCGTCAACACCCAGGAGGTCGACCATCAAGAGCTCGACCACGACCAAGAGCTCGTCAACGCCAAAAGCTCGTCAACACCCAGGTGGTCGACCACCAAGAGCTCGACCACGACCAACAGCTTGTCAACATCCAGGAGGTCGATCATCAAGAGCTCGACCACTCCCAACAGCTCGTCAACACCCAGGAGGTCGACCATCAAGAGCTCGACCGCAACCAACAGCTCGCCAACGCCAAGAGCTCGTCAACTCCCAGGAGGTCAACCACCAAGAGCTCAACCACGACCAACAGCTCATCAACACCCTGGAGGTCGACCACCAAGAGCTCGACCTTGACCAACAACTCGTCAACACCAAGAGCTTGTCAACATCTAGGAGGTCGACCACCAAGAGCTCGACCACTCCAAGAGCTCGTCAACACCTAAGAGGTCGACCGCTAAGAGCTCAACCATGCCCAACAGCTCGTCAACACCCAAGAGCTTAACCATGACGAAGAGCTCGTCAACGACGAACAGCTCGCCCATGACGAACAGCTCGCCCACGACGAGGAGAGCACCAATGCCCAGGAGCTGGCCACTGTCACTTTATGCCCAGGCAACTCACTGACAAGGCATTGGTGGAACGCCAACAAGCTGCAGCAATGAAAACAAATATTGTGGAGACTGGGGGTTAAGAAAGAAAACATCCAAGTTAAGAGCACATAGCCCCAAGTTGGCGATCTGATACCTTAATTGTGAAGCCAGTAGGCTGGTAGGCGGTCAGGAAAATTAGCCTCAAATTGGGAAGGCCCGTACAGAATAACAAAGAAGATCTACTTCGGGGCCTATACGCTGAAACCCCTGGACAGAAGCCCCACACCAAGAACCTAGAATGGAAAATGTCAAAAGAAGCATCACTTATCTCATTATCAAAAAGTTTACCATGCCCATCAGACTCCCTAAACTCGACGCCTCTTCAGGCCTCGTTCTTGCGTTCACCACGTGCGCTCGTCATAAGACACCATGTTACACTTCTAATGGCCTCTAAATGGCCCATCCTTGCGTTCACCACGTATGCTTGCAATAAGACGCTGTGTTACACTTCCAATGGCCTCTAACTGGCCTATCCTTGCATTCACCACGTGCGCTCACAATAAGACGTCGTGTTACATGCCCAATGGCCTCTAACTGGCCCATCCTTGCGTTCACCATGTGCGCTCGCAATAAGACGCCGTGTTACACGCCTAATGGCCTCTAACTAGCTTATCCTTGCATTCACCATGTGTGTTCACAATAAGATGCCATGTTACACGCCCAATGGCCTCTAACTGGCCCATCCTTGCATTCACCATGTGCGCTCGCAATAAGACGCTGTGTTACACGCCCAATGGCCTCTAACTGGCCCATCATTACGTTCATCACGAGCGCTCGCAATAAGACGCCATGTTACATGCTCAATGGATTCTAACTGGTCCATCCTTGCTTTCACTACATGCGCTCGCAATAAGACGCCATGTTACACGCCTAATGGCCTTTAACTGGCCCATCATTGTGTTCACCACGTGTGCTCGCCATAAGACACCGTGTTACACGTCCAATGGCCTCTAACTGGCTTATCCTTGCGTTCACCACGTGCGCTCGCAATAAGATGCCATGTTACACGCCCAATGGCCTCTAACTGGCCCATCCTTGCGTTCACCACGTGCGCTCGCAATAAGACGTCGTGTAACACGCTCAACAGCCTCTAACTGGCTTTACCTTGCGTTCAACCATGTGCGCTCGCAATAAGACGCAGTGTTACACGCCCAATGGCCTCTAACTGGCCCATCCTTGCGTTCACCACGTGCGCTCGCAATAAGACGTTGTGTAACAAGCTCAACGGTCTCTAACTAGCCCATCCTTGCGTTCACCACGTAAGCTCGCAATAAAACACCGTGTAACACGCTCAACACCTCTTCAGGCTCCAACAAGCCTTTTCAAGTTTCTTTATACACTTATAGTCAGTACACTTACAAAAACAATCAAGTGGCAGGTAAGACGTACCAATAAAGCCATATCGTGTCACACGTCCCACTAGTGAATGCTTCCCGACAAATAACAAAATCACGCAGTATAAAGCCTCGCCACAAGATTCATGATCATCACATCTGCTGACCATTTTCAATATAAAAAGGCTCGCCGTCAGCCACTTTATAACTTCTGCCTCGCCTAGGGGCAATTGTTATGCTTATTTGTGCTCGACCTGTTGTGCTCGCCACACCCCAAGTCCCCTCAGTCCTCCAGTAGATTGGGCTATCCAGTCCTATTGTGCTCGCCACACTTGTGGGGCTTGCCACACCATCTTTCAGCCTTTCAGAGGTCACGTCACCTAGCAGCTCGGTACCTACGAGGGTCTATGACTGCCACAGCCATCAGGGTGAGGCCCTCCATGCCGCTTACTCTCAAAATCCAATTAGAGTCGGACACGTGAAATCAGCCAAGTCGCCCCAAACAGGTATAAATGCCTCTCTCGGGGACTGCTTTCTTTCTCTCTCAACTCCCTACTTTCTCTCCCGACTCAGCTCTCTTCGTCGTGTCTCGATACTGACTTAACCGTCGGAGCGTGTCCCGAAGATCTACCTCCGACGCCCCCTAACCTTACTCTTCTCTTGCATAATCCCAAATCCACCAAGGCAGCCACCGTCACCAAAAAAGACATCAACATAATTGATGCTTATTAATTACTATTAATTAATTCTTGAGAAGTTTGATCAGATGTAGCACTAAATTTTAAGAAAATGTGGTAATTAATTAAATTCTAAATGTTTTTAGTAGAAAAGTGAGAAGACGATATTTGATTATAATATTTACATATATGTTTCACGTTCAGATTATTCAAACTGCTATTATTTTAATGTTGTTTTGTTTTTAAGAATATTAACGCTTTTCTATCATGGATGGATGATGGATATCTGAAAAAGGGTATTATTATAAATAAATAAAAAAAACAAATTGTTAATTAAAGGATAAAAGAAACTTCCCACAATAAAGATTAAAGAAGTTAATTTAGGTCCAAATATAGGGCATTGATTAACAAAAAACAGAGGAGAGGACGGGAAGATATTTGGCGTAGCAAAGAGAGCAGAGGATTGCAGCAGCATTAAATGGAAAGGGGGAGAGAGGGATGTAGTACAAAATGTCCACGGCCCTTTCTGGTACGGCTTCACATACATCACCATCAATTCTTTGTAATCACATGACCATATTTACGTTGAAATTCTAATTAATTGACGTGGATTAAGAGGGGTCCACCTTTCACATGGTAGTATAGTACTTTTCACTTGCCTAGCTATAGCTAGCTACACCAATTCTTCAATTATTGATTTTATAAACTATACAATTATGTTCTTAGTTTCTATTTTCTTTCTCTTTTATATATATATATATATATATATATATATATAGAATTGTGTTTTTATTTTAATTAATAGTAGTATACAGTTGAGATATTGAGAGTTTTTTTTTTTAATATTCGTATTTGATATTTATATTCGATTCATATTCGAAAGTAAATATAAGATATGTTCCTTTAAAGATATGAAAAAAATTTAAAAATAAAACATATACATGTCGAACACATATTTATATATAATATTTATATCAAAACTCAGATAATATAGATATACAATATTATGTATGTATTATATATTTTAATTTATTAACAAAAAAATATAGGATATATATAATTAATTTTTATAATCATAATACTATTTCAAGGTTGTATCAGATTTCTTATACCGATCACTTGTAATGAGAAAAAAAAAAAAAAAAAAACCTACGCGTTATACTTATTTGAATTAGTTTACATATGTAAATTTCAATATTAAAAGTCATACGCTCATACTATATCAAATGTACTTCGTACAGTTTGTCAGTTTCTAGTATGGAAGTCAATGTTATTTTTAGATTTAAAGTATGAGCTACATTGCCAAGGGAATATATATATATATATATATATATATATATATATATATACACTTCGATCATTTGAAATACTATTGACTATCATAAGTTTGACCATAAAATATATCCGGCATAGTTAGGGGCACTCCATTGAATTGAATTAGTTACTATAGCCAAGCAAGCCTTGATCTAGGTTAGGAATGACAAAATTCGATTGGATAGATAGATTTCACATATATTTATTTCGAATGGAAAAGTTTTTTTTTTTGAAAAGTGAGAACGGGATAGAGCGGAGTGATTTTGGTAAATGTTTGCTCCTCCGCCACACCCCACCTTTTAAACTTACTATCTCACTTCTTAAAATATTTTATATTTTTTCTTATATTTTTAATATATATACTAAAATCGTATATATACTAATATTTTATATATATATATATATACTTTTAGTATATATATGTATATTATATATATTAAAAAAAATTCTATACTAAAATTATGTTTATGAATAAATTATAATATAATTTTTTATAATATTAAATTAAAAATAATTAATAAAAATTGGGGTGTAGCGGAGTGGAATACCATGGAGCGATTATGGATGTAACCAACATCAATGAAAGTGAAAATTTTCAACATTCACGCAAGAGTGAGGCATAAGTGGATAAGATAATTTTTGCCCCGTCTCACTCTATTGTCATCCCTAATCTAAGTAGCTAGCAAATATAAGGTTTTCATTATTATAGAATCTTCAGTTTTGTTGATAGCATTTTAGGTTAGTGAAGAAGAACTTGAAGAAAAGAGTACTTTGAGGATTCAAGGAACCTGCAAAAAAAGCAAACAATTAAAGTGATGCCGGTTGGTATTTGAAGAAGTGCTTTGATGCCTAAATGAATAAATACTTAAGGAAGAAGGAGGAGAAGAGAATATCATACGGAGATGAAGAATAAAATTATCAAAATATTAAAATGTGACTTAGGATTAAGTGTCATTACTTTATTCTTTTTATACTTAAAATTTTATGTAATTGATAATTATTGAGCCCGTCTTCTTTTAATTTGCGGACCTCGCTTGTTTGACGGTTGAATCCTATTTGAGCCTCTAACCCAATTAATTATTGGGTATAACAAGTTTACATTGCAAATAAAAATATGGACAATTATATATGCGTAGGAAGTTTCATATCGAACTAATAGTCACAAGTACTTGATAGGATTGAAACTGTAACTAAGGCAAATTGTTTATATAGCTATCAGACAAATATATGAACATTAATTTTTCAACATTTTACTACAACTGATCAGCCCTGCTGATGAACTGAACATGTAGGGAATTGTCTACATCGCCAGCTGAATCCTTTCCAGGGAGCTTGAAGCTGTGGGCAATCAAATTATCCCAAACCTGGCCTCTTTCCCCAGACTTATATAGCCTACAATTACTACATTTTTTTTTGGTCTCCCTTAAACAGTTTCTTTATGGTATTTCAATCACCCCCACCGGCCACCAAAATATATAGAAAACAAAACTAGAATATTTTCATCATTTAGCAGACAAAGGCAAATAATGTTCAGCAACATTAGAAAGATATTAAAGAAGCAATAGATATTGTGAATTAAAGTTCACATTACATTTAAATAACTTAATTAGCTAAGTCATTGACTGAGTCCTAAGGCTGCTCATGTTGTTGTCTGAAAGATCGGGAGTATAATGGTAAAACTCTCTCAACATTGGAGACTATCAGGATTCAAATTTTGGTTTTTATCTAAGAATTGAAACCACTAACCACTCCATCCAACCAAATGTTGGTGGTGCTTCTCATCTTTGAGTAACCTTAATAATATTTATATATTTTAAAAAATTATAAAAAGAATATAATTATTTCTAGACTAAAGTGACATTATTTTTTAAGAAAATATAAATTTTATATTTTATATAAATTTTCAAAATTAAATATTAAAATAATTTATTTTTTGATACATCTTAATATAATTTACTCAAATAATATTAAAAATAATTTATTCATTACTTTTGAATAATATATTTAAAAAAAAAAAAATTATTTTCTCACAATAGTTTTCACCATAATATTAAAATTCAAAACCTTAAATCATAAATTTTATCGTAATTATTCATAATATTTTTTTCAAACCAAACTTTCTGGAAGCACAACAATGACATCAAATTAGAGCTTAAGAATTTATAAATACGACCAACCGTACGTGTTTAGGCCAAGCCCCGAGACCGAAGACCCAAAGGACTTGGTAATAGTAGCCGAATGGGGTCGGAAATGGGAGCCGAAGTGAGTGTCAGCACTGAGCTGAGCTGAGCTGAGCAGTGGGACACAGCGAGAAACAGAGATTAGGCGGTCAAAAAGGCAGATCTCATGCATTTTTCGTCGTCTTGCCTTTAACCACGTGTCCCTCATTCATTACCCTTCTCTCTTTCCCCTTCTTTCCTGCTGCTATTCTCTTACTATACGTATGGCTTTCTTCTACTTTGTTCAAAGCAGTGAAACGACTTCCCCTTTCTCTTTTTCACTCACGCACGCTCCACAGACCACAGTTTCACTCTCCTAAACTAAAAAGAAAGGAAACAAATTCTCTCTAGCTTCACTTCGCTTTGCTTCGCTTTAGCCTTAAGCTAACATTAACAATCGACAGATTAAGAAGAAGAAAAAAAGAAAAGTTAATGTAGCAGAATACGTACACATTTACACACCACTTGAAACAGAGATGGGACCATTGTCCTGTGCTTAAATTCTAGCTTTTTCGTGGACGATACGATCATAGTCTGCCGCTCTCTCTTATTTTTCTCTCTTTTTTTGTAGCTTCTCTTCTCTACTTTTTCCTTTCTAATTTTGTTACTATTATCGACATGGAAATGGAGGATCACCATCAATATGGGATGCTTGATCTTAGGCAACTACTCAACGGAAGACCAACCCATTTCCAAGCAATTCCACAGGGTCCCGAGTTATTCTCCTCCGGGAACCGGCATCTGCCGCCACCGCAACAACCCTACCACTTTGATATGATGCAAATGGTGGGTAGACAAGTTGGTCATGAGTTGATGCCTCGTGGGCTTCATCTCGACTTCCCTTCCGATGCTACTGCTAATAATGCAACTCCCACCGCTGCTGTTGCTGTCACTAGTGCTTCTATTCCAAGTGCCAATTGTGGGTTTGATGGTGAAGCTACTGCTTTTGGTGGTGATGGAGGAACTGGAAGATGGCCTAGACAAGAGACTTTAACACTTCTTGAGATCAGATCTAGCCTTGATCCCAAGTTCAAAGAAGCTAATCAAAAGGGTCCTTTGTGGAATAAAGTTTCCAGGTACACTAATATACCACCATATAGTACCCTAATTATCTCTTCTTCCTCTCTTTCATTGGCAAAAGGGTTTCTATTAATATAGCAAATTCATTATAATTATGGATTCTTTTTTTTTTTTTCTTTCTTTCATTGTTAGTAGCTCTAGTGATATGAAATGGGGTTTTTTGTTCATTTCTTCTTACAAGTTTTAAGCAGCAAAAATAATAAGGCATTAATTTGCACATTTTCCTTCTTACTATTACAGTACTCGAAAAAGAAAACCAAAAAATACAACTCTTTATTTTACCATGATTGCACTGCTTGCTTGCTTTCTTTCTTTCTTTCTTTAAACTTGTTTTATTCATGGCAGGATCGAGTGGGCTTTTCTTTGCTTGTTACATGATTTTCAACAGAAAAACATGTGGCTTAATTTATGTTTTAAAAAAAAACATGACTTCTCATTGTGTTTCTTGCTAGTATTGAAAACATATGAAACAAATTTATGGTTTTAAGTAAAGGACTACACTATGAACAAGTTCAGTTCAGAAACAGGTGTAGTGTTACCTCTTCTAGTCTTCTTTGCAGCGTTTTTCCGGGGTTTCGTTTCCTTTTCTTTTTTTTTAAAGGATGGCTCATCACTTCAATAGTCTTCAACATACTTGATGTGTTGCCTTCATTATTGTGCAAGTTTTTACTGGTTTTTTTGCTAAAAAATGACTAACCTTTTGGATGTTTAAGTACACATCTTGTTTTATCCGTGAAAAGACGTTTATGAGTCCCTTGCAAAGA
The DNA here is from genome assembly GCA_030761205.1 of Fremontodendron californicum. Taxonomy (NCBI): domain Eukaryota; kingdom Viridiplantae; phylum Streptophyta; class Magnoliopsida; order Malvales; family Malvaceae; genus Fremontodendron; species Fremontodendron californicum. The sequence continues at coordinate 35,622,861 of JAULJL010000005.1, forward strand.
ACCATCTTTGTTTGCAATTTTGAATGGTCAATAATATGCTTGGTTGGGTTAACTGCAAAATATTGCTCAGCAAGGGAAAACACAGTTTTTTCATAACATTGGCAAAAATCATCACATGATCTTTTCATGGTCATCTTTTTCTTTTTCTTTTTCATTTACCAAATTTGAACTAGGGTTCCTGTCTTTTTATTATTTTCTTTTAGATTTAAATTTTAATTTATCCCCATTTCCTTTCTTTTTTTTTTTCCCTTTTTCTTGTTGCTGTAGGATCATGTCTGAGGAACATGGCTACCATAGGAGTGGGAAAAAATGTAGGGAGAAATTTGAAAACTTGTATAAGTATTACAAGAAGACTAAGGAAGGGAAAGCCGGAAGACAAGATGGTAAGCACTATAGATTCTTTCGTCAGCTTGAAGCTCTATATGGAGAGACCAGCAATTCAGTTTCAGGCCAAGAAAGTCACCTAGTTGCGAACAATTTTCAGTTTCATGGTACTCCCAACAGCAATACTCTAGCAAATCAAGCTGTCTATCACACTCAAAAGCTCTGTGACAGTCTTAGCCTCTCTAATTCCACCGAATTCGACACTTCTTCTTCAGATGACAATGATTTAAGCACTGCAGCGGCAATGGAGAATGATTCATCAGAGAAGCGGAAAAAGAAAAGGGGCAGTAGTAGGAGCTGGAAGGCAAAGATAAAAGAGTTTATCGACTCACAAATGAGGAAGCTAATGGAGAGGCAAGAGGCATGGCTAGAGAGATTGACAAAGAATCTAGAGCAAAAGGAGCAAGAGAGGGTTTTTAGGGAGGAAGAATGGAGGAAAGAAGAAGCAGCCAGGATAGATAGAGAACACAAGTTTTGGGCTAAAGAGAGAGTATGGACTGAAGCTCGTGATGCTGCTTTAATGGAGGCCTTGCAGAACCTAACAGGAAAACAATTAAAGGGTACATCATCTGAGGAGCTAATTATGACATCTGAAATGGAAAACCGCAGTGAAAACCAGAATGAAAGTGAAACAATAAACAACACTGTTAAGGCAGATGGCTGGCAAGAATCCGAGATTTCTAGGCTAATACAGCTGAGAACTAGCATGGAATCTAGGTTCGAACAAGTCGGGTGTTCGGAAAAAGAATTTCTGTGGGAGGAAATAGCTTCTAAGATGGCTTGTTTAGGCTTTCACAGGAGTGCTTTCATGTGCAAAGACAAATGGAATAGTATTGGTGCTTACCTAATGAAAACCAAAGAGAGTAACAAAAAACGCAAGGAGAACTCAAGAGCCTATGGTTATTATCAGAACAATGAGTCCCTCTACAGTCAAGGAAGAGCGTACAGTGAAATTAATAAGCAAGGAACTGAGACAGTGAGACTCCAAGCAAATGACGGCTCTTCCCCTTCTAACTCTAACGCTGGCAATGCTGTAAGTGAAAGTTGTTTTCGCTTCTTGATGGCTGATGGAGAGAACTTGTGGGAAAACTATGGTTTGAAGCTCAGCAAAGGAGAAGACCAGTAAGTTGGAAAATAAACATGACAGATTTCACACTTATTCTAATCCCACATGAGATATATGCAATGGGGATGACGGATGAAGGGAATTGCTGACTCATTAAGAGGTAAGAGAATATTTGACAAACGTACACTCTCTTTTGAGAGGGGATTTACAATGTATAAGCAAGGAGCTGACTTATCATGAGAATTTTATGTATAGCAAATTGTGTTTTATGTGGTTCTTTAGCAACTGCACATTTAAGATTAATAACAATAATGGGTTTAACTATCTTGCTGGGAAAAAGAGAAAAAAAGGCTTAATGTTGCTCTTAAAACACTGAATTCTTCATCTGAACATTTCTGCAAATCTTTCCTGCTGTGCATGGAAATTTGATAATTATATATGTTAGTTCTTCATCAGTCTTTCTTTCTTTCTTTATTTATTTCTTTCATTCATCATTTGTTGTTTACTTGTTTACTATTAATACTTATGTTATCCGAAATTTTTTTTTTTTAAATATTCGTATTTGATACCTATAAATTCGACACATTCGTAAAAAAAAGAATTAAAAAATTAAGTATACTCGTATCAAACACATATTTATATCCGATACTCACCTGAATCTCGAATAACATAGCTGGTTAATACATGGTGAAATTTTTTCTGTCTTTATATGCAATATGTGCATGAGAGCATTTGCCTGCCCCCAACGTGTGCAAAAGTTCATGTACAATTTTCTGTGCAGTACGGTGCATAGGTTAAGGATACAGTGACTTAGATGAGATTACAAAAACCAGAAACAAATCTTTCAGATTGTGTTTTCAGAGTGTTGTATCAAACTTGTACCAAAGAAGTAGCTAAAACACTTTAACCTTTAGTGTTGAATGAAATTAATTTAACAGTCTTTTCCACCAAGATATATATTTCTCCTGCATGCATGCTTGGTATTCAAAGAGTTTGGCATTGCGATCGTAAATGTCAGAGGTAAGTTTGTTTAGTGAATATGGGAAATTCAAGAAGGAAATTGCAGATAAAATTAAGCGCCAGTTGCCCCTCACAACAATGTCGGCTGAAAAAAAAAAAAACAAGGTCGGCTGATACGTCTTGACGATAGCTGGAGAGCAAAGTTATTATTTACATTCAATTCTTTTCAACGAAAAAAAAAAGTTTTACATTCAATGCAATACCAAATGTTCATCTTGCATGCAAAGTACTTTTCAACAAAAAAAAAAAAGTTTTACATTCGATGCAATAACAAATGTTCATCTTGCAAAGTACTTTTCAACAACAAAAACAAAAAAAGTATTACATTCAATGCAATAACAAATGTTCATCTTGCAAAATACTTTTCAACAAAAAAAAAAAGTTTTACGTTCAATGCAATAACAAATGTTCATCTTGCAAAGCACCTTGATTGCAGATTATTTAGTCAGTGGCGAGTTAATAATAAGTAAAAATTACCTCGGACTGACCGACACCCGCTCACCTCCCATCCTCTCTCTCTTATTTCCATCTTTTTTATAAATAAAAAAATTCCATATATATAAATCAATTTTTTGTTTGGATTTTTTCAAAAAAAATCTTTTTTTTTTTTTTTATTTTGAATTTTTTGTTTAATTTTCTTTAAAAACAGTTATGACATGTGACGGTCAAGTGATCCGCTTGTGTAATATCTGTACACATGTTGATATTTTATCAGTTGATGGACATGTCAATATTTTTCGTTAACGATGTTAAGGATTGTAGTTATTTGATAGATGGATTTAAAGTTTGGATATTTGATTAAACATTTTTAGTACAGATAATACGGTTTTTTTATTTAAATATAGCCAAAAAAAATAATTTCTCAAAATACCGTTCATTTTAGATTATTTCTCAAAATCCGCTTGTTTTAACACTAGCTGAGAAATCGCCACCCCCCATTGCGATTTCCCAGCGTAAAAAAACACATTTTGGCTAAAAATACCAAGGGAAATCGCCATGGGGGGTGGCGATTTCCCTTCATGTATAATTTTTTTTTAATTAATAAACAAATTTTAATTTTTTTTAATTTATACATTTTATTTTTTAATTTTAAAAATTATAAATTAAATTAAAAAAATTTTTAGGTTTGGTTATTTAATTATTTTAAATATATATTAAAAATGTAATTTAATTTATTATTAAATTTTTATAAAAAATAAAAATATATTTCTTATTAAAATTTAAAAAAGAAGATTATATTGATTATTAAATATTTATATCAAAAATTGTATTTTTTATAATTTTGTAATATTATAAAAAGCAAAATTTGAGTTATATGCTGACATAGATGATGTTGACGATGATTGCGGCCCTTCAAATGTTCGCACAACAGAAAACTTTCCCATAGAAGATTATGATTCTGGGTCGTTCTATGTTCACACTACATACGACGTTCCCACAGAAGAAGTCGTGCCCTTATCTCAAGCTACAACTTTTCAGACTTCATTAGTCTCACAAACCTTAATTCCTACTACCCTCGAAGATGAGCCAGCTGGTGTTGATCCTGTTCGTCCAAGTGGAGTCCATGGTGAAGATGTTGGTGAATTTAGTGAGCAGGAAGAGGATGCTGAATTCGCAAGTGATGACAATACTGATTCTGACCCAGACGTCGTCCCTGCTGAGATCAACACTCATGGAGATATCAACACTCATGGAAATATTCCCCCATATGAGGCTGCATCCCATATGCATACACTGGATCTGGAGGCAATGCACGTGCCGAAATTTCCAGAGTATGCTCATACATTAGCTATGCCTCTGACATTTGATCCATCTGCAGTTGATCTGTGTGTTGGGTTACAATTCCCAACGAAAGAGGCTGTGCTTTCAGCTATCAAGCACTATAACATCAAAAACTCTGTAGATTACAGAGTAATTGAATCTGAGCGGACGAAATATTATGCCAAGTGCGTAATGTATGGGAATGGGTGTAATTGGAGAATAAGGGCAACTTTTATGAAGAAGAAACAGCTATGGGAGATTAGAAAATATGAAGGGCCTCATACTTGCACATCGGGGAGGATTTCACAAGATCATTGCAAGTTAGATTGTAACATGATCTGTTCATGCATTTTGTCATTGGTCCAAGCAAATCTGGAGATTTCCGTTTCAGTTTTGATCGCTGAGATGCGAATCCGGTATGGATACATCACCTCCTACAAGAAAACATGGCAAGCAAAGCAAAAGGCAATTGTTCGAGTATTTGGCGATTGGGAAAGATCATACAATGAGCTACCTAAATGGTTAGGTGCAATGCAACATTTCGTGCCTGGTACAATTGTGGAATTGCAAACGGTACCTGCATATCACGGTGATCGACTGGTCCAGGGTAAGAGAATATTCCATCGACTATTTTGGACATTTAAGTCGTGCATTGAAGGGTATCCGTATTGTAAATCTATTGTGCAAATAGACGGTACTTTCTTATATGGAAAATACAAAGGCACATTATTGTTGGCTATTGCACAAGATGGCAACCGAAACATACTGCCAATTGCCTTTGCCATTGTGGAGGGTGAGACAACAGAGGCTTGGTCATTCTTTCTCAGTAACTTGCGCAGACACGTGACAAAACAGCCTGGCATTTGCTTGATGTCTGATCGACATGAAGCCATCAAAGCTGCGATTAGACGCGATGGTGGATGGAATCCTCCACATGCATATTCAGTGTACTGCATTCGACACATTGCAGCGAACTTTATGAAAAAGTTTAACAATAAGGAATTGCGTCGACAAATTGTTAACATGGGTATGGAATCAAATCATAGTTATTTTATCTCTTATATTTCGTTTAGCATATAAAATAATACTAAAATTCACAAGTTTTTTGTTTTAAAATTTATTAGGATACGAGTTGAGGCGACCAAATTTTTATTTCATGTATGACAATCTTCGTGGAGAAAATGCAGAGGCGGCTAATTGGCTTGATAGGATCCCCAAGGAGAAGTGGGCGCAGTCATATGATCAATGAAGACGTTATGGCCATATGACAACCAACCTAGCTGAATCTATCAATTCGGTGTTGAAGGGAACGCGTCATCTTCCCATTACTGCTTTAGTGCAATCAACATATTATAGGTTAGCTGCACTTTTTGTTAAGATGGGGAACAAGCAAATTGCCATGATGGAGGGAGGGCACACATATTGTGAAACAGTCACACAGGCTAGGCAAGAAAATCGCAGGAAAGCTAACTCCCACATTGTTCGTAATTTTACGCGAGTAAATCAATCTTTTCTGGTTGAAGAGTTAGTTGATCCACAAGAGGGTGTTTTTGCAATGAAGTACAAAGTCAACCTTAGTGACATGTGGTGTGATTGTGGAAAGTTTCAAGCACAAAGGTTCCCTTGTTCACATGTAGTTGCTGCCTGTGCACATGTCCATGTAGATTGCATGCAATATGTGGACAAAGTCTATAGACTGGAAACTATATTGAATGTTTATAGACATGAGTTCGAAGCTGTTGGAAATGAAGGTTACTGGCCTCAATATGATGGTCCAGAAATGTGTCCCAATCAAGAAATGCGGAGAAATCCACATGGTCGGCCAAAATCAAGTCGTATTCGTAATGAAATGGACCTCAGGGAGAAAGGCCAACCAAAACGTTGTGGATTATGCAGAAATGAAGGTCATAACCGTCGAAATTGTCCGCATCGATCTGGCACATTAGGGGAGACTTCGCATCAACAATAAATGAATTACATGTTTTTGTCAACTTATCATGTACTTTGGATTATTATTGTACATATAAGGGAAAATATAATCCAAGTTTTTTTGTTTTTTGTTTTTATCTAATACAAATCAATTAACAAAATTTAAAAAAATTTGTTCATAAATTTTAAATAATAAAATATACCTTACGAATTTTTTTTTTAAATTATAAAAAAATTATTTTAATTTAATTTATAATTTTTAAAATTAAAAAACAAAACTTACAAATTTTTAAAATTAAAACAAAACTTACAAATAAAATTTTTGATATACAAATTTAAGAAGAAATATTATTTTGTTTTTTTAATTTTTATAAGAATTTTTTTTTCCATATTTAAATTTAATAAGAAATTTAATTTATAATTTTTAAAATTAAAAAAATAAAATGTACAAATTAAAAAAAAATAAAATTTGTTTATTAATTAAAAAAAAAATTATATATGAAGGGAAATCGCCACCCCCATGGCGATTTTCCTTCATCTTTTTTGCAAATTTGGCTAAAAATACCAAGGGAAATCGTCATGGGGGGTGGCGATTTCCCTTGGTATTTTTAGCCAAAATGTGTTTTTTTACGCTGAGAAATTGCCATGGGGGGTGGCGATTTCCCAGCTAGTGTTAAAACCAGCGGATTTTGGAAAATAATCTAAAATGAACGGTATTTTGGGAATTTTTTTTTGTGGCTATATTTCAATAAAAAAACCCAGATAATACATTGAAGATTTTCTACTATAGGGATTGTATAGAATATTAACCCTAATAAGAATAAAGTACTAGCTAGTTTTGGTGAATCACAAAATATACTTTAATTGTTAGACAAATTCTGGTTTTGCAAATTAACGCATCAAATTCCAATGAATTATTCTAGTACCAGAGCTTACATCAGATTGGTAATGCTGAAAATGGTGGAAAAAAAAATGTTGATGGGTACAAAATAATCTATACAGAATGTTATAATAATGAAATGTTGGAATGAGATGTGATTAATTATCTCTGGAGATAAATTTAAAAAGCTATAAGCTATGGACTTATATGTGTATATATATGACCTGCCCTAGAAGTGGTTATAGCTACTGATCAGGATCATTTTCAATAAAAGTTTCACTTTTTTCACTTGAGAAAGAAAGACATTTTAGTAGAGTGAAAAAAAAAAAAAAAAAGTACTACTAAAATTTTGGACCACCTTTAAAAGTTAATTTTGTTAACTATATATATGTAAGAAATTTATATCAACCTCTGATTACTCAAATTCAAATTATAAAATTTGAATTTGGACTTAATCTAGTTAGTTCATGCGATCGTCCTTAAAAGATAGCATTCAACAACGTCTTGAATTCAAACTTCGAATTCCAATATCTGTAACTTCTGCCTTTTATATTCTTAGGCTGCAGTCTGTTTGCACTAAAAAAAAATCCATATTGTAAAATTTGCTTAAATGAACCCCAAAATAAAGGTGAGAACTACAATGAGAACTTGTTTGGTGAGAATCAAATGAGAACCCTTCTTTATTTTCGATAAACATGTAAAAAATAAAATAAGATTATTAGTTAAAGAAAATTATAAAAAGGGTAGAAATAATTTATTTATTCATAACAAAGGTATTAATGAAAAGAAATTATGTATTCTTACATGATGAATTAATAAAAATAAATATTTTAAAGGAAATAAAAGATTAAAAAATAATTAAATTTGTGATTAGATTTGTTCACGAATTACACTACTTGTCAAGTTTATTAGTATAATCGATTCAACCCATGATATTATTTCATAAATAAATAAATAAATATTTTAATTTAATTTAATTTAATTTTAAAATATTAATATAAAAATATTTTTAATTAAATAAAATTTGAATGAACTATTAAGCCAAATTCGATTTCAAATTTAAATATTAAAGGTATCGATCGAGTGTGATGCGACTCGATTTATAGATATTTTCAAACAGTCAATGTCTAAATCAAAATTTTTTTTTTCTTACTTTTTATGTTTGTTAAGACAATATCTAATCAGTGGTCAAAGTACTTGTCAGATCCTTATACTTTAGAGTCTGGTGTAAATTATTCTATGTATCAAAATTATAAATAATTTGATCCATTTACTTTTAAAATATAAGCAAATAAGTAAAATTGTTAACATCCATAATAGTTTCTGTTAAAAAATTGACTAGACAATTTGACATGTTCAAAAATGCTGATGTGTCATAACACATCTGACATGGCACTAAAAAAAATATTTTTGTAAAGCTGACATAGAAATTAATTAAAAATAAAAACATCAAAATTTTCCTGTTGGACAATATGATTTCACGAAAAAATGAAAAGCATCTGAGTTACCCCCTAATACCCATTTCACGGAAAAAAAATGAAATTTATCTTACACAAAAAAAAAAAAAAAGGAAAAGGAAAAGGAAAAGCATTTGAAATAAGTAACTCAAATGCTTATTAGATATTGTCTTAACAAACATAAAAAGTAAGAAAAAAAAATTGATTTAGACATTGATTGATTGAAGATATTTATAAATCGAATCGCATCACACTCGATTGATACCTCTAAAATTTAAATTTGAAATCGAATTTGACTCAATAGTTTATTCAAATTTTATTTAATTAAAAATATTTTTATATTATTATTTTAAAATTAAATTAAAATATTTATTTAGTTATTTATTTATTTATAAAATAATATCATGAGTTGAATCGACTATACTAATAAGCTTGTCAAGTAATGTAATTCGTGAACAAATCTAATTATTTTTTAATCTTTTATTTTTTTAAAAATATTTATTATTATTAATTCATTATGTAAGAATACATAATTTATTTTCATTATTACTTTTGTTATGAATAAATAAATTATTTATATTATTTTTATAATTTTCTTTAATTAAATTTTATTTTTTACACGTTTATCGAAAATAAAAAAAAAAATTCATTTGGTTTTCACCAAACAAGTTTTAAATTATAAAAGTGACATTTGAACTTTTTGCTGGTCTTCTCTCTCACGTTTCCTTATAATGATATTTCTCCACCAGCTCCATGAATGCATAAAAGGGAAAACCAGAAATATCAGCATATGGAAAGCAATATTTTGGATGTAGAAATGGATGGATATATATGAAATTATGAAGAGAAAGAGATGGATTGCTGGTGCCTTCCATGGAAGCTTTCACTTTTGTAGGAACATTAAATCTTTTCATGTACATACTCCATTTATGATTTCCCACACTTGCGTCAAACAGTGTTTCTTTTTCTTCCAGACAGGGACTGGGGCCGTACATAGGAAAGAGTAAAGAAGCTTCCCACACCAGATCAGGGACCAAAGAAAGGAGAGACATTCATTGCAGTCATTATCCACAGCAAGATAAGTACCAGTGCCCTTTTTTTTCAAAATTTTTTTTTTTTTGCCTCTTTCCTGAATCCTGAACCAAGCTTGCTTGTCCCAAGGCGTTGAGACAGTTCCCTTCCAGTGCATTAGCAGTCAAAGGAAACGATTTAAGCAAAATCAGCCTTTTTTGGTGATGCCATTTGATGTGACTGGTTACTGGAATTAACTGAAAAAATCTGCCATCTTCAAAAACACTATTACCCCAAATTGGGAAGTCTACCTTTTCAGCCAGTTTTGTGTATCTTTGGCCAGAAATAGCAAACCCACCATTCCTAGAAATCTGAAACACTAACACTACAATAATTTTTCGTGATCGAATTTATTTGAGTTCTTCTAAAAGGTAGTAAAATCTTCCATATAATAAGCAGCACCCTACTAAAAGCCCCTTTTATGGCTTAGCAGTTTAACGTACGTGTGAATTAATAATTCTTGACCTCTCTCTTAATTTCTTTGTTGTAGCAAACTCATCATCTAGTTAGACTTGCATATTTGTAAAGAGTGAAGAGTCTATTTTACCTTTTAGTACATAATAAAAAATTGAAAGAAGAATGTATAGATTATCACAGCTGATGCAAACCTGATCAGAACCTTTACATTACAACTGGATATGGTAACAGCACAGGTCGACACTCCAATGGCTGCCAAGTGAGTTCTCTTCTGTACACCTTTCCCACGGAAGGACAAAAGCTGCACTTTACTTGAAGTTGGAAAATGGTTATATTATTGTTGATGTTTAAATTTCTCGTGAACAATCACGGTAACATATAAATAGATATATAAATGAGACAAAAGCGATCGAGAGTGAAGAAAGTGAGAGAGTGAAAGATGAAAGGTACATTACTTTTATAGGATGCATCGAGTATATCGAGATCACTGTTTGTTTTTAGTGTATTTTACGGGCATAACAATTGCTTGGGTTGTCTTAAGGTCTCATTTAGCATTGCTTCTGGCACAGTTTTTGAGATCAAAAATTGTTTTTCACCGCAAACGCAATGCTAAACAGATACAAAAATTTGGCTTCTGCTGTTGAAACCATGGTTTGAAAAGTCAAACCAAAAAGCTAAAAAATATAGCTTTTGGGCTTTAAAAGTTGGCTTTTGGATAAAATGATTTTATTATCCACACATCTCTACATTTTTATTATTTTAAACATATCTTTTTTTGACATTTCAATTTCCTACAACACTTTTTCACAGCAATGTTAAACACTTAAAAGTTTTTAAACCACACTTTTTCACCACACTTTATAAACACACTTTTTCCAACTCGAGCTTTTTTCAACCTAAGCTTTTTTCAACAGCAATGCTAAACTAGCCCTAAGTAGTATGGCGTTTTAACTTAAGCATCAATTTATACTCTAAATGCTTGGACTTCAATCTTTGAGGTTTTTATCTAATGATCTAGTCTAGGGACATGATGTTTCGGACTCATAATATATATTTTTTCTCATGGAAAATGTTGTAAAAGAAAGCACTCTATTGTTCAAGAACTTGGAAGCACTCTATTGTTCAAGAACTTGGCCTATATATGGAATAAAAGAACAGTAACTTGTCACAACAGAAATGAAGAAGTGAGTCTGCCGATGTGAAATGGAGGGAAAAATTGGTAATCCTGGAGCAGAGTTTATTATCCATTGGTAATGGCCAGCTAAGGTTTTCAGAGAAATACATGCAATCAGTGAAAGAGTGAATATAGGCACACCATGAATTAGAGAAATTTAATTATTCTAACGGACTCCGAGTTGTTTGTCACGGTATCCATGGACAACCGATATATGCACTTAAAATGGGCAAAAAGAAGATGTGCCGAGTAAACTGGCAGCTAAATGAGAAAGCTTGATTGATGCCATGTGGAATGAAACGATGAAAGAAAGCATCAACTCTGTAACTTGCACCGCGCGCAGAAAAGTTTTGTTTCAAAAATTATTGATTGATTGATGATGATCAGAACAGGCAGGGATATGATATGCAATCCAAAGGGTGCCTTAAGTGAATTCCTAGATGGGTTTCTGCCTTCAGGACCAATCTGGTATTGGGCTTTGGCCCGCAAAATTCTGTGTAGCATTCTATCTTTGCTAAAGGACGTGGGCAATTCAATAATAATAATATTGAACCCTGCCCATAATGCAACACTTTACTTACAGCCTTTTGGGTTTCTTTTCCACCGTTCTTTCTCCTTCTCTCTCTTTTTCTTGTTCTTTTTCTAGGACAGCATGATCCACTTTTGTTGCAACCAAGGTTACTTCATATAGAGGAAAAACCACTGGCTAAAAGCAGGCCAAAGGTCATTTGCAACAACGGTCTCTGATCAAACCGCAATAGTCTCATGTTTTGCCAAGAAATAATCAAAAAGAGAAGCGTTAACCTCCATTCAGTTACCATGGCAGAATAATTCCGATGTCACTGGCTCATAATCTAAGACCCCAACGGCCATCTTCAAATGTAGGGTTATGATTAATGAATCAAGAAACGGCAAATCAATTAAAAGTACCAATAAAAAAAAAAGGAATAAAACCGAATTATTTTTGAGCCAAAATTCGGTCTTAAACTCATTTATATAAGCAGAGAATATAGTTTTAAACTGAAAAATAAATAAAAACCATCTAACACTCAACGAGCACAAAGGCTCCCCAAGCTTATTTGTCTGATTTCACCCCCTACATTCGATGAGAAACGACAGAAACCCAAAAAAAAAAAGCCCTAAAAGCCTAATATCCATACCGAAATTTACTCTGCTAAACATGAAACATTAGACCACAAGCCTAAATCTTTAGTATTTGTAGTCCTTGACATGAAGGCTCTCCGCAGCGCCCTCACCAAGCTTTGCATCACCCTTGTAGGTACCAAGAGTGGCCTCAGAGTTAGCCTTGCACCTAACGAGGAAAGAATCTTGGGCCTTCTTCAGATTCTCCTTCTTTCCAGCCCAGGCCTTGAGAGTGCTTTGCTGAAGGGCACGTCCAAATGAGAATGAGAGTGACCATGGCTTCTTGGTCTTGAGCTTGTTCATGGCATTAAGGTTAAGGGTAGCCTGCTCCTCACTTTGTCCACCAGACAAGAATACAATAGCAGGGACTGCAGGAGGGACGGTTCGCTGCAAGGCGCGGACAGTGTACTCGGCAATAACCTCGGGGGCAACCTTTGGGGAGTCGGAACCAGGGGTCACCATGTTAGGCTTCAACAGAGTACCCTCAAGCATGACATGGTGATCATTGAGAGACTTGTAGCAAGCAGCAAGGACGCGCTCTGTCACCTCAGCACACTTTTTAATGTCATGTGGTCCGTCAACAAGGATTTCAGGTTCAACAATGGGGACAAGGCCACACTGCTGGCAAATGGCAGCATACATGGCTAGCCCGTTTGCATTTTCTTGGATTGCAAGTTCAGTTGGCTCATTATGGCCAATCTTAAGAACAGCACGCCATTTAGCAAAGCGAGCACCAGCTTCATAATACTTCTGGCATCGCTGGGCAAGGCCATCAAGACCCTGGGTGAAAGTCTCGCCATTGGTTCCATTAAGCTCAACGGTACCCTTGTCAACCTTGATGCCAGGGAGGACACCACCTTCATTCAAGAGATCAACGAAGGGCTTGCCTGCAAATCAAAAATCAAATATCAGAAATCAACAACAATCCATACATTCTTTAAAAAAAATGCCATAACAAGCGTGTTTTTTAATAATATACCAGAAGCGGTTTTTTGGTAGAGGGTCTCCTCAAAGAGAATAACACCACTAAGGTACTTAAGAGCTCCGGGAGTAGTGAAGAGGAGCTCACGGAGAGCACGCCTGTTATCTTCAACATTCTCTACATTAATGCTTGAAAGACGCTTGCCAATTGTGCCGGTGGATTCATCAGCAGCAAGGATACCCTTTCCAGGGGTGCCAATGTAGGCAGCATTTTTAGCTAACTCATCTACAAGATTTTTTTATAATGAAAAAAAGAAAAATTAAGCCACCAATTCTCCCATTAAAGGGTTAACAAACAGAGATCCAAATATTGAAAAAACTAAAGTAACCTTAGGGTGAATGGATAAGATTCAGTAATCTAAGATCTAAAAAGAAATGGCAACCAAGCAGTAATTTAACATTATCAACTTCATCGATCCTTTTTCTTTAATCTTGAACTGGATGATATCATGATATTTTTAAGCACATCAAGGACTGACAATTAATTACAACTTTAAAAAATATACATGGATTGGAGAAATAATAACTGAGTACATGCATGCAGGTCTAGATTTTCAGATAACATAAAATTAACCCCCCCCCCCCCCCCCAAAAAAAACAAGTTGAATGGATTTTAATTAATATTATTCATTAATCAGGAAAAATCTATGTTTCTTTCGATTAAAGAGAACCGAACGAATATATTTAGTTAATACCCACAAAAGATCCGACCGCAAGAAAAATGAATCGGACCTCAGAAGAGCCGAATAAATCTATACATCGAAATATAGTTGCTTTCATTACAGTGTAAAAACCACCAAGTCAACCAGATCTATTACTCAATTAATTTAATTAAAAAGTAACTAACCAAGTTTTCTCGTCAAGTTATCAAACATCTAACTAAAGAAAAAAACTAAGATCGATCGAAGAGATAAAGATTATAAACATAAAATTAACGCCAACAAAGGGGAAAAAAACCATTGGAATTAGAAAGGGAAGGGTAATTACCGGCGTATTTGCTAATGAAGCAAGACATGATTGAAGATAAAACGAGGAGAGAGGTAAGAGAGAGTTTTTGTTCGGAAGGAAGAGAAGACGGATCAGAGGGGAAAGGGGAGGGGTTAGGGTTTTTAAAAGAGAAAAGGAGTTAGGGTAAAATGGAGAGTGAAGGGGAGAAAGTGACAGGTGGGAGTTGGGGGTTGGCTTCGAGATTGTCGCTTTTTCTTTTGTCGTCTTTTCCAAGTAACTGTGTACTGCCGTTGGATCTCTTCCTCACTTATTCGTCGCTGGTTTTCTTTTCCCTTTCTTTTACTCTTTTACCCCCCAACAAACCTTGTATTTGATTCTTTAAATTGGTGCACCTAACATTTTCATCCTAGGCCTTCTTCACCTAGCGGCTTGGGCTTTTCTTTTTTTAAAAAAATTATTTAATTATTTAAAAAATATTTATTTTTTTCTTTGATTAACAATTAAAAATTATTTAATTATTATTTAAAAAATTTACATTTAATGTATTTTTTTAATTGAATTTTTTTAAAAAATATTCATTAAATGCATTTTCTAAAATATTATATTAACCAATGTCAATAAATACTAATTAAAATTTTCATAAAAAATTAAAAATTCATTTAATGTTTATATTTTATAAACATCAATTAAAAATTATTTAATTTTTTTTGAAATTGATACCAGCCAAACAAATAAAAAAAAAATAAAAAACAATTCGGGCCGATTAGCTTCAAGACTATTAGGTTTGGCTTGTTATTTCTCGCTCACTTCTGGTTTCCGGTGTGCCCTTTTTGCTTTTTTTTTTTTTTTCTTTTTTCTTTAGGATTATAATTTGTGGTGTCAGGTGTGTTTTGTTGCCACCTGCCTTTCTTTTACTGCTTTAACGGTAACTTTTTGTGCTCTTTGAACTTTGTCATGACAGACTCGTGTCAAACACAATTTGATTTTCTTAAATTTGGAGTAACTCTTTTTTTTCTTTTGAAAATAAATTTAGCTTCAAAATTTGAAATGAATTGCGGCATAAAATAATTAAATAATTTAGGTAGTGATAAGGACAGCCACCTGAATGTCTCTTAATTATTTTCTGTTAAATAGAAAAAAATAATTATATAATTATATGTTTGACATAAAATAATTAATAAAAAAAAAATATGTTCATTGACAGTTGACACACTAGTTAAATTAAATAATTGTGCTAGAAGCAAGTTTGTATGCTGTTTACTCAAATGCCTAAAGCTGCTTGTCACCTACCAAATACCAATTAGGCAATTCCCAATCTCACTACTTATAAGTCAACAAAATGATCCTACTTGGATTTCATTTCAATATTAATCATTTACTAAAAATAATACTAATTTAAAAAACCTACCCTGAATGGGTAATGAATAATGATCACTAATGTGCAAGTTGACATGTGAGAAAGTCACTAATCACGCCATAAAACCAAAAATATTTTATTCTTATTTCAAAGATTTGTTAGATTAAATGGCCAATCAATCATTCAAGCAAACGAAAATAAAATAAAATAATAAATCATTCACACAAAAAATAATAATTTAACGTAATTTGATATTTAGTTTATTTACGTCTATGGATTAATTTCATGAGGTATCTACACATCCAATCCTATAAAAAAATTTACAACTCTCTTTATATATTTATCTCATACTTCACCCTATTAAGATTACTCTCGATTTATAAGCTTATTAACTTACTCATCAACTAAACTTGATCTTCAAGCAATATTTCTAGGTTCTATTTGGATTCCACCGCAATTTTGAAAGGAAAATCCCCTCTAATTGATCACAAATCCACTGGAAATACACCCCCAGTGAGTAAATGAAACTCATCAGTCCCTCCAGTCTATCTGGAGGGGTAGGGGTCCAGTAGAAACTCGGACCCCCAGTGAAAGGGATAATTCCCTTTATACCCACTCCACTATTTTTTTTTTTAATTTTTTTTTAAATAATTTTAAATAATTTATGTTAAACTTTTAAATTTTTTTTAACATAAATATAATTTTTAGTTATTATTTAATATAAATATAATTTTAATATATATTTTATTATTTAATATAAATATAATTTTAATATATATTTTATTATTTAATATAAATATAATTTTTAATAATTTATTTTATATATATGCATTTTAATCCAATGCCCTTAATGGTCATTTTTCTTTCTCATTATAATTCACTTCACCGCTACCACTGCGTTTGAATCGAAACACATATCCCACCACTGATTTTAATTTCACTGCTACAGTAACTAATTTCACCGTCATCGTTGTTTTTAATTTCACCGAATTCAATCTCACCGTCCATCTAAATGAACCCCTAGTAAATTCAAAAATATTTTCAGAATATTTTTTATCAAATTTTTTAAAGATTTGAGTTGTCAACCTTACCAATTACATTCATAAATAATAGTATTTGAAAAGGATCTTAGAGGTAGTTGGCATGCACTCTGCCAAAGCAATAGAACTTCTAAAATAAACCCAAAATTCTGATGGCATCTTAGATTCTTAATGGACTCAGAATCAATACTAAAAAAAGGGGGGGAATTTTTTTTTTTTTTTTTTTTATACATAACATTCATCAACAAGACATAGGCGTGAATCCAACGCCTTTTAAGGTAAAAAAAAAAAGTAGGTTTAAAATTGGTGTGGTCCAAGGGATACTCTCATTTTATGGCCACAAAATTGTTTATTGATAATTTAATGTTTAAAACAATTTGTCTATCTGCTAAAACATGAGGCATCAGCTACCTATCATGATAAGTGGAATGAAATATTAATGATAAATTTATAAGCGGCGTGCTTGATGTTGTGTATGTGACTGTGCTACCTATTGTCAATGTTATTTTTTTTATATAATTATTTGTTTCAATTGGAATTCCTAATTCCAATTCATTTTTTTATATTTAAAATTATTAAAAATCCATCCATTTATTTAAAAGTATATTCGGATGGACGATGTGCTTTTTTGACCTCATTTTTAAATTTATATATTCTAAATCTAATCTAATAAATAATTTAGTTAGATATGAATTTCATTAAAAGAGTGATTTCTCTATAAATTAATTTATAATACATATAAAAGTATCGATATTAGAAAACTTTTAAACTAATAAAAATAAACATTTATGTTCTGTTATAAATAAAATAAAAAGAGTAAATAAAGAGAGTCAAGACAAAAAAAAAAATGAGCTTTCAAAAGTCTAGTTGTTCAGGAACTAGTTATGTCACTGAACCTTTTTCTATTACTTTTTTTTTTGGATACAAACCCATCTTTATATAGGATTTTAAGAATCATTAGGGATGAGAGAATACATTTCTAAATACAATGTATCATAATTATTATGTACATAATAATTAATCTAATTCATTCACCATATTCATTCATCTTAATCTAGTCATTCACCACGTGCATTAATCTACCACTCGCATGTATAACACTTCCTCTTGGATGACTATTCACTATGAATATGCCACGTTAAAACCTTGCTAACCAATGGGAGAAAAACTTAGCGAAAGAAAAAGAGTACAATATTCATAGGAAACTTACTTCCCATAAAAAATAGAACCAACTATTTAATGTCTTTAAACCGGCGCATTCCAATGTTATGTACGTGCTTCTTGAGATTTGACAATATCTTCGTAAATAGATCTATTGGGTTATCACTTGAGCAAATTTTGCAAATATCAACATCACATTTCTTCAAGAGTTCATGTGTGTAAAAGAACTTTGGTGAAATATGTTTAGTTCTATCACCTTTTATGTAGCCACCTTGGATTTGTGTAATGCATGCAGCATTATCCTCTTGCAATATAGTTGGCTTGTTATTTTCCACGAACAATCCATATGCTCTTATAATATGTTGAATCATAGTTTTTAACCACACGTGTTCATGACTTGCTTCATGAACAATCAATATTTCCGAATGGTTTAATGAGGTAGCAGTGTTTGTTTGTTTAACAGACCATCATGAGATAACAGTATCACCACATGTGAAGACATAACCTGTTTGTGATCGAGCTTTGTGATGATCAGAAAGATATCTAGCATCATCATATCCCATTAATTCTGATTTTACTCAATTTGAGTAAAACAAACTCATGTTAATCGTGCCACAGAGATAACAAAAAATATGTTTCACTCCATTCCAATGTCTTCGTGTTGGTGCAGAACTAAACCTTGCTAGTAAATTGACTGCAAAAGTTATGTCTAGTGTAATGCAATTTGCCAGACACAAAAGTGCTCCTATTGCACTAAGATATGGTATTTCAGGACCAAGATTTTTTTCATCATCTTCTCCTGGACGAAAAAGATCTTTTGTTTACATCAAGTAGATGAACAACCATGGGAGAGCTAATGGATAAGATTTATCCATATGAAATTATTTCAAAATCTTTTATAAGATGATTGATGAATAAGAATCCCAGTTGTCAAATGTTCAACTTGAAATCCAAGACAAAATTTTGTCTTACCAAGATCTTTCATTTCAAATTCCTTCTTTAGGTAGTCATCAGTCTTTGAGATCTCTTCTAGAGTCCCTACTATGTTTAACTCATCAATATACACTGTGACTATAGTAAATCCATAATTTATTTTCTTCATGAAAACACAAGGACAAATGGTATTATTTTCATATCCATTTTTCAGTAAATATTCACTTAGACGATTGTACTACATGCGTCCAAACTGTTTTAATCCATACAAGAATCTTTGTAGTTTAACAGAGTATATTAGCTAAGATTTTGAATTATATGCTTTAGGCATCTTAAATCCTTCAGGGATTTTCATGTATATGTCATTATCTAAAGACCATATAAGTAAGTTATTACCATGTCCATTACAGGTATGTCAAATCCTTCAGAAACTATCAAATAATTAAAAATCTAAAAGTAATTACATCCATAACAGGAGAATATGTATCTTCATAATCTATACCAGTTTTTTGTGAAAAACCTTGTGCTACAATTCGAGCCTTGTATCTCACAATTTCATTTGACTCATTTATTTTACGTACAAAGATCCATTTATACTTAACTGGTTTGACATCTTCAAGTGTCTGGACTACTGGTCCAAATACTTTACATTTGGTTAATGAGTCTAGCTCGGTCTTTATTGCTTCTTTCTATTTTGGCCAATCAATATTAGAAGCAATTGTATATTGATGGTGACTCAATTAAGAGTTGTAAACCCAAGTGCAGGTTATGTTCAAGTAATAAATTCTCGGGTGTCCGAGGTCGAACCACAGGGAAGCGTATTAGTAAGTATAAGTTTATAAATATATAAGAAAAAGAAAGTAAACAAGATATTAGGGAATCAACAACAAAACAAAATAAACAAGATATTAGAGAACAAAATAAATAAAATAACATAAAAGAAATTAAACAAAATATAAAAAACAATAAGAAAGGATGTTGAGGTTAGAGAATCCACTCTTGGTGTTATGCTAAGATTAATCTTGTTTTATTACACAATTGAAATCCACACATAAGGGAGGTTCCAATCGGAAGGTTTAGCAATTCAGTCCAAATTGTCCAACGTCCATAGCATATGATATTATGTTTATTTGGTGTCCTCAAAACTCATAAAAAGAGTCCAAGCATTCCTTATGCCAAGGTATATGTCTACAACAAATCAAGGTTATGAAACCAAGCATTTACTGTGCCATTTTCATTGTCAATAATGAATCAAGATCTCTACTTTGCAAGTATGATTTTAAACCAAAAGAAAATATTATCTATGCTAGTGCTTATAAATGATGATTCATTTTAGCTCATGTTTAAGAGACTAACCTTAGCATTTACCAAGAGCTTCACCTCATCACCTCAACAATATGATTAGAAACACATACTAGATATGAATAAAATGAAAAGAAATATAAGAGGAAAAAGAAAACTAGAGAAAGGAAAGAAAAAGAAAACTTAGAGAATTTTATTACAATGGCTATCCTACCAATGTATCAATGTATCTCAATACTCATCCAAGGCCCTCTATTTATACACATTTTGGAGGGCTAAATGACAAGAGACAAGCTTTACAAATTTCAAAGGTAGGTATAATAGGTGGGTGCATTTTTCTAACAATTTTCGTCATATTGTATGACAATTCTGATCAGCCAGCTTGATGGTCGATTTTGTCAATGTTGGAGGCTCGATCTGATAAAATGGTCTTCTAGAACAATATACCCCTATCAGTTACGGATCCATAGCCGTTGGAATCAGATCATTTGCGCACGTGGATCGGGAGATATGGTCAAAATACCAAAACGGTGCAGAACAGACGTCATTGCACATCAGCCAACTTGATGGTCGATTTCGCTAGGGAAAACGACTCCGTTTCAAGAAGTGTAAAACATGAAAAAGATAGATATGCCTCTTAGCTTTGCAGGGATACAAAGTTCAGCCTTATTGCTTCAGTGAAACTCGAGATATAGCTGATATGGCAAAAGGTGTCGGAACTGGAACTGAACTGGATTTGCCCTTAATTCTAATAATCTGAAATCACTCAAAGAAACTTGTGAAAAACACCAAATTACATAAAAATATAAAAGATCATAAACACAATTAGACTAAACAATAATAACTCGTATTTGACACAAAACAATAATAAAACATAACTAAAAACTATATAATTATACGAGTTATCACACCCCCATACTTAGATTGTTGCTAGTCCCTAGCAACGACTCAATAAAAATAAAATAAGAAAATCTAATCTAATCCATTTTCGTAGGAAATCACGGTGGCACTTAGCATGTGACACAAGCCTTTAAACCCCTAGGTGTCCCTAGTGGACGAGTTTAGTCTCGTGAGGGTTTACTAGGACGATACCCACAAACATTGAAGACATAAGAAAAACTAAAAATAATAATTATAACTAATCCTTCCAATATAAATTAGAGATAATCATTGGACAAGTCTTAAAAACTAATCAATAGCTTAAAGAAATTCACAAAAAATCTTGCTTGAATGTAAATAGTTTGAGTTAAGCCAATAATAACATAACATATTTCAATCAAAATAGTGTATATTCAAACTTAATCTCAACTTCTCACATGGGATACTCTCTTGATTTTCACTCTTTAAAGTAGTGGTAAAGTGTTTACACTCAATCAATCTCATGAAAACACTTCTACCATATGCTTGCTTGTCCACCTATTCTCCACTATTTAGATCATACAACTTCATAAATCAAGAGGTCTTTATTCAAGGTTGTAATGGGGCCAAAGGGTTATAATGTGGTTAAAGAACAAAAGGATAAAGATATCACAAAGGTTCCAAAGAGTTCATAGATTTTAGAGACATAATAAGATCATACAAATAAAACTTCTCAAAACTCTTATAAAGCACATAATAACATAGGCTAAATATTCATGTTGAGCCTTTGCATCATTCTAACCAACTTTGTAACATCTTTTTCTAGAAGTTCAAGAGAAGATTTTTTTTTTTTTTTTTTTAATATGGGAATGTATTTGACAATGATCCCTTTCTTTTTCTCTTGACTTTTTCTTTTCTTTTCTTTCCCCCACACTTATCTTTTGTTTCTAACCCAAATTTTCAAATAAAAATATCTCTTGTTTTTTTGCAATATGTCTCAAAATATAAAATTCATCTTTAGAACAAGGGTAAGGATATAAGCATATTTAGGCTAGGTGTAAGTTGTGGTTACCAATAAAACATCATATTTAATGTAGGCTCAAATTGGCTCACTAGTGGGGATGTTCTCGTAGAACATTAATAATGGATGGCTGTTTGGCTCTGGTTATAATCCTAATGCCTCTATCATATTCATGTTGTCACATGTATCAATATAGTCTCAAACGGTTTAAAGCAAGTTCTAGAGAATCATGTAATCATAAGAGCACTCAAGAAAGAAATTAGATTGATTTGTATAATGCATCAATCATTATAGGCTCAAAAACTCACAAAGATGATTATACAAGTCAGATTAAGTCTAAACATGCTTCTTTCTCAATCAACATATCATATTAACATTGGCTCATAAAAAGGTTGACATCAAGCTCAATTCTCATGAAAATCTTCTCACTAATAAATCTGTTTTAGACTTATGCAATTCATATCTCATCATTGTATTGAAAGTAACTAAAAAAAAAACACACTAAGTCTAAACATGCTTTTTTTTTTTTTTGTTTTTTTTTTTGTTTTTTTTTTTTTTGTTTTTTTTTTTTTGTTTTATTTTTTTTTGAAGAAGAAGATTAAATCAAACTGACAAGGTATGTCTCAAGTCTCCCTTACTCAGACCTTGTTCAGAATGAATACTTCTAAATGTCTTAAAACACAACAAATTTTTTTTTTTTTAAGCAAAATATGTCCCTTACCCCCTACTAAAATATGACATTGTCCCCAATGTCAAATTTTAAAGGTAGAATTTAGGAGATATTACCTGCAGAGGTTACTAACCACTTATTATAACTGAGACACAACAAACAAAATGTTAGATAATGTCACAAAGACAAAGTGCAATCCACTCCTTGCTCGTCCATATCTCTTTTTCTTTTTCCGAGCGTTTGCGAGACAACCGTAGCAGATAAACACTCATAAGCTTGTAGCTTTTTGAGTAAATCTTCAATGGTTGTAGCAGAAATTATGGTTCTCCTTGCCTCTGAAAACATGAATCCATTATCCACAGCATTATCTAAATATGAAAGCAAATTACTAAAATAACCATTAATATTAAGCAAACCAATGGGTTTCTTATTTGTGACCAAAGATGACCAAGAAGCCACGCAAGCTATTTCTTCCAATGTACCCAGACCTCCTGGTAAAGCAATGAATGCATCGGCAGAATGGTACATGATTGTTATCCGTTCAGGGATACTCCAGACTTGTATTTCCTTACCCACGGTAGGTCCACAAAAATCTGTGAATAGTTTTGGCACGATTCCTAGAACTGGACTTCCTCCGGCGTGTGCTGCTGTAGCGACTGCTCCCATTAAACCCGTACTACCGCCTCCATAAATCAAGTGGATCTTTTGTTGGGCAAGTATTACTCCAACTCTTATGGCTTCATCAGCGAATATGTTATTTTTCCCTGGATAAGCACCTCCAAAGACACAAATTTTTTTAATGCGCTGGGACGAAGTGCTTTCCATTTTTTTTTTCTTTTTCGAGTGCCTGAAAGAGAATGAGTACATGGTGTAATATATAGAGGACTGAGTAGTGAATCAGACAAGAGTAATAATGTCGCCGAAAGTGTATTTGACCTGTCAGAAGAAAATGTTAACCTAACAAAAGATTTTTGCGTGATTTCAGGAAGAAAATCAAAAAGAGAAGAAAAATCAATCGTAAAAGACCAATGCAAAAAAAAAAACGAGAATAATTACACAAATCGAACAACACGTAAATTAAACTGAAATAAAGTTATTGCAAATCAAACCAAAAGCTGAGAAGTCATTTATTGTAGTTGTGATTGTGGCTCACATCTTCCTCTGGTTTTACGTCCAGAAACGGCTTAAACGCCTTCTATGAGTCGAGGATATGCTTCCCATCCAGTTTTCTTACAAGCTGGCAAACAGGGTCTTTTAACATCAGATTCCCAAGATGTTGCCATTCCCTTTGGAATTGCGGCCATAAATCAAGAATTTCTCTTTGTACGTCTCCACTAGGATGCGTCTCAAGAGAAAGTTGGATATTACCCAAATTCTCCTTACTCAGTCCATCCTTAATGAATTCAATTTTATCATCTCGATTAGAGGACGGAATCCCAATAGAACGACATTTACCGTTACACGTCCATCGTGCACACTTGTGGCAATTTGAACTCATGCGCTTTGCTCGTCGCTTCTTTGCATAAGTGCTTCTACCTGTACCTGGTAAATGCAAAACAGGAAGATATTCATCTTCACGTACCTTGGCTTCAATTATCCAACGTATGTCTTCAGGAATCCCTTTGTGCATAAGCATTCTTAATCTTTCAAATCGAACTTGGTAAAGCTTCAGTAAAATATTTCGAGGAAAAGGAGGAAATCGTTTCTGCAATCTTGTGAGAATATCATCCATCTTGAAAAAAAATGAAAAAGAAATTGAAAGAGAAATTTATATACAATATCAGTTTTGTGGGTAGCTGATGGAACCGACTTAAATAATCACGGAGTACCGTTATCCGCCATTTAACCGGGGTAAAAAAAAATTATATTTACATCTAGTTATTTTCAAAACAAGGATCAGAAAGAAAAACAACCTCTTCTTGAGTAACATGATTTTCCAAAAAGAGTTTGAGTCTTTGTCCATTTACCTTGAATACGTTACCATTTTGAGGATTCTCAATGTCAACTGCTCCATAATGATACACATGCTTAACCACAAATGGGCCAGTCCATCTTGATCTCAACTTACCAGGAAATATGTGAAGTCTAGAATTATAAAGTAGAACTTTTTGCCCAACATTAAATGTTTTTCTTGAAATTAACTTGTCATGAAAGGCTTTAGTTCTTTCTTTATGAATTTTAGAATTCTCATATGCATCATTTCTGAGTTCCTCAAGTTTTTGTTTCCAACAATGCTTAACCTGAAAAGAATTTAACAAAGAATCAGTGTGTGAAATTTCTGAAGCATTATCAAACTCACATTCAATTAAATAAGCTTCTAAAGGATCATGGAATGTGGTAGTGGTGAGATGTTCATGAACAAGTTCTTCAATGAAATCCACTTCATGTACTTCTGAATCATCACCAGGTTGCTTGCAAGTGTTGAACACATTTAATTCTAAAGTCATATTTCCAAAAGAAATGTTCAAATTACCATTCCTGCAATTTATCAGAGCATTAGAAGTTGCAAGAAATGGACGGCCTAATATAACAGGAATTTGAACATTTGGATTTGAAACAGGATGTGTGTCCAAAACAATAAAATCAACAGGGAAGTAAAAATTATCAATTTGAACCAAAACATCTTCAACTATCCCTCGAGGAATTTTTACAGAACGATCAGCTAGTTGAAGTGTAACAGGTGTTTCCTTGAGTTCACCTAAACCTAACTGTTGATAAACAGAAAAAGGCAAAAGATTAACACTAGCACCAAGATCAAGCAATGCACGTTCTATTCTAGTGTTTCCAATGATGCATGAGATTGTTGGACATCCAGGATCTTTGAATTTTGGTGGAGTAAGGTGCTGAATGATTGAGCTCACACTTTCCGTCAAAAATGCTTTCTTTTGTACATTATGTTTCCTTTTAACTGTGCACATGTCCTTCAAAAATTTAGCATAAGATGGAACTTGTTTGATTGCATCCAATAAAGGAATGTTAATCTTAACTTGTTTGAAAAGTTCATAAATTTCTGCATTTTGATTCAAATTCTTTATTGTTTGCAACCTTTGAGGAAAAGGAGCAGGATGCATACCTTTTTCTTTGTCCAAATTTTCAAGAAGTTCAGACTTACCATCATCCTTACCATTACTTTTCGGAGGGGAAAGAGGATCTTGGTCTTTTGATGGAATGTTTTTGTCAATTGCCTTTCCACTTCGAACAGTTGTGATAGAACTGGCATTTTCCTGTTGAGTTTCATTGGAGCAAGAAACAAGACATTGAGTAGAAGGGTTAGGCTGAGGTTGAGCAGGAAACTTACCTTTTTCTTGAGTGCGTAATGAAGCTGTCAATGTGGACAAGGTGTTTTTGATCTCATTGATGTCCTGTGAAGTCCGGTTATTCACATTTGCTTGTGTTTGCATGAATGCTTGCAATGTCTCTTCCAAGGTTTGTACACGTGAAGGTTGATAGGAAAAAGTGTTGCCCGGCTTTTGAGATTGTGGTACCTGAACATGATTATTATTCCGCCAACTGAAGTTGGGATGATTTCTCCATTCAGGGTTATACGTTTCAGAGTAAGGAGAAGGAAAAGGCTTTTTAAATGTGTTTATGGAATTTACTTGATCATGCAACGCTTCTTTAAGAATGGGAATGTTTGGACATTCAGAAGTGGGGTGTCCCATGATTTCACAAATTCCACAACTTTCTTCATTTTTAACCGTTTTGACTTCTTTTACTTCTCTAAGTTCCATGGCTTCAATCTTTCTAGCCAAATTAGCTACTTTAGCTTTTATCTCATCTTCTTGACTAAAATGATATTTTCCTCTGTTAGAAACAACATTAGATCTATTGGAACTTTCAGAGAAATTATCTGTGTGCCAGGCTTGAGAGTTATCTGCCAAATGGTCTAAGTAGTCAAAGGCTTCTTCAGGTTCTTTTTCTAGAAACTCACCGTTACACATTGTTTCAACAAATTGTTTAGTTTCGGGAGTTAAACTTTCATAAAAGAAACTAATAAGACGCCATTTTTCAAAACCATGATGTGGACAAGAACTTAACAAATCTTTAAAACGATCCCAGCACTGAAAAAATGCTTCATTTTGATTTTGATTGAAATTTTGAATCTGTCTTTTCAAAGCAGTAGTTTTATGTGCTGGGAAAAATTTCTTTAGAAACTCAGTTTGTAATTCTTGCCATGTGCCAATTGACCTTGGTTTTAAATTATGAAGCCAAATTTTTGCTTTATCTTTTAAAGAAAAAGGAAATAATTTTAGCTTGACAATTTCATTTGTACATTGTTGGTCATTAAAGGTGACACATACATCTTCGAAGTCTTTTAGAAACGAGTAAGCACTTTCCGATTCCAACCCATAGAAATTTGGAAGCAAAGCTATCATACCTGGTTTAAAACGAAAGTTGTTTGCGTTGAGAGGAAAAATAAAACAAGAGGGTGATGAACTTCGAGTTGGTTGCAAGTAGTCACGCATGGTGCGTACTTGTCTGTTCTCATCTTCAGCATGAACACTTTCATTGTCAGCCATGGTAGGAGTTGTATTAGAAAGATTACCTGAAAAAGTTTCACAATAAAATCTAACTAAACGACGAGATCTAAAATCACGTCGCCAAACAAGCATAAAACAAAGTTAATATACAAATTAGGCGGTATAACCAGCCAAACAAAATAAATATACTAAATTAGGCGGTATAACCAGCCAATAAAAACAAATATATACAAAATTAGGCGGTATAACCAGCCAATAAAAATAAATATATACAAAATTAGGCGGTATAACCAGCCAATAAAAATAAATATACTTATAAACTTATATACTTAGTATTGCTTCCCCGGCAACGGCGCCAAAAACTTGATGGAAACTCAATTAAGAGTTGTAAACCCAAGTGCAGGTTATGTTCAAGTAATAAATTCTCGGGTGTCCGAGGTCGAACCACAGGGAAGCGTATTAGTAAGTATAAGTTTATAAATATATAAGAAAAAGAAAGTAAACAAGATATTAGGGAATCAACAACAAAACAAAATAAACAAGATATTAGAGAACAAAATAAATAAAATAACATAAAAGAAATTAAACAAAATATAAAAAACAATAAGAAAGGATGTTGAGGTTAGAGAATCCACTCTTGGTGTTATGCTAAGATTAATCTTGTTTTATTACACAATTGAAATCCACACATAAGGGAGGTTCCAATCGGAAGGTTTAGCAATTCAGTCCAAATTGTCCAACGTCCATAGCATATGATATTATGTTTATTTGGTGTCCTCAAAACTCATAAAAAGAGTCCAAGCATTCCTTATGCCAAGGTATATGTCTACAACAAATCAAGGTTATGAAACCAAGCATTTACTGTGCCATTTTCATTGTCAATAATGAATCAAGATCTCTACTTTGCAAGTATGATTTTAAACCAAAAGAAAATATTATCTATGCTAGTGCTTATAAATGATGATTCATTTTAGCTCATGTTTAAGAGACTAACCTTAGCATTTACCAAGAGCTTCACCTCATCACCTCAACAATATGATTAGAAACACATACTAGATATGAATAAAATGAAAAGAAATATAAGAGGAAAAAGAAAACTAGAGAAAGGAAAGAAAAAGAAAACTTAGAGAATTTTATTACAATGGCTATCCTACCAATGTATCAATGTATCTCAATACTCATCCAAGGCCCTCTATTTATACACATTTTGGAGGGCTAAATGACAAGAGACAAGCTTTACAAATTTCAAAGGTAGGTATAATAGGTGGGTGCATTTTTCTAACAATTTTCGTCATATTGTATGACAATTCTGATCAGCCAGCTTGATGGTCGATTTTGTCAATGTTGGAGGCTCGATCTGATAAAATGGTCTTCTAGAACAATATACCCCTATCAGTTACGGATCCATAGCCGTTGGAATCAGATCATTTGCGCACGTGGATCGGGAGATATGGTCAAAATACCAAAACGGTGCAGAACAGACGTCATTGCACATCAGCCAACTTGATGGTCGATTTCGCTAGGGAAAACGACTCCGTTTCAAGAAGTGTAAAACATGAAAAAGATAGATATGCCTCTTAGCTTTGCAGGGATACAAAGTTCAGCCTTATTGCTTCAGTGAAACTCGAGATATAGCTGATATGGCAAAAGGTGTCGGAACTGGAACTGAACTGGATTTGCCCTTAATTCTAATAATCTGAAATCACTCAAAGAAACTTGTGAAAAACACCAAATTACATAAAAATATAAAAGATCATAAACACAATTAGACTAAACAATAATAACTCGTATTTGACACAAAACAATAATAAAACATAACTAAAAACTATATAATTATACGAGTTATCATATATACAAACACATTATCAACAACAACTTTATTTCTTCCACACATACTTCCAACTTTTAATGAGATCTCATAATTTACCGGTACCGAAACCACTTTTGGAGTTGTTTGTCTAGAAATATGAGGTTGTTGATCTATATTCTTTTTATCCTCTTCTAAAGAGTCATTTTGAAGTGTTTTCACTTCCTTTTTCTATAGAGGAACATAATTCTTGGCACCAAAAGGTCAACCACGCTTCTAGCGTACTTTAAATTCATTTGTTGCCATACCCACAAGATGTCCTGCAGGTACAATTAAATATGCAGGAATATAAGCAGCCGGTACATGTGATTTAGTGACCTGTTGGGTGTCAGTAAAAATATCTGGTAATTGATTTGCAACATTCTGCAAATGAATTATTCTTTGAACTTCAAGTTTACATTGATTTGTGCGTTATCAAGATTAGACAATGTTGGTGTATGCCAACAATTTTTTTTTTGTGTTTTAGATCTTTTACCTTTTTCTTCCCTTAATGATGGGAAAACTGATTCAACAAATTGACAATCTAAAAATCTTGCTCTAAAAAGATTACCTGTTAAAGGTTCAAGATATCTAATGATAGATGGAGAGTCAAAACCAACATAAATTTCAATGAAAGTGCAATAGGGACATATACAACACAACCAGAAACTCTAAGATACAGCATGTCATATGCAACATATACTATAGCATGTCCCCGAACAGATACAGAAAGTTTTTTGATCTCATAAGCATAGGTATAGCAATTAATTGTAAATGTTTAATGAAAGATTTTGCTAAACCATTTTGAGTATGAACATGTGCAAGGGATTGTTCAACACTAATTCCAACAGACATGCAATAATCATAAAAAAAATATGAAGTAAACTCTATTGCATTATCTAAAATAACTGTCTTAATAGAATGGTTAGGAAAACTTGATCTTAACTTTATAATTTGAGTAAGGAATTTATCAAAAGCAATATTACGAGTTGAAAGCAAACAAACATGTGAAGATCGTGAGGAAGCATCAACTAAAACCATGAAATACTAGAATGGTCCGCAAGATGGATGAATTGGGCCACAATATCTCCTTGTATTTTTGTTAGAAAAGTGGGAGACTCAAAAGATAATTTAGATGGAGAAGGTCTAACAATTAATTTACCTTGAGTACAAGAAGTACAAAAAGAACACAAATAATTATCAGGCAAAAAGATCTTATGATCCTTTAATGGGTGTCCATGTGTATTTTCAACAATACGCCGCATCATGATTAAACCTGGAGGGCCAAGACAATCATGCCAAAGTATAAAATTTTAGGATCTGAGCACTTCTGGTGCATAAAATTTGATTCAACCATCCTTATTTTTGTGAAATATAAGCCATATGAGAAACTCGAAAGTTTCTCTAATATGAACTTCTGGTTCGAAACTATAGAGGTAATATAAAGATATTCTAAATCTCCCTCATTTTTTTTCCCAACATAATACCCATTGCGACGTATATCTTTGAAACTTAGTAGATTTCTTCGGGACCTACTAAAATATAACGCATCATCAATATATAATTTTGTTCCATTTGAAAACATAATGTGGACTCTTCCAGAGCCATCTATTATATTTACAGAATCAGATATTGTATTAAAATTAATTTCAGCTAATGTTAATTGTAAGAAATATTTTTTATCACGAAGAATTGTGTGAGTTGTACCACTATCCACTAAACATATGTCATCCTCCATGATATCAAGTAAAACTTACATATGATAACCTTTAAAATAACATAAACATAAATATATCTCATTAGTAGATATTTTTAATTCCCAATCAAATGACCAATTTTGTCATTAGGGTTTTCGAAAAAATCAAAAACATCAAAGTCAATATTTAAAGAAGATTCATTATCATAAGTAGGATCTACAAGTTCAAATAAATTTACTTCAACATTTTTTTTATGAACTTTATTACTCTTTTCTAGAATTTTCTCATTTTTGACCCACTTCTTTTGATTTCATTTAGCACATTTGATTTCAGAACTTGAATGATAATTATCACAGGCTCGATAATTTTTTTCCTATCCGATCCCTTTTAAAACTACGACCTCGTCCACGACTTTGAGAAAATGCCACATTCATTTTAGGGAATGGTGTTAAGCCAATAGAACGAGATTGGCGGTTTTTCATTAAAATCTCATTGTTTTGTTCAGCCACAAGTAAATAAGAAATTAGCTCAGAATATCTTGTGAATCTACGCACTCGATATTGTTTCTGCAACAGCACATTCGAGGCATGAAAAATTGAATATGTTTTCTCCAACATATCTTGATCAGTAAGATTCTCTCTACATAATTTCAATTGAGAGCTAATCTTAAATAAGACTGAATTATTTTCACTTACGATTTTGAAATCTTGTAGTCGTAAATGTATCCACTCATATCGAGCTTTTGGAAGAATCACCATTTTTTGGTATTCATATTTGTTCTTTAAGTTATTTCAAAGGGCTAATGGATTTTTAATAGTAAGGTACTTAGTTCACAATTCTTCGTGTATATGGTATCGAAGGAAAATCATATTTTTTGTGCGATCCTGCAGGGATGCTTGGTTTCCTTCTTCAATAGTATTTCCAAGATTCACATCTTCAAGATAAATCTCAGCATCATGACAAATAATTTCTTCCAAAAATATCAAGAGTAACGAATTCAAAATTCGTGAGATTTGTCATTATAAAGATACTTGATATAATAAATAAAAAGTCTAAAATCAAGTATACATTAAGAATCTAAAAAAAGTACTCATCTCACATATATTATATTATAGAACATGTAAAGATATATACCTTTTGCAAATAAGAAGATATACTAGATTTATAGATAACACGTTAGAAAAAGCAAAATTCTTACCTTGATGTAATGAAAGAAAACTTGAGAGACTTTACTACCGTTAAAGACTTGATCGTGCTGATAACGTCTTATAAATAAAATAAAAGAAGTAAATAAAAAGATATCAAGAAAAAGAAAATATGAGCTTTCAAAGTCTAGTTTTTCAGGAACTAGCTATGTCACAGAACCTTTTTCTATTACTTCTTTTGGGATACAAACCATCTTTATATAGGATTTTAAGAATCATTAAGGATGAGAGAATACGTTTCTCAATACAATGTATCATAATTATTATGTACATAATAATTAATCTAATTCATTCATCTTAATCTAATTATCCACCACATGCATTAATCTATCACATGCATGTATAACATGTTCATCTATGTTTATTATAAATATTAATAAAGATATATTTAATTTATAAATAAAAATTCTACTTCCCATTGAAAGACTTTAATTAAAAAAAATTTACTTGATAAATTAAAATAAATTAAAATTTACATTGAATTTTTATTTGCAGATTTTAATTTTACATTAATACTAGAAGACTTCATATTAATTAACATATGATATATTAATGTACATAAAATAAGCTTTACATATGTATTTTATTAATTTAAATTCTTTGTACGATATATAACTATATATTACATATTTAATTATTTATTTTTAGAGTTTTAATTTTACATTAACATTAAAAATAATAAATTTTATATTACTATGATATAATTTGCACATGAGACAAAATTTACATATTAATATGCATTTTATTTACTTTAAATATTTATATAATATATAACTATATATTTAATATGCTATTGTTTAAAAATAAATAAAAATAAATTTTTACGTGCACAGAAAATAACAACAAATACTAATAAATAACAAAATAGCCGAGAAAGAAACTTGGAGACGAAATTTGCCGCAAAAAGTAATAGCTGAGAATAGTAAGTGTGGGATAAAAATAAAATAAAAATAAAAAAGATACAAACACATGCAGCAGACAAAGTGAAAGGGACAATGAGCGCCTTTACGAGGCCTTTGTGGCTAACCCAAGGAGATAGCGCACAACGTTGAGCTGTCATTCTTTAAATGAGACAAACGATAAAGTGAGAACAAATCCATGAACCAAAAATCAAACCCATAACCAAAAATCCTTATATGAGCAGAAGTTGAGATGTTCATGTATCAAATTGAATCAAGTCGGATTTGGATGAATATTTTAAATATTTGTATATTTTAAAACTTTTTTTTATATTGAAATATTCATATTTTTAAACATATTCTATTATTAAAATTAAATAAACATATTTTATTAATTCAAAAAATGTTCAAGCTTTAAAAATTTTGTTCAAGTTTCAGCCTGATTCAAATAGGACTATAGGATTGGACGGATAGGCTGGCCTTTTGGGCAAGTTTAAATCGAATGAGCTAATTTTTTTTATAACTAAAATATAATATAAAACATGAACATGACACGAATATATGAACATATCAAAATTTATATAACATAAATTATTAACGTATCAAAATTTATATAACACCTTAAACACGACATCATACAGAAAAATAACACGAACACGATACGAATACACGAACATGTCAAAATTTATATAACATCATAAATATGACATGACACAAAAAAATATATATGAACATAATACAAATATATGAATTACCAAATCTATTAATAATTGAAATTGATAAAAATGGAACTTAATTACTAAATCTTAAAATCCAAACTTTATCAACAGATCATACCATCGTTGGTTCAGAAGTAGCTAAATGATAATAAAAGGATTTATATTCATTTTTTTGATATAAAGAATTTTGGACAAATCATTTTTAAGAAAAAGTTCAGTTAGGTTGCGATTGAAATTTTAAAATTTTAAAATAGTGTAAATTGTGTAATAAAATACATGTAAATATAACATTGATGATTATTTTTCAAATTCATGAATTTGTTGGATGCCTATTTAGTGATGAATTTGAAGTATTTATAGTTATTTGTGAATTTGAAATTTATATTTTTATACCTTTCAAATATATAATCATATTGAGTCTTAACTAATGTATGCATTTCATTTTCACAATTTATATAACAAATAAAATTTAAATTCAAATCCAAATCCAAATTTTCAAATTCATATTTAAAACATAGCATTAAGATATTTCAAAGAATTTATGAAAGATTCTTTAGTTCAGCTCTGAAGCCCAAATAAAAGAAAAAAATGAAGGTAAGATGGGAAAGCCCTCTTGCAGTTCAAGAAGAATGCTTAGGAGTTGGGCTTTTGGAGGCCTTTATTTTACTACTCTTTATTCATTTTGTGGGCCTTTAAATTCCAATCCACAGGCAGAGGCATTGATGCAAAAATTGATTGCAATGTTGTTTTATGCATCACATAATATTTTTTGATAGTGATCATTCCTTCTTAATTACTGGTCCTAGCCTCGTCTCAATGGTAAAAAAGAAGATTTTAAAGCTTTTAGGTAAAATCTCAAATTTCAAGTCTTATCAGTTTTATTTGATTTATTTATTTACGTAATTTGTTTTATTGTTTTTTTTTATAAATATTATATTATTATATGTATAAGTTTGTTTTCGATGTAGTAAAAAAAAATTTAACTTCACAAGCGATATTAAGAGATGATCACATATGTTATTTTTTTAAAATTAGTTTTTTTCCTTTTTTTTTTAATGTACCCTAAAAGTATAAAAACTTCACTAATGGTAAATAAGATAATTTATATATATATATATATATTGAAAATTATAAATCTCATTAAAAAAAATTTGATCCTTTTTAACAAAACAGAAGAAAATATAATCAATGTCATTTCTATTGGGATCCAAATCTTTTATAAACGATTTCATTTTTTAGTTCTGTTTTTGGCTTCTTGTCAGTTACTCCATAATTTGGATAATCAAAGCAACATCTTTTTCCAGTGCTTAGGAATTGAGCTTTCCCATCTACAGAAAAATTGAAGCCACCAACGAAATGAATCTACAATCTCAGTTCTAATCTTCTATATGTCCTATATATCCTTTGTATTCTCTTTCTTTCTTTCTTTTTTTTACTAAAATTGAAAAAAAAAAAAAAAAAAGGCAAAATGCAAGGTTGAAAAAACTGCATTTAATCGGTTGATCGAATCGATTCAATTAAAAATTAAAGGTTTATCCGATCCGATGTGATATATAAAATCGACAGTTGACTGAACCGATAAAAAACCAATAAAAACTGATTTTTTTTTTTTAATTTAAACATTTAACCTCTTAATTTTATATAAAATATTATACTAGTAAACTAAATGACCGGTCTAAAATCAATGCACCGACTTGATTTTAGATCCAATTATTTCATGTTGCCTTAATGCTAATAGTGGAATTTGAACCTCTAACCTTTTCAGATCAGAACCATAATATGGCGACTTAGACCAACTCGGCCATCTCAACCATTTTTTATGGAAAACTTTTCCTAAATATTTTAACCGGTAAAGTCTTTTATCTTAATGATAAAAGATTGTTGTGTACAAGTTTCCTTCCACCAAATGAAGCAATGGGAGTATCAAAAACTTATGTTATATATTACTTGGATTTTTATTTTAAAAACTCGTATTTCATATTTGTGTCTAATATATATTTTGATATGGATATGAGATAAAATTATCCAAATATTAAAAAAATTAAATATACTCGTATCAGACACATTAATATCTTACTTATATCGAATCAACGTAACGTAAAAAAAAACATGATCAATTTGAAATACCAAACTCCTTTTTTGCATCCAAACTTCTTTAGTGTACAAATAGAAAGCTTTTGGAAAATACAATTGAAAGATGACAGATACCACATCTACACATGATCTCAAGTGCCTTTGAACTAATTAAGTAGGTAAAAAGTTTCACCTTAAGAAACATGCCCTGCCCCTGCAACTTGCATATAGGAAATACCTTTAATTTCCTTATATATACAAGCTTCAAATTGACCTAACCAACTCTCAAAAGGAAAAGCAGAAAGCTAATTTATTTGCAGTAAATTTTAGTGTACTAGAGGTCAAAACCTGCAACATTGGATGACTATAACATCATCTAGCTAGATTTCGCTATTATGGCCTGTTTCTTTTAGCTTTTTTGACCTACAAAGCAAATGATCAATGTCCAAATTGCAACAATGAGA
Organism: Fremontodendron californicum; assembly: GCA_030761205.1. Classification (NCBI taxonomy): domain Eukaryota; kingdom Viridiplantae; phylum Streptophyta; class Magnoliopsida; order Malvales; family Malvaceae; genus Fremontodendron; species Fremontodendron californicum. Next base: position 35,658,818 of record JAULJL010000005.1, read on the forward strand.
TAATTGACAGATTCTTTTGGATTACTACTGTTTCCTAATAACATTTTGTTGGGATGCAAGAGGGGCCAATAAATTTTTCTCAACCACATATTTGTATGCATATGCAGATTAGCAATATCTGGCTAAACTGGTATGGTTATAAGAGAAGCTTTTGAGTTGTTCAATAATTAACCATCAGGAAATTATGAAATCAAGTCAGAGGTTGTAGAATCATGTTATCAGCATGTAAAACAAAGCCTTGGAGTTCTTAATTCCCCCTGGCTACTAACTTTCATTTGGGTAAAAAAAAATTGCTGTCATAAATGAGTAACAGGTTAGAAGAGGGGAAGAGCTTAGCTTAGATTAGATTAGAATTAGAACCATATCCATTCTTTTGAAGAAAGTTTCAATTAATGAAATTACTCTTTTGAGTTATGAGAGTAATAATAATTCCTCTTGTTTTTTCCCTTACTAGATAGTTGCAAATGTACATTAAATTCCATAAATTTATCAAAGTTTAAAGTAAAGTAAGAAATTATATATGACTCGTAAGTCGTAACTCATTATACTTCATACATACATACATACATACATACATATATATTTATGTATAAAGGGTTTGAATAATTTCAAGGTAATACAATTAATTAAGAATGGCACCGATCAATTACAAAAGGCCTTTGTTTTATATAAGAAGGCTAAGGTTGTTGTTTTTGTGCCCAAAGGAATAGAAACAAATATTGAGTACGTCAATTAAAGATGCCTCTTTTGCTTATGCATTCGGCTTATAATCTCACGAAAGTCATCAGCAAGGAATCCTCAATCTTACAAGAAAAAGAAACGAAATAATTGAGAAAATGTGTCGGATGGTGGAGGCAGGCATAACATGTAATGGACGTCTACTCCATTTCAAAAGCATTTCTTTTCAAATATAAAAAGTTGTCTCCCATATCCCCATTGAATATTTTCTTAATTATTAGTAAAACGTGATAAGAAAGCTGCTTAATTATTATATATTGTTAAAAACCTTATATAGTTAAGGTCATGATTTACTAAGCCTTAGTTTAAATTTCCATTATCCTATATATTAAAAAAAAAATGGAGAAAGCCTTTTTTTTTTAATATAAAGAAAAAGAGAGGATTTGTTCATATATATCACAATTGACGATTGAAAAAGTAGATTAGGTAAGGAATAAACATTTGGTTAATTTAAGCTTAGCTAATTTCTTCTCTTTCTCTTTCTGTCACTATAAAATTCCATTTGGGGTGTAGCAATCAAGATCAAGATGCAGTACTTTGGTACAAAAATTCTATAATTTGGAATTCCATGCATGAAAGATTAGGCCTAAAATTCTATCTAAGGTCCCGCAAGTTTTTTTTTTTTTGGTCCATTGCATATTGAAATTTGAAATATATAGAGGCAACGTGCAATTCATGCAACAGTAAACTTTTATGTGATAAAGATTGCAAGCATTCAGTTAACGTTGTTTAGAACATTGGACCAAGATGTAGGTTCTCCAAATTAGTGTCTTTGAGTATAATTATGAGTAAACTTTGAGGACTTCAATACAATTTACCCAAGAAAAAAAAAGCGCAATAGGCATTTACTATAAATTTCTTAAGACATGACTTAAAACGTGCTCTCTTGAATTTATAGAATCCATGGCATTAGAGTTAGGAAATTTCTCACATCAATGTTGGGGGTGATGAACACAAAGACAAGACAAAGGATAAAGCAAAGCCAAACAAAATTTGAGAAGTGGGGTTATAAACTTTTTTTTTCCCTTTCATTGAAAAAGCTCCACTTGCCACCAAAACGTGAAATCTGGATCTGTTTATGAACAAAATATAGATCTATTTATGAGTTGGATCAACAAAATCTAAATTTGTTTATGAGTTGGATTAAGTTGCGATCATGAAATTTTTTTATTTTTTTTACTTAAATTCGGATCAGATTGGGTTAGATCAACCCGAATATAAAAAAAAAATTATGTCTAAACTCGATTCAATACAAACGAACCTATCAAGCTGACCGAATAACCCAATCCTTATGCAAGTCTAGACTCTAATCCTCCAACCTTTTTTTTTTGTTTTAATTTTCTTTGAAAGCAAAAGTTTATAGGAGTAGGATATTCAAGCAGTAGCTTATCATGATTCTAAATTTCCAACTGGTGAAAGCATCAAACAAAGTGAGCTAGCTTTCACACAGTTAGTTCAATTATTGAAATTAGATTCAAACATTGAAAGGCATTGCATGGGTTTGATTTAGAATCATGGAATTCAGCAAAATTAAAGGACAAGTAGGACCAAGATTTTGTATGACAACCTTATAATTTACATCACATGCACTGATCTAAATGTCATCAAGTAATTTCACGCTTATATATATAATTATATAATTATATATTAAAAGATCAACTTACATTAATATAAATTAATTAATTTATATGTTTTTATAATTTTATATATGATTTATATTTTAATAAATTAATTATTGAATTTAGTAATATAATTGCACTCGTCGTGCACGTAAAATTTTGAATCGATCCGATATTTATATCATGTCGATCGAAAATACCGTATTTTTTATATATATTTAACGGTTAAAATCTTTTTACATCAAACAAATAATAAGATATTTTTAATTTACTCAAAATTTAACATGAACGATCTATATTAATAAATCATGAAATATAATGATCGAATTAAATAAATATAAATCATATAAAAAATTATGAAACATATAAAATTAAATTAATTTTATATTAATATATATATATATAAACCATTCTTTGTACATTGATATTTGCTATCTCCTTTGTCACTTACCAAATTCCAATCTCTCTCTCTTTGCTTTTTCTTTTCTTTTTAAGTTTTCAATTCCCAAAGATTAATATTCACTGATAATTTATTGTTTTAAATTATGGGTTTGAATCCCATGAGTGACAAACAATAGAAAATATTGATTCACTTGATCTTTTTGTGATTGATTTCACTTCAAATGGCATTATTCCTTAAAGCAATAGATATCAACTGTTTTTTTTTTTTTAAGGAAAACATTAAACCATCAAATTTAAAAGATTATATCAGCCATTACTAAAGGCAAATATATACATTTATTATTAAATCAAATATTTGAGAGCAATCTCTTCTTTGAGAGGAATCTCCTCTTTTAACTTCTAAGACAATTTTTTTACCATAAAAATTGCGTAAAGTATTAGAATTTTGTAGCTTGAACCGTTGATGAGTTCAAATTGCAACAAATTCATGGATTCATACTCGTTATGACAGCTTTTCTAGGCATAAGATTTTTACATAAAATGTAATATATAGTACTTATTATTCATGAAATCCTCGTGAGTGGGTGCTTTGTATTGCCTAGTCCAAATCCAATGACAGAAATAGACATTAGACAAGCGTATTACCTCCTAGACTTTCCCTTTTTCTGATTCTTTGTCGTTGAAATCTAGGCTAGCTTTAGCTTGTTTTGATTCTTTGGCATCGGACTTACAAAGCAATGACGTCAAATTATCACTCTCTTAGCATCATCTTAATTAAATTTGTTTATAGGTAAAATTATTCGTACAATTTGACAGATTTAATTTAAATTGAGTCAAATTTGAATAAAGATTTTTATAATTTGGATCGACTCAATTTAAATTATTATTTATTTAATAAAAAAATATTTTTATTTAAATTTAATTATAAAAATATTTTTTAAGTAATGAAGTGGACTTTCAAATTCCGACCCGAACTTTGACAAACAAAAATAAAAATTTTCAAACACGATCTCTAATCTTGATCTTTCCTTTTATAATTTCAAGGGGAAAAAATCAATTAACATATAGAGAGCAAACTGCCCACCCTATCAAACAAATTAGTTAATAGAATATATTTAAATCACAGTAGTGAAAACTATTGTTGTTTTTTCTTTCTTCCGGTGTCTTTACTCAAAGAAAGTATATAAAACCTCATCCCAACTTTAGAAATTGGCTTCAAGATGGATTTGGACGACTTTGGTCTTTTTCTTTTCCACAAATTGGGATCTGCCAAAATCCAAAAGTAATTAAAAATTAAAGAAGCCTTGAAAAATAATACTATTATTTGTTTAATATTCTTTTCTTGACTTTAAGGACCATAAATTAAAAGCTAAATAGCATTATCTACTTATCTTATGCTTCATATATATTTAGTTAGTTGGTGAAGCTAAGCCTATTGAGTATTGACCTATTGTTATTTGTTAGTTATCTGTTTTAGCAAGGAAATTATAAAGCTTCTAAACTCTAACTGGAGTAAAGGGATACTAGCAGGATTATACAATTTTGAAATCTTATAAAATTACAATTTTTTCAATTTTTTCGAGAGATAACTCAAACTCAAACTGACTGCTAATCATATAGTAGAGCGAAATGCTTTTTTTTTTTTTTTTCCTTCCTTTAATTCACAATTTAACATCAAAGTAAAGGGGATTCAAGAGCGGCAAATAAGGATGTTCATTCGACCGGTTCGATTAAAGTCGTAAACGAATAGTTATTAGTCGAATTAATCAAGATTTTATTTTCTTCTATCATTAATCGAATCGAATTATATAAAATTAGTATTAATTAACTGAAAATATTTTGATTAATTCAATTGATTATAGAATTAACCAAACTTCAATTGTTCTATATTAATAAGTTAAAATTATATTTTAAAATTTTCAATTTTCAATTTTTCATAATTCAAATGATTATAATCATCTAACAAATATTCAAATGTCAAACATAAATAAAAGATACATCCATAATAAAATAAAATAAAAATTTAACAATATAAAATCTAAAACATCTAATACAAATTAAAAAATATAATATTTTATATATTTCGGATAATTTGGTTATTTTTGAATTTTTAACTAAATTAATTGATAATCAAATTTTTTTAAAAATTATCAAAATTTTATTAATTAATTAATCAATTAATTTAATTTCAATAGATTAATTCGATTTTAACCGAATATTATGCCCATCCTGCCGACAAAGATTTTTCTTATGGTTATGGTTAATGGATATGATGTTAAAAGAAAGATGAAATTGTTGTTTTTTGATAAGAAATAAATTCTTAATTTAATCTATAAGAAATTAAGCCTGAAAAAAGTAGTAGTAAAACATTATCACGTGCGTGTGTGAGTAAAGGAAAGCGTGAAACATGGTACAGATGGAAAACAGCTGTCGGCCAAACAATGGGTAATAGAATCGTAGTCTACAGTTTGACTTGTTGGCGCTTCGGTAAGTCTTATTTTAATTCCCTTCTACTTTAGTTTTCCACACAAAAAATGATATTTATGTACTATATTAAAATAATTAAGCTCAAATCTCTTCCTCCTCTAGAAAGATATATATTATACATGCCTGGAAGTGCTGCATCAGGGTTTCTATCCTTTTATTTCTTCCTCATCTTGTTTAGAATTCGTAATTTTAAATATAATATTATTATATGATACGAAAAAAATAATTTGAACTCGATATAAAATGTGATACGACATAAAAATAATATGAATCTGATATGAATACACGACTTATCAAAATTTATATAACACGAATTATTAATATATCAAAATTTTTATAAATATATAATATCTTAAAATGATTATGATACATAAAAATATATACGAAGCAGATCCAGTTTTGTAATTGAACTTGCTCACAACTTTGATTTTTGGAGAATTGGGTCCCACTCCACACCACCACCCAAAACAATGACAAACTATAGCCACTTACATACAATTCCGTCGCCTTTGGTGCTCTTCTTAGTCTTCATCTGCATTACTCAAACTTTTCATCTTATTTTAAAATATTTATATTCGATATTTGTATTCGACATTTCTAAATATATAAAATATCAAACACATATTATATTCAATACTCATCCTAAATCCAAATAACATAAATCTTTCATTTCCTGATATTGATACCTTGATATAGAGCATTTATAGGCTTATTTTTAAAGCCTACGGTTCAAAGTTTTCACAACTTTAAACCCAATTATCCTATATATTAACTATTATTATACAAATGTGATCTTGGGTATGGGACAATTCTTTCTTATATCATAAATTCTATCGTATTAATTTTTTTCAAGATTATATCTCTAAAATGATATTAAATTCTTACTACAGAGTTGTTCCATTGAGACTTTATGTATTAATTGTTGATGGAAATTAAAACTTTACAAAATGAATTTAAATATGCATGTCATCTGTCCATTAAACTATATAAATACTATATTAATTTAATACTACTGTTTTATTTATGATTAAATAGATGCAAAATATGCTATGAAAGTACTATTGATACATAAGATAATGATCTAATTTTAAAAATACATATTACTTGACATGAAAACCATCTTTTAATAGGCTTTGATTGTGCATTCTAAATGCAAACAAAGACAATAATTTTCATTTACAAATAGCCTTCAAAGATAGAGAAAGATTGATCATTTTCTCGCTGCAAAATGCATGGTTTAAGTTTCGTCGATGACTCTTTGTTGGTAGTAATCTGAAAAACAATTAATGAATTGCAATGAATTAATAGAGTACTAGATTATTAATTTTAATGATCAGATTTAATTTTTGACGATTTTAAATATAAACTAGTTTATGGGACACTCATTATGAGTGAATAAGAAAAAAAATGAGTAAAAAAAAAATTTATGTTTTAAAAAAATTGATTAGTGAGTAGTTTTTTTAAATTTAAAAAGATATAATTATCTTTAATTTTATGTTATTGTTAATATTTATTTTAAATTTTTTAAGTAATTTTATTAATTGAGTTGTATCGTATTGTCATTTGACTCATGATATTAATTCAATCGAGATTTTAAATATAATACAAATAAATAAATAAAAAGGAGAAGGGTCCACTAACTTTGTTGAGAGTTGGAACAGCCGTGTGAAGGATCTACATGTTACTTAAGGAACTCTGCATCTGCTGCTATTTATACAAACTAGCCTTGAGAGTTGAGCCACTCTGCTTCCATACTATTTCATATCTTCTGCCTCTCTTTATCTTTCTCTCTCTGGTTTTGTCTTTAAACAAAGAAAAAGAAAATAGGATTAGAGGAATTTGAGAGGTAAAACTTAAAAGCAATGAAGGAAAAGTTTGTTGGGTTTATCACCTTTCTGCTCTTTGCTTTTCTTGTTTGCTCCTACTCAACATCTGCTCGTCGTCTCCTGCCACTGAAGCAAGGTTATTGACTCATAAACCCCTTTTGCCCTGTTTTTAGTTTCTTTTCTCTAATTTTCTCAACTAAAAGATGTGTCAAAGTGTAATCAGGTTATCAAAAGGAGTTTAAAGCTAAGGGGATCATTCAAGCCGGTTTATTGACAGATGCAAAAGAAGATTTCTCAAATGTAAGAAGTCTATCTTTTCTTCTCTTTTTTAGTTAAATCTATATATGTTGTTCTTCTTATTCATATGGGCTATTTTCTTTCTTTCATTCTTTCATTTTTGTTTTTTTTTTTTTTAAAAATTTTGATGTGTTTGTGTGATTTGTGGTGCAGTTGATGGGATCAGAAGAGTGCTATGAGAAAGATGAAGAATGTCTGAAAAGAAGGATGATCGCTGAAGCTCATCTGGATTACATCTACACTCAAAATCACAAGCCTTAATTAGAACAATCCATTCAAAGGAATACTATACTAAATATGTACTTTTTTTATATGGTCAATGAAGAAAACAATTGTGCGTAGTTATGAAGTTGTATGTAACTATTACCAAGGCAAATCTGAGCTTAACTCAGCATCCAATCGTCTTTAAAAAAATAATCTTGTTTGAAATTTAAATTTCAGTATTGCCCAATTTACGGACCTCTTTTATTAAATAAAAAAACTATTACCCCAAAGGCCAAAAACATAAAAAAGAATGTAACTAGTACTATTATATAATAATATAAAACCATACTTACTGATTAATAAAATATTTCATGTGTTTAAGCAAGTTTAGTTTGTAGAAGTTATGTGAATTGGGATCAAAAATCAAAGGAAAGGGAATTATATAATTTTTCATTGGAAACATATCCTGCTTGGAAGTTGGACAAAAGGCTGAGATATTCTTTTTTTCTACTTTGAAGCGTGCAAGTTTAGTTAGATATTAACCACAAACCAACAGAATTTTCTTCTGTGACGGAATTTGCTGCTAATTGACGGTGTAAAAGCAAAGAAGATGAAGATATTGGTCATCCTTGACACTGTCAGTCAAACACAAAAAGCATCTCAATGAATTGCAATAAAAATCGAGATTTTGAGATTAGAATGAGATGTTGCAGTTTCATGACCTCATCAGTTCAGTGATGGGAATTTTGCAAATTGGTCCAATATGCTTTTTTTTTTTTACAAAATGCCCCTAAAAGGGTGAAGCTCTGCTCTTCTGTTCTTTTCTTGATTCATCTCCTTTACTAAGAGCTTACTATACTTTCTAATATTCTGTTTTTCTTTTTTATTATTATTATTACGTGTGAAAAAGGGGGGAAATTTGTCTAAGCAAATTTGTCAAGGAGTATAGAAAGGAGAAAGAGAGGAGACATAATAGAGGAAAAAAAAAAAAGGAAGAAAAGTAACTTTCTTAATAATAATATCAAAAAAATTTCCAATTGTCACGTCAAATGCCGACCCAATGAATATTTATCACAAATTGCTTATTAAGCTTCATTATACTATCAATTGTTACAAGTTAAGATTATAATTAAAAAAACAATACTAACAATTCTTAAAGAGAGGGGTAAAAATTCCATTGCCAAATGCCAATCATTCTCTCTCTTTACTTTTGCTATGTAATAAAAACATGATAAAAGATTATCGCCTAACCGAAAAGAGTTGTCTATGGATCAAATTGCGTTGGATAAAATTCAAACAGCAAAAAAAATTATTTATTCAAAACCCGATCCATTAAATTCAAAAAATCTGTTTTATTATTTAAAATGTATTAAAATATTTTTATATTAATATTTATATTAAATTTAAATAAAAATGAAAATGATTTTTAATATTAAATAATAATCAAAATCGGGCCAAATCCAAACTTAAAATATCACATCCAAAAGCCAACCTTAAATCAAATCAAACCCACCAAACTGAACCCAGCTATTGAACAAATGTCTTTCGGCTTCCCTTTTTTAATGTCATTATTTATTTTGTTATACAAATACAAGATAAACTCGATTATCTAAAAGAAAAAAATGGAATATATTGTTCCTGAACATAATCATCGACATCGTGGATATAATAAACTACTACTGTAGAGTTGAAGTCATTTTAGGAGTAAAATGGAGAAAGTATACTCTTAAATTTAAAAAAAAAAAAAAACATAAAAAAAACGATGAAGACCATAACAAGAAGCCATCAGATTCCTAAAATTTATTAGCTGCACAATCAACAGAAAACCATGTTCTCTAAAGTACTGCAACTTAGAGAAACAAATGCTCAAAACAAAGTAGAAAACCACATCTCTCAAAAGGAAGGAAGGTAAGTAAAGGTAAAAGGAGAAAAATGGAACAATAACAAACAAACAAAAGAAATATGTTATTTCTTCTTGCATTTTTCTATTAAAGGCTTCATTACATTCAATAATAAACAGGCTCTTTCCAATTGCCAATTTTGAAGCTGAATATGGAAATGGCCCTGAGTGCCTTCTCCTTTATAAACTTAAAATCCCGTCCAGCGAAGTCAAAAAAACATATAATATAACACAAGATATTAAACGCATTAGTGAAGGAAAGTAACGCAAAAACTATCTGGTATTTATATGACCTTTGAAAAGAAGAAAAAACAAAAGGGAAAAATGAGAGCAAGAACACAACTAGTAGACACTCTCAGCACCTTTCCAAAGCATAGACAAAATTATTAGCATACAAGGGCCTTTAGAAATTTGAGCTACGGAAAAGTAAACCTGGATTTCTTTCATCAGGTTCTACTCATGGCACAGCAAGTGATGGCTTGATTTTTCACCTTAAATCGTTATTCTTCCATTTCCTAACAAGAAGTGAGAGTGATGATCAGGTGACAAAAACATTGAAAGAATGACTGCAAATAGAGCAGAAACAACTAACTTAAAAGTACGGTTAACATATTCGAAACAAAGGACCTTACCATTTTAATACCACCAGCCAGTCCCAAGTCCTGAACTGAGCTTTCTGACATACAATTTGCATGCACAATGGGACCGTTGGCTGCACCCTCATCTGTAGTTCCTACCTCACTATCCTTTGATGAGATAGTCAAGTACACTGCTCCATTAAACATCCATTCACCCCTGTCCGGGCTAAAATAATCTTCAAATAGCTCACCACATAACATGCATGCACACTGATTTTCATCTGCAGGAACCATAAGCTCAGCCTTTTCTATTGTCTTTTCCAACTTGTTCACAGAACCAGTGGATTCAAATACCAATTGCCCAGGCTTTCCAGCAACCCAATCATCTGACCTTGCAAACCATCCCCTCAATGCCCTATCAGAACCTTTTGATTCAGGCTTTTTCGTGGCATGCCACTCTAAGTGTCTATCAAGCCGTTCCCGAAGCTTAAGTCGAAGACCACATAAGCTGCAACAATGCGGAAGGTTATCCAACAATCCACTGATCACAGATGAATGAAATTCTCTGATTACATCTGGCTTGAGTTCTAATCCTATGAAGTTTTCTACTTCCATTGAGGCGGACTGATGTGAGGCATCTGAACATTTTGTAGCGGGTTCCGCAAATGATACCTCATCCATGGTGGAGGAACGAGGAGCATCCGATGAAATCGGAATGGGAGAGGCTGGCAAAGAGCTACTGGTAGAAATGTCCGAGCTCTTGTTCACTGACTTAGTTGGCCTCTCAATTCCCGGGCTCTTCTTCTGCATTGTAGCTGGTTCGGAAAATGATACCTCCATGGTGGAGGAACGAGGAGCATCCGATGAAATCGGAATGGGAGAGGTTGGCAAAGAGCTACTGGTAGAAATGTCCGAGCTCTTGTTCACTGACTTAGTTGGCCTCTCAATTCCCGGGCTCTTCTTCTGCAGTTGGGTAGGCATCTGAATAGATGGGAGAGATATAGCATCCTTCTTTGATGATGCAGATATCAAACCTTTTGCAACTAATGAGCTCAAAAGGTTGGATATTGGATTTGAAGCCTTGCTTTCTGCATCTGAAGTTTGCGATGGGACATTACTAACAAGAGATGAAGGTGGTGGCCCAGGAGGCAGTGGCGGCTGTTCTACTTTTCCCTGAGAACTATTTGGAGTAGCTGCTATTGCATCGTGGGATGCAGAACCTGATGAAGTTGCAGTATCAACCCTCAAGCCTGAGGTTGTAAAAACGGCAGGTGTAGGCCCATTTAGAAGAGGAGGCTGTGATGGCAATTGCCCCACATCTTGAGAAATCTTATTTGGAAGGCTGCCAGTAAATGAATTGTTGGAGAGGATTCCACTCTTCATTACAGCGGCCAATAGACTACTTGTACTCGATAGTTCTGAAGTTTCAATAGCAAGTGGATTGGTATGCTCTGATGCATTTCCCAGTGTTGAGGCTGCTCCTAGTTTGGAGATCTGAGACAGAAGTGGCTTCTGAGTCTGACCAGAAGGTTCAGCCTGCACGGAGTCTGGTTGTGGTGGCTGTGAAAAGCGATATTGACAGCTAGGTTGAAAAGAAGAAATCGGAGCAGATGAAGTCTGAGGAGTGTGTTTATGAGACCCAACATTCAACTTTACTGAAAAAAGGGATGGTTTTGGATCAGTCTGAGGCAGTGAATGAGCTTGTTGATAGTCTTGCTCAGCCAATTTCTGTAGCTGTCGATGGGGATGGCAGGCAGGAAATGAAGGTGAAGGTGAATGCCGGTGCATAGGAGACTGTTCAGGTGGTGATGCAGTTCCCGGCAACTGAAAACGCTGCTTTCCTATAGTACCCGTGGATCCTGATGCCACATTTGCCAAAATCCCAGAGCCTGAGGTTCCCAAATGGGATGAACCCATTTGTGGTCGCATTCCAATCTTGGCCAGGGAAGAACTTGCACCAGTAGGCAACCCACCAATAGTGGCAGAATAGCTCTCAGAATGGCTTGAACTAATAGTACGCAATCCATCTGTTTTGTGCGACTCCTGCAATGGCCAAGCAGATGAAATCCGGCGCCCAAAAAAAGGTTTGTCCTGCTCAGTGGATAATGAATCGGCAGAAGTTTCTCTATCAAACCTTGACCCCACATCATGAATACTTAGTGCTTTATGGAGCTGACTTTCCAAATCCTGCCATTGAAAATGTAACCCTTGTAATTATAAATACTCCAGAAAATAAATTCCTAGAGGAAAGAAATGAAAGAAAACTAGAAAAAAGAATAGGGTAAACAAACAACCATAACGTTTCTCTTCCAATTAACACAGCATTTGAATAATGCATTATATTTACATTTTCATATGCATATTGATGACTGCAATTTATCTTAAGTCTTATACCATGCACAAGCTATATAAGGTACCAAAAAACTAAAGAGTATAAACATACATATTGTAAATGTTTCCAGCAAATTAAATTTATAGATAAATTCATAAAATTTATCTTTTTCAAGTTGAGAAAATAGGCTTCTCAAAACATATTCGGTAAAATTGCGTAATTCAATTCAAAGTCCTGTTCTTGCAAGCTTACCATTTTCTGTGAAACATCAGGAGTCCAACGATCTTTCCTCGAGTTATTAGAGATGTTGGCTGCATCATGTTCAGACAACCTAGAGTGCATCTCCCACATAAATTCTTCTTCCTCAGAGTTTTTCCAGCTGCTAGACAACCCACTACTGCTTCTACCAGCAATGTTCTGTGTTGCCTGTAAACGGGGATCAGCATTCACAGATTTGGATGCTGAGTAATTTTGAGATCCATGCTTAACATTGAAACCATTCCTTTGGCTGGAAATCGTCTCAGTAACACTGCTTGTAGCTCCAAGCCAAGACCTATCATGCCCTTGATCAGTAACTTTCGCACTGGTTCTTCCAACTTCCATGCTAGGAGTCTGTGAAAGATCAGAGCAATAGTCATAATCACCAGTAGCACCAATGTTCTTCTCATAAACAGGCTCGTTAAACACGTCTCTATGAGAACACTGAATGTTCTGATAATTTTAAAATATAAGCAGAAAGTGAAAAGGGAATAAACAGATTATAACAAACTTTAAAACACTTCACATACATTCATTTTAACAGAAGGATTTCCATATGGCCGTCCAGCTATAATGCGTGCTCTATCTGGCCTCTCAGAATCCTCCTTTGAGTTGGCCAAAGTCCCAGTCATATCATTGACCATACCTTTTGCCTTCATTACGTAAAACCCAATCAATAGAAAACCCCTTATAATACAAGCAATAAAAGCCGAATTTATCACTTCGCACGGAGAGAAATTAATGAACTTGATGATTATGAGAAGGAAGAAAAGACTTGGCAAGGGTGGCATTGATATAGATGATCCCATGAAGGACTAGAAAGGAATGATATAGAGGGATTCTCAAAATTTCAGATATGAATCTTTAAAGATGGAAGGTGAAGGAAAAAAAAAAGGTTGAGAAAAAGCATTAAAAGTGCTCGCTTTATAAACATGAGCAGACCTCCAACCTCCATAACTGCTTCAGAAATATACTGAATAAAATCCAATGGATAACATAACAAAAAAAGGAAAAGAGGATTGTGGAATTTACCCTGCTTGACTGTTGAAGACGCTGCTTCTCTAGATACTTTGGATTTACATGAATGCTATGTGGTGGACGCTGTGATAGTGGATCAGGTCTAGATGTTGTGGTTCCTGAAGATGAACCATTTACCAAAGGAGTGAAGCCAAGTTCCTTTTCAATCACCTGGAGAGACTGAAGAGGGAATACCCCTTTCCATGTTCCAAAAAGATGTCGCATACTCTGATGCACAGGAGGATCAACTTGTCTATATGCTTTGCAGAACACCTAAAACCAGCAGTCAAAATGGAAAGGACTATTACGCTTGCAACATGAGTAATTGAGTATCAACCACATTCTAGATAAACACATAAGTAACACAAAAAGAAGTTTTCAGCATTTGGAAGAGTTTGAACTCTGAACACATAATAAAGATGGATATCTTCGTTAAAGGATATGATCTTTTTCATAACAGTCTTCTGCAGTTTCTCAGACAACAAACATAAACATATTACAAGACATTTTCTCAGATGCCACATTGAGCAAGAACGGAGCCAAAAAAAAAAATGAATGAATCCTAACCTCAGGTAATCTGGCAGCAAAACATTTAATGTAGTCTCTCCCAATATTCTTTACAATACTGTCTAAAAGATAGAGCGATGGCAGCTTTTGGTCACTGGGAACCTGCAAAGTCATTTTTTTATCAGCTCTCAAACCAAAAAGCAACCTTCATTGGACTAATTCTTCTTCAAAATACTAATCACATCCATAACACCAGCAATGCTGTAATGAAAAGAAAGCCAGTTGAGGGAGGAATAAGGATGCAAATAGAAAATAGCATGAACCAATGCTTTCATTTTCCTCATAAAGAAGAAAAATAAAAAGTTTCACTAATGAAGATATTTCATCAGTAAACAAAGTTTTGGAATGCATTCCTGCTATCAAAGTTAGCCAGCCTTTTACCTTCATCAACTTAAGTGTTTAATTTCATTTCCTTAAAATCTGACTCGACATATCTGTTTATGATTTCATTTTTTCCCCAGTTTTTTATGACTTTCTATCGGTTTGCAGCCTTAATAGATAGCTCCATCACAGAGTAGACATTCTTTCAGATCCAAGTAGTTCACATCTGAGGCACCATTATAAACTTCCAGTAGACTTGGAAAGCAGATTTTTACCATTTGCCAATGGAAAACCCAATAAGGCAGGGAGCAACAGGGAACTCAACTTAAGCAATAAGCACTTACCATGGTCTTAGCAGTTCTAGTTCTATTTACTCATATCAACAGCCAAATGTGATTTGAGTAATATAACAAAAGATTGCTAGCAAGACATGATATCACATGTAAGTGGGAAAGTGCTTTACTCACTTAAGAAGGAAAAAGGAAATAGAGATGAACAAAAGAGTAGACCATATAAAGATATTGCTGTGAAAAAACCCAACTGCAAGGGTGTAATAGCTTTCTCAGATTTCAAACCCAATACAATTCATGAAATAGATAGTTTCACAAGATATGGGCTCTCTTTATATTCCATTTCAACACATGCCTGTAAAGTTTATAATCTCTATAATCCAGTAGCCGGCTGTTTACAAATTGTGGGGCCATTAGAAACATATTAGATCCAAGAACAATTAGCAGACATCCAAGAAACGAATATATTTGCAGGCAACATGGCCTTAGATCGAAATTGCATATACTAGGCAATCGCATCACATCATTACCACTCTCATGGTGCGTTTATCAATAAAAAAACCAACATTTGACCAATAGTATTGTACTCTCATCACCAATATAAAAATTGAACTCGAAAGAACTGTGCAAAACATTTTAACAAACCCAGATCGAGACACACATGGATGAAACCAAAACTAAAAGGAATCCATTAATCCCAATTTGCACTTACAATCCAAATTATCAATTCCTCTTTCTTTCTTTTTTTTCTTTCCACAGTATAGAAGCACACTTTTAATTTATTTCCCTGTACAATTCAGTTTCAAACAAAAAGGAAAAGCTTTATCGCATAAGGCACAGCTAAAACTGAGTTCACCTCAATAATGTTGGCGCAGACAGTAGCAGCAATGGCCTTGGCGGCGTGAAGATTCTCGCCAGCGATTATTGTCAAGTTAGTTATAATCGGTTTCGAGTTAAAAGTCAGCTCAGCTAACGCCGTCTTGTACTGGCTAACTAACTCTTGCTGCTGCTGTTGTTGCTGCTGATGTGACACTGGTTGTGGCTCGTAAGCTCCGCCGTCGCTGCGGCTCAAGTCATTGGTCTCGGAATCACTGGATCGGAATCTTAAAGCAGAGGCGGCACCAACTGGGTTCGTCCGTTGAGGAAAAGGCCGGACGTTAGGGTTCGGAGCGAGGTCTTCGGTTAACCGTGGTTTTTTCAAACCGGGTTCTCTTGATCTATCAAATGATCTACGCGGATTCTCCATATTGATTAACATATAAGCAAATCGAAAACCCTAAAATCCCAAATCGATAACCACTCTTTTTTTCATTTACAATGAAATTAGGAAATCCAAAAATACCAAAAGGAATTGAAAGAATACAATAAGAAATCTAAATCGAAAATTTTAAAAAAACAAAACCCCTATACAAGCTGGGGGAAAAATAAAACCCTAAGGCTAATCATTTACAACAAAAAAAAAAATCTAATTCTAATTTCTGAAGATAATGGAGCTGAGAATTTTCGATCGAAAAAAATAAAGGAAAGAGAGTGAATTATGGATTGTTTGGATTAAGGAGATTTTTGAGAAAAAAGAAGTGAGAACGAGCGAGCGAGCGAACGTCGTTGAATGGAGGAAAATAAAGGAGGAAGCTTTAGGGGTTAATTGTAAATTTTGAGATCGTGGAGGTTAAAAAGGCTAGTTACGAAGGTGAGTTTGGAGGATTTAAATAGGAAAAGGATTTTAGGGTCCGTTGATTCACTAAAAATATTTAAGAAAAATAATTTTTGTATTTTTTTATGTTTGATTGACGAAAAATTAATTAATCAACGAAAAAAAAAATTGTAAATTTTTTTCTTTTTTTTAAAAAGGAAAGACAATTTTTTAAAAACAACGGCCATGAATAGGACTGCTCGAATCGAAATTTGAATATCATATTTTAGATCGAAACTTAATTTAGCTCGAGCCAAATATTATTATATTAATAAAAATATTTATTTTTTAATTATAAAAAATATTAATATATTAATATAAAAATTTTATAATTTTATAATTTTTAATATTTTATTTAAATATTTTTAAACCTACATATTTATATTAAATAATGTAATATTTATATTTTAATAATAAATAATAAATTACTAATATAATGATTATCATTTATTATTTTAATAAAAATATTATTTTATATAACAATAACATTATTTTAATAATAAATTGTAATACTATAAATATTTTAAAATTTAAATAATATTTTTAATATTTTCTTGAAAAATGATTTTATATTATTATTTTAATAATAAATATATATAAATTATATTTTTTTATTATTTAATAATAAATGTTTTTTAGAATAAAAACATTATTATTTTAATAGTATAAATATTAATTAATAGAAATAATATTTTAATAATTATTAGAACACTTTAAATATTTTAAAATATTAATATAATTAATGTTTTAATAATAAATAATATTAATAGAAATAATATTATTATTTTCTAATATTTTAATAATAAATATTTTAATATTTATGCCATATTACTATTTGAAAAAAGTAAAAATAATATTTTAATAATAATTATATTAATATAAATTATATCAATATTACTATTTGAAAAGTTAAAAATAATATTTATAATAATTATATTAATATAAATAAATTTTAATAATTATTATATTAATCAAAATAATATTTTAATAACTATTATATTAATAGAAATAGTATTTTAATAATTATTATATTAATAGAAATAATATTTTAATAATTATTATAATATTTTAAATATTAATATAATTAATGTTTTAATAGTAAATAGTATTATTTTAAGTATTTAATATTAATATAGTATTTTAGTATTAAATATTATTATTAAAATATAATATTTTACTAAAAAATCATTTTTAAAATTTTAGTAATTAATTATTAATATTTATGTCAATATTGATATTTGAAAAAAATAAATTTTTCAAAAAATAACCAAACAACATAAAATATTTTTCAATAAATCATCCAAATATTAAAAGATCTCTATTTTTTAAAAATCTTCACATTTTTTATAAAATATTTTTTGAAAGTAAACTTTTACGAAATAAACGGACGACCTTGTTTGGTTGGCTCTTAAAATTGCATTGGGGCAGCTTAGTTTTGGGCCGTGTGAAGAATAAATAAGGAAAAACCCAAATGAACCCAGCAATTGGGTATGGCCCAAAAAACTCAACAATTGAGCAAGTAAACTTGGCAATATCTCGTGTTTTTTTTTATTAATTATATAAATACAATATAAATTATTAAATGTGTTAAAATTTTAAATATAAATACTATATATATATATTAAGCGTATCTTGTTAATCGTGTTTAAATATGTCGTGTCTTGTTTATTAAATGTATTACGTTTGTAATGATATTTTCATATCTTATCCAAAATTACTAAATTTAAAACATAAGCGTCGAAGAAATTATTAGGTCCAAATGCTGGGGAGTACAAAGTGAATTTCGACGGTGCTGTTGATGTCAACAAAAAAATTGGAGGAGCTGATGTTGTGATTGGATATGCAAATGGAGCAGTTCAAGAGACGTATGCTGCTCACACTGGAGGAGTCAGTGACTCGTTTATGACGAAAGTTATTGCAGCAGTACGCGCATTGCGACTAGCCAAGGACTTGAGACTTGCAAATATCATTCTTGAAAAAGACAAAAAAAAACTCAACTCCAGAGAGCTAAATTTATCACCCATAGGAACAATAATAGATGAAATCATTACCAAATTATCTGCATTTCAATCTTGTCGCATTAAAAAAAAAAAAAAAAAAACTGGGAACAAAAACTCTCACATATTAACTAAGTATGAGCTACAGACTATAGACGAATTGATTTGGGTTGAGGAATGTCTATAGACCAATTGATTTGGGTTGAGAAATGTCTAAAACTTATATCCAGTACTATTCATCCTGATTGTGATCCTAATTAATCCAATGAAATTATGTTCTTTAAAATAATAATAATATCATAAAGATAAAACTGATTTTCACAATTTTCAAGAATTATTTCAATCATTAACTAAAATGAAAGTAAGATCGGAAAACTTCTTTGAAAAAATAAAAATAATAATATATAAAGATAAAATGATTTTCAAAAATTATTTTAATGGTTAACTAAAATGAAAGTAAGATAAACAATTATTAATTAAGCATACGAAAAATATATCAAAAGAAATTTTAATTAAAAATACTACTTTGGGCTTAAATTAAACAATAAAACCAAAAAATAAATTCATATATTCATCAAATCTAAAATCTAAAACCCCAATTTCAACCACTTAGAAAAACCCTAGCATTTCCATATCCAAACCCCAATTTCAACCGCTAACTCTAAGAAAAATACTATCATCTTCATATCCTGCAACTAGATCTGTCCGCGGCCTAAAAAAAAAAAAATTCAAACGCTTGCCTAGGCCAGGCCTTGGGTGGGTCCGGGCCGGCCCGCGAGCCCGGATCATTATTTATTTATTAATAAAAATTTTAAAATTTATTTTTTATTAATATTTTTATATTTTTATAATTAAATTTAAATAAATAATAATATTTTAATACTTAAACAATGATCCGGGTCGGGTTGGATCATGAAAAACCATGTCACGGGTCGGGCGGGCTACTTGGCCCATGGATAGGTCTACCTGCAACTCATTCCCTTGCTTCCACCTTTACTATCCCGTAAGTTATCGGTTAGGAAGTATAAACACGGACACGTAATATGGGTACGATACAATACGAACACTGAGACACTACAATTCTAAAATATTAGGACACGGATACGGCAGGACACGATAATAAAAAAATATTTTTTATATAATAATATTAATAAAAATATGAAATTTTAATTAAATATTAATATATAAATATTTTTTTAATATTTTAAAATTAATTTTGAGTATAAAAACTTTAAATCTTTAAAAACCTATTAAAATCTAAATAACTCAAATTCAATGGTTACATATCATCCAGAAAATTGAATTTTAATTTTGTTATATTTTATTCAGATTAAAATAAGGCTTTGATTAGAAACTGTAAGTGCTTTGATCAATCTATACATATTAAAAAAAAAAACCTAATGGGGCTTTAAGTTTTTTGATCAATCAATACCTATCAAAAAAACCCTAATGGGGTTAATGCTTGACACGTGTTAAGCTTTCTTTACTTGACACGTGGTAAGTTTTTTTTTTTTATAATTTTAAAATTTTAAAATTTTTAATTTTATATAAATTTATTTTATTTTTAAATAATGTATTTAAAGAGATCGGTTCGCACGTTGACTCACGAGTCGATTTAAGATCCGTACCCGACTCACTCGAGAAATTAAAAAAAAAAATGAATTTACTGCTAACTAACGTGAGAAAGCCAAAAAAATTCCCTAATGGACACATGCTAAGCTTTTTTTTCTTTTAGAGTTTGAGTTTTTTTTTTTTAGAGTTAGAGTTTTTTTTTTATATAGTTTTGATTTTTTTTCATAGTTCTTGTTTTTTAGTTTATATTATATTATTTTTAAATGATATATTTAAAGGGGTTGGTCCGAAGGTTGACTCGCTAGTTGATTTAGGATCCGTATCCGACTCGCTCAAAAAAAGTTTTAAAAAAAAATAAACTGCTAATTAGAGTGAAAAAATTGATCAATCGAGTTAAATATAAACCATAATTTTATTTTAGTTATTTTTTATTTGAATAATTAAATATGCAAAATGAAATATAAAAATGAGTTAATAGTTCATTAATTTAAGAAAAATGAAAAAAAAAAAAACGACCTTGATGCTAACTTATATGAGAAAGTCGATCCAACGAGAGAATAAAATACAAACTATAATTTTATTTTGTTATGTTATGTTTCATTTTATTATTTTTTACTTCCTACAAAAAAAATATACACTATACAATAAGATCTAAATATGTTTAAAAAATACATATAAATAACAATTAAAATGCATTTGTATTACATAATTTATAAATAAACAATTATCATAAATTTAATTTTTATAATTAATAAAATATAATTATATTAATATTATTAAATTTTAAAAATAAAAAAATAAAAAATTAATTAAATATTTATTTATTATTTAATAAAATTCAATTTAAAATTAATTTATTATTATTAATAATTTTCATTCATTATTTTTTACTTCTATATATAAAAATATACACTATACAATAAAATTTAAATATGTTAAAAATGCATATAAATAATAATTAAAAATATATTTTTATTACGTAATTTGTAGATAATTAATTATAATAAATTTAATTTTTATAATTAAAAAATATAATTATATTAATATTATGAAAATTTTAAAATAAAAATTTATTATTTAATAAAATTATTATTTATTAATAATTAATGAAAAATTTTATTAAAAAAAAAAAAAAAAAACCCTTAGTGAAACGAGGTCTTAATTCTAGTAAATAACTTAAAATAAAGTAAAGGGAAAAGTTCTTAAATCTAGTTGGGCCACGTGTGGGGTTACCTGGCAACCTAGAAATTAGGTTTAAGTTGAAGAGTTGAAGACGAAATGATATTAAACCGGTTTAACTGCCGCTTCTCGACAAGCTCCTTCTTCAGCTACATGCACAAAGAGCAAACTTTTTGCATAATTTCAAAGCAAGGTTTTTCTTTAGGGGAGAAATTAGCTAAGAAAAACAAAGAGATAGCGCAGTCAAGCAAAGAGCCTCGCAAGAAAGAGGCTGCGATATTCGAGCTTGTCTTTCCAAAAACAATTTCCTTCTTCAAAGGTAAGAAAGATGTTTTTTTTTTTTTTTTTCTTCTTTCTATCATGTGATTTTGCCAAGTAATTTAGAAAATTTGATTAATATTGGGTATGATTGGGTTTGCTCCATCACAATCTTTTCTAATTTAGAACTTGATTTGGGGGGAAATGCAAAAAGAAAAAAAAAACCTTCCTCTGTCCAGCCGTTATGAGTTTCCCGCCTTGTCCCCGTCGTATCCCCGCCGTGTCTGATTTTATGTTTTATTATCAGACACCGGTACGCAAGGTCACACGGCGTGTCCGTGCTTCATAGTTTACCAGTTCTTCCACTCTCTATTTATTTAGAATTTATTTCAAATCGAAGATTTTTCCAATAATTTTTTTTGTCTTTATATTGTTGCAAGCAATCATGATGAAAACTAAAACCCCCAAGAAAGGCAGAGTCAGAAGGGAATTAGAAAAACGAGCTCCAAAGCTCGCAAGTTTTTACGAAATTCTTCAAAAATATGAATGAATATTTATATTTAAAAAATGGGTTTTTATTTAAATTGTTTTTGACAGGTGGAAACGGGGAAGAAAACGCTGATACTACAAGGTACAAAGACGAGTGGCACATTGAATGCTGTATTGAGTGAAATTTACCATTTAAAGAAAGGTGGAGCTGTGAGGTTTACAAGGAAGAATGATAATATAAGACCATTTGAAAGTGGGGGTGAAACTTCTTTGGAGTTCTTTTCTGTCAAAACTGATTGCAGCATTTTTGTTGTGAGTAATAAACCCTGCACCTTCAATTTTTCGCCTTTTCTTTTTTTCTGTTGAATTCTACTGTTTTTTTTTTTGTTTATATTTTTAAGTTGGCATTGTTATAAATTTATTATGTTGTGTTGGCTTGTGAAATGGTAAATTTGGTTCGTAGTAAAGAAAGTATTTTTGTAGAATTTGCATTGTATTTTATAGCACTCTATAGTCTATTGATCATCTTGATTTTACCTTATTGATACCCTAGTTATGAGATTCTAAAACATCAATGCTTCTCATTTCCCATTTGGAAGTCCTAGACCACATCCCGTTCAGGCTGTTTGAGAATAAATTTTGGTCTATCCTTGTTTTTGTTGATTAGTTTTAAACCTGCTTCGTATAGCAAATTTTCTAGATTCCCACTTACATTCGATGCTAGCAATTTCGTCATCATCTTCGTGGTAATGTGCCTTGTGTTTTCAGTATGGTTCACACTCAAAAAAGCGACCTGACAATCTTGTTATAGGGCGGATGTACAATAACCATATTTATGATCTTGAGAGCTTGGGGTTGAAAATTTTAAATCCATTGAATCATTCACTTATGACAAGAAGCTAGCTCCACGGGTGGGATCAAAGCCTTTCATTGCTTTTGTTGGAGAAGGATTTGAGAATGTAGATGAGCTGAAACATTTGAAGGAAGTTTTGATTTAGAAAGAATTTTTAGACAGATGTCTCTAATTAATGCCAGGTTGTGGAGAATATAAATCTTGCTGGGTTGGACCGTGCTTATGTATGTACAGCAATATCTTCAAATAGGGTATACCTTACGCATTGTGCCCTACGGCTGAAAAAGTCTGGCACTGTAGTTCCAAGGATGGAACTGGTAGAAGTAGGCCCCTCCATGGATTTGGTGGTCCGGCGTCATCGCCTTCCAAATGAAGGCTTGAGGAAAGAGGCTATGAAAACAGCTAAAGATCAACCTAAGAAGAAGGTATGGTGAATACACCCAGTAACTCAATGAGTTGGTATTTCAGTTAATGAACCTTTTTTTGTTGCTTCACAGGTCAAAAATGTTAGCTCAGATGCAATACAAGGGACAATCGGGAAGATCTACATTCCTGATCAGAAGGTAAGAGAACAATAGTTTTTTTAACTATGTTGCTCCGACTCTTCATTTTTCTTGAAGTACCCGTGTCTGACCCATATCCGGACATGTGTATGGGGATATGATTTTCCAAAGATTCTCCAAATACATGAAAATCTTAGAAAAAATTGAACATTCTCATGTCCGACACTCACACCCGAGTCCGATTAACATAGATTTTTAAGCCTATAAATGTCATTGCCTCCCCCCCCCCAAAAAAGTTTTTGGCCATTTTTAATTTGAATGATACTTGTTGGTTATAGATTGGAGATATGGCTCTACCTAACAAAGCCAAAGGTGTAAAGAGAGAGCGCCATGAAGCTAAGAAGAGAGTGGCTAATGAGCGTGCATCAAAAAAGCAGAAGGAAGAATCTGAGTAGCCCTTTGATACGTGCTATAGCATTAACTTTCCAATCTTATACTCGTTCCCTTTGATGCGTGCTATTTATTGCTTTAATTTTCCTATCTTATACTCGTTCCCTTTCAGATTTTTGCTCTGGGGCTATCAGTTTCCTCAAGGGAAATCAAATGGAGTAGATACTGAAAGCTGATATTTTCACCCTTTGCTGTTTCAACTACAGAGCCTATTAAATTTGTTTAGGTGTTTATGTTGGATTGTTACATTTAGTTTAACCTTAAATTTTCTTGAAAAAGAGAGAAAGAAAAGAAAAAGCTGTAACAAAATGTTCAATATTTTCCCCATGTGTCATCCAATTTTGAAATAGTGAAAAGGCCACTTGTTTAAATTATCTAGACATCAACGAAACTGCTTTGCAGCTGCCTCTGACAATTAGTTTTTAGTATTAGTTCTTGTGCTATATCATTCTTGAACTGCGTAGGAAATATTTGGCACAAAAATTGCATAGAAAATTTTCTGAAAATTCATGCCATGATACAGAGGAAGAGCCATGGTTATAATAAACTTATAATAATTCTTTATCATTGAACGAAATCATAGGCCTTCTACCACTTATCCAAAAATATATATATATATGTATATGTATATCATAGCCATGTACAGGACCATGGGTACTCTTAATTCCTAACACAAGGTACAGGAAATTGTAGTAATTGCCGATGTTGCTTCCCTGGTAAATATTAGACAAGATACAAGAAAAATAACTAAAACACAGACACGATATAAATATACGAATGTGTCAAAATCTTTATAATATAAATTATTAACATATTAAAATTCATATTAATATAAAATACTTTAAACACGATTATGACACAAGAAAATACACAAATATGACACGGATACAAGAATTATCTGTTAGTTGCCGGAGATCCTTGGTCAACAGTTGACCCCTCTGACCCTGTTCATAGCAGCTCAGCGACCTGTATTAATCTGTAGGAATACGTTATGAAGATTTTAACAGAGATGATTACTCCTAAAACAAACACCAAGATATGGCATCAATGGAACCCCACACAATTCAACATATACATTAGCCCAAAGAAAAGTGATAAATTACAATCTGCCGATACCAGACACAACTTACAATGTCACGTCAGTATATAAATGTCTTTGTGAATTACAATACTTCCTGAGGTTGCCGAATCTTTCACCTCATTGTTCAAGTATATTTAGATTAGATGCCAAGTACACAAATAGAATGTTATTGAGGATACTAACAGTTAATACACTCAGTTTAATGGAGCAGATATGCCAACAAAATGAGGCAAACCCTGCACTCATGATAAAATTGTCAATCAAGTTCTACAGTCATGCAGTGACTGACAAGAATGCAACCACAAACAAAAACAGAGATGTCATTCTTACCAAATATTCACATGCCACTGCTAGTGCTGGCCGATAGAGGATTAAGAATATGCCACCAAGCCAAATGGATGTATAATACTTCGATCTAACCTGCAGTTTCATAACTCAAACGTATTTTTAAGTGGAAAACCTGCAATTTCAAGTGCAACCCATCATATAGAGCATAACAACAGAAAAAAAACTGATTCGAAAGAGGCAGCTTATAATTGAAACTACCAAGCTTCCCGATCAAAATTCAAAAACCAATAATAATATGGCATTCAATTAATATGTTCATAAATCAATAGACCAATCGACTCTTTATCCTAGTAACTGAAGATAACTATGATTCACGAAGGCATCATCTGCCAAAGCAAATGAACCCTTATGGATCTGTCTGCTTAGACCTATTATCTTCTGGCTGGACAGCTTGACTCTTAAGTATCAGGATTATCAAAAGGAGATTCTTCAGCTGGCCATTTATCAGTGCCTGAATCTTCTGCTGCTTTCAAGAAACCCAGATCCCAGTCATCAAATAACCCACCAGCCACTCCCAACTCTGGAATGTCATAGCTTTCAAGATTACCCCATAACTCATTGCTAGAATTAGACATACCAGCAGTAGCATCAAAACCCATGCTCCATATTATATCCTCTTGTTTAGCTACGCTTTCACCAATAGGAGATGAGAACTCTGAGGTGCTTTTCGGCTTCACCAAATCCTCTGGGAAAGAGACAAAACACCCTGGATTAACCATTTGTTCTGAGCCCATTACGTTCTTCCCTTTGATATGGGGATCTTCACTTCCCAAGCCTGTTGTACCTTCTCCAACCATCTCTGGGGTTCTGAGATATGTATGTCCAACTGCCAACTCATCAGATACAACTATTTCATTAGCAACTTGTAATGGCAAGCCTTCTGCACCCAAATCAATTCCTGCTACACCTTCAGGTAGATAATCTGGAGATTGTTCAACAGGAATTGGATTTAAATCCGGGGCTGAAGACGATATAGCAAGGTTTCTCCAATCAGGTCTGTACTTCACAATCTTCCCTTCAACAGGTGGTTCCGAATTGACGAGTTCAAGCTGCTGCTGCTGCCTGACAAACTTCCTCCTCATCCTTGGATAACCAATTTCTCCCTGTTCCTTCTTTTGTGTAAGGCGTGCTAAGAAAGCAGGATTCTGAAATAACTTGGCTAAGAATGAAACCATTTGCTTCTGCCTTTGTTCTGCTGATAGAAGCCTCTCATTCACTGTTTCCACATGGCGAGCCGTACCCCGGTGCTGCTGCTGCAAATCCACTACTTCCTGCATCAACATGCTCTTCTCCTCCCTCAACCTTTCTATTTCACCTTCCAATCCAGACCTCCCCATTTTAGTAGAAGGTCCAAAATAGTTACCAACCTGTTGTGATTGAGGTGACCTACGCCTCTGAATGTTCTTCAAAAGATGCCTCTTCCCTCGCTGAAAAGCTTCATTAGAAAATTCCCACTTATCAGTATCAATTTTGCGAAACCCCTGAAACATTAGACAAGATGATTCAAGAATGAATGGGGGAACAGGATTGTTCAGAAAACCAAAAATATCAAGATTATGATTCACATAAGTCAATTTGAAGCCGCCAATTTTCAGATATAGCAGGAGCCAGATTGCACTATACTGATAATCTGTCTATCATGAATCATAACATCAGCTTTCTTTAAAAAAAAAAATTGTTAGGGAAATATAGACTGCAAGTGTGAACTTAAATACTTACAAAATAGCAAAATAACAAATATTCCACCAGAACCCAAATTTCTACCTGCTTAAGATGGAATTCCCAAATCCAGCAGAGATTCAGCAAAATGAAGTAAGCTGACCTCGAAGAAGCTTAACCAATGTTTTAAAATATCTCCATGTAAATTACACACATTTAATATACATCCAAGTTTATAGATAAAATGTTTACATATGATCTCAATATAAATAAACACAATAGCCAACAAAAGCTCAAGAACATAACATGAACAGCTCAATGCCACAATTCACCTGTACAACAAAATCATAAGAATTATATATTTAAAAAATTTCTAAAGCACTTTAAATCAAAACAATGAATTCAATTAACCCTTGTTCGATTACAAAATTCTGTACAACACTTTGATAATTTACAATGTTACAAATAATGTGTACAAATCTGGCTTCTGCAATTACAGAATTCAATTTACAGATTAAGTCTTAAAACAAACTTAATTACAGAAAAATTAAAACAATAATCCAGAGAACAAAAACAAACAAACAAACATGCAAAGATATCTACAAATCAAATGACATCAACGATTTTTTTTTTTTTTTTGGTTTTTATGTAGGCTGTGTTATTGCAATAATACCCACATAAGTATTAAGCTGACGAACAAAGCTGGAGAAATTATTGTGCTTGAAATTCCGAGGAAGTATCAGCGTGGAAAACTCGACCGGATCCCAAACCACGAAGCTCTCTCCCGTCGGACCCCAAGAGATGATCGGATCCAACGACGTGTCATCCACCAAATCAAACGTTTTCAACAAAAACGGCGGTACTGGATTCCCCTGAAGAATTTCCAAAGGCTGAGGCACGCCAATAAACTCCTTTCCAGCTGGAGCTGATGAAAATGTTTCCAATTCCATTAATGGAGAAGGGAAAGGCGATGTTTGGGGTGGGTTTGGAGGGGAATCCGGAGAGTGTTTTTCGCCCTCTGGGTTCATTTGATTTTTGAAGCTGTCGAATAAGGCTTTAAAAAGAGTTCTGGGTTTCAGTTTAAAGAGAGATTAATGTGAAAAAAATGGGGTGGCAGAGTTTTTTTTGAAGGGTTTAAGCCGACAAACTGTTACGATAAAAAAAAAATCTTTAGAGGCGGTGGGGGGAGGTTGGCCTTTTTCTTCAACGGCCACGGTAAAGTTAAATGTTGATAATTTGTACGTGGAATATGTATAAGCCATCTGATATAGAATCGCTGCAAAAAAAAAAATTGTGAATTGAGAAAGATAAGAAGTGCCGACCTAAATTTGGGTTGTTTCCTGGAAGTTACTTCCGCTGGGTTTTCGAAGGATCAAATTTTTTGTGTGGTTAACTGGTCATCGGGAAGAAGCAGTTGGGGTCCACTGGTGGGCTAGATATTATTTGGTCCCTGGTTTGGCTTGAAAACAACATTTGTTTTGACGTTGGACGTGGGACATTGTTGGATGGTCAAAATACTTGGGGACTAAAAATGAAACGAAGCTAAATCCAACGGGGCAATTAAACGAGTGGGTTTTGCGTTTGGAATTGTTGCGGATGGCGGTTGGGGAGGTCTTTTCAGAGAGATTCATTTTTGACCAATCATTTTATAAAATTTATTTATTGTGCACTTGATGTTTCGCTTGTGAATAATCGTTTCTTGGGTTAATGTGCATGCTCTTTATTGAATATAATTTTAAAATAGTATGATGTTTAATAATAATTTATAAAAGAAAAATAAAGAAAAAAAAATATTGTTAAAAAAATTATAAAAACAAATTCCCTTTTCTCTTTTCTATTTTCCTCCTCCGACCATTCCCATTTTGTCTCCTTTTTTTTTTTTCTTTATAAATTTTGTTGAAAAATAACCCTTCTCCAGGTTTTGGAAGACATTTTTCAATCGGCGGAGATGTGTTGAACTGATAAAGACATCACAATGGGAGGAGGGAAATAGGAATGGGAAGACAGAATGAGGAATTTGGAAAACTCGCTTTACAAAGCACTGAAGCAGAACCCAAGAGAAGAATATAAAGTAATGATCGGGAGGAGGGAAATAGGAAAAGAGCAAAACACAAATTTGGAAATTCTTAGTTTGATCCATTCTACTTCAGTATTTTGCAAAGCAATTGCAATCTAAAGAAAAGAAAAAAGAAAGAGGAACAGAATGGGAATGAGAACAGGAATGGTTTGGGAGAAGGGAAATAGGAAAATAGAAGGGAAGGGAAGGTTTATTTTATTGAGGGTAAATTTTTTTTAATAATTTTTTTTAATAATAATGTTGTTTTTTACAAATTATTATTAGATATTTTAAAATTATTCTCAATAAAGAGCATTTCGCTCTTTTTTTGGTGACCCCTGAACCTGAAAATTGAATAATCACTTTTATTTTTGATGTTTTTTTTCTCTATATTTTATTGTATTACATGACATGAAAGTAGAGAGATTGTCAGTTCAGAATTCGAACTTAATCAATGGGTTTATATAATTTTTTTTTTTTAAATTTTTTAAATAGATTTAAATTCAAACTTTAATATATATAAATTTTTTTATTTACAAACTGGGATTTATTTTGTACCAAAAAAATTATCTTCAAAAATCTATTCAACTTTCAACAAATAAGTTCCTACAGCATAACATTACCTTAAAATTTGTTATGGTACTAACATAAGTGTACAATTTCATTCTTCTTTGAAAATTAGAAGCTGGTTTTTCATTTCAAAGAAGGAATAATCAAATTTAGCTATTTTTGCACATACAAATTTTTAAGTGAAAGGAAGCTTTTATTTATGTGTATTCATTCAATGAAGAAAGGTCAAGCCTCTTTCTTTCTTTCTTCACTTCTCTTTTCCTTCTGTTTAAGCCTTTTCAGGGGTAATGGGACAAATCTCCATTCTAGACTTAATTTCTTGTCCTAAACATATGCTTTGAAATTGGAAGAAAAAAAACCCATATGCTT
Source organism: Fremontodendron californicum (assembly GCA_030761205.1). Classification (NCBI taxonomy): domain Eukaryota; kingdom Viridiplantae; phylum Streptophyta; class Magnoliopsida; order Malvales; family Malvaceae; genus Fremontodendron; species Fremontodendron californicum. The sequence continues at coordinate 35,688,731 of JAULJL010000005.1, forward strand.
TGAAAAAAGGGTAAAATAGTTGAAAGTCAATTGGAGAACAACCCACGTGATGGTGAAAAAAATTTCCCCCGGCTGTATGTTCTATTTGAAACGAATTGTCAGCATTTGTTTAAAAGGGAGAAAATAACGTTTCATCAAAGAATCTATGTTCTACCACTTTGTTTGATTACTACAATTGCAACTTTGAATAAGGAAAAAGGACTAGCAAAAGGAGATTTCTCATTGTGGGAACAAAATCAAACGGATAGCACCCAAAATAGGCAAGATTTTTCTTTTTGGAAGAGAAGGTAAATTGTTCTTAAAAACTTTATTATTATTATTATTATTATTATTATTTTCTTCTATATTTGAAGATATCGGATTGAATCATAATCACTAAAAACTAAGAGTTCAATACTAATCAAATTTAAGTGAGGGCAAAACTAGAACCGTAAACGAACAAAGCGCTCGACGAACCGTTCGTGAACAGTTCGATTTCTATTCGTTTATGTTCGTTTAGTAAGCTAAATAAACGATTTATGAACACAATTTTAATGTTCGTTTACTAAATGAACCGAGTTCGAATAAGATGTGTGTTCGATTCGTTTATGTTTAAGAACAAACTCGTTTATGATTCGTTTAAAGCTCATTTATTAGTTTGTTTAAAGCTCGTTTATATTCATTTATTGTTCGTTTATAATATAATTAATATTATTATTATTATTTATATTTTATTTTATTTACTTATAATATAATTAATATTATTTAATAACTTAAATTTAATAATTTAGTAATAAATTAAATTTAATTACATTTGTATTTTATTATTTTATATTTAATAATAATTTAAAATTGACTTTTTTATTTATTTGTTTGTTTATTGTTCATAAACATATTTTTAATTGTTCGCGAATATATTTGATTATATGTTCATGAACATTAAGTGAACGAACACGAACACACTCAATTTTAAACGAACAGAGCTTGAACACAATTTGAAAATCCTTAACGAACACGAACCGAACAAGTTTAAAAATAAATAAACGAACACGAACAAAGGCTTATTTGTTCAAGCCCATTTCATTTACAGCCCTAGGCAAAACTAAAATAAATAAATTAAAGTTCCGGTAGTTACATAATCCTCTCAAAAAGTTTTAGGATTTAAATGGCGGGCAGATGCCCCCACTAACCCCGTTGTAAAGCCGTGTCTGTATGTCTGGATCTCAGATAAGCTGCTTCTCATTGAACTAATTTCAGTTACAATCTTTTTACATACAAAACTATGAGAGACAATATAATACAACTTTTTTTTCCCGTAATTGCATGTGAAAATTTACTTATGGAGGAGAACAATAATCTTTGGCAAGCTGTGGGTAAAATACAGAATTGAAAACAACCCTTTAGTCCATCTTAAAAATCCGAAGTCCCAATTGGTTATATCATGAGAACAGACATGTACAACACTAATTCTGCAAAGAATCAAACGAATGCAAGTATCAGTGAACCAAACAATGCAGTTAAATGCTAATTCTCGTAAACAATGAAAGAAAAAAATGCATATGCAACCAGCAGAAGCCCGTCTATCTGCATCTATGCACGGGTTGATGAGCACCATAAACATAAACATGACAAGGAGAGACATGAAAGTTTCATTCAGTCGAAACATCATACGCCCTCAAGCTTCGCTGATTGCAAAAAAACTAAAAGGAAATTCTCAAGAAGCCCATCATGATCCCACTATCAAAAGGAATCCTAAAGTGGACAGTATGTCATGTTGGTAATTTTGAAGCTGAAGCGTACCTTAGATTATTTAACAGCGCGTATCCTTCCAAGGCATATAATGTAAAAAAGAATGCTGTATTATGTGCACGAAAGAGGCTTTGATGGAGCTCCAATCATTTAGGTAAGCAATGGCATGTCCGGACGCCCTGGTTGAGGGGTGGAAGGTTTAATCAATGATTTCAACCGTTCCATGATATTGGAAAATGAAGGACGCTTCCAAGGCTCACTGCATTATAATCAACAATTACAATAGAGAATAACAGGAAGATTTGCTTAACAAGCTCCATATCAGAAAAGAATGTAAGACTTACTTGGCCCAGCAATCCTCAATTATGGCAGCCACTTGAGGATTCAAATCATGTGGAATATCAAGCCTTTTGCCCTTGAAACCAACAGCTGCTACAACCTACGAGGCAGTTTTACATTGGGCTACGCTTGTTAGAAATTTAGCTCCAGAGGATATCCTCGCATGACAATTACGCAAATTTACAAAATAGTTTGAGTAGCCGTAATCCTCAGTTTTAAAGGTATTAAATGTACAAAAAGTACTGATATGTTCATTGAGGGGTATGTTAGTCCAAAAAGTGCAATATATTGCTATTTCATTGCAAGCTGCTAAAATTTTATAGAGCATGTGCCTATTTGCAATGAGCTTGGCACAAAACTTGAGGTCCTCGTTTACAAACATTATGTTAAATAGACAAATTTAAACTTTATCTCAATATCAGATGTCTGCAGAGAGTTCATCTTTCAAATGACATACAAGCATGCAATTTATAGCCCAGGTTGTACAATACTGTTCATAGTGTTTATAAAATTGGTTAGTTCTTCTCTAAGAAATTTCACTTGCCATCTTATTATTATTCCGGTCAACTAGGAACCAATAGAGTGCTGTCTTTAGTGAAAACCAAAAATTTCTTTCTAACAAAGATTTGAAGATGCTACATGTCAAGCTCATAAAAGCTAAATAATCAACAAAATGAAATATTTGTGGAGCCAAGATCTATAATGTCTTAACAAACCTGTGCTGGATTTAAGTTGCCCCATGGTTGTTGCAACGTTGCAATCTCCCACAAAATTACACCAAAACTGTACACATCAGACTTCTCATTTGATGGCTCATCGCGAAGAACTTCTGGAGCCATCCACTCAGGCTAATATAAAAAAAATATTTTTTTAGTATTGTGCAGCAGAAACAGTGACCTATGGTAACTCAAATAGAAATACTAAGGACTTTGTTAAAAGTTAGTAAAACTTACTGTTCCAGCTGCTGACTTAGATGAAAGAAATGTGTTTGCCTTTAAACGAGATAGCCCAAAATCACAAACCTGAACGTACAGACCAGGATGTGAGGAAGATTTATGTGAAGTAACAAACAAAAGTACAAGGACTTTGAAACTACTTCACTATTCTATACAAGTTATGACAGAGCAAATAAACTTGCAAGCCATAAACCAGACAATATGCGACATGGACTTCAACAGAACACAGTAAAACCAAATCATCATAGCTGTGTTAAATCACCATAAAGAATGTAACACAAAGCAGAAGTCCACCAAATGGTGTAACACAATTACTTGTCCTTTGTCAGAGCTCAAGAGATAATAAGATAGTAGTTCCCTTTTCTTGACTAAACAAAATCGAAAAAAACTTCTGAGAAAAATTTCATTAAAAAGGCACTGGATATAAGTTACAATCAAAGAAGCAAATTATAATAAACGAGGTTGGCTCCATCTATACACAATGCCAGATATGATCACAGAAAACTAGTTGATAACCGTTGTCAACTATCAACCCATGAATACATTTAAAATAGAGATAATATCATGAATAGTCCCTGAAATATATCAAATTTGTCAATGTGATACCTGTACTTTAAAAATATTCAATGTGGTACCTGAACTATCAAGCTGTGTATCAATGTTGTACCTTGACCTAACACCGTTAAATATAGATGATGATGTGACATTGACCAATTAGGTGATGACACGTGGCAGCATTTGATTTTTTAGAAATTAATATTTGAATTTTTATAAAAAATTTTAAAATATTTAAAATTATATTTTTAAAATTAATATCTATTTTTTAAAAAAATTATATTAAAAATATAAAAAAATTAAAATTATATTTTTAAAATCAAATATGTTTTTTTATGAAAATTATTTAAAAAATTAAAAATTTATTTAAAAATTAAAAAAAAATATTTTAAAAATTAAAAAAAATAAAATATTTAACTAAAATTATTTTTAAAATATAAAATATTTTAAAATTACTTGTGAAAATTTTTATAATATCTGAAATTTTTAAAAAAATATTTAAAAAATATATATTTTTTAAAATTACAAAAATCAAAATATAAAATTAAATTATTTTATTTTTTTAATTTTTAAAAAAATATTTATTAAAAATTGCAAAAATTAAATTATTAAATTAAAATATTTTATTTTATTTTTTAAATTTTTGTTAAAATTAAAAGGTGGGGAGAGAAAAATAATAATTTAAAAAAAAAAATTAAAATAATAAATTTTTTAATTATTACACGTTGCATCATTGTGTGGTGAGTGGTGACAAGTGTAATAATAATAAAAAATATAATTTTAATTTTTAAATTAAAATAATAATTTTATTATTATTATACGTGACATCACACAGTGATGCCACGTGTAAAAGAAAAACTATAATTTTAATTTTTAAATTAAAATAATAAATTTTTTTGGTAATACACGTGGCATCATTATATGGTGCCACGTGTCAAGTTTTTATTGGATACCAAAACCACGTCATCAGTATTTAACGGTGTTACTGACAGATACCACAATAGCAAACGGAGTGAAAACGTTAAGTACGAAAATAGACATTTTTAAAATATAAGTACCACATTGACAAATTTGATAAACTTTAGGGGCTATTCATGACATTACCCCTTTAATGTATGTAACAACATAAAAAGGTTTGAGAACTATCTACATTCCAATATCAAAATGAAGAAATAAATCACTTGGCATTTGCTCCATCACAAAATTAAGTAAATGGAAATGGCAAAATATTTATGTTTATAATCACAGGATCATTAGGTGGAAAAGTTACTCTTTGAGTCATAGCAGCAACATTCAGGGTCTTACCTTCACTGTATATTTTCTATCAACTAAAAGATTGGGAGATTTTAAATCTCTATGAACAATAGGAGGATTGCGTCTATGAAGATAATTCATTCCCTTTGCCTGTGTGTAAAAAAAAAAAAAAAGAAGTGGTGATTTAGACCAAAACAATTTACAAAATATAAGGATGATACCATAAGAAGTCGGAAAATAAAAGCAAAGAGGAAGTAAATCCTTTGAATACCCACCACATCATAGGCCATACTCAACCGCCGCCTCTCATCCAACACCTCCCTCACACCAGGCTTATGCAAAAGCCTATACAAGCTACCTCTGCAAGAGTCAAGGTTTTAGTCCACTTAACAATTCAAACGTCTACAATGAGTTCAGTCTTAAGAAGTAGACATGAAATTTTTCCTTTTTTTCTTTTTTCAAATGCAAGGAGGATTTCCAAAAAAGAAAGAAAGATAAAAGCAGTAACAAACCTTGATAAGTACTCGGTGACTATGGACAAGTTTGGGGGCTGAGTAACCGCTCCCATGAAAAGAACAATGTTGGGATGACGTAGACGTTTCATTATTGCCACCTAATAAAAAATTGGGGTGAAACTACACATCATATCAAGAACATGAACGTAAAATTAATGTTTCCTTAATCTCACGAACAAAGTCTGCTCAAAATGTCAGCCAACTCATACCTCCCTCAAAAATTCTTTGAAGCGTTCACCATGCAAGTCTTGTTCCATGAGAATTTTCACAGCAACATCCTGTAATTAAAAATAATGTTTATTTGGATTTAGAGGAATTATGAACAACACGTCCAAAATTTGACCACCATATGGTTTGTTCCTATCAAAATTTCATGCAACTGAAGACAAATTTAAATTAGTTTAAAATGAAATACATCAAGAAAACTTATTTACTGATGAACTCCAGTTCAAAAGCACTAAATACTTTGAAAGTAAAAACATCACAGAAGATGGACCAAATTAGAAGGAAAAAAAAATTAGATAAGGCACAAAAAGTTAACTCTTATAATGAAACAGTAGCAAACAGGTGAAGTAAAGATGTCTACCAAACATAGACAATTGAAACTATAAATTTGTATGTATTCTTAGGTGGCATAATTGAAGATCGTTTGCAAAGCACTAAATACCTTTTACTATAACTGCATATGGATCCAGGTGCATTGCCGGATTTACCTTTTTTCATTTACGGCTATAGCTAAAGAGAAAAAGCATGTGAAAAAATTGACTGAATGCTCGTTTAGAAAGGTCTATAGAATAACAGGAGTCTGGTACTACAACATGCAAGAACATTATCGAGATAAATAATTTGGATTTGAGAGTTAAGTTTTGATGGTCAATTGATGTGAGCTGAAGTGAACAATAGTAAGAAAGGGTTTCTAAACTTCAAGCAGGTTACGATTTGAATCTTAAGCATTATAGTGCAGAAACTGATCCAGAGAGTAGAAAAAATATAACCTAGACTTCGCACCTAAAGTTGATCGCATCATATACCATATTCTAGAAATCTAAAAACTCCTTAAATACCCCTAACTCCTAAATCAAAAGACAATTAAAATAAATTCTGCAACTTCACAGATATAATACATGTCATTAACGAATCTATCTACTTTCATTTGTCAAATATATATGAATAATTGTTACATTTTCTCATTCCTAATGAACAGCACAAACAAAATAGGCACCAAAATCTCCATAAGACAGCTAGAATTTTGAAATACAAGAAAGCAGATATTAGCCATGAACAATATGGCACAACAGATATCAATAATAAAACTTCCACAACATTAACTTTATCCTTATGATAATAAGAAAATAATCAAAAGGACTCTTACCGAGCCATTCCATTCAGCACGATGGACAGTTCCAAAAGAACCTGAAAAGAACAAAGTATAAACCTAAGTACACTAGTAGAACGATAACTGCATGAATTATGAGCACAGAATATGGTCTCTACACTGTAAAATAAATGTGCTTCAGAAAAGGACCAGAAAATACCAGCACCAATTCTCTCTCTTAAAACAAGGTCACTCCACGGAATATCCAAATCATCAACTTCAAGGCCAAGTTCCCTACTTGGTTTGCTGGGTACAAGTTGACCGCCCTCAGCAAACCTTGAATCCTTAGTAGTATCCCCCATTGGATCAGACAAGACTAGAACTGGAACATCCCTATGCCCTATTGGAGAGATGTGCTTTAAAGGATCTTTAATAATGTTCTTTGAGTGTATTATAGACTGAGAATACTGGGAATCTCTATCATGAGAAGTTGGCCGAGCAATGTTAGGAGGTAGGGGCAACTGTGAGATACCATCCATATTACTTGAGATCTGCACAAGGTTATTTCTGTCTGTCCCAATCTTATCTAGTTTCTTGGGATAAAGAGAGAATCCAGGATTTTCTTCATCCGTAGTAGTACCTGAAATGGCAAAGAACTATAGCTTACTTGCACACCAGATGAATACAGAACCACAATTTGAACCATGTAAATTTAATATAGTTATGAGTATGACTGAATCCCTAGAAAAGGCAATATATTTTAAGTCATAAACATTGCCTGTATAAAGAATATATTTCTTCGTAAAACGCAGCCTGGTTTCATAAACAAAATTTTAAATGTATTTGCAGATATAGAAATGACAGCCTCAAAAGTGCTATAAAAGTGCAACCAACAACAAGAAGCAATTGAAAATATCAAACACCAGCTTAAATTTGATTTATTAATGCCTGTCCACATATAACTGCCAGAGTCACTTTTTGGGTTTTCCCTTGTAACTCTAAGCAATATTTAAGACAATGCCTTAATTTCACTCCAGGACGAAATTTCGCCAAAAGCCCAAGCCAAAAGTTTCAGTAGAAGATTCATAAGAAACCGTTAAGTTAAAGAGCACAGTTACTGGACGAGAAATAATCCTCTATCACTTTTATCAGTGAAGATACAAAAAAGAATTTATAAAAACTTGAAACGGTGCATTCAATCTTTAACCAACAGCATACCAGAAGGGCACTTCACCAAATATGAAAAGCCTTTCAGCACTTTCCAAGCAGATGATCAAAAGAAACTACATACTTCAAGCCAAGTGAAAGACTAAAGCGTAAAATCTCAAAGCAAATAAAGGGAATTCATTAAAGCTCCTTATATAGATAGTAACAGAAACTTTACCTGCTGCAGCGTCATCAAATACAAGATTAAGTGATTCACAGTCCGAAAAATACTGTTTGGCCAATGACCTGAAATCAATGGCCGGTATAGCTGGTTTGAGACGTGGAAAACGCAATGGGGAAGAAATTGAGATGGAAGATGGACCATTGAGCAAGGAATTGGGCTCGCATAAGTAACCTGGGTTCCCAATTAAATCAACAAGATACTCCCTGAACCACAAAGAGTGGCTTGGTGAGATTTTTCTTGCATATTGCAAATATTCCACTGAGATAACTTGCACATTAACTTTTTTTCACAAATCATAAACCAAAATGGGAAGAAAGAACCACAATAAGCAAATGCACTGCCACGATGCAAGTAACGTAAAAAATTTGTTTAGTTTCCGCATGACAAACAACAACATCAATTAAAAATTGCAGGGTTTATTTTGTCAGCAAAATATTGCCATGCAAACACAAATTGCACTAAAAGGATGACAACTTCAGAATTTAAAGGAAAAATATCATAAATCAGAAACAAATTTAAGCAAAAAAAAATAGCACCAGCCAAAATACCTGTCAAGCCCAAAGCGAACAAGGCAGGAGGAAGCATCATCTCTTCTACAATATTTGCAGCCCTTCGCAATTCGACATGGTAGATCAATAGTGTCAGCTAGTACCTGCATAAATTATATTTGAACTGTGAATGAATCCTCGCTCCTTCAAAGGGAAACACATTTTATAAAAGGAAACTTGCTCCCACTAAGATGTAGTGAAGGTATAAAATGTTAACTATAATTAAAGCGAAAAATGCTTCGAAAGATCTCAGGTGAAATGAAAACACCATAAAATCTTAGAACCTTACTTTGAATAGTAAAGCTCGATGTCTGCAGAAGCCAACAGATAGGCTACCTATAGGAACCACAACTGAACCTAAGCAATCTTTTAAATCATCACTGCACTGGCTCCAAAAGGAAACAAAGTCATCCTCTCCTGTAGTAGATGAACCCCTTGGGAAAGCAATAAAACAATTCATCACCAAGGTGCAACAAAATGCATGACTGTTGAAAATTTGTGCATTAATTGTGTAGATGGCTCACCCCATGCGACTGCAGACAAGCTTTGCTAGCTGATCGACAACTTCTTTTGTGGTTATGCAGTTACGAGAAATGTTGTGGACTCTATTTTGGAGTTCCTTTAAGCTGGGATCACTTCTTCGGTCAACCAATATCACTTCTAGTGGTGAACCGACAGTAGGATCAACAGATCTTAGAGATTCAATTGATGGAATTCGACCATGTTCATGCATATCAGTGCACACAATCCAGACATACGGATTCACTCCATGAATTAAATAAAACCCATCAGGAACTTGGTCGAAGTATGATAAGCAGCCATTAACCTGATGCACATAACATTGAAAAGGCAGGATATTTGAATATCGAGATTTTTATCAGCCAAATCCTGAAACTTAACTAACTTCCCAGTCTGTGCATGTGTAAGCAGCTTATATACTCCCATTTCACCCACATTGACAACACCTAACATAGGTATAGAATATAGATACACTCACCAAATATAAGAATAATAGCAATCATCATTAACAATATAATTTGCATTACTCTTTGCACGTGCAACCATTCTAGAGCAGAAACCTTTACCAAAGTCCATCAAATACAGCACTTTTCTCTCTTCAACATTTTCAAACTATAAACATTAAAATTTCTCTAAATAGCATAACTGAAATCTGCTAGCTAAATAAACATTTTCGACTATCTGATTGGTCAACAGAATCCCCATCTTGATTATATAATTAAACAACAAAGAAGAAAAAATAACAGTAAGCAATCATTTAACATATATTTTAATTTGTAAATGATTTTTGTAAAGGCAGGTCTGGTTCTTTATGTATGCACACACACCACTCTTACCACATCCATCCCCTCATGGTTAACCAGAGAAGTAATAATTCAAAGACAATTGACGCAGCACTAACATTGGTGCTACTACATTTTGATCATGACACCAAGCAACTACTTCCACCTCCTTATAATGTGTTTTTTTTTTTTTTTTTCGCATTGTAAATAACAGATATTTTCCAAAATGACAATCAATCATCCTCTCCCCCAAAGTTCAAATTGACCTGACCCTGAACCAATGGAAAACTACTGTTAGCACCAACCAACTTTTCACATCCTATCCTATGCATCATTCAGGGTTCACAACTCAAGGTAAGAATTCACACATCATCCGGTTTATCTCGTGACAAATCTTTAACATCATCTAACAACGAAATCCATTCACTATCACACCTATTATATTCACCTATGCATATTTCTTCAACCTCCTAGCTTTACTAGCATTAGGTTCATTTAAAAAAGCTCATAGTGTAATGAATAAACGAAAAACAAATAAATCCACAAGAAAACTTACCCAGAACCGATGGGAAACTGTCTCCGCAGAGCTTGAGCTTGCCGTCCGTATTGTGGAATCATCCGGAACCGGATCCAAAAAATTCGGATCATCAGCACAGGTAGCTTCCGAAGAAAGCCTCAAAGCCAACGCCAACTGCAACTGATAACTCTCCTCCGTTTGCTGGGCCCAGCTTTTCCCCGACGATGAACCCCCAACATTCGTTCTCAAATCCCCATGCCTAAAGCTCTCATCGTGACTGTACACGAACGAATCAATCTCGTTCGCCGCCGTAGTAGAAAGGGTCGGCACATAATAATCTCCCGATAAAGAGCTCCCACCGAAGCTACTCCCGCTCGATTGCCGTTGATGCCCGACCGATGAAGCATAAGTATTCCCTCCGCCGCCGATTCGACTCGCTTGTTGCTGGTTCTGGCTATGGTTCTGACTCTGATTCTGATCCCAATCGATTAAACCTCTCTCTGATTTCACTTTGCTGTTTTTATTAATCGTAGCTTCGCTCGAAAGCGAATCGTAATACGGCGGCGGAGCTTCTGATATGGACACGGAGTACTGGTCGTCGGGATACTGGCTAAGGAGAGAATAGTTGGATCTTCGACCGGGCATTTCCATTGATAATCCCTAAACAAAATCGCCGATCACAAAACTTTAGGAACACTAGTAACCGCCATTGTTGAAGATTTCAAGCTTTTTAGCGTTTTTTTTTTTCTCTATATATAATTTGTTTCCCTTTTGCTTTTGGTAAACCTTTTTTACTAATTTCTTTTTTTCTCTTTCTAGAATTCGATTGTCGGATAGAGAAAATGATCCCAGATTCCCAGTGGCGTAATCGTAATATTCTCGTCGTTTCTTTTTCTTTTCCTTGTTTTTTTTTTTGGGAATAAAAAAGTCGAAAACCCGGATTTCTGGTTCAAACGCTGATTGGATGATTTTTTCTTTTCTTTCGCCAAATATATTTATATAGATTTCCAGTTTGCGTTTGTTTGGCTGGCTGGCTTAATGGCTAGTGGCTACCGCCTACTGCTAGTAAATGCTACATTCCTTCTTTGTAAAAAAAAATAATATTTAAATAAATGAACCAACACGTTAGCTCTCGCGCGCGTGTCTCCCCATTGTGGACTTTTCTTTAATTTTCTCCTTAAAAAATAGTAAATAAATAAAAAAGTCTATGTAAGAATTAGCTTTGTCTTTGTGCATGAATCTGGACGAGATCATTAATTTTACCACGAGAGAAACACAATAAAAATGACGTTTTTTTTTTCACTTTACTTCATGCCTTATAGATTTGGTTTTTTCAGTTTAATAATTAAAAATTGGATTCCAGAAATGGGTATCTATAAACAATATCTAAAGTTAATTAAATTTTTTTTTTTTTAACATACTATTCTCATCAATTTTTAAAAATATATATTAATTATAAAATCCATTGTATTTCAATAGATACATAAACAAATACAAATTCTTTCTTTGGCCAAAAATAAAAAGATACATGAATGAAACTTATTTAACTGCTTTAAATTTATATATTGAACAATAATTTTGATGACAATGATGTTTTGATTTAGTGGTAAAGAGAACTTGAAATCTTGATGTTTCAAATTCAAGTCTCGTCATATGTGATGTTGATTTTATCCAATTTTATATTAAATTTGAATAATTATAATTGTTTGATTTAATTCAATAAATTTTTATATGAATATAATATTTAGTCGTGATTTTAATTTTTCTTGTATTTGTAGCTTCATAAAAAAAAATTACACATACTAATTGTCCATAGGACGGATTGAGTATGGGCCTAAATTAGTTTTTGATAATTCATATAAACCTGCCTTTTTTAAAATTTTATTTAAATTTGATTATAAAAATATATAAATATAAAATAAATTTTTTTAATATATTTTAAACAGTTAAATAGACTTTCAAATCGGACCCAAAATGAGTTTAACAAATATTTTTTTTTTTTTACTCAAACTCAATCTAACTCACGAACACATAATAATATCTAATTTTGATGATTGAATTGATATTACCATCAATGTTTTTTTATTCTTAAATTACCATCATAATTCACTTAAATATGATTGATCTCTCTAATTTCATAGATGGTTACCCTTTTTCTCAATGCCTTGGATCATATGAAGTATAAACAACAAAAGGTTACTATGTGTTTTTCCTTGTTTTGTTTGCTTGGATGCATGGGGCATTTTACCTTTCTTATTTGAATTTTCCTTATGTTCCCCTTTCTTTATCCTCTTTCTTTTGAGAGGTGATAAGCTTTTATGAGAAATTTCTTCATTTTTGGTAAGTATTAGGCCGGATTCCATATATAACTCATTAACTATCATTTTCTAGCTTAAGTTTTATTATGCTCACCAACTAAATGGACCAAAAGTTTAAGACAAGTTCAGTCGTCAGACAGGTGAAACTCAAATATTCAAACAGAGCACGTCTTAATCATTATCAGTTACAGAGAATCTCAAGTATAGAAAGATTGAGATAAAGGCACTAAACCTTATGTGATATTTTCAGTATTCTATTTTGGCATAATTTCTTTCCGCTGTTATTCTCTCTTTTGTTATCTTTTTTCTTTTTTTTTTTATGTTTTGCTAATTTAAGTATCGAAATGCATCATAGAATATCAATTCCGAAACTCCTTTGATCGTTTCCTACCTCGTGCAAACTCAATAACCTTCCCTCATCCAAAGACTATCAAGTATCAACAAGTTCGAAACGTAGAATTTTCATCGATTGTTGCATTGGTTTGCAGGACTATGAATCTATGATTTAATTTCTTCTTTTTGTTAACCTTTTCATCGTGTGAATTGCATATCTGCATTATTGTTATTCGTTAGAAAATTTAAAAATAAATAAAGAAAAAAGAAAATCGGGTTTGAGGTGTGAAGATTATTTTTTGAAAGACTATTATGTCTCTAAAATACAACAAAAACCTCAAAACTCTTCAGCATTAGTGAAATTGGTTATATAAATTTTTTATTTTTTATTTTAGTACATAAGATCAGGTTAACTGCTTTAGCTAATAATAGTTCGACGCCTAAGTACACCTAATAAGTCACTCATCTTGTAAATGCTGAACTAACTCACGAGGGGATGAAGGAGTTTAATTGCTTCAAATGCACAATCATACGCTCAGCCAGCTAAAAAATCAGTTCAAGTATTCACCTCTTTATTTTATTTTATTTTTGTGAGAAAATATGATTTTCATTCATGAAGGGGAATACAATCAGTCAGCACAATTGCAGAAATAAGGTCAGGGCATTGTTCCACCCGGTACTTGTCCTCATGGATTCTGAGACCAAATTTTGCTAAAGTGTGAGCAACTAAATTTCCTGTGCGAAATGTGTGATTGAAAGAACACTATTCAAAAGTGAAAGCTTGCCCGATTGGGGACAAATCTTGAATCCTTGAGTTAAAGTATTCATCTCTTTCTAAATATGTAAGATATTGGGTTAAAGTATCTACGTAATTCATGTTTTATAATCAAAAGTGCATTTTAGTTTCTGTATTATAGAAGTAAGTAATTTAATTGTTGTATGTTTGAAATTGATGCAAAAAAGTAAAATTGGTAACAGTGTTAATAAAAAACCGTCTAAATGCTGACGTGGACATGTGGAATTAACAAAATAGATGACTTGAAAAAAAAATGATGACGTGTCAAATTTGTTTGCGCAGGTGGAATTCAAAAACTGATAGAATAAATGACTTCGAAAAAAAATTATTACATGTTTTTACGAGTAAGGGAGAAATTTGGGTAAAAAGAATTATGTTTTTTTAAATTCCGCTTGAGTAAAAAAATTTGACACTTCATCATTTCTTTTCCAAATAATATTTTCTATCAGTTTCACATGTTTATATCAGCATTTAGACGGTTTTCCATTAACACTGTTACTAATTTTACTTTTTTTTGCATCAGTTTCAAACGTACAAGTATTAAATTACGCACTTATGTATACAGGAACTAAAATACATATTTAATTATAGTACAAAGACTATTTAAGCATTTTAACCAATATATTGCACTGTCGGTCTCCCAATGGAAAGTTTTTTTATATACTTGATGAAAACTTAGGTCTTTTCATAAAATAACTCTCAATAAACAAATGTAATTTGTCATCAATTATTGAACATAATTCTTATTAATGAATAAAAGCAACTATTCACTTGATAAACAAACATAACTTTTCATAAATTTATATATAATTTAACTATAATAATTTATCACTAATATCAAATACTTAATTCACTAAACTTATTTCAAACAATTTTTCTTTTCTAATGTGGATAAAGAACTCCACCAATACTTTAAACTACCAACTTTATTTACTAATTTATAGTACAAAAATATTAAGATTAATTTTTTGAGTATTTTTTAGCCTTTTTTTTAGTATTTAGATAGTCAAACTATCGGACTTTTTAATAAATTAAAAAATATGCACAAAATTTAAAAGAAAATAGTATTGTGTGAATACTTTACGATAAATTATTTCATCTACGATCGGGGAAATTTTTAAATTTCACAAACGAAATTAAAATTAATATAGTGACATATACCTCTTAAAATATATAAAAAAAATAAAAAACTAATTTAAAAAAGAATAGTACATATAACAGTCTCTTAATACCGCTTGTAAATTTAAAAAATTTCATTGTCAGTTTAGCAAAAACAAACTCATATTTTATTATCAATCAAATAATCATCTCTAAAAAAAAAAAAATCTCAAAATCAAATCAAATGTATGATGGTATGATACTCTATGCAGTGTTTGGTAGGGCTAAAATAAATTAATCTACACCACAAGTGGGAAATTTATTGATTACAGATTTTTATTAGACTGTTTAGAAACATGATTATTAATTATGAAAAGCTTTGACGGAAGGAAAAAAAGAAAAGGTTGAAGAAGGAAAACAAAAAGAAATTCTTACCAAAGTTGTCTATTTTTGTGATCTCTTGAAAGTGATTGGGACATATATATAAAAATATCATGGGTCGAAGAGGTTATGTTCGATGAATCTAATGATTTTTGGATCGCTTTCTGTTATATAATATATGCAAGTTGGCTTGGGAGAAGTTGGCCTGCTTATTTTAACCATATAAATACTAAAATAAGATAGTGAAGCTTGAAAGCTACGTACGAATATATATATATATATATATATATATATATATTTTAATGTTAAATATGGATGACACATATCGATTTATATTTATCTATTGTATATAAAAGCATATCTTATAAAAAAGCTCGAATGTGATTTTGTTTTTGAACTGACGGAAATGATTGTTATTCTTCATTATATTTTTAAATAGTTATTGTAAATTTGTTTATTTATAAGATTTATTTAATTTATAAGTAAAAAAATTTAATTTTATTAAAATACTTTAGGGAATTATTAATAAAATGTGATTTTTTTTTTTGAACTGACGAAAATGATTGTTATTGTTCATTATATTTCTAAATAGTTATTGTAAATTTGTTTATTTATAAGATTTATCTAATTTATAAGTAAAAAAATTTAATTTTATTAAAATACTTTAGGGAATTATTAATAAAATTTATTCGATTTATGAGTAAAAAGTTTAATTTCATTAAAAGACTTTTGTTATTGTACCAAAAAAATAAGACTTTTGTTAAATAAATTTTATTTGATAATAAATAAAAAATTATATTGAATTGCTTTATTTTTAAAATTTTAAAATAGAAAAAGAGTTAAAGTTTACATTTTTTTTTAAAAATCTTCATAGTATAAATTTTACATTAACATTAAAACAAAAAAACACATCAAATAAATTTTATATGTAAATACAAATTCAATTAATATACACTTTATTTGTTTATAAAATATTTAATTATATAATTAAAAATAAATAAAATAACAAATATTTATATGCGACACGTGACAATAATTATTAATATAAAATAAGATGAAATTTATATAGTTGCGGTTCCAATGACGGAAAAAAAGGAATTATAAGAGAATTACATTTTAATTTTTGTTTAAACGCATTTTCAATTTTTTTAATAAAAAAAACAAATAATAAAAGTATTAACCGAACCAATAATATCTCTCTGTAAATAAGCTACTTTGAACAAATAATCCATTTTCTAAAAAATCTCATTTTTTATTCAAATTTATATTTCCAATTTTATATTTATATCAAAATTTTTTTTTTTAAATATTGAATGAAACTTCCGACTTAGGGGTAATCCGGATCTTTAATAGGTTTAGTAATAAGCTACTTTGAACCATGGCCGGTGAAATACAGGCCGCAAAGTCCAATCGAGAGCCCAGCTCTCGCCGAGCATCTCAGGGGCCTAAAAAACGAAAAGGCCTTTTAAAATTTAGATCAAATAAGGAGGGAAAGAAGATGAGAAAGAGAGGAAAACAAAAAGCGGCAAGGCGGCAAAAGTAGCAAATTCTGGAACACTTCTCCTATCATCTTTCTCAAACTCGAACCATCTGCTGCTTCTCTTCCTTACAAATTCAAAAAGGTTCGTTTCTCGATCTAAATATTTCCTTTAATTGTTTATCTTTTAAAAGTTTTCGAGTGTTTGAATGAATCGAGCTTTTCCTGATATTTTTTCTGTGCGCGTTGATCTGCTCGTTTGATTTTAAAAAATATGAAACATGCTTCACTTTTGATTTTTTTGGTTATCTGACTTCGCTTTCTTGCCTTTTTCTTTTTCTTTTTTTGCGTTCGCTAATGTTTCCATTTTAGCTAATTTAAGGCTAGAGACATATAATAATTATGAGCAGGATTTTATCCAGGTTTAGCGAATTGTTTCGACTTTCTGTTAGTAGCGGTTTGACGATTTTGAATTATGGAGAGAGAGAGAGAGGAGTCTAAAGCGTTGATTCGTTCACTCTTTCTTTTGAGAAAATTTATTGAATTTGCAATTAGGTCCATGTTGTCAGCCACTGATTTTTTTTTGTCTATTTAGGTAAACTTGTAATTGGAGAAATTTATTTTATAATGTCTAGTCATAGGCTGTAGGATTCAGCATCTTGTATCCACAATTGCAATGACCAATGAGTGTGATATTTAAAATAGAGATAGATAATTCTAAGCTATTTCAATCTCTGGAGAATTCTTTCTTTGATTAAGAACGCAGAATTTCTCGGATTTTGTCGAATCGAAGTTCAATTGATGGTTGGTTGTAAGGTAAATGGTAGCATTGAAACTCTGGAATATGTTTAATGTGATTTGAATTGACACTTTGGATCATCATGCAAATGGAATGTCTGTTTTTGATTGCTATGTGAAGTTATGTTATTCGGATTCGGTTGTGAGTGTCGGGTATTCGTTCGATACGGGTATGTTCAATTTTTTTAAAGATTTTTACGTATTTGGAGGGTTTTTGGAAGATCATATCCACGTACCTATATTCGGATATACGTCGGACATGAGCACTTCAAGAAAAATGAAGAACCGGAGCAACATAGATGTGAAGTAGAATTACATAAAATAACCAGGATGATGCTCTTTTTCTGAGTTGTCTGACATCCAGGTTACTTTATTGTTTGCTGATCCTTGATCCTTCTCAAATCTGTCACTTTAGGGTGAAATTCTCATATTAAGAAGTTTCGTTGTTTGCTTAGTTTATACTTCATCCGTGTCTTTGCCACATCGCAATCATCTTGGCATTGTGAGGTAAGCTACAGTCATTTTTCTTTTAAACGTTTATTACTTGTTAAGGTATACAAAAATTGTGTTTGTGTGCATTCTTAGATGCTTGAAGATGGCCTGGTCCATATAGTATGTTAAGAACGTATGCTTCAAGCTTGTTCATTGCAGGAAAAGTTTTATCAATTAGCATTTAGCATATGACAGTTTGTTGAAGCTGATTTCTGAAAAATTGCTCAAATTTTGAGCATGAAACTAAATAATTACAACATTGTTAAACAGTATACAGCCCTACATGCCTTTTTGATTATGGGTTATACAAGGATTTTCACATTTCCCTACAAACCAAGTCAGTGTTGTAAAATGCAATTCCATTAATTCTCGTTCTTCATACATGGTTATTTGTTCAATGTTGACTTGTTTGGATCTTATGACTGTGCTATCTTTACTCATCTTCTCCCGCACCCTTACCTTTTCCTCTGATCAACTTGCTGGCTGGGAAATGCAATCTGGCCATTAGAGGACGGGGTGCTCGTGATTTCTGGTCAAATCCCCGCACACAAACATATCCTGCAATTTATCGTCAAATAGTAGTCAGAAAACAGAGAAATCGTTAAATGACTTAAATTCTATCAGAAATGACTGAACATTTGCAAATTGTTTAGGTATTGGAAAGACCAGGTGTAACAATAAAAAAAGAAAGAGTTTTGACAGAATTTTCAATTTCTACTTCTGGTGGTCAAAGATTCAGAATAATATGAACAGAATAGGGCAGGTGTTCAATTGTTGAAGGCTATGTTTGAGATTGTATAGGTAATGCTTGCAGTTTTGGTTAGTCAATTTTTTTTTTGAATTTATGCTGTCTGAGAGCACGCTAATGCAATAGGTCTCCACTACTTAAAATGATAATCGGGGGTCCAAGAGGAATTATTTCAGGATAAAAGTGGATGAGCCAGTTAGTGCATTAATGATAGCATAACTGGATTTTAGGTTAACTACTTGTCATTGTTAATTGTTAAGCTAACTTATGAGTTGGTAGATCAGGGGATGTCATTGTTAATTGTTAAGCTATGAGTTGGTAGACCGTGGGAAATATCAAAGGGCTTAAATTCTTATTTGAGGAGGATAAAGGCTACCAGTGTTGTCAAGGCGTGCGCCTAGGTGCGCCTACGCCTTGCGCCTTAGCGTTAGATAACAAAAGCGCCTCAGACCCTTTCGAGCGAGGCTCATTTGATCAGGCGCACGCCTGGTGCGCCTAGGCTCGCTTTTTTGTAAGGCGATAGGCGTAAAAAAAGCTCGCCTGATTGAAGTTCTCTTTAATTTCTTTAATTTTAACTTTTTTCATTAGATGTACCTTTACTAGTAAGAAAGGAGATAATATCAAACTCTCCACTTCTCAATACTTCTCAATACTTGAGTATTCAACAACAGATATGGGACCATAAGGAATAAATGCATATTGGGCAAAAAATAAATTGCATGTTTTGTAGATAAACTAGACCACTCTTTAGAGTTTATTATTATAATTATATATCTTAAGCTTATTATATATATATACATACATAGACACACATATAAATATTGCGCCTTACTTCACTCAGGCGAGCGCTTTTTTTGCGCCTTGCGCCTAAGGCAATACAAGGGTTCTAGCGCCTAGAGTGACAACACTGAAGGCTACAATGTTCCTGAAACCGGTAGCTCGTGGTTGATGCACTATTAACAAGGTTGATTGGTTTGATGTGAATTCCTATCTTTTGTTAGAATTTTGAGCCACTTTATTCTCTACTTCGGTAAAGACATTGGAATAGGGCTGTTTGAGCCAGTTTAGTATCCATTTTGGTCCAGAATTTGGAAGAGGGCTTTAATTGCATGATTCATATTAGACCCAGTGTTCTTTTGAGATCTTTATATGGATAACAGGCAATGAACTTATGTTTTGATGGAGTATGAAGATGCTATAAGCCCAACTATAACAATATTGCTGTGCGTAGGAAATTGGGTACTACTTATGTGTGTGTTTGCGTGGCAGTTTTTAAATCTAGATCTTTCTGTATTCTCTATTATGTTCAATTAGAAATCCATGACAAGGAAATTATCTACTTTTTAAATATATTTTTGGGGCTTTACTTACTATGGAGAAGTCCTTGGCAGTGGGGTTTGATTCCTTAAATTTAGACAAATTTTTCTTGGGGAATTGAAGTCAACTTAGAATACATGCACTTGGCAAGTTCTGTCAAGCCAGGTGAAGAAAGTGCTGCTATAATCACAATGATCTCTTTGTGATGAAGTTCAGTGCTATGATATAACTCTTTTATTTTCTATGGGTAAATGAAAACATGAACATGCTTTTGATTCAGTTCTCAAGGCTATTCCTGTGTCCTTGATGTCCCTGGAGTTGGGAATTCAAAGCTTTTGAGGGGATGATGAGCTGTTGTATGTTTCTCAATTTCAAAGTTTTAATGTTCTATGTGCACCTAAAAGTAAGATCAAGGATACTTATGGGTAACTATTTAAATCAATGCAAACAGCATGACACAAAGTTAAAATGGTTGATAATTCTCACCTCTCCAGAAGCAGTGTTGAATTCCTTCTGTTGTTAAGCCTGATAGACAAAAAAACATAAACAGAATCAGTGTTTGATCTTGCTCCATTTATCAGCACCATCTTCTATTGAAATCTTCTAACCTTTAAATATTGAAGGTATGGAGGTCCCAAAGTAGACCATTCTCCTTGGCAGGTTCCATAACCATTCCCTTGGAATGTCAATCGGGTTCAGACTAGAATCATGGTCGGCAAATACCTGCATAGGAATAGTATTTTTCATCTTCATTATTTGCCTCATAAAGATCAGAGCGACTATAAAGTGTGAAAGGAACTGGTTGAACCTGCACGCTCAACTTACCTCATTAACTTGGAAGTATGTGCCATTTAGGGGAAAGCTCCCTCTCATTGCTGTTCGACATGGTATCTGTTTATGATGTTTTATTATATTGGTTAGCATATGACATTCTGAAGTAAAATTCCTCAATGCAATAGTTATGTTTCTTCATACTATTTATCAAATCTATTTTCTTACTAGAAGTGTTCCCCGGACGATCTGAAATTCTGCTTCCCGAATACTGTTGCAAGAGAAACATGTCTTCTCATCACACAATTTGTCATGCTCTTGGGAATTGCACCTTCTTTCGGGTAGTTGAATGGAGTTTGCCGTTTCACCTGGTGTAAGCAAAATATTATGTCGTCTCAAGAGGTCTAAAAGAATTTATTATACATGTTAGTAAATGGTGTCCATACCTGGTGTCCATATGGCAAGAAGGTACTTGCATGGGTCATCAGGTTCTCGTTTATCCAACTGTAAGTACCATAAGCAACTCATATAAGAAAAACGCAGTTATAGAAATATGAAAAGTATTCTTGTTCGAATAAAAAGTCAGAAACAACTAACCTCGTTTAGAAGAGGGTGTGAATCTGGAAGTTCGTAGCTGTAGGATAGGTTCAAGGAGTGGAGGAGGAAAAAATGAGACAATTAGTATGAAATGACAAGATTTATGGTACCATTTACACTGGATTTTGTGCCATTTTCTGGCAGAACCTCTCTATTGTTGAAGGTTGGTTATCTTTCTTTAGTATACTTTGCTATATTCATGGATTGGTTCCTACAAGTACAATGGTATGATGGCCATATCATAGTTTTAAACATTTTGGTTTTTGAAAATAGTTTAAAAGAGCTAAAACTTGATTTTTTTTAGAATTATAATTTAAGCTCAATTTTACATTGATCTAGAACTAGTAATACTAATAACGAACTCTTTTATGAGATAGTTAACTGTGGTCTCTGTTTTCAAGACTTCAGAGATATGGAAAGTGCCTACTTACACTTGGTGCTCTGTTCTTAGCCGACTGAAATTCTTAAGTTTGGGCGTGGGAATTGATGCAGCTTCTGCTGTTAAAGCAACTAAAGCCTTTGACATATCCCCTTCTTGAAGTTCCATGTTATTTTGCATATAATTCTGCAAATTCTGGGTGAACTCTTCCATGTTAAGCTTGATTGTAGGAATTTCATCAGGGTCTTCAAAGAACATGTCCTCAATGTCATTCTCTGCTACTTGTATGCACTCAGGTTCTGGACTTGCTGGCTCTTCAATGATAGGGTTACATTTATTAACCCCGGAATTTGCTTGTGACTGCCGGTTTGCTTCAGACTGCCAGATCCTGTTTGATAGTTCAGTTGGCTGGGGTAAGGGCAGAGCCAGTTGATCATTGATCACAGCATGGTTTTGATCAGATGTTCTGTTTTCAGTTGCACTGACAATGCTTTTCTCCTCAGGCCCTGGCAGGGCAAGCCTTGCGCTGCATTAATATGGTTTATGAGTAAGTCAAATTGTCTCCTGGAATGATTTTGGGGTTTCTCTACATGGTTACTGCTATTCTCTATTATCTTATCAGCAGAGCATGCTTAATGAAAATAAATAGGTTGACAATTGCCCTATTGATGGAAATGCTGCTTATCTAAAATCCACATATCTTGTTCCTGTCAAATTCTTATCAATGTATGGTGACTTCATATCTTGATCTATTTGTAGATTCAGTTGATTATTTGGCTTTCTTGGGCTTGATGTTTCATCCGTAGTTTAGGATGAGTATAGAAACTGTTCTAGATGGTTGCGGACTGACACAAGTTGATCTTGTTTCACTAGAAGTACATTTGAAAAGTTAAAAATTGAAATCTTTCATAAGCGAACCTTGCAAATGCACTGGCAAAATGTCTGCATTCTCCCCTCATCGGACATGCATTACAGTTTGGTTTGCTTTTTGTACAGAAAACCTGCATGAATGTCGGAGAATGTTTTCCCTATCAGCCTTAGATTGTTGTTGGTCAGCAAAGTAAGTTTATTCACTTTAAACATTATATACAGCACACCTTTCCAAATGTGATCATCTGATAATGTAGCTCATACCTGTTCAGTAGATAGTTCAATGAATTAGCAAACATGAAGCTCTGATAAGAAATTTGTTTTGCTTTTGGGAATAAATGCATTTGCTTGAGTCAAGTACTAAAGTGAAGTGGTTCTTTACAATGTTCTTTGATCCAGCTTGCATAGTCGGGGCCATAGATATTTTTGGATGGATTCCAAGATGGGATACCTAAGTAGGCAGAACGAATCAGCATCTTTCTTGTTGACTATATTGTTTGTCTGTATCTGTTGCTTGATAATTCATAATACTCACAGCTCTAGGAGATGCAATTGAAGGGACTCTGGCAGTGGCTGAAGGGGGACCCATCCCAATCTTACTGCTATACGTCCAACATTTGTGTCAACCTGTCAGGCAAATATGGAAGTTGAATTCTGCTTTTTCTGCCAGGGTTATTTACGCAATTAATTAACTTACTGGAAAAGCGAGATGATGAAGCGTCAGAAGCCGCACACACTCCACGCTTTTTAGCCCCAGTCCTCTTACACTTAGCAGGTACTCTCTACAACAAGGAATAATGTTTAAGCAGCTCTCCGTTTTGTTAAAAGAATATAAAAAGGTGGTGAAGTACTATTCTTTGACTTAGATATGCATACTAATATAATACATGCCAAAATGGTCTTATGAATGCATTTGAGTCTACTCTTTTGGTTTCTTTGGCTTACTTTGCTTTGTCTGGCGGAACATCCCTCAACCACTCCATGTCAATGCTTCCATGATCTCTAACCAGTCGGTTGAGGAAATCCTGTGTGAAACTCATTTACAATCAGTAAGCTTTGTGGTAAATTTGGTAAACTTCACCTTACAATGTTATACTTTTACCTTTATTCGCTCAGCGAGCATGTTATTCATCCCTCGTTCCTTAATTGTCTGAGCAATCTCATTAACGTCTGCACATCTCACTGCTTCCCAGTCTAGTGAGTCCATTGTTTTCTCTGTTCTTTCTCTTTTTCTTCCATTCGCTTCTGCCTGTTTTCTTAAGCTATCCCAGTCAAAATCATCTTTTTTCTCTTTCTTGACCTTTCTGCCTTTTGATTTTAAACTGCCGGCATTCATCACATTGAGCTCCTTATTAGATGAACAGTCGCGTGTATACAAGTTTGACTCTTGCATTTTCTGTTGTGGGGTTCTTTGATTATCAAATGCAGTAGTGCTTTCTGTAATATCTAGGGTATCTTCAGAATGTTTTGACAAATTTACATGCCTCAACATTTCTTTGTTTTGTGCATCAGCTGGTGATTCAACAAGATTTCTAGTGTCTTGAAGCAGCCTCATTTGACAGTGGGAAACTGTCATCTCATCTTGTTGAATGTTGTTGCTTGATTGATTATCTTCATAGGGAGATTGTAGGGCCACCTGCACACACATGGTGTAGTCATTTTGATCCATTGTTTGACATGCAGATTCTTTTGTTAAGGGACTTTGTCCTTTTATGATGTTTTCATCTTTCCTCTTAGAAGCCTCAGTCAATCTTGTTTCTTCTTTGAACGTCTCAAAGTCTTCTCCAGTGAAGCTTTTAGGACCTTCTGAGTTGTCACAGTTTTCTCTTTGGTGATTCTGGAACTGGCTTCTTTTGACCTTTGAGTTCTCATTAGTAAACATATTTCGATGAACGTAAACTTCATGCAGCCTGGCAGATCCAGCCATCTGTAAAAGCTGTACAAAAGTACAGCTATTCAAGATGTC
Organism: Fremontodendron californicum; assembly: GCA_030761205.1. NCBI lineage: Eukaryota > Viridiplantae > Streptophyta > Magnoliopsida > Malvales > Malvaceae > Fremontodendron > Fremontodendron californicum. Next base: position 35,713,490 of record JAULJL010000005.1, read on the forward strand.
AAACATAGGCCCCTTGGGTTGATCACCCCTTTCTGAGTTGCTCTCTGAGCATGATCCTGTTTTTTCAGCAGTTTGAACCAATGAAAAGTCCACGGAGTTTTCAGATGAAACCACAGAATTTTGAGATGAGAGGACATCAGTTGTCTCTTCATCTCCTTTAAAACATTCAGTTTTGCTCCCAATAGTTTCCATGTTCGATCTGTTTAAATTGGAGTCACAATATGTATCCAAACCGCTTCCAAAAGAGTTCGACAGCTTGCACTTTGATTCATTTATTGAGCTTACAGTAGCTGTAATACTTCTAGACAATTCCTTGCTGTTGACAACCTCTTTTTCTTCAGAGTCTTGATACCCATTAACAGTCATTGAACTTTGGTCACCAACTGCTTGAATTGCCGTCTTTGTGTCCCACTTTATACTGTCTTCTGGCTCCAAGACATAAAACTCTGCTCCATTGACTAAGCTTGCCCCCTCTTGATGATACGACTTGTCCTTGCTCTTTGATTTGAGAGGAAAATGAGCAGCAAGAGACATGAATGCAGAACTGCCAAAAGTTGAACAGAAATTAAAATATTTCCTATTTACTGTTTGGGTAATTAAATGTTTTTGGACCTTTAGCTTACCTAGAAAGATGATCAGAAACATTCTGAGTAAGAAAGACTCCAATCACGGAGTCCAGGACTGATCCTTTCCATGGAGAGAAGCGTCTATCCCCTGCAGAAATGGGATTGTACTCTTATGAAGGGAATATAGATAATACTTTAAAAAAGAGAGAGAGAGAGAGAATACCTTCTAAATTCTAATATATGAATTTATTTTTTTATACACTTCACTTTTATTTCCTCCTAAAAGTACAAAAATATTTTTTGCAATTTATTTTTTTTTTACCGAGAAATTTCCTCCTTTTCCCCCTCGATTCCCTTTTTTCTGATCACCTCTCTGTATCAAGTAGAATTCGTCTCTCTCCATTTGCATAGGGCATTCATAGGTGGGATGGACAGGTTAAATGGTGTCTTTTATAGCAATATTATTCACCGAAACCTCTTTTCACAGTATGATAAATACTAGTATTCAATAAAATATGTAATTAAAGATTTAGCAAATGCTTGTGAAACAATTCATCTAGAGTGCTATTAAGGAAAATATTAGAAAATTATATGTTACCTTGTACAAGGTGCATGCGTGCAATAAATGAGTCTGCACGTCCACAGAATACTCTCCTTTCTTCCTCCCACCATTTTGCCTTCTCTTCATCAGTTCCATCAATACCTTCACTATTGATATTTTCTAAGAGAAGCTTCCAAACTCTATTTGTTTCTTCATCCAGGTCGACCTTAGGCCGCAGGCGTCTTTTTCTGGTAGGACCAAATGGTACAATGGTTCCATCTCTATAAACAACAAGTGCATTGTGCTCTTGGTATCTCATATTATAAGGGACAAGTGCATTCTGGTCTTGATATGCAATAGCAATACCTTCTTTATTGATGTCTAAATGGTTGAACTGTTCAAGAAGTGAATCAACCGAAAAAATTTGTTTCCATATTGCTTCTGGAGGGGCACCTGCATCAAGTTGATTATGAGTTAAGAGGCTTGGCAGATTGGGTAGATTACACAAAGATTTAAAGGGTACTTAGAGAGATGAAGTCAGTACTTTATTGAAATACCTAACAATTTGGCAGAAAATTGGTTTTGATTAGATAAGACAAGTTTCTTGTGCATTTGTGCTTCACTTGTACTGGAGCATGCTGAATATACAAGGCAGTTTCTCTTCTTTGTTCGCTTCTTTTTTGCCAGCTTTGCTTGCATCTCTGTGACAAGGGCTTCTATGCTTGTATGAGGTTTGTCTGAGTTCCCAACTTCTCGCATGTCATAATCAACAGGTGACTGACTGCTGCAGCATTCTGGGTGCCTTTTACATTGTGCAATTCCATTGAGTGAAGCCAAGTCTCGGACCCCTGTGGTTCCTCTGGTTCTCTTTTTCTTTAGACTCCCTGTTTGATTTGAAGCCATGATGCAATTGAAAGTTTGCAATTTATTCAGAGAAAAGTTTCTTCCTGCTTCTTCAAGTTTTGTTGAAACTCCACTAGAAATAAATGGATGAGGATTTACTTCAATGTTATCTACCAGACATGCTTCTGCTGGAACAAGACTTTTTGCAGCAGTGATGGATGATGATGCACTAGATGCGGCAGAATTTTGTCCTTTCTCGGTTCTCTTTCTCCTGTAAATTTTTGAAAATTGCATCCCTGGAGTCATCTGGTATTTGCATAAATTGTTGTAGTGACTCCCATATGAATTTACAGCACTGGTATCTACTTGTTGAGTAGCTGTGGAATTGTTTGTTTTCAATTCATTTGCTTGTCCTCCCTCCAGTAGTGAGCTGCTGCTGCACTTGGAGTCAATTGGGCTTCTTGCTGGCAACTGAGCATCGAAGTTCAACGCGGTTTGTCCATATTTTTTTCGTCCATCATGAGCAGTGGCTTGATCTTCTCCTTTCCTAATATCGAGCTTCTGGGAATGGGCATTTCGTCTTCTACGAGGGGGATTATTCTTGGTTGGTAGTGGTGTGCCTGGTGCTTGATCTTCAGGCAAATATATGTAATCTTTCAGCTTTTGATTTACAGATTGGTTTCGTTCAAAGGCAATGCCTGTTTGTGTCTTTTCTGCTGCCACTTCAATTCCGCCACAAAGCTGCATTATGGACTTTGATGGACTTCCTCCTTTCCGCAGGTTTTCTGTCCCTGAACTTGAATTTAAATTGCAGGCTGGCTTGCATGCTGAGCTGTCACCTTTTTCTTGTTCTTCTGTGTCAAAATCTAAGGCCCTTCTGCATGGTTTCTTACCATGCTCGAGTGTTTCTGGACGAGTAGCCCCCTGTCCACTTTCTTCTTGTGTGGGAATCATTGAGTCTTTGTTGAGTCCCTTTCTTCGCACATACTTCCTCTTACGTGTTGAATTCTCTGCATTTGCTTCTCTTGGAGGGATTGCTGTGTCATTGTTTACTCTATTCTTTCGTACATATTTCCTCTTAGCTGTTGGGTTTTCTTGAGAACCACTGGGCTTCGGAGTCACTGGCTTTCTGGTCCTTCTAGGTTTGCCCTCCGTAATTACCTTGGGCCTGTGCTTTCTCCTCCTTTGTTTCTGCTGTGGTGTTATGTCTAGGTCAGCAAGATGGCTACCTCCATTGTCAGGATTCTGATTTCCCTTGCTTGGTGTAGCAGCCAGGGATGACTCTGTAACAGGCATTTGGAGCCCTTTACTGCATTGAAGTCCATTCACATCAACCCTAGCAACAACCAGTTCATTTGCTTGCTCATCTCTTTTCGCAGTTGTTCTGTTCTCTATGTATAAATTTTCTATTTCTAAAACCTCTTTCATTTCTGCTCTCGTGGCCTTATCTGGTGTGATAGGGGCAAAGTCAGAGACGCTCGTGTGAGAGAATGCATCCATTGTCCCAGCAGGCAGATTAAGATCACAATCATATGGATTCTGTGGAGGATTGACATCTGTAAACACTGTAAGTTTAACCTCATTCATGTGATTAAACTACCAAATTTTGAACCTTCAATGTTAATAACAGATGAGACAGTGGAGAAATTCTCTCAAGAGGAAAATTCTTGTCTAATAAGTTGCAGGGATTGTGTGCTTTCCTTTTTTTTTCTTCAGTTTTAAGTAACTTAAAGAAATGAAAATTTAAAACACTGAATTGCATCAGAAGTGATTCTAAATAAAAAAAAGAGTACCAGTGCTGAAAAAAGGAAGGGAACAAGAACAATTAAGATGGCCAGGGATGCTTGATAGTCTGTTTTATTACTCATATCTAACATTAACATTTCCATTGTTCTTCCTTCACTTTTATCTCAATTTCGTAATTTGTCTCTAATACTAATTTTAACTCTCTATTTCTCTCTCTAGCAACATTTTGATAACTAGATGCTGTAAGTGAAATATAGATAACATACTTAAGTGAACAATAAACGTTTTAACATATTCTTACTTTGATGTTTTCTAGGCGTGCAATTGCCATCAATCCATATGTTTTGTTGAGCTGATAAATTTACATGCACAGGTAAGAGCCAAGCAGAGCTGCACTCGTAATGGTGTCTATTAATTCCCTCTGATGCTGCACTCGTAGGTGCAGCTGAGGCTGCATTTGCAAGAGCCAATGGATCTGCAAAAGAAACATTGCTGACTTCAGCCAGGTTCAGGGAACATTGCCTCTGCCCGTTGCTATCACCCGAAATGCACTTACTCCCAACTAAAGCTGCTTTCAAGTTATTAAGGCCTCCATTTACTTCTGTGCAACTGGCGGAATCGAAACATGCAACTACTCTATCAGTTTGAGATTCCTGAGTGAACCCAAAAGAGCATTTTTCTGACCCTATACAATTTGCTCGAAATATCTGGTTTTCCTGTCTCCCACCATGGATCACTGGTGGTTCTTGGCCTTGTTTGCTCATTCTTTTTGCTGGGTTCCAGAATCGTTGCTAAATGTTTCAGCATGATTCTCTCACTCGCCAGATAAAAACTGCCCGCAGGTCCTTTAGCACGGTCTTCATATCAAAAGCCAGTCTTTGCCCGAGATTTGCTTTTAAAGGTAATCCTCCTTTACTGTGAACCTCATTTTATTGAAGCTATCCTGCCGGGTAAAAAAAATATATATCAGCATAGCTAAAATAGGCAGAAACAGTAGTATCCTGTTTGAGGTTAAGCAGTACCTATGAAACCCAGAATTTATAATACCCTAAAAATGCTCCAAAAAACAGCTCCTTAAACTGGTAGATCTCTTACAAACCACCCTCAGCCTGCCATTTCATGGTAAACACAGTGATGAGCGAGGGAAATAAATTATAAAATAATAGAATTTGAGAGGGTATAAATTCATTTATTATACTGGCTATTAAATTTCTGTCTGGTGGATAAAAGTTAGCAGCAACAGAAACAAAAGAAAATCTTAACAGATTCTCCCTGTAATCTAACATAGATAATGCTAGTTTATATTCTGTTGCTGGATTATATATTAACTTAAAAAATAAAAATAAAATACTCCAAATAAAAATTAAAAAAAAAAAACCTTTGAAATCTAAGCGTTACCAGAAAAGTGTGTCAATGCTGGAGATCTGATTCAATCACTTGAAGCCCAAGGAAATGAGAATAAAGTCATTCCTAGAAGTGAGAGAAAATAGGGAAAGAAAAATCAGATAGAAAGACCAATTCATTTGTATAATATTAGTACATGTTAGCTTTGAAACTTATAACTCCTTTTCCCGGTAAACAATTTAGCTTTAATATTACCGTTGTATTTCATTGTTCTATTCTATTCGTTCTTCGTTAGATCATGTTTGTGAAATTTTAAATAAATTAAAAATATTTAATTATTTATTTGATATTAAAAAATTTACAATTATTAAATATATATATATAATATTTAATTATTTATTTGATATTAAAAAATTTACAATTATTAAATATATATATATAATAGTTTTGATTAATATAATATAAGTATTAAATCGATTTAATATTAAAATATTAATTTTATATAAAATTATAAAAATATGTAAAATTAATTAATTTTATATTAATGTAAATTGATCATTCTCGTAAAATAATATTAAATATATTTTTGTCTTGTTTGTAATGTTTATGGGTTTTTGCTAACGAGTGTCATTATGATATTTTTTTAAGGTTAGTTAATATACTATTTATAGTAATAATATTGTATTTAATGTAAAAGTTGACAATTTTATTCATTATTTTTAATTTTTTAGATAAAGATATTATTAAGCACCTGAGCTTTTGGTTCAGTAGTTGGTGCATGTTTTCCTGCTAAAAAAGAATAAGATTCGAATCCCTCATCTCTCAAACTATTAAAATAAATATATATTATTATATTTAATAATCTTAAAAAATATTTTTAAGATATTCGTTAGCAAAATTCAATGTTTATTATATCTGTAAATACAAGTTTAAGTAATTAAAACGTAAGCATATTTAAAGTACGGGGATTTTTAGAAGTAAAGAGGGGGGCAAAGCTGTCCTATTAAGGTGGCCAATGACCAGGGCTTGTGAAGCGTCGAGGCAGGACCCAAACACGTGATGAAACTAAAAATCAAAGAAGCGTACGTGGCGAGAAGGTCTTGACACTTGGCACGTGAGAGCGTGTCAAAAGTCGATATTAGGTAGGGTAAGTTTAGACGCCGTCAAAGGCCTCCGTTAGGGCTGGCGATGCTTTCAAGAGGGGTTTTAGGCTTTTAGCTCTTCTGTGGTAATTTTTTTGTGGCGATATTGCCGTTTAGTTTAGGTCAGGTCCTCAATAACGCCGTTTATGGTCCCCCCTAGTGGTGCAAAGGTGCACGCTTTACTAATTGTAGGTTGGTGATGTTAAATGTGATTTGCTGCATAGCTTTTATGATTCTCATCCGATGGTGGGGAAAGTTCATGAATGGCGACGATGACCTAAAATTCTTAGCTGATAAGATTTTTTTTGGGATAAATTTGTATTTTATTATCCAAAAACAGCAATTGGCGGTTACAGTGTTACAATTTCAGTATGTACAAATGAAAAGAACAATGTAACTGAATCAAAATGTTGTGAAAGCATTGTAGAATGCATCTCCCAATTCTCACATAATCTCCTATTAACATTGTCTCCAGTTATGCCTCTTAAGCTTGAGAATCTCATTTGAATTGTCTCCTTTATCTTTTTCAACACCTGTATCTCAGTTCTCTTCCCCATTGAGAAGACCCTTTTAAGCAGCCCAAGTCACCCTCGTAAGAACAGAGATGAAGGCTTTGCCTTTAAGATTGCTCACATCCCATTGCAGCTCCCAGCTCTAGTCAGCAACCCCTCTCTGCAATCCACATAACTTCAGTGTATTGTCCCAAAGATTCTTCGTATAGCTGCAATCATAGAAGAGATGGTATCGGGACTCATTCTCCTATCTGCACAATATACATTCCTCTTTCAAAGCTATTCCCCAACCAATTAATCTATCCTTAATAGACAACCTATTAAGGATAGTTATCCAAGCAATCACTGCATGCTTGGGAATATGAAAGTTGCACCAAATTAGTCTATGCCAAAGAACTTTCTCCCGTTTTTGTCTCAACTGTAGAATAATTAGCTCCCTTGATTTTCCAAATGACGCCTCCCTCAGTTTGTTGTAGGAACACGGAGGCAATGTTTCTCATCATAAGTAACTTCCTCATGCCCCAGCTACTGCTTTACATAATTGGAATATTCTAGATGCTTCTCCCTTTTAGAACATAAGCGTGAGTCCAGGCTATCCACGGGAATCCAACTTGTGTGAATAAAGTCCATAGCTGCCTGAGAAAACAAGCTTTATTCTAAGAAAGGAGATCCTTAAGATTGATGTCTGCGGTGTTTTTAACTTTCATTCAAAATTTTGCATAATTTATATAAGAGTTTTGCTAATCGTATTTTTAGGACTTTTTTAAGGTTAGTTAATATATTATTTATAGTAATAACATTGTATTAAATACACAAGTTGATAATTTTATTATCATTTTTATAATATGGATTAAAGATATTAATATATTTAATAACTTTAAAAAATACCTTTAAGACATTTGTTAGCAAAATCTTTCGTACAAATAGTAGAAAAATGAATGTAAGTTCGATTATCGTTAAAGTTTTTACACCAGGTTTAGTTGGATAAATAGGATCCAAATGAGATATCTATTCCAATATTTAATTTAATTTTTTAATGAAGAGAAATATATAAAAATTTTGGAGCTTTTTGAGCGATAAAGAATGATGAAAATTAGGGGAGAGTCACAAGCTAGTTTTATAGATTTAGATTTTTTGAAAATTTTTAGGAAAAATGATGTTTAGAGGAAGCTTTGTATGAATTTTTGACGATGTTTATGATAGTCGATGCGTGAAGACGATTCATAGGTTAGTTTTCTAAATCTAAGTTTTTTTGAAAAGTTTTTAGAAAAATCAAACTTCCATTTCTCCTACCCGTTAGTCCTTCTTGCTTGGACCTTCCTCTAAGTGGTTGTTGTGTATCAAGTGCATAATGTTCAGTGGAACACTTATGTATTTTATCATCAACTTGATGAATTAATTTCAAGATACAAGCTTTTCCTATTATAATAGGTTGTTCAAAAGGGTCCATATTCTTCCATCAAATATTCTGCTTTTTCTTGGATACTCGAGTTCAAATACCCATGAATTTACTGTTTGCTTACCGGCTTCATATAATTCGAAAAACATTAATTTTCTCGAAATCTCTTGTTTATATCTCTTATCAAACGGTGCTATTCGATAATGTCTATCTAGTAGACTCCCTGCTAACCCAAGCGAACATTTAATTATATGTTCTACATTCATTCGTGAAGGTACTCTTAATGGGTTGAAGACTAATCAACAGGTCTTCCGTCTTGCAAATAAGGCATATCTTGTGTAGGTAAACTTTTTGAAAGGATACCTTTATTTTCATGTCTTCCATAAATAATACTTCTCAAAAACCGAAATTCTTGATCAATGAAGGAACAATATCACTAATTTGTTCAATAAGATACTAAAGTGGATGATTGACTCATTCCATGCTAGAAATAATCGCAGGAAATTTTTTGATAACATGGATTCCTATTTCTTAATGATATCCCACGATCAAGAAAATTGGTTGAATCTTGTGAAACTATTTCATAGAAATTCATTAATATCTTCTTTTTATAAAACAAATCGACTTTGATTCTTGAATAATCTACATCACTTCTGCTTCTATTGTAACAAAAGATTTTCTTTTTATATGGAAAAGGTCCGTATCAATAATTATGATTTTACGTATAGACAATTCCTCAATATCTAGTTCATTCGCAACAAAATATTTTCTTTTTGTAGTGATTAAAAAAACATGCTTTTTTGGGAGAGATACTATTTCATCTTCACCAATCGAGTCGCAGGTATCTAACATATTCATATCTAATAGTTAACAAATTGGAATTCATTTCAATAATTTTTTTAGTTGTTTTGATAGGTGCAATTGCTATGGCTCGTCAGTAATAAATCTTTCTAACTAGGAATAGCTAGCAATCAAAATTAAAAAAAAAAATCTGTCTCATTGCATTTATTTTTCTTGAATTTTATTTGAATACTATTCGTGTATAAAATAAAAATTCGTTTATTCGATATATATTTCCAATATAAAAAAATTAGGAAAGATGATGTTTAGAGAAAGCTTTGGATGAATTTTGATGAATTTTCAACGATATTTATGAACAATCGACGGCGACGGATGTGGTTCGTGATGGTCAACAGTGATGGAATCTAGGCATATGCGACTGCTTTTGGATTTTTGAAGACTCAATTGAATTTCATGAATCTAGAAGGGAAAAAAAAGGAAAGGGAGAAAAGAGGAAAAATAAATAAAAAAATTTTTTGTGGCTTTTATATATAACTAATATATGATCACGTATATTGCACGTGAATAGTTATTATTATATTCTTTTATAATACATTAAAATATGTTAAGTAAGAATTTGTTAAATATATTTATACAAAAAAATTATCTGAGAAAAAATACTATGAGAATATAGGTAAAGAAATTCATTATCTTTAAAAAGTGAAAGAAGAAAAACTACAGAACATTTTTTGAGTAATTTTTTTTTATGCTTATGATTTAAGTTATTGAAAAACTCAGATTGAATACTCAATGAACAAATAAGAAATTGAAATTGATTTAGTTATTTATTACAATTTGATTTTCATATTCTAGTATGTAGAAATGTAATAGACTATAAATTTGTTTATAAAATCAATTAGTATGATAATGTATGGATTGTATTAAAATTTAATTACTTAAATTAATAAAAATAACTATGATTAGATCATGTAATCAATCGGAATTGTTGATTAAAATATAATTAATAAAAAATAATTTAAAAAATAACATTATAATCAATTGAAAATGTTAATTAAAAATATAACTAATAAAAAATAAATTAAAAAATTACATTTATTTTTTTCTTAAACCTTCTGACTAAATCTGTCTATGGGTCGGGTCGGGCCGCGCTTTAAAATTTTTTTCTTCTTTGTCCAAGCCCATTCGGGCCGGGCCCGGGTCGGCCCATATAAGCTCGTTTCACTATTAAAATATTAAAAAATTATTTTTTTATTAATATATATTTTTTATAATTAAATTTAAATAAAAAATAAAAATATTTTAATACTTAAACAGTGATCCGGATCGGGCCATCTCGAATATAAAAAATCATGTCTAGGCCCAGTCCAATACGGGTCGGGTCAATCGTACCGGACGGGCTATCCGGCTCATGGACAAGTCTACAAATAATTTTGTAGAAAAAAATATTGTGAAAAAATAGTTATTAGAAAGAAAGTATTTTTTTTTTTTATTATTGAAAAAACTATGAAGTCAAATCTCCTTGACAAGGGATGTTGCAAAGAATTTCACCATTTGACTTAATTCAATTTTATAATGTGAAAATAACAATATTCATACAAAATCCAAGTGTTTTATATCCTCAATCTCCACCATGATAACTTAACCAACATTGCTTTATTTTATAAACACAAATATTAAATTTAAGAATTGAAACATTAAAAAAAAATTCAATACAGAAAAAGAAACATTAAAAAAAGCACAAAATTATAAGTATATAAAATTCGTTGTAACACCTATGATAATAATCACAATTAAATATATAATAAAAATTAAATAGATAAAACTATTATGATTACAACTTTATTTCAAACTCTTATTAATATTAATATATGAACTATCCATTACTTATTATTTTTGTCCATTTACATAAATTAAAATTTATCTATGGCCGTAGAGAATATTTCTCTGTTTTTATTTATGTTCTCACTTAGAGGTGGTCATAGGTCGGGCCGCGGCTCTTTTTTTTTTTTTTCTCTGCCCAGGCCCGGCCCTGGGTAGCCCAAGCCCGCCCGTTTAGGTCCGAATCACTGTTCATTGAAATAAAAAATAAATTTTTTTATTTTTTTAAATTTTTTATAATTAAAATTAAATAAAATAATATTATTATAATAAAAATCACTGTTCTGGGCCGGGCCGGCCCGGAACATAAAATCTCCTGCCAGGCTCGGTCGTGAGCAGGTCTATTCTCACTTTTGTAATGAGTTATATATCTTTTTTCGGTGTTTTTTTTTTCTTGTTTGTTTTTAATTTTTTAACGGGGATTACGAAATATAAATACGATCGATCGATATTTTATCGGTGATCGAATAGGTGAATTTTATGATATCATTTTCTTTATTTGCAACGTTTTTGTATCCGTATTTTTTTATTTTTTTAAATGAAATCGATTTTTTTTTTTTTTTGATAAAATATCATATCAAATATTAAAAACGAATTATATAAAAAAAAAAAATTTGTATGATTCAGTATGAGAATGGGGTACGAAAACGAGGCAAAAGATTTGGATTTGACCGTAGAAGCTAGCATCATCAGCCTTTCCCGCTGTAGCTTGACCGTACCATTACGAATCTATCGGTCACCGCCACCGCCCTCGTGACTCTCGAGCCCATTTAGGGAGAATCTTATCTCTCTCCTCTTTTGGCGTTCTCTGACTATTCTGTTTATCGACATTGCTAACCTCACTTCCTGTTACACCTTCTCTTTTCATGCTTTTCATCTCTATTTCTGACACGTGGAATTACTGCCTTTATTGGTTGAGTTTTATTGGTTTGATTACTCAATAAACCTGACAGGCAACCATATCTAGCGACAAGTGTTGTACATTTTCTCTTTCATTTCCGGTACAAGAGTAAAACAATGTATCTGAAAAAGTTGTTGCGTTAATTTCTTTCTCACCTTATTTTAAAACAGGCTCTGGTTTTTCCATATGAAAAACACTTGCTCTAGACCAAAGCAATTGAAAGCATGCATTGGTCATTTAAATCTCTAACATCTAAGTTATGTTTTCGAGCCAGCAATGGGGTCATGGTTCAACTTTAGGTTGCTTGTAGGTGGATAAAGCATAAGTTCTTACCTTGGAAACCCTTTAGTAGCTCATTTGTTGATAGGGGATAAACAGTTCACCTAAAAAGTACTTTTAAAAATATTTTAAAATGAACAATTTTTTGTCGAGGCTAAGTCAAATGTTCGTTATTATTTATAGTTATAAAGATTTTTAGATATTTCTTGGATTTCGAAACTTCGTAAGGAAAAGGTACGAGGTTTTTTGAAATGATTCTCATCGAATATTGATTTAACACGTGTCATGCATAAAATTCGTCGAATACTTATAATAAGACAAATAACAATCATGAATTTTCAAACTTGATAACATATTCGTTACTTTAAATAAAAAAAAAAATTATAAAATATAATTATGTGATGATAAAATATTAAAATTTTAATTTTAATGAATAAGTTCCACTTCTTATCATTTCAAGTATAGAAAAAATTGTGATCAAGTGAAAAAATAAGTGATATTTAAATCTATTTTTAAAATTTTAAAATGGATCTTTTTGTGAAGGATTATAAGATTATATGCTTTTTCCTAAATAATTGAGCCATGTTGAAAAATGATAAGGTACACTTTAAATCAGAGATGTCAATTCGGGACATGTTAGAGTTTGGATTGACCTTTTCGTATCATATTAATATGAAGTTCAGGAAGAGAATTGAATCTTGAACTTTAATACTTCTAAGGTAATATTTATAAGTTTAAGTATTATTTGTTAGTAAATAAATATAAAATAGATAACATCATTTTATACAGAAAATATTGAAAAAAATGTTCAGGATGAGGCTAAGTTGGTTTTAGGCCTTAAAGTTTTGTTTGGATCCGACTTCAAAACTTTCTAAGCTATTATATTTTTAGAACCAGTTTGAAATGTCAAACAGAGACAATTCATGGAAATCCATTCTCACCACCAATGACCTACACATCTATCTAGAAAGGAAAAAAAAAAAAACTTTAATGTTTTAGGCTCGTTTTGATTTTTGATTGATGTTTTTTATATAAAAAATAAAAAGTAAATTTTTTAAAAAAAGAACTGAAAATAAATAATAAATAATTTAAATTTATAAAATAAAATAAAATAAAAATATCAATCAAATGGAATTTTATTGATTGGTCTTTCTTAGTATGTGTTAAATGCTTCTTGATACTAATTATTTTTTTTTAATTAAAATTTTGTTAACGAATATTTTAAAATATTTTTTAAAGTTATTAAACAAAGTAATTAAAAGTTCTCCGTTCTTTTCTGTCACCTTCTAACGCATTCGTGTTTTACTTGTTTACACTATTTTTACAAAACTTTGTCTAAAGTTAACGGGTTAACATAAAGTTTTATCATAAAAAAAAAAAAAAAAAAAAAGCAGGTTAACATAAAGCTGATTGGATTTAAATTTGGTGTTTCCATTGATTAGACAATGCTTTATTAGTAGTTTTTATAAAATGTTAAATAATGCGGTTGTGGCAATCCAAATATTTGCATATTATTTAATATTTCTAAATTATAGGATTTTTATAAAGTTGTGGCAACAAATTTTGACAATCTTTTATTAACGAAATATTTTCAATTGATATATCGGAATTATAATAAAAAATTGATTTACCAAGAAGTATTCTTAAGCTAGTTGTAAACTCTAAATTTTAATGAGGATTTTGCTAACAAGTATTCTAAAATTATTTTTTAAGATTATTATATATAGTATTATCTTCACACAATATATTAAAAATGATAAATAAAATTATCAATTTTTACATTTAATATAATATTATTATTATAAATAATATATTAATTAATTTTTAAAAATATTTAAAGATACTCGTTAATAAAACACTTTTAATAAAAAAAATAAATCTATATCAATTTCATTTATCTACGAAGAAAAGGAGAAAGAATTCAAGGAATTTGTTGAAAGCTGAAACTAATCATTAGAGAATTATACAAAATGCTTAATTTATGTCTTGAATGTCATAGACTGTAAACTTCAGTGCTGAAAAAAATAAATCGGGTCAATTGATTAAATTAGTTTAATCAAAGATTAAAAGTCTGTTTGGTCCGATGTTATATATAAAATTTGAACCGGTTTAAAATAGGTTCAATCGATAAAAATTGGAAAAAAAAATTATTTTTTTAATTTTTTTTTTGAAAATAATAAAATTTGAATTCATAATCTTTTAGATTTATCTTAAATATCATACTACTAAATCAAAATGTATATTTTTATTAATTATCTTTTATATTTATTAATTATTTAATATTAAAAATATTTTTTAAAATATTTAAAATTATTTTAATTTAAATAATTAATCGAATCGATTAAATTTTTTGAACCACGGGAAATTTTTCCGTAAGAGGTAATGTGGATTTGCACACAGCGCAAAAGAAATAAAATTGATCGATGGCATTAAATGCTCAAGGGTTTTGCCGTTTTGATTCGATTTGAGTTGACATTGCAAATCTTTTTTGTCAATCATTTCAAAATTATTGCTACACATATTTAAAGGAGTAAAAGTAATTCGATGGATTTGGAAATTTTAGAATCTTAAATTCATGTTTTCTCATATATAAATTCTATTTTATATTAAATTTATTCTGTTGGTTAGTTTATTTATTTATTTAATTTAATGATTTTTTATATAAATATAATATTAATTATGGTTGTAATTTTTTTTTGTATTTACAATTTTAAATCAAAATATATTTAATAATTAAAAAAATCAAATATAAACAAGGATCAAACTATCCGTCTAGTCTGATAAATTCGGTCCGAATTAAACTTTGTCTGGACAAAAAAATTTCAATTTGGGCCGATCCGAATTATCACTTATTAAATAAAAAAATTATTTAATTTTAATTTTAAATATTAATATAAAAATAATTTTTTAAATAATGATATAAACTTTCGGTCAACCCAAACCCGACTTGGATTGAATTTAAATAAAAAAATTCAAAAAAAAAAATTGAGTCGTAATTTCACTCAACCTATGAACAAATGTAATCAAAATTGAGATGCATGAAGTCTTAAATTCTAATGTTGAGAGTGTCCACTTGGTAGATGGGCATGTCTTATCTCACCTCTATTTCTTTGTACACGTGCTTTGTTGCCAGAAAACAAGTTGAACAGTGCATGAGAACAGTAGTAAGTGTAGTAATTATAGTTTTAAATGAAAAAAATATATATTTATATGATTTATTTATGTTTGATATATTGTCAATATATATTGCTAATAAATCACATAATGTTATTTATTAATAAATAAAATTATATGTATTTATTTTTTAAAAAAATTAAAATTTTATATTTGTTTATTAATAAGACAGTATCTTATGATATATTGATAACGTATAGATTTATACACTGACACTTAGATATGTTCATGGGTCCGGCAAGCCCGACTCATATTGGGTTGAGTCTAGACAAGTATTTTAGTGATCGGGTCGGCTCGGATCATTGTTTACGCATTAAAAAATTATTTTTAAAAAAAATAATTATAAAATATATATATATATATTAATATAAATTTTTAAATATAAAATAAAGAATAACTTGGGCCGACGAGTTTGCTCAAGATCGGACCTGAATAAGGTAAAAAAAAAAATCAAATAGCCGTCCAATCCGACCCATGAGTAGATTTACTGACAATACATTAAATATAAATTTTTATTATATAAGATGAGATAAGGAATGAAATATTTGAAAAGATGCTTCCGACAACCACCTTCCTGAGAAATTGAGTTTTCCTTTATCCGTACGCTTATAACCCTCATATTATTCTTGTTAACCACGGCTGATCCACCTAACCTCTTTGAGACAATACTAAGAAAAAAAAAAGTTTATTTAGTTTATAAAAAGTGCACAATAAATCTTTTTTTTTTTTTTATTCGAAGCTCATAACCTTCAAAAGGACCTTTGATATACTAGTTTTGATCCTATATCTCCATTCAAAAGATTTCATTTTAAGTCATTAACAATCTCCTTAAGTCCTTATATACTTCATTCAAATCTCTCTAAAAACACATGAAATGTATATGACACACCTAATCAAGTGAAGATAAGCATCATGTTTAAAAGAATTTTGTAGATAAGCTTAATTCTTATTAGTTTTATTTTTACAATAGGATATTAAATCAATCTATAATAGTATGACGCTTATTTCAAGTCATTCTCTATTTTATCATTTTTAAGTTTAAACTTTACAAAGAGTGGTTTAGGATTAGAGGAGGCAAAATGAGCTGATGGTACGGAGCATGCCCCACTTAGGACTAGTTTAATATTGTTGTTGAAAAAAAAAATTGTTTAAAAATTGTGAAGGAAAAATGTGATTGAAGAATATTTAAGTTTTTGGTATTGCTGTGAAAAAATGTTGTGAGTAATTGAAATGTCAAAAAAATATGTTTTAATAAAAGTTAAAAAATGTGAAATAATAAAATCGTTTTATCCAAAAGCCAGTTTTCTCACAAAAACTTCATTTTCTTGGTTTTTTGGTTTGGATTCTCAAACCATGATTTTAATCGCATAAGCTAAAAAAATTTACTCGTTTAGCATTAAAATTGCGATGAAACACAGCTTTTGACTTCAAAAATTATCATAGATTGTGCTGGGTTTTAGTATGGCAAGTCACTAGGTCCACATGACATGGTTCATGAATATGGCTTAGCACAGCACGATCCATGAGTTAGAATGATATGGCCCAACTCATTAAACTTACAATTTTGAATTTTGTATTTCTCCCTTGGGATGGAAATTACTTTATTTTATTTTTATATGGATGTTAAAAATATTCGTCTTCATGAATGTCGGTTACATTTATAACAATTTCACACTGCTTCATCTTGCTTTTTTATTAATTATTTTTAATTTAATATTATAAAAATATATATTATAATTTATTTGTAAATATAATTTTAGTATATATAATTTTTTAGTATATATATATATATATAATATCTACTAAAAATATAAAAGAGATATATAGAGTATTTTATGTGGTAAAATAATAATTTTAAAAGGTAGGCAGGATGTAGTAAGCATTTATCAAAATCGTCTCGCTCCATCTTACCTCCAATTTTATTAATATTTTTTTAAAAAAGCTTCTCATTCGAAATGATATGGATGTTAAAAATATCCGTCTTCATGGATGTCAATTACATTTATAACAGATTCACACTGCTTCACCTCTTTTTTTATTAGTTATTTTTAATTTAATATTATAAAAATATATATTATAATTTATTTGTAAATATAATTTTAGTATATATAATTTTTTAGTATATATATATTTTTTTAGTATATATAATATATAAAAAAAGATATAAAAAGATATATAGAGTATTTTAAGTGATTAAATAATAATTTTAAAAGACGGACAGGACGGAATAAGTATTTATCAAAATCGCCTCGCTTTATCTTATCTCTAATTTTTTTTAAAAAAACCTTCTCATTCAAATGGATCAATATAGAATTCATGAAACGGATCGGATTTGTCATCTCTACCCTCCCTTACGTGACCCTTACAACTTTTTACTTGTTATTTGTTGATTAGTGCTTGTAAAATTTATTTACGTAGAGAAAAGTTTCTTCCATTTTCTAAACCATTTCTCTATTATTTTCTGCCCCTTTCATCTTTCTTTTCTTTTTCATAATTGTGATATTAAAATACATAAAATATAGAAGAGAATATAAAAAAGAAAAAAAAAAACACAACTAAAATAAAAGAATTTATATTGCATCGTACTTGGTGCTCATTATGTCTTTTTTTTTTTTCCTTTTAATTCCGTTTGGCCTTGTTGAGTTATAAACCGTTTAACATTAAATTTAACTTGCTTAAATTTTTATTTAGCAAAAAATCACATTTATCCAATTAAATTGTTTAAAATAATATTTATACATTTATTATGAATACAATTTTTTGTGATTGTAATAAATCAATTGAAGATTCCGTGATAATTCTCACGAAATTAAATTCATGAGATCAGAATTCATTTTAATCAAACTGATCAATCCCGACCTATTACAATATCTGGCAAGACACGTAGTCGGCCCAGTTGGTCCATTTTGCCATGTGACCAAAGATTGTTGGGTCAATAATACTTGGGTCGAGCATTACAAATTTACAATGGATGTTAATAATAACAGATTTCCAATGCCCCTATTTGGTGTCTCTTTTGATATCTTTTCAATATAAAAAAATACGTGTTTAAAGTTAAAAATATTAGTATTTAATTGTTTATGAATAATAGATGGAGGGACATCAAAAGAAACACCAAATGGGGTACTCATCCTTTCCGAAAGTCTATTCTGTTAATAAATACTTGGTCATTATTAGTTACGTTCAAACTCACATAGTTATTATAAATTAGATCTGTTCAAAGGACGGGGTACTCATCCTATTCGACAAGTTCGGTTTATATTGGATCGGGTTTAGATATAGATTTTTTTAATTCGGATCGACTTGGCTTGGCTCGAATTACTGTTTATTAATAAAAAAAATATAAAAATAATTTTTTTTTTTTTAAACAGTAAAATAAGTTTTCGAACTGGACTTGAATAAAGGATCTGAAAATAATTCGGGCCGCAGTCCAATCCATGACCACTTTATTGCAAATCATACATATAAATTTCGAGAGTGACTTAACTTATAATAATTTGAATAAATACTTACTAATTTATTGGGAAGTTTGAGAAATAAGCTAATTGACAAACATATAGAACAAGAAAATTGTAATCACAACTTCATACTAGAAAACTAGCTAACTACTTAGATGTGTTGTTTGATCTCATTGATTTAAGCAGTTATTTGATCGTTTATTTTTTCATATATATATATATATATATATATCATGCTTTTATTCAAATGGTGTGTAATTAAATAAACCTACGTGCAGAAGGCTCATCCTTCCCTCCGCTGTTTTTTCCTTATTTTTGTATGATGAAAAATTAGGATTCTTTTAAGTGTTAATCAAATAGGTTGGGTTAGGTTTGTATCGAATAATTTCGTATAAAAGAAAATTAAGATTGTTTTGGATTTGGATCAATTCGGGTTTGAATCATTTCGGATTCAAATCTTTTCGGTTTCGAATCTTTTAGGCTTGAAACTTGAGTGAATTGAATTTGAGTTATTTTGGATTCAAATTGTTGAGTTTTAAAGTAAAAATAATTTAATTTTGGGTTAAACTTTTAGATGGTTCGAGTTTTGATCATTTTAGAATCGAATTAATTTGTTTTCTATTTATTTCAATTTCAAATTTGATGGGTTCAAATTGTTGACTTTTGTTATTAAATCGAATTGAATCAAATTTAAATTCAGATGAATTCGATTGATTTTTTAAATTCGAATCAATTTTAATAATAAATATATTAAAAAATAATGATAGAAATACAGCAATATAGTTACCAAAGAAAGCACATAAATTAGATGTCATCATTGCTTGAGTTCAACTTTAAAATCATTGTACTTTCACTACAAGGAATTGCTAAGAAAGTTCATAGATAAATCCAAAACCCATAGTTATTTGAGAAGGACTCGAATGTCTCTGAACTGTCAATTGCTTCAATAATGGTTCCCCATTTTATTTTCTCAATGCAAAATGAAGGGAATTACTGAGTCCTTGAACAGCAATCAGAGCCCATCTCCCCCTCTCTCTTATTATTCATTCATATTTATTTATGCATAATGCAAGGGAAAAAGCAAGGAAAGGAGGGCAGGCCTTCCAGTCTTTTCCCTGATTGACGATAAGGACGAGAAAAACCATCGATAAAAGGGACAAAGAAGGTGACAAAGGGACCCCCCATCACCACTTTTCTTCAATTATTTTGTCTCTGTATATTTTGACTAATTGCGAAAAACAATGAACTATTTGACAAAACTTTCCCACCTACCGATCCAGTAACCACACCAAAGTTATAAAAGAAAAATAAAATATTGGCTTGGGTTTCAGTCAAAGAAAAGAATCTGATTGATTTCATTAGTGGAAATCAATGAAAATAAAGAAACATGGACAAGCAAGGTTGCTAACACTTATGATTCCCACCACGAGTACGCATCTGATTCCTAAAAAAGTGCAAACATATCAAACGAAAGAACAAGGCTAAAATATATATTAAAAAAACTTGAATGTTATCTAGCTTTTATTACACTAAAAAAAATCTTTTAACTTTTAATTTATATTCAAATAAATTCTTAATCTTTTAACATATATCTAAATAAAACATTAATCTTTAATTTATATCTTAAAAAAATCCTTGACATAAATCAATTTTTCATTTAAAATAAGAGCTTATTTAAATACAAATTAAACGATAAAAATTTATTTAGGAACAACAAAAATATGACTTATTTAAAAAAATAACATAATTCAAAGACTTTTTTAATATTTTAACCAAAGAACAACTAGTATTATAATTAAAAAAATGTTAACCAGAGTTTTTTTTTGGATATTTTAGCCAAAGAACAACTAGTATTATAATTATAAAAAAATGTTAATCAGAGTTTGAGATTGATTAAGATCATATTTATAAGAAGAAACAAAAGTAATTAATGCATTTGAATTCAGTAAAAATAATGTCTTAAATTCAAAAAAAAAAAATTCTAAAATAATAATTAAAAAATTCTTAACTGCTACTTAAAAACACACGTTAATATGACCCTTACTGATAATTGTCTTCAATTTTTCATTGAAATACATGATGAAAATAAGTAAAACATTTATCATCCCTTGTCCAACATCCTAATACTTGCTGCTCAACTCAAAAACCCAAGACCACAAAAGCTTTTTCAAGAATGATGCTGCCAGTAAAAAATGGTTAATTGGTCATAAAAAACAACTCAAATGAATATTTCAAATTTCTATGAGGCCTAATAGAAATAGAATCTCTATTGAATGGATCCATCAGAACAGAGTTCTTTCATAAGAAGAACAAATGTACCTTTTGTTAAGTCAAATGTTGGATTTCTGAAAACAGTTTTACATGGGGTTACTATGCTTGAAAATTTTATCTTTACAAAATTGAGGATTATTGGCAATTTTATGTTCACATTGGCAACTAACCCAAAATTCAAGCTACATTTGTGATACAAGCTAAATTAAGTTATAAATAGCTTGGAAAATAGGTTTCCAGCAGCTATTGCAGCATTTTGTGATCACTAATACAAATATGGAAATATTCTCCATGGAACAAGTCTGCAGTATTCTGCCCATATTTCTTTGTACTTCTCTGCACAACGAGCTTCATCTCTCCTTTCTCTCCATACCAACAAAATGAAAAGATAAATCGGATAAAAGTACGGAATGGGAGAACTGCAAAAACAACGAAAGAAATGGTTTTACTTAATAAGCCTATGAGACGTACGATTTCATCTGTTAACATGCAAAGAATTTGGAAATTTACCTTATTCCACAAGGTAAACTGAAGGACAATGCCAGCAACAAATCCCCGAGGTAATTCGAGTGCCTTGCAATTCCCCTTTATCGAAATAATAACGTTAGGATCAGATAAGCATCGAGAGCATTGGACATAACATTACATAAGATAGTTTTTGCCAGATGATGGTGATTATGGGCTAAAAGTTGTGACGTACGATCTGAGTGAAAAGAATATATGTGCGTCCAATGAGTCTCCGACACATATTCATACCGAAGTGTCAAATGTGTCCAACACAGTTAAAGAGTCACAGCCAACATATGTTATGACACACATTCAGGGATGATTTCAAACATGTGTATACTATATTGTATGGTCTTTGAAAAAAGAAATGTTATATAAAAATCAATAATCTCATTTAGATTAAAATACCACGCCCCCATCCCCTCCAACCATCCGCAATCAATCTAAAGACTTACAATTCCATAAAAATCATTGAAAATTTATTTCTTAGAAGCTCTTGTTCGGATTAATCGACATTAATAGCAGCAATTATGTCAATGACTACAAGTATTGGGGATGATGATGAGATGGAAATCTTACCAATATCCAGAAGCAAGCAGCTTTCCCCCGATAACCTTTGGAGGCTTGCCCCATATAAGCGCTTTGGGATTCTTTTTGAATGTATGCTTTTGCTTATTAGCTCCTCTAAATACAAGATACCTGCCAATTTAAAGAGAGTAATTAAGACGTGGTAAAAAGTCAGGCTAATTGGGCAAATCTATCCTGTATGATGGTAGAAAGTTACCCGATCAGAAAAATAAAGCAATTTGCTATTGCAGCAGCTGTTGTCAGCTCCACTTTGTTATTCAAAAGCCACCAACCCTATAGCAAATGTGAAGATAAGTAATTTACCAAAAGTATCTAAATTGATATGGTTTTCTTGATCCAAAGTGCTACATATCTCTCAAGCTTCATTGAGAACATACGTCTCACTGCAACTACTGGTTTCGTTTGTGTGAATCATTTCAATAGTTAATTCAATGGTTGAATCCAATATATAGTGGGATTGCAGCTTTAAGTAGCAGAATCTATATTAGAAACAGGAAACTGCTACATTATTGGCTTATCACATACTCTAACTTAGAAGCAACAGGTTGATTCCAAAAGAACAAAGTTAGAGATGGAACAATGCAGTGCTCAACTTTCTCCACGATATACAAAATGAATTTAGATGCCTTTCAAAAGTTATAGGAATATCATAAAGCATGAAAAACTTTCATCAGCTGATTCTAACTGCAGCACTCACATACTGAGTACGCGGGGGGGGGGGGGGGGGGGGTGAAGAAGAGAAAACTATATTGCCACCATATTAACTATGTGATCTCTTAGGGTGCCTACTCGTCCCAACAATGGATAATTGATCTCTATGCCTAAAATGTAACCGTTTCTATTATTTCACAAACTATTTTATAGGTCTCAAAATTTCTTTAATTCAGCTTATAATCACAAGACCATGAAGCTCTTAGAGATCAATATGTGGTGCAAATTGCTGAGAAAAAATTTCTAGCTAAGCCATTGTTACATACCTGGATGCTAAATGTAAAAGGAATCCACACTAGATCTCCAAACACCAACATGAAGCCCAATCTTTCAGCAATTATGTCCCAGCTGTAAATCACAACCAAATGTAAATAGGTCAATTAAGTCATTTTATCATATAGAAATGACCAAATCGACAACCTTACATAACTCAGTCAAGGGACAATAGATGCGAACGCACAAGGAGAGAGGTAATTGTATAGAAAACTATAGTTCAATTCTAATTCTCAATTCAATTTTAACATCAAGCGCTGCAAGCATTAACAAACTAAAGCTTGATTTTGACAACAATTTGTTAAATTCAACTTCGTTTTACTTATGTAGCTTGACTTATGTCATTTGCATCATGTAAAAAATTAAACTTAAAAGGTTTTATTTAGAATATTGTGGATGATTTACAGTAAATGACATGCTTTAGTTACATGAATACGTTGTCAACTGCAACTCTTTCGCACCAAGTTGGTAAATATTAGGAACTAATGAGAATAACTACTTGCAGCAAAGCTGAACAATATGAAGAACAATGCCATTATTAGATTTGGAGCTTGGTATCTAAAGGTCACTTTGCTGGTCAGCAATGAGAATTAGTGCCCATAACTTCTTCTAACATAGCTGACCAATATGAAGAACAATGCCCTAACTGGGAGCCAAAGTCAATATTAGCTATCCATCTCTAATATTTAGTCAGGTTAATGAATGGCATAATAGAGTCAGAAGAAAGAAGGTTATTCTATGACAATTATAGCATAGAGGTAATGGCACTTACGTGGAGGTCATGTACTCCTCATGAACAAAATAGTCCAGGATGTATAGCTGGAACAACGATGTATGAGAAAAAGGCTACTTAGCCAGTGTATAAAAGATGTACTCAGGAAAAGAGAAAACCATGCAAGAGACAAAAGGGAAAAGGGACTTCATTGGACAACCAGATTACCACACAGAATAACTGGTAGAGGATCATTGAATGGCTCAAAGAACCATCTTGAACACTTTTTGCAAGAATTGATAGGTTGATAAGTAGCCATCCCATCATTCCAGCTCTAACGAAGAAGAATCTACAGAGATGAGTCCATCATCAGTAAAAGGAATATGTTCATCATAGCATAGACACGCAGATACTGTGTTGATCAGTCATAAGGAGACCAAACAACCAAGACTATAAATGCAGATAATCAATCTATTTTTGGAAAGAAATGCACAAGTTCTAGCCTATGAAGCAGAAAACACGTGGAGAAAATTGAAAAAGTGAATTACATACTTGAGATCAATACCCATAAAATGAGGATTCAGCTGTATCCCATACCACCTATAAAATTATATAGAGGCACAAATATCAGGATCACAGATTGGTATATGTTCTTGTTTGTTCAGAAGGCAACAAAGAAAAAGAAAGTAGAACAATTGACTTGGAAAAGAGCAAAGAACACAAAAACTGAAATACTGAATCTATCATTTTCAAAGCCAACAATAATCAAAGTAAACTTGTTAGTCATGCAGTGGTTAAATTCTATATAAAGGGAGATAAGATAATTGATGGAAAAAGATCAACTTGTTGTCTTTATTACAAAACATAGACCCTTAGTAATTTAATGGTGGTAACTAAAGCTCAAATTGAGGGTGATTACCAGAAGAGGGTTTTCAACAATCCATGATTAAAAGGAGCCTAATATAGATTTTTATCATAAGACATCAGAACCATGAGCTAATGAGTTTTTCCACTCATCAAGAACACATGAGGCAAAATAAAATATTCCTTTCATGCAGGTCATAAAAGCCACTAAAAAAGATGGGCAGCAAAACATTTACATTACTTGCTAAAACCCTTTTCCCCATTCAGAATTAATTCATTAAGCCTTCTACATCATTTTACTAAAAATGGATATAACTTGAAGTCATAAACATTTGTTAAGAAGTGTACCAGTCATGTATCAGGTTTCCTGTGATGTGAGGCTTTAATGAAGAACTTTTACTGCAGGACCTGCAGCCAGCAGCATAGAGTACTAACATCACCTGACAAAAGGAAACATAACGGGAAATGGAAAGACAAATTAGAGAAAAAGAAAAAATAGTAACTCCATACCAAGATAAAAACAAAGAGAAGAGTATAGTATAATCGATAGCCTATGGTCACACTTTAGAGGCTACTTCACATCACATGGAACCATGAATTCTGAACCTTTTGTTTTGAACATAAGAAGCATAAAGGAAAGGGTAGATCTCACAAGATGGAATGGGGGAAGGATAATATCCATAAAGCAACAATTATCTCCCAGTCGCACTGCAACTGAATATTGAGGGAAACCTTTTGCTTCAAATGGGACTATATTTCGTCTGTCATTGAGTTTAAAATCAACTAAGTACCCACAGCAAATTGCGAGCCAGCAGGATTTTCCTGTTACTTTTTTCTGTCACAGCCTGAGTTGATCTATTTACACATGGTGTGGAGTTCTTCATGGTTTATGATTTGTGCATGTTTGAAATAGTCGCTCTATAGGAAGGATCTCAGCAAGCCAACAAATTGAAAAAGAAGTTCCAAGATTTAAAATACATCTGATGCATCCAAAACCAAGGTGCATTTAGATATATGCATGCTCCCAAAGTTCCACCATTACCAATTAGACTCTAAGGATTTTTCAGTGCTTCATGCAAATAAAGGGTTACTGTATGCCTAAAACAACCTATCAGAAAATTGACAGCAACTTACAAGAAAACTGAATATAAAAGTTGCCGATAACAGCTCAAGTCCTCTGTCTGATATCACCTGCAAATGTTTTCACAACAACAGACGCATAAATGCAATCACATTAGTTTGCAGAAAACAACCAATGTAAATATTAGCATTGTTTTAAATCTCAATATATGTGTGATTTAAAACCAAAAGATATAATATCTCAAATCGCTTGCTTGGAGGCTTTAAATGCAATATATCCAGGTCAGTAGTTCAACAACCTACAAGGGTAAACGGAACAATATGACTGCAGAACTAAAAGATAAGTTCATCTCCATTTGAAGCATGCCTTCCGAATCAGTTTAAATATTCAAACTGGTGATAAGAAATTGGGGGAAAATGAAACAGAAAAGGTCAATATCTTCAATTTTGAGCTGATGACAGTTAAATTCTGGCTTCGATTGGTCAATAGCTTGCATTGTTTAAAATCCAAACCACAATTCATTAAAAGGGTAGTCCCAAAAATATATACTTAAACACTCTATGTCATACTGCTATTAACAATATATATACAGAAAAGCTTACCAAAATACCATTCAACCAAAGACAAATACATAACAAAGAAAGGCATCAAATTCCAATAAGTGCATATATAATTAGTAGCAGACTAGCACATACATACCGTGGGTGATACGAAATTCACCTTAGACCCGATCCCAAGGAGCCCAACTAGCAAAAAAAGTGCTAGCAATCCTATTCAAAATTTGGGGGAAAAAATCAATGAAACAAATCATACTGCATAAAAAATTAATTGCTCCAAAGTATATGAGAATATAAAGAGACCATTGCAGCGGTAATGGAGACGACTCCCATCTTGCAAGGTGACTCCAGGAACAAGTTTTCCAGGCAATATAGATCCAGCAACAGCTAAGTAAGCAAAGAATATCACCAAAACAGCAACCTACCAATAAGAAAAGAAAGAAATATAAAATTTTCAAGAAAGCTAAAATGTATTGAAAAAATGAGGATTTTCTTCATAGAAAGAGTGGGTTACAGAGTTCCAAGAGGGAATTAAGGCCTGTGGAAGAAAACCCAGATCCATTTTTCTGTTATGAGTGAATGTTAAATCTGGATTTGAAGGAATTTTGAGCTCTGCTATGTTTTTCCACTCTACTGACTAGAGTAGAGGCCAGAAGGGGATTGCCACTGGTAAACTTTGGGAAATGTTTGGGCTTCATTACTTCACTTAAACTTTGGGAAACAATTTTTTAAGGTTAATAATCAAAACAAATAAAAAAAATTACCAGATAAGTCTCTGTAAGAGAGTCAAATAATCAATATCACCATTCTTGAACCCGAACTGACTCGATAATTGGATTGTCGATTCAATTTTTAAATCGGGTCAATTTATTAATTAGATTATTTGTATAATTAATTTTAAAAAATTAAATTAATTTTATCAAATTTATAAAAAAAATATTACTCATTAAATTTATTATTGATTCAGATTAATTAAAAATAATTTTTTAAAATAATTATTAATTTAAAATTAATTCGAATAATCCAACAATAAAATCAATTGATTAAAGATAAAAAAATTATCATTATTTATAATAATTATGGTAAATATTGAAATTTGATAATTTTGGAAGTCAACAAACTTGACACAAAACTAAGAAAAAATAAATTGATATTGTTCTTATCATTATAACAATTATATTTTATTTTTAAGATTGAAGTTAAATTTGTCATTACTATTATATTACATCAAAATCAATCATAAGTTAAATATAAGAATTAAAATTGAATGGAATTTTTGGTATACAATTTCACAAAAGTGTTAGAGCCATCACAATCATAATCATAGTGGGTATGCAAGAATAATGTTTAACATTGTTTTTTCTTGTACATTTTCTCATTTGGTGACCATATAATTATCTTTTTTTTTTTTTTTTTTTCTTTCTAACATGGTTTCAGATATGTTTTTATGTTATTGGAAAATTAATTAACTAAAGTTTTGCATCATTTATGACTATGGAATCTACCATTTTAGGTAATTAGGTTTTGGGTTTTTAGCCAAACCTATTGCAACATTAATATTATATTTCATAGGAGCAAACTTTTCAAGATGGGATGTGGTGTAAAAATATATATTAATTTAATTTAATAATTATTACAACCATAGACGATTAAGAAATTTATTTTCCAACTTGAAATTTTGTGAGGCTAAATTGTCCACCTTATTTAAATTTTTCCTAAGGTATATAAATGTTTGATTTACACTTAGATTTCTATTTTTTTTTAGAAATTATCACATATGGTATTGAAATATTATACCCCACAAACAGAGTTAGCAAAATAACACATTTTTTTGGGATATAAAATAATAGTTAAAAATTGAATATGTGATAATTTTTTAATTCGCTTATGAAATTAAAAAAAAAAATCGTAGTGTATAAAACACAATTTTTTATTTAAAAAAAAAAAAAAAAAAAGCAAAAACAAACATGGGTTATTATTAGGTCAAAGCGTTTTGGGCTCTCAGCTTTTATTACAAAAGCCCAAACTTCTAATTACACAAAAAAGCCCACATCAGAATCTTTTACGGTGCTCCGCGCAACACCAAATCACAGCCAAGCCCTGACCCTCACTCATACGTTAACCGACTACCTATAAAATATTAACACTCTCGCTAAGTCTTGAATCGTACTTGGGAAATTTCATCTCAAAAAATCGGAAAAAACCCTAAGCTTATTTCTCTCTCACTCTCAAAATGGAGTTTTGGGGTAATTTTTGTCTCTCTTTCTTGCAATCTGTTCTTTCGATTAGTTATTTTTTTCTTTAATCTTCTTTGAGTTACGAAATTGGCTGAAATTAATGATTATTATGTTTGTTTATTCGATTATTTTGGTTCCTGAGTTGAAATGCTAATCATATGCTCAGATACTCATTTCCAAAAAGAATTTGACTTTTCAGGCTGTTTCTTTTGCAGATTTTTTTGCTTTAAATTTGGTCTTTTCATTTCTTTTTTCCCCTTAATTTTGTAGATAGAGTGTGGCATGCTATTTTTTTTTTTTAAATAGTCACTTACTGAATTGATGTCAATGTCAAGCGTTAAGAGACACTGATTCTGTTAATAAGATTACATAAAATTTCAAATAACATAATAAAATACATTTGGTTCGGTCCGTATTTAAATTGATTTTGTTTTTTGACTTGTTTTCTCGGGTTTCATTTCAAGTCTATTTAAAGAAAAATTACTGTCTAATTTTGTCATACTACCTTTTTTCCCATCATTTACCGACGTATTGAGTGCAATAAGAGCTAGTAAATACTAGAATGCTTATGCATATTGAAGAAAAAAAGAGTGAAATGGGTTTGTTATTCTTGTTAAATTGTTATTTCATAGGACCGGTATTAAGGGCTTGTTTTAGACTTTTTCACTTGATATTTTGATTTGGACTGCCCTGTGGGAAACCTTTTAGAATATGTTCTCTCTGCTACTACTCTTGGTTTTGTATTAATGTATTTCATGGTGTTGTCTTGTTGAAGTGTTTACTTCATAATGGCGATCGCATGTTGATTTTTTTTTTAAATTGCATATTTGGGATTTCTATTTGGTTTGTTTTTGACTTGTCACTGTCTGTATCCTTCAATGTTTCTGGGTCTAATGAATTTGGCATATATGTAGGTGTTGAGGTTAAAAGTGGAGAGATCTTTGAGATTGGATTGGAGGATGATGGCAGTAGGATCTTGCATCTTTCACAGGTTATTATTGAGGAACTGTGATTTCCAGACTTATTTGTCTGTTTACATTCCATCTTTTATTAAATTTGCCGCTATATAACTCACAGGTTGCCCTCGGTGAGGTGACTGGTGATAAGAAGAAAGAAAAAGGAAATGAAACTATTTGCATCTATCTCAAATTCAAAAATGAGAAGTTTGTAATTGGAACACTTTCCCAAGAGAAATTCCCCCAGATACCATTGGATTTGGTGTTGCATGAAAATTTTGAGTTGTCTCATACCTGGAAGAATGGTAGTGTCTATTTCACTGGGTATTATGTTGATACATCTCAAGGTAGTGGTAAGTCATTCTGCTAGTATTTTTCTATTAATTTGATATTTGTTAATACTGTTTAAATCGGTAAATTATGTTTCAATTTTACTTTACAGATACTGAGTCTGAAGAGGAGCTCCGTGAACCTACAATTAATCCCATAAAGCCTCATGCTACAGCATCTGATCCTACTACGTCAAAGCAGGTTAAGATTGTGGAACCAAAAAAAGATGAGGTTAGTAGTGATGATGAGCATGAAGATGATACTTCTGCTGAGGATGAAGAGTCTAGTGAGGTTCAGGTAGATATCTAGCTATTAGTATCATACCAGCTCTTCCTGATTTTATAGTGGTAAAACATAATTCTGAATAGTTGACAAAGGGTGTTAAACTGTTAATAATATCTGGTACATTAGGGGAAATAGTTTTAAATGTGTCTTTATGCAATTATCCTTGTTGTGAACGTAGCAAATCTTTCAATGTTTTCCCTTATTTTTCTACCAGCTTTTTACCAAACTGCTATTTCTTTTTCACCTGATAATTTGCTGAATTTTATTTTTCCTGTCTCTAGCTTGGTCTTGGTAGGAGCTTTTGTTTGGATATAGCTGTTTTTGTTGTTGTTTCATAACCCAATTTGGGACAGAATACCATGTCTAATTAGTGTTGATTCTAAATTATCATTTTAGGAACCTGGCATGCTGATTAATGGTGTGAATGAAAGTGACGATGATACTGACAGTGATGAGGATGATAGTGAAGAAGAAAGTTCAGATGAGGATCAAGAGACACCTGAGAAGGTAAGGTCTTATGCTTCAGGTTTGTCATTCAGGACTTGAAGGGGCTTCAGCTGAAGTTTTTACATTGTTTTTCTAATCACTGGTGACTGGTTTTCCTTAGGCTGAACCAAGCAAGAAGAGATCCTCGGAGTCGGCTACGAAGACCCCTGCTCCAGAAAAGAAGGCAAAGCTGGCGACTCCCCAAAAGACAGGTAGATTTTCACTACCAGCTCTGCTCTTCTAGAGATTTTGATTGCTAAATGACTAATTTGGGATCATATTACTGATTTCATCAATTATAAAAATTCGTAACTTACCCCTTACTCTAATTCTCCCTTCTAGCTTGTTCTTCTATTGTTAGTTTTTTTTTTTTTTTCTAATTAAAAAGTACATTGTTAAAGAGTTGCAAGTCCTTGGTGCAGATGGCAAGAAAGGGGGTGGACATACTGCAACCCCTTACCCTTCAAAGCAAGCTGGAAAAGCATCAGCTGCTGCTCAGATGAAGCAGACTCCAAAGTCGGGTGGTTCATCATTCCTTTGCAAGTCTTGTGGCAGGTCATTTCCTTCTTCTTAGCAAGTATTTAAACCAATTACAGTTATTTTTTTTTTACATGTGTGATAATATTGTTGTTTGTCTTCAAAACTTGAGCAGGTCATTTGGCTCTGAAAATGCTTTACAATCTCATTCCAAGGCAAAGCATGGTGCTGCAGTGTAAAAATGAGTCGGTCTAATATCTTTGTTTGAATTTGGTATTTTTGGAATGGATAAAGTGGACATGAATAGTTAAATGTTTCAAGTAAAAATGTAATTGATTTAGTAGTTCCGTAAATTGCCTTTATGTTTGAGATGGTACTTTCTGTGTCAAAGGAGTAATGTTTGCAAATTATTAGGTTATCTTAAATGTTTGTAAATTCCCTTTTATGTTTGAGATAGTACTTTCATTGCTAAATACTTGAACTTGAATAGCATTTGCAATTGCAAAAGGTCGTTCTTCCTTTGATAAATTGAAAGTCCCACCCACCTGCTAAAATATAATAGCTACTATGAAATTTAACTATTTTAGACTAATAAAGTTAAAAATAGCAGAGAAATTATCAGGATTCAAATGGCGAGTAGCAAGTTATCTCAACCCAAAAATTCAGAAAAAAAAGGCCAATCATAATTTCTGAAAATGACAAACAACCATAAGCAGAGTATTATAAAACAAACATACATGGAGCTTGATAAGAGGTCTGAATATAAAAGCTTCTTGAAACAAAATTTCTGTCAAAATTATTGAAAACATGTTTTGGGTCCTAATGAACCCACTCTTAAGTGCTATAACTTATTCATTGCAAGTGAAGTCTATCGCACACATCTCGCCTTAGCAAACCTATTAGTATATCATCCGACAAACTCTTAATACGGTTCAACAGGAGCACGGAAGCTTGCTCCGGCATAGACGGCTTCCGCACCAAGCTCCTCCTCAATTCGCAAAAGCTGGATGCAAAGAATAAAACATCATATGATAAATCAGTCAAAGCTTGCTAGAATTTTCTCTTCTTTCAAAAGGTTGTTCGCAACTAATGACAACATAGAACTCGTATTATCATTAAGGAAAGAAAACATATGCCTGTTTAAAGGTGAAGATGTTAACCTGATTGTACTTAGCTAGACGCTCAGACCTGCATGGAGCTCCAGTCTTAATTTGACCCTGATTTTTAAAAAGAAAACATGTTAAGACTTAAGGAGCCATATATTTTTTGTTTTCATCATAGAACCAGAATTTGATTGCAAAATCAAAATTTGCAACAATGAATATTTTGTATTCAGATTTCAGAGTATTTATTACCGTGGCCAAACCCACTGAAAGATCAGCAATAAAAGTATCCTCAGTCTCACCACTGCAAGCAAATAATATAAAAATTCTGTGAGTAACTGGAAATTTGATTTTTACAAATCAAATCAACAATTTTAGCATTTAAAGGTTGACATTCAAACCTGCGGTGGCTAGCCATCACACCCCATCCAGCTTTCTTGGACATTTTGACAGCTTCAATGCTTTCAGTAACAGATCCAATTTGATTGACCTGTTTCCCACTCATACCAAGAAAGAATCTAGATTAGTATCCAAGGCATGGCCAAAAAACATGAGTGACCTTCTAAAAAAGAATCCATGATACCTTGAGAAGAAGGGCATTGCAACTTTTTTCATTGATAGCCTTCTCAACCCTCTGCAGACATTAAAAAAGAATATAAATGCCATGTTCCTTCAGAAGGAATACTTAGGGATACATACACTATTTCTTGGAAAACCTAAAAGGAAATGTCAATTCTAACCTTAGGGTTCGTGACCAAGAGATCATCTCCTACAATCTGAACTTTCTCTCCAATTTCCTTGGTTAGTTTGGAGTAGTGCTCCCAATCATCTTGGTCAAATGGATCTTCAATTGACACAATGGGATACTCAGATATGAATGACTTGTATAAATCTTTGAGAGCATCTCCTGGGATCTTTTGTGAGCCATTATTGTTCTGCACATACCAAAAAACAGAAATAAACGAAGAGCAAACAAAGTTAGTATAACATATACAGAGCAACTTGAAAAGAAAAAATAGATTATTATATAATGAGACAGTAACCATAGGCACAATGATTGAGAATATCTTATTAGTTGTGACAAAATTCACCTCTTCTTTGAAGTTCAGGTCATAGGTTTTATCTGTTCCATAAAATTCAGATGCAGCAACATCCATTCCAATAACCACCTAGAATAATGAAGGAACATTCAATTAGCCATCTCCTCACATCGAAACAACAGAGAATTCATGAACGTTACTAAGAAGGGGCACTAACTTTGCCTGTGTAACCAGCTTTAGCAATGGCAGTCTTTAGCAATTCAAGTCCTTCCTTGTTCTCCTGAACTTGCACAAAGTGACATCAAATAACTAGTGATTCACTAAAAATTAAACTAACAGGTATAAATGAAGTAAAACCATGAGATTTCATTAGTGAGGATTGACCTGAATGTTAGGAGCAAAACCACCTTCATCACCAACATTGGTTGCATCTTGACCATACTTCTTCTTAATCACAGCCTTCAAGTGGTGGTAGACTTCCACACCCATCTTCATGGCCTCATTAAAGGATGAGGCTCCTACAGGGAGAATCATGAACTCCTGCAGATACAGATGCATGAGAACATCAATTATCAAGAAATGACCTAAGAAAATCAAAAGGAATATCAAGATCCATACCTGCATAGCAAGTTTGTTTCCAGCATGTGAACCACCATTGATGACATTGAAAGCAGGGACTGGAAGAACCAACTTCTTGTTGCCAGCAATGTTAGCAATGTGCTGCACCCAAAAGTGGGTTTATTAGATTCAGATGACATGAACATAAAAAATTCCATATATTAAATCACCCACACAAGATTTAGTGGTTTGAAGGCCATAATAGAAATCATTCTCCCATTCACACAGCAATGTTCAAATACTTATATGAGTCAATAGAAAGAGAACAAAAACGAGAAAAGGAAGTCCAATAAGCCAGAATGTACCTTGTAAAGGGGAATGTTCTTGACTTCAGCTCCAGCTTTGCAAACTGCAAGGGAAACTGCAAGAATGGCATTTGCACCGAGCTGAGGAAAATTAACAAAAAGAAACATAAAACCATCAAATGAAAAGATGTTAATAAGCCTCAAATAAAAAATTATTTGAAAGACATTAAAGAAGCAATCGGCTAGGTTACCTTTTGTTTGCACCAACCCCACTCATTTTGAGTTCCATCTAGTTGTTGAACCATGAAATTGTCAATAGCAGTCTGCTCAGTTGGGTCCTACAGAAAGCAATTAAAAAAAAAAATACACTTCAGAACAAAGTATACAGCGAATTATTTCCTTAACTTTACCACAATTAACTAATGCCCCATTTAGTTAGTTAGCAATGCATGATTCCACTTATAGGTGAAACAATTATGCTTGACTTAATGCTACATTCTTTACATTTGCTCATTCTTTATTATATACTAATAATAACTTTTATTGAAGCAAAAAAAATAGTATCAAAAATAACGATCAAACAGAGTTGCAAAGCCAAGTTAAAAGTTAATTAAAACAATATCAGCAGTTCATGAAACATTACAAACATGAAATCAAAGGAGAAAACAAGTTAGGGACAAACCTTTCCGATCAACGCAGGGCCGATGATTGTGTTAACATTAGCAACAGCCTACATATTACAAGAAGAACAAATTGTTAATAAAATAAATTATTGAAAAAAATGCCAGAAAAATAAAAGATAAATTCGCAAGGATAACCGACCTTCGATACACCTTTACCAAGGTAATCGGAACCTCCATCTCTCAATTCAAGAGCCTCGTAAATTCCTAAAACAAAATTACATAAATAAATAAAACTATGAAAAAATTAGAAATTAATTATTTAGATTATAACGGGATAAATTAACGTACCAGTGGATGCACCGCTTGGAACTGCGGCTCTAGCCTTTTTACCGTTCGATGTTTCCACATCAACCTATCATATTAAATAAAATAATCCGTTAGAATCGAATTAAAATTTTTCATAAATTTGAATATTAAAAATAACCGAATAACCACCGGAATAGGGTTTATTATATGCAATCAGAAGAAAAAATGATTAGAAAAACTCAAGTACTCGATCGATTCGACTCGTTGAGTCGTAAAATCAAAAAGCAAATAGATCGAAAAAGATTTCATCCGGAAATGAGTGACGTAGATGCTTTATATATATATATATATATATATATATATATATACAGATCGGTGGAAAAAAAAATCATAGAAAGGGAATAAAAATGAAGAGAGAAGATCGGATGAGGAAGCAAACCTCGACAGTTGGATTTCCACGGCTGTCGAAGATCTGCCTAGCTTTCACGGAGACGATGGTCACAGCCATGAGATTAAAGGTTTTCTTGAGATCTAAAGAGAAAAGATAGTGAGAGAACTAGCAAGGAAAATAATCACAAAAGATTTTTAGTGAACAGTTAAGAGTGAGGTGTTTATAAAGAGAAAATTAAGTTAATGAGAACCGTTGATCTTAACGAAAAAATCTAGCCATTGGATTTTGAGTTTAAACGATGCGTTTTTTTTCACGTGAAGAGCACGGGTTTTAGAAGCCTAGAAGTTTGGTGTGGGTTTAGCTGAAAATTCTTTGTTTTCGCCTTCGGCTTGCTGTCCAAGTAAAAGGCTAAAAAAAGAAGGGGGGGGGGGGGGGGGGGGGACAAACATTGGCTTTTAATTTGAAAGATGTACTAATAAATAATGGGAAAAAGGTTTTTGTTTACACTATAATAATTCATAGAAAAAAAAAATTTATTAAAAAAGTAAGCTAAAAAAACAGTTCTACTGTTCTTAGGTGGGATTTTTCAATGTTGTATATTTCATGTTCTCTTGTATGTTATTCAACCTCCAGCTAATGCTTCGAATTGAGTTCTGTCTTGTTCTGATATGCATTTTTATGAGTTGACAAAAATAGCTGCAAGATTTGAAATTTAATTATTAATTGTTTATCACCTTACTATATCTCAGCATTTTATATATATATATATATATATATATATGGATCATATATATTTTTTACTTTTTATGTTATATTCAATTTTTAAATAATTTCATTGACTGACTTGATTTATATATATTTTAAATAAAAGAAAAATTAAAGAAGAGAGGTTAATGATTTTCTTTTTTTATTTCAAAACATGGATTCTTTTTTTCTCTTTTGTAATTGGAAGTTATAGAATTCGAAAAAAAAAATAGAAAAGTAGATTAATGCCATCCAAAGAAGTTAATTCTTTATAACTGAAGCAGGGAAAAAAATCCAGGAGGTCAATTGTTTATTTCTTGCAGCTCTTAACGTTCTTATAATTGTTGGTCGTTCTAAAGAATTTCCGCATGTTGGATGACGATAAGCCTGGCAAGAGAGATACTTGAATTGTCACTGTCTAATTTCTATATCTTAATTTGTTTCTGGTTGATGGCTCTTACTCACTTCCTCCACATTGGACTTTCTTTTTTTCTTTTTTCTTTTATATATTATAATTGAAAGCATGATAGCTTATGTATAATTCTGGTAACATTTCCTTTTTATTCTTTTCACTTTGTAGTGTTCTCAATAATGCTGTTAAATATTAATCTGATCTCAAATATTTGGGCTAAATTTATTATTAACAATGTTCAAAAACATATGGCTGGAAATTTGTTGCTCTTAAAAATAAGCCTAGAAGATGTCCTTTTTCGCGCATGAAGCTGCACTCTTTCATTTCATGTTGCAGCTTTTGAACCAAAAGAACGTGAAAATTACATAAGCATTGATGTAGGAATCTTTTTATTCTTTTTTTATGCCCGGAATCATTAACACCTACCCACTGGAAAGGAAAATGGAAAGTTGGAAACCTACTACTATTGCAAAAGAGAATCAATCAGGCATATACTTTTGTGCTAGTAGTTTTCAAATTTCATACATCTTCCTCAGCTCCGTTTCTTTGTAAATTGTCAAGAATTCATAACATATGAACGCTAAAAATGAGCGTTTTAATTGAGACCTAGAATTCATAAAAAAAAAAATAGATTTATGTATGAAATCAAGATAAAAATATTTAATTATTGATGAAAAATCAATATATTTTTAATGTCGAATTAGGATTAATAAAGTATTGGATCGAACTCTTCTTTGATGTTAAGGTGATAACTATTAATAATTATTGACTCTTTCAAAAAGGTAGAAGAATGTGATCCATTATAAAACATACAGTGCATTATGGAAGAACTGTTCATTTTATCCTTTTGCTACCAAATTATTTTTCTGACAGTATAAGTATAGTAATTTTTAACATCTCGATTAATTCAAGACAGCATTCTGATTAAAACAACCCTTTGGGCCTTTAGACAAGCTAAAGCAGACTACAATGTTGTTACTCCATAATAAGAAGGTTTGGGATTGCTTTGGGATTGCTGTTTTAGAGAGAGCCCCGACTTTCACAATGACAACAAATGTCAAATTTCCCTTAGTTTTAATTGATTTTTTCGAGTGACTCTGCCGCCCAATTCCCGATCTAATGACTAAAGCAGAGAAGCAACTCTCTGCAAAGGAAGTTTTTTCATCTTTCATGGATCAGATCAGCTTGGAAGGCCAAATATCCGGGCTCCTTCATCCGCACAAAAATGCCAATGCACACTAGAATACTTGGGCCATGGCTACATTTGAATGTGGTAGTATCAGATTTCGGTTTGATCAAACTTGGATCTTTTGGGCCCGGGCTAGCTTTCAACATCTTGTAGAGTTCTCTATTTTTGGTAAAAATGAAACAGAAGGATTAGTTATGTACCTTCAACGGCTTCCAATTTCCATGGGAGGGCTTGCAAGTAAGTCGGCTTTTAAGTTTTAAATGTAACTTCAACTTTTTCTCGACTGTTTTACAACTTGGGCAAGGCTCAGTTTGGACCATTTTCAAGAATGAAGGGCGCGCAGGAGCATTGTCATTGTGTCACGGACTCGGAACTTTAGCCTTACGAACTGTGCGGTCTTAGGCTGGAAGTCGCTTCCTTGAATGCTTAAGTCAACCTGTTAACACTCAGCACTGGTAACTAAAAGTTATTAGAGCTAAGCAGAAAAACTGAACAAGAGAGAGTAGAGAAGAATGCTCTTGTATATTACTCAAATGAATTGAATGATACAAATGAGGCTGGAGGAGGTCTCTATTTATAGTTGAATCTCCCTTACATCAACGGTTCAGATTTAAACAAATGAACGGCTAAGATTACATTATCTAGAGGCCTAAAGGAATTTAAACTCTATCTCTTAGAGTTCTAGATAAGCTGAAACTGTTGGGCATTAACTATATTTTACTGCTTTTAGAACCTCCAGATAAAATCTGTCTTCCAGTGCCTTCTAGAATGCTTCAGGGATTGGGCCTATTCTGGTGGATCAAGATACTCTTTGTAACTCAGATCCTGGGCCTGGACCTGTTGTGTGTGAACTGAGCCTGGACCTGTTGTGTGCATAACGGACCGGAGCGAGATCGCGCGGGCCGTGACATTCTCCCCCATTTGTTCCAGCGACACCCTTGTCGCGTTCTCTACATGGAACTGCTCAATCTTATCTTGGAACTACCACAATGCCTCGACTGGTTCCCAACTTGCCTCACTGTCGGGTTGTCCCTTCCATCAGACAAAGTACTCATGCCTTGGCCTGTAATTCTTTCGCCGTACTACTCGATCCACAAGTATACACTATATATCTTTGTCGTAGGAGGCCTTCACTCCTACTGGTGCGCGTTGAGACTCGCCCATGTCTGGATCCTCTTGGTCTACCTGAAAAGGATTAACAAACATGTATGTTGCTGGATTTGGTCCAGTGTAACCTGTTGCAACAACTGTATATGACTGCTGTCCGGTCACCATCTCGAACGAACTCCTGTTTGTGGCCTCGCTCCGCTGCAAGTTGTAAGAAAACTGGGCCACATCTAACAGTTTTGGCCAATCTCGCTGCATTGCACTCATATAGTGCTTGAGATATACTTCCCGTAAAGCATTCACTCTCTCGGTTTGCCAATCTGTTTGGGGATGCACACTGGTGGAATAGTTCAAGTCTGACCCCAACAGCTTGAACAACTCTGTCCACACCACTACCATAGTGCTCCCAAACTCATCCGCCTTAGGCAAACCTTGGCGCTCTAGTATGGACAATGGCTGTAAGAGTCTAGATGGTGTCTTAAGCTCAACCTTGTCTTGTTGGCACACTAGACAAGTTTCCACATAGGCCTTAACATCTTCCTACATGTGTGACCAATAATAACGATCCTCCAACAGGGCTCTCTCCTGGACCATGCAGCAAAGCTCTGTCTCATCGAGCTTCTGACTCTCTAACACCACTGTTTGTCCATCTTGCATCAGCACTTCTCCACTAGCAAAGTCTGATGCATCAGTTTTATCCACCCCTCTCTTGGATGGCTGCCCCTCGAGGCAACTCGGCAGACATCACATCCTCAAATGACTGTTGTACCTCTAGCACCTCAACGGGGGTTTTATCCTTAGGCTCCTGAGGCTCATCAAACTTCAGGGTCGCCAAGTAGGTGTCTTCATTCTTGAGCACACCCTTGGCTAGTTGGATTGCAGACAGCACCTTGGCTCCAACACCCGTCTCTCGATTTACCGACACAACACATTGATAACAAGCATCCAAGATACATATGCAATCAGCAAAAGGTACAAGGAGAGCATTAATCCAATCAAGGAAATTTAAGCCAAGCACAAAATCATAGTCATCGAGCGATATTACCTCAAAAGTTTCCTTGCCTTTCCAGTCTCCAAGTTGTAGTTCCATTCTTTTTGCTACACCCGTGGTTGGGACCTCTTTAGAGTTAACAATCTTGATCCACCCGGCTATTTTCTCAACCTTGAGACCAAGTTTCCCTGTTGCCTTTTCGGACATGAACAGATCAGATGCTCATGTGTCAACTAGAGCACTCAATCATCTGCCTGCTATAGTGATGTCTACGAAAATCAGCCTCTTCTGCTTTCGGCACCTCTCGGCCTTTACAGAACTAAGTATAATGAAACCAAGCTTCAGAGTCTTATCTTCTGGCTCATCATCCTCCCTGTTGATGGTAGAAAGCTTGGTTCGTTTCGGGCAGTCTCGCATCCGGTGCGGACCCTCACATAGGAAACACTGCAATGGCTCCCTATCCTTCTTGTTTTCTGACTGCTTGTTGGACTTACACTTCCCTGTCGGTGGCTTTCCATTACCATTCTTGGACTGTCGATCCTTATCTCCCCCACCATTACCCTTGCCCTTGGGTTTAGGCTTGGAAGACTCGAACTTGTCTGGCTTATCAAAACTGAGGTCGAGTAAAGACTCAGCTGTGGCCATGGCTTTGGTCAGATCCTGGACACTTCTTCGCTGTAACTCTTGCTTTGCCCAGGATTTGAGTCCATCCATGAATGAGAAGAATACCTCCTTCTCACCCAGATCAGAAATCTGGAGCATGAGTTCACTGAACTCCCGCACATACTCCCGAACTGTACCTTGTTGCGTAAGTCGTCGCAACTTGGCACGCGCCTCATCCTCGGCATATTCTGGGTAAAACTACTGCCTGAATTCACTTTGGAACTCCTCCCAGGTTTCAATCGCAGTGCAACCATGCCTTTCATCACTGCACCTACGACGCCACCATAAAAGAGCAACATCAGTAAAATACATTGAGGCAGTGTTTACCTTAGTGGCATCATCATCAATTCCCATTGCACGAAAGTACTGTTCCATCCCCCACAAGAAGTTGTCAACATCCTTCGTCGATCTGGTTCCCTTGAACTCCTTTGGCTTAGGGATCTCCATCCTGTGTTTGGGTGTCACAGCTAGCACGCCACCCTCTATGGCTACTTTGCATGAAGTGAGCTCTCCCTTGAGCTCCTCCATCTCATTCCGCATGGCCACCATCATGGCTTCTAGAGCATCGTTCTTCTGAGTCAGCATGTCTATCGCCTCATTGAGAGCCCCTTGCATCCTATCCTTGAGCTCCTCCCCCGCGGAGTCTAGCTCTTCGATGCGACCCTCAACGATCTCCAGGTTCTCCACCATGTCTCCAACGGTCACCTCGAGCTTGGCCACCCTGCCATCCATGGACGATAGAACATCCTTTGAACTGGCTCTCGAACTAGCCTTCTTACTCCTCCCACGAGTCTCTGGGACCTCTTGTGTCTGGTTATCTGCCTGAGATGCCATCCCTATGATCAACACTTTTCACGAACCACGAGCTTTGATACCAACTGTCACGGACTCGAAACTTTAGCCTTGCGAACCGTGCGACCTTAGGCTGAAAGTCGCTTCCTTGAATGCCTAAGTCAGCCTGTTAACACTCGGCACTGGTAACTAAAAGTTACTAGGGCTAAGCAGAAAAATTGAACAAGAGAGAGTAGAGAAGAATGCTCTTGTATATTACTCAAATGAGTTGAATGATACAAATGAGGCTGGAAGAGGCCTCTATTTATAGTTGAATCCCTCTTACATCAACGGTTCAGATTTAAACAAATGAACGGCTAAGATTACATTATCTAGAGGCCTAAAGGAATTTAAACTCTATCTCTTAGAGTTCTAGATAAGCTGAAATTGTTGGGCAGTAACTATCTTTTACTGCTTCTAGAACGTTCAGGTAAAATCTGTCTTCCAGGGCCTTCTAGAATGCTCCAGGGATTGAGCATATTCTGGTGGGTCAAGATACTCTTTGTAACTCAGATCCTGGGCCTGGACCTGTTGTGTGTGAACTGAACCTAGATCTGTTGTGTGCATAACGAATCCAAGCGAGATCGCGCGGGCCGTGACAATTGCCCATTCTACTGTAGTTTCTAGGCAAACAAGATTTAATAATACCAAAATACAGATGTAATAGGAGTAGCTCTTATTAAATCATTTATGAATGATTAATTAGGAAGTACACAAAAAACATATATTTTGGTTTTTACCCACAAGGATAATTCAGTTGGTAAGACGATAAGTTTTTTTTTTATTTTATTAATTCAAGTTTAATTTTTTGTGAGAAGTATTTTCAAGAATAAAATTTTGAATTAATCAAGTTAATATTACAGAATGTGTTTTTAAAATTATCTTAAAAAATATTAGAACCACACAAAACTTGAAATACTCGTATCGTATTACAAAAAAAAAAAGAGAAACCTACCTCTTCTCTTTCTTATAACACCCTCAAGGCCCTCAACCAAATCTTTACCATCTAAATTACTTATTGACAACTTAATCAGTCCATTATCTAAATTATCTCGACTGGAACACAATGCTAATGAATGCTGGAATACTTGTTTATATTTGTCACTACAACTCACTATAGGCTTAATTAATTTTGATGATCCAGGTTTTCAGGAGTCTTTTAAGTTTTAACTGACAGGTGAAGGGGATATCCTATGACTGATGTAAAAGTGTTTATTTCGGTTCCTTGAAAGGTTTCCAGTCGTCGCTGGCTCTCGCATATGGGCATTGGCTATACTCATACACACTTTGTTTTCTCCTGTATTTAACATTAAAAATTGCTTAGTCTTTTATCATTTATTAGTGTTTGATTGGTATTTACTTGATCTCAGCAGGCCACCTCTCGGTTCTCAACAAATAAAATATTTAGTTTCAAGTATCAACATGCTTATACCGCTTAATCCGTTCTTTCCACAATGAAGAAAGACAGAATGTTAATGTTTAGTAAGAATTTTCTATTGATTGAAATTTTTTTATTATGTGGTTTTGCATCAAATTTGATTAATTTTTTAATATTTGTAGAATTTTTTTGGATTTATTTGACAATTGTAAATAAAGGGGAGTTTCATAATATTCGAGTTTGTTTATTATCTGCATTAAATCCGAATATTATTATTCAAATTCGAATTAAATAACACTATCCGCTAGATATGTGAATTCACTAAATGTATGAAAAAAGATACATGCCAATGTTTGAATCTCTCTACCTTTTTTTTATATTTTACAAATACGTAAATGGATATCGGATTCAAATATCCAATAATATTCGTGTAAGCAAAACACATTTGAATAACAGGTCTAGATATCTGACATTTTTCGAACCAAAACTAAAATGGATTCAAATATTGGATATCTAAAAATTTCTATTCAAATTTACTCCGAATCCGTTACAAATAATAAATCTAATATCAAAATTCAAAAATTATCCAAATTTACAAAAATCAAATAAATAATATAAAATATTTCATTTTTTACTATCCATTATCATTCTTAATCACATTGATAATTCACCCAAAAAAAAATAGCTAACGCGAAATTTAAACAAGAAAGTGCACATTATTCCCCCCTCAAAAAAAAGAAAAAGATTGTGCTTATTTTCATCTCTATTTCCCCTAGTTACCGGACAAAATTCCTCATAGGAAAATTGCGAAAAAGAAAAAACCAAACATTATCATCACACATTTTGGTCATCAATTATATCGTTCAACCAAAACCAACCTCCCAACATAGAACTCCAAAAGAATTAATTTGTCATCACATTCTTCTCAAGTGACTTCCTTTGTTCTCTCCGCCCCCTCCCAAAGAAATCCCATCCTAAACCATAACCAAAGCCCACATAAAGAAACTCACTACCTCTTCTCTCTTTCGACATTTCCATTGTTAACAAT
Organism: Fremontodendron californicum; assembly: GCA_030761205.1. Classification (NCBI taxonomy): domain Eukaryota; kingdom Viridiplantae; phylum Streptophyta; class Magnoliopsida; order Malvales; family Malvaceae; genus Fremontodendron; species Fremontodendron californicum. The sequence continues at coordinate 35,757,098 of JAULJL010000005.1, forward strand.
GGCAGCTTCCTTAACAATCTCAAGATTTCTCTCACCAGCCGCCATCTCTTTTTCCACCACCTCCACCAAACTTTCCCCTAAATCCCTTTCTTCAAAACTCTCCATTTCTCCCCTTTCCCTCAACCTCCACCGTCGCCCTTCAAAACCCATTTCCTTTTCCACCAAAACAACGCAAATCTCCGCCACAATCTCCGTCGGAGATAAGCTTCCCGACGCAACCCTCTCCTACTTGGACTCCGACGGAGAACTCCAAACCACCACAATCTACTCCCTTACCGCCGGCAAAAAAGCCATACTCTTCGCCGTCCCGGGAGCTTTCACCCCCACCTGTTCCCAAAAACACCTTCCTGGTTTCGTCAAAAAATCAGGGGAACTCAAAGCCAAAGGGGTCGATACCATCGCCTGCATGTCGGTGAACGACGCGTTTGTGATGCGGGCGTGGAAGGAGAATCTGGGTATTAACGACGAGGTTCTTTTGTTGTCGGATGGGAATGGGGAATTCACGAAGAAAATTGGGTGTGAATTGGATTTGACTGATAAGCCTGTTGGGCTTGGAGTCCGGTCTAGAAGGTACGCGCTTTTGGCTGAAGATGGAGTCGTTAAGGTTCTTAATTTGGAGGAAGGTGGTGCTTTTACTTTCAGTGGGGCTGAAGACATTCTCAAAGTGTTGTGATTTTGGTGAGCATAGACATCGGCGACTTCTTTTTGTTCCTTAAACTCGTTTATTGGGTAGTTTTGCTTTGGTAATAAAATTGAACCAGACTCTGAGAATCTTTTTATGAATGTTGTCAATAGAAAGATATCAATGAGATTTTCTATGAATATTTGTGTTTATGAACATTCTTTTTTGTGTTTTGTGTGTGTTGGGTGTATAAAAATTACCAAGTACAAACCATTTTCATTATGATTAAAAAGAAAAAGGAGTGAATTAACTATGCAACTCGACAGTTTATCTACAGTTCCAGGATTTAATTGGGCAGAGTAGCAGGAATTCTGGTTTTTTCTGCTTCAAAGGCCTTCCAAATTATTAGGCTTTTGCGATTGAAATCATGATTTGATAATTCAATTTTTGAGTTTTTAAAATTAGCTTTTGGATTATCTTTCTATTTTTACATTTTTATTATTTTTAATATTTTTTTTATACATTTCAATTTTTCACATTAATTTTTCATAGCAATGCCAAATATTTAACAATTCTTAAATCATAATTTTTTAAACTTTTTTTTTTCAATTCAAATTTTTTTTTTTTACTCGTATTTTTTTTCATCAGTAATACTAAATTAACCCTTAGAATGTCTGCATAACCTTTGATGATGAGTTAATACGAGGTTTGTTCTTCCAGCACTGGTCTGATGGTATTTTATTTTAGTCACTGAAATGTGATAGGCATTACCCTGTTGAGTGTACTTGTTAGCAGTGCAATATAGCATAGAGAAGAGAATGAAGGAATTGATCCTTTGGGGAAAGGAAATTTGGGGGTTATTTGCGGAGTGAATCGATGAAACCTGATGCTAACAATTCTAGACTTGATTGTGCTGATTTTATATAGTCTCAAGAGTATATATATATACAATCTGTATTTTATCATCAATTTCAAGTTTAGGGAATCTGATCTGAATTAGAAAATGGGAGATTGGGAGGTGCAGCATCGACTCAGCTAAGTTTTCAGATGCTGGTTGCTACTCATGATCGTTTGACGATTTATTGTGTTCTAGGCTTCTAGTATAGTTTTCTCTTTTACGATTATTCATTCATTCATCACTCTTGTTCTTGTTCATTTTGAACAACTGAAGAGGAGAATCTTGTTCTTGTTCAGTTTTGCCTCCGAACTAAACCTTTTATTGGCAATTTGGCACATCTGCCAATGTATGAAATATTCAACATATAATGCGGATTTCATCTGAAACAATGAAACCAACACCATGACAAAAACTTTCGACAGGCACACAAAGTTTGAATCTTGGAAGGTTTTACAAAGACAACTTTTTAGCTTGCATTTCTAGTTCACAGCTCATACTAGTTCCATTACGTAGTAAACGCTACACCAAACCAGAGGGTTAATTGTTCAATTGAACCGTAAGAAATGAATTTCAGATCAATTAATTGATTAAATTATTAAAAGCATCATTTGGATGTAATAAACAAGTTCCATAGATTCCCAAGATCAGTCCTTTTTTTGATATATAGATATATAGTTACATCCACCGTACAGGCCAGGGATCGAACCACATCAATCCAGAGTAACAAATAACAGCCTAAGGATTGAGTACAACTCTTTCAATAATAATGCAAAGACGATCAAATAGTTTCATTTTTTCTTTCCATATTCCCTTGCCCCAAAGATGGTTGATCCAACTCTGACATTTGTACTGCCCATTTCAATCTGCAATAAGGATGAGATAATCCATTAGATAAACAGTCTTTCCTACACATTATAAAGAATTTAATGCTACTTCTTGCGTTTGGCTGTTGCAAAATATGACACAACGGGTACATGGCTTTGTGCCCAAGATGTGGCAAGGGCACAAACATTTGTATAATATTTTAGTGCTAAAGTGAAGACAAAGCCAGAATTAACTTCTTACAAATCTATGTTTTCGTTTTTCTACATAGTAATATGAAAATGATCCTTACAGCTAGCTCAAAGTCACCAGACATTCCCATTGATAGTTCACATTGCTCTTCTGGTATTCCAAGGGCCTTGCAGACCTCATTTCTGCAATTTGCTAATGTCTGGCAAATATCAAATAGTATAGTAAGAAAAATAAAGAAACAATTGAAAAGAAGTGAAGATAAACCAAAATAGGAAGTGCAACCACCTTGAAGTTCTCTGGAGTTGATGTATAATCAAGCATCCCAATTGTCATCAATCCACAAAATTGAAGGTTCGGGCAACTCAGACTAACATGTTTTGCAAGTTCCACACAACCTGAAGGCTCAACACCAGATTTTGCTGCAATAACATGATGCAGGGCAATAATCTCAAAACTACTACCAAGTGAATAGTCAGAAAAAAGCCTTAACATACTAACCGAAGGAAGCAAACTACAGGAAAGCGACATATTATAGTTGACATAATCTCACAGCATATTCAGACCCAATGAATAGGTCTTTTTCTACTATTTCTAGTGCCATATAGATAGAATATAGTAAGGAACTGAAAGCTGAAGAAACCAGACCAGTTTTATCTGGTAAATTTAATAAAAAATCATGGGAATAAGTTTGAATGTGCAAGCCTTAACACAACTCAAGTAACAGCATTAAATTTGGTGGTAAGATGATAAAATAAACTTACATTCCTCTCCACTGGTATTCACCTGGACTAAGACCTTTAAAGGTTTTCTTTCAAAGCTGCCAACTACACGATTTAGATTATTTGCAATCTGGCCCAAAACAATGAAGGTGCTCAGTGATGACTAATAAGAAAAAGCACAAATATTTGACCACAATATGATTGATATTCTTGACATTATCAACCAATTGCTGTGACATAATGACTATTGATATAACAAAACGTTAAACAAAATCATATTGGTCTTTCTATCTAAAATTAGATTAAAAATTAGCTATAAATTAATATAACTTGTCTTCATTCAAGTTACTGTCAACACATCATCCAAGCTTTGTAAGTTATTTTCAAAGATTGTGGTTAGCAAACAGAGAATACTTAATAGTGACCCTAAACATATTATAATGGCAAATATAAACAGAATACTCTATAACTCCTTAACTGACCTTCTCATCATCCACAGTTTCCACCATAGCAAGGTTTGGCACACCAGCTGCACAACAATGAATGATAAGTTAATATACTCTCTCCAGAACTATAAGCAAAACTAAGCCAGGTAGAAGTTTAGTTTCAAACATCCATGAAAAAGGGGCAGCTTTAAAGTAGAAATAAACTTATATGTGAACATGACATTAGAATCACAAGTCCCAAATCAAAATCATATTGTTAACCCAAAAAGAACGTAGTACTAATCTTCTAACTGTCTTAGTTACTAGAACAAAAGGGTTTACATTGAATTTCGTCAACAAGCTTTTCTTACCAATCAAAGGCTTCACTTTATTGCTCTGTAAATTCCCAATAAAATGCCACTCTATGTCATCCGGAAGCTGCAATTGCACAATAATACCACCCTATATCACAGATTAGAAATACCTTCAATGAAGGTTCAAGAAAAGGAAGATTAGAGGAAACAAAGAGGAGAGAATATAGAAATTATAGAAGAGAGGAGGAAGACAATTGTATGATGATAACCGAATGCCATTTCCACATTCCTTTCTGGTATTCATATACGAGTTTTGGTTTGTAACAGAATGCTGAGTCCTCAGCCAAAACAGAATAATGGCAATTAAGAAAATAAATGGAAGAACATGACTAATAGTAAAATAACAGAATAACAGAATATTGAATACTGAATGCTAAATGCTGAGGCCCGTAACAATGCCAACCCCTTGAAAACGTCCTTGTCCTCAAGGATGAAAATTTGGAAACCTCTGCTGAAGATCATACAAACATTCCCAAGTTGCATCTTCAGGGAAACAGTTGGTCCAATGAACCAAGACTTCAGTAATTGCCCTGTTCTTTTTCTTGCCTATCCTGCGATCCAAGATAGCCCTGGGTTCCCTGGTTAAAACCCCATCAGCATCCAGCGCAGGCAATTGAGATTGGGTTGGTGCTTGGCCAATGTGCTGTTTCAGTTGGGAAACATGAAACACAGGGTGCACTTTGGCGCCAACAGGAAGCTCGAGTTTATAAGCTACAGCACCTATTCTTGCAACTATTTTATAAGGTCCAAAATACTTTGCAGTGAGTTTGAAGCAAGATCGATTGACCACAGACTTTTGCCGGTACGGCTGTAACTTCACATACACAAGGTCACCAACTGTAAATTGCCGGTCAGATCGATGTTTATTGGCCTATTGTTGCATCCTATTCTGAGCTCGAGCTAAATGAAACTTCAACAAGCTAATAGCGGACTCACGAGCTTGGAGGCTGCGATCAACTGCTTCTACTGATGAATCACCAGGAAGATAAGGCATATGGTTGGGAGCTGGTTGTCCATAGACCACCTCAAAGGGTGTGGTATGGGAAGCAGAATGATGTGGTATTATACCACCATTCAGCAAGTGGTAACCACTTGCACCATTCCTTAGGTTTGTCACCAGTCATGCAACGCAGGTAAGTTTCAAGACACCTGTTTACCACCTCTGTCTGACCATTGGACTGAGGATGATAAGCTGAGGACATATGGAGCTTTGTTCCCAGGAGCTTGAAAAGTTCCTTCCAAAAGATACTGAGGAATATCTTGTCTCGGTCAGAAACAATACTGTGAGGAATGCCATGGAGCTTGTAAATATTGTCAAGGAAAGCCTGTGCAACTTGCAGTGCTGAATATGGATGGGACAATGGAATAAAATGTGCATATTTGCTGAGCCGATCAACCACCACATATATGACATCCTTGCCACAAGATCGGGGAAGACCTTCGATGAAATCCATCGAAATATCAGACCACACAGTGCTAGGAAGTGGCAATGGTTGTAACAAACCAGGATAAGCAGAAGTGTCATATTTATTCTGCTGACATACAGAACAGGCCCTGACAAATTCACCCACATCTTTCTTGAGGCCTCGCCAATATAGGACAGAAGTAAGACGTTTCATGGTTGCATCCCTACCAGAATGGCCCCCAATGGCTGAGCTGTGAAAATAGTTAAGGATGTCAGATCGGAGAGTGGGATCTGCACCTACAACTAACTTACCCTTCCTGAGCAATTGGCCTGCTTGCCAAGAATAATGGGAAGAAGTCCCCGAATGATGTTTTAGTGTGTGAATGATATGAATCAACAGTGGATCAGTCAGCCAGGACTGTTTAATCCTATCAGACAGAGTGTTGGTAAGAACTGAAATAGCACAGAGAGCAGGCATGGGTCTTCGGGACAGAGAATCAGCCACAGTATTAGATGATCCCTTTCTGAATACCAATTCATAGTCAAAGCACATCATCTTGATAACCCATTGTTGTTGTGCAGGAGTTGTGGCTTTATTATCCAGTAGAAACTTCAAGCTATGGTGGTCTGTCTTGATCTGAAAATGTCTCCCAGTGAGGTAAGCAGTCCACTTCTTGACAGCAGCTAGAATGGCGAGCATTTCTTTTTCATAGACCGACAGGACTTGATGCCGTGGAGATAAAGCTTTGCTAAAGTAAGCAAGAGGCCGTCCCTTTTGACTCAACACAGCCCCAATGCCCGTGTTTGAAGCGTCAGATTCCACTACAAAGAGATGCTCGAAATTAGGCAGAGCTAGCACTGGAGCAGTTCCATGGCTTGTTTAAGCTGCTGAAAAGCAAGGTCAGCTGAACTAGTCCATGTAAATGCATTCTTCTTTAACAATTCAGTGAGGGGTTTGGCAATGATGCCATACCCTTGAATGAATCTGCGATAGTAGCCTGTGAGGCCAAGGAATCCTCGAAGTTCTTTCACAGACTTGGGAATTGGCCACTGAGTCATACATTCCAGTTTCTTAGCATCCATCTCCACTCCATTAGCACTAATGAAATGGCCAAGATATTCAATTTTGTTTACGGCGAACTCACATTTAGAGAATTTAGCATATAGCTGATGATGCACCAGAACATCAAAAACCTGCTGCAAGTGATCCAAATGAGTGGACCAAGTAGGAGAGTAAATCAAAATGTCATCGAAGAACACGAGCACAAACTTGCGAAGCAGAGGTTGAAAGATGCTATTCATGAGGCTTTGAAAAGTGGAGGGGGCATTGGTGAGCCCAAAGGGCATAACCAAAAACTCATAATGCCCTTGATGTGTGCGAAATGCAGTCTTGTGAATGTCCTGGGGAGCCATTCGAATTTGGTGATATCCTGAGCGTAGGTCCAGCTTAGAAAACCAGTGAGCTCCAGCTAGCTCATCCAAGAGTTCTTCTACAAGAGGAATAGGGAACTTATCTTTGAGAGTAAGTTTGTTCAGTTCCCTGTAGTCAACACAGAGACGCCAGGAGCCATCTCGTTTCTTAACCAAAACAACAGGAGAAGCAAAACTGCTGGTGCTGTCCCGGATGATCCCAGTGTTCTTCATCTCATGAACCAGCTTTTCTATAACATCCTTCTGAATAGAAGGGTACCGGTAGGGTCGAATCTTAATGGTTGTATGCTCAGCCTTCAGTGGAATCTGGTGGTCATGGGAGCGTGGGGGTGGTAGTCCCATAGGAATATCAAATACAACAGAATACTGCTGTAATAAATCCTACAGGTGTTAGGGAAGTGTAGTGGTTCGATCCTGCTGGCAATGTAAAGAATGCAGCTGAGAATCAAACACTTCTGTCATTAAAATTGTATAGGCTCCCTTGGAAGAGGTGCCTAATCTGGTTGCTTGTTTTTTGGTAGCTATCTCCACATGATCAGTAGTGAGCCCTTGTAAAGTAACCAAGTGGTCACGCACAGTGAACTGCATGGATAAGTGTTGGAAGTCCCAGAGAATAGGACCTAATTCTTGTAGCCATGTCACACCAAGAACCACATCACAAGCCATAAGAGGTAGGACAAAAAAATCAGTGGTCTGAAACAAACCTTGAGCTTCCCATCTAATCTGTCTACAGACTTCTTGAGTTCTCATAACCTCCCCATTAGCCACTGAAACCCGAACTCCAGGAACTGCTTGTGTATGACAGCCTAGCTGTTTGGCTATAGAGTGGTTAAGGAAGTTGTGAGTACTTCCAGAATCAATCAACATGGTGACTCTCTGATTTTTTATCTTCCCCTGAACTCGCATGGTTTGAGGTCCTGCAAGGCCCAAAATGGCATGCAGAGAAATCATAGGTTTGGTGGCATGATCAGAATCATCAGTGTTGGAGTCATCCATAGTGTCAAAGCAGTCAACAAATTCTTCATGTTCTGGTCCGGTATCCTCCACATTATCAACTAACATTTGGTAGAGCTGGGATCTGAAGCATTTGTGACCAGGACCAAACTTCAGTCCACACCACATACAGAGACCCCTTCTCCTCCTGTCATCCCTTTCCTCTCGGGTTGGCATCTTAGTGGAGCGTGGGCTATTAGGTTCAGTTTTTGTAGGTTGGGGCTTATAGTGTGATAGTGAGTTGGGTGGTTTAGGATTGGGGGAATAAGGAACAAATGGTACTTTGGGAGTAGGCAGTAACGGTGGAAGAGTGGACTTTGGTGGTGGTGGAATTATAGGTTGAGGTTGGTGAGTATAGGATGGATTTTTGTAGGGAATGTAAGGTTTCTTAGGTAAATTGGAAATCATTGATTCCATCTGTTTAGCAAGATTAAAAGCATGAGTCAAGGTTTTGGGATAGAACATTCTAACTGGTTTGGATAATTCGGGTTTAAGATTGCTAATAAAAATGCTCAGCCCATAGTCATCAGATAATTGCAGCAAATTCAATAATCCCTCAAACTCCTCATAGTACTCTTCAACAGTATTCAACTGCCTAAGACTAACTAGTTCATACATGGGATCAGTGTACTCATTTTCACAAAACCTGGAGCGCATTTCAGTGATATAAAGGTTCCAAGGGACATCCAGAAGGTTACCTTGATTCTTCATGAATCTCTGATGCCAATGAAGTGCACGTCCATCCAGGTGCATCATAACAGTGCGCACTTTGTCTATCTCTTTGGTCTGATCCACTTCAAAGAATTGCTCCATTTTGAGCAACCAGCCGCGGAAGTTCCCACCATCAAATCTGGGACAGTCGATGGTTGAGTATTTGGTTTGAAGCGTGGAATGTGTTCTTGAAGATGGTAGAAGCAGGGAATCTGAGGTGCCAGATTGGACAAACTCAGGGTCCTCGAGCACAGCTTTGTTTTTACCCTCACTGGAGACTCCCATTGATTTGTTGCCACGAACCATTTCTGCAATTGATCCTTCCAACTTAGACATCATTTGTTCAAACATACCCCTCATTTCAACTCCTAAGCTCTCCATTCCTTCTCGGAACTCACTGCGGAGTTCACTGCGTATGAGATCAGCAGTGCCCTCAAGCTTCATTTCCATGCGATCAAACTCCTTTTGGAGACGCCCAAGCTCCTTCTGTAAGCGTGTTGTTGTGCCTTCTGCCATAGCCAAGATCTACTAGTCTCTGATACCAGTTAATACCACCCTATATCACAGATTAGAAATACCTTCAATGAAGGTTCAAGAAAAGGAAGATTAGAGGAAACAGAGGAGAGAATATAGAAATTATAGAAGAGAGGAGGAAGACAATTGTATGATGATAACCGAATGTCATTTCCACATTCCTTTCTGGTATTCATATACGAGTTTTGGTTTGTAACAGAATGCTGAGTCATCAGCCAAAACAGAATAATGGCAATTAAGAAAATAAATGGAAGAACATGACTAATAGTAAAATAACAGAATAACAGAATATTGAATACTGAATGCTAAATGCTGAGGCCCGTAACACACAATCATAAGAGTTTATTACTAAAAGTTTAAAACTTTGGTGCTTTTTCTTTTTAAAATGAAAGAACTGAAAATTAATTCTTGTATCTAACAAAAATATGACAAATTCGATTTTTTTTTTTTTTAAAGAAATGTAAAAAGAACCTGAGGGGATTTGTCGACGAGTTCTTGGACGTAGTTTTCGCCGAAACAGCGATGACCAGTGTCGTAGACTTGGCGGATGATAGAGACGGGTTTCGTCTTGCTGACGGCAACCACACGGATCCGCTGGGTTTCACGACCCGACCGCTCGGCGGCCTGGTTGACTCTGTGGAGCACAGACCGAAGCGCCGCCGATGCCACTCCGTCCATCGCCGCCGATGAGGCTGCCATCTCTTGGTCTTGTTGTTCTTCTAGTTGTTGTGAGTTGTTGGCCTTGCAGTCTTCTGGATTGTTCATCAGAGCTAGTGATCGTGTTTCCCTCGCTGTCTTTTTTTTCCCTTCTCTCAGTTCAGCGTCAGGATTAGGCCAAACGTTGCGTTTTAGGCATGGGATGATACTGTGCGTTTACCTTTTCTTTTTTTTCAATTTTTGAATGGCAGCAGAAATTCATATATTTAAGAGATAATAATAATAATAAAAAGAAATTCGTACTTTAGTCTAATTTTAAATTACATTTTTTTTCCTTTGGTACATATTGATTGGAGAATATAATGTGGGGTTCACAAATTATGTTCATTCAAAAAGATTAATAATCTTTTTTTTTTTTTTTATATCTAAAGAAATAAACAATTAATTTATTCCTATAAATTAATGTTTGGAGATTTTTTTTTTTAAATTTGAAGAGAAAGATGTAATTAAACTTGGACTTTTCTTCTTTGAACTTTAATTTAGTGAGTAGTTACCCCATGGAATAAATGTACAAACTAAGCAAAGGATTCTCTTTCAATCCAATACATTATATTTACTTTAAAGCATTATTATTGAAAGCATAAATTGAGATGATGATGTGAGATTCCCACTATTTTGGTGATCTCATCTAAAGTTTTGCCTCAGATTTTCTGTTCATTTCATGTAGCAGATTTTGTAATATGCAATGCCAAAAGTTTACATCAATTATATTGGTACACCAAACGATACGAACCCCCCATTAGATTTTCCAAAGTAATTTCCTCCTAAAGCTGAAGCTCTGAAGCCTTTCTTCAGCAAGTCTAATGAAGACCTGTTTCTGGTTTTCCACTTTTTCCTGTTTTAGAGTCTTCTCAGTTTTTAATCTGACCGCAAATTGAAAAGGAAAACACAAAAAAAAAGGAGACTTAAATTTGTTGATCTGAAGCATATATTTCGTTCTCATCAAATGCCATCTGCTCTTGATTCTTGACTTGATCCATCTATATATTTCCAATGCTACAGCTGTTGAAGCTAAAATTATAAGCATTCCCACATAAACCTGTTGTGCGGAAGCGAATTGATATTACTAAAACCGATTTAAACACACTGAAAAAACACCGATATTTTACGTGGTTCGGCAAGTGTGCCTACGTCCACGGGAGGAGGAGCTTGAAGCTTTGTATTAATGGAGTTTAGAGTACAAACATATACAGAATTTAAGGTGCTACACAAGCACTGAACTCACAACTCAACACAATACCGAATTACTCTATAAACACAGAGTATTTGCTTCAACAATTTAGCTATAACTTGCTCAACTCAACTCTACTCTACTCACTCTACTCTCTCTTACTCTACATGGCTATTTATAGCCATAATATCAAGGTGTGAACACTAAGCAAGTGGCAGCCACCATAGCCACTTTCCACCACCTATCTTGGTGTGAACACTTTGCAAGTGGTAGCCACCATAGCCACCATCCATTTGTAAGTGGTAGCTTCCATTATTGGTGGTGCAAGTGGTGCAAGTGGTAGCTCCATTATTGGTGCTAAGCCACCAAATGTGACTTTGAGCCATACCATATTCCAACAATCTTCACCTTGGCGAGAATCCACAGAGAGAATTCACAGATCAGAGCTTCCTCATTTCTCCTTCAAATGTACACACCATTACTCACATATCAGGGCACCTACTGCATTGGCATGATTCATCAATGCACTGAGCCTGAGTCAATTTTTCTGTCTACTTCCCAGGAATTTTCTTAGCTTCTCCAAGATCATCTCGAACTCTGAGCTCAGTTGAGCCTTCAGCCTGTCGATCTCCACCTTGCCTTTTTCAGCAGATAGACAAATGATCCATCTTGAAGTTTCCGGAAATAAACACAGTGATCAAATTGACTGTGTGTGTACTTTTCATCATGTCATGAAACAGTTCAACCGTTTGTACAGCTGTCATGGGATTGTTTCAGACCATACAGTGATCGGTTCAACTTGCTTTTGTAATCTTTGCGACCGGGGACTCCAGAACTATCTGGTTGAGTCATACAAATTTCCTCCTCTACGGAACCATGGAGGAATGCAGTTTTTACATCAAGTTGAACTATCTCTAGGTTATACAGTGCTACTAAAGCCAATAAGATCCGAATAGATGCATGCTTAACAACAGGTGAAAATACCTCATTGTAGTCTATTCCTTTTTTTTGAGCCTAACCTTTGGCTACCAATCTGGCTTTGTATCTGATGCTGTCTTTGCCGGTAGCACTCTCCTTTTTGGCAAAGACCCATTTGCACCCAATTGATATCTTGAGTGTTGGAAGTGGAACCAACTTCCAAGTCTGATCGCCTCCTTCCACTGGGTATGCACAGGGCTGTTTACAGCTTCTTTGTAATTGATCGGAACATCATCATCAATTACTGGAAGGGCGTATGCCACCATGTCTAGGGATGGCAATGGAGCGGGGCGGGGGCAGATACTGCCTTATCCACCTCCACCCCACTCTTGCATGGATGTTGAAAACATCCACATCCATGGATGTCGGTTACATCCATAATCGCTCCACGGTGCTCCACTCCGCTACACCCCAATTTATATTAATTATTTTTAACTTAATATTGTAAAAATTATATTATAATTTATTCAAGAACATAATTTTAGTATATAAAAATCTTTAATATAATATAAATAATACATATATACTAAAAGTATAGATATAAAATATTAGTATATATATGATTTTAGTATATATATCTAATATATGTTAAAAATATAAGAAAAAATATAAAATATTTTAAAGGATAAAATAGTAATTTCAAAAGTCGGGGCGGGGCGGAGTGGAGCAAGCATTTACCAAAACCGCTCCGCTCCATCCCGCTCCAAAAAAAAACCTCTCCATTCGGAGCGGATCGGTGCAAAATCCATCGGTCGGATCGGGTTTTGCCATCCCTAACCATGTCTGTGTATCGAGCAGGTTTCCGAATATGTCTATTCGGTCTACTGGTGACAACTGATTCAAGTTGCTGAAAGATTTCCGGTGATGACTCCTCCACTTCAGTTAAGGTGTCATCAGATTCTGGTTCAGATTCATCTGAATTTTGACTAGCATCTTCTGATTCAAACTCCACCTGCTTTAGAGAATCTTGGTTCACATTCTCTGGAGTTGACAGTTTCAGCATTACAGATTCGTCAAAGGCAACATCTCGGCTTATGATGACTCTCTTTGACTCAGGGTTCCACAATCGGACTGCTTTTACTCCTTCACTAAAGCCCATGAAGACAGCTTTCTTGGCTCTAGGATCCAGTTTTGCATCCGTAACTACGAAGCCGATCATATTCAATGGCAGAATATCCGGACCACACCTCTATGGGAGTTTTCCCATCAATTTCAGTGGAGGGTAGTCTGTTGATAATGCGGGAGGCGAACAATAAAGCCTCCGCCCAAAATGCTTTGCTCAAGCCCGACTGGGATAACATGCAACGAACTTTATCAACCAAAGTTCGGTTCATCCTTTCTGCAACTCCATTCTGCTGGGGAGTGCTAGGAACAGTGAAGTGTCGGATTATCCCATCATTTTGTGAGAGGCTGCTGCTCTGCCTGTCACGGTTTCTCTGTCAAGGAGATACAGATTTCCCTTCATATAACCCTTCATTGCTAAGAATGCTCCACGTACAACTCTCAGGACTCCATTCTGAATGGTCACCTTGTAACCATTTGAGTCTAAGACCCCCAGTGATATGAGGTTCTTCTTGAGATCAGGGACATACCTTACGTCTGTAAGTTGTCTGATTGTACCGTCATGCATTTTTAGTCGGATCGTTCCGATGCCTCTAGTGTGACAAGTATTGTCATTGCCCATATGGACAATCCCTCCATCAAACTCCTTGAAGTTTGAGAACCACTTCCGGTTCGGACACATGTGGTAGGAACATCCGGAATCCAGAATCCATTGATCTGAAGAGTGTGTTGTTGTGGAAATCGTAAATGCAGAGTCTTCCTCTCCCTCAGATTCTTGAGCTACACTCACAATCGACCTCTCCATGTTAGGACAGTTTCTCCTCCAGTGCCCTTTCTCATGGCAAAAGGCACACTCGTCCCTCGAGAGTCGTGTTCTTGATGATCCCCTCTTTGAGCGGGATTTACCTCGCTTGTTTTCTCCGGCTCCTTGGTTGTTCGTCCTGCCTCTGTACACAGTTAAAGCTTCTGGTGTAGTATTCTGGTGATCATGCTGATCCTTTTTCCGATACTCATTATTCACCAGAGCATTACTAACATTAACATATTCTATATCATTTTTACCATACAACAGTGTAGTGGTTAAATGATCATAGCTATCAGGCAAGGAATTTAACAGAGTAAGAGCCTTATCTTCATCAGAGATATTTGCATCTAGATTTTCAAGATCAGCGAGGATTTTGTTAAAACTTACTAGATGCTCCTGCATGGTGATACCTTGCATATACTGGAAGCGGAACAGCTTTTTCTTCAGATAGAGTCTGTTCTCCATGCTTTTTGTCATGTACTTGTCCTCAAGTTGTTTCCAGAGAGTTTTTGCATTATTCTCTCTCATGACAAAGTACTTCTGGTCCTTGGCTAGGCATAACCGGATTGTGCCACAAGCCTGACGGTTGACAAATTTCCAGTCATCTTCCGAAATATCTCTGGGTCTGTCTTCCAAAGCGATATATGAACCCTCTCGGAATAACAGATCCTGAACTTCGCACTGCCACATGCCAAAGTTGGTGGTGCCATCAAATTTCTCCACCTCGAACTTTGCAGTGGTCATCGAGTTCTTTCTGATATAAGAACTTGATCGTGCGCTGCTGGTTGTTTCATGTGTCTCTAATGATTCTGCCATGGTAATAAAACAAAATTACCAACAAAGTGTTTTTCCGGTACCTATATGGAAAAACGGATGCCGCGGTTGAGTCCGGAATAGTCGAAATAGCCAGGAACGGGTCCAACTGTGTAAATTTTGGACACACGGTGAATATTCTGCGAATATTCTGCTTCAGGTGGCTCGAAATGGACTCGGTTTAGCTCAACCGGCTCGGAAAAGTCTCGGAATAGTGTTCTGAAACGGCTCAAAAAATAGCCCGAAAAAGTTGGTCGGAGCTACGGCGGCGCGTGCGGCGGCGCGTGGGCGCGTGGAGGCTACTGGCTCACCGGCGCGTGGGGCGCGTGAGGCCCACTCGTCTTCAACCTCTGGCTGGCGCGTGCGGCGCGTGTGGCGCGTGGGTTTCACGCGTCTTCAACCTCCAGAGGCGCGTGGGCGCGTGGGGCGCGTGAGCTCCTCTTCTGGCGGCGCGTGGCGGCGCGTGCGACGGCTTCTGGCGCTCCGGTTGATTCTGCTGCACTCCTCTCGACGACCTCTTCAACCTGGTATTTTCAAAACACAAATTGGAGCACTTTTGAAAAACGGACAGAATCGAACAAACTCGGTTTTACGTAAAAAATTGGCTCTGATACCAATTTGTTGTGCGGAAGCGAATTGATATTACTAAAACCGATTTAAACACACTGAAAAAACACCGATATTTTACGTGGTTCGGCAACTGTGCCTACGTCCACGGGAGGAGGAGCTTGAAGCTTTGTATTAATGGAGTTTAGAGTACAAACATATACAGAATTCAAGGTGCTACACAAGCACTGAACTCACAACTCAACACAATATCGAATTACTCTATAAACACAGAGTATTTGCTTCAACAATTTAGCTCTAACTTGCTCAACTCAACTCTACTCTACTCACTCTACTCTCTCTTACTCTACATGGCTATTTATAGCCATAATATCAAGGTGTGAACACTAAGCAAGTGGCAGCCACCATAGCCACCTTCCACCACCTATCTTGGTGTGAACACTTTGCAAGTGGTAGCCACCATAGCCACCATCCATTTGCAAGTGGTAGCTTCCATTATTGATGGTGCAAGTGGTAGCTCCATTATTGGTGCTAAGCCACCAAATGTGACTTTGAGCCATACCATATTCCAACAAAACCCACCTCCATTTCTCGGCAGCATGGCTTCGGATATTGCTGATCCCTTCAAATATGTTTGCTATGCTAAGAACAATCAATGCATACCCTAAAACGTGATGGTATATCTCCCAGCACTTGCGACTTTCATCTTCTTTCTTTGGTTGTAACCACACGACTAACATCTGAATCACACAAAATTAAAGAAATTATGATAGAAAAATCTAAGTTTAATCTCTTGTTGACTAATTAATGGAAAACAAGGTACTCTACACTTACTTGTAGAGTTGCAAATGTAAATATAATGATTCCTAGAATCCGATATGTCTTCCAAGTGTATTGTTTAGAAGAATTCCCCAACCATATGCCAATGCCCCATCCAACTGTACCTACTATGTATCCAGAAGTTTGGCATAGCGTGTGAAGTTGGTACCATTCATCGCATTTCAAAGGAAATTTTCTGAAATTTCTTGCCACTATTGCTCCAGTGGGCAATAGAAACCCCCATCCAAAGATATTTAGAATCCCATGCACCTGTTAAAGGCTCATGCAAATCATTTCATGCACTCTTGGCTTCACATTGGTATAAGTAGTTGATTAATTTCAATGATCTCCATAAAGGATTTGTATAGCAGATGGTATGTTTGAAAAGATTTAGCAAAGCTTAAAAATTGCATTAATTTATTGTTGAGTTATATACTGAATCAGTAAACTTACATGCATTCTTTAGGTGATGCCGGTGACGCCAGTTACTTTGACCCTTCCATGGTCTAAGGCCTGCTCCTGTTGTTACTCCACTTTCGGTGCTCTGAACTGAACTAGCTTGAATCTGGTGCTCCATATCTATCAGATTTGTGTCAACTTGCCATTCCTGGTTTTTTCCAACCATTGTTGCAAAAGGGAGCTCTTCATTACATAAAGAAACTTGGGCAGAGATAGATGGCAGAGGAAAGATCAAACTAATAATTACAAGACAATAGAAGGTCATGATCTTTATTGTTTGTAAGGTGGCCTACAGAAAATGTATTCAGTAAGGGGGAAAAAAAAAAACCAATTTCTGAGAACTGTTTTTGCACAGTTGGGACAATTTAGCAGCTTGCAATGCTTGTTAAAATTGTGATATGGAACAGCAATCAAATCATGAGGAAATGAAAACAGTTTCTTTGCTTTTCTTATAAAGAATAATTGCAGTGCTATATAAAACTATAAGGGATTCCTTGTTTTAATCTAAACTTGTTTCACATCTATGTCGTACAACATTTTTCTTTAAGTACTATTGTCTATTGGGTTGTCCAGAATATGTGCCTTTCTTACCAAATTGGGGAATCAATTCATGTCTGTCTACCTTTAATAGCATTAAACAACCAGATATTGTTCTGCTCTTTAGCAGATTTTGCTTTTCCACCTAGTTTTCTTACATACATTTTCTCTTTTCTTTTCTTTTCCAAACAAGTTTGTTAAAGCATGTAAGCATGATTGGCGAGAGGGTGAAGAAAATGATCAATCATGTAAATCTTGGGTTTCAAAAATTTGATTTTTTTAAAATCCTAGGAATTAGCCTGATGTGTATGAATTGAATCTGATATCAATAATAAGCAGAGGAAGCCTACTATTAAATAAGTTTGACCTGATTGTAGGGCTCAAGGATGCTGTGATCTTCATATTCCTTTGATTAAAAGTTGGATTAAGCGAGTGACTAAATTCATTGATGGATAGCTGAATAATAATCACATGAAAGATTTGGGTGGCAAATTAGATTTTTGGTAAATTGGTACTAATACTATATGAACTATCCATCTTACTTGAAATGGAGATGCATAATCATAGGGAGGCATCTTTTTAGAGATATTCAGTACTTTATAAGCAGTGAATTGAATTAAGACCACACAACAAAAGCAAAACTTGTTCATTATAATTTGATGATATTAAACGTTTGTGATCTATATAAAAATTGATACTAAATTTAATGATCCAAAATATAAATTATCCGAAATTATCAGAGTAGGGAAAGTATTTTGGCTTGGCAATGTGGCAACGTAGGCAGGCTTTTAGTTGGTCACGGAAAAATTAGAAAGCCTTCTTCATCAAGTAATTAAACACATCCAAATTGACAAGTAAGTTTGGCTTGCAGGTTATGTGAGTGATCCAAATAGATCGTTTATTCTATCAAGTTCCCCGGCCCCTTTCATGTGATCAAGAGATGTCCACTACATTGATCGTAGAGTGATTAAAATTTGTTTGACCTTAAATTAGTAAAAAAATAAATAAATGAAAATAATTAAACAGATAGAATGATGTAGTCTGGTCATGTAGATATAAATTTTAACCAAAGTACATATATATATGTCAATGTATGATGACATCTTCACTATTTTATAGTAATTTAAAAGATTCTTTCTCATAAAACATGTATAAACAAATAATATACCATACTTAGTAAAAAAAAAATCACGAGGTTGATGCCTTGATGGTTTTGACTTTTGATTTTACTTTGCATTATTTTAAGGTTTTGTTGCAGCAGCCTGAGGCATTTAAACTTTTAGGGAAGTGATTTATCTTTATTTTTTTCAATAATTTTTTTAAAAAGACTTTAATTTAAAATTTTCGGATTCAAATCTTAAGGTAGACAAAATGTAATTTTATAAACGATGATTAATTTTTATTATGTAATCAAAATCCATATATATATATATATATATATATATATATATATATATATAAGCGATCGAGTGCTTCTATAACGGTTTTGTAAGCTAAGCTTGAAATTTTGAGTTTTCTTGAAATATTTAAACAAAACTACTTTAATTTATGGTGGTCTCAACTCGTGTAAGGAAGCTGTGATCCACTGCATGTTGCTTGACCGTTCTCCTTTCAATCTACCTACTTATTACTATAATAATAATTTGGCTGATACTAATCGCCTTTTTATTTTTATTAGTTCTTTAATCATAAGGTTTACTCAGTTGATTGATTTTAACTGTTTAAACATTTTGAAATTTCTTTTTTTAAATAAAAAGTAATTATATATATATATATTTGGATAGAATTATATACTATTTCTATTATCACAAAGTTCGAAATTTCCTTTTACATATTTTCTAGCATTTATATATAAACAAATAAAACCAAATTATTCATAAAAAAAAAAAACAAATTAAATTTGCAAAAACAAGCGTAGTTGACCTAAAAAAGAAAAACAAATCTGCATTAAAAAAAATACTTATGATCTGCAGACTCTAATTAATTATCGAACTAAGCAATCGCGCTGTGGAATTGATAATTTGATATAGAAATAGAAATTAAAGTAGATGAAATTCACCTAATTTGGCGGTATAAATTTTCTTGGGACGCCTAACTTCGTTTACTTAAATATTTTAGATAAAACCGTTGAATTGGACCATCCCACTATCGATAGTATAGGCGAAAACGAACCCATGCAAAAACAATTCTTTTTCTAGTTTAAAACGAACTCGTTTACCTTTAATATGTCAGCCTACAATCTTGTCTATAAATACCTCTACATCATTTCATTCTCTCTTCACACCCCCAATTTATCCAAAGCATATATATATATATATACCATCGTATTATTTTCCACGAATTCTCAAACATGAAAATTCTCAAGATTTTCCTAATGGTTGCCTTGTTCATGGCCTTGGCCATCAGTACTCTCTCCGCCACACCATCTAAAGAAGAACCATTTGTTGACAATGATGGTGACGATGATCATAGCCAAGTCGAACCAACTTCTGTCCGAGGAATTACCAGCCGGTTTCTTGCACAAAAACCTCGGGCCGTCATGACATGTAACAAATACCCGAGAGTGTGTCGTGTGGCGGGCAGTCCGGGGCCTGATTGCTGCAAGAAAAAATGTGTGAATGTGAAGACAGACAAGCTCAACTGCGGGATGTGTGGTAACAAGTGTAAGTACTCGGAGATTTGCTGCAAAGGGAAGTGTGTTAATCCAATGTCGCACAAAAAGCACTGTGGGGGTTGCAACAATAGCTGCAACAAAGGAAGTAAATGTTTGTATGGGATGTGCAGCTATGCATAGAAACTTTTGGCAGACCTCTTTTTGAGATATTTGATCAAATGATCAGCTACCATGTGTTTATGTCATATATATAGTCATTTGAATTACTATATATAAATAAAGGCGAGCCATCACAATTTGGTGGGTTTCGCCAGATGTAGATTTTTTTATTAAAAAATTAATTATTGTTTCAATGATTTCATATGACTGTTTGAAAACATATATATAATACATTCAAATTTGTTCAATTTTTAAAGTTAAGTAATAAATATTGATGGTTATTAATGTATATAACTATTTGAGTTATATATATTTATATATATATATATATTATGAGGTCTCTCTCTTTCCGATATTGAGCAAGATAGAGAAGTATGATTTGAGTTATAACTATTTGAATTATATAGGATATTGAGCAAGATAGAGAAGTATGATTTGAGTTATAACTATTTGAATTATATAGGCATAAATAATACATTAATTTGGTTTTCAAATTATGCAACCTAAATCATTTTGCCCTCCATTCTTTTATTTGGATTAATTTGACTCTCAAATTCTATTATTTTTGTCAATATTGTATGAATTTAATGGAAATTGATCATGTACGAGCATGTGATTAACAATTTTGTTAAATTTAGGATAGTTTTACTAGAAATTGATCAAAAAAATAGATTAAAAAAATTGATAAAAAATTGACCAAAATTTTAATATTTTCATTAAATTTAGACTAAATTGATTGAAAATAATAGCATGATGGCTAAATTGATCAGAATTAATAGCATTGGGATCAAACTAATCCAAATAAAAGAACAAAAATGATTATAATTTATTTTGCATAGTTTAAGGGTCAAATTTATTATGATTCTCTCTTATGAGTGCTTTGATCAAGTTTTTATATTTTTTCTTTGCAAGTCACGAGTTTATAGTGAAAAGTATCTTATGATTTGGGGTTTATTGTTTGTTTGAGTTTGCTCTTAGAAGATGTGGGGAGTATATTGAATTGTTTTATTGTGCTAATTGGTATGGTTAATCTATTGTTTTTGAATCATCAACAATGGTGATAATGTTTTGGAGTGTTAAATTAATATTAGATTCATTACTTGGAAGCTTTTAATGTTTTCAAGATGAGCTTGATGGAAAAATTCATTGGTTTCAAGATGAGTTTTGATGAAAAAACTTATTGGTGTTTCAGACTTGACACCCACATATAGAGCGATGTGTAAACCCATCTGTCGACGACTAATACCATTGTGGCCGCTGCAACAATGCCTGCAAGAAAGGAAGCTCATGTGCTTAAGAGTTGTGCAGGCTATATTATATGCTGATTATGCTGTGCTGGTTCCTGCTGCTTTTATCAGATTCAAACATATCTATCATCTATGAGTAGTTAAGAGTTAGAAGAAATAAACTTTTATAGAAACATAACATAAATGATGATTCTGCATTCATGACCAATAAAAAGGCAAGGCATCACTATATATTGTTCTTTGATGAACTTTTGCCGAAATTAATGTATGTTAATACTATACAATCCAAATAAATACATATAATTAATTGCATAAAGTGAAAGTATGGCTACCATTGTCCCATTTTACATCAAGCAGTACACATATCTTGGATAGCCTTGGAAGTTCTAATAATTTCTGGCATTGCAAAATGGGATTCGTTGCAGCTGTTTCATCCAACTCAATAATTATATTCTCTAATAAACCAGCACTTTCAAAAAACAATCTCACAAGCTCCATGTGAGGATTTTCTGGATTTAAATGCGATATTCGAATTACCTTCAGGTTTGCACGGGAACTACTAGAACGTAGCTGTTCCAGCATCAATTCATCATGATCTCCATAGGGTTGATGAAACTCTATGAGAAGAGATTCGAGGTTGGCTGTCATTTGCAACAGGTAATTCATGACTCCAATCTGATAAGCTTGAAGGCAAATCTTCAGGAGCTTAAGATTATTGAACTTAGGCAGATGATCCGGAAAATTTGGCTCAATATATAAATACTACAAAAGGGTAAAAAAAAAAAACAATTATTTCGTATAACATTGGCAAAGAAGATAATGCCATTAAAATGGATAATGAGAACGGGAGAGAGACCACCTCAATGACTGACAAAGATAGGTCCAAAACCTTTGCATTGGAAAGAACAGTAATAAGATTCTTCATAAAAAGGCGAGCACTAGCTCGGAACGCACAAGGGCAGTCAAACCGTGCATTGTTAAGATCGGGTAAAACCTCATGCTGATCATAACCATTTGCAACCTCATCTTGAAATAATGAAATATCAAACATAAAGTAGTATAAGATTAATTTTTCAAGATTTCGGCATTTCATCAGTTGATAGGTAAAGTTGTTGACCAAAATAAAACCCCTTAAGTGCATGCATTTCAAGTTAGGGAAGTAGAAGGATTCAGGAAATTTGTGTCCTGAAAATGCTCCAAAATCTAGTTTCAATGTCACTAAGGAATTGCATGGAACTAAGCAACTTAATGGTTTCTCGCAAAATCTTCCGAAGTTGAGATCGAGCTCTTCAAGACCATCTCTCAAAACAGCCCCAAACCATCTGGCAAACTCAGAAGCCCCGACTCCTTCTCGGCATGAAAGTTGAAGCTTCTTAATATTGGGCTTGCCATGGCCATGGTTAAGCAGAACTTTGTCCACGAAGTTAATAAACTTTGTAGTTCTAATTGACCGGTTACTATTTGATTTTTTATCATGATCAAGAATATACAACTGGACTTGATCAAGTCTAGTTGTATGATCATCATCAGTTAACTCGTTATCGTCAAAGGAAACGAAGGGCTGTGAAATCCATAAATCTTTCTACCTCTTTGACAAAACACTGGTTCGTACAACATATTGTGGAAAGAAGTAATCTGTCATCACATTCTTCTCACGTGACTTCCTTTGTTCCCTCCGCCCCCTCCCAATTCCCAAACCATAACCAAAGCGCACAAAAAGAAACTCACTGCCTCTTCTCTCTTCACTCTTTTATTTTTTGACATTTCCATTAACAATGGCAGCTTCCTTAACAATCTCAAGATTTCTCTCACCAGCCACCCTCTCTTTTTCCACCACCACCAAACTTTCCCCTAAATCCCTTTCTTCAAAACTCTCCATTTCTTCCCTTTCCCTCAACCTCCACCGTCGCCCTTCAAAACCCATTTCCTTTTCCACCAAAACAAAGCAAATCTCCGCCACAATCTCCGTCGGAGATAAGCTTCCCGACGCAACCCTCTCCTACTTGGACTCCGACGGAGAACTCCAAACCACCACAATCTACTCCCTTACCGCCGGCAAAAAAGCCATACTCTTCGCCGTCCCGGGCGCTTTCACCCCCACCTGTTCCCAAAAACACCTTCCTGGTTTCGTCGAAAAATCAGGGGAACTCAAAGCCAAAGGGGTCGATACCATCGCCTGCATGTCGGTGAACGACGCGTTTGTGATGCGGGCGTGGAAGGAGAATCTGGGTATTAACGACGAGGTTCTGATGTAGGGAGAATGACAGTGAACTGTTATAGCTGTTAGCTGTTATAATCTGTTAGTCTGTTAGTTACCGTTGGAGGTTGTTAGAGTGTTAGTTAGAAGTTGTTACAATCTGTTAGAGTCGGTTAGCATTAGTTGTGGAGCTGTTTAACTGCTTTAACTACTAGTAATCCATCTTCATTGTATATAAATACACAAAATGAGAATATACAGAGGTATGGTATTGAAGTAAACTCTTTTCTCTCTATTCTCTTCTGGTTCTCCTTCTAGTTCACCATTGTTGATCCTTTCTCGAGGTCTGTTCTCATTATCTCAGACCTCCTGACTGGTTCTCGACTTCATCACCATTTCTCTTCAATTGTTTCACGTATATCAACTGGTATCAGAGCTTCCTTCTTGGCAGCCATGGCAGACAACACACGATCCCAAGATTTCAGAAGATTGGAAGAATCTGTCAAGGATTCCCTTAAGGAACTCATTGGCAAAATTCAGGGGCAGGAGCAAAGTCAAGAAAGGATTATTTCTTCATTGAGAAATGATATCACAGCCCTCAACATCCAGCAAAATCAGATCATGGCTCAACTCCATACCACCGAGATGAATGCCACAACCACAACAACAGCAAACCAGGGAAGAGGACAGTACTTTGCTACTAGACAGGCCAAGGTCGATTTCCCCAGGTTCAATGGAGATGATCTCAATGGGTGGCTCTACAAATGCCAACACTTCTTTGAGATTGATGGTACACCTCCAGACTCCAAGGTAAAACTGGCAGTCATTAATCTAGAAGGAAGGGCACTGCATTGGCATCAAAATTGGACAAAATTCAAGGGAGGAAGTGATGCAATTCCTTGGAACCAATATATACAAGCCTTGGAAGAACGTTTTGGAGATCATCTTTATGGAGATCCAATGACAGAATTGTTGAGCCTTAAACAATCAGGTACGGTTGCTCAATATCATGATCTCTTTGAAGCTTTGTTGGGCAAGGTAAACCTTACAGAGGAATATGCAGTCAGTTTTTTTTTGAATGGTCTTAAGGACACCATCCAAAAGCCTGTAAAGATGTTCATGCCCAAGACCTTGCACCATGCTTTTACACTGTCTCAACTTCAAGAGTCCACAATCACTACTCTCCACAAGGAATTAAATACTTCTTATAGGAAACCACCACTTCTGCCAACACCTCCTCAACCACCTAAACCATCCAGTTATCACCAACCTACAAACAGTTTCACCAAGAAACCATATGGCTTGGACAGAAACCAAAGAGTCCGGACTAGTGCTGAGTTCGATGAAAAGAGAGCTAAGGGAATTTGCTTTTGGTGTGATGAAAGGTACACCCCTGGACATAAATGCAAACCAAAACAACTCTTTCTTATAGAAATAAATGATACTGAGGAGGAAGAAGAAGACAATATCACTGAGGAAATTGAAGATGACAGTGAAAATCCTCAAATTTCTGTGCATGCTATGAGTGGCATGACAGCTAAGGGATACAAGACCATGAGGGTCACAGTACATGCCAAGAAAAGACCTCTGCACATACTGATTGATTCGGGTAGTACTCATAATTTTTTGGATATAGAGATGGCCAAAAAGTTGGGGTGCAAGATCATGAATGTTGGTCCTATGAGGGTTGATGTGGCAGATGGTAGCAGTCTCACATGTGCAGCACTATGCAAGAACCTGACCTGGGTTTTGCAAGGAACTACATTTACAACAGATGTGCTCTTACTTCCCTTAGGAAACTGTGATATGGTTCTTGGCATACAATGGTTAGAGACCTTAGGGGTCATCCAATGGGATTTTAAGAATTTGAGAATGGAGTTTACAGTCAATGGCAAAAGACATGTATTGAGGGGGAGTCACCATCAAACAGAGGTGAAGACCATTTCGAGCAAAGGTATGACAAAATTGTTACCTACTTCCTCTAATTGTAGTTTAATACAATTATGTCATATGAGACTGGATGAAGAAGCTGTGGGCGTGTTAGCATCAGTCAGCCCTGCAGGGGATGAGGCAGAACCATTGCCTAGGGAAGTCCAGAAACTGCTTGATCAATTTGCACAAATTTTTGAGGAACCTCAAACACTTCCTCCACACAGGGGACACGACCACAAGATCATTCTGAAGGAGGGGGTCATGCCAGTGAATATTCGACCCTACAGGCATTCATCCTTACAGAAAGATGTTATTGAGAAATTGGTACAAGAAATGCTGCAAAATGGATTCATACAACATAGTAGCAGTCCCTTTTCTTCACCAGTGATACTAGTAAAGAAAAAGGATGGTACTTGGAGGATGTGCATTGACTACAGAGAGCTGAACAAGGGCACAGTTAAGGACAAATATCCTATCCCAGTGATAGAGGAATTGCTGGAAGAATTACATGGCTCTACACTATTTTCCAAGATTGATCTCAGATCGGGCTACCATCAAATCAGAATGCATCCTCCAGATGTGAGCAAAACTGCTTTCAAAACTCATGATGGTCATTATGAGTTTAGAGTTATGCCCTTTGGCCTCACAAACGCACCTGCCACATTTCAAAGCCTGATGAATGACATTTTTAGGCCATATCTCAGAAAATTTACATTGGTTTTCTTTGATGACATATTGGTCTATAGTAAGTCCTTGGATGACCATCTCACACACTTGGAACTGGTCTTTCAAATGCTGCAACAGCATTCTCTATTTGCAAAGAGAAGCAAATGTTATTTTGCACAGCCAAGAGTGGAGTACCTTGGCCATTACATATCTGCTGAAGGAGTCTCCACTGACCCCAAGAAAATTCAAGCAGTCCAACAATGGCCTATACCTCAAAACATTAGCCAGTTGCGAGGGTTTTTGGGGCTGACGGGGTATTATCGCAGATTTGTTAGACACTACAGCCAATTGTGTAAACCACTTACTGAGCTATTGAAAAAGGATAACTTCCAGTGGACTGAAGAAGCTACCCGAGCTTTTCACTTACTTAAAAAGGCTATGATCTCTCCTCCTGTGCTGGTACTTCCTGATTTCTCCCAAACATTTGTAGTTGAAACAGATGCATCTGGGAGTGGCATTGGAGCTGTTTTGATGCAGAATGGGCATCCTTTGGCTTACATTAGCAAGTCACTTTCTGCCAGGCACCAGGCTCTTTCAGTTTATGAGAAAGAACTTCTAGCCATTGTGTATGCTGTGACTAAATGGCATCACTATCTCAATGGCAGGCATTTCAGTATAAAAACTGACCATCACAGCCTTAAATACTTGTAGCAACAAAGAATTTCTGGTCCAGGACAGCATTCTTGGTTGACCAAACTGATGGGGTTCGATTATGACATCAGTTACAAACAGGGAAAGGAAAATGTGGCAGCAGATGCCCTTTCCAGAATGAATACAAGTGATGTTCTTCTCATGGCTATTTCAACTGTTTCTTCAGACTTATTTCCCTTGATTCAAGCAAGCTGGACTCAAGATGAACATTTGAGCACAATAATTGCCCAATTGCAACAGGGTAATTTAAAGGGATCACCTTATACATGGCAGGAGGGACAATTAAGAAGGAAAGGAAGACTTGTAGTGGGAAATGACTCACAACTTCAGACCAACATCATCAAGCTTTTTCATAGCAGTAGCACTGGGGGCCATTCAGGTATGTTGAGTACAGTCAAACGCCTGACATCCTTATTCTTTTGGAAGGGACTAGAGAAACAAGTGAGGCAATTTATACGGTCTTGTGATATTTGTCAGAGGTATAAGTATGATACAAGTGCTTATCCTGGACTACTGCAGCCACTCCCAATACCTGCAGAAGCATGGTCTCAAGTTAGTATGGATTTCATCGAAGGCCTTCCTCTCTCCTATGGCAAATCTGTCATTTATGTGGTGGTGGATAGATTGACTAAGTATGCGCATTTCATTGGTCTCTCCCACCCATATACAGCTCTCACAGTGGCCCAACTGTACATGGACTTTGTTTTCAAACTCCATGGTATGCCCACGACCATTGTCAGTGATAGAGACCCTGTTTTCCTTAGCACCTTTTGGCAAGATCTTTTTAGATTACAAGGGTGTGCCTTACACATGTCTACTGCGTATCACCCACAGACAGATGGGCAAACAGAAGTTGTCAATCGTTGTCTGGAAACCTATTTGCGTTGTGTCTCAGGCGATCAACCAAAGTCTTGGAGCAAGTGGCTCTCTTTGGCCGAATGGTGGTACAACACATGTCACCATACTGCCATTAACACTACTCCGTTTCAAGCCTTGTATGGGTATCCCCCTCCCCTACATGTGCCTTATTATCCTGGTGATTCTGAGGTGCACATGGTGGATGAAAGTCTGCAAACGAGAGAAGCTATGTTGCAACTTTTGAAATACCATCTCACACGTGCTCAATACCGGATGAAACAACAGGCAGACAAACATAGGACTGACAGGCAATTTGCTATTGGTGACTTGGTATATCTGAAACTCCAACCATACAGACAGAATTCTCTTGCTGATCGCCAGTTTCAAAAGCTTGCACCCAGATACTTTGGACCCTTTCCAGTTGTTGACACGATAGGAGCAGTGGCATACAAGTTAACTTTACCAGCTCACTCCAAACTGCATCCAGTGTTTCATGTTTCCCAGTTGAAAAAGAGTTTAGGATCTCACGTGGCTAATAATTCATCCTTACCAGTCTCGGGTGATGCTGCCTCTTTGGAACCATTAAGAATCTTGGATCGAAGAATGGTGAAACGAGGGCAGCAACCGGCAACTCAAGTTTTAGTTCATTGGGCTAATTCATTCGAGGAAGATGCCACATGGGAGTATCTTTATGATTTACAACAACGATTCCCTCACTTTCAACCTTGAGGTCAAGGCTTGTTCTATGGGGTGGGGATTGATGTAGGGAGAATGACAGTGAACTGTTATAGCTGTTAGCTGTTATAATCTGTTAGTCTGTTAGTTACCGTTGGAGGTTGTTAGAGTGTTAGTTAGAAGTTGTTACAATCTGTTAGAGTCGGTTAGTATTAGTTGTGGAGCTGTTTAACTGCTTTAACTACTAGTAATCCATCTTCATTGTATATAAATACACAAAATGAGAATATACAGAGGTATGGTATTGAAGTAAACTCTTTTCTCTCTATTCTCTTTTGGTTCTCCTTTTAGTTCACCATTGTTGATCCTTTCTCGAGGTCTGTTCTCATTATCTCAGACCTCCTGACTGGTTCTCGACTTCATCACCATTTCTCTTCAATTGTTTCACGTATATCAGGTTCTTTTGTTGTCGGATGGGAATGGGGAATTCACGAAGAAAATTGGGTGTGAATTGGATTTGACTGATAAGCCCGTTGGGCTTGGAGTCCGGTCTAGAAGGTACGCGCTTTTGGCTGAAGATGGAGTCGTTAAGGTTCTTAATTTGGAGGAAGGTGGTGCTTTTACTTTCAGTGGGGCTGAAGACATTCTCAGAGTGCTGTGATTTTGGTGAGCTTAGACATCGGCGACTTCTTCTTGTTCCTTAAACTCCTTTGTTGGGTAGTTTTGCTTTGGTAATAAAATTGAACCAGACTCTGAGAATCTTTTTATGAATGTTGTCAATAGAAAGATATCAATGAGATTTTCTATGAATATTTGTGTTTATGAACATTCTTTTTGTGTGTGTTGGGTGTATAAATATTACCAAGTACAAACCATTTTCATTATGATTAAAAAGAAAAAGGAGTGAATTAACTATGCAACTCGACAGTTTATCTACAGTTCCAGGATTTAATTGGGCAGAGTAGCAGGAATTCTGGTTTTTTCTGCTTTAAAGGCCTTCTAATTACTAGGCTTTTGCGATCGAAATCATGATTTGATCATTTAATTTTTGAGTTTTTAAAATTGGCTTTTGGATTATTTTTCTATTTTTACACTTTTATTATTTTAAATATTTTTTTTATACATTTCAATTTTTCACATTAATTTTTCATAGTAATGCCAAATATTTAACAGTTTTTAAATCATAATTTTTCATCACATTTTTAAACATTTTATTTTTTCAATTCAATTTTTTTTTTACTCGGTAATACTAAACTAACCCTTAGAATGTCTGCATAACCTTTGATGATGAGTTAATACGATAGCAGTGCAATATAGCATAGAGAAGAGAATGAAGGAATTGATCCTTTGGGGAAAGGAAATTTGGGGGTTATTTGCGGAGTGAATCGATGAAACCTGATGCTAACAATTCTAGACTTGATTGTGCTGATTTTATATAGTCTCAAGAGTATATATATATACAATCTGTATTTTATCATCAATTTCAAGTTTAGGGAATCTGATCTGAATTAGAAAATGGGAGATTGGGAGGTGCAGCATCGACTCAGCTAAGTTTTCAGATGCTGGTTGCTACTCATGATCGTTTGACAATGGAGACCAATCCATGGTCCCTGCTTGAGATTTTCCAAGTCTATTTCGTTCATAAGCATTTAGGTCTGTTTCTTAACGATTAAGACCAGGGTGCAACCAGCAAAAATGTACTTGGCTCATCAGAGACATAGTTGTAGTATGTCAGAGACTTGTGGCAGAGCCTCATTCCACGAGGGCTACCTGATCTGAGTTCATTGTAAAGAGGTTGGAACTTGGAAGTTCAAGGTTGTGTAGGTTTCTTCTCAGGTCAAAAAGAAACAGTTAGAAATGCTGGCTTTTGAGGTGGTCGATATGTTAACATTGTTGAGATTACATGGATTCAGATATTGGTACATATGTTCTCGTGTTTAGTTTATCTTTTGTTTAAAATTTTAGACTCGCGAAATTAATTAAAAATGTTTCAAAAATTAAATAGGGATATGTGGATAAGTCTTATAACAATATCTTAAATAAAAACATATCAATGCAAATAATATAATATCATATATAAATATTTTTACTGTTATATTTATTTGTATAATTTTATATAAATTATTCATATTTAAATCTATTTTATTTTAAATATTATTTATATCATTAGATTTATATTTAAATATAATATGTTTCTTAAATTCATTTTTTTGTTGTTGCTAGAAATACTTATTCCTTAATGACTAAAGCTTCAGCATAGATACCAGGATAAGCCATTACACTTTTGCATATTCCATCAAATTTTCTATATCCATCTTTGATTACTACTCAAGTCTAATTCAAACAATCCAGAGATTAATGGTGCAGTTCAAGAGAAGTAGAGTATTCATGATATAGAGATTAAAAAAGGAAAGTCGAAAGAAGATAAAATAATAGATGGTATGGATCAAACTATTTCTATTTCTTTCTTCTTCTTCCTCCTCCTCCTCCTCCTCCTTCACCTGCAGAAGGCACAATAATTATGTCCACTTTTGTGATGAAATGTCAAACACATATTCTATATCCAATCCTAGCGTCGGGTACCAATACGACAACCATTATTGAAGAGTCCATATAACAAAACTGTTTATCGGTAAATAATGGCAATCCATGTACTCGTATGATGTTTGTTTTATTTTTTCGTGTCATGTTATTCATATATTTATATCATGTTCATTTATTTCTTTTCATAAAGATGAGGTGAACGGCTATCGGCTTTATCTTTCGTTCTTTTTTTTTTTTTTTTTATTTTATGTAAATACCCTATTTTCTATAATCCGGCTTTAGATAAAAAAAATCGTCATACAAAGAAATTCGTAATAACTCAATATGATATATTGCATCCTTGTTACACGCGTCTTGATATATTTCTAATATATGCCATAGCTAGCAGTGGCATCTGAAGCTCGTAGCTTAGAAGAGATTAACTATACATATGAAACATCTTCGGCTTTCTTTGAATATCAATTATCAGGCTAGAAGCTTATTTATACACAGGAAATGTTGCCGAGCAAAATATTCAGAATGATTGATAACCACTAGAACCTAGCCATCCTTCTCAATCTTCACTTGTTCAAGTGCTCCTTCCATGCAACCACTTTTTTTGCAGGCCAATTATCCAGCCAGCCTTCCTTTTTGAGGCAATTTGTCATTTAGAAGAAAGATAAAGCAAAGCACCAAGAAGAACGAAATCTGTTGGTAGAGAATAGTGGAATACCTGTCTCGTTAATTGTGAATAAATTGCTCCACAAAGAGCCTGGTCTAAACCAAACCAGGTATCTCTCTCTCTCCAATTACATATTGACAGCAGCAGATAGACCTTCATCAGAGCTCCAATCATCCATTCCCTTAGCTTTCATTTCTGAGCAGATAATCTGGGCTTCTTGCAATCTTCCCTGCTCTCTAAGGCCAGTCACAAGTTCCTTACAAGTAGTGAAAAGTGGAAGGAAATGATTCTCAAACATTGCTCTATGCCAAACATATGCTCCACTGAAATCCTTACGTTCACAATATCCCCTAATCAGTAGGTTATAGGTATCAGCTTTAGGAACCAATCCCTTGGCCTTCATATCACTAACAAGATTCTTTATTTCTGACAAGTTTCCACTTCTAAAGTGCCCCAGAATCAAGCTATTGTACGTCATTTTGTCCGGACAAATTCCTTGGTCTACCATCTCGTGACGTAAAGCAAATGCATTCTCAACATCTCCATGCTCAGCATATAAGTGAATCATTACATTGTATACAAGTCGATCAGGAGTCAAATGCATTTGTGCCATTTCATGAAACAGTCTCTCTACAAGCTCTATTCTTTCCTTACTGCATCCACTAAGGAGAGGATGATAGGTATTTAAAGTAGGCTTGATGCCCAAACTCTTCATGTTTTCATACAACTCCAGACATTTCTGGGCATTTCCCTCATTAGAATACCCTGATATTAAGGTGTTGTAGGTGATGACATCAGGACTACACCCACTACTTGTAATTTGGGGAAGCAAATCTTCAGCTTCCGTTACCCTTCCCTTTTTGCATAGTCCATTGATGAGTGTGTTGTATGTTACAAGTGTTGCTCTTGTTTCACCCTTCACCATTTCATCAAAGAACCTGAAAGCATCTTTCAACTTTCCTGCTGCACAATTACCAGCAATGAGCGTGTTATATATTTGCACATTAGGCAAGA
This sequence comes from Fremontodendron californicum, assembly GCA_030761205.1. Lineage (NCBI taxonomy): Eukaryota > Viridiplantae > Streptophyta > Magnoliopsida > Malvales > Malvaceae > Fremontodendron > Fremontodendron californicum. The sequence goes on from JAULJL010000005.1 coordinate 35,789,430, forward strand.
CCCCTCTACTTATCATATTCCTGAAGGTTATTTCAGCTTCCAGAAGCATACCATCTTTGCATAAACACTTTATGATGGAACCATAACTTACAACATTTGGCTTAATCCCACCCTTTTCCATTTCTTCTATAATCGCAAAACACCTATCCAATAGGCACATTTGTCCGTAACCGTTAATTAGGGTATTGTATGTCTCGACATTGGGCAAAATACTCTTCTCTCTCATCTTTTTTATCCATCCTTCAGCATTCTCCAGCTCTTTCATTTCAAAAAATTTGTGAATCAAAGTATTGAATGTAACACAATCAGGCCTCAACCCCAACTTTTCCATATGCTCAACCGTCGAAACGGCTCCATTCATATCACCAACTCGACAATATCCATTCACAATGGTATTAAATACCACCTCGTTCGGAACAAACCCTTTTTCAATTTCTTTCTGCAAAACCTCTTCCGCTTTTTCAAAATTCCCTTCCTTGCACAAATGATTCAACCAATTGCTTAATGTATATCTATTGATCCCAACTCCTTTCCCACTCATTTCTTCATACAAAGCCAATGCACTTTCAACATTCTCACTCCTCAAAAACCCATCAAAAAGTATATTACAAGTATACCCATCAAGAGCAAATCCTCGTGCTTCCATTTCCTTCAAAACCCTTTTTGCCTCCTCCATCCTACGGGCACGACAAAGCCCACTAACCAATGTATTGAAAGTAACAAGGTTAGGCTCCACATTCTCCCTTACCATCCTCTCTTTTAAATCAAACGCTTTTTCTAACTCCCCAACCTTACAATAGCCATCAATAAGAGAATTATATGTAACCGGACTCGCTACTAACTTTCTCTCAAGAATCTCATTAAAAACATTCTCTGCATCCCTAATTCTCTTCTCTTTACAAAGCCCACCAATCAAAACATTATAGATAAACAAACTTGGACTCACCCCTTTTTTCTTCATAGAATCCACAAACTCATAAGCCCTTTTCAAGTCCCCTAATTTTACTGCAGCTTGAACAGCTTTTCCATACATAAATTTATTAGGTCTAAAACCAGACTCAATTATTTCCTCAAACAAATTAAGGGTTTTATCGAACTTATTCAAAGACGATAAAGAGTCGAGCAACAAGTTAAGAGAAGTTATAGAAGGTTGCATACCTTCTGTCCTTACAGCTTTATATAACTCCAGGGCTTCACTGTGCATTTTGGATTCTGCTAATAACGACAATAAAATGTTTGAAAAAATGAGTTTTAAGGAAGGTGAGGCAAGAGAGAAGAGAGTGAAGAGGTCAGATGGTGAAGAGAATGGTGATTTTGAGAAAAGAAGAGATTTTGTGAGGTTTTGAGCTGCTTCAGTTTGGCCTTGTTGGAGAAAAGTTGAAAGCTTTTGAATATGTTGGTGGCATTCATGGTTATGACTAAAGCTGTCATTTTTGTTGTCGGTGTTAGCTGTTGGGGTTCCTTTGGTTTGGGTTTTGTCAGGAGAACAAAGCGTGGAGAGAGAGGGCGGAGTCTGGAGTTTCTTCTGGGAAGTGGAGGAGAATTTGGAGAGAAGAGTGAGACGCTTTGCCATTCTAGAGTTTTGGCACTGAATACTGGTTATCATTTCGTCTCTGAAAAACCATTTTTAAGGGTTTAATTGAATATAATTGGGCCAGCAACTTTAAGCAAGTTAGACATGTAGCCGAAGTCTGTTACCAAAGTAAGCCCATGAGAAACCTGTAAGGGCTGCATTTACTTCGTCAAACAAAGCCATTTGTTGACCCAACATAGAGAAAAGTCCAACCTTTTTTCTTTATCTAGCACTTAGGTTCTGTTTGACGCAGCGATGAGATTGGTAGTGAAAAGATTAAAAACAGTAATGGTTGAGAATTGCATTGATGAGATTGAAACCAATGATAGGAAAATATGTGTTCAGCGAAAAAGACAGTGATAGAAGTAAGATTTGATAAGGTAGAAGAGAAAACGAATATTAAATAAATTATATATAAATATGTTATTATAATTATAATTATAATATATCTTATATTTACTAAGCTAATAAAACCCATAAAAATTAATATTAAATTTATTTTTATATCGAATATTAATTTTTGTTAAAAATTAATAATGGTATAATTACACATATTTGACTTAAAAATTAATCATGGTTGTTCCTGGATTAGGCAGCGATTAGGGTCAAGTCTCGCATGTGTATGTTTTACACCTCTTAAGTTTGTACTGTGTAGTTTTCGAAACTTATCAGCCAACTCATATTTTTGGCTACAAAAAAGAAATGAACTGTTATTATTATTAATTTAAGCAAAATTGATAAGATAACATATATCTTTAAAATATAATAAAAAAATAAAACATATTACAATTTTTTTTTTAATCCGGTTAAAATTTTTTCTGTGTTTAGTTGAAATCTTAAATCACTTAAAAACGATTTTAACAATTATCACCTGATCAATGTGTATCAGTGTATGCCATAATCAACAAAAATGATGAAGGGAAAGCAGGTATCCTGTTTTGGTTATTTCAAGAATTTTGTGAAAGAGGGGTGGCTCATACCCTCCACTTGGTCATGTATAGTGACAGGAATAATTAATTAATACTGCATGGCAGAGACCCCCTCTTAGACTTCTTGAAACTCTGAAGGCTAGATTGCTGTTATTTGCAAAGATGATTATGGGAATTTGATTAATGAAGTTAGCTCCCCTTATCCATGTAGGATCAATTGAGGTGGCAGAAGCTATGGCTGTTCGATCGATTGGCTTGTGAACTAACAAGGAGGAGAGATTGGCCCCAAGTTACTATTGAATCATATTGTTTGTAACTCTTCAGAAAATTAAAAAAGCCAAAGTTTTTTCAAATGCAGGGAGACTAATGCAATTGAAGAAGATATTAGATGCATGGCTTCCCAGTGCCCACATGCAAGAAGTCAGTTTTAATCACGTTTTCAGAGAGGCTAATGGCGTCGCAAACTGGGTTGATAGAATGACTAGAACTAGAAACTACCCTTTTGATTGGGTTGTTCTTCCGCCCACTGATGTTTGGTCTTTTGAGTTTGTAACAAGTAACAAGAAACAAGAAATTTACTTATATTATTCTTTGTTACAATCCAAGGAACTTGCAAATTGAAACTCTTAGCATCTGCTCATTAATCATACTATTTTCTTGTTTCAAGAAAAAAAAAAAAAAAAAAAAAAAAAAAAAAAAAAGGCAAAGGAAAAGGAAAAGGAAAAGGAAAAGGAATCAAACAACAAACAAGCTCATATAAAAGATAAAGCACCATATACATAAACTAATTAACCTTCAAGTGAGGATCAACCTCAATTCTAGCCACCCCGTCTCGGTCCTCAGCGGCTTTAGCCACTTCCACTTCACCAAGCACTAGCCCAGCCACGTCGCTCTTTTCACCCCTCAAAATCCTCTCTTCTTCCTCCTCATCCACATAGTTAGGATCCTTCTCATCAATAGCTGCAGGCACCGGCATCAGCTCGTTCTCCGCCACGTCATCGGGTCCTTCCCACGTGTACTTCCCTCCATGACCCGACTTTGGCGGTGGCCGACCAATCCCAATCCCATTAGCCGGATGTCGATCCATCCGTTGGACCCCTTTGTCCTCCAACTTCCTCTCTACGTACTTAATGGTGTCTATGTTCCGAGATGCCACTTCCGTCTTCTCAACTTTCTTTCGACCCTCTTCGTCTCGACTAACTGCTCGGATCACCACGGGGGCTTTCTTGTCTTCCTTTTTCTCGACGATTGGTTTCATTTTTTCTTACTTTCACCTCTTTCTCCTGTCCGAAATGTCTGTTTTTTTTTTTTTGTTTCTTTTGATGTTTCTGTCTGATGAAGAGTTCGGATAAGAATTTAAGTTTATATGAAGTTGATACTAAAAAGTGGATATTATTCAAGTTTAGATACTGGAAAGTGCTGGAACCTGGAAAGAAATTTGGAGAGTGGTGCTGGAAGGTTCTGCATGCCATGTTGTTATGCTGGATTTTTGCCACGTGTAGTCTAACGTTCTGGTATGTCTGAGATTGAGAAGGGAACTTTGCTTGATTCGGCTACTAAGAAATAAAGGGAAAAGAAATTAAGAAAAACCGATATTTATCTCTTATGATCGTTTAATCCATAAAAGTAATAACTTTAAAAGTACAAATAGTAAAACTGTTGATAATTTATTAATTAATTATTTTATTTTAAATTAAATGATTTTTTTTATTAAATTAATAAAATATTCATTAATTTTTATTTTTTTAAACATTAAAATCTTTATTAAAGTAAAATTTTCTCAATTAATTATTTTTTTATTTAAATTAAATATTGACTAATTTTTATTTATCTTATTTCTATTAATTTTTTTATTATTAGAACAATACTTTAAAATTTATTGTTAAGCAATGACAATAAGATTTTGAAAAAAATATTAGAAAAAATATTTATAAGTTAAAAATCAAGATTTTGTTTATCTAGTTATTAGGTCACGAAAAATTTTAAAGTACTATTTACTTAACGAGAATCGAAACGTGAAGATATAACTATAGATGATAATTGCCAACAACCTCTTGGTCGAGTGGCCAAGAGATTTGTGAGGTTTGAAGTATTGGGTTCAATCCTAAGCAACCCCTCCCCATACTCGAATTATCAAAAAAAAAAAAACTAAAGATGATAATTAAGATTAATTAAATTGGTAATATAGTATGACACTTGGATCATAAAGTTATGTTAAATTAAAATAATATATATTATCATATGAGATTAGACATGAATGATTTTGACATAAATATATAATAAGTAACACTAAATACATAATCCTTTATATAATATATACAATATAATCTGTTTTGATAATTTTCAATATAATTTTAATAATCTTGTATATAATTTTGATAACCATATAATTTTAATAACCTTTGATGTAAATTTTGAAACCATTGTTACAATTTCGGTAACTTTGAATATAATTTTGATAACATTTGATATAATTTTTGTAAACTTTAATATAATTTTTGATAACTTTTGATTTAATTTTGTTAACCTTTGATATGATTTTGATTTTGGCAACATTTTATATAATTTTGATAATCTTTGATATAATTTTGGTAACAATTGATATAATTCTGATAACCTATAATATAATTTTGGTAACTTTTGATATAATTTTGATAACCTTTGTAATAGTTTTGGTAACCTTTGATAAATAAGGTTTTGAAGGAATATTAGAAAAATATTTATTAGTTAAGCTTATTTATTTAGCTATTAGGCCACGAAAAACCTTAAATCGCTATTTACTTGACGAGAATCGAAATGCGAATCTGTAACCAAAAATAATAATTAAGATTAAATTGGTATAGTATATGGTAGGACACTTGAATTGTAAAATTATGTTAAATTACAATCATATATATTACCATATGAGATTAGACATGAATGTTTTTGATATAAATATATAATAAGTAACAATAAATACATAACCCTTTATATAATATATAATATATAACATAATCTTCTATATGATTTTAGAAACCTTAGAAATTATTTTAATAAATTTTGATATGATTTTAATAACTTTTAATATGATTTTGATAGATTTTAATATGATTTTAATAACTTTGATATAATTTTATTAACCTTTAATATAATTTTGATAATCTTTGACGTAATTTTCGTAATCTTTGTTATATTTTTGGTAACCATGATATAATTTTGGTAACTTTTGATATAATTTTGGTAAGCTTTAATAAAATTTTTAAAACCTTTGATATAATTTTTTGTTTTGGTAACTTTTGATGTGATTTTGATAACATTTTATATAATTTTGGTAAGATTTAATATAATTTTAGCAACCTTGATATAATTTTAATAACCTATAATATAATTTTGGTAACTTTTGATATAATTTTGATAACTTTGTAATAGTTTTGGTAACTTTTGATAAATAAGGTTTTGAAAGAATATTAGAAAAATATTGATTAGTTAAAAATTAGGATCTTATTTATCTAGCTATTAGACCACGAAAAACCTTAAAACATTATTTACTTGCCGAGAATTGAAATGTGAAGATATAACCAAAGATGATAATTAAGATTAAATTGGTAGTATGGTAGGACATTTGGATAATAAAATTATGTTTAATTACAATAATATATATTATCATATGAGATTAGACGTTAATGATTTTGATATAAATATATAATAAGTAAGAATAATTACATAACCCTTTATATAATATAACCTTTGATATGATTTTAGTAACTTTAGATATGATTTTGATTAATTTTAATATGATTTTGATAGCCTTTAATATGATTTATTAACTTTGATATAATTTTGATAACCCTTGATATAATTTTGGTAACTGCTAATATACTTTTGGTAACGTTTGATATAATTTGGTAACCTTTGATGTAATTTTGGTAATCTTTGATTTAGTTTTTGGACCTTTGATATAATTTTGATAATATTTTATATAATTTTGGCAAACTTTGATATAATTTTTTTATACCATTTGATATAATTTTGATAACCTTGACATAATTTTGGTAACCTCTTATATAATTTTAGTAATTTTTTATATAATTTTAATAACATTTGATATAATTTTGATAACCTTTAATATAATTTTGGTAGATTTTGATAACCTTTAATATAGTTTTGATAATTTTTGACATAATTTTGATAACCTTTGATATAATTTTGACGATCTTGGATATAATTTTAAAAGCCTCTTAATATGATCTTAATAGTCTTTTAATCCTAAATATAATTTTGGTAACCTTTGAAATAATTTTAGTAACATTTGATATAATGTTGGTAACCTTTGATATAATTTTGATATGATTTTGATAGCATTTGAAATGATTTTGATAACCTTTGATTTAATTTTGATAATTTTTTTATACAATTTTGATAACGTTTGATATAGTTTTATAACTTTTAATATAATTTTGACAATTTTTAATATAATTTTGATAACCTTATATATGATTTTATTAACCTTTGGTATAATTTTGATTTTGGTAACCTTTAATATAATTTTGATAACCTTTATTATAATAATTTTGATAACATTTGTAATAGTTTTGGTAACTTTGGATATAATTTTGGTACATTGTAATAATTTTGGTAACTTTCGATATAATTTTGATAACATTCGATATGATTTTGATAGCATTTAAAGTGATTTTGTCATTTTGGTAACTTTTATACAATTGTAGTAACCTTTTATATAATTTTGGTAACTTTTATAATAATTTTGATAACCTTTGATATAATTTTGATAATCTTTGTAACAGTTTTGGTAATCTTAGATATTATTTTGGTAACTTTTGATATAATTTTGATAATTTTGATATAATTTTGGATAACCCTTAATTTAATTATGGTAACCTTTGATATAATTTTGATAACATTTGTAATAATTTTGACAATTTTTGATATAATTTTGACTACCTTTGATATAATGTTGATAATCTTTTATATGATTTTGGTAACCTTTGATATTATTTTGATAAAGTTTGGTATAGTTAGTTTTGATAACTTTTGATATAATTTTGGTAACTTTATGATAACCTTTGAAATAATTTTGATAACATTTGATATAATTTTGTAATAATTTAATAACATTTGTAATAATATTGTTAACCTTTTATATAATTTTAATAATATTTGTAATAATTTTGATAATTTTATATCAAAATAATAAACCATCTAAAATTTAATTTCAAAAAAAGAAAAAAGTATCTAATTATAAACTATATGTATTAAAATATATAATATTGACCTATTATATCATACACGTGCAAAACATGTGTAGCATAAACTGATTTTTTTAAAAGTACAAGTGACCGACATATATATTAGGTATAAGGTATAATCCTTCAAATATATAATGTCATAACGTGCCAAATACGAATTCAGCATGCTAGACGCAAATCAATGGAGTCGCCACTAATCATCTAATCTAGGTGTGATTAGTCACCTATACGAATCTATCCCATTTAAAGTAATCCTAAGCTTGACTAAGGTACCTTAAAAAGAATAGGTTCTGGTCTACTTGTCAGAACTAGGTTCGGGAGTACAGTTACGTGTGAGGAAGGATTAGCACCCTCACAACGCCTATCTAAGAGATAGTACCTAATTAGTCTTGTGATACTTAAAAGTCTTAATTAAATGGTCTTGTCTATCCTATTTCATTTTAATTATTAAAGTTAGAAATATCGGAGATTATTTTTTAGGTCTTCCTTCCATTCATTCTGGAGAAATTACTAAAAAATGTTTCATCACCTCGAGAGTATTCAAAAGAAACCATTCGTTCTATTGAAGAGGCTCCGTCGTCGAAAAAATTAAATTATTTCTCTTAAATTAATCTTCCAAAATTAATCTATATTTTATTAATGTTTGTTTGAAAAATAAATTGTGATTTTTTATATCGAAAATCATCCATTAAAATATTCTTCCATTCATTCTGGAGAATTTTTAAAAGAATTTTTCTCACCTAGAAATTTTTTAAAAGTCATCCATTCGCAACTTTCTCGAATTTCATTATCGGAAAAAAATCTTCAATTTAATTAAGCATTTATTATGGAAAATCAATTTTAGAAAGAAAAAAAGTTGAAAATTAATTATTCTTAAAAAAATAAAATTTTGATTTTTTTGTTGGTATTGAAATTAATCTCTTAAAATATCCTTCCATTTATTCTGGAAAATTTTTCAGAAATTAACCATTCGTAATTTCTTTGAATTTCATCATTGCAAAAAATCTCAATTTATTTATTTTAAAAATAACTATTCTTCAATTAATAATTAATCTAATCTAAAAAAATAAATTAATAGTTAATAATATTAAAAATATACAATTATTAATAAAATATAATAATATAATAATAGTTTTTTTTTTCTAAAAATATATGGTTAGTAAAATAATTAATAATAATAATATTAAATAGTAAATAGTAAATAATAATAATAATATAACCTGCAAAACTAAAAAAAAATCATTAGTAGGTAATAAGTAAAATAATAGATAATAATAATAAAAAAAAAAGCAAACAGAACAAAGAAACAACAAAGCCAAACGTAACAAAAAATGAAATGAAGACAGCAGGTGGGGGGGTCAGCCCAGGCGCGGGCTGCGCGGGCTTACCTGGCCCGACCCACCTGCTGTCTCTTTAAACATCAAAAATTTTTTTGTATCATATTTTTACCTGATTTCTACAAAAAAAAAGTCTCATTTTCTCTAATAAAAAAAAAATCTTCAAGAACACTGATGACTGCCTGGATTTTTCTAGATTCCGGTGAACCACTGCCGTCGCTGACCGCCGCACCGCCGCAGTCACCGCCGCCGTCAGTGATCCAAAAAATCCAAAAAAAAAATCTTTAAAAATTTCCTCTCGATCTCCTCGTTTCAAAAACCAAATTAGTTTCAACCGAATCTCTCTAGAATCTCCTAGATCAGAAATCGAAGTTCAAAACTTCACCTCCTCCGATCTACTCCGTTGGCCATCGAATGGCCACCAACTTTTAGTATGTGCTTTCTCTAATTAAAACCCAACTTTTCTTTCTCAAGAATTTTTTTCGAAACAAATTCTAACTCTCACTTTTGAATTTTCGAATTTTTTCTCACAAAATATATATTTTTTCTTGCTCCTAATTTTCGAAAATACTAGGCTATTCTTGCTCGTGATTTCTCTCCAATTTCTGATGTGTTTTTGATTGTGGTGCTTGGGTTCTTTTTTATAGGGAAGAGATCTAGTTCTACTAGGATTAGGAATTTTTAATCTGATTATATTTTTTTAGAGTCCCATTTTAATCCAAAGAGGTGATTTGTTTCAATCAAAACATGTTTTTTTTATTTTTTTTATTAATTCCGAATTTCTTCTGATTTTTTTTTTAATTTTCGGAATTATCCAAATTTTTTTATTTTTTGTTTTTCTTCTAATAATAAAAAAATTAAACCCGGATAAAATTTGGTGTCTACAGTTGCCCCTCTTTGTGCATTCCCTGAGAAACAGGGGATTTGCAAAGACGTAGACACCCTACTAAGTCCTATGTACTTAAAGAAAATCCTATTGTAGAAAAGCTCCTCTAAACGAGGCATAAACTTTAAATAAACTTATCGTAAAAACATACTCCTCCACCGAGGCTTCAACTTTAAATAAAAACTCCTCCACCGAGGCTTCAACTTTAAATAAAAACTCCTCCAGCGAGGCTTCAACTTTAAAAGAAAATACTTCTCCAGCGAGGCTTCAACTTTAAAAGAAAATACTCCTCCAACGAGGCTTCAACTTTAAAAGAAAATACTCCTCCACTGAGGCTTCAACTTTAAAAGAAAATACTCCTCCACCGTGGCTTCAACTTTAAAAGAAAATACTCCTCCATCGAGGCTTCAACTTTAAAAGAAAATAAAGAAATTTGCAAAATTCTCAAATGTAAATGTAGACTTCAAAAATCTTACCTTGAGTCTGCGAAAGAAATCGCTAACCTCGCAAATTAGCATCCCAAATTCATGTCCAGATCATACTGAATACCTGAAATAAACTTTTCTTGTGTGCAAATACATAAATGCAATGCAGTACATGAATGCCATGAATGTCGATGCATATCGTGCAAATGGATGTTATGAATGCTCTATAAATCAACTCCCTAAATCTCTTATCAAGATCACCATTCATCTCTGTTCGCACTTGGCTTCAAACTGATAGATTGAATCTAATTAGTTTCAATCTAACGATTTTTTTTCTCAATCCAAAGGATTCGCACCCAAAATAAGGATTTCCACTAAGTTAAAGGATTCACACCCAAAATTAGGAAATAAGGGATTCGCACCAAAAATAAGGATTCTCACTAAGCTAAGGGATTCTCACTTAGCTAAGGATTCTCACTTAGCTAAGGATTCACACTAAATCAAGGATTCTCACCAAAATAAGGATTCACACTAAACTAAGGATTCTCACTTAGCTAAGGATTCACACCAAACTAAGGATTCTCACTTAAATTAAGGAATCACACCGAACTAAGAATTCTCACTTAGCTAAGGATTCACACTAAACTTTCTTGTCTTTGATAAAATCTCATCTTACAAATTTTAATTACTACCAAGGTTTAAACTCATCTCTTCAACCAATGTACAAAATCCAAAAGACCAAAATTCTCATTTCAACCAAGGTCCTAGAATCTAACTTAAAATCTCTCTTACATGTTCAATGCATGCCATGAATGTCATGAATGCCATGAAATGCAATTCATGAAATAAATGTCATGAGTGTAATGCAATGCATGAAAATCATCATATCTCTCCAATCATATGGTTCTTGGAGGTTTGGAAAAGATGCCCAAAGGCTTCGAAAAATTAACCGGTGGTTTTGAAAAGATACCCGGAGACATCGAAAAGATACCCAGAGGTTTTGAAAAGATACCCGAAGGTTTTGAAAAATTATCTGGAGGTTTTGAAAAGATACCCGGAGGTTTTGAAAAATTATCCGGAGGCTTTGAAAAGATACCCGGAGGTTTTGAAAAGATACCCGGAGGCTTTGGAAAGATACCCGGAGGCTTTGAAAAGATACCCGAAGATTTTGAAAAGATACCCGGAGGCTTTGAAAAGATACCCGGAGGTTTTGAAAAGATACTTGGAGGTTTTGAAAAGATACCCGGAGGATTTGAAAAGATACTCGGAGGTTTTGAAAAGATACCCGGAGGTTTTGAAAAGATACCCGAAGGTTTTGAAAAGATACCTGAGGATTTGAAAAGATACTCGGAGGTTTTGAAAAGATACCCAGAGATTTTGAAAAGATACTCGGAGGATTTGAAAAGATACCCGGAGGATTTGAAAAATTACCCGGAGGTTTTGAAAAAATATCCGGAGGTTTTGAAAAGATACCCGGAGAATTTGAAAAATTACCCGGAGGTTTTAAAAAGATACTCAAAGGATTTGAAAATTACCCGGAGGTTTTGAAAAGATACCCGAAGATTTTAAAAATTACCCGGAGATTTTGAAAAATTACCCCTTTTTATGCTTTCCTCAACTGAATGCTCAAAACTCTTACCTTGAAAAGAACCATACTTAAAAAAAAAAAAATTAATTTCAAATTTTAAAAGCTAAAATCTTTCTTATATGTTAAATCCATGCGATGAATGACATGAATGCCATGAAATGCAATTGTATAAAATGAATGTCATGTGATGGAATGTAAACTAATATCATGATTCTTTAACTATGACAAAAGGATACTCAAGCTCATCGTGTTATCATCTTTTAATCTTCCAAATGCTGACTTAGAACCAGGCTGACCTCCACTATTTTCATCAGTTGATCACAACACCCTTTCTTTTAGTTCCAAGGCTTTAAACAGATACATTTTCAATCTTTCATTGTTCTCATTTCATTCTCCTTTCTTCCTAAAATATCATCTTCAAGCATATTCAAATTTCAAACTGAAAAATCTTCAATGTCGATGCTGAAAAAGAGCCTACTCTGCCATTTACCAACTCAATAGATTCCATTTTTCAAAACCAATTTCTCATCATGGTAAAAATCCTTCTCATTCTTTGCCCCAGAAATGTCACTCTTATCAAACTGGTTCAAAACTCAAATATGCATCCCCTGAATGTTCTCATGTTACACTTTTTTGAAAATTCTTTGAAAAGAAAGAATTTGTCCAAAAAACTTTTCTCATTTTCAAATCATACCCCAATGGTAAATCAAAATTACCCCCAGAAACATCACTATTTTCCATGTTCAAAAACCCCCATTTACTAAACGAAAATGCAACTTTAGATCTTAAAAAAAACTGGTAATTACTGCAAGAATGAACAAGGCGAATCACAGTTTGGCTCATTGACTATTTCAATTTGTCAAGGTTTTGGTTATCAAAGGAAAGTTTCTTCATATAAGGGAAAAATCAATGTTTCTTCATCTAAACTCACAATGAATTTCCTTCAACAATAAGGTTTTCACAAAAAGTTTATTTTGAAAACACAATCCATTTTGGCACTCTTTCTAAGTTTCTTGATATATAACAATTCAACAAATGTCAAGACTATCTATGATGGGTTCAAAATTTGGACAAGAAAGAAAAAGGATTTCCAATTTCGGGTAAAGTCATCCAAATGATGTTGACCTACTTAAGTTTCTCAAAAAGTGTTCGGTGTTTCCTGATGGGCTCAAAATACCATTTCTTTTGTACTTCTTATTAGGCCTTGGCATAGTTACGCAGAGTTGCTTTCAAATTTTATTTTTTTTGCTTGCTCTAAACTGCCCTTTTTTGGGTTTTCACCCTAGAGCTTCATTCTTTTTTTTTTGTTGCTCTACCATGCATTTGAGAATTCAAATTTCTTCAATGACAATTCAAAAGGATGAGATAAAATCTGAGGAAAAACTCTTCAACTTAAACATTCATGCTTGATCAAAATGGACTTTTCAAGCTTGTAATGTAGGCCAAGGTTTGGGGTTATGAAAAGAAAAAAAGATAATCAGGCCCAAAAATGTGTTTAAAGGTTATTAAACCAAGGATCATTTCTTCATCTCAAAATATCTCATATCTTTCTTTGAAGGTAATCAAACCACGGATCATTTCGCTTGAGGATTTCACCATTTCTACTTCTCATCAAACCCTGGATCATTTTTCTTCATGAGGATTTCATCTTGCGAACTTTTTATTTTTCTTCTTTTTTTTTCTTTTTTTTTCTCTTTTTTTTTCTCTTTTTTTTTTCTTTCCCTTTTTTTTTCACAGACTTTCCTATCATACAGTGAGTTTGAAAATTTGAAACTCAATCCATTTCAATATTTGCCTCCCTGACATAAAGCATTTGTGGTGTAGAAATATGATCCAAACGTATGACCCTCCATAGAAAGATAATTCTTCGCACTTTCCCCCCGATGTGGAGGGTGATCCTTGGTCAAGGTTCATTCAAAAAACAAGAATCAATAGGCTCAGAGGGGGTAGCAAAGGATAATTTCTCATTTTGTGAAAGGAATACGAAAGATGGCCATTTCTCATTTCCAGTATGAATATTTCCATTGAAGAGCAAACCCCAGGTGGAGTAGATAATAAGAATTGCCATTAAAATCATTTGAATATCTCATATGCATGATATTACAATTTTTTTTTCGCAACTCATGCGTCCTCTCAATGTGCCTATCCAAATGAAGGCCCAACCCAACAATTCTTCTTATTCCGGTTTTCTCTAAGTGTCTATGCAATTTCATTCGATCATAGAGGAAAACAAAGTTTGCACAAGTCGGTAATGGTGTGCAAAGAAAAACATCAGGTCATTCGACTCTTTGGTAATCCTACCCCAAAGATATGGCAAAGGATAACTGGGTGAAAATGGGTGTTACTCAAGTCAAAGCATTCAAGGATACTGGAAAAATATGGCTTTTAAGGTAATTTTGCCCCCAATATGTGAGTAAATAACACTATTCAGGAAAAGAAAAGTTCGGGCATGGTTGAGAAACTTAGGAGTGATGTGTTTAAAGCTCTAGATAGCCTTGACATTTATCAAATTACCAAAATCTAGATTCTTTCAAGAGAGTGCCTCATGAATTGGTTCTAAAAAAAATGTTTTGCAAATCAAATGATCATTTCATTGCTCATTGTTTAGACGAAGATCATTAACCTTTTGGGATTCATTTCCTGGTCAAAAGAAAGGTGAGGTTCATGACACTTTAAATTTAGGCATCAAAGAAATCAAGCTTTTATGTGGTCTGATTTGAAACTAGACAAAGGAATGGATTGCCAAGTTCATTCTTAACAATAATCACCATTTTATTCAAGATCGAAAAAATAAATCATGCAAACATAAGCTATTCCTAACAGAAAAACAAATCTCCTAAAGCACTTAAACAATGCTTAAAAATGTCATGCCAAAAATGAAAACATCAAAAATTCCTCAAGATTGAATTTCGAGTGACATCCCTCATCTTCGGACTTCAAATTCCAATCATTCCAGAACCTCCAAAGTTAGGGTGCCGCCTTTGATGAGATCCCCTCAACATTTGGCTTCATCTTCTTTTCGAAGCTCAAAAACCCTGCTTTAATCAGACTCTGTACTTTCCGCTTCAAGACTTCACAATTTTCAGTAGAGTGGAATGAAATTCCAACATGATATCCACAGGTAGTATTGGCATCGTGACCTTTAGGATAAGGAGGTTATAAATCTTTCGGATAAATTGGTCCGATAAAATTGGCTTGAAAAAGCTGGGGAAGTAACTCCGTGTAAGTCATTGGAATTGGATCAATAGGAGTTCTATCCCGATTACTATATCGTTTTTTCTGATTAACAGGCCCAAAAACTGGTCGTGAAGTGACACCACGATATCTGTCTGCGTGCGGACCAATCTGCGGTGACGATGTGAAGCATGGTGTTTCTTCCTTAGGTATCTGAAATGGTATCCAATCAGAAGACTTTGTACTGGGAATTAGGTGTTTTGATTCATCATGCGAGCCACCGAACGCATGCGGTTGATCCAAAGGTGATGGATATTCTCGAGGAATACTTTCAACCATCTTCAAAAGCTGTTCTTTCATCTCTTGAATATCATGTCCAAATTCTTCAACCGTTCCCTCTAAAGCAATAACTTATACTCCCAGTTGACCTCTCATGTCTTTTGGATGCACATTTGCCTTCAACTCTTCAATCCTGTTGTTCATTTCTTCTGCCATGCAAGTGCTTTTACAAATCTGGTCTAATAAATGCGTGAGGAAATCCTGCTTTTGTCCATATTCCCTTTCCATTTTCTTGAGCTTTTGGGTTAACTCTTGGCACTTCTCTTTCTTTTTCATGTATTCCAAACATATCTCTTCATTTTCTACTCCCATATCTTCAAGCTCCGAAACCCTTTGCGAAAACAAATCATCTAATCGCTCAAAGGCCGTCTTCCATGCCTTGCATTCATGATCCAATTCACGAATTTTTTTGCTCAGATTGACTGTCTTCTATTCTCTTTATCTTCACTCGAGATCTTTGGTTTTCCTACTCTAATTCATCCTCTTCTTTGCGTGATTTCCTCTTGGTTAACTCAAATTCCAGCACTGAGTCTGACTGAGTGAGCTGAGCTGGGATATCTGAATTTCTCTTCCATGGAAGTACCACATCTTTGTCTCGCCTAGCTTGCCACACAAAATACTCAGCAGTAACACCACTCGAAATGCAATCTTGGTCGACCTAGATGGTTTGTTTCCAGACTTTGGCGAGATCTTCTTTCTTCTCTGAAGCCCCATCGTCCGCATAAGAGAATTCCAAACGGTTGAGTCTTCGCGTCATAGGAATAAATTGTTCATGTCCAACCTGCCTAAGGACCAAGATAGGTGCGTAACTAACGACCCCCCATAGTCCTGGAAGAGGCACCCAAGGTTGATTTCCACAACTATATAACACAGAATGAAGCTTCATCCAATGAGCTAACCACACAACTTCTCTATTCTTGAGCTTGCGAAAAAATGACATCCAAACGCGTTTTGTCTTTGAGCTCAGCCAAACACTGTTACAGAATTCCTGAATGGGAACGTCAGAGGTGAAGTATGACTTAATGCATTCAAAATGGCTTTTCATCCATATGTATAATAGTTGTATGCATCCAGTAAAGCGTCCATTTCGACAGTGATTCAACGATCTGATAGTTTCTGCCAATATTGTTGGTACCACATTTAATCGGTGCTCAATCTGATCAACCAAGTCTACTAAGGCCATCTCGACATGCCCAAAGATTTTGGGAAAGACAACCATCCCATAAAGAGCAAGCGCCATTGCTTTCATACCTTTTTCGTCGTTCAGATGCTCCTTAATGAAATCTCGCAGAAAATCCCATGTGATATAACTATATTCACCTTTCTCCACGACGTGATGGTCCATTTCAGACAGACTGATCCCCAACATCCTAGCAACTTTTCTGGGATAGCCCATTTTATTTTTCAAGTAGACTTTATCTGGGTCTCGGTAGTTGAAACGAAGCATTGCAGAGTATTCTTCAATAGTGGGTACCATGTCTACCTCATTGAAGACGAAACATCTATAAGAAGGGTCCCAGAAATGTACCATCGCCTGAATTAAGTTGGTGTCTACTGTGACTTGGAAGAGTAATGCAAGGTTACCATATCTTTGCTGGAATATTTTTTGTTTTTCCCTGTTCCAAGATCCCCAGATGTCAACTAAATCGGCAAGATCATTCTGTGTAAGGTCTAGATGAACCTCCTCGGGAAGTATGGACACATAGCCGGCTGGTAGATAGTCTTCTTTATTTCGCTAAACCTTTTCAGACCTTAACTTCAAACAGCTCTGGGATTCAAACTTTGCGTACTCGGATCTTACTAGAATTTCCATGGATGACAGTAAAGATTCTTCTTATCAAAGACTGTTATGCAGCAAGATATCTAGTATGATGCATGATGCGAATGCAACGAGAAAGAGAAGGAAAGAAAGAAAACAAAAAGTTAGTTATCATATTAGCAAACTTATGAAGAGATAAAAAATACAACATTATGTGTAAGCACTACATCATCATGGTGAGCATATCAGCAAAACAAGTGTATCAGATAAACAAAGTCATGTTAATGGTGTCGCAACCTAAAAAATAATAACGACGAGTCTCATCGCAAGACTTTATTATTCGTTAAGCGTGACATTTAAAGAAAAAACCGAGGAAAAGTCGACTTAATTCCTCTAAAAAAAATGAAGGTTTTGAAAATGACCTTAAAAAAGACATGGAGTCGCCACCAATCTTTTTTAGCTAGGTGTGATCGGTCACCTATTAAAACCGGTTTTATAAAATATTTTAAAAATTAATTAAAACATTTTAAAAACCAATTTCAAGTCTGCGTTTTAAACCAGAGAAATCAAAGAAGCGGGTTCGGGAGTCGGTTACGTGCGGGGAAGGATTAGCACCCCCACAACGCCCGTATAAATCGGTACCTTATTAATCGTGTGTTATCTCAAGTCTCGGTAAAAGTTGGTTTTAAATTTAGTATTTCAAATTAATTCCCAATTTAAAGAAAAATAATTCCATTTTTTTATTGAAAATGATCCGGAATTTATAAATTCAAAATTTTCCTATATTCCCCAACAAACGTGGCAAAATATAGAAATTTTTATTAGTTTTGGAAAACTTTCCGAATCATTCTCTTTTTTTTTTTGTTGAAAGAAAGATATTCCTTTATTAATAATAATTGATGATATTCTCTCCAGCAAACTCGGTAGAGAACTCATGAATTATTTTAACTCGGAAATATCTTTATTTTTATTGAAAACCATTATCTTTTTTGAAAACATTTAAAAGAAATGAATATGTATAGGCATGACATAAATAAAATGACATAGCAAAATCTAAATAATATAATGCAACCTAAATGACATGACAAATATAAATGGTATGGCATATAATTTAAATGACATGGAATAAAATAATGCTATCATATAATATGCATGAAAATAAAAATGCAATGCATGAAATGTATTTTTTTCTTTAATTAAGGAAATCCGTATATCTAAAAAGATATCCGGCTACCTTAGGAAAATATGTCAAATTAAATATTCTAAAACCAAACTACTTTGTGATTGTTTGAAAACAATTTTGAAAAGCTTGAATTATCAATAAAAACTGGGCTAAAATTTTTTAAATGGCTCTAATTTCCTAAGTTTAAAAAATCCGGACTTGGCTACCCTTAACCCGGGACTTGAAAAACCATTTTTAGAGTTTAAAAAGGCTTAGAAATTACCCTAAGTCAGTAGCTAACCCTCCTAATCAGCCCACTCTAAATAAATTAACCAAAACAGAAAATTGGTTTTTCTTTAAATTCAATTCTGACTCCACTGTCCAGTTTTAATCCACGATTTTTTACCCTATTTTTAAAAATTCCAAAAATTCTAAAAAAAATACTGGAGACTCAGGACATGTAAAACTATACGAGAAAAAATCGGCTTAATTTTTTGATCAAAGATGAATTCCCAGAAAAACCAGAGATGTACGAGTTTTTGGAGGAGAAAAAAACTGCTTTGTTTTTCTTTAAATTCAATTCTAACTCCACTGTCCAGTTTTAATCCACGATTTTTTATCCTATTTTTAAAAATTCCAAAAATTCTAAAACAAATACTGGAGACTCAGGACATGTAAAACTATACGAGAAAAAATCGGCTTAATTTTTTTGATCAAAGATGAATTCTCAGAAAAACCAGAGATGTACGAGTTTTTGGAGGAGAAAAAAACTGCTTTGTTTTTCTTTAAATTCAATTCTGACTCCACTGTCCAGTTTTAATCCACGATTTTTTATCCTATTTTTAAAAATTCCAAAAATTCTAAAAAAAATACTGGAGACTCAGGACATGTAAAACTACACGAGGAAAAAGTTTCTTAATTTTGTGATCAAAGATGAATTCCCAGAAAAATCAGAGATGTACGAGTTTTTAAAAAAAAAATGCTTTGCCAACACATTTTTTGCTTTTGATAAAATCATTTAAAAACCAAAGTAAAAATATTTGAAACTCATAAAATGACTTGCAAAGCAGTAGCTAGGACTTTTTGAAGGTTAGATAAAAATTGGCTAAGTAAAAAAATCACAAAGGTAGAATAATCAATTTGACAAACTTAATTTTCCACAAGTGTGCTCAAGAGAGCATGACTTTGAACCATTAATTGGCTCAAGTCATTATTCAAGTGGCATGAACATGAAATGCATGAAACAATGCAGCAAACATAATGCATGAAATGCATGGATCTAAACCTAAATGTAAGGAAAATGCATGACATAAATAATATGGCCTAGACCTAACATGAACTTGCATGGCATTTAATGTAACCTAGACCTAAGACATGCATGGCATTTTCACAAACACAAGGCATGTTTAATTCAAAAATCCAACCAAATATCATGCAAATGCAAAAACCTAACAACTAGCATGACAAAAATACAACACACAATGCAAAACACATGGAGTAGCCAAATGGCCCCAAGCTCCAACAAGCATGGCATTTTCACAAACACTTGGTATGCTAGCATGGAAAACTAAGTCATAACACAAAAATCACACAAGCATTTTCACAAACACCTAATATACCAAATCTAAAACATGCTTACTAAGATATAAAACAAGAATCATGCAAAGAATCACACAAGCATTTTCACAAACACTTAATATGCTAACTCTAAAACATGCTCAAATTTAAACAACATGAAAACAGAAAATTAAAGATGTAAAAACATGATATCTAAGACATAAATGGCAACAAACAAAGCAACCAAATTAAATATAACTTAAGAACATGAAATAATATAATATTTAAAACATCAAAAATAAAGAAAATAGCATAAACAATATGGTAAAATGAATCAAAAATAACAACTTAAAATAAATAATGTAGGCCATTTGGCCATGGTGAGTTTATTGTAAAAACAAAATGTAAGAAAAATATACTTAAGAAAGGAAATGAAGGAAGAACAAGAAACATTATTTTAAAATGAAAACTCACCAAGTAGCTTTTGAACGGATTAAGCTATAAACCCTCAGAGTAGCTTTTGAACGGATTAAGCCACAAACCCTCTCACAAGTAGCTTTTGAACGGATTAAGCTATAAACCCTCAGAGTAGCTTTTGAACGGATTAAGCTACAAACCCTCAGAGTAAAAACACTATGACTCACCACCCGGATAATCCTAATACAAGTGTATAGACTATCTCACAAGAGGTAGTGGGTGATTTCAACCAAAGGCCAAGACTCCTTATTTATAAGGTGAGCACCTCCTTGGCTTGACATTACAAAGGGATGTGGGATTGGGACTTAGGCTCAAAAATGAAAATCTCTAACTTAACTATTTTTTTTTAATCACTTGATTGAAAAAATCCTAAGCTTCCTCCTTCCTTTGGGCTTGGGCAGGCCAGCACTTCTCTTTTCCAGCCAAGCTCTGATTTTTGAAAGGCCCAAAGAAGCCCTTTTCGGTTGCTTGGGTGAAACGACCATTTTGCCCCCCGGATGCAAAATAAATATCAAACGGGCTCCAAATTCAATTTTTCTTTTTTTAATACTTCAAAAATAATAAAATATTGAGTTCTGGAAGTTTTCAAAATTATCCGAGTCCGTTTGCTATTTATTTGGATTTTTTCTTCCCAAAAATGCCCTTTTATGCCCCTACATTTTACCATTTTTTAAACGAGCTCCAAATCAAGATTTTTCATCACCAATATCTTCAAAATAATTAAAAAGTGTGATCTGAAAGTTTTCATAATTTTTGGAGCTCATTTGGTATTTTTTCGGGATTTATCGGCTTGAATTACTGCATAGGAGGCTCGGGATTTGGCCATTTTGCAAACGAACTCGGAATCAAGATTTTCTTTCGCCAATCTCTTCCAAATAATTTAAAAATGAGATTTGCCAAATTTCAGAATTTTTGGAGCCCATTTGCTATTTTTCCGGGATTTTCCTTTTTGAATTACTGCATAAGAAGCCCGGGATTTGGCCATTTTGCAAACGAACTCGGAATCAAGATTTTCTTTCGCCAATCTCCTTCAAATGATTTAAGAATGAGATTGACAAATTTTCCATAATTTTCGGAGTCCATTTTCTATTTTTCCCAAATTTTTCCAATTTTGCCCTTTTACCTCCGAAACCCGGTTTTGCTCAAAACAAATCCGATTTTTAGATTTTCTTCAATCTGAGCCTTGGGCCATCCTTTTTAACCATTCTTCATCCATTGGGGGCTTTGGTCTTACCAAGTCGGGCCATTTCTGTGATTCTTCCCGATTTCACCGAAATCCACTAAAAACCCTAATTCTCGGTTTTCTCCCGGATTGACTTTTCTCTCGGTTTTTCTTGCAAGTGACTTCTCCATTACCCGTAGTCAGTGCTTATCTTTCATTTGGAACCTTCAATTTCGACCAGTTTGATCGTTTAAGCACTTTTCCCCAAATTTCTCGGATTAGGGTTTCTTTTCTACTGAATCTCCAAATCCCAACTTCCGAAGTCCATATCTTTCAATGTAGACCTCGGATTATCAAAATTCTTTCTCCATTTTTCAATTGAACTTAAAATCTTGATTTTGAAAGTGGGTTGACTTTTTCAGTAGTTGACTTTCTAGGGTTGACTTTTTCGGGTTTGACTTTTTCGGGGTTGACTTTTTTTTTAAGTTTGACTTTTTGTGCTCGACCTCTTAAACTAAGTCTCGGAGTACCACCTGCAGGATGAAAACAGTCTTTTTATACTCGGAAACATCAATATGGGAGGAAAACATACCTGTTTAGTGGTCCGGACAAAATTAGGTGTCTACAAATGGAAAAAAAAAGTATAGGGTAAGAAGTGTCCCTTCATGTGTCTTAAGTTCGGGTTCTCCTCTATATAAGGTTGGACATGGCTCTATCTTAAAGTTTGGCCACTTAAGTATTGTTTATATGCTGGGTTTAGGATATTTGACCAAGCTAAAAAGGTCCCCAAATTGTTCCTTAACATCATTCATGTAGGATGAGTAAGGCACCCCATTCCTCACCCATTACAGGCTCCAACCGGAAGGGTTCAATTCAGGTGAGAGTATTTTCCAAAGTTATGGCGGAGGTTATCACCTCTCAAAGACTTTGGTACTTTACACTCTGAAGGTGTTTCACTAGCCGTTGCAGAGGTTTTCACCTCTCGAGGCGTAAGTACTTTACCCCTTCCTAAAAGGGACGAGTCCGAGTATAGGACTTTATGATATGCAATGTGTCGTGTGTGCGAAGGGACATTCAAACCTCCTTTTACCCACAAATGTATAATGAAACAAAAGTTGTTATAGTACAAATAACAAAAATCAAAATAAAAATAAGTAAACAAATAAATAAATAAATACATAAAAATTAAGCACTTAAAGACCAATTTTCAAAACCTAATTTATCACAAGACTAATTTATGGCTCGACTCTCAAGTGTCCCCAGTGGAGTCGCCAAACTGTCATAACGTGCCAAATACGAATTCAGCATGCTAGACGCAAATCAATGGAGTCGCCACTAATCATCTAATCTAGGTGTGATTAGTCACATATACGAATCTATCTCATTTAAAGTAATCCTAAGCTTGACTAAGGTACTTTAAAAAGAATAGGTTCTGGTCTACTTGTCAGAACTAGGTTCGGGAGTACGATTACGTGTGAGGAAGGATTAGCACCCTCACAACGCCTATCTAAGAGATAGTACCTAATTAGTCTTGTGATACTTAAAAGTCTTAATTAAATGGTCTTGTCTATCCTATTTCATTTTAATTATTAAGGTTAGAAATATCGGAGATTATTTTTTAGGTCTTTCTTCCATTCATTCTGGAGAAATTACTAAAAAATGTTTCCTCACCTCGAGGGTATTCAAAAGAAACCATTCGTTCTATTGAAGAGGCTCCGTCGTCGGAAAAATTAAATTATTTATCAAATTATTTCTCTTAAATTAATCTTCCAAAATTAATCCACATTTTATTAATGTTTGTTTGAAAAATAAATTCTGATTTTTTATATCGAAAATCATCCCTTAAAATATTCTTCCATTCATTCTGGAGAATTTTTAAAAGAATTTTTCTCACCTAGAAATTTCTTAAAAGTCATCCATTCGCAACTTTCTCGAATTTCATCATCGGAAAAAAAATTCAATTTAATTAAGCATATATTATGGAAAATCAATTTTAGAAAGAAAAAAAGTTGAAAATTAATTATTCTTAAAAAAATAAATTTTTGATTTTTTGTTGGTATTGAAATTAATCTCTTAAAATATCCTTCCATTCATTCTGGAGAATTTTTAAGAGAAATTTCTCACCTAAAAATTTCTCAGAAATTAACCATTCGTAATTTCTTTGAATTTCATCATTGGAAAAAATCTCAATTTATTTATTTTAAAAATAACTATTCTTCAATTAATAATTAATCTAATCTAAAAAAATAAATTAATAGTTAATAATATTAAAAATATACAATTATTAATAAAATATAAAAATATAAAATATAATATAATAATAGTTTTCTTAAAAATAATAATAGTTTTTTTTTTCTAAAAATATATGGTTAGTAAAATAATTAATAATAATAAATAGTAAATAATAATAATATAACCTCCAAAACTAAAAAAAAAAATCATTAGTAGGTAATAAGTAAAATAATAGATAATAATAGATAAAAAAAAAAAGGCAAACTGAACAAAGAAACAACAAAGCCAAACATAACAAAAAATGAAATGAAGACAGCAGGTGAGGGGTCAGCCTAGGCGCGGGCCGCGCGGGCGTACCTGACCTGACCCACATGCTGTCTCTTTAAACATCAATTTTTTTTAATCATATTTTTACCTGATTTCTACAAAAAAGTCTCCTTTTCTCTATAAAAAAAAAAATCTTCAAGAACACTGATGACTGCCCAGATTTTTCCAGATTTCGGTGAACCACTGTCGCCGCTGACCGCCGCACCGCCGCCGTCGCCGTCGGTGATCCAAAAAATCCAAAAAAAAAATCTTAAAAGAAATTCCTCTCGATCTCCTCGTTTCAAAAACCAAATTAGTTTCAACCGAATCTCTCTAGAATCTCCTAAATCTGAAATCGAAGTTCAAAACTTCACCTCCTCCGATCTACTCCGTTGGCCGTCGAATGGCCACCAACTTTTAGTATGTGCTTTCTCTAATTAAAACCCAACTTTTCTTTCTCAAGAATTTTTTTCGAAACAAATTCTAACTCTCACTTTTGAATTTTCAAATTTTTTCTCACAAAATATATATTTTTTTCTTGCTCCTAATTTTCGAAAATACTAGGCTATTCTTGCTCGTGATTTCTCTCCAATTTCTGATGTGTTTTTGATTGTGGTGCTTGGGTTCTTTTTTATAGGGAAGAGATCTAGTTTTACTAGGATTAGGAATTTTTAATCTGATTATATTTTTTAGAGTCCCATTTTAATCCAAAGAGGTGATTTGTTTCAACCAAAACTTGTTTTTTCATTTTTTTATTAATTTCGAATTTTTTCTGATTTTTCTTTTAATTTTCGGAATTATCCAAATTTTTTATTTTTTTATTTTCTGAATTTTTATTTTTATTTTTTAATTTTTTCTTTTTCTTTTAATAATAAAAAAATTAAACCCGGATAAAATCCGGTGTCTACATATAAAAAAAAAACTTTTAAAATATTTAAAATATTCATATCGAACACATATCCATATTCGATACTCCTTTAAACCCGGGTAACATAGCATCTAATTACTATGCAACGCTACCTCACCTACATACTTTTACAAGATAAAAAATGTAACAGTGAACAACAATAAAAATGTTACCAACACAAAATAATTGATCATTAATCTGTCTAAATTTAATAAAGTTGAGTACCAACCCTTCTGTAAATAAACATGCTCCGAACAACCTAGCTAGCTCTCTGACCTCCAGCAAAAGGAACAAGAAAAGTTCAATCTGCGCCTATCAGAGATCAGACATAATTGTAGAAAATTATGATTCTCACTAGATCTAATTGTTACAAATGATAATGTTGAATAAAATTAGCTTCAATGAGTACTTTTATCACGTCAGCCTCCAAGACTGTAAAAAATAAACCTGAAAATGAAAAATTTTAAAGGGTTATAAATACAACAATTGAAATTGGTACATAAAATCTATGTTATTCGGATTCGGGTATGAGTATCAGATACGAGTATGTGTTCAACACAGATATATTCAATATTTTAAAAAGTTTTTTCATATATTTAGAGAGTTCTTAAAAGATCATATTCCATACTCAAGTCTGGATATACGTCGGACACGGATACTTCAAAAAAATTGAAGAGTTGCCATCAACATAGCATGTAATTGTTGCAGAGGACAAATACATACCTTCGACACCCTATTCACTGGACACAGAGACGTTAATGTCAGGGGATGGCCGATGGATTGATGTAGGTTGTGAGCCATTAATCCAGCCAGGTACAAGAGAGGCTGCAGCATTTGGTATATGTTTATCAATTGTGTTGTTATTATCTGCTTCCCCAAGGCTTTCCCCTGGAAAGGGGGATGTTGGTGTCATACAGTTGTCACCATGATCAGGTTTTGCTTGTGAGATTGGCCTTGTTGCGCATGCTGTCACCGTGGCAGCTGAAGGAGCAGCAGCGACTGTGGAATCTGCCACCGTGTGCTCACGATAATGCTTCCTCTTATGCACTTTGTAACCATTTGGCATGAAGCTTCCCACCACAATCTAGCAAAAGAAAATGTAACTATATATATATATATCACTCGGTGCATACAGCTTGAAATGTTGCATAAATCTCCATTTAATGGAGAAAAGCCTTTCGATATACTGTAGATATATATGTTGCAGTTTAATATAGCAAATATGATGCTTGAATAAACTATCATAGTCGATTAACAAATGAATAAGATGAACATATAATCGTGAATATACTAACAAAAATAGCAAAGGACTTACTTGTATAGGGCTAGCAGCCACCAATATACCAGCAAGTCCACCACCTATTACACGACCATCTGGTCCAGCCAATGAAACACTCAACCCACCAGTTCTATTCTTTACACCACCAGTGTCACTGACTGTAAATGAACCAGTTAAGGACACTATCTCAAAGCGACCCTGCAAAAGTAATTTCAAATTTCAACTTAAATGATGCTGAAAAAATTATCTAACTGTGAGAAGATATAAATAACTACTAATAATGTGTGCCAAGGGAAATCTACGGCCTGTCTGAGGCATGACAGGCATCCCCTTGGAATCACCCTTTTCTAAGGGGAGCAACGAAATTAATAGTCATAAATATCAACGTTGAAACAGTAGGGGACAACATATAATAGGAGCAGAAGGTAGAAATCATGCCTCGTATGTTAAAATCCCACCAGACGAACCAGGTTGTCGAATAGTAACATTAGAAACAGCTCCATTGGCTGACAGAACACAAATCCCACGAGGACCTTTCTGTGAAAAGGAAAGAATTTTTCCTGCAACATCCTGCAATCAATAAAGCAATGTTTCCCATCATGCAGAATTGAAGAAATTCATACAGGATCAGGATCTGAAATTTGTACAATATATACTTCCCGTTAGCAATTCTCATGTTTTCTACTCTTTGGACATTACCTCCCCAGTATTAACTGTGACCACATGTGGCGTGAAGTCCCCTCCAGCAGTGTTAGCAAACAACTCACCTGTCCAGATTAATTAAGAGATAGTATATAGTTTTTGTAATTAATGTCCAAAGCAAAGAAGAACGGATTCATGAAAATAAAAGGCAATTATAATGAGCCCAAAATTCAGACCAACTTAGGATGTCTTTCCTGAGTTAAATTTCTTTAGATACCATACTCAAAACTCTTTAATTTCTAGCAAATTGAAAACCTAACTTATTCAGACTCACCCAATATAAATGGACCAAAAGAGAAAAATAAGAAGCAAAAGACCAAGTTCCTATAAATTTGCTATGCTGCTATTGTTCTAATTTTATCAAAGTTGAAATTATTGTGAAAAAACCCACCATTTATTAACTTAATCTTCCAATTCTCGAAGAAAGCATGAATCAACTACCCACAATGTGTTCGGTGAAAAATAGAGAAACAAATAATACTAAACAAGGATAAGTCTTTAAGGCTATATTTCTTGCTCACATTAGAGATTACATTTTTTATTTTATTTTTATTTTCCTTGGTATGTAAGTTGAGTACTGTTTACCACAGAAAAAGGAAAAAGGGTGAATATAACAAAAGACATGCTACCAATCACAAGACCTATTTTTCTTTCTTCTTCTTCTTTAATTTCTGCACTTTCTTGGGAACCAAACAAAACCAAAAACTCTAACTTTTCTTGAACTTTAATTACCTAGAGAAGCAAGAAGCTGCCAGTTACCAGAACCAGGAGGCCTGCCTCTACCTCTCTTGGAAGAGGAGAACTCAGTAGGAGAAGAAGGAGATAAAGTGAAGCCAGGAGGTGAAGTTGTTGTCACTACTGGATATGGTATCCTAAGGTTCCCATCAGCATCATATTTTCTTGGTCTCCCTCTCTTTTTCCTTCCTAAAGAATCAAGCCCACCTCCACTTCCAGCTGGACTCCCTAGTGTAATTCCTCCACCTGCTCTTGGATTTGCTGTTGCTGTAGTTATAATTGCTCCTCCTGCTCCTACTCCACCACCTGTTGCTGCACTATCAAGGCTTCTTTCCAAGCTCATGTTGATGTCCATATTCATATAATCCATGTTCATGACCTGAGGCAATACCTGCAGGCTACTCACTGGTGCAGGTGGTGAGTCAGTGTCCGAGTTGCCTAGTGACCCAGATATCGTGCTCTCTTTTTCTTCCATTTTTGAAAATGGCAAAAACCAATATTTGGGTTCTTCCTCGAGAAGACAGAAAGCTGGGTGTAACTGTGCTTTGTTTGAGAAACTTTTAATTAGAAGCGGGAGAGAAACGAAAAAGAAGGTGAAGTTTGAAATAAAAGACAGGTTCCCTTCAAATGGCGCCGGAATTGGAAGGTGGTGTATCTTTTTTTTTTTTTCTTTCGTCAACTTTGGAAAGAGAGAGAGGAACAGTGAGAAAAATAGAGATATTATAAACTTCCCTCCATTAATGGTGGAGGAAAAGGAGACTTGGGGAAATTAAGGGCTTTTTCTTGTCTGGATTCCACAGGCTGAAAACAGGGTCAATTACTAGAATGCCTTTTATTCATTTGATCCCCAAATTGCCCCTTTAATATTAGAAAATGAATAATGTGAAATAGAAATTGAAATGTGGCATTTAGGGTTTGCTTATACTAAAAAATTGAAAAAGGAAGTGGGCACAAATTTCTTGTTTTCTTATCTGACAATTTACTCAAAGTATATAATTCTAATAGCTAGTAGTAGTGATACTTTTAGGAAAATAATTCATATACATTGAACTCAGGATTTAAGCCAATTGATTCATGTAACCACCTTTAAAAAATGACATTCAGTAGATCTGAAATTCAAATTTCAGTATTTACAATCTTTTCTCTTATTCTCAAATTATGATCTCCTTTATATAAAAAAAAATGATTCATACATTTTTTTTTAAACACATAATATGGATTAATGTGCATTTTAAAAATTTAAATATATGGATTAAAGAGCATTTTGAAAATTTAAGATTATGTGATGATTTTTTTAAAATTATTATAAAATTTGTCTATCTTAATTCAAGGTTTAAAATTATGATTTTCATTTAGAATTTTTATGTAAACTCCCAACTCATCACTAAAATTAAGCCCAAATTATAAGACTTTTCGATTTTCATGAATTTGATAATAACATCTTTATTTTTCTCCATAATAAACTTTCATCCATAACTCTAAATGTAAAGTCAAAGTTATTTGCTAGGTAATTATTAGCTCTTAAAATTCCCATTTTTTTAATCCGTTTTTAATGGTAGCCCAAAAATAACCCACAAGGCCACAATTGCAAAATTGAAGGATATTTTAGTAATTTTAGATGCCAATCCCTTTTCTTCTAGTTGATTTTAAAAGGATGGGGTAATTAGAGGTGGATTTTGAAAGTTCTCAAAACTTAGCAGATTATATTAAAAATGCAATCAAACCGATGCTTTGCTGTTAAAGCAATAAATCTTGACATAAAATAATGGTTTTTTTTTAAATAAATAGAATCTTATTTTATAAAAACTAAAAAAAGTTCAAATCCCTAACGTTTCTAATAAGTTTTTGTGATTTGGGCACCTCAAATTGATATTTTCTAACACAAAAATAGTAAAATGGCACTTAAGCCCCCACTCATGTCTTCCTTTCTATTCACATTTTTTCCCCTAAAATTATACATATCTTAAAAATTATTATTCACTTTTTTCCACATTTTTCTCTTCTTTGGTATGTTGTAGTATATAAGATTTCTATTAAAGCAACGTATATAAAGGAAATTGCTGGGAAACATTGATATATATAAAAAAAATTGATAGAAAATAATTTAAATAATGAAATATGATTTATTTCAGGATCAAAATATGCTGCATGTTTTAGCGGTGATTTATATTATCAGAAGAAATTGCTGGTAACATAAATCTAATCTAAATTTTTTAAATAAAATATTCGATATTTAGTTGAATCCTATTGACATTATACATATTAATATTATCACGATATTTTATATATATCTTCTTTAAAAAAAAAAAAAATGTGTGCTCGTATATATTTTTTTAGCTTGCCTATAAATGGCTATTGAAAAAATTATATAAAAAAAAATAAAAAAAATAAATAAAAATCCAATTCTAACACTGCAAAAGCGAACAGTGAAATAAAAGCTGTCGGTAAGACCGTTGACGGTCCGGACCAAACACGCAATTCTTTACAACATTATTAAACTAGTAATTAAGTAGTAAAATAGCTAAAATCCCCTGCTCCAAACTTCACTTCCCAAAGTTAATCCAGTTCATCCAACGACCTTGATTTTCTCGTGAAAGACCCTAACCCCACAGATTTTGTGGGATTAGCTGAAGGAAGCCAATCAAAAAGGACGTCAGATTTGGTATTTTGTGTGTGGCTTGTGGTTTGGGTAGAATTGATAATTTTAAATAAAGATATGATCATACAATATGAATATGATATAAAAAATAATTAAAATATGAAAAAAAATAATATGAATATGATACAAACGCACAAATATATTAAAATTAAATCATAAAAAATATTAACGTATCAAAATTTATATAAATATATAATATTTTAAATATAATTATAATACAAAAACTAAAAATATAAAAATATGATTAAAGCGTTTAAATTTGGGAAGATGATGTCCTTTAAAAATGAGACTTTTTTTTTTTGGCTTAGCTCAGTCAGTATACGTACTATCAATGTGTGGAATTTAAGAGCTGACAGGGAAGCTGATAAATGTTGAGTTGCTGACTTGGTGGCCAACAAATCCAGGTGTATTCTATTGCAGCAAAGTTTATGCCTGTATCTTCATTCTTTTGGGACCAATCAGGGGATTGTGTCAACCTTCCAGATTCCAGCCAAAAAGACACTTTTTCAGTACAAACACTTTTCTTTTTTCCCCTTTTAATTCTTGAAAATATTTGTAGTTTTAATAATTAAAATTCTAAACACATTTTGGGTCATTGCAATTTGATAAGAGTTGGTATTTAGTTTTGGATATTTCATGTTCAAGTAATTAGTGGTAAGAGCCTCAGATAGAATTTATGAAATTTAAGATGGTTTAAATTTATGTTATTCGCATTTGGAATCAAGTGTTAGATATGATTATATGTCTAATACGAGTATATTTATTTTAATTTTTTTTATATATTTAAAGAATCATATTTCATACTCATATTTAAATATATGATGAACACATGTATTAAATACAAGTATTTAAAAAAAATCAATAGTTTGGATAACATTGGTTCAAATTTAATTTCTTTTTTATATTTGAAGATTTGGGAGTGGTTGTAGAACTAGACTAGAACATTAAACTTGTTGGAAATTCATCACATAACTCGACGGATTAACTGAAATTAAGTTTCGGATTCTTAAATTTCAATTTTATGATACCTTTATATTATGAAAAAATGAAAATATTTTGGATACATGATGACCGGTTGCAATGTGATAATTTCAACAAAAAAAAATAAAAATCCTTAACAACATCAAATAGTACTCATAATCTCAATCAGATTCAATTCCTTTGGCATTTTATGGTTTTATTAGTGTAAAAGAGGCAAAGGCCTAAAAAAACCCAAAAAAGAAAATCCGAATCTAATAAATTGCACCAAACAAAATGAAATGATCATAGGGCTTCAACAAAAAAAAAAAAAAATCACTAAAAAACATAATCATGCATAATCACCATGGATATAAGATTACCCCATGAGATGGACTATATCTTTTTTAAGCTTTTAACCATGTCACGATTGAGAAGTTACCCCGGCCATTTCAATTTGTTTCGTACAATATATTGTTCATGCAATTTAGAATTTTAGGGTCCACTTTATGTAAATTTTCGTCTTAAATTTAACCTTGTAAATTTTGACTTAAGAGTCCGTCAATTATTTTTCAATACACCATTATTATCATTCACATATGTAAGATTTATTCATAAATTATAAAAACCATACTTATAAATGATGATTAAAGCTGTATTGAAAAATAATAAATTGAAACCAAACCCCTAAATTTTATTTATTTCTCGCATTGATTTAGAGTGAATGCTAGCTAAGGTCTCTTACCCAAGGAAGAATTCCATGCTCAATGTTTTCTTTACCATAAAGTAATAATCTTCATTATAAATGGTCAAATTTGTGAGAAATATATTTTGTCGACTCTTTCCTTATTTCACATTATGAGGTATATATTTTATTCTATTTTTTTAATGTAGGTGTCGGTCCGAGCTCGGTAATTTTAATGGTAGCCTTATTTAAAGAACTATTGAAAAACTTTTGAATTTTGATTTAGAAATTTTCACATTTCTCTCCATTCACACCAAAAAAGGCCTTCATTAATGAAAAAAAAATTTGTTTTTCAATCGGGGATCTCACAACATTTTGGAAAGTAGAGAGATCATGGAAAAATGGATTAAAAAAGTGTAACATTATTGACACTTTATTTATAGATAGAGTTCGTTTTTTTACACAGTTAATTGGATTTTTTAATTCTACAAATGAAGTTAAAATACAATAACATATTTCATTTTTTTAAAAAAATATTCTCTTTAATCCTACTTATAAAATCTAAAAATTTCACTAACAATATATGAAATAATTTTTCGTATTTATATTAACGAAAGTAGGAAAGTGAAGACATTGAAAAATCAATGGCAATGTACGTTATTAGAGTAAACATACAGTTGTTAATAATTTAGTTTATGGTTGTTGAATCGGTTTGAATTTGGTTAGTCTTCAGGATCCTATGAGCCAAGTTTCACCTAACCCACCAACGCTCTTAAAATGTGTATTATTGACCTATGAGATGACATTGAATTTCAAATTTTTATATATCCAGAAAATTAAACATTTAAAAACACATATTGAAATCTAAAAAGGTAAATTTTGGAATCAATCTAAGCAAAAGGCTAATATACTCTTATGGTTAAAAATAGAGTAAATTTTAGTAGTATCCCGTATGATTTTTTTTTGTAAAGTTTTATTTTTATTTGTGATTTTAAAACTCTATTTTTTTCATTCACTACATTTTGAATTAATTGTTTCAAATTCATCCATCCATTAGATATTAACATACCGTTAAAATTCAGATAAAAATTGAATACAAGTATGTTTATCAAAGCTTCACGTGATAAATTTTATTCATATTCTATCAAAATGCTAACGAAGTATTGACGGAAAGAAGAATTTGGAACAAAATTATAGATGAAAAATTGAATTTTTAATTCACAAGTAAAAATAAATTATTATGAGAAAATCAAGAACTAATAATACAATTTACTCGTTAAAAATAAGTTGAATTGAGTTATATATTTGAGTTCGACTTGTTGAAATTTACATAATATTTTATTTAATTTCATTTATACTCGTTAAAATACAAACGAAAATTGAAACTTGTTTCTAAAAAAATGTTTCTACTCGTGATTCATTTACTTTTGAGTCAAACTCAAAATTGAGCAACTTAAATAGTTGACATTGGCCAAAAAAGAAAGAAAAAAAAAATACTCAAAATAGTTGACAAAGTCCAATTTGAATATTTTAACAGTTGATTCGAGTGGCTTTCAAGTTAAACGACCTTTTCTTTTCAATGATCATAAAATTAATTTTATACAATATTTGTCAAAAATATAAATTAATAAACCAGTAATTAAACTTGATATTAAATATAGAACACTTTCTTCGATAATGAGATCTTGTTTGTTTCAATGGTAGATCTTAAAACTTTTAGATTTCAGTTGAATATAAGTTTAGTCTAATTTTATGTTAATTTGATAATTTTGTTCATTTATTAATTTCTTTTATAAATATAATATGTGATATATATATATAAAGTTTATAATAACAATTCTATTTGTAATTATAAGAAATTAAAAATCAATTTTTTTTTATTTTTAAAAAAGATGTTTTCAAAGATATGAACTCAAAATTCAAGATCTTCCCATAATTATCTCTACACTCAACTATTTATTTTTACCTTGAGATTTTTCCTTTCTCACTAATATTTTATTATGTTAATTTAGATACAAATAGAAAGAAAAAAAAAATAAGAAAAGGTAGATTCTCCCTAGTGATGAGCATGTGATCAGGGGGTTAAGGAGTTAATTTCAAGGCAACCCATATGCTATTTTTTTTTTTTTTTTTACTTTCTTTGACAGTTCATTGTGCTCTTCCGGACAATTAAAACAAACAAATTTGGTTTTCCAATACAATGCCTTGATAAAAGATAATAACTAAAAAAAAATAATTTTAACTCCTAACCCCTTCAAGAGTCGCAACCAAAAAAAAAAAACAATAATCTACAATTAATTAAAGCTAACCCCAAATGAAATGAATCTCATTCTTGGATTTGGGAAATTGAAGCATGATTTTTGGCCAACTAATGTCTTAAATCATAATTTTAGGTTTATTTGGGATATTTAATTAATTTGAGTTGAATTAGACTTTGGACTTATGCTTTGGGGTTAATTGGGCTATTTTACTTGCATTTTTAGGACTGCTTTTGTTTTTTTAAGTAACACTTATTGGGTATTTAGGACTTAAAAAATGTTGTTTGAGGGTTAATTTTGAACACTTGTGCTTTTTTGGGGTTAAATCAACACATTAATCTAATTTCAAAGGGATGGTTGGGTTAATTTAGGATTTTGGTGGAATTTACGGAGAGTATAATTGAAACCTTCACGGAAATTTAGGTTTTTGTTCCAATTTTTTCAAGGCACGATTGAAAGTTTACATGATTTTAGTTTGCCCATTTCGTTCTCGTGAGAATCTAGTAAAAAAATTAATCTCTTTCTCTTTAGATTTAAGGGACCCCCAAATGATTTATTGAGAATTTGTTGTGATCTCAAGAAGAGAAGAAGAAAGAAATTAAAAAAAAAAAAGAAGAAAAGAAAAAAAAAAAAAAAGAAGAGGGAAGGGAAGGGAGGGGAGGGGAGGGGGACCATTAATCTTTAATACTTTTGAATTCTCATTTCAAAACAAAGTATATAATAAATGAATAAGCATGAAATAAAGCTGGAAAAAGTTATAATTAAAGTTAAATGAAAAGAACCAAAACCCTTTTCGGCTCACTCCATGAACATCTGAGTTGTGACAGATGATATCCACACCACAAACTTATATTATTCTTTTAATTAATTAATTAACATTATTTAGATCAATCTATACCGTCTGGTGAGCTACCATTTTCTTACTTTTTGGGCAACCTATTTATGACTTATTTTTCCTTTCTCATAATTGTCTTCTTCTTTCTTTCTTTCTTTTTTTCTTTCTTTCTTTTTTTTTTTTTGATAAGGATAGCACCATCATCTATTTCACTCATCACTTAATTAAAAAAGATAGATTGGCTGCCAAGGACGTTAAATGCAGTAGGGCAAGCAAAGCATTCATAGTTTTTTTTTTTTTTTTATATTAATTTTAACTTTTGAAATATATAATTGATCTCCTTAAGGAAACAATGCTTATAACATATAAAGCTTGAAATTTTTATCTTAGAAATATTTTATTTGTTTCAAATTATGAAATGAGGGAGAGAAGAATTTATGATATAGGAAAATGTTTGTTTGTTTAACCTAAGACTCAATAAATCTGGGTAATATTTCGTCTGTAATTTTTTTTACCAGAATCTTGTAATTATTCAATCTCGATTCACAATTAATATGTACAATCCACCATCCATATAATAATTTAATAAATGCTAGATAATTTAATATTGTAATTGATTAATTGCAGTCCCATGAATTTATATCCTTAGAGCCCTTGGGAAACTTGGGGTTCGATGCAGCATCATTAAGCCTTATTAGTTATTACCTAATCAAATTGAGTTTTTTTACAAAAACAATTTTTTTTGTTTTTACAAAATAGGCTATAGCTTGAAGATAGGAAAATGGATTGCAGATCTTCTAAGATTCAACTCTTAACTTGATGGATATCATTTCTTAAAAGTGATTGTATGAATCAATTGGATTACACTTCGAGTTCTTACAAAAAAACAATCTTTTAATATATATGCTACTACCCTTTTTATACTTGTGAAAATCCTATAATTTTTTTTTCATTAGTTCTTAAGTACTGATCTAACAATTCTTTTGGCAATTTTAATACTCTCATTTTGAAAAATGAATAAATAAAATTAAAAGAAAAGAAAAGAAAGCGTGAACTATTTGACTACCCCTAATTGCTTTGAGAGGTATATGCATGCTTATGGAGGAGTCTGTTTTCCATTATGGTAATATCTTTGCCTTTTAGGACTACCCCATAAAATAAGGCTTTCTTGAATACTGTTATAAAAGGACTCAAAACTGGTGCTGTAGTCAAACATTTGGTTAGATGAACCAAAATATATACTTTGGTGCAAGAAAAACATCATTTTGAGATAATAGGGCTTAGGGGGGCACTGATTATGTAATGTTCTCTACATCCTAGTAAAGCAGTAACCTAGCTATCAGAATTGAATGATTATAGTGACATATAGTTCAAAAAAGTCTTACATTTAAAAATGGATTATTATCTTGTATATCGACGGTGGAATTTTTTTAATTTTACAAACGGGGTTAAAAAATTATCACATGTTCTCTAGTTATATTTAAAAAACTAAAAAATAAATAAATAAGACATGTGACAGTTTTTTAACTCCGCTTGTAAAGTTAAAAAACTCTACCGTTGATGTACAGGATAATAATCTATTTTTAAATCTACAAAAACTTTTAAAACTCACATGTGATGCAATATTACCATAATATTTCACCTAAACCTAAGCCAAAGAATATGCTTTTCCCATAACATGAAGCAATTATGAGATCATATGCATTATTTGGATAGAGGTGCAGAAGATGAGGCTTTTTCCAAAGCTAAAATCATTCCAATTAGCAGCTTACTTCTACCAGTAATTTTTTAAATTTTTTTATTTGGAAAAGAAAAATTGAACTTAATTTATATACCCTGAATGAAAAATGCTTCATTTCTTTTATATTCTTTGACATTCAGTGAATGTCTGCAACCTGTTAGGCTAATTAAAATGCCTGGTTTTTAAGGTAAAGAGAAGAAAGAGAAATATATAGTATTGGTTAGGTTCAGATATTCAAACTGGGAATATTCATAAAAACAGCAAGAAAAAAGTTTAAGTTTGGACCACAAAAAGTTCAAGCTCTGTAGGTTTGAATTGGGTAGCTTTTCTTTTGAAGCTTACTGATCTAAGATCCATTCATTTATGGCCCAAATTAGAAAAACCCATACAAAATTCGAGATGAAGAAGTAATAGGCTAATAACTAGACAAAGGGCACGAAATATATTTTTTTTTTCCAGGAAAGAAAAGGAAGGCTGAATATCTTCGGTTTCGTGAGAAAGATTGGTGAGGAACTGTTCTCAAGGCTGAGCTTCATGTTATTCTAATAGGATGAAATTCGTTTGAATGTCATATATTAAAAATAATCGCATGAATCATTTGAATTAAGTCCGAGCTCGAGCAAGCGTCCTTAATTTCTTGTTATCTAGTTTCCAACACATCATCAGGGAAACAATAAAAACATCATTGGACACATTTGCAGCTGTTTACATGTTCTTAAAGCATGGAAAACATTTAGATTGCTCGACCAAGCTCTGAGACAACAAGTCAAACAAAATCAGACAAGCCGAAATTGAACTTATAATTTAGCCTTAATCCACCAAAACATTAAATTGAGCAATTCTTAATAAAAAATGTTTAGCTATAATACAAGAAAAAAAGTTATAGATAAAGATATGAAATGGAGAAAGAGAGCTTGGATTCTTTGGCTGATGATGAAATGATAGTTAGCAACAAATAAGGATGATTATTTTAGAATTTTTTTTTATACGCGGATGATGAAATTTTTTTAATTTTATAAATAAATTAAAAAATTATCATATATTTTATTTTTTAATATATCATAAAATATATGTATCATTTTATTAATCTTGTTTATAAAATTTAATAATTTCACTATCAATAAATATGATAATCTTTTTTATTTTTAACACTAACAATTACTCCATAATTAATCATTGATAATGGTTTATATTTATTGAGTTATTAAAAAAAATTCTCAGAGATTATGTTTGTATCTACCCATTTGACTTCACATGCTTATCCCTATTTGAACTATAATATTTTACTAAATTAATAAATTACTTATATATTTATTTTAAAGAAAAAATGAAAAGTAAAATGAGAACAAAGAAGTTGGCCATACTTTCAAGGGAAAGGAGTAAAAAAATTAAATAAAAAATATTAAAAAAATCCCAAATAAAACAAGATATATGGCTTTTCGCCTTTTTTTATTTTGAACAACTTTATGTTTTGTCAAATTAGCAAAAAAAGAAGTAAAAAGCAATTCTCAAGTCTCAATAAAATACTAACCTCTAGAAAGTGGCCAAAAATTAGTTGGCGAGAAAAACTTTTGAAATTTAAAGACAATCTTTTCATAATCAAAAACCCATTTAATATCTTAACTGCTTTATTTTTTCTCCCTACCCTAACCACTCTTATTAATCAATTTAATTTTTTTAATAATAAGGTTTTGCTTGATAAGATAAAAAATGAAAAAAATAAAATTTATTTTATTAGTGTGTTTGATAAAAAAGATGAAAAAATTGAAAGAAAAAATATCTTTTTCATTAATTGCGTGATAGAATTGAAAAATGAAAAAAAAAAATTATTTTACTATTATATCTCTTCTAAGTTAAAATAATAAAGTAAAATTTAAAAAATGATGAACAATATTGTAAATACACATTTGTCTCCCATCCCTTCTATTTTCTTTCGATTTGAAATGATTTAGTTTTATAAATAAATAAAAAAATTTCTATCTATTCTTTTTTTTTCTTACACTTTTTTTCTTCCTAAATACTAATAAAAAATATTTTCATTTCACTTTTTCACCCACACTTATCTATTATCTCACTTTTTTATTCTATCAAACTCATCCTAAAACAATAGACAAAAAAAAAATTGTGGTCAAATTTGGTTAAAAATTCTAACACTTCTTTTTTAAAGTTTTATTTGCCTAAAATTTACATTATTAATATTATTATAAAAATCATATGCTTTGGAGCTAAATGAAATTGAATCCACTTCCAATGCTAGAAAGCTACAAAATTGTAATCTTTGAAGCCGTTTTCCATTTTCACAAACAAGGTTATTTTTCAACTTATGGAAAAAGCATATGCCCTTTCAAAAGAAAAAAGAAACTCCAAAACGACAGCGTTGGAACTTGGCATCATCAACATTTATTACAGCTTCCTTGATTTCCACGAGCATAAACCCAAAATTATCCGAACTTTGCATTTACATTTTAACCTCGGTTTGACCGATTTTGAGTTTTCTGCCCCCTTTTGTCTCTTCCTTATCTTCTTCACCCTTATAAGCCACCTTCTTCTTCCTTCTGTCCTTATTGGTCGCGGCTTTTCGCTATTGGAAAAACGACCAAGTCTTCTTCCTTCTTCTATTCTTCTTCAGTTCACCGTTGCTTCGCGGGGATGTAACTTTTTTACCTTTTTACCCTGTAAGTTTATGCTTTGTAATTTAAGTGCAATTTTTTTACTGGTTTAATTGTTGCATTGTTGTTTCTATGGACTTGCAAATTCTGGGTTTTTTTTTTTTTTTTTTTGGGGGGGGGGGGATCTGTGTTTAGTGAATATGTTAGTTAATAAATGAGTTCAGTTGCTGCTTGCTATAAAGGGTCTAACTTGGCAAATTATACTATGGTGTCAAATTTGCTGAATTGGGTTGTTTAATAGTAAATAGGGAAATATTGGAGAAAAATAGAAACTTTTAAGACTTTTTCCATTTTTTTGTAGTGGGAATGATTGCTTGGTTGAGCTCATTAATTGTTTATTCATAAGTTCTTAGTTCTTTAAAAGGCCTTAACCAGTGAGAATTTGATGAAGTTTTGAATTTGGGTTTCCTATTTTGTGTTTCATAAATTATATATACACAAGAAGAAAGCTATGTTTATGTATACTTGAGTTCTTTCAATAGTAGTGGAATTAGTGGTCTGATTTGTGCCATTGTTTTATGCTCCAATTCAGGGATTGTAAATCTTTTGAGAATGTTTGGTTAGTGCTGACTGCTGAATCTGTAGTATATTGGATTATGGGACGCGAGATGGTGATTGATTCGTGGTTTAGCAGTTCATGGTGGAATCCAATGAAGAGTGCTTCGGAGAGTACTAACAGGGTGGTGCTTGGAATCTTGGCATTTGAAGTTGCCAGATTGATGTCTAAGGTGGTGAATTTATGGCATTCTTTGGATGATAGGGAGATCTTGAAGTTGAGGGAAGAGATTGCAAACTCGATTGGAATTCAAAGGCTTGTATCTGATGATGAAAATTACCTTATAGATCTTGCACTGAATGAGGTAATTGAGAATTTTGGAAATATCGCAACGTCTGTTGCCAGGCTTGGGAAGAAGTGCACTGACCCTGTATATCACCGTTTTGAACATTTCATAAATGATCCAATTTCGAACAATTTTGAATGGTTCGGGTGGGAATACCGCAGGAAGAAGATGGAGAGGAAAGTAAAGAAAATGGAGAGATTTGTTGCAGTTACGATGCAGTTGACTCAAGAGTTGGAAGTGCTGGCAGAACTTGAGCAAACTCTTAGGAGGATGCAGAGAAATGCCGAGTCAGATCGAGTGAAATTACTTGAGTTTCAACAGAAGGTAATGTGGCAGCGTCAGGAAGTAAAAAATCTACGTGAGATGTCACCATGGGTTAGAACATATAATTACATTGTGCGGCTTCTGTTGAGATCACTTTTAACAATACTTGAGAGGACAAAAAATGTCTTTGGAACCCACCAAATGGCATCTGTAGATAGGAACAATGATTTTGAATCTATTAATAGCGACTGTCTTTCACGCAGCCATTCCTTTTCGACCCTAATACCATCTTCAGTATATCCTTCTGATAATAATCTATGTGGGTTCTCCTCTGGACCTCTTGGCAGGTCATTTTCAAAGTCTGTGCAGATCACTGGCGAGCATCTACAATCTCATTATCAGTTCACTGCTTTACGTGGCAAGCAGCCACATTCAAAAATGAAACGGTCAGGTCATGTTGCAGTTGGACCTTGTAAAGGATGCATGTCAGCTGGAAGTAATTCTCTCATTTTAGAGAGCTGCAAGCCAATTGGCACTGGATCTGTGAGGTTCAGTGGTGCTTACACCAAAAACATTGACAAAATAAACAATTCAAAGATGGAGTTATTGTCCTGCAGCGACAAAATATATTCTAAATTATCCGTTTTCAATACCAAGCGCTTGTTGAATGCTCCTACATCAACACTTGGTGATGCTGCATTATCTCTCCGCTATGCAAATGTGATTATCTTGATAGAGAAATTAGTTTCATCTCCTCACTTGATTGGCCTTAATGCAAGAGATGACCTGTACAATATGTTACCTACAACTATGAGAAACGCTCTGCGTGTTAAACTGAAGTCATATGCGAAGACTTTTGCTTCATTCATCTATGATACTTCCCTTGCAGCAGATTGGAGTCTGGCACTAGTGCGGATATTGGAATGGCTGGCTCCTCTTGCTCACAACATGATTTTGTGGCAGTCCGAGCGTAATTTTGAGGAACAGCATGTGGTTTCCAGGTCAAATGTACTTTTGGTACAGACACTACACTTTGCAAATCGAGCAAAAACTGAAGCAGCTATTACAGAGCTTTTTGTGGGCCTTAATTATGTCTGTAGGATTGGGAGAGCACACAATGAAAAAGCTTTACAGGAATCTGCTGGTAGTGACTGTACCCAATATTTGCTCAAAAGGAATGACTTAAGATAACAATCAACTTCCTGAAGCAATGCTGAATGCCTCCATGAGGCTTCTTCTTAATGTCCAGAACAAAGAAGAAATTCATCCCATTGTTGAGGTACTCATTGTATCTTGTTTTTGGAGCAAGCCTTGTCAATCTACTTTTCATTTGCAACTGATAGATTCTTTTATTTGTTTATATAGTTGATGAATTTGGGTTGCTAGCAATTTGTAAAGAATATTACTTATAGTAACATGAGGTCGCCTTGGTCTTATCAGAGTATTGGCAATTTGGCATCACTCAAGCATTACATGCTGAATAGGGTGTTTAGCATTTGTATTGCTGTTAGTTCAATGCTATGATTTTAAATGCCCTGATACCTCATAACTGGAGTAACCATTCTTTACAAACAGAAAAGCTAGGGTGACATTGATGTTGTCGTGTCAATAGTTTTTCCCGAGTGATGAGAATTTGTGCTTTTTTTTGTTCTTCTTGTGGGGTGGCCTGTGCTAATGTGATAAAACAATGATGGGATACGAGTACTTGAACTTTCTGTACCAAAAAACTAAACTATAGGTTCTGAATTTCATGGAGTGCAGTGAGAAAGTAAGATAAGCTTCTTGAGAGCTATGTTGCTTCAACTTTTCATTTTTCTTAAAGTATCCGTGTCCGAAACATATCCGGACATGGTATGGGGATATGATCCTCCAAGGACCCTCCAAATATATGGAAGTCTTAGAAAAAATTGAACATACCTGTGTCCGACACTCACACCCGAGTCCGAGTAACATAGCTTGAGAGCTCATTTTTGTTTTACCAACATACTGTATTCATGCCTACCCTATCTACCATATTAGTTTGTCTGTTGCTGAGGATTCTTCAAAGTACTTATTAATGCTCTGAACAATTAAATAACTTTAACACTTAATCTTGCATGATCATCTTGCATACATGACACACTTCTTGGTTATGTTGTTCCGACTCTTCATTTTTCTTAAAGTATCCGTGTACGACTCATATCCGGACATGAGTATAGGGATATGATCCTCCAAAGACCCTCCAAATACATGAAAATCTTGGAAAAAATTGAACATACCCGTCCGACACTCACATCCGAATCCGAGTAACATAGCTTTTTGGTATTGCTTCCAATAATATGAGCTTTCGTGCTGCTATCCCCACCCTTTCATTCATTTCTATAGCCTCTGGAGTGATGTTGCTCCCAAGCTTCCAGTCAAAGGAATGTAACTATATTTGACCAAACAATAGCAAGAAGAGCACTCCCCAAACAAATTTATTACTGTGCAATGGCATTAAATTATTCCACGAGGCAAAAACAGAATAAACTGAGTCAGGAGATTCCCCAAGTCAAACCCCATCAATTACAGCACAGAGCTCAAATCTTTCCATGAATATCAATAGCAGATTTGTAAAAAGATTTAGCAGAGAAAATGCCACTAGGAATTCCTTTCCAGATTAACTTATCATTGACATCCTTTAATAAAATGGAATGACTGATCAAATGCCCAAAGCATTCCATTGAGAAATTCCCAATCAAAGAGGGGTCATCTAAGCTCAATTTTCCAGCACCATTGTTCTTCTATCCATGAACCAAATTCTACAACCAGACCCGATTTTTTAATGGCTAAAGTAAAAATATGAGGAAATTCCCTTCTAAGAACATGGCTATCTACCCATGGATCATCCCAAAATCTCAAGCCACAACCGATATTTTCCTTCACTACACTATACATGTTAACAGAGCAAAACAGAGAATTGGTGA
The DNA here is from genome assembly GCA_030761205.1 of Fremontodendron californicum. Classification (NCBI taxonomy): domain Eukaryota; kingdom Viridiplantae; phylum Streptophyta; class Magnoliopsida; order Malvales; family Malvaceae; genus Fremontodendron; species Fremontodendron californicum. The sequence goes on from JAULJL010000005.1 coordinate 35,833,060, forward strand.
TTCCTTTCCGGATGAAAGAAAAATTCCTATTTCAAGGACTTGGAACAATGCAGTTCGTATCCCAAGCCACCTTGATACTTGCTACGACAAATACACTACTGACTACTCCCAGTTAACTAGATGAATCTTATCGTTCTGAGAATTGGCATAGTGTTCGCAGTTCCTAACCTGAACCATTTGACTTGACCATACTTGTCTCTTAGGCGTGTCAGGGTCCGGTGTGGCATGGTGCCAAGATCGAACATGTTTCTGAAAATGGGCCATCCTGGAGGCCCTGGAGGGAGCTTGCCAGGGGTACCTGAGTTTCTTATTCGAAAGAGTAGGAATAAGCAAACAAGAAAACTTGTTGGCCAATCCATGACTTTTCAAGCCAAGTTCTAGAGTTGTGGATTTCTTCACTTACCTTGATACAATAACGGACGATTTTGTTAACGAGTGTTTTAAAACATTCTTTAAGATTGTAAGATATAATAATATTTTTATTCAATGTATTAAAAATGATGAATAAAGTTATATATTTTTGCATTTAATACAGTATTATTACTATAAATAGTATTATCTTTGGGTCTAAATCCAAGATTTTCCTCCCATTCTCATTTTATGGTTAATGGAAGATTAATCCCTATCGGACCGAGAATGTAATGATAAAACCCTCACAACATTGGTGACTCCCATCCTATTTCTTATCTTGAGGGTTGAAATTACTTTATCATTCCAATCAACTAAATGTTGATATAAATAAATAGTATATTAATTAACTTTAAAAAATATCCTAAGGACATTAGTTAGAAAACCTAATAATGGAACACCGAACACCCTAACTTATCAAAAAATATACTGATAATAAGACACCCTAAATAGTAGAAGACGTAAATAAAAAACACATTAATTTTACGTCATTTATTACATTTTTTGGGGTTCTATTTAGTAATAAAAATATTTTGGACACAATAAATAAAGCATTTTAAAATTCCCATTTCCTAGAGTGTTTTGAGTTGCCGACCTCTGTTTTCCTCCTACACCTTTCTCAGTTACTATAGTTTAATACTATGTTTGGGCTAAACTAAATTATAATCGCATTTTGTATTGGACCAGTCTCACGTGTTTGTCAAAATTAAGATATTGACTTAAGAGATTCTGGATATCTTCTGTCTCCACAGTCAAGTAGCATTATTTGTGTCAAATTAGATGAGTAATTATTTTAAAAATTTAAGTCGACAGAAAATATTTCAATTATAATATTTAAGTTTTAAAACGTTATTCACATGTAAATCAAATAAATGATTATTGAGTTTGTACTTGAACCCAAATATAAAATATACAAATTGAAAAATAATTAAAAATGAATAAAAAATCAGATCGGATCTGTTGATATCGAGAACCAATGACCTGTCTGGTACTATATATAAAACCGAGCTTTCCTTGAAAAGGTGAAAAACCGGTTTTACAGGTAAAAAACAATTTTTTTGGTTGTAAATGATGAAATTTGAACCCTTAACCTATTGATTTTATATTAAAGACCGTACTCAAATACATATTCTTATTAATTATTTATTTAATGCTAAGATTATTTTTTTATATATTTAAAAGCATTTTGATCAAAACAACCGATTGAATCGGAAATAGAAAGTCTAATCGATAAAAAATATTAAAAAAAAAATAAATTATCAAAATTAAAATTTAAAAACTCGAATATAATATCGAGTTGAATGATCACTTATCTCAAAAACTTAAACTTATAGTAAATAATTCAATTATTATATTTAAAAACGGACAACTTATACCTAACTTCCTGTCAAAGAAATCGACCACAGAAGACGACCAAATTTTACTGGTCGTTGAATTCAAACTTAATAAAACGACAACATAATCAATAATTAACTTAATTCTAGGTTCGGACTCCGGAGCATTGGAGTATAAGAAACTGAAAAACTGCATCAAACATAACAAAAGTCTGTCTCTCTTGCAATCACCCTAAATTGAGTTAAAAATCTGCTCGCCACAATTTGCATGCAAGAAATGCTGATCCTAGACATCCCGAGTCCTGACAAGTACCCTTTCATCAATCCTTATTGTCAGTTTTGCTATAATAATAAAAAAAAAAAAAAAAAAGACAGTGAAACACGAAGTATACATCAGATGCTTAATATATAAATAATAAACTTGCAAAAAGTTTCAAATTGGCCATCTAATAATAATCACTTTACTTTTTGTCTTCAGATGTCATACACTTTTTAGGAACTGCTAGTAATGGCTCCAGCTTTCTCATTGTTACACCCAATTTGTCTTTCATGTCAATTGTCTCCCTGGTCACATTTCCTCCAAGTTCCCAATCAAAGTGGTGAAGCATTGAGCCTAAAACAAGGTGAACAACTCTATCAGCTAGTGCCACACCTGCACACATTCTTCTTCCAGCTCCAAAAGGAATTAGCTCATAATTATGCCCTTTGTATTCGATTTTCGATCCGATAAACCTCTCAGGCTTGAAGGACAGAGGGTCATCCCACACTTCCGGATCCCTTCCAATTGCCCAAGCATTTACAAAAACTTGTGTGTTTTTGGGTATATGATACCCCATAAATACAGTGTCTTCCATTGCCCTTCTTGGGACAAGGAATGGAATTGGAGGGTGTAAACGAAATGTTTCTTTTATTACTGCAGTCAAGTAATGAAGATTTTCAATATCACTCTCTTCTACCCTTTTGTTTGGTCCAACCACCCGATTAAGCTCTGCTTTAACCTTAATAATGGTTTCAGGATTGCAAAGCAGCTCTGTAAATGCCCATTCTATGGTGCTGCTTGTTGTTTCTGCACCAGCCAAAAATAACTCCTGCTCAAAAGATATGCAGTAACGTGTTACAAAATGAATTTCAGGAATCAAGATGAGGGAGCATGTTGACGAGTAATTTTCTGTTCTCGAATAGCTATGTCCGGACTTTTTATTTTTCTTAAAGTATCCGTGTCCGACACCTTTATCCGAAACATATTCGGACATGGGTATGAGAGTATAATCCTCTAAATATATGAAAAAACTTAGAAAATTTTGAGAATACCCGTGTCGGACACATACCCGTATCCGACACTCACTCCCGAGTCCGGGTAACATACTCGAATAGTATAGAAGTTATGGCAGAAATTGCAGCTGAAGCCAAGTTGAATTTGGAAAATATATATTAAGAAAATTTTAAATATCTCAATTTTTATTTTCATGACCATGAACCAAAATAACAGAAGATATATATATATATATATATATATATATATATATATATATATATATATATATATATAGCAGCATGCTTCAGCAAATCGCTATCCAAGGACAACCATGCACCAACTTAACTCTAAGTTTATCCGATTTCAAAATAAAAGAAGTCTGATGAGCATATATTTGATTAAAGTAAGAGAAATACCAGGATAAAAATATTCAGGTCTTTGTCAGATAATTTAGCTGGTTCGTCCTTGCCATTTCCTTCAAACTCAAGCAACAAATCCAAGAAATCCCTCTTATCTTCCCCCACGGCCTTCTTCTCTTCAATTCTTTCCTTTACAAACTTTGAGGCAATTTCAATAGCCTTACCCAGATCCTTCTCCATCTTCCTTTTCAATCCTTGAGGGTCCAGCCATTTCAGCCACGGAAAAAAATCTGCTATATTTCCTTGTCCGGACAATCCCATTAGCTCCAACATGGCCACGAAAAATTCAGAACCTTCCTTTGAATCAGGATCGAAAAAATCTCGCGACAGCATAAGGTTTCCAAGCAAATTAAATGACAACAAGAACACAAAACGGGCCACTTGAATTCCATTTCCATGTGACTGATCTCCTTGCCTCTTACACGCCTCGTCTTCTATCCATCGCAGCATATCATCAACACATTTTCTTCGTATAGAAGCTGTTTCATTTATCCGCTTGTTAACCAACATATCCACCGTGACCAGGCGCCTTAGCACACGCCAGTATGAACCATACGGTGCTAGAGCTACGGAGCTTTTGTGGTAATCATGGGCGCGCATGATTTCCGTGATGTTGCGCTCAGCGAAGGAGAGATCATGGTTCTTGAAAAACTCAGTAGCTGCTTTTGTTGAAAGAATTGCCATAGTGTTTACAGCTCCTAACCTGAGCCATATGACTTGACCATACTTGTCTCTTAGGCCGGTGAGGGTCCGGTGTGGCATGGTGCCAAGGTCGAACATGTTTCCAAAAATGGGCCATCCTGGTGGCCCTGGAGGGAGCTTGCCATGGGTACTGGAGTTTCTTCTTCGGAAGAATAGGAATAAGGCTGATGAAGAAAATATGATAAGGCAAACAAGAAAACTTGGAGGCAAATCCATGGCTTTGCAGACCAAGTCCTTGAGTTCTAGTTTTCTTCACTGACCTTGATACGATATTAATAATGAAACACCCCCAACTTATCACTAAATATAATAATAAGACACTCTAACTACTAGAGGAGGTAAAATCAAAAGGCACAAATTATACATCGTTTATTTCAGCTTTTATTTTTGTTTTTTCTTTAATAAATAGTTTTGGATACAATTAAGGTGTTGTTTGATAAATTAAAAAATTAAGGGTTGAAGTATTGAATTTGTATTATAAAAAGTATTTGGTATATTATTGAAAATTAAGTATTGAATATAATTTATATTGTTTGATAACTTTGAATGTTGAATTTTAAAAAGTCTTCATTTTACATTTTTAACTTTATTAATAGTTCTGGCTAAAATTTAAAAGGCATAGTTTAAATATCTTATTTTTTGTAATAAAAAAGATAATTTAGTTCAAATATATATTTTTTGCAATAAAGTTGATTGAACAGGTTCTGTATTAAGTGATAAGTAGTTTTTTACTTATTTATTTTATTCAACATTTTTTGTTGAATTTTTTTATTAAGCAACGTACAATTAATACGAGTTATCAAACACTTTAAAAAATTTAAACAATAAAAAATAATTAATACATTATCAACACACCGTAAATAAAGCAATAATTTTCGTAAACATGCAAAAGGGTTGATTGAGATTCTCCTTTATTACTTATTCTTTTCATAATTTCCAATGTACTAACCATAAATAAAGCAATAATTTTCCTAAACATGCAAAAGGGTTGATTGAGATTCTCCTTTATTACTTATTCTTTTCATTAATTATCAATGTTCTGTAGACATCGAATTTTATCCGGATTGTAAATTTATTTTATTAATTAAATAAAAGAAAAAAAATAAAAAGGAAATCAAAAAATAAAAAGAAAAAAAGGATAAATTCGAAATCAAGAAAAAAAAATCAGAAAAATTCTAAATTAAAAATTAAAACAAAAAAACAAGTTTAGGTTGAAATAAAAATTTTCTTTGGATTGAACTTGGACTCTAAGAAGTGTGATTGAAACAAAAATCCTTCTTGATCGGTTTGGAGACTCCTAACTAAATTAAAACCCTAATTTCCTTTCCTATATAAAGAACCTAGCATCAACCACAAAAAAACACATCAGAAAAACATACGAATTTCGAAATACAGGAGCAAGATCAGTAAAAAAAAATTTTTTTTGAGTGAATTTCGAATTTGGGAGTATTGGTGCTAGGTTTTGTTTTGGAAAATGTTTGGTAACGAAAAATCTAGGTTTTAAATAGACGAAGCATAGGCTAGAAGGTGGTGACGATTCGGCGGTCAACGGAGTAGATCGGAGGAGGTAAAGTTTTAAGTTTTGATTTTAGATCTAGGAAATTCTAGAGAGATTCGGGTAAAACTAGTTTAGTTTTTGAATTGAGGAGATCGAAAGGAATTTTTTGAGATTTGTTTTTTGGATTTTTTCGACCATCGGAGATAGGCGACGACGAACGGTGACGACGGTGATCGGATTCTGGGTTTGCGAAGAACATTCATCAGTTGTTCTTGTAGAGGAAAAAAATTCAGAGAAGAAGAGAGTTTTTTTTTTTTTACAAAATAGGTAAAAAAAATGAAAAAAAAAAAGTTTTAAAGCAACAAGCGGGTCGGGCCAGGTGACCCGTGCGCCGACCCGACCCGCATGTTGCTAATTCTGATTCCTTTTTTTTTTGTTTATTTATTATTTATTTTCCTTATTATTACTAATTGGATTTTAAGTTTTTTTTTTTTTTTTTTTTGCAGTTTTTATTTTTGTGAATTAATTATTAATTGTTTACTAATTATTTATTATTAATTATCTATTAACTATTTTTTATAAATAAATAAAAACTAATATTTAGTTACTACTATTATATTATTAACTATTATTATATATTATTATTATTATTATATTTTAGTATTTTTTTAATATTATTAACCATTGATTTATTTATTAATAAGATTAGTTATTTTTAAAATTAATAAATTAAGATTTTTTCCAATCATGAAATTCGAAGAGATCACGAACGGTGGATTTTTGAGAAATTTCTAGGTGAGAAAATTCTCTTGAAAATTCTCCAGAATGAATGGAAGAATTTTTTAAGGGATTATTTTCAATATCAATAAAGATCAAAATTTATTTTTTTTTAAATAATTAATTTTCAATTTTTTTCTCTCTAAAATGATTTTTTTCATAATAAATGCTTAATTAAAATTGAAGGATAAATTAAGATTTTTTTCAATGATGAAATTCAAGAGAGTCACGAATGGTTGACTTTTAAGAAATTTCTAGGTGAGAAAAATTCTCTTAAAAATTCTCCAGAACGAATGGAAGAATATTTTAAGGGATAATTTTCGATATTAAGATCAGAATTTATTTTTCGAACAAACATTAATAAAATGTGGAATAATTTTGGAAGATTAATTTAAGAGAAAATAATTTTGTTAAATAACCTAACTTTTCCGACGACGGAGCCTCTTCAATAAAACGAATGGTTTCTTTTGAATACTCTCGAGGTGAGTAAACATTTTTTAGTAATTTCTCCAGAATGAATGGAAGGAAGACCTAAAAAATGATTTTCGAAATTTCTAATTTTAACAATTAAAATGAAAATAGGATAGACAAGACTAGACCTGCTCACGGGCCGGGATACGGGCCGGGCCTGGGCAGGATATTTTGTGTCCGGGCCGGCCCGGCCCGGAACAGTAATTTTTATTATAATAATATTATTTTATTTAATTTTAATTATAAAAAAATAAAAAAAATTATTTTTTTATTCCAATGAACAGTGTTTCGGGCCTAAACGGGCGGGCCGGGCCTGGGCAGAGAAAATAAAAAAAACCGGGCCGCGGCCCGGCCCATGAGCAGCTCTAGACAAGACTATTTAATTAAGACTTTTTAAGTATCACAAGACTAATTAGGTACTATCTCTTAGATAGGGTGAGGGTGCTAATCCTTCCTCACACGTAACCGTACTCTCGAACCTAGTTCTGATAAATAGACCAGAACCTATTCTTTTTAAGGTGCCTTAGTCAAGCTTAGGATTACTTTAAATAGGATAGATTCGTATATGTGACTAATTACACCTAGATTAGATGATTAGTGGCGACTGCATTGTTTGTGTCTAGCATGCTGAATTCGTATTTGGCACGTTATGACAGTTTGGCGACTCCGCTGGGGACATTAGAGAGTCGAGCCATGGATTAGTCTTGTGATACCTTAGGTTTTAAATATTGGTCTTTAAGTCTTAAATTTTTATTTATTTTTATTTATTTTTTGATTTTATTATTTGAGATAACCCTTGTTTCTTATACATTGGTGGGAAATGGAAGGTTTGAATGTCCCTTCGCACACATGACACATTGCATATCATAAAGCCTTATACCCGGGCTCGTCCCTTTTAGGAGGGGGTAAAGTACCTACGCCTTCGAGGGGTGATAACCTCCATAACGGCTAGCGAAACACCTTCAGAGTGTAAAGTACCAAAGTTTTCGAGAGGTGATAACCTCCGCCATAACTTTGGAAAATACTCCCACCTGAATTGAACCCTTCCGGTTGGAGCCTATAATGGGTGAGGAATGAGGTGCCTTACTCATTCTCCATGGATGATGTTAAGGAGCAGTTTGGGGACCTTTTTAACTTGGTCAAGTATCCTAAACCCAGCATATAAACAACATTAAGTGACCAAACTTTAAGATAGAGCCATGTCCATCCTTATATAGAGAAGAACCCGAACTTAGGACACATGAAGGGACACTTCTTACCCTATACTTTTTCATTAACATGATGCTTGTTTATCTGACACATTTGTTTTATGCTTACCATGATGATGTAGTGCTTACACATGTTGTTGTATTTTTATATTTTCATAAGTTTGTTCATATACTATCTAACTGTTTGTTTCTTTCTTTTCATACATCATGCATCTTAATAAAGTCATCTTGCCACATAACGTCTAGATAAAAAGAATATCCACTAAATCCATGGAAAACCTGACAGTCGCCAAGCGTGAGTCTGCCAGTAGTTTGAAGCTTAGATCTGAAGCAATCCAGCAAAGTACAGGAGATTGCCTTCCAGTCGGGTATGTTTCTACTCTTCCCGAGAAAGTTCACATGGATCTGGCACAGAACAACCTCGAAGGTTTGATCGGTATTTGGCATTCTTGGGATGAAACTCGACAAGAGGAATTCAGACAAAAATATGGGGATCTGGCTTTGCTCCTATCTGTTGAAGTCGATAATAACTTGGTAAGGGCCATAATGCAGTTTTGGGACCCATCATACAGGTGCTTCGTGTTCAATGAATTAGATATGGTTCCAACTATAGAAGAATATTCAGCCTTGCTTCGTTTGGACTCTCCTAATTCGGACAAAGTTTACTGGAAGAACAAGATAGGTTATCGGAAGAAGTTAGCAAAAATCATGGGAATCAGCTTGATAGAAGTTGACAAAATTGTGAAGACAAAGGGTAAGAGCACTGGTATTCCATTGAGTGTTCTCTGAAACTTCATTATCAAACACCTAGATGATGATAAAGGTCTGGAGGTGATGGCTTTGGCTATCTACGGATTTGTGGTTTTCCTGAAGATATTGGGATTTATTGAAACAACTGTGGTGAATTTCATGGACCAAGTTCAACACCAGATCAATACGGCTCCAGCTATATTAGCCGAAACTATCAGGTCACTGAATCACTGCAGGAGAAATGAAAAAGGAAGTTTCATCGGATATTTACAGTTGCTCTACATCTGGATGAAAAGTCATTTTGAGTGCCAAGAGTCGAAGTTTCGAAAGCCATACTTCACCACTAGCATCCCTATCAAGGAGTTCTGTAAGAGTGCATGGCCTGAATCAAGGTCAAAAGAAGAATGGGTAATGATGTTGCGAGAACTTACAAGCCGACAAGTGATCCGGAAAGCACCATGGATGCCCCATGGATTAATGTTATTTAGCTGTGGTGATCAACCTTGGGTTCCCCTCTTGGGATTTTGGGGTGTCGTTAGCTACTCTCCCATCATGGTACGGAGACAGGCAGGGTATAAGCAGTTCATACCGATGACTCATGGACTTAACCAGGTGGATTTCTCTTATTCAGATAAAAGGGTTATCAACAGGATAGAAGAACTCACAAAGGCTTGGAAATTAACGATTAGAGTTGAAGGGGTAGTATCTCATGGAATACTACTCCTGAATACTCTGTGTAGGAGGAAAGAAGAGCAAAAGATGTTGTGATTCCTTACAAAAGAAGTCCAGATGGTCCAGCCAAGGTTATAGCCCCGGATCCTATGCTGAGGATAGAAAAGGCTAAAAGGAAGCTACAAGAAGAAAAAGATGAATTGGGAGAAGAAAACCAGAAACTTCAATCAAGGATAGAAGAGTTAGAAGGGGGTTTGAACAAAGAAAAAAAAAAGGCCAAGAAACTTCGATTAAAAGATCGAAAGTTGGAGAACGGTTTAGTGGAAAAAGATGGCATTATTCAGAAACTTACCGAAGATTGTGACACTTTGAAAGAATCCTTGACAGGTATGGAAAAGAAATATTCGCTTTTGACTACTGAGGTCGGACGTCTAAAAGAAGAAAGTGGAGAATTATTGTTTGATCAAGAAAGGAAGGCAGCTGATTGCCAAGAATTGGTTATCGAATTAATGAACTTGAAGGAAGAATGCTCACAACTCCGAGATACAGACTCTAAAAAGCAGAATCTTCTGGAGAATATGTTTGACCATTTCGATATGGCATCCCGCAAGGCAGAAGACATGTATGATAGAATCATGGAGATTAAGGCGAAAGTACATTCGTTCCATGAAAACGGCCAGCTCATATTCGAACTTTTGGATGAAGTTCAGTCTCACTACCGTCATATTGTCAAGTTCCTTTGGAGGCGTTAGGATTTTAGATTTTTAAGATCTTTTGTAAGAATTTTCATATTTTAATGCTTTAGGACCAGTTGAAGTTTTTATTTTGATGTTTTTAGGATCACTTTGGTTTTTAGGATTTCTATGGATTTGGAAATTTTATTTATAAGATTCTTTTTATCTACATTTGTTATGTGGCTGGTGTTCTTTCATAGCATTTCATCCATACGTGCATAAACATCATCAATTTAGTTTTAATTTTTAAACACATCATCCTGATTTAAGAACTTTTGCTAAAGGTCAAGGATAGCTCGACAGTCGGAATCTTCGAGATAGTCTTCTCGTCACTCTTACAATACCAGATCAAGAGTTAGAGAAATGGCCGAAGAGAAATCCTCAAGGATAGATAGGGTAGAACAAGCTCAGGATGAGATTAGAGAGCAATTAAGTTCTTTGTTGGAAATGATAAAGAATCTGAAAGGGAAAAATAAGGAAGATAAATCTGGTTCTCAAGGGGAAAAACAGAATGTAGGCGAATCTTTATGTCCGCCCGGTTTTCGATCTCAAGCGCAACATGAACAATTACAATAGGTGCCCTATATGGAAGGATTCACTTACCTACACGGCCAACCTCAAATCCCGGGATTCACCTTTCCTGTTCCTAGGACAAAGATAGACCCAGTCCAAATTCCAGATTTAGATGATCCCAAAAAGTTAGAGAACCTGAAAGTGGCAGAAGAGATTGAGTCTCGAAAAATGAAAATGATTGAAGAAAGGCTTCAGGCTGTTGAGGGGTTAGACTGCTATGGTTCTATGGATGCTGAGGGGCTTTGTTTAGTGCCAGATGTAGTGGTCCCGCCTAAGTTCAAGACTCCTGACTTCGAAAAGTTCGATGGGTCCAAATGTCCCATATCCCATATCACCATGTTCTGCCGAAAAATGGCCGCCCACACCAGAGATGACAAGCTGCTTGTCCATGTCTTTCAGGACAGTCTTACAGGGTCCGCTGCTAGGTGGTATGTTCAACTCGATAAGAATCGAGTTCGTACTTGGAAAGAATTGGCCAAGGCATTCATCAGCCAGTATAAGCACATTGTTGATATAGCCCCAAATCGTTTGTCTCTACAAAATATGGAGAAGAAGTCCACCGAGAGTTTTAAGGACTATGCCCAGAGATGGAAGGATGTTGCTGCCCAGATCCAGCCACCTCTGACTGAGAAAGAGACTACAGTGCTGTTCGTTAGTACTCTTAAGGCTCCGTACTACAACAAGATGATTGGGAACGCCACAAAGAACTTTGCTGATATGATGATTTCCGGTGAAATCATAGAGAATGCCATCAAGAATGGTAAGATTGAAGGAGGAAAATTTGTTATAAAGAGGAATAGTGTGACGAAAAAGAAGGAAGCTGATGTCCAGACTGTCGCATATGGAGGGCAACAAATGGGAGGTTACGTCCCACATTTCTCACAGTCCGTATACCAGCCATACTACCCGAATACCAATGCCATCAATCCAGGCTCATATGCTTATCCACCCGCACCACCACAGGTATTCCAACCTAATTTTTGCCCCAGACCATTGGCTCCTCCAGTTGGGCCACCCGTACAAGCCAATCAACCTCCAATTAATTCGAGAGGACCACGAGCCAGCTAGGAAAGAATGCCTTTTGATCCGATTTCCATGTCCTATGTAGACTTGCTTCCAGATCTTATCAAGAACCATCTGGTTGCACCGATACATTTGGAGCCCTTGAAACCTCCATACCCTAGTTGGTATGATCCTAATGCCAGATGTGACTACCATTCGGGAAACGTTGGACACTCACCGAAAACTGCACAACTTTGAAGTACAAAGTGCAAAGTTTGATTAAGGCTGGGTTGATAAACTTTGAAGAAAAGGGTGGCCCGAACGTCAATGGCAATCCTTTACCAAACCATGCAAGACCAGCGATAAATGCTTTGGGAGACGATAAGATTACCGTAATCAAGGGAAATATGGATGAAGTTACGACATCAATTGATTACATTTTCGATGTTTTGGTCAAAGCTAGCATGATTCGTCCTATGCCGGCTAATTTAGATAGTTATCTTGGCGAATATGATTCAAGCGAGGTTTGCAAGTATCACCAAGGGATAGTTGGCCATTCGATTCAAAGTTGTGTTGAATTCCAACAGGAGTTACAGAAACTGATGGATCTCTCCCGGATTGAGTTTTACACAGAGTTTGGAGCAGATGAAGTAAATATGGTAATTGGAGAATCTTCATTGCCTGTTGTGAAACTGAGCACATTCTTTTATGAGAAAAAGACGAGTCAGTTCGAAGATAAGAAGCCAGTGAGGATCAATAATCATGTTATTAGAATCAGTGTCCCAAGTCTATTCCCATACCGAAGCGATAAGGCTGTACCGTGGAGGTATAGGTGCGACGTCATAACCCGAGAAACACTTGGTAGTTCAGTCGTGATTAATTCTGAAGCTGCCAAGACAGCAAATCTAACTGGAGTATGGGGAGTGACTAGGAGTGGGCATTGTTATTTGCCTAAAATACTTGATAGGAACAGGAAAGAAAAAGCAAGGGAAGAGGAAAAAAATGAAGAGCCAGGAAACAAGACAAACCCATTGGTGGTTCGAGATACGGAGTATAAGGAGCCTGTGACTAAGAGGGAAGCTTGTGAATTTTTGAAGCTGATCAAACACATGAATATAGTGTGGTTGAACAGTTGAATAAAATGCCAGCTCGGATTTCGCTGTTGTCACTGTTGTTGAATTTCGAGCCTCATAAGGAAGCTTTGCTGAAAGTTTTGAATAAGGCACACGTGCCTCACAATATTTTCGTGGAGAATGTGGATCATATTGCAGGAAATCTGGTGGTTACCAATTTTATAACTTTTAATGATGACGAGATTCCTCCGGAAGGCAGGGGCAGTACTAAGGCCCTTCATATTACGGTCAAGTGCAAAAGTCATGTTATGGCTAAAGTGCTTATTGATAATGGTTCTTCCATTAATGTTATGCCGATGACTACATTATCCAAGCTGCCAATTGATGTGTCTCATATTCAACCTAGTCATATGATTGTGAGAGCCTTTGATGGGACCCATCGGGCGGTCTTGGGAGATATTGAAATGCCTCTGCAGATTGGGCCTTGCACTTTCAAAATAAAGTTTCAGGTTATGGAGATTTCACCATCTTATAATTGTCTGTTGGGAAGGCCATGGATTCACATGGCAGGAGCAGTTCCATCATCATTACACCAGAAAATCAAGTTTGTTATGGAGGATTATCTGGTATGTGTTAATGGGGAAGAGGATTTGTCGGTAACCAAGTCCCCAACCACGTCTTATGTCAATGCAGCTGATGAAGCATTGGAGTGTTCATTCAGATCGTTTGAATTCATCAATGCGACATATGTTGGTGAAGGGTCAAAAGTCCCTGCTCCGCGTTTTTCTCAAACGGTTAGCATGTTGTTCAAGCAGACTGTTGGAATGGGTTGACGTGTTGGATTTGGATTGGGGAAGCATCTTCAAGGGATCAGGGAAATGCCAGAGATACAAGAAAATAGAGAAAGGTTTGGGCTAGGTTACAGGCCAACCATGAGGGATTGGGAGACGGTCGAGTTCGAGAAAAAGAAGAAAAGATTGGCTCGTGTGAAAGGCTATGAGTGAGAGCCGAGGAAGATGGTTTTTCCTTATCTTTATTCCACTTTTCGTTTGGGGGGATGTATTTACCCCGATGCACCTCCACCAAATTTAGAAGAAGAGTTTTCTGAGCTTTCTATTCAAATGGTAAAGAAAGCAGGAGTGAAGTCTGATGTTGAAGAAGAGTTGTTGGTGTACCCATGCTCACCTGAACGGAGCTGGGTAATTGGTTAAGTGATGAAGCTGTCAGTTATCCTTGAATCTCATAAAATATAATGCAGTGAGTCAAGTCCCTAGTTGCTCATGCCCAAGGGCATTAGGGATGGTCTTTTATGTATATGCTAGTTTATTTCTTATTATTTTAATAAATTAGGAACAAGATGCATTTTCATTCCATCTTTCATTCATGGTTGTCATTTTTTCTTTCTTTCATTGTTGCCATTCTTTCTTCATATACCAATATATATTCTTTCGATTCAATTCAATTTCAGGATTCCAAGTAATGAATACAAAGACAATCTTAATAATAATTTGGGATTCGATTTTGAAAACACAGTTCATGTTGATGAATTTGATAATGAAGAGGAATCAGATGATTATACTTTGTCTCCAGATTTGTTGAGATTAATGGAACAGGAAAAGAAACCGATTGAACCACATCAAGAGGTTACTGAGATGATCAATTTGGGAGATGAGGAAAATAAGAAAGAAGTAAGAATTGGCGCGTCATTACCACCTGCTCAAAAGAAGAGATTAGAAAATCTGCTTAGAGAATTTGTGGATGTGTTCGCATGGTCATACAAAGACATGCCGGGTTTGGATACAGATATTGTGGAGCACAAATTGTCTTTGAGGCCAGAATGCAAGCCAGTGCAACAAAAGTTAAGGAGGATGAAGCCAGAAATGCTGTTAAAGATTAAAGAAGAAGTAAAAAAGCAGTTTGATGCAGGCTTTCTGGAGGTAGCTAAGTACCCGGAGTGGGTAGCCAATATAGTCCCAGTTCCTAAGAAAGATGGAAAGGTGAGAATGTGCGTCGATTATCTAGATTTAAACAAGGCAATTCCAAAGGATAACTTTTCTTTGCCTCATATTGACACCCTCGTGGATAACACTGCTAGACATTCCATGTTTTCGTTCATGGACGGTTTTTCAGGGTATAACCAGATTAAGATGGCTTCGGAGGATATGGAGAAAACCACATTTGTTACAATATGGGGAACCTTCTTGTATAAGGTCATGCCTTTTAGGTTGAAAAATGTCGGAGCTACTTACCAAAGGGCAATGGTAACTCTATTCATGACATGATGCATAAAGAGATTGAAGTATATGTGGATGACATGATAGCAAAATCCCGTGAAGGTGAAGATCATTTGGTTAATCTCAAGAAGTTGTTTGAAAGATTGAGAAAGTTTCAGCTGAGATTAAATCCTGCCAAATGTACGTTCGGTGTCAAATCCGGCAAGTTGTTGGGATTTGTGGTTAGTGATAGAGGAATTGAATTAGATCCAGATAAAATAAAGACGATTCAGAATCTGCCTCCCCCTCGTACGCAAAAAGAAGTGAGAGGTTTCTTGGGAAGGCTAAATTACATATCACGCTTTATTTCCCAGCCCACCTTCAAATGTGATCCTATCTTCAAGCTTTTTCGCAAACAGGATACTGGTGAACGGACTGGAGAATGTTAGGAAGCTTTTGATAAAGTTAAAGAGTACCTGTCGAATCCATCGGTGTTAGTTCCTCTGATTCCGAGAAAGCCATTGATTCTGTATTTGACGGTGTCCGAGAAATCCATGGGATGTGTTCTGGGGCAACAAGATGAGACGGGAAAGAAAGAGCATGCCATCTATTATCTGAGTAAAAAGTTCACTGACTATGAATCTAGATACTCATTGCTAGAAAAGATGTTTTGCGCTCTAGCATAGACGGCTCATAGACTTAGACAGTACATGTTGTACAACACAACGTGGCTCATAGCAAGGTTGGATCCTCTGGAGTACATTTTTTAGAAGCCGTCGTTATCAGAAAGAATTGCAAGATGGCAAGTCACTTTATCCGAGTATGACATTGTTTATGTGACTCAGAAAGCTATAAAAGGAAGTGTGATAGCCGAATTCCTGGCGGATCGGGCTTCTGAAGAATATGAGTCAATGCAATTTGATTACCGGATGAGGATTTAATGGCTATTTCAAGAGGAGATGATGGAGAATGTAATGAAAAACCTGGAAGATATTCTTTGATGGAGCTTCTAATGCTTTTAGGCATGGAATTGGAGTAGTCTTGATATCCCCGGATGGTCAATATTATCCGGTTACTGCACAATTGGATTTTAATTGCACCAACAATATGGCTGAATATGAGGCATGCCTCATGGGCTTGCAAGCAGTGATTGAAAGAAAGATTGATGTGTTGGAGGTATATGGTGATTCAGCTTTGGTTATTTATCAGTTGAAAGAAGAGTGGGAAATAAGGGATTCGAAGTTGATCATGTACCTGAAATACACAACTGAATTAATCAAGCATTTTGAGAAGATTCATTTTCAACACTTGCCCCGGGAGGAAAATCAGATAGCTGATGCTTTAGCTACTTTAGCTGCGATGTTTAAGCTGGATGCAAAAGCTGAGATTCAACCAATCAAGTTGGGTGTGAAAGGATCTCCGACACATTGTTTAGATGTTGAAGAAGAAGTTGATGGTCAGCCTTGGTATTTTGACATCATGCAATATGTCAAATATCAACGATACCCGGAATACGCCTCGGATAATGATAAACAGCTCATCCGAAGATTAGCTATGGGTTTCTTCCTTGACGGAAAAATATTGTATAAGAGAGGCCGAGATATGGTGCTTTTGAGATGTATTGACACCATAGAAGCAAAGAGGATACTGGAGGAAGTGCATGATGGAATTTGTGGGGCACATGCGAATGGTCACATGATGGCTAGGCAGATAATGAGGGCGGGTTATTATTGGTCGACGATGGAGAAAGACTGTATTGACTATGCTCAAAAATGTCATAAATGCCAAATCTATGCAGATAAGATCAATGCTCCTCCGAATGAGTTGCATGTTTTGGCACCTCCGTGGCCGTTCTCAATGTGGGGCATGGATGTGATTGGACCTATCACCCCAAAGGCAATAAATGGGCATCGGTTCATTTTCGTGATGATCGATTATTTCACAAAGTGGGTAGAGGCAGCCTCATATGCGAGTGTAACACGGACAATAGTCTGTAAGTTCATAAAGAAAGAGATAATTTGTCAATATGGATTTTCGGAGAGAATCATTTTTAATAATGCTCACAATTTGAATAGCAAAATGTTGAAAGAGGTTTGTGAATAATTTAAGATCAGACATCACAACTCAGCACCAAATCGTCCGAAAATGAATGGAGCAGTGGAAGCAACCAACAAGAACATCAAAACAATTGTAGATAAGATGACCAATGTCTACAAAGATTGGCATGAAAAGTTGCCTTTTGCCTTGCATGCTTATAGAACTTCGGTTCGCACATCCACAGGGGCAACCCCGTTTTCGTTGGTATATGGGATGGAGGCTGTGTTACCAGTTGAGGTAGAAATCCCTTCTTTAAGGGTCCTGAAAGAGGTTGATCTGGAAGAAGCGGAATGGGTACGGGATCGTTTTGAGCAGTTGAATCTCATTGAGAAAAAAAGGCTGGCAGTGTTGTGCCATGGTTAGTTGTACCAGAAGCGAATGATGCGAGCGCATGATAAGAAAGTCTGTCCCAGACATTTCAGGGAAGGAGAGTTAGTCTTGAAAAAGATTTTTCCTTATCAGCATGATCATCGAGAGAAGTGGACGCCGAATTGGAAAGGTCCTTATGTGGTGAAAAAAGCTTTTTCAGGTGGAGCTTTGATTTTGGCTGAAATGGATGGGGATGTTTTGCCAAATCCAATTAATTCAGACGCTGTGAAGAAATACTTTGCTTAATATATATATATATAATAAAAAAGAAAAATGAGGTTTCAAATTGAAAACCCGAAAAGGGCGGTTTGGGTCAATGGGGGTTGTCTAAGTTGAAAACCCGAAAGGGTGGCTTAGATATGAGGAGGATCAGCGTCACTCAGAAAATTTCATAAAGATGGAGACAATGTCTAGTTTGATGAACTCTGAAGGATTGAAGACATCGATTAGGATTGGTTTTTAGATGAGAATTTTGAATGAACTGTTAAGGTTGTCTAAGTATTCATTGTTTGGATACTGTTTTGTTATCCTAACACCTTTTTGATAAGCCTTTTGAGATGCTCTTTTGTTCCTTGAGATGAATTCCTTCTCTTTATTTTGTTAATAAAGATCTTTCTTTGCAGCTCATTTTTGCCTTCTATTTGTTATTCTCAATTTTATACCTTTGCATTGAATAGAGGAAATGCATCATGCATTGCGTTTGCTATGAAATTAGAATAATGATTGATAAATTGAAATATAATCTTAAGAGATCCCTGCATTTATTTTTATGAGAAATCTATGGATGACTGAACAGAAAAGTTCGGGAGATGAGATGAGATGTGATTTTTAAAAGTGAGAATTTTTAAGATGAGAATTTTCATGATGAAATTTTAAGCCCATTTGAGATGGCATAAGATGAGAAATAGAATGATTGATATTGTGAAATTTTCAAGAAAAGAAATTGTTCGTATTCAGCAGATTTTGAAAAAGGAAAGAGATAGTAAGATTCGTTCTACCAGTTTGAAACCAAGTACAAACAGAGATGAATAATGAGCTTGAGAACCTTTTATTTTGATTAAGAGATTCAAGGAGTTGATATTGTTTATTATAGAGCATTCATGACATCCATTGCACGATATGCATCTGCATTCAGGGCATTCATGTACTGCATTGCATTTATGTATTTGCACCCAAGAAAGATTATTTCAGGTATTCAGTATGATTTGGATGTGAATTTAATTTGGAATGCTAAATTTTAATTTGGAATGCTAATTTACGAGGTTAGCGATTTCTTTTGGGATTCAAGGTAAGATTTTAGAATTTTACCTTTACGTTTGGTGAATTTACAAATTTCGTTTGTTATTTAAAGTTGAAGCCTCGATGGAGGAGTATGTTTTTTTCTGTTAAGTTGAAACCTTGGTGGAGGAGTATATTTTCATGTTAGGTTTATTTAAAGTTGATGCCTCGGTGGAGTATGTTTTCATGTTAGATTTATTTAAAGTTGAAGCCTCGGTGGAGGAGTATGTTTTCATGTTAGGTTTATTTAAAGTTGAAGCCTCGGTGAAGGAGTATGTTTTCCTGTTAAGTTGAAGCCTCGGTGGAGGAGTATGTTTTCGTGTCAGATTTATTTTAAGTTGAAGCCTCAGTGGAGGAGTATGTTTTCGTGTCAAGTTTATTTAAAGTTGAAGCCTCGGTAGAGGAGTATGTTTTTACGTTGGGTTTATTTAAAGTTTACGCCTCGCTTAGAGGAGCTTTTATGCGATAGGATTTTCTTTAAGTACATAGGACTTAGTAGGGTGTCTACGTCTTTGCACATCCCCTGTTTCTCAGGCAATGCACAAAGAGGGGCAACTGTAGACACCGGATTTTATCCGGCTGTAAATTTATTTTTTTAATTAAATAAAAGAAAACAAAAAAAAGGAAATAAAAAAATAAAAAAAGGGATAAATTCGAAATCAAGAAAAAAAAATCAAAAAATTCAAAATTAAAAATTAAAACAAAAAAACAAATTTGGGTTGAAATAAAATTCTTCTTTGGATTGAACTTGGACTCTAAGAAGTGTGATTGGAACAAAAATCCTTCTTGATCAGATTGGATACTCCTAACTAGATTAAAACCCTAATTTCCTTTCCTATATAAAGAACCTAGCATCAACAACAAAAGAACACATCAGAAAAATATACGAATTTCGAAATACAGGAGCAAGATCAGTAAAAAAAATATATTTTTTTTGAGTGAATTTAGAATTTGGGAGTATTGGTGCTAGGTTTTGTTTTGGAAAATGTTTGGTAAGGAAAAATCTAGGTTTTAAATAGACGAAGCATAGGCTAGAAGGTGGTGACCATTCGGCGGTCAACGGAGTAGATCGGGGGAGGTAAAGTTTTGAGTTTTGATTTCCGATCTAGGAAATTCTAGAGAGATTCGGGTAAAACTAGTTTGGTTTTTGAATTGAGGAGACCGAAAGGAATTTTTTGAGATTTTTTTTGGGATTTTTTCGACCACCGAAGATCGACGGCGGCGGCGGGGACGACGAACGGCGGCGAGCTGCGATGACGGTGATGGAATTCTGGGTTTGCGAAGAACATTCATCAGTTGTTCTTGGAGAGAAAAAAAAATTAGAGAATAAAAGAGTTTTTTTTTTTTAAAAAAAAAAACAGGTAAAAATGAAAAAAAAAAAGAGTTTTAAAGCAACAGGCGGGTCGGGCCAGGTGACCCGCGTGCGACCCGCCCCGATCCGACCCGCATGTTGCTGATTCTGATTCCTTTTTTTATTTTTTATTTATTTTGTTTTTGTTTATTTATTATTTATTTTCCTTATTATTACTAATTGGATTTTAAGTTTTTTTGCAGGTTTTATTTTTGTGAATTAATTATTAATTGTTTACTAATTATTTATTATTAAATATCTATTAACTAATTTTTGTTTTTTAAATAATATTTAGTTACTACTATTATATTATTAACTATTATTATATTATATTATTATTATTATATTTTTGTATATTTTTGTAATATTATTAACCATTGATTTATTTATTAATAAGATTAGTTATTTTTAAAATTAATAAATTAAGATTTTTTCCAATGATGAAATTCGAATAGATCACGAACGATGAATTTCTGAGAAATTTTTAGGTGAGAAAATTCTCTTAAAATTTCTTCAGAATGAATGGAATATTTTTTTAAGGGATTATTTTCAATATTAATAAAGATCAAATTTTTTTTTATATAATTAATTTTCAATTTTTTTTCTCTCTAAAATGATTTTTTCATAATAAATGCTTAATTAAAATTGAAGGATAAATTAAGATTTTTTCCGATGATGAAATTAAAGAGAGTCACGAATGGTTGACTTTTAAGAAATTTTTAAGTGAGAAAAATTCTCTTAAAAATTCTCTAGAACGAATGGAAGAATATTTTAAGGGATAATTTTCGATATTAAGATCAGAATTTATTTTTCGAACAAACATTAATAAAATGTGGAATAATTTTGGAAGATTAATTTAAGAGAAAATAATTTTGTTAAATAACCTAACTTTTTCGACGACGGAGCCTCTTCAATAGAATAAATGGTTTCTTTTGAATACTTTCGAGGTGAGGAAACATTTTTTCGTAATTTCTCTAGAATTAATGGAAGGAAGACCTAAAAAAATGATTTCCGAAATTTCTAATTTTAACAATTAAAATGAAAATAGGATAGACAAGACCATTTAATTAAGACTTTTTAAGTATTACAAGACTAATTAGGTACTATCTCATAGATAGGCGTTGTGAGAGTGCTAATCCTTCCTCACACGTAACATACTTTCGAACTTAGTTCTGATAAGTAGACCAGAATCTATTCTTTTTAAGGTACCTTAGTGAAGCTTAGGATTACTTTAAATAGGATAGATTCGTATAGGTGACTAATCACACCTAAATTAGATGATTAGTGACGACTCCATTGTTTGTGTCTAACATGTTGAATTCGTATTTGGCACGTTATGACATGTATATGAGATTCAAATATTAATTAATTGCAGATGAATCACACATGAAAAAAAAAAAAAAAACGTTACAGAAGCAACGAAAAGTCCCTTTTTAACAAGAAAAAAAGAGAATTCACAAGTCCCATTCTAAGCCTTTTAAATATCTATATATGTAGAATTAAATACTTTTGTAACACTCGATTAGTATAAGAAAGATTGAGACTTTTTTTTTCAATTTAATTTTTTTTACATCTCTACAAAATATAACTACTTTAGATTTTCTTTTAACAAATAAAATTAATTTCATCTTCTGAAAAGTATATATATTGTACTAATTTTTCCATATTTTTGTAACTAATCAACAATTTTTTAGAAATTTCTCTTCATTTTGCAAAGGGACAAATTAAGCAAGTGAAGCATTGTTAGCTAAGATGCCTAAGATGCCATAAAGTTTAGATGTCAATATCAGATATAGAAAATCCTTGGAAATATAAATAATTAAACAAACAAAATTAAGCCATTTGTCAACTAATGAAAATTAGCTACATAAAGAATTGTAACTGAGGAGGCATGCCAACTGCCAAGCCACCAGCTACTATTTTTTTTATTATAATCAAGATTCAAGAGGCATTAGAAGTAGAGGTGATCATGGCCGACCGGACCGCGGCTCGTTTTTTTTTTCTCTGCTCAGGTCCGGCCCTAGGTAGTCCAAGCCCGTCCGTTTAGGCCTGAAACACTGTTCATTGGAATAAAAAAATAATTTTTTAATTTTTTTAATTTTTTTATAATTAAAATTAAATAAAATAATATTATTATAATAAAAATCACTGTTTCGGGCCGGGCCGGGCCGGCCCGGAACATAAAATATTCTGCCCAGGCCTGGGCCGGGCCTGTCGGATCGGGCGGGCTGCCCGGCCCGTGAGCAGGTCTAATTAGAAGACACCCGCGGGCAAATTTTTTTTTCTTTGGCCTTAATCAAATGGTTTTTTTTTAAGCTTTTGATAAGAAAATATAATTTGTTGGATTAATATAATTTTAAGTTTTTTGCATATATAAACATGATTTTTTTTTATATGGGTTTAAAATAGATATTATTTTTTTAAATATTACTAAGTTATAATAATTACTTTTAAATATATATATATATATTGATATATGTCCCGAAGCTAAAGGAGAGAAATTTTACTAGTAAATATATAAACTGATCATATACAAGAGACATAGATTTCCTGAGTTTATTCCACCCATAAAAAAGGGGGAAAATTCCTTAGTAGACAAAACATGTAGCGATGAAAATCACAAGTTTTGTACTGTAATGTTTGAGCATATTTTCTGCTAAGCCGTCTTGATTTGAGACAACATTAATATCCTCCGATTCCTCCCTCTGGCCTCGATTGTCGATTCCAATTACGTTCTTTTTTTTCTTCTTTTTGTCTTTTTACATTGCTTTTCTTATTTAAACGTTACGTAACGTTTTCAACATGCTTTCAAATAATTACCAAATAAAATAAGAAATTATTCGATTTTTAAATTGATTGTCTGAAAATTTTTGGTTGAATAAGTCTCAGCATCAATGATTTGTTCTTGAGACATTTTAATGATTTTTTTTATTATTATTCATATCATTGGGTCTAGAAAACCCAAACGAAAAGCTACAATAAAAAATCAGCTTGTAAAAGTGAGAATAAAAAAAGAAGGGGTCGTTTGGATAGCAACTTAATCAGCTTTTTTCTCTATTCATGGAAAATGTAAAAAGCTTGTAGAGCAACGGACTAAGCAAACCTCATTTGGATCTCATCTTGTTAGATCCCTATTGCTACAGTCTCATTTCCCAATATCTTAAGGATCTTATTCATTAATTAAAAAATCGGATTGGACTGGTTGAAAGGAAAATCGACAAGTTATTTGATCTGGTATAGTATATTAACCCGATGAAATCTTGAACCGGCATAGAACCGGTTTAATTGGTAAAAACCAGGTAAAAATCGATTTTGTTAAAAAAAGAAAAAGAAAAATTTTATTTTTAATTAATGAAATTTGAACCTTTAACCTATTATTTTTATATTAAAAATCATACCATTAATCCAAATACATATTTTTATTAATTACAAACTATATTTAATATTAATTTAACATTAAAACTATTTTTTAAATATTAAAAAAAAAAAAGGTTTTGATAAACCAGTCGGTCCAATGGATTAAATCGGTGAATCGTAAATCGAAAGTCTAACTGATTTTATTTTTGATCCGATTTTTTTAACCTTGATCCTATTATTCTAAAATATAAATCAAAAGACTCATTATATCAAGAAAGTCCTAAAAAGATTGATTTTTAAGATAGAGGAGTGCAGGATAACAGCTTGGAAGTGGTTTGAGATTGGTTTTTGAACATAACTTAAAAGTCTACTACATTTTGTACTCTATAATAAAAGCCCAATTTCAACAAGTCGTCGATGAAGACCCCATATAAGACATTAGTATGACTTTCAAGGGAACAAATTTCCTAAGTGTTATGCTCATTCGTTCAGTCATGTCCATATTCTCAGGCTTAAACCCATCAGCCAAGATCCAATCAAATGAGTGTAGCAAAGATCCCAACGCCAAAGGAAGAACACAAGAGGCAAGAGGAATTGCAGGGCACATCCTACGACCGGACCCGAATGGTATGAATTCGAAATGGTGTCCTTTGTAATCCACCAGGTTAGGCTCTAAAAACCTCTCTGGCTTGAAAACTAATGGTTCATCCCATGTTTTTGGGTCTCGACCAATGGCCCAAACATTGACTAAAATTTGGGTTTCTTTGGGAATATAGTAACTTAACATCTTGCAAGAGTTCATGGCCATGTGTGGTACTAAGAAAGGAAGTGGCGGGTGAAGTCTTAATGTTTCTTTAATGACTGCTTTAAGGTAAGGCAGGTTCTCGATATCCTTTTCTTCAAGCTTTTTACCCTGGCTGATAGCCCTTCTCAACTTAGCTTGGACTTTCTCGAGTGTTCTTGGGTTATGTAGAAGCTCAGCCATAGCCCATTTTAAAGTGCTTGTAGTTGTGTCAGTCCCTGCAGTGAACATCTCCTGCAAATTAAACCCAAAGTTAATTAACAGTGAAAATGTTAAACAAAGATTATTAAAACGAAAATTTGCTGAAATTTTGAAAGAAATGACTTACCAAGACAATGATATTGATGGTCGTTGAAGAAAACCTGGTTGGCTCCTCTATGCCTTCACCACGAAACTCCAGCCGTATATCTAAGAAATCTTTTCTCCTCCTTTCATTATATCGTTTTTCCATACTTTCCACCTTTTCTTTAATGAATTCCCCAGCAATTTCAAAGGCTTGTTCAATCCATTCTCGATTCAATATTTGTTTGCAACCATAGGTCAGTTGATAAAGAGGATTTTTGTCATGCAACGGTTGTAAAATATTTTGAATTATCAAAAGTGTATTTGATTCAACAATCAGATGTCTGCAACTATGTTCTCACGTTAAGCTCAATCCAGTAAAAATAGCATAATTTCTTTGATAAAACCTTGATGGCTCCTCTCTACCATCACCATGAAACTCCAAAAGCACATCTAGGTAATCTCTTACATCCATTTTCCATACTTTCCATCCTTTATGAACTCCCCTCAATCTGAAATGCATATTCAATATGAAACTGTGTTGTACGCTTAATACCTTGCGGGTCAAACCTTTTCAAAATTGGAACGAAGTCTGCTACATTGGGCTTACCAGCGAACTCCATGACCTTACCTGCATGGTAAAAAAAATTGCACCTCTCTCCGATTTCGGATCCAATAAATCCTTTGAGAACATAAGATTGTCAATGAGATTAAAATTTAGCAAGAAAAAGAATCTCCTGATAATCGATGGCATCGGTTCAACAATTACTAGCACCTTCTATAAACTCCACCATTTGATATCTACGCACTTTCTTCGTACACCTTTCATGGCATCATGTTGACTAAGTGGCTAACTAGGCTGCCAAGCTCATGTGCTTAGTCTTGGTCTTGTTTCTTGTTATTTTGTTTGTGGTGGTTGTATGTTGAAATGAAACTTTAGTTGAAATATTTGCCAAGCTTATGTCACAAATCTTTATGTTCTCATGATGCCATGAAATATTTGCCAAGCATATTAACTTTATATCTTGGTTTCATGGTCATGCGTGGGTTTTCCTTAATTTATAGTGTATTACTTGTAGAAGCTAGCCTACGCTGGCTACAATTGATTTTGAGATCGAAAACGTAGAAATTTGGTTTGGTCCTCTTCGGCCTTGGGGACCGGATTTGGAGTTATATTCTAATTGCACATTGAAATTTAACAAGTAAATCTGTGTAAGGATTTTGATATATAATATTTCATTTGTCAACCTCCTATACACATTATCATTAGTTTATTAAGTTTTCTTTAAAAGGGCTTCGGATGCAATTGGAAGCTTCGGATGCAATTGGAGGCATTTTTTTTGTGCTGACAAGAAAACTTAGATTAAAATTTAATTAAGTTGGTTATATATTTAACAGGTCTGAAATTTAAATTCAATACTTGTCATTTTTTTTTTCGAACTACGATTTTCTTTATAAAAATAAAAAAATAAATTTGAATTTGAATTTTTTGGGCCAACATTTACTACATAATTAATGCTCTATGTATACCAACAATTACAATTACATCCATCATTAATTACCTTTAATTTGAATTTTTTTTGTGATTAATTAATTAGCTATCATACATTAGCGTTTAATTCTAGAACAAGATTAACAAGTTTATCTATATTGTTTATAAAAAGTTCAATTTGATTAAAAGTAAAAACAAAGTTCTATATATAATAATAATTAGTATTATTATTATTATTATTTTTTTTTCAATTTGCAATTTTTGGGGTTACATGAGATAAAGACAAAGAAACACTAAGGATAAAAGTAAAAGATCATTTTTCATGCTATTTGGGAAAAACTACTCGGAAAATAATATTATTTTATCATAATTAAATTTTATTTATGAAATGTAATTTTCATGTCATCAATTTGTCGACTTGTATTTACCACATCATCATTTTGGTCTATGTAGCTTCTAGTATTTACCACATCATTATTTATTTACCACGTAAGCATATTCCATTCAAATTCAACTCCATTGAAACAAAATAATAGTATAAGAGGTTAATTGGATCAAATAAATAAAGGCTTAGTGACACATTTTATATAATTTGAGAACTTATTTTATCATTATACATAAAAGATTTCCTCAATTATTTTCGGAAAGGCTTCAATTAATTAGATTGTAATTAATTAGCCTAGTGCATAACAATTGCCGAAGTTTGATTTTCCTTTTATCTCTTTTCATCACAAAGCTGAAATTTTTTTTTTTTTTTTGTGTTCTTCACAATGCTAAAACATTTAACAAGAAATTTTGAACAATTAGTCTACAAGGCCAGTTGAAGGATGTCTACTGCTTAGTCTGCTAAACCCAAACCTCTGACTTCCTTGATTTCCTTCTTGTAAGGTATTGGTAAGGCCTTTAAAGGAACAGATTTCCTTAGTGTTATACCCATTCTCTCAGTCATATCCAAGTCTTCAGGTTTAAGCCCATCAGCTAAACTCCAATCAAAGGAATGCAATAGCGAACCCAATGCCATTGGGAGCAAACGAGATACAAGCGGCACAGCTGGACACATCCTACGACCAGACCCGAATGGTATAAACTCAAAATGTTGTCCCTTGTAATCCACCATGTTCGGCTCCAAGAATCTCTCTGGTTTGAATTCCAAAGGGTCTTCCCATGTTTTTGGATCTCTTCCAATAGCCCAAACATTGACCAAAATTTGTGTTTCTTTGGGAATACGATAACCCAACATCTTGCAAGTGTCCATAGCCATGTGAGGGACTAAGAAAGGGAGAGGTGGGTGAAGTCTTAATGTTTCTTTGATTACTGCTTTAAGATATGGGAAGTTTTCGATGTCTTTCTCTTCAAGCTTCTTGCCAGGGCCTAAAGTGCTCCTCAATTCAGCTTGGACATTTTTCAGTGTCCTTGGGTTGTGTAGAAGCTCAGCCATAGCCCACTCTAAAGTGCTTGTTGTTGTGTCAGTTCCTGCAGTGAACATTTCCTAGCATATACAATACAAAAATGTCAAATTATAAGTGGAAAAATAATAACATCTGTTAATGATAATAGATCCAAGTCAACTTACAAAAACAATGACATTGATGGTTCTAGAAGAAAACTTTGATGGCTCATCCACACCATCACCACGAAATCCCAAAAGGACATCTAAGAAATCTTTTCTTTTCCCTTCATATTGTCCATTTTCCATGCTTTCCATCCTCTCTTTGATGAATTCTCCTGCAATTTTAAAAGCTTCTTCAACATGAAATTGGGTTTTCCTCCTTATACCTTGCGGATCAAGCCATCTTAGAATTGGTAAGAAATCTGCAACATTTGGCTTACCAGCCAACTCCATGACTTTACCTGCATGATAAAAGAACTTTGCACCCCTCTTCGATTTAGGATCCAACAAATCTTTTGAAAACATAAGGTTTCCAATTAGATTAAAAGCCATCAAGAAAAAAAATCTCCCAATATCAATAGGATTAGTGCCATGTCCACCAGCATCTTCAACAAATTGCACCATCTGGTCTATGCACCTTCCTCTAACTCCCCGCATAGCATCGAGGCGGCTAGTTACGAAAAATTCTGTGGTGGATAAACGCCTTAGCATGCGCCAATGCGAACCATACTGAGATGTAATAAGAGACCCTTCATGGCCAAAATCTCCTTTCATGGCCTCATAGATTTTTCGCCCCGCGAGCACCACATCATGGTTCTTGAACATTTCACGAGCCACCTCGTTGGATGAGATGACCACGGTGCTCATTGAGCCTAGCCATAGAGTCATGATGGGTCCATGTTGACGAGCCAACTTAGCAAACGATGCATGTGGTGGTTCCCAACCTAACTGGAAGATATTGCCAACTACAGGCCACCATCTGGGCCCTGGTGGAAGTTGGCCTTGAACTTCCAAACGCCGGTGCCGCCTCTCCGCCACCATGGCCCACGCAATCCATATCAAAAGGGCTATGCTTAACCCCAATATTTCGTACTCCATTATATATATTTCTGGTTAGACAACAATGGTTTCCCAGTTTACAGCAGGCTCCCTTAATATAAGCTCGTGGATGTAGTTACGTAACATAAGAATGCAAAATCTAGAATAAGATACGGATTGGATCAGCATTTTATTTTTTATATATTCTCCTTTATATTGCTGTGTTTATATTTTAATTTCCCCATGCATCCCCTGAAAGTGTAAGCTGATAACCACCAAAGTTCTTCACTAAATTATGCTCTTTGATTTTATTTGAATCCAATTTTTTTTTTTTTTTTTTTACAAAAATTAAGATGAACATTTAAGAAGAATCAACTGAACAATTTTCAACCTATCTGATCAATTGATTCTAAACTATACTGGGATATAACATCAATTAGCCTTCATTTTTTTTCCTGCAACTATATCAAAACTTGCTTGCTGCATGTTCAGGATAAGAGCTGTAAGGTACAAGCTCAAGTCTTTTTTTTTTTAAGAAAAACAAAATAAATTTATTATTTGTGGTTTTTAATTTTACACACACACACACACGAAGGATCCGTCTTAAATTAAATTAGTTTTACACACATTCATAATTTTAATCATATTTTATTCACATAGATCATTCACGTCGAGTTTTGAATAAATTAAAAATGTTTAACTATTTAATTATTCGATTTAAAAAACTTTTAACCATTAAATATTTATTGAAAAAGACAGTATTCTCGATCGATATGATAAAAGTATCAAACCGATTCGAAAATTTACGTGCACGACGAGTACGATTATATTGTTAAATCCAGCAGTCGGTTTGTAAAATATAAATCGTAAAAAAAAAAGTTATAGAAGTATGTAAAACTAATTTAATTTTACATTAATATAAATAAATCCCTCCTTATATGTATATATATATATATATAAATTTATTAATTCATTAAGAATGTAGATAAATACTTGTAGTCATAGATGATGAAATGTTGAAAGAGGGGAATATTTAAATAGGTTGGCAAATAGATTAGAAAGAGATCTTAATTTCGTGAGTGGTAGCATATATTTGGTTTACTTTTTGTAGGATTGGCAGCCATCTATCCTATGCTGGAAAGTCTTAGTTGAAACTTGAAATATAAAGAGTGTACAAAATTTATATTTTTTGAATTGAATGTAATGTATAATAGGAAGAGTATTTATATTCAAGTAACTTTTAAATTAAGCTATGTACATAAATTAAAAATACTATAAAAATCACTGGAATTATTAATTACTAAGATCAAGGAGAAAATCAAGGCGAGAATCAGTCATATTAGTCAATGATCTTAAATGCAAATTAAGATACGATCATAAAATTGGCAAATTTTTTACTACATTGGATTGGCTAATGCCATCAATCATATATTCTCATTAAAATTGGGTCGGGATCCAGTTCATTATTTTTTTTTCATTACTTTTTAATATATTCATCATTATCATTAACATGTGTAGGGTCCACTCATTAATTATGAAAGTTTCATTTTGTGAATGATAATTAAGTTGTATCGAAAAAAATAGATTTAAAAAGTAATGAAGTGGAGTCGGACCCATTAAAATTCATCATGGATCTCAACTACTACTCTTTTATATATATATATATATATATATATATATATATATATATATATATATGAGGAGGAATCCACTTACATTAGTGTAAAACTAAATTAGTTTTACACACATCCGTAACTTTTTATATGATTTATATTTGTTTAATCCAACCGTCGAATTTCATGTTCTATTCACGTAAATCATGCACGTCGAGTTTCGAGTAAATTAAAAATGTTTAACTATTTGTTCATGTAAAAAACTTTCAACCGTTAAATATATATTGAAAAAGACAGTATTCTCAATCGATATGATAGAGATATCAGATCGATTCGAAATTTTATGTGCACGATGAGTACAATTATATTGTTAAATCTAACGGCTGATTTGTTAAAATATAAATCGTATAAAAAGTTACGAAAATGTGTAAAGCTAATATAATTTTATACTAATGTAAATGAATTTTTTCTTATTATATATATATATATATATATATAAACGTGTTTATTACATGATAATGATATATCAAATTCAATGTATCTCTTTCATTCATTACTTAAACACACTCATCAATGAAAACAATATTTGATTAAAATATTAAAAAATTCATGAATTATTTTATTTTTTAAAATAAGCTTCTATATATTTTATTTTTTACTCAAATAAGTTTTTATTTCTAGTGAAACATTGATTTATATTAAAAAATTATTTAGGTATAAATTAAAGGTTAAAAATTTATTTTTATATAAATTAAAGGTTAAAAGTATATTTTTGTACAAATTAAAAAACAATGAATTTATTTGTATGTAAATTAAAAGCTAAGGTTTTATTTGAGTGCAATAAAAATATAAAATTTTATCTAAATAAAATGATAAAATTCAAGATTTTTTTTTCCTTATTTTAGCAAAAACAATTCAAGATTGATCTAAAGGTTGTTATCTGTCCTTAGGAGACTATGAGTCTAAGGTTTAAATCTCATGTCTTTCTTCCAACTTCACTTCTTCATATATATTGACCAAAGATATATATATATATATATATATATATAATTTTTGAAAAAGGGGGTTCGAATCTTGTTTTTTGAGCAAGAAAATCACTGAGATGCTCGAGTGCATTGACCAAAGATAATTAATTACTTATCATATATATATATATATATATATATAACTCATTAATGTTTGATTGTTTAGAAAGCATTTAATAAATATGAAATATTTCAATCCTATACTAGACCAGGAAAACTGATTGAGGGTGTCAACTGGTGAAGACAAATGGTCAAATATTTCCACACGATTTTATACTTTATTAATTAGTAATTAATTGTTTATTAATTTGATGGATTTAATATTTTGGAACGTGATTTTGACCATTGACTGCCGACACGTGGATGGATTTAGTGCGGTCCCCTCTATCTGATAGGCCACAAACACTAGAATTTTGTGCGTTGATAAAAAGTGAAAATTACCATGCAAATTTTTGTAACGAGAATTCAGAATTCTTTTTTTATTTTATAAAAACGTGTAAAAAATAAAAGTAATAAATTAATTAAAATAAATTAATAGAAAAAGGTAAAAAAAAAAATTATTCATAACAAAGTTAATGAAAAAAATTATATATTCTTAAATGATGAATTGATAATATTAAATGTTTAAAAGAAAAGAAAATATTAAAAAATAATTAAATTTGTAATTAGATTTATTCACGAATTATATCATTTGTCAAATTTATTAGTATAGATATAGTCGATTCAACCCATCATATTATTTTATAAATAAATAAATAATTTAATTTTAATTTTAGAATATAAATATAAATAAAAATAAAAATATAAAATATTTTTAACTAAATAAAACTTGAATGAACTATTGAGCCAAATTTGATTTCAAATTTAAAATTTAGAGGTATCAAACGAGTGTGATGCGATTCGATTTATAGACATTTTCAAAAAGTCAATGTCTGTATCAAAAAAATTTATTACTTTTTATGTTTGTTAAGACAAAATCTAACCGTCTAACTTTTTTTCTCTTTATAGTTTATACGCTCAAGAGTTCACTGAAACTCTTAGAAGATTTGTTTTATCAAATAAAAGTTATTTGAACATGATATTTTAATATTTATATATTTTAAGTATAATTAACTAACATAATTATTTATAAAATATAATAATATTTCGAATTGAGGGCGAATCTAAATTTTGTTGTTTAAAACTTATTCATTATATTTCCTATCAATCTAATACCAAAAATATAAAAATTGACTTTTATAAAACAAATAGAAGCTACGTGAAAAAAAAAAAATCTTAGCCTTCTAAGAGTTTCAAGTGAACTCTTGAGTGTATAAAGAGAGAAAAAGTTAAGACAGTTAGATATTGTTAAATATTATTTTAACAAACATTAAAAAAAAATTGATATAGACATTGAATATTTGAAGATGTCTATAGATCGAGTCGCATTAGACAAATATTCTTACCCGAGCCGGACCGGCCGAGCTAATCGGCCCTTAAACAGATCTAGTCATGGCCTTGTGGGTTATTTCCAAAATCCTTAAAGGTTAAAATTATCATTTTGTTTTTTATAACATTTTGTTAAATGGTGTTACTTGAACAGTGGGGTAAAGAGATATTTTTAAAAGTTAGGGGTAAGCAGATTTTACATTAAACCTTAAACCTTAAGAGTAAGTGTCTTTTACCCTATTTAAAATAATAAAGTGAATTTTTTAATCGGCCGAGTTAAACCTAAGTAAACAAAAAATTTTAACTCAAACCCAACCCATCAACATCTCTGTCCTCTTTACACTAAACCTAAATGGTGTTACTTGAACAATGGGGTAAAGAGATATTTTTAAAAGTTAGGGGGTAAGCGGATTTTACACTAAACATTAAGAGTAAGTGTCATTTACCTTATTTAAAATAATAAAATAAAATTTTTAATCGACCGAATTAAACCTAAGTAAACAAAAATTTTCTACTCAAACCCGACCCATCAACATCTCTATCCTCTGGCAAAAAAAACAAACGAAAAATATTCTTCAAATTAAAATAAATTTTATCAACGCTGGAAATCCGTTGTAGTAGATCGCCCATTAAAGAAAGTTTTACATTATAGAGAAGCCCAATTATTAAATTTGGTATGGCCAAAATGCGACAACATGGGCCCTACTAGGAAATTCCTGATGGGCCTTGAAAGCCCAATATCACCGCGCCAATCCATCAAAATTCTGCTTTAAAAAGAAAAGAAAAGAAAAGAAAAGCGCAGTCCCAAAACAAGCAGCAGCTAAAATGGCGATGGCGGCATCGAAGGCAAAGGGGGAGATAGTTTTCAAAATCTATCAGCTTTGCTGCACCTTCACTTACACTGGCGCAAGCTCCGCGGGCTGGAGCACCCTCTCAGATGGGCCGAACGCTTAGGTCAGCCTTCCCTCCGCCGCCCCTCCTCCGGCGAACTTCTCTGGTTCCACGCTATCTCTTTAGGAGAAGGAATGGCCGCGATTCCTGTCATCAAATTTTGCAGTCAACAGAGACCATATGTCAACATTTTGATGACAACGACGACGTTTTCTGCTTTGTAAGACATCGCCTTAAACTTTTGTTTATGTTTTCTTTTTGTTTAACATTAATTTGGTTATGAGCGCGCGGGCATTTGAATGTTTGCCACATGTTCATCTAGTTAAATGTGTTTATTTCAGAGTCATGGTAAACTTTTCAATTCGTTTTTAAATTATAAATAAATATATAGCAATAGCTATAATATGATCCTTTAGTTAATCCTTAATTCCTTACAGGTAAAACTGTAGTTGTAAGTTTAATTTAACTTTCTTTCTGCAGTGAAGTACTGAAAGATAGACTTCCAGCTAATGTTATATATCAGGTTAGTTCCCTAATATATAACTAATGTTCATTTGCTTGGAAGTTTGATACTGATGCATGCAAATCATGCAAATTATGAGTTATGGCATTTTCATATTTATGTAGTAAAACTTTAGAACTTGGTAACAGTTTGCTCCACTTGATACACCTGCTACCATGGATGCTTTCCTTGGGTATTGGAAGCCAAATGGGATTGTATTAATGGAGAGTGAATTATGGCCGAACCTTATAATGAGTGCTTCCTAATGTGGAGTAAGTTCTTTCCTACTTGGTGATGTATGTATGTACTACTTTTTTCTGGACACCATTTTGAGGGGAAAAAAAGTAAGTCATCAGTTTGTTCACCTATGTATGTGAAAGAACATTGTTTTTAATTCCTGTATGATTGCTGAATGATCTGAGAAAACAGGATGAATTTTTTACAAATGTTATTAAGTCTACAGCATTTCCTCATGTGTGTTTTATGGTATTTTATTATGTTTCAGGTGTTCTAATATTGTATAACGTATGTGTTTTAGTTTTTTTTTTTTTTTTTTTTTTTTTCAGATTGGTCTGGCATTATTAAATGCTCGATTGTCTGCAAAATCCTTTAGAAATTGGTCAAGACCAGTCCTGGTTCCACTAATATCACTTTTGTTGTCCAAATTTTCCTTGATTGCACCATTGGTATGTGACCCATTATCTTTATATGCCTAATTTTGTCTTCCTTTGTCATGTCATTTGTCAAAGCAAATAGACTTCTATTGTTGTTACTAGTGCCTTTTTTACTTTAGAAATTCTTTGTTGCATGCCACAGAGCTCTGTCCAGGCAATTCATTTTCAGCTATTGCAAGCACCTCCTTTTAGCATAAATTTTTCTGGTGATCTAAAATATGGTATGCTGATTAAATCTTCTCTTGGAATATCCTTTGTTATTGCTATGCAGTTCTGCTCTTATACTGAATTGCAAAGTGGTATCTTAGACTACATTTGTTCTACATTGTTAAATTGTCTATCCTGTACTTGATTTTTTTTTTGGGATGAACCCCTGTACTTGATTTATAACTAGTACATGCAAAGAATATTTTCATAGTCACTGCAATGCCTTCTTCCACTCAGTTGTTACTTTCTAAATTCCTTGTGTAAATATCCCTCAACTTTTTTTCAGATAATATATTTTGGTAAGTTTTTAAGCAATTATTATGATCTGTCCTAATATGCTACCATTCTTTCTATTCAGCAGTGGATGAATATGAACTTCTTATGAAAGATGTCAGACATATAGAATATCTGCAAAAACAGCTTTCTCAAAAACGGGTTTGGATGGCTGCTTCAATTCACCGTGGTGAAGAAGAAAGTCAGTTCTTGCAACTCTACCGTGATTACCTTGTTCTGGGTTGTCATTTGCATTATAATTTTATGCAAGACCTTAACTATGTGTATTGATATGATACTATCATATTGATAGAGATATTTTGAAAGGTTAGCATGCTGCATGCCATAGTAAGTTTATGGATGATTATTATATGAAGGTACTATGGAACTGACACCAAGATAATAGCGATTTTTGTCTGATCAGTCTGTGGCAACCTTCCTTTTTCATTGGCCATTGGCTTTCATTGAATTTGCATAACTCCTCCATGTAACA
This sequence comes from Fremontodendron californicum, assembly GCA_030761205.1. Lineage (NCBI taxonomy): Eukaryota > Viridiplantae > Streptophyta > Magnoliopsida > Malvales > Malvaceae > Fremontodendron > Fremontodendron californicum. Next base: position 35,868,711 of record JAULJL010000005.1, read on the forward strand.
TGTTATTTTCATATTTACTGTGGTCACTTGTTGGATAATCATGGCTTCTGCAGTTAATTAATTTTGTGCATCCACTTGGACAGTTTAATGAATCATGGTCATTTTGCATTTAGTTAATGTTTTTCTGGTGATTATGGGTTCATTCTTAGACATTTATAACTTAAACTCCCAGGATCATCTTTGTTTTTTTCACAAGTATCTAGAGTGAAAATCTACATGCTTTCCATTATGCTTTTCTTGGACAAAGCACTAACAGACATTTGCTGCAGTAATGTTAGGAGTCCACAATGTTCTCATGCAAACTTACCCGGACATTGTCACCATTAGTGTGCCTCGACATCCACAACATGGACAAGAGATTGCTGAAGTATGATTCTGCTGCACACTAGTGTTATTTTCCATTCAATATAAACGATTCTTCTAGTCGATCTACTACGTGCTTGAAATTTCGATCCCTTTACTTTTATGCTCCTGACTTCCTCTCACTTTTCAAATTATCCATATCTACTTTGTGACTCATCTTACAAACTTGGTTTTGAAATGAGACATTGGTGGTTCAAAATAGTAACATGTCCTTTATATCAGGTGATAACTGCTTTTTACAAGTTCCTAGGAGAATTAGTTACCCTATAAGTATTATAATGTGAAGTTTATGACCCTTGATGTTAATTTTTATGGGCAATACAACTTGATTCCTCTTCACCGCTGTCATCCTCATATGATAATGAAATTTATTTATCATCTTCAACATGCTTCTACTGTTCTACAGCATCCCTTTTCATTAGGTGTTATTAGAATTGAATTCCTTTTACTATAAAAATGTCCATATAAATCATTAATCATGTATTGATTATTTAATTGGTTTAGGAATTAGCTTCCCCCTGAATGAGCAAGAATGATTTTGCTGCATGGCATCATTAATATATACTGGCTTTACATTTTCTCAGAATTATTAGGAAACCTTGCTTTTATGATGCAGGAATTGCAGAAAGGAGGGCAAAATGTAGCTTTGAGGTCTCAACATGAAAAACTTATTCCAGGAACAAACATATATGTGGTGGATACACTTGGTATATAGCATCTTCTTCCTTTTCACTTTTCCTCGATTTTTCTCTATTTTAATCTTTAGTTGCAATTCCAATTAGAGTTTACCATTGTAGGTATTTAGTAATCGTATTAACAGCATGTTTGGTTGGGGGGAATGACTATTATGTTCCCCCTTATTCCATGGTGAGTAGTTATGCAAAAGTTTGGTTGAAAGGAATAGCTATTCCATGGAATAGCCATTCTGGGTGTATTCCTCAAAGACAAGGAGTAGCCATTCCGAGGTCTCTCCTCAGAATGGCTATTAGGGTGGTAAGGAATAAGTTTGACTCCTTTTTAGGATGATTTTACCCTCACATATTTTATGTATTTCCAATTTTATCAATTTTTTCCTTTCCTATTTTTTTTTTTCTTGTTCTCTTTCTACTGTTCTTTTTCCTGATTGTTCATCATTTCTCAACCAATTGCACCATTTTTCTTCATACTAACAGATCAAAATATTGAAGCATGACCGCTGCAATAAAAAAAATTTAAGCTTTTAAGTGACAAATACGAGCAAAAAAAATTCTCTAAAATATCAATCTCAACCTATGGTAAAAAACCCCCCAAAATCATTTTTGAAATATTCTCTTCTGGTTTAAAAAATTATGCCATTCTCAAAATATGAGAAAATAAACCCTGAAAATACCAACAAAAAAAAAAAAAATAGCATCATCCTCATAAAATTTTGAGGAAAAAAGGAAAAAGGGGGAGAGAAATTCTCTCCTAGGTTTTGGGTTAGGGTAGTTGTAAGAGGTATCAGGACTTCAAACTTGGTGGGGAAGAAGAGGAAAGTGAGGGAAAAACGTACTAAAAAACCGGTCCCTTTAGAGTGGCAGAAAGAAGTGTTGTTGGGGTTTTTTTTTTTCCGGGTTTTACTCTTAGGTTTGTGCCTTTAAGGGTTGGCTTAGAAAAAACTAAGTGGGTAATTGAAAAGAGGAGGCCAAGATTGGTTTGGGGTGAAATTTGGGGGTGGAAAAGACGCCGGCCAGTCGCGATAGCAGCAGGCGACGGTCGATGGCGGTAGGCGACGGCCGAAAGCGGCGGAATCTGCAAATTGCGGTGGATTCTGGGTTTGTTTTGAATTCGGTTGAACATTTTGGGTTCTAAAGAGAGAGGGAGCGATGTATAGATATAGAAAGAAGGGAAAAAATGAATTTTAAAAAAGTTGGGTATTTATAAGAAAAAATAGATTAATAATATATTAAAATATAATTTTTAATATATTGTTAAATAAAAATATTAAAAATTATTAAAGTTTAATATTATTAAAATATAATTTTAAATATAATATATTAAAATATTATTGTTAACAATATTTTTAAATATTAGTTTAATATATTATTAAATATAAAATGTTAAAATATTATTAGTAAATATTTTTTAATATAATATGTTACAATATTATTTATAAGATTTTTTTAAATATAATATATTAAAATATTTTGAAATATTATATTAAGTATAAAATTTTGAATTTCTTTTAGATATTATTTGTAATATAATAGCTTAAATATGTTTTTACATATATTAAATAATATTCTATTACAAATTAATAATAAGTTTATTTTTTATAAATAAAATGTTATTATTAAATTAAATGGTAATACAATACTTTTATACCTATTTCTTACATATTCTGTAACATCATTTTAGTCAACCAAACATCTTCATAGTATTCCTTCTTTATTCCATTCAACGAACCAAACTATGTAATACATATTCTCTCTCTATTCTATTACCATCGAATAGCTATTTCATTCTTCCTCTATATTCCATTTAGCGAACCAAACATAACATAAATATCACTCCAATTTCCCAGCCTTTGATTTGGGTTGTTTATTGTTTTCCTTTTACAGAGATGCTATGTGATAAGCAATGATTTATATCTGCAATCTGGGCTTAAGTGTAAGTAGATAAAAAAATAACATATTAGAAATGAGAGCATCTATAGGATGTTGTGTAGTTTAACTGAGCTAAAATGAGAGGAAGTTGTTAAGCATGTTCATCACATCAAATTGGGGAATATACTAATATGTCAGCTTGAAACAGTTTGATCTGATTTCAGCCCATTTTTTGGAGGTAGTTGTAATAAATCTACTCTCATCAACTCGACTAGTTTGGGAATACTTCGGACTTGCGAAAACATTCAGAAATAGTTTAGGATAGAACCAAGAAAGCTTTATTTGGCTTGTCAGATGAGGTCTAACACTAAATATCTGAAATGGATAGGAGTCTATCTGTATGATATCAAGCCCATTGCATGCACTTTTGCCTGGCAGATACCAGCCTCTTTTGCTGCCAGCATAACTTTTTCACTTTCCAGTTTTCGGAGGTTGACTTGCATTACAAGGAATAAAAATGTAAAGTGTTCTGAACCTGTTGATATTCTTGGACTCAGAAGCCTCACTTCTTTAAATTCCTATGCTAGTCAAATAACTTGAAAATAGAGTTCCATCAAGCAATGCTGTTGTTAAACTATTTGTCTTTCCATGGCAAAATTTGATTTATAATCTTTGTCTGTATTACAGGTGAATTGAGGCAGTTGTATAAGCTGACCCCAATAGCTGTAATTGGAGGTTCTTTCTTCCCTGGTTTAGCTGGCCATAACATATCAGAAGCAGCTGTGGCTGGCTGTGCTGTTTTGACTGGTGAAAATTTGCATCATGCACCTAATTTGTTTCATCTGCCATTCTGCCTCATGAGGTACCGTTCTCAAGGGTTTTATTTTGTGATAATTTCAGGTCACCATGTCGGGCATTTCTCACATATGGTGAGAGAAATGCAGCAATTAAATCCTTTGTCAGTAATGCAGGTATCTTTGCAAGTTAAACATTTTTTGGAGGGATCTCTTATTGAGACTCTTTCTGGATTGATTTTGCAAAGATGATAAAATCTGTTGCAACAATACAGTATATGATTATTGTACTTTAAGCATTTAGTATATATAAAAGAAAAAGGTGTTTATTTGTATGCAGTTTTGCTTGATTAATCCTTTTTATAAAAAAGTTGTAATGTCAAAGGGGGCATTCGAACTCAGGACCTCCTTTTAGGTGGAATGTTGTGGTTATCACCAAGCTGTTACATAGTCCCTGCTTGATCCATCTTATGTTTTAGTCCATGTAATCATAAATCTCTTTGGTTTAGTAGTAAGTTGATTTCTCTATATCTGCTAGGGTTGCAAGTACTAATTTGGAGGTTATTCCTTATGGATGTTTGATGTTTCTTAGTGAATTGTGTTAACACAGTCTAGATTGGCAGATGATACTCTTGGAATTTGCTCACCTGTCATTTTCCTTAAACCAGCTTAATTTGAACTGAAATTTTTTAAGGTTGATACCATGTTTAAAATTGTTCATTTGTTTGAAAATTTCAGTAAAAATATTACCACCTTTTTCATTGGCAACATGTTCTCGTTAGGCCTTCAGGTAAAATTATCTGTAAAAGATGTTGACATAGCGATGCATATTTTTGTGGTCAAACGTTAAAGATTTTATTGTTACTGATCTGCAGGTATAAGGGAAGTTAGAGCTCGAAAAGGCTCTAAGGGAGCTAATTGCTGATGCAAAGATTCTAGAATCACGACAGAAGGCTGCAAAAGAAGCTTTCCATGCTTTATCAAGTACTGTCGTTTCCAATGCTTGGAATCTACTGAATTTCCATTTTTTGAGGCAGGTAGTCTTTTAGAAAATAAATCAAGACTGACATATACAAATATAAATATGAGAGTGAATCATACACCTGCTCTAGCACCAGAGCACATCAAGGCATGTAATCCCTTTTTGTTATTACCATTTGCTTTCTCATGTAATATATTGAATCTGGAAATCTACTTTTTTTTCCCCTAGGAAACATTGAAAATAATTGCTTCCAGTGCAGAATTTATGTGGAATTAAGCCTAAATACCTCTAAAATACAAAGCCTTTTATGCAAGGATGGTTTCGTACTTGGTTCTTTATATTATTTTTATTATATAATATCCTCTCTTCTGTGTATCATTGAGGGTTTTTGTTTTTGTTTTTTTCATTTTTTGGAAAAAAAAATCTCATATATTAAATCTAAAATTGTGGAGGCAGTTTTTCTTCTCTTTGATGTTTCTTCTTTCTATTTTATCCTTTTGCTGCTTTGTGCAACTCTATGTGCATGACAATTCGTGTATCTATATCGTGTTCGTGTATTTTCTCGTATCATAATGTTTTAAGTGTTTTATATTTATATAAATTGACGTGTTAATAATTTGTATTATATAGATCTTGACATGTTCGTGTATTCGTGCTATGTTCTCATGTTTTAGTTATTTTTTATGTGTCTTGTCCAATATTGCCAATACGCTTGAGGGTTGTTCCCAACATTTATATGAATAAATCATATATGCATAAAGTTTGAATAGCAAATACTTGTTTTGTCAGAAATAGTTCAATAACCAGTATTTTATCATTTTGCAGCAAGGAATATAAGTCTATTTGCATCGTTAATTTAACAGGAATAAATGATGATGACATTCATAGAGATTTGACACCTGCTTCAACTGTTGCACCCAATCGTTGCTGCTGTTTCCATCATTCTATCGCATCTTTGTTACATAGAACCATGAAGAAGTGGACTCATGTTCTCAGCTTATACTGAGGTCGTTGTCGTTAACATGCTAAGTTAATTGACATACATCTGACCCACCCACCCACCCGCCATCCAACGAATGAATAATATCTCTTAAGAGACTCATCACAAGGTATAGCCAAGGGGCCATCTTTATTGGGACCATAATCTTCATATACTTTATCTAAGCAGGTGACGGAGAACTGGTTGGTTCAAGTAATCTGCCTTTATGACGGAACTCCTGCCAGCATTCCCAACAGTAACAGCTAAGTGACCAGGGGGTACATCCCTGGGAAGCTTCTTCTCACTGAATCCTGCAAGTTTTCACTGCATGAAGGGACATCCATTTGAGTCTCATAATGCTACAGACATCACTTTTGGAATAATCTGAATCTGTTGAAGGAGCCATGAAATGAGGTTCAGTTTTTCTTGTCGAAATTCAGGTAATTTGTATATACATCAAATCCACAGATCCTCTGTAGCATATACTTACATAAATGACCTGCAAAACAGAATGAATCTTTCATTCTTCTAGGAATTAGCTGAAGGCATGGCTTGGTGTTTCAATGAGTAATACTTGAATTGTGATTTTATTTATACAGTATTGAGATTGTGGTGCCTCTAAATTTGGTAGTAAATGTTAGGTATTGAAGTTCTTCTGTCATTTTAGGCCTTTCTTAAAAGCTATAAATGATGTAGTCAGTACCTTCCTAGGCACTATTTTTGTCCCAATATTAGTTGCATATATTTATCACAAAGCAAGTACATGTATACAGCTGCCAAATTTTGGGAGAATTGCATTTTACTACTATATAGATAAAACAATGTCGGGTTTACGACTCCAAGTAATCTAATCCATGGTAATGCTAGCAGTTAGTCATTGTGAAAAAATAACCTGGTTAGCATCTGTGGTTAGTACAAGGCCATAGTGCCATATGTCTTTATTTGTTTTTAAGCTGGATATAGGGACCGTGGTAGATGCTTTTCTCCCTTTGGCTAGAATGAATATCTAGATCATACCACCAGAATATGTTCCTTCTATGCTTTGACCGTTTTTTTAATTGAAAACAGAAATGTATTGTTTGACCTCGCAGGTGGGCAGATTGATTGATCTTAGTAGGTGTCAGTGGCTCTTGATGATGAAGATAGTCTCTGCTGTAACAAGAACTGATAGCAAAAAATCATGCAGAAGATGATCCTTTAGGTCTATGTTGCTCCGACTCTTCATTGTTCTTGAAGTATCCGTGTCCGACGCATATCCGGACATGGGTATGGGGATTTGATCCTCCAAGGATCCTCCAAATACATGGAAATCCTAAAAAAAATTGAACATACTCGTGTCTGATACATACATGTGTCCAACACTCACACCCGAGTCCGAGTAACATAGCTTTAGGTCATTTACTTATAATTTGGCGATGAATAAGATGCAGGGTTTTCAGGTGCCATTTCGGAAGGTGTTAATGGTGCAAGCATGGAGTGACTTCCTGAGATCTATCAGCTTGCGCGTTGGGTTCCTGTCTATACATCTGCAAAAGCATTACGATGCATATACACCAATTATATATTAAAAAAAAACAGTGAAAAGCTGTAACCCAACCTTCTGCTTTGGATTTATATCAGCCCAGCCAGAGACTTCCAAAACACCCAAATACCCAATATTTTTTTAAATCGGTTTCATTTTCCAATCACTCATGCAAGCAAGAATAAGGGGTCGGAAAAGAAGAAAACAAGAAAAACGTTTTCATTGGTGTGGTACACCGACCTGCTACACTTTTGCCCCATTAGCTGACCTTTCGGTAGGAAAAGAGATGATAAAATTCGATTCGTTCAATAAATTTTGTATTGATACAGATTTTTTTTTTTTTTTTTTTTAAGTGAAGATAGGAGTGAGATTGTTTTGGTAAATATTTTTTTTCTCCTTCTCGTCTTTTAATATTATTATTTTATTTTTAAAATATTTTATATATTTTTAAAATATTTTTAAAATATATATTAGATATACATATTAAAATCATATATAAGTGTATATATATATATATATATTATATATTAAAAAATTATATATAAAATTATGTTTATGAATAAATTATAATATATTTTTTATAATATTAAATTAAAAATAATTAATAAAAAATAGAGTGAAGCGGTATGAAACGGTACAGTTATGGATATAATCGATCTTCATAAAGATTAGGGGTTTTAATATCTATATAAGAGTGAAATGAAAATAAATAAAGTAATTTTCACTTTCATTTCGTTCCATTGTTATCCGGGAGTGAAATTGAAAGGAAATAAAATTCAGACAACAATCTGGTCATCAATCTCTCTTTTTTCCTTTTATGCATGTTTGGTTATTAAAAGCAAAAGGCAAGTTCTTGTAGTCTTGTTCTAGTAATTTGTAAAGATTAAAAAATCTGTTTCCCTCTCTTTTAATGACATCCATTGCTGTATTTGTGTAGCCAAAAAGTCCCACCATGTGGCTTTTCATTTTTTTTTCACCAATTATACAAAAAAAAAAAAATATCAAGCATTATTCATTCTAGTAAATGCTTTTTTCACCAATAACATAGATAAAAAAAAATTAATGAGAAACTAATATCAAATAAAATTTTTCATTATTATAAAATAATATGAATTTTTATTTTTATTTTCTGTCAAAAAAATTCAAATTTTAACATTTTATTCATATGTATATATCAAAATTTGCACATTTACATTATAAATATCGACAATTTTTTTTTTAATTTTAAAAATAAAACTTATAACTACTAATAATTTCAAAATTACAAAATAAGTGTAGTGATCTACTGATCTTATCATAAAAGAAGCTTTCGCCATCTTTTGCACAACAATTATAACAGCTTGGTGTTGGGTTCAAAAGATAAGATTCGTGTCTCTTTTTCTTATTTCAATCTCATATTTGTTTTTGCTTAGCTTCTTTAAAAAATTTTGATTTTTTGAGGACAACAAAACTCATTCAAATTAAGTAATTTAATTTCATCAAGATTAAAAACTATTGTCGTCACTTTACAGAATAAGAATTTTGTCATTAAATAAATGAGCTTATTATAATGTAAGCATTCACACAACAATAAAAAAATGACACCTAAGCAGCAATTAAAAGATAAAGACACTTGATTTGTTTTCAACACTTTTTAATGTGGGCATATATTTAATAAAGTTATTCTTTTTGTAATTTTGTATATTTAAAAAATTAGTTAAATTATTAAATAATAATACTTTTTTTACAAATTGGTTGAGATTTAAAAATTGAATTTTGTCTTAAAATTTAAATTTTATAATCACTAAAAGTACTTTCATTTTGTTGGGGGCCATTTTTTATTTTTTGAAGGGCCACTTATAAAGTAAAAACTTTAACATATACATGTAAGAAAAGGTTTATTAAAATTCTTCCTATGCCTCCGCCACTGCTTGAAAGTACTAATCTGTTCCGCACTGTTTCCATCCGATGACTTAATTCATTAACTGGAAAGCTATGAAGTAGATCAATTCAAAGGTCACTATCACTCCATCTGACAGATTTGAGATAAATTTTTAATAACTTGAATTGATTCGACTCAATTTGGATTATTATTTAATAAAAAATAATTTTTTAAAATTTAATTATAAAAAAATATAAATATCAATAAAAAAATATATTTTTTAAACATTTCAAAATATACTAAATAATAAGATGAATTTTCAAATTTGGACAAAACTTGGGCAGGTAAAAAATTTTATTCGGATACGATCCAATTCATAAACATCTCTACTGCGAAGTAATAATGTAAATATGTTCCTCACCTGTGAAAGAGACTAAGATAACTCCTAATTCAGCCACTCCTGGCTGCATTACGCCAAAAATAATCAATCCTCTCTTGTCTCAGTAGTCAAGTCATAACCTGCAACTAGTTTTTTAAGTATCATGGGCGTTGTTGATCAAATGAAGAACCACATTTAGATTGTCATAGCCATAGGGCTAAAACAACTGATAGCATGAAATACCCACCAGAGGGCAGGGCAGGATTTATTTCTTACTAGAAAATCACTGACTATATTTTGTCTGTCCATGAGGAAGGAACCCTTGGGTTTTGGGGATACTGGATTCTCACCAATGTTTACCTTCTCGTTTCAAGCAGATTCTCCTACATTATCCAAAAGGCACATTAATCTCCACCATCTATCATGATTAACACTCAATTCCACCATTTGAAACTTCTTAATAAGAACACAAGCTCCATTAATCTATGTTTGGTACGACTCTTCATTTTTCTTTAAGTACCCGTATCTGACGTATATCCGGACATGGATATGGGGATAAGATCCTTCAAGGACCCTAAAAATACACGAAAATCTTAGAAAAAATTAAACATACCCGTGTCTGACACTCACACCCGAGTCCGAGTAACATAGCCATCAATGGTTCTATTCCCTTCTATTGGGTTATTGCTACCATCCTGTTAGTACATAAGCGCTATTGCAAACAATATCTAATGAACTTTAATTAGTATTGTTATGCACAAAGTTTAGAATACATACAGAATAGAAGTATTGCAGAAAATGAAATCACCATTTCTGGTATATGCATAATATGCTTCAAAAAATACAGTGCAGAGAGATGTTTTCATGGCATCACTTCTCACCCTTCCATTGATTGCAATCTCAGAATAAACAATGATACAAATTGTAAGCAATTTGAGAAATGCATCTTTAAATTTGCATATTATAAAATTTCTGGTACATGTTGCAGTTAATAAGTTTCAGCTTGTGACAACTTCCTAGTTCCTACTACTAATTCTAATCTAAGAGCCATTATCAGTGGACAACAAACTCTAACTGTATCACTCGTATTCTTGTAAACCGGTAATGGTACATTCCAGCAACTATCTCCCACAGCTGATGTTTCAATAAGTTGATACTATTTCTAAACATTTAAATACAATAGATATTGGCACCATAAGAGCATACAGATTATGAATGAAGCAATCAGCAATGAGAATAATCAGTTATTGTCTAGGTTAAACCTGGCCTCCAGATGTTACAGCAGCAGCATCTTCAAGTCAAGAATCCATCCAAGCCTCAGTTGTACTAACAGCAGCAGAATTTACTGGGACACTTGTTGTTACTACAGTATATTAACAGTATCTGACTTAATATCCATGGCCACAACAACTATAAATGCATCTGATAAGGGTTTGTAAATCAGCTTATCCTTCCAGTTTGATCAATCAATGTACCAACTTGGTCTCCGCATAATGCTTTCGAGATGTTTCCTGGCTGGAGAAGATTAAAGACCACAACTGTACCAAAGTAAATTGATTTAATTTGTATGGGATCAATCATCTGGTACTTAACATCAAAAGGTAACCTCAGATTAAAATTCAGTTGGTAACTTCTATTGGCAACTATGCATAAAAATTCAGAACATGGAATAAAAACATGAAGCCCAAATAAAATCAGTTGGACCAGCAACTTTGTGGAAGTGTCACTTATGTTACTTGGACTCGGGTGTGAGTGTTGGACACGGGTATGTTCAATTTTTTCTAAGGTTTCCATGTATTTGGAGGGTCCTTGAAAGATCATATTCTCATACCCATGTCCGGATATGCGTCGTACATGGGTATTTCAAAAAAAATGAAGAGTCAAAACAACAGTGTCACAACTAATCCTCGGTAACTTTTATCTTTGTCAAATATAATTCAAGGCAACAAGAATACCAACCAGGAATGCCATTCTCTTCACAGAAGGTCAATGCCATCATGTCCATTGCTGTGGCACCCCTAGACACTAACTCTCTAAAGGAGATGTGCTCAAATGTAGCATTGTTGTCCTGGGAGTGGCAGTCATAAACACCATCGACATTCATACCTTTAAGAACAGCCTCAGCATGAACTGAACAGAAAGCAGACATGTCAAACGTATAGAATCCAAAAAAAAAAAGTGTCTGAATGTGTGTTCTGTGTCTGAGATGGAAGGGCGACCAGTAAGAGAGTGACATATAGTTCAAGATATTCAATTGTAAGAAAAGAGAAGAGACATAGCAATACTTTCTGAAGCTCGAAGCGCTGCAGCTGTGTCAGTAGAAAAGAGTGGATTTCCAGTGCCAGCGCCAACGCCACCAAATATTACAACTCTGCCTTTTTCAAGATGACGGATGGCCCGCTGCCGACTGTATGGTTCTGCAACCTCTTGAACTGAAAATGCAGTTTGCACACGGGTCTGAACACCCATTTTCTCCAATGATGATTGCAGTAGTATAGAATTCATCACAGATGCCATCATGCTGCAGTAAATTTCAGGGTCATGGTTTTGATTAGTTTCATAACAAGACATGAATATGTAAATGCATAAACATATTTATTCAGCAGTTCCACAATCAACATAGTGCACTTGAAGGAACCAATTCAACTACATATTCATCTAGAAGAAATTCATGGGATAATTTTCTTCATGAAGAAACACAACTTTTTTATATCAATCTTTTGACTGTCTGATTGTTCAATCCTCCTTGCACTGATTGCATACAGTCCTCTCCCTTCTCCAACACCATATCCATGCCATCCTTTTAACATCACTTACAACTTTGTACTCCTCGAAATAGCTCCCTAATAGGATTAGCAAATGACTTTCTGCTGGAAACCCAATCCTAACTATATACTACATATTTAACATCAATAATAAGAATAGTATAACATGATCATGGTCAGCCTGTGAAGATTGAAAGTCAGTTCATGAATCACAAACAGATTTGTTAGCTAAGATCCTTTCTTGCAACTCATTCCACAATTTTATTCTGTTTAGTTTTGGATATAAGCAGCAGCTTACAGGCATCAAGGCCATACATATACCACCCACTTGAAGTCATTTCTAAAAACAACTGAATCAGTGTCTAATCAAACCCCTATACATATTGAACTATCAGAGGGAGCTTGTCAATGTACAATACAAGGACAGCTATAAATTAACCAGCTTCGTCTTGCAAGCCTCACTCTAGGTTTAAGCATTACTCTATTTTTTTTTTTTTTTTTCAAAATAAACCCAAAGTTGGTAAGCAGATTAAAAAGAGTATACTCCATTGAGAGTTAAGTAGTGACCACATTACCCAATTTGATATGCAGTACTTCTATCTGAACCAGTTGCCGTAACCCATGTGTCTCCACAAAAGAAATTGCGACCTCCAACAACTATTGCTACCTGGAATATCACCAAACAGAAAAAAAAAACCATTGCATGTCAAAAGCATGTAAACATCCCCAATCATAAGAGATAAACACAGTAATGATGACCTCTACACCAAGGCGGCAGGCAATTGCAACTTCCCTAGCAATCAGCATTGCCACCTGATAATCAGAAAGAAACAGCTTATTAAAGAATTCAATATTGATTATAATAGCATCCTAGTTTCTGAAAATATATAAGAATCTCATGGTGAACCTTTGGGTCAATATTCTGAGGACCAGTGCAAGCAAGAGCAGCGCCACTAATTTTGAAAACGACTCTGCGCCATTTAGGACTTTTGGACTTCATGCTAATTATCCGACCTACAGGGCTTGGTATAGCTGAAGCATGTCTGCTAATAAATATATAAATAAGGATATCAAATATCAGAAAACCACAATGGTATTTCTATCTATGTTACCCGAACTCTTCATTTTCCCTAAAGTACTTGTGTCCGACACATATTTGGACATGAGTATGAGTATGATTCTCCAAATATATGAAAAAACATAGAAAAAATTGAGTATACTCATGTTGGACACATATCCATATCCGACACTCATCCCGAGTTCGGGTAACATAGATTTCTATCATTACAGAAAGAACAAATACACAAACTAGTTCATACATTAGACAGTATCAATATTTTCATTCCAAGCCATAGTCAAGATAAAAAGATAAAACTCTTGAAAATTGAAATACAAAATTGGTACATCAAAACACTATAATCAACAAAGACTCACATGTCATTGAAACAACTAGCAAATATTATTATCCTTAAGTATTTCTAGCATCCTTTTTAAAATTTTCACAACATTAAAATAACTAGCAAACTCAAGAACCGAAGAGTGAAAATAAGAATGTTTTGCTCACATTTTTCCTGCTAAATTTTATGTTGATAATGATTATTTTTACTAACCATTTAATTTATTCCCTGGCTACATTTTATGGAAGCTCACCGCCACAACAACCTAATGAAGAAACCTTAAAGAATTCAAGTGCAATATTAGCAAATAATAACAATAAAATGGAAATGAGAACCAAATATACCTTTTGGATTGTCTAACGGCAGTTCCTGGGGAAGCGCCGCCCTTATCTTCATCAGCCACCGCCTTTACCGGCAGTGAATTTCCAACAATCTCCTCCATTTTCTTAAACCAAGGCCAATGAGTCGCCGTGATGCCGCCGTCACTCATCCTATGCCTCTCAAGCTTATATCTTTTCTTTAAATTATCAACCTTGTTCTTGCACTGCTCCACGCTCTTGCTCTGCTTCTCGCATCGCTCGGTAACAGCTGCCGCCACATCCTCCCAGTCTCTCCCTCTCAGGTTCCCTCTATTCAGCTGCGTCAACTTCTCCATATACGCCTCCAATAAACACCCAATCGCGGCGTCGCTCCATTCTTCTCTGTCTTTTCGATACTCCGTCGTCGATTGCTTCGGTCTCTTCAAAATGCCGTCATTTATCTCCTCTTGATCTCTTCTCTTCCCGATCAGTAAATCGGAAGATGTAGCATTATCGTTATTGTTGCCGAAGTCGCGGAAGGCGGAATCGGAGTCATCATCGGCGTCATGGTTGTCGGGTGGAGGCGCGTGGATCTGCGCGTAAGAAGGGTGGTGGTGGTGGTGCAGGACGTGCTGGTGGTTAGGGTTAGTTTGGTGGTCGTCGAGGAGAGAGAAATCGTCGTCAACGGAAGAGGCCATAAGTGGGACGTTAGGGTTAGGGTTAGAGTTGGGGGAAAAGGGAACGGTTCGAACGGAAGACGTTAGGGGAGGATGGAGAGACGTTGAGGAGAGGGTGGGAGGGTGGTTTGACGGAACGTGCTGGGCCGTGACGGATAGAGACGGTTCCGTTAAGTAATGAAGGAAAGTATGGAAGGAATTGGCAAGTGGGTGAGAGTACTAGGGGTATAATCGAGCCGAATCGAATTTAAATCGTAATAAATTCGAGTTTGATTAAAAATTTGAGATTCGAAATTACGTTCGAGCTCGATCGAGTTTCACTTTTAAAGTTCGAGTTCGATTAGAGATAAAAATCGAACTGTTCGATCTCGCTCGATTAGACTCGTTTACTTAGTAAAAAATGAGCTTGATTTTCATGCTCTACTTTAAACTCGATTATTTCTGCTCAAACTCGAGTTTGAATTGAGATTTTTCAATACTAATTAAAAAAAAACTCGATAAGGCTCGCGAGCTACTCGAACTCGACTCGACAATAACCAAATTGAATTCGAGTTTTTTTCGAACCGAACTCAAGTAACTTACGAACACATGTGTCTCATTTACACCCCGTAAGTGGGACCCGTGTGGATGAGGATTCGGCTTTCGGCATCTTCGGTTTTGGTTTTGGTTTTGGTTTTGTTGTAAGATCGTTGGTTTGGTTTAGCTCATTTGATCAAGTTTTGTTTGGGTCAAATGATAAATTGGGTTGAAGATGGGCTTTTTCATGGGCCTTTCTTCTAAATGGAGTCAATTTATGATTTCTTATAAGCCCACTAAAAAGAATGAAGGGCAAAATTTTATACTTAATCCACATTATTGAGCTGGTTAGAGCAGCTAATTAACTCAACCTAATCATATAATATATGCGGATCGCGGATTAGTCGTGCAAGATCGATCATGAAAATTTTGAACCATAGATCAATCCATCACTTTCTAGGACCATGGACTACTCATGCTGAATCGATCTCATATGTGTTGTAGATTATTTAATTATTATTTTTTTAAAATTATTTGTATTGAATTCAAAAAAAAAATTATTAATTATACTTTTATTTCCTTATCGATATCAACACTGTTAACATTTTCTTAATATTTAATTAATTTTTTAAAATACTATAAAAACACTCAATAATAAAATCCTAAAAAAATAAAAAAGTAAAATCTTATTGACATGAAAATTCATTATTGATGGGATTTAAATTTTTGATTAGACTGAGATTCAAGTTTGGGCCTAACCAAACTTAACAAGCCCATATCTAGATTCACACTTTTCGAATCAATTCAAAAAACGTGCCCAACCAAACAACTCCCAACACCCAACAATCGCACTAAAAATTAAAAAAAAAAAAACCGACAGCCCATAGGATTTGACTTTGACCGTTGGGTGTTTCAGTTTTTGTTAACTCTCCAAACATTTCCAAACTCTCTACATTTGGCCGTTCCTAAACAACGTCTACAACTTCCCGCTCCCTGAAAATATCGCTATCACCTACTCGCCCAAAAGCACGTGCCTCTATTCTTTACAAAACACCTCCCACTCTCCAAACAACACGTCTCACTCCATCTACCCAATCAAAACCATGCGTTCTCAACACGCGCGACTTGTTTGAGTAGCAACGTGACATTAACCTATCCCCTTCGCCAAGATCAAACATCACGAGCCGTTAAAAACCAACAGCTTGATATTCGCCACGTTTAATAAAATGAAGAAATAAAAATCTTCCAAATAACAGTGAAAATAATAATAATAAAAAAAGTGGTGGAACCAGCCAGGTTTCCTGAACTTCGTTCGATAAAAAGGGAAAGTCATATTCTTTGGTTCAAGTTTTTACGAGGGCAAAAGAGATAAAAAAAATCCCCTCGTTCTCTCAACGCCAAAGATCCTGATCAAAGGATTGTCTGTCAAGAAAAAAAAAAAAAGAAAGAAAGAAGGAAATCGATTTTTGTTTTGTTGTAATCGGCGAAAAAAATGCATTCGAGTCATCTGCTTCTAGAAGAGCCAATCAGGATGGCTTCAATCCTGGAGCCATCGAAGGCTGTAAGTTTCACTTTCATTTTAAATCAATCTGTTTAAGTTTCTGTTTTTATGGGGGAAGCTGATTGGATCCGATTAGATTTAGAATCTGATTCGTTTGTTATCTTTTTTCAGAATTTTTTTCCGGCAATGACGAAGATAGTGGGAACTTTAGGTCCGAAGTCTCGATCCGCGGAGGTTATTTCCGGTTGCCTTAAAGCTGGAATGTCTGGTACATATTTGCTGCCTCACATCTTTATTTATTTTTTAATTATTACTGTATTATTGGAAGTTGGAACTAAGATTTATTTTTGGCAGTGGCTAGATTCGATTTCTCGTGGCATGACCCGGAGTATCATCAGGAAACTTTAGAAAATTTGAAGGCAGCCGTTAAGCTCACTAAGAAGCTTTGTGCGGTATATTCTTTATATTTTGTGCGGTATATTCTTTGTTTGCTTCCTGTTTGTTTATTTCCTTGGAAAATTGTCTGTCTTAATGTAACCTTTGTGTTCAGCAGAAAACAAAATACTTTGTCATGTTTTTCTTTTTAAAACGGTTTTTTTACATTATTTTCGGACATTTTTTGTCTGAATTTTGTGTGAAAGTGTATGCCTTCCTCGAGATAAAGGAGTTGCCTGTCCTGAATTTTCAGTGTGGCAAACAATGGCTAGTTGTTTGTTGCTGTAGGACAGATTGTTCTTTGACTGCTTGGATGGGGATATTGAAACTTAAGAAAATGATGGCCAAACAAAAACTTAAGAAAATAAAGCGATTTCTATTTGGTTTCAGGTTATGTTGGACACTGTAGGTCCTGAGTTGCAGGTTGTTAATAAAAGCGAGAAAGCCATCTCACTTCAGGCAGATGCTACTGTTATTTTGACACCGGATGAAGGAAAAGAGGCCTCTTCAGAATTATTGCCTATCAATTTTGATGGATTGTCAAAGGTTTAATGCTAGTACACTACTTCTCATTGCTTTCTGTGTATCCTATGTTGTTTGCTCTGAGAAAGTATCTGCATGAGCCTTGTTTTCTTGCCCTTTGGTTCTGAAGTTTAAATTTTTTATGTGTTTTGGAATGTCTGATTGTACATTCATGGCTTTATATACATCTTTTCATTCATTAGGGGTTGGGAGGCATGTATTGGCTAGTGCAATGCTTATAAATTCTTGATAAGGGAAATTTAGTGCGAACTTTTTTCAGATAGCTCAGAGGAATTTGTATTTGCAGGTGATTGCCCGGTTTCTTCGTGCAATCTTTATGACAAACCATCCAATCTGATTTTTGCAGGCAGTGAAGAAGGGAGACACTATTTTTGTTGGTCAGTACCTGTTTACTGGGAGTGAAACCACATCTGTGTGGCTGGAGGTAAGAAAAGCGGAACCAGATATATGAGTGTATGTTTCTGTTTGTGTTTGTATTTATGTCAAGATCTTTTGCTGTTATTTTACTACCTATTTGTTGGTTGATTAACTAGGGAATTTGAACTTTACAATTAGAATTCATTTGCACCTACCTTGCCTAAATTGAAACTGAAATTGTTCAGGTTAGCGAGGTAAAAGGAAATAATGTGGTTTGTGTGATAAAGAACTCTGCAACATTGACTGGGCCATTGTTCACTTTGCATGCCTCTCAAATTCATATTGATTTGCCTACCCTCTCTGATAAAGACAAGAAGGTAAGGTTGCCCTTGATTTTTGCCTTTTAATGATTAAAGCAATGGAGAAAGTAATCTCTCTCTTAGTAAGATTTAGCTTGTTTCCCTGATGTTTTCCATGGAGTCCCTTTTATGACCTGATAATACTTTTTTCAGTTTATAAGTTCTTGGGGAGTTCAAAACAAAATCGACTTCCTCTCACTATCATTCACACGACATGCAGAAGATGTTCGCCATGTAAGTACACTTTTGCCTATCCCTATATGGGTTTTTTTAAAGTTTCTGCATTTCTCTGATTGCTCTTGTGATGCTCTTTGTAGGCTCGTGAGTTCCTTTCAAAGTTGGGTGACCTCAGTCAGACACAAATTTTTGCGAAGATTGAGAACATAGAGGTGTACATGTTGTATTTGCTGAGAACAATGAATATGTAGGTTTTGATTGCACATGCTGTGAAAAAGAATGTGACCTTAATGTTTTTCATTTTTCAGGGATTAAACCATTTCGATGAGATCCTACAGGAAGCAGATGGTATCATTCTTTCCCGTGGAAATTTGGGCATTGATCTCCCGCCTGAGAAGGTCAGTTTCATAACTTGAACCAGCAGTAATTTTGCTGGTCTTAAAGTTCTTTTATAAATACTAGAGATCCAATTTGCCGAGGGCTATGAGTATGTTGCATTAGTTTTTCTGCAAAATATATTTTGTTGAATTGATCATGCAGTCTGTTCGATCATGTATAACTTTACTTTGTAAATGCTTATTAGTAGCCTTGGATTCTTTGTCCTAGTTTTAATGTGTAATTTAGTTCGAGATGTGGATGTAGTGCCTATTGTGACTTTTGTTGGAACTTGCTGCTAATTAACTTCCCTTTCCTTGCAGGTGTTCTTATTTCAAAAAGCTGCCCTTTATAAGTGTAACATGGCTGGAAAGCCTGCGGTTGTCACTCGTGTTGTGGACAGTATGACTGACAACTTGAGGCCAACTCGTGCTGAGGCAACTGATGTTGCCAATGCTGTTCTTGATGGTATATTACTATGCTTTATTCTGGACACTGCTTTGGACTTTGTTCATTGATATCTTTCAAATTATTTATGATTACATGCTATTTGTGATGAGATTTCACTGATGTATGAAAATTTTCTTATCTTGTTCTTTGGACTTGGGAACTGATGAACTGTTTCTAACAAAGATGTAAATCTTTTTCTATTATTTAATGGTTATTGCCACCAACCCACCACCCACAATACATGATTTAAACCTCATCTTTTTAATTGTCCTATTTTCTGATGGCTGCAGGAAGTGATGCTATTCTTCTTGGTGCTGAGACCCTGCGTGGATTATACCCTGTTGAAACCATTTCTATTGTTGGCAAAATTTGTGCAGAGGTAAATTCTCTCTACTTCTGGTAAATGTGCATACTTGAGTCTTTTGACTTATGCACCTCCAACTTGGAGACTAATGGCCTTGTTGCCTTTTAACAGACTGTTTATAGACCTGAAATATTCTAGGCTTAGTATGGTTTTGACTCACAGGATTCACTCATGTAGACATTGTTTTTAACTTCCTGCTGCTTGGGGCCTGGGCATCCATCTTTATGTGGTTCATAAGGGGTAAAAAACACTGCACTTGTTCTGTTTTTCCTGGAAAGCTGTATTCCTGTGGATGAATGAAGTATTCTTCACAGGGATGAGACTCATATTCATACCTGTTTCTCCTGTCAACTGGTTGTCTTAGGCTATGTTTTCACTTGCTTTTTCAACTAAGGAAAACCCAAAATGACATAACACTTTTAAAACCTGTTTTTCTTGTGG
The DNA here is from genome assembly GCA_030761205.1 of Fremontodendron californicum. Taxonomy (NCBI): domain Eukaryota; kingdom Viridiplantae; phylum Streptophyta; class Magnoliopsida; order Malvales; family Malvaceae; genus Fremontodendron; species Fremontodendron californicum. The sequence goes on from JAULJL010000005.1 coordinate 35,888,811, forward strand.
TCTTACATTGGTTATGACCCTTTTGCAGAAATTTGACTTTCTTAGTAGCCCAAAACCTGTACATTGGTGCTCTTTTTTTGCAAGAATGTATTAATTCGTGCATCTGCTTTTGGTTTGGAATTCAGATGCTTTATTTTTGTTGTTGCATATTGCATTAATTACCCATTAACTTGCCATGCATGTCAATGAGATGGATCACTTAATGTTCTGGATTAAAATAAAAAATCATTAATATTTCTTGACTCTCTATCTAAGTAACCAAAAACCTGTACATCGGTGCTCTTTTGATGCAAGAATGTATAATTCATGCATCGACTTTTGGTTTGGAATTCGGATGCTTTATGTTTGTTGTTGCATATTGCATCAATTATCCTTTAACTTGTCATTCATGTTAATGAGATGGATCACTTAATATTCTGGAAATGTTAAAATAAAAAGTCATTAATATTTCTGTTCCATTTTCTAAGCATTTTCAACTGTTTTTTTTTTTTTTTCATTTTTTTTATAAATTTTATAGGCAGAAAAGGTATTCAATCAGGATCTGTATTTCAAAAAGACAGTTAAATATGTTGGAGAGCCAATGACCCACTTGGAATCCATTGCTTCCTCTGCGGTATTTCTTCTTCCCAGTGCTGCTCTTCTGATGAATGTTTTTATCATTATATCATAGTGGCCCTTATCAACTTTAGTTATAGCTAAAACAAGTGTGCATCTGCAAATGTGTTTCTGATAGGCTGCATTTCTTGTTTAGGTACGAGCAGCAATTAAGGTGAAGGCATCGGTTATTATATGCTTCACATCCTCAGGGAGAGCTGCAAGGTATACCCTTGCTATATGATTAATTTTAGTTATACGTGAGCTGTTCTTTTCTCTTCTCACCCCCCAAGATTTACTTTCTTTTTTTTCGTTTTTGTGATTTTGTTTGATGAACTCTCCCCCCCCCCCCTCTTTCTTTTTGAAAAGGGGGGATATTAATGGAAACTTGTCAAAAGGTGTATTAATTACATTACTGATATTCTACTTCATGTAGACCTTGATTCATTTATATGGCTTCTGAATTTATTCCATTTGTATACCAGATTGATTGCAAAGTACAGGCCAACAATGCCAGTTTTCTCAGTTGTCATCCCTCGCCTTAAGACAAATCAATTGAAATGGAGCTTCAGTGGGGCCTTTGAGGTATGTCATTCACCCTGAATCCTGAATGTCCAAGACTCCAAGTACCTGCTTAAAAGTTAATTTTGTTTCTTTTATAGTCTCTTGGGAATACACTTGCTCCTTAATTGTGCTAGTGTTGTAAAGTGCTACGTTGTTCCAACTCTTCGTTTTTCTTGAAGTACCCATGTTCGGCACCCGTGTCCGACTCATATCTAGACATGCGTATGAGGATATGATCCTCTAAAAACCCTCCAAATACATGAAAATCTTGGGAAAAATTGAACATACCCGTGTCGGACACATACCCGTGCCCGACACTCACATCCGAGTCCGAGTAACATAGGTAAACTGTTAACTGGTTCCATTGTTCTAGTTCAAATTGCTATATAGGAAATGATTTTGTGCTGGCTGGTCTTTTGAGCTCTTTGACGTGTTGGTTTAAGTAGAACTTGCTGGATGGACCCGGTTGTTGATGGAATGCCATCTTAAGTTTTTCTCTTCACTTAAATTTATGTTTATGTCTCGTGTTGGTGATTTACTCTAACAGTAATATGGAAAAAGTCCCCTTTTCTTTCTAATGCAATTTAACTTTGTCACCACTGCAAGAAGATATTTTTGTTTTATTAAGCTTTGTTTTACCATTAAACCATTCGTAATAGCTGTCAGTTTTTCAGATGCAGTTAATAATGCCTTGCAGTAGTCATCTAAAAGAAGAATTTGTGGTATAATTCTGTTCACCGAAGTCTTCGAAGCAACTTTAATTTACATTGCTAGTTAACTTCTAGAAGTTTACAGTCTGTTGATGGAATGTTTATTGCGGCTTATACGCTTGGGTTGCTCCTAATGGAACTATCTTTTCTTTTCTTTTCGTTTTTTGGTTGCGAATCGTTCAGGCAAGGCAATCCCTCATTGTCAGAGGTCTTTTCCCGATGCTTGCTGATCCACGACATCCTGTAAGTACTTCTTTATGTTCTATATCTGTACATTTAGATTTTATTATAGAACTTATAATCATTCTGCTTCGTTTTGCAGGCGGAGTCTACAAGCGCAACAAATGAGTCAGTTTTGAAGGTTGCTCTTGACCATGGGAAGGCTGCAGGAGTTATTAAGTCACATGATCGAGTTGTTGTTTGCCAGAAGGTCGGTGATGCTTCAGTGGTGAAGATTATCGAGCTCGAAGATTAAACTAAACCATTTTTGTCACTCTTCTCTCGTTTGGGATTTTTTCATCCAGATTTTTGAAAGCACCTGCGAAGGGTATTGTCTCCAGGTTTTGGTGAATGCATGGAGTTGAAATGTATTAACATATACTCTTTTAGAATCTGGTGATTGTTTTAGTCTAATACGAAAAGAATGCCATGGAAAATATGGCTCATGATCCCCATTTTCAACTGATGTTAAGGTGAAGAATCACATCTTAGTTCCAAATGATTCAACGGATTTGAAGTTTTTCTTTCTTTTTTTGTTTTTTCCTTTTTGATTCAGCTCTAAATAAAGATGATGGATATGTTGAGACAGTGGGAATGCAATGCATAATGTAATTTTTGTCTTTTAATTTTTTTTCTCTCAGACCATTGCTTTTCTATTTTCAACCTTGTATTGTTTGCTTTCAAACTGGTTAAAATTCTGATTGAGTCAGTTCTAACTTGTTGGAAACGTGGAGGACGTTGTCCCTGGTTTCACAAAACAAAACACGGGATAATATTTTAATTAGTTAAACTACGTTTCGGAGCTTTAATATTATATTTGACGATTGTGTAAAAAGTATAATACAGACATGTTTAATAAATAAAACACGATATGTTTTATATTTAAATTTTAACATATTTATATAATTAACAAACAAACAAAACATAAAACACAAATTATCATATCTATTTATATATGTCACCCGAAAAATCAATACCCAACTGATTAACGCTTTCTTTCTTATTCGTTTTCTCGGACTCCTGAATCTAGGATACGACGCAGATGACAAGTTATTTTCGTTGAAAAGTTTAAAGTAAAATGCAATATTATCGAAAGCGCCTGTGGCCTAATGGATAAGGCGTTTGACTTCTAATCAAACGATTGTGGGTTCGAGTCCCATCAGGCGTGTTTTTATTTTTTATTTTTTTATTTTCTATATAGAGCAGGATTTTTAATTAACATGCATATCTTTTTCTGGATTCTCCACGACTTTTTATTCCCACGAGGTGTTCTTTATTTTTTTCTCTTTACTGATTTTCCAACGTTTAAATTTTACCATATGTTATTTTTTTTTAATTTAATTCATTTATTTTTTTTATTTTTCAGAGTTTTTATAGATTCGATAATCATGCGTATTAGTGTATTTTCACATAATCGTGTTAAGATATTATATATTTTATATAAATTTTAATACGTTAATAATTTATATTATATATATTTTGACACATTTGTGTTTTAATTATTTTTTTCGTATCATGTTCAAAATTATAAAATCTAGTTTTAGACACCAATTATTCATTGTCCTTCTAGATTTTTCAGGATTTAACACACTAAATTGGTTTCTTGTTTTTTTTTTTCTTTTTTTTTTTTTTCTTCTGAAAAATGATTTTCAAGAAATTTTCACCCTTGTTTAGAAGAAACTTTTAAATATCATGTGTCTACTTTTCTAGGGGAGTACTACTTCTATCTTTAGACCAGCGCATGAAAGTTTCACGTTTTTAACTGAGTGTTCTCTAGGATTAGGATAATAAGACCCACCCTAAACAAATACTTACAATGTTTTTGACAATTAAACCATCAAAAATTTTTCATGCAACTCCTAAACTTCACAATATGAATATTCATTATTGTTAATGAAGGCATTTTATTTGGTCAGATTTTTTTTTTTTCTTTTTTCATAGGCTTGGGTACAAATACGATTGACATGTGTGAGCCAAAACCTCTTTCATGATGGATACAAAGATTGAAAAAACAAAATTCACATGCATTGCAACTTTTTCATTAACCTTTTTGTATATTTTATATCATCTTCGTGCTTTTATTTTTTTAATATTTAAAGTGTTATATATTTATATAATTTTTTGACACATTAATAATTTGTGTTATATAAATTTTGATAAATTATGTATTCATAACGTGTTTATGTTATTTTTTCGTATCGTGTCTTTTTTTGTTGTATTTTAGTTATTTTCTTTGTCGTGTATATTTATATAATTTTTGACACATTAATAATTCGTGTTATATAATTTTTGAAATATTTATATATTTATTATGTCGTATTCATGTTATTTTTTCGTATCCTGTCGTATTTTTATCATATTTTAATTAATTTTTTATATCATATTTTTTTCGTATTTTAATTATATCTATTTTTTTAATCCAAAAAATGATTTTGGATTTGATTATACGTATTTTTATAAAGTCATGTGTTTCACATGGCGTCATATGAGACATTAAAGGAGACAAAGACAACAACACAAATAAAAACAACTTAGTATGAAAGCCTTGTTTGGACTTTCTAGTCCCCCAGTTTTAGCATTGCATATTGTCCCCCAGGCCCCAGCCAAGGTCAAGTATTACCATGTGTTCTTGACTTCTTGTTTTTTCTTAAATCTCATTGAGGAATTAATGTTTGATGTAAGCCTGCCAAAGGCTCAAAGTCAAAAGCAAATGCATTTAATGTGGTAATCTTGAAAGTTCGGCTCTAAGCCAATATTATTTTCATTGCATTTATTGTTATTAAATTTAGATATGTGATTTGATATAGTTAGGGTGAATTTGGATTAATGACATTAAATGACAATTAATATATTGTTATAGGCCACGATTTCAATTTCAAGTGTTGTTTCTGCTCTAACACATTTTTGCACGTACCATGGGTTATGAGTAGATCTGTTTATAGTTCATGTTATTTATTTAAATTTAAAAGTTCGTTCGATATTTAAAAATATTTGGATAAAAATATTATATTCAAAAAACGAATTTGAACAAAAAAAAAAAGTTCGTTTCAAAAACGGACCAAGTTTTGGGCATAATAATTTTTCCAAGCCTCGACCAAGCTCAACCCATTTTAATATTAGTAATATAAATATTCAAAAGGATCGTTCATTTTTTAAGAGGGATAAATTATTTTGTGTAAAAATCTGAGCAAACTTGTGTAGGCTTGGATAGTGTTTTTGCATATAATGACCGAGCCTGAACATAAAATTCTGTCCATGTTTCAGGTCAGATCGAGTATGTATAATAAAAAATTCGTTAATATCATGTCTGGATCCAATCTGAACCCGACTTGACCCGATCTATGGACCGATCTAGTTAGGAGAGCTGAAACCTTTTTATTTGTAATTTTTTTTATTACAATCACGCATAACAAAAAATTATGTACAGAATATCACTTTTAAGTGTGAGTTCGATATAATATTTTGATAAATATTATTCGATTAATGACTGTGATTGATAAATTATAATACAATAATTATAAAAGATATGTTCTCACGAGAGTTACAAGAGGTCCACACCTAACCCTGTATGCATTATCTATTCATTATACTTCTATTGAGATATTGATTTTGAATTTGATATTTAACCCTAAAATTTTATTTAATCATTTATTCATTTGAACAACGACCTTTACTAACTTTACTAATAAAAACTCTATATCTTACCCTTTGTATTATCAGTTCAGAAAATACAGAAATGAGCCTATTTTAGTTTAAAGTAGATCCGTTCAAGGGTCGGACTATCCATTCAAACTCGAAGGCCCACCCGATATACTGAAAGGGTTTGGACAAAAATATTAAGCTTGAAATATGAGCTTGGACAAAAAAAATGAAACTTGTTTAGAAAATGGGCCGGGCCTTGGCTTTAACAATCAAGACTCGAACCCGATCTAGTTCGACCCTTTTTTCATTTATATAATATATTATTATTATATTTATATAATATATTATGTAATTTATATCATATAAAAAATAAATATATATAATATTATAGTATAAATATTTAAAAATAAATTAAATTATCTATGTTTTAAAATTTAATAAAAAAATAAAATTACTAAAAATTAAATAAAAAAATAATATATTTGTTTAAATTTTTTTACAAAAAAATAATATCAGCGGGCCTAAACGGATTTAGACAATCCATTTACAAATATGAACGAGTTTGGACAAAATTTGAAATTCATATTTCGAGTTGGACCAAATTTAAACAAAATATATGATGTTGATACCACATTTGAATCCGACAATGAACATCTCTAGTTCAAAGGTGTGGTAAAACCATTTTTCATCAAAGAAACCCTCTTCCAATGAGTCTATTTGTTTAGTCATGAATTTTGTAATTTTCAAGCCCAAAATAACTTAGGTCCCCATAAAAGTTTTGTTAACTTTTAAGTTTTAAGAACACATGCTTGAACTTTGGCATGGCCATTTGTTTCTAGTTCATGACAGCCTCAGGTCAGGCTACTAGAAAACTGGGTTACAGCTGGTTAGCAATAATAAACAAATATGGGCCACAAATGTCCTCTCAATCTCATCAAGGAGCCCTTTGACAATATGCCAGTTGATAGTTCAAATTCTATGGTGATCCAAGCACTTTTGCATAGTGGAAGTCATAAAGACAAAGTTGATGTTATAGGGCTGAAATGGATGTATATTCATTAGATATAAATTTGTCAATTGCAGCATTTTGGAGCTCCTTCCAAGCCTTGCATTTTTTCAGCTTTGAGAGCCCTTTTTCTGAAGATAAATTGTCCATATATGATCTATCATAATCAATCAATGCATGCGCAAAGTATATAATTCATTAATAAGTTTCTTATGTTGTAAATTATGATAGATACTTTTGAATAGTACTGTCTCGAAATTATCGATCTAAGATGGTTGATATATAAAAAAAGTATTAACTCGAAACTAACAAATAGTAAAATCATCGAAATGAATAATATTTATTTTTTTATATAAAAAAATATTGTAATTTGAAAATTTAAAAGAATTTACAAATGATCAGATTCCAACCTAATCCTGTTGAATGTCACAAATTCAATAAATATAGTGTTTTTCTTAATAACGTAATACGAATATATATATATATATATATAAAACAAATAAAATTCACTAATACGAGAAGGAAAAGAAGTCAAATACTTGCACATTACATATTCAATGACGTGAAAACAAGAAGAAAAAGGGGGAAAAAAATTCGAGAGGCGTGCAAAGTTTGGCAAAAGAAATCCACAATGGAGACTGACCAATATAAATGCATTTCCTTGGAAACTTTACCAAAATATAACTTTTTTCTTTTTTTTTTTTATAATCATAGTGTTGGAGAGGGATATTGAAATCCAATTACCATTCCAAAGAAAGAAAGAAAGAAATGTTGGGTGGTGATAGATAGGGACATGAATTTTGAATAGCAGAGAAAATCATAACCATACACGAAAAATCCTCACGTTTCATTTTCATGACGTGATTTGCTTCCAATGACCCCAATTTCTCCAATTCCCAAACTTCCAATTTAACAATTATTTTCTAATTTGTTGGCTTCTAATTTTTCTTTTCTTTTTTTTTTTTAATGAAATTATAATTACAAGTAAAGATTACAATCAAAATTAAGTATTATATTCATATAACGAAATCATTGAATTAAATCAAATAAATCAACCAACAAATCAACATATAAACCTATTCATAGTCGGACCAAGCTCGAATAGCCAAAATATTTGCTTGCCCAAAGCCGATCATGTCAAGCCCGAAAAACCTTTTTAATTATTTAAAATATTTAAATATTTTTATAATTAAATTTAAATAAAAATAAATTTTATTAGTTAAATAGTAATTTGGATTGGGTCACACCCGCCTGAATTTAAAATATTATATTTTAGATTCGGCTCAATTCGGATCATGAAAATAATCTGACCTTCGAACAGGTTTACTAGAACATAACTAAACAAATTTAACATAAAATATTAAAATTAAACCAAACCCATATACAATAAATTGTGAAACTTGAATATAAAACCTCAAAATTTCAAAACCTCCTCCTTACAATTAAGCCAAAACTTCATTGACGGTTTCTAAATTTTCAGTTGTCAATTAATTTGATTTAAACTTCAAGGTCTAGTTTTCAGCTATTTAGGATAGCTTTGGTATATTCACTATTCAGTTTTCAGTTTTCAGCTTCATTTTGTTATTTACTTAAACCTAAAGTATTTTTTTGATACTATAATAATTTTTAGATGGCTAAAGTACACATTTAGTTGATAATTTGGCACTTTCAAGCTATCATATTCAAATCCCCTTTCAATCTAATCAAAAAAAAAAAAGAAGAAGAAGAAAGAAGTAGGCAAGTAGCTATAATATACTGCATTAGTTTAGATCACACGAATTCCTTATCCGAAATATATTAATAGAAAAATCCAGTGATCTTATTGTATTTTATTTTGTTTGATAGCATTAATATACATACAAATATATTTGGATGGTTTGAACAGTATTAATATCTAATCTATCATACTTGAGAAGATAGCATTTCTCGTTTTAAAAAAATCTATGAGTAATTTCGAGAGATCCAATTTGAATATAAAATTATAAATAATTTAAGACTTAATCGAGATGAAATAATACCATTTTAATGATCTCTCATCACGTGTAGGCCTAATTATCACGTGATAAACTCAGGGATATGAGGCAGGAATCATAAAACAAAATTTAAGTTATAATCACATGTTAAGTATTCAACCTAAATCAATTGGTAATATGTGAAAATGTTCAACTTGAATATAAGATTACAAACAATCTAAGATTTAATCAATATGAAATAACACCATTTTAATATTAAAAAAATCTTATAGACAAATATTTTTAAATTAATAATAAATACATGTATCTCATATTCAAGAACTTAATTGGAATCTTTGCTTTATCAAATTTTCAAATAACGGTTTAATAGTTCATTAACTCAAAATCAATGTGGATATATCAGAATAAAAGAGTTAAAAAAAATTATTTGAATGGTGAGTGGATTACATTCTATTATACAGTTAATAAAAACCAGACAGTAACTTTGACAGATGAAGCATCTTTCTAATCGTATGGATAATTTTAAAATCATGATTAATCAAGTGTCTTTCTTGTAAGTATATCTTTACAGATACTAATTCTTTAACAAATAGATTGGTTTTATTTGAGGCTATGGTATCTACGGCATGGGTGTCATTTTATGATTAGAGTTACTTAATTTGATTAATTCTTTTGAATTATAAATTGAATCGAACGATTTGAAATGTTGTACGAAATCGATTTAATTTATAAAATCAAACGATCTGCTTATTAGAAAATTAAATTAAATTTTAAAAAAATTAAATCAAATTGATTATGATTTTTAAGATATCATATTAAGCATTGAATGCATGGTTATAGAAAATCTTTCTAAAAAATTAATTGATATTTTTTTAAAGATTAAAATTAATTATTTTAATTAACATATAATAATGAATATTGTTATACTCATATTATATAAGGTTAAGGTCCAACGTCAAATCAAGCTCAAAAGACCCATCTAGCTTAAGACCACCGGCTGTACCTTCTAAAAGAAATGACACATATCCATAATTAACTTGATCACACAAGATACATGCGGACAGACAGTTATCTTAGTCGTAAAACGGGCAATCCAAAATTTTCTATGACTCCAGGTATAAAAGGCGTAAGGTAATTTAAAGAAAAAACCTCTAAGTTTATTTTTCATTATCTTCTTCCTGACTATTTTACTCTATACTCTCTTGCCCTCAAAATCTTTGCTAATTTAAGTATCGAAACACATCTTGAAATACAAATTCCGATACTCTTCTCATCTCTATCTCCATTTCATTTTCTGTTCAACAATTTTTCAGTATTCTTTCTACCAAGGAACCACCAACCAACTAAAAAACCTATTAACAAATATAAAAAAAAAAAAAAAAAATTGCAACGTTCTATACCTTGAATAATCGAATTGAAAAATACTACCTATTATACTATTTTTAAAAAAATAATAAATTACGTTTCGATTCTGTTACACAAATAAAATAGATTCGCTAACTCCGTTTATGACTTGATCCTAACTTTTTTTTAATTTTTTTGTTGGAGGCTAGGCCTTCGCTCTCTGTGTTCTTTCTTATTACTCTGTGAGATTGGTTCCTTATATTTATTAAAGCTGTTTTTTTATTAATATTAAAAAAAAGGAAAGGAAAAACCAGACACAGACTTGGAAATAAAAGATTGCATGAATCACGTTGATTGATAGGATATTTATATTTACATATCCTTTTCAAATGTGTTCCTTTTGGAAGAATTGGAGGGAAAATGATGGTTACAGACTTACAGCATAGTAATAATATTACTGTGCTTTTTATAATGAAAAATTAATGTCGGGTTTTAGCTGAACAAAAAAGAAAAAAGTTTTTATGATTTGCTTTTACTAATAGCATTTTGATAACGAGTGCTCTTAGGGCACTCATTAAAATTACTATATATAACAATATCTTCATTCAATACATTAAAAATGATGAATAAAATTGTCAACTTTTGTATTTAATATAATACTTTTACTATAAATAATATATTAACTAACTTTAAAAAATAATATAAGGGCAGTCGTTAGCAAAACCCTTAATAATATTATTAATTCTTTGTTGTTGAATGTTTGAACACAAAGTGACAGACAGACAGACAGACAGAAATATCCTAATTGATTGCCTTCTCAAATATTCAACCTAGACAAGCCATAATCCAACTTTTCAGTTATCAAACAACAAAATAAATAAATAAATAAAGCTGATTCAATGACCAACTAAATTGCTGATTCCATGTATAATTATATTTTGGACTAAATTTGTTTTTTTTTTTTCTTCCGATATTATTGTCTATTTTCACTTTCTTTTTTTTTTTTTTTTATTCTTGGATTATAATCTCAAAATACTTCTACAAAATGTAAGTGGTTGCAACTTGCAAATTGCAATTTAGCACGATTAAAAAGAAGAATTATCATATTTATTGACAATAGAATTATTGAATTTCATAAAAAGGATTAATGAATGACATATACTTTTAAAATATAATTAAAAAATATATGAAATATATGATAATTTTTTTAATCTATATATGAAGCTAAATTATGAAGTTAAAAGAATTTTAGCATCATTATATCAAATTAAAACAACCTTTTTTTTAAAATAAAAAAGTTTTACAATGCAGGTTGTTAGGCTGGAATAATTAAAATAATATTTTTCAATATGATTAAAGTTATTTTAAAATTTCGTTTGAGTTTAAAATTTTTAATGACTTCAAAAATATATTTTTATATTAATTGATGCATTTAAATATTTATTGTTAAAAAATTAAATCTTGATTTAAAAAAAAAAAAGTCATTTATAAGAGATAGTGCAATGTTGAATAGCTAGAAATAATTTCTAATTTCTAAAAGCTCAAAGTCAATGAAATCATCACACAATAAAAATGTTTTATGGTTAGTAGTAGATAAGAATATTAATTTCAATTAAAATTTAATTTAATGTGATTAGTTTAGATTAAAAATATACAGATGTGAGCACTGACAGAAAAACAAAAGAACTAAATACTTAAAAAAGAAACAAAGATTAAGAAAAGTTATCAACTTGTCCGTAAAGCAAATCAACTTTTGTCTCTTTTGTTTTGTTTTTATTTTATTTTATACTTTTTTTAATAAATTAAAAACAAATTTTGAAAATTTCCAACTTGTTTTGTTTTTTTAATGTACCTATTCAAGGATTGATTATCCGTTCAAGTTCAAAAATATTTCTAACATTTGAAAAAATTTGAATAAAAGTATTGAATCCGAGATTGAGGTAAAAAATAAAATCATTTAAAAAATAGATTGATCTTGGACATGAAATTTTTGTCTAGACCGATCCGATTCATTTTATCATATTAATATAGATTTTTCAGTGATCCATCTTTTTATATTGGGATCAAGATCCTTTTTAAAACGATCGATCATTCTGTATATAAATTTGAATAAATTTATATGAGTTTGAGTAATAATTTTACATGATTAAGTTGATAGATAAAATATTTATTAATAGGAGACTTGGATCAAACCTTACCAAACCCAATTTGACCAGACCCAAGGAAACTTCTATGTGCCAGTATATAACAAGAGTTTTAAAAAATACTTTCATCAAAATATATTTATGAAATTATTAGATTCTAAAATATATTTTTTTATTGAATGTAATAGTTTAATTAAATCAAATAGTTTTTTGGTCACTTTTATCTTTTAATTTTAAAAAAAAAATAATTAATGACAAATAAGTAAATAATTAAATACTTAATTAAGAAAACTAAAAGGCCAAAAAGAAATATTCCAAAATTGACATTTATGGTCCAATCCAACTATCCAAGACACCGTCCCCTTCCCTTAGTGGGCTCCATTTAAGCATCCTTAAAAAATTTTAACCCTCTAACAAAAAAAAAAAAACTCCCAACCAACATTTTGCCTCACTTTCTTTCCCACCTCCCCTAAAACACATTTTCCCGGAAAAAAACAAACCAAAAAAAAATGGTAGAAAAAATCCAGAAATTTTCTCCCTCACCAACCACTCCCCCTCCCCTCTTCACTCTTCTCACTACCAACCTAACTTAAAAGAAAGAAACACTTCAAAATTCAAAGTGAATTTTATAAATAGAAATAGAAGGAAAAATTAAAAGCAAGGGAAGGGAAAAGGATTCGATGGGTGCGTCTCTATCGAACCTAACGGAAGGAGCCAATGGGACGGTGACGGGACCGGGATTGGGGGACATACCGGAGAGCTGCGTGGCGTGCGTTTTCACGTACTTGACGCCGCCGGAGATTTGCAATCTGGCGAGGTTGAATCGCGCGTTTAGAGGGGCGTCGTCGTCGGATTCGGTTTGGGAAAAGAATTTACCAAGCAATTATCAAGATATGCTGGACTTGATGCCACCTGAAAGGTACAAGAATTTGTCCAAAAAGGACATTTTTGCCCTTCTCTCTCGTCCGGTACCTTTTGATGATGGAGATAAGGTGGGTCGTCATTCAATTTTGGTTTTTCCCCTGCTTTTTTGGTTAATTTGAATTTTGTTTTAAATATTTGTTTCTGCCTTTCTGGGTGTTTGGGTTTTGGGTTCTTTGGGTTGGTTTTATTTATAAATTTGGTTGGAAGGAGTAAAAATGAGGGGTTTGTGATTATTTTTGTTTTTTTATAACTTTTTTGTTGATTTAATTTTTGCTTTAAAAATGTGTTTTGGCTTTTTGAGTAAGTTTAATATATATTTTTATTTGGGATTGATTGGAATATGAGGATATTGGATAATTTAGGCGGTGGGTTGATCTGATTTTTGTGTGACAGGTTTTCTTGGGGAGCACTGGGAAGGAGGGTTTTGGGGATTTTTTTTAAAATGTTTTTCCTTTTGTTTTGCTTTAGTTGCTTTATTTTTTTTTAGTTTAATGGTAATCAAAGTCGAATAAGCGAAGATTAGTGATGGTTGAAAATGGGGTGCTGCAGGAAGTATGGCTGGACAGAGTGACAGGCAGGGTATGCATGGCAATATCTGCAAAAGGGATGGCAATAACTGGAATCGATGATCGGAGATATTGGAATAGGGTTTCTACTGAAGAATCTAGGTTAGATATTAATATCATCATATTTCGATACTAAAGTTACTAGTATATTTTATTGATTTTGACATTGACTTAATATGGGATTGAGATACTTGTATCTTGAACTGTTTCTAGTAAGGTTTTTAACCACCCTGTAGGAATTTTGTATTGATTGCTTGAAGAAGCATGAATTGGAACTAATTGCTTGTCGATTTTGCTTCTACATAGAGCATATAGATGGATTAAGCTAGATATTTGTTGGAATGGGATTGCTATTTTAATGGTGAAACTCTTTGTTGAATATACGAAGAAGCATATAGATGCTGATAGTCTGAAATGTTAAGCTTCCACTTTCTATCTCCCTTTTATATGCTGTTCGTAATTTTGCTTCCATGCTGGAACTGGTGTTTACCATCAGTGCAGGGTCAGAGTTAATAAGGGTTGATCAGTTATCCATACAGTGAAACAGAACACTAACCATTTTCCTACTTTCTTTCCATACGCTACTTTTTCCCTTTCTAGTTTTTGAGGAGTTGTGAGAAAATATTCTCTTCTTTGCTTAGCACCCTTTGAAACTCCATCTCTTCTGTAGAAGTTTGTCTTTTGCTCCTTGCTTTTAGATGATTATATATTGTGCAAGTCTTTAAACACATTGGTTGCTTTGTTCTTTCTCATAAGTATTATTCTAGAGTAATCTCTCACATGATATATGTTTTAAACTTCTTTTTACCCTACAGGATGCTGTATTTCACTCTTGTTAATTCCTGTAAGATTTTGCTCTCAGGAAATGGGATTCGACTCCTCTCAAGTCCCTAAAGCGGACTGGAGAGGCCAGTCCAAATCTAAGATAAAAACACGTGTATTGTTAGGAAACCAACGGTAGAAATTTTCAATTACAAAACAGTATTTTGTGATTTTTTATCTCTCAACTCTTAAGATAAAGAGCCTCTGTTAATAGAACTGAAGATCAGAATCTAAAGACTACTGATAGAAACCCAGACCAGAAAACACCAGAAAAAGTGACAACAAAGAAAAAACCACCGCCAAGGAGGAGCTCTTGAAAATCAACTTATCATTTGTTTTATTATATTCTAACTTGTAAAAAGATAAATAAAAACTCTTCAAAACAATCCCATCTTTGCATCTGTAGGCATCCATCAATTTCTCTGTTTGCATGAGGGAAATGAAAGGGAAACTTAAGCTTTGCACATCACCGGGACATTTACAACCATGGACGAGCTGTGCTATTCTTTTGTTTCAAAACTTGAAAAGGATTTTCGTCATTTTTTAATTAAAAAATCTCTACCATTGGCTTCCTAACCATACACGGGTTTTTTATCTTGGATGTGGACTGGCGTATCCAGTCCACTTTAGGGACAGGAGAGGAGCCGAATCCCAGGAAATGGGATGATAGTCCTAAAACCAGGGTAGACTCATTTTGGTTTTGTTGCATAACCATACGGACTCTTCCAGCCTTTTTATGTTCGTTTCTCATACTTTAAGCATGCTTAAAATTATGAAGGGATATCAGATGCTAAAAACATTCAAATCTCTGAGAATTTTGGGACTTAGTGGCCCTTAATTTTTCTTTTCTGCCATGGTTAACTATTTGACTGACTAATTGAAGGTTTTCATATGTAAGGCTAGACCAATGTTTTGAATGTTATAGTTTCTTCTAGAAACTTCCTAATATACCTTTTGCTTCTGTGGCAAGGCATGGTTAAGATGTTTTGACTTAAAGTGTTAGACTTGGTTTTCGTATTATTAATCTTCTTGTCTTCTGAATATTCAAAAAGTCTACACTCAAACTCTGTATGATTTTTAAATGGACTTTCAGCTATACTAACTAGTAACTACTTCTCCTAGCATTGTGATAAGGCAGGCTGATTTCAAGTTTCTTCCATCCAACTGATGATTAATCCATTGATGCCCTACATGGAACATTTTTTTTTTTTTTGTTTATTTATTTGCAATGCCTAGGCCATATGATAAGAGGGTAGCCCTTCACTTTCCCATAAACTCTCCAGTACTTTATTTAGGCATGGTATGATCTCAAGTTCTTGATACAATTACTGAACTAATTTGAGCGTATTTTCCTAGGAGACTTTATGAGTGAGGGTTCGATAGAAACACAAATTTATTGCTCAGATAGGCTTCCAGGTTTTAGTACTCTCATGTCATCATTTCTCATTGGTTACGTAGCCGGATTCAACCTGTTACTTTTCTTTAACTGGAAATGATTCGTGTATTGATCAGAATGATCAAGGCGGCAGTAAATCTGTTCCTGTTATGAATTTAATTTTCTGTTTTCTGATGAAGAGTGATCTGATTTTTAATGGTCATCTTTATCTCATGACTATATCTATATGATTGGCATTCAGTTTTGAGTGATTGCTATGTACTTTTTTCTGTTGTGATCTTCATGCAGTGGTATAGATGCTTTTACACTTGTAGATGACATATCAAATTGCAACTTTTTTTTTTTGTCCGATGTGTTTAGGGAGATAAATTTTCCAAAAGGCATGTATTTGTAGATAGGATGCTTTAACATTGACCACATCTTTATTCCTATTGATCACATTACAATGTGACAAGAGAATGGGTTCCCAGTGATTTCTTTCCATTACACTATATTATATATACCGAGTTTAATTTTTCGTCATGGTGCTTAATTAGTTGAAAAGAATATCTGAAAGGATATTAACGATTCTGTTTCTACCTATGAAAACATTATAGTACTTAATTGCAAAATTCTTATAGGACTTTATTCTTGTTCTCTAAAGATTATATGTAAACCGGGAAAATTTTCAGTTGCTGCAGTCAGTGTCCTAATTTTTGTGCCATTGAATAAATTATTTTCCAATTGCATCAGCCAGTGGTTAACATGTTGTTTCCACTTTTTTTCTCCTCTCTAGCTTTCTATGTTAATAAACTTGAACAAGTACCCTCTATTTGCTCTTCTTGCAGATTCCATATTGTGGCCTATTTGCAGCAAATATGGTGGTTTGAAGTCGATGGAGTAGTAAAGTTCCCTCTTCCGGCTGATATCTATACTCTGTCATTCAGGCTTCACCTTGGAAGATTTTCCAAAAGGTTGGGAAGACGGGTGTCTAGTTTTGAGCACACCCATGGTTGGGACATAAAGCCTGTAAGATTCGAGTTGTCTACTGCTGATGGTCAGCTAGCATCATGTGAGTACTATTTAGATGATACTGAACAAGATTATGAAATTGGGAACCATAAGCGTGGGTGCTGGATAGAGTACAAGGTAGGGGAATTTATTGTCAGCAACTCAGAACCAGCAACTGAAGTCAGATTTTCCATGAAACAGATAGATTGCACACATTCTAAAGGAGGGCTTTGTGTAGATTCTGTGTTTATTATCCCCACTGACTTAAGAGAGCATAAAAAAAGAGGGATTTTGAAATAGTCAGAAACACATCAGAGTTGTTTGTTATCATCAATGATCCCTGGAAATTCTATGTGGGGTTTCATGTACAGCTTATACTTCAAAAGGCATTTGTCATTTAGAGGATATCATCTTAATTGGTTTTTGGTGTAGGTATGTGTCCTCTATGGTTATGTAAGTTTCACTACCATGTATTTGATCCAGTTTTGTCTCCTTTTGCACCTTTGCAGATAAAATTAAGAGATTATGCTTGTTTATCATCTTGTTTTCACCAGGCGCTCTGTTAAAATTTTCCAAACTTAGTTGTGATGCAAATGAGGTACAATTCTAAATTCTTTCTTAAATCTTACCAACACTGTTTTATTCCCTTTATTGTTTCTTTATGTTTTTAGAAAAGCTTCATGGTGCTAGGAGAAGCTTTGTTTGCTCTCTTCTGATCTCTATGAATTTTTAACTGTTGCAATAAAATTTGTTAAATTATTTTCAGTAGTTACCACCATAATGAATGTTTGTATTAATTATGAAATTCATGGCATCTCTACAACAACTGTGGTTGTTTTGGTGGTGGATTGTATCCAGATTTACTGCTTTTATTAAGTGTGATTGTGGAACTTTTACATGAACTATGCCCTGTGGGTCTGCCTTGCCCATTCTGTTTGGAAAACCAACTCTAATCAGGTTGGCATGGTTGGTTAAACCATAGCAACCATAGCTGATATCTATGTTACTCGGACTCGGATATGAGTATCGGACACGGATATGTGTCAGACACGAGTATATTTAATTTTTTCAAGATTTTCATGTATTTGGAGGGTCCTTGGAGGATCATATCCTCATATCCATATCTGGATACGCGTCGGATACGAATGTCGGACACTGGTACTAAAGAGAAATGAAAACCTCTGTTGCTCGGACTTGTCGTTTTCGACGGCGTACCGGTGTTGACACGAGTGGACACTGACACGGGTATGGAATCCGTGTCAGATTCGTCAGACACGGCCTGTTGTGCCTAGCTATAGTAGGAGAAAGCAGAAGAAAAAGAAAAGAAGAAGAAGCAGAACCAGAACCAGAAGCAAAAGCAGAGACGAAAGAGAGCAAGAAACTTCTGGAAAAATATGAAGAAGAAGATGACGCCAGCGGCTGCAGGAAAAAAAAAAAACAGTTGGGCTTAAAATACAAAGCTTATCATTAGTGGGCTGTATGATTTTGTTTGGGCTTGGGCTTAAAAAGTTTGCTATTTAATTTTATTTGGGCTTGGGTTTAAAAAGTTTGCTAATATTTCGATCCAAATAAAAAAGAAATGGTATTTGAGTTTTAATTAGTTAAAGTTTTTAATAAAGAATTAGGTTTTATTAACAATTTGGGCTTTTTATAATTTTTGTATTTAAGCCTTATGTTTTATTGGCATATTATGTGAAATTTGGATATTATTATTTTAAAATTTAAAAAATAAAAAAAAATTACAAGATTGCCATTACTATCATAATTTTATAATTGTTTTTAATCAAAATTATTTCAATTATAGATAGAAAAGTAGAAAATTTTATTTTATTTTCTTACTTAAAATTGTCTTAATTTTATTAAACGAATGGTTGAAATTTTAATACAAAATATGCTTAATAATTAATTCTCATATATGCATAGTTATTATAAGTCATCTTGAACTTAAAATTATTATTAGTCATCCTAATAAAATAAAATTCTACAAAGAGTCCCCGCACCCGTATCCTTTTCTTCGACCCTTTTTAGTCGAATCCCCGTGTCTTAGATTTAAGGTGATTGATGTGTCTGACACTTAGACACATACCGAGTCCGAGCAACATAGATGAAAACTCAAAGTAACATAGGCTGATACTTCTTGTTATATTGTAATAGACTAACTCACTGAGGTTGGGTTGGTTTACCCACGAACTCACCAACTTGAATGACATGGTCAAAATCATATATGCTTAATATCCTTTCAGCTTATTTGTCTTGCTATTCCTCGTCCTTGCTCTTCTAACCTGGTTTTTATTTATCCTAAAATTCATGAGTCGATGTTTAATTTTCCAAAAGTATATGCAATATGTTGACTTCATTTATCATTACTGTTTCTTATTTGACAATTTGACATGTAGTTCAGCCATTTGTATCCTCAAATTCGTTGGTTTTGTTTTCATTTCATTTGCAATATGGTATTAGAAATTTGAGAGAAGAAAACAAAATTTCAGTACCTGGCCCTCTCATGGTTTGAGTTGGCTTGTTTTTTGTAGGTAGGTGGTCCAGTTTCGATCTTTGAATATGTTGTCATTCATTGGTTCGTTCTAAAGTTGTTACTATTAGTTAAGATTGAAGTAAGCTGCATTCCTAGTTTTAACTCTGACCTTAGGCCGATAGCCTTCTTTACCAACGGTTGTTCCATGGAGTCATTTACAGCTGTGAGCAAATGAAAGAGGTTCATGCTAGGCTGGACCACCAGGAAGAAGTTTTGGCTGCTTGAAACACAATCATGTGGTAAAAGCATGTTTCTCATTGTTCTTACTGGGACCAAACCAGGTGTTTGAAGTTTGAACTTATGAAATGATTGTTTTCTTCGATGTTGCTTCGATTCTTCTTTTTTCTTGAAGGACTAATGTCCGACACATATCTCGACATAGGTATGAGGATATAATCCTCTAAAAACTCTTCAAATACATGAAAAAATTTAAAAGTAATTAAACATATCCGTATCCGATACTCACACCTGAGTTTAGGTAACATAAGTTTTCTTTCCCCTCCTGCCCCTCCCCTCCCGTTTTTCAGTTGTTCTTTTCCAATTAAGATTACTACTTTTGAGCAGAAATGAAAGACTTATCATCTTGCTTTCAAAGACATTAATTCTACATTTGTGTTTGCAATTAGGTTGGCATTGTTTGCAGTTTTACTTCATTTGAATATCATCATGTTTCCAAGTTAATTCTTGAACCAGCAGGTTTAATGTTTTACTTGTGTTTGAACTAGTCCTTTGCAAGTTTGCATCCAAATAATTTAACATTTTAGCAAGCTGTTCGATCTATTATCACACTATTATTTTAGATTCTAGCCTAGCTGTAACATTTCTGACACTCAAAATACTATGCCATTGACAAGGTTAGCCCTTCCAAGTTTCAAATATCTCCGTTTCTCTTGAAGATGATCAGGTTTCATTCCACATTGGTTCCTTTTCTTCCCATTTATTATTTGGGTTTTCATTTAGCTTTAACATTTAGACATTGGGCCACGATCGGCGCCGCCGTCCTAATTTTCTTGTCATTTTGTCAAGCCATCGTCCATGAATTAGTTCTCATAGGTTCAAAGCGGAGCAGGCAATTTAAACAGATTCGGATATCCGCGGATATCCGATTCGTTTTTTCGGATTTTGATTTGCAGATTCGGATAAAAATCGAATTCGGATATTATAATTACTATCCGTAGCGGATTTGGAGCGGATGTAGATATGAAACCTAGAATATCTATTATCCGAATCCGCATTATTTTTGCGGATTCGGATATCCAAATCCGAATCCGCTTATTTATAAAACACATAAATTTTGTTTGATTTTATATTTTTATTTTTAAAAAAAATTGATTTATTGAATTCGAATTTTTAGTGGATTCGGATATCTAGCGGATAATATTATTTAATTCGGATTCAGATAGTAATATGCTGATAATTTACGAATTCGAATTTTAAAACAATTTTACGGATTCGAATTCGAATAATACAAAATTTCATATATTTACTCCTAGGCTCCATATGTGTAAAAGGTTGCCTAAATCTGGACCAGTGGCAGTCTGACAACTTTGTGTAACTTAGACAGCGGCTTACTACCTTATGGTTAAGTGTTTTAAGACACTCACTTAGAAGTTCGCCGACCTAATCAGGATTTCAGGACAACTAGCAGTTTAATATGTTCTTAGGCAAGAGCCTATCTACTATCCTTTGCTATAAGACCCGTATGATCTTTATGTGATTTTTATTTTTCATCCAACAGTAGGCACGTCTAGCAAATTCAATGTGACTTGGTTGTTTGTCTAAAAAGAAATTGAAATATATACATAATGTTGATTTCTTTTAAGAGGTGAAACTGATGAATAAAAAGATCGAAGGGATGTCAGAATTTGAGTTTCGAAACGTGTTTCGATATTTAAGTTTTGGATTGAGAGAATTTCAAGTAAAAGGTAAATAGAATGTTGCATGAAGGTGTCAGAGTATCTGGATGAACTTACCTTAATTACTGGATGCTTGTAAGTTTGACAGGTGTAAGATAAATGTGTGTGAAAAGGGATTATCAAATGTCCTACATACTACTTAATATTCAACTAATTTCTTTCATTCTTAAGTTTCAAAACTTGATTGGAAATTATCTTAATTATCATACTTTAGGATTTTGATTGTAGGTTAGCATTAAACTATTGCTTGAAATACAAAACTTAGCTCATTTATGAATGCCATCAAAATTCAGATCCAATCCATCAATTTAACGTCTAAAATTTAGGGCTATAAATTCAATTAGATCCTCCTCTACCTCTACTTAGGTTTTCAATTTCAAAGAAGTGGTTCTCTATAACTTTATCCCAACCAAAAAAAATATTTATGCTCTTTGTAATTAATGTTTGTGAACTATTTCAACTAATCACTCCAAATCTAATTTGCAAGAATAAAGTTAGTTATCTATATAGCTTGATACCAAGAAATAGGTCCAAGCCAACATTAATGTCCAGATCTCTTAGGAATCGATGTACTTTCCTTGATATTAGGACTAGTAATACGTGGACGTGTATGTTTTATATATATATATATATTTTTTTCATGTTATTCGTCTAAATATAAACACAACATAAATTATTAATTGTATCAAAATTTTAAATACGAATATAATATGTATTAAACGTATCGTATTAATCATGTTAATTGTGATTAAACATGTTGTATTATATTTATTAAACATATCATGTTAATGTATATTTTTATATCATATCCAAAATTATCAGATTTACTAATGTATCGGTTTTTAAATTTCTCTTACAAAGGTCAAGATGTTTTCATCGGTAGTAGCAGTAGTAGTATTTGATTTGAGCTTATATTATTTTTACAAGCTTTAAAAAATATTTGAAAATAGATCTGACAATATTGGACACGAATACGACATAAAAAAATAACACGAACACAATATGAATACACGAATTTCTCAAAATATATATATAATACAAATTATTAATGTATCAAAATTTATATAAATATAAAATACTTTAAATATGATTATGACATCATAAAATATATAAATAAAATATAAATACACGAATTATCAAATTTATTTGAAAAGCACGTGGTAACGGTTTCATGAGACCCTATATTTTTAACTGTTTGGGGTCTTTGCTTGTTGGGTCTGATTTGGTTTCTTTTGGGCTTTTATAAGGGTGGTCAATGACCCAATCGAGGAACTATTAAGGAATTGTTTGGGCATTGGAAGATAAAACTGAAATTTTCAGGGGTTTTTAATAGTATTATCTTTTTATTTCCCCCAGGCTTCGATGTTTTTTTTATGCTTGTTTTATAGGGGGTTTGATAATGAAACGAGGAAGCATTGGGATGACATGTTCATCATCTCTCGTTGATGAAAAAAAAAAAAAAGAAAAAGTTTAGCAAGCTGGCTTCAATGCTTAATTGGCTGCACCTCTAAAGTTGAACCTTAGAGCCTATTACTCTATAGCATTGCTCACATATTTCCTGTTTATGTAAGATTTTTAAAATTAAGCCCAATAATTTTTAACACGATATAAAAATATCATACGAATACAATATGTTTAATACACATATTATATTCATATTTAAGTTTTTAATACGTATAATAATTCATATTGTTTTTATATTTATACGATTGATATTAAAAAACACAAAAAATAACACACCTACATAGTTTATCAAATTCTATTTAGAACAACTTTCTTTGAGGTAAAAGGTAAATTTTCACTTCTAATAACATTTGGTTATTGGACATGAATACTACATTTAATTATATCTAAATGAAATTAAAATCTTTGGATTGATCTGATTACATTTTTTTTTTTATAAAATAAATAAACATGGTGGGTTCTGAAGGAAATAGGTTCCCATCTGGATTTTTTAAGCCAGCAAAGGTTAGATTTTTTTATCAACTTCGTTAAAAAAAAATTGGTGTAGTGGGAGGAAGGATGGCTAAATTTATGGTCAGTCAAATCTTTAAGGACATAAAATTTCAATTTTGGCTGTGCCTTGGGGCACATTTTTACTGTATATATATGCAGTATCTGTCTCTATGTAAATGTCCTAATTAATGTTCCAAGAGACCTTCAAATTTAATTTTGTGCTATAAATAATAAACTTTGAGGCTTGCTTGCTTCCTTCCTTGTAATGTCATAAATTCAAAATGTTCATCAGCATCATGACTTGTGTCTCTATGTTGAAAAGGGTAATTTATTTCTCCCCCAAAAAAAAAAAAAATTATGAGTTTCTTTTCATAAAAGTTGTGGGTTGATGTATTTAATAATTTATCTCACTCCTTTTGCTTTATATCCCATAAAAAAAAATTTTAAAGGGTTCAGAGATTAAGAAAATTTTTAATTATTATTTTAGATTTTTTTTTAACATTTAATTCATTTATTTGTATTAAATTTTAAAAAATTATATATTAATTATATATATTTTAAAAGTATCACCTTAATCAGTGTTATTATATTAATATTTTTTGAAAACATAATCTAGATTGTGTAATTTTCTTTTCTTGGCCATTCTAGATTGTGCAATTTAAAGTCTGAAAAAAGTTTCTCAAATTAAAAAAAGAAAGAAAAGAAAAACCCAAAAATTTCTCATGTTTACTGAAGTTCAATGCTTCATTAGATCATTTGGTTGGAGGCAGAATTAGTTGTCAAGAAAAGTTGAGTGAGAGTGAGATAACAACAACAACAACAAAAAACTATATTAATTTGAGGTTGTAACTTTGGGATTAGAGAAGCTGACATCTAGGAAGCAAAGGGTGTCTTTTTTTTTCTTTTCTGTTCTTTGGACAAGTGAGTATAAAGGTTCTTGCACCAGTTTCTTGCTAATTTAAACAAGCAAAAAGGACAGAACAGAAGAATTTAAAGCACAAAATCCACATGTTTTAACTCTGTTAAACTTTTTTCTTTCTTTCTCAAATCTCTTCGGGGTTCTACTGTTCTTTTTTATTGAATATGAAGTAGTGTTGTTTTCACTTGTCTGTCACCTTCATTCAGATAAAAAAAATTATATAATATTAATTAGAGTTTATATGTGATGCATTGATAATATATATATATATATATATATTATCAGTAAATTTAATGATGATATCTCATTAGAAATAATATTATTTGTATTTATTTTTAAAAAAATTTAATAAGATAAGATCATTTAATTTATTAAAAATATATAAATTTATACAATGTAAATCTATCAAATATAAACTTTACTAATTAATAGAGAAGAAAGGAAAGGAACATTGGCTTCTGAGTTCTGACCTTCTGTCTCATCTCTTTCAGTATTTTGGGCTCAATGTATCATATTCTGAATATATCACTGGCATACATCTCTTCTTACCGTTAATCCTTTCACGTTTTTGTTTTGGCAAAAGATACTCTTTCCCTCGTCTCTCTCTCTTTCTCTCTGCCTGAGCTGATCATAGGGCTAGGCCTAGGCCTGACCCCCCACACACAATTCATTCAATTCAACTGCACAATGGGTATTCAACCAAATCCAAATCCAAAGCCAACCCATCAGGACAAAAAAGACAGAGAGAAAGACAGATTTCTTCTTTTCTTTGCTGGTGATACTGCAAGTGCAAGTTAATAGGGAGGGAGGGTGAAACAATAGGATGAGCCCAACTCTATTTTCTTTTTCTTTTTCTTTTCTGGTTTGCTTTGTGCTTTGTTTAAGGTCCTATCCTAATCCTATGTTGGCCTCACCTATAACTCATTTTCCTGTTTTCACCAGTATTAATTTCCATCTCTCTCTCTCTCTATATATATATATATATTACTAATACCCACCACAACCTTAGCAAGATCAGAGAGTAAAGAGGGAGTAGTACTTAGCATATATATGGTGGGTGAGGCCTGAGGCGAGCTGACTGAGGACCGAGGAGTCAGGACGAGGCATAATGTCAGTTGCATAGAGGCAGGTTTCTGGGACCAGATGGAGACCTATGATTTCACATTTACAATTTTCATTTTCTCTCCATTTTTTTTTTTGGTCGGATTTTTCTCTCCATTTTTACTTCTTCTTCTAATTAACCGACAAGGGTCCCATCTATCTTCTCTCTCTTTATTTCTCTCCCTTTAAATTCACTTCAGACATCAAACTTTGTTGCACCCCAAAAGACAAAGTATAGAGAAGAAACGAAACCCTTTGCTAACTCTATCTTGCCACGTTTCATTAACCTCACTCTCTGCCCCCCCCCCCCCCCCCCCCACTTTCCTCTGGCTTTCTCTTGGTGGTTCATAGATTCCCAAGAGAGGAACTGATCTTTTTAGAATACTGATAAATTTTGGTTGATTGGAAGGGAAGAGAGACAAGGGAGAGACACGAGTCAAAAATGGATTGGAATGGTACCTTTGTTTCTCGACAAGAACCTTCTCTTAATTTCCTCTACAACTATAACAATGATCAATATCCAGGTTTCGTCGCTCCCTCAATCACCATTTCTGTCTTTTCTTTTTCTTTCACTTTTTTCATATGTTTTGGAAGCAACTTTCAACAAAGTAGAAGCCAGAAGGCTAGCTTCATACTAGCATTTCATATCAACAAACAAGTATTCAATTCAAGCAACAAGGCTTCCCATGCTAAATTTTGAAGTGTTTCTTTCTTTCTTTCTTTATTTGCTAAGTTACTCAATCCTAACTCTGCTATATATATATATGTATATATATATGCTGCTTTTTCTTTCTAAGGTATGAAGATGAAGCATCTAGGATTAGCAGAGGCAGCTCATGAGTTGGTTCCAGCCTTGGACAAGAACAGATACAACATTAATCAAGAGAAGAAGAAGCGTTTGACAAGTGATCAGTTAGACTCCTTGGAGATGAGTTTCCAGGAAGAGATCAAGTTGGATCCTGATAGGAAAATGAAGCTTTCCAAGGAGCTTGGACTCCAACCAAGGCAAATTTCTGTCTGGTTCCAAAACAGACGTGCTAGATGGAAAGCTAAGGAGCTTGAGCGCTTATATGATGCACTTAAACAGGAGTACGATGCTATCTCCATGGAGAAGCAGAAGCTTCAAGATGAGGTTAGCTGAGATTTCCATGCATATTTCATGCACAGTTTTTACAAACAAATATATTTCCCTGTCCCTCTAATTTGTCTCCATTTTGAGGCCTCCCCCTTTTTTTTTCATTAATGCAAAAAAGTCTCCCATAACAGATAGGGAGCATTTGCCATACAAATTATTAAACTTTGTCTTGGGCCTTAACCTTTCTTAGCATATTTAAGATCGTCGTTTCTCATTTATGAGATGTACAACAATATCATACCACTTTGTTTTTTTCTCTTTCTTGTCAAATACATATTGCTTAAATAAGCTGAGAAAGAAATAAATATTGACTCCTTACACTCAATTGATGCAGGTCATGAAATTGAAAGGCATGCTAAGGGAACAGGCGACAAGAAACCAAGTCTCCACAGGTTACACTGAAATATCCGGGGAAGAGACCGTCGAAAGCACCTCAATTCGAAGCTCTAACAAGCCAAGGGTAGTATCAAACCACCATCATCCGATCGCTGAATGCAACTATCTTTTCAACGTGGACGAGTATAACCCAGTATCATCTCCCTACTGGGGTACTGTGCAGCTGCCTTCTTATCCCTAATGAACTACTTAATTAACTTGTCAATAATTGGTGACTTTATCTTGATTAGACTTGGTTAATTTAGCTTAGTCGGCTTTTAATTTAAATATTCAGTTTAGCTTAGCTAGTTTGCAAGTTATCTTAGAGCTAGCTTGATTAGCTTTTAGTAAGATGAGGGAGAGGTACTGATCTGCTGGTTGAGGACTTTGTTGGAGATTTGACATAACATCAATGAGTTATATAATATTTATATGTACAAAAATGTTTAAGAAGCCAAAAAGGATGCAGTCTATTGGATCAAGAGCTTGAAATATATACTTTTGCATGAATAAGGTTGATATTTCTTATTGTTTTTCTCGTTCCTGGTTCTATGTTTGGGAACCTGGAGAATTCAGAGAGAAATATATGTCTCCTACTGTCCCTGATTGCTTATTTGGAATAATTAAATTTCGAATGATCAATTTGTTAATCAGCTTTAAGAGAGAATATTGAATATGATTTAATTATTTGGGCCACCCTTTTAACTTGCCCAAGGTTAACAATCACTTAAAGAAGTCTAGAACTAGAAGCAAAGATAAGAGAAATGAAAACAATTTTTGGGAAATCTAACAAATCGATTAGTCTTGGCAGCCAATGATATGATATTGGTAAAAAAAATAATCTAAAACTTAACTCAATTGATTCATGAAAGCACTCTTAAAAAAAATGACAGATAAAAAATTCGAATCTAAATATCAACAACCCTTTCCCTATTTCCAGATTAAGACTTTCTTTGTATAAAAAAACAATGCAGAGTCTGGGAAAAATTGATAAAGAAAAATTTGCAAATTCTGAAACCGAACCCAACTTTGCTAAAATTCACCTCTTAAGCCTCATGTTCATGGTAAATATTACTGTGCATTGCATATGGCAGACACCAAGGGAACCCTATCAAAACAGCCTCGAATCTTAACCATCATGGAAATGAAAGGTAAAAAGAAAACAGTTTAAACAGCACAAAATTACCATGGAAACAGCAAACTGTGTGTTAGGAATGAGTACTAAAAGAGGACTGTTCAATGACATTCTCCACTTGATCTAATTCCGATTATGTAGGTTGAAAAACAAAAATCAAAATCCATAAAATTACTTGATCACTCAACTTTAACACTGAGTTCATGGCATAAGATAAGCATAAAAGCAAAAATAACATGGCCAACAAGGCCATTAAGTCCATACAATAACTTCAAAATGAACATACTACCTATTTCTCTGGTTAGGGAAAAACAGATTATAAACTAGCAACTCAGCGCTTCCCACCGCCGCCACCAAGCTTGGGACCTTTTGGTGCAGAACCCTTTGGAATGTTACCCTTGCCTTGTGTCTTCTGTTGCTTTGCTGCTACTTCTGATTTCTTTGCCTTCTTTTCATCCTTAGTTTTCTTGATCCTTTCCTTGATTTCTCTGCAAAATAGATAAACAGGAAATATTCCCATAAATACACAGCATAATACCTGTCAAAATCAGTAATGACAAGGAAAAGATGAAACTTATATATGTGAAATGAAAAACCACACACCGGAGAGCAGCTTCCCTGGCGGCATCACGCACTTCAGGTTTCTCACTCCTCTTCTTCTGTATAACCTCTAAGGTGGCACCAACAATGGATCTGGAGTAAGGTTTCTTAGTGGTACGTCTCCTCTTCCTCACAGCCTCTTGGGCAATGTCCTAAATGCATGTAAACAACATGGAAGTACAAATCATGCAATCTTGCTCCAACTTTTATCAGATAGACAATAGAGTCATAGAGGTAAAATGAGATGCCCAACCTTGTTCAATTTTTGTTCTTTATATACCAATTTTAACATGTAGTAATAAAATCTGATCAATAAACAAACATGATCTTTGCTCACAAGTCACAACCTAGATATATATACTTCAAATGGTGCTGGTAGAAAAAATGAAAAAGAAATGTAATATTCGGAATGAAATCGAGTTTGCAATGCTGACACTCACCTTCTTATGTTGCTTCCTATACATGGCTGTCCATGTAAGTTTCGATGGCTTCAGACGGTTGTGGAAGTACCTCTTGCATTTTGAATTGGAAAAGAGGAAGACCTAAACAAATTCATGAAGAAAACTGTTTATTACCAGTGCAACAATATAATATTCACCGCTTCAAATCGGACTGGATGAAAATTTACCTGAGAATCAGAACGAACAAATCTAATGCCTCTCCCTGGGTATATCTTGGCACCACTAAACCGGCAAAGCTCCGTCCTGACATGCCAATATAACACAACTAAGTGCAAGGTTTGGAAAATCAAAATACAAACTTTTGGCATATAATGCAAGAAAGCCAATAGATACAAACAATCTGGATCTCCGCAAGGTAATTTTAAACCCAATCTGATATATCCCCACACACAAACTTAAACCACTCACTCTGATTATCACATGATTAGCTAAATCAAACAACTATCACCATTAATATAAACAGAATCTCATATGCAATTGCCCCTAACACTCTAGCACTTTCAAATTGACATTAGCTCGTGATTGCAAAAACCGTATAATGTCCATTATACAGGGCGATGCCAAAACTAAACTTATTTTCCATTTCCATCTCATAATTAAAACTTAATTATTTATTTTTCAATCAAATTATAGCAGGCAATATACTTTCTTTTCTTTCGTTAATTCATAACTATTAGCTGCAATAAACTAGTCGAACCCCATGTCACAGTTATCCGATTAAAAACCGTAAAACTTCAACCACGAAATTTTAACACAAATCTGGCTCACACGGAAATTAACATGGAAAATATAAACTAACAGAAAAAAGAAAGAAAGATAGGTAAAAGTTTAATTCATCGTTTAATTTAACTAATATAAAAGAAAAGAAAATTCAATAATAATTTATTCAGGCCGAAATGAACGGCAGATCTGTCTGTTTAACGGGGTTTCCATTTTTTTCAGAAATTAAAGGGATGGCTTTTCAAGATGAGATAATCAAATCATGATTTATCAATGATTTTAATGAAAAGATAGGAAGAGAGAAGGAGCGTACTTGAGAACCATGGCTGCTGCTGCTCTGATATTTTGCTGTTGAAACCCTAGCGACGCTGCCTTGTTGGCTTGTTGCTATGTATATAAAGGATTACCAATAAACGACCCTTATATCTATTAATATATATAAAAATAAAATCTTTTGAATTGAAAAAATATTCATTGTTCAAAACTTTAATTTAATTTAATTTATCATTTTAAATATTTTTTATTATTAATCAAATTTAATTAATTTACAAAAGTAAGAATTTAATTTTAGGAAAAGACTTTAGCTGAAAAAAATTTATTGATAATAAATAAAAATAATTAAAATTTACATTAAATTAGTTTATTTTTAATGTTATAATTTTTCATTAACTTTAAAAACAAAAAAAAATATAAAATTTAATTTTAAATGTTAATGCAAAGCAAGATTTGCACATTTATAGATTTCAATTATTATTCTATTAATGAGTGTCTAATAATAATCCCCGTGAATATAAAATAAATCTCTTAAATTGAGGAACAACATTTTCACTTCATTCAACCGTGAAACCATCTTACCATGCCAAAATCACATTGTTTATTGGGGTTAAAAAAAAAAGTTAAAATATTTAAAAGTTTATTTCCTTATTTTTATCTTTAATATTAAATAAAGAAGCCTAATTTGAATATAGAATTATAAAAAATTCAAAATCTAACAATTGTAGTATAACATCATTTTAACAGGTATACAATATTAAACATCCAACTTAAAACGAATTAATAATAAATAAATAAACTAAACCTAAAAATAATCACAAAAAATCTAAATTTTAACAAATATGAAACAACACCACTTTAATATCTCTCTTCAAGCATAGTTTTTTTTTTTGTTTTGTGGTTAAACTTTAAATAAAGAGGTTGCTAATAAAATTTAGGTGTTCCTATTCGATTCATTATTGTTTATCATCTAGTGAATTGCTTGTTTTCTAAGTCTTTAAGACAAATAAATCTATAATAATGAAAAAGTGTCGACCTTTTTTATTTTTTTTTTCATTTCTTTTATGTTTATATTTTTCATACTCTCATTTTCCTCTTTCATTATCCGAGCATTCATAAAACTTTTGATGAAAAAAATTATAATTATACATTATATTCCAAAATAATTTAAGAAAATTTCATTTTATTAGGTCAATCTATATTTAGTTTTATATAAAATTCTTTAAGTATATATATAGGGTATACTTTACTATTTTTTGGGTATAAAATAAGTCGTACTTTGAGATAAAAAAATACAAATGCTAAAATTTAAATTATAAATATGCTAGATATACCTCTTAAAAATTAGGGAAAAGTACACTTATCCCATGAGGTTTGCTAAAAAAATACACTTACCTCCTATAGTTTGAAAACTACCCATTTACCCCTTGAGGTTTGATGAAAAACACATTAACCCCCGAGCCCTAAACCCTAAGTAAATTTAAATAAAAAATAATTATACCATTGTTAATTATTAATCATATATTTTCTGTTTATTTTATTTTGTACTCATTTTTTAATTACAAAATAATGAGAATTTAATTAATTTTAAAATTATATTTAATTACTATAAAATTAAAGTCTAATTAAATTATATTCTAATTCAAGTAAATGTTAAATATTTTAAACTTATCTTTAATTCAATTATATATTAATTTTTAGGTGAAATCATTAAATTGTTTTTATTTAAAATAAATAAATTATCATTGTTTAAAAAAATTGATTAAAATAAAAAGAGAGAAATAAAGGAGAAGAAAAAAAAAATATAACTATTAGTAACATTCATGAGATTTTATTGAAATTAAACTTACCTTTATTAGTTTGAAAATCATATTTTATCCTACTATAAAATAATTAATGTTAGGATTTCATTAATCAAACTAATATTTATTCAAATTTTACTTTAAATATTAAAATACCCTCATTTTTTTAATTATTTTTTATCATTAAACTTTTTAAAATAATTTTAATTTATTTATTTTAAATAAAAATAATTTAATGAATTCATCTCAAAGTTAATATATAATTGAATTAAAGATAAATTTAAAATATTTAATATGTACTTGCATAAAAAATAAAGGTGAAGAAAAAAAGAAAATATAATTATCATCCATGAGATTTTATTAAAAATAAACTTACATATATTAACTTGAAAAATACATTTTATCTCTCTAAAAAAGTAACTAATGTTAGGATTTCATTAATCAAATTTATATTTTTTAAATTTGACTTTAAATATTAAGACCCTAATTTTATTTATTTTTCTTATTTTTGTGCCTTTTTTCATTTTTTGTTGTTTTAATCAATTTCTTTATCACTAAACATTTTAAAATAATTTTATAATTTATTTCAAATAAAAAAAAGTAATACATTCATCTTAATGTTAATATATTGAATTAAAGATAAGTTATTTTTTCTATTGAATTAAAGATAATTTTAAAATTAATTAAATTTTTATTATTTTGTAATTAAAAAATAAATAAAAAATATATGATTAATAATTAACTATGATATAATTGTCTTTTTATTTAAAATTTACTTAGGGTTTAGGGTTCAGAGAATTAATGTGTATTTCATCAAATCTCAAAAGATAAATAAGTAATTTTCAAACTATAAAAGATAATTGTATTTTTTAATAAACCTTAAAAAATTAATATACTTTTTTTTTTAAAAATTATTATATAAACCTACTGTATTAAATCCGAATTCATAACATATACTTTACTTACCCACACACAACCACTCGGCAACCAAATAAAAAAAATCCTCACAATAATAAATACCTATATTACTTTCTTTTTTTAAAATTTTTTGTTAAAATTTTATTTTTCACATCTTAAATATATTCGTTTATTAACTTTATTTTCATAAATAAAAAATAGTCCAAGTAGATAATCTGTTAATCTGCATTAATAACTTTTGTCATTTGTGTAAGACTGACCAGAAAACAAAACCCACCCAACAAGGGAAAATATAACACCCCAAAAAATTAAAAAATAAAAAATAAAAAAGGAAGAGCAGCACTCCCATAATTTAGGATTTTCCGATGATGATGATGATGACACCTCACTGAACCAATCCCATCAACACACACATGATCCCACCCCGTTTTTATACGCCACGTATTAAAAAAAACAACCCAAAAATTAAAAATAAAAAGGAAAACCCCAAATTTCAAAGCCCCCTAACGGGGATTACACTCCCGCACAAAAAACAAGTCTTTTTCTTTTTTATTTAAAAAAAAATTATTTTTCCTTCAATCCGGACAGATTTTTTTTTCTCTATCCTAATAGTAGCTGCAAGATCTACTGATCCAGCTGAAATCTGATCGAGAATCTGTTGATTTTTTTTTTTGTAAAATATAATTATTTATTTAATTTTTTAGATTTGGCAGAGAAGGGAATGGGGGACAAGAAGGAGGAAGAAGAGTGGAGCGGAAGTGAGAGCGGGGATTTCACGTCGGAAGACGAAGGGACGGAAGATTACCGGCGAGGCGGTTATCACGCCGTTAGAATCGAAGACACTTTCAAGAACGGTCGTTACGTTGTCCAAAGCAAGCTCGGTTGGGGCCATTTCTCCACCGTTTGGCTCGCTTGGGACACTCAGCTCTCCGTACACCTCTCTCTCTCTCAAACTCTCTAGCTTTATCTTACTCCGTTTCTCTACTTGATCAGTTCAATTAAGCCGTTCTATTAAGTAAATCTGCATAGTTTACTCAAGAAGTTTGCTTTTATGCTTTTTAGCTGTAATTCTTTTGTTTCTATCAGTAATATTTGATTATTCTGTTTTCTCGATCCTGTAATTGAAGAAAAATTATCTAAAAAGGGACTTTTCATTTTATTTGTGTTAGTATTGTGTTAGATTTATTGCCTAGAAAATAAAGGAGAAAAAATATGCAGGATTATAAAGAACAAATTATAAGCATTCATCGCAAGCAATGCATTTGTTTGCTTGATCAATTTTGACAACGAAACAGCAGAAAATCACTAGGAAATGTAATTTACTCTCTTTGAATTTTAGTTAAATTGCTTTCATGTTAGATTTTAATAATTTGTTTTTAAACTACAGCGTTATGTAGCTTTGAAAGTACAAAAAAGTGCACAGCATTACACCGAGGCAGCAATGGATGAGATAACAATCTTGCAACAGATCGCAGATGGGGATAAAGAGGATAGAAAATGTGTGGTGAAGCTTTTGGATCATTTTAAGCATTCAGGCCCGAATGGACAGCATGTTTGTATGGTGTTTGAGTACTTGGGAGATAATCTTTTGACGCTCATCAAGTATTCTGATTATCGTGGCATGCCTATTCATATGGTTAAGGAGATATGTTTCCATATTCTAGTGGGCTTGGATTACTTGCATAGGGAGCTTTCCATTATACACACTGATTTGAAGCCGGAAAATATTTTATTGTTGTCAATGATAGATCCGTCTAAGGACCCAAGAAAGTCGGGCACACCTCTCATCCTTCCCAGTAGTAAGGATAAGTCGGTGCTGGACTCTTTAAAGTCTGCGAATGGGGATTTTAGTAGAAATCAGAAGAAAAAAATTCGGAGAAAGGCTAAACGAGCGGCTCAGGGGTGTGTGGAGAAGGAAGTTTCTGCAGAAGCTGATGTGGATCCTGAAACATCTGGTGCAGCTGATTCATCTCCCATTGAAAAAAAAAATTCGGGTTCTGTTGAATGCCCCACTAGTTCTGGCAATGCCAATAGATTCTCTGATGCTGATGGTACAAAGGATACTGGTCAAGCAAGTCAAGGTAATAAGGCAGGAAGCCGCTCCGCAAGACGGAAACTGTTGGGATCAGTTGACTTAAAGTGCAAATTAGTTGACTTTGGGAATGCATGTTGGACATATAAACAATTTACGAATGATATTCAGACAAGACAGTATAGGTGTCCTGAGGTGATCCTGGGATCTAAGTATTCTACGTCAGCAGACCTTTGGTCATTTGCTTGCATTTGTTTTGAGCTCGCAACGGGTGATGTACTCTTTGATCCTCATAGCGGCGACAACTTTGACAGAGATGAGGTATTTTCTTTTACAATGCTGTGATCCGTTTTATGTTTTTTGCACCATATATGATGTATGCGTTTGTTTTTAAGTTTCTATCTCTCTTGATGAAAGTTCATTCAAGATGTGGCATTCAATCTTTGAAGGCTGTGATAAGCTTGAAAACCTAAAAAAATTATTTCCTTGATTTTGGAAGGAAAAAGAATTGTTTGGTGCATCTGAAAAAGAAAAGAGAGGCTATAAACAGGGACAAAAATGTGTTTTTCTTTTGCATGTTATATTGAACTTGTAGTTAAACATGGAGGCATTTCCCTTGGAGATATTTTGCATTTTACATATCTATAATATGATAATCACATTGGTTGAAATGCTAAAATTTGGTTATTAAGTGGACACAGTAAAACTTTGTTAGGCTATTTGTTTTGTAAAAGAAGGATGAGAAATCAAAAGAGAGAAAATAACAGAGGTGTGATGAACTGAAATTTTGTTTCTTCACTTATGGAGAGATTTAAAAATTGCTATGGCAGAAAATTTCTCTTCATGTCTATTCACTTTCAGTTAGTTATTTCACTTCATTTTCTCCACATCACTTGATCGAAATTTGCTGTAAATTTTGGTATTCAATTTATGTGGTAACCTTATTTGTATTGAGAAATGATAGGTGAACAAAATGTAAGCTCATCTATGTTTGAGAACAAAAGTTGAATGATCAATAGGCACTACGCATTCATTTTTCTGGCAGCAGTTACCCCTTCAAATTTAAGATTTGGTCATTCCCACTACGGGAATCTTGTTGGTTTGTAATGCCTTTCATTTTTGTTTCCCTTTTCTGGGAGCTGAACTGAGCTCAATTTGAGAAGAATAACATTGATTCGCGATATATTGTTTGGTTTTATGATTATGCTAGGATATGGTTTTTGAACTATATGATTGGAGTGGAGTGCTTCTATATCTATTGGATTTGTTAGTTTGGGTTACTTATGTGCTTTCTATATCTATGGTTTTTTGGTATTTTTGTATTGGAAAGGGGTATAGTCTCGTGCAACTGTTAGAGTAGTGACTGCTGAATGCAATTGTTTCAGGTTTGAGTTTTAAAAGTGCTCACTTGCAGCTGAAAATGCTGAATGGTTGAATAGCATATGTAGATTACCTTTAATTTTTCTTAAATGTCTGGAGTACCATCATAGTTTGCATATGTTAATAATATACTGTTTTTTGTATTTAGGAATATGTGTTATGTATATGCTTTGTGTATGCATGTATTCATGTGTGCTTATGTATACATGTATATTTGTCATACTTGATGCACTAAAAATTGTGTATCTTATTTAACCTTGCACTAGAATGATCAATTATTAAGTATAGTAGTTAGTAAGGATCGAGTCCACAAGGATTGGGTTTTAATTTATAAGTTACTAGTTTATAATTTAAGTTAAAAGAAAATAAAAGTACAGGGGGTTTTTAAGTAGTTTTTAAAAGTAAAGAGAACAAGAACAGTAAAAAGCAAGCAAGTAAATAAGTAATAAATCAAATATGAGAAAAATATGGTTAAGGTTTCATTCTCCACCACTAGACATCATTGAGAATCAATAATCAGATTTATCAACATCAATTAACTATCAAAATTATCAACCGTAGATAATAATAAGCTCTGCTACATCTTTCCTTAGTTTGTCGTTAAATAGAACAAGCTCTCTATTTAATCTCTAACTATCAAACAACCTAGAATAAGCTCTCTAAATTCAATTTGATTGCAGCTTTATGATGAGAAAGATAGGTTGATCTAAGCAACAAACACATTAGCTTAGATTGTTCAACTTAGGTTATATTCCACTTTGCAATTAGCGAAAACTCTTAACATAATCATTAATCACAAATTGCCACTTATGAATAGGAAATCAAGAAATTACGGATCAAGACTCCTAAACTAGTAATAGATAATTATCAAGATATATCTAGTTGGCCATCCTAAATAAATCAAGACAAAGATCATGAACAATTTTTATAGAAGAACATAAACAATTTTGATAGAAAATCAATGATAGATAAGATCTGAATATCAATTATACAACATGTCTAGGGCTTTGAAATCATCCTTAACCAAAAAGAAGTTTAGCCTAACATAGGCATTGTTACCATAAACATAAAAAGAAAATAAAACTAAGGAGAAAAACTAAGAGAATGGAGAAAAAGAAGAAGTATATTGATAATAATCAAAACATGTCTAGTTTGTGGCTCAAAATATGGTATTTATAGAGCTTTAAAACCCTAGGAACCCTTTCTTACCGCACAAGGAAGTTTGGAGGCAAAAAATCACGTTTTTGGTAAGTTTGGACAGCTGGCCAGCGCTGCAGCGCCAAACACCGGCGCCGCGGCGTTGGTCGCTGATTTTTCTGTCGCACCTTCTCGCACTTCTTCGGCTGATTTGGATGACCATTTCTTGTTTGATTTGGGCGTGTAAACTACCGTTGAAAGGTATTCAAGTCAGCTTCAAAAGTCAAGAAAGAAGTTTCTTCAAATAAAGACTTTAACATCATGTTTTCCTTGCAATAAGCTCCGTAGGTCAAATCTGCCTTCTTGCTTTGCAATCAGAAATTGATTTTTTGACTCCCAAGTCTTCTTCCATCTTCTGATTATGATTTTGTAAGCTCTTTACCATTATTATTGACATCTTTTCACTTCATTCTCTTAAATATACTTAAAATTCAAAAATATAACATAAGTAATCAAGATAAAGATCGAAAACATAACTAAAACTAAGAATAGAAAAGGCATAAAATGTGTATTTTATGAGCTTATCAATACTCTGTGTTTTCTCATGTTTTGTGGCATATTATGACTTATGAGTTAAGCTGTCTGTTTTTGTTTTACTTCTCTAAAGAGTGCTTTAATTTATTGTGAAGCATGGATGTTGTTCTGTTGGTTTAGCATTTTTATCTATATCACTTTCAGGTCTGAGTTCCATTATAGGAGGACAACTGAGCTATTTTTCACCATTTAACTTGGGTCGGTTTGGGTTTTTTGAATTATTAATGGAATATGCCTAATGAAAAGCATCGAGTTTTGGGAAAAATGTTATTTTGCCTTGCAAAATATGTACATTAAAATTCTTCTAAAAGTGCTTTAGAGCAGGTTTGAACTTGAGAACCTTGAAAATAAATAGACTGAAAGTTGTCCCTAGTAGGAATATCTTGATTCTGCTTTCATTTGAACAAGCTATAAACTACATATATGCTTTCACAAATGAAACATTTTACTCCATCTATTCAGGACCACTTAGCTTTGATGATGGAGCTTCTAGGAATGATGCCACGCAAGGTGAGAAATTTCATTTCTGCATACTAAGAAGTTTGCTTTCTTAGACTCCTGCATTTAACAAAAACTATTTTTGGGAATTATGCTCAGATTGCCTTGGGTGGCCGTTATTCACGGGACTTCTTTAATCGACATGGTGATTTGAGGCACATCCGTAGATTGCGTTTCTGGCCCTTGAATAAGGTCCTTGTTGAGAAGTACGAAATCAGTGAGCAAGATGCAAATGACATAAACGACTTCCTGGTTCCCATCCTTGATTTTGTACCTGAGAACCGTCCCAGTGCTGCTCAGTGCCTTCTTCATCCATGGATAAATGCAGGCCCTCGACTTTTAGAGCCATCGGGGTCTTCATCGCAAAGCCAAGTTGCGGATACTCACGTATCTGAGAAAAATAAGAGGGAGATGGATGAGAGGGAGGCAATGGAGGTTGGAATGGGGAATATTGCCATTAATGCAGATTCTAAACCAGCCAAAGATCTCCAGTCTACTTCAAAATCCTCCAAGGCAGCAACTACTTCTTCTAGGTAGGACTCTTAAGTCTTACCTACATTTCTAGAAGCCTGCCCCTTTCAAATTTTCCGCATAGACTAGTTTTGTGCCCGAATCTATGCGCAGGACATGTAATTCTTTTAAAACATTTTTTTTTCTTACAAAATATAACTGAAATTACATTCAAATATATGTATTGGAAAATCTAGATGAATTTGCACTCATATAGTGGGTAATTTTATATTTATGCAACTTGATTTGATCTAGTCTTTTGAATTTATTTGTATTTGTATTTCTTTTTTGTTTTTTTTAGTGGCTGTATGGAATAAGGTAAAAGGTTATGGTGTTGAGATTTGAACTTAGATTTAGTAGATGTTATCTTTTAAAGGTGA
The DNA here is from genome assembly GCA_030761205.1 of Fremontodendron californicum. Taxonomy (NCBI): domain Eukaryota; kingdom Viridiplantae; phylum Streptophyta; class Magnoliopsida; order Malvales; family Malvaceae; genus Fremontodendron; species Fremontodendron californicum. The sequence continues at coordinate 35,928,080 of JAULJL010000005.1, forward strand.
TTATATGAATCAATTGGGTGAAGTTCGTTTTAATATTTCTCTTTTGTTAATTGGATAGGATTAGCACTTCGATTGAGAAAGAAGTTGTTATTAAAACTCTCATCACTAATTTGCTGTTATTAAAGCAGCTTTGCAGGTAGACCTGACAATTTGTGTATTCGTGTATTTTATTATGTCATAATCGTGTTTAAGGTATTTTATATTTATATAAATTTAATGCGTTAATAATTCGTATTATATAGATTTTGAGACGTTTGTGTATTCTTATCGTGTTCGTCTCGTGCCACGTGTTTTTCTGCATGTTTTAGTTATTTTTTTCATGTTGTGTTCAATATTATCAGGTTTATATGTTGATTTACTTTTTAATTTCAAAGGCAGTAATTATCCTTTTTCGAGATATAATGAAATTAATTTTAAAACTCTTTAAAGAAAATTTATTAAAAGCTTTTGTAAAACAAAAAATGAAAGTAGAAAAAAATAAAATGCAAGTAACATGATTGATAGCATCAAAGATCCTACAAAATGGCTGACCATTGTAAAATCTCAAAGCAGAATTTGCAATTATCAGAAAAAATATTTCCAGAACTAAAAATATTCGATGCTTATGAATATTTATGCAGATAAGATTAATCAAATCGTTCCAGACTTAACCAAGGAACTCATGATTGAACAGATTAATATTTGTAATAACTAGTAAGAATGAAATCTAACATGCTTAAACTAAAAAAGCTAAAATTTTATTCGAATTTTTTATTTTCTTAAAGTATTCATGTTCAATATCTGTGTCCGACTTATATTTTGAAATAAATATGAGATATGATCTTTCAAATATATATATATATATATATATATATTAAAAAAACCTCAAAATTTTGAATATATCCATATCGGATACATTTATGGATACATACTCGTATCGAACATTCACTCGAATCCGGGTAACATAGTAATATATTGATCCGATCTAAAAAGGGTTTGAAACAGGAAAGCTCTTCCCAGTACCATTATTTTAATAGAGCAGATACGAACATTTTATACCACCAATTCTAACTCTTGAGCAATTTGAAGCTGGGTAGATCCAAGTAGAGTTGGATAGGTACTTTGTGTTAGAGGGAATCCCCCTTTGAATAATTACCTTGAAAGGAAGAGTGCCTTGGCCTTGAACTAGCAAGAGAGTAGAACAGGCAAGTATCTATCTTCTTCAACTCTTGGAAAGTAAGCTTTATTGTTCATTCCTTTCACTTCAGCTGTTTCTAGAAAAGATGCTCCAGGCAGGACTTGCGTAAAGGCATTTTATCACTCAACTTTACCCTTCTACGCCGCCATTTCCATGTACATATCCCACAATTCGTATATTCATATCGTGTTTGTATATTTTTTTCATATCATAATCGTATTTAAAGTATTATATATTTATATAAATTTTGATAATTAATAATTTGTACTATTTAAATTTTAACATATTTATGAATTCGTATCATTTTCTTATTATTTTTTCATATTGTATTATATTTTATATCAAATTTTAATTATTTTTTTTTATTATATTTATATCGTATAATCATATCGTTTTTAATATTATTAGCTCACTTCCTAATGTCGGTGTCACGTGGACATTAGCATTATACTTATATCGCTAGTTTACTCTCAGCCAACCCCAGAAGCATCGTTTTCCAATGTTCACATTACAACCCCAAGTAAGTCTGTTGTGTGTGGCTCTCTCACTTGGCAAAATTACCTTAAAGCGCATGAAAATCTTTCTCTTTGTTTGGTTCTTCTGAATTTCTTGATTTTTGGTAGTATTGGCAACGATTATCAGTATCTGAAATCGATTTGTTTGATTTCAACTTGCGCTATTTCTGCCTGTTATGTGTTTGTCATAAGTTCACAACAAGGAGACTATAAGAGAAGAAAAAACCATTGCTAATTTCTTGCTTCAAAATGCGAATCCTCACCCTCAAAACCATATTAAAACACCAAAATCCGTGTCAGATCATTGGTAGTCGATTTAAAACATCCTCTGTCCAGTATGTAGCATCAAGAGCTAGGGACCCTACATTTGAGAAACTGATGGACAAATACAAAAACCTTCTCAAAGTCATTGCAATACAAGACCTTATCCTTGCAAATCCCACCAATAACCCTCCTTCTGTCTCCCTTGATTTCCTCTCCAGGCTCTCCCAAAAGCTACATCTAAACCGTGGTGCTGCTTCTTTTCTCCGTAAATACCCTCATATTTTCCACATTTTCTATGATCCCAATAAGTCCCAGACTTTCTGTACATTGACTGATGCTGCTACTGATATTTCCCGCAAAGAGACAGAAGCTATCAATGCTTCTTTGCCTGTTGTTGTCGACCGCTTAGTTAGGCTTTTGTCCATGTCGACAACTAAATCATTGCCTCTCCGTGCTGTTTTCAAAGTTTGGAGGGAACTTGGGTTGCCAGATGATTTTGAGGACTCAATCATATCTCGGAATTCTCACATATTTAAGCTTTTTGATGGTCATGAACTTAATACTCACATTTTGACACTGACTGATGAAATGCATGATAATAGTTTTGTGGCTTCTGTTGAGAATTGGCGAGTTATGGAGTGTTGTGGGGAGGACTGCACTGTTGTTGATAGAACAGAAATTCAATATGGTTTTAAACATTGCTATCCACCAGGGATGAGATTGAGCAGGGATTTTAAGGCTAAAGTTAAGGAATGGCAAAGGTTGCCATATGTGGGGCCTTATGCAGAGATGGGAGAAAAGAAGAGGTCTAAGGCAGGAATAATGGGATTAGAAAAAAGGGCAGTTGCAATTGTTCATGAATTCTTGAGTTTGACAGTGGAGGGGATGGTGGAGGTGGAGAAGATTAGCCATTTCAGGAAATCTTTCGCCATTGATTTGAACATAAGGGATTTGTTCCTCGATCACCCGGGGATGTTTTATTTGTCAACCAAGGGAAAAACACACACTGTTTTTCTTAGAGAAGCATATGAAAGGGGCTGTTTAATCGACCCAAATCCAGTTTATAATGTAAGGAGAAAGCTTCTAGATCTTGTTGTGCTGGGACGCCATGGTATGCTAGCCAATGAATCAAAGCCAGTGGAAATTTGTCAAGCTGAGAAACCTTGTTTACAAGATGAGAACAGAGAATAAAGTCTTTAATTCTCATTATTTTAAAATCACTGTTTTCTTCTTTTCTCTGCATTTTGGGTTCTAACATGTTTGCAAACTTAGGCTTTTGATGTTTTATGACTAACTTTGAGCATTGCTTGCATACCTGCATCAGCTGCATCAATTAACATGCATTTTTTTTTTAATATTAATAACATAACTACAATCTAAATTGTTATGTTAGTATGATTGGAGTTTATTATTTTGTATTTTGTTTGTCCTACAAGGCAAATAGAGTTATGTATTATTAATTTTAAATTTGAATAATGGGATTATGATTTTTTTTTTATGTTAAAATTATATTATCAATAAAAAGTAAATTTTGTTTAAAATAGATTTTTTAAAAATAATTTAATACTCATGTTAATTGTGTTTGATCATGTCGTGTAGTAAAAAATTTAATCGGATTAATTTAAAAAATTTATCAATTATGGAAAAAACATTGACGTGAAGGTAAATGATAATAAAAATCACTCATCCAAGACTTTTCAATCATGATCAAAGCTGGCAACGATCTCCTTACACAAGTTTGAATCTTGATACATAAAACTCTTAAACACATGATTCTAACTCAAGGATTTATTTACTTCCCATGTCCCATAATCTAGGGAAGAATTAAGAAATGGTAAAAAAAAAATTCAAGATTTTGAAGAGAGTGAATCCTTTTTAGTTTTACCCATGTCTACAAGCCATTTTGATTTTTTTTTTTATATACCAAAAAAAATTGCTTGTTAAGCTTGTGTCTGGTCCGTCAGGTTTGAAAACTTATTTTATTATTTAAAATATATTAAAAAATTAATTTTTATATTAATGTTTATGTATTTTTATAATTTAGACCTAATTGATCTGGATTATAAAAAATCTTATCTCAAGTTTGGTCCAATTCGTGTCAGACAAATAGCTCGGCTCGTGGATAGATTGTAGCTAAATCACTTGTTAAGAAAATAAGTATACTAATTAACATTTTAGCTAAAATACTAAAAAAAAAGTCTTTGTATTTAAAAAAAAAAAAAATTAGATAAGTTTATTATTTTTTAAAATATACTCAATTAAACTTTTAAAATATTATTTTTTATCTAATTAAAGATTTAAAGTATTATTTTTATTTAATTAAACTCTTATTTATCTAATGAATTTTAATAGTTTTCATGTAAAATAAGAATTTAATTAGATACAATAAAAAGATAAAAGTTTGTTTGACAAATTTGAGAAAGTATATATGGCCCTTTTAGTGTTTTAGCCTGACATTTTTTAAATACTTTGTTTCGAGAGAAAAAATGAAAAAAAACAAAACAAAAAACAATGGACTGTTTAATTAGCTGAAAGATATTGGATTTGGTATGTTTATAACACTATCAAACAAATGAGGAAAGTTGAGTATGAAATTTGCCTAACAGGCTTTTTTTTTTTTTCTTTTTTTTTTTAAGGTATCTTTAAGTTTCGTCTAAAATTAATCTTTCGAGGTATTGTCGGATTTCAAGACGAGGATCTCTCCCAAAAAAACTTGCTGCATCCAACAAGACTCGAAATCGAAATCTCTTACTTAAAACGATCAAATCACTTCCACTCAAGCCAACCTCCTTTAGTGCCTGCCTAACAGCCTTTGGGTAGGTGATTTGAAGATTCCAATTTTGAGCCCACCATGTTACTCAAGTCACATGCTAATTTGCAGCCCTCTTTTTTTGTTTGCCTATTTTTCTTTTTAATATTTATCTATGGATACATGAAAGTTAATTAAAAATATACATTATGTTACTGGAATTTTTTATTGTTTTTAAAATATCCGTGTCCGATATATATTCGGATATGAGTATAAAAATATATTCTCTAAATATATGAAAATTTTTTAAAAAATTGAATATATCAATAACAATAACAAACACATACTTATATTTAATACTAACTTTTAAATCTGAATAACATGATATATATATATATATATATATATATTGGTGATACATATCCGTAAAGGATATAGAGAGATTTGTTCAACTTCAATTTATGAGTTTTTTTTTTTTTTTTTCTACAATTTTATGAAAATAATTAAAAGTTGAATTTTATATAGGCTCATAAAAACAAAGTAAAATCTTAAAAGAGCAAAGACATGTTAGTCTTCCTATAGCTAATTGATGTTACTTCGATAGTCACAGGTGGAAAACAAGATACCAAAGTGATCCCTTATTACAAAGACAAAGAAACATGTTGCAAATTTGTATGGCGCATCCGGGAAAAGTGGATAATGTAATTTTAATTTATATTCTTAATTTTTTTTTAAAAATTTGTATTAGACACATATTTCGATATTAAAATAAAATATGATTTTCCAAATATATGAAAAAATTAAATAATTTTTTTCTGAAAATATTCATATAAAACATATATTCGTATTTGACACTCCGTTCCGAAAGCGGATAACATAGATTTCAATTTAGCAAACCTTCCAACTTTCTTTTTTGCTGTTTCTTTATTGAGGACCTTGATCAAATATGCAATTACACAATAAGGAATTCAGAAAATGATGCTGCTGCTGGAAATAATGGATGATAAATGAAGAAGGGGGTGTTAGCCAGGAGCTAACAGTCGCAGACCAGACAAGTCTGAAGAAAGACAGACAGACAGACAGACACTTACTTTTACAGACAGTTGGATGAATGTATGAAGTTGGTGGTGTTAGCCAGGAGCTAACAGTCTCAACTCTCACTAGTTGTTGGGTTGGTCAACAAGGTGTTGGCCAGAAATCCAATTTAGATTATAAAATCTTTGGGAAGACAAATGTTTTGAAAGCATCTTTGTCAATGATTATTGACTGCTGCAAAAATCTAAAAACCCCATGAATTCATGGTTTTGTATCATTTGAATGCTTGTCTCAATGCCAACTACTCCTGTTAAAGAAATCAAGAAAACAAAATATTAGTTATCAATTTTGAATCTTGACAGGAAATTTACATGGAATGACAAAAAAAAAAAAAGCTCATACCCATTGTGAGAGCACTTGCAAAGATGACACCAGATAGGATGAATACAATAATTGAAGCTCTTTTTAGGATTGATATTACTTTTCTTACAAAATACTGTCCCCAAAAGCCAGCCAAAACAGATACTCCCATCAAGTACAAAGCTGAAAAAAAGGGAACATTTTTTTTTATCACATTATGCTCAATTTCTCAATCTTTTGCTAAAGGGGTTTCTGCTAGAGAAAATAGGGGAATAATAACTGAGAGCTATGTTGCTCCAATTATTTTTTGTTGTTGAAGTATTCGTGTTCGACACTCGTGTCCGACGCATATCCGGACATGGATATCCTCCAAGGACCCTCCAAATACATGAAAATCTTGAAAAAAATTAAAAAATATACCCGTATGGGACACATACATCCGAATCCGAGTAACATAAACAGAGAGACTTACCATAGGGGATAGGGAACCTCTTGAGCAAATAGAATTCCACTACAGATAAGGATGAAGAGAACATCATTACAAATGTTGCAGTTGCACTAGCAACCTGTTTCATTAAAATCAGGACAGGTTATACTTTCAAACCCTGTAAAGATTCTGTCAAACAGTTGTTGCAAATAATTGATAAGGCCTAGGCTAAGCATTTTATTCAGCAATGTGAATTCGACAAGAAATTATGCTGATCTGGTTGACATGAGAAACAACATTTATAAGATGATGATGTTGATGTTTAACCACAAGTCAAACTTACCTGTGGAATGACACCAATCTCCAGGAGAAGAGGACCCAAAACGAAACCTCCACCAGCGCCAAGCAAGCCCCCAACGGTGCCTCCCAAGATGCCACAAAGTGCACAAAATGCAATGTTCAATGGACACCATTGAATTGAAGCTTCACAAATTGCTTCAGTGTTCCCTGCGCTCATTCTCTTCCTGTGTTCTTTGTACAATTTGGTTGCTTCATATCCAAAAACCAATACTGCTACGGGAAACTGAAATGTAAACATAAATTTTGTTTCAAGAATGAATCAAGAAAAGCATAAAATTTTGTAATGTTTCATAAAACAAGGGGTTACCTGTAAGCAGAACAGCACCCAATACAATGTGCTACAAGCAACCAAATCATTCTGCAAAAATGGTAACATAAATCATTAACATTAATGATACACATTTGAGATAGACAGAGTGGAAGATATATTACTCGGATTCGGGTGTGAGTGTCGGACATGGGTATGTTCAAAATTTTCAAAATTTTCTATGTTTTTGGAGGGTCCTTGGAAGAGTATATCCCCATACCCATGTCCGGATATGTATCAGATACAAATACTTCAAAAAAAAAAAGTCGGAGCAACATAGAGCGAAAATACAGATAAGACTGTTAGCTTGCCTTGATGACTTGAATAAGTGTGAAAAGGACCCAAACAGTAGCCAATACCAACAGCCTTTTCCACCTTAGGTTGAAACATAATATTTGCTGGAAAATAAAGGAAGTCAATTCAGTTTCTCTAATTTTGAGGCATGGGATAGTATAAAAAATCATGTAATTATAGAAAATTAATCAAATCATAAAAGGCCTGATTCACTAACCAATGCTGATTTCTCTTCTCTTGGAACCAGTGGGTCATACTCTGCATCTATCAGAACTGAGAAAATCAAAATAAATGAAAAAAAAAAGTGAATATCTTTTCTAATTAATCTGTCTAAAGATAAATATGTAATGGCATCAACAATGTATCTTACGTTCACCCCTGGAATTAACTAGAGTTTCTTGTTGCCTGGTGAGTTCTTTCTGCAATTTTACAAATTAAAACAAAAACAAAAAATGTTAAAAAGATAGTAATTTCCTTATATGTTATTCGGACTCGGGTGTGAGTATCCGATACGGGTATGTGTCAGACACGGATATGTTCAATTTTTTCTAAGTTTTTTTTTATGTATTTGGAAGGCTTTTGAAGAGTCATATCTCTATATTCATGTTCGAATATGAGTCGGATACGGATATCGAATCGTGAATACTTAAAAAAAAAAAAAAAGCGTTGGACCAACATAGATTTTCTTAAATGCATAAACTTGACATTCACTCAAATAATTGAAACCCACCTTTAAAATTGTCTCTTCCTTCCACATTTCAATTGCCTTATAGAAAGACCTTGAGGAGGTACCTATGAAGAGTATAATGATGAGCACAGTGATGAGCCAATAAGGAAAAACAACGCTCAAGGCAACCCCAACAGTGATGCCAAGCATCAACATAGGCTGGAAGAGAAGAGCCAAATCATAGTCAATGATGGGCACTTCCTTTGTTGGATGTGGCACTCGAAGATTGTACCAAAATGATGATGCTGATGCCCCCATTATCATGCCTGTGTCACGGGCTCAGACTTTAGCCGAGCAAACGTGCGGCCTTAGGCTCGGATATGTTGCCTCGACAAGCCTAAGTTCAGCCTTGAACAACCGAAAGTTGGCTGAGTTGCTAGAATGCTAAAAAGCTAAAATGCCAAAGAGCTAGAGAGTTTGGGGAAGAAGGCTTTGTATTACTCAACCAAGTTGTTTACAAAGAATGGGATACAAATGAGGGGTGGGGGAAGCCCCTTTTATAGACAAGTTCCCCCTTACAAGTGTGGCTAACAAAATCGGACTAGAAGCTTTCCTTAGTGTGATCCAGCTAAGGCTGCCAGCTAAGGCCGCCCCTTAGTGTGATCCAGCTAAGGCTGCCAGCTAAGGCCGCCCCTTAGTGTGATCCAGCTAAGGCCGCCCCTAGGGTGATCCAGCTAAGGCCGCCCCTAGGGCCTTCCAGAAGCTTCCGTTGCGGGAACCGTCCCTTGGGTCCTCTCGCTGTCTTGCCTCGGACTCGAACTCGCGCCCTCATTCGGGGAATTGCCTAAGTCCGTGGCACTGTGCTCTGGCGGTCCGTGACATTCTCCCCCACTCATTCTAGCAACGCCCTCGTTGCTAGGGGAATGTCGTGCTCGCTCCGCTTGAGTACGCCGATTCCGTCTCCTTCGTCGCGGACCATTCTTGGCTCGTTCTGGCCTTGTTGCCTTGACCGTGCTCTTATGGTCTCCACGGTTGCCCTCGGTGCGAAGATCGTTGGAACATTCTCTCAAACTTCCCCTTGTCCCTTCGCACTGCCGACGCATTCCCTGTCTCTTCCTCCGAGTTGTCTGCTGCACACTCGCTCGGGAGGGGCCAGGTTGTTCGCCAGGACTAGTGCTGCGGCACTCCGTTGCCACCTTCGCGTCCCTTTTACTTGGTGACCGAGAGGTCCTTACCTCGCGGCACACCCGCACAGCACCCAGTCTCATCACTCGCTGGTGCTGTTCTCGATCGCTACTCTCCCCTTCGGACTGTTCCTCAGTCAGAACTATGGCTGACAGCTTCTTACGCACGGGGCACTCCCTAACCCGGTGCGGACCGTCGCACATGAAGCAGCTCAAGGGCTTGGTCTCCTTGCCCTTGTCCTTGGCAACTCCCTCGGACTTGGTGTTGCGATAGCGAGGCCTCTCCTCAGCCTCGTCCTCTGATGAGGAGCCGCTACTCTCGTCTCTACGCTTGGGAGACTCGGGGCGCTCGAACTCGATCAGAGATTCAGCCACCGCTATAGCTCGACTCAAGTCTTGCACGCCTCGTCGCTGCAACTCGGTCTTTACCCACGGCTTCAGTCCATCCATGAAGGAGAATAATGCCTCCCTCTCACTCATGTCCGGGATCATAAGCAACAGCTCCGAGAAATCTTGACAATAGTCTCGGACTCTACCCCTTTGAGTAAGCCGGCGAAGCTTCCCTCGAGCTTCCTCTTCCGCATACTCCGGCTTGAACTGCTGGCTTAGTTCCCTCACAAACTCGTCCCATGTGGTGATCGGACGCTCTCCGCGTCGCACGCCATCACACCTGCGGCGCCACCACAATAGAGCAATATCGACTAAGTACATCGAGGCAGTACTTACCTTGGTAGCGTCATCATCGATGCCCGTGGCTCGGAAATATTGCTCCATGACCCATAAGAAATTGTCCACATCCTTGGCTGCTCTAGTCCCCCGGAACTCCTTGGGCTTGGGAACCTCTACTCGATGCCTTGATGCCATCGGAAGCATGCCACCCCCAATGGTTGCTTTGCAGGCCGAGAGCTCCCTCTTGAGCTCTTCCATTTCCCTACGCAAGGCCTCGACCATGGCCTCCAAGGCATCGTTCCGTTGGGCTAGTGAGTCTATGGATTCGTTGAGGGCGGCTTGCATCCCTTCCCTGAGCTCTTCTCTCCCCGAGTCTAGCTCGTCGATGCGCCCTTCAGCATCCTCGACCCTGTCCACGACCCCAGCCACGGTCAGCTCCACCTTGGCTAGGCGGGTCTCCATAGACGACAACACGTCCCTCGAACTCCCTCGCGTTGCTCCCTTTTTGCCCTTGGCAACAGCACGGGTCTCGTCCCCTTGCTGGCTCAACACGTCGGATTGAGATGCCATTGATCGACTAGCACACTCGAGCAAACCTTGGCTCTGATACCACTTGTCAAGGCAGCAAATCCGAGCCTAAGGCCGCACGTTTGCTCGGCTTAAGTCTGAGCCCGTGACACCTGCTTGCAGCCATTATTACAAAAATATGATGTTAGAAAAAAAATAACTACGTTAAGTAAACAGGTTTCTTCAAATATTTTCTTATTCAGAAATCAATCTGCAGTTGATTGAACCAATTCATCAGTCAACTCTTTTGATAACTTCTGGCTCCTCCTTGGCTACAATCAACTGACATGAATCATTAAACAAAACCAACTTTTCCCCATTTTTTTAATATAACAAAAAGAGTTTGGGATTTTCTTTTCTGATCTGTTTAAAAATCATGATTCCATTGAAAGCATGAAGAAGATTATAGAGAAACAAATACATTAAGAAGTGAAAAATTACATTTGGAAATAGCAGCAGCAGATTTGGCATCAAATCCAACAATCAAAGTAAGCATTGGAACAAAAATGCCGCCTCCTCCAACTCCACCCACCGTTCCACATGCTGATCCCAGAAATCCTATCACCGTTGCCAGTACAAGCCTCCAATTCAACTCCAATTCCTGGCAACCAAAAAAGAGAAAGAAAATAAAAAACCCACATCAGGCCTGAATATAAATAAAGATTTAGAGACAAAGAAAAATACTTACAGGCCAAACTTTATCAAAGGTGGATAAATGTGGGGTGTTCAAGAGAGTTGAGTTATGGTCCATGTTTTTCTTCTTGTTGATGAACAGTACAGAGAGAATGGTTACTGAGAAACCTGACAGAAGATATAAAACGAATCCTCTGGTAGCCATGGCAATTAAAACTCGAGATTAATGTTGCTTTTCAGAAACAACAAAAACAAAGAAGAGGCAAGGCTGAAGCAGACAACCAACACCACAATCCAAGAAGTGAAGAAACAGCAACTAGATTTCTTCTTTTTTAATTCTAGAACAAGAACAACCTGGTAATACGTTACTTTCTGTTTGTGTTTTCAAACAAAGAAAGAACAAAATCAAACCTTAAAAACTCAAAAGAAAGAAAAAAAACCGCTATATATTAAAAAAAAAAAAAAAAAAAAACTGATGCAGAGAAAAGAGAATTAAGACGTCGTTTTATAGAGGTGACCTCACAGGCTCACACATTCACATGCATGTGCTCAGGGCCTAAGGGTAGGCCAGATCAGAAAGAAGTGTACAACTTATCAAGAAACCTAGGCATTTTTTATATAAAATATCACATGCAATCCACGTGGCTAAATCAGAGTGGTGTACACCTTAGATGGTTTTTATATCAAACAACATAATAAAAACTAAAAAGTGTTCAAATTGCCTACGACTATTGCTTATATGGTATCTTTGTCTTCTTAGAATTTTACATTATCAAAAACTTTGTCTACTCCTTAAACTTAGAAGCCAGCTTTCTCAAGGAGGAGACATGATTTAGCAGTTAATTACATTTCGAAGAAGACCTCCTAAGCTAAGGACAATGGCCAGTAGAAAACAATTTAGATATTTTTGAAGGAGACACACGAGAGGCGGCCAAAGATTCTTGATTTTTATGTTCTTTTGTTCTACCTTTGCCAAATGAACCCAAACACAAAATCCCGGCAACTCAGTGAAGAAACCCACTTTCCCATTTATACAGGGTCAATTAAAAAAACAAAATTGACAATGTATATCAGAATGAATTCAACCCGACACCTGCCTTTGAAAAGAATAACCTACAAAGTGATGATGTAGACTTGCAAAAAATGCATAGGTCACCCCCAAACTTTAATTTAAGGATATATCCCATCAAGGCTTTCTAGTTTCTACGGATTGATGTTGCAATCTCGCAAATAAGATCATAATCTACAGATTTTGCCCAATAGTTTTTATATAGAGAATGCTGGAAATTTAAAGAAATTTCTTACTCCAAGTTTCTGCAAATGCTGAAAATTTGAAAAAATTGTTGTCATTCTCGTAGATTAAAAAAAATGAATTTTATTTGAAGAGATCGGCTAGAAATGATTGAGAGAGGGAAACAAAATAAGGGAGAAATGAACGATTGAGTAAAAAAATGAAAGAAAAATAAAATTAGAGTTTAAAAGTGATTTTGTCTGTACAACTTTTTTTCTAATTATTTTTTTATTTTTATTTCAAATTATTTTAATTTAATAGATTATTTAACAAATATTCTACTATTTTTTAAATTTACCCTTAAAAAAGTTCGGAGGAGAATGAGACCCTTTCAAGAAGGTGATTGAGGCAGTACGATAATAACCTTAATAGCTACTTGTCCTTATCAAACGTCAGCTCAAAAGCAGGGATCCCCTTAATGTATGGGACGAGACCAGGTCGAATTAGTAGTTTGAGGGTCGAGTGTTCCGACCATAAAATTTTTTGTGTAAATTTGAAAAACTGTTAATAATTAAATTATTATTAAATAATATAATAGATAAAAATTATTTAAAAAATAGAAATGAATAATTATAAATTATTATAAAGATATTGTAAAGATAAAATTATTCTTAATGAAAAAATTTATTTTTTCTTTTTCATCCATTAAGAAAATATTATTTCTTAAAAATTTTAATTAAAAATAAATTTAAAAAATTAAATATTTAAATATTTATTTTTTTAAAATTTAAAAAAGTAAAGAAAAAATAATTTTAGAAAAAATAATGTTATTTTTTTAAAAAATTTAATTAAAAAAAGTAAATAAAAAATTTAAAATTTTTAAAAAATATTTTTTTAAATTAAAAAAATATATTTTTAGAAAACTTTATTTTTTAATTAAAAAATAAATTAAAAAATAAGAGAAAAAAGAAAGAGAATTTTTTTATCAAGGGTAATTTTATCTTTATAATTTCTTTCTTAATAATTTTTTATTTTTTATTTCTCTTTTACAAATAACTTTTACTCATTATACTATTAACAATAATTTGATTATTGACAGCATGTTTTTCAAATTTACCCAAAAACTTTTGCCTCAAGGTGCCCCCGACTTCTGCTTCGATACACCACACCCCCTTCTTTTTTTACTAAAATATTTATAAAAAATGTTTGAATTATTTTATTTTGTCTATCAAATGAGTAGACATTATCGAAAAATTAATTTATATTAAGAATTTATTTAAATATAAATTAAAAATTAAAGGTTTATTTGATTTGAATATAAATTAAAGGTTAAATGCTTATTTAGATGAAAATTAAAGATTAAAAATTTATTTGGTGCAATAAAAATATAAAATTTTATACATATAAATGGTAAAATTTAGAATTTTTTTTATTATTTTAATATTTTTTCTAAAACTTTTTATTTCAATATATAAGGTTTATTGAAAAGTAAAATTGAGTAACCATAAAATAGTAATTTATTTATGTAAATTCTTGTACTTTAATTGCACCAAAAATTTTAATTTCAATAAATATTTTCTAAAGTAATTTACACTTTCCAGCCTGTAATATGTGTCATTTACCTATATAGGGTAACAAACACATAAGTTATGAGTTATGACTCTAAATTTGTAACCATATAAAAAAAATTCAAAATGAATCTCCAAGGAAATTTTCAAGATTTTTTATTTTTTTTTGTTGAGAGGAAATTTTCAAGATTAGTTAGTAGTTCGAATTATATAAACATTAAGTTGAAAACCAATCTTAATTTCAAAAAAAAAGAAAGAAAAAAAAAACAATTTCTTAACCATATAAAATTTAATAAGGCAAAAAAAAATCATATAATTTTTAATGTAACTGATTTATTTAGGTGCATTTTACATATTATCGAGTTAGAACTAGGCTTTAGAAAATAGAATTTCACTTATAAATTTTTTAATTATAATTTTGTAATTATCTATTTATATTAAAAAATGTTCTTAAGAAGTATACGAGCACTCTCTTTTCATAAAATTATATACTCACAGATCTGATAATATTGGATACGACACGAACATAAAACGAAAAAAATAATTAAAACAAGACACGATAAAAAAAAATACGAATATGACACAAATATACGAATGTGTAAAAATCTATATAATACAAATTATTAACACGTTAAAATTTATATAAATATAAAACACCTTAAACACGATTATAACACACAAAAATATACGAATACGATACAGATATACGAATTACCACCGAGTAGGCTAGTACCGACCTCATTTTTGCAAAATCTTGGAAATTAAAAGTAAAACAACTTCAACATCACAAAAAACCAACAAAAATAAGAAGAAAAAAAAAGGGTGAGTTTGTAATATGAATAAATGTTGAGAGAGAAAAAATAAGTGATGAAAATGTTAAACAAATCTGTGAATCAGAATTTGCCAAAAACTTTGTGGTTATAGCAATAACAAGGATCAAACTCCATGTAGCTAGCTGTGTGACCCTGACCTTTGAAAAGGACTTTCTCAAAAGTGTAGCATAATAATGCACCAATATTATTAACCATATGATATATCACTCCTTATATAATTTCTCTCATTTTTGATCTTTTGGATCATCTCAATCAAGCAAATTCTTTTGTCTACTTTACTTGATATTGTGGACCAAAAAATATACATGTTCCTTCCTGGTTGCTTCTATGAAAACTGTCAACTTCAATGACTATATGCTTTTCTATTACCTGCTCTTCTCCAAGTTTATAGAATTCTAACTTGAAAACCTTCTTATAAACTGTTTTTTTTTTTATTTTTTTTATTTTAAAGGATGAGACTAAATTACTATTTTGCTTTTTTGTTTTTTGAAACTTTAGAATTTTGAAGTTTCGAATTCAAGTTTCATATCCTAGTTTTTGGAGGTATGAAAAATTTAAGGAGTGTTGATATTTAAATTTATCGTGGTTCTTTAGTAACGATCGATAGGAGGATTTATAAAACAAAAATAGTCAGGGGCGTTGAAATTTGTGCTCCGACGCGCGTTCAAATCAGTATTTGCTTAATAGATTGAGAGATAATATAGATGAATAAGTGAAGTGTGTAAAAAGGATACTCCTTTTATATACACGGCATATAAGTAATAGATTATAAAAATACTTTTGAGTGTGTTTTGATGAAAAATTTTAAAATTTTTAAGAAATTTGAAAATGAAGAGATTTTAAAATGCATAATTTCAAAATGTTAGTATTTGTAATTATTTTGTTTGGATAAATATTTTTAAAAGGAAATTTAGGCTATTGAAATTTCATGACATAAAAAATAATTATACAAGAAGAATAATGATATTAAAAATAAAAAATACAGTTATGTATAAAAATATGCAATATTGATATCATTAGATTTGTAAAATATATAGATATTATTAATAATATAAAAAATAAAAAATATATATTAGAGTTAATAAAATATATTTTTTTTTGAGTTTTGTATTTTATAATAGGCCATGTGAGATAAAATTAAAAAAAAAATTAGATTTTTTTTGAAAAACCGGTGAAATTTCAAAAGAGAATTTGAGGTACTCAAATCCCTCTTAAAATTTCTCATAAATTTTGAAAGTCTCTCTTATTTTTACCAAAATAAGTAAATTCATTTTTGGATTTTGAGAAACCTTAACTAAAATGAAATTCCTTCTCCAAATATCTCATCCTTTATGGGTATAACAAGTTGTTAATTTAATTTTACCATAATTGAGTTTAATCCGATTTATGTTAGATTTATCCAATTATATATTGATATGTTGATTTGTTTTTGGATAAATGTTAATATGTTGATTTGTTGATTAATTCGTTCGTTTGATTTGTTCATTTAATTTAATTTATTGAGATTTTATATATAATATTTGAATATGATAAAATCCCTCATTCTCTAAAGGAGTTTAGGTAAGACCAAAACTTGGTTTTTCGTCCTTGTGGAATAAATAAATCTTTCTCAATAAACTTGATTTTTGGATAAATGTTAATACATGCCAGATAAAGTGAGTCATGTTTTGAGGGTTTGTTTGAGAATTGCCTTTGTCAAAGATGACATCTGGAACCAAAGTGAGTCCAATTACCCTTAAATTTAATGAGAAAGGATTGTATAAATTAATTACACCACGTCAACATATATCCTTTTCATTTAAATCATATCAAATAATCAAAATTTTTAAAAAAAAATCATTTATATATTACACATTACATGTAATAATTAAATGATAAATATTTATGTCAACAATTCATTAATGATTTTTATAATAAATATACGTAACATGATTTAAATAAAAAAAATATATGCTGATATGGCGTAACTCATTCATACCATCCTTTCTCAAATTTCATTTATGGTGACGGCCGGCAACTCCTTGCATTTATTGCTTTTGTTCTTATCCCCTTCACCCATTCTGTCGCTATAGCAATTTGAATGATGGATTTTGTCGGTAAAACTACATTCGTTGTGTCATGCACGAGAAGGGGCACATTACATTTTATAACTACTTTAGTCATTTCTACTGACCTTTTCCATTTCTTTTACTAACACTTTTCTATTTTTCACTTGATAGATTAATAGAATGGTTATAATAAAATGAGTTATATAATAACTTAGATAAAATTTATACTAATATGAGATTTTTTTTTTATTAAATTTGATGTTATGAGTCAAGTGATATTAACTCAATTAAGTGAATTGACAAATAAAAAAAAATAAAATTATTATAAAAAATTTAAAATAAAAAATAAATGTCTATTCGTTTTTAAAAATTTACGTACTATTTTCTTACATGTTATATTTTCTTAAATACAACTTTTTTCAATCACATAATGAGTGTGTCAAATTTTAGTTTATATGCTTGTGTGTTTCTATATCAAATTTTTTATTTTATTTTAAAAAAGAACTTAAATATATATAAAACCATCTGATATATGTTCTTACTTTTTGTTTTTTTTTTTTTTTAAATAGAAAAAAAATAAATAGAAAATTAAAAGAAAATTAGCAAAAAATAAAAGCATCTAGTAAACGAAATTTCTTAATTATGTGAAAAAATTGGAGATAAGGAGATTTTCGAATTATTACTGTATATGTTTTAGTTCCTTATAATCATGAAGTCTCAATATTTTCTAGTTTGTATGGGACACTAATTTAAAATCTATATAATATTTTTTAAACAAACTAGAAAAATCCCGCGCTTCGTTGCGAGTATGTTATCGAATTTGAATTGATATTTTGTAATAAATTTGAAAGATAAAAAAGCAAGAAAAGTGAAGATAATTTAGAAAAATAATAACTTCTATCATTATACGACACCTGATATAAAATTGAGAGTTATTTGATATGGTCAATTAGATCCGGTAATTTTGGACAAAACATAATTATACGATACAAATATAACATGAGAAAATAATTAAAATACGACATAACAGGAAAAATAAAATGAACATGATACAAATATATGAAAGTGTCAAAATCTACATAAAACGAATTATTAACGTATCAAGATTTATATAAATATATAATAGCTTGAACACGATTATGACAAAAAAAACACGAATACGACGACACGTGACACAAAATTGGAAGTTATTTGATTAGTGTCAATTAGACTTGACAATTTCGGACACAACATGATTATACGACACGAAAAGAACATGAAAAAAAAAATTAAAACACGACACATTAAATAATATGAACACAATACAAATACAAGAAAGTATCAAAATCTACATAAAACCAATTATTAACGTGTAAAAATTTATATAAATTTATAATACTTTAAACACACGATAAAATAACACAAACACAAACACGTTACTAACATACATTTTTTTTCTTTAAATTGAATTATTATGACAAAATATATAAAATATGGGATGAATTGATACGCGATACGTACACACAAATTTTTTCTAAATTGAATCATAATGACAAACTATACAAATTATCTGGATGAATTGAAAACGACACGAATACAACATGAAAAAAATAATTAAAATACGACACGGAGGATAACATGAACACAAAACAAATACACGAACGTCTCAAAATTTACATAAAACGAATTATTAACATGTAAAAATTTATAATACTTTGAACACACGAAAAAATAACACGAATGCGACACGAATGTGTCAAAATCTACATTAAACAAATTATTAACTTGTAAAAATTATATAAATTTATAATACTTTGAACACATGAAAAATAATACGAACACGAATACTTTGAACACACGAAAAAATAACACAAATATGACACGAAAAATAACATAAACATGACATAAAATATTTGAAACCGAAATGATTTGAAACTGAAAAGATCCGAAATAAAAAAGGTACGATCCCAAAAAGATCTAAACTGGATATGACCCGAACCCGAAATAATCCGAGATCCAAAATATCTCCTTAGTGTTAATCAAAAGATAAAACAAACAAAAAAAAAAGTCTAAAATATCCTAATTAATCCATAAATCATATGACAAAAATCCAAATACCATAATTATCCTTCAAACTATAGTTAATGACAGGGCTTATGTGGCATATGGATGATGTTTCAAAATCACAAATTCTCTACTCTCATGCATTTGGGGATAGTTTATAGTTTATAGATAGACAATTATAAATTATAGATAAAGATGTTATGTATAAGTCTAGTTCATCCATAATAATAATTAATTAATTAGTAACATGCCCCAATTAACCCTAGAATTATTATTTATGACATTTCTTATATGTCAAAAATTGATGAGTTAATTTTTTAAATTGAAGCATTAAACATGATTTGGGGCCCGTGCTTCGCTGGGGAATGTTATCGGATTTAAATTAATATTTTGTAATAAATTTGAAAGACAAAAAAGTAAGAGTAGTAAAGATAATAATTTAGAAAAATAATAATTCTTATTCTTATACAACATATGGTAGAAAATTGAGAGTTATTTGAATATGATCAATTACATCCGGTAATTTCAGATACAACATAATTATAAGATATGAACATAACATGAGAAAAATAATTAAAACACGACATGACACAAAAAATAACATGAACACGACACAAATACACGAACTTGTCCAAATCTACATAAAACAAATTATTAACGTGTCAAATTTTATATAAATATATAATACCTTGAATACGATTATAACAGAAAAAATAACACGAACATGATAACGCTTGACACAAATTTGTGAGTTATTTGAATAATGTCAATTAGACTCGGCAATTTCGGACACAACATGATTATACGACTCGAACATAACATGGAAAAAGTAATTAAAACACGACACGAAAAATAACATGAACATGACATAGATACACGAACGTGTCAAAATCGACATAAAATAAATTATTTAACGTGTACAAATTTATATAAATTATAATATTTAAAACACACAATAAAATAACACGAACACACAAAATTGAATCACTATAACAAATTATGCAAAATATGAGATCAATTGAGACACGACACGGACACACATAATTTTCTCTTAATTGGATCACCATGACAAACTATGCTAAATATTTGGATGAATTGAAACACGAAACGAACACATGAAAAAAATAATTAAAATAGGATACGAAAGTAACATGAACACAACATAAATATACGAACATGTAAAAATCTATATAAAATAAATTATTAACATGTAAAAATTTATATAATAAATTTATAATGCTTTGAACATAAAAAAAAAAAACACGAACATAAAAAATATTATGAACACGACACGAACACACAAGTTTTTTTTTTCTTTCTTCTTATTTTTTCTTTTTTTTTTTCAAAAAAAATAAAAAAGCTTGCCGCTGGCAAGCTAAGATGAACCAATTCCCCAATTGAAAACAGTAAATTGAGGGGATAACTTTTAAGTATTTTATAGATATCTAAAGAAATCTATATATTTTTAATTTTCAAATAATGTTTTTGGGTTCATACAATTTTTCGACTTGGATCAAGAAAAACTCCATATATCCCAATTATGAACATCTGCTTCATTTTATTTTTGGTAACATATATAGTATAGTATCTGTTTCTAGAATCAATACGACTAACTTCTCAAAAATCTTTTTTCTTTTGAAAAATATATATAATTTATGATAAAACGATCCTATAAGAGTTTCTGAATTTTACATTCTCCTTTTTTCTACTTAATTATGAGCTTATGAAGGTGTTAGAAAGAGGTTGAGTTGGGTCTGCGAGCGAACAAAAAAAAATCAAAGAGGCATTGAAGTTTGAGTTTCAAAACATACTTCGATATTTAAGTTAGTGAAAGTTTGAGAATTATCCGAGTACGCAGAAAAAATGAGTAAAAAAAATGTCAGAATTTTGAGAAAATTTGTTTGGAATTAATGTTTACCTACTTTTTTATATCTGATTTTTTTTGTAACTATAAACTCGACATATGTAAAATAAGTATACATTGTAACATGTTTTTGCTATGTAAAGGTCCGTGCGCATATAACAAGGATGCAAGTTTTCCATTTGATTTAAATGAACTGAAATTCTTAATTCTTAATTTTTTTTTAGTATAAAAGAGGTTTCAATTTGAAGATAGAAAAAGGGGTTGCAGATACTGTGATTCGAACTCTAAATCTGCTGAATATTATATTTTAAAAATAAATGCATGAACTAACTGAGTTAAGCTTTGGGTTTGGATTCTTAATTATTATAACAACCCAATTGATCAAATGTTTCATCGAAAATTAATTCAGAATTTAAGTACTAGAAATTCTCTTGTATATAAGAAACAAAATGTGCATGCATGTGTCAGTGTCTGTGTGCTTTCACACTATAAGGTTTTTAACATTTAGTGCAATAGAATTTAGCAAACTCTGCACGTTAACTTTATTTACATACTAGAATTATTGAGAGAAAGTTAAGAAGAAAAACAAATTAAGAGCTAATAGCATCAATGGTCTTTAAATTATAGAGTATATTTTATATTGGTCTCTAAATTTTAAAACGTGTCAAATTGATCCTTGCTTACAAGTATCATAACAAATTGGTCCCTTCCGTTAGCTTTTTCGTTACTTTTACTGTAGCAATCAGCTAGTGACATGTGTCACCAGCTGATTGCACCACATTTCTCTTCATTTTTTCCTTTATTTTTTATTTTTTTTATTTTTTCTTTGATATTTTTTAATAAATAAATGTAAATAAATATTTTTATAAAATTAATGTAAATAAATATTTATATTTTATAAATTATTTAATTATTAAAAAATTAATTTAAATTATTATTTATCTTTTGTATTTATTTATAAAGATAATAAAGAAAATGAGAAAATGAAAACATTAATAAATACAAAAGATAAATAATAATTTAAATTAATTTTTTAATAATTAAATAATTTATAAAATATAAATATTTATTTATATTAATTTTATAAAAAATATTTTTTCTTTTTCTTTTACTTTTTCTTCTTTCTTCTTTCTTTCTTTTTTATAAATAAATTAATTTCATAAAAATTAAATAATTTATAATTTATAAAATATAAAATATTTATTTATATTCATTTATTAAAAATATATTTTTTACTTTTTTATTTTCCTTTTCTTTCTTTTTTCTTTCCTTTATTTCCTCTTTTCTTATAAAATTAATATAAATAAAATATTTTATATTTTAAAAATTAATTTAAATTATAATATAAATTATTATTTATTTTTCTTTATATTTATTTACAAACAAGAGAAAAAGGAAAAGATAAGAAAGGAAAGGAAAGGAAAAAATAAAAAACTTATAAATATAAAATAAATATTTTATATTTATAAATTATTTAATTTTTAGAAATTTAATTTAATTTAATTTAATTTAAAATATAATATAATATACTTATATATATATTTTGTATTCGTTTATAAAGAAGAAAAAAAAAGAAGAAAGGGAAGAATTTTTAAAAAAAAAAATTAATGTAAATAAATAGTTTTATATATTTTTCAATTATTTGATTATTACAATATTAATTTAAATTATAATGTAAATTATTATTTATTTTTTAATATTTATTTACAAAGAAGAGAAAAGCAACAAAAAAAAAGAAAAAAATTAAAAAATTAAAAATATTTTTTTATAAAATTAAAGTAAATAAATATTTCATACTTTTTAAATTAATTATATTTTTAAAAAAATCATTTAGTTTTATAATATAAATTATTTTTTCTTTGTATTTATTTATAAAAAAAATCAAAGAAAAAATAAAAAAAAATAAAAAAAATGAAGAGAAATGTGGTGCAATCAGCTAGTGACACGTGTCAATAGCTAATTGCTACAGTAAAGGTAATGAAAAAACTAACGAAAGGGACCAATTTGTTATGATACTTGTAATTAAGAATCAATTTAATAAATTTTGAAGTTTAGGAATCAATATAAAATATACATTGTAATTTGAAAATTATTGGTGCTATTAACTCAAAAGTTAGAGACAAAAGTATTATATTACTCAATAATTGCTACTTACACTTGCTCTCCTACATTTCATGGTCTATGCTCTTCTACACCATATACTACACAAATGATGGTGAAAGTATTTAGGGTAAACGTGAAAAACATACATTCAATAGTAGTGTAATTGTTCAATGGTATAATAACTAATAATAATTTGTAAAAAAAAAATGAAAAAATAAAATTTGTTGGTAAAGAAATTGTAAAGATATTTTTACCGTTATCATTTAAAGTTAAAAAAGAAAAAATCCAAGTGACAACTTTGCCATATCAGCATTTTAAAAAAATTTAATTTATATTTTTAAATTAAAAATTTTAAAAAATAATTTTTTTTATATAAAAAAGTAATATTTAAATATTTAATTTTTTAATTAAAAATAAAAAATAATATTTCTAAAATTAAATTTTAAGTTTACTTAGAAGGAGAAGGGAATGAGAAATTTTCTCGTTAAGGACAATTTCATTTTTACAACTTCTTTCTTAACAAATTTCTTTTTTTTTTTTTTTTTTTTTTAATTATTTCATATTATTAAACCTCATAACAATAATTTTACTGTTAAAAAAAATGTTTTTCAAATTAATCCTAAACAAAGCCTCTTTACGATAAATGATTAACATGGAGTGTGACGTGACAGTCTCGGCCTCACATGCACATGATAAATTTGAAATTCTGTCTTCGTCTTCGTCTTCGTCTTCAGCTTGTCTTCTTGTACGAGGCTGGGCGACCCTGGTCGGCTTAAGAGATGTAGACTGCTGTGGGGAACTTTTAGCAGTTTCAGACGATTGAGCATCTTTTATTATTATTTTTTTTATTTGATAATTTTTTGGCATAATTGTATCAAGACTCTTAACGTACTTGATTACTTGGTCTCTTACAGAAAATTTATGTTTTTGCAATTTAAAATTTTCATCAAAATATATAAAATAACAATATTGACATTTAATCCCTATATATATATATAATTTTTTGTATAAAAGTGGGAAGATTTTTCTTTTATTATATCTTGGGCTGTTTGTTGTCGGCGCCATTGGACATTGGCAAATATTATAAAGATAGGCTGAAATGGTCCAACACGTACGTTCTTGACCATTAACATCACCTAACTTAACTGAACTAACACATGTCCTTAATTCCTTATAATTATGTGATTCCAGGTTTTACTTTACCTTCCGAAAATATCAGAAAAAAATTTATGGTTCATAAAGAGTTTGGAGAGAAGGAAAAGAAAAGAGTTGTTCAGTTAGAGATGGCAATGGAGCAAACATTTTTATCTTATGGATGTTGAATAAATTATAACCGTTAACTCATTAATATTTTAAATAAATTATTATAATTAACACCATTTTTTAAAAAAATATCGATAAAAAATTTATTTAATTCATTTTAATATAGATTAATTATTACAATTTTCTATTTTACATATAATATATATGCAAACATTTTTATCCTATGGATGTTGAATACATTATATTTGCTATGCTGCTATGCAACTCATTAATATTTTAAATAAGTTATTATAATTAACACCATTTTTTTAAAAAAATATCAATAAAAAATTTATTTAATTAATTTTAATATAGATTATTACAATTTTCTATTTTACATATAATATATATGCAAACATTTTTATCTTATGGATGTTGAATACATTATAACCGTTTTGTTTTTTTTTGTGTTGGATAAGTAGTTAGTTTCCATTTATCCAAGAAGCAGCAAAGCTGCTACAGAGTACAGGTGCTAGCAGAGACTAGCAAAATATTAATCAACTTACAATAGCCAGTTAAGAAAACATGGCAGAATTAAGCCTCCAAGAATTACATAGAAACAGATTAACAGAGTCTCTTTTGACTTTCTTAGTTCAAGCAGTCTCATTGAAACCATTCCTCTGACCTGTTCCATAAGATGCTCCCCCCCAAGCTCTGCGTGATCATGCAGTCGGTTGTTCCTCTCTCTCCAAACTAGATAAATGACAGCATTCCAGGCTAAACGCAAGATGATTGTAATAAGTGTTTTGCCTCTTAAATTGGCAATGGCCCATTGTAGTTCTGTTGCCCAGCAATCAACCCTCCTTTGTAACTTGCAGAGTTCCAATACTTTCAGCCATACCTGTTTAGAGTAGTTACAGGTAAAGAATAAGTGGTCCCTCGTTTCCCTCTCATGTTTGCATAGCAAGCATTCTTCTTCAACAGTCATCCCCCAGGAGACTAATCTGTCCTTGGTAGGCAATCTATTAATAATTGCCATCCAGGAAACAATAGAGTGTCTAGGGATGTTGAATTTGCACCATACCAGCTTGTGCCATACCACTTTTTCAGCTGTTGGTCTAAGTTTGTTCCAAACAGCTGCTACTGAATATTTTCCATCAGGGAAAGGCCATTTGCAGCCTCCATCTGCTTGGATGACAAATCCTGAAGCCACTGCCCTCAATTGCATAATCTTTCTCCAATTCCAGCTGCTTCCACTGTGGATAGAGATTTGCCATGCATCTCTATACTTCAACACATAATTCTTGATCCAGGCTATCCAGAGGGAGCCTGCTTCAATCAAAACAGACCAGAAGTTCCTAAGGATGCATGCCTGATTTCAAGAAAAAGTGTCTTTAACACCAAGCCCTCCTTCTGATTTTGGCAAACAAATGGTTTTCCAGCTTACTTTAGCTCCCTTAGCTTGGCCTTCCTTCCCTTTCCATAAGAAGCTGGAGCAGATTTGAGTCAGCTTTCTTATGCACTGTTTTGGTAGAATGAATTGTCTGCACCAGTAGCTTTGCAAGTGGAAAAGGACAGATTGGATTAATTGAAGTCTCCCAGCATAAGTCAAATGCTTTGTTGCCCAACCATTGACCCTTGCTGACACCTTTCCAATAAGAAGTTCACAGTCTTTCATGGTTAGCCTTCTAGTGACCAGTGGCACCCCTAGGTATCTAACAGGCAATGTGCCTATTTTAAACCCAGTAACCTCCTGAATTAGCCTTAACTCATCTCTGCCGATCCCTGTAGAAAAAAACTCACTCTTGGAGTTATTGAGGTGAAGTCCAGAGAAATTGTAGAACTGTGTAAAGACAAGTAGAATGCCCTCAACTGAGTCAAGATTGCCCTTAGCAAAAATCAACAAATCATCAGCAAAGCTCAAATGGGTTAGATTGAGCTTTTTACACTTTGGGTGACCAAACTTTGCAGCAGAATCCAACAGTTTGGAGAGGACATTTATGGCTATCACAAAGAGGTATGGGGAAAGGGGATCCCCTTGTCTGACTCCTCTAGCCTTTTTGAAGTACCCATCAATTCACCATTCACTGATATGGAGAAGAACGTGGATGTAAGACAGTTTTCTATCCAAAATATGAATTGCTTTGGAACCTGCATTGCCTCAAGAACTGCTAGAATGAAATCCTAGCTGAGGAAATCAAACGCTTTCTGCAGGTCCACTTTTATGGCACATCTAGGGGAGAGTGTGGTTCTACCATATCATCGAACTAGCTCTTGAGCAAGTAAAACTTTGTCAGTAGTGTTTCTGCCTAGAATAAAAGCGCTCTGATTGGAGCTGATCACCAAGGGAAGGCTGCTTTTGAGTCTGTTAGTCAAGATCTTGCTGATACATTTGTAGAAGACTGTGCAGCATGATATGGGCCTGAAATCTTTCATTGTACTTGGATTTGGACATTTTGGAACAAGAGCCACACTAGTGGAGTTAAAGGCTTTATGCATAACTCCTGTCCTGAAGAAGAACATTGCAGCCTCAGTGACATCCTCACCAACAACAGACCATGCTGTTTTGAAGAAATGAGCCGTAAAGCCATCTGGTCCAGGGCTTTTGTCACTGTGAATCGAAAACATTGCACTTTTAACTTCTTCATGAGTTACCAACCTTACCATTTCCTCTTGGAGCTCAACAGGTATGGAGGTCTGAAGTAGCTCTACTAGCAGTTATTGAGGACAACTTGTAACCATGTGGTCCTTGGAGCCAAGCAGGTTCTGAAAAAAGGAGACAGCCTCAGCTGAAATTTGAGAGAAATTTTCCAGTTTGTTTTCTTAAGCATCCTGCAATTATTTATTGTGTTTTTACTTTGTTTAGTCATCACTGTCCTGTGGAAAAATCCAATTTTTTGATCCCCTTCCTGCAGCCACTGGATTCTGGATTTCTGTTTGAAGAAACTCTCTTCATCCTTAAGGAGATCATGATATTCCATAGTAAGAGAGGCTTGCCGTGTTACCAATTCAACATCTGCTGGGTTTCTCAGCAAGTTAAGCTGTACTTCTTCTAAATCCCTTCTCTTGGCCTGAACTTTCTCAGTGATAGCACCAAACTTAGTGAAGTTAAATCTCCTGAGCTGCTGCTTCATTCTCTTCAGTTTGATATGAAGGATGGACATAGGGTCACCTGTGGTAGGTTCAGAGGTTTCTGGAGCAATGAACTCAACATAGGACTGTGGAAAAGAAAGAAGCCATTGGTCGTTGATCATGACCTGTCAAGCTTATTTTCTAAGTGAGTTTCTTGATAGTTGGACCATGTGAATACTGGGCCAATAAAGCAATGATCCATCAGTGCATTATGTTCAATAGAAAGTTGAAAATCCTTCATATCTGAAGTACTATGTTGAGATCCATTGAAGTTTGAACTCTCAGAGGCCTGGTCAACAATATAAGTCCCCTTCCAAAATCCATGGCTCTCCTTGAGTCATTCCACTGATAGTTTGCAAGTGTGACTGTAGACACCTAATTTTGTCCGGGCCACTAAACAGGTATGCTTTCTTCCCATATTGATGTTTCCGAGTATAAAAAGACTGTTTTCATCCTGCAGGTGGTACTCCGAGACTTAGTTTAAGAGGGCGAGCATAAAAAGTCAAACTTGAAAAAAAGTCAACCTCGAAAAAGTCAACCCCAAAAAAGTCAACCCCAGAAAGTCAACTACTGAAAAAGTCAACCCACTTTCAAAATCAAGATTTTAAGTTCAATTGAAAAATGGAGAAAGAATTTTGATAATCCGAGGTCTACATTGAAAGATATGGAGTTCGGAAGTTGGGATTTGGAGATTCAGTAGAAAAGAAACCCTAATCCGAGAAATTTGGGGAAAAGTGCTTAAACGATCAAACTGGTCGAAATTGAAGGTTTCAAATGAAAGATAAGCACTGACTACGGGTAATGGAGAAGTCATTTGCAAGAAAAACCGAAAGAAAAGTCAATCCGGGAGAAAACCGAGAATTAGGGTTTTTAGTGGATTTCGGTGAAATCGGGAAGAATCACAGAAATGGCCCGACTTGGTAAGAACAAAGCCCCCAATGGATGAGGAATGATTAAAAAGGATGGCCCAAGGCTCAGATTGAAGAAAATCTGAAAATCGGACTTCTTTTGAGCAAAACCGGGTTTCGGAGGTTAAAGGGGCAAAATTGGAAAAATTTGGGAAAAATAGCAAATGAGCTCCAAATCTTTTGAAAATTTGCAGATCTCATTTTTAAATTATTTGGAAGAGATTAGCGAAAGAAAATCTTGATTCCGAGTTCGTTTGCAAAATGGCCAAATCCCGGGCTTCTTATGCAGTAATTCAAAAAGATAAATCCCGGAAAAATAGTAAATGGACTCCAAAAATTCTGAAATTTGGCAAATCTCATTTTTAAATTATTTGGAAGAGATTGGCGAAAGAAAATCTTGATTCCAAGTTCGTTTGCAAAATGGCTAAATCCCGAGCTTCCTATGCAGTAATTCAAGCCGATAAATCCCGAAAAAATACCAAATGAGCTCCAAAAATTATGAAAACTTCCAGATCACACTTTTTAATTATTTTGAAGAGATTGGTGAAGAAAAATCTTGATTTGGAGCTCGTTTAAAAAATGGTAAAAAGTAGGGGCATAAAAGGACATTTTGGGAAGAAAAAATCCAAATAAATAGCAAACGGACTCGGATAATTTTGAAAACTTCCAGAACTCAATATTTTATTATTTTGGAAGTATTAAAAAAAGAAAAATTGAATTTGGAGCCCGTTTGATATTTATTTTGCATCCGAGGGGGCAAAATGGTCATTTCACCCAAGCAACCGAAAAGGGCTTTTTGGGCCCTTCAAAAAATCAGAGTTGGGCTGGAAAAAAGATGTCAACATTTTTCTTGGACAGCTGTAACTTGAGAGGGCTGAGATGCTAATCTAAGGGTGATAATTTCATGACTTTTCATCTTGAATTATTGGCCATTTGATTGAAATTAGGTTACACAAAAATGACAACATCTTGGAGTCCATATAAGCATCATTTTCTGCCAGCCCTAGAGGAGGAGGCAGATTTTGTTTTTTCTTTTTCATTTTGGTTGATTTCTCTTAGTTTTTCTTAGTTTTTTTATCTTCTTGGTTGAGAGCAAAAAAAGAAAAGTTTAGAAAAAAAGGAAAGTTTGAAGAGAAAAGCTTGAAATATTAGCTTCTTGAGGTTGCTCTTGAGCACCAACTCTTGCACTTTCATTTTCTATTCTTATTTTTTGCTATTTTAATCTCTACTTGGTGAGTTTTCATTTTAAAATAATGTTTCTTGTTCTTCCTTCATTTCCTTTCTTAAGTATATTTTTCTTACATTTTGTTTTTACAATAAACTCACCATGGCCAAATGGCCTACATTATTTATTTTAAGTTGTTGTTTTTGATTCATTTTACCATATTGTTTATGCTATTTTCTTTATTTTTGATGTTTTAAATATTATGTTATTTCATATTCTTAAGTTATATTTAATTTAGTTGCTTTGTTTGTTGCCATTTATGTCTTAGATATCATGTTTTTGCATTTTTAATTTTCTGTTTTCATGTTGTTTAAATTTGAGCATGTTTTAGAGTTAGCATATTAAGTGTTTGTGAAAATGCTTGTGTGATTCTTTGCATGATTCTTGTTTTATATCTTAGTGAGCATGTTTTAGATTTGGTATATTAGGTGTTTGTGAAAATGCTTGTGTGATTTTTGTGTTATGACTTAGTTTTTCATGCTAGCATACCAAGTGTTTGTGAAAATGCCATGCTTGTTGGAGCTTGAGGCCATTTGGCTACTCCATGTGTTTTGCATTGTGTGTTGTATTTTTGTCATGCTAGTTGTTAGGTTTTTGCATTTGCATGATATTTGGTTGGATTTTTGAATTAAGCATGCCTTGTGTTTGTGAAAATGCCATGCATGTCTTAGGTCTAGGTTACATTAAATGTCATGCAAGTTCATGTTAGGTCTAGGCCATATTATTTGTGTCATGCATTTTCCTTACATTTAGGTTTAGATCCATGCATTTCATGCATTATGTTTGCTGCATTGTTTCATGCATTTCATGTTCATGCCACTTGAATAATGACTTGAGCCAATTAATGGTTCAAGATCATGCTCTCTTGAGCACACTTGTGGAAAATTAAGTTTGTCAAATTGATTACTCTACCTTTGTGATTTTTTTATTTAGCCAATTTTTATCTAACTTTCAAAGAGTCCTAGCTACTGCTTTCAAGTCATTTTATGAGTTTCAAATATTTTTACTTTGGTTTTTAAATGATTTTATCAAAAGCAAAAATGTGTTGGCAAAGCAGTTTTTTTCTCCTCCAAAAACTCGTACATCTATGATTTTTCTGGGAATTCATCTTTGATCAGAAAATTAAGCCGATTTGTTTTCATGTAGTTTTACATGTCCTGAGTCTCCAGTATTTTTTTTAGAATTTTTGGAAGTTTTAAAAATTGGGTAAAAAATCGTGGATTAAAACTGGACAGTGGAGTCAGAATTGAATTTAAAGAAAAACAAAGCAGTTTTTTTTCTCCTCCAAAAACTCGTACATCTATGATTTTTCTGGGAATTCATCTTTAATCAGAAAATTAAGCCGATTTGTTTTCGTGTAGTTTTACATGTCCTGAGTCTCCAGTATTTTTTTTAGAATTTTTGAAATTTTTGAAAATAGGATAAAAAATCGTGGATTAAAACTGGACAGTGGAGTCAGAATTGAATTTAAAGAAAAACAAAGCAGTTTTTTCTCCTCCAAAAACTCGTACATCTCTGGTTTTTCTGGGAATTCATCTTTGATCAAAAAATTAAGCCGATTTTTTCTCGTATATTTTTATATGTCCTGAGTCTCCAGTATTTTTTTTAGAATTTTTGGAATTTTTAAAAATAGGGTAAAAAATCGTGTATTAAAACTGGACAGTGGAGTCAGAATTGAATTTAAAGAAAAACCAATTTTCTGTTTTGGTTAATTTACTTAGAGTGGGCTGATTAAGAGGGTTAGCTACTGACTTAGGATGATTTCTAAGCCCTTTTAAACTCTAAAAATGGTTTTTCAAGTCCCGGGTTAAGGGTAGTCAAGTCCGGATTTTTTAAACTTAGGAAATTAGAGCCATTTAAAAAAAAATTAGCCCAGTTTTTATTGTTAATTCAAGCTTTTCAAAATTGTTTTTAAACAATCACAAAGTATTTTGGTTTTAGAATGTTTAATTTGACATATTTTCCTAAGGTAGCCGGATATCTTTTTAGATATACGGATTTCCTTAATTAAAGGAAAAAATACATTTCATGCATTGCATTTTTATTTTTATGCATATTATATGATAGCATTATTTTATTCCATGTCATTTAAATTATATGCCATATCATTCATGTTTGCCATGTCATTTAGGTTGCATTATGTTATTTAGATTTTGCTATGTCATTTTATTTATGTCATGCATATACATATTCATTTATTTTAAATGTTTTCAGAAAGATAATGGTTTTCAATAAAAAATATAAAGATATTCCCGAGTTAAAATAATTCATGAGTTCTCTACCGGGTTTGCTGGAGGGAATATCATCAATTATCATTAATAAAGGAATATCTTTCTTTCAAAAAAGAGAATGATTCGGAAAGTTTTCCAAAACTAATAAAAATTTCTATATTTTGCCACGTTTGTTGGGGAATATAGGAAAATTTTGAATTTATAAATTCCGGATCATTTTCAATAAAAAATGGAATTATTTTTAAATTGGGAATTAACTCGAAATACTAAATTTAAAACCAACTTTTACCGAGACTTGAGATAACACACGATTAATAAGGTACCGATTTATACGGGCGTTGTGGGGGTGCTAATCCTTCCCCACACGTAACCGGCTCCCGAACCTGCTTCTTTGATTTCTCTGGTTTAAAACGCAGACTTGAAATTGGTTTTTAAAATGTTTTAATTAATTTTTAAAATATTTTATAAAACCGGTTTTAATAGGTGGCCGATCACACCTAGCTAAAAAAGATTGGTGGCGACTCCATGTCTTTTTTAAGGTCATTTTCAAAACCTTCATTTTTAGAGGAATTAAGTCGACTTTTCCTCGGTTTTTTTTTTTTTTAATGTCACGCTTAACGAATAATAAAGTCTTGCGATGAGACTCGTCGTTATTTTTTTAGGTTGCGACAGCTTGGCGACTCCACTGGGGACATATAAGAGAGTCAGGCCTAGAATTAGTCGTGTGTTATCAAAGTCTCGGTTTTGTTGGTTTAATTGGTATTTAATTTTAATTCCCACATTTTTTTAATAAGGAGAATTTTGAAAATAATAAAATGTTTTTAAATATGTTCATACTCATGTGCATGCATTTTATTTTTGTTCTCTAGTTATTTAAGGTTGTATATTATAACTGCTTGTCGGTTAATGCGTTACACTATTCTTGAATGCTTTAATTGTTAGGACATTTAGAATAAGGTTTGTAGAATAGGTGGTGACATGTTTGTTTTGTTTCTCCACACACACTACACGTGCATTTGCATAACATGAATCCTATACCCGGGTTCCGTCCTTTTAAGTGGAAGTAAAGTAACTAAGCCTTCGTGATTGATCCTCCGTATGGGCTAGTGAAACACTTTCGGAGTATAAAGTACCTAATGCCTTCGTGATAATCCTCCGTACGGGCATAGGAAAATATACTCTAACGAATTGAACCCGCTTTTATCGGGGTGCCTTACTAGCCTTCACCGGCGAAAGTGAGGAACAATTCGGGGCCTTAGAACCGATTCACCCTCATATAGTGAACCTAGGCGAAGCCATCCCGAATTTCCGTTAGATATACCGAAAATAGGAACACATGGGAAGGACATTTCTAAACTTTTTGTTACCTGTTTTACACTCCGAATAAGTGTGGTAGATCGGGCAACGATGTACGTACATCGCCGTAATAAATGTGATACTCCGCCTCGAAGGCATCGTGATGCCTAAATAAGCAGATATTGCTGGGGCAGATGTTCATTAGCTGTTTTTTTTATAAGAAAAAATCATTTTTCAAGCATTTTTGCATGTGGCACATTTCATGCATGTGTAAATAGAGCATGTACATTTTTGGTTGTATTATTGATCTCATTCTTTGCAATAAACAGTTGGTAATTGAATTTGATGATTTCATAAAACCGGTAGTGTCACATGAACATTTGCATATTGTACCATAGTAAGATCCACCCTGAAATTCTTTTGAAAATGATGTGATTGGTTTATCAAAAAAAAAAAATTGGAGGCAAATCTTGCATAATGAGATTTTTGAATAACCAAGATTTAGGTCCCACCAATTTCGTGTAATCATTGATTTCTTTGTATATACCTTTGTGTTAATTCATTTATTTTTGCATGTATCATTTTGACATCATGTTATAGTCATAGCATGCATGGTCATTCATTGTAAGATATGTTTATGACATGCATGGTCATTATTTGTATATACTTATGTATCAATTTATTCTTTCTTTACATGCATCATGTTGGCATCAAGTTGCATTCATGCATTCATAGTCAGCATGATTTTTCTCTATATATCCATATATCAATTTATTCTTTCTTTACATGCATCATGTTGGCATCAAGTTGTATTCATGCATTCATAGTCAGCATGACTTTTCTGTATATATCCATATATCAATTTATTCTTTCTCTATATGCATCATGTTAACGTCAAATTGCATTCATGCATTCATAGTCAGTATAACTTTTCTGTATATATTCAAGCATTAATTTGCTTATTTTTTACATGCATCATGTTGGCATCATGTTGCATTCATGGCATACATAGTCATCGTGATATGCTCATGCATTAATTTGTCATATTGGCATCAAGTTGCACTCATGACATACACGGTCAGCATGATTTTCTTTGTATATACTCTGTGTCAGTCATTTATTCTTCACATGCATCATAATTGACATTGTGTGGCATTCATAGTGTATATGATCATTCATTGGGAAATACATTTGGAACATACATGGTCATTCATTGTATATATCCATGCATTGATCTGCTTATTCTTTACATGCATCATGTTGACTTTGGGTTGCATTCATAACAAACATAGTCAGCATAATTTCTTTGTATATGTTCATGCATTAATTTGCTTATTACATACATCATGTTAGCATTAGGTCGCATTCATGACACACATGGTTAGCATGATTTTCTTTGTATATACTCTATATCAATCATTCATTGTTTGCATGTATCATAATTGACACCGTGTTGCATTCATAGGATATACGATCATTCATTGGGAAACATGCTAAAATGCATATGATCAGTCATTGCATATATCCATGTGTTGATTTGTTTATTCTTTGTTTGCAACATGTTGGCATTGTGATTGCATTTATCACATATATGGTCAGCATGTTTCCATTGTACATATCCATACATCATATTGTTTAGGCTTCACATGCATCAAATTGCATTCATGGCTCATTCATCATGACATACATTTGGGGGAAATAAAATAGAAGTTGGCTTGGCTTTAGGAGTCTTTGAAAGAATTTCCATTTCAAATCAGAAGAAGTACTGAGTACACTTTTAATACAGGCTGGTGCTATGGAGGATGAACAAGTTGCCCGAATGGAAAAAATGGAAAAGGAACAGAAAGAATTGCGAGAACGGCTGGCAAAATCTCAAGCAGAATCTAAGGATCAGATGACTAAACTGATGGAGCTAATGTCTGCCGTAATCAAGGGAAAAGGATACACCGAAAACTTTGTCGTCGGAGAAGGGTTAGAGGTACAAAAGGGCCAAGATAAGGTCGCAATAAGTGATGCCCAGAACACTGTTAACCCCGTCAATGTCCTAAACTCAAATGATCCAGCTGAACAGGCCAAGTTGAAAAGGGTTGCAGTAAATGAGGTTGAGTTGACAGATTCCCAAGGGAAATATCAGTTGCTAGATGAAAGGCTCCGGGCAGTAGAAAATGCAGACGTATTAGGGAGTGTGGAGGCGAAAGAACGATGCTTGGTCTTCGATTTAGTCATTCCTCCTAAGTTCAAGATCCCTGACTTCGTGAAATATGACGGGACGACTGATCCATCAGCCCACATCACTATGTTCTGCCGGAAGATGACAAGTCATATAGATAATGATAAGCTTTTGATTCACTGCTTTCAAGATAGCCTCAGCGGATCCGCAATTAGGTGGTATAGTCAGTTGAGCAAGGATCAGATTCACTCTTGGAATGACCTGGCTAGGGTTTTTCTAAACCAGTACAAGCATATGACTGACACGGCGCCTGACCGTCTCACCTTGCAAAATATGAAGAAAAGAGCTACTGAGAGCTTCAAAGAATATGTGCAACGGTGGATGAGCCTGGCCGTCCAAGTACAACCGCCCTTAACTCAAAAGGAAACCACTGTCCTTTTTGTGAATACACTGCAGGCCCCGTACTATGATATACTTGTTGGCAACATCACAAATAATTTTTCAGACATGGTAATTTCAGGGGAGATGATTGAGAATGCTATCAAGGATGGGAAAATTGAAGGAGAAAGAACATCCAATACCAAGAACAAGGGGGCATCTGAAAAGAAAAAGGAAGATACCCAAGTCGTGGAAGACTTTGCCCCACCTCCCCAATTCTCCTCATATCAGCCATTTTACTCTACCCTGAATAATGTCTCTCATGGTTTTTATCCCTACCAACCAATGACTGCAAATACACCAGAATTTACATCTGTCTATCAATCGAACACCCTTGGGGATAATCGAAAGGGGCATAAAAAGCGAAAAAGAAATCCGGTTGACCCGATTCCTATGACATACAGTGAGATACTACCTCAACTCATCCAGAATCACCTTGTGACACCCATGCAAATAGCGCCTCTGAAACCCCCTTATCCGAGCTGGTATGATGCTAATGAGTGTTGTGGGTACCATTCTGGCAATCAAGGTCACTCAACAGAGAACTGCCCCGCTTTGAAGTACAAGGTCAGAGATCTCATCAAGGCTGGTTCGATAAGTTTTGAAGATGGGGAAGTCAAGTGTCATAAGAAACATTGTGCATGATCATATTAGGTTTTTGACACATGTAGTTCTATACACTGTGATGAGGAAAGCACTTGTCTCATGTTAATTAAATGAATTTTGTATTTTAAATGCTTTGTGTTTGTTGTGTTTCAACAATAACTTGAATTTGCAAAAAACAAGCATTAAGGAATTTTTAGTAATGGATAGTCTCAAGAAGATTGATGATCATTGTTAGAAATGACCCAATACCTTCAGCCCTTTCTTTTAGGCTTTCCTAAGCCTAAATCTTTTGAACCGAGACCACTTGAAAGACCTAATGCTTCAAGGAATATGAATGATTTGACTTCATAAAACCATTGTCATCACAGAATAAGCAAAGACGTAGATCTTAGTCTATGCTATGAGCAAAGGAACGAACTTTTTGAAAATTTTCAAATTCCTTGAAAATCAAACAAATGAGACATTCTTTCAAGAATCCAGATTTTGATAATTTGGTGTGTGTCAAGATTGTGCTAAAACCATTCATGATCTTTCCCAATGACCACAAAACACTAATTGCCTAGACATCGCTTCATGATTGACACCCTGGGGCACAATGATTAAACTAGATTATCCCCTGTCCTAGAGAAAACCTGTTTTTGGGTCATATTTTCCTTGTCTCTTCAAAGAACTCAGATTGGAAACTCAGCCTTTTCAAAACAGACCTAGACTTGCCATGTTCCTCGTTGATACAAATTCGCATGGATAATCAAATTGGGGCATCATATGTGGAAATGATGGATACATAGTGAAGAAGGATGGGCTAATGCATGAATCATTGGGGGCATGCGACGAAAAAAAACAAAAAAAAAAGAAAAAGAAAAATCATGATATCATACATATGAGAATTCGGATGATTCCAAAGTGCAAAATAAAATTCTGAATATCTATTTCCCCTGAGGATTGCTTTTCAATGAGAATATTTGGGCTTGATATGATGAATGGCCATCTTTCATATCCCTTTCACAAGAAAAAAATTATTATCCATAGTCACCCCTTTTGAGCCAAAAGAATTCTTTCTTCTTTGAACCCTGATCAAGGATCACTCTCTACACTAGGGGGCAAATGCAAGAAAAGATTTTTTTTTAAAGATCATTGAGAAATGTGTCCTAGCTCAAAGACAGATGCAAAGCAAATGGAGCCCCGAATAAAGACGGGCTCACTATGTTGAAAAAAAAGGGGGCAAAATGAAAGCAAAAAAAAATGTGTGAAAGACATGGCAAATTGAAAGCCAAGAGCAAGGAAGAAAAAGATCAAAGTCAAAAGGAAAGAAATGTCCAAGAAGGGACATGCTTCAAAGAAAATCCTCTTCAAGAAAGGATCCTTGATCTGATTACCCTCAAACACATATTTTGGGTCTATTTATCCTTTCTTTCTGAACCCTGAGCCATGGCCTACATTACGTGCTTTAAAAGTCCATTTTGATCAAGCATGAATATTTAATTTGAAAGGTTTTTCCTCGGATTTTATCCCATCTCATCGAATTATCATTTCACTAAGGAAGAATTTAGAATTCTCAAGTGTGTGGTAAAAAAAAAAAAAGGAAAGAATGGGACTCTAGGGCGAAAACCCAAAAACGGGCGGTCTAGAGTTAATTTGGAA
Source organism: Fremontodendron californicum (assembly GCA_030761205.1). Lineage (NCBI taxonomy): Eukaryota > Viridiplantae > Streptophyta > Magnoliopsida > Malvales > Malvaceae > Fremontodendron > Fremontodendron californicum. The sequence goes on from JAULJL010000005.1 coordinate 35,965,867, forward strand.
ATTTTCAATGCCATCCATGCCGATACCCAAAAAAAAAAAAAAAAAAAGGTCATTTTAAAAAAAGTGGTCATCGAGGAACATCTAGGAATTCCTGAACCCCCCAAATTGTCAGCTCTCATTCGGAGGATTGTCTTCAAAAATTGAATCTTTTTTTCCTCCAAGATCAAACTTTCCGATTTAAATATCCCGGCCAATCTTGACGCTTGTCAAAAAGCCTTGATATGGAAACTAAAAGAATGTTGAATTTGCTTGGTTCTCAATGAATTCATGATTTATAAAACCTGTTCCATTTGTGAGCCTAGAAGGGACATACATTTTTGTTGTGAAGTTTTCCTGAAAAAACCAAAATCTTGTTGTATCAAGCCTTGTCAATTCAAATTGAAAAACCCAAATTAATACTTAGGGGATTTTCTAACAGTGATCATCAGTCATCAAAAGATTTGTACATCATACACTGTGGAGTTAAAATTTTTGGCTTAGAAGTTTTCCTTAAATAAGCAAAATTGTTTTTCAAAAAGGGAAAATAAAAATATTTTTGAAATACCTATTTTTGATGTTGACATGAGACAAGGGTTTTTCTAACCCAAAAGTATAGAACTGCCAGGATAGGTCCCGACTTCCAGATATGAGAAGAAGAAATCAAACTCAGTTCAGATCTCTATTGATGAAAGTTTGAAAACTTTTGGGGCAAAGAGAATAGCCAAAATGAATTGAAGATATACTCTGATTTGAAGAGGAAAAATGAATTTGAAAGGCTAAGCCAAAGTCTAGAAAAACAACCGGGGGCATTTGCATCACTCATGAGCACTCATCTCTTTATCGAGCTTTTGCATCTGCACAGTGTCAGCAAGCATTTGCATCATTCATGGGTATTTGCATTGGCACTATTCCATAAGCATCTGCATTTTACCTTTACATTTACATTCTTCATGGAATTCGCATTTGTGTCATCTCAAGCAATTGCATCATTTCTAGAATCATTGCATTTTCATTATTGTGTGGTAATTGTAGTTACACCATTCATAAACCAGTTACATGAACACAATTAGTAGGGGCATCTGCATCACGAAACATGGGCATCAATCCAGGCCATTTGCATTTGCACTAAGAAATATTTTACATTTGCACCATGAAGCATGAGCACCTTGTTAAAAGACATGTGCATCTGCATCATTTCTCAAAGCTTCTGGTGGGGATATCCAGAATTTTACAGTTTTTAAAAAGTGAACAAGTCTTCGGTGGTGATAGCTGAAGCCTCTGGTGGAGATATCCAGAGTTTTATAATTTTGAAAAATGAGAAATTTTCTTCTGGTGGAGATATCCAGGGTTTTATAATTTTGAAAACATGAGAAATTTTATTCTGAAGGAGTTACCCAGAATTTTACAATGAGCAAGTCTTTGGTGGTGATAGCCAAAGCTTCTGGTGGTGATATCCAGAATTTTGCAGTTTTAAAAGTGAACAAGTCTTCAGTGGTGATAGCTGAAGCCTCTGGTGGAGATATCCAGGGTTTTATAATTTTGAAAACATGAGAAATTTTATTCTGAAGGAGTTACCCAGAATTTTACAATGAGCAAGTCTTTGGTGGTGATAGCCAAAGCTTCTGGTGGTGATATCCAGAATTTTGCAGTTTTAAAAGTGAACAAGTCTTCAGTGGTGATAGCTGAAGCCTCTGGTGGAGATATCCAGGGTTTTATAATTTTGAAAAATGACAAATTTTATTCTGAAGGAGTTACCCAGAATTTTACAATGAGCAAGTCTTTGGTGGTGATAGCCAAAGCTTCTGGTGGTGATATCCAGAATTTTGCAGTTTTAAAAGTGAACAAGTCTTCAGTGGTGATAGCTGAAGCCTCTGGTGGAGATATCCAGGGTTTTATAATTTTGAAAAATGAGAAATTTTATTCTGAAGGAGTTACCCAGAATTTTACAATGAGCAAGTCTTTGGTGGTGATAGCCAAAGCTTCTGGTGGGGATATCCAGAATTTTACAGTTTTAAAAGTGAACAAGTCTTCGGTGGTGATAGCTGAAGCCTCTGGTGGAGATATCCAGGGTTTTATAATTTTGAAAAATGAGAAATTTTATTCTGAAGGAGTTACCCAGAATTTTACAATGACCAAGTCTTCGGTGGTGATAGCTGAAGCTTCTGGAGATGCTACTCAGAATTTTACAGTTTTAAAAATGAGCAAGACTTCGATGGTGATAGCTGAAGCCTCTGGTGGAGATATCCAGAGTTTTAAAATCCTTTGAAAAGGTAAAAAGTCTTCGGTGGTGATAGCTGAAGCTTCTGGAGATGATACCCAGAATTTTACAGTTTTAAAAATGAGCAAGACTTCGGTGGTGATAGCTAAAGCCTCTGGTGGAGATATCCAGAGTTTTAAAATCCTTTGAAAAGATAGAAAGTCTTCGGTGGTGATAGCTGAAGCTTCTGGAGGTGATACCCAGAATTTTTACATTTTAAAAAATGAGCAAGACTTTGGTGGTGATAGCCGAAGCTTCTGGAGGAGATATCCAGAATTTTAAACACAGCTGAGAACAAGAAAGGTTAAGGCCCCGAGAACATCGTCGAGGTCGTTTCCTTTCTTGCAAATCGAATTCGTTTCCTTAAGACGAATCGAGCCTTGATTAGTCAGGGAATTCAATTTAAGGACAAATCTTCAATTTACTGTTTTCAAAAAAAAAAAATTGAAAAAAAAAAAGAAAAAAAAAGAGAAAAAATGAAAAAAATAGAAAATAAAAAAAGAAAATAAAAAATGGAAAATGCAAAAATGAATGAAGAAATGAAAAAGAAAACCCCTTTCCTTTCCATGTGATTTCACTGACCGTACAAAATTAGTGTTGGTTTATCTTTGCCTGATTCCTGATTCTCAGCAATAGCCAAAGAGGGGCAGCTGTAGACACCTAATTTTGTCCGGGCCACTAAACAGGTATGCTTTCTTCCCATATTGATGTTTCCGAGTATAAAAAGACTGTTTTCATCCTGCAGGTGGTACTCCGAGACTTAGTTTAAGAGGGCGAGCATAAAAAGTCAAACTTGAAAAAAAGTCAACCTCGAAAAAGTCAACCCCAAAAAAGTCAACCCCAGAAAGTCAACTACTGAAAAAGTCAACCCACTTTCAAAATCAAGATTTTAAGTTCAATTGAAAAATGGAGAAAGAATTTTGATAATCCGAGGTCTACATTGAAAGATATGGAGTTCGGAAGTTGGGATTTGGAGATTCAGTAGAAAAGAAACCCTAATCCGAGAAATTTGGGGAAAAGTGCTTAAACGATCAAACTGGTCGAAATTGAAGGTTCCAAATGAAAGATAAGCACTGACTACGGGTAATGGAGAAGTCATTTGCAAGAAAAACCGAAAGAAAAGTCAATCCGGGAGAAAACCGAGAATTAGGGTTTTTAGTGGATTTCGGTGAAATCGGGAAGAATCACAGAAATGGCCCGACTTGGTAAGAACAAAGCCCCCAATGGATGAGGAATGATTAAAAAGGATGGCCCAAGGCTCAGATTGAAGAAAATCTGAAAATCGGACTTCTTTTGAGCAAAACCGGGTTTCGGAGGTTAAAGGGGCAAAATTGGAAAAATTTGGGAAAAATAGCAAATGAGCTCCAAATCTTTTGAAAATTTGCAGATCTCATTTTTAAATTATTTGGAAGAGATTAGCGAAAGAAAATCTTGATTCCGAGTTCGTTTGCAAAATGGCCAAATCCCGGGCTTCTTATGCAGTAATTCAAAAAGATAAATCCCGGAAAAATAGTAAATGGACTCCAAAAATTCTGAAATTTGGCAAATCTCATTTTTAAATTATTTGGAAGAGATTGGCGAAAGAAAATCTTGATTCCAAGTTCGTTTGCAAAATGGCTAAATCCCGAGCTTCCTATGTAGTAATTCAAGCCGATAAATCCCGAAAAAATACCAAATGAGCTCCAAAAATTATGAAAACTTCCAGATCACACTTTTTAATTATTTTGAAGAGATTGGTGAATAAAAATCTTGATTTGGAGCTCGTTTAAAAAATGGTAAAAAGTAGGGGCATAAAAGGACATTTTGGGAAGAAAAAATCCAAATAAATAGCAAACGGACTCGGATAATTTTGAAAACTTCCAGAACTCAATATTTTATTATTTTGGAAGTATTAAAAAAAGAAAAATTGAATTTGGAGCCCGTTTGATATTTATTTTGCATCCGAGGGGGCAAAATGGTCATTTCACCCAAGCAACCGAAAAGGGCTTTTTGGGCCCTTCAAAAAATCAGAGTTGGGCTGGAAAAAAGATGTCAACATTTTTCTTGGACAGCTGTAACTTGAGAGGGCTGAGATGCTAATCTAAGGGTGATAATTTCATGACTTTTCATCTTGAATTATTGGCCATTTGATTGAAATTAGGTTACACAAAAATGACAACATCTTGGAGTCCATATAAGCATCATTTTCTGCCAGCCCTAGAGGAGGAGGCAGATTTTGTTTTTTCTTTTTCATTTTGGTTGATTTCTCTTAGTTTTTCTTAGTTTTTTTATCTTCTTGGTTGAGAGCAAAAAAAGAAAAGTTTAGAAAAAAAGGAAAGTTTGAAGAGAAAAGCTTGAAATATTAGCTTCTTGAGGTTGCTCTTGAGCACCAACTCTTGCACTTTCATTTTCTATTCTTATTTTTTGCTATTTTAATCTCTACTTGGTGAGTTTTCATTTTAAAATAATGTTTTTTGTTCTTCCTTCATTTCCTTTCTTAAGTATATTTTTCTTACATTTTGTTTTTACAATAAACTCACCATGGCCAAATGGCCTACATTATTTATTTTAAGTTGTTGTTTTTGATTCATTTTACCATATTGTTTATGCTATTTTCTTTATTTTTGATGTTTTAAATATTATGTTATTTCATATTCTTAAGTTATATTTAATTTAGTTGCTTTGTTTGTTGCCATTTATGTCTTAGATATCATGTTTTTGCATTTTTAATTTTCTGTTTTCATGTTGTTTAAATTTGAGCATGTTTTAGAGTTAGCATATTAAGTGTTTGTGAAAATGCTTGTGTGATTCTTTGCATGATTCTTGTTTTATATCTTAGTGAGCATGTTTTAGATTTGGTATATTAGGTGTTTGTGAAAATGCTTGTGTGATTTTTGTGTTATGACTTAGTTTTTCATGCTAGCATACCAAGTGTTTGTGAAAATGCCATGCTTGTTGGAGCTTGAGGCCATTTGGCTACTCCATGTGTTTTGCATTGTGTGTTGTATTTTTGTCATGCTAGTTGTTAGGTTTTTGCATTTGCATGATATTTGGTTGGATTTTTGAATTAAGCATGCCTTGTGTTTGTGAAAATGCCATGCATGTCTTAGGTCTAGGTTACATTAAATGTCATGCAAGTTCATGTTAGGTCTAGGCCATATTATTTGTGTCATGCATTTTCCTTACATTTAGGTTTAGATCCATGCATTTCATGCATTATGTTTGCTGCATTGTTTCATGCATTTCATGTTCATGCCACTTGAATAATGACTTGAGCCAATTAATGGTTCAAGATCATGCTCTCTTGAGCACACTTGTGGAAAATTAAGTTTGTCAAATTGATTACTCTACCTTTGTGATTTTTTTATTTAGCCAATTTTTATCTAACTTTCAAAGAGTCCTAGCTACTGCTTTCAAGTCATTTTATGAGTTTCAAATATTTTTACTTTGGTTTTTAAATGATTTTATCAAAAGCAAAAATGTGTTGGCAAAGCAGTTTTTTTCTCCTCCAAAAACTCGTACATCTATGATTTTTCTGGGAATTCATCTTTGATCAGAAAATTAAGCCGATTTGTTTTCATGTAGTTTTACATGTCCTGAGTCTCCAGTATTTTTTTTAGAATTTTTGGAAGTTTTAAAAATTGGGTAAAAAATCGTGGATTAAAACTGGACAGTGGAGTCAGAATTGAATTTAAAGAAAAACAAAGCAGTTTTTTTTCTCCTCCAAAAACTCGTACATCTATGATTTTTCTGGGAATTCATCTTTAATCAGAAAATTAAGCCGATTTGTTTTCGTGTAGTTTTACATGTCCTGAGTCTCCAGTATTTTTTTTAGAATTTTTGGAATTTTTGAAAATAGGATAAAAAATCGTGGATTAAAACTGGACAGTGGAGTCAGAATTGAATTTAAAGAAAAACAAAGCAGTTTTTTCTCCTCCAAAAACTCGTACATCTCTGGTTTTTCTGGGAATTCATCTTTGATCAAAAAATTAAGCCGATTTTTTCTCGTATATTTTTATATGTCCTGAGTCTCCAGTATTTTTTTTAGAATTTTTGGAATTTTTAAAAATAGGGTAAAAAATCGTGTATTAAAACTGGATAGTGGAGTCAGAATTGAATTTAAAGAAAAACCAATTTTCTGTTTTGGTTAATTTACTTAGAGTGGGCTGATTAAGAGGGTTAGCTACTGACTTAGGATGATTTCTAAGCCCTTTTAAACTCTAAAAATGGTTTTTCAAGTCCCGGGTTAAGGGTAGTCAAGTCCGGATTTTTTAAACTTAGGAAATTAGAGCCATTTAAAAAAAAATTAGCCCAGTTTTTATTGTTAATTCAAGCTTTTCAAAATTGTTTTTAAACAATCACAAAGTATTTTGGTTTTAGAATGTTTAATTTGACATATTTTCCTAAGGTAGCCGGATATCTTTTTAGATATACGGATTTCCTTAATTAAAGGAAAAAATACATTTCATGCATTGCATTTTTATTTTTATGCATATTATATGATAGCATTATTTTATTCCATGTCATTTAAATTATATGCCATATCATTCATGTTTGCCATGTCATTTAGGTTGCATTATGTTATTTAGATTTTGCTATGTCATTTTATTTATGTCATGCATATACATATTCATTTATTTTAAATGTTTTCAGAAAGATAATGGTTTTCAATAAAAAATATAAAGATATTCCCGAGTTAAAATAATTCATGAGTTCTCTACCGGGTTTGCTGGAGGGAATATCATCAATTATCATTAATAAAGGAATATCTTTCTTTCAAAAAAGAGAATGATTCGGAAAGTTTTCCAAAACTAATAAAATTTTTTATATTTTGCCACGTTTGTTGGGGAATATAGGAAAATTTTGAATTTATAAATTCCGGATCATTTTCAATAAAAAATGGAATTATTTTTAAATTGGGAATTAACTCGAAATACTAAATTTAAAACCAACTTTTACCGAGACTTGAGATAACACACGATTAATAAGGTACCGATTTATACGGGCGTTGTGGGGGTGCTAATCCTTCCCCACACGTAACCGGCTCCCGAACCTGCTTCTTTGATTTCTCTGGTTTAAAACGCAGACTTGAAATTGGTTTTTAAAATGTTTTAATTAATTTTTAAAATATTTTATAAAACCGGTTTTAATAGGTGGCCGATCACACCTAGCTAAAAAAGATTGGTGGCGACTCCATGTCTTTTTTAAGGTCATTTTCAAAACCTTCATTTTTAGAGGAATTAAGTCGACTTTTCCTCGGTTTTTTTTTTTTAATGTCACGCTTAACGAATAATAAAGTCTTGCGATGAGACTCGTCGTTATTTTTTTAGGTTGCGACAGTGACCATAGACTTTTTCTCCTAGTTCCTTCATTACTTCCATATATGGCAGTCAAGCAAAACCGTTGGGAATTCTGCATCACTTGGCATGTGATGGACTGGTCAGTCAACTCCATCATTTCCACATCCAAATCAGACTTGCTAAGAATCCAAATTCTTCAATTCATCGCTGCAGGATAGTTATGGAGGAGCTTCCATCCTCTAAAATGTATGTCAACAATGAGCTGCATCTTTGGGTACTTGACTCTAATCTCAATGAGGCAAGCAATATCAATTTTGAGTTTATTAATTCTGCTAACTACTTGTTTTTGCTTTAGAGGACAATTAAGTCCTCTTACATTCCAAGCTAGAATGTTCATTGATGAAGAGCTGATGACTGACTCCCTAAGGCAGATGCCTTACCTCTGACCTTCCCCTTGTTAATAGGCCCCTTTCTTCTCTTTAGATTTCTGATCAAGTCTGCCACTCCAGCTGCTGCAGCCCTAGGTTTCCTAATTTCTTCTAAACTGTCGACAATAACAGGTTCAGCTAAGCTTCCAACCTCTTCCTCAATGGATGGCTCAGCAACACCACCAACTTCTTCTTCATTATCAATAACGGATTCCAGGATTGCAAATCTATTTGCAGAACCAAAGAAGCCTGTGGCTGAAGATGATCCTCTTTCAGTCACTGATTATGCTGGCAAATCAAATGGCTCAATAGTTGGTTGAACTGGAGGCTCTGTCTGATCTTCAGAATTCCTCTTAGCAGTCTGCTTGGGAATTCATTTTTTGGTAGGTTCTTCACTTGGCTTGCAAGGGCAGTTTTTTCCAATATGACCAAAAATGCCACAGTGTGTGTACTTTTGAGGCAGCCATGGGATCTCTACCTAGATAGGGATCACGGATCTATTCCAAAGCTCCACCTCAATTAATTTTGGCAGGTCTTGAGCAGCATCAATCTCCACATAGACTTTGGCATAAACGAGCCTCTGCCTATTTGCAGTAATTTTGTCCATATAGAGAGGAGTGCCTAAAGCACTAGCTATGTAGCTTAACCCTCTCATGGTATACATATTGGATATTACCCAAATGAATCCAATTACGTAATTTTTTCATGTTAAAGTCTAGGGATTTCATATGAGGCTCCCATCTCCTCAAAATGATTGGACTGTTGTGAATGTGCCAGGGTCCATGTTTAAGAACCCAATCTCTAGTCTCAGAGTGAATGAATTGAAAAACATAAAGATTTTTACCTACCAGTTTGATTTGGATTTCTCCATCCTTCCCCCATAGCAGATTAACCAGCTTGTTAAGCAAACTAAAGTTTGGTGGTTTCCCAATGAATTGCGCTATCAACGAATTCTTCCATTGGAGGATACCTTCCTCAAATACATCATCTGGAGGCTTAACAGTAACTTTTCCATCCATCATCAATGGAGGGAAGAACTTCAGAGCTTGGTTTTCAGTTGTAGCAAACAACTTCCTCCAATCAGATGCTGCCATATCAGCAGAGTTAGTTACAACTGACTCTGTTCTTGTCCCTCTCCAACTTCCCTTGGCCTCTCCAGCAATTTGCCTCGATCCAATCCAGTAGAATTGGAGGGAAAATCTCCATTAACCACTTGCTTGAAGCTCCTTTGCCTGGGAACTAAGCCTTCCGATCGTGGAGTGAAATCTTCTCCGATGAATTTCGCATAGAATCCATCCACAATCTTCGAAGGTAATGAGCTCAAAGAATCAGAGATAGGCTAAACTGAGAAAGCCTTGATTCGATTTGGTGAAAAACGTAATCTTAGTCGAAATCTCAAAACAAATTGCAAAGAAATGATGAAATCTGGCCAAAAACCCCAAATCATGAAAGTCGTGCTAACGTGAGTTGAGATCGTTTTTCTGAATGCGCATGATTTCCAACTTGTCGTTTTTGGCCCACATTGTTGAGCAGTTTTCATTATTATAACCGTTTTGCTATGTTGCTATGCAACTCATTAATATTTTAAATAAGTTATTATAGTTAACACCATTTTTTTTTTAAATATCGATAAAAAAATTATTTAATTCATTTTAATATAGGTTAATTATTACAATTTTCTATTTTACATATAATATATATACAAACATTTTTATCTTATGGATGTTGAATACATTATAATCATTTTGCTATGTTGCTATGCAACTCATTAATATTTTAAATAAGTTAATATAATTAATACCATTTGTTTTTTAAATATCGATAAAAAATTTATTTAATTCATTTTAATATAAATTAATTATTACAATTTTCTATTTTACATATAATATATATGCGTAAAGGTATATATAAAAATGTAAAAAATTATAATAGGTTAAAATGATAATTTTATAGACGAGGCAAAGTGGATAGCAGACATTTATCAAAACAACCGTAAAAAAAAATTTACCTTAACAAGACACATGCACTCGCAAATTACTTAAGCTCGAGTTTAAAAAATCTCGAATTTGATTCGATCATTATCAAATTGAGCTCGCAGCTTGAGCTATCGAGTGAACCAAATTCAAGTATTTTAATACTTGACTCAAGTAGCTCCCAAACCTAATCGAGTTTTTTTATTTCTAATATATATTTTTTTATTTTAAATTACTCAAATTCGAGTATAAAAATAATCAAATTTGAAATCAAACATAAAAATTGAGTTCATTTTTTACTAAATAAACGGGCTTAATTAGGCTTTTTTATTACAATATAGCTAAAAAAATTTACCAAATTACCGTTGTTTTTTGATTATTTCCCAAAATACGGACCTTTTTTTTCAGCTGGGAAATCGCCATCCCCCATGGCGATTTCCCAGCGTGTTTTTTTGCAAATTTGTAAAAAACACCAAGGGAAATCGCCATGTGGGATGGCGATTTCCCTTGGTATTTTTAGCAAAATTTGCTAAAAACATGAATGGAAATCGCCATGGGGGGTGGCGATTTCCCTTCACGTATATATTTTTTTTCAATTCTTAGGAAAATTTAAAAAACATGACTCAATAGTAAATTTATTGTGAAATGATATAATGAATAAAAGTTATTTGAAAAAAAGAAATGAATAATTAGAAATTATTATAAAAAATATTATAAAGACAAAATTACTCTTAATGAAAAAACTTATTTTTTTTTCTTTCATTAAGGAAATATTATTTTTTAAAAATTTTAATTGAAAATAAATTTAAAAAATAAAATATTTAAATAAAAAAAGTAAATAAAAAATTTAATTTTTTTTTAAAATTAAAAATTTTTATTTTCAGAATATTTATTTTTTAATTAAAAATTAAATTAAAAAATAAAAGAAAAAGGGAAGATAAGAGAAGGTTTTTTTATCAAGGATAATTTTGTCTTTACAATATCCTTTATAGAGGTGCTCATGGGACGGGCCGGGCCGCGGCCCGTATTTTTTTTCTTTTCTGCCCAGGCCCGCCCGTTTAAGCCCGAATCACTGTTCATTGGAATAAAAAAATAATTTTTTTATTTTTTTAATTAAAATTAAATAAAATAATATTATTATAATAAAAATCACTGTTCCGGGCCGGGCCGGCCCGGAACATAAATTATCTTGCCCGGGCCCGGCCCAATACGGTCCGAGCCTGCCGGGCTGCCCGGCCCGTGAGCAGGTCTAATCCTTTATAATAATTTCTAATTATTCATTTCTCTTTTTCAAATAACTTTTATTCATTATACCCTTTCACAATAAATTCACTATTGAGTCATGTTTTTTAAATTTTCCTAAGAATTGAAAAAAAAAATATATACATGAAGGGAAATCGCCACCCCCCATGGCGATTTCCCTTCATGTTTTTAGCAAAATTGGCTAAAAATACCAAGGGAAATCGCCATGGGGGGTGGCGATTTCCCTTGGTATTTTTTTGCAAAATTTGCAAAAAACACCAAGGGAAATCGCCACCCCCCATGGCGATTTCCCTTGGTATTTTTTACAAATTTTCAAATTTTGGGGGATGGCGATTTCCCAGCTTGAAAAAAAAACAGCCGTATTTTGGGAATTAATCCGAAACCAACGGTAATTTAGGATTTTTTTTTTTTTGCTATATTGTAGTAAAAAACCCGCTTAATTAAGTCTAATCGAACGAATTCGAACAGTTCGATTTTATCTCGAATCGACTCGAGTTTTAAAAATAAAACTCGATCACATTCGACTCAAATTTCGAGCACAAACTTCTTACTTTTTGAATTCGACTTAACTCGATTACACCTTTACCACTCACCCCATCTTAAAAGAGGGAGTTGAATTTTACCATCCATACACATTGGTGAAGATCTACATTTGGGATTGTGGACACAACTACGTACTTACAACAATGTTTTAATTTGTCCACATCCATAGTTTTCCAAGCATGCGATTTAATTTTCTCAATTGTCGTCTTAATCCCAAGTTATGATTGTATACGCAACTGCTTTACAACAATGTTTTTGTCATAATATACTTTAGTTTCCGAGCACACATCCTCTTAATGTTGAAGAACTTTCTTCCATTGTTTAGACATGGAATCCTATATGTACTTACGGGAAAGGAAAATTTGGTGTGTTGAAAAGTGACATGAAGTTTCTAATAGTGGGAGTGAATGTGAATTACTAAAATTCGCATCAGTTGACATTCGGACTTTCGGAGCAACCAGCCAACCACTTGGTTATATTTTCACCGACTCACCGGTCACCAACATAAGCTTTCTTTGGGGAAAGCCAATTGGTCTAACTTTATTAGCCCAGCATCTATCGGATCCCGAAGGAAACATATAAACTCCTTTACAATAGAAACTTGGGCTTCCAAAACCATCGATAAAGTTAGAACATGGAACATCTTACATTCTAAAATTATTCGAATCTCAATATCTCAAACAACCAGATATCTACAACAAGAACAACCAGAACATGCATTCTTACATTCTAAGATGAACATGCAACCAGAACATGAATTCTTACATTCTAAGATGAACATGCAACCAAAACATGAATTCTTACATTCTAAGATGAACATGGAATTTTTATATTCTAAGATTCAAATCTCAAATATCTACAACCAGAACATGAATTCGGCTTCTTCATTAAACAATGAAAAGATCTAGTTATTCTGAAACCAGATCTCAAAGTCCAGCCAGAGTTCTCATCATCACAAACACCCAACAAGATGCACATTGTTCCAGATTCCAGAATCCATACTAGCTCTATTAAATTTTGGGTGGTTTTTATTTAGATACATACAAGAAAAAAGCACTTCATAACAAAACAGAAACAGAGGCAAAACAATGGAAATAAAACAACACAATAGTCCACCCTATATATACTAAGGGAATGTGTAGAGTTTGAGATCACATTTTGGTTTTGCCCGAGCGGTCAACACGTAGAATGCCTTCATCATTCATACGCCCAACATCATTGAAAGTTTGGCCACTCATCTGATCAGATGCTTTCAGGGTAGAAGCAAAAGCTCCTGCTGGGATATCTTCAACTTTAATCACGATCCTCTCTGAAACGCCTTCAGGACCTTCACGTCTCACATCATCATCATCTTTGTACTCTTCACCTTTCATCTTCATCTCTTCCATTTTCTGTCTAGCTGACTCCGTTGTTTCACTCAACTTTTCCTATATAATTTAAGCAACATTGAGTATATATCAGTGATTAGAAAGAAAAAGAAAAAGAGAAAAAGTGGGAATAATTAATAAGATTCATAACCTTGGTTTTCTCTGCAGTCTCTGATGCCTTGTGCTTTGTTTCTTCTGTCTTTCCAGTGAGGAAACCCATGGCCCTCCTAGCAGCATCAGCAGCAGAGTCTTTCAACTCCCCAAGCTTACTAACAGTGGTATCCTTACCTTCCTTTGCTTTCTCCGCTGCATATTCTGTCCCCTCTTCTGCCTTTTCGGCTGCTTCCTTGGCCTTCTCAGCTGTCATGTCCTTTGCTCCCTTGGCTTTCTCGGCTGCATAGTCCTTATATTCGAACGCCTTTCCTGTTGTAGTATCCTTTGCTTCCTTAGCTTTCTGTGCCGCATAGTCTGTATATTCGGAAGCCTTTTGCGTTGTGGTGTCTTTTGCTTCCTTAGCTTTCTGTGCCGCATAGTCTGTATATTCGGAAGCTTTTCCAGTTACTTTGTCCTTTGCTTCTTTCGCCTTCTGGGCAGCAGAGTCTTTCGTCTCCTTTGCCTTTTGAGATGCATAATCTGTATACTCAGCAGCCTTCCCAGTTACCGTGTCCTTTGATTCCTTCGCCTTCTGGGCTGCATAATCTGTATACTCAGAAGCTTTACCTGTTACTGAGTCCTTCGTTTCTTTCGCCTTCTGGGCGGTAGAGTCTTTCGTCTCCTTTGCCTTCTGAGCGGCGTAATTTGTATACTCAGAAGCCTTTTGCTTTGTAGTATCCTTTACCTCTTTGGCCTTCTCTGCAGCCTCCTTTGCTTTCTCAGCTGCATAGTCTTTGTACTCACCAGCCTTTCCCATGGCAGTGTCCTTTGCCCTCTCAGCTAACTCCTTCGCTTTCTCCGATGCCTCCTTCGCCTGCTCTGATGCCTCCCTAGACTTCTGCTCTAAATACTCCTTATACTCGCGAGTCTTTTCCTTTGTAGTGTCCTTAGCTTCATCTGCCATCTCCGCAGCTTCTTTCGCCTTCTGGGCTGCATAGTTTTTGTATTCCTCCATCTTCGTCCTCGTAGCTTCATCTGTAGTTTCCTTCCCTTTTACAGTGACATTATCTTTGTACTCCTTAGCCCTCTCTGCTGCTGCTTCATCTTTGGTCTCCCATGTCTTCTCTGTAGCTCGATCAGCTCCTTCCCTTGTGAAATCCTCCGCCTCGGGGCTCTTATTACCAACGACAGCTTCTTTGGCATGTTCGAATGTACCTTGCACAGCCCTCATCACGGTCCCAATAACTCCTGGCCTCTGTTGCTGTTGCTGCGGAGATTGATCCCATTCCTCCTCATAGACAACTCTTTCTTCATGTTCTTTTTCTCTGTTAACATCCCTAAGATCATCCGCTGCTTGTCTTGCTTCTGCCTCTGCTCTTAGCTCCTTTTCTTGCCTTGTCGCCATGGCTGTTCAAATCTCAAACAAGAACTCACTGGAAAATAATACAAGAACAACGCTGATTTATATATTTCACCAGAAACGTATATATGATCTTTCGCTCCTTATATCTTTTCAAGCTGGTGAAATGCCTGCGATCGATCTATATACAATTTGCTTCAATCCTGGGAACATGACACGTAGGTGAAGAACGTTTACTCTGATTGGTTGCCACGTGTTATAATCAGATGATGAGCTGACGCGTGGCGGGCATGCTGATGAAGGAAGACGTGTTAAGCTTGCATGCAAATCCCATTTTTTTTTTTGTTGAAATCCCAATGAATTGAGGTTCATTAAGCGGTGGATGGATTGCTAGTGTGTCTTTGAGAGATCAAGTCTTTCTTCATACAATGTCTTTCCACGTGTCTCATCACGTGCCACGTGGCTTATTACTTAGCTATGTTTAGGGATGACAATGGAGCGGGCGGGGGCGGATATTGCCTTATCCATCTCCACACCACTGTTGCATGGATGTTGGAAACATCCACATCCATGGATGTCGGTTACATCCACATCCATGGATGTCGGTTACATCCATAACTGCTCCACGGTGCTCCACTCCGTTACACCCCAATTTATATTAATTATTTTTAACTTAATATTGTAAAAAATTATATTATAATTTATTTATGAACATAATTTTAGTATATAAAAATCTTTAATATAATATATGAATACATATATACTAAAAGTATAGATATAAAATATTAGTAAATATATGATTTTAGTATATATATATATCTAATATATATATTAAAAATATAAGGAAAAATATAAAATATTTTAAAGGATAAAATAGTAATTTCAAAAGTCGGGGCGGGGCGGAGTGGAGCAAGCATTTACCAAAATCGCTCCGCTCCATCCCGCTCCAAAAAAAAACCTCTCCATTCGGAGCGGATCGGTACGAAATCCATCGGTCGGATCAGGTTTTGCCATCCCTAACTATGTTGGCTGTAAGTGCTCATCTTCTATATTCTAGTTCTGCAACATAATTAGCTTATAGTGAAAGTTAAACTTGAAAAGATTTTAGTACTCATTCAAGTAATCACTGTAAGATTTTCAAGTATGAATTTTGCTAACAGTGCTCTAAGCTCTAAGGTTACTAAATATAATAACATCTTCGATCAATACATTAAAAATGATAAATAAAATTATTAATTTTTATATTTAATATAGTATTATTATAAATAATATATTAATTAACTTTAAAGAATACTTAAGAACATTATGTTAGCAAAACCTTCAAGTATTAGATAGTAAATATTGGATTGATTTGAGCTATAATTTGTTCAATTCGGCCATGAAGTTGGAGTACTTAATTATTTATCTTTTATATCTAATATTATCTGCCTGTCAGTCATATATATATATATATAATTTTATATATTCTGATTCTTAGAATATTTATTCTGTTTATATCCTACTTATTTTTTTTAATCATTCTTTTTGATATTTATCAAGCATCGGAAGACGTCTCGAAATTTAAATTTCGATATCCCTATCACATTTTTCTGTGTTTACAATCCAACTCATCCAATCTCAAACAATTTCTCTAAACTCACCAATTCTAATACGAAAAAGAAATCAACAATACATTTTTGATAATGTTATATTATCTTAATGGAAATTAAAGTTATTTAATTAAAAATTGCTAGAATAGGAAACAAAAACTCAAAATATTTTGCACAAGAACAAAAACATGAAGAAATAACTTTGCATCGGTAATAACATTAAACAGTTATACTAATCAACCAAAGTTTCCTTTTATCCCAGGTTAGACAGTAAAAAGTTAATTGGATTTGTTGATTAAATCTTAAAATCTGATCAGCAATGCAACAAAAAAACAATTAAAATGTGTTTGTATTTGATGCACTGTTCTATATATTAATCGTGAATCCTAAAATTTTAAATGCTAAACTTAAACCTTAAACCTAACTTTTAACAGATGGCATGATGTTGTAACATCCCTAGACAAATCCCACATCGAGAGGAGACGGATTAGGGGTCTGGGCTTTTAAGGGGTGGCTCCCCTTCTACTTCATGAGGCGCCTTTTGTGGACAAAACCGTGAGGCTCTGCGAAGTCAAAGCGGACAATACCTCATGACGTGGAAGTGTGGGGCCATGACAGATGGTATCAGAGCCACCTCCCCGTGCTCGCTAGTCGATGGTGGGGCAAATTTCAGCGAGGACACTGAGTCCCGTAAGGGGGGTGAGTGTAACACCCTAAGCAAATCCCATATCGACAGGAGATGGGTGAGGGGTCTGGGCTTATAAGGGGTGGCTCCCCTTCCACTTCATGAGGCGCCTTTTTGTGGACAAAATTGTGAGGCTCTGCGGAGCCAAAGTGGATAATACCTCATGACGTGGAAGTGTGGGGCCATGACAGATGTAGCGCATTGTCAATGTATAGTTCTATACATTGAAAGTGCATCAAATATAAATTCTTAAAATTAATGGTGGCTGTTTACCAATTACCATACTTCCTTTTTATTTTTCACTCCAATATACTCATTAATTCCGGGCAATATCCATCACTAACTAGGGTGCTTTTTCCTTTGGAACTAGTTTCACCAATTGGAATTTTGAAAACTAGTCAGCAACTTTAAGCTTGTAAAAACTTTGTACTATTAAATTTGCTTAGAGAAATGGATAACAGAAAAAAAACAAGCATCTTGAATTTTATCAGATTCAATTAAAGCAGTTACTGCTAGGTAGAGACATTATTCTAGCTAAATGTTTAGTCTGTGAATAATAGGAAGCTTATCCACTCTAGTCATCCAAAGCAACCATAAATTATCTTTTAGAAACAAGAAATTGGAACCAGATTTAGCCTTTGGCAACCCCAAGCACCTTTACTTGGGTGCTTGATACAATCTAGGTTCCCAAAGCACGACTGAATTAGCCAAAGGTTTTAGGCCATGCATCCATATGATCTCATTATTAAACTTCAAAAACTATAGATCAGATGAGTACAGAAATAGCTACAAGATTCCAAAATCATTTCTGATGCATGCAAACATAATTTATTGCAATTGCAATTGTACTTAACGACATCATCAAATTGCAAATGAATCTTCCTAAAGTATGTATTCCATTACCTATCAGCTAGGTGGAAACTTATTTCTTTACAAAGATATGGAGTAGTTTATTGATTCATCAATCCAACATCTCTCCAGGATCATTACTGACTCGAACATTCAATCTTCTAAGCCAAATAGAATGAAGGATCATATGGAACACATCGAACCTCTTCGGAGTCACATGCAACTCGAAATGCCTTCTCACTTGGACCACTCTCTTATGCATTCTTATATACTGCCTTTCTGGTATACTCCTCAATATTTTCTTCAAATTTGGAATTTCTTCCAGGGTAACTATCACAGCGAACGCCTTCCAATTCAAAACATCACTGAATGGTGGAACATAACTTTTCGAAATCAGCACTGGAACACAGCCATTGTACAAGGCCTCTACAACTCTCGGGCTTGCAACTTCATAACCACTGGGGCAAAGGCAATATTTACTTTGTCTCATTAGATCATAGTAAGATACTCCTCTTGGAAGGTAATCATGAACTCTAATATCTGGATCTTTTTTCTCCCAATGCCTAAAGAGTATTGATCTTACAAAACCGTGATTCCCTCCAGCAAAGAAAGCTAGGATTGTACGCTGTGATGGAGATGGCCCCCCAATCAAGCCCTCTAGCCTACTGGTTTTGAGACTTATTTCTGGAATCGATACATCCTTCATTGGGTTGAACCTTTCGGAGGTGTTTGCATTGCACAGTGCACGAATGGAGTTTTTCACTAGATCAGGAACGTAAAAACTAGTTGCAGGCCCCTGAAACAAAACTAAAAAGTGCTCAGAATCAGAAATCGCTGGAATTATTTTAGAATCATTATTTAGTTTCTCTGCAATAAACCTGCAAAAGCTTACCCAGTCATGGCAAGAAAGCATGAAATGGTCAGCGCCAAGGCTTCGATTCCAATACGGGTGTTTCTCCGCAATAACGTTTACATAGTCTAAGACGAACCTCCCTAAGTGTTTTATAGGCGTACCCTTCACCCAAATATATTGGACAATCCTTGTTACGCTATAAGGAAGGTAAAATACATGAGCTTTGTCAGGATTGTGGGTTCGGAATTTTTTGTTAACCTCCATCTTATTGATGAACTGTCCTTCCATAGTGTATAACAGCATGCAAGGACCGTCATGAAAGAGTGGAACCTCCCCTTCTTCGTAGACAAATATCTTGAACTGTTTTTCCATTTCCAGGTAGCTCCTGTCATTGCAAACAAGAAGCAGAAAATCCTGGAAATTAGAGATAGAAACACTACAATACTATAGTAGAAACACTCATTTTATTTCATCAATAAAGATGATGTACCATAAAATTGAAACATTTGCTTGCTTAATTTATTCTTGTAGGAATGAAGAACTACAAATTATTACTCTTATCATTTGTCAAGTACTTTTTTTATATTTTCTTTATGATGAAATTTAGCAAAGAAATTGGATAAATTGGGAAATGGAGAGAGGGTAAATGACTAAATGGGTAAGGTTGATACGGGCCGCAATAATTACTAGGCATTCGTTAACACAAAATAAAAAAATTAAATTTTGTGCATCAGAAATTGAGAATCTTTCTTTCAAGCGTTAAAGTGGGGTTATCTCATATGGGTTAAGTCTTGGATTACCTAAGGTCTTATATTCAAGTTGGGTCTCTCCACCTATGACCAAATGATTTTAAGTTGGATGCTTAACATGGTATCAGAACCCAGATTCTCTTCTGTTGTTCCTGCCTGTTACTTCTTCTGAGTTTGTCACGTGGTAGGCTCCTTGTATCTGCCTATATGTGATGGATTGCCTGTAGTCTTATATTCAAGTTGGGTCTCTTCACCTATCACCAATTGGTCCACTTACACGTGATCACTACAAACAAATTGCCATATACCGACGCTTAGTTTTACTGACGGTCAAATTCCGTCAGTAAATCAAGTCTATACTGACGGATTTCTTATCCGTCAGAAAATGTATAATATATACCGACACTTTTTTGTTCCGTCGGTATAGGTATATCTATTGTAACAGTTGAATATCTTCCGTCAGTATAGGTTTGATATATACCGACGGTTTTATTTCGACCGTCAGTATATATGCCTCGAAAAAAAATACTCGCTATTTTTTTTTCCCAGTTGGCGGTTTTATTTTAATTTCAATTTTAAAATTATTATTTTTATAAAAAGATCACCTATATCTAAATTTTATTAGGATATTCGACCTAACCCTCTAACCTTCTTTTCTCCAAACACTTCTTTTCTCCAAAATCAGTAAACCCAAGCTGAGTTGTTTTCTCCAACTTGAGTCGAAAAAGAGACCCAAGGTAAGAAATTTTTTTATTTTCTCCAAATCCTGTTGTGTTTAGGATTTCTCATTCTCCAAATAAGCATTGGTTACTATTTATCATATTTTGCCGTGTCCATCAATAACGATTTTGATTCAAATTTGGTTGGTCTAAGTTTTAAAACAGGCTTGTTCTTATTCGTTAGGTTTTCGATTTGATACATTTGGAGCGGATTAGTTCGTGTTTTTCGTTAGATCTATTGGTTTTCCGTTTTGATTTGTTCCTTGAAGTCGTCAATTTGCTGAATTACGATTCGCTTAGTTTTAGGTTTTTGTTTGCTAAGTTTTAGGCTTTTGTTTGGATCAATTAGGGATTAGTTCATGTTATTTTCTAGGAAACTTTTGGTTAACCCAAATTATGCTTTGTTTGTTTTCAGGAGAACAAAATTGCAGGTGCTCATCCCTAAAATTGCTGGTTAGTTTTCTTCTTCCTTTTTTTCCCTTATAAATGAGCAAAGTAAGAAAGTTCCTTTGATTATTTACATGCCATTGAGATCTGGAAAAATCAGTTGAAGTTTATGATATCTCAACAATAAACCATAAATTTGATAATTATTAGGCTTACTTTTTCTTAAACTCAGTTATGTAAAAATGAAATTAAACGTACTCTTGGGATGCATGAATTTTGTAGATAAGTTGACATTTTTTCAGTTCTTCCTTTTGATGAATAGAGTGGAAATTTTGTTACTTGTTAGGTGCATTCAAAACAATTTGTTTCTTGTAGGTGCCTTATGCATGGCCCTATCTCCGCCGTTTTTGACTACAATGTTTCTCTGTTCCTTAGCACATTATAGGCGGTCAAAATGTTTCTCTGTTCCTTAGCACATTACTTTTGGCCTTAGGAAGTAGAGTGATCTGATTTGCATTGTCATTTATGTGATTGTCAATTTATGTTTGAAACATTGTCATCTTCTGTAGGCTTGAGAAAGAATCGGGATTTTTCTTCAGCATGAAGTACTTTGAAGAGAAAGTTCAGGCAGGAGAGTGGGAAGAAGTTGAGAAGTATTTATCTGGTTTTACAAAGTGCAGCTAAACCTGTATTTTTTTTAATTGATTTGTAAGTATGGGTTATACAGCTTGAACTGGTAGCATCAGCTATGCAAGAATCCAAGGCCAAACCCAGACATCAAGACTTTATTCACATATCACACATATACGCCTCCAAATGGGCCTCTTTCCCCTACACCTGTCAATCCTGCAGTTGCAAAACCTGCTGCTTATACATCACTTGGAGCTCACATTGTATGCTGCCAAACCTCTGTAGCATTTTTGTTATTTCCTTGAATTTGTATTTGTTTTTTATACTTCTATAACAATATTTAGAATATTGACTAACACATGTTTTCTCCTACTTGCCGGCAGCAACAGCAACTCCACGAATATTAGGTTTATTTACTTATCACTTTTTTCTTTACGTATTTTATTCCTTACTTGCCATTGTATTTTTAATTATTTCTGAGAAATGTTAAACGAAAACTACGATTTCCAAAATAATACTTGATTTGTGATCTATAGTTTATACTGATTTTCATACCTTTTGGTTCCTATGAAATTAATTTTTATGTAGTTGACGATTTTTTTGTTGTTTGAAAATTGAACTTTGAGTTTACTGCATTTTTTACTGGTTTTTGTGGATCTGTATATCTGTTTGGAAATATAAATGTCATAAGCGTCCTGGTGACAGATGAAATTTTGGTCATTTGAAAATCAGGGGCTGAGTTGATGAGCAAATACGAAATAAATGTGCCAAAAGGAGTTGTTGTTTCTTCTCTTGATGAAGTTAAAGAAGCTGTCAAGGCTACCTTTTCCAATGAAAATGAGGTAAATTCTTCAATTTATGCAATGGATTTTTTGTTTTGATGTTTATTAGTCTGATTGTTAATTTTTTTAAGCACAGTGGAGTTATTAGCATGTGTTCTGAACTATGAGAAATTGAATTTTGAGAAACTATTTTATGACATATTTCAATATGAAATCATTGAATAAGACAAGTATTAATAACTTTGATTATGGTGCAACTGGTGGTTAAAAGTCAATTTTTGGTTCGTGGGACTGGGATTCCAAAACGGTTTTAAGGGTGGAGTTCACATCGACAAGGTTGATCAGGTTGAAGATATATGTTGGAAATTGCAAAGCATCAGATAACACTACCAAATGGGAGGTGATTTTAGAAAATTAAAGGAAATAGGAGATTGGACCCAACTCCCAAAGTGCCATGAATCCTATTTAATAATCTTGCAAATCATGTGAAGGTTTTTAATAATATGCTGAAAACTGACACTTACTTTGGCAGAAATGTCATCACAAATAAAATATTGTTAACAATTATGCTTTCATGAAAGCATCACGTTTGTTTATAGAGTACTTTAATTGAAGGTTTTATGAGTGATTATGAGCTCCAGATTTTGTGAAGCTAACTTGTTTCATCATTTTGGTTTCTAATGAACATTTTTATGATGAAGGTTTCTTGTGTTTTATTCCCCTTTTTCTTCTGATTGTCATTTGCTGACTGTTCCTACTAATTTCATTACTATTGCTATTACTACAATCATTATTAGCATCTGATTCTTGCCTTTCAAAATTTTTAATGGCAGGGCAACACTGCTGTTTATTTGTTGTATGCTCATGCTCAAATCTGTTCAATCATCAGGAGATCTGGTAAAGACGTAGAGGAACTGAAGAATGTAAGTTCTCTCTCAAACTGAAGTTATAGCTTTCTAAAACTTTTAGTTGCATTTGCACTTGTTTTGTTATTATGCATCGAACCTGTATTGACATGAAAAGAAAACAACCAGCAGCAAGGTTTGGTAAAGACGTAGAGGAACTGAAGAATGTAAGTTCTCTCTCAAAATGGTGATACATCGAATGAGTGAATAGTTATCAAATAGGGGAGTTATAATGGCTTTGGTGACTAGATTTAGTCCACTGACCAGCAGCAAGGTCTCAATTTTCTAACTGCCATTATAAAGTTGCGTGTGCACTGGTGTATGCTACTGTTCCTAATCCAACTGGCAAATATCTTTCTCTTTTCTTTTTGGTTCCAAAATATCATTGTTATATTTGTGTTCCATTTCAAAAAGCACAGACCCAGCCAAAAGATGAATAAATACTATAGAGGTAGAAATTGTTGCATATTGGTTAATTACAACCTTTTCTTTTATTTCAATTTGCTTTTATAGGAACAAAGTGATTTAAACAAAACAAATCGCTCAAAGTTAGATGAGCCTCATTGCAGTGGAACAATATCTACTTCATCGCAGAAATCGACTTTACTTTGTGTATTTGGATTGCTTATTTCACTTTATGTATTTGGATTGTTTATTTACTTTGTGTTTGGATTGCTAATTTTCAATTTTAAAACTGTATTATGACTTTAGCTTGCGACTTCTATTTAGCTTGTAAAAGTTATATACTTAAGACAATTTATTTGTAATTTTATTTTTAATATTATGAAATATTTTGTACTTTCTTATAATGTTTTTTTTTTTTAATATGAAATATCTTGAATTAAATTATAAATATATCAATATTAGTAATTGAAAATATGATAAAATTTTATTTTTACCGACGCTTTGATTTCTATACTGACAGTTCATATAACAACAAAAAATGTATATATACTGACAGAGTAAACCGTCAGTAAATTTACGACAAACTGTCGCTATAGGATAATTATATATTTTACATTTTAATCTATACCGACGGACGCGATAAAAAAAACCGTCGGTATAGATACAGTATCTATACCTACGGATACAAAAGTCGTCGGTATAGATGCGGTATCTATACCGACAGATACAAAATCCGTTGGTATAGGTAAACGCAAAAGGGGCTACCCCAACATAGGCTATACCGACGGAAGTAACATTAGTGACGCCTAAAACCGTCGGTATAAGTTATACATCCTATTCCGACGGTCACCTTCTCCGTCGGTATAGGTCTATACCGACGAGGGTTTTACCGTCGCTTAATTTTTTGTCGGAATAGTCATTTTGACCGTCGGTATAGGGTTTTAGGACTTTTAGCGACGGATTTTGGAGTTTTACCAACGCTTTTTGGACCGTCACTATATGACAATTTGTTTGTAGTGGATGGGGCCTGTTAAAGTGGTGTTATCCCACATTGATGAAATCTTAGATTGTTTGTGATCTTATATTTAAGTTGGGTCTCTCCACCTATCACCAATTGATATGCTTAACATGATATCAGAGTCCAAGTTTTGTTCTGTTGTTCCTACTTATTATCCCTTTTGAATTTATCATGTGGTAGGCTTAGGCTCCTATGTCACCGCCTACACGTGATGGGGCCTGTTAAAGTGAGGTTATCCCATATGGTTAAGTCTTGGATTACATGTGATTTTATATTTAAATTGGATCTCTCCACCTATCATCAATTAATTTTAGGTTGGATTCTTGTCAAAAGGCCTAACCATTTGTTCTTGTTTTTGTTGGATTCCTATTGCAGTTGGAGTCGCTTTGTCTTTTATACGGATTGTAGTGTCTTTTCATTTGCATGACGAGGTGGTCCAATAAAGCGACTTGGAACATCCGAACAAATTTAGCATTACTGTAACGAAGCAATTTTCGTGCGCATGGAGATAATAACTTCCCTATCGCGTCCAAATGACAACCCGATTATGAAAGCTTGGGTTGAGATTAAGTTAGGGTTCTTTGATGCCAAATGAGTGGCTCTTAACATTTGCATATTGCTGACTTTATCAATAATAAGCAATTATCACCCCTAAAACTCTAATAACACACAAATTAAACTACTTATTTTCAAGTTTCATTGGTCGTGATATAAGAATTTGTAAAATTCTGACTATTTTTAACTTAATTAGAAAGGGATTGACTCAAAAAATTAAAATTTGTCGACTTAAAGGAGAACATGAAATATGCTTAATAACCTACTAAAGATGATGGAATACCTGTGAAAGGCTTTGGCATTCTTGTATATGGGTCCATCTGGGATGTAATCAGGATCCTTTAATTGACTCCCGTTCATAGCTTCTTTGATGGCAATTCGAGCTTTTCGAAGACCATCTTCCAGCCTATCCAAATTAGTGCGGACTCTTCGTCTTCTTGGCTTCAAAGGAGGATCTGTTGATTCATTTTCTTTGATGGAGGAGGTGGTGGAGTTGAAGTTTTCGCCAATTGACATACTTGGGTTGTCTTCATTTTTGCCATTCTGTTGAATTGATCAAAATCAAAGTCACTATGAAAACAACATAATTTAGGGAGAGAAAGCATTGTATTGACATGAAATGATTAAAGATCAGAATCATCAACTGTAGATGATTATGATGGTTTAATCTTGATGATTAATAACCTATTGGATCAACAATGCCTGATGAAGTAATGAGATTTTGAGTGACAGAAATATAAAAAAAATAATGATGATTTGATCGATTGAACATAAAATATATGTTTGTGACAAGGGAGAGAATACCTGAATTTATGGACTTTATTAATTTCCCAAGAGTTTATCAGAATCAACAATTTTAAGCTATAATGTAGTAAAAGACAAAAGGAACTGTGGTTCTAAGCCATAATCGTAAAGCAACTGATAAGGCAAAATAAGCGGCAGCGGCCGTAAAAATCTGTTCATGAAGAGGAAAAAAAGCTCTTACAAAGTGTTGAATTTGCAAGGACTGAGCAACGATTGGTGGAGAAACAGAGTTGCTAAGGGCAACCGGTTCATTTGACAAAGCTTCCTTCCTGCTGCGACCATCCAACGAGACTACCTCGTTTGACTGCAAATCTACTGGACTATCCCTTTCTTTTGCTTGTAAACTTGGCTTCTTTACTGCATCTAAATTAATGTCTGAAGAAGATGAGTTAGGGAAAGTATAAATTAAAGCCCAGTTGAAGCCATTTTGAACTAAAAGAGAAGCAAAACCTGACACCAGAATTAATGGCACTACAAACAGAAAAATCTTTAATGATGATGAAGTGGTTGCAAACCAATTTTTGAACCCTTCACCCATATCTCTCCTTCTCAAGGAGTTTTACCTCAAAATTTTATGTAAAATGGAGCATGTTTGCAACCAACACACAAAAAATAAGAGTTGGGATTTTAATTAGGAAACAGCCAAAAACAAATGGTTGCACCTCCAAGCAAAGCCAAGAAACCTTGTTTTTATTTGCCTTGTTATTTATCTGAGTTCCTGTTAGCCAATTTTTCAGTTCATAACACACCTTTTTACAGCTTTGAAAAAGAGGGTTATTACTTAATATGGTGTACCAAAAAAGTCATTTTCAAACTCCATTTTTATGGCTGTTAGTGCTTATCTTTTACCCTTTTGTTCTAGTAGTACTGTATTTCATTTGTTTCTAATAATTGATAATAAATAGAGGTTAAAATAAATGACTGAAGCATAAATTAATGGTTATATTGTCTTTCTTTTTTGGAATTATTGAATTCATTCATCAACCAAAAAGGCAGGGAAGGCCTGCTACAGGAATTACAAACCTGGGCAGTCCCAAAACAGCAACTATTTGGCAAAAATAGAATGACTAATTCCCCAGTTTCTATAAATTAAGTTCTTGATTTAAGAACCATAAAGTATCAGTCTTAAGATAAGCCCTGAAAGGTCTTAAGTATTGGGAAGTATGATTTGAATGTTGCAATTGAATCAAAATCCTTATTGTTAGAGGAATTGATAAACATCAGGAATCAAAATCTGTATAATTTGAGTTCAAATTTAACCTAATTTATTTATATAATCACCCTTAAAAAATGATATCCAACAAATTTGAGTTTGAATTTTAACATTTACAACCCTTTTTCTTATTCTAAAATTGTGACTTACTTTGTATAAAAAAAATCCGTATAATTTAGAAAGTTGTTTACATGGTTATGTATTGTAGAGTTATGTAATCACATTCAATCAATTTATGCTTATTCATGTAATGATTTTATATATAAGAAATCCAGGAAAAGAAAGAATAAGAAAAGGTACCCATTTTTTTATGAAACCAAGTTGTTTTTAATGTCATTGCTATGGAAAATCAAGGGGAAATCTTTAAAATTCTGTGATCTAAGATATGAAACAAGTTCCTAACTGAAGTATAAACCAAAATTGTAACCTTAAAACGCCTACTTAATCCACAATAGTTAATTACTCTTTGATCCTGATTTGAAATCCCTGTTCCCATCATCTCTCTTTGGTTTTGACCCTGCCATACAGATTACTATTTACTCCAAGTACAAGTTTCTCATATGCATCTTCCAGAGAAAATTGTCACTTATACCCCATATTCGGATATAAATATGTATCCAACACAATATAATCAAATTTTCATATATTAAAAAAATTATATTCCAGATATTAAAAAAATTATATTCCAGACTTACATTCAAATATTGATATCACGAATATTTTTAAAAAAATAAAAAATTCTAATAACACAACTTATATCACTGTGGGAATTCTACAGATTACAGAAGCCAAACTATCCACGGAACTTTACATGACCGTGCATAAATCTCACCAAATTGCCTAATATTATCAACACTTTCAAGGATGGAAAAGGAAATATAAAACAAATAGACACATTCATGACTCTACTAGAAATGATTTATTACTTGAATATATTCCCGAATCGTCAATGTAATTATTCATCTATTGGGCAAGACTCCATGATCATCACTGATCACGTTCAGTCTTCTTAGCCAAACTGAATGAAGGATCATATGAAAGACATCGAAGCGCTTAGGAAGCGAATTGAACTCGAAATGTCTTCTTACTTGCAACACTCTCCTCTGCATTCTTATATACTGCCTTGTCGATATCTTCGTTAATATTTCCTTCAATTTGGGGATATCATCCGCCGAAACCACCACAGAAAATGACTTCAATCTTAAAACATCGCTAAACGGCGGCACATAACTTTTCGAAATCAGCACCGGAACGCATCTATTGTACAGTGCCTCGACTATCCTTGGGCTTGCAACTTCGTAACCACTTGGACAAATGCAGTATTTACTGTTTCTCATCCTATCATAGTAATTAACACCTTTGGGTAGGTATTTATGTACCTTTATATCTTCATCCTTGTCTTCCCAATGCTCAAGTAGGACAGGTCTTATAGGGCCATGAACCCTTCCTGCAAAGAAAGACAAGATCGGACGCCGAGATGCCGCCGACGGTCCACCAATCAAACCGGTTAATTTACCAGTTTGGAGATTGATTTCTGGTATGGAGACATCCTTGACAGGTTTGAATCTTTCAGAAGTGTTTGCATTGCATAGACCATAGAGCACGAATGGAGTTCTTTTGTAGGTAAGGAAGTGAAAAGCTAGTTTCCGGTCCCTGTATTTAAAACCATATAAGTTCATATTAAAGTTAAAGTCTCAAGCTAAAATCAAAATCAATTAAGATTATGATGCTGAAGTAATTGAATACTTACCCAATCATGACAGGCAAACATGAAATGGTCAGCGCCAAGGCTTCGATTCCAATAAGGGTATTTCTTTGCTATAATATTAACATAGTCTACAATCACGCGAGTCGCGCGAATAAACGAATCGGACCATCTTTGCTACATTGAATGGAAGGTAAAAGACGTGAGCTTTCTCAGGATCTTTAGTTTAAAATTTGCTATCAACATCGAATCTTATATATGAAATTTTCCTCCATGGAGTATATGCTCTTGCAAGGACCATCATGAAACACTGGAGGCTCCCCTTCTTTGTAAACAAAGACTTTGAATTGTTTTTCCATTTCCAGGAGCTCCTACAAATTACAAAGAAGTAAAAATCAAAGGAATTAGAAGAATTCGAATCTCAAACCTGTTGTAATATCGTTTTTTAAAAATAATTATATAAATTAATTGAGTTAAATTTCAGATTCAAAGATATAATTCATTTAGATGTACTACTATCAGCCTTAGGTCCGATCAATTTTGGATACAACCGCATCAATTTTAATTTTGTAGGCCAAACTACCCTTGCCCCAGTGGGCCTTTTCACATTTTCATGACCTCAGATTGCAGTAGGGCAACCTGATCCCCTTACACACTTGCCTTTGTACCTTCCCATGTGGACCTAAAAACGACTTGTCAATGCACAACTGTTTAGGAATTTTGGATTTATTGGGTAAATGTAAAAAAAACATGTTTTCCATTGAGAATAATTACTCAATGTCTAATAGACAAAAATTATTTTAAAAAAGAAAAGAAAATAAATAAATTGTTAAAAAAGTAATTGTAAAGATAAAGTTATCTTTAATGAAAAACTTATATATATAAATATAAGACACCATACTGAACCGGCCCGAATTACTATTTATTAAATAAAAAATATTTTTTATTTAAATTTAATTATAACATATATATAAATATTAATATAAAAATAAAAATAAAAATAAATTTTTTTAATATTTTAATAATTTATGAATAGTAAAACGAGCACGAACCGATCCGAATTTCGAGCTTCGGCCCGACCCATAAACAGGTCTAGTCATGACTTGAGAGAAAAAGAGAAAGTTTTTTCATTAAGGATAATTTTATCTTTACAATTTTTTTCCTTGTAATTTTTAATTTTATTATTTCTTTTTTTTTAAATAATTTTTATCCATTATATCATTTAATAATTATGGTAGTATCGATGACATTTTTTTTTTAATTTACCCGGATTTATTTGGGGCTTTTCGTACCTCTGGTTGGCTCCTAGGCCCTAGCTTTTGCCTATGGTGAGCCAGAAATCATACTTATTGGAAAGATCCATTTTAGTGATAGATTACTAATCATATTAAAAATCATCACAAGGAAAAAGAAGAAACGTATATAACAGAAAGAGATATGTTATAATATTTTCATGCTAAAAGTTTTTGTTCAATTAATTTGTTTTTATTAATTTCTAATTGTTGCTGCTTTTCTTTTATCTGTTTCTGTACTTTTTTTCTATTCCTTTTCACATGGCTGAACAAAAAAAAATCATCATATCAAGGTATTTTTCATTATTTTCTACAGTTAATGACATAATTTCAAGTAAAAATTTGTTCAAAAATCGAATTACTTATTTGACTTGAATTAATCGAACTTGAATAAAAAATTTTATAATCTGGCCAACCCTGCCCAAGCTTAAGCAAGCAAAAATAAAATTTTCTGGGCCACCCACCTATAATTTTCCAAGTTCGAATAAGAATAAAACCAAGTGTAGAAAAGAAGATATGAGTTCTCTATATCTCTTTTTAATTTAATTAGTAGATCAGGTACCTGTGAAAGGCCTTAGCATCCCAATACATAGGACCTATTGGGACATAGTCGCGATCCTGTAATTGACTCCCGTTTTCAGCTTCTTTTATGGCAGCTCGAACTATTTGTAGACCTGCTTCAAGCTTATCCAGTTTGGTTCGAACTTGTCTACTTTGCTTTAAAGGAAGAACAATCGATTCATTCTGGGATATTGTAGCATTTGGAGTCCCGATAATGGAAATATTTAAGCTATCTGACTCGGAGATATTTAAGCTATCTTCCTTGGTTTCATTTTGTTCAATTCATCCAATGAGGGAGTGATAAATAACAAGAACTTGATGATTAAAGAGACTTTAACACTTTTAAGTCACGATTAATCTCAATTTTTTTGAATAAATTGTAATCTGTAATCAATCTTAATTGTTTATGCTTCAGTTCTTGTTACTACTTTGTACTTTCTCAGAAAAAATTAAAGAGAAGCCCAGCAAGAAAAGGTGCTGAAAGTGACGAGCATTATATCCTTATTAAGGAATATAATGTTGATAAGAATAGAAGAACAAAAAGAATTTCCATGAAAGAGAAATCACTCACTAATTCATGAACTTCGGTCACTGCTTCAACAGCAAGTGGCGGTGAAGCTGAGCGATTGAGCGCAGCCGCATCTGACATGCAATGCCGCTTCTTCCAAGCTGCCATGAACATCCACCGTCGAC
Source organism: Fremontodendron californicum (assembly GCA_030761205.1). Taxonomy (NCBI): domain Eukaryota; kingdom Viridiplantae; phylum Streptophyta; class Magnoliopsida; order Malvales; family Malvaceae; genus Fremontodendron; species Fremontodendron californicum. The sequence goes on from JAULJL010000005.1 coordinate 35,996,803, forward strand.
GTCCCCACCCTGGAACGCAAATCCAATACTTCTTCATTCCCTTTCTGCATGTACAGTTGCACCAAGCTTCTCGCTGCTGTTTGCAGCAGGAGAAGAAGAAGAAGAAGAAGGGACGCTAGAAATTAAAACCCAAGCTGGATTTCTTGGAACCAAAACAAAAACAATGAATGATACAAGAATCAATGGAACTATAAAGAACAAAAGTTTGATTTTTGATGATGAAGACGATGATGCTGTTGCTGTTGAAAAACAACATGCAAAGCAATTTTTGTTCCCATCCCCCATCTCTCTATCCCTCTCTGTTTCTTCAGGGGAATTTCCTGTCTTAACAGTCTCTATCTAAAAATCTGTTTGCTACCAAAACCCCCTCCATATCTCTTTCTCTCTTTATATCTCTTTCTTTCTCTTTAGTTAATTAAAGGGGCTTTTGTTCTTTTTTTATAAGTGAATTTTTGGGTTGTTTGGGAAGTAAGAAACAGGTGGAAATAAAGGGGTTGAAAGTTGAAACATCATGCCAAGCGTCCTCCAGTTTTGCCCTCTTTATCCGAGTTTCTTCATGCAAAATTTTTATTTTTCAATTCTACCCTTCTCCAATCACCGATTCTCCATTTAATTTGCGGTTCACGAGCCTTTCAGTCCACGCGCTGCCTGCTCTGTTTTGAATCCTCTGCCTTCTCTCTTCCAGTAAGGAAGTTTCCCATTCAATAGTACCTACCACATATAGTCAGCAGTGACTTGCTTTTATTATTTTTATTTTAATTTTGAAAATAACTTGTAATTCACAATTTTTTCAATTGCATAATTCGAGAGCTACGTATTTGAAAAATTATTTTATATATTATTAATAAAAAATTTAGATTCAACAAACATAATTAAAAAAATGATACATATCTTTTACATTAAAAAAATAAAAATATGTGATAATTTTTTAACTTCATTTATAAAATTAAAAAACTCAATTCTTTATATTTATATATCAAAAACAACCCATTGTATTTATGCTTTTTTCTATTCGTTTGTTTTGTTTTTTATTACACCAGGAAAAACATGCAAGAAGCCTAATTTCGTCGTTCAGCTTTTAATTTGCAATCTTCTCGTGCATGCCCACCTCTCATTTATTTCAGCAACGGGTGTAAATTTTGGGTAAACTCAAAAACTTTTAAGACTTTAGAGAATGCCAAATTTGAACCATTGCTCTCAAGCATCAGCATCCTTAATTTTTGCATCTTTATGGTCCGATCCCTCGCAATGCATTTCAAAAGAGGAATTAGGAACTAATTCTCATCTCTCAACTCATCAAAAAAATTAATCTTGAACAAATCTAACTTCTGTTTTTCTCAAACAAAGTAATCTAAGTTCTTCTTGATATTCTAATTGCATAAATTAGTTAACTCGTCATTAAGCATGTTTTAAAGAAATTAGGCACTTAATTAACTATATGAAATGTCTTATAAATTCAAATAATAAATGATTGTCTACACGCATAAAATCATATATATATATATATATATATGATATTATTTGATTTGATTTGATTTATTATCAATAGAATTTTTGTATTTTACAAACGAAGTTAGTAGGATGACACATACCTCTTATGATATACTAAAAATATATATAACATGTAACAGATTTTTTAATCCCGTTTGTAAAGTTAAAAAAATTCATTGTCAGTGTATCAAATATGAATCATAAAAGTAAACAAAGATAAGTAAATTGTCATGGTACACAATTACACATTCATGGACTTGAGGGAAATTAAAAAATTGTTTGTAACAAAAATAAGTTTATAGTTGAAATGTGCATAACATTAATTGAGTTTTGCAAAATGCAAATTCAATTTACTAAATATAATAAACGAATTGGGAGTGACATTCAATTTCCATTATATATAATATAGATAATATTAATTATATCTCAGCACATATTAAAACTATAAAATTAGATTGTGCTGTTGTCGATCGCCATTAGTAATTTAAATGGTACATATTAATGAACTCTAATATGAAAAATGCATGTCACCCTTACTTTGTTTGGTGAATTTTATTTATTTTTCAAAGAAGCAGCAAACTTTGAACATAGAACACATAGTAATAGGATCAAAAGAATGGCCTTCCACTTTAGTTTAAGTCTTGCTATTTATTGGCATCAAATTGATTTGAAACTGTTCTATAAAAGAAATACCAAATCACATGACAATGTCATTTGTGATCTATATTATATAGATTCGGGATAAATATCGGATACGAATATATATTTAATACGGGTATATTTAAATTTTTTTTTTAGTTTTATCATATATTTAGAAGATCATACGTCTTATTCATATTCGAATATGTATAAGATATAAGTATCAAATATAAATATTTAAAAAAAAAAAAATCGGATAAAATAGGTTGTGATTGTAGACAATAATAGTACTTCTTTCTATTCTGTCATTTTTTCTGTTGCTCACTGAGTCATGTACTTGTGAAAATCATGGATTAGAAGAATCAGACACATCCCACGATACTTTTCAATTATTTTTCTGAATCATATATAATTTTTTTTTCCCCTTCTTTTTAAGAATTCATGTTGGTATAAGATAACTACTCACTCTTAGTTATTGTCCTTAATTTGAAGAATAGGGGTGTATTTTTTGAGAAGACAGAGAGAAAATGTAGAGCACCTTATGATGTAAAGGCTGATTTTGAGTTTGAAAAAGTACATTTTCGGAATCAAGAATCCTATAGATTTAGAGCTTGAGTCTCGACCCGTAACACAAGGTTCAAGCCAAAACTAAGGACAACCTTGGCGTCTCTCCAACATCGGGTACTGTTTTTTGTTGGGCTTAAGTTAATTAAGGCCCATGAGAATAGCCCATGACTAGGAGATTTCTTGCATGAGAGATATATGAGGGACACTTAACGAACTCCAATCTCTTAGCTGCTCCATCAAGTGTACTGACAGATACAGGTGGCAAAATAACTTAAACCTGAAAACCTTCAGAAAAAATTCGAATCCGTCCAAACTCGATTTGATAAAAAAAAACATTGACACTTTTGTTTTTATTTTTTCTCTAGCAACTAGGCAAGAAACTTATTCCTGAATTTTGCCATAATTAGTATATTAGAACCACATTCACAGTTGAACAGATAGCAATATCTGTCTGTCTTCCATTGAAACATGGCTAGCTTAGCTTAGCTTTGTTTTAAGTTATTACCACCTTAAATCGAGATCAGTTTTACCATTTTGAGACAAAATTACGTCAATGTGAGCCATCAATGCCATTGTACTCATGCTCATGAATAAGGATAGCATGTTGTTGGAGTTATCATTTGTCAGGGTGGAAAAGTTTTTTTAGTGAAAACTCAAGCTACTTGTGAAGCATTTAATTAGAAGGGAAAAATGAGAGTGAGGCTTCCAAAACTTCACAAGTAGTTAGAGAACAAAAGAAAAAAAAAATTGTCATGGCAAGGAGAGCTGCCTGTCAATTACTGTTCCAGTTTTCCTTGAATTGAATGTCTTTGAATTTATCTTTTAGGGCCAACTGGTTACAGTCCTGCAGAGGTGAAAATTTAAGGCTAGCTGGCTGGCTGGCTATCTATTGAATCTATTTGTCAATTATCTTGTTCTTCTCTTTATTGTTTAGGATATCTATCCTGCTTTCAGATTATTTCATTGTGAGATTTGAGAAAATTTTAAGTGATTTAGATTCTGTTTTACATTTTACTTTTTGTAATAAAAAATGAAAAGCAAAACTACCTCCTGTATAACCCAATATCAATCAATATGTAGAAAAAATATATATATCAATCAATATGTAGAAAGGAAAAAAAAAAAAGATAAAACTAAACCCGGAGCTGAGCTCAGTTGATTTTTACAGTCACTCTTAAAAGGTGTCATGTAACAGGTCTGAGATTCGAATCCCAACATCTGCAACCTTTCTCATCTATAGACTGCGGCATCTTTTAGACCTAAACAAAAACAAAAAAAAAGATAAAGTTTTCATGCATCTTTTATACAGGAAATTTAGAACTCATTGCCTGAGATGGAATTTCTTAATTTTAAAAAAAAAAAAAAAAACTTTTACAACATTTTTTCTACAAATCTTCTACATAGAACTTTTAAATGATTTTTTTCTACAAAAGTTCTACATATAATACATTTATGAGGACACCGGCTTCAAACTTCCTGAAAAGAGCCAGGGATGTGTGAAAATTTTAAAGTCGGTATGTACTAAAACATTGAATGAGGCTACTGAATTAGCAAAGTAGCAAAGATGAATCACCAATAATCTTTACACGAGCACTGTCCATTCCGGAAGCAATGAAATCCTGAAGCATCCCTCAAAAGAATCTCTCTCTTCGTGATGACAGAAACAAATTTCAAGAACGTATGGCAATCTCCACACAGAAGGATGTTCTTGACAATCCGTATGGTTTCTCCCGGCTTGGTCATTAAAAGCCCATAGGTTGTTGCTAGTTTTGCACTATGATAGAGTAAGAAGCCCTTCTTCTGATGCTCCTCAACCTCATGAAGAACAAAGCTAGTGTCAGGAATATATCCAGCTTTTAGGCATTCTAAGACTAGTATTTCTAACCCACTATAGATGTCCTTTGTTTGGGGATGTGAATTGTCCCTTGCATAGAATGAATGTACATTGTTCTGATGAATGATCCAACTTCGAGCAGGATTTTTCCGAAACCCTTTTTCTCTCATATCCTCTCTGACCATTTCAGAGCATTGCCATCTCCCAGATGCAGAGTAAAAATTTGACACAAGTATGTATGTAGAGGGATCTTGTGGCTTCATTGCAAGTATGTGCTTTGCCACTCGTTTCCCAATGGTCGTGTTGAAATGAATCCTACAACTGTCAAGCAAAGCACGCCAAACAGATGCCTTTGGCTCAACAGTCATCTTATCAATAATTTCCTCTGCTTCTTCAAGAAGATCCCAGTGTCCTAAAACACTAACAAATGAAGCATAATGCTGTGAAGTAGGTTCAATGTCATAATTGGTTCTCATGGAGAGAAATAAACTACGGCAGTTATCAACTAAATCCAAGTTAGTGTGCCGATATGCCAAAATAACTAAAATCAAAGTAATTCTGTCTGGCTTTATGCCTGCCTCTACCATCTCAGACCAAACAGCCAGCGCCTCATCACCCTGTCTATGAACAATATGGCCAGCAATCAAAGCATTCCATGAAACTACATCACGAATGGGCATAATACTGAAAACTTTGATTGCACCATTCATGTTCCCACATTTGGCATACATGCTAATTATGGAATTTAACACCCCTACATCAGACACAAACCCAGTTTTAAGAGCATGACAGTGGATTTGTTTTCCCATCTCTTCAAATCCTAAAGTTCCACATGCACCAAGTACGGAAGTTAAAGTTACTTCATCCATATCCATCATTCCTTCTAGTTGACATCTAAGGAAAAAGGAGATTGCCTCATCAGGTTGTCCATTTCGAGCATAACCACATAACATTGATGTACAAACAACAGAGTTATCTTGTTCAGATGGCCACATATGGAACATTTTCTCAGCATCTGCCATCCTTCCACACCTCATGCACATATCTACCAATGCTGCTTCAACACAAACATTTGGTCTAAAACTGAACTTGACACAGAACCCTTGAATTTGCTCACTAGTTTTCACATCCATGACCAATGCACAAGCATTAATAACACTGCTCAAACTGAAATCTGTTAACTCTAAACCTTCCTCCACCATTTCAATAAACAACTTTACTGCTTTCAAACCTTCACCATTTTTGCAAAATCCCGCCATAAGAGCATTATAAGAAACACAATTCTTCTCTGGCATCTTGTCAAAAACCTTCACAGCCAAATCCACCAACCCAAATTCCATATAGGCTGTAATCATTTCAGTCCAAGTAATGACATCCCTAACTGGCATGCTCTCATAAACAGCCACCACATCTCCTACACTACCACATTTACTATAAAATCCAATAAGCACATTATTCACACTCAAATTACCCTCTAATCCAATTCTAAGAACATGAGCATGAACTTCTTTGCCTTTCATAAAAGCATTACTTCCTTCACAAGCACTCAAAACAGCAGAAATTGTGAAAAAATCAGCTCTAAACGAACCAATTCCTTGCATAACACGAAATAATTCAAATGCTTTCTCATACATCTCTTCCTTCACCAAACTTGAAATCACAGTATTCCACGATGCAACATCTCTTTGAGGCATTTCATCAAACATCTTAAAAACAAACGTCAAACCCCCATTAAATTTTCCGTACAATCCAATTAAAGCATTAGCTACAAAAACACTATCCAAAAAATCCATTTTGATAACCAAACCATGAACTTGAAAACCCAATTCTAACTCCAAAAATCTACTACAAGCACTTAAAATTGCGACGAAAGTAAACTCATTAGGTTCAATACCTTCATTCCTCATCTTCATAAAAAGTTTTATCGCTTTGTTTTCTTGATTTGATTTGGAAAAACCCGAAATCAACGAAGAGTAAGTTACTACATTCGGGAAAGAAAGAGAGGTAAAAACTTTGAAAGAATGATTAAAAAGACCCAGCTTCAGGTAAGCTAGAACTAGAGAATTACCCAAATGGGCGTCTTCTTGGAACTTGAGATAGCAAGCATGAACAGCCTTTGCCAGGTCAACATCGGAGTACTGAACTGAAAGGTGAAGCAAAGAGAGTAAGGAAAGAATGTCATTGCAAATGGGGGGTTCGGAGAGAGTGTGACGAGAGAGGGAGGTGGTGGAGGAGAGGAGGAGGTGGCGGTGGCGGGATTTGGGTTTGGGAAGAGAGACGGAAGAGGGGTGCGGTGGAGGTGGCGGTGGTTTTGGAGAGAAGTGGTGGCGGAGGAGTGGGTGGTTTGGGGGATGGATAATGGTGGACATGGATTAATACAAAAATCAGAGGCGCCAAACACAACTTCCTACTTCCATTTTGGTTCTTTACTCTGTTTATATCTTTTTATTGTTTACTTACATGTTTATTCCACGCGCGTTTTAATTTATGTTTATACACGCCAAAAAGACTTTTTTTTATAAAAAAAAAAAAATCACATTAATGTTAAAAAATTATTTATTTATAGAATAGAATTACCGTATGATATTTATAAAAAATTTGTAAATTTCACATTTAAAAACAAATAAATTTTTTTGAATTGTTCAATTACATTTAAGATGTATTATTTTATTTTATTTTTTAAAAATTTAAATTCCTCAATTTTGATGCATGCAGATGAGTTGCAAACAATAGGATAAACTTTTATATTTTTTTTATTCTAAATGCAAATATTATAAATCAATAAAAATATAATTATGATATGTACTTTTGAGAAGAATTTCAAATTATAATTTACTCAGCTTTTGCTCCTGAGTAAGTTCATACTGGCTTTTATGCTGAAAAAGGTGGCTTTATTCATTTATTAATTTTTTAAAGTTAATTTATTTTCTATCTAAAGGTATGGCTTATTTTCACAAACGTGGACATCAGACAGACTTCTAATACCTAATGCAGCTGCAAGATATCTAGAGAATGGTATCCACATGATTGAATTCCTTGGAAGAGTTGTTGGTAAAGCACTCTATGAAGGAATATTACAAGATTACTCTTTTTTTAACATGTTTTTGTGCAAAAGCTGTTAGGCCGATATAGCTTCCTTGATAGTTTTGATGAACTATCAACACTTGATCCAGAGCTCTAGTGGAATCTTATGTATGTCAAGGTTAGCCCTCATGAAGATCATCCATTTTATCTATTTGTTTTTTTTATCCCTTTCTGAAAATGACTCTCCTAATATAGCTAAACTAGTTGTGGAATATATAAATAGCTTTATAGGTGGTGTAGTTTATCTGCCACGTGGTGTTTCTGTTTCATTTCGAAGGATTAATAGAAATGCATTTTTTTTGGGTAAATAAGACTGCTTTGCATATTTTGAGCTCACTGTTCGGCAACAATTAGCAGGATGCTGCCAATGGGAAGGTATTAAGGTGGGTGACATGTTTATCTAACCTGCAAGTTATTCCTATTAAGTGATAGAATGAAGGAAGTATTAGGATGTGTGCATTTGTTCAGCTATTTTGAACAAGAAGGACAGGAACCAAGGCATCAATTTCCTGTAGCTTGCTTCTTAGATAGCTAGATGATATTTCTTTATTTATTTATTTATTTTTTAAGGATAATCTTTGTTAGTTTCTTTATGTACTCACTATTAGATGGATTGTCCATAAGCTACAGGGAGAAGGAAGATGAGAAGCGTATTTTAAGCCTCACCAATCATTTGATCACCAAAGAACATAAAGAGTAAGAAATAGGCTAATTAAAAGAAACAGGAGACATTGAAAGTAAGGGGGGGAAAGACAGGAGGGTTAGAACTTAGAGAATGTGGTATATAATTATTCAACAAGAAAAAGCTAAAAGAGAATGTGATGTTTATATGTTCTCTATACAGTATGTATGTTAACTTACCCAGCTCAACTTGTTGACATTTTTATATAGAAAGTTTCAGCAATCTTTCTGTTCATAGTGATTACTTAAATATTCCTCAAGGGAGAAAAACTGCAAAACAAAGCAAAATATGCCATCTTTTAGATCCTACATTCCTTATTTCCTATATCACTCTTCTAGGATACTGGAAGTATCACCTTCTTGCATCATGATCTAAATTCTTTGAGATTAAGGATCTATTATTTGTTTTTCTCATATGCTTTAATGTAACACATTCTTTCAGTACCTTACTTTTTCCTATACGCAAATGTCTTAATGTTTGAGATCTATACATCTAAAGGAAAATCCTCCAACTTTTTAATTTTGTCAGATGCTTTAACAGCAGCACTATGATGGTGATATTAAGGAGCTCTGTCTAGATTTCACAGTCACTGAAGAATCTTTTGGTAAACGGTATGTTATCGAGCTTAAACCTGGTGGCAAGGATGTTTGTGTGACCGATGAGAACAAGTTGCAGTATGTTCATGCAATGGCAGATTACAAACTCAACCGACAGGTCTCACTTTAATTAATTCGTAAATATAATAGAAATATATTTATGTATCATAATATTAACTTGTTTTCAATGTTGAACTGCAGATACTGCCCTTTTCAAATGCATTTTTATAGGGGGTTAACTGATCTTATATCTCCCTCTTGGTTGAAGTTATTTAATGCAAGTGAATTTAATCAGGTATTTTCACTCCAGATGTGTTTTTGTGGAGTCATAATTGTGCACTAGTTTTACTGTCTTATATTGCAAATAATTTTCTATGGATTTGTTTCACATATCACTTAACACTAGGCTTGACTAATAGCACAAAACACTGACCCACATTGCTGTATATGCAGTTACTTTCTGGTGGAGACCATGATATTGATGTTGATGATTTAACAAATAACACACGGTATACTGGTGGTTATTCTGAGGGAAGTCGAACGATTAAACTTTTCTGGGAGGTATTAGCTATGTTGCTCCGACTCTTCATTTTTCCTGAAGTACCCGTGTCCGACGCATATCCGGACATGGGTATGGGGATATGATCCTCTAAGGATCCTCCTCCAAATACATGGAAATCTTGAAAGAAATTAAACATACCCGTGTCCGACACTCACACTCAAGTCCGAGTAACATAGGGTATTAGCATGATAGAAGTTTAACTGATTTTGTCATGTTTGGGCTTAGTCCCTCCATTTTTTCAATCATGGAAACAGCTGCATGAATACAGTCTTTGTTCTGAACTTGGTTTAGGTTATGAAGGATTTTGAGCCAAAAGAACGATGTATGCTGCTAAAATTTGTGACCAGTTGTTCTCGAGCTCCTTTTCTTGGGTTCAAATACTTGCAGCCATCTTTCACAATTCATAAGGTATGCTGTTATCTCTGTTAAAAATTCTCCCAGATGCTACTTAAGCAATTTAGTGAACTTGATTGCAACAAACAAAAAAGGAAATTCCCCGAGATTTAAAGAAAAAAGAAAAAATTATAGTAAAAAGCAGGAATAAATGAGAATTGTATATGGAGAAAGGGCTACATGACTATCTTAACATCTTGTCAACAACTGAAACTAAGTCAGGAATCTTGATCTTGTATAGGTTGCAAGTGATGCCCCTCTTTGGGCAACAATTGGAGGATCAGATGTGGAACAGGTGAATTTTCAGTACCTCTTGAGTTTGGCTTCCTTATTATCTAAATTTATTTCTATCAACTATAAGGATTTTAATGTATTAAAGTTTTCATAGAAATATCCATACTAAAGCTCAAGCTTTGTTCAATTGTCATCTGATCTGTTGATGGTTAACATAGACATTGGAGACTGTCTGGATAAACAGAGAATTGTTATAGGAATGAAGAAAAGGACTGGAAGAATTGATTGAATAGAAAATGAAGCTTGTTTGTGGAAGAACTTAGATAAGTTGAGCAGAATTAAAATGATTTCATCAATCACATAATTTGATTATGTAGGAATATGCAATAAATGCCAACCCCATAGTTGTATGCTAGTCAAGGCAGAGTAGTTTACATAACTTTCGCAATGCTTACACTACTATATCAGTTAACAACTTGCATTTGCTGGCCATACTCGGTGCAAGTTAACTAAATTATTCACAAAGCAAACCATAATCATCATATTGAGGCAAGGATCAATGCATAAACTTCCCTGACAGAAAAACAGCAATGTACCCTTGCTAATAGCATAAATAAGGAGGTTTTACATGTGAAAATACTAAAATTCTCCTGCTAAAACAGTCGGACCAACGAAGTACGTATTTTAGTAATATCTAATATGCTATATATGAGAAGATTACAAGAACAGGTGATAGTTTTTTTCTTTTTATTTTTGCCTTTCTATGACCTTTAAGGAAATAGCTTCAAGAGATGAGGGACAGGAGCTGTCTACTGTTCCTGTTCCGCAACAATCTCTTCTTGACTCAAAGAAACCTGCAACAATGAAAGGATTAGAGAACAACCTCAAATTTATAAAGAAAATTTATATTCACAGTGCAATTTTTCATAAGTTGATTAGAGAACAACCTCAAATTTATTAGTTTCTATTTATTATAAAGAAAATTTTACCATATAGTACAATGTTTTTCTTGGTTAAAAAGAATGAAATTTGATTAAAAATTGCTTTCCGAAAACCCATTCTTCTTGATTCTGTTCACTTCAACTTTGACAGCAGAGTATGTATTCAAAGAAATTTTAACAGTTGCTACTTATTTGAAACCTTGATTAATTGTGTTGTCTAACTACTCTTTTGCACAAATAGGTGGTTTACCATTATCAGTGGCCTTTATGACCATGTCCAAGAGAGGCTGGTAAATGTCAAAGACCACAAGTTGGAGACCAGGCATCTTGTCCAGCAGGCTTTGGGATGTGCTGTTCAGTTTACTGTTGAAGGCAGTGGCATTTATGTTGCGCCGACTCTTCAGTTTTCTTGAAGTATCCGTGTCTGACTTCCGCATCCGACGTATATCCGGACATGGATATGGGGATATGATCCTCCAAAGATCTTCCAAATACATGAAAATCTTGGAAAATTTTGAATATATCCATATCGGACACATCCGTATCCGACACTCACACCCGAGTCTGAGTAATATAGAATGACATCTTGGTTTCACTGCAGACAAACAACCTGTTGGTGGTAGAGTTGTCACTCATATCCTCCTTGCTCCCAGTCTGTACAGATTCTGTCACAAACATGAAACAGTTGTGTGCTTTAAAGAAACCAGAACGTAAGAAGCTGGCTTCATTTTTTTCTTTCTTTTTCAGTAAAAATTGTTTTGAGCTTCATACAAATGCATTTCTTTTTTCCTGTTAGCAGTGTAATATTTCTAGTAACATGGTGTCCACTGTCCAAAACTTGGGTTTTGGGTCAAAGATACAGATATAATTTCAAACAGGCATGAATTTCTCACGTAAATGGTCCAGATATTACAGAAGATATATGTTAAAGTTGCATGTACCTCATAATTATTTTCAGAAAACATAATAGCCCCTTTAAAGGAATGCTACAGGATACCTGAATGAAAGTAGACTAGGATCTTATGAGAATGTGTACAGACTAATGTTGAAAAAACCGAGACATCGAATCAACTGATTGAATCGGTTCAATTAAAAATCAAAAACTTATCCAGACCAATATATAATAAAATCAAAGAATTTACAAACTGCAAAACTAATTGAATCGGTAAAAAGTTGAAAAAACTAGTTTTAAGTTTTTTTTTTTAAAAAAAAAAATTTATTGTATGTAACAATATTTGATATCATTTAATTAAATGCATATTTTTATTAAGTATTTACTATATATAATATTTATTTAATATTATTTTTTTTAATTATATTAAAATTCTTTTTTAATTAAATCAACCGATTCAACCAATCCGGCCAATTAAATTGATTGAATCGATAACCCAAAATCTCTTCGATTCGACTGATTCATTTTTTTTTAACATTGGTACAGACTCAACTGGGTAGAGTATTGACTTGAAAGCATCAGGCTCATATATCTGGTACATATAAGTCTGAAAGTATTAGTACATAGCAAGAAAAACTAGTAATCTAATAAACACAGCAGTAACCAAACCAAAACCTATGTTGCTTCGACTCTTTATTTTTTTTTTTTAAATATCCATGTCCGACGCATATCCGGACATGGGTATGAAAATATGATCCTCCAAGGACCCTCCAAATACATGGAAATCTTGGAAAAAATTAAACATACCCGTGTCGGACACATACCCATGTCCGACACTCACACCTGAGTCCAAGTAACATAGACCAAAACCCTAATCATTCTTATTGGAACTACATACATTCTAATTCCATAAATTACACAAATGAATGGGAAATAGCCAAAGACATGTCCTGCCTGCTCTTCCAGTAGCAGTTAAGGAGGATTGGAAGCGCCCTTTGCATCTGCAGTCTGCTCCATGGCTTTCTTTAAGATGTGCATTCTGCCCCAGTCTATTTGAGCTAAAATATGGGAACTTAAACTCCTATCTAATGCATCAAAAGTTGAAAATTGTTGTCATCGGTTACCAATACATAGTCGTATCCGAGACTATCAGCCCGAAATATAAACTCCTCCATCTCGATCTTCGCAACTTGAATTCCAACCAAAACATTTGCTCCTGTTGCACCCTGTTGGATGGCATAAATCAGGATTAATGTTTGTTCTAAATTCACAAACCATTAGAATGAAAGTTTTCTCAAAGATGTCTTGGATGCCTAACCTGACCACGGTAATGGAACAAACTAATATTCCAGCGTGGACTAAAAGTGTCTAAGAACTTCATCAAAGCACCAGGCCTCTCAGGAAAAACGAACTGACATAGAACCTCGTTTTCGACATTCGATCTGCCTCCCATCTAAAAGAGATAAATAGAGAATTAAAAAAGTCAGCACATATATGACCACCCAAAAAAGAAAGTAAATAAAAAACACGAATAATAATTATAATTACCAAATAACGCAAGTGATCTTTAACCAAATCACTTGCTGTAAGATTGTAAGTTCTAAGTTGAGAAGATTCCATCCTCTGCTTCATTTCTTCAAGGTCAGAAACTGTGTGAACGCCAACACTGCAAACAACATCCATGGCGGGTAATGTAATGCTCTCAGTTCACATATTTCAGACTACCAAATCATCCCTTCAACTATTAAACAAACATAAAACACCGCCATGCAAAAGAATAATCCTAAATTCGAGGGAGATAGACAAACTATACATCATAATGAAAATAAAATACAAATGTAATGATCTTTTTTGTATTTTGTTAGTCATTAAAAACACCGAGAACTAACCTGTATAAAACGACGGCCACTTTATCAGAACTACATCTATATTTGAACTCGGTGATATTCATAGGCCCCACCTGTAAATCCCAATGGTTAATGGTTATCACTTACTATTATTTAGCAACACAAATGAACAAAGCAGAAAATCTGTAGAAAAATTAAAACTTTAAAAATTGCAGAGAAATACCAGTTCACAAAATTGTTTGAAGCTCCCAGGCTCCTCTGTCAAAACAGTTGCAAGCACTGCCTCCTGTTGTCTACCCACATTAGCCAGTTCGGTAACCACTCTAAGCTTATCAAAATTCATGTTTGCGCCACTAGTTATTGCTACAACATTCTTTCCCTTCAGGCCATAATATTTGCAATATGCTTCAGCTCCCGCAAGGGCTAGGGCACCTGCGGGTTCCAGAATGCTCCTCTTCTCTTCAAACATGTCCTGCAACACAAGCACTACAGCTGTAAATCCTAAGCATTCAAACAGCCATGTGTTAATTAGATGAAGACCATCAGTCACCCAACAAAAACCAATCACACTAGTCATACTGGACAGATAAAAGAGAGACAAGGTGAGAGAAAATATCATAAGAAGGGCTTCTAACATCCATAAGGTTGAGAATAAATAATTTAGAGAACAAATTGTAATGTGGATGGGCCACTCTTTCCCAAAAAGGGAAATAGCACATCAGCAAATTGCATCTAGAATTCAAGAATTTCAAGTTAAACACCCAAAATATGAGGAAACTAACCAGAACCAAGTTAGCTTCATATGAAGAACCAAAGGCTATGTTACTCCGACTCTTCATTTTCCTTGAAGTACCCGTGTCCGACACATATTCGGACATGGGTATGGGGGTACAATCCTCCAAATATATGGAAAAACTTAGAAAAAAAATTAAGTATACCAGTATCCGACACTCACCCCCGAGTCCGAGTAACATAAACCAAAGGTACATCCAAATTCCTAAAATACTACATCTAAAATCCAAATTAAACTAAAGGTACACAACATTAGAACTAAAAACTTGACCTTTGTTTCAAATTAAGATTTTATGTAATGTCATGCCAGCATTTCGGTTGTTTGTTTAATTCACAACCGTACCATACAAGGGCAGAGACACTAAAGCTTTGCTTGGTAGGAAGGATAGAAAGGGGTAAGGATGAAAAAACTTTGAATCTAGTTGATAGTTTTCATAACCACTTTCCTACTTTGTAGCTTAACTTTGGATTAAACATTTTTCCACCCTACCCTTTCCTCCCTTTTTACCAAGCAACCTAAAGGTATAACTAAAATAAAGTTTGAGAAACTTAAGTTGTTATAATTGACTGTGCCGTCCTGTCTTTTAACAATTGGGATGGAAAAAAAAAATCAGCCAAACCAAATCAATGCAATCTTTGGAACATGAAAGTCATACCTTTATAGAGGCACAGATAGCATCACGGCTTACAAGAACGACACCATCGACCAATTCTCTACATATGCGGAAGGTTTCTTCACCAACCTCCTTAACAGCTACTCCATCTGCAAATCCTCCAACCTGGTCCAACATCACTCTTTCACCATGATGCAGCGACAATGCCATTGCATTTGCATCAAAAGGCTCCACTCCAATAATCTTCACCTGGATAGTAATACAACAATAAGTGCTGTGGATGAATTATGTCATGCAGCAAGGAACAAGCTCACCCAATGAAATTTCAAACAAAAACAAATGAAGGAAAAGAAGTGCAAAACTGAAAATTAGCTAAAACTACTTGTTACTAAAACCATTTCATGAAAAATACACTAATTGAAGCAATATAAGAGGTAAAAAATATCACTTCTCCAAAAAAAAAAGGAAAGAAAGAAAGAACTACGAAAGTGAATTAGCACATAAGTGCTTGCAACAGTATAACATAAGTTTCAGTTATGGACCTAACAGGCGTGCTGGAAGTTAGGCCTCTTGTAAGATCAGAACAGTATGACTGATGTTGATTGCAGCACTAAAGCACAGTTAAATGAAAAAAGTTATTTTATAGCAAAAAATACATAAGATAACCTTGGAGTTTCAACCAATATATTAGGAGATTCCGCACTATAATTATGAGATAAACACACCAAGAATTTAAGTCCACATCTCTACTAGTTTTTCCTGCTGATGCATTTAAATGATATTGGCAGTCCTCAAGAGTTATCTAAAGTTTTGACCAGACCGAGTTCTAAATAGAATTAATTAATCAATGGTGCTATTTGTCATGCCAGTTAAAATTAGCCATTGCAAAAAGTAGAAAGTTGTTAAGAAAAGCTTGATGGTCAATTAATTCCCCAAAGACTGGAAAATGATGCATGCTTTTAAGTCTTCAACTATTCTAGTTCATCTATTACTGTAAGGTGAAATTGCCATCAATGCATAACATTCAATTGAAAACTTTCCGAAGACAGCTTCTATGAAGATCTTAAGCATCTGAATAGAGATGCCTCTTATGCTATGTCAACAGAAGGGCCCAGAAATGGAATAAGCTGCCGCTGAATTGGAAATTAAAAGATCAAAATAAGTGTATCTAGCAAGTAGCAACTACCTCAAGACCCATCTTTAACCAAAAACCAAATGAAATTTCATGTCTTGGAATATGATGATTCAATGCTCAAGAGTAATAAAAATGGAAAGAAACCAAAGATCATGAAAAGGCATGCACTTGTCATCTACAAAGAACTATGCCAAGCTCCAACATTATGAAATAGTAATGTTTATAAAAAGGAACAACATACCTCAGGGGAAACCCTCTTTACATAAGCAGCAATGCCAGCTATAAGCCCACCACCACCAACAGGTACAAAGATTGCATGCAATGGGCCTTGCATTTGGCGCACAATCTCCATTCCAACAGTGCCTTGTCCCATGATAACGTCTGGATGGTCAAAAGGGGGTATAAATGTACGGCTTTCCTCTTTAGCCCGTTTTTTAGCATATGCTTGTGCCTCATCATAAGAATCTCCAATGAGAACAACAGTTGCACCCAACCTCTCAACAGATTGCCACTGCAAAACAAGAAACCCACCATTCAAATTAAGAAATCCTAAGGGTGGCGCAATTGATACAAGAAACATCACAAAAAAGTACCTTAATTTCTGGAGTGGTAACAGGCATAGCAATGACAGCATTGCAACCAAGTCTCTTGGCAGCCAATGCAACCCCTTGGGCATGATTTCCTGCTGATGAGCAAATAACCCCTTTTTCTAACTGCCCCTTCGGAAGCTTTGCCATCATATTATAAGCTCCACGAAGCTTAAAAGAGAAAACCTGAAAATTCGAAACATCAAATGGGTAAGCACTCCATCTGAATATGGAAAACGAATGCACTCCAAAAACATGTCAAGTTTCTATTTCAAATTTATATTGAACTACAAAGGGAAAGGGTTCCATTCTGGCAATTTATTAACAGATTCTAACCAAAAAAAAAAACTAAAATTCAACTAAAAAACATGTGAATA
The DNA here is from genome assembly GCA_030761205.1 of Fremontodendron californicum. Lineage (NCBI taxonomy): Eukaryota > Viridiplantae > Streptophyta > Magnoliopsida > Malvales > Malvaceae > Fremontodendron > Fremontodendron californicum. Next base: position 36,014,070 of record JAULJL010000005.1, read on the forward strand.
TTTACTCATGACACCAATGTATCTCAGAGCACATAAATTAAAAACAAAAAGAGCTAACCCAAGCTGAAAAAAGACTCCACTAAGCATAAAATAACTAAACAAAAGCAAAATCATAGAATATAAACAGTCCTAATCTCCCAACACCCCACCAATCATAGAACAAATATCATTATAAATGAAAATCCAAAAAAAAGAAGTTATCACATTTCAATTAATATAAATTAAAAACCAAAAACTACAACCTCAAAAAGGTTGCAAAATTTAAATGAAAAGGAACAGCCAAATCATTAAATAATACCCAACAAAAATCCATCTTTTAAAAATGAAAACTTTTCTTACAGGCTGTAAATCTTCTCTCTTGAGCCAAACTTGATTCCCCAATCGTTCAGACAACTTAGTCGCCAATTGTAACGGTGACTCTATCGCCACATCATAAACTTTGGACGACAATATATTCGTTAAATACCCCATCGCATTTATTACGTCGCCTCCATCTATTGAACGTTCCGGTACCGCACCTAAGTAACCTGACGGATACTGCAAGGAATTGGCAGACACCTTCGGCGGCGCGGAAGGAGCCACCGCAAAAGTTGACGAAGACGACGAAGCAACAGCGTGTTCGCCAGAAGTAACGGTTGGAGAAGAGATCTCAGCCGTCGGTTTCGACACAGAGGCTCTGATCCAGGGGCGGATACATTTCTTTGTAATATGGGGCCCAGTAAATGATGTACGAAGGACCTTCTCTGTGTGGCGGAGTATTGGCGGCTGAGGTGGCGTGAGGCGGAGAGCCTCCATCGGTTTTAATTTTTCGAAAAAATTAGGGAAAAAAAAATGAAATAGTAAAACCAGAGAGAAGACGCGTTGGAGAAAAGAAAATGTGTTTTCTGAGGCGTCAGGCGGCTTTTGGAGGGACTTTATAAGCCAAAGGATGAAGGGTTAATAGTTTTTTTTTTTTTGGCGCAATTTTAGAGTGAACAAAAGGAGCCTGTGAAAGAATGACACGTAGTGTCAGTGACGGTTTCGTGTCACTGCGGGTGACGCAAGAGTAAAGTGTGTTTGTATTAAAACGCAGGAGGGACTGTTGAATTTGTTGTCAGTATCCTACCCATGGACGTATCGTTTTTGTTTTAATATTGATATGTATCGATGTGTTTTGGCGTATCGTTTTGGATTTACCGATATTTTCAAATATTTTTTCATATATCTATATCTATATATATATATATAGCTTATTTTCAAATTTTTTAATAAAATATATATTATATATACATGCAAATATACATCCATTATATGCTTATATATATATGTTTTTATGCAAATCTAAATTTTAAATATTTACTATCTAAAATTTTTAAACATCAAATAACTAAAATAAATATTAAAAAAGTAAAAAATATAATAAATTATTATTAATTATGTTCAATAATCTAATTTAATGAACATGTACGGGCCAGTATGTACCGATATTGATCGGTACAGATCGATACATGCCGGTACAAAAATCGAAACGGTACGAGACTAATATTATTTTAGTTTACCTTAAAAATAATACGTACTAACCAATATACCCGGTATCGATACGATATCGACCTGGCCCGTTACTACCTCTAAATTGTAAGACACCACATCAGATTAGACCTGCTCATGGGCCGGCAGCCCGCCCGGCCAGTATTGGGCCGCGTCTGGGCAGAATTTTTTTGTTCCGAGCCGGCCCGGTCCGAAACAGTGTTTTTTTATTATAATAATATTCTTTTATATAATTTTAATTATAAAAATATTAAAAAAATATTTTTTTTTAATCCGATGAACAGTAAATTCGGACCTATCAGGCAGGCCCGGCCCGACCCAGGGTCCGACCTGGGCAAACAAATTGAAAAAAAATCGAGCCGCGGCCTGGTCCGACCCAACTCATGAGCAGGTCTACATCAGATTAGACCAAACACGTTGTGTGAAAAGAAAGATGTAGTTAGCTTCATTCCATTTCAGGTAAGTTGGAAATTCCATATTTGATTTTTTTTTATTTAAAAAAAAATAACGTATTAAAATTTGTGTAACACAAATTATTAATGTGTCCAAATTTATATAAATATATAATATTTTAAACACGATTATAATACGAAAAAAAATATGACCACAATATGAATACATAAATTTTTAGATCTAAAACAAACTCAAACTATTCCCTCACCAAATTCATATCATTGAACTAAATGCGGATATATATATATATATATATATATGAGGAGAGATCCACTTATATTAGTGTAAAACTAAATTAATTTTACACACTTTTATAACTTTTTATACGATTTATATTTTAACAAATTAACTGTTGGATTTAACAATATAATTGTACTCGTCGTGCACGTAAAGTTTCGAACCGATCCGATACCTCTATCATATCAATTGAGAATATTGTCTTTCCAATATATATTTAATGGTTGAAAGTTTTTTACATTGAACAAATAGTTAGACATTTTTAATTTACTTGAAACTCGACGTGCATGATCTACGTGAATAAAACACGAAATACGACTGTCAGATTAAACAAATAAATCGTATAAAAAGTTATGAAATTATGTAAAATTAATTTAATTTTATATCAATATAAATGAATCTCATATATATATATATATATATATATATATATATATATATGAGCTCACAATCATTGCCAAAAATGACATGATTATTCAATCAAAGAAGACAAGTGACTGGATTGATGGTGCCTTTTCTTCCAGCCCAGCATCTTTCATGTGGAAAAAAAAGTTAAAACTTCTGTTGTTACTAGTTTTTCGGTAATTGTATACATATTGTATTTCGTGTTATTTCACATGCAAAAAAAGAAGAATGGTTATTTAAAAAAAAAATGGATTAGTGAAAATCCATAAACAATTGCTTCCAATATATATATATATATTTTTTTTGTTGATAAATTGTGCTTTATTATCCAAGAAAGCAGCAAAGCTGCTACATATATACAAAAGTCAATGACTTAATTATACCAACATGGTTGAATTAGCTCCCAAGCATTACACAAATCTGAATTTACAGAGTCAGCAACTACATTTCTAAGCCCCCATAGTCGCATAGCCACTACTCTTTTTACTTTGATCATAAGCTGAGGCGGCTCCTCTTCAAAATGAGAAAAGAACCTACTGTTTCTTTCCCTCCAGACAACATAAATAAACGAGTTCCAAGCCATCCCGAGGATGATGGTGATCAAGGATTTCCCTCTCAGGTGCTTGACAGCCCATTGCAGTTCAATATCCCAATCTGAGACTCTCCTGTTGATGTTGCATAGTGCCAGAATCTGTTGCCATAAGGATTTTGAGTAGCTGCAACCGAAAAACATGTGATTTCTGGTTTCATTTTCCTGTCTACAGAGCAAGCATTGCTCATCTCCTGTAACCCCTTACGTGCTAGTCTGTCTCGTGTTGGGAGTATGTCAATTGTTGCCATCCAAGCAATGACTGAATGCTTTGGGATTGAGAATTGAGACCAAATCAGTCTATGCCAGTCAACTTTATCTTTCCTTGGTCTTAGTTCTTGCCACACAGCAGCCACTACATACTTTGCACCAGTGAAAAGCCACACCACAGTCCAATTCACTCGTTTGGTAACCTGCTGAGCTTGTTGCCTCAACTGCAGCAGCTTTCGCCAATTCCAGCTGCTACCTTGTTGGATAGGGACATGCCAAACATCTCTACCCCTAAGTACATAGGACTGAATCCATGCAATACAGATGGAACCAGCTGAGCTTAGGATAGCCCAAAGGTTTCTCAGTATGCATGCCAAGTTCCAAGAGATTATATCTTTAATTCTTTAATCCCCAAACCTCCCTCAGCTTTTGGGACACAAATGGACTGCCAGCTGACTCGAGCTCCCCTGGCTGAGCCCTCCTTCCCTTTCCAAAAGAAATTAGAACATAGCTTCATGATCTTTCTCATTACAAGTTTAGGGAGGATGAAATGCCTACACCAATAGTTTTGAAGGTTATAAAGAGTACTGCTTGGATCAGTTGGAGTCTACCTGCATAAGAAAGGAATTTTGTGGCCCATCCATTAATCCTGGAAGTGATCCTTTTGATCAGGGGCTCAAATCCTTCTCTGAGAGCCTTCTTGTTATCAGAGGTACACCAAGATACCTAACTGGAAGCTTGCCAAGCTTAAATCCAGATGTTTCATGAATGAACAGTAGCTCCTCATTGCTGATTCCAGTTGAAAAGAGTTCACTCTTAGCATTATTAAGCTGAAAGCCAGAGAAACCATAAAACAACTTCAGTACTTCTTGAATCCCAGCCATCGAATCCAATGACCTTTTTGCAAAGATAAGCAGATCATCCGCAAAGCTTAGATGAGTGAGGTGAATCCTTTTGCATTTAGGATGAAAGGAAAAAACTCCATGATCCAAAAGTTTTGAAAGCACCTCCATGGCTAAGACAAAAAAAGGTTGACAGAGGATCACCTTGTCTCACTCCTCTAACCCCTTGAAAGTAGCCTGCAAGTCCCCATTAATGAAGATTGAAAACATGGGAGTGGTGAGGCAGCATCGGATCCAGCTTATAAATAAATCTGGGACCTCTAAAGCTGATAACACAGCAAGAATAAAATCCCAATTCAGAGTGTCAAAAGCCTTTTGTAGATCAATTTTTATGGCACATCTAGGAGACAGATTTTTCCTGCCATAGCCTCTCACCATCTCTTGGGCCATCAACACATTATCAGTAATACATCTCCCAGGGATGAAGGCGCTCTGGTTGCTACTCACAATGGAGGGAAACCACTCTTTTAGCCTATTGGCTAAAATTTTAGTAATACATTTATATATTACCGAGCAGCAAGAAATAGGCCTAAAGTCCTTAATAGTGGAAGGATTTTGGATCTTAGGTACCAAGGCAACAATGGTTGAATTAAATGCTGGCAGCATCTTCCCTTCTTTGAAAAAGAATTGGATAGTATCAGTGACATCCTCACTTACAATGCTCCAAGCTGTTTTGAAAAACAATGCAGTGTATCCATCAGGACCAGGAACCTTGTCATTGTCCTGAGCAAACATGATGTCCCTGATTTCCTCTTTAGTGACAGATCTAGTCATGATGGCCCGTGCTTCACTAGGAATAGTAACTTGAAGAATTTCTTTTAACAACTCCTGTGAACAATTGGAGACATTGGGATCATCTATTCCAAATAAATTCTGAAAGAATGACATTGCCTCCTTAGAGATGAGAGAAATCGAATCAAGCTTGTTGCCATCAGCATCAGTGAGAACTCTGATGGTGTCTCTACTATGCTTAGCAGCCATCATTCTGTAAAAGAAGCATGTGTTTTGGTCCCCCTCTTGGATCCACCTTATCCTGGATTTTTGTCGAAAGAACCCTTCCTCAGCAGTTAGGAGATCTTGAAGCTCTATTGAGAGAAAAAATTGCAATGCTATTTGGTCAGTGGAGGGCCTAGCTAAGAGTATAGCCATTTGAACAGCCTCCAATTCCTTCTTTTTATCCACAACTCTTCTTGAAATATCACTGTATTGTGTGGAATTGAGCCTTCGAAGCACCAGTTTCAACCTTTTCAACTTTTGATGAAGTTTGGACAAAGGAGAACCTATAGCAGGTTCACACCAAGAATTCTCAACAACAGCAAGGAAGTCTGGGTGCTTTATCCAGAAATTGAAGAATTTAAAGGGCTTGGGAAGGGAGGTGCCTGAATTATTAAGCTTGATCACTGCTATACAGTGATCTGAAACATCATGGGAAATAAATTCCACAGAAGACTGTGGAAAATGCAATAGCCAGGATCCATTATTCAAAACTCTATCAAGCTTCTTTGCAATATGAGCCTCCTGATAATTTGACCAGGTAAAAGTAGGCCCTAAGAAAGCATGATCAGAGACAGACAGCTGATACAGGCACTGTTGAAACTCTCTCATGTCTGAAGTGGAAGTCTGGGAGCCATCATAAGAGGGTGGGAAACCACATTCAAGTCACCAGCTAATAACCAAGGGTTGTCAGCTATGGAGGACTGAAGGGAACTCAGATGAAGCCAAAGATTTCTCCTCTCAATACCAATGTTCTTCCCATAAACAGCAGTAAAGAAGAAACTGTGATCATCCTGATCGATCCTGCAGGTTATAGATATCTGATACATCCACCAAGTCAACTTTCAAATGGTTTCGCCAAAGGATACTTATTCAGTAAACTCCACCCAGAAAAATGCTTATCAATGATAGGTTGCACCTTATCCTCTTTAACTTTAGTCTCAAGTAAGCAAGCTACTTCTATTTGTAATTTCCTAATTCTACCAGCTACTGAACTTTGCTTGAGAGGACAGTTTAGTCCTCTCACATTCCATACTAGCATGAATGGAGAGAACCAGAACTTGAACCTCCAGAGGCAGAGTTGATTGCCTTAGCTTTGCTACGCCCTTTATCTGGCCCCTTTCTGTTGTTTTTAAGGCTCCTCATCAGATCAGCCACTCCTGCAGATGCTGCTCTTGGTTTCTTGGGAGAAGTAATGACAACTACCTCATTATTATGAGGCCTATTTGCGATATCCTCATTTTCCAGTGTGTCAACTACCTCACTAATATGAGGCTTATTTGCAATATCCTCAATTTCCAGTGCATCCTCAGCAACTGATGCCAAAATGGCATATTTGTTCACAGACCCCATCTTTGCTACAGGAGCAGGGTTACTTGAAGTAGCTAGTTCCTTAGGTTCCACCTCTTTAGGACCTTCATCCTGAGTCCTCACACCCTTTGGAACCCAAACTTTATTAGTAGCAGCAGTGGCAGGCTTGCTAGGACAAGCTTTATCAGAATGCCCAAAAGTGCAGCAGAGTGAGCACTTCTGGGGCATCCAAGGAGCTTCCACAGAGAGGGAAACCAGAGAACCATCTTGTAATTCAACATCAATGGATCCTGGGACATCAAATCCTGCTTCAATTTCAACACAAATTTTGGCATAGGCTAACCTCTGCCTCCCAGCTGTAATCTTATCCATATACAAAAGGTTACCAAGAGCACTAGCAATATAAGTAAATCCCCTCTGTGAATACAATTCGAGAGGGATATTTCCCAAGTGAATCCAAACAGGGAGTTTGTTCAACTTGAAATCAAGGGTTTGCATACCTGGCTGCCACTTCCTCACGATAACTGGTTTGTTTTGGATGTGCCACGGCCCATGTTCAAGTACCCAGTCTTTGACCTCTGCATTTGGCAATTGAATCACAAACAAGTTAGTTCCAGTCGGTTTCACCTCAAATGCACCTTTTTTCCCCATAGAAGACTTGCAAGCTTCTGGAATAAGCTGAAATTAGGGGCGCGACCAACAAACTGTGCAACGATGGAGTGCTGCCATTGTTGAACTCCTTCCTCAAAGACTTCCAATGGAGGCTTAATTGTAACTTTTCCATTTGTGCTCTACGGTGGGAAAAATTGCAAAGAATTATCAGTTGAGGTCGAAAAAAGTTTCTTCCAATCCACTGTTCCTTGCGTCTTTGCCACGTCAGCAGTGGCAGTTGTAACTGGCTCCTCGATGTTCTTTCCCAGCTCATTTCTCAATTTCTCCACAATCACCTTTGGCAATGGAGGAAAATCCCTCAGAGTGAATGAACTTGAGCTTCGCATATGAGATTGAGAACCAACAATGGTTGAATCAGTGGTTTCCGAAATCCCAGAGGTAGCAATCAATCACAGTGAGCTCATCTAGTGGTTGGACGGAAACATTGCTCAGTTGAGCTTTTACTCGCCTCTTTTCTGGTTTTTTGCTTTTGATTGTTCCTAAATATTTTCCCACTGCTTATGATTATTCCTAAATATTTTCCCACTGCTTCCCAAATGTGGCAATCAGCAATCATGCTCAATTAAGCATAATTTTATAACCACCATCCGAAGTGTTATGTAAAAGCCTTTGTGTCAACTTGATATAATAGCCACAAATATTAGCATAAGTGTCTTGCATAACAATGTTTATTGACAAAGCCAAACCCAGTTAAACCAAAGCCCTTTGCTAATTAATTAGGCAAAGGATATTGAGAATTTGTTTTACAAAAAACGCTCATCACTTTGAAAATGCACTATCTTTTTTAACAACAATCTGTTTGTTTACCCTTAATTATTACTAAGAATGGAAGTATTAAATTTCATAGGCAAAGTTCATGAAACAAAGACAGACATGAGCATGTCATCCCTGACTATTGAGAGAAATTACTCAAATACATACTACCATATGGAATTCTCAATCTCCCAATATAAACACTCCTATGGATCAATAGCCAAAAGTAAAAGGAAAATAACTGATCAAAACCAAAGAGGAAGGTGTAGATGCAAGGATGCTGGACTGCACCCATTATGAGATATTGTCCATTTTGGAAGTCTAAAAACCGTCATCATAGTTTTATCTTTTGAGAAAAAACGCCTCGATAGGAGAAAAGTGGTTCTTGCTTCATAAAGTCACAGTCTAATCCTTGACTAGTCGATGTGAGATCATTTCCCCTCAACAAAGGGAAGATATGATTGTTTTATAGACAGGGAACACATTTTCTCAGGGGACTTTGCTGTTAAGTCAAGTTGTATCATGTTGAGAGACAAGCAACTATAATCTAAGAGTCCCAATTCTATATCAAATTCCAACAAGAACATGAGTGATCATTTTAATGTTCCAAGTCCAACATTTCAGTGTGAAAGTATAGTGCCAGAGACCAATGGAAATATAGTAGTCATAAACTGAAAGTGATGAGGAGACCACTTAGTAATACAACAAAATCTGTTACATGAAGTACCTTAATGGTTATCTGAGTAGAATTTCATGGCAGGCAGTTCAAGCTTGCAAAGTTGAAATAGCAAAATTAGCCACATATTACCTACGGTAGCGATGGCGCTTGAAGTTAAAATATACATGCAAAATTCCACGTTCGAATGTACATTTAAATCCCTTCTTATGAGAATATTCCCACTCTTTGTTTACAAATCGGAAAGCCTGTGGAACAATTGCAAATGAGTTAGTACTTTACTCATGAAAAAATATCTAGAATAACATTTGCAGATGGATCAGTAATTTGCTCAAGAAAAGGCTATACGAAGTTAACTTACAATGTCCTCGTAGGGTGGTCCAGCATGGAACCTTATGATGCATGTCTCCGAACTGTTTCCATCCCTCTCGATAGTGTATACAGGAGCCTTTGTCTTGTCGACAAGGTCTGGGTAGAAGATATTAAATTTATATCCTTGCACAATTTTGGGAGGTGGATTATCATGATCATAATGGGTCTGATTGTACTTGTTCCACTCATATCCAGTGTGAACACGGTTGAAATATTTTGGTTTTCTAGGTCGGTATTTGTCATGCCACCAATACACCTACACCAATATATATTAGTTGATTTCAAAAGATAAAAACAGAGAGCGGCCAACTGCCAATCCCTAAATTAATTTGAATAAAAATGGGATGAGTAGCTAAGGTACCTGTGAGTCCAAGTTAACTTCAGCACCAGAGCCCAATACTGCATCACCCTCCTCCATAGCTCCCATAGCTTTCATGGCTTTTAGCTCAAAGTTATCTTCTGAAGGGGTAGGTTTTGATGCCATAGCTTCTTGCATCCGTCTTTGCTGCTCCTCTAACACAGCCATACGTTTCCTTTCCTGTTAACAAGAAACATGGTTAACCACAATGACTCCTTAGCTAGCATGCTCATCATCAAGGGGAAATAAAGATCGAGTTACCAATATAGCCCTATCCTCTTCAGGGTCAATAGCTTCATCATTTTCATCACCATGCAACAGTTCTGGTGAAAATGATCCAGCCTCTTCTTCCACCTCATAAGTCTCTTCTTGTAGTATCGCTTCTGGAGAATATGTTTCAGCATCTACAGAGGAAAGAAAAGTTAGCAAACTGTCCTAGGTTCAGAAATCTAAAAACGAAACCACCATATCCCCTTGAGGCCTTGACTAAGCACATACCTTTCACATCATGATCACTATCCTCCTCCCCAGGTCTTAAAACATTATCAGATTCCAGTCTATCTTCCGGTCTATCTTCACCTTCTGAAGGTTGCTCAAGGCGTTGTAAATGTTTACGCAGCATTTTAGCATGTATTTCCTTCAAACAGGCCTGTTAACACATAAATTTACACATAAATCCCAGATAAACAGCATGAATTAAACAATATTACCATGAAGAATATCTAAACAGAAGTACCTTTGCTTTGAAAATATGAAGACGTTTAAGAACAGCCTCCCAATACTCAACAACCTTTGCCGTGCCAGTTCGCATCTGTGACTCAATCTGGGATTGTAATGCCTCCAGCTCACGGTGGGTCTTCCCTTCCAAGAGATTCTTGACATCTGCTTCAATACTAGAATGCAGACCCCTTTCTTCTGCCAGCAACTCAGCTGGTGGTTCCTCCCCACGCACCCTAGCTCGATCAAGTGCATCCTTCTTCCGGGCTTCAGCTAGCTCCCAATCACATACCACCATAAGTGCCTATGAAATTAAACATACCAAGATTTTGTCAAAGATTAGGAGAAAAATAGAAGAAAAAAAAATTTCTTACCACTCTTGATTCATTAAACCCTTCACTCCAATCATTAAAGTAAGCAATGTGAATCCTTTCAGCCATTTTCTTCTATCTAGAGCTCTTATATTTTACAAATTCAAGAGAGTGCAGTGGATGGAAAACTCAAATAAGTAAAATTAAATTAGAAATTGTGATAGGAATCTTTGCAATAGACACACTGTGATATCCAAAAACAGTAGACTCTGTAGTCTGTACCCAACATGAATAAAGAGGAAAAGGCCAATACCTCCCAGTACACTATGTGTGTTGGAGTCGCCCTGTCCAAATCAAGATGCATTTTGATGTCGTCACGAAGCTCTTCCATCCCTTTAACTGTCAAGCCCTGAATCAGACACATCAGACACCAAGGTCAATAATAATCACAAATAAGACAATTGAATGTTAAAAAGATTGATATCAATAAAGCAGTCAACTACATATGATTGCATAATGCTAAGGGTCACTACCCAGTTATGGTCCTATTAAAGTGAAGTCCTAGAAACAACACAAAACTACAGTCTAGTAATTATGAGCTGACGAAAGAAAACTCCCATAATTTAACTATATTTAGCAAACTGGTCTTCAGTTTCACTAAAATAATTTTTAAAATGTTCTAAATTGAAAGTTAAAGGTATGAAAAAGTGTCAACTCCAAGAGAAACAACGATGGAGGGAGATATACCTTGAAAACCATGTATGGTTCATTTAGCTCTATATCCATATCATCCGAGCCATTAAGGTGCTTGGACAAAACATCAATAGGCTTCATACGGCCTTCACGCAATCTAATCTCAGATCTGACTTTGCTTTGATCAAAATGAAACTGTAGATAGCACATGTTACTATCCCAACCAACTTTAAATGGAAGAGAAAAAAGAGTATCAACAACTCAACACCATACCTCCTCCTCTTTCTTCTCCCAATCGTGGAACTCAGCTCGAGCACGTTCTCTAGCTATCATAGCCTATAGGAAGAGACACAGTTAATAAGCCAAAAACTTATAATATCAACCAAGAGAAAGTTTAATTTTGCAATAGGTCACAATCATACTTTTCAAGGAACCAAACTTTACCATTTCTTCCTCATGTTGTGCTTTCTCAAGTGCCCTTTCCTCTCTTCTCTTTTTAACCTTTTCAATCTCAGCCTGCAAGATTAATTTGAATAAGCATTTATGAAATAATGGATTTCAGGTCACAATCACATGTCAATATGGTTAATACTACACAAAAATAATCTTAACCTGTACCACCTTACCATTCTTTCTTTCTGTCTCTTCTTCTCAGATTTCACTGAAAACGTGTCTAACGGCACTCCTTGGGCAACATCACGCTCGATTTTCTTCCGCCAAACAAATCTAGAAACCACATACAATCCCATTTTTAATCAATATAACCAAAAAAAAAATCCTTCTTACCTCTAATTCTGTCACTAGTTTAGTGAAGCATGCAGTTTCAGAAGACTTCAATATTAATAACAAATTGCCTAATCAATGGTAAAGTAAGAAGTACTTTAATTGCCCCGATTAGCATATAATCTGCAAATTTTAGTTTGCCCAGGTTCTAATACCCAACTTTCACTAATAATAAGTCAGTCATAAAAAAATAAAGTTGAAAAAAAAAAAACTTACGACTCATTGAGATTCGAATCGCCAAAAGGATTTGAATCATTTGAATAACCCGACACTGTTGGCGCTTTCAATTTCTTCGCAGATCGCATTGCCTAATTAAAAAAAAAATTCAACTATTAAATCACCAAAAAATCCAAAATATTCGAAATACTAAAGGAAAGCCAAGCAAACCTTCTTTTGAGCTTTCTTGGCCATATACTCAGCAATTTCCTCTTCCGTGATATTTCTAGAAGACCTCCTCTTCTTATTACGGCCTCGATCGCTTCCATCGCTATCGTTACCGGAAAACTCATCGTCGGAGTCACGATCGCGACGGCTCCGGCTATGGCGACTGCTTTTGCTTTTACTGCGACCGCTTCGATCCTTGCTACGTTTGCGGGAGCTTCTTTCAGGGGAAGGGTCTCGGCTGTCGGTCTCGTCTGATTCGGACTCGGAAGCAGAGTCGTCATCGGATCTTCTTTTGCTTCGTCTCCTTCTTGTCATAGTTTAGGGAAAGATAGGGTTTTTGATTAGCCGGGCAACGTTCAACTATAAAATAAAATTGGGATCTAGCCGCGGGTCGGGTTTGACCGACTTTAAAAATATGATTAACAATGAGCAAGTAATAAATAATAATAAGATAAAAAGTAATTTCTTTGAAATTTTAAATTTTTCAAAAAGCTTTTCTTCTTTACTTTTCTTCATTTGGCAAAGTAAATTAAAAAAAAAAAAAAAAACAGTAATACGTGATAATTTAAATAGGATTTAAAATTTTATGTTTCAATTTCCTTTACGAAAGGCTAATTTGTATAGAAATAAAATATTAGAATTGTCATAATAATAAATGATAGGATTATAAAAATAAAATAAAATAAAATAATGAACAAAAACATAAAATCAAATAAAAAAATCAAATCATGACGCAAATAGAAAAGAACCGTAAAAAAGTTACTTTTTATATATTACCTATAAAATTTTTAAATTTTACAAATAGAGTTAAAAAAGTGACAATTGTATTTTTTTGTTGTTGTTATATTAGTTCTTTTTAAATAAATTTAGATGTAACAAAAATGAATAAAAAAATAAATGATCTTATTCACCATCAGTGTAGTTTTTAGATTTCACAAGTAAAATTAATATGATAACACATACTCATAAAATATATTTAAAAAATAAAATATGGGACAATCAATTAATTCCGCTTATAAAATTAAAAAATTTCATTTTGTATAAAAAAAAAAAAAACTAAAAAAAAAATAGAATAGCGGACTTACTTTGTTTACATAGAAGGGAAGTCAATGATTACTTTTTTTTGAATTCTTGTCGATTTAGAGAATTTTTGAGAAATGATACGTAGAATTATAGTTAAATTGGTCTTTGTAAAGGATTATTTTGATAGGTGAGAAAATATTATAAATCAGTAAAATGAGATATTGTAGGGAGACAATGGAGAAGAAGATTTAAACAGACCCTAAAAAATAAGTGTGGTGGTAATGAAGGTTGTAGGTGACTGAGGATGGTGAAAATTATGATGGTTGTAGTAATTGGAAGGAAATAGTTGTAGAGAATTTCTCAAGAGCTAAAAGTTTGTTAGACTGTCCAAAAGATCACAAATGAAACCTTTGAACCTCTATTTGTACCTCTCAAAAGAAGTTACCAAGAGTAGTTAAAAGAGAGTGGGAAGTTATAAGGAGACCACTCACTTCAAAATGACACCAATCATGGGTAGTGGAAGAGATAGAGAAGTTATCAAAAATAGTGAGTAGAATGGAAGTTATGCAAAGGTTGCATCCTGAGTAATGTTATGGTCATAGCAGTGAATAAAGGTTAAGTGACAGCACACTTAAGAGTGTAATGCTCGTTTAATGGGAAAGGGAGGTACTTGTGTTCAACGAAATATTAATAAGCGGACTTCTTAACAGTCTTCAGAGCCTCCAAGCAATGCTCTCCAAGACATCCCAAGAATGGAGTAAACTCAAGAATCCTGCCAACCTTCCGGGGTTAGCTCAACAGTTTTCACGTAGTTGTGTAACTTGCTAACTGCATTATAAGTCATCTTTGTCACATGCTACACAAGCAACTAGAGAGTGCGGGAGTACTATTGTAGGGAGCATTATTGCCAGGGTGCTGCCAAGGAGCTTTGCTGCTTGGGAGCACTGCTGTAGAGAGCGGTGTTGTCAAGAAACACTCTTGCTAGGGAGCGTTGCCTGCTGCCAGAGAGTGCTATACCAGGAAGCGTTGTTGTCAGAGAATGCTGATGTCCTGGAGCGTTGTTGTCAGAGAGCACTACTGCCAGGAGGCACTGTTGTCAGAGAACGCTGCTGCAGGGAGCGCTATCTGTTGTCAGGGAGAATTGTCTATGAAAGTTGTGTCTGCATGACATGTTATTAACCAAATATAAGTGTCTACCGTCATAATATTGAAGCTCTTTCTTTTAACATTTTTTGATGCAAAAGTTAAAGTGGTAGATATAAAAAATTACACTAATAGTTGTTGGATATCAATATATTATTTTGGGTGTATCTATACGAAATACATATTCCAATACGTAGGTTGTCGTAACTACATACACGGTGTATAATTACATACACAATTGATATAAAAATTGAATGAAAAATTAATCTCATTTAACACCCACTTGAAGAGGAAGAAAGTTGGTTAAAGGTATGATTGATTGTCAATCCCACATAGAACAAAGTTTGGTTTTAGCTTATAGTTTTATATAAGCTAGTGTTCCATGTTGGATTGGGCCCCAAGGGGCACCCGATTTTTGTGGTGGGTGAGGACCTACACAACTTGGGCTGGACCACATGCGCGTCGCCGTAGCCAAGCCGAGCCAGGTCGAGCTTGGGCTTGGGCTGGGTCGGGTCTAGGGCTGTAATCGAGCCGAGCCGAGCTCGAATACTGAAAAGCTCGAGCTCGAGCTCGATTCGAAACTCGAGGCTCGAAGCTCGGTTCGAGCTCGATCGAGTATCATTTTTTAAGCTCGAGCTCGGCTCGAGATAAAATCGAACTATTCGAGCTCGACTCGATTAGGCTCGTTTAAATACTCGAGTTCGAGCTCGAATTAAGGGTTTTTAAGTATGTATATATATATTAAGGGTAAAATAGTAAATTAATAATAAAAATATTATAAATAAAAAAATCTCGATTAGGCTCGCGAGCTGCTCGAATTGGGTATTAAGATACTCGAACTCGGCTCGCTCGATAGCTCGAGCTGCTCGAGCTCGAGCTCGGCTCGATAATGACCGAATCGAATTCGAGTTTTTTTCGAGTCGAACTCGAGTAGCTTGCGAGCACAGGTGTCTCGTTTACACCCCTAGTCGGGTCGAACCGGACCCGGCTTTGGCTTGGGTCAGTGTCTATCTTTTTGCTGCCCAGCCCAACTATCCAACCAGCATTTTCTTGTCTGAATAATTCATGTCTTTTCGGTTGAAAACCAAACCATTTAGTGTCTGTTCGGGTTTGATCCGAACCGGTTCGTGTCTGTTCCAACAGGACCTACCTGTTGGCTGAACTGGTTCGTTTAAACAGTCTTGACTATTGCGAATAATCTCTGGATTTCTATAAATACAGACAATCAATGTTTGTTTTATTCACTGATTAAAAAGAATAAAAACTTATTTTCTTTTGGTTTTCTTTTCCTGTGTTGAAAGAGAGTCAAACATCTTCTTGGTTCGCTGTGTTGCATCCGAGTGTGCTCTCATTTGCAACGTTATCGGGAGGCCTAAGAGACGATTTGCATACATCTGCAAGCACCTTAGAGGCAGGCAAAATTCGTCTTAAGGTCAGAGGTCCAACCTTGACTCGATATTGATTTTTTCAAATCAATTCCTGTAAATATTCGTATATTCGGTTCTGTACTTGTTTGAAGTCGATATTAATATTTCTTTCTTGTAAGTTCATATATATATATATATATATATGTTGAAATTCATTTCTGTAATTTCTTTTATATACTATTTATGTTTTTATATATGTTTTATTATTATTCAGTAATAATATAATCGGTACATAGTTTACAACATTTTTAAGACTTGCTGCTGTTTATCGGATTTTACCTTACTGTTTGTTTGCATAATTACATACTGACTTCATTTATATTGGTTTAGTATACTGTATTCTTATAAAACGCTTCTGTCTGAATATACGTATACATTTGCATACTATATATTGTTTTCAAAGCTTACTGACTGATAACATTGTATTGTTATTTTGGTTCTTGCTTGTTTTAGTTTACTACTGTATCTTCTTACATTATTATATATATATATATATATATATTATATTTTGTACGTTACTTTGACAGCATATATATACTTTATTATTTGTTTATATATACTGTTTGTTGATTATATATATATATATATATATATATATATATATATATTACTCACGTAAGTTTGCTACTGTAGTTCATTGTTAGCAATTTTTTATTGTGTATTGGCTACTGTTTATTGTTTAAATATATATATATATATATTATTTGCTACAGTCAGTAATATTTATGAAGTGTGAAATTTTTAGAATATTACTTTGTTTTAGTAGTGTTATTATATAACCTGTTATTTTTGGAATAACAGATGACCGATACATCTACCGGTAATACTAGCGCCTGTAGCGTCACAATTTTTACATGTCACACATGGTGAGAGGCCCGAGAAGTTCAATGGTCTGGACTTCAAACGATAGCAGCAAAAGATGTAGTTTTATTTGACCACCCTCAACCTAGCCAAGTTCTTACGGGAGGAGGCCCCGACTTTGAACGAGGGAGAAACCAATATTACGGTTGTAGTTTCGGTGGAAGCATGGAAGCATTCAGACTTTCTATGCAAGAACTATATCCTCAATGGTTTGGACAACATGTTATACAACGTGTATAGTTCGATCAAGACAGCTAGAGAGAGCTGTTGGAGTCCTTAGAGAGAAAATACAGAACCGAGGATGCCGGCACGAAGAAATTTATGGTTGGTTGGTTTTTGGATTTTAAAATGGTGGACTCGAAAACCATAATAAGTCAAGTCCAAGAGTTTCAGTTGATCCTCCATGAGATTTTTGTCGAAGGAATAACTCTTAGTGAATCATTTGAAACGGTGGCTTTGATAGAGAAACTACCTCCTTAGTGGAAGGATTTCAAGAACTATCTAAAACACACAAAAAAAGAGATGAGCTTAGAGGACTTGATTGTTCGATTGAGAATCGAGGAAGATAACAGTGGTTCAGAGAAGAAGGTCAAGGTTCAGACCATGGAAGCCAAAGCGAATATTGTTCAACATTCAAAAAAGACCAACAAGAGAAAAATTGTTGGTTCTAGTACTTCCCAAGCTAAGAAGGGAACGAATTTCAAGAAGTTCACGGGAACTTGTTTCAAATGCAACAAGCCCAGACATCGTGCAAAGGACTGCAGATAGAACAATAAAAAGAAAGCTCAAGCCAACCTGGTTGATTGATTATGAGATTGAGCTCGCTGCTGTTGTATTACAAGTGAATTTGGTGGAGAACCCTAAGACGTGGTGGGTTGATACCGGGGCCATTTGTCATGTTTATTTTGAAAGGAAGAGTTTCACCGAGTACAAAGAAGCTGCTGAAGATGAGAAACTATATATGGGAAACTCTACGGTTTGCAAGGTACGAGACCATGGGAAGGTGATACTCAAGATAACCTCCGGGAAAGAACTTATTTTGAACAATGTTGTTCATGCTCCTGAAATTCGAAAGAATTTGGTTTCCGACTCTCTGTTGAGAAAGAATGGGTTTAGGCTCGTATTCGAGTCTGATAAATTTGTACTCACTAAAAGTGGAATGTTTGTAGGAAGGGGATATTTATGTGATGGGCTTTTTAAGCTCAATGTAATGACTATTGTACCAAAGAACAAGATTATTAATAAGAATAATTCTTCTGTTTACTTGATTGAGTCTTCTAAATTATGGCATGATAAATTAGGTCATGTAAATTACATGACCTTGAAGAGAATCAGCAATTTGGATTTGCTTCCTAAATTTGTCATTGACAAAAATCACAAATGTGGAATTTGTGTGGAATTCAAATTAGCTAAGGCTCATTTCTATTCGATAGAAAGAAGTAATGAACCTTTAGATTTAATTCACACTGATATATGTGACTTAAAATTTGTGCAAACTAAAGGCGGTAAAAAGTATTTCATTACTTTTATAGATGGTTGCACAAGATATTGTTACGTCTATTTGCTAAGAAGCAAAGACGAGGCCTTGGAAGCTTATAAACTCTGTAAGAATGAGGGCGAAAATCAACTAAGTAAGAAAATAAAGATAGTAAAGAGTGATAGAGGTGGTGAATATGATTCATTATTTAATGAATTCTGTTCGAAAAATGGTATCATCCATCAAACCACTGCTCCTTATTCACCTCAACAAAATGGTATTGTAGAACGCAAGAACCGAACGTTGAAAGAAATGATGAACGCTTTGTTGATAAGCTCAGGGTTACCTCAGAAATGTATTATTTTTGGGTGTATATATACGAAATACGTATTCCAATATGTAGGTGTCGTAACTACATACACGGTGTATAATTAATATACACAATTGATATAAAAATTGAATGAAAAATTAGTATCATTTAATACCCACTTGAAGAGGAAGAAAGTTGGTTGAAGGTGTGATTGGTTGTCAATCCCACATAGAACAAAGTTTGGCTTTAGCTTATAGTTTATATAAGCTAGTGGTCCATATTGGGTTGGGCCCCAAAAGGCACCCAAGTTTTGTGGTGGGTGAGGACCTACACAACTTGGGCTGGACCACATACGCGCGGGCCGCCGCCGAGCCGAGCCGGGTCAGGCTTGTGCTTGGGCTGGGCTGGGTCGAACCGGACCAGACTAGGCTTGGGCTTGGTCAGTATCTATCTTTTTGTTGCCCAGCCCAACTATCCAACCATCATTTTCTTGTCCGAATAATTCATGTATTTTCGGTTGAAGACCGAACCATTTAGTGTCTGTTCGGGTTTGATCCGAACCAGATCGTGTCTGTTCCAACGGGGCTGTCTACTACTTGTTGGCTGAACCGGTTCGTTTAAACAGTCTTGACTGTTCCGAATAGTCCTCTGGGCTTCTATAAATACAGATAACCAATGTCTGTTTTATTCACTGATTAAAAAGAATAAAAACTTCTTCTTTTCTTTCGGTTTTCTTTTCCTGTGTTGAGAGAGAGTCAAACATCTTCTTGGTTCGCTGTGTTGCATCCGAGTGTGCTCTCATTTGCAACGTTATCGAGGAGGACGATTTTCATACATCTGCAAGCACCTTAGAGGCAGGCAAATTCATCTTAAGATCAAAGGTCCAACCTTAACTCGATATTGATTTTTTCAAATCAATTCCTGTAAATATTCGTATATTCGGTTCTGTGCTTGTTTGAAGTCGGTATTAATATTTCTTTATTGTAAGTTTATATATATATATATATATATATATATATATTGAAATTCATTTATGTAATTTCTTTTATATACTGTTTATGTCGCAACCTAAAAAAAAAATAACGACGACGAGTCTCATCGCAAGACTTTATTATTCCTTAAGCGTGACATTTAAAAAAAAACGAGGAAAAGTCGACTTAATTCCTCGAGAAATGAAGGTTTTGAAAATGACCTTAAAAAAGACATGGAGTCGCCACCAATCTTTTTTAGCTAGGTGTGATCGGCCACCTATTAAAACCGATTTTATAAAATATTTTAAAAATTAATTAAAACATTTTAAAAACCAATTTCAAGTCTGCGTTTTAAACCAGAGAAATCAAAGAAGCGGGTTCGGGAGTCGGTTACGTGCGGGGAAGGATTAGCACCCCCACAACGCCCGTATAAATCGGTACCTTATTAATCGTGTGTTATCTCAAGTCTCGGTAAAAGTTGGTTTTAAATTTAGTATTTCAAATTAATTCCCAATTTAAAGAAAAATAATTCCATTTTTTATTGAAAATGATCCGGAATTTATAAATTCAAAATTTTCCTATATTCCCCAACAAACGTGGCAAAATATAGAAATTTTTATTAGTTTTGGAAAACTTTCCGAATCATTCTCTTTTTTGAAAGAAAGATATTCCTTTATTAATGATAATTGATGATATTCCCTCCAGCAAACCCGGTAGAGAACTCATGAATTATTTTAATTCGGGAATATCTTTATATTTTTTTTATTGAAAACCATTATCTTTTTTTGAAAACATTTAAAAGAAATGAATATGTATATGCATGACATAAATAAAATGACATAGCAAAATCTAAATAATATAATGCAACCTAAATGACATGGCAAACATGAATGATATGGCATATAAATTAAATGAGATAGAATATGAAATAATGCTACCATATAATATGCATGAAAATAATAATGAAAATAATAATGCAATGAACATAGTATATGCTAAATAATATGACCAAAAAAATAACTAAATAAAAGCATAGGATATCATGAAATATTCCAAATCATATAATAAACCATATAACATCAAAAATATAAATCAAAATAATAACAATATCATAGAAATTATTATAACAAGAATCACATATTATATAAAATGCATGAATATAAAAATGCAATGCATGAAATGTATTTTTTCCTTTAATTAAGGAAATCCGTATATCTAAAAAGATATCCGGCTACCTTAGGAAAATATGTCAAATTAAATATTCTAAAACCAAAATACTTTGTGATTGTTTGAAAACAATTTTGAGAAGCTTGAATAAAAACTGGGCTAAATTTTTTTTAAATGGCTCTAATTTCCTATGTTTAAAAAAAAATCCGGACTTGACTACCCTTAACCCGGGACTTGAAAAAACATTTTTAGAGTTTAAAAGGCTTAGAAATTACCCTAAGTCAGTAGCTAACCCTCCTAATCAGCCCACTCTAAGTAAATTAACCAAAACAGAAAATTGGTTTTTCTTTAAATTCAATTCTGACTCCACTGTCCAGTTTTTAATCCACGATTTTTTATCCTATTTTTAAAAATTCCAAAAATTCTAAAACAAATACTGGAGACTCAGAACATGTAAAACTACATGATAAAAAATCGGCTTAATTTTTTGATCAAAGATGAATTCCCAGAAAAATCAGAGATGTACGAGTTTTGGGTGGAAAAAAAAAACTGCTTTGCCAACACATTTTTTTTGTCTTTGATAAAATCATTTAAAAATAAAAATAAAAATATTTGAAACTCATAAAATGACTTGAAAGCAGTAGCTAGGACTTTTTGAAAGTTAGATAAAAATTGGCTAAGTAAAAAAAAAATCACAAAGGTAGAATAATCAATTTGACAAACTTAATTTTCCACAAGTGTGCTCAAGAGAGCATGACTTTGAACCATTAATTGGCTCAAGTCATTATTCAAGTGGCATGATATGAAATGCATGAAACAATGCAGCAAACCTAATGCATGAAATGCATGAATTTAAACCTAAATGACATGGCATAAGATGACATGGCATGTGAATGAAATCGACATGGCAAACAAGATAACATAGCATAATGGATGACATAAAATGAAATGGCATGTGACATGGCATAAGATGACATGGCATGTGAATGAAATCGACATGACAAGCAAGATGACATGGCATATAGATGACATAAAATGACATGGCATAAGATAACGTGGCATATGAATGAAATCGACATGACAAGCAAAATGACATGGCATATGGATGACATAAAATGATATGGCATGTGAAATGGCTTAAAATGACTCGGAGTTTATTAATACCAAAATCTTTTCATGTTCCTCGGCAAACCCGACAAAACATAGAAAGTTTTATTTATTTCAAAAAAAAATTTATTTTAGAAAAAGGGTATTCCTTCGTTAATAATTAATGATAACCTCTCCGGTAAATCCAGCAGAGAAAGTCATGAATTATTGAACTCGGGAATATTGCCTTATTTATTAAAATACTATAAATATGCAAAATGACATTAAAGCATGCACCACAATAGACCATGTCCAAGGCAAGCAACATTAGTCGTATAGAAGTAAATTATCAAACACGAAACATACACCGTAATATACTATGTCCAAAGCAAGCACAATAAACATATAATATATATAAAAATAGAATGAAATAATATTACCGTGTGCTTGTCCCCTTTGCAAAAACCGTTTCCTATTTTCCATACAAAATCCTCTTTTTCTTTTCTCCCCCAAGATTGCATTGATTTCCTCTAAACCTGTTCCACTAAATTTTTTACTGTAGCATCTCTTATATATGGCCCTGGCTTCATTTATATGATCTAATTCAATTTCTATTGCTATATAACTTTGCCATGCTTCCAACATTGAACCACTGCAGAGACGGATACGTTCATGAAACCTTTCCAATGGCAGCGGTGGTGTTTCCAGCAGCATCAAGAGCATCAGTTCTCTCACGAATGCGATGGCTCATACCAGCCATCTCAGCAATGCCTCCAGCATTGTCACTGATGGGACCATAAGCATCAATGGCCAACCCAGTTGCAATGGTGCTCAACATTCCAAGGGCAGCAACTGCAATCCCATACATGGCAGCAAAGCTAAAACTAACAAAAATGCTGATTGCAATGGCAAAAATTGGGATGATCACAGATTTGTATCCTAAAGCAAGGCCAAATATAACGTTGGTCGCCGCTCCTGTCCTGCAAGAATCAACAACATCCTGCACAGGGCTGTAAGCATTGCTGGTGTCGTACTCAGTAACAAAACCAATAATAAGTCCAGCCCAGAGACCAACACCCACGCACAAAAATAGTTGCCAGTTCTTAACAACTTTCTGAACCCCAAAATTGTAAATGGTGAAGGAAGATGGCACACCAATCCAAGTAACAATTGCAATTCCCACAGTCATAAGAACAGTGGAGATAATAAGCTGCTTCTTCAAAGCTGGTTCGATTTCCTTGACAGCCTTGATTTCAAAGAAATCAGTAGCGAAAAGGGTTGTGATCAAACAGACAAGAATCCTGACAGAACTAATGAGCAGAGGATACAACATGGGAGTGAACTCGTGGTTTACTCCAAAGGAGGATATAGAAGCTAAAACAAGAGCAGCACAGGAAGATTCAGCATATGAGCCAAATAGATCAGAACCCATACCGGCAATGTCCCCAACATTATCACCAACATTATCAGCAATGACAGCTGGGTTTCTTGGGTCATCTTTCGGAATGTTCCTTTCAACCTTTCCTACAAGATCAGCACCAACATCTGCAGCCTTTGTATAGATACCACCAGCAACTCTTCCAAAGAGTGCCATAGAGGATCCCCCAAGACCATAACCAGTAATAGCCTCAAAAAGGCCTTCCTAGTCATAACCGTAGTACAGCATGAATAGATTGATGGCAATGTAAAGCACCAACAAACCATTTGCTGCAAGGAGAAAACCCATTCTGCACCAGATCTAAATGCAACAATAAAAGCCTTTCCAACACCCTTTCTTGCTTCTAAGGTTGTTCTTGCATTGGCATAGGTAGCAATTTTCATCCCAAGGAACCCAGAAAGAACTGAAGTGATAGCACCGAGCAAGAAGGATACGGTACTGAAGATAGCAGTGGCAAGAGCTGGTTTGCACGTCTTCTCTTTATCATAGGTGCAAGGCTGGCTCTTTGTGCTGAAGCCCTCAACAGAGCCCAGGAAGAGGAAAATCAGGATAGCAAAAGCAATCATGAAGATGCCAACATACTGATATTCAGTAAAAAGAAAGGATGTTGCACCTTCAGAGATAGCGTTTTGAATTTCAACGCACTTGGCAACAACGCTATGGTCATTGATCCCTTCCTCCTATTATTCATATCGGCGTCAATGGCAGCATTTTGAGCATCCAGTATTTCCTGAATCTTATGCTTCTTTAGTTTCTGCATTTCTTTTAGCCTCTCATTTTCTCGCTTACTAATTTCTGGACCAACCCCGTTAGACTCATCCTCGTCAGCATCATCGGCGTTTTCTTCAGCGATGGCATCATCATCTTCCTCGAAGTCGGCGACGGAGCGAGCAACAGCTTCGATCTCTTCTTCATCGTCTTCGTCGGCGTTGACCTGAGCGTTGATTCGCTCCTCTTCTGATGTATTAGAACTGTTGGATAGGTCAAGCCAGCCGCAGCAAGAGTATGGTCTCTGACTACAACTTGACGAGCATGGTGAAGAGATTTATGGACAAGAAATCCACAAACAAGACTATGGTGCCGCTGGTGATTACATCCGATGTCCTAGCTGAGGATCTCAAGACGACTGCAAGGAAGGCTGCTACTTTCACGACGTTGCAGAGGAAATCCCCATCAATGCCAAAACATGTAAGCTCAGTCTAAACAGCATCAAACTCTTCATTTCCATACTGCTAAAACTCTACAGTCTCTCAGTTCGTTCAAACTCTACTTTCTCAGAAAAACCAATACCCTCTGATCAGCAAAACCATGACCAGCCATCATTCACCTGAAGCTGAAGTTTCTATCCTTGCCTTATCCTAGCAAAAGATGTCCCTTTCAGAATCAGAACCACATAAGCTGAACCCACCATTACCCTTTAAAGGAACTTCCTTTTTTCTTCTTTATCTAACCTTTTCACTTCAAAAACAAAAACAAAACTGCTTCTTGATTAATACCCAGATGCTAAAAAGACTTGTATCTTGCAAATGACTGAAGCCCAGATGGAGAGAATATGAATCAAAAGGTAAGTAGTAGAATCAGCCCCAAATTAGCTAAGACAAAGAGCTAAAAGAAGAGAATTTTCTCGAGAAACAAGAAGTCATTTTTTTTCCTGAAATTATGAGATCCTCGAGATCTGAGAATGCTGGTGTTCGATTTCAATATCTTTTTTTGTTAATCCCCATAAATTCCATGTGGTTTTGCTCTTGGTTACTAGCTCTAACTTGGTCTTCACTATGGATTCCACTACCATTATCTTTTTAGCAACCCTTTTTTTTTTTCTTCTTTTAGCTTTTTTGCTCCCTCAAAAGAAACCAAACCAAGCTTTTTTCCCTTTTCTTTTTTTAGTCGTGAGCCCCCTTTCTTTCTTTTGGAATCATCGGCCCCCCTCTCCATTTTTTTTAATCGGGCCTTTTATAACCAATTTTTAACCTAAAAATGTGTAATGTCCAAATTACCCTTCCTTTATTTTTCAAGTCTTTTTTTTTTATTTTTTTCAAATATTTTCAATTAAAAAAAAATTATTTTAAAAAAATCTAATAAAGCTCAAATTAAACTTTTTCACCTCGGGTTTAAATTGAATTTTAAAATTGATAATTTTGCGGTCCGATTTTATTTGAACAATTAAAGCTAAAAAGGATATATATAATTTAGAACATTTTAAAAATCTAAAATCGCGATCGTGACTTTTACAAAAAATATTAAACCCGAGAGGGGGACAAATCAAAATTGGTTTAAAAAAACCCGGACAAAATTAGGTGTCTACAGCTGCCCCTCTTTGGCTATTGCTGAGAATCAGGAATCAGGCAAAGATAAAATAGACAACAATTTTGTCCGGTCTATGAAATCACATGTGAAGGAATGGAAAAGAGTTTTCTTTTTCATTTCTTCATTCATTTTTGCATTTTCTTCTTTTTTTCTTTTTTTCTTCTTTTTTTCCTTTTTTTTTCTATTTTTTCTCTTTTTTCATTTTTTTTCATTTTTCATTTTTCATTTTTTTTTTATAAAACAATAAATTGAAGATTTTGTCCTTAAATTGAATTCTCTACCTAAACAAGGCTCGATTTGTCTTAAGGAAACGAATTCGATTTTCAAAAGAAAAATTTATGCCTGAAGGTCTTTAAAATTGTGCCCGGAGATCTTAAAAAACTGGTGCCCGAAGGTCTTTAAAAATGGTGCCCGGAGGTCTTTGAAAAATGGGTGCCCGAAGGTCTTTGATAACGGTCTCAGGGTTCGACTCATTTGATAAAACAGAATGAATTCGATTTAAAACAAAAGGAAATACCTCGATGGTGGTCTCAAGGCTCGACTCATTTGATAAAACAGAATGAATTCGATTTAAAACAAAACAAAATACCTCGACGGTGGTCTCAAGGCTCGACTCATTTGATAAAACAGAATGAATTCGATTTAAAACAAAAGTAAATACCTCGACGGTGGTCTCAAGGCTCGACTCATTTGATAAAACAGAATGAATTCGATTTAAAACAAAAGGAAATACCTCGACGGTGGTCTCCAGGCTCGACTCATTTGATAAAACAGAATGAATTCGATTTAAAACAAAAGGAAATACCTCGACGGTGGTCTCGAGGCTCGACTCATTTGATAAAACAGAATGAATTCGATTTAAAACAAAAGGAAATACCTCGACGGTGGCCTCGAGGCTCGACTCATTTGATAAAACAGAATGAATTCGATTTAAAACAAAAGGAAATACCTCGACGGTGGTCTCGAGGCTCGACTCATTTGATAAAACAGAATGAATTCGATTTAAAACAAAAGGAAATACCTAGACGGTGGTCTCGAGGCTCGACTCATTTGATAAAACAGAATGAATTCGATTTAAAACAAAAGGAAATACCTCGACGGTGGTCTCAAGGCTCGACTCATTTGATGGAACAGAATGAATTCGATTTAAAACAAAAGGAAATACCTCGACGGTGGTCTCAAGGCTCGACTCATTTGATAAAACAGAATGAATTCGATTTAAAACAAAAGGAAATACCTCGACGGTGGTCTCGAGGCTCGACTCATTTGATAAAACAGAATGAATTCGATTTAAAACAAAAGGAAATACCTCGACGGTGGCCTCGAGGCTCGACTCATTTGATAAAACAGAATGAATTCGATTTAAAACAAAAGGAAATACCTCGACGGTGGTCTCGAGGCTCGACTCATTTGATAAAATATAATGAATTCGATTTAAAACAAAAGGAAATACCTCGACGGTGGTCTCGAGGCTCGACTCATTTGATAAAACAGAATGAATTCGATTTAAAACAAAAGGAAATACCTCGACGGTGGCCTCGAGGCTCGACTCATTTGATAAAACAGAATGAATTCGATTTAAAACAAAAGGAAATACCTCGACGGTGGTCTCGAGGCTCGACTCATTTGATAAAACAGAATAAATTCGATTTAAAACAAAAGGAAATACCTCGACGGTGGCCTCGAGGCTCGACTCATTTGATAAAATATAATGAATTCGATTTAAAACAAAAGGAAATACCTAGACGGTGGTCTCGAGGCTCGACTCGTCTTAAGAAAACGAAATCGACTTGCAAGAAAGGAAATGACCTCGACGATGGTCTCGGGGCCTTAACCTGTCTTGTTCTCAGCTGTGTTTAAAATTCTAGGTATCTCTTCCAAAAGCTTCGGCTATCACCACCAAAGTCTTGTTCACTTTTAAAACTGTAAAATTCTGGATATCCCCACCAGAAGCTTTGAGAAATGATGCAGATGCACATGTCTTTTAACAAGGTGCTCATGCTTCATGACGCAAATGTAAAATATTTCTTAGTGCAAATGCAAATGGCCTGGATTGATGCCCATGTTTCATGATGCAGATGCCCCCACTAATTGTGTTCATGTAATTGGTTTATGAATGGTGTAACTACAATTACCACACAATAATGAAAATGCAATGATTCTAGAAATGATGCAATTGATTGAGATGACACAAATGCGAATTCCATGAAGAATGTAAATGTAAAGGTAAAATGCAGATGCTTATGGAATAATGCCAATGCAAATACCCATGAATGATGCAAATGCTTGCCGACACTGTGCAGATACAAAAGCTCGATAAAGAGATGAGTGCTCATGTGTGATGCAAATGCCCCCGGTTATTTTTCTAGACTTTGGCTTAGCCTTTCAAATTCATTTTTTCTCTTCAAATCAGAGTATATCTTCAATTCATTTTGGCTATTCTCTTTGCCCCAACAGTTTTCAAGCTTTCATCAACAGAGATCTGAACTGGGTTCGATATCTTCTTCTCATATCTGGAAGTCCGGACCTATCCTGGCAGTTCTATATCTTTGGGTTAGAAAAATCCTTGTCTCATGTCAACGTCAAAAATGGGTATTTCAAAAATATTTTTATTTTCCCTTTTTGAAAAACAATTTTGCTTATTTAAGGAAAACTTCTAAGCCAAAAATTTTAACTCCACAGTGTATGATGTACAAATCTTTTGATGACTGATGATCACTGTTAGAAAATTCCCTAAGTATTAATTTGGGTTTTTCAATTTGAATTGACAAAGCTCGATACAACAAGATTTTGGTTTTTCCAGGAAAACTTCACAACAAAAATGTATGTCCCTTCTAGGCTCACAAATGGAACAGATTTTATAAATCATGAATTCATTGAGAACCAAACAAATTCACATTCTTGTAGTTTCCAATATCAAGGTATTTTGACAAGTGTCAAGATTGGCTGTGATGTTTAAACTGGAAAGTTGATTTTGGAGGAAAAAAGTTTCAGTTTTTGAAAACAATCCTCTGAATGAGAATTGACACTTTGGGAGGTTCAGGAATTTTTAAATGTTCCTCGATGACCATTTTTTCAAGATGACTTTCTCTTTTTGTGGTATCGGCACTTTCATAGATGGCATCAAAAATTCCAATTCTACTCTAGACCGCCCGTTTTTGGGTTTTCGCCCTAGAGTCCCTTTTCTCTCCAATTTTTTTCATTTTTTCGTTCTACCATACACTTGAGAATTCTAAATTCTTCCTTAGTGAAATGATAATTCGATGAGATGGGATAAAATCTGAGGAAAAACCTTTCAAATTAAATATTCATGCTTGATCAAAATGGACTTTTAAAGCACGTAATGTAGGCCATGGCTCAGGGTTCAGAAAGAAAGGATAA
The DNA here is from genome assembly GCA_030761205.1 of Fremontodendron californicum. Taxonomy (NCBI): domain Eukaryota; kingdom Viridiplantae; phylum Streptophyta; class Magnoliopsida; order Malvales; family Malvaceae; genus Fremontodendron; species Fremontodendron californicum. The sequence continues at coordinate 36,043,007 of JAULJL010000005.1, forward strand.
ATAGGCCCAAAATATGTGTTCGAGGGTATTTAGATCAAGTATCCTTTCTTTGAGGAGGATTTTCTTTGAAGCATTTGTCACTTCTTAGACATTTCTTTCCTTTGACTTTGCTTTTTCTTCCTTGCTTTTGGCTTTCATTTGCCATCGCTTTTTCAGACTTTTTTTTTTTTTTTTGTGTTTTCTTTTGTTTTTCTTGGCTTTCATTTTGCCATCTCTTCCTCTTCTTTTTTATTTTATAGAGTGCGCCTGTATTTATTCGGGACTTCATTTGCTTTGTATCTGTCTTTGAGCTAGGACTCATTTCTCAATGATTTTTAAAAAGATATTTCCTCGCATTTGCCCCCCAGTGTAGAGGGTGATCCTTGATCAGGGTTCTAAGAAGAAAAAATTCTTTTGGCTCAAAAAGGGTGACTATGGATAATTTCTTTTTGTGCGAAAGGAATATGAAAGATGGCCATTTCTCATGTCAAGCACGAATATTTACATTGAAAAGCAATCCCCAGGGGAAATAGATATTCAGAATTTCATTTTGCACTTTGGAATCATCCGTATTCTCATATGCATGATATCACAATTTTTCTTTTCTTTTTTTTTCTTTTTTCATCGCATGCCCCAATGATTCATGCGTTTAGCCCATCCTTATTCACCATGTATCCATCATTTCCACATATGATGCCCCAATTTGATTAACCATTAGAATTTGTATCAACGAGGAACATAGCAGGTCTAGGTCTATTTTGAAAAGGCTGAGTTTTCAATCTGAGTTCTTTGAAGAGACAAGGAAAATATGACCCAAAAACAGGTTTTCTCTGGGACAAGGGATAATCTAGTTTAATCATTGTGCCTCGAGGTGTCAATCATGAAGTGATGTCTGGGCAATTAGTGTTTTGTGGTCATTGGAAAAGGTCATGAATGGTTTTAGCACAATCTTGACACACACCAAATTATCAAAATCTGGATTCTTGAAAGAATGTCTCATTTGTTTGATTTTCAAGGAATTTGAGAATTTTCAAAAAGTTCGTTCCTTTGCTCATAGCATAGACTAGGATCAACGTCTTTGCTTATTCTGTGATGACAATGGTTTTATGAAGTCAAATCATTCATATTCCTTGAAGCATTAGGTCTTTCAAGTGATATCGGTTCAAAAGATTTAGGCTTAGGAAAGCCTAAAAGAGAGGGCTGAAGGTATTGGGTCATTTATAACAATGATCATCAATATTCTCAAGATTGTTCATTATTTCATGTGAAAACCACTTATTTATTGTGTACCACAAATTTTCTCAAAGTTTCATTTGGTTTTTTTTTTTTTTTTTTTTTTTTTTTTTTTTTTTTTGCAATTTCAAATTTATTGCTAAAATAAAATGAACACAAAATATTTAAATTCAAAATTTATTTATTTCATGTAGATGTCATCATGAGACAAAAACTTTCATCATCAAAGTGTATAAAAATATATGCATCAGAATGCTCCTATTGACATGCTTTCAAAGATAACAATTCTTATCCTCAAAATTCTTCAAGAGGAAATCAATCTATGGTAAAACAGATTTCCAATGTTTGATAAGCTCTGGAATCCAAATGCCATCATGGACAAGACCCTCAATTCTTTTTCTTCAGTTTTCTGCATTTTTTAGTCGAATGCCCAATCGCCCCAATATGATACTTGCACTTGCTGTTGGGGTCATAGCTTTTAGCTGACGAAGAAAACTCTTCAAAGCTAAGCCAATTTCTATTTCATCTTATTAATGTGTTTCATGATGAATGAGCTATGAATGTCATGAGTGCAATTTGATGCATGTGAAGGATAAACAAAGTTATGTGTGGTCATATACAGTGGAAATATGTTGACTATGTATTTTATAAATGCAACACGATGCCAACATGATGCATTTACAGAATAAGAAAAATCAATGCATGGATATATGCAATGAATGACTATGTATGTTCCAAATGCATTTCCCAATGAATGATCATATATACTATGAATGCCCCACAATGTCAATTATGATGCATGTGAAGAATAAATGATTGACACAGAGTATATACAAAGAAAATCATGCTGATCGTGTATGTCATGAATGCCATCTGATGCCAATATGAAAAATTAATGCATGAGCATATCATGATGACTGTGTATGCCATGAATGCACCCTGATGCCAACATGATGCATGTAAAAAATAAGCAAATTAATGCATGGATATATATAGGAAAATCATTTCTGACTATGAATGCATGAATGCAACTTGATGCTACCATGATGCATATAGAGAAAGAATAAATTGATATATGGATATATACAGAAAAATTCATGCTGACTATGAATGCATGAATGCAACTTGACGCTAAGGCCCCGAATTGTTCCTTACTGTCGCCGGTGAAGGCTAGTAAGGCATCCCGATAAAATCGGGTTCAATTCGTTAGAGTATATTTTCCTATGCCCATGCGGAGGATCATCACGAAGGCATTAGGTACTTTATACTCCGGAAGTGTTTCACTAGCCCATACGGAGGATCAATCACGAAGGCGTAGTTACTTTACTTCCACTTAAAAGACAGAATCCGGGTAGAGGATTCATGTTATGCAAATGCACGTGTAGTGTGTGTGGAGGAATATCAAACCTTTCACTACCTATTCTACAAACCATATTCTAAATGCCTTAGCAATTAAAACATTCAAGAATAGTGTAACGCATTTACCGACAAGCAATTATAATATACAACCTTAAATAACTAGAGAACAAAAATAAAATGCATGCACATGAGTATGAACATATTTAAAAACATTTTATTATTTTCAAAATTCTCCTTATTAAAAAAAATGTGGGAATTAAAATTAAATACCAATTAAACCAACAAAACCGAGACTTTGGTAACACACGACTAATTCTAGGCCTGACTCTCTAATATTCCCCAGTGGAGTCGCCAAGCTGTCGCAACCTAAAAAAAAAAATAACGACGACGAGTCTCATCGCAAGACTTTATTATTCCTTAAGCGTGACATTTAAAAAAAAACGAGGAAAAGTCGACTTAATTCCTCGAGAAATGAAGGTTTTGAAAATGACCTTAAAAAAGACATGGAGTCGCCACCAATCTTTTTTAGCTAGGTGTGATCGGCCACCTATTAAAACCGATTTTATAAAATATTTTAAAAATTAATTAAAACATTTTAAAAACCAATTTCAAGTCTGCGTTTTAAACCAGAGAAATCAAAGAAGCGGGTTCGGGAGTCGGTTACGTGCGGGGAAGGATTAGCACCCCCACAACGCCCGTATAAATCGGTACCTTATTAATCGTGTGTTATCTCAAGTCTCGGTAAAAGTTGGTTTTAAATTTAGTATTTCAAATTAATTCCCAATTTAAAGAAAAATAATTCCATTTTTTATTGAAAATGATCCGGAATTTATAAATTCAAAATTTTCCTATATTCCCCAACAAACGTGGCAAAATATAGAAATTTTTATTAGTTTTGGAAAACTTTCCGAATCATTCTCTTTTTTGAAAGAAAGATATTCCTTTATTAATGATAATTGATGATATTCCCTCCAGCAAACCCGGTAGAGAACTCATGAATTATTTTAATTCGGGAATATCTTTATATTTTTTTTATTGAAAACCATTATCTTTTTTTGAAAACATTTAAAAGAAATGAATATGTATATGCATGACATAAATAAAATGACATAGCAAAATCTAAATAATATAATGCAACCTAAATGACATGGCAAACATGAATGATATGGCATATAAATTAAATGAGATAGAATATGAAATAATGCTACCATATAATATGCATGAAAATAATAATGAAAATAATAATGCAATGAACATAGTATATGCTAAATAATATGACCAAAAAAATAACTAAATAAAAGCATAGGATATCATGAAATATTCCAAATCATATAATAAACCATATAACATCAAAAATATAAATCAAAATAATAACAATATCATAGAAATTATTATAACAAGAATCACATATTATATAAAATGCATGAATATAAAAATGCAATGCATGAAATGTATTTTTTCCTTTAATTAAGGAAATCCGTATATCTAAAAAGATATCCGGCTACCTTAGGAAAATATGTCAAATTAAATATTCTAAAACCAAAATACTTTGTGATTGTTTGAAAACAATTTTGAGAAGCTTGAATAAAAACTGGGCTAAATTTTTTTTAAATGGCTCTAATTTCCTATGTTTAAAAAAATCCGGACTTGACTACCCTTAACCCGGGACTTGAAAAAACATTTTTAGAGTTTAAAAGGCTTAGAAATTACCCTAAGTCAGTAGCTAACCCTCCTAATCAGCCCACTCTAAGTAAATTAACCAAAACAGAAAATTGGTTTTTCTTTAAATTCAATTCTGACTCCACTGTCCAGTTTTTAATCCACGATTTTTTATCCTATTTTTAAAAATTCCAAAAATTCTAAAACAAATACTGGAGACTCAGAACATGTAAAACTACATGATAAAAAATCGGCTTAATTTTTTGATCAAAGATGAATTCCCAGAAAAATCAGAGATGTACGAGTTTTGGGTGGAAAAAAAAAACTGCTTTGCCAACACATTTTTTTTGTCTTTGATAAAATCATTTAAAAATAAAAATAAAAATATTTGAAACTCATAAAATGACTTGAAAGCAGTAGCTAGGACTTTTTGAAAGTTAGATAAAAATTGGCTAAGTAAAAAAAAAAATCACAAAGGTAGAATAATCAATTTGACAAACTTAATTTTCCACAAGTGTGCTCAAGAGAGCATGACTTTGAACCATTAATTGGCTCAAGTCATTATTCAAGTGGCATGATATGAAATGCATGAAACAATGCAGCAAACCTAATGCATGAAATGCATGAATTTAAACCTAAATGACATGGCATAAGATGACATGGCATGTGAATGAAATCGACATGGCAAACAAGATAACATAGCATAATGGATGACATAAAATGAAATGGCATGTGACATGGCATAAGATGACATGGCATGTGAATGAAATCGACATGACAAGCAAGATGACATGGCATATAGATGACATAAAATGACATGGCATAAGATAACGTGGCATATGAATGAAATCGACATGACAAGCAAAATGACATGGCATATGGATGACATAAAATGATATGGCATGTGAAATGGCTTAAAATGACTCGGAGTTTATTAATACCAAAATCTTTTCATGTTCCTCGGCAAACCCGACAAAACATAGAAAGTTTTATTTATTTCAAAAAAAAATTTATTTTAGAAAAAGGGTATTCCTTCGTTAATAATTAATGATAACCTCTCCGGTAAATCCAGCAGAGAAAGTCATGAATTATTGAACTCGGGAATATTGCCTTATTTATTAAAATACTATAAATATGCAAAATGACATTAAAGCATGCACCACAATAGACCATGTCCAAGGCAAGCAACATTAGTCGTATAGAAGTAAATTATCAAACACGAAACATACACCGTAATATACTATGTCCAAAGCAAGCACAATAAACATATAATATATATAAAAATAGAATGAAATAATATTACCGTGTGCTTGTCCCCTTTGCAAAAACCGTTTCCTATTTTCCATACAAAATCCTCTTTTTCTTTTCTCCCCCAAGATTGCATTGATTTCCTCTAAACCTGTTCCACTAAATTTTTTACTGTAGCATCTCTTATATATGGCCCTGGCTTCATTTATATGATCTAATTCAATTTCTATTGCTATATAACTTTGCCATGCTTCCAACATTGAACCACTGCAGAGACGGATACGTTCATGAAACCTTTCCAATGGCAGCGGTGGTGTTTCCAGCAGCATCAAGAGCATCAGTTCTCTCACGAATGCGATGGCTCATACCAGCCATCTCAGCAATGCCTCCAGCATTGTCACTGATGGGACCATAAGCATCAATGGCCAACCCAGTTGCAATGGTGCTCAACATTCCAAGGGCAGCAACTGCAATCCCATACATGGCAGCAAAGCTAAAACTAACAAAAATGCTGATTGCAATGGCAAAAATTGGGATGATCACAGATTTGTATCCTAAAGCAAGGCCAAATATAACGTTGGTCGCCGCTCCTGTCCTGCAAGAATCAACAACATCCTGCACAGGGCTGTAAGCATTGCTGGTGTCGTACTCAGTAACAAAACCAATAATAAGTCCAGCCCAGAGACCAACACCCACGCACAAAAATAGTTGCCAGTTCTTAACAACTTTCTGAACCCCAAAATTGTAAATGGTGAAGGAAGATGGCACACCAATCCAAGTAACAATTGCAATTCCCACAGTCATAAGAACAGTGGAGATAATAAGCTGCTTCTTCAAAGCTGGTTCGATTTCCTTGACAGCCTTGATTTCAAAGAAATCAGTAGCGAAAAGGGTTGTGATCAAACAGACAAGAATCCTGACAGAACTAATGAGCAGAGGATACAACATGGGAGTGAACTCGTGGTTTACTCCAAAGGAGGATATAGAAGCTAAAACAAGAGCAGCACAGGAAGATTCAGCATATGAGCCAAATAGATCAGAACCCATACCGGCAATGTCCCCAACATTATCACCAACATTATCAGCAATGACAGCTGGGTTTCTTGGGTCATCTTTCGGAATGTTCCTTTCAACCTTTCCTACAAGATCAGCACCAACATCTGCAGCCTTTGTATAGATACCACCAGCAACTCTTCCAAAGAGTGCCATAGAGGATCCCCCAAGACCATAACCAGTAATAGCCTCAAAAAGGCCTTCCTAGTCATAACCGTAGTACAGCATGAATAGATTGATGGCAATGTAAAGCACCAACAAACCATTTGCTGCAAGGAGAAAACCCATTCTGCACCAGATCTAAATGCAACAATAAAAGCCTTTCCAACACCCTTTCTTGCTTCTAAGGTTGTTCTTGCATTGGCATAGGTAGCAATTTTCATCCCAAGGAACCCAGAAAGAACTGAAGTGATAGCACCGAGCAAGAAGGATACGGTACTGAAGATAGCAGTGGCAAGAGCTGGTTTGCACGTCTTCTCTTTATCATAGGTGCAAGGCTGGCTCTTTGTGCTGAAGCCCTCAACAGAGCCCAGGAAGAGGAAAATCAGGATAGCAAAAGCAATCATGAAGATGCCAACATACTGATATTCAGTAAAAAGAAAGGATGTTGCACCTTCAGAGATAGCGTTTTGAATTTCAACGCACTTGGCAACAACGCTATGGTCATTGATCCCTTCCTCCTATTATTCATATCGGCGTCAATGGCAGCATTTTGAGCATCCAGTATTTCCTGAATCTTATGCTTCTTTAGTTTCTGCATTTCTTTTAGCCTCTCATTTTCTCGCTTACTAATTTCTGGACCAACCCCGTTAGACTCATCCTCGTCAGCATCATCGGCGTTTTCTTCAGCGATGGCATCATCATCTTCCTCGAAGTCGGCGACGGAGCGAGCAACAGCTTCGATCTCTTCTTCATCGTCTTCGTCGGCGTTGACCTGAGCGTTGATTCGCTCCTCTTCTGATGTATTAGAACTGTTGGATAGGTCAAGCCAGCCGCAGCAAGAGTATGGTCTCTGACTACAACTTGACGAGCATGGTGAAGAGATTTATGGACAAGAAATCCACAAACAAGACTATGGTGCCGCTGGTGATTACATCCGATGTCCTAGCTGAGGATCTCAAGACGACTGCAAGGAAGGCTGCTACTTTCACGACGTTGCAGAGGAAATCCCCATCAATGCCAAAACATGTAAGCTCAGTCTAAACAGCATCAAACTCTTCATTTCCATACTGCTAAAACTCTACAGTCTCTCAGTTCGTTCAAACTCTACTTTCTCAGAAAAACCAATACCCTCTGATCAGCAAAACCATGACCAGCCATCATTCACCTGAAGCTGAAGTTTCTATCCTTGCCTTATCCTAGCAAAAGATGTCCCTTTCAGAATCAGAACCACATAAGCTGAACCCACCATCACCCTTTAAAGGAACTTCCTTTTTTCTTCTTTATCTAACCTTTTCACTTCAAAAACAAAAACAAAACTGCTTCTTGATTAATACCCAGATGCTAAAAAGACTTGTATCTTGCAAATGACTGAAGCCCAGATGGAGAGAATATGAATCAAAAGGTAAGTAGTAGAATCAGCCCCAAATTAGCTAAGACAAAGAGCTAAAAGAAGAGAATTTTCTCGAGAAACAAGAAGTCATTTTTTTTCCTGAAATTATGAGATCCTAGAGATCTGAGAATGCTGGTGTTCGATTTCAATATCTTTTTTTGTTAATCCCCATAAATTCCATGTAGTTTTGCTCTTGGTTACTAGCTCTAACTTGGTCTTCACTATGGATTCCACTACCATTATCTTTTTAGCAACCCTTTTTTTTTTTTCTTCTTTTAGCTTTTTTGCTCCCTCAAAAGAAACCAAACCAAGCTTTTTTCCCTTTTCTTTTTTTAGTCGTGAGCCCCCTTTCTTTCTTTTGGAATCATCGGCCCCCCTCTCCATTTTTTTTAACCGGGCCTTTTATAACCAATTTTTAACCTAAAAATGTGTAATGTCCAAATTACCCTTCCTTTATTTTTCAAGTCTTTTTTTTTATTTTTTTCAAATATTTTCAATTAAAAAAAAATTATTTTAAAAAAATCTAATAAAGCTCAAATTAAACTTTTTCACCTCGGGTTTAAATTGAATTTTAAAATTGATAATTTTGCGGTCCGATTTTATTTGAACAATTAAAGCTAAAAAGGATATATATAATTTAGAACATTTTAAAAATCTAAAATCGCGATCGTGACTTTTACAAAAAATATTAAACCCGAGAGGGGGACAAATCAAAATTGGTTTAAAAAAACCCGGACAAAATTAGGTGTCTACAGTTTATGTTTATATATATGTTTTATTATTATTAAATAATAGTATAATCGGTACATAGTTTACAACATTAATTCATGTATTAAAAACAAAATCTAATAGTCCAGATTTAAGCAATTAAAAACTAATTTAGCCTTTGATCTTAAAACTTTAGCATATTTTCATCAATCTCTAGGAAATGAAATTGTGCAACAAAAAAAACATATTTCTAAATCTCATAAGTAAACGAGTTTTAAAATCTCTGTTGTAAATAGCAGTTTGCATTGCATCTCTCTAAAGAAAAAGAATGTTCAAAGTACCAAAAACATCTTTTAACAATATGAATATCCTACAAGAAAAAGTGACTGAAAGAGCACTGTTGTTCACTATGATATTTGGATGTCAATCTACCTATCCTTTAAATGGTTTTTATTTTGAATGCCATTTTTGTTTCAGTTAACAGCAACTTCTGCAGACAGGAAATCCAGATGAAGGGCATCTTAGCCAAATACTTTAGCATTTGAGAGCTTGAGCACCTCCACAGCTTCCTCCACATGAAAGGAAAAAATATGTTTAAAAAGCCAAAATTACCGTGATTTCGACACTTGGTGAAGTAAAAATTCCATTAAGACTTGACAAGGAATTTCTGAAATTTGGTGAGAAAGTTTATTTGAGTTGGATTATACTTTATCCCTCCTATCTATGCTAACTTGAATTGATTGGTATCATTTTTAAACTAAAGTGTGAATTTGGGTGCTTTTTAATTCTACTTTTGCTAAAATATGGAAATAAAGGAGAGTAGTCAATAAAAACAGTATTTGTCAAGTAAGGTGTTCCTATGTTCATCCACTTACCTATAAAACTCAAAAGTATAAGATGGGAGTTTTGAAGTTATTAAATTTTATAATCCATCAAATGCTTTAATTAGTTTATTACATGATGATCTTGTAAGAGTAGTAAAACCAGAGTTTGTATTATTATTATTATTTTTTTTTTTTATAAAAAAGGTTATAATTTTAGGATAAAGGAAGAGATTGCAGGTGTTAAAATTTTAATCCAAATATGTTGCCACTTTTTAAAAATAATATATGAATCAATTGAATTAAATTCAGATTTAAATCTATATTATTTAAATAGTTTTCAGTTTTCACGTCTCTTTTAAACCAAAAAAGATAAATAAATAAATAAACTCAAAGCTTGGGCCCAAATTCTTTACATAATATCCAAGAGGCTCAACTGGGTTATAAGAGAAAAGATAAGTCTTATAAAGATCCAAATATGTAACTATCTTGAAAGTTCAACACACATCAAATATCATTTTATAAATCACATCTGAATACAGTAATTATTCAGATTAATCTGATTACCCATTCTCATAAAAAGAAAAATTAACAGTAAATTTCCCGTTTAAAAATGACTGCGTCATTATTAAGCTGAAAAGAAAATTACAGCGGAACTATTAAGCTGGAAAGAAATGACCGCCTCACTAACTTACTATTAAGCTAATCCAATGTTATCGTATCAATTGTATTGTTAGATATGTATTGGTTTTGAAGTAAATTAATATATTTAAAGGCATACATTATTTTGGTTTTTGTATTACTCATATCGATTTATATCAATTCATATTCGAATAATTTTTTATTTTATTTTTAATTAATTTTTAATATTTTCTTATAATATTTATATTTTTTTATGATTTCATTTAAAAATAAATAAATATTAATTAAATTAGATTATTGAATAATAATTTATTATATTTTTAATGTTTACTTTATTTAATTAAGATTTAAAATTTATATTTACATATAAATATATAAATACAATGAAAAAAACATATTATATAAACAAAATATTAAATAATATTAATAAATTTAAAACTGTAAACAGTACTTAGATAGTGGCTACTTTGAGCTAAAAGTCGGTTAAGCGGTCTCTCTTAGGCTCGTACCACTATATAATATTTTTCTCCTAGTCCCCTAATTAAGAAAAATAAATCGATTTACAGTTTCCCGTTTGTTCCCTTCATTTCTAGAACTTCATGGCTGAAACCGCCGCTGGCTCTGCCACGTCCACCACTGCGGCCGCCGAGGCGCCAACGCAACAAGAAACCAAAAAGGCCACGGAGGCGCCAATACGATGGGCTGATTTAGAAGACGAAGATTCGGAAGAACCGAGCGCTTCCTCAACATCGGAAGAAAAAAGTGCGCCGGAACTCGGAGTTGAAAACCTAACAATCGACGAGAACAAAAAGATCAACAAGTTCCTCGACGAACCCGAAGACTCCAACATCAAAGCTGTATAAATCCCTGAACCTAAATACTTTAGCTTTTTCTTTTTAGTTCGACTGAGATTTAGGGTTTTGACTTTCGTAAGTTTTTGTTTGATTTTTTAGGTTACATCAGGGGACACACCGTACACATCAGCATTTACTTTTGAGGAATTGAATTTGTCCCCAGAATTGTTGAAGGGGTTATATGTTGAGATGAAATTTGAAAAGCCTAGTAAAATTCAAGCTATTAGTTTACCAATGATTTTGAATCCTCCTTACATGGATTTAATTGCTCAAGCTCATAATGGTTCTGGGAAAACCACTTGCTTTACTCTTGGAATGCTATCTCGTGTCGATCCGAATATAAAAGCTCCTCAAGCACTTTGCATTTGTCCCACAAGAGAATTGGCTATTCAGGTTAAGTTTTTGGATTTTTGAATTTTCGAGGTTTTAATGAAATTTGGATTTTGGTTTTGATGATAGATTTTGGGCTTTTTTGTTGTTGCAGAATTTGGAAGTGCTTAGGAAGATGGGGAAGCATACTGGGATAACATCAGAATGTGCTATTCCAATGGATAGTTCTAATTATATTCCGATTAATAAACGGCCACCTGTTACAGCTCAAGTAGTTATTGGTACTCCTGGCACTATTAAGAAGTGGATGTCGGCAAAGAAATTGGGTGTGAGTAATGTGAAGATTCTTGTGTTCGATGAAGCTGATCACATGCTCGCTGAGGTAACCTTTGTTTTGCTGGTTTATTTGCTTGTGGTTTTGGTGGAATTTAGAATTTGTAGTTCTCTTCTTCTTAGTATTAGGAAAAGAAAAAAAAAAAAAAAAACCTTTGTTGCAATTTAAAATAATAGGTAATGCTGTTTGTGTGAAACATTATATTGTTCATTACTTGTCTATATATGAACTTGTGACTACCGTAGTTTGGTTGGGTCAGCTGTACAGGTAAAGATAATAATGTTTTACATGTGTTTATTAGTGAAGCATCTTATGTATGTGAGAAGGCATCTTGGATATGTTTCTAGGTATTTATAGCTGCCTAAGCAATTGGTTTGCATCTTCTAGAACTGATTGGAAATCCAGCATGTAAGTTTTTGGATATTTGGTGAAGGGTTCAGAATTTTTAATATATTGCTTTGTGTGTTATTCAGCTTATTGGAATATTATGGCTTTTGAGCATGGTTGTGGGAGTTGCTTGGGTAGGTTTTTGAGGCACAGAAATAGAGGAATGCAAAGCATGATGACAGGAATAGGGTTCAAGTAAGAATGGGAGGGCTGATAAAATAATTTAAATTAGGTGAATGGTAGGATTGACGTGCCATTAAGTGATTTTTTTTTTTCCTCTTTGCTATCAAGAATTCCAAAAGATCTTTGTTTATCGGTTTCATTAAATTCTCTGTTTTGGGAATGTGTGTTTGCGAGGGAGCATTGAGGAGGATTGGAATGGCTTTTTTGTAGACGATTGATTTTGGAAGGATGGACATTGTTTTAATTATGTAGTGCAATCATTTGATCTAACGGTTTGAGTAAATTTCATGCTTAGATGAATGCGTTGTTGATCATTGATTTGCTCATGTACATATCTTTGCTGCAGGATGGATTTAAAGATGACTCCTTGAGAATAATGAGGGATATTGAAAGGATCAGTTCTCACTGCCAGGTTTGTATTAAAGATGTGTTGTAAATATTATTTGGATCTAGGATGTGGTATGTCAACCTTTTTGTATATACTGTCTAACATTTCTTTATCTAGAGATTATTGGAAAGATATTATACTTGATCAACATTTTGTATATAGTATCTTAAATTTTCATTATCTTGAGAATGCTCCTTATAGTATACTTTATCAATATGGATGAATCAAGTGCCTAATATCATTGGAAAATGACATAAAATCGGTGGTCTGAGATACTGTTACAAAAGAAGCCCATACTTGGACATGGTTCAGAATGAAGCGTGACATAAATTATAAACTAATTATTCTGCTAGTTGGGTAGATAACTAGATATCCAATTTTTTTGAAGAATGCCCATGCACTGAAATTGCTAAAATCTTGCTGCTAATGGACTTGAATATGTATTTGTTGTCTATAGAGGGCTAGTCTATATAGGTAAGAAAGCATGCTTATATCATAACTTAGTTGCATGCTTAGTATCGGAGAACGACTGATTGAATACTTGGTTTTGAATCAATTTCAAGGTTCTCCTGTTTTCTGCCACATTTAATGAGACCGTAAAGAATTTTGTATCAAAGATAGTTAAGAGAGATCACAATCAACTATTTGTCAAGAAGGAAGAACTATCATTGGAGTCAGTGAAGCAGTTCAAGGTGAATGTTCCAGATGAACGTTCCAAGGTTATGGTGATTAAAGAGAGAATTTTTGAATTTGGAGAGCGCCTAGGGCAGACGATAATATTTGTACGTACAAGGAATAGTGCAAGCACATTGCATAAGTCACTTGTAGACCTTGGTTATGATGTTACCACAATTCAAGGTGCTCTCAAGCAAGATGACCGAGACAAGATAGTCAAAGAGTTTAAAGATGGTTTGACTCAAGTCCTCATTTCAACTGACCTTCTTGCCCGGGGTTTTGACCAGCAACAGGTATCTCTTCCCCCTATTCCCCCGAGTTACCTTTCTGTGTACAAGGTGTATCATCCTGATTTTTTTTTCTTTTTCCTGCAGGTTAATTTGGTCATCAATTATGATCTTCCTGTGAAATATGACTATCGTACGGAGCCTGATTGTGAGGTTTACTTACATAGAATCGGCAGAGCAGGGCGTTTTGGCCGCAAGGGTAGGTTTCTGAATAAAATGTGATTTTACGTTAAAGGTTATTGTTGGAATTGAGCCCATTTCATCCCTCATTAGAAGTGTTAGTTGTTGCTTCCTGATGCCTGATAAACCTAACTGGTAGCTAGATATATAGTTCTATTATTTAAAGCTTTTTCATGATGTCCCTATGTTTTGATTTTTGTTGGACAACTTGTTCATTTTGATGGCATTCAACAGTTGTTTTATGTTGTAACTTTTGTGTGTTTGTTATTATTAACATGGTTATAATTTGAACACTTGGATGAATTAGTGAAAACTCAACTTGTTTTTGGTTTCAAGCAGCAACCAATTGTTTGTGGAGGGTTTTCACTTTACACTGTTTAATGAACATTAGTTGAAGAGCAAGTTATTCAGAGTTATTTCTGTCTGATTTACAGGAGCCGTGTTCAACTTGCTCTGTGGCGATATGGACCAAATGATAATGTCCAAAATCGAAAATCATTTTGGCACCAAAATAGCAGAGGTAAGTCGTCCTTGTCTGTGGTGGCGTATATCTAGTCATTTTTCTTTTATTGTTTTCATTTTCATTTGATTGCTTTTCACATGTTGTCTTGGATGTAGGTTCCCGACTGGAGGAATGAGGATGACTTTAAAGCTGCTCTCAGATCAGCTGGTTTATTATAAACAAACCTTCTGTCAAAACTGTCATGGTGAAAGGCTAGAGAAACCAGCAGGTTGTGCTTTACTATGTTATATATACTCAACTATTTATGGCGGAATGGGTTTGTTTGATTTGATTACTTGCTCTCCTGTTTTATAAAGTTGCTATATGAGAATCTATGAATTGAGGAAGAGGGAAATAAATCATTTGTGGTCTCAAATTGGATGCTTAGTGGTAGAATTTTGACGAGTTGAGTGTGTAGATACGTTTTGAAACTAAAATTTGTAATTTGCATGGATTATTATGTTCTCAGTACATATCCTTGATTTTTTTCTTCTCATCGAGAGACTAACAAGTAATCTATGCATCTGAGTATAAAGATAGGGCCCTGAATTACCCTATAATTCCTCTTTATCAAAAGATGATGAATCTCTACATATGCCTTGTCTTGATATTTCTTTACATATTTACAGAGTCGGATTCTTTCAAGAGCCCCAACCCAAATTTTTTTTTGAAGCCCTCGTGTCTATATAGCCCTTTCAAACTCAAATATGTTGATTTTATTCAAATTCTTTTTACCCCATTTCTCATATTCAACTTGAGAGTGATTAAAATCAATTATTGTTTTAATTTTGTGTGAAATTCTCTCCATGATGATATTAGTTGAAAAAAACATGAAAGAAAATAAAAAGATAAGTAATTTATGAAATTGGTGCATAAAGAAAGTTAAAAAGTTGTTTGCATTAATTTATACGATTAGTTGTGAAGAATTGAGGGTGACATCAAACTCATTCAGTCTCATATATTATAGATTAAACATTATTCTATTAATTGATTAGGAGCAAGATATTGCCATTAATTCAGGGTCAAAATGACAAAATTAGTTTCTAATCTCAATGTTCCTTTAAAAAAAAAAAAAAGAAAACAGATTTAAGTCAATGAGATAAAATAAGAAAATCTGCTAAATTAACAAGTCTCATCAAAGTACAAGTTCATCAAGATCAGGCAACGGAAACCTTAGAATGGCTGCAATACCAGTCAACTGCGCCAATTGCTCTCCTGAAACATGCATAGACGAAAAAACAAAGGCTTTCCCTCCTGCTTTCTTCACGGATTTTACTAACTCCATATATTTCTGCCTCAAGGCAATCTCTTTACTCCTAAGCAAATCATCCGTAATCAAAAGGGTCTCAATTGCCATCATCTCGTGAGCAGTCTCCACACTGCTTGGCCCATAACATGCACGATCCGAATCTGTCAATAACAAGTCCGAAAACTCCTTGTAAGCCTTGATTTCCATCACAGCTTTTGTATTTTCGATCAATCCCATCACCTCATTATCAAGCAAAATCTCTTTCAAACTATTCTTGTTCCCTATATTTACCATTACGAATCGTGATTTGTTGTCTTCTATCGATTTCATCTTCAATCTTTGTGCCTCCTGAAATAAGTAACCCCGGAACTCTTCTTTTATAGAACCAGAGCTTCCTAACACAACACAACGAACGGCGTTGAAATCCACATGCTTTACAAAAGCCTGAAAAACCCTTTCGTAGAACTTGTTTGAGGCGGTTTTATTGTTGGTTTTTAAAGCCTCGATCTTGGCACAAAGGGTTGTTTTGTGTCCAACCAAAAACACTTGAGCCGACCCTTGTTGAAAGATTATCACGGCTACGTCGGCTCCTCCTGATGTTTTTTCACTTTCATGCAAAGTATCAATGACATCGGAGTCCCAAAGTTTCTTCGTGAGATCAAACTCTTTGTTTCTCTCAATCTCCAGAGTGTGATACGAGCCGGAAGCCATGAATTCATTGGCCGCGAGGTTCCTACCACGCACGCGCAATGTAGACGAGTCTTTCTCATAATCAACGTCTGTGATTTTGATTTCGAGTTTGATTTTGACACGAGAAGAATCCTTCGATTTCGAGCTTTTGTTGTGAACAACTTTCCTGGTGGTTTCGGTGACAATTGTATCGCCCTTGGCGATAAGGTTGTAGGCAAGCCATAGATCGTCTTGTTCTTCCAAGATCATCTTGACGGATCCTGGTTGGTTAAGTGCAAAATTCTGTTGAACAATCCTCATCTGAGGCGATACTAGGATTTCGTTTTGTTAGATTTTTTAGATTTTTATTAAACTAACGCGTGATGTTCGGTTTATATAAATATATAGAACGAGGTTCCTTGTTAGGCAAGCCAGAAGCCTCGTATCCAAATCCAATAAAAACCGAGTAAAAAAAAATAATAAAAAAATCCTAAATTTTATTATTTTATCTAGATAAATTATTATATTTTTATTACACTCAAATAAATTTTTAACATTTAATTTGTACCCAAATTATAAACTCTTAATTTTGTAATTTGTATCCAAATAGGTTCCTAATTTTTAATTTATATTTAAATGAACCCTTAAAATAAATAAACCTTTCTTTTGAAAAAAAAAAAAAAATTTAGGTACAAATCAAAAGATAAACGATTATTTGGGTACCATACAAATATATTAATTATTTTTAAAAAAAAAAATGAAATATGTCATGGACTTTTGTAGTATTTTAATAAATATCTTAAAAAACCAAAGCTATTCTCCAATAATTTTACACCCAAAAACAAAAAAGTAATAGAAAAAAATAGGTTTTTTTATCTAAATATACCTAAAATTTTTTTTTTATCAAAATATTGTTTTTTCAGATTAATTCCCAAAATCCGCTTTTTTTAAATCAGTTGAAAAATCGTCATGGCCCATGGCGATTTCCCAACTGAAATTTTTAATTTTTTTTTAAAATACCAGTTGGGAAATCGCCATGGCCCATGGCGATTTCCCAACTAAAATTTTCAATTTTTTTTTTTCCATTGGGAAATCGCCACCGTGGGTGGCGATTTCCCAAGGTAAGTTCTTCTTTTTTTTAAATTCTTTTAATAAATAATAAAATTTAAATAAAAATTATATAATTTAAAAATTTTAAAAATAAAGATTTAATAATTTTAATATATAATTTTTATCCATGGTGGTAGAAGTGTTCATGGGCCGGGCCGGGCTCATGTATGGTATCAACACCACATTTGCTTGCCCGAGCCACGGTGGCAATTTTTCAACATTTATTTATTTATTTATTAATTTTATAAAATTATAAAAATTATATAATTTTTAATTTTTAAAAAATAAAAATAAAAATATAACAATTTACCAAAAATTAAAAAATTATATTCGTAATTAGGCCTGCTCATGGGCCGGGCCGCGACCCGAAATTTTTCAATTTCCTTGCCAAGGCCCGGCTCGCGGGCCTAAATTTAATTATTTTAATATATAAATAGTGATCCGGGCCTGGTCGGACGGGCTGCCCAGCCCATGAGCAGGTCTATCGTAATGTCAATCGAATTCTTTCAACTTGTACTCGTAATAAATGGACCTCCGGGAGAAAGGCCAACCAGAGTGTCGTATTAGTCCGAGCTTGGACAAGTGTTTTTGTAATTTTATTAAATAATAAATTTTAAATAAAAATTATATAATTTTTAATTTAAAAAAATTTAAATAACAAAATTCAAAAAATTATAAAATATATAAAAATATATTTTTAATAGTGAAATGGGCTTTTCAGGTCGGCACGACTCGAAATGGGCTTGGGCAAGGGAAAAATTTTCGGGTCGCGGCCCGGCCCATAAACAGGTCTAATTACGAATATAATTTTTTAATTTTTGGTAAATTGTTATATTTTTATTTTTTTAAATTAAAAATTATATAATTTTTATTATTTTATGAAATTAAAAAAATAAATAAATAAAGATTTAAAATTTGCCACTGTGGCTTGGGCAAGCAAATGTGGTGTTGATACCGTACATGGGTCCGACCCGACCCATGGACACTTCTACCACCATAGGATAAAAATTTTTATTGTAAAAGCATGAATTTCATTAAAATTTTTAATTAGAAAATTCATTTAATTTAATCCATATATATATATATATAATCTATAATATATGTAAAAGCATGAATATGAGAAATCTTTTGAACTGACGATAATACTCATTATCGTTTATTATATTACTAAATAGTTATTATAATAATATTTTATTGTTCTATTATATATTATAAGATTGAGATTATATTAGTTTTAAATTTAATCATTGATTACTAATAATACCCATTATCTAAGATAACGATACCCATCATCTAAGATAATGATAATTTCATTTGTTTAAATTTAATCACTGGTTAATTTATATATATATATATATATATATATCTTTAAGTTTAATCACTGGTTAATTTTTATATATATATCGTTACTGTGATCATTAGTAAGTTTGATCTCTAATTTGTCTATTTTTTTATTTTATTTGTTTAATCTGTGTTTGTGTAATTTTTTTGATAAATATTTAATCAATTATAAATAAAAATAATAATTTCTCTTTATGATCGATAAAAACTTTTCTTTTACAACAAGGTTTTATTTATTTATTTATTATTTGGTAAGTTATTCTTTTGTTTTAAATACGGTTTTTGCTTTTTATTTTTTATTTTTTTTTTAAATTTGTTTTGGTCTGAGTAGATTTCGGCATATTGCAGATTCAATAAATTTTAAAAAAATCATCACAAAGATTTTTGCCTTTTTGGTTATTTGTTAAGTTGTTTTTGTTTTTTTTTTTTATTACCAATTAATTCATTATTTTGAAACATTTTTGGAATTGTTTTTTAAATTAAATCTTATTTTAATTTTTTATGAAGTTTGATTTTTTTAATTTATCTTTAACTTATGACGGATTGTTTTTTTTATATTTAAGTTTTTAAATTTAAATATTTTTAGGAAGCTCAATATTAATTATATGAATATTTGAATATTCTTATTATATTATGATAAAAAAATTTGGTCATATTATTCAATTTCTTAGACGTATAATGTAAAAAAATTGTTATAAAATAATTATCTACCTACATTTGAACAATAAATAATGAAAATATATATTAATTAAAATTTAGTAAAAATTTATGTTTAAGTACTTGGGTCTACTTCAATGAAGTTTCATTAAGAAGTCTAAATTCTTAGCCGTAAAAAAGATTTTTTTTTTTAAATTTTACTCAATTATTATATTTTTAATAGTAAAAAAAAAAACATAGAAAATAAGATTGATAAAATTATAATTTTTATTATAACCGCTTGTAAAGATTACACAATTTCAATACGTAAAATCACGTATAAGCATGTGACATTAAAAACTAGTATATATAAATTGACTTAAAGCATACTCAAAGTTTCAAACATCTCTAACTAAAACTTAAATATATAAATTGAAATATATATTTAATGAATTTAAAGATGAATAGAGAAAAAAAATTGGTTCGGATTGGTCGGTTGGATTGATTCAATCGAAAATTAGAAATTTGTTTAATCCGGTACAAGTAAAAAAATCGAGTTCTAGTAAATGATTAAAAAAATAGGTTCAATTTAAAAAATCAAATTAAACAGATAAAAAATCAATTTATGTTACTTTTATTATTTTTATTAATTTTTTATTATAAATAATAAAATTTGAATATTAAAATTTTTAATTATATATTAAATTTATACCATTAAATCAAATACATTATGTTTAATATTTAAAAATGTATTTAATATAATATATATAATATATTTTATACATAATATTTAATATCAAAATTATATATTTAATATTGAATATAATTTTATTTTTATTTCCCCTGAATTTGGGTGGCAGTATCTGGAGTTACGACGTGGCAAAACTTTTAAACTTCACGTATCCAACTACCAAAAGTTTAATTAAAAAGTCCTAATAACGAGGAGTAATTAGCTAGAATCCTCCCCATCTGGGGCTTCAATCACCCATGGCCACTCGGCTAGCGAGAAAGCTGCCATCATCGTCGTCGGTGTTTTCGTCATCTTTGATTACCAAATCAACGGCGGACATCTCATCTCCGTTGGTCTCCAGACTCAGGTGGGCCTCCTCTTCCTCTTCAACAGCAACGACTTGTTCAAATTCTTCATCGTCGAAGCGGGAGAAGAAGATAACAGACCGTCTATCAACCGTGATAGACGCCGTCAACGACCGTAAACTTCCTCCCGAGCTACGTGGCCAACGCAACACCGTCAGGTCTGTATGTGTCTATTTTATGTGTTTTCGTAGTTTCGCTTATACTGTATTTGTATCTGGTACAAGGGGAGAGCCCGGAGAGGAAGGAAAGAAAAGAAGTCGGAAGAATTTTTTTCCAATTTTTTTCGTTTGATAAGCCTAAATTAAGTCGGAAAAAAAAAAGAAAAAGAAAAAAAAAGAGTAGATTTGTATTTTACTTTCAAATTTAAAATTTTTAAATATGAAAAAAAATTCACCTACCAAATATCTAACAAATATAATGTAAAACTCAATTTTCAACTAAAAATTATCAAATTCTCAAAATTTCAATTAAATACCCACAAGTTTTCATATTTACCCTCGATTATTTTGAATTCTTCATGATTCTTTCATGCTAAATGATAAAGCGAAATTGGAAGAATTTTTGTTTGGGGAGCAAAGGAAAATTTGGATTTTTGCAATTTGAAGGTCTGCTTTGGAAGCAACGAGTTTGCAAATAAATGCTTATAATTTGCTTTCTTTATTTTCAGTTCTTCCCAAGTTTTGGATTTTGATTTAATTTGAAGGTTAATCATTTGTTGGTTACTAATTCACATACCTGGCAAGAGACTATGCAATTAGGCTTTGGAGGTGTTCTTCCTTGTAGAAATGGATTTTTTTTTCTTTCCTGCTGCTGTTTTCTATTTGCTAATTGTTACTCGACTTCAGCTTTGAGCTGCCATTTTAGTTTTCTTCAGTTGGCTTCATTTTCAAGTCTGCTTGCTTACATAGTTTAATGGGATTGGGTTCCTATGTTTTGGGACCTTAAAACTGTTGACTTTGGTGTGTGATATGCTTTTGAAAGAGAGGTGGCTATGGTATTAATGCTACAATTGTTAATTTAGAAAAGGACTTAGGAACAGATACATACTGATGCTTTATATATACTTAATTCAATGATTCACATTCAGGGTAAAAGTCTTAATAGTTTCAAAGGTCTTTCCAATTTGATCTCCACCTTTTTAGAGCTATAACGTAGGGAGCATTTCACCTGCAATTCTTTTTACTACAATACTGCAATTAACCAATCACATTCAAGAATTATGTAAGGGTCAACCACTTATAAGGGTAGACTTCACATAATATTTTGATAGACCTTACATAACTCTGAATGCTGATTGGTTAATTGTAGTGCAATTATTGTAGGTGATATGATCCTAGTTGGGTTCTTTACTGAGATAAAGTTCTGTCATGTAATCATTTTGGACAGGTCAGAAACCGACATCATCAATGTAGTTGAGCGAAGAATATGGCATTCAATGGAAGAGGGTCAGTTTGAGAATTTACCAGGAAAAGGCAAACCTCTTAACCTTAACACAAATCCTCACGCAGATCCAGCGGAAGACACCCTCTTTAGAATTCTCTCAAAGAACGGATGTGCACCTGAGTGGGTAGAACTTAACAAGGAGATCAGGAATAAAGTATCCGAATGGCGAGTCGCCATGAAGAAAGCATGGACAAGCAAATGCAATGGAGATCATGCAAAATGGATCGAGTGTTGTGAAGCATTAAAGATGCAATTGCGTGACATTAATGATAAGGTAACCCCATAAGCATTGTATTCTTTTCTATGTTTGGTTTAGTTATGTGTCTCAAGTAAATGTAAATGGTGTTTTGGATTTCAGGTTTTCAGGTATAATTTGATCGTTCCTTTTGGCCGCCAGATGTTTGGACTGAAATGGGAAAAAGAAGTAGCTCGCCTAGAAGAATAATCACAGTCTCCATATCACCTAGTTGTATGTTTCCTCTTTACAGTCTTTTTGTTAGCCATAGATACAGGCTTTTACATGTTTGTTGGTTTTGATTATCTCAATTGATACAAATGTACTAATACATGGTACTTGTAAGGCGTATCATAAATCTCTTAATTAAGCTACAACCACTGTTTAGTTGGTGTAGACTGTGGAGTAAGGAGGGAAGTTTTTGTTTAATAATCTTATACGTGGATAACTATTGTCTTTTTTCTCAATCCAGCTGAACAAAAACAATGCGGAAAGATCGAATAGAACACAATAAAACCACAAGGATTTAATTGATTGAAAAAAGTTCAAAGGTTTATTTAGATCCGATAATATTGGATACGACACGATTACACATGAACACTATATAAATAAAATAACTAAAATACGACATGAAAAAAGCACAAATCACAAACACGATATGAGTACACGAATGTGTCAAAATTTATATAATATAAATTAATAATATGTTAAAATTTATATAAATATAAATCACTTTAAAAATGAATATGATAAAAAAAATATACGAACACAGTACGGATGTACAAATTATCAGGTCTAGGTTTATTTGGGCTTCTAGCCTAAAACAAAGTGAGAATATAAGAATTCCATACACCAAGAACAGGCAACATCCTCTCAATATTAAGGTTTACAATCAATAACTATCTCCAAGTGTTTTCATCATCCAATTGGAGATGTTTTAGCTGCAAGATGAATGAGAGCGCGCCGGTGATAACTAGTTCGAAGCTTCTTGTACTTCTGCACAAAAGTCCCTAGATCTATCTCCCTGTCAAGGAGCTGCCTGTTCACAATTTCTGATTCCTCGTCTGTCTCATTTATTGCATCTACAAAGAAGAAACACCATCTTTTACTTCTATTATCAATGATCTCAACTATGTTTTCATTTTTCTTCAAGTATCCGTGTCCGACGCATATCCAAACACAAGTATGGAGATATGACCCTCCAAATATCCTCCAAATACATGAAAAAATTTAGAAAAAATTGAACATATCCGTGTCGGACACATATCCGTATTCGACACTCACACCCAAGTCCGAGTAACATAGGATCTCAAGCCAGAGCCTAGGGAGTATATTATCAGTAATATGTACCTTGAAGCCTATGGATAAATGATGCGGGGGAGTAAAACTTCAGGGTCTCTTCTTTCTGTCTCTCAAGCTCATTTAGTTTCTCTTGAGCTGCTGCGAGTTCCGTTGTCCGGATAATTCTGCACTGTGTTCACAAAAAAAGAAGGTTTTACAATTGATATTCTAACATTAATCAATGGCAAAAACGAATATAAGACGTTCTAAAATCTCACCTGGTTTCTTAGCTCCATTATTTGTGGTTCTTTATCCAAATTGTTCCCTGTTTATTAAGAAAATATAAATTAGCATTTGTCTGCCGACGCGCATTTCTATTTATGAAATTTATGGCACTATCATAATCATCATAGAAGAACTCACTTGCAAGCTGCAAAGTCTCCTTGCGAAGTTCATCTCTTATCTGGTAAAAGTTAAAAAGACAGATTTAGAAGCGAAAATGTTTTCTAGTGCATGCATGTGTAGGTCAATCCAATGGTATTCCAACACATTAGATAGCTAAAAGAGCAACCACATCATAATACCAACAAGGAACTGGAACATTATGCACAATTTAAATGAAAATTGAACAAGAGAAAGGTTCTAGTTAGTGATGAGTTGTGCTCATATTTAAAAGCACACCCAAACAAAAGAAACAAGGGTGAACCAAGAAGATCCAGCTAACAGAATTCCACAGGCTAGCCACCACCGGTTCAATCCTAGTTAATTTTAAACATAAGACTATTTCCAGGACCCACACAACCATCAGGTCATCTTTGCCTCAGTATTTAGAATTGAGTCTTCCTTTCAATGTCCTTTAGATGGTCCTAGTGTGCACATGACAGCATATGCAAAACTTTCAACAACCATTGTGGAATAACCCTAATAAACAGGAACAAAGTCCAACTAACTTCCAAAAATATCAAAACTTTATGAGAACCTAGCTCACTACTGCTATGCACCTGTGGCTACTAATAAGTCAGCTTATCTCGATAGCCCCTATAATATCAGCATTTGCACATTATAGCAATACCAGCACACACAGCTGGCAATATGAACCAATAATCTGAATAACCGCTTATCTAGATAGACTATCAATCTCACCAAACCCACTGGTTAACCAAAACCCTTGTTTATACTATGGACTAAAGCCAAACCATAAGACTTTCTGAAAACCAGAGGAGAGATCTACAAACCAAGAACACAACACATGGTGCAAAAAAATAAACAACACGCAAAAAAGGTTAAATCAAATAAAATAGGGGCAAATTTTGCTACTCACATTGTTTTGAATTTTAACCTGGTCAACTGATAGTAAGAACTGATTGTATGCATCCTTGTCAGACAAAAGCTTCCGTAATTCATCAACACTAAGAAAATAAGAAAGTGATTAGGAGTTGCGAGATGCATTCTTAAGAAAAACAAGCACTTTTCCTTCAGTAACTTCCCAAAATTTATGAAGCCACAAATGCAAATAATAGAAACAGAAAAAATGACAAAATGAATAAAAGATCATAATTAATCAGTAGTAAAGCACAAAAACAATACGAAGGAATTAGGATTTTAAATTTTTTTTTATAAAAGGAAATGAAGATTTCTTCGCCAATAGCAAGGTGGAGTGCAAGAACCAGACGTCTCACCTTTTGTCCTTTAAAAGAGCTATGATTCCTGTAGCTTCAGCAGGTGAAACAGGTGAGGGAGAATGTGGCCGTTCTGCAGGCCTCTGTAAATTGAAGCTGCTAGAAGCACTGCTACTTGGTGTCGTAGGCCAGGAAGAACTAGGGGAGCTAACTACAGAAGGAGGATACCAAGAATTTGAAGAACCCTCTTGTGGACGTGGCTGAGCTTGTTGCTCCTGTGAACCCCTGCAACATGATCAAAATTTTAGTGAAACCAATATACATGTCCCAAATTATATGCGAGTGGAAAGATATATAGCTTCAACCAAAGTTAAAAAGATCACAATCAAGTTTAACTTTTGACCATTATTGCACAAGTAAAACTACGATGCAACTTTATGTACCTGCACAACTTTTAAAAATGATACAACTTCTCAAGCATTTGACAGTGTTACCCCATTGAAATCCAACATAAGGTGTATATATTGCTGGTGCATATTAAAACGACTAGGTAATAGCACCAAAAATACATGAAGCATGTCTACACTTGAGAATTGCCCTAACATGTTAAGCAATTAAGAGATGCTCGTCCTTAAATCCAACTTCATGAAAATAAATATTAGTGACTAAAATCCCACATTATGCTTATTCAAAACTGCTGATGCAAGTTTTATTTCTGTCATGTGTATGGAGCACCTCTCGTTTGTTCTATTTTAAACAACAAACAAAAGGAAGGAGAAGATTGAACACTTTTGGTCTAGTTACAATTTCTCATCCAACTAAAACATGTTTATTACTATAATAATACAATGACCCAACTGTTCTTTAGCATAAATTTTAGTATTTTCGATAATCAAACAGCCTCTTAATGCCCCAAATAAATGGTGATTCTAAAAATACAATATACAACAAAATTCCAAGGAAATGGGGATTTACTGACACAAAAAAAAAAACCCCTAAAAATCAAACAAACCCGCAATTATATGAATTTCAGAGAAACTCTGAACAAAGTCAGAAATCTAAGTGAAATAAGTCAAAATTCACAGGCAATTGAAAATATCAGCATCACGATATCGAAATTCAAAACATTAAAAACAGAAGCGAATAAAATGAACCCAATTATCCAAATAAATCAAAAGAGATTAAAGAGTTAACAAAGTAACGTACCAGAACTTGAACATAGCTCGCAAGATGGCAACTTTGTTGATCGTTGGATAATCAACAAACCAAGTCAACCGAAACCAAAAAATGAATGAAAAAAGAAGAGAACTTTGATTGATTGATCTTCCACGTGAATTGTTTTCTTTCAAAGTAAGGAAATATTATTTCGGATTTTTTTTAACCATTTGGTTACACGTGGATGGTTTTTATTGGTTTAGGACACGCGTCCGAGGACGAAGCATCTGAGAAGAAGGAACCTGGAAAATATAGGCAAACTTCCTTTAAACCAGACCGTTTCTCATTTCATTTTCACTTGTTCTATAATTGAACCGGACCGTCTAAATAAAATATGAGCAAAATTTCCTCGATTATTCCATAGGACTTAAAAAATATATTTCTTTCGTCTCATTATTAGTTGAGTCTTTATAAAACATTATTATTTAAGTTAAAAAAGTTTTTCTTTTAATTTTTTAAATATAATTAATTGAAGCAAATATTTAAAATATACTAATAACTAGTTTTGGAGGTTTTCATATTTTTATATAAAAGTTATTTTTCTTGATTTATAAAAAAAATTTAAACTTGACCATCACTCCATTTGATAAGAAAGAAAAGAAAATAATTGAAAAAGTAATAATTTAATGATTAAGATTTACAATAACATATATTATATTTTAGCTCAAACATCAAATTAAAAGTATTTATTTTCTTTATCTTCTCTTTCTTTCTTACCAAGAGTAAACTAATTTAGACCAAATATTCAGATTCATTGTTTTTTTTTTTAATTATGTATTTATTATAAGTATAATACAAAAGTGCTACTTTATTAACATGCCCTAGATAAAAATATGGGCATTAGGTCCAATTGACCAAAATTAGATCATATTTATAGCCCAACTTTGAGTGATATGGGTCTCACTGGGAAGCATTTATCCAATTCAAGCCTGGTGACCGACAAAATTTGATGAATGAAGGGAAGCCATGCTTTGCTACCCATATATATATATATATATATATATATATATATATATATATATATATATATATATATATATATATATATGCAGGTACAGCTATATATATTGTGTAATGAAATTTGTCTCAAGTAATTGTTTTTGTTAGAAGATTTTTCTAGTCTTTTTCAATTTTCCTCTTCAAGTAATGTGTTAATTTATGTCAATTTTGGGCATATGCGGTATGCCCACCTCAAACGTGTAAAAGTTGGTGGAAATTATATTTCCTATATTCTCAATTTTCCATGCTTGCTTTAGAACTTTCCTAGTTACTAAATTTTGTTTTGCATTAGATTGTTTGTATATGTAGTACTTGTTGAGGTTTTTTTTTGTTTTGAAGCTGAAGGATTTGAAGGAGTTATCGGAAATAAAATGAGTTGAGCATGTTGATCACAAAAAATAATCAGAAACATGTTGGAGATGAGATTTCGGAACACATTTCGATATTTTAATTAGTTCAAGTTTGAAAGAGAAGAGTAACTAAGCAGAGAATATAAGCTGGAAAATAATCTTCCGAGAATTTGTGCCTTACCTTGCCTTTTATATCTAAATTTTATGTAGTTATGTGGCGGACAGATATTCAACATGTGTATTTATAACAAAGAGATAATGAACTTAACTACCAAAAATCAGCTTTCATTATTGAACTTGATACTAATTTTATACTAAATACAGTTTTGGTCATATGCATTTTCCCATAATAGGTTAATTAGGTGATATAATCATATGCATGAATAATTATGGGGATATTGAAGGTTCTTCATCCATTTAAAACTCAAGGATATTTAAAACAAGTATAATCTTTTAATGCATTAAAAAAAATGTAAATTAGTTTAATTTTTTTTAGTGCAAAGGTATTCCAAGTTTTGCTGCATCTAATTTTTTTAACAAATGACTTTAAAAATGTATTTTCTTACATCGACATCGTAGGTTCAAAATTTTACTTTCGAAATCGTAGTTAAAAGCAGAGGGGACATTGCCATTTGCTATGGACAATCACAAAATCATCTTGTCAGATATAGAAACAGTTCTTACTTTTGAAACTCAAGAATCAAGAGACATGAAAGCCCTTTTTTGGGGGGTTTACCATATGCCAAAAATCTTGTCAGAATATTGGTGGTCCATCAAATGAAACACCCAAATTCTCATTTTTACTCCATTTTTTTTTCCTGCTCATTGACATTGTAGACCACACCAGGGAGGTTTCACCTCTTTAACCTTTTTTTTTTTATAAATGTGGTTAATTAACAATAAGTTGAAAGGTTCCTTCAATTTGCCCTGTTTTATGGAAGGAACAATATCCCTTTTGATAGCACCATATTTGGTTTTTCTTTTTCATTGAGAAACGGAGACATTGATACAATGCTCGATGACCTTTTAGAACTTGGAATTGGGCAGTCTAATCCAAGTTGGAAGAAATGATTATAAGACAAATCTAATTTCCTTTAAAAATAGCTAAGTGTGTGACTTTTAGATTTGTCCACGGATTGATTTATCTGTTCGATCTGGCAAGTTTAAAATAAATGTTTTAATAATTTAGATTAATTCAATTCAATTATAAAATTATATTTAATATAAAATATACTTTTTAATAATTTAATATATCTTAAATAATAAAATTGATTTTTGAATCAGACTAGAATAAGTAATTTTTTTATTCAAATTCAATCTGATCTACTCATATGTAGACCTGCTCACGGGTCGGGCAGTCCGCCCGGCCCGATAGGCCCATTTCGTACTGAACCGGATCTGAACATAAATATTTGTAATCCGGCCCGACCAGGTTCGAATTACTGTTTACAGAATAAAATAATAATTTTTTAAAAATTTAATTATAAAAATATATAAAATTTAATAAAAAACAAAAAAAATATTTTTTAATATAAATGGACAATAATTCGAGCCCGCGAGTCAATCCAGGTCCGTCCAAATCCATTCTTGAATAAAAAAATTAAAAAAATTTTGAGCCGCGATCCGTTCAGGCTACGAGCATCTCTACTCATATGTTTGGAATTCTCTATTTCTCCGTACAACAACTTGGATATATATTCTATTATATGTGGTGGGGTATGGCTTCAACTGCTTGGATTTACTTACAAATGATTTCTTGTTATTAAAATAAAATTTGATAATTCTGATCAGAGTTTGATTTTGTAAAATATATTCGAGAATGAAATACTGAATACATTAGATATTCTGGAACGTCGTCATCCAAATAGAGATTAAGTACTAACCAAAAAAAAAAACTTTAATCGTATTATAAATAAAAAATTAAAATTCTATAGCATCTAAATTTTACCTACAAATTTCCCCCTTAAAATTTTAAGAAAATAAACATGGGACTTAATGGTTTCAGAACTTCTTTTTATCATTGAGACAAAATCTCTTTAGCAAAAATTGTTTATTTTTTCTTTTATATCAAAACAATAAATCTATTTCATAAGCAACCAAAATATGAGGAAAATATCTACATAGTTCACTAAATATATTACCTAGATTAATTACTTTCTATATAGAAATGGAGTGGTACTTAACACCTCTAATATTGTCAATATCAATCAAGTCACTCTTGGTAGTTCCAAGGTCTATCAGCTTAGCCTTACATATTTTTGACATTATATTTGTATAGATATAGATTTCTCTTCAAAATCCAATCAATCCCTCCATCATTAAAAGTGCCATGTGGCTTCATATGACATGCCGGGCAACTCATTATATTAATTATTAAAATTCTTCCCCCCCCCCCTCTTTTCTTGGCGGATTTTTTAACATTTATAAATTTTTAATTAAATTGATAATCACATATAAATTTAAATTGAATCTATTAAATTATTTTTTTATTTAAATAATTTTTATATTTTAATTAAACGAATTTAGAGCTAAAATCGAATTATTATGATAAATTATATTAAATATATAATGAATTGAAACACGATACAACATAACATGGGAAAATAATTAAAACGCGATACGAAAAAAAACATGAACACGACATGAATACACAAACGTGTCAAAATCTATATAAAACGAATTATTCACGCGCAAAAATTTATATAAATTTATAATACTTTGAAAACACCAAAAAATAACACGAACACGTCACAAACACACTTTTTTTATAAAAAAAAAATTGAATTACTATGATAAATCATGTAAAATATGTCATGAATTGAGACACGATACGAACACACAAATTTTTCTCTAAATTGAATCATAATGACAAAATATGCAAAATATGAAATGAATTGAGACACGACATGAATACAATATAAGAAAAATAATTAAAATAAAACACGAAAAACAACATGAACACAACACGAATACACGAACGTATCAAAATATAAATAAAACGAATTATTAACATGTAAAAATTTACATATATTTATAATACTTAAACACACTAAAAAATAACACGAATAAAGTATGGGATAAATTGAGACTTGACACAAACACAACATAAAAAAATAATTAAAACACGACACGATGAGAAAAATATCTACATAGTTCACTAAATATATTACCTAGATTAATTACTTTCTATATAGAAATGGAGTGGTACTTAACACCTCTAATATTGTCAATATCAATCAAGTCACTCTTGGTAGTTCCAAGGTCTATCAGCTTAGCCTTACATATTTTTGACATTATATTTGTATAGATATAGATTTCTCTTCAAAATCCAATCAATCCCTCCATCATTAAAAGTGCCATGTGGCTTCATATGACATGCCGGGCAACTCATTATATTAATTATTAAAATTCTTCCCCCCCCCCCTCTTTTCTTGGCGGATTTTTTAACATTTATAAATTTTTAATTAAATTGATAATCACATATAAATTTAAATTGAATCTATTAAATTATTTTTTTATTTAAATAATTTTTATATTTTAATTAAACGAATTTAGAGCTAAAATCGAATTATTATGATAAATTATATTAAATATATAATGAATTGAAACACGATACAACATAACATGGGAAAATAATTAAAACGCGATACGAAAAAAAACATGAACACGACATGAATACACAAACGTGTCAAAATCTATATAAAACGAATTATTCACGCGCAAAAATTTATATAAATTTATAATACTTTGAAAACACCAAAAAATAACACGAACACGTCACAAACACACTTTTTTTATAAAAAAAAAATTGAATTACTATGATAAATCATGTAAAATATGTCATGAATTGAGACACGATACGAACACACAAATTTTTCTCTAAATTGAATCATAATGACAAAATATGCAAAATATGAAATGAATTGAGACACGACATGAATACAATATAAGAAAAATAATTAAAATAAAACACGAAAAACAACATGAACACAACACGAATACACGAACGTATCAAAATATAAATAAAACGAATTATTAACATGTAAAAATTTACATATATTTATAATACTTAAACACACTAAAAAATAACACGAATAAAGTATGGGATAAATTGAGACTTGACACAAACACAACATAAAAAAATAATTAAAACACGACACGATGAGAAAAATATCTACATAGTTCACTAAATATATTACCTAGATTAATTACTTTCTATATAGAAATGGAGTGGTACTTAACACCTCTAATATTGTCAATATCAATCAAGTCACTCTTGGTAGTTCCAAGGTCTATCAGCTTAGCCTTACATATTTTTGACATTATATTTGTATAGATATAGATTTCTCTTCAAAATCCAATCAATCCCTCCATCATTAAAAGTGCCATGTGGCTTCATATGACATGCCGGGCAACTCATTATATTAATTATTAAAATTCTTCCCCCCCCCCCTCTTTTCTTGGCGGATTTTTTAACATTTATAAATTTTTAATTAAATTGATAATCACATATAAATTTAAATTGAATCTATTAAATTATTTTTTTATTTAAATAATTTTTATATTTTAATTAAACGAATTTAGAGCTAAAATCGAATTATTATGATAAATTATATTAAATATATAATGAATTGAAACACGATACAACATAACATGGGAAAATAATTAAAACGCGATACGAAAAAAAACATGAACACGACATGAATACACAAACGTGTCAAAATCTATATAAAACGAATTATTCACGCGCAAAAATTTATATAAATTTATAATACTTTGAAAACACCAAAAAATAACACGAACACGTCACAAACACACTTTTTTTATAAAAAAAAAATTGAATTACTATGATAAATCATGTAAAATATGTCATGAATTGAGACACGATACGAACACACAAATTTTTCTCTAAATTGAATCATAATGACAAAATATGCAAAATATGAAATGAATTGAGACACGACATGAATACAATATAAGAAAAATAATTAAAATACAACACGAAAAACAACATGAACACAACACGAATACACGAACGTATCAAAATATAAATAAAACGAATTATTAACATGTAAAAATTTACATATATTTATAATACTTAAACACACTAAAAAATAACACGAATAAAGTATGGGATAAATTGAGACTTGACACAAACACAACATAAAAAAATAATTAAAACACGACACGATATGAAAAATAACGTGACCATGACACGAATACATGAACGTGTCAAAATCTATATAAAACGAATTATTAATGTGTAAAAAAAATATAAATTTATAATACTTTGAACACACAAAAAATAACACGAACACGTCACAAACATATAATTTTTTCTCTAAATTGAATCACAATGACAAACTATGCAAAATATGAAATGAATTGAAACATGATACGAACACAGTATAGGAAAAATAATTAAAACACAACATGAAAAATAACATGAACACTACACGAATACACGAACGTATAAAAATTTATATAAATGAATTATTAACATGTAAAAATTTATATAAATTTATATTATTCTAAACACACATAAAAATAACATGAATACGAATATAATTTTTTTCCTTCCTTTCTTCTTCTTTTTTTTTCTCTTCTTTCTTTGCCGTCCTAAATTTTTTTACACATGTCAATATATGGAAGATTTGTGTAGCCAATATTATATATATATATATATGTATGATTTTATGATATTTATTAAAAATAATAAATAAAATTATAACTATTATATTTAATATAATATTAATTATTATAAATAATTATTAATTAATTTTAAAAAATATCATAAAGTTACTCCGAAATCTATTTTTGATTTAACTCTAGATTCTAATTAGGGTAACATGAACATTTTATGATTGGATGATCATTCAAGATAACATGCAAATTAAAATTATATTAATTAATTATTACATATAATTTTACAACTAAAGAGAGCTTTCTATGATTCACATTTCCATATTGCAGCCTTGATTCTTATATTATAGATTTGGTAATTTTTAAATACGACGAGATTATATGATACGAATATAATATGAGAAAAATTATTAAAATATAACATATTATTAAAAATAATATGAACACAATACGAATATGTCAAAATTTATATAAATATATAAAATCTTAAACACTATTATAATATAAAAAAATACGGTTATAATATAAAAATATATATGAATACAATATAAACACCTTCCTCTTAACTTTTCTTCTTTCACATGAAAAAATACTTTACTATTTTTTTGGAAGGCCTACCACAAAGTACATATTAAACTCTAATTCGCATATGAAGTTTAACTTAATATTGGTTTAGACAGTTATTTTTAAAAGATGAGATCTAACAGATTTAAATTCGAATTTCAATATTTGCAACTCCTTTTCACTACGCCGAAATTAGTTTTAGATAGCATCTTTTTATAGTATTTTTTAAATGTTGTTAAAAATAACAAAGGCAACACTTTGACAGCATTTTGTATATTACTGTTATATATATTATAATGGTAAATAATTACAGTATTTTTAAAATTTTTAAAAGCATTTGACATGTGTTGTTTTAAATCTTATCATATAAAAATACTTTTGGTAGCACTTATAATTGCTATCATTGAAATCTTTTGCAGCAAATGAAAAAGGCATGTAAAAGGTCATGAAAAGCTGTTATAAAGTAGAAATAGCAGCATTTTGATAAGTGTTATTATACATATGTACAAATTCTACTAAAGACATAAGGCTACGATCACATATACAGCACATGAATAAATGCTGTCTTATCTTATAGCAACTGTTTTTTTAATTTTCACAACACTTCAAAATGCTGTTATATGTCAAATTTGACGTAATGTCTCTTATTTCTAGGTTACACCTGTACCACAAAAATTAAACCCTAATTCAAGAATTATTTTTCTTTCCCATTTGTCTCAAATAACCCTTTTCTCAACTCTCTCAACATGTTCTTTTTTCCAGCAAATATTGTTCAAAAGCAGACCCCTCTGAATTCCCATTCCTTTTGGTCCATGATTGGTGACATGAAAATTTTATTTCTAAAGAGTAAAGAGAGGGTAAAAATTAAAGATATCCCTATAATTTCATATTATATAAAATTATAAATGAAAATTTCTTATGCTCAAAATAAGATTCTGATACCTATAGCGATCAGCATTACATTTTAGTTATGAATATCTATTCTAAGCCAAACCATGTCATTTTCTAATTTGTCATACTTTAATGGAGCATAATATGAATGATTTAATTTTAAATCCTTAAGACATTTTCCTTATGCAGTGCTGGAACCCACCCAAAAGCACTGTGCTGCCGCCTGCCGGCAACCCTACAACTATATATTTATATTGATTTAAACAGCTGGGTATTTTATTTTACTCAATATAACACAAGAAAGAGATTATACATTAATTAAGCTTTTAAGGCTCTTTCTTTCCTCTCTAAATCTAAATTAATCTCATTTGATAGGATTTCCGACTAAATTACTTTTTACAATATTAAATATTAATTTTGATTTGTTAATATGGAATAAAGAAAACTAATGTAATGGTTTTTTTTTTTTTTTCGATTAATATTTTATTTAAATAATCAATGAAAAGAGTTTTCATCGCGATAATCCTTAAGACTGAAAGCCAGCTTAAGAAAATTTTATATCTTCAATTTGCTCTTTGGTTGATGTGCCACTTATGTGACTCATGTCTCCTTTCAATTATGAGAGGTTGAACATGTGGTTTTGCAGTCAAATTAATCAGCAAAAAGAATGGACTCTTGTTACACATTTTAATTTGGAAACCTAGACATGAATTCATTCGTCAAAATCTAAATATTTCTATGATTTATAATTAAATCAAGTTTCATGTAGATGAAATCGCAAAATCAAAAATTTTCTTGGGGAAAAAAATCAATGTTAGCATCAATATAATTTATGTAAAAATTTTGCCCTACATTTAATGAAATGACCATATATATATATATATATATATCTCAATTAGAGGTGCTCATGGACCAGGTTGCGGTTCGAAATTTATTTAAACTCTTTGCCCAGGTTTGACCCTGGGTGGGCTCGGGCCGGCCGTGGGTTCGAATCACTGTTCATTATATTAATTTTTTTTTATATATTTTTATTAATTTTTATAATTAAATTTTAAAAAATATTATTATTTTATTATGTAAACAGTAATTCGGGCCGAGCCGGCCTGGATTACAAATATTCCTGTCCAGGTCTGATCCATGAGCAGGTCTAATCCCAATATCTATATATATATAATAAATTTTGATCACTCACAATGTGGTGAAAAAGAAAAAATAGTTGAAGAGAAAGGGAAAAAAATAAGAAGTTACATTTAAATTAGTTGAATGCAAATTTTAAAAAATAAAATTAATTAAAAATATTTAAAATTTTATATTAAATAATATTTATATTTTTCATTTTATATATTTATTAAAACTTAATTAACATTTTTGTCAGTTTTTTAATCAAATTAATGTTATTTGATTCGTGACATTAAATTTAATAAAAAAATATTATTAATAATATAGATATATATTATGTTATAATCCCCATTGTTATATTTATAATCTATTTAATTAATATAAATAAATAAAATAGTAGTTAGTTAAAAGGTTCGATAAAAAATAAAAATATAAAATTCATTAAATTTCTAAATCCTTTGCCATAGCGTGCCGTTTCGAGGGAACTTTGTGAAAAGGCCATCATCATTGGCCTTTATCTCTCAATTTTGTTGTCCATCATTTCATCTTTGATTTAAAAAGAAAAATCTCATAAAAATTTAAAAGAATCAAAAAAGTGGGACCCCTTATTTAAAATCAACCATCCTGATTAAGCCACGTGGAAGACTGCACATGTGGCAGAAAGGTAGGTGGTGATCAATTTGTGTGAACAGCTAAGGGGGGGCCGACCTTGTGCCTACGTAGAGACGCAAAAGAAGAACCAAAAGTAGCGTAAGCGCCAAAGCCATCCTTGTCTATTCATCCAACGGCTGTTGATAAACTTCAGCCACCACCATCGATCTAATCCGTCGAAACCCCCCCCCCCCGAAGTCTTTGCTGCATTTGTTTATGAGCCTTGTCCCTTAGTCCAGGCGTTGTTTTTGTTGGTTGAATTCTAAGCTCTCTTTCTCTTTCTTTGCATTTTGATCTCAGAGTTTTCCCTTCCATTTATCGTCCAAGGAAAATTAATCCAACTTTTCACATTTTCCTTTGGCTAAACTCCATTGCTGATCTGCTTCAATTAACTATGGTAATGCCATTGCCATTATTACTTCTTTCTTGTTCTTTGTTCTTCCCTGGTTTGGTTTCTTTGTCTCATTATTCATTTTTCTTCGTTTTGTCGAGACAGGCTACAATGCTGGTGCCACCATGGCTAGAGTCATTGCTAGGTACAGCCTTTTTCACAGTTTGCAGAACACATGGAGATGCAGCAAGGAGTGAATGTAACATGTATTGTTTAGACTGTAAAGGAGATGCATTTTGCTTTTATTGCCACTCTTCTAAACACAAAGATCATCAAGTAATTCAGGTAAACTCAACATTTTCTTTTTTCTGATATTTCATTTTCCATTAATGGGGGTGTGGGTTTAATTCGTGGTTTGCTTTTTTAGATAAGGAGATCTTCATATCATGATGTAGTGAGGGTTACAGAGATTCAAAAGGTGTTGGATATAAGTGGGGTACAAACTTATGTGATAAACAGTGCCAGGGTTCTATTTCTGAATGAGAGGCCTCAACCAAAATCTGGAAAAGGAGTAGCTCATCATTTATGTGAAATCTGTGGAAGAACCCTCTTGGACCCTTTTCGTTTTTGTTCATTGGGATGTAAGGTTAGCATAATTTGCCTTATTTTTTTTTCTCTATTTTGCTTCACATTCGACATGTTTTCTTCTCATCATCATCATTATCATTCACCATCCATCATATATATATATATATATATATATATATATATATATGGTCACATTATCATCAACATGCATAATAACACATCATGATCATCATCCCATAATATATATATATATATATATATATATATATATATAAACATCACCATCACAACTACCACCACATTGATCATCATTATCAATTCCATCATCAATTATTGTATCATATGCATAAAAATGGCTTGTATCATGCTCCACATTGTATGATATTTTACAAGAAGATGTATATCTATATATATAAGTTTTGCTTGGATTGAGATGTTAAATATTAGTTAGTTAAAACTGTGAATTTTAATCTCATTTTTAATATTAACTTAGCTTGTAGGAATAAAGAGGAATGGGAATGCAAGTTTTACCTTAGAGGCTAAGAATGAGGTGTTAATGGATAGAAGAGAAGGCATAATATCAAGGGAGGAAGAAGAATTGCGTGAAGGCTCAAAACAAGACATTAATCCGTCCACGCCTCCCCCACTTCCTTCAAGTGCTAGGAGAAGAAAAGGAATCCCTCACCGAGCACCCTTTGGGGCCTAAAAGACAAGTACTACTCTATGTAAAATTAACCAATTTCTTTATTACCCCCACCCCCCCCCCCCCCCCCCCAAAAAAAAGAGTAAAATTGTTTGGGGTCTTTGTCCAATTGTCCTACTAAAAGGGAGATGTAGGGTATATTATAATTTGGTTAGGAAGTCCCAAAAAAACAAAAGGGCAAGTAAGTTTTGGGTTTTGGAATTGGGTCCCATTTACAACAAATTCCTCCCTATATATTGTAAAGAAGCCAATAATGCAAGAGTTGAGAAATGTTAATTATTGATAGTTTCAAGGTGTACATTAATTGTAATTAAGAAATTAAAAAAGCAAAGTCTTTGTGGACTCCGTTTTATAGTTTTCATGGCTCCACCAACCACATGGGTCGTTGACATAAAGAAACAAACTTTTTTTTATTGTTTATTAATTCATGAAATGGGGCTAATCAACTTTTTTTTTTCCCCTTTATGAACTGTTATCAAACTTTGAAGAGCTCTCGTTCAATTCAATGTGTTTGTGGATACTCTTTTTATAATTACTCTGCTTTTTCTTCTTTTCACTTCAAGTACTTTTTGTTATAGAAAAAACTTTGACAAAATAAATGTAGTATTAGTAGTGCTTCTTTTTAGGAGCACCTCTGGCAATTTAAAAAAAAGGAGCCATAAAAATGTCAAATGTAGAAAGGTAAAACAAATATATAAAAATGAATTAGATAGATGGTTTATATATTTGATGGACATTTTGGGACTTACCAATTGTGCATCTTCCACCATTTTCTTTTAGGTATATTCTATTTCTTTAATTAGTATTAGCTATAGATTATATAATAGTACTATATATTTATTTTCTTAAAATTTGTAGAGTCCATCTAGCATAGGTGGAAATAACTTTTTGGCCTAAAAGCTGCCTTCTATTGGTGAATGTGCTGATTTTGGTTGGATGGACAATCAGATTCACTGCGAAAACAGTTTCTTTCTTGACAATTTTTTGGTGTCCTTCAATGTTTTTTTTTGTCATGCGTCTAAATAAACAATATTATTATTTAACTTGCTATCACCCATTCACCATCATCAACAAACAACAAAAATCAAAATTATTATTTAACTGTTTATAAATAAAAAATAATTTTAAAAATGTGACAGAAAGATATTAAAAGGGCATTAAAGGAGATATAAAAAAGAGGCAGAAAAAAATCTGTTCTATTAGAGGGTAGAAAAGCTCCCATAAGATTTTCGGAAATAGTTTGATTGGTAGGGCAATCAAGTGTTAAAAGACATCATAGGGCGGTGGTATGGGGAGGCATACTCTACATTGGATGATGAAAAAGGTTTCAAACATGGACAAACCAGTTGAGTTAGTACTATTTATGGGTATGCTCGATGAAGGAGTAGTTCGTAATGTGGTTGAATCTAGATCTAGTAATATGTATTTTTGTATCGTATTCGTGTATTTTTATATGTCATAATTTAGGGATAACAGCGGATCTGATATCTGTCATTTTTTGTAATATTCGAATCCATAAAATTGCTTTAAAATCTTAATCCGTTTATTATCCATATTAAATTCGAATATTACTATCCGAATTTGAATTAAATAACATTATCTGTCGGATATCCAAATTCGCTAAATATCAGAATTCAGTAAGTAAAAAAATTAAATAAAAATAAAAAATCAAATCAAAATTAATTTTAAATTCAAATAAACGGATAATGGATTTGGATATTTGAATCCGCAAAAGTAAGCTGATTAGGATATCCAAATTCGTTATCCGCATAAGTAATGCAAATTCGGATAATGAATATTCGAGGTATTATATCTGCATCCGCTTTGAATCCGCTACGGATAGTAATTATAATATTCGAATCCGAATTTTATCCGAATCCGCAATATCCGAATCCGCAAAAAATGAATCGGATAATTGCAAATATCCAAATCCGCACTATCCATTGCCATCCCTATCATAATCGTGTTTAAAGTATTAGATATTTATATAAATTTTGATACGTTAATAATTTGTGTTTTATAAATTATGATATGTTTATGTATTCGTGTCGTGTTTGTATTATTTTTTGTGTCGTGTAATCTTATTTTGTTTAAAATTGACAGATCTAACTGAATCCATGGTTTTCATTCTGCGATACTGACATGGTTGTCGATTCCTGAAGACGACATCAAATTATTGAGATCTTTTAAGGGTTTATGGAGAAGGGTTTGAGAAAAGTTTGGAGATCGTGACGAACCGAATCTATCAAAGAGGAAATAACGATTAAGAATGCTGGAATTTGGACTCGGAGTGCTCCCCGACACACAATATTCAGCCGTGTGCTCAAAATGGAGATGGGAGAAGCTTAGAGGGAAAATAATAGAGAATGAGAATAATATGATTTAGGATTTTGAACCCTTTATCTAATACTTTTTATACCTTTAATCATTGACAAAGGTAGCTGCTGTAACTAACAGCTGTGGTGTGCATTTGTCCTTTCCTGAAGATCTTGTTTGGACAGTTGACACTTGTATCTTGGAGCCACTTGAACAACTTTTAATCATGAGCCTCGTGAACTTAGCTTTGGCTTGAGCCTTAGTTAGACTTTGAAGAATAATAGGTATAACAAGGACTTGAATTGTCATTAATGGTTGAAATGGGAAAAAAGGCAAAGTAGCTAAAAACTAGTGCAAAACTGCCTGCCTTTCCTTCATAATTCACATATTTAATTATTTTTAGGATTTTCCATTGACAAAATTAAAGTGAGAGTTGTACTAGAAAGGGACATTAATTGTATTAAACGTGCAAAACAATCAAGTTATTTTCAGCTATATGATTATATCTATATATAGAAAATTCGGAAGCTCTAGTTATTAGAAAAACACCTAGCTGAATTACTTGCTTATCCAAAAAAAAAAAAAACCTAGATGAAGTAATTGGAAACATAAATAAAATTATTTTTTCCCCAAAAATCATCTTAATAAGGAAGAATTCCATAAGTGGTGCTACTCCTTCCAATTCGCAATTGTGAGAAAGACCTCAACAATGAAGACATTCGATCTAATTGTCTCATAGATCGTGCCTTATAGGAATTACTCTTTGTCAAAATCCTGTTTGATGTTGAAGAAGAAGCTTTTCCACTGTCATGATCTGTTAAGTTAATGTGTATATAGAATTGATCCATAGACAAGGATCGCTTCAACCCTGTGATATTCGAATGTTCTGGTTTTGTTTCTCTAGGGAACACCAGGGACACACAATGCCTTAACAAAGTATTATTTGATTGAACCCCGGAAGTTGAAGGGGCCTGGTCATGGCCTTGTCCGATATTTTGAGTCAAATCCTGAACCCTTTCTCCTCCGTCAGGCGAGGCTACACTGAAATCTGTGGTTATAGCAACTATTGTTCGACAAATAGGACAGCTAGAATGAGCCAGGAACCAATTGTCAATGCACGGGACATGAAAGGCATGCCTGCAGTTAGGCAACAAACGTACAGTCTCCCCTTCCTTCAGCTCTCCAAGGCAAACAACACATTCAGTTTGATTAGTACAAAACTCTTTAACTTTTTCCCTGGAGAAAGACAGGATTGGAATTGTTTCCAGGATTTTATGTTCAATCCCGGTTGGAAATCCTGTATTCTGATCAGTTGGTATCGAGGGATTTCTAGCAATATCGTCTTGATCTCCCCTTCTGATCAGGCAGCATTTGACAAGTAACAAATGGTATGCAACTATTGCCAGAGAACAGGCAACTACGCCGGCCAAGGAAATCAATAACGGAGTTAGAAAGGATCCTGAAGATTGAGCTGCATCTGCAGGGTCCATGATTCATCACCTACAGGATTTTCTTTCAATTTCCAGGTTGAGGGGCCTTGACCCTTGAGGGCTTGTTTATGAATTCTGGTGCTGTGGAAACTTAAAGATGGCGTTTATGGGATTTTGCAGTTGTTGTGAAATTAACTAGAATTTCAGATACCATCCGGTGGGTATTAAATAGGAAAAAAAGTTTAGCTGAAGAAATGGACAGATTTTAGTGTAAAAAGAAAACAGTTTAAACACTTTGGTCTTCTCAAGACTCAAGGTGGTTCCAACAAAGCTGGGTTTCTGTTGAATTAAGAGACTCGAGACAGCTTCAAGTGGAGTTTACACGTGGCAGTCTAGGCTTTGGAATCTGACAGAGGTGCACGTGTGTGGTATCTAATTGGACAAGTGTCAATGATATTGTGGAGGATGACTCCATTTGAAGATATCAGATCCTATTATATCCTACCCTATTTAAGAAACATAGGGTAAAAAAATACTAAGTGAAAAGCATATGGACCTTAAATTATTTAGTCTTCTTAGATTTTGAATTCGAACTTACTTAATTCATATAGTTATATTTTTTTAAAAAAAAATATTTAATAAATTTAAAATTTAAAATTTTTTTATTTTTAAATTACGATTTTTTTATATAAAAAAATATAACAAAAATTTTAACTTGTTGCCATCTTGACTTTGT
Organism: Fremontodendron californicum; assembly: GCA_030761205.1. Taxonomy (NCBI): domain Eukaryota; kingdom Viridiplantae; phylum Streptophyta; class Magnoliopsida; order Malvales; family Malvaceae; genus Fremontodendron; species Fremontodendron californicum. The sequence goes on from JAULJL010000005.1 coordinate 36,085,595, forward strand.
CCCCTGAATCTGGCCTGTTTTCTGATAGCTGGATGTTGTAGGTGCAGATATCAACACACGCCAGATATATAAAAGACAGATTACCTAAACACAAATTTGTTTCTCATTGTATGATTACAAGTAATCAAGAGAATAATTTAGAATTTTAGTAGAGATCTTAATATCATAATTGAAAATCTTTTTTGAAACATAATTAAAGATAATTTATTTTAGAAAAACAAATTTACAAAGTCGAGTCTGAAAATATATATTTATCTATCTTATTATGAAAAAATTATACAGCAGCGACAACACACGAACATTTACTAATATATATATGCTTTCTTATTTCCCCTCATGATTCCCTTATAAACAGTAATAAATATGAACATTGCCTGTAAAATACTCTAAGAGCTTAAAGAACTCTCTACAGTAGAGGCTGGAAATAGCCCATTATGCCGTTGTAAAGAATATAGGAAAAAATAAAGGAAAAACAACACTATTGGATTTATTATCTGCTCATGTTTGGATCAAGTTTTTAGCCCAAATCCAACAAAACTGGATCCAAAAACAAGGCTTTGGTTTGGTTACTTAAAATAGTCAACACTATCCTTCCCTTCCTGAGTTTGTTTTCTCTATATCTATATTAGGTTTAGGTTAAAATCCTTTAAAGAAAAAAAAAACTATTCATATCCAACTTCTTAAACAAAAACATTTTTCCTTTTACGAATATTTTTTTTACCACCCATACTTTGAACAAATTTCTTCTGTCCTTTTTTGGTGTTTCTTTTGGTGCATTTCCAATAATTTTTTAACACGTGTTTATAAACAGTTAATTAATTGAACACATGACAAAATTATAATAAATGGACACCAAAAGGACAAGAAATAAGGGCAGAGAATATCTATTCATTGTGATGTGGGTGCAAATTTCTAATTATTTATAAAGCTTTTGTGAGAGTTTGATTTCATAAGTCAAATGAAATCAATTCAATTAATGAAAATATAAAAAAATCAAACAAAATCAAAATATCAAAAAATAAAATAAAAATAAAAATATTTATGTCTTTCAATATTTTATATAAATACTTTTTTAAAATTTACTTATTTCTTCCTAAAAAAATTATCCATTTTTTTATAAAAAAAATACCAATAAATAACTTCTTCTCTTCCAAAATATTCTTCCCACATAGTGAGTATACTGAGTGTTTATGTTTAAACTATTAAAACAATTACTCGTGTAACTTTTTTCTTAGAGAAAGAGAAAAAAACACCCGCGTAGAGTTGTACCAAATTCTATTAACTATAAAAATTTTGATTGAGTTGGTGTCACGAATCAAGTGACACTAATTCAATTAAAGAAAATACATAAAAACTAAAATAAATTAATAAAAAAAAAGTATTTATATCTTTTATTTTTATAAAAATAATATAAAAAAATTGCCCACCTCTTAAAAATTATCCAATTTTATTCATGTAACTTTGTTATATATATATATATATATATATATATATTGTTTAAAACACCTACATAATGGATGACCAAATTCTAGTAAATCTTAAAAACCTTGTAGATTATTGTCCATTAATCAATGATCATATGGCCTTAAGAAAATTAGTGCTTGAGAAATGTTAAAACAATTAGTACTTTCTTCAAGCTTTGACTTTGAAAAATTGTTAAAATATATACTTTCATCAATCACATTCACATATCAACTTTTTTTTTTATAGTAAAAATAAGTTGTAGAAAGTTATATATTTATGCAATTTATGATTAATGTTCTATTAATTTCTTCTCAAGTTAGGAAATAAGAATAAAGCCAAAATTAAACCCTTATCACGATTCACGATATTCAAATCTCATTAATTAAAAAAAAAAAAAATTGGTATTGACTAAGCATGAAGATATTATTAAAAAAGGGTTGACTTTGTTGCAAATTTTTTTATTCATTTTAATTTTCAATATAGAATTAAAAACACATGCATTCCTAAGTCATCAATTGTCTGGCCAAAAAAGAAAATGTTATAAATAAATTTGATTCTTTCTTGGTCGATCGTCTTATTACTTTGTAGTAAGATCAATTTAGAATTAAAACATTTGTTTGCCGTACATAAGCACACACAAAATTTGGTTTAATTAGCTATAAAAGAAATGATTTGGAGGTCTTAAGTCTAAACTCTCATCATCTGATGTTCGGTTTGTTGATGCAATAATTGTTAGACTGTATTATTATGAGGTATTTTTCGTTTTAAGAGTTTACGATTTTTATCTTTTGAGAAAATGTGTCTTAATAAAATAAGAATGATCCCTACTTTATAAAATCCAGTTTAATCCTTAACTATTAGATGTTGATCATTTTTCTTCTTAATACTAGCCCTTAGTTAAGGATACGAACTATGTTTTTGCTAAGGATTGATACGAATTCCCATAACAATGTCATTGTTGATGCAAGAATTATTAAACTGTGTCTACTTTGAAAGCTCGAAAGCTTGCCCTCATAATTTTATTTTTTGAAAACAAAAATACTTCAATAGAAGAAGAATGACTCTCAAAATATAAAAAAATACCTCATCGAAAGCAATCTAAGAATCCTTACATCATCATAGTTTTTTTATCTCAAATAATTGGTTTGAATATTTGAAGTTATTGGCAAGAGTTCCTTGTCCAAATAATAATAATAAAAACATAAAACAAAGCACAAATATGTTTTGTTTGGTAACTCAACATATATATACACATAACATACGAATATAAATATATTATACTGATAAACTAATGAATATTATTATTCAATAATTTAACGACTAACTAGTTTAATTAATTAATTATAGAAAGCTTTTGTAAGTACCGGAGGTGGTACTGTACCATTAGACATATATAGATTAATGAGTTATCAAAGATTAATCCAAAAACCTAATTATATATAATTAATATTGACAGCTTGGAACAATAATATTAATAAGGATATGAAAGAAGCACATCTATTCATTATTTGGGCTAAACACTAATTAAATTTAAATTAATAACTTTATTTATAACTTTACCCTTTTTTTTTCATCTTTCGTATAAAAAACAATGAAATTTTTTATTTTTAAAAAAAGTTTTCCTTACTTTTATTTCTTCCTTTTAATTTTTTTTCCTACAAAACATAGTAAGTGAAAAATATATATGAAAAAATGTATATATATATATATATATATATTATGATAGGAAAGAATATACATTGTTACAACAAAGACTATGAGAGTGATGGGGATGAAGGAGGTGAAGACTATTCCTATTATGGGGACTATGGTTATGATGATTATCATGAATCAAACTATTATTCAGACTCGGATTGACAAGATGGGATTTTGTCTTTGTTCAGATTAGATCCGTGTAGACCTGAAATATATTTGTTCTTGGTTTGTTTACTATGGACTACTTTTTGCTAGACCTGAAATATATGTGTTGTTGGTTTGTTTTTATCACAAATAAAGAGGAAACTATATACATTGATATAGGTATAGCTAGGTATCAACCACGTTTTATTTCACGTTGGGGCTCTGCGAACATGCACATAGTATTTGAATCCAGCATAAAAACATTATTATCTATCTATACTATTATAAAAAAAATAATTGAGTCGATAAAAATAGAAAAAAATTATTAATCTATATTATTATAAAGGGAATGACTGAGTTGGTATCACTGAGTCAAGTGACACCAACTCAGTTGATGAAAATAAAAAAAAATCATTAAAATTAAAAATTAAAATAAATAAATAAGGGTAATTACGTATTTTAATATTTTATATAATAATTTTTTTTAAAAAAATTATCTATTTACTTATAAAAAAACTACCTATTTTTCAAAAAAGTATCCACTTACAAAAATTACCTACTAACAAAAACTATCCATTTTTTATATTTATTTTTAAAAAAATATAATTTATTATTTTTAAAAAAATATATTCACTCACATAGTGAGTGTGTGGAATTCTAGTATAAATAATAGAGTTTATATTTAATGCACTGACAGTGTATAAGACTCATACGCTGTCAATGAATCATAACAAGACACCTCATTAATGAGTAAAACAAAAAAATAAGGAAGGATTTATAAATAAATATTAATAACGTGTCTTATTTTTTTTCTATTTCTATTTTATATTTATTTATAGGTCTTTTCTTATTTTTTGTTTTGCACATTAATGATATATCTTATTGTGATTCACTGAGTTTTATATAGTGTCAATGCATCAAATACAAACTCTAAATAATAATATTTCACATCTAACAACCAATTTCTTGTTAGTTAGTTTTGTGTCAATCTCATAAATGAAACTAGACCAAGAGAGAGATAGAGGGGGGAAGAAACAGAAATAAGAGACAAAGTCGGGGAGACAGAACTATGACCTTGGTTCGAACTTTGAATATTTCCTTCCTCTTGTTATATTTAAAAATAATAATTTTGGACACGCACGACACGGATATGATATAAAATAATATTAAAACACAATATGATACGAAAAAATAACACAAATTATTAACGTATCAAAATTTATCTAAATATTTAATATTTTAAATATGATTATAATAAAAAAATAATACAATATAAATACACAATTTATCAGATCTAATTATATTCAATAGTTAGATTACATAACAAAGATAATTTTCGTTTTTTTTTTTTTAAGAGACAAGATTCAGAGTGTAATTAAAAAGAGGTTGAACTTTGAACACATTATTCTTTAGGTTGAACATGCACATAGTATTTGAATCCGCCATAGTAACATTATTATCTATCTATACTATTATAAAGAAAATAATTGAATTTATGAAAATACAAAAAAATCATTAATCTATACTATTATAAAGGGAATGACTGAGTTGGTGTCACTGAATCAAGTGACACCAACTCAGTTGATGAAAATACAAAAAAAAAATCATTAAAATTAAAAATTAAAAAAAAAGGGTAATTACGTATTTTAATATTTTATATAATAATTTTTTTAAAAAAAATATCTATTTACTTATAAAAAACTACCTATTTTTCAAAAAAGTATCCACTTACAAAAATTACCTACTAACAAAATCTACCCATTTTTTATATTTATTTTTTAAAAATATAATTTATTATTTAAAAAAATATATATTCACTCACATAGTGAGCGTGTGGAATTCTAGTATAAATAATAGAGTTTATATTTGATGCACTGACAGTGTATAAGACTCATACACTGTCAGTGAATCATAACAAGACACCTCATTAATGAGTAAAACAAAAAAAATAATGAAGGACTTATAAATAAATATTAATAACGTGTCTTATTTTTTTCTATTTCTATTTTATATTTATTTATAGGTCCTTTCTTGTTTTTTATTTTGCACATGAATGATATATCTTATTGTAATTTATTGAGTTTTATACATTGCCAGTGCATCAAATACAAACTCTAAATAATAATACTTCACATCTAAGAACCAATTTCTTGTTAGTTAGTTTTGTGTCAATCTCATAAATGAAACTAGACCAAGAGAGAGATAGAGGGGGGAAGAAACAGAAATAGGAGACAAAGTCAGGGAGACAGAACTATGACCTTGGTTCGAACTTTGGATCTTTTCTTCCTCTTGTTATATTTAAAAATAATAATTTTGGACAAGCACGACACGGACGGTTTTTTATCCAAATATAGCTATAAAAAAATTATATATCAAAATACCGTTCTTTTCAGATTGATTCTCAAAATCCATTTTTTTTTTCTAGCTGGGAAATCGCCACCACCCATGACGATTTTTCAGCGTAAAAATTACAAAATTTGCAAAAAACACCAAGGGAAATCGCCATGGGGGGTGGCGATTTCCCTTGCTGTATTATTTTTTTTTATTTTTTATTTACTTAAATTAAAAAAATGTAAATTTATTTTTAAATTTTGTATTTTATTTTTAAAAATTGTAAATTAAATAAAAAAATTATCTAGGTTTGTTTATTTATTTTCTTAAATATATATTAAAAATTTATAATTTTTTAATTATATAAAAAATAAAATTTAATTTATTATTAAAATTTTATAAAAAATAAAATTTTATTTCTTATTAAAATTTAAAAAAGAAAATTATATTTCTTATTAAATTTTAATATAAAAAATTATATTTATTATAATTTTTTAATTTTATAAAAAAAATTATTTATTATTAAAAAATTATTTATTATTAAAATTTTAAAAAGAAAATTATATTTCTTATTAAATTTTTATATAAAAAATTTTATTTCTTATTTAAATTTTATATAACTAAAAATTTTGCTTTCTTATTTAAATTTTATATGTGAGATCTGTAACAAACAGGTATAAAAGTTTTTATCTTCGATTGTTATAATTTTTTTTTAAATATATATACTTAAATTTTTTATTATTATTTTAATTTTATGCTGTAGAAAATATTGGATTCCTTTTGCAATGGATGGGACTAATGATTTAGGGTTAGGGACAGGTATCAGCTATTTTTCAGTCAATCAAATGCTGTAGAAAATATTGGAATTGGATTCCTTCTACAATGGATGGGACTAATGATTTAGGGTTAGGGATAGGTTTCAGCTATTTTTCAGTCAATCAAATGCTGCAAAAAATATTGGAATTGGATTCCTTCTGCAATGGATGAGACTAATGGTTTAGGGTTAGGGATAGGTTTTAGCTATTTTCCAGTCAATCAAATGCTGCGGAAAATATTGGAATTGTATTCCTTCTGCAATGGATGAGACTGATTTAGGGTTAGAGATAGGTTTCAGCTATTTTTCAGTCAATCAAATGTTGCAGAAAATATTAGAATTGGATTCCTTCTGTAATGGATGAGACTAATGATTTAGGGTTAGGGATAGGTTTCAGCTATTTTTCAGTCAATCAAATGTTGTAGAAAATATGGGAATTGGGTTCCTTCTGCAATGGATGAGACTATTGGACAGTCTGGTACAAAGGATGAGATTTATCATCAGTTTTTGCATTGAATGAGTTATCAGTTTTTCAGTCAAATAACCCTAGCCAAAAAATGAGAATCAGATTCCATCCTATACAAATGATGGGATTTGTCATCTAGTACAACATAATGAACTATTATAAATTCATAATACTGATGAAGGTTTACAATACCCCCTACAACAGTTTTTTAATCAGATTTTTTCTGAGTGCTAATACCTCCTTATTCTCATCCTTCTATATTTCTTCTTTCTTTTGCCGAGTGATAATGCCTCCATTCTCATCCTTCTTAGTTTCATTAATACACAACATGAGCAATAGAGTGATCGCATTGGTCTACTATAATGGCCAAATTCATAATACTGACGAAGGTGCTACCTTTGATTGTGAACGTCCTAAAAGTTTTCGTGTTGAAGAAGACGTCACATTAGAGGAACTGAAGCTGCAAGTTCATACAAAAATTAAAGCTGAAAATAGAAAAAGAGTTTCATAGGTTAAGTATAGGCATCCTCTTTCTATTGGTGAAGGATGTGTCCGATGTAGAACATTTTCACTTGAAGATGTTGATGATGTCAGATGCATGTTTTATGCTCATGAGACATTTGCAAATGTTGGTGTACTTGAGTTATATGCTGACATAGAGGATGTTGACGATGATTGTGGGCCTTCAAATGTTCGCACAACAGAAAAATTTTCCATAGAAGATGATGATTCTGGGTCATTCTATGTTCACACTACATACGACGTTCCCACAGAAGAAGTCGTTCCGTTATCTCAAGCTACAACGTTTCATAATTCATTAGTCTCACAAACAATTCCTACTACCCTCGAAGATGAGCCAGCTGGTTTTGATCCTGTTCCGCCATGTGGAGTCCATGGTGAATATGTTGGTGACTTTAGTGAGCAGGAAGAGGATGTTGAATTCGCAAGTGATAACAACAGTGATTCTGACCCAGACGTCGTCCCTGCTGAGATCAACACTCATGGAGATCTTCCCCCATATGAGGCTGCATCCCATATGCAAACCCTGGATCTGGAGGCAATGCAAGTGCCAAAATTTCCTGAGTATGCTCATACATTAGCTACGCCTCTGACATTTGATCCATCTGCAGTTGATCTGTGTGTTGGTTTACAATTTCCAACGAAAGAGGCTGTGCTTTCAGCTATTAAGCACTATAACATCAAAAACTCTGTAGATTAAAGAGTAATTGAATCTGAGCGGACCAAATATTATGCCAAGTGTGTAATGTATGAAAAATGGTGTAATTGGAGAATAAGTTCAACTTTTATGAAGAAGAAACAGGCATGGGAGATTAGAAAATATGAAGGGCCTCATACTTGCACATCGGGGAGGATTTCACAAGATCATTGCAAGTTAGATTGTATCATGATCTGTTCATGCATTCTGTCATTGGTCCAAGCAAATCCGGAGATCTCCGTTTCAGTTTTGATCACTGAGATGCGAATCCGGTATGGATACATCACCTCTTATAAGAAAATGTGGAAAGCAAAGCAAAAGGCAATTGTTCGAGTTTTTGGCGATTCGGAAATATCATACAATGAGCAACCTAAATGGTTAGGTGCAATGCAACATTTCGTGCCTGGTACAATTGTGGAATTGCAAACGGTACCTGCATATCACGGTGATCGACTGGTCCAGGGTAAGAGAATATTCCATCGACTATTTTGGACATTTAAGTCGTGCAATGAAGGGTATCCGTATTGTAAACCTATTGTGCAAATAGACGATACTTTCTTATATGGAAAATACAAAGGAACATTATTGTTAGCTATTGCACAAGATGGCAACCAAAACATACTGCCAATTGCTTTTGCCATTGTGGAGGGTGAGACAACAGAGGCTTGGTCATTCTCTCTCACTAATTTGCGTAGACATGTGACAAAACAGCCTGGCATATGTTTGATGTCTGATCGACATGAAGCCATCAAAGTTGCGATTAGACGCGATGGTAGTGGATGGAATCCTCCACATGCATATTCAGTGTACTGCATTCGACACATTGCAGCTAACTTTATGAAAAAGTTTAACAATAAGGAATTGTGTCGACACATTGTTAATATGGGAATGAAATCGAATCATAGTTATTTTATCTCTTATATTTCATTTAGTATATAAAACAATACTGAAATTAACAAGTCTTTTGTTTTTAATTTTATTAGGATACGAGTTGAGGTGACCGAATTTTCATTTCATGTATGAGAATCTTTGTGGAGAAAATGCAGAGGCGGCTAATTGGCTTGATAGGATGCCCAAGGAGAAGTGGGCCCAATCATATGATCAAGGAAGACGTTATGACCATATGACAACCAACCTAGCTGAATCTATCAATTCGATGTTGAAGGGAACGCGTCATCTTCCCATTACTGCTTTAGTGCAATCAACATATTATAGGTTGGCTGCACTTTTTGTTAAGATGGGGAACAAGCAAATTGCAATGATGGAGGGGGGCACACATACTATGAAACAGTCACACAAGCTATGCAAGAAAATCGCAGGAAAGCTAACTCCCACTTTGTTCGTAATTTTACGCGAGCAAATCAATCTTTTCTGGTTGAAGAGTTAGTTGATCCACAAGAGGGTGTTTCTGCAATAAAGTACAAAGTCAAGCTTAGTGAAATGTGGTGTGATTGTGGGAAGTTTCAAGCACAAAGGTTCCCTTGTTCACATGTAGTTGCTGCTTGTGCACATGTCCATGTAGATTGCATGCAATATGTGGACAAAGTCTATAGAATGAAAACTATATTGAATGTTTATAGACATGAGTTCGAAGCAGTTGGAAATGAAGGTTACTGGCCTCAATATGATGGTCCAGAAGTGTGTCTCAATCAAGAAATGCGGAGAAATCCACATGGTCGGCCAAAAACAAGTCGTATTCGTAATGAAATGGACCTCAGGGAGAAAGGCCAACCAAATGTTGTGGATTATGCAGAAATGAAGGTCATAACCATCGAAAATGTCCGCATCAATCTGGCACATTGGGGGAAGAGTTCGCATCAACAATAAAGGAATTACATGTTTTCATAACCTGTAATTTTTACATATTTTGCCATTAAGGGAAAATGTTATGTAAGTTTTTTTCTACTTATCATGTAATTTGGATTATTATTTTATATAAAATTAAAAAATTTTATAAAAATATATTCAATAATATATTTTTTTTACATATTTATAAATTAAATAACAACATTAAGATTTTAGTTACATATGCTGAATAAAAAAATTAAAAATAACAATTGATTTCTCAATAAATTTAAAATAAATAACATGAAATGCAAAACATATAAATTGATGTATTACAAATTAAAATACATTATTCTCGTTATATTGATAAAAGTACATTTATTCTAATTATTGCATGGTGTAGAGCAACAGTGTCGAGCTCTTCTAGTGCATGGTGGTTGGACCTGTCGTTCAACCTCGTCAGTGGCACGTATTCGCGGTCGACCACGACTCCTGCTATAACCGCCACTGGTTCCGGTTGTATGTCATCAGTCATTTCTTCCGTATCAAAAATTTGAAACCTACTGCTGGAGGAGCCAACACCTAGTTCACCCATAACGGGAACCTGACTACTAGATGGACCCAGAAATGATGTACCATAAAATGCTGACGTAGGGGTTCCAAACTGATACATTGATGTTAGATATGCTGAACTTGGACTTAGGATGAGGAGCTGATCATCTAACCTCGTCATTGGCGGTGATGGTCGGTAACACTCATCAATGTCATATCCGGGGTGACTGACGGAATAACGATGATTGGATGGTACTCCATGATCCCGTTCAGATTCAGGATGACTAAATGACATCCTTGGTGCTGTGAACTCCGATGAGGCCGGTTGACACGTTCGCCCATGTTATAGTTTTATAATATATTAATTTTAATAAAAAAATTTAATAAAAAATTTAAGTATATATATTTAAAAAAAATTAAAACAATCGAAGATAAAATTTTTTATACCTGTTTGTTACAGATCTCACATATAAAATTTAAATAAGAAATAAAATTTTTTATATAAAAATTTAATAAGAAATATAATTTTATTTTTTAAATTTTAATAAGAAATTAAATTTTATTTTTTATAAAATTAAAAAATTATAAGAAATATAATTTTTTATATAAAAATTTAATAAGAAATATAATTTTCTTTTTTAAATTTTAATAAGAAATAAAATTTTATTTTTTATAAATTTTAATAATAAATTAAAATTTATTTTTTTATAAAATTAAAAAATTATAAATTTTTAATATATATTCAAAAAATAAATAAACAAATCGATATAATTTTTTTATTTAATTTACAAATTTTAAAATTAAAATACAAATTTTAAAAATAAATTTACAATTTTTTTTTTAAAATTTAAGTAAATAATAATAATACACCAAGGGAAATCGCCACCCCCCATGGCGATTTCCCTTGGTATAATTTACAAATTTTACGCTGGGAAATCGCCATGGGGAATGGCGATTTCCCAGCTAGAAAAAAGAATAACGAATTTTGAGAATTAATATGAAAAGAACGGTATTTTGGTACATAATTTTTTTTAGCTATATTTAGATAAAAAAAACCCGACACGGACATGATATAAAAATAATATTAAAACACAACATGATATGAAAAAATAACACGAATTATTTAAGAGACAAGATTCAGAGTGTAATTAAAAAGAGGTTGAACTTTCAACACATTATTCTTTAGGTTGAACATGCACATAGTATTTGAATCCGCCATAGAAACATTATTATCTATCTATACTATTATAAAGAAAATAATTGAATTTATGAAAATACAAAAAAATCATTAATCTATATTATTATAAAGGGAATGACTGAGTTGGTGTCACTGAATCAAGTGACACCAACTCAGTTGATGAAAATACAAAAAAATCATTAAAATTAAAAATTAAAAAAAATAAGTAAGGGTAATTACGTATTTTAATATTTTATATAATAATTTTTTTAAAAAATATATCTATTTACTTATAAAAAAACTACCTATTTTTCAAAAAAGTATCCACTTACAACAATTACCTACTAACAAAAACTACCCATTTTTTATATTTATTTTTTTAAAAATATAATTTATTATTTTTAAAAAATATATATTCACTCACATAGTGAGTGTGTGGAATTCTAGAATAAATAATAGAGTTTATATTTGATGCACTGACAGTGTATAAGACTCATACACTGTTAGTGAATCATAACAAGACACCTCATTAATGAGTAAAACAAAAAAATAAGGAAGGATTTATAAATAAATATTAATAACGTGTCTTATTTTTTTATTTTTATTTCTATTTTGATTTTATATTTATTTATTAGTTTTTTCTTTTTTTTTTTGTTTTGTACATTAATGATATATCTTATTGTGATTCACTGAATTTTAGCACTGCATCAAATACAAAATCTAAATAATAATACTTCACATCTAACAACCAATTTCTTGTTAGTTTTGTGTCAGTCTCATAAATGAAACTAGACCAAGAGATATAGAGTAGGGGGAAGAAACAAAGTCAGGGAGACAGAACTATGACTTTGGTTCGAATTTTGAATCTTTTCTTCCTCTTGTTATATTTAAAAATAATAATTTTGAACACGACACGAACATGATATAAAAATAATATTAAAATACAACATGATACGAAAAAATAAAACGAATTATTAACGTATCAAAATTTATCTAAATATTTAATATTTTAAATACGATTATAATAAAAAAAAATAATACAATATAAATATATAATTTATCAGATCTAATTATATTCAATCGTTAGATTACATAACAAAGATAATTTTAGTTTTTTTTTTTAAGAGACAAGATTCATAGTGTAATTAAAAAGAGGTTGACTTTTGAACACATTATTCTTTAGTTTTTCAAGAAATGTGTATCTGATCATTATAATTAAAATTGCAAATGTTGAACACGTAACTCTTTAATTTTCTAAAATCAATAGGTATATCATTAATGTTAGCAAAATTGAAAGTTGAAATCAAGAACAAATAAGAATAGATCTCATCATAATATCAAAATTTTGGAATTGCTTTCCGCTCATGTCCAAATAATAATATATAAAAAAAAGACTGTTTTTTTTGGATAAGTAAGTGTTTTATTTATCCAGAAAGCAGTTAAACTGCTACATCCAACATCATGTGCAACATGTACTTAAAGCTATACATACTTAAACAATACTTGAACAAAACTTAAGACCACTAATCAATCAGGGAACAATAGCAACATACTTCAGCAATACTTAAAGCTATTCCAGAATGGACAAAGATCCTAGGAAAAAAGTGACAGTCCCCAATCTGCATCCAATCTTCGGTTCACTTCATCAGGACTAATGTTCTTGAGCCCCAACAATCGCATTCTGATGATCTCTTTTATCTGCTCAATGATGGCTCCTTGTGTGGATTGAAGGCAATTAAAACACCTATTATTTCTCTCCCTCCAGATCGAGTAAAGAAAGGCACTCCATGATAGACGCAAAATAACAGAAATGAGAGTTTTTCCTCTGATTCTGTTTACTGCCCATTGCAGCTCTGCTTGCCAGCTCCTTATGCTTCTATGAAGTTGACATAAGCATAGTATATGCCCCCAGATTTCCTTTGAATAGTCACATTCAAAAAATATATGATTCCGGGTTTCTTGCTCAGTTTGACATAGCTCACATTCAAAAAAAGACTGTTACCTTGAAGAATTATGTCAAAAAAAAATGTGGTTCAATGCATATTCTCTTGTTTGCACCTTTCAAATGAAGTATTTGGCATCAAATGAAGTATTTGGCATATAGGCACAAACACCTTTCTTGACCCATGACTTGAATAAGCAAAAATAACTTTGTGATATTCACTCCTTAATTTCAATTTGAATCCAAATTTATTCCTAGATTGTCCTTGAAAGTGTTTGGGAGACCAAATCTCATTGTTGATGCTAATTAATTAAAGATCATATATTATAAGCACAAAATTCCATTTTGGAGGACAAATACACTCAATTGAAAATAAATCCGATAATTTTAAACATGATACGAAAATATGATATGAACACAACACGTTTAATAAACATTAAAACAATATATTAAACACGACAAGTTTAATATATGTACTGTATTTGTATTTAAGATTTTGACACATTTAATAATTTGTATCGTGTTTATGACTGACACGAAAAAAGTACGAGCCACAACACATATACAAATATTATCAATTCTAATTGAAAATGAAGATAATCTCCCACAAAAAGGGTATACGTATAGAGCAGCAAGATGGAAACTACCCAAAAACTTAGAATAATTTGGCTAACAACTTATAATATTGAAATTTTTTTGAGGGGTACAACATATCATACAATATTGAAGAGGGTGACATGGACCCCCAACTCATGCAACGAATAGAGTATAAAAGGACAAAAATGAAGATAACAATATAAAAACATGAGAGTCACACAAGTGTTAAACTTTTGAACCAGCTTGACACCACCCCAACCACACACAAAGCCCCACTTTTGATACCCCAAGGGTGGCTTTTGGTTTGGGGTAGTATATATATATATATATATATATATATATATTGACTTTAAAACCAACCCTAAGTCACTCTCAATGGCTTAGAGGGGATGACTCATGAGGAGGGAAACAAACAATATTTAAGGGCATAATTAGGGCCCCCCTCACCCCTGTTTTTATGACCCCAAAAGAGAGAAAGAATGGGAGGCCGATGCAAAGAATTTGTTTAAGGAAAAAAATACGACCCATTTTTGACCCATCAAAACAAACTTCAAATTCAATCATTAAAGTATATCCTATTCACCATATTCACATCATCTGAGAAATCTTAAACTCAAAAACTTGGATTTTCTTGTATGAAAGGGCCGGGGGTCATCCATAAAGTCCTATACTAAAAATGTTAGATCCAAACGGGAATGGGGGAGGCCATTATAATTATTAACAAACAAATTATAAGCTCTTCAATATCTACCTGGGTCTACCAATTTTTTATTGGTTTCGTTTTATCAAACCCTAGAATAATAATATATATACTGAGCAAACATGCACGTTTACATGATATATAATCGTATACATGCATTCATTTCCATACATATACATAATTGTTTAAGATGTTTTTGGTCAACAGCTAAGTAATGGATAAGGATACGCATAGGCTTATAAAAATGTCAATATTTCCCTTTTTTTGCCTGGAAAATTTTTCATTTCTAATTAATCAGAGAGTTCATGGAGAAAAAGAAGAATGTCTTGTGATATTTTTATGGATTTCAAAGTAAATTTTATTCACAATCTGTGATCTTTTAAAATATATACTCATTTTCATCTTTAACTTAAAAATTCCACATTTAGTACATGTGATTTCTTATTTAAATTAGTTAAATATGTTTTTGCAAAATTTGACAAGTCATATCCATGTGTATGTTCACGTGACTAAATTTACTAACATGTGGATTAGCCAAAGCTCATATATGTACATCCACATAATAAAATACTAGTAACAAATTAATGATTTTCCAATTAATTTGTGCAGTAGAAAGAAAATTAATTTGATGCCAATAATAGCAAACTTGCCGTTAATGGGATTTCTAGCTTTCAGTCACATGGAATCTCTTATAAAATAAAAGTACCATTCCAGTTCATCAATAGTTCACAAGAGAATGCATAGCTAAGCCTGCAACAGTGACATCTTTTGTTAATTTATTTAATTCACACCAAATCTCTCATATTATCTTAATTAAAGTGTCTTTCTATCGAAACACATGGTTTAATCCAAAATGATTCACCCATTTTTTTTTAGGAGATGAATTCTTGTAAGACGGGATTTGATTTGTAGCACTTGCAATTCCAATTCTCTTATTCCCTAAGATTTGACACGAATTAAAAACTTAATTTCGAATTCAGAATTTAGAAATAATATTTTACCAAATTATAAGATTTTGTCAAGAGTATATATATACGATGACATCTTCAAAAATGTTATCATTATCTTACCACCAAATCCGTAAATCGTAAACCCTAGTGGTTTAGAGAGTTGATTCTTAATTTTTTATATATATATTTTTTGATAATCCTTTGTTATTTTGACAAAATCTACGTGTAAATGAGATGCTTATTGGTTGGTCGGTTGATCCTACGTATAGTCACGAGCATGAACTCTCTTTGAAATTTATAAGGTTTTATTTATGATATATATATATATATATATGTTAAGTTATAAAATAATTTTGCTTAAACCAATACCAAACAAGTTTTTTATATTGTATGTTAATGGAAAATAATTAAAATCAGTGCTATACCAAAAAGAATTGCAACTTGTCAATGTTTTGAGCTCCTCGACAACCATTTTTGTTTTGTAAGCTTATATATCGTCGTGTTTTGTTTTGGATTTTTCGAAAGAAAAAAAAAATTCATTAATTCATGTCTTGTTTTACTTGTTTTCCAAACTTGTGTGCAAAACTACGGCCAGCAAAACACTTTGTACGTAGTTGTGTCGATCGAAACCAAAAATTGATGGTGTTTGTTTTCTTAGGGACCATTGAAGGGAAGGATACAGAAAGAAAAAAAAAAAATTGGAAGAAAATGATACAAATTAAATATATATAATTTCAAAGAAAAATAGTAACCATAGACCTGTCTGAGATCGGGTTACTTGTTCGATCAAACAGGTCCGGTTTGAATTGGATTGGATTTGGATAAAATTTTTCATAATTTAGATCGGCCAGACCCAATCCCGCCTGGCTCAAATTATTATTCATTAAATAAAAAAGTATTTATTTAAATTTAATAATATATATATAAATTTTAATATAAAAATAATATTTTAATAATTTTTGAACAGTAAAACAACCTCAGGCCGGGCTCGAAACGGACTTAAGTAATAAAAAATCAAACTACGGCTTGATCCCGACTCATGGACAGATCTAAATAACCATTATTTGATAGAGAAAAGACCAGTTTTGGCCTCAAACTTTTTGTAGTACATCTTGGAGGTTCCTAGCAATTGCTCAATTACGCAATCAATCAAGGGTTAAAATCACAAAGTAATGTTGGAATGGTATAAAGAACCTAGCTAGATCTCTAATTTAATTATTTCTTCACATAGATATCTTAAAATAGACATAATATTGAGCTTTTATATATGGTTGACAGTGAAAACTGGTGTGGTAGCAATTAAAATTGCGAGTATTGACCATTGAGTAGAACATGTTTTTTGACCAAGATTAAAGGAAGTAATAATCATTCACTGAAGAAAGTAAAAGGAAAATTATATTATATATATATACAAAAAAAAAAAAAACCAAACTGATGGTTCAAATTTCCTAAACGAAGCAATAATAATAAAAAAAAAAACACTAAGAAATCATATATAGTGATCAAAGATAGGAAAGGGACCCTACTGACAATGAGCTGCATGCAAAAAGTCAGAGGCAATTAGACAGAAGAGAGAGAGGCAGCTTCTTCATGTATCATCGATTTATAAAATTAAATATAAAATTTAATCTAATTGATTCATGCAATTGTTTTTTAAAAAATAACATTGAATCGATTTTAAATTCAAATTGCAACATGAAAAAAATCAAAATAGTAAGGAATAGAAATTACAAAGTTGATACAATAGGAAAAAACTTGTTCTAAATTTGATTTAATTTTGAGTAAATGAAAGATTTGACTGATTATAATTAGGTTCTCTAGTCCCTACCTTCCTTATGATTTGACTCATTATTTGTCAACGGTTTTTTGTTTACATAATGGAACCAGTCAGTTCCTGGGATTCATAAATCCGAAACCGGTTTCTCCAAAACTTGCTCCTGTTTCACTCCCTTCGATTCTTTCCTATAAATAGATTAAACACCAAACCCCCCCTTCTTCATATCCTTCACTACTTGCTTCATTTCATTCTCTTACAAATCTCACTGTCATTTCCTTTGATTTCAGTCTCTTTTTTTCACCAAAAGAAGTTAGGTGGGTACTCAGCTCAGCCCTCTCTTCATTTCTTTCATACACATGCAAACATTAAAACTAAAGATTTTTACAGTAAATGATCTTTTTTTTTTCTTCTTGTATATGTTTTTCAACAGGAATTCATGTCTCCCCCTGCAATGGCAATGACAAACGATGATGAAACAAGAGAAACTGAGTTCCAGAAAGGAGTGAAGCATCTTTTTGAAAATGGAGTTAGCAAACTTCCTAATAGGTATATATTGCCTGTTTCTGATCGACCCAATGTAGATAAAGAGCAGCCAAATGTGGCTAAGTCCAGTCTTAAACTGCCCATTATCGATTTTGCTGAATTACAAGGCCCAAATCGGTCCCAAGTCCTCAACTCCCTCTCCTCTGCTTGTGAAGAACATGGATTTTTCCAGGTAGCTATAGCTAGGCAGGTCTCAAGATATATAAATCTAAAATTGTAAACAAAAAAAATAAGTTCATCAGAATTGAAAATATGAACAGTTTGTTCTTTTTCCCATGCTTTAAAATGCAGGTGGTAAATCATGGCATCCCCATTGAAGTTATAAGAAGCATGATCGATGTGAGCACCAGGTTCTTTGGTCTCCCTTATGAGGAAAGAGCAAAATACATGTCCTCTGACATGGCCTCACCTGTTCGATATGGGACTAGCTTAAACCAGAACAAAGATGCTGTGTTCTGTTGGAGAGACTTCTTAAAGCTTGTCTGTCATCCATTGTCGGATGTTCTCCCTCATTGGCCTTCCTCTCCCATGGACTTCAGGTAAAAAAAAAAAAAACCCAGCTTTCTTTAACATCAATGCCTGTTTCTGGTCACATTATTTGTTTACTATTTTACTTGGTAATATAAACATTAATTGTGATCATAATAATTTCGAATACCTTTGCTTGCTTCCATTAGTGTAATAAGAATATATTAATGGGTTTATTTTTATATTTTTAACAGGGAATTGGCGGCTACCTACGCAAAAGAAACAAAGTACTTGTTTCTAAGGATCACGGAGGCCATCCTGGAAAGCTTGGGGCTGTGGGGTGCCACCCAGGACAAGACACCGGAAGATGATGAAATATTAAAGCAATTCCATGATGGAAGCCAGCTAATGGTGGTTAACTGTTTCCCTCCCTGCCCAGAACCTGACCTTACTTTAGGAATGCCACCGCACTCGGATTACGGATTTCTAACCCTTCTTCTCCAGGACGAAGTTGAAGGTTTACAAATCCAATACAAAGGAAAATGGATCACTGTTGAACCAATGGCCAATTCATTTGTTGTTAACGTTGGTGATCACCTTGAGGTAAGTTGAAATTTTGAAGTAATTTTGGGGGTTGAAAAAATTAATCGAAAAAGCTGAAAATTATTGTTGAGTTTGACATAATTTGTTTGTTGTGTTATTATATTCAGATATTTAGCAATGGGAGATATAAAAGTGTGCTGCATAGAGTTTTCGTGAATCCAACTAAGCCTCGGATATCGGTGGCCTCATTGCATAGTCTGCCTTTCAATTGCATGGTTGGACCGTCGCCGAAACTGATTGACGAAGTAAATCCAAGGCGATATAAGGATTCAGACTTTGCCACTTTTCTTGAATACATCTCATCTTGTGAGCCCAAGAAGAAGAATTTCTTGGAGTCTAGGAAATTATTGACCTGAAAAAACTATTGGAGGTGGAAACCAGAATTGGAAATATTTGTGTTGACTTTTTGTATAACATCTATTATAATGTAGACAGTATTAGTTGAAGTGCATGTAATTGTTTTTAATTTTTATATAAATATATATATTTTTTCCTTAGGTCAACTATAAGAGAAAAAAAAAAGACCCAAAAATCTTAGCTTACCCTTTTCCCTACGTTATAAATGCTACGTTCCAAAAAAAGACCAAGACAAATGGGCAGTTGGAGTAAAGTATAAAACATGATAAACTGTATTCAACAAGCATGGATAATGAGAGTTTTAATTGGATCAATTCTTTTGTTTTCTTCCCTTAATCCACCCAAATTTACAACAACAAAAAAAAATTGTTAAAGAAAGTCTATAAATACTATTACGCATTACGTATTCTATTCAAAATAAAAACTTACGATAAATGAATTTGAAATTTAACCTAAATAATTTATCAAATTAAAAATTCGAATCTTAATACTTATAACTTTTTTTTTTTTCAATCTCCTAAGTTTTTATGTCATTTGTATATAAAAAAAAATCACGATAACTAGATATTATACTACCGATCTAATAGAGATTAATCTTCCATCAACCATAAAATGAGGATAGAAACACCCTGGATTTAGAAAGAAAAAAAAAAGCATCAATATTATAAATAAACTTTGGAAAAATAAAGCCAAGTAACTAGCCTAATTGTAAGAATTGTAAGCACTCTTTACATTAAAGAGGAAGCCTTGAATTCAAATCCACATTAACTAACTAAAAAGGAGGAGGTGGTGAATTTTTCTGGTGAACAATTTATTTGGAAGTGAATTTTTTTTTTATTTTTGTAAAATTAAATATTTCGCAAATTTTTCGTAAGAAATTCAATTTTTACAGAATATTTCGTCGGGATTGATTTTATCGATGAAAATTTTCGATCAGTAAAACATTTGAGGGAAAAAAAAATCAAAATTTAAAATTTTTTCTGATGAAATTTTCTGCTGAATTTTTTTTGTTGAAAAAATGATTTTATAACAAATTCCTCCCTTTTATTTTCTCTTTATTCTTCTCTTTGTTCTCTTCCTTTCTCCCGACCCATTCTTTGCACGTGGTGGAACTTATCGTATAAGAAATCTATAAAAAGGCTAATGTACCGATCATTAGATTATACAAAGTAAATACAATTCTTAATATATATTCATGCATGGGAAAAATATATATTAAATTATTGTTTCCAAATCTTTCCGCCGTAATAAATTTCAAATCATCTATACCTTTTCATGTAATTAAGTAAGTTCCAAACCCCGTATTCCCTTTAAACTTTGGAATGGTTTATTAAATAAATCTTTTGTTTGCCACAAGAACACATGAAAAATTATGTGTTTTTTTTTTTTTTGGCATGTGTTTGAAGACCAAAGACTGAAGTTTGAAAGTGTGAAACATTATAGAAAAGCTTTGAATTAATGTCCAATAAGTGGGAGAGGAATGATCAATTCCAAGCCGCCAGCTGATCCAATCATGCATGGGTTTAAATTGAGTGGTGATGGCTTGGGAGGAACACATGGTTTGTGAGTGTAGGCCAACGTGTTTTTCTTGACTTTGGACCACATGGGGGAAGACTGAAGAGAAATGATTTAACTTTAGCTTTGGTTTACCGACATGCTTGCTTGCCAGTCATGGCTGCCATTGACTTGTATGTTGCTAGCTAGCTAGATATTCAGTCTAAAGTCTCTTACCAACTGCTTTTCTTTTGTTTGATGGGAGATTCATTTTAACCCAAAGTCAGTCTTTTAATTTGGCTTGACATAAGGCTTTTCAAATGGAGGAAAACTAACAATAAAAAATAACAAGAACAAGAAGTGAAGATTTATCAGACAAATTTTCTTCAAAATTCTGCAATTGTGAGAAAATGAAGTTGCGTTACGATTTTTTTTTTATATTAAGACAGGCGCAGTCTGATAATAAGAGAAGTTGTCGTGAATACTGAGATTCGAATCCAGATCTGCTGAATGCCACCTCTTAAGAGTGATTGCATAAACCAATAACTTTTTCCTTTTATTGATTTCATTTTTCAAATTTATCGCATGCTGTCCACATAATTTATCAAACAACATTTTGGGACTTTTATTTTTGCTAAATAGCTGGAAAAACAATATTCAGGTTGCACAATACAAGGTCAACTAAACCAGGGGAAAAGATAGATTTTAAGTTCTCCAGTTTCAAAGCAGTTCAGGTAATTCATAGTGTCATATTTTTTTTTCTTTCATTTATTTCATTTTACAAACATTGTGTTTTTCTGGTGTCTTTTATAGGTACCAAAAGGATGGGACAGGTTGTTTTATGTCCATAATCTCTATGGAGAATGGGAAAATTATTGCAAAGATCGACAAGCAAAGCAGTAGTTCGAAATGGGGCTTGTCAATGGACACATATACTCTGTCAGAATCTATTTGGGTTTCAAGAAAAGAGGCTTCCAAAAGAGATGGAGGATTGTCAGAATCTTAGCTTACAGGAACAGTTTTTTCTGTAACATGATTGAATTTTGAACATCCTTCTTAGTTTTGCTGGGAAGACACATTTTTCTTCTGTATATTGTTCTTGTAAACTTGATATTGCCAGATTAATTTATGGAATATGTCCACTTGAATAGGGAATAATAAATAATGAAATAGTAATATGTGATAACTTATGTTGCTACTTTTTATTTTTCTTAAAATATTCGTGTTCGACGTATATCCGGACATGAGTACGGAGATATGATCCTCCAAAGACCCTCCAACATACCCGTGTCGGACACATACCCGTGTCCGACAATCACACCCGAATCCGAGTAACATAGGTGACAACTGTCTTTTTCTATGCCATTTACTAGGTAAATACAAACCAGGAAACATTGATGGCAGAGCATGAAAAAGCTGTGAAGTTGTTGGATAGTTACAAGTCCAGTGAAGGGAAAATTAAAACCATTGTAGTGAATGGCCTTGAGGCTTGAACTAAAGCTAACTGTTTCTTAATATGAACGGCAGCAAGTATCAGAACAATCTACCAATATGAAGGCTCAGGCTGAGCTGCTGAGAATAGAAAAATCTTCAGGATGATAATTTTGGCTCTCAGTCTCAGAGATGAGCGCTTGCAATTAAAGCTGACAAAAAGAAACTGGAAGCTTCATTAATTGCGTCTACAATCTGGAGAATGTGATGATTTGAAGGCATTGCAAAAGGTTGTATCAGAACTAGAGGACTATAAACATGAAAAAGTTGCCTTAGAAGAAAAACTTATATGGATGGATCGGAGGGTGACCTCATGGCAAGAAAGGCATTATTAATGCAGGTTGCAGAGCTTAAAAATGAGCTTCACCAGATCAAGCAAGCAAACAAACAGACAATTCCAGCAGCAAATAAAACAGCTAGATTTAGAATTGCCTTATTTGTTACTGCATTTACTTCCATTATGAAATCATATAGTTGCTAGCTAGATTTAGAATTGACTTCTTTGTTACTGCATTTACATCTTGGTAATTCTTATATGAAATCGTATAATTGCTAAATTTCTTTTTGGAAATGCTTCCATCTGATCTCACCCTTTGAGGATTCTATTGCTATTGCTATTCCATGTTTCATCTTTCAATCCAGGATAATAATTGCGATTTCAAGATGGAAGTCCTCAAGCTGTTGGATTTGATTCAGTTGCTTGAAAATGAACTTGCCAAGGCTATGGAAGTGCATAAGTATAAATTTTGTTTAAATAGGTGAGCTAAGTAGGAACATATTACAGCGTTAAAACCCACCATGAATTTTGCTTTATAGCCTCCTTTTGCTCTGCTTAACAATAAATAAGACTACGTTTCTTTCCTGTTTTAATGGATTATCCTACTGCTAATATCTTCCAGGTTATCAGAGGATTGGAGAAGTCAATCAAGTACTCCTACAAAATCATCTATTGAAGGTGAAGTTGCGGCAAAAGAAAAATATGAACGTACAAAAACTTTTTTTTTTTGTTACAAAAAAGGTTGCAGTATGAAGATAAGAGAAGGGGTTACAGATATTGAGATTCGAAATTAAATTTGCTGTACAATTATATTCTCTCTATCCAAATACATTTGTAGATTATATAGGTTCATTGGGTACCTTTAGGATTTTTTTCCCCATGTTTTATCAACAAACCCTTTTTTTTTTTTTTTTGAGGAAAGTTTTATCAACAAATTCGAACATTCACCAAAATAATAAAAATAAAAATGCTAAGATACTAACTAAGCTACAATAATACTATGATAATTGTCAAAAAAAAAAAAAAAATTATATTGAGAGAGAGAATTCTAATCCTTTTGAATCAAATGTTTGATTGCATTGTCATCTTTTATTGGTACATATACTTTTTTATTATACAATCAGATATATTTTTTTACCTAAATTTAATCTCCTTTTAAAACGATTTTAAATACACACTCTCTTACATCAACCTAAACTTGCTCATGGGTCAGGTCTGGATAATCATTTTTGTGATCCGGACCGGGCTCGTTAGGATCACTGTTCACATGATATAAAATAAATTTTTTATTTAAATTTAATTATAAAAATTAATATAAAATAAATTTTTTATTTTTTTATTAAAGATGAACAGTAATTTAGGCTCGTAGGTTGACCCGAGCCTGGACAAGAAAAATAAAAATATTTCGAACGGCAATTTGATCCATGAGTAAGTCTACATCAACCTGATGCATTTAAAATACTTTTTATAAAGATCGAATCCTTATTAATAAAAAAAAAAAACTATTTTTATCAACTCGACTAGTCACTCGTGACTTTATTTATTTTTTTGGTACATATGGTAATGGACATCTTTAATAAAAAAAAAGGTTGAGGTATATTTTTCGGTTTAAAGAGAATTAGTAGCCCAAATAGAAAACCAGTACTAGGCCTACCAGGCCTCAACAAACACAAACTAACGGGCCTGGACCACACTCATCTGAAATCAATAAGGGCCCCACTTTAGGCAACGTGGAAATCAAGTAGGGCTAATATCGTCAATTCAAATAACCTTTCCCACTTAGTGTTATTTACGGATCTTGCCATTTGTCCCGTCCCCTTAAAAAATCGCCCATCTTATTCTCTTTCTCTCGACCTGGTCGGTTTCATCTCCCAACGACAACCTAAAAAAAAAGCCCCAAAATTTTCAGATTCCTCTTTAAATCCAAAAAGATTAAATTGGAAACCCTAAATCTCCTCAAATCCGATCTCCAAATCCTCCATTTTAATTTCTTCCCATAATTTACTCTTTCCTCGTTCAAAATCAAATTGTTATGGCCCTTATCTGATCATAAACGGTAAAATCCTTCACTCTACCGTAGCTAAATTTCTCGAATGTTCTATTTTTTGTTTGATTAATGATTTTTGAAGATAATTAGTAATTTTTTTTTTGCTGAATTTTAGTGGATTTGGAGGGTTAAGTGAGGCATGAAGCGAGAGTTGGATTTCGGATTGGAGGGTTCACTCGGTCCAACTCGGGAGTCAGTGATTCAATCTCAAACTCAGACGAGTTCTAGTACTAGCTGTAAAAGAGTTAAAGGTACTCAAGTGAATGGTTACATTGTTTACACTCGAGTTAGAAAGTCAAGAATTAATTGCCGTGGTGAATTTTCGGAGAATTTAAAAAACAAAAAGCTCGAGAACTTTAATAAGCAGATAAATGGTGTTAAAGAGTCCTTAACTGATGAGGATCGGAAGAATACAACTTTGATTGAAGCAAGTGATGTGAACCATAATGAAATTGAAGGTGTAATTGGAGGTAGACCGCGAAATGAAAATGTAGCTGGGGATAATGTGGTATTAGAAAATGTGGTTGATGAGAGCTTAGTTGTACGAGATATTGTTGAAGGGGATACACTTGTAGAGGCTACCATTGAAGAGAGCCGTATTATTGGAGAAAATGCCATTGTAGGGAACCTGATAGTTGAGGAAATTGGAATAGATGGTAGGCCTGTTGTTCAATCTAGGCTTGGTGAAGTGTCTAACTGTAGTTATAAGTTGGCAATGTTCATGTCTAAAGAGAAGTCGATGAATGAGCTGGAGACGTGTCTGGTTGAGAAAGGAGGTTTTGAAGGATCTTCGATGCAGATTGTTGACAGTAGTGATGGAAATAATGATGATTTATGCTTGAAGGCCCTGAGGCAATCTAAACAATCGTTATTGAGACCGAAGGTTGAAGCAGTAGACAATTTGAAGTGTGAACAGCAGAGTGTTGAAAATGTGTTAGTTTCAAATTTTGGTGGAGAGGAAACAGCTGAAGGAAGTGGATTGACAACTCCAAGGAAGAATTTGGAGTTGAAAATGTCAAAAAAGGTTGCCCTTAATAAGTGCCCAATGACAGTTAAAGAGCTCTTTGACACTGGTTTACTCGACGGGGTTCCAGTAGTTTACATGGGTACAATAAGTAGTAAGGTGGTTCTTTGCTGCCCCTGTTATTTATTTATTTTGAATATATGGTTTCTGTTCTTTTCTTTCTTTTACATTGAAATTTAAATGTAGCGCGTAACTTAAGGCTTAATTTTAGTTGTATATTAATTTCAGACAGCTGGTCTTAGGGGCATCATTACAGACGGTGGAATTTTGTGTTCATGTTCCTTGTGCAAGGGATGCAGAGTAAGGAATCTCTTTCCTAAATTGCAGTTTTGGACTCTGTGTAACTCCATAAATCAATAATTGCTGTAATTGAACTTCGTGCTGCCACTTTTTTTTTTCCTATTTTAGGTTGTTCCTCCTTCCCAATTCGAGATTCATGCTTGTAAACAATACAAACGTGCAGCACAATATATCTGCTTTGAAAATGGAAAGAGCCTGCTAGAGGTGTTGAGGGCATGCAGGAGAAGACCTCTGCATACTTTAGAAGCAACAATTCAAAATATCCTTAGTGCTTTACCTGAGCAAAAGTGTTTCACTTGTAGAAAATGCAAAGGTGACCTTTTGTATTGTTGAATTCATTATTATTGACCGAGGCAATTAACAAGAATGGTTTTGATTATATTGGGATCTTATTCTTTTTGTCATTCACTTGTTTCTAGGTTCATTGCCTGTAGTACATGTTGGCCAAATAGGGCCACTTTGCAATTCATGCATGGAGTCAAAGAAATCTCAAAGCAGCACAATGAGTGCACCCAGTGCAGGTGCTAGGTATGCATTCTTAAGCGTTGCTTTGTAAAAAATTAGTAATTGATGTCTCTTCTGCTGTAGAGTTTGGTTGATTAGGGATCTTAATGTTCGTCATTAGTTGAAATTTCTATTTGTTTGACAATTGCACCGTTATGTGTCTGAATTTTGTAAACTATTTGTAATTTGCACCATCTCTTCCTGATAGCTAAGCATTTATTACAATTCATTACCATGTAATACCCCTTTAGCATGATAGATTCAAGTCTTTGTATGATATTGATGGGGTTTTTTATTGTCCATTCAGCTATAATTGATTGATACATAATAGAAAAAGGTGCATGTTAAGTTATT
Organism: Fremontodendron californicum; assembly: GCA_030761205.1. NCBI lineage: Eukaryota > Viridiplantae > Streptophyta > Magnoliopsida > Malvales > Malvaceae > Fremontodendron > Fremontodendron californicum. The sequence continues at coordinate 36,112,667 of JAULJL010000005.1, forward strand.
TGACTGATAATTATCCAGTATGCATACTCCTTCATAGAACTGCAATTTATTCATTTTTTCTTTGGAAGCTATTAAACTGAATTACAGTATGAAATTAAACAGAACTGAAGTTGTAAGGAAATGTTAGAGTGATGTTTTTTTTATAGTTTTCAGTTAGTTCCCAGTATTAATGTCTAGATAAATCATTTTATATGGTTGCATTGTTTTATTTCAGATTGCAAGAACCAGTATTGATTTCACATTCCTCTGCAACTGCTTCAATGGGTATCTCTCCACAATCCATGAGTCAATGGAAGATAACGAGAAAGTAAATTTTAATTTATTCTTGATATAATTTTCTTAATGTATATCATTTAGTACCTGGTGTTAACATCTGTATTTCTTGTTTTATATGTTTTATTTTTGTGTTATTTCAGATCACAAGAACCAGTGTTGATGTCGCAGTCCTGTGGAAGTGCGTCATTGAGTATCTCTCCACAAAATAAGAGTCAATGGAAGAAAGCAATCAAGTTAGTATCTCTTAATAACTTATTGTTTTTTATTGTGCCATCTTTTGCAATCCTTTTTGGCTCATAAATAGGCCCTCAGTTATTTGTTTTGAAATAAGATGAATTATTGATATTTTATGCCTTTTTTTCATGTGCCTCCTGCATTTTTTCAGGTCACCAGAGCTCGATTTGACATCAAATTCTATTTCTTCACAAAATAGAAGTCCATGGATGACAACAAGAAAGTTGGTGACCTTATGTCTTACTGTTGTCATTTACTGTCTCATAATTCTGTCTTTAACCATGGGAAGTAAACAGTTCTATTTGGAAGCTCTATGGTGGTGCTAGGTGGTAGTTTAAACTTTAAATAGTGTTCCTCTTTTTATAGGTTATAGTTGGTGCATCATGCTTCCATCTGTGTTATTTCCAGGGTAACAAAACCAGGGTTATTCACAAAGTCATTGAAGAGTGCTTCCGTGCATATTTCCTCGCAAGATAAGGGCCAATGGAGAATAAAAAAGAAGTTAGTATAATTTTTTTATGCTTTTTTGTCATTTTTGATGGTATGTTTCTGACTTCTGTTTTACTTCCTATACCTGCAAAGTTTTGAGACACAAGGACCTGTTTTCAGTGAAGCTTCTTCTCATCGTCTTTGGTATTTTCTTCATACTTATTCCCCTTTTGTGCTTTTATTGGAATTTTTCAGGCCAGTGAAACCAGTTTTGATGTCAAAGACCTTCAAAGGTTCCTCATCGCCAATGTATTCACTTTCACCCAATGGAAGTCAATGGAAGATGACAACAAAGTTGGTACTTTTTTAATTTATTTCTAGACTAAGCTCTTCTTTTCCTTTTCTTCTTGGATTTTTTTTTTTCTACAGAGATCAGCGATTGCATAAGTTGGTATTTGAGGAAGATGGACTGCCTGATGGAACTGAAGTTGCATACTATGCCCGTGGACAGGTAATTGAAGTAAAAGTAATTTATTTTATGCCTTCGTATCTCAGTGGTGTTTAAAGTGATTAATTTTAATGGGCAGAGATTGCTTGAGGGTTACAAAAAGGGCATTGGGATAATTTGTCGTTGTTGCAATTGTGAGGTATTGTGCTTTTATTGCTTGAGCTTCAGATTTTGAAATTGCATTGTGTGTCTGTTTATGCTAATTCCTTTTTATTGTGCAGGTTAGCCCCTCACAGTTTGAAGCTCATGCTGGTTGGGCTTCTCGTCGAAAACCGTATGTTTTCATATCAGATGCCTTACAGTTTCCTTCTTAAGTTACTTTATCTTTGTTAAGTATATCTTAATTATATTTGTGTTTTTTGGCAGCTATGCACACATTTACACATCTAATGGGGTGTCTCTGCATGAACTGGCAATCTCTCTCTCAAAAGGTCGTCGTTATTCTGCCAAGGATAATGATGATGCATGCATCATTTGTGCGGATGGCGGAAATCTTTTGCTTTGTGATGGATGCCCAAGGGCCTTCCATAAAGGTTTGATTGTAAAAATTAAGAATTTCTTTTCATTTTAAATAGGAAATGCAGGGATGGATGGTTTGATCTTGTTTTCTTGGTTTCATAGCTTTACTTTGTGGTATTTTTTGGACACTGTAAGGTTTTATTTATTTGTCTTTAGGGTTTTAGGGATTGATCTGAGCAGTTACGCTTGTATTGTTAAGAACGATAATTGGGCAACCTGAGGTCTGAGGTCTCTAATCCCTGTGCCTGATATGCATCTGTAAATATGCATGAGATTCACTGTAACTAGACTCATGGCATCAACAATGTAGATGATAAAGAATTTATATATTTAAACAAGAGAAAATAATAAGGAGAAAAGGGGGAAAAAAAAAGAAAAAAAAGAGAGAATACTGTTTCTTAATGTGCAGCATGACTTTTTAATAGAATGTTCTATTCATAAAAGGTAGGGAGAGAGGAAAATAAACAGGAGAGGTGGAGTTTGAGTTGGATGAAGGACCAACTCTTTTAAATAGTAAACAGAGACTGAGTTTTTGGGAGACCAGACCAACTCAGTCAGTGGCGTTACATATCAACATAGATGTATTTTCTCGTAGTCTCTCTGGTGCATGTTATTAGATGTTTTTATTGGCATTTTGCTCGGCACATTTACCATACCTGGACCTTTTATTTTAAACTTTAAGAAAGTAAAAACTTGGCTGCAGGTGTATCCTTTCAATTTTTCACTTATTGAGACTCAGTCTCTTGTTTCTTGATCTTGAACAAAGATGGTTGCGCTTAGAATTATTGTTTTGGTTTAGTTTTCTGTGACCTGTTGAAGACTATTGTAGTTGCCTCTGAAGATTAGTTTTACAGCTCTGATTTACCTGATTGATGTTGAGTAGCAACTTCATTGATCTATGCAGAATGTGCGTCTCTACCAACAATTCCTCGTGGTCGCTGGTACTGCAAACATTGCCAGAACATGTTTATAAGAGAAAAGTGTGTGGAGCATAATGCTAATGCTGTTGCTGCTGGAAGGATTTTAGGAGTTGATGCTATAGAACAAATAACCAGCAGATGCATACGTATTGTGAAAAACATTGAGGCAGAACTTAGTGGATGTGCATTATGCAGGTGATGAGTACACACTAGGATGAATCTGATTGAAGCTTACAGTTCATGAATGACTATTTTTTATACATTTTGCATTGTGATATTTCTACTAATTTCTTTAGTTCTCCTCAATACCCTTTGATTTGGCTTGAAATTGTCCTTTATTTTATTTTATTTTGTTTTATATAGGGCATGTGATTTTAGCAAATCAGGATTTGGTCCTCGGACAATTATACTGTGTGATCAGGTATAATTTTAATTTTTCATTTCATCCTGTTTTGTACATTGGCCTTCAAGTCTGCTAAACGTGTTTTCTTTAATTGTATTTCCACTGATTTGCACATCTTTTTTTTCCTTTTTTAAATCATTTTGGAACAGTGCGAGAAAGAATATCATATTGGCTGTTTGAGGACTAATAAAATGGCTGATCTAAGGGTATGTATTACTATTATTGTTATTGTTGTTCCTTTGATTATTTGATATGAAACTCTTTGTTCCAGTCTATTGGACGCACTATTCTGTTATTGGATGAAACTACTGATGCCACTTGTACAACAGGAAATACCAAGTGGAAAGTGGTTTTGCTGCTCTGATTGCAGTAGGGTCCATTCTACACTGCAGACGTTGCTCATTCGTGGAGCTGAAAAGCTTCCAGACTCCCTTTTGAATGTTATAAAGAAGAAGTATGTGGAAAAGGGTTTAGATGCTGATTTCAATATTGACGTAAGATGGAGGCTTCTTAGTGGCAAATTTGCTTCTCCTGAAAGTAGATTGTTGCTTTCTCAAGCAGTTGGAATTTTCCATGTAAGTCTTGTTCATGCTGTGTTTACATGTTTTATTCTATGACCAATCGTTGTTGCCACTGTTGATAAACAGTGGCCATGCAATGTTTTTCTGTAATTATTGCAATTATTATATGTTTATTTTCAAGTATTTTTTTGGAAAGTATGCTTCCTGGGTTAATGTATTGCATGGAAACATCAGTAGCACTGTAACCTTTGTGCTTCTTGTCCTCATTGTTTCCTCTTTTTCTTTTTCTTTGTCTTTTAATTTTCTTTTTTCCCTTCTGCTACAAAGGTAGTGAAAGGCGAAATACTGAGTTTATATAGTTAATATATGTTTATCTCTTACTTTCCTAGATATACTTCTCCTTAACATTAGCTATTTATTTTTGCTGTTCTATCATCACTAAAATTTGGAGGCATCTTAATATTACCTTGCTTTGACATTATTATCACGTTGGAGCTTGTCGCGCATTAATACTATATATTAGAAAGAGAAAATGATTGTACAAATTTAATTTCATAAGAGTATTAAGCCAAAAGGATTGATAAATGGATGCATTTTGTTTCTCTGGCTAAAAAACAAAATGACACTTGATAGCTGCTTTGATGCCTCTGCGTTGGGGCTACTTTAAAGGCTTTTGGGGGATATGGGATGATAAATGTACATTTCCAACGAGATTTATGTAACAAGGATTTTATCCTGCCAATCTGAAACATTGCTTGGCAAAATGCAGCTTTGATTTGCATGTTTTATTTCAAACTACAATTTCTAGTGTAAGATAATTTTGCTTTGTGGGACTCTGATTTGATATGCTACTTAAGTCATAGGCTATATTCTATATATGTCAAAACATAAATGATGTGTGGAGCCATGGCTTGCCTTATTTCACTGAAATTTTACTGATTCTTTTTTCTCTCTTTCCATTTTTTTTTCAAGGAATGTTTCGACCCTATAGTGGATGCAACAACTGGGCGGGACCTTATCCCATGCATGGTTTATGGGTAAGCATGAGACCTTTTCTTGTGCTTGATATAGCTGGTTGTATGTTAACATAAGTGTGCTGTCCAATTTTTTTTTTTGACAAACTTGCATCTTTCTTTCCCTCCCTCTGTCTCACAGAAGGAATTTAAAGGGCCAAGAATATGGGGGAATGTACTGTGCAGTATTGACAATCAAGTAAGACATATTTGTATAATATTTAAAGCTTTAAATGCTTTTTTTTCTATTAGAATGTTGACAATATTCTCTTTTGCTGATGCTGCAGCTCATTCGTTGTATCAGCTGGAATAATTCGAGTTTTTGGGCAAGAAATTGCAGAACTCCCTTTAGTAGCTACAAGCATTGCTAACCATGGGAAGGTGAGGCTAATGGTCCCAAGCTTTGTCTTTATGCCCTTTGCCTACAGTTCCCACCTCTTTTTGATGGCTCTTGTCAAACTGGATTTCCAATTCTCTGGCTTTGAAATTTTCATGGCCAAACTGGAACTTTTTCTAATTTGGAATTGTTGCCCAGCCCACCAAACGATCTGAAGAATATATCCTTCTTGCTGACTCCCTTGGTGTTGCCTTTCCTACGATTAATCATTTAATTCCTTGTGATTTTAGGAAATTATTAGTTTTGAATGCATAATATATATATATATATATATATATATATATATATATATATACACTTTTGACCTATGTTGCTCCGACTCTTCATTTTTCCTAAAGTACCTGTGACCGACACCCGTATCTGACGCATATCCGGACATGGGTATGGGAATATGATCCTCAAGGACTCTCCAAATACATGAAAATCTTGGAAAAAATTGAACATACCCGTGTCCGACACTCGCACCCGAGTCCGAGTAACATAGCTTTTGACAGTTGCTGTATCTTTTATTTACTTGTTTCATTATCATTCAACTCAATCTTGATTTAGTGGAGCTAAATTACCTTACAGGGCTACTTCCAGTTGTTGTTCTCTTGTATTGAGAAGCTGCTGGGATTCTTGAATGTCAAAAACATTGTGCTTCCAGCTGCTGAAGAAGCAGAATCAATCTGGACAGATAAATTCGGTTTCAAGAAGTTAAGACCAGACCAGGTTTGTCCAATACATCATAATGTGCTTATTATATTATGTTCTCCAAACTCGGCTGCCATGTTACTCAAACTTTTCATTTTCCGTGTGCTTCAGCTTAGTGAATATAAAAAATCCTGCTGTCAGATGGTGATATTCAAAGGAACTTCGATGCTACAGAAAGAAGTTCCTCCATGTCGAGTTGTTAATAGTACAGAGCCTACAGAGTTATACAACGGAATGGATTAAAGGAGAGCTGTTTTTTTGGGGGGCGGAAGGAAGGAAATGCGTTTCTGTGTATTTTCTTCTCTTTTTTTTATTTATTTAATTTGTGCATGGACGGTAGATATTGAGGTGTACATAAATGTGTTATTTTCTGTCACTTTTAAGGTCAAGATAAAGAAGTGAGCTCTCAATTTGTGAACTGGGATGAGCTCCAATGTGAAGTGCTGTTAAAATTTTCTGATCCTACAAACAATTAACGAAACAGCCAGGCAGGCACAAGACTCGAATTTAGCAGAATAGTGAATAGGGGTATTCGAATACTAGGGTTTATATTTGATTTCCTGGATTTATCTGTAAGTTCATTAGGAGTAGAGTGGGATTGTAGTTCGAAGTTTGTTTAATACCGACTCCTAGACAACGTCAGAGCATTTTTCCCAGAAGGAAGAACAGCGGACAGAAGTCTATAAATATGAACTTTTTGAAGCAAAACCAAACAATTTCTTGTTTTATAACAAGAAGGCAAGTGAGACAATCGATACTGAAGGTTTTTTTTTTGGGTAATACAGTCGGGACTCGTAAGCGTTTTCGGGTTTTATCTGGATTTACTTTCTTCTTCGAATGATCCTCCTGACAATACATTTCCTTTTATAGGCATTGTAGAACATAGTTATTACCTTACCATGTGTAGAAAAAGAAAAATCACTCTGGTTCATATCTGATGCATTGAACAAGTACCAGCGAAAAGCATATTCTCAATCTCCAGGTAGGTATCTGGTCGGGTCGGGTTAATGTTTTGTATTAACAAATATTTTCTTTGTTTAGACTCGAAATATGGGTAAGTTTTTTTTGTTCAAATCCAACTCGATCATGTAAAATCACTAAGGTTCGCTCAAATTTATACACAAATGGATTGATTTTTTTAAAAAGATCGACCTCTATAAAAAAAAAATTGCTCTCTTAAAATTTATATTATTATTAATAATAATAAAATTAGTTAAGCTGAGTTTGGACAAAAAATGCCTAGTTCAAAGCCCAACTCGTTTATTAAAAGGATTTCATTTTTTTATTAAAACTCTTTTTTTGGATCAATATTTTTGTCTAGACCTTTCAAATATTAGGACCAATCTTTGAATTTTGATGGGAATCTGATCTTTGTCTTGCCTTTTAATCATAAGCTCTGGAGAGACCAGACGATTAGCAGAAAGTCATGTACAAGTTGCTTAATACGGGTGATTGTGATAAAATGCTTTAAATATATATGGCCTAAATTCGATTGCAAAAGTTTGATCTTTAATTGGCCATGAGGAGTCATTATCAGCAAGTTAATGTGATTAGTTTTTGCAGAGTCTTGAACTTTCAAATTTGGGTTTTAAAAAGAGAGTGCAATGTGTGCAACACATGCATATGAATGAATATAATACTTCTCACTAAGAGATGAGAAGAGAGAGAAAGTTGAATTTGAAAGAAAAAAAGCAATGGTAAAGTATCTTTTTGATCATGGACTAATAAATTAGACATAAATATTAATAATACTGTCCATCTCAAATTTTGATACCTTGAAAGAAAATATTAAGGTCTTATTTGAACAACAAAATGAGACCAGCAAATGAGGTTCCTAATTTTATTTTTATTATTATTATTTTTTATGGAGTTAGGTAATTTCCATTCTATTTTTGAAACTCTAAGACAGTGTAGAAGTAATCAAAATAGAATGGTCGAAAATGAGGGAAACCAGCAGAGAGGCCAAGCTGTTTGAATTCTTCTTCAGTCCTATGCTTACCCTTGGCCCTGTAAATTGTCATCACAAAAATGTCACCTTCCAGGAGTGCCCGAGTCCGATGACTATCATCTGATTCCTTGGGTAACACTGGCTCACATGCAATCAATTTGCCTCCTATAGGAAGTGCCTTGTAACAGTTCTCCATTATCAGCTTACATTCATCATCTGTCCAAGTAGTCAACACCCACTGCCAGGCAAAATCAAAATGGTGAAATGAAATGCCATCAGATTAGCCTTCATCAATGGCTCTTTTAAAGTTTTTCTGGGCTTAGATCTAACAGTTTTAACAGGGCCTTTAAAGCCAGCCTAGCTAGTGAATGGACCACCCAATGCCAAGCTAATGACTTGGCCACTTCTTTTCTTGTACTTCCTTGGCTTTAAAGTTTCAACCACAATTTCCTTTAGGTTAACCTTCCCATCAGGAATCTAAATTATACATTTGCAAATTAAAGCTCCTTCACTTAAGTATATTATAAGATAAGAAGAGGCCTAACCTTGTTCAACCTAAAGATCCTGGTTTTCCAATCTAACAAAAAAAAAAAAAAATCATGCCCTGCTAACCAGGAATATATATATATATATATATATATATATATATATATGCTACAGCTTCTAAATTCATATTATCTAGCAAGTTCTAGACCTACCAAAGACTTAAAAATAAAAAATAAAAAAGGCTGAAGGAAATCAAGACGTGTGAAACTCTCAAACTCTTATAAATTTCTTTTTCTTATATAAAAAAGTAGAAACTCTTCTAAACATTTTATTTATTTGTGTAAATAAATCAATGAATCGCTATCAGCATTCACTTCCTCCCCAAAATTAGATGCTCCTATTAGAAAAAAGGAATCCAAAGTGTGGTATGTCTATAGGCACCTTTTAAAAATAATTAAATTATTATTTAATTTTTTTTTATTTAATGTACTAATTTCTACCAATTCAAGAGAATGTATTACATTAAATAGGAAGTATTATCTTAACAAGGGTCAATAAACACTAATTAATATGTCCCATATAAAAAAAAATGTTAACCAATATCATTAAACATTGATTAATGTGATATAAATTTAAGAAAAAAAATATAATTAATGATTTTCTTTTTTAATTCAGTAAAAATAATATATTAAATACAAAATTTATTTTAAAATAATAATAAAATAAAAAAATATTAATTAATACCTATAAATATCAGTTAATTGAATTCATAAAAAAAATTAAGCAAAAAGATCACTTCCTTAAATTATGATTTATGAATAAAAGAAAGAAAAAGATGCTTTCAAGTTCCGAGATGGGATAATATTCTGATTGGTTGGAAACATTGCCGGTTGCTTAGGGCAACACCAAGATCGTGGATAGGAAAAAAATTTATTAATATTAATTTCACAAAAATTTAGCTGATTAAAAATATAAATGAGTTATACTAGTAAACCAAAGAAATAATAGAAGCATGTAGGACATTATTCCACATTAAATTTACAGACTCAATATTAGATCTGTTTATAAGTTGGATAGGGTCTAATTTTTTTTTTCTTACCTAAACTCGGGTCGAGATGACTCGAAAATTTATTTTACTATTCATAAAATATTAAAACATAATTTTTATATTTTATATTTAAATAAAATTATTTTATATTTAATGAATAATAATTGGAATGGACCGGACTAATTTGAATTACTCAAATCTTTATTTAAACTCGACTCAATTTGAATTAAATCTATCGAATCGAACGAATAACCCAACCATCATACAGTCCTACCGTCGGTACTACTTTTTGATACATAAAAAGAAAATTTCATATCCATACAATGGGTTTTATTGTAAAATTCTCGTTTTCAAAAATAGGTCATTTAATTACAATTTTTTTAAAAATATATATATTTAATACATTATTTTTATTAAATTTAAAAAATATATATATTTTTTATAAATGTTACTTTAATCGATACCAATAAATATTAATTAACATTTCTGTTAAAAATAATCCAATGAGTCAGGTTTAGGCCAGTGACATTATAAAGTGTGTAAACATTATTTTTAGGTTAGGTCAGTGAGATTATAAAGCGGGTAAACATCATTTTCAATGCATTTTATCTTTATTCGGATGAATATTCCTTATTATAAAGAAAAAATGAAAAAGGATTAGACTGGGACTCTTGTGACCAAATTAAAAAAGCAGTTCATGAACATACTTTTCAGCATTAAGAGATTATCAAACTCACCTTCATGAAGATTGCATCACCGGCTGGAATGGATTCAAACATGTTACCTCCAACGTGGGTCACGCCTAGAACAGTCGAATCCGATAATCCGTCATGTTATATAAATTTTAACATATAATCGTATCGTATTTAAAATAATCAAATTTACGAAATACCCTTCAGAATAGCAAAAAAAAAAAAAAATCTCACCCGGAATGTTTGGAGCTTTGGCAACAACCTCAGGCAAATCAAAATTGATTCCTTCATTTACATGGGGATTTTTCTGTAAAATCATTCTGAGGCAATCCCCAGCACTGCCTCCAACGTCCACCAATCTCTTAACTCCATTGAAACCATCATAGCTGTTCAATATAGCTCTCATGAATGGTACTGAAACTCCTGACATAGCCTTTTGCATCAGCCCATTCATTTCTGGCTTTTTCCCATAGTAACTATAAGCTGCCTCACCATTCGCCTTCACGAACGGCTCCGATGTTGGATTCAACACTGTCTCGTGTACCAATGGCCACGCTCTCATCAAAGCATCCTGAATTGTACAACATTAAGTCAATTATTAGCGACTATTAAGCAATGCAAATTAAATTAGTTTTGATGATTTCAATGCTGAAAATCTTTTCTTAAATGATTAAGAAAATCTGGCAAGAATATATGGTTAAAATTAAATGAAAAGTGGGATTTGGCCTACCTGGTGGTGCTGGAGCACGTAAGGTGCATAGGATAGACCCTCAGCGTCGGTTACAAGTGTTTTTCCGATGTCGGTGAGGGAGTATTTTCTTTCAGGGGAGTCACTACTGTCAAGGTGTTCAGTGAAAACACCGTAGCTGGTGAGCATACGGAGGATACGCTGAAGGTTCTCAGGATCTCCGGCGGAGCCAGAAGGGAGGAAGACCCGTGAGAGAATCTGGACGGCGGAGAGAGGGGTGTTGGCGCCGCCTTGCCAGATAGCGTCTGGGACGTTTAGGCGGACGATAGCGTTGAGAGACATGGGCACGCTTATCATGTTAGCCAGTTCCATAATGGCTAGTCTTGCTTTGTTCCTACTCTGATCTGCGACTGTCTCGTCCTCCATGGCCTTTACCTGATCTGCTATCTCTCTCAGAGATTTGCTGGTTTTATGAGTTTGTATTTGAGGTTTTAATGGATAGGAGATTTGAGATTTGTTTGTTGTTGTGGTGGGTACTTATGTAATTCTACTCTCATTTTCATGGAACTCCCTTCCCCTCAAATAGAGAGAAAATATTGCGGCTATTAAGGCTGAGTTTGTCATTGTCTAATGATACCAACAACCAAAGTTAATTAAATTAATCAGTAAATTTAATTAACTGATTTTGATATATATTTTTTATTATTTGAAGTTTTTAAAAAATTGAATTTAATTTTAAAATTAAAATTTTAATATTCTATTAATGGATCATGTAATTGTTAGTATTTTAATATTTCTTTCAAGGTTTGGTAAATATAATTGGTTTTCAAATATCTAACTTCTAAAATAGGAAGCCTATTTTGATAATAAAATTGAATTCGTCTTTGATAAGCTCATACTGAAATTTTTTCATAAACAAAATTAAAAAACTGTCATGTCTTTATTTTTTTAAATATATCTTAAGATTATATGTCACCTGTTAATTTCATTTGTGGAGTCTAAAAATTACATAACAGTGAATGGAATAGTTTCTCATAAAAATGTAACTAAACACTTTCTTTTGTATTTTAAATTTTTACAAAAATAATTTTTTTTTATTAAAAACAAACAAATTAGTGTTCCAAGCATTAGAGGTGCTCATGGGTCGACCCGGTCCATAAGCCCGAATTCATTATTTATTTTAATAAAATATTATTTTTTTTAAATATTTTTATAATTAAAATTAAATAAAAAAATTATTATAATAAAAAAAATACTGTTCTAGTTCGGGTTGACCCGGATCAAAAATATTCTGTCCAGGTCCGACCTAATACGAACTGCCCGGCCCGTGAGCAAATCTACCAAGCATAGAGAGTATAAACCCAATAGGATTTTTTTTTTTTGGTTGTAATAATTAGGTTTTTTTTTCACGGTTAGCTTAAAAAAAATACTTAAATAAAATAGATATACAAAAATATGTATGTATGGATGTACATACAATTATACAAACATATAATAATTTCTTTAAAATAAGGTTTTCAAGACATGGCCTTGGTTAAAGTAAGGTTTTCAATTTTTTAGTCATGGGCTTTTTCTTGCTGTTTCTTGATCGGGCTTTGCTTTCCTAACACATAGGAGTTGAATGAGTTTAATTCAACAAGCCCATCAAGTACCTCTTCCATCACGGTTATTTTTTTTTTTATAATTTTTATATATATATATATATATAATTTCTAAATACATGTAATTTTAAATTTTAAAATTTTTTTAATTAAAATTTTGAAAAAGAAGGGAAGACTATATTTAGCATTAAGGCATAGTTTTAAGAGTGTCAAAGTTTAAGTCCTCCGAACATGGGTTTACTCCAAAAGATTCACCTACATATGAAATATTGCAAGACTAGAGTTCGATTCTAATATTTGTAATTTTTTTTTTTAAACTTCGACCTCTCTTGATCTCATAATTCACTATCACCCTAAAACCCTCATAAAATAAAGTTGATACAAAACAATTTTTTATTATTATTATTATATATTTTTAAAATTCTAACATGCCTTATCATCTCATGAATGATACATTCTTCTGTTCGATCATAATTTATATTATTTATGTATTTTTAAAGAGTTGGTGATTTGAAATATTCAAGTACAAAATTTTTAAAACATAAAGTTCTAGCATAATAGTGTGATTTTATAAATATGTAAATAAATTTATAATTCAAGAATTAGAAAAATACATAAAGGGTAGACTTATGAATCTCAAAACCAATTGAAAATCAAACTATGGTAAAAACTCATATGTAATTCGAGCTAAAGTAGATATTAACTCAATTTATACAAAGAAAAATTATAAGACTACAATTTAAGTAAAATATTTTGAATGTCTTTTTATATTTTAATAAATATTTACCTGCATACTTCTATTTAAATTATAAATATATATATGTATTTGTGTGCATATAAGTAATTAAGTATGTGTCTAAATCGGATACTGTTGACATCTCAAAATGCTTGCATAAGACCCGACATGATTCACCTATTAAAATTTATTTTTATTTAAATTTATTATTAAAATATTTAAAACTGATTCTATATTAATATTTTAAATAATTTTAAACATATTTTGAGTTAAAATTAAATAAAATTTAATTATTTAATGATACAATATATTTATTGATCGAATTAAACCGAACCCGAATTTGAAAGTTCTTATCTTGTAAATCAATCCCTGAACTCACACGGATGCATGCACAATTTATATATTGAATACTCCTAGTTGATTTTGACTTTTGAATTTTTTAAAATTTTTTCCTTCACAAGACATATGCACTTGCATCATTAGCCTATTGACATAATTGGAATTTGATATTATAGTGCCGCTATGTTGTCTAATCTGAGGAATTTACTTTAGTAATCAAGACTTTGCCTAATAATTAAGCTGAAACTTTAAATAATATATATATATATAGGATATTTCTTAAGAAATAAGAAGTCTACTCTTAGCGTTTAAATTAAAATAATGAATATTCGAAATTTGTGCACTGAAGATATATGTATATATCTATAGTTTACTATAATTTACTTGAAGATTACTTCAACAATGCTGGATTGATTCAATTGATTAAATATTCATTAATACTTTGATAAGTATCAAGATTTGAATTTTAACAACAATTTCATTTGATAGGTAAGTATCAAAGTTAATCATTTTTGAAGCTTGTGACATATCCTAATCCAAAAGTGGAGTAATCTTGCCTCACTTAAATTTTTTTATATATAAAAAAATCACTTGAACAATCAAGATATTAATTATAATAGAAATTCTTTAAAGGTTACTCATAATTAGACCTAGCAATATTGGACACGATACGATTATACGACACGAACACAATACGGAAAAAATAACTAAAATATGCAAAAAAAAATGACATGACACGAAATAATAACACGAACACGACATGAATATATGAATGTCTCAAAATCTATATAATATGAATTATTAACGTATCAAAATTTGTATAAATATAAAATACATTAAATACAATTATAACATAATAAAATACATGAACACGAATTTCACGAATTGCGAGGTCTACTCTTAACACATTCAAATGCCTTATGAGAAAAAAAGAAAAGAAAAGAGAACATATCCAACTTTCTAATTAATTTACGAACTGTTAATTAAACCAGATTGGCTATTTCTGAGTGATTTGCTCCAAAATGTCTTGCACTAAGAGTGACATGTTGAAGTAGGATGATCCTCCGTTTTCCACAGCCTTTCTTGCCATTTCTGCAAGTTCTCGAGCTCTAACTCTTCTCTTTTCTCCTTCTTCTCCTCCATTCATCAACATATCTATTGCTTTCTCAACTTGTTGTTTCTTGACCAACACCCCCAGTTTCTCTTCTTCACCCCATCTAACAGGGACCTCAACCCCAACCCGAACTCCGATCTTTAGAATTTGAACAATGAGTTTTTCATTGAAGAATTGTTCGGAGAATTGAGGCCATGTTATCATTGGCACCCCGGAGCAGACAGATTCTATAGTTGAATTCCAACCACAGTGAGTTAAGAACCCTCTTATTGCAGGGTGGGATAAAATAAGAACTTGTGGAGACCAACCTTTGATCAAAAGTCCCCTCCCTTTGATCCTCTCCTCAAACTTATGCTCTGAAAACCACTTTTCTAACTCGTCGTTAGCTCTTTGATCACCTGTTTTGACTACCCAAATGAATGGTTCTTGTGATGCTTCTAGACCCAACCCGAGTTCTATCAATTGTGCTGGAACTAGACGGCATAGGCTACCCAGGCAAGTGTAAATAACTGACCTTGGTTTCATTGAGTCAAGCCATTTCATGCATTTTTGCTCATTGATTGATGCTTTGTTTCCTCTTTCAAATTTGTCCAAGTTTATTCTGTTGCATAAAGAAACAGGTCCAATGGCCCAAACCTTTTTCTTTATAGCCTTCTGGTACGCCTCGACACATCCTTGCTCTAGTTCATTGAAGCTGTTTATCACAACTCCGAAAGCAGTCATTTCAGCCTCTTGCATCTTGTTGCGAACATCGTCCAAGTCTGGCAAACTAACAAATGCTCCTGGAAGTTGAGCCCTTGTTATCTCCACCGTTTGTGGCAGTCCTGGCACCGCAAATGGTTCCGAATCCGAAGCAACAGAAAGGTGAGCCTTATGTAGCTTCACATTGTGAGAGCTCAGCAATGAGAAGCAGCCCATCCCATGAAAAACAATCCTGGGAACATTAAACCTTTGAGCAGTTCTTGAGGTCCAGGAAAGACACTTGTCTGATATTATGCAGCTTGGAAGCGGCTTTTGTTGTTCAAGAAATTGCTCCAATGGTTCTTGCAACATACTAAGTGCTTTGTAGAACTTTTTCAGTAGATCCCTGGAAGATAAACTGTCAAGATTCTCGCATCCGACGGGGAGTCCCACTTCTTGGGATGGAAATGGAATTTTCACGAGCCGAATCTGGAGCCCTGATTCGGTTGCTCGTTGGATGACTCTGTCAAATCTTGACGCATTGTGGGGAGTAGTGATCAAGCTTACAATCACCCCTCGCTCTGCAAGAAGCCTGGCCATGTCAACCATCGGAATCATATGACCTTGTGCCATGAGAGGGATTAACACAAAGTGTAGTTGCTTGGCCATTGAAGCAATAAGCTCTAGAATTGGAAACAAACGAATAATTCTGAAGGATGGATAGATTTGGTCACCTAAAATATTTTAAATTAACAATCAAAGTCTACGTTTTTGCAGGAGGATATTGCCACCAATTGCAGGTCTTATAAGGTGAGCGCTTGACTTTGAATAATTCCAAAAAATATTAGTTTAAACAGAACGTTAAATTAATTACAATGTATTATATGTCGTTTACTATCTTATTTTCTCATCTAGAATTATAATTGACTTGACTTGGATTTTGGATTTGATCAAGTCATGGCGAATTGTATCGTAAGTTTTGGTGTGTGAATACTTATCATTTATCTTATTCTTATGTCCAATAGCCAGCCAACTTGTCAAGCACATCGCTTTGCCCCGGCAACCACGGTAATATGATTTTAAAAGCAAAATCATGGCTCCGATGATTGGTTGGTCGGGTCTTTAGGCTTGTATTTCTTTTGCTTTTTTCTAGATCAGATTTAATGTTGATAGGATTTCATAATTTACTTTTTTTTCTTCTTCTAAATCTTCTTCCACAACCTTTTGCTTATTCCAGGGCTTTCTTATATTTAATTATACTAATTTATATGAACTCTGATTCTAATATTTAATCAATTAATTACTTATAATCTTAGAATCTGGAAGTTATAATATTCTACTTGCGGGACCCTAATTTTTTCTTAAAAAACCCAGTAGAATATTGGCCTTTTTCCTTCTTCTTTTTTTCATGACAGAAAGTCTTCCATAGTTGTTAAAGTTCTGTTTGGAGTATCAAGTGTTCAGCTTTTATCTATGCAAAGAATGTCTTCTCTTTTGATCCTGTCCGTATGTCCCTTGCATGAAGATATTGACACCAGTTTAAACCTATTTGCTCACGGTTTTTTTTTTTAGATTGCCCTAAGTCGGCAGCATCATATAATTATTTCTTGCCTTTACCTCATTTCTTTGGTAGTATATAATATATATATATGCTTGTTTTAATTAGAATATTTTGCTAATTTTTACTTTTTATCTTAAATTGAAGAATATTTTAGAGATTTTTTTTTATATTAAAAAGAAATCGTAATCTGAACATGATTTGGATGTCGATAAATGGGAATGGGATTTGCCGGTTCCTAAGTCCTAACTTCAAATATCTCTGATTCTTCGTTGTTGGGTAATGAGTGGCTGGTGGCAAGTCATGAACCAAATGACGGCCCACGTGAAGCATGATGCAAGTTTTTTGGGTTGGGTACAAACCTTTTAATTATGAACGTGGGCCACGCAAGGTGTTTGATTTTTTTTTTTAAAATAAATTAATTTACACGTGTACAAACATAAATATAATATAAAAAATAATTAAAATATTTTTAAATAAATATGAATGTAACAAAATCGATATAATATAAAGTATTGACGTGTTAAAATTTATATAAATATATATAATACATTAAATACGATTATAATATTAAAATAATATGAACACGATAATAATACACGAATTATTAATATTTAATTTTATTTTGTTATCCAATCAATTTTTCCCCCTTAATAAAACACTTTTAATTTTTTTATTCGAAAAAAAACTTTTGATTTTAGTGAGAAGAGTATCACCAAGACACCAACCGACTAAGTTAAATACTTTGATGGATGGGAGTTCGTTTTTGATGTATTATCAGAATATAGAATTTATATATTGATATCTTATTAAAAAATTAACGTTTAACCCTAACTCTTAACTAGTAATCCTTAACCCGACAGGTGACATCGTAAGATATGCTGTTAATGTATAGTTATATACACTGATAATATATCAAATATTAATCCGGATTAGAGGTGATCATGGGCCGGGCCGCGGCTCGGTTTTTTTGTTTTTCCTCTACCCAGGCCCGGCCCTGGGTAGCCCAAGCCCGCCCGTTTAGGCCCGAATCACTGTTCGTTGGAATAAAAAAATAGTTTTTTTATTTTTTTAATAATTAAAATTAAATAAAATAATAATATTATATTAAAAATTACTGTTCCGGGCCGAAACATGAAATCCCCTGCCCAGGCCCGATCCAATACGGGCCGGGCCTGCCGGGCCGGGCAGGCTGCCCGGCCCGTGAGCAGGTCTAATCCGGATGGATGCAACACTTTTAGTTTTAAACAACTTTATAACTTTTGATTTGCAACAGTTGTGTAGTCTATATATAAAATATTTAATATTTAATTTTAGTTATTAAAATTCAATTTTTAATAATTTCAAATATAATATTTTTTGTTACAACTTTTGGTCAAAATATATATTATTTTACAAAAAAAATATGGGTTAGGCTTTGTTTTTAAAAATGTAATAAATGCTTCGCCAATTTCGTTTTTCAACATTTGATATATGAAAGGAATAGATCTATTTTGATTGGAAAATTTCAAAAAAGAAGAAGTTATTCCTTACATATAAAGTGAGTGAATATGCTGTTGAAAAATGCATGAGTAGTTTACCGAGTCAATTTATAAATTGAATTAAGACTTGACCACTGGTCGTCGGTAACTATCATCAAGTAATATTATGATTGATCATCTGATTTTTTTTTTTTTTTTTTTTTTGTAACTAACAATTACCTCTATATATCTATTATCATCATCTTTTGTAATTATATTTCAAATGACCGATCAAATACTGTAACCATGTTAATACAATGGATCAATACTATATCTGCTGATGGGCGGGAAGGGTTGTGATTGCGGTCTGATTTTTTTTTTCTTATTCAAGTTCGATTTATAAGTTCGTTTTACTATTTAAAAATATTAAAATATTAAAAATTTAATTTTTATAATTAAAAATAATAAATAATTTTTTATTGAATAAAAAGTGATTTGGGCCAAGCCGGCTAGAATTGAAAAAATCTTTGTCTAGGGTCGATTCGAATTGAAAAAATCTTTGTCCAGGACCGGTCCAATTCAGGTCTGGCCTATCGGATCGGGCGAGTAGTTTGACCCTTGGACAAATCTAATCAATACCCATGGACAAGTCTTTTTGAGACATCTTTTTAAAAAATAAAATAAAATCGTGTTGATGAACATTCAAACTCTCTGAATGAACAATATCTAAAACGAGTGCAATTCCAACAATGCTTGCATTAACAATATTGATTTATTGCATTAACAAACCAAAATCATCATTATCAATTGTTTGATTATTGTTATTAATCATTGTTAATTAGTGACAAAAAATGATAATGAATTATTGAACAAAAAATTTTGACCATGAATTTTTGCTAATTAAGGAGGACAATAGAATTTAGGTTCCAAGTTCCAACCATAATAATGTGGGAAAAAAAATAGTAAACAATGACCATGAACTTTTGAACATCTATAAAACATTTATTGGTTGGTCATCAATTGTAAATCAATAACATTAATTTTAGCTTTGATGATCCTATCAATCACGATTCACAAAAACAACAACTTCGGACCAAATTAAACCTAGGCATCCATGTTATTTTCTTTCATTTTCTCATCAATGCTTGATTACTATTCCCTCCATAAAATGACATCAAAGCAGGCGTTGTCCTTGTTTGTTATTCTCTTCATAAAAAATTTGTCACACTTATGATATGATATCCGAGCCACACAATAGGTCCATTATGCCTACACGTAATGCTCATGTCACATGATAAGTCTATTATTCTTATACGTGAAGAGGAGTATTAAAGTGGTGATAAAAATAAATGTCACATATGCTAAATTAAAAGCAATTTGAAACATAAATATAACAAAAAAAAATTCATTTAAAACCGATTAATTTTATGTTGGATGCTTTATTTAGATAAAACATTATACTCTTTTTACTATTTGTAATTTAAAAAAAAATGACAACCATGTTACATTCAAAATTTTGACTTACAAGAATAAATTTTCCTTTTAATTTCATGGGATGACCGATTTGCTTAAAGTCTTTTCCTCTTTCAATCATCTAGTAGCTTATATCAAATTATCAATACAATAATGTCAAACCGGTTCCCTTTCCCTTCTAGAGGCTAACATTTTAAAAATTCTAGATGCTTTAATTTTAGCCCTTTTATTTCCATTGTTTGTTTTCATACGCTAGGCCTGAAAATGGACAATATATATTGGATTTAGGGATTTAATCGTCTTGTTTATAGGAAAAAAAAAGAAATTAAGGATTTCGATAACGTAAGAACAAATATATATTTATTTACATACATAAAATTTGAAAAGAAAATAAAATTTATGGATAACAAAGTGCATATTTATATAAAAATTTTGTTTGAATTAGTAAGGTTATAATTTAACCCTTTACTTTTATTTTTATTCAATCTTGTTATTCATTTTTATTTCAAAATCATTTTTGAAGAAGAAACAAAGAAAACTAACAAAATTGATAATTAGGTGGACTTTTAATTTTTATAAACATATTTATATTCTAAAAAAAGGTTAAAATAGGTTTATATTCTTTTTTTGGTTGACAAATATAATATGTTTATTTTTATATCTAAGTGATCTTTTTTAGGGATATAATTTCTATCTTTCTATTTTCAAAAATATTTCAAAATTACAGTACCATTATTTCTTATTTAACTAATTTTTGCACTTAATATTAAAAAAAAATTAACTTAATTTACATGTTAATTATAAGAAAATAATTGCGTACATTGCAGATTCACTCAAAATATATATCTAAATATCAAAAAGGAAATAGTACTTCTTATCATTGATTAAAAAATTGGACTGGACCGATCGGTTCAATTGAGAACCTACAAGTCCGACGGTTCAACAATACCAATAAAACCGAAAATAAGTCAAACCGATCAAAACCGATAAGAATTAGTTAAAAATCGAAAATAGAATAATGGAAAATTCTAATAAAACCGAAAATAATAAATTTTTTTATTATTTTTGGGTTTTTTCAACCCAATTGATTACAAATTAAAAGAACCAAAAATTAGGCTAAATCAAAATAATAATAACTTGTATTATTTATTTGTGTGTTTTTTTTTAAATTAATTTTTTTTTTAATTTTTATGATTTTTTTGAAATTTTCTTAATTATTTTTAATTTCTATTTTTTTTAACAGTTGAACTAGTCAGTTCAATCGGTTGTACCGAAAATCAGAAGTCCGACTAGTTCGACCTTCGATACAATTTTTTATTCCTTACTTCTTATATCTCCTCACCATGTGAGGTTGGACCCAAGTTTAAACACATTATTTGAGATTGTTGGATGACATCTTGGATTAACAGTGTCATATTAAGGTAAGAAGATCCCCCCACTTCAACAGCTTTGTTTGCCTTCTCTCCAAACTCTTTAGCTCGTTTTCTTCTCTTTATTCCTTCATTTCCTTCATCCATCAATTTGTCTATTGCATTTTTAACATGTTCCTTCTTCAACATGAACCCAGGTTTCTCATTTTCTCCCCACGTAGGTTTCTCAGTCCCAAGGCTCACTCCAATTTTCAGTATTTGTACTACCAGTTTCTCATTGCTAAACTGGTCTGCAAAGAGCGGCAATGTTATCAATGGCACGCCAGCTGAAATGCCTTCTATTGTTGAATTCCATCCACAGTGAGTTAGGAACCCTCCTATTGCTGGGTGTGACAAAATGAGTACTTGGGGAGCCCAACCCAGAACTACAAGCCCTCTTCCTTTTGTCCTTTCCTCAAACCCATCCTCTTTAATCCACTTCTCTACTTCTTTTGATGTATTATTGTTTCCTCTTAAGACCCAGATGAATGGCTTGTTCGATGCCTCTAAGCCCAAACCCAACTCTATCAATTCTGGAGACCTCAGACTACTGATGCTTCCCAGGCAAGCATAAATTACAGAGCTGGGTTCTTGAGAATCAAGCCACTTCAAGCACTGCTGCTCGTTAATTGAAGCCTTGTTACCTCTTTCAGCCTTATCCAACTCATCTTTGTGGCTGAGAGAAACTGGACCAATACACCAAGCTTTGTCTTTCCTTACCTTCCTGTACGCTTTGACATACGGTGACTCCAACTCTTCAAAACTATTTATGACAACCCCGTAAGATGCTTGGTCAGCTTGTGCCATTGATTCATAAATTTCCTTCCAGGATTCTTCCTGGTTAACCGGTAACTGGACTTTAGTAAATTCGACCTTGTCAGGCAAGCCTGGCACCGTGAAGTATTCAGAATCAGAGGTTATGCTCTCAAGTATCTTGGAGGAGTGTATATTGTGCAGACAAAGAAGACAGAAGCAACAAAATCCATGGAACGATATCCTTGGAACCTGAAACTTGCTAGCAATTTTGCTGGTATAATACAGACACACGTCTGAAATAATGCAATTCGGGCGTGGTGTTAGCTTCTCAAATAATTTCTGCACTGCTTCTTCCATCATGTTTGCTGCAACGAAGAATTTGGAGAAGTCATCCCTTGAAGGCAGCATGTCTACATTCTCACACCCATCTGGTAGTCCTACTTCTTTGCCAGGAAACTGGAGTTTCACTAAACGGATAGGGTGCCCTGATTCCATGGCACGGGTGATTGATTTCTGGACTCTGCTTGCATTATGAGGTGTTGTAACAATAGTAACAATCACGTCACGCTGTGCTAACAATCTACCAATATCTACCATGGGGATCAAGTGGCCTTGAGCCATGAAAGGGAACAAGACAAAGTGAGGCTGGTCGGATAGGGAACCCATAGCAATACGACGTAGAAAGGAACAATGAAAGTGAATTGTAATAGAAGGGTGCCAACTTCTGTTATATATAGCAAAGTTTCGAGTTCATTTCAGTATGGTATACTTGGCTGCTGATGCAAGAGCATACATAAGCATATTGGTTTATTCTGTGAAAAGATGAGGTTGGCTAGAAGGAGTAGAATTCTGTGGGCAGTGACAGTTGTATAATTTTTGTCTGTCTCAAGTAGACTCCATTTCAATACGTGTCTTGGAAGTGGCCCCGAGTATTTCATTGTTATTTGTGAAAGAGAATGCGGAGCTCTTAAGGACAAAAAGTGATCATATTCATATATTTTATTATATTATAATAAGATATTTTATATTTATATAAATTTTGATATGTTAATAATTTATATTATATAGATTTTGAGATATTCATGTATTCTTGTTATTTTTTTGTATCGTGTTATGTTTGTGTTATATTTCTAATTATTTTTTCGTATCGTGTTCGTATCATGTAATCGTATCTTATTCAATACTATTAGGTATACATACGCCACATCATCAGCTAAAGGTTCCAATAGAGTACTTAATATTTACTTGGAGTCCAAGTCTTGAACATTAAATATGTGAACGGCATATCATATGGCGATGGCCGAAGAAACAAACAAGAAACAAAAAGAAGTTTGAGACGGTAGTCGAGGAGAGGTCTTTGTTTGTGGAACTTGGTTCAGTAAGGCTGAGAGAGATGGCTAGAAGCTTCTAACAAGTTACTATTTGAGAAATGATCTTCAACCACTAGTACATCTTATATTTTATATAAATATATAAAAGTCAAAGCATGTCCAATGTAGATAGTCTAATTTTTTGACATGGAGATTGTCTTACATTTTTTACATGTGTACTTATTTTAATACATAATAATTAATTTAAATTTAAACATCTAATTAAACCAATATCACTTATCAACTTAATTATCTCTTGGAAATAGTAATTTTAAGACTAAATATTTATTCTCTAAATTCCATATATATTACTTTAAATTTAATTGTTTTCTACTATTCTAAATTCAAACCATATAAGACATCTTTATTTTTGATAATATTTAATTACTTTTAGGCTCAATTTCCGTCCATATTGATTGAATTCAAAGTCTAAAATATAAATTATAATGAATATTCATCTTATATCTTATATAAATATATAAAAACCAAAACTTTTGATAAAAAAAGTAATTGTCCAATATGGATGACCTAACTTTTTGACATGTGGACTATCTTACATTTTTAACATTTGTACTCATTTTGATACATAATAATTAACTTAAATTCAAATATTTAATTAAATCAATATCACTTATCACCTTAACTATCTTTTGGTAATAGTAATTTTAGGAATAAATATTTACTCTCTAAATTCCATATATAATACTTTGAATTTAATTGTTTTCAACTATTCTAAATTCAAACCATATAAGTTATCTTTATTTTTGGCAATCTTTAATTACATTTAGGTTCAATTTCCTTCTATATTGATTGAATTCAAAATCAAAATTGTAAATTATCATAAATATTCATCTTATATCGTATATAAATATATAAAAACCAAAACCTTTGACAAAAAAAAGTAATCGTCCAATGTGGATGGTCTAACTCTTTGACATGTGGACTATCTTACGTTTTTAACATATGTACTCGTTTTAATGCATAATAATTTATTTAAATTCAAACATCTAATTAAACCAATATCACTTATCAACTTAACTATCTTTTGGTAATAGTAATTTTAGGACTAAATATTTACTCTCTAAATTCCATAAATGTTACTTTGAATTTAATTGTTTTCAACTATTCTAAATTCAAACCATATAAATCATCTTTATTTTTGGTAATCTTTAATTACTTTTAAACTCAATTTCTTGATTGAATTTAAAGTCAAAATTGTAAATTATCATGCATATTCATCTTATATCTTATATAAATATATAAAATCCAAAGCCTTTAGCAAAAAAGGCAATTGTCCTATATGGACGATCAAACTTTTTGACATATGGACTATCTTATATTTTTGACATGTGTTCTCATGTTAATGCATAATAATTAATTTAAATTCAAACATTTAATTAAACCAATATCAATTATGTCTTTTGTTAATCATAATTTTAGGGCTCAATATTATTATTTGAATTCCATATATATGACTTTGAATTTAATTTTTTTCAACTATTATAAATTCAAAACCATATATGTCATTTTTGTTTTTGGTAATCTTTAATTATTTTAGGTTCAGGTTCAATTTCCTTCTATATTAATCTTATATAAATATAAAAAAGCCAAAGTATTTAGCAAAAAAGGCAATTGTTCTATGTGGACGGTTTAACTTTTTGACATATGGATTATCTTATATTTTTGACATGTGTACTCATTTTAATGCATAATAATTAATTTAAATTCAAACATTTAATTAAACCAATATCAATTATCACCTTAGTTGTCTTATGTATTAGGGCTCAATACTCTTATTTGAATTCCATATATATTACTTTGAATTTAATTTTTTTCAACTATTATAAATTCAAAACCATATATGTCATTTTTGTTTTTGATAATCTTTAATTACTTTAGGTTCAATTTGTCAATCTAACCAAAGCACTCGGAATTTACAATACAAATTATTGAAAAAAAAATGAATTAGATATGATGAACGAAGCATGAAGTTCACCTTGATAAGAAGCTAATGTATTTGGAGAGTAGCCTCCCAATTCTCAAGTTGTCTAGCATATCAAAATATCTTATTTATAATAGATACATTCTTTGTGGGTACAATATGAATTATAAAAGTCTTTGCATAAGTTTTGAAAGAAATCTTATATAAATATATAAAAGCCAAAGCCTTTGGTAAAAAAGGCAATTGTCTTATGTGGACGATCTAACTTTTTGACATATGGATTATCTTATATTTTTGACATGTGTACTCATTTTAGTGCATAATAATTAATTTACATTCAAATATTTAATTAAACCAATATCAATTATCACCTTAATTGTCTTTTGTTAATCATAATCTTAAGGCTCAATATAATTATTTGAATTCCATATATATTAGTTAGAATTTAATTTTTTTTTCAACTATTATAATTAAATTCAAAACCATATATGTCATTTTTATTTTTGGTAATCTTTAATTACTTTAGGTTCAATTTTCTTCTATATTAATCTTATCTTATATCTTATATATATATAAAAGTCGAGTTAATAGCATCAATGGTCCCAAACTATAGGGCGTATTTTATATTGGTCCATAAACTTCAAAACGTATCAATCAGGTCCCCAATATTATAGCTTTGTATCAATATAGTCCTTCTATTAGAGAGCCCGTCAAATATGACGTTAAATGATAGCTGTTATTTGACGTGTAAATAAAACAATTTGTAAATATTGATGCTGGATATTACATGTCAATTAAAACAAAAGGACTATTATGTTGCAAAAAAAAAAAAAAAAAGCTGATGACATATAGCTTTTAACACAAAAGCAAAAATTATTTTACCAAAATCAATTGTCGGTTAGTGGGGTAGGGGTTAGGGTTAAAACAAAAAGAAAAACAAAACTGAAAAAAGAAGGAATTGTGAGGGGTTTTAGGGTTTGACCAATTTGGGATAAAATAAAGAGAGGAGAGAGAAGGAATCGAGAGGGAGAAGGAGAGGATTTTAATTTTTTTGAGGAAAAATCATATGAGTCTGTAATCTTTGGGATTACTAACTTAGGAATGTTGCCTATTTACCATTGTGGTGATAAAGCTTCTGTAAGGACCTCGTGGACAGATTCTAACCCAGATTGAAGGTTTTTTGGCTGCAGTAACTATGGCGTATGAAATTATTTTTGAAGATTTTGTATGTTCATCAGTTTTACAGCAAATTTATGATTTTTGTTGCAGCAAATTGGAGCATGTGGATATTTTCAATGGTTCGATCCTCCAACTGATGAACATTCTAGAGTGGTTATCATTGGTTTATTGAGAAGGTTGCATCGACTAGAGCGACAATATGAAGCAGACAAAGAAAATATTAGTAGCAACACTAACATTGAAGACAACATCAAGAATCGCAACAATGGATGCTGGAAATGGATGGTAATGTTTTTGTTGGTTGTTATTGTGATGGTGTTGTCGGGGAAAAAATGAAGATAATGCTGGAAATGGATGGTAATGTTTTTGTTGGTTGTTATTGTGATGCTGTTGTTGGGGAAAAAATTAAGATAATGCTGGAAATGGATTGCAATGCCTTTGTTTTTCGAAGGTTGTTTTAGAGTTCATCTTTGTAGAAAATTTAGTGTATAGAGGTTATGACAGTAAGTATTAGGAACTTCAATTTGTATGAAGCACATGATAAGCTTTTCAGCTTTGTAGTCTCTTTACATAGAAAATGAAAATTGGTCTTTATGTATTAATAGTTCCATGTCCATCAACTTCTGTTTTGCTGTATGATTCTAGATTTTGAAAAAGAAACTTTTTGGCTACTTTCTCGATGGTCCACACACAGTTAGCCAAAAGCTTATTTTTAACTTTGAATGTAGTGACAATATTTGTTTTATTTTGTAATTTGTTTGACTTGGTTGTAGTTAAAGCCATCAGAGGATAGAAATGGACGCCTTGAGTGATTGAAAAACTTTTGTTTGTATGTATGATGTACCTACACAATTGATTTGCAACAGATCAATACTATACACAATTTGAAGTTTCCCTGTTGATAGAAGAGCTAAATTCTTGCAAATTTTGGCTTATTTGGCTTCACTATAGATTTTTACAAATTAACTAAAGATAAAATTATGCTACTAAATTAACTAAACATAACCATTATACCACTGTTCTTTGACCAAAACCAAAACCAAAACTTTGTTAGATCCTTCCTAAGAATCTTCCCAGATGGAGAAACAGAGAATTAAACAACTAAAACAAAATTAACAACTAAAAGAGTTCCATATTCAGCCAAACTTAAACAAATTTAAACAACTAAAGGAGAAACAGAGAAATTGCAAGTAACTAAAGAAACAATGATTTTGAAATCCTCCCTGGATTATATTACCAAACTTCAACAAGAACTTGGAAACTACAAGTAAACAAACATAAAACTTAACCAAAAATATGTATTTCTTGGAAACAAACATAGCACTTTTTGGATAAAACCAATTGGATGTTCACAAAAAGAAGCTAAAACAGACAGTATCAGGCCAACAAAAAACTCTTGCTTTGCTCTATTATGCTAAAATAGTAAGTATCAGGACAAACAATATAACATTCTCATCCAGCTGAAGTTAGTTCTTTTGAGCACCATGCTTGTGGGCAGCATTCTTGTGGGCAACATGTTTGTGGGCAACATGCTTGTGGGCAACTGAGACAGTTGTCGTTGGAGGAGGATTCATGTATCTTGAAGCAACAATCTTCCCTTTCTTTTGATTTGCTCCAGTTGAAGTGCCCTACATTTGACAGATGAGTTTAGTATTTATGATATGTAGATATAGGATATATCCATAAAATGCAGTGTACCCAATGAAGATATGTAGATATTAGTCATTTACCTCAGTTGGGGGAGTAGGATTAAACATTTTAGATGTATCTTGGGAACTTTGTGTACCTAATGAAGTCATATTATGAGAAATTGTTTGACTTGAACCCTAAACACAAAACATAAAAAAAAGTCAAAATCCTACGATTGTACCAAGTTCAATAATATAATTAAATAATAATTAAAATACTTACATCAGGCATCCACCTTACAGTTACATCAGAAAGTGAACGAACTCCCTGTTGCTGCTCAACATGTGGTTCTCGTTGCTCAAAAGATCCTCTATTTTCCTAAATGAGATAACAAAAAAAATATTAAAAGTGGCTAATCCTAAAAACACATAAACCATCATAAGAACACTTACATTAGTTGATTGTTGAGAAGCATTGTTCTGAATGTCGTGTCCTTTTTGTCCACACTTGGAACATGTCATTGTGACTCCAATTTTCTTAACTTTGGTTGGATTATCTATTTGTGGGGTAAGTTCATCAGGTTCTTTCCTTCTTTTAGATTTAGGTCTGCCAGGCTATTTTTTTTGCACTACAGGAGGTTGAGGAATGTAGTTAGATGGTGGCCATGAGTTTTCACCTTTGATTGGGTTTATGGCTTCTTTATAAATCTTCCTTTGTGTCTCCACACTGTAATGCTCATCCATATAAGCATCTACTTGCTCTTTGTTAAACCAAATTATAGAAATTGCATGAGGGCAAGGGATTCCAGACAAATCCCACTTCCTACAACTACATGACTTCTCATCTAGGTACACAGTGAATTGGTTACTAACACATTTGATTTGAAATTTCCTTTGTGTTGATGGTTGAGGCCAATACCTTCCAGACAATTCTTTATTCTTATCAAGCTTCTTTTGGATCCTAGGACAAAGAACACCAGGAAACTTTTCCACTGCATTCCTTTTCACATAGAACCTATTCATCAACTTGTATCTGATTGTTTCAACCATAGTTAGTATCGGCTTGTCCCTTGCATCCAATATGTACTTGTTGAAGCACTCACACAAGTTGTTGAGAAGCATATCACACTTTGGAAGGGTGCTGAAATGATCCTGGACCATTCTTGTGCTGGTTTTTCTGAAAGCCACTCATATGCATTTCGATTCTTTGCTTTCAACTCATCCATGCAAGTCCTGAAATCTGCCATGCTGCTTGCTCTTGCTGCAGCCCACACAGCATCCTTTAAGCTCTTGCCTCGGTGGCCATCAGTTTTGAAATTGTTATGCAGGTGCCTCACACAACATCTATGCTCTGATTCAGGAAACAAGCTTCTCAGTGCAGATTTCAATCCCTACAACGGAAAATAGAATTGTTAATTTCTATTACATAAATAAACATACAAAATAAAGAAATAAACATACAAAATAAAGAAATTACACTAAATTTACCTTTTGTTTGTCAGACATCCATGTCCAACTATATTGATTTTCGATATTGACATCTTCACTCAAAAGGTTAATGAACCAAGTCTACGTGTCTGTACTTTCAGTTTCCACCACAGCAAAAGCAATTGGATATATACAGTCATTAGCATCAATACCAACAGCAGTCAATACTTTCCTTTCAGATGGCAACCATCAATACTGATGAATGGCCTGCAATGTTGGAATCCGAGAACACATGCTTTCAAACACACATACATCCTTTGGAATAAACCAGCATCTAGCTTACACAGAACACTAAATCCAGGATTAGTGTTTCTTATCTCTTCAGCATACCTCCCTAATTTAGAATACTGATCAATGTAATTTCCGTGAAGTCTTTCCAAAGCCAGCTGTTTTGCCCTCCATAACTTCATCCTTGGCACAATCAAAACATATTCCTTATAGACCAGATTCTCAAATGAAGACAAGGAAAAATTAGGATTAGCAAGAAAACAATGTATATACTTATTGCAGAGCCACTTGTAATCCATATTCCTGTTCACATAATCTTTGCAGCATGTATGCTTGGACTTGTAAGTTATTATTTGGAAGGTCGGATCATTTGGATCTTTGTTTAACTTCCTACCATATAATGTCCCCACACCTTTGTTTGCACACAACCCTAAGCCTGATTTTGTCATTTTTCTTAAATACTATATTCACCCTATCTTTAATGCTAGCATTCTTGATAGCATCTTTTAATTGCTTTTTATCAGCAAATATCATGCCAACAGAAAAAATAGGGTCATTCATGTCAGTTACGACATTAAATTCAGGCCATTTCTTTTTGGGTTTATCTACTTCGTCATTATCAGATCCATCAATACTATATAAATCATCAGAGCAAGAAACATATCCATCAATGCTCTGCTCAGCTTCAATATCATCTTCTACACTATCTTCCACTGCACTACTACCATTGCTGCAACCTTCCATTCTTCTTTTACCTTTCATTGTAGGATTAGATTCTGTATCACCACCATCCCTCTCAATATTAGGGTCTATAGCTTCATCAAATATTTCATCATCATCTTCATCCATCTCATACTCACTGTCTCTAAATTCACTATCACTATCACTATCACTATCACTGTCATTGTCATTGTCATCCTGTTCTATTCCCATATCATTACCTTCATTCTCATCATACCCATCTTCATCAAACTCTCCATCACCCATAACATTACCTTCATTATCATACCCATCTTCATCAAACTCTCTCTCACCCATATCATTACCTTCATTCTCAAACCCTTCAATCTCATTAACATTCTCAATACTTACATTATTAATACTACCATGTACATTTGAACCATCACTTGTCTTATAGGTTAGGTAAATAGACATATACCTAGTTGGAGGCACATTATTACACATCACCATAACATCATCTTCACTCTTTATCCTAACCAAACCATCTATTAAATTTCTATCAGGGATTTTCCAATAAAACTCTATAAGCCCAACATGTCCTAATATTGCTGCCATACAATCAAGTTCTACTAAAGACATCCTATCACCCTCACACAAGTCAAAAAAATCAATCTCCCCTTGTATATATTGTCTGTTAGGCATGCTACAAAAAATCCCCCATGATGTACAGTAATAGTGAAGTATTCAGAAGAATCATCTGTCATAAATAAAAAAAACGTTTCTAGGATAACATGTACAATATACAACTATGGAAAAGAATAAAATATATGCAATATAATAACATAAACCACAACATGTGCACTGCAATATTATATAATATATCCATAAAAAAATATTTTAAAACCACAACTCGTGCACCACACAGTATGATAGCCCATTCAATCTCCTTATGCATATTTACACAAATAACATCAGTGTGCATTTTTAATAATGTCAACATTCATAGATTTTGCTAACTCTAGCATGATAGGATAGGATAGGATAGAATAGATTTAAAAGCTTCATTGTTTTAATATTCCCGAATGCCAAACAATTATATATAAAAGATAAAAGCATAAAAGATAAAAGCATATGTAACATGACCGAATGTCTGTACAAGAATTGAATGAAAATTATTGAATGCTAACAGAGAAAGGCTAAGACTAACGTAAAACACAAATAAAATTTTCTTTTACCACTTTTTAGAACACTAATCGTAAAATGAACGAAAAATTAAAAATGAATAAAAAAGTCTGAAATTGTCAATCCAAAATGAATAAAAAATTAAAAAATATAAATCATTTATTTAAATAACAAAACACTAACCGTAAACAACAAGACCTTCATCCCAAATTCTCAACTGCCAACTCATTGCAATTGAAGATTCGTTTCCCTTGTTGATTTGAAATTTTCGATTTCCCCTGTCTCAAATCGATTTCTTGTTCCCAAATTGATTTCTTTTGCTTCAAGGTGAAGGAATTATCTGGTCCTACAAGTTTGATGGTGGTGGTCGGCCTTCTCTTTGGTCCCATAGTGGTCCCAACCATTGGTGCTATTAACTCATAAAAGTCAAAGTCGCAAAAGAAGCAATTGTCCTATATGGACGATTTAACTTTTCGACATATGGATTATCTTATCTCTTTGACATGTGTACTCATTTTAATGCATAATAATTAATTTAAATTCAAATATTTAATTAAACCAATATCAATTATCACCTTAATTGTCTTTTGTTAATCATAATTTTAGGGCTCAATATTATTATTTGAATTTCATATATATTACTTTGAATTTAATTTTTTTTTCAACTATTATAAATTCAAAACCATATATGCCATTTTTGTTTTTGGTAATCTTTAATTACTTTATGTTCAATTTTCTTTTATATTAATCTTATATAAATATATAAAAGCCAAAGTTTTTGGCAAAAAGGCAATTGTCCAATTGGACGATCTAACTTTTTGACATATCTTATACAATACAATGATGGATTTATAGAAGTAAATTGAATTCACATTTTTTATTGTTGTTGTATTAATTTCATCAAGTTATCACCAACATATATTTTTATTCTCATATTTTCTTAATTAGATAACTTTTGAAAAAACTCTATGTTTTTCTTGTTGGGAATAGCGTGGAAACCTACAACAAGCATTCGTGAAGAAAATAAAAAAGAAAACGCAATATTTTTAACGTGGTTCAGCCCTTCTTGGCCTACGTCCACGATGCCAAAGGGATAAATATACTTCACTAAGAAAGAATTCCAACTTGTAACTTTTGCACGGATAAAGCTACAAACCTTCTCACAACATACTTGTAGCTTTTGCACGGATAAAACAACAAACCATCATCCTAATATTATAACTTTTGCATGGATAAAGCTACAAACCATCCTTACAATTACTATGACTCACCACCCATAGAATCCCAATACAACCTCTCACAAGTGTATAGACTTTATCTCACAAGTGGAGGTGGTGGGTTTTTCCCCAAAAGCCAAGGTTTTATTTATAGTTGAGCACTCCTTTTGGCTCATCAATATTACTCAATGTGAGATTAGGACTCCCCTTGGCTTAACCAAGTTACTTGATGTGGGATGAGCATTCCTACTCAATGTGAAACTTGGACTCCTACTCAATGTCATACTTGTACTCAAAATACTCAACAAATCCACCATTGAGTCAAATTCTCCAATTACCTCAATTACTCAATGTTAGACTTGGACTCAAACACATCATTTCTTATATATTTGAGGTACTCTATTAGAAAAGTCATACAAAACTTATTAATTAATGTTCATAACTGAAAAACATAATTAAGATTTAATATGATATATCTTGAAACGAGAAAAAAAAACATGTATATTAATTTGTTTAATACTTATAATCTATTGCTTTTGATAAAAAAAACATTTTATAAATTTTTTTACATTTTATTTCACATTAAATCTTATAAAATTATAAATGAAACACTGTAACAAAAAAAATTGAAACACATTATAATTATACATTATCTCAAAAAATATATATAATTATATAAATGAAACATATTATAACTATGTATTATCTTTAAAAAAAAAATTGTATAAACTATATTCTTTTTAAAAATGTACTCGTGCATTGCACGGGATTAAAACTAATTATCAATAAGTTTTGGTAGGCTACAATGGGTTTAGGCTCAAAATTCATTTCGGGTTCGTCCTAAACCTGTGTGTGGTAGTCTTGCACTGGTTTTAGCTCCAAAAGAATAATATCAGGCATGGCCTGAAAGGTAGAAATCAAATCTTGAACAAACAGGAGCATCTACTAAAATGGTTTATTTTCCCATATCGGATACGAATTTATTTCAAATTAACATCTGAAACATATACAGAAAAAACTCATATCCGTAGCAGTATGTTTACCAATATTGATCTTATCCTATA
This sequence comes from Fremontodendron californicum, assembly GCA_030761205.1. NCBI lineage: Eukaryota > Viridiplantae > Streptophyta > Magnoliopsida > Malvales > Malvaceae > Fremontodendron > Fremontodendron californicum. Next base: position 36,146,548 of record JAULJL010000005.1, read on the forward strand.
TCCATATTAACTTACGTTATTTCGACTCTTCATTTTTTTAAAAATATTCGTGTTCGACATCCATATTTGACATATATCCGGATATGAATATGAGTTATAATTCTCCGAGGACCTTCAAAATACATAAAAATATTGAAAAAAAAAAATAAACATATCTATGTCCGACACTCGTGTAGTGACATAGCTATTAATTGATATAAAGAAAAACTAAGTGTGGGCTTAAGTCCTCAAATAAAGGTCAATATTTTAATTCCTCAATCAAATAGACTGAAACACATGTCCTCATCTGATTCTTCTTCCATTTTCTCCTCCTTCTTGGCCTCAGCAGCAGAAGGAGAAGCAGCAGGGGCAGCAGCAGTAACCGCGACAGCAGCTCCACCAGAAGGCATGGCTGCCAATTTCTGTCTTCCAGCAGAAATAAGCTCAGTCAAATCCTTTCTTCACTTGGGACAAATTAAAGCAACTCAATATTGTCATCATCAGCTTCAGCTCCTACTATTAACCAAATTAAGCAGCAGTAACTAACAAGCCAATATTAATAAAGGTTTTATCTGGTTGTTGTTTTCACTATTTGTGTTTTTTTTTTTTTGCTTCCAGTAAAGTACTTGCTCTTTTGCTATCCATTAAAATTAAATCTTAACTTGTAATTCTTCAAAAATTCTACTTAATTTTATATTCAAATACACTTCTTAAGTTCTGCTTTTTGCTTCTAATAGTAAAATAGGAAGCAAAAGGTATTACAAAAGTAGAAAATAATTCAACTTAGTATATAAGTTTGTTTGATTGTCTTTTATACTATGTTACCTAGACTCTATATTTTTTTTTAAAAGTATTCAGTATCCGATATCTGTGATCATCGACACATATTCTAACATGAGTATAGATATTATCCTCTAAATATATTATTTTTTTAAATAAAAAAATTAAGCATACTCGTATCTAGACTTGTCCATGGGTTGGTCCGCAATTCAAAATTTTTCTAAACCCGTTTCACTGTTCATAAATTATTAAAATATTAAAAAATCATTTATATATTAATATTAGTATATATTTTATAATTAAATTTAAATAAAAATTATTTTTATTTAATGATAGTAAATCAGGCTGGGCGGGCCGGGTCGGCTTGAATTAAGAAATTTCTTACTCAGGCTCGGCCTAAATTGGGCCAGGCCTATCGGGCCGGGCGGGTAGCTCGATCCTTGGACAGATCTACTCGTATCAGATACATACCCATATTCACTCTTACATCTGAATCAGAATAACATAACCCATATATATGCTGCTTACTTTTTTTTTTTGTTACAAAAGAGATCAAAATCTAAGAATAAACAAAATATTGTAGATACCGGAATTCGAACTTCAAACTTACTGAACGTCACTTTTTTTTTTTGTTGAAGTCCCTAATCTACCTATAACCCCCACTCTCCTGTAAGAATGTCATAACTTTCCTGTAAGAGTATCAGAAATAGATTATAATCCTGACAACTTGGAGTTCTATAAATCAGATGAGATTATCTCTGAGTTGAATCCGAGATGCGATGGTGTTATAAGTAACGGCAGCTCCGATAGCAACAGGAGGGTGGTGGAAGTTAAGGGGATGGAAGAGGAAAGGACTCTAAAGAGAAAGGTGGTAGACAACATAACAACTATAATTAATGAAAATAGTGAAGGCTATTGGGTTGAATTTGAGGGTAGGTGTGATCGGTTAGGCGCTATTAAAAGTGGGGGACAAGAGAATGATTGTGCTGGTGACTTGGCATCTATTGTGTCAGGTGATTTTTCTAATCAAGTGGGTGATGGTCTAAGTCAGAATAAAAGAAAGGGCTCTGATAGGCCCAGTGAAGTTAATAGTAGGGGTATTGAGAATATGGCTGTTGATAATATCCATTTGCACTCAGGTGGGCCGAATTCTGTTATTGAATCCAATGAGTGTAATTATGATAATTGCCAAAATAGTCCGTTGAATCTGAGGGCTTCTTGGGGGAAGGATATTAATCAAGGGCTTCAATGTTCACGGGAAACCACTGTTGGTAAGAAGAAAGTTAAATATCTTGAGGAATTGGAGGATGAATGGCGTTGTAAAATTGATAAAAAATTAGAGAGAAAAGATAGTAAAAATAGGAAGAAACGGGGTGCCAAGCAGAGAAAGTTAGAAAACAAGGTGGCAAATGATTCATTGTCGGATGGTGATTTTAGAGACGTAAGAAGAATAATTGATGAAGACGTAGAAGCAACGTGGCTGTTGGTCAAGAAACTGGGTTGTAAAGCGGATTGTGTTGATAAAGTTGTGGTAGATAGGATTAAGGTACTCATGGCTCACAGGTAATCGGGTATGGGGTATGGTTGTTCAAGTGTGCATATATAGTGTTTGATTTTATGTCTGAATGGGCGAGGGCAATTGTTTTCTGAGGAGTAGGTGCATTAGGTTGTGTTTTAATGGTTTGGGTGGGTTGTGTGTTTGTGTTTGTTGGGCGAGAGGTGTCTTTACGGTTGTTTTGTAGAGATTGATTTTGGTAGGGGTTTAGTTACTTGGGTGGTGGAAGTTATCATGAAATTTTTTATGTTGGAATGGGGAGTAAGAGGGTATTTTGGGATGAGCTTCTGAAGATAAAGAACATTATGTGTGTAATTGGTGTTTAATGGGTGTTTTTAATTCTGTTAGAATGGAATCCGAAAGAAGTGGGGGCCTATATGGGTGCAGGGAGATATGGAGATTCATGTTTTACTAGTTCGATTGTGGTTTTGGAGTTGCCTTTGCTTGGGAAGAAGCTCACATGGTATGGGTGGGGTAACAGGCTAAAGTAGTGAATATTGATCATGCCTTCTTCTTGGTAAAAATGAGGTCCCTATTGTGGGTTAAAGCTGCACATGATCACATTGATTTTCCTGAAGCATTATGGTGTTCGAATCTTGCTAAGTGTGTGGGATCATAGTAACAAAATGTATAAGAGCAATCACTTATTGGCTTCACCTAGTGGAGGGATCTCTTAAATTTAATGTTGACAGGTCTGCTCGGAGTAAGCCTGGGCCAGTGGGGTGTAGAGGCGTGCTGAGAGATGATGGTGGTAAGGTTGTGGCTGTATTTTTGTGTTCCTTAGAACCTTGTGACTCCAATGTGGCTGAGTTAATAGGGATTATGTGGGTATTGGATATTTTGTTGAATACTGGAAGAAATGTGGGTTATGATCTTGTGATTGAGTCAACTCTTCAGTTGCGATAGCATGGTGTTTGAATAAGAATGCTCGACCATGGAAATTATGGAGAATCCTGAATGCTATTGATTGTATGAGTGGCAAATGTAGGTCTGTGAAATTGGAGAAGATTTCTAGAGAAGCTAAGGGATGACAGATTTTTTGGCTAAGTATTGCGTGGTGGTAAGTAGACCTGTCCACGGACCGGGTAGCCCTCCCGCCCGGCTCGGTAGTCCCGACCCATGGACAGGTCTAGTGGTAGGTATGGTCAAATGTATGAGTCTTTCAGGATGGGTCTTCTTTTAACATTGTATTGGGAGTCTGGTGTTCTGGTATTGCTGGACGATGTTGTGTTGGGGTCTCTAGGTGGATGTCTATTATGTAGGCTTGTCTTGATTTTGATCAGGCTCGGATGGTGATCGCATGTGTAGACACCTAATTTTGTTCGGACCCCTAAATAAGATATTTTTCATCCTAAAATGATGTTTTAGAATGCATAAAAACTCATTTTACCCTGCAGGTGGGACCCGAGACTTAGTTTAAGAAAGCAAGCATAAAAAATCAATCTTGAAAAAAAGTCAATTCCGAAGAAGTCAACTTCTAAAAGTCAACCACTGAAATTCAACCTATTTTCAAAATCAAGATTCAAAGTTCAATTGAACAATGGTGAAAGAATTTTGATAATCCGAGGTCTACAATGAAAGATATGAAATTTGGAAGATGGGTTACGGAGATTTAGTGGAAAGAAAATCCTAGTTCGAAAAATTTAGGGAAAAGTGCTTAAACGATCAAATTGGTCGAAATTGGAGGTTCAATATAAAATATAAGCAATGAATACGGGTAATAGAGAGGCCATTTGGCAGCAAAACCGAAGAAAAAGTCAATTTGAAAGAAAATCGAGAATTAGAGTTTTTGGTGGATTTTGGTGAAATTGGGAAAAATTGCAAAAATGGCCCGATTCGGTAAAACTAAAGCCCCTAATTGATGAGGAGTGAGTAAACAAGGATAGTCCAAGGCTCAGTTTGAAGTAATTCCGAGAAAAGAGCCGATTAGAGGAAAAACTGAAAAACGAGAAAATTTCCGATATTGAAAAAAGGAAAAATCAAATCGGAGGGGAATTTGATCGTAAAAATTGGGCATTTTCGGACCAATTCCAATTCAATATATGACAAAGGCATAGAAAAAGAAAATCTGAAAATCGGACTTGTTTTGAGTAAAACCGAGCTTCGGAGGTAAAAGGGCAAATTTGAAAAATTCGGGAAAAATAGCAAATGAGCTCCAAAAATTACCAAAGCTTTTAGATCTCAATCTTAAATCATTTGGAAGAGATTGGAGAAAGAAAAATTCGGATTCGGAGCTCGTATGCAAAATGGCAAATTTCGGGCCCACTTAGTTGAAATTCCAGAAGATAAATCTCGGAAAAATAGAAAATGAGCTCGAAAAATTACCAAAACTTCCAGATCTCAATCTTAAATTATTTGGAAGAGATTGGCGAAGAAAAATCCAGATTCGGAGCTCGTTTGCAAAATGGCAAATCTCGAGCCCACTAAGCTGAAATTCTAGAAGATAAATCCCGAAAAAAATAGCAAATGAGCTCGAAAAATTATGAAAACTTACAGATCTCAATTTTAAATTATTTGAAAGATATTGGTGAAGAAAAATCTAGGTTCGGAGCTCATTTGAAAAATGGTAAAAGTTCGGGTGCATTAAGGGGCAATTTTGGAAGCAAAATTCGAGAAAAATAGCAAATGGGCTCGAAAATTATGAAAACTTTCAGAATTCAATTTTTTATTATTTAGGAAGTATTGAAAAAAGAAAATTTGTATTTGGAGTCTGTTTTCTATTTAATTAGGTTCGGAGGCCAAAAATATCATTTTACTGAAGAAACCGAAAAGGGCTTTTCTTGCAATTAAAAAAATGGAGATTGGGCTGGAATTTCAAGGGCCATTCAGCCAAGCCCATAATGGAGAGTGATTTTGCTGAGTTCTTGCATCCAAAGGCCAAGAGTGGATAGTAAGGTAGTTATTCTTTTTTATCAAGCCTTTGTAATTGTGCCATATGGACCAATGCATGAGGACGAAGAACGTCAACATAATGGAAACATATATTTGAATAGCTGAATTAGTTAGAGGCTGGTTACTTAATCTAAGGGTGGTAATTTCACATGGGAAGCATCTTGGATTAGGGCCTTTGGATCAAAATTGGCTAGAAAAAAAATGACAACATCCTACACCACTAAAGGGACCATTCGGCTACCATGGTTAAGGGGGGTTTCATTTTTGCTGGGGGGTTGTCTGATCATAGGAGGGCAGTAGCTATAGTGAAGAGAAAAGAGAAAGGAAAAAGAAGGGCTTTCTTACTACTCTTTGATTTGGAAAGCTAGAGCAAAGTAGTTATGTTCTTTCATGCTCTCCTCCATACTTTGTTGATATGATTTTGTTATTTTCATGGTTATTTTTATTTTCTTTCATGAAATAAAATTGTTTTTCAAAACAAGTTCTTAAAGCTCCTATCTTACGTTTTCTTAAGAAAAATAAAAAAACCAATTTTTTTCTATATTTTGTTGAGTTGGCCGAATGGCCTATGTTTGTGCTTGGGATGTGTTTGATTCATTTTCCATGTTGGATGTGATGTTCTAGCATGTTTTGTTGTTTTAACTTTTAAAAATAATCAAGATATGAAGCTTGTTTTCAACATTTTTCATTTACTTACTATATTTTTGCTGATTTTATCATTTTGTTTCCATGTCTACTTACTTTGTTTGCCATTTTTAATTTTCTGTTTTCAACATGTTAAGTTGTTCATGTTTTGTGATTTTACTATACTATGTGTTTGTGAAAATGTCTAGCTACATATTTACATTTGCATCATATTTGTTTAGTCTAGCATATTTCCTTTTGATTTTTGCATATACTATGCCATGTGTTTGTGTTAATGCCATGATAGGATTTCACCATTTAGGCATATGTCTATTCGGCTATCCCTTCATTTCTTGCATTGTGTGTGCATTTTCATCTTGTTAAGTTGACATGCTTGCATTTCCATGCCATGATTTTGTGTATTTGATTCAGTATGTCATGTGTTTGTGTTATTGTCATGTATTTTTTAGGTCTAGGTCACATTTGCATTGCCATGCATTTCATGCATATTAGGTATAGGTAGCATTTATTGTCATGCAGGTTCATGCTATGTATTAGGTCATTTTGAATTACCATGCATTTTCTATGTCATTTAAGCCTTATATCATATATTTCATGCATTTAACTTGCTGCTTGTTCATGCATCTTATACCATACCACTTGATTTTTGACTTAATCCAATCAATGGCTCAAAACCAAGTTCACATTAGCATGCTTGTGGAAAATTAAAAAATTGTCAAGTTGGATTTTCTACCTTTGTGATTTTTTTCATTAGGCAATCCTTATCCAAATTTTTTGAAATTTTAGCTACTGTTTGTAGCTCCTTAGAGGAGTCTCCAATATTTTTGTTTTGATTTTTGAATGATTTTATCAAAGGTTTAAAAATATTTTTTTGGCAAACTAGTGTTCTGATTTTCGTGATTTTTTGGGTAGGTCATCCTTAGTCTAAAAACATTAAGCCAATTTTTTTCATAGAGTTCGACATGTTCTAAGTCTCCCATAATTTTTTTCATATTTTTTTGAAATTTTAAAAATAGGTTAAAAGATACGCTTTAAAACTAGTCAATGAAGTCAGATTTGAATTCAAGGGAAAAATAATTTTCTGTTTTGGCAAAGGCATTAAGAGAGGGTTAATTAGGAACCTTAGCTACTGTCCTAGGTTGATTTCTAAGCCATTTTAATCTTAAAAAATGATTTGATAAAGCTCGGGTCAAGGGTGATCAAGTCCTGATTTTCAAAGTTAGGAAAATAAAGCCATTTTTAAAAAGGGATTCGGCCATGTGTCATTTTTCATCCAAGAATTTTCAAAATTGTTTTTAAACCAATCACAAAGTATTTTTTATTTTAGAAAGTTTAATTTGATGTCTTTTCCTAAGGTAGTCGGATATCTTTTAGGTATACGGATTTTCTTATTTAAAGGAAAAAATACATTTTCATACATTGCATTTTTCATTTTCATGCATATTATATGATATATGATTTTTGCTATGAATATTTCTATGGTAATGTTATTATTTTGATTTATATTTTATGGTGTTATATTGTTTGTTATATGATTGTGAATATTCTATGTTATCCTATATTTTTTATTTAGTCATTTATTTTTGCCACATCATTTAGGATTTATTATGTTCATGCATTATTATTTTTATTTTCATGCATATTCCATGATAACATTATATTATGTCACTTAGGTTATATCATTTCATTTAGAATATATTATGACACTTAGGTTAGATCATTTCATTTAGATTATTTCATGTCATTTATATTATACTACGTTACACATATTCATATTCATATTTTTTAAAATGTTTTGAAAAGATAATGGTTTCAAATAAAATAAAGTTATTCCCGAGTTAAAATAATTCATGAGTTCTCTTCCGGGTTGCCGGGGAGGATATCATCAATTATCATTAATAACGGAATATCTTCTTTAAAACGAGAATGATTTGGAAAATTTTCTAAATAAATAAAAATTTCTATATTTTGTCACGCTTGTCGGGGAATATAGGAAAATTTTTGAATTAATAAATTCCGGGTCATTTTCAATTAAAATGGAATTATTTTTCTTAAAATTGGGAATTAATTTGAAATATCGAATTTAAAATCGACTTTTTATCGAGACTTAAGATAACACACGATTAATAAGGTACTGTTTTATACGGGCGTTGTGGGGGTGCTAATCCTTCCCCGCACGTAACCGAGTCCCCAACCCGCTTCTTTGATTTCTCTGGTTTGTAAACGCTGACTTGAAATTGGTTTTAAAAATATTTTAATTAATTTTAAAATGTTTTACAAAACCGGTTTTAATAGGTGGCCGATCACACCTAGCCAAAAAAGATTGGTGGCGACTCTATGTTTTTTTCGAGGTCATTTTCAAACCCTCATTTTATTTCAAGAGAAATTAAATCATATTTTTCTCTGTTTTTCTAATGTTACGCTTAACGAGTATAAAGTGACTTGTTATTTTTTAGGTTGCGACAGCATGGTTTGAAATTCAATGTATTTTTCAGTCTCGATTAAAAATCTGGTGATATATGGTGGAAGAAGATGGCAATTACGCTTCATTTGGGCGTGTTTGGGCTATCAACTTCTGGTGCTGTTTTTCAAATTGGTGGAAGGTTAATTGTTGTCAGCCTTGTTCCGTCAAAGTATTTATGTTGAGCTGGTTTGATTCTGTGTTCAAATGCCAATTATATTTACGGTGGAATGTCGTGTTCGCTGATGCACTTTTGAACTCTTTGGAAGACTAGAAATGAGGTGGAATTGTCAAGGGTTAATTGGTATAAAAATTATAGAGGATTATTGAGTTGGTTGACACACTTGCGTTGTAAGGTGTTGAATGCCATCTGCGCTTCATGGCAAGGGGGTATTTGGCTTTTGTCCTGTTTTTGTCTAAGATGTTCTGGGTTATGTATGCTTATTGTTGTGTTTTCTTTTGATGTTATGATTTGGGAACCTTGTCTCACTGTGCTTGGAATTATGAGCCAGAGCTTTGTTGTTGGTCGTTTGATTTTTATTATTAATTAAATTTAAATCTTGATTGAGCAAAAAAAAACCCCAATTCTCCTATCTAATTAACTCAATTGAGGATGACATTACACGCCTAAGCCCTCTCGAACTCGCAACCTTTACTAGTCTGTTAATAGACTCATGCCATCTGAGCTAGTACTATCCTCAATATCATCTCTTAAGGATAACTATATGAACCAACTGAGTTAAGCTTCAGATTCATATGTTGCTTACTTTATATTTTCATAATTCCTTCTATCCAATAAATTTTAATATTTAATATTAAAATTTTATACATAACCATCAACTTAAAGGCATGTATACATAATTTTCTTTTTAAAAAACAAACAGAACAATTGTCCACTTTAGGAGAATGTTTTGTAATATGTGTAATACGACACGAAAAAATAATTAAATCATGACAGGAAATATGACACGATATGACACGAAAAAAAACACGGATACGACACGAATACACGAACATGTCAAAATCTATATAATACAAATTATTAACACGTCAAAATTTATACAAATATAAAATATTTTAAACACTTTCGAAATAGACAATACTTTATAACGAGTATAATTCCAACAATTCTTATATTAATAATATTGATTTTTTGCATTAACAAACCAGTATCATCATTATCAATTGTTTGATTATTGTTAATCTGTTAGTGACAAAAAGTGATGATGAATTATTGAGCAAAAAATTTTGACCATGAATTATTGCTAATTACTATTGATAACTAAGGAAGACAATACAAATTTAGGTTCCAACCATAATAATGTGGAAAAAAACAATAATAGTAAACAATGACCATGAACTTTTGAACGTCTATAAAACATATATTGGTTGGTCATCAATTGTAAATCAGTAACATTAATTTTAGCCTTGATGATCCTATCAATCACCATTCATAAAACAACAATTTCGGACCAAATTAAACCTAGGCATTCATGCTATTTTCTTTCATTTTCTCATCAATGCTTGATTATTATTCCCTCCATAAAATGATATCAAAGCAGGCGTTGTTCTTGTTTGTTATTTTTTTCATAAAAAGTTTGTTACGCTTATGATATGATGTCCGAGCCATACGATAGACCCGTTATGTCTATAGATGATGCTCATGTCACATGATAAATCTATTGTTCCTATACGTGAAGAAAAATATTGAAGTGGTGATAAAATAAATGTCACATATGCTAAATTAAAAGCAACTTGAGACATAAATACAAAAGCTTCTTCATCTGAAACCGATTAATTTTATGTTAAATGCTTTATTTTGATAAAACATTATACTCTTCTTACTTTGTAATTTTTTAAAAAATAACAACCATATTACATTCAAATTTCGACTTACAAAATTGCTTTGCATAATTTTTCCTTTTAATTTCATGGGATGACCGATTTGCTGAAAGTCTTTTCCTCTTTCAATCATCTAGCTATATCGAATTATTAATACAATAATGTCAAACCGGTTCCCTTTCCCTTCTAGAGGCTAACATGTTTAAAAAATTCTAGATGCTTTAATTTTAGCCCTTTTATTTCCTTCGTTTTTATACGCTAGGCCTAGAAAATGGACAATTTATACTGGATTTACGGATTTAATCGTCATGTTTATAGGGGAAAAAAAGAAATTAAGGATTTTGATAACGTAAGAACAAATATATATTTATTTACATATATAAAAAAAAATTCTTAAATTAAAATTTGAAAAAAATAAAATTTATGGATAAAAATGTAATAAGTACTGTTATAATTTAACCCTTTTACTTTTATTTTTATTCAATCTTGTCATTCATTTTTATAATTTCAAAATGTTTTTTGAAGAAGCAACAAAGAAAACTAACAAAATTGATATTTAGATGGACTTTTAATTTTTAAAAACATATTTGTATTCTAGAAAAAGGTTAAAATAGGTTAATATTCTTTTTTTGGTTGACAAATATAATATGTTTATTTCTATCTAAGTGATCTTTTTTAGGGACACAATTTCCATCTTTCTATTTTCAAAAATATTTCAAAATTAAAGTACCATTCTTTCTTATTTAACTAATTTTTGCACTTAATATTATAAAAAAGTACCTTAATTTACACTTTGATTATAAGAAAATAATTGTGTACATTGCAGATTCACTCAAAAAGGAAATAGTACTTCTTATATCTCCTCACCAATGTCACCATGTGAGGTTGGACCCAAGTTTAAATACATTTTTTGAGATTGTTGGATGACATCTTGGATTAACAGTGTCATATTAAGGTAAGAAGATCCCCCGACTTCAACAGCTTTGTTTGCCTTCTCTCCAAACTCTTTAGCTCGTTTTCTTCTCTCTATTCCTTCATTTCCTTCATCCATCAATTTGTCTATTGCATTTTGAACATGTTCCTTTTTCAACATGAACCCAGGTTTTTCATCTTCTCCCCATATCGTAGGTTTCTCAGCCCCAAGGCTCACTCCAATTTTCAGTATTTGTACTACCAGTTTCTCATTGCTAAACTGGTCTCCAAAGAGCGGCAATGTTATCAATGGCACGCCAGCTGAAATGCCTTCTATTGTTGAATTCCACCCACAATGAGTTAGGAACCCTCCTATTGCTGGGTGTGACAAAATGAGTACTTGGGGAGCCCAACCCAGAACTACAAGCCCTCTTCCTTTAGTCCTTTCCTCAAATCCATCCTTTTTAATCCACTTCTCTACTTCTTTTGATGTATTATTGTTTCCTCTTAGGACCCAGATGAATGGCTTGTTCGATGCCTCTAAGCCCAAACCCAACTCTATCAATTGTGGAGACTTCAGACTACTGATGCTTCCAAGGCAAGCATAAATTACAGAGCTGGGTTCTTGAGAATCAAGCCACTTCAAACACTGCTGCTCATTAATTGAAGCCTTGTTACCTCTTTCAGCCTTATCCAACTCTTCTTTGTGGCTATTGAGAAACTGGACCAATACACCAAGCTTTGTCTTTCCTTACCTTCCTGTACTCTTTGACATACGGTGACTCCAACTCTTCAAAAGTATTTATGACAACTCCGTATGATGCTTGGTCAGCTTGTGCCATTGATTCATAAATTTCTTTCCAGGATTCATCCAACTGGTTAAACGGTAACTGGACTTTAGTAAATTCGACCTTGTCAGGCAAGCCTGGCACTGTGAAGTATTCAGAATCAGAGGTTATGCTCTCAAGTATCTTGGAGTGTATATTCTGCAGACAAAGAAGACAGAAGCAAGAAAATCCATGGAACGATATCCTTGGAACCTGAAACTTGCTAGCTATTTTGCTGGTATAATACAGGCACATGTCTGAAATAATGCAATTCGGGCGTGGTGTTAGCTTCTCAAATAATTTCTGCACTGCTTCTTCCATCATGTTTGCTACAACGAAGAATTTGGAGAAGTCCTCCTTTGAAGGCAGCATGTCTGCATTCTCACACCCATCTGGTAGTCCTACTTCTTTGCCAGGAAACTGGAGTTGCACTAAACGGATAGGGTGCCCTGATTCCATAGCACGGGCGATTGATTTCTGGACTCTGCCTGCATTATGAGTTGTTGTAACTATAGTAACAATCAGGTCACGCTGTGCTAACAGTCTACCAATATCTACCATGGGGATCAAGTGGCCTTGAGCCATGAAAGGGAACAACACAAAGTGAGGCTGATCGGATAGGGAACCCATAGCAATACAAGTAGAAGGAAAACAGTGAAAGTGAATTGTAATAGAAGGGTGCCAACTTCTGTTATATATAGCAAAGTTTCGAGTTCATTTCAGTATGGTCTACTTGGCTGCTGATGCAAGAGCATACATAAGCATATTGTTTTATTCTGTGAAAAGATGAGGTTGGCTAAAAGGAGTAGAATTCTGTGGAGAGTTGGGCATCGATAGTTGTATAATTTTTGTCTGTCTCAAGTAAACTCCATTTCAGTACGTCTTCGCAGTGGCCCTAAGTATTTCACTTTATTTATTTGTCAAAGATAATGACGGCGCTCTTAAGGACAAAAGAAATCAACCCTACTACGTCAAAATTAATTTTAAATAATATTTTTTATAATTTTTTTAAATATTATTAAAAGTAATAAAAATAATAGTTTGATAGTATTTTATATATTATTGTTATATATTATAATGATTAATAATTATAATATTTTAAAAAAAATTAAAAGCATTTGATATGTGCTGTTATAAATTTTATTATATAAAAATACTTATGGTAGCACTTATAATTGCTACCATTAAGATCTTTTGCAGCAAATGAAAAATATATACTAAAGGTCATGAAAAACTGTTATTAAGTAAAAATAACAGTATTTGAATAAATATTATTATACATATGTAAAAATGCTATTAAAGATATAAGATTACGATCATATATCAACACATAAATTAAAAAAATTATTTTCAGAAAGTTTTATTTTTTAATTAAAAAATAAAAAAAAAAGAAGGAGAAGGTTTTTTTATCAAGGATAATTTTGTCTTTATAATTTTTTTCTTAATAATTTCTAATTGTTCATTTTTCTTTTTCAAATAATTTTTACTCATTATATCATTTAACAATAATTTATTATTGAAGACATATTTTTTAAATTTACCCTTAACAATATTAAAACAAGTTACTATTTGGGAAATGATCTTCAGCCACTGGTGTACATTATCAATAAGTTTCACCTACGTGTGGTAGGCTATACAATGGGTTTAGGCACAAAATTCATTTTGGGTTCGTCCTACTCCTGTGTGTGGTAGTCTTGCACTGGTTTTAGCTCCTAAAGAATATAATATCAGGCAGTTGAAAGGTAGAAATCAAATCTTGAACAAACAGGAGCATCTACTAAAATGGTTTAAGTTCACATGTTGGATACGAATTTATTTCAAATTAACATCTGAAACATATACAGAAAAAACTCATATCCATAGCAGATATGTTTACCAATATTTGATCTTATCCTATATTCCTATTAACTGATATAAGAGAAAAACTAAGTATGGGCTTGTGTCCTCAAATAAAGGTCAATATTCTAATTGCTCAATCATATAGACTGAAACGCATGTCCTCGTCCAGAAGCAATAAGCTCAGTCAAATCCTTTTTTCACTTGGGACAAAAGCAATTCAGTCTTGTCATCATCAGCTTCAGCTCCAACTATTAACCAAAGCAGCAGTAAAAGCAACTCAATCTGGTTGTTGTTTTCACTATTTGTTTTTTTTTTTTTTTTTGCTTCCAGTAAACTACTTGCTAACAAGAAAAACAAAATCACTAGTAAAAGCAAAATTATGCTCGATGAAATCAGTAAATGGTTAAACATAAAATCATTTTCACATATTTGTACCATATCAATATCAATCCATACTTATACTTACTATATATAAAAGTACCAACTTCAAACGTATAAATAGTAAATGACATATATACCCTTAATAATTTATTTAATTAACTATTTATCTTTAATTATTGAATTTCTTATTAAATTAATAATATATTCACTATTTTTTATTTTTGTTTAACTTTAAAGTCTTTATTAAAGTAAATTTTTCTCAATTGATAATTTTTTATTTAAATTAAAAATTGACTAATTTTTGTTAATCTATTTTCTTATTTTTTTTATTAAAAAAGATTATGAGAACAACACTTCCAAATTTATTGTTAAGAAAAATAGTAATAAGATTTTGAAATAAAATTAGAAAAATATTTATTAATTAAGAATCAAAATATTATTTATCTAGCTATTAGGCCACAGAAAATCTTAAAGTATTATTTAGTTGACAAGAATCGAAACGTGAAGATATAATCAAGGAGATTAAATTGGTAGTATGATAGGAAACTTGGATCATTAAAACTATGTTAAATTACAATAATATATATTACCATATAAGATTAGACATGAATGATCTTGACAAAAATAAATATTAAGTAACAATAAATACATAACCTTTTATATAACATATATAATATAACCTTTAATATGGTTTTAGTAACTTTAGATATGATTTTGATAACTTTTGATATAATTTTAATAGTTTTTAATATGATTTTGATAGTCTTTAGTATGATTTTAATAACCTTTACTATAATTTTGATAACTTTTAATATAATTTTGATAACCTTTGATACAATTTTGGTAATTTTGATAACCTTTAATATAATATTGGTAACCTTTGATACGATTGTGGTAACCTTGGATGTAATTTTGGTAACCTTTGATACAATTTTGGTAATATTTGATCTAATTTTGATAACCTTTGGTATAATTTTGATATCATTTGGTATAATTTTGATACCATTTGGTATAATTTTGAAAATCTTTTATATAATATTGATAACATTTGATATAGTTTTGATAACCTTTGATACAATTTTGGTAACCTTTGATATAATTTTGATAACCTTTTGATAATCTTTGAAATAATTTTGATAACGTTTGATATAATTTTAATAACGTTTGATATAATTTTGAAAGCCTATAATATAATTTGGTAACTTTTGATATAATTTTGATAACCTTGAATATAATTTTTTTAACCTTTGAAATGATTTTGATAATCTTTGATATGATTTTAAAAGTTTTTGATATGATTTTTATAACCTTTCATATAATTTTGGTAACCTTTAAAATAAGTTTGATAACCGTCGATATGATTTTGATAACCTTTGAAATTGTTTTGATAGCCTTTGATATGATTATATGTTCATGAACATGTTCGTTTAACGTTTGCGAACAAGTTCATTTAATTTAAACGAACGAACTCGAACACACTCAAATTTAAATGAACCAAGCTCGAACATAATTTTTAAATCCTTAATGAACACGAACCGAATACAAATAGACTCAAAAATAAACAAACGAACAACGAACAGAGGTTTGTTCGTTCAAGCCCGATTCATTTATATTCCTAAATTTTGGTAACATTTGATATGATTTTGGTAACCTTTGATATACTTTTAATAACCTTTGATATAATTTTGATACCCTAATTTAATATAATTTTGATAACTATTGATATGATTTTGATAACCTTTGTAATAGTTTTTGTAACCTTTGATATTTAATAACATATAATATAATTTTGATAACTTTTGTAATTTTGATAATCTTGGATATAGTTTTGATAACTTTTGAAATAATTTTGGTAACCTTTGATATGATTTGATAACCTTCCATGATTTTGATAGCCTTTAATATGATTTTGTCATTTTAATAACTTTTGATATGATTTTGATAGCCTTTAAAATGATTTTGTCATTTTAATAATTTTTGATATAATTTTGATAACCTTTATACAATTTTGGTAACATTTGATATAATTTTGATAACCTTTGATATAATTGGAAAATTTTTATATAATTTTGGTAACCTTTTGGTAATCTTTGATATAATTTTGAGAACATTTATAATAGTTTTGGTAACCTTAGATATAGTTTTGGTAACTTTTGATATCTTTGTAATAGTTTGGGTAACCTTAGATATAGTTGTGGTAACTTTTGATATAATTATGGTAACTTTCATATAACTATGGTAACTTTTGATATAATTTTGGGTAACCTTTGATATAATTGTGATAACTTTTGATATAATTTTGAAAACATAATTTTTTGATAAAATTTGATATAATTTTGGCAATATAATTTTTGTAATTTTTGATATGATTTTGGTAATCTTTGATTTAGTTTTGATAACCTTAATATAGTTTTGATGACATTTGATATAATTTTGACAACCTTTAATATAATTTTGATAATATTTGTTATAATTTTGATAACATTTATATAATTTTAATAACTTCTAATATAATTTTGTTTAACCTTTGATATGATTTTGATAAATTTTTTATAACCTTGATATAATTTTGATAACTACTGATATAATTTGGATAACATTTGATATAATTTTATAATAATTTTAATAACATTTGTAGTAATTTTGGTAACCTTTGATATAATTTTGATATCATTTGATATAATTTTATACAAAAAAATGTATATGTAGGCTTACCCAGACCCAAAAAAAATAAAATCTAATAGTGAATTATATATATATTAAAATAAATAATATTGACTTATTCTATCATCCACGTGCAAAGCACGTGTATCATAAACTAGTAAAGGTAAAATTACATATTCTCTTTTGCTATCTATTAAAATAAAATCTTAACTTGTAATTCTTCAAAAAAAAAAATTACTTTAATTTTATATTCAAATACACTTCTTTTTGCTTCTAATAATAAAATAGGAAGCAAAAGAAAGTAGAAAACATATTCAACTTAGTATATATAAGTTTGTTTGATTGTCTCTTATACTATGTTACTTAGATTCTAAATTTTTTCTAAAATATCCGTATACAACATCTGTGATCAGTGACACATATTATCTTCTAAATATATAAATTTAAAAAAATAAATAAAATATTTATATCAGACACATATCCGTATTCACACTCACTTTCGAATCTAAATATCATAACTCTTATATATGCTTCTTACTTTATGTTTTCTTAATTCTTTCTATCCAGTAGCCAGTAAATTTTAATATTTAATATTAAAATTTTATACATAACCATCAACTTAAAAGCATGTATACATTAAAATAATAATAAATAAATAAAAACAAAACAGTTGTCCACTTTAGGAGAATGTTCTGTAATATGTGTAATATGAAAAATATTACTAAATGACAATAACCAAATCCAAATTAAACTATTAGGATTTAGGTTTTAGGATTTTAGAATTAAGTATAAGAATGAACAATAATAAATCTTTGATAAAGTAAAAGCAATGCAATGCAATCAAGAAACAAAGAGAAAAAGAAAGAATACCATAACCAAGACTGTGCTTCAAACTATCAGCAGAAGGGTTGGCATCTCCAAATCTCCTTGTGAAAACAAAACAAAAAAAAAATAGAATTTCTTTTTTTCCTTTTAATAATTAAGATTAAAATACATTAAAACTTTAACATGTTCCTTGTAATTTTCATATTACTAAAAATATATGAAATTTCATTATTAATTTCTTCTCATTTTTAAGACAATATGGGTAAAGCTATTTTAGACTCGATTTGGATGGACGGTGAGATTGGTTTTGATGAGATTAAAAATAGCAGTGACGGTGAAATTAGTTACTGTAACGGTGAGATTAGGTACTATAGTGGTAAGATTAAAATCAATTGTGGGATATGTGTTTGGATGCAAAAGTAGCGGTGGCGGTGAGATGAAAATGACCATTAAAGACATTAATGTAAGAGTGTATTGATAAATTATTTATATATATTAATAATATTTAACATGTAAATTTATTTTAAAAATATTATTTTATATATTTTAATTAATTAACTAATTGTTATATAATTTATTTATTATATTAAATGATTAAATAATTTAAAAGTTCTTAAATAAAAATTTTAAAAGTTTTTAAATAAAGAATTCAAAAATAAACTAAAAAATAAAAATGAAATAATTAACAAAAATAAATAATTTAAAAAGTTTTATAAATAAAAAATAAGAAAATGAAAAAAAAATTTAAAAAAAGAGAAAGGATATTATAGAAATTAAAACACCCACTGGAGGTAGGGATGGCAAAATTCGAACCGTCCGATGGATTTCAAACCGATCCGCTCGAATGGAGAGATTTTTTTTTTGAACAATGGAAGCTGTGCGGGACGGGACGGTTTTTTTGTTTGAAAGGCGGGGATGAAGCAGCTTTGGTAATTGCCTACTCCGCATCGCCCCAAATACTAAAATTTTTATTTTACCCTTAAATATTTAGATTTAAAAAGGATTTTATAACTAAACTTATTCTTTTTCTTTTAAAAATCTAAACATAATACTTTATTTTTTTCACTTCCTAGATTAGAAACCCGTTTATGTTGAATTTATATTTAAATTCTTTTACAATGCTTTATTATTTGAAAAAAAAATAAAAAAAAATAATTAATATCGAATGGGGCGGGGTGGGACGAAAACGCTTATGGATGTAACCGATATCCATGAAAGTGGTAGTGATTTTGAAATTTTAACATCCACGACAGAGTAAGGCAGCAATCCAATAGCGGGGCGAGGGCTAATACTGCAAAATTCGCCCCCATCCGCTCCATTGCTATCACTAATTGGAGGGTTCAGTTATTAAGTGGACCCTTTACCCTCCAATGGAGCAGTAGGCTGAACTGCACCGTGGGGTGCAATCCAAATGCACCCCACAGTGCAATTGAAAAAAAAAAATTGTGCTTGGATCCCAATGAACTAGAGCACCATTGGGATAAAATGAAGCCTTAGTCATTTACAATCTCGTGAATGTCGTTTGCTTCCATTCCATGGGGTGTGGGATATATATTTTCCAAACTATTATCCTTGAATGTAATTAGAATCAAAACTCAAGGACTTAGATATAGTTTACCCAATATATATTTCCCAAACTATTATCTATTAAAATAATTGTGTACATTGCAGATTCACTCAAAAGATCTAAACATCATTAAGAAAATAGTACTTCTTATATCTCCTCACCATGTAAGGTTGGAGTTGAACCCAAGCCCAAACACATTTTTTGGGATTGTTGGATGACATCTTGGATTAACAATGCCAAATTAAGGTAAGAAGATCCCCCCACTTCAACAGCTTTCTTTGCCTTCTCTCCAAACTCTTTAGCTCGTTTTCTTCTCTCTTTTCCTTCATTTCCTTCATCCATCAATTTGTCTATTGCGTTTTTAACATGTTCCTTCTTCAACATGAATCCAGGTTTCTCATCTTCTCCCCACACCGTAGGTTTCTCAGCCCCAAGGCTCACTCCAATTTTCAGTATTTGTACTACCAGTTTCTCATTGCTAAACTGGTCAGCAAAGAGCGGCAATGTTATCAATGGCACACCAGCTGAAATGCCTTCTATTGTTGAATTCCACCCACAATGAGTTAGGAACCCTCCTATTGCGGGGTGTGACAAAATGAGTACTTGGGGAGCCCAACCCAGAACTACAAGCCCTCTTCCTTTTGTCCTTTCCTCAAATCCATCCTCTTTAATCCACTTCTCTACTTCTTTTGATGTATTATTGTTTCCTCTTAAGACCCAGATGAATGGCTTGTTCGATGCCTCTAAGCCCAAACCCAACTCTATCAATTGTGGAGACTTCAGACTACTGATGCTTCCAAGGCAAGCATAAATTACAGAGTTGGGTTCTTGAGAATCAAGCCACTGCAGACACTGCTGCTCATTAATCGAAGCCTTGTTACCTCTTTCAGCCTTATCCAACTCTTCTTTGTGGCTGAGAGAAACTGGACCAATACACCAAGCTTTGTCTTTCCTTACCTTCCTGTACTCTTTGACATACGGTGACTCCAACTCTTCAAAACTATTTATGACAACCCCGTAAGATGCTTGGTCAGCTTGTGCCATTGATTCATAAATTTCCTTCCAGGATTCTTCCTGGTTAACCGGTAACTGGACTTTAGTAAATTCGACCTTGTCAGGCAAGCCTGGCACCGTGAAGTATTCAGAATCAGAGGTTATGCTTTCAAGTATCTTGGAGGAGTGTATATTGTGCGCACAAAGAAGACAAAAGCAACAAAATCCATGGAACGATATCCTCGGAACTTGAAACTTGCTAGCAATTTTGCTGGTATAATACAGGCACATGTCTGAAATAATGCAATTCGGGCGTGGTGTTAGCTTCTCAAATAATTTCTGCACTGCGTCTTCCATCATGTTTGCTGCAACGAAGAATTTGGAGAAGTCCTCCTTTGAAGGCAGCATGTCTACATTCTCACTCCCATCTGGTAGTCCTACTTCTTTGCAGGGAAACTGGAGTTGCACTAAACGGATAGGATGCCCTGATTCCATGGCACGGGCGATTGATTTCTGGACTCTGCTTGCATTATGAGGTGTTGTAACAATAGTAACAATCACGTCACGCTGTGCTAACAGTCTACCAATATCTACCATGGGGATCAAGTGGCCTTGAGCCATGAAAGGGAACAACACAAAGTGAGGCTGGTCGGATAGGGAACCCATAGAAATACGAGTAGAAGGAAAGTGAATTGTAACAGAATGGTGCCGACTTCTGTTTTATATAGCAAAGTTTCGAGTTCATTTCAGTATGGTATATACTTGGCTGCTGATGCAAGAGCATATATAAGCATATTGGTTTATTCTGTGAAAAGATGAGGTTGGCTAGAAGGAGTAGAATTCTGCGGGCAGCGATAGTTGTTTAAATTTTGTCTGTCTCAAGTAAACTACATTACAATACGTGTCTTCGCAATGGCCCTGAGTATTTCACTGTTATTTGTTAAAGAGAATATGGCGGCGGTCTTAAGGACAAAAATAGTACGCCACAACATCAACGAATGGTTCGAATATACTTGGGAGTCCAAGTCTTGGACATTAAATATGTGAACGACATATCATATATGGCTATGGCCGAAGAAACAAACAAAAAAAGAAAAAGAAAAAGAAGTTTGAGACGGTAGTCTAGGAGAGATCTTTGTTTGTGGAACTTGGTTCAAGGCTGGGAGAGACGGCTAGAAGCTTCTAACAACATTAAAACAAGTTACTATTTGGGAAATAATCTTCAGCCACTGGTACATTATCAATAAGTTTCACCTACGTGTGGTAGGCTACAATGGGTTTAGCCTCAAAATTCATTTTACGTTTCGTCCTACTCCTGTGTGTGGTAGTCTTGCACTGGTTTTAGCTCCACCAGAAAGCATGGCTGCCAATTTCTCTCTTCCAGCAGCAATAAGCTCGGTCAAATCCTTTCTACACTTGGGACAAAAGCAACTCAATCTTGTCGTCATCAGCTTCAGCTCCAAGTATTAACCAAATTAAGCAGCAGTAACTAACAAGCCAATATTAATAAAGGTTTTATCTGGTTGTTGTTTTCACTATTTGTTTTTTTGCTTCCAGTAAACTACTTGCTCTTTTGCTATCCATTAAAATTAAATCTTAACTTGTAATTCTTCAAAAATTCTACTTAATTTTATATTCCAATTCCCTTCTTACGTTCTGCTTTTTGCTTCTAATAGTAAAATAGGAAGCAAAAGGTAATACAAAAGTAGAAAATAAATTCAACTTAGTATATAAGTTTGTTTGATTGTCTTTCATACTATGTTACCTAGATCGTATATATTTTTAAAAGTATTCAGTATCCGACATCTGTGATGATCGACACATATTTTGACATGAGTATGGATATTATCCTCTAAATATATATATATATATTTTTTTTAGAAAAATAGTAAGCATACTCGTATCTAGATTTGTCCATAGGTCGGGCCACGGCTCGAATTTTTTTTTCCTTGGCCCATTTTACTATTCATAAATTATTAAAATATTAAAAAATTATTTACATATTAATATTAATATATATTTTATAATTAAATTTAAATAAAAGTTATTTTTTATTTAATGAATAATAATCGGACCGGGTCGGCTCAAATTAAGAAATTTCTTACTCAGGCCCGACCCGAATTAGGCCGGGCCTATCTAGCCTGGCGGGTAGCTCAATCCTTGGACAGATCTACTTGTATCAGACACATATCCGTATCCACACCCACCTCCAAATTCGTATAACATAACCCTTATATATGCCACTTACCTTTTTTTTTTTGGTTACAAAAGAGGTCACAATCTAAGAATAAGCAAAGGGTTGTAGATACTGGAATTCGAACTCGAAACTTATTGAAGTTCCTAATTTATCCATAACTCCTAATCCCCTATCTAATTAAATGACCTGAGGATGATATTATGCGCCTAAGCCCTCTTGAACTCGCAACCTCCATGATCAGTCAATAGCATCATGCCATCTGAGCTAGTACTCAATTGGCCTGAACGCCATCTCTTAAAGATAACTACATGAACCAACTAAGTTAAGCTTCAGATTCATATGCTGCTTACTTTATATTTTCATAATTCCTTCTATCCAATAAATTTTAATTTTAATATTAAAATTTTATACATAACCATCAACTTAAAAGCATGTATACTTATTTTATTTTTTAAATATAAAAAAATAAAAATAATAATTGTCCATCTTAAGAGAATGTTTTGTAATTCGTCTAACTCGAATATGGCACGAAAAAACAATTAAAACATGATAGGAAAATACGATACGACACGAATACATGAATATATCAAAATCTATATAATACAAATTATTAACACGTCAAAATTTATACAAATATAAGATACCTTAAACACTTTCGGAACGGACAATACTTCATAACGAGTGTAATTCCAACAACTCTTATATTAACAATATTATTTGTTGCATTAACAAACCAAGATCATCATTATCAATTGTTTGATTATTGTTAATCATTGTTAGTGACAAAAAATGATAATTAATTATTGAGCAAAAAATTGTGACCATGAATTATATCTAATTAGTATTGATAATTAAGGAAGACAATACAAATTTAGGTTCCAACCATAATAATGTGGAAAATAATAATAATAATAGTAAACAATGACCATGAACTTTTGAACATCTATAAAACATATATTGGTTGGTCATCAATTGTAAATCAATAACATTAATTTTAGCTTTGATGATCCTATCAATCACCATTCATAAAACAACAATTTCGGACCAAATTAAACCTAGGCATGCATTCTATTTTCTTTCATTTTCTCATCAATGCTTGATTATTATTCCCTCCATAAAATGATATCAAAGCAGGCGTTGTTCTTGTTTGTTATTTCCTCCATAAAAGGTTTGTTACACTTATGATATGATGTCCGAGCCACACGATAGATCCGTTATGCCCACACGTGATGCTCATGTCACATGATAAATCTATTATTCCTATACGTGAAGAAAAGTATTGAAGTGGTGATAAAAATAAATGTCACATATGCCAAATTAAAAGCAACTTGAGACATAAATATAATAAAAGCTTCTTCATCTAAAACCCATTAATTTTATGTTAAATGCTTTATTTTGATAAACATTATACTCTTCTGACTTTGTAATTTTTTTAAAAAAATAACAACCATATTACATTCAAATTTCTGACTTACAACATTGCTTTGCATAATTTTTCCTTTTAATTTCATGGGATGACCGATTTGCTGAAAGTCTTTTCCTCTTTCAATCATCTAGCTATATCAAATTATTAATACAATAATGTCAAACCGGTTCCCTTTCCCTTCTAGAGGCTAAAATTTTTAAAAATTCTAGATGCTTTAATTTTAGCCTTTATTTCTATTGTTTGTTTTCATACGCTAGGCCTAGAAAATAGACAATAATATATATTGGATTTAGGGATTTAATCGTCATGTTTATAGGATAAAAAAGAAATTAAGGATTTCGATAACATAAGAATAAATATATATTTATTTACATATATAAAATTTGAAAAAAATATTATGGATAACAAAGTACATATTTATATAAAAATTTTGTTTAAATTAGTACGGTTATAATTTAACCCTTTTATTTTTATTCAATCTTGTCATTCAATTTTATTTCAAAATGATTTTTGAAGAAGCAACAAAGAAAACTAACAAAATTGATAATTAGGTGGACTTTTAACTTTTATAAACATATTTGTATTCTAAAAAAGGTTAAAATAGGTTTATATTCTGTTTTTGGTTGACAAATATAATATGTTTAATGATGTTTGGAGGCGATAAAACTGATTATTATATTCTTTAGGCTTACAAAATATGTGTTTATATATATACAATAATGGGTTTAAAAGCCCATGAGATATACCCAAGAATTAAGCCCAACTTTATGAGCCTAGCAAACATAATATACAATAAATACACATTTTAACACCCCTTCAAAGTTAAAATGGTTCGAAAAGAAACATCTGGAGTTTGGAAACTAAATAACGAAAACGTGAAGATGAAAGAGACTTCGTAAAAAGATCCGCCACTTGTAACTCAGAAGAAGTATGTTGTAGCAAGATGATGCCTTTGCGTATTTCCTGTCTGATGAAATGACAATCTATTTCAATATGTTTAGTCCGTTCATGAAAAATGTCATTGTGAACAATTTGAATTGCACTCTTACTATCACAAAATAGCGGAATATGAGTCAAACACCTAAATCCATAAGTAATCGACAAAACCACATGATCTCTGCTGTAGTGTCTGATAAGGCTCTATACTCCGCCTCAGCACTAGAACGAGTTACAACCGCCTGTTTTTTGCTTTTCCAAGAGATCAAAGAATCATCCAGAAAAATACAAAAACCAGTTGAACTATGAAGCACGGGTACGCCTTTTTTGAAGGCGTATCCGTACCAGGTACGTACCTGGTACGGGTACGCCAAGGGTACTCCTGGGTACGTACCAGGTACGTACCCAACTTAAAAAAAAAAAAAAATTAGGGTACGGTTGGGTACGCCTGGGTACGGCGTACCCAGCCACACCCAAAAAATAAATTGCCCTAAACCCATTTTTTTCTTTATCACAGTCGACAACCAATTTGCCCTTTGATATCAGTAGGAGGGATTTTCCCATCACAGAAAAGCTCATCAGCAGATGATGGTTCTTGCTCAAAGCTTTCACCAACACAGAAATCGAAATCAATGCTTGAATTGAAGCCTGAATCTTTAACAGCAGTACCCAAAAAAAGTTGCTGCCCATAGCCTCCAAATGTATGTTTCTGACTTTCTCCCTCTATTTTGATTTTGTTGTGTTTGGGTTTTGCTCCTGACTCATCTATGATACAGTATGATGGTTTAAGGATTTGTATCTTTAGAAATCATGTATAAAT
The DNA here is from genome assembly GCA_030761205.1 of Fremontodendron californicum. Taxonomy (NCBI): domain Eukaryota; kingdom Viridiplantae; phylum Streptophyta; class Magnoliopsida; order Malvales; family Malvaceae; genus Fremontodendron; species Fremontodendron californicum. The sequence continues at coordinate 36,172,089 of JAULJL010000005.1, forward strand.
GTGGCTGACTTATTAGATATATGGTGGTGTTAGGCTTTAAACAAATTTTCGATTGGATTTCATTGGTGGGTCAAATTTGTTAAGCTTTAATGGCATTTGAATGTTGATAGATGGGTACATTCTGTAATCATATATAGAAAAAATTATTTTTATCTGGGCCTGCCTCAAGCAAAAGCATTGGCTCAGAAATCGTCAACATGTGAATGTAGAATAACATCTTTTCATTGTGCATAACCATAAGCCAGCCAAAGATGGGACTGGTGGATAAGTGAGTATGTGGGGAAAGTGTTTTTAGCTTAATAACAGACCTCAATAATCCTTAAATTTTGAGTAAATTTCAGTTTAATAAAGCCTGATTTCCTCGCTATCTATGCTTTGTTTGATTGAAATTACTTGTAATTGTGATTCGCATACATTTGAAATATCATAGGATTTGAAGGAAGTTGCCTAGTTATCCAATGAGCTTTAACATTGACAGTAAACATCATTTCTGTCTTACATATTCTCTGTTAAACTGTCCATTAAGGTTTAGACGTTAACCATTAACTAACTCCTTTCAAGGAGGAGTAAGAACTATAATGAGGAGTAAGAACTATAATGAGGGTGAGACCAAAATGTGGGATATTGGTGGAGATGAATGGGATCCATTTGAAGGGGTCGAAATTCTTGAAGTTGCTAATCTTTCTCTTGATGAACCAGATTTGGAGGCTATTCTTTTCACTGATGATGGGCAAGGAAATAATGATATAGACACTGTTAGAGTTTGATTTTCATAGTCCTGTTTAGATGTTTTCATGTTGAACAATTTAAGTATTGTAGTTTCTTATTGAGATGTTGTCATGTTGAACAATTTAAGCTCATTTATGTGAAATTTGTGTGTTTTATCTTTTATATTATGTTGTGTCATATGTGAAATTTCAGTTATATATATATATATAATATTAACGTACCCGTACCCTAGTTTTTTAGAATTTGCCGTATCCTGTACCCGTACCCGTACCGGGTACCGGTACCGTACCCGTATCCATGCAACGTTGCAGTTGAAGAATGTCGATCATTAACATCACCAACCCAATCAGAATCAGAGAAAGCACAAAGTTCAAGTTTAGAAGTTGATGAGAACAATAAACCTTTATGCAACGTTCCTTGCAAATATCTTAATATCCTAAGAACTGCAAATAAAGTGAATTGTCCGAGGTGCTGTCATAAATTGGCTTACAACCTGAACTGCATGACTAATGTCAGGTCTTGTAACCGTCAAATATATAAGGCTACCAACCAATTGTCTATAAAGAGTAGCATCATTGAGAAGTTCTCCATCTGTAGCTTTCAATTTGACATTAGTTTCAAGAGGACTATCAACAATTTTATTATCAGATAAGCCAGCTTTGGAAATAAGATCAGAGACATATTTCACCTGAGACAAAACATATCCATGAGAGGTAGAGTCAACTTCAATACCGAAAAAATATCGTAATGGACCCAGATCCTTCATCTCAAAGGTTTTACCAAGATGATCTTTTATATTTCGAATACCAAGGTTATCATCTCCAGTTATCACCATATCATCAACATAGAGAAGCAATAGCACAATACCTCTTTCAGATCGACGAATAAACAATGCTGAATCATGAGGGCTCTGCATAAATCCAGAGTCTAGCATAGTAGTGCTGAAATTTTCAAACCACGCACGTGGTGCTTGTTTAATGCCATATAAAGCTAGTCGAAGCTTGCATACCTGATTAGTTTGGCAAGACAATCCGGAATGAGGTTTCATATAAACTTCTTCACAAACATTTCCATTCAAGAAGGCATTTTTGACATCCATTTGTGACAAAGCCCAACCTCGAACAGAAGCAACAGCTATAAGAGTTCTAACAGAAGTCATTCGAGCCACAGGTGCAAAAGTTTCTTCATAATCAATTCCGTACTCTAGCGTAAACCCTTTGGCGACCAATCTGGTTTTATATCTCTCAACAGACCCATCTGATTTAGTCTTCACCTTGTACACCCACTTACAATCCACTGCAGATTTTCCAAGAGGTAAATCAACAAGATCCCAAGTATGAGTTTTCTCTAAGGCATCCAATTCTTCTTTCATAGCTGCTAGCCAAAGAGGATTAGAACTTGCTTCACGATAAGACTTAGGTTTATAAACAAACAGAATAGTAGATAAGAAACAATGAAAATCATAAAAAACGTTTAGAAGGAATTCGCTCACGTGCTGGATGTCTAAGTTCCGTGACAGATGGCTCTAACGAATTTGACAATGGTGGTGCAGAGTTGCTTGTGGTAGAGTCATTGATGGGACAAGCTTCATTTGGATGAACCTGCTCAGAAGAAGATAAACAACTTTGGGACGCATGAGAAGATTGAGTGTCATTTAAGTCAACAAAAGGATCAAAAAAGACAAAAGACTCATGAGTTTCAATGTTAGATTCGCGAAAACGAGGCACTGAATATATAGGAATATTCTCCCAAAAAGTAACATGTCGAGAAACATGTGCAATGGGATCATAGCAACGATATCCCTTTTGACCAATGTCATAGCCTAAAAACACACAAATAGCAATTTTTTGAGACAATTTATCACGCTCAACTTTAGGAAATGAAACAAAACATGTAGAACCAAAAATACGAAGCTCAGAATAATTAGGAACATCATTATATAAACGCTCAAAAGGAGAAATTCCACCAATGACAATGGAAGGAATACGATTAATAACATAAACTGAAGTAAGTGCAGCTTCCCCCCAAAATTTTTTAGGAACCAAAGAAGATAACAACAAGGCTCTAGTGGTTTCCATGATATGACGATGTTTTCTTTCAGCAACACTATTCTGTTGTGGTGTATCAGTACAAGATGATTCAAGAAGAGTGCCTTGAGAAGCAAGAAAATCTTTTAAATTACTTGATTGATACCCCCCAGCAGAATCAGCACGAAAACGTTTAATGGTTTTAGAAAACTGTGTTTTGATCATGGCAGAGAAATCCTGATAAATTTTAAGCAAATCTGAACGATGCCAAAGCAAATAAATCCAAGTGTACCTTGAATAATCATCAATAAAAATAACATAGTAACAAGAACCCCCCATAGTGGCTAAACGAGATGGGCCCCACACATCAGAATGAACAAGATCAAATGAAGATAAAGAAACAGATTCCCTTTTATTGAAAGGTAAATCAGACTGTTTTGCCAGTTTACAACTAATGCAATAATTAGATGTTTCTTGCTTAACAGAACCTAAGTTACCACTAGATACCAAATATTGAAGTCTAGAACAAGAAACATGTCCTAATCTACGATGCCAAAGGGAAAAAATTGAAAGTTTTTGAACACCAGCAACTAATAAAGATTCTTGAACACAAGAAGGATCTAATTGACCAAGAAGACGATGTGATACATGTAGGTTTGCCAAAACAAATAATCTCCCAATTTTACAGCCTGTCCCAACAACTTTCCCTGTCAAGCAATCCTGCACCACACAACCACGAGAGCGAAAGATGACATCAAGACCTTGATCACATAATTGACCAACGGATAGCAAATTCATGGAAAGTGATGGAACCAAAAGAACATTATCAAAAGAAACATTTTGAGAACATGAGATAGAGCCAATGTGAGTAGCAGACATATTTGAACCATTAGCAGTATGAATAGAAGGTGAACAAGAAATAGGACTTCAAGATTCAAAAACAGAACTATTAAAAGTCATATGATTAAAAGCACCAAAATCAATGATCCAATCTTTAGAATCAGTATCTTGAGTCGTTGACAATGCAGATACAGTAGAATTATTACCCATAGAGTTACTCATACTAGAGATAACTTGTCGAATGATCTCGAGTTTGATCTGTAATGGATTGATTTGTAGCAGAGTGAGAGTTAACATCAAGGTTTTCTTTAGACGGTTTCGCAGTAGCAACTCGTCTTATTTTACGCAAGCTGAATTTCCTTTTCAATTCTGGGCAATTATGCTTTGTGTGTCCTAACTCATGACAATAGTAGCATTCAATCTTAGAAAAATCCCTTCCCTGAGATGTACCAAATGAATTGGAGATAAAAATTTTCGGACATGCAGCAGCTACTAAAACAGTATCATCCCCTCTTATGGAATGATTTAGGATACCTCTCCTAGTTTCCTCAGCCATCAATTCTGACAAAACAACATCAACAGAGAGACATGGGACACGATTAAGAATAGAAGCTCGAATAGACTCAAAATCATCATGAAGTGCCATTATGAATTGTGCAAGACGACTTTCTTCCCTATGCTTATAATACAGTTCCGCATCAACAATCTATTAGGTTCCATGAGAGCTAATTGATCCCAAATAATTGACATTTCAAAATGAAAATCAGAGATTGATTGTCCTTTTTTCTGTTTCAAAGCAGCTAAATCCATCTCAAGTTTATACTTTCGAGTAAAATCAGTTTGAACATAACGTTTTGCAAGAAAGCCCCAAACCTCCTTAGCGGTTTCAAATTTCCCAAGTTGCATACTAATTGAAGGAATAACAGTATTAGCAATCCAAGTAACAATTTTACTATTATTAATCTCCCATTGTTCATACTCAGACACGAGATTTTCATCAGATTCATCAAGACCTTCAGGACACTTTTTATCCCCGGAAACATATTTTCAAAGTCCTTTACCTTTCAAAAAATTCTCATTAAATAAGACCAATGGGTATAATTTGTTCCATCTAATTTCACTGTAATGGGTTGTGAGGATTCCGTGAAAGCCATGAGATAAAAGAAAATGAAGAATCCAAAACCAATAAACTAATCAACGTGCAGCAAATGGAACAAACACAAATCAATATGACCAAATGATAAGAAAGATATAAAGGCTAACACCAACCAAGAAAGTCCTCACGACCAGATCCACCCCCTCCACCATAACCACCAGATCCACTCCCACCACCATCACCGTATCCACCCCTCCAGCTCCTTCCTCCTCCTCCACCGTATCCTCCTCCACCATAACCACCAGATCCAGGGTCAGCCGCTGGTTTTTGATTGGGGACGAACCTTATGATGATCCCATTGGAGAAGACAGCTAATCAAAGATTGGAAGGTGAGGAATCCCAGCAAAGAAGCTTTTAACACGTTGTTACTGGAGATTATCCCTCCATTGCAGCTGGAATGGATCGTGGTAAATTGGTGGAACGATCAAGAGAAATTGGAGAAAAACGAAAAACAGAGTCAGTTGTATCTAACTCTGATGACGTGGCAGCTCCTGATTGGAGGAAATTGTTTGCTGCGGGTGAAAATCAAAATCTGAGATTCTTCCCTCCGATGAAGATGGATGGGAAAGTTACTGTAAAACCACCAGATGAAGTATTTGAAGAAGGAATTCTTCAATGGAAGAACTCACTGATTGCGCAATTTATAGGGAAACCTTCAAATTTCAGTTTGTTCAATAAGCTGGCTAATATGCTATGGGGAAAGGATGGAGATCTCCAAATTAAGCCAGTAGGAAGGAATCTCTATGTTCTTCAGTTCCATAATGCAGAGACAAGGGATTGAGTGCTTGAACATGGACCTTGGCACATCCAAAATAGCCCAATCATCTTGAGGAAATGGGAACCAGACCTGAACACCTTAGAATTCAACATGGAAAAGCTTCCTATCTGGATTCATCTGAGCAATGTCCCATTGGAATTATTCACAATGAGAGGTCTGAGCTATATAGCTAGCGCCATTGGCACCCCTCTCTATATGGACAAAATAACTGCAAACAAGCAAAGGCTAGCATATGCTAAAGTTTGTGTTGAGATAGATGTGGCTCAAGAATTGCCCAATTCGATTGCAGTGGAGCTCAGAAATGGCTCAGTGATCCCTATCACAGTTGAGGCACCATGGATGCCTCAGAAGTGTATTCACTGTGGTATTTTTGGTCACAATAACAAAAGTTGTCCTAGCCAGCCAAAGGAAATTCCAACCAAAAAATGGACTCCTAAGCAGAAGGCTCAGAATGAGCAAACAGAGTTGAGGGTTCCTGATGAGCAGAAGATTCCAAGGACCTCTGAAAAGCAGATAGAATTACCTGCTCAGGTAATCATAGAGCAATTGGAAAGGCCAGTTCCATCTGGGACAGAACGAGGATCCACCTCAGCCACAGGAGCTATGGGCTCAGACAACAGATTTGCAATATTGGAATCTGTTCCTGAAAATGAGGAGGATACTGGTAAAACAGAGTCACTTATAGAGGATAGGACTGAAAGCCACTCTCATCAGGTTGTTTTCTCAGAAGAAACAAGAAAGCCTAGGGCTGCTGCAGCAGGAGTGGCAGATCTGATGAAGAACTTGAAGAGAAGGAAAGGGCCTATTGACAAAGGAAAGGCTCGAGGTAAGGTTTCTGCCTTGGGGAGTCACTCTCCAACTCTTCATTAATGAACTTTCTTGTTTGGAATATTAGAGGACTCAATTGTCCTCTAAGGCAGAAACAGGTAGTCAGTAGAATTTTTAAGTTGCAGATTGATATTGTCTGTCTTATTGAGACTAGAGTAAAGTTACCTAAAGTGCAGAAGATTGTTGACATGCATTTTAAGGGATGGAATCTCCATCATAACTACTCTGAAGCTTCAAATGGAAGAATTTGGATCCTTAGTAAGGTTCACCTGGATGTAGATATGAAGGACTCAACAGAACAGTCTATCACATGTCAGATTAAACTGAACTCTCTGAGGTTTTATTTGACTGCCATTTATGGAAGTAATGAAGGAAGCAGAAGGAAATTGCTTTGGTCACACTTGCATTCCCTCAGTGGAACTACTCAAGGTGCGCCATGGATTTTGGCAGGAGATTATAACGTGGTAGCTCATCCATCAGAAAGCTCATGTTTTAATGGATCCCAACACAGTACCTCAGATATGAAAGATTTCCAAATTTGCATTGAACATAATGCATTGATGGATCACCAATTTGTTGGTCCAATCTTTACCTGGTCAAATCATCAAGAGAATCATCTTGCCAAGAAGCTTGATAGGGTCATGATCAATGACCAATGGCTCCTCTCTTTCCCATATTCCTATGTGGAATTTATTGCACCTGAAACCTCTGATCACTGTGCTGCATTTATCAAAACCAGCTTGGAGAATCACTCCCCTCCCAAACCATTCAAGTTTTTCAATTTCTGGACTAGGGATGCAGAGTTCATGGATATAGTTGAGAGCTCATGGCAGGATCCTACCAGAGGCGATCCTATGTCCAATTTGTATATAAAACTGAAGAGAGTGAAGCAGAAGCTTAAGAACTTCAATTTCAAGAAGTATGGAGCTATTACTGAGAAGGTACAAGCCAAAAGAAGGGAATTAGTAGAAGTGCAGCTCCAACTACTAAGGAAGCCTGCAGATGTTGAACTGGCAGCAAAGAAAGATATCCTTTCCAGGGATTTCAATAATCTTCTCAAAGATGAGGAAAGCTTTTACAAGGAGAAATCCAGAATTCAATGGCTAAAGGAAGGAGACCAAAATACAGGCTTCTTCCATAGGATGGTGAGGGCAAAGTTGAGCAAAAATACCATACATTCTTTGACGGATGCACAAGGAAACAGACTTGAAAACTTTGATCAGATTGCTACAGAAGCTGTCTCCTACTTCCAGAACTTGTTGGGATCCAAAGACCATATGGTCAAGGGCTGTAATCAGGATTTGCTTGCTGAACTTCTACAGACTCCCATCACTGAAGAGCACCAAGCAGAACTGGTTAAAAGGGTAACTCCTGCGGAGATAAAAGAAGCAATGTTTTCGATTCATAGTGACAAAAGTCCAGGGCCAGATGGATTCACAGCTCACTTTTTCAAAACAGCTTGGCAAATTGTTGGTGAGGATGTCACAGAGGCTGCAATGTTCTTTTTCAGGACAGGAGTGATGCACAAAGCCTTCAATTCAACTAGCGTGGCTCTCATTCCAAAATGCCATAATCCAAGCACAATGAGAGATTTTCGACCAATTTCCTGTTGCACCGTCTTTTACAAATGCATCAGCAAGATTCTGACTAACAGACTCAAGAGCAGTCTTCCATTGGTGATCTGTCCCAATCAGAGTGCCTTCATTCCAGGCAGGAGTATCACAGACAATATCCTGCTTGCTCAAGAGTTAGTCAGAGGCTATGGTAGGAATACTCTGTCCCCAAGATGTGCCATAAAAGTGGATTTACAGAAGGCTTTTGATACTATCAGCTGGGAATTCATCTTTGCAGTCTTGAAGGCAATGCAGGTCCCTCAGCAGTTCCAAAATTGGATTGAAAGTTGCCTAACCACCAGCTACTTCTCTATATCTGTTAATGGAGGACTTATGGGCTTCTTTAAGGGGGCAAGAGGAGTCAGGCAAGGTGATCCCCTTTCCCCCTACCTCTTTGTGATTGCTATCAATGTCCTATCCAAGTTGCTGGACTCTGCAGCACAGTATGGGGTATTCTCTTATCATCCAAAGTGCAAAAAGCTTCATTTAACTCACCTGAGTTTTGCTGATGATCTGCTAATCTTTGCCAAGGGCAATCTTGATTCAGTGAAGGGTATTCAGCTAGTGCTAAATCAATTCTACACCTACTCAGGGCTCCAACTTAATAGCACCAAAAGTGAGTTCTTCTCCACAGGAATTGACAGAGAAGAATTAAGGCTCATCAGAGAGTCAACAGGGTTCAAAACAGGCACACTGCCTGTCCGATACCTGGGGGTACCATTAGTCACTAGAAGATTAACCATGACAGACTGTGAGCCACTTTTGGAGAAGGTGACAGCAAGGGTTAGAGGATGGGCAACAAAGTTCTTGTCTTATGCTGGAAGGCTTCAGCTTATCCAATCAGTTTTGTTTCACCTGCAGAACTTCTGGTGCAGACATTTTGTTCTGCCCAAGCAGTGCATAAGGAAGTTGATGCAGCTATGCTCAAACTTCTTATGGAAAGGGAAGGAAGGCCAAGCTAAGGGAGCTAAAGTTAGCTGGAAGTCCATTTGCCTGCCAAAATCAGAAGGGGGACTTGGTGTAAAGGACACTGTCACTTGGAATCAGGCATGTATTCTAAGGAATTTTTGGGCTGTACTGACTGGAGCAGGCTCCCTATGGATAGCCTGGATCAAGACTTATGTATTGAAGGACAGAGATCCATGGCACATATCTATCCAGAGTGGGAGCAGTTGGAATTGGAGGAAGATCATGCAATTGAGAGAGGTGGCTGCCAGAATAGTTCTCACAACTGCTGATGGAAGCTATAAATGGCCTTTCCCTGAGGGAAAGTACCAAGTGTCAGCAGTATGGAACAAGATCAGACCTTCAGTTGGGAAAGTGGCTTGGTATAAGTTGGTATGGTGTAAATTTAATATTCCTAGGCATTCTATGCTCTCCTGGATGTCAATCCTAAATAGATTGGCCACAAAGGATAGACTTATCTCCTGGGGAATGGCAGTGGATGATAAATGTCTGCTGTGCAAACAAGAGAGGGAAACCAGGGATCATCTATTCTTCACTTGCTCCTACTCGAAACAGATATGGCAGAGAGTGATGGTACTTTGTGGATTAAAAAGGCAGGTTGCATGTTGGAATGTAGAGCTACAATGGGCCTCTGTCAACCTCAGGGGTAAAGCTCTAATCACAACAATATTGAGGCTTGCTTGGAACGCAGTTATCTACCTAGTTTGGAAGGAAAGAAACAATCGTTTGTTCAACTCAACTGAGCAAAAAGAGGAGCACCTCACTGAGCAAGTGAGAGACATGATCTCGACCAGGCTAAGTGATCTTAGGAAGATTAAAATCGATTCAATTAATACGTTTTTATGTAATTCTTGGAGGTTAAATGCAGACATGTTTGTCTAATGGCATTGGTTTTCTGATTTGTTTAGCAAGGCTAAGCTAGCTTTGTAACATGTAACAGTACTGCTGCTTTCTTGGATAAATGAAAATCTACTTATCCAAAAAGAAAGAAAGCAATAGCCAAACCCCATAAAGAAAACAAAAGCCAACACTAACCAACCAAGAAAGCAATAGACAGCCAAACCCCACAAAAGCACTAAACAATAATAGATTATTTAATCAAGACATAGGAATTGAACCAGAATAAATGACATCGCCAATCGCAAGACAGGTCACGCTTTGATACCATGATGTTTGGAGGCGATGAAACTGATTACTATATTCTTTAGGGTTACAAAATATGTGTTTATATATATATATATATATACAATAATGGGTTTAAAGTCCTATGAGATATACCCAAGAATTAAGCCCAACTTTGTGAGCCTACCAAACATAATATACAATAAATACACATTTTAACAATTTTTATATCGAAGTGATTTTTTTAGGGATATAATTTCCATCTTTCTATATTCAAAAATATTTCAAAATTACAGTATCATTCTTTCTTATTTAACTAATTTTTGCACTTAATATTATAAAAAAAATTCACTTAATTTACACTTTGATTATAAGAAAATAATTGTGTACATTGCAGATTCACTCAAAATATCTAAACATCAAAAAGGAAATAGTATTTCTTATATCTCCTCACCATGTGAGGTTGGAACCAAGTTTAAACAGATTTTTTTAGACTGTTGGATGACATCTTGGATTAACAGTGTCATATTAAGATAAGAAGATCCCCCCACATCAACAGCTTTGTTTGCCTTCTCTCCAAACTCATTAGCTCGTTTTCTTCTCTCTATTCCTTCATTTCCTTCATCCATCAATTTGTCTATTGCATTTTTAACATGTTCTTTCTTCAACATGAACCCAGGTTTCTCATCTTCTCCCCACACAGTAGGTTTCTTAGCTCCAAGGCTCACTCCAATTTTCAGTATTTGTACTACCAGTTTCTCATTGCTAAACTGGTCTCCAAAGAGCGGCAATGTTATCAATGGCACGCCAGCTGAAATGCCTTCTATTGTTGAATTCCACCCACAATGAGTTAGGAACCCTCCTATTGCTGGGTGTGACAAAATGAGTACTTGGGGAGCCCAACCCAGAACTACAAGCCCTCTTCCTTTTGTCCTTTCCTCAAATCCATCCTTTTTAATCCACTTCTCTACTTCTTTTGATGTATTATTGTTTCCTCTTAGGACCCAGACGAATGGCTTGTTCGATGCCTCTAAGCCCAAACCCAACTCTATCAATTGTGGAGACTTCAGACTACTGATACTTCCAAGGCAAGCATAAATTACAGAGCTGGGTTCTTGAGAATCAAGCCACTGCAAACACTGCTGCTCATTAATCGAAGCCTTGTTACCTCTTTCAGCCTTATCCAACTCATCTTTGTGGCTGAGAGAAACTGGACCAATACACCAAGCTTTGTCTTTCCTTACCTTCCTGTACTCTTTGACATACGGTGACTCCAACTCTTCAAAAGTATTTATGACAACCCCGTATGATGCTTGGTCAACTTGTGCCATTGATTCATAAATTTCCTTCCAGGATTCATCCAGCTGGTTATCTGGTAACTGGACTTTAGTAAATTCGACATTGTCAGGCAAGCCTGGCACCGTGAAGTATTCAGAATCAGAGGTTATGCTCTCAAGTATCTTGGAGGAGTGTATATTGTGCATACAAAGAAGACAAAAGCAACAATATCCATGGAATGATATCCTTGGAACCTGAAACTTGCTAGCTATTTTGCTGGTATAATACAGACACATGTCTGAAATAATGCAATTCGGGCGTGGTGTTAGCTTCTCAAATAATTTCTGCACTGCTTCTTCCATCATGTTTGCTGCAACGAAGAATTTGGAGAAGTCCTCCTTTGAAGGCAGCATGTCTGCATTCTCACACCCATCTAGTAGTCCTACTTCTTTGCCAGGAAACTGGAGTTGCACTAAACGGATAGGGTGTCCTGATTCCATAGCACGGGCAATTGATTTCTGGACTCTGCCTGCATTCTGAGGTGTTGTAACAATAGTAACAATCACGTCACGCTGTGCTAACAGTCTACCAATATCTACCATGGGGATCAAGTGGCCTTGAGCCATGAAAGGGAACAAGACAAAGTGAGGCTGGTCGGATAGGGAACCCATAGCAATACGAGTAGAAAGGAACAATGAAAGTGAATCATGACAAAAGGGTGCCAACTTCTGTTATATATAGCAAAGTTTCGAGTTCATTTCAGTATGGTATACTTGGCTGCTGATGCAAGAGCATACATAAGCATATTGGTTTATTCTGTGAAAAGATGAGGTTGGCTAGAAGGAGTAGAATTCAGTGGGCAGCGATAGTTGTATAATTTTTGTCTGTCTCAAGTAAACTCAATTTCAGTACGTGTCTTCGCAGTGGCCCCAAGTATTTCACTGTTATTTATTTGTGAAAGATAATGGCGGCGCTCTTAAGGACAAAAAAGAGATCAACCCCATACGCCACGAATAGAGTACTTATTAATATTTACTTGGAGTCCAAGTCTTGGACATTAAATATGTGTACGACATATCATATGGCTATGGTGGCCGAAGAAACAAACAAAAAAAGAGAAAGAAGTTTGACACGTAGTCTAAGAGAGATCTTTGTTTGTGGAACTTGGTTCAAGGCTGAGAGAGATGGCTAGAAGCTTCTAATTAACAATATTAAAACAAGTTACTATTTGGGAAATAATCTTCAGCCACTGGTACATTATCAATAAGTTTCACCTACGAGTAGTAGGCTCTACAATGGGTTTAGGCTCAAAATTCATTTTCGGGTTCGTCCTACTCCTGTGTGTGGTGGTCTTGCACTGGTTTTAGCTCCACCAGAAAGCATGGCTGCCAATTTCTCTCTTCCAGCTGCAGCAATATGCTCGGTCAAATCCTTTCTTTACTTGGGACAAAAGCAACTCAATCTTGTCATCATCAGCTTCATCTCCAAGTATTAACCAAATTAAGCAGCAGTAACTAACAAGCCAATATTAATTAATAAAGGTTTTATCTGGTTGTTGTTTTCACTAATTGTTTTTTTTTTTTTTTTTTGCTTCCAGTAAACTACTTGCTAAGAAGAAAAAATTTCACTAGTAAAAACAAAATTATGCTATGAAATCAGTAAATGGTTAAGTATAAAATCATTTTAACATATTTGTACCATATAAAAGTAAAATTATGTATGCACTTTTGCTATCCATTAAATTTAAATCTTAACTTGTAATTGTTCAAAAATTTTACTTTATTTCATATTCAAATACACTTCTTACCTTCTGCTTTTTGCTTCTAATAGTAAAATAGGAAGCAAAAGGTAATTAGAAAATACACCTACACATAATCAGATATGAATATGGATATTATTTTCTAAATACCCATGAATTGAATGTATGTTTAGGAACATAATTTGTATGTAAAGGGATTTAATTCCATCTTTATTCTCATCAAATGTGCAGAATATTATCGAGATTATTGACTAATTTCTTGGAACTTTTGAAGAGAAAATCAGTCTTTTTCTTTTATGTTTTTGTGAGCTTGAAATCCAAGTCTTTATAGTATTATGGAATACATAATAACTAAATAGTTATTGTATATGCAAAATATTCCATTTTTATTGTTGTATTTTGACCCCCTTTTTTCTGGGTCAATGTAGCATAATTTCAATTTGGGTTTTTTCAAAACAAAGTAAAATAATTTTGGGTCTTAGTTTTAGGTTTGATACAAATTAAGAGCAGTCTTAAACCTGTGGTCAAATGTTAATTAATGCAAATGATATGCTTCTTTTTCCACTTATGGTACCCTTTTAATAGAAAAATCTACTAATATAGTTATGAATTTTTAATTTATTAAACTGCAATTATGCCTTCTTTGTTCTTACCAAAGATAATAAATAACTGTTTTTGTATAATAATCCCAACTCCAAGCAGCTAGTAATTGCTTATGACATTTGGTTACGGACCAAGTGCTCCTTTGATGCCTCCATGATTAATTTTACTTGCGAGACGGGAGACTGCGGGTCTGGCTCAATGGATTGCCAATCCCCACCACCAAAACCCCCAGTGACACTCCTCAATTTCGGTATTAACCAAAACGTGGTCTCTTATGAAGTCAACCTGAACCATGGGTTCAATGTGCTAGTCCGGATTCAGCCGATAGGTGGCTCATTGGTTGGAGGGTCCAGATCGTGCCCCGTAGTAGACTGCATCAAGGATCTGAAAGATGTGTGCCCTTCAACCTTGGTGGCTCAAAACCAAAATGGAGTTTATGTGGGATGCAATAGTCCATGCGATGCATTGCAAGATCCCAAATATTGTTCCACTGGAGGCTTTACAGGGCAGGCTTGCCAGCCTAACGAATTTTCAAAAACATTCAAGCAAGTTTGTCAGTTGGCACATACATATCCGGGAGACACTGATCCTCCAATCTACAAATGTAGTGGGGCTACAGCTTACAATGTTACATTCTGTCCTTTATAAGTTTGCCAATGTAAGCATGGTAATAAAGTTTTGTTTCTGAATTGAAAGTTTTCTAAAATTGTTTTGGAGCTCTAAACTAGATATGTAATCAAAGGTTTACAAATGCATTTATTTAGTAGTTTTTGTTAGAGTAAATCCTGCTTTATAATACATTCTTCCTTGAAAATGAATCATAGTTTGTTAGTAAAAAAATGAAAATATCAGATAGCCATACAGGAAAAATGTATGGATAAAGAAACAAGAACAGTTATTTTCGTTAACAGCAGAGTATTCAATAGAGCAACAGAGTAGAAAAAGAAAAGACACGAAACGTGGACCATTTAAGCCGAAATTCTCACGTTGTAACTTGTAAAGCCCTGACTGAATACTTTCCATCGATCAGATAAGCCCCAATATCATTTTTTTTTTACTCTAGGCCTAGGGTTCCTCCCTGGAAACCTTTTTTTTATTTCTCAACATACAGGCTAATTGTCAACACCAATGGCAAAGAAGAAAGCACCAGGGAAAAAGAAGCAAAAGATAAAGGAATTGAACCAAATTGATAATGTTCCCAAGTTTACTAAGCTGCCCAGAAAAGCTGCACCTAAGGCTAAACGCTCTTCTTCCTCTTCTTCTTCCCCTGCTTCCCCATCCGCTCCAGGTCTTTCAATTTTCTCTCTCTAGTTTCTACGCATATTCTATCAGCTTTCATTTCAATTTCGTTTTGGTGTAATTGGGTATCTTTATATGTTGCCGGAGTCACAAATTTTATGTTAGTGAAGAAGAAAAAATTACTCTTGCTTACAAAGAAAGGATTGTTCCTTAAAGCTTGAAATTTGCTTGTGTCATTCAAATGATGGGTAATTTTTGCATTGCAAAATGATCCCAAATGGATATCTTGGATACCATTTCAGGAGAAAGGTTGATGGTTGTAGGTTTTAGTGCATCCATTATGAATAATTATGTATATGCCTCTTGTTCTATTTGCGTCATGTTCTTAATTTACATGGATAATTATGTATAAGAACTTCAAAAGAACAAAATTTGTGAAGTTATGGCCTTCTGAATTATTCATTTATTCTCTTATCACTTTCTTTGAACTTCTAGTACTAAGATAAAGATATTGTTACATTATATCAATAAGGGAAAGCATTTTGGAGAACTATACCTTCAATTTTGGTAATTTTTGCACAGGTTCCTTACAAGAGTGCTCCTATGATAAAGATGAAGCTTCCAGTGTAACCTTAACTAATTTTGATGACAAAAAAGATGGAAGGAAAAAAGTGCATGACTCGGTTTATTGCAGAAAGTCCTGGGATAAAAGACCAGGATTTGTGTTGAATTTCTATGAATTTCCAGTGGTAGAAGTTGATGCAATTGCTCTAAATAAAGTTAGTGACCCATGCAGTGGTAGAGTTGTCCAGTATGTATAATGCTATGGGCAGTTTTCTGAAGGTTGCTTTCATGTTATATTCTGTGTTTACTTAAGAACTTTCTTTGTCCTTTTCTTTCCTTGAAGTAGGAATGTTGTGGAACAAAAAAGTGATGCGAAGAAATCACAAGTTAGAGGAAGCAGTGGTGTTTGCATAACTCCAGGAAATGTCGTATGGGCCAAAACAGATTGCCAAGTGTGGTGGCCTGCTGAAGTACGATACTGTTACTTTCATGTTGATTCAAAATATGTGATATAGGTGATCTTTTTGTTTTTTATACAGTCATGTGCCAGAATTTATAGAATCCCATGACTGCAGTTTATTAGTGGACTTGCCCTTTTTCCTATCTTTCATTTTTGTTCATTTTTTGCTTTCTGGCTGTTGATCTGCATGTCTTTCACTACTTATCTGTAGCTCCTTTGGGGCTATCTCATAGTCATATACCCTTGAGTCAGCTAAGTTTTGAAATGAAAAAAAAAAAAAAAAACTTTTGTTGGAAGCCTGTTGGCACTTTCCTTCAAAGATATCCTATACCTAATTTCTATGTTACTCGGACTCGGGTGCGAGTGTCGGATACGGGTATGTGTCCGACACGGATATGTTCAGTTTTTTCTAAGTTTTTCCATGTATTTGGAGGGTCATATCCTCATACCCATGTCCGAATATGCATCGGACATGGGTGTCGCACACGAGTACCTCAAGAAAAATGAAGAGTCGGAGCAACATAGCCTAATTTTGTGCAGAATGGATTGAAATTCTTTTACCCAATGCCAATGGTTTCAATTTGGAAAAAAAAAAAAAGTTCTAATTTTTTCACTATGAATTTCAAGATAGGCTTCTGATACCTTTTCGTGCTGATGTCTTCTATTGGAGAAAGAAACTTTGTATATGACAAAAGTACAGCAGCTATAAGCAGGTTTAATCTTTTAAGTGTCTTTGACTAATACCTGTAACTTTTCTAGCCTGAGAAAACTTCTTTTAGCATCTCCTTTTGATAATTTCCCTTTTGACTTGAAACTTCTTGTTCTCTTCCGATATGAGCTTATTTGAACAGGAGGATTATTAAATCTTTTGCGCATGGAACTAATAGTTGTTTTTTGTTTTTCAGAAATACTATTAAAAGTTCTTACTTGACATTTACAGATAATTGACAAAAGGTCAATTTTAGCTGATTCAAGAATCCAATGGACTGAAGAACATGTTTTAGTTCAGTTTTATGGGAAACATAACAGGTATAGTTCCCCATTGTAAGCTAATGTTGCTGCTGTCTTAGAACTGTGAAAATTTTGTTATTCTGCTGGATATTTTGATTATATGATCTTAAATATTAGTTAATTTCTTTTCAGTGCTTGGGTTAATGCCGCAAGAGATCTTTCAATGCTTGAGGATGTAAGTATAGGCTTTGTCTAGCCATGCTAGAATTATCAGATATTGATATAAGCCTAATAAATGTTATTGTTTCCTTAAAACTTGCTATAAAAAGAGTTTTTCTTCTGTTCCTTTTTTTATTTATATTCTTTCTTACCACCTTGTAATTTTCATTTGAAGTATTTAGGAGGCTTTGGAGGGGAATGATGATAGTTCCCTCCATTCCATGGTTTCTGCAATGTGAATGGGAATTTGGTGGTGGTTTTGACAGTCATAATAGAAAAAGATTACAAAAGATAATGGTTTATGATATAAATCTGTGGGAACTTAATGTTATCTTTAGTAAGTTTAGTTCAACATATGAATAAGGAGATATCTACTTTTAAAGTCTCTGCCTAATAATCTGCAGAATATCTTCTTCTTTTTTGCCAGTGCTTTGAAGAAAGGAGCTGCAATCCAATGGAAAATTTTCAAGATGCTTTGAAACAAGTATTTTATGATTTCTGTGAAATATGCCATTTGTTTTCATTGTTTCATTTTTCACCTTCTGCAACTGAATTCTGGCCTAATTGCAGGCAATAGTACAGAGGAAGGAACATATAAAATCGTGTAGGCAGTTGCCTGGAAGCCCTGATTCTTTCACTCACTCTGATCAGCAAGACCGAAAATCTGGTATGTGTTGCATTTATCGCTATGTTACGCTTTTAACCTTCGAACATACTTGAAACTGAAGAGCAATAAGTGGAACTGAGGAAGACTTTTTGAGGATAGCATCAGATTGTTCATCGTTGCTTCATTCTTATTATCAAAAGACTGGAATACAAACAGGTTTTAAGTGCCACTAGTGTAGCCTCCATGATATACAGAAAATATCAACCTCTTCCTGCCTCTTAATCTGATTCATACGATAGGTGCAGTTGTAAATTCTTTGTCTTGTTGCCTTGGCATAAAACACTTAGGGTGTCCAATTCCTTCACAATATCATGTTTTAACCAGCAGACATTCTTTAAAAGGCTAATCAAACTTAATAGTTAATACCGGTCAAAGTAACTGGGAAGTCATTGTACTATACCATCTAATGCAAATTAGTCATTCTACTATAAAACTGAGTAATTTAGTCCTTGTACTTTTAAAATTGAAGCAAAAAGGTAAAATCACTAACTAGTGTAATGAAAACTGTTAAAAAAGCTGACGTGACATTTAACTTTATGTTTATTTGATGATGTGGCACTAATAAAATATATTATTTTAAGCTGACATGGATAAAATAACAAACTAAGTTGGTAAAAAATAATTTGATGTGGTATTCTTGCCAACTTAGTTTGTTATTTTGTCCACGTCAGCTTAAAATAATATATTTTTTTGGTGCCACGTCAGTATTTGACATTCACGTCATCAAATAAACACAAAGTTAAATGCCACGTCAGTTTTTTTAACAGTTCCTGTTACACTAGTCAGTGATTTTACTTTTTTGCTTCAATTTTAAAAGTACAAGGACTAAATTACTCAGTTTTATAGTAGAAAGATTAATTTGCACTAGATGATATAATATAGGAACTTCTTAGATACTTTGACCGTTAATACCATTTTCAGAAAGGTTCATAGGCATTCTTATAGGAGTATATCATGTCTTTTATCCTAAAAACTGCTATTCTTCAAATGTAGCTAGAAACTTGTGGGGTTTGAATAATTGGCCTCATTAGTTTGATTGGAGGATCAGGCTGTTTAGTGCTTGTGGGGTTTGCGTGTACCCAAGTACCAACTCTTACAAAGTTGCAGGGCTTCACCCTAATACGTTCCTACCTTCCCCGACAAGCCTTCTTATTACTCTGCGAAATCTGTTTAATTTCTAGAAAAGAGCATATATGTTTTTTGATGCATTTGGATTATACTTAAAGCCTTTAATGCTTTAAATTTCCATTGGTTTTACTAGAGAAACTACAATTCGTTGTTATTTTTAACCCCAGATTAATTTTGGACAGGTAAACGGACTTCGTCTACCTCAAGCAAAACTGTCAAACAAGTAAGTGGTAAGAAGGAAGGCAAGCCTGCAATTCAGCTTGATGTGAGTTGCCACTCAAATTTTGGCTGACTTGCCTTAAACTATTTGCTAGTTGCTATCATTAATGGTTTAATAACATTCTTTTTGTAGGGTGCTACATTTCCATTGAAATCTGGTGAAGGAGCTCGCCGGCTGAAGATAATGCGGTATCTTGGTCTCACAGCTCCAATGGGATCTCCCTTCTAAGTTCTAATTGATCACTCATGTAATAATTGCCAACAAAAAGTGTTAAATTTTCCAATTTTGAGTTCATATTCCTTCCAAGGCATGAAGATTGTTTTGATATTTATGTTTATTAGGTCCATTATCTAGTGGGATAACGCATTGAAAAAAAAATATGTTAAACCGTTTAATTTTTTAAATGTGTTTAACAACTCATTTAAATATTACTTAATAGAAGATTTTTAACAAAAATATTGAATGTCATTTAATGTAGAATATGATAAATCAATTTTATTTTAAGAAAACTGTATTTGAACTTTTTTTTGTTACAAAAGATTATTTCTTTTAATTTTTATCTAGACTTATTCAGAATAATATAAAATTTTCATTAATAAGTTAAAATTATTAAATGAATAATTTTTAAAATTTAGTATTTATAATTATCAAACAATATAATTATCTTCGGTATTTAATTTTCAGTAAATAAAAAAGAATTTTTATAATACAAATTCTGAGCTTATAAATTCAATATTAAAATTTTAATACTTAATATATCAATTTATCAAATAACACTTAAATTTATATGTTAATTAGTGGAATACTTCAATGCCAAAACATATGTATAGAATTTCCTTTCAAACCGCATTATTTAAATGCTTTAATTGGGCTTAATTTTTTTTTTTTAACTATCTTCTATTATTTGCAATTTTATACGCAATCATCAAACTATCAAAGCCTTTTCCAATATATATATATATATATATATTTTGTTTTTATAATAAATGTACCAAAAAAATTGTAGTGAGTTTCACCGTAGTTATTCATTTTGTTACGTTTAAATATATGCCCATGGGCCAGGGCCCATGAGCCATGCTTAAGAATTTGGGGTTATTTTATTCTTTCAATTTCAAGGGTAAAATAAAAGATTTTGGCCCAAAAAGAGACAACCAACGGTCAGATAAAGAAAAGATAACGAGATCAGATCAGATCTAGGGTTTCAATGGGACTTTAAAAAAAAAAGAGCTTTTGCATTTGGGTAGAAGAAAGTTCTTTGGATTCTCTCTGACTCCAAAATAGAAAATTTGACCGTTTCCATTCGAGTCTTCCACAAACCCAAATCGGAGGAAGAAAAGAAGAAATCGAAGACAGAAACGGAACATGCCATGCCATGCCACGAAATCAACCCATGAAAGAAAACAATGAAGAAAAGCCTTGTTAGAAGTTTGTAACCCCTGTAAGAGCTTAGCTACCTTGCTAACTTGTTCCACTGTTTTAGAGTTTCGTGTTGTTTAGTTAGCATTTATATTATCGTGCTTCATTGATTGACTGCAATATTAAAAGCAATTTGGTTGATGATGATGTTAGGAACATAGTCCATCTGCAAAAATCATAATATATCTCCTTGTTTACAAAATTTCCATATTTTTATATGTTTTGGTGTATGATTCATGGCTGTTCTAAGTGGCATCATTCGAAACAATTAGTGGAGAGGATGATGTGAACCCTAGGGGTTAAACTGATGCAGGCTACACTGATTCACCAAGGAATTCAGGAGAGTTGGGAGCTTGAACAACTCTCGAGAGAAGCCTGGCAGCAGGAACAGAGAATAGAGAAAGAAGAGAAGAAGGAAAGCAGAAGAGAGATGGGAAATGTAATGTATTTTCATTGATGATTGTAACACTATACCAATGTACAATTTATACTGATCAATGAATACAAAGCAGTTGCATTCGGTTCAATCTGTTATAACAGCTAACAGCAACAACTAACCAAGCTAACTGTATTGACTTAACTGCTAACTGACTTAACTAACTCAGCTAACAAAGTTAACTACCTTAACTGCCTCTTCTGCATTATACACGCATCAATCCCCTTCCCATAACAAAAACCTTGACCTCAAGGTTGGAAATCAGGAAATTTGCGTTGCAAATCGTATAAGAATTCCCAGGTAGCATCTTCAGGAAAAGAATTGGACCAGTGAACCAAAACCTGAGTTGCAGCACGCTGGCCTCTTTTAACCATTCTTCTTTCTAAAATGGCTAACGGTTCTAGAGTAGGAGAGGGACCAGGTAATGGAAGCTGGGAGTGCACCCTAGGATCAAGACCTAGCTTCTTCTTCAACTGAGAAACATGGAAAACTGGGTGTATTTTTGCATTGTCAGGCAAAGCCAACCTGTAAGCCACCAGTCCTATCCTGTCAACAACTTTATAGGGACCAAAATACCTTGGAGCCAACTTCTGGAATTGTCGATCATGCAAGGAATTCTGTCTGTAAGGCTGTAACTTCAAATAGACCAAGTCCCCAATTTGAAATTGTCGATCACTTCTATGTTTGTCAGCCTGTATCTTCATTCTTTGTTGAGCCCTACTCAAATGATGCTTCAATAGGTGCATCATATCTTCTCGAGCTTGCAGACTTGTATCCACTGAATGCACCAAAGAGTCTCCAGGGAAATAAGGTACATGTAACGGAGGAGGGTATCCATAAAGTGCTTCAAAATGGGTGATATTGATAGCTGAATGATGATTGGTGTTGTACCACCATTCAGCGAAAGACAACCACTTGCTCCGAGCTTGAGGTTGATCCCCTGATACACATCTGAGGTATGTTTCCAAGCAACGATTAACCACCTCTGTCTGACCATCAGTTTGAGGATGGTAAGCAGTGGACATGTGCAGGGAGACACCCTGGATCTTAAAAAGTTCTTGCCAGAAATTGCTAAGGAAGATGGGATCCCTGTCACTGATGATAACTGTGGGAAGACCATGGAGTTTGAACACAAAATCCATATAAGCTTGAGCCACTGTCATTGCTGTGTAAGGATGAAGCAGGCTGATGAAATGAGCATATTTAGTGAGGCGATCAACCACCACTAAGATGACATCTTTACCAAGGGACTTAGGCAATCCCTCTATGAAATCCATGCTCACCTGAGACCATGCTTCAGCAGGTATTGGTAAAGGTTGGAGCAAGCCTGGAGAAGCACTAGGATCATATTTAAACCTCTGGCAGACATCACATTCCCTTATAAACTGTCTCACTTGCTTAGCTAATCCCTTCCAATAGAACAGTACCATAAGTCTCTTTGTTGTGGCATGCATACCCGAATGACCTCCCATTCCCCCAGTGTGATACAACTGAATGAGTTGATTTTGTAGTGTGGGATCCTTACCTATCACGAGTCTTCCCTTACGCCTCAACTGGCCATCCTTCCATGTATAGGGAGAGCCAGCATTTGGTTGTTGCTGAAGTTGTAGGATGACCTTGCTCAAGTCAGGATCATTGTCCCAACTAGCCTGTATTAAGGGCCATAACTCTGATGAAACACTGGTGATGGCCATAAGCATCAATTCATGAGATTGGACCCTGGAAAGAGCATCTGCAGCCACATTCTCCTTCCCTTTTTTATAGCTGATCTCATAATCATATCTCATTAACTTGGTGAGCCAAGCATGTTGGCCAGGGTTGGTGATCCTCTGTTGCAGTAAGTGCTTCAAGCTCTGATGATCAGTCTTAATACTGAAACGTTGTCCCACCAAGTAATGGTGCCATTTTGTTACTGCATAGACAATTGCTAACAGTTCTTTCTCATACACTGATAGTCCTTGGTGCCTGCGAGAGAGTGACTTACTTATGTAGGCAATTGGATGACCTTGTTGCATTAGCACTGCTCCAATGCCATTACCAGATGCATCAGTCTCAATGACAAAGGGGTGAGAAAAATCAGGCAAGAGTAGCACAGGTGAAGAAGTCATGGCCATCTTGAGGGCTTGAAAAGCTGTAGTAGCTTGTGCAGTCCAAATGAACTGGTCCTTTTTCAACAGTTCTGTGAGTGGCTTACTAATGAGCCCATAATTCTTAACAAACCTTCTATAGTATCCTGTGAGACCCAAAAATCCCCTCAACTGTTTGACATTCTTGGGAAGGGGCCATTGTTGCACTGCAGCAATCTTCTTGGGGTCAGTGGAGACTCCTGCAGCAGAGATGAAGTGACCCAAATACTCGACCTTGGGTTGAGCAAAATAACATTTGCTTCTTTTGGCTATGAGGGAATGTTGTTGGAGCTTGAAGAAGACCATTTCTAAGGGCTGTACATGTGCAGAAAGGTCCTTGCTATACACCAAAATATCATCAAAGAAGACTAAGGTGAATTTCCTCAAGTAAGGCCTAAATATATCATTCATTAGGCTCTGAAAAGTGGAGGGAGCATTTGTGAGGCCAAAAGGCATGACTAAGAACTCATAATGGCCATCATGGGTTCTGAATGCTGTTTTATGCACATCAGGAGGGTGCATTCTAATCTGATGATAGCCTGACCTTAGATCAATTTTGGAAAACCATGCAGCCCCATGAAGCTCCTCCAATAACTCTTCAATGAGAGGAATAGGATATTTGTCCTTAATGGTTCCCCTATTCAACTCCCTGTAGTCAATACACATCCTCCAAGTGCCATCTTTCTTCTTGACCAGAACCACAGGGGAAGAGAAAGGACTGTTACTATGCTGAATGAGACCTGCTGTCAACATCTCCTGAATCATTCGTTCGATCACATCCTTTTGGAGTGCAGAATGTCTGTAAGGCCTTAGATTAACTGCTGCAGTACCTTCCTTTAACAAGATTTGGTGATCATGTCCCCTATGGGGAGGGAGCTCCTTAGGTTCCTCAAATATACCAGCATACTTGAGCAAGAGTTGCTGAATCTCCTGGGGAATTGTGGTTGCCTCATCCATAGTAGGGTTGATTGTCTGAAGTGTACATTCAGAATCTGGTTCAATCACCATGCAACACAGTTGTATTAATGAACACTGTGAAGAGTGAGGTAAAAGTTTGCCCATCTGTTTGCTGGTAACAGTTCTGAGAGTTGGTTGAGGTTGAGCATCTCTGAGAACATGCTTTTTCCCTTCAACAATGAATTCCATTCTGAGTTGTTTGAAATCCCATTGTATAATACCCAATGTTTCCAGCCATTGTATTCCCAGCACCATATCACAGTTACTCAAGGGTAGCAGTAAGACATTTGTGGTGAAAGTGGTCCCTTGTAGTGTCCATGCCAATCCTTTACATGCAGCCCTACAGTGGACACTGTTGCCATCTGCTACATCAACCTTAAGGGGACTAATGTCCATGATCTGGCATCCTAGTTTCTTGGCTACTTCTACATCCAAGAAATTGTGGGTGCTTCCAGAATCAATTAAGATATGGAGAGGTTTCTTTTTTACAAAGACAGTCACTCTCATGGTTCTATAGCCCTTGTCAACATGGCCATTCATAGCATGCACAGAAATCTGGGGGTTTTCTTCTTCCCATTCAAGATTCTCAGCATTGTCATCAACCACTACATCTTCTTCCACTTCATTAAGTTCAATCTGATACAATTGTCTGCGCTGGCACTTATGCCCCTGATCATATTTTTCATCACACCAGAAGCATAATCCTTTTGCCCTTTTTTCATCAAAATATGTACTGGTTCTGAGGTTGGTTGGTTTATATGATGTGTTGTGGTTTCTGGCTATGTTGTTATGTGGTCTGGGGAGGTGTGGTTGTAAGGGTTGGTTTTTGGTTGGTGGTTTCTGTATGTAGTTGGGAGTGGGTAGTAGGGGTGGTGATTTGGTGAATGTGGTAGGGAAGGTGTTTGCAGGTGGTTTCTTGGGTAAAACAGTAAGTTCACGTTGTAAGGTTTCTAAGGAGGATTCCTGTAATTGGGCCAAGGCAAAGGCATGTTGTAAAGTCTTAGGCATAAACATCCTAACAGGTTTCTGTATAGTGGCTGTGAGTCCATTTAGGAAGAAACTAATGGCATATTCTTCAGAAATATCCACTCGACCAAGCAAGAATTCAAAGTGGTCATGGTATTGAGAGACAGTACCTGTTTGTTTGCAGCTGAGGAGCTCTGTCATAGGGTCTCCATACAGCTTATTCCCAAAGCGAGCCTCCAGTGCTTGAATGAAATCTTCCCAAGAAGTGACTGCATTGCCCCCTTTATACCTTGTCCAATTCTGGTGCCATTGTAATGCCCTTCCTTCCAAGTTGATGACTGCCAGCTTAACTTTGGTTGTTTCTGGAGTGCCATCCACTTCAAAAAATTGCTGGCATCTGTAAATCCATCCCCCTAAGTCATCTCCTATAAATCTGGGGAAATCCACCTTGGCCTGTCGAGTGGCCATATATTGTCCCCTCCCCTGTGAAGCTGGTGCAGCTTGAGTACCAGGTTCAGCTGCTTGGAACTGGCTCATGATGAGGTTCTGCTGGAGGTTGAGAGCAGAAATATCCTGCCTCAATGCTGCAATTATCCTTTCTTGACTGAGTTCTTGACCATGGATCTTGGCTGAGATTTCCTTCAAGGATTCTTTGACAGCCTCTTCAAACTTCTTGAAATCATGTGATCTGGTATTGTCTGCCATTTCCAGGTGCCAAGAAAGAGGCTCTTGATACCACTTGATGCAGGCTGCACTGATTCACCAAGGAATTCAGGAGAGTTGGGAGCTTGAACAACTCTCGAGAGAAGCCTGGCAGCAGGAACAGAGAATAGAGAAAGAAGAGAAGAAGGAAAGCAGAAGAGAGATGGGAAATGTAATGTATTTTCATTGATGATTGTAACACTATACCAATGTACAATTTATACTGATCAATGAATACAAAGCAGTTGCATTCGGTTCAATCTGTTATAACAGCTAACAGCAACAACTAACCAAGCTAACTGTATTGACTTAACTGCTAACTGACTTAACTAACTCAGCTAACAAAGTTAACTACCTTAACTGCCTCTTCTGCATTATACACGCATCATAAACCTTTTGAACCCACTAACAAATTGAAATACCTAACCCAGAAAAGTCAAGATTCAGACAAATAAAACTTAAACCTTTAGAAAGTCTATTTCAAAGAATCAGGAGTGAGAAGAGGCCAAGCAGTGTTTTAAATCCCGGTCCGGATTTCGTCGCGGACGCGGTCACATTGTGGGTGTCGCAAGCGTTACGTAACGTGTCGCGGTCATCGCGGACGTGAATTTTCGTTCAAAAATCACATTTTCTTAAAAAATAATATATTTATACATATTAATATCATATTTTATAATTCTAATATTTATCATGAATTTATATAAATTTTATTTGATTTATAAAAATAAAAAAACTCTAATTTTATAAAAAAACGTAATACGGATAATTAATAATATCATTCAAGTATTATCAAACTAAGTCATATAAATAAAATTATGAATAACAACAAATATAAGTTCAAAAAGTACCCGTGCCAAAGATAACCTCATAGTTGAGGAAATAAAATCTCTCACTAAACTATTTGTTCAAAAACCTTTGGAGATGATCAAACTATAGTAAAACAAGAAACATAAAAGTTAAGCTCAGACTCAAAACAAAAGGAGCATAACAAAAGAACAAGACAACATTGAATAAAATGCAAATTGATATTCACTCAGAATTAATTTCAAACAGTTGGAGTACATCACAAATAAAAGTATTACAAAGAACATTTAATTAAACTAACAACTATCTAAACAACAATTGATTAAGCTAACTATGATCTAACAATAAATAAAGGTAAAAAAAGAAAACAAACACAGCAAATTGCACAACAAGATACAAGTTCTCAAAAAATATAAACCAGTTGTAGTCTAAGCAGCCACCTAGTTGGCACAACCTCAACACTCGCCCCCAGTTCCTCCAAGTACTGGTTTAAGATCCTCTAAAGCCACCTCCATCAATGCCCTTAGATTCAAGATGTCTCGGCTCTCAACCACCAAGCGGACTACAATGAACACCAAATGCTATCTCTTCTTCTAGCCATCTTGTATACTCCATGTCAAACACAGCAGCGTCTGAAACATAAAAATTAAGTTGATATATAGCCATGAACATTTAAAATAAATAAATAAATAAAAGATGTAAAAGAGGGAGATCAAAGCTACCAAAACAATAGAATTGCTGTTGCACACAAAAGACAAAACAGAACAGAGCAGAGCAAGGTATCGCGGGCCGTTACATCGCTTTTAAGTCGCTGCCGCGACGTTACGTAACATGTTTCGGCCGTTTCGGTCGTAATTCGTTTTCTCCTACGCGTAACGCCGATATCTCGATTCGATAACTTTATTTTTCGTTACGATGCGGCCGTTACGTAACGTAACGGCCGCATTTTAATACACTGGATCATTTGTTGATATGTGAGATGGAGAATGGATTCTGAAGCATCAAATCAATGTTAATAATTTGGTATTATTTCCTGTGAAATGTAATTTAATTTGGATTTCTGTCATTTGTTGTAAGGTTTGTAATTATATAACTGTAAATTTTGATGTAACAAGGCCTAGAAATATGCAGTTTTAGGTTTGTGGTTGTTAGAAGTCTTTGTACAAATCACGTCCAAGGCTGTAATTAACTATTGATTGCAGACTTGCAGTCTTAATTTCCCCGATTTTTCTGAATGTAAATCCTATGCCTATTTCCCTGCTCTTATCCGTGCTTTCACTCTCGTAACGAGTCGAGCGTTTTTTTTTCTTCGTATCTGTTTGTTATTAATGTCTGATCCAATTCTTTATCTAATAAAAAACCCGATTTCATTTGGAAAAAAAATACGGATACAAAGACGATGCAAATAAAGGAGATGGTATCGTGGAATTCACCTATTCGATCATCGGTAAAATATCGGTCGATCATAATTTCATAGCCCAATTAAACAGTTGAAAACAAATGAAGAAAAAAGCGACACCGAAACAAATGAAGAAGAAAGCGACACCGAAAAAAGAATTCGCGACTCGTTACGAGAGTGAAGGCACGGGTAGGAGCAGGGAAATGGGACAAAAGATTTCTATTCGATTTTTCTACCAAGTTTACTTGTACAAAATACATATTGGAAGTTTTTTTTTTTTTTTGGAATAGATGTGGTTCTTTATTTCTTTAGTTTCTTTTATTTTGAAATTAAGACCATATATATTAATGTTTATGGTAATTAAATAAAATCATAAGTAATTAACTATATTGCTTAGAATGCTAATCACATCATGAGTAGAATGCCATAAGGCAGGCATTGACCACACGATTGTAATTTTCTGATCATTACTATTACAAACACAATCTCTAACCTAAGAAGATTGGTTTTTACTATTGATATAAACCGGTAGGTTCGAGCAGAATGATCCTTGATAGGTGTAAATCAAGTGTATGTTATGTTCGTACTCACAGCTATGCCGAATGTTCAACTATGGACTTTCAGGTGTGGTGTTTTAGCATGTAGAGATCCAACGTGACGAAGTCTAGGTATTTATGAGTTATAAATTGTACAGGCCACAAAACAATACTATTTGTTAAATTTTATTCATCGTCCCATAAATCTTGACATACAATTAAAACCAACAAGGGTTTTATGTTTGTTTATTTGATAATAAACATGAGTAATGATGTTTTTCTTTATTTAAAAATCATAAATATGCAAAGCAATAAAGCCTCTTCCTGTTAGTAAGATCTCATGGACAGAAAGTGATAAGGTAATTAGGTCCACCAGTGCAGGAGAAAGTGCTAGTTTGATCATCATAAGCATAACTATAAGCCTGAGGGCACTGATTCTTGAAAATCCTGGAGTAGTTTGAGGGTTGACATCTCTGGGGTGAATTATATTCAACAGTGCAACAATACTGAGGCTGATTGAAAGCTAGACATGCACTTTTGCAGGCTATGATATTCCCACAAGATCCTCTAACAGCCAGCTCCGATGGGCAAACTGAATTCACATTTGCCGCACAGCTAGTTATGGTGCAGGTTGGACCAGATCCGCCTTGTGGGGTTATTGAAACTGGCAAGTTAAAGCCATCTACAAGGCTGACA
Source organism: Fremontodendron californicum (assembly GCA_030761205.1). Classification (NCBI taxonomy): domain Eukaryota; kingdom Viridiplantae; phylum Streptophyta; class Magnoliopsida; order Malvales; family Malvaceae; genus Fremontodendron; species Fremontodendron californicum. Next base: position 36,201,274 of record JAULJL010000005.1, read on the forward strand.
TCATAGAAATCTTGTCCTCCGTTTGCTGCTAAAGTGAACTCTACAAGGGTTGCTGGAGGGACTGCACCTGCACCATTGCAAGCGACCTGGTCAGACCCACAGTTTGCAGTGGCACAAGTGAACCTTCCAGAAGAGCTTGAGCATTGGGTTCGAGCCCAGAATCTGCCTGACCATGGAGCTGAAACACTAATCACATTTGATGCTTGTGGGGCTAACTCAAATCCAGTGTTTGGCAATTGAGGTGTACCACCGCCAGTAAGGGTTCCTGGCCAGATAGTGAATGAACAGTTGTTTCTAACGTTGAGGGTTGCCATGTGAGCCTCTGCATATAAACATGCAATATCGTTTGAGAAGAAGAAAATGTTAAAAAATACATAAGCCAAAAGGCTAACTAAGAATTTTGGTAACCAATTCCAGAACCATTCCATACATTTGATAAGCTTGAAAGTCTTGTCAATGAAACGGTGAGGAGGGACTAGAGAGCTAGAACGGGAAAAGGGCTTGTTTATTACCTGAGATGAGGATGGCCAAGGAAAGGCCAAAGAGCAAGAGCTTCATCATTGCTTAAACAATTGATTGATTAATTGTTTTCTTTGTTAGTTGATGCAAATGGTGAAGCCTGTGGGCAGAAGCTGGTATATATATAGAGTTAAACAAGGAAGGCTCAACGTGCTTAATTTTTTGCAGCAAAGCAAAGCTCATTTTTTGATAAGAACTGATAAAGATGCTCGCAAAACCAATATAATCTTCAAAGCAGATGGGGTTCGACATGGATATGGATATGGACATTGGACTCCTATATTAACACAAACTTTTGAGTAAGAAGAAAAGAAAACAATCTAAAAATTACTTTGAAAATGTGATGATTATTTATAATTTTATATTTTTGTGCATCTTTTTGGAACCATGTAGATATCAATATCAATATCAATTCTAAAATTATAAATAGTGAATGACATATATATTATTGATCTTTTATTATATTAATTATTTTTATCTTTAATTAATGATTTTATTATTAAATTAAAATATTGATTATTATTTATTTATATTTTTATTAACATTGAAATATTTAATTATTACAGTAAATTTTCATTAATTGATAATTTTCTTATTAATTTAAATATTGACTAATGATTATCTATTTATTTTTTTATTAACCTAAGATTTGTATTATAAAGTAAGAATTAATTATTTTCCTTTTATACTTAATTAGTTGTATGAACTTGAACAAAAGAATGCAACTTTTCCAAAAAAAAAATAATTATTTTTTTTAACCATTAACATAACATTTTTTATAGAGGTTATAGACATAATGTTGAGAACAATATAAAAACTTCATTGAGAAAATAAAACTAAGTAATATCTATATTAAATTGGATCATATCTATCATGATGAAGCTTCATGCTCAAAATATAAATGTACTACTAATTTATCATAGCATTATCTATAATAGGGTTTAGTATTATCTACTATTTATAAGATTGAATCAGATTATAAGATTGAACTGAAATTTTAAAATACAATAAGTTATCAATTAAAAAATCTATAATCTACGTATTACAAAGGGTTGACAGTTGACGCTAGCGTGGGAAGTCATGCTAGCAAGTGGTAAGATTTTACCATCATCATGCACTGCGATTTCTTAATTTCTAGTCAATCATTGTGCTTCTTATTAAACTTTTTTCAGACTTAATTTATATATGAAGTAAGATATGTTGATTTTATAACAATTGTGCCTTTTATTAAACTCTTTTCAAACTTACTTTATATTTGAACTTAGATGGATTGATTTTGTAACATGTAGATGAGTATAAAATTTTGTTGCTACAACTTAAATTTAGGTTTTTTTTTTTTTTTTTTTTTTATTTTATGGAGACAGAACACGGTTTTTTTATTCAAATATAGCCAAAAAAAAATTATATCCCAAAATACCGTTCATTTCAGATTAATTCCCAAAATCCGCTTCTTTTTATACTAGCTGGGAAATCGCCATCCCCATGACGATTTCCCAGTGTAAAAATTTGAAAATTGGCAAAAAACACCAAGGGAAATCGCCATGGGGGGTGGCGATTTCCCTTGGTGTTTTTGCAAAATTTGCAAATTATACCAAGAGAAATCGCCATGGGGGGTGGCGATTTCCCTTCATGAATTGTTTTTTTTTTTTTACTTAAATTAATAAACAAATTTTAAAATTATTTTTAAATTTGTAAATTTTGTTTTTTAATTTTAAAAATTAAAAGAAAATTAAAATTTTTTCTAGGTTTGGTTATTTTTTTTAAATATATATTAAAAATGTAATTTAATTTATTATTAAAATTTTATAAAAAATAAAAATATATTTCTTATTAAAATTTATGATTAAAATTTTATAAAAATAAAATTATAATATATTAAATTTTTTTTAATAATAAATTAAAATTTTGATACTTTTTGCAAAACATTAAAATTAAAAAAGGAAAATAATATTTCTTCTTAAATTTTTATATCAAAAATTTTATTTGTTATACTTTTTTAATATTATAAAAACTAAAATTTAATTTATTATTAAAAATTTATAAAATATACTATTTTATTGCTTATTAAAATTTTAAAAATAACATTATATTTCTTATAAAATATTTATATCAAAAATTTTATTTCTTATACTTTTTTAATTTTATAAAAAATTTAATTTATTAAATATACTATTTTATTGCTTATAAAAATTTTAAAAATAAAATTATATTTGTTATACAATTTTAATTTTATGATGTAGAAAATATTGGAATTGGATTCCTTTTGCAATGGATGAGACTGATGATTTAGGGTTTGAGAGAGGTTTCAGTTATTTTTCAGTCCATCAAATGCTGCAGAAAATATTGGAATTGGATTCCTTTTGCAATGGATAAGACTGATGATTTAGGGTTTGAGAGAGGTTTCAGCTATTTTTCAGTCCATCAAATGCTGCAGAAAATATTGGAATTGGATTCCTTCTGCAATGGATGAGACTGATGATTTAGGGTTTGGGAGAGGTTTCAGCTATTTTTCAGTCCATCAAATGCTGCAGAAATCTTTCTGCAATGGATGAGACAAAGGATGGGATTTATCAATCAGATTTTGCATTGAATAAGTTATAACTTTTTCAATCAAATAGTCCTAGGCAGAATATGAGAATCAGATTCCATCCTATACAAAGGATGGGATTTGTCATCTGGTACAACATAATGAACCATTATAAATTCATAATACTTATGAAGGTTTACAATACCCCCTACAACAGTTTTCCAATCAGATTTTTCCTGAGTGCTAAAACTTCCTCATTCTCATCCTTCTATATTTCTTCTTTCTTTTGCGGAGTGATAATACCTACATTCTCATCTTTCTTAGTTTCATTACTACACAACATGAGCAATAGAGTGATCGTATTGGTCTACTATAATGGTCAAATTCATAATACTGACGAAGGTGCTACCTTTGATTGTGAACGTCCTAAAAGTTTTCGTGTTGAAGACGACGTCACATTAGAGGAACTCAAGCTGCAAATTCATACAAAAATTAAAGCTGGAAATAGAAAAAGAGTTTCAGAGGTTAAGTATAGGCATCCTATTTCTATTGGTGAAGGATGTGTCCGATATAGAACATTTCCACTTGAAGATGATGATGATGTTAGATGCATGTTTTATGCTCATGAGACATTTGCAAATGTTGGTGTACTTGAGTTATATGCTGACATAGATTATGTTAACGATGATTGTGGTCCTTCAAATGTTCGCACAACAGAAAACTTTCCCATAGAAGATTATGATTCTGGGTCGTTCTATGTTCACACTACATACGACGTTCCCACAGAAGAAGTCGTGCCCTTATCTCAAGCTACAACTTTTCAGACTTCATTAGTCTCACAAACAATTCCTACTACCCTCGAAGATGAGCCAGCTGGTGTTGATCTTGTTCGTCCACGTGGAGTCCATGATGAAGATGTTGGTGAATTTAGTGAGCAGGAAGAGGATGCTGAATTCGCAAGTGATGACAATAGTGATTCTGACCCAGACGTCGTCCCTGCTGAGATCAACACTCATGGAGATCTTCCCCCATATGAGGCTGCATCCCATATGCATATACTGGATCTGGAGGCAATGCATGTGCCAGAATTTCCTGAGTATGCTCATACGTTAGCTACGCCTCTGACATTTGATCCATCTGCAGTTGATCTGTGTGTTGGGTTACAATTCCCAACGAAAGAGGCTGTGCTTTCAGCTATCAAGCACTATAACATCAAAAACTCTGTAGATTACAGAGTAATTGAATCTGAGCGGACGAAATATTATGCCAAGTGCGTAATGTATGGGAATGGGTGTAATTGGAGAATAAGGGCAACTTTTATGAAGAAGAAACAGGTATGGGAGATTAGAAAATATGAAGGGCCTCATACTTGCACATCGGGGAGGATTTCACAAGATCATTGCAAGTTAGATTGTAACATGATCTGTTCATGCATTTTGTCATTGGTCCAAGCAAATCCGGAGATTTCCGTTTCAGTTTTGATCGCTGAGATGCTAATCCGGTATGGATACATCACCTCCTACAAGAAAACATGGAAAGCAAAGCAAAAGGCAATTGTTCAAGTATTTGGCGATTGGGAAAGATCGTACAATGAGCTACCTAAATGGTTAGGTGCAATGCAACATTTCGTGCCTGGTACAATTGTGGAATTGCAAACGGTACCTGCATATCACGGTGATCGACTGGTCCAGGGTAAGAGAATATTCCATCGACTATTTTGGACATTTAAGTCATGCATTGAAGGGTATCCGTATTGTAAACCTATTGTGCAAATAGACGGTATTTTTTTATATGGAAAATACAAAGGCACATTATTGTGAGCTATTGCACAAGATGGCAACCGAAACATACTGCCAATTGCCTTTGCCATTGTGGAGGGTGAGACAACAGAGGCTTGGTCATTCTTTCTCAGTAACTTGCGTAGACACGTGACAAAACAGCCTGGCATTTGCTTGATGTCTGATCGACATGAAGCCATCAAAGCTGCGATTAGACGCGATGGTGGATGGAATCCTCCACATGCATATTCAGTGTACTGCATTCGACACATTGCAGCGAACTTTATGAAAAAGTTTAACAATAAGGAATTGCGTCGACAAATTGTTAACATGGGTATGGAATCAAATCATAGTTATTTTATCTCTTATATTTCGTTTAGTATATAAAATAATACTGAAATTCACAAGTTTTTTGTTTTAAAATTTATTAGGATACGAGTTGAGGCGACCGAATTTTCATTTCATGTATGACAATCTTCGTGGAGAAAATGCAGAGGCGGCTAATTGGCTTGATAGGATCCCCAAGGAGAAGTGGGCGTAGTCATATGATCAAGGAAGACGTTATGGCCATATGACAACCAACCTAGCTGAATCTATCAATTCGGTGTTGAAGGGAACGCGTCATCTTCCCATTACTGCTTTAGTGCAATCAACATATTATAGGTTGGCTGCACTTTTTGTTAAGATGGGGAACAAGCAAATTGCAATGATGGAGGGAGGGCACACATATTGTGAAACAGTCACACAGGCTATGCAAGAAAATCGCAGGAAAGCTAACTCCCACATTGTTCGTAATTTTACGCGAGCAAATCAATCTTTTCTGGTTGAAGAGTTAGTTGATCCACAAGAGGGTGTTTCTGCAATGAAGTACAAAGTCAAGCTTAGTGACATGTGGTGTGATTGTGGAAAGTTTCAAGCACAAAGGTTCCCTTGTTCACATGTAGTTGCTGCTTGTGCACATGTCCATGTAGATTGCATGCAATATGTGGACAAAGTCTATAGACTGGAAACTATATTGAATGTTTATAGACATGAGTTCGAAACTGTTGGAAATGAAGGTTACTGGCCTCAATATGATGGTCCAGAAGTGTGTCCCAATCAAGAAATGCAGAGAAATCCACATGGTCGGCCAAAATCAAGTCGTATTCGTAATGAAATGGACCTCAGGGAGAAAGGCCAACCAAAACGTTGTGGATTATGCAGAAATGAAGGTCATAACCGTCGAAATTGTCCGCATCGATCTGGCACATTTGGGGAGACTTCGCATCAACAATAAATGAATCACATGTTTTTGTCAACTTATCATATAATTTGGATTATTATTTTACATATAAGGGAAAATGTAATGCAAGTTTTTTTGTTTTTGTTTTTTTTTTGTTTTTTGTTTTTATCTAATAAAAATCAATTAACAAAATTTACAAAAAATTTGTTCTTAAATTTTAAATAATAAAATATACCTTACGAAATTTCTTTTTTTTTTTTAAATTATAAAAAAAAAAATTTAATTTAATTTATAATTTTTAAAATTAAAAAACAAAACTTACAAATTTTTAAAATTAAAATAAAACTTACAAATAAAATTTTTTATATAAAAATTTAAGAAGAAATATTATTTTCTTTTTTTTTTAATTTTTATAAGAAATTTTTTTTACCATATTTAAATTTAATAAGAAATTTAATTTTCTTTTAATTTTTAAAATTAAAAAACAAAATTTAAAAATAATTTTAAATTTTGTTTTTTAATTTAAGTAAAAAAAAAATTCATGAAGAGAAATCGCCACCCCCCATGGCGATTTCCCTTCATGGAATTTGCAAAATTTGCAAATTATACCAAGGGAAATCGCCATGGGGGGTGGCGATTTCCCTTGGTATAATTTGCAAATTTTGCAAAAAACACAAAGGGAAATCGCCACCCCCCATGGCGATTTCCTTTGGTGTTTTTTGCCAATTTTCAAATTTTTACACTGGGAAATCGCCATTGGGGATGGCGATTTCCCAGCTAGTATAAAAAGAAGCGGATTTTGGGAATTAATCCAAAATGAACGGTATTTTGGGATATAATTTTTTTTGGCTATATTTGAATAAAAAAACCGACAGAACACACCAACTATTAAAACCATGTTAATTTTAATAGTCTGCCTCATTCTTAATTATTAAAATAAATTATCTTTACTTGATAATTTTCTTATTAAATTAAATATTAACTCATTTTTATCTATTTATTTTCTTTTTAAATATTTTATCACTTACAATTAGTTGTGTTTGAATTTTTAATAATAAGTAAAAGTGAATTTTACATTTAACTAGAATTCTTTCCCTGCTTTGCTCGAGAATTTTTTTAAAATTTATAAATTTTTGATTAAATTAAGAATCACAAATAAATTTAAATTAAATTATATTAAATAATTATTATTTATTTAAATAATTTTTTATGTTTTAAATTTCAAGTAAATGAATTTAGAGTTTAAATTGAATCACTATGATAAATTACACAAATTATAAGATGAAACTAAATACGACACAAATACAATATGGAAAAACAATTAAAACACGATACTACACAAAAAATAACATGAACACGATATGAATACACGAACATATCAAAATCTATTTAACGTGTAAAAATTTATATAAATTTATAATACTTTGAACACACAAAAAAATAACACGAATACAAATACGTCACGAACATAAATTTTTCTTTAATTTTGAATCACTATAACAAATTATGCAAAATATGTCATGAATTGAGACACAACACGAACACACAATTCTTTAAATTGAATCATAATAACAAACTATACAAAATATAAAAATAGACTCAATCTCTCTCTCCCCCTTCTCCCCATTTCCCTCTTTGCTTTTCTTTTTTCCATATTCCCTCTCTCCCAAACTTTTTTTTTTTTTTTTTTAAATTTCTTTATCAGTCTTTCAATGACATTTACAAAAGAAAAAATATATCTTCATTATGACAGATGTCAATCATAGAAGCATCTATGTAGTCCATATTATATATATTTTAGATTATTTCTTAATTGCTTCATATATTTTCTTAAAATATAGTTATAAATTAATATTTCTTAATTATCCGCTTGCAACGCATATACAGTGAAAACTGATAGTAATAAATAAGAAAGCTAGTTAATTTATTTTCCCTTTTTAAAATAATTACCTACTTTAATTTGGACATAGTAAGTAATAGAAAATTTTAATCAATTTAATATTCAAAATATACTTTCAGATTATAATTTTTTAAATATACAAAGTTTTGAAATTTATCAATGTCATTGTCTATATTTAAAAATATCAACTCATTTAAAAGTATGAGATTTTGAATTTAAAAAAAAAAAAAAAGATATTTACAAAGATTTTTATAACTTATAAAGCCCGCAAAATAGGAAAATGTAGCATAGTCAAATGGCACTTAGTGAAAAGTGCTTGGTGATCTTAATTACACTTTCAGCCAATGATCAAATCATCTCTATTTAGAACTATAAAACTTTTCCTTCGCTTCAATTTTGCTTTTTTTTCTTTGGAAAGTAAAAAAAAAAAAATGGAGTCTTAATAGTTGTTTTTTAAGCAATAGTTGTAAATATTTTTTTTGAAAGGAGTAGTTGTGACTTGTGATTCTTTATTTCTTAGTTTCTTTTATGTTGAAATTAAGATCATATATATTAATCTTTACAATAATTAAATAAAAGCAAAGTAATTAACTATATATTGCTTAGAATGCTAATCACATCATGAGTAGAATGCCATTACCATTACCATTACAAACACAATTTCAAACCTAAGAAGACTGGTTCTTACTTAGGGAGAATATGATTTATCAGTTACAACAAAACAATACTATTTGCCTTTGTTAAATTTTATTCATCATACAATTAAAAGCAACAAGGGTTTTATATATGTTTGTTTATTTGATTATGATAATAACCAGCAGGTTTTCTTTATTTAAGAATCATAAATATGCAGAGCAATAAAAGCCTCTTCCTGCTTGTAAGATCTCAAGGACAGAAAGTAATAAGGTAATTAGGTCCTCCAGTGCAGGAGAAAGTGCTAGTTTGATCATCATAAGCATAACTGTAAGCCTGAGGGCACTGACCCTTGAAAATCCTGGAGTAATCTGAGGGTTGACAAGTCTGGGGTGAATTATATTCACCAGTGCAACAGTACTGAGGCTGATTGAAAGCTGAACATGCGCTGTTGCAGGCTATGATATTCCCACCTGATCCTCTAACAGCCAGATCTGATGGACAAACTGAATTCACATTTGCCGCACAGCTAGTTGTGGTGCAGGTTGGACCAGAGCCGCCTTGTGGGGTTATTGAAACTGGCAAGTTAAAGCCATCTACAAGGCTGACATCATAGAAGTCTTGTCCTCCGTTTGGTACTAGAGTGAACTCTACAAGGCTTACTGGAGGGGCTCCACCTGCACCATTGCAAGCAACCTGGCCAGACCCACAGTTTGCAGTGGCACAAGTGAAACTTCCAGAGGAGCTTGAGCATTGGGTTCGAGCCCAGAGTGTGCCTGTCCATGGAGCAGGAACGTCAATGGCATTTGATGCTTGTGAGGCTAACTCAAATCCAGTGTTTGGCAATTGAGGTGCACCACCACCAGTAAGGATTCCTGGCCAGATAGTGTCCGGACAGTTGTTTCTAACGGTAAGGGTTGCCATGTGAGCCTCTGCATACAAATACAATACATGCAATATCGTTGAGAAGAAGAAAAATGTTAAAAATACATAAGCCACAAGACTAACTAAGAATTTTGGTAACCAATTCCATACATTTGATAAGTTTGAAAGTCTTGTCAATGAAACAGTGAGAAGGGACTAAAGAGAAAGAATGGGAAAAGGGTTTGTTTATTACCTGAGATGAGGATGGCCAAGGAAAGGCCAAAGAGAAAGAGCTTCATCATCGCTTAAACAATTGATTGATTAATTGTTTGCTTTGATAGTTGATGCGAATGGTGAAGCCTTTGGTATCCAGAAGCTGGTATATATAGAGTTTAACAAGGGAGGCTCAACGTGCTTAATGTTTTTGCAGCAAAGGAAAGGTCAAATTTCGATGAGAACTGATAAAGACCCTTGCCAAACCAAAATAATCTTCAATGCCGATGGAGTTGGAGTGTTGGACATGGACATGGTCATGGACATGGACATTGGACTGCTTTATTAACATTATTAAGTGACCAGACTTTTGAGTAAGAAGAAAAGAAAACAATCTAGAATTACTTTGAATACAAAAAACACGTAAACCTTAATATTCAAAATATAGCTTCAGATTTAAAAGAAAAAACACGTCAAGTTTGAAGTTTATCAATGTGATTGTCGATGTTTAGAAATATCAAGTATGAAATTTTGAATTTTGAACAAAAACATTAAATTTAGAAAGACTTTTAAAACTCATAAGCCCCCAAAAGACAGAATGTTTAAATTAAATACGATTTTTTTTTTTTTTTTACGAAGGAAGCCACACTTAGAAGAATAAGAAAAATAAGTTAAAAAGAAGAAACACAAAGTTTGAAGTTTATCAATGTGGTTGTCGATGTTTAGAAATATCACTCATTTAAAAGTATGAAATTTTGAATTTTGAAAAAAAAACAAGATATTTAGAAAGATTTTTAAAACTTATAAGCCTCGAAAAGACGAAAATATTTAAAATACGATTTTTTTTGTACAAAAGAAGCCACAATTAGAATAAGGAAAAAGATTTTTAAAAAAACACATAAAGTTTGAAGTTTATCAATGTGATTGTCGATGTTTAGAAATATCAACTCATTTAAAAATATGAAATTTTGAATTTTGAACAAAAACATTAAATTTAGAAAGATTTTTAAAACTCATAAGCCCACAAAAGACGAAAATATTTAAAATACGACATATAAAGTTTGAAGTTTATAAATGTGATTGTCGATGTTTAGAAATATCAACTCATTTTGAATTTTGAACAGAAACAAAAACAAAAAATTTAGAAAATTTTTTAAAACTCATAAGCCCACAAAAGAACAAAATATTAAAATATGATTTTTTTTTTTTACAAAAAAACTACGCTTGAAATAAGGAAAAATATTTTTAAAAAATAAATAAATAAAGTTTGAAGTCTATCAATGTGATTGTTCGATGTTTAAAAATATCAACTCATTTAAAAGTATGCAAATTTTAATTTTGAACTTATAAATCAAGAGATTTAGAAAGATTTTTAAAACTCATAAGCCCACAAAAGAGGAAAGTATTTTTATTTTAAAAAAAATTACAAAAACAAAGTACCTGAAATAAGAAAAAAATTACAAATATTGTGATTCGAAACTTAAACCTATTGAATATTATTTTTTAAAAATGATTGCATGAAACAATTGTATTAAATTCTGAATTTCTTAAAATTAATCGAATTTAATAACACGTTATTATACACCAAATCTTATACAAATACAATAAAAGTAATCCCTCAAATTGTTGTGAATTGGTCAACGATTTTGGAATCAATTTTGCTGTGTTTAAGGTAGGGGCTTAATGCAAACGGGGTCCAAGAGGGCTAGAATCAGGTAGGTTGTTGAGTGGGGCGTCCTGGATAGGGGTGTAAATGAGACACTGGTGCTCGCAAGCTATTCGAGTTCGGCTCGAAAAAAATTCGAATTCGATTCGGTCATTATCGAGCCGAGCTCGAGCTCGAGCAGCTCGAGCTATCGAGCGAGCCGAATTCGAGTATCTCAATACTCGATTCGAGCGGCTCGCGAGCCTAATCGAGCTTTTGATTTTATAATATATATTTTTATAATAATTTACTATATTACCCTTATTATTTAAATGTAAAAAAATTGTATATGAAACGAGCTCGAGCTCGAACTCGAGCTCGAGTACATAAATTGAGTAAACGAGCTTTATCGAGCCGAGCTCGAGCTTGAAAAATGGTATTCGGTCGAGCTCGAGCCGAGTTTCGAGCAGCGAGTTTCGAGTCGAGCTCGAGCTCGAGCAGCTCACTATTCGAGCTCGGCTCGACTCGATTACAGCCCTAGTCCTGGATTTATCAACTATCAGGCTAATAGCTTGGCTTTTACCATTAAATATCACTAATTTTTTTTCTTTTTTTTAGCAATTATCTGACGGTGGAGTTTTTAGATCAAAACAACTGAATTAATAGAATATAAATATATATATATATATTTTAAGAATATTAAAAGTAATTAATTAATTAACATATATATATATTATCAATTTTCTAATCTGAGAAATTTAAAATTTTTCGAATGAATATATATATATCTCTACAATTGCTTGTCACGTGACAAGCAATTTTTTTTTTTAAAGATAATTATCATATATTTTATTTAAGTTATTTTTGTGTGTGTTATAATCGTATTATAGATATTATATATATAAAGTTTGATACGTTATGTATAGATTTTGACACATTCATGAATTTGTGTTGTGTTAGTGTTATTTTTTCGTGTTGTATTGTGTTTTAGTTTTTTTTTTTTTTTTTTCGTGTCGAGTCCGAAATTGCTAGATCTAGTTAGTACTATTCAAATAATTCTCAATTTTGTCTTTCATTTTTTTTTGTGTCGTGTTAATAGATTTTGACATATTCGTGTTGTATTAGTGTATTTTTTCGTGTTGTATTGTGTTGTAGTTATTTTTTCATGTTCGTTTCGTGTCCAAAATTGTTAGCTCTAATTGACACTATTCAAATAATTCTCAATTCTGTATCCAGTTCATTTTATATAAATTTCGACACGTTCATGTATTTATGTCGTGGTCATGTTATTTTTTTGTATCGTGTTGTATTTTAGTTATTTTTTCATATTATGTTCGTATGTAACACTATTCAAATAAATCTTAATTTTGTGTTACGTGTTGTATATTGATTGGTTCTTTATTTTTATATTTTTAAATAAAGTCATGTTATTTTTTTAATTTTTTATTATTGAATAAAAAAAATTTATTGATAAATTATTGGTAAAAATTAAAATATTGAATAATAATATGAGATTAGTTGATCTAAGCAATTTTTTTTTTTAAACTTTTGGTGTTGAATCAAAAGAAAAAAAATATTATGATGATTAAACAGTAAAAAAATTATGTTAAATGATGTTATAATTATGAGTTATTGTATGATAGTTGTTAGATTTATTTTTTATTTTTTAATATGAATAGAAATGATGGAAATTAGTATAATCTAAATGAATTAAATTTTGATATCCATATTAATTTTTTTATATATAGTGTAAATATAATGAATTAGATTCGTGTATTTGTGTATTCGTGTTATTTTATATCTATATCTTACTTTGAAAGTTGTCATCAAGTTGAGATATTTTGCGTAATTTATCACACTAATTCAATTTTAACTCTAAATTAATGTTATTTATTGATGTCATAATCATATTCAATGTATTATCAATGATAATAAAACCGAAGCAATGCGAGAATTCAAACACTAGTAAAGATATGAAAACTAACTTGAAAATTGGGAGTGGAAGTTTTGGGCAAATTATAAAATGTGTTGTTTCTCATGTCAAATTCCTTCAAAGCCAACAATATTTGTACAAATGTTTCATATTCATATTTATTTAGGTTTATAATGAAAATAGTAAATTAAAATAAATTAATTACAACTTATAAGTAAACAATAAATTTAAATAAAAAGAAAAAATCAATTTATTGAAAGGGTCCAAGTCCAACTAAAATGATGATTAGGGAATAATGGTTTAGTTATACATACAATGAATAAACAAGAAAAATATACAAATAACTTTGTTCAACTCATTAAATTCTCATTTAGTGCAATTCATAAGGGGTGCCTAACTTTAAAATCACTTTAACCATATGCATGCACGTTATATTAAATATATTGTTGCAAAAATACCTAATATAACATAAATGGAAAATGGTGCTTATTATTGTTAGGCAAAAAAATTATCAATACTTAATACTGTTTTTTGTACAATATTATTTAATAGAAAATATTGACAAAGAATAAAAAACCGGATCAGAGGTTGAATCGGTCGAATCTTCGATTTTTAGTTCAACCATTTGAACCGGCCGGTTCAACTATAGAAAAAATAATTAAAATAAGGAAAAATCAGAAAAAAAAATTCTAAAATTAAAAAAAAAAAAAACACAAATAAATAATACAAGCTATTATTTTTTGTTTTAGCCTAATTTTTGGGCCTTTTAATTTGTAACCAAATGGGTTAAAAAGCCCAAAAACAATATTAAAAAAATTATTATTTTTTATTTTATTGGGTTTTTTTAATTTTTTTTTATTCTCGATTTTTAATCGGTTTTTACCTATTCGACTTTTTTCGATTCTATGGGAGTGATTGAACCGTTGGACCTGTCGATTCTCAATTAAATTAGCTAATCCAATCCGATTTTTTTTATCATTGGGCAAAACATAGAAAACCAACACTCCCTGATAAAAAGATTATTTTACAATTATTTCGTACAAGAATAAGAGAATTTGAAAGTATTATTCCCAAAAAAAAGCTTGTGACTTTGTGAGTTTTGTTAAGAATTTATAATTATTCTATTTTATCTCAATCCCGCATTCCCAACTTCATCTTAATGATGCTAAAGAAGATTTTACACTAATCAAATTGTCACAGTACCAATAAACTTTTTAGGGTTTCAAGGTTTTGAAGAATTGCCTTCAATCCTAAATAGTCTTAGGTCCATACATGCCTAGGATTAGGAAGCAATTCCCCTATTTATAAAACACTACATTTAAGCACTTCCACACTTCTAGAGCTCCAAAATGCTTGTTTATGGTTGGGTTTTTGTGATTTGTTTTGGGAATCCAAATCTTCTATCCTTATTTCCTTGTCTCTATTCGTGCTCCCACTTTCATAACGAGTCATAAGTCTCTCTTTTTTTGTTCTCTTCATACTTGTTCGTTTTTAATGTTTGACTCGATTTTTTATCTAATAAAAAAATCAATTTCGCTTGAAAAAAAAAAAAAAAACAAAGATACAAATACGATGCAAATAGAGGAGATGATGTCGTGGAATTCACCTATTCAATCACTGGTAAAATACCAATCGGTCGTATTTGTATTTCGTAGCCCCCGCTAAAAAGTGAAAAACAGACGAGGAAGAAAGCGACATCAAAAAAAGGGATCCGCGACTCGTTACAAAAGTTAATTCATTGTAGATCAGTGTTGAAAAAATCGGATTGAATCAGTTGGTTAGATTGATTCAATCGAGAATCGAATTCGGTAAGTATCAAAGAACCGCTTATTTATCAAACTGATAAAAAATTGAATTGAATCTCCGATCTATCCAATCAAATCGATTGAATAAATAATCGAAAATCTCACCAGTTTGATCTCCAATTCAATTTTTTATTCATTTTTGTTGAGTGTTCAAACATGAATATTTGCTTTAATTATCAAGATTCAAGAACTACCGTCATGTTTCTAAACGTACTCAATGTGCCAAACACATCAAGCTACTTACTATGCTTGTAACAATCAAAACACAATAAAAAAGCTAGGGTTTTCGCAGCCTCTCCTATGTGGAAGATGTTGGGAATCTTGTAAGCATTTAACATTATTTCATTACTGCATACTCATATATATAAACATAATATGAATAGATAACATGAAGCCGAACCTAGGGTTTTCGCAACCAGTTTGGTCAAGCAGGAAGCCGAACCAGCATGTCTTTACCGAAAAGATAGATTCTGAAAAATAACATGAACCTGTTCGGTCCTAGACCGAACAGGCATGAATTAATCGGATAATTTTAATAAGTTGGTCCGGCTGGGCAGCAAAAAAATTATTGCTGACCCAAGCCCAAATTCGACTTGACCCAGCCCGACGACGACACGCGTGTGAGTGGTCCATCCCAATTTGTTTAGGTTCTCACCCACCACAAAACAAAACTTGAGTACCCCTTGGGGCCCAAACCAACATTGAACACAAGTCATTGTAAAAAATAAGCTTAAGTCATTTTTTGTTCTATGTGAGATTCCATACCATACACTACATCAATCAACTTTTTTCTTCTTCAAGTGGGTACTTAGAGATTAATTTCTCATTCAACATTGATATCAATCGGACAACCTACGTATTAAAATACATATTTCGTATTTACACATTAAGAAATAAGCATTGATATCCAACAAAAGAACTGACATGAAACACTACTTTTAATTAGTCTGTAATTTTAATTTGAAAACCCCATATTTTACTCTGTCAAAACCTTGAAATATATCCCCATTTTTCGATAGGAAGGGAGAGTTATGAAGCTCCGTCGCCATATTTTTTCCATTTTAATTTTTGGATATGAATATTATCGCATGATATCAAATGTGTGGTGATTTGATTGATAATCCAATTACGGAAATTTCATGCAAAGAACGTACGTGATCATGATAAAGCTGTACATATATATATAACTTTCTTGCCATTTGCAGAACTTCTTGAAGCTTCTTAGTTATCAAAGTTGCAAGTAGCAACGCAAAGATTGTGACCAAAATATTTCCTACTAATTAATTAGCCATGGAATTGCAAGGTGATCCAAAAGGAGAAGCCAGTTGCTAAGGGGTAAATAAAATTATTGCTATATATAAGCAATATTACAAGAAGATTTTCTAAATTATCAGCCAAAATCAATTGAAAGAAATTAACATTAAAAAAAGTAAATAAACAAATCCATTTGAAGATTATCCATGATTTCGTAGATCAAGAAAATTAATCTTCAAGGACAAAAGGTAATAAGGTAATTAGCTCCACCAGTACATGAAGCCAAACCAGACTTATCATCATAAGCATAACTGTAAGCCTGAGGGCATTGGCTCTTGAAAATATTAGAATAAGTAGTAGGTGAGCATGTTGCCGGGGTACTAAAAGCACCTGTGCAGCAATACTGAGGTTGATTAAAGGCTAAACATGCGCTATTGCAGGCAACAACGCCTCCATCAGACCCTTTAACCTGCAATTCCTGAGGGCAAACTGCATTCACATTGGCGGCGCAGCTGACGGGGGTGCAACCACCCGAACCGCCGCCTAATTGTGGGGCGATTGAAAGGGGCAAGTTAAAGCCATCAACAAGGCTAATGTCAAAAAAATCTTGTCCATTGTTTGCTGCGAGGGTGAACTCTGCCAGGGATACTGGTGGGATCCCACCAGCGCCGTTGCATGAAACCTGACCAGAGGCACAGTCCCCAGTTTCACATTGGAACTTGTCATTGACGTTTTTGCATTGAGTTCGAGCCCAGAAGCGGCCAGACCATGTCGCTGGAACGTCTAGGACTGATGAAGCTTTTGAGGTTAACTCAAAACCGGTGGTGGATAATGGAGGACCTGAACTTGTTAGAATTCCAGGCCAAACTGTGGAAGGGCAGTTGTTGTTTAATGTGAATGTAGCTGATTTAGCCCCTGCGTTAATTTGAGTATTGAATAACCAAATAATTAGCATCAGTATTAAACATGAAAATCCCACCATTATTTCAATGGCAAAAACCCTTTGTACATAATTCCAAACAAGAGCATGGAGAAAAGAAAGAGATTTACCAGAGAAGAAGAAGATGGCTGCCAGGGAAAGGCCAAAGATAAGCTGAGCCTTCATCATCACTAAAATTCCTTTGATTCTTTTGATGAAATTATCAGTGCAGGCTTTAATAGTTAGGTGCTCTATATATATAAATTAAGAGGCCCGAGCCTTAGGGTAAACATATATATAAGGAAAGATTTCGTCAATTAATTATAAGCAAGAACAGGGATTTTTTTTCCATATCCAGCTTACTTAGTACAGAGATATTCTAGATAAAGATGGAAATTAGATTCCAAACTATTATAAACCAAAATTAACAGAAAGGAAAATAATTAATAAGTAATAAAATATCAACCTAAAGATTTTATATTTTTATTAGTAATCAAGAGTCATGACATTAATTTGTATACTCCAAGAGATTTCAAATTTTGGAATATAACAAAATAAAGATCTTCAGGGGCAGAAAGTTATGAGATAATTAGCTCCACTTGTACATGTAAATGTACTCGTTTTATCATCAAAAGCATAACTATAAGCCTGAGGACATTGGTCCTTAAAGATCTTTGAATATTTTGTTGGACGGCATGTAGCCGGCGAATTATAAGAACCGGTGCAGCAATATTGGGGTTGATTAAAGGCCAAACATGCGCTCTTGCAGGCAATAACAGCTCCATCCGATCCCTTAAGCTGCATTTCTGGGGGACAAGCTGCATTGACATTGGCAGGGCAACTCGTGGCATTGCAACCAGGGGGTGATCCGCCTTGTGGGGTAACTGAAAGAGGCAAGTTAAAGCCATCGACAAGGCTAACATCATAAAAATCGTTCCCATTAATGTTTGCTACTGCCAGGGTGAATTCTATCAGGGACGCTGGTGGGATTGCACCGGCGCCGTTGCATGTAATCTGACCCGATCCACAGTTGGCGGTGGCGCATTGGAACTTGCCATTGGTATTTGCGCATTGGGTTCGACCCCAAAAACGACCGGACCATGGGGCTGGAACGTTTAAGGTTGATGAGGCTTTTGAGGCTAACTCAAAACCGGTTGAGGATAATTGAGGACCTCCTCCACCTGTTAGAGTTCCTGGCCAAACTGTGTAAGGGCAGTTGTTTGTAAATGTGAATGTAGCTGAATGAGCCCCTGCAACAAAAATATATAGCTTCATCAGGCAAGAATTTGTCACAATCTTTAATTTTTTATTCCTTTTAATTTGCAAATATAAATTTCAGAATTGGATACTGCTTGAGAAAGTTGACAATTGAATTCAAATATAAACATATGGAAAAACCAAGGGAAAGAAGTGAAATTTTTACCATAGAAGAAGAAAATGGCAAGGGAAAGGGCAAAGATAACTTGAGCTTCCATCACTATCTTCTTCTCTTTTTTTCTTTTCTTTTTTTAAATTTCTTTTTTAATGATTCCAGTGAAGAGCAAGTGGTGCTTTATATAGGCCCAAACTAGGTGTAAAAATGGTGCTTACATTAATATGTCAAGTCTCAACAACTACAAAAATTTATTGAAAGCATATTATGTTGCATGTCCAGATCAGTATTGTGTAATGCTGGATTCCCTTTCGAGTTAATGCCACTCAAGAAACAATAAATATTAACAACTAATTTCTTTATTTTTTCAAATTATAGAAGAGTTTGGGCTCCCTTCATTTATTTTTTATCCATTAATTTTCAATACATTCATTAATGTAGTCATACTTATAGATGATAATTAAAAGTAGTAATTAATAGAAAAATAATAAAAGTGATCTTAACCCGTTACGGAAGAGCATGCTTATAATTAATAATAGGATTATTATATATATAAAAATATAGTATGCTTTGTATTAATTAATTTACCTCTTTACCAGCATACCATGCTTAATGAGTGACTTTCAACATGTTTTATTTTGGGTGCTTACAAAGGATAAGGTTCTTATTACCAAAAACAATCAAATTAAATTGAAGTACTCAGCTCTTGAATTCTCTCTATATACTAATTAGTTTTAAAGGTGTAAATTATGTTCAAATGTAAAGTGTATGGATGGGTGAAAATTTTGACAAAATTAACAAAAGTCAAATTTTGTTGAATATTTCATGAGGGAAACAAGTTGGCATCATATGCTTTTCTTTACATACAACTTAATTTATGATACAAAAGTGTTGCTTTCTTTTGTAATGCCATTGTCTCCCTTACCAGTCATATCCCAACCCAAATTCAACCATTTTTTGAATTTATTTAAATTTTTTTTCTAAAACACATACACACAAAAGATGATATATTGCAACATTAATGTATGGGATAAGCAACATTAATATATTTATTGAAAAAAGAATATGATCAGGCGTTTGTAGACATTAACTAAATATAATTAAAAATATAATTTGAGAAACTACAGAGACTCCCTAAATCGCTTTCTGAATCTTTAGAAGCACTTCAGAAGGACAATGTGTTGAGGGATCTGATTGGTGAAAAGCTTTTTGTAGCTATAAATGGAGTTCGAAAGGTAATTTCCGACCATGTTCTCTGAAAGTTTTATCTTAGAAAAATTCAATTCATAAATTCATGCATGCATGATATCTTTCATGTTATGCCTCAATGCATAAATCGATGCTGAGCATGAACATATTAATACATCTATGCAGGCAGAAATTGACTATTATTCGAAGAATATATAAGGAAGCATACAAGCAACTTATACACCGTTATTAAGCTGATGAATCAATCTCCAGGCACAGATGGGGGAAGAGTAAGGATTTTGTCACTCTTCCTTTATGCAAACTCTATGATCCCTGTTCTTGGTTATGTCCAATGTGCTTTTAGAGGAAATGGTGTTTGCCAATCATGGGGAAAATAAATAATGCTAGTTTGCCCTCACTATCATGGTTAATAATAATCTTGTAATGCTGGCTACTTCTACATTTATATATGCAACATTTGTACTATATAAAATTTTATCTCCAATGTGTTTTCTTAAGCTGTTTAATCCATTTTTTTAGATATAGATATTTTCTCTTTTACTAGAGGAAGATTTATTCTTATCTGTGTGTTACTCAGTTTACTGCTTTGAAAAACTTTGGCCTTCCTTTTAATCTTTCATGAAAACCAAAAGATTTCTGCTAATCTAATTTACCGTTTATTGTTTTACCTAATATAATAGTAACTAAAAGAAAGTTGTACTCTTTAACAGTTTTGCCATAATTATGATGTTAAAAAATATTAACTTTACTCAATGAATCAAAGAGTTTTTTTTTTTTTAGTTCCTAATCTATTCTTACTCCTTCGACCTTTATCTACTTTAACTCATTTGAGAAAGACATTATACGCTTAAGTTTTCGAGTCCGCAATCTTTAAGAATCTGTTAAGCATGAATGTCAAAAGTTAATACTTTGTTGGCAATGGATCAAAGAGTTTAGGCCAGGAAAGATGGGTTTGTATTATATATATATAATAAAGGAAAAGTATAAGGTTTATATGGGAAACAGTCCATATGGCTTCAATTTTTGATAAAGAGTATTCCTGTTAAGCAATTGAATCTAATTCCCTATGTTCAGGACAAGCTAAAATATAGAAGAAAACAGTGCAAAAATAACATCCCACCATTTCTGTCCAGAAAGAGAGGTAAGGAGTGGCTTCCAATCCTCTTCCAACAGCCTAATTCAATTTGATCCTCTCAACTTTCTTCTCAATACTGAAATAGTTTTAAGCAAAATCCTGAAATCTAGCACTTTTACATGCAATTTGCCAAATTTAGCATACCAAATGTACCTAAAATCTACTACTATAAAAATCAAGGAAGACATTGTTATTAGCAATCAAAACACATCGACAATTACTACCATTTGCTAACGTAAACCATGACATGGCCTTCCAAAGCTCTGTTGCTTTTAGCTGTTGTTATTATGTTATTATTATTGCCTGAGTGCCAAGCAGACGAGACATTCGAAAAGACAAGTACGATTCATCATGTAATAAGAAGAGTTGGTCGTCGTCTAGCTTCTCCTACGATTAGGCACGGGAGACCACCATTCAAGCCTGGCCCATGGTTGCAGGCTCATGCTACCTTCTACGAGGGTGGCTCAGGGACATTTGGTATGAACAGTGCTGGATTTACCTTTAAACAAATTAATCTGTTTTTCTTCTATGCTAACTAAAAGCTTCCCATTCTTTGTTTTGATGGGTAATTAATTAATCTTTTTGTGGATGTGTAGGGGGGGCTTGTGGCTATGAAGATGTAGAGAAAATGGGGTACGGTCTAAACACAGCGGCATTGAGCGCAACTTTGTTCAACAATGGCCAGAAATGTGGTGCATGCTTTGAAATCAAATGTATAA
Source organism: Fremontodendron californicum (assembly GCA_030761205.1). Lineage (NCBI taxonomy): Eukaryota > Viridiplantae > Streptophyta > Magnoliopsida > Malvales > Malvaceae > Fremontodendron > Fremontodendron californicum. The sequence goes on from JAULJL010000005.1 coordinate 36,222,921, forward strand.
ATTCCCCTGAATGGTGCAAACCAGGGCAGCCTTCTTTGATGGTGACAGCCACAGATCATTGCCCACCTAATTACAATCTTCCTAGCGACAATGGAGGATGGTGCAATGCGCCCCGCCAGCATTTCGACTTAGCCAAGCCTGCTTTCCTTCAAATTGCCGAGTACAAAGCTGGCATTGTCCCTGTCCAATATCGCAGGTAATTGAATTTGTTCTTTTAGACTATCTCAAGCAACATTTTTTTTCCCTTAATTGTTAAATTAAGATTATATTGAGTTGCAGGGTGCCATGCAAGAAGCAAGGGGGTATTCGGTTCACGATAACAGGCAACCCTTACTTCAACCTGGTGTCAGTGACGAACGTGGGAGGAGCTGGGGATGTTATAAGCGTTGAAGTGAAGGGTCATGACAACCTGAGATGGACAACAATGAAGAGAAATTGGGGTCAGAAATGGCAGACCGACGCCATGTTAGTTGGGGAAGATCTTAGCTTCCGAGTTAGAACAAGTGATGGCAAAACTTCAACCGCGTGGCATGTCGCCCCCAAGAACTGGCAATTCGGTCAGACTTTTGAGAGTCGCAAAAACTTCAGAGGATTGCCATCAAATCTATGATTTCAAAGGAATGCTATTTTAAATAGCAATGTTGTTGGTTATTATGTACATGATTTTATCAGCTTATACTTGTAAGCACGTCAAGAAAAAAAAAAGACGTTTTCTATTTTTTTTTTTTTTTAATAATACGCTTAAGTAAATCTCAAACCAAGTTTTTCTGAACCTGATCCCTTATTTTTGGACGATCTTAAAACCCTAATGTTACTGAAATCAAAAGATATATATATATATATATATATATATATATATATATGAGCTTAAAGATATATATCAAAATGAATTCAAGATTTAACTTAATTGGTTCATACAATCAATGTGACATCCAACAAATCTGAGATTCAAATCCCAACATTTGTAACCCCTTATCCTATTCCGAAACTACCGCCTCTTTTGTATATATATATATATATATATATATAGAGAAAGAGAGCGTTTATATTTGATGCACTAACAGTGTCAATGAATCAGATGATACCATCTCATTAAAAATAAAGTTATTTATAATTATTTTTTTAAAAAAAAATTAATGAAGTGACATCATCTAATTCACTGACAGCATATAAATTTATACACTATCAGTACATCAAATATAAACTCATATATATATTTTATATATATATATATATATATAGCTTTTATGGTTCTATAATTTCAATAAACAGTTGTTAGTTACATCGGATGATTGAGTCACTATTAAGCAATAAGTCAAGATTCATTGGATAACCATAATAGTATTATAGACATTGTAAAAATAAAAAATAAAAACCCTTTTTAATATTCTTTCAGGCCCATACAACTAGGCAACCTGGTCATGAAAATTTCGAAGTTTCGCTTGGATGATGATATTCATATATTACAGACAGTTGAGGCAAATAACAGAACTTAGAAAAATACAAAAAGGAAGATGCTTCTTACCTGAAGCAGGAAGAAGATCATTTTGGGAAGCACTCTAAACCTTGAAAATAAAGAATAAAATTATTGCCCATCCTTGGAGATCAATTTCAAACATGCATATCAGTCGATTTCTTTTGTTTCTTCTTTTTTCGTTTTTCTGTTTTGGTCTCTGTTCTTGCTTCTAAACGTTTCGACTGCTGTGAACGAATCTCTAACAACTTCGACTTTGCATCTCGGAATAGAGCATCCGATCTTGACGCCATCAATTGCTGAAATCAAAGTACACATAAGGGTGGAAAATAAGTTTTAGCTTTTTCTACTACAAATTTGATTGATAATATTCGAAAAGCCATTTACAAACCTTTAGATGATCCATTGCTGCAAGATTGAAACCAAGAGTATCTTTGCATTCCTGGGGAAATTCAAAGGCTATGTCATTGAAATAGATCCTTAAGTTTTCCCAAATTTAAAATTTGCTTACGGAATATGTTAGTGATTATGTCAAACTTAAATCCAATACTAAGAAATAAAAAGAGATTTAAGGGCTACTAGTTGCAGAATTGAATGTTTTTGTTCAAAGGGAATGTGAGGGTTCAAAACATGCAGAAATCCAAAGTACATATTTAATTTACCTTGACTCTTGCATAAATAATCTCCTTTAGAACAGTCAACACTGGTCTGGCAGATGGGGTACTAATTAACTGACTATGATGTGTCTGCAACAACACTGTAACAATCCTGCAAACCAGCTCAACCTGTGCACACAGCATATATTGTAATAACAACAAATAAGTACTACAATCTAAGTGCTCAAATGCATAAAACATATGCTTTCCTAACATCAAAGGCTTTGACACCAAAACCTTAAAATAAATTCTCCATTGTAAGTGTGTATGTGTGTTTGTGTGTCCGAGAGAGAGAGAGAGAGAGAGAGAGAGAATGCATGGTGTGCATGCCACACATCTATTTACTAAAACATCCAAGCATGAACACATCTATAAGCACAGATAGGCCAACCTTGTCAGGATTTGAAGTCCAGTCCTTCATGTAAGAGAGCAGCTTGAGAGCATCTGAGAATGGTAATGCCTGGGAAGAAAACAACTTTGAGTCAGATATTAAGATCAACAATAAGATTGCGTAAAAAATGACATGATCCTATTCGTAATCACTGCCACATAGCATCATCCAGTAGAATCCGGAAGAGAAAAGTTCAATTTAACTACTAGACAAACAAAGATAATCCAATCTGTCATATATGATTTTTCTTTTTTCAATTGTGACAAGCGGAATTCCTAATTTGGCCATTAACATGGCCAGAATAAGAAGAAAAAAAAACTCTCTTTAAAGCGGCTAACGTATATGAGTGGTCTTTGGTCCCATTATTAGGTAAATAATTAATTAAACAAGTACAGAATTATGGACTACAATCCTAAGGAGTTAGTCACAATCAGGTAGGTCACAAAAAAACAAATTTGACTAGTCAGTAACAAAAGGTGCTTATCCAGAAGTTTTCATAAGAGCTTAATCCTCATCAACAAAAAATGGCAAAGGCCTGATTTCATGTGTGTCTGTCTCCATGCATGCACTTGAAGACATGGATAAAACACAATATAATCTTTTCCATAATGCTGTACTAGAACTAGAGAAATTCCCGTGCACAATGCTTAATTACCAGTAAAGTCTGCTCCAAATCATTGGTGCTAATATTTGAGAGAGCTCGGAGGACATAATCTGATGGGGACAGCCCAAGCATAATCATATTTGGTTGGAATTCAGCAACTTTTCCTCTGCTTTTCTCCTCCTGAAATAACACAGTAAACATATTAATTGCAACACAACTATTTAAAAACTATCCTTTTTCAGTTTTCACCAAGCATTTTCTGCTGCTCTTCAACCTTTCCTAATAACTCTAAATAGTATTCCTGTGCAAGATTACCATCATCTCTGCCAGATAGATTTATCATATTGGCAATTATATCTTCCTATAAGTAAAAAGGGTAACTACTACTTTGATACTCAAGTAGGTGGACTGGGAATATGAATTTGACACCTCCTTTTGAAGGTAGCCTGCAGCTAACATTAGATCTTTGCCTAAGTCAAAACAAGGTAAACCATTTCAAAGAAGAGATAACTAAAATAGCTTTAAAAAATCACGAGAAGGTTAGAGCACAATTAACACCCTCTAAGCCAAAAAGTTAACCAGAGCCATTGGTTTTAAAATGACAGAAAGCATCATGGACAAGCATAGTCTCCAGCTCCCATAATCAACTTTGTTCTAGCATAACTTGAGTTACCAAAACAATAAGACTTTTTTACATTCAAAAAGAAAGAAAAAAAAAATCAAATTTAACCACCACCACCCCCCCCAAAAAACAAAAAAAAAATAGTCAACAACATTCTTTTTCTTTTCCACTTCTTCCTTAGGAGAGGAGAAAATTATTAAAAAGCATCAATCGACGAGGGTCAAAATACAAATTTGGCATTCACAGATAGATCCCACTTTTTTCCCATATTTAACAAGCTAGTTAAAGCCATTAACACATCAGTTTAGAACAAATGGAACAAGGTAAGAAAAGAATACCTCGTGTTCAGCTAAACGTTTCAACTCCACTTCCGCCACATCTAGTGCATCAATAATTAAATCAGTGGCTGTCAGGGTTTCCTGAGTTCTCTTCCCTGCTAATGCAACAGCTCCCTCCTCTGGGAGTTCTTCCTTAGGTACATGTCTGTCTTCAAATGCATTGTCAATGTCAGCCTCGAACATTTCTTCCAATCTTTTCTCTTTTTCTTCCTGCACATTCAAGCAGTGGTAAACACAAAAAGAAAATACAGCAACATAGGTAATCACAAATGCAGTAGGGAGAACTAGCTTAACAATGGCATTCTCGTTCCTGAGCCAAGAACTTCACTTTTGGTACACAGCAAAAACATTTGAAAATACCTCGATAAAAAACGGCTCCTCAGTACGATCCCAACGGCGAATGGACCGGTCATGAGATCCTGTAACAACAAAGTCACCGCGGTTGCTGATTGCAAGGCACCAAACATCTGCATGATGTCCCTCAAGAGTTAAAAGCAACTCAAACTTATCGACATCCCAGTACTTTACAAGGCGATCTTTCCCAGCACTAAACATGTAATGCGTATTGCGGACAAATTGCACTGCCATAACACTGTGATAAAATATCTCATCAGAATTGGTGATTAAAAATTTCACCAAAAATACATAAACAATTAGGATTAAGAAACCTTTTGCATTGCATAGTAATTACAATCATACAGCACCTGTCAGCATGAGCAAAGATGGATTTGTGGCAATCACCAAAATCTAAGCCCCATATCCTCAAATTCTTGTCTGCGGATCCAGTTACAATCAATTCTCCATCTGATGAAATATCCATACACAGGACAGGAAGTTTGTGGCCGTATAAGGAAAGGAAAAATTTGAGTGAGTCCATAAAAAGAACCTGCATAAAAAGGGAAAAGATAAGCACTACGATCATAATACGCTCATAGTAATGCAAAAAAAGTTGACTTGAAAATCCCTAATTGATAACAGGAGAGCAAAATATCATGCATGCTATAATGAAGTTAAACCATGGAGAATGCTATACAGTTGATTAAACTTTATTTTTTTCATCAGAAGCTTCTATTAAAACATGTTTAAGGAGAAGCAACATGAAATCAAACATCTTATAAATCAACAAATTTAGTTAGCACATATCAGTCAATCTTCTTAAGACATGATTAGTGCAGGTGGCAAAGGGATGCAAGTTCACTTCTAGCTCTCACATATAAATCATGAGATGTAAAAGGCATATACAGAGGGTTGAAGATGTAGAGCAAAAGTGAGATGAAGGAAAAAGCAACTATATAAATGAACTTTGTGTTTTCCAAGTTGAGCAGGAAACAACATGATGCTTCCATTTAAATTATAGAAAAACGATAATAGAATAAATTCTAAATTCACCAAGCCAAACAACAGAGAACAAAGTAAAATTCAAAGCAGAGAAGGATAAGTCAATCATTCCTACCTTCACAGTGCAATCCAACAATGCAACAGCAACATATTTAGCATCTGGGCTCACAGCAACCACTAGAACATCATCATTCATTTTCATAGTCCTTACATTTGATATAGTGAGGCGTTTAGAATCCTGAAAATCAACAAGACCAATCTAGCATCACTCATATGTCAACTCAACATGACAAAAGCATTCTTAATAAAGGATGAGTTATATGTTCCAATACATATTGTATCAAGGCAAAGCTAAACAAGCTGAGGGTTGGAGCAAATAAATCAATAGTTAGCACTCAAAAAATTTAAGGATGTGGTGAAGGTATGAGGAACACACTTGACCAGGTTTTTGTTTGATTTGGTATTCCCAGAACTTTACATCATGATCTGCACTGCCGGTAACAAAACCATTTTCATTTGGAATGGTAGCAACAGACCTTACTGAGCCACCATGAGCTTCAAAGACTTCACTGCGAGTACCACTACCAATGTCAATAATTTCAATTTTCCCATCTTTAGTTCCAACCATTGCATACTTATTATGAGGAACAATCAGACCACAGAGTCCATAACCAGAATCAATTGTTCGAAGGCAAGAACCAGTACTTGGATTCCAAATCTTCACAGCATTGTGACTGGTTGACATCAAAAGACTATTGTCTAAACTAAGTGTGACACTTCTAACATCGGAACGGTGTCCTTGAAGCTCAATAGCAAGTGTTTTTGTACTTGCACCACTTTCAATTGAATAAAACTCCAATAAGTTATTATTCAAAGACAATGCTAAACTAGCTATCGAGCTCTTCGCAGTGACTGGACAGAAAGAAATGGAACAGATCTTTTTGCTGGCTCGAATGGTTTGAAGGAGCTTAAAAACATCAGGAACTGTAACAACCAAGATACTCCCAGCTTCTTCATTACCATGATTTGCTTCAACATTTTCAGTTGCTTCAACTACCTCTTTTGCAGATTTCTTCTCTTTCTTCCTATTAAGTCTACGTTTTGCTTTGCGCTTGGATTCAACTTCATCCAGTACACGGAATATTTCAACCGTTTTTCCAGCTACCTGACAAGCAAGCAAATTTCCAGACTTACTAAATCTCACTGTCGCAACCCTATCCTTAATTTGTCGCTGAATTTCACCAAAGTGCTTTAGAACTTCCCACTTATTTTGAGTAGATGACTCACCATCATTCCCAATTTCAGCCCCAGTTACATTCACCATAGACTCTCCATTCATCAACTCATGCTTTACATTGTAAAATCTAAGTTCAAGATCTGCTGAACCAGTGACCAAGTATCTTTCATCAGGGTCAACATCAATAGACCAAATTTCACTATGATGGCCACTAACTATTTGCATACAATGCTGAGTTTCAAGATCCCACACTCTCAAAAATTTATCCTTGGAAGAACTAACAAGTTTTTTACCAGAATCAAGGAAAACAAGGTCCGTGATCTGCAAGATGTAAAATGCAAAGATATTAAAACATGTACAAACTACAAATACCACGATAATTTGCCAACTTTAATAGAAAATTTACAAATGACAAACCTGATCACGATGCCCACGAAGGCGAAAAAGACCAGTCTCACCAACCACATCCCACAATATAACATCATTGTCTTTACTTCCAGAAGCAAGCATAGATCCAACCTTATTGTACCTTAAAGCAGTCACAGCCCCTTTATGTCCATTCAATGTAGTTTCACAACTTCCTTTATCACAATCCCAAATCCTTATACTACCATCCGCATAACCACTTGCTACCTGCAATTTAAACCCATTTTCATTCCCTCGTACTTATTTTCATAAAAATCATTAAAAATCACCATCCGAAAACAATATGAAAAAATTTAAGACTCCGTTTGGTTGTTACTAAACTTACTATTACAATTTACATTTTATAAAAGTTCCTAAATTATCAATGCGAAAACAATATCATGCATTTTTATTATTCATAAAAAATATCTATTTTTATATCCAAACGAAACTTTAAGGTTTTGCTTCTATTATAAGTAAAAATAAAACGGAGCGTACAGTTCAAAAATGATAAAGGAAGAGAGGGACTGAATCTTTTACCAGTGAAGAAGGGGCGGAGGCGACATAGGTTACGGCGAGAGAGGGGCCGCGAGAGGAAAGAGAAGGAGATAGAGTTTTAGTGCAGACGCCTTGACGCACGTGCCAAACACCGAGCTTCTCGAGAGCCGGTGCGACTAGGTGCTTGCCTGAGCTGTCGTATGTGATGTTCGATTCAACGGATACGATTACACCGAAGGAAGCCGCCGGCTCGTACCTTAGGTAGGATTTCACCATGGCCGCCGCTGCTGCTTTGTTGCTCTGGTGGTTTGGATTTTTTCAGCTCTTGAGGTTTAACCGTTTCAAGGGTTTAAGTTTAAGCAAGGTATCCACTCTCCTTCAAAATTTTCTATTTTTTTGTGTGTTTTATGGCTTTTATTTATAAATGGGCTTAAAGCCCAAACGAATATAAAATAACCCGTTTAATTTTGGGCTTCAATTTTCAGATTACACAAATTTCTTTTTTGCATATAAAATAAGCATTAAAATTTGAAGGATAAAGGATGGGACAAGAATTTAAAATTTTATTTTATAGTCTTTTTTTTTTTGCCAGATGAATTGTCATTTTTTTCTATATATTAGTCTTTTATTTTAAAAATAAATTGTTAAGGAGTAATGTTCCAATAGAAATTAAAAGTTAAAAAATCTTAGCATAATTTATTTTAAAGAAAGTTATGAAAAGAGAAAATGATGATCCGGATCAATTGTACTGCCTAATCATTGTAACAAAATTACATTTAAAAAAAGAAAAAGGATAATTTAAACGAAATTTTGAATTGGTAACCAATTGACTTAATCAAGTATGATTTTATTTTTATTATAAAAAAAAATGAAAGTATTAAGAAATTGTGGAGCTTAAGTTTGGAATATTTAAAATTTAAAAAAAATAGAAAGGAAGGTTGATAAAATATTAAACTTTTAATATCAATAGTCAAGTTTAATCTTTAATAGTTTCGTTTCGTTTAAACTTAAAATCGATACGTATCGATCAGTATGATCGATACTGATATGATATCGACTATACCGGTTTCAACTAAAAAAAGGCTAGAGAGATATAGGCTAGCCACTTGATACCTTAATATATTAGTTTGAGTTTGATAATTTTCTTCCTCCACTCTTTATTTTTCGATGTAAACTCAGGGTGTCCTCCACTTTCATTTTATAATTGATGAAAGCAGAGGCGGTGGTAATTAGAGCCGGGGGGCCTTGGTCCCCCCAAAAATTTTAAAAAATTCTTTTTTATATATATATATATATATGTGGGTAGTTATAGCCAGGGGGCTTGGCCCCAGAAAGTTTAAAAAATTCTTTTATATATATTATATTAAATTAAATTGGTCCCTCAAAATTTTAAAATTATATATACTTATATTAAATAAAATTAAAGTGGCCCCCACAAATTTTTTTTAATTTTAATAAAAGAAAAATTGTATTCAAGACTTCAATATAGTAATAAAAGAAGTCAATTTTTTTTTATCTTGATTTGCAGTTGACGTTTGGGTTGCTAAGCCATTCTCTTCTGCATAGTACAGTCTACTGTATCCGCTTGGCTTTGTTCAGCCATTCTCTTCTTCTATTCTTTACTTCTTTTGTTTCAGATTAATTTGTAAAACAGCAAAAACTCAAAAAAAAAAACTCTTTTTATAGGTTGGTAATTATGTAACTTTTATCTTCATTTTTTTCCTTTTTATTATTTTATTATAAGATCACTTGACATTTGTTTTTTTGTCACTGTTAACATGCATAAAATAGCAAGATTCTTTTGTTATTTTTTTGTTTTTAAATATATGTGTATATAATCTTACTGTATATGCATGAGTAATGTTAAAATTTTTGTGTCCAATAAAAAATTTGAGATATTTTTTTGTTAATTTTTATTATAGTTTAATATTATATTAATTTATCTTAACTACTTATGAAGAAATATTATTTGAAAGTCATATTATCCTTTAAAATTTTAATATTTTATTTTATAATTTATAAATAAGTATTATAAATTATATTACAATAATATATATTATGCCATCACTATCATGTAAAAACCAACATTTTTGTATTGTATTATGAGTAAAATATCAATTGTCTTGAGTTAGTATCTTTTCCAAGAAAAGGAAAGTTTAAAAAACGTAACTCTTAATATATATTTATATATATATATATATATTTGGTAGGTAAATATTAAATAAATATGTAGTTAGTCAGGGGAAATATGCATGGTAGGTCTTGTTCCTTGTAGTTATCAACTTGAATTTTTCTTTGTAATTCAATATTTTTTAAAGCCAAAATGTTATGCATGCTAGAGATATTCGAGACTTACAATTGTGAGTTTTAGATGCTTTCAATATAAATGTATTAAGAAAATTATTATGAAAATTAAACTAATATATTTATATGATTGTAGGTGTAGTGGATCCATCAGTAATGAGCAAGCAAAAAAAATTGGAATCATTTTTTAAAAAGAAAGACGCTGATGATTTAGAAAGTATTGTACCATTCAAATCTCCAAGGTTTGAGCACCAAAGTCCAAGTCAATCTCCTCCTAAGTCTCTTGTTGTTGGTGTTGAAGAAGTTAATATTCCTTTTAATATAGAATCTGATCCCGGGCTACGTCGACCAATGTGGGAACGTCCAGTTAATCAACGAGATGAAATTCGACGAGCTTACTTGTGAGCATGTCCATATCAAATTCATCTCTCTAGTTATCCATATTCATTAGAAAAGCATCCTAGGCGTTTTCAGCATTCTTGGTTTACTCAATTTTCTTCTTGGCTTGAGTATTCTCCAACAAAAGATGCTGCATATTGTTTACCGTGTTACCTTTTTAACATGAAACCCAATGGGCGACCTGGTTGGGATGTATTCACTATTAAAGGATTTAGAAGTTGGAGAAAAGTTAATGCTAGGAAAAATTGTGCATTTCTTAATCATATTGGGGATGGGCCTTGTTCACCGCATAACAATGCCACGAGATCTTGTGTGAATTTGATGAAACAATCTGGGCACATTGATAAAGTAATGCATGACCAAAGTTCAGAACAAATTTTGAATAATAGGCTACGAGTCAAGACTTCTATACATGCTGTTCGATGGCTTGCATTTCAAGCTTGTGCTTTTAGAGGTCATGATGAGAAACCTGATTCAAAAAATCATGGAAATTTTATTGAGTTGGTTGAACTTTTGGCTTCCTATAATAATAATGTTAAGAAAGTTGTGTTGGAAAATGCTCCTAAATCGATCAAGTATATTTCGCATTCAATTCAAAAAGAGATTTTGCATGTTCTTGATAATAAAGTACGAAACAAGATTCGTGAAAATATTCAAGATTCAAAATTTTGCATCATTGTTGACGAGTCTCGTGATGAATCCAAAAGAGAACAAATGGCTTTTTTTTAGATTTGTTGATAAATATGGCTTTATTAGGGAGCGCTTTTTTGATCTTGCTCATGTTAAAGATACATCTGCATTAACTCTTAAGAATGAGATATGTGTTATTCTCTCTCGTCATAGTTTTGATGTTCAGAATATTCGTGGTCAAGGTTACGATAGGGCTAGTAATATGCGCGGGGAATGGAAAGGATTGAAAGCATTATTCCTTAATGATTGTCCTTCTGCTTATTATGTGCATCGTTTAGCTTATCGACTCCAATTGGCTCTTGTTGCTGCATCTAGAGAGGTACATCTTGTTCATGAATTTTTCAATAATTTGACTTTCATTATCAATTCTGTTGATGCCTCGTGCAAACGTCATGAAGAATTACAAGTTGCTCAAGCAGCTAAAATTGAAAGCATGCTAATTGATGGTGAGCTTAAGACTGGAAAATGTGCCAATCAAATTGGCACTTTAAAACAAACTGGAGATTCTCGTTGGGGTTCTCATTTTTATTCTATCTATAGTCTTATAACAATGTTTGATGCAACTTGTTCAGTGCTTGAAAATATTAAAAGAGATGGATCTACTTATTCTCAACGAGGGGATGCCAGTGCTGCATCCAAGTTGATTCAATCATTTGAATTCATTTTTATTTATATTTGATGAAAGAAGTCATGGGCATTATTGATATACTATGCCAAGCTTTACAGCAAAAATCTCAAGACATTTTAAATGCTATGCATTTGGTTTCAAGTACAAAGATGTTGATTCAGAAATTGAGAGAAAATGGGTGGAATAGTTTGCTTGAAGATGTGCTATCGCTTTGTGAAAAGCATGACTTGAATGTTCCTGATTTGAATGCTCAATATTTTGAAGGTCGACGTCGACAACACCATCAAAGTCAAATAACTGTGGAGCACCATTATCATTTTGACATATTCAATGAAGTCGTTGATTTTCAATTGCAGGAGCTAAATAATAGGTTTAGCATACAGGCAATGGATCTTTTGACACTTAGCTCTGCTTTGGATCCAAAGGAAGATTACAAATCTTTCAATATTGAGGATATTTGCATTCTTGCGGAAAAGTATTATCCTTTTGGTTTTACTGAGCAAGAGAAGTTGAAATTGAAATTTCAATTGAAACATTTTGAGTATGTTATGCACAATGATGTGAAACTGCAAAATTTGTCTTCCTTATCACAACTATGCCTTGTTTTGACAGAGACGGGAAAATCAAAAGTATATTATCTCCTTGTCAGATTGATCAGACTTGTTTTAACTCTTCCAGTGTCTACAGCAACTAGTGAGCGAGCATTTTCAGCTATGAAGATCGTCAAAACAAAGACTACGAAACAAGATGGAAGATGATTTTCTTGCAGATAACTTGGTTGTCAACATCGAAAGAGAGATTGCTGAGACATTTAGTTCAGATTCAATTCTTGAAGATTTTGTTTCTTTAAAAGAACGTCACTCACAATTTTAGGTAAAATTATTTATTTGATGTATCTTGTTTGCATATACTTTTATTTATGAATTGATAAAATCTATAATTTTATAAATTTGTTGTTTTTATTAGTATCTTATTTGCTTATGTTTTATATTAGTAAAATATAGTGACATACCTCAAATGAAAAACTATATATAAATTTAGATTTTTAATTGGCCCCCCCAAAATCAAATAGCAAGATCCGCCACTAGATGAAAGACTAATTCCTGTCGGGCCGGGATTGTAATGGTAAAACCCTCCCAATATTGGAGACTCTCAGGATTCGAATCTTGGTTCTCATCTAGGGTTGTAAATGAACCAGGCTTGAATGAACAGGCCTATGTTCGTGTTCGTTTATTTATTTTTGAGCTTATTTGTGTTCGGTTCGTGTTCGTTAAGAATTTTAAAATTGTGTTTAAGCTCTATTCGTTTAAAATTGAGTGTGTTCGTGTTCGTTTATTTAATATTCACAAACAAGTTCATTTAAATTAAATGAACTTGTTCGTGAACATTGAATGAACATGTTCATGAATATATAATTGAACATGTTCGCAACAATTAAAATTATGTTCATGAACAATAAACAAATAATCTAAACAATTTTAACAAACAAACAAATAAAAAAATAAATTAAGTTTAAATTATTAATATTAAATATAAAATAATAAAATACAAACGTAATTAAATTTTATTAAATTTAAGTTATTAAATAATATCAATTATATATAAATAAAATAAAATCATTATTTTATGGCTCATTCTACAATTCGCACCTCAGAACCATAAAATCTTTGCTTTTGACTTCTTAGTATAAAAAAAAAAAAAAAATTAGGTTAATTTTACTTGAGACAAGACAAATGTTTATTTTTTAAAATAATAAAATAAAATTATTAATTATATAAATAAAAGACAAAACAATAATATTATTATTAAATTATAAACGAACAATAAACGAATATAAACGAGTTTTAAACAAACTAATAAACGAGCTTTAAACGAATCATAATTGAGCTTGTTCGTGAACATAAACGAATCGAACAAACATCTGTTCGAACTCGGTTCATTTAATAAACGAACATTAAAATTGTGTTCATAATCGTTTATTTAGCTTAATAAACAAACAGAAATCAAATTGTTCACGAACGGTTCGTCGAACGCTCTGTTCATTTACAACCCTATTCATCAAGAGGGTTGAAACCACTAACCACTTCAATCAACCAAATATTGGCCTTCCTCCACTTTTTAACTAAGAATAATTAATATTATCAAGGTATTTGTCTAATCCACATACATGTAAATGTATTGTTTTTAAAAAAAAAAAAAAAAATTAATGAGTGGTCGACAAATGGAACATCCTGAATCCTGATCATGCAATCTAGTCAAAGTCCAAAACATACTTATTATTATTCTTTTCTCCAACATGTACCAAAGAATTGCATTACCAACAGATTCATTTAATATATAGTAATACATAAAATATATATCCTAAAGTTTAGGGTAAAAAAAATAAAACGAAGTAAAATTAGGGAAATTAAATACAAAATATACATAAATACATTGATTTAATAGGAAGAGTAAAACTAAAACTCTCGGCTAATATATAGTAATAGATCAGACAGGCCACATGCATGATGCATGGGCAGGCATTTGAAGTCAGAATGACAATTGGTAATTCGAAAAAAGCACTGAGGACTGAGGCCTCGATCGGCATGCATGGTTTTGATCGATAATTTATGTTTTGACACTCCAATATCATTGATAGGCCATCTCACAATACATTAATGGCTTCATGATTCAATTTCCTAGCTCTGTTCATTCAAGCAAGCTATATGAGGATGCCGGTTATCCACTTCCTTTATTTCCAACAACAAATATATTATATATATATATATATATATATATTTTTGGATTTGATTTTAGTAGTAATCTCTTATTAGCACTAATCTCAAATGTGTGACTGAAATAGGTACAACACATCTTGCCTTTACTCAAGATCTAAACAATCTATTTATCTCAAATTTTACATATCAAGGAAGTAGTTGGAGTTAGCTAGAGGAAATTGCTGCAGCTAAACTAAGACAATGGCTACTTAATTCATAAGGCAGCAAGGTGGGAGAGTAGTTTGGATCTTAATTTTCCTAGTTCCAAATATTTAGTGGCTTCAATTTGGCAACTGAAAGTTGATTGGGATAGTGTAACACCCAAATCTCATATCGAGAAATTTTGAGATTTCGTTATGATATATATGTAAAGATTTAAATTTATGCTTGTGAAGCACCTTTTGTAGGACAAAATTGTGAGACCTTCGGATCAAAGCATACAATACCTCGCAGGTTGGGTGCGGGTCTCCACAAATAGTATCAGAGCAATCACTAACCGGAATATGGGAGTTAAGTGCTATACCGTGGGAGCCACCTCTAGAATCCTAAAAGAGCTAAGTGCTACACGGTGGAGCCACCTCTAGAATCCCAACGCCTGATGTGATCCTAGTTCTATTTATTTTGTGTTGGGCTTGACAGAGACGTCAAGCTTTAACGGGGGCTATAATATATATGTAGAGACTTAAATCCATACTTGTAAAAAGCTTTTTATGAGATAAAATCGTGAGATATTCGAGTCAAAGCGGACAATACCTCGTAAGTTGGATATAGGTCTCTACAGATAGATTATTGTGGTTTACACACCACATGATCCCTAATTAAGCATGCAGTGATCTCTTGGAGGACCATTCTTAATAGGCTTTAATGCAGGAAAGAAGAGATCACATTTTTCTTAATGTGATTTCTTGAAGGGCATATGGATAGAGATTCTTCACCCAATTAAACTGGACGAAAATTTGTGATGATTTTTAAAAAAATTTTGTTCAATCAAGAGCTCACTTGGATAAAAATGAATATTTGAGTACTTAATTAATTGAAATAAAATAATAATTATTTAAATAATTATTTAATTTTAATTTAAGAATTTTTTTTTATATATAAGCCTTCAACCAAAAATATTCTCAAGGGAAATTTTGGTCTGTTTATGCCAATAATATTGATAACGAAATGATACTTTATTTTTCACAAGGGTGGGCTCCTTTTAAAAGATGGACAAACCACGATATGTATATATGGGTATATGCAAGGTTAAGAAAATCATATCAGAAGTTAAATTTTTGTGATTTTTGATTTTTTAAATATTTTTAAAATGATTTAATATTAAATAGATATTAAATATAATAAATAATTAATAAAAAAATATGCATTTGAATTAATGGTATGATTTTTAATATAACTGTAAAAAATTATAAATTCAAATCTCATAACTTACAATTTTTTTTCTTTCAAAAAAACAGTTTTTCTTGATTTTATTTTATTTTTTATCGGTTGAATCGATTTTAAAACGATTCAAATGATCTCCAATTCTTTTTATAATATCGGACCGAAAGATTTTCGATTTTAGATTGAATTGATTCGATCAATTAATTCGATCTGATTTTTTCAATCATGATTATATATATATATAGATAGATATATATAGATATTTCTGAAAGACATAAAAAATAATAAATGTAAATGGTCGGTCGCCCGCATGCAACAAGACGGTCATCAAGTTGGTAATAGAAAATTGGAAAATATTTCGAAAATGACAAGATATATATGCTCACTATTCACTAGTTAATTATGCGGTGGAATGCTGAAGCTGGAGCTGGAGGGTAGGGATTTGACCCCATTAGGCCATTAGCATAATTATCTCAATATTTTCATTAGATTAGATAATTTTAAATACGATATTAAAATATAACACAAATATAATATATTTAATAAATACACAAATAGTGTAATAATCATGATAGGATATGTTTAAACAACATATTTAATACACATATCGTATTTGTGTTTAAAATTTTTGACATTTTTATAATTTATATTATATTCACATTAACACAATTAATAAAAAGATTTTACTAATTAGTGCTCTTAGGATATTTTTTAAGGTTACCAAATATAGTAATATCTTTATTTAATACATTGAAAATTATGAATAAAATTATCACTTATTTTATTTAATACAAAATTATTACTATAAATAATCGATTAATTAATTTTAAAAAATACACTAAAAACACTCATTAACAAAATTTTTAATAAAAAAATAAAATATGATACAAGTACATAAATTATCGAATCACCAGTCTTAATCGCCGGCTACCCACCCAATTTTTACGAGCTCTCATGTTCTCCCCATGTGCTTTTACCACATTATCATTATTTTCCAAATTAAATGCAAAACACATCAAAGATTCAAAAGGCATAAACCCTTTGTTAGGAACATAACAATTCTTCAAATTTTGACCTGAACCAAAGTATTTGATATCAATTTTCGATGAGAATGAATTTCCACCCTAATCAACGAATTATTAAAGTTAAAAAAATCAGATTAAAAATTAAATTGGTGTAACTTTTGGTTATCAAGTG
The DNA here is from genome assembly GCA_030761205.1 of Fremontodendron californicum. Lineage (NCBI taxonomy): Eukaryota > Viridiplantae > Streptophyta > Magnoliopsida > Malvales > Malvaceae > Fremontodendron > Fremontodendron californicum. The sequence continues at coordinate 36,239,841 of JAULJL010000005.1, forward strand.
AATCGATCTGTTTGAATTAAAATAATTTTAAATATTAAAAAAATACTTTTAATATTAAATAAATAATAAATATAACAAATAATTTATAAATATATGTATTTTGGCTTAGCGATCTAAGAGGCTATGAGTTCAAATCTTATCACTTACACAAATATTTTTTAATTTTTAATTTTTTTTAATTTTTTATCGATTGAACGGATTTTAAACCAATTCAAATAACACCCAATTTTATATATAATACCGGACCGCACAAATCTTATGTTCTAAATTAAATTGATCAGATGAACCAATTTGATCTAATTTTTTCATCACTCCGAACTATGCCACCAAACAGACTTAGTTTGAAGGCTTTACTTTTTCTTTCTTTTTTTTACCAAAAGAAAAGGTTAAAGGCATCCTAGGGAGGGAGCTAAAATGTGGTGGATATTGATATGAACTTTCAAGGATGGTCGAATACTCAATAGGATTACTCAAATAGGGGAACTTGAAACATAAAGAGATCAGTCTCATTTTATTTAAATTTTTTTAATATTTTGTTTAATGATTAAGTGCCTATATAATTAAATTCATTTTCAAATTAAAGATTTGAGTTTAAATTCTTTCTTTTCAAAATTAAAAAAAAAAAACCATTCCAAAAATTATATAATATAATATAATATAATATAATATAATACAATACAATTATTAATTTAATTTAAATTAATTGTATTAATAATTGTGCAAATTTTCTTAAAGAATGACTAGCTATCACCCGACAATACATGGTCAACACCTATCAATATAAAATGAAAATTTTCCATTTTTGAATTCTTCCCCAATGGAATACTTAAAAGTTTTTTTTTGAATTAATTTTAATAGATGGTGGGGTATTATTTTTACTGTTTTTCAACAGTAACACCCACTGCATCAAAAGACAAGTACCAAATCCACTAGAAAGCTTTTATTCCGAGTTGTAATTAAATTTTTTAAGTATATACTATAATTGTTTATGGTCAGTCAAGTTTTAATTTATTACTTAAAATATAAGATGGTTGTTGACTAGCAAAATAATTTATCTGTTTTTCTTCAACCAAACCTTTATATTGTGGCCATTGGTTATGAAGTAATTAATTTTATACCATATCTCATGACAAAAAAAGATTAAATGCTAAACAACCTTCAAGTATTAGTTAATATTAAATATAGTTTAACAAAATAATTATGAGACAATTAAATACTAGTTCAGATGGAATATATGTTGTTGATAGACTCATAAAAATTACGAATTTAAAAAAATTTAGATGCGTAATATCCTCTTCAAATGAATTAATTAAATAAGAGTAGAGGCGTTATAGATGGATTAAGAACTAAAAAGAAAGGCTAATTATGAAAACTATAATTATGGGTACAGCTATCAGCTAAGAGTAACACACCTTTTTCTCACTGGATTGTATAGGAGAGGGAATCAAAAACAGCATCCCTAATTGGCTAATTTGGATTATATGAACTTTCCACCTAATAATCCAATGTTAATTGTTATTTTCCTATTTCTAATTATAATTGGCTAATTTTTCTTTCCTTATATGTATCGTTAAAGATTTTGTAATTATTGATTTGTATTTAATACATTATTTTTATTAAATTAAAAAAAATGTAATTTTCTTTTATAAAATATCATCTTAATTGGTGTTTGATTAACATTTTTCTATAATTAATTAGTGCAACCACAATTTATTTTAACCTTTTTTATATAAAAAATATCAAAATTTTAAAAAAAATAATAAATACTGAGAATCGAACCTTAACATTGCGAAAACTACCTGTAAGAGAAGTGGGTGAACCCTTCAATTTTTTTATATACAATTAGTATGCCTGATCTAATATCTAATGTTAGATTTATCTAAAGAGAAAGATTAAGAAATATTATTTTATAGACTAATGGTGTATTTAAAATATAATAATTATATGGCATTATATATCTAATGGGTTTATTTTATTATGAACAAAAACATAAATTAGTATGTTTAAATAAATGGACAAGATTTTATATGAAATCTTTGTACTCCAACAACATGATTAATCAGCCAATATTAATCCTGACCAGGTTCAACTGGATCCACATTATAATAAGAAAACATTTCCCTTCATATATTTTCAATCCTATTGTCTTTTGTTATTTAGTAGATCATAGTTTTTTACACAATAAGTTGATGATTCCTCAAAATATACTTTGTTTTACATGAGAAAATTGAAGGAGTAATTTCTACTTAGTTCATAATTTTCTAAGATATATATATATATATATATTATATAGTATGCTTTTGATATATTGATGGTGAAATTTTCTTAACTTCGCAAAGTTAAGAAATTATCACATATTTTATTTTTTTAATAATTTTTATTTTTTACTATACTTTAAGAAATATATGTCACATTACTAATTCTACTTATGTAATTTAATAATTTAATTGTCAATAAATACCATAATTTCTCATATGAGTTTTGTTAACGAGTGTCCTTAGGGTATTTTAAGGTTAGTTAATATATTATTTATAGTAATAATATTGTATTAAATTTAAAAATTGATAATTTTATTCATCATTTTCAATACATTGATTGAAGATATTATTATATTTAATAACCTTAAAAGGTATACTTGTTAGCAAAATTCTTCTCATATATATGTTTTTTAATTTCTCAAATCAAATCCATATGTATCTTAGAGGCATCTTATCATCCAAGTGTTTGAACATTTAGGAATTAGAATTAACACCAATAAAAGGGTTATAATAAAACTTCAATTAATCTAAAATTATTTATTAATGAATTTTCGATTTGAGTCAGTCTCTCTTAGTATAATATAATTGCCATTAGACATTAGTTATTTTTTTTCAACCAATTTTGTTTGTATCACTCTAAATAAGATTATACATCCGAACATTTACTTAAGTGATTATACATGATTTTTCATCCAAAAAAAAAATATTCGAAATTCAAATCCTTTTTTCTCAAAAAAAAATTGGAACAAGACTAAAAAAGAAAAGGTCGGCTAATCATACCTCGAAACTATTAAAAAAATCACTAACCAATAAATTAAAAGAATTATATTTGATCAACTGTCACTGTATAAATCTATTCATTGACAATAAATTTTACATTGACATCTCATTAAAAAAATTAAAGGTAAATTTAAAAACATTTATAAAAAGTAGAATAATCGTTAAATGATTTAATAAAAAAATTATTGAAAAAAAAAATGAAAAATTGGTAAAAAAGTGATTGTAAAGATTTAAACACCCCTAGCCTTTGCATCCTTTTTCTTCATTTTTGGCTATCCCTCTTCTTACATTAAGTCTAGAGTTCTTCTAGCCTTTACAGCCTCAGCACCCTCCATCCCCAAAGCAACAATAACCAGAACAATCACCAAATTTACCAGCCACATCATTATTACCGCCAACATCACCATCAACTACAGCCCTTCATCGTTCAATCTCCAAGACCACCTCAAGATTTTTATTACTGAATGAATAGCCACCAAGGCCATACGACTTTGGGAGGGGCCCTATGGGGCTCAGTCGTGTTCCAATAAACCATATCTTATTAATAGGCAGACATAATCCATTTAAACATGTCTGGAAATTGAATGAAATTTGTATATAAACTTTAATGGAGAAGAGTCTGGAGAGAGGGAAAAAACATGAAAGAGGAAAGAAAGTTGAGGGAGGAAAAAAAGAAGGTAGGTTTCTTTTTTATTTAACTTGTTTCTTTTATTAAGGATATATTAGTTTTTCTAAGATTTTTTTTTACAATTTCAGATTTTCTTATTTCCTTTTTAAAGAATATTTTATCTCATTATATTATTTAACAAATTTTATTTTTTTCATGGGATGTTTTTTAAATTTATCCAAAAACTAATCTTAACTCTTAACTTCTAAATCATTAAGCTTAACCAATAACGTTTTAACTCGATTAGTGACAACGTAGGATGCACAATATAATGTATCCAATATAAATTCTAAATTAAATCTACCTTTGTTTAATTATTTAAAGACATTAAAAATTATAAGAAATGAGTTGGTCTTAATCTTCCACGATGGGTTCCACCCAAAATGAGAGAAAAGTTAGGATACAGTTAAAAGTAGGTTACACTCTCCTAAATCTTCACATGTCAGCAAAAAAGAATTAATAGCTTTATGTCAACATATACTTTTTTTCATTTAAATAATATTATATAATTATTTAAAAAAAAAATAATTATACAATATAAAAAAAAACTAAGAAATAATTATTTATTATAAAAATTATTAATAAATTATTGAAATAAATATTTATTATTTAATTATTATATATAATATATAATAAATAATTATTTTTAAAAAAAAACTGATTATGTCATATGATTTAAATAAAAAAATATGTGCTGATGTGTAACCATTTTATAAAATTTTTTCTCTAAATTATGATTTGTCCATATAATTTTTTTAAAAATTAAATATCGTGGTCCCCACCCTCCATGTCACCATCAAACTGCAGCCAATCCTAGTCAAATCCCCGCCGCTGTAAACCTCAATTCACACGCGAGCTACAGCCGATCCGCAAGCGACGTTTTTCATCGCTTTCTTAACTAATAATCATCGTCCTAATCTTAATTAATTAAACACAAAATTAATCACCCAATTATTACCATTCACTGTCAAAAATCAAAAGAGGGGGAGGAGTTGGGTAAAATCGTCTTTTCAGTAACTGTCGCATGCTTAGATTTTATTTTATTTTATAATTATATTCTTTTTTTTTCATTTTGGTGTTTGTTTTTTTTAGCTCTAGAGATTCGATCCAAAATCGTCACCATCGAAAAGATAGATGGGTGAATATGAAAAACATGCTAATAAATAAATAATTATTATATTTAATAGATAAAAATTATTTTAAAAAAATAAATAATTAAAAATTATTATAAAAAATATTGTAAAAACAAAATTATTTTTAATAAAAAAAGTTACTTTTTTTTTCTTTTCCATTAAGATTTTTTTTTTAAATTTTAATTAAAATAAATTAAAAAAATAAAATATTTAAATATTTATTTTTTTAATTTAAAAAATAAAGAAAAAATAATGTTAGAAAAAATAAAGTATTTTTTAAAAAAATTTAATTAAAAAAAGTAAATAAAAAATTTAAAATTTTAAAAAATATTTTCAAAATATTTTATTTTTTAAATAAAAAATAAATTAAAAATAATGAAGGAAAAGAGAATTTTTTTTTATCATAGATAATTTTATCTTTATAATTTCTTTTTTAATAATTTTTTATTTTTTATTTATCTTTTTCAAATAAATTTTACTCATTATATAATTTAACAATAATTTAATTATTGACCGTATGTTTTTCAAATTTACCAAGATAGATTTTCAAAAGCCAAACGCCAGAGAAAGAGAGACAGAGAGAGAGCAGCGGATTTAGATTGTCAGCTTTTAAAAACAGCAACGAAACTTCTTCCTCGTTCGTCTATAGTCTGTTTTATTTTTTCTTGCTCTCTTTTGCTTTGCTGCGACTTTTGCTTTCGTCGTCGATTCTCTCTCTGTCTCTCCCCTTTTTCTTTAAAGGTACTCTCTTTCTTCTCTTTCCTCACTTTTTTACGTATTACAAACAAATATACTTGTATACATATAAGTATATTGCTAATGATGCTTCAATGTTTGAGTTTTAGTTTAGTTTATTTACTACGGTAGAGAAAACTGGTGGAATTTGTTAATTTCCTCTTTTTTTTTTTTGTATTGTTGTTTAAATAGTTTTGCTTCCTTTTATTTTTGTTGTTTGTTTGGTGATAGATTATGGTGGAGCATTGGTAAGTGAATTTAGAAGGATTTATAGTCGTTTTGAATGAGAAGAGAAGAAAATGAGCTAAAAGATGAGGTAGAGATTTAAAGATTTTGTGCTAGGAGTTGTTTTTTATTGGATTAATTTTATAGTTGAATCAAAAATTTATAAGCTTCATTTTTGTGGAAATTTAATTAATTGTGTATTTATATGATTTTACAGTTTAATTTCCATTAAGAATGTTTTCTAGTATGTTAAATCAAGCACTCGGTTCCAGTTTCTTTTGTTTTTACAATGTGAAGTCCTCATTAAGTAGGATTTTCATGTGCTTTAGAAAGTCTTTTTACACTGTTGAAATAAGTTTTTCTGCTACTAATGAATACTCTGGATTCGATTCTATTTGTAGATCAAAGGAAGGAGAGTTTGTGAAGGTATTATTGTCAAAATCTTATAGTAAGAATCTTTTTTATGGTGTTTTATATTTTCAAATGAGAACTTTGAATCTTTTTTATGGTGTTTTATATTTTCAAATGAGAACTTTGGAATTGACTTAATTTTATCTTGCAAGAAGCTGTAACCTTTTGAGGCATTATGCATGTCTTGCCCCGTGGTCACTGTTGATAACGTGGAAGGAGCACTTTCTTGTGCAGAAAGAACAAAATCTCTTGATGCCATCACTGACAAAGACAACGGTTCTATACTAACTAATGGTGATGCTGTCCATGGTTCTGAAACTGCTGGATTTAGAGTTGGAGAACTCTTGCTTCCGAATGGGGACTCTTATTCTGGGTCATTGCTCGGCAACGTGCCAGAGGGTTGTGGAAAGTATGTTTGGCAAGGTGGTTCTGTGTATGAGGGAGAGTGGAGACTAGGGATGAGGCATGGGACTGGCAAAATACAATGGCCTTCTGGAACGGTTTATGATGGTGAATTCTCAGGAGGTTATATGTATGGTACTGGGACATATATTGGCTCTAACAACTTGACTTATAAGGGGAGATGGAAGTTGAATCTGAAACATGGTTTAGGATATCAAGTTTATCCTAATGGAGATGTGTTTGAGGGCTCTTGGATGCAGGGAACACCAGAAGGTCCTGGAAAATATACTTGGGCCAATGGAAATGTTTATCTAGGGAATATGAAAAGTGGGAAAATGTCGGGCAAAGGAACCCTCACTTGGACAAATGGAGACTCCTTTGAAGGAAGCTGGTTAAATGGAATGATGCATGGACTTGGAGTGTATAATTGGAGTGATGGTGGTTGCTATGTAGGAACTTGGACACGGGGTTTAAAGGATGGAAAAGGATCATTTTATCCAAAAGGTAGCCGGCTTTCTGCCTTACAAGAAGTTTACCTCAATGCTCTGAGAAAAAGAGGATTGTTACCAGATTTGAGAAAGCAGAACCATTCACATATCCACCATGCTTCTTCTGTAGACATGGGGAGTTTAAAGGTTGGTAGCAATAGGGTATCTCATCGTAATTCTGATAAGCTCTCAGAAGGAAAATTATTAAATCTGGAGCAGTCTCGCAACAGAAATGTTTCCTTGGAAAGACGTTGGAGTCTAGAGGTATCTATTGAAAAAGTGATTGGACATGATCAATCATTAGAATTATCTGATTCTTTTATAGGAGGAGGAGAAAAGGGGAGTGAAACAAATGCACCAATCTTAGAACGTGAATACATGCAAGGTGTCTTAATTAGTGAGTTTGTGTTGAATAATAGTTTTTCAGCATCATCCAGAAGAGCAAAACGGAGACAAAAAATGTTAGAAAAAGAGGTTAAGAGGCCTGGTGAAACAATCATTAAAGGCCATAGGAGTTATGATTTAATGCTCAGTTTGCAGCTTGGAATCAGGTCTGTCCTTCGTTTTAACTTTTACTCATATTTACCCTTTTCCTTGTATCATACAATAATGGCTCTTAATTTTCTTATTTGTTTATCATTCTAAATTTTATTGTTGCTTTTGTTTGCCATTGTATAGTCCGTCCAGACTGGAGTTTGAACAGCTATTGTAATTTAATTTCCTTATAGATATTAATAGAAAACTGGAAGAGATGTGTGAAGTGATTGACTAAGTGAGTATATACTAAGAATCTAAATGGCCTCCTCTCTTCGGGACAATAGATTAACCATTTATGTTTGCTTGTGAACCTGTTGCGGCGTACTCAAACATGTTTCTTAATTGTAATTTAAATTTTATGGTATCTTTTGTAAATAATGCATAGAAAGATACATTACATTTACCGTGGTGGAGAATCTGTATCTGATCTTCACTTAATTGCAATCACATTGTTTTGGAAAACGTAATGCTGAATATAAGTTAGATTTGGCCAGATACACTGTGGGGAAAATTACACCTGTACAGAGACGAGAAGTTAGAGCATCAGACTTTGGCCCCCAGGCAAGCTTTTCGATGAATTTTCCTAAAGAGGGCTCACAATTGACCCCTCCCCATCAATCAGAAGATTTTAAGTGGAAAGATTACTGCCCAATGGTTTTCAGGTTAGAGATACCTCCATTTGTGATATCTGTATGCGATATATGTTTTCTGATATAGTCACTGGGAATTTCTTAGACCTTCACAGTTTCAATGAGGTCCTATGGTTCAGTTTGAAGGTTTGGACTATCTGCTATTTAAGATTGTATGTCCTTTTAGGAAAGTGTTTTAAATTTTAATTTTCCTTTTATTTTTAAAAAGAAGATATTTTGATAGACCACAAGATTGATGCTAATATTGGGGTAGATAACTTTCCTTTAGATCTCATTAGTCATTAGACATTTTGGTGAGATGTATATCCTGCCAATTGAGAGACATATTATGTGGACAGGCAAACTCTTGAAGAAATTTATAGTCTGCACCATTATGTTTTTAAATATTTATAGTCTTAATTTCCAAGATATTTAGAGCTTTTAAGATTCTATGCTAGTGTCAGTCCATTACTTAAAAGCTGAACATACTACATATGTCACATGAGTACTTCTTTGCATCTGGCTATGATTTTACAATTTTATTCTTTTGGTACCTTATACAAGCTGCGTCTGTGGGGATTATGTGATGCACCAGTATTCTTCAGAAATATTAAATAAATATGTTTTCCGAAAAGCAAAAATTGCCTGTATCTTTGTTCTTTTATTTTGTTTTTCTTATTTATCTTGTGTGGATATTGTACTATGTTTTGTTTCCCATGTTGACATATGTAAAACTCATTGTAGGAATTTAAGGGAGATGTTCAAGATTGATGCTGCTGACTACATGATATCTATTTGTGGAAATGATGCTCTCAGAGAACTTTCTTCTCCTGGGAAAAGTGGTAGTATCTTCTTTCTGTCTCAGGATGATCGTTTCATGATTAAGACGCTCCGGAAATCTGAAGTAAAGGTTTGCAATCTCCAGTTTTACCTTGTTTATTTATATTTTCTGGGTAACTAGCTTGAGTAAATATGATAATGTTCGCTGGTTGCTTAACTTGTAATTATGCATGTCAGGTCTGCTATAGACATTTGTCAAGTATGCAATTCTTTTACTTTTCAAGCTCCTTAAATTAAAAATTAATACCATACCACAAAGCATTAATGTCATTCTGTCTCTGTTTCTATTTCTTCTGTTCCTTGTTTTCCCCTGATGATTGCAGGTTTTATTGACTGAATTCTTGCATATAGGTTCTTCTAAGAATGCTTCCGAACTATCATCATCACGTGAGGTCATATGAGAACACACTCATAACCAAATTCTTTGGTCTTCACAGAATCAAACCATCAAGTGGTCAAAAGGTAATAAGCACAGTAGATTTCTTTCCTATGCAAGAGGGCTTTTTACCTCAATCCATACACTTTAATAAGGTGGTTTCACTGAAACCACTTGAATAAAATATTTTTAGGTACTTTGACTAAGGACTATGTTTTCCATTGCTTATTTCATGGTATGTGAGGAAAGGCTTTTCAAGATTTTGGAATGGCTTTTGACCATTAGAAGCTATTGACCATAAACCATATGCTTTTTGTAGTTTCGCTTTGTAGTGATGGGAAATATGTTCTGCACTGAGTTAAGGATTCATAGAAGATTTGACTTGAAAGGATCATCACTAGGGCGTTCTGCAGACAATGTTGAAATTGATGAGAACACAACACTTAAAGATTTGGATCTCAACTACTGCTTTTATTTAGAACCTTCATGGCAAGAGGCTTTATTAAGGTAACTGATGAATTTGCAGCTTTTATGTCATCCTCTATTATCCTACCTTTTTAAGCTGACATATTATTGGTCTATCACTTGGTGACATGAAATGTACATTTCATGGGACTAATATTGCTATTAATCCTTATTTTAGTAAAATATTTTGCAACAATTTCTGTCTTAGTCCAAGATATGGTTTACCTTGCAATTTTGAGAACATAACTGGACAGCTTTCATGATATAAACTTGTTTCTTTCCTATCCTACTCAAATAGCATTCTTATATAATTGGTTTCTCCAATGCATGACTTAATTGCATTTATATATATATCTTTGCAGGCAAAGAGAGATTGACAGTAAATTTTTGGAATCACAACACATTATGGATTATAGCCTTTTGCTTGGCGTGCATTATCGAGCACCCCAGCATTTGAGGTCTCTCAAGTCCTACAACAGAGTTGATGGATTAGGGACTGTTGCAGAGGAAGGTTCGCATTATGAAAATTTGATTTTCTATTGGCAGTTTCTTCTAGCTTCTTCAATCTTTTTGATGTAGGACACCATGTTTTCTGTTAAGATTTTTGAACAGGATTGTATGTGTTTGTCTTTTAAGCATTTGGATCTGGTGACGTGCTTAAGAGTTGCAGAGTCTATGGAAAAGGAAAATAGTTACGACATATTGACAAATAAAATTAGAATTATTTAAGATGTAATTTGTTACGTGAAAGATAAAAAACAAAAAGATGAGATGGGAAATTCTCTCAGAAAATCATTTACGTATATGACAATGGGTATACTATCAGTTTACTTCTGATAGAACCCAGAATGTAGAGGTTAGATAAATACTCGACAAACTACATATTTCAAACAACAAACTACATCAAATAAGACATAGGTTTGATACCAAATCAACTCCTTACTGTTTTAGCTTTAATAGTTTTTGGGTTCTTTAAGATGTATGTGGTTCCGTTAGTCAGTGATAGAACCATATATGTCATGCATGGTACATAGCCCACACTGTAGAATCTGGTCTATGCTGTAATTATCTGATCGAACTTCTTTTATGCCTACAACTTTTGAATCATCCTGAAGGACAGTGGACTGATTTCAAAAAAATTTGGTGTTCATGATTTCAGAGGAGGATGAAATCTCCAACTACCCACAAGGCCTTGTTTTGGTCCCTCGTGGAACAGATGATAGTGTTGTTGTGGGTCCTCATATACGAGGTAGACGTCTGCGAGCATCATCTGCAGGTGATGAGGAAGTAGATCTCCTTCTCCCTGGTACAGCCAGGTATGATACCTTAACATGTCATGATGTTGTTTTCGATTCGTGCAATGTCAGATGACCAAGAATAAATTGCTTGATTGTTACCTTAGTGGATCTGGGTATTTGGTTTGTATAAACCCTGCCAGACGGATGATAGAAACAGAACAAAGGTGGGATAATACAAATATGTAATCACCTCTAGAAAGTTTGGAAAGTTGAAAATGAAAGTGTTGCATGTTACTATAGTTTATGAAAAGTCTCTTTCTTGCTCTGTTTTTCATGAATAACGACCTTTTCTGAAGTCTAAACTAAGAGAATAAGGGATGGAAGTGATGTACATATATATATGCACAAATTAGCTATATATTGAAGTTTTCTTGCAGCGACTGAATTTTAATTCTAAATCTTATATCTTTCTGGGTATAGTTTTTAAGAAATTCTTTATCACTTCTTGAACAGACTCCAGGTCCAGCTTGGTGTGAACATGCCAGCTAGAGCTGAGCAGATTCCAGGGAAAGAAGAAAACATGTTCCATGAAGCATATGATGTTGTTCTGTATCTAGGTATCATCGACATTTTGCAAGAATATAACATGACTAAGAAGATTGAACATGCCTATAAATCTCTTCAGTTTGATTCTGTATCCATATCTGCTGTGGACCCAACATTTTACTCGCAACGATTCTTGGAATTCATTCAGAAGGTGTTTCCTCAAAACTCCATTAAAGGTTGACAAAAGTTTTGGGTCCATGTTGTCCTCTCGTGAGTTTCGTTAAGATGGGCAAATGTATCGAGAAATTGAGTGCTTAGGAGTTAGTAGGACCATTCCAATACCCTGAGAGTGGCAACATGCTGAAATACTTATTCAAGATGGTCATCTCCAAGATGATGTAAAGTATTTGTAAAGATCTGCTTTTCTGAGCCGATTTTTAATCATGATGTTTATAGTGAGGTATAGTTAATTCCCTGCCATTGTTTTGTTCTGTTTGATGACATTATTTTGTTCTTGTTCTATGCTTGTTCTATTTTTTGAACCTTGTCTCTGATTCATGCATTTTAAGTTTCTTCCTTAAAGTTAATTGTAGTAAACATGCAGAGTTTGCAAAGAAAATCGAAGGGGTTTTGAGGGCATTAATACATCTTGAGGATAATTGAGTGTTTTTGCTCAAATAATAACAAAACCAATTTGGGGTTTTTTGCTTGCACACTGAACTACTCTGCTGATCTAATCGGCGTTGCCAGATTGCGGGTGGTAATGGGGGTGGCAAATTCCCGTTTTAATGCTGCTATGGGTTGGGCTTTAAATGTTATGAAATCCAAGACAGGCCCATTACTTAATTGAGCCGATTTTGTAAATGGCACGTTGTCATTTGCTCAGATGCAGGCTTAGTAGAAGACAAAATGGTTTCTGGGCCCAAGAAAGCTGAATTTTCATGGCTTTTAGGGTTTGCCTCAGCTCAGGTCATTGGTTGAGAGAGACTGAATGAGTCCTTGATTTGCCTACATGCCACAAGAATTTAGGGGGCAGTTTGAACTTTTTGGGTGTGTTTCACAGTTATAGGGTGGTAGGCCAGCCTTTTCATGAATCTTTGAATATATGGGTCCCAAATTCCTAAACTCATAAGGCCCTAGCCATTTTTCTTAGCCCCTTTCCCAAAATTGGGATGCCAATATATTTGTTAATGGATCAGTTTGGATTAAATTTAGGTTGTGAAATCAAGTAGGATATCAATGAATTTTATAACTGTTTAGGTTTAGCCCGGTTTGAAATATGAACAAGATTTTATATTCAGTTTTGGTTCGTATACGCAAAATACTATTAAATTCGTCCAAATTTTTACACAAAAAAATCAATTCCTCTTAAAAATAATCGATCCTCTTAAGAAAAAAGATAGATCTCTTGAATATTTATATTACTAATAGTAAAACGGTTGTGTCAGGCCTGAATAAAAAATGCTATGCCAAAGATCTGGTTTGCTTTTAAAATGAACTTAATTTTTTTACACAAACCTTTTTTTCAAGCTTAATATTTCTCTAAATTTTTTTTAAATATTAGACGAATCTTTGAGTTTGGATATATAATCTGACCCATGAACAGGTCTAGATTACAACGGAGAATCTCCAAATTTTCACGATATATACTATAATTAAATTTGTTGAATAAATAAACCAACATCTATATTTTGTTTTTAGCTAGCATTCTCTTTTTAAACAAGTTCTAGACCAAAATGGTAAACAAGATTTTCTATGATTACTATATTTGAACTGTTTTTTTATTACATATAATTAAGAAAAAGTAATTAAACACAAAAATAAAAAATCTAAAGATATATATATATATATATATATATGCTAGCTGTTTATGATGATTATTATCAAGCATGTCCCATCGGTTTATGGAAATACTTTGCTATGGAAATTATCATCAAAATTTAAATTTGAAATGCAGCTCCCTTTAGGACCAATGCAATAATAATGTTTGTTGAATTTCATAAATAAAAAGTAAAATTTCTTTCTCTTTTTTTTCTTCATAAAATAGAAAGAAAAATTCCCTTTTTTTTAATAATGAATCAAAAAGGGTTTTAGAGAAGGGAAATTTGAAAATTAAATTTCCAAGATTATTTATGATTAGCCAAAAAGCTAAATAACTTAATTCATGTTTTACGTGATGGTGAGGTTGATTATGATAAAATTAAAAATAATGATAGCGGAATTAGAGATCTAATTCAATTGATTCATGCAGTCACTTTTAAAATATAACATTCATCAGATTTAAAAATTCAAATTTTAATATCTACAACACATTCCTTTATCTTTAAGATATGTTCTCTTTATATATATATATATATATATTAATATATAAAAGAAAATAGTCGTGACGAGCAGATTATTATCCTAGCAATGAGATTGAGAAATGTTGTGGTGATATTGAAGACGAGAAAAAAATAATTAATAAAGATTACATTTTTTTGAGTAATAAACATTAACATATTATTTTTTTTACTTTTATATTTATTTATATAATTTTATATAAATATATTCATATTTATATAAAATGTATATTTCATTTTTAGTTATTTATTGATAATATAATTATGTTTTTAATTATATCATTGAATAAATAAAAATATATGAATAATAAGTTTGAAAAATATTAGATTATAAATATTTATTTAATTTATGTTTTTATAGAAACTATTATTTTACCATTTTTATATTATCTATTTCTTTCATATAAATATGTTTTGTCCCTAAGTAATTAAGGCTTGATTTTTTTTTTGTCCCAGGAAAGCACCTCGCCACCAGACGGTTGGAGCGTGCAAAACACGCTCCATTATTCCCGCGTGCCACGTCGGTACAATTCCAACATAAAAAAAGAAAAAGGAAAGAATAACGTTGGTGTCAGTTGTTCCCCAGTTAGCCGTTTTCCTTTAGTTTCTCTCTCAAACAAAGCATTCATTCATTCGCTCTTTCCCTTTCTTTTGTTTTTCTATTTAAATAAAATTCTTTCCTTTTTTTTTTTTCTCCTTTATATATTACGTTTCTTTTTCACTGTACTTTTGAGAGAAAGAAGCCATTCATTTTCTCACCCAAGGTTTTTTTTTTGTTTTTTTGTTGAGGGTGATCATCCTTGGAAACAACAGAGACTTTGAAAAAGCAGAGAAAAAAGAGAGATTTTTACAAGTTTGGGTCTTTGTTTTTTTATAGAAAAAATTGAAATGGGATCATCTTCGGGGCAAAGTAGTGGAAGCTATGATCTTTCATTCAAGATCTTGTTGATCGGAGATTCGGGCGTCGGCAAGAGTAGTTTGCTTGTTAGCTTCATTTCAGCCTCTGCAGAAGATCTAGCTCCCACCATTGGTTCATTTTCTCTCTCTTTTTTCTTAACTTTTTCAATCCTGGATCTTTGATTAGTGTTTAATGGTAAAATATGATTTGGGTTTTGCTTAAATCTATGTTGTAGGTGTGGATTTTAAGATCAAGTTGTTAACAGTTGGTGGGAAGAGGTTAAAGCTTACTATTTGGGATACTGGTATGAAACTCATATTAATATTGTTTTATTCTTTCATTTTAGCGTTTCAGTTTCAAATATGAGTTTTTGGTCAAAATCTGTCAGTCTAATTGAAGTCAATTGTCTATGCTTACAATTCTTTCACTAATACATTAGTATTTCATTGGCATCATTGTCATCCTAGCTTTATTCCTACGGTTCTACTTCTGGCCGCTTGGATGTTGACCTTTATTAAACTCTATTCATTAAACTGTTATCAGGGAAAATTTTGTCAAAATTTTCTCATAAAAGCCATTCAACACAATTTTTAAAAAATATTTTTGTTAATGTGTTTTGATTGCTATGCTTTTTATGGAACCAATTCTGCACTCTGCAGCATCAACTTTGAAATCCGATTTTCAGGAAATATAGGTAAATCATGTGTTGTGAAAAGAGCTATACAATTGATGATATATTAATCAGTTGAAATGAGTTTCTGGGTTTAAACTTTAGTGTTAGTGGTATGTTGCTACTTTTCAAATGTGAGAAGAAAATGCTCTCTTGACCTGGTTAGCTTGATGTTGCTTCTTTAATCTTTTATTAGCTATTCAATTTTTTTATTTATCAAAATACATTAAAATAATTGTCTTGAAAATGTTGCTTCTTGTAGCTGGACAGGAAAGGTTCAGAACCTTAACAAGCTCTTACTATAGGGGTGCCCAAGGGATCATTCTTGGTAAGTTCATCTTTCTGGTGCATGTATGCGTTACTCTACTTTCTTGATTTTGTTTGATGGAGCCTATCACTATCACTGGTCTCAAGTTGCAAATTGCAGCAATCTGATATCACTGCAAAATGGTTTCATAATCATTCATGTGGCTGATAACAAAATTAGGTTGATGAAGCTTTTACTCTTGGACTGGCTAAGAAGAAGATTGGTTATAGGTGCAGAAAGATTATGAAAAATATAGGTTAAATAAGTAAGATATTATTTAAGAAAAATGACAGCAATCATACTTTAATTTGGAAAGATGGACAGCATACAGAAAGCAGTTTGGACATATTTGGTCTCTTTCTCTCTCGCATACGGAGTAATGTATATGTATTCTTTGTACCCTTTATTCCATAATGTATCTGTATTCTCAATGCCTTTGTCAATCCCTTTCTGTGAACATCTGCTTTGCTGGCCTGAAGGAGCTCTATCGTTCTACAATTCCATGCAGTTTTTGTTTATGGCACAAGCATTTGCCACTTTTGCCTTGGCTCATCATTTCACAATGGTGGACTGGATCCTAAAATTAATATTCTAGTCCCAAAATAAATCATCAATTGTGATTTTTGTCAGTTCTGCTCAAGGTGCTGGACTAAATATTATATAGTTTGCCCATGATTTAAATTGCCATAATTGTTTGACTTATTTCTTGGCTTTGGTTATAGTTTATGATGTAACAAGGAGAGAAACCTTCACAAATTTGTCTGATGTTTGGGCCAAAGAAGTGGAGCTCTACTCTACCAATCAGGACTGTGTCAAGATGCTTGTTGGAAATAAAGTTGATAGAGTAAGTCTAGTGTTCTCATTCCGATCCTTTAGAATTAATTTTTGAAGATAAATTGACCCCCTTTCACAACTACCCCCTGAAAGGGTTAAGGATAGATTAATAAGTTATTTATAGGCAAT
The DNA here is from genome assembly GCA_030761205.1 of Fremontodendron californicum. Classification (NCBI taxonomy): domain Eukaryota; kingdom Viridiplantae; phylum Streptophyta; class Magnoliopsida; order Malvales; family Malvaceae; genus Fremontodendron; species Fremontodendron californicum. The sequence goes on from JAULJL010000005.1 coordinate 36,256,748, forward strand.
TTCATAATCTTGTGGGACAAAGCTGCTTTGCTCTCTATATGGTGAAGAACAAAGTTGTTAAGAAAAATTTTATCAGTTGTAAAGGGGCCATTGCACCCATTAATGCTATAATCTTTTTGCCTTTCGATTTATCTTAATTCCTTGCATAGCCAATAAGAAAATACTCCGCTCTATGTTACTCGGACTAGGGTGTGAATGTCGGACACGGGTATGTGTTTGACACTAGTATGTTCAATTTTTTCCAAGATTTCCATGTATTTTAAGGGTCTTTGGAGGATCATATCCCCATACTCGTGTCCGGATATGCGTCAGACATGGGTACTTCAAGAAAAATGAAGAGTCGGAGCAACATAGACTCTGCTTATGTAGTTATGTTCTCCCCTATAGTGTGGATATTGCATTTTTTTTTTTTGTATTTGAGGACTTCTTTTTGAGTCATTTTCTCTTAATTCATATTCTGCTTCATTTTACTTACTTTGCTTACATTTCAGGATTCTGAAAGGGCTGTAAGTAGAGAAGAAGGGATTGCGCTTGCAAAAGAGCTTGGATGTATGTTTCTTGAATGCAGTGCTAAAACAAGAGAAAACGTGGAGCAATGCTTTGAGGAGCTTGCATTGAAGGTAATTTTTTATGACAGCAGTTTTGCTCTTCAACTTTCGAGTAATATATACAACATATTAGAATACTATTTGTGTGTGGGTCAGTTCAAAATGATCTGTAACCATGCAGTGGGGTTATGTTATATATACATCAATAATTAAGAATTCCATGTATTTGGAGGGTCATATCCCATATCCATGTCCGAATATGCGTCAGACATGGACGGGTACTTCAAGAAAAATGAAAGATCGGAGCAACATAAATTAAGAATGCTTGTTTCCAAACTTTTAAACAGACACAATGGTTCTTCATGAATCATGATGATAGCAATAAGTGATTAGATTATCTAGGATTAGATGAGTGTACCACAATAAATTTGGATGATTGATTACTGTGTAAATTTATCCAAATCTCTTCTACTGTTGCTATATTACATAGGATAAAAGCTGGTACCATGAACAAAGAAGCTATGACTTAGAGTGAACAAAAAAAATAATAATGGCATAATCTCTTCTTCTCTCAGTTCTGACCAGCTATGGATTTTCTTACAGATAATGGAAGTTCCTAGTCTTTTTGAAGAAGGGTCTGCTATAGGAAAGAGAAACATCTTAAAGCAGAAACCCGATTACCAGGCTCCTCCTGGCGGTGGTTGTTGCTCTTAAATTGCGGCAATATTGAAGTCCTCAACATGAATGGATGATTTACATATCAATAGAAAGCCCAGGCAGCCATTTTTGGTGGCTTTAAGCTTCCACTTTAACAGATTGTGAACAAATCATGTATATGATTTCTTTGGATATTCTTTACTGCAGTTCTTTCCCATGGAGTTGCCATAGTTAATTATTGTATCATCACCACTCAAATTAACTTGTGTAAATTTGTTTGCCTTTGCCTTTTGCTTTTGTCTTGGTTAATCTTTTAAGTTTGTTACTCTTGGTAGAAAACCAGATTGAATGTCTTTCATTGATTAATTGAGTAGGTATTGTTTAAACTTGATGGCAAAAATATTACTTACAACTCTCTTTTTCCCTTATTTCCATTTGGCTAACATTTTTGTTTTTCATATTATAGTGAAAGTAAATGAAACAAAAATCAAATAACATTGTATTGAACCTTTGAAATTGGGGGATAATGGAGCAATTCATCAGTCAAAACTCTTTCCTAGTGAACCTTGGATTTGGAAATTTAGAACCTTTTAGACCTGCATGATCTCACAATAAGATCAGAAAAAACCCATCAAAGAGTAAAATATTAAATCTTATGAACAACAATATTTAGATGTAAAATTAATGAAAGTGAAAAAACACAAAATTACAAAGATCTTAACCTTCAACCTGTCACAAGCAGAGTAAAACTCAAGTTTCCATATTTCTGATGATCTAACCCAAAATCATATTAACAAGTTATTACTCAACCATTTAGGTAATCTGTCATTCTTTGATAATGGTATAAACTAGCAGAAAACAAAAGAAAGATATATAGATTCTTGATAATCAGTATATATAAACTTACCTGGTCAAATTAAATCTAAAAAAGCTAGCTAGCTTTCCCTCAAGCTCAAGGGTCCTAATCTTGAAATCAATCCTGGTAGAAACATTAAAACTATTAGGAAGCCACAAAGAGAGATTCAAGAACTAATATAAACAACGTGACAAGAATTAGATTAGACACGCCCAATTCATATTGTGGTAATAATAATGCAAAAGAATCATCTGAGAATTGAAGTTGCAAGCAACTTTTTACTACACTGGGCGGATAATAAGAAGCTTTGATGAGAAGATCATAATCAGCCCAAGCTCTATATATAGCCAGCGTAGCCGCCATTTTGAAGCCTTCTTTTAATAGGAAATAAAGAAGAGAAGCCCAGCTAAATTAGCTGAACTAGTAATAAAGCTTACTCTCTCTCTCTCTGTATGTACTTTTGCAAAGCTGAGTTCTAGAATTTCAAGGTTGTTCCTTTAATGCTTGGTAGGAATCTGCTGAAGAATCAAGTTTTCCAATTTGAGCGGTCTTGGGAGTCCCGACACACAATTACTATATCATCCAAATCACTAAAAAGAACTGCATGACATAAGATCTGATTTTCTGTATGAGATTTGTTCCTTTGGAATAACAACAGGGTAGCACTGAAAATCTATAACTTACAAGCTCTCTTATCTCCTAAGATACAAGTATTAAATTAAATGAGAAACAAATATCTCATCCTAGCCTCAAAAATGTTTGCTGACTCCTCTAACACTGGCCAAGCAAATACTCAAGAACCATCAGGTGTAGCTTTACTGGGAGGTCTCAACAGTCGACACTAGCAGCAGCTTCAAAAACTCTCCAAACTTCTGTTTCAGAGTCAGCTAGTTCCCGTGGGATCTGCAGAGTTTCGAGTTAGAAACACATTGAGGAAGGGAACATACAAGCTAGAAATTCTTTGTGAAGACTAACCTTTCCATATGTGTTTGTCTTTGTGGGAGAAGCCCCATTAGCCAGCAACAACCTTATCACATCCACATGCTCACCTCGTGCAGCATGATGAAGAGGCTGATAAAAAAGGACCATACAGTGGTCATAAACAAGCCTAAGTAGTATGTAAAAAGCATTTACTGTTCACACAAGAACAAACTACGGCGAGAGATAGAGAGGGAGGGCAAAAACTAAGCAGCCATTTCATCTAGTTTGTCATTTTAAGCATCCCTTGTCAAAGAGACCATAGCGTCAAGCCAGGGGGACAGGAGTGCCAAAAGAATTCCCAATTCTATTTACTTGTATAAAATCTTTAACCAATGTGCAGTTAAATGAGCCAAGGAAACAGAATCTACTTAAATGGAATCATTTGGCTTTAGTTCTTAATCAATAGTCTAACAATGAAACCAAACATAGAGACATTAGGTTCAAGATGGTTCAAGTGTAATACTCACAGTATCACCTTCTGCATCAACTGAATCTAGCATCCTTTTCAGGCATCCAGTGTTGGTGGCTCTGTCGAGTAGAAGTTGCACTATCTCAGTAAATCCTGAAAACGTCCTCGGAAAAGAAAGAAACAAAAGTCAGTACCTAATTAGAGATGAAGATTCTACACAAAAGTTTACAGCCTACCTCCTGCACAGGCATCATGTAAAGGAACTGCCCCATCTTCATCGTTGGCCTCCAAATTAGCCCCTCTTTCCAAAAGGAGCTGCATGGGATTAAATAATCAATCATAAGATTTTTGGGCTAGAACAAAACACATCAAAATAAGCAGAAAAAAAAAACAATATCAGGCAACTAACCTGGACACAAGGCAGATAACCATAAAGGCAGGCAAGATGGAGAGCTGTGTCGCCGTCTTCTACAGGTTCATCGATGCTGCCATTCAAGTTGTCTATACAATCAAGTGAAAAATAGAAGGCATCAGCAGGAGATATAATAGACAAGGGCATTTTAATCTCCAAGAGAATCCAACTAAAATTAAGAAAGAAACAGAATTTCAGGTGTTCCAAGAACATCCATCTCAAGCAAGATCTACTTGTGAGGTTACATCATCGTCATTGAGAGAAACATTGGAAAAAAAATTAAAACTACAATTCACCATATTATCTAGGAGGACATTTAAATAAGCATCAGACATGCTCAGAAATTGTCTCCAGTTAGCTCCTTCCACTTTTCATGTATGTATTATTAGCTATGAATCATAGCTTTCATTTCTAAGTCGCTATGAATATATTAACCACCCACTTCCATCTAACATTCACAAACTTGAATCAACATAAAATATACTCCTTCACTTCATCTATTTTCTATAAACACTTTCAAACATGTTCTTCGAATTCCTCTTGACAAAGACTACAAAAACAGTCCCCATTTTGATTCATAAGTTATAACAATTACCAGACCAGCATTAACCCAAAACCACTACATACTTAAGAAATCAAATAGGACCGAATATTAGCTAAATGGGTTATCATAAAAAACCAAAAAAAAAAAAAATTCATGTCAGATTAAGACAACTCCCCCAAAAAACTAATCTTTTTAAGTTTCACAAAAAGGATAAAACCGCAAAAGGTTTTATGGTAAGCCAACAACAAAAATCAACGGACAAAGGTAGAACAAGGAGGAGGAGAAGAGAAAAGTAAAAGGGGAAGGGAAACCTAGGGCGAGGCGAAGAGCGTTGAGGTCGCCGAGCTGGGCGGCGGCGGCGAGGTCGCGGAGGTGAGGAGGGGTGTCGGCTTCAAGGTCCATCTGGAGACCGCTTTCTTCAAAGAGAGCGTTTTCATCATCGTGTTCGTCTTCTTCTATCAATCCATTGCGTCTCCCTGGAACCGCCATTGTTTTCTATTCTTCCGTTCTTTCGATTTCTCTAGCTTGTTTCGTACGGGGAATTAACCTAGGATTTGTGGAGGTTCGAACTTTAGTTGCTATGCCACGTCAATATATATATATATATATTATTAAAATTGTTTTGAGTAAATATGAAAAACATTCTTAAATAATTATTAAATAATTTAATGAATAAATTTTTTGAAAAAAAAAAGAACAATTAGAATTTACTTTTAATGAAATATTTTCTTTCTCTTCCATTAAAAATATTAATTTTTAAAAATTTTAATTGAAAATAAATTTAAAAAATAAAATATTTAAATATTCTTTTTAAATTAAAAAAATTAGAAATATTATTTTTATTATTTAAAATTTTTTAATTAAAAAAATTTATTTTCAGAAAATTTTATTTTTTAATTAAAAAGTAAATTAAAAAATAAGAGAAAAAAGGAGGAAAATATTTTTTTATCAAGGATAATTTTGTCTTTACAGTTTCTTTCTTAACAATTTTTTATTTTTCATTTCTCTTTTTCAAATAATTCTTACTCATTATATCATTTAACAATTATTGTATTGTTGATGGTATGTTTTTCAAATTTACCCAATTCTTTTTAAGTTCTATACTAATTAATAATAGTGTTACATTTTTTATTAATAACATAAAATTAGTACTAATATTTGTTTTATAATAAAAATAAATATTTTTGTTTCAGAATATCATTGATGACCTTTCAAAATAAAAATAAAAATAAAAAACCCAATTTTTTGATATAAAAAAATAATTAAGTTTTAATAAAGATGTAATATTTAAATAAATTCTTAAATTTTGAAAAATTAAAATCAATCTTCAATCTTTCATTGCATGGAATAAAAGGTTATGAATTCTTATTCACTTATAATCATAACCATTGAATTTGAAAATGTTTGAAATTAAATCTATTTAATAAAAAAAAGATAATTATCCATGTAAATTTTTTTCTCTCAAACCAAAAAAAAAAAAAACTTTTTTTCTCAAAATTTTAACATATTACGCAGTATGAATTATCAAAAGTAACTATGCACTATGTTATTCAGATTTTTTTTTTTAAAGATATTTTTGTTCGACACTTGTGTCGGACATATTTGAATATGAATATGAGAATATAATATTTCAAATATATGAAAAAATTTAAAATAAATTGAGTATACTCGCATATACCCACATTCGATACTCATCCGAATTAAAGTAACATTGAATTCTATGCATACTCTCATCTATACCAATTCAAAACAGAAAACGTCAAAGAATATCACAGGGAAAGTGTATATCAGTAATAATGATATGTATACAAATTTGCTTTTTTCATTAGCTATGAAAGGGGAAAAGTAGAAACTAGTATAACATAACTGGGTTTTTTCTCTGCCTCAAACTGGTCATCCCCATTGAAGAAGTTGATGGAGTATGTTTGGGCAACAAGAAATGGTCAGAGAAGATGCACAGATATTAGTATTTTTCTGCCCTAAATCCTAAATTCCTGACCCTTTGCACCAATCATAGATTCCTAAAACTTCCTAACTATATTGACATTGCCACTACTAATGCCTGCTCCAGGGGCCAACTTGGTGGGACAGTGGTAGATTCTGATTCAGGCCTTTTTTTTTGTTTTTAGCCCCAAGATTTACATGCTTTAGTTAGAAAAATTCCCAAATTCAACCAGGCATAATATACCAGGATGACTGACCATTACAAGCCTATCACATCTGCAGAAACTGAGCTCCCACTATAAACCCACACTTTGTATATGCTCCTCTTATTAATTGAGTGGCCACTGGCAAGCAAGCATGCAGAAAAAGGCTTTTTGCATTCAACAACCAACAAACATAGTAAATGCAATCTAATTTCTACATGTAAATGTAGGCCTCTTGAGAGCCATGAGTCATTAAAGAGAATTGGGATTGAGTTTTTTATTTTATTTTAATTTATTTAGATAATGTGAGAGTTAAAGACCATGCACCATACATGTGCTAATGTCCAAATGAAATGATCCTTTATTTCTCTGTCAACTCTCTCTCTCTTTTCTCATGGATTTGGATGCCTTCAAGCAAAGTGGGTAACATGGCGTGGCTTCTCAATACCCACCAAATGTGCCCATTAACCCCATTTAACAAACCTCTTATTAATTAATTGTTACTTCACTCACTCTCTCTCTCTCTCTCTCTCAACTCTCAAGAGACAAGAGGACTGCTATTTGCATGGAAAGTGGAACAAGACAAAAAGGAAAAACTAGGTATGCATAAGAGTTTCTTGTCCTCTTTTGATCTTACGTTCATATATATATATATATATTCAGTTTAAGACAAGTATAAATAAATAATGAGTTTTGCTAACGAGTGTTCTTAAGACTCTTTAAAATTAGTTAATATACTATTTGTAGTAATAATATTGTATTAAATGCAAAAATTGATAACTTTATTCATCATTTTCAATGCATTGATTGAAAATATTACTATATTTAATAACCTTAAAGAGTGTCCCTTAAGGCACCTGTTAGCAAAATCCATAAAGGAGTTTGTATTTGATGCACTGACAGTGTATAAGAGTCATACACTGTCAGTAAACCAAAACACGACAACTCATTAATAAGCAAAACAAAAAGCAAGGAAAGACTTATAAATAAATATTAATGAGATGTCTTATTTCTTTTTATTTCGATTTCTATATTTATTTATAAGTTCTTCCTTATTTTTTTTATTTTGCTCATTAATAAGGTGTCGTATTTTGATTCATTGACAATGTATGACTCTTATACACTGTCAGTTCTTTAAATATAAATTCTAAATGAATATGGGTTGAGAGATAAATGAACTTTTTGCAGTGAAAACCAGTCATCAAGTGATCTAAAAGTATTTAATGCAATCATATGTTCATTTTGTAGACTTTTTTGGGTCTCTCAACCATCTAATTTTGACAACATTGCTGCTAAGAGTAGTAAGCCTAACTCAACATTGCTGACAACATGGTAACTAATCACTTTAGGCATAGATTAATTTGTTAGAGATTAATTTACCATTGAGGATCAGGTTCCTAATTAAAAGTTTAACTACTAAATCAAGCTTTGTTGAATTAATTAGCTAAATTAAGTGTGGCCAATTCGTTTAAAGCTATGGTTAGGTTTAAAGCTGAGTGTGAGTGTGAGAGTGTGTAGTGTGTACTTTACCTAAATGCATATAGGTGGATCCATAAAAGGAGGGCAGTTAGCCATCTGTTTAATTTTTTTGTCATATTAAAGAAACAGCTAGACAGAGACGGAGCTTTAATTAGCTTTCTTGCAAACCAAACAAGAGAACCTAATCAACCACTTTCGGTACGTAGTGGAATTGGTGGTTAATCACATGCTTCTCCAACTCATAAAGGAATAAAACAGGTCTTAGAACCACAAAACAAAAAAAAAAAAAAAAAAGGAAATTAAGAAAATGAAAATTATCTCTATATGGATCAAATGCTACCATGAAAAAACAAAAGGTAACATACTTTACCAAAGAATTTTTCAACTTCACTAACATGGAACAAGGTTAAATTTAAAAGAATTCAAAGAATGAACAATTATATATGAATGATATTAGTGAGAAAATAATTAATGTCAATAATACACATTGATGGACTTTTGCATTTCTAGTAATGGCAATCGACCAAAGAAGATGTCGAAAAGACCAGTAGTTTTTCCTCGGAAGCAAATGAAAATTTTGATTCCCTGCTGTGATGATCATGATCTTCCGGGGCTGGAAGATTAAGATCCAATTGCAGACCAGTTCTTGGTTTCTTGGACGACCGATCTTCTGATTCAGGACTGCTTCTTGTTCCGACACTCAAAGTTGTTGTTTTAGCTGTTGTTGCAGCATTAGTAAATGTCGACCTGTGTCTCCTCATATGACCCCCAAGAGCTTGTCCGGACGAGAACTCAGCGCCACATATCGAACACTCATGAACTTTGGATTTCCTGCTGTTGCTTAAAACAGCCTTATTATTCGTTACTTGAAGTGAAAGGGTTGTGTTCATGTTATTGAATTGATCAATATCATCCTCTTTCACAAACATCAACCCTTTATTATTATTATTATTATTATTATTATTCTCTTCATTATTAACCTTCGATCTCTTGTGGCTTGCTCTGTGTCCACCAAGCGCCTGGAATGATGGGAAGCACCGGTTACATGTCTTGCACTGGTGAACATATACCCCCGCCGGCGCCGTCTTGCTTGTTGTTGCCAAAGAAGCTGGTTCGGATGGTTTTCTTGTTTGACCTTGAGCCAAAAGCATTAAACAATTGGCCATGTCTTCTTCTTCTTCTTCTTCTTCTTCTTCTTCTTCTTCTTCTTCTTCAGTGCTTTCTGCTAGCTTAACAGATGTTGTTGGAGAAGCAACAGGTCGATCAAACCCCTTGGAATCATCACTACTTCTTCCACCTTCACCTCCACCTTCTTCTCCACTAGAACTCGTCGTCGTGCTTGAAGCCGTCGCTAAAGTCAGAGGAGAAAACGGCCTTGGACGCTTCGTACGCCTGCCTTTGATGATCTGCAACTGATCTTTACAAAGAACAACTTCCTCCTGAACCTCCATCATCATCATCTATAATTCTATACAATAAAAATCTTGTTAAAGAAACAAAAAAAAAAAAAAAAAAAAAAGATTGAAACCCTTTGAAGTTTGAACAGTTATCCTGGAATTTGCTTTGCCAGTATTGTGTTTCCAACCATGGAAGTTATCAAGTATATATAGGCAAAAGTACATAAAAATACAAGTGTATATAATAAGAGAGAGAGAGAGAGAAAGGCAGAAAGGTGTTATTACAATATTACATTACATAGGAAAGAGAAGATGGAATGTCAGTATGAGAAGGCGAGGAAACGAGTGAGATTCGGTTGGCTTTGAAGCAAACCCATTACTTTTTCCCAACGATTCCTTCTGGGAGGAGGATTGGTTTGCAAGCCTGGAAACCGCAGAATTTGCGCCTCTCCACCCCCTCCTTTTTTATTTTCCTCCTTTATTTTGCTTTTCTTGCTTGGATCGTTTCTGTTAGTCTTTCTTAATTATACCTTTTAGTAATTATCTGGGTTTTTTTTTTAACTGTATACAAACTTTAAATTAGACTAAATTCTGCCCAAAGTTGGCATTTTTGAATGGTTGTTTTCGTCACTTGTTAGGAATATTAAAGCTCCCTTTAACTAAATTTAATTAATCTTAATTAATACTACTTTCTTAAGCAACTAACACAAGTTTGATAAATCGCCTACCGTTCACTTAACTGCCAATTAGAGACTTGGGATGATTAGTTGTATTTCGTACACGAAATTTGCTTTACTAATGTTTATTTAGATTCAGTTTGATTTCTTTCTTCTTCTTTTTTTGGATTTTTGTTATTGTTCTTATTCGAAATTGACTCTATATTGTTTGTATCAAATTTTCTTAGGATGTGTTGAAAATCTTTTGATGTTTTTTCTTTTCTCACTTTGATGATCTCTGTCGGTTTTCTTTTATTATTTTGGTGGAAAATTTGTTCTCTCGGCTAATTTCTACTAACTTTTAATCTTTTTATTCTTTAATCATATTTTGACTTAACCAAAAAAAAAAAAAAAAATCACTTAACTACTGTTTAGACTTTAGACCCCTCTTAATTGATAGTCATTAGATAACTAATAGGTCAAAACTTTTGGTAACATTATTATATATATGTAACTCCCTAGAAAAAGGGCTCCTCTTTATTAGTGTTTATCAAATACAGGTTTTTACTGTCATATCTAAGAACAATTGATTCAATTAGTCATTTTTTGTCTTTAAAATGATATCTCAATATTTAGAATTTACATTTTTTATAAACCCAACATTTGGTTTCAAATTAGAACAAGAAATGAGTTTTTATTTTATTTTATGAAATTACAAATAAAAAAAAATTTACACTCGTAATCAAGTATTTTATAAGAAAGACTTGAGCAATATTGAAAAATGGTTACTCAACTTTCAAAAAAACTTTATTTTTAATTATAAGCAAATTAAATAGAGTGAAATAATAATAAGAAAATTATTAATTATATAGGGTTTGCACTAATGGTTTTGTGTTAAGGCACTTAATCAAGCAGTTGACCCACCACAGGTTGTGAATATTAAAGAGTAGTGTTTGCTTCTTGGATTGGATGAACCATAACCCCCAAAATCAAGCTGGCTATGTGATCCAAAAATTTGATGAATTTCCTAATCCTTAATTTACCCAATCATTAGGGTTTGGTAAAGGCCACACATAAACAGTACTAACACCCTTGCCATCAAATTAAACACACATCTGATCTATAAAAAAAAAGTCAAGTGTCTGAGATTATTTTTTAATACCCTTTGGAGTTTAGTGTATATATTCATACAATAGTGTGAATTGGCATGTCCCATTTGTCTAAAATGGACCAGTTGACTTTAGCAACATAAACAAAATTGTGAAAAAATAAAATAAAATAAACCTCATGCATTATGCATTGATTCATTTTTTTAATATTAATATGGATAATTTATTTCGTGAAAATTTATTTTCAAAAAATGATTTTTAAAAAATGAATTTATTTTTTTGATAAAATTGATAACTTTTTATTATATGATCCTGTGTAAAATATTTTCGATTGTTTAATTTTTTTTTTAAATCTACATTGATATAAAAAAAAGTTGATCTATACAATTAAAATATCGATCTTTTTTTGTTTTGCTTCAAGAGCAGACCTTAAACCTCATGTTAAAATGATTTTTTGTATTATTTAAGATACAAGTACATATATCAGTATGAATTTAAAATACATATTAAAAAAATCAATATGTACGAAGATATGCATAATCACATATATTATTCAAAATTAACCCTTTTATCGTAAATGTAATTTTATTCAAACTATTTTGAGAGTGTCTTAGAAATAAAAGATTTGAACCTCAAAACGTTGCAAAACTCTATTAATAAAAAAAAAAAAAGTTATATATGCATAACCTACACACAGATGTACATATAAATTGCCCTTTCTCACATCAATATTTTCAATTTATTAAAAAAAATCATTTTATTCTTTTATTTTTTATGAAGTATGTAACATCGTTTTTAATTATAAATTAGAGTTGTTGATGAAATTATTGGATAAACAGATTAGGAACATTCTTGTTTTGAATGAACAAGGCAGTTTGTATGTTGGAGTGAAGCAAGCTGGCAGCATGAATCGACCAACACCAAAATTTTTATAAACATGAAAGAAAATCCAAGGACGGCTGGAGGTGTTCACACATGAGCTACAATGGAGGTGTAGCAAGAATTTAAATTGCAGTCATGGATGTGTTTTTAGTCGCGTCGAATTTATCACGGTTGTGGATTTAATAAATATTATCACGGTCAATTGCAATAAACATCGACCACAAATAAAATCGAAATCGCAAGATAACGACCGCGGATATGAGAGAGATTCTTGGAAGAAGAGTAGCTGAATATGTTGATTGTTTGTTGCGGATATGGGAGAGATTCTTGGCGTAAGGAATTATTGGGGGATTGTGAGAAGCACGTAAGGGCAGCAAACCCTAGCATCCAGCAGTAGTTACTCACCTAAAGTAAAGCATCAAACTCAAAAACATTTTTTTTTCTTTTCATTTTTGTATGGATTTGGTTGGTGAACTTAAAAGAATTTCTTTTTCTTTAAATTTGTTCTTTGCTTTGCTTAACTTTTCTTCTTCTACTGCTACTACTTCTCCACCTCCTTAACTTACAATGTATTTGGATTTGGAATATATATATATATTATACATGGAGAGAAGGGATAACTAAGATAATGCAATTTGTTAAGTATAATATATATATATATATAAATTTCATTTATCTGAAACTTGCATTGTACATTGTCTGATTTATTAATTTGGTTTTAATTAGCTTTTAAGGAATGATTATGAGAATTAATGCTTTAAAAAGAAGCCTGTTAGAGCCCTTACTTGTTTCAGTATTGATCTGATAAATCATAAGCAGATTCAAGTGATGATAGTGGTGCAGGACTAATAAGAAAGCTCCTTCATGAAAGGAAAGTAAGTTTCAAAGCTCCAATGGTTATAGAGAGAGAGAGAGAGACTTAATTTATTTTTCATTTTTAAATTCCCCTGTAACAACACACATTGATGAATTGGATTGGGAGTCAAAACACTGCACTATTTCACTGCCCCCAAGCTAAGAATAAGGGAAGAAGTTGCGGGTAAAAGGATATTCGAATCCAAATCTGTTAGATAAACTAACAAAATTAAGCTCAGATCGTAGATTGTCATCTCTAGTTTTCGGAAACATTAAAATCCTCTTCAAACACTTGCTTTCACATGTAACAAAAGAAACCAGCTACACTCCACAATTTAGTCTGTCACATGAATCATGAGAACCGATTTTCTTTTCAACCTATTTACAAAAGCAACAAATACAATACTGAAGGTCTGGTTTAATATTAAATTAAGCTTAATTTTTTTTATAAAAAAATTTCATATATTTAAAAGATCATATCTATAATCATGTCCAAATATATATTGAAACAGGTATCAAACACGAATAATTTAAAACAAAATGAAAAGTCTGAATGACAGTTATTGATGATGCTTTTGTTGTGTTGAACTACTGGTGGTAATGGGGAGGTTCGAGTAGTTATGGTATCATAGTGTGATGGTTTTCGAGTAAACCACTTTAGGTTTTTGCAACTACAACACACATCCAACCACTCCAGTAGAGCAAAGACAAGTAAACTAACGACATGTCTTAATTTTTTTCCTAAAGATAACGACTTTGATTCCCAGTGCCCACTCCACCAAAACTTCTCTCGTTTTAGTACATTAATTCTTTTTTTTAACTTGTAGAATATCTAAACCCTTCGCCCTTCGGTTCTTTGCACATGTGAAAGTCTTGATTGTAAAAAAATCCGGTTAATTGGTGTCTATAAGCATTGATTAAAGATTATTAAATTACCATTTAAAAAAAATTACATTTAATGCATTACTTTTATTGAATTCAAGAAAAAAGTACTTCATTAATTGTATTTTTTTTTTCTTAAATATTACCTTAATCAGTGCCACTAGACACTGATTAATATTTTCCTTGTGAAAATTATGCGAGTTTTTAGATAGCTAGGCTTTAATTTTATCATCCTATTAATGAAAAAATTTAAAGTTGCTTACCCAAAAAAGAAATTGTGGCAAGGGTTCGAGTGCTATAAATATTAGTTTGCAAATATCAACTGAATTAATGTTTGGACAAAAAGGTGCTAATTGCACCACTCAGGCAATAGTATAGTTTGGTGATTTTTGGTTTGGTAAAGACATGATTATTCATGGAGATAGTTTTCAATCAGTACATGTCTTTTTAATGATATCTTTTAATTGTCTATAAATATCATACCTCATTATCAAAGATTGTAATTTTTTCAAGAGAAAGAAAACACAAGAATAAGAGATTAAGGAATTCTTCAATATTGCTAATTGCAGAATGCATAAAGGTTCATTGTATCCTAGGAGTGTTATTGCCTTAATTCGTTAGAAAACTTTACGTGAAGACAAATAATTATCTAAAAAACAAGTTATCATGCCTCGAAATTTTAATTCTAATTTTGTTTCTGTTTATCCATCTAAAATAGGGTAAATTTGAAAAAAATACCATCAACAATACAATAATTGTTAAATAGTATAATGAATAAGAATTATTTGAAAAAAAGAAATGAAAAATAATAAATTATTAATAAGGAAATTGTGAAGATAAAATTACCCTTCATAAAAATAATAATAAAAAAAACCTTCTCCTCTCTTTTTCTCTTATTTTTTAATTTATTTTTAATTAAAAATAAATAAAAATTTTTTAATTTTAAAAATCAATTTTTAAATTTTTTTATTTACTTTTTTTTTAATTAAAAAATTTTAAAAAAATAAAAATAATATTTCTAAAAATAAATATTTAAATAATTTATTTTTTAAATTTATTTTCAATTAAAATTTTTAAAAAATAATATTTTCTTAATGAAGGAGAAAGGAAAAATAGATTTTTTCATTAAGGGCAATTTTATCTTTACAATATCTTTTATAACAATTTTTAATTGTTTATTTTTCTTTTTTAAATAACTTTTATTTATTAGATCATTTAACAATTATATACTTATTGAAAGCATGTTTTTCGTATTTACCCTCTAAAATATCCCTAAGATAGAGTCCTTGCATTTGTAATTTTGATAGTACTAAACCAGGAAATTGATAGCCCAGCTCCAACGAATCAAAAGTACAAAACCCTTGAAAAATCTTGATGATCGTATCAGTTTTGGGTCAGGCCATAGAATGAATGCTTGTGCTCATTAGCAAAAGCAAAGCTCGGGCCATAGAATGAAATATCATACATTTAAACCCAATAAATTTCCATTATTGGACCTTGGAGGATATACTATAGAGCTCTTAATTCTCAACATTTATTTCCAGTGGACCTTTAAATTTATGTGCGATGAGCCCTTAAAAACTTGCATCTAATTTGCAGTCGGCCTGGTATTTCGCATCCATCCATCTCCCCTGGAGAACCGAAGTAGAAAATTGATGGAGTTTCCTGAACAAGAGCTTCAAGCATATAGCTTGCAAGACACTCAAAACTGCTTTAATTCCCATTTTTAATATCAATGCAAGTTCAAGATGCCATTGAACTTGATAATAAGTTTAGGCCATGAATCTTCAGCTTAAAAAGTAAAGTAGTATCAGATAGCATTTGAGCGATTAAAAACATAACTTTTTAGTCAATCTATTCGATTACATCTTATAAAATAGTACAATCAAACATGTAATATTAAACCTTTAAATTTATGTATTACGTCTTTTTTACGTTTATGGAATGAAGATTTTAATTCTGCATCAATCACTGAATCAAATACTCGGATGTTGCTAATTATCGACGCTATTGATTAATTTATGTGACGTTTGAAAATAATATCTTTCATCTTTCATGCATGACATGTTGAACTCGTGGTTATCTACTTGTACAAACTTTGCCTACCATAATCTTGGACGGTGGATTCTGGGAAACATTTCAAATCTCTGAAGTTTCAGGACAGGCATTTTTCACATTTGCTGGGGGATTGGCTCACAATTAGTTACAAGCCGAATTCTATGACCAAAAAAAATCTCATGCTCTTTTCAAGCATGTTTTTCAATTTCAGCCATAAAATTCTGATGTAAATAGACATTTCTTGGACTGGTGTTCATTAAAGAAGATTGATTGGACACTCTTAGAAAGTACAATTGACAATTTGGTTAAGCAATTTTGGAGATTGTCACTTTTAAGTGTCAACTTGAGTGAGTAATCACAAAAAATTTAAGGGAGCTTTCGTATAGATGCTGTGCTAGCTCAATCATTTGTTAAGAAAATCAAATTTTTAATAGAATTGATTTGTTAAGTGATGTTAAAGTTTTGAATTTTTTATGATTTTATATTTAAGTTAAGCGTTTTCAGTTATTGTTTATTGATTTTAGATTTATTACTCAACATGTTATGAGAGCTCAAATTTGTTATATTATTTCTATAAGTTTATTGTTTGAAAAGTCTTTTTGCTTTTGATTCACAAATGATGAAATCTATTAAGTGATGTTATTTTTTATGATCTTATATTCAAATTGAATCACTTATTATTACTTAACGTGATTGATCGAATTTCTAGAGTTTATCAAAGTTGATTTAATGATCAAGGTCGAGGGTCTCTTTCATTGGTGATGAGAGGGGACAACATAGGCAAAAGATTCTTTCTTAGGCTTGCTCATCTGAAAATGAAAACCTAGCTGATTGTGCCCGATTACAATACAAATTTGTTTCTGTTTATATGGCCGAAAGGTCCCCTGATGAAGACTTTTCATTTCACCACTGCTACGACTACATGTACGCCAATTGCCAAGCCCCAAGGGCCCTAATTCATTGCTTGGATTTTTATAGCTGTGGGTCCGAATTTAGATTCTGCAATTACCCAAAAAAGTTGTTTGTTTGGTAAGAAAATTTTTGTATATAGAAATTTGTTATGTTCCATTTTTTTTTCTTTCTTTTAATCCGGGGCTTTATTAGAAAGAATTCATGAATATATCATTTGATTGGGGATTTTTAACTATAGGGTTTTCGGATTGTGCTTCATAGACTTTTTGTTCTTATAATATCATCCTTAAATAAGTATTTAGAAATATTTATTTTGTTGTTCAAATTTCCTTAGGTTCTAATTATTTTATTATGAACTTTTTGCATTTTTTTTAGAAGCAATGCTGCATTTATTAACTAATGTCTCTTTTATTCATCATTATATCTTATGGATTAAACTTTTTTATGTCCATTATCAATTTGTCAAGTAATTTTCATATTCATAAAGAGCTACATCCTTTGAATATGAGCTTTGACTTCACCCACTCTCCTTAAGAGATGAAGTTTCGATATATGGTGTAGTTTGGTATCGTCGCCTTCAATTATAGGTGTAGTTTGGTATCGTTGCCTTCAATTAAAAAAACGGTTCAATGCGGTGAGAGTGCATCGTCTTGCATAGAAGTGTTTATGAGTTGGATCGGATTTAGGTCGGATCTATATATAATATCAATATTATATATATTTATTAAATTTTGGTCCAATCTGAAGTATGAACCTCAAGTTCTATTCAAATTCGTTCATATTTGTAAATAGATAGTCTAACTCCGTTTAGACCCCTCCATATTATTTATTTTTAAGAAAAATATGTTATTTTTATTTAATCTTTAATAATTTTATATATTTTTTATTAAATTTTTAAACAAAAACAACTTAACATATTTTTTAATATTTACACCATAATATTATATATATTTAATCTTTATATGATATAAATTATAAAATATATAAAAATAATATAATATAATATATTATATTATATAATTGAAAATTAGGTTGGACAAAATTCGGAACTTGAATTTTGAAGTCAAAACTCAGTCCATTTTTTAAACGGATCTCATTTTTTTGTCCAAGTTTATTTTTCGGACTTAAACTTTTTGCCCAAATCCTTTAAAATAACGGGTGGACCTTCAAACTTAAACGAATAACTTGATTCTTGACCAGATCTAGTCTTGTGATACCAAACCCACCCATAATCACTTTCAAGTTTCAACATATGGGTTAGTTCAATTAATTAAAAAATATATATATATTTTTTCGTTAATTAAAATTTGATGTTTATATAAAAATATTTTAAAAATAAAATTTTGAATCATCAAATTTATATGTAAAAATATATCCTCAAAATTGTTTGAAAGAAATTAGGTTCATATAAAGCAAGAGGATACACATCATACACTACATTACCACCAAAAAAAAAAAAGTGAACCACTTGTTTGACTGGGGTAGGGGTGGGGCTGAAGATGGTCCAAATGGTGATGGCAAAGATCCGTAATAAGGGTGGGAGGTGGGAGGTGGGCCTTCACCATTAGTGCGAGGGCATTGGGTACAGCTGGCACTCAAGTCAAGGGGGGTTGCTGCCCAACCAATCACAAATGCCAGCCTGGTTACTAACATGCTTTTTATCTTCCTTGTGTTTCGGGCTGCCCAGCCTTTCACCTACACTCTCACGTGCCTCCCTTCTCTTTCTCATCAAGTCTTTTCCCTTCTCACTTTCTCATTATATATACTTAGATTATGACACATCCACAATAAAAAATAAAAATAAAAAATTATATTTAAATTTTTTTTAATAGTTAGTTTGTAATTTATGAGTAATTTTTGTAAAAAAATGGTAATTTTAAAAAAAATATTGATAACTTTTTTAAAATAAAAATTATATAAAAATTAAAAAATCATCACTAATTTTGATATGCTTTTTTTATATAATAAAATTTTTGATTTTTTTTTTTGTCTTTTCACCAATTGAGTTGGTGTCACTTGACTCAGTAACACCAACTCAACCATTCACTTTATAATAATATAGATATTTTAAATATTTTTTTTCATAATTATATCTTGCACATATTCGAAAATTAATATAAAGATTTGATTCTTCAAATAAATAAATAAAAATTTTAAAAATATTGAATATATTTGAGCCAGACACATATTCATATCCAACACTCATATCGAATCTGGATAATATAACTTCCTCACTATATCCCTTTTTCTATTAATTTTACTTCCAAATGGCAAATTAAAATATTTTTTTCTATATTTATAATTATTAAAAATTAAATCAAATTTATTAAAATTAAAATTTCAAGATTCTATTAACAAATCTCACGTTATGGACAACAAAATGAAACTTAAAAAAGAAGTCATTAAAATTGAACTTCATTTCCTTGATCTTCTATCCTACAAAAAATAAATTTTAAGTGGTATTGACTTGTTACTATTTCTTGTAAATGATTTTACTAAGTTGATTAAAACGTTCAAGCTTCATGATTTTTACCTCTTTTTATTTATATATGTATATATGGATTGAACTATGGGACTTTTCATAATTTGTTGGTATTGTGAAAAAAATTCAAGAAAAAAAATTATGAATATGAAATATATGATTCATTTTTTTTAAAGAATTATTTGGTTTAGCATATAATCTTATTTTTAGAACGTTAGTAACAAGTAATCATGTGCATAATTAAACCACCCATACACTCACAAATTGTCTTTCGCATACTCAAATTTCTCAAAATTCTTTTTATGAGACAATTAATTCTCATTTTGAAAATGTATATATATGTATATTAAGAAAACAATTTCGCAACTTAAAAGCAACGAAAGGGCACTAATCATGGCCGAAAAATGCCCACTCCAAAAGATAGAACTAGAGGTTTCTAGTTCTCCATGCTACGATTGATACATGTGCTTAAATAAATATATAAATATTTATTTGATATAAAAAATATTTAAATATTTAAATTTACCGACAAAAAGTTGTAAAATCTTGTCTCTATTTGAAAAATAATGATATATAATTTACGTACTTGATTGAACGACGGTGGATAAGAATAAATCATCACGAGAGTTGGTTGAACTACTATTCCCTTATTGTCTATAATCTAATTCTAAATTCTAATCATAATAAGCACCAAAAAAGGAGTTATTTAATCATAATTATTGCTGTTTAGAAACCCTTATGAAAAGGAGTTATTCAACTGTTCATGTGCTTTCTCTTTAGGGTAATTAGGAGGTAACTAATTTAACACAAAAGGGTCCTCTTCTCTCCTACCTTGTCGATTATCATTTCTATTCTTAAGCTCTTTTTCATTTGAAAACAAAGGTTGGAAATTAATAAATTATAGATCCAAATCCAAATTCAATTCTTTTCATCACATTCACATTCATTTGAATTACCATATGTGTTGTTAACATTTTTAATTGAATATATTATGATCAGGTCCATAACATTGAACATACACTACAAAAATCTTCCATATACAGACAATCAAATTTCGTACGTAAAAAACTTGTGATTATACTTTAGATTTGTTCATAGATAGAATTATTTGTCCAAACCCGAAGTCTCACTCGATATTAGAGAAAGTTTGGACATAAATATTAAACTCGAAAATGGGTTTGGCAAAAAATAGATCCGTTTTAAAAACAAATTGGAGCTTAGGCATATTATTTTATATTATTAATTATATAAATTTTTAGAGTGATCGATCATTTTAAGATAGATCAATTTTTTTTTATTTTAAAATGATCGATTTTAAAAAAAAAAAAAAATTGTATGTCAGATTATAAATGATGGTTACAACTAAAAGACTCAAATACTAATCAAGTCTTTTCAATTGCTCTATAGTTTTTCTAAAGAAAACAGTAGGAATTGAAATTTTCAGAAAATTAAAGTAATATCATCTTAGTATTACATTAGACAAAAGCTTCAAATGATTAATGTTTATTAAGAAAAGTTGTTCTTATTTGTATTGCTATATATATATATCATCATTACCATTTGTTTGGTTTGTTGAAGGGAGAGTCCAATAATGAAAATGGAAATACTAAGATGATATTACTTTAATTTCACTTTGTTTGAGTCAACAAGTTTTCCTCTACATGGGACTTTTTAATTATTGCCTTTTTTTTTTTATAAAATTGATTTGTAAATGGTGATTAAAATTGTATTGAACAAAAACGAACTAAAAATAATAATAGAAGGGAGCCGGACCCGTATGTTATTGTTGTTGTATTCAATCCATGGTACATTTTTGGGTCATTGTTGTTGTATTCAATAATGAAAATGGAAATACTAAGATGATATTACTTTAATTTCACTTTGTTTGAGTCAACAAGTTTTCCTCTACATGGGACTTTTTAATTATTGCCTTTTTTTTTTTTATAAAATTGATTTAAGTTTTGTTTAGGTCTTATATTTTTCTCGAACAATTTTAAAAATACATGTTTTTTTACATAAATCTGGTGTGTTCGAGATTTTACTATTCTTAACTTAATATATGAGAAATTGAATAAAAATGGAGAATAGAATTGGAACGTGATATTTAAGAGATGTATTAGCAAATAGAATCCTAATTATTCTTGTCTAAACTTTAAAGTTAAGTTAGTACTTGGTAAAACTAATTATATACTATTTAATGTCTCGTGATTATAAAAAAGGACAATACAATAATTTTGAAATAAAAATTACTTGAGATCTTGTTTCTGGCTTCGTATCAAATCCTTAAGTGATTATCATAACATTAAAATAATGAATTAAAAATTTAATTTTAATAATTCAAGTTGTTCCATTTTACATTTTCTTAGCTCACATGAGTTTCTCCATCGAAAAGATTCATATCCAAACCAGAAAACGTGAACATAATTTTCAAACAAAAAATTAATTTCAATTTCATGCTTCACGTTCTTTCCATTATAGTTATATAAAAATAAATATAATAATTCGTATATTTATATCGCATTTTTGATATTTTTTGTGTCATAATCATATTTAAAATTTTATATATTTATATAAATTTTGATAGATTAATAATTAATATTATATAAATTTTGATATATTCGTATATTTATATTATTTTCGTATATTCATATTATATTGATATTATTATATCATATTTTAATTATTTTTTTATATCTTTTTTAAAATTACTATATCTAGATAAAAGCACTTAAATTATCAGCATAAAATAATTTTTTGCAAACCCAACATTCAACAGCCGTCAGATCAGACAACTACTTCCCTCCTTATTCCACGTGTCAAAATCAGATTGCTTCATGGCATTCTATCTGATGAGTCTGCCAATCAGAAAACTTATCCTTCTATTCTCAATTTTCTAATATAATAATTTATTTTTAAAAGATAATTCGATCTTTCCAGAGGGAGCCGAAACAAGGAAATAAAAATCGGCTAAACGCCGCACATTACGTGGCTCTTATCCAACATGGACACGTGGCAATTATTCATCCACCTTACATTGCCCCGCTTCGCTGTCTTAACGGGGAAGACCGGTATCTCGGTTGAACCTATTTCACAAAAAGATTTGTATTCGATGCATCAATACAGCATCAAATATAAATCCTCAAAAAAAACTCCATAAATAATCATTTCACAGCCTGTCAACCAATCACCTTCCAAAATAATAAAACCTTTCCCAATATTGTTCAACCGGTAACGGATTAATCCCGGTCACTATAGACCAATCCTTTCAAATATAAGTAAGAGCTAGAGGTGAGAAGTGGAGACCAGACCAATATAATCACCCAAACAACACTCTGATTTTCACTCTCCGCTCCGACCGCTTTATTTTTTATCAGACGGTAAATATGCCAATCAGAAACATAGCCGTTGGCCGGCCTGAAGAGGCTACTCGCCCAGATGCTCTTAAGGCAGCTTTGGCTGAGTTCATCTCAACCTTAATCTTCGTTTTCGCTGGATCAGGCTCAGGAATGGCCTTTAACAAGTTGACCGACAACGGATCAACCACCCCAGCCGGTCTCGTAGCCGCCTCTCTAGCTCACGGTTTCGCCCTTTTCGTTGCTGTCTCCGTCGGCGCCAACATCTCCGGTGGCCACGTCAACCCTGCTGTCACCTTCGGTGCTTTCATTGGCGGGAACATCACTCTCTTACGTGGCATCCTTTACTGGATCGCCCAACTCCTTGGCTCAACCGTAGCTTGCCTGTTACTTAGGTTCGCTACGAGCGGCCTGGTAACTTTACCCCCCCCCCCTATTTCCGTTATAAAATCAGTTATTTCGGTTATTTTGAAAGTGTTTATTTTATTTACTTATATTTGGGTTTTGTTATGGTGCTTCGCAGGCCGTACCAGCTTTTGGACTGTCATCCGGGGTGGGAGTATGGAACGCGTTGGTTTTCGAGATCGTGATGACTTTCGGATTGGTCTACACAGTCTACGCCACAGCCGTTGATCCTAAAAAAGGAAATTTGGGAGTGATCGCACCATTAGCAATTGGTTTAATCGTGGGGGCCAACATTTTGGCAGGTGGGGCCTTTGATGGAGCCTCAATGAACCCAGCTGTTTCATTTGGACCTGCCTTGGTTAGCTGGTCCTGGGAAAACCACTGGGTCTACTGGGTTGGACCTCTAGTTGGTGGTGGGCTCGCTGGGCTCATCTACGAGTTCGTCTTCATTAGCCACACCCATGAGCAGCTCCCTACTACCGATTATTAAGCTAAGCGGGTTTAATTGATTGTCTGTCACTTGAAAGCGGGTTTAATTAATTTGCTCGGTTTCCTATTTCTTTCTCTCTCTCTCTTTTTTTTTTTTTTTTGTTCTTCCTTGTATTTTGTGTTTAATTTGTGGACGTTGATCTTGTTTACTTTTCATTTCCACCCTCTATCATGATCATCATGCATGGCAGATGTTTGCAATTTGCATGCATGCCCTGGAAAATGGCATTTTGAGTGACAGTGTTTTTTATTTATTTATGAAAACCAGCACCAGGGCTGTAAATGTGAATTTGTTTAGCTATTCTCTCTCTATTTCTATGATTCCATTTCCTAGTTCCTAGTTCCTATTTCCTTTTACTTTAATTATTTTTGTTATTATTAAGACTCTTTATTGATCTTAAAAAAGGACCCAAACAACAAATTAGACAACTCTTGCAATTCCCCTACTATTAGATTTGTAAAATTCAAATACGACATAAAAATATGATACAAATGTCAATAGTTTAGTAAATACAAAATATAATAAATACGATATGATACATTTAAACACGATTATACGATATTTTAATATGCGTATCGTATTTTTATTTAAAATTTTAACACATATAATAATTTTTATTGTATTTATATTTATACAATTAAAAAAAAAAGAATTATCAAATTTACATACCGCAAATAAAATAAAATAAAATCAATGTCTAGCTTTTTTGTTGTGGTTTTTTTTATATCTGTCCCCATTCAAATTAATAAAAAAAAACTTGCAACAAGTGTACAAGCCAACAAAGCTTCATTCATCAACTTTGATCAGATGGAAACAATGTTTCTTTACTGTAGTATTATATACTTACATATATTCCCAAATAGCGACAGTTTAGAAGGGTAGTAAAACTTGATGAAATGCTCTTGAAGTTTGAAGTCCAATTTTTGTTTCTTATATAGACAAAAAAAATTATAGTAGTACGTAACATTATCGTGAAAGGTTTTTCGCTCCGGTCGACTTCTGAGCACGATGGCAAGCTAGCTATTCCGGCCCTTATGCCAAACTGGTTCTAAGAGGGTAAAACAAAGCCTACATTTTCTTCTAACGAGAGGAAACACGTTTTCCTTTTCTATAAGTGAGTTAATCATTGCTCATTACTTCTACATAGGGATTCTTACCCTCTCAATAATGATCAATTGCCTACAAGGGGGGCAGCACTCAACAGGGCACGTGAAGCTTCAGGACCAGCATTCATAGATCAAATCATAGCCAATTATTTTTACGATAGGACCCAGTTTTGTTGTCCTGTTCTTGCCATTTTTATGCTACTTTTCGGGTCTATTCGTTTTCAGATGGGAAAAGTGGCAGAGGGTAATACCACCCTTTCTCACACATCCATCTTCATAAACTTTGGCCTCGACTTGGAGTATTTACTTTTGCCTTGGCATGTGCTTGGCTAGAGGTCAACATTGCCCTTAGCTCCTGCCTTGAACAATTGAAGTAATGGAAATTGCCACTTTTTGTCACATATATACCAATACAATTTCATGGTCCATTACTAAAGCTTGAAAAAAAAATTTGAAGAAAGCATCTGATGCATGTGCTGCTGATTTCAATACCTAATTCTAGTAATCCTACCCTTAACCCTAAGCACCAAGACTTTACATGTGTTTAGCAGGTAAAAGTTGAAACTCTTTAGCCCTTTGCATTGCAAATTTGTAAGGGCCAAAAGCCTAGCTAGTGGAGAAGTTGTAGCCTTTTGGGGACTTTGACACCTTGGTTGACTAGGAGATCGTATGAGACCCTTTTGATAATTTTATGACTGCAAGCAAATGGGGTTGTGGGACGTGGTTTAAAAGTGACCGCAAATGGGAAGGGTCGCTGTCCTTAATGGATCGTCAAAGCGGATTCGAAGGCTTACAGTAAATCAGATAATTTTAGATATTATATGATTATATGATATGAATATAATATAAAAAAATAATTAAAATGTAAAGTGATATAAAAACACGAACGTATTAAAATTTATATAAAATGAATTATTAACGTATCAAAATTTATATAAATATATAATACTTTAAATACGATTATAACATAAAAAAATTGACACAAACACGATACAAATATACGGATTATTAAATCCGACTTACTGATATGGTGCGGCTGTTCCAAATAAATGTCTATTATTGCACAATGTTGTTGTAATACTTTTCATGAAGGATAAGACAGCTTATTAAAATTAATCCAAAATCTAAATACTTAATATTGGAGTGAAAGATAGAGGAAGAGGACAGCTCTATTTGAGTGAGAGTGACCCCTGCCCAATTTCACATGGAGTGATTCCTATCAATGACTTGATTTATGGAGGATGAATAGTGACTGAATACAAGGAGACTTGAGCCGAATGAGTTTGGGACGATGGGTTGGCATAGTAGGGCAACAAAGTCTATTATTATATTTTGATTAAATTTCGTTTTGGTAGAAATGATTTTTGATTATATAAAAAGAGATAATTATTTCTCATCTTTTTTTTATTTTTTTTGTTCATCAAAAAGTTTCAACCCGAAACTTTAAATTAGAGTCTCAATGGGATTTGATTTTCTTTTTTATAAAAGAAATCACAAATTGGTTATAAGAAAAAGAGTTGTATATGTTGAGATTCGAATTTTAAATTTTTTGAATGTCATATTTTAAAAATATTGTATAAACTAACTAAATTAAACTTTAGATTTGGATTTGACGTTTTTAATCTTCCGTTCATTTAGAAAAACTAATCGGCTGTAGTAGTCAACCTTGCTAAGAACAATTTTTAATATCTTCTTGATAGCAAACGATTTACCCCACACACACATATATATATATATATATTATGAGTTTTTAATGAATACATTATCTAAAGTACAAACGTGATCCAGGTCTTATGCTTAGAGATAATATATTTTACTCGAG
Source organism: Fremontodendron californicum (assembly GCA_030761205.1). Lineage (NCBI taxonomy): Eukaryota > Viridiplantae > Streptophyta > Magnoliopsida > Malvales > Malvaceae > Fremontodendron > Fremontodendron californicum. The sequence continues at coordinate 36,283,190 of JAULJL010000005.1, forward strand.
CAATTCTTGTGATTAACACTATTATAATATAATATAAACTTGGAAGAAATCATATAAAGTGCAAACTTAATCACAAAGATATATAAATAATAAACTATATACTTCATGAGCCACATTGAGATAAAAAAGGTTAGGAACTTGTGAAAATTAATGAGGCATGTCTGATACTGAAATCACTTTATAAGATCATTTTTCATCATTATATTTCTGATCATTATCAATTCAAAGGATTGGTCTCTATAATATTAAAAACTTGGGTATCAAATTATCTCCCAACTCTTTGCTTATTCTACATGGGGATGCAAAATTTTGTGTAGAATTTGTTTTGTGATGGAAATCTATCAATAGTTTACTACTTATTACTTGTTAGGACAAAGCCAAAATATTTTATAATTAGGCAAAACTAAATTAAAATTTTATGATTGGAAAGTGTAGCTTATATACTGACTTGTTAATCTTGTATTCGTATTATTTTTTTTGTGTTATAATCATATTTAAAGGTTACATATTTATACAAATTTTGACACGTTAATAATTCATATTATATAAATTTTGATACGTTCGCGTATTCGTATCATATTCTAATTATTTTTTATATCATATCATGTTTTAATTATTTTTTCCTATCATATTTATGTCATGTCTAGAGGTACTCATGGGCCGGGCCACTGCCCGAAATTTTGGTTTCTTTGCCCAAGCCCGGATCTGATAATTTTTTTGGTTTCATTATATTAAAAAAAATATTTTTTATATTTATAATATATTTTTATATATTTTTAATATTTAATATTTATTTTATTTTATTGAATAAACAGTGATCCGGGTCGAACCGACCCAAATCACTAAAATTTTTGTCCAGATCCTACCTAATACAAGTCAAGCCGGGCCGGACGGGCTACCCGTGAGCAAATCTAGTTATGTCTAAAATTATCATATTTATTTATATATAAGCATGCGTTTCCTTGGGCTCAAACACTTCAGACCAAATTCTGGGCATGGTAAAGTTGGAACCCAAATGCTTTGTTCTTTAGTGCTTTGGGTTTAAAACTCAATATGAATAGAAATACAAGCTCAGAAGACATTTGATAAACTACGGGTTGAAGGTTGAATATGGGCCTCATTTGGCCTTATTTAGTTTGTTGATGACCCTGAAGCCTGAAACCAAATCTCTGATTTCTCAAACTTTCAGATGTTTATTTTTTTGGTACAACTTTTGCTATAAACATTTGGTCAGCCCCTTAATCCATTTTCTAACTTTTATATATAGATATTTATCCATTTTTATTATGATAAAATTTAATTTCAAGCAATAGAAAATGAGTATTTGATACCTATCAACTTAAGATTTATTTCATGCATTAAAGTTTTCTCACCCTATAGCTCTTTTTTTTTTTTTTTTTTTTTTAAATGTTACAAAGGAGTAGGTGACCTACTAATGGATTCTAGCAAACTATTTGAACTTTAAAATCTAAAAGGGTTAAGTTTAAGCAAAATATCCCTCACATCACACACACACACACACATATATATATATATATATATATATATATATATATATATATATATATATATATATATATATATATACCTTCCAGAATGGATCCATGAAACTAAAATCTTCTTTCACGTGATTATTATCTTTTTCCGTAAAATCGGTTTTATTGGGATGTGCAGTATTCGTATTTTTATGTTCAAATACCTTCTATTTTTTTTTCAATGTGAGATTAAAATATCTTGTTTATTTTGTATTTGAAGTGTTGGGGAGTTCTACCGTAAGTTTCTTACGGTAAGGTTGTGGTAAGCTCCAAAATGGGAAACCTGTGTAGCAGGTTACCAGGTCACAAATTTTTACATATGCACTTGATAAATTACATATCAACTTGGACGAATTACATATCAAACATGAAAAATTACATATCAACTTGAGAAGTTGAAAAATTACATATGGACTTGATAAATTACATATGAACTTGAAAAATTACATATGAAGAATTACATATGGACATGGACAATTACATATGAACTTGGAGAATTACATATGGACTTGATAAATTACGTATGAACATGGAAAAATCCCGAATTACATATGGACATGAAAAATTACATATGCACTTGGAGAATTACATATGGACTTGATAAATTACGTATGAACATGGAAAAATCCCGAATTACATATGGACATGGAAAATTACATATGCACTTGGAGAATTACATATGGACTTGATAAATTACGTATGAACATGGAAAAATCCCGAATTACATATGGACATGGAAAATTACATATGCACTTGGAGAATTACATATGGACTTGATAAATTACGTATGAACTTGGAAAAATCCCGAATTACATATGGACATGGAAAATTACATATGCACTTGGATAATTACATATGGACTTGATAAATTACGTATGAACATGGAAAATTCCCGAATTACATATGGACATGGAAAATTACATATGCACTTGGAGAATTACATATGGACTTGATAAATTACGTATGAACTTGGAAAAATCCCGAATTACATATGGACATGGAAAATTACATATGAACTTGGAGAATTACATATGGACTTGATAAATTACGTATGAACATGGAAAAATCCCGAATTACATATGGACATGGAAAATTACATATGCACTTGGATAATTACATATGGACTTGATAAATTACGTATGAACATGGAAAAATCCCGAATTACATATGGACATGGAAAATTACATATGCACTTGGAGAATTACATATGGACTTGATAAATTACGTATGAACATGGAAAAATACCGAATTACATATGGACATGGAAAATTACATATGAACTTGGAGAATTACATATGGACTTGATAAATTACGTATGAACATGGAAAAATCCCGAATTACATATGGACATGGAAAATTACATATGCACTTGGATAATTACATATGGACTTGATAAATTACGTATGAACATGGAAAATTCCCGAATTACATATGGACATGGAAAATTACATATGCACTTGGAGAATTACATATGAACTTGATAAATTACGTATGAACATGGAAAAATCCCGAATTACATATGGACATGGAAAATTACATATGCACTTGGAGAATTACATATGGACTTGATAAATTACGTATGAACATGGAAAAATCCCGAATTACATATGGACATGGAAAATTACATATGCACTTGGAGAATTACATATGGACTTGATAAATTACGTATGAACATGGAAAAATCCCGAATTACATATGGACATGGAAAATTACATATGCACTTGGAGAATTACATATGGACTTGATAAATTACGTATGAACATGGAAAAATCCCGAATTACATATGGACATGGAAAATTACATATGAACTTGGAGAATTACATATGGACTTGATAAATTACGTATGAACATGGAAAAATCCCGAATTACATATGGACATGGAAAATTACATATGCACTTGGATAATTACATATGGACTTGATAAATTACGTATGAACATGGAAAATTCCCGAATTACATATGGACATGGAAAATTACATATGCACTTGGAGAATTACATATGGATTTGATAAATTACGTATGAACATGGAAAATTCCAGAATTACATATGGACATGGAAAATTACATATGCACTTGGAGAATTACATATGGACTTGATAAATTACGTATGAACATGGAAAAATCCCGAATTACATATGGACATGGAAAATTACATATGCACTTGGAGAATTACATATGGACTTGATAAATTACGTATGAACATGGAAAAATCCCGAATTACATATGGACATGGAAAATTACATATGCACTTGGAGAATTACTTATGGACTTGATAAATTACGTATGAACATGGAAAAATCCCGAATTACATATGGACATGGAAAATTACATATGCACTTGGAGAATTACATATGGACTTGATAAATTACGTATGAACTTGGAAAAATCCCGAATTACATATGGACATGGAAAATTACATATGCACTTGGAGAATTACATATGGACTTGATAAATTACATATGAACTTGGAAAATTCCCGAATTACATATGGACATGGAAAATTACATATGAACTTGGAGAATTACATATGGACTTGATAAATTACATATGAACTTGGAAAATTCCCGAGTTACATATGAACATGGAAAATTACATATGAACTTGGAGAATTACATATGGACTTGATAAATTACGTATGAACATGGAAAAATCCCGAATTACATATGGACATGGAAAATTACATATGCACTTGGATAATTACATATAGACTTGATAAATTACGTATGAACATGGAAAATTCCCGAATTACATATGGACATGGAAAATTACATATGCACTTGGAGAATTACATATGGATTTGATAAATTACGTATGAACATGGAAAATTCCAGAATTACATATGGACATGGAAAATTACATATGCACTTGGAGAATTACATATGGACTTGATAAATTACATATGAACTTGGAAAATTCCCGAATTACATATGAACATGGAAAATTACATATGAACTTGGAGAATTACATATGGACTTGATAAATTACGTATGAACATGGAAAAATCCCGAATTACATATGGACATGGAAAATTACATATGCACTTGGATAATTACATATGGACTTGATAAATTACGTATGAACATGGAAAAATCCCGAATTACATATGGACATGGAAAATTACATATGCACTTGGAGAATTACATATGGACTTGATAAATTACGTATGAACATGGAAAAATCCCGAATTACATATGGACATGGAAAATTACATATGCACTTGGAGAATTACATATGGACTTGATAAATTACGTATGAACATGGAAAAATCCCGAATTACATATGGACATGGAAAATTACATATGCACTTGGAGAATTACATATGGACTTGATAAATTACGTATGAACATGGAAAAATCCCGAATTACATATGGACATGGAAAATTACATATGCACTTGGAGAATTACATATGGACTTGATAAATTACGTATGAACATGGAAAAATCCCGAATTACATATGGACATGGAAAATTACATATGCACTTGGAGAATTACATATGGACTTGATAAATTACGTATGAACTTGGAAAAATCCCGAATTACATATGGACATGGAAAATTACATATGAACTTGGAGAATTACATATGGAGTTGATAAATTACGTATGAACTTGGAAAATTCCCGAATTACATATGGACATGGAAAATTACATATGAACTTGGAGAATTACATATGGACTTGATAAATTACGTATGAACATGGAAAAATCCCGAATTACATATAAATATAAAAAATTACATCTAAATATAACAAATCATTACAAATTTGATTACTTAACATATAAACGTGCTAAATAAAATATAAATATAATAAATTACATTAAAAATAAAAATAAAAATTTATATGTTTAGAAATTATTTTTTTATCACTTAACATTAATAAAAATAATTATTGATTTAGTTACAGATAAAATAACATTATTTTAACTTACATAGACATATTTAATTGGATAATATTGCTTCACCCACTTCTTTAAATTGTTAACAGAGAATTACATATGGTAGGTCAAGATAATTAATGACATTGTTTAAATTACTACATCTCTATATTAAATGCATTCCTTATTACTCACCTACTTTAGTTGCTGAGATATTGGTTTTGTTTACTCACCTACTTTAGTTTGCTGAGATATTCGTTTTGTTCTCTTATTTGCTGAGACAGGTTTAGGCTTCTACATTGTTCAACAGACGTGGTTTCTGTTCTACAAAAGCGCATCAGCCCCGCTTTATTGAAGCACATTATTCAACCAAATATTCCATACAAAAGGTTAGTATACAATGTTGAAGTTATATAATTTTCATGGAATCAGCTTTGTTAGTTCTTATAAAATGTGTAATATTAAAAAATATTTTCAAATGTTAGTGAATAGAATGTTTAACTAATACAATTCTCATGAAACCGGTTATTATAGTGGTTATAAATTATTTAATATTCATAATTGCATATTTTCATGGGTAGTGATTTTGATGGGTTACTTAATACAATGTTTAAGTTATAGCATTTACATGTTAATTTTACTTCTTTAGGCAATATCTAAATTTTGTACGTGGTACAATTTAATGTATTGCCGAAGAATGATATATGTTTTTTTGTTTTTATTTTTCTTCAGAATTATAATGGATTCTAGAACACAAGAATTTCATGAGGAATGTCCTTCGAATTCAGAATCTCCTAATGCTGTTGAATGTGAAGGTTCAATTTCTCATAATAATAAGGATTTCAGTACATTATGTAGAGAAGATATGATAGGTATGAGTTTTGATTCATTGGATGCTGCATGGGAATTTTACAAGGCATACGCTTTTCAGAAGGGTTTTGGTGTTCGTCGGGGAAGTACAAGACGTAATGATACTGGTGATCTTGTAGGTCAACAATTTTGTTGTACAAAAGAAGGATTCAAGATTGACAAAATAGAACACTGCAATCGTAAAAGAAATGCTAGACCGTTGTCTAGAACCGGATGTAAGGCTAGTGTACGTGTCAACATGCAGTGTTTTGGGAAGTGGGTAATCACATACTGTGAGGATGTTCATAATCATGATATGTGTGATTCATCGCATAAACATTTTATTCCGTCACATCGAGAAATTAAAGATTCAGATTTAGCTGAAGCTAAAGCTATGAAATCTGTTGGGGTCTGTACATCACAGATCATGAACTACCTTGTTCAAGAAGCTGGTGGATTCGAAAATGTTGGTTTTGTTGCAAAAGACCTATACAACGCGCTACATGCCTGCAGTAAAGCTGAAATAGCGGATGGCGATGTGAATGCTGTTATTTCTTACTTTGAAATGAAGAAGGAATTGGATATTGGTTTTTATATGAAATATAGCACTGATGATGATACGCGATTGCATAATCTCTTTTGGGCAGATGCTACTTCACGGTCGGACTATGCATGCTTTGGGGATGTTATAGCGTTCGACACCACGTATAAGAAGAATGCTTATGATAGGCCTCTGATGCCTATAGTCGGTGTCAATCACCATCATCAAACAATTGTTTTTGGAGTTGCTGTACTTGCTGATGAGACAACTGATAGCTTTGTGTGGGTTTTGAGAACTTTCCTAGAAGCAATGCATAAGAAACGTCCTATTTCAGTTGTTACTGACGGGGATAGGGCAATGCAAAGAGCAATTAGAACTGTTTTTCCCGATGCTAGACACAGACTTTGTACGTGGCACCTAGCTCGCAATGCACAGGCAAATATCAGTGATCCATTATTTGCTAAGGCATTTTCTAGATGCATGACTTCATGGTGGACACCGAATGATTTTGAACGTGAGTGGACTGTAATGATCAGAAAATTTAATGTTGAAAAGCACCCTTGGATAGTCGAAAAAGATAGAACTAGGGATATGTGGGCACAAGCATATATTACAGGACAATTTTTTGGGACATTACGAACCACACAAAGGTGTGAGTCCTTGAACGCTTCGCTTGCTATATACTTGAAGTCCAAAAAAACATATATTGACTTTGTTCGTTCAATTGATCAAGGGGTTAGTAGAATGCGGACGAAGGAATTGGAGGCTGATTACTTCAGTAAGGAAACAAGGCCAACCCATTTAAGCAAGTTAGATGACATTGAAGGTCATGCGGCAACTATGTACACAAGGGAATCATTCTCTCTTTTCCAAGACGAGCTTCAGCAGGAGACGTTGTATCGTATCCGTGAACCAATTGTAGAAAATGAATTAACGCGGACCTATTATTTAGCTAAGTACAGGGAACCTGACCGAAGGGTTGTAGTTGTCTTTGATGCAGCTGCGCAAACTATTGAGTGTTCGTGCCAAAAATTTGAGACAGTTGGGTTGCCTTGTAGGCATCAAATTCATGTGATGAAGCTTGAAGATATGTCTGATATTCCTGCATCTTTGATTATGCATCGATGGACGAAAAATGCCAAACTGTGTGCCCCATCGTTTGTGCAGAATGATGTTGCACCCGAGATGATGCAAATGGTGCGGTATGCATCACTAAGTAGTAGTTGTAACCGAATGTGCTACGTAGCATCCAAAACAGGTGAGTCGTTTAATAGAGCAAGAAGTGAAATTAATAGATTGACTGTTGAAATGGAGGAATTGTGTGAGCTGAATGATCCCGTAGCTGAGATCTCAAAGATGGGAAAAGTACTAGACCCTATTACGAGACGGGGTAAAGGGAAAGAAGTACGGAAAAAGCAAACACCGTCAAAACTCAGAAAGTGTGGGTACTGCAGAATGGAGGGACATAGTAAAGTTACTTGCCCACTTTTGAAACTTGGAATGCAAAGTGATGGTCTCGACAACCTTACTTCTAATACTGACAATGAGTTCCAATATTCAGTACAACATGTGAGATTTACATTACTTATAATTTCTGTTTTTAAAGTTTTAACAGTATGATGTTCGGTGAGTAATTACTTTAAATCCTCATAGGGAGAATGTGAAGTGGAGACGAAAGCCTTTTTCCCAACTATGCATGCTGAAGAGAACGAGAAGATGCAGGTAATGTTTATTTTTATATGTTCTACGCTTATATTGGTTTCGGGTACTGCGCTGAATGAAATAATTAATTGTTCAGCATATGACTAACGTTATATTTAATACTTTTAGGACGACTCTTTTTCATTCAGCAATTACCCAGAAAGATATAATGAAGCTAAACAATCAGACTTCTCTACCTGGTTTAGATAACCAAGTTAGTAGGTGAAGTCTAAGATACAATTGTGAGAGTTCAATATGCACTTGTTTCCATAATGAGAGTGTCAAATTAATATATCATCATTCACTCTTTTTGTTTCTTTTTTTTCTATTTGGGTTAACTTTGCAGTCAAATTTTCCTTCAACATCAGCACCACATCTTCATCTTTCTGGAGCAACAAGAAAATGAGCAAAATACAGACAATACAGGAATGGAATAGCTTGAATCAGTTTTTAGAACTTGAACATGTGTAGTTTAGTTCTTTTTTGTTGTGGTTGTTGTTGTGTTTATTATAACTGTTTAGATAAGTAAGTCATTTGGTGGTAATAGCAGGGTTGATGAAGGATGTTGAGGCCAGAACTTGAACAGTTTATTATGACTGAGGAATGTCTTCTTTTAGTAATACCACTGCCTAAAAGGTGTTGGTTTCTGCATCTTCATCTTTGGCTATGTAAAAAGGAAAGGGACCGATGCATAATGCTGTTGGCTAGTTGCTAATTTTCTTTTTGTAACATACAGTGTCTGGCCAGTGACCATTATTGGTTCTAGCTTATTTTCACCACAGCATATCTCATGAGGAACCAATAGCATTTACATTGTATATTTTTCTGCTGAGAAACAGCGCAAAGGCGATGCCACATCACAATCTATAACACTGTCCAACTCAGCCATATCAAAAACATGAAGTTATGAGAGCAAAAAATACATTTTTCTGAACTGATTCTTCTGCTGAAAGAAACTTAAAATACAAGAGATTATAACCACCTCCACCACAACCCAAGTAGCCATATTTTCAATACTCCAGAACAACAGAAACAACAGATATTTGACGGACCAAAACTCTAGAACACTAATTTAATAACCAAAAACAACAGAAATTTCAGTTCTCAACAACCTTTTAAATCAGTTGTCATCATCTCATTGTCCTCTTCAAAAATTTCAGGTGTTGGTCTCTGCATTTTGACATTGTTACTGAGTCGATGGCCAACTTCCCCCCCTTCTTGTCTAGCACTCACGTGCCTCTTTTTCACTCTGTCTCATTTCAGCATTGCAAGCTTCCATATCTTAACACTTTCCACCATTGCAAGCTTTTCCATTTCCAGCACCGCTTTTTCACTAGCATGAATTCTCATATGGATACCCTGAAAGTCAGAACAACCATCTACAAATGAGGCAATTAGATCTTCACTTGTTTGTATGAACTTTTCAGCACGCAAACATAAGTAGCTTACACTTTCACAAAGTTCTGACATGCATATAGTATTGCAATAACTAGGCCTTGCAGAAGTAAAACAAAACCAGAAACCACATATTTACATTAACACAGAGATCAAGAAAACAAGATGTTGAAAAAACACATTAAATTTACTATATGGTAACAGCTAATATGGCCCCTAAAAGGTCACCTAAACAAGAGTGCCGAACATTAATTTAAGCATATTTTGTCAATAAAACATGAAAACCATTAGACTGTTCGCCATACTATTTCAATGAGGCATGTCCATTCTTAAATTGTTGGCATGCCTTATTGATCTTCTCAAATAAGTCAGAAAATATCCATAGACATAATTCAAACAGTTTTAAGAATCAAACTGTGATAATCTAACTAATTGGTTCTAAGATTAAGCAAGGAATTCAAATCTGTTTTAAACACCGCAAAACTCAAAAGAGATTTTCATATCTACCCAAACTCATTTCATAATCATCCCCTACCCAAAAAAAGAAATTAAAAGTAAAATCCTGACAGCTAACATATTTGAACAATTTTCAACTTCGACTAGGGCACATGTAACAGTGTCTATATACTGAGAACGAAACATGACAAATTATATGATTTATTGAAATAAATTACCTACTTCATAGCTTAAACTTGCCAACTGACTTCTGCAACAGCTTTGTACGAGGAGATATCCTAGCTTTATGGAGGGTTAGAGCAGCATCACATACCCTTTTCCGTAAAGTGTTCTCCTCATGGTTTATCAGCTCAGAGACTAATAAAAATCTGTCCCACACGTTTAAACGCTACATACGAATACATACAACGGGAATCAAATTTTCCAATGACCCAACATATGACAAAATATTGAAATAACTAACAGCAATGAGAATAGCATACCACAAATTTATAGTCAGTATTATGTAGATTTTGCATGAAAGCAGCAACCCACATTCCGCAATCATAACTGTATGCAATTTCAAGAATAGTAGCTTTTATAATTCAGTTACATAATGGAAAACAAGGTATTCAAATAGTGAGAGAGTTATGTTACCCGTTGCTTTGCAGAGGAACCCTCTCTGGATTCACAATTTTCAACTCATGAAATGGCACCATTGGACTACCAACCAATGATGTCATGAGAGGGTCAGTAAACAATTTTGCACACGCGGATATCTGTTCGTAGTGAAATTAGAATAAATTATAAATGTGTCGTCGTAAACCAAAATCATGAATTACAATATGTTCGCAAGTGCGAAGAAATATAATTTAATACAACATGTATTTATCTTACCACACGAGTCACATCCGCAACTCTTTGTTTATTTGCAACATTGCGCGGCAAGGTATCCAACACTTTCGCTTCCTTCTCTAGCATATCTATCACACACAAATACCAATGCGTGTTCATCTCATTCATTGGTATAAAGATCTGCAACGAAATTAGATAATCATTATTAGCAGGTTATTACGTTATATAACATAATTCCGATCGTACGCATATAAAGAGATTTCCATGTCCTCACCTTGTAACAGTCAGTCAAGGATCCCATACGAATGAATTGTCCTTTAAAATACTTAATCAGCTCTTTCGCATTGCATTCGGTTGACAAGATATGAGTCTGCAAAGAATAAACATAAGGTTCATGTTTCTTGAAACAAGTTAAACTATATGCAAAAAACAAACAATGAGAAATATACTCACAGAAAATGCGGCCGGAAAATACCATCTCCTTGTTGACAAAGTCGAAGCTTTACAATAGTAGGCCATTGACTCACCGACAAGGTCAATAATCTAGGGCAGGAACAACTCATTAAACACATTTCACTACTACAAAGACAATCATGAAGTTCGATGAAAAAATATATTACACTTACCACTGAAGTTACCCATTGTTTTGGGCGCAAGGAGCCAAATTCCTCGATTGATGCAAATGTTGCACCGAATTGAACTACAACTTCACTACAATATAAACTCATATAAAGAATAAATAAAATATCGAAATCCATATCAACTTAAAATCAAAACATTAGTTTTAAATAAAATAATATCATCAACATACCTTGGATCAACATTACTGTTCCACACATAATTGCAAATTGCAGTATCAAGTTCATCTAATTCTTTCGGAATTTTGACAGCGGCCCTCCTCGCGGTAACCTTTAAATATTTATTTGTACAAACATACGGCATATGGTACTGCTAATTAGTAATTATACATATCACACTTATGTAATAAATGTATATACTTAAACATATATAAATTGAATTACATATCAATATATATTCAGTGTATGCATTCACAAAGATTGCAATGAAAGGCGGAAAAAATAAATGTTGTATAAGCATATCATGCCTACATGCATGATTGGTCTATTCAAAGAAACATAAACAGTCCTGCGGACGGGAGTGCAAATATCACAAGAAAGTTGATCTCGCTCGCGTAACTATCCCACTAACACCAGAAGCAAATGTTGACCTTGACCTAACAATTTGGTTTTTCTTGCCAGATTGACCCTATAATATGTAATCATATAAAATGCCATAAACAAATTAGTTATTTTATAGCATATCTAAGTATTATTGAATTACAAATAAGTTAATATATATACCTTCTTTTTCCGTGGGGCAGGACAACTTGAGCTTGGATTGTTGATATCAGTTCTCACTGGTGTAGTTAAATCTCCATCTCCCTCTTCCGCTTTGCGCTCAATGATCTCGATGGAGGACTCCAACTCACCACCTGGTGTTTTCAACTCCGTGCTCTGCCCACCGACCTCAACGATGCCTCCTTCCTCATCCTTTTTTTGCAAACTGGTTTCACCGCCAGTTTTGACCTCAACAGATCTCGATAAAAGAGCATTAATTTTTTCCTGCATCGACTTCATGTCTTCCGACATTCTATTCAGTTGTTCTGTCACACTGGCTTCCAGACTTTTCATGGACTCTCTTAAAGCCTGGAAAATAATTAAAAATAAACATAGTACATACACTTAATGCAATTCGTGAAGTATATACATAATTTATAGATTTCTTGCAATCTCTATGAATTAGACATGAAGATCTAATTAACCGACTTACCTGTAAGTCAGTATGATACCGATTCTGCTCCTCTTCTATCGGCCGCTCACTCTGATGTTCTTCGGTGATATGAATACCCTTATTTTCATGAAATCATAAATTAATCAAACTACATAATTCATATATAACTTTTAGTCACTAACAATAAATTAATACAACTTAGATAACTAATGTCACCTTGGATTTGAAGCCAACACGGAAGTCTCTTGAATGGGAAATTGAAGAGACGACCTCATCCGTTCCCCATGCACTAATGCGAGGAACAAAAGTGGACGTTGCCTCTTTCGTACTCCGAACTCCGGAAATATGGTCATAGAACCTTATCTACTCAAATTATTACAATTTAGTCAATATAACTTATACTTCTAATTTAATTCCATTCCAAATTAATTCAAATCAAGATTGCATTAGGAAAAACGAAGATTTAAAATATTATACTTACCACCAATAAGAGCAGGCAACCGGTTAAGTACACTTTGGATGATTTCATCTTCCTAGCATGAAAACTTCTAATACCAAGAAGAAGCTTCTCATGAACATGTTTTGCCCAGTTCAATTTTCCATTCAGGCCATCCTCCGTCAAACAATAATAATACTCTTTCGATGGCCCCCCTTCAGTCGTTGGACACAAAAACCGTCCAACGATATATAAGAGGAGCCTGGCCTTTAGCTCTTCACAGTCGGCCTCGAACTCCAAAATTTCTTGCTCTAGCCTAACAAAACTCATCTTTCGATGAGTTGGAATATTAAACTTATTACACAAGACTTCAGCGTCTTCTCTTTCCATTACAGTTGAAACCTCTACTCCCTCGTTTGCTAAACCTAGAATACCTTCCACATCCTCCACTGTGAAAGGGATACTTTCGCCATCCACTTCCATGGAGCTGGTTGCAACATTAAAGTTCTGAACCAAATTTTCACACAGCTCTCTTGGAAGCTTTCCATCTTTCAACAGTAGCAAGGGACCGAACCCTATGCTTTCCACTGCACCTTCAATATGTTTTTCCTTCAATTGCTTAAAGAGCTTGCACAAATTAAATGGGCTACAGCGTGTCGCAACAAAGCCCTACACATAAAGTACATTCATTAAAAATACATAGCAATATAACATCATACTTCAGTTGTAACTATTATTTATTCAATATAACATTTTTTTATTTAATTATTACCTTCTTTTTTTCATCATCTAATTTCTGTCTTTTTAACTGTTGCACTTCATTTTTGTACTGCTCTTGTTGTGCAACAGTCTGCTCTATAAACGGCAGCTTCTCCTGTGTAGGCAGCACTTTCCATTTTGCTGCCAGCTTACGAACCTATGAAAAAAACAATTCCAATTAATTCACATACACATCAAAAAACCATGATTTTAGTAACACTTTATAACTTAGTGTCCACACAAACGATACATAAAATAGTACTCACCTTCAATGACATTTTCCCTTTGTCTTCTACATCTCCTTTGCATTCATTTATGCTGTATAAAGCGATTAACATAAAATATGTAACTCGCACTCTTTAAATCCAAATATAACAACATACAATGTCTAATGAATTCAACTTAAAACCACCAGGTATAGTTACTTACTAGTAATTCAAAAATGCACCCCTCGGTTTTACAACCTTCATGCTGGATTCAGTCTGCTGAAGCTGCACATTTTCATCAACTTTGTCCATCTCTTTGAATCTTTAATAAAATCAAACAAACGTTTGCAAATTTCTCAACTTTAGACATACAATAAATTATAATTTATAATACAAAACAAGTACATCAGGATAACTAATTCTGCATAAAAAGTTAATAAAATTTTCTCTGCCTACAGGCATAATCTTATCCGTATTAAAAGTTCATATTCATTAAAAGTTCATATTCAATTATCTTAAAAAGACAAAATTTAAAAATGACATGACTATTTAAAACCAAGTAAAGAGGCTTAAACTTAAATATAAGACTGAGAAATCTGGGATTTAACAAATCTAACAAGTCCTATCATGTATAAACGAAGACAGAGTAGCCTACTATATGACAAACTCAAAAGGAATATAAGACGAGAATAATAAACAAAACTTGGACTCTGATACCATGTTAAGCATCCAATCTAAAATCAATTAACAATAGTCCAAAAGATTCAACTTAAATATAAGATCATAGGAAATTCACAATTTAAAATATATGGGA
Source organism: Fremontodendron californicum (assembly GCA_030761205.1). NCBI lineage: Eukaryota > Viridiplantae > Streptophyta > Magnoliopsida > Malvales > Malvaceae > Fremontodendron > Fremontodendron californicum. The sequence continues at coordinate 36,298,383 of JAULJL010000005.1, forward strand.
AAATACCACTTTAATAGTGATTATTGTTTATCTTATTTATTAATATTTTTGGCATAAGAGAGCAAAGAACCCACTCCGTCCATTTCAAAATGGTAAGAAGTCGATTATTGGGCCAAGAAATTGCAGCAATTTACAAAGAAAGCTAACAGAATTATTTCACTGTTGAAACAGCTTGGAAGAAACTTCTATTGGAATATATCAATTACATACTCTTTTAGAGGCCTATCTTAGAAAAAATTTAACACAAAAGTTTGCAGTATGGCCGTATGGGCATTGGTTACTACTTGCAACAGACATTTTTCCTATATATCAGCTTTCTTCTTTTCTCTTCTCATGTTGGCCAAGACAAGGTACATACTATATAGGCATCTGGCGAGTGACATGTCATTCAAAGTCTAAACATATTTAGACAGTCAACTTGGAGATCATGCCCAACAGTATATACTATAGATACTTTCTAGTTGCTCACAGAAACTGTATATTGACTTTGTAAAGAAAAATGAAGATGTGCTGTCAAAAGTTTATAGACAATCTATGTTACTCAGACTCGGGTGTGAGTGTCGGACATGGGTATGTTTCATTTTTTTTAAGATTTTCATATATTTGGAGGGTATTTGGAGGATCATATCCTCATACCCATGTCCGGATATGCGTCGGACATGGGTACTTCAAGAAAAATGAAGAGTCGGAGCAACATAGATGACAATAAACGATGGCTCAAATACAACTACTTACTTGAAATGGTGTCTCCACAACTTGGATAAGATTTGCCAAATAAAAATGACATGACTATTCAATTATCTTCGTTTATACATGATAGGACTATTTAAAAATGACTTGTTAGATTTGTTAAATCCCAGTTAAAATAGTAAATGTTATCTCACTGTTATTACAACAATGCAGCAGCAACACCATAAGTTACATATATACCAGACAAAACCACAAGTGAAATCATAACTTTTCAAACGGTTCAAGACAAAATCACAACGACTCAAACACTGTTCCATTCAGAAAATCATGTACTAACACTATTTTATAAGAACAATCTTACTAAACCAGAGACAAAGTGAAGAATTTCCAAAAACTAAGCATGCTAAAATCACAAAATATAAATCCAGATGACAATCAATATTGAATTTTGACAATATTACGAACCAACAGGGAGAGCACAACACCCTAAAAAGTGACAAGTTTACAACAAGTTTATGCATTCAAGCAACAAAAACCCAATTCCAAAATATCTCAGTCTCTCAACAAAACAAAAACCAAATTACCAAATTAACAGTTTACAAAAATCAGATGAAAGATTCAAGAACTTACCAATTTTCTTCTTGCAGCCACCCAAAATTTATGCTGATATTTCTGCCAAAAAAAACAAAAAAACAACCCCAAACCAAAATTAATTAGAATCATCCACAAAAAATATAAAAAAATTGCTGAAATACCAACAAAGAAACAAAATACCAGATGACCAAACAAAAATATGTCTGGGTTCGATAATTTTCAGAGGAAGAGTTGGGTTTGATATTTGGGGTTTCGGTTGTGCAAAAACACAAGGGTTAGGGTTTTTTTATCTGGGTTTCGGTTGTGCAAAAACACAAGGGTTAGGGTTTTCGAAACTGATTTAGGGTTCTAAACACAAGGGAATTTTCGAAACACAAGGGAAATTTCGAAACTGATTACAATGGGACAAGCCAAATTTCGAAAAAAATAAATGGGATAAGGAAATCTCGAAACAGACAAGGGAGAAGAAAATTTAGGGTTCTAACAATATTTTCGAAACACCATAGAAAGGGAAAACGAACTGATTAGAAAGGGGGAACCAAATTTTCGAAACACAACAGGGGAATAAATTTTAGGGTTCTACAGAATTTTTTGTATCAGAGGGGGAAGGGGTTTCCGAAACACCATACAAAGGGAAAACAAACTGATTACAAAGGGGGAACCAATTTTTCGAATCAGATTACAAAGGAAGAAGCAAATTTTCGAAACACAAAAAGGAGAACAAATTTTAGGGTTCTTCGTTTTTTTTTGTATCAGAGGGGGGGAAGGGATTTTCGGGGGAGGATGTTTTAGGGGGAAGGGTTTTTTCCAAGTGAAGGGGTAAACCGGTTACCCCGTTTTTTTTTTTTTTTTTATTTCAACGGTTCAGATCTTACATGTTTAATCTGACGGATACAATTAATCTAAGCTGATGGGAAGCTTACGGTAAGAAACGTATGTTAGAATTTTCCTGAAGTGTTTGGCATGAGTAGGGGTGTTCATTATTCGGTTTTAACCAAATTAATTGGTCGAATTCGGTTAATCGATTAACTAAAAAAAAATTGGTTCGGTTATCGGTAGAGATTTTTGATGAATTTCGGTTATCGATTAATTCTGTTTGATTAATAAAAAATAACCGAATTTATCATATTAACCAAAATTTGGATTTAGGGTTTTATTATGTTTTAGTATGTTTGATATTTGAATTTTATTATAGTTTTATTATGTTTTAATTTTGGATTTTGGTTGGTTGAATATATTATTATAGATGGAGTAAAATTAGCTTGTTTTGATATTTTGGTTGGATATATAAAAGCATATATTAAAAATAAATTGTAAAGTAAATTTAGTATTTATTTTGATTAATAAAAAATCGACTGAATTAACTGAAATAATTTTCGTTCAATTAACTTACATCTCTTTTTATTTGGTTCAATTAACGATCAAGATAGTTGCATCTTCAGTCAAAGATTCTTCCCAATCGACAATCGTTCTAACTTAACGCATTGGGATATTTTTGTTCCCTAAATCTTAACCAATCTCTCCCTCCCTCCCTCCATTACATTAAACAAAATCAAATGCCTAAATCAACAAAAATTACTGCTTTCTATCCGTTTGCAGATTTTTTTTTTGGTAGGAACTGATTAACAATAACAGATTATCAGTCACGTAAGAAAACCGGCCCCGCATTCACAACTTGATACGTGCACCCTACGAACCGCCGAAGAAAAGTCCAGTCCATGCTGCCACTGTAACTCTTTGGGACCAGACCCGAACCATCGTCAGCAGAAAATTTAAGATTACGAACTACAGAATCTATCCAATATCCATTGCTAGATTTTAGATTCTGTCTATTTATACCCTTAAATTGCCACGATATATATTATTCAAATTTTTTATATTTTAATTCGTGTTTTATATTTATATATATATGACATAAATATAAATATAGATATAATTTTTTTAAATACGTAAAAAAAAATTATATAATCACCTCGAACATATACGAAATTCGATATTCACTTCGAATTTGAATAATATAGTCCACGACTTATACTATTACCTTTTTGGGTAATTTCACTATTTCTTCCACCTAAAGTAATTTGAACAATGAACTATTTGTCATAGGCACGACACCTACCTAAACAAGAAACCCAGTTTTTCATTACCTTTTTCTTCTGGTACATCTGGGAAGTTTTACCGTAAGTTTGTTACGGTAAGTTTTTGGTAAGCTCCAAATTAGAAAACCTGAGTAGCAGGTTATCAGGTCACCATTTTTTACATATGAACATAACAAATTACATATCAACTTGACGAATTACATATAAAACATGACAAATTACATATAAACTTGACAAATTGAAAAATTACATATGAACATGACAAATTACATATCAACTTGACAAATTACATATGAAAAATTACATATGAACATGACAAATTACATATGAACTTGACGAATTACATATCAACTTGACAAATTACATATGAACTTGACAAATTCACGAATTACATATGAACATGATAAATTACATATGAACTTGACGAATTACATATCAACTTGACAAATTACATATGAACTTGACAAATTCACGAATTACATATGAACATGATAAATTACATATCAACTTGACGAATTACATATCAACTTGACAAATTACATATGAACTTGACGAATTACATATCAACTTGACAAATTACATATGAACATGACAAATTACATATCAACTTGACGAATTACATATCAACTTGACAAATTACATATGAACTTGACAAATTCACGAATTACATATGAACATGATAAATTACATATGAACTTGACGAATTACATATCAACTTGACAAATTACATATGAACTTGACAAATTCACGAATTACATATGAACATGACAAATTACATATAAACTTGACGAATTACATATCAACTTGACAAATTACATATGAACTTGACGAATTACATATCAACTTGACAAATTACATATGAACTTGACAAATTCACGAATTACATATGAACATGACAAATTACATATGAACTTGACGAATTACATATCAACTTGACAAATTACATATGAACTTGACAAATTCACGAATTACATATGAACATGATAAATTACATATGAACTTGACGAATTACATATCAACTTGACAAATTACATATGAACTTGACAAATTCACGAATTACATATGAACATGACAAATTACATATGAACTTGACGAATTACATATCAACTTGACAAATTACATATGAACTTGACAAATTCACGAATTACATATGAACATGACAAATTACATATGAACTTGACGAATTACATATAAACTTGACAAATTCACGAATTACATATGAACATGACAAATTACATATCAACTTGACGAATTACATATAAACATGACAAATTACATATAAACATGACAAATTCACGAATTAAATTAGAAAAGAAATACATATTTAATTAATATAATGCATGCATCAATTAATTTAGATATTGGGTTAATAAAAATTTCATATAGACTATCATTTTTTTTACAACTAATGAAAGTTAATTTGAAAACACTCGCATATAAAATCTTGCAAATGATGCATCGACAAGTTAAATTTTCTAGTCCTTTACTTTGGATATTGGGATTATAAGAATTTCATATAAGTATTATTTTCTTTAATTTGGTGATAAAAACAATATAAAACATCCATGCTAGAAAAGCAGTTATTTTGGAGTGTATGGATTCGTAACTCAACATGCATTTTATCTTCATGCATGTACAATATAACAATAATCTTTAATTTATGACAAATAATTCATCCGTATATATTTGCCTTCAATTAACACATGAAATTAATATAATTTAATTTCGATGCAAACTTTCAATCCATAAAATTAAACATTAGTAAAATTTTAATTTTAATCTTTTTATATTGCTGCAAAAATTTTATATATGAGAGGAAAAAAAACCTCAAACTTTCAATCCATAAAATTAAACATTAAAGGATATTGTCATGTATTTATGTAATTAAAAAAAGGGAATAAAAAATTGTCATGTATTTATGTATTTCTTTTTAAATATAAACATGACCGAAATCAGGGATATAAACATGACAAAGTATATAAATCATTAAAAGATATTGTCATATATTTATGTAATTGAAAAAAAGAAATCAAATGATCAAAATGCACTTTAATTTGACACAATTTTCCTTTAAATCAATTATTATACCCAAATTCATTAACTTATAATACATTTTAATTTTTCTAACTTTTATGAGAAAATCTAGTCTTGGACTACAAATATCCATGATTCTAGAAAATGCTTTATTTATTTATTAACTATTAGTGTTCATAATGGAAGTGTAGCAAGGACCACATATAAAAAAAAAAAGAAAAAAATTGACTATTCTTTTTGTCAATTGATAAACATAAGAGGAAGATGAGAGCAAGAAAAAATGGTTGTTGTATTAATTAATTAATAGCCATTTAATTAGTTTTGCTACATTTTTTACATTTATATACTTAGTTTTAACCTTTAAACAACACATTTTTCATATTTAATTTGAAGTATTAGTAAATTATAAGTATACAATGTTTATATATATATATATAAAGTAATTTATAAACTCCACAAGTTTAGTTTGTTTTTTTTACACTAATGGTTAATTTTAGTTTTGCATGAATGCTGACAATTTCCATCTTGCAAAATATCGAAGAAAACATTCTTGCTCATTTTAGTCAACAATTTTGACAAATCACAAGCATACAATGTTTGTATTTATTTCAATGCAATGTTCATATTGATACATGTGACAATAGTTAATTTTACAACTCATTTGTTGTGGTCTCAGTATTAAATTTTACAACTTATTTGTGGTAAGAGAAATAAAATAGAGCATCCCTCAATGTGATGCCTTGAATCATGCTTACTGCTTGAGTATTTGCCACTAGAAGTCGTGTGATAACTCTGTCACCTACACCTACTGTAGTATGATCAGAATCACTGTCTGGACCAAGAATATGTCTATGAATTCTCAACAAGCCATCCATGGCTGGAGGAATAGGGCATCAAGCTCTTCTTTTGCAGAAACCATGACCTTATGCACAAAAAAAAAGTAAACCATTAAGTTACCAATTTCACACTCATCGACTAAGTAGAGATAAGCCATGGAATTTTAAATTAGAAAACACAAAGGATTATATATTGCCAATCTTGAATAATCTTTAAAGTCAATCATTCACAAAGAAAATTCAACTAATAACATTGAGAGCTTTAAAATTAAAATAAGACCATTGTCATCAAATAATAATATTATTTATAGAGAGATAAGAATGAGCATCATTTGAAGACAATTGTTAAATTGAATTTATAGAGAGATATCAACAGAAATATGGGGTGTTTAAAGCAGTGAAGATTTCCTTGCCCCTTCAAGGGCCTTTCTACTCCACACCTCTAATTTCACCACAAGTGGAAGCCAATGCAACAACACTACAAATAGCTACAACAGATTTTGCTGCACCTAGTAGGGTCTCAGCCCTCAAATTTTCAACCAATTTTGGTGCACATAGTAGTGCCTCAATTTTAACTCAGTCTTTATCACCACTACCAATCTCTGCCCACTTAATCTTTGTCAATCCTTGCCCAACAACTTTTGAGGATAAATTAAAGCCATCTTATCTTTTTCAAATTATGACGATTCAAATAAATGACATTGCATAACTTTCTGATATGCCCAAGGCATACAGAATATGAAGGTAATTTTAGAACAATGTAAAACATAGGATTTCAAAACACAAACCAGATATAAACTACTGCCAACCAAAATTAGATCTACTACACCAATTGATATAATCACAACAGTCAAAAATAAAGAGAAATCTATTTACCTTTACCAGATATGACTTCCTTCTCTGTCCTCCACCTCAAACCAATCTATAACATCAAAAAGAAAAATCTTTATAATTAATCTAATAACCTAATTACAGTTTACTATACAATTAATACATTACCTGTGATTCTGCATATGAAAATGGAAATGCCATCAAAATTGAACAATATGCAGGCACAATAATTAAAAAAATGGAATATGTGGCAAAAGAAATAGAGTAATCTCCATCACTTTGTCACTCTTGAACCAAAAAACTATGCTGAAGGCCTCTGAGATAATGAGATCAATAGAAATTAGAAAGTTAATTATCCAATAATCTGAAGTATGGGCCAGCAAGAACAAAACCTAGTACTTGAAAAGATAGGCTGGGCAACAGAGGTATTTAAAAATATTTGACTTAATTGAACTTGAGATAGAACCTTTACAGTTTGCCCTTAAAGTTGACATGGCCTACATTAGCATCGGTCCAATTGATAGCCCAATATATAAGTGATTCGTTTGCTACTTGCAAGGCAACGACACCATGTTTTCTTGATGATTTTCCAAGTGACCATTTTTAGAATTCATACTTTGATTAATAGGAAGAAGAGAATAACTTAAAGATTTTGAGCTCTAATACAAGAACTGGGATGACTGTATGAGTGAGTTAAACAGATAAGAAAGACATTCTTTCTAAACTTTCTTGTTGAATCACATTCCATATGAAAGCGATATTGAACATTTTCTCCACAATGACTCAATCCATCCATTTGCCAGAATAGTAGATTGACAAAAATCGACCCAAACTGAAACACTTTGAAAACCCAATCTGACACAACGCAAACAAGTTTTCATTGTATAACTTGTTATAGGGAGCTCAAGCCTAAACAGATGAGAAATTGAGTCAGGATACGAGTCAACACAAGAACTAAGTGTGAAGTCACTTGAGCATCTATCAACATATCATGACAAACACTATATTCACATAAAAGGCAGAATTGGCTTTTATATAATTCATTTCTTAAATAAAAAAAATGGGAAAAATCCTACAAGCATTTCTCGAATCAAGCCCTTTGCATGAATTCATTGATTCTGTGCTGGCTGCTAGTTGAAATAAATGTGTCCCAAATCCAATCACCAAGGTTTATCAAAATTCACTAACGATGAAAAATCTTAAAAAGGAAAAATAACTTAAAGTGTAATAAATTCCTCATGAAAAAAAAAAACATCTAAAGCAGACAATTCAACAAATATAGACACTCGTATGATTATAACAAAGAACAAACGAGATGGAATAGAAGATAATTATGGATGTGGTTTTCGCACATTTCAGCAACAACCTGTGCTTGTCACTATTGCAGATGAATTTATAGCGAGATCCCCCAGAGACAACTTCCCTTATTTTTTCAGGTTGGTTCCAATTTATACTCGAATTATAGCTAACCAAGATTACATTACATAAAATGCAGAAAGCATTACAAGTGAACATTTTTCCATAAACCATATAAGAGAACAAAAAAACTATCATGAAATAGACAAGTTTCTTAAAACATCAAACAAACATAGTAACCACATACCTTACCACTCTTATATTGTGACATATCAGCTATGCAGTACCTTAAATGAGCTTAAGGGAACAACTGAAAAATCAGAACTAATTTTCATTTAAATTACTATTACAGGTGCAACAGGCTATTCTTATAAGAAATGGGTCTAGTCAATATTTTAATTGATCCACTAGCTGTCTAAGTTTCTACAGAAACCAAAGTCATGGATGAATTCTTTTGTTCTATATTGAATAGACCTGCCACTGCCTATGACCCCACTTTCCAATTGAGATTTACTAAGAGTTGCCATTAGGAAAAAAGAAGACAGGGGTTTTGGGGGAGAACATGTACTAAATATGTTGAGGTTCTAAATTTTCAATATCCCAAAGTATGCTAAAAATTGATATATCAAAGGATACTCTTTAAAAAGCTTATCATAGTAACGCATTCACCAACCTCTGCTCCCGGGATACGCTTCATAACCATGCATCCACACCACAAAGCACATTTAGCCTGACATCGGTTTCAATATTCTCTATTTGATATGAGAATGATTGATCAGAAATTCATTTCATGAGTATTTATCAACCTACTCAATCAGCTCCGAATCAATTTGTCTTCTACAGTCTTATGTTAAATGTTTAACATGTGACAATAAGGACACTCATCTAGTCACTTTTACATTTGTGTCTGAAAAAGAAATTATAAGAAAGCAAGATAAATAGACCCTATCGTGTCTGTTCTCTTCACTGCAAAGAGACGGGTGTGGGCAGATTGCACAGATTAATAACAGTTAAAAGTTTCATTCAAGCTCTGGAGAGTCAGAGGTAATGACTTCTGCTACTGATGACAAACTCAAAAAAAAAAAAAAAAACTAATAACTTTTTACTTATATATTGCAGTAACACTAATATGACTCACACATGGAATCCTCAAAGAGAATGTAACAAAGGCAGATAATAGAATGGAAGAAGGTCAGCATTAATTGTAAATAAAATGCTTAACTGCTTAACAAATTATTTTTTGGATGCTACGCCTACAGTACTAAGTTCATCAAGGCAGGACAAGAAAAGAAGTAGAGAGCTTTATTTGGCAAGACTCCCCTAAGGTACTGAAAAAAGTGACACTGAGACGTGCAAGTCCACGAAGTGCAAACGATAATAGCATACCGATATCCCTCCCTCAGGGTATCATGGTCAGTTTTAACTAGCAACTTTACATCTGTAGATTGGGAAAGCTTAATATGAAAAATAGATTGGGAAAGCTTAACAAGTTCTATATCAAACAGTTAACGTGTATTGTAGGTGCAATTAAAGGAGCTGCAAATTACAATCATGGACAATATCTTTAATCTTTGTCTAAGAGAGGAAGAGAACTACCATTTTCGAAGAAGACAAAAAAGGGGCTTCTTGATGATTTAGCTTGTATTTAAGATAGCCTAATGTGGCAATTCCTCATTGATCAAAACCAGGTTCACATTATGGCAGCAAATATCTGCAAATAAAGCAAATGCATTACTAACAATTCAAAATCTTTAAAGCAAATAAAGCAAATGCATTACTAACATGTCAGAAGAGACGTTTAAACAAAATGGGTAAATTATTACCTTCGAAAGTCCCTTCAAAAACTCACAGAATTTCATTATACACTTTAAGGAGCAATATGAGTATAAATATACGCGAATATGGGGAAATATATGATAAGCGCGATAAACTGATAAAAATAGTGCAGAAGGCTAAAAGCGTGACGTACTGAGCCGAAGAAAAAGGCATTGCAGGAGAGGCCTAGACTCGAACATTGTGAGGGCTTTTCTTGGAGTCGAACCGCCAGTCCTCTAGCTTCTCATTGCTCTTGACCGAAACGGTGGCTCTTTGGATCGGGACCATCGGGTCGGAGCAGCAGCAACTGATTCAGCTCAACATAGTGAATCGATCAAGTGGAAAGCACATTTTTTCCTACTCGGTGCCAATCCATGGGAGACATAGAGCTTGAACTCAAGCTGAGTCGCGAATCCTCTAGAACTCGTCGCCATAGAATAAGAAAATGCCATGGACAGGCCAAAAAAAACCCTAGAAGTTTACTCTCATCATCAAACCCTTTTTCTGGAATCAAAGCAACCACTCCATCATCTTCTGCCTCATTCATCTTCTACCGCACAACTACCTCCAACTCTGCTGTCGTCACCACTGCCATCATCCCATCTTCTTCCTCTTCACATCTTGGCGATGTCAAGCTGCGATTCGTTTGAGGGAAAGAAATGGCATTGGGTAGCGGCTGAAATGAACGAAAGATAAAAATTGAAGATTTTTTTTTTTAGGTTAAAATGTTACTCGGTTAACAAAGTTTTTCTTTTCATTTTTGTAATCAACGATTGAGATGAAATATTTTTTATCTAATGGCTCAAATTTATCTAAGCGCATATGAAGCTTATATTAAGGCGCTTTCTTTAGAATTTTCCGGTACATCTTTAGACTTTGCTTTGCCTTTTTATTTTTGTTGAATGTTACAACGCTGTCGTTTCTTCAATTCTTTGCGTTTCTTCTTCTATTCTCTCTATCTGTCTCGTTTTTCTAAGTGCAATAATTTGGTCGGCCGGTCAATACTTTGGCGTGTCGCCTCGTAATAGGGAAGTCAGGTATGGGAGGTTGGTTATTGATAAAAAAAAAATCTAAATCAGGGGTCAATGTAAAATTTTATAAAAGTTAAGGGACTAGAACTACTATATATTTTTTGTTTATCTTCCTCTTCCTGCTACATGCTCAAGTTGCTCAGCTCTTCATGATTGTTTCAACTCACTAAAACGACACCTCATCTACCCGTTTCTCTTCGGGTCTGTTTTGTTTTTTTTTGTTGTTGAAAGTTTATGATGTTTTAGGATTTTAATTTACTTTTCGTTTCCAAATTAAATTCATCTTTCTCTTTGGGTTCAAATTTTGGTTTCAGGTAAATTTGGAGTATAAATTGGGGAAAAAAATACAACAGGTTGGGGATTAATGGAGATCGGTTTTGAGCCCAAGGTGTCAAACTCTTCATCTATAATGGAGAAAGGAGATGGGGAATTCGGGTTTTTTTTTTTTCTTTCTCTCAAAATTTTATTTTACACCATTTTTTTTTTTTTGCATTGATTTGTTCTTTTCTTTGTTGTTGTGATTTTGAAGGTGTTCACACTATAGGAGAAGGTGCAAGATCAGGGCACCTTGTTGCGATGAGATATTCGACTGCAGGCATTGCCATAATGAATCCAAGGTCCTTTCTTTGCTTCTCAATTCTCTTCAAGTTATCTTTCTTCTTTCTTTTTTTTTTTTCTTTTTTTTTTTCTTTTTTATTTTTATAGCTTCTATTAATTCAATTGCAACAACCATTAAATTTTGGAAAATTTTTGTTTATCTTCTAATAGAACTCAATGGAAGTTGATCCTTTAGATCGTCACGAGGTTCCTCGCCATGATATAAAAAGGGTCAGATTGTTTTGGACTTCTTTATGTTTTTCTTGTAATAATTTTGGACCCTTTTTCTTCATTTCTTTAAAAGTGATTCTTACTTCTTAACTGATATTATTATATTCAATAAATAAAATGTTTCTTTTTTGTTCAGGTTATTTGTTCCTTGTGTGACAGAGAACAAGATGTAAGTCTCTGAAAGTATTTTAAAATGTTGATAAAGAATAGGACTGATATAAAGACTTGAGTAGAATGGAAATAACAGTAAAAATACTAATTTGGTCTGTTTGTTCTTGATTTAAATTAGGTTCAACAGCATTGCATTAACTGTGGGGTTTGCATGGGAAAGTATTTTTGTTCCAAATGCAACTTTTTCGATGATGATGTAAGTCTTATGCTTCAGTTTACCATTGAAGAATTGCAATTCATAAATATGCTTGCTTATAATGGAAAACCCTTTTTTCTTAAATTGCTAGGTCTCGAAAAATCAGTACCATTGTGATGAATGTGGTATCTGCAGGTTCGATTTTTGCTAAATCTATTCTTTTGTGTGTTTACATGCATATGATATCCAAGTATTAACTTGGTTTGATATTGTAGAATTGGCGGAGAGGAGAACTTTTTCCATTGTAATAAATGCGGTAAGATTACTGACTTATCTTGTGTTTTTTACTTGAAAGACCTTTTTAATTTTCTCTATCTTCAATCATTCATTTTTGGATTATATCTGTCGTAGGATGTTGCTATTCTATGATGTTGAAGAACTCCCACAATTGTGTTGAAAAAGCTATGCACCATAATTGCGCTGTTTGCTTCGAGGTAAGTTTAAAGACTGAAGGTTTTAGTAGAACTATATAAGTGTCATGCTTTTTTGAGCTGCTAATTTGTCGTTTTCTCGTTTTAGTTTCTCTTCGATACGACAAAAGACATAACTGTCTTACCATGTGGCCACACTATACATTTGGAATGTGTAAAAGAGATGGAGCGACATTTCCGGTAAGTCCTTTTGAGAACACAAGTGACAAGTGCAACCTCTTGGTCATGCTGATTATGTTCGCAAAAGCATTTCCTTATTCATTTCTTATGTCAGATTCTTGGGCAGCTGGTTTTGGTGTTAATAATGTTATTGCAGGTATTCATGTCCTGTTTGCTCAAAATCGTATTGTGATATGTCCCGAGTGTGGGAAAGACTTGACCGAGAGGTATGTGTGGAATAGATCAACTTATTTTTGTATTTAGCAATGATGTACATGTAATGTTTGTTATTTACTCCATTGCCAAAATGTTTTTAAAACAAATTTCAGGTTGCTTCGACAGCGATGCCTCAAATTTATCAGAATAAGATGGTCAGTGGAATACTTAATTTGCATATTTTATCAGCTATCAGTGCTTAGTTTCTACTAGCTGTTTATGATTAGTCAATATTTTGATCGACCAGGTCTGGATTCTCTGTAATGACTGTGGGGAAAGTTCGGAGGTTAATTTCCATATCGTGGCGCACAAGTGCCTGAAATGCAGCTCGTACAACACACGGCGGACACGTGGAGGTGCTGCTTCGTGCTCGTCAGAGATTGCAGAAATAGTTAGATGATGGGTTCATCAATGTTTAGTTCATGCTTTTCAGTTTCCTCTTTTAGGTCCATTATTAACTGTTATGGAATGGGGAAACTTCACTTGGGGAGCAAAGGGTAAGCTGGAATAATAGATTTCTTTATTCTTTGCTTACTCCTGTCTCTGTATGCTAATCTGCTCGATCTGGAGCTGTTGATTGGTATTAGTAGAATAAGTGAAACTTGGAAGAATGCAGATGCTATGTACTCAGATCGTTGCTGGTACTAAATAAATTCCAAATTTTCTAAGATATCAATTTTGAATGTTATATTTATCCTTAATTTGAATCTGGAAAAGACTTTAGCTTGAATTAGCTTTATATTTTCTTGTAATCTAACCATGGCCTCTGTAGCGAAATGTTAATAATTTACCCTTTATATCTGAAAGGATGAGGAGCAAGTGGGTAGGGTTTCGACTATAACAGGTAATGAAATTATTAGTATGATGTGCCAACTGCCAAGTGACTATATAATTGATGATTCTGCTCTCTAAAATCAGAATGTGATGGAAGGTTTTTTTTTTTTTTTTTGGGTATAAAGGAGGTCACAACATGAAAATATGTTGAGATTAATCCGGATAATATAATATATATATATGTTTCTAATTATTTATAAAAATCAGAATGTGATGGAAGAATTTGAAGCTTTTTGGTTGTTTATCTACTAATTATTTAGCTTGTTTATTGCATGCTTGTCTTCTTCCAGAGTTTCTGGATTCCTGTTGACTTCTAATATCACCACCGAACAATGTCTTCTTCATGATTATCTAATTGCATTTTTTTCACAATTAGTGTATTACACTATCATTTGTAAAAATCATGTAATCATGTGGTTTAAGCCCATTCCACATTTTGATGTGCTGACCCATACTGGAAAGATGGGTGTTTTTCAAAAGCCTGAATTAGTTTTGGACAGGCCTAATGATTTGATGTCTGGGCAAACTTTCTTAGTCCTAGGACCTATCACCTAACCATCATTTTGGGCTCCTTTGGGTCCCGACATGGTTTGGTCCAAGGTGATTTTAGGCGCCTTGGTAGTTGGCACTAAAAAGAAATATACATGCTTCTGTAGTCACTAGGCAAAATCTGCACACCTTCATAACTCTAAATTTGAATGATGATGAGCAGCAGGGACAACAACTTGGGAAAGTGGACCAGTGGAGCCAACGGTGGCGGAACCGGTTTTGGCTCAGGCAACGGCAACGGCGACGACGAAGATGACTACTAAGATGAAATGTCAGGAAGCAACATGCCATTGTCACCATCCTTTTCTAACCTTGCTATTTTCTCTCTTTTCATTGTAATGTCAAGCTTTTTATTGTTATAACAACAGGAAAAGTTAATGATTTTGATTATCAGAATTCAGAAATTAACTTCCTCATATCTGCTGGCTGCTCTTTTTTCTACTGCCCCACTTGGAACAATTCATTTAAAACTAATCCAGCATTTTCATATACAAACTTTTTAAAATAAAAAAGATCTTAGCCTTTAGTTAGGATAAAAAAGTGAAGATTATCAATATCAAGCAAGTTGAGGAAGGGGATGACTTGAATGTCCAGAATATACATGAAACTCTTGTATAATATTGAGGCATGATAAGGTATTTTATTGGGAGAATCCACACATGCTAAGACAGGATTTGTCTCCACCAAAATGGAATAATCACTTTTGGTGACCCTTTTGGAGTTGCTATCTAGTTAACTTAAATGTAATTGGTTTAAAAGTCTCTTAATTTTGAAAAGAATACATTAGATATTCTTATCTATTTTGATTATGAATCCAGAACTAGAATAAGCTTTTTTGCATATCCTTATCAGCTAAGAGTCCCCTCATCCCTTGAGAAGGCAGGTATTCAAGATTCTCAACAGATAGAATGAGATCAAACTATAATTTGACACTAAAAAGAAGAATACCCTTTTCAATAACAAGCATACAAATTACTAAAAACTTTTAGGAAGTTCATATACTATCATCTTCTACCTCAAGGCCCCAAATCAGAAACTAGTGTCTTTTACATCTATGTCTAGAAGATGATGTATTTTGCAATTTGTATTCAGTTCTAGGCCACTCATTTGCCACTAAAAAGTCCTGTCTCTCCTGCAGTTTTTAACTTTATATCCAATGACTTCTGACTTATAAAAACCTGAAAATCATTACTGTGTAGACAGATAGACAAAAGATGTAGTTCCATTAACCAAATTCAAGGTCCTAGATTTTTTTTTTAAAGGGAAAGAATTAGGGTGTGTGATCTAATTTCCCTTTGAAAGAATCTGACATCTACTAATTTAAGGCCATGGTTCAGTTCATGTAGCTAGCCTTTGTCTTTGCTCCCACCCCACAGGCTAGCTAGTTGCTGAAATGGATAAGATTATCTTTGTTTATATATTAGTACACTTGACCAACTTTGTGGCCCATGAAGATGTATTAGCATATAACATTGCTGGCTTTACTAGCTAAGGAGCTATATCAGTTAAGTGATGATACTGATACACCCCCTCTAACCCAAATCTGCCTGAAATAAAAAGGAAAAGAAAAAATATATATATATGGGGCCTTTCTTTCTTATGCCATGGTTTGAATATTTTCCGTCATAACCTGGCTGTAAAAATCCAGGTATTATTTGGACAAAGACAATGTTTATTTCACTTTTGTTCTTTGATAGTTATTTCACCATTATTATACAATACTATACTGTAGTTTCAGCCACAATATGGTAATAATATACTAAAGAATGGTCTAAATTAGCTATAATCCCTTTATATTTTCTAATCAATGTCTAATTAACCAAATTCACAACCATGTAATCATATCAGTTGTCTTGTCCCAACTCATAAAAAAATAACAGGAAATGTTAGGCAGAAACAAAGCTGTAAGCTGTTTATATGGTTTTCAGATGGCCAAGAAACAGAGAAAGTAGCAGCATATTATGTTACTCGGATTCGGGTGTGAGTGTCGAACACGGGTATATTCAATTTTTTCCAAGAGTTCCATGTATTTGGAGGGTCCTTGGAGAATCATATCCCCATACCCAATATCCGAATATGCGTCGGACACGGATATCGGACACCGGTACTTCAAGGCATAATTCATTTTCACTTACTCGACAATTTCTGTAGATTGATAAACAAATACCAGTTTTAACATTAGGAGGAATCTTCTTCTTTAAAAAAAATAAAATATTCAAGGAAGAAGATCAATCAGAAACTCAAGCATGAGTGACTGTAACCATCTTCATTTATTAAGTCCTATCTTTTTGCATGTGTTTATTATTCCTTAACTTAAACATACTTTTAGCAGTGCAGAAAATAGAAAGGATCTTGGCATTTATACATAAGAAATGATGAAATCAGTCCTTAAACAAGTATATTTACAAGTAATGCATTAATTGGATGCAAAATGTTTCTGTTTCACATTCTTAAAGCCTCTCCATATTCACATTTGAACAGTGACATTTTATAATTCCATGTTCCAGAGGGAGCCTGAACATCCCCATAAATCATTCTCCTGTGAAATCCTTGCTGGACAACAGTAGCATGAATACGTACTATTAGAGTCTTCCTGAGATTTCATTTCACTTTGATGATCACTTGGAAACTCTGATATCCAATCTAATAACATGGTTTGATATGGTGAACTTGTTGTAAGAGCGAAATCTGACAGCGCAGCAGCTTCATAAGAACTGTTTTGAATATCCAAAATATCCACACAAGGCTTGTAGCTTTCACCATTGTAAGTTTGGGAACTGCTACCATCTTCTTGAATCAAGAAAAGTTGCTTGCCATTGTCTCTTCCTGTTGGAAAAACTAAGCTGTTAGAGAAGTAAGCAGAGCTAATACCAGTGACATCATCAAGCAGCAAAAGGGAAATTGAACTGCACCTTGATCTTGAATTAGTGCTTTCTTTCTTAAATGAGTTCTCCAGTAGTTCTTGATCTCATTATCAGTTCGTCCTGGCAATCTTCGCGCAATCATTGACCATCTTTGGAAAAGTATATGTTTAAACTTTAGAGAAGGAAAATTGATAGCAAAATTGAAAAGAAAAAAAATCCAAGAAGATGAAAGAATCTCACTTGTTGCCCCATTGCTCATGAAGTTGTAGGATGATCTTTTCTTCTTCAGCACTGATATGGCCATGCTTTATATTAGGACGCAAATAGTTCACCCACCTCAACCTGCAACTCTTGCCACTTCTCTTTAGACCTGAAAATTAAACAACTTCTCTATAAGAAAAAGAAAGCTTGTCATACAAGAAAAAAAGAATCATCACGAAAGTGTTCTTCTTTGTGGATTATATACCAGAAACTCTAGCTACGTAATCCCATCTCCGGCTTCCCAAAAGTTTCACAAAGGTTATTAATCTCTCATCTTCCTCCTCATGCCAAGACCCTTTACGCAAACTTTCTCCTTGCATGGCTGCAGCAGTTTCGTAAGCCATTTTTCTGTTGCAGATGACTAGGGGGGTGTTTCAAGTCTTCTTATATGAGGTGGGCAAAAAGTGTGGTATAAAAAGCAAAAGAAATGGTGACCAGAAAATCTTACATGGCACCATAGCTGGAGAACACTAGTTTTGTGGGAACTCCACAATTGGCTTACCTGATTTCATTCTAATAAGGTTTTCAATTAGGTCATTGATCTATAGGATTTTTTCTAATTTTGTTTCTTTAAATGAATGAAGTTCTCTATTCTTTTGCATCATCATTTCTGTCAGTATATGCAGATGTTGTACTATGCTTCAACAATAACAACTAATTTTAGCTTTGATGTTAGCAGATAGCTATGGTGCTTTGCCAAAAAACTAAAGTTCAGAAGTGCAATATTTTATATCAGTAAAGAGAAAGATAAAGGATATGGATAGTGTTTTAGAAGTTAGTAGAGAAATAGAATATCAGAATCTGAATCTTGAACTAGATCTTCCCCTTAGCTTGGTAAGAATGTTATCCTACTTAACCCGGGTTTTAGTCTAGTTGGTTCATGCAATCACCTTTAAGTGGTGACATTCAGCAAGTCTAGTGTTCGAATCTCAACATCTGCAATTCCTTCCCCTATCCCCAAAGTGCAGCCTCCTTTGTACCAAAAAAAAAGAAAAGTGTTATCCTACTCATAATTTGTCAAGGCATTAAGAAACATGATCACTCAAAAAAATAATGGCTTCATTTACCTTACTCTTTTCCTTTTGTCATTGGACATAACCTAGTTTTACTTTGTCTGCTTTTGTCCTTGGTGTGGACAGCTCTAAAGAAATAAGATAGGACGCCCTCCTAATCCTGGAAAATGCCATTCTTCCAAAAGGTTTAAGGCCCCATCTTAGCCGCCTATCTTAGTGATAAGGCAGTTAATGGAGATGACTGATGAGGCAGTTCTATCAATGAAGCAAAGAATATTGGGATGGATATTGCTTGAACAAGAAATACTTAAAAACATACACCACATTTTAGATGGCGACGGATTTTTGCCGTTATAGGGTTTGGCACTTATGTTATCCGGATTCGGGATGAATATCGGATACGTGCATATATTTGATAGCTCAATTTTTTATATATATTTGAAAAATCATATCTCATATTTATGTCCAAATAAGTGTCAAATATAGATGTTAAACATAAATACTTTAAAATAAAAAATAAAACATCCGAATAATATAGCTCGGCACCTATGGCTAGAGCCTTTCACTGAACCCCTTTAGGACGGTGGCCAACCTGCAGGGCACCTGCAGGGCCACGATTCGGATCCTAGATCTTGCAACAAAGCTTACTTGAGGGGTTTATTATCCCCTTTTAAGGAAGAAAAAAAAAACAGAAAGGAGGCGATAAAATTGCTCCTTAATTTTCCTTCTAAATTAGTTGACTAAGGATAAAACTGCAAGCACAACATAGATTACACATCAATGGAAACCAAGTGAAAGCTCCGATGAGACCATATTTATTCAAATTGATGAAGCAAACTCATAGACATTACTGTCACAGTATCTGGCGTCTGAGATAAAAAATTCATAAAAACATAATATGACCGAAAATATATATAAAAAAAAGCCTCTTTATGTTATCATCGAACACGTCTCTCCTGACCTAGACTGTTTCACTTTCTATGGGGGGGAAATGATAAAACAAAAATAATAGTAAAAGCATCCTATTTACAGTCACTCTGCTGGTCCACATGCTGCAACTCTTCATTGCAACAACAACAATCCAGAATAGCCTGCAAGCCCTATTTGCTTCTGCTTGTTCTTTCAATAGCTTAAAAAGCCTAACCATTAGCGATCTATGAATGACTTATTCATGAGGTTGACAGCATCATCCATGAACTGCATTACAAGTAGCAAGGAACCAAATTAATCATGAGTTGTTATCAGATTCACATACTTTATATCTATCTACAAGCATTTTTGTAAAAGTAACAAGAGCCAGAGCTCGAATACATTACTTCTCCGAACAATACCTTAGAAGTATTGAAACCAGACTATATTCCTAAAGTCTCTTTTTTTGCTTATTTCCAGTAATATAAGAAAAAGAAAGACACATGGAGGCTAACTCTCAGTTTTCCAATCTGATCTTCTACTCTAATCCAGTACGATGTAATAATGTTCTTAATATGTTAGGATCAGACAGACTAGCAAAAAACATCTAAAGTATGCAATGCATACAACAAAACTATGTCCATTTCTTCCAACAAATTATGGGCCCCAGGCCCACCCTTTCAAACCATGAGCTTTGGACCCCTAACCTCCTCTAACATCTTCCAGAAGACCATGTCCATTTTGCATTGATCATCTAAGACTGAGTAGAAAAGTTCACTGTGTTTCAAGTAGAACTTCAGCTCATTTTCTTCCAGCATATTTATCACATGCACTTCCTGTGTTCTTTGGTGATTTTTTTTTTTTTGTTGGATAATTGTTCTTTGGTGAAAATTATTACTTGGTTTTCCAGCAAAAATTCAATATAAGGAGTTTGGACTACCTTCAAATGCCACAGCATGACAAACTAGAGCAATCTCATTTCCACCTGACCAATCTCAATGCTAAAGACCAGAACTGTATGAACATCTTGGGCCTCTTGGCTAGAAAAAATATTTTGGCATAAAAGGTTTTTCAAACACTAAATAATAGGTTTCTGCTTCATCACAAACTGCTTTATCTCAACCAGTGTTGTCAAGGGCGCAAGGCGCACTTTAGGAGCTAGAACCCTTATATTGTCTTAGGCGCAAGACGCAAAAAAAAAACGCTCGCCTGAGTGAAGTAAGGCACAATATGTATATGTGTGTTTTTTTGCGTGTGTGTGTGTATATATATATATATATAAAAAGCTTAAAATATATAATTATGATAATAAACTCTAAAGAGTGGTCCAGCTTATCGACAAAACATGTAGTTTTTCTTTGTTGCCCAATATGCATGATTTTCTTATGGTCCCATATATGTTGTTGAATACTCAAATATTTAGAAGTAGAGAGTTTGATACTATTCCCTTTCTTGCTAGTAAAGGTACATCTAATGAAAAAAGTTAAAATAAAAGAAATTAAAGAGAACTTCAGTCAGGCGGGCTTTTTCTACGTCTATCGCCTTACAAAAAAACATGTCTAGACGCAACAGGCGTGTGCCTGATCAAATGAGCCTCGCCCGAAAGGGTTTGAGGCGCTTTTGTTATCTAATGCTAAGGCGCAAGGCGTAGGCGTGCCTAGGCGCACGCCTTGACAACACTGATCTCAACACTTCAAA
Organism: Fremontodendron californicum; assembly: GCA_030761205.1. Taxonomy (NCBI): domain Eukaryota; kingdom Viridiplantae; phylum Streptophyta; class Magnoliopsida; order Malvales; family Malvaceae; genus Fremontodendron; species Fremontodendron californicum. The sequence goes on from JAULJL010000005.1 coordinate 36,319,798, forward strand.
GCTTTTCTTAATGATGTTGACTAATTTCAAATGAATATGACAACTTTACACTGAAATAAGGTCATTAAAATTAAAAGTTCCTTATTACAAATGCGAGCGAGGCAATAAGTGGATCTTTGTGTGTGCTTGAGAGAGGAGAGCATCTAAAACTAATGTTTTTTACCTTTCCAAGCAACTTTAGTTCTTTACCAACTGGTTCCAAAAATTTCATGTTAACTTCAATTGGCCACACCTATCAATATCGAAAAGAGGAATGAGTTAAAAAAACGTGTATAACAGGCAAGCTTTACACTCAAGACACAAGAAAAGGAAGACATTTCTATAACAGACACAACTCTTTGGACAGATAAAGGGCAGTAACAGTTTTCTAAGTTTCACATTGAAGATGAAACAGTAAAGTACATCTTTTGAGTTTATGTTGTCCTTTTTTGAAAATGCATAATACTCCAGAGTATTACTTCAAATGACATTAATGACAATGTTGAAAAAACCGGACCGGAGGTCGAACCGGTCGAACCTCCGGTTCCCGGTTTAACCGGTTAAACCATGTTCAAAAAATTAAAAAAATAGAAATTCCAAATAATTTTAAAAAATCAGGAAAAATTTAAAAAATTCTAATTTTAAAATAATAATAATAATAATAATACAAGTATGATTACTTGAAATGCCCAAAACAATAAAACAATTACACTTCTGAAAGGACTGCAGCTGAGATCCGTAGATTGCATAATGCTGGGGCTATTGTGCCATCAGACCTTCGGGCAGATGCCTTTCCACCATCAAGGAGTGGAAAGTTACAAAAAACATTTACCAGATTAAAAACTCAAAATTTTTCTCAGGCAGCTTCGAAGAAAGGGGATAATGGGATTGCAATAGAACACTTGCAGAAACTCAACCACAAAAACATTTTGGCTTGGAACATGAAGAGGTTGATGAAGATGGTCCCACATGGGACATTGTCCACATCGGACGAGCAGATAATGGATCAGCCTAGTGAGGATGATTCGGTAAAACAGATCAGAAGTGAACATGAAGCAACGGCCCGAATCAATCAAGGCCATTTTTTTTCGGTCCAATGGTGTAATTGGATTAAAAAAGCCCAAAATAATAAAACAATTACAAATTTCCGGCTTTATTGGGTTTTTATCAGTTTTTCCGAGTCGCGGTTCCCGTTTTTTACCGGTTCTGTCCGGTTCACAAAATTTCCGGTTCAACCTATATTGTTGAACCGCCGAACCTACAGGTTCCCAGTTCAACCGGTTGAACCGGCCGGTCCGGTTTTTTAATCATTGATTAATGATTAGACTAAACATTAGAATTGTAAGTTGTTATACCCTTCCAAAACTATGAACTTTAAAGTTAAAAATAAAAATTTAATCAAAATGGTTGCATGGAAAAAATAGATATATCTAGAGAGAGAAAGGTGGCCTAGTCACTTTATGGCCCAAAGTTAACTATAATGAGGGTAAAGGATCAAGCAACAAAGGTTGCAAACACAGCATACAAACATGACACAAGTTTCTTTTGCTAAAACTAAATGCAACAGCCAATGTTCTCGAAACCTCTTCAAAGGGTCTAACACCCTCTATTGTCTGTCTCAACAGACAAAATCTCCATAAATCCTAGATAAATCCTTTCCTAGAAGATTACTTATGGAGTAAATAGGCTAAACTTGCGCAAGTGTTTAATATCCAAAATTCCAGGACAAGGATTCCCTGTGATTGTACTTAAGCTACTACTCGTTAGGAATTATGATTATGATAATAAATTAGATCTTGAGCAATATTCAGAAAATAACCCAATAGTTAGATTTCCCAACTCCTACCATTTTGGGTATTAAATTATCACTTCAATGAGAGCAATTAAACTGAAAATTCAGGAAAAAAAAATTATATTTTTCCCAAAGGCATGAAATACCTTAACAACACCAAGCAATCTAATAGGTGTAATCTGACCAGGAACAAAGCATTCGGGTCCCGCCGCTTCCACAATGGCCTCTGTCGCTAACCCACTTCCTATAGGATCTGGGTGCTGCAAAAGAAATCCCAAATTAAAAAAGAAAAAAAAGAAAGGAAGGAAAAAGGAAATACAAAATATTATAAATAAAGATAACGAAAAGGAAGACATAAAAGGTGGGGTGAGGGTTGACCTTCATGACGGCGAGGGCATAATTGGAATGAGGGTTTTGAGCAAGACGCAGAACAGGGGAGTGGTGGATTTTAGGAATGGATTTTCCAGCTGAGGCCCTCCATGGAGCGTCCTTTTGCAAGGAAGCCCCTCCTTTCTTCGACATGCCTTCTTGTTTTACGTTGTTTTATTAACGATGAAAACCAAACAAAAACTTTGGATTTGGATTTGTGTTGAAGTTCTGAAGAGAAGATATAGCAAAGAAATAAATGGAAAATAGAGAAGCTGTGGAAAATGTGGATAGCTTTTTATCGAGGTTTTTGTTTCCAAATTCCGAAAAAGCTGAGGCTTTTCGAAGCTGATTTTTATTTTATTTTATGTATATGATATATTGGTATTAATTTTTTTTTACTTTTTGTAGCCTTTTTTTTCTCTGTTTTAATTTTTTTTTCTTCCTTATTTTCAGTAATAAAAACAAATTACCTTTAATTTTCTTTTTCTAAGATTTATTATAATTATATCTTTCCAAAATAAGGGGAAAAACGTCAAAAATCATTTTCAATGATTTAAATAGTTTTTGTTATATTTCTTTTTACAAAATTGCAAAAACTATTTTTAATGATTTAAATAGTTTTTCACAGCCACCTTCTGCTTTTGTCATCACTCGTCACCACTTGCAATGGTACATGTTTTTTCAAAATCTGCTCCAATCCCACTTATTTTTTAAGATCTGCTTCTATTTTTTTCTTCATCGTCTTGCTCTAGTAAAAGAAAATTTAACAAAAAAATTTACATCTATTTCTTCATTTTATTTGATTTAACAATTACAATGGCCAATTTGAAAATTAGTATATATCGATTTGAAGAGGAAGGACAAATAGAAATAAAAATAAAATAAAAAATTTGTTAACAAATATTCTTAAAATATTTTTTAAAATTAATTAATATACTATTTATAGTAATAATATTGTATTAAATACAATAGTTAATAACTTTATCATAATTTTCAATATATTGAATGAAGATATTATTATATATGGTAACCTTAAAGAATGTTCTTAAAACACTCGTTAGCAAAATCCATAAAAAAAAAAAAAAAAAAAAAACCATCTAAAAGATGAAAAAATTTGTATGAAACGATTACTCCACGTCAACATATATCCTCTCCATTCAAATCGTGTCACGTAATCAAATTTTTATAAAAAGTCAACTGTTTATTACAAAAATCATTAATGAATTACTGAAATAAATATAAATCATTTAATTATTACATGTAATGTATAATAAATAGTTGACTTTTTGTAAAAAATTAATTACTTAACATAGATTTGAATAAAAAAAATATATGTTAACATAAAATAATCGTTTCATACAATCCTCTCTCCTAAAAAATTACATCAACAGAATGTGGAACAGATTTCTAGTACAAATTCAAAGATCATGTGAAATTTTCAGTTCCATAATTGGTTTTGATTGCACGCCTTGTCGGCTTGATTGACAGCTTTCTAACATTATTTTCAGAAACAGAAGAATAAACTGATCAAATCTGATAAATAAAAAGAATCAAAAACAATATCTCAACTTCTATCCAACCTGTCTACCAAATTCCTAACATTGCACTGTCAAACAAATAATTCTAACAGTTATACACTGGCAATGAATGCCTGTATGTCAGTTTTTAATAACATCTGTGTCCGACGCATATTCGGATATGAATACGGAGATATAATCTCTCAAAGACTCTCCAAATACATAAAAAAAAACTTAAAATAAATCAAGCATACCTGTTTCGGACACATACTCGTGTCCGACACTCATACCCGAGTCCGAGTAACATAGACAAAAAAACCAACCAAACCAAAGGCATGTTGATCTCCAGCTGCCTGCATTTGAATAATTTCAGCCTAATTTTATCTTAAAGAATGGAAATTTCAACAAGTACTATGAATACAAACTAAAAATCTAATACTTTTTTGTGTTGGAAGAACAAATAGCGTGACAAAAAAAAATACAAGTCGTTCCTCACAGATCATGCTTAATCTGCAGCATGTTACTAACAAATTCCATACATTTTAAATTACATTTAATTTAAACGCTGCTCTTTCTCGGGTATATTCCATGATCAGATTTGAGACCAAAAATAAACATTTGAAAATAAAGAAGAAAAATTAGGAGGAAATAAAAGAATACCACCAAAATGGAGAAGGGAACAGCAGCAGAGCCATCAGCCCGAATCCAACCATTTCTTATGCTGGACAAAGCAATTCTGACTAATCAGTTTAGACTGTAATCATATCGTCTCCCCCTCTTTCCGCCGCAACATCTGCCAGTTTTTTCCATGTCATTTCTCGTTGGTCTTCCACCTCTCCGGCTCTGGCCTCTTTCTCTGCGAACTGTCTCTGACACTCATCAAACAACTGAGCATCCATTTCCAAGAACATCTTCCGCACATTCGCAGTCAATCCATGAACCGCCTGATTCCAATGACTTTGGATATTCCTCTCCAACGCCTCGAAGATGATTGGTAATACCACCTGTCGATTCTGGGCAATTAAGCTCACAATGTGCTCATTATTCCACAAGAAGAGGGCTCTTTCTGCAACCTGCAATACAAAATGGTCTTAGGAAGAATTTTGAACAAAGTTCTATCTTATTACTATGATCAAAAGCAAGTTTTAAAGAAGCCAACAATTCTGTAGCAACCAGCTCCCTCCAACAATTCTAAATTGTGATCAGCATAGTAGAAAGCTTACTAATAAAAGTAAATACCCAACAACTCCTAAATTCCATTCTATCCTCCTTTACAAAAGGTAATCCATCATGTATGTGAAACTTAACCGGCTAAGCAGTATCTAACCATATGGTATTTAAGGCAAAATGCCATCTAAAAGACAAAAGAAAAACGAAAAGAAGTAAAAAGATGCAAAAGAATAAATCACTAAAGGTATAATCACCAGGCTGAAGATTATAATCAAGGGAGTTATGATGAGGCTACAATGTGTAGAATCTACAGGCAATAAGTGTTGTAAAGCAATCTATGGAACCAGGCAGTAAGTAGGAAACCAGTAAATGCACTTGAAATGAACATTTGTTGGGAAGAAATTGTTATTCCAACTTTGGTGAAATTATGTCATAATGAGCAGCTATTCCATGGTGAAAAAGAATGGAACATAAGTAATAGGAAACAACAGAAAGAGCTTCTAAGCAACCACAAATTGATGGTTGGATCATCATATATCAATTCATAAACTCTAAAATTAACTGATCATGAGTGTAATCTGGAGGTCACATTGCATGGCAATAAAATATTATCTTGAGACAAAGAGAAAGACAATAGAAAATCAATGATTTAAGACATTACATAAAGCAAAAGCAATTGATTGTTTTTCTTTTTGACCGAATCTCAGCCACCACAAAACCATGACACAGGAGCTCATTCAAACAAGCATAGATAAACTACACCATGGAATCAAACTGAAACTAGTAGCTTACTAAATTGGACACTGAACTACTCTACAGTCCTTTTAATGGATGCAGAAAGAGAAAAACCAGTGGAATGGAAGTATAACGATAAAAAAATGGCAACACTCTACACAACTTTCCAAAAACATATCAGATATGAGAAAACACAATGTCAGCAGCACATTACAGAACCTTCCTAGAGTGCCAATGGTTATGCTTCATGAATGACAATTCAACATTCAAAATCACAAGAAATTACATAGAAGTACCAAAAAGTTATAGAGAAACATCACAAGCTGACAAAAATTGGCATCAGAGTCAATTACTATCATAATGGTTGTTAATCCAATAATTTAACTTCACATCCTAGCAACAATTCCACACTTCTTAATACCAATGGTTCCTAAAGGTGATTGACTACTCAAACTATTGGAAATTTGTAAACTCATAATGACATATTTAAAAGAAAAAAGCCCTTAAAAGTTACCTGAAAATGAGAGCTATTGAGGCAACGTGCAATCTGTCTGAAAAGAGGAACCAGACATCGTTGGAACTCTGCAGACTGCGTTGCTTCAAGTACTTCCTCAAGTTCTCCAAGGAAGAGAACTTCCTTCTGACAATTAGTCACAGGCCAATACTTCAATAACCCTCTAATAACCGTATCAGCCAGCTTATAATCCTTCTCAACAAACTGAATAATACAATAAGACAACTGCTGATGATACATAGCAACGGGTTTCGGCTTATGCAAAGGAATCAATGCTCTCACAAGAAACAACTTATGTTCCTCTTTCATCGGCAACGCGAAACCATTAATAATGCTTCCTAGAATCTCCAAAAGCTCCCCGATCCCGCTATGCCTCTCCGTTTCATATATAAACCTATAGAAAATATTATTTAGCGCCTTCCTAATAAACGGACGATGCACCATGAATTTACCATAAATCCTATGAAGAATCGTTTTCAAATACTCTCTTTCCCTGGGATCCTCCGAATCAAACAAATCGAGCAACTTCAAAACAAACGAATGATCAATGTATCTCTTTGCAACCTTAGTATCCGTATCCGAAGACACCACATATCTCAAAAGGAGCTCGTAAACAAGCTGTAAATGCGGCCACGAGGGTTCCAAATAGGATTCTTCTTCTTCAGGATCCGTGGCTACTTGCCCCGTGTTTTCGTGAGACGCCGGAGGGAGGCACCGGAAAATGTTGATTCCGACCATTTTAATCATCTCTTCCTGACACATCTCCGTGATTTTGCCCGAACCGGATTGAATAGAATCTACGAGTTCCAGCAACGTTCGCCGCTTTATTTCTTTTTCTCGGACCGATTTTAAGATATCGGAGAAATCTAATTGGAAGCAACAAATCTGTAATTTTCGCATGAATAGATTTTGTCTCTCCGAAATGGGGACGTCTCGGAATAGCGGCAAGGGTTCGACTGTGCCCATCGGAGGTGGGACCATAGGGACGCCGGGATTTGGGCCTGGTGCGTTCGGTCCGGCCCGAGAAGCATGGTTGACGACCACATTGGGAATTGGACCCGACCCGGGATTGTGGGAACCTGGTGGACCGAACCCGTATAAAGATGTATCTGTTGAATCCGATTTGGAATGCTTCCGATGCCCTCCTTTCATAATTTTCTTCAACATTTTGAACCAAAATACAAAAACCTAATAAAGATTAGATTAACTAACCGAGCTAGGGATTAAGAATTCGACGGCGGTGATTCTGAGGTTTAAATGATCGGCATGCATGGAATAAATTCCCCTAAGAAACAAAATTCAAAAATGGATCTGAAGGGAGGAAGGATTTTAGATTACAGAAGGAAAATGGGGATTTCCATCTGTTTTATTGGATTTTGTCATCGTTGATAAATCGGAAAATGGAGCGAGTCATCTGAAAAGGCGGATCGCCGGAATGTTATAAGCCGAGCAACCGGTGGTGGTGTTCCGGCGATCAATCGGACTGACCAATTTAATGGGAAAAAAAATAGACAGTGAGGAAAGTGGAGGGTAATTAAGGGAAGGAAAGCTTTAAAAAAATGGAAAGAAAAGATTGCAACAAACGCCTTTATAAACAGTTTTCTGAATAAAATTAATTAATTTCTGATTTTATTTTTTAAGCAAAGAGGAAAGATTTTTTTTTATTTGACGTCGTTTGTTATACACGTGGCTTACGAGTGCCGGGCCACAATGGAAAATCTACTTGGAAAAAATATTAGAATTTTGTTTACTACTAAATGAAAATTTGGATTAGCTTCAAAATTCTTCTGTTTTGGGTAATCCGAAATTTAAGCATCTGAGAGAATTTTGGATCATAATTGGAGTTTTTTTCTTTATTAATGTATAATTATTAAGAAATAAAAAAGGTTATTTTATAAATTTGAATTTAACTCATTTAATTTAATGCAATTATTTAAAAAAAAATATTCAACAGATTTCAAATGTAAATCCAATACTTACAACTTCTTCTTTTTATCCTAGCCTAAAATTAGAACGATAATTTTAGACACGATAAATTTAAACATAATTAATACGATACATTTAATATATGTGTCGTATTTATATTAAAAATTTTAACATATAATAATTTGTATTGTATATATTTACATAATTGAATAGAAAAACATAAGACATAACACGAATATATAGATTGTAATATATAACTACAGCCTCGCTTGTAAAAAAAAAAAAAAGTTGGTTTTATTTGGTTTGTAAGAAATCTATTTTGTCCAAATTGCCAAATACCTTTTTATTACATTTCGATTAATTTTGGTTATCAATTAATTAATATAGTTGGAACTTTGGGTTGGTATCTATTAGGAAGACTAAATTTGCCACATGTTTCTTTATTATTTTTTATTTCATATTACTATCCAAATCTAATAATTTCAATGTTACCAAATTCAAATAACTCAAAAAAAAAATTTATTAAATAATCATATAATTTGATATTTTTTTTTATAAAATTTGAAATTTTAGATTTGAATATTTTTGACATTTGATTTAATGATTATTGCATGATTTTTTTACTTCACAAATATAACTCAAATTCTCGCTTCTAAAAAACTAAATGTTTTTTTTTAATTAAATTTAAATGTTAGAAACATTCTCTTTTCCTTTTTTTGGAGGTTAACAAAAAAAAAACATGATTTTGTGGCAATTACATGGTCATAATCAAAGGTTTCCAACCCAATCATGTCAAACAAAATTAGGGTTCCTAGAATCATTGAACAATGAACATTTTTTGATTTTCTCAACAGACAGAAAAAGAACAGGACAGGGCACAGCATGATGGGGTCAACCTAGGGGTGTAAACGAGACACTTGTGCTCGCAAGCTACTCGAGTTCGACTCGAAAAAAAACTCGAATTCGATTCGGTCATTATCGAGCCGAGCTCGAGCTCGAGCAGCTCGAGCTATCGAGCGAGCCGAGTTCGAGTATCTTAATACCCGATTCGAGCAGCTCGCGAGCCTAATCGAGCTTTTTATTTATAATATTTTTATTATTAATTTACTATTTTACCCTTAATATATATATACATACTTAAAAACCCTTAATTCGAGCTCGAGTATATAAACGAGCCTAATCGAGTCGAGCTCGAATAGTTCGATTTTATCTCGAGCCGAGCTCGAGCTTAAAAAATGATACTCGATCGAGCTCGAACCGAGCTTCGAGCATCGAGTTTCGAATCGAGCTCGAACTCGAGCTTCTCAATATTCGAGCTCGGCTCGGCTCGATTACAGCCCTAGGTCAACCCTGTCCGGTAGCTTGATTTGTTTAAGAGTCGGGTTATGTAGATTTGAATCAAAAAATAAAATTTGGGTCGGCTCAATCTGATTTGAATTATTGTTTATTCAATAAAAATTTATTTTTTATTTAAACTTAATTATAAAAATATATAAAAAATAATTTTTTTTTAATATTTTTAAACAGTAAAACGAATTTACAAATCAACTCAAGCTCGAATATGTTAGAATTGTGGCTCCAATCCACAAAGTTCCTTAGCCACCTTTGTTGAAATTTATGGCAGCCATTTGATGGCAAATTTGCCAAGTTTTCTTAGCCACCTTTGTTGACGTTTTTTTGGCAGCCTTTGTATGGTGGCTGGTGGCATGGTGGCTATGGTGTATTCACACCATAAGCCTTGCCTATAAATAGGCATGAGGTTGAGAGCTTGGAAAGAGAGGAGCAGAGGAGAAATGAGCTAGAGCTCCAAAGGTGAGCTCCATGAGCTCCCTCCCGGTTGAGGCATAGTGAGAGCTCCAGAGGGAGCCCCTCCCGGTAGAGGTGATGAGAGAGTTTAGAGGCAGTAGCTGCTTGTTAGATGCTTGTGTATTGAGGTGTTGAGTGTGTGCTAGAAAGAGCACTTGTAATATGTAGCCGGTTTGTATCCGGTTTGTACTCCATCTCCGATTAAATACAAAGCTTTGCTCCTCCTCCCGTGGACGTAGGTATATTGGCCGAACCACGTAAAATATCTGTGTTTCTTTTGTGTGTTCAGTTCCTATTTTCTCATCTCTTATTTTAGTTGTGAGACACTATTCCGTCACTCTGGTACCTAACAAAATGTTCTTATTTTAGTTGTGAGAATTATCTGAGGAAGGTCTTGTGACGCTTCAACATGCAAGACTGTAAGCCAATATCTACCCCACTTCCTGTCAATTGTAAATTATCCTCAGGTATGAGTCCTAGCAATGAAGCAGAGAGGATGGAAATGTCTCGAGTACCGTATGCATCTGCGGTGGGAAGCCTTATGTATGCTATGATATGTACAAGACCAGACATTGCACAAGCAGTGGGAGCGGTCAGTCGATTTATGGCAGATCCTGGTAGAGAGCATTGGAATGTTGTTAAGAGGATCCTTAGATACATTAAAGGAACCTCAGATGTTGCATTATGTTTTGGAGGATCAGAACTTGTTGTCAGGGGTTATGTTGATTCAGATTTTGCAGGTGATCTTAATAAAAGGAAATCCACTACTGGCTATGTGTTCACACTTGCAGGAGGAGCGGTAAGCTGGTTATCTAAGTTACAGACTGTTGTAGCTTTGTCTACTACAGAAGCTGAGTACATGGCAGCTACCCAAGCATGCAAGGAAGCAATATGGATACAAAGGTTAATGGAAGAACTCGGGCACAAGCAGCAGAAGATTATTGTGTATTGTGACAGTCAGAGTGCCTTGCACATTGCAAGGAATCCAGCCTTTCATTCCAGGACAAAGCATATAGGTATACAGTATCACTTTGTTCGAGAAGTAGTAGAAGAAGGAAGTGTGGATATGCAAAAGATTCACACCAAAGACAACCTAGCAGATGTTATGACAAAGCCAATCAACACTGACAAGTTTATTTGGTGTCGATCCTCCTATGGTCTATCAAAAACGTAAGCAACATGGAATGGCAAGACAAAAAGAGTGGTGTGAAGATATGATTGGTTTAATCAAATCTTCAAGTGGGAGATTGTTGGAAGTGTGGCTCCAATCACAAAAAGTCCACAAAAGTAGCCACCACCAAAGTCCACAAGAACTACCTACCAAGCTCTTCTAGAATTCAACCAAGAGATGGCAGCTTCAACATTTGATGGCAGCAGCCCGCCTATGTTGAACATTTGTAGAAAAGCTTGCAAAGTTGCAAGCTTGTATTCACACCCAATGAATTGCCTATAAATAGGCATGAGTCTCTTTGTTGTAAAGAGCGCAGGAGTTGAGAGCAGAGGAGAAATGAGCTAGAGCTCCAAAGGTGAGCTCCATGAGCTCCCTCCCGGTTGAGGCATAGTGAGAGCTCCAGAGGAAGCCCCTCCCGGTAGAGGTGATGAGAGAGTTTAGAGGCAGTAGCTGCTTGTTAGATGCTTGTGTATTGAGGTGTTGAGTGTGTGCTAGAAAGAGCACTTGTAATATGTAGCCGGTTTGTATCCGGTTTGTACTCCATCTCCGATTAAATACAAAGCTTTGCTCCTCCTCCCGTGGACGTAGGTATATTGGCCGAACCACGTAAAATATCTGTGTTTCTTTTGTGTGTTCAGTTCCTATTTTCTCATCTCTTATTTTAGTTGTGAGACACTATTCCGTCACTCTGGTACCTAACAGTGGTATCAGAGCCATTGGTTCGTGGTCCTTATTCCGCTGCAGTGAAAGTGTTGGTTCTTAGTATGCTCTGTGGTTGCAGTATTGTCTGATCTTCCACATCAGAAAAGAATTATTCTTGTTGCTGGAAATAAAGTGTGGTAGTGTGAAAGTGTCTAGGGAAGTTCTGGCTAGGAAAGACTTGGTATTTAAGTGTGTCTATCAGTGACCCACCTCTCTTTCCTGGGAACCTACCTGGTGCACTATTCACAGGCTACGGTCACTGTTCCAGTATACGGTCACTATTCACGTATACGGTTACTATTCATACGTGTGGTTGTATACTTTTGCAGTAATTGTTAACGTATACTGGATTTGTTCTAGTGTACGACATACGTACAATACTGTTCACGTATACGGTACTATTCACGGTGAAATAGTGTAACTCGCTTCAGTTCGTGTACAACCATGGCAGCAAAATTCGAGATAGAGAAGTTCAGTGGGAGAAATTTCTCCTTGTGGAATATTGAAAGTAGTGAAAGGAAACCTTGTGGTGATAAAAGCAGAGAAGATCACAAGCAATCTATACATGCTTTTGGGAGAGACGTTGCAAGAGGCAGATGCATCAGTTGCAGCAGCCAGCCAAGAAGAAACGACGATGATGTGGCATCGCAGATTAGGCCATATGTCAGAGCGAGGCTTGAAAGTCCTTGCAGAACGCAATCTCCTGCCCGGGCTCAAGATGGTCAATTTACCTTTCTGTGAGCACTGTGTGATAAGCAAGCAGCATAGATTGAAGTTTGCTAAAGTAACTACAAGAAGCAAACACATACTGGACTTAATCCATTCTGATGTGTGGGAGTCACCAGAAATATCCCTGGGTGGAGCAAAGTATTTTGTATCATTCATTGATGACTATTCCAGGAGATTATGGGTGTACCCAATCAAGAAGAAGTCAGATGTGTTTCCAGTATTCAAGGAGTTCAAAGCACAAGTAGAGCTTGAAACTGGGAAAAGAATCAAGTGCTTGAGGACAGACAATGGAGGAGAATATGTAGACGGTAACTTTCTAGCATTCTGTAAGAAAGAGGGTATTATGAGACAATTCACGGTTGCACATACGCCTCAACAGAATGGTGTAGCAGAGCGGATGAACAGAACTCTCCTAGATAGAACAAGAGCCATGCTGAGAACAGCGGGATTGGCCAAATCTTTCTGGGCAGAAGCAGTCAAAACCACCTGTTATGTGATAAATCGATCACCATCAACGGCGATTGGTTTGAAGACGCCTATGGAGATGTGGAAAGGAAAGCCAGCTGATTATTCTTCTCTACATGTGTTTGGATGTCCTGTGTACGTGATGTACAACTTCCAAGAAAGAACAAAGCTGGATCCAAAATCCAGAAAATGTATATTCTTGGGTTATGCTGACGGTGTTAAGGGGTATCGCCTGTGGGATCCCACTGCCCGCAAGGTTGTTGTCAGCAGAGATGTAGTTTTTGCAGAAAATGAACTGCAAAGTGAGCAAACAAATGACAACACTTCAAAAGATACTGCTACAGTGCAGATGGATAGAAATTCTCAAGAAGATGATTCTTCTGAAGCAGAACCAGAGCATGAGGTACCAGAACCAGTTGAGTCCGAGGCTGTAGAAGTTCGACGGTCAACTCGTGAGAGAAGGCCTCCAAATTGGCACACGGAGTATGTTACGGAGAGCAATGTTGCATACTGTCTTTTAACAGAGGATGGAGAGCCATCAACTTTTCATGAAGCTACTAGTAGCCCAGATGCTTCTCTGTGGATGACAGCAATGCAGGAAGAAATTGAAGCTCTTCACAAGAACGAGACATGGGAACTGGTGGAATTACCACGTGGCAGAAAAGCCATTGGTAACAAATGGGTCTACAAGATCAAGCGGGATAGCAATGATCAAGTAGAACGATATCGTGCTAGATTGGTTGTAAAAGGATATGCTCAGAAAGAAGGTATTGACTTCAACGAGATATTTTCTCCAGTTGTCAGACTTACTACTATCAGAGTAGTGTTGGCTATGTGTGCTGCATTTGATTTACATCTTGAACAACTAGATGTAAAGACGGCTTTTCTACATGGAGAGCTTGAAGAAGAAATTTATATGCTCCAACCAGAAGGTTTTGTTGAAACAGGCAAAGAGAACTTGGTTTGCAGGTTGACCAAATCTCTGTACGGTCTAAAGCAGGCGCCCAGATGTTGGTACAAGAGATTTGATTCTTTCATAATTAGCCTTGAATACAACAGACTGAGTTCAGACCATTGTACGTACTACAAGAGGTTTGATGATAATGATTTCATTATTTTGCTGTTGTATGTGGATGACATGTTGGTGGTAGGCCCCAACAAAGATCGAATCCAAGATTTGAAGGCACAGTTGGCTAGGGAGTTCGATATGAAGGACTTGGGACCCGCAAACAAGATTTTAGGGATGCAAATTCACCGAGACAGAAAAGACAGGAAAATTTGGCTTTCTCAAAAGAATTATCTGAGGAAGGTCTTGCGACGCTTCAACATGCAAGACTGTAAGCCAATATCTACCCCACTTCCTGTCAATTGTAAATTATCCTCAGGTATGAGTCCTAGCAATGAAGCAGAGAGGATGGAAATGTCTCGAGTACCGTATGCATCTGCGGTGGGAAGCCTTATGTATGCTATGATATGTACAAGACCAGACATTGCACAAGCAGTGGGAGCGGTCAGTCGATTTATGGCAGATCCTGGTAGAGAGCATTGGAATGTTGTTAAGAGGATCCTTAGATACATTAAAGGAACCTCAGATGTTGCATTATGTTTTGGAGGATCAGAACTTGTTGTCAGGGGTTATGTTGATTCAGATTTTGCAGGTGATCTTAATAAAAGGAAATCCACTACTGGCTATGTGTTCACACTTGCAGGAGGAGCGGTAAGCTGGTTATCTAAGTTACAGACTGTTGTAGCTTTGTCTACTACAGAAGCTGAGTACATGGCAGCTACCCAAGCATGCAAGGAAGCAATATGGATACAAAGGTTAATGGAAGAACTCGGGCACAAGCAGTAGAAGATTATTGTGTATTGTGACAGTCAGAGTGCCTTGCACATTGCAAGGAATCCAGCCTTTCATTCCAGGATAAAGCATATAGGTATACAGTATCACTTTGTTCGAGAAGTAGTAGAAGAAGGAAGTGTGGATATGCAAAAGATTCACACCAAAGACAACCTAGCAGATGTTATGACAAAGCCAATCAACACTGACAAGTTTATTTGGTGTCGATCCTCCTATGGTCTATCAGAAACGTAAGCAACATGGAATGGCAAGACAGAAAGAGTGGTGTGAAGATATGATTGGTTTAATCAAATCTTCAAGTGGGAGATTGTTAGAATTGTGGCTCCAATCCACAAAGTTCCTTAGCCACCTTTGTTGAAATTTATGGCAGCCATTTGATGGCAAATTTGCCAAGTTTTCTTAGCCACCTTTGTTGACGTTTTTTTGGCAGCCTTTGTATGGTGGCTGGTGGCATGGTGGCTATGGTGTATTCACACCATAAGCCTTGCCTATAAATAGGCATGAGGTTGAGAGCTTGGAAAGAGAGGAGCAGAGGAGAAATGAGCTAGAGCTCCAAAGGTGAGCTCCATGAGCTCCCTCCCGGTTGAGGCATAGTGAGAGCTCCAGAGGGAGCCCCTCCCGGTAGAGGTGATGAGAGAGTTTAGAGGCAGTAGCTGCTTGTTAGATGCTTGTGTATTGAGGTGTTGAGTGTGTGCTAGAAAGAGCACTTGTAATATGTAGCCGGTTTGTATCCGGTTTGTACTCCATCTCCGATTAAATACAAAGCTTTGCTCCTCCTCCCGTGGACGTAGGTATATTGGCCGAACCACGTAAAATATCTGTGTTTCTTTTGTGTGTTCAGTTCCTATTTTCTCATCTCTTATTTTAGTTGTGAGACACTATTCCGTCACTCTGGTACCTAACAGAATAAGAGGAAAAAAAATTCGAATCGTAGCCCGACACATAAACAGATCTTTGCAACTTAACTAATTTAGTAATTGGCACAATTTATCTGCCTCCAATTTGATTCATTGTATTTGAAGCTTATAGCAATGAGCAATTTTTTTTGAGAAAATTGCAACAATAGCGAGACATAGAATTATAAGTTTCGATTAAGTATATTTGGTAGAAAAGATGAAACTCGTAAAACAGTTTCGTTTTTTCCGAATAAAATTTGTGCAGGTGGATGAGATCGGATTTTGAAACGTCTATTTTGATGTAAAATAAATATATATAATAATTCGTATATGTGTGTCATATTTCATGTTTTTTTTTATGTTAATTGTGTAAATATATATAACATAAATTATTAAATATATCAAAACTTTAAACACAAATATAATATATATATTAAACGAATCATATATTTATATTTATATTCATCTTTAAAATTACTAACTTTAATACAAAGGGATAAGATGAGATCCAAAACAAAATCTTATTCCATCTTTAAAACCACATCAATGTTGTTATCAAGGAAGCTTGACCCCCACCAAATTCTTGTGACAAATCACTATCTTATTGGTTACATAAAACAACTTAGAAATCTAATTGGATTGACTTCATATATTGATCCATTGACAATAAAAAAAAAATTGACTAAAATTATCATAAATGATAGTGAAAAGACAGAAGCTATAAATATATATATATATATATATATATATTTGTTTAATTTTATAAAATTATGGGATTGAATTTTTCTTTTTTTTTCTTTTTCTGCATTTGATATTGGAATGGGACAATATGATGAGAAGTAAACTTTTTTAGACTCTTTCATCTTATAAATTTCATCACGACTATTTCAAGATTCAAATTCGAAACTTTCAAAATAAAATTTTAATTTAAGTTTTAATAATTGGGATGTTTGATTGGTAGCAGATAGAATCTTTCTCTTTACTCTGTTTATAAGTGTATGATGGGGGTAGTTGGGTTAAGTGGAATAGGTCATGGTCGATAATAATAAAGGATGAAGAAGCAGTCTCAATTAATTTTTAAATGCTTACAACTTGAGTAAGTAGAAGAATTAGTGAAGAAGACATAGTACACTTCAGGATGTAAAAATCTTCAAAAGAATTGCTCCAATCTATGTTATTAGGGATGGAAATGGAGCGGGGTGGGGGCGGATTTTGCAGTATCCGCCCCCGCCCCGCCATAGCACCGCTCCTCCTCGTCCCCCGTCCCGCTCCATCATGGATGTTGAAATTTCAATACCACTACCGCCTCCATGGATGTCAGTTACATCCATAACCGCCCCGCTCCGCCCCATTTGATATTTATTAATTATTTTTATTTTTTTCAAATAATAAAACATTATAAAAATTTTTTAATATAAATTCAATATAAACATGTTTCTAATCTAGGAAGAAAAAAAAAAGTATTAGGTTTAAGTTTTTAAAAAGAGAAAGAAAAAGAAAAATAATAAGTTTAATTATATTATTTTATTATTATTTTAAAAGCTAAATATTTAAGGGTAAAATTGTAATTTCAGTATTCGGGGCGGTGCGGAGCAGGCAATTACCACAACTGCTCCATCCCCGCCTTTCAAACAAAAAAAACCGCACCGCCCCGCTCCGCCTCCATTATTAAAAAAAAAAAAAAAACCTCTCCATTCGGATCGGATCGGTTCGAAATCCATCGGTCGGATCGGGTTTTGCCATCCCTATATGTTATCCGAATTTAAAGTGAATGTCGCATACGGATATGTGTAAGATATGAGTATACTTAATTTTTTTTTTATAACTTTAAAGATCATAATCCATACTAATATCCGAATATATGTCAAATATAAATATTAATTATAAATACTTTAAAATAATAAAAATTTCAAATAATACAAGGTATAACATAAAAAGGTAATTAGGAGTCGATCAAAGTTCAAACCCTTTATGGCGGCACATCATTAATTAAGAAGAAAGAAGGGATTCGAATCTATACCTCTCTTTAAAAGAGCTAATGGCTGTTGGACCGATTTTTCTGTTGGATTTGAATTTAGTTTAGTTTAATCATTTTATAATCAACCTATCTTATATTGTTAATTTAATTTGTTTATTATCAAATTCTGAGTTCAAGCTTAAATATCATTCAAATTTAACCTAAATATTTTATAATACTCCAACTCTATAGATTTGCTTATCAAAAATACATATTATTTGTTAAATCTAATGTTTACATATATCTTACTAATTTAATTTAAAAAGATAATAAGGAAGTCATACCAGCCAATGAGAAAGTTACATATGGCAAATAAATGATGATGATACGGGTGGATGACATGACATTTTTATGGACCAATCAACGGCTTACATATGGCAGAATAAAGACACATCAACCAATGGAGTCTTGTTGATGGGTTCATTAATATGACGTGGCATTAATGGAGATGGGAGGCTGAGTTAGCGGTAAGCCAGACATTCAAATGCCTAGCTGGACCAATAGAAGGGTTACATGTGGCAAAACGGTTAGAAGAAGTTGCGGGTGGCAGTTAAAATTCCTAAAGCTTATATTTTGAGGTTAGTGATTTCGCATAAATGTTATTAGGGTTATAAAAAAGCTACAAATGTATCTTAAATTTCTGTAATTCCATATTTAATATTTCAATAGCCTAATATTATTGAATATTCATAGCAGTCACTGACAAGTATATCCAATATTATTAAAAATTACATGAAAATTACATAAAATAATCATATTTCACGTCTATTGATAAAAAAAATTATATAATTTTTTTAGATTCAGTAACTCTATATTTATTAATATTTCAATAATCTTATGTTATTGAATATCCAAAGAAAGCACCGATATGTAATTCAATGTTACTAAAATTTAAAATAAAATTATGTAAAATAATCATATATTTTAATATTACTGATTTTTGCATACTAAAATTATAAATAAAAAGGCTATAAAGGTATCTTCCATGTTTTTTTTTTTTTTTTGCTTTTTAACCAAAGCTAAAATATCGAAAATCAAGCAAATAAAACTGAAAATCAAGCAAATAAAGTATCCATTCCATCGAATCAGGATTTAGTTCAATTGATTCATGCAATCATTTATAAGAGATGACATTCAGTAAATTTAAAATTCAAATATAAACATCTGCAATTTTTTTTCTATCCTCAAATTACAATTTTTTTTTATAAAAAAATCCATTCCATCCTATCTAAGCCCTCTCGATTAGGGTTTTATGCATAAACTGAATGGTAAATGAAAGATAGAACATAGTAGCGAGCAGCATGGGGCCAAAATGTTGGGCACCTAAATCTCTACTACTATATATTAAAAATATCCCTAAGAGTCCAAGAGATTGACAGCTGTCCAGTTATGTTTGGGTTTTATGGGCTTTAGGATTGAGTGGTGGGTTGGGTTATAACAATTCCAACAATTTCAAGGTTGTCCAAAAATCAAATTCAGTTCATAGCTCAAGTATCACATTTGTGTTATAATTTTAAAGAGTTATTTGACGTTGACACCTGTTTCACATGTTTTATATTTGTTTTAGGGTGTTGACATTTGACACCTACGTGTTTTTTACTTTGACATTTGATCAAAATTCCCTTTTTCTTTTGCCTAATGTTCCAAACCATGGAAAAAAAAAAGAGAGGCACACAACATAATTGGAAAGAAAAGGAAAAGAGGAAGAATGGAGGAAAGGGAAGAGCTATGATATCTCCGGCGACTAAGAAAAAATCGTTGAGGAGAGAAAAAAGAGAGAGAACCGGGAGATGTAAGGCGACGACTAGCATAATTGTTATCTTTGTTAACAAAATCTAAACACAAATACAGTTCTTACCTGCGACACATTAGTTTCTCCTATCAGATCTGGAGTTTTAAAGGTCAGATGTGGTGTTCACCGTCGATTGATAATGGAAGAAAAACAAAAAAGAAAGAACCAGGGGAGTAAACGCTCCTTCACTTTTTAAAAAAAAAAAAAATTGTCCATATTTGTTTTTTTTTTCTTCAAAATTGGTTTAATTTTATTTTTCCAAATAAATATTTTAAAAATTAATTAGTAATTTATTTTAAGATTTTGTGAGATGATTATCTTCTTATAATGTGTATTTATTTTAGTGCTTGATTGCAGAAAGTGCCAAATAATGCAATGGCAGATCATAGTACCGCTCCTTTAGAGTATGGAATTTTTGTTTCAAAATGGGGTTGCTATTGAGCGGGGAGTTCTAGGGTAAGCTCTTTATGGTGAGCTTAAAATAGGCTCCATTACATATAAACATGACAAAATTACATATAAACATGATAAATTACATAAAATTATCATGTTTATATGTACATTTTTTTTACATATAAACATGACAAATTATATATAAATATGACAAATTACATATAAATATGACAATTACATATAAACATGACAAATTACGTATAAATATGACATATTTTTCATGTTTATATGTAATTTTTTTTTTACATATGCAATTTCATTTTTACATATAAATATGACAAAAATTACATATAAGCATGATAAATTACATATATAATGAAACTTACAAAAAGCTCAGCATAAAGAGTTTTTCTTATAATTTTTCATACTGAGCAGATACTGCCTCCAAGTGATAAAAGTCAAAATGATTTTCATTTTGTGAGCCAGACTACTTTGCATCCTGCAATTTTATTTTCTTAATCTAAAACTTACCCATTCAACAAAAAGCATGCCAAGTTGTTACCCATACTATTAGGCTTTAAAAACAGAACACTGTAGGTGATGTAATTAATGATCTCAAGATAAATGTAAGTTTTCTTTCATTTCATGGCTTATTTTTTAGTTGGAACATAAAAGATGGTTTTTATTTATTTATTTAGGTTCTCTGTTCATTTTTTTTAAGGACTATATTTTTGATGCAGTTTCTATATTGTAACATTTTTTTTTTGTTATCTAGATTTTATTTATGTATTCCTAATTTTTCATTTAATGAATTTTACTGTAAGCGTTATAAAAATGATATATTTAATAATTGTTAATTTAAATACAGTGATGCAATTGCACTATTTTTTTTTTTTTTTCATATAGAGTTTTCCTAATTATCAAAAAAATAAAATTGTATTCATGTAGGATATTAATTCTTTAATTTAATACTCTCTCATAATCACTTTTACTATTGGATTTTCCAAGTTATAGCAAGAAGCTGTGGCCCATGGAAAACAAGCTCCTAATGGGTTCCCCCATCCCATTCCCATTCCCATTGCCAGTTGCTTTGCTAATGATAAAACTTTTGGTACCTAAAATTTGGCATTTGGCAATTTGGCATCCCATCAATTGAGACAACAATAATTGAGAAAACTACATTCGTTCTAGACAAGCAGGTTTCTATGTAATTTTTTAGGCTTGTTCTTTTTGGGTTTTTTATGCACTTTTTCTTTGTAAAAAAGAAAGCAATGATTGAGAATATGAAAAATGATGTTTTATATCCTCTAATTTGATCAAATCTCTCCAACTTCCTTTGTCTTTAACGACCATATTGAACGTCACACATTCATTGCTTGCATATCAAGTGAGCTGATATGGTAATGTCAATGAACAATGGCATTGGACCAACAAAAAAAATTGGCAGGGCAAAATCGTGGCAAGTCAAAGAGATTGGATCGGATTACCTAAAGTGGAAATCTGCATCATGTGGAATGTGGAAGCTCATTTATTTCAAGCCAGCCAGTTTGATAAAGATGTTTTTTGTTTTTGTTTTGAGGTTAGAAATCTTACAGGAATTTCAGTTATTCAAACAAGAGATGATGTTCATACTGAAATTTCTTTTGTATAAGTTTCAAAAGAGTGGGAAAGTAGATTAATTTTCAGCTACCCTTTATGAATCAATCCCTGTTTAAAGTTGCCCCATGGGCCTGAAATAATTAACCATATCAAATGACAGAGATTGAAGACTCTTCCCCTAGCTGGTAATGGCCTGGTGGCCTGTTGGCTGGTGGTGAGGTTAGATTTTGAAAACAAGGTTTAGTGGGACTGTGGTGGGAGGTTCAAAAGGAAATGATATAAACGTGGATTTAAATAGTGATCACAATGCGAGTTATGTCCGTTGTTTTATAGTTTCAATTTTTTTTTTATTGATATTCACCGTAATTAATCGCGATAATATTCGTTATGTTTGTAATCGCGATAAATACGACGCGTTCGAGAACATGTATTTAGCCGGTAGGTGGAAAGAGGTTGGAACAAAGATTAAGACAAACAGGTTGGACTAATTTCAAGTACCTGACGGTGTTGGTGTTTCAGATTCAATCTAACGCACCCCAACACAGTGGATTTGCTCTAAAGAAACCCATATAAAGATTTATAATTTTTGTTATATCCACTTAATATTGTATTACAAGTTTGATTAGTTAAATTAATACAAAATCCTTTGGCCAAAAGAAAATTGTAATACAAAATCCTCACTATAAGTCTTTTTGTTTTATTAATAAAATAATTAAATAATATGCACTCTCAAAAGGTTACAAACTTACAATTCAGTGCTTTTCTATTTGATCATCACCATCAAACTTTAACAAAATAAAATGTTATTTACTTATGGAAAGTAACTATCTGTTCATAAAATTTTAAACGATCAAAATTCAATCTTTGACGGGTACATATTTTCCTACTCAAAGATAGTTGGATTCGAATCCATTCACTCTGATTATCTCAAGAGTATGCACTCTGATTATCTCAAGAGTATGTATATATGACTACATGAGTTTGATACAAATTAAACTAATCTTTCAAGTGAATATATGTCCTTAAACTATCCTTTCTTCTATCTCTGGACAAAAAGATTTTGGGCATAAATCATCTCCATAAGAGCCCTGTCTGGCAACTGCTTAAGATTTAGTCCTGACAAGGGTAGAATCAGTTTAATTCCTTTCCAAGTTCCGACATTCTAATTTTGAATCCTTTGAACAAAATTCTTAGGCTTGACTCTCAGTTCTCCACGTTCTGGCCCTTTTTCGCGATGATGCTCCAGGCTGGTGCCATGCTAGTTTTGAACCAGAAGGCTTGTTAAGGTTTTAAACCTTTCATCAACTCTTAAAGAACTGTATTGTAAACGAAGCAAGAAACATGAATTTATTAGTCCAATTTCCTCTTATAGTTCAATCTCAGCTATTCTCTCGGGCACCATTGGCATATTTCAAGCTTAGTTTTTGCATGAAGTTACTTCAACTATCATTAATTAAACATGAACTTCCTGAAGAAAAACAAAGAGTGAAACTTTGTGTAGGCTCAAGCAATGGGTATCAATGGGATTTTTGGCTTTACTTATCCTAGCTTTTCCTTCCTTCATTTTACACATGGTCAGTGTCTATGACCCTAATTTTGAACTCTTTTAAATCTAATAGGTCAAACTAATGAGATTTCTAATTAGTTCCAATTTAATCAAGAAATTAAGAAAGGTTATTCCTCCACCGGTTTTCAGCTATTTCTATCAATAAACAACTCTATTCCAATACCATTAGAGCTATGTTTGCCTCACGGCTGGTCCAGCAGGAGTTGTATTTTCTGGATTCTGGTATGACAAAATGAATCCTGCTACTAGTTCTTCATATAGGGATGCTAATCTTTAGAGCTAACTAAATACTATAATTGAGTAATTGCTGAGATCACATTCTATGGAGTACTTGCTGGAATCTTACATAAGTTTGGGATGTATTTGAAGCTGTAATGAAGCAAAATTGGTTCAATAAATTGGAAGGATTTAGTTTTCTTTTTCTTGTTTGTCTGTAAAAACAGTTGAATGGAATATTTATATTGCTAAAAGTTTATCGCAATCACTGTGAACAGATAGTCCTCACTCTTCTTCATCAGTTAGCCAAAAACTATTTGCTTTCAAGTTGTTTAATATACTCTTTGATTCTAAACCGGAGGCTCCGTTTATGCAACCACCTTTAAAATGTGACATCCAATAAATTTAAATTTCGAATCTCAACATTTATAACCTTTTTCTCTATCTCCAGGATGCAGTTTTCTTTTTTATTCTGTCAAAACTCAAAAACAGAGTTAGATATTAAAACAATTGTTACATCTATCAACTATACGTAAACTTGTTATATATATATATATATATATATATATATATATTCAATGGATAACAACAAACTAAATTTGAACATCAGAAAAGACAAAAGACAACATAAAGGTGGAATCTGGGGCACCATTGGTCCTATTCCTTGCTGGTATAAAAAAAATCATGGTGGAAATATCTTCACATGCAACATGACAATCTGTACAATATGAAAGTGATTCGAAATAGACAAGTTAAAGATCAAACCATAGCTGTTTCCGATGTGACATTATAAATTTCTGTAGAATTTAAAGATACATCCATGATTTGTTGGATAAGTTGCAAACCAAGAGCAAAGAAGTCCCCAACAAACATGTTTCTGTATGCAATATACGTGATTATAACTAGGGTTTTTGGCATCTCTAGTTCTCAACATTTAAGAGAGAAGAGGACAAAACTGATAGAACCAATTCAATTCCAAGACAAAGAAGAGGGAATATTAATAAAGACCAGGTTTGGACTGGAGCCAAAATATTAAACTAATTGCTATCTTCCTTGAAAGACTTGGCAAGAAAACCTAAATATAGACAAGACAATATTAGACACGACACGAAAAAAATAAACTAGAATACGACATGAATACACGAATGTCTCAAAATTTATATAATACTAATTATTAACTTATCAAAATTTATATAAATATAAAATATTTTAAACACGATTATGACACGACAAGGATACACGAATTGCTAGGTCTACCTAAATAGATACAATTTGAGAATCTTTTTGGAAGAAAACGGTAGTTACCATCTATGTTAACCGGATTCAGGATGAGTGTAGGATATAAGTATGTATCCAACACGTAAATACTCAATTTTTTCTAAATTTTTCCATATATTTAGAATATGTGTTGGACATAAGTGTCGAATACGAATATTTTTAAAAAAATGAAGAATTCGGGTAACATAAGTTACTATTAGACCATACCTTTATTCAGCATAGACAACTTCAAAGCAAATTCAAGGACAAATTTTCCCTCATCTTGCTTGGAAGAACGTAAAAGGCCCTGCATTGGATCCTTCATCATCACTAGAAGAGGAAGACATTTATGCTTTGAAGCAAATTCCAGGCTTGGTTACTATGGATTGTGAATTTTTTTTTTTGTTTTGGTACAAAAGGATGTCTCAGCTTGGGGATAGAGGAAAGGATTACAGATATTGATATTCGAACTCCAGACCTACTGAATAGTAAATACCACATCTTAAGGGTAACTGAACTAACTGAGCTAAGCTCTGAGTTCGGATTGTGAAATATTTGATAACTGTTGTTGATGGTGATGAGATTTCTCAAACTGAAAAAACATGTTCACACATTCAAGCAACCATATCACAGAGACTTTTATCCATCAATATGCAGTGGAAGCTATTCAGTTTTGTGGACAAAAGATTGGCACGAAGACTATTTTTTGGCACCATCTTATGGCATAACTGATAATATGCAGAAACTGGAAAACGTTGTTATTTTCAACATGTTCTGCATTTTTATGTACAGGGAAATGAAAATTGATTTGGAAATTTTGTCGGATTGCTTTCATATATAACCCAACTGACTCAGACTCACCCAAAGGGTCCAAAATCAAAGATACTTAATAACAAGATATGCATGATTATCTACCTCTATGTATGATACAACTTTCAAGAATACATTGCCATAACAGCTTTACTATTTCCTTTTATCTCCTTGCTACCAACTGGTTCCTATATCACAAGGTTCCCCTCAGAAGCTGGAAGTGTAAGATTCGAAATTTTTAGCGACATGATCCGTAATTTACATCGACTGCACAGCGTGGCAGGGCGGGGCAAAGTATACTGTACAGCGGCCATGGCCATCCAGGAGGAAACAATGTTGTGATCGTAGTTATTCCCAACCCATCAACAGCTTCCAAACTCTTTCCTCAACTTGTCGTCTAGGAATAGATAAGCTAGCCCCTTCATCTAGTAGAACTCTGTAAACTTCCCACTCTCGATCTCCAATCATGTGTCTCCCGATCTCCGCCTGAAAATATATGAATCCGGAAAAGAGTTAAATGTGCAATTTGCAAAAGAAAAACAGAGAAACATTAATTGACTCCAAATAAATTAGTGTTTTTATTCGAATCACGCAGTATAATACATGTAAAAGTGTACCATTTCCGACCACTATATAATGAACAGCAAAGAGGCGTAAACGAGCTCACTGTCACCTAGTCAGACTAGGAGTTGAAACTCCATTATCAAAATGTGAAATTGGTGCGTAAGAATATATTGCAGACTAGATATGTAAAACATGCAGCCACATGATATCAACTCTAAGGCACTGTTGAATTCAAAATCCCAATGAAGCAAGCTAGTTTTAAGTAACAAAAAATGCATTTATTTACATGGGGAAAGCATAGCAAAACTCCTATATAGAAGTTTATACAGCACAGAGCTGAGGAAGTACCGAGAAGATGCAAGTGTCAAGCATCTTTAGAGCAAGGGTAATGTCATAAAAAACAAGAGGCCGGCCTTTGCTTGATAACTCTACAGGATTTGCAACCAGAAGCTCCGTGTCAGGACCCCGGCTCACTACAGCTACTCTGAGTGGTTGGAGCAGTTCCATCTGCAGACGCGAGGACAATGCACTTTGCTTGCTAGGATCAACTATCTTCTTCCCATCAGCTTGCATTATAAACAAGTCAATCTCACACTTTCTTCCTTGTTTTATATTGAAGCGTCCATATGAAATCTAGTTACATTATGAAATTGAGGCATTAACATGGTGGAACTAGTGTTCAGTTACATGAGCTAAGAATGCTTCTCTTCCCAATTAAGAATTAAACAAGTAAAAAGGGGTTTCCACAATTTGGAAAGGAATCGTGTCAATTATGGTCGACAGATACACATCATAATACCGAGCATTGACTATGTGAGCATAGCAAGAGTGGTTTTATCAATTCATGGGGGTGGGGTACTTAGTAACACACATAACTAAAGTACAGCCACATGTTTCTCAGGAAAAAGAAAATGTTGAAACAAGTATAGATATATTCAAACGAGCATAACAACAATATTATAAATAATTCAAGCTAGAATGATCTTAAAACAACTCCTCGCGGACATAAAAGATCAGACAAATGTTCATGATCAACTTAAGCATATCACTTTCTTAAAAGTTCAGTAAAACATTGATTTATTATATAGTAATTAGTCTATCTACCTGAATGTTGTAATCCTTCAGAGTTCTCATTATGTCGTACAGAAGACCTTTATGATCTTGGCAAACGATCTGAACAAGCGTGTGAGCAGGACTGAGCGAGTTGTCCATCGTGACAGAAACATTGTTGGAAGTAAGTGATACACTTGGGAGCTCGTTGGACATCTTTAAGTGGAAAATATCTTCTGTTATTGCAGATGGGAGAAATGGAGATGCCTGAGAACATGCAGTAATTTCAGGTCCAACCTTTTCAATATTACAGCTAATCAAAGCATCCTGCATAACATCTTCCAATGCTTTATAAGTCTCCTCCTGCCTATTTTTTGTATGCAATAGTTCCCTGGGAAAAAAAATCATAATATTAACAAAGGATGTTACTTTTTGAAAAAAAATTAAGAAAACTATAAACAAGATTTTGTTCCTTGAAAAGGGTTATAGAAACTCAAGGTGGAGATGCAAGATGCCTCAGCTTATTAGAGTTATAGTTACTATAACTTATAATATCCTTTTGAAACCAATTTGAATCTACAAAATATTGCCCTATAGGAGAATATATTATTGTCTACATAATTCAGCTCTGAATCCCTTAACCCTTTCTCCCAAATGGAATGTTAAGAGTATTCTTATAGACATACACATATGTAGTTTGAATAGAAGACAATAAACCTCTACTTAGATGTACATGCTGTTATGATTCCAGATACCTTTGCAGTCACTTCAAAGAAGCCTAACTGATCCTGGATAAATAAACTGAATGGACAATAAACGTCTAATACATGAAATACAAAACTAGTTTTTAAAGATTAGCAAAGCACAGAAACAAAACCTGGTATCTGTAATAAAGAATAGGTCCACCACTGTGCCATCTGGAGTTGTTGATACCTTCACTTTCTTTATATTGAGTTCGAGACTACATAAAACTTTTGTCACATCTGCCAAGAAAACATCTAATATTTATTCACTAATATAGTTTAAACCACATTTTAGTGCTCAAATTCTTCAGAAAAAGGCCCTATCATGAAGAAATGTCATAAGTGGGGAAACAGAAACAGAAAACCATTTCTTCATGCCCTTTATGATAGCTGAACTAACAGGGGAAAAAAAAAAAGAGAAGCTGGATTTCAAAAATTCAAATGTTATGTTAACTTTTCCATAAAAGAAGAACCCCAAAATGAATTTTAAAAGGATAAATCTCCCTTGACTTGTAAAAAAAAAAAAAAAAAAACCAAATGAAGACCAAAACTTCATAGGAAATGAAACTACACGAAGATGTTATCAAAAGAAGAAGAAAAAGTTTACCATGTAAAAGGCCTTTTCTATCATAACAACAAAGCTTGAGGAGAAAGACATCAGGAGGCTTCGGAGGCTGCAACTCAGAACGGTAATAAGAAATCCCAGAAGCTGAAGAGCAAGAAGGGCAAGCCCCAACTAGTCTTTTCTTCAACAAGTCCCATCTGGAAGAATCCCATCTTGTAGTTGGCTTACAAACCACCCAAAACACTATATAACACCATTTCCCATCCGTAGATACATCTTCACAACACAAACCAAAAAAAATAATTTAAAATTTTAAAAAGATCATAAAAATCTAAACCATGTTCCCAAAAGTAAGTAAAATTATCAAACTTTTCATATGCTTCTCAAATGCTCATCATTTGTTTGACTTAACTAAAGATAACTGAAACCATTTTTGCTCCAAATAGCCCAAAACTGAAGACATGAAACATCAAAATTTTCATTCAAGTTAAACCTAAACCTCAAATTCTTCAGTCTTCACGCTTGTTTCACAAAATTAAAGTAAAAGCTCAAATGAAGATAAAATAAACACACGCATCAAATTTGGGTTGGCATCCAAATAGCCAAAAAATGAGAACTTGAAAAATAAAATTCCAACTTTTATTTTTGCAAAAAAAAAAAAAGTTTATAGATACAAAGATATGCAATCATTTAAAAAAAAAAAAAAAAAAAAAATTGGGGTTACCTCCTTTGACAATGCTAAGACCAAAAAAGAGCAAGATGCGGCATAAATCACAGCCTAAACCAGTTTTATCAGGGCAGTTAACAGTGATAACACTTGGCTCTCCTTCTTTCTCCGAAAGCCTTATAATCACTACGTCGTCATGTAGAATACCCATATATTTCTTCTTCTTCAAAGCTTGAAAAAAACAGTGAAGATTTTTGGTTTTATTTTCTTGGGATGGTTTGGTTTGGTTTATTCTTTGCTTTGCTTTAATGAGTTGTTGTTTTGCTGTGCTGTGTTGAGGAGTACAGAGGAGCAGAAATGTTGTTGAGACAGATAAAAGCCAAAGGCAGAGAGAAACAGAAAGCAAAGCAAAGCACAGAGAGAAAGTCAGTGTTTTGCTACTTAATTTGCCTTTCTTCGCTTGTGCTTCACTTGTAGTTGTTGTTTACCAGTCTATTTTCATTTTCTTTTTTATTATAGATTTCTTTTTCATTTCTTTTTTTACCATTTTCCTTTTTTGGCGTTTGGTAATGAAGGTTTCTCTAAATCCCCGCAGTCAGATGCCCAACTCCAGCCTCCAACCCTACTCAACCACAACGAACAAACCCCTATATTTTACCATGTTGATTATTGAACATCAAAATTAGATTCCATTATCAAAATCTGTGAGAATATTTTAGTTTTCTGGGTTCTGGCTTCTTTCTTTTGGCTAAGAGTCTAAGACAACAATTTGTTCTCAACTTATTCCGGATGGTAAGTAGATACAGATCTGACAATTTGTATAGTTCTATTGTATTCGTGTATTTTTTTTCATATTATAATCACGTTTAAGATTTTATATTGTAAAAATTTTGATTTGTAAATAAGTTGTGTTATGTAGATTTTGACATATTTATTTATTCATGTCGTGTTCGTATTTTTTTCCGTGTCGTGTTTTAATTATTTTTTTCGTATTGTATTCACATCATATTCAATATTATCAAATCTTTTGTACAAAGATAACTCGATCAATAGATTGTATCTAATTCGGATCGGTATTGGACAAGCCCAATTTAAAATATCATTTAATTAATAAAAAATTATTTTTTATTTAAATTTAATTATAAAAAATATATAATTTTTTAATATTTAATAATATATTTAAAAATAGTATAACAAGTTTTTAGATTCAACGGATTAAGTCGAATTTTGGACAAATAAATTTTTTTACTATCCTATTATGATACAACTGGTCATGAACAACTCTATTGATAAGTATAAAGGAATTATTTCTTTATCAATCTAGGTTTGATTTTAGGGAATATTTTGAAAATAAAATGTACCAAATCAATATGGTAAAATATCTCTTAAAATTATTAGGAAAAAAAAATCTAAAGTAAAATTTAAAATACCCGGATTGCATTATAAAAAAAACCAGATTTTAGTTTTAAGTTAAGATGTAAATATATATATATATATATTAAACATTTACATTTTTTTTGGGTACATGAAGAGTTTACATGTTGAATAATGTTAATGAAGGACTAATCAAAACTTGAACGAACTTAGGGTTAATAAAAAATCAAAAGTAAATTATAACTAATTGAATCTTTGATTTTCTTTTTTACAATTGTTCCTTGAATGCTATTCACCTTCATATCTTAATTAAAAATATTTACAACTAGTATAAGAGTTGACAATTTTTTAAAAATGGCCAAATGAGTTTAACACTTTGAAAGGTCAAATGGCCAAATATATATATATATATATATAAATAAATTACAACCAAAAATTTGTGAGTAATTAAATTTTTTTGTGTAAGATGTGCTTTCATGATAATGATATAACAAAATACTCTTATAAATGTATTTGATATAATAGAATTGTAATTCTCAATCATAGATTTAGCAGCCGTTAATAGAAATTGATTGAATTGATAAAAATTGATTGAATTGATAAAAATCGAATACTTTCCTCAATTATAAGTTTGATCTTTGTTACCGACAATCTTTTTAATAGGTAATTGGTAATTTCAATATAAATTCTTGCTAAAATTTACAATAAATTATGATCTTGAAATGTGATAATCTTCCTTTACTTATACTTATTATACCAAAAAAAAAATCATAAATTTCTTATCCTCTTTTTTGTTTTTGTTAAGCTTGGATTCCCTATCTCTCCTCCTCCCTAGCATTATCTCCCCCTTCTCCTACTCGTTTTAATTTCATTTTTTTGTCTTTTTAAATCAAGAAAGAAAAAAAAACATTTTGGGACACCTTATCCTTATTTTTTCAAACAGTATTATGTGGCACTGACAAGGTCCAACATTATTGGACATTCTAATACATTTTCAGTAAAATTTTTAAATATCATAAATAAAATTAAAAAAATAACACATATTTTTAAATATAATAAAAAAATAAAATATATTAAACAGTCTTTTAATCCCATTATAAAATCAAAAAAATTTAAAGTATTAAAACGAACCTGTATTTTAATTCATTTATTTTAACAATCTCATTTACGGAGACCTTGGAAATTTGGAATAAAACTCCATATATCACGATAAATGACGATATATTTGATTCCACCTTTTTTTCACTCCGTAGCAGTCAGCATTTACGTTACCCGATCGTGACTCACCCGCACACGGGCTATCAGCCGCCATCACGTGTCGTATGTCGTATTTTCTAGATGGTCCCCATGGGTCACGTGACCTTGTACTGCCTTTAACCGAAGTTTCGGGAAAAAGTTACCTTTGTCAATTTTTTTTTTTTATTGTTATCTTACCTTTGTCATTTGTCACTTATACATCACCGTTTGCATAATTAAGTATTTAGTAGTAATTCTTATTTAGACCGTGTTCCATCGAAGCATTTCACTTGTAAATTTTTTTTATTATAATTTTATTAATATTTAATTACAACATAAAATTATGTAAGATT
Organism: Fremontodendron californicum; assembly: GCA_030761205.1. NCBI lineage: Eukaryota > Viridiplantae > Streptophyta > Magnoliopsida > Malvales > Malvaceae > Fremontodendron > Fremontodendron californicum. The sequence continues at coordinate 36,351,630 of JAULJL010000005.1, forward strand.
TATCATTTAAAAATATAAGTTTTATATTGGGTCATATTCAATTTTGGATTATGATTATTAATTGCATTAAAATAATTGTAGATGATATGCTTTTGTATTTCATCGATTATGTTAGATTTGATAATTTATATATGCATATCGTGGTTCGTATTTGTTTGTATCAATCGTGTAAACATAAATACAATAAAAATTATTAAATATGTTAAAATTTTAAATACGAATATGATACGTGTATTAAATATGTTGTGTTAATTGTATTAATCGTATTTAAAAGTGTTATGTCGTGTTTATTAAACATATTGTATTCGTTTTTTGTTTTTATATCGTGTTTAAAATTATCAGATTTAATTAACACTTTAATTTTTTTTGTGTTGTTATTTATTTTTTATTGAAAAATTAAAAAACAACAATAAAATACACCGATCAAATGAAACCTAAAATTTTACTTAGTAGTGACTATTTAAAGGAGTATAAGGTGAGGTCATGGGCACCAATGTCATCAAGCTTGGTGGATTGTTATAATTTGGATTAATTATTTAATTAATTAATTAATGGGGAAATTAGATGGACTTTGAATCTTGAAAAGTATATGCAATTAAAGAATTATATTATAATCTTTTTTGGTTTAAGAGGAAGGAATCTTCGAAAGAGATTTAGCCTAATTATGGATGCTATGATTCCACTATTGCAAGCTTTTTTTTTCCCTTAGTGAAGTTATGATTACAAGTAAAAGAATTTTTACTAATGAATGCTCTTATGATATTTTCTAAAGTTATCATATAAAATAAATTAAAATAACAAAATTTTTAAAATTTTATCATTTTATTTTAGATAAATCTCTATATTTTTATTGTATCAAGATAAACTTTTAATCTTTAATTTGCACCAAGTAAGCTCTTAACATTTACTTTGTCCTTAACTTTTAATTTGTATACAAATAAGCCCTTAACATAAGTCAATGTTTCATTTGAAATAAGAGCTTATGTGAGTACAAATTAAAAGATAAGAACTTATTTGGATACAATAAAAATATAAGAGTTTACTTAAAAAAGTAAAAATAGTTTAGAGATTTTTTAAATATTTTAACTTATAAAATAATATCTTCATCAAATGTATGAAAAATCATTAATAAAGTTATCAATTATTGTATTTTATATAAAATATTATTATAAATAGATTATTAATTAATCTTAAAGAGTAATTAAAAACATTAATTAGTAAAATCCTAAGTAAAAATTATAATTATGATAAAATATTATAACATTTCATATAAAAATAATAAAATAAACTAAATCGATAAACTAATCAATAAATCAATGGTCAAAGTATCTGGGAAGTCCCTATACTATACCATCTAATGCAAATTAGTCCTTCTACTATAAAACTAAGTAATTTAGCCCCTGTACTTTTAAAATTGAAGCAAAAAGCTAAAATCACTAACTAGTGTAATGAAACTGTTAAAAAAGCTGACGTGGCATGTAATATTGTATTTATTTGATGATGTGAAACCAATAAAATATATTATTTTAAGCTGACATGGACAAAATAACAAACTAAGTTGGCAAAAAATAATTTGATGTGGCATTTTTGCCAATTTAGTTTGTTATTTTGTCAACGTCAGCTTAAAATAATATATTTTATTGATGCCACGTCGGCATTTGACATCCATGTCATTAAATAAACACAATGTTAAATGCCACGTCAGTTTTTTTAACAGTTTCTATTACACTAGTCAGTGATTTTACCTTTTTGCTTCAATTTTAAAAGTACAAGACTAAATTACTCAATTTTATAGTAGAATGACTAATTTTTAAAGTTATTATATTTTCTAAAGTTATTATATAAAATAAATTAAAATAGCAAAATTTTTAAAATTTTATCATTTTATTTTAGATAAATCTCTATATTTTTATTGTATCAAGATAAACTTTTAATCTTTAATTTGCACCAAGTAAACTCTTAACATTTACTTTGTCCTTAACTTTTAATTTGTATACAAATAAGCCCTTAACATAAGTCAATGTTTCATTTGAAATAAGAGCTTATGTGAGTACAAATTAAAAGATAAGAACTTATTTGGATACAATAAAAATATAAGAGTTTACTTAAAAAAGTAAAAATAGTTTAGAGATTTTTTTAATATTTTAACTTATAAAATAATATCTTCATCAAATGTATGAAAAATCATTAATAAAGTTATCAATTATTGTATTTTATATAAAATATTATTATAAATAGATTATTAATTAATCTTAAGGAGTAATTAAAAACATTAATTAGTAAAATCCTAAGTAAAAATTATAAAATAATATCTTCATCAAATGTATGAAAAATCATTAATAAAGTTATCAATTATTGTATTTTATATAAAATATTATTATAAATAGATTATTAATTAATCTTAAGGAGTAATTAAAAACATTAATTAGTAAAATCCTAAGTAAAAATTATAATTATGATAAAATATTATAACATTTCATATAAAAATAATAAAATAAACTAAATCGATAAACTAATCAATAAATCAATGGTCAAAGTATCTGAGAAGTCCCTATACTATACCATCTAATGCAAATTAGTCCTTCTACTATAAAACTAAGTAATTTAGCCCATGTACTTTTAAAATTGAAGCAAAAAGCTAAAATCACTAACTAGTGTAATGAAACTGTTAAAAAAGCTGACGTGGCATGTAATATTGTATTTATTTGATGATGTGAAACCAATAAAATATATTATTTTAAGCTGACATGGACAAAATAACAAACTAAGTTGGCAAAAAATAACTTGATGTGGCATTTTTGCCAATTTAGTTTGTTATTTTGTCAACGTCAGCTTAAAATAATATATTTTATTGATGCCACGTCGGCATTTGACATCCATGTCATTAAATAAACACAATGTTAAATGCCACGTCAGTTTTTTTAACAGTTTCTATTACACTAGTCAGTGATTTTACCTTTTTGCTTCAATTTTAAAAGTACAAGACTAAATTACTCAATTTTATAGTAGAATGACTAATTTGTACTATATGATATAGTATAGGAACTTATTAAGTACTTTGACCATAAATCAACATATCACCTTAATTTTGAGATCCCAAAATTATTGATAAACTAGAAAAAGACCCCCGCTTCGCCGGGGTAGTTTTAATTTTTTATATAAAATTTTAATTAATTAATAATAATAAATTAATTTTAAATTATATTTTTTAAATAATAATAATTTATTTAATTTTTTATTTTAAAATTATAATAATCTTAATATAATTATATTTTGTTAATTATGAAAATTAAATTTATAATAATTGTTTATTTATAAATTACATAATATAAATGTATTTTCATATGTTATTTATATATATTTTTAAAAATATTTAAAATTTATTGTATACTGTGTATTTTTATTTATAGGAGGTAAAAATAAAAAATAAAATTGTGATTTATATTTTATTCTCTCGTAGGATCGATTTTCTCATAAAAGTTAGTAGCAAGTTTGTTTTTACCTTTTTTTTTTAACTTTTTTCCTCGAACGAATCGGGTACGAATCCTAAATAGATCCGCGACTCAACGTGCAGACCTACGCCTTTAAATACATCATTTAAAATTTAAATAAAAATAATTAATAAAATAACTTTTTAAACTTTTTTCCCTAGCTGGTTGGATACGGATTCTAAACCAACCACTGAGTCAACGTGCGAACCAATCCCTTTAAAAGCATCATTTAAAATGAAAATAAAAATAATTAATAAAAATTTTTTAAAATTTTTTTCTCCAAGTGAATCGGGTACGGATCTTAAATCAACCCGCGAGTCAACGTGCGGATCAGCCACTCTAAATTCATCATTTAAAATAAAAATAATTAGTAAAATATATTTTTTTTCAGCGGGTCGAGTATGAATCTTAAATTGATTCGCGAGTCAACGTGCGAACTAACCACTTTAAATAATCATTTAAAAATAAAATAAAAAATAATTAAAAATAATTTTTTTCCAAGTAGATCGGATATAGATCTTAAATTGACCTAAGAAAACAAAATATTTTTTTTGAAATATATATTTATTTATAATAATATATTTATTAACTTTTTTTTTGGACATTTAAAGAAATACCTCAGGGTCCCTAAATTTTTTTTTTTTATAAGTCAAAAATACCTATAAAAATGATAAAATATGACAAAAGAATCCTTTGATAATATTCAAAAATTTCCTATAAATCTCTATGGATTCAATTTTCATAATAATTGATGAGACAATACTCATTAATTTTTTTTTTTTTGGTAGTGAAGTAGGTATATATGATAGTTAAAGGAAATAGAAAAAGATATTATTATATTATTTGATAGCTTTAGACACATTTAATCACTTAAAATTAATTTTACTACTTTATCTTTAATTAAGAGAATTGGGGTTTTAACTTTTAAAATTTGAATTTCATTTTTTTTATTTATAAAAAGATTGTAATATTGCATGAAATATTGGAATTGCATAACTTATACATAATTGGGACATTTGTCTTTTACCAATCTCTTAAAAATTTCAATGGCAATATTAGAAAGAAAAAAAAAAAAACAACTATACTATTAACATTAAGCTTTTAAACTTTAAATAAATAATTATTTTTGTTGCTGTTAGTCATGGCTCTGATGTCCACTTTGATAGATGGAAACGATTGGGACATGAAGTGAAATTAATTTTGTGTTCACACAAAAGGCAGACCATGCTTTCCCCCCACATTACTCCAATATATTTGGGTAAAATAGTCGTTACCCAATATAGGGGAACCATTTTTTTTTAATTTTAATTTTTTATTTTTATTGCAAGTAAAAGTAAGTATTATTAAATTAAATTAAATGAATATAGGTAGATCCGTGATGACATGGCAATATTTACATGTTATTTTCTGACACGTGGCAATTTATTATTTGTAAACTAAGTTATATAAATTTTTTTTAACGGAATTAATTTGTTGGAGTAAGTTATCTGACAGAATATAAGTTAAAGTATAAAATTACGAATTTTTATTTTTTAAATATCAAAGTGATAAAAATGGCATAATTTAGAGGTTAAATTACATATTAACCCTTTAAATTATATTATGTCATTGTCGAATTAAATTTGTTGTAAATTAGATATATTTTTCTCAATCAAAGTTTGCAATGAATTTGTGAAATTTATTGTTTAATAAGGATCACTTTTAAAAGGATCCGCTTACTTGATATCTATAAACATTAGACACTAAGTAAAAATTATTTAATTATTTAATCCAATCAAAGTTAATCGGTTATGTCTTCTAAATTTCCAATAATGGGGACCTACAATAACCCCCATCGAACAAGTGGAAGCAATACAAAAAAAAAAAAAACCAAAAAACAAAGGAATTTGTGACCAAAGATTGGTTGAAAACGATGGGATGTCATCCACTTGCTTAAACACTTCCATCTTCTTTACAATAAATCGAAAATGAAAGGAAAACATGCACAAAGTGAATTGTCAATTGTGGTATACAATAATCTGTGATAATCTCCCACAATAGAATTTTTTAAAAATGGTAAATGATTCCTCAAGTTACGTATAAATAAATTAAAACACCCGTCATTATTTTTAAAATTTTCTCTTAAACATATGTTTAATGACGGATTTTATCACTCGACCAGTGAGATTTTGACCTATCAAGTAGTATTATTAATTAGTGACATTGAAAAAGTTTGCAAATTCGTGGTTTAGGCATATTGTACCTATCCCTCAACTCCATAATTAATATTACTATACATTAATTATTGAACTTGGAAAGTGATTGAGTACTCAAATTTGAATGAAATGGGAGGGGAAAAAGAAAGGGGACCAAAAGTTGAGAAATAAAGAAAGAATTGTGGGATTGTGAATTTTAGTGGGTTTAAATGTAGGACTTAGGAGACTCTAAAGGTAGTGGGTGGACAAGGATTCCCATTCAACTTTGGGGAAGATGCATTGAGATTCTTAATTTGCTCTTTCCATTTACTTTTTTGTTTTTGTGTTAATGTGAACTAAGATGTCCTTTGAACCACCTAACATGAAAAAGAGAACAATAAGAAAAAGAAAAAGAAAAAATGTTATACGACATAGGATTCGCGTTGTCCTTTAGGTAAGATATTTTATCTTTGTCATTGTAATAAGTAATGAATAAAAAATTAAATCGAAAGTTAAATCAGTGTGATTTTCGGACAATCACATTATTTAATTAAAAAAAAATTAAATATTAAATATGTGATTTTGATATTAAATAAATATTAAATATAGTAATTAGTAAATAAAAATATGTATTTGTCTTAATGGTATGATTTTTAATATATGATTAAAAGTTCAAAGGTTCAAAATCTTACCACTTATAAAAATAATAAAAAAATTGACTTTTTTACCGAATTAATCCATTTTTTGCCCTTTTTTTACCCGTTGAACCGGTTTTTTAATGGATTTATTGAGTCCCCGATTCTTTGATATATGTCAGATCGAACAGATTTTTGATTTTTGATTGAACCGATTCAGCTGACAGATCAAGTTCGATTTTTCAACAATGGTCATAAGCATTATGGAGTGTTTTTATTTATTATATTAACAATTACGAAAGACTAAACTTTTGTATTGTCTAAAGGGGAAAGGTGAAATTAGTTTTAGTTTTTTTAAAAACAATTTACCAATCAATAAAATAAAATAAAACCAACATAGTAATAAGTTGCTAATTTATTTGTATTAGGGTGATGAACCGATGAGTATCAAATCAAGACGGATAATTGATTCATCCATGAATTTTTTTTTTATTTACTCTCAAAGATTATCATCTCACTCAAAAATTTAATCTAATATAGTAGTATAAAAAAAGTGGTAGTCCATGCCATTACTCAATTTGAAATAACTATGCAACTTATGTATGTATATCTTATTATGAAAATTAAAAAAAAAAAAATGACACATATCTCACTTCAAAATTCTTTCTTTCTTCCCAGTAATTAGGTCAAACATTGACCACAAACAAAATGAAGGAAAATTCCTCTTCCTTGAAAACAACATGTCATTGATATTGAAATTATTCATTCTATATATATATATATATATATATATATATATTCAGATGTTTTGCCTTAGCAGCCAAGTAAACCAATCAAGACTAGAAGATTGTTTGGATTGAATAAAATTCTTTGACTAGATTGACTCTTTTTGAGGTGTTTTTTTTTTTCTCCCTATATTTCCTTCTTCTTACAGCAATATCTAGGTTGTCTTGTCTCCATAAGTTTACCTAACCCACATGGTTTTGCTATATTTTTTCTTAAGTTCAAAGCCAAAACTTGGTGGCCAATTAAAAATACAGTCTCTTTTAACAGTAATTTGCACTCCCTTTTATCATTCCTATATTTTGGGAAAGAAAAATGAACCCAATTCAAATGAGCGTTTTGAAACAAAGTTTAATCGAGTTAATTTTTGAAGTTTAAATTTTAATATCTATAATTTTTTTTTATTTTTAAATTGTAACTTTTTTTATACCAATTTTTTCTTTTTGAAAATCTAATTTGTATCCAATTTTCTCATAGTCCTTAGCTAGCAGTTGGTCACATGCTTCATAAAATTGTTATGGCAACAAGTTTTTTTTTAAAAGAAATTAAAAGTTGGGCCCATTTTTGCTGGTTCAATTTCAGATTGAGAATCCAGAATTAAACTATTTGTTCATGTCTTTTTCAACAACAAATAGTGACCAAAAACTAGGAAGCATTTTTTTTGGGGTAAATATGAAAAAACATATTGTCAATAAGTAAATAATTATTAAATAATTTAATGGATAAAAATTATTATAAAAGATATTGTAAAGATAAAATTATTCGAATTTTTTTTTCCATTAAGAAAATATATTTTTTAAAAAGTTTAATTAAAAATAAATTTAAAAAATAAAATATTTAAATATATATTTTTTAAATTTAAAAAAATAAAGAAAAATTAGTTTTAGAAAAATTATTTTTATTTTTTAATTTTTTTTAATTAAAAAAAGTAAATAAAAGTTTTTAAAAAATTATTTTTTAAAATAAAAAAATTTATTTTCAAAAAAATTTATTTTTTAATTAACAAATAAATTAAAAAAAAAATAAAAAGAGAGAAGAAGTTTTTTTTTACCAAAAGTAATTTATCTTTACAATTTTTTTAATAATTTTTAATTTTTTTATTTATTATATCATTTAATAATTATTGTAACGTTGATACGATGTTTTTTCAAATTTACCCTTTCTTTTTTCCAATATGAAAAAGGTCCCCACAGAATCGGTGGTGTAGATTCGCTTGGTAATTGAAAGGGAAAGATTAAAAGAAAGACAGAAGAATCCAAAAATTGTTTCATCTTTGGGAAGGTAAACACAAAATAGTCCAAACAAAGTTTTAACCAAAAGAAAGGGGGGCCACTGCCATATTAAATTATGTTTTTAACAAAGAAAAAAAATACTATGCTAAGTTGTCGGCAATTTTATTATCATTAAAATTGAATAAGGCCGGTGAAGGTTGCTATTCTATCTTCCTTTCCTCGTAATTTAGTCAAATGTTGGAATTTTTTTTTTTCTTTTCTTATGTCATGAAAAAATGTCAAGTATTGGAAATCTTGGTATTGATTAGGTCATGGTTGGTGGACTACTAACAAAGGCCATGGTGCTTGAATTTGAGCTTTTGGGCTAATGGATTGGATCAGGTAACAGAAAAACCAAAAATTGTAAATATTAAAATTTAAATCCTAGACTCATTTGAATAATACTTTTTAAAAGTAATTATATAAACTAACTGAATTAAATCCGGATTCATTGCGCTCTCGCACCTTTTAACTGACCTTTGGAAGAGGATTAGAGAGGAAAGATTTTCTTTCTCTTTCAGGTTTCTTCTAACCAAGAAATTACAGGTTTTATAGCTTCCAATTGATGTTTCACTAATGCTTAAGATAATCGAAACGTTCTTTGTAACGACATCAAATTTTCAGCTTCCAATGCTTTAATATGTTTAGATGATATATATAAAAACATATAGAGTGATTCTTTTTCCCCTACAAATCAACAAACTTAAGAAGTTTATCTTCAAAAGAGTCATTAGATTTATGGCTCTGATTTTTGTTCCATGGAAAAGCACTCCAAACTTCAGTATCAATCCTGCTTGCCATTGGTCACTCCCACTGGTTTCGAACTAGACTCCAGTGCACCAGGTTCAGTTTCTGGGGCCACCTGTCAAGGCACCAGAAAACTTTAATCAAAGGATATAATTATAAAACACAGGTAAACACCAGAATGTGCAGAAACTTGGAGAGTCCAAAGCCAGGAAAGCAGTAAGACGCGATCACAGCAATCACCTCAACTACCACTAACCAGAAATCAAACATAATTATTTTGAGTTTTTGACCTACAGCTTCTAAAATATACATCATTTTGGATGTTTTTGCGCACAAGATAAGCTTGCAAAGAAAACCTGCCTAATAAGAAAGCTACAAACAAGCATATTGTATGCGAGAATGATATAAAACGAACTCCATAAAACTAATATTAGTCTCATGTTGGCATCATGGTCTCCCTTGCAGAAAACACAAGTAACATGAAGTCAATCTGATGTTACATACTCCTTTTGTTTTAATTAAAAAAAGAAAAGGAGAAAACACATAACATTTCCCCTGCAATTGGGATCAGAAAACTTTCCCAAGTTTAACTTGCTTATGGAATCTTACATTCCAGTTACCTACCAGTGAATTTCAGGGCTCCAGTTAGGCGTTTTTTATACTAGTAGTACAAAATTAGGAACTAAGGTGGACAAAGGAGAACAAAAACTCCAGTGCTCATAACTATTCAAAAAGTTTGCTCCCAAGGAGTAGATACCTGCTATGAATCCATTAATATAGCTTGCATTTGTCAGATAGTTGCTTATGCGGACAAAATAGCATCACCATACAATAAAACCAAAATACTTTACATGATAATGAAGAATCACCATTTTATTGTAAACAGATCTACTACCAGACTATTCTTCTAAATCCTCCAATGCTATTTTGATTTCTCTCAACTCGGGATATTTGGGGGTAGGAGGGGAAGGATAGAAGGCTTAAACAATTTCCAAAATCAGATTGTATTCCCAATTTTTTCATCTATAAATAAGGCTTTCATCCAATAAAGAAAAAGAGATAAATAACAAAATTATTACCAGTTAACTTATCTCTTCTCCTCCCTTGCACTAAAAGTAAAAGTTCTTTACAGTTCCTTTCCACTCTTACCAAATAAGGGGAGATATAAATTTTCCTTTTTTACCCTTTCTCCTTTCCCGTATCCTCTCCGTCCTCATATCCGCAACACCCCTGTCCCTCCAAACTCCTAAAACCATAAGGTAACAGGCTAGCAAGCAAACCAGTTTAAACTTCTGAACAAGAAAATGTGATAGTCCAGAGCACAAAAGCTCGATCCTCATCTCAATAGCAAATACTTCTTCAATTAGGCCTTGTTCAAAATAAAAGCTACAACACTAAAGGATAGCCTTCCAGTCAAGGCCATATTAAGCATTGAACTTCTAGGTCCATTAGTTTCCCTGTTGGAAATTCTTCCACACAATTGCTAAAAAGGGATTATGCTTATGAACATAATTTGGCCTCCATTGCTTTATTTTTCACTTGCTAAGAGCCTAAAATCATGTCTTTGAAGATTTTATCATTCACTTATATATTTTATATCTATGTTACTCGGACTCGGGTGTGAGTATCGGACATGGATATATTTGATTTATTCTAAGCTTTTTCATGTATTTGGAGGGTCCTTGGGAGATCATATCCCATACCCATGTCCGAATATGGGTCGGACATGGGTATTTCAAAAAAAAAAAAAAAATAAGGGTAGGAGCAACATAATTTTACACATAATAATTGGCATCTTCAAAATTGCATCGAAGCGAACCCTAACAAACTCTAAGTAACTCAACGACCAAGGTTTCCTCCATTAGTTATAATAATTCAGCATAAATAATAACCAAAATTAACTTTAAATTTAAAACAAAACTTTGGATTAATAATTCAATAAAATAAGCACAAACTTAATTTAAGCAGGCAATTAACGATCACTCACTTTACTAGTGTTTTCCGTTTTTGCAGCCGGTTTATATGGACAGGCCGGCGGTGCCCTCTCCGGTTTCCGGTATTCCCATCCAAAAAGCCTGTAAATTTTACCCTGAACCAAAAAAAGAGAGGAATTTATCAAAATAGAGGTTAATTAATCAAATAGGAAATAATAATGATTTAAAATTAAATAATTTTACCATGATGAAATAGAAGAGGAGAGGCAAAATATTGACGATCGGGACGAGGAAGAGTGGCAATAGGCAAGCTATACAAACCTGAAAAAAAAAGGAATTATAATTTTGATCGTAGAATAAAGGAGAAAAAGAATTGAATTTGAAATGGATTGTCAAAATCTACCATCTTTCGGTTTTTCTCTTTGGAAGTTTTTGATATTTTTTTTCCTGCTCTTCGAAATTGAGATGCGGTTTTCAACGTTTCTTCAATAATTTTATAGGATTTCAACGGAGATGTTCGTGGGTAGGGTCGGATTGGGCTTGAAAAAATTATTTTACTTGTTACGGTTCGACTCGGGGTGAGTTGAGTCGGACTGAATCTAAAAATTCGTTTTTATTATTTAAAATATAGAAAAATTTTAAAAAATATTTTTATAATTAAATATAAATAAAAATGCTTTTATTATAAAAACAGTAATCAAAACCGAATAGAACCGATCCAAAATTATTACAAATTCGATTCAATTCGATATGAACTTATCGAGCCGAAAAATTAATTCGATCCGTGAAGATGCTTAAATTTCAACTAATTTATGAAACAAACGAGTTCCGCTTGATTGTTAGATTCAGACTTAGAGGTTGCAATTGAGGGGTCGAATCAAATTTTTAAACCTAATATAATAAATCCATTTGTTCATAGGCGAATTAATTTGGGCAAATTGCACCAAAAATAAAATAATTTGGGCAAAAATAAAAGTAACTTAATGTATAATATTTGTGGAATTTTTGCATATACTCATAATCGAAATCATCAAAATAATTTAAATTTGATTTAAGGGTTTTACCCCTTTTTAAACGGGTATAATTCAAGATTTTAGTCCATCATTTTATTTTCTAAAAGTTATTATTAATAAAATGATATTTTAATTTTGAACTTCATTTACCATTATATTTTGAAAAATTACTTTTGAAGAGAAAATTATTAAAAATTTTAAATGCAAAGATTGGATTAAAATTTAAAATTACTAGTATGTTTGAAAAAAATAGTATTATGGTCTTTCAATATTGAAGTTTGGTAAGTTATTATTTTTTTTTTTTATAAATATAACATGATCATAATTTCTTAAATGAGATTACAGAAAAACTTCGAAAGTAAAATCTTAAATATATATTAATAAAAAATAAAAAAAATCTTAAATGAGATAATACACTAAAGAAGTCATGAGTAATAATGCACGTTATCTAGAATTAGTAATTTCGGACATGATATAAAAATACAACACGAACATGACAATTTAATAAATACGAAAACAATGTTATAAACACAACACAACACATTTAAACAAAATTAACACCACACATTTAATACACGTATTATATTCTTGTTTAAGATTTTGACACATTTAATAATTTATATTATTTTATATTTAAACAACTCAAACGAAAAAAAAAAATTCACGAAATACGATATACATGGATTATCAAGTCTAACATTGCCCATAAGAAAAGGGAAATTAACTAACCAAAAAGTATATATTAAAAGTGAATACAAGTTTCAAGCAATATATTTGCATATTCTATCTCCATTGAAGTAAACATTAACATTGAGATGTTACAACTTTTAAAGCAGAGAGTGGCAAATGGGTAAATCATAAATGGTTGGTAGCAATAAGATGATATGCTTGTGCTTTCTTCTCGGCCAGAATGAATTCTAATAGATGACTATGCACTCTCGCCCTTGCAAAGGACATCAGTGCAGCGACAAACAGGTCTGCCGGAAGCTTCCCAGCCATTGAAGCCGCGCTCCAAGACCAAAACGTTCTTGATTCCGGTATCTTCCTTCATCTCCTGTAGATAATTGGCTAACCTCCTTGCACAAGTCGGGCCACGAACCTACAAAAGCATCCACAACATATTCAGCATTTTACAGCTCTATTTCATAGAAAGAAAGAAACCATGTTCAAATATTTTAAGCATATAGCATATGCTTATGGGACACTGAGAGGATAAATGAAATGGGTGAGAATATAAGGTTGGGTTTGAAACTTGGATTTCAAAAATAGTGTAAATTGTGTAATAAAATACATGTAAATGTAACATTGATGATTATTTTTCAAATCTATGGATTTGTTGGATGCCTATTTAGTGATGAATTTGAAATACGTATAGCTATTTGTGAATTTGAAATTCATGTTTTTATACCTTTTAAATATATAATCATATTGAATCTTAATTAATTTATACATAATGTATGCATCATATTCTCACAATTTAAATAGCAAATGAAATCCAAATCCAAATTTTCAAATTCATGTTTCTAAACATAGCATAAGAGAAAAATTTGAATGCATCATGCAGACCAGTTATGTAAGCTTCCAATATTATGCTGCCATATGAAGAACCAAAGTGATTTACAAATTGATTTCTATGAATGAATGACTGTATGCGAGAGAGGAAGAGTCTAGAAAGAATAGTTTCATTCAGCTAGAAATGGAAGACCGTTCCAGTTTAAAGAGGCTCAAACACAGTCAAAGAAATGATGGCAAAAACTTGTTACAAACTAAGAGAACTGATTGAGTTAATTGTGTTTTGCTGGGTCTTCTGGATACTTAACTGTTCGACAAACTAAAGCTGCAGTTTCGAAAGACAAAAAAAAATCGAACAATGAAGAAACCCATCTATGCAGGGTAATAGGAAACAGCTTTTAGCTCCAAGCATAGGGCAGTTAATTATCTACCGACCAGAAAAGGAATAAGCAAAAAGGGGCAGTCCAGACTCCAGAGAATAAAATTCTTTTCCAAGGGAACCATGACGTGCATGCTCCACACCAAAATGCAGGTATTTGAGGTAGGTGCGCTTGAGCCTTGAAGGGGAACTGCGGAGAGACCATAGATCATTCAATTGTACATAGATTTATACATCACTTTTATAGTCCATGGCTCCATGCTGGTGAACCTCCATGTTTACTCTATGATCCTTTGCTCAACAGAAAGATATACTTTCCACAAAGAAGGAATTATGGTTATCTCAATCCAAGCCTAAAACATCAGTCTAATGCTGACACCCTATGTTACTCAGACTCGGGTGTGAGTGTCGGATATAGGTATGTTCAGTTTTTTCTAAGTTTTTCATGTATTTGGAGGATCCTTGGAGAGTCATATCCCTATAACCATGTCCGAATATGCGTCGGACAGGGACGTCGGACATGAGTACTTCAAGAAAAATGAAGAGTCGGAGCAACATAGCTGATACCATAATCCTGAAGGAGGTAAGCAGTGTGATAAACAATCTTAAATGTTGACTTGGAAGTTTCAATACAAGATGTTGTCCAAGCCAAGGAATCAGAACAGGCAACTTTCAAATTGCAGTAAACAATCTACCGCCGGACACCAATATGGATTTCCAATCTACCAACATACTCTACTACTATTTACCAGAAAAGCATAGGCCACCCCCTGCAATCTCCAAAGCACAATTTTTGCTAGAGAAAATTGAGTTGTTGATACACCCAGATGTTGCACTTGCTCTGTCTGTTAAATGCTTGTATTATCTCGTCATATCTATGTCTAACTGAGCTAGATGTCAAATCTTAATCCATAACTATTGAAATATCAATATCAATATTCGATTGGTCTGAGGTTATCGACAAAAAAGATTTGTCTAAGGCACTTCGTTTCTTTTTGTCCAAATGATAATAGAAAAACACACACCCACACACAAAGTTTCAAACCATAGTAAACAATTAAATAACACTATTAGGCTCTGAAAACTATCAATCTTAATCCAATAAAAAAACAAACATCTACTCTCTCTTCCATCTAAAGCAATACATTCAATAAAATAGACAGGTAAAAAGGTAAAAACCCAATAGGGAAAACAAAGGAAGTACTTAATAAAATACAAAAAAAAAGGAGATTTCCAGCAGGAAAAGCAAGAAGTACCTGGCTTAAAGCACAATGGAAAACAAGAGTATCTTTTCCTTTAACATCTTGAATAAGATTGGAGATTTTATTAGTGAAAGAGTCACTGGCATAGTGTAAAGACCCAGCTATATGCCCATCATAATTCCTTTCATCATCCCTTGAATTCCCACCAAAACGAAAAACCCAAAATAAATATCTTCCCAAATAATCAAACAAAATTGAAAATACTACTTAAAAAACAAATGGAAATTTAATTTTAAAAAAAAAAGAAATAGAAAAAAGAAGTGAACCTGACATCTATGATGGCAATATTGGGACGGCGTTTAAGGGAAAGGAGTTGAGAGCCAGTTATGTACGAGATGGTTTGAGCCATTCGCTTTGCCAGAATCTTTGCCGGGTCCCTTACTGTTTTTTGTTCTTGTCCGAAAGGAACCAAGATCGAGTTTTCAGATTTCTTTGGATGTGGAGAATCTGATGGTGTAATATAATCTTAGGCTTTGTTTGGCTGACTTTATTTCATTTTCATCGTGATTTTATTTTTATTTTTGGTAAAAGAAAAGAAAGCCTTGCCATTATTTAATCCTTTCTTCAAATAAAAAATCCTTGATTTTTTTACTGTTTAGTTGAAAATAATCCAATATATTAAATCTATTGAAAAGATGATTATAAACAAATAATGTTATGTTTAATTGTTATTCTTTTATTTACTTTCATTTTTTAACAAAAATTAAATATATGCTTTTTAAATGAAAAACAAACAATACTTTTAAAGAATTAACAATTAAGAATTTAATTTTCATAAAAAGTACTATGTATTTTATGAAAATTTTGTGTTTTTTTTTTATTAATATATATACAACCATATATATATATATATGTATATTTGATAAAGGAATTGATATTAATCCTTTATTCTTTATTTATTAATACTGCAACTTCTTATAAAATAAAAATTAAAAATCAATAATAACAAAAAATAAAAAAAGTATCCTCAATTTTTATTTTTTCTTTGAGGCTTTTAATTATATCTAGAGAATAAATTGAACTATTAGTAAAATATTTTTCTAATTATGTTATTATCAAATTTATGATTTTAATAAAGGCAATATTTGTTTTTGATTAAAAATGCGAATATTTCACTTTAGAATTGTACAATATTAGATTATTGATCCGATTCGATAGATCCAATCGATATCAAATTGGATACAAGATATTTCAAATTCAAATCCATTTACTTGAATTATTTTTAATATATTTTAAATAATAATTCTGATTTTTCAAACTTTTCGCACCAAGTCGAAACAAACAAATTTTTTTTCATCCGAACTCTACCGACCCGACCCGACCCATTTACGTCTCTATTTCACTCACTCAATATAATACTGTTTTCCCTCTCTTTTTCCTCCTTTTAATTAAGTTCCAACAATTCCTTCCCTTCCAAAAACCTCTCCAACACACGAAAAAAAAAAAAACTGCTGATGGAATTGGAGGAATATCATGCAATTGAGAGAGGTGGCTGCCAGAATAGTTCTCACAACTACTGATGGAAGCTGCAAATGGCCTTTCCCTTAGGGAAAGTACCAAGTGTCAGCAGTGTGGAACAAGATCAGACCTTCAGCTGGGAAAGTGGCTTGGTATAAGTTGGTATGGTGTAATTTTAATATTCCTCGGCATTCTATGCTCTCCTGGATGGCAATCCTAAATAGATTGGCCACAAAGGATAGGCTTATCTCCTGGGGAATGACAATGGATGACAAATGTTTGCTGTGCAAACAAGAGAGGGAAACCAGGGATCATCTATTCTTCACTTGCTCCTACTCGAAACAGATATGGCAGAGAGTGATGGTACTTTGTAGGTTAAAAAGGCAGGTTGCATGTTGGAATGTAGAGCTTCAATGGGCCACTGTCAACCTCAAAGGTAAAGCTCTAATCACAACGATATTGAGGCTAGCTTGGAAAGCAGTTATCTACCTAGTTTGGAAGGAAAGAAACAATCGTTTGCTCAACTCAACTGAGCAAAAGGAGGAGCACCTCACTGAGCAAGTGAGAGACATGATCTCGACCAAGTTAAGTCACCTTAGGAAGATTAAAAGAGATTCAGTTAATACGTTCTTATGTAATTCTTGGAGGTTAAATGTAGACATGTTTGTCTAAAGACATTGATTTTCTGATTTGTTTAGCTAGACTAAACTAGCTTTGTAACATGTAGCAGCACTGCTGCTTTTTTTTTTGATAAATGGAAATCTACTTATCAAAAAAAAAAAAAAAAAAAACTACTCTGAATCCAGAATCCTTAAATGTCTAACGGTAACCCTAACTCTAACCTCTACATTATAGTCGTCAAGAATCAGAAGAAGGAACCGAATCCGAATCCGAATCAGAAGATGATTCTGAAGAAACTGAAGAAGATTCCGAAGAAGAAGAACAAGAAGAGTTCATTCCAGTGACGGAGTCGCCTAGGGTTTTATCCAGAAAAGAGGGAGAAAAAGGAGGAGAAGGGATGATTTGTTCGAGTGCGGGAGTGAGTGGGGAAAATTCTCAAGGTAACGAATGGAATCGTGGTGACATTGATGGGTTGTTTTGCCCTATCTATATGGAAGCTTGGACTACAACCGGTGACCATCATGTCTGGTTCGTACATTTCACTATTTCTGTTTGAATTCTAGGTTTTTTAATTGAAATTCGCTTCGGTTTCCCTGGTTGGCGCCGAATTATGGGTTCCTTAGGTTATAGCAATATTTATAACAACTAAAAATAAAAACTTTTAACTTATTTTGGAAAACAAAATAGTATGACTTTGCTTTGACTGGAAATAATTACAATTGAACTTGTATTACCTTTTAGCTTATGTAATCGAAGATTGTACTGGTGTATGTGTTCTACTAATAGATGATAAAAGTTTTTTTTTTTTTTCTTTTCTTTTTATTGTGAAATTTTGGCTTACTAGATATGCTTATCAATCTTCCAACTATTTTGGCTGTGGTTGTCTTCCTTGTGGGCACATATTTCGTCATCAAACCATGTTATAGTTTCTGAATGTCTACGGACTGGTCGTATAGTTATCTGACATTCTTGTTTCTGTGATCTTTATTTCTTCAGTGTCCTCAATGTAACAGGAAATGCGCATCAAAGGATGTAAGGAACTTGTTTGCATCACGAGTTGTTGCCATTGATGGAGAATCACAAAAGGTAATATCAAATTTCAGAGAATTGATATTTTTGAAGAAACATTCCAAAAGTCTAATGTTAATGGTGTGTCCTTGTTTTATGCAGAGAATTCGATCTCTTGAAGCTAAGTGCATCTCTCTTGAAAAGACGGTAAGACTTTTTACTGGAAAAAAGAAGAAAGAAAAAGATGTCTTTTAATTTGGTATTGTTTTGTAATGTTCCATTTTATGAATCTTTCTGATCTTATTCAAAGAAAGAAATTTACAGAGTGCTAATAAAGAAGCGGAATGGCAAAAGAGAGAAGCTGTATTGCAACAAGAACTTCAGTAGCTTAAAGAGGTATGTTGATCGTAAATGTTATTTATTTTTGTTGTTTCTTTACACATTTTCGTAAGACTACCATGTCCCGTTGTATTTGTTTATTAAGTACTCATTTTTGGCTCATGTGCTGTGAATGCTAGTTGTCCTGTTTTCACTAAATATTTGATGTGTCTTAGTTGTTTCGTTTTTTATTACTGTTCATTTGTTGCTTGTTGAGTTTTCCACTTCTCCAGCACTTTCTTTCATGCTCTGTTTTATGCAATAGCGGTTAGGTCCTTAAGTTGGAGCTTGCCTCACTGGCCATGTAGCAATCCAATCTCACATTTACAGCAACTAGTGCTGTCAGTTATATGCATGTTTTTTTATGGCAATAAATGTGTTGTATGGTTCAGATTTGAGGAAATATTATTGGGTGTACAATTGATTTTGAAATCTCTAACCTTCTTTATCAATCAATTTCCAGGTCTTGTGATGGAATTAGAAATAAAAGTTTGAAAGCCCTGAACCATCTTTGGGTGCTGGATACATATAATTCATATGTTTAGCAGGTCGACCTGTTTCTAAAAAAAATAATCATAGTAGTTCGTTATCTTGAACCTTTTGGCTTTGCAGAAAACAAATTATTTGGAGCATTTATTAAATGTGCATAGTTCTTCATTGGAACGTGCACCTCCAATTGGGGGCTATCAAGTACAATATTTTGGTAATCCTTTTTCTGCCTTTCTTTTGAGGAAGGGACATAATCTCATATGATTAAAGATCTTTTATATTCTAATCTTTGACCATGAGGCTATTATATTCATCTTCAACAGAAACTTTTATGCATGACATACAAGGATTAGTGCTTTTTCCTTTTTTAAAGGGCCGGCATCCTTTTTTTTCCCCCATTAATTCTGGCATAATATTCAATTATTCATCTGTCTATAGGGCACAACCTAGGCTCAGAGTTCAATGGGCAAGGACCTTTCATATTGCAGGTATTGCTCTCTCCCCTTTCCCTTGACGACTCCAATGTTGTCAAGGGCGCAAGGCGCACTCTAGTTGTTAGAACTTTTATATTGCCTCAGGCGCAAGACGCAAAAAAAGCAGTTGCCTGAGTGAAGTAAAGCGCAATATGTATATGTGTGTTTTTATATATGTGTCTGTCTATATATATAATAAGCTTAAGATATATAATTATGATAATAAACTCTAAAGAGTGGTCTAATTTATCTGCAAAACATGCAATTTTTTTGTTGTTGCCCAATATGCATGATTTCCTTATGGTCTCATGTCTGTTGTTGAATACTCAAATGTTGAGAAGTAGAGAGTTTGATACTATCCCCTTTCTTACTAGTAAAGGTACATCTAATGAAAAAAGTTAAAATAAAAGAAATGAAATTTGTCACATGTTTCATGAGTAAGAATGTGCAAGTTCAATTAGAGATACTTATTGCATGGTTCCTTCATCCTTGCTTCAGTGGGTAAGAACTAATGTATTTTCCCCCCTGTTTCAAGGCATGTTTGTGCTACTTGTACGTACTGACTCATACATATCAAGGCCATTTTTAAGCCCCTTCAGTTTACTAATATTGTATTCCCTTTTCTTTTTCTTTTGTCAAGCTATTGTTATCATCACTTTAATGACAGGATCTTTTCAATCTTGCTTTATGGTTGTTAAATTTTTATAGTACTGATATTGGACTTTCAGGCTGCTGCTTGGTCGTGTTCAGGGGATCTCAACAGTTCACATCAAATATATGCTGGACTGCAGGTTTCTACAATGAGCTTGTTTTCTTGACCGGATGAATCTGGGTAGATTGAACTAATCTTTTAAAATTTTACGCAGAATGGCTCACTTTTGGTGTTTGATATGCGCCAAACTGCAAGGCCTCTGGAATCTGTGAACGGGCCGACAAGCAACCCAGTTCATACCATGCACTCTTTACATAATTCAACCAATACTTCAGGTGTTACAGTCATTCTATCAGCATCCTCAGTTGGCATATGTCAGTGGAGCTTTGGTGGTTCTGAGGAAAGGTAAGTTCTATCATTTGATTAAGAAATATGCTTCCATGTATATTATCATAACATTATCAAATTGTTGATTCCTGAGGTTAACAATGTTTTAGGGCCAAGATATAGATAGCTTCTTCTTTTATTGATTACTCCAACTTATAGGCTGTCTAAGAAACTTTTGGTTGATTCTTTTGAAGGCCATTTTTGGTTTCAGAGACTGGCAATCAAGGAGTGTGTATTTCTCTTGCTTATTGTCCTAGTAGTGATGACATTATTGCTTCATATCGCCCAAGAATTGACTTTCCTAATGAGATGGCATCTTCTCAACCCCTACTAACTCCTGTTATTGGGCAAGGGGTTCAGGGTTCCCATGTTCATTTGAAGAGAGCTGGAAGCAACTGTTATCAGAAGTTAGGTGTTACATGCGCCAATGTCAATGATGTTCGGTTACTGAGATCTACAATTATGAACATAGAGAATCATAAAGTGTTTGTTTGCATCAGGGGATGAACTTACGGGTGAACTGGTCTTGCAAGATTTGCCTTCTTTTACCGTTGTTCAGCGTCTTAAATTACCAAAGCATCCTATTCATGATGTGAAGTATGTGCATGCCTTCGATGGAGGTTTGCTAGGTTGTTTAAGTGAGGATATATTGCAACTTTTCAGCAATCATGCTCTAAAATAGGTGAACTTCATTTCTGCAGACACTTTAGGTTAACCTTTTTGGATGGCAGCTGGGAATCTGTCAAAAGGAATACCATTTTAAGTGACGATGTTCCTGAAAAATATTTACCTTGGTTTAGGGGCATCTGATGGTTGAGAGTTTATTGCTGCAACGATTGCAATAATTTCAGTTGATATTTTCTGACTGCCTTTGACATGATTGCAGGTTTATGAACGTTCCAAGAGGTGAGTGATCCACATGGTTTAGTTTTTCCATGAATAATAGGGCTTAACCTCAATTTTGTAGTAGCTTTTCTAATTTTATTTTTCTTTTTTAATCTTTTTGACCGGGTGAGCATTCTTTTTTGTCATCTCCACTTGCTTATATTGTATTATAGCTATAGAATGCATCCACTAGATTGTTTAGTTAAATGGAGCCTTCCGAAGAGTTATGTATAGTAACAACCTTGTTATATACAGTTGCTAATATCCGAATGTGCTTAATTTGTTTGTTTGATATTTTCTTTTTTTCCTACTATATTTACATTGCAATTGCATAAATTATGTCAAAATCAAGTCTGAAATATCAGGAACTATGCGACCTTATATTTGATACAATCTGAGCAAGGATCCAGGCCCTGTATTATTCGGACTCGGGTGTGAGTGTCGGGTACGGATATGTGTCTGACACGGTTATGTTCAATTTTTTCTAAGATTTTAAAGTATTTGGAGGGTCCTTGGAGGATCAAATTCCCATACCTATGTCCGGATATGCGTTGGACATGGGTACTTCAAAAAAAATAAAGAGTCGGAGCAACATAGTTCAGGCCAGTCTGAGGCAGAAGGTACAGTATTTCTTAGCTGTTTTAGAGGCCATTATCATTGATCCTTATGTTGTAGCTGGCTAGACCTCAAAAAGAAGGGAAATCATAATGAATTTAATTATTACGAAATGCCAAAAGAAGAAAGACCCAGAGAAAAGAAGATTTGGACTTTTGTTTGAACGCATATTTTTGGGTTTGGAAACATTCTATCATTTTCAACCCAGTTCAAACTTTAAAGAGTTGTAAAGCTCCTTACTAACGACCCCTGTTTCATACTTCCATTTAGCCATCATGTGGTCTTTCTTTCTGAATTATTGTTGGACAAAGCATCTCTAATTGTCATAATCTAGACCATGAATTTTCATGTTTTTTTTTTCCCATCATCGTTCAATCATCAGCTGCTGCTGCTGCTATTATTTAGTGTTACTGTCAGGCTTGTTTTAGATTCTTTGATAGGTTGCTGGCTGACCACCTTTCTTGATTAGAAAGTGAGCTTAAAATGGCATTAAATAAAATGCTCAAACCCACCAATACAATGCTATGATGTATCTTTTTCCTTCCATCTTCATCGATCGAGCTTAATCCTTCTTGGAGATATATATATATATATATATATATATATATATATATATATATATATATATATATATATATACTTCTTGGATACCCCATTACTCATTGAGTGATTCTTGGGATTTGCGCCAATATGAATAATGATCATCATATTCTGACATGGTCTCTTTTTGATCGACTCATATTTCATATATGCTGAAAGAAGAAGTGCCCCAACTTTCATGGCACTCACTCATTTCAGACACTGAAATTCAATCAAATTTTATCATATTCAAAAAAAACGAAAATTGTTGGGAAGTGGGATCCATCTTAAGACACCAAGAAAACAAGTGAACAAATAGTAAAATTCTTTCACAAGAGAAGTAAAAATCTGAGTGAACTCATGTTATTAAGTTCACTACTACTAGCTCCAACACTCTGGGGTTAAGGCATGGTTCCTCTTGGGGTCCCTGCAATAGTTATAGACCATATGGTATCTTTGAACCCATCTCATTGCTCTATGTTGTTGCCTTGTTAGCCCACCGGATCGGAAAGGCGAGGCGGAAACCGGCCAGCACCGAGCCTGCGCATAGGCTGAGCAACCACCTGCTTTGAAATTTGTGTACTTTGCAACAAATGGTTGGTATCTGTAATCAGCTTTGTACTTTCCATCTTCAGTTGCCCATGATGAGGCATCCCATATTGAACCATACACCCACATTGGCCTTAGAGGAAATGTTGCATCACTCTTCCTGGGATACCTCCTTATGGGCACATCATCCACTAGGAATCTGATATAAATATCAGATAAATCAATAAATAGAGAGCACATTCAAGTCATTTTAGACAAAGGGAAAAAAAAAAAGAATATATACTTTATTGCAAATGAATACAAATACTAGTATCACTGTTGTGTTTTGTTTTAGATCTTACTTTCTTTACCTACTTCAAATAAATCTTTGCAATTTATAGGAAATCTATGTCATGCATATGATCTACTTTTGCATTGATATTTCCCCTGTCAAAAGCACTTGACCAATTATTAATATTATAATTATAGAAGGATTAATATAATATAATCTCCTTACTTTTCTGCATGATCATTTTGAGAAAGCAAAACCAAGTTCTAAATTATTAAACCTGAAAAGGCAACAATACTTTAGAGCCAATAGGGACAAGTCCACATCCTCCCCAACCCCCATATATTCCCAACCTATTAGACATTATAATATGGCTTGCAATCATTCTTTTTTCAACATTAATTCAGGGTAGAATTTGATCCATAAGGTTCATAAATAACCAAGATTTCAGCATTGGGTGGTGGTTTTCTAGATACTTACATGATCTCCTTAGGGCTCCAAAGAATGGCATAGTGGTGAAAGTCTTGGGTTGGATCAAACCAAAGATGAAACTTCATTTCCCTTCCAATGATTTTTCCATCCCCACTCCCTCTGATATAAACATTGGTCTGTAAAGTATAAGGCTTCCCAAATGTAGTTCCTAGGAACTCTATGTCCACTTCATCATGGAATCCAGGATGAGCTTCATTGTTTGATAGCTGCCATTGGTATTAAGCATTTGATGATTAGAAAGCAGCAGAAAAACCATACAGTTTCAAGAAACTTTACAACAGATCATATCTATGGTACTCGAACATGAGTATGTTCAATCTTTTTCTTCAAGATTTTCATATATTTAGAGAGTCCTTAGAGGATCATATCCTTTTACCCATATTCAGATATGGGTCGAACACGAATACTTGAAGAAAAATAAAAAGTTGGAGCAACATAAGAGCCTATTGATTATTGAATTAGAACATTGTATTGCATTAAGAAAGAAAGAAAGAAAGAAATGTAGTTAGAAATTATAGGTTAGTTCAAATTAATCTCACATAGAAAGCTGTTATGACCCCTGCAGTGTAACCAGGGTGGACCTTAATAGAGGCTCCAAAGTAACCAGAACGAAATGGCTTAACTGACTTGAATCCACTTCCTGTCAATTAACCAAATACAAGCAATAAAACAAGGAAAAAAAGGTCAGATTGAATATCCCCACCATATAAAAACTAAAAAAAAAAACAAAATCAGATGAAGGGAAAGTATTGATTAATACAAGCTAATACTACTAAGTACTAAGTAAGACCTGAAGTTCTGTCAAGCCAGATTGTTAAGGCATTTTGATCTACACTTTGATGGCCTGGACCCCAAAGATTTCTAAACCCATTATAAAAGCTCATAGGCCTAAATTTAGAGCTTGGCCAGTAGCCAGGGGAAGGTGGCCAGTCAGCATTGGTTGAAGGAAACAAAAGAATGAGAAGAAGTGAGAGAAAGAGAGCCATGAAGAATGAAGAGTGAAATCCAAACATGAGAGAAAGAACTAAGAAACTCAATGGGGGAAATTAGAATGATTTGGGAGGTGTATAAATGCTGGGGTGTGACTTGTAAGAGAGAGAAAGGGATGGGACAAGGTATACATGGAGGAATAGTATGGCAGTACAGTTTGATATATAATATATATAAAAATGGGTCCCAATAGGAAAGAGCTGATGAAAGGGTCGTAGGATGATAATGGAGCGAGACGGAAGTAAATTTTGTAATATTTGTTTTTGTTCTGTTATAGCATTGTTCTGCTTCGTTTTTCGTCTCGTTTCGTCGTGAATGTTAAAATTTCAATATCACTACTATTTTCATGGATGCCGGATACATCTATAACCGTCCCGTTTCGTCCTATTTGATATTTATTAATTATTTTTATTTTTTTCAAATAATAAAGTATTGTAAAAAAATTTAAATATAAATTCAATATAAACATGTTTCTAATATAGGAAGAGAAAAAAATAAAATATTAGATTTAAGTTTTTTAAAAGAAAATTAAAAATAATAAGTTTAATTATATTATTTTATTATTATTTTAAAAGCTAAATATTTAAGGGTAAAATTATAATTTCAGTATTCGGGGCGGGGCGGGACGGTGTGGAGCAGGCGATTACCACAACTGCTCCATCCCCGCCTTTCAAACAAAAAAAAAATGCATCGCCCCGTTCCGCCTCCATTGTTCAAAAAAAAAAATCTCACCATTCAGATCGGATCGGTTCGAAATTCATCGATCGAATCGAGTTTTGCCATCTTTAGTAAACAGGCTCAAAACTCAAACAGATTTTTCTCATAATTAGGTTTAAGGGTGACATATGGTACCAAAAACTATAGTCCCTGGCTGGTAGAGGTGGCAATTGGGCAGGTTCGGGTCGGGCTCATTCGGGTTCGGGTTCATTCGGATTCGGGCCTATTCGGGTTCGGGCTCAATCGGGTTTGGGCCCATTCGGGTTCGGGTCCTTCCGAGTTCGGGTCCGTCCGGGTTCTGGTCCAGTCTGGTTTGGGTTCAGTTCGAGTTCGGGTTTGTTTTATATCATTTTTATTTTATGTTAAATGTAATTATTTTTACATAATTTAAATATTTACTTTTAAAAATAATTTTATAATTATTTTTAAAAATAATCTTTTATTATAATATGATATTTTTAATTATATTTATTTATTAAAATCAATATTTGTTAGCACCAAAAGAATATAAAATTAATTTTTTATATAAAATAAAATTTTAAAACAATTTATTATAAAAAATATGATATATTATAAATTAATCATATTAATATTTAAAATAATTGATTTGATGAACTCGAATTTCAACATGTAACATTATAATTTATATTCACTACAAAGATTTTTAGGGACGAATCCTGACATTCAACTTTGAGGTCTAAATGGGCTTGGACTATCCATTTATAAATATGGGCGGGTTTTGACAGAATTTGAGGCCTATATTTCAGATCGATCCGGGCTTGGGCAAGTGAATATTGTGTTGATTACTTAATTTAATAATATGCCTAAGAAAACTATATATATGTTGCAAAGAGCAACACATTTTTTTTTAAAGTAATTTTTATCTATTTTTTAATATAAGAAATACTATTATACTAGAGATAAGTTAAAATGAATGAATTGCTATTAATTAATTTTAATATATAGAAAATACTATTATACTATTATAATGGTGCTCTTAAAATAACATAAATAAAGGATAAGTAATATTTTATGTCAAAAAAATTTACATTTCTAAAATTTTCATGAGTTTAGAATTTTTAGATAGTGGATTCATCAAGATATGAGACATTAAAGTTATAAGCACAAAATATAATTGTATTTTTGATAAAATTATTATTTTATCATATATATATAATATAATATAAATTAAATTAAATTTTAATTAAATTATTAAAAAAAGTATTAGAATAAAATTAATAAATAAAGTTCTTGCTTTATAAAAAAATATTTAATTACAATTTAATAATTTTTATTTTTAGTATTAAATTCGGATTCGGGTATTTTCGGGTTCGGGTAATTTCGGCTTCGGGTCTTTTCGAGTTCGGACTCGGGCCATTTCGGGTTCGGGTTTTTTCGGGTTCGGATTTTTGACTTTTTGATCAAATCGAGTTTGGACGGATTTGAATTCGGATTTTTCTGAACGAATTTTCAAGTTCGGGTTCATTTTACCACCTCTAGTAAGTAGAAAGTAAAAAGCACATACAAAGTTTTGTTTTCCCCAATCACAACTACTTTCCTTCCCATTCTTTATGAGAAAACCTGTTAGCTTGGCTTTACATGGTTGGAAAAAGCTAGAAAAACAAGATCAGATGCAGAAGTGTTAGATGGGTATCTCTTAAATGTGTTTTTTTTGCTATGTCTCCACAGGATCTTGTGCTATTTAGTCCCTTTTCACTCATTGATAGCTACATGCATCTCTGTCTCTCAGCCTTTAAAGCCAACATCTATACATTGTTATATTAACCCAAATGGCTTTTTTTTTTTTTACCATTCCTCTCTTTTAGTATGCAGTCCTTAGTTTATGGAGGTTTTGGATGTGGGTCACATTCTGATTTTTAGTCAATTATTTTTTCGCTACAAAAAAGTCGTAGTTTGGATGGAGATAGAGGAAGAGGTTGTAAATATTAAGATTCGAATATCAAATTTATTAAATACTATCTTTTAAGATGATTGCATGAACTAATTAAATTATACCGTTCGATTTTCAATCAATTTTGTGAATGAAAATGTGAGTAATGGTGCTTTTTGAACCTCTGAACATCTTAAATGGAGTGGGTCATAAGCTATCCTGTCTGAGGCCTTGTGTTTGATTTTGATTATACTTCTTGTTATTGATTGATAATTCAGATACTATTATTTCTGAATTTCTGATTGGTTTGTCCATATAATAAACTTCAGCTAAGTATACTTATCTATAATGAATCTATAATTTGTTGCAATAAAAAAAAAAAATTAAATCAGATGGTACTTGGCCAATGGCCATCCTTTCTAGTAGAATTGTCTTTTTCTAGCTAGTCCTCACATTACTATATTTCTATGTCAATGAAAAACAAAGCAACCGACTACTTTATCTGCCTCAAATGCTTGATAATGACACTGTTTTCTGATTCTCCTATAATGTTTTTGTGTTTACTCAATATATTGGATGAAGAAAGACTGAAATAATCTTAAACAATTCGCCATTTTTATGACCATTAGTTACTAAAATTGATGAAAAAAAAAAAAAAAAAACCCAGGATCTCAAGTACTCTGCCATTGTATTTACCTTCTCATTTTGTATAACGGAGAAGGTAAATACAAGCAGCATATTATACCTATTGAGTACTAAATTAAGAGAAGAAAACGCAGTTTGATTGATTCTTATAACACCGAAAATCCCCGAATTTAAAATTGTTGATGTTTTTTTTTTTTTTTAAAGTTTAAAGTTGATGAATTCAAAAGAATTATCAGAAGTAAGATGAATTGAATCTGTCGAACACAAAAAAATCAAAAAATTCACCGGCTTCAACCCAAAAAAAATTCAACAAAAACAAAACTATAATACAAAGAATGGTGGTCCAAAAATTATGCTGCTAGCCACTTTATATGTGCCCATACGGGATCATAAAAATGAGATCTTATAAACAAAAGTTCAGAATTTTTTTTTTTTGGAAACTAAAACAGCAACACATAAATTGGGTTACCTCACGAGGATGCAAGAAGACTTTGTTACGGATCAAAAGCCATTTAATTTGGCTTTTTGTTTTTATTATATGAGCTTTCTCAGCAGCTTTTATGATCAAATTATTTTGATTTGGTGGACCATTGGCCTCAGCAAATATATGACCAACATAGATCATAAATTCACTTCTTTTTTGTTTGTCAAATGCACAAATGAAGAAAAAATATATCACAATTTGAAGAAATATCAAAACCAACCCAAAAGGTTGAAAATATTGTATCGAAGACATTGTTTTATGGTAACAATATTTTTCTTTCAAATAAAAATGAATGCTCCAAAATGTACATCTCAAATTAGAAGGAAAATGTATTGATAGCAAAAACCATTGGAAAGTAACAAACGAAAATTAGTAATTGTAGCAATAATGTATAATACCAAAAAAAAAAATTCACTTAAGGGTTCGTTTGTTTTATAAAAATTGATTTTTTTTTGAAAATTTTGATATTTTTTGTTATTTGAATGATTCCGAGAAAATATTTTCTCTTGTTTGTTTTTTTTTTTTCTTTTTCAAATCTTCATTGATATAAAAATAAATAAATCTTTAATACTTAATAGATCAATAATTTTTTTACTTTAGCGTTTATGTTTAGGTATTGATCCCTATACTCAATTTTCGTAAAATGTCTTACATTTTTCTTAATTTCCAAAAAAAAAAGGTAATTTTTTATTGATTAAATTATTTTTCAAGAAATAAATATAAAAAATATGAAAATTATTTTCTGAAAACCACATTTCATCAGAGAAACGGACCTAACATGAAAAAAAAAAAATATGATCTCATGAAAGGTTAATCAGCAATATTGTCAGACAATGCCACGTGAATTTAAACGCCCTCCAAAGATAAAAATAAAATAGCTAGCTAAGTCTTGGTCATCAAATTCTAAAATTTAAAAAATTAAAACAAAATCGACCCTTTTTCCAATTTCATTGCAATTAAAACATGGGTTATTCCTGTCTGTCTCGGCAACATGAAAAGGAAATTCTTAATACAGGGTCTAAATTCTTAGCTAGCATTGTTGTAAGAATATTTCTAATTGCTCGAGGCCTCCTTCATATAATAGACGAAAATATTGACAAAATTACACACCAAATAAAAAAATAGAGCCACTATTGTGTCGGTAATAGGTAAGAGGAAAGAAGCAATATTGCATGGATGGGATGAAGGGAAAGATGGCATTGAGATTGGGATTGGGATTGGCACCGACAAATCTAGGATGCTTTGATTTCATCTTATATTTGTAACTCTTTTACTATCTTATTGTCATATTGTATATTTAAAGATAAAATAAAGTATAAGAGATAAAATTGTTATTAGTGGAAAGTGCAATTTGACCTAATCTTTATTCCTTTATATAGCAAGTAATTTGAAAACAATCAGGAAAGTTTTCACTTATATATATTGTATAATAAAAGGTATACCAATTTGGAATTTAACCTAATTGATTTATTTTATACAATTATTTTTAAAAAATGATATTCTCAATATCTGTAATTTTTTTTTTTAATTTTACGACTTTAAAAAAAAAATTTACTTCTAACGTTTTATATCCCTATTTATGTTTTCAACCCTCTAATTAATTGTTAAAAAATGCTATTATTTTGAAAAAGAAGAAAGAAAATTGAAAAGTCACTTTGAATTGTGTAATCAAGCCATCGAGATGGAATTTACAAATATGGTAATATGATTCATAATCATTACCATTAATCATCAGCAATTATAATTTTATAATTATAATCATTAATTTCATGGAGAAATTCATCACTTCAGTCTTCAATTACATTAGTAAAACAAATTACTTTAACTATGAAAAATACTTAGAATGGAGCAAATATTCTGTAGTTATATTATATTTTATATAAAATATACAAGTTGAACTGTGATGGATAATACAAAAAAGGTAGTGTCATATTGGCACATGTTCGGTAAGGGCTGAATCTAAAAATAATTGTGATTAAATGACATATCCTTTCAAGAAATATTATATTTCATATTGTGACAAAATAGAATTTTTTTTTTTTTAGAAAAAGAAACAAGAAGATGATGATCAATTCAATGTAATTAAACAAATGTTAAGCTATTTGTTGAGACTTGAGATTAATTAATTTGTAAATTAAACCACATTTTTGTTTCAGTTGTTAAATTATTCCCACAATTCAATTCAAAACTTTACATTAAAATGTTTTTCAATATTTAAGATAACAATCATTTACTAGTTAATTATTACTGGTTATTACCAATGGAAAAAGTGAAACTTTTTTCCTTTAATGTTTGATTAGATATGCAGCTTAGAAGGATACCGAGAACATCAAGCACAGTTCACCAATAAAAAATTTATTAAATTTAATAATTTGTGTATACATATCGTGTATTATATTTTTTTTCATATTATTTGTATAAATATAAATATAGTACAAATTATTAAAAGTGTGATACGAATACAATATATGTTTTAAACGTGTCGTATTAATGGTGTTAATAGTATTTAAATATCGTATTTGTTAAACGTTTCATATTACATTTATTAAATTATTTTCATATTTATTAATTTGTTATATTCATATAGTAATTTCGTAACGTGTCCAAAATTATTACGTAGATTTACAAAAGAAAATGTAAATGATTGAAAGCTTTATCTCTCTTTTTTTTCAAGCCTATCTGCATTATTGAAGAAGAAGGAAAAGAAGAAAGAGGAAGAATTGCCTTAGCCGACACTTAATTTTTTTCTTCCTTTTGACAACTTTAAAGTTGCTTCCAGGAGACAACTTGGAAAAAAAATAATAAGTTAGACAAAGATTTATTATATGATGATGATATATACTATTATATAGAATGAAAGTTGGTTCATTATAATTAGCTAGGGCTCACTCACTCACTCTCGACTACCTTCTCTTTAAGTTACGAAATCTTAGATTGCCTGAAATCCTACACACGAAGATAAGGAGAGAGTGTCCTTTAAGAGACAATTAATAATTGCCCTTGTCAAGGACCCCCTTTTAGGCAGGGTTGAGGTGAAGTTTAAAGACACCTTATATGCAAGAACAACACAGGGTACATAAACGTACAAATAGGGGCCAAATTAAGAGATCTTAATTAACATTTTGTACATTAATCTTTCAAGTACTAAAACCAAATTTCGGTTCCCCACTTAATCCTCAACTTCAGGCTGTTATTAATTAGACTACAGATTGATTGATTCTGTCCTTTATAATAACTTGCCATCCACTACTTTTCTAAGGAATTGAGTTTTTTTTTTTCAATTGAGACACTCAGGGATTAAAGTTTGGAATTAAGAATCCCTCAATTTGGAAATATTCAATTATGATCAATTGGGAGAAATAAGGTGTAAACAAGGTACTTGTATTTGCAAATTATTCGAGTTTGGTTCGAAATTTTTTGGAATCTAGTTCGATCATTGTTGAATCGAGCTTAAGTTTGAGCAGCTCGAGTATCATAATGTCCGGCTCGAGTAGCTCGTGAGCCTAATTGAGTTTTTTTTTTTAATATATATATTGAAAAAAATCTCAATTTGAACTCGAGTTCAAGCTCGAAAATAAACAATCGAGTTTGAAGTCGAGCATGAGAACCGAACTCGAGTAATTCGATTTTATCTCAAATCGAGCTTGAACCGAATTTCAAATCACGAGTTCCGAGTCGAGTTCGAACTCAAACTTCTTATTACTTAAACTCGACTCAGCTCGATTACACCTTAAGATAGATTTATAATAACGATGTGTGATATCTCCAGTGATCCTCTGCAGAACAGGAGCCAAAGATCAATAAAAACCTAAAGATATATAGGATATTAGGATGTTGTCTTCGTTTAAGGATGGTTTGATAACAAAGTTTATGAAGAAAAATAAGTTTATATATGTTGAACCTAATTAGAATCAACTTAGAAATGAAATTATTATTATAGTATTAAGAAAGATCTGTTAAGTTGCTTTAAAAGTGACTTGTGAGTCAAGCAGTAAAGGAGTCTGCAGAACTTTTATAACAAAATATCACCTGGACTGACAGAAGTAGTAACACATTTACATATTTAAACTTTTAAGCTAATACCCTGGGAGAAAAGGTTAAGTAGCCCAGGATGAAGCACCCCCCTGGATCAACTGCCTCAGACAAAGAGCATGAAAATTGATCAGTCTCAATCTCAGTCTGTAAATATTGAATATGAAATCTGTGGGATTCTGCTTGAAGAAAATCTGGTTGTCAGTGAAAGACGAAAGTTTCTTGTAGATGGAGAACCATGTACAGGCTAGATTTATAAATTTGATACTAATATGGGCAAAAATGAAAGGACAAATGCATCAGTATGTGTACAAAACAAACTTGACTGACCAGGCTTTGATTCATGTGGTACAAAAAATCTGACTTTGTTTCCAATGAATCCAATCTTGAAGCAATGGAGATTCAACTTCAAGCATATATCCATACTTCCATCTTTTTACAATCAAGTCAAAACTTATACGGGCTGTCAGTCAGTCAGTAGCATTGTTCTTTGTTTCGAAATATGGCTCAAAATCGAATCAAATGTTTAGCTTAGTTGATTTATGCAGTTATTTTTAAGAAATGATATGTAATAAATTTGAAGTTTGAATCTCAATCTCTACAATTTATTTTCCTATTTCCGAATTACGATCTCTTTTATATATAAAAAAAAAAAATCTCAAAATCTGATTATGAACCATGAAATTTAACCATCCCTATAATATTATGTACGTGTGGTCCAAACAAAAACAATGAAAAGTGAGCAGACCAAAGGCAATATGTTCACATCAAGAGCACCTACTGATTTTCTAAATTGAAAGGAAAATTTAAGTCAGTTTGTGATCGGGGTTTGTTTTTTAGCAGCTGGTCGTTGGTTCAACCTTCACAATGAAACTGGCATTCAAATTTTTCTTTTTGTTCATAAAATTGGCATTTAATTTGTATGATCTGGTGATTGAGAGAGATTCAAATTTTCCCCAGCCATGAGTACACCAATTGATACAGACAGAAGAGAGTCCAATTGACAGGTCCAAGACACTTAAAACAAAAGTGTTGAAGAAAATGTAGTAAATTTTCAGTTTCTCTTTATAGATTTTGAAGATAGCATCCTATAACCTCTTAAACTATTGAAAAATACTTAATTTGATAATTAAAAAAAAAAAAATTTGTCAGTGTCAAACCTTTTGAGAGTCATTTCATGCAGAAACCTGGAATATAACCATACACCTGTAAATATAGGTGTCTAGAGACTTTTACTTCCTCTAATTATTTAACCTTGTTTATCTCCTTTTGCAGCTGGACCACAACTTATGAGGATTTGCTTTATTTGTTCGACTCAACTTTTTTCAACAGCCAAACCCATTAGCTGTCAGTGTCTAAGAACAACTTCCATCAACTTTCAATTTTGGGCAAACACTGATGTGCCATTTGTGTGGTGAAAATGCAGGAGATGGTGGGTTTTTTAGTAGAAATCTGGCATGTGGAAGGCGTCTATGACTAGAAACTTGGGAAATTTATGGTAGTTATACAGTTTTTTTTTTGGTGCAGGTCGATCAATATGAAGCAAAACTCATAGATTATACAGATTTTCACTGTCAAAATGGATTGAATGATAATACTATTATGTTGGATTGTCTTGTTCTTGGTTAGATGAACAAGAGTCATTAAAATCAATCTGGTGTAGAGTTTAACGACACTTGGGGGAATTTTCGTTCATATATATGTCTAATCTTCTCAGGTAAGATCTTTTTCTTTTGGTTTGATAAAATTTTTGCTTTCTTTTATAAAATGTTGTTATATAGCAAAAGCAAGTGCTTAAAAACA
The DNA here is from genome assembly GCA_030761205.1 of Fremontodendron californicum. Lineage (NCBI taxonomy): Eukaryota > Viridiplantae > Streptophyta > Magnoliopsida > Malvales > Malvaceae > Fremontodendron > Fremontodendron californicum. The sequence continues at coordinate 36,386,247 of JAULJL010000005.1, forward strand.
GAATCTTTTTCTTTGATAAAAATATAAAAATGACTAAATAAATCATGAATTTAAGCCGATTATCTAGGAATGGTAATTGAGCGAGACGGGGTAGAGATTGTCTTATCTATTTTCGTCTCACTCTTATATGGATGTTGAAAATTTTTATTTTCTTGAATGTGGGTTACATCTATAAGCGCTCTACGATACTCCACTCCGTTACACTTTAATTTTTATTAATTATTTTTAATTTAATATTATAAAAAATATATTATAATTTATTGATTAACATAATTTTAGTATATAAATTTTTTTAATATACATAATATACATATATATATATAATATTTAAAAGATAAGATAGTAATTTTAAAAATCGAGATGGGACGAAGCATATTAACCAAACTCATCCTGCTTTTTCAAAAAAAAAATTCTCTCAATTTAAAACGGATCTATCCTTTTCTTTTTTTGCTATATAGCATCTAGGAGGCAGTAAAGGGCTCACAAAAATGACCCCATGAACATCAGCTAACACCAGGAGAATGGGCCTCCAAAACCATGGTTCCTGGACTAATGGACTGTCCAGTCTACAATACTACTGTGAATCTTATTTTGGCTTTAATGATGAACCAAAAACTATTTAAAAACCTGCAAAATGTGAAGAAATAAAAATGAAGCAAATATTACAGCCGAAACCCACCGGGGCTCTTTGTTTTTCCCGGTAATTGAACTTTTACCTTCACACCAAAATGAAAAGAAGCCTTGACAACTTCCAGCTCGAACTTGAAAATCAGAGCTTTATGTTACATGGATCATAAACACTTGGGAGGGAAAAAGAAAGTTTCAATTTTGATTGATGATCTAGATTTGCTGCCTGTCATAACAATTGAGAGTTTGATATTATTTTGGAACAATGAAAATGTTACCTTTTGAAATCTCACCGCTATTGCCCTTGTTAGAATCATGTAAAACCATGAAACAAGCATTTCAAGTTCATGCTCAAATAATCCTCAATGGCTTTCAACACCATGTCTTCCCCATCAGCAGACTCATCTCTTTCTTTGCCTTACTAGGTTCCAAAGATGGTCTTAAGTACTCTCAGATTCTCTTCTGCCAAATTGAACACCCAAATCAGTTCATATATAACACCATCATAAGAGGCTTTTCCCATAGTGAATTCCCTGAAAAAGCACTTGTCTTCTACTCATCCATGCTCCACCAAGTAAACCGATCTCCAAACAACTTCACTTTCCCATTTTTACTCAATTCTTGTGCAAGATTATCAACCCTTAAACCAGGAATTCAAGTTCACACTCATATAATAAAATTTGGGTTTGACTTGGATCTTTTTGTTAGGAATGCTTTGATGCATTTTTATTCGGTTTTCAAACGTTTAAATGATGCCCAGATTGTATTTGAAGGAAGTCTTCTTAGAGACCTTGTTTCTTATAATACTATGATAAATGGGTGTGCTTTAGTGGGCCAACCAGGGCCTGCTCTGCGTCTATTTAGAAAAATGCAAGATTTTGGTATTCTGCCTGATGAGTTCACTTTCGTTGCTTTGTTATCTGCTTTTTCATCATTGAATGATTATAGGATTGGGAAACAGATTCATGGTTTTGTTTACAGGAACCTATGTTGTATTGACTCTAATGTATTGCTTAAGACTGCTATTCTTGATATGTATGCAAAATGTGGGTCCATGGATTTGGCTGAGAGGGTGTTTAGCTCAATGGCAAGTAGCAAAAGTACTGCCGCTTGGAGTTCCATGGTATCGGGATATGCTCGACGTGGAGAAACTGAGGCTGCTAGAAGAATGTTTGATCAGATGGACCAACGGGATCTGATTTGTTGGACGGCTATGATTAGTGGTTATTCTCAGTCAGGTCAGTATAGTGAAGCTTTGGAACTTTTTGTGCAGATGGAAGGTTTGGGAATAAGACCTGATGAATTTACTATGGCTGCTGTTCTTTCAGCCTGTGCTAGACTTGGAGCTCTTAGTTTAGGTGAGAGACTTCATAGTAGGTACATTGAGGGTGAGTTATGCACCCAAAATATTGTTCTTTCAACTGCATTAATAGATATGTATTCAAAATGTGGAAAGATAGATTCTGCTCTACATTTGTTTCACAGGATTCCAAAGGGTTTAAGGACTGTTTCACTTTTCAATTCCATGATCTCTGGTCTAGCTCAGCATGGGCTTGGTGAGTCTGCTTTAGCTGTTTTTAGGGAAATAGAATCAATAGGGCTGAGACCAGATAGCGTTACCTTTGTGGCAGTTTTATCTGCTTGCAGCCACAGTGGGCTAATTGAAGAGGGCAAAGAGTTATTTAGATTGATGTCGAATGTCTATGGTATTAAACCACATAAGGAACATTATGGTTGCATGGTTGACCTCCTTGGCAGAGATGGTTGCTTGGATGAAGCTTATGATTTAATTCAAAGCATGCCATTTGAGGCCAACTCAGTGATATGGAGAGCTTTATTGGGTGCTTGCAAACTCCATGGAAATGTTAAGATTGGTGAAGTTGCTGCCCAAAAACTTATTGAACTGGAGCCTGATCATGGAGCTCATTATGTTTTGTTGTCCAACATGCTTGCCAATACCAACAAATGGGAACAAGCTGGGAGAGTGAGGAAGGTGATGGAAGATAGAGGCATCCAGAAGCCTCCAGGGTGGAGCAGTACTGAGTTGCAGGGAACTCTTCATCGGTTTTTGTCTAGTGACAAATCTCACTTGCAAGATAAAGGGATTGAATCCATGCTCCGGGATATGGCAATGCGTCTTAAATCTGCTGGGTATGTTCCCAATACAGCACAAGTAGTGTTTGATATAGATGAAGAAGAGAAGGAAACTGTTGTCTCTTATCACAGTGAGAAATTGGCATTGGCATTTGGGTTAGTCAAATCCAGCACAGGAGAAACTATAAGAATAATGAAGAATCTTCGAGTTTGCGGAGACTGTCACTCAGCCTTTAAGCTTCTATCTGAAATTTACAGTCGAGAAATCATAGTTAGGGATGCCATCAGGTTCCACCATTTTAAGAATGGCTCTTGCTCTTGTAAGGATTTTTGGTGATCAGAAATTGCAGAATGTGGTTTCTTACAGGTTCTATTTTGGTAAGGATGGTACAAATCACTCATACAGCAAGTCTTAATCAGAGGGTTGATATATTAAACTGAGTTGCAGTTGTGGATGCAATGCTATCCGGCAAACTTTGAAGTTTGCAGCTTGCAGCTAGCATTGAGATTTATTCGACATATCTTTTTCGAGAGTGATGCAGCGGTTGTGATTCATGAATTGAACTATCTACTGAGTTTATCCATTCTAATCTTTTGGATGAGATGGGACTGCCATTTTCAGGTTTTATTTGCTGCACTTTTAGCCATGTTTTGACCTCAGTAAGTTATTCCAAACTGTAGTTTTAGAGAATGGATGAAAAGCTGTACTTGATTTATTTCCCATCTCTTATTGGAGGATTCATGTTCAGCACAATAAATTGTTATCCATGTCTTTCTTTAAAAAAAAAAAAAAAAAAATCTGGTGTATACATTAGGCAAGAGCCAAGAGGATGAACTGCATCTAATCCAGTGGAATTGTTTGGACCAAGTTAAATGTGATTCTTTTGGTAGCTAGAGGTGAATTTTACTCAATCAGCATGTTATTCTAAGAAAATTAACAAATCTTTCTCGGATTGCTTGTACATCTTTGTATGCTAATTTTGTAGGAATATAGCTATAGTTAATCACAAATACAATGTACATAATCCTAACATTTTTCATCTGTTTTACACGTTTTCATGTGTTTCAGCAAAAGCATTGAAAATGCATGAACAGTGACATATTCTCAGCACAAATTTATGGAATCAAATTAACCTTTTTCTTTTCCCTATTTTGGGCTGTAGTTGTTCAATTGGATAAGGTAATCCCAATTCCCAACAGACCAAACGAGTTTAAGGATTGGGTTAACATCACATCTTCTTATATGTCGTGTCATAATCTATATCATTAAGATTTTTTATTTTTTTTAAAGTATCTGTGTTTGATATATATTCAGATATAGTTATGAGATATGATCTTCCAAATATATAAAAAAAATTTTAAAAAATGTGTATACCCATTTTAAATATATATTCATATCTAACATTCATTATCGAATATGGATAACATAGGTCCTGACTCATGATCTTATCTTAGAAATAAATCAATTTCTTGTTCTTTTAGGATTATGTTTTGGGAAATTTCAATAGGATTACGATGGGAAAAGGCTAAGGGAGCTTAAATGAAAAGTCAAGGACGACAAAGGAAAGTAGGGTTGGTAGTCAAAGTCAATGTAGCATTTAAAAGGTTGAACTCTGAATTTTCTCAGCCTCTATTTTCATTGAAGTTTCTTTCTTGATGTGGTGGCCAAGAAACATGATTTTACAAACCTGGATTAAGTGTTTGAACAAAACAACAAGCAATATAGGGGAGAAAACAAAATAGGATTGTGATTTTAGGCATCCAAGTTCAAACCATTTCAACTTTTATAGTTCATCTACTTTTTTTTTTTTTTTTTTTTAAATCATAATTAAGTGGCAAATTGAGAAGCATTGGTATTTTTTGGAATTGTGTTTGAAAATATAACTACAAAAGGAATTAGCTGCTTTTTTTGATAATTTTTTTTTGTAGGTATTGAAATTTGAATCACATCTTTTAAAGTGACTGAACCATCTCTTTTTGTTCTATATTGGTTGCTTTTATTTAATTTTCACATTTTTAAAAAAATAATAATAATTTTAGTATATTTTAATATGAAAATTTTAAATTTTCTAAAAAATTGATCTACATAATTTCTAATATAAAAAAAATTTGAAATATAAAAAAGTGAGAGAATTATGTGTTAAAAAAAAAAGACGTAATTTTAGAATATTCAAAAAAAGAAAAAATTAACTAAGAAAATAGAATGAAAGGAGTTTTACAATTTTAATATTTTATCTTTATATTATTTTCTTACAATAAATGATACTTATTATTTTTCGAATTCGAAAATATTATTATTAATGTCATAGAAAGAAGATTATTAAAATTTAAAAGCAATGCTAATTTTGATTAATATGCTAAAATAAGTTGGTTAAACATGTTTTGGTGACATTATCACTTTCCATGATTAACGAAGGATATTTTTCTGTTACTATCATTATTCCAAAAACTTTTGGGGGCATTTTTTTTAAGATTCAAAACTTTACTATTACCATTTTTTTGACACAGTTTTTGAAATTAAAATTTATTTTTTATTACAAATGTAATAGTAAACAGATAAAAAAAATTGATTTTTGTTATTAAAATCATGGTTTGAATAGTCAAACCAGAAAGCCAAAAAATAGTTTTTGGGTTTTAAAAATTGTTTTTTTGAATAAAATAATTTTATTATCATCACATCTCTACATTTTTATTATTTTAAACATTTTTTTTTTTTACATTTCAATTTCCTACAACACTTTTTCACAGTAATATTCCATGCCAAAACCACAATCTCCAAATTCTGTTTCAAGTTCAACCATTTTTTTTCTAGTTAAAAATTATTTATTTTATGGATTATTTATCTTGTACATTATCAGTGAATTTTTTTAATTTCACAAGTGATGTTTAGATTCTTTCGTAATTTTTCGTACGATTTATATTTTTTTTTAATCCAACCATCGTATTTCATATTCTATTCGCGTAGATTATGCACGTCGAATTTCGAGTAAATTAAAAATATTTAACTATTCGTTCCGACGTAAAAAAAATTTAACCGTTATATATATATATATTGAAAAAAACAGTATTCTCGATAAATATGATAGAATATCGGATTGATTCGAAATTTTACATACACGACGAGTATGATTATATTGTCAAATCCAATGATCTATTTGTACAAATATAAATCGTATAAAAAATTATGAAAGCGATTAAACATTTATGAAGATAAGAATATAATCCTTATTTTATTCCCTTTTTCTTTTTGAAGTTTATTAGTATATTCTTTTTGCATTTTATAACAAAATGTCAATGCAAACAAAAACATACTAACTAGAAAACCCTATAAGATAAACAACTTGTGGCGTCTAAAGAAAAAACCCATCACTTTTTATTGTCTTTATATTTGATATATTTGCTTCTGCAACAAAATATCTGTTTAATTTTGTTTTTGTTTTTTATTCTAACAAAAACCCATTAAGAAGAAGGCAAGAGGAAGAAGAAAGGAGGAATCATATTTGTTTTTAGAGTTTTCTTTAACTTTGAAGTCCAAAGAAAGTCATTTCCTTTAAAAGGTGAAATTTTCAATTTTTAAGAATTCTTACCCAAAAAAATTGGCAATCTGGTGATACCCATTTTCTTTAATTTTCCAATGATTCATTGTATGGACCTTTTGCTTAGTGTTTAGTAATTCTTTTTAAGTTTTTATTAACCCCATTTGCTTAAAAAAGTTTCATTTTGGATGTGGCAGTGTAGATATGGAGATCGATAAAGCAATCAGAGAAAGTGATGATAGGAGGCTTAAGACCAAGTACAACAACGCCATCTATGTTATTAAAAGAGCTCTTGCACTTTACTCGTGAGTTCTTCAATTTTTTTTTTCTGCTTCTGGGTTTACTTGATTCTTTGTAAAGTTTATAGCTTTGTGGTTCATGGAATTTTCTGTGAAACGGGTTCTGAATGTTCTAACACAAAGGAATTTGATTGACTCCTTCATTTGGTTGTCTATTGAAGTTGAGGAAATAAGGGACAGTAAATTGTTTAATGTTGAATATTATTTGTTTTTGTTTTGTGGAGGAAACAACTTGTTGACAATGTTTATACTGAGCCAAGAATTGGGAGGTTCTTTTTTTGGTTCTCTGGTCTTAGATAGTGAAAACTTTATGAATCATGTTATCCTACATTTTCTAGCAAGCAAATGATTGAAATTATCATCAATATATGTCTTTGTCCTGTGCCAGTAGAAGTTATATCTTCTTTTGGATGTTTGCAATAGCTGCATGGGTTTGACTTTTCAATCCAGTATGTTTGACTTGTTAGTAATTAGGAATGCATTTAATGTTAAACTCAGGGAGATTTATTCTTTTTTAGCTTCATATTAGGAACTGTTTTAATTGTGAGTTGTTGGTGATGCAATATAGCGTAGGAGAACGCATTTTTTTATTTGATAAAATTTGCATAAAGGACCCATGTAAAGATTCATATACAGATGCTTTGAAATTATTTTGGTTAGTTTTGATCAGATCTGAATGAATGGTGGTTTGACATGTTGCTTCTTAATGCATGCTAGTTATTGATATTTGTCTGGTTTGTTGTTGTCCTTCTAAGATGCTTTTAATGTAGTTGCTGCAAGTATAAGTGTTATGGGAATTGCAAATGAGATATGAATATGATTGCTTCTTTTTTTTAACTTCCTTTTGAGCATGCACATGTGAAGAGGGGTGCCTTTTTTTTTATTTTATAATTCCTTTTGTGTGTGTACACATGCGTGCAAGAGGAGGGAAAGTGGTGGTGATGGATTGGGCATGGTAGGACTGGTATAACTGGCTTACTTATGTGGAGTTTCTGGCCACCTCTGGTACAAGGATGCTATTAGCATATTAATTTTTTCCCCATCCTAAATATTTTTCAGACTCATTTTTGTAAAGTTGGAACAGTAGATACAATCTTACAAATAAGTGCTTAGTTCATTGGTAATCATTTTCTTGGCATTCATTTTTATCATTCATATGCAAAAAAGAAATATAATAATAATATAATGATATTAATGCAATGAAAATTTCCACAAGACTGACTGGTTCATTGGCTGTCATTTTCATAGTATTCTATCTACTATGGATATGCAGATGGAAGAGTAGGATGAAACTTTGGGATTTATTTAAAAATTTAAACAAGTTTATGCATGTCCCAATTATGCTGGTGAAAATTTTCTAACATGCAATTGGAAATCTTGAATGGTGTTTACAACATGGAATATAGTTCATGTTAAAATCTGCTGCCTAGTTTATATAATGCCATATTGGAAGATAACAACAAACTCTATGTGCTCTAAATGCTTTCAGGTTGTTGGGGAGTGGGGGGTTGGCATAGAGATTATAGGTTTGAGCCATAGTGCTGCCTGTTGTACTAGAAAATAGTTTATTATGTTCTTTATGGACTTGCACAGTAATATTAATTCATTCTTATTTTTGTGTCAACAAGTAAATTTGCTGATGCTTGTAAGTTCTGAAATTTTTTTCTTCTGCAGTATTGAAGAGGTTGCTTTCAGCTTCAATGGAGGAAAGGATTCTACTGTAAGTTTAGCATACATTTTTCTCAAGTAATCCATCTGTTTTCTTGTGTCGACAGTGACAGTCACCTTTGATGTTATAGGTTTTGCTGCACCTTCTTAGGGCTGGCTATTTTTTGCATAGAGCGGAACAAAGTTGTTCTAATGGGGTTCTGACAGATTTTCCAATTCGAACAATATATTTTCAGAACACTTCTGTGTTCAAAGAAATAAATACATTTACCTATGATACATCCAAGATGTAAGAAAAAGTTTTCTTCAATGTTATCATTTTATACTTCAGTATATTTCATGGGTTCTGATGCATAGCTGGGTTTTTTTTTCTATGACCAGTTATGGCTTGCAAATGGATATTATCCGCTCAGATTTCAAGTCTGGTTTGGAGGCTTTGCTAAAGGCTAAACCGATCAGAGCGATATTTCTTGGTGTCCGAATTGGTGATCCTACTGCGGTATTTTTTTTATCATACAATTATATCTGGGCTCCTTTTTTTTTCCAATTTATTTACTATTACTCCATCTTGTAAAATTTTGTTACTTTAGTTCTGTATGTTAAAAAAGGCTTATACTTCATGTATATATATGGCTTTAAAATCTTGCAGGTAGGACAAGAGCAGTTCTCCCCTAGTTCACCAGGATGGCCGCCCTTCATGAGAGTAAATCCTATCTTGGACTGGTCATACAGGTCTCTCAGTAAATTCTCCTCTTGACTGTTAAATGAAAAGTTCTTTGCAACATACAAAAACTCATGGGTCCTAAAGGGTGGGAAAAAATGGAGCAATGTTGCTTATAGACTATATTGCTCTTACTTTCTCTATGCTGCTGGGCGACTGATGTTGTGATGTTATTGCATTTTGCATACTTTTGGTCTGGAATAAATTTTGAGTTGTTTATGGCTTTTTGGCAGAGATGTGTGGGCTTTCCTCTTAACTTGCAAGGTTCAATACTGCAGTCTTTATGATCAAGGGTAATGATTCTTCTATTTTGCATGAAATATCAACTCTATTGCTCAATTTTTTTGTTGTTTCAGCTATATTTTTAAGTTTTACTGGTCTGACCTCAGTTGCAAACATATAAGATGTGTACATATAACTTATAATTAGTTCCCTATATGTTTGTTACTATCAAACTATTCTCTATTTGATTGTCATCTATATTTTCACAGTTATACTTCAATTGGAAGCATATATGATACGGTGCCAAATGCATTGCTTTCCATCAGCAACACCTCCAGCAAAGAAAAATTTAAACCTGCATATTTGCTTTCTGATGGAAGACTAGAGAGGGCAGGGAGAGTTAAAAAAACTTCTCCTTTAGATGCCACTCGTTCTCCTGCTGTCAACAATGGCCTAGATAGTGTGGATTCACATAAAAACAGGATGTTTACTGCCTCAGTAATTGGTGTGGGGGATGAGATTCTGTAAGTCCTTCTTAGTCTTTTATTTAGAGGGGTGGTCGGGGTGGGGGGTTGAGTCATTGTTAGTAAAGAGGGAAAGAAACTACAACTACAAGATATAAAAATTTACCAAATGGGTGACTGCACAGTGTAGATACTCCCCTTTATTGCCACCTCTCTCAACCTTTTTTTTCTTCTCTATGTACGGCTATTGATGAAATCCTATGGTACTCTTTTTATCTGTTACATAGCTCAGGTTTGGCACTGTTGAGGATCAGTTGGGACCTTCATTGTGCAGAAAGCTCCATTCCATAGGTTGGTTGACATCGCAAACTGCTGTTGTTAGGAATGATGTGAGTTTACTATCTCTACTTTTCTCCTTGGTTAAATATGGTTTTGCGTGGCTTTGCTTATTTAATGAAATAGTATGTTGTACCCTATACATATAGGGTAGGCCTCTCAATTTATAATCTACATTGACATCTGATGATAAGCTTTAGTTCCTTATGAGGAAATTTTTGTGGAGCTTTTTAGAAAACGTACAATCTTCATCTATTGAGTGTATCTTACAATTCGTCAATTCCATTTTTTTTTGGCTTATCTTTAAACCAGATAGATTCTGTGGCTGAAGAGGTTGAACGATGTAAATCTACCAGTGACATGGTAAACTTTTGTCAGTTGTTTCCTATTTAGTGCTTATTTGTGGTGATGACATCAAACTGATAAGGACTGTTGATTTTTAATATGCTCTATGCTTTTCATATCCTTGTAGGTATTTTTGTATGGAGGTGTGGGCCCATTGCATTCTGATGTTACTTCAGCAGGTGTGGCAATGGCATTTGGGGTTCGACTGGTGCGTGGTTTTATTTGAAGTAAATTTTTTAGATTGACAGCTTGTTTCATAGAGCTTAGCAATCTATTTCATCAGTTTCTGAATTTTGCCTTAAATCTGCTTTTTTTTTTTTTTACAATTGAAACCATATGGTTTATTTGTGAGAAATTTTATTTAAATTTTGTAAGTCACCCTGTTTTTATAGGCTCCTGATGAAGAGTTTGAGGAATTTCTAAGGCATCTTATTGGTGATCACTGCACTGGTGATCGAAATGAGGTAAAGTACTTTGAAGATTGATTTACACCCTAAATATTGCTAGATTTCATTGCATATGCTGATATGCATTTATATCTAAGGATGACATTTCAACATCCAGCAGACAAATATATTATTGCCATCCTTAGAGTTTTATTTTGCTATTGGGAGATTATTTTTTGGTTAACTGAAAACAAGGGAAATTTGCTGCTGTTCAAATGGGAAACTTAAACACCCATGGATATCCCACACTTTTCTAGATTAGTGCTTTCATATAAGGGAACATAATTTGAGAAGAAAAGCTGGTTTTACCATAATTCTACCTTAATCTGCTGTTAGTCGTTACTTTGCACATTTATTTTATTAATTTGTGTTTGACACAAAATTCAAGTACGTGAAATTTTAATTTATTTCTGCTCTACGTAATATGCTCGGTAGGTAGATTTTTTTGTATCATGAATGTGATCTCATCATTGGGTTTTCTTCTCCAGATGGCTCAGTTACCTGAAGGCATCACGGAACTATTGCATCACGAAAAGCTGCCCGTGCCTCTGGTAGGTGTCTAAAACCTTACTATGAAAATTATATTACAGCAATTATTGCTTCTTGCCCGTATTGAATGTCATATATATTTATATGATATGATAGATGAAACGTGAACTTGAATCATTAATTACCTAATGATCCTCTGTGTAGATCAAATGTCATAATGTAATCGTACTTTCTGCAACAAATGCTACTGAGCTGGACAAGCAGTGGGATTGTCTGATCGAATTGACAGGATCCGATGGTTGCTTAGTGACAATGGAACCATACTCATCAAAGCGCTTGACAACAAATCTAACAGATGTATGCGTTACAATCTCATGCTGTCGTCTTTCCTTTCGGATTTTATTTATACAGAGAATCTCTCATTTTATGTTTTAATATGATTTCCTTTTTGATATCGATATATTTTGCTTTTGATATCATTGTATTCGGCTAAAACGCAGGTAGAAACTGCCCAACCCCTATCAAAACTTTGTCTTGAATTTCCAGACCTTTACATTGGTAAGGGTATTCACAATCATTTAGGTTTTTTTTTTTCTTTCTGGAAAATATGATATTTACTTGTGTCTTTTGCTAAATGTTGCTCTTTTTGTGCAACATCAAGGTTGTTTTCGCAGATCTAGACAAGGGCCTCTGGTAATTAGCTTCGAGGGCAAGGTACGGGGAGAATATCACGAGGATATAAAGCGCGTTTCTCGGTTAAACTTCATACTCTTAGTGTTTTCCCCCCTTCCATATGTTAATACACTTTCACTAATTTGGTTACAGGATCCAGCTAGAATTCAAGAAGCTGTAGAAGCATTATGCAAGAAGTTCAATCCAGGGGCATTCTCGGAAGTCAACTAGATAAAATCTGCTGTTCTTTCAAGTTTTGCTTGCAAAGCTTCAAAATCCAAGAAGCTTATTTGACTGCAGCAACTGCCATTCCCAGTTGCAGAGGATAGAATGGGAAGTTGGAGTTGTAACTGAGAATTGAGAAGGAAAGCCAAAAGGTGAAATATCACATAAAGATACATGCTCCTAAATATGAGCAAAGACCTTATGTTTAAGAAAACATTTATTCATCTGTCACAAGGAAAGTGAACTAGCTGGTGACAACCAAAGTGACAGTTTAGGACTATAAACAATTTGTATTTGTTCTTATTATTAGCCAACATCAATGAATCTCACATCATTTCACAGCTGTGATCGACACATATTCGGACATAAACATGATGGTATGATCTTCCAAGTATATGATTTTTTTTTTTTATAAATTGAGTATATTTATGTTGGATATATATCTGTATTCGATATTCACTTTCGAGTCCAGATAACATAGGAGTAAAGTGAACATTCTTTTTAAATCATCCGATTCTCTTCATTTGTATGAATTGTCATAGTCTTTCTTATTCGAATGTCTTCCATAGCTTGCTTGGTTTGCATGTAAATTTCTTCCACTTTGAACTTGATATCTTGTATTTTGCATGCACCCACCAAGCAAGACTTCCCATATACCAGCATTGCCTTTAGCTGATAGATTGTAAAGAAGGCTATTAGCTGATACACTTCTCATATACCAGCATTCCCATATAAGTAGTAAAGCTAAATCTTTTGGTATAAAAAAATAATGATAAAATAATTTTTTTTAACACAATTCTTTGTGTTTATAGGGATTGATTATACATAATTCTTCGTGTTTATAAACACTGGTTAAAAATAATTAAATTTTTTTAAAAAAAAATATGGGTTCGTTAAAGATTATTTAATTATTGATTGATTTTTTTTTTATTAAATATATTATTTTTATTGAATTTAAAAAGAATATGAATTCGTTTAATCGATGTTTAACATTTTTCAAAAAATATTTAATATATTATTTTCATTAAGTTCGAAGAAAGATAATATTAATTAATTTTTTTTTTTAAATATCAGCTGAAAATTGACAAATTCCTGTTTACAAAAATGAAGGCCGTCTTTGATTGGCAGTTAATTTTTCTTTTACAAAAAAAATATTTTTTAAATTATAATGAGAACAAGAAAAAGACCAAGAAAAGAAAAGAAAACCTTAGAAAAGAACAACCCGGAAGGAGTTTAAGGAAATATCAGAGGCCAAACAAAAAATGGGAGACTCTGGAGACAGCAGCAAGAAAGGGTTGGAAGGCACAGGCTTGGATCTGCCACTGAATCAGCATGGCAACTTGAAGAGTGCTTCAAGTGATGAAAATCTCAAGGACATTCTTCTTCGTATCAAGTCCTCTAAAACTCCTGTAAACACCCTTTTCTTTCTTTTTTTCAACTTTTCCATCTTAATGGGCTTCGTAAATTTCCATAAAATTGAAACTTTTTAACTTGAAATTCTTAACAAAACTGATTTTGTTACTCTTTTTGATGTATTTGCAGACAGTTATCAATTACGGAGCCTCGTGGTAAGTAAATTTTCATGTACGGGTGGGTTTCCTCATCATTATGCAGACAAGCTATTTTATGAAAAGTTTCTGTGGCAGAGTAGAACACTGATTTGGAAGAGTATGGAAAATTTGGAAATGGGTAGTTACAAAATGGGCTAGGAATTGAGAAAACGAAGGATATAAATTGATTATGGATGTTTAACTCAATTAATTTAGCTGATTACTCATGGTTCTGTTAATGTTCTTCAATATGTTTTCAGTTGTTTATGAATCCTGGGGGCGGAAGCTATTGTTGCATTTAGTAATTCTGACGTTTTTTTTTTTCCCTTTTCAGGTGCCGTGTTTGTAGCCAGATTCTTCCTGCATTTTGCCAGTTGAGCAACCAGTTTCCAAAGCTCTCTTTCGTGTATGCAGATATTGATGAATGTCCTGAAACCACGCAGCATATTCGTTACACTCCTACATTTCATTTTTATCGAGATGGTGAAAGGGTGGATGAGATGTTTGGTGCTGGAGAAGAGCGGCTTCACGATCGCTTGTGGTTACATTCCTGAAGAATTATGTTAGGGTGAAATTTCGGGAAAAAAAGAATGCTTTCCTGTGAATCTCCTTTGTCAAATTATGCTAATCTGATGTCTTGTTTTTGGTACAAAGTAAGCTGCTTCTTGGGAAGAAGAGAAGGGGTTTCAAAGAGTGAAATTCTAATTTCAGATTTACTAGATGTCACTTTTTAAGAGTGATTACATGAAACAATTGAACTAAATTTCAGATCTGTCATCTTTGAGCATTCCTAATTATAAAATTATTGAACTTCACTTGACTGTAGTTGCTTTCTATTGAGTTCTGACTAATTATTTTTCTTAGTGCTATTCTAGTGTTTGATGCATTTCAATCAAGCAAATATGGATAGCTGTTTGAATAAAAGGAAGAATCTTGAATAATACTTCATACGCAAATGGTTTCTTTATTCTTCCGCTGTATCTAATTAGCGCAAATGGTAAATACTTCATTCGCTCAACATTATTTGAATAAAAGAAAAAATTGAATAGAATAATAGGAAAAAAAAAAAAAAAAAAAAAGCCAGGTTTCTTTATAATTAGGCTGTATGTATGCATCGAAGGTTTCTTTATTCTTCCGCTGTATACCAGAATCATGGCTAGAATAGTAACCATTTGCTGAAAATTTATCTAACCAAACCAACTTAGGCCTTTGGCTGAAGAGGCTTAACAATCTCCCAAGTGAAATCTGGGTCATCACGTCCAAAATGACCATAAGCAGCAGTCTTTTGGTACCTAAACTTGCCTCCTCTAATCAAGTCAAGATTGAGCGAGATCATTCCTGGCCTGAAGTCAAAATTCTCCTTAATTAATTCCAAAATATCCTTGTCTGGGATCTTGCCCGTCGTGTATGTGTCTACAAAAACCGACAATGGTTCTGGCACACCAATTGCGTAGGATACTTGCACAATACAGCGTCGTGCAAGCCCTGAGGCCACCACACTCTTTGCTGCTTGCCTAACAATGTATGCACCACTGCGGTCCACCTTAGTAGGATCCTTTCCTGAGAAGGCACCTCCACCATGAGCACCCCAGCCACCATAGGTATCGATAATAATCTTTCGGCCAGTGAGTCCTGCATCTCCATGAGGTCCACCAATAACAAACCTACCAGATGGGTTGAGGTGGAAAATGGTGTTGTCATCGAGATACTTTGCTGGAATAACGGGCTTAATGACATGCTTTTTCAAGTCTGATGCAATCTGCTCATTGGTGACAGTCTCATCATGTTGGGTTGAAATGAGAATAGTGTGAACACGAATAGGGACCATGGCTCCACCCTCATTGCGATACTCAACAGTCACTTGGGTCTTACCATCAGGCCTCAACCATGGACATGTCTTGTTCTTCCTCACTTCAGTGAGCTTGGCACCAAGCTGAGTTGCAAGCACATGGGTTAGAGGCATTAACTCGGGGGTTTCATCCGTGGCATAACCGAACATGTGACCCTGGTCACCAGCCCCGATTTCCTCAGGTTTCTTGGTGAGGTGGCCATGAACTCCTTGAGCAATATCAGGGCTCTGTTGCTCAATGTTAACTAGGACTTTGCAGTTGTCAGCATCAAGGCCAACATCAGCTGATGTGAACCCTATACCTCTGCAAGTATCACGAACAATTTTCTCATAGTTAACTTTGGCCTTGGTTGTGATCTCACCGAAGACCATAACCATGTTAGTCTTGGTGCATGTCTCACAAGCCACTTTGCTTTCTGGGTCTTGTTCTAGGCATGCATCAAGGATAGCATCTGAAACCTGGTCACAAATCTTGTCAGGGTGGCCTTCATTGACAGATTCGGAAGTGAATAGGAAGGTATCCATATCTGCACTTGACCACATCATAATGCATTAAATTAACGTCACTTAAATGAAAAATTAAGTGAAAAACAACAAAATTTACACACCACAAAGTCATATAATAAATAAAATCCCAAGGGAACGAATTTTTTTTGTGTGCAAATATCCTCATCAGACTTGAATTAAACTTCAAATTTTCACTGTATGAGAAACTAATGCTCTATTTCATTGTGAATATACTTGCTTTCTGTTACCTCAAAAGTTTCTAAAAGGAAAAATCTTTGTCATATTAGAGTAGAGATGAGTATACAATTAAAATATAGTTAACGAACTTTAAACTCAACATCAAAAGCTAATTTGTAAGGTGAAGAATCTAATAGGATATATAAAACACACTCAAGTATTAGATGTCGGCAGATATCGCCAATGTAAGACTTCTGACACCTGTCTCGACAGATATCTAGTGAAACATGCATAGAACAAAAAACCTAATGAAACGGTCAAAGAGCCTAATTCTGATATCAAGTTAAAAAAAACTCAAATCCAATCTCAAAAGTTAGCTTGTTAGATGGAGACTGAAGAGTCTAAAAAGATATATAAGCCACATTCAAACACAAAAGCTAGACATTTAAAAATACAAATACAAAGACAAATATATTCACAATGAAGAGGACTTTTGGCAAATACAAAGACATTTAAAAATACAAAGACAAAGACAATATACAAATAGGGGACTTTTGACAAATACAAAAACATTTAAAAATAATTGTTATTCACAAAACTAAAAAATTTATATTTTATTTCAACATATAATTTGCTTTTGCATCCAAATTGCACTTTTTTTTTCCCGGAAAGCAAAAATGAAAATAACCTAAAACAACAAGTCAACATTACCTAAGAAATTTATGAAATCAAGCAATTTATGGACCTAAAACAGAGAGAGACCATTAGCATTCCAAAGCTACAACTTTTATAGATGAACGAAATCTTATCTTTAAATATTTCACAAATCCGATAAACAAAAACGGATTCACTGAATTTAAATATAAAAAAGAGCTCATTCTCAAATGAAATGAATCCCATTTCCATTTATAATTTTTTTTTAAAATCTTAATAATATTCGAACCGATCTGATTTAAACAAAAAAAAAGAGGCAAATAACAAATCTAAAGACAAATTAAATTCTGAGAGAATAAAAAGAAATTAAAGAGAGGAGATTGGAGCCTACCTTTTTTGAGATCTGAAAGAAGAGAAAATGAGAACGAAACGATAAGAGGAAGAGAGAAGAGGGAATTGAATTGAATTGAATTGAATTAGAGGGGAAATGGGATTTTATTTATAGAAACGAACGACGAGTCGTTTGACTCGCTCTCTCGATTCCCCGCTCTTTTCGGTGTTTGGCTCTTCCTCTGGTTTTCCCGAGAGTTTTTATCGCCTGGGCCTGATAAGACATTATCTCCTGCTTCTTGTCACAAGATTAAACACACTCAGCCAAATAGCATGCTCTATAATCAACACAAAGGGGTCATCGGATCGCGATTCGAAATTTTTTTCTTTTGATTAAATCTGTTACGGATTTGGGTTATGATGTTTCATAAGTTCATTTTATTTAATATAAATTATTAAAATATTAAAAAATTATTTTTATATTAATATATATTTTATAATTAAATTTAAATAAAAAAATAATATTTGAACAGTAATCTGAATTGGATCATGAAAAATTCTTGCTCAAATTTAATCCAATATGAATACGATTTATCAAATCGAATTAACTATACGATCTATGAACAGGTCTACAATCAAATACTGGTGTTAATATAACCTTGGTTTTGATTTTGTGCCATGTAAATTTTGCTACAAAATTGAACCTAGCTAACCTAGCTATCATTTTCCAACGCATCTTCCTAAGAATTAAGAAATGCTGATATCGATGGGAATATTTTATTGTATCCCAGATACCAGAAATTGAGGAAAGAATATAAATATAAATATATATATATATATATATATATCATCTATCTATATATAAAATTGTAAACATCAAAAGTACTAAAAATGATTGACCAAAATACCTTTATAAAATATTTAATTAATTTAAAATATTTTCTTTTTGTTATTAAAAAAATACTTCCTTATTAAAATTTTAATTTTAACTTTTTTAATTATTAAACTCCTAGAAACAATCTATGACCTTTATTCTTTCATTTTTATACTCAAATATTATCCTTATGTTTTAAGAGTGAATTAAAAGTTTATTTAAGGCATCTTAAAAACATCATTAAAACCTTACCCATTAATAAGAATCTCACCGGTTTGTGCATCTATATTTTCTTATGTAGGCATGACATAAATTTGCATTAATTTTTTTAGTAATTTACATTGTTTTGTTATTTAATTTTAAAATTTTATACTATGTAACTTTTCTTGCTTCGTGCTTTCAATTTTAGATTACTTTAATTATCACAATCAACCGCCTTTGATTATAAAATTATCATTTGATATATTTTTAAATTTTAATTAAATATAATTTTTGTGAGAGACGTAATAGTATTAAATTAATGTATATATTAATAAATTTTTATTATTTTTAGATTTTTATTGAAACACAACAATTATGATGAAAATTAAAATATTTAATAGAATGAAATTAGAATATAACAAATAGATAATAATCAT
This sequence comes from Fremontodendron californicum, assembly GCA_030761205.1. Classification (NCBI taxonomy): domain Eukaryota; kingdom Viridiplantae; phylum Streptophyta; class Magnoliopsida; order Malvales; family Malvaceae; genus Fremontodendron; species Fremontodendron californicum. The sequence goes on from JAULJL010000005.1 coordinate 36,404,970, forward strand.
CAAAAAATAAAACATAAAAAAGAAGAACATGGACGTAGAGCCTAAAGAGGCTATTTGTTAATAATCACCACAAATCTGGCCAAAAAATCACCCAAAAAAAGAAGAACATGATCGTATAGCCTAAAGAGGCTATTGACACTAGCTTCTTATGGTAATTGTTTGCACTAACAATAAAGACTTGGATTCAAATAAAAATAAACTTATTTTTTAAAATTAAATAAAAATAAACTATTAATTTTGGAGAACTGAATTCAAATAAAAATATATAAATGAAAACTAAAAATAAAGAGAAGCATATCATATAACATTAGTTGACAGGTTAAGCATTACATCACAAATTCATTTGTCAAAAATATTCTTTCTTCATGATTAATTCAGAAAAAAAAAAAAAAAAAACAGGTTAACGACAAACATTATATTTTATGGAATTTAAGTAAAATATTACAATATTAATTACTTACAATCAAGGCTCTAGCTAATTGCACCATCAAAACTATTATTGATAACAATATGAATTAGTAGTCCAAGAAGCAATTTAATTATTTCTTCTTTTTCTATCAAAAAAATTGTATCTTATTTCTATCCTTAGTTCTTATTTATTAATTTGAATGTAGTCCTAAAAATTTATATGAGAACAAAGTTATTGGTAAGAATAATAATAATAATAATAGGATTTTGAATTATAATAACAAAAACAATTAATTATGAAATATCTTAAATGTGAATGCAAAAGTATATAAAAGTTGACTCTCTAAAAAATAATAAAAGAATAAAATAAGTACATGCATGCGTAAAATCAAGTATGATAAAAGTAAATAGTGATATTTTATTACTTTAGTGAAAATTTGCTAGTCATATTGGAAAAACTATATTTGCCAAAAAAAAAATCGCCAACACATATATGGTTACTTTCTAATGAAAATAACTATTTTTATATTTTTTGTAATAATTTAACTTTAATATAGGTTAAAGTAACAACATCTCAATAATCTAAATCCATCACAGATTTTTTTTTTAAAAAAAAATTATGTATGTACTTTAATAGGATAAGTTCATAAAAATTACTTTAGCCAACAAAAAAAATTTCATAAAAATTACATTAAGCAATACGGGTTAAACAACTTAATAATTAAATATTGCAATATAATTTACCAAAAAAATTTGTTAAAATATAAATTTTAATGTGCATCATTGCTCTATTAAAAGGTTTTTCAATCATGAAATAATAAACAAAATACAATACTAATGTATTTAACATCAATAGTGATTGAAAAGCAGAAAACAAGTTACTTTAAAAGAGTTGAATAGTGTCATTGATTTATCAATCTACTATACTGTAATTTTTTTTTTATTGAATATGCAATACATTTATTTTTATTTTAATATCTAATTCATTTAAAAAAAAAACTATTACAATTGTCATAAATATAATGAGGATTGAAAAGTATGCTTTTTGAAAATATAAAAGAGAACGGTGTATATATATGTGACAATTACACTAATGCATAGTAGTATTGCATAATAACGCTTTTCAAAAAATAAAGTAGACAAAAAAAAAAAATCAAACCATATTTTTCAATCATATGAAAAACAATTGGTTGCTAGATATCAATAAATTTGAAAAAAAAAAAAAAAAACTTATATAAGATGAAAAATCCAATTTAGTATGTAAAACAAAATTAGAAGAGGAAAAATAAAGAAAATATGAAAATTTTAATTGGATTAATTTCAATAAAAACAATACATCACTACCAGTAAACAATAAAATAAATTAAAAGACTCAGATTGAGTGTTCATTCAAGTTTGGATTTTTTAATTTGAGTTAGGTAGAATTTAAATCTTTTGAATTTTAGATTCAAATCGAATGTGGTAGAGTTCATATTCGAGTACATTAAATGAGTCTTTAGAGTCGAATCAACTTTTCAAATCCTATAAAAACGACTGGTTGCTTTAGATATTAATAAAGTTGATAATATATATATATCCAAGCTTTTTCACAAGAGGAAGTTCGTTTGAATGAATTTTTTTAAAATTTTGAATTTTTTTTATATGAGCTTATTTTAAAATGTTAGTATTTATAATTTTTTGTTTGGATAAATATTTCTTAAAAGAAAATTTAGTCTATTAGAGTTTGATAAGATTAAAAAATAATAATAAAAAGAAGAATAATGATATTTAAAGATAAAACATATATATATATATATATATATTTAAATATGCAATATGAGTATCATTAGATTTGTAAAAATATATAGATATTACTAATAATATAAAAAATATATTTTAAAGTTAAATAAAATAATATTTTATTTTTAATTTTTAATTTTATATTTTATGGTGGTCTTTGTGCAGTAAAGAAATGAGAGATTTGAATATATTTTTTTTGTTGAAAAACTACCTCTTTAGTTTGAATTTCAAGAAAGAATTTAAGCACCTCAAATTCTCTCTTGAAATTCTTATTAATTTTGAAAGTCTCTTAATTTTATCCAAACAAGTACTTTATTTTTGGATTTTTGAAAACCTTAATTGAAATGAAATCCTTCTTTTAAATGCCTCATCCAAACAAGTAAATTTATTTTTAAATTTTTTTAAATTTTCTTAATATTAATTTTTAAAAAATAAACTTAATTAAACGTGTAAAAAGTGTCTGAAAATAAATAGATATAAAAGTGCCAACTCCTAAAATGCAAATAGTGAACTATATATATATATGTCTTTAACAATTTATTAACTTAACTATTTTATCCTTAATTATTGATTTTCTTATTAAATTAAAATACTTTGTAAACTTTTCTAATTTTTTTATTTAAATTAAAAATTGATTAATTTTGGTTTATTTATTTTCCTTTTTTTATTAAAATTTTTATAAGAACAACACTTCCAAATTTATTGTTAATAAAAAAATAATAATAAGGTTTTGAAATAATATTTAAAAAAAAAATTATTAGCTAAAAATCAAAATCTTATTTATCTAGCTATTAGGCGATAAAAAATCTTAAAACATTATTTACTGACAAGAATCGAAACATAAAGATATAATCAAATATGATAATTAAGTTAAAATTGGTTGTATGATAGGAAACATGAATTATAAAATTATGTTAAATTACAATAATATATATTACCATGTGAGATTAAACATGAATGATTTTGATATAAATATATAATAAGTAACAATAAATACATAACCTTTTATATATTGTAAATATATAATATCACATTTTATATCATTTTGATACCCTTTGATATGATATTAATAGTTGTTGATATGATTTGATAGCCTTTGATATGATTTTAATAACCTTTGATATAATTTTGATAACCTTTAATGTAAACTTGATAACTTTTGGTATAATTTTGGTACCTTTGATTCAATTTTGATAACTTTTTATATGATATTGGTAACCTTTGATAAATTTTGTTAACCTTTGATATAATTTTGATAACTTTCTATAAGTTTGATAAGCTTTGATATAATTTTTAATAACCTTTTATATGATTTTGTTAACTTTTGATAAAAAAAAATTTGGCAACTTTTGATATAATTTTGATAACCTTGGATATAATTTTGTTAACTTTTGAAATGATTTGATAACCTTTTATATTATTTTAAAATCTTTGATATAATTTTCATAACCTTTCATATAATTTTAGTAACCTTGGATTTACGTTTGGTAACCTGTGAAATAAGTTTAATTACCTTCGATATTATTTTTATAGCATTTTATATGATTTTGATAACCTTTAATACAATTTTGATAAGCTTTAATACAATTTTGATAAGCTTTGATATAATTTTTTGATAACCTTTTATATGATCTTTGATATAATTTTGAGGATCTTTGATATAATTTTGATAATATTTTGATAAATTTTTATATGAATTTGATAACTTTTGATATAATTTTGATACCCTTTAATATAATTTTGATAACTCTTGATATAATTTTGATAATGTTTTTGATAGTTTTGATAACCTTTGATATAGTTTTCATAATCTTTGATATAATTTTAATAACCTTTGTAATTGTTTTGGTAATCTTTGATATAGTTTTAGTAACCTTTAAAATAAGTTTGGTAACATTTGATATAATTTTGGCAACCTTCAATATTATTTTGATAACCTTTTATGATTTTGATAGTTTTTATTCTTTAATATGATTTTGTCATTTTGATAATTTTTTATATAATTTTGATAATCTTTATAAAATTTTGGTAACTTTGGATAAACTTTTGGTAACCTTTGAAATAATTTTAGTAAACTTTGATATAATTTTGATTGTCTGTGATGTAATTTTGATAACTTTTGATATAATTTTGACAACCTTGGATATAATTTTAATACCCTTTAATATAATTTTAGTAGCTTTTGATATAATTTTGTTAACCTTTTTAATAATTTTTGTAATCTTTGATATTTGATAAGTTTTAATATAATTCTGATAAATTTTGTTATTATTTTGGTAATCTTGGATATAGTTTTGATAACCTCTGAAATAATTTTGCTAACTTTCGATATAATTTTGGTAACCTTTGATATGATTGTGATAACATTTAATATGATTTTTTTCATTTTGATAATCTTTTATATAATTTTGATACCATTTTTACAATTTTGGTAACTTTTGACATAATTTTGACAACCTTTGATATAATTTTGATAACCTTAATTGATATAATTGACAATCTTTTATATGATTTTGGTAATCTTTGTAATAATTTTACTAACATTTGTAATAATTTTGATAATTTTAGATATAATTTTGGTAACTTTTATATAATTTTGATATCCTTTCTAATAGTTTTGGTAACTTTAGATATAATTTTGATAACTTTTGATATAATTTTGATAACTTTCATATAAATTTGGTAACGCTTGACAATTTTTGGGTAACCCTTGATATAATTGTGGAAACCTTTGATATAATTTTGATAATCTTTGATATAATTTTGAAAATCTGTGTAAAATTTTTGATAACTTTTGTAATAATTTTGATAACATTTATAATATTTTTGGTAACTTTTGATATAATTTTGATAAAATTTGTATTAATTTTGATAACTTTTGGTATAGTTTTGATAACCTTTTGATGTAATTTTGATAACCTTTGATTAGACCTGTCCACGGACCGGGTAGTCCGTCCGGCCCGTATTGGACCGGGCTTGGACAAGGTCTTTTGTAATTCGGCCCGGTCCGGTCCGGCCCGAATTATTATTTATTAAATAAAAAATATTTTTTATTTAAATTTAATTATAAAATATATATAAAAATTAATATAAAAAATAATATTTTAATATTTTTGCCTTTGATATGATTTTGGTAATTTTTTATATGATTTTGATAACCTTTAATTTAGTTTTGATAACCTTGATATAGTTTTGATAACCTTTGATATAATTTTGACTTTTTTTTTATTATAATTTTGGTAACATTTGATATAATTTTGTAATTTTTTATAATATTTTTGGTAGCATTTTTATTTATTTATAATTTTAGTAACTTTTGATATAATTTTATTTAATAACTTTTGATATGATTTCGATAATTTTGGTATAATTTTGATAACCATAGATATAATTTTGGTAATTTTTAATATAATTTTGGTAACCTTTGATATAATTTTAATAATTTTGGTAACTTTTAATATAATTTTCTAATAATTTTAATAATATTTGTAATAATTTTGATAACATTTAATACAATTTTGATATCATTTTATACCAAAATAAAAAATATTTAATATATAAATTTATTTAAATATATCTAATTTGATATAAACTTATTATATCATTCACGTGCTTTTGCACGTGTAAAATAAACTAATATATATATATATATATATATATATATATATATATAAGCAGAAGAAATTTCTAATTTAGCACCATCCCATGATGTAATATCAGGATTCAGGAACTTAAGCCTTTTTGTAAGGTAGGATTTTTTTCCCCAACCAAAACATGTAAATTCTTTAATTGACTAAATGGGAAAAAAAAATTCCAGGTAAAAGAAGAACAGAAACTGTTATGAACATGTAAAAATCAATTTTTTCCAGAGTAATGACTTAACTAATCAAACCTAGCACAACAGGAAAAAACTCTTTGGACTTGAGTAATTCAGTATATGCAAAAAAAAAGACAATTTGCACTGGCATCTGACCAAACCATCCACATCTTTCAAGAAGCTAATTAAGATGCTGGCCAATCTAATTTAGATTTTTGTTACCCTTTAATTGGCTTATGAAGTTCTATTTAGCTTATTGAGATTCACAAGTCTCCCCATATTTTATTATTTAATTATGCATAAATCAAAGATTCCAAGTTCATAAACCAAATACCTTATTTTAATCCATTTTATGGTGAACAAAATTAGTATCATCAAACGCCATGAGAATCATTGGACTCTTCATCAGATTGGATTATTTCATAATATGTAATTTGCATCCCATATTATTGCACCAGGTACAGTTCTATTGCTTGGGTGTTGATATTGGGAAAAAATTGAAGTACTTGATCCAAACAGTGACAGCTTAAGTTGGAATTTCTATGATACTCCCATGGAAAAAGAGCAGATTGATTCACTTAAATCGAATTTTCATGGTGATGACTGATGATGAAGAGCTGCTAACAGTTTTGTTTAGCTTGAAGAAGAGCAACAAGTCTATATCTTTGGGTTGAAATTTGAATCTCCAGATTCCTGGAAACAGCAACAATTACTTAAATGGAATTATAACAATTGCATATTACTTAAAGGTCCAATCATTTTCAATGCAACATTGTATCTCATTACTGGAGCAGACTTTAGATTCGTTTGAGTGAAGAAAGAGATGACAAAGTTAAGGCCTAGGTATTTGGTCCTGTGAGAGGAAAGGTCTCCTTTTTGCACCGAGTAATTTATGATGGAAACTTCTCTCAGCTAATCAATAAACAGGAGTTATAGAAAATGGATTATTGAAATTAACAGGGCCTGTACCTTTTGACTTCTGTTTTTATATTTCTCTATATCTATATATTACTAATATCTTCCCCAGTACCTCAAAGGCTCAAAACCAATTGAAGTCTTTCTTTTGGGACAAAGCTAGGCAGCAGCCTCCCTCACAACCATCACCATTCACCACCATAGTTTTCAAAGGAAATCTCTTTGGTGTTAGTTAAAGAAGCTCTTGTTTTCAATACCCAAAGAAGGAGTAGTAATTAAGAGTGAGAGAGACAGATAAAAAGATGGGAAGGGCTCCTTGTTGTGACAAGGCTAATGTGAAGAAAGGGCCCTGGTCGCCTGAAGAAGATGCAAAGCTTAAAGAGTACATAGAGAAACATGGAACTGGAGGGAACTGGATTTCTCTCCCACAAAAAGCTGGTAACAACTCTTTTTTCCTTTTTTTTTCCCCTTCTTCTTGGGAGTTTGAAGGAAGATGGTAACTGAAACTGATCATATCAACCTGTAAACGAAAGGGTCCTTTCAATAGTTCTTGTTTGTGATCTTGAATCTGTTTTGTTTGTGTTTAGGTCTTAGGAGATGTGGGAAAAGTTGCAGATTAAGATGGCTTAACTATCTCAGGCCTAATATTAAACATGGAGAATTCTCTGATGATGAAGATAGGAAAATCTGCACTCTCTTTGCAAGCATTGGTAGCAGGTATTAATCACCCTGTCTTTTCCAAATATATGTCTATTTGTCATATCATATTTTCTTAAACTTGATCTGGGTCTCCATAATTTTTTTGCTTTAGTATCTTCTCTGAAGATTTTTGTTTCCCGAGAGATTAACCAAGCATGAAAAGACTTCTTTTTTCCTTTTGCCCTTTCAAGAAAAACTTGCATATTCCAAGAATATGCTAATTTTAGATAATTTTTTTCTCTGATTCTGTCCTTGCATGCTGTGTTGAGATAGAGTTTCGAAAATAGCTGGCTTAAATTTTTTCTAATGGAACTTACTCACATCATGAACTACAGGTGGTCAATTATAGCAGCTCAGTTGCCAGGCCGGACTGATAATGATATCAAGAACTACTGGAACACCAAGCTGAAGAAGAAACTTTTTGGCATGGTTTCCCAAACTCAAAGAAAACCTCATCATATTCACCATGCTAGCCTCTCATCTCTTCTTCAATCATCTTCAGCTTCATCCCCATCCCCATCCACATCACCTCCTTTATCATCAACATTACTCTACAATTGCAGCAACAACACCTACCATACACCAACTAAATCTTTTTCAAGCTTTGAAGTATCATATTCCTCAAGTTTTTCATCAATTCTTCAACCTCAGGAGAGATTATTGGGTCCTATGCAGCATTATTATCAGCTGCAGGATGGTCTCCAAATGTTTGGAGGTGAAGCTAGTTGTAGTTTTTCTTATGGGAGTTGCAGCAACCAAATCAGCCAGAGCAAAGAATTAGAGTATGAATATGGTGATGCCCGAGGTAGCAATGGTGATAAACAAATTGGCATGCACAATTATAATTTCTACCATGAAGCTGATGAAAGCCAGAAGCTGATGATGGCATCAAATAATGGAGGTGGTGCTGATGGTTGGTCTGAGAAGTCATCAAATGGATTGTGGGGTGAAAAACCATTGGATTATGTGCTAGAGGAAATCAAGCAGCTAATTAGTACTAAGTGGTTCTAACAGCTTTTTTTTTTTTTTTTTATGAAAACAAAGTAGAGAAAAAGTTTGTACTAATTGATCTGACTATGACTGTGTGTAAAATCAGATGGAATTGAAGGGAGTGGGCTCTAGATTTTCAGATTTAGACTTGAGTTATGAGCTGAGCTGAGGGAATGGATTTCTGATGGAAACAGTTTTTTGACAGTACATGGTAAAAGAGTTTCCTTTGTGCATTTCTTTTTGGGAAATGATGTAATTTGCTAATATTCAGAAAATAATTCATTAAATGTCATGGATTGGATACTGCAGAAGCTAATCATCTTTTCAAGGACCAAACTTGAAAAGTGAAAACTAAGCATACAAGTACAACTTGTTTAATCCAATTTTTAATCAATTTCCCATTTCTAAAATGTTTTCTGTGTTTTCTTTTATATGAATTTTCATATTAACTTTGATATATAGTATATAGCTTTGGATCTTTGTGGATATTATCCCTCAAGATTTAAATATGACTTGATGTTAATCCTAATCTCAATCTTCTTAAACAAGTCTGTCAATTTTATATATTAAGTACAATAAATTAATATTCTATGAAATGTAGGCACATTAAACCAAAATTGATATATGAGAGAAAATGATAAACAAATCCAACTAGCTACATGAACAAAAGAAAAAAATTCAATGTCATAAAATATATAATGCAAAGTGGTAGAGAACCGTCATGTGAAAGCAGTCCAAAGAGCTCCAATATCATATGATCTCAGGATGAGGATGCCTTGGGCTTGGGGTTTATCAATTATATTGGCTAAACCAAAGAGAGTGAATATTTTATTCTTCTCCCATGAGAAACAAAAAAAGAAAATATTATTGAAAAGATGAATCCATTGACCTTTTCACCATTTTGTTTTCTTCTACCATTAGGTTATATTTAATGGGTTTTGTCAGCAGGCATTATTTATGTTAAGATCAAAAAAATCAAATGGGTTATAAAGATAAAAATTATGGTATTCATTTTCAGTAAAATTATTAAATTTTAATAAAATGATACATATTTTTAATATATAATAAAAATAAAAATTAATTAAGAAAAAGCAATTGGACATATGCCCCGGGCCAATTTTTTTTAAATCTCTTAGGTCGATTCGGAAACACATTTTATTATTTTAAAAAATATTAAAATTTTTAAAAAATATTTTTATATTATTGTTTATATATTTTTATAATTAAAAAAATATTTTTTTTATTATTAAATAATAATTCGAGTCGGACCAATATAAATTAAAAAAAATTATATTCAAACTCGAATTAATATAAATTAAATTTATCAAATCAAATAAATAATTCAACCCTTAAACATATCTATCAAAAATCAATATTTATTTTGACATAACAATTGGGTGAATCGAAGCTTTTCAAAGCAGGGAAAAATGAAGACAGATCTTTAACTTTATTCAATGCGACAAAAGGTGATTTCCTTTGTTCACTACTCTTGGTCTTGGGTTGAAATTTTTCCAAGGGATATTTCGTGCACCAATGTCATAGGGCTTACGCTATATTTTGGGTGAAAACAGGGGCCTATGGCCCTACTATGCTTTTTCGTTTATTACACGACATGAACATCGTTTATTACACGACATAAACATGAAAACATTGGACAAACCGCATTTTCCAAGAAATGATACTACAAATTATTTAATAATTAAAAGGCAAATAATTGTCTACAAAATAAATAATTAACAACAAAGTAAAGTAGGGACTCATGTTTACACTAATATTACTATTGGAAAAGATCATTTAAATGCATCAATATTTCAATTCATTTTCTAGAATATGTAGTCATGGATTCATATTAACTTCACTCAACAGTTGGTCAATGGCTGGCTCTGGCTGCTGCTCTAAAACTCATCAGAGAAAGATCTTTGCCTTTTGGAGGTTATCAAATTTTCCCACAATGCAACAAAAAGAGGCTGGCTTTGTCTACGTTTTGGGGTGAAAGTTTCCAAGTCATGAGGTAAAATTAATTGCATAATTTAATTTTCACAAACAATTATATTTTCATATATCTTAAAGGAATATGTGAAAACCTTTAATCTTTTTTTATTTATTTTATATATATATATATAAAAGAAATCGTAGTTTGAGAATAGTTGAATTGGGAAAGAGGTTGTAAATGCTGAGATTCGAATTTCAGATCTATTGAATGTTACTTCTTAAGAATGATTGCATGAATCAACTGAGATAAATCTTGGGTTCGTGAAAACTCTTTAATCTTGTTAGTGTTAGTCTCTATGTGTATGAGATAAGTTTCCTAAATTGCATTTGCATATACCTGATTCTTCTTTTATTTCTTTTAGTTGTGGGTTTAGGGTGATTGTTTCTGGAGTAATATTATAAGGACACTGGCAGGCTTAGCTCTTTGGTTCTTTCTTTAAAGAAGCCTAAATAATCAATAAAAGATTTAAGCAAAAGAAGAAAAAGAAAAAAAATCACCATAATATAAGATTTGACTGTATATGGATGATTCCCTGCATCATCCGACATTGACAATTTGAACATGGCAGCCCAACAAAAGACAGACAAAAATAGTAGCTAGTAGTAACATTTAACAGCTTGTTGCCTGCAACTATTTGTCACCGCATTATAGACATAGCCACTATATTTACTCGAATTTGGTGAATGTTTGATACGAATATATATCGATATGAATATATTTAATTTTTTTTTCATATGTTTGAAAAATTATATTTTTATATTTATGTTCAAATAATGTTGAACACAAATATCAAACACTAATATTTTAAAAAAGATAAAAATAATTCAGATAACATACCATAGCCATTGCTTTAGCCAGCTTTTAAATATTATATCTGTACAGTTTAAAAACACATGCCAAAAAGGAAGGGGAAAAAAAGTATGATTAAAGTTTATATCACATTATGAAATGAATAATAAGGGATTTCATTTTGGTGTAATCTAAGTTAGATGTTGAGCATTGCATATCAGCATTTCTGAATTCTGATATGACTATGGCATTATTTGATGGCAAGAACAGAAGACTGAGAATAATCACTTGGATATTAACAATTAATTCCCAAATAATGATTGGGTCAGTGACTTGGAATACAACAATTTTATGTACAGAAATGCACATTAGGAATACAAGAAGTGGTGGTTAGAAGAAATTGATGAATAATTTACAAAAAATCCCATTGCCAATAAACCTTCTCCACAATCCCTCCACCACTCTGTACAGCAAGGTGAAGTGTATCAGAAGCAGGGGGAACACCCCAGAGATATGGCACTGCAACTGTCATGGTAAGCTTTTCATGCAAACCGCCTTTGCTGGCCTTCTCCGCCGCAACGACCTGGACATTATCAATAAGCAAATTTCAAAATTACAAGTTTTTCATGCAAACCCCCGAAAAGATTCAGTGGTCGAAGATCATACATACCGATGCAAAACGCAAAGGAAAAAGAGTATTACACCAAGCTTGTACGATAACCATTTAAAAAGGTGAATACAAAACAGCATTTTGAAAGTGAACTATAAGAGATTGAACAAATAACATATTAATTTGATTCTCAAAACTATAAGAGATCACTGGAAGCTGGTGCTGCTACTTGGACAACTCAGCAAACACATTTTCATGGCTCGTTCAGTAATTAGATCAGATTTGCATGGCTGATTAAATAGGAAAAATAGAGATAATGCCAATTGTGAACTAATAAGTCTCTTAGGTTGCTGTGTGGGAGCCAAGGGGAAGGTCCACTCACACATGTTCCAAGGTGAACAAAAAAAAAAAAAACTATTGTTTTAATTGGTAAAGTTTATAGGAATTTAATGGAATTTGGGATTTCTTTTTATATCAATAATATATGTAAACAAGGTCCCTGAGGCTGATTAAACAAACAAAAAGATCGCTTACTTCCAGTCTAAGCCACTAGTTGACTAGTTCTGTCAAGCTTTCAAGATACTAACTAAAACTTTCCTCTGCTAGGTATCAATTCTAAATATCAATATGAACTATACTACCTGATAAAATAAAGGAACAAAGAGCTAAAACTGAAGATATGGTGATAAGATCTTGAAAGTTAAGGCTGTGTGATGAAAGATGATTTTTGAATGTCTCATGTCATATTTTAAACTACGATTTTCTATTCAATATCTTCATGTATGTAAAAATGCAATATGGTAATGATTGAAGAAAAGATTATTCTGGTTCAATGCTGCATACCTCCCCACCATGCTCTAAAACAGTATCTTCTACAACATCACTAAGCATCTCAATGGAGCGGCAAAAGCCAATGATACAAAGCCTTCTGCCCGTATCAAGCCCCTAGTTTGACCAAATCCCATATGTGTAAGTAATTTAGGATTGAAACCTCGAGCTTATGACAAAATAACAGCATAAAAGTTCCTTACATTTGTTGCTGCAATGTCAAAAAGAGCACCAAGACATAAGCCTTGGTTAGGATCCATGTAATCACTCTCTTGAAATCGTTGAAATCTTTGAGACGTTTTTGCCTTTCCTTGTTTCTTCTGCCCAAATAACAAAATTCTTCAACTACCACCAGATTCTAAAACGATGCACCGCATAAGGAAACAAAAAAATAAGACTAGAGTCTCATATACCATCAAAGTTCAAATTCCATTTTCTTTTGGCCAGTAAAACATTGATCACCCTTAAATACTTGAACAAGGAAAGATTTATAAATTAGTAATTGATAACTCTATGCAATACAGTTATTTATTCACATTTTCTGCATTAAAGTTAGCTAATTAAATTGTTTTGATTTTAGTAGTTAACAAATTTGGTACAATTTCTCATGAAAACGATACTCATTCTTATATTACTTGTTTACAATACGTGCAAATGCACGGTGAAATCCGTGAAATCCGACAACAGTAATAACTAATAACAAGATACTTACATCTGAAGAAGTTAGACGCCGTGGAACCATGGAACCTCCAATTTGAATTAGTCCATCTGATGTGAACAAAGTGACTCTATCCTCTTGAACCCATTCCACATCTGCAAATTCGAATAAAATAGAAACGATTCCATTAGTCCATTAACATGCAAATCATAATGCAACACTAAAACATTTCATCTTTCATCTAAATTAACCTTTAATAGCTATGACCCTTTAATCAATTCAATTAAAATAGTCTATCTCGTGAAGTAAAAGAAGCAACTTTAATCTATACAATATCTATCTTGCCCCTGTTCCATTGACTGCAAATTTTCCATTTTGATGACACAAAATGGCGTAAAACTATATTTAACGATTTAGATACGAAATATTTTGAGATAAATCATTTGATTTGCCTCCTTTAAACCAAGTAAACTAAATAAATTCGAGAATAAGCATAATTAAAGTGAAAAAAAGATGGGTTTTTTTTTTCTTCTTTACCGTTGTCACCAGGGGACCAAGGAAAGAAACCAAAAGAATGGTCACCAAGGAAGCTGCCGGAATCTGAAGCTTTGGAAGAGAAACGAAGGAAACGAGAGGGACGATTTGAGAATCTGAAGGAAGTTGGGAGAAAAGAGTTGGTTTCTCTCCAACGAGAAAGGGAAGGAAACGAAGAGAAAGAAGATATAGTAAATGTTTTAGCCATTAAAGAGAAGCTCTTTTTGTCAGAAGAGGAAATCTAAGGGAATTGAAGGAACAGAGATGATCGGAGAGAGAAAGGAGGGAAAGGAAAAGGAAAGCGAAAGAGAAGGGAAAAAGTTTCGACGCCACAGATGTGAAAGGACACGTGCCGTAAGAAAATGAGTTCTTGGTGTTTTTCTTTGGCAGCTTGGAATCCGAGTTTGAAACGATTGGTCTATGACTTCTCGGTACTTTGTGTTTCTTTGGTCGGTAAAATTTGGTTTTTTGTGGAGATTTTATTGGAATTTTTGTTAAATTTCATAATTTTGAACCGAATATAAAATATAAAAATATTTAATAAATACGAAAAAATATAATAAATATAATATAATATATTTAAATACAATTAATATATATTTAATATGTTATATTTGTATTTAAAATTTTATTATTTAATAATTTTATTGTATTTACAATTAACATAAAAATACACAAAACATAATAAATTTATCAGATTTAATTTTTACGACTGTGTTATAAAATGGAAATTCAAAATTCTTTTTTCCCTATAACTCAAAGATACAAGGACTCCAATTAAAAAAAAAAAAAAATTAAAGTTTATTATATAAAAAAGATCATTATTACTTCACAATTTAAACTTAAATTTCTTTTTTCTTATCTAAATTTTCCAAAATCTAAGAAAAGTTTGCACTGCAAGCAACAAGAGAAAAGTTTTTGTCGAACAATTTTGTACAATAAATAATGAGTTAAAATGAATATAAAATATACCACATATACACGAATTATTATATAAATTAAAGAGGAATATTAGGCCAGATTCAAACAAAAAAGGTATAATTAAATGAATCAAAGACGTGATGAGTTAAGAACGATTCTAATTTTGTTGAATCCATGATATAACCTTGTACATTCAATTCAACCAATTTTCTAGTAGTTGCAGCTTCTAAACTTAATCTTTTTCTGCTTTTCTATAATTCCCTGCCAAATTCGTCTAGTGTAAAAACTTGACACATTCCCACTTGTAAATGCTCAAGCCAAATCTAAAACATGAAAGTAGACTGATTTTCTTTCTGTATACAATATTTTAAAATATTCACTCAAATCAATTAAAACTAATATATATGCATTAGATTAATTAAAATTTCATATAATATGCAGGAATCAATAAAGTTACAGTTTCTAATCTAATGTTTA
Organism: Fremontodendron californicum; assembly: GCA_030761205.1. NCBI lineage: Eukaryota > Viridiplantae > Streptophyta > Magnoliopsida > Malvales > Malvaceae > Fremontodendron > Fremontodendron californicum. The sequence continues at coordinate 36,420,388 of JAULJL010000005.1, forward strand.
TATATATATATATATATATATTTGTTATCAGATTTGAATTTAAGTGTCGGATATAAATATGTGTTTGACATAAATATGTTTATTTTTTTTTAATTTTTTTCATTTATTTATAAAATCATATATTAAACTTATATTCAAATGTGTTGTCGAATTTTAGGCAGCCAAGGCACCTGTCTACCCCTTATCTATGCCCCTATGAACATCGATAGTTGAGTTATCATGCTCAGCATGATGAGAAATTAATCTATTTGTACAATATTTTGTAGAGTAATTTGCGTGAACGGGGTTTGTAGGATCAACCTCATCTCATAATATTTGTTTTTTTTTTTTTTTTTTTTTTGTAAAATTTTTGTTACAAATGTTTTGGTTTTTTATTAATAAAATCAAATTTGAAATTCAAAAGTTATACTTACTATAATTTTTTACCTGCTTTGTTGGAAGATTTATTTAATGTTTATAAATTTTTAATTAAATTAACAATTACAAATAAATTTAAATTGAATCATATTAAATAATTATTATTTATTTAAATAATTATTATTTATTTAAATAATTTTTTATATTTTAATATCTTAAGTAAATAAATTTAAAATTAAAATTGAATCACTATAACAAAATATGCAAAATATAAGATGAATTGAGACATGACACAAACATAACATGAGAAAATAAGACACAAAAAATAACATGAACATAACACGAAAACACGGATGTGTCAAAATCTATATAAAATGAATTATTAACTCGTAAATTTTTTTATAAATTTATAATACTTTCAACAAAAAAAAAAACACGAACACATCATGAATACACAAATTTTTTTTTTTAAATTGAACCACTATGACAAATTATGTTAAATATGTTATGAATTGAGATACGACACAAACACACATATTTTTCTCTAAATTGAATCACAATGACAAACTATGCAAAATATAAAATGAATTGAGACACGACACGAACATAACATAAGAAAAATAATTAGAACACAAAATAAAAAATAAAATGAACACGACACGAATACACGAACATATCAAAATATAAATAAAACGAATTATTAACATGTAAAAATTTATATAAATTTATAATACTTTAAACACACGAAAAAATAACACGAACAAAATATTGGTTGAATTGAGACACGACACAAACACAACATTGAAAAATAATTAAAACATGACACGATACGAAAAATAACATGAACACGACATGAATATACGAAAGTGTCAAAATCTATATAAAACGAATTATTAAAAACTTATAATATTTTGAACACACAAAAAAATAACACGAACAGGTCACGAACACACAAAATTTTCTCTAAGTTGAATCACTATAACAAATTATGCAAAATATGTCATAAGTTGAGACACGACACAAACACACAAATTTTTTTTCTAAATGGAATTAAAATGACAAACTATGCAAAATATGAAATGAATTGAGACACGACACGAACACAACATATGAAAAAATTAAAATGCAACACAAAAAATAACATAAATACTACACGAATACACGAACGTATCAAAATATACATAAAACGAATTAGTAGCGTGTAAAACTTATAATACTTTAAACACATAAAAAAAAATACGAACACGAACATCAATTTTTTTATTTTTTATTTTTTATCTTTCTTTTCTTCTCTTTTTTTTCTTTCCTTTTTCTTTTTCTTTTTTTTCTTTCATTTTTTTTCTTTCTTTCATTCCTAAAAATAAAAAAAATAAAAAATAACACGTGTCACCACCAAAATAGTGGACACGTGTCAATGGCTGAGCAATTCATATAGTTGATTATAACACATGTCAACACCAAAATAGTGAACACGTGTCAACACATGGGCAATTCATGTACTAAATTTTATATTATAATTAGATTATATAAGTGTGATGTGAGTGGGAATACACATAGAAAACAAATCTACACCACATAAAGATAATAAACACATCAAGCATAAACACCAAAACGACGTAGTAATTAACTTATCAGAAATACAATACGCAAAAACACCAAAACAATATCGTAATAAACTTATAAAAAATATAAGTCAAAGTTGGAGTCACATAACATTAAGTTAAAAGAAAGATAGACTAAACTTTTTCCCTCCCATTCTCAAAAGAAACATAAAATTATTTCGTTATTTAACTTATTATATATGTAAGACCAAGCTTGAGTCACTAAACATTTCCCTTTTCTTAAAACATAATTAATAAATAAATTTTAATTATTAATCTTTTTCATAATTTGTTTATATTTTCACTTGTCTATCAAAACGTATTTCAATTGGAAAAGTTCTTATTGTAGTAGTTAAAGCTATCTTTTCAAGAAACAGAAAATGATATCAAACCTTTTCAACTTTTCCACAAAAAAAAAAAAACCCTAAAATTTTAAATCTAAAAATATCTTAATATTTTAAATTAATTTCCAAACAATGTCAGGATCAAACTTCTATAGATGCAGACACCAAAATTGTAATTTTGAGACGGAAGACGTGATAGGAAAAAAAGGTAAACACATTCCTCTTACCATTCCCCGAATAAAAAGAAACAGAAAAAAACGTAAACACTATTTAAACCTTTCCCATCAAACCTTTCCACTTTCCGAATTACTGTCAAGATCAAATCCAAACCCTATCGATGCAAAGAAACAGGTTGTTAATTTGAAACGCAATACATTCACAAATTCATTATTCACGTGGATAGGGAGAAGAAAGTAAACACCTTTTTCTTTTTTTCATTTCTTTACTATTTTTCATTTTATTCACTCACATACCGTTTCGTTTCGATTTTGTTTCAAAAAAACTGTGATGTTAGCTACTGAGAACGCGACAACCTAAAAGAAGCGACGTAGCACTGAAAAAGGTAATCAACTCTTAAATTAAATTGTGTTAGGAAACCTAAATGCATAAGGGAAATTTTGAGCTTATTGGAAATTTATAGTTTGCTTTGTTTGGAATTGAAAAAATTATTTATTTCAAACATGTGGATTCATTTGTAAATGTATATAAGTATAAATTTTATTTTCAAATTATTTGAGTTTCATTTTTAATTCACGAGACTGACCTAACACACGTTGACTTTTTACAGGAACAGAAACGACTTGCTAAGGAGAAGCAAGCTAAGGAGCAAACACCTGTTAAGACTTTTGGCTAATTCCGTTTGTGTTTATTGTGTTAATTGTGTATGTTTTCAGGAGCCTAAAACTGCTAAGTACACTAAGAAAGAAAAGGCAGCACTGCTCTAAATTTTTTATTTTATCGCGTACTATATGTTTTCATTATAAATATGGAAAGAAACAATAGTCTATAGAGTATTATATGTTTTTTTACTGGGAAAAATCACTTATATACACCACATAAGGATCATAAACACATCAAACATAAATATTAAAACGAAGTCATAATTAACTTATCAAAAATACAAGATGCAAAAACACGAAAACAACGTCATAATAAACTTATAAAAAATACAAACCAAAATTGCAGTCACATAAAACTTTTCACCTCCCATTTTCAAAAGAAATAAAAAATTATGTCGTTATTAAACTTATCAGACATGTCAGACTAGACTTGAATCACCAAATTTTGCTTTTTGTTTGAATTTTTTATTATTATACATAACCAATAAATAAATTTTAATTATTAATTTTTTTTATAATTTTCCTATATTTTCACTTGTCTATTAGAGAAAATTTTAATTGAAAAAGTTGTTATTGTAATAGTTAAAGGTATTCTATTCAAGAAACAGAAAACGAAATCAAACCTTTCCTATTTCCCAAAAAAAAATAAAAAAATAAAACTTAAGATTCTAAACCTAGGAAAAAAAGTTAAATACATTTTTTTTTTCATTTTTTTACTAATTTATTACAATCATTTCATTTTCTTCACTAAGATACCGTTTTTTTTTTCGATTTTGCATTATATAAACTTAGTATTGGTATGCACCTGCCAACATTCAACATCCCGTTAATGTCAAGAAAAAAGTTTATCGTAATCCAAGCAGCATAAGATAAAGGCCGATCAATGTAAAGCTTTTTTCCCAAAATAAACAGAAAACGATGTCGTTATTAAACTTATCAGACATGTAAGACTAGGTTTGTGAACTTATAATACATGTAAAATCAAGCATCCAAGAAAAATATCGTAATATTTCGAATCGATTTACAAAAAATGGTAGAATCAAGCATTTATCAATCTAGACGCTTAGAATGTAAGTATAATACGCAAGAGATCAAAAAATTTACGACTTACGTGTAGATATAGAGAAAAACGTAAACACATTTTTTTCTTCATTTTTTTACTAATTTATTAATTTAATTAATTTTTTCATTTTCTTTAATAAGATTTTATTTTATTTTTCATTTTCTTAACAAGTGTCTACTTTATAACATGTATTTCCTTATTAGCAAGTCTAATTTGTTATAAGTAAACTTGGTTTAGGTTTTACATACATTTAAATAAATAAGATTAATCTGTGCAATATCCGTTCAATATTCGTGCAATATTTGTGAATTATACAATTACAAACTAATAATTAATATATAAGAAACAAAGAAGTAAAGAAATATTGTTTAAAATTGGGTTTGAGTTGTAACGATATATTGATATTCATTTTCTTTAAAAAAATTTTAAAAGCACGTGGGAAACATAAAAATTGATAATTGAGTTTTAATGCTAAGTATGATAGAAAATTAATCTATTTTATAATATTGCGTAAAGTAATTTGTTAGAACCGTGTGACTTTTGTAGGATCAAACTTATCTTGTAATATTTTTTTTTTTTTTGTGTGTAAAATTTCACATTATAATATTTTATGTATCTGTTTCTTACAAATGCTTTGGTTTTTTATTAATAAAATCAAAATTAAATTTCAAAAGATATATATTTTTTATATTTGAGGTTGTTAGGGTTTGATATACGATTATATGAGTGTGAGTACATATGTGAAACAAGTCTACAACACATAAGGATAATGAAAACATGAAACAAAAACACTAAAACACGTCGTAATTTAACTTATCAAAAATATAAACCAAAGCCGAACTTATTAAAAATGTAAACTAAAGCCGGAGCCACATAACAGTAAGTCAAAAGAAAGATAGATTAAAACTTTTTCTCTTCACAAAAGAAAAAAAAAAAAAGACGTCGTTATTAAACTTATTATACATGTAAAACCAGGCTTTAGTAACCAATATTTGGTTCGTTTGAATGGTTAAGTGGCTCCAACCCTTATATGAGAACTAAGGTTCAAATCCTGAGAGTTTTTAATGTTGAGAGTGCTTTATCATTACACTCCCAGCTCGACAGAGATTAGTCTTCCATCAACCATAAAAAATTCCTAGATAAGAACTAAGGTTCAAATCTTGGGAGTCTCCAATGTTTGGGAGTCTGCAATGTTGAGAGGGCTTACCATTACACTCACAACTCGACAGAGATTAATCTTCCATTTGAGAGGGTAATTTTCCATCAAAATCTTGGGAGTCTCCAATGTTGAGAGGGCTTTACCATTACACTCCCAACTCGACAGAGATTAATCTTCCATTTGAGGTAGTCTTCAATCAAAATCTTGGAAGTCTCCAATATTGAGTGGGCTTTACCATTACACTCCCAACTCGACAGAGATTAATCTTCCATCAAAATCTTAGGAGTCTCCAATGTTGAGAGGGCTTACCATTACACTCCCAACTCGACAGAGATTAATCTTCCATCAAAATCTTAGGAGTCTCCAATGTTGAGAGGGCTTACCATTACACTCCTAACTCGACAGAGATTAATCTTCCATTTGAGAGAGTAATCTTCCATCAAAATCTTGGGAGTCTCCAATGTTGAGAGGGCTTTACAATTACACTCCCAACTCGACAGAGATTAATCTTCCATTTGAGAGGGTAATCTTCCATCAAAATCTTGGGAGTCTCCAATGTTGAGAGGGCTTTACCATTACACTCCCAACTCGACAGAGATTAATCTTCCATTTGAGAGGGTAATCTTCCATCAAAATCTTGGGAGTCTCCAATGTTGAGAGGAATTTACCATTACATTCCCAACTCAACAGAGAATAATCTTCCATCAACCATAAAATGGGTTACGTATCAAATCCTATCAATACAGACGCCCATAATGTACTTTACGTATCAAATCCTATTAATGCAAACGCTCGGAATGTAAAATGGGTTGCGTATCAAATCCTATCAATGCAAATGCCCATAATGTACTTTACGTATCAAATCCTATTAATACAGACGCCCGGAATGTACATTCATGTGGATTCATGTGGATAGAGAGAAATTTTTTCATTTCTTTACTAATTTATCACAATTATTTCATTAATTTTTTTTTTACTAAGATTTTATTTTTTTTTTCTATTTTTTATTTTCTTGTTGAGGTGTATTATCTTAACAAATGTCTATTCTATACTTGCTTTTTCTAGTTAGTAAGTCGTATTTTTCTTATAATAGATGTGGTTTGGTTAACTTTTATACTAACATTTAAATAAATGAAATTAATCCCTGCAATATTCGTGTATCGTACGATCACAAATAGACCTGTAGAAGGACCGGATTACACGTCCGGTATTTGGGAACAAATTTTTTTTACCTCTTTTGATGCCCCTCCAATATTTATTTGACACGTTTTCAAAGTAAAAAATATTAGTATTTAACTGTTTGTAAATAACAGATTTGTTTGAACACATCAAAATTGCATATAAAAATTCTTTATTATCATGACATGTAGCCATATGATTTCTCTATTTGTCTTTTAGTTACATCAATGTCTCGCACCGTAGCAAGATCAAGCCACCATCCATATTGACTAAAGGTTTAATGAATTTGAGACAAAATAAGGAAAAAAACATATACTTATTAAATTTGATAATTCGTGTATTCATATCGTATTCGTATATTTTTTTGTGTCATAATCATGTTTAAAGTATTTTATATTTGTATAAATTTTGACATGTTAATAATTTGTATTATATAGTTTTGACATATTCGTGTATTTGTACATTTTTTTTCGGGCCGTGTCGTGTCGTGTTTTGTGTTGTATTTTAATTATTTTTTTCGTCGGATTAAATAAATATAAATCGTACAAAAAATTATGAAAATGTGTAAAACTAATTTAATTTTACACTAATATAAGTGGATCCCTCCTATATATATATATATATATATATATATATATATATATATATATATATATATATATATGATACCTAAATGAATCCTTCAAAGTTGAAAGTCTAAAAACTTTTGATTTAGACTTGTCGGCCGAAAGGCCTCGTATACAGCTATATATCGACTATATGTACGTTGCAACTTTACAGGCTCTAGCTAAGCTTAGAATCTTTTTTCGTTTTGTAGTACTTAGCATACCAATAAGAAAAATGAGAAATTTAGTGTTTCAAGAGTGAGAGTTGAGAGTTATAAACGTGACAAACAACGACTTGCAATCTTCTTGTGCTCAGTCATGTCTATCATGCTTTTCATCGAACGGGTGTACATGCAATTGTCATTTTGTGTGTGAAAGTATTGGGGAAGAAAAGATACACCAAGTATAATCTGGAAGCCATGAAAGAAGATCTAGAGCTTAACAAAACCCAACCCATGGTGTTGGTTCAAATTCTTATGTATAATGAGAGGTAGGTATTCTTTTTTTTCTTCTTCTTGATATGAAGAAGGAGGTATTCTTAGTTCTTAATTTACTGCATATTCTTATCTTATTGCGCACTTCCTAGGGACGAAAAAATAAAAATTAGAATTGACCAAAAGATCAAAAAATTTTAGTATGTTTTTAAGAAGGAAAAATCTTTTTTCTTATTCTATAATATGTATATATAAAGAAGGGATCAATTTATACTCGTGTAAAACTAATTAATTTTACATATTTTCATAATTTCGTACATAATTGATATTTTAATAAATCGATCACTGAATTAATGTTTCGAATCAATCCGATATTTATATCATGTAGATCGAAAATACTTTTTTTTTATATATATTTATCTGTTAAAATTATATATATATATATATAATTCTTATACGAAAGTTTAGAAGGAAAAATAAATTGTAAATCAAGCATTTAGGCATCAAGAGATTTGATAAAGTAAGTTATAATTAAAAGCCTTGCTTGCTGTCGGTAAAGCTTGTCTGAATTAGGTGACTACATGATTTCATATATTTTTGGAATCTTCAGAGACGTGTGAACTTTGACGATATCACTTAGAAGTAAATAAGTATCCTGATTCCTGAAAGAGTAAGCGCCATTAATTATTTATTAATTTGTTTGTTTTTGCAGGTGTACAAGCTCTCCATCGGAGCTGCATGCGGGCTGTCATGGCCATCCCATCGTCTCATAGTTCAAGTTCTTGATGACTCCACCAATGAAGTTTTAAGGGTAAATTAACCAATATATCTCTATTAAAATCAGCCCTTTTTAATCAATCTGTGAAATCAAGATGACTTGGAGAAGCATGAACATGCAGGAACTGGTAGAAATTGAGTGCCGAAAATGGATAGAGAAAGGTGTAAACGTGAAGTATGAGACAAGGTACAAGGCTGGTGCTCTTAAGGAAGGTTTAAAGGAGCAATATGTCAAAGATTGTTAGTTCGTGGTTTCCAGCCTGATGAGGATTTTCTTTGGAAGACTGTTCCATTTCTGCTAGACAACCCTGAGTTGGGTTTGGTTCAGACCAGATGGAAATTTGGTATATAATATATACCCATATTTATAGAACAAGATTGAATTCTTTTCATCAACTCTACACTATTTGAATGTCATTAATTTCAATGGAAGTTTTTAATATAATTTGTGTTCTCTGTAGTAAATGCGGATGAATGCCTTATGACTCGTCTCCAAGAAATGTCACTAGACTATCACTTTAGTGTCGAGCAAGAAGTTGGCTCCTCAACTTGTTCATTCTTCGGCTTCAATGGTAAAATCAAACACAATAATTAATCTGTCAATTCGCCACTAAAATCACATTAATTTACTTGAACCAGTATTCAATGATAATATTTAATACTTACAGGGACTGCGGGTGTTTGGAGGATTCAAGCGATTATTAATGCTGGTGGATGGAAAGATCGAACCACAGTGGAAGACATGGATCTTGCAGTGAGAGCTAGTCTTAAAGGCTGGAAATTTGTCTTTGTAGGGGAAGTAGCAGCAAGTTTTCCTTCTAAAACTGCAAAATCCCATTTTCATTTGTATTATACATATTGGTAGGTCACAAATGAACTTCCAAGCACATTCAAAGCATATCGATACCAACAGCATCGTTGGTCATGTGGACCAGCCAATCTCTTCAGGAAGATGACCAAAGAAATTATCTTTTGTGAAGTGAGTTACTTACTCCACCATTTCCCCTCCAGGCCACCAACTTAATTAAACTTAAATTCCAAGAAACAATCTCCCAACACTAACACAAATAATGATGCAGAGAGTATCAATCTTTAAGACACTTCATCTCATCTATGCATTCTTCTTCGTGAGGAAGATAATCGCACATTGGGTCACTTTCTTCTTTTACTGCTTAGTAATCCCAACCACTGTTCTGGTTCCTGAACTGCATCTGACAAAGCCAATAGCGATTTACATTCCAGCCACCATTACCATTCTTAATGCAGTCTGCACCCCTAGGTAACTGGAGTCTGAAACTATGTTACTCGGACTCGAGTGCGAGTGTGGGACAATGGTATGTGTTCGATACGGGTATATTCAATCTTTTCCAAGACGTCTTTGAAAGATCATATCTCCATACCTGTGTCCTGACATGCGTGGGTACTTCAAGAAAAATGAAGAGTCGGAACAACATTGGTCTGGAAGAGTACCACGTCAAGTTTTAAGTTTCATCCTTTCTAAAAGCATATCCATGTAATGCTGCTTATGTTAAGTGGGCAGGTCCATCATCTTCTAATTTTCTGGATTCTGTTCGAGAATGTCATGTCACTCCATCGAACTAAGGCAGCGATTATCGGACTCCTAGAAGCAAACCGTGTCAACGAATGGGTGGTGACTGAAAAGTTGGGGAATACTGCAAAGCAAAAGAACAGCACCAAAATGTTGAAGAAATCCAGATTTCGAGTTGGAGAAAGGTATTAATATCTTGAAATTTTAATATCTGAAATTCAAAAGACAAGTTAACTTGCAACGTATTAATACCTTACCATTATTTAACTGGGAAACTTTTGACCTTTACATTTTACAAACAGGATCCACGTCTTGGAACTGGTAATGGGAATTTTTATGTTATATTGTGCAATCTATGATGTGCTCTACGGAAAATACCTTTTTTTCTTATACCTGTCACTGCAAGCTGTGGCCTTCTTCATAATGGGATTGGGATACGTGGGAACTTCTGTATCAAACTGAAGATAGCTGAAAGTGGAGGCACGCCATTATAGAGATTGCCCCAATATAGCAACAATATGTACTCTAGAATGCTGATTAATTACATACAAAATATAAGTAAATATTAGATCAACTAGATGATAGAATGAATGTATCAGATATGGTAAAATTGTATACATGCCTAAAGATAAGCAAAAATTACCTTATAACAGATACTAGCAGGAAGCCATGTCATGGCGTATTTTGTCTAAACTCTAAAATCTATGGTTCCTAAAATTTAGCCAAACCCCCTCATATCACCATTTCTAAATAAACAGATTTTATTAATATCTCAAAATACACACAGGACTATGGAGCACATAAAGGAGGAGAAGCATCATAAAGTACTGCCAAATAAGCCATACTTTTCACTCTAATTCATCCAATTTAATCAAATATTATTCACCAGAAGAAAGGGTTTTTACACCAACCATACCCTTCTGCCACTCAGTATTTCCAATATTAGTCTTTGTGCATTTGTCCTTGCAGCTCGTTTGAGCACCCTAAAAGATAATGAAATCAAAATATGATTACTCAAAAAGTCAAAACATGAAGAAAAAAATTGATCGACAACTCAGTTAAGGTTTAAATATCTTAAACGACGTCATTGGCATTACTACTATTTAAGTGGTTTGCTCTCCAAGACTAAGTCAACACTTTGACCTTTTTCCCTGAGTTTCGTAGCAACTGTAGCAGCTACTCCTTGAAGATCATGATCCAGAGCACAAATAATGTTTGTCTACTTCAAGGCTGAGTTCTGGTAGGAGTCCCTTTTCCTTAAGCAACTTTGAACCACAATCCCCATATATTCCCAAAGAGCCGCGAGCATATGCATAGAAGCACACCCAAAAGGAAAAAAAAGTATAAATAAAACAAATTTGAAAGCAAATCAACCAAGGAGCATTTCACCTACAATTCTTTTTAATACAATCCTACAATTGTCCAATCACAACAAAAAATTATGTATGGTCCACCACTTATAAGTGTGGGCTCCATATCGGAGCCTATACAATTTTGAATTGTGATTGGTTAATTTTAATGCAATAATTGTAGGTGATTTGCTCCCAATCAACCATAGACAGTAAAGAGAATATTGTTCTCAAATAAGGAAATGAGAGTGGTTGGAATATGTTAGCAAAATGACACATGAATAACATGAATTATCATACCATAATGATCCATAATTGACTGATATATATAGTATCAATCTTTTTGCATATGACATAATCATGAATTCACTAGAAAATATTTAAGTACAGAATTACTTAGTTCCAGGCTTTAACTTACTTCAACGATGACAGCATCAACAAACCCAAAGCCACAAGCTGGAACATCAACCCCACCAAAAGTAGAAGGTAATCGATCATATCGCCCACCACGACAAATAGTTCTCAGCTTTCGTTCTCTATCAAAACCCTGAGAAAAATATTTGCCATACTGAAAGTTCAAAAAGTAGAAAGAAAACAGAGAAATCTTTATTAAATACTGTAAAAAGCTTAGACAATTCTCATGCTTACATCCTACGATAAGGCCACCGGCAAATAAACGTCTCAGATACTCATAGGCTGACCTAATGTTATTGACGCTAGCACTGAAATTTGGATATCATTTCTTTTCAAGGGCAGGAGCTGCTCTATGATCATAATGTTATAGTTCATATATACACTGCCAATTGTAAAGATCAATTACATGTCTATTCTCCTAAGTGTCAGAAGATTTCTGGCCCTTAGAGCAATATGCTACCCCCCATAAAAGTCAAACCAATCTAGTTATTAGCAGTAAGAACATATTGCCATAGAAAAGTGTCATCAGACCCCCACAAGTGGGCATCGGAGAAGTAAACGTGAATGGTCCTTTTAACTTCAGTTCCTTATGTAAATGCTCAAACTCTGTGTCAATGAAGGGAAAAACTATATCATAAATCTAACCTCAAATACAATACCAGTGTAGTAGGCAAGGCCACGAACAATAGATGCATCAACCTGAATGCACTCGGAATAACCAAACTTCTAGGCAAGTGAGAACAGTTGTTTAAAGTCAGCAATAGCTTCCCCAGCACCTCCAAGTATCGCTACATTTACGAAAGAATATGGCACACACAATTAGGACTAAAGCTATTATTTTCTTAGGGAAAACAGATTTATCTCAAGTAAGTTATCCGCAAAAGGTTATCACATATATCAAGAAAAAATGAATGATTTACAGTCAGATTCATTCCCATTTGACGCTTTTAACATGGACATAGAAACTTGTTTGCAGGAATCTGAAGGCAATGATCTATATATGCTACAATCTCAAGAAAGCTGAACATTGGACAGCCATTTGCCCAGATCTTGCAGCTATTATTCCTTTTCTCTTTGTTTGAGATGGTGCTAGTTTTTTTTATTTTTCCTAATGGTTATACAAATCTTTATCAATATGGAAAAAATGAAGCTTGCCCAACCCCCCAAGAAACGGATTTGTCTAAGCAAATAGTATCCACGAGTGATACACCATCCCTTAGAAATATGACAAAATCAGAGAAAAATAGAAACTAGACCTATTAGCTGACAATTCAACCAGATATATGCGATGGAGAAAAAGATGAAACTTGGAAAGACATTTGTTTAAACTGCCTTCATCGAGGCAACGTGTGACTAGTTGACTTTTCACCCTACCCTTTCTTTCTTTTTTTTCTGGAGAGGAGGCAGGAGTGTACCTACCTCAGAAAATAATATCAAATAACATGTGGAAAAACCAACCTTCCAACTTTGCAATGATTTTATGGAAAGGACCTGCAATAGTTCCTCAATAGCCTCTTCCGATAACTAAGTAGCATTCAACTCTCTATTAATCTCATCGATGGGAATCTTTTCAATCTATTTCAAGAACAACAAAACTAAATTAATTAAAAAATGTATAAAGAAAGAAAAAAGGAGAATATGCATATCCAGCCATTGCAATGTTCCCATCAAATTTAAACAAAAAAATAACCCAAAGACCAGAAGGTGTTACCAGTTACAAAAAGCTAGTACATGAGTAATGACTAAGAGAATAAAACTCAGTACTAGGAAACCATAAATACTAAACTTTAATCAACTAACCTTGTCTATGATGATGCAAACCGTGCCAATCAAATTTTCAGGTACTGAGTAGCATCTCAATACTTCTTGCAAGACCTGTGAAGTAGGTATGAGTTAAAAACTCACAAAATAAAATCAACAATGAGTGCTTGTTGCACTTCCATAGAAAGTAAAACATACTGCATGGAAGAAAGTAATGATAGAATATAACTTTTGCAACTGTAAGTCTGTAACACTTGAAGAAGGGTAATGAATGTACTCAAGAAAGTCATGAAAGACGTCAAATGGTACATTTCATGCAAGGACAAAATGATCACATCTTTCGGCTTGAAACCTTAAAGCCAGCATCTGCTTCCATGACTCCAATTCTCTTGAAGAAAGTGACAATGGAAGAAATAGGTTCCGCCTCAGCCTACAAAGAGAAAAATAATAATCTTGATAACTAGAAAATGGATAAAGGAATCTCCCAACAGAATCACATGTGCATCATGTAAACCAGCTCTAGAATTCTACTAACATTAAAATCAAGGGTAAAAACTTTAGATCCACATGTTCAGCTCAACAATTGACTGTCAGGTTTGAGCACTGTGGTGCAACTTTAAATGTTCACTAAGAGTGAGTTTCTACAAAAAGTAAAGAGGGACTTCTGCATTTTTATAGCAGGTGAGCACATACGAGGGAAGGTGGAGTAAGGCAAATGAATGGCCAAGTTTGTAAAACAATTAGGATGCTGCTACAACTGTCCTACAGAGGTTATAAATTGTTATTAACAAAATAAATTAGAGCAATGAAAGGCCATGCCCAACCAATTGGTAAGGAAAAATAGCATCTAGAGAAGGTTTGTAGTTCCAAAAGAATATCAAGTTGGCAGCACATACCATAACTTCAGGTCACCAAGAATATCCATATTCCATCGATAGTGCTCATGGCGTCCTCCCCTCGTCATTCTCTCATACCTCCAACACTGTCCAACAGCAAACCACTTCAATGGGAGGGATAAAGATTTTCTGAACCAAAAAAAAAACATTGGGATCAAATTCTGGCATCTGTACGTGGATATAAAAATAATAACAAAATAAATAAATGAACACCAAAATGTTTTTGCACTATAAAATATCAAATTTTGAAGCAAAAGCAAGAAGCTTTTATATTAAAAGATGTGAGTAAGCAGTGTGCTGTGAAATCAACATTGTCCATACCCTTTCTGTATCTCCAGCCTTGCTAGAGAAGGTGTGAGCTCAGGCCTCAATGCAACACAACGATTTCCCTGATCTTCAAAGCAATACAAATGTAACACAGAAATGACATATTGCAACAGTCATTGAAACCTTACCATAAAACAAAGTAAAAGTAAACAAAACACGGGCAAATATCAAGCAAATCATCTCGGCATATATTCTTAATACTTTTACACTCATGCTATTAAATGTTACAGCATCACATTCTTACTTTATTAGTGCAAGTGGCTCTTGCGAACAAAATAATCATCTGATTTCCACAACTATAAAATATCCTCTGCTCAAATAAATTTAGCAATTTTATGAAAAAAGTTAGAATATTTGTTGTCAGATACACTACATTAGAACCTTATCTTTCGCCTTATCCAATTACTTGAATTTAAATCTAATCAAATGAAAGAATTTAATTATAAAACACAATTTAATAATAAAAAAGGGTAAACCTGATCTCTAATCTCCTCCCCTGCCTTCCTAATGAACAGAGCCTCTGATTCTAGAACTGGATAATCAACCTCTTCGAATCCAAACAACCGTAAAACCTTCAATAAAAGAAACAAATTCTAAGTGAAATAAAGAAAATTATGGAGCAAAAACTTCACAAAATCAAAACTAACCTGAACCTCTCTGAAATGGTTAAAGAACCGATTACGGAGTCGCATATCTTCAGGAGGTAAGTCGCGAGTCCAGAGTCCCTTTAGATGGATTCACATCGATTCTCTGAACCTCCTCCGCCACTGGCGGTGGAGAGAGTGCAACGGACCTTCCTCCGCCGCCGCCGCCATAGCTGCTGCTCCTGCGGCCATCTCGTTTGTGGACGACTGCACCGAAGCTAAGGAAGAGAAATTTCTAGGTTTTTGGAGATTAATTGCCTCGGGAATGGGAATAGGTGCGGGGAGAAGACTGAGAGGAAAATAACAAAGGTTTTAGTTTTAGCGAAAAACTAAGGCGCGGATTCAGCAGCGAAGATGGAAGCCGAGGCATTTGGGCAAAAGATTTTACCGTTATAAGCTGCTCTGCTGCAGTGCAGATACCGTGGTTTCTTTATTTGGGTCTGGGCTCCGATGTGTTTTCAAAATTTAGGGCTTTAGTTGGCCCAGTTTAATACAGAAGATTGGGCTCTTATAATTTGAGTAGATTGGGCTTTATATTGGATTTTATTAACAAAGTGTCTGTATGATATACTCTTTAAAATTAATTTAAATACTATCTATAGTAATATTTTTGTATTAAATGGGATATTAATTGTTAGTTAATGTTATGTCTTTTAATATATTAAAAAAATAAGAATTTGAGGCTTAATCTAGTTGGTTTATGCAACCACCTTTAAGAGATAACATCAAACAAATTTGAGATTCGAATCTCAATATCTGCAACTTTTCTTATTGTCAAACTGTCACCTCTTTTATACTGAAAAATATATTAAAAATAAATTATTTAATACAATAATCTTAGCACTCATTCATTAGCAACCTTTTAGTTTGGGTCGGGGCTGGTATGCGTTTTCGATGTAGAATCTCTAATCTTGGAGGCCCAAAATCATAGATTTGACTTTTAGGCTAAATTTGGGTTGAAATTTTTAAAATGTGGAGGTTGGAAGTGGAACCAAGTAGGAAACATTAAATTGAACGCGTGTTTGAGTACAAAAGTTAGGTTTTGCAATTAATTAATATTCAAATTTGTGCAAAGTTCATAGTCAAATAAATAAATCTCAAGTGGATTGCAGTAATTGAGAATATGTGTACTTGTCAATAATATGCTATTGTGATAATTAAATTTTAAGTAACATCTTAACATTTGTAAAAAAAAAATTGTAATTTCTTAACTATCTATAATTTTATTTATTTTATTTTATTATGAATCTATCAACATGATATTACCTATGAAATATCACTAAAAAAATAAAGTTTAGTTTATGAGATGGGTGGAAGTATTCCCAAGAAGTTCTTTAGATGTCTCCACGTGATGAACAAATTAATACTACACCAAAATCACATGTTAGGCCTTTTTTTTCTTTCTTTTTTTTCAGTCCTCACTACTCAATCATGAAATAGTACTCTGGTCCATGAGATTCTCATTTCTTATTTCTTTAATGAGTGTAAGATTTAAAAAAAAAAATGTAAACCAATGTTTACCATTCTCCCAATTTTAAATCAGTCACTATATACTATTACTTTTTTACCAATGTGAATTTAAATGATGTATTACTCAATGTAGGGTGAGCAGAAGTCATTTATAATCGATCGAAATTGATTAAATTTGATCAAATCGATTCGGTCAGTTTGATTTCGATAATAATCAGTTAAGGATAACTATTTACTCAATTAAATCGTTCGATTTTCGATGTATAAAATTAATTATAGAATCGACCAAATTAACTGATTTTTTATAATATAATTTTGATTAGTTTCAGCTTTGGTTATTTTCGATTATTAACATTACATAGATCGATCGATTTCAATTATTTTATAAGAATGATCGCTTAATTTAATTTTTTAAAATCGGACCAATTGAATTAACCGATTGTTGACCCTAACTCAAGGGCAAATCCTTTATTTACTTGTTATAAAAGCATCAAAATTAATTTTGAACTTATAATCATATATTACATGTGACATTGAACTACATAATAAGAGGTAACCTCTCACGTCTTATAAAATCTCACGTTACTTATTTTAAAATTCGAATAAAGAACCTCTAAAATTGTATGTCTTAAACATTAATATATAATAATTAATTTCTCCTTAATGACAAGCCTAATTCATAATTAATTAATTATGATTCATGAATAAGCTTTAACACCAAACAGTCCCAATCCATTACTGATTATGAAATTTCAAACTTTTTTGATCATTGGGATTAGGGTGGGGATGCTCGAACCCGAGCTACATCATGTCACAAACCTCTTGTCATTAGGTCAAGAGGTTGTCAGCATGAAATTTCAGACTTTCACATAGGGATGGCAATGGAATGGGGCGGGGGCGGATTTTGCAGTATCCGCCCCCGTCCCGCCATAAGACTACTCTGTCCCGCCCCCCACCTCGCTCCGTCGTGGATGTTGGAATTTCAATTCCACTACCACTTCCATGGATGTCGGTTACATCCATAACCGTCCCGCCCCATTTAGCCCTGTTCAATATTTATTAATTTTTTTTTCAAATAATAAAGCATTGTAAAAAAAATTCAATATAAATAGGTTTTTAATCTAGGAATAGAAAAAAATAAAGTATTAGGTTTAGGTTTTAAAAAGAAAAAGAAAAATAATATGTTTAATTATATTATTTTATTATTCTTTTAAAAGCTAAATATTTAAGGGTAAAATTGTAATTTCACTATTCGGGTCGGGGTGGTGTGGAGTAGGCAATTACCACAAGTCAACTGCTCCATCCCCGTCTTTCAAACAAAAAGAACTGCACCGCCCCGCTCCGCCTCCATTATTCAAAAAAAAAATCTCTCCATTCGGATCGATTCAAAATCCATCGTTCGAATCGAATTTCGCCATCCCTACTTCCACATGCATATTTCCTTTTCACCAGTTGTGCCAAATATAGTTTCCTGCAATAAGAAGATATTTCAAAGGAAGTTTCTTGCTGTGCTTTGGTTATGACAAATTAATTCCACCCATGGAAGCCGTTGGGTTGGGGGGACCCCTATATTATTGGCTTTTCTTCTAAATTAAACATTATTGTTATCACTGCAATGGCGGGCCTGCCTAGCTACTTGCCTGCCTCAAGGTCCTTCTCCTTCCTTTAAGCCTATGAGTTTCACCTTCCAAAATTATTTTATTATCTTTGTTTATCTATATTTTTTTAATATTATATTACATAAAATTAAAATTATGAACTTACAGTGTAATTAGAACCTTGGCGTTATTAAATATTTCATATTTCATTTATTTTTTTTATTGATGTAATCTATAAAAAAAATACTTATTTGAATTTATTTGGATGAACTGATGACAAATACTAGAAGTAATTTTATGTTAACAATTTTGGCAATTGGATTTATTCATCCAATTTTCAAATAAAAGTTCATAGTTTTAAATTTTAATTTCATGTATAAAAATCGAATGCTTATTTATATTTTTTATAAAGTTTGGGAGCTTATTTAAGTATTATCCCAAATTATTTCAATATAGGTAACATAAATAATCAAATAATTTAGTATATTAAATTTTATAAGCGTGACCAAATCGTTATAAAGTCATGTCGTTAATGAGACATTGGTAATGATCAAATTGTGAAAATTTTAAAATTGGATGAACAAAATAAAAACTCAAAAAAAATTAAGTGACAAAAAGTTTAATTTATCTTTTCTTAATTTCTAAAATTTATGTTTTTTTTTTTTTTTTTAAATTTATAATACCACGTATGTCAAATGACATAACAATGTCACATGACCAGTACCGACAGATGATATGATGATGCCATTTTAGAATGCCTTTAGTCTTTAACAGTTAGGTGATAAAAATAAACAATTTTATAAACGTTAGTGACCAAATCATAACATTTAATAATTAAACGACAAAATAAAAAAAGAAAATTATTTAAAATTGAGTGGCTAAACATGTAATTTATCCGTAAATTGTTTTACATGACACATGAATTAAAACGAATTCGATTATAAAGAATTATTATCTATCATATCTCAAACATTTCACTTATTTACCTCGTCACGACTCACGATGTGTGAATTTGTTATGTATGGAATAATATAAACTTGTAAACGTACAAATATTCGTAATATTAATACTTTTGATTTATATATAGAATGAAAAACATCTTGTTGACAAATCAATAACTGAAAATAGCAACTTTCCGGATTAAAAGTTCTATAATTGAAAATTGAGTGCATATATTATATATGGATTTATATTTGATTCACTGTTACACTGACAGTAAATCCTACAATGACACCTCATTAAAAAATAACTTCTAACCCTAACCACCAACCCCTACCCATAATTCTAACCTTAAACTTATAATTTAACTTTTAACATATGATATCGTAGAATACACTGTCAGTGTATAGACATATAAATTGATAGTACATCAAATATAAACTATATTATATATATATATATATATATATATATATAAAAGAGAGAGATATGGTTGAAGAATTTGAAGCTTTGAGTTTGAGATAAACTAGCGGGCCATCCTGCATGGGCACGAATCCATGATGTTGATGTTGAGCAACAAAGGCTGTTTTGTTACGTAACGTTGAGGATAGCTAGCTTTAACACTTTTTAAAGTGTGAATGAATTGTTTGATAAAAAGTTTTATGGGTGGTTAATTGTTTACTATATCGTTTTGTTTGCTTAATTTCATATATATATATATATATCATTATTATATATATTAAAGTGTGAATGAATTGTCGATCAATTTTGTGCAATAAATAATAAAATAAAGTGAGTAATACGTATACATAAATCATTATTATATATATTAAAGAGGAATACTAGGTCAGATTTAGACAATAAAGGTTTAATTAAATGAATCAAAGACATGATGAGTTAAGAACGATTCTAATTTTGTTGAATCCATGATATAACCTTCTACATTCAATTCAACCAATTTATAGTAGTTGCAGATTCTAATCTTTACTTTTTTTTGCTTTTCTATAATTCCCTACCAAATTCTTCTAGTGTAAAAACTTGACACATTCCCACTTGTAAATGCTCAAGCCAAATCTAAAACATGAAAGTAGACTGTTTTATTTCTGTATACAGTATTTTAAAATATTCACTCAAATCAATTAAAACTAACATATATGCATTAGATTAATTAAAATTTCATATAATATACAGGAATCATAAAGATACAATTTTTAATCTAATGTTTATATATATATATTATATTACTGGATTCGAAAATGAGTGGCAAATACGGATATGTGTTTGACACGAATATACTTATTTTTTTTAAAGTTTTTTCATTTATTTGTAAAATCATACCTCAATTTCATATTCAAATGTGTCGGATATATGCATCAAATACGAATACTTATATTTTTAAAAAAAAATAGTAACATTTATAAGCTTTGAATTAAAATTGTTTCAACAAACAATAATTGGAGGGTATCGGATAAGGTAAAATTATTATTTATTGGCATGTATAAGCTTACTAATCTCTAGTGGCATGTATATCATCATGATTAAGAGGTTTTTCTTATTTTAAGCATCAACCAAGTTTCACTATGGATACATATAATTCTTTTACCCTTTCAATCTTTCAAGCAAAATGATACTGTTTAATTTGCTTTCGAAATTGACATCATATAGTAATCTGATTCATAAATGAAAGCCTTTCCTTCTCATGCTAGCAAAAACACACTTGCACGCATATGGAGTTGTGCCTTCCTTTCCTAACTTTTCAAAGGTTTGGAAAATTACTACTTGTCTGCTTATTGGAGTTCGAAGTTTGATTGCTTCTCTTCTGGTTTGGCAATGGTCATGATCATCAGTTGTTCTTTTTACCAATTAACAATATAATCCCATGTCTTTATCTGAGAGTGAAAGTTATTCCAGGTAGCAGATCTATTAACTTATAGCTGAATTTACTGATCCCGGCAGTAATGTAGCATCACCAGATCAGGATTGCAATTCTTTGGCTATGCCGATATTATAATCCTCCTATGTTACTCGGATTTGGGTGTGAGTGTCGGACACGGATATGTTCAATTTTTTTCAAGATTTCCATGTATTTGGAGGGTCATTGCAGAATCCTTGGAAAATCATATTCCCATATCCTCTGGATATGAATCGAATACGGATGTCGGACATGGGTACTTCAAAAAAAATGAAGAGTGACACTTGTATCTTTTACCCTAAGAGAGTGAAATTTGACAAAATTGAACCTTCCTTTGTTTCTTTTATCTAACAGCAACAGTATGACGAGAAAAACATCTGGCGAAGGGTTTATGATTGCCCTGAATGTACTAATGGCAATGGATATTATATCTAAGGATAAAAAAGAAATACAGTGGAAGGGACTTCCTCGTACTTGCCTGAGATATATAGAAGAATTAAAAGTGACAACACAGCTTCCATTTTTTTGTCTTTTAGTTAAGTAGGATTGATCTGCAACCATTAAGGATCTAATTTTGAGCTGAACAAACTCCTTAAATTAAATAATACAGACTGAACGGCATGGACTGAGAAATAGGATTGAAAAAAAAGCTGCCTATCATCTGCATGAATTGGAGGAACAGGTAAGAATATTACACTTTTCATTTTTTTCACATGTTTGTACATAAAATTGCTTTCTGCTTGCCCTTAGGTTGAGAGTTTTCTTTTTTGCTAATCATCAAGTTGCTACATTTAGAGAGAGAGAGACAAAGAGCTGTTTGAGGACACCAAGTTTTACTTGGTCCCTTTGCCACTAAAGTAGTAACATAATCAGTTGCCACTGAATACCTTTAACAGCCCAAAAACCCTCTGTAATCAGGAGCTATAACTTTGCCCACTGATTGCCAGAACAATGTACAAATCATGGATGGAGCCTAATTTAGAATGCTGACATGGACCCAACCCATCCATCCATCCCACCAGTTGAGTAGGTGGTGCAAGCAGGCCACGAAATTTGCTTCACACTGCAAGCGTTTGTTATTACATTTTAGTCCATTAGCAGATGGAACACCACGAGTCAGCCATTGGCTAATCTAAGTTGCAATAATCTCTTTTGGAGACATATTATGCAATATGGAAATAGGAAAGAAAAAAAGGACAAGTTATTTGTTTTCATCAAAGGATTAAGAAATAACAGAGTATTAATTATAAATAAAACATAGAATTATTTAACATTAATTCTGTTACTCTATATCAAAGCCAAAATAACACATGACAATCTCAAAAGATCATAAAGAAATAACAGAGTCCTAACAAAAATAAAATAAAATAAAATAAAAACTAAAACGTAACTAGCTAGCTAGCTAGTTTCTAATTGTGAGTAGGTAGCATAACCCAGGTAAGGAATGAACTTCGAGCTAAGGGACAAGGCACGTATGTTGCAATACTTCTAACTTCCAAATCGAAGACGTAAAAGTTATAATCATCAACTTCCACAAAGTAGATTGAGTTTCTTCTAATTTCAGATCCAAAAGCTCGACAACATCGACCGTGACGATTATCAAGAAAAATGACATTTTCTCCTATGTTTTTCATCTCCACCCATGCCATTGTAGAAAAATCCATCTTGAAAATCTTAAAGTCCAAATCCCAAGGCGATTTAAGGTATTGAAATTTGTGAACAAGCACCAACTCTCCAAAAAAATCAATCAAATAATATCTGTAACTGTATTTATAACGTCGTAATATCTCTGGAACTTGTTCCACAATGACAGGCGTAAATTGAATGTTAGATTCTTCAAACTCAATGGTTAGTAAACAACACTCAGGATATCTGAACCCAAAAACCTTCCCTCCAAACATTGTCATACATTCAAACGAATTGAAGCCTTCTTCTAACGAGTATTTATTGTATTCACCATCACAAAGACGACAAAATGCTAAGACTTTGGTAGGAAGATCCATGAAAAGAATACGACATTGGGAGTCACCAGGAGGTGCTGTGAGAAAGCACATCGAGTAATCCAATATTGCAATAGGAGGAAGTTGGATTTTCTCCATGGACTCAAGGTTTAGAAGGAAAATATCCATGGAAGCATTACATGACAAAACTAACCACTCCCTGTAAGAATAGATTATGTACATACTTCGCATCTCGGGAATGATTTTAGTGTGATACCGATTTTTTGATATGCTTACAAATGTTTGTCTTTGACAGCGTTTTCCATGAGTTACAACTAGCCAAGGGTATGGTTCGGACTTGGGTGGAGGAAGAGTATATAAAGGTCTAGAACTAGAAGTAGTAGCTTCCATGTTCTTCCCTAATTAAACTACCACTAGAAGGAGTCCTTTGGCAGTTCAAATAGCTAAGCTATTCTCTCTCTTTCTGCTTTGAATAAAAATAATATACGAGAAACTTTGTCAGACTATATATAATATATCTGTGAAAAAAATAAAATAAACAATTAATAAATCTTTATCTCATGACTTGTTATATTTGTATTTATACAATTAATACAAAAAATAAAATGGATACACAAATTATTATGATTCATATGAGTAGACAGAACGTTGAATGTCCACTTTACTTGACACCCAATTCTCAAAAAAACTCACTTACTTACCCACAATCCACACTCAGAGATTGAATGCCATAACCATAATTATTTTCTTTTGTATATGAAACGATTATATACGTAAATAGCAACATGATTTGCTTTCTTAATTAGCTAAACTTGCACAAACTAATATCATCGGATAATCAAACATGATTAACTTAAACATATATAATATATATATATATATATAAGTATTAACCACCTTGATCAAATTATCATCATTAAATAAGACGAACTATTAGAAAATATATATGAAACAACTGAAAAATTAATTAACAATTAGAGAAATATTACTACTAGTTAAGACCAAGAATTAAAATCCTATACTTCACTATATATATTTTCAAGACGGAACAAATAATAAATTAGTAACAAGGAAGAATTTACTTTAAACGAAGAAAAGAAGAGAACATACATACATACATACATACATAAAAGTTGATTTTTTGAGAGCCAAGCAAGCTAAGCTAGCAGCCACAGAAACGCACGAAACCCTTTCACCAAATTATCTCTTTACATATATATAGCCTTTCACTATATATAGCCTCCCTCTGTCTCGAAATATTACGTAATAAAATATAATAAAAACTATTTATATTATATTATATTATTTAATTTTTTCGAGGGTAATCCTTTTTTGGGAAGGATTTGAATTGGTATCCTTATTAGAAAAGGACTTTGATTATTAATTCTCTGAACTCTATATAAGTAAAGAGTTATATATATGTGAATAAATTAATTGATACTTAGGAGTACTAAATAGAAAAGGAATTAAGCAGAGTAAATATATATAGAGAGAGAGAGGAAACCTTCTACAACACGTCAGGGGCCGCCATCTTTTCTGTATATTGTACTGTAAGTTTCAATTAACTTTCAACTTTCAACTTTCAAATCCCAAATTTCTTTTTGTTATGAATTTAATTTCTTTTATCAATAACAATTACTAACTCTTTTGGCTTAATTTAATTATATATATTACTGTTGTAACTTGAAGTTGGAGCTTATTTGCTTTGCTATTTGTGATTTAAACTTCCTTTGAGATAGAAAATTTCACTGATTATGGTGGATTAGTTAATCTGCTCTTAATCACTAAAGTAGTAACTGGAAACTTGCTTATGCGATGGCTTTCAATCAAATTTTTTTATGGCAGTGGGGATGCTAAATTGGGTTAGGTGTTAGGTTAACATTGAATCTAGGGTTTAACTTGGATGATTCATACAATCTCCTTAAGAGGTGGTATCCAACAAATCTGTTTCAAATCTCAGCATCTTTTTCTCTTATTTTCAGACTTCGATTTTTTTTGTAAAAAAAAAAAAATAAAATCTTCTCTAGTTACACATATATATTGTTGGTAAAAGCTATTGCTTAGGAATTTTACTACGAATGTAATTTCTAATTTTTAGAGGAGGTCTTAATAAGATTCGTACTCAGATGAAGTTTTGACCATTTATCATCTATTAGAGAAAAAAAAGAAAGAATGTATATATCTTGTAAGATTCCGAATAATTTGGTGTAATTCTCTGCCACTATTTTTACTTCCACGTCTGCTTATTAGTATCTTTTTGTTGCAAGAACAGAAAATAATAGAAGAATAACAAAGTTGTGTCAGTTTATTATTAATTTCCTCGCACTGCAATTTGCATGCTTCTATATATTTATTAGGATACTTAATTATTGCTTTGTTTGATTAGCCTTCAATTCGATAGTTGCCAAAGAAACTAAGAATAACCTATAGACTAGAATGATTGGTAATTTGGTATACTAGCTTTGCTCTTTATCATATTCTCACATATATATTAATTAGGGATATTTTTTATATATGAAAAAAATAAAAAATTCAATTAGCTAATTATTGAGTTTACAATATTAAACTTAGTTAGGCGCTTTATTTGATTAATTAGTCCATAATTGCATGCCTGTTTGATTCCAAAAAAAAAAAAAAAAAACCCTACTAACGTAAGAAAAGCTGCAGGAATAATAATCATGGTGAAGCTAGTTTCAGAGAAAATTAGCCAAGAAAAGCAGGTGGATGAATTAGAGAATAAGTGGCAGTGGCTTCCACCAGAGCTTTTAGGTTTGATATGGTCACATCTTTTTGCCGGAGACAGAGTGAGTTTCCATTCTGTTTGTAAAACATGGCAATCAATCTCCATTACACCTCCTCCTCCACCTCTTCCTTCCCCTTTCGATCAAAGTACAGATTCTGATCTCTTCCCATGGTTGATGTATTTTCCCACAAGCAATAATCTCAGATGCAACTTGTTTCATCCTATCCACAATGGAACTTATCATCTCGACAGTATTCCAGCTGAAGTATCTGATGCTAAAATCCGCTTCGCAAAATATGGTTGGTTGCTAATAACTCAACAAGATCGCTTTGGGTTTCAAGATATATTTCTCTTCAATCCTCTAACCAAAAACAGGATCGATGTTCCTTTCTGGCTCTCCCTAGAAGTTATGTTATTCACATCTCCTCCACATTTATCTAACTGTTTAGTGGTCGGATTTCGATTTGATGGTCCATCACGTTCAGCTCTTGTTGGTGTTTATAAACTTGGAGATGAGAGTTGGAACTATCATGAATTTTCACAGATGGTGCCGTTTTTTCCAACAAATTGCAATCCCATTTTATACAATGGATTATATTATTGTTTGAGTCTGCAGGGGAATTTGCTAGTATTTGATCCTGAAAATGTTAAACAAAGCCTGATTGTTTACAAAAAGCCTCTTGAAATGCGCATCCGTAACTCAATTCAGCATGCCTTTTTGGTGGAAAATGAAGGAGAATTGCTAGCTGTTCTCGTCGCAAAAAATAAAAAAGCTGTTCATATTTTGAAGTGGGATCACATTGAGAAGACGTTTCGATCAGTGAAAAGCTTGGGAAACAACATGCTGTTCATTAGTGATGCTGCATCATTTTCTGAAAGGGCTGTGTTGACAGGAACTGGCAACAAAATTTATTTCCCAAATTTCTTTAATGGCACATATGCATTCTACTCACTGGCTACTAGCAAGTATCATTCTTTCTTGAATGAATTTTCCAAGGAAAATTCCTATAATATGGACCAACTTCAGAATTGCTTTTGGTTTAAACCCTTCCAAGCAAACAGTAGTTAAATATTTTGATGTGGGGCAGAGTATGGATTTTGATGTGGATCTTACCACGGCTGGTTCCCCCATTCAGGTGTTTTGTGCCGTTTCCTTATGTTCCTTTTTAGGGAGAGATGTTTTTAATTATTTGGTGTTTTACCTTAATGCTTTCTTTTGAAACAGTTTTTATTAATTGTTTTGATCTTACTTGCTACTTTGTTTTTTGCTAACTTTTACAGTTTTACTAGACTTAGAAAAAAAAAAGTAGTTAAATATATTTGATAATTTTATATAACTATATAGAATTATGAATGTTTGGTATTGTACCTTTTATTTTATTTTTCAACTCTATATCATAAATTGTTACTATGTCAATATAGTATTTTGACAAATTAACCGAAATAAATCAAGTTAATATGTCAGTATATTAAAGTTGAGCTAATTGTGATGTGATTAATTAATAATATTTCTATCCTTAACTTCTTCCTTTTCTTTTTGAGACAAAAAAAATATATATATATTTTCTTTTTCTTGCTGTGAAAGAAATATATGTATATGATAATAATGACACCAAAATGAATTTTTCAAAGTTGAAAGTCTAAAAACTTTTGATTTGGCCTTGTCGGCAGAATGGCCTCATATACAGCTATCGATTGACTATATATACGTTGCAAATCTACAGGCTTGTATGCAGACCGTGTGTCCCTCGAGACACACAAAAGAAAAAAAAAAGACCATTTATATGCATTCTACTACAATCTTCTTCCTAATTAGTTCAATCCAAAGTTTTCACCAATTTCCCGTTTCTATTTAAGGTTAATTCCTGAATATGCGACGGATGCACGCATCCTTGGTCACTGCCCCATGCTCTAGCTAGGCTTAGAATCTTTTTTCCTTTTCTAAGTAAGCAGTACTAAGCAAAAAGAAAAGAGAGAATGAGAAATTTAGTGTTTCAAGAGCGAGAGTTGAGAGTTATAAACGTGACAAACAACGACTTAAGCTTAACCCATGCATGGAAATCTATACTAAGGGTTCCAGATTTTCTTCCCTTCGACTTGCAATCTTCTTGTGCTCAGTCATGTCTATCATGCTTTTCATCGAACGAGTGTACATGGCAATTTTCATTTTGTGTGTGATGAAAGTATTGGGGAAGAAAAGATACACCAAGTATAATCTGGAAGCCATGAAAGAAGATCTAGAGCTTAACAAAACCCAACCCATGGTGTTGGTTCAAATTCCTATGTATAATGAGAAGGAGGTATTCTTTTTTTTTCTTTTTCTTTCTTCTTCTTGATATGAAGAAGGAGGTATTCTTAGTTCTTAATTTACTGCATATTCTTATCTTATTGCGCACTTCCTAGGGACGAAAAAATAAAAATTAGAATTGACCGAAAGATCAAAAAAATTTAGTATGTTTTTAAGAAGGAAAAATCTTTTTTCTTATTCTATAATATTTATATATAAAGAAGGGATCAATTTATACTCGTGTAAAACTAATTAATTTTACATATTTTCATAATTTCGTACATAATTGATATTTTAATAAATCGATCACTGAATTAATGTTTCGAATCAATCCGATATTTATATCATGTAGATCGAAAATACTTTTTTTTTATATATATTTATCTGTTAAAATTTATATATATATATATATATATAATTCTTATACGAAAGTTTAGAAGGAAAAATAAATTGTAAATCAAGCATTTAGGCATCAAGAGATTTGATAAAGTAAGTTATAATTAAAAGCCTTGCTTGCTGTCGGTAAAGCTTGTCTGAATTAGGTGACTATATGATTTCATATATTTTTGGAATCTTCAGAGACGTGTGAACTTTGACGATATCACTTAGAAGTAAATAAGTATCCTGATTCCTGAAAGAGTAAGCGCCATTAATTATTTATTAATTTGTTTGTTTTTGCAGGTGTACAAGCTCTCCATCGGAGCTGCATGCGGGCTGTCATGGCCATCCCATCGTCTCATAGTTCAAGTTCTTGATGACTCCACCAATGAAGTTTTAAGGGTAAATTAACCAATATATCTCTATTAAAATCAGCCCTTTTTAATCAATCTGTGAAATCAAGATGACTTGGAGAAGCATGAACATGCAGGAACTGGTAGAAATTGAGTGCCGAAAATGGATAGAGAAAGGTGTAAACGTGAAGTATGAGACAAGGTACAAGGCTGGTGCTCTTAAGGAAGGTTTAAAGGAGCAATATGTCAAAGATTGTTAGTTCGTGGTTTCCAGCCTGATGAGGATTTTCTTTGGAAGACTGTTCCATTTCTGCTAGACAACCCTGAGTTGGGTTTGGTTCAGACCAGATGGAAATTTGGTATATAATATATACCCATATTTATAGAACAAGATTGAATTCTTTTCATCAACTCTACACTATTTGAATGTCATTAATTTCAATGGAAGTTGTTATCCAATTTGTGTTCTCTGTAGTAAATGCGGATGAATGCCTTATGACTCGTCTCCAAGAAATGTCACTAGACTATCACTTTAGTGTCGAGCAAGAAGTTGGCTCCTCAACTTGTTCATTCTTCGGCTTCAATGGTAAAATCAAACACAATAATTAATCTGTCAATTCGCCACTAAAATCACATTAATTTACTTGAACTAATATTCAATGATAATATTTAATACTTACAGGGACTGCGGGTGTTTGGAGGATTCAAGCGATTATTAATGCTGGTGCATGGAAAGATCGAACCACAGTGGAAGACATGGATCTTGCAGTGAGAACTAGTCTTAAAGGCTGGAAATTTGTCTTTGTAGGGGAAGTAGCAGCAAGTTTTCCTTCTAAAACTGCAAAATCCCATTTTCATTTGTATTATACCCTTTTTATCATCTTAATTTCTACACAATATTGGTAGGTCAGAAATGAACTTCCAAGCACATTCAAAGCATATCGATACCAACAGCATCGTTGGTCATGTGGACCAGCCAATCTCTTCAGGAAGATGACCAAAGAAAATATCTTTTGTGAAGTGAGTTACTTACTCCACCATTTCCCCTCCAGGCCACCAACTTAATTAAACTTAAATTCCAAGAAACAATCTCCCAACACTAACTCAAGTAATGATGCAGAGAGTATCAATCTTTAAGACACTTCATCTCATCTATGCATTCTTCTTCGTGAGGAAGATAATCGCACATTGGGTCACTTTCTTCTTTTACTGCATAGTAATCGCAACCACTGTTCTGGTTCCTGAACTGCCACCTGACAAAGCCGATAGCGATTTACATTCCAGCCACCATTACCATTCTTAATGCAATCTGCACCCCAAGGTAACTAGAGTCTGGAAGAGTACCATGCCAGTAGTCAGTACCGTACCAAAAGTATCAACAAACCCAAAGCCACAAGCTGGAACATCAACCCCACCAAAAGTAGAAAGTAATCGATCATATCGCCCACCACGACAAATAGCTCTCAGCTTTCGTTCTCTATCAAAACCCTGAGAAAAATATTTGCCATACTGAAAGTTCAAAAAGTAGAAAGAAAACAGAGAAATCTTTATTAAATACTGTAAAAAGCTTAGACAATTCTCATGAAATAAATCAATGATTGAAAGATAAAACAGAGTAATACCACAAAAGACTTCTCATGCTTACATCCTACAATAAGGCCACCGGCAAATAAACGTCTCATATACTCATAGGCAGACCTAATGTTATTGACGCTAGCACTGAAATTTGGATATCATTTCTTTTCAAGGGCAGGAGCTGCTCTATGATCATAATGTTATAGTTCATAAATACACTGCCAATTGTAAAGATCAATTACATGTCTATTCTCCTAAGTGTCAGAAGATTTATGGCCCTTAGAGCAATATGCTACCCCCCATAAAAGTCAAACCAATCTAGTTATTAGCAGTAAGAACATATTGCCGTAGAAAAGTGTCATCGGACCCCCACAAGTGGGCATCAGAGAAGTAAACGTGAATGGTCCTTTTAACTTCCGTTCCTTATGTAAATGCTCAAACTCTGTGTCAATGAAGGGAAAAACTATATCATAAATCTAACCTCAAACACAATACCAGTGTAGTAGGCAAGCCACGAACAACAGATGCATCAAACTGAATCCACTCGGAATAACCAAACTTCTAGGCAAGTGAGAACAGTTGTTTAAAGTCAGCAATAGCTTCCCCAGCACCTCCAAGTATCTCTACATTTACGAAAGAATATGGCACACACAATTAGGACTAAAGCTATTATCTTCTTAGGGAAAACAGATTTATTTCAAGTAAGTTATCCACAAAAGGTTACCACATATATCAAGAAAAAATGAATGATTTACAGTCAGATTCATTCCCATTTGACGCTTTTAACATGGACATAGAAACTTGTTTGCGGGAATCTGAAGGCAATGATCTATATATGCTACAATCTCAAGAAAGCTGAACATTGGACAGCCATTTGCCGAGATCTTGCAGCTATTATTCCTTTTCTCTTTGTTTGAGATGGTGCTAGTTTTTTACGATTTTTCCTAATGGTTATACAAATCTTTATCAATATGGAAAAAATGAAGCTTGCCCAAACCCCCAAGAAACGGATTTGTCTAAGCAAATAGTTTCCACGAGTGATACACCGTCCCTTAGAAATATGACAAAATCAGAGAAAAATAAAAGGGTCAACTAGACCTATTAGCTGACAATTCAACCAGATATATGCGATGGAGAAAAAGATGAAAGCTGGAAAGATATTTGTTTAAACTGCCTTCATCGAGGCAACGTGTGACTAGTTGACTTTTCACCCTACCCTTTCTTTCTTTTTTCTGAAGAGGAGACAGGAGTGTACCTACCTCAGAAAATAATATCAAATAACATGTGGAAAAACCAACCTTCCAACTTTCAAATGATTTTATGGAAAGGACCTGCAATAGTTCCTCAATAGCCTCTTCCGATAACTAAGTAGCATTCAACTCTCTATTAATCTCATCGACGGGAATCTTTTCAATCTATTTCAAGAACAACAAAACTAAATTAATTAAAAAATGTATAAAGAAAGAAAAAAGTGATGCAGGAGCATCGATTTTAGTATTAAAGTTTATGCTTGTTTACTTAGTTTATTTTAAGTAGAAGTCTTAAAGTTTATGCTTGTTTACTTAGTTTATTTTAAGTAGAAGTCTTATGCTATTTAAGTATTTTATTTAGGCATGTGACTTTTAATAAATTAGGGTTATTATAAATACCCTAACTTAGGGTAGCTGCCGATCAGACTATTGTTAATAATTTCAGAGTTTTAACTCTTTCTAATAAAGGTTTAGCAGATTTGTATCTAAACCTAGAGTCCTACTCGATCAACAGCCTATTTTCTTAGATTGTTTACTGTTCTAGATCCTTCCCTGCATCAAATTGGTATCAGAGCTTAACAAGATCCTTGTTTTGTGTCGAGATTCACCATCAACCATGGTTGGACGTGGTAGAGGTCGTGCCAGGGGAAATCAAGGACAGCAAACTGATTTGAATGAGATGAGGCAGATGATTGAAGAATTGTCGCGGGCTGTTCAAGTCTTGCAGCGACCAGGACTAGTGGGAGCCCGAATGGAGATTCCGGAAGGTGACCACAGCCCTTTTGATTTACCGGAAGGTGGTCAGGAGGAAGAATCCGATGAGGGAGAGACCGAGAACCCCTTCCATAACGCTGGACCTGCGAATCTGGCAGCAAGAGGTGGATTGGAAGATAGGTTGCTACATGCCTTGGACTTGAATGGAGGAGGAGTGAGGATCCAAGTGGATGATTTCCATGGGGATCTACACGCAGAAGATTATCTAGATTGGGAAGCCACGGTGGATAATTATTTCGAATGGAAGCCCATGGCAGAGCCTCGAATGGTATTGTTTGTGAAGCTTCACTTGAAAGGGGCGGCACTTCAATGGTGGAAGAGAGTTGAAGAGCAGCGGGCACGTCAAGGAAAGCTGAAAATTGGTAGTTGGGAACACATGAAGAGTAAGATGCGGAAACAGTTCCTACCAGCAGATTATGCCATGGATCTTTATCGCAAATTTCATCTACTCAGACAGAATGGTAGGTCGATTGACAAATACACATCTGACTTTAACAATCTGTCTATTAGAGTCGGTTTGAAGGAAACCAATGAGCAGTTAACATCTCGCTATCTTGCGGGAATGGATCTAAGCATTAGAGATGAGTTGGGAGTGGTTCGATTGTTCACTTTAGAAGATGCGAGACAAGCAGCCTTGCAAGCTGAGAAAAGGGTATTACGCTATGGTGCTAGGAGGCCTATTTTTAACAAGACAGATTCTGCCTCCCACGGCAATTTCAGTGGGAAAGGGGCTGCCTCAACCAGTAAACTGACTGGCAGCAACTCCATGGGCAGTAGCAAGGGTTACAAGGGGCAGAATGAGTACAGGGGCAGCACACAATCAGGGTATGGCAAAACAGGAGGCGGCACACAGTCAAATCCTAACAAAACAGGGGGTGGAAGTCAAATTCGGTGTTTCAGTTGTGGAGAAAGGGGGCATGCTTCTTACACATGTCCTAAACGAAGGGTGAATCTGATTGAAATAGATGAGGATGGTCAAGACTTGTCGGAAC
This sequence comes from Fremontodendron californicum, assembly GCA_030761205.1. Lineage (NCBI taxonomy): Eukaryota > Viridiplantae > Streptophyta > Magnoliopsida > Malvales > Malvaceae > Fremontodendron > Fremontodendron californicum. The sequence continues at coordinate 36,453,918 of JAULJL010000005.1, forward strand.
CAATCTATGATGACCATAATGATGATGATGATGATGTGGATATTTATCCGGTACAAGGAGAGTCTTTGATGGTTCGGAGAGTTATGACAACAACCGCCAAAGATGATAAGGAAGATTGGAGGAGGCGAAGCATATTTCGAACCCGTGTTCTTTGTGGTACCAAAGTATGTGACGCTATTATCGACAATGGGAGTTCGGAAAATTATATTTCCAAGGAAACAGTCGACAAATTGCACTTGCCTACAGAGAAACACCCTCACCCATACAAGATCCAATGGGTTAAAAAAGGCTTTGAGATACCGGTACAATCTCAATGCTTAGTTAAATTTGTTATGGGCAGTAATGTGGATGATGAGGCGCTATGCGACGTTGTGCCAATGGATGCTTGTCATATTCTTTTGGGTCGACCTTGGTTATATGATCATGATATGCAACATTACACTAGAGAAAACACATATTCCTTCCATAGTGCGGGTAAAAAGTACACTCTACATCCTCATAGAGAGGTTGCGACACCCAACACCAGCAAATTGAATGGGTTTCTAACAGCTGAAGAGTTGGAGGATGAAGGAAGGGAAGCAGGAGTGATGTTCGTTGTTATCAGCAAGGTTACTAATTGTGTCGACAGTGATGGAGACAGCAAGGAACAACCTATGGCTGTTCAGCGATTATTAGAGGAGTTTGCTGATTTGGTAGGTGATACCTTGCCTCAAGGCCTACCACCAATGAGGAGCATTCAACATGCCATGGATTTAGTACCGGGAGCTTCTCTACCAAATCTGCCAGCATACAGAATACCGCCTGCACAGCGGCTTGAGATGCAAAAACAGGTTGAAGAGTTGATGGAAAAAGGGTTAGTGCGAGAAAGCAAAAGTCCTTGTGCTTGTCCGGCCTTGCTAGCCCCTAAGAAAGATGGTTCTTGGAGAATGTGTGTGGACAGTCGAGCCATAAACAAAATCACAGTCAAGTACAGGTTTCCAATCCCACGATTGGAGGACATGCTCGATCAATTGGCAGGTTCTAAGGTATTTTCTAAGATTGACTTGAGAAGTGGTTATCATCAAATCAGATTGAGAGAAAGAGATGAGTGGAAGACTGCTTTCAAGACCCCGGATGGCTTATATGAATGGCTAGTAATGCCTTTTGGCTTGTCAAATGCTCCTAGCACATTCATGCGCATCATGACTGAGGTACTCAAACCTTTTCTGACACGTTTTATTGTCGTTTATTTTGACGATATTCTGATTTACAGTCGAAGTGAAAAAGAGCATTTAGTACATTTGCGCCAAGTACTGGAAGTCCTACAAAAAGAGAAGCTTTTTGTAAACTTGAAGAAGTGCTCCTTTTTACAAACAAAAGTGGTATTTTTGGGGTTCATTGTTTCTGCCGAAGGGCTGAAACCAGATCCGGGAAAGGTCCTAGCAATCCAAGACTGGCCAGCACCACAGTCAGCCAAAGAAGTGAGGAGTTTCCATGGGTTAGCTTCATTTTATAGGAGGTTCATAAGGAATTTCAGCTCCATTATGAGTCCTATCACAGAAACTTTGAAGAAAGAGCATTTCGAATGGACCAATTCAGCTCAGAAAGCTTTTGAGCGAATTAAACTCCTGTTGACAGCCGCACCAGTTCTAGCGTTACCGGATTTTGATAAATTATTTGTTGTGGAATGTGATGCTTCCCATAACGGGATTGGGGCTGTTCTTAGTCAGGAAGGAAAGCCTTTGGAGTTTTTTAGCGAGAAATTGTCAGATTCTAAGCGAAGGTATTCCACTTATGATCTGGAATTTTATGCTTTGGTAAGGGCCATTCGGCATTGGCAGCACTATCTAGCTTATAGGGAATTCGTGGTTTATTCAGACCATCAAGCCCTAAGGTATTTGAGTTCGCAAAAGAAGCTCAATGATCGTCATGCTAAATGGAGTTCGTATTTGGATGAATTTAATTTTTCCTTGACGTATAAGACAGGGAAGACTAATGTGGTGGCGGATGCCTTGAGCCGGCGATCGTTAATTTTAACTACGATGAGTTCCCAAGTGATTGGCTTCGAAGAACTCAAAAATCAGTATATTACTGATTCTTATTTTAAGCAGATTGTGGCAGATTTACAAGGGACAGAAGCTGACCAGCAGCTGCCATACAGGCTGCATGACGGGTATCTTTTTAAGGGTAATCAGCTTTGTATTCCTGAAGGGTCTTTTCGAGAACAGATTATCAGGGAACTTCATGGGAATGGTTTAGGTGGACATTTTGGCAGGGACAAGACAATAGCGCTGGTGACAGATCGCTATTATTGGCCGCGAATGTATAAAGATGTGAGCAGGTTTGTGCAACGGTGTTCTATTTGTCAGTTCGGCAAAGGGATATCCCAAAACACTGGGTTGTACACGCCATTACCAGAACCGGAGGCACCTTGGATTCATTTGAGCATGGATTTCGTGTTGGGTCTTCCTAAGACATCCAAAAGGTATGACTCTATTTTTGTTGTAGTGGATAGATTTTCTAAAATGGCACATTTTATTCCTTGCTCCAAAAAGCGGATGCTTCCCACATGCTGATTTGTTTTTTAAAGAAGTGGTACGTTTGCATGGTGTTCCTACTTCGATTGTTTCTGACAGGGATGTCAAGTTTGTGGGTCATTTTTGGAGGACTTTGTGGCGGAAGTTAGGAACTGAATTAAAATATTCCAGCACTTGTCATCCACAAACAGATGGTCAGACTGAAGCCATTAATAGGAGCTTGGGTAAGTTGCTAAGGTGTTTGGTTAGAAACCATGTGAAGGGTTGGGATTCAGTTATACCTCAAGCTGAGTTTGCTTACAACAACTCAGTTAATAGAACTATCAAGAAGACTCCTTTTGAAGTTGCTTATGGTCTCAAACCTCAACATGTGTTGGACCTTGTGCCATTGCCGCAAGAATCTAGGGTGAGTGAAGATGGTGAAGCCTTTGCTGACCATGTCCGCAAGCTTCATGAGGAAGTGCAAACAGCCCTAAAAGCTAGCAATGCCGCATATGCTAATGCTGCCAATCAGCATAGGCGTTTCAAAGAATTTGAGGAAGGAGACCTAGTGTTGGTCCACTTGAAGAAGGATAGATTTCCTAAGGGTACTTATCATAAGCTAAAGTCCCGGAAGTTTGGCCCATGTAAGGTATTGAAGAAGATTAGCTCAAATGCCTATCTATCTAATTGAGCTGCCTGGTGAGTTGCAAATCAGTCCCATTTTTAATGTTTCTGATTTATATTCTTTTGAGGGGTTTGATGAAGCGGATGTGACCACAATTGAAGACCAAGCTGATCAGCTTCCCACTAAACAATCTGATGTTGTCCAAGAAGTTCTAGATGTAAGGGAAGTGAAGTCTAGAAGAGGTAATGCTTATAGACGATTCCTAATAAAGTGGTTGGGCAAACCAGCTTATGAAAGTACATGGATTGCCGAGGAAGAATTAAGGAAGATTGACCCTGAAGTATATGCTGAAGCGGCCAAGGTTTATTCTACGGAGCCAGCTCCTTTTTAACCAAGGGAGATTGATGCAGGAGCATCGATTTTAGTATTAAAGTTTATGCTTGTTTACTTAGTTTATTTTAAGTAGAAGTCTTAAAGTTTATGCTTGTTTACTTAGTTTATTTTAAGTAGAAGTCTTATGCTATTTAAGTATTTTATTTAGGCATGTGACTTTTAATAAATTAGGGTTATTATAAATACCCTAACTTAGGGTAGCTGCCGATCAGACTATTGTTAATAATTTCAGAGTTTTAACTCTTTCTAATAAAGGTTTAGCAGATTTGCATCTAAACCTAGAGTCCTACTCGATCAACAGCCTATTTTCTTAGATTGTTTACTGTTCTAGATCCTTCCCTGCATCAAAAGGAGAATATGCATATCCAGCCATTGCAATGTTCCCATCAAATTTAAACAAAAAAATAACCCAAAGACCAGAAGGTGTTACCAGTTACAAAAAGCTAGTACATGAGTAATGACTAAGAGAATAAAACTCAGTACTAGGAAACCATAAATACTAAACTTTAATCAACTAACCTTGTCTATGATGATGCAAACCGTGCCAATCAAATTTTCAGGTACTGAGTAGCATCTCAATACTTCTTGCAAGACCTGTGAAGTAGGTATGAGTTAAAAACTCACAAAATAAAATCAACAATGAGTGCTTGTTGCACTTCCATAGAAAGTAAAACATACTGCATGGAAGAAAGCAATGATAGAATATAACTTTTGCAACTGTAAGTCTGTAACACTTGAAGAAGGGTAATGAATGTACTCAAGAAAGTCATGAAAGACGTCAAATGGTACATTTCATGCAAGGACAAAATGATCATATCTTTCGGCTTGAAACCTTAAAGCCAACATCTGCTTCCATGACTCCAATTCTCTTGAAGAAAGTGACAATGGAAGAAATAGGTTCTGCCTCAGCGGCTCAGCCTACAAAGAGAAAAATAATAATCTTGAAACTAGAAAATGGATAAAGGAATCTCCCAACAAAATCACATGTGCATCATGTAAACCAGCTCTAGAATTCTACTAACATTAAAATCAAGGGTAAAAACTTTAGATCCACATGTTCAGCTCAACAATTGACGGTCAGGTTTGAGCACTGTGGTGCAACTTTAAATGTTCACTAAGAGTGAGTTTCTACAAAAAGTAAAGAGGGACTTCTGCATTTTTATAGCAGGTGAGCACATACGAGGGAAGGTGGAGTAAGGCAAATGAATGGCCAAGTTTGTAAAACAATTAGGATGCTGCTAGAACTGTCCTGCAGAGGTTATAAATTGTTATTAACAAAATAAATTAGAGCAATGAAAGGCCATGCCCAACCAATTGGTAAGGAAAAATAGCATCTAGAGAAGGTTTTTAGTTCCAAAAGAATATCAAGTTGGCAGCACATACCATAACTTCAGGTACACCAAGAATATCCATATTCCATTGATAGCGCTCACGGCGTCTTCCCCTCGTCATTCTCTCATACCTCCAACACTGTCCAACAGCAAACCACTTCAATGGGAGGGCTAAAGATTTTCTGAACCTAAAAAAAAAACATTGGGATCAAATTCTGGCATCTGTACGTGGATATAAAAATAATAACAAAATAAATAAATGAAGACCAAAATGTTTTTGCACTATAAAATATCAAATTTTGAAGCAAAAGCAAGAAGCTTTTATATTAAAAGATGTGAGTAAGCAGTGTGCTGTAAAATCAACATTGTCCATACCCTTTCTGTATCACCAGCCTTGCCAGAGAAGGTGTGAGCTCAGGCCTCAATGCAACACAACGATTTCCTTGATCTTCAAAGCAATACAAATGTACACAGAAATGACATATTGCAACAGTCATTGAAACCTTACCATAAAACAAAGTAAAAGTAAACAAAATACGGGCAAATATCAAGCAAATCATCTCGGCATATATTCTTAATACTTTTACACTCATGCTATTAAATGTTACAGCATCACATTCTTACTTTATTAGTGCAAGTGGCTCTTGCGAACAAAATAATCATCTGATTTCCACAACTATAAAATATCCTCTGCTCAAATAAATTTAGCAATTTTATGAAAAAAGTTAGAATATTTGTTTTCAGATACACTACATTAGAACCTTATCTTTCGCCTTATCCAATTACTTGAATTTAAATCTAATCAAATGAAAGAATTTAAGTATTAAACACAATTTAATAATAAAAAAGGGTAAACCTGATCTCTAATCTCCTCCTCTGCCTTCCTAATGAACAGAGCCTCTGATTCTAGAACTGGATAATCAACCTCTTCGAATCCAAACAACCGTGAAACCTTCAATAAAAGAAACAAATTCTAAGTGAAATAAAGTAAAATTATGGAGCAAAAACTTCACAAAATCAAAACTAACCTGAACCTCTCTGAAATGGTTAAAGAACCGATTACGGAGTCGCATATCTTCAGGAGGTAAGTCGCGAGTCCAGAGTCCCTTTAGATGGATTCACATCGATTCTCTGAACCTCCTCCGCCACTGGCGGTGGAGAGAGTGCAACGGACCTTCCTCCGCCGCCGCCGCTATAGCCGCTGCTCCTGCTGCCATCTCGTTTGTGGACGACTGCACCGAAGCTAAGGAAGAGAAATTTCTAGGATTTTGGAGATTAATTGCCTCGGGAATGGGAATAGGTGCGGGGAGAAGACTGAGAGGAAAATAACAAAGGTTTTAGTTTTAGCGAAAAACTAAGGCGCGGATTCAGCAGCGAAGAAGGAAGCGGAGGCATTTGGGCAAAAGATTTTACCGTTACTAAGCTGCTCTGCTGCAGTGCAGATACCGTGGTTTCTTTATTTGGGTCTGGGCTCCGATGTGTTTTCAAATTTTAGGGCTTTACTTGGCCCAGTTCAATACAGCAGATTGGGCTCTTATAATTTGAGTAGATTGGGCTTTATATTGGAGGTTATTAACAAAGTGTCTGTATGATATACTCTTTAAAATTAATTTAAATACTATCTATAGTAATATTTTTGTATTAAATGGGATATTAATTGTTAGTTAATGTTATGTCTTTTAATATATTAAAAAAAAAAAAATTGAGGCTTAATCTAGTTGGTTCATGCAACCACCTTTAAGAGATGACATCAAACAAATTTGAGATTCGAATCTTAATATCTATCATTTTTCTTATTGTCAAACTGTCACCTCTTTTATACAAAAAAAATATATTAAAAATAAATTATTTAATACAATAACTTTTAGCACTCATTCATAAGCAACCTTTTAGTTTGGGTCAGGGCTGGTATGCGTTTTCGATGTAGAATCTCTAATCTTGGAGGCCCAAAATCATAGATTTGACTTTTAGGCTAGATTTGGGTTGAAATTTTTAAAATGTGGAGGTTGGAAGTGGAACCAAGTACGAAACATTAAATTGAACGCGTGTTTGAGTACAAAAGTTAGGTTTTGCAATTAATTAATATTTAAATTTGTACAAAGTTCATAGTCAAATAAATAAATCTCAAGTGGATTGCAGTAATTGAGAATATGTGTACATGTCTCAAACTCTCAATAATATGCTATTGTGATAATTAAATTTTAAGTAATATCTTAACATTTGTAAAAAAAAAAAAATTGTAATTTCTTAACTATCAATAATTTTATTTTATTTTATTATGAATCTATCAACTTGATATTACCTATGAAATATCACTAAAAAAATAAAGTTTAGTTTATGAGATGGGTGGAAGTATTCCCAAGAAGTTCTTAGATGTCTCCACGTGATGAACAAATTAATACTACACCACAATCACATGTTAGGCCTTTTTTTTTTTCTTTTTTTCCAGTCCTCACTATTCAATCATGAAATAGTACTCTGGTCCATGAGAATATTCTCATTTCTTATTTCTTTAAGGAGTGTAAGATTTTAAAAAAAAAAAAAATGTAAACCAATGTTTACCATTCTCCCAATTTTAAATCAGTCACTATATACTATTACTTTTTTACCAATGTGAATTTAAATTATGTATTACTCAATGTAGGGTGAGTAGAAGTCATTTATAATCGATCGGAATTGATTAAATTTGATCAAGTCGATTCGGTCAGTTTGATTTCGATAATAATCAGTTAAGAATAATTATTTACTCAACTAAATCGTTCGATTTTCGGTGTATAAAATTAATTATAGAATCAACCAAATTAATTGATTTTTTATTATATAATTTTAAAATATATATAATAAATTATTAAGTTTTTGAAATTATCAAGTTTATAGATAGAGTTTGAATAGTTAAAAATTGCTACTTGAGTTGGAATTTGATTGGGTGGAAATTGTTGAAAATTATTATTTAAAATTGATAACAAAAAATTGGTAAAAAATGTAAATCCAATCGAACCAGTTGAATTAATTTTGATTAGTTTCAGCTTTGGTTATTTTCGATTATTAACATTGCATAGATCGATCGATTTCAATTATTTTATGAGAATGATCGCTTAATTTAATTTTTTAAAATCGGACCAATTGAATTAACCGATTGTTGACCCTAACTCAAGGGCAAATCCTTTATTTACTTGTTATAAAAGCATCAAAATTAATTTTGAACTTATAATCATATATTACATGTGACATTGAACTACATAATAAGAGGTAACCTCTCACGTCTTATAAAATCTCACGTTACTTATTTTAAAATTCGAATAAAGAACCTCTAAAATTGTATGTCTTAAACATTAATATATAATAATTAATCTCTCCTTAATGACAAGCCTAATTCATTATTAATTAATTATGATTCATGAATAAGCTTTAACACCAAACAGTCCCAATCCATTACTGATTATGAAATTTCAGACTTTTTTGATCATTGGGATTAGGGTGGGGATGCTCGAACCCGAGCTACATCATGTCACAAACCTCTCGCCATTAGACCAAGAGGTTGTCGGCATGAAATTTCAGACTTTCACATAGGGATGGTAATGGAACGGGGCGGGGGCGGATTTTGCAGTATCCGCCCCCGCCCCGTCATAGGATTGCTCTGCCCCGCCCCCCACTCCGCTCCGTCGTGGATGTTGAAATTTCAATACCACTACTACCTCCATAGATGTCGGTTACATCCATAACCGCCCTGCCCCGCTCAGCCTCGTTCGATATTTATTAATTATTTTTTTTCAAATAATAAAAGCATTGTAAAAAAAATTCAATATAAATTCAATATAAATAGGTTTCTAATCTAGGAAGAGAAAAAAAATAAAATATTAAGTTTAGGTTTTTAAAAAGAAAAATAAAAATAATAAGTTTAATTATATTATTTTATTATCCTTTTAAAAGCTAAATATTTAAGGGTAAAATTGTAATTTCATTATTCGGGTCGGGCCGGGTGGAGCAGGCAATTACCACAACTGCTCCATCCCCGCCTTTCAAACAAAAAAAAAACCGCACCGCCCTGCTCCGCCTTTATAGTTCAAAAAAAAAAATCTCTCCATTCGGATCGATTCGAAATTCATTATTCAAATCAAATTTTGCCCTCCCTACTTCCACATGCATGTTTCCTTTTCACCAGTTGTGCCAAATATAGTTTCCTGCAATAAGAAGATATTTCAAAGGAAGTTTCTTGCTGTGCTTTGGTTATGACAAATTAGTTCCACCCATGGAAGCCATTGGGTTGGGTTGGGTTGGGGGGACCCCTATATTATTGGCTTTTCTTCTAAATTAAAACATTATTGTTATCACTGCAATGGCGGGCCTGCCTAGCTACTTGCCTGCCTCAAGGTCCTTCTCCTTCCTTTAAGCCTATGAGTTTCACCTTCCAAAATTATTTTATTATCTTTGTTTATCTATATTTTCTTAATATTATATTACATGAAATTAAAATTATGAACTTATAGTTGATTGATGTAATCTATAAAAAAAAATATACTTACTTGAATTTATTTGGATGAACTGTATGACAAATACTAAAAGTAATTTTATGTTAATAATTTTGGCAATTGGATTTATTCATCCAATTTTCAAATAAAAATTCATAGTTTTAAATTTTAATTTCATGTATAAAAATTGAATGATTATTTATATTTTTTATAAAGTTTGAGAGTTTATTTAAGTATTATCCCAAATTATTTCAATATAGGTAACATAAATAATCAAATAATTTAGTATATTAAATTTTATAAGCGTGACCAAATCGTTATAAAGTCGTGTCGTTAATGAGACATTGGTAATGATCAAATTGCGAAAATTTTAAAATTGGATGAACAAAATAAGAACTCAAAAAAAAAAAAGTTAAGTGACAAAAAGTTTAATTTATCTTTTCTTAATTTCTAAAATTTATGTTTTTTTTTTAAAAAAAAATTTATAATACCACGTATGTCAGATGACATAACAATGTCACATGACCAGAACCGACAGATGATATGGTGATGCCATTTTAAAATGCCTTTAGTCTTTAACAGTTAGGTGATAAAAATAAACAATTTTATAAACGTTAGCGACCAAATCATAACATTTAATAATTAAATGACAAAATAAAAAAAAAATATTTAAAATTGAGTGGCTAAACATGTAATTTATCCGTAAATTGTTTTACATGACACATGAATTAAAACGAATTCGATTATAAAGAATTATTATCTATCATATCTCAAACATTTCACTTATTTACCTCGTCACGACTCACGATGTGTGAATTTGTTATGTATGGAATAATAATAAACTTGTAAACGTACAAATATTCGTAATATTAATACTTTTGATTTATATATAGAATGAAAAACATCTTGTTGACAAATCAATAATTGAAAATAGCAACTTTCCTGATTAAAAGTTCTATAATTGAAAATTGAGTGCATATATTATATATGGATTTGTATTTGATTTTATAGGTTTATACATTGACAGTAAATCTTACAATGACATATCATTAAAAAAATAGCTCCTAACCTTAACCACCAACCCCTACCCATAATTCTAACCTTAAACATATAATTTAGCTTTTAACATATAATATCATAAAATACATTATCAATATATAGACATATAAATTGATAGTACATCAAATATAAACTTTATATATATATATATATATAAAAGAGAGAGATATTGTTGAAGAATTTGAAGCTTTGAGTTTGAGATAAACTAGCGGGCCATCCTGCATGGGCAGGAATCCATGATGTTGATGTTGAGCAACAAAGGCTGTTTTGTTACGTAACGTTGAGGATAGCTAGCTTTAACACTTTTTAAAGTGTGAATGAATTGTTTGATAAGAAGTTTTATGGGTAGTTAATTGTTTACTATATCGTTTTGTTTGCTTAATTTCATATATATATATATATATATATATGAGTTTATATTTAATACACTCATAATATATATTTATACATTATTAATAAATCAGATAATATCATTTCATTAAATTTTTAAAAAATAAATAAAAGTATTATTTTTAATAAAATAATATTATTTAATTTACTAATAATTTAAAAAATATATTTATTTTTAATAAGATGACAGCATCTAATTTATTGATAATTTATATATATATAAAAACTTGAAAAGATGATTTTAGTTTGGGTTGGCCTTCCTCTCCTTCAGGTGGATTCTAGGCCTAGTGCCTGACCGCGCACGCCTAATGAACCTAGCGATTCTAGGCCTAGTGCCTGACCGCGCACGCCTAATGAACCTAGCTAAAGTCCTAATATTGCCGGCTATTGCAAATTGATCTAAGCCTTTAGTTTTAGGACTGGGATTCTATTAACTAACTTTTCATCCATTATTCGACCAAAAAAAAAAAAATTTCATTCATTATTTTTTTAATATATTTATTATTATAATTTATATATAAGATTTACTCAGAAAAATTATATTTATGAATAATAATTAAAACTGTATTTAAATTTAATAATTTTAAATATGATACAAAAATACCAAATGTTTAATAAACACAAAAATAATATAATAAACATGATACGTTTCATTTAAACATGATTAACACAATATATTTAAATATACGTATCATATTCATATTTAAAATTTTAACATATTTAATAATTTTTATTATGTTTATAATTACATAATTGATAAAAAAATATAAAATATTACAGAATTATTAAATCTAATTATATTGGACAAAAATAAATTGAAAAGTACAAAATGGAGCCGAAGTCTTCTCACCCTCCCTGTCAAGAAAAATCCAAATATTAGACCACGAAATCATGATTTTTAGAAAATTAGCGTAAAATAGGTAGATAATGCTAGATCATGAAAGGGATTTCCCACCTTAAATTTAAATCTATTTAATACATATATTACATAGGTTATAACTAAATAAATATATATACACATATCGTACAGATACACAAATATATAATTAATTACAACATTATAACGTAAATTTTGAATTATCTTCAAACATTATAGTAAAAATGTTTTGGATAAATTTTAAAGAATCATAATTCTAGGCAAGCGACAATTAATCCAATTTTGAAACCATAAAGATAGCTTTGCTTGTTCAAAGTATTCATTAATTATAAAAAATAATTTTTGTTAACAAGTATTTTAAAAGATTTTTTTAAAGTTATTACATTAATTATTTTTTATTGTATTAAATTTTATAATATTATTATCTCATTTAAACAAAAATATTACTATAAGTGATATTTTAGCTAGTTCTAGAAAATATCTTAGCACACTTACTAGAAAATTTTATAAAAAAAATTTCTTGTAATTTCTATAAAAGATAATTATTGCTTAATCAAATTTTAAATCTTCTAGAATATATAAATAAAAAATTATTTAAAAATAAGGTCAAACAAACACTATTTAGGTTAGTTAATATATAGACTTTAAAAAATGTAATTAAAAATCACAAAAACCTGCTCTTGATTACTGTGGGTTCACTTCAATTACGGACCTAGTGAAACGTTCCTCGCGAGACTTTCAAAATGACCCACCCCCAGTCCCGTCCCCAAAAGTGGAATGCACTGTAAAATCCCAAAACTACCCAACCACAATAAATTAAATATGATATTAATCGGGGTAGTTAAGTCATTTCAAATGTACGGTCATGATCTAGTCAAAAAGTGGATTATGAGTGGTCACGAAGCCGTCGTTTCTCACAACCATCAGTCCAATACGACGGCAAAACAAATAAAAAATGTTTTTTTTTTTTTTTTAAAAACCCAAACGATAGCCTACCCTTCCTGACTTCATCACTTATATACCAAACCCAACATCAAATCACCATCATCATCATATAAATTTCCTCCCTCAACCACCATGCATAACATACATCATTATCATCATCATACATACATACATACATACCCATCAACCGACTCTCTTCTCTATATATTCTCTTCTCTGCCTCCAATTCCTCTCTTCAAACAGATCTTCACTAACCCTCTCAATCTCCCAACTAAAAACAACCAAAACACTAAAACTAATTAAGATTCAGTCAACCAATGGGTGAGGTTAGTTAGTTAGCTCTTTTCTTAGACATTCTCTCTGTTCTTTTCCTTTCGATTCTTCAAAGATTTTAGTTTTTTTTTTTTTTTCTTCTTTTGCTTAAATTATTCTGTTCTTTGTTTTCCAGCAAAAAGAAGGAGCTAAGCCTGAAGCCGAGAAGAAGCCCGCCGCCGATGCCGGCGCTAAGAAAGATGATGGCAAGGTCACCGCCGTCTACAAGATTGATATGCATTGTGAAGGTTGTGCCAAGAAGATCAAACGCGCGATTAAGCATTATGAAGGTAATTACTAAGTACTTTTAGTTATTTGATTAAATAATCATAATTAAGTTTTGGAATTTGTCAAAATCTGATAGAAAAATCGGTTTAGCTAGTCCTTTTGAATTGTTCGTGAAATTTCCCCGTAATAATTGGGGAATTGGATAAGGATTGGACTTTGGTGCTAATTTTTTCAACCTTAATTAGAAAGAAAAAAAAAAAGAAAAAAAAGAAAAAAGAAAAGAGAAAGTCAAATTAGTAAATTTTAAACATTGGCGTAAGTGGAAATCTAACTGAAAATTACCTAACACGGGTTGTTGTTGTTGTTGGTTGAAGGTGTGGAAGATGTGAAGGCGGATTGTGGAGCCAACAAACTAACAGTAATTGGCAAAGTGGACCCTGCCAAAATCAGAGATAGATTGGCTGAGAAAACCAAGAAGAAAGTCGACCTTGTTTCTCCTCAACCTAAAAAGGATGCCGCCCCCGCTGCCGGCGGTGGTGATAAAAAACCCGACGCTGAGAAGAAACCTGAAGAGAAGAAAGAAGAGAAAAAGCCACCTAAAGAGGTAAATTTACACACAAAAAAAAAATGTTCTAACGTGCGCATGTTAAAAATGCGAAGAATCTGGGGAAGTTGAGTTGTTCCTATCCGAAATTTAAAAGTCTGGTGACGTGTTCAATTAATTAACGATAAAAACGAGGAGTTTGGTTTAAATTATATTTGATTTGTCTGAGTTTTGCATAAATAATTGGTGATTAATTTTTGTTTGGTTACAGAGTACGGTGGTTTTGAAGATTCGAACACATTGTGAGGGTTGCATTCTCAAAATTCGGAAAATCATCTCGAAGGTCGACGGTAAGTTGATTAATTATGAATAAATTGAATTAATTAAGATTAAATTAATAGCGTAAGATGATGTAATCTTGTTTAATTAATCATGTGCTAATCCTGATATCGTTTTTGATTAATTAACACAGGAGTTCAATCAGTGAACGTGGATGGAGCTAAAGATTTAGTAACTGTAAAAGGCACAATGGACGTGAAAGACCTCGTTCCTTATCTCAAGGAGAAGTTGAGACGAAGTGTCGACGTGGTTCCCCCTAAGAAAGACGACGCCGGTGTGAAAAAAGACGGCGGAGAAAAGAAAGACGCCGGCGGTGATAATAAAGAGAAAGGTAAAGAAGCTGCCGCAGGCGGGGAGAAAAAGGAAGGCGGCGGCGGTGGAGAGAAGAAGGAAGGGGGCGGAGAGAAAAAAGAAGGCGGTGAGAAGAAAGAAGGTGGCGGTGGTGGTGAAGCGAAGATGGAGGTGAGCAAGATGGAGTATCATGGACATGCGCATCCTCCACAGCCAATGTACTGGTCTGATGGACACGTGTACGGTGGTCCGAGTTATGCGGTTGAGGGATATCAGAATCATCTTCAAGAGTACGGATACGTGAATCAAGGGTACATGAATATGAATCAAGGGGCGTATATGCATCCTGGGTATATGAATCAAGGCCAAGGCTACATGATGGACCCGCGTCAGAATCTTCACGCGCCTCAGATGTTCAGCGACGAGAACCCAAACGCGTGCTCGGTCATGTGAGAAAGGATGAGGGAAATCAACGGTGGATGATGAAGAACTAATCATGATTTGAGACCAAAAAAAAGTGGGACAAATGTAAATACCAGAACTTTCTAGGGAGAGAAAAGTAAATAGAGAACTAAAAAAAAGGACGATATAAACGGGAAATAATAGGTTAGAAGTTTTAGGGATGAACCGGCCAGAGCCGGCTTGGCTAGAAGCTGGTTAGTTGTCGTTGGTTGTTTCTTTTGTTCGTTCTTTTGTCTAAATTTATTATTTGAAAAATGTTGAAGTAATGAAAATAACTCTTCCATATACTAATCAATTAATTAAATTGGCTTTTATTTTGTTCAATAAAATTTTGATGTAATAGTTGATTTTTTTTTTTAGTTATTGAGAGGTAATACAAGAAACAATAAAAAGAGTTGAAAACAAATTTGAAATTTAGTTAAATTAATTATGTGATTATTTTTAAAATATGATATTCAAATAAATTTGAAGTTGGTTAATGTAGTTATCTTTTATAAGATAACACTTAGATTGCAATTTTTGGGTAAAAAGAATTGAAAATTCATAATATGAGAAATTTGATATTGTTAATTAGTTTTTAGTTGGGTTTTCTTTGTGAAGAGCAAAAGATTGAATGCTGCGTGGCCCTGAGGCAGGTTTCGATTTGCATGTTAGGACCTAAAGAAGGAACAGACCCAGCAATCTATCCTTTACGATTAATATATTTGATAGAACTGTTTATCCACTTCTCTTAAAAAAATTATTTTCTTATAAAGTTATATTTAACTTTCAGTATTTGCAAAAAAATAATAATTATATTTTAAATTTTAGTCTCTTTTGTATAAAAAATATATAAAAAAAAAAAACAGAAAAAAATGCAATTGATAGAACCATATAATGAAGAAGGAAAAATATAAATTAATTTGTAATATTTAAAAGAGAGAATGTTTTAGAAGAGAAGGGTTTTAATATAATAAAGATATCGGAATAAATCAAATGCAAAATGCATGTTTAATCTTAGCAAAAGGGACTGCGTCGGATCGATTTAAGTATGATATCAATATTTATATATTTGTTTAAACTTAATTCGATTCTAAATATAAATTTCAAATTCTGTTAAAGTTCATTTATATTTATAAATGAGTAATCCAAATCCGTTTAGATCAATTCATATTTTTTTTTAAAAATATTTTTATTTTTTTATTAAATTTTAAAATATACATAATTTAACATATTTTATAATATTTATACTATAATATTATATATATTACTTATATGATATAAACTACATAATATATAAAAATAATATATTATGTAAATGAAAACGAACAAAGTCAAATTCGAATTTTGAATGTTAGAGTCAAGGTCAAATCTATTTCTAAATAGATTTTATTTTTTTTGTCCAAACTCATATTTTAAATTTAATATTTTTATTCAAACTTTCTCAAATATCGAATTAACCTTCAAACTCCAATAAATAATCCGATTTAAACAGGTCTATACCATCCACGAAAAAGGGTAAATATGAAAAACATGTCCTTCATAAAGAAGTATTTGTTAAATGGTATAATGAATAAAAGTTATTTGAAAAAGAAAAATGAATAATTAGAAATTGTTATAAAGGATATTGTAAAGATAAAATTATTCTTTACTTTTTAATAATTTTGAAAATATAAAATATTTTGAAAATAAATTTTTTTTAATTTTAAAAAATAAAAATAATATGCCTAAAATTATTTTTTCTTTATTTTTAAAATTTTTTTAAATTTTAAAAATATATATATATTTAAATATTTTATTTTTAAAATTTATTTTCAATTAAAATTTTTAAAAAATAATATTTCCTTAATGAAAAAAAATTTTAATTAAAGGTAATTTTATTTTTATAATATTTTTTATAATAATTTTTAATTATTCATTTTTTTTAAATAACTTTTATTTATTAAATCATTTAACAATAATTTTTTATTAAAGGCATGTTTTTCATATTAACCCCACGAAAAATGTAGCAACTTTTCATGGCAATAAAGGCTATTATAATTTTAGGCTTTTTAGCCACTCACTGTCAGAGTGTCAGGGTCACGTTTACAATATTTGTACAATACTGTTTTGAGTAAATATGAAAAATATGCTTTTCATAATTAAATTATTTAATAAATAGAAATTATTTAAAAAAATAAATAATTATAAATTATTATAAAAGATATTGTAAAAATAAAAGTATTTTTAATGAAAAAATTTATTTTTTTCTTCTTTCATTAAGAAAATATTACTTTTTAAAAATTTTAATTTAAAATAAATTAAAAAAATAAAATATTAAAATATTTATTTTTTAAAATTAAAAAATTAATTTTTTTTAATTTTTTTAATTAAAAAATAAAAGAAAAAGGAAGAAGAAGGTTTTTTTAACAAGGGCATTTTTGTTTTTACAATTTTTTTCTTAATAAAATTTTTTTTTTCAAATAATTCTTACTAATTATACTATTTAACAATTATTGTATTATTGATGATATGTTTTTCAAATTTACCCTATTATTTTTTTCAAGCTAATTTCAAATAAATAAGTAGGTAAAGTGAGATCTACCATGCCCATATTGATAACTTAAATTTAATTTACGTAAATATTAATCTTAATTATGTGAAAAGGAAATCACTTAATTTCGATTAATGAAGCATGCATCATAATCAAGAGAGAAAGGAACCCTTCATGAAAATAAATTACACACAATAAGTATATATTATTTTATTTTCCTTTATTTTCTTATTTTTGTAATTATTATATTTGATTTCACATTACCGACATCATATTCACAGTAAAACCCAATAATGCTCGATTGAAATAATTAGACAAAGAACCCTTAGCTTTTCTTTTTCCTTTTTATCTTCCTTTAATGATTAGCTTTAGGAATTAAGTTTTTTAACAAATAATTATTTATTTTTTTCGTATGTTAAAGAATTGAAGTCTTTAACAAATGGAAGGAACCGATTAAAAGTCATGATCTTTTTCTTCATCATCATCATCATCATATTCATATTCATAGACATCATCATTATCATTATAACTACAAACTCAATTATACAACAATTTTATAAACCTACCGACATTATTTTTTTGAAAGAAAATTTTAAAGAAATATATATATATATATATATATATATATATGAAATTTTTCTGGTACAAACGAAGTCAATAATTAAAAGAAATTAAAGAAAATTATAAATATTAAAATTCAAAATTTAATTTTACTGAAAGCCACTTTCTCAAAAAGATGAATTAACCATTTAAGCTAAACTTAAGTTCATATATATATATATATATATATATATATATATATATATATAAAACTTGTTATGCATACAAATTAACAGTGTATCAAATTAATATGTACATTTATATTTCAATGGTTTTATTAAATCAAATAGCTTGGCAGATTTTTACATGTAATGAACATTTAAGCATAATAGTATTATGTGTTTTTAAGAAAAGAACCGAAAACAATATTTGCTTTTTACATGTAATGGACATTTAAGCATAATAGTATTATGTTTTTGTAAGAAAAGAACCGAAAACAATATTTCACCTACAACGAGTGTTTGGTATATGAATATGGAGCTTAGTCCAATTGATTCATATAATCAATTTTAAGAGATAGCATCCAATAAATCTAGAGTTTGAATCTCAATATCTACAATATTTTTTTTATTGTCAGATTATGACTTTTTTTATACAAAAAAAATATCGATATATTTGTATTGTGTGTATTTATGTATGTATAAGGTATGTATTAATGTATGATCATATCAAACATTAATATACCATGCATTATAATTGTTATTAGAATTGAAAATCGAATAATAAAGTAGTAAATAATTAAGAAGCTAAGTATACCACTAATGCTTATAAAAATAAAAATAAAAGTATACCACTAATATACAGGATCATATATCAAAGTATACCCATGTACAAGAAGTGTTTCCTCTTCTATTTATTGTTCGCCAACTATCAAGCTCTTTTGTGTTTGTTCTAGTGACAATTCAAGCATTTGCTATTACTCATTTTAAGTCATGACATGAGCTAGGTTCCTCGATTAATAATTTCAATCAGGGTGATTTGTATTCAGTAATTACATCACTTTATTTATTAATAATTTAAAAATCTTACGTGATAGTAATCTTAAATCACTGAGGTGATAAGATCATTATCTTAAGGAGTGATTTGATTCCCATCTAAAAGGATGGAAAAATATTATCACCGTGGGAAAGTAAATTTTTTAATGTTATTTTATTACTAATTTGTCCTGATAATAGCCAGAAAAAACACGTATGAAAAATTGCTAGTTAATCTTTAGTGTAAACCTCTAAACTTGGCAAAAAATTGGTGACCTTCATGTTTTAAGGTAATGATAGCAGTAGCTTTGTTGTCTTATAATTTTTATATTCTATCTTTATTATGGTATAAATTTTTGTGTATTTTATCGTGAAACATTTATTGAAAAACAAAAATCTGAACACTAAAAAAAGATAAGTGAAAAAATGTCTATATAAGAAAGAAAGAAAAAAAAAGTGAAAATTTTGCTTTCTTGAAAAGGTTATTTTGGATATTTTGTATTCGGTAATTTTATTTTCTTGTAATACCAAATATTATGGTTTAATATCACTAGTGATTTATAATATTATACCAAATATGGTAATATAAAATCACTAGTGATCAATCACCACGGTGATCTTGCAAGTAATATCAAATGTTACATTTTGCAAGTGATACTAAACGCTACTTTAGTGGTTTCTATATGGACAATGTTACACATATTAATATGTCGCATTCAAATAATGTATTCATTTAAAATTCGATTATAGTTTATAAAGATTTTAAAAATTTGCATTTAAGTTATTAGAATAAACAAAATTTTATATAAATATATGAAATGAGTGTATTAAATGAGTACGTGTAATCATATATATATATATATATATATATATATATATATATATATAGGGTTTTGTTAACGAGTGTCCTTAGGATATTTTTTAAGATTAGTTAATATATTATTTATAGTAAAAATATTGTATTAAATATAAAAATTGATAACTTTATTCATTATTTTTAATGTACTGAATGAAGATATTGTTATACATGATAACTTTAAAGAGTACCCTTAAGATATTTGTTAACAAAATTCATATATATATATATATATATATATTGTAATAACCAATTTTCGTCCGGGTCGGATCCGAATCCGACCCGGACCAAGTGCGAATCGGGCCTGCTATTCAGCAGGCCCAATGTGCTGTCCAGGCCCAATTTCGGGCCCATTTCCCCGAACCCAACCACTGGCCCAATTTTCGGGCCCATTTCATCCTAGCCCAACCTAACGCCTCTGCTGCTAACCCTAGCCGCCTCCCCCCCATTCCCCAAAACCCAACAGCAGAAACCCTCCCCCCACACGCCAAACCCTGGCCACCTGACACCCTGCCCTGCCACCAGCCACCCTCCCCTGCCACACTCAACCTCCTGCCAACCCATCCCCATACGCCACCCACCTGCACACTCAACCTCACGCCACCCCTCAACCCCTCCATAAAGCCCCCATCACCAGCAAAAAAAAAAAGAAAGGAGGGAGACCCCGGATTCGGATCCCCCCAGACTCGAACCCACCAAAAAAAACCAAAGGAGGCCGAAGCCTCCGCCAAGGAGGGAGGCCCGATTCGGACCCCCCAGATCCGATCCTCCACACACGGAGATCCAGATCGGAAACCCCCCTCTCACCAAAAAAAAAACCAGATCGGGGTCCGAAATCCCGATTCGGACCCCCTTCCTCCACGACCAACAACCAAAAACCCAGATCCGATCATCCCCCTCCTTTTTCTCCGAAACCAACCCTGCACAAAAAAAGGCAACAAACCACAAAAAAAAAAGACCACAGCCAGCAAAAAGAAAACAAAAACAACAAAAAGAGAGTCGAAAAGTTTTCCTAGATCTAGGGTGGTGGACTCCGATTCGGGCAAAACGGAGCCCAGAATCGGAGAGAGGAGATCGACGCGGTTCCAGAGAAGGTGATTTGGAGTTCGCCGGTCGCCGACGAGCGGCGGCCGGCGCGGTGGCCAGCCGCCGGTTTCTGTAGAGAGAGAGAAAGGAAGAGAGAGAAGAGAGAATTCAAAAAAAAAAAGGAAAAATGGAAAAATAATAAAAAGGGGACTATTTATAGCCCCCGGTGCGGGTCAAGGTGACCCGCGCGTTGATCCGCGGGTCGACCCGGGGTCCGCGCGGGTCACCCGCCCTTTTTTTAAAAAAACAAAAAACGGCGTCAAAACGACGCCGTTTTAGGCCCAGGGTCCGCGCGTGGACCCGCGGGTCGACCCGGGGTCCGCGCGCCCGACTCGGGTTCCCAAAAAAAAAAAAAAGAAAGACGCCGAAACGGCGCCGTTTAAAGCGGGAAGGATCCGCGCCTGGACCCGGATCCGACCCGGGGTCCGCGCGGGTCCTCCCCTAGGGCTTAAAAAAAAAAAGAGGGAAAAGAAAAGAAGCTGGGCCAGGCCTGGTTTTGGGGCCAAAAAAGAGAAAAAAAAAAGAAAGAAAAAGAAAGGAAAAGAAAAAAAAAAGAGGAAAAAGAAGAAAAAAAATTTAAAATTTTAAAAAAATAGTAATTAAAATTAAAATTAAGAAAAAATAATAATAAAGGGTAAAATTAAAAAGAAAAAATATAAAATTAAAAGGAAAAATAGAAAATATAAAAAAGAATTAAAATAAAAAAAAACAGAAAAATTAAAGAAAAATTCACGATGATCGTTTTTGAAGTTTTGATTTTCTATTTTTGACATTTTCAGGTGATTTTACGAAGATCAAGTCCGGCATTTTGATTTCTCAGATTCTCGACATTTGTCAGGTATGATTTTAATTTTCTTATTTATTTTCATTACTATTTGTATTTATTTATTTTCGTTCGGCATTCAATATATTTTTATTATTCTGTGTCAATTTTAAAATATTAAAATAATAATTTTTAATTAATACATGTCTTTTAAAATTATTTTTGGTAAATAAAATTCTCTAAAAACGGATCTCTTTCTCGGATGGTCAGAGTATCGATCGTTCTTCGAAATGGTCCGAGTAAGAATAATAATCGAAACACTATCGAAAGTATCGGAGTGATTCGGGAATTACTCTTACATAGATAATTTCTTTTATTTCAGAAATAATTATTAAAAGCATTTTAATTTACTTTTCAAAAAAAAAAAAAAAAAGAGGGATTTTAAATTACCGACGACGGAATTCGAAGGACGTCACGGTAGTGATTCCTAAGATATCTTGAGGTGCGAGAATTTCGTTAAATATCACCACGAGTGGTGGGAGTATTTAGCGACAAGCTCGATACAAAAATTTCGTTTTCGTTTTTAAAAAAAATGGAAATAATCAAAATTAAAAAAATGAATAAAGAGCGAATGTTTATTGCGCTCGATATTTTGCCTGCTCGTGTTTTTAAATATTACGATTCGCATGTTTAATTTTATAGTTATATGTTAAGCCGTATGCATCCGATATTTAAATATTCGCATCATACGCATTTGAATAAAAATGGATGTAAATTGCCGACGACGGAATTCGAAAGATATCACGGTTGTGATTCTTGAGATGTCTTGAGGTGAGAAGATCTCGTTAAATACCACCGAGAGTGTCGGGAATATTTAATGAGTATTTTCGATAATAAATTTATGTTCACTTTCGATTTTTAAAAAATTAAAAACAGTTCAAGAAAATCCAAAAAAATAATAAACATGTTTTTTTTAAAATAAAATAAAAATGAAAATAAAAGAGAATTAGTTTTAAAACACCAGTTAAATCTATTAAACCGAGATTTAAGATAACACATGATCAAGTGGTACCGTTTTCTAAACGGGCGTTGCGGGGGTGCTAATCCTTCCCCGCACGTAACCGATTTCCGAACCCGATTTTGTTTTCTCTCTGGTTCAAAGCGCGGAGTTCGAAATTGGTTTTACAAAATGTTTTAATTAATGTTTTACTAAAACCGATTTTAATAGGTGGCCAATCACACCTAGCAAAAAAGATTGGTGGCGACTCCATTTTTTGTGTTTTCATAAAAATCGTCGTAACGGTCGAAAAAATCGTTATGACATATATAATTAGTTTCTAATAAAATCCTTGGATAAAAAGGCATCTGGATTCATCCCATGGGAACAATCATTTGACTATGAAAATGGGTTTGAATTGACACTTTTGCAAGCTAGTGAGGAGGGTGGCTGTGGGAGCATTCAATTAACTTCGCTAAAGGCCAAAAGCTAAGCCATGAAAGAGGCATTTAAAGGTCGACAATCGATGACACTTTCATTAATAAAAAAAATATATATATTAGTAATGTAATAATAGCTGAAAAAGTAATCCTAGCTACCTTTCCTTTGCCAAGCAGCAACAATATTAAAAAAAAAAAAAAAAAAGACAAACCCTGATTTTTCGACTGCTTATATATAAACGCACGAATGAATTGAAACAAAATCGACACATATCATTAAATTATAATAATAATTAAAAAAATTAAATAAAAAATTATTATTTATTTATAAAATTAAAAAAGAAAATTATTATCAATACTAAAAACGAACTCCGACAACATTGACTGTGCAGACCTGAAGAGTTTTGTATGCATAAACAACGGAAACGGATTGTTACGTAGATGTTTTGAATTGTTTTTGTTGAAAATGGGACAAAAGAGTAGCCAATCATTTAGAGGATAAGAAACTTACGCCTTAGCTTGCATCATCCAACATGCTTTTTAAGAATAATACGTTTGATTATGATGGGGTTGATATATAAAGGCTTTTATAATATTTCCTTTCCTAAATGTTTTTGTTTATTCTTATTTTACATATTGATAAATTCGATAAATAAATCAATATGTGAAGATAATTTTTATAATACTATTTTTTTTCTTCTTTTAGACCCCATTTTACTCATATGTTATTCGTTTGTAATGGGAAAAAATATTTGTAAAACCTTATTATTAGCTCAAACTATATATATAAAGTTGAATAACCTCACGAGAGCATGTGTTCTCTAATTAGTTATATAATATTCTTTAATAATAGAAAGATATAGTCAATGGGTTGGTTGAGTTAGTGAGATCGAATATTTTGTTTGTAAAATTTAAGTTCGATTTTCATTGTTAACAATTAATCCATCTAAATTTTCGTTAAGATCTGTGTCGTGATGTTGAAATGAGATAGTCTCCTTCATTTAAATTCATTTGAAAAAAATGAAAAATATAAAAAGGGTAGATCTTATCCTTAATTAGTTCAATTTGATTTATTTTTCAAGAAATTAAGTATTTCAAATTAATTAAAGGCATAAACACATTTTCAAATGTACTATTGGCGGTTTCGACATGTTGCCAAACTTTTCCTTCTCATCCAAAGATGAAGTAAGAGACCCTATTCTAAGGACAAGATTGGTCGCAGCCCCTAAACAGACGCAAAGGAATGGTCAATTTACTCTTAGACATTCTTGCCCTACAAGGCTACAGCAACCAAAAACATTTTTTTTTTTATTTATATTTAAGCACCTTTCCTCATCAAGCAAAAGCATGTTTATTTTCTAATTAATTTACAGATGTGGGTTTTAGTTTTCTAATTTTTGAAAGATCATTCTTTAATTGTTTGATAAAAATGAGATTCAAGATCGTTTCATTTGCTCAATTTCTATTTTTTATTTAATTTTCAACCTAAACAAAAAAGAGTGAATGTTTTCATCATTAACAAGCAAAAATATGTAACATAACATTATATATAATTATATATTACCTTCTAATCTTAATTTTTGAAATTTGTATAGATAATAGAATGTTTTTTAAGACTCATGCAAGTACTTTACCTTGGTGATTGTTGATGGTTGTTTTAGTGTTTGAACGATCCTAAGGGGAGAGGGTGGAAAGGGAGGCCGAGCAGCTAGGGTTTCGTGTTGAAAGTGTCTAAAATCTTTGAGTTGGCTTTGGGAAGGCTATTTATACTTTTGCTGATTGGTCTCTGTGCGCCACGTGTTATGGTTTAGCTAAGGACAAGTGGGTCGAGAACTTACGTGGGTTCTGAGGTGGTGCGATGATGTGATAGGAAAAATAATTGTCAAGAAAGCCACGTGATCTTTTAAAGCCATGGGTGGAAGGACTCGCTCAAAGGTCGGGGTTTGACGAGCCTTAACTGGTCCGAATCCTAGGAGGTGGGGCTCGCCAAGCAATTCGAGTTTGGCGAGCCCCCGTTGGTTCTAAACCTAGCGAGCTCTTCTTGGGCCCTCTTCTCTGATCCGCGTCTTGGAGGGTTCGTTGGGTCTGAAGTTTGTTGGGTCTAATTAGGTTTAGCAGTGATTAAAGGGTGTTGGAAACTTAAAATGACAAATATTTTTCATTTCGTAAATATATACTGTAAATCCTTATAGAAATTATTGTTACTATGAAAAATGAAATGAAGAAATAAGTTTATTTAATAAACTCTCAAGGCTAAATGCTACACAATTTCAAAGCTATGGAAAGATGAAATGAAATCGCTCTTCCTGCATTTCCCACTCTTTTCCCAACTCTGAGATCGACTAAGATATGTTTTACTGAAACCCTCATTCCAAATTATTATTTTTTTTTTCTTGTTTTGGCTTTCATGAGTAGAATAAAGCCATATATACCTCTTAATCTTTAATGTTTATATGACTCTTATCTTGCAATTTTGCATGCAGATACCTTCATATTATGCATGTGATACAGTGACAGTTGCAGTAGAAATCAATCAAACAAGGCAAATTCTAGCTAATTAGGACCCTTCCAGGCAACTTCCCTTATTACTCACTTCCAAAATTTTGTATATATATTTAGGGCCTGTCGCTTCTAATGAGTGATGAGGGCTACTCCTCTGCCAAGAATATATTCACGAACTTAACAGTTAATTCTCAAATTGCATTTTATTTTGCAGATAATTTTCTAGGATATGACAGATATATATATATATATATATATCACAAGAATCTCTACTTTTCCAAGCACAAAAGTCAAATTTATTTCATTTCATGATAATAAGTTCAAAAACCAATTGTCCTTGTAATTTATATCTACTATATATTCTCTTTTTTACTTTTTTTTTTTTTTTTAAATATCGCGGTTTAAAATTTAAAAAAAAATTACAAATTCAAATCTTACACGATTACTTTTAATGAATACCATTTTTTTTAAATGATTAAAAAAATCAATTAAATTAAATCTGGATTTATATTTTTTTTAACTTTAATATAATTGATAATTGACCATGAACTATGAAGAGACTTGATTATTACATACAAAAAAATCCAAAAACATTTTATCCATCAGTCACTGTAAATATATATATTCGTTGTCAATGTCAAGGAATATATATATATATATATATATTCATATATTTATCTCTGTTTATTAGGCTAAGATCGAAGAAACATGTTTCTTGCTGGTGATGATTACAAATTTCATCGACAATTAATGGACCCCTTAATTAGGCCCCCCATTGGGACGATGAAACCAAACTCGAGCCACTGTTCCAAGTGGAGGCCACGTAAGCCTGTATGTCATGGTTCATGACTCTAAGGGTAAGAAGAGCCTTTAGCTTCAAAGAAAGCCAGGACAAATCAAGGCAATATTATTGCTTCTGGTAGGATTAGCAACGATGAGGTCAGGGTTTCAATCACAAATGTACCTAACTACACTCAGATTTTTGTTTTCTTTAATATAATTCTTCACCACATAACTTTTTCTTGACAAATTTTGAATCCTTACACCACCATATACTTTAGTTAATTTCATAAAGCTGATCTTGAATTAGGAAAATTGGTTTAATCCGTGTATTCAAATTCTAGTCGATTTGATTTTAAAAAATCAATAATTTGATCTCATATAATTCAAATTACTTGAAATTGATTTGAATAATTTAAAAAATTAATCCAAAATTCGTAATAATTTAAATTTTTTTCCAATCAAAATAACCTAATCTAAAATAATCCGATCGAATTCACCCATTTGCCATCTTTCCTATCAGCCAAATTTGATGAATCCTTGATGTCGAAAGCATGACTAAAATTTTACATCTTGATTTTCAAGTCAAGTTTGAACTACCAAACAAAACTTTGTACTGGTCTTACCCTACACATTAATTTTATTATTTTATATTAGTGAAGAAGGAAACAACAAAAACATGTCAGAAATGCTGTTGAATGACGGCTTAAGCAGGCCAGAGACCAGCAGCTGATTAATCAATTGGCCTAGCTAGTCCATTTGGCCTAACAGATGATTAAATTTTAAAAAGCAAGAAAATGATAGGCTTTTTCAGAGACCTTAATTAATTAATAGTTAGTGTATATTCACTTCATACTCCAAATAAGAATTAGTAATTTGCCTATGGCAATGATAAATAATAAATAATTAAATCGAAGCTTTTGATATGGAAAATGATCAAAAGGAAACGATCATGATAATAAATAAATATATTAAAAGCTTTATTTTCTTATCACAATGGAAGCTAGCTAGGCAGCAGCCATCTCAGGTTTCTAAATCTAATTTTGGAGCCTTTTATTTCAATTATTATGGTTTCTATAGCTAGACTCCATTAAAGTTTTTAATGGATAATATATATATATATTTATATACATATATTTATTTATATATATATATATAATTAAGATCGGAGGTTGGGTTGTACATGTCATTTCATGGCTTTGTTTACTGCTTGCATGTCAACTTCTCTAGCTATTTAGAGGATATTCTAATAATATTCTCCTAAATAATATATTTATTTTTCATATAAAATTATATAATCCACCCATGCATGTTATACATAAAAGTATTCATTAATTGGGTTGATTAAGATAGATTCGGATATTTAAAAAATTTATTTATTGAAGGTTTGATTTATTGAATTTAAAAATTTATTTTATCGTTTAAAATATATTAAAATTTTAAAAAATATTTTATATTAATATTAATATTTTTATAATTAAATTTAAATATTTTTTTATTAATTAAATAGTAATCTAGACTAAATCAAACTAACTTGGATTGAAATATCTTATCTCAAACTCGATCCTATTTCAGTTGGACCAATCGAACCAGATGGATAATTTAATTCTTAAACAAGTTTAAACCTATGCATACTCAAATTAAATAACATTGAATAAATGATCATGTGTAAGCTCTTTTATTTTATTTTTTTGAGAAATTAAAATTTTATTTTTCTATCCTAATAAATAAAGAAAGAAAAGAATGTGACTCTAATAAAGGAATTGTTTATTATGTTTATAGGAAAAAGAAAATGATAGGTATGACTTAATTAATTAACTAGGGTAAAGATTTCTAGCTTCATTTTTTTTCCTTAGGTGTATAGTTTAATCGTTGCCCTATAGATTTTTTAATGTCGATGAGTAATATACTTGAATCAATGCTTAACTTCTTTTTTTATTATTATTATTTTTTATTTTTATTTTAAGGAAGAGTAGATACGATTCAATTTAGAATATTTACGAAAACTTCGATCCTAACAACCTTTGTAAATGTCGTCAGGTTTCCTCTTAACTTGTATAAATTAAAGGTGGCAAATTAACTTATTTTACTGCTAGCTTATCAAAGGCAAAAAAGCAGTAACCTCAAACTTTCCAACTTCTCTAGATCAATCAAGATTAAAAAAAATTATGAAACAGCATCGAGATTCCGCCTAATAGTCATTTTCTCATCTAATTATTATTTATGCTGTGGGGTATTTTAATCAAGTGCTATTTAGACTAATCCAACCACAAATTAAACAAAACCACCACTTTTCTTTGGTGTGCTTGCTCATCTATTGACTGTTTGCAAAATTTTATCTTAATATCTACTCTAATAGGTAAAGAAAGAAATTCATTTTTTAATAAGGGTTAGATCTTTATAAAAAAAAATATATGTTGATAGATTTGATAATTTATGTATGTATGTCGTATTTATTAAACATGTAATGTTTTCGTATTATATGTAAAATTATCAAATTTATTCGGAAATAAAATCCTAAATAAATCAAATCGATATAAAAAAATACACTTTTAAAATTATTCAAGAAGGGATTAGGCTGGTACAAAACTTGGGTTACCTCCTAATAACATTATAAAACAAAATGATCTTAATTATATTAACTTATATTCTAATTAAGCTGCAATAAGCAGCAACTTTTTGAAAAAGAGTTAATTATAGGAAGCTTCTAAAAAAGCAGAATTGAATTAGCTGATGGATGCATTAACCAGGCTGGCCAAAACAAGAGACAGTAATTAATTAATTATATGTTAATGACAGATTAACAATCAGTTAACATAGTTTAATAAGCACATCATCTGAGTTAGACTCGCAGTTAAGCACTATTTTTTGATTGCACCGACTGAGAAAGATTTTGCCACCCTTGTGTGACAGGTAACCGTCTTATTTCTTATTATAACAAAGAAATAATCAAAACTTTATGATAAAATAAATAATCGTTAATTTAATATCTTGACTTAATTTTTAAAATCATTTCATTGTCAAGTATACTTCACTAGGAAAATAAAAAAGAAAATGTGATCAAATCTTGGTGAAATCCCATGTAACGAGTCATTTTAATTGAAGAGAATTGGAATTACATATTATTACAGTTTCCTCAAAGATTTGTTGGTATTAAGGAGATCAGTGGATGCAATTGGAATTCTGAACTAATTAATCACTCTCTTGTGATATTTAAACTAACTAATTAACAATGGAAGTCAAAGGGTGTTTCATGCACAAAATATCCAATTAATTTTATAAAAAAAAAAAAAATTATAAGGGATGTCGTAATTTAAAGATAGAAAAAAGAGTAATAATTTAGTGTTGAAATTTTAATTTCAGATTTATTGAATGTCACTTTTTAAAGGTAATTGTATAAATTAATTGAATTAAATCTCAATTTTCGATTAATTTTTAAAAAATTGGTATAAAAAAAAATCGTATGTGACTTTTTAAAAATAAAAAAATAGTTACAAGAATTATAATTTAAATTTCAGATCTACAAAATTACTTTTTAAAAATAATTACATAAATTAATTAATTTAACTACGAATTTTCAGAGTTTCGACTAATTTAGTTGTTTCCTCAATTCGTTCGTGGAGAGGGCATGCAAATGCTGCATTTAAAGATTCCCTAAGGATCAACTCAAAGATTTTCACATCCCTTTTCTAATATTAATACAAATGCGAAAAGGATAATGTTATATAAATATCAAAATTGGCAATACTTATATCTATTGTGGGGTTAGTTAGGACTTAAATTATGTGAATTTGGTTTGATTCAATAGCTATATTTAGACCATAATTTGCTCTTTAATAGCATTCAGAACTTATTAGTTTTGTCAATAATTCTATTCTTGATTTATCGACCGACTGATAATATCAATTAATTAAGGAAATCAAAATTGTATAACAAACTATCACTAAAAGGATCATGCATTGTTATAATTACATGGAAATTGAACATAATTATTTGAGATTTTAATTTGTTGCTGAAATTGTAGAATAATTTTAACAAGATTTTTCCATTTTGGTGGGTGGCCTCCTCAAGGGTGGCATATTATAATGGACTATATATATATATAATTCTAAAATATTGATCATGGTTTTAGGATAACCTAATTTGTCAATAATAAGAAGAAGATAATTAATTTTAATTGAAAAAAAATAAATAAACAAATTCAAAGATGGATGGATGGATTAATCAGTCAGCATCACTAACAATACAACTTTGAAGGCAAATTAAGACAGGACGAAGGTGAGTCATGAATAAGGTCCTAATTTCTGACTCAGCTCCGACAATGACCCTAAAAAAGAAAAAAGGACAAAGGTTGCACCCTCCCCCACTTTTTATAGAACTAGAATGTTGATGTTGATGATGATGGGTTGATGGTCATGATCATGTCACCCCATCCATGCATGTTTCACATACATACATGCATGGCACTGATGATGGAAGGTTTGAAAAGGATATGGCTTTGGGTATCTAATATTTTATAAATCTTATAATTTTAAATACGATAAGAAAAAATAATTTAAATACGATATAATATAAAAAAATAACATGAATATAATATAAATATACGAATATTAAAAATTTTATAAATATATAATATTTTAAATATAATTATGATATAAAAAAAATACGAATATAATATAAGTATAATTATTGTGGGAAGAATGGGAAAATTATTCAATATTACTATAATGATATATAGATATAAACATAATCATGGATTTGACTCTGGAGATGGTGAAATGAAAAATATGTATTGTAGTTAGCCACTAGACATGAAAGGGACTATGGGGTCCCATTACACGTCATTTACACATGGCACCTTGTTGGATTTTGAAATTGCACGCTAAAAAGTGAGTGAACTACGCCTTCATCCCTTCCCATGTTCTATGTTTTCTTTTTCTTAATTTTTCTTCAATTTCAATTTCCACAATTGACAACCATGGCCAAAAAGTTTTTTGTTTTTTTATTAATTAATTTTTGCAAAATCTTTTTAGTTATTATGTAGTCTAGATTTTTTGTGGCTTGTTTTTTGACAACTCAAAAGTATATATATCAACATTTGGCAAATATTCAACTCTTGATATATAAAAGTGCATTTCAATATTCAATCAAAGTTTTGAATCTGTAATTTCTATTAGGAGGAAACACAAGCATTTGTTTGATTTTAGTCAAGATTTTATATAAGCTTTGATTTGCCTATTAACTTTAGTCTTTAGCCCCAAAAGAAGGAAAAAAAAGAGAAAGCAAACAATAAAAAGCTTTGACATATGAAAAGTTGAAAACTTTGGCAGCCCACAGCAGCCGCCAGCCGCAATCCAAATTGGGTTCATACAAAAATCTCTTTCTTGGGTCCATAAGAATCAGATTTAAAGAGTCTTTCTAGGCCTTCAGATGATCTTTCAGCTCCAAACTTAACTTAGCCCAAATTCTTTGGTGGTTAGATATTGGGTCTGGTCTATTTGCCATGTTCTTAGGCCCAAAAAGGTTGGGCTCCTCAGGTCATCAATCACAGACCCAAAGCTGATTTTGGTGACTCCTGCTTACTGCTGTTTCTTAATATTAGATTGAATTGTTAAAGCAAGTATATTAAAAATTCTAGCAGTTAGAAGGAAAAAAAAAAGTAATGCATAGCAGCTATATTATTCGGATTCGTAATGATTGTCAGATATGAATATATGTTAGATATGAATAAATTTAATATTTTCGCATGTTTGAAAAATCATATTTTTATATTTATTTCCAAATATATATGTCGGACAAATATCTACAACAGTTATTAGACTGTTTTCTTACAAAAACATTATCCGAACTCCAATATTATTTGGCGAAGATTGGAGAAGATTTCACTTTTTAGGACTTCCTATCTGCATACATATTAATCATTAAAATTTGAGTTTTTGTCCATTATTTTTGGTACAAATGGTTACAGTTTTGACTCTAAATTTAATTGATTTGTCAACAAAAGCAAATCAAGTAGTAAAAAGAAAATAGCAATTCATTTTTGCTTTAAAAGATTCCCCAACTGTGAAGTATGGATTTTATTTTTTAACTTTTTGCAAAGAAACCTTGAGAAGTTTCAGAAAGAGTTCTTCATTCTTCAAGTAATGATCATGCATTGGTCCATAAACTCGGAAATCCTAGAAACCTCAAGAACTTGGTAATTTTTCTGCCCTTTAAGCATGGAAGGTTCCATTTGACCAAAAGGGTGGTTTATCGAAAAACAATGCTAATATAAGATTCACCAATCTTGTTCTTCTTTCAGACCATCATTGCTTTCATTTCATCCTCTTCATCCTTCTCTTTCATGTAAACCTTGTATTCTTCATTCTGGTCCTCCTCTTTGCCATTTGCAGACATTCTTTACATCTTTTTGGACTTTCTTACTCATAAATTCTCTTTCTTTCTCCAAACATATCAGCTTATTACTTCAGCTATGGCCTATGCTATGTGTCTCTACTTATGGATTCTTTCTCTCTATGATTCCATACTAAGTCATTAATAATAATTAATAATTAAATAGTATGGTAACTAATAACATATCAACATATACTTATTTAATACAAGCTTATTTTATCAAAAAAGTAATAAAAATATTTTAGCAAGATATATAATTTAACAATTAATTATATAAATTCTCATAAAGATATATATATATATATATTCAATTATAGAAAACAAAAATTAATCAAAAAAATACATAATAAATGCAAAATACAAAAAATTATACATGAAACAAATTTTCGTATAAAAAAAAATTAATAAAATATAAAAAAATCAAATCAAATTTACTTTTGAAAGTCATCAAAAGAGTGTATTTTACTGTTAAAAAACAAAAAAATGTAAAATATAATTTGACAAATTTTAAAAAATAAAAAATCCTAATTTTAGTAAAAAAAGGTAAAACAAATAGTTTACGTATTAAAATATTTTTTAACTTTCAAACTTTTTTTTTTCTTCCCATTTTCCTTTACTTTCCTTTCTTTCCCTCCTCCTAGCCCAATCATACGTATGCTTAATCAATCATCAAACAAGCACCAGATTCTCATCTTCCGGAACATCAAGAATCTTCATTGTCTTACAACAAAAAAATGGTCCCAAAATGCAAATACTTCTTTTGCTCATAGATTCCCCTTTCTCTCTTATTCTAATTCTCCTTCTCTTCATCTTTCTTTTCCGCTCTCTCGTTTTTCTCTTTCTCGCCCTCCTCTTCCTTCTTTGTTCCCACTTAGCTTTCATCCTCTTCGATCTTTTTTAACTTCGATGGCCACTCTTCAAGCTGCCAAGCCTCCTCTCAGCCTTCCCAAACCAAAACGGTGAGTTTCTCTATCTCCCTTGTTACGAAGTAATTGATATATATATATATTTTTGCTTATTTGAATATTGAAGTTTTGAAAAAAGAAAATTGATTCCTTTGACGAACCTCAGATTTCAAGGTTGAATTTTAATCTAAAGCTTAGTCTGATTATGTATTAATGCTTAATATAAATATTGGGTTTTAGTTGTTTTACAAGGAAAATTTAGTTTAGTGAGAGTAGTGCTGTAATGGGTGAAAAAAGGACTCATTTTTAACCAACCACAATTGTCAAGATTGTGGCTATAATTGGGATTAATGGGGCTGTTTAGGTTTTAGTAATGGAGAATAAAAGTAGGTTTTGATTGTTTCCTTTGAAATTTCTGTTAATTTTGAGTAATGCTGTTATACTTATAGTTCTATCTTAAATTAGCAATTACATAGCACTATGGTTTAGTTTGTGCTAATTGTTATTATGCCTCTTTCTTAGTTATTGATGATAATGGGTTTTGGTTGGTTCTTCAGTGGCTTCAAGTTTGTGTAAACAATAGCCATCTCTTGATTTGTTTGTGCAATTTAGGTACTTGAAAAGTTTGAAGTCTATATATACTAATCAGGGTTTTAACTTTAAGTCTCTTTTGTATATATTTGACAATGCAATTTTGGTTGTTCCCTCGGAAATTCAAGTTTGTGTAAATAATGGACTTATCTTGATTTGTTGGTGCATTTTAGGTATTTGAATGTCTATATATGGTACTAGTTGATTTAGTTTGTGCTAATTAGGGTTATATGTTCTTTCTTAGGTTTAAATAATTGGCTTTGGTTGTTCCCTTGGAAAATTCAAATTTGCATAAATAATGGGCATATCTTTGGAATTTTCTGTAGATTAATCAATTTAGTTCGTTCCAATTAGGGTTTTATGTCACTTTATTATTTTTTGATAATGGTTTTTGCCTTTTTGGATGTTCCCTTGGAAAGTTTAACTTCATGTAAGTAATTGACCTCTCTTGATTTGATTGTGCAATTTAGGTTTTTAAATCTCTCTGTATATTAATTGTAATGAATTGTGGATGTTGATGGTGCAGGTAAGGGTTGTCATAAAGGGTAGGGTTCAGGGTGTGTTCTATAGGAACTGGACAATAGAGAATGCCATTCAACTGGGTTTGAAAGGTTGGGTTAGGAACAGGAGGGATGGTTCAGTGGAAGCTCTTTTCTCTGGGAACCCGGATTCTGTTCAGGAGATGGAGCAGAGGTGTCGTTGTGGTCCACCAGCTGCCATGGTTACTGGGCTTCAGGTTTTCCCTTCCGATGATGATCCTGGCACCGGATTTGAGAGGAAGTCAACAGTCTGATCATACTATATTATAAAGAGATTACCCCCCATTCTATATAGTATGTATAGTCTTCTTCTCTGAGGAATAAAATAGCCTGAGTGGTTGTGAAATACTGATGGTTAAATGGTATTGATGTTAATGAATTCTTAAGTATGATTTATGATGGTCCTTTTCCATTTAAATGAATTCTGTTTATCAGTTAGCAGAATAACAATGTAAGAGTTTGAATGGAGCAATGAATCATTTATAACTTTATGTATGCTTGCTAAACTAGGTTATCTCTTTCCTGCCTGGCCTTGGATGTATACTCATATTTGTTCTCAATCATGAACGAATTTGCGAAAGAATATGCTATTTCACATTTTGACAATTTCTTCATATATACCTGAGTATCTTTGTCCAGCCTTAAAGCTAGTTTGTCTTTACTAACTTTTGAAGGAATGTATATCTGTGAAGGTTTATCTTTTCCATTTTGCCATATATACTAATAATCTGTTTAAATTTAATATGATTTGATTCTAAAAATTAATAAATTGAACTCAAAATTACTGAATTCGAATAACTTAAGTATCAAATTTGAAATACCATAATCCGAAATTATTTGAATCCAAAATTGACTTGATTTTTTTTTTTTAAAATCCGGATCCAATCTGAATTGACTCAAACCATATCTCTCGTTCTTCGTACCAGAAGATACATACATAAGTTATTACCAGCGAGTTCAGAATCCAGATGGAGTCCTATAAATTTCATATCTATTTCTCATGTACTTTTGAAACCAGTATAAGTTTACCTTTCAGGCTGTGTAAAGGGATTCTTGAACTCACTGAGATACGTCAAACAAGAAGATCAATGTGATGATACAAGATTATGACAGAGAAATTTGAGAAAAATTTATGTTAACTGAGTAGCAACTGTGCATCCTTGGACAAATTTTCATGTCAGCATCATCTAGAATGATTATGTAACATTCGTGGCACCAGCAATAGCGACATCTCACCTGTGTTCATGAATCATGACCGCATTTTAGTAGTACTACTGCTGTTGTTGCAGATCATAAATCCTTATCTGCTGCAACAAGCCCTTTAACAAAGACTCTGTTAAATGAGATCTTGAATAGTACAAGTTTAAACTAGAGGTTCTCATAGGCCGGGCCGAGGCCCGATTTTTTTTGAAGATTCTTACCCTAGCCGGCCTATGACCACTGTTCATTACATTTAAATTAAATAATATTATTTTAATATCTAAAATACTGTTTCGGGTCAGGCCGGGCCGTCCCGGAACAAGAATTCTCTGCTCAAGCTCGGCCCGTGAGCAGGTCTAGTTTCAACATGATTCGATTTCGAAGGACTGGTGATCAAGCCCGTATAGCAAATCTTCTGATATACTAGCAATCTAGCAATTTAATCCCAGCCCCGTTAAACCTAAGTTCTAATAGATACCTATAGGTACATAAAATAGAAAATGCAATGCAATGCGAAGTTAGTTTCTGATCTATAACCAGACAATTTTTCAATCTGTAAAGTGATCCATTGTCTAAAGTACATTAATGAAGGTTTTATATATAAAAGAGAATAACACTGTAAACTCCAAAACTTTTAGCCCCACTGATTCTGGAATACCTAGCTATGTTACTCAGATTCGGGTGTGAGTGTCGGACACGGGTATATTCAAATTTTTCTAAGATTTTCATGTATTTAGAGGGTTCTTGGTGGATCATATCCCCATACTCATGTCTGGATATGAGTGGGATACGGGTGTCGGACACAGATACTTTAAAAATAAATGAAAAGTCGGAGCAACATAAATACCTAGTGGAAAGATAAGGAAAGACTAATACAGTAAGAGATCAGGCTCTGAACAGTATACCGTGTCGATTAGTCCATCTAAAGAAGGTCAAGCCGACCTCTCAGACACTACATGTTCTGTAGTTATAGGTGGCTCCACACTATACTTCGTAGATATTTCCAACCTGCTTCAGAAACCAATATAAATTTCATTTCAGGATTTGTGAAAAACAGTATAGAATATAGATTCCAAAGAAGCTCCTAAGAAGTTCAGAGACATCTATTAAGAACACAGAAGAAAGCAAGAGAGGTTTAGTGATGTTTAGGCTTTTGATTCAAAAACTACGAAGGGGATTCTGGATCTTTGCATCCAAAACAAATGCTCTATACCATGTAGAGTTTAATGAAGAAATGGACGTGGTTAGAACAATCCCAAATGAAGTTAAGGAAGGACATTTTACAGTGTTCACAATCCAGGGAAAGGAAACACAAAGGTTTGCCACTGAATTACACAACTTATCAAACCCTGCATTCCTGAGTCTACTGGAGCAGGCTCGGGATGAATATGGATTCGAGCAGAAAGCTGCTCTTTCTCTCCCTTGTCGACCTCAGGAATTGCAGAAGATCCTAGACGATAGGAAAGCCAACCATCTGTTGTGCGGAAGCGAATTGATATTACTAAAACCGATTTAAACACACTGAAAAAACACCGATATTTTACGTGGTTCGGCAACTGTGCCTACGTCCACGGGAGGAGGAGCTTGAAGCTTTGTATTAATGGAGTTTAGAGTACAAACATATACCGAATTCAAGGTGCTACACAAGCACTGAACTCACAACTCAACACAATACCGAATTACTCTATAAACACAGAGTATTTGCTTCAACAATTTAGCTCTAACACATACTCAACTCTACTCTACTCTCTCATCTCTACATGGCTATTTATAGCCAAAATATCAAGGTGTGAACATGCATCAAGTGGCAGCCACCATAGCCTACCATAGCCACCATCCACCACCTATCTTGGTGTGAACACATGCAAGTGGTAGCCACCATAGCCACCATCCATTTGCAAGTGGTAGCTTCCATTATTGGTGGTGCAAGTGGTGCAAGTGGTAGCTCCATTATTGGTGCTAAGCCACCTATGGTGAATGAGCCATATTCAAGCTATATTCAAGCCATATTCTAAGCCATATTCCAACAATCTCCACCTTGGCGAGAATCCACAGAGAGAATTCACAGATCAGAGCTTCCTCTTTTCTCCT
Source organism: Fremontodendron californicum (assembly GCA_030761205.1). Lineage (NCBI taxonomy): Eukaryota > Viridiplantae > Streptophyta > Magnoliopsida > Malvales > Malvaceae > Fremontodendron > Fremontodendron californicum. The sequence goes on from JAULJL010000005.1 coordinate 36,491,910, forward strand.
TCAAATGTACACACCATTACTCACATATCAGGGCACCTACTGCATTGGCATGATTCATCAATGCACTGAGCCTGAGTCAATTTTTCTGTCTACTTCCCAGGAATTTTCTTAGCTTCTCCAAGATCATCTCGAACTCTGAGCTCAGTTGAGCCTTCAGCCTGTCGATCTCCACCTTGCCTTTTTCAGCAGATAGACAAATGATCCATCTTGAAGTTTCCGGAAATAAACACAGTGATCAAATTGACTGTGTGTGTACTTTTCATCCTGTCATGAAACAGTCCAACCGTTTGTACAGCTGTCACGGGATTGTTTCAGACCATACAGTGATCAGTTCAGCTTGCTTTTGTAATCTCTGCGACCGGGGACTCCAGAACCATCTGGTTGAGTCATACTAATTTCCTCCTCTACGGAACCATGGAGGAATGCAGTTTTTACATCAAGTTGAACTATCTCTAGGTTATACAGTGCTACTAAAGCCAATAAGATCTGAATAGATGCATGCTTAACAACAGGTGAAAATACCTCATTGTAGTCTATTCCTTCTTTTTGAGCCTAACCTTTGGCTTCCAATCTGGCTTTGTATCTGATACTGTCTTTGCCTGTAGCACTCTCCTTTTTGGCAAAGACCCATTTGCACTCAATTGATCTCTTGAGTGTTGGAAGTGGAACTAACTTCCAAGTCTGATCGCCTCCTTCCACTGGGCATGCACAGGGCTGTTTACAGCTTCTTTGTAATTGATCAGAACATCATCATCAATTACTGGAAGGGCGTATGCCACCACGTCTGTGTATCGAGCAGGTTTCCGAATATGTCTATTCGGTCTACTGGTGACAACTGATTCAAATTGCTGAAAGATTTCCGGGGATGACTCCTCCACTTCAATTAAGGTGTCATCAGATTCTGATTCAAACTCCACCTGCTTTAGAGAATCTTGGTTCACATTCTCTGGAGTTGACAGTTTCAGCATTACAGATTCGTCAAAGGCAACATCTCGGCTTACGATGACTCTCTTTGACTCAAGGTTCCACAATCGGACTGCTTTTACTCCTTCACTAAAGCCCATGAAGACAGCTTTCTTGGCTCTAGGATCCAGTTTTGCATCCGTTACTACGAAGCCGATCATATTCATTGGCAGAATATCCGGACTACACCTCTATGGGAGTCTTCCCATCAGTGGAGGTTAGTCTGTTGATAATGTGGGAGGCGAACAATAAAGCCTCCACCCAAAATGCTTTGCTCAAGCCTGACTGGGATAACATGCAGCGAACTTTATCAACCAAAGTTCGGTTCATCCTTTCTGCAACTCCATTCTGCTGGGGAGTGCTAGGAACAGTGAAGTGTCGGATTATCCCATCATTCTGTGAGAGGCTGCTGTTCTGCCTGTCACGGTTTCTCTGTCAAGGAGATACAGATTTCCCTTCATATAACCCTTCATTGCTAAGAATGCTCCACGTACAACTCTCAGGACTCCATTCTGAATGGTCACCTTGTAACCATTTGAGTCTAAGACCCCCAGTGATATGAGGTTCTTCTTGAGATCAGGGACATACCTTACGTCTGTAAGTTGTCTGATTGTACCGTCATGCATTTTCAGTCGGATCGTTCCGATGCCTCTAGTGTGACAAGTATTGTCATTGCCCATATGGACAATCCCTCCATCAAACTCTTTGAAGTTTGAGAACCACTCCCGGTTCGGACACATATGGTAGGAACATCCGGAATCCAGAATCCATTGATCTGAAGAGTGTGTTGTTGTGGAAATCGTAAATGCAGAGTCTTCCTCTCCCTCAGATTCTTGAGCTACACTCACAATCGACCTCTCCATGTTGGGACAGTTATTCCTCCAATGCCCTTTCTTATGGCAAAAGGCACACTCGTCCCTCGAGAGTCGTGTTCTCGATGATCCCCTCCTTGAGCGGGATTTACCTCGCTTGTTTTCTCCGGCTCCTCGGTTGTCCGTCCTGCCTCTGTACACAGTTAAAGCTTCTGGTGTAGTATTCTGGTGATCATGCTGATCCTTTTTCCGATACTCATTATTCACCAGAGCATTACAAACATTAACATATTCTATATCATTTTTACCATACAACAGTGTAGTGGTTAAATGATCATAGCTATCAGGCAAGGAATTTAACAGAGTAAGAGCCTTATCTTCATCAGAGATATTTGCATCTAGATTTTCAAGATCAGCGAGGATTTTGTTAAAACTTACTAGATGCTCCTGCATGGTGATACCTTGCATATACTGGAAGCGGAACAGCTTCTTCTTCAGATAGAGTCTGTTCTCCATGCTTTTTGTCATGTACTTGTCCTCAAGTTGTTTCCAGAGAGTTTTTGCATTATTCTCTCTCATGACAAAGTACTTCTGGTCCTTGGCTAGGCATAACCGGATTGTGCCACAAGCCTGACGGTTGACAAATTTCCAGTCATCTTCCGAAATATCTCTGGGCCTGTCTTCCAGAGCGATATATGAACCCTCTCGGAATAACAGATCCTGAACTTCGCACTGCCACATGCCAAAGTTGGTGGTGCCATCATATTTCTCCACCTCGAACTTTGCAGTGGTCATCGAGTTCTTTCTGATATAAGAACTTGATCGTGCGCTGCTGGTTGTTTCATGTGTCTCTAATGATTCTGCCATGGTAATAAAACAAAATTACCAACAAAGTGTTTTTCCGGTACCTGTATGGAAAAACGGATGCCGCGGTTGAGTCCGGAATAGTCGAAATAGCCAGGAACGGGTCCAACTGTGTAAATTTTGGACACACGGTGAATATTCTGTGAATATTCTGCTACAAGTGGCTCGAAATGGACTCGGATTAGCTCAACCGGCTCGGAAAAGTCTCGGAATAGTGTTCTGAAACGGCTCAAAAATTAGCCCGAAAAAGTTGGTCGGACCTGCGGCGGCGCGTGGGCGGCGTGCGGCGGCGCGTGCGGCGGCGCGTGGAGCGCGTGGAGCTGTTTGGGTGGCCGGCGCGTGTGGCGCGTGGGGCGCGTGGGCTTCACGCGTCTTCAACCTCTGGAGGCGCGTGTGGCGCGTGCTGCGCGTGGGTGTCACGCGTCTGCAACCCCTGGTGGCGCGTGCGGCGCGTGGGCGCGTGGGGCGCGTGAGCACTTCTTCTGGTGGCGCGTGCGGGCGCGTGTGGCCTCCTCTGGTGCTCCGGTTGATTCTGCTGCACTCCTCTCGACGACCTCTTCAACCTGGTATTTTCAAAACACAAATTGGAGCACTTTTGAAAAACGGACAGAATCGAACAAACTCGGTTTTACGTAAAAATTGGCTCTGATACCAATTTGTTGTGCGGAAGCGAATTGATATTACTAAAACCGATTTAAACACACTGAAAAAACACCGATATTTTACGTGGTTCGGCAACTGTGCCTACGTCCACGGGAGGAGGAGCTTGAAGCTTTGTATTAATGGAGTTTAGAGTACAAACATATACCGAATTCAAGGTGCTACACAAGCACTGAACTCACAACTCAACACAATACCGAATTACTCTATAAACACAGAGTATTTGCTTCAACAATTTAGCTCTAACACATACTCAACTCTACTCTACTCTCTCATCTCTACATGGCTATTTATAGCCAAAATATCAAGGTGTGAACATGCATCAAGTGGCAGCCACCATAGCCTACCATAGCCACCATCCACCACCTATCTTGGTGTGAACACATGCAAGTGGTAGCCACCATAGCCACCATCCATTTGCAAGTGGTAGCTTCCATTATTGGTGGTGCAAGTGGTGCAAGTGGTAGCTCCATTATTGGTGCTAAGCCACCTATGGTGAATGAGCCATATTCAAGCTATATTCAAGCCATATTCTAAGCCATATTCCAACACCATCTTGTTGCCAAAGGCTGGCCCACAACCAATGTTACCATATACTAGAAGGATATTATCTAGGACAAATAACTGATTATTTATTCGAGTCTCTTCTCCAAGTAAATAGTTCTTGCCTTAATTAGATATCTAATGCTTTTTTGTACTGATTTTCTCTTGACACTACGAGGACGTCGAATTACCGACGGATTGAATCTGTCGGTAAAAGACAAAATCACCGACGGATTCTGTTACTATTACCGATTCCATCGGTAATAGTCTTAGACATTACAGACGGAATTTTTTACATTATCGACGAAAATGGGAATATTTACGGCGGGAATGAATTAGCTTCCCGCGAAAGTATTACCAACGAATTTAGTGTTTTTACCGACGAAAATCATCCGTCAATAAAAAAAATCAATTTTTCTATAAATCAACAAAAAAAAAAAAAGAAATTTTACTTTAAAAAATAATAATTAAATTTTCGTCAGTGATAAGTTTTCACGACGGAACCTCGATTCAAAAATCGAGGTTTTTTTACCGACGGAATTCCATATCGTCGTAAGTCTCTTATCTCTTCTCTCTTATTTTCTTTTGGGGATTTTGTATAAATGTTCAGGGGCTTAAGACTTACAAGGCCAAACTTGTTGTCTTCCCAAGACGGCCTCGCAAGTTTAAGGTAAATTTTAAATAGCTTATTTGCAATGAGTAATTGATAAATCCTTTATGTTGTTCAGTGTTTTTTTTTTTTAATTGCTGTTTGTTATGTTTGTTCATGTAGGCTGGTGATTCTACTACTGAGGAGCTTGCAACTGCAACGCAAGTCCAAGGACCATATATGCCGATTTCTCGTGAGAAGCCTTCTGTTGAGCTTGTGAAGGTCACAGAGAAGATGAAGTCATTCAAGGCCTGTAACAAGCTCCGTGTGGAACGCACGAATGAACGCCATATTGGTGCCAGATTGAAGAAGGCTGCTGAGGCTGAGAAAGAAGAAAAGAAGTAAGGTTGCTTTCTTTGAGGGCTATGTTTTGCTATTTGACTTGCTAAGGACATTAGTTTTTTTTCTTTTCAAATTGTCAGTTGAGTTAAAACAGCTTTAGTATTTTGTAATCCTGTTTTTCAGCATTTTATTAAATTGAGAAGTTTAATGACTGCACCTTAATCTTTGTAACCTGATCTCTAGTTCCACATTGTGTATTTTGTTTATTTTTTATGGTATAATTATGTAAATTTTAATAAATTATTTTTTTTTGCAAATATTTATTTCATAATTTAATTTATTTTTTTTTGCAAATAAATAATCGGTAAAGGTTAATTACCAACAAATTTTTTTTTACCTACGAAAATAGTATCAAAAATTTTGTCGGTGATATCCTTATTGACAGAAATTGGACTTTTACCGACGGAATTTTCCCCGTCGATAAAAGTCCGTCTGTGATATTTTAGTTAAGTTAGTATCCAAGTTTCAAGAAAAGGCATGTTATATCATTTTTAGCCCTGAATATCCTTGTCTTTCTCGTCTTCAACTGAAATATTTTGGAGATTTTCCTGGTTGAATATATATGGAGGAGAGTGCATCCTTTAAATTCATCCTTATTGTCCTTGATCTGCATAAAAGTGAACTGGAATACATTGTATAGGCCATAGGGTATCCCCAGAATGATGTTTCAGAATGATTTGGCTAAAAGAATCCTTCATGGAAGGTAAATGCTGTAGTTTTAACTGTTCATGTTAACATGTGACTAATTACTATATATATTCTTAAATCAAGCTTTTTAATTCTGTCTGGCTAAAATCTTGGCATTTCAAAAGCAAGGCTGTGGCCACAAACCAGATCAAACTTTTATATGGTCCCAGGAGCTATAGTTGTTTGTTTTCCATCCATCAGACAACCTTAGAAAAACTGTATGACAACACAGATTAGGTATATGTAAAATCAATGATTGGTCACAGAGTCACAAAGAAATTGAATCAGATCAAATTATTTAAATCACTCTTGTCATGACGGTTTTTCGATCGCTTGACGATTTAAAAAAAAAAAAATACAAGAAGTAGCCAATAATTTTTTTTTGGTTAGGTGTAATTGGTCACCTACGAAAACTTATCTTCTTAATAATATCCTAAGATTAATTAAGATATATTAAAAAGATAATTGTTGGTCTGCGAAACAAAAATTAGGTTCAGAAGTACGGTTACGCGTGGAGAAGGATTAACACTCCCACGGCGCTTGTTTCAAAAACGATACCAATTAATCGCGTGTTATCTTTAATCTTGAAAAAGAGATTTTAATTTTAGCATTTAATAATAATTCCCTTAGTACACCTTATTCAAAAAGAATATTTTAAAACAAATGAGAGACAATGTTTTTTTTTTTTTTTTTATTTTTATAATCATTTTTAAAGTAAAAGAAATTACCCATGTAAAAATAATTTCCAAATCACTCCGATACTTTCGATAATGTTTCGATAACTATTTTTACTTGAACTATTTCGAGGAATGATTGATATTCCGACCATCCTGAGAACGGATCCGTGTTTAGGGAATTTCTTTACCAAAAATATTTCAAAAAAATCATTTTTTATTTGTGGAGAAATAAAAAAAAAAATATAACATCTTTTTTATAATTAGTTCCGAGATAACAGAAATCATCTATGTAAAATTAATTCCCGAATCACTCTGATAATTTCGATAATGTTTCGGTAACTAATTTTACTCGAACCGTTTCGAGGAATGATTGATATTCCAACCGTTCCAAGAAAGAGTTCGTTTTTAGAGAAATTCTTTTAACGAAAATAATTTAAAGGATACATTTTCATCTGCGTGCACCAGAATTCCATCTTTGATTTTTTTTTTTTTTAAAAAAAAAGAGAAAAGGTTATAACATTTTCAATAATAATAATAATATATACATATATGTAAAGAAAATAATAATAAAATTATATAATCACAATAAAAGATAAATAAATAAAATGATAATAAATAAAATAACAATAAAAGGAAAACCGAATGTATAATATAATCAGCATAAAAATAATAACTATTATAACAAAGAAACTTAAAAATTAAAATTTTCCCGAAAGACTAACAGACAATAGAAATAAAATAATTAATTAAATAATTAAATACATAAAATAAAGAATAAATAGAATAAAGAAAAATAAATAAATAAATGAACATAATAAAACTTACCTTGAAAATTGCAAAAATCCAACTCGCTGAATGCTCGGATTAAGTCCCGGAAAAAACTTTTAGATATTTTTTTTCTTTCTTTTTCTTTTTCTTTTTCTCTTTTTTTTTTTCTTTTAACAAAAATAATTTAAAGGACATATTTTCATCCGCGTGCACCAGAATTCCATCTTTGATTTTTTTCTTAAAATAAAAATATAAAAAAGGGTTATAACATTTTCAATAATAATAATAATAATATATACATATATGTAAAGAAAATAATAATAAAATTATATAATCACAATAAATGATAAATAAATAAAATAACAATAAAAGGAAAAGGAAAACCAAATGTATAATATAATCAGCATAAAAATAATAACTATTATAACAAAGAAACTTAAAAATTAAAAATTAAATTTTTTTCGAAAGACTAACAGACAATAGAAATAAATAAATTAATTAAATAATTAATTAAATACATAAAATAAATAAAAAATAGAATAAAGAAAAATAAATAAATAAGTGAACATAATAAAACTTACCTTGAAAATTGCAAAAATCCGACTCACTGAATGCTCGGATTAAATCCCGGAAAAAACTTTTAGAGATTTTTTTTTTCTTTCTTTTTCTTTTTCTTTTTCCTTTTTCTTTTTTTCTCTCTCTCTCTCTCTCTCTCTTTTTTTCTTTTTCTTTTTCCTTTTATTTTTCTTTTCTTTCTTTTTCCTTTTTTCCTTTTTTTTTCCTTTCCTTTCTTTTTTTTTTCTTTCTTTTTTTTTCTTCTGCCTAGACCTGGGTCAGGCGCGCGGACCCCGGGTCGAATCCGGGTCCGCGCGCGAACCCTCCCCTTGCCCAAACGGTGCCGTTTGGCACCACTATAAACAGGGTTTTTTTTTTTTTCCTCAAACCCCTTTCACCTCTCTCTCTCTAGCTCTCAAATCTCTCTCCCTTCTCTCTAAACCACCGATCCCAACCCAGATACAGGCGGTCGGTCCGTCGTGTCGGCCGTCGTGAAACACCATCGGCCGTCGCTCGCCGATAGCCGATCACTTCCAAAAACAGTCCAAATTATTCCTTTCCTTCTCCTTTTTCCTTATCCGAGCCTAGTTTTCTCTAAAATCAAACCAAAACACCTAGATCTGACTTCAATCCGCGGCCAAAAACACCGTTTCTGCCGTCCAATCACAATCGAACTTCAGTATATTCTTCCCCTTTCCATACTCCACCTTGTCACCGTGGTGATTCTGAAAAAAACACTTCACAAACTCTTCAAAATCTCAAAAATTTGAATCCTTAAACTTTTTTTTTCTTCTTGTTTGTTGGGTTTTTTGTGTGTTGTTTTTTGGGTTTGCTGCTGTTATTTTTTTTTTGCAAGTGATGTATGTGGGTGTTCGGTTCTTGGGTTTCAGATACGAGAGAGGGGGGCTCCCGATTTTTTTGTTCTTGGTGGAATGGGGGTCACCAGGGGTAGGGAAGCCGAGTGGTGGGGGTTCTGTTCAAGGGGATCGGAACCTAGAGAGCCCATATTTTTTCGAACCAACCTCCTCTGGTATAGGATAGGGTTTGGGGTTTAATAATGGTTCAAGAGGGGTCAAAGGCGGTGGGTCTAGGGTTAGGCTAGGCTTTAGAGGCGACGGTGGCAAGGGCAAGTGGGCTAGGGTGGGTGGCAATGTCTAGGGCTATGGGTAGGCTATGCAGAGGCAAGAGGGGGGTGCAGGCAGCTTGGTGGCGGTGTGTAAGGAAGGGCGGTGGATGCTGCTGCTTGGCAGGCCTGATTGGCCTTGCTGGGCCCCTAGGCCCGGTTGTCCCGCTAGGCAGGCTTAGTTGTCCTACTAAGTCGGGAAGTGGGTCTGCTACTTAGCAGGCCTAGAAAATTGGGTGTTGGCAAGGATGTTATCAAGCCCCCAACAAAAAGTTTGGGCCTCAAGGCCCACAAAAAAAATAACAACAGAAATAGAAAAATAAAAATTAGATTTAAATGCAATGGTCCCGAAAATAAGATTTTAGAAAGTTAGGCCTAATTCGAGCCCAAATTAATCAAAATTCGAATTAAATCCGAAATTTGAATAGCCTGTCGTGATCAGTTCATATAATGATAATGGACCTAAATTAACGAGCAAGTGGACCACAACTAAAATTGTAAGTATTTCAACATTTCACTTTAAATTTTAGAATTCAAGGGAATCGAATTAGAGAGTCGAACGGATTAAGATAATAATTTGGAATTTTAAAATCCTACTCCATCCCTTGACTCGATACCCGACTCAGGGGTCAGCTCGGACAAAAATGGGTCGCTACAACTCTCAAATTCCTATTTGCTGCAAAAACAAATCAGAATGTTTTCTAGTTACTCATCATAGCAGATTTTGAGAATCTACAGATTGATAAGCCTCTATATTAGTATCATAAATGGAAAATAACTCCGAAAGATCATACTCTAATGTCTCTTGCATGAAAGTTTCCATTTGGCCTTAATATGAACAGAACCTATAACAGTGGCTTGTTTTCATCATTTCTCTTCCATCATCTAAAAAGGTACAAAAGGAAAAATGTGACATCTTTTAGCCCATTTCTTCTGTATTGTTTGAAATTATCTCATTCCTGACTAGGTGGTTCCACCGGAATCGAAATACTTTTCAAGAGTTTGATCAGATAATTAAACCACCACCCTTTAATTAAATATTTTACAAGATATTTTTACCATTTAAGTTGAGAAATTCTTCTTCTTGAATATGGTGAATCCTTCAAGTTCATCCTTTACAGTTTTACAGTTCTTTGATTTTCATACTTGTTGACTGAAATAGTGTGCATAAGTTATCTCCAAAAGAATCATCCATGACCTTAATATTCTCAAATTTTTTATTGCTTATGTTAACATGTGATGTACTCTACAATAAGCCTTCTCATAGTGTCACGCTATAAATTTGCAACGTTAGGTCATGCAAAACCTTTAAAATATCATGTATATAAAGTTAACAAAACATATAAAAAAAACTATTAAAATCATACAAAAAAATTACCAAATCATTTCAAAAACTACTAAAATTGTATCAAAAGTTATCAAAATTATATTAAAAACTATCCTATCAAAGATTACCAAAATCATTTCAAAAGTTAACAAAATTATATAAAAGGTTATCAAAATTATATCAAACATTATAAAAAGTTCAATACTTTATCAAAGTCTGTCAAAATTATATCAAAAGTTACCAAAATTATATCAAAGCTTATTAAAATTATATAAAAGCTTACCAAAATCATATCAAAGGTTATCAAAATTATATTAAAGGTTATCAAAATTATATCAAAGTTTACCAATCAAAAATTATATTAAAAGTTAACAAAATCATGTCAAAGGTTATAAAAAATTATATCAAAACTTACCCAAATTATTTAAAAGATTACCAAAATTACATCAAAAGTTACCAAACTTGTATCAAAAGTTACCAAAATTGCATCAAAGTTACCAAACTTGTATCAAAGGTTACCAAAATTACATCAAAAGTTACCAAACTTGTATCAAAGGTTACCAAAGTTACATCAAAAGATACCAAAATTACATCAAAGGTTACCAAACTTGTATCAAAGGTTACCAAAATTATATCAAAAGATACCAAAATTATATTAAATGTTATCAAAATTAAGTAAAAGGTTATCAAAACAATATCAAAAGTTACCAAAATTAAATAAAGGTTGCCGAAACTATATTAAAGGTTATTAAAATCATATTAAAGGCTATCAAAATCATATAAAAGGCTATTAAAATCATATCAAAATCATATTTGAAGTTCCTAAAATCATATCAAAGGTTATATTATATATTATATAAAATATTATGCATTTATTGTTACTTATTATATATTTATGACAAAATCATTTATGTCTAATCTCATATGGTTATATAAATATATTTAATCTGAAAATCTATTTAATCTGAAAATTAACGTATCAAAGTTTATATAAATATAAAATACCTTAAATATGATTATGACACGACAAAATACACGAACACGATATGGATACACGAATTGTCAGGTCATCTGCATATGTACTTGCTATAGTCTCTTTCAATGAACATGTTGTGCAGAGATTTATTGGTAGGGGGGCTACTAGATGATAATTGATAAGAGCAAAAGATTTCACATGTGGTTGGCCTCCAGCCTTTACCACTTGTTCTTTTAGAATGCATGTAACTTGCAGTTGCAGAACTCTCTGACTCTGATATTATAACTATGCATTCACATGTCTATAGCAACCATCAAGAGAAATGGTCAAGAAGAAGAAAAATTAATAAAGAAATTAAAACAATTAGACACCTGCAATGATTTTTCATTTTTTTATGATATTTTCTTTTTTGCATCCATAAAAATTCTTCTGATCTGAACAAGTTCTCTGATAAGACTTTTGTTAATTGACATTAACTCAGAATAGTCTATTCTTCAACATCAACCAAAATGATTTGCAATCATAGTAGTAATACAGTTTGAATATTTTGCATGCAGATGTTCTGATATCCTCTCATATTGTAAGTTTTGCTGCATATGTGAACAAATATATATATATATATATATATATATATATATATATATTCATCATAGCAACCCATCCATGGAGGGTGGGGGTGTGAACAAATATAATGCTAAAGATATAGATTCACTGAAAATTAGTCCTTACTTGAATGAAAGGCACTTATAATGTAATGCTTAGGCTTTCAGTGATTAAGATGCATGATATCCATAGAATGTAACCTTTCAGCATTGAAATGTAAGCACATTACCTAAACCCATTTCTGATCAACAGCCAGCAATTCGTCCATCTTTATGGTACTCATTAATTCCAAAAAAAAGTGGGTAACTCCAAAAGTTTAGGCCCACTAATTCCAAAATCTAGTGGAAAGATAAGGCAAAATTAATGCATGCAGTAGCAGAGCTGCTAACAAGGAAGTTGGAAATGTTTAGGTTGTCAAAAGTGTACCTTGTCTTTCAATACGCGTAAAGAAAATTAAATTGACCCTTTTGGGCACACTACATGTTACTGATGATGGCTCCACACTTTTTTTCCCAGAAATTTCCCTATGATATTTATAAACCAATATAAATTGCCTTGCAAGCTCAGCAACAAGGAGCATAGAATTCTAAAGGAACTCTTAAATTCACAAAGAGATATCTTATCAAGAACATTGAAGAAAAAAAAAAAAAGAGGTTTAGGAATGTTTAGGCCTTTTCTTCAAAAAATACGAAAGGGGTTTCATGTCTCAACATCCAGAGGACCAGTTCTGATTGATGAAGAAATAAACGTAGCTACAGCAGTGCCAGATGATGTTGGGGAAGGATATTTTACGGTGTTTGCAGTGCAAGGAAAGGAAACACGGAGGTTTGTTATTGAGCTAGACAACTTAACAAACCCTGCATTCCTGAGCCTACTGGAGCAGGCTCAAGAAGAATATGGATTCCAGCAAAAGGGGGCTCTTTCTCTCCCTTATCGTCCTCATGAACTGCAAAAGATCCTAGAAGACTGGAAGGTTGAGCATGCCGATACTGGAAGTTGGGCTACATGTAATGCTGCAACAATAGAAGGCTACTAGCTAGCTAGCTAGCCTGGACAAAGAACTGAATTCATTTAATTCTTTTTGTAGTCTCTTCTCCAAGTAAATAGATAGTTGCTTGGATTAATGATAGTTTCATTAAAGTTAGCACTCAACAAAAGGAAATGGAAAGTATTTATGCATATTGTATCAATATATATAAGCCTTAAGTCCTTCCTTCAACCAGAATTTATGCAATTTTTTATTTATTTTTTAAATGAGCTAAATCAGCTTCCAGGGAAGAATAACTATAAGAGCTTTGATAAGAAGAGCCATATCCAGCTCCTTAACTAATTCCAAAATCATAGATCAGACAATTTCCTTACCATTTTAAGTATGGAATTCTTGTAGAGTCACTGATTTGCATGATTGTGAACTGAAATGCAGCCCATAAGCTATATATCTTCAAACTGGCGGTTTTGGAAAACCACTTTGCAATGTTAAGAAACCTCCTCAGAAACATCATTATCAAAATTTAATGTAAGTTATGATGTGAACATCTCAATACTGTAGCTTTTTTTTTGGTTAACATTCGACTTGCTATTTCCCCGTTGGGTCATTTTCTCACACTTAAATCTCCTAACTAACAGGGACATGCAAAAATAATAAAAAGAAACGTAGAGTTTAGAAATATCACGTAGATAAAGCCATGAACTATAAGCTTTAGTCATTTCAAAGAAGAATCGTGGCTACAAACCAGACCATACTTTTTAAATGGCCCCAGCAAGCATTTGACATCAGACAACTGTAGGGACATTGTACTGAAGTACAACACGGTGTTCTTTTCATTAATAATGTTCGCATGTGTAATTCAAAAATTGATTGCAAAGATTCAGAAAACAGGGAAATTAATGTTTATTAAGACCCAGATTACACTATAGTGAAGGGTAACTCTAGCATTTGTCAAATCTTTTATATAAATAATATCAATATAAAAATACAGTATCAATTTTAAAAATACAAATAATGAATGATATATATTCTTAATAATTCATTAAATTAATTATTTTATTTTTAATTATTTATTTTAATATTTTTTATACAATTTGTTAACTTTTTGTATAATTTTGGTTTTGATAATTTTTTATATAATTTTAATAATGTTTTATATAATTTTGATAACATTTGATATGGTTTTCGTAACTTTTGATAGAATTTTAATAACATTTAATATAATTTTGATGTCCTTTAATATGATTTTTTTTTTAATTTTAAGTTTTGATATAATTTTGACACCTTTGTAATAGTTTTTTTAACTTTTGGTATTGATAATTTTTAATATAATTTTGATAACTTTTGTATTTATTTGGTAACTTTTGAAATAATTTTGGTAACTTTCGATATGATTTTGATAATCAACCTTTGATATAATTTTGATAACCTTTATATAATTTGGATAACCTTTGATATGATTTTGGTAACTTTTGATATAATTTTGATAACTTTTGATATAATTTTGGTAACCGTTGATATAATTTTGGTATCATTTTGATAACTTTTGATAACATTTGTAATAGTTTTGGTAACATTAGATATATTTTTGGTAACCTTTGATTTAATTTTGATAACCTTTGAAATAGTTTTGCTGCTCTTAGATATAAATTTGATAACATTTGATATAATTTCGATAATTTTGGTAACTTTTGATATAATTTTTGGGTAACCCTTGATATAATTGTGGTAACTTTTTATATAATTTTGGTAACTTTTGATATAATTTTAAATTTTGATAACCTTTTATGATAATTTTGATAACATTTCTAACAATTTTGGTAACATTTAATATAATTTTGACAACATTTCTAATATTTTGACAACTTTTGATATAGTTTTGATAACTTTGATATAATTTTGACAACTTTTGATATAATTTTGATAATTTTTTATATGATTTTGGTAACTTTTGATAACCTTGATATAATTTTGATAACTCTTGATATAATTTTGGCAACCTTTAATATAATTTTGATAATATTTAATATAATTTTGGTAACATGTTATAATATTTTAGTAACTTTTGGTAACTTTTCGATAACCTTTTATATAATTTTGATGCCAAATATAATTTTGATAACCATTGATATAATTTTGGTAATCTTTTATATAATTTTGACAACTTTTGATATAATTTTGTAATAATTTTAAGGGTTCGGTTGGGTGCCTATAGGCACCAGTTAAGAATGATTTAATTACCATTTTAGGTAAGTTTTTTGCATTGAATAAAACTCAAGAAAAAATAATACATTAATTACACTTTTCTTTTTATAAATATCACCTTAATCAATACTTAGTAGTATTGGTTAACATTTCCCTAGTTTTAATAACATTTGTAATAGTTTTGGTAATCTTTAATACAATTTTGATAACATTTATAATTTTATACCCAAAAAAAAAAAAATCATCTAATATATAGATTTACAATATATATATATATATATTAGTAAATTATATATATATATTAAAGTAAATAATATTGACTTATGCAAAGCACTTGTAACATAAACTAGTTTATATATCTATAGAGTATAAATTACCGTAAAAAATGCCATGACAAGCATAAATTTCAGGTATAACTCATTGCTTTGGATTTTTTTTGTTCAAGTGATGTACTATATATGTAAATATTGAGCTTTTTTAGTATGCTTCTGGTCGATTCAATATGCCGTAATAAAATGAGAATTGTTAGGCTTGAAAGAGCTTACCTCCTGCTGGTTATGTGGGAAGTCGTTACTGTTAAAAGAGATCGAGTTACAGTTTTTGGTCTGTCTGGGTCTGGCTATTCATTCCATCACCTTCATCGCTTACTATGATATTTAGCTAAGATTCTAACAGTTTAATTGGCATGTAGATAAATCCATAAATTCTAAGCTAGCTCCTGTGGTGTCAATGTCATAAGCCACATATTCATGGCTACAAACCGGACCATATTTTTCTATGGTCCCATGTATTCGACATAATTCAATTATTTGTTTCCCAGCCATCAGACAAATGTAGGGAAAGCGTACAAGTTACTCCACACACTCTCAGGACTAGGGTTAGAAACAAAACCAGAAATACAAATGAAGCAAAACCACTCGGTTACAACTCACAAGATATTGATCAACTCAATCCAAAATACCTGCTACTTGGAAAATGCTTAGAACAGGCCATTTATTGAGATCTGTATGTAGTTTAATTAGTGGTAAACATTGAAACCAGTAACAGGAATCTCTCATGATGACATTTCAGTTTTAATTTTCTCTACTATCAGAAAGTTTATAGATGTCAGTTCAGATTTCTAGAATCCTGAGTATGAACATGAAGAAATTCAGCTTCTTGATGATCAAGTTGGGCCCTTAACAGCCTAGCAGCTGCAGAAATAGAAAAGAATTGCCTGAAAGTTTCAATTAGGCTTGATACTCACAGATATAAAAAACTCATCAGTGAGCAATTTGAATTCACCTATATATCTCTTCATTTTCTTGCATCTGTTTTCCAGTAAGATGAGGAGTTTCTCTTCCAAAGCACATATATCTGGCGCTAATTATAAGTCCCAATTTTGATGATGATCTAAAGGCATCTTCTAGCCCATTCATTTGATACCATTAGAGACAACTAATATAAGTCAAAGGGTAATCTTCATTAATTTCTCCAAGGTAATCTATACATTAGATATCTATGTTATGGACAATGGAGTCACTTGTATGTAGCGTTCAACCTACAGCATAATTGACAGTTACAGATATTGTCTCCATGGCCATTCAATCTATGGGAGGCCCTGTTTCAAGATAGAGTAGGATCATGTACTCTATAGTGATCACAACTCATACTAAACTGGAAAAATGTTGTGAAATTTAAGAAGCAAAAACGAAAGACATTAGTGCTTTGTGCTTATTAAAAAATGAAATGTCATTTGGAAATTGAAAATTGTCCTTGTGAGAAAATGCATCTGGTATGGTAAGAGGAAGGTGCATCATTATTCATGCATGAAAGAGATGGAGCAACTGCGCAGGCTTCCAAGGCCGGAATTCTTATCCACTTATATCCTCTCATCTGTATCACTGCTTAATATCAATGTGAGCGCAGATATTTAGTAGTTGAAGGGCCTACTATTCGATAATGCAAAAAGAATCACCTGCAGATTGGCTCTATCCTCTTTTCCATTTACCCCTTGTTCTATCAGAAATTATGTAACTTGTATACAACTCTCTGAACTTATTGTAACCACGCATGCATGCATGCCTATATGACAAACATTGAGAGAATTGTTGAAGAAGAAAATAGAAACAAGAATAAGATATCTTTATCCAACCTCATTCTATCATTTTTACATATTGCAAACAATTGTTAAAGATCTTTATATGTTAAGGAAAAATATAAATTTCTAAGTTTAGTTTAAAGTTTATCTGATAGCTCATAAGCTAATACTAGAGTGCTATGTTGATGCGACTCTTTATTTTTCTTGAAGTACCCATTGTCCGACGCATATCCGGACATGGGTATGGGGATATGACCCTTCAAGGGCCCTCCAAATACATGGAAAAACTTAAAAAAAATTGAACATACCTATGTTGATGGGCAGAAACCGAACTTACCGAAAAATCGGGAAAACACAACCGGTAGTTCTTTCTCTCCCAATTAACAGGATCTGTAAATATGGTACTAAATTGCACAAGATATATATATATACTCCAGCAACACAAATTCAACCAAGGATAATCACAAACAACCAATCACACGAGACACACAATTTTTACGTGGAAAACCCCTTTAAATCAAAGGGTAAAAACCACGGGACTTAAGAGTCCAGTCAAAATCTCCACTATAATGAGAGTGTGTTTACAATATCACAATAATTCAGCTAACACAATGAGTACACAACTCTAACTTAGCTATCAACAAGTGATATTAAAATCAAAGAGAGAAAGTTGAGAAATCACCCCAAAAACGTGACTACTATTCGGACACAAAGCAGGACGTTATAGTGTTCAGATGAAAATTCTCACCGTACACAATCAGCATCTACGTATCCTGTAGCCACTGCCAGAAAATCAAGAAGATCGAACCACGGATGAACCTCCGATCGACGACTTGATCAAAACTGTGCAACTCACTCTTTTCTCTCTTCTCTGCCCCTCCCTCTCTTTTTCTTTTTCTTTTGGTTCTGACTCCTACCCAGCCAAATACAACAACCCCTCAAATTAAAAAGGGCTAAGGGCATAAAAGGTATTTCCTCCACATAGGAGGGACCCATGCCCAACAAATCTCCCCCTCCCGACTATGTGGAGGTGTTCGCCATCCCGGCGATCAAACAACATATTTCAAACTTTTCTCTTGGTAAGGCTTTAGTCAACATATCAGCACCATTATCATCAGTATGAATTTTCTCAAGTTCTAACAATTTAGCATCGAGAACATCTCGTATCCAATGATACCTTACATCGATATGTTTAGACCTAGCATGAAAGGTTGAATTCTTACCAAGATGAATAGCGCTTTGGCTATCACAAAATAAAATATACCTCTCTTGGGTAAAGCCAAGTTCTTGCATAAATCTCTTCATCCAAAGCAACTCCTTGCACGCTTCGGTCACTGCAATGAACTCTGACTCAGTAGTGGACAATGCAACACATTTTTGCAATCTAGATTGCCAAGCCACAGCTCCCCCTGCAGAAGTAATTAAGTAACCCGAAGTGGACTTTCTGGAGTCAATGTCTCCAGCCATATCAGAATCTGTATAACCAACTAGAACAGGTTTCTCATTGCCGAAGCAAAGTTTCAAGTTGGAAGTACCCGAAAGATATCTCATAATCCACTTCACTGTATTCCAATGCTCTCTGCCTGGATTAGAAAGAAACCGACTGACGGTGCCAACAGAATGAGCTAAGTCAGGTCTTGTGCATACAATTGCATACATCAAACTACCCACGGCTGAAGCATAAGGAACCTTCTGCATGTCTTCCTTCTCTTCTCTTGTGGAAGGACTCTGCTTGACACTCAATCTAAAGTGTGTAGCAAGAGGAGTGCTCACCACTTTAGCTTTGTCCATACTAAACCTTTGAAGTACTTTTTCAATGTACTTCTCTTGTGATAACCACAATTTCTTGGCATTTCTATCACGTGTGATCCTTATGCCAAGAATTTGCTTTGCTGGCCCCAAGTCCTTCATCGCAAAGGATTTACTCAACTCTTGCTTCAACATATTAATCTTAGAAGCATTACGACCAACAATAAGCATATCATCAACATAGAGCAACAAAATAATAAAATCATCACCAGAGAATTTCTTGACAAAAACACAATGATCAGAAGTAGTCTTCTTGTAGCCATGCTCCCCCATAACAGACTCAAACTTCTTGTACCATTGCCTCGGAGCTTGCTTCAAACCATACAAGCTCTTCTTTAATTTGCACATATAGTCCTCTTTTCCTTGTGCAATGAAACCCTCTGGCTGCTCCATGTAAAGCTCTTCTTCTAAATCACCATGAAGAAAAGCAGTTTTCACATCCATTTGCTCGACTTCCAAGTCATAATAGGATGCCAAACTCAATATAGATCTGATAGAGGACATTTTTACAACTGGAGAGAATATTTCCTCAAAATCAATCCCCTTTTTCTGACTGAAACCCTTGACGACCAATCTAGCTTTGTATCGTGGAGTTGAAGAATTCTCTTCTTGCTTCAACCTGTAAACCCACCGATTTTTCAAAGCTCTTTTACCCTTAGGCAATTTCATCAGCTCAAACGTATGGTTGTCATGTAAAGATTTAAGCTCATCTTTCATAGCATCAACCCACTGACCTTTGCATTCACTCTCCATAGCCTCTTCATAACACTCCGGTTCTTCCCCATCAGTTAAAAGAACATACTGATCAGAAGAATACCTCACAGAAGGCTGTCGATCTCTAGTAGACCTCCGAAGTGGAACTGCTGGTGGAGATATAGGTCCTTGGTGTTGATCATTCACAACACTATCCATGGGAGCATCAAAATCACCCATACCCTGCTGGTCATCATGGACATCTTCTTGCATGCCATCCTCAACTGGATTTGGCGGAGGGGTTAGAGGAATTGGATCCATGGTGGTCAAGTCATCACTATTCTGTGGATCGGTTTTCTCCGCCTTGTCAATGTCATCAATGGTCTGATCCTCAATGAAAACAACATCTCTGCTTCTAACAAGTTTCTTTTCAACTGGGTCATATAACCTGTACCCAAATTCATCTTGACCATAACCAACAAAGATACATTGACGAGTCTTGGCATCTAACTTTGACCTCTCATCCTTTGGAACATGTACAAAAGCCTTGCAACCGAACACACGCAGGTGATCATATGACATATCCTTACCAAACCAAACTTTGTCTGGAACATCACCTTGCAAAGGAACACTTGGAGACAAATTAATCACATGTGCCACTGTATACAAAGCTTCACCCCAAAAAGATCTAGGTAACTTTGCATCTGAAAGCAAACATCTGACTCTCTCAATCAATGTTCTGTTCATTCTTTCGGCTAAGCCATTCAACTGTGGTGTCTTAGGAGGTGTCTTTTGATGTCTGATTCCCTGTGCACGACAATAATCATCAAATGGTCCACTATATTCGCCGCCGTTATCAGAACGGATGCACTTCAACTTCTTCCCAGTTTGCCTTTCAACTGAAGCCTGAAACTGTTGAACACATCAAGCACTTGGTCTTTTGTTTTCAAAGTATAGACCCAAAGTTTTCTTGAACGGTCATCAATAAAAGTCACGAAATAAAGTGCACCACCATACGACCTTACTTTCAAAGGACCACAAACATCGGAATGTACCAACTCTAGCAAATCTGATTTTCTTGAAGGAGGATGACTCTTAAATGAAACTCTTCTTTGTTTTCCAGCCAAACAATGAGCACAATTCTTCAGTGTAGCATTCTTCAACCCAGAAAGTTGATTCTTCTTGGCCAGACAATTAAGCCCCTTTTCACTCATGTGACTAAGCCGTTTATGCCATAGCACAGTTGAACTATCATTTTCCGTCACATTAACAATGCCTCTGGAAATTGAAGACTGCATCAAATATAAATTTGAACACTTTTTTCCTCGAGCCACAACTAATGAGCCTCTAGTCAATTTCCACTGACCATCACTGAAGGTGTTACAAAATCCCTCATCATCTAGCTTTCCCGCTGAAATCAAATTCAAACGGATATCCGGTGCATGTCTGACATTTTTTAGCGTCAACTTTGTTCCATTGTTAGTTTCCAAACAGACATCTCCCATGCCAACAACATGTGCCAAGCCATCATTACCCATCTTCAATACCCCAAAATTACCAGGCGTATAAGATGTGAAGAATTCCTTCCTAGACGTGACATGAAGTGAAGCACCAGTGTCTATTACCCAACTTGTCTCGTCGCATGCTAAGTTGATCACATTCTCATCACAAGTAACCAACAGATCATCAGAGGTAGCAGTAGTAACACGATCATTCTTTCCATGATCCCTCTTCTCTTGTTTATCACTACCACCTTTGTTCTCTTTCCTCCACTTGTAGCAATATTTCTTGATATGGCCCATCTTGCCACAATAATGGCACTCAACATTTTTAAATCTTGATCTTGACTTGCTTCGGCTTTTATCTCTACCCGTTTCATTTTTGCTCCTACTTCTCCCCATATTTTCAGTAACTAGAACCTCAGACTGTGATGAAGAACCCTGAGACTTTCTTCTCACTTCTTCATTCAAAACACCATTCTTGGCAAGTTCCAAAGTTACTACACCATTAGGAGCAGAATTAATAAGTGAAACCCGAAATGTTTCCCAAGAATCCGGTAGAGTAGCAAGCAACCAAAGCCCTACTACTTCATCCTCAAATTTGATGCCCATACCAATTAACTGATTCATAACTCCTTGAAAATCATTCAAGTGATCAGCCACAGTTGTTCCTTCTTTATACTTCAGTTCCATCATCTTTTTAAGCATGAACAACTTGTTATTGCCAGACTTTAAAGCATACAAGTTTTCAAGCTTGTTCCACAATGTGCGTGCATGTGTCTCTTGATCAATGTGATTGTAAACATTTTCCTCAACAAATTGGCGAATAAAAGCACACACCTGCTGATGCTCAAATTCCCATTCCTCATCACTTTTAGATTCAGGTTTTTGAGTAGCAAAGACAGGAAGATGCAAAGACTTCACAAATAACAGGTCTTTCATTTTATTCTGCCACAATTGATAATTTGTGTCATTCAAAACAATCATTCTACTTGTGCCAGCCTCCATAATTACACAACAACACAATCAAAGCTCTGATACCAGTTTGATGGGCAGAAACCGAACTTACCGAAAAATCGGGAAAACACAATCGGTAGTTCTTTCTCTCCCAATTAACAGGATCTGTAAATATGGTACTAAATTGCACAAGATATATATATACTCCAGCAACACAAATTCAACCAAGGATAATCACAAACAACCAATCACACGAGACACACAATTTTTACGTGGAAAACCCCTTTAAATCAAAGGGTAAAAACCACGGGACTTAAGAGTCCAGTCAAAATCTCCACTATAATGAGAGTGTGTTTACAATATCACAATAATTCAGCTAACACAATGAGTACACAACTCTAACTTAGCTATCAACAAGTGATATTAAAATCAAAGAGAGAAAGTTGAGAAATCACCCCAAAAACGTGACTACTATTCGGACACAAAGCAGGACGTTATAGTGTTCAGATGAAAATTCTCACCGTACACAATCAGCATCTACGTATCCTGTAGCCACTGCCAGAAAATCAAGAAGATCGGACCACGGATGAACCTCCGATCGACGACTTGATCAAAACTGTGCAACTCACTCTTTTCTCTCTTCTCTGCCGCCTCCCTCTCTTTTTCTTTTTCTTTTGGTTCTGACTCCTACCCAGCCAAATACAACAACCCCTCAAATTAAAAAGGGCTAAGCGCATAAAAGGTATTTCCTCCACATAGGAGGGACCCATGCCCAACATATGTCAGACACATACCCGTATCCGACAGTCACACCCGAGTCCGAGTAACATAACTAGAGTGAAAGGTACGTACTTAAAAGATAATGTTTGCATTACATGCTCTAAGCTACAAACTACACATGCTAATACTACCTTAATCAATTTATGATCAACAGCCAGCAAATTTCCCCTTCTGGTTAGTACCAATGCTCCACATCATGTAAATCACTAAATTTAGCCCCACTTTATCTGCAATATCGCGTGGAAAGATAAGGCGAAATCAAAATCTAAGCAGATAAAGCTTCTTAGATAAATATTCATGTTGAGAACAGTATAATACCGTGTCTGTCAACCCCTTTTAAGTTATTACAGGTGGCTCTACAGTTCGCAAACCAATATAAATACACCCCTGCAAGTCTGTCAGAAAGGAGTACAGATTTCAAAGAAACTCATAAATTCACTGAGAGTTGTCAATCAAGAAACATGGCAGAAAGAGGTTTAATGGTGTTTAGGCCTTTCTTTCAAAAACTACGAAAAGGATGGGTTTCAGCATCGAGAGAATCACATGTTCTCAACCATGCCAAATTTGATGAAGACATGAGCGTGGGTAAAAGAAAACACAGAGGTTTCTTATTGAATTAAACCACTTAACAAACCCTGCATTTCTAAATCTACTGGAACAGGCTCGGGAAGAATATGGATTCCATCAGAAGGGGGCTCTTTCTCTCCCTTGTCGACCTCATGAACTGCAGGAGATTCTAGAACACAGCAAAGAAAACAATGCTGGCACTGAAAGTTAGGCTACATGTAATGCTACCATACTAGAAAGCTACTAGGACAAATAAAAAGATTTGTTGTAATTTTTTCGAGTTCTTGTCCAAGTCAACATATCTTTGCTTGGATCAGAGATTTGTAAATTTTCTTTAATGCTATCCCCTTGAAGTTTTTCCAAAGTTAGTAATTCACTGTTGACATGCATGTTATATCATGTAAGATAAGACCATAGATACTCAGCTCTAGTCATTTCAAAAGCCAGATAGTGGCTACAAACCAGACGGTACTATTTTACGGTCCCATGTACTAGGCAAAATTCATATATTTGTGTCCCAACCATCAGACAACCGTAGCAAATTGTACACAGTTGTGCAACACGGTGAAAATTTCACTTTCATGTATTATATTGTAATGCAATTATAGGGTACTCTCAAGCTATGTTACTCAGTGTCGGATATAGGTATGTGGCTAATACGGGTATCTTCAATTTTTGTAATTTTTTTTATGTATTTGGAGGATCCTTGGAGGTCATATCCCTATACTCATGTCCGGATACACGGATACAGATGTCGGACACAGATACTTTAAGAAAAATGAAGAGTCCGAGCAACATAGCTCTCAAATCTTGAGTAGCGTTGGAAAAGAAAACTAGGGGCACATAGCATAAGCAACAAAAGCCAAAAACCACTTGGTTCCATCTTTCAAGATATTGATCCAGTCACTGAAGTATCAGCTATATGAAAAATGCTCATAACATGGAAAGGTTATGTGGGTAACTTTTGCTTTCTCAGTAAGGTTTCGTAACAACAGCACTGATCTGTTATTAACTTATTATGATCAAGATCAATAGTTAATGACTTTTAAGCAGATCATTAACTACGGTATCGTAATAAGTACATAACTAGTGGCACTGAGTCTCTTAAGATAATTAACATTCCCGGCTGTCCATGTTCAGTGCAGATTGACTGAGTCTCTATACCATCAGGCTTCCAGGCTTAATCGCCTTGCAGTACCAGAAAGGGAAAAGAATTCTGAAGGATTACACTCTAATCACTAAAAAAATTCCCACTTGAATTCTCCTGCCTTTTTCATGTCCTGTATTCCTTTGCACCTGAGGCACTTAAATGCCGGAAAAAAACTTTAAAATTTTGATTTCAGTAATAGTGTCTAATGGTCTTTTTTGGCATCAATACTGTTCCAAATAAATTCACTTGTAGCTTTCACAAATGATGAAAGGGCACTGCTTACTAATCTCCATGACTTTCTTCTTACTTCTCCTTACTGAGCGTGTCACAGTGTCAGTCATACATTAAAAAAATCTCTCTGTTAGAAAGGTACAGTAGAGTCAATGGCGGTAGGTCTTTACTATTGTTTATTGCTCTCCACAAACTTGGAAGGAACAAATTTGAATGCATTAAAAATACTACTTTGCCGACACCCTATGAACCTCCCGCAGTCAAACTACTGTAGCTTGGTCAGTCATGGATACCATATTCGAATCCTGTCCCTAAAGGCATTCAACCAATAGCTGCATTTAAAAAAGAGTTTAAACAGACATGATCTTACTCTTTGCAAGGTGGCATTCTATTTGTTTTTCTTAACAAAACATAAAAGGAAACACTCAAGTTTTATTGATTGATTAACGGCAAAGAACCTAAATGCAGGTTTCCCATCTAATTAGCAGCTATTTATAAGCCATTTAACTCACAACTACTGGGGGTTAGTTAACAGAAGAATTTTTCTTTGGGTTTAGAAGAACTAACATTCTTTGCAACTTATCTCTTCTGGTACACTATGTTATTCGGACTCAAGTGTGAGTGTTGGATACGGGTATGTTCAATTTTTTTTAAGTTTTTTCATGTACTTAGAAGATCCTTAGAGGGTCATATCCCCATACTCATATCCGAATATGCGTCGAAAACGGGTGTCGGACACGAATACTTCAAAAAAAAATAAAGGGTGGGAGCAACATAATCGGTACATACAGCTGCCTGGCAGTGAAGTTTTCTCTTCCGTAGTTTTTTTGGCTACTTCAACAAACAAAGGACAGATTTTTTTCCTTTTGGTTTTTTTTTTACTGTGAGATGGTAGGATTCGAACTGAAAAATGTACTGCATGGTAACCACAACTCACTGAGAGGCTGAGACAACTGTGGCAAACATCAAACAACTGCATACTTTTTGGGATAAGAAACTAAACAACTAAACTAAGCCCACCGTTTACGAGGAAGCATGGAAAATGGAATGTCAAAGATTGCATTAAGTGATACGTGGCTCCAACCATATGAAAATTGCCAATGTCTCTCTGAAATTTGCACATTTGCTTCCAGTTGCTTCAACATCCCAGTATAAATGTCTCACTCAGGATCTGCAGATCAGTCACAACATATAAGTAAAAGATTACTAATAATATCATTAGCCGACAGGCTTATAGTCTGATCTGATGCCTCTGTCCTATTGTTTCCATGCTAATCACTAAAAAAAAGTTTTAAATGATTCATATAAGTAACAGCCATGAACTCATTTTTGCTTTGTCCTGCGTACATGTAAAAAACACCATACTCTTACAACTTCAGCAGAAACATAAGTCATTGTTGAATTATCCTAGCATACTGGAAGAAATTAAAGTTTTTAAGCACTATTCGATCTCCATTAATTTGGGATCAAGTCTTAGTTGAGTTGGCTGAACTTATCAGCAAACCCTTCCTTATTCGGCTTGAAAGCACAGTCTATGCTATTGATCACTGCCTTGGTCCTTGAAAATATATGAAACTACCTTATTTAACTGCAATGTTAAGCATATTCTTCACTTCTAACTTAGTTGCAGATTTAACTGCAAATAAACTGTTACTTTGATAAAACCTTAACTACATACAGAACTTTCAATTTTAGGTTCAATGACTTTGTCTAGAAGTATATGTCTGTATGTGCACAATATCCTTCTTATAAGATACAAATATTGCAGAAATGTGTTCAAATTTCGATTGAACTATAGTAACCATATTGCCAACAAGTGCTTTGAGGAAGATTTCTTAGACCAACAGGTAAATACAATAGGTGATCATGAAAAAATGTCTTCCTCTAACCCTGTTTCCTGAAATCGTCTGCCATTCATCCTTCGAGAATATTAAATACACATCCAAGAAGTCTTAAGTACACTTATATGAGAACAAAATATTTGTTGCTTCACATGGTTTATTGTTTTCCAAATTCTATGCTACTTAAATCTGTAGCAATACTTATTTTCTTCAATTAAAAAAAAAAGCATTACATGATCCTGTGGAAACAATAGGTATTGATTATTATCTGGAGAACAAGTAAATTCTTATTAATAGAACATAATATAGCTTCCTACCTATACTCTTGTCAGAATTGCTGATGATCTATTCAAGGGGATGAAAAAGAATTACATAATATATTTGAGTAAAAATCTTGCTTTTAGTACCCGATATAGTGTTATTTTACCTCGGAGCAATTATTTGGCCCCACAGGTTCTCTTAAGCAGTTGGATATTGCCATGACAGCAGCTTCAATAGATGCATCTTCCCCCTGTTTCAGCCGAAATTACTTGAATTACTTTGCAGAAAAACAAAAATCATGTATAAACTGAACGTTTCATAAGCAAACAGTGATTCATCCATGGCAAAAGTAAAGCTTATATTCTCTTTCCAATAGAACATATTTCCATATTTCCCTGCCAAACGGCTCCAAAAACTTCTTGGAATGTCTAAGTCAACAGAAGCCCCAACATTGAAATTTAATATATTGCCGCGTCAGAAATCCATAATTAGAATGTATTCATATCATATCAGAGTTTAAAGACAATGCCGCAGAGAAATCGTTTACCAAACGTGGGATCAGCAACAAAAACAATAGTTCTATCATCTACTTGCCAAAAGTCTTTGATTGCTAACCCTGTAGCAATTTGAGAAGTTAAGTAATTTTGAACTTTGCTAACAGTTTCAAGAAGAATAAACATAAGTTTTAAAGAAAAAAGAAGCAAGATCTCTAACATAGAATGAATAATCCTACCTGGTGTGTCAGGGTAATTTTGTGCTAGAACTCTCAACTTAAAGCCTTTATCCTTTTCGATATTACTGATCTCCTGCAGAAGTCTTTTCTCCTGGGATTAAATAGTTCAGTGTTAGTAATATTCTTCTGTTCATAAAAGGCAGCAGTACTTGTCCATTATCGTATTTGGTTCCGCAGCAAGACTTTGGCTTGTTATTCAGAAAATGAAGGAAAAGAAAATTAATCCAAGAATTTAACTTACTCAAGGGTTAAGATGACAAAGAATGTTTCAAAAGGTTTCTGAATATACTAATTCTATTTATAACTCCATGGCTCCATCCTCAATAAGCATACAGAGGATAAACAATAAGGTTTCCAAAAAAGTGGAAAACATACTCAAAAAGATTTTTTCCTCCTTTTCGTTACCTTCAATCGGATAGGAATAAAGGTCAAAAGCACAGAAACAAACACATCCAACTTAATATAATTCTTAAGTCATTGAGAAACAATACTTAACCGTTAAATACAATCCAATTCCATATAATTCTTGGGTCAGTGAGAAGTGAGAACCCTTATGTAATCAATCAAAACAACCTACTCTTAAATATCTCATGCATGGAAATATTAATCAAACTAAAGTTTGTTCATTTTAAAAGACAAGCAAGTTAGAAGAACAAGATCATCAAATAGTGCACATTTTATCTTAGGAAAAAAGTATGGATATTGAAAGAAACCAAGCCTGATCATCAGAGAGGAAGCCTGCAACATCAATTACAGGAGTGAACTCTCTAGGAAGTAATTCTGGCTTGTTAACACCAACTTTTGCCTCCGAGGACCCAACCCCTACAAAGTTTGGTTCATAAGAATAAAAATAATAACCAAAAAAAAAAATTCAGATTGAAGAAAACATCACAGCATTAGCGAGGCTTGCATGATATATAAACATATAGCTAACTCTAAATTAACAAAATTGCTAAGAGCTTAACCAATGTAACCCCGAAAACAGTCAAACCACCATTCATTGCAGGTTAGTTTGACTTGCCTGTTAGAAAAAAACAAAGACCAAGAGCACCAGACAAGACCCAATTCAAGGACTTGGCTCTAAAATCTGGGACCCAGTTTCTGAAACTGATTGAATCTAATGTAGGAGTGATTGGCAGAGAGAGACGAGAAGATGCTGTGATGGGCACTGAAAAAGTAGGAAGTGAGGTGGTTCTGATAGATGTATATGGATATTGCAGAAACGCCATGGCCTTTTTCGTTTTCTGGGACCGTACAACTGAAAGTGAAGTGCAACTCTCTTCAGGATAGGATTAACGACCCTTTTTTTTTTTTTTGACAAAGGGAGTCTCCAAGTGGTCGAGTACGTGCCATGCTTATAAAATCTCTGTCATGGGAGAAATACATCTTTGCCTTTTGTTCTTTTTTTTTATATATAAGACCAAGTTCCATCCACAATTTGTTAACCAAACTCTTGTTTCACTTGGAAATGTGTTCGTCCAATTCAGACCATACCCTATTATTACACCTTATCCTATACTACTACTACTAGTTCAGATTACTCAATTGTCAAACTGGCATGTATTGTGTTGAGGTAAGTTATGGCATCCGAATTCGGGTATATATTCGACACCAATATATTTAAAAAATTATATCTCATATTCATGTTCGAATATGTGTTAGATATAAATATTTTTTTAAAAAAATAAAAAAATCAAATAACATAAGAGATACCAAGATTACCCCATTGCTGACTTCAATAAATTTCCCAACCAAAGATGCGAGTATAATTTTGTGAATGGCATTTATAAGCTAGTAGTATTTGTCTCTTTCACTTATTATTGGTTTCTATTGGTCGTGAAAAAGTAAATGTCTGTAGCACTCCCTCAGGAACATGAGGCCAGAGATTCAAGAATCAAATTCCAGGCCAACAATTTTGGGGAACCAACATTTAGATGAACATATAAATATATATATATTGTATAATCGGCCCTCCTCTTTAGAAGAATGGTAGACCTACTAAGGGTTAACAATATTAAAACCAATAAGCACATAAAACCTTGGCGAAAATAGGGAAAGAAATTGTGCTTTCTCAGTTGAGCTAATAATGAATCTTTCATCAGTTCGTTGAAAACTTTCAGAAAGCTGAATGCCCCAATTAAGGCAAAGATATTTCTCAAAATGAAGATCAATAAAGACTCGACTATTTTCTGAGCTACTAGTTAAAGGCGAAAAACAGGGGAGTCATATATCTTGCTATGCAAATGACCCGTTAACTAAGCTCAATCTGATATGTTTATGCCCAAAAAGGCTTAACCAGGGAAGGCACTGGTCATCCTATCACCCAAACTTGCCTAGCAGTAACTATAGCGTTTGAACATAAGTCAATTCCTAACCAACAACTAACCAGTTATCCGTGGATGTGCTGTGCACAAGTCTTTTAACTTCCTAAACCTAGCATTCAACAACAATCTCCCTGTCCTGTTTCCAATTCTCATTGTTCTTTCAAACAACAGACCACTAATCATTCACCCTCTTCCATAAAAAAATTTCAACAGTACCCACTTAGCAGATATGAGAAAGGTATACCTATGTTGCTCGGACTCTTCATTTTTCTTGAAGTACCCGTGTCCGACGCATATTCGGACATGGGTATGAGGATATGATCCCCCAAAGATCCTCCAAATACATGGAAAAACTTAGAATAAATCAAACATACCCGTATCTGACACTCATACCCGAATCCGAATAACATAGAGGTACACTCTACTCAACAGCATCATAAGAAATATATGGAGAAAGATTGACAAAAGATCCTGCCATTACTTGAAAGACTTCAGATCCACCGAAACAGGAGAGGAAGGAGTTAAGACAGCATGATGGGTTGGGAAGATGGGACGAAGCAATAAAGATAAACACAAACTTTTCAGCAGGTACAATCCTCTTTGTCCAAACTACTTATCAAAGAACATGCCTACATAAAAGAAAAACTAAGGGAAGTAGACAGGCCAGTTGAAATAATATGAGTCCCTCAGATCTTTGTCCATGTACTCATTCCACTGAAAAGAGAAAAAAGTGAAGGTTTCATGAGAACATTTTATGTCCATTTTGTATGAGGCATCTAAAAGGACTTTGCATAATACTTTTTAAGAAAGATTGTCCATAAGTGATATCAAACAACAAACCTTAAATTTGTATGGTTGCTTCTTTGCCTTAGCTTTCTTCCAATGGTAGTGTTCAAATATCATTGCTTTGTCATGCCAACTGCAAATTGACATATTCCAAATTATTAAATAAAAAGAAAATCCTGGACCTGTGTTATTGAGGTGAAGAGGAACGTATAAATGAAAGCTAGATTAGTAGAATGCAGAATCTGGTATCTATGCATAAAATAAGTTGGAGGGGCTTCAACGGATATCTTTTAACTTTTCTGTTTTCCAAACATGCATGCATTTCACTCATGCAAATAACTGATTGAGAGGCCTTAGGTTTCTGTAGATAGATTAAAACGTCAAATATTCATGTTGGCCAAGACTAACAAGAATATAGCAAGTTCTTATCAAACACTGAAACATTTTGCATCCATATAAGTATGTTTGATGAAATGGTTCTGGTATAGCTACAAGTATGTTACTCCGACTCTTCATTTTTCTTGAAGTACTTGTGTCCGACACCCATGTCCGATGCATATCTGGACATGGGTATGACGATATGATCCTCTAAGGACCCTCAAAATACATGAAAATCTTTAAAAAATTGAACATACCCGTGTCGGACACATATCTGTGTCCAACACTCACACCCGAGTCCGAGTAACATAGGCTACAACATGACAAACAAATTAAATGTGCCTTGCACCTGCCCTGGAATGGACCAAAGTTAACGAGGCAAAATCCATGCATATTATTGAGAAGTACAAGAAACTGAGGAGAAAATTTCCAGCATTCCAGAATGGAATATTTGCGAAAATCCTCAATAAACCAAACTTGTCTAACTCAATTTGGTAAAAAAAAATAGCTATAAATTTCAAAAGAAAAAGAAATTTGCACAAAGCCAACTCGCTAAAAGACGCTGACAAGTGACAACAAAGCAATAGAGATCTTCCACAACTAGAAATTGTTCATTTTGACACCTGCTCAAGAACTGGGAAATTGAGACTTCAAAAGGAAAGAAATGCTCTATAATCAAAACCTCTCCAGCTTTCCTATCCCAACCAAACCAGACTATAAGATAAATGGAAACAATATGTTATCTGTCTTGTACTGTTAATAGATAAACTCAAAATCTCAGCTTTACAATATTAAAATAAGAACAATAACAAATCCTAATGATAATGATAATGAATTTCAACCCTCTTTCACTAACTTCAAACTGCAATCAAAATCACATAAACCCTAAATAAACCACTTGCGGAAATTAAACATAAAAATCACAGATTGGAGATGAAACTGTCGAATAAACAGAAAAATAAGAACTAAAAATTCAGCTGAAACAAAAAGAATTTAAAGAGAGAAAAGGGGGCGAAAATTACTTGAATTGGTTAGAAAGGTGCCATATGTAAGGGTTGAACCAAGTGATAGCGGAGAAAGCAGCCGATCCGATCCATATATTCACGAACCGGTCCGGATCCGCATGCGGCACTCCCGGGTCCCCTCTATATGCATTCCCAAAGTACTTCTCCATTTCCAAAGCTTCAGGCTTTCTTCAGCTTTCGTACAAGTTACAACTACAAGCCAAGCTCTTATCTTTAACAGGAAATAGGAGAAAAAATGAATTTTTTAAAATGAAAAAAATATAGTTTTGGGCCGGCCTGCTAGACCCAAATAGAAAGCGAGTAGTAAGTAAACGATACTCGAGAGAGTGGTGTAGAGGATCTTTTAGTTTTTATTGGTTACATTCGTTTACTAAAGGTCTATAAATAAACCCAAAAACTTTCTCTGCATCGACCCCTCACTCTCACCTCCTTCGAATTTGGATTTTGCTTGATCCGCTCCTCTTTTAGGGTCATAGAAGGCTTTCCCCCCCCCCCCCCCTTCAAATATACCTCATTTTCCCTCCATTTCCCTTCACCCTTTTTTAGAAACTCTTAAAACCTCTAGGAAAGTTAACATATTTCTTAGGGTTTTGGGTTGGGTGCGCTTTGAAATTTGGCTCTGTTTCTTTGGTTTCAGCCGAAGTTGTTCTTTTTCTCAGTTGATTTGAACTTCTTGGATCACTGGTAAGGCTTCAAATTCTGTTTTTTATTCTCAATTTTGATTCCTTTTTTTTTTTTTTTGGTGTTGTAGAAGTAGAATTTTGGACCATTTCTAGGGTTTCTTGGAATCAGCTGTAATTTTTTTGTTTTATTTGTTTCCTGAGAAAATATAGAAAGAAAAAAGAATTTGGGTGTGTTTAGTTCTTGGGTTTTTCTTCTTAGAAAACGAAACTTTCCAATTAAAAAGATAGAGGGTAATGGCTAGTGTTTTTTTATGAGTAATTAGTAGGTGATTAATGCGATGAAATAAAAGATAATGTGAGAATTTTGGGGAAAACTGTAAAATTTGATATGAGGTTTTGAACATGAGCCATGGAGGTGTGGAGAGTGCAAGAGATACAAGAAAGAGTGAAGGCCAGCATAGTTTGTCACTGGGAAGACCAAAAGCTGATGACTTTGGGAGAGCGGTTTCAAAGATTGCGGTGGCACAGATATGTGAGAGTGTCGGTTATGGGGGATTTAAAGAGTCTGCTTTGGAGGCTCTTACTGATATCTCTATTCGATACCTCTGTGACTTAGGAAAAAATGCAAGTTTTCATGCTAATTTAGCTGGTAGGACGGAATGCAATCTGTTTGATATAACTCGGGCTTTAGAAGATTTGGGAGCTTCACATGGGTTTCTGGGTGCTTCGGAGATTGGGAATTGTCTTGTAGGCTCTGGTACGGTTAGGGACATAATTCAGTTTGTGGATTCGAATCATGAAATCCCGTTTTCTCAGCCAGTGCCTAAGTTTCCAGTTGTTAGAAATAGGAAGCTGATTCCAAGTTTTGAGCATATGAATGAAACCCCGTCTGGCAAGCATATCCCAACGTGGTTGCCAGCTTTCCCTGATCCTCACACTTATATTCATACACCTATGTGGAATGAGAGGGCATCTGATCCCTGTGCTGATAAGATTGAGCAAGCAAGGCAGCGGAGAAAGGCTGAAAGGGCTTTGCTGAGTTTGCAACAGAGACTTGTGTGTAACGGTTCTACTGGAACTTCAGCTTCCACGGTCATGGATGCTAAAATGGAAAATGTACAAGAAGATGGAAGTAACCCTTTTCTTGCTGCCCCGCTGCAACCTGGGGAGAAAGATGTTTCACAGGTTGTTTTCCCAGCTAAGCTTTCTGATGAAGTGAGCAAAGGCAATCATGTTTCCGTGCTAGAGGCATTTGCTCCTGCCATTGAAGCGATGAAAGGTGGGGCATCTGATGAATTAGATGGTGGAAAGACGCACCTTCCCGAAAAGATTCCTGCTGTTTATTTCAAATTCAGAACTGGCAAGAAAATCTTGGGTGAGTCACTAGATTTGAGCTTGCAGAAGAAGGGTGAGAGGAGCACAACATTTTTTTTAGGTGACGAGGAGAGGGATGATAAGAAGAGGAGAGCTGAGTTTATTCTCAGACAAACTACGGAATATCCAATGGAACTTAACCAGTCTTAAAAGAAGTGTATTTTAGGTTGTTCTTTCTTGAAATCTCATAAATATTTTTTAGTAATCAATCGTTTCAGTGGGTTGTGGATGCTTTATCTTAGGATCATGCTAACAATTGCTCTTGCATGGATATTACGGGATCACACTGTTGGGAGTCCCAATAACAGATTTTAGAGGTATGGAAGCAATTGTTTTGACATCACTAGCTCTAGTCTCAAGAATTCTTTGGAAATGAGGTTCATTTTTTATGCAATCTGTGTTGTACTGAATACTGATACACTGACTTTTTATATTTGATTATGCACTGAAAATTCTCTGCCTATGGTTTCAAGAACTGTATTCTTCCATTGACATGTAGTAATTTGTATCCATTTTCAATATCTTCATTGCAACATGAACGGATTTATGCTCTTAATAAACGCTTTTTTATGGGAAATAAATTTTGTGCACAAATAAAAAAAGTCCCAGCTGATCACTCCATTTTAGGCTGCAGGAAAGTAAGTACTGAAAGATTTAAGAAAAGGAAAAAAAAAAATGAGAGAGTGACAGAGAGAAGCCAAATTAAGACTGCGAAAATTGGCTTGAAGCTATTGAAGCTGTGACAGACAGATGAGATTGATGCATGTGTGTAGACACATACCTTTGTATCCACTTACTTATCTGCTGTTATTAAAGAGGAAGAATTGCTGTTCCTTCAGATTCACATTTCACAAGATAAAATAACTGTAGTTTGGTTATTTATTTTGAATGAATGAATGAATCACAGAGCTATACCAATGTAACACCTCTAGAAAAGACTGTTTAGTTACTGCAAAATGATGTCTTAGATTACCAGTGTGAATTCATGACATCTGTAGAGCACCCTTTTGATTGAAGCCATATTCTTGTTCTGCTGCATCTAATAACTGTACTAAATGGTGGATGTCGTAGATAATCTTAGTACAACAAAGAATTTCTCGGACTCACCATTTTCGAGCACGACAACTGAGAAGTGCCCCCTTTTCTGAAGGTCCTCAATTTTGTGCTCTTTTAGTGCTTCTGTCATCCTGGGTTTGCCACCTAAAAATGGAGAGGAAACTGCTCTTCAACTGCTTCATTGCCCTCTTAGCCGTAATATTGAAGCTATGCATTCTCTGGTTCTTTTCAGCCTTATTCATGTGCACTGAGCTTGTCTCCCTCTTCCTTAAAGGTGTCCCTTATTTGGATTTTTGCTGTCAGTAATGTGAACTTCTGTTGGATATAAATAGGGAAAGAATCCATCCTGGCAATTGTTACTTAATTGTGATGCATGTGGTCTTCCTCTCACCCCTACTTGGATAAACTTGAGGTTAAGAAAAGGACTTCCTGATTGAGGCTGTGGTAAAGAATTTGTTGGCATATTTTGTGCTTCCATAATTTATTTGTGTGATGAATGATGATGATGACGACGATGATAATTTCATTAATAAGCTTCATTATTTTTATGGTTTCATGTGTTCTAATGGAGATGCTTGAGGGTTAAGCCTCCATACGAGGGGAAGTAAACCACATCATTTTAGTTATTGTAGTCTATAAACTTGCAGATTTTCAGTTTAAGCATCATTGAATTCTCATATAGACAACATGTTTGAGGTCACAATGTGTTATTTGCAACTCTTGCCAAGCTTTGGCATTTTTGCAAGGAATGGCTAGTCAGCTTGAACCCACTCTCGAGCGCCACTGGTCAATCCAAAACTTCAGTATTGCATCAGAAGATATTTTTTGCGCTTTGCAGCTTTATTTGTCGAGTCTCCCAATTGTTTGCCATGTCTGCTTGTTTGGTATCGGACCGAGACTCAAGCTCTAGGCCTGGACTTGGACCAGCGCACAGGACAGTGATACAAGCACGAATGAATTGTCCACGACAGTACATGCATCTGGCAAAGGAAGTTTTTCTTGCACAGTTATACTCCTGTTTGTTCAATTTAAGCAAGAAAATG
The DNA here is from genome assembly GCA_030761205.1 of Fremontodendron californicum. Taxonomy (NCBI): domain Eukaryota; kingdom Viridiplantae; phylum Streptophyta; class Magnoliopsida; order Malvales; family Malvaceae; genus Fremontodendron; species Fremontodendron californicum. Next base: position 36,527,862 of record JAULJL010000005.1, read on the forward strand.
TCCAACCTAACAACTATCTCTTATATTATTTTCCTTACTTCATGTTAAGACATTTGGTGTGGAAATCACTTGTCAGGAAAGCATTTTAGCCTCGACCAGACCAAGGATGAAACCTCTTCTGAAACTTGCCATCTACCTAAAAATGGTATGTCTAAAGTTCTTAAACTAGACAGTTTCTTTTTTGCAAATTTGAAAATCATGGCAAAAGTATACAGCTTATAGCTAAGGGAATTTTGGTAAGAAGATGCCTGCAATTGTCTAGTGCAGCCGTTAAAAATATGCCTACTGGCTTCTGCTTGTAACAGAGACCATCAAAGTAACCTTCCCTTCTTCTGCCAATAACTGATATGTAAAGATTACTTGAGAGTTAAAGATTATATTCCTTTTTAAGGCCAAACTCAAAATCATTTCCTAGAGGCAGCTTTTACTTAGTATAATTGGAAATCTAAATATTTGGTCCATACCAAACATGAAGCAGGTTTGAACTACAGAGAAAAGAAAATGAAAAGAAAAATAATGTTTTCAATTGCTGGCCTACTAGAACCCTGGTAATGATTCAAACTGACACTAAGGTTCAGTATGTCAGGCAAAATAACATAAAAACAAATAAGAATGCCAAAACAAGAAGTCTAGTTAGTGATGATTGGTTAAAATGACTACCACTTAGGAAAAAAAACCTACAATGAATGACGGTACACCCGACATATAGGCTCTCTACTCTAAAATTCAACGGACTCACCAAAAACAGCACTCTCCTTCATCATAGCACCATGAAGCTTCTTTGATCTTAATGCCTCAGCTTCATATCAATTTCTAAAGGAAATGCTTTGGCTCTGTGATTGAAGATCATGAAGTCCAAATTTGCTGATAAAGAAACAATCCTGCATTCCAGATTATACATCTTGACATCAGTAACCCATATGATTTTCCTACAACAATAAAGCTAGCAGGATTAATAGTCGTTATTCTACATTTTTCACTTTCCTACAAACTCAATGTGAGTTAAAGATGACAGATCCGAAGTTTCATTAGCACACTTTTTCTAGAAAGCATAATTATGGAAGAGCCCCAGCATTGAAAAGAATGATCAGCCCACCCGAGGTCAAGAGTGTATTCTAGGGTTTTTAGGGAAAAATTCATTATAAACGTAGAGATACAAAGAGTAACACTAAACCCTGAGCCTTGAAACAAACCTTGTTTCCATGGTCACTAGTGTTTAAACCTATGGAATACTCTTTATCCCATGTAACCAGGTGATTTTCCAACTCTTCCTTACATCCCTACAACTCTGTGAAACTCTCACAGAAAAACCAACTATCACATAGAGATTACATCTCTCTCGTAATTCTAGAAGTTAAAAGACCTACTTCATATTTATAGAGCCCCATTACTTGATAACCAAGAATTCATATTCATCACTCTTATCTATCAAGTATATTTATTCCTTAAAGAAACTTAATTTCTACGGCCAATAGAATTCCACCGGAATCCAAACTGACTCCCAATTAGAATTTGGGTCAAATATCTAACAAGCATGCATGAGAGCATGAGGCTGAGAGGTTCATAAGAGCAGCTATATTCTCTACCTATTAAAAATGCAAATAAGCACTGTATTCTTTTCATTAGCATAGAAGTTTACAGTAATTAAATATTAGTCAAAACCAAATTGGCCAGATTCTCAACGAGCTCCTTATTCAAAAGATATAGCCGACTGTGGATTTCTTAGGAAGGGAGTGTTGAGTGAAATCTTCAAGGGAGGATAATCAAAGATTAAAGACACTAGCGACCTTCTATGGCATATCTGTCCATGTGAAATGCACGCCTATGATTACCAACTAACAATGAACTCAAGTTCACTAGGTACAAACGTTAGATCACACAATGGAAATTGATAAAAGTGATTTATGAAAATACTATCACACCATCATATGGGGGAACACCTAGCTTGTTTCAACTAAACAAGATGCCAAAGACATTCAGAGCATCATAATGATTCCTAAGACATCAATAGCATTTTCAGTTTAATTTGTCACACATTCTCACTCTCTCAATATAGATGATTTACACTGCAAAACTAATAAGAAAAGTTTCCTTCTTTTTAGTTCACTACAGCTTCATTAGTAGCCAACACTTTACTTCTCCCTAGGTATGCCTTCTTTCCCCCAAACTTATATGAATGAAAAATAGCATCAACTTCAGATAATCTAATCTGAAACCTAATGCAAGATTAAGCCATTGAATTCCAAATTAACCACAATTTTATCTTTATAAAACACAGAGATTTGAATAAATATATAGTTTCCACATTACCTATTCTCCTCAGAATCAGGGTGTATCGAGAGAAAATTCCCCGTCACAGTCAGGGCAGCCCAAGTACAGAAAACAAACCCTAGAAGCAACTCTAAAACCACCTGCTCTTTTCACATCAATTTCTTCATTTCAGATTTTGCATTATAAAAAAAAAAAAAAAAAGAACATAACTTTATCGGTAAAATCAAATCCATTAAAAATTCAAACTTACATTCATGGGTGGACCTGAAAACTCCTACTCCATAATCTTCAACAATCCCCTATCTGAAAAAGCCAATGAAAAAATAAATTTTAATTTTATCGATCAAATCAACTCAACTCAGAAAGGAAGAGAAAGTTGTGGGAATTTTACAGTGAATTGTGGAATAAGCTGCGTGGGAGAGGATTAGAACTCCAAAGACGCCGATTATGAAGCCTAATCCCATCGTTGACGATTGGCTTTTCCTCGGTCGATTCGCAAATGACAACCCAAAAGCCAAGAAAAAGCGCAATTTTTTTTTTTTTTTGTATATTTTTGGTCACTACACTGGAAAAAGAACTTTAAATATTCTTTGAGATAAAATGATTACTTTTTTCCCTAAACGCAGCGTTTCATTACTCCTTTTATCTATGGTCGCTAAGAAAATTCAATCAAGGAAATTTTAGTCCTGAATTTGCACTGCAGATTCATTGAATTTAATTGCAGGTTTTTTTAGAATTATTGTTTTATTTTTGGATTTTACTTTTAACCTTTCCTTTTTGAATGTTTACCTAATTTTCTTGTTCCCATTTGGAATTCGTTCAGACTGGGAGCAACAAGTTATAGATCGAGGAGCTCCTATTTACAGATTAATGCTTTTCAAATTAACTGGCTCCTGAATAATTAGTTGTTGCCATTTGCTGGTTTTCAAGCTTTGGCCATAGCTGGGATATCCACATATTGCTTGAAGACCAGCCATGGTCTACCCTTTCTTGGAGGTAAGTTTAACCATGTTTTGTTTTATTGCTAATCCAATAGGGAGATCGCCCATTTTTGTGTTAATGTTATTTATTTTCCTAGTTTCATTGTTGCATGTTATCAAGTTATTAATAATGCATGAGTAATTTAGCTGGATCAGATAAGCATCCAGGCACATGCTGCAACTTCCATGAAAATTGTTTTGCCAGATACTGGAAGCAACTGCAATAATATACATGATTGATGGAATCATTCATAATTATGATGATGGAGTGCATGACAAGCAACCCTGCCAAAGTAGCGAATTGTATTGAAGTTAGATGTTAGGCACTTATCAGCATCATGCCTATGCAGAAAATATTACAAATTGCCAAGAATGGTTACCTTGACAGAGTCTATATAAGGCAAAAGTTAGCAGTTTTCAATAAATAAGTGGAAAAAAGTCATGATTGATGAATACTTCTCATTCGGAAGTAGACGAAATTTTGAATACGATATTAAAATAAGAATATAAAATGTTTAATAAAATATGATATGCTTAAACATAATTAATAAATTATATTTAATATAAATATCATATTTATATTTAATAATTTATATTATATTTATTTTTGTACGATTAATATAAAAAAAAAAAATACGAAATACAACATGACAGACACGTTATCATATCTATTCTGAAGTGTGTTACGGTAAGAACTTTTACCGTGGAAATACAATGAGAACCCTAGAGTATGAGCCAAAACTATCTTTCAAGAGATTTACAAAAGAAGACTAATGATGAAAAATATTAGTGAATACTATTATAACAAAAACTTTATTAAACTAAAATGAAATATGAAAAATTAATTAAATAAAATATTATCATTATATTTATTCATGGATCAAGTTACTTATCAAGCGTATGAGTTTGGTCATTTCAATAATAAATTTATTAAGCTCGACCCAATTTATAATATTATTTTATTAATTATTTTTTTTAACAAACTTAACACATGTAAGTATAATAATCCGTGTATTCGTATCGTATTTATATTATTTTTCGTATTATAATTGTGTTTGCGCTATTATATGTTTATATATTTATATATTTTTGACATGTCAATAATTCTGTTATATAGATTTTCACATGTTTGTGTAATTTTTAATGTCATGTCATATTTTATATCATATTTTAGTTATTTTCCTCGTGTCGTGTCTAACATTGTCAACGTGTTGATTTTAGTAGATAAATGTTTTTAAATTTTAACCCATTTTATTTTAATGGTAAAACTATACAAAATTATATATTTTTGGTCAAGCAAAGTTTATGTCAAACCTAAGCATGGTGTCAAGACTTTATATGCTTGCTCAAGTTTGAGCTGATAAAAAATTCAGGTTCAAAATTCTGTCCAGGCCAATCAAATACTACTAAATGTTACAATCTAGACCTATCCATGGACTGTGCTATTCGCCTAAGCCCGAAAGCTCGTCGAATATTTGAATGGGTTTTGACAAAAATATTAAGCCCAAAAAAATGGACTTGGACAAAAAAATAAAGCCTATTTAAAAAACGGGTTAGACCTTGGCTTCAACATTCAAGGTTCGAGCTCGATCTGATCCGACCCAGTTTTCAACTATATAAAATATATTATTTTAATAAATTATATAATTTATATTATACAAAGAATAAATATATTTATAATATTATAGTGTAAACATAAAAAATATGTTTTTAGGCTAGTTTATAGAAAAAGTATATTTTAAAATATTAAAATATTAATATTCAACTAGTTTATATTTTAAATAATATCTTTGGAATATTAAAAATATTTAATATTAATATACATATATTTTTTAATATTTTAAATGGTATTATTATTAAAAAATTAATATTATTATAAATATTATATTAATATTTGAGTATTAAATCTCATATTAATAATAGATTACATTTTAAGATGCTTTTAATATTATTTAAATCATTTTAAAATATCAATTTTATTTCTTTGTAATAACTTGTTTTGTTAGAATACATAATTAATAAATAAAATTTTAATTATTAATTTTTTTTTTATAATTTTCTTATATTTTTAATTATGAAAAACGTGTGAAATAGATGTGCGACTGTAATTAAAAATTCTCATCGTTCTCATTGTAAAAGTTCTCAACGTAGTGAAGTTTCATTATTAAACCCTTCTGAATTTGTAGGTAAAAGTATTTTAACATGAAGCATCTATTCCTCCCCTTGTGACATGATGATTTGATCAACTTTTTTTCCTTGGATTGTGACTAAAAGAAAGAACATTTTTTCCTTGGATTGCTCTGGTCACACAAATTCTAATTCTAGTCAAAAGCAAAAGAGTGTTCATTATTATAACCCTCATTCAGAAGTAGGGATGGCAAAACCCGATCCGACCGATGGATTTCGAACCGATCCGATCCGAATGGAGAGGTTTTTTTTTTTTTTTGAACAATGGAGGCGGAGCGGGGCGGTGCGGTTTTTTTTGTTTGAAAGGCGGGGATGGAGCAGTTGTGGTAATTGCCTGCTCCGCACCGCTCCGCCCCGAATACTAAAATTATAATTTTACCCTTACATATTTAGCTTTTAAATGAATAATAAAATAATATAATTAAACTTATTATTTTTATTTTTAAAAACTTAAACCTAATACTTTATTTTTTTCTCTTCCTATATTAGAAACATGTTTATATTTAATTTTTTTTTAAATGCTTTATTATTTGAAAAAAATAAAAAAATTAATAAATATCAAATGGGGCGGAGCGGGGCGGAGCGGTTATGGATGTAATCGACATCCATGGAGGTGGTAGTGGTATTGAAATTTCAACATCCATGACGGAGCGAGGCGAGGGGCGGGACAGAACAAGACTATGGCGGGGCGGGGGCGGATACTGCAAAATCCGCCCCCGCCCCGCTCCATTGCCATCCCTAGTCCGAAGGTAGCTTCATAAAACATGTGTCGGGTTTTAAGTTTGGGAGATTTCTTTAAAGTAATGTAACCCCAAAAAAATGAGAGAAATAAATAATAAAAAATCATCATCAGTTGAATTTTAAAATTTTATAAATTAATTAAAAAAATTAAAAAAATTAAAAAAATTAAAAAAATTAATTTTTTAAATATTTTTTATTATATTTTACAAAAACATGTATAATTTTATTAAATCTATCAATAGAGTTTTTAAATTTCAATGATAATTTATTAAATATTTGTTCATAATCAAAATTAATTTTTAATTAGAGAAAATTGAAGTGACAACTGCCAATTTCCCTTGGATATTGCTCACATGTAAGTAACTTGGTACATTTATTTATACTAAAAAAAAAAAATCCCCATCTTTATTTTGTGGTCCTTGTTTTTGGTTCAAGTATTGATGTAGGTATAACTTTCTTCAACCAAATTTTAGGTTAAATAATTTTGACATGTCAACTAATATATAAAAAAGAAACAAGATAAATTAAAAGAGAAAGAAAAGAATAATTCCAACTAAAAAAGTATTAGAAATTAATGGTCAAATGTTGAATTAAAAGATCAAAAAACAAATTAACAAAGTAAAAGTCACATCTTATAAAAGTCAGTCCTTTTTATTTTGCCACCCACTTGACATGTTTTCATCAATTTTGTAGCAAAAAATGCCAACCTAGAGAAGATGATTAAATTTATCTTTAATTAATAAAAATAGATTATATTTAAAATAAATAAATAATCCAATTTTACTTCATTTAGGCACGTCATGTGCCTATCTCTATTACATTTATATTTAATAATTTTAAATACGACACACGAATATAATATAAAAAATAGTTAAAACATGATATGATATAAAAAATTAAAATAAAAAATTTTAAAATTTATATAATATAAATTATTAATTTATCAAAATTTATATAAATATATAATATTTTAAACACGATTATAAAAAAATACAAACACAATAAAAATATATAAATTATCAAATAAATAAATAAATAATATAGTAAAAGGAAAAAGTAAAAATATTCCACTTATTTTTCTTTTCAAGCAACGCTCAATTTTAACTTTAAGGTACCAAATTAAATTAAATTAATTTTTTTATTATCTTTCAAATTACTAGTTACCAAATAAAACATTTTTTTTTCCTTTTTCTTCAAAGTAAAAAGAATAAAAAAAAGCTAGAAAAATTAAAGAAAAATTCGTTTCTATTTTTTTTTCCTATCTTCCTAACCGTAGACGTCTGTCGGAAGATTCTTCCGGTTTCAATAGCTTTTCTTCTTTGTTCAAAATCTGAGCTCCTTCGATTCCTCCAAATCTCTTATTCTAGTTCAGGTATTTTCTAACTAACTTTAGTTTATTCTTCATTTTCTTTTTTTTTTTTTGGGTATGTTATTAAGCTTTTGCCGATCAAATTTTACTGTAGTTCGAAACCCTAGCTTTTTGTTGGCTGTCGAGAAAATTTAATTATTGTATATTCTTATGTGTTTTTTTTCTTTTCTGTTTAGTTTATTTTGATGCGGAAAAATGGAATTAAATTTGGTCAATTAGTCGTACAGTTGACTTCAGGTTTTTTTGTGCTCTATGGGATCTCATGCACTTGAAACAAATTAAGCTCGAAAATTTTGAGCTTTTAGCTTTCTCGCATTTCATAGCAACTAGAAAGAGGGTTTTTTTTCCCTTTTCCTTTTTTTTTTTTTTTTTAAATTCTGCATATTCTTAAAGCTGTATTGCTTTCTCGTTTTAGTTGAATTCTACTGTCAGCAGACGTAGAATTCAAATGGATTCTGCATATTTTGTGCTTTTAAATTCTGCATATTCTTAAAGATAGAATTTGTTGGTTTTAGGGTTTATTAATATAAGGAAATTCAAATGTTATCAAGATAAATAATGTATGGTTAAGAAGATTGTTTTGTTTGGTATGCCATTCTTAGTTTCTTCTAATATGAAGATTGATTGTGTGATGAATTCAAATGGATTGTTTAGTTTCGTTGTTGTTGAATAAATTAATATTGCTCTGCATTTGTTTGTTTATTGAAGAAGTGAAATTGAAAGAAGAAATCGATGAACCAGAAAAGATGAATAATCATTTGCTTATATATTAAATTTAAACACAATGAATATGGTAGTCATATTGGAGGATACTAGGGGTGCTTAGTGTTCGCTTAGTTGCATGCTTGAAGTTCTTGTTTCTAACTATGACAGCAAGTTTCTGATCCTAAGTAGAGAAATTTTTAGGTCTTCAAATGTGATTATCGATTATTCCTTTGCTCCACTAGCACATAAAGTTGTTTTTACCATTCACCAAAAAGAAAATGTTTTTAAATGTGAAGATTGATGTGAAGATTTACAGCATAATAGGGGATGATAGGAAGCTGATCTTGTGAAAACCATAAGCTATATTGTTGTTGATAGGTTCTGTGCAGTTTGGCCATGAAATTCATGATCCTATCTTTCAATAAGAATCTCTTGTATTTGTTGAGAGTCAAAAAGGGGAAACTTCTTATTTTCACTATTTTCTTGAGGAAGGGGATATTTATGCATAAGTGCATTTTCTCGTGGTACTTTCAGCTTGCTAATTATGATTATATAATGGCCTGTGTTCCTTTATTCTTTGTCTTTCCCAGTTTTCTATATGATATTAAACTTAATTTCTTGTGACAGGGCTTCTTGATTTTATACATATCTGAAGAGGGATGAGGCATTAATTTTCATGTGATGCTGTCAGCATGCAGACAGAATCACAAGTCTCCTTAGCCTCTGAGGCACAACATAATCAAGAAAATAATCCTATTCAGGTTGGAGATCCCGTTGTAGCCTCATCCACCTCAAATAATACTGTGACAGAGCAACCTGGTATGTGAATGCACTTTAATGCTCCTTATAATAATTTTCATTGTTTCAGTCTATGCACCATCTCCATCTATGGAAAATAGTGATTGTGCCTTTAATTGTTGTATGAATTGATGTAATGCAGCTAAAAAGCCAACTCGGCAATGGGCTGCTTGGACACGTCAAGAGGAAGAGAGTTTCTTCAGTGCATTACGACAAGTTGGGAAGGCATGTCAATGTTACTTGTGTTTTGGCTTTTAACTTTTTCCTGTATAATATTTCCTGACACATGCATTACTTGCAGAATTTTGAGAAGATCACATGTCGTGTGCAAAGTAAAAACAAGGATCAGGTGATTTGCTACTAGATTTTGTTCTGATTATTTCATTATTGGTTTAAGTCAGACGTTCCCTTGTCAATGTTTTGATTTGTCTTTTTCTTTCTGAAATTTGTAGGTCAGACATTATTACTATCGTCTTGTGAGGCGCATGAACAAGCTTCTAGGTCCGCAATTATGTTTGGATGCCAAAAACTCTAAAGATACTAATGCAGCAATGCTTCGCTGGTAATTCTGGGAACTAGTTGCCTTTATTTTAAAACTCATTTAGATAAATTCAATAATATCATGTGCAGGATGCATTATTACATCACCGCTTACTAATATAAGTTTGAAGTCAATCCATAGTCATCATTGATATCTATTTAGAGCAGATTTGTTGAGCTGAGATGGGTCACTTCCAATGCAATAAGTCGCCTACAGCAAGTGTTAGATGCCCTTTAGAATATATTAGGTGTATGACCATGTTGAATCATCAATTAATATCCATTTTGAGGGCATATGGCACAAACATTTCCTTTATGTGCCCCTTGTTAAGCGTGAGGGTTAGAATCTTAGTTAAGGATTTTTTTTATGGTATCATGCTATGACAAAGATACATTAACAGAGGCTCGATGTATTATATTTTTGTATTTTTTCAAAATTGCATGTCTTCTTTTACAGGTGGTCTCTGCTGGAAAAGTATAGCTGCAGAGCCTCAAAACTTCATCTGAAACCGCGAAGATTTAAAATTTTTGTTGAAGCTTTGGTTAGTCAAAAGAATCTTTTATAGCGCTTTTTTGCTTTCCTTTCCATGGAACATGACATTTTATGCTTGTGCTGGACTGACTGATCTGTTGTCCCAATGAAGGAGCATCAACTCTTGAAAGACCGGAAGAAGACTGTAAGAAAACGAGCCTCTCAAGGGGAGAATAGTTCACCTACGTCTCCCAACAGTGTCACAAATCAGAGTAGGGCTTCAGGACATGATTCTCGTACAGTCAAACTGTTTCTTGTAGACAGTCAAAACATTCAAAAATTAGGACCTGGAAAAGGGTCATTTAAGCGTAATAACAATGTAGGTGTCAACCGTAGCAATAGCAAAGGAGAGTCAAATACCATGAAACCTGCAAGGCAACGACGGAAACCAGGTAATTCTACCCCTCCGCTCCCCCCCAAGTAAATAAATAAATAAACAAAATGAACTATATCTCCATATTCGTGTGGCACAATAACACAATTAGGTTCTTAACATTTGGTATTTACTTTTATGCATTGCTGCCGTGATGTTATAGATGTTGAGTATTGTACTAAACATTGTTGTTGATGTCATGAGTCATGACCGATGTTTATTTCTAATAGCAACCTTTATTTTACAGTTTTCTTATTGTTCTTGCTTTATATTATTAATTTTTAAAGTTTTAAGGCTTAAAACGTGCATTCCCACTGTTCAATGTTTTTTTCCATTCAAAATTAAGGTAAATTTATATTGCTATACAATGCTTGCAGGTGCAGCTGCATATAAAAAATGGGAAAAGGCTGCAATTGCTGGGGTTTCTTTGGTTGCCGATGCTGCTGAGCATTTGGAGAGAGCGACTAATGAGAAAGAAGGTGAGCATGAACAAGATACACCAGGTGACGTTGAACTTAATCAATTTACCAATTATTTCCTTGAAAGGAATTGAAATTACCATGAACATGGGAAAATTCCTCAACTTCAATTTTTTCCACTCCAGTTCCAGGGCATAAGATTCTTGACCCAGTTGAAAATAATCAACCTTCTTTGCCTTCTTTCTCTCAAAATCCTTTCGCTGAGAGCAACATACATGCTGCTGGGAAACTTAAGCTCCAACTGTTTCCAATTGATGACAGTACTAGAAGAGTCTTGGAAATGGTGAGCACCAAAAGGAAATTGTGTTGATGATTTTGATGTAGCATCAAGTGTTAAGGAAATAATTGGTCTTCATCTCTTGTCAGGATAAACACAATCCACATTTGGAACTCACTCTTAGTACTCGAAAGAAGATATCATCAGTATTAGAGCATCTGAATCGAAAATGGGGCAACTCAAGTGTAGCATCAGGAGAGCTTATGCTTTTCCCTTATGGTTTTCAAAGAGAAAACCTTAGGGGTCATCAGAGATGGACTCAAGCATCCATCGTCAGTGCAGCAGATGTATTTGCAATGGTTGGAAGCCCCCAAGTATTTCGCCTAAGGTAGTTTCCTATCTCTTTTTGGTCTCATTGCTATGTTTGATTTGTAAGGACAATTGCTGATTTATAAGCTCTTTTTGAAGGTATGGTTGGTTTTCTGATACTGAAGTTGCATCTTTGACGTGGCAAGCACCTGTTTCCTCATCCTACATTCCAAGTGTGCATAATATGAATGTTGAAAGTAGGAAGGGCTGTGTTGTGGAAGAAGTACAAGCTCTCTCATCTACCAGTGATCAGTCTAGTAAACTTAATGATCCTTGCCAGAATCAGCCAATATTACAGAAAGAAAATCATGTCCTTGAACCTTCTTTAACTGATTTTTCCGATGAGATTAATAGATACCTTACCACTGGTTCTAGAGATAATCTTGGGGATTCCCGTATTCCTGCAAGAAATGCATCATCAGATAGAAGTGAGACTTTCAATGTTGCTATTATGAGACGGTTGGAAGATGCGGTAAGTGTCCATCCTTTCTCAAAGATTTTGAATCTGTCCGACAGTTTCAGCTGGTGGTTATGATTTAAAACTTTCCAACTTGTTCTAGCCCAAAGCTGTGCCTTTTGTGCTTATTATTCTAATTCTGGTAGCCTTAATTTAGACTTATCAATCAATTTTATTCATTATCTTGAGCTTCACAAAATAGTCTGCTCCAAATGAGTGACTGCTTATCTGCTAGGGCAAGAGATCATCTCTTCTGAATTTTACTATTAGCATCATAGGATCCATGGAAATCTCTTTACGTATGACTTGTTGGACACTTGCACATTATCCTTGCAGTGCTTGCTGGGCTTCCCTTTTCGACCAACATGCCAGATATCAAGCAACTTTACACTTTTTTTCTCTGCCCACTGGGTCTAATTTGGTTTTCTAGATTTCTTTCAAAGAAGAGCAGCACCTACTGTTGACATCCAACATCTAGTAGTCTTGAATAGTCTTCATATTTAGCCCCCATATATTTCTGACATTTTAATTTCTTTTGTTTGCTTAGGATGATCAGAGATTGAACAATAGTACTGCTGCATTATCTGCTGGAGAATGGGCTGACAGTCTTACAAACATAAGTGTTGGAGATCTTCTTGCAGAAGCGCGTCACGACTTGGATGATAACTGTGTTGACCACCCTGTTCCAGAAAGCTCACAATGTCTTCAGCAGATTCCGTTCAGCTGTGATTCATTTGACGCCGCTATTGCTGCTCATATATCTAGACATCAAAACAAGATGGAGGTTCCATCATTGGCATCCCATGCATCTTCTATCTGGGATGCTGAAGAAACATGCGATGCCTTCTTATTTCCAAAGAATCCTATTCCTTGTGCAGACGTTGCTAGAATATCCAGTGCTGCTTCCCCAGCAACCTGCAAACAGATTGCAAGATCAAATTCCGCGGGATCTGGCACCCTTACTAAGGTATATCTTACTTCCGTTCAGGCAATTCGATTGTCTAGGTGGAGGAATAGTTAACTAAACCAGGTATTATGTATTTTCAGCTGCTCGTGCAGTCACCTGATCCAGAGGAGCCAATGGAAAGTTCTGCTTGTGAAGACCTCGTGGATGAGTGTCCATCTGATCCGCACATCATGCATACTACAGAAAAGGATTTCAATGGACTGACTGACATTTATTGGGTATGTTAGCTTTTCTAAGCCTTTGATTGCATTCACAAAGCAGGGTTGTTCTTTTCCAAGGCATAACACTTCGGGCTTGCTTTGTTAATAAGGGTTTGTAAAGTCGTAAATTCTTCAGACAACTGAATATCTTTCTTGTTCTCCACATTGCAGCCTGACTCTTTAGGACCACTAGATCTTGATGTACCATCTTGTAAGTATCATAGTGAAGATTTGATTTTAGGTGATAGCCTCGGAGGTTTGAACCGTCTAATAGCCAGCAGTCTTGATGCATTTCAAAATTGCTCGTTTTTCGGGTTGGACAAGAAAGAATCAACATCAACCGTAGAAGCTCGGGACGCTGCATCCTCAGCTTTTAAAATCGGCAGTGAGGGTTGAAATCTTCATCGAGTTCGAGTTCTATTTCGGGAAGACACTAATTGAGAGTAACAGATTTTGCTGTTGGAAACCTTTGAAGCTGTGAATAACAAGTTTTTGCCTGACCTGAAAGTGGAGGCTGGTGCAAGCCAAGGACAATTCTGACTTTATAAAAGGATTTCCCTGATGAACGTCGAGCCTCGTCAACTTGTACAAAAGCACTTCACTTCCTACACCTTTGGCTGCGAATTCCTTTCAGTTTATATCTTTCTGTATACTTTATTTACGGTCTGACGATTAATCATGTAACTCAAATAGACGACGCAGAGCCGTTCTATTTGTAACACTGCACTATCTTCAATATCCCATAACATGATCCAGTTGTTGTTTATCGTCTCTCTCAGCAAAAGACCTATCGACAGTTTTGATAGCCCACAAGTGTTTTTCCAATTAATTTATTTAATTAGTTTTTTATGTTTTGCCAATGTCCTTATATTCCATAAAATAAAGATTTTATATTTTGTCTTCTATATATTGTTCACTAGAAAGAATTTTGATGGGGCTTTATTTAACATTAAGTAAGAGATATGATGGAAATTTTTAATTGGCTAAAATAATAATAAAAAAATTAATTATTTCATTTTTTTAAGTAAGTTTTTATATTTTTGTTGTACATAAATAAATTTTATCTTTTGATTTGTACTCAAATAAATTTTTATTTCAAATAAGATATTGATTTATTTTAAGAGTTTATTATAATACAAATTAAAAATTTATTTGAGTACAAATTAAAAAAGTATTTGGATGCAATAAAAATATAAAAATTTGTTTAAATATAATGATAAAATTTAGAGATTTCTTTTTATTATTTTAGCTTTTTTTTTTAAAAAAATTTAAAACACCACATTCTATGCTAGTATTAGTGTTTTCACAGTACCTATAATTCAAATTTTGCTTTGTATTACTTTTTTTATTTTATTTCTATAAACAAATAAACCATTTTTTCATAAAAGATAACCCTTTTTTTTCTATAAAAAAAAAATCAATGACAAATTATTTTCCTTTCCTAGTGTAGATTAGAGTAGGAAAAAAATATTAATATATATAACAATATTTTTATTAAATATATTTAAAATTATAAATAAAATTATAAATTGTTATATTTAATATAAAATTATTATTATAAATATTATATTAACTAAAAAAAATCCCTAATACACTAATTGGCGAAACAAAAAAAAGTACAAAATTTTTTCAAAGACCGAACTCGAAAAGCAAAGAAGTAGGTTGACCAAAACAACCTTTTTATTTCTTTCCTAACAAGAAACAGAGCTTTCCTATAAATAACCCAACGCCCCTTCTCACCTCTTTATTCAGAATTTCGGATACCACACATTAAACAACCCAATTCAACCAAACCAAACCCCGAAAGCTCTTCTTGTTTCGCCACCAACCAAAAACCATGTCTAACCAAGCTGAATCCTCTGACTCGTAAGTACCCAGATCTCATTTTCCCTTTTTCTTCGATGGGTTTGTTTTAGATTTCTGTATTTTGATTTTGATTTTGTGTTTCAGGAAGGGGACTAAGAGGGATTTTAGTACGGCGATCTTGGAAAGAAAGAAGGCAGCGAATCGACTTGTTGTTGATGAGGCAATCAACGATGATAACTCTGTTGTTTCTCTTCATCCTGATACCATGGAAAAGCTCCAGCTGTTTCGGGGTGACACTATCCTGATAAAGGTTTCTACTTTAGATTTGGCTTTTATTAATCTCCCTTTTATTGGGTTCTTTTAGTTTTCTGATTTTTGCTTAATGGGTTTTTGTTTATGTTAGCTGTCTGTTGTATTTTAGGGTTTAATTTTACTAGGTTGTTTGAAAATTGGGGTTTTATTTTATGGGTTTCCTGGGTTTTGTATGCTATTTTGTATTGATCTTCAATTTGGGTCTCTCTTGTGGTAGGTTGGATGTATAATGAATGATTTTGTTGTTGAGGATCAATATTGTCTGAAAATGTTTTAGGTAAGGAGGCTCATTTGCTAAGCCTGTTAGCAAAGATGGTTCCTTTACCTAGGAATTTGCAATATTAGTTTGAGGGCATTGTGAGATTGAAGCTTGCTTTTTATGTGGCATGTATAGTTATTGAATTGCAATTCTTCTTATGAATTTCAATTTTCAATGTCTTTAAGCTTATATCCTGCTAATGTTGTCTTTTGCATTGTTCTCTTCCTCCACAGGGAAAGAAGAGGAAAGATACTATCTGCATTGCTCTTGCAGACGACACATGTGATGAACCTAAGATCAGGATGAATAAGGTTGTTAGGTCAAACTTGAGGGTTAGGCTTGGTGATGTTGTCTCTGTGCATCAATGTCCAGATGTTAAGTATGGAATACGTGTGCACATCTTGCCCGTGGATGACACAATTGAAGGGGTTACTGGAAATCTCTTTGATGCTTACCTGAAACGTGAGTTTATTCTTAATCTTTTATTCCCAACTTATATATGGTATGGTCTTTCATAAGTTATTTATGGTAGTTTTGGTTACCTAGGCAGGTAAAGAGGTAAAACAGTTTATTTGTTTGTTAATCAATCATAAGATAAGACAACTCATTGATTGATTGATTAATATAAATGAGACTATGATTGATTGATTGAATACATTATTTTTAACCTTATGGAGTAGACTTCCTGTTTTTTTTAAAGGCATTTATTGCAGTGTTGTCAAGGCATGCGCCTAGGTGCGCCTACGCCTTGCGCCTTAGCATTAAATAACAAAAGCGCCTCAGACCTTTCCGGGCAAGGCTCATTGCGCCTAAGCGCGTTTTTTTGTAAGGCGACAGGCGTAAAAAAAGCACGCTTGATTGAAGTTCTCTTTAATTTCTTTAATTTTAAATTAGATGTACCTTTAATAGTAAGAAATGGGATAGTATCAAACTCTCTACTTCTCAATAATTGAGTATTCAACACCAGACATGGGATCATAAGTAAATCATGAATATTGGGCAACAAAAAAAATTGCATGTTTTGTAGATAAACTGGACCACTTTTAGAGTTTATTACCATAATTATATATATATATATATATGTATTTACACACACACACACACACACACACAGAGACACACATAAAAACACACATATACATATTGCGTCTTACTTCAATCAGGCAAACGCTTTTTTTGTGCCTTGCGCTGAGGCAATATAAGGGTTCTAGCGCCTAGAGTGCGCCTTGCGCCCTTAACAACACTATTTTATTGACAGGCTTAAGCTTTCAAGAGGTTTGTCTTTCTTTCTTTGTATATGCATGTCTTATGTTAAAAATACTTTATAGACTGTCATTTCTTCTTTGTTAGTCTCTTTATCTATACATCTGGGGTTGACCGATACCTTCATATATTCATCCTATGTGGCTCAATTATATGCCTGGACATGTGTGCATTATAACCACACTCTCCTGTATCACTTATCATGTACTGATGCTAAATACCTTTTAACATAATTGAGGACTGGATTTAATGTTGAATTATTGACAATGTTGTCCATAAATACTGACTAAGATAATTTGAACTAAGATAATTTTGAATTTACAGCTTACTTTCTGGAAGCATACCGCCCGGTGAGGAAGGGTGATCTCTTCCTTGTGAGAGGTGGAATGAGAAGTGTAGAATTCAAGGTTATTGAGACTGACCCTCCTGAGTATTGTGTGGTTGCACCAGACACTGAGATATTCTGTGAGGGAGAGCCTGTCAGGAGGGAGGATGAGAATAGATTAGATGAGATAGGTTATGATGATGTTGGTGGAGTGAGAAAACAGATGGCTCAGATTCGGGAATTAGTGGAGCTTCCATTGAGGCATCCACAGCTCTTTAAATCAATTGGTGTGAAGCCACCTAAAGGAATTTTGCTTTATGGACCTCCTGGATCTGGAAAGACTTTGATTGCCCGTGCTGTTGCAAATGAAACTGGTGCTTTTTTTTTCTGCATCAACGGTCCTGAGATCATGTCAAAATTGGCTGGAGAGAGTGAAAGCAATCTCAGAAAAGCTTTTGAGGAAGCAGAGAAGAATGCACCATCTATTATATTCATTGATGAAATTGATTCAATTGCTCCCAAGCGAGAGAAGACCCATGGTGAGGTTGAGAGGAGAATTGTCTCTCAGCTGTTGACATTGATGGATGGGCTTAAATCCCGTGCACACGTTATTGTTATGGGGGCCACAAATCGTCCCAATAGCATTGATCCAGCTCTCAGAAGGTTTGGAAGGTTTGATAGGGAGATTGATATTGGTGTCCCTGATGAAGTTGGCCGTCTTGAGGTGCTTCGTATCCACACAAAGAACATGAAGCTGGCTGAAGAAGTAATGTCAAAAACTAAAACTTATTTTCTTTCCTCAAAAATCTTGTACCTTTTTTTCCTGTCTAAGAAAGAACTACTGAATCTACTTTATTTTCCTGACTTAATGCAGGTTGATTTAGAAAGAATTGCCAAGGACACACATGGTTATGTTGGTGCTGATCTTGCAGCTCTCTGTACTGAGGCAGCATTACAGTGCATTAGGGAAAAGATGGATGTGATCGACTTGGAAGACGAGTCAATAGATGCAGAGATACTCAACTCTATGGCAGTCACGAATGAGCACTTCCAGACTGCTCTTGGAACAAGCAATCCATCAGCACTGCGTGAAACTGTGAGTATAACCTAGATACTTACTAGTGATGTACTGATTCTTTGCTGATTATGATTTTTTTGGGGTCAGTTCTGTTTCTAATCATTTTTTTTTTTTACACTTGGTCAGGTTGTTGAAGTACCCAATTGCAGTTGGGAAGATATTGGAGGCCTCGAGAATGTTAAAAGGGAGCTTCAAGAGGTAATACTGTTTACTGGTTTTGATTACTTCTCCATTTTCTTTCCTTTTTATCCTTCTAAATTTCATCGAAAAATGCAATTAATTTTTTACATTGGTATGCAGACTGTTCAATATCCAGTGGAGCATCCTGAGAAGTTTGAGAAGTTCGGGATGTCACCCTCAAAGGGAGTACTATTCTACGGCCCTCCAGGATGTGGGAAAACTCTTCTGGCCAAAGCTATTGCCAATGAATGTCAGGCAAACTTCATTAGTGTCAAGGGTCCAGAATTACTTACAATGTGGGTTGGTGAGAGTGAGGCCAATGTACGTGAAATTTTTGACAAGGCTCGCCAGTCTGCTCCTTGTGTCTTGTTCTTTGATGAACTTGATTCAATTGCTACCCAGGTATGTTCAAGGCTATTGAATTCTTTTATCTTTATGGATTAAGTGACTCTTAGCAGCATGGATAATATGGGTTTCTGTGCATGGATTATTCTAGCAACGAAAATATGCTTATCTTCGTCTACAGTTGGTGTTCTTTGGCTTGCCCATCATTTGATGCTGATTTATGTTAATGTATTGCAGAGAGGAAGCAGTGTAGGTGATGCAGGGGGTGCTGCTGATAGGGTTTTGAACCAACTTCTTACTGAGATGGATGGCATGTCTGCCAAGAAAACGGTTTTCATCATTGGAGCTACCAATCGACCTGACATTATAGACCCAGCACTTTTGCGTCCAGGTCGTCTTGATCAGTTGATCTATATCCCTCTCCCTGATGAGGATTCTCGCCATCAGATCTTTAAGGCTTGCTTGAGGAAATCACCAATCGCAAAAGAGGTTGACCTCAGAGCTCTTGCCAAATATACTCAAGGCTTTAGTGGGGCTGATATTACAGAAATTTGTCAGCGTGCATGTAAATATGCCATAAGAGAAAACATTGAAAAGGTATGATAATCCCTATTTTCTCCCGCATTTATTTTATTTACTGTGCAGTAATGAACGAATATACTATGTTTTCATGATGTTTGAGATTGTAGCATATACTAACATGAGATATCTTTTTATGTTTTCAGGATATTGAGAGAGAAAGAAGAAGAAGGGAGAACCCTGAAGCTATGGAGGAAGATGTTGAGGATGAAGTGGCAGAAATCAAGCCTGCTCATTTTGAGGAATCAATGAAGTTTGCCCGTAGGAGTGTGAGTGATGCTGACATCCGCAAATACCAAGCATTTGCTCAAACATTGCAGCAGTCTAGGGGATTTGGAAGTGAATTTAGGTTTGCTGAAACTGGTTCCAGGACTGAACCAGCATCTGATCCTTTTGCAGCTTCTGCTGGAGGAGCTGCTGATGAAGATGACCTTTACAGTTAAATTACGTTCATCTGTGTTTGCCTAATTTATGGTGACAATTTATCTTCTATCTATATACGTAGTGGGGTATTAAATTGACTGTATGATGTAAAACAGTAAAAGCTCCTCCTTGGCACAACTGTTGAGCCTAAGGGAGCCTGGCTACCCCCTAGGAGTTCAAAAAACAGTTTTTGTTATTTCAGAGATGGATTTACAGTGAGGCGATGGGGGACAATTGCTCCCATTTAAATTATAATTCTTATTAGTTCTTTTTACTCATCTAGAGGATACGGGTCGAACCACCCAATCTGCTAGATAGAGGTGTTCATGAATCATGGGTCGGACCATGGTTTGCGGGTTTTTTTTTTTTTTTTCGTTTCGGATTGGTTTGTAAGTTCGTTTTATTATTTATAAATTATTAAAAAATTATTTATATTTTTATATTTATATATTTTATAATTAAATTTAAATAAATTATTTTTATTTAATAAATAGTAATTTAGACTGAGTTGATTCAATCCGAATTAAGCTCAATCCAATACGATCTAGGTTTATTGAGTCGGGGGATTATCCGGTCATGGACAAGTCTACTGCTGGGCACATCCCTCTCTGTGGATCTCTTAGCAACCCACTCAGCAGCTAGATTATCACAAAGTTTTACTAAGAAAGTTGATTTGTCTCAGGAAACATCCTTTCGGCATATTTAAAATCCTCCTATTATAGGGACTTATTCTCCAACAGCTCTTTTTTCCATGTCGACTTAGCACCTTCCTACTACAGCTTTTACATCCAGCTCAAAAAGTACCCTATAATAATTCTACTTTATTGCAGTTGAGCAGCTTCCTTAAAGGCTAAAGCCTCAGCCACAAAGGCCAGTTCCGTATTATTTCAAGTGGTTTTTTATCTTTTCTGTCATCGGTCTTCTCCTTAATTCTAAATAATATTAATTCTCAATAATGTATTTCCTGTTGTTGATCTCTCTTCTCCTTAATGCTTATTAAGAGGAAATCAACATCAGGGTTTCTTAGACATGTATGTATAGAAATTTTTTAGAACTTTTGGAACTTGAAAGTTGAAACATGATCATGTTCCACCCAAATCACACTCAAGTTGTTCGATACCTTGAGCTGAGCCCGCTGAACTGGGCCTTTTGTGCCTTTTCAGTTCAAAGATTTGTGATGGCTTTTTTTTTTTATGCCATTTGAGCTCATTAAAAAAAAAAAACTTACAGCCACCGGCACTGTTAAAGTTGTGCAATTAATTTATTCTAGACCTGATAATATGTGTTCTTGTCGTGTATAATCTTGTTTTATATACTCGTGAAAATTGTAATATATATGATAATTTCTTATAGTGTTTAGGATAATTGGCAGTCATTGAAAAACCTTGTTTCTTTATATTGGGATATAAAATTTGGGCCTTGTTCCTCACAATCTAATTAGCCCAATTAGATCTCTAGAAAAAAACCAGCCCAAGGTAGGGTTAGGGATGCCTGTATGCAGGGGAAAAGGAGTCATGTTCCTAGAAACAAAGGCAATGAAATAGATTTTGGTTTTGGATAAGATAGCTGTGACTGTGAGTGGGAATTTGATTAGACTAAGCCACTTAATGGGAGACAACCCCCCACATGAGAAAATGGAGATTAACGTCTACTAATTAATGATTTTGATATCTTTGTCGTCCTTGCCACTTATAGGCTTCTTCTTTGGTGTTCGGTCTTTGCAATCTTTTATTATATAAACCCATAACCCCATGTCCGATATTTGAGTCAAGTTCCGACAATAGTGTGACCCAAAATCTCCTCGAAATAGTTTGGATTCTTTGGCAATTGGCTCTTGCTTTGTTTGGCTGCCTTGAACAATTATGTTGCAAGGCATTTTCTATTTCTTTTTCTTTTTATAAAAAAGTTCATGGTTTAAGATAAAAACAAATTATAAATGTTGAAATTTAATTAAATATCACTTATTATAAGTGAACTAAATCTAGATTCTTTATTCACGTTTACATAGGAAATTGCTTCTTGATTTTAAAATTGCAATGGATTATTAGTTCTATTCTTTGGTTTATTGATAGTGGATACTCTACAACAAGATTTGTTTTTTCAATGATCCAGTTGGTGTTCATATTTTATCCTCATGATCATTCAACTCAACTTTTGTAAGGCTTGAGTTCTTTCTTTCCCTAAAATTTATTTAATTCGTGGCATGCATAAAAATATATAAATTAAAAAGGGTTAATATATAAATTAATCTATGTACTTTAGATATTTTGTTTGTTTGGTATCTGAAGAATTTTTTTTGTCATTTTGATACTCAAACTTCCATTCCGTCAATCACATTGGCCCTTTGCCCTAACACCGTTAGTTAATGCCTGACTAGGTAAAAAAACACTCAATCAGAGCCTGACACGTGACAAAACTGCCACATCATTAGTGCCACGTCATCATATAAGAAAAAAATTCACAAAAAATAAAAAATTTAATTTTTTTTTTCAAAACTCAATTAATTTTTTTTTTCAAAAATCAAAATTTAAAAATCTCATTTTTTTAAAAAAATTATAAAA
Organism: Fremontodendron californicum; assembly: GCA_030761205.1. Taxonomy (NCBI): domain Eukaryota; kingdom Viridiplantae; phylum Streptophyta; class Magnoliopsida; order Malvales; family Malvaceae; genus Fremontodendron; species Fremontodendron californicum. The sequence goes on from JAULJL010000005.1 coordinate 36,550,178, forward strand.
TAAAAATAAAAAACAAAAATTCAAAATTCAAAATAAATTATAATTGAAAACTTTATATATATATATTTAAAAATCTGTAAAAATTAAAAAATAAGAAAAAAATCTGAATATTTTTAATAAAAAAAAATCTATTTTTAAAATTTAAAATTCTTTTTTTTTTTAATTTTGAATTTTCATATATATTATAAAATCAAAATCAAAAACCAAAAATCAAAATAAATTATAAAATTGAAAACTTTCTATATATATATATTTAAAAATCTGTAACAAAAAATTAAAAATTAAAAAATAAGAAAAAAGAAAAAAAAATCTGAATATTTTTAATAAAAATGAAAAAAAAAATCTATTTTTAAATTTTTAAATTCTATTTTTTTTTTAATTTTGAATTTTCATATATATTTTTTGAATTTGAAATTTCTATATTTTAAAAAATTATTTTTTATTTTTTTAGATTTATCTTTTGATTTTTTATAATTTTTTTATAGATTTTTTAATTTCTAAATTTTAAAAAAAAAATTAAAATTTTGATTTAAAAATAATAATCAGTATTTTATTTTGATTTTTATAATTTTTTTTTTTATATTTTTTTTATTTTTTTCTTATATGATGACGTGGCACTAATGATGTGGTAGTTTTTACCACGTGTCAGGCTCTGATTGGTTGTTTTTTGCCTGGTCAGCCATTAACTAACGGTATTAAGGTAAAGGGCTAATGTGATTGACGGAATGAAAGTTTAAGTACCAAAGTGACAAAAAAATTTCTTCAAGTACCAAACGGATAAAAGACATAAAGTATATGGGCTAATTTATATATTAACCCAATTAAAAAGGATGAAAGGGGATCATTGAACATTAATCCTTTTTATTCCCTTCTTTAGGTTGTGCTAATTAGTTTAATCTAACAAAGACATTTTTTTTTAAGTTAATGATAAATCATAATTAAGTATTACATTCATATAAAAAATTAGTGAAATAAATCTAACAAACAAATCAACCAACAATCAATAATTGAATAAATTCAACATAAAATTGAATCGAACCGACATACGATGAAATTTGAACTTAAAACCTCAAGATTCTAAGGTCTTCTTTTTATCATTAAGCCAATACATTAAGATTAATATCTAAATATCTTTGTTTTTCCATACCTTTCATATGTCTTTAATATTGAAAATGTTGAAACAAAAATCAAACTTAAATTTTCAATATCCAAAACCAAACACAACCTCATAATTTTTTTTTCTTTTGAGGGGACATGAATTGTTGGCAATATTATTCATCAAATGCATTAGAGATATTTAGGAAAATAGTAACAAAAACATATATCAAATCATATCATATACCAAATAATAACAATAATAATTGTGATGAGAGCACATCATATCATATCATATACATGTAGATACCTATCATGTCTAAGGGCATCTATACCTTTGTACCCCACCATATTACTCCTTTTTCCACCAATTATAAACCTATGGTAAACTATATATAATTATTGGGTCCTTTCCTCCAAACCATTATATGCTTTATTTAGGTTTTGTTTGGTAAATTTTTTTATTTATTTATTTTTATAAAAAACTAAAAATCAAAAATCAAAGATAAATAACAAAAAAAAATCTAATCGAGTTTTAATTTTCTAACTACAAGAAAAAGAAATAACTAATTGATTCTTTATATAGAGGATTATCATAGAGATACATTTTTTATATATATATATATATATATATATATATATAAATATATGTGCAATGCATAAGAGTAGTGCAAAGTAGAGGAAATTAAGGTGACGAAGATAATTGTAATTGTGAGTATTGTTTTTAGATTTTGATTTACGTATATCTATACTAATTATAAAGTTTTTAACTGAGTACAAACGATACCAATTCGATTAAAGAAATTATATAAAAACTATTTATAATAATAAAATGAAACTAGATATATTTAGGTTTTTTAATTTTAAAAAATAACTACTACTAAAAAACTACTCATATATTTTTAATATTATTAGTTCTTTTGAAATACAATATTTTTCTTTTAAAAAAACATCAGAATGAGTATGATAAATTTTAGTATAAAATATATATAAGGCTTGTTATAATGAGATACACCATTTAGAATTTTATTTTCTCATGATGCATTTAAGATTTTATTTATAAATTTTAATATATAATTGTGATAAGATACACCATTTATTTAAAATCCCTTATATTGGATAAAAGCCTAGATTTGACTCTCAAAACTTTCCTTTTTGTTTTTTCCCTTGTTGTTACCACAAAATGACTCTTATATCAAGTAGGTTGGATTCATTATTTCATTTTTATTATATGGTTTAATTAGACTCAAAGCTTCCACACCTCTAATTAATCATATTGACATTTTTAATCACCATTGTCACTTGACCCTAATATTTACAGGTCATTAACAACATTCCATGGAGGAGAGTGACAAGAAACCCTCCTCTCCTAGATTAGCCCAATTCCCATAAGAATCTAAATTATGGGACAACTGACAAGTGGTTGAAGAAGATAACCTAATTAAAAAGAGAAAAGAAAAAGGGAAGTAAAAGGTTTGGGGATCACTTTTTTTATTCCATCCTCTTTTTTTTAACAGTACTGTTTTTCTTCCTCCCATGGATTCCTTTTTTTTTTTCTTCTTTATTTCTTTTTTATTTTTTATACAAAAGAAACCGTAATGGGATAAGAAAATGGGTTACAAATGTTAGAATTCGAACTCAAATCTGTTGAATGCCATGAATCAATTAAACTAAACTTCGAATTCTTTATTTCTTTGGGTGTTACCCACACGTGCATCTCCACGTGTGGAAAGTCTTGAAAGGCAACTACACAGAAACAACCTTGTTGAATGCTGCTGCTGCTGATACTGGCTGTTGTTATCTGTGAGGAGCTTTGCCTGTTATGTTTTGCCAGAATATTGCTGCAGTATTGCAGTATTATTGCAGTTGTAGTAGCAGAAAACCCAATCCCAAACCCCAAAGGTAAACGCAAAAACAAAGACAAAAAAACAACCAACTCTCTATATTTCAACGTTGTCAGGTTTGCACGTGTTACCTCTGCTCATTTATGGGTCCCTTCCCTTTGAATTGCTGTAGTTCATAGTAGTAGTAGTAGCAATATTGTTTTTCTTTCCATATTTTGGTGCCCCATCCCTAGGGATGGCAATGGAGCGGGGCGGGGGCGGATTTTGCAGTATCCGCCCCCGCCCCGTCATTGTACTGCTCCGCGCCCCGCCCCGCCCCGCTCCGCCATGGATGTTGAAATTTCAATACCACTACCACCTCCATGGATGTCGGTTACATCCATAACCGCCCCGCCCCGCTCCGCCCCATTTGATATTTATTAATTATTTTTATTTTTTTCAAATAATAAAGCATTTTAAAAATAAATTAAATATAAACATAAAAATAATAATTTTAATTATATTATTTTATTATTCATTTAAAAGCTAAATATGTAAGGGTAAAATTGTAATTTCACTATTCGGGGCGGGGCGGTGCGGAGCAAGCAATTACCACAACTGCTCCATCCCCGCCTTTCAGACAAAAAAAACCGCCCCGCCCCGCCCCGCCTCCATTGTTCAAAAAAAAAAAACCTCTCCATTCGGATCGGATCGGTTCGAAATCCATCGGTCGAATCGGGTTTTGCCATCCCTACCCATCCCATCTTTCAACTTTAGTCTTTTTGGTGCAGTTAACTACAAAACAATGGTGAAAAATGCATGTCACGGGGCAATCCTAAAGCATATCCCATGGAATTTGAATGCATGCTTTTAGAACACATGGATATAACTAGGGATGGCAAAACCCGATCCGACCGATAGATTTCGCACCGATCCGCTCCGAATGGAGAGGTTTTTTTTTTTGGAGCGGGGTGGAGCGGAGCGGTTTTGGTAAATGCTTGCTCCACTCCGCCCCGCCCCGACTTTTGAAATTACTATTTTATCCTTCAAAATATTTTATATTTTTTCTTATATTTTTAATATATATTAGATATATATACTAAAATCATATATATACTAATATTTTATATCTATACTTTTAGTATATATGTATTATATATATTATATTAAAGATTTTTATATACTAAAATTATGTTCATGAATAAATTATAATATAATTTTTTACAATATTAAGTTAAAAATAATTAATATAAATTGGGGTGTAACAGAGTGGAGCATCGTGGAGCGGTTATGGATGTAACCGACATCCATGGATGTGGATGTTTCCAACATCCATGCAAGAGTGGGGTGGAGGTGGATAAGGCAATATCCGCCCCCGCCCCGCTCCATTGCCATCCCTAGATATAACTAGGTACTACATGATGTTTCACTTTCAAATTCAGAATTTTTCATTTGGATTTTTTTATTGTTTTCAAATTTTTTTTTAAAAAAAAATGTGGGCATGCAATAAATACTAATATTGAAACATAAACATAATACAATATTTTCTTTTTTGATATTTAAAATTGTTAAAAATTGAATCATGATGACTGAAATAAGAGTACAGCACAATTACTTTACAAATGCACACACCATAGCACAAACTTTTCTAGTAATAAGTGTTAATTTGAAATTTCATAAATAGCAAGACATTAATGGATTTGAAAAAAAAAAATGTGGGGGAATAAAAAGGCGATGAAAGCGTTGAGCTGGTGGGAGGGTGGGGATCATGAAAAGAGAGGGTTGTGTGCAAAGCAAATGCAATGAGCAAGGACTAAAAATGCAGGGAAAGTGGGGACAAAGGCACAGAAAGGGCAAGAGTGAGTGGGAGGGCCGGCCGCACGAGGGGCACTGAAAATAGGGTAGCAGCAGGGGTACTTAGAGATGGTAATGGAGCGAGAGGGGACGAGGATTATCTTATTCACTTTCGTTTCATTCTTGCATAGATATTGAAAATATTCACCTTCATGGATGTCGGTTACATCCATAACCGTTCCATGGTGCTCCATTCCGTTACACTCTAATTTTTATTAATTATTTTTAACTTAATATTATAAAAAATTATATTATAATTTATTCATGAACATAATTTTAGTATATATTTTTTTAATATGTATAATATATATATATACTAAAAGTATATATATAATATTAATATCTATATGATTTTAGTATATATATATACTAAAAATATAAGAGAAAATATTTTAAGAGGTAAGATAGTAATTTCAAAAGTCGAGACGGAGTGAAGCGGAGTAAGCATTTATCAAAATCATCCCGCTCCACTCCTCTCCCGTTTTTCAAAAAAAAAAAAATCTCTCCATTCGAAACAGATCGATACAAAATTCATATGTCGGATTAAATTTTACTATCCCTAAACCTTTTATCTCCTTTTATCTCCCTCTCCTCTCCTCCCCTTCCCTCACTTCTCTCTTTCTTTCCTCCAAAGGATTCTCGCTGTCGGCTGACACATCCATTGACCCACCCACATGACCTTTTGGCCCTTTCACATCGCTCTCTCATCTCATTAAAATACCCTCTTTTCTATTTAGCTTTTCTTTTTGGGTGTGTTTCCTTTTCAATTCCATCCCATAGTTTAATAATCCCTTCTGTATTTGTATCTCTTAAAAATATTTATATGAATATATATTAACATTTTTTACTCCATGTCAGGTGGTGACCTTGAATTATACTAGTACTTGCGCACACTAGAATGTCAAAACATGATTCTATCGGGATGGGAATTCATTTTTATCAAATCCAATCTAAACTATTAGTACATTATATGAATCTATATTGTTTTGGAATGACCATGAAGCTTTTCAAAAGCAATGGGAACATGGAGAAGAATCAAATTGTACCCAATTTTTCTACCTACTTTGAGGATAAGGTTTTTTTACCCACCTGACTTTTCCAGTACTATTCCTATATTTTTGATCACAAAAATATAATATAAATAGTGTAAAACAAAAGAAAAGAATGAAAAAAAAAATGCTTACTATCTTAAATTATCATATATTGAATTGATAATAAACTTTATAGCCTAGCTAGTCCAATCTTACTTCTAAGAGATATATATATATATATATATATTGCAGTTAGAAAATTAAAAAATATATATATATATCATAGAAATCAAAACCTATTCAAATAATATTTTTTTTACCGTGCTTGGAAGTATATTAGCTTTCCGGGCTTTGTTTTCGTCTTTTTAGAAAGCATGATACTAGCATTTCCCTTTACTATTACCCTCTATTATTAATTAGTTATTACCATAGTCAAAGTTAGGTTTCATTGTTCTTTGAAACTGAGACACAGTGTTAGGGGATCTTAAGGTTGACTGATTGATTAATTAGCTGCAATAGCTAGGTTCATATAGCTCAGGATCGGAGTCTAAAGTTAACTTTTTAACCACAATTATATGAGGATGAATTTCTGACAGCAACTGTCATTTTTTACATGTGTGATCATTTGCAAAGCTACTATATGAAAAATGCATGCCAAAGACAGATGAAACTAATGTCAATATATATGTTTTAAGTAGATTAATAATTAGAAACATTATTAACTTTTCAAAAAGTGGGGGAAATTAGGATAAACTGTGTGTGTGTTGATAAGATTGTTTGAAGACAAAGAGAAAAGCATGATTTGTCTGTAATATATATAGGGTTTTGCTCTTCCCCTGGAAGCATCCCAAAGCTAATGTCTTTTTGGGTCATATCAGCTAATTGTGTTTCCCTCACAGGTGATTTTCAGTCTTATGTTGGATATAATTCAAACTCACATGCATGTTTTGGATTTAAAGCCTTTTTGTTTGAAATCATTATGTTGATTCACTGCTCCCACAGTGACCTTTCCAAAACTATAGTGAGTACATGTTTTGAATGATTAAATGGGTAAATCTGATCAAAGGGAAAAAGAAAATATAACCTGTAAATTAAAGGGTGTAACAAATATTATGCTGGCTGGTCAAGAATTCATTTATCAGTCAACTTATATATTTCTGTCAAATTGTAAATCTTTCTGAATAGGCCTGCCCTGTTGAATTTTTTCGGATTCCAATTGTGAGAAAAAATTCTTTACAATATAAAGATAATAAAATTGGAACTCGAATTTAATTCAAATAATTCATCCATCTCCTTTAAGAGATAAATTCTTAAAAGTTTGAACATTGAATCCCTTATAATTATCTTTTCACGATCCCCTAGATTTTGTCTCCTTTGTAAATAAATAAAAAAAATTACAAAATTTTCACATTTTTCATATCAAGAAATTCGAAAACAAAAAACCACGAGTAATTTTATCACTTTTTCGAACTCTTAATATAGGAGTCTCAGGAAGGGGCCCAAATACATATACTTGGTTAAGGAAACCCTCTTACTTAAAGAGTACTTTTTTTAATTAATTTCCTCTTGGGGTTTTACTTAGAAATGAAGGCTAATTTGCAACTTGCCTGCAGAAGAGTTGTGAAATTTGTCTCAGGAAATTACTTACATTCTTGCGTGATGATCAATATATAGTATATATTTTGACGTATGGTCAGCCATTCCATTGAATCTGAGCCGATGGATTTGTGTTCCAAGTAAAGGAACATTAAACGAAAACATGGTGGGATTGGGGGACAAAAGAAAAAAAATATATAAACAAGTTGAAACTGGAGGATGGTCCAAGAAAAAATAATTCTAAAATTAGTGCTTGGCTCTTGTCTATGTTCCCTAAGCATAAGGCCCTGGTGATTAGATTGTCTGAATTGACAAATAATATTAGAATCTAGAGTTATGGGGATCATGTTGATTAATGCACTACATGTTTCTCATAAGTTTGCCTGAAACTAAAACAATTATATTTTCTTGTCTAAAACTTAAATCACAACATTTTATCCCCCAAAAAAATTCTATAACAAGATTTTGTTAGTTTATTGGTATTCCATTTGTTGACAAGGAAATCAAAGGAAACTAGATAGCAAGTTAGGATACTCAAAGTACGAGTATGTATTTGACATGGATATGTTCAAATCTTTTTTTATATTTTTTCATATATTTGAAGGATCAAATTTCTATACTCATATCTAAATATCTGTCGCAGATAACATAAGCTAGGACTATTTTATTTTTATTTTTATTCCCTTCCTTTAGACTAATGATAATTACATGTTACTATCAAACGAAAAGGGAAGGATTGTTTAGTTTAATGATTCATATGTTTGACAGTGAAAAAGGAGTATTGAAATCTGGGAAAGTAGAAGCTATTGTATTGTCCTCTTGGTTTTTTTCTCTTTAACCAATGATGATTTCATGTGAATAGCTGGAGGAAAAAGGAAGAATCTGCAATTTCTGTTGATAGTACACAAACATTTCAAAATGAATAAATAAATTGTAAAATATATCAGATTAGCAAAGACCAAGTTAATGTAAAGAATTCTGGTCTAATTCACAATTTTCCTTTTTCAATGGAAATTGGTGAACAGATAGCTAAGAAAGAAAAATAATAGAAAGAAAGAATGAATGAATGAATGAAGAAAATATGTGAAATAATGAAAAAAAGGAATTTTCATTCTTCCAGCAATGAGAAATGAACAGTCCAGAGAATTTTGATGGCAACCCAGATTTTCCTTCAGTCCCATCAATCCTTTTGACAACTAAACAACAAGTTTGAACTTCACAGCATTCCAAGAAAAGCAAAGTAAGAAAGAAAGAAAGAAAAAGATAAGAGCAGCAACCATTAGAACAATTTCATGGAACAAAAAGATGAAAGGAAACAAAGGACATTTCACCTAATTAGCAATAATATCCAAAATCTAAACAGATCTAGAATTTTATTTGTAACACTATATAAAATTTTCTTATCCTTGAAATTAAATAATAATTAGCTACAAATTATACTAATATTAATCAAAAGTACTACTTCTTTTAACTACTATACACAAGTAGAGTCGACGATGAAACCAAGCTAGCCCTTTTAAGGCTCGCCGCGCTCACGCCAGCAAACAAGCATTGCTATGCAACGCCGGAGGATGTAGAATTTTGCTCGCTGCTTCTTAACCAAATGACTGCATTTTTCACCAAAAGATCTGCAAGGCTCACAGGCGTGCTTGTTATTAATAAATCTTGTGTCCTTTTCTTTGCCTTCCAGTTCCATATGAATGAGTAAGCTTTTTTTTCCTTTCTTTTTTCTTGCTTCAGCTGTGTCTATATTTGTTGTTATGGCACTGCTGCTGCTGCTACTACTAGTCTACTACTACTATTAGAAGCAGTAAATATGAAAGGGTAGAGGTTGAATGAACTTGGTGTTATATTTATATAGAAAGGAGAGAGAGTTTTGAATTGAGTTGTTTATGATTTGATTCTGGGTTGGGCTCCTCTAAATAAGGTATATGAACTGTAGCCACTGCAACCCACCAGCCCTCCGGAAGGATAGAGATTTGAGAAAAAAAAGACAGTATAATATGGACTTATGATATCCGGATTTTTATTTTTTTCAAAATATTCATATCGGACATATATTCAAATATGAGTATTGAGTTATTATGCTTTAAATATATGAAAAAACTTTTAAAAAAAATATACTCGTATATGCCATTAATTCATCCGAATTCGAATAATATAGTATGGACCAATGTTAAGTCTTCTTGCCAAATTCAAACCGTTACTAACTCGAGTGGACTGGCGCACGTGTCCTACTATTCATTTGGTATAGAGAAAGCAATGAAAAGAAGAAAAAGGGTAAATCTGAATGCTACAAAGACCAAGCCACACGAACAATAATATACCCTAAACAGTATAAACAGTAAGGTGAGATGCCTTTATTATTGGACCTTACTTATGTAACCGTCCGTCACTTCCTCTTGAAATGACGGACAAATTGTAACCGCAGATTTTAATATACCGTGAAGCATTTTATTTGAATAAAATATTTAATCAATTTTAACTTCAAAAATTAATGGCCTTGATGTGTCTGTGATTTTTCAAGGAAATCACGGACAGTGAAGAAAGGATTTTCCTTTTTTATTTCTGCCGAGGTGCAAGCGTCAATTTTCTCCCTAAAAACCGGGGAGGAGGCAGGGCAGGGCAGGGTAGAGCAAGGCAAGGCAACCTCATTAGAAGAAAGTGGTATTTGCTAAACTGATGATAAGTAAACAGGCTTGAAACTAAACAACAGTAGAGAGGATGTCTTCTTCCTGTCAGTGATCATTTATGTTATTCGAGTTCGGAAACAACAGTAGAGAGGATGTCTTCTTCCTGTCAGTGTGGTCAGTTATGTTATTCGAATTCGGAATGAGTGTCGGATACTGGTATGTTTTCGATATAAGTATGTTTAATTTTTTCATATATTTAGAAAATCATACTCTTATATCAATATCTGAATATATATCGAATACATATGTCAAACATAAATATTTTTAAAAATAAATAAATAATTCGAGTAACATAGATTGTCATGAATGGTGATGATGCTATAATGGGTGAAATGTCTTCCTCATAGTTAATAACAACCTGAGATTATATAGAACTGCAATCAGCAGAAGGGTGCAGTAATTTTATTACAGTTTAATCCTATGCAATTACCAACTTCATATATTCATCAAATTTCAAACTTGGAGAACTTAGCAACTGTAATTTGGGGAAGCATTATAATAAGATTTTCTTTCAGTGAGGTCCCAATGAGATTCAACTAATATTGACTGTTCGATAACGATGAGGTAATTATGAACCATTGGATTTATCTTTTAACATTGCTATCATAGAATTAACTATGTACAAAAAAAAAAAAAAAGAGACAAATTTAATAATTATTGGAAAGAAATTGTAATTATTTATATATAAAAAATAAAATAAAATTTACGATGAAATGTTTGACGTTGTTTGCTTGATTCTTATTCAATTTTCGAAATTATATTTAATAATTATACAAACATAATAAAAATGAACTTGATGATATATATATATTTATAATAATAATAATAATAATAATATGAAAAAATTAGCTTTGAACCATATCCCAAATCCAAATGATCAAAATTTAAATTAGATCAATATCATATCAATCAATTTGAAATCTTAAATTTTTAGAAATTCTAAAGTTTTAAAGTAGCGTCTACTATGTAAATTGATTGACCAATTAGACTTTTTTTTTTTTTTGTTGATAAACCAATTAGACTCTTTCTTGTGTTGATTCTAAGTATACATGAAGTATTATTTAATGAGTTCGTTTTTGATATACTGACAATGAAATTTTTTTTAATTTCATAAGCGGGATTAAAAACTACAACATGTTTCATTTATTTTTTGAATTAATTTTTTATTTTTTAAATATATCATAAAAATATGTTTCATTTTATTAATCCACTTATAAATCTAAAAAATTTATTAATTATGAATGAGATAATTTTTCTTCTCTGATTCAATATTAGAAAAGTTTTGGCACCTATAAATTGATTAAATTGGATCCGACCCTTTGTCATAAGGTCAGCCCAAGCCAATCCATTCATACTCTTTAATGGACTTTACCCAATGGCAAAGGGATAGCTAAGTGATGTATTCATTTGTTTGTTGCATTGACGATAGGGTTTCGGGTGACAGTGACTCAAACTATGCTTCATCTGTTTGTCTCTTATCCGTATGTTCAATGCAAATGAAAACTGCATTAATTTGTTCCATAGGATTATATTTATACCATAGGTCTTTGTTAATTAAAACCCTCTCTTTCAAGACTCAAATTTTATATTCTCTTTTATCATTACTTAAATTAACGCAAAATGGGAAATGTATTAGACAATAACTTTGCACTTTATATGCTGGCAATGGTCTGCCAACCCAACTACCCAAAATCTTGGGCCAAATTATGGATATCAAACCTAATTTAGCCCAATTCTAGTTGGACCAAGAAAAATACAAATGAAAAGGCCCTGTTTGAGCCGAAGTATCGATGTACAAAGAGCCGAAGACAAAACAACCTCTTAAGTTGTTTTTTTTTTCTTTTGTAATCTTACAAAAATGTGAAAAAAGTGTAAGTAAATAAACTGAAAATATAGGTTTGATTTGAACCGACGCTTAATCCAATTGATTCATGTAATTATCTTTAAAAGATAACATTCAGCAAGTCTAAAATTTAAAACTCAGCATCTGCAATTATTTTTTTATTCTCAAATTACGACTTTTTTTATTAAAAAAAAAGAGTTTGGAGGATGAAAAAGAACAACAAAGGTGACCTATGTCTATAAAAAAAGTCATAAATCGGCAACCAACTAGTGTGACGAATGTTCTCATCACGTTTTCAAATGAAATCTCAATTCACCATGGGAGAAGCAAACAAATTTAACCGTTGAAGGGGGAAAAAAAATGTTAAACATTCAATCAATCAATAATCACAATTGAATCCATTGTTAAGTGACAAATTATGTCCAAACATATATATATATATATATATAAATATATATGATTCAAAAAATCAAAATTATCATTGTTAACCATGTGGTCTGTTTTAACTTTTGATTTTATAAAACTAATTACTTGATAAAGACATTGGATTAATCTAATAATAATGTATCTATTTTGACACAAACAGAAGATCAATTCCTGCAGCAGCAAAATCTGATCACCTCATATATTATTCTCAAAACAAAGACCCTTTCTGTCTAGCTAACTGGAATTTTGCCCCTCTTTAACATTGTACATGATCAATGAAAGCAACATGCAATAAAAAAACAACTTTATGTCATGGAAAAGAACCCCACAATCGATCCCATTTTAAATTGATTTCTTGGCAATTTGCTTCTTTTGCTATATATTGGACGATTGTACACAAGAATAATAAAAGGAAAAGGAAGTTTACCTTTCACCCATCTAGCCGACCCATTGCCATAGCCACCTCATGTGGGGGAAATTAAGACCATAGTACAACAAGGAAGATTGCCAGATCTCTTTAATCATCAATTATTTAGAGGCGGAGATAGAGATGGCAAAATCTCATTCGATCGATGAATTTTAAATCGATTCGATTCGAATGGAAAGGTTTTTTTTTTTTAGCAATGGAAGCGGAATGGGACGATGCGGTTTTTTTTGTTTGAAAGGCGGAGATGGAGCAGTCGTGGTAATTGCCTGCTCCGTACCGTCCCGCCTCGCTCCGAATACTGAAATTACAATTTTACCGTTAAATATTTAGATTTTAAAAGAATAATAAAATAATATAATTAAACTTATTTTTTTTTATTTTTTTTAAAAAAAAACTTAAACCTAATACTTTTTTTTTTAATATTAAAAACATGTTTATATTTAATTTTTTTTAAAATGCTTTATTATTTGAAAAATAAAAATAATTAATAAATATCAAATGGGACGGAGCGGGGCGATTATGTATGTAACCGACATTCATATAGGTGATAGTGATATTGAAATTTTAATATCCACGACAGAACGAAACGGAAAACGAGATAAAATAATACTATGACAAAACAAAAATAAATACTATAAAATCTACCACCGTCCCCCTAAGCAGAAAGAGCCCCCACCTTTTGCCCGTAATAAAAATGAAAACACTTCACTTACTTACCGTATCAGACTGTACCGTTTGGCCTTAGCTGCTGGACACCTGACCTCCTCCTGTACTATACTTATTCTTTCTTTTTTTTTTTTTTTTTTTTGATAAGCGTACTATACTTATTCATTTACCTTTTACTATTTACTTTTTTTTGGACAAATTTAGCTTTTACTTTACTTATTATTAATTAATAAAAAATTATTCTCAAAAATAAAAATTCACATACACTTCAAATATAATATGAAAATCTTAAAATAGAGTTTAGATTTATGTATATAATTTTGCTCAAAAATAAATAATTAAACATTTTTTATGAATTATGTGAATAAAAGATAAAATTCAACGTTTCAATTAACAAAATATTAATAATTATAATTCTTTCCCAGCTTCGTTAAGAATTTTTTTTTAATATTTATAAAATTTTAATTAAATTAACTATCACAAATAAATTTAAGTTAAAATTTATTAAATAATTATTATTTATTTAAATAAATTTTTATGTTTTAATAATTTAAGTAAATTAATTTAGAGTTAAAATCGAATCATTATAATAATTTATGCAAAATATAGGATGAATTGAGACACGACATAAACACAACACCAAAAATAATTAAAATATGACATGACAAAAAAATAACATGACAGGAATACACAAACGTGTCAAAATCTAAATAAAAAGAATTATTAACTCATAAAAGTGTACATAAATTTATAATACTTTGAACACACAAAAAATAACATTAACACACAAATTATTATTATTTTTTAAAAATTGTGTCACTAGGATAATTTATGCAAAACATGTAATGAATTGAGATACGACACGAACATATAATTTTTCTCTAAATTGAATCATAATGACAAACTATGCAAAATATAAAATGAATTGAGATACGACACGAACACAACATAAAAAAAATAATTAATACACAACACGAAAAATAATATGAAATGATACGAATACATCGAACGTGTCAAAATATAAATAAAATAAATTATTAATATATATAAGTTTATAATATTTTAAATATAAAAAAATAATATAAATAAAATATTCGATGAATCGAGAGATTCCATAAGGTTTAACCCTTTAGACATAGAAATTAACTCAAAAGCATTCATAACTGTTTGTTGTTCTTCTCTCTTTTCTACCGACTCTTCTCTACTCGTTTTCTTTCAATTTTATTTGCATTGAATTGTCACAATTGTCTATTAACAATAAAAAAATTCCATTCATATCATAAAAAACAGGTGTCATTATCAAAAAGAAACTTGTAGTCAATAATATATTATGTTATAGATAGATAGATATATAATATATAATCGATGTAAGTAAATTATATATATATATAATACTTGTGTAATTACGATCAATTTGATGGAATTCGTCCAAACGGGCTGAGAAAAGGCTGTTGAACTCCATTGGAAGTAAGTGACAAGTTATCTTCAAGTGGGGGAGAATAAACAACTAAACAAGCATTAATTGTACAGGTTTTATAATTAAGAAATTTGTAAAAATTGGGATATTAGATACGATTACATGATTCGAGTAAGACACATAAAAATAATAATTAAAATATGATATAATATAAAAAAATAATACGAATAAAAATCAAATATATAAAATGTTAAAATTTATATAAATATCTAATATTTTTAACACAATTATAGCACATATACAATACACTGATGATCCTATTTAACTGAGAAAGCAAGTATCTACTGAGACGCGATATGAGCCGTCAGGGTCCAATAATATTGGTCTAGGTTAGCTTCACTTCACTTCACGCCCTAACTTAATTTTCTCTCTCCTTTTCACACGCGCACAGAAGAAGCTATATAGCCATAGGTTTCACCCTGTAAATACTCAGTTTCGTGATCAAAAACCAGAATACTGTTTGCCCATATTTAGTATATTCTTGCCTTTGTTCCTTTCATTGTGCTTTGCTATTTCTTCTTCACAACAGTCAATGGCCAGTTCTGGTGGTCTTTTTCTTTTCTTTTCTTTTTATTAATTTGTAATCTTCATAGATTTTCAGGTTTGTAGCTATATGTTAGAGTTAGATCTATTCAAACTCTTCAATTGTAATTGGTACCATTGAAATATTACATATATTTGCAGAAGAAGCAAGTGTTTTTGTGATTGAATTTTAATCATTTTAGTTTGATTGAATTAGGGTTTTCTCCTAGGGTACGTTTAATTCTCTTCTAGACTAGGATCTGTTCCATGCAGCTTTATATATACTAGTTTATATATCCCAACTTTGCCTGGTGCAAGCCCGCTTTACATAACGAATTGATGATATTTCCAATCTCTAGAAAACTTGTTAGCAGAATTTTCTTTTATTTTTTTGTTGGTTAATTGTTTGTGCAAAAATGGAGGAGCAGTCGTTGTTTGCAAATGCAGCATCTTCAAGATTCACATGCAACGTCGTATATATGTGTATATATATATATATATATATATATATATATATATATATATATATATATATATATATATAGTTTTGGGCCTGAGAATCTTGATGATGCTGCATTGGCAATGAATGGCTACATATGGAGAACATTGGTCGGTTCCTTTCCTTCCATCCCAACAAGGTGATTTAATCTCTCGCATTGCCAAGAAACTAAAAAGGGGTATAAAAATGGCAATTTCGGTCTAATCTAATTCTAGACCCAGTCTGTTTCTTTCTTTTGGCTTGTTAATTCAGGATTTAGATATGTTCTTTTCAAGTGAGTATAATTTTGAATGGCAGATGGATGAATTGATCACTCTTGGAGCTTATCATGAAGATCAGATTCGTTATATAGGACAAGTAACAAGGTGAAAACCCAAGACTTTGCTCTCACTCATTGTATAGTATATGCTAACTGCATAATCTCATGGTAATTTATTTTCTTATTGATGATTAAATGGGAAATTGAAACATATTCAAAGTACAAATTACACAATCTTCAATTGTGAAGTTTTTGGCATTCCACTAATACTGATTGCTATATATATATATATATATATATATAAGCATCAACATTTCTTTCTCTTATAAGCATCAAAACAAAGTGATGAAAATCTTAAATTCCTAGATATATATATATATTAAGCTTATTTAGTAGTTTTGATCAGGGTTTGGATAATTAGTTTATCAACATTTCTTTTGTAATGAGTTTTCTGTTCTAGAAACCTTTTTACACTGTAGTCATGCCATCAATGTTGTCCTTGGTTCTATCTGCCCATTCATCAGCCACTGAGAGTGGGGCGACCTTTCTGATCTGATCACTCTGTTGCAATGCAAATTTTAATTGATGGTCCTTTCTGTTCAGTTGTCAATCATGCTGTTCATTGGCACCCTTCCACATATATATATATATATATATATATATATATATATATATAGTTGCTTCCCTGCAATTTACTGCCGAATGCTCATTTCAACTGTTAATTGGTATTCCAGGTGATGATAGATGCCCTTATTTTAACCATCCAAAATCTCAAGACTTGTTCATAATTTGCTTGTCTAATAGTACAATACATAAACTTTGTTCATTTACTTCACAACTCTTATTCAAACATGTAATTTCCACTTCAAATTAAAATTATGGATGGATATTATATATATTATAATAAATTATATGTTATCCGGATTCGGACGAGTAGTGTCGAATGTAAATATGTGTCTGACATGGATATACTTAATTTTTTTAATATATTTTTAGGATCATATTTTTATACTTATGTCGAACACAAGTGTCGGACATAAATATTTAAAAATCCGGATAATATAGATTATAACTTTAGTAACCAAATCCTGACTTTATGATGGAAGGATGGAAGAATACATAGTAGAACAATTACCAGGCATAATTTGTTTTTCCTTCACCTACTTTCCCGTTACTTAACTATACACATCTTTGTTATCCTATGTTTGGTTCGACAATATATATATATATATATATATATGGTATGCTTTTGAACATTTTGTACTAGATAATTAACTATATATATATATATATAATGTTTATTATGTTGAGAAAAACTTAGAGTAGATAACTCTAATTTTACCACTCAAAGAAGAAAGTTTAGATTTTAGGAAAACTCACAAATGCTCACACTTCACTCTAGACTACACTCTTTAGAGAAGAACTCCTTAGGAAAACTTAGAACTTTTATTGCTTATTGAAGCTTACTACTTGATGATTTACAAATGCAAGGGAGGAGGGTATTTATACAATACCAAGATAAACACAAGCCACACAAATATAAAATCTAAATAAATTACAACCACCCATTGTTGTTTAATAACAACCACACATTTAAATCACACAACTACAACCACACATTAAACCACACAATTGCAACCACACATTGTTGTTTAATAACAACCACACATTTAAATCACACACATACAACCACACATTAAACCACACAATTGCAACCACACAATTGCAACCACACATTGTTAGGCTTTTATTTTTCCTTGGGCTGGTATTGGACAATTTAACACTCCCCCTCAATACCAGCTCTTCCTCTTTGCACCATGTTGAGTTGACGACGAAACATTTCAAATTTGTTGATACTCAAACCTTTTGTGAATAAATCTGCCATTTGATCATCTGTCTTGATCTGCTTCATCTCAATCTCTTCTTGTAGAACCTTTTCTCTGATAAAGTGATAATGCACTTCTATATGTTTGGTTCTTGCGTGAAAGACTGGATTTTCTGCCAAACGAATTGCTGACTGGTTGTCGCAATACAACGGAACTGCATAATCTACTGGTTGATGTAGATCACTCATTAGTTGTATCAGCCACGTACACTCTTGAGCTGCCATTGCTGCTGCTCGATACTCAGCTTCGGTAGTTGACAATGATACCATTGGTTGTCTCTTACTGCACCAAGAAATTGTTCCAGAACCAAGTTTAAACATGTACCCAGTTGTTGATCTCCTGGTGTCATGATCTCCTGCATAGTCAGCATCACAATAACCAACTAACTTACAGTCTTCACCTTTCTTGTACAAAGATCATAATATATTGTACTTTTCACATATCTCAGTATTCGTCGAACTGCTTCTAAATGAGGCTTCTTCGGATTTTGCATATACCGACTCATCACACCAACTGTATAAGAAATGTCAGGTCGAGTCAAGGTTAAGTAGATCAGGCTACCTACCAATTGTCGATACATAGTTGCATCTTCCAAGTCTTTGCCTTCAAGTGCACACATCTTGCCATTTGGTTCCATCGGTGTTGAAATTGGCTTGCTCTCGAGCATTCCAAACCTTTTTAGCAAATCTTTAGAATATTTTTGTTGACAGAAAAATATTCCTTCTTGTATGTGATCAACCTCTAGACCAAGAAAGTGCTTGAGTTGTCCAAGTTCTTTCATTTGGAAACGAACTGATAAATTCTCCTTGGTTTGAAGAATTTCTTCCTCATAATCACCAGTTATGATTAAATCATCCACATATATCAATACGATAGCTAGCTTTCCTCCATTAGCTTTGACAAGCAAGCTGGAATCTGCAGGTGTCACTGAATAACCACTATGAGTTAAAAATTCAGCAATCTTATCATACCATGCTCTAGGTGCTTGTTTCAATCCGTAAAGTGCCTTTCGCAGCTTACACACATGCTCAGGATGATTTTGGTTTTGAAATCCCAATGGTTGAATCATGTAGATTTCCCGATCTAGCTCTCCATGAAGGAATGCATTCTTCACATCCATCTGCCACAAGTTCCAGTCTTTGTTGGCTGCAAGGGCAAGTAGGACTCGTACGGTTGTAAGTCTTGCCACCGGACTAAACGTTTCATCATAGTCTAGCTCATACTTCTGAGAGAAACCACGAGCCACCAACCGTGCCTTGTACCTTTCAATCGACCCATCTGGACGATGTTTTATCTTGTAAACCCACTTGCAGGATATGGGTTTCACATCTCTTGGTTTTGGCACTAGATCCCAAGTCTGATTCTGCTCAAGCGCAGTGATCTCTTCTTTCATAGCCATAATCCACTCAGAACTCTGTGATGCTTCTTCAAACGTCTCAGGTTCTGTTGCAATTGGTTCTCCCACTATGGCTGCATTAGCATATTTGGGATTTGGCTTCCGTGCTCTTGTTGTCCTTCGGATTTGTGATTGTGGAGATGGTTCTTCCACTTCACTCGATCTAAGATCTGGTTGATACACACCAGTTTGCCAAGGACTCTGGACTAACACTTGCTCGTCATCGTCATCATCACATAGGTCTTCTACTTCGTCTGAAGTTGATTGAAGTTGGACAATATACTCTCCCATTTTTTGTTGTAGCATGTCTTCAAATTCTTTTGAATCTGACAACACCTCCTTTTCTGAGGACCACCAGGAAGATGCTTCATCGAATACCACATTGCGTGAAGTGTAACATCTTCCACTCGTAGGATCACAACATTTTCACCCTTTCCTTTGGTTGTCGTATCCTACAAAGATACACCTAGTTGCTTTCTTATCAAACTTGCTACGTAAATGATCAGGAACAAATTCATAACATACGCAACCAAATACTCGAAAGTAGCTGACTGAAGGTTTCATTTTCCACAATTTCTCAAAGGGTGAAACAAACTCTAACCTTGGTTGAGGAAGTTTGTTGATCACATGGGCTGCGGTTCTCATAGCTTCGGCCCAAAATCTTCCGGGTACATTCTTTGCATGCAGCATACTCCGACAAATTTCTGCAAGATGCCGATTCTTTCTCTCTGCTACACCATTCTGTTGTGGTGTATTGACACAAGTATACTGATGACGTATGTTGCATTCTAGTAGGTATTGAGAGAATTCGCCTGAGCTATATTCTCCTCCATTGTCTGTGCGCAAGCAACATATCTTCTTTCCCACTTCTCCTTCGACTATCTCTTTGAACTCTTTAAACTTTGAGAAAGTGTCAAACTTTTCTTTCATAAAGAAAACCCACACATACCTGGAGAAGTCATCAATAAACGTCACCATGTACCGCATTCCACTAATTGATGGTTGCTTAACGGGTCCAAATACATCAGAGAGAACTAACTCTAATGGTTTTTTTGCTTTAAACTTTGACTCCTCGTATGGCAATTGGTGTGCTTTACCATATTGGCATCCTGCACAAACTGTGTATGTTCTTATGTCAAGCTGAGGAAGTCCCTTAAGCATCGACTTCTTCATCATCATACTTAGCTTGGAATAACTAACATGACCTAACCGCATGTGCCATAAACCTGCTGTATCGCTCCTTCTTGTCTTGTCTACATATGCTGACTCTGCTGACATCACGTAGACTGACTCCAGACGTCGTTCTTCCATCATCGGCTGTCCTGAGATTTTGAGATCACGATATACCTTCACATCCCTTGGACCAAACAGAATATGGTGACCTGACGATGTTAATTGTGCCACTGAAAGCAAATTTTTCTTCATGCCTTGGACATGGTAAACATCTTGTAGTGGTACCTGATTATGACTATATCGAGGTGCTACTACCGTCTTACCGATGTGAGTAATCGGTAATCTTGAATTATCAGCTGTCACAACAATGCGATTTCCCTTGTATTCTGACAGGTTCTGCAACTTCTGTTTATCGCCTGTCATGTGATTTGAGCAACCTGAATCGACAATCCAGTCATTCTCATAGTCAATTCGGTCAGCCGTTGTTACTGTGAGAACTAACTCTTCCTCTTCCATAGCAAAAAATGTTTCAGCGTCCCAATCATCTTTGCTTTTCTCCTTTGTACTAGAAGTAGCAGTATTGCTCTCAGCGGGCCTTTTGTTAAACCAACAATCTTTTGCCATGTGACCTTTCTTGTCACAGTTGTAACAGTTACCTTCAAATCTTTTATTGTTGCTAAGATTCTTTGAAGCTCCCCCTGGACGAGAGCTCCCTTCTCCTTGATGACTTTTTGTCTTGTCACCATACTTTTTAAATCCACCACCGACGTGCTGTTTGAATTTGCCTTTGCTTTTGTTGGAGTAAAGTGCTTCCTCTTCACTTTTCAACGAGACCCCTCCCATTTGCTTGGCCATAGATTCTTGACCAACAAGCAAATTTTCAAACTCTACAAGTGATGGTTGAGTTGGCCATCCTTGTATAGCGGCAACGAAGCTGCGATATTCGGGCCTTAAACCATGGATAATTATTCTTTTTACCCTGGTATCTCCAATAGCAGCTGTAGGATCTAAATCAGAAATTTCACGGCATAACGTTTTTACCTTGTGAAAGTATTGAGCAATCGGTATATCCCGTTGTGCAACTGATAATAATTCATTCTCAAGAAGTTGAAGTCTTGTGTCATTCTTCCTCGAAAAGAGTGCATCTAAAGTATCCCACGCTTTTTTTGGCGTTTCTAGCTTTTGTATGTGTTCCAACATTTCTTCTTCAACTGTGGTCTTAAGGGCAAACATGGCTTTACCCACTTTAATCTTCCATTTGCGCAAGGTTCCTTGAGTATCTTCTTGCTCGGGCTTCGTAACTTCACTACCACCAACGACTTCCCAAAGGTCTTGACCTTGTAGGTAAGACATCGTACACGTCTTCCACGTGTTGTAATTTTTGTGATTGAGCTTCTTGATTCCTCCAACTACTTGAAGATCACCCATCGTGTCGGCAAGACTCTAACAATACCGAACAAGCTTGATTTTGAGACACAAACTTGTAGAGTACAAACTCCTCACGACTCAAGAACGCTCAAACCAAAAATAGTACCTGAATAACTATTTCACCGTGAACAGTACCGTATACGTGAATAGTATCATATACCATATACTTGAATAAATCTCGTATATGTTAACAATTACTATAAAAGTATATAGTGACACGTGTGAATAGTAACTATGGTAGTAACTCACAACCTAGCTCTGATATCAATTGTTGAGAAAAACTTAGAGTAGATAACTCTAATTTTACCACTCAAAGAAGAAAGTTTAGATTTTAGAAAAACTCACAAATGCTCACACTTCACTCTAGACTATACTCTTTAGAGAAGAACTCCTTAGGAAAACTTAGAACTTTTATTGCTTATTGAAGCTTACTACTTGATGATTTACAAATGCAAGGGAGATGGGTATTTATAGAATACCAAGACAAACACAAGCCACACAAATATAAAATCTAAATAAATTACAACCACCCATTGTTGTTTAATAACAACCACACATTTAAATCACACAACTACAACCACACATTAAACCACACAATTGCAACCACACATTAAACCACACAATTGCAACCACACATTGTTAGGCTTTTATTTTTCCTTGGGCTGATATTGGACAATTTAACATATTATTTACAAGCTGTTTCTCTCCTAACAATATTGAATGACATCTCCCCTTCTATACATCTTCTTTAGGCCAACACTTCTATCTATATATATTTAATTTCCTATAAAGAGAGCATATTTAAAGTGCAAGGGGGCTATTTTGTTAATTAATCAGTTTCATCTCTTCTGCTTACTAAGGAGCAAATGCAAACGAGATGTTGGGTCTGTTTACCATATCTACATCTTACATATAATAATACAGCAGAAAGAGTACTTCAATATTTGAACCTGAATATTTCAGACTCTCAACCCTTGTAGTATTTCTTTTCTTTCCACTTTGTCTGGCTCTGGCTAGACCTAAACTTATAGGAAGACTGCTGATAAAGTGATTAATGCAAGATTTGAATTCTCTGGTTATGTTAGCTATATTATATGTCATATAGAATTAATGCTATGATCAGAGAGCAACAAAATTGGGTTTGAAGGATCATTTCACCTTTTAAATATGCACTCAAATTGTTTGAAGATAGCTCATAACCTTGATATTATTTTCTGCATGGGTTTTTTAGATACATGTTCTGATCTATTTCTGATGAGAAAGGCTTGGCTTTGTGATTTTATAATTGATTGCTGTCATTAATTGTGCTCGTTAAGATGATAGTGTCACTGTCTGCAAACTATATATATTCCTGATTAATTTGAAGTAAAGACTGAACCATTTTCACCAGGAAACTCCAATGAAGAAGTTAATTACTGCATGCATGCATGAACCGCTCATCAAAGACTACAACTTCTCAAATGTTGGGTACTGTTTCATGTTGTTATACTACCTAAGAATGTGTCTCTCTTGACAACATTTGCCTGAAAAAACCACAGCTCAGTACCATTCTCCCTTCTCTAACTTGTCTGAGGAAATGGATAATAATGATGACTTTCCATTATCTTAATTAATATGCTATCTTTTTCCGAGAATTTCAGGTCATGAAGAATTTGAACCTGGTTGATTTTTTTATTTAGAAGGTTAATACTATGTGACAGGTGATCCTATATATATCATATATATATATATTATCTCATGAAATCACTGTGGAAAGAAGACTTAATTTTGAAAATATATGAATCTTACTTTTGAGAAAGAAAAGAGATGCGTACGTGTTGTTAAGTCACAATCGGTGGGTAGGTTTCAGACAACTTCTATCTCTGACATGTTCATCATCTAGTTAAAATTCTCAAAAGCTTTGATTGAAACCACTTTTTTGTCGACAAGAAAACAACTTCTTACTTAATAATGTAATAAGGGTATGATTGATTGGGACAGCAAAGACAATTTTGACATTCGAATATCTATATTTGATGCATAAAATATCAGTATCCATCGATATCTTATAAAATTTCTGAAACCAAGCACTTTTTTTTTTTTTTTTTTTTTACAAAAAGAACCGTAACTTGATATATAAAGAAAAGACTGTAAATTTTAAAATTCGAATTTTAAATTTAATAAATATTATTTTTTAAAGATGATAATTAATTTAATTAGAGTTCGATTTCAAACCAAACACACTTTAAAGATATTACTATATAGTATATGTTTTATAATTACATTAAAAATATTGAAATTTAATTTGAAAACAACAATTATGTAAATATATATATATATATATATATATATAGTAAGCAAGATTTTTTTATTAATTAAGGGCTTGTGTTTCTAATTTTATTCTCCTTAGCTTCAAGAGATAGATCATCCTCTATCAAAAGGCCTGTATTGACATAAGAAGATCCTCCTTTGCTCATAGCCAACCTTGCCAGCTCACTGAGTTGACTCACTCTCCTCCTCATCCCCACTCATCAACCTACTTGAATCACAGACCAAGAAAGAGATACCTGGGTAGAATCTCACCTGGTCTCTTAGGCAGGAGCCTACTTGAAACATCAACATGGCTACACGAGCTAGCTACAGCCTACAAAGCTAATGTTGGATGAATTCCCAAATTTCTTAAGACTTCTGGAATCTATGTTGCTCAAACTCTTCATTTTTTTTTTAAGTATTCGTATCCGACGCATATCCGGACATGGTACAAAGATATGATCCTCCAAGGATCCTCAAATACATGGAAATCATGAAAAAAATTGAACATACTCGTGTCGGACACATATCCGTATCCGACACTCACATTCGAGTCCGTGTAACATAGTCTGGAACTGCAATGAAACTAGTTCATCGTGAAACTATACAAAATTAACAATCCTTACCAGATGCAGAAAGCAGCCTTGACAACGATATATAGTCAGCTTAGGAATAGAATTTAATGACTACCCAAGGTTGCATAATTGAACATTACCTTTTTCTGAAGACTAACCTGACAACCTAAAAAAATCAGGCTAACTCTAATACTACTGCATCACGTTTTTACACGTCACAAAGACAAAGGATAGCCTAAGTGGCAGAATAACTAGATGCAAACATAACGACTTTCAGTGAAACTATCCAAAAAAAGGACCTTGATTGAAATGCATGTATGTACACTAAAAGTTCTAGGACAATATTTCATACTCATTTGCAAGTTGCAGGTAGAGTAAGACCAACAGAGAAAGTCTAACATGTCATTTTTTGTAACAAACCAAATTGTATTAAGTTCATCAGCTTGCCTTTTAGAGTACACCCTTAGGAGGCATCCCATTCCTTCTCTTGTTCCAAGGTCATTCATCTTGTGATCCTAATCAGAGATGAGCAACTGACAATTCCTTTCCTTTAGCATCTTTTGAAAGCTTAGACATTTCCTGAAATTGATATATAGAACTTAATTCACCAAAGTTTGTATACTATCCTGAACATCCTCAGCAACTTCTTTCTGTGATGGATCTGCAGTCATCATAGTTTTGCCCATCATTATTAGGTGGCAATACAAAGAATATCATAAACAAGGTCTTCACTGCAGTTTCACAAGAAGATGACAGGATCTACTATCTTGATTCAGACATGAGAATAGAGCTGAGTTTCTCTGTTAGACTATTACTTACAGAGCTCAAGTTCAATTCCTCTGTTATGAAGATTTTGGTTATCCAGACTCCCTAACTTTAACGATAACCAGAAGATGACTCTAGCTAATCTTAAGCCTCGCTGGCTAAAAGGAGTGCGTAGAATTGAAGAGGCTCAAAAGTGCAAATACACTTAGGAATAGCTTCATATACAGTATAGCAGTTTCCACAATTGAGTATTGAACCATCTGCACCTTAATTAGTATCCAA
The DNA here is from genome assembly GCA_030761205.1 of Fremontodendron californicum. Lineage (NCBI taxonomy): Eukaryota > Viridiplantae > Streptophyta > Magnoliopsida > Malvales > Malvaceae > Fremontodendron > Fremontodendron californicum. Next base: position 36,576,183 of record JAULJL010000005.1, read on the forward strand.
GAACAGGGTGAATCATGTTTATGGCTAAGTAATTATAACCTTGAGAGATTCATAATCAAATTCATAGTTTCTGTTTCTCTCAGATCCTCCTCATCCACTGAACTAATTTTCTCAGCATGCAAACACTCTTCCAGCGCAGATTTCACAGAGTAAAACTCTCCCAAAAGCATCAAGTCTAATAGAATCCAACTAAGCATATGGTTTAGTGGCATTAATGAATATAGGCCAAGAAAGATAAGCTTGCATGGATTTAGAAGCCATATAATTTGATTGCCACCATTAACATGTCTACACTTCCCAATCCCAGATGCAGAACCCACAGCAGAGCGATGCAATGAATCAACATCTCAGTGAAGCCTGCAGCAGAACCAAATACTCACATGTCACAACACAAGCCACCCTTAACAAGTATTTAACATCAAAATTGAACATGGCATTGCTTTGAATTAACCTCAAGTTCAGCCACGATTGCTTTCACACTAATCCAATATTCCTTCTTATTCGGCAACATGGTTTGGCAAGTATATTCGAGATAAATCTTTCACAGGAATTTTCTCCAACAATAGTGTTCTTTGGTAAAAGTCCTAGCATCAGGTGATGATATACATCATCCTCAAGATGGGTTGAGATTTTGTTAGCAACAAGCAGCATATTGTGAAGTCTAAACTACATACCATAAATAAAGGACAGCAAGGTAAAGGACCATCCAATTTCTACAATTGAAGCAATCATTACCAGCAACCAGAACTATTGACCCTAGGTTGTATAAAGGCTACCCACAAGTGAGCTATAAACTCTTTGCTCAGGCACATGGCCCAAACTGATCATCTCACTGTACAATCTAAAAGCTTCATCTGATCTCCCTTCCTTAGACAACCCCGAAATTATTGCTGTATAGGTGACTGCATTTGGAACTAGACCCTTTTGACGCATTTCATTAAACAGTTTCATTGCCTCATCTACCTTCCCAAAACTACATTCACCATGCACAAGTGATGTGCATGTGTATACATCGGGAGTTCTCCCTTTGGCTTCCATCTCATCCCTTAGCTTATAAGCGTCTTTCATTTCCCCTTTCTTGCTATATCCATCGATGAGAGCATTGTATGTAACAGTACTAGGCCACTCTCCCCTTCTCTGCATCAGTTGAAACAACCTCTTTGCCTCAACAATGTTCCCTTCTTTGCAGTGAATATCAATCAAAGTAGTGAAGTTGACTGCATTAGGCGTCACTCGCTTTTCTACCATCATGAATAACCATCTCTTCGCTTCCTCATGCCGTTTCAATCTACTCATCCCACTAGCCATTATGTTGTAAGTAAATACATCAGGCTCAAACCCTTTCTTCTCCATAACAGCCAGTAGCCTCAAAGCATCATCCATCATCCCCTTTTTGCAATACCCATGTAAAAGTGTATTAACCACCACCTGATTCGCAACAATTCCGTGACTTTGCATATCATTCACCAACATCTGAGCTGCCTCCATCTGCCCAGTCTTGCAGAGACCATCAATTAAAGCCCCATAAACATGTGCATTCAGAACAAGGCCTTTATCAGTCAACTCATCAAACAAAGCAAAGGCTTTCTTAATATTCCCTCTTCTACAGTGCCAACTAATCATCGAAGTGTAAAGATGAACATCCACTTCCACCCTTCTGTCACGCATTTCATCAAACAGCTTCTCAACTTCTTCATACGTACCAACACTTCCAAAATACTCCATCAAAACAGTATACGTAGCTGCATTTATACTCCACTTCCTCCTTCTCCATTAACCTCAAAACTTCAGTAACAACCCCAGAATCCTTCCTTTTAACGTATGCATTTAAAATTGTATTATAAGTAATAACATTAGCTTTAACCCCTTTACTAACCATTTCATTCATCAACTCTCTACCTTTCTCAATTTCCCCCTATTACACAATCCATCAATCACAATTGTCATAGAATAAACACTAACTTCCACACCAGACTCAACCATTCTTCTAAAAAAACCCCAAAAGGGAATCACCTTTACCACACTTATTCAATGCAATCAAATACAAAATGCAAGACCTTTCATCAATCTTAAAACCCATTTTCCCCATATAATCCAAAACCTCATTTGCCTCTTCAAACATTTTGTTATCTACACAAACTCTAAAAAAACAAGTCAGAAAACTTTTCAAGAAAGTTTGAGTCATTACACTCAAAACCAGTTAAAGAAAACATTTCCTCAACTGGGTATCTAAGATTATCATAAAAAATAATAAACTTCAATACTTCTTTAATTTCTTTGAATTTTCCAGCTTTGTACAATCTGAGAATGAAGGTTAAATGGGTTTTAAGATTTGGTTTTGGGAAGTAAGAGAAAGGTTTGTTTTCAAAAAGCTGAAGAAGAGGGTACAAGAATGAAGAGGGAGATTTGGGTTTGAAAGAATGAGGTTGATTGTGTTTGAGTTGAGATCGGAAAGCAGAGATGGGTTGGTTTTAAAGGGTTTAAGGCCTGATTTTATGAGGGTTTTAGTAATTTCTGCTGCTGTTTTCTGGTTTGTTAGTGATGTGGGGTTGCTGCTGTAGAGGGTTTTCTTCAATATTTGTGGGAGTTTTTGACTTGACATTGCTATTGAATCCTAGGAATTAACATGAAGCTTGTTTTCAAGCTTTTCTCCTGGTTGGTTTCTCTTTCAGTAGAGCTCTTTTAATTCTTTTCGACAGTTCTGTTCTGTTACCTTTTACTATTTTAGTCCTCCAAGCGACGTAGTTTGCCTTCATTTCTTGATTTCCAGAACCACCATTTTCTTGGCTGAAACTTTTAAATACCGTATTCTTTTGTTTTAAGGAAAGGGGGGGGGGGAATTCATGAGTAAATATGAAAACATACCCATAATTGTTAAATAATTTAATAAAAAAATTATTTGAAAAAAAAAATAAATAATTAAAAAATATTATAAAAAATATTATAAAGATAAAATTATTCTTGATAAAAAAACTTTTTACTCTTATTTTCTCTTATTTTTTAATTTATTTTTTAATTAAAAAATAATATTTTTTAATTTTAAAAAATAAATTTCAAAAAAAATTTATTTATTTTTATTAAAAAATTTAAAAAAATTAATTTTTCTTTATTTTTTAAAATTTTAAAAAATAATATTTCCTGAAAGAAAAAAATAGTAAATTTTTTTATTAACGATAATTTTATCTTTACAATATCTTTTATAACAATTTTTAATTCTTCATTTTTTTTTTCAAATAACTTTTATCTATTAGACCATTTAACAATTATTTATTATTGAAGGCAACTTTTATCTATTAGACCATTTAACAATTATTTATTATTGAAGGCAAGTTTTTCATATTTACCCAAAATTCATTTGGCTTAGTAAAATAAAAAAGAATAAGAGGTACTTCTTTTCATTTCCATTTAACTGTACCCTTGATAGTTTCAAGACCACTTTGGATACAATTTAGTATATTTTTAATAAATAAAAAACATCATTGTTAGATTACAAAGTTGGAGCACTTTAACCCGGTTGTAGGCTTAGGCCATGTTCTTAAGCTGCCATAAGATTAACAACAGATTTCACTCTTGCCCTTGGATGAACCGGTAAATCTAAAGAATGTTTCTATGTCTCTATATCTAAACAAGCAAATCTACATATGCACCAAGCCCTTGTTCGATGAGGCACTTCTTGAGCTTGTATAATGCCCGGCACTCTAGCTGCCGCACCCTTTCCTTACATAATCCGAACATGTTTCCTATCTCAGACAGAGAATTCTGTTTACTTTCTTCAATACCAAATCTTAGCCTGATTATCCTCCTTTCTTTCGGGCTGAGAACACTTAGAAGGTTGCGGACATGCTGCCTCATCAGTTGCTTTGCCACACTAACATCTGGGATCTCAATACCAGCATCTGGTGTTACCTCCTGCAAGCATCACAAGAATAACGAATTGGCATGGGATTTCCAGTGTTAAAACTACATATTCAGGAAAAAATTTAGAATTTGTACATGAGTGGCACCCTATGTTGCTTTGACTCTTCATTTTTCTTCAAGTACCCGTATCCGACACCCGTGTCCGACGCATATTCGGATATGAGTATGGGGATATGATCCTTCAAGGACACTCCAAAGACATGAAAAAACTTAAAAAAACTGAACATACCCGTGTCGGAGACATACTCGTATCCGACACTCACGTCCAAATCCGAGTAACATAGGGTGGCACCCTTCCCTCAAAAACACTTGTTTCTCCGAAAACACCCTTTTGCACGAAAATTTGCATGTCTTTGGCTTTTCACAGTTTTAATCAAGAAATTAGATGCTATCACAGGGGAATCAAGCTAAAAAAGAGAGTGCTACCTGAAAGGTGGTATCCTGGTCCGCCCATACAGGCTGTTGCATAGAAAGTGGCATCCTTGTTGTGAAAAGCAACTTATCCAACTTCTCAACTGTAATTCCAACACGTCGTGCTAGTTCTTCTTTGGAAGGACAATGATTTCCTTCTTGAATGTATGATCTCTTTGCATCCAATACTTTGCTCAAGCGGCTATATACGTTCTCCTGAGAACAATAAGTGGTTCTTTGCTGGTATAATGTGTCTTAAATATATAACAAATCATGTGCCTGACTTAAACATACAATAAACTTATAAGATCTCCACAAACTTGAAGAGATATTGTCCTATTCAATATTATTATGTTAGAAAAGAACTAGAAAGCAGTGGAAGAAAAAATATATACTTTCAAAAATAATGCATGGCTCCATGTCTCAGTGGCTGGTGGCATACATGCCAGTAAGCATAAATTTTATCTTTTAATTTAGAATTTATAAATTAGAAAGAAAGAAATTTGTTATTACCGGCAATCGAATTGTTCTGGAATGTTGCATTATAGACTTCGTAATTGTTTGCCTTATCCACCAGTAGGCATAGGTGGCAAATCGGCATCCAACTTGTGGTTTGAACTTCTCAACACTTTTCATAAGACCCATACTTCCCTCCTGCAGCAGATCCTGAAGGCTAAGACCACGGCCCTGATGTCGTTTAGCAATGTGAACCACCATGCGCAAATTCGCATAGATCAATTTTTCCCGGCTTCTTTTTCCAGATTGGAGTTCTGCCTGCAAGGCTGAACAACTAAGACCCATGGCTTCAGCCCATTCAACCAAGGTTGGTTCACGCCCAAACTGAGATTGAAGCTTACTCTTTACCTTCACTAATCTCTTCCAATCCTGTAGGTTTTACACACACCAAGAGTAAGACCTTTCACGAACCAAACATTCCCTATTTCCATGCTTTAAAAAAAGGCAGGATTGAGAAAGCACCTGAACTTGAATAATCAATTCAGACTCTTCTTTAGCAGTCAAGAGTTGTTTTGTCTCAGGACCCCACAAGAACAATCGAAGGGGATCTTTGGGATCAAAACTCTCACTCAACTTTCTTCTTATATCCTTCCTTCGTGAACTGTAGGTCTCACGAATCGTAACTTTAGGTTGCACCCTCCTTCGTTTAGACTGTCTCTCTAAACGTCTGGTTGACCTAACTGTAACTGCTTCCTCCTCCTCAACTGGTAAAGTAGACAAATTAGCAGACCCCAAACTGCAATAGCATTAGATATCAGTCCTCAATGGATTAACTGAGAACACTCATGCAACTAGGAGGACAAGACAGAAACTAACCTATTAGAAAGTGAATCATCAAGATGTAATTTGAGGTCCTCAGCCAATGATGCAGCTTGTTTGGATGCTGACAATGCCTTCTTAGCAAGGGCAAGTACATTACTTGGTTCAACATTCATAATCTCATCGGTATCAGCTGCAATAGACTGCATATTCAAGGAAGATGATGACTTTCCCCCTAATTCCAAGAGTGATAATCTGTGATGAAAAAAAAAAAAAAAAAAAAAGCAATACATGAGGATACAATTCAGGGGGGAAAGGTTTACAGTCACAAGGGTTTAACGCAGGAAGCAATAAATGAGATTTAGTTCATTTACAATTGCCTTAAATCAGGCCACTGGAGCAACTGCTGTTCAAATCCCAACTGGCCAAAGTTGTTGGAGGCCTTCTCTTCATGAATTGATGGCCCATTCCCAATCTGCTGTTTGTCCATTTCTCCCTGTAATAAAATAAATCATGATATCTAAATAAGGAGTTGCCACACAAATATTTGAGAAAAGATATCAACAAACATAAAAGGTAAGTTTACATTTCGATATATGTTGTGCATAGATAAAACAAGAGTCTCACCGGGATTGCTTTATCTTCCTTAAAGAAGTGCAAGACAGGCAGCGGTTTATAGTCATCCCGCTGCTCTTGGGAGAGAACTGATGTAGGAAAATGCGTAGCTACAGAAGTAATCGGAATAGAAGTCGCCGCAGACGCTGCTTGCTCATGAAAAATCGAAACTGCATAATTGTACATATAATAACTTAAGATCGTTATCTCTAAACACTTTGAGAGCAAAATACATACATTCATGCATAACCACATATGGGCAGTGTTCTCATCTATCTATATATCCCCAGATTCATACACAATTTTATCAGGAACAGGAACCTAGAAGCTATATAAGCATATAAACGACAACATATATCAAAAAATTGACAAGACTGCTGGCAAAAAGAGTTGAATTTATGCATTTAACTTACAAGCAAATTGACCAATGAAGTAACAGTAGGTTCCAAGTTCTATGAGAATAATTCCCATTTCTAAGACCAACAATAATTATAAAAGATCCTTAAGGAACAAAAATGCTTCAAAAAGAAAATACCCAAGGAAGCTAATTTAACAAGAACAAATTTCAAACACTCTTAAGGCACAAAACAAGTAGATTATTATTTATTACAGAAAATGAAAACTGGGTATGTACTAATGATCAGAAACAAAAGAAAACATGTTCTAATACTAGAAATAAATGTTACCTGAAGAAGATGATGATGATGAAAAGACAGAACTCTTGAGTTGGGTTCTTGGAGAAAATGTTGGAGGAGAATAAAGCAAATTCCTTGCAGCTTCCATTGATGGAAATGCAACTATTTGTTTTCTCTACAATGTAACCTTAAACATTGATTGTTTTGTTCTTCCAGGTATGTGTTTATTTTATTGTTAGTCTGTTCAAAAGCTTTAAGCTTTGTAGATAAAGAAGTAGAAGAAGAAGCTGAGCACCGCTCTACTGAAAAAAGAAAAAATCTATTCCATTTCCTCGCCTCAAATTTGGCAATCTATTGCTCAAATGGATGAGGTTGAGCTTTGTTTTGCTTGAGACCCCATGAAAAAAAAAATGTACAAAAAAAATTTTGTTGACCCGGAATCTAAGTTTTGGCCCACCTCGATTTTGATAAAGCCCAATATGCGCACAACTTAAGAACTGGTTTGGATTGGGCTTTATTTTATGTACAAACATACCAATTATTGTAAATTTGCAACTCAAGCTAAATCTTTGGCAAGATTAGGATGACAAGGGTGGGAGCGGATTTTGTAGTTCTAGTTTCGTCATAGCATTGTTCTGTCATGTTTTCGTTCCGTTGTAAATATTGAAATTTCAATATCACTATAACATTCATGGATGTCAGTTACATCCATAACAGTCTCGCTCCGTCCATTTGATATTTATTAATTATTTTTATTTTTTTCAAATAATAAAGTATTTAAAAAAATTTAAATTTAAATTTAAATATATTTCTAATATGGAAAAAAAAATAAAGTATTAGGTTTAAGTTTTTTAAAAAAAATAATAATAATAAGTTTAATTATATTATTTTATTATTCTTTTAAAAATTAAATATTTAAGGGTAAAATTGTAATTTTAGTATTTGAGCGGGACGGTGCGGAGCAGATAATTACCACGACTGCTTTATCTCCGCCTTTCAAATAAAAAAAACCGTTCCACCTACATTGTTAAAAAAAAAACTTCGAATCGGATGGATTCAAAATCTATCTTTTGTGACAAGATACGTTAATCCAAATCAATGTACGAAAAGTGGGATCCACCCAAACAACGTCTGATAAATGGGACCCATCATCCACCGACTAACCCCTATTAGTGGACCCTAATCACAAAGATCGATGAAACTCCAGCTCGACACGTCAGCCAAACTCTCACATCAAGACAAATCCCACCCCTCATTTTTTGTCGCCAGAATCCCACGCCGTCCTACGCCAAAAAGCTTGCAATCCTAAAAATATTCTTTCTTTAACCCTCAGCTCAGCGTAACCGTATGGGCTCTGAAATGGCGCTTCACAAATTCTCTACCACCGTCAACCATAACCACCACAACTCGAACACTAACTCGGTGGTCAGTAACGAGTCAAAACCCAAGACTCAAGTCGCTCTTGCTACTCGGAAACCCGTTCCCTCACTTTCTAAAGATCGTCACGTCAAAGTGAATGGCCGTGGTCGTCGTGTTCGGATGCCGGCTCTTTGTGCAGCCCGGATCTTCCAACTGACTCGAGAACTCGGTCATCGCTCTGACGGTGAGACCATTGAGTGGCTGCTCCGTCAAGCTGAATCTTCTATCTTTGCTGCTACTGGTTCTGGGACCGTTCCTGCAACCCACGAAATCTCCTGTGCAGCCTTACCCACAATGGCTTCCGCTTCTTTGTCTTCGGTGTCGTGTCAAGTGCACGCAGTAGGGGTTGGTAGCAATGGAATAGTATCGGGTATGTATAACATGACGTTGCCATCGCCGAGTTGTCGGTTGGACTTGTGCCAACCAATGAAGTTTCAATATTCAACTGTAGGAAGAAATGGGTATCAGCATATGCCATTTACAGCATTGCTGTTGCAGCCGACGGAGGAGGCGGAGGAATTGGAGGAGGAGGAGCAGGTGGAAGAGGAAGAGGAAGAAGAGAATAGGCATCATGAATAGAGATGGGGAAAGTACAGCCATATATATAATCTGTATTATTGGGTAGTATTTTCATTTTTAGTTAAGATTTTAGAACTTCTATAGGTGATGGATGTTGGAACTTAGAACCTAGAAATGCTCTCTTTTCTTTTCTTTTTTTTATTCTTTTTACCTTAGTCTAGGACTGGAAATGAAATATTAACAGTTTTTTTAAGGTTTTCTTATTGTTTGTTTGAGAGTGTGAAGTGAAACAAAAGAAATGCTGAAATGGAGGAAATGAATGGACCCATCATTGATCAATTCATGAGATGTAAGATTTGCAGGAGAATAAAAATGGCGGTCAATCTAGAGGTTGAAGAATTCTTTTTAGTTCTTGAAGAAAGTTGGTCTTCTTTGAAAGACTGACCCTTCCACTTTGTTCAATCATTCAATCTTTCTGATACAGGGACTGAGGACTTGTGAAACTGTTATCATCTCATCCTGATCCTGGTCAGTTAATCTCATGTGACCATTTCAATCAAAGAAATCTTTTTTTTTTATTGAAAGGTAACCTAATTTTTTAAAATCTGGAATCAGGTGAATCCTGTTTTTCCAAGTGCTAATAGCTAACCACTCAGTTAAATGTTTGGATGCATCATATATTCTTTCTTTGTTAATAACTCTGTTAAATGTAATCACAAAATCAAATTTTTGGATGTATCAATTTTTTTTTTTTTTTTATCACTAAGTTAAATGTTTGAATACATCAAGTATTAGGCGTTAATAATTGAATTAAATATTCAGCCTCAAATATTCCTAATAAAGATGTCTAACTTCTTCTGAAATTTGATGTGTAACTTTTTAAATATAATATCCAGATAAGTAGTAGGAAATGTACTGCACTATGCCACTAGAAAGTTTACTGATTAAAGAGAAAAAAAAATTATCAATACTGAGATTCATTAATCATTATGCTTGAATCAATAAAGAATAAGTATGAATAACAGATATATTCCTGCTTGATGCAAAATCATATGAACCCATGGTTTAATCTAGTGGGTTCATGTAATCAATCTTAAGAAGTAACATCTAACAGATATGGGATTCAAATATCAGAATTTGCAATCCTTTTTTTTATTCTCAAGCTGCAACCTCTTTTGTATAACGATGCTTTTATTTTTTTACAAAATAAAGTAGTAGTCTTAGATACTTGTATGTTGTTGTGAAGGAAAATTTATTATGATTGTTCAAAGGGGACTCATCCCTCAGGTATGTCTTCAAGCAATTGAACTGTTTAGGCAAGTCAAGGCAACAAAATAGTGGAAGAAGCTTATAGCTCATCTTTATTGTGTTAGTTCCCAAAAGTCCACCATTTTTTCTTCCTTCGAACCTCGGCTGAGGGGAGATCTAGAATCAAGAACAAAGCAAGATTTAATAATATTGAAGGAATGATACTAAAACACTGAACTATAAACATGCAAATCCATTTTAAGTTTAAGGCAGAGTCTGGCAGATAACATTTAGGCTTCCCAACTGTCCTATCAAGATTCTTCATATAATCAGTTAGGTCCAAAACCTTCGTTCAGATACCACAAGAAACTACGCTAAGCATTCCCCTTGTATTTGAAACGATAAGTAAATAAAATCAGCTTTTTTGGCTGCTCGGTGACCAGGACTTCGAGAACTTTTTCGATACTGCTTCTAAGGTGCTCGAATAAAAATAAATTCGTGTGGAAGCTAAACAAAAGAGAGAAAAAATGTAATATAATCACCTCCTTCAATGTGGATTGAGTTGTAGTGAACTTCGGCCCAGAAACTCAAGAAAATGACTGAATTAGTACACATAACAACTCATAAGTCGTAGCATATACGGGAATAGAAAGAAGGTTTGATTTTGTTATTTATGCTACTTGTTTTTTGCTTCTTTTGCAAAAATCAGTTGGAAACAAAAGCAAACAATAGTTTTTGAAGAAATTAACAATAAAAAGTATTACCTTTAGTTAAATGATAGAGTGCATGATCTTATTTTATATGGAATAAGAAATCTCCAAAATTCAACCAGAGGAGAAAAAAAAAAGAAAGAAAAGAGGTAGGCTTGCAGAAGAAGCAAAGGGCTGAAACTTTACCTCCTTTTGATTTCCGGAAGTTAGGAACAATCTCGATGTAACAAGTGTCCTTAAAAGAAGTTAGAACAAAAATTCTCACACCATACTGCAAAAAAGGTAAGATGTTGCTAGTATTAGACATTGAAAAAATCCATGGGGGAGACAGATAGATCTATGCTTCATTTGGATGTGTGGTACCACCGAGGGACTCTCACCACGCATCCAAATGAAGCGCTAGACTATGTATCATGATATTCACACTTTATGGGTTCATTTGTTTAAAAAGTGAATGAAAATGTTACTAGAATTAGATTTAGGCAACTAAAAAGAAATATTAAATCATGTAGGTCTAAAAATAGCAGAATAACCATGGGAAGAAATGAACCAATAAACAAAACAGAAAGCAACAATTATGTATGGTAAATTGGTAATCATAAAAGTTTTAAGTCACAACACAACAATTTTCTTTCAAAGAATGGTCTTTGCTTATTATAAAATTTATAAACCATACCGAGTCTGCAACTGCCTGCAATGTAACATGATCACCCCACTCGCCACTCCTGCCATCATTCATAAAAGGTATTAACATGGCTATTCATTTGCCCAAAAGCTTGAATGATCAATAACAAGAAAAGAAGATAGTTAAACTAATACTTAGACATCTTCTTCAAATAGTCAGCATAATCCATGGGGACATATCCTTCATATGTCTCTGGGTGAGATTTAAGCTGGCAAAACAAGCCATTATAGTGAAAGCTACATCAGGATCAGTATATATGTTATACCTTAATAAACAAATTTAATGTTGAGTGTAAGCCAGCAAAAAGAAATTTTCTGGGACAACAAACCTGATTTACAACTTGTCGTCTCACATATTTGTGATTATCGGGTGTATGATATAACTGATCTGACAGTGCACAGAACTGGAAAAGCAAAAAATTGACCATAAATATTATTCCAGAAATGCACAGGCCAAACCACAACATAAAGACAACACACCTGACAGTTACCATCTCCTTGAACCTTGAGCTCAACAAAACCGTATAGCTGCAATCTGGATAGAAAAAGAAAATCTAGCATTAACCTTATGTAGTTGATGAAACCGAATCACCAAGCCAGCCAACAACACTTTTCATGAAGAAAAAAAAAGAAGAAAAACTCCTTGATACACTTATTATTCACATAACATCAAATTCAACATGCTAAGATATGAAGAAGAAAAAAAAAGAACAGTACAAATAATACCTGTTCAACAACCTCTCATGATCAGACATTGCTTCATCAATTGATGGTCTTTCGCCATTGATTCTAGGGACATGCTGCAACGAACAGATTTAAATGCATCAGAAGAAAATGGCAGAGATGCAGGATCGCATGCATCAACCAAAACCAAAATCTTTTAACAATTTTAAATCCAAATCAGAGGATCACATATATGGGCATAAAAGTAAATAATAGACAACAACGACACTTTTATAAGGTAAACTTACAGGAATAGGAATCATTTGATTCAACCTCTTGCCTACTTCATCATCATCTAGTAAATATCCATCGGTCAGCTCCAAAGAGCATGAAAAATCCTCTGAATCACTGGGGCTAGAGCACGAACTAGGTGCCACCAAATCATCAGATTCATCCTGGCCATGTTCATAGCCTGCACATTGTGGGAAAATAAATTCTAAATAATGATAAGCATATAAATACCATGAAAATGAAATAAATATGCAAGGAAAACTTTCTGGACACCTGAATAATAGTAGTCCCTTGTTGATGGACTATGCCAATCATGAGGTTCATTGGATGCTTGCAATTGCTGCTCTCTAGCATGAGAAAATTCAGAAGTTTCTGCTACTGCGAGATGTGAGAATTCTTCCTGAAGGATACGGGCAATGACCTTATCATTCTCTATCTGGCTGCTTTGTGTATCCGTATGACCTCTAAAATCGTGCATGTGATGATACATGTCACCAGTATCATGCTGTATCATGTCACTATTATATGTGGAAGGATAAAATGGGTCACTCCCCAGAACCCAATGCACGAAATCTGAATGTTGCTGATACATAATAATCAACTTCAAGCAATATTTCCAACTAAAACACACTTGACCATCTGTACAAACAATTCTCAATTAGATATTTGCTCACACATAGAAAAGCATTTGGATACCCATATTCATGCATGAAGAAACAATTCATAAAACTGCAATTACCCTGAAAAACCAAAGGCTCTGCTTCAAGCATCAAATTAAGATACTGCAGCAATATATTCTCTTTGTGGCAGGTTAATTTATTATCCTAAGGAAACAATGGAAAACTAAAAAACTAAGGCCTCGTTTAGCATTGCTTCTGGCACAGCTTTTGAGGTCAAAAGCTGCTTTTCACCGCAAACGCAATGCTAAACAGATAAAAAAAATTAGCTTCTGCTGTTGAAACCATGGTTTGAAAAGCCAAACCAAAAAGCCAAAAAATATAGCTTTTGGGCTTTAAAAGTTGGCTTTTGGATAAAATGACTTTATTATCCTCACATCTCTACACTTTTATTATTTTAAACATATCTTTTTTTGACATTTCAATTTCCTACAACACTTTTTCACAGCAATACTAAACACTTAAAAGTTTTTAAACCACACTTTTTCACCACACTTTATAAACACATTTTTTTCAACTCAAGCTTTTTCCAACCCAAGCTTTTTCCAACAGCAATGCTAAACTAGGCCTAAGTCTTCATTGAAATTGACTAAGTTGATATATTTGTTCCAGATTTTTTAACTATTAAAGTCAATTATCCATACAGCACCAAGTTCTTCATGGAACTATTTTATATTAATGATACTTTGTGAAAATTCATTCAAAATAAAACCTTGAAAAAAATTAAAAAATAGTTAAAACAGATTAAATTAGTTGCAAAAAGAAATTAAAAATTCTCCAAATAAAAAAAATGATGAATTATCAAATTACTTTCTTCAATCTAAGGATACTTGCTCCTGCAAATATCCTTACAAAAGTAAGCACCATTTCTTATGAGTTAAGAATCCAGACCACCTTGTCTAAAAAGAACCCGAAAAGAGTTATGAAAAAGATAGTACTTTCTTTCCAGACAAAACCCTAAATTAGAATCAACTTTATCAAAAAGCCAAAAACAATACTACATTAAAAAAGTTTGTTTTAGTGGATTTCCATCATACGGCAGAATAAGATCGCATCTAAATTTACTGGGGAATCAATTCTATTATACCCAAAAGCCAAAACAAACAAAAAAAACCTTAATTGTCAACAGTCAAATTAGATAAAACTGATTTCTATATTTACCCTTTGATCTAGATTCAATTGTAAGATACTCTCCACATAGAATTTCATTTCCCCATAAACTACAGAAAATTTAATGGCTAAACCCTCTGTTAATTCTTTAAAAACTCTCTTATCCATGCCCAGACATAACTTACATTTCTCCACAGATATTATTTCTTAGTAACAACAAATACAAAACCATGGAAACCATAAATCACAACATTCCAAATTTCCCAAAAAAAATAGAACACATTAATTCAAACGAAAACTTGATATATCCAATCAAACAGAGAAATACATACAAAGATTCAATCAAACAGAGAAATACATACAAAGATTCAAACAAAAACCAAACTTTAGCATTAAGCAACCTCGAAAAATGAAAAAGAAAAAACACCCATAATTCAGAAAACACTAACAAACAATACCAATCAAAACCCATCAATATATGATCATTTCCAAGTTCAATTCAATCAAAACAATAGAAAAAAAAGATCTGGAATTTAAAGTACTCACCAAACCAGAAAGCTTGAAACTTTGCTTTCAAAGGCAAAAAAACAAGACAGAACAGCAAACGAGGAACTATTGCTGTATTAATGGAGTACACGAGTGAAATACGATAACGATCGAACGTTGAATTTTTTGAAACAAAACAAAATACAAAAAAAGAGAAAAAAAAAATTAGACCAGCTACATTTCACGTATTTATAAATAAATTGTTTCCCGCGGACGATAAAACGACAAGCAAGTCCCGACCTGATTCGGTACGGAGGGCCCTTTCAACCGTTGGATCCGAAATTCGAGCGGACGTGATATTCCGTTGATTTTAAGCGGCATTTTCTAATTCTTATTAAATTATTTTTTGAATTCTCAAGGAAACTCTGGCGAATAATTTGGTTTTGACTTGAAGAGTATCAAAAAATAAAGCGTTTAGATTCTTTTATTAATTGGGGAAATTACGAGATCTACGGCTGTCATTGCGTGATTTTGGTCTGATTAGGCTGCTGTGAAATTGACGGTTCTGACCTTTGCTTTGAAATCAATTTTATTACCTAAGAATTCAATTAACGATCAAAATGGTCCAAATAGTCCAACGTCGCCGCATCATTTGATTATTACAATTTTTAAAAAAGAAATATAAGGAAAGTCTAAGCCTAAACGTTTTAGACTTTTTTTTATTTTATATAATTTTACTAATTTTATAAATATAAATATAACATAAATTATTAAATATATCATATTTTTAAACATAAATATTATATGTATACTAAATATATCGTATTAATTATATTTAAATATGTCGTATCATATTTATTATATTATTTTTTATATTTATTAAATATGTCATTTTCGTAAAATATTTTTTTATTATTTCTAAAATTATTAGATTTAGGCTATATATATTAGAAGGAAAAAAATTATAAGTGTCAGGATAAATCTAACTTTGTGAAATCCACTATCTAAAAAGTGTATAAATCATTTGAATTAAATCTTAAATTTTATTATATTAGTAGTTGCATGAAAATTGCAGTAAATGTACTAAATTAATTTTTTAAATTTAAATATGCTATAAGGTTTATTTATTTAATTTTACTACTCATTTTTAATGGTTAGAAAAATAGTGAAAATTGACATTGTTGTTATTCCTATGGAAGTAATATTCATGGTTGATAACAAGTTTTTTTTTCATGATACTTGTTCTTTTTATTATTATTATTACGTCCGATTGATCGTATCTATAGACATCAATTAAGTATTTTTAAATTTATATTTTAGAAAATTTTTGTATTTAAGTATCATTTCATTAAATTTTAAAAAATAATATATTAATTATATATATATATATTTTTAAATATCATCTTAATCAATGTCATTAAACATTGATTAATAATTTTCTTATTATTATTATTATTATCAAAATGTCTGTTTCATTATGATTTTTAATATGAAATTAACATAGGGCAATCTAAATGAGGCAAAAGGATTAATCTAATTGTATAACATATAATATAAAGCCTTTAACATGTTATGAAAAGGCAACATTGAATCTTGTCAAGTGTCAACAAAGATAGGAAAATCAAAATCCAAATATGAAAACTATAAACTATATATTTATTTATTTATTTATATTATAAGATATTTTAGTAAGCTTTGCATTGGATGGTGATCAGCATATGACATAAAATCCCAAAATGTGTTTTTTTTTTTTTTTGTTATACAAAGAGATATATTATGAGACAAAATTTCTTGGAAAAAATACATATTCTTGTTCACATCTATGTTTAGAAAGCAGCTTTATACATATTGTACAAGACATTTGATTGCATTGCTCAGTCAACTTCATGCTAAAACCCTTTGAAGCTCTATGAGGTTTGTTTCAAGTTATATCTAACCAACTGAAAAGGCTACAGATCAGTCAATTTTGAACACGATACGATTACACGACACGAAGAAAAAAAAAACTAAAATACGACATGACATGACATGAAAAAATAACACGACACAAATACACAAATATGTCAAAACCTATATAATACAAATTATTAACGTATCAAATTTTATATAAATATATAATACCTTAAACACGATTATGACATGTAAAAATACACGAACATGATACGAATACACCGACTGTCAGGTTTAGCTGCAGGTGTGGATAGCTTAAATCTTGAAGTTACCTGCTGTTAACATGTTCTGCAATCTTTTCACCACTTCTTAAATCTACAATCCTTCTTTTGTGTTTCCTTTTGGTTTCCCTATAGGCATCCACAGACGGCAAAGTCTTCAATGGTGGTTCAGGACTTCTGGATCCTGCTGATGCCTCCACAATCCGGTTCACCATTTCTAAAACCTCGCTCATCTTAGGGCGTGACTTCGGATTTCTGACTACGCATCGGTTGGCCACCGTTGCAAGCTTTTGGGCAGACTTGAGTTGGTATTTCCCTTTCAGTCTAGGGTCCAATATCAGCTGGAATTTCTTTACATCAGATAAGTATGGCTTCACCCATTCCAAGAGCTTTTGCTCGCTCTTGGGGCGGTTTTTGTCTAAAGGGCGCCTGCCAGTAATGAGTTCATAGAGGAAGATACCATAGCTCCACACATCGATCTTGGATGTGAGACGTCCAGTTTGGACGTATTCAGGAGCCGCATATCCCATTGTTCCAACAACCTGTTGAAGACCACCAGTTTGATGCTTGTAAATAGATTGATGAATAAATATGGAAATATTACCATGACTCTATTAACAAGCAATTTTGAGTGCATAAACTGAATATTAAGGACCTAACCAAAAACAAAATCCATTTCTTTCTCATGTAATTTGAAATGAACCTATTGTGTGTTTCATTGAGTAACTAAGGACAAGTTCCACATCTTATAAGGTTGAAGCCGTCCATTTGTTTCGAATATGCAGTGAAGGCAAATCTACCAACATGAATAGTAATTAAATATACAACTGATCACTGGACATTCGGTTCAGCAGAAATAGAAACTTTTGGAGGTTTCCACCGGTAAGACGCCTGCTAGAGATGATAAGAAAACTCCACTACTATGTGAACCTTGGTTTACATTATTAGAGTACTAAAAATGAACATTGACTAAAGGGTACGCTTCAAGTAATAGATTGATCATTTTGCCTGAACCTACCGCTGTTGAGACATGAGTTAATCCTTCCGAAGGGCCCAACCTGGCTAATCCAAAGTCTGATAGCTTTGCCTTCCATTGCTCATCCAGAAGGATATTAGAAGACTTAAAATCCCTGAAGATGATCTGTAGTCAAATATGATACAGAAAACCTATATTACTATCATACAAAATAGTCCGGAAAAATTTTCTGTGATAATTACTGGTTGTGATAACAGTGAGCTTCTCCTTAAAAGAATAAGAAAAATGTAAAAAGTACGGTGCAAAACCATGCAAATGCTGAATGCACTGGAAAGGAATAGGTCAAAAAACGCTAAAATTGAAATGGAAACTTGATAGAATTATACCTGGAAATCCATTCCTTCATGTAGGTATGCTAATCCACGAGCAGCATCTTGGGCTATTTTCAATCTCATTGCCCAGGAAAGAGTTGTCTCTGACCGGTCAGATAAAAGGCTTTCCACACTTGTATTGGGCATATACTCGTATATCAAAAGCCTTTGGATTCCTCTTTCATCATCTTCAGCACAATAGCCCACTAGCTTTACCAGATTTGGATGCTCAACCACACCAAGGACGTTTACTTCTGTCACCCACTCCTTGTGCCCCTGTCAATTAATATGTGAGGTGCTAAGTTTATAAAAGTTGGTGATTCTCAGTTCAAAGTCACAGGAGCCATTTGCATGTATGCATCATAAGCATTAAATAGAGTCTATAAAAGGGGAAAAAATCCATATGCAGCAGTACCAACAGCAGAACAAATGCAATAAGGATTTTCCGGATAAATATACGTTTTTCCTAATCTCTGTGTAATACCATTGCTGAGACAATGTACTGAAACATCACTTTTGATTAATACTTGGTCAAATTCATTGAGTGATAAAAACCTCCAGCTCCACCTGTTCTTTATTAGAGAATTTATTTCTGCTATATTTATTACCAGACACAAAAATATTCCAATTTCCAGGCCAGCAAACCATGCAGATTGTTGTCAACATGCAAGATCACTTAAGTATAAAAACTTAGATGGAACCTAATTTTGTATAGGATCCAAACACATGATTATGCATACGATATGAAAAGTTCTCCACTATAACAACTCAAAATATGAATGATCTCTACCTATGACAGTTCAAAAGGTAAATAAATATAAGGCAAGTTAAGTCAGACGAGAAACTTTCAATATGTTGTCATGTCAAGGAGACTTGCCTGCAACCCCCGTTTACCAAGCTGTTTCACTGCTACTTCAATCTTTTGAGATGAATCATCAGGACTCTTGATAATCCCCTTGTAAACACAACCAAATCCACCTTCTCCGAGCATGACAGAGCGGCTAAAATTCTTGGTGGCAGATTTAAGCTCAGAAACTGTGA
This sequence comes from Fremontodendron californicum, assembly GCA_030761205.1. NCBI lineage: Eukaryota > Viridiplantae > Streptophyta > Magnoliopsida > Malvales > Malvaceae > Fremontodendron > Fremontodendron californicum. Next base: position 36,595,403 of record JAULJL010000005.1, read on the forward strand.
ACACTCTTAGATTGCTAGGTCTTTGAGACATGCTAGGACGAGAGGACCTGGCCATGGACTCAGTGCTGATGCCTGAGACATTCTTAGAGTTTAATCTAGACCCAGACCGCCCTATTTCACGTTCAGTGAATGTAGAATTCATAGAACGAGTTGAAACTGGTTTGGGGGTCTTTGGTTCATCTTTTTTTTCCCAACTGGGGAATTTAAAACACTTCATAGCCCTCAAAGAATTAAAACACAATAAATTCCACAGTGCAGATCCAGATGCTAGAAAGAGATAGAAAGATATGATGAAGCAAAACAAAGACTACCTACAAAACCTGCAAAGTCAAGAGCTAAATATAATAAGAAATCTTATTTCTGTAGAAGAATAACTATGATGCTATAAGTTAAAAGACCAGGGAACCCAAAGTTGGATTTCTTACATGCCAATAAGAAAAAATTACCATGAACAACACATTTTAAGGAAAGCTCAAATTCACATTTTTAGTCATGGTGAAGATTTGAAAAATGCATGAGTCTATAACCAACTAGATTAAACAAATTACTTTCCAAAACTATATCATACATAATGAAAAGGCAAAAGAAAGAAAAAGCCAAAAAAGGTTCTAAATTCTAATAATTCCAAGGAATCCTACATCTTCAGTTTTAGCCTTAGAGATATCATCACTTTTCAGAGCAACCCAATTTCCAAACAGTGCCTCTTTGGATCATAATCCACAAGTCAAGAAAAAAAAATTTGTTCCTTATTTTCGTGACAAAATAAAATACTAAAAATAAAAAATTGAATATAAGCCAAAAATGAAGAAAATTTCCTTGAGCTCACCTCGCCTTCAAAATTCTTGGTTGGAAAGGCAAGAATTTGGCTGCTAAACTTAAAAAAGCTCCCAAATTTAAAGATTTTAAGAGAAACCCATTAGTCCAATGCCCCTCAAAAGACCTCAAAATAATTACAATTTGGGAACAACAGTGTTCAATTCTATTGAAGAAGTCTGTACACGGCAGCTCAGCAGCAGGGGCAACAAATCAGACCAACCAAAATTTATTAAAAAAGGAAAAAAAAATTGCATAAAAATTAATAAAACCTACTAAAGTTATTCAAAATTCAATTATTTGAAGCAAAGCTACTCAAGTGTGAATGGGTACTTTGAAAATGAGAGACCAAAAACAGAAAAAGAGAGTTGTTTTAGCGTTTAATAAGGAAGGAAAATAGAAAAGAAAAGTCTTGTTTCGTGATGCTTACGATGGATAGACTATAGAGTCATCCATCCAAGTCAAGGTGGTCTGAAAATACGAATCTTTAGAATCATTAACTAACCCCATTGCTACGGATATATCTGCAGCATCCAAAAATATTGAATCTTTACCTAAAATTTTATGTTGATGTAAACACTATAAATTAAGTCAATGCCTTAGTATACAGTTTCTGTCTCATAAACATTGAAAGGTAATGTTTTGTTTAAATTGGGGTTAGCAGATTAACTGTTTGATGTAAGTTGTAAATGATCTGTTCATGTGCCTCGTACACAGAATTATTGTAGAAGGAACTAGGAATAGGGCTGGCAATGGAACGGAGCGGGGGCAGATATTGCTTTATTCACGTTCACCTCACTCTTGCATGGATGTTGGAAACATGCACATCCATGGATGTCGGTTACATCCATAACCGTTCCACGGTGCTCCACCCCGCTACATCCCAATTTATATTAATTATTTTTAACTTAATATTATAAAAATTATATTATAATTTATTCATGAACATAATTTTAGTATATAAAAATCTTTAATATAATATATATAATACATATATACTAAAAGTATAGATATAAAATATTAGTATATATGTGATTTTAGTATATATATCTAATATATAAGAAAAATATAAGAAAAAATATAAAATATTTTAAAGGATAAAATAGTAATTTCAAAAGTCGGGGCGGGGCGGAGTGGAGTAAGCATTTATCAAAACCGTTCCGCTCCACCCCGCTCCAAAAAAAACCTCTCCATTCGGAGCGGATCGGTGCGAAATCCATCGATCGGATCGGGTTTTGTCATCCCTAACTAGGAAGGATTATAGTTTTGAGTTTTCACCTTCAAACTTCAATGTAGCCACCCATTTCTTCATTCCCAAAATCAAGGATCTCCTTCCAAACCCGAACACACATTCACTCCACCCTTTTCTTTTCTCTCGAGGGTCTACAGTTCTCCAAATCTTCCCCCGTCGTCTATTTTCCTACTTGGTCTGTAGTCACGGCTCAATTATAGATGTGATAAATTTTGACACGATACGAATATGATACAAAAAATAATTAAAAAATTTATTTTGACACGATACGAATATGACAAGAACATGAAAAAATTATATAATACAAATTATTAATATATAAAAATTTATATAAATATATAATATTTTAAATACGATTATAATACAATACGAGATGAATATACGAATATATAAATATACGAATTACAGAATCTACTTGATCGTCTTTGATAGATCAGTTATAAACTTGTAAATGTCCATTTTATGAAAAATTCTAAGGAAAATTTCTTATAGTAGGCTTTCCATCAGCTTAGACTAAAATTAACCCTTAGATTAAAAAAATTTCATCTCAACCGTTCATTAAAAGCAAAAAAAAATATATATATATATATATATATATATATATATATTGTTTACCTGTTACTCGGTTAACATTCAATCTAAAACACAAAAATCTCTAATTTTTTTTTTTCCTTTAGGTTTTGCTTTTCAACCTATCCATCTCATACGTTGTGGGCTGCTCATATTTGCTTTTCAACCTATCGATCCCATTTTCTTCTTTCCTTTAGGATTTGCTTTTCAATCTTAGGAGAAATTGAAGTGAATTTCTTTTCAGCCTTTATCTTTGCATTGTCTTCTCAAGTAAAAAATTTTGATTTTTTTTTTATTTTCTGGTAATTGGGTTCCTTAAAATATTTAAGAAAAAGGGTAAAGTTGAAATCTTGAGGAGGATTGAAGTGCTTTGCAAGAGAATATGTCTATACCAAAGGAGCTAGAGCAAGTGATGAAGATGAGAGGAGGATCGGTGTTGGGTAACAAGACCATTCTCAAGAGCGAACACTTCCCTGGTTGCTAAAACAAGCGCTTGTCTACCCAGATTGATGGTGCTCCCAATTAACGTCAGGTTCTTTAATTCTTTTTTTACCTTTCTAGAGATTTCTTTTGCTACATTTTTGTCTTAGGGAATTGATAGAAATAGGCATCTAATTGGAATTCTTGCCTTTTTAGCTGGCTTTCTTTCATTACTCTTAGTAGTTATCTTTTTATTTACTATTTTCTTGGATATCTATCTAAAAAACATAAGGGACTATGAGATATCTGCTTACTGTTTATCCAAAAAAAGACAATGAAAAATTAATTATTGTTTATCCAAAAATCTTTGACTCAATTTATGCTTCTTACTTTCTTTCAGTTGACCTTTTGATTTATCTTCACTCTTAATATAACAAGTTTGTCTGTATAGAATAACAGGTTGATAAGTGAAAGGGTAAAATAGTTTATGTCCTTCTTAGTGAATTGTTCTTGTTGGATATTGTTTATACTTACAAAAACAGCGTGGTAATATCATAGGTGATTTAAGTTGTAACTGTATTAATAGGTTGAACTATTAAATTTCAAGGTTTACTATGCCCTTAGTTTCATCTTAACTGTTATATTTCATATGTCTTTTAAGTATCTTGTATGATGCAGATGCTACCATGCTTACATATTAGAGTGTTACTTTGAATTGATAACTCTTAATTTATGGGATAATCTCTTTTGTTGAATTTCATGTTTTTTAAGTTGTTTTCCTTTTCATTTTGTTTTCTGGTCTGCTATTAATAGGAAAATTCATTGCATGTTCATGGTGTTGCCATTCTAACAATTGTTAGAATTCAAAATGTTCTTAAGCATATTGGAGCCCAGAAAGATGGGAAGCAAGCACATGTTCTTTGGATTAGTCTTCGAGAGGAATTGGTAAAATGATATCTCACCAATTGATTTCTGTTTGTTGATAAGTTTGTTACTTTGTTAAGTGTTTCCCTTTTAGGCAACATATGTATAATATATTAAATTCTTGATTTTTAGTAAAATTTTGGCTAACTTTTGAGTGCCTAGGTTTCCTTTTTATTTATTTGGGGTTTTAGAAAATTATTGAAAATCATTAGCATGAGGAAATGGTCTTCTTTTGTTTATTTTTTAGATTGAACTTATTTATATATACCCTTAGCTAGTTGTTAATGGTATTAAAAAAGTAGTACTGCACAACTACTTTTAGTACTTTATGTTTAATTTTTTAAATAACCATGATTAGGAAATGAACAATTATTCCAGCATATGTTTAAAGCTAATAAAGTTGGAGAAAAGAGATTAAGTTATGTTTTAGTCAATTTCTTTGATTTAGTGAGAGTGAGTACTTTTGTTTTCCCTTGTTTTAAATAGCCTTACCTAGTTTAGCTCTCTCTCTCTCTCTCTCACACCCACACTTACTCTTTCTCTCTCTCTCTCTATATATAAATATAAATATATATTATCTTTTTTTTAATAAACTTTTTATGTTATTGTTATGGGTAGTTTGGCCTTTTGGGACTAGATGAATAAGAAATATATTAGATAATTGGTTGCTTTGTAATATTTGAATCTCCCTTTTACTTCACCATGTCTAAACCGTGAATGGAGCCTTCAAGTTAAAATTGTTTCTAAAAAATTATTGTTTAGATGAATGTGAGCTTTTCTCTTTCAGGGTGAAAAGTCAATGCGTGGATTGTGCTTTATGGTTCTGAGACTTGTTTGTGTCATTATGATCCACTCATATTCAAGGACAGATACTTAACTGCTAAGAGTAACCTTAGGGAAAATAAGTTTTTAAGTTGTCCTAAATGTGGTTTATTTGCATGTCCGTGTATGTGAGTAGCTGCAGATAAACACGGGCATTTGGTACATGATGTGAAGCTAAAGTGATATTTTTGCTTTCAAGTTTGCTCAATTTGAATCTTTATATAGAAATGGACAACTCTTCTTATCAGTTGAATCTTTAATCTTGGAGTCTTGAAATTCAGTCTTAATTTGAAATAATTGGACACTTTCCATATGTATCTTTGAAATTTTAACTTTGAATCCATTTTATCTTTTTTGATTGTTTTAATGTTTGTGGCTTTGTTCAGCTCGACGCATTTGTAAAACACCATTTTAGCCTTTGAGCCCATTGTGAACCTTTGGAAAACCCTAATCCGAAACCCATGTTAAGCTTTCTTGAGAAAAGATATAAATAAGTTCCAACTGAATTCTTTGTTGTCATTTTTATATGTAAATTGCAAAGTGGTACCTGATTTCGCTTTTGAATGCCATGGGCAATGCATTTTTATTTTGTATTGTTCACTTTTTGGTTTGCTTTTCTTGTTGGGCCTTACTAATTATAATTAGAAGCTAAAATTCTTATTCTTTATTTTTTGCATTTCAAAAGCACTATTCTGACAATAAGTATAATTACTGGAACTAATGTTGTTGACATGATGCAGGAAACCCTTGCAAGCAAATTGGAAACTCTAAATGGTACTACTATGGTAAATAATTTCATTATTTTTATATGACATTTATTTGATTTTTAATTGTTAAATAATTGAGCTGCAAACTAGGTTGTTTGCCACCATATATATTGTGAAACGGTTTTTGCTTCCCAATTGGTGAGAAACTGGTTAAGCATTTGTTGAATAAGTATGATTTCTGTTTCTACTTTTAGTTTAAAATATTAGTTTTGGTTTTGTAGTAATTTTAAGTTCTTTTGATAGTTATGATCTAAAAAAAGTTTCTTAATATAGGCTTTTGGTAGACTCCAACAAATTGTAATCATTAGATTAAAATAAGCTCATCTGAATCGTTGAAAAGGAAAGAAGAAAAAGAAAAAATAATTATGCAGTTTTTTTGTTGAAAGAATAATATGCAATTTTTCTAAGAATAATTATTATGAAAGTGAATGCATCTACTATTGTGAAAACCTACTATAAAAATTAGGGCATTTTTTAGTTATATTTATTAAAAAAGGGGAAGTTGGAAAAGAAGTGAAGTAAATGTTTTTTTTTTTCTTTTAAAAGAAAAAAAGCAAAGAAAATGTTAAGTTGAAGTTGTGTTCTATTTTCCTGCACAAGTTGTGAGAGAATTGCTGTGAGGCCCTTGAAATAAACCATTGATCCCAGGTTCAACTCCTATTTCATACTATTGCATGCTACCTGAGATTGTTAGATGATCTTTTGGTGTTGTTTTCCAAATATGCAACTTTTAAAATATAGCATACATGAATTATATAAATATTTCATGGTTGGACCAGGTAAATAGTTTTGATAGTTTCAATAATAGCCAAAGCCTTGAGACTAGTTTGCTGGTTATAGATGAATATCAAGTGGTTCAATATCCTTGCTTTACTATTGGTTTAATCCATATTGCTATGCTCCTTGTCAAATTTGGTGACATGCTTGAATAAAGTAGACTTGATTTGCTCCAATTTCTATTCAAGGTTGATTGTTAAATTAAAATGAATTAAAGTGCCTTCAGTTCTTGGTAGAGAGCATTATATACAATCTTTGATCTCTTGTGAAGAAATATTTGATCTTTGATAGAGTGTCATTATATACAATATTTTATCTTGTTTAAAAGCACACTTCTAGTTACTGATATCATTTTCTTTGGTGCATACAGGTTATATCACAATTTGCTGCACATTATTGTATTCTAATTTGAAAGGTTTTTGTATCACATAGCAGTTGGTGTAAAATTACATGATATGATAAGATTCATGGCTTTATATTTTTGTTATTGTAATAACATTATTATTCATGTTGATAATCACAATAAATGCTCCCATCCCGTTTGATTCTTATTCTTTGTATAATTTTGGTCATAGTAAAATTTATTATAAATTAATTTGATACACTTAGTGTAACTTTAGTGTAACATTTGGAAAAAAGACATTCATTTTTCTTCGTTTTATTTTTACTACAAAAGTTTGCTTGATCGTTTGATTTTTGTTTTTACTACAAAAGTTGTAAAATCATAGTAAAATTTATTATAAATTAATTTGATACTTGATTTTTTAGAGTTTTGATACACTTAGTGTAACTTTAGTGGGTAATTAGATTAAGGATTTGTTTGACAAATTAATTCTTTTTTAATGTTGATTTTTATTTATCAAAAATAGATGAGCAAAGTATAGGATAGTATTTGTAATGAATCAAATAAGTTGCTTAGGTTGAACAAGTTTTTGCTATTTAAAAAAATATATGGATTTCTTTTCTAATTTAACTTTTACAAAAGATTGAAAATTATAAATTTGTATAATATTCATTATTACCTTGCATTTAATTAAGATTTTAATCTATTGTTCTTAAAAAATATTATAGTTGTGGAAACACTTTTGAGGAGATTTACTTATGTGAGTTTCAAGCCGTTTTTCAGAATTTTAAAGACTTGGCTTTAATAGGGCTAATAAAAAGAGACGTTGTCATATGGATATAAAAGTATTATTGGATATTATATGTTGAAATTATTGTATGAGATGTGTTCAATTAATTAAATAAGATAAATAGTTCAAAGCATAATTTATCATGCAATTTAATTAGTTTTAACATATTTTCATTAAATCAAAGTTCAATCAAGAGACTATTTTATTTATGCAATTTTATATTTTAATTATCAAAAATTATAATTTTATTTTTATATTAGAATGGTGGTCTTGCGAATTCGCGTGAGTCAATTTAAAAAAAAAAACTTATATAATAATAATAATAAAAGAAGTAATATCAAGTTGAATAATATATTATATTAATAAAAATATTTATTATAAGAAATTGAAATTTTTACTTTTTTTTAAGAAAATAATGAAAGGATCCTTACAAAACAATGAATCATTCTATTTAAATAATATAATTATAATTAGCATTAATTTTTAATATCATCATTACTGTCTTCATAAAAATCATGAAAAATATTTACATAAATACATGACAACTTTTGATTCCCTTATTTCAGTTGCATAAATACATGACAATATCCTTTAATGATTTATGTAATTTGTCATGTTTATATGTAATTTCGGTCATGTTTATATTAATATTTTTTTCCATATAAAAACCCATATAATATGTCTATTTAAGTTCAAATAAAGTGGTTTTATCAATAAATAATTTGTCATGTTTATATGTAATTTGTCATCTTTATATGTACATATAAACATGACAAAATACATATAAACTTGACGAATTACATATAAATATGATAAATTACATATAAACGTGACCAATGAAAAATTACATATAAATATGACAAATTACATATAACCATGACAAATTACATATGAACATGACAAACAGGATAAATTATATATAAACATGACAAATTACATATAAACTTGACGAATTACATATAAGCATAATAAATTACATATAAATATGATCAAATGACAAATTACATATAAACATGAAAATTTACATGTTCATATGTAATTTGTAATTTGGTCATGTTTATATATAATTTGTCATGTTCATATGTAATTTGTCATTTGGTCATGTTTATATATAATTTGTCATGTTTATATGTAATTTATCATCTTTATATATAATTTCTCATGTTTATATGTAATTTTACATGTTTATATGTAATTTGTCATTTGATCATATTTATATGTAATTTGTTATGCTTATATGTAATTCGTCAAGTTTATATGTAATTTGTCATGTTTATATATAATTTATCCTGTTTGTCATGTTTATATGTAATTTATCATGGTTATATGTAATTTGTCATATTTATATGTAATTTTTCATTGGTCACGTTTATATGTAATTTATTTGGATTGAAAATTGATTTGGATTGAAAATTGATTTGGTTTTATATTAGAAAAAAATATGAAAAACATCCTATCAATTTGAGAATAATTGTTTAATGATTTATGAAAAAAATAATATGAAAAAGAGAAATGAATAATTAAAAATTATTAAGAAAAGAAATACTACTTAGGTGTTCGGTGTTCGATGCACCGCACCGCATATATAATGACGTAAAGAAGAAAAAAAAAAACGCCATTTCGAATTATGAAATCAGCGTTTCGAAACGCTTACTACTTCACACTCTCTCGCTGCTCGTTAAACCCTAACCCCTCAATTCTTTACCTTGTTCCCGCTATTTCCACTTTTCCTTCGCTTACCTCGAGCATTTCCAAAAACCTTCCCTTTCGTTCCCTTCTCACCGCCACTCTCTGTTCCACTTCCATGGCCGGCAGTGATTCCGACGCGCCGCTAACCACTCCTTCCTTGGAGAAGCAGTTCGAGAAGTTCCGAGTCCAGCTAGAAGACTCTGGAAACTTACGGGAACGCATACGCGCCGTCGTTTTCGAAATCGAGTCGGCGACTCGACTCATGCAAGCTAGTCTCCTCCTCGTTCACCAATCTAAACCAATTCCCGGTAAACTTTCTTCTTTTCTTTTTTTCTCCAATTTATTTGATTTTTGAAATATTACCTTATTTGTTTTTATGTATATATTTATATAAATAGAGGTTCTAGAGAAGGCAAAGGCTCAGATTAATGTGCTAAAGGATCTTTACAGTAAACTTGCTGAAGTTGTTAGGGAATGCCCTGGACAACATTACAGGTGAGATCGAATTAAGATTTTGATTATTTCAATTTTTAATTTATATAGAAATTTTTGTGATTTTTTTCTTTGTATGGTGTTTGGTGTTGTTTAGGTATCATGGGGATTGGAGGACTGAAACTCAAATGGTAGTTTCTTTGCTTGCCTTTATGCATTGGTTGGAAACAGGGAATCTGCTTATGCAAACTGAAGCTGAGGAAAAACTTGGATGTATGTTTCAATTATGAACATTTTTCTGTTTTTGCAAGATTTTTTTTTTTTTTTTAATCTTTGCTAATGAGTTCAATTGAGAAAATTGGTTGTTTGGCAGTGAACGATTCGGATTTTGGTTTAGATGTGGAGGATTATCTTGTTGGTAAGTGTTACAAGTTTCTCTCTTTGAAGAAGATGTTGCTGAGTTTTATTATCTAATAAAGGATTGTAGTGTTTGGTCTCTACTTTTTTTTTTTAATCTTGCAAAGCTTCAATTTTCTTCAACTAGCCTGAAGTATTCTAGTTATTGAATAGAAAGTAAATGTGGTTGACCTCATAAATAGGTAGGATGAGATTCCTTTTACATTCTAATGCCTTCTAGACTTTTTCTTCGTTTAAAAGGCCGTGGCAAGTTAAAACTGAACTTCAGTTTTCCATTTTTTTTTGTTGATTTCTTACTGAAGTGAGGACCTTCTCATCATACAGATTGATATATTAAAATTAGTCACATATGCTGGTTCCATTTATTTATGACTTAAATGAAGCATTGTTGATTCTTGTTCTTTTCCAATCATTGTAATTCTTCGTTGTTTGTGTTTTTTGTGCAAGAAATGTGACGTGTCTATTACATTTGAATTTGGGGTTATTATTTTTCTGCCAATTGAGTATACTGATCTGGGAACCTTTTCTTATCATGCAGGTATTTGTTTCATGTCAAATGAAATGGTAAGAACTATGTCAGAAACATGCTGTCTCTTGCTTTTTGAATTGGCAAATGTACTCTTCCTACTCTATTCTTCACATGTATTTTTAGTCATATGTTTGAAGAAACTACAAATAACAGAAAACTTGTTAGAATCTGATCATTCCAGATGAAACATTACGGAAATTGAACAACTAGTGGCTATGTTACTTGGACTCGGGTGTGAGTGTTGGATACGGGTATGTGTCCGACACGGGTATGTTCAATTTTTTCGAAGTTTTTCCATGTATTTGGAGGGTCCTTGGAGGGTCATATCCCCATACCTGTATCCGAATATGTGTCGGACACGGATATCGGACATGGGTACTTCAAGAAAAATGAAGAGTCATAGCAACATAGACTAGTGGAATGCACCCCTCTTATGATGTTCTGGATGATATGTTAGTTACCTACCATTAAAGTAATTGGGAAAATGTGGCAAAAAGGCTTAACATGCATAGTTTTTCATTTTCACAGCCAAGATATGTGGTGAACCAAGTGACAGCTGGTGACTATGATTGCCCAAGAAAGGTGTTAAAGTTCTTGACAGATCTTCATGCAGCCTTCCGGATGCTTAATCTCCGAAATGATTTCCTGCGCAAGAAGTTTGATAGTAAGCTTAATCTTCTTCTCCTGTGCTTTGAGAATCTGGTGTTTTAAGCAACTTCTTATCATAGATTGAGTTTTTGAAATGCTTTCTCATTATTGCAGGTTTGAAGTATGACCTAAGAAGAGTTGAAGAGGTGTATTATGATGTTAAGATTCGAGGCTTAGCAACCAGTGGGGATTCTGTAGGAGATCAAGGAACCCAAGGGATATTATAGGTTTGCAAAAGTGGTATATACAACTATTAACTCTTTCATTTCCTTGACTGCTTGGAAATCAGTTACCTTTGGTCTTCTTTGCAGACTGCAATTCCTGAGACTGAGTTTGTGATCCTTTACTGCATGGTTTAAACTTTAAAGCCAAATTTCGCTACCTAAACAATGGAAAGAGGGTTAAATAGTTGTAATGAGAGCATACTTGACAATCCTAATCCTTTTCAATTTGTCTAGTCTATCTTTTGCTTAAGTTGGTCTTTTTCTGCTATTCCATCTAAATTGTTGCTTCTGCCAGTACTTTTTTGGGTCAATCTTTGTGGCTTTCCTCCCTTGCAAATGTGACCAAGTTTGAGGTCAAAGTACCTAGGAAGTCCGTTTACTATATTATCTAGTGCATATTAGTCATTTTACTATAAAACTGAGTAATTTAGTCTCTGTACTTTTAAAATTGAAGCAAAAAGATAAAATCACTGACTAGAATAACAGAAACTGTTAAAAAAAAAACTGACATGGCATTTAACCTTGTGTTTATTTGATGACATAAATGTCAAATGCTGACGTGGTACCAATAAAATATATTATTTTAAGCTGACGTGGACAAAATAACAAAATAAGTTGGCAAAAATGCCACATCAAATTATTTTTTGCCAACTTAGTTTGTTATTTTGTCCACGTCAGCTTAAAATAATATATTTTATTGGTGCCACATCATTAAATAAACACAAGGTTAAATGTTACGTCAGTTTTTTTAACAGTTTTTGTTACACCTTTTTGCTTCAATTTTAAAAGTACAAGGACTAAATTACTCAGTTTTATAGTAAATGGACTAATTTGTATTAGATGATATAGTAAAAGGACTTCACAGGTATTTTGACCCCCAAGCTTGATGTAGACTGTATCTGTGATGCACCTGCCTTTCATGGGTAAGCTTTGGTTATCACTTATCAGGTTCTGCATGGTTTTATAAAGCTTATATAATGCATGGAAATGTAGATTTCAGTTAACGGGTGTTTTTAAACATTGGTTAAGGATAATTAAAATATATATTTTTGATACATTAATAGTGAAATTTTTTAACTGAAAAATTGTCATGTTTTTCATTTCCTTTTTAATTAATTTTTCTAATATAACTTAAAGGGAACATATGTTTAGGGATGACAATGAATAGTAAAAAATTGGATATTCAATATTATTTGTTTTTTTTTTTTTTTTTTTTTTTTCAGATTCGAATATTGAATTTACTATCCGCAGCTTCGGATATGAATCTTTGGATATCTGTTATTCCAATTTGTGTAAATTTTCGTTCGTATAGTATCGGATATCCGAATTTGTTATTTGAATCCGTTTTATTTATGCGGATAACGGATTCAAATATTTGAATTCGTTATTCATTTACATATTTAGTTTTTATTTAATTTTATATTTTTATATGTTTAAAAATAATTTAATCAATTCGGATATTTAGTGGATTTGGATATCTGCAAGAATTGTTTTTTAAATTAGATGTGAATTCGGATAGTGATATTTGGATAGTAAGTGAATAATAAATTAAGCGAATTTAATTTTGGATGAATTAAACGAATTTAAATATTTAAAAAATTATAGATATTCGATCTATTGTCAATTTTGTATGTGTTATTTTGTTAACCTTATAATTATCCATTTTCAAGACGTGGACCTTAGGTTTCCTTTGAGTTGGGTCCACAACCCCAAAAGGCCTAAAGTCGAGCTAGTGAGTGGAAGTGGCTGGCTTACATCGAAGGTCGAAAAGCTATCCCCAATCACAATCCATGGGCCTAGCCAACTCAACCCAAAACCCACACCCATTTGCCGCATTTACTCGCTTCCAAACACGCCTTTATCACATCTAACGTCCATTACACATCACCGTCAAAGGATTCCTACGCGGACATTCCAAAAAAACCGCAACGCAAACACAATCATTTCTTCTTTCGAAATATTTTTTTTTTCTATTTTCCGTGTCTTAGGTCACAGACAAGGTAGTGCCGGACATGACAGACACATTATATTACCACCTTGACGAAAAAAAAAAAAAAATTTATAAATCATATCATAACAATACAAGAATTATTAAATAATATAATAAATAAAAATTATTTTAAAAAATAAAAAATATTAAAACAATTGTAAAGTTAAAATTAATTTTAATAATTTTTTTTCTATTTATTTTTTAATTAAAAATAAAAATTTTTGAAAATAAAAATTTTTAATTTAAAAAAATAAATATTTAAATATTTTTTTAATTAAAATTTTTAAAAATAATATTTTTTTAATCGAAGAAGGAGGAATTTATTTTTAAAATAATTTTATTCGTTAAATTATTTAATAGTTATTTAACTATTGAAAATAGATTTTTAAACTTATAAAAAAAATGAAAATGAAAATATTATAGTAATATAAAGTCCGTTTCGATTCCGTTAGATAAAAAATAAGAAAGAAGCCTCCATTTCTCTCTATTCCTGTCGCTTTTTGGCGGTTTTCAGCTTTTATCTTTCGAACATTCGCTTAATTTTTTTTAGCTAACACACACTCTCTCTCTCTCATTCAAAGGTCAGATCTTTTTCTTTGTAATTTAGATTTTATATCTGTTTTCCTAGATTTTCCTCGATCTTGATTTTTAATTTTTTTTTAAGGTTTTTCTTTTGAGCTTGAAATTTAGCAGATCGAAGAGTGATAAGTGGTTGGCGTTTGGTTTACGGATGAATGAGAGGTATGTTTGGTTTTTCTTTTGTTTTATGTTTCTTTAGTTGAAGGAGTTGTGTTTTAGTGTCTGTTTGGTTACTGAGAAAACATCGGGAAAAGAAAAATGGAAAAGAAAAACCTGTTTTTTTTTGTGTCTTGTCTGTTTTCTTACGTTTATCGTTTTTTTTTCTTTTTTTCTTTTTCGGTTTAAGTACTCACATAGTTTGTGTATTATAGTAAAAAGAGAAATTTAGTCTTGTATTATAAAAGTGAGTAATTTAATTTTGTACAATTAAAATAGGTGCAAATAAATAAAATTGATAACGATGTTAATAAAAAATCGTTAAAATGCTAACTTGAACTTGTAAAATTTAACAGAATTAATGACTTGAAATAAAATATGATTTGGAATATATCTAAATCTGTTAGATTTTACGAGTCCACATCAATATTTTAACGGTTTTTCATTAATACCGTTATCAATTTTACTTAGCACACATTTTAATTGTACAAGGACTAAATTATTCACTTTTACAGTACATGGATTAAATTACTCTTTTCACTACAGAACAGAAACTATGTCGATACTTAAACCCTCTTTTTCTTGCTGAGATTAGAAAGAAAAAAAAAAATTAGCTGAACTAAACAGCTAGAGAAGGCCCACTTAACTGTAAATATATATTTTCTATTTCTCTAAGAAATTTAAGTATAAAATTGCAAAATTAATCTTTTTATACAATTTTACTTGCAGTTTATCAGAAAAAAACTCTTTTTGTTTTCTTTTAACGTTAAGTGCTAATTGAAATTCTGTAGACTTGATTTTTATCCTTTTCATCTTTTTTGCATTAAAATGAAAGTCCTTTATATCCCTCTCTGGTATTTTTCGTTGAAAAATTCTTGTATGGATGCGTGCTTGAAAAACTTCGAGCAAATGTTTCTTAAAATCTAAAATGGGGTTTGTTTCTTGGTGTTTTAAAATTTGCCTTGTCCATTGCTTCGTAGCTTTTGTCACTATCATTTCGTTTCACATTAAAAGGTAGAAGAATTATGAGCTTATTGCAATATAAGGTTAAATGGCTATCGATTTGAAAGTAGAACTGGCTATGTCATGTAGTTTGATCATAACGTAAAATGCGAGGACAAGAAGCAAGAAATACAAGAATGATGAAAGAATATTAAGAGAACATGGAGAGGAACTTTAGATACTTTTGTCATTGTGTACACTATGCTTAAGGCCAATTTTGACACCCCCCAAAAAAAAGGAAGGAAGAAAAACGTATTGCCTTTGAATTGAGTTTATTAGTTGTAATATGGCTAGAATCTCCATTGTCTTGTTGATATTTTGGTGTACTCTTAGTCCCTTGAAAAGTTATAAATTTGTATCATTGTATGAAGGTGAGGAAATAAGTTTGATTTATCGGTTTTCTATACTGATGTCATGCCCAAAAGTGTTTATTTCTTTATTTCAAATTCCTTCTTTGGGTTAATTAATGGATTTACAAATGTTTGTTTTCCTGGGTGTATTAAGCCATCTATTTTCTGATGTCCAGAAGACAATAGTTTTATAAATTTCTTTCCATTTGATTGCAGGGAAAAACTAGACACAACAAATGCAGGTTTGGAATTGTACTACAAATTAAGGTTATAAATGAAAACGGATCGGAAACCACATTTGATAAAGAAGCTTGCTGATGTGAAACGTCAAAGGGTAAGAAACTTTTCTTTAATCTTTTCTATTGTTGATTTATGATTCTCTTCAATATTTGAAATTGTTATTCATACCATGACTTCCTTATCTTTAGTTTTTGCAACTTGCAGAGCAATGCATATATGTTGTTTATTTAATTATGAAATTTGATCGCTTAAATTTTGGGAGTAACTGCATATCATAGATCATATGTGAATCAAATTAATGGATCTGAAATTCTGAATAGTTATAAACCTCATCCATAACAATTATTTCTTTCTTTTTTCTTGTTTTTGGTAGGTCCCTATCTGTCTCTTTTAAGTTGAGTCTACCTGTTATACCTTCTTAAAAGAAAAAAATCAACGCTCAATTAATTCATCCTTCTTTTTATGTTTCTCTGTCTGCCTGCCTTTTGTCATTGATGCTTAGTCACCTTTACAGTGTTGGCTGCCCATCCACATCTTTGCTTGTGGCATTCTCCTTAAATGAGCATGTAAATTTGATAAATCCTACATTGCTCCCCCTACCCTCCTTCCCCTGTTTTTTTCTTTTCTCTGGGTATAGGTAGATGAATCTATTGGTCCTGGCTTGGAAGATGAAGCAACTGAGGTTGAGCATTTACTTGCAGAACCTAAAAGTGAGCATGTTTCAGTAGACAGAGTCCTATGTTTTGGGAAGGAGAATATAGAGAAGCACTTGAAAATGGAGGACTTCTCTTGTGCTTTTGATTATGGCTGGAAAATTAATTGTGGTAATACTTTAACAGCTTGTCACTATTTTTTTTTGCTGATGCTCTCATTTCAAAATTAAAAAGAAAAAGAAAATGGTCTTTGAAGTGCTTCTAATTTGAGAATGGTAGTGTGCTGTGCACAAAGTGTTTGATAAGTACTCTATAATGGGTCAGTCTCATCCCTTTCAAAACTAAGTGCATAGCTATTTCAGTGAGGAGGAAAAATTTAAACAATATAGTAGGAGCAATGACCATGGTTCTGGTTCTAGATGCATGAACTTGCTAGCATGCTTTTGTAGAATGTTTTGAGCATAAATTTATTCTGTCCTTAGTTCTGCACATGCACAAGTGACATCTATTGTGCTTTAAACTGGTTAAAATAAGTGTTTCTGGTGATCTTGATTATGAGTTGTGCATGGATGCCGGGACAGTCTTGGACTAGATGTTATAAAACTTGATTTCAAGTAATGAATTGTTATAATCATTTCAAGACATGAAAATTACGAGTCACACAGGGATGCGCGGACAGTCTTTGAGTAGTGTTCCAAGATTTGTTGCTTATTTGTTGTTGACAGATGTTTCTCAAATATTGCACCGAGGATGAGACAAGGCAATAGTAGAAACTAGACACTAACTTTACAATTCCTTTGTTGAAGACAAAGATGCTTTTGTTCAGATTTTTATTTGCAATTTCTATAGTTATTCTTCTGATGCTGTTATATTGATTCTTGATCAGGTGGGCTGGATTCTATCCACCATGGTCAAGGGGGAGATGATTTGAAGCTTGAAGTATGTATTGCTTATTCTTGAGTCTTTCATGTCACGTCCAAGTCATTGTTTGATGCATCATTTTCTTTAAATTTTCTGTCTTATGCTTTATATGTGCTTGTTATTGCGTTTCCTTTTATTTTTTGGTTTATACTTTTGTATTAAATATTGTATGTACCATAGGCAAACATGCATAGGTGATATGCTGATATCTGATGAAATACTGCTTTAGTAGGTTCTTGATGGATTGCTGGATGAAGTTGATGAAGTGGATGATATTCATGCAGCCCATGATCTCTCCGGTGCATGTGAAGATTTTCTTTTGGGTGAGTCTTGTCTGTGCTTGTATTAAAACACATGATGATGTTCATGTATTGTAATTCCTCTTTTTTTTTTTCTTTCTCTGTTTTCCTTTTGAGTGCAGATATTGAATTTCCAGAAAAGTTTTCTGAATTGGAATGTGATCCTCACGAAGGATCAAATTTGCGTAACTCAAGTTCAGAAAGTCATTCATCTGGATTTAGTGGAAGTAGTAATAGTGCTGGTGGCATATCAGAATCATCAATTGCAACTGTTCAAGAATCCAACAGCAAGAATGCTGTGCTTTGGAAGATGGTCAATTGTGATTTACCTCGTAACTTTAGGAGCAAATGTGGGTGTCAGGCTCCAGTTACGGACACCATTTGTCCTACTATAGAACATGTGCAAGATTTTGTTGAGTCTGATGATGATGAAAAACCTTTAGTAAGTTTCATATTGTCTAATACGAAAGTAAAAAGCTCTGTTAAATTAACAACAGGTGGCACTCTTCTCAGAGAGAAGAGACTGCGGAAGCCTACTAGGAGGTATATTGAGGAATTTCCTAGAAATTCTACTACTTCTGGAAAGAATAAGCACCTTAAAGTCAGATCACAAGAAGAGCTTCCTCAAGTGCCATCTGAATTCCGGCCACTGAGAGGACGTCCCAAGAAAATTGTGCCAAAACTGGTAGGAGAAGTTCCATTCATGCACCAGTTATTATATTCTTTTAGATTGGTCATGTAGAAATAGTTTCCTCTTACTTCCCAGCCTCTCTCTCCCTCTCTTAGTAGCTTGTTTATGTTTCTATTCATCATTTTCATTTATTTAGATATTGGCCTTGAATACTGTGTGGCCGCCATGACAACCAGAAAAACTCATGAGTAATGAGGAAAAAAAAACAAATATTGATAAATTCTAGCTGCAGATTGGTGACATTTGCCACAAATACATATAAAAATATTAGGCATAAGGAAATGGTTGTTTCCATATTCCTCTCTGCTTGCTGATAACACATATTTGTTGACATCTTGGTAGGTTTTTTTTTACTGCATTTTAGTAGAAAATAATTTTGGCATCATATCTGCACTGATACTTGCCCTGCATGGAGCTTTTGTATGGTCTATATTCTTGATGTGAGATTTTCTATGAAAACCATGAGCGAGAACACATAAGACAAGTGACTATCAAGGATGTGATACTTTTGTTCTCACTTGCATGAGTAGATAGCATTCTTGCCCTTGATTTTTCTTTTTGTCTTTGGAAGTAGTGAACCTACAATTTTAAGATTATTTTTCTCATTTTCTTTGCAGGAGCTGGAATCTGATTGTGAGCTTTCTGCATCTGAATCCGAAGATGAGCTTAAGAGAACCAAAAGATCCAAAACAGCTTGTGATAGGAGGAAGCACCAAAGGATGTGGACCCTTGCGGAGGTGATTAAGTTGGTTGATGGAATTGCTCAGTATGGTGTTGGAAGATGGACTGATATAAAAAGGCTTCTATTTGCATCATCTGCTTATCGAACACCTGTTGATCTGAGGGTACCTCACTGCTTTATCCATTAGATGGTTTCCTCATGTTTTAAAAATCGAATCATTTTTAAATACGGATGGTCTCTACAGGACAAATGGCGGAATCTTCTAAGATCTAGCTCTGCACATAAACACAACAGGAGAGAGGTTAGCTTTCTGTGTTTCTTTTTCCTTCTTTATTTGCACTTTCATTTGTTTACACCTGAATAGGATGGTATTCTTCTCTTCAATCGTTTGTATCTCTAAATTATTCTATTTGTAATTTTTATTCCCTTGATTGCAAATTTGCAATCATCTCTTAAAATTACTAAGAGAATGTAGTTTGAATTGCAAATGCTTGGGAGTCCTTGTATTTTCAAGGGGGCTAAGAGCTTGCTGCCGACCATGGATGCAAATTATTGTTTCAAGTAACATTACTCCAGCTATAATCCATCAAGAGTTACATGTTTGAAACTCCCCCATTTTTATAAAATATGAAATGATATAGGAAGCTCCGATGCAAGGATTGACCATCAAATATATGTCAGTAGAACAAGTATTTACTTGTGGTCTTCTACATGTCAAATTGGATAATCAGTAATGATCATAATATGTTCATTAATAGTGGTTTATAGTGTATCTTATGGTATAATCGTTATTTAAAATGTTTGTTGCAGGTTGGGACTAATTTGAAGCATGCTGTACGTCACCTACCAAAGCCTGTCGTATGCCGAATCCTTGAACTGGCCACCATTCATCCATATCCAAAGGTTCGCAGCCCGAAATTTTCGTCTGTTGATTATGTTCCTTCATCCGAACAACCGACAACAACTAAAGGTGCTCCATTTTACTCTCATGGTAGAAATTTACGTAGGAAGAAGAGTAGTTGAAGAAGCATTTGTTAATTTGCAAATTTAGTTGTAAAGAAGCTTTGGTCTTCCCTACAGTCCCCTTAACACCTGCCGTGATCTGCACATATAAATTGTTACCGGATCATTAGGAATATATCTGGTAAATGTTGTACAAGTGAAAACAAATTTTACAATTTTTGATAGCCAGGAATATGGCTAACTGATGTTTAAAGAGTAGGTTTTCCTTCCATATTGTTGTTGCCTGGCTGTTAACTAGCATTGTTGATTTGACTTATGAAGTGTTACCCTATATCCTACTTACATATTGTAGTATTTTCCAGGGCCAAATATAGGTTCCCATGCTCTTAAACGTGTGGGGACATTTAGAAGATTTGCAAGACGTCTGTCAAAAAATAATTCAGGCAAGCAAAGCCCTTGACCAGAGTCAGAGACGGCTTGGAGTATGGGGTGTAAGTAATTTAAGAGGGTTCCTTGAGCCCTCCCTTTGGAACTGTGATGTTGCCATTCTAGTACTTGTAGGCGAAAATGGTGGCTGCCCCTGTCCCATAGGGTGTAATCGAGTTCAAGATGTAAGAAGTTCGAGTTCGAGCTCGATTTAAAATTTGAGACTCGAAGCTTGATTTGAGTTCGATTGAGTTTTATTTTTAAAACTCAAGTTTAATTTGAGATAAATATTGAGCTACTCGAGTTCGTTTGGTTAGACTCATTTATCTAGTAAAAAATGAGTTCGTTTTTCATGCTCGTTTTCAAACTCGATTATTTGTGTTCCGAGTTTTAATTGAGATTTTTCGATATTAATTAAATATATATATATATATATTAAAAATAAAAAAGCTCGATTAGGTTTGAAAGCAATTCGAGTTAAGTATTAAGATATTCGAATTCGGCTCGTTCAATAGGTCGAATTCAACTCGACAATTATCAAATTCAATTCGAGTTTTTTAAAAAAATTCAAACTCAAGTAATTTGCGAGTACAAGTATTTCTTTTACATCTTTAACTGTGCCAACTCCCGAGCTTCTCATGACAGGTTGAGCGACTCGTGACAGAGTCTAGGGTTTGAGGAGTTCTAGGGTAAGCTTCCTTAAGGTGAGCTTAAAATAGATTTTATTATATATAAACATGACAAATTACATAAAGTTGTCATGTTTATATGTAAATTTTTTTTTTTTTTTTACATATAAACATGATAAATTATATATATGTATGATAAATTACATATAAAAATGATAAATATGTCATGTATTTATGTAATTTTTTTATACATATAAACATAATAAAAATTACATATAAACATGATAAATTACATATGTAATGGAACATATAAGAAGCTTATTTTAAGGAGGTGTTGGTTGGCGACAGAAAACACATATACAATGCTTAGTTCACAAACAAAAGTTAAAAAGAAAGTACATACAAGGCTTATACTGCAAGAAACACTACAGCCAACCATCCATTCGTGGTATGGGAACCTACAATTTTATGAAGACAAAGTTCTTACATAACAGAAAACTATATCATATATCAGAGTAGATACGATATTCACACCATGCATATCATTTAATAATGGTACAATTTTGTTTTTTCATCCACTTCCATCATCACCACCGTTATCACCGTTATCTGGAGAATTATTACCCCAATCATCGTATTGTTGTCTAGGAATGTTGTGGTGGTTGTCTATGTTTTTCTCCGAGCCATTCTCAACTGTGTTCCTCCTTCCTTCAACAGTTTTTCCTTTCCCGATACGATGTCGTTGCTCTTGCCCGTATATTCCACCGATCATGGCTCTCCTTGGCCCTGCCATGCAGCTACAACTCACCATCATCACAACCAGAAACAGCACCAAAAACTTCATGCCTAAAGTATTTTCAGTATGTATAATGAAAGCTGGTTAGCTAGGAGTTGGGTTATTTTAGGTGCATTTTATAGAGAAATCAGCCAATGTTTTTGAGTATGAATGAATTTTTTAAAAAAAATGAAGAATGGGGTCTCCACCCAGGAGACTGAGTGGAATTTATATAAATAATTTTTCAATTTAAATATAGTTTTAAGAACCACTCTAAATCTCTAATGACAGTTGAGAGAAAAAAATTTGGCTGTATTAAGCACCCTTAATAGGGAAGTTCCACCTTTTAAGTGGAAAAATAATGGCTATAATAAAGTCAATGAATCATAATAATTGTCTTCATGTTTGAGTTTTGCTTTATGATGTCAAATCATAGAAGGCAAGCCTTGCATTTTTCTATTAGGGCAATCTTAATGCAAATTAAAGGGAAGCTGATGAATTTATTTATTCTTTTGGGTGTGCAACCTAACAAAAAACCATCTGTCCATGCACTTTGTGTCTTTGTTTAGTGCCATGAGGTCTTTTTACTTTTTGTTTTCTTTAAGTTAGTGTTTTTGCACATCCCATGTATTACCGTACACAATATCAAACATGTAAACAAAATCTTGGATTTAATTTAATTGATTCATATAACTACTATTAAAAGATGATATTCAACAGATTTGAAGTTCGAATTTAAACATCTACAACCCTTCTTCTATCTTCAGACTGCTTTATTAGGTTAATTGCTTTCATGGATAGTTTCAATGATGATTGTTGGATAGATTGGTTTGCGAAGCACTTTCTGCATCTAAGATAAGTTTAAATGAAAATAATGTTAACACAAACTCCATGCTTTGATAAACAGTTACTCTGAAAAGTATTGTCCGCTTTGACCCGAAGGTCTCACGGTTTTGTCTTACAAAAGACACTTCACAAGTATATATTTAAATCTCTACATATATATCATAACAGATCTTCAGAATTTCTCGACGTGGGATTGGAGTGTTACACTCACTCCTTATCATAAATATCATTGTCAAAACTTTAGGCTTCCACCCACCTGAATCTATCACATTAACATAATCTGGCATAACTGAGATAACAATCTTAAACTATCCTTCTACCAACTCCTAGCCTGGGAAGAACTATTATGGGCTAACGATTGAAAAAAAAATATATATGTTGCAATTTTAGCATTTCAATTACCATAATCATTATATGTAATGTAAGTGGGCAGTGACGGATCTTGACATTTAATTTTGTAGAGGCCAATTAATATTAATATTTATATTAGATTTGTTTAATTATATATATATAAATATATACATAAGCAAACAATATATTAATAAAAAATAATCAATCTCATAAAATTATAAAAATAAAAATATTATGATGATAGCATTAAACCTTTAAGGATTAAAAAACTTTCAAATTAATAATAAAAGGAAAAGATCATATACATTCATCTAGTATTGTACTTATTTTACACACGTATAGTATATAAGTTTTTAAAACTCTTTTATAACTCATATAAGTTTTAGTATTTTTCATTTAAGTCCCTAGATAAGAAGTAAATGTGTGAAATGAATATATGAGACGAGTGCATGTAGCACTATTTATAGTAAAGTTACCAATTACACCGTCTTTAAATGAATTATGAGAACTTCTTTTGACAATTTAAAATTATAAAATGTAAATAAACCAATCGTTAAATAATAAAATTTTCATCGACAAGAAAAATAAATATAATTTTAAAATGATGAATTTGAAAATTTGAAATTATGATTTTATCTTAATTTTTTATAAAGTGATTTCCAATTTGATTTTTTTTAAAACAAGATTGCATGACAATATGGGATAGAGATCTAGAGTAAAATTAAAAGTGAAAAATTATATGAAGAGGAGAAACTGTAATAAGCTATAAAGAAAAGAAGAAAAAAAAAACACATATTTAGTACTTTGATTAACTTATTATTAGTTTTAAATTATAATAATGTGAACTTAACAAAAGCCAAATTAAAATTTTGACTTTTAACAAAATTCCAAATCTTTAATCAGATTTATATGTAATAATTGATGGTACAAAAATAGAAAATAATAATATGATTTTAACTTTTAAAATTAAATTATAAAACAAATAAATAAATAAAATTAACTGTTTTAATTTTAAAAAATCAATTTAATATTAATATATATAAATACTAAAAAAATTAAAAATCTTGAGGGGACCAAGGCCCCTCAGGCTCCTATGAGGAGCCGCCTCTGCAAGTGGGTGAGAAGTCATTTGCTTAGTATTCATATCAGCTAGGTTATAATCAAGGCTTGGAGCCAAACCCATTTTTTTACAAGTCTCTCCCCACTAAAATATCCAATGCAAAAGCACTCACTTCAAAAGTTTCAAAGTTTTCCTATAGTCACCTATAAATGAAAATCTCCCTGACCGAACTGTGTATAGGGAGCATTTTGAAAATTTGATGCCTAAGATTCTATGGTGCTCAAAGTGGTAATGATAATGTTGGAGAAATCTAAAAGATATTTAACTTGGTGTAGAGGGTTCTTTGGTAGAGAGAGGAAGCATTGCAAACAAGTGAAACGAAATGTTGTCGGGAGACGGTGAAGAGGAAGGCTGGAGCAGACTCTGAAGTGTTGAGCGCAACGGCAGGTGGTAGTAAGTAAGGTGAAGGAAGTGGAGACATGGTGGAACAAGGCTGAGTATGATTGAGAACAAGGTTAAGGAGAGAGTCAGATAAGCGAGAGTTGCAAAGAGAACTTTAGAGAGAAAAGTTGCTCCAATAGCCAAAAATCTCCAAATGAGTTGTGAGAACTCCTATTTATAGGTCTCAAAATAGGAGTTACAAAACTAAGTATTGAATAGTTATAATGGTAAAAATTGTCAGTTACTAAGATGTTAATGTCTTATTCAATGGAGGTTTAAATTATTGTTGGTAATAGTGAATAGTGAACAAGAGTTCACTATTTGTTCTCAAAGAAAGGGAGAAACACTCATTGTTTTGAAAGAAAGGGAGAAACACTCATACTTCAGGGAAAGGTTAAGAGGAGACCTCTTAACTATCTCCATATCTGATCCACCAAGCTAAGCTCTCCAGAACATCCCAATAATGAAATTAACCCAAGAACCCTACCATATTTCGGGGTTATTTCCACTTCTTCTGTTTCGTTGAAGTAGTATCAAGCGGAACATCCTCTGTAGAATACTTCTCGATAAAGGTCTTTTTCCATGAGAGTGTCTTTCTATGAATAACTTGTTTCATGAAGGTGTTGTTTCCGTACAGGAGTTGTTCTGAACAGAAGCTGTTCCAAACAAGAGCTGTTCCGAGCAAGAGTTGTTCCGAACGGGAGCTGTTCCGAACGAAGTTGTTCTGAACAGGAGCTGTTCCGAACGGAAGCTGTTCTGAACAGGAGCTGTTCCGAATAAGAGCTGTTCCGAACGGAAACTGTTTTGAACAGAAGCTGTTCTTAACAAGAGTTGTTTCGAACGTAAGCTGTTCTGAACATGAGCTGTTCTGAACAAGAGCTGTTCCGAACGAAAGTTGTTATGAACAGGGGCTGTTCCGAACAGAAGCTGTTTTGAACAGGAGCTGTTCCGAATGAAAGCTGTTCTGAGCAAGAGCTGTTCCGAAGGAAGCTGTTCTGAACAGGAGCTGTTCCGAGCGGAAGCTGTTCTGAACAAGAACTCTTCCGAACAAGAGTTGTTCCAGTGAAAGAACTTCTAGTGAAAGAACTTCTAGTGAAGCAACTTTTAGTGAAGCGACTTTATTACTTGTTTTGGAATACCTTTGCTATTGTATGCAGAAGTACAATTTCCTGTAAAACAACTTTTTTTCTCTCGGGAAGAGATAATATATTAGTATCCAAAATCAAGTATCTACACTTGACTATGAATCTAAGGTTCCACCAAGAAGATCCACTTGAATACTTGATTGTGTCATAAGGCACTAGGATAAACAGCTGGTTAGGCTGTTTAAAATTTCATCATGAAACAAAAAAACACTAACCTCAAGTAATTTATGACAAAGCTAACCATTTGGTGAAATTTTTTATGGAAAATTATCTCGTCACTAGTAGGATTAATAAAATAACACATATATATTTGTCAAATTCTTAACTTCGATTATAAAATATCAAAACTCCATTAACCATGTCTATAAAACGAGGGAAAAGGAAAGAGAGAGAATAGTTTGTGAAGTACTTCTTTATCTTTGGGACAAACTTGTAAAAAAGAAAGAAAGAAAATGAAAATGGGTTACTCAAATTAATTAAAGCTGAACTGCTTGGGCTACTATTGGAGGTAGTAGGCTAGTAGTTGAGTTCAAGCTCTTTTTATCTTTGACTTTAAGATTTGAATCTTAATATTTATAAATTTTTTTTTTATTCTTGGTTACTTTCCTTGTATAAAAAAAAACTTTAAACTCTTTTAAACGGGATTAATATTTAATATTAAGAAGACAGAAATTCAGTTAAGGCAAACGAAATTTTTGATTTTTGGTGAATGAAATCTGACAAGAAACAGAAATGTAGGTATGAAGTATGAACCCCCTAACCTAAATCAAGAAAAGTATTAAAGAAAGTAAACAAAACGAGAAAAAGGGGAAAAAGAGAAGGGAGGAAAAAAATCTTTTAAACTTCTTGCTTCCGAATGGGAAGCAATATAGCATGGGAAGGAATTAATGTGAAGTGGGAGGAGCCATGGGAAGGTAGTTGAGGGAATTAAAAACAAAAATGGTAATGAAGGCAAGGGATGACAGCTAAGAGAAACAGAAAAATGCACGTGCAGGGGCCTGAGAGAGGATCGAGGGAAAAAAGTTCAATCAAATCATTGGGAGTTTGAGGACACATGATTAACCTTTTTGTTTGAGTCCCCAGCCAGCTTGAGACATAATATGAGTGTGGTTTGATGTGTCACTAACTCTCTCTGTTTAAGCTGTTTGCTTGCTTGGTGTCTCTCGAAAAACTCTGGTGCACTTGGCCTTTCTTAGGTATCGTTTATCGTTGGCACAGTTTTTTAAATCAAAAATTGTTTTTCTCTACAAATGTAATATTAATCGAAAAAAAAAATTAATTTTTACAGTTAAAATCATAATTTGATAAGCCAAACTAAAAAGTAAAAAAATATAGTTTTTGAGTTTTAAAAGCTGATTTTGGATAAAATAATTTTATTATCCTCACTCTCTACATTTTTATTATTTTAAACATATATTTTTTTAACATTTCAATTCATCACAATACTTTTTCCAAACAATGTCAAACACTTAAAAAATTCTTAAATCACAATTTTTCACTGTACTTTTTAAACACATTTTTTTCAACACAAATTTTTTTTAATCCAAATTTTTTACAACAGCAATGCTAAATTAACCCTTAAAGACTTGGGCCGGACTTGGAGTGGTTGTGGTGGCCCGACCCTCATGGTGCACCCACATCCCCTTCTCAGCTACACACCACTCCCCACCCTAGTGGGACTTCTTTGTCACCATCTACAATCCTTCCCTACAATTTCAGACAATGTTTTCACCCCTTCTCCTCTTCCTTCTTCAAAGTTAATGTTCTAAAGTTTATTATTCTTCTACTGATACCCCAAAGGTTGGGTGTTTTTAGATTCAATTTTCTTACACTTTACATTTTTGTAAGATAGAGGTTGCTTGCAATGATCCAGATTAGAACTTACATGTGCCAATGTTTTAAGTTACTCTTAACTCTTTACTGTTTTAAAATTCTAGTGATCAATGTATATTAAACACTTTAGAATAGATGTAGAAATAAAACTGTTTTTCTTGTTAGGAAAACATGTTAGACATTCCAAATGAATTTAGGGAATGTTATACCAATGATTAAATGAGCTGAAAGTCCAAATAAGTCTAGCTGTCAGGCAAATGGAATTCACATACCAAACGAAGACAATCTTAATCATTATCAGAAACATAAAATTTCAATTATAAAATGAATGAAATAAATGCATTGAACCTTATATCATATTTTTTGGATATCCATCTTTATTATCTCTAACCGTTATTCTCTCTTTTCCTCTTTTCTCTTTGAATATTTGCTGACTTAAATATTAAAACGTGTCTCGAATCACAACTTCCATACCTTTTTACTGTTTTCTTTTGCAGGCTCTTCAAACTCTCAAACAGTTCTCTCCCTCAAACTCATCTCAAATAACTTAAAAACCCATCTAATTCTGCAAGAATAATTTACTTTTATGGTATGTTAGGAATCAATAATCGAGGAGATTGAAAAATTACTTAATATTAGACATCTATTACTTTTGAGCTCAGATTGAGCAAATATATATCTAGTGCAACTGTTTATGCATTTAAGGATTTAAAATAGATTAAACCAATGTAAACCATGAAGAAAAAAGAGATTCGAAGAAAATTGATTTACTTCTAAGATCAAAAGTTGTTCAATTTTTATGAATGTTTTGCTTGTAAAGATCATAACATTCATTTCATTGAGATGATAAATCAGAGTTACAGTCAGTTCCAATTGATTTGCATCTAAAATCAAATATTATATTCACAGTCCAAACTAGCTGTCTAGCTAGGGAAATAAAATACATATATATATATATATATATATAGTTTTACTTTTATGCTTTTTCGAAAATCCATTCCAAAGTTCCACCATATATAGATAACAAAAAAGGGTATATTTTCACAAAAAAAGCTGAAGAGAAATGGAGCCCACAATTCAATTTAACTCCTTTCGCCTTCTCTTTCTCAGTCTCTCTCACCATGTCTACAAAACTGTTGGCAGCTCTACTCGAATGATGTGTACAATTGAGGGACTTTTTTTTTTTTTTTTCCCTTCAGACAACCGAGTACAGCACATATTGTCTTCAGGGGATGAACCCTGCGCTGGCTTTTCAATCATCTCTCTAAGAAAACACACAGTTATCTTCACTTGTCTTTGTCAATATTATGAGTAATGACCCATATTTCTCTCATTTTTTAAACCAAAGTTTGGAATTCATTAACTTTTGAAGTTTACAGAAATTCATCAAATAAATGTTGAATGTATTAATGTAGGGATATTTTTCATGCTAAAAGAGTCTACAAACTATTGATTTGGTTGGTAAGATATGGAGCCAAAAGAAATGTAAAGTATGGAATGTTTCCAACTATCAATCTCGCTGGGAAGGATCATTGTAAGATTCTATATGCCACTTCCATTCTCTTTGCTTTTCTTTTCTTTTTTTTTTTTTTTTTCTTTTTTGCTCTGGCAAAGACTGCAACCTAAGTTGTTTCTCTCCAGGCCTTATTTTGCAATAAATAGCCCATTACATTACATGCATGCACGGACAGGGGGGTGCAGAGATACGCAAAAGCTTATCCGATCCAAATCCAGCTGCAGAACATAGCAGCCAGCAAGCATGCCCTCCTCCAAGATCTAAGATTACTTGTAGCGGAAAAAAGTGACCAAAACCACCAAAAGCAAGGAATTGCTGCTTCCATCTATAGAAAATCTTGACAGCTTAGTGGTCTTAGTAGGGGGGGGGGGGGGGGGCTTAGCTCATCTTACATCATTTTCACCAAATGTGATTTCCAGCCAAGCTCAACTCACTGACACAGAACCAATATATATATATATATATATATATATATATATATATATATATATATATATATAGTCCAAAAGGGATTAGAATAGTTTACATGAACATGATTCAAGTGGGAAGGATTAATAAAAAGCTTTCTTTTTCACTCTCTTTCAGTCTGGGCAAACTGGTGTATATTTTACAATATCCATTAATACTACTACTAACATATATATATATATATATATATATATATATATATCAACAAAATTAAAGTGGGATCGCACTTTGCCCAAGAAGCTTTATCCCATCCCTCTTTCATATCTTATCTTTTCCACTCTCAACTTGTGGGGTCTTAACTTCGAGAACTTCGAAAGATCACCGATCAAGCACCATCCTCTCTCTCTCAACACACAAAGAGAGAGAGTTCCTGTCTGACCTTACAAGCAATAATTTTGTATAGCTTTTATATATGCATGTTCGTACACTTTCGTATCAAGACGCAACTGCTATAATAAAGGTAAATATAAGGGTACAGCACTACAAAGTGCGGCAACCAACCATCCCAATAGTCATACATTTAGGCTCAAGAGATATCATTACTAAAACTACACAAGTACGTAAATTTACCAAAGACTTCAACCAAGCCGAGCTCACCATCTCTTAGCTACCTATCATGTCAACCATTTAATGCTCCCTCCAAAGACACTCTTTTTTTTTCTTTCTATTCTATTGCTATATAACCCTTTCTTTCAGTTCCATCTGTTTCACCATCCAAACCAATACTTGATTTCCATTTCAGATTATATGCAACTTCTTCTTCCCCCCCCCCCCCATCTACTTTCTGTCTATATTGGCATATTACTATTAATTTCCTTGGGAAGACAATGAAGGGGAAGTTTCTAAAGGCATGCCTTACAAAATGGAGGAAGATGGGGAGTAGAGTCATACCTTGTGGCAGTTGCGAATACTGTTATGAGTGGGCAAAGTGGCCTAATTCCATGCATGAAGAGAGCTCAATCCCAAGAGATGTGCCAAAAGGTCACTTAGTAGTGTATGTTGGTGAAAACTATAAGAGGTTTGTAATTAAACTCACCTTGCTCAAGCACCCATTGTTTAAGGCATTGCTAGATCAAGCTCAGGATGAATATGATTTTACCACTGACTCCAAACTCTGCATTCCTTGTGATGAAAGCCTCTTCCTCGATGTTGTTCGTTGTGCTAGCTTTCCTCAAGATTGAATACTCTCCCAGTGTCTTTAGGAATTCATGCTAGAAATTTGATTGACTCACGAGGTCTGAGTGTAATGAGAATGCTAATATGTAGTATACTGAGTA
Source organism: Fremontodendron californicum (assembly GCA_030761205.1). NCBI lineage: Eukaryota > Viridiplantae > Streptophyta > Magnoliopsida > Malvales > Malvaceae > Fremontodendron > Fremontodendron californicum. The sequence continues at coordinate 36,626,113 of JAULJL010000005.1, forward strand.
GATTTTTGTAACATAAATTTTGTAGCCTATAAATGTAATTCAATTGAAAAATATTAACTTTCTGTTTTCCCTATTGTAAATTCTGTTTCTAAGGGCCTCAACCGCTCAAGGCATTTGAAAGCTCTTAGGCCTAAATAGAACCCAGTTAAACACACAGTATGATGCCAGATCAACACTTAACAAGAAGCTGGACCAGACCCTACCAGCTGACAGAATCTGAGAGTTTCCAGTTGGGCCAAAACTGGCAGTTCATTAGCTCTGGCCTCTACCTTATCATTGAAAGTTTAAACTTAAAACAATGGAGAATGGAGATGCAAGTTCCTTATTCTCCTCGAGCTCATCTCAAGGCCAGTGTCCCTGATATTTACATATAACAGTAAAGCAAGCTCCAAGTAGCAGATGCACGCAAAACACAGGTAATTAATCAAGAAGAATCAGACAGTCAAGGTTTTGCCAAGATTATCAAAGCAGGATTCTTTGAGGTTTGTCTATGTTTCCAAATTCAGGAACTAATGCTGCAAGAAGAATGAACAGAACTTTAGAGGTCAAGTGTTTGAAATCAAAATTATGACTAGATTGGCGAGCAGAAAGCTTGAAACTCTGAAAAGAATTGAATCCCAGCCAGTTACACAATGTTAGCATGGGATATCCTCATATGCATGATGATAGATAGGTTACAAGTCAAAAGGTGAGAAAGTTAGGCTCCTCAGCTCTGGGAAACATTGTACGCAGGATCAATGTCAAAGAATTTCTTCAGCTTGAGACCTCAAAAGTAAAATCTGATTGACGGAAAGCAAGGTTTAGCAATTTGTTTCCATTTTTAGATTTTGAAAATTTCTCTCAACAAGAAACACCATAAAAAAGGTGAAAAAGATGATTCAAGCAATTACTTCAAGGTCCCATGATGCTATAAATAGGTAAAACTAAGAGCCAATAAACAAGTCTGGGGCATAACAAAACAACTTGCACTTATGTGCTACACCGTGCACATTTTCATAGATTTCACGTTATTCGGACTCGGGTGTGAGTGTCAAACACAAGTATGTTTGATTTATTCTAAGTTTTTTCATGTATTTGGAAGGTCCTTAGAGGATCATATCCCTATATCCATGTCTGAATATACATCGGACACAGATACCAATTGACATATAGTTGATTCTTGTATCATATTCTTTGCACATTAGCATGAACTTACTATAACAAGAAGGTGAATAGGTAGAGAAATTCATTCTTCGTATAACAATAAATCTACACATTATCCATCCACACTTGCTCAAGTGTCCAACAAATATTGACAAGATTTAGTGTTTTCCACAAGGACCAAAGGAAACTTGTTCAAAAAATTCACAGCATACTATCGGAGTCATCAGAATGACAAAATGCTACCGACTATAATGCATTGAATCTGAAAAACTATCAAATAACCTAAAAATCATAATAATATCAACAAACACTGTCGGAAAACTTAGTAAGATCCTACTCCATATGAAAAACAAGATTGTACAGTCATCAGATTGCCACCAACATGGAGTAAATGTATTTCAAAGGCCAAAGCCCAAAAGCTTCATTTTCCAAAACCAGTACCATTGAACCTGTCTAACTACATGGGCAAATCGGCCGCTTCATACCTGCTGCTACCCAATAGCAACAAACATTGAAATAACAAGATCCCGTTTGAGAATAATGTTCACAATTTAATTCTATCTTACATCATTTTAGTGATTTGAACCTTGTAATGATATAAGAGGGCCTTCATCCTTAAAGTCTGTTATATTCAACTGTCTAATATAGACCCCCTTAAATCTCAATTCACCATGCCAACTTATTGAACTTCCACACCACTCCGCAACTTACCAGCAAGAAGTAACATTCCATAACCTTTAAAAAAACAGGTTTAAAAAAATGCAGAACCTGCCTTAATCAGTTAATCTAGGCAATGTTGCATGCTTTTATCTCACCTCTCATCTCAGCCTCTGTCAAAACGCATCATTTCCAACTCAGATTTTCTCTCCTTCTGATACCTTAATCATCTAATATTTGCTAAAATTGCACATCCCAAGAATCTGCCCATTACAGCATAAAATGCATAAGCACAAGCATGCCTACTACTCAATTTCTACAACTTATAATTTTCCTCACTCCAATAAAATGGCAAATAAAAAATTCACAGCCAAATCAAGTGTATAGGATATTTAAGCAAGACCCTAAGTGCGCCTTTCATGACTAAACTCTTATTTTCTTCTCTTCACCATCTAACTCAACATTCATCACATCTCTCATAAATAACCTTTGTCAGTCTGATGATTATTTCGTTCCTAAAGCTCATCAAGTTAACTGTACAAGACAGTAGTACGCAAACTCACTAACATTATCCAGCATTCCAAACTTAAAGCCTTTACTTTTTCCTCATTTAATAATTTAATAGACTGCAAGAGAACATATGCCAGTCGGCATCTTACAAACAAAATTTCTCCATCAAAAGTGGGGTAAAAACAAGAAAAGGCTCCTACAATGCAAATAGAGAGAAATTAATAACATCAGAATATGCACAAAGAGAAAAGGGAAAAAGGCCACACCAAAAAAATAACAGTCTAATTATAACAGCATCAGCAGCATTTGGAGCATGAGAAATCATTACCATTCTCATTGATACCAGCAAGAACAAGTACTGCAAGGCAGTAAAAAACAATTGATTGCAACAGAATATACACACCGAAGCAATGTTTTGGAAAATATACACAAGTAATAAATTGCCCCATGATAAAAGTACATGCAATGCATAGGCAGGTTCTTACACCAAACAATGGCAGTATTGCATCAGTAGCACTGCGAAAACAGGAAGATTCAAAGCGTTTGAAAAGGTTGCTGCTATCTTCTGTGTCACAATCGAAAACTCTAGCAGCAAAAGTAACTTTCACCCATTTTTTTCCAATTGAGTTTCATCTAAGTCCATCAATCAAAGCCTCCAATTCTCTCCTCCCATACCTCCTACCCTCTGCATTAGCTTCCCTACACCTCACCACAAAGTAAAATATCAACCAAGCCACCATGAAATACACTTCCAAAGCTGCCTGAATAACCGTGGCGAAAAATTCTCCACCTATATGAGTCAAAACCCATCTTGCCAAAGACCCACCTAAGATAGCTTCATAACACTTAATCTGTATCGCCTGGTTCCACAGTGTTGACATCAAATAACAACCTTCTTTAATAATTTCCCTCCCGGTTCTCCTTGAATCCACAATGGCAATCCAACCAGCTAATGAGAATACAAATGAAACTAAAGTATCCACCAAAAACCACGTAAACAAAAACCCTGAAATCTCCTTCTCATAACCCCTAATCCACGGTGACATAACCGAAAAAGGCATCAACTTTAACCTAACAAAAAGCTTAAAAAACGAGTAGTGATCCTCAATTTCTCCAAAATACCATAATCCAAGAAGCTGAGTCACCGCGTCTCTTACCGCCCATTTCATTAAAACGAAACCAGTGAATCTTTTCAAACCCAATTTTGACCCATCCCAAAAAGCCCCAAAAAAGGAAACAAATCTTCCAATCAAGTCATTAACAATTGTAACAAAAAGAACACCCAAAACCAAAGAGTAAATCGCTGTAAACCCTAGAATTACCCATCCATACGCCGCCGATAAAAAACTGACCATAAAGAACAGCACCGCTGCGTCATGGCGGCCCAATTCCAATCCTTTATAAACGAACTGAAAATCCACAATTCCTTCTTCTTGTTTTTCCCCTTCATTGTTTTCGTAGTCAAACGAGGTTGTTTTGAATTTGACTCCGTAACGAACAATTTCCGGTAGCAGAATTCCGTTATCTTCAACGAAATGCGAAAACCCCAATTTAGTGTCGAAGTTGGAAAGAATCACCGGCGTGCCATTAAGGGGGCGATTAGGGAAAGAACCGAACAGGGAGCGGTCGCGGTTGTCATCGTCAGAAGAAAAGAAGTCGTCGTCGAGAGTGCCTACGCGCGTGAGGTGGAGGAAAGGACGGCGTGTGTGGCGACGAGTAGGTTGGAGACGCGCGTGCGGGTGGGAAGGGTGTAGGTCGAGGCGGGAAAGGAGGGATTTGAAAGAAGGATCGCGGTCAATAAAGGAATTGAGGAGAAGGGAACCGGATTCAACTAAGGAACGGAAAGAGAGGAGGAGGAAAGAAAGGAAGATGAACGTGAAAGGGCGGGCGGTGAATAGCACGGCGGTTCTTTTAAGGATCTGGGATGTGGACCGTAGTTGGCCGAACCGGTGGTGGTGATCCGTCATGGCGGTTTTCTCTTTCGGGTTCAGATTTGTGGGAAGTGAAGCATAGGTGAAAATGTAGAGAGGAAAGGGATTCTGTTTCTCTGGTTTTCTGATTTCCTTTTTTGGTAAAGAATTTTCCTTTTCGATGTTCTTTTGGGTCGTTGGGAAAGAAGCGGGTAGAAAAGGCCCAGGCCTATAATATTATTTGGGCCCAAACTCGAGCCTAGATGGATCCAAGGAAAGTAAAGATATATGTAAAAGAAATGAATAAAAAAATGATGGAAAAGGAAAAGAAAGTAAAGAAAAAAATGATTATTATTTTATATATAGTCAGCTAAATTTTTTAATTTTATAAGTGTGATTAGAATATTATTACATATCTCATTATTTATTATATTATTTTATATATTTTTTAAAATAAAAAATGTTAACCAGTATCACTAGCATTGGTTAAAATGATATTTAAGTAAAAAAAAATTCCAATTAATGAATTTTTTTTTTTTGAGTTTAGTAAAAGTATTGCATTAAATGCAAAAAAAAAAAAAATTTAAATAATTTTTAATCAATACTTATAAGTATCAGTTAACTGAATCCTTTTAAATTTACGGGCAATTTTCTAACTTTGCTATTGAAATTTAAAAATTCTACTGAGAGGTATTAGATAATTTATCAAAAAAACTAATAATATAACTTTTTTTTTTTTTATTGTTTGCTTTTTACTTTTGCATTTATTTACAAATAGAAAGATTCTAAAATGTTGAAAATATTTGTGTTCTTTCTTTTTCTTTTTCTTTTTATCTTTGGTTCCCACCAAATGAAGTGAATGAATCTGATTCCCTTTTACCAAGCAAAAAGAATGCTAGTTTCAGCTTTGCAGAAATGCTAGGAAGGACCAAGAGCAAATAGGTAAGTTTTGACTTTTGATCCTTATTCCCTTCCAGAAAGCCTCATCCTGCATCAGCAAAATATGGTTAAAGGTTTAGGCTTTTTTTTTTAAAAGATTTTTGGGCTTTAATTACACTTTAATGTTCAAAGAGATGAATACTTTCAACAACTACAACCTAATTGGGTCATTTCTATTTACTCATGATGGAGAATTTGTGGGTTCCAAATGTGTTACTGGCCACATCCTGTTCTTCAGTTTCAATGAAAGAATTCTAGTTGATGTAGAGAGTCATAACAAGACTTCTAGCCTGCTTTCAGATGCAAGAAAGAATGTAGAAAAAGCAGCAAACATTGACCAAAACTTCAGCTCTCAACCATTGAGCTTATGAAATGAAACAGATAGATGTAAAGGGCATCACTAAACTACATTTATTTGACATCATTACAAGGTAAAATAGTTGAGTTTGCTCCTTTAACCTTTTCTTTTCCTCTAATTTTCATGCATAGGGATTGAATGCCATTCTCATATACCGATTTTCTCAGGCTATTTCTGGATGCAGCCGTGGAAATGACCGGCAAATAAAAATCAAAATACAAAGATCAAATACTAGCAAGAGACTTCTCAACAATCAAAATTTAAAGCAACAACGAAGAGGAGACCGATGAAGTGGAATAGCTTAGTTAAAACTCAGGCTTTTCTGGATACGTGCAGCCAGACCTTTGGATGATAACATTGGATGCATAGCAGCCAGCTTTTACGCAAATGTCAATGGGCTTCTCTTGAACCAATTGTGAAAGAAAGCCTCCAACAAATGCATCACCTGCAGAAAATAGTATTAAATTACTAGCAGTGACTACATTATTATGATAGCGTCTTTGACTCCCCGATACTATGTTGCTCCGACTCTTTATTTTTCTTGAAGTACCCATGTCCGACACTTATTCGGAAGTGGGTATGGGGATATAACCCTCCAAAAACCCTCCAAATATATGGAAAAACTTAAAAAAATTGAACATACCCGTGTCGGATACATACCCGTATCCGACACTCACACCCAAATCTGAGTAACATAGCCCCGATATGCCAAATGGGATCAAAGTTAAATCATTTGACAACTAATTACACTATTCCTTCTTTCATCCACTCTTCCACCCTTTCAAACCCTCCTCTTAGCATTTACAGTTGTCAAGTCTTGGAAACAAAAGGGAAAGACCATATACCTGCACCATTTGTATCAACAAGTTTTTCCTTGGGTAACAATATTACAGGGAACTGCTTCACTTTCCCATCCTCAGCAACGACTACCGGATCTGCACCCTGAGTAATAACGGTGATCCTCTTGAATGTTCCAGATGCTTTTGGCCACTGAGAAATCTTCAAGGCTATCTCCGCAACATTATCAGTCTGGACAGCAAAAGCAAACAGGGTCAAATACGAAAGATTAACAATCCATGATAGTATCTGATAATCAACAGCTATTACCTCCCAGCCATGAACCTTTGCAAAGGTTCTTGCTTCTGTCTCATTGCCAAAGACAAAGTCCATATACCTGATCGACAATAAACCGAGAGACTTATTTCAATAAGTGTACATTAATTTCCACTGAAGAAAAATATGAATATATGATAGAATGCTTACGGTAGAACTTTCTCCTGTGCATCCTTGAAGAACTCACAAATAAATGGAGCAGAAAGGTTCATTGAGAACACCTGCAGGCAAAATAAATTGTTAGGCCACTAAGCCAGTGAACAGACGCATAAAGATGAAATTCAGTTATCTGTGACATAATATACCTTGTTATTTGCAGCTGCATGTTCAGCAACAAGCTGTATGGAGTCTGGAGATACAGTGAGAAAAAACCCAGCAATATAAAAGTACTTGGCCTTCTCAACTGCATAAAAATATATTATGAGCAAGTTAGTCCACATAAGCTATAACCAGAGAGAAATGAAATTGTTCATTTCAATTATTCTCATTGGATTTTCACCAATGAGTAAGTTTCCTTATTGTATAGTTAGACCAAATAACAACAAGAAAGCCAAATCCAAGAAAATAAAAGGAAAAGAGTACCCAATGCCCAATTCTCTGGCCTCTTCAGATGCTCAGACTTGTAACAATTTGCAGCTGATAGATTTGCAATGAGTGACCTACAGATAGTTCTAACATTGAATCTTGCTACTCCAATAGATAAAACATAAATGCTTCCATAACATCTTAATAATTGGAGCAAACATAAGAAAGTACAACAGCGAATTGGTAGCATAGGAGATATAAAGAAAAAAAAAAAACACATTGCAAAACTGACCGTTCACCACCCACAACACAAACAGCACAAGTTCCTGTTGGCGCAGATTCGTCCTCAAGATAGTGAACCTGATTAATATGCATCATCAACAATACTATTATTTTCAGTTCCAAATCTATCTTAGGAAAAGCAAAAATGCAACTCAAAATAATTATGCATCCGGAACAGGGAAGGTGCAGGGACATAGCAAAAGGAGCCTAATCTATTATGTCTAAAGCTATGTAGAATTGAGTTCACAATAACAAATACTAATGCTCGCTTTTTTTTCCCCTTTTCTCACTTTTCTTTTCAATTCTTTTAGAGGTCTCGGGAAAATGGCTTAGAAAGAGGGCTCACATTAACACCAGCAGCTTTTGAGTTCTTCTTCATTTCCTCCCCAAACTTGTCCTTCCCAATGCAGCCCATGTAACTAGTTGCACCAGGAAATTGAAGCATCCACTGCATGAGGCAAAAGAAACTCAATCTATGGTAACAATTAATGTTATGGCTGCATTTTCCCAAAGTTCCAAGCAATATAAGAAGCACCATGATATACCTGTGCAACCTTGATTGAATTTTGAGTGGCACCTGCACATAACAAAATTGAGGAGAATCATTATTGGTCACCAAGTTCTGACTGAAAATTCACATTCACATTCCAATTTCTTTTTTTTCTTTTTTTAGAAATCAAATACCAAGGCAATCCATGTATTAGTGTATTACCTCCAGCAATATACTCTACATTGGATTTGGAAGCCATTTCTTCATACCTGTCATAGAGAGCCATTAAGAACAGTGCATACTGCAATTCTAACCAGGAGTGGTTAACAACGATAAACGTATCTCACTAGACGGAAGGTGGAAAACATCTAATGTTGATTCCAACAACACACCTGAACCCCACCTTTTCAACCAACAGATCATATAATTTTGAACCTATTAGGTCAAGCGAGAGCAAAAACTCTATCTTCTTTCTGAAGGAGCATGACAGAGTTGACCCTCTCCTTAAGGGAATTGATTCTACAATGAAATACGGTTTCGCATCTTAAACTGCATGGCAGAAAGTCGCATTCACACTAAAGATTGGATGGTCAGCATGCCATGCAATCCATTCTTTTAAACTTTTTTGTCATAGGTCCAAATTTATTCCACATTAAAGATGTTTAAGTCTTACTAGTTTCCACCTTTGCTCCAAACTATGAACACAAACAATTTTTCATGTAACCATCAATTAGTCTATACGAATAACTAGCTAAACAAGCAAATCAACAATTTTGAGGGAACAAAAGATTAAAATAACATATCAGTGTAAGGATGGGAATGAACACAAACTTGATCTAGTAGATCGAATAAGCCATACGACTATAAAGAACAATCACAGTTACAGACTTACAGTTAATCTGGTTTCATAGTAAAAGAAAAATAAACAAAAAATTGATTTGATCTTGGAACAGAAACAAATTTTGCTTACATGGGAAGGTGTTTCTCCTCAGCTAGAATTGCATTATTCAACTTGATATCGTACCTGTAACCAAACCAAAACCAAAAACAAAACCAAACCCAATTCAGATTCCATTACAAGAACCAATCTCAACATAACAAAAACACATCCCATAAATTAAAAAAAAAAAAAAAAATCAAATGTTGTAACTGTACTTTTTCAAGAAATCCTCGTCCACGACAGATGAAATGTCAAGAAGAGGATTGCCCATACCCAGTAGAATTCCTTCATAGGCCATTTTTTGGGGGTTGTCGGTGATAGTTTGGTGAAGGGAAAAGAGAAGAAGAAAAAGTAGAGTGAGAGTAGGAGATTTTTAGATCTTGGTTGAGGTCTTGAGGGAAATAATTTGTGTTATGCAAAAGTTTATTGGCCCATACTGGGTTTTTTTAGGTTTTTTTATATTAATATAGCAAAAAAAAAAATTATTTATCAAAATACTGTTTTTTTCAAATTAATTTTCAAAATTCACTTTTTTTTTATCAGTGAAAATTTTAATTTTTTTTAAAATACCAGTTGGGAAATCGCCATGGCCCATGACGATTTCCCAACTAAAATTTACAAATTTTTTTTTTTCCCATCGCTCCCAAATTTGTGAATTTCCCAAAGGTTTTTTTTTTTTTTTTTTCAAATTTTTGGGAAAATATGAAAAACATGATTCAATGGTGAACTTATTGTGAAATGGTATAATGAATAAAAGTTATTTGAAAAAGAGAAATGAATAATTAGAAATTATTATAAAGGATTAGACCTGCTCACGGGCCAGACAACCCGCCCGGCCCGACAGGCCCGGCCCGTATTGGGCCGGGTCTGGACAAGATAATTTATGTTCCAGGCCGGCCCGGAACAGTGATTTTTATTATAATAATATTATTTTATTTAATTTTAATAAAAAAAATAAAAAAAATTATTTTTTTATTCCAATGAACAGTGATTCGGGCCGAAACGGGAGGGCCTGGGGAGAAAAGAAAAAAAATGGGCCGCGGCTCGGCCCATGAGCATCTCTATAAAGGATATTGTAAAGACAAAATTATCCTTGATAAAAAAACGTTCTCTTCCCTTTTTCTTTTATTTTTTAATTTAATTTTTAATTAAAAAATAAATATTCTGAAAATAAAAACTTTTTAATTTTTAAAAAAAAAATTAATTTTTTATTTACTTTTTTTAATTAAAAAATTTTAAAAAATAAAAATAATATGCCTAAAATTAATTTTTATTTATTTCCCTTTTTCAAATAACTTTTATTCATTATATCATTTCACAATAAGTTCACTATTGATACATGTTTTTCATATTTTTCCAAGAATTAAAAAAAATATATACCTTCATGTTTTTAGCAAATTTGGCTAAAAATACCAAGGGAAATCGCCATGGCGGGTGGCGATTTTCCTTGGTATTTTTAGCAAAATTTGCAAAAAAACACCAAGGGAAATCGCCACCCCCCATGGCGATTTCCCTTGGTATTTTTAGCCAAAATATGTTTTTTGACGCTGGGAAATCGCCATGGGGGGTGGCGATTTCCCAGCTAGTATTAAAACCAGCGTATTTTGGGAAATAATCTAAAAGCAACTGTATTTTGGGATTTTTTTTTTTTAGCTATATTAAAAAAAAACCGGTTTTTTTATCTTAATATAGCCAAAAAAAAATTATCAAAATATCGTTTTTTTCGGATTAATTCTCAAAATCCGCTTTTTTTTAATCAGTTAGGAAATCGCCATGGCCCATGGCGATTTCCCAACTGAATTTTTTTTTTTTTTTTTAAAATACCAGTTGGGAAATCGCCATGGGCCATGGCGATTTCCCAACTGATATTTTACAAAATTTTCATTTTTTATATTGGGAAATCGCCACCGCCAAGGTAAGTTTCCATTTTTTTTAGTAATTAATAAATTTTGAATAAAAATTATATAATTTATAATTTTAAAAAATAAAAAATTAATAATTTTAATATATAATTTTTATCCCATGGTGGTAAAAGTGTTCATGGCCGGGCCGGACCCATGTATGGTATCAACACTACATTTGCTTGCCCAAGCCACGGTAGCAATTTTTCAACCTTTATTTATTTATTTTTTAACTTTATAAAATAATAAAAATTATATAATTTTTAATTTTAAAAAATAAAAATATAACAATTTACCAAAAATTAAAAAATTATATTCATAATTAGACCTGTTCATGGGACGGGCCGCGACCCGGAATTTTTGACCTTGCCCAAGCCTATTTCGAGTCGTGCTGACCCGAAAACCCATTTCACTATTAAAAAAATATTTTTATATATTTTATAATTTTTTGAATTTTGTTATTTAATTTTTTTTAAAATTAAAAATTATATAATTTTTAATACGACACTTGTCCAAGCCCGGATTAATACGACACTTTGGTTGGTCTTTCTCCCGGAGGTCCATTTATTACGAATACAAGTTGAAAGAATTTGATTGACATTACAGATAGACCTGCTCATAGGCCGGGCAGCCAGTCCGCCCAGGCCCGGATCACTATTTATATATTAAAATAATTAAATTCAGGCCCACGAGCCGGGCCTTGGCAAGAAGTTGAAAATTTCCGGGTCGCGGCCCGGCCCATGAGCAGGCCTAATTACGAATATAATTTTTTAATTTTTGGTAAATTGTTATATTTTTATTTTTTAAAATTAAAAATTATATAATTTTTATTATTTTATAAAATTAAAAAATAAATAAATAAAGGTTGAAAAATTACCACCGTGGCTTGGGCAAGCAAATGTAGTGTTGATACCATACATGGGCCCGGCCCGGCCATGAATACTTTTACCACCATGGGATAAAAATTATATATTAAAATTATTAATTTTTTATTTTTTATTTTTTAAATTTATAAATTATATAATTTTTATTCAAAATTTATTAATTATTAAAATTAAAAAAAAAAAATTGTGGAAACTTACCTTGGGAAATCGTCACCGTGGGTGGCGATTTCCCAAGGGGGAATTCACATAATCGCCACCCATGGTGGCGATTTTCCAATACAAAAAATGAAAAATTTGTAAAATATCAGTTGGGAAATCGCCATGACGCATGGCGATTTCCCAACTGGTATTTTAAAAAAAATTAAAATTTTCAGTTGGGAAATCGCCATGGGCCATGACGATTTCCCAACTGATTAAAAAAGAAACGAATTTTGAAAATTAATCTGAAAAGAACGATAATTTGATAAATAATTTTTTTTTTTGTTATATTAAAATAAAAAGACTCCCATACTGGTGTGTCCCCATCTCACCAACCCAATTGCCCAAATATCCGCTCTTAAAAAAAATAAAGCTTTGGAGTTTGAACACTTTCCTCTCTCTGGGTCTTGGGTTGGTGAAATCACTGTTGAACTGTGACCACAAATTTCAAATACTTCCAAATTCTCTCTTTCATGAATCCCTTAAGTTTTCACCTTTTTTGTAAAGAAAGAGTATAAATAATTGTCAATTTTATGGTCAAAGTATTATATATTGACTATTACCAACACAACAGTATGTAATTATGCAAAATTTTGACGTTATGGATCACTGTTTTTTGTTTGAAAGAGAGAGATTTACTAGAAAAAAAAAGGAATTGTTTGTTTGTTTACCATAGAAAGATAGAATTGATCAAAGCATGTATTTATTTATATAACTTTACAATGAAACATTGTTATTAATGTTATTGCATAAAATTGTTCAATCCCTCTTAAGTTAGAATAAGATATCCCGTACCCGACAAGAATGAACTTAAACCAAAAGAGTTAATCCCTTATCGGTATAAATGAAGCCATATGGTTCTCCATGGCTGAAGATACGTAGTAAAGAAGCTGAGCTCCTAAGCCATCAAGGTGGTGTGGTTTTATTCCTCTTAATAATAAGAGAAGAAAACAGTTAAGCCGAGCTGAAAGACATAGCCAAACAAATTGCAAAGAAATCCAGTGCTACAAGGGGAAAAAAAAAAAAAAATCTTTAAAGGTGATCGCAAATAGCCTTTGTAAAATCAGTTGTTGTTGAGGAGCCACCAAGGTCAGAAGTTCGATATTTCCCCTCTGCAATTGTATTGAGAATAGCATTCTGAATCCTATCAGCCTTGTCATGGAGATTTAAGTGGCGCAACATTGTGACCGAACTCAATAATAGAGCAGTTGGATTTGCCAGATTCTAAATGATGTCAAACCATATAAAATGATTAGCCGGTGCCATGGGAACGAAATGAAATTATATTCCGAGAAACAAAGTTAAAAAAGGAAAGAAAATGAACTCAGCAGAGGCAATTAACAAAATGATCATGACAGGCAAACATGACATGAAGCTTACGCCAGTCTCAAACAAGAAATCCAAGATTAGAAAACTCACATTGCTTTAGATTTAGCATAATGCATACAGTTACACCTTAAAACTATGTTTGCTCCGACTCTTCATTTTTCTTGAAGTACCCGTGTTCGACATCCGTGTCTGACGCATATCCGGACATGGATAAGTGGATATGATCCCCCAAGGATTCTCCAAATACATGAAAAACTTAGAATAAATCGAACATACCCGTGTTAGATACATACCCGTATCCGACACACCCGAGTCTGAGTAACATAGCCTTAAAAGACCTTGACATACCTTCATAGTCTATCTCTAGACATCCAGTCTCAACTCTCAACCATTAAGATTTTCTTTGTATCCACTAAATCACTACCTTCAAATTTTTTCACAAGTGCTCCTTGTCCATGCAAAATGAAGGGCTCTATAGAAAGAAATGAAGGACGGATACTCAATTAGAAGTCCTAAGATAGATTTTAAGACTAACCATTCCGGCGATATCAGGTGCTGAACCATGAACAGCTTCAGCAAGTGCTATTCCTCCCTCACCAATATTGCAACTGCAGAAAAAAGTATATGCTGTTAAACCATCTAGATGTATGTTATTGTTACCTATGATCATTAGGAAGTTGTAGTTACCTTGGTGTTAAGCCCAAGCCCCCAATCAATCCAGCACAAAGGTCACTGATAATGTCACCATAAAGATTAGGCATCACCAATACATCAAAAAGTGCTGGATTCTTCACAAGCTGCAGGTGGCAAAAAAATAATTCATTCTACATATCAGTTTTCACTTCCATAAAAGATGAAAATGCAGTTCTGTGCATGTCTAAACAAGAACTGTTTTTGTCATTTGTCGAAAGTAAAATAGGCAGAAAGGTAGCTGAGCTCCTATATATAGTCGTTGGTTCAAAACCTTATCCCTTCCCCCCCCAATGAAAAGTGGAAAAAAAGAAGTAATATAATGCTCATAGGAGGAAATCCGTCATACCATCATACAGCAATTGTCAATGACTACTTCCTCATATATTATCTCGGGGTATTTCTCCGCAACCTCACGGCAGCACTGGAAAAGGACCAAGTAAACCAAATTTAATAAAACAGTTACACTAGAAAATTTAATGAAGAACCAACAAAGTAGGCATTTGAATTCAGACCTTAAGAAAAAGACCATCAGTTTTCTGCATAATATTGGCTTTATGAATTGCAGAAACTCTTTCTCTACCATGGGTCTTAGCATAATGAAAAGCATATTCAGCCACCCTCAAGCTTGCCTGACGGGTAATAATCTTGAGACTTTCAACCACACCTCTCACCACCTAGCACCCAAAGAAAAAGAATTACCTCATCATATTTAGTGAATACCCCATTTATCAAATTGGGGCATAAACTATGAAAACAAACTTACTTGATGTTCTAGTCCACTGTATTCCCCTTCCGTGTTTTCACGAATAGTGATAAGATTTACATCATCATATCGAGTCTTATATCCAGGGAGGCTATAACATGGCCTGACATTGGCATACAGATTAAGTTCTTTCCTTAGAGTAAGGTTCAAAGAACGATGACCTTTACCAATAGGAGTAGCCATTGGACCTTTCAAGCCTACCCCATTCCTTCTTACTGATTCTAAACTTTCCCAAGTTAGAAAACTCTGAGTTCTTGGATCAATTTGGTCCCCAACATAATGTTCTTCCCATTCAATGGGCACTTCAGCTGCTTTAAAAACCTGAATCAATTAAAATTACTCAGTTTCCACCAATTTTTCAGTAAAAGTAAATAAAAAACGGGTCTTGATAATGGTTATGTTTTATACAAATATTTATCTATTTATAATTCTATAAAGCAGCTTCTTTGAACTCAAAATAGCTACTTTTTGGCAGTTTGGGCCTAAATCAAGAACCTTGTAAACCAAAAAAATTCAATTTTTTAACACTAAAAGATACAATTCCAATGACACATATATAAAGAAATCGAAAAATCAAGGCTTTTGAAGCGAAAATTCGAAGCAATGAAAAATTAAAAAAAAAAAAAAAAAGAGAGAGAGAAAAATTGGAGAGAGGGCGACAACCTGTTTGACGGACTCAGCGATCTCGGGGCCGATGCCGTCGCCAGGGAAGAGAGTGGCTCGGATGGGAGCGGTGGCGGAAGAGAAAGCTCTGGCTAAGGAGAGGGGCGAGCTAGGGTTAAGGTTAGGGTTGGCCTGGGAAAGGATCTGACTGACTCGTCGTCTCAGGACCTGCGTCGCCATTGATCGTGCTGGCTGGCTGAGTCGCGACTTTCCGATTGTGTTAAACAAAAACCAAATTTAAAAAAACTATTTTTAAAGCTAATATTATTCCGAAATATGGCCAGTCAGGACAGAATTTTTTTTTTTTTTTTTTATTTGACCAATAAGTAATGCCACATGTATTGTCACTGTGGATTTTAACTTTTTGGAATTTTTATCGGCTCGGCACTTGTTTGTAATTAATTTCATGTGCCCACTCCATTATGGCATTATTGAGAAGTCCTACTCTTGTTTTTTTTACATAGTGTATTACGGACTACGGAGGATATTGATTTTCACCTAGACATTACTTTGGATAGTTATTTATTTTCAGGAAAATTATTTCATATAATTTTTTTACTTTTAATTTAAAAATTAATTAAATTTACTGTTAACAAGTGTCTTAATAAGATATATTTATGTATATTAATTAATAATATTTATTTACTTTTAATTTATAATTAATATAATCGACATTAATAAAAATAATTTTTTTCATATTTATATAAAAATAAAATAAAAATGAATAAAATAATTTCTGCCATCATTTGATTGCCATCCCTAACTCCTCGTCCTAGCATATTTTGAGAAAAGCTGCAATGATAACATCTAACAAGTAACAATATTCTTCCCTGGAAAAGCCAGGTAACTCTGGCGTAATGGGACAAAAAGATTTTCCAAATAATCCCACTAACCCCATAAGGCTCAATTGGATCAAATATGAAGGTCATGTTTCTTGCCCATCCAAAGAAAATGGGAAATGGGCCAAATGGCTTTGTGAAGAGCTTCAAATGGAGTATTGGCCTTTTGGGTCTAGGGTTATCAAGCTGAGTAGAAATGAATCCATGGTACTACCCAATACCCAATAGCCATCCACACAAAATGAAAGTCATAACTCATCACAGTCAAATCACCAAATTTTGGTTGAAGCAAGTTGCGATTTATGAACCAACCTAAGTATCAAAGTTAGCATTGCCGATTTATTTTATCCGGATTTTTCGTTTTCTTTAAATATTTGTGTTCGACATTTATGTTTGACATATATTTAGATATGAATATAAAATATGATATTTCAAATATATAAAAAATATTATACATGGTGTGTCGAATATATACCCATAATATAAGTGTCAATTGCCAAAATGATCTCCTAGTAGGCAGGCAAAATTGCTTTCTTACTTTCGGTTACCATTGATCTGCCACAAGAGAATAATAAATAGCTTTGAAATAATTGGACTATTAGGAAATTGTCATTTCTTCTTAGGAGAATCAATGTGTTTTGGTGTGTTTCACTGCTTATGTTTTTGTACTCTAGCTATCTTACTCGGATTCGGATAAGCATTGGATATGTTTATCCGACACAAGTATATTCAATATTTTTTCAAGTTTTTTCATATATTTGGAAGATCATACCTCAATGCTTATGTTCGAATATGTGTTAAACACAGATGTCGGATACGAGTACTTTAAAAAAAAATAAAAAGTTCAAATAACATAGCCCTCGAAAGCTCACATTAGCTTAACATATAGTAGTAGAAATCTATGCCATTTCATTTGTTATTTGACTAGTTTCGTTTTGTTATTGGAATTATTGAACGCACTTATCACATTTCTTGCATTTTTGGGTAGCTCAGAATTGTCAAGACTCAAGCATGATCCTTTGGGACCAAATAGTTTTTAAAAAAAATGTGGGGTGCCTTGGTGAAAACCTGTAGGGAACCTCATGCGGTTCTCAGGAAGGTGCAATAAAGATGGGGAAAAGAAAAGATTCAGTTGGTTTTATTACTTCAAGTATTTTTCAACTATAATGCTCTGACTCTTTATTTTTCTTGAAGTATTCGTGTCCGACGTATACGGATATGAGATATAATCCTCCAAAAACCTTTCAAATATATAGAAATCTTAGAAAAAAAAAATTGAACAGTAGTTTCTCAACATTCCAAGAATTTAGGGGTTATTTTCAATTTCATTCCAAACATTACTAGTAAGGTTAAGTTTTAGGAATAGCAGTGAGAATTTAAGGTGTAGCAAAGGAATCTACATCCTACTATTTGATAACTAAAAGTGAAAATTAGAGAGACAGGAAATGAGAAATAAACATATTACATATGCCATTCATTCATATCATTAACTTCTTTTACAAGGAAATTCAATCCAAAAAAAAAAGGTGAAAAACAAAAGAAAAAGATTGGATAACAAATTTCAAAGATTAAAATGAAAGCAAACTAGCAGATTGGAAGAGGGGCACCGTTCCATTCCTTAAGACATTCCAGCATTGGATCAATGATCTTCCCTTGGCACATAGCTGTGAACACCTTGTCAAACTCCTCACCAGGTGACTTGACATTTTCACCAGTTAGCAGCCCTGTTCCAAGCTCCTCCCTCACGAATTTATACAATGGATAAGATCTGCATTCCTTGATCTTGTTAGGAATTGCTGCATTTCCATTCTCAAGTGACACCCTTGCACTCTCAACCTCCTTTGGCAAGACAGCCTTTAATTCTACTTCAAAAGCTGCTATCTTTTGGAAGATTGAAGTGCTTGCATTCTTCTCATTCTCACCATTTGTCAATGCATGCTCAACAAGTACTTGCCTCAGCTTTTGCATCAATGGATAGGTAGCACTGCAAGGGTCATCAACATAGGCGAAAACATATTCGCCATCCACAGCTTTGAGTAAATCCTTCTCACAGAATCTTGAAGGGTGAAGTTCACCATTGGCACCAGTCGTGAGGATTTTCTTAGCTATCTGGCTCACTGTGTTCTTCACTGTGTTCCTCAAATTCTCTTCTAAATGCCTCAAATCAATAGCTTGGCAAAGACCCACCAAGAATGTAGAGGACATAAGCTTCAAGATATCAAGAGCCTCAGCAGTTTTCCTTGAAGAAATTAGTCCCAAGGAGTTCACATCTTGGTTGTGCTGCTCAGCACTTTGAACATGGTTAGTGACTGGATTAGCTAGGGATTGGAGCTCAGAACAATAGGAAGCCATTGCAATTTCAGCACCTTTGAAACCATAATCCAGACTTGGGTTCCTACCACCAGAGAGGTTTGATGGGAGACCATTGTTGTAGAAATCATTAACAAGTTCAGAGAATTGAGCAAACATAAGTTTCCCGATAGCCGCAATAGCCAAACGAGAATTGTCCATTGAGACACCAATTGGGGTACCCTGGAAGTTGCCACCATGTAATGCCTTGTTCCTTGAAACATCGATCAAAGGGTTATCATTGACAGAGTTAATCTCTCTTTCGATTGATTTGGTTGCGAATCTGATCACTTCAATCTGTGGACCAAGCCATTGAGGAGATGTCCTCAGAGCATAGCGATCTTGTTTGGGTTTCTGCAAGGGGTCCATTTCATGCAACTTCTTAGCTGCTTTAACATAAGAGCTCCCATCAAGTATGTGTTCCATTATAGCTGCAGCCTCAATTTGTCCTGGATGGTGCTTCAATTTATGTGTCAAATGGTCAGTGAACTCAGGTTTGCCATTCATGACTTCAGCAAAAATTGCTGATAAAATTTCTGACAAAACAGCCAGAATGTTTGTTTCAAAGAGAACCATGGAAGCCAAGCCTGAACCAACTGCAGTGCCATTGACTAGAGCAAGGCCTTCTTTAGGCTGCAACACAAAGAACCCAGAATCAATACCGGCTACACGAAAGGCTTCCTGGGGATCAAGGGATTCTCCATTGGGTCCAACGGCTTTGGAATTAGGCCTCCCAGTGAGCAATCCAGCAATGTAGGAAAGAGGAACAAGATCGCCAGATGCAGAAATTGTGCCACGAAGTGGCAAGCATGGGGTGATGTTGTGGTTGAGAAGCTTGGTGATTGCCTCCAGGATTTCAAATCTGATCCCAGAGTATCCCTGGAGGAGGGTGTTGATCCTAACAAGCATGGCTGCTCTAGTTGTTGAGTGAGGAAGTGTGTGGCATGACTCAGTTCCATTGCCAAAGATCCCAGCATTCAAGAACCTGCAGGAGCAATAAAACAGATTTAATTATACTGAATAAAACCATCTTCCAATTTGTGATTTGGAAATTAATTAACATAGAAAATTACTAGAACCAATTTGAGTGAAAAATAAGTAGTTTTGTAATTGGGTAATTTTTGTGGACAAGAAAAGAGTGGTGGATAGTTGTAAAAGTTGTGTAGGAGAGTGGGTAAGTTATTAAATTATTTTTTTAATTTAATTTCATATGTTTTTAATTATTATAATTTGGTTTTTTTTGGATATTTTTTATTTTTTCAATTGAGTTGACGTCTTTTAACTCGTGACATAAATACATCAATTCAGAGATTTTTTTTTTAAAATTGTATAAATAATTAAATTAGGTGATCTGTTTTAACCAAAATTTTATAATCTAGATCAAATTTTATCCAATTGCATATTCACCATGAATAAATTTACTTTTTTAGTATTTTAACCATTTTGTTAATAGTAGGGCCACCTTGACAACTCATGACAATTGATATATTACACTTAACTCGGTTATAACTCAGCCACCAGGCGGAGTCAACTCAACTGCCTTCCAGTTTGGACTACTTCCACAAAGTTGACGATTTTGACTCAATCCCACAAAACTAGCCCTGCCTTACTACTACAATATTGCTACGAGTTCGGAACTGAGTCAAATAGGACGGTTGAACTGAGTTTGAAACCAAAGTTGCATGCTTTAAGTACGTATATTTCTAGTTTACACAGTTTATAGTTAATTTGCAGTTTTTAAAGTTTTTTTTTTTTAACTTTACCTAATTAGCTCTTTTTGAAGGGCAGCTCCTTGCTTGGTTCTTCGATGAGAAGTAGCACCAAAACCAGTAGTAACACCATAGCTATCAGTGCCTTTCTCCACTCCATCAAGGACCCAATCAGCACTAGCCTTAACGCCAGCCCTTGCATCCTCCGAAAGCTCAACCTTGACACCCAAATCACGTGTAGCTATGGCTGCAACTTGAGAAATTGTCAAGGTCTCACCACCAAGCTTCACCAAAGGCCTTCTATACTCAGCCACCATACGTTTCACTTCATCCAAATGACTTCCCTTGAGTGACTCAGCTGCAACACCCCAGCTCAAAGGGTCCACGACGACACCACCCTTAGTATTAGTCGTGCAAAAACTCTCCAAAGAGCCGTTTAGTTTACCATTTTGACTGATCGTCTCCATGTTAAAACTTAAAACAGAAATATTGATCGAAATGAAGAATGACCCAGAAAAGAAGTTGAATTTTCTTAATTAACAAATGTGAGGTTTTTTTGGTTGTAGTTGAGAGTTGAGAGAGGAAATGAGAGAGGGATTTTCGTTTCCTTCCTGAAGAGAGAAGGGAAAAGAAAAGTGGATTAAATAGAGAAGAGAAGGGAAGAGAGGGGAAACGGGAAAGGGTTAGTGAGTGGTAGGTAAGCAAAAGGGTGGCAGAGGGGGAGAGAAAAGAAAAGGCTTTTAGGTTGGTTGAGATTTAAGAAGGGTCGTTGATTAAGAAATCTGATCAAAGGGTAGAAAGAAAAGAACGTGGACTAGATTTAGATCATTGAGAGAAATGAAAAGAAAGAAAGAAAGAAAGGTAAAAGCTTGTCTCGTGAAAATGGTGGTGGCTGAAGCTTTGAGGAGAAGATGTGGTTGGTGGAGGAAATGCTTGAACGCATGATTGAAACCTTATATTCTCCCCCACCCCAATGAGTAGGTTCCTTTGAATTATTGCAAGTATGTAGTAATAATTGTTTTAAAACTAACACCTTTAGATTTCGACTATATATTAAAGATTTTTTTTCTTTAATCTGCAAAATGATGTTAATTTTATCCATTTGATGTTTTGGTGCAAGTGAATGCATCTTTAAAGGGATTAAACAAAAGCAAAATTTGAAAATCCGAACACAAAATTTAATCTAATTTATTCATGTAATTAGTGTAATCTCCTATGTATAAAAAACAAATAAGGAAAAAATTGGGGTTGTTTCATTGAAATTCATGGATTACATATTTGCTTGAAAAACGTTATACAAAATAAAAATCTTAGAACGTCATTGTCTTTGTGAGTGATTAGATTGTTGCCGAATCATAAAAAATTTACATTCAAAAGAAAGAACTTAGGATCTAGTTAGCAAGTTAAATATGTTTTTGTCTTGTTATAACCTTACTAGTAGTGGTATAAATTTTGGGAGGCTAGATCAAGATAAATTATTATCAGCAAAAAAAAAAAAAATGCAAAATAAGAACATCAAATCGAAGTTAAGGGAAGAAATAAAATTTTCACCAATTGGAACTTAAACTAATCCGAAAGATGCCAAAATCAATTCATGGACAACAGTATCGAGTATTTCATTCGGCATCATGGCCAGTAGACCTGTTGGGTTATCCTTCGGGTATGGTTCGATTATCGACTCGAATTTTTATTCATTAAATAAAAATTTTATTTAAATTTTATTATAAAATATAAAATAATTTTTAATATTTAATAAACAATAAAATGGGTTTTTAGACCGACTTGGACCTGGTCCAATCCGAGCTAAGATAAAAAAATAAAAATAAAAAATTTGAGTCACGGTACAGCCCATAAATAAATCTATTATTGACTAATGATATTCGTTAAAGTTATATATATAGACAAAATTATACAATTAATACATTATTTTTTTCAATTCAATAAATATAATATATTAAATATAATTTTTTTCAAAAATAATAACTTAACTACCTTCAATCAGGCTTATAGACATCCGTTAATAAAAAAATAATTTAGTAATAATATTTTCATGATCATTAATCACCCCATATTTACTTCACAAAATAGGGGTTGGTGGTATACTTTTTTCAACAAAGGTGTCTTCTTTTGAACTTATCCTCAAAACCCTTGACACTCTTTCAAACTTCAACAACTTTCTTTTTTCCCCAAAAAAAATATTATCACCAACTTTTTTCTAATTCTTTTTAATATTTCACTTTGTGTGGGTGAGAATATCTTGTTTGAAGTATATTTTCCAATTATTTAGAAGGAAGAAGCTATAAAAAAAGGTTCAAATTCAATGAAAAATATGGAATCATTTTTCCCACTCACCAACCTTTTTTTTTTACACGAATTAATCACAATTTCAAAATGGTAGTATATAAATGTGCATTTTGATATTAATTTGGATAAATTAAAATATTAATGAAATTTAAAAATTAACTTTCCGTTAGATAACCTATGATATATTCTAGTTGTTTTTAAATAATATATATTTCACTTCTATACAAAAAATAATAATAATAAACTTCTTTTTTTTTTTCTTTTCTCTTTTTGGCACATATCAAATAATGCAAAATTAAGTTGATCATCAAAATACAAAAATATATATATATATTCTTGTTAAAATATTTGTGCAAAATAAATAAGTAAATCTTAATTAATTAGGAAAATTACAACATGAAAAAAAAAAAAAAACCGAATCTGAGGCTTAACTTAGTTGATTCATGCCTGATGGCATTCAACAAATCCGAATCTCAATATATGCATTCCCTTCCTCTATCCTCAAATGGTGATTTTTTTTTATGCTAAAAAAAGGGAAAAGGGCCATGATAAATTATATCTTAAGAATAGTATAAAATCATTTGTTGATACCAACGATTGTTTGATCTGTTAGTATAAAATCATTTGTTGATAAAATACGTATTAAATTTTTATTTTTAATGATTAAAAAGAAAAAAAAATAATGTGAGTGAAATAGGCATAATTCCATTTTCTTTCAAACTAAACTACTATATGTATAATTTATTTATAGTTTCATGGAGACCCTTTTAATTATTTGAAAATTGAAATTAAATGGGTTTTTTTTTTTTTTTTTGGGTGGGTTAAACCATGTGCAGAGTTTTCCAACCACTTTCATGCCAAGTTTGGTCTTGATGGACAACTGCTTTGTTTCATAGTTAGGCTTAGGCAGGCATGCTTACGTTTATAAATAAAAGTTATTAAATTTGAAAGAAAATTAAATAGAAATAAAAACAACAAACAAAAAGAAAAATGGTTAGATTCCAAGAGTTCTTAATCAAACATTGTTTGTTGAGCTAACAATACTTAAAAACATTGTTTGTTGACACAATCTTCCACCTTCAAATTCAATGTCAATAGTAGGTAAAATAGAAAACAGCTTAGCTACAAGAAAAACATCATATATTTATTTTATTAATTTCATATTTTCATTATTTTTTTCCTCTTTCCTAATCCATATATTTTTTTCCTGGTCACAAAAAAAAAAAATCCATAACTTGAATTTTTAGAATTACTTGAATCTATCTCGCTCTTATCACTCAAATTAACATCTGATAATTTTAGACACGATACGAATACGACATATTTAATAAATATAAAAACAATATATATAAAAAATGTGACACGACATGTTTAAAAACAATTAACATGCTTAACAAAATGTACATTTAATACATGTGTCATATTCGTATTTAAAATTTTTACACATTTAATAATTTTTGTTATATTTATATAATTTACACGATTGATACAAAAAAAATACAATATACATACACGAATTACCAAATCTAACTCAAATAACTGATCACTTCACTTTTTCATTTATAAGCATAACTTATATTAGAGTTGTTTTATTTCTTTGATTATTTCGTATGGATGATTAATCATAAATTGATATATGAATGCAAATTTTTTTCTTTCTAAAATGAAATAGTTCTTTATGTAATTGCAATATTCAAGGTACATATATTTACTATTGATATATGTATTTTATAAATATATTTAATTTTGTATAATATAGTACCCAAAAACAATCCTATTAACACAGTACACATATCAAAAGAATAAAGATAATTTGGTCCACAACTTTATTATAATCTTAAAAAAAAATAGAAAAAATAAAGAAATTAAAAAAAGGGAAGTGCCACATTCTACGTGTAAGTCCCAATTGCTATATTATTGTCAAACAAAAAAGTTTGATTTTAGACCTCACATCCCACCTACCAACCCCATGCCCTAAGCCTTTAAAACAAGGCATGCATCAAATTCTCCAAAGGTCGAAGGGTCCCATATTTAGTGGTGAGCATTAATAGGTTATAATAGGTTATAAGAGATTAAATTGATAGATATCGATTTTTAATTCGAATCAATCTAGACGATTTTAGTATTAATTAATAAATTTGATTGATTTAAATAATTAATTCGATCAATTGTTATCAAATTTACAAATTTGATAATTAAATCGTCGAATAAATCGATTTTTAAAAGTTCAAAATCAAAAAAACTCTTTAAAAGAGATCGATTTCTTAATCTTAATTTTAAAATAAAATAAAATTTTTTACTTAATATGCATAAAGATTGATCACTTTTTAAAAAAAAAAGGTTTTTTTTTTAACCGTGATAGTCAAAAGGATCGATCCCTTATCGATTCTTAGCAACTTGAGTTAACCGACTAACAGTTAGACTATTTTCAGTTATTTTTATATGATTGGTCAGTTCAATTATTACTTCATTGATTTGTTTGATTTTTGAAATTTTAAAATCGAATAAGCTGAACTGACAAAATAATCTCCTTACCCTTATCCAAACGCATGGGGAGAATTTTTAACTTTTCTTATTATGAGTAGACCTGCTCACGGGCCGGGCAGCTCGTCCGGCTCAGTCTATATTTGGTCGGATCTGAGCAGAAATTTTAGTAATCCGGCCCGGCTCAGATTACTATTCACCGAATAAAAAAATATTATTTTTAAATTTTAATTATAAAAATTTATTTTAAAAAATTAATATAGATGAACAGTGAATATGAATCGACAGATCAAGTCTGAGTAAGGAAACTAAAAAAATCGAATCACAATCTGATCCGATCCATGAGCAGCTCTAATTATGAATTATGAACAAAGACAGCCAATAAGGCTGCCGAGGATAAAGAAAATGAAGTTAAAAGAAAATGATTGCATGGCTGTTTTATTGTGTCTGGTTTATGCACTTGCAGATGTTTTAGTAACAGAGCAATGTTATTGCATATAACCTAATTAATTAAGATTGTTAATCTCGACAGTAACTAGTATTTTGAAGATCTTAACGTTGGTATATCTTGATACTATCTATTGAGAGAGTTAACTATAATTTTAAGGTTTAAGTACTCACATAGTCTCTCTATTTTAGTGAAAAGAGGCAAGATGAGAATTTTGCCTATTTGTAACCTAAGTGACATGTAGATCTAGTAATATGTGTATACATATCGTATTCGTATTTAAAGTGTTATAAATTTATATAAAATACGTTAATAATTCGTATTATATAGATTTTGACACATTCGTGTATTCATGTCTTGCGTTCATGTTATTTTTTTATGTCGTTTTTAATTATTTTTTTCGTATGGTGTATTCGTATCATATTTAAAATTATTAGATCTAATGACATGTGAAATCTTTAAGGTTATAAAATCAAAAGATCTAAGACAATAAATGCAAAACTAGCAGGTTGCTAAGAAGCTGTCTTATAGATTGAATATATATTTCTGTACATGTTACTAGGGGACATATGTATTCGATACTAGAGGTGCTCATGGGTCGGGTCGAGTCGGGTCGGGATCGATCGAATTTAGATATAGTATCAACAATATATATATTTGTCCAAACCTGTCCCGGTCCGAAATATGAATCTCAAATTTTGTCGAAATCCGTCCATATTTTTAAATGGGTAGTCCAAACCCGTTTAGATCCGCCCATATTATTTTTTTTCCTAAATAAATTTAAACAAATTTTATTATTATTATTTAATTTTTAGTAATTTTTTTTATTAAGTTCTAAAACATGAATAACTTAATATATTTTTAAATATTTACACTATAATATTATATATTTTTATTTTTATATGATATAAAATGCATAATGTATAAAATATAAAAATAATATATTATATAAATAAAAAAGGGCCCGGCCCGACCCGGTTCGGATCTTAATTGTTAGAGCCAAGATTCGACCCATTTTCTAAATGGGCCTTATTTTTTTGCCAATTTTCATATTTCAGGCCTAATATTTTTGTCCAAATCCTTCAAAATATGGGCGGACCTTCGGGCTTGGATGAGTAGCCCGACCCTTGAGCAGGTCTATTCGATGCATTTATACTCTTATTTTTTTTTTTTTTTTTCATATTTTTAAAAAATCATATTCTCATATCTATAGTCTAATATATGTATCGAAAATAAATATTTAAATACATGAAATGGTATTAAAAAGAGAGAGAGAGAAAGAGAGAGAGAGAGAGTGGTAGGTTTGGAAGTTGTGGTTCATGTGACTTCAGCCTAGCTACCAGCTATTGATCCATACTTCAAAGTTCAGTTCAATACTGGTTGTTTACTTCATTTAAGACCTGTATAGCAACATTTTGTTTGAGTATGGTGTATTATTATACTATTAAAAAGTAAAAATACTTTGAAAAAGAAGAAAAAAAAAGCATACTCGATAAAATGTACCTCTAGTCTCTAGAGCAAGGGATTTCTAAGAAAAAACAAATATGGATATTGACTTTTTTTTTTACTATGGTTGTCTCTAAGTCTAATGGTTATTTCTTTGTTTAATTATGATAATTTTATAGAAGTATTTGCTTATTAGGATTTTCATAATCTATAATCTTTGTAAATGATCATTTTAATCAAATTTAAGTGATTTGGAATTATTATTTGGTTCTTCAATTTGATGGGAAGGTATAGAATATATCTATCAGAACAAGTAGTTTACCTAGTCAAGTGCTTCCTTGGTAAAATCTAATGATAATAAACAAATTGCTATATGTTCTTCAAATTTAAGTGTGATAGCAACTCAAATGTTTTATTAATCAAAGTTTAAGATTAATTTGAATCATCCATTTATAATCCAATGATCCAACTTAAGTTGAAGTCAAGTGTTTCTTTATGATGAAAGTGAAGTTGGGTGCTTGTGTCTTGATCATGTAAATTTTTATTTATTTTTTTGGTTCGAAGGAGAGAGCAATTTAAGGATAGAAAAGAGGTTGCAAATGTTAGGATTCGAATTTCAAACTTACTGAATGTCACTTTTTAAGAATGACTGCATGAACTAATTGGGTCAATTCTCGAGATCACCATGTAAACTATAATTAAATGCCACTCGAAATGCTTAAAAATCTTAATGGAAACTAAGAATCATAAAGAAGGAAGCTGAATTTCAGAAGTGATCAAATATTAAGCAGAGTAATATGAAAACCTACTATTATAATACAAAGCCAAACGTTCTGCAACTCTAAACCTCGGATGATTTTCCTTGTGGGGGTGGAGGAGGCGAGGCTGGAGCTGAACCTGGTGGCGGCGCGGGTGGCCCAAAATATTGGGGAGGTTTTTCACTTCGACCCTGAGCTCTACCAAGAAGATAAAATGCAAGGGCTAGGATCAAGATGAGCAAGATCAACGGAAAAGATATCACTAAAACATAACCCATCTTCCAAACAGTAACTAGATTTCAATGGAAGAAAAGGCTATCTTCAAATTGAATTAAGCTGCTTTACTTGTCTTCCCTTCTTCTATTAACTATTATTTTAAACAGAGAAATCTGGAGAAACTGGTGGAAGCAAATGAATAGAAAATGAAGCTGTGGACCATGTTTTTAGCCTTTCAGATCAGTAATATCCACGTGTCCTATGGCCCCTTTATTTATTCAATTTTGTCTTCTGGGTAAGTTGCAAGAATCCCTGATCTAAATTTCAGCCACAAACTTCTCTGATTAGCAAGATCAAGTTAAAGCTATAATCCAAATACCTAGGTTCAATCTGACTTTAGTAACTAAAAATGACATTTGCTAAAAGATCAATTTTCCACCTTTCTTCTAAACCCATTTTCTTTAATTCTGCCGCAATTACAACATTTCCAATAAACTTTTTTATCCTATGTATATATCACAACATACATTGCAGCAATGACTTTTAATACACGAGAGAGATGAGGGAAGAAGGAGGGGTTTGGTTTTGACAGTCCTGTGAGAAGTGAACTAGAGCATGAGCTGCCTTTCAAAATCAAACATCAGAACAACCTTGAACCCATAGAGGAAAACTGGAATGAAAAGCTATGAACTGTAAGGAGCCAACATTGGAGCCGATGTCGGAACCTTGCGTGAGCCAGACCCGTCGTGGGTGCCGACTGGTTTGTCGGACAATCGACGCTTGTAGCGTTTAAGGACAGATGCCAAGTTCTCTTTTCCCCTCGGAAATGCTACATCACCAGCAGCAGTACCCGTTCGACCCTTCCGACAAGATATAGCAATCTCGACATCCTTAATTATATCCAAGAGCGTGGCTGCATTTGTACACTTACCCCTGCCAGGTTTTGCAGCTGGGGGCAACATTCCATTTGAAACAGGAGGACTTGACCTCTGCTGATATTCCGGCGGGATTTGAAGGCAGAAGCAGGGGGACATTGGGGATCGAGGCTTCGAAAACGCAAGATCAATCACACCCTGTTAATGAGGAATGATCACTGTTAATCTCATCAAAATAAAGTATCACAAAGTCTTCAGCTCAAACAAACAAAAGTTCCAAAAAATCAGCTATCAGGCATAGGCTCTATGAAATAACACTTACAATCATTTTTGCAATGAGGAAACCAACTAATACATCATAAACATACAACCAAAAAAGAAATCAACTGCCAAATTTAAGTAATAATAATAAAAATAGTTAAATTGCATAAACAGAATGTATATTCCAACCAAAACAAGTTTTCTTTTTATGGAAGGGCAATCGAGGTACAACATCAGTAACAACATAGCAAGAAATTTCTATAATGCCAATCATTGAAAGGAATTCCCGCTAATTGAAGATAAGAATGGTAAAAGCAGTCAGAAAAACTGAACCTACATAACTCTTTGCAAAGCCAGAGTAATCTTGATCACTAAGTGCAACAGATGAAACAAACATGACATCTTAAAAAAAAAAAGATCATGACATAATACCCTGAGAACAACACTCGCTCGTTAATACTCAACTGCTAGAGGAACAATGATCACAGTCAACAATTTATGCAATGGATAAATGCTTTAACTAGATAAGGAAGCAACTAGAAAAAATATACCTGGAGACGATTAAGCACGTAAGTGTATTTTCCCCACAGCTCTGGTCGGCTTTCCATCCGTGAAAGATCAAGGATCCGGTGAATGCACCACACTCCAAAGCTTACTATCAAATCGGCTTTCCAAATACAGCCCTCCCCGCAATGAGGTACTGATGAAATTGAAAAGTTGGCAAAACTTGCCTCGTCACTCTTTGATGTAGAACCATACCTCCTTTCAGAAGACAAGTATTGAGGTTCATGCACGTGAACAACCTCGTTTGTCTCTCTAGCTTCAGCATCATAAAGAAACCTCTCCCTTGCTGCTAAACGATCAATTAAATCCTCATCAGCTCCATCATTTTGTCTAAACAACCAGTCAGACCCATCTAATGTCAAGAGCCTTACTATACAATGTCGGAAAGATTGAAGAAGCTTGGACTCTAAATCCACACTAGAAGCAGTATCCCGAGTTACTGAGTTCAACCCACTTCCAAGTGCTTCACTGCCAGCAGTGCGTCTTTTCTCAGCTACACCAAACTGCTCAAAAGGCTGTCTAGACCAAAGGGATCCAGTGTCTGAACCTGAACTCAACTGTAAGGGTAAAGCATCTCTGTAACCCTTTAATTGAGAAGGCTCATCAAAGGCCAATGGAACTCCTTCCCTTGACCCAGCATTTGAATACATGGATGTCTCATAATTTGCCCGACCAATGGACGACCCATATCCAATGGAACTGTCCCGCTGAGCACTCTTCTCAGACATGTATAGATCCCGATGAGGAACAGATAGCCCAGATATGTCCGGTAAGCTATGATACTTCTTTGAATTGACTGATATCCCAGAATTATCATTAGTTCCAGAGGAGCTGATGTTATAATAAGATCTTTCGGATTGTAATGGACTATTTCTAAAAACTGCAACATTCTGAAATCCAGGGGGTTGAGCAGGAGTTATCCGATTTTGCAATTTTTGCCCTAATGAGGACGGCAGGGAGTCTCTATAATTTTTAGGGCCCACGGTAGGAGATTTTGATGCTGGTAATTCCATTTGACCATTCAAGCAATCGGAGCTTCTATCCTTAGCAATTCGATTGAGGTAAGATGCAATCTGATATCCATGCACTGTAGCTGGTTGATAATCCCATGCATTAGCAGATGGTGCAGCACGCAAACTAGAGTACCTCCCTTCACCAGAATCAACATTACGGCTAGAATTTTGAACATAAGCATCCAACAATTGCATGTTGTTTGACCACAAGGGTGAAGATCCTCTCGAATACCCATATGATAAATCGATACTATTTTGCACCTTCAGTTGCTTCGGAGAGTCATACAGACTTGAATTATTAAGCGCATCAGATCCTCTTCCTCCTACCGAAGGGGAATACGCACCATACTCCTTCCCAGTTGTATCCACTTTTAATGGTTTTGAATAAACACCTAATAATACATCTAATTTCTTCAACTTTGCTTCTTGGGTAGGTTGCCCATGATAATCATACAATTGGCCCCAAAATTCATCAAGAATGTTAGCTAGTTGACGCCTTGCAGCACGACCTAATCCTGCTAATCTAGAGAGACTTCCAGTACCATTCCCACCATCATCACTTTTCCCACTGAGGCTCCTGAATGAAGGAGGGCCATCTGATGTCAAAGAGGAAATACTTCCGGAAGGAGGTTTGGATGGCTCTTCAGGCTCCAAAGTATCTACTCCATCGTCATCATCTTTTTCAATCTGCAGATCTCTCTCTAAACTCACTGTTTTCTCCAGAGGGTTCATCGGTTCAATCTTCAGAGTCTTGGTGCCTGGTAAAATATCATCCGCTACCTTTTCAACTACAGTGGAAGCTGAGTCAATTATGGATGCTGATTCCTCAGTGTTGCAAACTGAGGGACTAGGATATACACTATTAGAAGAGTTCTGAATAACAGTAGTCAAACGTATTTCCTGGTCAGACTCCATAATTGTTTCAGGCAAATCCAGATTATAATTTGGAAAACATAAATCTGAATGACTCTCAATAGACTTTTCTGGTGCTGCTGATCTTTCATGCAAACGAGCAGGTTCCTCTCCATGATATCTAGTTTCACTTAAATCATTTTCCTCCCTCTCTATAGCTGCCTCAGAAACAGTTCTGTTCAAATCCCATTTCCAAGCATGAGCTTCACTTCTGGAACTGGCAGATTTTAAAGGAGTAGCTGCTAGCCAAAGCATCAAAGAAAATGATGCACAGGCATTAACAAGAAGAAGAACAAAAGGAGCAGACATGCTAATCCCAGCATTCAATCTCAAATTACCAACCCAATCACTATTGCCGAATATCATTTCTACCATAAAAATTATCTTTAAGCCCAGCATCCCCATGAATGTTAGCAGTGATAGGAACTCCACGACTGGAGAAATCTTATAGACACCCATAATTGGTCCTGATGATGCAATCCGAAACAGGGGGATCACTGAAGATGGAAGCAGAAGAGCTATCATAACCTGAGCAAAGATAAACAACTGATATATCCCTTCAGCTCCAGAAGTCCACACACAATAAAGAGCTGGGACCATTGCTATAATTCTGATTGTTGCACGATGAAGCCAACCTGGTATGTCAAGCCCAAGGAAATTGTGCAAGACAACTTGCCCACCAAGATTCCAGGTTGATGCAGTGAGTTGATTAGCTAAGAACATAACCAACAAAAAGACTAGGGGCAGTATACCATTCCTAAACACCTGTTTTAATCATTTTTAAAAGGAATTTATTAATATCCACATATAAATTGAATAGTTCAGAAATATTTAAGCATGATTCTTAAAAGCCATCATAACCAATAGCTTATCAGGAAAGAGAAAAAACCTGTTCCATTAGCGACATTGCATCCTGAAAAGTAACCAAGACAAGGCCTGCACTGTAGAACACATTTGCAGCTGAATTCATCAGCACGTAATTTACTAGATAAATACCACTGAAGACGCATAAGATGGCAAAAAGATGGTCGTGACATAAGGCACTCTTAGAAATATTTGGTGGTCCCTGATGCTGCTGTGGACATGAGAGCAAAATTTCAGAAAGTTGACAATGAATAGCATCAAAATTAAACTCCAAAAAAGTGCACAAGCATAAAACAGAACCAAATGAAATTGCAAGCATAAATTAGATAAGGTGCACCAATTAGTCCCATAGTTTGAGAATGGTATGCCCTATAAAATTTAAGCATGGTTTAATAAACATCAACCTACTCTATATTTGAGAACAATATCATAAATATAAAAACCCTGTCATGTAAGAAAAAGACTAGTAAAGCAGCAAAAACTCCAAAAAGTGCCAGCAAACAGCAGGCCACAATCCACCTCGTTTACTGTTAGCAAAGCCACGCCTCAAATACAACAAGGAATGCAACATGATCCAGAAAAAGTGACTCTTGCAAACAGGAAGAAAGAAAACAGGAAGAAAATCGTGATACGAATTGTTTTGAAATAGATGTGTTAGAAATACGATTGACACATTCTAAACATGCTGCCATGTAACAAATTCAGGCTAAAGCAATAATGATAAAAGCAAGTGGACTGCAAAATTATATATTTCTAATAAGCAAGAAAAAAAGAACGGCTAAAAATCTAATAAGCATAAGAATTGACGAGAAAATCAACTTAAATATTAGTAAAGTTAAGCCCAAAATCAACTGCCCGCTTATCGTATATATTAGTATGATGTTGTTTCTCCATCATATACATGCCCACTAAAAGGTTATATGAATCAGGTCTGATAACTGTTGAGGTGCATAGCAGTATTTTTACAGCAAACATATATTCAAGTTGGATATGAACTTCTTACTAATATTGTCATCTCAATATGAAAATTAACACTTGCAAAACTTAAAGTTCAGTTTCGCTGAATGAATAAAAACTCAAAGAAAAAGAAAAATATAAAAATATAATAAAAACTCAAGCACGATAAAAAAAATTATACATGCTTATCAATGACATAAGTTAAAAACATATACAAAAACCTTTGACTCAGATTCCGGGTAATCAAAAAATTACAACGACATCATCCATGTGCAAAGATTCTAAAAAGGCTTCTAAAATCTAAGTATTATCAAAGAAAATGTCATATTATTAGTTAAAATAAGTTTCCAGACGATCATGGATCCAAGATCCATTTAAACCCAAAATAAGAGGCCCATACACAAGAATCGTGTACATACACCCATATACACAGTCCAATGAGAGATACCTGAACAATAGAAGAATGTAGATAAAAATTGTGAGGCATGATACTTGCACCAAGGAGACTCATCAGGGCAAATGCACTCTCCCCGCTCAACTTTGTTTGCATCCCAGTCATGGAAAGAGAAATTTCTGGTTGACTGAGGAGCACTCCAAAAACATAAGAAAGCAATATGAAACCCGCTGCATAGATGCATAGGAAACTTGCCCTGCAGTGATCCTAAATATTGAAAGTTGATTAGATTGTTGATGATGTTGCAATAGAGAGTTTGTGCAATAAAAAAACAAGCAGTTTAGCGTACCAGGACGGTGGCAAAAACTGGGAATAAAACAGCATCAAGAGCAGCTAAAAAGACACCAGTGGACAGATCCACCCCAAAGAGAAGATTAATCCCATATGCGACACCCAAAACCTGGGAAAATAAGGACATTTGTTGAGAGACTAAAACAAATATCACTCTATAAAGTGCAAATAAAAAATTACAGCTGCCTTAGTTCCATAATAATTTGGAAAAGGAAGCCAGGTATTATAGAAGTTCATCAACAAGAAAACTACCATGGTAAGGTCCAACACAACCACAGAAAGCTCCGCTTGAACTCCTAAGAATATACGAGTGGACTTGTCATACTCATCACTGCAAATCTATCATCACCATAATTAAGAAATAAATAAGTACCATGAAAAGAGCAAAAGGGACATCCACGAAAACACACAAACACCTATGCACATAAGCATCCCTGGTTATAGATAAGCACTTAATTAAAGATTAATAAGCATGCATCCATAAAAAAGGATTTCTAACGCTTTAATCTAGGTGGGAAAAACAATTAATCAACTTATATTTGCAAATTTAACTAAATAATCTTGTTACTTTTTGTAAACTTTTATTACATGGGAAAAGATAATAGGCTGTCAAAGAATTGTCTTGTAAACAGAACAATTCCTAATGTTTTTATAGTTAAAAGCAACCAACTTGGCACTGTCTTCGGACTTATTGCTCTCCAATATTTTCTCATTTACGATATGTCACAGATTTTTTGTTGTCTGTCTCAAACCCCCCGTGTAAGTAATATAATCGCATCAAACAACCATAAAGCAAAAGAACAGGAGAAAAAAATCTTGTAATAAGCACAAGCACAAAAAGAATGAACTGTACCTGAGCAAGATCTCGTCCAGTCACTACACCAATTCGAGCTGACAGGTATTGACACAAAATGGAAGCACAGTTAAATAGAAGCATGGGGGCTACCAGATCAAAACCAAACCGTGCACCTCCTTCAACAGTTGCAACCATCTTTCCAGGGTCAACATATCCAATTGATATTAGAAGAACAGGTAAAACAGCAGGAAGCATCCGATGAAGAACACCTGGCTGGTGGTTAGCATTCCCTCTCTCAGCTTCCATGTTGTTAACTAGAAATTTAGACGATATACAAGTTCCAGTGCAATACAGACTCTAAATAACCTCTTCAAATATAGCAAAAGAACCTCCAATGCTCAGGAAGTTACACAATTACATGGTTGGTCACAATGACTGAATCTCCTGAGAAGTGATGCTGCCAATCATAAGACATTCAGCAAGACATTAGCAACTTCTTTGACTAAACATGATTTTCCAAGATAAAGCAAACAGTCCATCCCCTTTTCTCCGAAAGGTTGCTAGCAAAGGAATTTACATCTAACAATAGCCCTGGCACAGCAGGACTATAGAGCATCTAAAATGCACTTTCTCAGAATCAGTGCCAATGGCAACTGCTAACAGAGCAAAATTCCAGCCCCAGCTGCAATCAGGAGATGCCAATCTAATGCTTGCAACCAATCCACTAACACACTACTGTTGAGTACCTATGTAATTTCCCGTTCATCTCCCAGATACAAGTTGTTGATTAATCCAACTCATATAGGAATTTTACCAATAACTTGAATCAGTATCAAATGACAGATACTCTCAGCTCCAGTCCACGTGAAGAGCAACAAATAATCCAAACAAATTCCTCCTTTGAAGGCACCTGCAAAGTCAAAACCTGACTCAAATCAGTCAAACAGGATAACTACCATCAACCTTCGAACATAAATACAAGACAAAGAAATCAAAAGTACCAAAATCAACATGTAAAATGAAGTACAACCAAATTGTAGTATAAATCACGATTAAGCCATTGGGCCAAGCTTCAAAATAAATATGGTCCAAATCCAGAGACAAAATCATCAGAGAGTCCATATACAGTGAACCTCATAAGTTTCACAAACTGGTATAAATATAATTAACCAGTTTATTCACAAAATATACATACATATATAAATAGTGTGAATTAATTCAAGGACGCAAGCAGTCAACATCATCACAAATTACTTTCCAGACTAGGTTTCACCATCAATGATAATCAATAGTAATAAAGATCAGTACACAAAAATAAACCAAAATAAACAACCAGAACACAGAATCTAATAACAGCTCCATGCAAAATCGAAAACCCCAAAAACCCCACACGAAAAATGCAAAAATAAAAACCTTTTAACTTAAAAACCCAGCTCAGATCTTCCTAAAACATCACAAAGCAAGCAAAAGTGCAAAACCCCGCCAAAAACAAAAACCCAAAATGAACTAAACACCCAGGAAGCTAAAATGAATAAAAATCAAGTTCCATGGATCTGATTCAGCTCAAGAACTTTAAAAAAAAAAAAACTTGTTTGCACAAATTCCAAGGTAGATTATACATAAAGCAAGACGACCCAAAAACCAAAAATCCAAAATAATAAAACAAAAAGCAAAAAGAAGCTAAACAAGGAAAGCTAAATAAAACTAGAATAGGTTAGGGTTTTGGGAGGTAAAGAAATGTTTTGGTTTTACCTTATGGTAAAAAGTTTATGAGAAGGAGCTTATGTGCTAACCTTTTCTGTGCAATCTATCTAAGTTTGAGTTTTAACAAATTAGATCTTCAGGAAGGGGCTTTTTCTGAAACCACTGAGTTTTATTTATATATTTTCTTTCACAAACAGAGAAAGAGAGAGAAAGAAAAAGAGAGCTCAGTTTTCAGAAAGAGAGAAAGATAGATAGATATAGATAGATAATATTTATATATATAGTATATATTTCAAGGGTGTGGGCTGATTTCAAGCCATGCCATGTTGAAGAAAGAGGAAATATAAATAATATAATATATAAAAGAAAAAGAAAAGTTTTACTACTAATCAAATCAAAGCGAAGAAATAAATAAATTTGTGTTAAAAGAAAAGCTAGAAAGGGTTAAAAGACAGTTAACGTTTTCTTTACCTTTTCATTTGTATATATATATATATATATATATATATATATATATATATATATAAGCTTGAAACATGATGATTTCATTCTTTTTTATTTTCCTTTTTATTTCTCTAAAATATCATCATATGCATTTTCTAATTTTGTCTTTAATTAAATATCTTTTAATTTATAAAGGCTTTTGAAGAGTTTTTCTTCAAAAACGCTTATGAGATACGAAAAGATTACTTAAAATCGTGTTTTTATTTTTTATTTTTTGTTTTTTACTTTCTATTAAAATATTATTTTTATTTGATCGAATTTAAAAAGTTAAGATTTTTTTTATAAATTTTACTAACGAGTAATTTAAGAGTATTTTTTAAAATTATTATATATAATAATATTTTAATTCAATAAATAAAAAATGATAAAAAAATTATCATTTATTATATTTAATATTATAATATTATTATTATAAATAATTTAAAATTGTTAACCAATATTAATGACATCAATTATAGTGATATTTAAGAAAAATATTAAATAATTATTTTTTAATGTAATAAAAATAATGTATTAAATATAAAAAAATTCTTAAAATAGTTATTAAATCATTTTTAATCAGTTCCTCAATTAACCAAATCTTAAATAATATTTAACTAATTTTAAAAATTGTCTAAAAACCCTTGTTAATAAAACTTTTTATTTTGTATGTTTTTGTAACTCCATGGTAAAAAAAAAATGATTTGTGTTGATGAAATTTGCAATTGACTTGTAATAAAATGTATAATAATTGAGTCCAACCATTTTTATTTTATTTTTTGCTTTTTTTTAGCACTAGCACGCCTCCATTGAACTTGTTATTTTTTTATTATTATTATTTTAGGCATAATTTTTAAAATGAATAAAAAAAATGGTCTTACTAAACTGTTCCAATGAGTCTTGAATTATGTAAAATCATTTTCATGAATTAAAAATAGATGAAGTTTTTGGATTTAATATATTTTTTTTGACTTGGATTTGCATGCCCATGTGTAGTCATGTTTATGGATTTGGCCACTTGGAATTATATTTTAAAAAAATACTAATACTAATAATAAATAATAATTCACACAATATATAACATAAATCTCTTTAAAATTTTGAAAAAATAATGGGTTTTCTTTCTTTTTTAGAAACAACATTAGAACCCAAAAATATATAATTTCAAAACAAGTTTTTATAGTAAATAAATCAAGATATTTTCAACTTTCATAGGACTCTAAATTAAGATCTAGATATTTTCAAAGAGCTTTAAATTATGTGTTTATGTAGATTTAATTATTATCAAATAAAATTACCATTAAAACAAAAACAATTTTTTTCTTTCATATTTCCTAATTAACATTGGAAATTTTATAGTATATCTGACAATTTGTGTATGCATATTATATTTTATATTTTTTTCGTGTAAGTCATGTATATATAAATATAACACAAATTATTAAATATGTCAAAATTTTAAACACGAATATGATACTATATTAAACGTGTTATGTTAATTGTGCTTAAATGTGTCGTATCTATTACATTATTTTTGTATTTATTAAATGTATCATGTTTATGTTATTTTTTCGTATCCAAAATTACTAAATTTATAGATTTTTTCCTCCATAACATTTATACAGTTATTTAGTAAATAATTAATAAACCAATTTTGTTTCTTTCATACGAAATATAGCAATTTTCCCTACCAATTTTAGTATGAAAATTAACTTCTTCTTTTTTCCATCTTACCTGACTTTGTACCCTGCATTAGAAAAATATTAGTAGGCAAAATTTAGTAAGCAAAATAATCAAACACCAAATTAAAACAGAATTTAAGATATTTTGTGCTGATTTATTACAGCAATAAATAAGGAAGACTAACCCAAAAACATATTTTATCTTAGAAGACAAACTAGCTGATGCATTAAATTTAGATGTAGCCTTTCAACATTATCCAACTATTTTTTTTTTTTTATAGAAATTGTCACTTTCATTTTTCTACTTATAGATGAAAAATTAACTTAAATATTTGCATTTTCTTTTTATTTGCGTGATTATACGAGAAAATTTTAAGAAAATAACTAATTCAAACGTTAGACATTAATCCGTTATTGAAATCAATTAAAAGTACATTAATTTATTTGCATTATTAATTAGAGTTCGATTTATAATAGAATATATTTTTATTATGAATTGGCACAAAAAAAAAATGAAAATGATAGAATATATTTATATAAAAAGTCTGAGTTGTGAGTATAGGGTACCCTGAGAATTTAGGATCTACCTCCTTTAGGTAAAGCAGTTATTATCCTCTTCTGTCAGAGGATAAGGAAGCAGAGTAAAATTTAAAGGGTGAAAAATTATTTTTGTAAAATTATTTTTATAAAAAAAAAATAGAATTTTAAAAAATAACTCATTTTTAAATTAAAAAAAAATTTTATGCTTTTGAAAATTGATAATCCACCAACCAAATTTTTTTGTTTTCATAATTTTAATTTGGAGTGAGATTTGGATATTCAATTTTATAGTAATAAAAAGAATAAAAAAATTATAGTAATAATTTTGACATGGACCCAAGAAAAAAGGAGGAGCAAAGCTGAGACCATCTCTCTTTCTCCAATTCTCCTATTTGTTGGAAATTCAATGCATCAAGCTACAGTTTCATAATCTGCAACTCTGTTTTTTTATTTTTTCTCAATGTAAAATAAAATAATATTATAAACTTTTTAAAATAATAATTAATCAATTATGTAAATGTGACAAAACTGAAGCAACCAAGTTTTTTGTTTTCTGAACATGTTCAATGAACATTGATAATATTAATATCCTTGTTAAATTGATTATTAATTAAGTTTTCAGCAGATGGGTTGGATTAGTATTTAGTACCCATTTTAAAATAGGACAAAATTACCATTGAAAATCACAAAAACAATTGTGTAATTTGGCAGCTTAAAAAAGCTGAAGGGAGAGACAAAAGCCTCGTTTAGTATTATTTTTGATACAATTTTTAAGATCAAAAATTATTTTTCACAGCAAACACAATGCTAAATAGATAAAAAAAATTAGTTTCTGCTGTTGAAATCATAGTTTGAAAAGACAAACAAAAAAGCCAAAAAATATAGCTTTTGAGCTTTAAAATCTGACTTTTGACTAAAATGACTTTATTATCTTCACATCTCTACACTTTTATTATTTTAAACTTTTTTTTTGACATTTCAATTTTTACAACACTTTTTCATAGCAATGCTAAACGCTTAAAAATTTTAAACCACATTTTTTTACCACACTTTATAAACACATTTTTTTCAACCCAATTTTTTTTTTAATTTAAACTTTTTCCAACAACAATGCTAATCTCCATTAGAGCCAACATGGTTCAGACCACTAAGCTGCCAAGAATCTAGTGTTTTTTTTTTTTTACTAGATTGAGATTTTTGGTGCTTTGGGGAGCCAGTGAGAGAAAAATCAAAATTTAATTTAATTGATTTTTGTAGTCACTTTTAATAAATGATATCTAATAAATTTAAATTCAAATCTCGATATCTGTAACCGTTTTTCTTATGTGAACTTTTGTGAAAAAAAAAAAAACTTAGTTATGTCTCTAGAGCTTTGGTTCATTGCATCTTACTTAAGTTAAACAAATCAAGTATTGTTAAATTCTTTTTGATGTCATTAATTTGATTTGTGTTTATTTTTAATTGACCCATTAACATGTGAAACATCCTAAATTTGATTGCTTTTGGACATGCCATGTTGGTTAATTAACTTAATGATAGCTTGATGAAGTACAGCAGCCATTCATTAACCAAAATAAACATCAAACCTTATTTTCTGTTTTTTTAAAAGGTTAATTACATATCAGGTATCCGAATTATAATGAAATCTACAAATTAGTACCTAAAGAAAGAGTTAATCACTTTTTTTTTTTTTTATAGTTTGAGAAGTAAAATATTTAAATTTGAAACTGTTTTTAAAATTGAGATCTTTTAACATGTTACGGTCTTTAAAGTGTTCATGAGTTGCACTTAATCGATCCGATTGAGACTTTAAAGGCTTTTTTTAAAAGCTCAATTCATTCATTCGGTCCTAATTAGGCACGTTTATTATTTAAAATAATATTAAAAAATATTTTAATGTTAATATTTTAATATTTTTAAATATATTTTAAATTTAAATAATAAAATAATAATTTAAGATAGATTATGCCGAGTTCAAACTTAAAAATCTTAATCTAATGACCGATCAAAATCAGATATGACCCACGAGCCGCAAAATCGGCACATGAACAAATCTACTATCTTCTCTCAGTTCGTTAATTTCTAGAAGAAAAAAATAAATAAATAAAGAGCTAAAAGTTTAGAAGTCCTTAATAAAATTATTTCCTTTAGTCCTTGGTCAAGCCGAAATTATAATTATTTTGCATACTATAAGATTTTCTTGATGATAAATCCATAAAGTCCAAATAAGCATATATTAAACTGACTTTGAATTGAGATCAATTATGCCTAGCCTAACCTACTAGAAAAGATACATACAAAGATTTCATGTGAGTAAAATTGATAAAGTTGAGAAACTTCAGCACCTAAATTATAATTAGATAATGTTACTTTATCACCAATCAATTTGGAAAAAAAAAAAAAAAAAAAAAGCTGATTCAAAAAAAGGAACAAGAACAACAATCTGATAGTGACAAAGTTATTAAAAAAAAAAAAATTCCAGACTTTTTTTTTTTTAAACATTATTGTGTTAATTTAAGCTTCATTTGATTAATGTTTTTGTTTTTGACTATTTATTTTGTGTTAATAAAATATCAATCAAATCAGTATTTTAAAAATTGGATCAAAAATAAAATCGATTAGACTTTTGATTTCCAATTTAATTAGTTTAATTGATTGGATCGTCGGTCCAACTAAATTTTTTTTAAATATTAATATAAATTATTTTAATTCTAAATAAGTAATAAATATAATAAATAATTAATAAAAATATACATTTGATTTAGTGGTATGATTTTTAATATAAAATTAAAAGGTTAATTAAATGTTCAAATTTCATCATTTAGAATTATTTTTTTGAAAAAAAAAACATATAAAATCGGATTTTTATCAATTCAATCCTATTTTTACCAATTTTTTATCGATTGAATTTTTCGATTCAATCCGATTTTTTCAACAATAAATCAAACAAAACCACAATTAATTTAATAATTTGGTTTTAGCTTTTTAATCATATGTGCAAAAACTACACGGCCATTGACTCAAAAGTACCTTTCGTTCTCAATTGAAAAAAAAAAAAAAATAATAAGAAGAAGAAAGGTTTGGTCAGGTGAAACACTTTTCAAATTCAATGGATGGAAAAAAAAACCCATCAAAATATTGTTAGCTTTTCTTACATTGACTTACCATTCAAACTGAATAAACCCAAACAAGATCGGGAGACCATAATTGGACGAATCTAAGTTAAGTTTGTTTGAGTTAAATCATTTCTAGTTTTGATTTTTGAAGGTTCCGTTGAACGACCAACTTTGGTGCAGTGGGAAAAGGATTCATCCGTAGCACTAGAATCATGTTTAGGGTCAAAATTTACTGCATCTTCAAAGGATGTAGTGATTTTTAGTCCGAATAAATCGATCGAAATTGAAGTAATTTGGTTTATTTGATTTGGTTTGTTCGATTTAAATCAGTTAATTTATTTGGTTTTAAATGTGTTTATTTGATCGGTTTGTGATTTTTTATTTTAAACCGAATCAATCGAACAAATCGATATTTAATTAAAAAATAAATAATATTATTTTTATTTAGACCAAAATCCAATTAACAATTAACTCAATCCAATCCAATCTAATCCAAAATTAAACTATAACTCAATCCAATATTAACCCATAACCCAAACAAATAAAAACCCATAACCCAAATAAATTTGTTCCTTTAAAAACTTTTAGAGTGAAACTGAAAAAATATCGAATTGAATCGATTAAATTTTGTTTGGTTATTTCGATTTTGAGATATTTTTTTGATCAATTCGATCAATTTTATAAATTTATTCAGTTTAATCGATTTTTAAAATTTTAAAATCAAACCGATCGAACCAACCAAATGTTCACCACTATAACCATGACTTCAATGTAATCAATGAGAATACCCTTACTACAATCTCTCTCTCTCTCTCTATATATATATATAATAATTTCTTGGAGTTTAAGTAAAATTGAATTTTTCCTAATTTAAATGGTTAAATCTTAGTCTCTTAGAACAACCTCCTAAGGGGAGGTTGAGTAACCAAGACAAAGACTTTGTTTGAGCGATGATTATTTGATTTTTCATTTATTTATTATTAATAACAAAGTTGGCTATATTGTATGAAGTTCATGTTATATAATTTAAAAATTTGAGTATTAGGTGATTAATTTAATTTTTTTAATAATATGATAAGCAATATTCTTAAGTCACAACTAGAGGTGCTCATGGGCCAGGCCGCGGCCCATTTTTTTTTGCCCAGGCCCTCCCGTTTAGGCCCGAATCATTGTTCATTGGAATAAAAAAATATATTTTTAATTTTTTTAATTAAAATTAAATAAAATAATATTATAATAATAAAAATCACTGTTCCGGGCTGGGCCGGGCCGGCCCGGAACATAAATTATCCTGCCCAGGCCCGGCCCGTATTGGGCCGGGGCTGCCCGGCCCGTGAGCAAGTCTAGTCACAGCTTAGAATAAGAAAAAAAAGATTTGAGATATTGAGATTTAAATTCTAAAATTATTGATACATTTTTTAAAATAATTGCATGAATCAATTAAATTAATTAATGTAATTTGTTTTCCAATAATTTTAATTTTTGTAGTTTTATATTGATTAAAATAAAATAATAGTGTATTAACTAAATTGCCTACGTTAGACGCGTGTACTCAACAACGAAACTCTGTTTTGGCGGTTTCCTGTATGACCACCACCCGTTAGTTTCCGATTTCATTTTCTTTGCTTCTTTTCTTTGTACGGCCTCCATTCCTCTTCTACTGAAACAAAT
The DNA here is from genome assembly GCA_030761205.1 of Fremontodendron californicum. NCBI lineage: Eukaryota > Viridiplantae > Streptophyta > Magnoliopsida > Malvales > Malvaceae > Fremontodendron > Fremontodendron californicum. Next base: position 36,670,147 of record JAULJL010000005.1, read on the forward strand.
ACGTTTTTGCATTAAATTTCATCACAATCTCTTTGAACATTCAAACTGTTAATATATCTTTTTTTGATCTGCATTTCTTTTTTCAATCTCATGTAATCAAAACGATTCATCCAAAGGTAATGGGAATATGGGATTGGTTGATTCTTTACTAGGAACCGTTGGCTTTGGAATTGGAGTTCCCATTGGTCTTTTCATTGGTTTTCTCTTATTCATTTACAAAGAGCCTGCAGATGTAAAGGTAACATATTTCTTTGAAATGGGGTTTTCTTATTTTCCTTTATGATTCAGTATCCACTCTTACATGCTGGGTTTGATGTCTTTTTTGATGTTGGGTCTTTGACTCTTTGGCTTTTATAGTTCTTCATATTTTTTTTTCAAATGCTGTTTGGTTTCTGTCACTGTTGGCATTTGGTTTCTGTGTTGACATTTTGTTAAAAGACTCCTTTCATTTGATGATCAATTGTCCAATCAAATGATTCTTAGAAAAGTCAACGAAATTTTTCTGTATTTTTCTTGGTGCAAGTACATGATCACATTTCCCAGTTTTGATTTTTTCCCCCACTTCTAATCAGTATTTTTTTTTTCTTTCTTACTGTTGCACTGCTCTTGCTTTAGTTATTTCATCATTTGGTATTTAGATCATAAGAGCAATTCAGGTCAAGCTTAGAATCCCAACCCAGGCCCTCAATCTCTCAGTTAAATTAGCCAAATATTTATATTAATGTTACTAACTCATTTTTGGAATCATTTTATCTTATTCTTTAAACTTTTTTTTATAACTTCATAGATATGTTGTTAGATGATGGTAGAACACCATCTAGTTTGGAAATGTCAATCGAGATATTCTTTAGTAGCAATGTTTCTAAGCATAAATTTTGCAGGATCCAGTAATCCGGCCACTTCATGATTTGGATACCAGCTCTCTGCTTGATATTTTGCCTGAGATTCCTTTCTGGATGAAACATCCTGATTATGATCGAGTGAGTTCCAAGTTTTGTTCTGCTCATGCTTTACCAATGCCATTTGTTGCTTCTTTTGGTTTCTTGGTTTCATTTATTAATTTAATCCTTGTATAAGAGCAGATTGACTGGTTGAATAGGTTTATTTCCGACATGTGGCCTTTCCTCAATAAGGTGATCACTGATCAGTCCTGCAACACATTTTCTTTCCTTGAAAACACTGACTGGAATTGAATTTATAATTAACTATTTATAAGTTAACATAGAATTTGCATATACTTCTTCTTAGGCAATTAGCGGTACTATAAGAAGCATGGTGGAGCACTTATTGGCAGAGTACACTGGCAAGTTTCAGATAATATCAATATATTTTAAGAGTTTGAGTCTTGGAACTATTCCTCCTATAGTTCATGGTAAGAATTGTCTCCAAAGGTATACTGCTGAAATAACTAATTAGTAGAATCTACAGCCTAGTGTTTTAAGAGCTTTTCTATCTAATCCGTACTGCTGGCTGAAACTATGTTACTCAGACTCGGGCGTGAGTGTTTGACACGGGTATGTGTCCGACATAGGTATGTTCAATTTTTCCAAGATTTCCATGTATTTGGAGGGTCCTTGAAAGATCATATTTTCATTTCCATGTCCGGATATGAGTCGGATATGGATGTCCGACACGATTATTTCAAGAAAAATGAAAAGTTGGAGCAACATAGGGTTGAAGTATTCTACTTAACAAAACATGAAACATGCCAATTGCAAAACAATACATTAGACGATTTCATCTTTGAGGATCATGATTCTATATGTAGGGTTTTTTTTTTTTTTCTTTGGAATTTTTATTGGTTGCTATTTACTAAATATGATATCTTATTCATCAAACTGGCAGGTATCAAAGTTGTTGAAACCAATCAAAATGAACTAGTATTCGAACCTGTGCTTAGATGGGCTGGAAATCCTGACATCACTCTGGTGGTGAATTTATTTTCTCTTAAAATCACACTTCAGGTTAGAAGAGCTTCTAAACCATATCTTAAATGTAGTAGGTTGTTGAGACCTTGAGATGATCGAAATGACAAATAGTGAAGTTTTTCTAGTGTGATTTTAATAGCATTTGACTCAAATCCTTCAATAAATTTCAGATAAGCAACATGTCTTTCTTGATATCAAAATGCAGTGAGGTCATCACAGTACCTGAATCAACTACCTCTAATTTAAACTTTTCCCTCATTTTTTATTGATAGCATTTCATATAATCACACATCTAATGTGATCATAGGACTTGATATTAATATTAATTAATAATTTTCTGGTAGCTTGCATATTTTGATTAAGTTTGTGCTTGCATTAAATGCATCTTAAAAATGTGTCCATGCTTGTTCTCAGCTGTTGGATGTACAAATATGTGCAGCACCTCGGATAGCTTTGAAGCCTCTTGTGCCAACATTCCCTTGTTTTGCTAGGATAGCAGTTTCTTTGATGGAGAAGGTAACTGGTAATGTAAATTTGACAAAGTAAAATATTGATCTCGTTTTAATGCTTGTGTTAGAGCCTTAGAGGTTTCCAGTTAAAAAGTTTCAAATGAAGCAAATTAAACTCTTATAATAATCAGTTTTAATGGATGAATGTCAAACGAATATGCAGCCACAAGTTGACTTTGGGCTGAAATTATTGGGAGGCGATATTATGGCAATTCCAGGATTATATCAATATATTCAGGTTTTCATATATCTCTCTCCCTGACTATTTCTAGGAATGTAAATTGTCCTGAATTTCTGGAAGATTGTTTACCATTTGCATATCAATCATTTAGATGAGACCACCAACAGACAACTACAATAAGTTGTCTTTCTTCTGGATATTTACTTTAATTATTTATAGCTTGACCTTTGAATTGATAACAAAACTGCTAAAATGATCATAGCGTAAGAATAAAATGGTTATAGTAATAACATTGTATTCAATGTAGTTGTTAACAATTTTATTCATCATTTTCGATGCATTGAATGGAGATATTATTATATATAGTAACTTTAAAGAATATCCTTAGATCACTCGTTAGCAAAATCTGAATAAAAATATATAGAGCTGACGTCAAACTATTAAGTTTAGTCTTAAGCCTAACAAAGAACAGATGAATTATCTAGTTTTTTTCTTTGTTTATTATTCAGCTTACTTATTTGTATTGTTCGACCACTTCATCTTGAAATTCTACTTGATAGCAGAGGCTAATGTTTAAAACAGCCTAATTTGTGAACAGTTGCTACTAAATGCAAATGCAGGTATTATAAAGAACAAAATGCACATTGCTGCAGTTAAAATAATATCTATATCCGAAAGGCAATCTATCTAAACCCTAGTGATGCTAATGCATTTACCACGAAAATACTTCGAAATTGATAGAATACAGTCTATAACTACAAGTCCTGTAGGATCTTCTTTTAGCATACACTATCTTAGATTCTTAGTGCACTGACTTTTCTGTTGCCTGCAGGAAATGATAGGAAAACAAATTGCTAACTTCTATCTATGGCCACAAACTCTTGAAATCCCGATTCTTGATGGTTCAGTGTAAGTACTTCTAAGTTGTGTAGTAAATTAGATTTAGTTCTGATATACAAGCAATGGAATTGTTAGACAATATTTGGTTCTGCATAGTTTCACTGCTATTAGGTTCTGTCAGTTAATTTCTACTTATTGGCTATGTTGCTCCGACTCTTCATTTTTCTTGAAGTATTCGTGTCGGACACCCGTGTTTGATGCATATCCGGACATGGGTATGGAGATATATAATCCCCCAAAGATCCTCCAAATACATGAAAAAACTTAGAATAAATCGAACATATCCGTGTCAGAGACTGACACCCGAGTCCAAGTAACATAGCTTACTGGCGTAAGCATTATAAAGCAGAAGAATCTCTTGCACCAAGCTTTTCCCTGATATGTTGTTAACACACTTGTTGAAGCCTTTTAATTTCAAGCTCTATTTTGTTTATCACTCACCTTTTTCTTTAATTACTTTTGCCATCGCCATAGAGGGGCTACAAAGAAGCCTGTAGGCATATTGCATGTGAAGGTTGTAAAGGCGCTCAAACTTCTAAAGATGGACTTGTTGGGATCCTCTGATCCTTATGTTAAACTCAGCCTAAGTGGGGAAAGGCTCCCGGCAAAGAAAACGTCTATTAAAATGAGGAACCTCAACCCTGTGTGGAATGAGGACTTCAAACTTACAGTAAAGGATCCGCAGTCTCAAGTCCTTCAGCTGCACGTATATGATTGGGAAAAGGTTAGAATCATAAAAAAAACTAGACCTTTCTGTTACTTCTGCATGCTCTGGATGGAACATTTTGTAGGTGATTTTCTATCCTTGTCACCTTTTATTTTAGGAAAATGACCCTTAATATCCCTAGGAGAGGTTCATCGTAGAGGTGCTCATGGATCGGGTCGGATCGGGCTTAAATATAGTATCAACGTCATATATAGTTGTTCAAGCCCCGGCCCAAAATATGAGAGTCAAATTCTGTCAAAATCCGTCTATATTTGTAAATAGGTAGTCCAAACCCGTTTAGACCCGCCCATATTATATTTTTTCTAAAAAAATTTAAACAAATATATTTTTTATTATTTAATTTTTAGTAATTTTATCTATTTTTTTTTCTTTTATTAAGTTTTAAAACATGGATAACTTAGCATATTTTTAAATGTTTTCACTATAATATATATATTTTATATGATATAAATTACATAATATATAAAATATAGAAATAATATTTTATATAAATGAAAAACGGGTCGAGCTGGGCTTTGATTGTTGGAGCCAAGGCCCAGCCCATTTTTTAAATGGGCCTCGTTTTCTTGCCCAAACCCATATTTCGGGCCTAATATTTTTGTCCAAACTCTCCAACATGTGGGCGAGCCTTCGGACTTAGACGGATAATCCGACCCTTGAGCAGGTCTAGTTCATTGCAAGAAGTGTTTGAGATATATGCTTTTCTCCTTATATTTATCCAAGTATAGTGTGATCAAACATCATATTATGCACATGTTATCAAACAGGATAAGTTCCTTTTTCTGATTAAAACATGTCATTAAATGGGTCCCTTGAAAGGTCTTTTAATTTTAGACTATAAAAATAGGATTGATATTCAGACCAATCTCATTTTCTTTGCTACGGGCAATGATTTTGTCACTGGTTTAAACAGGTTGGGACACATGACAAGTTGGGAATGCAAGTAGTTCCACTAAGATTACTCACTCCTCAAGAAACACAAGAATTTTCACTTGATTTAGTCAAGAATACAAATCCTAATGACCCTCAAAACAAGAAACGAAGAGGGCAGCTAGTGGTGAAGATGACATTTAATCCTTTCAAAGAGGATAATGAAAGATTTAGTGGAGCTTTAAGTAATGGAAGTGGTGTCGGTAGGCTACCCATAAATGATGGGTCCATTTGTGGGGCTGGTTTGCTTTCAGTTATAATTCAAAGAGCTGAGGATGTTGAAGGGAGGTATAATCATAATAACCCTTATGCTTTGATTGTTTTCAAAGGAGAAAAGAAGAAAACCAAGGTGAATATATAGTTTCCTTTCACACTTTTATATCAGTTTGAATTTATATTGCTCCAACTCTTTATTTTTCTTGAAGTATTCGTGTCTGACACATATCCGGACATGGGTATGGAGATATGATCCTTCAAGAACCTTGCAAATACATGAAAATTTTTTAAAAAAATTGAATATACCCGTGTTCGACACTCATAACATAAGTTTGAACTTTTCTTACCAAATTCCCTTTACTGCTTTACAAGCATGAGTGGTTGACACTGACAGGGACATATTAAAGTACATAGACATGGGAATATGTAGCATCATAAACATAGAAAGACAATCTTTCATTTCCTTAATAGTTTTAAGATTTTAATACATTAGAAATTTTTGTGTTCATCTTATTATTTGATTTGTTACTAAGTCTTATTGTTCATATGCATTTCATCTAGCTGATCAAGAAAACAAGGGATCCATGTTGGAATGAAGAATTCCAGTTTGTGCTGGAAGAGGCACCTTTGAAAGATATGATCCATATTGAAGTCATGAGCAAGCGGACACACTTCGGTCTCCTTCGAAAGAAGGTTGGGAAATCACCCTTTCTTTCTATGTTACCCCGACTCTTCATTTTTCTTAAAGTATTTGTGTCTTATACTCGTAGGAGTACGATCTTCAAATATATGGAAAAACTTAAAAAAAAAATGAGCATATTCGTGTCGGACACATAACTGTATCTGACATTCACTCCCGAATCCGAGTAACGTAACTTTTTTTCTTGTACTTGCAATGGAATATTCATTCTCTGATCTTTGTGGTTTTTTTTTTTTTTTTAGGAATCATTGGGGCATGCGGATATCAATCTTAATGATGTAGTTTACAATGGACACATCAAAGAGAAGTACGATCTAATCAATTCGAAAAATGGTGTGATATGCATTGAGATACGGTGGGAGGTGACTTGAGAAGAAAGAATCAAATTACATAGAGATTGCTGGCTTTTGGTCTTTGCCATTCTTCATTATATGGGAATGAATATTCTTCAGATACACAGTGACAAGATATTGTGCAAATTATACTACATTTTTATTGTTTTTTGCTTGCTGTCAAGAAACTAATGATTAAATTTCAAGTGTACAATCATTCATGTAATGTAATCTACATAATTTTAATGTAATCATTTTTTTTTTCTTTTCTGATATGCACAACGACCAGTTCATTATTTTTTAGCTGAATCTGATTCAGTGGTCTGTATATCTACTAGACAAATCCAGCACAGTTGGGCAAGACAAAGACTTGATGTTTGGCTGAGCTGTTGTTGCTTTGCTGTTAATCTTTTCTGTACTGTTTTCCCATTCGAGCTCAACCTTGGAATTTAGAAACATAAAACCTAGAGAGGTGCTGAATATGAGTTTGAATAATGTAGGGTGTTAGGATTCTTAATTTTCTTTACTAAAGATTCAAATCTTGATAATAGAATTATTATCCTGTACACTGTCAGTGAACTTTTTTAAGTTCACAAGCGGTGTTTACATGATTCCGTAACTTTTTATACAATTTATATTTGTACAAACTGATCGTCGGATTTAACAATATAATCGTACTTGTCGTGCATGTAAAGTTTCGAATCGATCAGATATTTCTATCATATCGATTTAAAATACTCGGTTGAAAGTTTTTATATTGAAATGAATAGTTAAACATTTTTAATTTACTCGAAATTTGACATGCATGATCTACACGAATAAAACATGAAATACGACGATCGGATTAAAAAATGTAAATCGTATGAAAAATTAAAAAAACGTGTAAATACAGTTTATGGACTTAAAAAAATTCAGACAGTATACAAGATAATAATCTTAATTTTAAATATATAAAAAAATTAAGAATTAAGCATCAAATCTTCAGACAACCTTTGAAAGGCCTGGACTGCAAAAGACAAGACAAAGCCCATTTCAACTGAAATTGTAACCTTTTTATTGGGGTTTTAGGGCTCAGGCCCTAATGCAATGACTCAAACCAAGACAGGCAAAAACAGCGGGAGAAAGTCAGAAAGGGAAACCATAACCAAAGTCCGAAGCTTTCTGTTAGGAAATATCTATCGCAATCTATATCTTATCAACAAAATCCGACGACCCAGATCTCATAATATGTAATCCAAAGTACGGGCGGCAAGACAGCCAGCCAAGTCGGCGACTTGCCCCTCTTTCCCAAAAAAAAAAAAACTAGGATATAAATATCTAAACTAAGCTGCTCTTCTTAAACCTCTCTCTTCCATTCAAAAACCTTATCTTTTGGGCAAAGCAGAAAGAAAGGCTAAAAAGAAAAGAAGCCATGTCTGCAACATCTGCCTCATCTCTCATACTCCCATCTCTCAAACCCAAAACCTTATCTTTATCAAACACAAGACCCATTTCACTTTCCCTCTTCTCTCTTTCCCACAAGCTCCATGCAAAGCCTCTCTTTTGTTCTGCTCTTCAAAGTTTCGAGCTTTTAACCAAAAAGTCTTTGTCTTCTCCTTCTCCTTCTAAGTTTGTTAGAAACGTTGCCGTTTCATCTGAGTATGGTCAGGAAGAGGATTTATTCGGTGGTGATGGTGAAGAGGCTCCTAGTTTCTCCCCTGACTTGAAACTTTTTGTGGGTAATCTTCCTTTTAGTGTGGGTAGTTCCCAGCTTGCTGATTTGTTTGGAAGTGCTGGAAATGTTCAGATGGTTGAGGTACTTTTGTTTTTTATTTGTTTTTACTATTAATTTGCCAAGTTTATGTTTCTCAATGAGTTTGACTTGTTTTATTTTCTTTATGTTTTAGAATTGGTTGCTTAATTTTGAGCTAGTTGAAGAGTAGTCATGATATAAAGTATGAAACTTTAGCGAGATGCTTGTCCTTTGGTAAATTAAGCATTTAGTTTGAATTAAAGCAGTATAGACCTTATTGCTTACCTGTTAAATTATAGTATGAAAGAATTTTTCTTTCTTTCTTTCTTTTTTTCAAATTCATTTCGAGATGAATGTTGAATAATGAAAAGACATTTAGCCAATTGAAGGGTCATGATATAAATTTTCCTTTGGTGATTTAATTGAGCATTGATTTGGATTGAAGGAATATGGACCTTCTTGCTTCATTTTAATCATTTGGGAAGTCAAGAAACAAAATGCTCACTCCGTTTGATGTGGTGAAATTATTGCTTTTGACAGGTGATTTATGACAAGATAACTGGGAGAAGTAGGGGATTTGGTTTTGTAACCATGTCCACAGTTGAGGAAGTTGAAGCTGTTGCTCAACAGTTCAATGGTTATGTAAGTCAATTTTTGGGGTTATATGCTATGAACTTATAGTATTTTGCACATTTTCTTAACTGGATTTGCTTTGATTACATGTATATTTAAACAAATGTGACTATCCTATAAAAGACCATTTTCTTATTTGTCATCATTAAAACAGTTTGATGGCTGACATTATGTTCTGGCTACTGTTGCAAATGAGTTTGACCAACATCTGAAGAAAACAACTTTATTCTTTCTTTGTTCTATTTTCTTCCATATTCTCTTTTGCAGCATAGTGGATGGGAAAAAGGGTGTCTGCAATGGCAAGTGTGCTTAAGTTTTGACTGTATTAATAGTTAATACCCCCATAAAAGTAATCAAGTCTTAATAAGTCTATAGTTTTTATCAGAAGTTTGTATTCAGGTTATCATAAAATATTCTTCTGTTTGTACTTACTGATTGCAGGAATTTGAAGGGAGGGCATTGAGGGTAAATGCTGGACCACCTCCTCCTCGTAGGGAAGAATTTTCTCCTAGAGGGGCAAGAGGTGCTGCAACTATGGGCAGTTCAACTCGTGTCTATGTTGGTAACCTTTCATGGGATGTTGATGATTCAGCACTTGAGACCTTGTTCAGTGAGCAAGGCAAGGTTGTCGAAGCGAAAGTTATTTATGACAGGGAAAGTGGTAGATCGAGGGGTTTCGGCTTTGTAACTTACAATTCTACCGAAGAGGTGGACAGTGCCATTAAATCCTTGGATGGTGTTGTAAGTTGATCATTACCTCGATTTTTGATGTGTGAATGTCTATAGCAATTTAGAATCAATTACTGTATAATCGATATGAAGTGATAGAATATGTAAGATAGGTTATTTGGCTAATTTATACTTTCAGTATCATTCATGCTTCTGTCATTCTATGCTGGCACCTATTGATTTTCATGTACATGATTTTGTATAAAACTGCTACTTCTAGAAAGCTAATAAGTTCATTAATGATTGTGAATTACTTAAAATTTTGTTTGGTGCAGGATTTGGATGGCAGACCAATTCGAGTCTCTGTCGCAGAGTCTAGGCCAAGGCGTCAATTTTGAGTTTGATTGTTTCCTTCCTACTGGTACTGCTAAAATTCTTTGGATATGAGTTTAAATCTTTGGGCATTGAATTGGTTTTTTGTTATAAAAACATTTGCATGCCAGGCCAGATTTGGTCAAAATCAAATATTATACTTTCTTTATCATTAATGCTATAACTTTCCCCTCATTAATCTTCCTATTTTTACATTCCATCATGTACTTGGAGATCTTCAGCTTTCAAAGCTAAAGCACATGAACTTACTTGTTGACCTTTATCTTATCTGACATATCCACACCTGAGTTGCTCTGACTTTTCATTGTTCTTGAAGTACCTATGTCCGGCAGCCGTGTCCGACGCATATCTGGACATGGGTATGGGGATATGATCCTCCAAGGACCCCTCCAAATACATGAAAATCTTAGAAAAAATTGAATATACCCGTGTCTGACACTCACATCCAAATCCGAGTAACATAGATCCACACATTTTAGGTTGAAGATGTGCTACACAAATATCATGTTAAGCTCAATTGCTTTTTTGTATCTATATAGAAAGTTGGTCTTAAATTAAATGTTGGTTATGTTTAATTTATAAGTTTTGATTGGACTGCATTTGTAAGATTTGCTGTTCTCTTTTTATCAGGGACACTGAGAATATGCAGCCGGAAGCCGGCCGGCCGGCGGCTGTAGCCTCTTTCTGTTCTTGGGAAGCTACAAACATTAAACATGCCTTCTTGTAGCAGCTGCATTTGGACGTTATTTTTTCTTAGATTAGAAAGAGCCGATAATGAGCTGATAATATCCCATTGAAATATTTTCCTTGTATGTTCCAAATATCATGATTAATTAAACTGACATGTAGCCTAATGTTTTGCCTCATTGGAATGGATAGAGTTGCTTCAAATTATTGACTTGTTTGTTTGTCTCCCTTGTATGCTTGTTGAATGAATTGCAAGCAAAACCCTGTCCTAGATTCTAAAATTTATAGATGTTTGGATTTTTAAGAGCAATAATAATAATGTAATTTTAGATAATAATAAATAAATAAATTTAGAGAAATGGTTAATGAGGTATTACCAAAAGTATTGAGGGATTTCAAAAATTATCTTTACATAGAAGATTTTCTTTAAATAATGATAAAAATATATGTAAGTTTCTTTTTTTTTAAATAATAAATATTCAAGAATAAAAAAGTAGATTCATGTACATCATATTTTATATTTGCATAAATATGAACCTCCGATGATGACAAGTAGCAATTGACTCAGAAATCTCTAAGTGATAATTTTTTTAAAATATTATCAAAAGTATTAGAGTATAAAAAATTTCTCTAAATTTTAATTTTTGTAAGTATAATTTTTAAAAGATGAAGATTCTAAACTAACTCTCTCATATATAGGAGCATACATATACTTATCATTAAATAAAATATTTAAATACTAATTTCATATTTTACCTTTCATTTTATTTTATTTAAGTAATATTTTGAGAGATATAATTGATTATATTAAATAAATATTTTTTAGTACTAAGTAACTTCAAACTCTCATACCCATAGACAGGTCCAACTTAGCCTTCCATTTTAATTAGTTCTGGGTCCTGCTCATGGTCCATAATCCCATGGGCTAATACCTTATTTTTCAATCAACATAATCATGTAAAAGTTGATTTTTTTCCCCTTTTTCTCATCTTTGCCAACTTACATTCGATGATCAAAGCTAATTTCTTCAAGGATAGAAGAAAAGAATCATTAAAATTTTGTTAATCAAAGAAGAGTTTTATTTTTAAGTCTTGAAGAAAATATGTATGATTCTGAACCACTTTCTTATTTGAGTGTGTTGCATATTGCATCGGATTCATGGTGAGTGTTTGATAGAGTATATATTGGATATGGGTATATTTAATTTTTTTTTTTTTATATATTTAGAAAATCATACACATGTCCAAATATGTGTCGAATACAAATGTCAAACACGAATACTTTAAATAAAATGAAGAATCCGGATAATCAATGTTTTATATTACATAGTTGCAGGCTTTTAAGATCAGTTTTGATATCCACCAAAAGACAAAATTATATTTGTGAGGTTAATGATTTATTACAGCTTTTGAACTCCATAACCTTTGACTTGAAGCCTAAGAGAACTTAAATTATATTAACTTAACAAAGTTAAAGTTTTCATGATATCATGTTTGAACTGATCAGTAATCAGAAGCCTATATATTCATCTTTTCTGGGTTAAATATATTTTATTGCTTCAACATATTATCATTTGTCCTTATTTAGTTTTCTTTTTTCAATGAATGAGTGACAACTTTTGTTCAAATTAATCTAAACAAAGAGGGAAAGAAAAAATGGAAAAAGCTCCAATGACAACCTACCCTCTAAGGTTTCAGCCATTTTTTATCCATTTCTTTTTCTTGAGTTTTTTTTGCTTTTTCATTTTTTTTAAAAGTGGATTATAATAATGTTATTCGAATTTGGGATGAGTATCGGTTTTGTTGGATATGTGTATGTATCATATATGGATATGCTTAATTTTTTTAATTATATATATATATATATATATTTGGAGGATCATATCCTGATATCTATGATCGAATATGTGTTGGATATAAATATCGAATACAAATATTTTTTTAAAAATGAAGAATACGAATAACGTAAGATCGTGAAAAGGAATGATGGGATTGTATATCAAAGTCCGAGTGGAATGTGGTAGCTTTCCAACTAAGACTACAAAAATGTGGACATTTCTTGAATTTCAAGATCATTATTTTTAATCTTATTTTAGGCATGCCTTTGAATTGATCTCCACATGGGATACCCTCAACTGGTCATCATGTTTTTTAAGCACAAAGATGAGAAATCCTAGAAAAACTGAATTCTTGCATGGGAAGAAAAATTAAGCAGAGAATTCAATTGAGAGGACAGGAGTGGTAAAAAGTTAATTAAAAGAAGAAAAAAAAATGATTTGAGGCCAGTTAATTTCTGCAATTAAATTTGATGTTGTTGTTGTTGTTATTGCCGGTTCTTGTGTTTCGAGCTAATTAACGTTTTATTTTAAACATGAAGTTGTGTCAGAAAGGCAGAGTGGGGAGAGAGAGACAAACAAATGAGCATGGAACATAGAATTAGATTTAATAAATACATATATTTGTATCGTTTATATTATTTTTTTATATTATAATTGTATTTAAAATATTATATATTTATATAAATTTTATATAATTATATATTTTTTAAAATTATCAGATTTATATAGAATAATAAGACAAAATCAGTGAAAGAGGAGATGACAATGGGGGCCCAAAACCTAGTCAGACAGCAATTCCATATTTCTCTGTTCTTACCATCTTTTTCTTTCTTATTTAATTTTCTCCTTTGTTTTTTATTTATTTATTTTTAAAGAAAGAATATTTTTAAAATTTTATTACAGCTTAATTACTTGGCATGACGATTGCTTTTAGGCATGGATCCACTTTGTTGTCACTACTAGCAAAAAATATGCCTTTAAGGGTGAAACTTTTTGTCCATTACCTCATTGGGCTACCCCAAATGCTTCTTCGGTCAGAAAATAAAAATTTTAGGAAGAAAAATAAAAACTAATAACTACCCTAATAATTTACTTCAAACAAATGTACCTTTTGAGAAATGTGATTTTAAAACCCTTTCTTCCTCTCCTTCTTTAAACGCTAACACAAAATTGGTAATTAAACAAATAATTAAGAGAGGTAATAAGATGTCATATTATTCGAACTCGAGAGTGAATACAAGATTCTGATTCATGTTCGGCACTTGTACATTTCATTTTATTATTATTTTTTCTTATATTTAAAAGATTGAATCTTTATACACTTATTTGTTAAATATGTGTAAAACATGAATAGGTCAAAATCTTTATACACTTATATATATATATATATATATATATATATAAGAGGCAGCAATCTAGCTGTCTGGGGATAAAGGAAGCATATATTGATATTTGAATTTTAAATCTGTTAAATATCACATCTTAAATGTAATTGTATAAATTAATTAAATTAAATCCGATTCACAGCCAGCATTACTCTATTGCAAGGTTTTCAATGGAAGGTGTGGGGAGCAATTACTCTTGGATAAGGCAATTATGAGTAAAGAGTTGTGAAGGAAAAAAAAGTATTAAAATTTGGAATCCTAATGGCATCTGAACTATATGTCTTTGACCAACAATATAGAAGTTGAGTAAGATAATTTCAGTTTTTAACTTAAGTGTCATTGATAAGCTAAAACCATATTACTTAAACTAATTTTCTTAGTTTTCATCATAGTATTGTATTAAAAAATTATAATGTTGTCCAAATGGAGTTATACCATAAATTATTCAGCCTTGCCCATTGATTTGGGAATCTCACTCTTCATCAAGAGCTCTCATAAATTATAATGTTTGTGGAAGCAGATAGACATGAAAGCTATAAAATAAAGGATAAGAAAAATAAATATTCCTACACATGTTTGATGACCTTGGACAACAGCAATATTGGCCCTTATTTTTGAAATTAGGATGATGTTTATGATTAGAGTCTACTAAATATGGTTTTAGGCAAAGAAGCTTTTCGTATTTCTTTCCTATTAACAATGAAATTTTACAACCGTTTATATCTATGTTATTAGGACTCTTCATTTTTTTCAAAGTTTTGTGCTGAACACAAACATTTATGTCCGACACATACTCGAAAATGAGTATAAATGTATAATTCTCTAAATATAAAAAAAAAATAAAAAATATATATATATATGTGTCGAACACATACTCGTATTATTGCATACTTCAGTGCATGATAATAAATGAACGAGTGATTTTAGTCTTTTGAATTGAGGCTTGTTTGATGGGTCAAGATCTCCTTTGAGTAACAAGATTTGTGCAGCAAATTATGTGTCACGTTTCCTTGAATGTGCTGATATGGTGGAATCTATCATGGCTGACTTGATTTGACTTCTGTTCTCATTCATTTTATCATAACCGTCCAAGAATTATAGAATTAATTCACCTGATAGAATAATGTTGAGTGTAAGTGATGAATAGACCTATCTACAGGCTGCGCATGATAGATTTGATTTAAATTAGATCGGATTTAAAATAATATTTTTGTAATTTGAGTTGATACGGATTATTATTTGATTAATAATTAAAAATATTTATATTTAATTTAATTATAAAAATATATAAATATTAATATAAAAATAATATTTTAATAATAAAATGAGTTTTCGAACTCGAACTGAATCTAGACAAGCAAAATTTTTTCTATTCAAATCTGACCTAATTCAACTCATGAAGATTTTTAGTGACAAGTGATTATGATATTACTAAAAACATCTTGCAGGAGCAGCGGATGATGGAAAGTCCAAAGAGCTGCAAAATATGTGCCAAAAACAGGGAACATTGATCTTTAACGACACAAAGGGATGGCGATGGATACTGGACAGTGTGGATTCGATATTTATAATTATCCGATTTATTTTTTACGATTTCGGATATTACGAATTTAGATAAAATTTGGATTCGGATATTATGATTATTATCCGCAACGGATTCGGAGCAGATATGAAACCTCGGATATCTATTATCTGAATCTTCATTACTTATGCGGATAATGGATTTGGATATCCGAATCCACTGTCCAAATCCGCTTAATTGTGAGAATTTGGATATCCGAATTCATTATCCATTTATTTGAATTTGAATTTGAATTTAAAATTAAAATTAATTTTTATTTGATTTCATATTTTATTTTTTTACTTACTGAATTCAGATATTTAACGGATTCGAATATCCGACGAATAATGTTATTTAATTCGGATTCAAATAGTAATATTCGAATTTAATACTGATAATAAACGAATTCAGATTTTAAAGCAGTTTTGCAGATTCAGATATACAAAAAAAACAAATATCCGACCTGTTGCTATCCCTAAACACAATATCGGTTTCTCTTCATTCAAAAATTGCTACTAAGTTTTTCTTTTGCTCTATGCAAAATGTTCGGCATCTCTCTCTCCATTTTGTTTCACAAAATATCCAAAAATTACTAAGGGTTGCTATCAAAGTATATAGTTAGGATTAAGACTTTGTTGAATTAGGTTTCCTCAAACAACCTACATTTTCCTTAAATGATAAAATGTTACAATCAAGTAGAGATGTTTATAAGTCGGACAGAGTGAAATCCGAATAGTAAAAGAATTTTTTTGTCCAAATCTGCTTCGAAAGCTCGTTTTAATGTTTGAAATATATTAAATTTTTTTATATTAATATTATATTATTCATAAATTAAATTTAAATAAAAAATTTTATTGATTAAATAATATTCAAATCGGACGAGTAATACTTTCATAGACAAGTTTATAGTCAAGTTATAGTATCCCTCCACTTCAACTATCAAGAAAATATATATATATATATATATATATATAATTTTCAGAATTTTTGAACTATGTCAATTAAAATGTTCGAAAGTATCAACTATCAAGTTGAATGAGAGTTCTAAAAAATTTCTTTTAAAAAAATTTCAAAGACATTTTCTTTTTTGATTTTTTCGTATATTTTTAGACTAAGTAATATTTGATTATATTTTTCTTGGAGTTGATTAAATTCAACTTTTTAATTAGAAAATTTGCGAGCCTGGAATCTACCAAATCTAGTGATTTTATGTATACAATTAGTGAAGAATAAAATTCGACAAGCTTAATCAACTAATGTCAAGTAATAAGCTGAATCAAAATAATTAATTGTTGATTATGATGCAAGTTTGACTTTACAACAATTTCTAATAACTGTCGTTGTCAAATAAAGTATTTATCAGAAATGGTTTAGTTATAGATTACGGGGAAGCTGAGGTCATAGAATCTTTATGAACTTTTTCCTCAATCGTGTTTTTGGAAACTGAAATAATATATAAAGTTCGTTTTTGACATAATAATAATTGTTTTTTTTTTTAATTTTATAAAATGAATTAAAAAATTATCATATGTTTTATTTATTTTTTTTAAAATATATTATATGTGTCATTTTACTAATTCGATTTATGAAATTTAAAAATTTCATTAATGATGAATAAAATAATTTTTTATTATATATATGTCATGCATTTGTTCATAAACTACACTTGTTGGACTTAATTATGCAAATCCCAAATGTTTCATTCTCTTTTACACTTCAATCAAATCCTTCACAAAAATCCAAAAATTAAAGAAAAAAATTAATTAGAAATCAAGCTTCTTTTCAAAGGAATTGAATTTAATCCAGCTAAAGCTAAAATATTGGTAAAACCTTTGAGATTCAAATTTGACAGAATGAGGGACTAAATTATGAGCTTCAGCATATATATATATATATATATATATATATATATATATATATATATATATATATATATATATATGATGATCAATATAATAAATACATGTGCATGCATGCTTTTCCATGAAAAAGAACAAATTTAGTCAAAAGAAACTCGAGCAATATATATGTATATATTATTATATTTTTTTTTTTTTAAAGAAAAAGCTAGCATGGTTTGAAGTGAAGTAACCAAAGCTATCAATCCCCCTCTCCCCTCCGAACAAAAGGAAAACTTTCGGTTGCAATGCAATAATGAAAGTCAAGAGTCAATCCCCGACATTATTAGTGTATGGATTTTGCTAACAAGTGCCTTGTTAAGGTTATTATATATAGTAATATCTCTATCCAATGCATCGAAAATGATGAATAAAGTTATCAACTTTTGCATTTAATATAATATTATTACTATAAATAGTATATTAACTAACCTTAACAAGTGTCCTAAGGACACTCGTTAGCAAAACCCTCTTAGTCTATTTATATATTTGCCTTTTTAGGACAGTCCATTTCGTAATAAACATCAAGCTATGCATTGCACTTTGCCATTTTCGGTAAGGGGTTAGTAACTTAAAAGCACCTCAAAATCAGGCTTTTCTATTCCATCCCATGCTTGAATGCATTGCAGACATTTTCAAAGGAATTCCCCCCTCCCCCCTCCCTCCTCAAACCTAGCCTACCTAATTTACTATTTTTTTTACAAAAAATTATACTACTAATCTTTTTCATCACGTCAATTATGATTTCATGTTAATTAAATTAAAATAAAATAAATTTTCATTTCACATCATACTTATTTTTTAACGTAAAACATGATTCTAACCCTAAAACACAGCTCTACACCTTAAATCCTAAACATTTAATCCTTACACCCTAAGAACGAAATTAGAAAAACAAAAATAATAATAATGATGTAGAAGAAGAAAAAAAAATTGATCTGATATAATTTGATTGATTAAAATCATGATTGACGTGATGAGAAAGATTTATAAAATAATTTTTCCTTCTTTACCTTTATAAATCTTATATTTTTCTCAAATATGTAACAATAAAGAAAATCATATATAGATTATTATTGGTTCGAAAAATATTAAATGAAATGAATTCCTCTTCTCGAGGATGCGAAAAAACCAAGTGGAAATAGACAGGTGTAAACACCCAAATGAAAAGGGCAGTATCCAGTAGGGGAGGGAAAGGGTATCTCAATCTAGCTCCACATAGAATTGTAAGATATGGAATATATATATATATATATATGAGAAAAAAAATACTTATATTAATGTAAAATTAAATTAATTTTACATATTTTTATAATTTTTTATATGATTTATATTTTAACAAACCGACTGTTGGATTTAACAATATAATTATAATCATCGTGTACGTAAAATTTCGAATCGATTCGATATTTCTATCATATCGATCGAGAATATTGTCTTTTTTAATATATATTTATCTGTTGATTTTTTTTTTTACATCAAACAAATAATTAGATATTTTTAATTTACTCGAAACTCGACGTGCATGATTTAGATGAATAAAAAATAAAATAAAATATAATAATTAAATTAAATAAATATAAATTATATAAAAAATTATTAAAATATGTAAAATTAATTTAATTTTATATTAATATAAATGATGGACATGAAATTTCAAACCGCAACAGCTTATTCTCTATTTGTCATATTCTGCCACACTCCCACAGTTAAGAAAAAGAGAGCATCCCCTGCTTTGGTGCAAGATGCCAACCACTCTTTGCCAAATAACTTTGAAAACATATCCTTATCTTCCCCCTTTCTTTCATATGTGTTGCACAGTTTTGGATAATAATAATAACAAACATTATTGCTTCTTTTGATAATAATTAAATGTTATATATATATATATATATATATATATATATATCCCATCTTCTTCAGTCTGATTTCTTTTCCTTTTTCCTTTTTTTACTTTTACCTCTGCTTTGGTCTAGTTTTTTGTTTTTCGTTTCCTTTTTTTATACAAAAAAAAAAAACAAATTCTTGTGGTTTCAAAAAAAAATTCAGCTATTCCCTTAATTCAAAATTTTCAATAATATTGTTAGCCTACTTAAATTCCTAAGAAATTAAGAATGACTAATACAAATACAATTGAGAAGACAAAAGATTATGAGGATTAATGTTCCAAATTCATAGAGAAAGTATAAAAAATTATTTTTGATATATTAACAATGAAAATTTTAATTTTACGAACAAAATTAAAAGATTGTCATTTATCACATTTTCTTAAATTAATAATAAGAATTAATCCACAACATATACTCGAAGAAGAAATAAAAAACAATATTTTTAACGTGATAGTATTAACCCACAACATACACTCGAAGAAGAAAAAAAAAAACAATATTTTTAACGTGATTCAGCTCTTTTTGACCTACGACCACGATCCCAAAGGGATAATATATTTCACTAATAAAATAGTTTAACTTGTAGCTTTTGAACATATAAAACTACAAACTCTCTTACAATACAGTTGTAGCTTTTGCACGAATAAAACTACAAACATTCTTACAACACACACTCACCACCCATAAAGCCTCAATACAACTTCTACTTAAGTGTAAAATCTCTCACAAGAGATAGTGATTGTCTTTTCTTAAAGGCCAAAATTTATATTTATAAGTAAGCACTTCTCTTAACTCATCGATACTATTTAATATGGGATTAGGATTCATCTTTACTTAATCAATTAATTATTTGATTTGAAATAAACACTCTTACTTAATATAATATTTGAACTCCTATTCAAACTCAATATTTAGATTTGAACTCAAACTCAACGGGATAATATCTCAAAATATATTGCTTCATGAAATTAACAAGCCTAAGTCGACCTACCAGCTATGGAGACAAAACCTACCACCCTATTCTATGAAAAGTTAAAAGACAAATTGAGGGATAGTAAGGAATAAAAGAATTGTAAATTTCGTAGAAAGATTTCTATAAGAGGCAAAAATTTTGTCCTAACTAATTAAAAAGATCAAAAAATTCACTATTCCTATGCATGCTCTCTCACCCCATCCAAAAAAAAAAAAAAAAAAATTGTAAATTTCAATTCAAATAGTCATTTGAACACGCACGCGGTTTTGTTACAGTATAAAAGAAAGAGATGGACGTATAATCATACAAATTAAACAAAACAAAAAACATTAGACTAAAACGTTGACATGTAAGTTTATTCATGAGCCAAGTCGAACTAGATTCAGATAGTAAAAATTTGTTTGTCTAAAGTTTAACCCATTGGGTTAAAAAAAAAGAAGAAGTTAGTTTTACTGTTTAAAATATATTAAAATCATTTTTATATTTATATATTTTTATTTTTATAATTAAATTTAAATAAAAATAAAAATAATATTTTACTAATTAAATAATAATTTAAAATATCCTATTCTAATTAATTTGAATTGAATCTATTAGATCGAACGAATAATTCGATCCTTAAACATATCTAGTTGTCATGCATGTTAACTTGGTCTCACAAAAATTATGTGCTTGTCCACGTCTAAAATGAACCCTTTCTTTTATAAGTTTAATGTCTTCAAATCCCTCTTGAATATTGTTTTTCCAATGGATTCAAATGTTGCTTAAACGCGGTTTTAGGTTAGGTTTGGGTCAAATCCCTCTCTTTTTTGCATGCTCTTTTCAGCATTATAACAATAATCGACATTGATCATCAACAAAAAGTTCATTTAAGAATAGGTCGGTTTGTGTCAACTAGCTACTTATATTACTAGTGACACAAAGGAGTTAAATAATGATAAAATGTTTTGTCATAACCCTATTATCTAAGTGACATTACTCCATTAATTATTTGAAAATTTTACTTTTATTAATTTGGACAAACACGTTATTACATCTGATAATTCGTGTATTTATATCGTCTTTATATTATTTTTTTTGTGTCATATATAATCGTACTTAAAGTGTTATATATCTATATAAATTTTGAACAAATTTTAACATGATCATGTATTCGTATCGTGTTTTAATTATTTTTATCGTATCGTGTCCGAAATTATTAAATTTATAAATTATAAAACGACAACAATGGTGTCAAAATAAACAAAGATTTGTATTATATATCTAATTTGTTAAGAAAAGAGTGTGACAATAACATGGTAAAAAATAATTATGAACACACACAACTTTTTGAAAGCACAAAGCTAACATCATTTTTGGACTTGAAATTTGATTTAGCAGTTAGGGTATGGTCAATTAATTGGTTGAGGAAAAGAAAAGGTCAAAAGGACTAACCAACTAAATGAATGGTGAAGAATTATATATGGTAATTAGTAGTACATGAAACTTAAATAAATTTTTAGAAATTTTATGCTTTTTTTATTTATTTATTTTTTGGGAGACAAAGTGGCCCTTGATTTGTTCCAACTTTCTGAAACTATTGAAAAGAGAAAAGAAAAGAAAAAGGGTTTTAAAATCTTGAAGAAAAGCGCAATCGGGTAATATGCTGCATGTCATTTCCTGTTGGGGAACCAGATAGTCAAAGACTCCCCCAAAGGGAAAAAAAGAAAAAAATCACCAAACAAAATTACATTACATTGTAAATTTTCTTTTTTTGTTTTCCATCAGATATTTTCCTGGAAAATAATGGGTAAAAACTAAAACATGGGGTGCAAGTGTAACAGAGAAAGGATTCTGTGAATAAGTTACTCCACATTAGCATATATCTTTTTCATTCAAATAATGACACGTAATCAAATTTTTGAAAAAAATTAACTATTTATTATACATTACATGTAATAATTAAAAGATAAATATTTATTTCAGCAATTCATTAATGATTATTGTAAAAAATAGTTGATTTTTTTCAAAAATTTAATTACGTGTCATGATTTAAATGAAAGAATATATGCTAACGTGGAATAACTGTTTCATACAATCATTTCTCAATGCGACATCCCTTACTTGGGCCACGTGTCACTTCAGGGAGATGAAGCAAATTCATTGGCAACAAGATCAAATTGAATTTTTTTTAATTGGCTGGCTTTTTAATTTTTCCTAGAAAATGAAGCATTTAAGTGCATTTGATTGTGCACTTTAAGTGAGCGTTTGATGACAAAAACAAGTTGCTATTTCCTCGAAACAAGAAAAAAAGGTTGAGACTGAAAGCTTCTTTTGAAATTGTGGACCAAAATGTCAATTTATATACGCGCTTTAGAATTTGAAAGCTACTGGATTTGTTGTAATCTCTCTATTTTGTTCTGTTTTGCTTTCTTTTCATTGATGAATTCTTTTCAAATGTTATTAAATTTATTTGTGTGAATATGCGCCTGCACGTGTACGGAAAGAAAAAAAGACATGATTTTTTTTTTTTAAGATTTTGGCAATCCGGATACTCTTGTTTTTCTTTATATTATTTTTTGTATTATAATGATGTTTAAGGTATTTTATATTTATATAAATTTTGATACGTTAATAATTAATGTTATATAAATACTGACATCGTGTTCGAATCATATTTGTTGAAACTTGACTCTCGATACCGATTGTAGTTTTGTGCTACAGTATCGATTTGCTACAGTAACTTTCTCGGGACGCTACAGTAACATTCGTAAAATCACTATTTGTTAATTTGAGAAAAGACTAAATACAATTAGTGAAAACACCATCTTACAATCGACACAACATCACACAACTCTTTTCTTACTATTTACTATTCACTCACTATTCACTCATTACACCACACATAGGGATGGCAATGGAGCGGGGCGGGGGCGGATTTTGCAGTATCCGCCCCCGCCCCGCCATTGTACTGCTCCGCGCCCCGCCCCGCCCCGCTCCGCCATGGATGTTGAAATTTCAATACCACTACCACCTCCATGGATGTCGGTTACATCCATAACCGCCCCACCCCGCTCCGCCCCATTTGATATTTATTAATTATTTTTATTTTTTTCAAATAATAAAGCATTTTAAAAATAAATTAAATATAAACATGTTTCTAATATAGGAAGAGAAAAAAAATAAAGTATTAGATTTAAGTTTTTAAAAATAAAAATAAAAATAATAAGTTTAATTATATTATTTTATTATTCATTTAAAAGCTAAATATGTAAGGGTAAAATTGTAATTTCACTATTCGGGGCGGGGCGGTGCGGAGCAGGCAATTACCACAACTGCTCCATCCCCGCCTTTCAAACAAAAAAAACCGCACCGCCCCGCCCCGCCTCCATTGTTCAAAAAAAAAAACCTCTCCATTCGGATCGGATCGGTTCGAAATCCATCGGTCGGATCGGGTTTTGCCATCCCTAACCACACATCACTCTCATCTTTTTCTTCCTTTTTCTCTCTGCTCACTTCTCTTCACCTAACCACCCAACACACCTACACAGCTATTTATAGGCTTTTACCAAACCGACTAACAATTTTCTAGTTTGTTCTTACAATGTTCTAGTATGTTGACTAGGTTGTAATGTTCTAGAGAAAAGAATATGGAGAAGAATATAGAGAAGGCTAGAGAGAAGATTGGAGAGGATTCTAGAACTAGAGTAGTCGGTGTATTTTTAACACTCCCCCTCAACGACTACTCTCTCTTGATGCTGGCTTGGTTGTCATTTCAGGCTGTCTTCTGGACTCATTAAATATCTTCTCTTTTTCTTTCTCTTCTTAAAATTCATCAGCATCATTAGTTCTGCTTCATCCATCGTTGATTGCTCTCTTCTCTTCTGATTCCTGATCTTGTTCACTTCCGTCTTTGCTTCAATACTATTTCTATCTTTGTTCTTCTTTATTTTCTCTGCCAGCCTGTCTCTGACTTTGGTATACCCAACTTTGTCAACTATTATTAGTTTGTTTACTTCACAATCGATCTTCATATCTTTCACACCTTTGTAAGTCTTAACAGTGTCGATGACCTCGTTGTCATCTTTCTCAATGTTGACATCAGCTGCAAGCTTCTTCTCGACTTCTAGAAATAACCTTTCTTCTTCAAACATATTTTCTGGTGGCTGAAATAGAGACTCGTTCTCTTCCTTTGAAGGCTCTTCAATTTGTTCTGCCCTTGATTGAATATTTTCAAAATCAATTTCTTCTTCCACGTCTTCATGAACATTTTCTTCTAACTCGGTGGTGCACGCAGCTACGAGTTCTTTGCATTCTTCAATAGTAAATGCGATTTCAAAATCCCATTCTTCTTCATAGTTATTCTCCTGTCGTGACAACACTGTTGCATTGCCTTGCATTTGTCTATGTCGACATTCTCGAGCATAATGGCCAATCTTGTCACACTTGAAACACTTAATATTTCGACAATGAGACCTCACATTTTCGCTATCGTCTCTGTCTCGAACAATTTGAGCTCCCCCTCGCTGAAAGCTCCTCCGTTGCCAAGCTTCTTGTTTGTTTTGAACTTCAATGTCTTCTATTCCTTGCCTCATAGCAACTTTACCTCTTCTATTGCTAAATAGGGCTTTCTCATAATCTTTTATCATGACTTTAGACATTTGGTTATCTAAAGCCTTTTGATTTGCAAGGATATTTTCCAACTCAGTTAAAGTTGGTTCTTTGCTCCATCCACGAGTTGCAGTAACAATCCCGTTGTATTCAGGTTGCAAGCCATGGATGACAATTCTTCTCATCCTCGTTTCGGTAATGGCATTTTCTGGATCTAATTTTGAAATTTCATCGCAAAGAGTTTTAACTTTAGAGAAATATTCGCTTACCGACATATTTTGCTGCGATATTGACAGAAGTTCATTCTCCAATTGTTGGAGCCTAGCATCATTTTTCTTCGCGAATAGCATTGTGAGTGTGTCCCAAGCTTCTTTCGGTGTCTTTGCATCCTTGATGCGTTGTAATAGACCATCCTCAATGGTGACTGATAACACGTACATGGCCTTACCGGCTTTGATCTTCCATTTTCTTAGTTCTCCGGCATCAGTTGGTGGTGTTGAAGCTTCACCGTTAACAATATCCCATAAATCTTGTCCGAGCATGTAGTATTGCATGTGAATACTCCACATATTATAATTGCTGTTATTGAGCTTCTCGAGCTTACCAACTGGACTTGAAAAATCTTCCATTCTGACTTGAGAGTGTCCCACACTTGTCTTAAGATTATATTCTGTCAGTCTCTGTACTTCACAAACTACGATCCCTGATCGTCTTGGTCTCATACCGATTAACTTCACAGTCCCAGACTGTGTACCGACAGAATTTTCACATCTTTATAGACTACGATCCTCGATCGTCTTGGTATTTCTTCTAGCGGTGGCTTTCACTCTGATGGTAGGTAGCCCTTTTCACCTATTCTCGTGATGGCTCTCACACTACTTTAGGTAAGTAGGTAGCCCTTTTCACCTGTTCTCGTGATGGCTCTTACACTACTTCAGTAGCCCTTTTCGCGACTCGATCTATCGTCGATAATTATAATTCTCGATCATCTGATTTCGAGAAACTTTTGGCTTCTTGTCTTTTCTCCGATGCGCATACTACGATCCCTGACCATCCTGATCTGATATTCCAATCCTCTGGATCATACCGCTTTTTACGCTGGTCCTCTGGATTGTCCCGTTCTGATCGTCCAACTCTGATACTCTGGTCCTCAAGATCGTCTGACTCTGATACTCCGGTCCTTAGGATCATCTAGCTCTGATACCAATTTGTTGAAAATTGACTCTCGATACCGATTGTAGTTTTGTGCTACAGTATCGATTTGCTACAGTAACTTTCTCGGGACGCTACAGTAACATTCGTAAAATCACTATTTATTAATTTGAGAAAAGACTAAATACAATTAGTGAAAACACCATCTTACAATCGACACAACATCACACAACTCTTTTCTTACTATTTACTATTCACTCACTATTCACTCATTACACCACACATCACTCTCATCTTTTTCTTCCTTTTTCTCTCTGCTCACTTCTCTTCACCTAACCACCCAACACACCTAGCTATTTATAGGCTTTTACCAAACCGACTAACAATTTTCTAGTTTGTTCTTACAATGTTCTAGTATGTTGACTAGGTTGTAATGTTCTAGAGAAAAGAATATGGAAAAGAATATAGAGAAGGCTAGAGAGAAGATTGGAGAGGATTCTAGAACTAGAGTAGTCGGTGTATTTTTAACAATATTCATGTTTTTTTTATTATATCATATTTTTTTATTATATTATAATTATTTTTTTATATTGTATTCGTGTCTTTGTCTAAAATTAGCAGATAGTCTTACAAAAAATTTTATTTTTAGGTACTGTTTTGGAATACCAAGGTGGTGCAGCCGACAAGCTTATCAACTTTTTTTTTTTAAAGAAAGGACATTCTTATTTCAAATCCCCATTTTCTCCAAAGTATGACTGACTAAATTTTTTTAGAATTGTAACATTATAATTGTAGATTGTATTGCTTTTGACAAAAATGGGATGATTCTTTCACTATTTTGTTTCCTCAATTACACTTACAGAAATCCCACCAGACATATATGAGAGCTTGGGAAGATTCACTTGAATGATCAGCTACAGTGAAAACCAAAAGATGTTAAAAACAAAGAAAACTGAATCGGACTTAGTCTAATTGATTCATGCAATCAAGATTCGAATTTTAACAATTACAATCCTTTTTCCTAACTCCGATTCCTACGGCCTCTTTTGTATTTAAAAAAAAAAAAAACAAAACCTAGCAAGAAAAAGAAAGCAACAATTGTCCTGAGTAAAAAAAAACAGCCTGTTAAAGAAATCTGTGCAGTTTAGAGTTTAGACAAATGGCTCTGCCAATTTGAGACCGTCCATAATTGATTGCTTGTCACCATGATTTCTCTAAGACATACATATCTTTCCTAGTTATGGGAACTCTGTAACAAAGATGCAAATTTACACATTGGGAAATGGTGGGTAATAACAAAATGGGTCGGGTGGTGGTACGACTGGATTGCAGTGACAGGTCCTAACACCCTTCAAGCCTTGGCTCAGCTTCCTGCCCTGTACAGCCACAGACAGACAAACATATATCAATTTTTTTTTTCTTTTTTTTTTTTGGTTTACAATTTATATCTGCTGCTCGCAAAAATCTTGTTGTTTGATTGAGTTGTGCTCGTTTTTGTTATGCAAAATGGGGTCTCTACTTACATAATCTCTTTACATGAACATCGAAGTTTGTGAATAAGTGATTGTCTGATAATGAGCAAGGAATATCCGTCTTTCTGCTAAACACGATGTATTGAACTCATAATTCATTAGATACTTTTTATGAATGTCAACTAAGTATCGTAAGTAAATTGGTTCCGGATTCTTATTAGCTGGCTGACAAGAGAGATGGATAAACATTACCAGAAGTAATTTTAGAAGTAGCTAATTTTAGTTGGTGGCATGGCCTGTACAGGTTTTTCTGTCTGCCACCTTTTTAATTTCTTCTTCCTCTTCTCGATCCTTTGCTTTCTATCTTATCATAAATCTCAATCAACATATGTTTTTTTTCTTTTTCTTTTTTAGATTTAATTGTGAAAATAATGTCGGTAACTCACAATCTAAACGCTGAATTATAGGTTAATGGTTTCCTGTCATTATCTATGTCTAAGTCTAACAGTGTGATAATCATCTGCAGATTGGTTTTTTTTGTTTCGAATCCTTCATCCATTTTAGGCTATTTTTACTAACAATAAGTGCCTGATTGCCAAGTTAGAGCCCGGTAATCCAAGCAGAAGTATGCAGTAACACAAAAACATGAGTTAAATGAGCTTAAACATACTTAATGGGAAAATATGTATGCTCAATACCCTATTAAGCCATAGTAATTATGAGTTTTTATAGTATCTAAACATAGGGAGTGGGCAGGAATTAGACAGACAAATAAAAAAAGTAACCAGAAACAAACAGCTAAAACGGCCAATTTTGGGGATTGGGGATGTTAAATAATAAGACCCAAATTAGTTTAAAGAGCATAGGTTCAGTTCCTGCAATCCTGGCAATTGAAGTATAGAAAACTAATGCAACAGAAGAGCATATAAAACTAATAAGAAATTAGCAAATGGGATTTGTTTAGAATGGGTGGGGTGGAGGGTTTGGAGAGGGGAGAGATGTGATAGGTGGAGACTGGAAAATAGGGGTGAACATTAATTGGTTTGAATCGATTTAACTGATCAAATTTGGTTAATTCGGTTCGGTTTATTCGGTTTTAAAATTAATCGATTTTGAAAATCGATTTATTTGATTAATTCGGTCGGTTATTGGTTTTTAAATTGATAATTGAATAGACTGAACTAACCTTTTTAATTTTAATTTATATTTTAATATAAATAAAATATTTTTATATAATATTTTTAAATTATATATTATATAGTATATCATCTATATTATATATTATATAATATGTAATATACAATAAATAATTTATTTGTTAAATAGTTAAAATCGATTAAACCGACCGAATCGATCGACTTAAGTCGGTTTCAGTTTTTTCTGTTTTAGGATTCTTTGTCGGTCGGTTTTATAAATTTATTCAGTTTAATTGATTTTCGAAATTTTAGAACCGAACCGACTGAATGCTTACTTAACGGGAAAAGAGGGGAAATGCAATTAGTGAAAGAGAAGATGAGGTTTGGGGGAGGGGGCAGCATGCTTAGGGAGAGTGAGAGCTGGGTGATATGGGGAAGGGAAGGGCAGCATGAAATAAAATTCCAATGTTTCCTTTGTATAGAACAGCTTTGTCTAGCAAAGGAGGGTGAATAAGGGTACAAGGGTGTATAGGCCATAACCCACTAATGTTTTTATTCAATCATAAATGCACAATGCTCTATAACACCATCTGAGCCTCTGAATTTTACCCATAACTTGCTCAGAAAATTATATGTTTTGGGGTTGCAAAATAAGATTAAACAAATATTTTACCATCTCAGATTGTCCATGTCTTGCCTTTTCTTGGAGTGATAAAAGTGTGAAAATGTTTGTCTCTATAGGATATATAGAAGACAAACAAGCTGATTAATTAAGTATGAGAGTGGAAAGTCTGTATTGAATCTTGGTTCAAAGAGTAAAATTTCCAGCCTTCCACTCTCTTGAAAAAAGTAATTTCAATTCTAAACTTTCATAACAATTAAGCACATTGATTTGTATTTCACCAAAATAAAGTTCATATAATCCATAATTAAAGGGTAATATCCACCCATTTTCCCAGTTTTAATGTTTCACAAAGAACATGCTCCAAGTGGGGAAGTTTTCCATAAACAAGGTCACATAACTTATAGCTGGACTAGGAAAAGACAAGGGAAGCTGCATTTCATTAGGGGCAACTGGCAACTTGGCAAGGCAATCATGTTTTATTTCAATTACCATAAATTTTTGCTATGAAAAAAAAAAATAGAGCTTGGAAAATATAAATAATACTAAAAAAATAAGTGGTCCACGCGTGCCAAGATTAGCTGTGTATGTGTGAAGAAGCGTGCTATGAGGCACTCACGTGTGGCAAGGTTTTATATATACGCATGAAGAGAATGCACACAATAGAGTAGTAGTAGTACTAGTATGCGTAATCAAGCAAGAAAATTTTAATCTTCTTAGCTTTGCTACTTTGCATTGTTTTCACATTGATATTTGTATACCTTAGGAATCAAAGAGACAGGGCTAGCAAAAGATATTCTTGCATTACTTAGCCTTTTTTTTGGTTTTGTAAGAAGCCAAAGTATACACACCCAAAAAAAAAAAAAGCTTGTGACAAAGAAAGAGATATAGTTAATGGAGATGGAGAGTGAAACACAGCAGTCAAAGTTTAGGAGGATTTGTGTGTTTTGTGGAAGTAGCCAAGGCAAGAAGGGTAGCTATCAGGATGCTGCTATTGAGCTTGGCAGAGAATTGGTATTTAACAAAAAGCTCTGGTTTTTTTCTATGTTTCTTGTGGTCTTTTACACAAAATGAGACTTGTTTTGGTTATGGTTTTTTTTAGAAACTTTTTTTTTTTACTAATATGGAGGAAATGGGTTCTTCAAGATATCTTTTGAAAGTTCCTTAAAGCCTTAAACTTTTGTTTCCATATGGTTGTATTTTGTATACTTTTTTTTTTTTTTTTTATGTTTGTAACTTGTTTGTGAATTGGTTCACATGGTATCTGGCATTTTCAAAATCCCTCAAGTTTTTAGCTTTCTGCTTTTTGGTTGTCTCTAGCAAGCATCTTTCTCTCTCTTCCTTTGTCAAAAGTCTGGTTTTTCAGTTTTTCTCAATGCGTATTCAAGAGGTAGAAAAGAAGGGCACTGTTTTTCCATGAAATCTCATTATGTTAAGATATTAAAAGTTTGGAAATTTTAATGTACGAACAAGTACTAGTTTGTTGAATTAACAGGAAAGCATCCTTTTCAATCTTATTGTTGGTAGTCTTATGAATGTACTCTAAAGAAACATTGGTTTTGTCAAATGAGTTCATTGTAGATACATGCTTGAACTTTGAACTATAGTCTCATTCCCTCCTTAACATGCTCCCTTTTGTACTAAAAAACTCTTAGTCTCTTTTTGAGCTGACTTGTTTCTGTTATTTTGCAGGTATCAAGGAACATTGATCTGGTCTATGGAGGAGGTAGCATAGGTTTAATGGGTTTGGTTTCACAAGCTGTTCATGATGGTGGTCGCCATGTCATTGGGTAAAGCCTCATTTTTTGTTTTCATTTTTCTAAGACATTCCAACAAGTTTAAAAAACAAATTCAGTGAACTGGCTTTGTTGTTATTAGTAATTTTGTCATCCTCATTCCAAAACTATTCTTAGCTTTGGTTTCCATTACAGCTGAGTTTTGTCATGTTATTGTCTCTCTGCAGAGTTATTCCCAAGACGCTCATGCCTCGAGAGGTATGTCTGTTACAGCCAGGGAAAGAAAAGTCTTGAACCTTTTCTTATTTAAATTGAAAAAAAGAAATGGACCTATAGCCTACATACAAGTTCCATTATTTTCTTTTTTCTTTCTTTTCACCATTCATGGTGTTGGATTTTTGTTTATTTCTTTTTAACCTCTCTTTCTTTATTTCTTTTCAAATCTTGTTTTGGGTCTTTGCTTTTGCTTCTGGTTTCCTCTCTTTAGCCAAAATTTTCTCTACTGTTTTTTCACTGTTATTAACTTTTTAATATTTCTTGTTTAGTTTTCTACATTTTCTGGTTCTTTGACTAAGACATGATACTTGATCGCCTTATCCACAATATTACTGGGACAGTTGCAACTTGCTGCTTTACCATTTTCATTTATAAATATTTTTGGGATCAAAATATTGGTTTCTTCTTGTGTTTTTTCTTTGTTGGCCTTTTCTAAAATTTGGGTTTTTTTTTTGTTTTTTTTTTTTTTGCATTTATGTAACTAAAATATTTACTGGCTAGGGACAATCCTCAGTATTGAAGTCTTTGAATTAAGTCCACTATTCCTGCAACTCTCATCATTGCTTCACTGCACAAAAATCGAAATCACTCTCTCTTTCTCTCTCCAGATTTCACTACTCTTATTTGTTTTCTATTGCACTTAGCAGTTAACTGGTGAAACAGTAGGGGAAGTGAAGGCTGTTGCAGATATGCATCAAAGGAAAGCAGAGATGGCTAAGCATTCAGATGCTTTTATTGCCTTACCAGGTTAGTATAAATAAGCAGTTTACACCAAAATATCAAGGCAAATCAAGGAAAACTTAAAGCTATCAGGTGCTTTTACTTTCACCAATTTTAGCATGCAAGATTTGACCATATCTCATGATTTGATTCACTTGAGGATTGCTGAATTCCTTTGTTTTATTTGATTTTTTCAGTTCAGAAAAAGTAATTTAAAACCCTGAATGGAAACACTGTCCTCCTCCTTTACCTGTAAATTGCTCATTTGATGTAACTAATGTTTCCATGTTATACTAAAAGACAGTTTTAGAAAAAAAAAAAGGTGCTATGCTATGGGGTAAGGGAAGTCAAAAAATTTTAACTCATGTGGCTGTTATAGTTTGATACTAGTAACTATTTTTGGTATTTGCTATAAAGCAACTATGTGCAGCCAGAATTATCACAACTTATGAATCTTCTCTTACAACCCCAAGGCCCATGATTAGAGAGCAACCCTTCAAACCCTAGTTCTTGACCCATCAACATCTTACACTGAAAATTTGACCTTCTGGTTAGTTTGTTTTTTTCCTCTGATGTATCCCAATGTCTGTGGTGTTACAGTGCCCCTTACCATATTAAGAGTGAAGGAAATCCTTAAAACTTTCACTAAAAAGTGTTTGCCAACTAGCACCTGCATCTAACAGGGAATCCTATTTACCTCTCTCAAAAGGCTACTCTTTTTAGTTCTTTTTCAGCTAACTTTGACTTCTACTTGTGTCTTGGAAGTTTATTCTGAATGGGAAGTTGGAGGGTATGTAATGGCAAATCTGTCATTTTATTCTTCAGGGGAAATTGTCCTTTGCATGTTACCTACCAAAAGAAAAAAAAAATCAAATGGAAAAAACTTTGTAAGGTGATAATGAGGTAGAATAAGAGCCATTATGACATGAATGGGGGTAGGCAGGGGATTGTGCCTCTATTTTCACAAAGGATGGAGCAATAAATACCTTGTTTACAGAATGTGGAGAAAAGTGGGGATATAAAAATGATAATCTAGAAACTTCTTATTGTGCATGCCATAAATGATAAAACCACGGCACATCAAATGACAGACAGTTGCAGTGCACTTTAATAATCCTTATTGTTACTCTTTAATCCTAGGCATTGCACTAAACTTTATATTAGCATAGCAAACAGACAGTTAAAACTCAGTTGCTTTACCTTTTCATACTTTGAAGTTAATAATTAATTCCAACCTTACATCTAGTAGTTTTAATCTTCTAATGTCCCCTTCTCTTTTCCTTTTTGAATTTGATTGGATAAGTAGAATCATAGATGTCGTTGCTTTTGAAATACCCTTGTGTATTCCTGTCTCTCAATCATGTTAGGCACCAATCAAATGTTATACTATAGAGTGACATGATCATTTCTACAATGAAAGAAATCAGTAGTTAGGTACTAAGTTATCTCTTTTGCAGCATCACATGATTTGGTTGCAAAACTATAATGAATGGAGAAAAAACTCATATAAAATGCATGCAGGTGGTTATGGAACTCTTGAAGAACTGCTTGAAGTGATTACCTGGGCTCAGCTTGGAATACATGATAAACCAGTACGTCTTTGCTTTTTCCTTATATGTTGATTATCCCTTATGTTACTCGGACTCGGATGTGAGTGTCGAACCTGGGTATGTGTCTGACACGGATATGTTTGATTTATTCTAAGTTTTTCCATGTATTTGGAGGATTCTTGGGGGATCATATCCCCATACCCATGTCCGGATAAGCGTCGGACACGGGTGTCAGACATGGATACTTCAAGAAAAATGAAAAGTCGGAGCAACATAGGTTATCCCTCACAAACTGATACATGAAACTAATAACGAATAATGCATAATTTCCACATTCTTTCAGGTTGGATTGCTGAATGTTGATGGATACTATAACTCATTGCTTTCTTTTATCGATAAAGCTGTGGAAGAAGGATTTATTAGTCCAAATGCACGCCAAATCATTGTATCTGCACCCACAGCAAAAGAGTTAGTAAAGAAATTGGAGGTATAGATTAAAGAAACTTCTTCACATGTGCTATACCTTCATTATGTAAAGTGCAGATATATCTCTTTCAAGCTGCTTCTTCCTTAAGGAGTCATAGAGCAAGATAAAACTTTTTCTTTATTTGGGGTTGTCTTTTTTCCAAAGTACTAAAAAGTATATTTGATTTGAACCTTAGCTTACTTTAGTGATGCAAAATAA
This sequence comes from Fremontodendron californicum, assembly GCA_030761205.1. Classification (NCBI taxonomy): domain Eukaryota; kingdom Viridiplantae; phylum Streptophyta; class Magnoliopsida; order Malvales; family Malvaceae; genus Fremontodendron; species Fremontodendron californicum. Next base: position 36,704,166 of record JAULJL010000005.1, read on the forward strand.
AGTAAAATGTATATATACTAATTCAGACTGATTTGATTTGGTGTATTAATTCCTTAACCATCATATCTTAATCCGAATAAAAGTGTCCCTGCAAATAATGGCCTGTTTTTCATGTCTACGTACTGTTACAGGAATATGTCCCCTGCCATGAAAGAGTTGCTTCGAAGTTGAGTTGGGAGATGGAACACCTTGGCTACTCTAAAACATATGATATATCTAGGTAATCCTTGGAGTGCATGAAGAAGAAAGTAGATGGCATTTGGAAGGCTCTAATTGAAGAAGACTCAAAATTTCCTTCAATGGGGGAATTCTTTTTGTAAATTACTGCTATTGACATCAATATATGAACTTGAACCTTCTCTTTTAGTGGAAAATTGATTCTCTATTACATTGTAAGTACTAAATGCTTATGAACAGTGCCTTTTATAATGTTAACTAATCTGTATCTCGACTGGCTTTCAATTTACCTGATCTTTTTGGGGATATAATATCATGGTTTTCTTTTATGAGTATCATTGAGTGAGGCAAAACCTTCAGTTGAAACCTATGTTGTTCCGATTTTTCATTGTTCTCGAAGTACTCGTGTCCGACCCATATCCGGATATGGGTATGGGGATATGATCCTCCAAGTATCTTCCAAATGCATGAAAATCTTAGAAAAAATTGAACAAATCCATGTCGAACACCGAATAACATAGGTTGAAACTATCATGACTTCTGTCAACCTTTTAGCATCCTGATTCCTGAAGCTTTTCACAAGTCAACTTTGATTTATTATTGATCTTCATCAGCCAAGCTCTTGTGCAAGATCTATCCAAGCAATTTCATTGATGCCATTTTCAGTTTTTTTTTTTTTTTTATAAAAAAAAAAAAAAGCAAAATTAACCCAAGTTTCCTTTTACATTATTTCCTATTTGAGTGAGATGAACCAATCACTTTATAACAGTCAAAAGGCTTGGACATGTGCAGTGAAATGAACAAAAACAATGATGACCCAAACACCAAAAAGCCTTTGTGTTATCAATTAAGTGAAAGGGCCATATCATGTAAGAGACATGTTCTCGGTCTGGTTTCAAGTTTTTGTTTTGCTGCAAAGGTTTTGAGCAAGGGACTGGGACAGATATTAGCGAAACACAAGGGGAAGGGGAGGACCATGTGCCATGGACATTTTAGGACAGTATTATTAACTCAAGTTACTTTGGTCCCAGTTTCATCTCAACAAAAGCTAGTGAACTGTGACTGATGGCATTGCTTTTCATATGGTTGTTGGACAGTCACTTTCCCAAGGCTTCTGATTTTATGCATCGGCTTCAATCTGAACTATTGATCCAGTGATCTGGGCCAGGCCTCTATTTTTTTGTGTATCAATTCCCAGAACTACACGACTTAGAGCAGTGGAGCCTTGGTCATATGGTTGGCCTAGGCCAGCCCTTTTGGAATTGTAGACCTAGGTAAGATTTTAGATCCAGGCTGTTTACTGGCCCATGGTTTCCCTTCCACACAATCATTTCATTTCACAAATGACAATTTCTTTTTTTTTTTTTTTTTGGAAAGTATTCATGTCTTACATAAATTTGAACATGTAAATGAAAATATGATCCTTTAAATATATAAAAAAATTTTAAAAAAATTTGAATATACTTATATCGAACAAAACCCGTATTTAACATTCACTTTCAAATCCGGATAACATTTTTTATTTCATAAGGGCACGACACTATGATCAATTATGTTACATTACAGCTCAAGTTGTGTGGAACTGAAGCAGGGAATAATGAGGTTATGGCATAGGAAAAAGTAAAAAATAGTCCAAAAGGCCAAGACTATGCCAAGAATATTGCAGCCTACTCACCTTCACATTGCTTCATCATTTGGAGGTTGTAGTGGTTCATAAACTAATGAGTTTTAGCAGTAGCCATGCAAAAGTCTATGAGGTAAAGTTTAATACTCGAATCAAATTACAATCAAAATTGTAAATAATAATACATCAAAAAACCATTATTTAATCCACAGACAAAAAGAATGAAAATTTTGTTGCATTCAACAACATCAACTAGATAGTGTGCTAAAACATGCCAAGAAAAAACTAGTTTTCCTGTTAATTGACCTTCAAAGTTTCAGGAACCACCTCAATATTTTCATAGTTTTGTTGTCTGTTCACAGATGATTGGGTTGCTCTTAGATTGGAAGGCTTTGATCCTTTTGAACAGCAAGAATTTGACTTCCTATTAAAACCCAACCTTCTGGTGAAATCCCTCCAACTTCTCTTTGTCTTCACCAGTTTCTGGAGCTCCTCTTTCATACTCAAACAATCCTTTTCAAGCTCAGAAACTCGATGCTTCACATCATCCTCGCCACCTTTGGCACGACGTTGTGCTGAGCCTATTGGATTTTGTGAGTTTTCGAGGTTGTCAGAGACAAAGAACCAGCCAGAAATTGATGTACGAAGTCGTAGTTGTTCAAAGAAGAGGACTTGGACGATTACTCGAAGAGGTAGCCTCTCATTCTGGGCTGCATGAGTGCTGGCTTCCAATGACAGCTTTTGACAGTTCATTAGTCTGCAGAGCTGCTCTCTTTCAAGATCTGTAATCCAAGGATGTGCCTGCAAATATGAAATATATAAAATAACAACATAAAAATAAGCAATGGGTTTGAGATAATTCTACCTTCAAATATACATCAATTGCATGATAGAGCCCATCATCAAGAGTTCTTGCATAATCAGGGATTGTAGCAGCAAGAGCCTCAAACTTGGGAAGCTTGAAATTAACATCTGATGCAACTTCTGCTAAAAATCCATCTATCAGACTGGCCACCTTTGTCATCGGTGTCAATGAATCGGATCCATTATTCATTAATTGCCCTTCCTCAACTATGCAAGGAGGAGTTGCCATAGCTGCAGCCTGTTCTACTAACATGAAATGATCAAGAATCCTCTGAACACAATCTACATCGTATAGCGTCTCTGAGTACCCCATATTTGGTATAAGCAAGTCAACAAGTGAAGCTTGATCCAACTGGGCTCCAACCCTCATCTCCAAATTTTCTCTACATGATGGACTTGCATGTAACACCATAGCTGTACGAAGCAATCTAATGAGAAACTTGGAGGATGTGACTCCTTTCTTATTAGGAAGTAACCCTACAATCTCTTCCAAGAGAGCCCTTTGATCTGCTTCGGAAGGGTTCGAAATAATATTCGTGCCTGAATTAACATGGTTTGCATCATCGAAGCTCGATTGTCGATTCATCAAAGGGAGATACCTCCTAGAATAGTGCACCACCGATGCAGCAATGCTCTCAGGCCTCATTCCTCTTGATTCAATGGCTAAAATCAGTCTTTTATATAATGGTAAACTAAGGAATGATGCATCTCCGTACCACCAATCCTCGCCTGTAGGTTGTGTCTTGGTTGCAGCGGTTGATATTCCATTCCATAAGCCTTTATTTTCAGGACTTTGCTTTGTCTCGCGTCCTGGCAATGGCCAGCTGAATAAGCTTGGATCCGCACAAGCTTTCATTGCCAAGGAATCTATGCACCTAGACACAATGTGAAGATCTTCAGCATATGGCAATACTTCTTCGCATGCTTCAAGAGCTCTAATTGAATCTCCCCAATTCCCGAGCACTTCATTAAGGAAAGACTCAGTCTGGGTTACAAGATTTCCATCTCCATAATCATCAGTCATTCGGAGATACTCAGCTGCACATCGAATGCTGACTATATTTTGTGCTGTGAGTTCTATTTTAACTCCATAGCAGAATTTGGATATAAGCTCGAAGGCTTTAGCTCCACCAGGTAAATCATCGATTCTCAAACTAAAACTTGATCCATCCCCACTACAACACTCTTCAATAAGTTTCTCTAGTAGCCCACTTCTTGAAAGCAATGGAAACTGCAACAAATACCAAAATCAATCGGCCATTTAAAAGACTAAATATAACTGAAATAACACACCTTGTGGAGATTGAAAGACATTTCTCCAATGTTAATGCTAACATCGCTGGGAAGTCCAGATGTGCAAATCCTGAAATGAAAATAACCATAATTGAGATCCATGAATCTGAAGTTTGCGGTAAATCAGTATCCTACCATTTTTTTTTTTTTTCATAAAGGAAGTCGCAGCTTGTTAAATTTTAGAATGAAATTTTAGGATGGGTATCTGATTCAAAATTAATTGGACAATAAATGAAAAAACTTTGTTATATCTCCACACTAATAGAATAAACTTAAAATGAATTTCTTAGTACAACTTATGTTGCTCCAACTTTATTTTTTTGAATTACTCGTATTGGATACATATTCGATAATATATTTTGAATATGAAAATACGATTTTTTAAATATATGAAAAAATGTAAAAAAAAAAAAAAAAAAATGAACATTCATCTGAAATCCTAATAACATAGAGTACAACTCATTTTCCCATATAAATGGAAGAAAAAATTGCTTACCAAGAATGACCTTCACGGTGAAATACTTCAGATTTAGAACCCAGCCTCAAGAATGCCATTTTTTTTTTAATTTATTTAATGTAGTTTTAAAGAATGGACAACCTTGAAACTATGAATTTACTTAAATGATTACCAGAGAAAACAAGACAGAAATGAACAAAGAATCCTTCTCAAAAGGAAAGAAGTGGTTCATGAAAGAGCCCAAAAAAAAAAAAAAATCAAAAGTTAGCGAGTCTAAAGCTAAGAAGTGAAGAAATATAAGGAAGTGGTTCCAGTTGGCTTCCTTAGGGGGTAGCACTTTGACTGTGATCCCCTTTATTTTCTCATACTTTGGATTCATTCACTGATCTGTTTTTAAAATTAAAAAAAAACAATTATAATCTCTCATAAAATTTCAACACCCTTTAACCTTTGAATTTTCAACACATTTTCATATACAAAAACTAATGTATGATTTTTTATTTTTTAACATAATATAAATTTTATAATAAATTAAGAAACACAATAAGAATTAAGGATATATAAAACGAACTCATAAAAATACTATTATGTGGGCCGAAAAAAATTAACGGATCAGGCTCTCGTCTACTTCCAATCTTTTTTTTCTTATCATCAATATATATATATATATATATATATATATATATATATATATAAAAGAAAGAAAGAAAGAAAGAATTATTATCTAAACATGGTGAGTAGAATTTTAAAATTTCACCAACGAATTTAACAACGTGATACATGTTTTTGTAATGTATATAGTATAATTATTAAAAAGACAATATAACAAAAAAAATACGTGTTAGCAGTTTCTTAATTCCGTTAACAGTATTTTTAAATTTTATCGACGATGTATATAAAACAAACTCATAAAAAAAAAAAAAAAAAAAAAAAAACTTATTATCTGGGCCGAAAAAAAAAATTAACGGATAAGGCTCTCGTCTACTTCCAATATTTTTTTTGGGTTCCAATTGTTTGACTGGATCAAGCCCAATCAAAATTTTAAGCTTAGCTCATGAACAAAAATAGAACTAGAAGTTTATAATATAGTAGCAAAATATTTTGGGTTATTCTCTTATAAATGGTTACTGAAGTTTATAAATTTTATAAGTACATTTAAATATTATTATATGTATTCTCATCTTTTTGATGGAGTAATATTCTCTTTTCTATATTTTTTATTTATTTTTTGCTTTCTAATATTTTTTACAAAAATAAAGTAAAAAACAAGAACAAATGAAAGTAATATATTTATGTATATATTTATTTTAAAATTGCTAAACCTATTTATTTCACATCATATAAACAAAAATGGAATATTCTTTTCATCTAACTAGTATTATCAATCAATTTTTTTTGCAAGATGTTTCAAGTTGTTAAATCATCCACAGACAAAATTGTCATTAATTAATAGGACCACTTGTATTCTTGGCCATTCACTTGAAAGAAAATAGTTCTCAATTTTTTTGTCATGTTACTTTCTAAACTCTCAAACCAGACATTTTTTATTATTACTATTATTATTATAAAAACAATTTTTTACTGTAAAATAAGAAAAATATGAATTAATGTATAATGATATTGATCAACATGATATTTTAATATATATATATATAATTGATACATTATTTTTTAAAAATTTAATAAAAATAATGCATTAAAAATTAATTTTTCAAAATATTAATTATAAATACGGATTAACCTAACCCTGAAATAAATAAATAAATTAATTGGTTTTTCTTCTCTTTTTCTGTTTAATCATCTATTAAATTTAAAATAAAACATCAGAACAGAAATTTGGGAGGCTGTCAAAATGGGGCCATGTGATAGTTTTTCCATATGGTAATAATGAGACAGCCAAAAATACGTTACCCATAACCAGAAACTGACACGTGTAGGATTTTTGTGTCAGAATCAGACACATCACGGCCTTGTCAACATCCGAACCCCAGATTCTCTTGCAACTATCCAATCATAACAAAAAATTATGTAAAGATCGTCACTTAAAAACATAAATTTCACATAATATTTTGATAAATTTTATATAATTTAAAATTGAAAAATATTAACATATATTTAATAATGTTAATTAAGATGATATTTATTAAAAAAATATGTAATTAATATATCACTTTATCTCAAAATTAAAAAAATCAAATCGAAAGTTAAATCAATTAGACTTTTGATTTTCGATTCAATCGGTTCAACTATTTGAACCGATCGGTTCAACTATTTGAACCGATCGGTTCACTTAAACAAGATTTTAAATATTTAAAAAATTTTAATATTAAATATAGTAAATAATTAATAAAAATATATATTTGGCTTAATAGTATGATATTTAATGTATAACTAAAAGATTAAAAGTTCAAATCTAATAATTACAAACAAATTTTGAAAAAAAATTAAAAATATATATCAAACAGATTTTTCGAGTTTTTATCGGTTCAGCTAATACCCGATTTTAAATAGTGTATCGGATCGATTAAATCTTCGATTTTTCATTCAATCGGTTCAACCGGTCGATCTAGTTTGATTTTTTAATTCATGTTTTTTCTTGAATTCAGTAATATATTAAATATAATTTTTTTAAAATAATAAATGGGTCCGCTTAATCGATGTTTATAGACACCAGTTAAAAATTATTTAGTTACCAGTTTAAGATTTTTTTTGCATTTAATACATTATTTTTATTGAATTAAAAAAATTATACCATTAATTACAAAATTTTTATATAAAGGGTTTTGCTAACGAATGCCTTTAGGGCACTTTTTAAAATTAATTAATATACTATTTATAAATATAATAATATCTTCAATCAATGCATTGAAAATGATGAATAAAGTTATCAATTTTTGTATTTAATATAATATTATTATTATAAATAGTATATTAATTAATTTTAAAAAATATTCTAAAGATATTTGTTAACAAAACTCTATAAGCACCCGTTAAAGATCTTTATCGAGCATTAATTGCTTTCCTTTTTATTGATAAACTCAATTCTTTTATTAGCTTTTTAAATTGGGTTATGTACTTTCCAGCAACTTTTTAGATAATAAATTTTCTTCCTATTATACCCTTTAATTTTGTACAAACACAATAATCACCACTCTTTGTACAGACAATATAGGTAATATATTTTCTTCCTATAATGCCCTTTAACTTTCTACAAACACAATAGTCCGGTGCTATTTGTACAGACTATTCCATGTGTTCTTAAAGCAATATTTTTTTTTACTCTTTCTATTTTCTTAAAGCAATTATGGATAAAAAAATATAAAAACAAATAACATCAGAATATGAGTGAGAATCCTATTAAAATAACATTCAAGGAAAATAAGAGTTCAACTGTTCAAAAATAATAACAGAATAAAAATCATTAAAACTGAATAAAAAAAGTTACATAATCTAACAACTAGCATGATTGCTTTTTTCAGATAAACCTAAAGCTTCAAACACATTTAGAGCTTCAAACTGAATGGACCTTTTTTGGTCTCAAAACATCATTCTCAGCAAGATTCGAAGGTAACGAAGACTGAATGGATCTTTTTTGGTCTCAAAACATCATTCTCAGCAAGATTCGAAGGTAACGAAGAAGATGAAAGTTCTAAATGTGTTTGAAGCTTTAGGTTTATATGGAAAAAAAATCATGCTAGATGTTAAATTATGTAACTTTTTTTATTCAATTTTAATGATTTTTATTCTGTTACTACTTTTGAACAGCTGAACTCTTATTTTTCTTGAATATTATTTTAATAAGATTCTTACTCATATTATGGTGTTATTTGTTTTTATATTTTTTTATCCATAATTGCTTTAAGAAAATAGAAAGAGTAAGAAAATATTGCTTTAAGAAACATGGAATAGTATGTACAAAGAGCACCGGACTATTGTGTTTGTAGAAAGTTAAAAGGGCGTTATAGGAAGAAAATATATTACCTATATTGTTTGTACAAAGAGTGGTGACAATTGTGTTTGTACAAAGTTAAAGGGTATTATAGGAAGAAAATTTATTATCTAAAAAGCTGTTGGAAAGTACAAAATCCAATTTAAAAGCTAATAAAAAAAAATTTACCAACAAGTGATCTAATGACACTTTTTAAAGTTACTATATGTGGTAATATTTTCATTCACTGTATTAAAAATAATGAATAAAGTTGTTAACTTTTGCAATTAATATAATGTTATTACTATAAATAGTATGTTAACTAACCTTAAAGAATATCCTAAGAACACTCGTTAACAAAACCTATAAAAAAATTGAGTTTATCAATAAAAATGAGAGCAATTAATGCTTGATAAAGATCCTTAACGGGTGCCCTAATAGCAAAACCCTTAATAATATTGAACAGTACTCTTAAAATACTCATTAATAAAATTTATTAAATTAATTTTTTAAAATTATGATTGATTAATTACATTACAATAATTATAAATAGTATATTCTCACTTTTATTGTCTTGTAGCTGTCAAGTTAGCGTGTGGCAGTTAGATTTTCACATGAAAATCCAGTTACCCAAGTATCAAACCTTTTACCCAATAAGATGTTGCCACGTCTGAACTGTTGTATTGATACCCAAGATTAGAAATTTTTTCCAAATTATGAGATGTTGGGCTATTTATGTCGACTTGGCATCCTTCTATTGGTCAGTGAGAAGAAATTTTTGCAGAACAAACTGCACTTTATGAATTAATTAATGACTTAATACCCGAATCTGCCTCTAACAATTAAACTTGACTCTTTTATTACGTGTAAATAAGATTATAAATTTTTATTTGTTTATAATTATAATCATAAATTTTTTATTAAAACAATTTTTAAGTTGTTTCATAATTTTATTTTTTTTATATAAATCTTAAATAAATATATAAAAGTCAAAACTTTTGATAAATAAAAAAAAATCTTACGTGGATAGTTGATTCTTTTGACACGTGGATTGTTTAAATTAATACTACGTCATATGCCCATTAATCAATTAAAATTTTACATTAATTAATTACCGAAATTAAATTTACCATTTACTATATACTTTGACAAGTTGACTAATTTAAAGTAATTTATTTTAAGAAAATTCTTAATTAATCACCCACAAATTACATGAAAAAAAGAAATTATAACTTTTCTTTTATAAATATATAAAAGTAAAAAGTTTTGGCAAAAAAAAAAATTATTAATCAATTAAAATTTTACATTAATTGATTACCGAAATTAAATCTACCATTTACTATATACTTTGACAAGTTGACTAATTTAAAATAATTTATTTTAAGAGACACTTTTTAATTAATCATCCACCAATTAAGTTAAAAAAAGAAATTATAACTTAAAAAAAATGTGTTTGATTGGCTTTCAATTTAAAATTTTAATTTAATCATTTAAAAGTATAATAATTGCATAATTTATTTTTTTAATTTAAAAAATAATGTATCTGTATAATTGTTCATTCTTAATTATTTTTATCTTAAAAACATTTTGACTCCTATAAATCTGATCAAGCTAATGGAATAAGAGTTTAAATGGAATTTAATATAGTAAATAAGGAAAGAGAAGAGTGCCATTTAAAAGGGTTCAAAATATGATATATAATTAAATTAGGGAAGATTTTTTCTTTCAAAAAGGAAAGAAGATTAGGGAAGAACTCGGAATTTTTAATTTTGAATGGAAGGCCACATTAATTTTATGTATTTTTTCCAACTTATTACATTCTGCGGTTAATAGTATCTTTTAATATATTATTTAAATATCTTTTGATAGTATTATAAATACACATGATCATCCAACAAAAATATTATGTAAGTAGAATTCTACTATTCTTCACCTTTGCTTTGTTGCAATTTTGTGTTTAATTTCTTATATGAAATTTATTTTGTAGTCTTATTTGCTCTACACCCTTTTATGTGTTTTTTGAGGTTTTATTTATTTTTTTGTTTGTGCAATTGTTAGATTTTATTTTTAGAATAACAACTTTATCAACTATATATTTTGGTACTTTTATTTTCTAATTCATAGTTTGAAGGTGAATCTTTGATCTTTCTTATATATGCTAAATGTGAGGCTATTAAAGAATTTTTTTTTAGGTATGATCTGAGATTTAATGATTTTATTTTATTTTGGATTGGGAGGTGACTCAATAAGACTATATTGATTAGCAAGACTATACAATCAGATCTTGATGATGATTGATTAATTTGAAAGCTACGACCATGTTCAACGTTTATAAAATTGGTTGGGAGCCAAATCACAAGGATTTTCGGATGTTGTATTGTAAGCTAAGTCGACCTAAAATAGTATAGTTAATCATGACCTGACTAAACATGTCTTGGTTTCAATTGAAAATAAAATACTTACTTCCTAAGTTTTTAGTGAAGGAAGCTTTAGATGATTTAACGGGTGTGTGTTTGTAATATTTACTAATCTTATAAAAAGATGGAACAAATTCCTCTATTTTGTGAACTTATAGCTTATTTCTTTTAATAAATCTTAAAATTTTGGAAATACTCAAATTATAATTGAAATTCTTTTTACTTAATTTCATATATTGTTCTCTCTCTCTCTCTCTCTCTCTCTCTTTTTTTTAATTTCTTTTATTTTGTTGCAAATTTCAAAATAACTCCTTTGACTACTTCCTATTAGTTTATTTTTTAAAATAATTAGAAGAATTTGTGTAGTTTTTTTTATTTATAAACAATAAAAAATATAAAAAGAAAGATAAATTATTTTTTTTTGCAAACGTTGATGCCATGATCATGGGACATTGCAAGTTGTGCCATTGATGCAGCCAAATCATAACAAAGCAACACATAAAGGAAGATAAGATAAAAACGCCAAATGATTTTTGCTTTTAATATATGTATATATATTAATACAACTCTTTCATCCATTCGAAGAAAGCATCTATTTCGACAATTAAATTTTCAATTTAATATATTAATATTACAAAAATGTCCTAGAACTAATATCAAATTTGTTTTCATATTATTCTTTTTAAAACATTTAACTTAATCTAATTAATTACTTTTATGACTCCTTCAAATTAGGTGAATATATATATATATATTGTTGATTTTTGACTCTCGGTACCAATTGTAGTTTTGTGCTACAGTACCGATTTGCTACAGTAACTTTATCTCGGGATGCTACAGTAGCTTTATCTCGGGAAGCTACAGTGACTTTCGAAATACAACTCTTTTATTAATATGTTTAAGACAAATATACACTAGACACACTCTTTTAATATGCACTCACAACTTCACTCCTTCACTCATATCTTTTTCTTTCTTTTTCTCTCTACTCACCACTCTTCATCTAACAACTTACATCCCACCCTATTTATAGCTTTCTATGTTGGTTACTAAACCAACCTAGAATGTTCTAGTGTGTTGGTTTAATATTCTAGAGAAAGAACAATAAAAAATCTAGAGAGAACTCTAGAAAGAAGACTTAAGAAAATTTTAGAAAAACCTAGAGAAATAATAAAGTTTGGAGAGAATTCTAGATGAGAGAATTCTAGAGGAGTTGTTGACTTTAACACTCCCCCTCAACAACTACTCTCTTGATGTCGGTTTGGTTGTCATTCCAGACTGTCTTCTGGACTTATCAAATCTTGCATCAAATATCTTCTCTTTTTCTTTCTCTTCTTAAAATTCATCAGCATCATTAGTTCTGCTTCATCTTTCGTTGATTGCTCTCTTCTCTTTTGATTCTTGATTTTGTTCACTTCCGTCTTTGCTTCAACACTATTTCTATCTTCGTTCTTCTTGATTCTCTCTGCTAGCCTGTCTCTGACTTTGGCATACTCGACTTTGTCAACTACCATTAATTTGTTTACTTCACAATCGATATCTTCCATGCCTTTAGAAGGCTTATCAATGTCGATGACCTCGTTGTCATCTTTCTCAATGTTGACATCAGCTGCAAGCTTCTTCTCGACTTCTAGAAATAACCTTTCTTCTTCAAACATATTTTCTGGTGGCTGAAATAGAGACTCGTTCCCTTCCTTTGACGTTTCTTCTATTACCTTCTGTCTTGGTTGAATATTCTCAAAATCAATTTCTTCTTCGTCTTCATGAACATTTTCTTCTAACTCGGTGGTGCAACCAAATACGAGTTCTTCGCATTCTTCAATAGTAAATGCTGTCTCAAAATCCCATTCTTCTTCATAGTTATTCTCCTGTCGTGAGAATACTGTTGCATAGCCTTGCACTTGTCTATATCGACAATCTCGAGCATAGTGACCAAGCTTGCCACACTTGAAACATTGAACGTTTCGACGATGAGACCTCACATTTTCGCTATCGTCTTCTCTATCTCGAACAATTTGAGCTCCCCCTCGCTGAAAGCTCCTCCGTTGCCAAGCTTCTTGTTTGTTTTGAACTTCAATGTCTTCTATTCCTTGCCTCATAGCAATTTTACCTCTTCTATTGCTAAAGAAGGCTTTCTCATAATCTTTTATCATGACTTTAGACATTTGGTTATCTAAAGCCTCTTGATTTGCAAGGATATTTTCCAACTCAGTTAAAGTTGGTTCTTTGCTCCAACCACGGGTTGCAGTAACAATCCCGTTGTATTCAGGTCGCAAGCCATGGATGATAATTCTTCTCATCCTCGTTTCGGTAATGGCATTTTCTGGATCTAATTTTGAAATTTCATCACAAATAGTTTTAACTTTAGAGAAATATTCGCTTACCGGCATATTTTGCTGCGAGATTGACAGGAGTTCATTCTCTAATTGTTGGAGCCTAGCATCATTTTTCCTCGCGAACAACATTGTGAGTGTGTCCCAAGCTTCTTTCGGTGTCTTTGCATCCTTGACGCGTTGTAATAAACCATCCTCAATGGTGACTGATAACACGTACATGGCCTTACCGGCTTTGATCTTCCATTTTCTTAGTTCTCCGGCATCAGTTGGTGGTGTTGAAGCTTCACCGTTAACAATATCCCATAAATCTTGCCCGAGCATGTAATATTGCATCCGGATGCTCCACGTATTGTAATTGTTTTCATTGAGCTTCTCAATGTTGCTAGCGGAATTAGAAATATCTGCCATAGTGTCTTGAGAGTGCCCTGCACTTACCTCAAATTTGATTCTCGTTCACTTAATTTCACAGTCCCTGACCGTGTACCGGCAGAATTTCCACGTCTCCACGTCTCCACGAACTACGATCCTCGATCGTCTTGGTCCCAGACCAATAATCTTCACAGTCCCAGACTGTCTTTCTCCGATATGCGTACTCCGGTCCCTGACCGTCTAGCTCTGATACCACTTTGTTGATTTTTGACTCTCGGTACCAATTGTAGTTTTGTGCTACAGTACCGATTTGCTACAGTAACTTTATCTCGGGATGCTACAGTAGCTTTATCTCGGGACGCTACAGTGACTTTCGTAATACAACTCTTTTATTAATATGTTTAAGACAAATATACACTAGACACACTCTTTTAATATGCACTCACAACTTCACTCCTTCACTCATATCTTTTTCTTTCTTTTTCTCTCTACTCACCACTCTTCATCTAACAACTTACATCCCACCCTATTTATAGCTTTCTATGTTGGTTACTAAACCAACCTAGAATGTTCTAGTGTGTTGGTTTAATATTCTAGAGAAAGAACAATAAAAAATCTAGAGAGAACTCTAGAAAGAAGACTTAAGAAAATTTTAGAAAAACCTAGAGAAATAATAAAGTTTGGAGAGAATTCTAGATGAGAGAATTCTAGAGGAGTTGTTGACTTTAACACTCCCCCTCAACAACTACTCTCTTGATGTCGGTTTGGTTGTCATTCCAGACTGTCTTCTGGACTTATCAAATCTTGCATCAAATATCTTCTCTTTTTCTTTCTCTTCTTAAAATTCATCAGCATCATTAGTTCTGCTTCATCTTTCGTTGATTGCTCTCTTCTCTTTTGATTCTTGATTTTGTTCACTTCCGTCTTTGCTTCAACACTATTTCTATCTTCGTTCTTCTTGATTCTCTCTGCTAGCCTGTCTCTGACTTTGGCATACTCGACTTTGTCAACTACCATTAATTTGTTTACTTCACAATCGATATCTTCCATGCCTTTAGAAGGCTTATCAATGTCGATGACCTCGTTGTCATCTTTCTCAATGTTGACATCAGCTGCAAGCTTCTTCTCGACTTCTAGAAATAACCTTTCTTCTTCAAACATATTTTCTGGTGGCTGAAATAGAGACTCGTTCCCTTCCTTTGACGTTTCTTCTATTACCTTCTGTCTTGGTTGAATATTCTCAAAATCAATTTCTTCTTCGTCTTCATGAACATTTTCTTCTAACTCGGTGGTGCAACCAAATACGAGTTCTTCGCATTCTTCAATAGTAAATGCTGTCTCAAAATCCCATTCTTCTTCATAGTTATTCTCCTGTCGTGAGAATACTGTTGCATAGCCTTGCACTTGTCTATATCGACAATCTCGAGCATAGTGACCAAGCTTGCCACACTTGAAACATTGAACGTTTCGACGATGAGACCTCACATTTTCGCTATCGTCTTCTCTATCTCGAACAATTTGAGCTCCCCCTCGCTGAAAGCTCCTCCGTTGCCAAGCTTCTTGTTTGTTTTGAACTTCAATGTCTTCTATTCCTTGCCTCATAGCAATTTTACCTCTTCTATTGCTAAAGAAGGCTTTCTCATAATCTTTTATCATGACTTTAGACATTTGGTTATCTAAAGCCTCTTGATTTGCAAGGATATTTTCCAACTCAGTTAAAGTTGGTTCTTTGCTCCAACCACGGGTTGCAGTAACAATCCCGTTGTATTCAGGTCGCAAGCCATGGATGATAATTCTTCTCATCCTCGTTTCGGTAATGGCATTTTCTGGATCTAATTTTGAAATTTCATCACAAATAGTTTTAACTTTAGAGAAATATTCGCTTACCGGCATATTTTGCTGCGAGATTGACAGGAGTTTATTCTCTAATTGTTGGAGCCTAGCATCATTTTTCCTCGCGAACAACATTGTGAGTGTGTCCCAAGCTTCTTTCGGTGTCTTTGCATCCTTGACGCGTTGTAATAAACCATCCTCAATGGTGACTGATAACACGTACATGGCCTTACCGGCTTTGATCTTCCATTTTCTTAGTTCTCCGGCATCAGTTGGTGGTGTTGAAGCTTCACCGTTAACAATATCCCATAAATCTTGCCCGAACATGTAATATTGCATCCGGATGCTCCACGTATTGTAATTGTTTTCATTGAGCTTCTCAATGTTGCTAGCGGAATTAGAAATATCTGCCATAGTGTCTTGAGAGTGCCCTGCACTTACCTCAAATTTGATTCTCGTTCACTTAATTTCACAGTCCCTGACCGTGTACCGGCAGAATTTCCACGTCTCCACGAACTACGATCCTCGATCGTCTTGGTCCCAGACCAATAATCTTCACAGTCCCAGACTGTCTTTCTCCGATATGCGTACTCCGGTCCCTGACCGTCTAGCTCTGATACCACTTTGTTGATTTTTGACTCTCGGTACCAATTGTAGTTTTGTGCTACAGTACCGATTTGCTACAGTAACTTTATCTCGGGATGCTACAGTAGCTTTATCTCGGGACGCTACAGTGACTTTCGAAATACAACTCTTTTATTAATATGTTTAAGACAAATATACACTAGACACACTCTTTTAATATGCACTCACAACTTCACTCCTTCACTCATATCTTTTTCTTTCTTTTTCTCTCTACTCACCACTCTTCATCTAACAACTTACATCCCACCCTATTTATAGCTTTCTATGTTGGTTACTAAACCAACCTAGAATGTTCTAGTGTGTTGGTTTAATATTCTAGAGAAAGAACAATAAAAATCTAGAGAGAACTCTAGAAAGAAGACTTAAGAAAATTTTAGAAAAACCTAGAGAAATAATAAAGTTTGGAGAGAATTCTAGATGAGAGAATTCTAGAGGAGTTGTTGACTTTAACATATATATGGTATTTGATTTAAAGTATAACATCTATTTCACACTTTTCCTTTTTTGCAATTTAAGAAAAATCTTTATTTTAATAATCAATTCAAGTTTATCAATTAAATTGTAAACAAAATAATGATAAAAAAAAGTATTCATGCTGATTGTATTCAAATGATTAGATACATTACGATAGGTTTTTTTACCAACTATATCAATAAATTATTACATTATTTATCAACCACAGTAGATTTGTAATGATAAAAATAAAATTTTAATAGTTATCTAAAATTTTAATTATATTAAATTTTGAAATAATATTATTATATGTTACAAAAATTATCATAGATATATACTTGCCCCATGCATATTATCACCGGTGTTACCTTAATATTTTCAAATAAGTAATCTTTCACAATTAATCTTTTTGAATTGAACAAAAAAATTTACAACTTTTTTTACCTCTAATTTTCCGAATTTACATAAATAATCTTATTATTTGACATAAATTAGAACTTGATTTTCCAATATGGTATAAAAAAGTGGGTATGTTAAAATATAGCGAATGTATTTATTAATTTAATATTGACATTCCAATATTTTACCTATACCAATTTTTTTAACTCTAAAAACATTATATATAACAAAATTATAATTGATTTGCTTCCGGTGCATAGCACGGACTTAAAACTAGTTTTAATTGAAATAACGAAAGACTAATTACGATTTGTCATGTACTTGTCATTGATGTCAAACAACAAATGTTAGTCTTCCGATATTTTAATTGAATTTTTTTCACTGATTTTAAAATTTTATAGTTATAATTACAAAAAAATAAGAGATTATAATTTTATTTACATGCAATAAAGCATGGATGATTTGATTTTTTTTTTTTATTAAAATTTGAGGATATATTTGAATATTAAATCTTAATTATTTGAAAGTTAAGTGGATAAATTTCCTTTTATCAAGTGCACAAAGGTTGTTGACAAATTTTGATGGAGGAGGGGAAAAAAATCAAGAATAAGAGTGAAAATGAATAATAAATTTAGATTTATTTAATAAAATGTTGAATAATTCGAAGAAATGATATTGAAATCAGTCGGAAAAGACACAAAAATTTTGCTTCTTAAGTTGAACAGAATAATATTGACATATAGTTAATTGTATTTATCATCACTTTTTGGCTTACAAAACTAAATAACACAGTTTTATTTAAAAATGTAATGAATTGTGCCTTTGAATTTGGTCTTATACAGTATAGCAATTTTATTTTTTTTTTAGGATCCGAAACTTAATCCAAATGATTTATAAGAGATGAATTCTCAGATTCGTAAAATTTTCATTTTTAAATTTTACTTAAGCTTTTGGCTTTCTTTATATTTATATATATATATATATATATATATAGTGACAACTACAGTGAAAACTTTTATAATGAGAACCATGAGAACCATTTAAATCCTAACCTTTAAATTTGATCACATCAATGGTAGCCATAGATTTTTTCTGCTTAGTTTCATACTTTAATTTGATCATGTGTGCTCACAAAAAAGGTTAACAAATAAAAATATTTATCAATTAACAAAACATCATGTTAAGTTATTTATATTTTGAAACTTAATAAAAAAGAAAAAATTATTACAAAGTAAATAAAAAATATAATGTTTTTATTTTATTAATTTTTTTAAAAAAATAAAGGTTACGTTAGGATTGAATTAAAAATGTTCATTAGTCGAGTTGGATCGGGTTCGGGCTGAGTTTAAATATGATATCACTATATATACTTGCTCAAGTCAAGTCCGACCCAAAATATGGGCCTCAAATTCTATACAGGTCCGATCATATTTGTAAATGAATAGTAGCTTAAAACCATTTTTTTTTTATGTTTACATTATAATATTATAAATATATATTTTTTTATATAATATAAATTACATAATATATATTATAAAAAAGGTTAATAATTAAAACCTATTTACTTATTACGTATCATGACAAAAAAATTTATTAAAAGTAAATGAAATTGATATTTTAAATATAATCTCTATTATTAATAATGAGATTTAGTACTCAATTATTAGTATAATATTTATAACAATAATATTTTTTTTAATAATAATACCATTTAAAATATTAAAAAAATATGTGTATATTACTATTAAATATTTTTAATATTGCAAAAGTATTATTTAAAATATAAAACTAGTTAAATATTAATATTTTAATTATAATTTTTCGATAAAATTAATTAAAATAATTATTTATAAATAAATAAATAATATATCAAGTTGAGTCCAAACTTAAAATTTCTGTCCAAGACTTGTTTTGTGGGTAAGTCTAATTTGAGAAAAGGTTTATTTTGTGCTTGAATGAGTTTAAAATTTGTCTTTTTTATCTGTAAAAAGTAATTTTTAAATTTTTAGTTCATTTTTTGTTATTTTAAATTCTAAGAAAATTACAATTTTTTTGTTGTTGTCCAAGACGAGCTTTCAGCCTTAGACGAATAGCCCAGTCCGTGGATAGGTCTAGATTGTAACATTTAGTAGTATTTATTAGCCTCGATAGAATTTTGAGCCTGAATTTTTGTCGGATCAAGCTTAAGCAAGCATGTAAAGTATTGATACCATGTCTGGGTCCAACATGAACCTCGTTTGACCCTGCAAAAAAAAAAAATTATAGTTTTACCATTAAAATGAAACGGCTTAAAATTTTTAAAAAAATATCTACTAAAATCAACATATTGGTAATGCGGGACACGACACGAGAAAAATAACTAAAACAAGATATAACATACGACATAACACGAAAAAATTACACGAACACCATACAAATACACGAATGTGCGAAAATTTATATAACACGAATTATCAACTGTCGAAATATATAAACATATAAAAGTATAAACACGATTCTGACACAAAAAATAACACGAATACGATATGAATACACGATTACTAGATCTACATATAATAAGTTTATTAAAATAAATAAGTATTTTTTAATAAAATAATATTATAAATTAGGTCGAGCTTAACAATTTATTCCTGATTTGGTCAAACTCGTAAGCTTGATAAATAAAATTTGATCCATAAATAAATCTAATGATAATATCTTATTTAATCAATTTTAATATTTTATTTTAATAAAGTTTTTTCCTCCATAACCTTTTTCTGTAATTCTCTTTAAAAAAAATAGTTTTGACTCTTTATCTTAGAAGTTCTCACGATTCTCACGGTAAGAGTTCTTACGGTAATAGCCACCATATATATATATATATATATATAAAGGTTTTTTTTTTTTTTTAGGTTCATATGAATTGACATCACAAAGTAGTCTTTTTCTGTTTAGGGAAAAAAATTAAAGGAAGTTGCCATCAATAGTACATTGTTTGCTGCGACAACCTTTTGGTTGCTTCAATTAATTAAAGGAAATTGCCTTTTTTTATTCATTGGAATAAAATGTTTCACATGGAACTTCAATTTGTTTATTTCCTTTTTTAAGTGTATGCTCTGTGTCAAAATTTTCAATAATTTTCTATTACTAAAAGAGAAATTAATAATAAAGTTTTCGAAAATATAATAGTCCTAATAAATAATAATAATCTGAATAAGACATATATACTAATTTTTACTCGTAAATTATGGTTGAAAAATTATATTGGATCGATTGGTCAAATTGATTTAACAGAAAATTGGAATATTGACTGATCCAATATGTTTGATTAATCGGAGTTCCATTGAATTTGTAAAAAATCGATTAAACTAGTAAAAAATTAATTTTATGTTTATTTTTTATAAGTTTTTTGGAATTTATAAAATTTGAACCTTTTGTTTTGTACAAAAGAGATCGCAGGCTAAGGATAGGAGTTCCAGATAATGAGATTCGAACCACAGATCTACTAGATGCTGCCTCTTAAGGGTGACTGTATAAACCAACTAAGCTATGCTTCAAGTTTGAAATTTGAACCTTTAAACTTTAGTTATATATTAAAAACCATACCGTCAAACCAAATGCATATTAATATTGAATAATAACTATATTTAATATTTATTACTATCAAAATCATATATTTAATATTTATTTTTTTTTTAATTGAATCGATGATCGGAGGTCTTACAAATTTGACCTCTGATCTAATTTTTTTTTTTTTTCTTTCTATAAATACACCATATTTTTTCTCTCCTTTATATATATATATATATATATATATATTCAAATTTTGTATTATTTAGCACAATCTTTACTAAAACTAGTTTTAAGCTCGTGCAGAAGCAAATCAATTATAATTTTTGTTATATATAATGTTTTTAGAGTTAAAAAATTGGTATAGGTAAAATATTGGAAGGTCAATATTAAATTAATAATACATTAGCAATATTTTAACATACCGATTTTTTATACAATATTGGAAAATCAAGTTCTAATTTATGTCAAATAATAAGATTATTTATGTAAATTCGGAAAATTAGAGGTCAAAAAAGTTGTAATTTTTTTTGTTCAGTTCAAAAAGATTAATTGTGAAAGATTACTTATTTGAAAATATTAAGGTAACACCGGTGATAATATGCATGGGGCAAGTATATATCTATGACAATTTTTGTAACATATAATAATATTATTTCAAAATTTAATATAATTAAAATTTTAGATAAAATTAAAATTTTATTTTTATCATTACAAATCTTCTGTGGTTGATAAATAATTTAATAATTTATTGATATAGTTGGTAAAAAAACTATCATAATGTATCTAATCATTTGAATAAAGTCAGCATGAATAATTTTTTTATCATTATTTGTTTACAATTTAATTGATAAACTTGAATTGATTATTAAAATAAAGATTTTTCTTAAATTGCAAAAAAAGAAAAGTGTGAAATAGATGTTATACTTTAAATCAAATACCATATATTCACCTAATTTTAAGGAGTCATAAAAGTAACTAATTAGATTAAGTTAAATATAAAATATGTTTAGTTAGGTCATGATCAACTATACTATTTTAGGTCGACTTGACTTACAATACAACATCCGAGAATCCTTGTGATTTGGCTCCCAACCAATTCATAAACGTCGAACATGGTAGTAGCTTCCAAATTAATCAATCATCGACATCTGATTGTATAGTCTTGCAAATCAACATAGTCTTATCGAGTCACCTCCCAAAATAAAACAAAATTATTAAATTTCAGTTCATACATAAAAAAAAACGATTCTTTAATAGCCTCACATTTAGCATATATAAAAAAGATCAAAGATTCACCTTCAAACTATGAATTAGAAAATAAAAATACCAAAATATATAGTTGATAAAGTTGTTATTCTAAAAATAAAATCTAACAATTGCACAAACAAAAAAATAAATAAAACCTCAAAAAACACATAAAAGGGTGTAGAGCAAGTAAGACTACAAAATAAATTTTATATAAGAAATTAAATACAAAATTGCAACAAAGCAAAGGTGAAGAATAGTAGAATTCTACTTATATAATATTTTTGTTGGATGATCATGTGTATTTATATGACTATCAAAAAATATTTAAATAATATATTAAAAGATACTATTAACCGCATAATGTAATAAGTTGAAAGAAATACATAAAATTAATGTGGCCTTCCATTCAAAATTGAAATTCCGAATTCTTCCCTAATGTTCTTTATATTTTGAAAGAAAAAAATCTTCCCTAATTTAATTATATATCATATTGTCAACCCTTTTAAATGGCACTCTTCTCTTTCCTTATTTACTATATTAAATTCCATTTAAACTCTTATTCCATTAGCTTGATTAGATTTATAGGAGTCAAAACGTTTTTAGGGTAAAAATAATTAAGAATGAACAATTATACGGATACATTATTTTTTAAATTAAAAAAATAAAATATGTAATTATTATACTTTTAAATGATTAAATTAAAAATTTAAATTGAAAGCCAATCAAACACATTTTTTTTAAGTTATAATTTTTTTTAAACGTAATTGGTGGATGATTAATTAAGAAGTGTCTCTTAAAATACATTACTTTAAATTAGTCAATTTGTCAAAGTATATAGTAATTGGTAGATTTAATTTCGGTAGTCAATTAATGTAAAATTTTAATTGATTAATAGACCATCCACATAGGATATTTTCTTTTTTTGCCAAAAGTTTTAACTTTTATATATTTATATAAGAAAAGTTATAATTTTTTTTTAACGTAATTGGTGGGTGATTAATTAAGAATTGTCTCTTAAAATAAATTACTTTAAATTAGTCAACTTGTCAAAGTATATAGTAAATGGTAGATTTAATTTCGGTAATCAATTAATTTAAATTTTAATTGATTAATGGGCACATGACGTACTATCAATTTAGACAATCCACGTGTCAAAATAATAAACTATCCACGTAGGATATTTTCTTTTTTTTGCTAAAAGCTTTGGCTTTTATATATTTATATAAGATATAAGATTTTATCATAAATGTACATCTACTAAAAAAAAATTACTTTAGTTTTATACTTAGTTTAGGAATATGTTGTTTTTAAAACTTGGGAGATAAGGAGAAGCAATAATCTATTGATTATTTTCTGTTGTGCAATTCATCCATTAAATAAATAAATGTTTATATATATATAATTTTTAAAGGAAAGGTAGCTAGCCAGATAGAAAATAAAAGAGAAAAAAAAGAAAATGATGCAATTTTATGACGACTATTGCTAATTATCAAGGACCACTCCATGACTCCAATATTATTTCTATGTACTTTGTAATTTAATGAAAAGCAAGAAAATTAATTCAACTTCTTTATTGCAAAGCTATGCAAAATTAAATTTAAAGGCTATGCTATACAAATTAGAGGTGGTATATTTTGCTGCATTTAAGATGTTGATACCTCTTTTTTACATTCTTTCCCTCAAGGATAAAAAGAATAAAAAGTAGTACTATTTTTTCAATCAGAGTTGTAATTGCTGATTATTTAATGCCATCTTCAACAAAGTAATTTACTTCCACCAGCCATGGATATATATTAGTATGATCTAGCCTTTGTTCAAATTTCAGGTAAAATTAAAACTTTAATCCGAAAATATATATTCATTATGTAATTTAAAATCAAATAAATCGTAAATATATGATCTGTTGATAGAATGTTGAATTTTTTTTTTTGTACAAAGAAGGCTGTAATTTAAGATTAGAGGAAAAGGCTATAGATATTGAAATTCGAATTTTAAACTTGAATATCATCTCTTAAAAACGCCTGTATGAACCAACTAGGTTAAACTATGGGTACATAGAATGCTGAATTTTTAATTTCAGGTTCAACTTCTAACAGTCTCAAATACAATAAAAAAAAAAAAATTTTAACCCAAATGATTCATCTACTTCGGTTAAAAAATGAATTCCAGTAAAATTATATTCGTTTCTAAAACTTGCAATTTTTACTTCGGTTTGGTAGGTCGTCAATGGCATTTTTCTTCGGTGATTAAATGCATACACTTTACTTTCCTTTATTTATCAGATGGGAATAAAATTCGAGGATACTAAACCTAAAATATGTGACTCTCAACTCTTGAAATTTATCTACATCTTTGTACTTCGTAACCCTACCTTTCAATTATGCAACCAAAAAAAATCAACATTGGGTTAGGAAATTTATTTGCCCCCTTGTTCAACTTCAATGTGCTATTAACATGTTATTGATTGGGGTTCTTCGACAACATGACAGTATTAAAAGAAGGCCATATATCGTATTTCTAGTTATAATGGGAGATTATTTCAATTGATTAATTCCTCTGTCTCGAACAATAAAAAAATTTGATTTCGAATTATCCAAAAATATAAATTTCTTTGAGGATAATAAGTTGATTAGTAAGTTGGCAAGTGGATATATATTTTTCATGTACGTGAACTAATTCCAAAATTTATGAACCTACCTATAAAAATGGGGGATTTTGGGTTGGAAAAGAAGATAAAAATAAATATCAACATTTGGTTGGTTGGAGTGGTTAGTGGCTCTAACCCTCTAGATGAGAATCAAGGTTCGAATTCTGGAAGTCTCCAATGTTGTGAGAGTTTCACCATTACACTCCTGGCTCGACAGAAATTAGACTTCCATCAACCATAAAATGAAAATGAGGGACACCTTGGATTTACACCGAAGATAAAAATAAATAAATTTTGTTTGGTCTTTATTTGTGAATTGTGACCCATACTGTTGGTGAGTTAGCTGGCTTTAGAGGGGGTATTGTAGTGCGTATGCATGGTCGATGTCCGAAGCAATTGAAGTGGACGGGGGACAAAGGCCAACTACATTTGACGTGGGACACATTGGGGTTTTAATTGATGATATATGGGTTTTCAGTTCTAATGATGATGTTAGGGAAGATGGGCTCATTGTCACGTTTTGGTTTGTTGTTTTCTTCCTTCCAAGTTCCAACCACTCTCAAAATTTTGGTCTTACATCTCCACACAACAAAGGGTGGGGTCCTAATGCAGCTAATGTTCTGGTTAATGGGTCTCTTTCTTTGTCCTTTTTGCTTGCATCAAACAAATGTTCAAAAAATTATGACCCCAAACCCAAGTTTACAGTAGAAGGGAATAATGTTTCAAAAATGGGGTTTCTTGGTCTTAATCTATTGTTGTTGTTGTTTTTTAATATTATATAGTTTGGGATTTAATGTTCCAACTCAATGGGGTTATTAGAGTTCTGAAAAGTTGATCCTTTTCTTTTTGTTTCATGGTGCTAGAAGGATACACATCAGCCTGAACCTGAAGCAGCCTTTACTCAGAGGTTAAAGACTTTTTTTCTATATGTGTTCTGACTCTGGATTTTATTTCAAAATAATGAGGATTAAAAGCCTCAAGTTTCAGTTGGAGTGATGAGGTTTTGTTGAATGAGCAAGCCAGCATTGATGTGTTGTTAAACTAAAAAAGAAAGGCTTGAATTGAATTACATATAATTCCAATGCTTGCATCAACAAATGTGTACCCTATATGATAACTTGATGCTAAACTGTCATGCCCCTATGAACATGAATGATCATTAATCTTTGGATAATTTGTTGGTAAAAGTTTTTGAATAATTACTCACAAGATATACTTGGGAATTCATCTCCCAGGAATTTCTTGTCAGCCATTTAAATTCTTATCAGATATAGTTATGACTCTTTATAAACTTAATTTCACTGACTCTCCATGATGAAAAAGGGAGGTGTTGATGTATTCTGAACGGTGAAACAAGTGAAACCTTTGAGTTTGTCAAGTTAAGACTGGAAAAAAAAAAAGTTGCAAAAACAAAAGATGTCAAAGGGTATCAGAATTTGATCTTCGGGATGTGTTCCGATGTTTAAGCTAATAAAACTCATAGCAATTTTAGAGGAAAGCAGGGAATAATCAATAGGCTTCACTGTTTTATGGTTTCTCTTATCTCTAAGCAAAATTTACTTACCTATTTATATCTGATCACTGGATGCGTGTGAGCCTGACATATATAAATCAGGTGTCTGTTGTGTTTGAAACTGCTGGACAGTTGTAAGTCTGTTAGTTATTCTACATGCAATGTTCCAACGTGACGAGGTGAAGGTAGACCCAATAGAAAAAGGGTTTATTATAAATTTTAGTTGCATGTCACTTGTTCATGCATGTTCTGAACTTTGATATTGAATTTTGGTGATTTGCGACCTTAACTCATTAACCACCCCAATTAAAAACAACACATTAATTAACAAAAAAAAAAAAAACTTTGAAAAAATGCATGTTATTGTTCAGCATTTCAAGTACAAGTGTTAGAACTCCAGCCTGTTTATGACTTTATCTGTTGCATGTTACAAACAGGGGGAAGCTGTTAGGTCTGAGGCAGCCTTCTCAAAGCAGAACTTAGCTTGGACACAAGCTATATCTTAAATTAACACAACTTTATTTGAGATAACTCCCTAACTTCATAATACTCAGCTCAATTGGTAAATTGGAATGATAGGCCTATTTTTGTAGCTCAGCTAGTCAGCTTGGCCATTTTAGGGTTAGCAAGAAGATAACAGGATAAGCTCAGCCTTAGCAAGCAGCCCTTAATAGTGTACATTATTGAAGAATTTTAGGCCACTTTGAGCTGTTTATATCTGTTATGTTTGTAACAGAAACTGACCTTATTTAAACTTATCAGGCTTTGGAAACCAAACTTGGGTTTTCCATGTATAATGAATTTTCTTTTTTGCTGCTGCTTATTAAGAGATATTTTCTTTTCTTTTTTATGTGAAGAAGGTCGCAACCGAAAATGATTATATATGTTGAGATTCGAATATCAAAACTGTTAAATGTCACTTTTTAAATATTGTTACATGAAACAACTGGATTAAACCCGATGAACTATTTTCACTTCTTACCTAACATGCTTGTAAACTCTCAAGTTATGGTATATATTTTGGTTAGACTTAAATGGTGCAGGAAAAAATAATGAATAAAGAAAGGATCGGAACTGATAAAAAAATATCCCTAATTAAATCTTCTCATTAATAGTTTATAACCTTCAAAAATTTTGTGCTGCATTTTTCAGATCATAAGAAAGAAAACAGCAAAGTACATCATTTTTGACATTTCCTTTCCCCCATTCAATTCCTTATGTTTTATTTGATTGAATATTAAATTTTCTTCAAGCTTGTAAAAGCTGTTTTTCTTTTAAAGATTTAATTATTTTGGATTATATATATATATATATAATAGCCATGAAATTTCAGGTAAAAAACTCAATTGGCTTTGAAATTATTATACTTTCACTCATTTATTGTTCTTCCCCCAAATCTGGTTATTAGTCAAACAGTAACTTGAAAGTTTTCCAAAGTGGAAAATCTCCTTACTATTTCTCCTTCCAGTTTCCCTTCAGCTGCCTCTGTTGGCTAATGTTGAGAAACAAAATCTCTGTCAGCTGCAAACTTCACGCGCTGTTAACTTCACGATTGTCTTTTTTTTTTGGATGATTTGTTGGCAAAGAAAAGTGACAAAATACTAGAGATGGTAACGTTCATGGGCTGTCAGGCCCGATAGACCCGGTCTGTATTAAGTTAAATTTGGACAGACATTTTTATAATCCAATTCGGTTCGATTTGAATTACTATTCACCTAATATAAAAAATTATATTTAAATTTAATTATAAATATTAATATAAAAATAATTTTTTATTAATTTGTGATCAATAATCCAAACCGAAGTTCTAGGCTGCGACCCTGTCTGGCTAGATCCATGAGCAAATCTATAATTAAATTCTTGTATTTTAATTTTATTAATTTTTTGTTTAAATTTAAATATCATTATCTAAATCTTACATCATTTAAATAAACATCTTCCCTTTAAACAGCGAATTTTTTCACCTCATTAACAGTAATATTATAGTAATAATTGTTGATTATGATTCTTAATATATGAAATGAATATATTATTTTCTTAAATAATGATCTTTAACAAATATTTTTGGAGTAAATATAAGCAAAAATCATTGAATTAATTTTTTATATATTGATGTTGAAAATCTTTAATTTTACAAGTAAGAGTATGAGATTATCACATATTTTATTTTTTTTTAATATACAACACTAGTCATTCTACTAACTCATTTTTAAAATTTTCACCAATAATGAGATAATTTCTCAAAATCATTTACTAGTACAAAATTTTAAAGTTTTACTTGCATTAAGTGTAGCGTGTAATCACTCTCGGCAAGAGAAAGTGGGGAAAAAAGCAGAGAACAATTTGAGACAATTTGAGGTTAACCAAAACAAAGGTACACTCAAACTCTAGTTGACTAAAACTTCGAAAACACCCATTAACCACGGTTAACTTGTCTTGTTATTGGTTAACGACTGCCTTGCTTTTAGACTTCAATTTACTCCTTAAAAAAGAAAAAAAAAAAGAAAAGAAAAATCAATTATAATATTTCTTGATAAGGAAAAGGAAACCAACAGTTTTATTAATGAAACAAAAAGTATTTATGTATTTTTTTATTCATAGAGGAATTAATAAACCAATATTATAATGAGAATTATTAAATAATATTACTCGTAATAATAAATAAAAAAC
Organism: Fremontodendron californicum; assembly: GCA_030761205.1. Lineage (NCBI taxonomy): Eukaryota > Viridiplantae > Streptophyta > Magnoliopsida > Malvales > Malvaceae > Fremontodendron > Fremontodendron californicum. The sequence goes on from JAULJL010000005.1 coordinate 36,732,591, forward strand.
GAAATATGGATAGGTTCCTTAAAGATCTTTGTTGTTTTGCTGGCTTCTTAAGATTCATATAGAGTTTCTTCAGATCCGAAGAAAAAGTGGTAATAACATAAATTATAGTAATAATACTAATAAATAAAGAAAATTACACATAGGAGAGAAGTAGACAAGATAATATTTTTGTTTTTGGGTTTTATTGTTTTTTCATAATTTTGGGTGTTAAAAGGCTGTTCTGTTCTTTCAGTGTATGCTTTTTGGACTGTTGCATGATCCAAAAAGGTGCTCTCTTTATATTTTCTTTTTCTTTTCTCTTTCTCTTAATTGTTTCTACTTCTACTTCTTTGTGTGCTAATGGCTTTTATATCTGCTACTGTGTCGGCCAACGAGTAATTCTTGATTGAATCTTTGAAAGAAACACACCCGAAGAAGATTCATCACTGTTCTTTTTCCTTTTTTTTATTCCTAGTTATCCTCTTTGGGTTTTTATAGGAGGAGAATTTGGAGGAGGTTTTGATTACAGAAACTTTGTGTGTAGTTAATTACTGAGAGTTTGTGTTTCTTTTTTTTATTTATTTATGGGATCAAGATAGTGTAAGAATAGAAGATAATTTTTTTGTGTGCGTTTTAGTTTCTGGGTTTTTCTTGTTTTTATGGATCTTAATTTTGGAAATAGAAGTTTTGTTGGTGAACTCAAAACTTGGTGAATTGAATTGGAGGAATATAGAGTTTTAGGGGGGCTTTTAGTGATGAAACTTAAGCTGTATTGAGGGAGACAAAAAATGGAGCTTTTTGGAATCTGAAGTTGGCTTATTTTCTTGGTAACAAAATGTTGAGATTCTGTGGAATTCCAAGTTTTTGTTTTGGATTCTCTTTCTGGTGAGGATCAAACAAGATCCTCACTGGATATTTTGTTGGACGTGGCAAAAAGACTCATAATTACAGCGTTCCTTGATCATTCATGCTTTTCAAGGTAACAATTTCAATTCAACCACCTTATTTCTGATTCCTTTTCTCTTTTCTTTTTCTTGTTGAATATCATGAATAAGTCTGCTTTTTTTTTATATTTTATTTACAGCATTTACTTAGAGAGAAGAGGAAACAGAATTTTTTACTGTTACAATCATTGTTTCGATTCAGATGATTACTTTTATTGACACAAAAGAGAAACTGAAGGAGATGGAGATGTGCTTGGATTCTCAGCTATGGCATGCCTGTGCTGGAGGAATGGTTCAGATGCCTTCAATTAACGCCAAAGTCTTTTACTTTCCTCAAGGTCATGCTGAGCACGCTTGTGGCCCTGTTGATTTCAGGAACTTCCCTCGAATACCGGCTTATATACTCTGCAGAGTTGTTGCTGTTAAGTTCATGGCCGATCCTGAGACCGATGAGGTTTTTGCCAAAATTAGGCTAACCCCATTTATTACTAATGAGTTTGATTTTGAAAACGATGGAATTGGAGGCATTCATGGTGGGAACGATGAAACACAGGAAAAGCCGGCTTCTTTTGCTAAGACATTGACTCAGTCAGATGCAAACAATGGTGGGGGTTTTTCTGTTCCAAGATATTGTGCTGAGACGATATTTCCGAGATTGGATTACTCTGCTGATCCCCCTGTTCAGACAATTCTTGTTAAGGATGTCCATGGGGAAACCTGGAAATTTAGGCATATATATAGGGGGACTCCAAGGAGACATCTTTTAACAACGGGATGGAGCGCTTTTGTGAACCATAAGAAGCTTGTCGCTGGGGATTCAATCGTGTTTTTAAGGGCGGAGAATGGGGAACTTTGTGTCGGTATTCGAAGGGCTAAGAGGGGCATTGGAGGAGGTCCTGAGTCTTCATCTGGGTGGAATGCTGCTGCTGCTGGAAATGTTATGGCGCCATATGGAGGGTTTTCAGCATTTCTGAGGGAAGAAGATGAGAACAAGTTGATGAGAAATGGCAGTAACGGGCTTAGCTCAAATAGTAATTTGATGGGGAAGACAAAAGTTAGAGCTGAACAAGTTATTGAAGCTGCAACTCTCGCTGCCAATGGACAACAATTTCAAGTTGTTTACTACCCCAGGGCGAGTACCCCTGAGTTCTGTGTGAAGGCCTCTTTAGTGAAGGCAGCATTACAGATCCGGTGGTGCTCAGGAATGAGATTTAAAATGGCATTTGAAACAGAAGATTCTTCACGGATTAGTTGGTTTATGGGCTCTATATCTTCTGTTCAAGTTGCTGATCCCCTCCGCTGGCCTGACTCGCCTTGGAGGCTTCTTCAGGTACTCTCATCTTTCTTAATTTTACTCTTGTTTTTGGTTTCTTCAAGGATTCTATATGACCCTACAAGTTTATACTCCTTTTTTGTTCAATTTAAAGAAATCTCTCTTTTGCTTAATCAACCCAATTTGAGATATTTTTGAAAAATTGCTAGTTATGAACCATTGATTCAAAAGTTCATCTTGAACACACTATAACCAATTTGGTTCTATTCAATTCTAATTGTTTTTTCTCTATTGTTTCTCCATTATATACAACCTTATGTTGTTTATAACAATGGTTTAAAATTGTAACTCCTGGCTGTTTCTTGGATAGCTTACTTCTGTTCTCTGATTGAGTTAGGTGGATAAATTGCCAATTTATGTGGAAATATATATGTCTGATATGTTAATAACTCTATGACAGATGTCATTGACCAGATATGCTAGCTTTTTTCTTGCTTACTGCATTTTTTATGAGTGGTGGATGTGTAAAATTGTTGACTAATTCTCCCTCAAAGAGGTGGGATTTCTCCAAGAAATGCTTAAAAAAATTGTTTCATGTTCAAATGCAGTGCCAGGTGCCAACTTCATGATGTTGTTCTTTGACTTTTTGAATGTTTATGAATATTACGTTCATATTATTACACCTATTGTAGTGGTATGATTGAATTCCATTAAGGGACACCTGGAATATGATCTTGCATCACTTTTCTCCTGTAATTGTTACCTTGTGAACTTTTTGTTGTTTGCCCAACTAAATTGATTTCTTTTCCTTCAATTTGTTCTTATTTGCTCAAGTTTTTTGTCCTGCAGGTTACATGGGACGAGCCGGATTTGCTTCAAAACGTAAAACGTGTTAACCCTTGGCTGGTGGAATTGGTTTCGAACATGCCCGCAATTCATCTATCTCCCTTTTCACCACCAAGGAAGAAGTTGAGACTGCCACAGCACCCAGATTTCCCCTTTGATGGTCAAGTTCCAATGTCGACATTTTCAGGCAACCTCCTAGGGCCCGGCAACCCCTTTGGGTGTCTACCCAACAGTACCACTCCTGCTGGCATGCAGGGAGCCAGGCATGCTCATTATGGTCTATCGTTATCGGATCTCCACCTCAATAAACTGCAGTCAGGTTTTTTTCCGGCTGGTTTCCCGCGGCTTGATCATGCTGTTACACCCAATAGGACCTCCAATGGTGGCCTAATTGTTCAAAAGCCTAGCATGAGTGAGAATGTTTCTTGCATGCTAACCATAGCCCATTCTACCCAGAATTCTAAGAAAATTGATGATGCAAAGACAACGCCTCAGCTTGTACTTTTTGGTCAGCCAATCCTTACCGAGCAGCAAATTTCTCTCAGCTGCTCTGGTGATACAATCTCTCCGATTCTTACTGGAAATAGTTCTTCAGAAGGGAATCTGGATAAGACAGCAAACTTTTCGGACGGTTTTGGATCTGCACTTCGCCAACAAGGCCTGCCAGAGCGCGCATCCTGCGGAGGTTTCCCATGGCATAAGGATAAACGCCACAAAGCTGAAACGAACTTGGAGATTGGTCACTGTAAAGTTTTAATGGAATCGGAGGATGTAGGTCGAACTCTCGAGTCTTGACCTTTTGGCATATAGAAAATTCTGAAACTCTGAGCCATTTACTCTATCGGGATGCTACAGATGCAGTCAAACAAATTGGAGATGAACAATTCAGGTAAAACTCGTTATCTTTCTACTTTTATTGGCTCATTTTGTTACAAATCTTCTTCTTATAATAAAAAGGTGTCATGTCCATTGGTCGATATAATAATCAATCTTTTGTTGCCATTGCAGTGACTTTTAAGAAAACTGCAAGGAGATTTAACAATTCTAATGGATTCAAGTAGCGACAACAACGTAGGAGAGTATAGAGGAAGAAACAAGCCTTGATTTCAACTTGTACAGATTCACCTTTTTGAAGTTGTAGGAGCTCTACTTCAGTTCAAGTTCTGGAATCTGGACACTTCCAACCTTCAGTAATCTTCCCTTATTCTGTTTTTCTCCATTATTTTCAAGGGATATTTGGATTTTGAAGCATTTTATTTCATGTAATTCATAGTTCATTAAAACATTTTTGTTGGTATATATTGTTCCTTTTAGGTTTCCTGGTTTTTTTTCCTTTTACTAGTTTTTTCCTCTCCTTGGGGAATTAATTAAAGTCCTGTTAAAAGCAACGTTAAATCACATGCCTCTGCTTTCTCTGTGCTTCATTAATTGTAAGTTATTACGATTAATAATAATAATTTTATATTAAATGATTTTTAATATATTAAAAAAATATTATTATATATAATAATCTTGAAGAATTTCTACCGAGACTTTATTTAAACTTGAAATAAAACCAAATTACAAGCGAAAGTCATCTCTATCATATGATTATGAATCAAAATTAAATTAAATACTATGCTTACTACTATATATTAACATTAACATAAATAATAAATCTCAAATTTTTAACTTAAAAGAAAATCAGATTAAATGAGACATTGGGATTGCAAAAGCCAAAAGGAGTTTGTGAAACATGAAAGTCAATAGCTTGAGAAAGAATAACAAAGAGCTGGAAAGAGAAATAATAAATAAGAAGTAAAACAAAAAAAAAAAAAAAAATTTCTCAAATCTCAATCAGGGCCGCACGTGTGGGAGAGATGAGAAAGTGAAGGAGGACCCACGTGCGAAAAAAAGAAAAGGGGTCTTTTAGTTTTTAGCTTTTAGAGTTAGTTAAGGTTAATAATTAGTCGTAATAATTAAACAATAGATTCACGTGTGTGGAACCGTCAGCTAAGCCTAAGCCTAAGCCTAAGCGTTGCATGTGTTGCGGCGTTTCGATGACTGGGCTGCCTGCTTCGCTGTGTTTTTTGTTTCACCCTCGTCCCTTTTCTCCTTTGACTGCGGCCCAGCTATTTTACCTTTTTTTTTTTTTATTTATAAAAAATATTAATCAGCAATTAAGATAATATTTAAAAGATTTTTGTTAACGAATACCTTTTAAGATTATCATATATAGTAATTTATTTATTCAATACATTAAAAATAATAAATAAAGTTGTTAACTTTTGTATTTAATACAATGTTATTGTTATAAATAATATATTAACTAACTTTAAAAAATGCCTTAGGACATTCGTTAGCAAAATCTTATATATAATTAATGAATTATTTTTTTTAAATTCAATAAAAATAATATATTAAATATAATTTTTTTTAAATAATAATTTAATAATTCTTAATTAATATCTACAGACACTAATTAACTAGATTTTTTTTAATTTCATTTTGAATGAAATGGATCGGAATTGGGATACTCAACATTTAATGAAACCCGTTTATTTTTGACATAATTATATGTATTTACATGCAATGCAATAACTCTAAACCACAAACAACTTGGTCATTTAAAATATACTTTTGGCAATTTGATTGCTAAAAGCAACAAAACAAATTGGGTTGTTTTTCCTTTTTTTTTTTTTTTGTTGAGAAATTTAATGCAAAACAGCAAGCAAGGCTCTCAAACAAACCAGGCAGTCAACAAATTCAACATAAACCAATGGTCAAACACACACAAAAGGGAGAGAAAGCCTTTCCCAAAGCGTCGTTTTTATTACTAGTGAAAAGGGGTAGAAGGCTAAAACCAAGGCTTTGATTTCAGTTCCCCATTTTTCCACCAAGTAAGGCGCATAGTTTTCTGCCTAGAAGATAAACAAACCTGCTATAAAATAAGGGTTTTTGTTAATCAATATCTTTAAAGTATTTTTTAAAATTAATTAATTAATTATATATAATAATATTTTTATTTAATATTTTTAATATATTAAATAAAAATATTATTATATATAATAATTTTAATAAGTAAATCCAGTTGTTAACAAAATTCATAAAATAAACAACATTATTGTGTCTTGTAGAACGCCCTGGTGTTTACTTTTGTGGCTTTAGAATTACGTCAAGAAACTGTCAGTTATGAAGCACTGAAACAAAATAAATGAAAAAAAAAAAAAAAAAGGGTTAGTAGTTGCATTGAAAGATCCAAGTCACGGGAAAAGGGGGCCCATTGTGCACGAGACAAGTACGTCATTAGCATTGAATGAGCAAAGTTAATTTGTCTGCAATTCTTGACTTTTTCTTTTCTTTTATTTAGGGCTAGTTTAGTTGAAAAAAAATTTAGGTCGAAAAATATATTTAAAAAGTATGATGAAAAATGATGTTTTAAACGTTTTTAAGTGTTTGATATTAGTATGAAAAAATATTGTGGAAAATTGAAATGTCAAAAAAAATATGTTTAAAATTATAAAAGTATAGAGATTTGACGATAATAAAATTATTTTATTCAAAAGTTAATTTTTAAAGCTTAAAAATTATATTTTTTGATATTTTGATTTGATTTTTTAAACTATGATTTCAATAACAAAATTAAATTTATTTACCTATTTAATATTACGTTTGCGATGAAAAATAACTTTTAACCTAAAAATTATTCCAAAAGAACGCTAAACAGGCCGGCTATTGGGAAAAACTGTTTGGGAAAGTAATAAAACCTGTGAAAGCCAATGGGTTTTCTTTACTAGGGTAATTGAATTTTTATTTGCATGTTTTGGAAAAAAAAAAAAAACTGTAAATTAAATGCTCTAGATTTAATGCATTATTTAAGGATAAGATAAAAATTAAAAATATATATATAATTAATATATAATTTTACTTTTAAATTTAATAAAAATAATTTATTAAATAATATTTGACATCCTTAATCAGTATTTATAAATATCTATTAATCGATCTCTTCATATATAACTTATTATATAAAGTAATATTTTTTTTAATGCATTAAAAATTAAAATATTAACTGTCAACTACTATATTAATTAAAAAATATTATTAAAAATAATATATTAATTAAATTTAAAAAATTATCTTAAAAATATTTATTAGTAAAATCCTATATACATAGTTTGTATAGAAGCAGTGAAATTGAAGATTTTATCATGGAAGAGAGATATTGAGTGGTGGTGAAAACCAATGAATTTTCAGAATTGGGTGTCACTGTTTATTTAATTTGAAGCTTCTAGGAAGTTCTTGCATTTAATTTCATATAAAAAAAATGGAGGTGCATTAATGCCCCCATAAAAGCAGTTAATTGAATGCCAATAATGTTTCCCCATGCATGAATTTTTTTTAAGGGTTTTGCTAACAAGAGTATTTAGGATATTTTTTAAGGTTAGTTAATATATTATTTATTGTAATAATATTATATTAAATGCAAAAATTGATAATTTTATTCATCATTTTTAATACATTGATTAAAGATATTATTATATTTAGTAATCTTAAAAAATGCTTGTAGGGCACACGTTAACAAAAAAAAATTTAATTTGCCTTTGCATGTGCCAAGAAATTTTAATTTGCCATTATTACTTCATTTCTTTCCATTTTTTTTTTTATGATTTTGTTTTTAAATTATAATCCAACTATAAGCCCATTTGGTAATAAAGAAGATTCAACACTTCAATTCAAAAATCAAATTACAAAATAACAAATATGGTTATGAAAATGGATTAAGATTCAATCCATTATTTTTTAATATACTCATTATTATATATTATTCATATGTGTAAGATTCACTTATTAATTATGAAGATTATACTTATGAATTATTATTAAAAATATATTAAAAAGTAATTGATTGAAAAATAATGGAAGAGAACCGGACCTTATGAAAATTTAACTATTAGATTATTATTTTTTTCATTGCTTTTTTTTTTTTTTTTTCATCTTTCCTAATTACAATACAAACTCTAAAGCTTGATTTACTGCATTGGTAATTTTTTTAGTTCTTTAACTCGTGCAAGTTTATCTCTAGAAGACAAACAAAAAATTTCAGATAAGAAAAAAGTTTTAAATGGCAAGAAAATCCAAATGCAAATAAGTAAAAAACACAGCCAATTCAAGAGTCAGTACATAAAGAAGACTTCTGTTACAAGAAAAAAACATAAAAAGAATCAAATAAGAAATTTTAAAAAAGTGAAAAAAATAAGTTTTTTAAATTTAATAATTCATGTATTTGTGTCATATTTATGTTATTTTTTCATGTTATAATCGTATTTAAAATGTTATATATTTATATAAATTTTAACATGTTAATAATCGTATTATATAAATTTTAATATATTCATATAACCGTGTCGTATTTATATTATTTTTTATATCGTATTCAAAATGATTAACTTTAAACAAATCCCTTGGTAATATTCTGGTATTAGACTATTAATCAGTGTCAAAAGTTTCTGTGTGTTTATTTATTTTAGGTTTCGTTTAATCGGTGTCTATAAATATCATTTAAGAATTATTTAATTATTAATTAATTTTTTTTGTATTTAATATATTATTTTTATTGAATTAAAAAAATAAATTATTAATTGTATATTTTTTATATATATCATCTTACTTAATGACAGTAATTAATATTTTTCATTTAATTATTATTATTTTTACCAAAAAAGAAAAGAAAAAAGAAAAAGTCACCTCTTGAAACGACAGAGATTCGGGGAGAGTTGATGACATGGCATGAGCCAAGAACCCGTGCGGTGGTGGTCCCCACAGTTAAACCAGGCTTTTTTTTGTTTTTGTTTTGTGGGCTTTGATAATTAACTGAATTAACCAACATCCATCCAAATGTATGACTGCGACTGACACGTAGATTGTCACATGATTGTGACGTGTCGCTGTAATTTCAACGCGTGACACGACAACTGTTTCTTTTCTTTTGAACAATATTGTCAAATAAGTAAAAAAAAAAAAAAATCATTTATGGGCTTCTAATTATGGATTAATAATATAAGCCCAATATTAAAAGGGTGTCAAACTTGTCAAATATTTTTCTTGGAATTATTTTTAGGCCTAATTTAATATGGTTGTTGGACGCGGAGTAAGTATTAACTAAAATCATCCGGCTTCATTTCATCCCCTACTTTTTTTTAAAAAAATATCTTCATTCGAAACGGATCAATACAATATTTATTAAACGGATCGAATTTTGTCATCCTAATTAATACAATTATGGTGTTTTATCAGATCCTTCAATAAAGAACTGAGATCAGTTAAAACTGAAAGGCCTTTTTTTTTTTTTTGCTTTTAATCTTTGGAATGCTGCCTGGAGGAGTGATCAGACAGTAAACAGCTAGCTACCACTCTAGCTTTTAACAATTATCCACACGAAATATTCCCGAAGCTCAGCAGTGAGGACTGTAGGAAGGCCAATTCTACAAGTTATAATTAATCCCAATGGTCCCAATTTCTTAATGAGTTTAAGATCCATACCAGCAGCAGCTTGTAGAAAGGACCACTCCATCATCCATTGATATAATATGACAAAGAAAAAAGCCCAGCAACTGCATGGTAATAATGCAGCTGCTGGCAGCCAATTCTGCCGCATTAAATCAGGAGCCAGGAGGCAGTAAAAATTTTTTATAGCAACTTAGAACAGGAATAATATTGATCACGGTTTGGCATTTGGCTCCCTTTTTCAATTTAGACAAAAGCTAGTTAGTCATATTTGGTAGTGAGTGATAGAGTACGTATTTATCAAATATACGTTTAATTTTTTTCATATATTTGAAAGATCGAGTCTGCATACTCATATCTGTAAGTTATATGTTACATACGGATACGTGAAGAATAATGAAGAATTGAAACAACATACGAAAAATCACAAACAAAGATTATATTTTTTTTGAGACACAAACAAGATTATTGATCCTAGAAAAAGAGGCTGATAATGTTTTCATGTGACTTATAATAAGAGACCCAATGCCATAATACATATACTAAATAAAAACTTTTCTGTTGTTTTTTGCTTGAGAAAGTTCATTAAATCTTGGGTTATACAACGAAAGATTTTGCATATTATTATTACTCTAATGTCAAGCCCTGATCCATTTTCAATGTATCGAAGTTGCAGCCCAAAAAGTCCTGTTGAACTATTGTCTGGATTGGCCACTAGCCATTAGGCATAAATAATCTTTTACTAAGTTCCTTTATGTTTTATTCTAATCACTATACTATTCAAGTATTTATGATCTTTTGGTGTGAGATTAGATCACTTGCTTGCATAATTGTGTGAATGTAAATTTGGAATCCAGTGGTTATGCCATGGTTTTTATCTGTGTTACATGGATTCGGCATTTTCTACCCCTGTACCCGTGTCGACACGACACGGCACGGATTCAGGTGTGGAATATGTGTCCGACATGGCAATTGTTATTCAGACACGGGGTTCTTTCATGTGCAGCAAATTTGAAAAACCCAATCCAAAAATTGAAAAAGAAAAAAGTAATCAGATGGGATCCTGAAAGAAAGCGTGAGAGGAAGTATAAAATTGCAATTAAGAGCCAATTGCCACCGGAGGGAAGGAGCTCCAGAGGCACGCTCACACCGCAGTTGCTTTAGTTTTTTCATTTTTAACCTTGACTTGAGCAGCTGAAAAACGAAGAACAGAGATAAAAAATAAGAGTAGAATAGCAGTTGTGTGAAGGAGAAACAAAACAAGAAGAAAGTCGGGGAGGAAAGATAGAGATTGAAAAATAAAAGATTCCACGCACGTGGGTTTTAATTTGTAATTTTTTTTTTAATAAAAGTTGTTTGGAAGGGATAAAATAAATAGAAACAATTGTTATTATGCCCAACAAGCCCATATTATTGGGTCACCATAAGTCCATTTAAAAAATAAAAGAAAGGAAGAATATGTGCTTAATGTTGGTTTTGGGGCAAGATAGGCCTAATTTTTTTTTTACTTTTCTCATATTAGGTTTTTATAAACTCAAGATTTTATTTGAGTCAAATTGATTTTTCAAAATTTTTATTTTATTTTTACAAGTAGTATTATTATTTTTTTTATAAATTTTTACCAGGATCCCCATATCCGTATCTTATTTTTGAATACTTTTTAGCCGAATTCACGAGTCCAAATATTTTACCAAGAGACGAGTCTGACACATGAACACATACTCATATCAGATACTCGTACCCGAGTCCATACAACATAGGTTTTTATATGCCATATACTCCAAATATTTTAGCAATTGACAATGAAGCTTCCAAGACAGGTTGCTCCTTAGAATTTTTGAATTTAACCATGAAGTTGGTGAAACCATGATTGTAATTTGTTAGGTATCTAATTGTTAAGCAAGGTGTTCAACAAGCAGAGCTGTATCAAAAGTTTTGGTGAAAAAATAAGAATTGAAATTCATTTGGATAGACGGTAAGTTTTTTTCATCGTATTGTAATTGTAACGAGTCATTAAAAGATTTAATGTCGTAATACAAAGTCAAGCCAATTATGGGTAATGGTAATTTCTCTAGTTGTTGGCTTTGTTAGAAGAGAGTTTCTTTCAGCTTTCTTTGCATGTTCCAAAATTTTGGTGTTCTTTTAGTAAAGATTCAGTTTTATTAGCATAATTCTCTGTTCTGTTTTTTTCGTGAACAACAAAAACAAATGTGCTTAAAATCATAGCAACAACAAGAACAAGGTCTTACTCTAAACCAAACTGAAATCCCCATTAACCAACAAGATCTCCAACAAAATTAAAGAGTAAATATTTGTTTAAAAAAAAAAAGTGAAATGAGTTAACCATTGTACAGCATAATTGGGTGAGGGAAAAAGATAAAGTGCTTTACTTGATAATCCCCATTTGCAATGCAAGTTGCAGGCCTCAAAAGAAAGCATATATGCCCTTCGAATTTTGACTTTTTTTTTGTTTTTGTTTTTGTAAGAGATCAATGCCGGTTTCATCTTGTCCGTACATGAAGACTAGGCCCCACTTCTCATGAAACTAACGGCTCAGATTCAACATTGTACCATCCACCATTCACTTTGTAACTAAAGTCGGTCAATGAGAGCTCAGTAGCTCAACACACACGGGGAACTCAACCCACGCTTTCCCCTTCCAAGTTCCAATTCACTTTGTAAAGAAAGAAAATGAAAAATTAGATTTTTTTTTTCCTTCTTCCAATTCAATAAAACTCCCAACTTTTCCATAAAGAGAAAGGGAAGCAATGAACATGAGCCGTCCGGCGGTGCACCCGGTGGAGGCTCCACCGATGACGGAGGCGGCGGTGCAAGGTCCTAGAATGAGGATGAAGGACGTCCAAGGCATGCCTGGGACTAAAGGTGGCCTCTTTCTTCGTCTTTCTCAGTTCATTTTTGCCTTCATTTCTGTCTCTGTCATGGCCACCACCAATGATTTCCGCTCCGCCACAGCTTTTTGGTGATTACCCTCTTTTCTTTTTTTTTCTTTTTTTTTCATTTCCTTTTATGATTCTGATGTTTCAATCTTTTTTTTTTTGGCTGGTTTATGAGGCCTGGGTATGATTGTGAGTTGTGATATTTCTCAGTGTAAATTCCAGTTTATACATATATTTTTGTATAAAAAATGACATTCAATTTGTTTGTCTTGATCACCACCAAACTATTATAATTAATTATTTTAGTTTTAAAATTAACTACAAGTTTCTTTCAAGTCTTTCTATAGAATTCTGATCTTTCAAGCAGACATATGGGGAAATTGTTTTGTTTGGTATATTATCTATGTTTATACCACATTTTATATAGTAATGCATTTGAGATCATATGTCAAGACTTTGATGATCAATGTAGTTGTGGAACAGGAATGCCTTTTTCTTTGTAATTGAATTAAACTGTTCTGAGCACATAATGATGTAATATGTTGAGCTCGAGTGAGGTGGCAATCTAGTATTTGGCACTTTAGGGTTGAATATAGCATTTATATCTATTCGACAAGCTTCCTTTGAAGTAGATCCACATTTTTCAATCTTCTGATGCTTTATACTAGTAAAATGCTGTAGTTTAGCACTATGTTACTTGGACTCGGGTGTGAGTGTCGGGTACGGGTATGTTTCATTTTTTCTAAGTTTTTCCATGTATTTGGAGGGTCCGTCATATCCCCATACCCATGTTCGAATATGTGTCGGATACGGGTACTTACAGAAAAATGAAGAATCTGAGCAACATAGGTTTAGCATTCTTTGGTGGCTATATGTATGTTTTTCTCCAACAAAGTTTAGCGTCTTCTCGTTGGTGGTAGGAACTCTGAATTTCTAGTCCCATCAGTTAGTTATTTGCTTTCATGGGTGTATATTTAGCTTCAGTTACCAGTTTGTGTAAGGTTAGTGGAAATGTGGCAAAGGTGATGTCTATGCCTAAGTGTGCGACAAAACTACGCGAGTTTTTGGTTTATAAGCTGAGATTACGAAACAGTTTCAACAATAGTTTGTCCTTTAGATATATGATGATGATGATTTCATGATTTTCATCTTAATTCATAACATGAATATTTCATGCTTTTAATGCATCAGCTACCTCGTTCTTGCTGTTGGTCTACAAAGTTTGTGGAGCCTGTCCCTGGCATTTGTTGACATATATGCCCTTTTGGTGAAACGAAGCCTGCGAAACTACATAGTAATCCGTTTGTTCACCATTGGTGATGGGGTAAGAGACTCTTAATCAAGCATACAAAGTATGCAGCAAGGCTTATCAGAGAATTTTTTTTTTGTTCGCCATTTATTTACTGGTAGGGAAACTTGTATGGTGGTTGTTGTTCCATCTTATCATAAATTTATACCTAAAGTTGAGTTTTAGTTGATGGGAGCTATATACTTTGGTTTTCTTAACCAATGTTTGGCTCCGGCATCTTTCAACATTGAGTATGCAGGTTGATTTTATTCACACACAATACTTATTTCAGTTCTCTAGGGTTAAAGTTATTAGAACAGGTGCTATGGATTATAGTCATTCTTGCATTTTTGCCTTTTCTGTTCGTACCTAAATCTTTTAAAGAGAACAAAGGATCTAATACTTTAAATCATTAAAGAAAGAGACCCTTATTTGCTAATCCCAGGAAAACTGTAATTTAAGCCTGGCTGATGTACATTTCACTAAGCACTGGCTATTCTGATTTTGCAAATAAACTTTCCAGCTAGTTTTGAAAACATTTTCTCCTCTGCTTTGGCGACATAGGTATATAATAATCTATAATCTGACATTGTTTATCACATTTATTTTTCTCAATGCACGTTCTAGCTATGTTGCTCTGACTCTTATTTTTCTTAAAGTACCCGTGTTCGACATCCGTGTCCGACACATATTCGGACATGGGTATGGAGATATGATCCCCCAAGAACCCTTCAAATACATGGAAAAACTTAGAATAAATCAAACATACCCGTGTCCGACACTCACACCGGAGTCCGAGTAACATAGCGTTCTAGTATGCCATTGCACAATCTTTTGGGGGGGGGGGGTGAGGATGTTTAGTTATTGCCTTAAATGGATTACTTGATTTGCTAATCGAATAAAAACCGATGATGTTTTGGTGTAGATCACTTCCACCCTTACATTTGCTGCTGCTTGTGCATCTGCTGGTATAACAGTCCTGATTGGCAATGATCTTGATAGATGTGATGTGAACCACTGCACTAGGTTTGAGACTGCTACAGCAATGGCCTTCATCAGCTGGTTTGCCATGTCACCATCCTTTCTGTTGAATTTCTGGTCATTGGCTTCCCAGTGATGATTGTCTGCAGAGTTCCATCAGTGGAGTTTGTACTTCTGTTGTCGCGTTGTGCAGCCTTTTCAATCCGTTGTTTTGTTGATTGCACCAACAGTGTATATAGATCATTTTTGCTAGGGTTCCTAAGGTAATCTTTTTCCATTTTGAATCCAATATTTGCATCTTTGAGGGAAAACAATCATTAAATTATAAATTACTTGCTTCCCCCTATTCTCTCTACATTAGTACTTTATCGCGATAAAGTTTGCGATGCATCTTCTTGCTGGTATAAAAATGACTTGATTTCATTAGTTGTTTGAACCTATGGTGCTCCGAGTCCTCATTTTTCTTGAAGTTCGGACATGGGCATGGGGATATAATCCTCCAAGGACTTTCCAAATACATGGAAAAACTGAATATACCCCTGTCGGGCACATACCCATATCCGACACTCACACCCGAGTCCGAGTAACATAGGTTTGAACTCAAACAGATATTTAGTTCAGACAGAACCAGGTTTCTGTAAAGCATTTTCGAAAGTGGTCTCTGCCTTTTGGTTTGGATGGTTTCTGCAGTACACACTTTACATGCTTATGGAATATCCATCATGGTTATTCTTTCACATGAAACTGATAATGGTAATCATTTGGTCGGTTATATTCTTCATGGTCATTGTTGAACAGAGGAATAGGTTTTAGATTAATCCTAGAATTGAGGGCTAAGAGACAACACGTGTAAGATGACAAGTCTGCAAATTTAGTTTTATGTATATGTAATCAATCATGCTTCAGGATTTGCATGTTTCTTGAGTTTTGTTTGTAATAACTTTCTTCTTTGACCTCGAAATTCTAGAGTCTAAATTTCCATATTTCATGGGGAAGCAAAGGCTTGATTTGAACTTCACACTACAAAGATATCAAAGATACTCCGGTATATAATCCGGGGCTTAACTCAATCGTTTCATGCAGTTATCTTTAAAAGGTGACATTCAATAGGTTTGGGGCTCGAATCCCAACATCTCTAATCTCTTTCCCTATCCATAGATAGACTGCGAACTACTTTGTTAAGGTTAAAGCAAAAGAAACGAAAGGAATGAAATGAAATGAATATCAGAGTTTTCATTATCAGAAATAAGGTGAATTATAGTACAGATCAATCCCATGAACTTCAAACTCGCAAAAAAAAAAAAAAAAAAGAACTACTTCTCAAATTTATCTGAATTGAAATCAAATTTCATGAACTACCCTAAGATGGCAGGGGAAATCCTCCGATGTAATCTTCATCAGTTTTATCAGTTCATTGGCGGCAGACATGGGAAGTAGTTACAGTTAATGAAGTGTTAAGTGATTCATTCTCTTTCACAATTGACCTTTCTCCTACTTATTTCTAGGATTGGTAACCTCTTTCTTAAGACTGAAAGCTTTGACATGGTTTGCCATCACAAGAATTGCGTTTGCCTGCTTATAGAAGAAGATATATACATATACATAAATGGTGGAAAAATAACGGTCTCTTCTCCTCTTTTCATTGTCTATATCGAAAGGAAGTTGGTAACGGGCATATCAGATTCTTGAAAAAGCAACAAATTTTCATGTTAATGACAGGCTCTCCTATTATATATATAAAGCTTTTTAATGGCTTCATATGTTCACCATTTTATCATTGGGAGTTTGATAATGTCCAAAGAAGAAGAAGAAGAGAAAAGGCTACACCAGTGTTTAAGGAAGTATCAAACAACTATAAAGCAGGTATTTTAAGGTCACTATCGAATGCAATAGGCATTAGGGTTCACCACTTGATTTACATTGATTTTCTTTTCCTTTATTTTCTTTTCTCAACAATAATTAAGTACTAGTTGGATGACACGTGGGATTTTGAAATCATTTATATATATGGGTCTGAAGAGAAATCATCTTTTTCCAACTCTTATTACCATGCAAGAAAATTTGCAGACATACAAAACTGGTACTATGAAAAATGTTCAGTGATTTAATTAAGGTTTTAACACTTAATCTGAGAATATCCATGTTTGGCACCTGTGTTCGACATATATTCGGACATGGATATAGGAAAATTTTGAAAACATATCCGTGTCGAACACATAACACTCACCCGCCGAGAACGGGTAACATAGGGTAAAACATGGTAATATATTTCTTTCTGTCTTGATATGTAGTCATTGTTACACAATATTGTCTTAAGTGGATGGGTGTTCTTTTTCAGTTTGATGAGCTTGTTGAGGTGATGGATGCTAGAACCAGACTACCAAAGCGACGAAGGGTAATATCTTTAGCTCCTTCAAGTTGTCTGAGACATTTTTTCTTTACTAATTACAAGTTAATAAGTTTCAGACAGAAGCAAGAAGCATAAGTATTATGTTTATGTGCATTCATGAAAATGTTGTCTAATATTTGCTCATTGGTGTCATCCATAAAATGATTGCAGTACCCAGACTTGTCTCCAACATAATTGTAGACTATGTTGTTTCGACTCTTCATTTGTTTTTAAATATCCGTGTCTGACACCGGACATGGGTATGGTGATAAGATCCTTCAAGTACTCTCCAAATATATGAAAATCTTAAAAAAAAAAAAAATTGAACAATACCCATATCGAACCCATACCCGTGTCCGAGACTCACACCCGAGTCCCAGTAACATAGATTTGCATAGAAGTAAAATCACATCTCATTGCATCAAAATTAGCAGCATGGGATTGTGACATTTAACTTGAAAAAAAAAAAAAACTGACAAAAAATGAAATTCCATGCATATCCATGCATTTTCTCTTTGGTTTTCTGCCTTGATTTTTCCTCTGATGACTGATCCTGTATTTGATCTTTTGTAGAGCACTAGAGGGAGCAACAGTTCAAATGACCCAGCCTCTGCAAATCAACCTGACAATGGAGAAGTATTTGTGCAGACCATAACAAGATTTCTCCATGAACTTAAGTCTAACCCTACAACAGATTCTAATTGCTCAACAAGCACTCGTGCTCGAGGATAGCTCCCACTTAGTTTATAGCAATGGCTGTCTAGTTTAGGAATAACTGATGTTTAACAAGCTATCGTATCGATACCATACATGCTGTATAGGTATATATGATATCCATTTTACTACTGCTTGCTTCTTATTGCTAAGAAAACAGCAATGATTGTGCAAATGAATGCCATTTATTAAACAAAATCTCTATTTATATATCTACTAAAATATTGCAGTTTGCTTTGATGAATAAAATGAAAAATTTGCTTTAAGTTGGGAGTTAATCACTTAATCTCTCCTACGTTAACAGGCTTGCTGCCTTGTTCACCAAGGGTGTTTGATCTAACGACCATGTTACCAAGACTGTGTTCGATACATAAACGCGTAAGTTGGGTTTAAAATCAGAATAATCTTCTGTTCAAACTCCAGTTAAAGACTGTGTCACCAATCTTGATCATTGCTTACATATCTTTCCTTGTTAGTCTCTTTCAACTATGGATGTCTATTTTTTAACTTTCTTTGTTTTCATATTTTTCAATATATGTGCCAATGTTGGACGGGTTTCAGCCATTAGTAGACAGAAAAGCAACAAGTCTAGGGACAATTTTGCAAAGAAACATCTGTTACAACCACTGGTGCTTAGCATGGAAAGAGTCTAAGCAAAGTAAACCTATGTTATTTGGACTCGAGAATGGAGTGTCGGATACGGATATGTGTCTAACACGAGTATGCTTAATTTTTTCTAAATTTTTGCATATATTTGGAAGATCGTATCTCCATACCCATATCCGAACATATGTTAGACACGGATGTCAGGCACGAGTACTTCAGGAAAAATGAAGAGTCGGAGTAACATAGAAGTAAACTAATGCAAATATGTTAGAAAAGAGAGTTTGTCCAAACCATTAATTACCTACATTATCGAGCATCAACAAGCTGTCAAGAAACCCAATCCCATATTCTCTCAAGAAATAATCAAAACACAAAAATAAGTATACCCTTTTTCTTCCCCTAACAAAAGGAAAAAGATAAGACTTTGTTTTTCCTGGTCTCCACCCACCTTCTAAGGAAAGAAAGAGAATTCTTCAACATTCAAAAAGTACAACTTAAAAGTCCATCACCATACTTGAATAACCCAGGAAGCTGCAGATTCCTAGCCAAAAACTTGGCTATTCAACCAATTAGTTGCAAGCAATGAAGTCAGATGAAGTTGTGCTCAACCCAAATATCAGCGAAGTTTTGTCAGTTTCTCTATTATGAGTGACACCTCCGTTTCTCCGCCTCAAGCTCATTTTTTAACGTTTCCACCTGCTCGAGTAAAGCAGCATTTTCCTGGTAATATTGGAATTAGTCAATAAAATAGCAAAAATTCATAACTGAAACAGCTTGTAAGTTACATTTACTACCATAGGAATTGTACGTCATTGATGAAAACTGAAAGCATATTTCAGGCATTCTTAATTTTATTCTGCAAATCCATTTTAAGTAACAAAAATAATTGCTGTTTGACAAAGTTTTCAAGGACTCATAAATGATAAGGAAAGTCAGTCTCACATTCATTTTTTTTACCACCCGAAAGCCATGATATACAGCCTTTCCAGTAAAATCATATGATCAAATGACTTAGTTAATGAAGAAGTATACAAAGAATAAAAAATAAAATGTAGAGGATACTGATCATAAGAACAAGATATCAAGGAGAAAGAAAGAATGAAAGAAAACAACTTTCAGTAGTGAAGAAGTCACCTTTTGCAGCATTGCCAGTTTTTTATCAAAGCTAGTGGAATCTTCCTTCTTCTCAATAGACTCCTTAATCTGTGAAAAGGACACATACTCTATCAGTTCCCGAGAGGTGACAAGCTCAAATAAAGGATCAAAAAGATAGTAACGAAAAAAGTTTCATTGTTCCAGCATGCATATAAACTTAAAACTCACCTCTATAAGAAACTTGCTAACCACAAATGGTGATACCTTGACTGGTGTAACTTCTAACAGTATGCTTGTTCAGAAAGCATATTTTTTTCCAATTCTTGGTGCATGATTTACTTATCAGTTTTTAATTAGTCATTATGGACATAAAAAAGAGAAAAAAATCTGATCAATTTGTCATGCAGAACAACGCCGTCATCATGAACAACATAAATAATATATGTGGTTTGAACAGAATCACCAGGTCAGACTTATTAACCACCTACAAGTTTGAAATAAATGATCCATGGAAATTAGTCCAAAACTATTCCTAACAAAGTATCAGTATGAGGAGTTGCTATTACATGAAATTTCTCTTAAACCAGGAATTGTGGTAGGGAACAAACTCCTAATTATAGCTTTTTAAATAATTTGTTAAGTAGAAATTTTGCAGAATGTCACATGCAAAGAAGTTGCTGGAAAAATCCTTATAAACACTAGGCAAATAAGGGAATTCTCCAGTCTCATATACTAAACATAACTGCTGAACGTAACAAGCTCCAGATTTCAGCTTTTTAAGCAGGAATTTCACTTGAGATTTCTTAGAACACAGAAAGGCAAGATAAATTCTTCTAGTTTCATATATGAATTAAAACTGCTAATACGACTTAATTAGCTCCCAATCAACTATATTCACTCTCTCAATCTCTTTTGCAACTCTATTTGAAAAGTTTTCTTTTAATCCTAATCTTTTCCAAAAGGATGCTCTGCAATAGAAATAAATTTTGTATCTTCCAAATTGACTAAAATCAAGAATAGCAATGCTAAATCTACTTATGATCCAGATTTAATAAGTAAATGAAAATAGCAACAAGAAATCAGCATACCTCTTCTAGTTCCTTGGCACACTTCAAAGCCTTGTCTGCCTCCTCATCAAACCTCAGCCTCCACTCCGCAGATTCATCCATTGCCTCTTTGTTTGCAAGATCAAACTGTCTCCTTCTCTCCAAGGAATTAAAAAAAATTAGTTTAATTACAAATTAAGCAGAAATTTTAAAAACCCAGAATTCAATTCAAGCTAATTTTAATCAAAACCCAATATTAAAAAAAAAAAAAAAAAAAAAAAAAAACCAACCTTAGCAACTCAGCATCGTCAACAGAGAAAGAGTAATCAATTGTCCAAAGCCTGAAATAAACTGCTATTCCTAAAAACATAGCCACCGCTAATCCCACCAATATTCTCCTTCTCGCTCTTCCCATCATTTTTTTTTTTAATGTATAACTCTCTTTTTGTTGATCTGTTTATTTATTTATTTTATTCTGTCTTAGCAGAATTTTAAGTTTCTCTTTCACTTTCGAAGTCTTTTGAAAGGTTGTTCACTTGTTTGGTTTGTGAACAAACACATCGCGTTACCTTTTACTTTGGCATTGCTCTTAATTTTGGAAAAAATAAAAAATAAAAATGTGGTGAATAAATTATGATTTAAAATTGTTCATAATTGTTGTAAAATATTTTGATGAATTAAAATATTTAAAATATTGCATAAAATGATAAAAGTATAAAAATATGAAAGTAATAAAATTATTTTATCTTTATAAATTACGATTATAAATTATGATTGAATCGCAAAAAAAATAAGTAAGCTTTATATTTTTTGTTTGTAAACAAAGCTTTTTGTTTGAAAATTCAAGTTTTTTTTTTTTTTTTAATGTATGAAATTGAGGTTACGGTAGAATGTAGTTTTTAGACACACACAAAAAATTCCAACTTCAATACTAAATAAGATGGTAATTTATATTACGAGTCATTGAATTTAGTATCAATTTTCATATAGGTCACAAACGTTTAATTTCAACAAATTATATCACTGAACTTTTATTATTAATAAATCCTCTCACTTATGCTAATTTCATTAAGTAATTCTAACAAAAAGCAGGCTCAACGTGATTTTTTTACCTAAAATGCCAATTAGATATTATCTTGATAAGATGTAAAAAATATATGCATGTTGAGTCAGCTTTTTTGTTAGAATTACTCAACGGAGTTAGTATAAGTAACCTAGTTTATTAATAATAGAAGTTCAGTGATGTAATTTGATAAAATTAAAGGTTTGTGACCTACATGAAAATTGATACTAAATTCAATAACACATAATGTAAATTACCCCTAAAATCTATTCGATGCAATTGTGAGATTGGCTGTAATGGAATCGAAAATAGTAGTGATAGTGAGATTGAAAATTATTACGATGAGATTAAATTAATGGTGAGATAAAATGTGTTAAAAAAAAACATTAATAGCAATGAGATATGGTATGGTGGGAAAAAAAAAAGACTATTAAAAATATTATATATAAGTTTGTACGTTACATATTTTTATAATATTTGATATTTACTAAGCTAATTAAATCCATAAATATAATTATATATAAAATAATCAATGATTAAAAAATTAGATTGGAGGTTGAATCTGGTTACATGTTCAATTGAACAGATTTTAATATTAAATAAGTATTAAATATAATAAATATTTGATAAAAATATGCATTTGAAATAATGGTATGATTTTTAACATAAAACTAAAAAATTAAAAATACAATTCTCATCATTTAAAAAATTAAAATAAAAAATAATAAAATAAACCTAATTTTTTTTTATCAATTTAATTTAATTTTTATCAGTATTTACCTGTTCAACCCGTTTATTAGTTGGGCTTGTGGCTTAAGAAGCACCAAAGCTTGATAGCTTGGGGCCTATAAAGTTATAAACAAATTTCATCACCCATTTGTTGAGGGGTTTGTCAATTGTCATTGCCTTTTATAAACTGCATAAAACTTCATTTCCTCTCTCTTTTACATATTGAAAAGATTGAAGATTAAAGTATAAAGAAAGAGAGCAAAAGTCTTGAAGTGAATATTATACATCTTTATCCATTTGAATTGCTCACCTTTCAATCATTGGAGGTTGGATTTTAACACTTAACTTCCATAGTTGATATAGCCACCTAGAAAATGCACATACTTATTATTTTTCAAGGGCATAATTCATGGCTATGGCCCAAAGTTATCAATCAATAAAATAAAATAAAATAAAAAACCCATATATTTTTTTGGTATAAAAACAAAATCATAATTTTCTTTTGGTATAAAGAAAGTCATAATCTTAAATAAAAGATGTTACAGAATACAAATACTAAAATTCAAAATCCAAATTTATTAGATGTTATTTTTTAAAATAATTACATGAATCAGTGACTAATTTTTCAATCAAAATTTTTAAATTGTCACATTTTCATAGGTAACTTTGGAAAAATTAGTTGCTTTCAGTGAAAGCAATTATTTCCTTCTTTTTTCAGCAAATTTCACCTTATCATGGTGGTCATAGAATCTAGATTAATTATCTTTCTTACACAATTAAAGGGAAAAAAAAAAAGAGAGGCATAAAAACAAGAAAAAACTAGGGGTATAAAATCAAGCAGCAGCTGCTTGTTTGATGATTTAATACTGCTCAACAATTTTAATTGCATTTTTATTTTTCTAGAATGAGCCAATGATGTTATGTTCGACTAGAATAATAATTTGTTTGTTGAGTTAAAATCACTTTAGTCAAATTAAGACCTAGATAAGGTATCTTATTTTCTTTGTTTAATGTCCTCCCTTTTTGGCTATAGAATTGTAGATTTAGGGAGGATTATTTTTTAATGGACTAACAGGTAAGAACATTTTTTCTTCGAACTTAATTGTTATTTGTTTTTTTTTTTTTCAATCATATAAACATATACACGATAAAAATTATTAAATGTATAAAATTCTAAATATAAACATTGTATTAATCATATTTAAATGTGTTATATCGTGTTTATTACATTGTTTTTGTATTTATTAAACGTATCGTGTTTTCATGCATATCCAAAATTAGATTCTAATTTTTTCAGACAATCTTGATAATTTAAAAATAGAGTAATTATCAAAACTTAAAAAAAATAAAATAAAATAAAATCTAGCTTTCAAAAATCTTGAGTTACAAGGTTTCAGTAACAATATCTTTAATTGAAAATCTAGGGCTTTTAGGAGACAATTTCATTTTACTTATAAACTAGAATTAAATCACCCACTTCGTTGGGTTCTTTTAAATTTTTAATTAATAAATAATAATAAATTAAATTTTATTAAATAATAAATAATAAATTTTAATTTTTAAATTATAATAATATAAATATAATTATATTTTATTAATTATGAAAATTAAATTTATGACAATTGTTTATTTATAAACTACGTAATATAAATGCATTTTCAAATGTTATTTATATGATTTTTTAAAAATATTTTGACTTTATTGTATAGTGTATATTTTTTTTATAGAAGATAAAAAATAACAACATAAAATTATGATTTGTATTTTATTCTCTTGTTCGGTTGACTTAAAACTAAAAAATAAAAAAGTAAGAGTAAAAAAAAAACACGCTATCAAACAAAGGAGCCTAATACGTGTGTTACATTGATTAGCATCAAGTTCGTTTTTTTTAATTTTTTAACTTTTTTTTTCCGAGCGAGTCGGGTACGGATTCTAAATCGATCCGCGAGTTAACGTGCGAACCAACCCTTTAAATACATCATTTAAAAATAAAATAAAAATAATTAATAAAAAAAAAGGACAAAGAATCTCGAACACCTGTAAAGCCAAGGACTCCTTAGAGAATTTTTTTTTTTTTATCTATAGGGTATAGATTTTATTGATGAAATCTAAAAATTGAAAACCAATCTATGCTGAATTGATTTTGTAATGAATACACTCAAGAATCATATGATAACATTTATGAAAAAAAAATGTTTTCCTATTTTTGGTGAAAAGAGAATTTGCATTTAAAAGAAAAATTAATCATGAATCAATTGCAGAATTTTTTAATGACAAAAAATATATATATATTTTTTTATTATTATAGCTTTATTCCATCTTAAAAGAAATGTTTTTTTTATTAATTCCAAAATAACATACATACACGAAACGTCTCTGAGAAAAAAGTTTGACATGAGATAAAGTAATACTTTTTTTTGTTGAAATCAAACCATAAATTAAATATTTACATTTTGTGTCACGTTACAACTTACAAACAAGAAAAAAAAAAATCAAAAGACTAGATTTATCAATTGCAGAGTTGAACGAGAAATATATATACGAGGAGAGATTAAGATGTATTGGTTAAAATTAATTAATTTTACATATTTTTATAATTTCATGTAGAATGAATATTTTTATAAATTGTTCAATAAATTTAACAATATAATCATATTTTTTCGTAAACGCAAAGTTTCGAATTAATCCAATATTTATATCATGTAAATCGAGAATATCATTTTTTTTTAATAATTAACGGTTGAAATTTTTTTATATCAAACAAACATTTCATTTACTCAAAATTTGATATGCAAAATTAACATAAATAAAGTATATAATACATATAAAAATTTACAAAAACATATAAATTAAATTAATTTTACGCTAACTTAAATGAATCCCTCCTCCCTATACGTATTTTACTTAAAAGGGTTGTTCTAAGCTTGCTTGTTGCTATCCTGCCAACCAATCCGTTTCAAAGACTACATCACAATCCTTAATTTCCTTAAAAAATAAAATTATTCAGAAAAATAAAAATGAAAAAATGTTGCCAATCTAAACGAAAAAAATAGAATTATAGTTGAGATTTGCTAACATTAATCTCAAAGTTTGCATAGTTACATCATACCATAAAAGAACAATAAATCTATAAACACCAAAAATCATACTTACTTGGGTTAATCTTCAAACCCAGTTTTTTTCCAGACAGCATTTCTTACACGACGCAAGTCTCTTCCTTTCAAAGTCCTTCCAATTCCTTCATGAACAGAAAACGAAGCCCCTCTTCTCCTAGCCAAATATTCATGAGGAGGAACCCTTCCATCACGACCACCGTCGTCTCCTCCGTCGTCGTCGTTGTCGCCGTCGTCAACATTTTCATCACTCTTCCCATGTTCTCTGTATTCCGCTTTAAGAATCTTGGACCAATCCGGGATGTTGACTGGCAATGAAGCTGAGGCCGCCATTTCTTGGGTCCTATGATTATCACTTGCTTCCATCTTTCTGAAATGTTTCTTCGACGAAGCTCTTGAACATGTCAATGGTTTCTTGCCATCTTGGATCGTTTTTGCTTCATTAGAATTATTCCACACTTCTGCTTCATCGAACTGGAAAAGATTATGATGATCAGACGAAGAGTTGCTAAGGAGATTCTCATCATCAAATTTCTTGGCTGGATAGTTATAACTTGGTTTTGACCCAAAAAAGATCTTCCTTGACGCCATGGATAAAGTGTTTGCAACAAGAATAAGAAGAATTTTTTTTCTTTGCTATAATTGTTGATCGTCTTACATTTTTATAGTGGCGTAGTGGATAAGCTCTCTCTTTTTCACATACAAATCAAAGGTACTAAAATACAAACAGGAAAATTATACTATGCTTGCCTCCTCACTTATTATCCATGTACTCCTTCACTTGATTTTCTCAAACGAACTATCTATGGACTCCTCCACTTGATTTTCGCAAATGATAGGTTGATTTCAAGTACAAATTGTGTGTGATTTATTATTAGTGCATGGTTTTGTACATTATTAATGAATCATGACTTATTTACCTTATTAAAATTCTAATAATTATTACACATGAAAATTTAATTTAATGCTAGATGCATGTATTTTCAAGACTTAAATATAAAATTATCTCTTGTAGTATATATATATATATATATATATATATTTTTTTTTTCATTTTGGTACCTAAATTTTTTTGTCCTAATCGGGTACCTATAATATAATTTTTGATCCTAATCGGGGTACGAAATTATACTATAGGTATCCGATTAGGGCCAAAAAATTTTTAGATACCAAAATGAAAAAAGAGATATAGTACAGGGACAATTTTATATTTAAGCTTATTTTCAATTTAAAAAATCAAATTCAAATATTTTATCATTTTTGAAATCAAACAAATAAATTTTAAGAATCATTATTAAAATTATTTATTTTAATAAAATCATATTTTTATTTTTTTAATAATACATTAAGATTTTTTTTTTTAAAATTTTGTTCGTGTTTGATGTTATTCTCAATGATCTTAAGGATACACTTTTTACATCACTCTAATCTATTCAAAATTTGATTTTCAAAATATTTTTCACAAAAATCGAATTTAATTGACAAAATATTTGTATATAAATAGAACTTTTGATTGAACATTACACATAAAAGAATTACTGGTATATCTTTTTTTTTATTGAAAAGAAGAATTAGAATGCATTAATAAGAATCAAATAAAGTAAATATTTTTTTCATAATACTATTAGAAAGCGTGTTCAATTTAATCGGAGGTAACTCAAGGCATGAGATAATTTCTCATGATTTAAAAACCCTAAATTACCTTGGAATGACAAGTTGGACTCTATTTAAAAATTACTAATTTTGAGCGCACGAAATGACACGTAAGATTAATGTTTTTGATAGTGGATATAGCCGAAGAGTGGAGAATGTATCCAATCAGACCAACTGAATGACAAGTTGACCAATCAGAGCGCTCCATTTATCTCTCCAAAAAGTCATTGGCTATTGTTAAACACGGTTTCAGTGGACTGCAAGACCGAAGGCGTGGGGCCCGCTTACCATCACCGTTAATTAATAGATCTGAACGTCCATATTTTGACACGTTATGTTCGGTAATTTTCCCTCATCGTGGAATTTCGCAAGGGATTTTATTTTTTTTTGTCGCGATGTGCAAATGACGTGGCACGTAACAACGACGAGGGTCACCCAATTTTGAAGCAGTAAAAGCACACGTCTCATTAGTGTGGGACAAATGATGGTTTAAGTATTCACATGATTTTTGTATTGTAATGAAAAAATTAATTTAGTTTTTTTATTATAAAAATAAATAATTTAATTTTTATACAATTGAAATAAGTGTAAATAAGTAAAATTGATTACGATATTAATAAAAAATCGTTAAAATGCTAACATAGACTCATAAAATCTAATAGAATTAATGACTTGGAATAAAATATGATTTGGAATATATTTAAATCTGTTAGATTTTACTAGTTCATGTCAGCATTTTAACTGTTTTTCATTAACACCGTTATCAATTTTACTTATTTGTAACTATTTCAATTGTACAGAGATTAAATTACTCAGTACAGAGACTAAATTACTCTTTTCACTACAGTACAAAGATTATGTGGGTACTTAAATCGACAAATGATATAGACTAACTTGTTTGATAAATAAAAAAATTAAGTTTTGAATTTGTATTATAAAAATATGTGCTAAATTTTAAAAAATTAAATATTGAATATAATTATATTACTTGATAATTGTAAATGTTGAATTTTAAAACTATTCATTTTATAATTATAATCTTATTAACATAAGATTTTATATTATTTTGAACAGTTCTGAATAAAAATTAAAATGGATAATTTAAATATCTCATATATTATAAACAAACAAAAAATAATTTAATTCATATATAATTTTTTTAAAATTAAATTGATATTCTGTGTTAAGTGGTAAGTAGGTCTTTACCTACTTATCATATTCAATACTTTTTGTTGAAAATTTTATATTAAGTAATATTTAATATGAATTTTCAAACTTATTGAAAAAATTAAATTGTTGAAAACTTAGTTTTCCAATTCATTGAAATTTTTTTATCTGTTATCAAACACACCATAAGTTTGAAGATTTTTATATAAAAGGGGTTAAAGGGTAAATTTATTATTGTATTATAGGTGGATATTGAAATTTATCACTATATTTTATTTTGACTGATATTTGCTATTGTGCTTTGAGATTACGGACAAATTTACTACTCTATTTTTATTTGATTGAATTTTACAATTAAACTTTGATTTTTGATTGAATATTGCCACTCAATATTGATTTTTGATTGAATAGTGCCACTCAACATTGATTTTGGATGATTTGAAGGTAAAATTCGACCCAAAAAAATTGTTCCTTTAAATATTTTATTTTAATAAATAACAACAATAAATTAAACTATAAAAAAAAATTACAAATTAAAAAGTTAACATAGAATTTTTATTTTATGAAAGACTTGAAAAAAATAAAAGAAAGACCGAAAAAAGGAGAAAATAACTTTAGTTTTTTATTTTATAAAATAAACATTTTATATTAATTTTATAATTTTTAATATTTTTAATTAATTTTTAATTATTAAAATAGATTTTAAACATTTGAAAATATTCTTTTTTATTTGTTAAAATTTGTTTTTAGATCATACAAAATTAAAGTTGAGTGACAAAATTCAATCAAAAATTAAAATTTAGTGGTAAAATTCAATCAAATAAAAGTAAACTGGTAAAGTGGCAAAATTCAATATTGAATTAAAGTATAGTGGTAAATTTACTCTTAATTCCAAAAGTATAATAACAAATATCAATCAAAGTATAATTAATGACAAATTTCAATTTCAATTATAGTATGGTGGCAAATTTATTCTTTAACCTTATAAAAAATGTTAAAAAATGTTATTAGTCTAATAGTTCGATAAATGAAATTTTATCTCAATGGTAAGAAAGAAGTTTCGGAAATTTTAGGTTTTATGTTTAATTAAATCTCACCGGATGTGGATTTCATTTAATTAAATGTTAATTTATGATTGTTGTTTGTTGCTTTAGTTTGTTTATTATTTTTTTCGTGATGTATATAAAAATTTATTTAATTTTGATTGTACTTTTTATTAATATATATTTTTATAAAAAAAATCTAAATATTTTGAATATGATATTATAAAATTTGCTTTTAAATTTTGTATTATTCTTTATTTTTGAATTTGAATCATTTAACATATCTTGAAAAATACTAATAAGATCCTTTTTGAGAGATTGTCTAGGGTAGGCATAATTTAAGACTTAATGTAAGCTAATGTTTTAGTTAATGTAGAATCATTTTACTTGATAATTGCAATATGTTGAATTTTATTTGTTTTTTACAATTTTCACTTTAATTTATCTTATGGATAAGTGAACATTTTAGCCCAAGTGTTGGGCATGGGTCCCTCTTATGTGGAGGAAATACCTATTCTGCCCTTAGCCCTTTTAATTGATGGGCTATTGTATTTTGCTATGAGGAGTCAGAACCAAAGAAAAAGAAAAAGAGAGGGAGGCGGCAGAGAAGAGAGAAAAGAGTGAGTTGCACAGTTTTGATCAAGTCGTCAATCGGAGGTTCATCCGTGGTCCGATCTTCTTGATTTTCTGGCAGTGGCTACAGGATACGTAGATGCTGATTGTGTACGGTGAGAATTTCCATATGAACACTATAAAGTACTGTTTTGTGTCCGAATAGTAGTCACGTTTTTGGGTGATTTCTCAACTTTCTCTCTTTGATTTTAATATCACTTGTTGATAGCTAAGTTAGAGTTGTGTACTCATTGTGTTAGCTGAATTATTGTGATATTGTAAACACACTCT
The DNA here is from genome assembly GCA_030761205.1 of Fremontodendron californicum. Classification (NCBI taxonomy): domain Eukaryota; kingdom Viridiplantae; phylum Streptophyta; class Magnoliopsida; order Malvales; family Malvaceae; genus Fremontodendron; species Fremontodendron californicum. The sequence goes on from JAULJL010000005.1 coordinate 36,762,806, forward strand.
CATTATAGTGAAGATTTTGACTGGACTCCTAAATCCCGTGGTTTTTACCCTTTGATTTAAAGGGGTTTTCCACGTAAAAATTGTGTGTCTCGTGTGATTGGTTGTTGGTGATTATCCTTGGTTGAATTTGTGTTGCTGGAATATATATATATATCTTGTGCAATTTAGTACCATATTTACATATCCTGTTAATTGGGAGAGAAAGAACTACCGGTTGTGTTTTCCCGATTTTTTGGTAAGTTCGGTTTCTGCCCATCAAACTGGTATCAGAGCTTTGATTGTGTTGTTGTGTAATTATGGAGGCTGGCACAAGTAGAATGATTGTTTTGAATGGCACAAATTATCAATTGTGGTAGAATAAAATGAAAGACCTGTTATTTGTGAAGTCTTTGTATCTTCCTGTCTTTGCTACTCAAAAACCCGAATCTAAAAGTGATGAGGAATGGGAATTTGAGAATCAACAGGTGTGTGCTTTTATTCGCCAATTTGTTGAGAAAAATGTTTACAATCACATTGATCAAGAGACACATGCACGCACATTGTGGAACAAGCTTGAAAACTTGTATGCTTTAAAGTCTGGCAATAACAAGTTGTTCATGCTTAAAAAGATGATGGAACTGAAGTATAAAGAAGGAACAACTGTGGCTGATCACTTGAATGAGTTTCAAGGAGTTATGAATCAGTTAATTGGTATGGGCATCAAATTTGAGGATGAAGTAGTAGGGCTTTGGTTGCTTGCTACTCTACCGGATTCTTGGGAAACATTTCGAGCTTCACTTATTAATTCTGCTCCTAATAGTGTAGTAACTTTGGAACTTGCCAAGAATGGTGTTTTGAATGAAGAAGTGAGAAGAAAGTCTCAGGGTTCTTCATCACAGTCTGAGGTTCTAGTTACGGAAAATAGAGGGAGAAGTAGGAGCAAAAATGAAACGGATAGAGATAAAAGCCGAAGCAAGTCAAGATCAAGATTTAAAAATGTTGAGTGCCATCATTGTGGCAAGATGGGCCATATCAAGAAATATTGCTACAAGTGGAGGAAAGAGAACAAAGGTGGTAGTGATAAACAAGAGAAGAGTGATCATGGAAAGAATGATCGTGTTACTACTGCTACCTCTGATGATCTGTTGGTTACTTGTGATGAGAATGTGATCAACTTAGCATGCGACGAGACAAGTTGGGTAATAGACACTGGTGCTTCACTTCATGTCACGTCTAGGAAGGAATTCTTCACATCTTATACGCCTGGTAATTTTGGGGTATTGAAGATGGGTAATGATGGCTTGGCACATGTTGTTGGCATGGGAGATGTCTGTTTGGAAACTAACAATGGAACAAAGTTGACGCTAAAAAATGTCAGACATGCACCGGATATCCGTTTGAATTTGATTTCAGCGGGAAAGCTAGATGATGAGGGATTTTGTAACACCTTCAGTGATGGTCAGTGGAAATTGACTAGAGGCTCATTAGTTGTGGCTCGAGGAAAGAAGTGTTCAAATTTATATTTGATGCAGTCTTCAATTTCCAGAGGCATTGTTAATGTGACGGAAAATGATAGTTCAACTGTGCTATGGCATAAACGGCTTAGTCATATGAGTGAAAAGGGGTTTAATTGTCTGGCCAAGAAGAATCAACTTTCTGGGTTGAAGAATGCTACACTGAAGAATTGTGCTAATTGTTTGGCTGGAAAACAAAGAAGAGTTTCATTTAAGAGTCATCCTCCTTCAAGAAAATCAGATTTGCTAGAGTTGGTATATTCCGATGTTTGTGGTCCTTTGAAAGTAAGGTCGTATGGTGGTGCACTTTATTTCGTGACTTTTATTGATGACCATTCAAGAAAACTTTGGGTCTATACTTTGAAAACAAAAGACCAAGTGCTTGATGTGTTCAAACAGTTTCAGGCTTCAGTTGAAAGGCAAACTGGGAAGAAGTTGAAGTGCATCCGTTCTGATAACGGAGGCGAATATAGTGGACCATTTGATGATTATTGTCGTGCACAGGGAATCAGGCATCAAAAGACACCTCCTAAGACACCACAGTTGAATGGTTTAGCCGAAAGAATGAACAGAACATTGATTGAGAGAGTCAGATGTTTGCTTTCAGATGCAAAGTTACCTAGATCTTTTTGGGGTGAAGCTTTGTATACAGTGGCACATGTGATTAATTTGTCTCCAAGTGTTCCTTTGCAAGGTGATGTTCCAGACAAAGTTTGGTTTGGTAAGGTTATGTCATATGATCACTTGCGTGTGTTCGGTTGCAAGGCTTTTGTACATGTTCCAAAGGATGAGAGGTCAAAGTTAGATGCCAAGACTCGTCAATGTATCTTTGTTGGTTATGGTCAAGATGAATTTGGGTACAGGTTATATGACCCAGTTGAAAAGAAGCTTGTTAGAAGCAGAGATGTTTTTGTTGAGGATCAGACCATTGATGACATTGACAAGGCGGAGAAAACTGATCCACAGAATAGTGATGACTTGACCGCCATGGATCCAATTCCTCTAACCCCTCCGCCAAATCCAGTTGACGATGGCATGCAAGAAGATGTCCATGATGACCAGCAGGGTATGGGTGATTTTGATGCTCCCATGGATAGTGTTGTGAATGATCAACAGCAAGGACCTATATCTCCACCAGCAGTTCCACTTCGGAGGTCTACTAGAGATCGACAGCCTTCTGTGAGGTATTCTTCTGATCAGTATGTTCTTTTAACTGATGGGGAAGAACCGGAGTGTTATGAAGAGGCTATGGAGAGTGAATGCAAAGGTCAGTGGGTTGATGCTATGAAAGATGAGCTTAAATCTTTACATGACAACCATACGTTTGAGCTGGTGAAATTGCCTAAAGGTAAAAGAGCTTTGAAAAATCGGTGGGTTTACAGGTTGAAGCAAGAAAAGAATTCTTCAACTCCACGATACAAAGCTAGATTGGTCGTCAAGGGTTTCAGTCAGAAAAAGGGGATTGATTTTGAGGAAATATTCTCTCCAGTTGTAAAAATGTCCTCTATCAGATCTATATTGAGTTTGGCATCCTATTATGACTTGGAAGTCGAGCAAATGGATGTGAAAACTGCTTTTCTTCATGGTGATTTAGAAGAAGAACTTTACATGGAGCAGCCAGAGGGTTTCATTGCACAAGGAAAAGAGGACTATGTGTGCAAATTAAAGAAGAGCTTGTATGGTTTGAAGCAAGCTCCGAGGCAATGGTACAAGAAGTTTGAGTCTGTTATGGGGGAGCATGGCTACAAGAAGACTACTTCTGATCATTGTGTTTTTGTCAAGAAATTCTCTGGTGATGATTTTATTATTTTGTTGCTCTATGTTGATGATATGCTTATTGTTGGTCGTAATGCTTCTAAGATTAATATGTTGAAGCAAGAGTTGAGTAAATCCTTTGCGATGAAGGACTTGGGGCCAGCAAAGCAAATTCTTGGCATAAGGATCACACGTGATAGAAATGCCAAGAAATTGTGGTTATCACAAGAGAAGTACATTGAAAAAGTACTTCAAAGGTTTAGTATGGACAAAGCTAAAGTGGTGAGCACTCCTCTTGCTACACACTTTAGATTGAGTGTCAAGCAGAGTCCTTCCACAAGAGAAGAGAAGGAAGACATGCAGAAGGTTCCTTATGCTTCTGCCGTGGGTAGTTTGATGTATGCAATGGTATGCACAAGACCTGACTTAGCTCATTCTGTTGGCACTGTCAGTCGGTTTCTTTCTAATCCAGGCAGAGAGCATTGGAATGCAGTGAAGTGGATTATGAGATATCTTCGGGGTACTTCCAACTTGAAACTTTGCTTCGGCAATGAGAAACCTGTTCTAGTTGGTTATACAGATTCTGATATGGCTGGAGACATTGACTCCAGAAAGTCCACTTCGGGTTACTTAATTACTTCTGCAGGGGGAGCTGTGGCTTGGCAATCCAGATTGCAAATTGCACTGTCCACTACTGAGTCAGAGTTCATTGCAGTGACCGAAGCGTTCAAGGAGTTGCTTTGGATGAAGAGATTTATGCAAGAACTTGGCTTTACCCAAGAGAGGTATGTTTTATTTTGTGATAGCCAAAGCGCTATTCATCTTGGTAAGAATTCAACCTTTCATGCTAGGTCTAAACATATCGATGTAAGGTATCATTGGATACGAGATGTTCTCGATGCTAAATTGTTAGAACTTGAGAAAATTCATACTGATGATAATGGTGCTGATATGTTGACTAAAGCCTTACCAAGAGAAAAGTTTGAAATATGTTGTTTGATCGCCGGGATGGCGAACACCTCCACATAGTCGGGAGGGGGAGATTTGTTGGGCATGGGTCCCTCTTATGTGGAGGAAATACCCATTCTGCCCTTAGCCCTTTTAATTGATGGGCTATTGTATTTTGCTATGAGGAGTCAGAACCAAAGAAAAAGAAAAAGAGAGGGAGGCGGCAGAGAAGAGAGAAAAGAGTGAGTTGCACAGTTTTGATCAAGTCGTCGATCGGAGGTTCATCCGTGGTCCGATCTTCTTGATTTTCTGGCAGTGACTACAGGATACGTAGATGCTGATTGTGTACGGTGAGAATTTCCATATGAACACTATAAAGTACTGTTTTGTGTCCGAATAGTAGTCACGTTTTTGGGTGATTTCTCAACTTTCTCTCTTTGATTTTAATATCACTTGTTGATAGCTAAGTTAGAGTTGTGTACTCATTGTGTTAGCTGAATTATTGTGATATTGTAAACACACTCTCATTATAGTGAAGATTTTGACTGGACTCCTAAGTCCCGTGGTTTTTACCCTTTGATTTAAAGGGGTTTTCCACGTAAAAATTGTGTGTCTCGTGTGATTGGTTGTTGGTGATTATCCTTGGTTGAATTTGTGTTGCTGGAATATATATATATATCTTGTGCAATTTAGTACTATATTTACAGATCCTGTTAATTGGGAGAGAAAGAACTACCAGTTGTGTTTTCCCGATTTTTTGGTAAGTTCGGTTTCTGCCCATCACCAAGTTCATTGAACATTTGAGATTCTTTTCATTTTCACAAGCAGGGACAGTAAAGCTTTGCTTCACAGCAACTTCCTTTTGCATTTCACCTTAGGCAAAGTTAAGTCTTTAATTAATTTGCTTATATTTATTAAATTTGATAATTTTAAAAACGATATAAAAACATGATATGTTTGATAAATATAAAAAAGTATGATAAACACGACATGTTTAATATATGATACATTTATGATTTATAGTATTTGTATTTAGAATTTTGACATATTTAATAATTTGTATTATGTTTATATTTACACAACTGATACGAAAAAAATACGAGACACGACACATATACACAAATAGTCAAGTTTAACATTTATATTATGTTATATTGATTTTTTTAAGGGTGTTAATTAATTATTAAATTACACGTATTTTTGAAAATTAATATTTCGAATTAGACGTTATTTAACCATTTTAATTATGAATCGTGTTGTCAATATCATTCTATTGAAAATTTTGCATAACCTCATCCAACATTGGGTTATATACATTTATTTTTGAAACATCGATGTTTTTCAATTTGAAGCAAAAGCAATCATGCATAAAGTAAACGTGTTAATTTTTTTTTTCTTCTTAAAATCCAACAATATACCCCATCAATAGAAACCTACATATATATAGGTTTAAAGTTTTTTTTTTAATACGATTAAGGGTATTTTAATTTTTAAGTTTCGTTTAGATCTAATATTTTCTTTGAACAATCTTAAAAACGTTTTTTTTTTCCGCATCGATCATATGATAAAATTTAAAATTTATTCTTGAAATGTTTATCGCAAGAATCAAATCTTGTAAACAAGAAAAGAGATTCCTTTTCCTTTACCAACTGGAGTAATCCGTGTTGATATTATATGTAAGTAAAAAAATGTTCACTTTGAATGAGATATATTCAACATTTTATACACAAACCTTTTTCTTTTTTGTTGTACGTAAATTTCTTCAAATGATTTGACTTCAAATTAAACGTTTTATTTATCATTTTCATGCATATGTATCAAAATAAATGTTTTATTTAACAACAGAAAAAAACTTGAAACTTACTTAATTGCTTTGTCTTCATATTCACAAAACATGCGATTAAAATAAAAAATTGTTACGACTTTTTAAATTAAAGATGTCTAATAAAAACCTAAACTCTAGATTCGGCCTAGCTAGACTTTATTTTTCTCCATCCAAAGCAAATACCAACTTCCTTGAATTTTCTAAGGCAAAAGTCCACTAAACCATGCAATTTATATTTGATACATTGTTAAAAGGTCAAAATCTATTAATAATAGCGAAATCAAGGAGGATTAGAATTTTAGAATTAATAATAGCGTTTATATTTGATACACTGTCAGTATAAAGTTTATACATTAACAATGAACTAGATAATGTCACATGTTAAAAAGTATAGTTATTTGTATTTATTTTTAATGATTTTTAAATTTTTATGTTTGTTTATTAATGAAGTGGCATCGTATGGTTCACTGACAGTACATAGATTTATATACTGACAGTACATCAAATACAAACTCTTAATAATATATATATATATATATATATAAAGAAAATCTCAATGAGAACATGGATATTAATCCAGTTGATTCATGTAATCGCTTTTAAGATGTAGCATTCAGTAAGTTTGGATTTCAATTTCAAGTTTCCAATATTTACAACTTTTTTTTTTTTTATTTATTTACAAACTGCGATCTCTTTTATATATAAAAAAAAATCAATGCGTAAAAGTTATAAAACCTAGGCATGCGTAGCATGCTATACGATGAGCTAAAATTTTATCAAAATCTTCTTTTAAATAACATTTAAATCTTAATTGGATAAAAAATACAACTAAAATAAATGCAATATATAGGCTAATAATAATGCTCTTAGATTATATTTTATTTTCTTCAAGTTTATCTTTGCTTTGAATGTTAGAATCTATCTTTATGTTATTGAAACCCCTTTCTATAAGAAAAAAAAAATGACCCTTTTTCTTAATGCAGTTAAGTGTGCTATGTCTCATAATGGAGTTCCTTAGAGGATTTAAAGGATGCATGTGGCATGCGTAGAGATTCTTTTATCAATTGGTAGGGTTCCCAATATGGCTTTTTAAATTCCCAAATTGACACACAAACCAAAAACAGAAAGAATTAACTGAATTATGATTCCTTCTACTTGATGTTTTGGACAATGTTTTAATTAGGGGTGTAAACGATATATCTGTACTCGTAAATTATTTGGATTCTGCGCGAAAAAAATTCGAATTCCACTCAGTCATTGTCGAGTCGAGCTCGAGTTCAAGCAGCTCGAGCTATCAAGCGAGTCGAATTCGAGTATCCTAATACTTGACTCGAGCAGCTCGTGAGCCTAATCGAGCTTTTTTATTCTTAATATATATATATATTTAATTAGTATTGAAAAATCTCAATTCAAACTAGAACTCGAGCACAAATAATCGAGTTTGAAGTCGAGCATGGGAATCAAACTCATTTTTACTAGGTAAACGAGCTTAATCGAGCGAGCTCGAGTAGTTCGATTTATATCTTGAACCGAGCTCGAGTTTTAAAAGTGAAACTCGATCAAACTCGAGCCGAGCTTGAGCCTCAAATTTCGAGTTAAGCTCGAGCTTCTTACAGCTTGAGCTCGGCTCGATTACACCCCTTATTTTAATAATAGGGCACAATTGATCGGTTTGGATGTATAATTCGCGGTTTGATCGACCGGTTTGATTATGTTATTAAATTACATTGAAAAATAGATTTTGTCATTTAATATGTTTAAAACATGATGAATATTTAACATAAAAACACATTAAATTAAATGGTTAAGGTATTAATTGAAAGTTAAGAGGGAAAGGATTGAAATTCTACCACATACAAATAATTTTAAATTAACTAAATAATAAATAAATTATTCAAATTTTATTCAAATCCAATTTCGTTGGTTTAACCGGTTCAACTTTTATCCGACTTGATACAAATAATTTTTAATTAATTGAAAGTTATTTTCTTTCGCATGTGATTTTGAGGTCTGAGCTATTCAAATCGGAGGTAACCTTTTACTGTATCGTATATATCATGTCATCAATTTCAACTCGTGATCAATGAAGTTTTTAAGTTTTAATTGTTGGAATATCTTTTTAAGGATAAAAAAATATTTTCAATTTGTATGGATTGAATGGGGTGAAATTTGGTTGATTTTTGGAATTTTTAATTTAAGGTTTCGCTCGGGCCTGTCGGTTAGTGATCCTCTTGTTAAAAAATAAAAATTTATTTTTAATTATTATTAAAATAAAAAAATATTTTTATTTATTAAATAAAATTTCGAATCGAGTTAAGTTGAGTCAAACTCGAACTTCAAAATGTTTATCTAAAGTTCAACTCGAATCAAATTAAATTATCAAATTAAATTTATCATGCCAAATAAATAACCGATTCGTAAACATGTTTCTTCATCAAAACATATAGATTCTATTGTTGGGGAGATAAGATTAAGGTCTGAACGTGGATTCATTGATAAAACCCTTTCGATTTTAAAATCACTTTTTTTGGTCCAATTATTATTTAGGTGGCATGCAGCACTAGATTTAGACCTAACATTCTCTCCCTCCTTTTCAACTCTAAAATTTTGATGTAAAAATAAATTGTAAAGTAACGTTTGATATCACTTGTAAGATTATCATGATGATTTAATTATCATGATGATAAGATTGTTAAAGTGATTTGATCACTAGTGATTTTATATTATCATGTTTGGTATAACAATATAAATCACTAGTGATATTAAATTACAATATTTGGTATTACAAGAAAAAAAAATTATAGAGTACAAAATATCCAAAATAACCTTTTCAAAAAAATAAAAAATAATTTATTCTTTTTTGTTTTTATTATATGGATATTTTTTCACTTATATGTATTTTTAATGTTCAGATTTTTGCTTTTCAAAAAATATTTTTGGATAAAAATACACAAAACTTATACCATAATAAGGATAGAATACAAAAAATATTAGACAACAAAGCTACTACTATCTTCACCTTAAAATACAAAAGTCACAAATTTTTAACCAAATTTAGAGGTCTACGGTAAATATAGCTAGCAGTTTTTCACACATATTTTTTTCGCTATTATCAGGGCAAATTAGTAATAAAATAACAAAAAAAATTACTTTTCTATGGTGATAAAACTTTCTCATCCTTTTAGATGGGAATTAGATCACTCCTTAAGACACTGGTCTTATCACCCCAGTAATTTAAGATTACTGCCACATAAAATTTTTAAATTACTAAAAAACAAAGTGATATAATTACTGAATGCAGATCACCCTCATTTTTTAGATGATCACCCCATACCAAACACCCTCTAAAATCTATTACTATAAAGGTTATTCTTTTGGGTCCGCAAGTGTTATAAAAGTTTAGATTCAAAATAATTTAGGCTACTAGCTTTAGGAAGGTTCTTGTTCTTCTATTAGCCCCTAAAACATCTTATATTAATCATAAAGAGTCCCAAAGTATAGTAATCCTAAATCCCAATAAAACATATAAAATCTTGGAAAATTATCTCATATAGTTACAATAAAAAAAATTTAGTACAAAAGAGGTCAAGGATAAAAAAACAGGTTGTAAAAATTGAGATTTGAACTTCAAATCTATTGGATGGCATTTAAGGATAAAAAATAGGTTGTAAAAATTGAGATTTGAACTTTAAATCTGTTAGATGGCATTTCTTAAGAGTGACTGCATGAATAGACCTGCTCATGGGCCGGATTGGGCCGAGCCCAAACAATATGCTAAGAGCATTTGTGTCTGTCCAGGCCTGGCCCTGCCCGAAAAATAGGTCAATTTTTTTGCCCAAGCCCGGCCCATATTATTAAAATAATGCCTAGGCTGGCCCGGCCCGAGCCTTAAACACAAAAAAAAAAAAAAAAGATAAAAAGTGAGATAAAAAAAATGATCAGCAAAATGTAATTTACAAACCAAAACTTGGATTTGGCACGAACTTCGTTGGTGGCCCAAAGCTTCATGCGGTAAATCTTGGGATGTTCATCTACTTCTGTTGGGAGTTCTCGCCCCACCTCTTGGTATTGATGAAACTGTTATTATTTTTTCAAAGAAAAATCAAAACCCAAAATCCCATTACCATAATATCAACAAAAAACCAAAAAGGATATGGGAATTGATTGTTAACTTACCTGAAAGCAACCATTTTGTAATAAAGAAGAAGAGAAGTTGTCGCTCACTGCTTTGGTTTCTTTTCCTGGTTTCTCCCTTTACTTCTCTCTGGCAGCGGTAGGATTAAAAACGGTTTAAGTACTCACATAGTCCCTATACTATAGTAAAAAAGTAATTTAGTGTCTGTATTGTAAAGGTGAGTAATTAATCTCTGTACAATTGAAATATGTGCAAATAAGTAAAATTGATAACAATGTTAATGAAAAACCATTAAAATGCTGATGTGAACTCGTAAAATCTAACAGAATTAATGACTTGGAATAAAATATGACTTGAAATAAATCTAAATCTGTTAGATCTTACGAGTCCACGTCAGCATTTTAACGGTTTTTCATTAAAACCGTTATCAATTTTACTTATTTGCACCTATTTCAATTGTACATTGACTAAATTACTCACTTTTACAGTACATGAACTAATTTACTCTTTTCACTATAGTACAGGGACTATGTGGGTACTTAAACCGATTAAAAACCCTACATACTCTTTTCCTATTAACTTTTTGTGGGCTTACATGGGCCTCAGGATTTCAGCTCGACCCAAGCTCTCACTTCCTTTATCTATTTCGTTTTTGTTATAGTAAAACCAGCAAAAAGACTAAAACACACGCACTATTACTAACAATTTATAAATTAATGGTATTCGGGCCGGGCCTAAAAATTTATGTCCAATGCCCGATTCGTTTAGAAAATTGGCCTAAATTCTTGTCCGGACCCATTTTTCTGGCATAATATTTTTGTCCAAGCGCTCCCAAATATCGGACGGGTTTCGGGTTTTGACGGGTAGCCCGGCCCATTAGTAGGTCTATGCGTGAATCAACTGAGTTAAACTCCGAATTCATAATAAATTTGTAGACTTCGCCAATTTAACAAAAAAAAAAAACTATGGAAAGGTCTCATTTCAAAATTTGTTTCTGAAACCCACTAAGGTAGCCCAATGGGCCATTAAGAGGCCTGGAGATTTCCCCAAACCTAGGACTCTTTAGTCCACTCAAAAGCCCAACAACCCCGAAATCGGTGAAGACATCGCCAAAGAACTGCCAAGGACTGGAAGGGTTTACGTGTCACCGTCAAACTCACTGTCCAGAACCGTCAAGCCAAAGTCATTTTTGCGTTGGTTGATGATTAGTTCAGACTGTTATTGATTTAATTTTGTTTCAGTAACATTACCGTTTATGGATTATTTTTGAAATGTTGTAATTTTTGTGTGTATTGATGCTTAGATCAATGGTTTGGGTGTGGTATTATATTGATGCTTAGTCAATAACTAGCATATAATATTTTTTCCATTTCAGCTTATGCTCTTTGATTGTGCTATGGGTGCTCTTTTTAAAGCTTATGTCTCCTGTAAGTGGTATTTCCTGCAAAGCTGTTGGTTATTTGAAGCTATTGACTTGCATGATCCTTTTTAAAGCTTGTTGTGGGTCGTTCTTTTTGGTTAGTTTCACATTATTGTTGAATTCTTTTCACTCTTCTTTCTTGGTATTGATAGAAATTATTAGTTGAATATGTCACTTGATAAGTATTAGATACTAAGTTCTTGATAATGCATAATTACTTAGATAGATTTAGGAGGAAAAGCTTTTGTGAAAATGGTTGGACTTGTAGCTTCCTTATTTGCACCAGAGAATATCCTTAGGGCATCAAGTTGTTTGTCTTGTTTTTCTTACCAATCAAGAGGAGCAGTCAGTTACTTCAGTGCCATTTAGTGCCCTATATGGAATATGGAGTCATTTTCTATTATCTGTTTTATAGTCATTGAACTTGATCAGGATTATAGCTATTTGCATGATATTTGATGCTTGATCAATTTCACTGTATAGTATCTTGTTTGATCACCCTTCTGAATTACCTTCTACTTTAATGACAGTTGACCTCTATCCTCATCCCCTCCCTTAAGCAGAAAAAGAGAGGAAAAATCCACCTTTAATCTCCCCCTTAATTGAAGGACTTGAGGGAAGCAACTTTTACTTGTCTCGACTAATAAGTTAGGAGACGACATGGACTACCATACGACCACATCTTTTAGCTCTCTAATCAAGGTTTAAAGGTACCTGTTTCAATCCTTAAGTCGTATTGATGCAAATATCTTGTTTTTTGAAGGATAACGAGAATTTCAAATTTTGATCAACTTGTCATCTTCCATGTGTTTAGCAGGGTTGCAACTTACAAATCTGATGTGCCTTGGGATTTCAATTGTAGATGGGTAACATCCAACATGAAACCTTCCTTTAGACCACGAGTCATTTTCCATTTTTGCGTGTAAATGCTTTGAAAAATATTAAATAGTGTCTAGTGACACTAATTAAAGTGATATTTATAATAAAAAAATGTGTAATGAATGCATTATTTTTTTTTATAAATTTAGTAATAGTAATATATTAAATTCAAAAAGCTTTCGTAAATAATAAATAAATAATTCTTAATCGATGTCTATAGGCATCGGTTAAGCAAACCCTTATTTATTTACTATTTTAGAGTTTTTTTTTTTTTAATTTAATATATTATTTTTATTGAATTAAAAAAATAATACATTAATTATATATATATATATATTACCTTAATCAATATCTAACAAATTTTTTTTCTTTCTTTTTAATAGTAAAAGATTCTTATAATAAACTTTCCTCGTTCCAGAAACCGTGTTTAACAACGTACACATGGATTGCGGTCTACCATTAATTTGGCCTATGGCTCAACTACTCTGTTTTGTAGCTTGGATATTTTTGGTTGCCTCTTTTTTATCCTTCTCTATTTAAGCTCTTCTTGGCATCGATATTCTTCTCAAATCTCCATTGATTTTCTTTGTTCTCTCTTGTAAAACCCAAGAAAGCGTTTTCGAAAGTCCTCCCCTAGGTGTTTTGACATCTCTGTTCTTCCCAGGGTTAGGAGGAACAGAGGAATTTCATTGTTAACCCTTTGTTAAGCATCAATAAAGATTAGAAACCACCTCTTCATTAAGGCTTCAATGGCTAATGAAAGTAGGAAAAGATTTTCCTGGATGGAAGTAGCTCCAGCTCCTATCATTTACCCGCAAAAGCCTTCCAATTCTCCAGGTTTGGAAACCATTGTTGAAGATTCTGCTGAGGAATATGATGATAATGCATAATCCCAGGATTTTATACCCGAATTCCTCGACCACGTCTTAGCATCTAAGGAATGTTTCGTTGCGTTTTGGCAGAACAATGGCTAGAAGCAATAAAAAAGAGCGAGAAAAGGACATGACTGCATGCATCATCCATGAAGGATTTTGTAAATTTTGTAGATCAGGTTTCTTTTTATTCTGTACATATTCTCTTCCTATTAAGGAAAGTAATTAACTCCTTCACCTAAATAAATGTCTTGCTCTAAATTAATTTTTTTTAGTTATCATCCTGCAATCATCTTGAGAATTGCATGTTTAAAATATTCCAGGCTGAATGGTCTGTGATTCATCCTTCTCCTATTAATTTTTTTTTTTTTTTTCAAATGATAAAATCATAAGAACGAATTTTAGATTTTCAAAATGAATGATATCTTATAACCGACGCAATTCAACAATCATTAAATCAAAAAGATCAATCTTCAATACAGAATAAAAATTTAAATTTCCAAACAGAACTTTTGTAAGAAAATCATACGAGAAGTTTGTCATTTGAAGGAGGTATGATAACCCTTTCTTTGGTAGAGATTAGAGAATAGACCTTCAAGTTAATAGCATCAATTATTTTTAAATTTTAAGACATATTTTATATTGGCCTCTAAATTTTAAAACGTATCAATCAGATCTTTGATCTTATAGTTTTGTATCAATGTGGTCCTTTCGTTAACAAAATCGTTAGAATAGGAGTTAAATTACAGATGACAGGTAACGTGTAAATTATAAAAATATAATATTCTGATATAGTCTTTCTTAATAGCACCAATGATCTCCAAACTTTAGAACATTTTTTATATTGATACTCAAATTTCAAAACGTATCAATCAGATCTTTTATCCTTTATTTTTTTCTTTTTTATATTTTATATTTTTCTTTCTCTTTTTTATAAATAAATACAAAAAATAAAAAATAATTTATATTATAATTTAAATTATTTTTTTAAATATAATTAATTCATAAACATATAAAATATTTAGTTAAATTAATTTTATAAAATGTAACAATAAAATATTTTATATTTTATTTCTTCTTTATAATATTTTTCTTTTTTCTCCTCTTTATAAAAAAAACAAAAAATATATTATAATTTAAATAAATTTTATAAAAAATAATAATGTATGAAAAAAGATAAAATATTTATTTGCATCAATATTATAAAAATATTTTAAGTTTTTTTACTCTTTTTTCTTCTTTATAAATATATAAAAATAAAAATAAAATAATTTGTATTATAATTTAAATTAAATTAAATTTTCAAAAATATAAAATATTTATTTACATTAATTTTATAATAAAAAATAAGTTTTATTTTCCTTTTTCTTATTTCTTATTTCTTATTTCCTTTTTATTTTTCTAAATAAATTATATTTTTTAAATTAAATAATTTATAAATATAAAATATTTATTTACATTCATTTAATAAAAATTTTATATTTTATGTCGACTCCAATGCTGAAGTTGAGACGTCAACTACCTTGACCGAATCTGTCATAAAACGCCAAATCGGACCCTCATCGATCTAGCACGAGGGATCAAATTTGGTCTCTTGCAATGCCTATCGAGCGTTATGAATGGCAGTCCGATCCTTCGCAGGGTCGGACTGACGGTGAGGATTCAAATTTTCCTTTTTCAATCGACGAGAGTTAAGTGGAGAGAATAAAAAAAAATTAAAAAAATAAAGAAAAGGAAAATAAAATATATTTACAAAAAAATTAATGTAAATAAATATTTATATTTGATAAATTATTTAATTTTTTACAAAATTAATTTATTTATAAAAGGAAAGAAAAAAGAAAGAAGAAAAAGGAAAGTAACTTTTTTAATTAATTAAAATAAATATATTATTTTTATAAATCATTTAATTATTATAAAATAATTAATTTTTATTTAATTTTTTATAACAGTAAATGAAAAAGAAAAAAATTATTCTTTAAAATTAATGTAAATAAATATTTTTATATATTTTTTTATAAATTATTTACTTTTTTAAACTTTAATTTAAATTATATTATAAATTATAATTTTTTTCCTTTGTATTTATTTATTAATAAGAAAAAAGGGAAAAGTAAAAACAAACTTAAAATAATTTTTATAAAATTAATGTAAATAATTATTTTATATTTTTAATAAATTATATAATATTTATAAAATTAATTTAATATAATATAAATTATTATTTATGTTTTAGTTTATTTATAAAGAATATAAAATGAAAAAAAGAGAAAAAGAGAAAAATGAAAGAAACAAAAAATTAAAAATAGTTTTTATAAAATTAATTTAAATAAATATTTTATATGTTTATAAATTAATTATATTTTCAAAAAATTAATTTAAATTATAATATAAATTATTTTTTATTTTTTGTATTTATTTATAAAAAAGAAAAAGCAAAATATAAAAAAGAATAAAGAAAAAGAATAAAGGATCTGATTGATATGTTTTGAAGTTTGAAGACCTATATAAAATATGCCCTAAAATTTAGGGACCATTGGTGCTATTAAGAAGGACCACATCAGCAGATGGCATTTTTTGTAATTTACACGTCACATGCCATCTATTATTTAACACCTACTCTAACGGTTTTGCTAACGGAATGACCATATTGATACAAAACTATAAGATCGAGGATCTGATTGATACGTTTTGAAATTTGGGGACTAATATAAAATATTCTCTAAAATTTGGGGACCATTGATGCTATTAACTTTTTATTTGATCTTGGTTTTGGCATATCTTATACAAAAGAGAATATGCTAGGCTTTTGCTTAGCCGAATATTGAATAGATTGAGGTCCTATTTAGCATTGTTGTTGGCACAATTTTTGAGATGAAAAGCTGCATTTCACCACAACTTCAATGCTAAATGGATAAAAAAAATAGTTTTTACAGTTAGAATCATAGTTTGGGAACCCAAATAAAAAAAAAAAACCCAAAGAAATGGTGATTTTGTGGTTTGAAAACTGATTTTTGAGTAAAATGACTTATTATCCTCGTACCGACTTATTATCCTCGTACCGCTACTTTTTCATAGCAATACCGAATATTTAAAAATTCTTAAACTATATTTTTTCATCACACTTTTTTAAACACATTTTTTTCAACCCAAGCTTTTATAATTCAGAGTCTTTTCCAACTGTAATGCTAAACTAGCCATGAGTAGTATTCTTTAAACTATTGCATCTCAAGGTTTAACACGGTAAATAGATGCTTACACAATTAGGCAGTGCCGGCTCTAGTGATGGATTACAAGCGAAATGGGTGGCAAAAGTTTTGTCTGGCAAGGTAGAGCTGCCGACCCAAGAAAAGTTTGTTCAAGAACTTTACGTCAGATGGAGAACCCAAGGATTATACTCATAAGCTTCTACGGGACAAGGTTTCCACTTTCCACAACCAAATCTCTCTCTGCTTATTGTCTTGTCGTTGTCTGGTGGCAGTTTGAATATGAAAGTTGGCTTGCTGTTCAGATGGACATAAGCCCCCGAAAAGGTGGAAGGAAATAATGTTTTGCTCCATCTTGAAATTGATATCATATTACGGTGACAATTATCGGGATGTATGGGATGTTGACAAATGGATACAAGAAATAGATTCTTCCAATTAACTTCTAGAGACGATAAATCAAATATATCAATCCTATAAACAATGCATATCAAATATAGATATTATGAGGAAAATGAGTCATTATTTCTTTTGCTTAATGTCTTAAGATTCATTTTTACCTCATTTTCTACTTACTTATAAATTTCTTATCAAAAAATTAATGGGTTTCATACAATATAGGATTTGCCTTAAAATTTTGAATATACATGCATGTTGAATAGCATTTGAATTTAAATGCTGAAGTTATTGAGTTTTTTGTTTTTCATGTATATATGTTATCTTTGTATCTCATTTTTTAACAATGTGTGATATCTCACTCAATATGAACTTTAACGATATTTTTATTCACTTGTGAGTTACGATCAACTACTTCATACGAGTAAAGATGCTTTGTATTAACTGTACTTGTGGTTGAGTGCTGCTTTGTATTGTAGCAGGTTATTGGTATATTCAAAATTTACATTCCACATAAAGTGGAACTTGACAGCATAGAAATAGGACTCTTTTTGCAGATTGCACAATTCAAAAATTATGGATGAATATGACCACCAATTTGTTGTCTTTGTAGCCATTAATGATAAGTCGTTTGTTTTACTTAGAACGAAATAACATATGAAATTCTTACTAGAAAGCAAGTCAAGTCTAAACTAAAATAAAATATAGCATTGGAAATTTGAATATGCTCAAAGAAAGATAGATTAATCATTCATTGGTTGTAAAATCAACGTTGTCATCACAGGTTATATTTTGCCTTTTTAGCTAATATTTAGTGGCTATATTGACCATTGCACAAGTGTCACGGGCCAAGGCTCAAGCTTTAAACCTGTGCGGCACTTGACCCTAGTAATGCACTCTTCTAAGTCCAAGCTCAGGCTTTTCACACACAAGGTGCTCAACACTCAGTGTAACAAGGCCTTGCAAGCTCTAACACTAACTCAACTAGCACACTAGGAGTCTTGGGAGATAGCTAGGAAGTAGAGAGTTAAGGCAAGAGTATATACAATTATTCAACGGTTGTATGTACACTCTTTAGTACACTTAAGGTCTTAAGTTCTCTAGCTTATGTTGGTATCTCTACCAATTACTCTATGCTTTACACAAATGAGGGGTTGGGGTATATATAGGCAAGACCCCCTTACAATGTGTGGCTAGCATTCAGCCAAGTGGGTGGTCAGCCACCATCCTCTAGAACCATCCAAGGCACTCTGCCCTCTATAGCCTTCCAGGGCTACCTACAGCCCTCTTAGTGCCTAAGGGTCCTAAACACTTTCGGACCTCTCCTGGCAGTGCACACCCTGGACTGCCTGTCCAGCACCTTCTAGGCTCTTGCTCCAGATCCTTCCAGTATCAGCAGCTCCCCTGCCTGCTACAATGCACGGAACCTTCTGGACACCCTGCAGCTTTTGCTAGTCAGGGCCCCTGGAGGCCTCTGGTGGCCTCCAGAGCCTTCCCGCACCTGGAGACTTCCGGAGAGGGCATCCAGCCTGGAGGGACCAAGAGGCTTCCAGGGCCTTTCGGAGCCTTCCGGTGTGGGGCCCACATCACGGAACCTCCTTAAGTACACTTTCCAGCCCACTCCCACCTGGACTGGCACTCCCGTTAGGCTCGATTGGCAGTCTCGGACATGGACCAACGCGCGAACCGTAACACAAGTAAGGGCCTCAATTTTCCTTATCAAAGACAACAAATTCAATCCGTTTCACGGATTTTGTTTCGATTCGTTTTGAATGGTCTTCTTTTTTTTATAAATGGAAGCAGTTGGAGTAGGACGATTTTCATAAATGCTTACTTTGCTCCGCCCGTATTTTAAAATTACTATTTTATCTTTTAAAATATTTTATATATCTTTTTATATTTTTAATGAGTTAATAGCATCAATGGTCCTCAAACTTTATGGCATATTTTATATCGGTCCCCAAACTTCAAAACGTATTAATCAGATCCTCGATCTTATAGTTTTGTATCAATGTGGTCTTTCCGTTAGCAAAACCGTTAGAATAGGCGTTAAATGACAGATGACATGTGACGTGAAAATTAAAAAAATGCCATTCTGCTGATGTGGTCTTTCGATTTGTCTTTTTTTCCTTTTTCCTTTATTCTTTTTCTCTTTTTTTATAAATAAATACAAAAAATAAAAATAATTTATATAATAATTTAAATTAATTTTTTAAAAATATAATTAATTTATATACATATAAAATATTTAGTTAAATTAATTTTATAAAAACATAATAAAAAAATATTTTATATTTTATTTATTTTTTATTATATTTTTTCTACTCTTTATAAATAATAATTATATTATAATTTAAATGAATTTTATAAAAAAAATAATAATTTATAAAAGAATATAAATATTTATTTGCATTAATTTTTATAAAAATATTTTCACTTTTTTTACTTTTTTCCTTTTCCCCTTTTCTTCTTTATAAATAAATAAAAATAATTTAAATTATAATTTAAGTTAAAAATTTGAAAATAAAATCATTTATAAAAATATAATATATTTATTTACTTTAATTTTATAATAAAAAATAAATTTTATTTTCCTTTTTCTTATTTCTTATTTCTTTTTTTTCTAAATAAATTATTTTTTATAAAAAATTAAATAATTTATAAATATAAAATATTTATTTACATTCATTTAATTAAAATTTTATATTTTTTATGTGGACTGCAATACTGAAATTGAGGCGGTAACTACTTTGATCGAATCTGTCATAAAGCGCAAAATTAGACCCTCCTCAATCTAGCGTGAAAGATCAAATTTAGCCTCTTACAATGCTTATTGAGCTTTATGAATCGCAGTCTGATCCTTTGCAGGGTCGAACTGGCGATGGGGATTCAAATTTCTTTTTTTCGATCAACGAGAGTTAGGTGGAGAGAATAGCAAGAAAAAAAATTAAAAAAAATGAAAGAAAAAGAAAATATATTTACAAAAAAAATTAATGTAAATAAATATTTAAATTTGATACATTATTTAATATTTTACAAAATTAATTTATTAATAAAAGGAAAAAAGGAAGAAAGAAGAAAAATGAATATAACACTTTTAATTAATTAAAATAAATATATTATTTTTAAAAAATTATTTAATTATTACAAAATAATTAATTATTATTTAATTATTTATAACAGTAAATAAAAAAGAAAAAAATTATTTTTATAAATTAATGTAAATAAATATTTTTATATTTTTTATAAATTATTATTTTTTCTTTTATTTATTTATTAATTAACAAGAAAAAAGGGAAAAGAAAAAAGAAAAAAAGAGAAAAGAGAAAAGAGAAAAAAGTAAAAAGTAAAAACAAACTTAAATATTTAAGTTATAATAAAAAGTAAAAATTAATTTAAGTTATAATAAAAATTATTTTTTATTTTTTGTATTTATATATAAAAAATAAAAAGAAAAATTGAAAATTAAAAAAAAAAAAGAATAAAGGAATAAGGAATAAAGACAAAAGATAAAAAAGAAAAAGAAAAATTACACCAACATATGACATTTTTATAACTTATATGTCATATGTTATCTGTTATTTAATACCTACTCTAATAATTTTACTAACGAGAGGATCATATTGATATTAAATTATAAAATTAAAAACTTATTAAAATATAAAACTAATATAAAATATATCTTCAAATTTGTGAACCGCTATTTAACTCTCCTTATTTTATACCCCCAACGTGTTAAATGTTAAAACCCCTGGAAAATCTCTCGACCTGTTCATCAATTTTTTTATTTTTTTTTATCAAAATCAAATCAATTTTGATTTAGGGACACGTTCACCAATTTCCATCCATTGCTTTAAGTGAAAAAAACAAATGGGGTTAGGCTGTTTAGCTTTGAAAAGTCATCACTTTCTTCAGCTTGGAAATTATCTACCCATCCTATCTAGTTACATCCAGCCAACTATGAGGTAGGTTTGCTTGCCATGTGTTTTCCACATTTGTCCCATGCTTCTGACAACTGCTTTACTTCATCTTCCCATATTTTCCACATGGCTTTAGCTTCAAGGGGCAGCATGGCAACCTCTCCATTTTCATTGTCTTGTGATCAATAATATTTTTTTTATATATAAAATTGCTACCGTATTATATATATATTTTTATTTTGATATTTAAATTTTTTTTAACCTAATCAAATACTTATAATATAATTTTTTATTCCAATTAAATCTAAATTAGATACCTAACAATGTACAAAATTATACTAAAAATATTTAATTATACTCAAAAAAATTTTAATTATAATACATTAGACAATTTTATATATAAGCCTTCTTTCTTTTAACTCCTTATAAAAGGTTAAAACCATCCATTGCTCTTTCATTTCTCAACCCACTTCCTGCCTACATTCAGCAAAGTCTATAATCTTGCAGACAAGTTCTACCACAGGTTCTATCTTCTTCTTTTTTCATTGGTATCTCTTTGAAGTGTGAAAGGGAAGGGTTTATTATTCTGTAATGGCAAAGGAGAATAGCTATTTGAGTTGTTGGATTGAAGTTGCACCAGCCCTTCTCATTTCACCTCTCAGAACTTCAAATATTTCTCCTGTGTTGGAGACAATCACAGAAGAAGAAGCTGAGGAATCGGATGACGACGACTAGGAAATTCAATTTGGAATATTGCGATTCCTTTCTTTTGTGAATCTGGATCATGTCATAAATTGTAATTTTGTGGGGCTAACAGATTGAAACAATGTTTCATTTTGAAAATTAACTTTTCCCATTTTGTTTTACTTGCTTCATTGCAATTCCAGTTTTGTTCTAGTAAGTAAATTATTTTCTCCAATGATTTGCTACCTAGCAAGCCTGTGCATCAAAGGAAAAATAAAAAAATGTGGGCAAGTCTGTAACATTCCAAGGCTGATAATTGGTAAAAGGAGAGAGGGTAATATTGATTTTAGTTCAAT
Source organism: Fremontodendron californicum (assembly GCA_030761205.1). NCBI lineage: Eukaryota > Viridiplantae > Streptophyta > Magnoliopsida > Malvales > Malvaceae > Fremontodendron > Fremontodendron californicum. The sequence goes on from JAULJL010000005.1 coordinate 36,784,695, forward strand.
TGATTTATTTAATCTCTTAAACGATTTATAATTTTTTTTTTTATTAGAATGCCATCTTCATCAATATTATATATAAAAATAACAATTCCAAAAATACAAATACATGGCCATAACAACTTATTAAATTAAATTTTTTATTTTTTATTAAATTAATAAAATATTCACTTTTTATTTTTTAAAACATTACAGTCATTAAAAAAAATTCTCAATTGAATTTTTTTATTTAAATTAAAAATTGATTAATTGTTTTTTTATCTATTTTTATTAAAATTTATTATAACAACACTGGATATGATTTTAATATTTTTTAATATGATATTAATAACCATTGATATGATTTGATTATTTTTAATATGATTTTAATAATTTTTTATATAATTTTGATAATTTTTAATGTAATTTTGGTAATTTTTAATATAATTTTTGTAACCTTTGATATAATTTTAAAAGCTTATTATTTAATTTTAGTAACTTTTAATATAATTTTGATAATTTTTGATATTATTTTAATAGTTTTTGATATAATTTTGATAACTTTAGATATACTTTTGGTAATCTTTGAAATGATTTTGTTAACATTGAATATAATTTTGATAACTTTTGATATTATTTTAATAGTCTTTGATATAATTTTGATAACAAAAATATTAATTAATTTTATACTAATTTAAATTGATCTCCTATTTAGATACATATTTATAAGGTTTACAATTGTAATTTTTTTCATAAAAATATAGTAATAGTTTGTATGTTGAAATCCAATTCTACTTATTTTTTTCTCTATTTTACAAACTTACACGTTAGTTATCCATTTTTTATTATAAGATAATTATATTTTTTTTTAAATCTGATTTTTAAAATCTACCAACAAAAAAGAAAAAGTATTTTTTTTGTTATAGTAATTTTTGAAAATTTTAAATTCATCAGATAAATTTCTTTTTTTAATTTTTTTTATCTAAATAATTAATTTTTTTTTATTTATTTCATCGTAAAGTAGATATAGATACGATTAATAATAATAAATAATAAAATTAATCAATTCATGCCCTTATCTATACTATTATAAAAAAAAATTACTGAACTAGTATCACGAGTCAATGAAACATCAATTCAATCAATAAAATTACTTAAAAATTTATTTAAAGTAATAATATTAGAGATAATTACATATTTTTTATTTTTTAAAAAAATTATTCAAATATATTTATCTTAAAAAATTACCACTTCTCTTTTATAAACTATCTATTTATCATAATCTTTTTAAAAAATTACATATTTACTTTTTTAAAAAAATACTAATTTTTAAATAAATTATCTATTTATAAAAATTATTTTTAAAAAAATATATTTTCATTCACTTAATGAGTGGAATTCTGGTGACTCAATGTGAGTGACAATGTGAACTGAGTTTGTTATACACAATGGTAAACGACAACGTTTACCAAAGTTCCCTGTGTAATAGTAACAGTTTTTTTCCTCTTTGACTTTAAAGTCAAATAAGCCTGCTTCAGTTTTCTACTGAAATCTTCGGCAAAAAAAAAAAAACTCAGACTCTGTCAAGGTAACCCAAAATTTCTCCCTTTTACTTGATTGTTTAGTAACTTCAATATAATTCATATGGGTTTTTAATTTTCTGTCTGCTTTGCCCAAAGATCAAAACTTTGTCATCTGTTTGTTCATTGGAGAGAATAAAATTCTGTGAAAGATCAAATCAAGAAAACAGAAAAAGAAAGAACCTTTTTTTTTTTTTATTTAAAGTCTTTGCAGTTTCAATTCTTATGGGTTTGGTTGGTGAGTTCTTTTTAGATCCCACTTTCATGTCTTTTCACTCTTTTGTTCCTGTAATTGAATTACTGAGAATTTTTGGAAAAAAACCCTCTTCGCTAGTACTATAATAGAATATAAGATGTTGACGGGATATGAGGAAAGATCGTTAATTTAACTTATCTTTTTTCTTGGTCTTTAACAACTAATTTTTATGTTGTTTCTTATGAAGATTTGAATTTTAACTGTTTTATTGAGGTTAAGGTTTGCATCTTGCTCAGGACCCTTTTGCGAAAGTAGCTATAGTTCTTCCATTGAAATGAAGTTTCCAGGCCTACCAAGAAAATTTCTAGCAAAAATCCAATTAGAATTTAGCGCTAGACTTTGTGGGAAAATTGAGTTGATCATGTCCATTTCTGTTGAGAACTTAGCATTAAGGGTGATAAAGTATAGTTTATAGTTATAAGCTTGCTTACATTGAGTTTAACGGTGTAATTGGCCTTGTTTCATAGTAGTTTATCTCAATATGATCAACTAGTCTGATAAACCTGGAGCAATATGTTTTTTTTGGACATCAAGGCTATACTCATGAACTTTGGAGTTTGCATTTAGTTTAACCTGTTTGGATTTATTCATGTCATGTGCTCCAAATTCCAAATTCTTTCAGACTTCAGCGTAATTCAGTGGTTAGAAGTGAGGTTGTCTTCCTGCCAGACTTGCAATTATACTGTTATAATCAATCTTGTTCTTGAAAGTTAGTTTTGGATTGTAGGAAAACATGGAAGCCAATAGGGGTCAAGGTGGAATCCAGCAGTTACTTGCTGCAGAACAAGAAGCTCAGCACATTGTCAATGCTGCCAGAAATGGTAACAATTCTATTTGTTGTTTTCAACAGATTTACAGATTGGATCATTTGAAGTGATTTGTCTGGATTTATTCTTATAGATTGATACCTATATATGTGTATGTGAACTATACCTGCAAGAATTGGTGTGAATATATGAGGCTATCTTCTCATATCCCTGATTTTTAAACGAAGGAGAAAGAAAAACAAAAGAAAAGTTATCCTCTTCACGACCTTTATGGAAGAGTTGGCTGTGTTATTTTCTCTTGTTGTATTGTGCCTGTATGTGCGTGTGTGTATGCACGTGGTCATTTGCATGAATTATTTTATGTGCATGTGCGTGTTCTGACATGCATGATTTTTGGTCTTCTCAAAGTAGTCCCAGGGATTTCTTTTTTGTTCTTTATGATAATTTTGCATTTTTAGCTCTAAAGTAATTTCCCTTGGTTCTTTATTGCCTGAATTTCTACCTTTAGCCAAGATGGCTAGGCTGAAACAAGCCAAGGAAGAGGCTGAAAAGGAGATTGCTGAATATCGAGCTCAAGTGGAGAAGGAGTTTCTGAGGAAAGTTGCTGAGGTAAATACTTCTTGATGGTTAACTAGGCCGAAGCATCTGACTCTTCTTCTTGTAGCTTGTAAAGTGTCTCTTTATTTATCGCTTGAGATTGTTAATGAGGGTTGGAAGCTTCTCTTCTCGCCTTGCATAACGGTAGCATCAATTCATTCTCTAAGGCTTTGCTTGGTAGGGTGGAAAGAAAATTGGAAAGATAGAAAATTGGAGGAGGAGAAAAATGAAAAGATGGAAAACATATTTTTTTCTTTCCATTGGTGTGCTTGGTAGGAAAGATGGAAAAGTGGAAAGAAAATATCCATCCATTACTTGGTAGAGTTGAAAAATGAAAGGTAAGGAAAGAGAGTGAAAAGTATATTGTTTTAGCATTATACTCATTGTAAATTAAGATGACTCACACCATTCTCATTTTCTTTCCTCTTTTCTTTCCAATTTGGAGTGATTTGTTTTTGTTAATAGGTGTGGAAAATGATAATCTTTTTTATTTTCTTTCCTTTCACTTTTCTTTCCTACCAAGTACACTCAAAATTTATTTTCTTTCCACTTTTCCACACTCCTCTTTCCATCCTTCCACTTTTCCACTCTACCAAGCACAACCTAAAGCTACTAGGTTTTGAACTGTGAAGTTCTTTATAGATTTGTTTAGCTCTCTCTTTTTGATGTCTGTCTTGTTGTCATCAAACAGAGCAGTGGAGATTCAGGTGCTAACGTAAAGCGGCTTGAGAAAGAGACAGACGCAAAGATTCACCACCTGAAAAATGAGGCTGCAAGAATATCGGATGATGTTGTCCAAATGCTTCTCAAGCATGTAACGACTGTGAAGAATTAGCCCCCTTGACACGGCAAAACATTCAAAATCTGTTACTGTTGTTTCCGTTAGCCTGGTTTATAACCCGGCAATAGCCCCCTGCATGATAATATAATACTTGCCTTATTGTCTTCACTTAGTTTTAGACTCTGCTCGGCAAATTAGACTCTTTTATCAGGTAAAGCAGTTTGAGAATATGTAGGACAAATGGTATGCCTATCTATTTTTATGGTGAGAAAAAGAGCAATAAAGTTTTACTTATGTCAATATGTTTGCCTTCTGAAACTAAACTTATGGCTAAGATCAGATTTTCATGTACATACATCATTTGTAAAAGCATCAATAATTGCATGAATCAACTGGATTAAATTCGAGATCAATATAAACTCTTTTTAAAGTCTACACAAAGAAATATAAAAAGCACCAATAATAATTCAGTAATTATTTTTGTAGTAAAAAGGGTCATGCCCTTTTTTCCCCTTACCTTTTAATTTGATAAAAAAAAATGATATTTTCTTTTCATCTATACTTTTTTTTTTCCTTTACAAATCAGGACACTAACAAGAAGCAGAGAAATACTACTTGTATATGTTTTGATTCCTTGTAGAGTTTGCCAGTGCCAAGCAAGAAAAAGAAGCCCAGCTAGCCCAGCAGCTTGTTAACATGCTACTTGCCTACTGCTGCTAAAACAAGTATTGAGCAATAAAGTACATTGAAAACAAAGGTAGCAAACAAAATCTAGGGTGAGTTCCAAGCAAAATCTTCTTCCACGACAGTCCACATGCACTGATTCAAAGCCCATCTAAACAAAACTGGGTCCACTTCTTCTTCCATGTCTCTTTATCCTGGATGTTGGATCTATTTATATATATAATTATATATATATTTCGAGACAATGGAATGGCTTGCTTCAATATCAGCAGATAGTGAGTATACATCAACACCAAAATCTGCTTGGAAATCGAACTTTCCATTTCCACAGTGAAAGTCTGGGGTCCTAACTTATAATTTCTTCGTTCAGCTATTCATAAGAGAATTAATCTGTGTCAAAATTGATGATTTCATTTGTCTGGTAAGAAAGGATATATAACTGAATACAAAATGAATAAGATGATCCTATTACTATGCAAATATTTGGTGTTGGGTTAGATTTTTTGGAAGATTTGGAGACCCAATTGGCCATTTCATTGTGGTTTTGACTGTGGAATTTGGAATTAGCTCAAAAAGATTCAGGCTTGACTATATAGTCGTTTAGCATAAAAGAAGGCAGGCCAGACAGGCTGACCAAGCAACCACGTGATATGATCGGCGCCCGGCGGTTTATAAATTATAATTTCTAGGAACTAGGATAGTTTGGCAGTAAGTACCCAATTCATACTGCATAATAAGTTATAACACCAAATAAAGAATATTCAAAAGGATTTTACTGAGTATTTTAAAAGTATTTTTTAAAGATTATTATATTATATATAAAACAATATTTTTATTTAATACATTAAAAATTATGATTTTTTTTATCAAATATTATATTTAGTATAAATTTATTATAAATAATATATTAATTAATCTAAAAAGTGATCTAAAATCTCTAGTTAAAAAAACCCAGTTCAAAAATTGAATTTGATTTTTGCATCAAAGTTTTTAATGGTTCCTTGGTACTTTCAGAATTTGAAACCCCTCCCTCTGCAATTTGCATTTATTTTGGCAGCAATAAATTTGATGCTGATGCATTTATTTTAAGTTAAAGTATTTAAATAATTCTTCTACTATAGTAAAAAGTGTATTTTAGTTCTTATACTATAGAAGTGAGTAATTTAATCCTTGTATGTTTGAAATTGGTGTAAAGAAATAAAATTGATAACTGTGTTAATGGAAAACAGTCTAAATGCTGACGTGGATATGTGAAACTGACAAAATAGATGATTTGAAAAATAAATGATGATGTGTCCATTTTTTTTCTCAAGTGGAATTTAGAAACGAATAGAATAGATAACTTCGAAAAAAATGATGACATGTTTTTACAGGTAAGGGAGGGATTTAGATAAAATAAAATTATGTTTTTCTGAATTTTACTTGAGTAAAAAAAAATTGATACGTCATCAATTTTTTTTTCAAGTCAATTTTTCTGTCAGTTTCACATGTCCATGTCAATATTTAGACGGTTTCTCATTAACATTGTTATCAATTTTACTTCTTTGCACCAATTTTAAATGTACAATAATTAAATTATTCACTTTTACAGTACAAGGATTAAAATGCACTTTTAACTACAGTATAATGACTGATCAAGTATTTTAACCTTCATTCTAAGCATAATTTCCCAGTCTGATTGCAATTCTTGTTGTGTTTCAGTTTCAAGCTATGCATTGTAGTGGGGGAATTAACTTGAAGTCTCATTGTTTTTAATTGTGTTTTTGTCGTCTTATTGTGGGAGTGGGAAATAAAAAAGTTTGATTGGCAAATGTTAATAAAATTTTGTGAAGTTGCCTTCCATAATGCAAAGTAATGCCTCTCGGTTTAACAAATGGAAATGGCACATTCAAATTGTTAATGCCAAATTGTCTCATTTATAATGTATTTATATTAGAAAAATGCACATTAAAAAAGTGTAAAAAATTGCCTTTTATTTTTTTATTTTAAATGTTCATTTGTTTATTTATCAGATGGGCTGCCATTTCACAGCTGCTTGTTGAAAGATCTCTTTCTATTCTCCAACGCTAGGACTAGGAAAAGATCAGATCCGTAAATTTTGGAAAGATCTATTCAATCCGTAATATATTGTTTGTTTTAGCTCGAAAATTTCGTAAATGTACAAAAAAATGTTTTATTATAGTTTCAAAATTTTAATTATATATATATATATATACCATAACAAATTCTCGTATGAAGCACGAACATCTTCGTCAAAAAATTGTTCAAGTGTCGGACATTGCAAAATACGTATCGGACACAAGATGATACGTCAAAAAAATAAAAATAAAATCGGGACACGATTAAAAGATGGTCAAGACAAGTTTGGACACGCGATAAAGGTTTTTTTTTTTTTTCTTTCTCCTAAATATAAAATCAACAAAATTTATATCCTAAAAAAAGTCAAATACTTAAAATTCATAAATAAATAATAAAAAAAAAAAGCAGAGAGAGAAACAATAAGAACAAGAGTTAAATGCTAAAAAGAGTTGGAATAGAAAGCAAAGTATCAATATAAATATGTTATAGGAATTGAAAACGAGAGAGAAAGAAGACAAAGATGAAAAAAATGAAAAAAATGAGATAAGTATGAAAAGAATTTTCTTGTTGAGTAATTCAGAGTATGATAATTTAGGATTTTTCGACCTTTGAGTTTGAGCTACTTGATCCTAATGGAATTTTAAGATCTAAGCTTTTAAATTTAAAATTGATTTTAAAAAATTGAAAAGCTATTTGCATTTTAATATTTGATTAGAAAGTATCAATTTTATATTTTTATTGTATATTATTATATAAAAATAATTTTTTATTATCGTATCCTGTCATATTCGTGTTTTAATTTTTTTAAAAAATTTGTATCATTATATCTATATCGTATCATACCCGTATTACGTGTTTGTGTATGAGTCTGTGTTCATTGAGTCTTTTGTAATCAATATCCGTGAAGAAATAATAGAGTGATAGTCTTTACTTGAAGCAGTAATATGATGAGAAGTTCTTTCAATGATTACTACAGTTGGCGGGTATAAGTAACTATAATTAACAGTTAATTTGGACAGCTTGATTACCTTAGTAGTTTCGAAACACTAACGGTCCGAACCACCAAAATACAGTAAAAAAGAAAACAAACAAAAGATGGGAAAAAAAATGGCGACACCCACGTTCTTTCATCGTCACCAACCTCATCAACTATCTCTTTCTCTTTCTATTACTCACTTCAAGCTCAAACAAAGAACCCTCCATTTCTATTTCAATTCCATGACAACAAACAAGAAGAAGGAAACGACGACAACAAGAACAACAACAAAGACCCGCCGCCATGCAAATCCTCAAAACCACCGTGTTTCTCCTTCTTCTCCTCCTAATTTCCGCTATTTTCGCATCTGGGTTCGGATCAATGGGTCCCATCTCCGCCGCATTCGGCGACAACGGCTTCTTTTGTGCCATTGATGCTAGCGGGAAACAGGAAGTTATTTGTTGGAGCAAAAACAGCAGCTCTTCTTCTCCTTCTTCGACTACTTCTACTACTTCATCTACTTCAACTTCACTGTCAACCTTGGACTCTACTTCTCAAGTTCCTCCAATGGCAGCTCTCTCGGGAGGCGAAGGTTTCCTTTGTGGCATCTTAGCTAATACTTCTCAAGTTTTTTGTTGGAGCTTGATGGCGTCAGGTATAGATCTTGTTCCTTCAAGTTATAAAACCACGGCTTATTCTTATATAGCTGCTGGAAAGAATCATGTTTGTGGAATTAGAGGGACTTATTATTCCGATCATGAATCTGGTATCGTTGATTGTTGGGAAATCATAAAGAGTTCTAATAATACTTTAAGTTCAAAACAGAGTACTCTGTTTTATGATCAGAGTATTAGTAATCTTGTTTTTAAAAAGATTGTTTCTGGTGAAGGGTTTAGTTGTGGTGGGATTAGAGAAGGAGGGCTTGTTTGTTGGGGACCAAATGCCGACATTTTAGGAGTTTCCAATGTTTCGGACAGTTTTTTAGTTTTAGCTTCAGCTAAAGGTTCTATCTGTGGCATCCTGGATTCATCTGGTGAGGTGAAATGCTGGGGTGATTCTGATTCATTTTCAAATCCTCCTTTCGGGGTCCGTTTCGTGTCGTTGACAGCCGGTGCTCATCATTTTTGTGGGATCCGAGAGGATAATCATGGGGTAGAATGTTGGGGCAGTTTCAATTTTTCTTCAGTTCCTAAGCGTTCTGGATTTATGGCATTTGCTTCATCTGACTTCACTACGTGCGGCATTAGGGAAGATGATTTGGTTTTGGATTGTTGGTCTGGAAATGCCTCCTTGCAGCCTGATTATAATCCTCCACTGGAATTGTGCAGCCCTGGTCTTTGCCGTCCTGCTTCCTGCGGCGAAGGGGAGTTTGCTTTCAATGCAAGTAATCTAAATGAGCCAGATTTGACTAGCTTGTGTGTTAGGAAAGATTTGCAGATTTGTTCACCTTGTGGATCAAATTGCTCTCAAGGTTTCTTCTTGTCTAGTTCATGCACTAGGAATGCTGACAGAATATGCACAGCTTGCTCTCTTTGCCAAAACAGTTCTTGTTTGGACGTTTGTGGGCTCCAATCATCTCCAAAAAACCACTGGCATCACTTTCTTAGACTAGTGCTTATAGTTGGTTCTTGTGCTTCAGGTTTTTTGCTGATATTACTTAGCTGGTGTTTTCTTCCACGTGTATTTTTTGCTACTAAAAGTGAAGAAGGGACAAAAAAACAATTTAAGTCTTGCATAGGCAAACCAGATTTGGATGCTGATGATACCACTGCTGATTCATTCCCTCCTCTTTCGATCACTCCTTGTCCCGGGATGGCTCAAATTTTCCGACTTTCGGAGCTAAAAGATGCCACTAATGGGTTCAAGGAATTCAATGAGATTGGTAGGGGAAGTTATGGTTTTGTTTACAAGGCTGTGCTAGCAGATGGGAGGCAAGTTGCTGTCAAGAGGGCAAATGCTGCCACAATAATCCACACTAACAGTCGAAACTTTGAGATGGAACTTGAAATCCTTTGCAATGTGAGACATTGCAATATTGTGAATTTGCTAGGTTACTGTGCAGAAATGGGGGAGAGGCTTCTTGTTTATGAATATATGCCCCATGGTACACTTCATGACCACCTTCATGGAGGCCTTTCTCCCCTGAGTTGGAGCCTTCGTTTGAAGATCTCATTGCAGGCTGCGAGGGGACTCGAGTACCTTCACAAGGAAGTTGTGCCTCCAATTGTCCATCGGGCCGTCAAGAGTTCGAACATTCTTTTGGATTCAGATTGGGGAGCACGAATTGCAGATTTTGGGCTTCTTACATCAAGTGAGAGGGATCTTGATCTTGATCTTAGTGAAGACATGAAAAGTGATGTTTACAGCTTTGGGATTGTTTTGTTGGAGATTCTCAGTGGAAGGAAAGCTTATGATAGAGATTATACACCTCCAAGTATAGTTGATTGGGCAGTTCCCTTAATTAAACAGGGTAAAGCAGCTGCCATAATTGATCATTACGTAGCTCTTCCTAGAAATGTTGAGCCTTTGCTTAAATTGGCTGATATAGCCGAGTTGGCTGTCAGAGAAGATCCTAATGAGCGTCCTACTATGTCAGATATGGTAAATTTGTTGCAGCAAATTGTGAAGGATGGACTAGTCTTGTAATCTTGGCTCCCTTAAATTTTGAGCAAATCAAATGAACAGATTAGCAAAGTGCATAGCTATTTGGAAACTGTACATTTATAAACAATTTGTACATGAGAATGAGATGCAATGTATTACTTGATATCCATGAAATGAAGAAGATTTGAGTTTTTTTTTTTTTCAACTGTGCATTTGTTTTACTCATGGAAGTTCATACAATAATTTCGGATGTTGTTTTAAACACCAGGTGTATAGGTATGGGAATCCAAGTCATCCAAGCACTCCCATACAAATCAGTTTCAGAAGTGCAAAAGAAACCTTTACTTTATGATTTAGAAAGAGGAAAAAAGGATCCCAAAAAACCAAACAATAAGGGTTCAGTATTATACTACTTTGCCTACCTCTTCTCTCTCTTTCTCTCCAACCAAACAGCTTCCTTCTTACTCTTTCTAAGTCACACAAAAACCCTACTACCTTCACCAAGTTTAGAGACAAAAAGGAGGAAAACAAGTGGCCTTTCAGGTGGGAATGATATGCCTTGAGCTTGTGTTTATAGCTATATGCCAAATTGACAACTCAAAAGCTAGGGTGGTATGTTCCAAGGGAAAACCAAGGGGGAAAAAAGGAGTATGGGAGCATAGTCACCTTGAAGCCAACTTGATTATATGACTGATTAGAAGTTTATCCAAGATATCTCCCTTTTTTCTTTCTTTCTTTCTTTCTTTCTTTTGACAAGATAACTCTTTTTCTTCAGTGTATATATACAGCTCCTTGCCTCCTTTCTCTATTGCATGTTCTTAACCTGAATAGTTTTTGTTCATTTTCTCTTAACAGTTCTCAAGTATATATATATATATATATATATATGTATATATTCATGCTTGAGCATTGAAACCTGCCAGGCCATTCATGTGGTGCTTCTTCACTGTCATAGTCACCATTGTTCAAGCATCATCATTATTTGATTTATGCACCCACTCATTTTCATATTGATATCATGCTTGCATTATTAACTATATATATTAAATACATATTTTGTATGCCTGGCTCCCTGTATGCCATTTGCAAAGCCCATCAAGAGTCCGGTGGTCTTTGTGGATGGCATGCGAGGAGCCATGCATGCATACTGTTATCTTAATCAAGGGAAGATGATGGAGGGTGTGTTTATCAATCTATTTCGAACAGAATAATTAGTTGAGATTTTCATAACAAAATAAGCTTTAGTTCATAACCCTCTGAAAACTTTTGACAGGAATTAATAGTTCTTTATTTTCTCTTCTGACCGGTTCTTTTCTCATCTTATACTTCAGTTTCTGTTTTCCTCATTTCCAAGGTACCAAAACGAGTCACAACTCACAACCTCGGACAGGCTATCTGGTTTTTACAAAATTTATTTCTGGTATCTGGTGCTGGTTGAGAACCTGCTAGTTATATATCAGAAAATTAGCAAGTTAAATCAAGAAGAGATATAAGAACGGTATATAGCTATTGAAAAATTCAACTATGCAAACTACAATACACTTATTTTGATCTGAAAAAAAATAAGTTGTATATGGTGGAAAAGGGTTTTTTTTTTTTTTTTTTGTTTCTTTGTACAATGTTTTCAGGACTGTGATGCAACTGTTTCAATAGTATCCCAAACAATCATTAGTTTCCCTAGAGGAACAAAAAAAGGAGATCAATAAAAATGATTCCTATTTGAATTCCTTTACTTCTCTGTTGAGACCCCCTCACCCAAGAAGAATAATAAACCCAGCAAGTCAAGAATATGAACTTATAAGGGGGCTGCGCCTGCTTTCCATGCTTGAGGCTTTAGAGGAAAAGGCTAGGAAATGTGGGCTTTTGTCCTAACTCGATATTCATCAGATCAGCAACAAGACCAGGTTGTGAAATCTGAACTCCTTCGATGTCGATGTCATTGGTAAACATTTTCATGGCTGTTCACATTTAAGATTTAATGGATAACACCATTATGATAAAGAATATAAATTTTCAACCACATATGAAAGATTCACGAAGGTTATAGGAAAGAACCAGCAAAATTTCACTTACAATGTACCTATCAACAGGATCTTGATGGCATCAATTTGCAAATGAATTTTTTAACAAAAAAACTTTGATTGGCCACATCCAGGGGGCCAAAGCACTCAGCAGCCTGCCTCTCAACTCCTCATTTCAGTCTATGACTAAATAAAGTTGTATAGTATATTTGCATGAGAAATGGAATTATTTTAAGTTTCCCTCTTTTTTTCTGGCATCATCCATTTCCCATTATAGTCGTTATCAACGGACATATGGTTGGCCATTATATACAGAGAATTCAATTATTAATTTGATTTTGATATTATTATATAATAAGGTATCATAGTTTATGAATGACTTCAGCAGGGGAAGTCTTGAACCAGCAAAAATATTGTGAATTGTGATCTTAAATACTATTATTTGTAAAATAAAAAAAAAATGAAGAAATCATAAAATTTAAGAAAAGAAAGCAAGAAAGAAAATTTTGGTTCTTGGCAACTAGATTTATTTTCTTGATTGCAGGGTTTTGTTTGGTATTTGCAGTCTCCAATTTTTGGAACAGGCGATGTTATGAGATAGGCTGAAAGGGTAGTGGAAAATACCTGTAAAGCATATCAAATACTTCATTTCTTTTTCAAAATAAATTGACTGGCTTGGACTCGGAATTTGGTCCAAAAACATATAATTGAAATTTTTAACATTTTCTTACGTCCATGATCCGTCATTCTAACTCTTTCATAGCTTTGTTGGTGAGATCAATCTTTAACCATTAATCTGCTACTGCAAGGGAAGACAATCTGATACCAGCCAAAGTTTGGGGTATTTTTGTCATCAAATAACAAAAAAAAAAAAAGAAAAAGGTGTTTACTTTAGCACAATCTCTATCTCTCTATCAATGGTGGTTTGGGTGGAGCTTTACGCAAACCCATTATATACCCAACCTAAGATTTTTTTTTTTTTTTCTCTTTTATCTTTCCCTTCTCTTCCATCTCCCTTCGCTTCCCTTTCCCTTCTCTGTCTTTTGACAGAGAAACGAAAGGAAAAACAGGTTATAAACTTCTTATTTTCTCTTCTCCTTCCTATCCCAAATAACTTTGTCTTCTTTTTTGAGGCAAAAAAAGGAAAACCCAATTTTTTTTACATGAAATTGGATCCGACTTTGTTATAAAAATCTTTCCTTTATAAATATTTGCGGAAACTTCCAACTTATTTTCCTTTATATTCCAACAACGGCAAAAAATTCATGGGAAACATCGGAAGTAGCGGAGTAAATGGACGGCGAAGGCACGGAAGCCGGCGAAACCACCCTCCACCACCACAGCCACCTCCTCCAGCGCAGTCGCAACTTGAAATCCCCGCCAACCGTTACGTCTTTGCCGCAGCCACGCCTTACCCGCCCCAATACCCGAACACCAACCCACCCCAATACTACCAGTACCCAGGGTACTACCCGCCTCAGCCGCCTGTGCCGTTGCCGCTTCCGCCGCCGTACGATCATCATCATCGAGGTGGGCCCCACATAGAGCCCGCCAATTGGAGTAGGTATGCTTATGGACCAATGATGCCACCGCCCCCGGTGCCGTATATAGAGCACCAAAAGGCGGTTACGATAAGGAATGACGTTAATTTGAAGAAGGAAACTTTGAAATTCGAATCTGATGAGCAGAATCCTGGGAAGTTCTTGGTTTCTTTCACGTTTGATGCTACTGTTGCTGGAAGGTATAAAAATTCTATCTCTTTGTTTAAATTTTCAATTTTTGCTATCTATGAGAATCCAATGGTTGTAGCTATGATTCCTATAAATATGGGTTGCTTTTGATTAAAATTTTGCTCCTTGGATATAATTGATATGGTTATTATTGTTTTTTTTTTTGGAGAGCTTGTGATATAAATTATTTCAAAGTAGATGGATTAGTGTATTACAATTGGAGAGAGATGCATTTTTAAAGGGATAATGGTTTGGCAAGTGATTTTAAGAATAGAAATTATTTGGAATTCAATGAAAGATTATTGGGGTACTTTTTGTTTACTTATCTATTTTGTAGATTCGCAGCTATGTTTGGAGGTTTTAAGGTTGCTTTGTTTATATGGGATCTGACTGTAAAGAACTGGGTTGTTTGTATTGCTATTTGAAATTTTAAATCTACTTTAAGCTGGATGCCAAGATGACAGGAAAAAAAGGAAGAAAACTCGCCAAATGGTATTTCACCTCATTTGAGGTGTTTTGAGGTCTCCCCTCTGAGTTTAAGCCCTGTTATTTTCTTTTTTTACTTGATAGAGAAAATGTCAATAGGTTTAATCTGATGAAGATTAGAATGATGGTAATATTTTGTTATCTTTTAAATTTCTGCATCATAGTAATCAGATATAAAGACTTCTGAACTAGATAAAATGATGGGAAAGAGAGCTCTGCGCTTTAGTTTTAAGGAGTTTTGAAAAAGTTTACAGAAAAGAAACATGAATGGTCTGTTGAAGTTCAACACGACTTACATAGCAAGCATTTAGCTGGCTGAATTTCTTGTAAAAATGTACTAATGCATTTGTTTGATATTATCCTTTTCTTATGCACATTCATTCTTATCAATATTATGGGTATTGTTGTACTTTGATTCATTGGTCTAACAATATATTATATGTGGTATTTTCGTTTCTCTAGCATCGTGAGAAGCAATACTTTATTTAATGGATTGGAGAACATACATGTAGCCCTTAAACACAAGCTTTTTCCTTTTCTTCTTAGAATCAATTTTCTGCATTGAGGTTATGTGGCATCTTATCTGAAGTTCAGATGTTGCTTCTCTCAATTGTAGAGTTGCCAGTTTTTATGTGAATCCCGTTTGGTCTCTGATATTAGTTCTTAACAAGATTTAGCGTTTGATTTGCTCTGAAAACAGGATGACTGTTATTTTCTTTGCAAAAGAAGGTGAAGACTGCAATCTGACACCACTGAAGGAAAGCATTCTACCACCAGTAGTTGTGCCTTTTGAACAAGGTCTAGGACAGAAGTTCAGACAGCCATCTGGAACAGGGATCGATTTCTCGATGTTTGAGGAGTCAGAATTACTGAAAGTAGATGAAGTGGATATCTATCATCTGGCCGTGAAAGCAGAGGCATTGCCTGTCAACCAGAATGAGTCGGATGGAAATCAAGTGTCAGGAGCCATGAATTCTCAGACAACTCAGGCGGTGTTCGAGAAGGAGAAGGGTGAATACCAGACGAGAGTAGTGAAACAGATTCTGTGGGTGAATGGGATGAGGTATGAGCTGCAAGAAATATATGGGATTGGAAATTCAGTTGATAATGATGTTGATGCAAATGATCCCGGAAAAGAATGCGTTATTTGCCTTTCGGAGCCTCGAGACACAACTGTTCTTCCCTGCAGACACATGGTAAACGCAGCCACTTGTTCTTTTCTCTTCATTAGTTCATTTCATTTTTTTCCCTTTCTTTGATCTTTTGCAATATTGATTGAATAGACAAGAAAGCAAGGGCAAGACTCAACTATTGGCCTAAACCAATGAATAAATTCTGCAGTAATAACTTGTTTTCTTGGTTAACAATTGGAATTACTTGCCTATTAAGGAAATGATATTGTGGTGATGGGTCTCACATAAGGTTAAAGATCCTATCCACTACTAATAGGTAGGGGAGATTTTCACTACTTATCCACGGGTGATTAATTCACCTTGAAATTAATATATGGTTGAAGTTTTAATGATTTTAAATTATGAAGATAAATGGTCAGTTTAATCAATTCAGTTTTAAAACCATTTGTCTCTTAATCTTCCTCCATAAAGAAGACGGGAAATGGAGTAAAGAAAAATACTACTATATGCTATGTTACTCGGACTCGAGTATCCGACACGGATATGTGTCCGAAACGGGTATGTTCGATTTATTTTAAGTTTTTTAATGTATTTGGAGGGTCTTTGGGAGATCATATCTCCCTACCCATATCTGCTGGATATGCGCCGGATACGGGTATATAAAAAAAAAAAAAAGAGTCGGAGCAACATAGACTATATGCTTATAGCTGGTTGCTGATTTTATTTTATTTTTTTTATTTTTTTTTTTTTTCATTATGCAGTGCATGTGCAGCTCCTGTGCAAAGGTTTTGAGATGCCAGACTAATCGGTGCCCAATTTGTAGGCAGCCAGTTGAGAGGCTTTTGGAGATAAAGGTCAACAATGGCCCTGATGAATGAGATGAGAAACATGTTTCTTGAACTATCTTCCTGTACAGTAGTTTGTTTCTTGAACTATCTGCCCTTTTTTCCTCGTCTCTCTTGTTTTACATGTCAGGTCTTTCTAATAATCAAACAGGAAGTTATAATCAAATATGCTACATGATATGAATGAAATGCTTGAATTTTCACACAAAATATATTTAGCCAAATTGATGCCATCTCGTTCGCTGAAACTTCAAAAATAAAATAAAAATTAAGTTATACTTTATTTACGGCTTTTTTATTACAATATAGCCACAAAAAAAAAATTTATCAAATTACCGTTGCTTTTTGATTATTTTTCAAAATATGGATCTTTTTTTTTCAGCTGGGAAATCGCCATCCCCCATGGCGATTTTTCAGCGTGTTTTTTTGCAAATTTGTAAAAAACACCAAGGGAAATCGCCATGGGGGGTGGCGATTTCCTTTCATGTATATATATATTTTTTTTAATTAATAAACAAAAATTATATTAAAACAAAATTTTATTTTAATTTGATAAATTTATTTTTAAAAATTATAAATTAAATTAAAATATTTTTTTTATAATTTAAAAAATTTTAAAAATTCGTAAAATATATTTTAGATTTTTTTATAATTTAATATTTTGAATTTTTTTTTAAATTTTAAATTTGAAATGAAAAAAAACAAATTAGAAAAAAAAAATTTGAAAGGGGGCAACGGTCATACGTTCGAGGAAATTTACATTGGAGGACCCGCATCCTTATATTATCGACCACTTAAGAAGAGCCGGATTTTATCACGCAAGTCAAATTCGACGACTTGTGATACAACCCGATTTAATCTCTGCGTTGGTCGAACGATGGAGACCCGAGACGCACACTTTTCATTTTCCATGTGGTGAATGCACGGTCAGTCTCGAAGATGTTGCGCTGCAACTTGGACTTCCGATCCATGGCGATGCAGTTACAGGCGGAAGCCTGCTAGATTGGAATGAACTGTGTCAAGATCTATTGGGTGAGGTACCTCCAGAAGACGTCGTATCTGGCTCAACGGTGAGACTGACTTGGTTGAAAACGTTTCAAAATCTGCCATTACATGCAACCGAACAACAAATACAATATGCTGCTAGAGCATATATTTTACGTTTGATTGGAGGATTACTGATGCCTGACAAATCGAGCAGTCGGGTACATTTAATGTATCTTCCATTGCTACGTGATTTAGAGGAAGCAGCAAATTATAGTTGGGGTTCTGCGTGTTTGGCAGTTTTGTATAGAGAACTTTGCCGAGCTATAGTTCCAAAAAACCATGACATAGGTGGATGTCTAGTGCTTCTACAATCATGGGCTTGGTATCGGCTACCATTTCTTGCTCCGCGCGTGGATATTTCGGCTGTATACCCCCTTGCAAGCAGGTAATAATCTTTACTATTTTATTAATTTTGTACGAAATTGTATTTTTATAGGTCATTAAGATATTATATGCATTTTAAT
Organism: Fremontodendron californicum; assembly: GCA_030761205.1. Taxonomy (NCBI): domain Eukaryota; kingdom Viridiplantae; phylum Streptophyta; class Magnoliopsida; order Malvales; family Malvaceae; genus Fremontodendron; species Fremontodendron californicum. Next base: position 36,802,718 of record JAULJL010000005.1, read on the forward strand.
AGGTGGAGTAGGAGTACGGGTAGAGATTTTACAGAGACTCCGAGCGATCTTGCAAGTATAAGACTACGACTAGATCGACTAGGATATGATAAGGTAAATATTTCGATTGTTACATTGAAGTTTTTTTTTTATTTAATCCATATGAAACTAATAATTTGTAATAATTATTCGCAGTTTCTGTGGATGCCATATTCCTCGAGTGAAATTATGGCATGCCTCCCATCGGATGCCTACAATAATTTCAATATATGGAAAGCAAACACAGCATTGATATGCTTTTCATATGTAGAGTGGCACCAAACTGACCGGGTGTTGCGACAATTTGGGATGCAACAACCAATTCCTGCAGCCCCGATGAACCTTGATAAGCTTCACAAGGTCGACATGCGTGGTCGTAATGATGAATTCTGGCCTGCGAAGCATGAACGTTGGATCCAATGGTGGAACATACGTTTTCAACGAATTCCGACAGGTTACCCGATTGTTGGTAATAATTTCAACCCGTCTGCTGATTACATAAGATGGTATAGAAATAAAGGTCGGCCTTTCGTTTGTCCACCGTCGATGCACGAGGATGTTAGGAGTATGCCATTTACCGGACAAACTTCAGCTCCAGTCCCTCCTACACAGGATATGGATGCTCCTAGACCTCGCCGACAATGTGGGCGAAGGCGTCAACCGACCTCATCGGAGTTCACAGCACCGAGGATGTCATTTGATCATCCTGAACCTGAACGGGATCATGGAGTACCATCCAGCCATCGTTATTCCGTAAGTCACCCCGGATATGACGTTGATGAGTGTTACCGACCATCACCGCCAAGAACGAGGTTAGATGACCAGCTCCCCGTCCTAAGTCCAAGTTCAGCATATTTAACATCCATGTATCAGTTTGGAACCCCTTCGTCAGCATTTGATGCTACATCATTTATGAGTGCATCTAGTAGTCAGGTTCCCGTTATGGGTGAACTAGGTGTTGGCTCATCCAGCAGTGGGTTTCAAATTTTTGATACGGATGAAACGACTGATGACATACAACCGGAACCAGTGGCGGTTATAGCAAGAGGTCGTGGTGGACCGCGAATACGTGCCACTGACGAGGTTGAACGACGGGTGCAACCACCACGCACTAGAAGAACTCGACACTGTTGCTCTACACCACGCAATAATTAGAATAATTGTAATGTGTTTTAAATTTCTAATATAAATTTATATGTTTTGCATTTCATGTAATTTGTTCGGAAATTAATTGTTATATTTTATTTTAATTTATATCTTAATGTTGTTATTTAATTTTAATATAATAATCCAAATTACATGATAAGTTGCTTTTCTTTTTTTCATTTTAATTTAATTTTCTTTTTAAATTATAATAAGAAAAAAAAATTTAATCAGAAATTAAATTAAATTGTTTTTATCAAATATCCAGTTTTAAACTGTAACAATCTATATTATTATTAAAAACAATGATTAAATTAATGTCACGAGTTAATCGAATACCAACTCAAAAAAACTAATCAAATTAAAAAAATTATTTTACGATACCAACTTAAAAATAACTTCTTTATTTAAAAAAGTGACTCGATAAATTTCTTTAAAAAAAAATTTATTTACATTTTACATCATTAAATTATTTTTGATATAAATTAAATTTTCTTTTTTATAATATTACAAAATTATAAAAAATAAAATTTTTGATATAAAAATTTAATAAAAAATATAATCTTCTTTTTAAATTTTAATAAGAAATATATTTTTATTTTTTATAAAATTGTAATAATAAATTAAATTACATTTTTAATATATATTTTAAAAAAATAAATAACCAAACCTATAAAAAAAATATTTTAATTTAATTTATAATTTTTAAAAATAAATTTATCAAATTAAAATAAAATTTTGTTTTAATATAATTTTTGTTTATTAATTAAAAAAATATATATATACATGAAGGGAAATCGCCACCCCCCATGGCGATTTCCCTTCATGGTTTTAGCAAATTTTGCTAAAATTACCAAGGGAAATCGCCATGGGGGGTGGCGATTTCCCTTGGTATTTTTTTGCAAATTTGCAAAAATACACGCTGGGAAATCGCCATGTGGCGATTTCCCAACTAGAAAAAAAAAGATCCGTATTTTGGGAAATAATCAAAAAGCAACGGTAATTTGGTAATTTTTTTTTTTTGGCTATATTGTAATAAAAAAACCCTTTATTTACTTTTTTAGATGTTAAAGGAGAATTTACTTAGTTCATTATAGCAATACATACGTAGCTGTATAACTAGCAGTCTCATTTTCTTTGGAACCTTTAAAATCAATCCTGCCCTATTGTTCTGATTTTTTATTTTTTTTTGAAGTATTCGTGTTTAATATCCGTGTTCGACGCATATTCGAACATGGATATGAGAATATGATTTTTCAAAAACTTTTTAAATACATGAAAAAACTTAAAATAAATTAAATATATCTGTATCGAATATGTCTTACATTTACAGTAAAATAGATCCTGACAATAGTCATCCAGCCAACCTTGAATTTCATGGCTCTGGGCTGGACGTACATAGCAGTTTTAGTAATTTTCTGGGACAGCAGTCGCAGCCAATCCATTGATGTAACTTGTAGGTTTTTGTTTTGCCTAATTCCTTTGGGATGATCTGTTAAAAACTGACAGAATACACAAGGACTTCACTTCACGCTTTTGTCAGTGTGCTTTGCCCGTAAAAAAAAAAAAAAAAAAAAAAAGTAGGGATGTGCTTAGCCTGTTTGTTTTATTGGGCTACAATTTTGAACCCTTCAAGCCGGAGCATGGGAGCAAGTATGTGTATGTCCAATGGGATAGGATATCTTCAAGAGGAAAAGGGTAACATCAAGTGGCTTATCTTCATTCAACAACTGATATAGCATACTAATTTGAGTAATTTCCTCTACTGCTCCTAAGGTTAAGCTTCGACACTCAAAATTATCGATGGTATATAGGTATTAATTGATCCTCGTATGCAGGAGCAGTTCCTACAAAGATGAAGTGTTCCATGAGTAAATGGCCATAACTATATGGCCACTCTGCAGGCTATAAAGCAGTGCTTATAGTTTTGGATAAATTGTGCTTTATTATCCAAGAAAGCAGCAAAGCTGCTACATATGTACAGCTAGACTACTACTTGATTATACAAACATGACGCAATTTAGCTCCCAAGCATTATACAAGTCTGAGTTTACAGAGTTACATTCCTAAGCCCCCATAATCCTCTCTTTACTTTGATCGAAGTTGAGATGGCTCCTCTTCAGTATGAGTAAAGAACTTGTTATTTCTTTCCCTCCAAATGACATCAATACTATATATAAAAGTATCAACTCTAAAAATACAAATAATAAACGACATATATACCTTTAATAATTTATTAAATTAACTATTTTATTTTTAATTATTTATTAAATTAATAAAATATTCATTATTTTTTATTTTTTAAAAACATTAAAATCTTTATTAAAGTAAACTTTACTGAATTGATAAATTTTTTATTTAAATTAAAATTTCACTATTTTTTGTTTATCTTTTTTTTATTATTATTAATTTTTTTATGAGAACAGCAATTCCAAATTTGTTATTAAGAACAATAATAATAAGGTTTTGAAATAATATTAGAAAAATATTTATTTGTTAAGAATCAAAATCTTATTTATCTACCTTTGATATAATTTTGATAACCTTTAATACTATTTTAGTAACCTTTGATATAATATTGGTAACCTTTAATATAATTTTGGTAACCTTTGATGTAAGTTTAGTAATCTTTGATATAATTTTGATAACGTTTGGTATAATTTTAATAATCTTTTATATAATTTTGGTAAGCTTTGATATAGTTTTTTTTTTTTTATAACTTTTGATATGATTTTTGTTAACTTTTGATAAAATTTTAGTCTTTGGAAACCTTCAAATATTATTTGCTTTACGAGAATCGAAACGTGAAAATATAATCAAAGATAATAATTAAAATCAAATTGATAGAATGATAGGACACTTGGATCATAAAATTATGTTAAATTACAATAATATATATTATCATATGAGATTAGACATAAATGGTTTTGACATAAATATATAATAAGTAACAATAAATATATGACCTTTTATATAATATAAAATATATATAATATAACATTTGATATGATTTTGATAACCTTAGATATGATGTTAATAGCTTTTGATATGATTTGATAGTCTTTAATATAATTTTAATAACTTTTGATATAATTTTGATAACCTTTAATATAAATAACCTTTAATGTAATTTTAGTAACTTTTGATGTAATTTTTATAACTTTGGGTATAATTTTGGTAACGCTTGATATAATTTTGGTAACCCATGATATAATTTTGGTAAGTTTTGATATAATTTTTGATAATCTTTGATATGATTTTGTAAACCTTTAATAAAATTTTTTGTTTTTGATAATCTTTGATATAATTTTAATAGCGTTTGATATAATTTTGGTAATTTTTTATATAATTTTGATAACCTTTGATATAATTTTGACAATCTTAGATATAATTTTGTTAACCTTTGATATGATTTTGATAATCTTTCATTTTCATATAATTTTGGTAACCTTGGATATAATTTTGGTAACCTTGGATATAATTTTGGTAACCTTTGAAATAATTTTGATAACTTTCGATATTATTTTGATAGCTGTTGATATGATTTTGATAATCTTTATGTAATTTTGGTAACATTTGATACAATTTTATTAACATTTTATATACTTTTGGTAACCTTTAATATAATTTTGACAACCTTTAATATAATTTTGATAACCTTTTATATGATTTCGTTAACTTTTGGTATAATTTTGCTTTTAATAATATTTGATATCATTTTGGTAAGTTTTGATATAATTTTGATAACCCTTGATATAATTTTGGTAATCTTTGATAATCTTTAATATGATTTTGGTAACTTTTTAATAACTTTTAATATAATTTTGATACCCTTTAATATAATTTTGATAACATTTGTAATAGATTTGGTAAACTTTGATATAGTTTTGATAATCTTTGATAAATTTGGATAACCTTTGTGATTCTTTTGGTAATTTTATATATAATTTTGGTAACTTTCGATATGATTTCAATAACCTTCTATGATTTAGATAATCTTTAATATGATTGTCATTTTGATAACCTTTGATATAATTTTAATAACCTTTATACAATTTTGATAACCTTTGATATGATTTTGATAGCCTTTAATGTAATTTTGATAGCCTTTAATGTAATTTTGATAACTTTTGATATAATTTTGTTAACCTTTAATATGATTTTGTTATTTTGATAACCTTTGATATGATTTTGATAACGTTTGATGTACTTTTGGTAGCTTTTGATACAATTTTGATAACGTTTGATATAATTTTGGTAATCTTTAATATAATTTTGACAATCTTTAATATGATTTTGACAACCTTTAAAATAATTTTGGTAATTTTCGATAAAATTTTAGTAATCTTCTATATGATTTTGTTAACCTTTTATGATTTTGATTGTTTTTAATATGATTTTGTCATTTTGGTAACCTTTATACAATTTTGATAACCTTGGATATACTTTTGGTAACCTTTGAAATAGTTTTATTAACATTTGATATAATTTTTCTAACCTTCGATATGATTTTATTAACCTTTGATATGATTTTGGTAGCCTTTGATATGATTTTGATAGTCTTTGATGTAATTTTGTTAACTTTTAATATAATTTTGATAACCTTTTTATGATTTTGATAGGCTTTAATATAATTTTGTCATTTTGATAACTTTTTATATAATTTTGATAACTTTTAATGTAATTTTGGTGGTCTTTGATACAATTTTGATCTTTTATACGATTTTGTTAACTTTTGGTATAATTTTGATTTTGATAATCTTTGATTTTTTTTTTTATATATAATTTTGATAATGTGTTGATAACCTGTTATATATAATTTAGTAACGTTTGATATTATTTTGGTAACATTTGATATAATATAATTTTGATATCCTTTAGTATAATTTTTGATAAGTTTTGATAACCTCTGTACTAGTACCTTTGATATTTGATAATTTTTAATATAATTTTGGTAACTTTTATAATTGTTTTGATAATCTTTGATATAATTTTGGTAACTTTTGAAATAATTTTGTTAACCATCGATATTATTTTGATAGCATTTAATATGATTTTGTCATTATGATAACCTTTGATATAATTTTGATAACATTTGTAATAGTTTTGATAATCTTAGATATAATTTTGATAACATTTGATATAATTTTGATAACTTTTGTAATAGTTTTGGTATCTTAGATATAATTTTGATAACCTTTGATATAATTTCAATAATCTTTTTTTATAATTTTGATAACTTTTGATATAATTATTGATATAGTTTTGATAACCTTTGATATAATTTTGAAAACTTTTGACAACCTTTGTAATAATTTTGATAACATTTCTAATAGTTTTGGTAACATTTGATATAATTTTGATAATATTTGTAATAATTTTGACAATTGTTGATATAGTTTTGGTAACATTTGATATAATTTTGATAACTTTTGATATAATTTTGATAACTTTGATATAGTTTTGATAACCTTTGATATAATTGTGAAAATTTTTAATATAATTTTGATAACTTTTGATATAATTTTGATAACCTTTGATATAATTTTGATAGCCTTTAATATAATTTTGGTAACATTTGATATAATTTTGGTAATCTTTGATATAATTTGGTAACACTTTATATAATTTTGTTCAACCTTTGATATAATTTTGGTAATTTTTTTATAATCTTTGATATAATTTTGATAACTATTTATATAATTTTGGTAACCCTTAATATAATTTTGGTAATCTTTAATATAAATTTGGTAACTTTTGATACAATTTTGATTACTTTTGAGATAATTTTGATAATGTTTGATATAATTTTATAATAATTTTAATAACATTTCTACTAATTGTATTAAAAGTTTAAACAAAATTATTAGATTTTGTTACCAAAAAAAGAAAAAAATTATTTAATAGTGAATTATATATTAAAATAAATAATATTGATTTATTATATTATCCACGTACAAAACAAGTGTAGCATAGACTAATAAATGAAAACAAGTGTAGCATAAACTAATAAATGAAAACGTTCCAAGCCATACTGAGGATGATAGTGATTAAGGATTTTCTTCTCAAGTTTTTAACAGCCCATTGCAGTTCACATTCCAGTTTGAAACTATCCTGCTGATGTTGCATAGCTCTAGTATCTGATGCCATAAGTATTTTGAGTATCTGCAACCAAAGAAAATGTGGCTTCTGGTTTCATTCTCCTGACAGCAAAGTAAGCATTGCTCATCTCCTGTAACTTCCTACTGTGCTAGTCTGTCTCGTGTGGGGAAAAAGCAGTGCTTATTGCTCAGAAACTTTTAGCACTAAATTGTAGCAATGGAGACCCAATGCTGGTTTAGCAAAAGAGAATATGCATATATATAAATATATATAGATGTATCACGAATCCACCATTTCTGCGTATAGTGTGTCGGTGCTGGTGGCCCTTACGAGAATGAAGCATGCCTTTGAAAACTAGATGATAAAGCTCATAACGATATCCAACCAATGCCTGCTAGAATGCCAAAAACAATATATATATATATATATATATATATATCAACAAAGAGAGTTAGAGTTTTTACAGCCAACTTGAAAAAGCTACTATTTAGGTTAAATGTAATGTTTCAAATTATATATATATATATATATATATATATCAACAAAGAGAGTTTAGAGTTTTTACAGCCAACTTGAAAAAGCTACTATTTAGGTTAAATGTAATGTTTCAAAATGATATCTGCAACTCATTTCTTTATTTTCAGATTACGGATTCCCTTATCCCAAAATGATAATCTTAACGTGTCTTTTTAAGAAGTTTTGATCCTACAGATTCAGATAAGCTAATGTAATAAATCAGAATGACATGGAAGAAAATTGGCAAATTGGCTGAATTGGATTATGGACCTAGATTTGGGTAAGTATTCAATACAAGTATATGTCTGATACGGGTATACTCAATTTTTTTTAAGTTTTTCATATATTTGGAAAATCATAACCCATATCCATGTCCGAATATGTGTCAGACACTATCGTCGAACACAAATACTAAAAAAAAATGAAGAATTCAGATTACGAATTAAGTGTCTTTCCCTGCTAGCTAGTAACAAGCTAGGTTTCCTTTTCTGACGTTAGTGTGCCATTTTGATTCAAGCAATCATCAGTAGAGTTGTTAAGGTCTTAACATTTAATTGTCAATATGCAAAAGAGAAGAAAAAAGGAGTTTCTTTCTCTAATGGTAAATTTAGGAGACATGGGTAACTGAGTTTTCAATTCAGCTCCTTGAATTTCAGTGGCCATAACGATTTCAAAAATGTCCCACTACTACTGTTTTAATTACAGATCATAAGTTATTATTAAACCCTCCAGCCGAGGAAATTTGGTGATCAGCTCTACTAATTCCCAGCTATGTTTAACTTTGAGAAAGGCTGGCAGCCTCGGGTCTAATTTCAAAAACCCTCAAATATCCGTACACTAGCTGCCATTAATTGTCTACTCAGAAAGCCCTGGGTTAAAAGTTTCAAACAATACTGTTTCAGAAGGTGGCAATTCGTAAAACAGATGATTAGGCCGCCGGAATATAGTTGAAAGTCAACTTGGAAGGTATTCCTTTGCATATGATTGTGAAGTTGCTGCCTCAGTCAAATCTACAGTGCCCCTGGTTGATGGGAACTCAAATTTAGCACACACATTGTGGGTGGCTAGTCACCAGCCATTTCTTATGTATGGGACCTAACTAAAGAATATCCTTCCAACCATCATTATGGTGTGTTTTTTTTTTTATCTAAAAACCAAAAGATACTATTTTCTGAGATATTTTTTATAGGGTTATCCATCATTACCGAAAATGATAGTACGTTATTTTTTTTATACAAAAAATATCATAATTTGAAAATAAGAGAGATTGCAGATGTTAAAATTCAAATTTCAGATTTATTTAACATTACATTTTAAAAATGATTGTATAAATCAACTAAATAAGCTAACCACAGATTCGATAATATGTTATTTTCACACTTCTTTCTTATCTCAATTAAAAAAAAAGGATAGCTTATTAAAGATTATGTCAGTGCTAACTAAAAAAAAACGACATCAAAGATTAAGATTGGCCTAGATATGAATAATTATCAAGTATATTTCCCATTGCATCAATATATAAATAAAGAAAAAAGATTTTTAACAGTTGATCAGTTATGGACCATTTTTCATTGACTGAAGCTTTAAAGTTTGGGACCGACAGCTTGGCTAGAATATGATTCGGTATAGCAGTTTTATAAAGTTGCTTACATCATGTTCCATTGTCAAAAAAAAAAAAAGGAATAAGGGCGGCTTACTTTGATAATTGATACCTATGAATTTGATGACTTAGTTGAGGAAATTAGGGCTTACTTTTTAGTTTTTAATAATAATTTGTTAAGTGTGTGTCATGACATTAACATAACCTTTTGTTTTTTGCTCCCTTTATAAAAGGGAAAAAAAATTAATAGAAAAGGTTAGAATTTTTTTTTTTTTTTTTTTTATGAAGGATATCATAATTTGAGGATAAAAAAAAAAGTGTTGTAGATGTTGATATTTGAACTTCAAATTTATTAGATGCTATTTTTTAAAGATGACTGAATAAATCTATTGGATTAATTTTCGAATTGAAAGGTTGGGTTCTTTTGTTATCAAGGAAAATTGAAATCTAAGAGCAAATAACTTCCTTGCATATGAAACTCGTGGGGCATTTAATTTGTGCTTGATCATAAGTGAATGATTATCACCAAATTCTTTTGTGAGTTTGGTATCGAACCGGAAGTTTGCAATGCTAACTTCTCTATTACGAAAAATATAGGATGATTAACTGAGTACTAGTTTAGATGGTATACATATTGTTGACAGATTTTAAAGATTGCGGATTCGAGATGACTTAAACGCATAATGTCTTCCTCAAATGAGTTAATTAGATAAGAGTTGAGACTTTGAGGGAGTTATGAGTAGATTAAGAACTAAAAAAAAAAAGTAGGGATGAACTTTAAAATACAACAAAATTCATAAAATATCAAACCATAAAATTAATTAATGTTTCTTACAAAAGTTGACTTAATTTCCTTGGTGCAAATTGTACAATATATACTAATACATCAGCTAAGCTAACCCTAAAAGGGTTTGACTTTATTTTCCTCTCCTTTTTGTTTATTATTATATTTTGCTGTTTATATAAAATTCTCTCCCAAAATTAAGTTTCATTAGGTCAACTTGGCCTGTGGTTAGCCTCACCCACCTCTTACTATCCATCATCCTTTTTTTTTAGGGTATTTAAAAAATTCAGAGGTTGGTGTTCTTCAACAAACAAACCATTGGTGTATGTTAGTTAGGGAGTTAAAGATTTTTTTTTTTTATCATCACAAAATAAAACACGTTAATTAAGAATAATGAGTAGGCAGCCAAATTTTTTTTTTTTACAAAATTGTAGACAAATTCCAGATGAACAAAGCAAGGTGGAGGTTTCCTAGGTCGGATCAAGTCGGGTGTGCATAAAAAATTTGTTTGTCTAGACTTGATTTTAAAGTCAATTTTACTGTTCAAAATATATAAATATTAAAAAAAATTATATTAATATTTATATTTATATATTTTAGAATTAAATTTAAATAAAATTTTTTATTATTTAAATAATCATTTGAACTAGATTGAGTTGATTCGGATTATCAAAAATCTATTTCATGCTCGATCTAATTCGAGTTAGGTTTGCTTGACCTTTTGAATAGCCCGCCGATTCGTGGACAGATCGGTAATGGAAAATATATATATATATATAACTTTCACTAAATAAAAAAGGCATATTAATTAGTCATTAAGGAAAAGAAATAAGAGAAGGGTATAATTATTTATATAAACAAAAACTTCATTTTTGTTTATGATAATCTTATTATTATCCCATTCATCTTCTCACGCTAAGTTGGCTCCAGAAAAAAAAGAAGAAAAGAAATGGTTTACTCTTCCACCTGATTATTTCCATTGAAAATGGCGAGTAAACAGAAAGGAATTGGCCAGTCAAAAACGAAGAAGAAAATATATATATATATATATATATATTTATATTTGGGAAATGCCAGAAATGAGTTATATTGAAGATTTCTAGCCGTCAAGAGGCTGCCATGGGGGATGACTCTTAATTTCTGCTCTTGGAACAAAGTTTTGTCCAAATCAAAAAATTTCAGATAAAAAGGCCAATTCTGAGATGATTTGGTGTTCTTTCTACTAACGGGTTAACATGGTCTTGGTTTCCACTGTTCATCACTCCCCATAGTAACTTGCACCACTTGAACTTCTTTAAACTTTAAATTTTAATTAATGGACGTCAAATTATTATTTTTTATTTTTTATGATACGAATACAAGTGTTTTCAAGTTTTACGAGCGCACTCACGTTTGTCTGATCATGGTGTGGACATCTATTATCCTGCATAGTCTATTTTCCTATCTACATATAAATTGGGCTGAAGATGGGAAATTGGAAAGCTTTGAAAGTGACATATTGTTCATAATTTTCATTGTTAGAAGAAGAGGTCATGAAAGCTTTTGGAGCTCAAAAGGGTCAGCTAAATGCTACTGTCCATTACAACCTGTGTATGAAGAGGTGAGAACTGAGAAGGAACATTTGAAATGGAAAAAATGTCAGCTTTGCAATATATGATATTTTATAGACATGTCAATTTTCCTTTTATCTTTAATTAGAATTTACCATCTTCTTTTTGAATCTTCTCAAAGAAATGTAGTAGTTGCAAATGACTGTGTTTGTGTTGTTTTCCACGTCTAAAATTTTTCATTATAAAATCCTTAATTATCATTTTTAAGTAAGCATTGAACAATGAACAATAATTTAAAAAATATATATAATCAGAATTTTATTAATGAGTATTTTAAAATTTTTAATTAAACATTTTTTTTTGGTATTCCACTAATAAATTGATTCGACTAGATCTGATATCATGATTACTTTTCAAGGAATCAAGTCCATAAGAATGAAACTTACAAATTAACACTTCTTTCTTTTGGTTGAAACCATAATAAGAACTTTTACTATATTAAACCAGCAATGGCTAGATTGTGGTAAAATTATTTTCCATGTTGAACCAAAATCCTGTGACAAACCCACCACACCAAAACCTAAGTTTAGTACTTGACCACTTTTTGTCTAAATATTTTCATTTTTTTTTTGTTGATAACTTTAAAGAATCATTAAACTTCTCTCTCTTTCCCCCTAGGTGGCCACTGGCCACCTCACCTACTCATATAATCTCTGGCATTTTGCCTCCCCTGTTTTTATCAGCTTTATAAGATCTTGAGACAAAGTTCAAAAAACAGTTTTTTTTTTTTTTCTTGTCAGAATCCCATAGTGAAGTTAAAACTATAAACACCCATCAGCTGTCTCTTCTGAAAAAGTTTGGTTCTTTTCAAGAATTTTTCTTATGAAACATGGAAAATGAAGGGGACCATGTTGTAAGGAAACAGAATGGTGAAGGAACAAGCAACAACAACACTCTTGATCCTCTACTTCAAAGGGTACTCTTTAAAGTTTTTTTTTTTTTTTTGGCTTTGCTTTTTTCTTAGTTTTCTGGTTTGTCTGCTTTTTCAATCATAGCTTTTTTTTTTGGATCAATTTTGAAACTTTAGCTGTTTATTGCTCAAAATGGTTGATGGGAATTGTTTTCTTCCTTAAAGATCATGAATTTCTTCTATCTTTTTCTTTAGCTTTGATTTTTTTTTTATCTATGATGATTGAAAGAGCCACTTTTTAAGACTTAAACGTTTAGGGTATCTCTGTTTTTTTTTTAAAAAACTTTTAAAAAGAGAAATTAAATTAGAGGTTCAAATTCAACCTTGAGCTTTCTAAGATCACTTACCTGAACTTTATGGACTTTTTCCCTCATTTTTAAGCCCAAAAAAAATTGCTTTATGCGGCTTCTAGATAAATTCTTTCTGTAAATCAGCTCAACTGTACTATCTATACTGGGGAGGTATTGACTTCTTCTCTGGTAGAAAAACTGACTCAATTCTATATTCTGAGACTTGGCTATGCCAAAGCCTTTACTGCAGTGTGCTAATTTTGAATAAAATCTACTTGCAAGGCAGACATAAGTTATCTGGAATTGTAACAAAAAGTAAAGCAATCATACCAGATTTCTTTTTTCTTTTGAAGCCTTTTTAATCACAAATCTGAACTAGAATTAAGCTATGTTTGGAACTTGCAATTCACAAACTTTCTTTCATAACAAATGAGGATGGACTGCCTAATTCTTTTTTTTTTCCACTCTATTTTAAGGTGGCATTTTCTGTCAAATTAATAGGAATTGATTGAAGCCAACTCTTTGGTTTCATTTGAGTTTGTAAGATGATTGGAGTTGGTGAATTAAAAAGCTCAAATTTTGTTTTATACCTGATGGCCTGATCAATGGGAATTTTTTTTTTTTTCACAGTTTGGAGATTCAACAGAGATAATTGAAGAGATGCCACTTGGTCAGCACCGAATGCGGGACAACCTTGTCTTAGAGATACCAGCAAGAACTCTCGAGGATGCCAGAGAGGATTTTGTGAAAATAGACATGGCCTTAACACCAACAACTACTCCTAAAAGAGTAAACTTTTCGCCCATGCCTAGCCCTATTTTTTCCAGATTCGATGATTCTCCGGTCTACTCATCATCAAAAAGTAAATCATCATCCTTGAAAAGCCTCCTTCCAAAGTTAAGTTTCAAATATCGCAACACTAATTTGGAGATTGAGAAGGCTGCCATCTTAGCACTAGGAGGCTCATCAGCAGAGATACGAGAGAAGCAGCCTCGCATTTCAAGGACGTTTTCCCTATCAAAGCTTTTCACACCAAAAATGAAGAATACATCATCCTTACCTGGTACTCCAACTGCACATTCAAACCCTGAGTCCATGCATGGCGGGCAGGTAACTTATGTTGCTCCGACTTTTCATTTTTCTTGAAGTATCCGTATCCGACACCCGTGTCCGACGCATATTCGGACATGGTATGGGGATATGACCCTCCAAGAACCCTCCAAATACATGGAAAAACATAGAAAGAAATGAACATACCCGTGTCGGACATATACATGTACCCGACATTCACACCCGAATCCGAGTAACATAGAATTAGCCTATTAAATTATGCAGTAAGTATTGAATACATTGCTATCAACGAAACTTGAGTCAATTGTGAATTACAAACTCAATATTTTGAATTCAGGAATATGTCAGTTGAATTTCATGTAAATATGCAGTGATTGTTCACCTACTCAAGATCCTTAACAACTATTTTGTTGTTAGACTTGTAGGAAGCTGTCAATTCAGCCTGCTCCATTATTTCAGTGGTATTTTATATCAATAACTGATGCTTATATATTTTGATACCCAATTAATTTCTTTCTCTGAATTTTTATGCATGTAAATGCTTGCTGCACTTCCTAGTTTGAAGAGTTCCCTGGCTTCTTGTATCTTTTGTATTGCATTTGCACATCCATGACCATTAGTTTTGTCAGCCATTGGCATCTAAAATATTTAAATTGGATGGGTCCCATGACTCTGCAGATGCAGCAAAAGGTAGTTTCTGTGCAGAACATGAGTTGGGGAACTTAGAATTTCCCTTTGTTAACTATGTTGCTCCAACTCTTCATTTTTCTTGAAATATCCGTGTCCGACACTCATGTCCGACGCATATCCGGACATAAGTATGCGGATATGATCTCCCAAGGACCCTCCAAATACTTGGAAAAACTTAGAACAAATCAAACATACCCGTGTCCGACACTCACACCCGAGTCCGATTAACATAGTTTGTTAATGTTACGACTTATGCTTCTGAATTTGAGAAATATCAGTGTCAATATCTCTTCTAAGGATTGTGGTTATATTTTATGGTTATTGCTTCAATAATTTATTTATGGCATGAATTTGAATTTTGACCTTTACCCTCACAATGTGTCATACTATTTTTCTACTTGATTCTTACAGAATTGCTCACTTTACAGAAAGGAGGGACCATACCACCACCCATCCATCGTTCACATTCAGTTCCTGTGCTCATCAAAGATGGAAGCATAACACAGTTAGATTCTTTAGGAGGTGTATTTCGTGTACTTCCTACAACTCCACAAGCAGTCAAGGGAACTGTCTTGACAACATCGAACATAGTTACCGAAAATGATAATGGTAATTTTAATCTGCAGATTGTCTTTTTTTGCTCTTAGAAGTTAGAAGTTAGAACCCCTCATACCTTCCAACCAAGCCCAACATACTACCTCCACCCTCACTCCCCCTCGAAAAGAAACAAACAGAAAATTTTAAGGAGGATAAGAATTAAACAAAGAGTGAAGGATTATAATTTTGAGATCAATAACTTGGACATATTAGAGGGCCTCTATCTTTTAAATGTGCCAAGCCAGTTCAAATTGTGTAAAACTTCACTCAGCAAGAAATACCTTTGAATTTTCACTAATGCCTTCCAGGCACTAAATAAAAAATCATTTTCATACAGCAGCAGAACTAAATAACAGCATAAAAGCTTCAACTTTTTGTGCCAAATCTTGACTACTTGTCACCTAAAATCAAAGCCACATTCTTCTAATCACATATCTTTCTAAATAGAATGGCTGCATATGCTGGCAAATATTTTGATTAGTGAAACTAGTTAGATGCTTTCAAGGCATTTTTAATCTATGTTGCTCCGACTCTTCATTTTCTTGAAATACCCGTGTACGACATCCATGTCCGATGCATATTCGGACATGGGTATGAGGATATGACCCTCCAAGGACCCTCCAAATACATGGAAAAACTTAGAAAAACTGAACATACCCGTGTCGGACACATACCCGTATACGACACTTACACCCAGGTCCGAGTAACATAGTTTTTAATTATTATTATTAATTATATTTTGCTTGCAATTTGGATAAACTCTGAATGCAATGATGTTCTAGTTTAACCTCTGCTTTCTTTTTATGCTTGTGATAACCAACCTATGTCTTATCTTAGTCTTATTGTTCAGATGGAAATGGTGATGGTGGTGAAGATATTCCTGAAGAAGAAGCTGTTTGTAGAATCTGCTTGACTGAACTGGGAGAAGGTGGTGATACCCTCAAGATGGAATGTAGCTGCAAAGGTGAACTTGCCCTTGCCCACCAAGAATGTGCCATAAAATGGTTTAGCATCAAAGGTAACAAAACATGTGACGTGTGCGAGCAAGAGGTTCGAAACCTACCTGTTACTCTTTTACGAGTTCAAAATGTTCAGGCTCATAATTTGAGAGGAAGTGGGGCACGACAAGCTGAGGCTGCTAGATACAGGCAAGTATATAGTTTTAAATACTTGGCTGTGGACATATGCATTTTCTGCTCTTATTTTGGTTCAACATTATCTTCAACGATTAAATATCTTTAACATAAAGGTATATTTGACAGGGTCTGGCAGGACGTTCCCATTCTTGTCATTGTTAGCATGCTTGCTTACTTTTGTTTTCTTGAGCAGCTGCTGGTAAGTTTAGCAATTTGGAAAATGCTTTGCTTCCCCTATCAAGCTTTTCATTGTTCCTAAAGTCATTATCTGCTCAGGTTTCAAAAATGAAATCCGGTGCGATTGCCATCTCTCTTCCTTTTTCCTGTATATTGGGTCTCCTTGCTTCCATGACATCAACAACAATGGGTGGGGTTTTAAGTTTGTTTATGAAAAGTTCTCTTTTGATAACTTTTGTTCTTCTGAATTTGGCTATCTGTCTTACAAACTCCCAAATTTTGTTTTTTAGTGAGGAGAAAATATGTTTGGATTTACGCTACAATCCAATTCGGACTGGTGGTTCTTTTTGCTCATCTTTTCTACTCATTGGTAAGAGATACACTCTTTCTCATAATGCAATTGGTTGAACAATTATAGTTCAGAAGTAGTCTCGGATTATAGCTTGCATGTTTAGGATATAGAAGCTTTTTTAATTCGAAAGTGTATCGATACCATGTTTCTTTTGATCTACAGCTTCATATACAAGCCGTTCTTTCTGTTCTTCTCTCTGCATTTGTTGGGTTTGGAAGCACCATGTGTGGAACCTCTGTTCTTTATGAGGTTTCAAGAGGGTGGAGAAGGCGGCGATCCGAATCAAATCAACCTCTTGGTTCTCAAGAGGTTCGACAGCCAGGTCAACCACCGGTGGTAACCGAGCAACAAACTCAGACGGATACTCACTCTAATGAAACTGAAAGGAGAGTTTTAGAAAGTGGGAATGACAATTAAGTTAGCATTATTCTATAAGATGTATAAATGGTATAAAATGAAAAGCTTTCGTCTGTATAGAAACTGTCTCATTTGTAGAGATGCTTTACAAGCTTGTCTGGTTTTATTAAACACTGCACCGGGAAAAAGCTTTTTTGTTGTTCATCTTTTTCTTTTTGTTTCATATCAATTTCCAGTAGTAAGCTGTAATATTGCTTTAATTCCTGCAACTCATTTTCACAACTCAATGAAGAAAGAAGATGACATTACACCAGCAAGTGAAAAGATGCAGGAAATATCTTCCTGAAAGTTATGAATCTTGACACAACTCAATGTTTTGGCTAAGGGACAAGTTGATGGTGAAAAGCTATGAATCTTGATTTGGTTTCTGTATTTCGTAGTGGACGTTTTTTGATTCATTCAAGTTATATCAATAGTTTAATGGTAAAGGGTTTTGAAATTTTTACTTCAACTTTAGGCAGGTGAGCTTGTACAAGTTTTGGAGCAATATAGTGAGGGATGACAAAAGAATATTTAAAATAAAATAAAATATAATAAAAAAAGAAAAAAGAAATCAGTTTTTTAGATATAATGGGTGTGTTTAAGACTAGTATTATATATAGTAGTTAATAAAAATATGTGCACCACAGTATATTTCCAAGGTATTATTGCTTTTTCAATTTTTTTTCATAGAATAAACAGTAAAATCTTATGTCTCAACCAAATCATCAAATATTTTGCCCAAATTTCAGGCCAAACTAGTCCAAGTCCAGTCACCTAGGCTAGAAACTCATGAAGCTATGTGCATGAAGCTATCCATCCGCATGTATGTTCAACACCAGTTTTTGGATGATCCAACAAAAATCATATCTTAATGGTAATGATGCATCACCAATAATAAATAATAACTCAAATGTACCTCTAAGAAGTAAGAAATACAAATCTTAAAGGAGCAACCTTCATGTTATTCCTGTCAATGTCATATATTCTAGGAATAGCCGTTTGTACTTACAATGGAGGTTCTTTCTTCCTCCAGACCTCTTTGTGCTGTCAATGGCATTTTTGTTCTTGAATATACAATGAATTCAGATGGTTAATCTCATTCCACTTCAGATTCGATCACACGGTTGTACTTTGAGAAAACCCAACTTGATAAAGAGAGATGAACGGCTACACTAGCAAATAGAAATGCAACTCCAGCAGAGAAAAAAAAGAAAAAGAAAAAAGATGAGCTTTGTTTTGTTTGTCTTGCCTCTTTTGATGATGGTCTGATCATTGTTTGAAGCTAGAACTGCCAATCTTGCTGGAAAACAATGGCTTATTCTTGAAACTGGTACTTAACACAGTTTCACTGTTGCTTGATTGGCTTTCTGCAACACCGGGTCTCATCCAGATTTTTATGTGTCCCTCTCGACAAACAGTTAGTACAGATTCCTGGGTAAAAATCAAGCCCGAGAGTGGTTCAGTGTGAACACGATGAGCAACCAGTGGTGAAATTTTCGGAACATCTCGAATGCTTGGGGCAGGCTGCAGGGTACCCAATGGGTGTACATTGTCCCACTGAGAAGATTGGCTGCCAGTGCTGTAAGTGGGAGATCCACCAGGAGGGCATCTACGCAATGGCACTACAATTTCATCCATTTCCAGGTCCCACAATAACAACTGAGTGTCCTATACAGAAGAAGGTAATAATGAGATGTGAAGGATATTGCAGGTGCTGCAAAGCTTTTTCTTTTAAAAAAAAAAAAAAGAGGAAATACTGTTCACAAAAAGGTTCATCAAGTTTATTCTCCAATCCTAATTTCAATTCTAATATATTAATCCTTTTCATTAAGTTAAAATCTAAATATTTCCTACAACCTGTACTCGATCCATGTGCTACTATCGCACCGCTATTCCGTCCTGGAAACAGCAAACTGGAGCATAGGTAGAAAAAGGAGGCAAGCACTACCTCTAGAAATGTTGCTTCAACAACATTAATGTGTCAGGCATCTATAACTTGCAAAAGCTAGAATTTTTGGAACTTAACAGTTGAATCCATATAAACACAATCAAAATACATGAGCATGAAAGAACATGGAAAAACACGGCATAAGATAGGAGTGACAATAATTAAAACAGTAATTATTTTGACCAGACTAACAACATCTATATACCTGACCAACAGAGCCAAACCGGTACATCACAGTCTCCCCTGTGCCATCGGAATTAGGTGATGACCAATACGAATCAAATGCCACTCCACTAACCTGCCAGCACCATTTAGAAAGAAATGAGTACAGAGCCATCATCATCCACAATAAATAAAGGGTTTTGCTAACGAATGCTCTTAGGGCACTCTTTAAGGTTAGTTAATATACTATTTATAGTAATAACATTGTATTAAATGCAATAATTGATAACTTTATTCATCATTACCAATGCATTAAATAAAGATATTACTATATATGGTAACTTTAAAGAGTGCCCTTAGGGCATTCTTTAGCAAAATCCATAAATAAATAGAAGCCTTCACTATAAGATAAGAATCTTACCCATGAGTTGTGCCCCTCACCCCATGCCACAACCTTTCGATCTTCTATACTCCAAACTTGAACCAAGTCATCTTCACCTCCAGTCAGAATATATTTCCCATCCATACTGTTCAGTGGACATTGTTGTCAGTAACAAGTTTTATTTTCTCCAAAGGTGATAGCTTAGATATTATATACAAAGAATGGAAAGTGGCAAACTGAAAGCACAGTATACTCCAGATAAACAGCTTGCATAAGTTTAAAACGTTTGTCTAAAAAAGAAAAGAGCACCTCCAAGCACAACACAATAGAGCACCATAATAACTTTTGCCACCACATATGAGCTGTTCTTTTGAATAGTCAAAAACTCGCAGATAACCTGCACTCAGTATGTGGAAAGAGAAAAACTTAAAGTTCAAACAAATTAGAAAAGAAAACAGCCATAAATTGCAAATGATGTCAATTTGACTTGATACCATCTCTTCCAACGGTTGCTAAGTAGGTCCCATCAAAGGAGAAAGCAATGCTATTAATTGAACCTTGACAAACATGCCATCTCGCGATTGGGTTACTCTGCAAGGAAATAATGGTAAGTTAAAAAAACAAAATGTGCAATATGTGGAAAGCTAGGAGGAAAACTTATACAGCTTCCTCAATGATGTCAAAGAACAGTCAGACTAATACCAATTTATGGTGCTAAGGCAGGTCCTATCTTGCCAGATATTAAGACTATCATGGCATTAACTGTAATAAAATTTAAAAAAAAAAAAATACGCTTATAAACCAGAAGGCAAGCACAAGACTACATTGCCAGCTAAATGTGGGTTTCTATTAGAACTCCTTGCAGCTCTTCAAAAAAAAATATATATCATGGGCAAACTTAAGACTACCTGCAGCTCTCTAAGAAATTTGAGTGTCAATTCCCATTTTGACAATCTAGATCAGCAACACATGCATCATCTAATTTAAACAGAAAGTTGTTTGGCTAGAAACTAGAAGTACATATAGTGGAAAGATATAATACAGCACCTACTGTAAATATACACATGATATAATCATTAATGGCCTCCAGCTTTAGATAATAGTTCTAAGGTAAAGACTACCAATTTTTAGGAAGCATACACAAATAAGAAAGTCTAAAATAGTTTTCCAAAATAAACACTGACCAGTACCTTACTGTAACGTGCATGCGCAACAGAAAATTGAGTTTGGTCTTTGATAACAGAGAATGAAGAATCACCAGCACCATCCTTGTTCTAGAGGGCAGAAAAAGAAAAAAAGAAAAAACTTAAAAAACAACTTACAGCATAGAACATCATGAAATTTGTAGGTTGTACCCCCAGAAGTGAAAAAATCCTTCTTTAATTATTGGAAACTTGCCTTTTCATACACGTACATGTTTCCATCAGCATGAGCGACCACAAAAGCACCATCACCTCCAGGAACCCACGCAATACTAGTACAGCGACTGCTGGAAATAACAAGCATTAATCAGATAGGTGACAGAGTCAACCCAATTAAAAACATCAATTCAGGCAATTCAGGATAAACACCAATTAGTCACAAAAGTCAGTGCCCCCTTCATCATCCTGAGGGGAAGCCCAAGAGGAAAGCAAATTCTAGAAATAGAAGCAGAAGACAAGTCGAATATTGCTAACAAGGTTAACAAACAACTCGGTGAGAGACCAAGTCAGTCGCTGACCTTATATTGGTAGTATTGATACCTTAGAAGTACAGCTCAAATATTGATGGTCAAAGAGAAAACAAATGAAGCACTCTACAGCAAGGTCTCAAGGTGGATAGAAAATTAGACTTATGGGTTACTGAAAGGCAATATTGCCACTATAAAACAACAAAAACAAATTCCAGAAAAAGATATTTTCATAATACTTCATATGCACTATTTTAAATAAAAACTAAGCTATATAAGATGTCATAGAAATTATCCTGCTCCAAGCCATTGGGTATTACAATCTATCTTTACACCATCATAGACCAGTCCAGAGCCCAAAAATCTACAAATCACATGCAGGAAGACCTAAAAGGGAACATCTTGAACTTAAAAATTTTAAAAAGAAAACTCAGATGGTGAAGAAAGGTTCAAAAAGTCAAACTTCTGAGAGTTCAGAAAATGTATAAAGGATGTAGTAATGTAAATCTTGCCTGTTATTGACAGAACCATCTTTATTGTAATGCAGCGCCCCGACAAGCTTCTTTCCAACATCCTGTAACTGCTGTCTCAGTGACACTGAGTAAACTACAGTAATAATACACACAGAACCCATAAATTTGCAGAGTTTAAACCTTGGAACTAAAATTGCAAATTAAAACAAGCTAAAAAGATTACCATCACCAGAATTCAACCCAATAAGCAAATCATGTCCATCCTTGGCATCCTGATCGAACGCGTGGCAGAGAGGGTTCGAATTACTGAAATTGATAGACTTTATTGGATCCTACATTAAACACCGAGATTCTTAAAATACCACCATGGACACCCTCCCATTCATAAAAAACCTTAATAAGAAAATGCTAAATTACCTTATCCTGAGAATTCAAATCACTTATAAAGATAGCATCACCGACATTGAAGATTAAATAAGTTCCTTTCCCATCAAAATTTATAATAGTCATTGAATTACTCGAACTCGAAGCCCCCAATGACCCAATCCTACTGGTACTACTAACACTTTTACTCCCACCATTCCCTCCAACAAAGCCAAGTGCACGGCTCCCATTCCCAGCACCTAGCCACCTCGCTGCTGCTGATTTGACCCCACTGCTAGCACTGTAGCTGGACGATGAAGCTGTCGGAGTTGACGGAGCTGGCTTGTCTTTCAAATGCGCCAGGGTAACCTGACAATCAAACTCAATCAAATAGAATCCCAACAAACGAATAATGAAACATAAGTATAATTATCCAATTAAAAAAAATAAAAAAAAAAGAAACATAAGTATGAACAAAAAAGATTGAAATTTGACTTTAGAAATAAGGGCATTGATTCAAACTCCTTAAAATTCACTCTTTTAACCAACAATGCTCAAACACTGAGAATACAAAATAACCTAACAAAATCTAATCTTTCAGTGCTTCCAACAAATGGGTATTTGTTAAAAACCCTCTTTATACTAATAAATTGGAAATGCTCTCATTATCTAATTATAAAATTTGAGTATCAAAAACAACAAAAAGAAATCCCATACCACAACAGAAAGAGCAATTTAAAGTGAAATCAAATGATTGGTCTCGATCAAAACCCCAAGGCCCAAAAGAATAACACAAAAGATAGTCTTTTTTTTTCAATAATTTAAAAAATAGACACTCAAAAAAAGTTTTTAAAAACCCTAGAAATTTGAAGTTACCTGAGTAACAGTTTTGCCATGAGCATAGTGAAGAAGGCCGGAAGGGTGAGTCTTTTCATAGTGAAGCTTATATCGACCTTCTGGGGTTTTAAAATAAGTCTTCAAACCCGGCGATTGAGCGTTTGCCGATGAAGATGATGTCGAAATCGTACCGTTGCCTGTGTTGATCATGGCGTCTCTTATCATACACCCGATAACATCTGATCATGAGACTCTAGGGTTTCTTTTCTTCTTCTTCTTCTTCTTCTTCTTCTTCTTCTTCTTCTTCTTCCTTTTCTTCTCAATTTTGAATTTTTCTTATTTCCTTTTCTTTTTTGTTCTTCAATGGCTATAGGGATGAAAGAAGGAGAATGATCCTGTGTGGTTGCGGCTTATGAGAAGTTTTTCAGTTTTTAATAGTCTGTCTGTAATCTGGGTTTTATTAAGAGGTTCGACTTTTCGGGGAGGATTGAGGAAAGTCAACTGAATGGACGGTGGAGGATTGAAGAGAGTGCTTTTTCTGGCTTTGTAGTTATAAACTGAGAAAAGGGAGAAGAGAGAGAGAGAGAGACTGATGAAGAGAATCGGAGAGATTTTCAGTTTTCTTTATTATTATTATTATTATGTGTGAGTTTGATATATTCAGATTTTCAGCTCCAAATTGTTAGTTTGAGCTTTCAATGCTTAATCTTTACTTATTATTATATAATAATATACTATGGCTTCAACTTCAAAATGTTTTTTTTTTTTTTAATAAATATTTTTGAGAAAGGGAAAGATTGGGAAAGTATATGCAAAAAGGTACTTGGAAAGGATATCCTGCTGGCTTGAGGGATTGAAAATATAAGAAAATCAATGGCAGTCCTACACTACTATCTATAATTCTATATGCCAACTTGCCATCCATATTTTCCTTGGTAGTCAACACAATCAAATTTATCAATTGAGTTAACTTTTTTTTTATTATTAACAACTTGTGATTCATATTTATCTAATAAAAATATCACAATAATTCTAATTTGTAAATACTTTTGAGTTTAATATCCAAATTTTTTAATAGTTAATTCATCATGCTTTTCTTGCTTATTTTTTATAAACCAACGTTTATATATATAAATGTATAAAGATTTGTTTGAAAAGTAAGAGTTCCTTTAATTCATCTGTAAAGAATTCTTTGTGTATAAAATTTAGGCTAATTATCTAATTACTCAATTTAAAACTAAACGTTTGGTAGGTTGCACATATTAAGACAAAATTTTTATTTGTTTCAATTTAAGATTAAATGTTTTATAAATTTTACACTCATATATATATATATATATATATGAAAATTATCTGATACATTGTCAGTGAAATATTTAGACTTCACAAACAGGATTACCAGGATGGCACATAGTGGTAGGGTATAATAAAAAAAAAATTAAAAAAATAAGTTGGACATGTGACAAACTCTTAATTCGCTTGTGGAATTAAGAATTTTACACTACCAGTATATCAAAAACGAACTCATATATATTGTTATATTACAAGGTAGAATAATACTTAAGAATGTATAATTATGTGGATGTCCACAGATACGGTCTATCTTTATGGTTTTTATTTTTAGTTGCTTACTAAATAATCTTATTTAATCAATTATTCGATATTTAGACTTGCTTACTAAATAAAAATATATTGAAGTTAAAACATAATACCGATGATAAACAAAGTTAAATATTAATGAATCCGACCTCATATAAATCTATAATTTATATATGAACTCTTTTGTATATAAAAGCTTGTTTTTGGATGTTTGTTTGGTGTTTTGATTTGGCATTTGGAAAACTCCAAGTATTTGTTAATGAAAGAAAAAAAAAATGGTTTTTTGAGTTTATAGGATTTAACTGGTCCGGCAAAGTGCGCACCCGTTAAATTTTTATCCAATGGGAGATTCACACGTCCTATCATATTTTTCTCTGGACCAGACACTGGCCCAACCGGGAACATTCCTTGACTTTTTCAACCCAATATTTCCTTACAATTGGGCCATACAAAAACTCTTAGCCCAAAGAGGAGAATTCATTTATTCAAACAACAAAGTTCGAATTTCCTTTCTCAAATAAAATATGAGTTTATAAATTTATATACTATCAATTGAAATCACTTTATTAATGAGTAAATATAAAATTTTAAAAATATATACAGATAATTTTATTTAATAATAAATTGTATTATATGATTCACTGACAATATATAAATTTATACACTTACAATATATCAAATATAAATTCATAAAATATATATATGCAAAATATTAATGGACAGCAGGTGCTCATGGTCGGGCCGGAATTTTTTTTTTCTTATCCAAACTCAGGCCGACCCACCAGTTCAATTTATTGTTCAAAATAATAATAAAAAAATTAAAAAATATTTTTATATTAATATTTTTAATTAAATTTAAATAAAAAATATTTTTTAATAGTTGTACAGTGATTCAAGTCGACTCAGCTCGAATCACTAAAATCTTGCCCAGACCTGTCTAAAACGAGTCGAGCGGGCTATCCGACCATGATAAGGTCTAATGGTAGTTTATAAGCTTTTACAATGACACTGATTTCAATAATATCACGTATTATAAGCTAACCATTAATTGTGTTTATAGTCACCCGTTAATGAAATCAAAAAACAAAAATCAAAAGGATAAAAGACATAAACCCATAACTTATTTGAACATTCTTTGGAGACAAATTTATAATTGTACTACAACTCTTATCTTTAGCTAAAAACTTGAATGAAGCTTGTGTAACATGCTGTAAAAAGTGGTGGAATTGTTATAGATTTCGGAATTAATTCTAAATATAATATATATAGTTCAAAACTTCAAAGACATAAGGTGACCCAGGTCTCAAAAATCTGGTCGTGACAAGTACCAATAAAAAGGTAAAAATCATTATTCAACTAACTTCATTTTCTTTATAGAAAAAATCCCAAATTAAATATGATTTTTGCTGATTAATTAATTAATATATTATTTATAATAATTATTATTATATTAAATACAATTGTTAGTGAATTTATGATTTAGTTTAATTAATTATACAATTATTTTTAAGAGATAATAATTAACAAATTTTAAATTCAAATATCAACATATATAATTTTTTCTTTTATCTCATATTGTAATTTTTTATATAAAAAATATAATAATTGATAACTTTATTTATTATTTTTAATATATTAAATAAAAATATTATTAAATATAATAATTTTAAATAATATTTTAAGATATTTGTTAATAATTTCATTAAATATTAGGATATCCCTCTCTTTTTGTGCATTTTGTGGTCACATCGAGCCCTTCCTACATTTCCATGCCTGATCATTGGTTCTCTGAAATGTGAAGCATTTCCCAGTTTCAAAAATAAATAAAAAAACCTCAGTAATTAATATTTGTTTAAGGATTTTGTTAACTAATATTTTAAGAACACTTTTTAAGATTATTAAATAAAATAATATTTTTAATCAATATATTAAAAATAATAAATAAAATTATCAATTTTTATATTTAATATAATATTATTATTATAAATAATATATTAATTAATTTTAAAAAATACTTTAAAAATATTGGTGAGCAAAATTTTTTGTTTAAAGGGCATTGAAAGTCAAAAACTGTCTTGTCTAAATTGTGGCCAGCGGCAAGGGGCTGTTAGGGACAGGACTACAGTGCCCTAGACCTAGAGACTAGCAAGGAATTGGAGATTTTTTCAACCTTTTCCAGCCTAAAATTGTGTTCCATACATGATAAAATTCAATTCGATTGATAAATTTTGTATCGATTCGTTTCGAATTAAGAGGTATTTTTTAGCGGGGTGGAGCGGAGCGGTTTTGATAAATACTTACTCCACTCCGCCCCGCATCGACTTTTGAAATTATTATTTTATCCTTTAAAATATTTTATATTTTTTCTTATATTTTTAATATATATTAGATATATATATACTAATATTTTATATGTATACTTTTAGTATATATGTATTATATATATTATATTAAAGATTTTTATATACTAAAATTATGTTCATGAATAAATTATAATATAATTTTTTACAATATTAAGTTAAAAATAATTAATATAAATTGGGATGTAGCGGAGTGGAGTACCGTGAAACAGTTATGGATGTAACCGACATCCATAGATGTGAATGTTTCAAACATTCATACAAAAATGAAGTGAAAATGGATAAGACAATATCCGCCCCCGCCCCGCTATCCCTACCCATCCCCTCTTGGCCCTCACCACTGTCAAAACAAAAGCCTTGCTATTTTCCCTATTTTAGGTTTTCTAGTTTCGATTGCATGTCAAGGTGAAAAAAAAAAATTAAAATAAAAAATAATAGATGATAGAAGTAACTATGTATGAACATGTTTTGAATACAAACGGCGTTATGGAGTTTTCCAATAGGGCTTACGTTGGAAACCTCAAACATTCTGTCTTAGTTCCAAGGTTTTTTTTTTTTTTTTTCTTTTTCTTTTCCTTTTTATCCTTTTCTCAATACCATGTTCCATGTAGAACACAAAGGAGAGAGATGATCCGAAATTTAATTCAATTAGTTTATATAATTATTTTTAAAAATTAATATTCAGTAAGTTTGAAATTCAAAATTTAATATATACAACATTTTCTCTTATTTAAGATTACAACTTTTTTTGTAAAAAAAATAAAAAGAGCTAAGATATGGGAAAAATAAAAACCTTATTACTAACAATATAATTGTCATTGTTAATCAATAAAATCTGTTTTGAAAATTTTAATTAATTATTAACAATTGAAGCTTGTTTTTACCAAACTAATTAATGATGTAGATACTGATTTTTAGAACATTGTAATTGAATGTTTGATGTTTGATTTAATAATAAATGTATGTATCCTTACATAGAGAGTCCAATTTAAATTGCATCTTATCTTAATAAAATAAAAAATCTAAGGCATCGTAACATTATTTAGAAATAGTAAATATTTGAAAGTAAAATTTTGAACGATTTCAGATATTTCATCTTTAAGATTGTAATAAATTGAAGCAAAACTTGAATATCTCTTAACCCTATTATAAAAAAGAAATTACAAATAGTAATTATAAAAGAAAGAAAAAAAATATTATCTACAAGTGCAATTGAGTTTTTGGATATTCCCGAATATTTTTCCAAATTTCATCAATTAACATTGGACAGATCAGACGGCTATCCTTGACTTCTAAAACACCTCCAAAGCCATTATTAGCCCCATATAATTTCACTAGATTTCTCAATTACACTGAAAATTTCGTTTAATAGGAATGAAAAAAATTAATAATTTAATGATTAACATTCATAACAACATATATTATTTTTTAAATTCAACTATTAAATTAAAAACATTTTCTTTCTTTTTTAATCTTTTCTTTCAAACCAATCAGAATATAAAAGTTTATTAACCAAAAAACAGTGAAAATAAAACAAAAGGGAAAAAAATCCTAGACTAAATAATAAACACAGATATATAAAGAAAAAACAAATTAGAGACGTGTAAAGGCTACTATCTAAGTCTCCCCTAATACCTAACACTAAAATATATATACTATAAACAATTAAAATTAACGGTGCAAAGTAAGCTTTTAAACAAATCTTAAAACCAAGAACAAGCTGCAAATTAAGCTGATAAAATACTATACTAGTTCTAGTTAATCTCTCTCTCTCTCTCCTAATCCCCAAACCCACCAACGTTGACGACTTAGCCACATTACTTTGACGAACAGTCAACCAAATACTTAAGTTTTCTGTGCTGTCCAATGTCCAAAAAGAGAGAGAAAATTAATAGAATTAATCAATTAAGATATAAGCAAAGGAAAAAAAAAATAGTGAAAAAAACGATAAGAGAGCCGAGACACAAAGCAAAACAACAAGAACAAGGACGAGTACATGCATGACTTGGAGTTGGTTCACAGTTTAATCATTTCAAACATGGAATTGGACCCCGCCCCCCTCGGCCGTTTCATTCTGTGCTTTTTCTGCGGTTTGCTTTTGCTTTGCCTTATACACCCAGACTCCAACTCGGTCCCCAGTTTTCAGCTTTTTTAAAACTATATATATTGCAGAATGCAGATAGATATTGTATAGGACCACGATCGTGTATTTTTGCTGCATTTTTTTTTATACTGAGTCTGAGCTGTAAGCTTGTATTTGGAAAGGTAGTTGAGCTCAGTGGTTGCTGGTGAATTGACTCAGGCCCATTGTTGAGCCAATTGATGCAAATTTGGCTAGTTCTTGGGGTAAAAATGGACGAGCAAATTGATCATTGCCCATGCCAAGGAAATCTCTAGTCAGGCTTTGATAAATTGATTTTGAACCAGCTGGGTGCATCTTTAATTGACTTGGGTCACTTTGTTTTACTCCTGTTTGTAACATGAGCTTATCAAGGTCGTTGCTTGTTGCACTTGTCATTGAATTCAAATTTGAACTTCCGAGACCTGCATCAGCACTCATTGATACACTACTTGATGCCATGAAACTCTCTTGTTGCTGATCATTTCTATTCTGAGTCGAACTCAAACTAGCTCTGCGAGAAGAAGATGAGCTCACTACACCAAAACTGTTTCCAAAGAACGACGGGTTGCTTCTTGTTGAACCCATCTGGGCTGCTTTTTGCAACAGCGCAGTTGCAGACATTAGTGCAGCAGGATTGGATTGCTTGTTTTGAGTATCCGAGTAGAGAGACGACAAGCTTTCCATCAAATTGCCTTTGCTTCCATCTTCTTCTTTTAACCCTTGTGGCAATGGCAATAAGGAGAGATTTGAATTTGTTGAAGTTGGACTACTCTTGTAAAATCCAGGGAAGTTACCATGGTTACCGAAATTGGTCAGTGAAGATGAACCAAAGAGATTGCCTGAAACCATTTGAACCATCTCAGGCAAACCTGTCAAGTTCAATAACACGAAAACACCAATAAGATTAACAAGGCCTTGTTTAATTGATCATCATCAGAAACAAACTGGGATGTATGAAGGATTATGCTGGTATTTTTTTTGAGGGAGATCAGTTAACCTGATGCGGGCATCCCAATGAAATCTTGTGCAAAACCTGAACCAAATTGAGGAATTCCAGCAACATCTTGAAGTACTCCTCGGCCAGCAAATCCATGAGGCAGATTCACAATATCATTTCCGAAATTTAGATTTGTGGCTGCAACGGAAGTGAGTCTTGCACCCTCTTCAGCTAAGGCGTCGCAAAAAGCTCTATGGGTGATAAAGCTGTCTTTTCTGTTTGAATTAAAAGAACCCCAAATTCATCCAAAATTCAGAAATACAAGCACGTATTACCTAATCATTAGGTTGAATTCAATTCGAAAACCCAAAGCCACCATGAAACCCTCAAATATATGAGCATTTATTTCGTTATGCAACGTCGTAAGCAAAAGAGAAAAGATTTAAAACCAAGAGGAGAAAAAAAGAAACCTGGAAAACAGTGTCCCACAGTCACACTTGTACTCTCTAGTACCACAAGTTTTAGAGTGAGCTTTCCAGTCGGATTGAACAGCATATTTCTTTGAACATTTCTCACACTTCCACTTCTTCTCTCCATGTTTTCTGCTATAATGTTTCTTTATTCCAGTGAGGTCGCCAAGTGCTCTGGATGGATCATGGTGAACGCAGGTTTTCTCAGGGCAAATATAAACCTTCTTCCTAACTTCTTTGTTGGTTCTTTGCCTGAGTTTCCATGGAAGATTGTGACCCCTACGATGAAGCTGCAAGTTTTGGTCTCTTTGGAAACCTTTGTTGCATATTTCACATATGAATCTGTTTGTAGCCATAAGAGTTTTGGGAGATAAAGCAATAACTTCAGCATCTGGATCTGTTAAGACAAAGAAAAGAATATTTAATTAATTAGTGGACTAATTGGTTCATCAACAACAACAAAGAAAAGGGTATTATCAAAAGAGAAAGAAGAATTAATCAAGCAAACTTACCAGGATTTCCTGGAAGATTTCTCTTCTTCTTAACAGGATTAGGATTAGCTTTAGGGTTAGGGTTTGCATTATTTTGTTCTTGAACAAACCCTCCTATTGAAGCAGGAATAGAAAACGCATCACCAGACATTTTTTTTTGGTTTTGCAACTAAATTCCGAAAACTGATAGTTTTGAAAAATAGTTTGCAAGAAAACAACTAGCTTTCAAAAGGCTAAAAAAAAAAAACAAAAGAAAACAAGGATTTCTCCAAACACAAGCAGATAAATCTTTGGTATATTCAAATACTGACTCAGCTCTTTCTCTCTCTCTCTTGGTTCTGCCAAAGAGACAAGAAAAGCACAACTCAAGCTTAAATCTAAAACACTCTCCCCACAAATATATATATACACACTTACTAAACTTAAAACCCACAAAAAAGGGAAGAAAAAAAAAAAACCCTTTCGGACTCTTCCTACTGAGATCTGGTTTTTTAGCTTGTTTGATTTCAAAAGAAAACACCGAAAACGATGATGACTAAAGAGAATATATCTATCTCATTTTCTAAGTTCTAAACCCCTCTCTCTCTCTCTCTCTCTCTCTTCCTTTCTTATAGTCTTAGTCTTACATGATTCTACTACGTCCTCCTTTTTTATCTTTACCCATATCTTCAAAGTCGGTCAGGCATTGATTTAGATGGGCCACACCCTTTCCCCTCCCCTCCTTCTCTTTAATACACAAACGCACGATTGTGGACCTTCGCGTTTGTGTGTGCAAGACAGCAAGCAGCTGTTATTGAGTAACCAGCTGAGCTGAAAATGCATAGATTTTTGTGTGTATTTTGTAGTAGGAGCAGCTTTTTGAGCTCAAACAACATAGTATAGTTAAAACCATCTTAATATTTTAATAGTATTAGCAGTAGTACCCAAGGAGAAAGAAATTTGAATAAAGTTACTACTACTGCTACTATAATATATAGTAGTACCTATGAAAGAAAAGGGTAATTGATGGGATTGTTTTACTAACAGAAAAAGAAGAGCAGAGATGAAAGTGAAGGGCATTTTTTTAATTTTGATTTGTGTTTTTCTTTTGTCTAGTGATTCGAGTCCCTGAAAAGGGGGAGGGGGGGACATGGGTTAAAAAGTGAGTTGCCTTTACAGCCATTTTTCATCAAGGCTACGTATGAAATGATTAAACCATAATTAAAAGTAAGACCAAATTTAGGAAGAAATTGCAAGGGTACATGGAAGAGGGATAAGAAAGAGCATAAAGCAAGATGTGAGAATGTGAGAGACAGAAAGGGAGCTGTGCAGTGTGTAATCGAGTGCGAGTATAAATGTCTCGTTAGTGTGTAATCAAATAACTTGCGAATATAAATATTTTGTTAGTGTGTAATAGAATAAGTGTCTCGTTAGTGTGTAACTGTGCTGACTGCTGAGCTGATGGCCTGAGAGTGAGATGGGGTTCCCGAGAAGTGAAAGGACGGCCCGTGATACCTGTCTGTGTAGAGGGACCCAGATTTGGACTGTGATTCTGATGCTGCACCCTCCTCCATCATCATCATCCCAAAAAGTATTTGAGTGCATGTAATTGCCAGTCATATATATATATATATATATATATATATATATATATATATATATATATATATGTACTCCTCTTTGTTTTTGTTACTGATGCTGATGATGATACT
This sequence comes from Fremontodendron californicum, assembly GCA_030761205.1. Classification (NCBI taxonomy): domain Eukaryota; kingdom Viridiplantae; phylum Streptophyta; class Magnoliopsida; order Malvales; family Malvaceae; genus Fremontodendron; species Fremontodendron californicum. The sequence goes on from JAULJL010000005.1 coordinate 36,835,617, forward strand.
CCCCAGTACTTATCCACCAAAAGTCTACTACATATAAAGTACTATATATTTCCTTTAGAAAATTTACTGCAACAATCTGGGTTTTTCTTTTTTTTTCTTATCCAAGTTTGAAGTTAATACGTTCTAGTGTCATGGATTATTCTCATTATTATGAATATAAAGGAGTCTTATGAGATAAAAATCTTACATACAGTTCATCGATGAGCACTGTCAAATTTGTGTTCGACATAAATAATTTTTTTTTTTATTTATTTCGAGAATAGTACATTCATATATATATATATAATATATTTATCAAATATGTATCAAACATAAATAATTAAAAAAAAAAAAAGAAGATGAGAGTAACATAGCTTTTAATTTTCGTTGTTTTGGTTGCTGAAGTGTTCTTTGGATCAAAACACTTACAATTTGAGAAAAATTTCAATGATGTATGCAATATTGATATCTTTGTTTAGCCTGTTAAAGTAATAGCCAATGGTAAAACTCATTTATCTTATAGGAATTATAACAGGGAAAAAGGAAAATCTTTAGTATTGTCTCAATCTACATCACATTCCATGTTACTAATTTCTTGAATTTGATCTTTCAGTCCTGATTGTGGTGAGATCTCCATCAATGAAATTACAATCCCGATTTGGTTCAAGTAAATTGGTTTCAGCTAAAACTAGTAAATTCATATATAACTTTAGTTGAAGTACTGATCACCACAGCAAAGATGATCAGATGATTAATTAGGGTAAAATCTAAAGATAGATTTTATATTCAAGTCATAACTTGTTTTAATTAGTTATCCTACACTAATGCTACATTTGAAGGGATCCAATCTCAAAACGATATATATGGTGCAATAGAAAAGCTCTTATCAGCCTTCCAAATGAAGCATAAATTAAATATAAAATAAATCTTTTTAGTTGTTGAACTTCATAATTAGGCTAGTGATTTAGTTAATTTGATTTGAGTTTGAGAGTTCGACCGGATTGAATATTATTCGAGCCTGATACTGATGTTGATCAAAGTTCAAAGGGGTTCGATTTCATTTCCATGTTGATAATAAGCTGGTATACGTGAATTATCAAATTCCAGGTCTATTTGGATGAGTGGTGAGATTGGTTCAGATGAGATTAAAAACAGAAGTGACGATGAGATTAATTACTGTAGCGGTGAGATTAGATACTGTAGTGGTGAGATTAAAATCAGTGATAAGATATGTGTTTTGATGTAAAAACAACGGTGACGGTAAGCTGAGAATGAAAATGACTATTAAAGGTATTATATTAAAATTTAGTTATAATTAAAAGTAATATATTTACACAAACTAAAACATAATAAAATAATATTTAATTTTTATTATCTTTTATATAATTTAATTTTATTTGATATTTTAAAATTTATTCACTCAAAAATATTGATATATATTATTTTATATGAAAATTTATCATATATTTAATAATAAATTTTTTATATACTTTACTTATTTTTATATAATTATATAAATTTATTTATTATTTTAAATAAAAAAAATTTAAAATATAAAAAAGACAACAACAAAAAACCTCCAATTGCCTATTGGAGGTGTGGCACGGTGGAGAGGACTCCACCTCCTCTCCACCGTGCCACATATCTGTTACCCAAACAGGTTAGTAGCACGTTTGAACCCCAAAAAGGGGTCCATTTTGGGGTTCAAACGCACTGGACTGATGAAAACTAGGCATCCAAATGAGCCCTCCATATCCCAAAAAATGGGTGTAATAGTTTGAGGGTCCCAAAATGCGAGAATCACATGTTGGATATGTTATTGCTTGATAAGAAGAAGTTCTCACCCTACCACAGCTTAAATATTGTAATATTAAAATAATTAAAAACTTATGCTATTTAATTATTTGAATTATCATGAAAATTTTAATCTAAGATGCCATATTATGTATATATTTGACTTGATTTAAATCCATTTTTTTTAGAGACTTTCAAACAAATATTTGAAAGTCTGTAATAAATATTAATTTTGACTAGGTAAAAGAATTATAATCAATCACTAGATTATGAAATTTTATATATAAATTATTAATAAAATTAGTTAGGAAATCGTTGACTTCAAACTTTATTTGTGAAAAATCTAATAGAGTGGGAGACCAACCATATTTTACTACTCCAAATTAAAGTTATATATGCTTTTCCATTAAATTCTAAAACCTCGACCGATTTCCTTTTCATTACTTCTCACACCTAAGACAACTCTACCAAGACGGTGGTATATGAAATATATAGGATGGACTTGTATGCCATGGTGAAAAACGTGTGGTAGCTACCTATACTAGCTCGTAGACCTGACAATCCGTTATATTTGCATCGGGATCGTATTATTTTTTGTGTCATATTGTCTTTAAAGTATTATATAAATTTCAACACGTTAATTTGTGTTATATAAATTTTAACATGTTCTTGTATTCGTGTTATATTCATATTTTAATTATTTTTCTCTTATCATGTAATTGTTTTTGTGTCATATGCATACTCAATCGATTTTGATCCTCTTTCATTCATAAAAACTCTTTTAAGTCTTTTTTTTTTTTTCCTTCCTTATCACATCATATATCCATTCACAAATTTAAATTACATGGCATCAGACAAGTACAATAATTAATTATCGAGATTCTTGGGTATGTAAAACTAATTATATCTTTTTTATTTTCTTTCTCTATACCATAAATCAAAAACTTAGTATTTATGTTGTGGGTTCTTGATATGTCAAACAAAGTTATGTCATTCATTCATGGTGGATATGCAAGAATCATGAAGTTTCATGCCTTAGTTTAACTTCTTCAATAAAATCATTAACGAAGAATTAATCAAATTGAATTGTTTCAGCTTAACACGTTTTGACGTGCATGCATATTGCATTAATGCACACTCATTCATATATATGTATAATATATATATATATATATATATATATATATATATATTAGTATACGTCTAAATCAAGAGAGTTGGTTTGATCATGTGGCGATGTCTTTATCCAAACTGACTTTGAGCAGACCCCGCCATTGTTCTATTTTCTACATTATAATTCGATGGATGTATCAGGCGACGAAAAAATATCGAATACACTTATAATAAGGGGGATATTGTATAATACAAAATTTTAATTAAGCAATATTATTAGATAAATCAACTGCTTTTGGCTCCATGCATTTGGAGCTTTATTCCAACAAAAATTATGCCCCTCTTTCCTTTCTATCCTATGCTTTTTGTTTCAAAAATATAAGTAGATCATCGAGACACATGCAAACGTAGGGAGTTTTCAAATATCTAAAAACCTTAATTCTCAGCTATGTTATCCAGATTCGAAAATGAATGTTGAATATGAATTTGTGTTCGATATTAATATATTAATTTTTTTTAAAATTTTTTTATGTATTTGGAAATTATATACCCTCATACCGGATACAAATATTTTTAAAAAAATGAAAAATGTGAATAACATAAATTCTCATAAGATGAACTAAGAAAATAAGAAGGGAGGGGAATGAGTTTTTACAAATATACTTGTGTCCGACCAGAAACGACATCTTTACATATATTCATCCATTGCATAGATTCCCAATTTCTGTCCCACTATGCTACGTATATTAGAGAATTAATGCCCATTTTCTTACTTTATTATTCTCTCCGAAGAGCCTGTTTGGTAATATAGAATTAAACTATTTAAATACAGGAGATCTGATCAGATTTTATTTTATTTTTTAAAAAATGTTCCATGAAATGCGTTGTTTTGTTTTTGTTTTTGTCTTTTTAGATCGGGTTTCAATTACTATATAATTCCCCTAAGATAAAATAATAAATATGGATGGTTGTGCCCTTGGTTTGCTATTGTATGTATATCCCTCTTGGACCGAGGAGATTTGGGATTTCTCAACCTTTTACAGCTCAATTATTGATGAATTCGTTTTTTATATATTATCGGTGAAGTTTTTATATTTTACAAACGGAGTTAAAAAATTATCAAATATTTTTTGTTATATTAATTTTTTAATATATTTGACAAGAACATATGTCATCTTATATAATATTAAACTTATTGGTAGAGTTTTTAAATTTTACTAACAGTGTAATTTTCCATTATTAAATTAGCTAATTTAGACAAATATTTATTTTTTTGGCTAGAAGTGAAATGGAAATTTTAAAATGCCCATTAATAGAAGTATTAATTTCTGATCAAGTACAATGTCAACATGCAAAAGTGTGATCCTATACTTTTTTTTTTTCTTTTAATTTAGTACAAATATGGGGAAGCTTAATTGTGAGAGGAGGGGCTATTCAAATCCTAAATCTTATCCCTCTTAAAAAGATAGGCAATAAGCCAATAACTACTATGTAAGACAAACCTTTAGTTGTAAAAAATCCAGCTCTTTACTTTATAAATTACATGCATGGAACTATATAAATATATATATATATATCATCTTTTTCTTCTAATGATCAGAAAAAATAAAATGACCAATTCATGACAATTGACAACTTTAAATAATGGAGATATATAACTTTTTTTTTTTTTTTTTTTGGAGAAAGTCAAAAAGATAATTTAAACTGCCGTCTTGAACACGAAATACATGCATTTATCATTGACTTAAATGTTAGATGTTGAATAAAAAAATGTATATCTCTACTAATTTATCTATACCAAACCATACATATTTATTAAGCTAGCTACCACTAGACCTGCTCAAGAGCCAAATAGCCCGTCCGGCTCGACAAGTTCAGCCCACGGATCATTGTTTAAATAATTAAAAAAATTAAAAATATATATAAATATTAATATAAAAATAAATTTTTTTTTTAATATTATTGGTATAATAATATGGATCGATAGGCAGACCCGAACCCGCTTAAGACTGAGCTTGAGTAAAGTAAAATAAAAAATTTGAACTGTGATCCGACCCAACTCAATTCATAAGCAGATTTAACTACCACCCCTGAGGTGGTTTACTATGAATATATATGAATGGGGTGAACCGTGATTCACAAGAAGGATATCTTTTCTTTTTTTTTTTCTCTATTTTTGTTAATATTTTAGTCATGGTTATTCTCATATATATATATATATATATATATATATATATATATATATCAAACAATTGAGTTTATATATCAGCCGAAAACAAAGCATGTTATTTATTGATTTATTGTGTTAATAATAAAATGTTAAAAGCGCAGAACTAACACGTTTGCCCATGGCAAAACAGTTCGTCTCCTTAAAATAATATCCCCACATGGGCTGTCTTTAATTACTAGCTATTGAGGCAGCTGCTTTCAGTTTGAAAATGGCAATGGCTACATAAAACTGCTTTCAGTTTGCCCATTATTATTTGAATAATAAATTAACAAAATAACTAGACTCGTGTGTCTTAGACTCTTAGTTATCTTCTAAGAAAACATGGAAATCTTCTCACACATGAAACCTTGAAAATATGATAATTCAGTTCCCCTTTGTTCTTGTATAAAGTAAATTGCTATCAAAATTTTCACCAAGTTTTTTTTGTAATTTTAATTATAAAATTAGGTCTTAATGAAGATTAATGAGAGAACTCTAATTATATGATTATATCTGGTAAGACTTATTCCAAAAAGATAAACAAAACCCATTCCTAGGATTCAACGTTTATCTTGTCCATAAACGATGAAAGGGAAACCTCAGCTCGATGTAAAAGAGGTTTATTAATTAATTTACCATAAATTTTTGGCTTGGCCCAATATTATAACAAAGTTTATTTATATTTAGTTAGAATTGGCATACGTACAAACTCAAAGTTAGGTGTTCATATTTTTGTATTAGTCGAAAGAGGTTTTTTTTTCAACCCTGGGTTGAATTTTTATTATTAAAAAAACAGAATAAACATCCGAGCAATTAGTGTTTGAATGGAAAAATGATGGGCATGCAATGCATGGACTTGGAATGACGTTGAAAGAGACAATTTTCAGGATGGACAAAATAAAGAAAAAAATTGGTAAAAAATAGGGAGGTTCCAAGCAGAAAAATACATGCAATCGAATCCCTGGTATCAAGTTGGGCTTTATTATGTCCCCCTTCCCACTTTTTCTTATGTTCTGTTTCTTGGAGTTTTGCACACATAAAGCAAAGCAAAGTCTTAAAACTAGATCTTCTCATGGTCGGGGCAGTCCGTCTGATCCGTCTTATGCCAGGCATAAATAGATATTTTTATAATCCGATTCAATTTGGTCCGGATCACTATTAATATATTAAAATAATTTTATTTTATTTAAATTTAATTATAAAAATATATAAATATTAATAAAAAAAATTATATAGGATGAATAGTAAATTTTGGTCCATCTAGAACCGGGCCTGGACAAAGAAGTTGAAAAATTTTCGAGCCGCGGCCCGGCCCTGCCCGACTCTATCCATGAGCAAATCTACTAAAAACCAACAACACCACCATCTCTAGATTTTAAATCCTAGAACTTGTCAGTCAGGAGTCGTAGTCTAGACATAAAAAAAAAAAAAAAGCCATAAATGTTAGAATTCAAACTCTAAATCTGTTAGATAATACTTCTTAAAAATGATTGTATGAACTAACTGAATTAAACTCCGAATCACTTTACCATGTTTCTATTATATGGATAATGTAACTTTCTCTTCCATCTTTATACACCTTACATTTTTAACGGCCGACTCCAATAATAAAATTCTTTCTCATTTTATAAATTTATCAGACTCATTTCAAGATTCAAATTCGAGATATCAAATTAAAATTTAAAATTATAACGATTGAGATGTATCACAACTTAAGAACTATAAAGAATAGATAAAAGGGTTTATTAGAAAGGAGAAGAATGAAAATATAAAGTATATGGTAGAGCCAATGTATAATTGCATCAATCATAAGACATTATCTAGAAAACAACATGGAGTGTGCAAGCAAAAGAAAATAGTGGATAATTGTCATTTGCATGCCAAGTGGGTTTGGATAAAAATAATTTATTGGCGACAATCATTCTTGGTCATGGGCCTGTCCTAACCGACACTCCCTTTTTCTTTTCTTTTTCAACGATTTTCCCTTTAAACAAACAAGATCTTATCATCATAAATTTGTTATATATACTATCAAAACCGACTTTTGTTTGGACCTATTCTCACTTATCTAAGTTCCAATCACTCTTGTTCTTCATATGTAATATATATCTCGATCCTACTTGGAAGATATATATGCAGCAATAATATTGCAAAAATCTTTTTGCCAGCCCACTTGACAAATGCTCTCTTGTCAATATATATAACATTCAATTTTTGGATTCCTTCCGGCAAAAATGAACAGATTATACCCTTTTTTTTATTACTATTTTTTTTTCTTCTCTCTGGTAGCCTCCAATCATCTCCAACTGATTGGCAAATGCTTGTGCTAAATGGCTAGATCCCCAAAAGCTAAGACAACTGGTTATTGGGACCAACTGTCATAAAATCATGCCAAAACATGATTGAAATGAGCTAAGTGTCCTAAGTTCGTTATTCTAACATTGGGTGTCTTGGCTGTTAGAGTTACATTGCCTGTTTTAGATGACTATGCCATGCAGGCTGGCTAGCAATGGAAGCTTTTGCAGTTTTCTCAGGCAGCTATCAATCCCTTATTAGACAATATTGCCAAAGGACACTTTATGAACAAACATTAGGATACTTGTATTCAAATTGTTAAACCCAAAATTTATATATTTTTTTTTTTTTTTTTATAAATGAGATTGCAACTTGAGGATAGAAAAAGATGTTACAGATGTTGGAATTCGAAATTAGACTTACTAGATGCCACATCGTAAGGATAATTGTATAAACCAATTGAGCTAAACCCGAATTTTAATTTATGAGCTTTTTATTTCATCACAAGATTAAATAGTTTTGACATAACGATTATTGAAACAAAATATGGGTTGTAAAATAAGCCAACAATTTGTTTTTCTTCCAAGAAGAGACCGATTAAAATAAGTTGGCAGACAAGTATCAGAAGGGGGCTCCAATACATTGGGACCGGGGCCTTTGGTTCCAAACCCATATCTGCCCACGTAACTACTGAAATCAGATGTAGATTTGGCCTAGTTATGGTATGATGACGTGAAGTACTAATTGAACAGTTTTGGCATATAAATAATACAATCTCTCCAACTTTTAATTCCTAGAAAATAATGCAGGTTGTGACAAAACAGGTCCATCGATGAATTTCTGTTCCAAACAGGGGTTCACAATATGGACAAATTGGTAGCTTTCCAGTCTCTTTCATTGAAACTTTTTATTCAAAGTTTAGCCAAATTTTAATAGCGTTATAACAACGTCCACATCTGCATGAAGATATGTAGAAACCACCCTATATAATCTTTGCACAGTACAGTTGTTATATTTACAACTATTTCGAATCGATAATATCGGTGAGATTCATTAATCCCTAGGTTCTTTTTTTTTTCTTCTTTCAAACTGATCATCTCCAATAACAATGTTGGCTGCTTCTTCCATGGAGAAAATACCTGCTAGCTCTTCAGAGATTCAACTTCCTCCTGGTTTTAGATTCCACCCTTCTGATGAAGAGCTCATAATTCATTACTTGAAGAACAAATTGACTTCGAGTCCTCTTCCAGCTTCTATTATAGCTGAGATAGATTTATACAAGTATAATCCATGGGAGCTTCCAAGTCTGTATAATATTGCACTTTCAATGTTCTTTATATTATATATATATATATATTTCCTGGCTGAATAAAAGCTTCTGTAAACTTGCTAATTGACTCTTTCTGGCTTGTTTATTTGTGATATAGCTAAAGCTTTGTTTGGAGAAGATGAATGGTATTTTTTCTCTCCAAGAGAAAGGAAGTATCCTAACGGGGCGAGGCCTAATAGAGCGGCAGCTTCAGGGTATTGGAAGGCGACGGGGACAGATAAACCAATCCTAACTTCATGTGGAACCAAGAGTATTGGAGTGAAGAAAGCTCTGGTATTCTACAAAGGACGTCCTCCTAAAGGAACCAAGACAGAATGGATCATGCACGAGTATAGACTGCTTGAAACCATGATTTGGACTCCCAAGCGAAAAGGGTCTATGAGGGTAAGAACTTTAAATTGTTATATCCTATGTTACTCGGACTCAGGTGTGAATGTGGGATACGGGTATATTCAATTTTTTTTTTTAAATTTTCATATATTTGGAAGGTCCTTGGAGGATCATATCCTCGTACTCATGTTCGGATATACGTCGGACGTGGATGTCGTACACGAATACTTTAAAAAAAATAAAGAGTCGGAGTAACATATGTTATATCAAAACAAAGTGGATCATGCACGAGTATAGCTAGTTAAAGCTATACGTACGAATGGTTGATTCTTGATAAGTTGATATGTAAAAGAGAAACGGAACCCTTTGGATTTCTGAAAGATATGCATGGTTTTTCATTTATCTTTTTCTACTGATGATAATCTGATGATACAAATTGGTTGATGGAAATCAATTTTCTATTATTTTATGTGTACAGTTAGATGATTGGGTGCTTTGTCGAGTGAGGCAAAAAAGCAGCATACAAAGGAACAGTTGGGAAGATAGAAACATTACCAGTCATGAACCAGATAGTTATCTCCCAAATTTCAATGAGCCTTCAAACCCGAACCACAATGTTGAGATGGCCCAAAGCTATCTATTCAATGACTACCCAATGTTACCTTATATTTTTGCATCTCAAGAGTACCTTCCTTGCTTTGATACAACCTCAAGCATTAGCTTCCAAAGCAGTGACAAATCTTGCACTACTTCTATCCAGGAAGCTAATTCTGATAAGAAGAATTTGCAGATTCCATTTTCATCTCTAGAAAGCCTGTTTAACCCTTTGAAAAGAAAGTCCATGGAAGGTAACCAGGCCACAAGTTTCGTCCCACAAAGCAGCAAGAAGGTCATCAGGGAGTATAGAGAGAAAGAGGAAGTAATATCAGTAAACAATGATTGCAGTACTGAAATGAACTTTTACAGAACAGAACAGTCGGAAGGCAACAATTTTAGTCCAGATCAATGGAATTCCATCATGCAGTATCAAGAGCTTAATCTCCTGGATTTCACAGAAACTGACTAGAGAATTTTCAGATGGAAAAAAAAAAAAAAAAAACAAAAACAAAAAAGCTGTACATAAATTACCAATGGTTTCTTCAGTGTGTTGAGGTGTGCAGATAGATTATACAGAAGTTTCTAATTTGGTGATTTATTTCATCATGAATTTGTCTGTAAATTAGTAGGGTGATTTCGAGGTTTGAAACTTTCATGGATGTTTATTTTTGAAATATTTTATATTGTATTATAAGTACATATGGTAAATCAATAAATGCCTTACTGGCTACACCAGAGCGCAGATTGAAGCTCTGTTCATGTGTTCCTTTTTATGCAAGTTTAGAGAGCCTCGATTTCTTAGTTGAAGCTTGCATTGTCGCTGTAATTTACAAAAGTGTTGACATAAAATTAAAATCATGTAATCTTAAGCTAGCATTCTACCAGTTCTCCTCCCCTTTTTGTTTTTCCTGATCCATTTATTTTAAACATTAAAACTTAAACCTCAAATCATCCAATACAATGTAATCTTACCCCAGCATTTGATTCAAAAGTGTTTTAGTATCTTTATTTGTTGTCAAGCCCAAATAATAAAAAAATTACAAATCTGAGTCACAATTGTGGGCTCCTAAATGAAACCAAATAGGCATTCGGAGTCCATTTATTTTGCAAAATTATTTTTATTTTATTGTTTGAATGATTTTTTTAAAAATTTGTATTGATATAAAAATAAAAAATAAAATCAATCTTATACATAGAGATTAATCCTTTTTTCTTTGCTTCAGCATTAATATAAAAAAAAAAAAAACCGATTGCTATACTTTAGGATCAATTTTAAATCAGCTTTCATAAAAAAAATCGATCTTTTTTACTTTGCTTCAACTTTAGTAAAATGTCTTACCCTTTAAAGAAGAGTAAGATGATTTTTAAATTTTCGTTGACTCGAAATTCATTTTCCATTGACCAAAGCTTTTTCCACGAAACAAACGTCTAAAAAAGTATCACCTTAAACAAATGTGATCAAATCTCTGCAAGCTCCATGATATACAAACATTTACGGTTGTCATGAATTTGTATAGAAAGATAAACTCACATTTCCAAGTGTGAACAATGACTCCCACAAAATAAACAAATCAAATACAAAGATCAAGCACGAGAGCAAGTCCTCCAAATGAAAGACAATGCCAGAAAAAGCCGAGAACATACAAGGGAAACACATTAACTCATCCTTTTATCGCTTCACTTCTTCAGAACACTGCAAATGACGAACGCTTAAGGGTGACTTCTCAATGATTAAAACAAAAGAAATAAGAGAACAAATCAGTTGATCCATCAACAGAGTTTCCACCTAAATCATTACTAAAAAATCCAAAATCTATCACCAACCAAGCATAACTGAAGCATGCAGTATGGAAAGTTCAACTAAAATTAAACTGTATGTATATCTATAATATAGAACACAGTTTGTGATCACTTTAGTATTAGATGGAAGCTTTTGATTTAGGGTTTTTTTTTTTTTTTGGTTCTTCATAAAGGCATGAGATAGAAGCTTACTTGTATAAATAGGCAGCAATTCCCAAAACTATGCACAACAAGACGATATCAATACAGAAATTTCGGCTGGACCTCAACTGGAACAGACCAATAACTTATGTTACATCCAGCAAAGAAGCGAAGAAAACTGAAAATGGATGGAATCTACACTTAATGAAGTTATAATGAATCACCTGGGTGACAGTAGCTTTAAGTCTAACATTGGTATTCTTAAGGTCAGCAGCTGCCCTGTCCACCTGTAAATGTGTAAAGAACAGAATATATATACTGTAAATAGGTTATCTTTAAGCAGTTTCTAAGATGTACAGCAAGATGATGGTCATAATGTTCACCTTGGTGTCAATTTCATCCATCAAAGGAACTTGCCTATCCAATTCCTGCACATACCACAGGATACAATTAAGTAGCTAGCATGAATGTTACAATTACTTGACCGAAAAATACATCATAACAGTTAGTTATAATTTATAAATGACAATCAAGGCGCAGCTTTACCTCATTCATATCATGAGCCATGTTCTTTAAAGTATCCAAACCTTCTGAAATCATATCCAAACCTTGGTCCTGTATGGATGTCAAAAGAAATAAAAAGTGAATCATAGCTAAAGAAATGTGGTGGTATGCAGTCAAAAGCCAAGCAAGCTTCCTTCCAATAGGAAAAAAGGTTCATAAAGAATAGCACCCAGACATGTTTGACTTGCCTGCTTTATTCTCCGCATTTCATACTCCTGCTTGAATTGACTTGACTGCTCGGATTCTTGAAAGTATTCATTATCAAATCGTCCATCTATGACCAGTATGAATATGTAAGTACAACAAAAAAAATAAGATCTTCCAGACATAAAAAATCATAAAAAGAGTTACTGATAAGCTATGAATTATAAACTATGAGATTGAAAATTTCCCGCTGCAAACAGTCAGATGATAATAAAGAATACAGAGCAGTTTTGCAGTTATGAGCATAAGCTAAGCAACCTCCTTGCTTTATTATTCTCGAAACTATAAAAATTCAAGTACAATAGTTTCAAATATATTAGAGATAACACACTCAAATGCTCACTCTCTCTCTCTCTCCACCTTTTTGTTGGGTTCCTACTATTATTTCTATTTCTCTATCTTTATCTTCCAAATTCTTCTCTTTTATCTTTGAACCAAGTCTTGTTATTGATCCATTTTTTCTCCCAACTTTTCATCTTATGTTTGCATCGGTTAGTTGAAAGATAAAACAACGTTCCTCACATCATTATGGAAGGCACCACCAAATAAAACGAACCATTCCACCCTACCTACCCTCCCCAACAACAAAAATCAAAAGGTGAAAAAGATAACAACACATCAGGTGTTCAATTTTATTCAAAATGGTACAAATAAAGATTTAAATTTAAAGATTGACAAGTTGGAACAGGTCAGTAAACAGCTAAACATGAAGCCTACCTATGTACAATCTCAATAAAATTAACAAGCAGTTTCGATGGAGTTAAGTATCACCAGAATCAAACTTAATTTCGGTTCGAGAAGCTAAAGGTGCTGAAGACATCCAGCCTCCAGTTTGTTTAGGAGCAGCAGTTCCATCAGGTATAGCTTGAATCCTGTCCGGCAATGCAAGGACTAGATCATTACGAGCAGTCATCTCTTCAGTTGAAATCCCTTTAACCTGTAAATGAATTCCAAAATCTATCACAAAGAAAGTCCAAAGTCCAAACTAGTCAATTCTCAAGTCCACAAGTACAATAACATATTCCAAATACCCCTAAATATGTAAAAACAAAAAACATTATAAAATTGTCGGTTCTGTTTGCTTGAACAACATTACCAATCTATCAAATAGTTAAACGAGCTAACATTTACAATAAATTGTTAAATAATTTTGGAAACTTTTAAAGAGAAGAAAAAAGTTAACCTTCTTAACAGCCAATCTCTGCAGCTTAGGGACCTCCTCAAGCAATCGAGCCTTGGTTCGACGAATCTCAGCATTCACTGCAACAGCAGATGCCTTACTTTTCTCCTTGGAAGCAAGCTCCGCTTTCTAAATCAAAACAATTAAACATAATTCAAGTTGAAGGCATAAAACCCTAATCTTACTGAACAACTCTCAATTAAGCAGAGAAAGACTGACACTGTAAATCTCAATTAACCTAATCAGAAAGCAAGCTTAAACCTAACAATCTCAACAAAGATAAGCTTAAACAATTAGATTAGATCGGAGCTACCTCAAGAGCGGATTCAATGTCGGCTTCGACGGCGGCGTATGAGCGAGCGAAAGCATCGTCGCCGGAGACATTTTGGTCTCGCTGCTTTTCGACGTCGTATTTGTCGTACTTCTTGCAGATCACGTCTACTCTTGTCAATATATCGATCACACTCATCTTTTTTTTACTTTACAGATCAGCCAATGTAGCTGTTTGAATGGAAAGAAAAATTGAGAAAAAAAATGAGAGTTTAATTTTCTTTGTTTCTGTTTGTTTACCCCGACGATGTTGTTGACGGAACCAGCTCCAGATTCAAAAATAAACGGATCAAAAAAGTAAAATAATAAACTATCTCTTTTTTACGAGAGAATAAAGTTATGCAAAGATGTCCACGGGTTGATCCGGACGGACCCGATTAACATCTTTAAATGTTTGTGTTTGTGTAATTTTACCTATCATATATTTATATTATAATTTTGATAAGTTAATATTTATATTATATAAATTTAAAATATTCATATATTTTTATATTATTTATATTATTTTTTATATTTTAATTATATTTTTCATATTATATTTAAAGTTGTCAAAGTCTTGAATCCATTTAAGTTTATATTATTTAATATGTTAAAAAATAATTTTAAGTATATATTAAAATTAAATAAAAAAATTTGGACCAAATGGAACCCAAACTTAAAATATTTTATTCAAAATCCAACTTGAAGCCCAGCACACAAGCATGACGGATAGCCGGAGCCCGGAAGCATGGACCGATTTTATGCTTCAAAATTTAACATTTCTACTTGTATTTTGTATATTCTCAAATTATTTGAGCTTAAGCTTGAATGATTAATTCCAACACTTTTTAATTAGCACAACGAATTTTTTTTTTTTTAATTAAGAATCCACTTTCATCATAAATTTAATATTACATCCATATTCCAAAAAAAATGACGTGTAGATAATCTTTAATTATAATAAGTTTTAATCAAGATAAAGTTATATCTTATAATCGATTTTTAGGTAATGAATCATTTTTCATCGGGAGTATATCAGATATAATTACACAATCTTGAATTTTATAGGATCCAAAAAAATATTATATGGAACCCATGCTTTTAAGTGATGGACCCTTATATAATTTTATCTTGTGATTAGATAATTATATGATTATAATAAAAAGAATTATATGTAAAATGCTCTCTTTCTCACCTCATACATTAAGTTAATTAAAGTTAAAGAAAAATTATCATATTTATTGTCAATAAATTTATTAAATTTCATAAACAAAGTTAGTCGGATAACACATATTTTTATAGTATAATAAAAAAATAAATAAAATATATAATAAATTTTTAATCCGTTTATAAAAAAAATGTCATCATCGATACATAAAAAAAATAACTCTAAAAATAAATGCCCATATAAAACATAACCTTAATTAATTTGTAAAATTTATAAAATGCTTCCTCAACAAATCCTATTCCATTTTGCAACTATAGTTGTTATTTAATCATACTTTTAGTTTGGACATAATTTAAAATATGTAAAGGGATTGGGTAACTCCAAATGCCAAAATAGTAACGGGCCAGCAAAAGGAATTAACAATGCTTAAATCTTAAGCCATCCATCCAAAATCAAAATTAATTAAAACACCCATCACCGTCCAACCAATGCTTTCTTAAGCATCGTTCACCATGAGCCGTCAGGATAATTAACATTTTTTTTTTTCAATTATTATTATTCCTTTTTATAATATGATTAAAAATATTTTTAAATTTCATCCGAATTAAAAATTTTTGTTTTTTCAAACGATGTCAAAGACGTGCACTCTTCTCTTTCATGTGAAATAAGCATGTGAAGTTCTGTAAAAAATATATTTTTTTGTTATTTAAGGTATCTTCAAGCTTCGTCCAAACTAATCTTTCGAGGTACTGTTGGACGTCAAGACGGAGATCTCTCTCAAGAAAGTTTTCTGCGTTCACAAGAGCTCAAACTCGAAACCACTTGCTTAAGCGACCAGAGCCCATTTCACTCAGATCAACTTTCGTTGGTTAAAATATTCTGTAAAAAAATTTGTAAAAACATATCCTTGGTTTTGATTTCAAAAGTTTCCAACAAAGGAGATCATAATTAAAAAAAAAAAAAATTATATCTATACTAGTATTTTTGTTATGTGTGTTACACTTAAATTATAGTTATTTTATGTATTTTTTTAATATATAACTGTATATTTTTCAAATAAATAAAATTAATGAAGTATTTATTAACGAAATCTGTATTAAATATATAATTTGTTTTATGAGTAAATTATATTAAATTAATGTAAAGTTTATTATTTTTATTGTTAATGTAAAACTAAAAGTAAAAATATAAAGAAATTTAATGTAAATTTTAACTCTTTTTATTTATCAAATAAATTTTTTTATTTTTTAATATTATGAAAATTTAAAAATTTTAGAAATAAAATAATTTATTATTATTTATTATTAAATAAATTTATTTAACAAAAAACTTTTGATAAAATTAAAATTCTTATCTATTAATTATACAAATCTCATTAATAGTAAAAAGTTTACAATGACAATCACTATTTTATGAATTCAAAATTTTTTCAGAATTTTTTTTATATTCATACTTTTATATAGATTATAGATTATAAATATAAATAAAGATTATAGATTTAAATATTTCTCCATTGTTTTGGTCACAATGTTGACATGCCTATATCAATATTTTTGCCATGTGAGAGTATTTAATATTTCCTTAAAATCTTGATTTTTTTTTTTTTTTTTACTTTACTTTATGAAATGGTTAAGCTTAACAATTTGTATTTTTAACATTATTATATATCTAAACATTGGTAAGCAGCCAACCTCTTTTAGGTGAAATTCATTTTCTATTCACTTGCATTGTTGCCAATATTCTCACGTCTTGATCTTCTTCTTTCTTTTTTTTTTTTTTCTTTTTTTTTTTCACACAGAGAAATTTTGCTGCTAGACAACACCATTTATGTATGTTTAAAGAAGGTGAGGATGAAATATTGGTCATTAGTATAGGAGTAAAAGACCTACAAACTAGCCAATGTGGATCAGTTTATCTAGTTGAGTATTTATTAACGTTTTGATCGAGTTTTACCAACAGTCTTATTTGATGAGTGATTTGTAAGTATCACTGTTAGCTCTCATTGAGATAAATGAGATGCCTTAACTCTGAACTGAAATAGCCTCTTCTTATCTAAACTTTTAAATAAATAAAAAAACTTACAAACCAAACCACTATGAATAGCATGTTCATTTCATCGGTTTGATTAATTTTGAATTGAAATGTTTAAAATCGAATTACTTGAATTACTTTATTTTATTTTTATTAATCGATCTAAATTTAGTAATGATATTTAATTGATTGAATTAAAATCTGTTAATTCGATTAATTAATTTAATTAAAAAAATTACAACATTTATTTAGATTAGATTAGATTAAATTATATTTTAAATTCTTAATTTTTCATAATTCAAACAAACATAAATAAAATTATTCAAAAAAAAAATTCAAATACTAAAGTACATTGATGTTAAGAGTTTTAACAATATAAACTTAAAACATCATTCAAAAATTAAAAATATAATATTTTATGTTTTTGATTAATTGAATTATTATAAAATTAGATTTCTTCTAAAGTATTTATGGATAACCGATCAATTAATTAAATCAAAATTAAATCGATTCGATCTATTAAAATATGAACACCCTAACCCCTAACCATAAAAGGTTCATCCCCTTTAAGCAGGCCAATAGACTAAAACACTGGTCCCAAAGCATGACCCATTTCATTTTGGCCACAGCCGCACACCTTGATTCTCAATTATTTCACATCTTTTACGTGTCAAAAATCAAGAATTAACCTCTTCCATTTTGTTCAATGATAATTATAAGTATTTTTATTTAAAAAATTAATTTTGAATATTTTTTAAATAAATTTTAAAAAATAAAAATCAAGATTCCACTCAAAAATAAAAGTCACGCGTTAAGCCACCGTTAGGTCTGTGATTAGCACCCTTAACGAGGATAATTATTATTTTATTAATTTAATAAATAATCTATATCCTTTTTCCCTTTTATTTCTTAGAAAAGTTTTTTACAGTTTGGATCGGTAACCCGTCTGAGCAAATCAAACAAATTTCTTTTTCTCTTTTCTTTTTTTTTTTTTTTTAGTTTTTTGTTGGTAATTTTCTCCTTCTCTTATTTATGCACAAAAAGCCAGACAAACGCACCCAACCGCTTTATTTCCTTCGTCTTTCTTCCTTCTTTCACCCAAACACAATCCTTCACCATTTTTTTTTAAATGTCATTCTAATAATTTTCTCTCAGATTTTCATCCAAAGAAATCGAGGTACGTTTTCCTTTTCCTCTTTTTCTTTTATTTTGGTTGATGATTTTGTTAGTTAATTTTTTTGAACCGACTTTGATAATGAAAAATGTTGTTCATCTGAGGTCTGATTATTGTTTATTTGATTATTTGCGCTATTTTAATGTTTGATCTTGATTGTACATAATAATCTGTAATGGTTTCAGCTTGTGTTATGTTTATCATGCTTAGATTCTCTGTTAAAATTCTGTATTTGTTAGAGATATTAAAAAAAAAAAAAAAACAAATTCCAGTTAAAATTGGTTTCCGAGTTGTGATCATGGGCATGATCATCATCAGCATAAGATATTTCGTTGTTGATCATCCGATTATGGTACTTGACTTAAAAGATGATCAGTTGTTTTAATCTTGATGTGGTCGTTGCAGCTAAAAGAAAAAAAAATTGTTGGTGTTATATATTTAAACTCTGTTTACAGAAAGCAATTCAGTGTTCTGTTTTCGTAGAATTAACTGATTTTTTTTTTTCTGCCGATTGTTCAGAGAATCGTGATTAAAAGGTTTTTAAAACTGATACAAGAGTTCATATTCATGTTTTCAATGGGAATGCTTTGACATATGAAATAGTTATCCGGTATATCATTGGGTATTTTTTTTTTATCGAATAAATTTTTTTATTTTTTAAAATTATGAAAAGTTAAAAGTTTAGAAATAAAATAATTTAATATTATTTATTATTAAATAAATTTATTTAACAAAAATCTTTTGATAAAATTAAAATTCTTATCTATTAATTATATAAATCTCATTAATAGTAAAAAGTTTACAATGACAAATTAAAAATTTAGTGAATAACAATTACTATTTTATGAGTTCAAATTTTTTTCAGAATTTTTTTTATATTCATACTTTTATATAAATTATAGATTATAAATATAAATAAAGATTATAGATTTTAAATATTTCTCCATTGTTTTTGTCACAATGTTGACATGCCTATATCAAGATTTTTGCCATGTGAGAGTATTTAATACTTCCTTAAAATCTTGATAATTTTTTTTACTTTACTTTATGAAATGGTTAAGCTTAACAATTTGTATTTTTAACATTATTATATATCTAAACATTGGTAAGCAGCCAACCTCTTTTAGGTGAAATTCATTTTCTATTCACTTGCATTGCCAATATTCTCACGTCTTGTTCTTTGTCTTTTTTCACTCAATTAGGAGAGAAAATTTGCTGCTAGACAACACCATTTATGTATGTTTAAAGATGGTGAGGATGAAATATTGTTTATTATTAGTATAGGAGTAAAAGACTTGCAAACTATTGATTCAAGTTTGGATAAACATTAAGGTTCGAGTTTCATCAACAGTCATATTCGATGGGTGATCTGTAAGTACCACTATTAACTCTCATTGAGGTAAGTGACATATACTGACTTGAAGTAACTTTTCTCACCTAAACTTTTAAATAAATAAAAAATCTTACAAACCAAACTACTGTAAATAGCATGTTTATTTCATCGATTTGATTAATTTTCGAATTGAAATATTTAAAACCGAATTAATTAAATTACTTTTTTTTATTGATCGATCTAAATTTAGTAATTATGATATTTAATCGATTGAATTAAAATTTGTTAATTCGATCAATTAATTTAATTAACCAAATTACAACATTTATTTAGATTAGATTAAATTATATTTTAAATTCTTAATTTTTCATAATTCAAACAAACATAAATAAAACTATTTAAAAAAATATTCAAATACTAAAGTACAAGTTTTAACAATATAAACTTAAAACATCATTCAAAAATTAAAAATATAATATTTTTATGTTTTTGATTAATCGAATTATCGAATTGAATTATATAAAATTAGAATTCTTCCAAAGTATCTATCGATAATGGCCAATTAATCGAATCAAAATTAAATCGATTTGATCGATTAATTTCGATGTAAACTAAAATGTGAACACCCTAACCCTTTACCATAAAAAGTTTATAAACAGGCCAATAGATTAAGGGTTAGTTTAGCATTACTGTTGAAAAAAATTTGAGTTAAAAAAAACTTCAGTTGAAAAAAGTGTGTTTAAAAAGTATAGTGAAAAACTGTGGTTTAAAATTTTTGAAGCCTTTGGTATTACTATGAAAAAGTGTTGTGAGAAATTGAAATGTCAAAAAAAATATATTTAAAATAATAAAAGTGTAGAGATGTAAGGATAATAAAGTTATTTTATTCAAAAATTAATTTTTAAAATTTAAAAATATATATTTTTATTTGATTTTTTAAATTATAATTTTAATAATAAAAATTATTTTTTTATCCGTTTAATATTAGTGGCCAGAAAAAAGTAATTTTTATCTCAAAAACTAAACAAAGCCTAACACTGGTCCCAACTCCCAAAGCATGACCCATTTCATTTTGGCCACAGCCGCACACCTTGACTCTCAATTATTTCACGTCTTTTACGTGTCAAAAATCAAGAATTAACCTCTTCCATTATTTGTTCAATGATAATTATAAGTATTTTTATTTAAAAAATTAAATTTGAATATATTTTAAATGAATTAAAAAAAAAAAATCAAGATTCCACCCAAAAGTAAAAGTCACGCGTTAAGCCACTGTCAGGTCTGTGATTAGCACCCTTAACGAGGATCATTATTATTTTATTAATTTAATAAATAATCTATAATCTTTTTCTCTTTTATTTCTTAGAAAAGTTTTTTACAGTTTGGATCGGTAACCCGTATCGGTGTGCAAAACAAACAAATTTTTTGTTTTTTTTGTTTTTGGTTTGGTAATTTTCTCCTTCTCTTATTTATGCACAAAAAGCCAGACAAACGCACCCAACCGCTTTATTTCCTTTTGTCTTTCTTCCTTCTCCCAAACACAATCTTTCACCATTTTAAAAAAAATGTCATTCTAATAATTTTCTCTCAGATTTTCATCCAAAGAAATCGAGGTACGTTTTCGTTTTCCTCTTTTTTTCCTTTTATTTTGGTTGATGATTTTGTTAGTTAAATTTTTTGAACCGACTTTGATCATGAAAAATGTTGTTTATCTAAGGTCTGATTATTGTTTATTTGATTAGTTTTTCTATTTTAATGCTTGATCTTGATTGTACATAATAATCTGTACTGGTTTCAGCTTGTGTTATTGTTTATCATGCTTAGATTCTCTGTTAAAATTCTGTATTTGTTAGAGATATTAAAAAAAAAATTCCAGTTAAAATTGGCTTCCGAGCTGTGATCATGGGCATGATCATCATCAACATAAGATATTTCGTTGCTGATCATCCGATTATGGGACTTGACTTAAAAGATGATCAGTTGTTTTAATCTTGATGTGGTCGTTGTAGCTAAAAGATTTTTTTTGGGGTTGGTGTTATATATTTAAACTCTGTTTATAGAAAGTAAGTCAGTGTTCTGTTTTGGTAGAATTAACTGATTTTTTTTCTGCAGATTGTTCAGAGAATCGTGATTAAAAGGTTTTTAAAACTGATACAAGAGTTATGTTCATGTTTTTCAATGGGAATGCTTTGACATATGAAATAGTTATCCAGTATATTATTGGGTAATTTTTTTTCTGATGTCCTGCGTCCGGTTCATTCCAAAAGATAAGGGAACAGAATTGGGCTTTGTGGCATATTATATCCTATATCGTGCGTCACTAATTGCTTTCCTGATTTTTATCCCAGTCTTTGCACTCAAATCTCACAGTTCCTTTGCATGATTTCAGTGATAAGCTTAATGTTTCATTTTTCTTTGTCCAGCACATTGATGTTGTCAATGTTGGTTTAAAGATTTAATTTCTGAAGGAAATAGGAAATGAGTATCATAAACTGCTCCCTCCCTTGGGCTGCTGTAAATTGACTTTCATTCTTTGTTGTGGTTCAGATGCCAGTTCATAGTTGAAATACTACTTGTAGTTTGTAGCATGTCCAATAACTGCTTGTTGGACAAGATGCTTTTATAGACCTAGTTTTCTCTTGATTGCCTTAGCATCAGCTAGGTTTAGATGTTTTTTATGCAGGTTAGGGACTTGGTGTTTCATTCTTGCCCCACATCTTGAGTTTGCCCTTCAGCATAAACACTAATTAGTATGCCAGTTTTTGAACAATAGCCCGTTTTATATCTGAAGGTATGAGGTTCTTATTCTCCTCTTTCTCCAAGCAATTTGTTTTAAAAATAGTTGTTTAGAAGTTATACATTGACACTTCTTATAGCTGTCAGCTTTTGAGTGAAGTGTGTCAATATCTGTCAGCAATTGTTTTTTTTTTTATTCCCTTCACTTTCCGTCATCCTCTTCCTCATCATGTCTTGCAGCACCTTCATCTTCAGTTATATTTCCCATCTTAATTCTCCAGGCTTTTATCAATGTGTTTGCTTAGCTGCAAATAGTTTTTGATGTATATTAAGCATTCCTTTAAATGAACCATAAATAGGATACTGGAGCTGGTAAATAGTTTAGTTATGGCCTTTCCTATTTCTATTTTCTGAATTGCAAACGCTGTTGCAGGGAAGCTTTGGTCGATTGGGCAACTGAAGGAAAGATTCCTGTGTCTTCTTATTAGGATCATGTGCACTCATTGTAGAGTGCTATAAGTCGGCCTTCATATGAAGAGCAAGTAAATGGTATTAGAGCTACTACTCCAATTTGCAAAATTCTTAGACCTTGTTGAATTGGAATTCACTTTGACACCTGGGTCTTTCTGCTCCATTGACTGGAGATTGCATTGAAAATGATTAAAAGAAAAAAACCCTAATGATTATAGTCATGCCATGATCTTAAATCCATCACATTTGACATTCTGTGTTAGCATGCTAGATGCTTGGTGTAGAGTGTCACAGGAGATTTAGGGAGTGGCATTGAGATAAAGGAATTGAGAATAGTATCTTCTTTTGTATCTTGTGGTGTGCAGTTCTAAGAAGATGTAATGACCTAAGAATCCCTAAGAGCCCCAAGAGCATCTCCACGGCCTTTACAGTTCTGGCAGTCATCTAATCTACGGTTTCTGCTGAAAGTTTGATTTACGATGTAGGGCATGATGATGGCTTTGCTGAACATTGAGCTTAGTATTGTCTTCTGGGCAACCATTGAAACGTGCTATTTCTGGAGACTTGTTTGGTGGTGCTAATTGATGTCATATGGCCTCTTATGGTAAAAAATTGGATGCTTAGATGATGACCATAGCCAAGTAGTTGGTATTGTCTTTTGTTGCTTATGGTGGATGTAGTTAAACCTATGTGGTTTGAAAAAAATCTAGGTGTTGAAATCAAGCTTGTGGGGACTAGATGCCTGTGAGGAGGGATGATTATGCTAACGTATTGGGATTCCTGTGATTATATAAAGGCCTGATAGCTTCAGGTTCACATATTTTATTGAGGTGGAGGGTCAACTTGTACTTGGATGTAATGTTTTAATTAAGTCAAAACTTATGATTGTTACTGTCAATTTGCAAGGCAGTGAACTCTCTTGACAGGGAGCTGAATTCTTATTAAGTTCTGATTAAACCAATTGTGCAGCTGATATAGTTTTTCTGCTTCTCGATATCAAAGAAATCAATGGAGTTGGGTTTTGTGAGATTTTTCCTGATTGTTTGTTAGGCTTTCTTCTTACTGTTACCCGCCTCTTCATGAGGAGTGTTTTATTTACACATTCTTGAAGTTTCTGTATTTCGAGGGTAAAATCTTCCTTTTGAATTGTATTATTAAAGCTTCATGGTGAATCATTCCACGATTGGGCCCTTAAATTGATGGCAGATTTCTTGTAAGTAACTAAACTTACGGCAAATTGAGGCTTTGCAACTTTAAGTGTATTTTTTGTCAGTACTCGCCTAATCCTCTGACCTTGAAAGTTTTCAGAAATACATTGTGAGGCAGAATAATGTTGCTAAGAGATACAATTATGTATCGACTTCATCTTTACTTCAAATTTTACATGATAAAAAATGGTACTTTAGGAATCAATCTAGACCTTTCATATTGAAGCCAGCTATGCTTTCGGTGGATGGGATCTTACATTAGGGATGTTGGCTGTCACCTTTTTTACAATTATATCGTACACGTTCGTGTTTTCTTATTATTTCCTTATTTTTTTCTTTTGGTGATTTTTATCAAAAATAATTTATCGGTTCTAGATATACTTTTAATTTCTTTTGGTAAAATTTACTCTTTCAATGATTGTTTTGAGGGTAAAAATAGGTAATCGCAACAGACTATAAGTGCTTGCCCACAGTTACAGATGATGGAAATTCATGTATGTGAATATATGGTCTAATTACTTAATTTTCCTCTTGTTTAAGAAACAATTTTATACACCCACATGGAATTTGGTTGTAATTCCTTATGATAATGAATGATTTCAAAATTTAGCTTCTCTCCTATTTCTCCTCTGCAAATATCTCTGAGGATGCTTGCTTTTGCTATATATTACTAATCCATGTTTATCAACTTTTTTTCCTTAAAAGTTTACAGCATGTTTTAAAGTTGAAACCTTCCTTTCTTTGGCCAGGTTTTTATCTCAATGCTTTTGCATTCTTCTAACTTATCTTCATCAAGTTCAATATCATGGAGGTTATTTCCTATAAATTGATTTTTTTTTTTCTTTTACTGAACCAAAAAGAGGAAAGAAATTATTATTATTATTTTTATCTTGGTTTGATTACTAATTTCATGACTGGAGTGAAAGGCATTATTCTTCTGCTGTTACTTTGGCTTTATGAACTTTGTAGCCATGCTTGGTTAAGTGATGACCATTTCACCCCTTCCATCTCTATGAGTTATAAATCAATTCCAGGTGCTGTCCTGATGAGTAATCCTGCTTCTAGTGCTTCCTCTACGAGTCCGAATCTAAGGTACATTGCGTTGGGGTTATAGGGTTAGTATTGACATCCAATTTAAAGTCTGTATTTAATTGCTAATCTAGTGTTCTCTATCTTGCCTTCACTTTTTCCTTCATCTTTGTTTCTTGCCCCAGAATATGAAGGATGCTCTCTCCAATTTTATGGAGAGAGGCAATATATAAGCAGATAAAAGCAAGAGGCAGGACTATGGCTAGCATGCCAGTTTTTAAGAAGACCATAGTTGTGCAACTGGGTATTTAGGGTTGTGAACATCCTATTTGCGAAAGCCTACTGCAAAAAGCACCCTAAGCGTTGAATGCTTTTGCTGCAGCCTCATTTTTCTCATATTCCTGATAATCAACTCACATGTGATTTTGTAGTCCATTTATGCAGAGTTTTGATTCAGTGGGCCAAAGCAGAAAGTTTTTGTAGTTGTTAAAATTCTACTTGAGATGTCCTTTTCATGTATCAATTTGTGCATGTGCATGTGTAGTGGATGACATTATGTGTGCTGGAATGTCTGCACTGATGTACATAAAAAGCTTACTTCTATAGTTCTATTGTTATTTTATTTTCAAAAAATTGATATTTATAAGGTGATATGTGTAGCTGGTTCACTTTCAGTGGTACTTGTAACCTCATATCATTTTAGATTTTTGATAGCATGGCAAAACCGTCTTCTCTTTTAGAAGAATTAGCATTTTGTGTTAGGAGCAAAAAACAAGGGTAGCTTAATATTCAATATATCTCTGCTCAGTGGCAACTAATTTATGACACAAAAAGATGTAATTCTTTGAGTTGCATTTGTCTGCATTTTGCTGCAGATACATGAGATCCTAAGCATGATTGTATTTGTGTCAGAATTGTAGATTTCTATAGAACTATGTGGAAGTTCTTTATAAGAAATGAAATCTGGTAAAATCAGTGTATGTTGCTTGTAAAGATGAAATGCAGACGCTGAATGCATCCTTTTTAATTTTTTCCTGTTATTAGACATTAAATATTTTTACAACTCTCTCTTCTAAATATTTGATTTTTTTTTTTTTTCTTTTTGTAGGTCGACTCTTCTTCTGGAATATAACTTATCTTTAGCTTTTAAGTGACTTGGTTATGGGGCATAGACATTTATTTGGCACATCCCAAATGTTTGAGGGTGAACATGAGCAGGGCTGGAATCATATGCAATCAGAGCAACCTTATGAAAATCAAGGTATTGTTATTTTAATGCCTTAACTTTTGCATTTTATTTTTAAGGGGGATAAGTTTGATGTTGATGACAAATAGATAATTATTTACAGTACGAAAACATGTTTGCAAGGTGGTTTGAGGTAGAACTTATCATATTCTTCTACCTAGAAAGTTGGGCCTTGGTTTTGGGTTATGCCGCCTTTTGCATTATACAGGATCCTTGTTTGTACACTAGCTATTGTTCTAATGGCTATTACTGCCTCTTGTTTTGTTTGGCAGTGAGAACAAGCACTACAGAACATGGTTCCTTCTTCTGTCCCGTAGAAAATATGTCTGTTGACGCGGTGCATATTTCTTCTCATTGGAATCCTGTCCCTAGGTCAAGTGGTTATGCCACCTCAAGCCACAATGTTGAAGCTCCTCACTATCAACCTGATACTTCAGGCCCATCTCATGATCTTTTTCTGCATCCATCAGCGCCTGGAGCATTTGTGGCAGCCCCTGAGAACTACATGCATCATGCATCTTCTTCCAATTATGATAGGCAGATTCTCCATGGAATTGAGGGTGGTTTTGTTGATCTCACAATGGGTGGTGGAAGAGGACCTCACAAGCGAAAAAGCCCTGGAGTCTCTTCAGTCTGTGAGAGGGGTGGTTCAAGCAGATATGTTGGTGCTGGAAGTTCATCTGATTTTCCTCTATCTTCTGACTTTTGGCAAGAGAAACCTAATATGGATCCTCAACACATGCATTGGGATCATGTTGCCATGCCCCCGAGCTATAGAGGTAATAGCCTCTCAATTGGGGGTGAGGGTTCTATGAGGAATGTGAGAAGCCGTCCAGCACTTGATCTTGAATCCAACCTAGTTAGGAACCATTTATCAAGCAATCCTTCTCACACTTCCTACTCTACAAGCCACCCAGTTGACCATTCTAGCTTAGTGGATCTCTCAGGTCAAAGCTCTAATGCTTTGTCAAGGGAGTGGGAATGGGGCCATTTGAGAATGGCTCCTAGTCATGGAAGGATTCAAGCTTCAGGTTAGTTAGTCGAACATTTCTGTCTGTCATGTTTTGAATCTCCCATTATTTGAGTCTGTTACCGGTGAATTGCAGATTCAAGTGTTTTTAATCATGAGACAAACCACTTTCTGGGTGGTAGCAGTGCTACAAATGCTTCTTTAGAGGTTGAGGGATTTCAGCAAGGTTTCATTTCGGGTAGAAATCCTGTTCTTCCTCAGAGTTTTCATGGCAACTCAGCACAATCTGTAAGGGGTGTTCGCTCAAACTATTCTCAGAGATCTAGCCCCACTTTCAGGGCTTCTTCCAGCAGTGTGCGCTTAGGACATGCGGCACCCTCAGAAGAGGGGATGCAGGTTGTTGCTGGAAGTTATTCCTCCAGACATCCTCGGCCATTATCAGCTATAACATGGCGTAATAATGAGCGGAATGGGAGGTCAAGGATATCTAATGACAGATATCGATCTCTAGCTGATGATGCAGCTTTCCATGATCGATTTTCATCTGAGGTATTTACCGCTTATGAAGGAAATATGTTGTTGCATTAGCAATTGGGGTGGAATTACATGCCCTCTAGTAATTACATGCCCTCTAGTAATAGTTTGAAAGCCCATTCGATTCAGCTTTCAGCATGTTGCATCTCTTCCGAGAGTGTTGTATTGTTTCACGGTGGTGCACTTTTTTGACTTTATTGCTTCACAAGTATCCTTCTTTGTTGATTGATAGTGGCCTGTTCTGCTGATGACCAGGCCATCATTACTTTTGTTTATTAGTTTTAATGATTCTAATGTAGCCAAATGCTTCAGATCAAGTGTTTTGCCATGAGATTCTGGAAAAAATCTATTCAGTAGCATGTCCTATATATCAACTTGCCAACTAACTTTCCTGATTTAATGAGTCATTAGCTGAATGTTATAATTTGTTCTCAATCTGCAGGGTTTTATGATTGTGGACCGCTCAGCCTTTTCTGGATCTAGAAATATGTTTGATCAGCAGAGAGATATGAGTTTAGACATAGACAACATGACTTACGAGGTATGTACATATTTCCCTTGGTCAAAGTACATAGGAAGTCCTTGTACAGGGACTTCCTATATTAAAATAATTAAATGCCACATCAAATTATTTTTTGTCAACTTAGTTTGTTATTTTGTTCACGTCAGCTTAAAATAATATATTTTATTGGTGCCACATCATCAAATCAGCTTTTTTTAATAGTTTTTGTTACGCTAGTTAGTGATTTTATCTTTTTACTTCAATTTTAAAACTACATGGACTAAATTATTCAATTTTATAGTAGAGGATTAATTTGCATTAGATGGTATAGTACATGGACTTCCCAGGTACTTTGACCTATTTTCCCTTCTCTATTACGGTGTTATTTCATTCTTATTAGTTTTTTGTTCTAAACGACCGAGGATGATTTGCTTGGACAGGAACTACTTGCATTAGGGGAAAGGATTGGGAATGTTAACACAGGCTTGTCCGAAGACTTGATATCCAAGTGTTTGACCGAAACAATTTACTGCTCTTCAGATCAATTCCAGGATGAGAGCTCCTGTGTGATCTGCCTGGTAAGAATTTTATTCTGTTTGAAACATAAATATCTTGGATTATGTGGTATGTTTCAACATGGAATTGTAGAGAACAGGCCACCATATATGTCAATTACTGTGCACTACTCCGCGACCAAAATGATCCGACTTGTCCGAGCTGTACCATCTACTTTGATTTTATAAAACAGAAAAGCTCGAGTTGAATTTCTAACAAAGCTTTGTAATCCACAGGAAGAGTATAAGGACATGGATGAAGTTGGGGCATTAAAGACTTGTGGTCATGATTACCATGTTCCTTGCATCAAGAAGTGGTTGTCAATGAAGAATACATGTCCGATCTGCAAAGCTTCAGCTCTGGCTGACGATATGAAGGAGAAATAATGACTTAATTGTGGTTTATCATTTATCATTCTTGTATATACATATATATATATATATATATATCTATAGATTTGCTCAAACAAAATCACAGATATTGGTTAGCAAATTTGTAAGAAAAGGAATGTTGGATTAATTTTCAATCCATTTGTTGTTGGCTTCCATCTCAATTATGTGGAGCCTTAAAAGTTGCCAATGTTAGATTCATTTTCAATCCATATGTTGTTTTACCCAATTTTCTTTAGAGTTTTTGTAATTCAGCAGGCAACCTAAAAGGAAAAAGATAACCACTAGGGTTAATCCAGTTGGTAACTTTATGTCTCAATTTTCTTGTCAATCAGGATTCGATTTTCTCGATTTAGGGAAAGTGATTAGGGCAAGATAAAGTTGGATATCTAAAGGAAAAGATGCAAAGAACTTTTTATTTCCTTTTAATCCAGGAATTGAAATGTATGCTTTGCTTACATTCATAGTCTTCTCTAGTAATGGATTTTGGCAAACAAGTTCCTTGCAGTTTCATTCAAAAAGGAAATTAATAGCTATTATTATTATTATTATTATTATTTTTATAAAAAAGATTGCAATTTAAGAATTAAAAAAATCGAAAATATTAATATTTAAATTTTAAATTTTTTAAAAATCATCAAATTATATGAATCAATCTAATTAAATTTTTATTCAACTTAACCGCTGTTTTAGCACAAGGCAAACAGCTACTTATCAATCATCTTGAATTAATAATTGTTTTTTTTAGTTGGTGGCAATTTCGTAGAAAATTGGAGTAAAGGACAAGAGGCAGGCAGGAAAGCAGAAAATTCTGGAATTAATTGGCCAGTTGCGTGAGTCAGCCGTCAGGTATCATTGGCCAATTTAAAAAAACCATCGAGTGGCTAAGGTTACGACACGCCGACTCATCGGACCGCAACTTTCTCGTTCTCTCTAGACCTTCCCTTTGGGCTTAAGAAATCCAACCTCCTATCCTCTATAAGTAATATCCCCTCATCCCTCTTATCTTATATCGAAACAAAGCAAGAAATCAAGAAATTATTTTTTTTCTAAGCCTTCTCAAATCAATATCATCGCCTCAGTTTCTCTCATATAGCTTTTTAGAAGATGCAGATCTTCGTGAAAACCCTGACCGGCAAGACCATAACTCTCGAAGTCGAGAGTTCCGACACAATTGACAACGTTAAGGCCAAGATCCAAGACAAAGAAGGCATCCCTCCTGACCAACAGCGTCTCATCTTTGCCGGCAAACAGCTTGAAGACGGTCGTACCTTGGCGGATTATAACATCCAGAAAGAATCCACTCTCCACCTTGTCCTCCGTCTTCGTGGGGGTATGCAAATCTTTGTCAAAACCTTAACAGGCAAAACCATCACCCTCGAAGTCGAAAGTTCCGACACGATCGACAACGTTAAGGCCAAGATCCAAGACAAAGAAGGCATCCCTCCAGACCAGCAACGACTCATCTTCGCTGGGAAACAGCTTGAGGACGGCCGTACTTTGGCTGATTATAATATCCAAAAGGAGTCGACACTCCACCTTGTCCTCAGGCTCCGTGGAGGCATGCAAATCTTTGTGAAAACCTTGACAGGGAAGACTATTACCCTGGAGGTCGAGAGTTCGGACACGATTGATAACGTAAAGGCAAAGATTCAGGACAAGGAAGGGATCCCACCAGACCAACAACGTTTGATCTTCGCTGGGAAGCAGCTTGAGGATGGGAGGACCTTGGCTGATTATAATATCCAAAAGGAATCGACCCTTCACCTTGTTTTGAGGCTTCGTGGAGGTATGCAGATATTTGTCAAGACCTTGACTGGAAAAACAATCACCTTGGAGGTGGAAAGTTCGGATACAATTGACAATGTCAAGGCAAAGATTCAGGACAAGGAAGGAATCCCCCCAGATCAGCAAAGGCTTATCTTTGCCGGCAAGCAATTGGAGGATGGGAGGACTTTAGCTGATTATAACATTCAGAAAGAGTCTACCCTTCACCTTGTACTTCGTCTCCGTGGTGGGCAGTGATTATTCTGAAGAAAGAAGTTGTCTTCGTTTAAGTTAAGAATATTGTCATAATAAGCCATTAGGCAAGTGTTTGTTTTTCTTGTCTTTTAATGTTGATTTTCTGGGTCTTGTCCTTTCTGTAAGATGTTAATCTAAGTACCTTCAATTCTCATCTGGAATAAAATTTGGTGATCTTTTCTTATCTGCTTCTGTCTCGCCTGTTTATTGAAACACATGTTGGAATTTCCATTGAATCATGAAGATAGCAAATAATGGAATAATGTTGTTAACAAAAGGAGGCTTGCTTGAAAACTTGGGTTGGCTCTTCTCTGTTATTGGTTTTTTTTATCAATTCTTTTCAATACAACAATGATCACTATTAAAATCAAAATCAATATTTCAACATAGTTATTGATGTATTGTAAAAAAAGTAAATGAAGGAGAGCCAAATCTAAGAATTTGTCTAGTTTTGCCAGATAGCAACTCTATACAAGTAGTTGAAAATTTTGATCCAAATGCTATATTATTTCATCTTCTTGTTCTTTGATCAAATGAGAAATCATAAGGTTCAATGTCAATTTCATGTTGGGAAGGATTATCTGCTTCATTAACAGCTTGTTTCTCTTCTAGCTCTAGGACATGACCCTTATCAGGCTCTTCTATTTCCCAGCCTTCATTACCAAAACTGGACATCCTAGTCCTTGGTGATGCTTGGGAATTATTGTCTAGTTCACCTCTATGACTGTGAAGGAGGTGAAGAGGGGACACCCCGCGCGACGGAGTGTCTGGCCTGCTCGACAATGGGGTTATGGTGCCTGAATGCCGGTTATGTTTAATGTGTTTCTTAGCTTTCTGGTGCCATTTCCGTAGTGCATTTGCTACTCTCTCGTTGAAGATGGTAGGCTTCAAGGTTGAACCCATCTGTTTAAATGCAATGCTAAGAGCAACTAAAACAAAATTGATATTTTTGGAAATAAATGAAAACTTGTGCCCAAATCCCAAGCAACATAGAGTTCTTAACATAACATATTTCAATCATTTTCACCTGTGTCACCAATGCATATAGAGGAAGAGTCACATAGCTGCATAGTACTTGTATGAGGATCCTGTTCAAACAAAGGGTATAGCTATGAATATGATTGTTATTAAGGAAGATTGAAAGAAGAAATTAAACAGAGATGTGAAATATGGTTAAATGATGAACTTACCCCATTGATACCCTGATGATTATATCTTCTAGTTTCTCATGGAAGCAAGATTTTAAGCCAAACTCATACTTTAAAAGAAGAAGATAGCAAGGGTAGTCAGTGTATTAGTGTAAAGGAGTAACAATAAGAAAAGAAATCCTTTCAAAAGGATGATGCTTAATAGCTCAGCTCACCAATGTCCATACTAGGAAGGCCAGCTGAAAAGCATTCTGTTAAAAATCAGAAAAAAAAAAGGGGCTAATTAGTACTTATCAGATATTTGAGTTGAGACCTCATTTACATATTTGAAGTTGTGACAGCAAACACCTGAAAGAGAACAAAGTGAATAAGGTAGAGCAAGAGGTGAGGGCGGTTGAACCAAAAGAGGTCATTCCCTAGCTGCACCACTGGAGTCCCCTTCACCACCTCTCCCCTCTCTTGAATCCCTATTCCCATTTTAGTTATCACAACCTGAAGCTTTGTCCCCACCAGCAGGATGATCTTTACAAGTCATGTCAATCATTAAAACAAAATACCAAAGGGGATTATTATTTATTCAGATAGACAAAAAGTTGCTGCTGAGATGCTTACAATTAGAGGGAGAAAAGGCAGCCATAGATAAGAGTAGGTGCCTGTCCAATATCCAGTAGAGTTAGAAGATGAGCAACTTTATGATAGCTGTAAACCTATATTACTCGGATTGGGATGCGAGTGTCGAATACGGATATGTTCATTTTTTTTTCCAAGTTTTTTCATGTATTTGGGTTATATCTTCGTACTCATGTCCGAATATGTGTCGGACACGAGTACTTTAAGAAAAATGAAGAATCGGAGCAACATAGCTGTAAACTATAAGAAAGATTGATGTAAAAAGAAAAGGAGGCAAAACAAAGTAGACATTGCCGGTTACCATGGGTGTTGAACATCAGGAATAATACAGCAAAGAACCAGATGATTGGGCTGCCAGCACAAGAAGGAATGTTATTAGTTTTTATGTTAATTACCTTTACAGGATCTTGCAAAGCATAAAAGTAATACCAGCACTACTAGGTTAAATATTCTGGCAATTCTTAAGAGCTCTACCTCCTTAGAATTGCACTCATGAATTTTCAATTAATTCAGAACATTAGCTTACCTTTCATATGATAATTTTTTTTTTTTTTAAATGCATAATAAGTTTAACTACAAACTTCAACAAAATGATAGCACAAGATAAACTTTTTCTAGGTTTATGTTTATGGGAAATGTTAACCGGTGTCTAGTAGCACTAGTTAAAGTGATATTTATAAAAAGAAAAGTGTAATTAATGCATTATATTTTTTTGAATTCAATAAAAATAATGTATTAAATATAAAAACTTTTCTGAAATAGTAATTAAATAATTTTTAAGTGGTGATTTCAACTGAAGTAAACAAACATCCTTATTTTAACACCCAAAAAAAAATTCAAATGTGACATTAACTATCACATCTAAAAGGATTCCAGCAATCAAGATTTAGAATTAAAAAATTATCATCTGATATGAAAGTTGGAAGTTGTTGGTTAGTACTTAAGAATAGTTACCAGTTATTTAACCATATTAGTCTTGGAAAGAAAATCTAGGACATGTTCAAAACAGGTGGATTAAATAAATGGCTTTAAAGCTTTACTTGATTCCAACAACAGCTTTGAAATGTGATATTAAAAAGGATTCAAACAATCAGGATTTAGAATTAAAAAAATTATCATGTGATATGAAAGTTGAAGCTGTTCTTTAGCATAGTCTTGAAAAGAAAATCCAGGACTTGTTCAAAACCTAATTAGAATAAATAAATGGATTTAAAGCTTTACTTGATTCCAACAACAACTTTGAAATCTTCTTCAAGCGATCTTTTGATGTACTTTTGGAAATCGAATTTCGTCTGACTCGGGTGCCAAATGTGCCTAAGAAAATCAAATGTGTCAAAGATGTAATAACTTAAGAAAAGAAGAGAAACAAGAACAAGATACTGATTATCTCAAAAGGCTTACAACAATGAACCCATAGCGTAGGGTCAAGTAATCAACTTTGGGAACTGATCTAAAGAACTGCCTGAAAAAACAAACCTGCAATATTTTTGAAGAGGAACATTATTAGATTTAAAGCATTAAAGAAAATAGAGTATCAATGGAGGATTTCATTGCACTTACTATCCACAATAGAACTGGTGTGCGGCTCCAAAAGCTTAAGTGCCTACGGCCGAAAGTTGTATCCCTTGCAAATCTAAATCTCTCAGGGTCTGCAGGATGGACCCAAAGTTAATTACTTTGATCATAATCAATAAGATAAAGAAGATAATGTTCAAGTTGATAACTATTTTCATGGCCTTATCATTTCAGTAGTATTAATCTATGTTACTCAGACTCGAGTGTGAGTGTCGGACACGAATATATTCAAAATTTTTTCAAGATTTTCATGTATTTAGAGGCTCCTTGGAAGATTATATCCTCATATCCATGTCCGGATATGCGTCGGACATGAGTGTCGGACACGGATACTTTAAAAAGAATGAAGAATTGGAGCAACATAGCTATTAGTCTTAACAATGATAAACTTACCATGTGAGAACTGATAATCGGCTGTCCTAGTTTCCATTTCCCATGCCTTCCATTTTCTCATCTGCAATCCGACCATCAATTTGAATCAAACAGAAGAGCGAGGAGCAGCCATGGAAGAGAGAAAAACAAGAGACAGACAGAGAGAGAATAAAACCTTAGCGCTGCCTAAAGCAAGGGTGGTTATACAATAAAGTATATGAGAAATTGCTAAGACAAATATGAAGATATGGAGTTGGTGGATGCCATCTTCAGACACAAATGGAACTTTACCCTGCAAGAATTCACCCTCTCCTAGCTTAGTTCTTCAACAATTTGATCCCAAAAAAGGAAAAAAAAAAAAAAAGCTAAAAATAAATTCAACATGCCCTGGCTGCACAATTGTCATATCCTGCCGCTGCTAAAACTCTCCGATCAATACCACCAGAACCTGGAAATGTTAGCAGCCTTCTCTGATGATTTTCATCCGAATCTGAAGATTCCTCTTTATCCTTCTTTGATTCAGGCTCGTTTTTCTTGCTACATGGATGCCATGTAGCCCCTACAGCCTTTGATATGCAAATATCAGATATAATTCCTTGTCCCACTGTTAGGAGCAATGATATGAACCCCAATAGCATAAGCTCTGAAAGAAAGAGACAGGCAAGTTTATCTGATAACCAAAACACAATTTTATGTAACCTGAAATAAATAAACTATACATTTTGTATATGGAATGACAAACCTGATTTAATCTTTTCAAGTGCTTCATAAAGAGCTCGTTTATGTCTCTTTGTTAACCACTGCAGAGAATTGAAAATTTGCAAAAAATACTCAGAAAAAAACCTGAAAAATCATAGATAGTATGTCATTAGGAGATCAAGGTCTCTGTATAGCTTGAATTACCTTTGCAATTAAGTGGATGACATATTCTATGATAATTGAAACTAAAACCAGCAGAAAACAGACAACTGAGACTGCCCAAGTTGGCGTTTGCTCTAAAGATCGACTCTCATTAGCTGCTGCCATTTTTAAGAGTACAAGAAGAACTTCAGGGCTAAACCTTTTGCTCCCTAAGAAAACAGCTTTTTGAAGTTTAGGCAACAAGGCATTTACGAGCTTGTTAGTATATCTAAAAGCTCTTATATTTATAGAAAGGAGACATAATAGTAAGCTTAAATAAGACTTTGTTAGATGTTGAAACCAGTGAAGTCTTGAAGGAGATTACATGGGAGACCTTGACTGGGAAATGTCTGGGAACTTCAGAAATCAGAAACTCTATTATGTTGCCATGCTGCTGATCAGCTATGCATCGTATTTTCTTATTGAAACTAATGAGGCAGATTTCTTTGTCCATTTATTATATCAGTTCTCATCTAAGTTTTCATATGAAAAATCTTTTTTATTAGATTAGCATAGCAACTTATGTTACTCGGACTCGGGTGTGAGTGTTGGACACGAGTATGTATTTGATATGGATATGTTCAATTTTTTTTAAGATTTCCATGTATTTTGAGGGTTCTTGGAGGATCATATCCCCATACCCATGTTCGGATTTGCGTCGGACATGGATGTCGGACACGGATACTTCAAGAAAAATGAAGTTTCGGAGCAACATAGGTAACAACTCCCTGATCACCTGACTGAAATTGGAGCAAAGGAAGATACAGTGTTCATGGATGACAAATTACTCTTGCAGTCTCTTTTTTAGGTCAACTTTTGGAATTTGTTTGACTGGAAATGCCCGATTCTAGATGGAAACCACATTCAAGTTGTGTCCATTTAACATATGATCACATAAAGAACATACATCGTCTTTACCCCATAGAAATATTAAAATGAATTTTCAAGGAACTTTCCAAACAAAAGCATCTAGTCAAATATTTCGAAAGATAAAAAAGGTAATAAGCAGTCAATTAAGATGCATTAAACGAATCCGGAACTAAATCCAGTTAATTCATGTAATTACCTTAAAAAAATTGACATCTAATAAGTTTGGATTCAAATTTCAATATCTGCAACTCTTTCCTTTATCCTCAACTACGGCCTCTTTTGTATAAAAAAAATGCATTAAACAACTATAGAAAGAGGGACGAGTACTCTGGCCGGTCTAAACTATCAACGTTTGTTTTGGGAAGCTGATCAACGTAATGAGTGGGAACAAGACCTTTGAAGTTTATCAGTACTAAGAAATATTGACGTTGATCTTCTAGGCCACCCATTAACCTTCCTCCCATTGAAGGATAGGCTATTCCCCTAAATTAAAAAAAAAAAAAAAACACTCAGTAATCCCTCAATCTGTATATGAATTTCAAATCATAAGTATTACTATTTTTTTACTTCAAGTTTTACAAGTAAACTTGACATGAGCAACAAAACAAAATCCGTCAATTTGGTTGGTTTAAATCATTTTCCATGATATGAAACAATTTCTGAGAACCCTGATTTTGATTCTCTTGGCCAAACTGAGACATCCCAGTTCAAACTTCAAAGTCAAGAGGTCCATTAGCCCGCTGTCAAAGACATCCGTATCGGACAAAGATATTGAACAAAATATATTTAATAAAAATGAAGACTTCGAATAACATACACTATTAACTTCACAATCAGAGCCATGTCACATATGAACAAATCACCCAAATAAGCTTTTATTTATTTATATTAAAATTATAAAACTTAACATTTTTTTAATAATTTCACTTGATAGAGGATGTAAATATGTGTAAAACTAATAGCATCTGATTGTAACATTTTTCATACTTGGAAACTAGAATACCAACTTGCTTTCTTAAAAAATTTCCCTTTTCCTTTGTGGTCACTATAACTTAACATTGCATTTTCCAACAATTCTTGAATTGAAAAAAGAATTTAAGACAAACAGACAACAAATTGATCTTGAATAATAAACTTGCTAATTGGTATCAAATGGAATAGTGCTTTAAACTTAATTAAAAGACTGTTCAAACTAAGAAATCTAGAAGCAAGGAGAGACCATATGCTCTCCCATGGAAAAAAAAAGAACGTGTACAAAAAAGAAATTTGATATCAATTTTCCACATTGGTCTGATCTATCAAAATCAGCCTTAAAGTTTACTTTGGTTCAACCCTTTTTGGGCAATAATTTCTTATTCAATTTATTGAAAAAAAATGCCATAAGAAAATTTAAATATCAATCTTTAAATTACCTAGAACCTGCTAAATTTACTTGTGTAGACTTCCAACTTGGTTTTCTTGAAAACATATTGCTTTATAATCCAATTTCTCATGAGAACTTGGGACTCTTGATGACTGTATCATGAAAATTGTCAATTAATAGTTATTTTTCTTTTTTTTCCTGGTGGGATGAGAGGAAGACCTTTTTATTT
The DNA here is from genome assembly GCA_030761205.1 of Fremontodendron californicum. Lineage (NCBI taxonomy): Eukaryota > Viridiplantae > Streptophyta > Magnoliopsida > Malvales > Malvaceae > Fremontodendron > Fremontodendron californicum. The sequence continues at coordinate 36,873,917 of JAULJL010000005.1, forward strand.
TTTGAAGAAAAATTAAAGAGGAAGAAACTATAGCAAAAGAAAATAAAGGGGTATTGATTTTAGTAGACTTTTTACTGTAGTTAGAACCTTGGGCTAAAATTAAGTCAATCACCAACGAGTCCAAGAACTTCCATGCCCTAACCCACAATCATTTTGGGCTAACCTCAAAGAGTCAAAGATATAGTAGAAATTGGTTACTCAAGCGGTCAAGCCTAAATGGCTAGAAATTACCAAGTCTTGTGTTGGCCCAAAAGTAAGCCCAAATAGCTAGATTCAGAACCCAAAAAAAGGGGCACTCCGAGAATTGAACTCGGGACCTCTCGCACCCTAAGCGAGAATCATACCACTAGACCAAGTGCCCTTTGTGATGACTAGTTTGTTATATGACTATATAATCGCTGAAGAAAATCCAAATTAATGAAATAAGCCATTGGATTCCAAATTTTTTCCTCCACAGACCTTGTATCACGTATAGGCTTATGTTCCTTGATAATAGATTCAACAAAACTCTATTTATGAATTCTTCTTCATTCCAAATATGATTAATGTCTTTTGAAGATGTCAATTGGAGTTGGCTTGCATTTTTTGTAATTTATTTCAATGCATAAAAATTACGACATGAAACTCAGTTTGAATTATGACGACGCACCGATTGATAAGAAGGAAGGGTGAAAAAAAATTAGAAAAGAAAAAATATTTTTATTCAGAAACTGAATTAAAAAAAATGTGACCACCAAGCACTTGAAACCCTTTAAAACTATACTACATCAATCTTTTAATAACTACTTAATCTCCATGGGAGAATAAGAAAATGGAGTCTAAAATCTATTGATGATTTGTATATTCTTAGATTTCTCAACATTGGAAAGTTAAGCAAACTAATGAATCAATTTGATATCCTCAAAAGAGATTCATCAATAGTTGCCTTTGGTCTTTAATTTGTTTTATAAGTTTTCAAGTCCCATATTTAAATATTGAGTAATGTTTTCCAGGGCGATCTTTAGTTTCAGGCTTTGCTCAATCAGTCCTTTTCATCAGATTTTGGTGTGAACCATAAGAAAAAAGAAAGAAAAAAAAAAGAAAGAAAGAAGAATCAATGAAACAAATACTATTAAATTGTATAGTTCCCACCAAAGTCTTGGCCAGCTTCTTCACTCATAACAATATTGAATTGAACTGGTAAAACAGCTGAAAGTATCAGGAAATATCGATCATGGCAGCTGAAAATACATCTATTCACTCTCTTGAACACACGCCAACATGGGCTCTTGCCACTGTTTGCTTTCTTTTCATCTCCATTTCCATTGCCATAGAACAATCCATCCAGCTCCTCACCAACGTAAATCAGTTCAAACTTTCTTCTTTTTTTTCGAGATATAAATATATAATCCCTCATGCTAACATAATGCAGCTATCGCAGTGGTTAAAGAGACGTCGAAAACATGCCATGAGTGATGCTGTGGAGAAGCTGAAACCAGGTGCAAAATATATTCCTATATCTTGATTCAAGATAACATATATATATATAAACTGACATTTGGTTCATCTGTTTTTCTTGTTTTGTAGAATTGATGCTTCTGGGATTCATGTCACTTATATATATATATAAACTGACATTTGGTTCATCTGTTTTTCTTGTTTTGTAGAATTGATGCTTCTGGGATTCATGTCACTTCTATTTGTAGGAACTCAATCTCCAATTTCTGATATATGTATACCACCCAAGATTGCAGATATCATGCTTCCATGTAGGAAGCAAGTTAAATCCAAGATCACCAAAGATGAAGCCTATGATCTGCGTTTTGAGAGAAAAAGTGTTGGGAAATCAGTGAATGGTCTATATGATAATGATATTCTATGGAAAATAAATAGGCGATTGGCTAAAGAAGATGCTGCTGCTGCTACATTTTCTGATCCTTGCAGTTCTCAAGTATGTAATTTGAATACTAATATATACTCTTTTTACTTTGTTTTCAATTGCTACAATAATTCTAGCTATAATTGTTTATGTTTATGTTTGGGTTTTATTTTTATTTTTTTGATAGGGAAAGGTTTCCTTAATGACAATAAAGGGCATGCAGCAGCTACAACAATTCATTTTTGCTCTAGCAGTTATGCAGATTGTATACAGTGTTCTCATCCTAGCTTTTGGCAGGGCCAAGGTAAAACAAATGATCTATGTTACTCGGATTCGGGTGTGAGTGTCGGACACGGATATATTTGATTTATTCTAAGTTTTTTTTATGTATTTGGAGGGTCCTTGTAGGATCATATCCTCATATCCATATCCGAATATGTGTAGGATATTAATACTTTAAAAAAAAAGAAGAATCGAAGCAATATAGCAACTGATGACAACTGATGATAAGACAGAATTTGTCATCTCAATGTCATGTAAAAAGAGTTGTGCTCATGTAATTTTTGGGTTGAAATTTATGTCAAATGAACATAAACATTTTACTTTAAATTTTTAATGGCGATTTGATGAATTGAATGAATTTAGAATATTTTTAAAAGATTATAATCCAAAATTTCAGTTTTAATTGCACTAAAATAATGAATGATTAATGTATTTTACTCGTAATCACACCGTACCTTGAAAATAAATTAAAAATCTCACAAGTTTGAATCTGTCCTCTCTCAATCTCAACTATGAAAAGAAAAAAATAAAATACAACAAGATATTTTTATTTTATTTGCCATATTTTTTAGTATTGATTGTGATGATAAATGTAGATGCGGCGGTGGAAAAAATGGGAGAAAGAAACTCAAACAACAGAGTACCAAGTCGCTCATGGTATGCTAACAGTTTTCTTAAATCTCAAGTTATCTGACTCATCAATTTTTTAGACAGCTTTTTCTGTTTTGTTTTTTTTTTTTAAAGCAATGTGTTCCACAAATCAATAATTAATATAACCCAAATGCTTATTTAAGTAATCTATTGTTTGCTTGAAGTCTCTAATAAAGTCTTACTTTTGACTTTGATTGAATGTGGCAAAACATGTTTCATGAGTGAGCATGTGAAAGTTTTATTATTATTATTATTATTATTATTATTATTATTATTATTATTAAGATTTAGGGGAGTTTCTCAAGGGAACAAGGTTGACATGAAAGTGAAAGCATCAACAATTGATTTAGCCAACTATTATTCTTACATATACTATCCCTTTGCACCAAAAAAAAACAAAATTTAACCAACAATTTGGGAGCCTAACTGATTTGACTTTCATTAATCATTTTGCCTTCCATATGCAACTCCACCATAAAACAAGCTGAAAGTCCCGTACCCAATTTTGTAAAATATATATGAGAAATTATCGCATATATCATTAATGAAGTTTTTAAATTTTACATTCTTAAATGAGAAACATGTGATAATTTATTAATTTTGCAAGTTAAAATTACACTATCAATGTATCAAAATCAAACTATAATATCTTTAATCATGGTGTTTTTCTTCATTGTCAAGCCTAACTTGAAACAAGAATCGAATCTAAGACTTCACACCAACGATTCAATTAGATCGCATTAGTTTTATAAAGCAAAAATTATCAAGCAGATGTAGACAACTAGTTTGGTTGGGAAGAAAAAAAATAGAGTAAAAAAACCTGTAGAAATTCTAGTAGAATTTAGCTTCTAGACTTTTATTACTCAAAATAGACTTTAAAGCTTGCCTTCGAAAGACAGCTTTGTGGGTCATCAGATACTGACAAAGTATGAAGCAAAGCCTCCAATTACCAATTGGAGACTATTTGGTCCATCTTCAAAATCTAATTTTCTTCCTTCTTGGACCGTTTTACATGTTTAAGGGTCACGTTTGCTTGGTATTTTAATATTTTGAAGAATAATTGCCAAGAACTGATTTTTTACTCCCATAAATAAAAAACAAGAATTGAAAAGATAATCTAAGACTTGAGAATTGGGAATACTAGAATTTTTTAAAAACTAATTTTCTTAGTCCGATATTCCCTTACTGTATCAGACTTCAATTTCTATCCAGGTCTGGTCTTCAGGTTTAGCAGAAGAAGTAATTATTTTACCTGGCCTTCCAGGCTCTTGGCAGTCGAGAAATGCTTATTAATCTTTGGCTTTAATTTTCAATGTGCACGAGTTATTAATGTTTTGATAGAAGAAAATAAAAGCAAAGATGCTACATATGGATAGTTGATACCAACCTGGTGGAATAGAAAAAGAAAAATTCTAACCTGTTTTATTTATTTATTTATTTTTTTCGAAGTATAAGAGATTAAAAAATTTTGGGCTTTCCTTTTTTTCTCTCACAATTATCCTGTTTACTAGATCCTGAAAGGTTCAGATTTACAAGACAAACAAAATTTGCAAGGCGGCATGTTTCTTCTTGTACAGAAACATCAGTTCAACTCTGGATTGTGAGTTTCCATTCTATTTCTCTACAGCATTAACATTTTCCAATTGAACAGTACAATTATCTATGTTGCTCCGATTTGTCATTTTTTTTTTTAAGTATATGTATATCCGGATATGGGTATGGGGATATAATCCTTCAAGAACTCTCCAAATACATGAAAATCTTGAAAAAATTTAACATGTGTCCGACACTTACAGCCGAATCCGAATAGCATAGCAATATATTGCAGTTGAGTTTCTATATAGTAATTGCTTTGGATGGTTGTGAATTGGAGCAGAAATGTTTCTTGAGGCAGTTCTTTAATCCAGTTGCCAAAGTCGATTATCTCACCTTGAGGCATGGCTTTATCTCGGTAATGGTCTTTAAACAAGCTCTATTCCCAAAAATTGAGATTATATTATGGTAATTAGTATGACATGAGAAATGCTTTCCATGAACCTTACAGGCTCACTTCTCAGGGAGGTATACCAATTTCAATTTCCAGGAGCACATAGAGCGATCCTTAGATGAAGATTTCAAGATTGTGGTCAGCGTCAGGTTCTTGAATCTCTATAAATCTAATCTTCTTGAATCCTGATATGAGATGAGACAACACAAAATTGTCAAGACATACATATTTAAAGACTCTTCCTGAAAACTTATGTTTATGTTCACTTTCCTGAAAACTATAAGCTAATATCTATGTTGCTCCGATTCTTCATTTTTTTTTGAAGTATCCGTGTCCGATACATATCCGGACATGTGTATGGGGATATGATTCTCCAAGAATCCTCCAAATACATGGAAATTTTGGAAAACATTGAACATACCCGCGTCAGACACATACTCGTGTACCCGAATCCGAGTAACATAGGCTAATATACATGAAACTCTGTCTGTTTGCAGCCCTCTGATGTGGTTTATTGTTGTTATTTTCATGCTTGTCGACGTGCAAGGTAAGTGTTTCGTTTCTTTGTTTCCCTTTACATAGTTCTTCTTGAGCTTTTGGTTACATACATGCACTGTTATGAATTGGTTGGATTTTTGAATCAATCAGGCTGGCATGTGTTTCTTTGGGTATCCTTTGTTCCTCTCTTGGTAAGTGTAAAATGTTGCAGCTTTGTAACTTTCTTGCATTCCAAGTTTCTTATCTCTTCTAATCTTAACAGATTCTTCTTGATTTTTTAGCTAGTGTTAGCTCTGGGAACCAAACTTGAAGTCATTGTTGCACGAATGGCTCTTCAAATCAACAATCAAAACACTGTGATTAGAGGAACACCTCTAGTTCAACCAAATGATGAACTCTTCTGGTTTGGACGACCGCAATTTGTTCCGACTCTTCTTCATATCACATTATTTACGGTATAACTTTTCTTAATAGAATGTAATAGGAAAAAAAAAAAAAAAAAGCAAGTGAACCTGTTAACCAGACAACTGCCAAATTTGAACTAACTGATGCATGTTTTTCAGAATGCTTTTGAGCTTGCCTTCTTCATTTGGGTAACGGTTAGTGTATCCAATTCCTTACTCTTTTTTTCCTCGGTTATATTAAAAATGTATTTTAGTACTTATATTATAAAAATAAGTAATTTAATTTTTATACGTTTGAAATTAGTGCAAATAAGTAAAATTGGTAACGATGTTAATGGGAACCCGTCTAAATGCTAACATCAACATGTGAAACTGACAAATTAAATGATTTGGAAAAAAATGATGACGTATCAAATTTTTTTACTTAGGTGAAATTTAGAAACTGACAAAATAGATAACTTAGAAAAAAAAAATGATGATATGTTTTTAAGAGTAAAGAAGGGATTTGGTGTAAAAAAAATTATGCTTTTTCTAAATTTCACCTGAGTAAAATTTTTTGACACGTAATCATTTTTTTTTCAAATCATCTTTTCTGTCAGTTTCACATGTTCACGTCAGCATTTAAACGGTTTTCCATTAACACCGTTATAAATTTTACTTATTTGCACTAATTTCAAAAGTACAATGATTAAATTATTCACTTGTATACTACAAAAATTAAAATACATTTTTGATTATAATGCAAGGACTGTTTACATACTTTAACCCTTTTTCCTCATCAGACACACAGCTTTTTCTGAATGTTGTTAAAATTTGATCCTGCAAATTGTGCAACATATACTTTTCTTTTCAAATCTCGATCTTATTTCTTCCTTCTCAGATCCAATTTGGTCTTGAATCTTGCTATCATGAGCACACTGCAATCGTTATCACGAGGATTCTATTACCGTAAGAATTAGTACTTTGTAATTTCTAACTATTTGAGTATCTAATAGTTTGCAATTGAATAATTTCAAAGATCTTAATTCATTGTATTGCATTAGGATCACATTTCAAGTCCTTTGCAGCTATATTACTCTACCTTTATATGCACTTGTTACACAGGTGAATCTATTGAAACTAATGTTTGTAGTTTGAAGCTCACCCATTATATGGCCAAGGGATTCTAAAGGCTTAACACATGGTTACTTTTAATCATTATTTGGATGCAGATGGGTTCACAATTCAAGAATACTGTACTAGAAGATCAAATAACCAAAATCATCAGGCAATGGCATGCTGGTGTAAGGGAGAAAAGGAAGAAACAAGAACTTCTACAATCTCCTGCTGCTTCTTTGTCAACAAAATGGAGCTCAAGAATGGGTAGTCCAGCTGAAATATCCCCTTCTTTCAAACTACCTAGCCTTACATTGAGTGAAAGCATTCACTTATCCAAGAGAGGGGAAATCAGTGAAGAACAAGACGAAATTGTGGAAGTAGAAGCAAGTTCCTCTCGTGGTCCATCTTAGCCTCTCATACTAGAAAAGCCAATACTGAGGAAAAGGTAGATTTGAGAGCATTTGAAGCCATATCTCTGACAAGAGGGAGATCAGTTTGTCTAAAAAAATTTCTGATACCCTAATCTATGTCAATTATACATAGGCACATTTGTTACTTATCACTTGGCTGGTTTATAGTTCACTGTCCATGATTTGATTGTCATGTGCAGTGCACCTTATCTTATTTGGACCGGGTGTGAATGTCAGACACGGGTATGTTCAATTTTTTAAAAAGATTTTTATGTATTTTGAAGGATCATTAGAGGATCATATCCCATATCTATATCCGGATACGCGTCGGACTTAAAAAAAAATGAAGAGTCGTAGCAAGGAATAATCAGCCCCCTACTGCCTGAATCACAGTAAATCTGTAGTTTACCTTCCAGGTTGAAACAAGTTAAAGACAATAGCCAAAAAATTGCAATATAACAAACTTGTATTAAGTTGTTGGAATTCTTTGAATAGTTGCAAGACTTACTCACATTTACTCCCTCAGATTTGTCCTGATTGGTGCTTCAATTAAAAGCAGATTGAGTTGGAGTTTTTTGTAAAATTAAAAACCATATTTCATGTATGATTTAGACAATGGCTTTATAAATGTTTTCTCCACTATAAACAAGGATTATGAGAGTTTATACTTTATACCACCTGCTTGTTCTGGATTGGTTTTTAGTCGCTTTGGGGGGTCCATTAGTATGACACCCTGTGGTTGGAATATGACCTTGAAATTGAGTTAAAATGAATGCAACAAATAGTATGCACATCATGTAAGGGGCCAAGGGTCTAATTGAGCTTGTGAAAGATGTGGAGTTGGAGGAATCCAGGTTCATGACCACATCCTCCATTGTCCAAGGTTCCACCACTTTAATTTTTTACTATATTCCTCTGCTTTTCCCTATGAAGCACCAATATTTCTGTCATAGGAGTGTTCAAATGTTCGACACGTATTCAATATAGATGTATCAGATATACGATGATATATTAAAAAAATAAAAATAAAATTGAAAACGGTCAAAACATGGTCAAGACACGATTAGATACATCCGGACATGACTGAACACGTCTGGACATGCTATATAGTTGTTTTTTGTATTTTTCTCCCAAACATAAAATCAACAATGAGTAATTTAGTTCTAATAGGTTTTTTAACTAAAAAATAATTTAAAAAAAATTAAAAGTTATATGCATGTTAGTATTTGATTAAAAAAACATCAATTTTATATTTTTATTATATATAAAAAAATTTATTATCTGACGTCATACCCGTGTTTTAATTTTTTAAAAATTTCTGTGCCATTATATTCGTATCATGTCGTATTCGTATTATATATCCGTGTTCGTACTTCCTAGGCTTTTTCCTTATTCTTTCACCACCACAGAACCTCCCCAGAGTGATGCTGATAACTACTCAGATTTTCCCTTTTAAATAACCTCTCTCTCTCTCTCCCTCTCTATCTCCCTCCCCCCCAATCTCTCTCTCTCGCCATGGCCGACAACTTCTCCTTATGTCTCATAGGAGCCATGGATTGTCTTTGGTTTCACCAGATTATTCTGTTCCCACAACCCTTTTCACTATATTTCCCTAAAACCCTTAAACCACAACAGCAGCCCTACTCAGCAGAATCTACTACTACTACTACAACAACAAGCTGCCCATCATCAAGCCTCTCTTTATCATCTCTTGCAGAAGATTTCTCAACAGCTGTAGTTTGTCCTCTCCCTGACCAAGAAAAACCGGTAAACAAAAAACAAAACCTATGCTAGCTCCTCAACAATCTTTAAATATATTTCTCCAAGTTCAGACTTTCACCAACTTTTTTTTCTTTCTTCGTTTTGTTCATTTTTGCTATTGTTTTCATGGTAATCAATTCTAGGATGATTCTAAAAATGAGGAAGAAGAACTACAAGTGAAGAAAAGACCAAGAAGAGGGAGTCTTAGCTCTGGTAGAAGTCGTTCACATTCTTCATCGCCATCATCAACTCAAAAACGTCAGAGGAATCATCATAAACACTCAACTTCATCATGTTCATTAATTTGGGGTAAACTGCAAAAATCCATGAGTTGTAGTAGGAGCTTGAAAGATTTGGAACTAGAAGAAGTAAAAGGGTTCATGGATCTTGGTTTTATATTCACGAAAGAACACTTAAACGCAAGAATGATTAGTGTTGTCCCTGGCTTGCTCAGACTTGGATTAATTTCCAGAAGAACTAAACGGAAAACTGAACTGAATCTTACTGCTGATCATGAACAAGAAGACAAGAGAGGTGTTATAAGACCCTATTTATCAGAGGCTTGGCTGATTAAAACACCTGATTCTCCATTGTTGAATCTAAGAGCTGTACCAAGTGTCTCTGCAGCTGCTGATATGAAGAAACATCTCAAGTTTTGGGCTAGAACTGTTGCATCTGTAGTTCAGCAGGAATCATAAAAGTAAAATCTTGTCAAAGCCTGTCAAAATCTAGCAAATAACAACTAGTACTATAGTTAGCTGCAACTGTAAAAAAAGGTGATTGTAACAAAGATAGTATACTCTAAATAAAGATGAGCCCAATGATTGATCTTTTTGTCACCATTTTTAACTACTTGTGTTTTAAAGGTAAATGAAAAATATGAAACTAAGGATCTTTTTCTTGTTGTTATATTAAGTCATCCGAACGGTCCTACCATGTTCTGGGTTGAGATAGAATAACCAAAAAAGAAAAATGGCTTCTAACAGCAGCCAATAGCCCCATTTTCACTGTTCCATTCTAAGTTTTGTCTTCATTTGATTTTGCCATGCCCATAGCCCCATACATTTAAGATCATGGTTTTCCCGTGAGGCCTAGTCTACATAACTTTAATCAGGTCCAAGTCACATGTTTTAACATATCAAATCAGGGGAAAAAATGGGTAGCTTTTTTTTTTCTTAACAGAATTCCTTTTATTATTATTATTTGTCCTACATTCCCAATCATTTTACACTTTGCTGCGGCAGCTTTAAACATGTCGTCCCATCCTTACCTGAGAAAACAATTGAGTACTCTATTGACTGCAGATTATCCCATGGGGATTATTTTTTTTTGTTGGTCAGTTTGGTCTACGAACCACTCTCTGACAGGACTACTTGCATTTATGAACTTGGGACTTAGGACTTAGGTTCCAATTTGTCAGTTAAATACTTTATTCTTTTTTTCAAAGTTCAAACTATCTCACTTTTTTTTAATAAAAAAATAAAATTAATCGGATAACATATACCTCTTAAGATATATTTAAAAAAAATTGAAACAGAATATATATCAATCTTTTTATCTCGTTTGTGAAATTAAAAATTCTATTATATTAAAGACTAATATATTAAAGACAAACTTTTTTTCTTCGATCATGTTTAAAGATAAAAAATATGGTTACTTGTTGAACCCCAATAATAAGTAATATTGACATATTTCAACTAATAGTAAAGTGGTTGAATTTGCAATTCAAGCTTAGATTAGATTAATGATTATTATCTCTGTATATGAAATTTAAGATTCAAATGCTTTCTTCTAATTTATTAGACTTCCTCAAACGTAGAAGGGAAAAAAAAAACCTTGTGTTGTCATCCCAAAAAATTAATAAAGGAAAAGAAAAAATGGTAAAATAATTAGCGAGTGATTTCATTTTCATTGCTTGGGCTAACAACTGTAGGCTTGAAGAACCTATGATTTGAGGATGAGTCCAGTGAAAAAAGGAGCAATTGGGCAACCTAAATATAGATAGACCGAGGTCTAAATTGAATACTCAAGAAATAGCCCGAGGCCAGGCCGTAAATTGGAACCCAAATTGTAATTGGCTTTAAGTGCTACAGGCCCTAAAAGCCAGGGGCAAATTTAAAATAATTGAGATATGACTGAGGCTAAATTTTAAATAAACTACCAAACATATTTATTTCTAATCTATATCTATAATATATATAAAAGTAGGAATGTGAAGAAAATTTTGAACTAACGAAAATAGTTATCATTGTTCACTATATTTCTAAATTGTCATTATAAATATTTTTTTATTATTAATAAGATTTATCTAATTTATAAGTAAGAAGTTTAATTTCATTAAAACATTTTCGTTAAATCAATTAATTTGATAATAAATAAACATTAAAATTTTATGTAAAATTGCTTTATCTTATAAGTTTTAATTTTTCAATAATCTTACAAAATGAATTAATTTATTTGATATAAATAAAAAGTTAAAATTTATCTTTTGAACTGACGAAAATAGTCACTATTGTTCACTATATTTCTAAATTGTCATTATAAATATTTTTTATTATTAATAAGATTTATCTAATTTATAAGTAAGAAGTTTAATTTCATTAAAATATTTTCGTTAAATGAATTAATTTGATAATAAATAAACATTAAAATTTTATGTAAAATTGCTTTATCTTATAAGTTTTAATTTTTCAATAATCTTACAAAATGAATTAATTTATTTGATATAAATACAAAGTTAAAATTTACATTAAATTTTTTATCTTTATAATTAATTTTGCATTGATATTAAAAATAATATAACAATTTGATATAATTTGTACATGAAACAATTTTTACATAAAAAATTTAGTTAATATGCATTTTATTATTTTTATTTATTTTAAAAATATATAATTATATATTCAAAAATAAATAAACTAACGAGTATTTACATGCAAATAAATACTAGTTAACATAAAACCCTATTTGATCAAATAAAATAAATCAGTCAAATAGATGAGGATTGCCATTCTCTTATGGATGTTGCTAACAAGTGTATTAAGGGTATTATTTAATATTATTATATATAATAATATTTTCATCCATACATTAAAAATATGAATAAAAGTGTTGGCTATTGTATTTAATATAATATTATTACTATAAATAATATATTAATTAATCTTAAAAAATACTTAAAGACACTCGTTAATAAAATTATTCTTATATATATATATATATATAATCAAATGACTAAAGAATAAGAAGAAAATAGTAATAATTAAAAATAAAGAACAAAATTATTATCACCAATAACTTGTTTTACATTTTGGAAATGATAGTTAATTAATTAATTAGCATTTGCTTATGTCAAATTTACATGAAATTTTGCTTAGCCTTGTAGAAAAAAACATTTGGAGAAAAATCACATAATCTCTCTCTTAATATGAACCACTCCTTTAATTAATTTATTTTTGGATCTCCCTCTAATCACTTTCAACGAATGGTGTCTATCTCTTCTAAGTTTAGAGCAAATGCTTTTATTTTATAAAAGAAGTAGTGGGTTTCTATCTTTCAAAGAAAAAAAATAGTGGGTTTCTACTTTTTATCCAACAATAACACAATTCCACTAAGATTTAGTGAACGAGGGGTGACATTGCCCTCCAAATTCAGAGGTTAATACTTTCCCAAATGACTCTAAATATATATATAGTTACATTTCACTTTTACCAATCTTCTTGTTATAACATAATTAAAAAGATAAACCAAGTAGCACTGTCAGCATTGCCATTATGCCACCTACTTCCGAGTAGAGGTGGCAATTGGGCGGGTTGGGACGGATTTTGGTCGGTCTCATTCGGGTTCGGGTTCGGATCCATTTGGGTTCGAGTTTATTTTACATCATTTTATTTTATGTTAGATGTAATCATTTTTACATAATTTAAATATTTACTTTAAAAATAAATTAAATATCTTATTATTATTTTTAAAAATAATTTTGTATTATAATATGATATTTTTAATTATATTTATTTATTAAAATCAATATTTGTTAGCACCAAAAGAAAATAAAATTAATTTTTTATATAAAATAAAATTTTAAATAATTTATTATAAAAATATGATATATTATAAATTAATCATATTAATATTTAAAATAATTGATTTGATGAACTCGAATTTCAACATGTAAATACATTATAATTTATATTCACTACAAAATAAGAGATTTGTAGGGACTAACCCTGACATTCAACTTTGAGGCCTAAACGGGTTTGGACTACCTATTTACAAATATGGGCGGGCTTGGGCAAAATTTGAGGCTTATATTTCTTATCGGTATGGGCTTAGGCAAGTGAATATGGTGTTGATACCATACTTAAACCCAGCCCGAACCCGGCCTGACCCGACCCATGAGCACCTCTATACCAAGTGAACCAATCTTGAATTTTGATATGATATGTTACTAAAAGTAAATTATATCTTAAATTATATCAAGTGTAATAAAATAATAATAATTTAAAAAATAGTTATCCAAAATAAATAATAAATTAATTACAAAATTAAATTAGCTAATTATGTTAAATACTTTTAAATTCTAAAAAGACATAATACTTTTATAAATCAATATTTGATGACTTAATTTAATAATGTGCCTAAAAATATATATATATGTTGCAAAAAGCAGACTTTTTTTAAAGTAGTTTTTATCTATTTTTTAATATAAAAAAATACTATTATATTAGAGATAAGTTAAAATGAATGGATTGCTGCTAATTAATTTTAATATATAGAAAATACTATTATAAGGGTGCTTTTAAAATAACATAAGTAAAATACAAATAATATTTTATGTCAAAAAAATTTCGCATTTCTAAAATTTTTATGAGTTTAGAATTTTTAGATAGTGGATTTATCAAGATATGGGACATTAAAGTTATAAGTACAAAATATAATTTTATTTTTGATAAAATTATTATTTTATCATATATATATATAAAATATAAAATAATTTTTAATTAAATTATTAAAAAAGAGATTAGAATAAAATTGATAAATAAAGTTCTTGCTTTATAAAAAAATTATTTAATTACAATTTGATAATTTTTAATTTTAGTATTAAATTCGGGTGAAGGTTCGGGTCTGGCTAGGGTATTTTCGAATTCGGGTAATTTCGGGCTCGGGCCATTTCGGGTTCAGATTTTTTATTTTTTAATCAAATCAAATTTGGAAGGGTTCGAATTCGAGTTCGGAATTTTCTGAGCGGATTTTCAAATTCGGGTTCACTTTTTCACCTATAACTTCCGACGGCGATGGGCGGCTACATCGACCATTGATCGGTCACTAAAGCTTCATATGGATTTTATCGCATCTTAATATAATGGAATTTTGGGTTTTTTTCAAGACCGATTGCATTGGTGCTTAAATTTTATTGCTTCGTAAATTTCGGGTAATTTCTTTAGGATTGTTAAAAATTTGATGAAACTCTCCCACAGGGAATATATAAAGTCTTAAATTGCTCAAGAACTTTTCCAATTTTTTTCTTTTTTATAATTACAATTTTATATTTTAATGTTTCATACTTTTTTTTTCCTCATAGAGACCATTAGCTGCATGTGAACTAATTTTGTAAGCATTATTTTTTGGTACATTCGTTTTGTGATTGTTTTTCTTTTTTCTTTTTTAAAAAAGAAATAGTTTTTTTATTTTATAAAATATGAGTATTTTTTTTAGGAGCGAGTAGTTATTTTAAGAATTATTTTATTAAAAAAAAAATCTATGATTTCATATTTATTATTAATGTTTTATTTAGTATCACTTAATTCGTGAAACAAAACTCAGTCTTAGTATAAATTCTGTAATTTAAACAATGATATAATATATATATATATATATCAAATTTTGGCGCACGTCTAGGAAATGCTCTCAACTCACGATAGCTTGCTTATCATGAACTGAAGATTTTCTGGCCAAATTCTTTTATTTTCTTGCATTTTCTTCAAAGAATTCGATTCTTTGTTCGATTCTCATTCATTCATTCTCTTTCCTTATGATTTTTTCTCATTTCTTGGGCAAATCTGAGCTTCTCTCTTGCAAGTTGAGAATGAATTCCTTGCGAACTCCTTCGAAGATTGTTGATCCAACTGAAGGTTCTGATCTTAGGAAGAGGAGCTTCAAGCAAGTTATCAATGGAGATTCATCTTCCAATTCTATTGAATTGAATCGAGGGAAATCTGTGAAGAATCCTTCGGAAGTTGGAGGAGATGTGACAAGAAAAGAGCTAGTTATAACTAACTCTGCTGATGTGGCAGTTGCTGATTGGAGAAAACTGTTTGCTACAGCTGAGTCTCAAACTCTGCAGTTTTTTCCTCCGCAGTAGACCGGTGGGAAAGTAATGGTGAAGCCTCCCATTGAAGTGTTTGAGGAAGGTAATCTTCAACGGAAAAACTCCTTGGTTGCTCAATTTCTTGGAAAACCTCCAAACTTCAGTCTGTTTCACAAACTGGTTAACTTGCTATGGGGCAAAGATGGACGGATCGAAATTAAACCTGCAGGAAAGAACCTCTATGTAATCCAATTTTCTCACCCTGAGACTAGGGATTGGGTTCTTGAACATGGGCCATGGCACATCTAAAATAACCCAATCATTCTTCGAAAATGGGAACCTAGTATGCAATCCCTTGAGTTCAACATGACCAAACTTCCGATCTGGGTTCATTTGGGGGACATACCGTTAGAGTTGTATACTTCGAGAGGGTTGAGCTATATTGCCAGTGCCTTGGGCACTCCTCTCTACACGGATAAAATCACTGCAAACAAACAGAGGCGAGCTTACGCCAAAGTTTGTGTTGAAGTTGAGGCTGCTCAGGATCTGCCAAAGACAATTGAAGTGGAGCTTCGAAATGGTTCGGCAATCTCTATTTCTGTGGAGGTTCCTTGGATTCCCCCCAAGTGTTTGCCATGTGGTATCTTTGGACATGTTGAAAAGAACTGCCATGCAAGCCAGTTAAGGAACCTGCTCAGGTTTGGGTTCCAAAGCGAATCCATGATCAAGACTCCCTTGATCAGCCAATGATAATGGAGACAGCTCCAAGTGAGCTTGGCCGAGATTCAGGTTCCTATGTTCAGCCAAAAATCATTGAGACAGTTCCATCTGAGCCTGGCCGAGATCCATCGGCTTCAGGTTCTTATGGATCAGTAAATAGGTTTGCAATTCTAGAATCAGTCACTGAAGAAGAGATTGACAGTACCCCTGAACCTACTGTTGGAAAGAACCTTGAGGAAGCCAAATGTGCCTCTCCAAGGAAGCCTAGGGCTGCAGCTGCTGGAGTGGCTGACTTGATGAGGAATTTAAAAAGTAAAAAGAGGGGACCTATTGAAAAAGAGAAAATCAGAGTAAAGACAGCCACAACTGTCTTTGGGGAGTCATGGCTCACTCCTCATCTGAATATCTTTGCATGGAATGTAAGAGGACTTAATTGTCCTTTTAAGCAAAAGCAAGTAGCAAGAAGAATTAGATATTTACAAGCTGATATTGTCTGCTTACTGGAGACCAGAGTCAAACTTCCTAAGATGCAGCCTATTGTTGAAAAGCATCTTGGGGGCTGGAAGCTTATTCATAATTGTCGCAACCTAAAAAAAAAACGACGTCTCATCGCAAGTCTTTTATTATTCGTTAGGTGTGACATTAAAAAAAAAAATCGACTTAATTCCTCTAGAAAAATGAAGGTTTTGAAAATGACCTTAAAAAAAGACATGGAGTCGCCACCAATCTTTTTTAGCTAGGTGTGATCGGCCACCTATTAAAACCGGTTTTATAAAATATTTTAAAAATTAATTAAAACATTTTAAAAACCAATTTCAAGTCTGCGTTTTAAACCAGAGAAATCAAAGAAGCGGGTTCGGGAGTCGGTTACGTGTGGGGAAGGATTAGCACCCCCACAACGCCCGTATAAATCGGTACCTTATTAATCGTGTGTTATCTCAAGTCTCGGTAAAAATTTGGTTTTAAATTTAGTATTTCAAGTTAATTCCCAATTTAAAGAAAAATAATTTCATTTTTTTATTGAAAATGATCCAGAATTTATAAATTCAAAATTTTCCTATATTCCCCAACAAACGTGGCAAAATATAGAAATTTTTATTAGTTTTGGAAAACTTTCCGAATCATTCTCTTTTTTGAAAGAAAGATATTCCTTTATTAATGATAATTGATGATATTCCCTCCAGCAAACCCGGTAGAGAACTCATGAATTATTTTAACTCGGGAATATCTTTATTTTTATTGAAAACCATTATCTTTTGAAAACATTTAAAATAAATGAATACGTATATGCTAAATAAAGATAACTACATAAAAGCATAGGATATCATGAAATATTCGAAACCATATAATAAACCATGTAACATCAAAAAATATAAATCAAAATAACAACAATATCATAGAAATTATTATAGCAAGAATCACATATTATATAAAATGCATGAATATAAAAATGCAATGCATGAAATGTATTTTTTTCCTTTAATTAAGGAAATCCGTATATCTAAAAAGATATCCGGCTACCTTAGGAAAATATGTCAAATTAAATATTCTAAAACCAAAATACTTTGTGATTGTTTGAAAACAATTTTGAAAAGCTTGAATTAAAAATAAAAACTGGGCTAATTTCTTTAAAATGGCTCTAATTTCCTAAGTTTAAAAAATCCGGACTTGACTACCCTTAACCCGGGACTTGAAAAACCATTTTTAGAGTTTGAAAAGGCTTAGAAATTACCCTAAGTCAGTAGCTAACCCTTCTAATCAGCCCACTCTAAGTAAATTAACCAAAACAGAAAATTGATTTTTTTTTTAAATTCAATTCTGACTCCACTGTCCAGTTTTAATCCACGAATTTTTATCCTATTTTTAAAAATTCCAAAAATTCTAAAAAAAATACTGGAAACTCAGAACATGTAAAACTACACGAAAAAAAATCGGCTTAATTTTCGAATCAAAGATGAATTCCCAGAAAAATCAGAGATGTACGAGTTTTTGGAGGAGAAAAAACTGCTTTGTTTTTCTTTAAATTCAATTCTGACTCCACTGTCCAGTTTTAATCCACGATTTTTTACCCTATTTTAAAAAATTCCAAAAATTCTGAAAAAAATACTGGAGACTCAAGACATTTAAAACTACACGAGAAAAAAATCGGCTTAATTTTTTGATCAAAGATGAATTCCCAGAAAAATCAGAGATGTACGAGTTTTTGGAGGAGAAAAAACTGCTTTGTTTTTCTTTAAATTCAATCCTGACTCCACTGTCCAGTTTTAATCCACGATTTTTTACCCTATTTTTAAAAATTCCAAAAATTCTAAAAACAATACTGGAGACTCAGGACATATAAAACTACATGAGAAAAAATTGGCTTAATTTTCTGATCAAAGATGAATTCCCAGAAAAATCGGAGATGTACGAGTTTTGGGTGGAAAAAAAACTGCTTTGCCAACACATTTTTTTTGTCTTTGATAAAATCATTTAAAAATAAAAATAAAAATATTTGAAACTCATAAAATGACTTGAAAGCAGTAGCTAGGACTTTTTGAAAGTTAGATAAAAATTGGCTAAGTAAAAAAAATCACAAAGGTAGAATAATCAATTTGACAAACTTAATTTTCCACAAGTGTGCTCAAGAGAGCATGACTTTGAACCATTAATTGGCTCAAGTCATTATTCAAGTGGCATGAACATGAAATGCATGAAATAATGCAGCAAACATAATGCATGAAATGCATGGATTTAAAACTAAATATAAGGAAAATGCATGACATAAATAATATGGCCTAGACCTAACATGAACTTGCATGGCAATAAATGCAACCTAGACCTAAGATATGCATGGCATTTTCACAAACACAAGGCATGCTTAATTCAAAAATCCAACCAAATATCATGCAAATGCAAAAACCTAACAACTAGCATGACAAAAATACAACACACAATGCAAAACACATGGAGTAGCCAAATGGCCTCAAGCTCCAACAAGCATGGCATTTTCACAAACACTTGGTATGCTAGCATGAAAAACTAAGTCATAACACAAAAATCACACAAGCATTTTCACAAACACCTAATATACCAAATCTAAAACATGCTCACTAAGATATAAAACAAGAATCATGCAAAGAATCACACAAGCATTTTCACAAACACTTAATATGCTAACTCTAAAACATGCTCAAATTTAAACAACATGAAAACAGAAAATTAAAAATGCAAAAACATGATATCTAAGACATAAATGGCAACAAACAAAGCAACCAAATTAAATATAACTTAAGAACATGAAATAACATAACACTTAAAACATCAAAAACAAAGAAAATAGCATAAACAATATGGTAAAATGAATTGAAACAACAACTTAAAATAAATAATGTAGGCCATTTGGCCATGGTGAGTTTATTGTAAAAAAAAATGTAAAAAAAATACTTAAGAAAGGAAATGAAGGAAGAACAAGAAACATTATTTTAAAATGAAAACTCACCAAGTAGAGATTAAAATAGCAAAAAACAAGAATAGAAAATGAAAGTGCAAGAGTTGGTGCTCAAGAGCAACCTCAAGAAGCTAATATTTCAAGCTTTTCTCTTCAAACTTTCCTTTTTTTCTAAACTTTTCTTTTTTTGCTCTCAACCAAGAAGATAAAAACTAAGAAAAACTAAGAGAAATCAGCCAAAATGGAAAAGAAGAAACCAAAATCTGCCTCCCCCCCCTTAGGGCTAGCCTTAATGCATGGTTATATAGCCTCCAAGATGTTGTCATTTTTGTGTAACCTAATTTCCATCAAATGGCCAATAATTCAAGATGAAAAGTCATGAAATTACCACCTTTAGATTAGCATCTCAGCCCTCTCAAATTACAGCTATGCAAGAATTATGTTGACATCTTTCTTAACCTATGTGGTTTAATCACCATGGTTTGATCAAAGAGAATGGTTAACTAACTCTTGATTTTTAACCACTTGATTAAAAAAAAAAATTAGAAGCTTCCTCCTTTCTTTGGGCTTGGGCATGCCAGCACTTCTCTTTTCCAGCCCAACTCTGATTTTTTTGAAGGGCCAAAAAAGCCATTTTCGGTTGCTTGGGTGAAATGACCATTTTGCCCCCCGGATGCAAATAAATATCAAACGGACTCCAAATTCAATTTTTATTTTTTTAATACTTCCAAAATAATAAAATATTGAGTTCTGGAAGTTTTCAAAATTATCCGAGTCCGTTTGCTATTTATTTGGATTTTTTCTTCCCAAAAATGCCCTTTTATGCCCTTACATTTTACCATTTTTTAAACGAGCTCCAAATCAAGATTTTTCTTCACCAATATCTTCAAAATAATTAAAAAGTGTGATCTGGAAGTTTTCATAATTTTTGGAGCTCATTTGGTATTTTTTTGGGATTTATCGGCTTGAATTACTGCATAGGAGGCCCGGGATTTGGCCATTTTGCAAACGAACTCGGAATCAAGATTTTCTTTTGCCAATCTCTTCCAAATAATTTAAAAATGAGATTTGCCAAATTTCAGAATTTTTGGAGTCCATTTTCTATTTTTCCGGGATTTATCTTTTTGAATTACTACATAAGAAGCCCGGGATTTGGCCACTTTGCAAACGAACTCGGAATCAAGATTTTCTTTCTCCAATCTCTTTCAAATGATTTAAGAATGAGATTGACAAATTTTCCATAATTTTCGGAGTCCATTTGCTATTTTTCCAAATTTTTCCAATTTTACCCTTTAACCTCCGAAACCCGGTTTTGCTCAAAACAAGTCTGATTTTCAGATTTTCTTCAATCTGAGCCTTGGGCCATCCTTTTTAATCATTCCTCATCCATTGGGGGCTTTGGTCTTACCAAGTCGGGCCATTTCTGTGATTCTTCCCGATTTCACCGAAATCCACTAAAAACCCTAATTCTCGGTTTTCTCCCGGATTGACTTTTTTTCGGTTTTTCTTGCAAGTGACTTCTCCATTACCCGTAGTCAGTGCTTATCTTTCATTTGGAACCTTCAATTTCGACCAGTTTGATCGTTTAAGCACTTTTCCCCAAATTTCTCGGATTAGGGTTTCCTTTCTACTGAATCTCCAAATCCCAACTTCCGAACTCCATATCTTTCAATGTAGACCTCGGATTATCAAAATTCTTTCGCCATTTTTCAATTGAACTTAAAATCTTGATTTTGAAAGTGGGTTGACTTTTTCAGTAGTTGACTTTCTGGGGTTGACTTTTTCGGGGTTGACTTTTTTTCAAGTTTGACTTTTTGTGCTCGCCCTCTTAAACTAAGTCTCGGAGTACCACCTGCAGGATGAAAACAGTCTTTTTACACTTGGGAACATCAATATGGGAAGAAAACATACCTGTTTAGTGGTCCGGACAAAATTAGGTGTCTACAATAATTACTCTGTTGCTGATAATGGACGAATTTGGTTACTTAGCAAGGCTGATATTTCAGTGGATATGATGGCGTTGACAGATCAGACCATCACTTGCCAAGTGATTTATGAAACCTAGAAGTTTTGCTTGACTGTCATTTATGGGAAAAATGATGGCATTGGGAGGAGAAGTTTATGGGCACACCTTCAGACTATTAGTAGACTAATTCAAGGGATGGCCTGGATCTTAGCAGGAGATTTACTGTGACTGCACATCCCTCTCAGAGTTCCAGCTTCAATGGATCTCAAAGTTGTACCTCAGACATGAGAGATTTCCAAGTTTGTCTTGCACAAAATTCACTAGATGATCATAGCTATGTTGGTTCCATCTTCACTTGGTCAAATCACCAAAAAGCCCACCTTACAAAGAAACTTGACAGAGTACTGCTTAATGATCAATGGCACTATTTATTTCCTCACTCCCATGCTGAGTTCCTAGCACCTAGAGCCTCTGACCACTGTCTTGCTTTGATCAGAACAGTAATGGTGACTTATTCTCCTTCCAAGCCTTTCAAATTCTTCAATTTTTGAACTAGGAATGCTGAATTCATGAAAATTGTTGAGAATTCTTGGCATGAGCCTGTTTCAGGCAACCCTATGTCAAAGCTTCATATCAAATTGAAAAGGATGAAGCAGCATCTTAGAAAGTTTAATTTTTCTAACTATGGTGCCATATCTGAGAAAATCAAAGCAAAAAGAAAGGAATTGGAAGATGTGCAAATCTACTTGCTAAGAAGCCCAACAGCTTCTGATATGGTAGCCAGCCAAGCTACTATTGCCTTGGAACTTCAAGGTTTGCTAAAAGATGAGGAAAGTTTTTTTCAAGCAGAAGTCTATAATCCAGTGGCTGCAGAAAGGGGACCAAAACACTGGTTTCTTCCACAGGATGGTGTTGTCCAAGCAAAGGAAAAACTCCATCAAATGCTTTATGATTCTGAGGGGAATAAGCTTGAGACTTTTTCTCAAATTACAGCAGAGGCTGTGTCATACTTTCAAAATCAGCTGGGGCTACAGATTGTAACATCACAGGATGTCTTTAAGAGCTCCTTGGTGAGTTGCTTCAATCCCTAACTGTTGAAGTTCAAGATGAAATGGTTAGGCCTGTAACCAATAAGGAAATAAAACAAGCAATGTTTGCATCCAATAGTGGCAAAAGTCCTGGTCCAGATGGGTATACTACCCATTTTCAAAGTTGCTTGGTCCATTTTTGGTGCAGATGTCACTGATGCAGCCCAATTCTTCTTCCAGACTGGCACTATGCACCCTGCTTTCAGCTCCACAAGTGTTTCTTTAGTTCCTAAATGCCCTAACCCAAGCACAATGAAGGATTTTAGGCCCATTTCTTGCTACATTGTCTTCTACAAATGTATCTCAAAGATACTGGCTAACAGATTCAAGCAAGGCCTTCCCTTTGTTATTTGTGCAAACCAAAGTGCTTTCATTCCAGGCAGGTGCATCATTGACAATGTTCTGCTTGCCTAAGAACTTGTTCGAGGATATGGAAGGTCCACCCTCTCCCCTCGATGCACCATAAAGGTTGATTTGCAGAAGGCTTTTGATTCCATTAGCTGGGACTTCATTTTGTCAGTTTTGGCTGCAATGCAAGTTCCTGAGCAGTTCTTACAGTGGATTAAAAGTTGCCTTACTTCCCCTATGTTTTCCATCTCTGTGAATGGTGGTCTGATGGGATTCTTTAAAGGGGCCAGAGAAGTCAGGCAGGGGAATCCTCTCTCACCTTATCTTTTTGCATTAGCTATGAATATTCTTTCCAATCTTCTTGACAAGGCAGCAAGCTGTGGTTTATTCTCTCACCATCTAAAATGCAAAAAACTTAACCTCACTCATCTGTGCTTTACAGATGATTTGTTGATTTTTGCCAAAGGTAACCTTGATTCAGTATAGGGTATTAAGCTTGTTTTAACCCAATTCTACTATTTTTCTGGTCTCTAGCTCAACAGCTCTAAAAGTGAACTCAATTCCATTGGAATTCATAGAGAGGAGCTGAAGCTTATTCAAGAGTTCTCTGGGTTCAAAATAGTCACACTGCCTGTGCGTTATTTGGGAGTGCCATTGGTTACTAGATGCTTGACAATGAAGGATTGTGAACCTTTGGTAGCAAAGATGACAGAAAGGGTAAATGGTTAGGCTGCAAAACACCTCTCTTATGCTGGAAGGCTGCAACTGATTCAGTCTGTGCTATTCAACCTACAGAATTATTGGTGCAGGCATTTTATTCTTCCTAAGCAGTGCCTAAGGATGCTTACTCAAATTTGCTCAAGCTTTCTATGGAAAGGGAGAGAGGGGCAAGCTAAAGGAGCTAATGTTAGCTGGTAGAAGGTTTGCCTGCCAAAATCTGAGGGTGGATTGGGCATCAAAGATACGCTCTCATAGAACCAAGCTTGCATACTCAGAAACCTCTGGTCTGTCCTGATGAATGCAGGTTCACTCTGGATCGCCTGGATATAGGTTTATGTTTTGAAGGGTAGAGATGCTTGGCAAATCTCTACTCTTAGTGGTAGTAGCTGGAATTGGCGAAAGATCTTGTAACTGAGACAAGTGGCTTCAAGATTTACCATCACTGACATAGGAAGATGGCCTTTTCCATATAGCATATATTCAGTGGCTGCAGTCTGGAGCTTGATCAGGCCAAGAGCTGATAAAATGACATGGCACAAGTTGATTTGGTTCAAATTTAACATCCATAGGCACTCCTTAATTTCTTGGATGGAAGTTCTTAATAGACTGCCTACCAGAGATAGATTAACCTCCTGGGGATGACAACTGAAGAGGGCTGTCTGCTGTGCAAGCAAGCGATGGAGACAAGAGACCACTTATTCTGCTCTTGTGGCTATTCCAAAGAGGTATGGTAGAAGGTGTTGGAGCTGTGTAAGATCCATAGAAGGGTTGACAGTTGGGAAGAAGAGCTGCAGTGGGCTACCTCAAAATTTTTAGGCAAAGCCCTGATAACAATCATCTTGCGCATTGCATGGAATGCCTTCATTTACCTTATTTGGAGAGAGAGAAACAACAGACTCCACAACAAAGCAGAAATTCAAGAGGACAGGCAACTGGACCTCATCAGGGTATTGGTCTCGCTGCGATTGCAAAATCTTAGCAAGGTTAAGATGGATCATGTGAACGTTGATCTATGTAATGCCTGGAGGCTAAACTCAGTCATGTTTTCTTAGATTGTTGTTAAACTTTGCTTGTTTACTTTGATGTAAACTCTGCTTGTTTACTCTGATGTAAACTCTGTTTTATGTAGCAGCTATTGCTGCTTCTTCGATAAATAAAAATCTGCTACTTATCCAAATATATATATATATATATATATATATATATGTAAATAATTATTCATATTATATATAGTTATAGACTAGAAAGATTTGGAGTTGATCATCGACATAATTGATTTGGAAGATTAGAAAGATTTCAATTTTGTAAACAAATTATGCATCATTGACATTGTGGACAAAAATTAGAAGACCGTATTTAAACTTTTTTATTAATAACTAGAATTAAATCACCCGCTTCGTTGGGTTTTTTAAAAAAAATTTAAATTTTTTTAATTAATTAATAATAAAAAATTGAATTGAATTTAAATTAAATTAAATTAAATTATATTAAATAATAATTTTATTTTAAATTATAATAATATAAATATAATTATATTTTATTAATTATGAAAATTAAATTTATGAAAATTATTTATTTATAAATTACGTAATATAAATGCATTTTCAAATGTTATTTATATGCATTTTTTAAAAATATTTAGAATTTATTGTATAGTGTATATTTTTATTTATAGAAGGTAAAAAATAACAAAATAAAATTATGATTTATATTTTATTCTCTCGTTGGGTCGACTTAAAACTAAGAAAACTAAAAAATAAAAAAGTAAAAAAAAAAAAAAGGCACGACGTCAAGCAAAAGAGTTTAACACGTGTGTTACATTGATTAGCAGCAAGTTCGTTTTTTATTTTTTTTAACTTTTTTCCCGAGCGAGTCGGGTATGGATTCTAAATCGATCCGCAAGTCAACGTGCGGACCAACCCTTTAAATACATCATTTAAAAATAAAATAAAATAAAATTTTTAACTTTTTTTCTGAACGGGTCGAGTACCGATTTTAAATCGATCCGCGAGTCGACGTGCGGACCAACCCTTTAAATATATCATTTAAAAATAAAATGTAAAAAAAATTAATAAAATAATTTTTTTTTCAAGCAGGTCGTGTTAGGATCTTAAATCGACTCGCGAGTCAACGTTCGGATCAACCTCTTTAAATATATCATTTAAAACTAAAATAAAAAGTAAAAAAAATTAATTAAAAAAATTTTAAAAAAAAATTTCTCGAGCGGATCGGGTATGGATCTTAAATCGATATGGCTTAAAACTAAAAATAATTAATAAAATAATCTTTTTTTTAAAAAAAATCTCGAACGGGTCCGGTCCCTTTAAATATATCATTTAAAAATAAAAAACTAAAAAAATTAAAAATTAAAAAAGCTTATCATGTGTCTAACAAAAAAGCTCAGACACGTGTCAAGTCAAGACCCTTTAAGGGATTTTTTTTTTTTTTTTATCTATAAAATATAGATTATATATTTAGTACTCGGATTATAGTTAGATTTTCGATTTCGTATATTGAAAATTCAAAATTAAGTGTTTAAAATTTGTTTTCATCCATCAATTTACACATGAGATAATTAACACCTTTAATCAAATGAATAATGAGTGAAAAACATCTAATAAAAACATGTCAAGCATGTTAAAAATGCCACATATTATGATTTTATTGATTGTTGGACACGTCACCTGACCCATTCCATTAATGATGTAAGTTTTATGTACAAACTAATTTTCTCTAAAAAAATATATGATTTTTTTTATTTAAGAACAAAATCCTAAATTTGACTATAATTTGAATACTAAATATGCAATTAACTCTTTTATATATATATATATAAAAGTTATGATTTTTACAAATTAAACAAGTTTATATATATCCTTTAGCTTTAAGCAACCAATAAGGATTTAAAAAAATTCTATGTAACACAAAAAAATAAAATTACATATATATCAGACTATAACAGATAAAATAACAAAATTAAATTTATTTTTATTTTTATTTTAAACAATAATAATTATTTCATTATCAGATAAGATGAGGAAAGAATCAAATAAAATGATAAAAGATTAGGTTGGTTAATCATTGTCTTTGACATGAACTATGACTCTAATGAAATGATATATAGATTCAGCAAATATCGGAGCAAAAACTTGCTTCGTAGTGGGGACGGTCGCGTGAGGAGAGAAGTGAATGAAAGGTCAAAGAAATTAGTGGCGTAGTGGATGAGCAAGCGAGAGTTAGGCAATTTAATTTTTGTTAATTTTCTATATTGTTCTTCTCAAACTTTGGCTATATAAGGCTTGAGACAGTTTTTGAATTGGATCATACGAAATATAAGCTTATAAGCTATAAGGGTAATGGCTATCAAGAGGCACCAGCACCATTGCTGCTCAACCTTTATCTTCCTTTTATTACCGTTACTCTTACAGTTTTATTCTGGTACTTATATATATTTTTTGATAATTTTATTTTTATGTTTTACTATGTCATGTTTTATATATATATATATATATATATATATATATATATATATATACTCAAACTCGCATTCTTCTTTATATTCTTGATTATAAGAATATGGTTATACAAACATTTAGTTCTGTTCAAAGAGTTGGTTCGAATCTCGTCATCTTAATTGTAAAAAAATAAAAAATAAAAAAAAAATCAAATCTTGACAAAATTAATTAGAAGAAAAACTAATGTAAACACTTTATTTTGATTATCGTTGCAGTCAAAAGTGATCTCCAATTGAACTACTATGCTCAAAGTTGCCCCAATGCTGAAGAGATCATCAAACAACAAGTAATCAAGTTGTACAAAAAACATGGAAATACAGCTGTTTCTTGGGTTAGAAATCTCTTCCATGACTGCATGGTTAAGGTGATGAAATAAACTTGCTAGCCTTATTCTAGATATTAGTCTTTGGGCAATAATTAACTGAAAGCTGCTGCTTTGTTGATGTAGTCATGCGATGCATCGCTGTTGTTACTGACAGTGAATGGAATGGAATCAGAACAAAAATCCGATCGGAGTTTTGGGATGAGAAATTTTAAGTACGTTAACAAAATCAAAGAAGCTCTCGAGAAAGAATGTCCACTCACAGTTTCTTGTGCTGATATCGTCGCTCTTTCTGCTAGAGATGGCATTGTCTTGGTTCGTTTATATATATATATATATATATATATATATATATATATACATATATATATTCTCAATTCCTTTGTCTATTCTTTTTACCAAAAAAATCAATATAAAGTAAACAAAATTATATAACGTTTACGCTACGGTAATGTTACAGCTTGGAGGGCCACGCATTGAAATGAGAACAGGTCGGAAAGATAGCAAGGAAAGTTACCTGACAGAGGTAGAAAATGCCATTGCCGACCACAATGATACCATGGAATTGGTGCTTTCTCGCTTTCAATCCATTGGCATTGACACCCAAGGAACAGTAGCTTTATTTGGTATATTAAATTATTTCTCCCTTTCTCATGGCTTTTTCACTTCAATGCACCAAAAAGAAGATCGATTATGCTTTAATTAACAACTCCTTAACACATCACTAAAGCAAAAAGTGACTTATAAAGCTCGTGTTATGCGTTAATAGAATGTTAAACTTTTAATTTTAGTGATCAGATACGGATTTCACAAAGTTGATTCTTAAGACCATTTGTCCTTACTTCAACAAAGGAAGCACAGACCTCTTTGGCGGAATAACTTTTGTTGTCTTGGTCCCAATTCAACACTAAACAAGTCCGAATTAGTCAGAATACTTGTGTCAGAAATTCTCCTTCCATAAAAGATATAATTGACAACTCAAAGTCGCGTATTATCATTTTTCTCGAAACGGATTGAATATCAAAAAAAAGAAAAAGTTGTCTTATTCTTAATTTACCACTTTCATTAAATTTCATATCATGAATCTTGTCTTATTCTTGTGTAGGAGCTCACTCCGTAGGCCGAGTTAACTGTGTAAATTTAGTACACAGACTTTACCCCACGGTTGATCCAACTTTGGACCCTGACCATGCCGAGTACCTAAAACGAAGGTGCCCAACACCCGACCCTAATCCGAAGGCAGTGTTGTATTCAAGAACTGACCTCGTAACGCCAATGATTCTTGACAATATGTACTACAAGAACTTGTTGAAGCACAAGGGATTGCTCTTGGTAGATCAGCAATTGACTTCTGATCCAAATACTTTCCCTTTTGTGGAGAAAATGGCCGCTGACAATGGATATTTCAATGACCAATTTGCAAGAGCTGTGCTTTTGTTAGCAGAGAACAATCCACTTACGGGAGATGAAGGGGAGATTCGAAAAGATTGTCGCTATGTGAACAGTGATTAATACTACAATCTTGAATTAAATCGGTATGCTTTGCAACTTTCGAGTTAATCATATGTTTAATGCAGTAAACCTTCTGGGAATTGTAATTAAGTATGGGCTAAGGCATAGCCCTTTTATTACTTTTTTCGGCCTAGGCCTATATGGTTTCTATGTATAGGATCCCATGTTTATCGTATATTTCCCTAAAACCCTTAAACCACAACAGCAGCCCTACTCAGCAGAATCTTCTACTACTACTACAACAACAAGCTGCCCATCATCAAGCCTCTCTTTATCATCTCTTGCAGAAGATTTCTCAACAGCTGTAGTTTGTCCTCTCCCTGACCAAGAAAAACCGGTAAACAAAAAACAAAACCTATGCTAGCTCCTCAACAATCTTTAAATATATTTCTCCAAGTTCAGACTTTCACCAACTTTTTTTTCTTTCTTCGTTTTGTTCATTTTTGCTATTGTTTTCATGGTAATCAATTCTAGGATGATTCTAAAAATGAGGAAGAAGAACTACAAGTGAAGAAAAGACCAAGAAGAGGGAGTCTTAGCTCTGGTAGAAGTCGTTCACATTCTTCATCGCCATCATCAACTCAAAAACGTCAGAGGAATCATCATAAACACTCAACTTCATCATGTTCATTAATTTGGGGTAAACTGCAAAAATCCATGAGTTGTAGTAGGAGCTTGAAAGATTTGGAACTAGAAGAAGTAAAAGGGTTCATGGATCTTGGTTTTATATTCACGAAAGAACACTTAAACGCAAGAATGATTAGTGTTGTCCCTGGCTTGCTCAGACTTGGATTAATTTCCAGAAGAACTAAACGGAAAACTGAACTGAATCTTACTGCTGATCATGAACAAGAAGACAAGAGAGGTGTTATAAGACCCTATTTATCAGAGGCTTGGCTGATTAAAACACCTGATTCTCCATTGTTGAATCTAAGAGCTGTACCAAGTGTCTCTGCAGCTGCTGATATGAAGAAACATCTCAAGTTTTGGGCTAGAACTGTTGCATCTGTAGTTCAGCAGGAATCATAAAAGTAAAATCTTGTCAAAGCCTGTCAAAATCTAGCAAATAACAACTAGTACTATAGTTAGCTGCAACTGTAAAAAAAGGTGATTGTAACAAAGATAGTATACTCTAAATAAAGATGAGCCCAATGATTGATCTTTTTGTCACCATTTTTAACTACTTGTGTTTTAAAGGTAAATGAAAAATATGAAACTAAGGATCTTTTTCTTGTTGTTATATTAAGTCATCCGAACGGTCCTACCATGTTCTGGGTTGAGATAGAATAACCAAAAAAGAAAAATGGCTTCTAACAGCAGCCAATAGCCCCATTTTCACTGTTCCATTCTAAGTTTTGTCTTCATTTGATTTTGCCATGCCCATAGCCCCATACATTTAAGATCATGGTTTTCCCGTGAGGCCTAGTCTACATAACTTTAATCAGGTCCAAGTCACATGTTTTAACATATCAAATCAGGGGAAAAAATGGGTAGCTTTTTTTTTTCTTAACAGAATTCCTTTTATTATTATTATTTGTCCTACATTCCCAATCATTTTACACTTTGCTGCGGCAGCTTTAAACATGTCGTCCCATCCTTACCTGAGAAAACAATTGAGTACTCTATTGACTGCAGATTATCCCATGGGGATTATTTTTTTTTGTTGGTCAGTTTGGTCTACGAACCACTCTCTGACAGGACTACTTGCATTTATGAACTTGGGACTTAGGACTTAGGTTCCAATTTGTCAGTTAAATACTTTATTCTTTTTTTCAAAGTTCAAACTATCTCACTTTTTTTTAATAAAAAAATAAAATTAATCGGATAACATATACCTCTTAAGATATATTTAAAAAAAATTGAAACAGAATATATATCAATCTTTTTATCTCGTTTGTGAAATTAAAAATTCTATTATATTAAAGACTAATATATTAAAGACAAACTTTTTTTCTTCGATCATGTTTAAAGATAAAAAATATGGTTACTTGTTGAACCCCAATAATAAGTAATATTGACATATTTCAACTAATAGTAAAGTGGTTGAATTTGCAATTCAAGCTTAGATTAGATTAATGATTATTATCTCTGTATATGAAATTTAAGATTCAAATGCTTTCTTCTAATTTATTAGACTTCCTCAAACGTAGAAGGGAAAAAAAAAACCTTGTGTTGTCATCCCAAAAAATTAATAAAGGAAAAGAAAAAATGGTAAAATAATTAGTGAGTGATTTCATTTTCATTGCTTGGGCTAACAACTGTAGGCTTGAAGAACCTATGATTTGAGGATGAGTCCAGTGAAAAAAGGAGCAATTGGGCAACCTAAATATAGATAGACCGAGGTCTAAATTGAATACTCAAGAAATAGCCCGAGGCCAGGCCGTAAATTGGAACCCAAATTGTAATTGGCTTTAAGTGCTACAGGCCCTAAAAGCCAGGGGCAAATTTAAAATAATTGAGATATGACTGAGGCTAAATTTTAAATAAACCACCAAACATATTTATTTATAATCTATATCTATAATATATATAAAAGTACGAATGTGAAGAAAATTTTGAACTAACGAAAATAGTTATCATTGTTCACTATATTTCTAAATTGTCATTATAAATATTTTTTATTATTAATAAGATTTATCTAATTTATAAGTAAGAAGTTTAATTTCATTAAAACATTTTCGTTAAATCAATTAATTTGATAATAAATAAACATTAAAATTTTATGTAAAATTGCTTTATCTTATAAGTTTTAATTTTTCAATAATCTTACAAAATGAATTAATTTATTTGATATAAATAAAAAGTTAAAATTTATCTTTTGAACTGACGAAAATAGTTATCATTGTTCACTATATTTCTAAATTGTCATTATAAATATTTTTTATTATTAATAAAATTTATCTAATTTATAAGTAAGAAGTTTAATTTCATTAAAATATTTTTCGTTAAATGAATTAATTTGATAATAAATAAACATTAAAATTTTATGTAAAATTGCTTTATCTTATAAGTTTTAATTTTTCAATAATCTTACAAAATGAATTAATTTATTTGATATAAATACAAAGTTAAAATTTACATTAAATTTTTTATCTTTATAATTAATTTTGCATTGATATTAAAAATAATATAACAATTTGATATAATTTGTACATGAAACAATTTTTACATAAAAAATTTAGTTGATATGCATTTTATTATTTTTATTTATTTTAAAAATATATAATTATATATTCAAAAATAAATAAATTAACGAGTATTTACATGCAAATAAATACTAGTTAACATAAAACCCTATTTGATCAAATAAAATAAATCAGTCAAATAGATGAGGATTGCCATTCTCTTATGGATGTTGCTAACAAGTGTTTTAAGGGTATTATTTAATATTATTATATATAATAATATTTTCATCCATACATTAAAAATATGAATAAAAGTGTTGGTTATTGTATTTAATATAATATTATTACTATAAATAATATATTAATTATTTTTAAAAAATACTTAAAGACATTCGTTAATAAAATTATTCTTTTATATATATAATCAAATGAGTAAAGAATAAGAAGAAAATAGTAATAATTAAAAATAAAGAACAAAATTATTATCACCAATAACTTGTTTTAAAAGATTTTGGAAATGCTAGTTAATTAATTAATTAGCATTTGCTTATGTCACCTTTACATGAAATTTTGCTTAGCCTTGTAGAAAAAAACATTTGGAGAAAAATCACATAATCTCTCTCTTAATATGAACCACTCCTTTAATTAATTTATTTTTGGATCTCCCTCTAATCACTTTCAACCATGGTGTCTATCTCTTCTAAGTTTAAAGCCAGTGCTTTTATTTTATAAAAGAAGTAGTGGGTTTCTATCTTTCAAAGAAAAAAAATAGTGGGTTTCTACTTTTTATCCAACAATAACACAATTCCACTAAGATTTAGTGAACGAGGGGTGACATTGCCCTCCAAATTCAGAGGTTAATACTTTCCCAAATGACTCTAAATATATATATAGTTACATTTCACTTTTACCAATCTTCTTGTTATAACATAATTAAAAAGATAAACCAAGTAGCACTGTCAGCATTGCCATTATGCCACCTACTTCCGAGTAGAGGTGGCAATTGGGCGGGTTGGGACGGATTTTGGTCGGTTTCATTCGGGTTCGGGTTCGGATCTATTTGGGTTCGAGTTTATTTTACATCATTTTTATTTTATGTTAGATGTAATCATTTTTACATAATTTAAATATTTACTTTTAAAAATAAATTAAATATCTTATTATTATTTTTAAAAATAATTTTGTATTATAATATGATATTTTTAATTATATTTATTTATTAAAATCAATATTTGTTAGCACCAAAAGAAAATAAAATTAATTTTTTATATAAAATAAAATTTTAAATAATTTATTATAAAAATATGATATATTATAAATTAATCATATTAATATTTAAAATAATTGATTTGATGAACTCGAATTTCAACATGTAAATACATTATAATTTATATTCACTACAAAATAAAAAATTTGTAGGGACTAACCCTGACATTCAACTTTGAGGCCTAAACGGGTTTGGACTACCTATTTACAAATATGGGCGGGCTTGGGCAAAATTTGAGGCCTATATTTCTGATCGGTATGGGCTTAGGCAAGTGAATATGGTGTTGATACCATACTTAAACCCAGCCCGAACCCGGCCTGACCCGACCCATGAGCACCTCTATACCAAGTGAACCAATCTTGAATTTTGATATGATATGTTACTAAAAGTAAATTATATCTTAAATTATATCAAGTGTAATAAAATAATAATAATTTAAAAAATAGTTATCCAAAATAAATAATAAATTAATTACAAAATTAAATTAGCTAATTATGTTAAATACTTTTAAAATCTAAAAAGACATAATACTTTTATAAATCAATATTTGATGACTTAATTTAATAATGTGCCTACAAATATATATATATATATATTGCAAAAAGCAAACTTTTTTTAAAGTAGTTTTTATCTATTTTTTTAATATAAAAAATACTATTATATTAGAGATAAGTTAAAATGAATGGATTGCTGCTAATTAATTTTAATATATAGAAAATACTATTATAAGGGTGCTTTTAAAATAACATAAGTAAAAGACAAGTAATATTTTATGTCAAAAAAATTTCGCATTTCTAAAATTTTTATGAGTTTAGAATTTTTAGATAGTGGATTTATCAAGATATGAGACATTAAAGTTATAAGTACAAAATATAATTTTATTTTTGATAAAATTATTATTTTATCATATATATATATAAAAAAGTATAAAATAATTTTTAATTAAATTATTAAAAAATAGATTAGAATAAAATTGATAAATAAAGTTCTTGCTTTATAAAAAAATTATTTAATTACAATTTGATAATTTTTAATTTTAGTATTAAATTCGGGTGCGGGTTCGGGTCTGGCTAGGGTATTTTTGGATTCGGGTAATTTCGGGCTCGGGCCATTTCGGGTTCAGATTTTTGATTTTTTAATCAAATCGAATTTGGAAGGGTTCGGATTCGAGTTCGAAATTTTCTGAACGGGTTTTCAAGTTCGGGTTTATTTTTTCACCTATAACTTCCGACGGCGATGGGCAGCTACATCGACCATTGATCGGTCACTAAAGCTTCATATGGATTTTATCGCATCTTAATATAATGGAATTTTGGGTTTTTTTCAAGACCGATTGCATTGGTGCTTAAATTTTATTGCTTCGTAAATTTCGGGTAATTTCTTTAGGATTGTTAAAAATTTGATGAAACTCTCCCACAGGGAATATATAAAGTCTTAAATTGCTCAAGAACTTTTCCAATTTTTTTCTTTTTTATAATTACAATTTTATATTTTAATGTTTCATACTCTTTTTTTCCTCATAGAGACCATTAGCTGCATGTGAACTAATTTTGTAAGCATTATTTTTTGGTACATTCGTTTTGTGATTGTTTTTCTTTTTTCTTTTTTAAAAAAGAAATAGTTTTTTTATTGTATAAAATATGAGTATTTTTTTTAGGAGCGAGTAGTTATTTTAAGAATTATTTTATTAAAAAAAAAAATCTATGATTTCATATTTAGTATTAATGTTTTATTTAGTATCACTTAATTCGTGAAACAAAACTCAGTCTTAGTATAAATTATGTAATTTAAACAATGATATAATATATATATATATATATAAAATTTTGGCGCACGTCTAGGAAATGCTCTCAACTCACGATAGCTTGCTTATCATGAACTGAAGATTTTCTGGCCAAATTCTTTTATTTTCTTGCATTTTCTTCAAAGAATTCGATTCTTTGTTCGATTCTCATTCATTCCTTCTCTTTCCTTATGATTTTTTCTCATTTCTTGGGCAAATCTGAGCTTCTCTCTTGCAAGTTGAGAATGAATTCCTTGCGAACTCCTTCAAAGATTGTTGATCCAACTGAAGGTTCTGATCTTAGGAAAAGGAGCTTCAAGCAAGTTATCAAGGGAGATTCATCTTCCAATTCTATTGAATTGAATCGAGGGAAATCTGTGAAGAATCCTTCGGAAGTTGGAGGAGATGCGACAAGAAAAGAGCTAGTTATAACTAACTCTGCTGATGTGGCAGTTGCTGATTGGAGAAAACTGTTTGCTACAGCTGAGTCTCAAACTCTGCAGTTTTTTCCTCTGCAGTAGACCGGTGGGAAAGTAATGGTGAAGCCTCCCATTGAAGTGTTTGAGGAAGGTAATCTTCAACGGAAAAACTCCTTGGTTGCTCAATTTCTTGGAAAACCTCCAAACTTCAGTCTGTTTCACAAACTGGTTAACTTGCTATGGGGCAAAGATGGACGGATCGAAATTAAACCTGCAGGAAAGAACCTCTATGTAATCCATTTTTCTCACCCTGAGACTAGGGATTGGGTTCTTGAACATGGGCCATGGCACATCCAAAATAACCCAATCATTCTTCGAAAATGGGAACTTAGTATGCAATCCCTTGAGTTCAACATGACCAAACTTCCGATCTGGGTTCATTTGGGGGACATACCGTTAGAGTTGTATACTTCGAGAGGGTTGAGCTATATTGCCAGTGCCTTGGGCACTTCTCTCTACATGGATAAAATCACTGCAAACAAACAGAGGCGAGCTTACGCCAAAGTTTGTGTTGAAGTTGAGGCTGCTCAGGATCTGCCAAAGACAATTGAGGTGGAGCTTCGAAATGGTTCGGCAATCTCTATTTCTGTGGAGGTTCCTTGGATTCCCCCCAAGTGTTTGCCATGTGGTATCTTTGGACATGTTGAAAAGAACTGCCATGCAAGCCAGTTAAGGAACCTGCTCAGGTTTGGGTTCCAAAGCGAATCCCTGATCAAGACTCCCTTGATCAGCCAATGATCATGGAGACAGCTCCAAGTGAGCTTGGCCGAGATTCAGGTTCCTATGTTCAGCCAAAAATCATTGAGACAGTTCCATCTGAGCCTGGCCGAGATCCATCGGCTTCAGGTTCTTATGGATCAGTAAATAGGTTTGCAATTCTAGAATCAGTCACTGAAGAAGAGATTGACAGTGCCTCTGAACCTACTGTTGGAAAGAACCTTGAGGAAGCCAAATGTGCCTCTCCAAGGAAGCCTAGGGCTGCAGCTGCTGGAGTGGCTGACTTGATGAGGAATTTAAAAAGTAAAAAGAGGGGACCTATTGAAAAAGAGAAAATCAGAGTAAAGGCAGCCACAACTGTCTTTGGGGAGTCATGGCTCACTCCTCATCTGAATATCTTTGCATGGAATGTAAGAGGACTTAATTGTCCTTTTAAGCAAAAGCAAGTAGCAAGTAGAATTAGATATTTACAAGCTGATATTGTCTGCTTACTGGAGACCAGAGTCAAACTTCCTAAGATGCAGCCTATTGTTGAAAAGCATCTTGGGGGTTGGAAGCTTATTCATAATTACTCTGTTGCTGATAATGGACGAATTTGGTTACTTAGCAAGGCTGATATTTCAGTGGATATGATGGCGTTGACAGATCAGACCATCACTTGCCAAGTGATTTATGAAACCTAGAAGTTTTGCTTGACTGTCATTTATGGGAAAAATGATGGCATTGGGAGGAGAAGTTTATAGGCACACCTTCAGACTATTAGTAGACTAATTCAAGGGATAGCCTGGATCTTAGCAGGAGATTTACTGTGACTGCACATCCCTCTGAGAGTTCCAGCTTCAATGGATCTCAAAGTTGTACCTCAGACATGAGAGATTTCCAAGTTTGTCTTGCACAAAATTCACTGGATGATTATAGCTATGTTGGTTCCATCTTCACTTGGTCAAATCACCAAGAAGCCCACCTTACAAAGAAACTTGACAGAGTACTGATTAATGATCAATGGCACTATTTATTTCCTCACTCCCATGCTGAGTTCCTAGCACCTAGAGCCTCTGACCACTGCCCTGCTTTGATCAGAACAGTAATGGTGACTTATTCTCCTCCCAAGCCTTTCAAATTCTTCAATTTTTGAACTAGGAATGCTGAATTCATGAAAATTGTTGAGAATTCTTGGAATAAGCCTGTTTCAGGCAACCCTATGTCAAAGCTTCATATCAAATTGAAAAGGATGAAGCAGCATCTTAGAAAGTTTAATCTTTCTAACTATGGTGCCATATCTGAGAAAATCAAAGCAAAAAGAAAGGAATTGGAAGATGTGCAAATCTACTTGCTAAGAAGCCCAACAGCTTCTGATATGGTAGCCAGCCAAGCTACTATTGCCTTGGAACTTCAAGGTTTGCTAAAAGATGAGGAAAGTTTTTTTCAAGCAGAAGTCTATAATCCAGTGGCTGCAGAAAGGGGACCAAAACACTGGTTTCTTCCACAGGATGGTGTTGTCCAAGCAAAGGAAAAACTCCATCAAATGCTTTATGATTCTGAGGGGAATAAGTTTGAGACTTTTTCTCAAATTACAGCAGAGGCTGTGTCATACTTTCAAAATCAGCAGGGGCTACAGATTGTAACATCACAGGATGTCTTTAAGAGCTCCTTGGTGAGTTGCTTCAATCCCTAACTGTTGAAGTTCAAGATGAAATGGTTAGGCCTGTAACCAATAAGGAAATAAAACAAGCAATGTTTGCATCCAATAGTGGCAAAAGTCCTGGTCCAGATGGGTATACTACCCATTTTCAAAGTTGCTTGGTCCATTGTTGGTGCAGATGTCACTGATGCAGCCCAGTTCTTCTTCCAGACTGGCACTATGCATCCTGCTTTCAGCTCCACAAGTGTTTCTTTAGTTCCTAAATGCCCTAACCCAAGCACAATGAAGGATTTTAGGCCCATTTCTTGCTACACTGTCTTCTACAAATGTATCTCAAAGATACTGGCTAACAGATTCAAGCAAGGCCTTCCCTTTGTTATTTGTGCAAACCAAAGTGCTTTCATTCCAGGCAGGTGCATCATTGACAATGTTCTGCTTTCCTAAGAACTTGTTCGAGGATATGGAAGGTCCACCCTCTCCCCTCGATGCACCATAAAGGTGGATTTGCAGAAGGCTTTTGATTCCATTAGCTGGGACTTCATTTTGTCAGTTTTGGCAGCAATGCAAGTTCCTGAGCAGTTCTTACAATGGATTAAAAGTTGCCTTACTTCACCTATGTTTTCCATCTCTGTGAATGGTGGTCTGATGGGATTCTTTAAAGGGGCCAGAGAAGTCAGGCAGGGGAATCCTCTCTCACCTTATCTTTTTGCATTAGCTATGAATGTTCTTTCCAATCTTCTTGACAAGGCAGCAAGCTGTGGTTTATTCTCTCACCATCTAAAATGCAAAAAACTTAACCTCACTCATCTGTGCTTTGCAGATGATTTGTTGATTTTTACCAAAGGTAACCTTGATTCAGTATAGGGTATTAAGCTTGTTTTAACCCAATTCTACTATTTTTCTGGTCTCTAGCTCAACAGCTTTAAAAGTGAACTCAATTCCATTGGAATTCATAGAGAGGAGCTGAAGCTTATTCAAGAGTTCTCTGGGTTCAAAATAGGCACACTGCCTGTGCGTTATTTGGGAGTGCCATTGATTACTAGATGCTTGACAATGAAGGATTGTGAACCTTTGGTAGCAAAGATGACAGAAAGGGTAAATGGTTAGGCTGCAAAACACATCTCTTATGCTGGAAGGCTGCAACTGGTTCAGTCTGTGCTATTCAACCTACAGAATTATTGGTGCAGGCATTTTATTCTTCCTAAGCAGTGCCTAAGGATGCTTACTCAAATTTGCTCAAGCTTTCTATGGAAAGGGAGAGAGGGGCAAGCTAAAGGAGCTAATGTTAGCTGGTAGAAGGTTTGTCTGCCAAAATCTGAGGGTGGATTGGGCATCAAATATACGCTCTCATGGAACCAAGCTTGCATACTCAGAAACCTCTGGTCTGTCCTGATGAATGCAGGTTCACTCTGGATCGCCTGGATATAGGTTTATGTTTTGAAGGGTAGAGATGCTTGGCAAATTTCTACTCTTAGTGGTAGTAGCTGGAATTGGCGAAAGATCTTGTAACTGAGGCAAGTGACTTCAAGATTTACCATCACTGACATAGGAAGATGGCCTTTTCCAGATAGCATATATTCAATGGCTGCAGTCTGGAGCTTGATCAGGCCAAGAGCTGATAAAGTGACATGGCACAAGGTTATTTGGTTCAAATTTAACATCAATAGGCACTCCTTAATTTCTTGGATGGCAGTTCTTAATAGACTGCCTACCAGAGATAGATTAACCTCTTGGGGATGACAACTGAAGAGGGCTGTCTGTTGTGCAAGCAAGCGATGGAGACAAGAGACCACTTATTCTGCTCTTGTGGCTATTCCAAAGAGGTATGGTAGAAGGTGTTGGAGCTGTGTAAGATCCATAGAAGGGTTGACAGTTGGGAAGAAGAGCTGCAGTGGGCTACCTCAAAATTTTTAGGCAAAGCCCTGATAACAATCATCTTGCGCATTGCATGGAATGCCTTCATTTACCTTATTTGGAGAGAGAGAAATAATAGACTCCACAACAAAGCAGAAATTCAAGAGGACAGGCAGCTGGACCTCATCAGGGTATTGGTCTCGCTGCGATTGCAAAATCTTAGCAAGGTTAAGATGGATCATGTGAACGTTGATCTATGTAATGCCTGGAGGCTAAACTCAGTCATGTTTTCTTAGATTGTTGTTAAACTTTGCTTGTTTACTTTGATGTAAACTCTTCTTGTTTACTTTGATGTAAACTCTATTTTATGTAGCAGCTATTGCTGCTTCTTCGATAAATAAAAATCTGCTACTTATCTAAATATATATATATATATATATGTAAATAATTATTCATATTATATACAGTTATAGACTAGAAAGATTTGGAGTTGATCATCGACATAATTGATTTGGAAGATTAGAAAGATTTCAATTTTGTAAACAAATTATGCATCATTGACTTTGTGGACAGAAATTAGAAGACCGTATTTAAACTTTTTTATTAATAACTAGAATTAAATCACCCGCTTCGTTGGGTTTTTTTAAAAAAATTTAAATTTTTTTTAATTAATTAATAATAAAAAATTGAATTTAAATTAAATTAAATTTTATTAAATAATAATTTTATTTTAAATTATAATAATATAAATATAATTATATTTTATTAATTATGAAAATTAAATTTATGAAAATTATTTATTTATAAATTACGTAATATAAATGCATTTTCAAATGTTATTTATATGCATTTTTTAAAAATATTTAGAATTTATTGTATAGTGTATATTTTTATTTATAGAAGGTAAAAAATAACAAAATAAAATTATGATTTATATTTTATTCTCTCGTTGGGTCGACTTAAAACTAAGAAAACTAAAAAAGTAAAAAGTAAAAGTAAAAAAAAAGGCACGACGTCAAGCAAAAGAGTTTAACACGTGTGTTACATTGATTAGCAGCAAGTTCGTTTTTTATTTTTTTTTTAACTTTTTTCCCGAGCGAGTCGGGTATGGATTCTAAATCGATCCTCAAGTCAACGTGCGGACCAACCCTTTAAATACATCATTTAAAAATAAAATAAAATAAAATTTTTAACTTTTTTTCTGAACGGGTCGAGTACCGATTTTAAATCGATCCGCGAGTCGACGTGCGGACCAACCCTTTAAATATATCATTTAAAAATAAAATGTAAAAAAAATTAATAAAATATTTTTTTTTCAAGCAGGTCGTGTTAGGATCTTAAATCGACTCGCGAGTCAACGTTCGGATCAACCTCTTTAAATATATCATTTAAAACTAAAATAAAAAGTAAAAAAAATTAATAATTAATAAAAAAAAATTTTAAAAAAATTTCTCGAGCGGATCGGGTATGGATCTTAAATCGATATGGCTTAAAACTAAAAATAATTAATAAAATAATTTTTTTTTTT
Organism: Fremontodendron californicum; assembly: GCA_030761205.1. Taxonomy (NCBI): domain Eukaryota; kingdom Viridiplantae; phylum Streptophyta; class Magnoliopsida; order Malvales; family Malvaceae; genus Fremontodendron; species Fremontodendron californicum. The sequence goes on from JAULJL010000005.1 coordinate 36,915,189, forward strand.
TAAAAAATCTCGAGCGGGTCCGGTACGGATCCTAAATCGAGCCGCGAGTGAACGTACGAACCAATCCCTTTAAATATATCATTTAAAAATAAAAAACTAAAAAAAAAAAATTAAAAAAGCTTATCATGTGTCTAACAAAAAAGCTCAGACACGTGTCAAGTTAAGACCCTTTAAGGGATTTTTTTTTTTATCTATAAAATATAGATTATATATTTAGTACTCGGATTATAGTTAGATTTTCGATTTCGTATATTGAAAATTCAAAATTAAGTGTTTAAAATTTGTTTTCATCCATCAATTTACACATGAGATAATTAACACCTTTAATCAAATGAATAATGAGTGAAAAACATCTAATAAAAACATGTCAAGCATGTTAAAAATGCCACATATTATGATTTTATTGATTGTTGGACACGTCACCTGAACCATTCCATTAAAGATGTAAGTTTTATGTACAAACTAATTTTCTCTAAAAAAATATATGATTTTTTTTATTTAAGAACAAAATCCTAAATTTGACTATAATTTGAATACTAAATATGCAATTAACTCTTTTATATATATATATATAAAAGTTATGATTTTTACAAATTAAACAAGTTTATATATATCCTTTAGCTTTAAGCAACCAATAAGGATTTAAAAAAATTCTATGTAACACAAAAAAATAAAATTACATATATATCAGACTATAACAGATAAAATAACAAAATTAAATTTATTTTTATTTTTATTTTAAACAATAATAATTATTTCATTATCAGATAAGATGAGGAAAGAATCAAATAAAATGATAAAAGATTAGGTTGGTTAATCATTGTCTTTGACATGAACTATGACTCTAATGAAATGATATATAGATTCAGCAAATATCGGAGCAAAAACTTGCTTCGTAGTGGGGACGGTCGCGTGAGGAGAGAAGTGAATGAAAGGTCAAAGAAATTAGTGGCGTAGTGGATGAGCAAGCGAGAGTTAGGCAATTTAATTTTTGTTAATTTTCTATATTGTTCTTCTCAAACTTTGGCTATATAAGGCTTGAGACAGTTTTTGAATTGGATCATACGAAATATAAGCTTATAAGCTATAAGGGTAATGGCTATCAAGAGGCACCAGCACCATTGCTGCTCAACCTTTATCTTCCTTTTATTACCGTTACTCTTACAGTTTTATTCTGGTACTTATATATATTTTTTGATAATTTTATTTTTATGTTTTACTATGTCATGTTTTATATATATATATATATATATATATATATATATATATATATATACTCAAACTCGCATTCTTCTTTATATTCTTGATTATAAGAATATGGTTATACAAACATTTAGTTCTGTTCAAAGAGTTGGTTCGAATCTCGTCATCTTAATTGTAAAAAAATAAAAAATAAAAAAAAAATCAAATCTTGACAAAATTAATTAGAAGAAAAACTAATGTAAACACTTTATTTTGATTATCGTTGCAGTCAAAAGTGATCTCCAATTGAACTACTATGCTCAAAGTTGCCCCAATGCTGAAGAGATCATCAAACAACAAGTAATCAAGTTGTACAAAAAACATGGAAATACAGCTGTTTCTTGGGTTAGAAATCTCTTCCATGACTGCATGGTTAAGGTGATGAAATAAACTTGCTAGCCTTATTCTAGATATTAGTCTTTGGGCAATAATTAACTGAAAGCTGCTGCTTTGTTGATGTAGTCATGCGATGCATCGCTGTTGTTACTGACAGTGAATGGAATGGAATCAGAACAAAAATCCGATCGGAGTTTTGGGATGAGAAATTTTAAGTACGTTAACAAAATCAAAGAAGCTCTCGAGAAAGAATGTCCACTCACAGTTTCTTGTGCTGATATCGTCGCTCTTTCTGCTAGAGATGGCATTGTCTTGGTTCGTTTTTATATATATATATATATATATATATATATATATATACATATATATATTCTCAATTCCTTTGTCTATTCTTTTTACCAAAAAAATCAATATAAAGTAAACAAAATTATATAACGTTTACGCTACGGCAATGTTACAGCTTGGAGGGCCACGCATTGAAATGAGAACAGGTCGGAAAGATAGCAAGGAAAGTTACCTGACAGAGGTAGAAAATGCCATTGCCGACCACAATGATACCATGGAATTGGTGCTTTCTCGCTTTCAATCCATTGGCATTGACACCCAAGGAACAGTAGCTTTATTTGGTATATTAAATTATTTCTCCCTTTCTCATGGCTTTTTCACTTCAATGCACCAAAAAGAAGATCGATTATGCTTTAATTAACAACTCCTTAACACATCACTAAAGCAAAAAGTGACTTATAAAGCTCGTGTTATGCGTTAATAGAATGTTAAACTTTTAATTTTAGTGATCAGATACGGATTTCACAAAGTTGATTCTTAAGACCATTTGTCCTTACTTCAACAAAGGAAGCACAGACCTCTTTGGCGGAATAACTTTTGTTGTCTTGGTCCCAATTCAACACTAAACAAGTCCGAATTAGTCAGAATACTTGTGTCAGAAATTCTCCTTCCATAAAAGATATAATTGACAACTCAAAGTCGCGTATGGATTGAATATAAAAAAAAAAAAAAGTTGTCTTATTCTTAATTTACCACTTTCATTAAATTTCATATCATGAATCTTGTCTTATTCTTGTGTAGGAGCTCACTCCGTAGGCCGAGTTCACTGTGTAAATTTAGTACACAGACTTTACCCCACGGTTGATCCAACTTTGGACCCTGACCATGCCGAGTACCTAAAACGAAGGTGCCCAACACCCGACCCTAATCCGAAGGCAGTGTTGTATTCAAGAACTGACCTCGTAACGCCAATGATTCTTGACAATATGTACTACAAGAACTTGTTGAAGCACAAGGGATTGCTCTTGGTAGATCAGCAATTGACTTCTGATCCAAATACTTTCCCTTTTGTGGAGAAAATGGCCGCTGACAATGGATATTTCAATGACCAATTTGCAAGAGCTGTGCTTTTGTTAGCAGAGAACAATCCACTTACGGGAGATGAAGGGGAGATTCGAAAAGATTGTCGCTATGTGAACAGTGATTAATACTACAATCTTGAATTAAATCGGTATGCTTTGCAACTTTCGAGTTAATCATATGTTTAATGCAGTAAACCTTCTGGGAATTGTAATTAAGTATGGGCTAAGGCATAGCCCTTATATTACTTTTTTCGTCCTAGGCCTATATGGTTTCTATGTATAGGATCCCATGTTTATCGTTTAAGCATGATGGCAACCCAAATCCCAATCCAATAGCCTAAACATATATTTTTTTTTTTTGGCCAACTGAGAACATTTTATTAATTCTCTCCAAAATATCATCAATACAATGTCAATTCAGAAAACCTCCAATCTCGTAAAGAGCAAACCTATTCACAGTTTCCTCAAAAAGATTAGAGAAAAAAAACACAAACTTCAGTGAGGAGCAGGAAGACCATCTCCGCTTAAAATGTGGATCAGGGAAGATGGGGGTAAATTAACCCAATTTTGTATGCTCATCTCCCTCTTATACTGAGTAGCCACCCAGTCTGCTACTGCATTTGCCTTTCTGTTTATTTGTTCAAACTTTATTCCCCTGAACTTTCCTTTCATCGCCAGTATATCCTTTACAATTGGGATATATTCTCCAGATTCCTTTACCTTCACCTCTCATAATTTCCTTGTACACCATTTCTGAGTCCATTTCCATTATTATTTGAGGTATCTTTAGATTTTCAGCTAAAATCATACCTTCTTTCACTACTAAAGCTTCAGCTTCAATACTAGAATTAGTCATCAGCTTCTTCCCAGTCTCTGCCACCATTTTTCCCTCTTCATTTCTGATTACCACCCCTAATCCTGCTACCTTGGACTGTTTATCAAAAGCCCCATCACAGTTTACTTTCACCCAATCTTTTTCTGGACCAACCCATTTCTCTTTTCTTATCTTCTGTTGTTCAATTCTGTTTGTACCAAAACCCTCTTGGTTCAGAATTTCTTCCACTACACCACTTATCCATACTATTGTGAATCTTTGGTCATTGACTTTTCCTTGGAATACCTCCATACACCTTGCCTTCCATATCCCCCAATATGCCATAGCTACTGTGACTAATAGCCTCTGAGCATACTATTTTTCTTTATCAGCGATCTCCTTAACCTTTGTAAACCAATCATCCATAGTAGTTATCTTATCCTTTGCCACTTTGTAATTGACATCCAACCCAAACCAAATGGGAATCACCCCTTCACACAATAACAAAGCATGTTCAATGGACTCATTTTCTTTTTTGCACACAAGGCAAAGAGGGCTATCCCTGACCTTCCTTTTCCATAGGTTCCAGTTTGTGGCTATAAGATTTCTACATGCTTTCCATAAAAAGTGTTTGACCTTTGGTGGAATAGAAAGGCCCCAAATAAGTTTCCATACTAATTCATTTGTATTATGGGAAGAAGATGGCCCATTTTTCCTTAAGCATTCCTCTTTCCCTTTTAAAGCATGATAACCTTCTTTTGCCGTGTATTCCCCTTCCATACTAAGAGGCCAGACTATCCTATCTCTTCCTCCTTCCTTACAAATTGGTACAGCTGAAATTTCTTTGATAGTTTCTTCACTGACCAGATTCTTCATTTCCTCTAATTTCCACAACCCACTCTCTTAATCTCTTATTTTACACACATTTCTAGGTCCCAATTGATTAGTCTCACCCATAAGAGTAATAATACCTTTAGGTAGCCATTTGTCATCCCATACATTCAACTTCTCTCCATTCATTATCTGCCACATAACATTCTCTTTTAGAAAATCTCTACCTTGTAGAAGACTTCCCCAAGCCCATGATGTTCTTACTCCTTTTTTCGCCTCCATCAAAGAGTAATAAGGAAAATAAATGCCCTTCATTATCTTTGTTGGTACATGTTAATCGAAAATCATGAGAAATTAATGAAGGTTTCAAGGCGTGTAACAATGCCATTTTTTTTAAGGTTTTATTCGCCCCACCACTTAATAAATTGGTATGCAAAAGAGTTACCGGCATATAAACCTCGAAGATACAATGAAGCCCAATGTTGACTTAGTTTTGCATTGACAAATCAATCCACTGAGCATTCAACAGTGTAAGAACAAAATCATCAAATTTGGAATGTCGAAAGAATTTATGAAGGTCTTATGGTTATTGTTCATGTATGGAACAGTAACCAAACCTTTGTTGTTTCTATTTCTATTATTTCTTGTGTCTTCCATAAATCAGAGGGTTCTATTTATAAGCAGATAGATGTCTATTTATACAGACATAATTGTCCAAATGGATGTCTATTTGGATAGTCACAACTCTTAGTAAATAAGCAAGAGACACAACTCTTAATACATAATTAAGAGACACAACTATTTAATTATTGAAGACATAAAATTTCATTTATCACATACAAATTATGTGATATTATTTTGAAAATGTTCTAACAATCCCCCACCATTTTCAAAATAAACCAAATCCTCGATAATTCTGGAAATCTTTTGCATAAATAAAGGTGTCTTACGATTGAACCTTTACTTAGTGAAAACATGTTAAAGTTAATCGAAATTGCATGGTAGACTATGCTTTGAACCAGCTATTCCATTTGATTAACCGAACACATCTCACACAAATGATTTCTACACCAATGAATGCATCAGTATCCGGGGACACTATTTTGGCCATGTGTCTATATCTTCTTTTCATGAATGTTGTTAGAGCCAAGCCTTTGAGCTCCTAGAAGCGGCCACACTTCACATTCACATAGGTAATTCCCATCGAGAGTGTTCCCATAAATATAACACTCTAACATATCTATGTTATGAGTCTATTAAGAGTAGATTACTCATCATTCCCTTATCATTACGAGTACTTAGCACTTTACTTGGGATGATTCATTATATATTATTATAGTGCTAACAGGCACATACAGATGATGTACTTTGTCTCATTGAACTCAAGACTTGACGTTATACCAAGCGTTGAGTCGAGTTTCCATCATGGGTGACTTAATATTATAGGCTTGAACCTCATCCCCAAATTTCCAACATAGCTATGTTAATTTTCTATACCACATGGTGAAACTTTTATACATATTTGTATCTTGAAGGTTCGTAAGACCAACATCCCCACCATGTACGAATATTCATTCTTTTGCTAAAGAATGCTCTTTAATAGTATTTCAACTATCAAGGATATCCTTTGTACAATTATCAATTCTTTTAGTCATATAAAATTCATAGTGATCACTTTATCTATTCATGATGGTCTCACATTTGTCTATTTTATTTATTTCTTGATATCCCAAGAAATTAATTCCATTATCAACAAATTGTGAACCATACATTATATTGTCTTTTTAACCAAGTAATTTATTGTAATGAGGACTCAAATCCCTTGGTGAAACAAGACAATATTGTTGCTATATTTCCATAGTATCTTATCATAGTTAATACACAAAAATTAAAACTTATTGTGTATAATCAAATAACATGACTTTTTGACAACAAACTATATATAAACATAAGGGTGTTCCATATATATCATATAGTCATATTAGAGCACTATCAACAGACCTATCAAGTGACTATTATAATATCACACATATATACACCCTTTATCATGAACATTAGTAGTCATATTTATTGCTATGACCAAAACCATGTCCACCACCCAAATGGGTCTAATAGCAATCATCTTTCTATTTTAAATGTTTTGTACTCATAAGATCTATAAGCCATGGCTTTCAAATAATTCAACTCTTAATGAGTTTACTCATATTTTCATATGTCCCTCGAGTAGGACCATATAGGAAAACTATCAATTTGAAAAGCATTAACCAAGGGAAGACATAATAACACCCTTCCACTGATTTCATGTATCATGCTTTTATATATATAAATATATATATATATAACTTATATGCATCCACCAATATAGACATTAAAAGAAAAATAAGGAGGAATAAATACCTTATATATGACAGTTCTTGCATTGGAGCCGGATATGTTGGTGGTCATATAATGGTAGTAATTACTTTGGACAATAATAATCTTATTTTGTCCTGGAGTAAAACTTTCATCCATAGCAGTAATAGGAATGATTGCTTTGACAGCATGGACGTCATCAATTGTATAATAAGAAATAGTGTTTTGAACAGAACTTATCTTTGTTCACCAATGATCGACTCAAAGTTATCTTGTTCTGAATATATCTTTTAATTTCAACTCCTAAGCGAATTTGTTCTTGTCCCCTACACCGGCACCTGCCTCCCATTTGTCTTCCACGCAAGGAAAAATAAAATACATGATATTGCTGCTGCTTCCAGAATTAAACATTACGTCATCTGTAATTTTCTCGTTTAGTGGTTGATCAATAATATGGAAATTTTTCGTTGCTTCCACTTTGGCCTTTGCAAATGCAGACATGCTTTGTGCAGACTGCCCCAAAACCACAAACATAGAGACTGGCAAGCCCCCATTGGTGTAGTGATGCCATAGTTCCATTAAAGCGAATGCAAGCAAACCTTCGGCATGGATGCTCCGAATCCAGACACTCCAGAGAATGGCCTTGCATACGGCCAAGACCATGCTCCTATTTTGATCCCTTGAAAGTTACTTTTATTTCTTGAGCCTTCTCTTATCATTGATTTTCAAAATTGTAAAAAACATTTTCAAAAAGCGAAAAATAAAACCTTAAGATTGTTGGTACATGTGAATCGAAAATCATGAGAAATTAATGAAGGCTTCAAGGCGTGTAACAATGCCATGCAAAAGAGTTACCGGCATATAAACCTCGAAGATACAATGAAGCCCAATGTTGACTTAGTTTTGCATTGACAAATCAATCCACTGAGCATTCAACAGTGTAAGAACAAAATCATCAAATTTGGAATGTCGAAAGAACTTGTGAAGGTCTTATGGTTATTGTTCATGTATGGAACAATATCCAACCTTTGTTGTTTCTATTTCTATTATTTCTTGTGTCTTCCATAAATCAGAGGGTCCTATTTATAAGCAGATAGATGTCTCTTTATACAGACATAATTGTTCAAATGGATGTCTATTTGGATAGTCACAACTCTTAGTAAATAAGCAAGAGACACAACTCTTAATACATAATTAAGAGACACAACTATTTAATTATTGAAGACATAACATTTCATTTATCACATACAAATTATGTGATATTATTTTGAAAATGTTCTAACAATCCTAGCCCAAAATATGTCAGGATTTTTCATCATACGCCAACACTGTTTAGCTAACAAAGCTTTGTTGAAAATATTGAGGTCTTTAAACCCCATTCCCCAATTTCTTTTCCTTATTGTTAAATCCATCCAACTAACCCAATGAATTCTTCTTTCCTCTTTTTGTTGTCCCCACCAAAACTCAGCAATCTCAGCATTTACTTCATTGCAAATCTTTTGTGGGATCTTAAAACATTGCATCACATAAACTGGTATTGCACAGGCCACCACTTTTATCAGAATCTCCTTTCCCTCTTGAGTCAACAAATTTTGCTTCCATGCTTGTAGCTTTCCCAGAATTCTTTCTTTGATATATTCCATAGCTTTTGCACTTAGTTTTACCCCAAAAAAGAAGGTATACCCAAGTATGTGCCAGGATTTGAGGCTGCTTTTATTTGTGCCTTCTCTGCCATCTCCTTTCGAACATCTTCTGATATGTTTGCACTGAAAATAATACTAGACTTATTCAAGTTCATTTGTTGTCCTGAAGCATAGCAATATTTCTGCATTATCTCCATCATTTCATCACAGTTACTTGGGTTAGCTTTCAAGAAAAATAAAGAATCATCAGCAAAAAAAAAGATGTGACAGAATGGGACCTTCCTTACCTAGCCTAATTCCACTTAACCTTCTAGACTCTATTGCACTATTAACTAGCCTAGATAAGACATCAATAACAAAAAGAAACAGGTAAGGAGATAGAAAATCTCCTTGCCTTAGACCTTTAGATATAAAGAATGTGCTAGACTGTTTACCATTAACAATCAAATTGTAAGAAACAGAAGAGATACATTCCATGATCCAACAAACCCATTTTGTGTTGAAACCCATTTTAAGTAGTATGGCTTCCAGAAAATCCCACTCCACCTTGTCATTTGCTTTGTTCATATCTACTTTTAAAGCCATTTCATATCTTCTGCCCCTTTTCCCCATCTTTAAATGGTGAAAAACTTCATTTGCTATCAGTATATTGTCCTGTATTTGTCTTTCTTCCACAAATGCACTCTGGTTTTGAGTAATGCTATCCTCCATCACTGGTTTCAATCTATTTGTCATAATCTTTGAAATGATCTTATACAGAAAATTGCAGCAACTTACCGTCTGAACTGTGTAACTCCCTCTGGTCTTTTCACTTTTGGTATGAGGATAATATTGGTTCTGTTGAGTTCTCGCAGCATATGACCATTATGGAAAAAACTCTTAACTGTATCACATATGCTTTCCTTAATGATATTCCAATATTGATGAAAAAACACACCGTTAAAGCCATCCGGACCTGGGGCTTTTAGAGCTCCAAGTTGAAATGCTGCCTGCATGATTTCTTCCTCTGTAACTTTCTCAACCAGCTTTATGTTCATTTCCTCTGTCACTATTTTGGGCACTACCTCCAAAACTTCCCCCAAGTCTTTTCTCCCTCCTGTTTGAAATAAATCTTTGTAATATCTCATAAACTCCTCTTGAATCTCTTCTTTCTTGTATAGCCATTGATCCTCCACCTTTAGACTGAGAATCTTATTGTTTTGCCTTCTCTGCAACGTAGATTGATGGAAAAATTTTGTATTTTGATCCCCATATTTCAACCACTTTATTCTCGATCTTTGGGACCAATATTTCTCCTCCCTTTGCCAAATTTTTTGCATTTCTCCTATTAGCTTTTATACATCTCCACAGCTCTGAACACTAGCATTCTTGTCTTGAATTGCTGCAATCTTACCCATTATCTCCTCTATAACTTTCCTGTTGTTTGGAAAAACTTTCTTACTCCATTTAATTAGTAATTTCTTACAGTTCTTCAATTTTTACACCAATTGGAAAGCTTTGGATCCATGAAACTGTGATCTCCATCCTTCTTCTACAACCTATTCACACTCCTTATTTTCCACCCACATAACTTCAAATTTGAACTGTTTTGGAGCTCTCCTATCATTATAGTTTGAATCAACAAAGACTGGAGAATGGTCTGATCCAACCATTGGTAAATTGAACACTTGAGTCCTTGGAAAATCCTCAACCCAATCAATCCTCTCTTCTTTTATAAGATTCTCCTCTCTTCTATTGATCCAGGTAAATCTTTACCCCTGATATGACAGGTCAATCAAACCACATTCTTTCACCATTTCCCTAAAACACCTTATCTTTCTTATATCCTTCACATTTCCCCCTCTTTCTCATGTACATAAAGGATATCGTTAAAATCCCCCATACACATCCATGGACCCCTAACTCCCTTGGCTCTTTCACAAATCATCTTCCATACTTCTTGCCTTTCTTTAAAATCTAGAGGGCCATAAATCCAAAAAATCCTACATTTATGCCCCGAATCAACTAACATCACCTCCCCATCAATTCGGTTTTTATATTTCCCTATTATATCAACTGCCACCTTGTAGTTCCACCATAAAGCAAGCCCACCACTTAGAACATCAGGCTCCACATAACACCTCTCCTGAAATTTAATTTTCCTTCTTATATTTTCTAGCTTCTCCTCCTTATTTTTAGTTTTCATAAGAAAGATCAGCTCTGGGTCTTTCTGTTTCCTCAGTTCCTTAAGAACCTCAACTGTCAAGGGGGACCGTACCCCTTGACAGTTCCATGCTAGAAGCTTTAGGGCCCCCTGGTGGCTGTTATAGGATAGCCATCAGAACCTCCAGAAAGCTCGTTTATCTTGCTTCCATACTCCATATTTTCCCATTGATCTATTTCCCTAACAGGGACATTCCACAAACAGACCTCATTACTATCAAGACCACCCTCTTCTAACCTTTTCCTCCTTACTAACCTCATTCTTTCAACACTTCTCCCTTCCTCCTCCTTTACCAGTTGCTTCTGCTCCACATTACACACAAAAACCTGTGCTTACTCCATTCCCATTCCCATTCTTCATCTTCTTCATTACCTCCCAGTTTTGCCCTTCTTCCATATCCCTCCTACCCTTTTTGAGATTTAGCATCTTTAGTCCAGCTGCCAAACCAATTTCTACAATTTCCCCATGCTCTTCCCCTGGTATTCTATTTTGCTTATCCCCTTCCCCATCATTCATCCGGGGGCATTTCCACAATGTATTGAACATCTCCCCCCTCATAACTCTTCACTGCTTCCATATTATACTGGATCTTTTCTGAATCATATGTGCAAACAGGTTGGCTTGTATTTTCTGATCTTTTCACACAAGGATTTTGGCTAGGCATTTCATTTATCTCTTTGGTAAAAAGGCTAGGATGGATTAGTGGTTTAAGGTTATGTTTTGGTAAAAAGGCTAGGATGGATTAGTGGTTTAAGGTTATGTTTAGGGTTTAGCACACTCATAGGTTCTTGGTTCTTTAGGATATCTTGATTAGTCTCTGGATAAAGGCTTGAAACAAATTCTGGAATAGCTTGTTGTGTAAACACTAAAGGATTTTTTGGTCTCTCATTCCCTTCCTGGGCATTTTGTTTTTCTATCATTTTGTTATAGGCATTAGACTTGGGTTGAAATATGAAGTTAGGGATTGGTTTAGCTAACCTGTCCTGCAGTCCCATCTCCTTTGTAGATCCCAAACCTTCTTGCTCACTACCCCATCTGTCTTTATCCTTATTTCCTAATAGATTCTCACCAGACTGTAACTTCCTATCTATCAATTCACTAACTACTTCCCCAACCACCATGCCACATTTCTCCACCCTCCTATCCCATGTCTTAGTCCACGCGCCTTCGTTTTCCCTTCCTCCCCCTCTACCACCATCACCAATATCCCCATATTAGTCTCTGTATTTTCCTGCCCCTTTCTCTTACCATCATCTGTCTCCTTCATACCCTCTTATCTTCCTTCTTTCTCTTTCTTATTTTCACTCCTCAATTTCCTACTCAGTGGAGCACGTATCCATGGCCCAAATCTAGGTTTTTCCCCCATCTTACCCTTATCAATTCTCTCTTTTTCACAATTTTTCACCCCATGACCTAACATTCCACAAGAATAGCAAAAATCTAAAACTTTTTCATACCTTAATTCCGCCCAGATCTTTCTTTTATCCTCCCTTGGCACCCAGAATCTAGGAATTAATGGAGCGTTAGCTCTGACTGCCACCCTTAATCGTAAAAAACTTCTCCCACAGCCATGAACCCATCGCGGATCTTCTATTACCAAATCTCCAATTATCCCCCCAATCTTCTCCGCATTTGCTCTAATCATCATTGTCAGAGGTAAGTTATGAACTTGTATCCAATACTGAACTTTTGAGAAATCAATCTCATTTACCCCCTGATCTAACTCCCATTTCTGCAAATTCAAGCAAAAACCCATAATCGACCATGGGCCTTCCTCAATAGCTCTCTCTAGGGTTTCTTGGTTCACAAATGTTATCGCAACCAGATTCATCCCCAGATCCCTAACCGCCACAATCTCCTTATTTGTCCAAGTATTCTGTAAAATATTCCTTACCCCTCTCTTATTCAGCGATTTATCCTCCAGTATCTTTCCCACCAATGTAAATTGTGCTGCTTGTTGTATCTCATCACGTTCCTCCTCAAGTTTGATCTCGAACTCCTCTTCCATCTTGATTACAAACGGAATCAAACACTCAAAAGATTTTTGTACTGACAGAGTGTAAACCTTCTATTCCCCTGTTAATGGCCAATCTTAGAACACTGTTTTCGAAAGAACAAAGAAAGCAAATCTTAAAAAAAACAACACAAATTAAAAAAGAAAAAAAAAAAAAAAAAGACGATTTTGGAAAAATGACACGAAAAAACCCTAATAACTCTAACTCAATCTAAAGAAAGATCCCAAAACTTCACAAAATTGATACGACAGACGAAAGAAAAAAGAAAAAAAAAAACTGCCTCTCAAGAAGAGAGAGAAAAAAACGCTCTAAAAATAGAGAGAATCTCCCATGAGGAGAGAAAAAAAACTTATTCATCCATAGCCTAAACATATTTCATTCTCTAAAACGCAAGTAATAAAAATAAAAATCAAATACTGTTTAAATTGACAGACTTTTTCTTTTTTCAAGCCATTAAGATAAAAGAGAAATATCATCAATATTTTATATGATGCTTTTTTTTTTTGGTTATTTCTTAATCCATTAATTTGATTATATGAGAAAGTTGGAAGTTTCTTCTTAGAAAGAAAAGATTGGAATCCTATTCTTTGAATAGAAGGCTGAGTGAAATGTTTTGGGTTCTTTTCTTTAACTATTTAAGCTATCTTACTTTTATATTTAAATAATATTATTTTTTAATAAAAAATATTATATGTTTAGCCTATTTGATATTCATGGTTTCACAATCCAAAAAATGTTGTTTACAAAAACACCAAAGAAAATATATATATATATATATATTAAATGATAAAATTATTGGCAATATATAAAAATTGTAGTATTAAATGAACCACTCTTTAGCTACTAGATGACAAGCATTTTGCCCTCTCCTAATAATTTAGATAGCATCAAACCACCCTTAGCATCAAACCACCATATTATTGTACTACCAAAAATAGTATTAAAAAAAAGCATAATTGTTGTTGTTGTTGTTGATGATGACAAGCTGAAAAATTAGTACAAAGAAAACATATAATAATACTTCGTTAATTTTGAAACAAATTTTAAGGAAACAATATTATTTATTTCTTAGAATGTTGATACAACAAACAGTTTGTCGAAAAAAAAAAAACAAAAGCAAATTTAAGTGGTAACATCAAAATGGTACCAAATAAATATTTCAAGAAAGATTTTTTTTTATAGATGGGGTAATATGTGTATTTATATTATATTTTTATTATGTGTTATATTTATGTTTAAAATATTATATATTTATATAAATTTTAGTATGTTAATAATTCGTGTATTATATAAATTTTAATACGTTTATATATTTATGTCGTATTCATATTATTTTTCATATCGTGTTTTGTGTCATAGTTTAATTATTTTTTTCATATCATGTATAAAATTATCATATTTAAATTTTCTTTCATATATGTGTCTTTCAATTTATGTTTTATATTAAAGTTTTTATTAAATTTAAAAATAGAAAAATCATTCATTGGGCAATATTATATGACAATTCGTGTATTCATATGACGTTTGTGTATTTTTTTCGTATCATAATCGTATTTAAGTGTTTATATTTATATAATTTTTGAAGTTTTAATAATTTGTATTATATAAATTTTGGTATTTTCATATATTCGTGATGTATTCGTGTGTGTTATAATATTATATCGTATTTTATATTATATTTTAATTATTTTTTTATCTGATTCAATATTGTCAGTCTAAATAACTAATCACGGACCAAAACGTTACCAACCCAAATTTTTTTATTTATCTAATAAAAAAAAGAGAAAAAAGTTATCCAAAAATGAAAGGCTTGATTTTGATTTGCAAGCAATAAAAATTCCCATTCCCATGGCTCCACCTGGACCGTCCGATGCAACACCATGACCAATCATCAATGATTGGATGTCTCAGGCTCGTGCATGCCACAGTCCACCTAACATAGGGCCCAGATCAAGAGTTAGGAAGAATAGGACCCACCACATGAATTATATACAGTTTAATTTTTTAAGAAAAATGACACTGACTTTTCTACAATCCAGCGCTGCAATCTCTGATTCCAATACCATGACGTGGTAGGCTGATGTGGCAAGTGTATCCCTAGTGCGCATCTTAGCTAGCTTTTGTAATTTTCTTCATGATAAATATAATTGTTTATTAGACCAAAACAATATATAGGAAATAATAATTTCCCCTTTATATTATTGACCATTATGGGTCAATGTTAAAATCTTTTGTTATTATACTTTAATCTTATTAAATTTATAATTTATATTTGTAATTTTGTTGAATTGTTTACAAAAATATAATAGATTTTACTAATGAATGAATGTATACATTCTCTAAAATTAGTTATATTATAAATTTTATTAACGAGTTATGAATATTTTAAATATTTTTTAAAATTATTATATATAATAATATTTTCATATATTATTAAAAATTATAAAAAAAATTATCAATTATTGTACTTCGAAACAATATTATTACTATAAATAAAATATAAACTCACCTTAAAAATGCATAAGAGCACTCGGTAGTCGGTAGTTTTCATTAATATAATAAAATAAAATAAAAATAATAGTAGCATTTAAGTTTAAGTAAAATCTTTTTGAGTAGGGCAAATTTGTAATTAAATGCAATAGAGTCAGAATTGAGGCTTAGATTAGACTGAGTCAGGTCGGCCGTGGTAATTGGGTAAAAAGCATATTTGTTTGACTAAAGTCACGACTCACGTGCAGTTTGTGCTGTTTAAGTTTTGACTGAACCCTCCCTCAGTTGTTCTCTTTTCTACTCTATACCTTAGAGCTTCGTTAAAGCATGGTCCACGCTCCTTTTAAAGTGCGTGTTTTCACGAACCCAAAACTTTTTAGAGTTGATTTTTCTCTTTATTTATATATATATATATATATTGAGAGTAAAATTTTTAATTTCATAAATACAATTAAAAGATTATTAAATATTTTATTTTTAAATATATTTAAAATTATTTTTAAAAAATATTTTTTTTATATTATTAATTTGTTAATAAATTTTAAAAATTTGTTTTCTATTTATGTGATTATTAATAGGAATAACTATAAAACCCAAATAGTTAAAGTGGGTCATTGTGTGTTAGAAAAAGTGCAGCTAAATTTGTTTTCTCTAGAAAAAAAAAAGGATAACGAAAAGTTTGGTAGGGCTAAAGTGATTAAAAATTTATAATTGTAAAAGAAATATTGATTTATATGGCAACAACTTTTCCTATAGCTAATAAAGTGAAGTCCAAGGTTGAGGATGCACCCCCACGTCACCTTGTGTAACCTACTTTTTTTTTATTTTTTTTTTAATTTGTACTTGATATAAGTAAATTCTTTTTAATGTGAAATTTATGACTCAAAATTTATGTCAAAAACTGTATATAGAAATATAATGTTACTTTCTAAAGGAAAAATTATTTGAGTTTGTTTTGTATGTACTGTTATGAATTTGAAACATGTTTTTTTTTTATAAATTTTTTTAATATATTATATAAGAGTATGTGTTATCTTATTAACAAAGCTTGTGAAATGTAAAATCTCCACTGATAATGGATGAGATAATTTTTCATATTATTTTCTCATAATAAATGTGTAAATGGATAAATAAAAAAATATGAAAATAGTTCTACTCCCTACAATCAAGTAAATAATCGTTTATTATATATATATATATATACGTACAAATAAATTAAAATTTAAATGCTAATTTAGTGTATAATGGAATTAAAACGAATTTTTTGTTGAAACTGTGATTAGTTAATGAGAGATTTGAAATTTACTCAACATGAAAACTCAAAAGCTATAATTTGGCTCAATTCTTGGAGCTCAATTTCTATGTTTTAATCTTTCAATTGGAGTAAAAAATATATATATTGGTAAAGTTTTCAATAGAATATGAATTTGGGATCATTAAGTCTTGAAATCAAACAATATAAGATTCAAATCCTTTTGATCCAGTGTTGAGCAAGTATTAATTACTAACAAATAAGAGCTCATTTATTGGGTCATTAGAATGCTGAAACCCAAATTTAATATGTTTCAAATTAGTTACACTAATTTGCATATAATTTCTTAATGAGTTGCTACAATTAATCCAACTTGTAAGCAACTTAGTTAAAGCTTAATAATGAAACAAGAAAACAATGAAATTTATAACTCTTTTTAATATTTGAATGTAAAAATGTTAATGAATCGGATGGAATTAAGCGGCTTTTTTATTACAATATAGCCAAAAAAAAAAAAATTTACCAAATTACCGTTACTTTTTGATTATTTCCCAAAATACAGACCTTTTTTTTCAGCTGGGAAATCGCCATCCCCCATGGCGATTTCCCTTGGTGTTTTTTGCAAATTTGCAAAAAAATACCAAGGGAAATCGCCACCCCCCATGGCGATTTCCCTTGGTATTTTTAGCAAAATTTGCTAAAAACATGAAGGGAAATCGCCATGGGGTGTGGCGATTTCCCTTCACGTATATATATTTTTTCAATTCTTAGGAAAATTTAAAAAACATGACTCAATAGTAAATTTATTGTGAAATGATATAATGAATAAAAATTATTTGAAAAAAATAAATGAATAATTAAAAATTATTATAAAAATTATTATAAAGACAAAATTACTCTTAATAAAAAAACTTATTTTTTTTTCTTTCATTAAGGAAATATTATTTTTTAAAAATTTTAATTGAAAATAAATTTAAAAAATAAAATATTTAAATAAAAAAAGTAAATAAAAAATTTAATTTTTTTTTAAAATTTAAAATTTTTATTTTCAGAATATTTATTTTTTAATTAAAAATTAAATTAAAAAATAAAAGAAAAAGGGAAGAGAAGAGAAGGTTTTTTTATCAAGGATAATTTTGTCTTTACAATATCCTTTATAGAGGTGCTCATGGGACGGGCCGGGCCGCGGCCCGTATTTTTTTTCTTTTCTGCCCAGGCCCGCCCGTTTAAGCTCGAATCACTGTTCATTGGAATAAAAAAATAATTCTTTTATTTTTTTAATTAAAATTAAATAAAATAATATTATTATAATAAAAATCACTGTTCCGGGCCGGGCCGGCCCGGAACATAAATTATCTTGCCCGGGCCCGGCCCAATACGGTCCGAGCCTGCCGGGCTGCCCGACCCGTGAGCAGGTCTAATCCTTTATAATAATTTCTAATTATTCATTTCTCT
This sequence comes from Fremontodendron californicum, assembly GCA_030761205.1. Classification (NCBI taxonomy): domain Eukaryota; kingdom Viridiplantae; phylum Streptophyta; class Magnoliopsida; order Malvales; family Malvaceae; genus Fremontodendron; species Fremontodendron californicum. Next base: position 36,933,189 of record JAULJL010000005.1, read on the forward strand.
TTTTCAAATAACTTTTATTCATTATACCCTTTCACAATAAATTCACTATTGAGTCATGTTTTTTAAATTTTCCTAAGAATTGAAAAAAAAATATATACATGAAGGGAAATCGCCACCCCCATGGCGATTTCCCTTCATGTTTTTAGCAAAATTGGCTAAAAATACCAAGGGAAATCGCCATGGGGGGTGGCGATTTCCCTTGGTATTTTTTTGCAAAATTTGCAAAAAAACACGCTGGGAAATCGCCATGGGGGATGGCGATTTCCCAGATGAAAAAAAAGGTCCGTATTTTGGGAAATAATCAAAAAGTAACGGTAATTTGGTAAATTTTTTTTTTTGGCTATATTATAATAAAAAAGCCGAATTAAGCTAGACTCAAACTCAATTAATTAAATATTAAGTACCCAAAATACATTTTGAATAAGATCAAATCTTCAGATCCACAGCCAAAGGTTTTTAACAGAGAGCGTGAAAATCACGCTTTTTTACAGCCACGTGCAATTGAATTTTTCCTTGTAAAACGAGCGACGAAACTGTGAAGTGTGAACATAAAAAAGAAAAGGTGACATCTTTTATTTCTTCTTTTATAATCACCGAGAAAGAAAATAACCGTTGCAAAAAGCCACGTGTTGCCTTACCCATCCACCTGTCTTCTTCACTCATCTCCCCCCTTGGATTCTCTCACTCTCCCCTTCAAACTATTCCTTGTTTGTTTCCTTAACTTTGTTCTGTTTTAAGCCAAAGAAATATACTCTTCCAAGTTCCACCCCCTTCTTTCCCTCTCTATTCTCGTGAATTCTACAATCTTTATTCTTCAACAAATCCCCCCCACCAAACAAGGAATAAATATCTTCCGTTTTTCTTTTCTAATGGGGTTTCGAGAATAACCAGAAACTGAACCAATAATGTTGCCATTTTCTTACAAGGTTACATCCATTTTTTTTGCTCTGTTCCTCTGTTTTGTCTTTAGTTTTAACAGAATCTTTGCAACGACAGAGTTCGATTTCGGAACGTTAACTCTCAGCAGCCTGAAACTCCTTGGTGATGCTCACTTAAACAATGGGAGCGTGAGACTCACTCGCGACCTCCAAGTACCCGACTCCGGCGCCGGCAGAGCATTATATTCTAAACCGGTGAGATTCCGGCAACCAGGAACTCACTCTTCTTGTAGCTTCTCCACCTTCTTCTCCTTCTCCATCACCAATCTCAATCCTTCTTCCATCGGCGGTGGTTTAGCCTTTGTCATTTCCCCTGATAGTGATTTCGTCGGCGCTGCCGGCGGCTCTTTGGGACTCCTCGATGATAAGGGTCAGGCCTTGGGGTTCGTTGCGGTGGAATTCGACACTCTTATGGACGTAGAATTCGAAGACATTAATGGAAACCACGTTGGTTTGGATCTCAACAGCGTGGTTTCTTCTCAAGTTGGTGACTTGGGAGCTTTAGATATTGATCTAAAGAGTGGAAATCTCGTTAATTCATGGATCGAATACGATGCACCATCTGGAGCTTTTAATATCTCCATTTCCTACTCAAATTTGAAGCCTAAAGAGCCCATGTTATCATTTACTCTAAATCTTGATCAATATGTTAATGATTTCATGTACGTAGGATTTTCAGGCTCAACACAAGGAAGCACTGAGGTCCATAGTATAGAATGGTGGAGTTTTAGCTCTTCTTTCGAGTCAAATTCAGGTTCTGTGTCAGGGTCAACATCTTCTCCGCCGCCTCCAACGGCTAGTTTAATGAACCCAACGGCTAATTCTGTTAAATCACCGCCACCTTCATTGGCTCCTTCAGGTTCTGATTCGATTTCCAGTACTCAACGGAAGAGTAGTAAGTCTTCTTCTTCTTGTCATAACCAGCTTTGCAAACAAGGTCCAGGGGCTGTTGCAGGGGTGGTAACCGCCGGGGCTTTCTTTTTAGCCTTATTTGCTGGGGCTCTGATATGGGTTTATTCTAAAAAGTTCAAGCATGTGAAGAAATCCGAGTCTTTTGCATCCGAGATTATTAAAACGCCAAAAGAGTTCAGTTATAAAGAGCTGAAAGCAGCTACGAGATGCTTCAATGCTAATAGAATAATTGGTCATGGCGCATTTGGGACTGTCTATAAGGGTATTTTGCCGGATAATGGCGACATTGTGGCCGTGAAAAGATGTAGCCATAGTAGTCAAGGGAAGAATGAGTTTTTATCCGAGTTGTCAATAATTGGGACTCTTAGGCATCGAAATCTTGTAAGGTTGCAAGGATGGTGCCATGAGAAAGGAGAAATTTTATTAGTATATGATTTAATGCCTAATGGGAGTCTTGATAAAGCATTGTTTGAAGCCAGAACGCCCTTGCCATGGCCTCATAGGCAGAAAATTTTGTTAGGAGTTGCTTCTGCTTTGGCCTATTTGCATCAAGAGTGTGATCACCAGGTTATTCATAGAGATGTTAAGGCCAGCAATATAATGCTGGATGTAGGGTTCAATGCAAAGCTAGGAGATTTTGGTTTAGCAAGGCAAGTTGAGCACGATAAATCGCCAGATGCAACGGTGGCTGCAGGCACAATGGGATATTTGGCTCCTGAATATCTTCTAACAGGAAGAGCAACTGAGAAAACCGATGTGTTTAGCTATGGAGCTGTGGTTCTAGAGGTGGCTAGTGGAAGAAGACCAATCGAGAGAGATGCCGCCAATGCGGCAGCAGCAAAAGTTGGTGTGAGTGGCAATTTGGTGGAATGGGTTTGGAGTTTGCATAGAGAAGGGAGATTGTTAACGGCAGCTGATGCAAGACTTGAAGGTCATTTTGATGAGTCCGAGATGAGGAGGGTCCTTTTGGTTGGGTTAGCTTGTTCACACCCTGACCCACTGGCTAGACCCACAATGAGAGGTGTGGTCCAGATGCTGGTGGGTGAAGCTGAGGTCCCAATTGTTCCAAGAGCTAAACCTTCAATGAGTTTCAGCACCTCTCATCTATTGTTGAGCTTGCAAGACAGTGTATCTGACTGCAATGCTATGATTACCATCTCCAGTAGTTCCTCATCAGAAAATAGCTACATTGGTCCTGACCTGGTCTAATAAAAATAAAAATCAAAGAGCTGGGATTCCACAATCTTTCTTTATTAACTCATATATATTATTCATTTGTTTATGTATGTATGACACAATATAACATGTAATGTAAGCACAAAGTTTAGTGACTTGGGAATTGCAAATTTTGTGTTAATCAATCTTTAATGTAATCCAACGGTAAGATTAGAGAAAAGGGAAGGAGGAAGGACTCATAGTCGTTGGGGATAAAGGAAAATGGTGGGAGTCGTTTTCCTTTGTGGAAGGTTGGTTAGTTGCTTTCACAAGCAAAGCAATCCCCATTGTCAAAGGCGGACACAAGAGTTTGAGTAGAGGCTTGGTAAAGTATAGTGAGAAAAAGGGTTCATATTTATTATTGACTTTTTAATTAAGAGACTTTCTTCAATGGCAGTTGGTCAGGATCTTGGATCAATGAAATCAAGGAAAGAATCATCATTATTATTCTTTTCCCCTTCAATAAATTTTCAAAATTATCATTAAGATTTACCGATGTTGAGATTCAAATTTCAAATTTATTGGATGACACATTTTAAAATGATTGCATGAATCTTCGTATAGTTTTTAGATTTTGAATTAACATCAAACTCACATCTGATATATGATTATGCGAGATCAAACTCACATCTGATATATGATTATGCATTGGCAATTGAAGACATGTTTTGTCGACATCCATTGCAGACATGAAAACTAAAAAAAAAAAAGTTTTACCTGTTTATTTTCTATCAACTTTGGTAATAAGAAAAATGATTAAGCAATTGCATGGGGTGTGTGGTTGTTTGAGAGAAAGGTATAAAATAAAGTTAATCTAATCTTAGTTCTTATTACCTTTTTTTTCAGACTTTATTTAGACGCATGTCTCTTTTGTATCCTTTCAAAAGCATAAAAAAATTGCTTCAGAAAGTGGGATTAAGCTGGCTTTTTTTATTCAGGATAGCACACACCTCGTAAGGTTAACATCAAAGATTTCAACGACACCATTAATTCACACCAAACAAACGGGCGGAGAGCAATAGCAGCAGGTGAAATCAAAACACGCTTCGAGTGTCAAAACTAGATTATTATTATTTTTTTAATATATAAAGTAAGTCGTAACTTAAAAATAAAAAAAAATTGAAAATATTGAAATTCAAAATTTAAAATTATTAAATATTATCTTTAAAAAAAAAAAAAAAACTCTAATACAAAAATATCACCATCCGAAGATGCCTAAGGTTCTTTCACTGTTTATCAAAACTTATTGACGTTACAGATTGAGGCTGAGAGACCTCTTCTAGGCAGGTTCCAACGTGTGGCATTAATCCAGAGTGAAATTCTGCCTCCAAATTTTGTACTTACTGAGTTACTGTGGCCCAGATCCAGCAAGTCCTGTCAGCTTGTACCAGAAAATGAATGATTTTCCTGGATACCTTTCAATGCCTAGATTGGACTTAACAATTTCATGTTTCAGCCAATTAAATGAAGGGAAGTGCACTCAAAATCCCCCCCTTCCACGAATGTATTGTAAATTTCCTGCATGTGCCTGGAATTTTACCTTTCTCGACTTCATACAAGGTCATTTACTATTTACCATATGATATTTTTTTTTTCTTTCTTTCTTTCCTGGATGCTTGTATTTTGCGTTGTTTTCATTCGGGGTCTAGGATTTTTTACCGACGTGCATTGATCCTATTCAGACATAAAAAACAGCCACCACCAACCTCTGAGTGCCTGCCTGACCAGCTCTAAATAAATTTTATGTACTGTGAAATGTGTCTTGATGCCGACAGTTTGTAGGACCCTCAAACAGGTTTTTAAATCAGAATCTTGTCTGCCTCATTATCGAACCCCTATAGGTCCTCTAGTCCTGAAATTGCAGAATATTGAATTGAATAACGACCCAATTCACTCAATTTTCTAGTCCTTTTAGTTCTTGGCTTTGGTTTCGAGCTTTACTATAAGCTGTCCTAGAGCCCCTTTAGGAGTGTGCCATTTTAAGGCGTAAATGTGCTAATTGCCTCACAAACAGGCTTTTAGTATCATGTAATGAAAGGGATAATTCTCAAATTTTACGATTCTAAGGTTCAAAAAACTTATTATGTTCCAAATAATGGTTTTTGTGTGTGTTTGTGTGTTAATTGGAGTCTAGCTATTAAGCATTTATTTTGTAAGATTAGAGATAAGAAATAACCAGAGTTTTTGTCGGTTTCCCCTCTTCTCTCTATTCCCACCCTTGTGTGAGATCATGACAAATTGATTATGACCATTTATTTTATGCCAGGTAGAGGAACTATCTCTTACTACTAATTTTTTTTTTAACGAATTCAAGATTTAATTTAATTGATTCATATAATTCACATTTATTAAATTTAAATTTAAATCCAAACACTTATAATCTTTTTTTTTTTAATTTTCAAATTACGATATCTTTTATAAAAAAATAATAATTTTCTCCTAGCAAAATATAGAGATTCCTATCTACTTCATAATCATTAATTATACAACAAGTTTGGTATAAAAGGAATCAAACATTAAGACTTTATTTTTTTAATTGGTTAAAAAGGGATGTGGTTTTGGACGTTTCTACTTTACAATAAAAAGAGTCAGACTTCACCCACAGGATTTTGATTTCTACATTAACCCACAACCACATGGATTAAGCATTTCTTAATATATATATATATATATATATATATATCTTGATATTGAGTACAATTTTCTTGGTTGCAGTCCTTGTCTAATGATATATTTTCTAAAGATATATACTTCTCTGTTTCAATGTCCCCCATAATTTTGGTAATTGATGTGCTGAAAGTTGTTTAGATTGGAATTATGTTTACATCAGATTTCAATGTTTGATATAGTGGAGATTGATGTCATATTGTGTAATCCATGTCAAAGGATAAATTCCGGGCTTTTGGTCAGTCTAACTGCTCTTGTTTCTCTTTCTATATTGGGCTGCTTCTCTTTGCTAACTACCCTTTAATTTCTGACATTCTTTTATTTAACAACTGTTAGCCCAATTTCGGCCCCATCAGGACTCCAACGCGGGATGACTGGGAAAGCTATCGCACTGATGTTGTTGCTTAACGCATCCATAGTCCATGGGAAAATGTTCCTTGCGGTATGATGGCTTTCGGCCTCAATGGAGCGAATGGTCGCCCAACGCACTGGGCCATGTTATAGTGTTTTGAGTTGAAACAGCTCAAATGGGATTTCTAAACTGGCCTGCGTTGGATCCTTTGGACTGTCAAAAATGGGTTTCAACTTTCAACTCTGAATCATGGAGATTGCATGATAGAGGGATAAAACACCCAAAGAAAAAAGAAAAATCCGAAACAGTCCTGTTATTAATACAATCAGCCTGAAAGTGAAACAGGTTTTTTCTTTTAATCTTTTTCCAATTTCTGGAACTTTCTTCGGTTCAAATTCGTGCTGGTGAGGAGCTCCACAGTTGAGTTCGCAGCCATGTCAGACGACTTCGAGTTCGCCGATAAGGTCGTTCCCTCCTTTTTTTTTTTTTCTTTAAATCTCAATTTCAATGGCTTTTCACTGAGATCCGTGCTAAATCAATTCGAGCTTTTCCTTCTAATTTAGAGATTTGGTTTTGTTTCCTTATCTTATTGCTTGTTATCGTTTCGATCTAGTGCTTGGATTGGGTTTTTTATTCATCCTTACCTCTCTTGAATTCTGAAAGAAAAACATAAAGGAAAATGAAAGATGAAACTTTCAGTGGACAGCCAGAAAAATCTTCTCTTGCTTAGTTTGCCATGCATCCCCTTCTGAAAATAGAATGTCCATAACAATTTTGTTTTTTCTTGATGATTTTGTTATGCCATTTCAATGCCATAACAAATATGCCCGGAAGGTGTTTCATGGACTCCATGACGAAGAGGAGCCTATTAACATCTCTGATAATTATGGTGTAGAAGTCTACGTTACTTCTCTTCATTTTTCTTGAAGTATTCATGTTCGACATTTGTATCAGACACATATTCTATACATATTCAGACACTCATTTCCGAGTTCGGATAACATAGGTATAGGTAAAAGCAATTGATAAATTTATGAGGTCTCAATAGAAACCTTGTGTGATCACTTAAATCTTATCATAAAGAATGATCGATTTATCTTTTGAAGCAATGCTTCTATGCATGTATTAATTTACTGTTGGTTTACATTATAGAATCTTTTATTTAGTAAGCATCTTATAACATAAATTGAACCTAATAAACACTTTGAAAATTCAGCAACTCCGGAGTAGTAGTGCTAAGTTTTGCTGTTTGCTATCTTTGGCCTTGTGAAGTTAACAGGTTGAAGACTAAGTATTGAGCAGCTAGTTGTGTTTGTGCATTAGATGATGTGTACTTAACACGGGTAAATAATTTAGTTTCTGCTGATGCAATAGGGAAAAGAGATTATTTATGAAACTGAAGCCAAAGGGTTCAATCCTGGATTGATAGTGCTGCTGGTTGTTGGGGGAATACTGCTGATATTCCTTGTTGGGAACTATGTGCTTTACTCGTATGCGCAGAAGACTCTTCCTCCTACAAAAAAGAAGCCAATATCCAAGAAGAAGATGAAGAGAGAGAGGCTGAAGCAAGGAGTTTCTGCCCCAGGAGAGTAGGATTTTCGACGCCCGATTTCCTCTATTCTCTGTGTTAAAACGGTTTGTTCACACTTTTCTTCCTGTTTGTTGTTCAGAGAGTTGCCTCGGTTAAACTTTAACATCTTAATTAGAAGTTAATCCCATATTTGGTAGACTAGGAAGTAAAATACTGTTTTTTGTTCGTCATATGCAGTTTACTTGTCTCATTTATATTGCATTTAACTCATTTTCTCTGTTCTTATATTCTTCTTTTCCCTCATATTGCTTAGCCTTTAAGGGTCCATCTGAATGGACAATTAGATTGGTTCTGGTGAGACTAAAAACAGCAGTGGAAGTGAGATTAGTTATTGTAGTTAGGGTTCATCTGGATGGACGATGAGATTGGTTCTGGTGAGATTAAAAACAGCAATGGAAGTGAGATTAGTTACTGTAGTTGTGAGATTGGATACTTTAGCGGTGAGATTAAAATCAACGGTAGGATATGTGTTTGGATGCAGAAGTAGCGGTGGTGTGAGGTGAATAGGTGAATTACAGTGAGAAGAGAAAATGATTATTAAAGACTTTAGATAAAAATGTGTATATATAAAATAAAATTTTTAGTTTATTTGATATTTATAAAATTAATAAATAATTAAAATTATATTTATGTCAAATAATAATTTTATTAATAAAAATTATAAAAATATATCGAATAATATTTTTGTATTTGTCTTTTATTATTCTTGTAATTATTTATTTTCATTTAATCGTATTAATATTATAATAATAAAATTTATATTTAATATATTTATTAAATTATTGTATAAAATTAAAATATATACTTATTATATAATAATAAAATTTATTATATAAAAAATAAAAAAAAAGTAACCGTAAAAGTTAAAATTGTAAAAAACCAATGTTCCCGGGGAAAAAAGGGGTCAACACGATGAGGCTCACTGTGCTGACCCTTGTTATCCAAACGTTAATTTCAGTGCGGTAATGTTAATTTCGATGCGGTTTGGGACAAAAAAAATGTCCCAAGGGTCCATCAAACGGACGCTTGATCAATCCTTTGGATTGTATCAATACATAAGATTGTAGATATTATAAATGTTAAACAAGAAATCATCAATAAATCCAACATGAGGTGTTCAAGAACTAGAGGATGTCAAAAGGAGACAGCAAAAAGTATACTGAAATGTGGACATCACACCAACCAACTTCTTTTAAGAAAAAGAAAAAGTGTAACATGTACTACATTATACACCCAAAATAAGTGAAATCCATATATCCATCAATATGTTAATTTGGTAGATAAAAGTTTTAACCCTATTTTACAACATGACATCAATAACAGCATTTAACCAGTCAGGCAACCATATGCTTCGACCCGTATTAAATGCTGGGCCATTCGTTGCACTGATAAAAATATGGAAGAGCTACTAGAATTCTTTCACTATAAGGAAGGTGATGGGCAGCAATGCATGCACTCAGGCCCCACGGCCCATGGTCTGCTCCCCAGGAGGGATCATGACCAGGACAGGCTGAGCATTGAACCCTGGATGAGGCAACCTTCGACGAAGCTCGCGACCTTCCTGGCAAAGAGCACATACATGGCAGAAAACATGTGTTGCAAAGTCACAGGCTGACTCACACTGTTCACGTTGCACCTCATCTTCCACGCACCTTCCATTTCCATAGCATCCACCTGACCTGTTAAGTGCCTCAAAGCTGCCCTGTTTGTCCAAAGAAAACCACACAAAAATATCTTGGAAAACCTTCCATAATCCATAGTTCATATAACCAAATCAAACAAGGATAGATAGAGGGACATTGAACTTGTGTCATTACTATCGCAAAGAAACATTGATCGAACAAAATGTTGCCTATAGATACTGAACAGAAAAAATAAACTGAAACCACAAATTAGGATTTTCAAACACCAAAAGCAAACCTGAACTATATGCTTAATGAGCTGGTTAAACTTATCTCAGTAACCTGAAAAAGGCAAAGTTAAGGAAGATGACAGATAAGATTTACTTGCCTCAAGATTAAACTTCCGCCGAATGGCAGTACGGGTAGGGTATGAAAACCATGGTGCAAGACAATTCCAGCCAAAAAGGGAATTTCCAATCAGGTAAAGACCAGAGTAAGGCAAGCAGTGATTTGCAAAGGTCCCAGGAGCAGATCCAAGTCTTTCAACATTGCTCCCATACAGCACACAAGGGGCCATGCTTCCAAGTAGACCTGACCAAAATAATCATAATTTAGAAATCAAGAGCAAAATAAGCATACAAAAAATATCAAAACTGACTGACAAATTAGATACACAAAAATGTCTGGTAGAACATTCTCTTGTACTTTTTTGAGAAACAATTAAATAAATGATTGTGAAAATTTTAGCTGAAGAAGCAAATTCGAACTTCGTAGCTATGTTACTCAAACTCGAGTGTGAGTGTCATATACGAGTATGTATTTGACATAAGCAGTGTTGTCAAGGCGTGCGCCTAGGCGAGCCTACGCCTTGCGCCTTCGCGTCAGATAACAAAAGCGCCTCAGACCCTTTCGGGCGAGGCTCATTTGATCAGGCGCACGCCTGGTGCGCCTAGGCGCGCTTTTTTGTAAGGTGATAGGCGTAAAAAAAGCTCGCCTGATTGAAGTTCTCTTTAATTTTAACTTTTTTCGTTAGATGTACCTTTTATAGTAAGAAAGAGGATAGTATCAAACTCTCCACTTCTCAATATTTGAGAATTCAACAACAGATATGGGACAGTAAGGAAAGCATGCATATTGGGCAAAATTTTTTTCTTCATGTTTTGTAAATAAACTGAATTACTCTTTAGAGTTTATTATCATAATTATATATCTTAAGCTTATTATATATATACATATATACACACACATTTACATATTGCGCCTTACTTCACTCAGGCGAGCGCTTTTTTTGCGCCTTGCACCTAAGACAATATAAGGGTTCTAGCGCCTAGAGTGCGCCTTGCGCCCTTGACAACACTGGACATAAGTATATTCAATTTTTTCAAGTTTTTTCATGTATTTGGAAGGTCCTTGAATGGTCATATCCCTATACCCATGTCCGAATATGTATCGGACATGAAAGTCGTATACGAATACTTTAAGAAAAATGAAAAGTCGCAGCAATATAGCTTCGTAGTATATCATAAGCTTGTATAAAAAGATAACACTAACCAGACATAATTGATCATGGAATCAAAAACAATGCACAAGATTACAATCATAATTCACAACCCATCTTTTTAATCATCGCAATACATACAAAAACATAATTGGTCTTTTGATTTTCCTTTTCTTTCCTTCTTTTTCCCTTCTATATTCCAAGTTCTTTACAATCAAGGTTAAATTTTTCACCCAAAAAAAAAATTGGAATTACAGCTTTAAGTTTATAAAGCACGTCAATCATTTGCATAGTTTATAAATGGAATAGTGGCAAGAGCATAGAGTTTAAAGTATTATAATTTGGCTTCTAATTGCAGGAAAATTACCGAATTTCACAAACGATAAAAAAAATCTTAAATTTAACAAATTTCTAGAGTATCAGATCCAATTAGAAAAATCTCAAATAAATTATATAAAGACTTACAGACTTCAATGTCACTGCTGCAAAACTCATCGTTACGACCAAGACAAGCAAGGAGGGAGGAATCCCAGTGGGAGCGGCCTATGGGTTCTCCGACAACACTCCCATGGACCAACGGCAGCCCATCGGCGGTCCACCCAAATCCAGTCCCGGTACTAACTTCCGGCGAAGCTGCCACCTCGGTGGTCGCCTCCTTTGACTTTTTACCATTTAGTTTCTTCTTCTCATCTTCTTCAACAACAACTTGTTTGCTCAAAAGAGGGCTCGATTCCTCTCTATCGTTATTGTTGCTACCATTGTTATTTGACATTTTTTCGAATTTGATTTTGGAAGAGAGAGATCTAAATTTAAAAATAGATTTGGATCTAAAATTAAAATGGAAGACAAAAATTAATAAGGGGTCAAAAAAAGTTTTGATATTTTGGTCTTGGTCTTTTGCGTGTTAGAAACAAAGCGCGTGAATCTTTTTTATTATTATTATTATTTATTTGTTTATTTTTTGCTTAAGACAGAGTTTCGATCTTAGTTAAGACAGAGTTTCGATCTGTCCGTAATTAATTTGTCTTTATCATGTCTTAAGCCCAAATAGGGCCCAGTAGTCTCCCTCCTCCCCAGACCCCACCCTAATTACACGCTTTAACTTATTTTTTGCATACAATGATTTATATATGTTAAGATTATGCCAAATATTAGGCTATCAAATTCAGGGAAAATTATTGTCCCAAATTCCTGAATCTGATGCATCAGATTTTGAACACCTTTGGAACTAAAACATGCAGAGTTCAGAATCAAATTATGATCCAACATTGCAGTATCTTGCCCTAACATTTTTGTTTGGTACCTAAAGTCAACCACTAGATTGAAAAAAAAATAAAGCTCAAACTAAAGTCCAGCAGTTGTTTTCCTGTTTATATGTATGTATTTGGATACATTTTTAATACTCAAATAAACATCAAAAGGCATTGGAGAAAGCAACTAGAGGTATGCATGGATCAGGTTTGGTCGGATTATATCTCATATTAACAAATATTATTTTTGTTCAGGCTCGATTCGGTTCGAAATGTGGGTAAAAAATCTGCACAAGCCTGGCCGATCATGTAAAATTATTACGCAGATGCATAGATCCGTCTAAATTTATACCCAGAGAGATCGATTCTTATTTAAAAAGAATCGATCATTCATAAAATCTATAATAGTAATCGTAAAATGGGGATAAGTCGAGTCTGGATAAAAAATATTATGTCTAAAAGTCGAATCGTTTTTTAAATGAGTCTCATTTTTTTTAACAAAATATATTTTTTGAGATCAATATTTTTATTTAAATTATTTTAAATATTTTTATTTAAATTATTTTAAATATCGTACTAATCTTTAAATTTAAATTTAAATAAATAATCCGATTCTTAAACTTTTCTTAAAGCAACAGTATTGGCTCACAGAAAAAGACTAACTTTTTTTTTCTGAGTTAGCAGCTGAAGTACAAGGTTATGTATGTATTGATGCAGAGATCAAACCAAGGCCAAAAAGATGAGTGTATACAAATCAATCACTTCAATGTCCAAACCTAGGTTTCAAATCAGAATTCGATGCCCCATCTTAACCCAATCTTTTCTAGTTAAGATACAACCAAACATTTTTTTTTTCTTTTCTTTTAAGAATTTCCAGAAAATTTCCATCCCCAAGTTTCTTATCCAATCAGAAAAGAATGAAAAATCCCATTTTTCTCCAATTAGTATTCAACCAACTTGTCAATTTGCCATGTAGCTTTCTCACAAATAAACATGATAATAATCCTTTGACTAAGCTTTCCAATCAAAGTAACAGATTTTAACAGGATCATGAATATAGAAAAAACCTTGAAAGTGGATTGAGAGTTTGAGACTTTCAATTTAATAGTTTTTTTTTCCTAAATCATTGCAAAATTTTAAAACAACCAATAATTTTTGTTTCTTCTTGCAATTAACAAAAACCTCACTATTAAGAGAAAAGATATAAAATAATGAAAATTAAATTGCAGGGCCATAACACTGCATCAGCTTTCTACCAAATATAAAAGCTGGTCAGAGTATCCAAAGATGCATAAACTAATTAAAGTACACCATTAAACCCCCAGAAAAGCCCTGGCTCTGGCTATAACCAAAGCAGAGAACACTTTTTTTTTTCTTTTTTTTTTTTCTGTCAAAATGAAGGAAAAAAACAAAGGGATTTGCCAGCAACCCATGAGGTGTTTCAGAAAAATAAAATAAAATAAAAAACACAAACACAAACACAAACACAAACAAAATTTATCATTGATTTCATTTTCAAGTGTTTATATTACCTAAGAGAGCCATAGAGATTCTCTCTTACAGCTCTAGATGTTAATATAACAAAGTCATTTAAGTAAAGAAAAACATTACAGCTTCTTCCTCGAAAACAAAAAATATTCAGAAAATTAATTAAACAAAAGAAGAAGAAACAAAAAATTTAATGAATCACGTGAAACCCAACCTTCTCTTCTTCCAGAAACTCATCCCAGGATCGAGTCTTTCGGCTGTTCTCGCCGGTTCTGATTTACATCTTGTGAGAATTAGAGGCCGTACATTCCCAAATTGCTCTGTTTTCAACTCTTCTTTGTTTTCGGTTTTTTCTATTTTCTCTTCAAACTCCTTACAAAAACCCAGCTTTTCTTCAGTTTCTGCATCCATTTGGGGTCCCTGATCCGAATTTCTACAAATGGACTCTTTTTCCGAAGTGGGATTCTCTTCTTCTTTAAATCCTCTGTTTTCTAACTTTGTTTCCTCTGTTTCTTCTTCTTGTTTGTCTTGGTTAGCTAAAGGTGATCCCCAAAATCTACAAGCTAAAGAAGAAGATCTGTACGGAGCAGATCGACAACGAGTTAAAATCAAAGCATTTTTGGGTGGTGATGAACAGGAAGAAGATGCGAAAATCTTAGCTTCCTTTTCATCTTCTTCACTTTTTTCTTCTTCTTCTTCTTCGACAGAATCTTCAATTTTGTTCCCAAATTTCGATGAATCTTCTCTAATTTTGGGTTTTCTACAAGACCCCATATGGAAAAACGCCCCCCATTTCTTCCAAGAGGGTCTAAAAAAAGGCTTGGCCTTGACTTTCCCAGGGAAATGATGACAAAACAGAGCATTTCTGATCCATTTACAGCGGCTACGGCGACGAGTCGGGGCTCCGGGTCGACCGGGTATTGAACCAGTTTGTTTGGAGCGTTTGACACGAACCTGACCCATGCAAGTGACTTTAGGCGAAGAAGGCTCTTGGGTTTCAATGGCGGTGTTCTTTTTTCTAACAAACATTGGGCTTGAACGTGACCTTCCCTTGCTTCTGCTCCCAACATTGCTTCTCAAAAACCGCATCAATGGTGGCGGATACTTCTCAGCACGACCCGGACTCGATATCGGTTTTGATAATAGCTTCATTTCCCCCCAAAAAAAAAAACCTTTTCTTTCTCTTTCTTTGAAGATTGCAAAGATTTATGCTTTCTTTTTTGTAGAGTCTCTATCTACACGAGTTTCTGTAGATTTTTCTTTTTGTGTGTGTGAAGCTTTTGAGTTTGGAGATTGAAAAGATTTGTACTTTGGTTGTTTGTCTTCTCTAAAAGCATGTGGTTTTTGCGTGTAAGAACTCTGGGGATGGCTGGCTGTCTTTGGTTCTGGTAAGAAACTGAAGAAGATATAGTGGTCACCTTCCTCCTTTGTTTTTCTCTCTACTTTTGCCTTTTTTTTTTTTTTTAAATCTATTTTGCACGGATGGGTGAATCCACTATAGTCTATAAGTATAATAGGTATTTATTTTTTTATTTTCCTTTTTGTGGTTGTCTGTTTGGCTTGGCCTGGCCTTGCCATCGAGGTCAGTTATTATTTTACTGAAGAAAGAACCTGTAAAAAGTAATGCAAGTAAAGTAGGGAGAAGCAACAAATTCATCTAAAGTGCAGTTAATTTGGTGCAGTGATAACCGTTGGATCTTGATTCAGTGTGGTAACATCTAGGCTATTGTTTGGAAAATGGTTTGCAGGATAAGGGAAAGTGTTGTCCACTCAGTTCAATCACACAAAGTATTCATGATTGGATGGTGATTGATTACCAAACAAACTGAGCATTTCATTTGCTCTTTTCAACGAGAAATGATGAAAAAAGGAATTGGAAGTTGGAACCAAACTTGGAGTAATTTACATTTAGGTTAAAGCTTTAAAAGATTAAAGTACTAATGTACTACATTGTTTTCAATTGTCTGCTACATATGGATTTCTCACTTCCTCCCCTTATAAAAATTGCCATTAAGAGTGAATTTGTTTTCTTATATTTATTTTTGCCCTTTTCGTCCATGAGCAACTGCAGAATTAGTAGCTGCCAAAAACTAACATCTGTAATCTGTACAGTAACTATATGAAATATTAATGGTTGAATCAATGCTCATCTGTTTAATTTAAGATCCCTAGTACTAACATTGACAGCCTAGACTAGAGAGTCAGCCATCTTTAAATGAAAACATCAGATTTCTAACATTGATGCGTTAAATATCAGACATTCTACTTATTTTTGAAGGGTTTTTTTTAGGTTTGCATAGGTTAGCCCGACAGTCACATTCGGGTCATTCTTCTGTTCCTGGTAGCAGTAGTTTAAGTCTCGAAAAGAACACCTGCACTGCTCTTTGCATTTGCTATATACAAAAATGTAATCTAAGAATAGAAAAAAGATTTTAGATGCTAAAATCGGAATCTCGCATAAATCAACTGAACTATATACTTACTTTACTATGAAACTTGATCTTTTACTTTTTCTACTCTTTTTCCATCTTAACCACAAAATATCATTGAAGAAATCCAATGGATAGAAAAGTTCTTCACTTCTTATGACTAGAAGTCAGATTAAAGTGAACCAATCATTACCCTTTATAGATATCTCAAGTTCTATGTCTTTCTTTGTAAGCTCTTAGAAATCATGGGAACTTGTATTTGTAAACCATCAGCCTTAAGTGTTCTTTTGTCTACCCTTGAATGGCGCCTAATATTAAAAGTCAAAAAAGCAAGCACAAGTTGAAGTTTTCGGGTAAAGAACAAGTAATGGGGTCATTTCCATCTTCATAGGATGGGAAAGGCAATTTTTTGCACACCACACCATGGCTGATGGCTCCACCAATCTTTTATCTACCTCTGCACAAGCAACCAACCACCACCGCACTATAAATTTCTCTACAATTGCTCGCTTCCAACATTACCCTTTAGTGCACTCAAATCACCTTAAAAAGTTTGTGAAGGAGTGATTCGTAATTTACCAATGTGAATGGACATATTAGTAATCTTCTTTCCCAACAAGAAAACAAAAAAGTCAACTATGGTTTCAGGTTTCCTCTTAAGCACTCAAGAAAGAGCTTGACCTACAAGCAGGCAAACTAGCTAAAGTCAATTAGGAATCACTTGGTGAAGAGAGTTCAGCTCCAGACACTAGGCATAAAAAAATATAAAGATATCCTAATAAAATAATCAGAAAGGCAGCAGAATGCAATAAAAACAGACTACCATTTATGGGTTTCTGATACTACAGTATTATAAAATATTGAAGGATCCAGTAGATACACAGGGAATAATGCAAGCTAGATTTTAGAATTGTGTGACCTACTCAATTTGTATTATTTTCTCATGGCATCTGATGATTTGATTGCCTATGAATTACCTTGTAGGTCTTGCCCATGAAAAACATGGTAATCATGCATATCAGTTGCACTCAGGATTCCATAGGTCTTTTCATACCAACCAATGATTTCCTTGTCTCCAATCCACTTTTAATAGGGCAATCCTGATCCTTCATACATTCTTTCTCCCCTTGGCCCTCAGTCTCATCATCTGAGAAATATTGCATTGGTATTAAAGATAGACACTACAGTATTTAACATAATTGGAAATGAGAATAATATGGTTAGTTGTAGCCCTAGAATTCTGGAGACAATAATAAAGCAGCACATGAATCTGATTTCTTTAGGACACGGCTAAGATGGTAGAAATAAGAAGTCTTACCTGAGACGGTTGACAGGGAGAAGTTAGTCAGGCCTCTAACACAATCCTTTAGTGCTTGAAGTTCAGCTTCCTTCTCATGGAGTTTGGATTGAGCCAAATTCAATTCAGATTCTAGCTCCTCAATTTGGTTTTCCTGCTGCTCAATTAGCAAATGGCACAGCTTCTGATCTAGTTCAGATGGCAATACTCCCTGGCACTGGTATGAATCAAACCTCTGCCCCACTGACTCATGCAAACTTTTGGCTGAAACCTCAGTCTGCAAAAGCTTTCTCAGGTCAGTAGCAAAAATTTTGTAATTCCAAGAAGATGCAGAGTTGTTAGAAGTCAAAGCAGAAGAAATATACTCATTGCAGATGCATTTACATGTTTCCCATGTTTCTGATGCAATTTTACTCATGCATCAGGTACTATACTTCTTTACTCTAACCTCACAAATTGGCATATCCTATGTCTTTAAGGTCTGGCCAGTGGCCACAGTTATCAAATTTCTCCAAGTAGTAATGCGATACTAAATACTGCTTATCTTGTAAACAATCTGGTTACATATGTTTCAGTTCATCCGGTAATGGCTTAATACTAGAATGCAGAAGTTCCAATTCGTATTTGATGATATACCCCAAAATATTCTTGTTTATGAAGGTTGCTGCCTGCACCCTTAGTCCCTTAGCATAATTCCCTTTTGAAATTGATTACATCAGTCTCAGTACTTGTCAGGTATCAACTATTCGCTAGTATTAGCATCAAGCAATCAAGCTATGAGCGCAAGATCCATAAAGATATTCCTTTCACCAAGGAAAGCTACTAACTACTTTCGCATGCCTTTTACTCCTTGATCACTCATAGAGTAAAACAGTTCATGCTTAAATTCGGTCAGCTATGGCTGTTCATTGAAAAGAATCATCTCTTAAAGTGGTCTGAAAAGTCTTTTTAGGTCTGATAAATTTAATTGTGTCAAAAAGAGGAATGTTGTATCTAGAGACAAAACTATCCCTTTATTCAAAAGCTAATTTTGGATAACTCTTGACCTAAGGTACTTGAAAAAGTTAACCTCACTCAATTTTTGCAGTTCTGACTCAAGCTCTGCCTCTAGTTGATCCGTTTCCACCACCTCTGGCTCTGGTTCTGGCTCTTCAGTAAGAACACTACTGGCATATTCACCATCATCAATTACTGGGAGACTGCATACTTTGAGCTCATTGTGGTCTCTGTTCCCTGTTCCTGACTTCTCAAGCAGTAACTGTGAATTCTTGCCGCTAAACTTCTTCGAGCTTGCAGCAACTTCATTTGAAGCTTGTAGATTGCAAGATGATTTTCTTTTGCATAGCTCAGTTTTTAACTCCTGGACCACTTTTGCAGTCTCATCCATGGCTGAGTTCAGTTTATTGATCTCAGCCCTCCCAGCTGACATCATGTACACGATACCAAAGCCAAGTCCCCAACGAAATACAGAGCTATCTAAGGAGTAAAATACAAAGTAAATTGAGATGTCAAACTCAGAGATCTAACATGTTTAAAGCACAAATCCTAAAAAGGACAACCACACTGATGCCATGCAAACTAACAAAGCCAATGCAGATATATAGTTACTGGAAAGACGATCAAAATTTTGAAGCTATTGTTATAAATAGTGAAAAATATCCTTTTGGTTAGTGCCTTCAAATTTATCAGAGGTGTTAAAAATATTTATAAACTAGCAGTGGGGCTGTTGATATGTAACCGAATATTTCTTGTTGATAGTTTGACATACTACCTATTAGGAAGATACATGCTTTCTTACAGGGTGAATATAGCAATCCAGTGTGACAAGAGTTGTTTTTCTCTTAACAAATAGTAATTAACCTGTAAGTTAAGGATGGTCAGAACAAATTAACAGTTGACAACTTGACCTGATTTGAGTCGAAAGCATATCATTTTAATAGAATTAATTTAAAATCCAGTACATAAAATGGAAATTTGATTATAAAACCAGTACACATAAAATATAAGTGGAAATGCCTCAGTATATCTTGACAAACAGACATGGCACTGTACACAATCTTTATCACCATTCATCACTTTCTATTATATCAATTATCAAGTCAGGAATTTCTTTACCACAAGAACAATTTTTTAATCAAATATTCGCAAAGCTCACCCCACCAGCAAACCTCTTTTTCCCCACCTTGAGAATTAAGTGATTGGTTCCAGAACCATGTTGGCAAGTTATGTATACCATAAAAGGTTTATATCTTTACTTGGCAATATATAAACATATTTTTGTCTTTCACTGTTCCATCTCTGGCATTCACAAGAACTTAATAAGATCACAGTGAAAACTGAAATCCTGTTTTCTGTCACTTAGATATTAGATGACAAAATCTGAGAACTTAAAGATATATACTTCATCAAATATATGTTACAAATGATAATTTGACCAGAAAAAATTTTCCATCAAAAATCCAAATACCCATATCTGACTACTGTTAGATATCATAGTATATATTAAGTATGTATATATACGAAATACGTATTCTAATACGTAGGTTGTCGTACACAAATGATATCAAAGTGAATGAGAAATTAGTCTCATTATTTACCCACTTGAAGAGGAAGGAAAGTTGGTTGAAGGTATGTGTGGTAGTCAATCCCACATAGGACTAAGAATGACTTTAGCTTATAGTTTATATAAGCTAAAGTGTCATGATGGGTTGGGCCCCAAGGGGCACCCAAGTTTTTGTGAGGGTGAGGACCTACACAACTTGGGCTAGACCACACGCGCGCGCCGCCGCCGCCGAGCCGGGCTGGGCTGGGTCGGGTTTGGGTCAGTAAATAATTTTTTACTGTCCAACCGGATTATTTTTTTGTCCAAACCGAACCAGCTCAACACCAAGCAGCCGAACCAGCTCATTTCCAACCAGCTTTATGTCCGAATAATTCTTCTTCTAGAATGTGTCTGTTCGGTTCCTTGCCTTTTTCTGAAGTGTCTTGCCTTTTGGATTGAACCGGTTCATTGGTTCAGACTTGTCTTTTGACCGAACTGGTTCATGTCCAACAATTGTGTCTGACCGAACAGACTTCTATGTATCTATAAATAGGACTGCTTGTATCTGTTTTAAATCACTCATTCACCGAAAATTTTCTTGCTTTCTGAGAGAGAGACTTCAACATTCTTCAGTTCGTTGTGTTGCATCCGGGTGTGCTCTCATTTGCAACGTATATCGAGGAAACCTGGGAGACGATTTGCATCGATACTGTAAGCACCTTAGACAGGCAAAAAACGTCTTAAGGTTAAAAGGTCCAACCTTGACTCGATATTGATTTTTTCAAATCAATTACTGTAAGTGTCCTTGTTCGTTTTTACATACTTGTTGTAATCTGCTTATATATATAGATCAAGTTCTTCTTTTATTTTCTTTTTATATTTTCACAGTATATAGCATATATATCTTACGATTCAACATTCTTAAGACGTTTTTTTCTTCTTTCGTTTCTGCTTTATTTCTTATATGCTTTATACTGTTTGTTTATTTTTATATATACTACAGTAGCGTTTTTTCTTTTATTTGTTACAACACTGACTTCATTTCAGTGTTTCGTTTATTTTTACTACTCTTTCTGACTTCCTTTTGTTTTATACATATATATATATATATATTCTGTTTAGTTTGGTTTTATTATATTTGTTTATTGTTATATTTATATATATATATATTTTATTAGTTGGCAGTATATTTATATTGTTTCGTTTGTTTAAGTTCATACTGTTTGCTTTTATAATATATATAGTTTATATACATATTTTTTATTTGCCATTGTTCACGTCATTGTTTGGGTTTTTCCTTTCTTCCTTTACATTGTTTCTTTATATATATATATATATATATATATATATAGTATATTCTTTTTTGTCTATATATATATATATTGTTTGTTACGTTTTCCTTGGAGAAAGTCATATTTCTTCATTTCTATTCACAACCATTACAACTTTTGGTTTCGTTTATGTCAGCCGCCTTATGCATGTGTGAACGTGTTTCATAATATATATTTTATATACTTACGTGATTGTTGTGTTTTATTTGCTATTTGTAATCATATATATTGTAATATATTGTGTTATATTACATATATATATATATTGTTGTTCGTGTAATATTTATATATTTTATTGATTTGAGAGCAATATATATATATTTATTGGTAGTTTTCTTTGCTACTATTTATATATATATATATTTATATTGGTAATATATTGATTACTGTGTGTTGAACTTATATATTGTTTATATATATATATATTGTTTGAATAGTATATTCTTTTTTACATTTATTGTTTCGGTGATAATATATATATTGTTTATATATATTTTTAATATTTAGTTTTGTGATATTTTTATACTACAAGTGTTTATTCTTAGTTACATTATTTTTAGTATAATTATATTTGTATATTTTATACAAGTTGATCCTATTATTCTTGAATAATAGATGGCCGAAACATCTACCGGTATTGCTAGAGCGCCCGTAGCGCCACAACCTCTACATGTAACACATGGTGAGAAGCCCGAGAAGTTCAATGGTCAGGACTTCAAACGATGGCAGCAAAAGATGCTGTTCTATTTGACCACCCTCAATCTAGCCAAGTTCTTACGGGAGGAGGCCTCGACTTTGAACGAGGGAGAGACCGATACTACAATGGTAGCCTCGGTAGATGCATGGAAGCATTCTGACTTCCTATGCAAGAACTACATTCTCAATGGTTTGGACAACACGTTATACAACGTGTATAGTCCGATAAAGACAACGAAAGAGCTGTGGGAGTCCTTGGAAAGGAAATATAGAACCGAGGATGCCGGCACAAAGAAATTTGTGGTTGGCCGGTTTCTAGATTTTAAAATGGTGGACTCGAAAACCATTATCAGTCAAGTTCAAGAGTTTCAATTGATTCTCCATGAGATCTTTGCCGAGGGAATGACTCTTAGTGAATCATTCGAAACGGCAACTTTGATAGAGAAACTCCCTCCTTCGTGGAAGGATTTCAAGAACTATCTAAAGCACAAACGTAAGGAGATGTCTTTAGAGGACTTGATTGTTCGATTGAGAATCGAAGAGGATAATCGTAGTTCAGAGAAGAGGGTCATGGTCCAGACCATGGAAGCCAAAGCGAATGTTGTTGAACGTTCGAAAAAGACCAACAAGAGGAAATTCGTTGGTTCAAGTTCTTCCCAAGCAAAGAAGGGAACGGATTTTAGAAAGTTCACGGGAAATTGTTTCAACTGCAACAAGCCCGGACACCGTGCAAAGGACTGCCGACAGAACAAGAGGAAGAAAGCTCAAGCCAACCTAGTTGATGATTTTGAGCTTGCTGCTGTTGTTTCACAAGTGAACTTGGTGGAAAACCCTAAGACATGGTGGGTTGATACCGGGGCCACTTGTCACGTATGTTCTGAAAGGAAGAGTTTTTCCGAATATAAAGAAGCTGCTAATGATGAGCAACTATATATGGGAAACTCTACGGCTTGCAAGGTACAAGGCCATGGAAAGGTGGTACTCAAGATGACCTCCGGGAAGCAACTCACATTGAATAATGTTGTTCATGCTCCCGAAATCCGAAAGAATTTGGTTTCCGGTTCTTTATTGAGCAAGAATGGGTTTAGGCTCGTATTCGAGTCTGATAAATTTGTACTCACCAAGAGTGGGATATTTGTGGGAAGGGGATATCTTTGTGATGGGCTTTTTAAGCTCAATGTTATGACAATTGTACCCAAGAATAAGATTATTAATAATAATATTTCTTCTGTTTACTTGGTTGAGTCCCCTACTTTATGGCATGGTAGATTAGGTCATGTAAATTACAAGACCTTGCAGAAAATCAGCAATTTGGATTTGCTTCCGAAATTTGTCATTGACAAGAATCACAAATGTGAAATTTGTGTAGAATCCAAATTAGCTAAGGCTCCTTTCTATTCAATAGAAAGAAGTAGTGAACCTCTAGAGTTAATTCACACTGATATTTGTGATTTAAAATTTGTGCAAACTAGAGGTGGTAAAAAGTATTTTATTACTTTTATAGATGATAGCACACGATATTGTTACGTCTATTTGCTAAAAAGCAAAGACGAGGCCTTGGAAGCATTTAAGCTCTTTAAGAATGAGGTTGAAAATCAACTAAGCAAGAAAATAAAGAAAATAAGGAGTGATAGAGGTGGTGAATATGATTCATTTTTTAATGAATTCTGTTCGGAAAATGGAATCATCCATCAAACCACTGCTCCTTATTCACCTCAACAAAATGGTATTGCAGAACGCAAGAACCGAACGTTGAAAGAAATGATGAACGCTTTGTTGATAAGTTCAGGGTTACCTCAGAACTTGTGGGGGGAAGCTATCTTATCAGCTAATTATATTTTAAATAAAATACCCCATAAGAAATTAGACAAGACACCATATGAATTGTGGAAGGGTCTAAGACCAAACTACAATTACATGAAAGTGTGGGGGTGTCTTGCGAAGGTAGCCGTTCCTCCACCTAAAAAGGTCAAGATAGGACCTAAAACTATTGATTGCGTATTCATTGGATATGCAAACAATAGTGCTGCTTACCGTTTTCTTGTATTTAAGTCGGACATTCCCGATATTCATATGAATACAATAATGGAATCAAGGAATGCTTCGTTCTTTGAAGATGTTCTTCCTTATAAGGAAAAACAAGAAAACAAGACTGCAAAGAGAACTCATGAGCCCTCGAGTAGTAATCCACATATGGATGAAGAGGAACAAGAGGAACCTAGAAGGAGCAAACGGGCTAAAGTACCGACTACTTATGGTCCAGATTTTCTAACATATTTGTTAGAAAATGAACCTCAAACTTTTAGCGAGGCTATGTCATCTCCAGAAACACAATTCTGGAAAGAGGCCGTTAACAATGAAATAGAATCCATCATGCAAAATCATACATGGGAACTGGTGGATCTTCCTCAAGGGCATAAGCCTTTAGGATCCAAATGGATATTTAAGAGGAAGATGAAAGCAGATGGAACGATTGATAAATATAAAGCCCGGCTTGTAATAAAAGGATACAGGCAAAAGGAAGGGCTCGATTATTTTGATACGTATTCACCAGTTACGAGAATAACATCTATTCGAATGTTAATAGCTATAGCAGCTCTTAACAATCTCGTTATACACCAAATGGATGTTAAGACAACTTTCCTAAATGGAGATTTAGACGAAGAAATCTATATGGAACAACCCGAAGGGTTCAAAGTTCCGGGACAGGAAAGTCTGTAGACTTGTTAAATCATTATATGGTTTAAAACAAGCTCCTAAACAATGGCATCAAAAATTTGACAATACAATGTTGTCAAATGGTTTTCGTATTAATGAATGTGATAAGTGCGTTTACGTAAAAGATACGAATAAGGGATATGTCATTGTTTGTCTATACGTAGACGATATGTTGATCTTAGGCAGTAACAATGAGATCATAAAAGCTACCAAAACTTGGTTGACCAGTAAGTTTGATATGAAAGATATGGGTGTAGCTGATGTGGTTTTAGGAATTAAAATTTCTAAAACACAAGATGGCCTGGTAATATCTCAAGATCATTATGTAAATAATATTCTTGAGAAATTCAGTAAAAATGATACCAATATAGCCAAAACACCCGTAGATGTTCATTTACATCTAAAGAAAAATACTGGTGACGCAATATCTCAAATAGAATATTCGCGAATAATTGGTAGTCTAATGTATCTTATGAACTGCACAAGACCAGATATAGCTTACTCAGTTAGCAAACTGAGTAGATTTACTAGTAATCCTGGAGAGGATCACTGGAAGGCCATTGTGAGGGTACTTAGATATTTGAGATACACCTCAAGTTATGGACTGCACTATACAAGATATCCAGCTGTACTTGAAGGGTACACTGATGCAAACTGGATATCCGATACTAAAGATTCTAAATCTACTAGCGGATTTATCTTTACTATTGGAGGAGCTGCAGTGTCATGGAAATCTTCTAAACAAACATGTATTGCCAGATCCACTATGGAATCTGAGTTTATAGCTTTAGATAAAGCTGGAGAAGAAGCAGAATGGCTTCGGAACTTTTTAGAAGATATTCCATGTTGGCCGAAACCTGTGCCAGCAATAAGTATACATTGCGATAGCCAATCTGCAATTGGTAGGGCACAGAGTAGTTTATATAACGGTAAATCTCGACACATTCGTCGAAGACACAATACCGTTAGACAGTTGCTCTCAAATGGAATTATCTCTATTGATTATGTAAAATCAAAGGATAATATTGCGGATCCGCTTACTAAAGGTTTAACGAGAGAGCAAGTAAATACATCATCGAGGGGAATGGGTCTTAAGCCTATAAATTAAAGTTACATAGTGGAAACCCAACCTAGCTGACTGGAGATCCCAAGATCTAGGTTCAAAAGGGACAACTAAATTATGTAACTGTATGTAAGCACTAAAAGAGTTAAACACTCTTATCCATTCCTATGATGATTTAGTGCTGCCTGCAAGGTAGGATAAGCTATGCTTTTAATGATTCTTATAGCTTGATAAATGATCAAGTGGGGTATTGCAGCATACTCTTAATGAGCAATCACCTATTATGAGTAAGAAACGTGGCCACTTCTATGAGAATTGATCAGGCTAAATCCTCTAGAGTACTCATAAGAAACCAGGAAGTGTCCGAGGCCAAAATGGACACAACCGTGAGAACCGAAGATGTTCGAAGGGGAATTGTGTGATAATTATTGTCTTGGTTTACACCAAAGGCTGAATAGTTCAAGACATCATGTTCACTAGTTAGCCGAGTAAATCCGATAGTTATTCACTATGGAAGGTTCAAAGCCAAAAGCTACCTATCTTGATGCAATTACTCTTCAAAGAAAGTCTCTCTCTTACTCCGAGTCAGTTTGTCGTTTTATTCAGACAATTTCCATTCATGTGGGGGATTGTTAGATATCATAGTATATATTAAGTATGTATATATACGAAATACGTATTCTAATACATAGGTTGTCGTACACAAATGATATCAAAGTGAATGAGAAATTAGTCTCATTATTTACCCACTTGAAGAGGAAGGAAAGTTGGTTGAAGGTATGTGTGGTAGTCAATCCCACATAGGACTAAGAATGACTTTAGCTTATAGTTTATATAAGCTAGAGTGTCATGATGGGTTGGGCCCCAAGGGGCACCCAAGTTTTTGTGAGGGTGAGGACCTACACAACTTGGGCTAGACCACACGCGCGCGCCGCCGCCGCCGAGCCGGGCTGGGCTGGGTCGGGTTTGGGTCAGTAAATAATTTTTTACTGCCCAACCGGATTATTTTTTTGTCCAAACCGAACCAGCTCAACACCAAGCAGCCGAACCAGCTCATTTCCAACCAGCTTTATGTCCGAATAATTCTTCTTCTAGAATGTGTCTGTTCGGTTCCTTGCCTTTTTCTGAAGTGTCTTGCCTTTTGGATTGAACCGGTTCATTGGTTCAGACTTGTCTTTTGACCGAACTGGTTCATGTCCAACAATTGTGTCTGACCGAACAGACTTCTATGTATCTATAAATAGGACTGCTTGTATCTGTTTTAAATCACTCATTCACCGAAAATTTTCTTGCTTTCTGAGAGAGAGACTTCAACATTCTTCAGTTCGTTGTGTTGCATCCGGGTGTGCTCTCATTTGCAACGTATATCGAGGAAACCTGGGAGACGATTTGCATCGATACTGTAAGCACCTTAGACAGGCAAAAAACGTCTTAAGGTTAAAAGGTCCAACCTTGACTCGATATTGATTTTTTCAAATCAATTACTGTAAGTGTCCTTGTTCGTTTTTACATACTTGTTGTAATCTGCTTATATATATAGATCAAGTTCTTCTTTTATTTTCTTTTTATATTTTCACAGTATATAGCATATATATCTTACGATTCAACAACTACAACTATCTAACAACTGGTGGAAGCAAATTTCAAAGCATGCACAAAAGGATGGCATTTGGAGAAGTAAGTACAATTCTTTTCAAGCTTTTAGTGACATAGAGTTTGGTAAATATTGAACTCAATTAACAGCATCAAATTATGTCAAATTCCAACTTTTTGAGGCCTAATTGAACAAAAAAAAAATATGACCAAACACAACTTCAGCATTTTCTCAGCAAACCGTGATGAAAAAGATCATAATACGAACAGAATCATACCTTTAGAAGGGAATGATCCACACTTATAAGCCACATTCTTAGCAGTCCTCCTCTTCTTCAAGCAAACAGCAAACTTCCTTTTACTCACCTCTACACCACCACCACCACTTGATCTCTTCTCAGCCTTATTCAAGACAACTTTTTTCCTCAAGTTCCTATCCTTGGCTTTAACCGCAGTTTTTCCAGCAGACACAGAACTGGAAAATCTAAAGATCCCATCTTGCTTCTGTTTGTCCCCCCAATTGCTCTCACACCCAGATTCCAAAAACCCATTTTGGAGAAGAAGATCTAGTTTTTCTTGATCAAGATGGGTGTTTGAGGTATCTTGAGAAATGGGGTTGTTGGGGTTAAAGAGGTGTTTAGCAAGGAGTCCGGTGGATCCTGCAACAGCTGCGCCTAAGAGAAGTTGCCACATTTGAGATCAAAGAGAGAATAAAGGCATGATTTTTGTTAGGGAATTACAGAGAGGAGAGATTAATGCATTGAAGAGAGTACAGAGAAGAGAGTGAAGAAAGAGAGGTAGGTGGCATTGGCAATTTGCTAACTTTCTTTATTTTCGGACACCTGTTTCCCGCTTTGCACCATTTTCCAAGTTTGGACCATCTACGGACTACGGTTCTTCCCTTCCTTTTTTTTTGTTTTTTTTGTGTGTGTGTAAGAAATTACAATTACTTAGCCATTTTCGATAATTTGAAAAGCAGTCCTTTGATATCCTTTTCTGTTTTTTGTTTTAAAAATTTTTGCATCGATTTATTTTCAAAAATTTGAAAATATTAAACATATTTGGTAAATAATGTTGTTGTATAATGAAAGCAAATATTTAAATTGTTATAAATATAATAATTCAATACACAAAATAAGTTTAAGAATTAAATAAAAATAATATTATATTTATTAAATAAAATTATATTATATTATTTAATAGTAATATTAAATATTATTTAATATCATCTAAATAAAATTATAAATAACATAATACTATCAAATAATATAATTATCAAAATATTAATAAATTACTATTAAAAGTAATAATTAAATAAAATTATTTTATATTCAATTTATTACATAATAATAGCGATCAATATAATTGTAAATTATGTTCAAATATTGTTTAATTTACTTTTGAAATAGTTCATATAACATAAAAATTTGTAATAATGTTATTAAAAATATATTAAACTATTAGATATTTAATATTCATCTAATTAATATTTAATAAATGAACAATATTATTTAATATTAATTATTAATTTAACTAATGATGTTTAATTATTTAATAATAGTAGGTATATATTTTAAAATCATATTAAAATTATATTATTTAAATCATTATCCACTTACTACAAGTCTACAACTACAAGTCATAATCAAAATCTAGTACTCTTTGAATTTCAGATTTGATAATAGTCCTAGGAAGAAATTCAAATCCCTTAATTTTCAAAAACATTTTAACATTATTATTATGATTATTATTATTATTATTATTTTGTGCAGGTCACTTTCAATTACTCTATCTTTGCCAACTAGAGGTGACAAAATGAACCCAAACCTGAAAATTCGTTTAGAAAAATATGAGCCCGAATCCGTCCAAACTCTATTTGATCAAAAAGTCAAAAATCTGAATCCGAAAAAACCCGAACCCGAAAAGTTCCGAACCTGAAATGACCCGAACCCAAAAAAATCCGAACCTGACCTGAACCCGAACCCAAATTTAATACTAAAAATAAAAATTATCAAATTGTAATTAAATAATTTTTTTATAAAACAAGAACTTTAAATATCAAATTTATTCTAATCTCTTTTTTATTAATTTAATTTATATTTTATATATATGATAAAATAAGAATTTTATCAAAAATAAAAATATATTTTGTACTTATAACTTTAACGTCTTATATCTTGATAAATCCACCATTTAAAAAATTTAAACTCATGAAGATTTTAGAGATGTGAAATTTTTCTGACATAAAAATATCACTTGTCCTTCGTTTATGTTATTTTAAGAGCACCCTTATAATTAGAGGTGCTCATGGGTCGGTCAAATTTGAGCCTTGATTATTGGAGACAAAAAAGATAAAAACTATTTTTAAAAAAAATGTGTTGCTTTTTGTAACATATATATAGTTTTCTTAGGCACATTATCAAATTAAATCATCAAATATTGATTTATAAATGTATTATGTCTTTTTAGAATTTAAAAGTATTTAACATAATTAGTTAATTTAATTTTGTAATTAACTTATTATTTATTTTATTTTGGATAAGTATTTTTAAATTATTATTATTTTATTACACTTGATATAATTTAAGATATAATTTACTTTTAGTGACATATTATATCAAAATTCAAGATTGGCTCACTTGGTAATATCTTTATTAATAAGAGTTGAATGTTAGGTTCGATTCTTTACATAAGCATAAAATTTTTACAATTTACAAATATATAAACGAATAGTTTAATGCCAGGGTTCGTCTTTAAAAGTCTTTTATTTTGTAGTAAATATAAATTATAATGTATTTACATGTTGAAATTCGAGTTCATCAAATCAATTATTTTAAATATTAATTTGATTAATTTATAATATATCATATTTTTTATAATAAATTATTTTAAAATTTATTTTATATAAAAAATTAACTTTATATTCTTTTGGTGCTAACAAATATTGATTTTAATAAATAAATAAATAAAATTAAAAATATTATATAATAATAAAAGGTTACTTTAAAAAAAATATATTTAATTTATTTTAAAAAATAAATATTTAAATTATGTAAAAATAATTACATTAAACATAAAATAAAAATGATATAAAACATACACGAATCCGAACCCGAACCGAACCCGAATGGGCCCAAACCCGATTGAGCCTGAACCCGAATGGGCCCGAACCAGAATGAGTCTGAACCCGAATGGACCCGAACCCGAATGGGCCCGACCCGAACCTGCCCAATTGCCACCTCTAAATTACCAACCTGTTGTACACTGTTTATCTATAAAATACTTAAAAGCAATCCCTAATTACTGTTAGCAATTGGAGGAATTGCTTCAAATTGGCTTGCCACGTCAGAAAGCTAACTTTTTTTTTTCTTTTTAAAGGAAAAAAGGAAAAAGAAAAATAGAGAGAGAAAATTTTGTAGGTTTGTATCGTATTCGTATTATTTTTATGTTCGTGTTTTTTTTTTGTGTTCAAAGTATTATATTATTATATAAATTTTTATATATTAATAATTTATTTTATATAAATTTTTACACGTTCGTATATTTATGTTATTTTTGTGTCGTGTCATATTTTAAATTTTTTGATGTGTTTGTGTCGTGTTTCAATTCATTGGTGATCCAATTAAGAGAAATTTTTGTGTGTCCGTGTCGTGTCTCAATTCATCCCATATTTTATATAATTTGTTATAATGATTCAATTTTGTGTGTTCGTGTTATTTTATTGTGTGTTTAAAATATTATAAATTTTTACACATTAATAATTCGTTTTATGTCGATTTTGATATGTTCGTGTATTTGTGTTTGTGTTCATGTTATTTTTCGTGTCGTGTTTTAATTACTTTTTCCATGTTGTGTTTGAGTCATATAATCATGTTGTGTCCGAAATTGCCGAGTCTAATTGACATTATTCAAATAACTCACAAATTTGTGTCGCGCGTCATCATGTTCGTGTTATTTTTCCTTTTATAATCGTATTCAAGGTATTATATATTTATATAAATTTTGACACGTTAATAATTTGTTTCATGTAGATTTGGATACGTTCGTGTATTTGTGTTGTATTAATGTTATTTTTTGTGTCATGTCGTGTTTTAATTATTTTTCCCATGTTATGTTCGTATCGTATAATTATGTTGTATATGAAATTACCGGATGTAATTGATCATATTCAAATAACTCTCAATTTTATACCATGTGTATAAGAATAAGAATTATTATTTTTCTAAATTATTATCTTTACTACTCTTACTTTTTTATCTTTCAAATTTATTACAAAATATTAATTCAAAATATTAATATTACAAAATATTAGTACAAAATATTAATTTATTACAAATTATTATCAAAATATCTTTTTATTAACACGTTCATATATTTGTATCATGTTTATTTTATTTTTCGTGTTGTGTCGTGTTTTAATTATTTTATCATGTTATATTTGTATCGTATAATTATATTTTATCCAAAATGACCGGATCTAATTGACCATATCAAATAACTCTCAATTTTATATCAGGTGTCGTATAATGATAGAAATTATTTTTCTAAATTATCTTCACTTCTCTTACTTTTTTATCTTTCAAATTTATTATAAAATATCAATTCAAATTCGATAATAAACCAATAACGAAACGCAAGTATTTTTTTAGTACATGTCTAAAAGCAGACTCCAAGAAAAGCTAAGCTAGTACTCTGATAATTTTAAAATTTTTACAAAAACATGCTATAAAGACCAGATATTTAATAAATATGAAATAATATAATAAACACGATACGATTCAATACACGTATCGTATTCATATTTTAAATTTTAACACATTTAAAAATTTATATTATATTTATATTTATATAAATTGCTACTAAAAAAAATCGAAATACAATTCGCATAAACGGATTACCAAGTCCAGTCGGTAACTATTGACGATAGAACTTTCAGAAAAAAAAAAAAAAAAATCTGTGATTTTCATCAATGAATATATATTGGATACCAAAAAGTTTATTATATATTACAAATTATTAGGGAAAATTGTCATATGTATGACTATGAGAGAGAAGGCACCAAATAAAGTTTGTGAAAAGAGGGCAAATAAGCAACCTCTATAGTTGGAAGCTTGAGATGATGAAGAAATACTATGACATGACAATACTTTCTCTATTAAGAAACAATTCTGCGGTTTGCATGAACCAAATACAAATTCTTATGCCTAAAACTGTTTTCCAGAGGGCCTCATCTCATGACATTTCAAGATAAACAGTTTAAAAAACCTCCAAATCAAAAACTCAGATGAAGCATCATCCAACCACTATACTAATACTTCCTCTCATTTGTCCTTGCATCTCATAACCTGTGATAGAGAAAGAGGAAGAAAAAAAAGTGAGCTCAATTTATATCATGTATCTCATAGTTTACTACATATTCTGAAACTTTACAGTTACTATATGAAGATGTTATTTTCAAATAACCTAGTTTCATGCATGCAGCATAAGTTAAGATCGGCACATAAGATTTTTTCACTCAGCAATGCATCAAACTTTGTCATATTATTGCTACTAGTTCCTTAGATTATGGCACTTGAATTAAGATTGCACAATTTCATCAAAGACACGCATTATAGTAATTGCTTTCAATAATTTTCAAATATAAAATGCTAAGATCAAACATCATGAATTCGTTTGCCACAGTAAAATGAGTAGAAAAACTAACCAATATCATGAGCACCACTCTCGGGCATTTTGAAACATCCGTAACCATGGGCTAGGGCCTTTCTTGTCCACATTCCAGTCCTTTGGATACCAAGGGAACTGCCACATCAGGAAACACCGCTCCGGATGAGGCATCATGGCAAGATGTCGACCATCCGGAGAACAAATTGCTGCCACTCCTAATGGAGAACCATTCAAATTGAAAGGGTAAGCCTCTGTCGGATTCCCATCATCGTCACAATATCTTAATGGAGCCAAATCCGAATGCAGTACACGATCCAGGACGCCATCATCAGGAAAATATGCTCTTCCCTCACCATGGGCAGCCCATACACCTAATGTACTGCCTTCCATTCCTTTGAACATCATGGCAGGAGAGTCGTTTATAGTCACACTTGTGAAGCGGCATTCAAATCGTCCAGACTCATTGTGAACGAACCTCGGCTGTGATGGGTCCCCACCAGCACCCAAAACACCCCCAACTTGGGGCCCTGGGATCCACCCTAACAGAGCCATTAACTGACATCCATTGCAAACACCAAGACTGAAAGTATCCGGGCGCTTGTAGAACTCCTGAAATTGATTGAGAAGAGGCTGATTGAATCGTATGGACGCAGCCCAACCTTTTGCAGAATCAAGCACGTCGGCATAACTAAAACCTCCAACAAATGCAATTCCACGGAATTCATGCAAAGAAATAGCTCCATTCAGAAGGTCTGACATTGTAACATCCCAAGGCTCAAAACCAGCAGCATAAAATGCTGCTGACATTTCTCTGTCTCCATTGCTCCCTTCCTCGCGAATGACAGCTACTTTTGGTTTTAAAGTTGCAGCCATATATTTCTCATCCGTAATGGAAGGAGTGAAAGACAATGCCCAAGAAGGCTCATGCCGAAACTTCAAACCTTCTTTCTCCAATTCCACACAAGAAGCCAGTCTCTGCAACTTTTCAAGCTGGAAACTTGTATCCTCCCACATATCTCTGAGGAGAGAAGTTTTCTCATTTAAATGAGTAATCCCGTCAACCTTTAGCTCTATCATGGGTGAGGTGGTTACTTGTCCTATTATCTCAGCAGAAACATCCACACTGTTGAGCTTCTCCATCACACTATCCAAGTTATTCTTGCTTACCTCAAGAATAAGACCAAGTTCTTCAGCAAAAAGTGATTGGAAAACACTATTGCCTTGAGAAGCCAAGTCCAATATAATGCCACAATTTCCAGCAAATGCCATCTCCAAGGCGCAAACTAGTAACCCACCATCGCTGATATCATGACCTGCAGAGATCATACCATCTCCAAGAAGGTCCTGCACACCCTCAAAAACTCTTTGAAGGTAAGAAACATCATCAAGATCGGGACAGTCATTCCCAATTTGATCAAAAACCTGAGCCAGAGCGGATCCACCTAAACGCCGCTTTCCCTTTGCCAAATCAATATGAAGCAAAACAGCATAATCTCCTAGCTTCAAATCTGGAGTTACTGTTTTTGTTATGTCAGAACAAGTGACATAGGCACTAATTACAAGATTTCCAGGAGCTTTAACAACCTCACCACCTGCATGAGCAGCCATGGAAAGACTGTCCTTCCCACCATCAATAGCAATACCAAGTTCAATCATTGCTTCTGAAAGAGCAACAGCAGCATCATACATGGCTGCTCCTTCCCCCTCAAGCTTGGCAGCATACATCCAATTCCCGCTTGCTTTAACATCAGATATAGAAGTAACCTTTGCCCAAACAAGATTTGTGAGAGCCTCTCCAACAGCCAGTCTAGCCATTGCTTTTGGATCAAGCAGCCCCTTGATTGGCTGCTCTCCAATGGCACATGCACCACCATTTAAGTCAACATAACTTTGAGCAATGACTGCAACATCAGAAAGAGGCAACTGCAAGGGACCAACCGTTTGCTGCTGTGCTACAAGACCTGTTACACATCTATCAACTTTTGTTGTCAAAAACCGTTTGGAACATACAGATGGAAGTCTTAATACCCTCTTCAACGAATCCATGACTGTGATTCCAGGAGCAACATCAAGTGGCTCTCGTGCATAAGACACCCGCTTGAATTCAAAGGATTTTTGAGGCATGTCGCCAAGCACTTTCTCAAGCTCAAGATCAACAGCTGGAGGAGGGGGAGGGACTCCACTTGCATGGCTTTTTTCAATAGCTAAGCTATCAACTAGAACAACACGTCCCTCACCATTAATAGTCCCAATAACAGCCATTGAAAGTCTTTCCCTTGCACATATTGATTCCAACAGATTGCGGCTTTCAGGCTTCACCAAGATTGCATCTTGTTCTTGATACTCTGCACCCCATATCTCCAACACAGACATTGTGTGATCTCCAACAACAATGGCCCTAATATCAATCTCAGCACCCTTTGGGTATATAATTTCCTTGACAACATTGCAATTCCCACCAGCTCCCTGATCATGAATGCTAATAATTGGGTTATCCTCCCCCATCTCAATGCAGGCACGAACTACACGGTACAACTTTTGTGCCATTTCAGCATCTCCACGCTGTACGGCATTAAAATCAAGTTCTGCAACATTCTGGCCACTAACCATACTGGACGCAGCTCCACCACCCATTCCAATTCGATATGCAGGGCCACCAATCTTTACAACCAACATTCCAATCTCAGGATCCCCTTTTGATATATGAGTGTGATCAATCTGTCCAATGCCTCCACTGAACATGATAGGCTTCAACCATTCACGTCGTTCGCCACTAGGGAGTCTCATTCCAAATGTTCTAGTAAAACCCTGAATCAAGGGTTCACCAAATTTGTTACCATAGTCTGATGCACCATTGCTAGCCTCGATGAGTATTTCCAAAGGAGAAGCCAAATTTGATGGATATGTGAAAGATGGGTCTTCCCATGGAGCATACGATCCCTCTATATTAAGATTCCCGGTTGCATAACCAGCTGTGGCTGCAACAACAAAAGATCCTCTTCCTGTGGCATGTGTATCCCTAATGCGACCACCTGCACCTGTCTCTGCACCAGGGTATGGGGCCACTGCACATGGAAAGTTATGCGTTTCAGCTGTAAACAAGACATCAATTTCACGAGTGGTTTCATTTAGTGGGCAGGCTGTTCCAGGCTTAACTGGTCGTAATCGGTATGCAAGGAACCCCTTTATTGCACTCGAATTATCCTTAAAGCCAATGACAGAATTATTTGGATTTGCTTTCAAAGTGCTCTTGACAATTTGCATGAGGGTCCTATCCATGGGCTGTCCATCAATAACAATCTTCCCTGTGAAAAACCAATGCCTGCTGTGCTCACTATTAGATTGGGCAATATCAAATAACTCTACATTTGTTGGATTCCGCTTAATGTCCTCCGTAAACAGACTGGTATAGTACTGCAAATCTTGTTCATCATATGCTAAACCCATTTCCTGATTAATTTCCTCCAGTGCTTTCCTTCCCCTCTCAATGACAGGCACAAAACGAACCTCCTCTGGAACCACACTGGTTTCAAATGATGCGAGCCTCTGGCTATAAACACACTCCGTCATCCGATCATGAAGCATCGCACCAAACTCATTAATTTGATTTTCCTGCAACGCTCCCTTACTATACAGCAAGTATCTTCTCGACCTCTCCATTCGAATTACCTCAGTCAAGCCACACGATTGACAAACCGAAACAGCATTTGAGGACCATGCTGTTGTAAAAGACAGCCTAGGCCCAACTTCAACTATCACTGTATTCAACCCTTCTTGCCTCTTCTTTACAAGAAAACTCTCGGTTGCCAAATTCTCAGGCTCATATGTTTCCCCAAGAATCCATTTAAGTGTTGAGAGCTTCTCAGTCGAAATCTTCGAAGCAAGCCCTATATTAAAACACTGCTCAGTTTTCAACCCAACAATCTGATTGGAAACTTTGGTTTGAATCGATTTGAGAAGCTCGTCGTTTGCACTTTCTTGAATCAATGGGACACGGTAAAAATGTATGACCTCTTGAGCAGGGTTTTCAATCAATCCAGGTTGCTCATCAACCAAACTAGTACGGACATTTCCAGAAGCCGTTGCTCTAGCCTTTGATCGAGCAGAGCACCTCAAAGAAACACCTTTTGTATTAGACATATACCCCATCCGGCTTGGATTACAGAGCTTGCCCCATAACAAATTACTTCGCTTAATCGAAGAATTTCTCTGCAAAAACAGAGTTTGCCTTGTTGTACCCTGAAATAAATCATAATGCGCCAAAAAAGGAAGAAGAAAGTTAAGAACCTGAATCAATTTGTATAAAAGAATAAGAACTCAAAGCCATAGCTTTTATTTGTTTAATAAGAAAATCAAAGGAAAATCACAACCCTTTCAATTCATAGCTAAACAAGGAAAACCCATACGTGGAATATCATTATCACACACTTTCTCAGAAACCAAACAGAGATTAGAACATAAAGAAAAACTTACTTGCAGGAACTCTGCCGCAGTTATCTCTCTTACCCCGGCCATTTTCAGTTACCTGCAAAAGGAACCCAAACCCAGGGGGAAAAAAGTTGTATTCAGATAATTAAGTGAAGAAATTAAACAAAATCAGACAAGACAGAGAGACAGCAAGAGATAAAAGGAAGAACCTTTTGTCTAAGTGAAATAAGAGGCAGTGAACAGAGGGAGAGTGGGGAACCAACCAGATTTTTAAGTCTTTGGAGTGTGCAATAAAACCCTACTTTCTGTTTCACTTTTCTTTTTAATTCTTTTTTGCGCCGAATCCTTTGTTAGTGGGGGAAAATATTAAAGAACCTACGTTTATGAATCCAGCTACAGGTTTTTTTTATTACAATATAATAAAAAAAAATTTTTTACCAAATTACCGTTACTTTTTGATTATTTCCCAAAATACGGACCTTTTTTTTTCAGCTGAGAAATCGCCATCCCCCATGGCGATTTCCCAGCGTGTTTTTTTGCAAATTTGTAAAAAACACCAAGGGAAATCGCCATGTGGGATGGCGATTTCCTTGGTATTTTTAGCCAATTTTGCTAAAAACATGAAGGGAAATCGCCATGGGGTGGCGATTTCCCTTCATGTATATATTTTTTTTTTCAATTCTTAGAAAAATTTAAAAAACATGACTCAATAGTGAATTTATTGTGAAAGGGTATAATGAATAAAAGTTATTTGAAAAAGAGAAATGAATAATTAGAAATTATTATAAAGGATTAGATCTGCTCACGGGCCGGGCAGCCCGGCAGGCTCGGACCGTATTGGGCCGGGCCCGGACAAGATAATTTATGTTCCGGGCCGGCCCGGCCCGGAACAGTGATTTTTATTATAATAATATTATTTTATTTAATTTTAATTAAAAAAATAAAAAAAATTATTTTTTTATTCCAATGAACAGTGATTCGGGCTTAAACGGGCGGGCCTGGGCAGAAAAGAAAAAAAATACGGGCCGCGGCCCGGCCCGTCCCATGAGCACCTCTATAAAGGATATTGTAAAGACAAAATTATCCTTGATAAAAAAACCTTCTCTTCTCTTCCCTTTTTCTTTTATTTTTTAATTTAATTTTTAATTAAAAAATAAATATTCTGAAAATAAAAATTTTAAATTTTAAAAAAAAAATAAATTTTTTATTTACTTTTTTTATTTAAATATTTTATTTTTTAAATTTATTTTCAATTAAAATTTTTAAAAAATAATATTTCCTTAATGAAAGAAAAAAAAAATAAGTTTTTTAATTAAGAGTAATTTTGTCTTTATAATATTTTTTATAATAATTTTTAATTATTCATTTCTTTTTTTCAAATAACTTTTATTCATTATATCATTTCACAATAAATTTACTATTGAGTCATGTTTTTTAAATTTTCCTAAGAATTAAAAAAAAATATATACGTGAAGGGAAATCGCCACCCCCATGGCGATTTCCCTTCATGTTTTTAGCAAATTTTGCTAAAAATACCAAGGGAAATCGCCATCCCCCATGGCGATTTCCCTTGGTGTTTTTTACAAATTTGCAAAAAAACACGCTGGGAAATCGCCATGGGGGATGGCGATTTCCCAGCTGAAAAAAAAAGGTCCGTATTTTGGGAAATAATCAAAAAGTAACGGTAATTTGGTAAAAATATTTTTTTTTGGCTATATTGTAATAAAAAAGCCTCCAGCTACACCGATTCAATAAAAAAAAATTATAAAATAAAAATAATATATTAATAGAGATATTAATAATTTATTTTATTGAAATAAAAAATAAAAAATCTATTTTTTGCCTATTTTTTTCATTTAAAAAATTTGTAAATGTAGTTAAATAATTTTTGTCAACTATTTTTCTCATTTTCTTTTTAAACTTTTTCATATATTTTTAAAATAGATGTGTCATAATCTAATACAAAATATTTATTTGATTTTAAATATTCAATTAATCACAAGAATATAATAATTTATACTAATAATTCTGTAGATTTGTTTGAATTCGTTGAATTAGATTAGTTTGGATTGTATATAAATTTGTTTAATTATATATTGATTTGTTAATTAATTAATTAAT
The DNA here is from genome assembly GCA_030761205.1 of Fremontodendron californicum. Lineage (NCBI taxonomy): Eukaryota > Viridiplantae > Streptophyta > Magnoliopsida > Malvales > Malvaceae > Fremontodendron > Fremontodendron californicum. Next base: position 36,972,607 of record JAULJL010000005.1, read on the forward strand.
TGTCTTTATTTTTTTATATGAGATATTATGATTGTGATTATATTTTTATTTATAAATTTAAATTTTATATAAATAGTTATCCTTTAGTATTTTCTCATAAAGATTTTGCATTTATATCCTTTATAAATTGTAAAACTTTAACATGATAGTCGTTTTAAGGTTTATTTGGATGGACAGTGAGATTGACTCCGGTGAGATTAAAAATAACGGTGGCGATGAGATTGGATACTGTAACAGTGAGATTAAAATCCGTGGTGGGATATACTGTAACGGTGAGATTAAAATCAGTGGTGAGATATGTGTTTGGATTCAAACGCAACGTTGACTGTGAGGTGAATAATAATGAAAAAAAAATGATCATTAGAGACATTAGATTAAAATATGTATATATATAATAAATAATTATATTTATATTAAATAATAAAATATATATATTAAAATTATATTTATATTAAATAATAATTTAAAAAATTAAAATACATTTATGTTAAAAAAATTTAAAAATTAAAAATTAAAAACTTAAAATAAAAAAGTAAATGATTTTAAAATTAAAAAAATATTAAAAAATGTGGAGGGGGTAAAAGGGGAATTACCCCCTCCACTAAAGCTCCAGTCCGATTGCCACCCCAATGGGGTGGCGATCAATGAGGGGAAATCCCCCTACAATATCCCGAGGACCCCATCAGCGCGATGGGATCCAAAGGGATCCTTAGGCTCCATTTGGATGGACGGTGAGATTGGTTCCGGTGAGATTAAAAACAACGATCGAGGTGAGATTGGATACTATAGCAGTGAGATTAAAATCAGTTGTAAGATATGTGTTTGGATGCAAATGCAGTAGTGACGGTAAGGTAAATTATAATGAGTAAAAAAAAATGACCATTAAGGACATTATATTAAAATATGTATATATATAATAAATAATTAAAAAATATTAATATTATATTTATATTAAATAATAAAATTATTGTTTAACATTTTAAAATATAAATAATTAAAAAATATTAAAATCATATTTATATTAAATAATAAAATATATTAAAATTATCATTTAACATGTTAAATAATAATTAAAAAAATATTAATATTATATTTATATTATAAAATAATAAAATTTTAAATAAAAAAATTAAAATTAAAAAAAAAAAATAGTGGATGGAGAAGGTAAAAGGAAGATTTTCCCCTCCACTGAGATCCAGTGATCCATTAGACCCCTTAAGCTCCATTGTAAAACTGAAACACCAGTCCAATGAAAAATCCACTGGACTGGACCTTGAAAACCATGTACCCTGTAGAAAATGCTGATACAATTTTTAAGAATTTTAGGAAAGTTTATAATCAAGAATTACCATTTTTTTTTCCTTCCATATTTGGTTTATAGATTGTGTAAGTATCCAGGTAGACAACACATTTTAATGTAATAACCAAAAAAAGCTAAAAAAAAAGTACTATTAATGCTGAAAATGTAATCAATTTGAAAATAAAACAAATTTGTTTTCAGGCATATTAAATGGTTAACTTTTTAAACTTTCTCATCCAAAATCATCCTTATCATGCTCGGACTCTTCATTTTTCTTAAAGTACCCGTATCCGACATATATTCGGATATGAATATAGAGATATGACATTCCAAGAACCCTCCAAATATATGAAAAAAAATTAGAAAAAGTTTAACATACCGTGTCGGACACATATCCGTATCCGATTCTCACACCTAAATCCGAGTATCATAGCAAAATCCCCCCCTCGTGACAAAATATGATATCCTGCATACAGTTTTGCTGGCCACATAAAGGAACACAACTTGCCAGCCAATGCATCAAGAATCAAGAGCAAGAAACACTAAATTATATGGAAGTCCAACAGAAGTACAAAACATAACTACATCACTTCACAATAGTTCAGTTCAACAAACAACCAACCATACAGGTGTCAAAATGCCAAGCACAACAAGAAAAGAAAGCTATGGAATTAAACAAAGTAAATCCAATGAAGATAGAAATAAACTCTATATATTTCGAGAGTTAACAGCAAAATACTGCAAATCTTTCATTAGATGCAAGTTAGCACCTTTTAAACCAGGTTATTGTAACTAAAAGTATAGTAAAATATAAGGATGTAAATGAACTATGTTCTGTATGATGCTTCTTTCACTGTGGCAAACGACAATAAAAAAACAGCAGCATGCTCTTAACTAACATACAGCATGCTTAACACCAATACTCCAATCTGGCTTCTCATGCAGTAGTAGGATATGATCAGGCATTCACTTGATAATTGAATTATCCATGGCCACATAAGCAGAATCTTGAAGCACTGAGGTGAAGACACTTACCTGCAAAATGAAAGAAATCATTTTCATTGACAAAGAATTAAAAAGCGCTTAAAAAGTATGAGAGAGGGGGTTATGGAAACACCAAATAGAACAGGTCAAAACAGGGTGCCTTCGACATAGAAACTCGATATGATTGAAAAATTAAAAATATGAGACTTGAAATGCATTTTCCAGAGAAGCAGCTCTATGGTAAGCACAAAGCAAATAATTCTTCTGTTTTTCATGAACAGTTAGTTTATTTTGTGAATCATGCTTGAAGATGACAGTTGAACCTCCATGTCAGCATAGTTACAGTGTCCAAACCACTAGAACCAACTACACAAGCCATTTTTGCTACCATGGCACAATGTCATATTTCTGAATCAAATTCTAACCAGAAATTTCTTCTCAGAACCTGAGTCCATTTTCCTGCTACAGTGTTTTAAGAGTAATTCAACATATAAAAAGTTCATCCTTTCCTACAGGGTACTAACTGAGTTATTACACAAACTGAAACTATTCATTTAGACCTCCTCTGTTTTCTCATCCTGCTAATATAATCATTTCACATTGTTCTTATTGCTCCATAGTCCATCCTTCTAAAGATCACACTCCTCATATGAGCAAACTATATGTACCTTGAACATGGCCAGGTCCATTGACCACACCCGATAACTTCCCTTTTCAAAGAAAATAAACAATTTATTAACAAAAAAATACAAGATATCCTAAAAGCTTTCTTCAAAAAACAACCGTAGTTTAATTAGATAAAAACATTATCTCAATTGTTAGAAACAACTAACATGATTGTTTCTACACCAGTTATTCACTTATAATGTGTAAGCTAACAAAGCAGTTTTGAAGTAACACACCTCCGTTTAATGAAAGGCAAAAACTTGGTGGCTGGTAAGCACTTTCAAATTTCAACGAACAGTTGAGAATTGGATGGACACTTCATTAAAAACAAGGGATCATTTAGGATCTAATGAGAAATGAACTTAAAGGATAGAGCAGGATCATTGACAACATTTGATGATCTATGTTACCCGGACTCTTCATTTTCCCTAAAATACCCGTGTCCGACACATATTCGGACATGCATACCAGGGTATGATCCTCCATATAGATGGAAAAACTTAGAAAAAATAGAGCATATCCGTGTCGGATGCATACCCGTATCTGATACTCATCCCTGAGTCTGTGTAACATAGATGATGATATGAAGTTTTTAGTTTTTACTACAAGGAGTGCCCAAAACCAGAAAAGGGGGTTTTACTGCATTTTATAATTCTTATGAAGAAGGGATTTTATTCTTTATGACACAAAGGAGTGAATCACTCTAAGCAAAGTACTATTGGGACGTTTTCTATAAAAATGTGGTCTCGTCTAAGATTAGTATTTACCATGAATAAGTCCATTGCTTCAATCCACAGCCTTTACAGTAGGATCAATAAAACAAAGTAGCAAAGTGCTTGACCCGTTTTATACTTGAATGCCATAAAAGAATCAAGGAAAATTTCCACATGAAGCCAAATGAGCTTTTATATGGATTCAGCATAGCACAGGAGAACTCATAGAAGTGAAAAGAACATGGTTATTAGTTACATGATTGAAGTCAAGATCATGTCTTAAAAAGTCATATAATGGCTCCACACTTCCTAAGAATATGAGACAAAAATTAAGATTACAGAACTACCTCTACAAACATAGAACGCATGTTATTGTATAGCATTAACATAAAAAAAAATGCAAGATTAATTGTGAAATTGTATCCCTACGTCATTAAAATGAGCTAAAAACAGCCTAACTAGCATTATTTATGGAAAAAATTAACAAACTGGCACTACAGCAAAGTAGCTCCAAGGACAAACTAAGCTTTGAATTCTCCAAATAGATTAAAAGATCAAACATAAACCGAAAAGAATAATAAAATTATCACATACCCGATGAGTTCCTGTTAATCAACTGCTCTTCGAAGCCATGGCTTTTCTGGCAGCCATACTTTTCCTAGCAGCCCTTGCATTATCATACTCAAACTTCAACACATCTGATATATGAGAAGTATCCTTAACATAAAAAAACCTCCCAAAGGCACTCTCTTCGATCAAAGGAAAATAACAGAAAAGCTTAGAGTTCACCAACCAAAACCAAACCGCACCAAGAAAAATCCCCAAAGCAGCTCCAGCAAAAACCTGAGCCACAGTATGGTAACCCAAATAAACCCTGGAATACATAGTCAAAACAGCCAAAGACCAGGGCAAAAACAAAGCAGCCCACTTGGTTCTAACTTTCCAAATCCCACCAATCCCTTTACAAGTCAAAAGGGTAAAATAAACAGTGAAAAATAACATATATTGAGAGTGACTTGAAGGCCAACCATGAGAATCACACATTTCCAATAGAGCACAGGTTTCAGGCCTGGCTTGTTGAACAGATTTTTTGACGAGTTCATTAATGAACTGAGATATTAAAAGGCCTAATGCAAAGAACATTCCTTGAAGCTCTCTTCGGAAGATGAAATTAGAAACAAATCCACCAAGGGAAATGAAAACAGGGACTAAAGAAACCCAAGCTAAGAAATGGCCTAGTTGATCACCCCTTTGATACCTTACATGGGTTAAAGTCACCGCTTTTAATGGATGATGTGTTGTCATGGTGGAAATTCAACTGAAGACTAGATCTGGGCTTTTGAGAAGTTAAAATTAAGGTCAGTTTCAGGTGGGATCTAGTTTGGGAGGGTTATTTTAAACTGGTGTTTAGGTGTTTGTTTCTCGAGAAAATGCCGATAAAGAAAAAGATGAGAAGAGGGAGAAAGTCCAACGAAGGAACAACCACGGAGTTGGCTACACGTGGGAATAAAGGAAGAGACACGTTAGAAAGGGTAAAGTACTAAAGTTTTGTATTTTCTTTTTCCTTTTTTTTTTTGTTTAAAAATTTTAGACTATCAAAATCAATTGAAACAATCCCTAGTTAATATATTACTAATATTTTTTTACATTTATATTGGGTATTCAATAAAAAGGTTTAAAAAAACTACTTAATTTCTCATTTCTCTATTTTTAAAAATTAGAAAAGCAATGATTTTATTTTCTATCAACAAAGAGAAATATGTAATTTTACCAAGATGATTAGATAATTTGGGTTGACCTTAATTAGGCTTAGTTTGGGTTAGTTAATTAATTAATTAGGTAATTATTAATTAACAAAGTACTAGAGCCTCTACTTTTGTCAAAAGTTTGGTTTAGTTAATTAATTAATTAGGTAATTATTAATTAACAAGATTACTAACCTTTTACTTTTGTCAAAAGTATTATTTTCTCGAATAAAGATGGATAAATGTATGTTAAAGTATACGAGAGGTCCATATATTATCTATATTATTATAAAAATTAAGAAATAAAGACTAAAAAACAAAAGCACTAATCTAACTAAACCTTAACTATTCAAAAATAAAAGTATAATTGAAACAATTTTAGGTAGATTTCATTTCTTAAGTTAATCAAAGTATTCCCAAGAAGGATTAAACAAACATACTAAACAAAATAAAATATTTTTCCTTTAATCAATAAAATACGGTTAAAATGATAAAAAAAAAACTCATGAAAACTAAAATTTTATATTTTTATAAACCCTTACTATTGAATTTTCATTTAAATAAACCTTAACATTTAATTCGTATCCAAATAAAATTTTAATTTTTAATTTATATTAAAATAAACTCTTAACATAAATCAATATTTTATTTAAAATAAAAATTTATTTGTGTATAATAAAACACAACACTCAAGTAAAAAATGAAATAATTAAGGATTTTTTTAATATTTTAGTCTTAAACTACAAAATGTAAAAAAATAAAATAAAAAAAATATATATATATATTAGCATGAAAAGGGAGAATATCGGTTAAATGCAAAAAAACAAAAAAAATTGTTAAAAATGACATTATCAAAAACTCGAGGACTAAACAAGAAAAAGAAAAACTTGATTCCCCCTTGTGATTTCGGAGCGCTTATTTTTATTTTTTTACTCACTCAGTTTAGTTTTCAAATCCTTACTTTCAAAGCCTTCAACAATCAACAAACAACAAAATGGCCGATGATTCCCCCGCTTCCCATCGACGAGACCCCATCAAATCCTCAGGTTTGTCCTCTCTCTTCCATTCTAGGTTTCCCATACCATTATTCCCTCCCGTTTTGATCTGGGCTGTTCTTTTTTTTTTCTTCTTTCCTTTTAGTTGGGAACGTGGCGGCTCAACGGAGGCGGCAAAATGCGGTAACGGTGGGGAAAGAGAGGAGAGAGTCGTTGGTTCGAGCAAAACGGTTATGTAGAGTGGGACCCAGCGGTGACGAAGATGTTTCCATTGAAGAAAATGATACGATAATAACTGATGAAGAAGAGTTTCTTTTAGAAACCCAAACTTCTTCAGCTGTCGAAGACTTAAAATCCGCCGTTGCTTATCAGTATGTATATTAATAGTTTAATCCCAATATTACATTTCTAAATAATGTTTAATTAGGTTACTTTGGGTTATAGTATTTTACGAAATTTGATTAATTAATCAATAATCAATTATTTAGGGGAAAAGGTGCAATGCAGAAGAGGGTAAATGCACTTCGTGAGCTAAGGCGGTTATTGTCGAAATCGGAGTTCCCTCCTGTTGAAGCTGCGCTTAAAGCTGGAGCAATTCCCTTGTTTGTGCAGTGTCTTTCGTTTGGCTCTCCGGATGAACAGGTTCAAAGAATTTGAATTTTTTTTTGGTTTAGTACTTTAAAGCTGCGAAATGTTGTCTATTATTGTACAATGCTTGTTTATATAGTTTTGCCACGAATATTTTGTTTTGTTTTTTTTTTTTTTTTTTTTGCATCTAACTCGGATGGGTTTGTATTTTAGGAATGTTTAGAGTTCTTGAACTGAGTGATAATTCTTTGTAAGTAATTCAAATAAGGTTTCTGATTTATCTTTATGTCTTGTATGTAACATTGCAGTTGCTCGAGGCAGCTTGGTGCCTCACTAACATTGCTGCAGGAAAACCGGAAGAAACAAAAGCTCTGTTGCCTGCATTACCATTGCTCATTGCTCACCTCGGAGGTTTGTGACGCTTAGTCTACTCTTTTCGATATTTGAAACCCTGAAATATCATTTTTTGGCCTTGGAACTGATAATTTACAAAAAAGTTTCTGATGTAGGTGGTGTGTTTTGTCTGCCATTCTGTCTCTCTCCATTGAAGAGAACCGTTTATCATTCTAGAAATCATGCTTCCATATTATTGATGTTAGAACTTTTTCTTGAGTTTAGCAGCTGAAAGTTTGTCTATTTTCCCCAAATTTTGCAGAAAAGAGTTCCTTGCCTGTTGCAGAGCAGTGTGCATGGGCATTGGGAAATGTTGCCGGCGAAGGGGAGGAGTTGAGAAATGTTTTGCTATCTCAAGGGGCTTTGCCACCTCTTGCAAGAATGATGTTGCCAAACAAGGGTTCAACTGTGAGAACAGCGGCTTGGTCATTGTCGAACCTTATCAAGGTTTTGAACCTTTTCCAGTAAACCACTTTTGTGTGTATCACTTACGTGTTAGGAATTGTAGTATGCTGTGTTTATGCATGTGTGTGGTTAAACTTTCTTTTACAACATAATTTGTGTTTGGACTTAGGGACCTGATCCTAAAGCTGCAACAGAGCTCATCAAAGTTGATGGAGTACTTGATGCAATTCTCCGGCACTTAAGAAAATCGTAAGTGCAGAGGTCAAATTAACCATATTAACTTTTGTTGAAATGTAGATGACTTTAGATGCACTGAAAAGTTACTTCTCAAATCCAGGGACGAGGAGCTGGCCACTGAAGTAGCATGGGTGGTGGTGTATCTCTCAGCCCTTTCCAATTTCGCTACTGGTGTTCTGGTGAAGAGTGATGTCCTTCAACTTCTTGTGGAAAGATTGGCAACATCAAATAGTCTGCAACTGCTCATTCCGGTAACATACAAAATGAGTTATGCCTTTGCTCTTGCTGCTAGTTTAGGCTTATGTGCTTCTCCACTTGGCATACTTTTGCAATGATGCTACTGTTGTTTCTAAGTGGCTGATGTTTCAGAGTGAAAGCAAGCTCATGAAAATAAAAGTAAAATAAATAATATCATAATTCTTCATCCAAATCTCAAAAGACCATGCTATGGTAAGGAACTTCTAAGTTTGAGTTTGTTAATGCACATCTTCTGGTGTAATTTTTTCTCAAGCAGTATTGATTTGCTTGTTACACTGCATTGTTCATGGATTTACATGGAACTTTTCAAGAACATTGCTTCCTTAAATGCCTGATTCTTATAAACAAATAATATTTCATCTAGGTGCTGAGAAGTTTAGGCAATCTTGTGGCTGGTGATTCGCATACAACTTCTACTGTTCTTGTCCCTGGGCATGAAATCACAGGTTAGTTAATATCTCTTCTGGCTAGAGATGATTTATTGCAATCCTTATGTATTATATGTAAAATATCGGTGATCTTAATTGCCTTTTCAGATGGTGTCATAAAAGTCCTAGTAAAATGTCTGAAGAGTGAGCACAGGGTCTTGAAGAAGGTGAGTGGGTTTACTTAATTGTGTTGGTATTAATCAATCATTCGTTCTCACTCGAAACTTTATTGTTCATGCAGGAAGCATCTTGGGTTCTATCCAATATAGCAGCTGGTTCTATTGAACACAAGCAGTTGATATATTCTAGTGAGGCAGTACTTGTACTACTACGCCTTCTTTCAACAGCACCCTTTGATATAAGAAAGGAAGTAGCATATGTGTTGGGAAACCTCTGTGTTGCCCCTACAGGAGGTAATGGGAAGCCAAATGGCCCAAACCTGATCCAGGAGCACTTGGTTTCCCTTGTTCAGAGAGGCTGCCTTTCTGGTTTCATTGATTTGGTTAGATCTGCTGATATAGAGGCTGCCAGACTTGGACTTCAATTCATGGAGCTGGTGAGCAAGTCTAGCAATTTCTTTGTTAATTTTCTATATTATCTATATATGTACACCAGATTGATTTTGACCTCGTATTTCTGTGCTCTAGTGCTTATGAAATGATATAGGCATTTTACATGATTTGAATGCCTAGGAAGGCTCACTTTACCTACTAATCTTGAATAGTTTGGATCGATGTTCCTCCTTGCACACTCGTTTTACTTGCTGCAATGTCTAAATTAAGCCACATTTTTATCCTCGAAATAAAATGCTCAACAATCTTTTCGTTGTGTTTTGAGGAATAACACAAACCTTTTTCATTTTTTCGGTGCATGATAGGTTTTGAGAGGAATGCCGCATGGAGAGGGACCAAAACTAGTTGAGCGAGAGGATGGGATTGATGCTATGGAAAGATACCAGTTTCATGAAAATGAAGACTTGAGAAACATGGCCAATGGTTTAGTTGATAAATACTTCGGGGAGGACTATGGGATCGACGAGTAAAGTAAGGTTTTATGACGATAATCCTATCCTAGCTTCCCATCTTCTCTACTTGTAATCTTTTTGTAGTTTCCTTCCCCCATCTTCTATGGGATGTAAATTAAATGAGTTGGGTCGTCGAAGGACTCGTAGGCATCGCCCTTTGTCAAGAAAACTTGGGCTGTAAGTCTAACCATGTTGTAGGATGTTGATAGCATCTGCCTCTTACGAATTGAGAAAATGCTTGTTGTTCAATCTTTTATTTATTGAACATGAAAAATTGGATGCAGTTTTGTTTTGTTTTGTTTTTTTTTTTTTTTTGGGGGGGGGGGGGCATTTTTTAATAAAAAAATAATTAAAAGTGTCACATGTAGACAATAGCACACACATGGTAATGTTTTGAAGTTATAGAAATTTTTCGCAATGAATCTAACAAAGGTTTGTCCCTTTCCGTTGAAAGCTTGAGATAAGGAAGTAAATGGGAAAAAAGAAACCAATTTCTTAGTGTAATTTTCTTTAAAAAAAATTGCATGGAACTAAACATAGTCACAAGAAAAATATATATATATATATATATATAAATATTTTGTAGAGTTCTTTATTTTCATAATTTTCTTGTCTAATTGGATTTTTATCCTTGAACTCTTCAAATTTTGAAGAAATAGAATTGATTATTGTAGTTTTTGGGGGACCTATATATGGTTTCGTGATGGCAAAATTCAATCTGTTCAACGGATTTCATATTGATTCGTTTCGAACGAGAGTTTTTTTTTTTTTTTTTTGTAAGTGAGACCAAAGTGAAAACCTATATATGATTTCATGTAGGGATAATAAAATCCGATCCGTTTCGAATGAGAGTTTTTTTGAAAAGTGAGAGCGGAGTGGAGCAGGATGAACTTTTGGTAAGTGCTTATTTTGTTCTGTCTGTTTTGTCTTTTAAAATTACTATATTTTTAATATATATTAAATATATATACTAATATCATATATATATATACTTTTAGTATATATATTAAATAATTATATTTATTAAAATTATGTTTATTATTATATTATAATATTTTTATAATATTAAATTAAAAATAATTAATAAAAAAATAAAATAAAATGATGTGAAACAATTATGGATATCTATAAAAACAAAAATTTTCAATAACCATACAAGATTAGAATGAAAATGGATAAAACAATCTCAATCTGTCTCCCTCCATTGAGTTCCATGAATGTTATTATTTTGCAAATTTGCCCATCTGGAATAGAAGACTGAAAATTAGGTAAAAGTGGAGGGTAAAATTGGTAGTTTAAATAGTTTAAGGAGTCTCCTGTTATTTTTAAAAGGTTAAGGGTATTATAGGTTTTCCATTGGAAAATAAAGTCTAATTAGGGCATCTAGTCTGACGTGGAAGGAAGGAGAAAATATCGAAAAACCTTTAACGGCTAATGCGAGATGTCACACGTGAGCCGTTGGATCAAAGATAATCCAACAGCTAAGAAAGAAACCCTAGTTAAACCAAATCTGAGAGAGTGGCTACTTAAGTTAAAGCAGCCCGCTGCTCTCGTCCTCTCTCATTTGCTCTCTACGCTCTCTTCCGCTGCGACGAGGACATCTTCTGGGCAAGCGAATCTCAAAGAGTCATTTTTTAGCTTACAGGTACAAATCCTTTTATGAATTATTATTTTTTAAAATTTTATTGCTTTGATTTGAAGAAAAAATCTGATCTGATTGGTTTGTAGCAGAAATATTAGTTCTATTTTTGATGTGATTTGCTTATAATTTATATAAATTTATTTTTATTTTCCTCCACTTCATTTGTGTCCTGTTAAATGATTCTGATCTGATGATTCTTCTTTTTTTTTTTGTTTTGGATAATCATTTTGTGTAGTTTTGGATCTGATCCTGTTTTCTTTTCTTTTGTTTTTATTGGTGTGTTTTTAGATTTTATGCATCTATGTTCGTTTAAAATTCTGAAATTTATTTTCTGAGAAAATAATTCGTGTGATAACCGATCTATCGAAGCAAATGCAGCCTTAGGAAAATTTACTAACGAAAATAATCAAAATGGTCAAGTATCAGTATTTTCGTAGGCTTATTTGTTTTCAATGGAAATGTTTGACAGAAAGGATATGTTTAAATCTAGTGGCTGTAGTTCAGTGGAAAGAACTCCATATCTGTGGAGGACCTGGGCTCGAATCCCAGCGGCCACGTTTTATCGATGTTGAATCTGTTGAATTTTAACTTTGGATTGATTTTTTTCCCCCTAAAATGAGTTGAAATATTCTTTATAAACTGTTTTCTTAAATTGGATCTCAGATTTATTATTTCTTATTCATAAGATATGGGTTTTAGTTTGTGATTTTGATGTGGAATTCTTATTGTGGTTAGGCAAGGAAAATTATGTTTTGAGTTTATGTGATTTGTTTTATGAATGCGTTTCTTTTGATTTTCAGCTTCTCTCCAGAGTTTTATAATGGGTAAGGAGAAGATTCACATCAGCATTGTGGTCATTGGCCATGTCGACTCTGGGAAGTCGACAACCACTGGTCATTTAATTTATAAGCTTGGTGGTATTGACAAGCGTGTGATTGAGAGGTTCGAGAAGGAGGCTGCTGAGATGAACAAAAGGTCATTCAAGTATGCCTGGGTGCTTGACAAGCTTAAGGCTGAGCGTGAACGTGGTATTACCATTGATATTGCCCTGTGGAAGTTTGAGACCACCAGATACTATTGCACTGTCATTGATGCCCCTGGACACCGTGACTTTATCAAGAACATGATTACTGGTACCTCACAGGCTGACTGCGCTGTTCTCATTATTGACTCAACCACTGGTGGTTTTGAAGCCGGTATCTCTAAGGATGGTCAGACCCGTGAGCATGCCTTGCTTGCATTTACCCTTGGTGTCAAGCAGATGATTTGCTGCTGCAACAAGGTGAGGTTTATAACTCATTCATGTTTATTATTGTATTGTATTGATGTCCCTTTCCAATAATTGTAGTGATTTAAAACTTGATTTTGTGACTGAACTGATTTTCAATTATCATTTGGTATAGATGGATGCCACAACCCCAAAGTACTCCAAGGCAAGGTATGAGGAAATTGTTAAGGAAGTCTCTTCTTATCTTAAGAAAGTTGGTTACAACCCTGAGAAGATCCCATTTGTCCCAATCTCTGGTTTTGAGGGTGATAACATGATTGAGAGATCTACCAACCTTGATTGGTACAAGGGTCCCACTCTTCTTGAGGCTCTTGACCAGATCAATGAGCCCAAGAGGCCTTCGGACAAGCCACTCCGCCTCCCACTTCAGGATGTGTACAAGATTGGTGGCATTGGAACTGTCCCTGTTGGTCGTGTTGAGACTGGTGTCATTAAGCCTGGTATGGTCGTGACTTTTGGTCCCACTGGTCTGACCACTGAAGTCAAGTCTGTTGAGATGCACCATGAAGCCCTCCAAGAGGCTCTCCCTGGTGACAACGTTGGGTTTAATGTTAAGAACGTTGCTGTTAAGGATCTCAAGCGTGGTTTTGTTGCTTCAAACTCCAAGGATGATCCTGCCAAGGAGGCTGCCAACTTTACCTCTCAGGTCATCATCATGAACCACCCTGGCCAGATTGGAAATGGATATGCCCCAGTCCTCGACTGTCACACCTGCCACATTGCTGTTAAATTTGCTGAATTGTTGACCAAGATTGACAGACGATCTGGCAAGGAGCTTGAGAAGGAGCCTAAGTTCTTGAAGAATGGTGATGCAGGGATGGTGAAGATGGTACCCACCAAGCCTATGGTTGTGGAGACTTTCTCCCAGTACCCACCTCTTGGACGTTTTGCTGTCAGAGACATGCGCCAGACTGTGGCCGTTGGTGTCATCAAGAGTGTTGAAAAGAAGGATCCATCCGGTGCCAAGGTCACCAAATCTGCTGCCAAGAAGAAATGAGATTTTGCATTTGAGATAATTATCACAGCTAGGACAGTTGTCCTGATTTTGGTCTTAATTTTATTTAGTAGTATTTATATGGCAGAGTTTTGGACCAATGTTTCCATCTGTGTCTTGTTTTGGTTGAGGACTTGTTATCTGGTTTGTTTACTTTTTATTTTTCAATGTAGTTGAATGCCTTTAAAGAATTCTAGTTTTATATTTATTTTTTCCGGGAGTATTTTGATGTCCATAAGCCTCCATTGTTTTGCCTCTTTAGCAAAAGGTTTTGAATATGGTTTTAATATTTGACTACCAAATGTAGCTATGTTAATTCTTCTTGCCTCGTCTGTTTTGTTTGCTGCTCTCTTATGTGTGTGCCCTCAGTTATGTGAGGCAAAATCTACAGCCATTATATTTACTTCGTTCATTGAGTTCAGATGTTCAATTGTCACTGGGAAGTAGGAACCAATTTAGCATTTTTTTGGGGGGGAGGGGTGAATTATTTATATAGTTAATCTAGATTGACAATGAAATAGTTAATCCTGAACCCATTTATTTGCTTTCAATAATTTCATTAAAACTAGTATACATCAATTAAAATATAAGCATTTTGCGCAATAACATGTGATCAAAACTTTGACTTCACAACATGTGCATGCACTTGCTTCGCTAACCCAACCTCACCCAATATCCCAGAACAAGCCTTTATGACATTTCCAAATGTAATCTGATTTGGCCTTAACCCCAGCTTCAGCATTTCAAATTACAAACCAACCCCATCTTTTTATTCCCCATTTGTTGAACACCCAGCAATCATAGCAGTGAAAGAAATCTCATTTCTTTCGGGCATCTCATCAAACATCCTTCTTGCATCTTCCAATGCCCTATGCATATGTAAGAAAATGGTTGTAAAGAACAATTTATGGCTGGAAATTTGGTTCCAAAATTTGATGATGGACTCTTTTTGCCTTGTTCTAATCAATTGGGTGAAAGTAGTTAACTTTATATCAAAATTTGTAGCTTTAACAACGATTTCAAAAGGCTTCAAAGAGCTTTTTGATAAAGTTTTGCTTGCTAAGTGAAGTTATATAGTCATATTTCCAAACTGTTCATTTCTTAAGTTTGGAAAAGAAAAAAAAAATTGTGGCACGTTAGGATAAATGCTAGTAGTTTCAGACATTTGATCAGAATTATAATCAGTAAAAGATCCTGAGAATCAAATGCAACAAACCAAAAGGTTATTTTGTAAAATTTAAGGTTGACGAAAGAAATAGAATAAAACCCGTTAAAATATGCCAATCTGGAATAGAAAAGTAAAATAGGTAAAGAGTGGAGGGTAAAATTGGTAGTTTAAATTGTTTAAGGACTCTCTTGTTATTTTGCAAAATCTTAAGGTTGCGTTGTAAATGTAAATTATTTTTTAAATTTATGAATTTATTTATTGTTTATTTAATAATACATTTGAAATATTTATAATTATTTATAAATTTAAAATTTATATTTTCATACGTTTTAAATATATAATTATATTAAATTTTTATTAATTTATATATAATATACACATTTTATTCTTACCAATTATATAACAAATAAAATTCAAATATAAATTTTTAAATTCATATTTTCAAACTTAATAAGAATATTATAGGTTCTCCATAGGAAAATAAAGTCAAGTTAGGGCATTTATTCTGACGTGGAAGGAAGGAGAGAATATCGAAAAACCTTTGACGGCTGAGGTGAGATGTCGAGCGTGAACCGTTGGATTATCTTTAATCCAACGGCTAATAAAGAAACCCTAGTTAAACCAAAGCTGAGAGAGTGGCTACTTAAGTTAAATCAGGCCATTGCTCTCGCCCTCTTTCACTTGCTCTCTAAGCTCTCTTCCGCTGCGACGAGGATAACTTCTGGTCAAGCGAATCTCAAAGAGTTCTTTTTAGCTTACAGGTACAAATCCTTTTCTGAATTATTATTTTTAATAATTTTATTGCTTTGATTTGAAGAAAATCTGATCTTATTGGTTGGTAGCTAGCTAGAATGTTAGTTCTATTTTTGATGTGATTTGGTTATAATTTATGTAATTTTTTTTCCTACGTTTGATTTGTGTCTTGTTAAATGATTCTCCTCTGATTTTTTTTTTTTGGATAATTCTTTTTTGTGTAGTTTCAGATCTGATCCCTTTTTTTTATTGTTGTGTTTTTAGATTTTATCCATCATGTTCGTTTAATATTTTATGGTTTTATAATTTTAAAAATCTATAATTTATTTTCTGAGAAAATTCCCTTGATAACCGACCTATCGATGCAAATGCAGCCTAAATGGAATTTGTTAACGAAAATAATCAAAATGGTAAAGGATCTTTTTTTTTTTGTTTTTTTGAATTGAAAATTTTGACTGGTTTCATGGGAAGAGAGATGTTAAGATATAGTGGCTGTAATTCAGTGGAAAGAACTCCATATCTGTGGAGGACCTGGGCTCGAATCCCAGCGGCCACGTTTAGCAATGTTGAATGAATCTATGGAATTTTAACTTTGGGTTGATTTTCTTTTTCTAAAATGAGTTAAACTATTCTTTATAAAACTGTTTTTTTATTTATTTTTAAATTAGGTCTCAAATTTATCATTTCTTATTCATAAGATATGGGATTTATTGCGTGGTTTTGATGTGGAATTCTTATTGTGTTTAGGCAAGGGAAATTATATTTTGAGTTTTGATTTTGCATATTTATATGTGATTTGTTTTATGAAATACGATTCTTCTCTATTTTTAGCTTCTCTCCCGAGTTTTATAATGGGTAAGGAGAAGATTCACATCAGCATTGTGGTCATTGGCCATGTCGACTCTGGGAAGTCGACAACCACTGGTCATTTAATCTATAAGCTTGGTGGTATTGACAAGCGTGTGATTGAGAGGTTCGAGAAGGAGGCTGCTGAGATGAACAAAAGGTCATTCAAGTATGCCTGGGTGCTTGACAAGCTTAAGGCTGAGCGTGAACGTGGTATTACAATTGATATTGCCCTGTGGAAGTTTGAGACCACCAAATACTATTGCACTGTCATTGATGCCCCTGGACACCGTGACTTTATCAAGAACATGATTACTGGTACCTCACAGGCTGACTGCGCTGTTCTCATTATTGACTCAACCACTGGTGGTTTCGAAGCCGGTATCTCTAAGGATGGTCAGACCCGTGAGCATGCTTTGCTTGCATTTACCCTTGGTGTCAAGCAGATGATTTGCTGCTGCAACAAGGTGAGGTTTAGAACTCGTTCATGTTTATTATTGTATTGTATTGTATTGATGTCCCTTTCCAATAATTGTTGTGATTTAAAACTTGATTTTGTGACTGAACTGATTTTCAATTATCATTTGGTATAATAGATGGATGCCACAACCCCAAAGTACTCGAAGGCAAGGTATGATGAAATTGTTAAGGAAGTCTCTTCTTATCTTAAGAAAGTTGGTTACAACCCTGAGAAGATCCCATTTGTCCCAATCTCTGGTTTTGAGGGTGATAACATGATTGAGAGATCTACCAACCTTGACTGGTACAAGGGTCCCACTCTCCTTGAGGCTCTTGATCAGATCAATGAGCCCAAGAGGCCTTCGGACAAGCCACTCCGTCTCCCACTTCAGGATGTGTACAAGATTGGTGGCATTGGAACTGTCCCTGTTGGTCGTGTTGAGACTGGTGTCATTAAGCCTGGTATGGTCGTGACGTTTGGTCCCACTGGTCTGACCACTGAAGTCAAGTCTGTTGAGATGCACCATGAAGCCCTCCAGGAGGCTCTCCCTGGTGACAACGTTGGGTTTAATGTTAAGAACGTTGCTGTTAAGGATCTCAAGCGTGGTTTTGTTGCTTCAAACTCCAAGGATGATCCTGCCAGGGAGGCTGCCAACTTTACCTCTCAGGTCATCATCATGAACCACCCTGGCCAGATTGGAAATGGATATGCCCCAGTCCTCGACTGTCACACCTGCCACATTGCTGTTAAATTTGCTGAATTGTTGACCAAGATTGACAGACGATCTGGCAAGGAGCTTGAGAAGGAGCCTAAGTTCTTGAAGAATGGTGATGCAGGGATGGTAAAGATGGTACCCACCAAGCCTATGGTTGTGGAGACTTTCTCCCAATACCCACCTCTTGGACGTTTTGCTGTCAGAGACATGCGCCAGACTGTGGCCGTTGGTGTCATCAAGAGTGTTGAAAAGAAGGATCCATCCGGTGCCAAGGTCACCAAATCTGCTGCCAAGAAGAAATGAGATTGCATTTGAGAGATACTTATTTAAAGCTAGGACAGTTGTCTTATTTTTGGTTTTGTTTTTGTTTAGCATTTATATGGCAGTTTTTTGGACCAATTTTGATATGCTTTTCATCAGTGTTTTGTTTTGGTTGAGACTTGTTAAACGTCTGCTTACGAATCTGAAGAGTGATTTGATGTCCATAAGCCTCCATTGTTGGCCTTTTTAGCGAAAGGTTTTGAATATGGTTTTAATACTTGACTACCAATTTACCAATGGTAGTTATGTTAAATCTTCTTGGCTCGGGTTGTTTTGTTTGGTTGTTTCAGATTTTCATTTGTCAATGGGAAGTGGGAACCAAAAATGATGATTAACATCATGAATTCATCACCATCATTTTGACAATATCTCAAGTTCCTTCTAAACTTAGAAAAGTGTGGCAACAATTAATTGGTGAACAAGACATGATAAGAGGCACTTTCTGACTTTTAAAAAAAACTAAATCAATCAAGTCACTCTCATTCAAGAGTCTTGAATCTTGATGGAAACAATTAATAATTACCATTTAAAAAAGGCATTCTTAGCTTTCAGGTTAATTCCCATTCATCATTTCTTTTCCTTGTTTTTCTTTTCCTACTTGATCCTGCAGAACATTCTGCATTTACCTGTTCATGGGAACTTAGGTTTTCTCAGCCACAAAATAAATAACAATAAGGAACATTTGGTCAACTCCAGTTATTACAAAAAAGAATCCTGACAGCAGGGAAAATAGGGTGTAAATTGTTTTGCAAAACTATTTAATTGATGGGTTCCATCCCAACAACCATTTGGTGCAGATAGCAACTCAAAACCTCGTATATGTTGCTTTTTTCCATGTTTCCTTTTACTTCAAGGGACAACTAAGTGAAATCAATGCCTCGCCAATTGAACAAACCGCAAACGAGCTCAATATAGCAATCACAAATCATCAACTTCTACCTTACATAAAAATAAAAAAAAAAATAAAAGAAAAGAAAATACCATAGTCATACCTATAACCTCCAAAACTTTCAAATATAAAATAAATCCTGATTAATCAGTCTTCTTAATCCCCCCTCTACTCTATGATAACAACAATACTTTCAAGTTTAAACTGATTCGGTGGAGCTGACCAAAATTTCATTTCCACTGATCTGTTGATAAGTTAGCAAGATGGGGTCGGAGAGATCAAAGAAGAAAGTCCAGTTATGGAAGAAAGCTATTGTTCACTTCTCTTTATGTTTTGTCATGGGGTTTTTCACGGGCTTTGCTCCAACAGGTAAGGATTCAATTTTTTCTAGCCGTGTTTCTACAGAGAATAAATCACAGATTTCGCCGCAGCCTCTGCAAATGTTGAACCAATCAGCAGCAGCAGTAGCATCAGTAGAAAGCAATAATGTTAACAGAAGTTCGAGAGCAGAAACTCGAGTGCCAGTTTCAGCAAAGTCTAAGTTACCGTCTAGAAGACTCATAATTATAGTTACACCAACAAGCAGAAAAGATCAGTTTCAAGGGGTGTTCTTGAGAAAGCTAGCAAATACTATAAGGCTGGTTCCTCAACCATTGTTGTGGATTGTCATGGAAGGGCAATCGGATTCGAATGAGGTATCCAAAATACTTAGGAAAACAGGTATTATGTGTAGGCATTTGGTGTTGAAGGAGAATTTTACAGACCCTGAAGCAGAGCTAAATCATCAGAGAAATGTTGCATTGAAGCACATTGAGCACCACAAGCTGAGCGGGATTGTTTATTTCGCTGGACTTTCCTATGTTTATGATCTTGATTTCTTCAAAGAGCTTAGACAAATTGAGTAAGTACCCTCACCTAATTCTTTCTCATATAATATTACTTATGATACAATACAAGTTTCAAACTACCTGTATAATTATGCCCTTGTTGGGTATATAAGAATATAATGTGCTGGCTGGTGGATGGATGGATGGATGGATGGAAGTTTCAAAGCTAATTTTTTTAAGCCAACCCCTGGTAGGTTGGTGACAACTATGTTACTTTATTCTTCATTTTTCTTGAAGTATCCGTGTTCGATACCCATATTTGACAGATATTTGGACATGGGTATGGGATATGATCCTCCAAATATATGAAAAAATTTAGAAAAAATTGGGCACACTCGTGTCGGACACATACCTATATCCGACACTCAACCTCGAGTCCGAGTAACATAGGCTAACAAGAGTGAGTGAACAATATTTAATTTTTATACATTTTTTGCGAATTTGCAGGGTGTTTGGAACTTGGCCAATGGCCTTACTATCAGCAAACAAGAGGAAAGTTGTGATAGAAGGACCAGTTTGCGATTCCTCTCAAGTTATAGGATGGCATCTAAGGAAGATGAAGAAGAACAACCAGACAGATGGAGAAACAGATGCAGAGGCAAAACCTCCTATTCATATATCAAATTTTGCATTTAACAGTTCAATCCTTTGGGACCCTGAGAGATGGGGTCGCCCCACATCTGTTCAAGGCACTTTACAGGTAAGCAAAATGTTCTATGAAACCAAGCTTTAGATAGTGAAAAATGATACCCTTTATTATACATTATAAAACTATTTTTTTTTCCATTACAACAATAAGGCTCTCATTTCGAGATTCTGTTCTACCACTTGCTTAGGATTTTTAGCCCACAACTGGTTGACATGAAATTAGGGATGACAATGGATAGTGCAGATTTGGATATTCGCAACTATCTGATCTGTTTTCTACAGATTCGGATAAAATTCGAATCCCATGAATGAAGCTTGGTCCCATTAAAAAGTAGGTTCCAAAAAGAATGCTTTTGCTGTTTTCACCAGGAAAGTAAATGGTTCAGTAGAGGTTCGAACAACTTACATTTATTTGTAAAAAAACAATAGCATACTGTATATTTTGGTAAAGGGTTAATTTATAAGATGTTGCTGTTGCTTGTTCACTCACCCCACTGCAAAATTAAGTAAAAAAACATAATAAATAAAGGGCACTTAGTTCCTTTTCTATTATTAAAAAATTGAGCTAGATAAGGCAAGAACAACCTTTCTCTTGTGGGTTCTGACATCTCCAAGTATTTAATACTGGGGTGCTTGAATCTGCCATCAACTTAAAGAATGTTATTATTATTACTACTATTGAGAAGGCTTTTGTTTTTTCATGTTTTCCCTTCAGAATTCACTCAAATTTGTGAAACAAGTTGTTCTAGAAGATGAGACCAAGTTAAAGGGTATCCCACCAGAAGAGTGCTCCAAAATCATGCTTTGGCGTCTTCGTTTTCCTATTGGAGTAGTGCCAAGAAATCTTGTCAAAACAATCTCATTGTTGGATGTTATTACTCAAACATAAAGGAGGAACAAATATATGATTGCAGAATGCAGATCACAGAAACTATGATCATATTAAGAGCATAATCTCAATTTTTTTAATTGTCACACATTTTTCAATTTGTCAACAACATTTGGATCATCTTTTTCTTGCCTGTTGCAACTCAAATCTATAAAAAAAAAAAAGCATCCCCAAATGTTAAAATACTGCAAAAATTTTTCTGCTTCACTTATATAGTATAAACAGCAAGTAATCCTTGCCAAGAAAACAAATATTACCAAAAGAAAGATGATGAAAATTCCTTCTCCCAGTCCCACCTGATGATTATTAAGTTATAAAATAGCAAAGAAATAATTGAAAGATCTTGAAATTAAACTCTAATAATATAAAGTAAAGACAAATCCACCAACCTTGGATGTGGTTATTATACCAAACCACTTGATTTGAAGAAATTAATACTTCATTTTGCTTCATCTCTTTTGGTTAGCAAATGGTAGTTCTCAAACTGTTCACAGATTAATTTTTTTTTCCTTTTATGACTAAAAACTTCATGCTTCAATGCCTGCATTATCTTGCAAAAATTTCAAGTATTGGTTGAATCAAAACTGTCTAGACCTCTGATAAACATTGATTATCAATCATGGGCCATAGGGGCAATAAATTGTCAACTGTCTTTCTTCATCTATATTATTCGAATTTGAGTAAATCGAATATGAATATATATTTAATACGAATATACTCAATTTTTAATTTTTTTTATATTAAAAAAATCATATACATATTCATATCTGAATAAATATCCTACATAAATGTCAAATACAAATATTTATAAAAAATAAAAAAAAAATCCGAGTTTTCCACACCTTTCAACAGGTGGCCTATCTTTTTGTTGGGCTGTTTTAACATATTTGAGATTTTGAATGATTGGACAACTTTGAAATACAGATTGTTTTTATTTAGACAACAATTAGTCAATTTTTTAGCAAACTGGACCCAATGCCTCTATAAATATCTCTCTCTCTTCTCATTTACGTATATAAGTAAGGACAAACTTTTTTTTTTCTTATTAGGAAAAAGATTATTTGCATGTGCACAGTTACATGAAGCATGCATATAATATTCCTAACAAAAGCATCTCAACAAATAATTTTCAAAATTTTCAGTTTTGAAATTTCATCCTACTTGAAACTTGAAAAGAATTTGCAAGCATGTTTATAAGATAAAAAAGTATTGCTACCTCCCATTATAAAAAAAAAAAATCTCTAAATTTAAAATAAATAATCATCCAAACTCTTATTTTTTATTACAATCAATTGATCTTCAAACTTTTATTTTCATCCAATTGAACTTTTAATTGTATAAAAATTGCTTAACGGTTGTCACAAATTTTCATAAAAAAAATATATTTGAAAACTTAATTTGATGAAATTAGATATTTGAAAATTTAATTGATTATAATAAAACGATAAAGAATTAAATGATTATTTAACTTTGATTAGTTTTTATATTTAAGTAAAAAAATAAAAGAATTATAGACATCTTAAATCATTCCATGCATAAAAAAGAAGATTTTTTTTTTTCTTTTTGATACAAGGAGTTCTTAGTTCTTACTTTTAAGTTGGAAAAAAAAAACCCATTGATAATAATACACCTTTCACAGCATTGAGGCCAACGTATATTTTTGCGGAAAAGAAAGAAAAAATGAAGAAGTTATTGCATCAGTCCATAATTCCTATAGTAGGAGTACTGTACTTCATATCCCCAATTTCAAGCTATAGTGGGAATTTTTTTTTCCCAAACTTTAATAAACTTAAAAAAAAAAAATCTTTATTATATGTTCATAAATCAATCATGTTTTATTTTAAGAGAATCAAACACAATTTAACCCTTTTTTTCATTTTTCATTTTTCTTTTTATATAAAAGAAGTTAAAACTTTTGATGGTGTCTACCAACAACTTGTCACATAGGCTTGCTCCTACATTATACTAGTAATTTTTTTTTTAAAAAAATTCCCCTGTTGTTTATATTTGAACTAAATTTATGATTTTGCAAATTTAATAATATTATCAAAACAAAATGTGAATGAATAAATGGGTTAAGTGTAAGACAAATAATTTGTCATGGATCGGGTTGGGTCTAGACATTATATTAAGAAATATTTTTTTCTATCCAGGCTCGATCCGATTAGAAATTTTTGATCCGATCATGTAAAATATTAATCAAGTTCACTCAAATTTATACACAAAAAGATCAATCTCTTCTAAAAATTTATATTACTAATAATAAAACAAGTATGACAAAGTCGGGTTTGGGCAAAAATATAATGTCCAAGGCCCGATCGTTTTTTAAACGGATCTCATTTTTTTTTAAATTTGTTTTTCAAATTCAATATTTTTGTCTAAATTCTTCAAATATTGAATAATTTTTTAGTTTGAACAGCGATTTTTTGACAGATTTAAAGACAAAAAAAACATATCTTTATATATTCTCAAAAGACATTTTGCAACTATGTACCCAAAAAAGAAGATGCAGTTACCCTAATATATTTATACATATACACTTAGGTACAAAATTTATATTACTTAGCCATCAATTTATGCTTTTGTAAATAATTTTTCTTTGGGAAGTTAAAAAAAAAGATATACTCTGCAAAAAAAAAAAAACATATTTTACTGTCAGAGTAAATTTGAAAAATATACTATCAAAAATACAATAATTATTAAATAATATAATAAATTAAAATTATTTAAAAAAATAAAAAATTATTTGAAAAAGAATTGTAAAAAAAACAAATATTTAAATATTTTTATTTTTTACTTTATTTTTTAATTAAAAATAAAAATTAATAAAAATTAAATTTCTAAAATTAAATTTTTTTTAAATTTGAAATTTTAAAAAATAAATATTTAAATATTTTATTTTTTAAATTTATTTTTAATTAAAATTAAAAAAAATATTTTCTTTATGAAAAAAAAAATCATTAAAGATAATTTTATCTTTATAATATTTTTTTAATAATTTTTAATTTTATGTTTTTCAATTTAACCCCAGTCGGAATTTGGAAGTTTTACCTTTAAGTTTCAGTTTCCAATGATCTACTGAACTGAAATGACACATTAAATTTGAAACCGACAGAGAAAGAGAGTGCTTTGCTTTTTTAACTGTGTTAGTTTAGTTAATAGTTGCCAAAATTTGGGGAAAAAACATATGTTTTTCTTTTTCCAACCAATCAGAGAAGGAGGAGGCAATCTGTTAAATTAAGTGAGGCACAGTTTGCCCAACCCAAGAAGTGGGGTCACACACTAGCAAAAGACCAGCTGTTTCTTCTTCATATTCTCTAACATTTTCTTGTCAAGATAGGCAGCTAAAGAGCTGTGACCCTTTTCAAAAATTTTGATCTTTTTTGTTTGTCTTGTGAACAGAAAAGAAAGGAAAGAGGACACTTCAAGCTCTTTGAGATCTGGGCATTACATTCTCAGGTACATTTGTTTTTTTTTTTTGTTTCATTGACCCCAATTTAAAGATGCATTTTTAGCTTCTTTTTGTTTGATTTTGTTGTTGCTTGGTATAGCTAATTGTCTTTCAAAATCTGTGTAGTTTACCAATTTGTTAAATACATTTGGAGATTTTGGAGTTTTGCCTTATAGTGCATTGCCTGTTTAAGGAGAAAATCTAGGAAAGGAAGAAAACTTGAAAACTTTTATATCTAAAGTTGTTATTGCACAGTTTTCCTGGAGTAGAACAACATTCACTTTAACTTTCTTTAGTCATCTTTGAATTGAAAATGAAAAAGTTAAAAACTTGTTTAGATTGTGCTAACAGATGTACATGATACATGATAGATCATGGGATTTTTTTTTTTTTTTGTTTACTTTTATTCCTTCCAGTCAGGTTCTTCTTTGTTTAAAACTCCATTTTCCTTCTTAATTTGTATTTTAAGCGGAGAAATCATTTCCCATTTCTAGCCTATTCCAATTGCATCTAATTTTTTTTTTTGCCTCTTAAAAGGATCACAGTGAGGAAAGATAAGATGGGAAAGAAAGGAAAATGGTTGTCTTCTCTAAAGAAAGCCTTCATCCGAGAGTCCAAGGAAAAGAAAAGCCAGGTTTGGAGAAGTCCCATTCAGCTAAACTTATCTGTAGTTTATAGTTAGCTCAGTTTTTAATATTCTTGATTGCTATCTTTTTCAGAAATCAAAAGAACAGTTTTTGGAGAAGCAGGTGCATTTGGGTCCCAATGGTTCTGATGCAGCCACTCTAGAAACTATCAACTTGTCCCCTCCTCCTCAGCCGGAAGAGGTGAAATTAATTGAAGCAGAAGTTGAACAAAGCAAGCAGACTTACCCTGTTGCTCCTGCTGCTCCAGCTCAGGTAGCTGTAGAGGTCGATCGGCGTCGACTTAATATGGATGCTAGGTTTGCTGGAAAATCTAAGGAGGAAGTTGCAGCAATCAAAATTCAAACAGCTTTCCGAGTTTACCTTGTATGTGCTGCAATTTTGATTTTTTACTTTTTCCTTCTGAGGCTGTTTGCTTAATCATTTCTTATTAGAAATCCAATCTGATATGGTTATCAATCAAGTCCAGCAAATTTTTGGTTAATCCTACTCATCCTGCAGCAAACATTCCAAAAATATCTTTATGAAACTGTTTCTTGATAATGGCTTAAGTTTCGTATCAATTTTTTTATGCTAGAAGAGGAATGTGTAAGTTTTCTTATCAATTATAATGTAGAAGAAACTTTCATGGAACAAAAGCTCCAGAGAATGGGACTCTTATGCTAGTATATCTCAGTAGCTTCTGAAAAATAACATCTATTTATGACAGTTGCAGATTATAGCTGCTAAGTATACTGTTTCTTTGTAAAGGTTTAGTAGAGAAGACAAAAAAGATGATAAAAGGTTAGAGAAAAGTTATACTTCTTTCAACTTTGAAGACTTGTTGATTCCCATGATAATTTGTTACTTTTATGGTATGTTTTCCCAAATCCTGGGTCAAATTAAATGATCTTTTTAATGTTTGAAACCCTTATCCCAACCAGCTGTCTCTATCAAAATTTATTTTTTCAGCCACGATTGCAATTTATGTAGTGGATTTGCTGATCATGATTTCTTCTTTTCAGGCAAAAAGGGCATTGTGTGCTTTAAGAGGACTGGTCAGGCTGAAATCACTGATGGAAGGGCCTGTGGTCAAACGGCAAGCAGCCAGTACTCTTCGGTGCATGCAAACTCTTTCTCGTTTGCAGTGTCAGATTCTTACTAGGAGAATCAGGATGACAGAAGAAAATCAGGCTCTTCAAAGGCAACTCTTGCAGAAACATGCAAAAGAGCTTGTAAACTTGCAGGTAAAATCCCCTTTTTCTCTGATATCTCAGCGTATTTGACTTGCTTGAATTGGTAACAGAGTTAGTAGTCTGGGCCTATGTTACTTGGACTCGGGTGTGAGTGTCGGACACGGGTATGTTCAATTTTTTCCCCAAGATTTTCATGTATTTAGAGGGTCCTTGGAGAATCATATCCCCTTACCCATGTCCGGATATGCGTCAGACACGGGTGTCGGACATGGGTACTTCAAGAAAAATGAAGAGTCGGAGCAACATAGGTCTGGGCTTATATCCTGGAAAATGTGATGTAGAAGTTGGACCGCTGTGAAGTGGGTTCGAATTTTTTCTCCAACCTCTGGTTTTTCAGACCTATATCTTATAATTAGAATTATCATTGTATTACAAACAAATAAGATGATAGATTTAGCTATTATATACATCATACAGAGGATTTTGGAGTGATTTCTCTCACTGCAGTCAAGCAACCGTTTCATAAATCACTATTATGTATATCATTTTCATTAAACCACTTATTAGTTTCTCACTAGAAAAGTGCCCTTACTGTTTTCCATAAGTGAAAACATTCTATCATGTTGATTTTCCATAGTTGGATCCCTCTTTCTGACCAAAGGTTTTGATGTTTTAAACAGATGGGTGAAGACTGGGATGACAGTCTGCAGTCAAAGGAACAAATTGAGACAAGTTTACTGAGCAAGCATGAGGCTGCTATGAGAAGAGAAAGGGCCATGGCGTATTCATTTACTCATCAGGTAACCTGGTCCTCTAATTTTGTATGTGCTGTTGGAATACATGAAGAGCATCAAATATTTAATCTTTCCTCTGTCTGTTTATATGAATCATAACTAAATTACTTCAAAAAAAGTTCTCTATAGCTTGGTGATGAGGCAGGAAGTAGCAGTATCTTGGTAACTTCTAGCATTACTATAAATTATTAAACAGTTTTGCATAATTTAGTTCCTCATCTGCCAGATCAACTTAAGTAGATATTAGCTGAGAGTAAACTCGAAATACTAACCAGTTGATAACTATTCGATTGAAATACAATAATTCCCATCAGTTTTGTGATCTCATCAAAGGGAATTAGGGATGAAGTTCAAACATCCTGTTTTCAAGTCCGAAAGAGAGTTTTTTTTCTTCGAATCTATATATACTGGGTCACATGACAAAAGTTAACCCTATCTCATCCTTTTACGTAGCTCATCCAAATGCTCAAGGCAACTAGTACTTTGGCATTCAAGTATCTGAAAGTTAAACAAACTGAGTTCTGTGTCTGACACCTACACATAACTTTTGCAGCAAACCTTGAAGAATGCTTCAAGATCTATGAATCCATTATTCATGGATCCAAACAATCCCTCATGGGGATGGAGCTGGTTGGAACGATGGATGGCAGCCCGGCCATGGGAGGGTCGTGGCACAACAGAAAAAGAGCAGAACAATGACCAGTCATCCGTAAAGAGTGCACGCAACAACTTTGGAGGAGAAATCAGCAAAGCTTATGCTCGCTACCAACTCAATTTGGATAAGCAATCTCCAAAGGCCAGCCAAAAGCCAAGCCAAACTTCAAGTCTCTTATCCCCTTCTACTCCAAAGTCGGCTTCCATACCTGCCCGAAAGCTGAAGTCAGCAAGCCCTAGGAGCAGTGTGGTTGGTCCAGATGATGACACGAGAAGCATAGTTAGTGTGCAGTCAGAAAGAAACCGTAGACACAGCATTGCAGGCTCCTCAATGCGGGACGATGAGAGCCTAGCAAGCTCTCCATCACTTCCAAGTTACATGGTAGCAACCAAGTCTGCAAGAGCTAAGACCAGGTTGCAAAGTCCATTGGGACTAGAAGCAAATGGAACACCTGAGAAAGGACCGATTGCGTCTGCTAAGAAACGGCTTTCTTATCCACCTTCACCAGCCAGGCCAAGGCGGCACTCCGGTCCACCAAAAGTGGACAGCAGCATTACCAATACAGAAGTTGCTTAGTTATTCCTAATCAAAAAGAGATGAAGGAAAGCAAGCATTATATGGGTGTGGAGAAAGTCCAAAGGAGCAAAAACATGAAGCAGAGAAGAATTATTATAGTCATTTGATTTCTGAATCTTCTACTTCTACAGTCAAAGTTTTAAATTCATTGGGGCAGAATTGGTTGCTGGGATCAGCTGTCCTGTCATCTAAAAATTCCTTCTCAATTCATACATCCTTGTTTATTTATGTTTATGCCTTGAGGTGACAGAAATAATATTTGTGATTAACAGCAAATTATGTCCAAATTCAGTTTATGGAAATTTCTTGTGTTGTTTGTATAATAAGTATACATACATACTTATTTGTTCTTGTTTATTTTGGCATTTGCTATTGCACTGTTTAATTGCATTTTCTTTTCATTTTTATGAGATTTATTTGGTGATGGATGTAATGTTCTTTCATTCATCAATTTTGATTGGAATACATTCACAACTTTGTTCATCAGCAGATTCCATGCTATCATTTTTTAAGCTAACTTTTTTTTATTTGAAAAAATAAATTGCTTATTAATGTACTAATAAAATACTAATTGCATAACATTTTGAGGGGATTTTTTAAAGTGGATAATCCCATTTTTGTGCAATTGAAATTAAGTTAGTAATAGCGAAAAAAAATGTTAATTAAAGGAAAACAAGAAAAGAACCCTCTACTTGCAATAAATTGCAACTCTAAAACTACTTATACTAGATCTGATAATTATAATATATAAAAATTATCACTTTTATATTTTTGAAACTTCATATATAATTTAATCTGACTCTTACAAATGACCTATGTTTTTTGAATTTGAGACGAGTATCGGATACGAATATGTGTCCGACTCCGATAAGGCTATACTCAAATTTTTAAGTTTTTTCATATATTTGAAAGATCATACTCTTATACTCATTTTTAAATATGTGTCTAGTATGGTTATTTTAGAAAAAATGAAGAGTTCGAGTAATATAGCAAATGATGAATATAAGAGTCAAAGAAAAACGGAAAAAGATAGTTTTTTTTTTTTTTTTTCCTTTTGACCTGCTCTCTTTTGAGATATTATATCAATCTTTAATAATACTATCAATGAACGGTTCAATTTAAAAAATTTCAAACTTAGGGTAGCTATCATACTATACAACAAATTAAAGAGAGAGAGAGAGAGACAAAGTTGCTTTCACAATATTGAATGAAGAATTTAACATATAGAATGTGCATGTTGGAATGTTTGAAATGTGTTGAAGTTTTGCCGCTGGAGTTTTTTTGGATTGACAGGCTCCTCTCCTCCTGGATTATCTTCCAGGAATTTGCATAAGCAATTTATGTTTGGGAAATGGGAATCTCTTTAAAGTCAGATCAGGTTTTGCTTTAAGTTCAAACTCCTTTGGATTCTATCTTTATTTATGTGATAGCGATGTGTTTTCTGAAGAATCATACTACTATACTATTATTTGGTTGTTCTGATTATAATGGTAGGGCATCTTTGATTAATGTTTTCTCATTGAGGTTAACCTACTATATTCTTCCTTTTTCTATCCTTTTTTATAGCTTAAAACTCTAGAATTATAAAGTTCGAGGCAATTTATGTTTAGTATAGAATTGGTTATTTTGGGATCAAAAACACCAATCTTTAACAGTCTGGCATATATACTATAGCAGCATTCCTTTACACTAGAAACTATGGTAGGAGGCTTTCACCGGGTGTTTAATTTTTTTTTTCCATTTTCTTCAATACTAGAAATAGGATCAAATTGCCAGGTTTCTTACCTTTTATTGGAATCTTTAGACCCAATTTGTGGTGAGCAAGTGAGCAATTATTTGCCTTGACATGGAGATTTTGGGAGGTAGAAATTGGCTACTCCTTAATTGCCATAGACCCTATCTATGCATGCCTTGTAAAAGCTATGGATTGTATATAGGATTCTTGAGCAATTTCTTCCCTCTTAAAATATCAACCATATATGAATTGTTGATTTGAGAGGAAACAAAAACACTACATCATTATATTGGCACTAACAAAATATGAGAATAAAAGGAGGAGAGGAAAGCTATATATAATGGACTTGAAGGGCCCAAGGGCACAACTTAACTTCTATGGAAAGATAAACTACCTTTTTTAATGTCTTTCGGTCTTGTGGACCAAGAGAAAGCATGTGTTCTCATAGACTCGTCGGAAGGTTTTATTATAAGGGGCGTTTGGTACCTTCTTAAAAATCATATTTTATGGAATGTAATTTTTGAGAATGTGATTTTTGGAAATGTGATTCCTGAGAATATAACTTTACTGCGTTTGGTATGCATGAGAAAGTGCTGATTAAAGTCCTGGAAATGTGATGGTAATTTTTGAAATTACCCTTATAAAAAAAATGTAACTTTTATTAATTTTAAAATTTTTCAATGATATTTATTATTAACAAATATTTGTACTAAATATTTAAAAATAATATTTTAATTGATAATTTAAGTTACTTTTAGGATAAAAATATTTATTAATAATAAATTTTCGAAATTACTCTCATGTAGTTAAAAAATTAAAAGACTGAATGTAAATTAAATATTATTTAAATATTTTAATGATATTTATTATTAACAAAAATTTGTACTAAATATTTAAATATAATATTTTAATTGGTAATTTGAGTTTTTTTTATGATAAAAAATATTTGTTAATAATAAAATTTTGAAATTACTTTAATGCAATTGAAAAGTTAAAAGGCTGTATGAAAATTAAATATTATTTAAATATTTCAATAATATTTTTTATTAACAAATATTTGTACTAAATATTTAAAAATAATATTTCAATTGATAATTTGAGTTACTTTTATCATAAAAAAATGTTTATTAATAATAAATTTTCAAAGTTACTCTCAAGTAATTAAAAAATTAAGGGTGAATGCAAATTAAATATTATTTAAATATTGCAATATTTATTATTAATAAATATTTGTATGAAATATTTTAAAATAACATTTTAATTGATAATTTTAAATTAAATAGGAAGAAGATAATTTTGTCTTAACATTTTTTTACTTTCCAACTACATGGAAAAGTTACTTTTCCACTATTTCTCATGGGAATCACATTTCAATGCTTGTGGGAAAATAACTCTTCAAGGAAAGTTACATTCCCAGGAAAGTGAGCAGTTTTTAGCATACCAAACATGGGAATCACATTCCATCAATTACTTTTCATGAAAAGTGATCACTTTCCATCATACCAAATGTCCTCTAATTGTTGGTATCCAGGCAAAAAAAAAATGTGATTAGGATTGTGATCAAAACAGTTAAAAGTTCCCAATACAATTAATTCAATTAAATAGAATTTGAAGTCAAATCTCTAGACTTATATTTCTTACATGTGTTAATGATCACTTAAAACTTAAAAGTTACCTTCAAGTGACTTTGGTCCTTTGGTACAAGGAAGAGTTAAAACTTAAAAGTAACTCTAGATGAAAAAGTAATGCATTTTTTGACCCACTTTGCTTGTTGCTATTCCATATTTTAATCATCCATTGGATTAGAAAGATTTACCCTTTGCCCTAGTTCCTAGGTGCTCTTAAGAGTGAGATTCATTATTTGCAAGATTAGATCCATTGTTAAGTTATTGTATTGATTCTACATCCTAGATTATCCTGTTTCATCATCATTTGATTTATATTTTTTATGTAATATTCAGATCTAATGATTTTATAAAATTACATCGATATTTTCACATATTATAAGTAACGTAAGAGATATCTCTACAATAAAAATACCCACTTTTCAAACACACTCATCAAAGAAGGATGGCAATGGGAATGAGTAATTGCTTCCTCTTGTCATTTTTTTCCCTTTTTTAATGAAAAAAATACCCACTAAAATTGAGTTGTCATGTTGTTTTTGTTAGTTCCTTTGTTGTCCAAAGGGAATGATCAAGATCACAAGCAATAGATTATTAGTTGTTGCTTTCATTGCAAACAAAGCAAAGGCCTAAAAACATATGAAAACACATTTCTCCCTTTCTTTTACAACCTTATCCTTGTATCTATCCGGAAAAAAGTAGAAAGAAAAGAAAGGTTTTATTACAATGCAAGACATACAAATCTGAGTGCCATCTAATAATTGGAACCCCACAAAGAATATTTTCTCTCCATTTTAATGCACCAACAAGGAATTAGGCACACATCCAAGTCATTGATTGAGTAGTTGTGATCTTTAAATTGTCCACAAAGCCTGGAGATAGTATTAGGGGACCTAAAATTGAAAGAGTAAGATATGGGCTATATCTTTAAAATCCTTTGGCAAACAACTTGATTTATTGTTCATATGACAACTAACTAAATGTTGGTGGGCAGTTTTATTTCACTTTTGACAGGGAATGGTCAAATGAAATAAGCAATGTCCTGGGAAAATGGTCCCAAAATGGTGTTATTTCTAGGGACCCCATCAAACAAAATGCCCTAAATAAGAAGGCTATGCATGGTTGAAAGCAGGAACAAGACCCACACTTTTAATTCCATGTTTTACTATATATAGCAGTAACAGTTGCAAGGCTCATCAGGGTGTCTCACCACTGTCAATGCAAAGGAAAGCTTCAAAGGAAATTTTGGGATTTTCCAGGAGAAGGGGGTTGGTAAGTAAACTTAATATGATCCAGAATCTTAAACAAAAGACAGACAGGCAAAAAAAAAATGCCCAACCTGTAACAGCTACATATGGTGTGATTTGAAGGAAAGTTTGGTTTAATAAATCATACTAAAACTGCAATGTTGTTGTTTAGCTGCTCACTTTGCATGGAATAACTCACTTCCTTGCAAAATTTAAGGCAAAAACTTTTTCTTTTTTATATTTTGGGTTATGAAAAGTCTGTTACTGTGAAGCAAAATAGCAAATGCCTCACCAAAAAAATTAAGTAATAACAATTTTTTTTTAATTTTAAATGAAGATTCAAGTCATAAGTCATAACTAATTACTACTACTTAATTGTATTTGATTATTGTAGATTCTTTGTATTAGGAGAAAGAAAGATGCTGTTTCTTATGGATGAATCAACTCTGTTTATATGCTTTGATTATAATTTCTGAGAGAAATTAAATAATTAATTAGAGTTAAAAAGAAGAAGCAGCAGCAGCAAAAAGCTAAGTATAAGAGGAAGGGGCAGAAGGCAGATTCAGATTCAGATAAAGACAAAACTATAACCTTGGTTTGGGAATTTTGGGACATGGGAGGGAGCCTCAGCCAGCAACCAATCATAGCACCGCACGTGAGTGAGGAGCGTGAAAGAGAGCGTGAGTGAGGAGCGTGGTACTTTAATCAATCACAATCTCCTGTATAGGAAAACGTCCCAATAAGCCAGTGCCTTTGCTTCCTCTCTCCACTTGACATTTAACAAAAGCAGTGAAAGAAAGAAAGAAAGAAAAATACATAAAAGAAAGAGAAACACTTGGCCTTGGGGAACTGAGCATTGAGACAGTAGCAGCAGCAGAACCTCAGCTCAAAGAGAAGCTCTAACTTAACCAACCCTGTTTGGTTTTCTAGGGTTCTTGTTTTCCAAGCCTTTTTTTTATTTAACCTCTAAAAATATCAACCAAAGCTAGCTATCTATCCTCCTTCAGGTAAAAAACCCAACTCTGTTTTTTCTTTATCCTTTCTGTTTGACATTTGTGTTTCAGGTTACATTTCATTTTTCAGCATTGTAGTTTTCTTGTGGTGTTGATGCTCTTTTAGTTTTCTTTTTAAAATAAATAAATGAGGGTTGATTTTTTTTTTAAAAAAATGTGTTTAAGAGTGAGTCAGGAGTGGTCAATTTCTTTCTGGGTTTTGCTTAGTTTATGTTAGCAATGATGTCTCCTTTTGTGCTTCTTTTTTTTCAAGAAAATCTCATTTTCTCTGTTGAACTTCTTCTCGGAAAAGAAAATGTGGCTTCACTTTTAGACTGCAAAGCTTGTTCAGAGCTAGCTCTCACTTTTTTTCCCCGTCAACCAAAAAAGAAGAACAGTCATGTTTCCTTCCTTTCTTTCCCAAATTTTTAGCTGCACAAGTACTTAGAACTTAACTTGGATCTCTGTGTTTTAAGCTTATTTTTCAGTTCTAGTTTGCTCCAGTTGAACAGCTTCATTGACCTCAGCTTAGGAAAGTAGTTTTCTTTGATTGGATTGAGTACACTAGTGCATGCCCACTGGCACATATTTTCATTAAGAACAGAATGATTCAGATTTTGGTCCAAGAGTATTGCAAATCAACAATTTTGAATTATAATTTAAAACCAAGCACAAGCAGCCCCTCATGGATTATTAACTTCATTCATTTCTTGCTGGTCCCTTGTGGTTTAATAATGTGTGTTTGTCATTGGTTTCAATAATGTGTTTTGTAGCATATTTTCCAGTACAGGAAAGTGGCAAAAAAGGAGAGAGAGAGAGAGAGAGAGGAAAAAAATGAAAAAGAAAAGGTGGAAAGATGGGGTTTTTTTTTTTTTTTTTTTGTAATGATATTTAATGAATTTATTTTATGGCAACCTTTTTTTCTCTCTTTCTTTTTCTTTCTTTTTAAATTATGTCATTTGATTCTGGTTGGTGGTAGTGGAAGTAGTTTCTGTGGAGTTTCTTTGAAGGAATTGTATTGTTTGTTAGTTAGGTCTGTATTTTACTGCTAAGAGATGAAGCTCCTTTCATGGCTTCCTCTTTCTCTACATTTATATATCAAATTCTCTTTCATGTTGCTTCTCAGCCCACGATATCTCTGAACCATTTGCAGGTTGTGTGGGTCAGGTGGGGATTTGAAGCAGAGGACATATATCTTGGCCTTTTATTACCACTTCAACTCAAGGGAATATTAAAATCATGCAGACGCCAAAAGCACGGTAAGATCGTCATTAGTCGATGCCTTTATAGCATTTTAATCATTCTTTTCCCCCTTAAAAGTTTTTGCTAATTATGTTTTTCTAATGCTTATGCTTTGCTAATCTCCTAAGTAGACTATTTACAATTGTACTCTATGTCCTTGAAGCCTTGATCAGTCTTGTTTCAGGCAGCCTTTCCCCGCTGCCACCGCCACCGCTGCCCCCTCCCTTCTTTTTTCTTCTTAATTTTTCCTTGAAAGGAAAAAAAAAATTCAAAATCTACTTAATCATTCGTAGTTTCAAGTGTTTGCCCAGTTAATGGGTTGGACCTGGTAAAGTTAAGGGAAACTAGGCTTGATGAGTTGATGTTAGCTATGTTACCCGAATTCGGGGTGAGTGTCGGATACGGGTATGTGTCCGATACGAGTATGCTCAAATTTTTTTCTAAGTTTTTCCATATATTTGGAAGATCATACCCCATACCCATGTCCGAATATGTGTCGGACACAAATGTCAGACACGGATACTTTAAGAAAAATGAAGAGTCCGGGTAACATAGGATGTTAGATATCAATGATTCTCTCCCACTTTTGCTATATGATGTGTTTCACGAAATATGTGAAAATTTTCTTGTGAACTGCATTATCAAAATGCATGCCAATAGGGATCTGGATGAGTTTTTCTTATATTATATATTGTTTGTGTATTCTTATGCACGTTAATCTCAACCAGAAGCTGAACTATCGTTGTCTCAGTATCTTGTTAAACCCTTTTTTTATCCCCTTTCAAAAAACAAATATGCTGGAAAGTTGGGAGGGAGATTAGAATGATCCTAAAGAAGGTAGTTTGTAGTTGTTTTACTAGTGCTTGAAAAAAATGGTGCAACATCATCTTCTTTGTGGTGGGTGACTGCTTAATCTTGAAGTTGTTGCTAGTCTATCAAGGGTTGATCCACCTGCTGCATTATGATTGGTTCAATGGACAAGTTGTAAAAGTAGTTACATCCTCTTGAAAAGAGCCTATTATATGATGCACCATTTTTGTGTAGCCATAGCATTAAGATTCATCAACTAGAAGCTTCATTGATTTTCACTTTTTTCTTGTCTTCAATTCCATTTACTTTGACAGTAGAACAAGCTCCTTAGAAGTGTCTCAGAGAAAATCTTCTGCAACACCTCGAACTGCGAATCGACTGAAGATACCAGGATCTGATTTGGACACGGTTTTGTCTCCAAATCCTGCAAGTAAGACACCCAAAGATCGAAGTCCTAAGGTTACTGAGCGTAAAGCATTGAGAAGTCCGGTATCTGGGGTATTCTTCAGTCACTTACACCTAAATTAGGTTATTTTTATGGTGAACAATTACATTTCTGCACACTGTTTTCCATTATTACAGGACATTTTTCTGTTTACTTATCTACTTAGTTACTCCCACTGACATAATGTTCAATCTTGTCATGTGAGCGCTAGAAGAAGCGCCCAAGCAGAGTGACTGAACTGGAAGCACAGCTCACTCAACTCCAAGATGATCTTAGAAAAACAAAGGACCAACTGACTGCATCTGAGTCGTGGAAGAGGCGAGCCATGCAAGAGGCTGAGGAGGCCAAGAAGCAGCTATCAGCAATGTCGGCCAAGTTTGAAGAATCTGAACAGCAGTTGCTGGAAATTTCTGCCTCCGAGGATGATCGTGTGCAAGAACTCTGTAAAATTTCACAAGATCGAGATAGAGCATGGGAGTCTGAACTTGAGGCTATCCAGAAGCAGCACTCAATGGATTCTGCTGCCTTGGCTTCTGGCATGAATGAAATTCAAAAGCTTAAAGTTCAGCTGGAAAAGGCATACGAATCTGAAGCCATTCAAACTAAGCATGCTGCATCTGCACATTCTGAGATTCAGAACTTGAGAATTGAACTGACTGAAACTCTTGCCTTGGTTGAAAAACTCAAGTCTGAGATCACTGATTGCAGAGAATCTGAAGCCCAGGCTCTTGAAGTTGTTAGCAAAACCCAAATGCAACTGGCAGCAGCAAATAAAACCGTAGAAATGCTGCGATCTGATGCCACCAAAGAAACAGAAGCTTACAACACATTATCATTGGAGTTAGAGCAGTCAAAAGCTAGAGTTAAGTCACTGGAAGGACTTGTGAGCAAGCTCCAGGCAGAACTGATTGGTAATAGCAGCAAAATATTTAAGGATCCCAAAGATGATGAACTACCACAACAAAATGGAGAAAATGATGACATACAGCAGCTCAAAACAGAGCTTAATTTTGCAAAACTTGAAGTGGCTCAATTGAGATCAGCATTGGATGCAGCTGAGGTCAGGTACCAAGAAGAATATATTCGGAGCACATTGCAAATTAGAAGTGCTTATGAACAAGTGGAATGCATAAGAACGCAATCATGCCAGAGGGAGTCGGAACTGGAAGCAGAATTAAAGAGAACTAAAGCTGATGTCGAAGAATTGAGAGCAAACTTAATGGATAAGGAGACTGAACTGCAGAGTATTTCAGAGGAAAACGAGGGGCTGAATTTGAAGATTGAGAAAAAACAACAGTCCGATGAGTTGAAGAAGTTAGAGGCAGAAATGAAAGCAAATTTGACAGCCAAAGAAGCAGAGTTGCAGAGTGTAACCGAGCAAAATGAAACGCTCAAAATGGAAATTAAAAAGAAGGAAATGGATAGTAATAAAGTTAGTGTTGAATATGTTGTATTGTTAGAATCAATAAGGGCTGCAGAGCGAGAGGCTGTGATGAAACTTGGCTATTTAACCGAAGAAGCAGATAAGATTAGCAGAAGAGCAGCAAGCGTGACTGAACAGCTTGATGCAGCACAAGCAGCAAATAATGAAATGGAAGCCGAGTTGAGGAGAATAAAAGTGCAGTCAGATCAATGGAGAAAGGCAGCTGAGGCAGCTGCTTCCATGCTTTCAACAGGGAACAATGGGAAACATGCTGACAAGACCATATCTCTTGACAGCAACCATAACTCTATAATGGGTTCACCTAACTCGGAAGACATCGATGATGATTCACCGAAGAAGAAAAACGGCAACATGTTGAAAATGATAGGTGTGTTATGGAAGAAAGGCCAGAAGTAAGATGAAATGGCGTGGCAGGTTGCATATATATTTCTGCTCTAAATGTTTGATGGTTCGGATATATTTTCAGTTTATGGAAAATTCTCTTAATTTTTCTCTTACATGTTTGCTCAAGGGTTATTCCAATTGAGTTTCAGTCTTATGTAAACTTGTCTTAAGAAGACTTTGTATATGCGAAAATTTGCTTATTTTTGTTAATTTCTGCTTCACCTAATATATTTGGTGGATTTGGATGTATAGAACAAGTATCTGCATTTAAAACAATAACAAGTTTTTCAAGGTGGACAGCTCATGATAGTTCATATCTACTGATTATGTAAAATCTTTCTTACGTTCTTTAATCCACTTCTTTTTACATGTTTATTAGTATATTTAGTCCTAAATATTATCAATGTATTAAAAAATAATCTTTTGGTTGCTCCTCAAATAAATTTATATGAAAAACTTACATGACATATAATGAATTACATGTGAAATTTTTGTGACATTTCATTTATTTGTAAAATATTAAAAAAATTGTAAAAAAAAAAAAAGCTTCAAATAAAATATATATATATATAAAAAAAAAAAAAAAAACTCTAGTTCATGTTTTTACTCTTTCTCTTTCACTAAAACGAGTATCTTTTTCCAAGTCACTTGTTGATATATAATGAGAACACGTGAATGTTATTTTAACACATTTAACAATTTTTAAAATCGAATGTTTACATCTAAAAATTTTAAGACTGAAATAAAATAAAAATTATGTTTTATGACTAAAATTATAATTATAATTTTTAGATAATTATTCACATCAAGTTCAATGTAGAATCGAATCTCAAACAGTTCATCCACAACTTTTAGTTATATTTAATAAAAGAAATTCAACGTGCCCAAGTTAGAGACCATAGACCAGTCAAGCAGCATTACCTCTAGGATTCCTAATTCACATATCTTAATCAACCTTATTGAACCCAAATCGGGATTATAAATTATAAAATGGAGTCACTTCATGTCCAATTTAAAATCCGATCTCGAAAAACTAATTTAAAACACTTTTTTATTACTTAAAAAAAAATATTTTATCTATTATGAATTATTATTTTTCATTGTGATTAAGTCATGTCAAGATTTATAACAAGTTTTATAAAATCAAATTCATCATCGAAACTCTTACCATATATAATAGTAATACTTGTAAATATTCAGCCCAACCCAAACTTTAGTACCTAAGAAAAGTATTCAAAAACACCTGTTTAAATCGTTATTATTATTGGACACAAACACCAATTCATTGGTTTAGTTATAAGAATGTTATTATATTGGTACACCCATAACACCCATAAATAGAAAAATTAAAATTTGTGTAATAAGTGAGTACTTTTTTCAAGAAAGTTATATATTAAGTGGATAATTTTTTTTAATAAATATGAAACAAAAAAAATATTTTATAAATAAAAAGACATATATATTTTATTTTATATTTAAACAATAATGATATTTTTAATTTTTTATAATTTTTTAAATAAATTGATATTACTTAACTCAATAACGCTAAATTCAGGTAGCAACATTATTATTAGTATAGACATTTATATTAAATAATATTAGTCTTATTGTTTGCTTGTATTTTTTTTTTATATTTTCGTTTTCATGTTTCTCTCATTTATAACAAGTGAAGGTGACATGTATCCAAGTGTCATTCACATTTTTTTTTTCTTTTGTAGAACTACAAATCCAAACAGTAGCGTCGATTGAGAGACATCAACAGCAAAAACAAACTCAAATTGAACATAAAAATAAGTAAACTCTCAACCCGCTCATTTCACTGCATATCTGTATATATATATATATATATATATATATATATATATATATATATATATATATATATATATATATTGTATACCCACAACACTGGTGAAAATTAAATTACAAAATTAATTGAAAATTTTTATATATTAAAATAAATTTATCTAATGATGTATAATGTAGATATTTTTTTATTAAAATAAAATAAAAAATGAATTGAATAATTTTATATATTAAAATAAATTTATCTAATGATGTAAAATATAGATATTTTTTTTTTATTAAAATAAAGTTATCTGATAATGTCACAAACTAATAGTTTTAAAAATAAAATACGTAAACATCTTTAATTACATTTTATATTATAAGTTTATTTTTGGTTTTTTAATATATGTACGAATTGAATTGGTGTCTTGTTAACTCGTGACACCAACTCAAACACTCTTTTTAATAATAGTATAGATATATAATAATTATTATTATAAAGTTTAAATTTTAATTTATTTCTTTTATTTTATATAAATATTTATATAATTAATTAATTAATAAAATTTTCATATATGATAAATTTATTTATCTTATTTATAGTTTAATGAAACTTAAAAGCATTCAATTTTTTATTAACATTTGGTTCAATATTTGTGTGACATGTGTTTCAATGTACCACATTGCACAATTTTTTTTAGATATATAAAATATATATATATATATTTTTTATTACTGACAATAGTAGCTGAAAAAAGATAACTATTACCTGAAAATAACTATGATGCAAGAGAAAGTGATGAAGAAAAATGTATGAAATAATTTTATTAATTACTTACCATAAATTTAATAACATTTTAATAAAAACTTAATGGTTTTAATTTTGTTTCCTATATATGTGTTGAAATAATACAATGAGAGGTAATTTTCTATTATTTCATATGATCATTCTCTTTCATCTTAAGATGATAACTAAGCATTCTAAGTTTGAATCTTATTGAGGTGTCTAATCAAGGATTAATGACTTTAAATGCTTATATTTTTTTTAATTAAAAGATTTAAATATTTTTAATTTAATTTTATCTATATTAATATTAAAAATTTGACTGAATTGGTGTCACGATTAAATAGATATCAACTCAGCCAATAAAATAACCTTAGGATTAATTAAGTACATTTATATTTTTTTTTTTTTTAAATACTTACAAATCTAAAAAACTACTAACTCCTATTTAACAAACTACTATATTTCCACTAGAAAAATTAGTCACATTTTTTTAACATCTTTTAATTTAAAAATAATAATT
Source organism: Fremontodendron californicum (assembly GCA_030761205.1). Lineage (NCBI taxonomy): Eukaryota > Viridiplantae > Streptophyta > Magnoliopsida > Malvales > Malvaceae > Fremontodendron > Fremontodendron californicum. The sequence goes on from JAULJL010000005.1 coordinate 37,014,157, forward strand.
ACATTACAATCTTTTTTAAAATACATTATTTCACCCACTCAGACAGTTTTATCTAAACAAAATAAAATTATGGCAGTTTATGTCTTTTTATTTGTTTTTTTATTTGTTTTTATAAACATGTTGTTTTGACGAAAAAAAACTGTTTTCACATTTTTCGTTTTACTATAATTTTCTATTATCTAAAAAATATTTTTTTTCAAAACACTCTCCGAGTTTGTGATTAAATTCTAATACTATATATAAATTTCTGACTGAGTTAGTGTCACTGAGTCAAGTAACACCAATTCAATTAAATAATTTACTTAAAAACAAAAATAAAATCATAAATAGAAATAGAAATATAAAATAATTAGGATGTTTTTGTCTATTTCAGTTCTTTTAATATAACATATTTAAAATAAAGAAAAACTACCCAACTCTTGAAAAAAAAATTAATCATTTTAATTAGGTAATTTATTCTCCGCTACTTTACAATTAGATAATTCCTTCTCTTCACTTAAATTTTTACATATTTTTTCACTTACGTAGTGGATTTATTAAAATTTAGTTATTATAAATTCAGTTTGACTTTTATGTAATTCCTAATCGAGTTAGTCTCTTTTGACTCAATGACACCAAGCTCCGTCACACACTTTATTAGTATTATAATTTGACGCATGTGAAAATTATATTTTTTTAAATAATTATGTCTATAAAAAATAATATATCGATAAAAAATGATAGTTTTTTTAAGTAAATAATTTTTAAAATAAAAATATGGATAGGTTTTTTAAGTAAATAAAGGTAATTTTTTAAAAAGTGAATGGTTATTTTTTATGTAAGTAAAAGACATAAATATCTTATATTTTATATTTCTTAAAATATATTTATTTAGTTTTTTATTTATTTAATCTTATTTAAATAAGGTCATTAACTCAATTTTATCTATATTTATAATATATAAATGGAGTGACTGAATTTAATGTCACTCCAACTCGATTGATTTTATAATAGTATATTATAGATATATGTAGGGGAGAGTAGAAGTCGGTTCCACCCGACTTAACCGACCAATCGAATCACTTTCGGTTTACTCAGGTCGGTTATTTCGGTTAGGATTAATATCGGTTATATTACTCGGTTTTAATAGGTTAAGTCGATCGGTGTTCGGTTCGTGAAATGCATAACTGAACCGACCAACTTAACCGATGTATAATATATTATAATTATATATTTTAATATATTTATTACAATATATTATAATTATATATTATATATTATATATTTTAATATATTATAATTATATATTTACAAATATATATATATATATATATATATATATATTCTTATTCAAACCCAAACCCAAATCCAAACTCAATTAAATCTATTTATCAATCCAAACCTAATAAATTTAGAGTTCGTTTTTTTTACACTGACAATGTAAAATTCTTAACTCTACAAGCGGGATAAGAGTTTACCACATGTCTCTCTTCTTTTTTTATTTTTTTATTTTTTTTTTACTATACCATACCACTACGTATCACCCTGTTAATTCTGCTTGTGGAGTTTAAATACACTACGTGTCACCCTGTTAATTTTACTTGTGGAGTTTAAATATTTCACTGACAGTATACCTGATAATTTTTCATAAATTTAATAAATCCAAACCCAATTAAATTTAAACCCATTTATCAATCCATTGAAAAACCCATTTACCAAACCCAATTTCATTCACTGTTTTAACCAAGAAAACCGACTAAACCGAATGACTTAAATTGATTCGGTTATTTCGGTTATACAATGATAATCAGTCGATTGTCGGTTATTTTTTTTATATATATAAATACCGGTTAAATCGATTTTCGATTTTTTTCAACCCAACCGACCGATTGCTCTCCTTTCTTGGCCCATTATTTTTAGGTTAGAGCCTTTAGGATTTAAAACTCAGCGGCTGTTGCTTCTTCTTGTCTTCGCCTTCAAATCTCTCAAAACCCTCTTTCCAGTCGAAACAACCTCTCTCATCCAACATGGGGTATGTTTTCTTGCTCTCAATTCTAGCTCAAATCGATATCTTTTGTCTTTCTCGTAGCTTGCCTATGTTATTTTTTTAAGTGTTTAAGCTGCTCTTGCTTATACAATGAAAGGAATGGTTTTTGGTGAGACGTGTTGGTTTTTAAATGTGGGTTTTGGATCTTTAAATCTTTTGTTGTTTCTGTTCTTTGTTTAGGGTGATGGGTAAGATGGGAAAAAAAGAGAAATTTTTATAGCTTTAAACTTATTGCCATTTGCCACTGCTTTTGATTTTAGATATTCCTAAAGTTTATGCTCTTTTGAATTTTGATTGCTGTTTTAAGCTTTCTAGCTCTAACTTTTAAGTACTATATGGATTTGGGTTTATGATTTCTTTTCTGAGAAGTGATATTAGCTTATCTAAGGGAAGAAAATGTTTGTTTGGATTCAAGTTTCTTGATTTAAGAAAATTCAAGAAGAATTACACTTGAATGATGCTTGTTTGAAATTATATAGTATTTTGCTTTCACCTCAAGTGATAGAAAAGTTAGTATTTTGTCTCCATCTTCAAACATTTATTAGACTATAGAGAAGTTATAGTTTCAGGTGTAGAATTTTATCTTTGAGGAAATTAATGACATTAAAGGTATTTCTTTCAGGAAGACACGTGGTATGGGAGCTGGACGCAAGCTGAGGACCCACCGCAGGAGGCAGAGGTGGGCTGATAAGTCATACAAAAAATCCAACCTTGGAAATGAATGGAAGAAGCCATTTGCTGGTTCTTCCCATGCCAAAGGCATTGTCCTTGAGAAGATGTAAGACTAGAAGATCCTCTTTTGTTTTTTGGTGCTCTTGCTTTCATTAACTCTAATTCAATATATGTACTGATGGCTTTTGGAACACGCCAGAGGTATTGAGGCTAAGCAGCCAAACTCTGCTATCAGAAAGTGTGCTAGGGTTCAATTGATCAAGAATGGAAAGAAGATTGCCGCCTTTGTTCCAAATGATGGTTGCTTAAACTACATTGAAGAGAATGTGAGTAGTTGTACTCGAGTGAAATCGGATAACTTTTAATTGTTTAAGCATATTTAAGCATCTCTTTGCTGCTTCCCTTCTGATGATAATATATTGCTATAGGACGAGGTGTTGATTGCTGGATTTGGACGAAAGGGTCATGCCGTCGGCGATATTCCTGGTGTTAGATTCAAGGTTGTGAAGGTCTCTGGTGTTTCACTCTTGGCACTTTTCAAAGAGAAGAAGGAGAAGCCTAGGTCATAAGTTTGCAGTGGGGAGTATGTCTTTTATGATCTTTTTTTTTAGTTCTACTTAAAACTGAGAGCCGTTATATTGCTTGGTAGCTTTTCTGGACAATTTTTTTGTTTATCTTCAAGTTATTATATTGAATTTGTGGTATCATCTTGATCAAAAAGATTTTGGTGCTTTATTCTGTCCCAAACTGTTTTCTCTTCGTGTTGCTATGATTTTGATGCATTTATTATTTAGAACTGGTTATGCTTTTTAGTCATGACATACTAAAAGAATCTGTTCATGCCCAAACTTTAAATGTGTCAATTTGTTTGTCTTCTCATTGATTGGAAAAGAAACTTGGAGACTATGATATCGGATTTTTCATTTTTCTGAAAGTATTTGTATTCAACATTTATATCTGATACATATTCGGACATGGATATAAGAGTATGATTTTCTAAATATATTAAAAAAAAAAAAAGTTAAAAAATTCAGTATATTCATGTTAGATGTATACTCATATTCGATATTCACCTTCGAGTTCTCAGAATTTAAGCTAGCTATTGGATGAAACAATCCTAAATAATACCATTCCAAAAACAATCCACGGGTCCTATGTAAATATTTTCTTTGTTGGTAACAACTCGCAAGACAGTTTTTATAGAGGGAACTAAGAACAAGTACAGTAATTTCCATTACAAGAGCAGCAGAGATTTTCATACATGATTCATGAATATGGATTTGTTTGGCACAAAATATATAATCATGTATGCAAACTGAGCATAAAATTGTATTATGAATACAAATTTGTTGATAGTACATTTTCATGAAGTGAGCACAATCTAATATTCATGAGACCAAAATTTTTTTCTTGTAATGCTTGCTGTCATTGCATAATGAACATGTTCAGACTGAAATGGTATTATGAACTAAGGCATATCCAATCTAAGACTTCAAGTTCAGCCCTGAAAATCTATGAGACGCACTCCATAAGACACTACCTACATGAAATCGAATATCAGATTCGAACTTGGTGAAATTCAAATCTGGAAAAGAGTACAAATTCTGCTGAGCTACCAGAGTGTATTACAGTATATACAAGGCTGTTGTATCTAAAAATTCCCAACAAGAATAATTGGGAGAGGCCCATATCAAGGTACCTTAAAAAACCTGAAATGTTGCACTTAGCTGTTCTCCGGAATCAGTAATATGGTTGTCTTGTCTACCGCCATTGTTGGTCCTGATAAAACTTCAAGTGATGCAACCATATTGTAAAAAGAATCCTTGACTCAGAAAGGTATCCTTGAGCCAGAAGTAATTTCAGAAGTCATTGGGGAAGGAGATGGGGGAGTGGGATTTGACAAACTGTTCTCAAACTCCTTGTGGCCATGAGAAAGATGAGAATCAGAAATGGGTTCTTTCCGAGTGTCTGAATTTATATCCACTTCCAAAGTGTCACTGTTTCTGATTAAACCAGCAATTTGGTCTTCAACAGGATCTTCTTCCTTCTTGTTGGTGTTATAAAGGAAAAGTGTACCAGTCTTGAGGTATGGATGACTGTATGTCACATTTTCAGCACAACAAATGAAAACCAAAATTTTAGTAAAAGTATCTTAAACTTTGTACAAAATCAAAGTGGAATACTAGGGAAGATGGGAGTATATATTTTACCTAAAGAACGAACCTTTTCACAATTAACCTATATTAAAAAACTTGAGCATGATTTAGCTCCTTTGTTTTTTTTTTTTTCTTGAATAATCTCCGATCCAATTCTTTTGGGCCAGAGGGACTGAGAATGAAGCATTGATGGATGATTTACAGCCTAACCCATTTTCTGTCAGGTGACAATGAAAAAGCAATCCACGTTAATATATATTTTTAATATATTTAAAATATTATGTTATTTTTTTCGTGTTATAATTATATTTAAAATATTATATATTTTTTAATATATTAATAATTCATATTATATAAATTTTAACACGTTAATATATTTATATTATGTTCATGATATTTTTTTATCTCGTGTTTTGATTATTTTTCTTTCATATTCATGTCCAAAATTATAATTTCTAATCGCTGCCACAATCTCATAATTACAAAGCCAATGAGGTTTCAATATAAGCATTGCCAATGAGCCCAGATGTTGGGAAGAAACAGTGCTACAAATTTTTGTGCATTAATATTAAGGAAGAAACAGCCAACCATCTCTCCCTATATATACAGCTAGTTCCCAACTTGAACTAAAACAACTATTTTTGCATTCCATTCTTATTTACAAATCCCACCCCAAATATTTTGTCAGCTATTCCATTTCCATAGAGCTTCTTCCTCTTGTTACAGCAACAATTAGCTCCTTTTTCACCCATCACAGCTCACCAGCCATTTTCATGTACAACCAAGCACCTACCTAATAATTACAAATTCACAGATTATTATGATGTACCTGTAAAAAGCCTATGAAAGGTGGAATGAGCCTTGCCCTTCTGTTATGGCGTACAAGAGCTTCTCTTTCATCCTCTCCTGCAACAAAAAAACAAAAAAAAATTACCACCCGATATTTCTCTTTAACTTATCTTTATAAGGAATTTAATATAGGATTAGATTAAGAAGGTGTTAAAAAGGATTACTTTTGAAGAATAAGGCGGCAACTTCAGGTAATTGGCACAAGTCATAACACTGGGCAGCTCTGTATCAGCACAATTGCTACTATGCTGAAGGAAAACATTAAAATTTGAAGAAATGAATACATGGTAAAAGCGAAAGAAAAAAAATACAAACTGGAAAACTAAGGTGTGTATTGATCGTACAGACCTTGCGAACGATTGTCAATTTCGGATTTAAAGATGCCAAACCTCCTGGAGGTAGCCGGGGTGCACCGGTCACAAACTGCAGAAATGCTCGCCGTTGTGCATATTCAAACTCTTGAATAATTTCAAGTAGCTGAAATTCAGACGAGTGACTCAGTGACTTAAGATTTAACAGATGAGAAAAGCAGAGAGTATTAAGAGAAAAGTGGGGAGTGGGCAAAAGAAAGAAAATGCGAGTAATGCTAACATTAATGATGGGTGGACTGCTAGCTGTATATCCGTGATCAAACTTGATATGTTCCAGAAGTTCATTGAACTGCTTGAAAAAACAACATTAAAACTTAGTAAATGTAATACATCTCTCTCCAAATAGACTGATTAATCAAGTGATAGATATACATACAGCCCAGAAATCACATTCTCCACAGAGTAAACGTTCTAGCTCCTCCTCCGTAAAAATATGGAGATGCCTAATTGCAAAAACCTGGAATGACAACCAGAACACTCAGATTAAAGGGGGGAAACCATTTCCTTAAGTTTTTTTTTTTTCCAAATATGACTCTGGAGGGAAAATTGAAGTGTGACAGATTAATAAGATATGTAAGTTAGAATAATAAAAACTAGACTGATAAAGTACAATTCTTCTAGTGATAACCAAATCCTCAACTAGAACAATTTACAGAACCTCTTTTATCTTTTTCCCTATCACAATAACTATCAACTATACCCATAAAAGCTAAGCAAACTTTTTGATATCATCTGGAATACAGCAGAGAGAAGCAACCACAATGCACCACTATGGTTAACTATAATCATGTTTGGAAGATTTTTCTCGGGACTAGAGTCATTTGGGTCACTAGGAAAGCAAATTGCTTCATTAAAGCTTCTTGCAAAGGAAGCATAAATCAGTTATTTAATTGGGGGCGTCAGATTACTAGTCATTTCTATAACAGCCACTATGACCATATTTCTAGTTAACATCAGTCTTAAGAGATGGTTAATTACACTAATTTATTAATAAATTAAAACAGCTTATCTAAATGGCAGTTGCCTTCTCTGGCTCCCATATAACTGTGTTGAATAGAGGAGCAACATTTAAAGTGCAGTATATTCACAAAGCAAGAGACTGAAGATCACAATAAAGAGCAATATAATTCTTTCATGAATTAAAGGTGCAAGGAATGGCTGCACAATCATTCGAACATTATTTCTTTCAAGTTTACACGACATCAAGTAGAACAAATTGAACATCTCCATGGTCAGTTTTAGTCAAGTAGAACACACTAAGAATGAAGACATCACCATTTTGCTTACTTCTTTTACAAAACATGCAGTGTATGATGGTACATACCTGGTTAAATCCAGACTTGAAAGCTTCAACTTGTCTGGCAATTCCACTTTGTATGGTAGCATCCACAACAAGCTCGATATAATCCTCCAAGTTAGCCAAATTTACCTGGGAACAATGCATAACCAACGTAAATCAAGTTTTAATTAAATTAATGGTTCTCAGGAGAAGTGAATGTAATCATACTTGAGAAATACTCACCATTTTGTGGTTACACTCAGAAGAAAGAACATAATCTGGATAACCAGGAAGGGTAAAGTCCAGATAAAGGTCCTCAATCCTGGTATTTCGAAAGCACAAATCCAGTTTCAATGTTGAGTTTTCAACACAAATGGATTCCAGATGCATTTTCCGATTAACAATAGCCTGAAACTCCAGTAGTGTCCTACCAAGCTCAGGATCGAATGATTGGATGTCATACAAACTAAGGTCCTACAAAACCAAAAGGTTGCATATCTTAACTGCTAGAGTGCAAGGTTAAATTTTTTATTACAAGCTTAAAGGAAAGTTCAATCATGATTAAATTTAAAGGTCAGAAGAATACCTGCCCCAAAATTAATTTGTAGAAGGCTTTGGAGAAAGGAACATCCAGGACTCTTCCATCTTGAATAGCCTTTGCAACAATTTGACCCAAGAGAACAAACTTTTTTAATACTTGAGAGAACTGTATCCCATTATATGAATCTGATGTAGGTGAACATGGACGAGGGAAAAGCCCAAAACTGTTTCTCAGAATTCCAGAATCTGCAACAGGCAAGGTTTTTGAAGTGATAAATGAACTATGGTCCTCTCTCCACATGCCAAGGACAGATTTCTGAAATTCATGACTAACAAGAGTATAGAATTCCAAAGTTGGACCGAGACCGGTGCCAACTTCTTCATTATATTCCACTTCAAGAAGTCCCTTATGACGAGCATGTAGGTCCATCATTTTGGTTGCAGAATCTAGAATTTGATCACGCCAAACTAAAAATTTCTTACGAGGCAAACCAGTTGCAGTAGGTTGCCTGTCATTTAAAGCACCTGAATTACTACGTGACATGGCATGAAGTTGAACTCTTCGTGGACCAAAAGCTGCCAATCGGAAGAACTTACATCTAGCCTCAAAGCTAAACAAAAAGGGACATGAAGCAATTAACTCATTACACCACAAAGGCATACCACCGGTGGACAAAGTAAAAGCATCCCGCATCTGCTGTTCTAGCTTTCCTGTCAATCTACTGTTCACAAACTCATTTTGAGGCACTGAATGAACCATTACCTTCAAATTATCCAAGTTATCAATCCTACCTTCAGCAAATGCACATATTCTCTCACAAGACATTAGATGAAATGAACATTTGTTGATGCCTTCCAAACTTTTGAGAAGAAACAGTATATCATAAGAAGGACTTGACTTATCCAAATCAGAAGCAAGTTTGCAAGCAAACATGCTGGAAAAAAATGCCATATTCTGCATATAGGCAACATTTTTATCTGATATTGAGGACTTGCTTTCTAGATATGTATGTTCTTGATGATCATCTTGCTTAGATTCCACAGCTTTTTTGTATGTTATTGTGTATACTCGACTCCATAATTTTGCCCATGTACTAAATTCATTCTCTGAATTTAGTAGCTGTTGAAGAATCACTTGATATAGAGTCAAAGTTCGGTCTAGTTGATGTCCTTCTACATAAAGCAATAGTCTAGGTGAGGAATCTTCAATGTCATTGTCACCAGATGCAGAACAGTGAGTTTTCATTTTTTCAGTTGACTCTGTAGGAAACTGTTGTTCTTTCTCAGCAGAGCCCTGTAAAATAATGCAATTTGCAGTTAGTGAGAGTCAAGTACCTTTTTTAAATCGAAGCAGCACTTACAATAAGAAAAAACCACTGGATAGACATTTAAAACAGTGATTTAAGCACGTTCATATGATACATACAAGATGTAAACCAATAATAAACTAACAATACATACCATATTGGTTTCGTCCAAAGTCATTGTTTCACCAGAATTTGATTCTCTGAAATGCACTTGTTCAGAGGCAAACTGTGACAAGTTTGCACCATCTTCCTATAGGAAAGCATAACCGAAAGCACTGAGTAAAGCTCAAAACTTATCAAATATACCATAATAAATAAATAAATGAAAGAAAAAAAGTCATGCTACTAAAGAATTGTACTCATTTAAGGTCAAAAAACTGCAGGAGTCACCTGCATCTCTGGCAAATCAGTGGGCATTCTGTCTATAAAACCTGAACTCTCGCCTTGACTAGAGTTTGCATTCGATGGTAAAACAATAGGTAGAATTTCCATCTGTTCTAATGCTTCGGCATCTGATTCCCCATTTTCTGTTCTTTTAGTAAAAATTTTGGGCCAAAGATATCCTTCAATGGCATCTGACGATGAAAAAGGGTCAACAGTCGAAACATCTTCGGCGCAATCAGATAGGCAGGTCTCCCCCTCCGCTCTCACAAAACGAACCTTAAAACATGGATACATAACGCAACGTCCATTTGGGACAGTAGCAAATGAATTTTTCTGCTTGTATCCGTGGCTTGGAATAACAGGGAAATTTTCCAAAGATGACAATGCACTTTGTAATTTTTGTATTAGTACTGACGGAGGCAAGTCCTCAACAAGGATATCTGAATAAGACAAAAACAACTTTGCAAACACCTCAAACCTCTTTCCCAGAACAAGCAAATGATCATATATACCATTAAATTCCACATTATCACTCAAGTACAGACCATTAGATAGGTAATGCATAAGCGATTTCACGATTCCACTTTCAATAAATTCAAAAGTGGAAACAGGCTCTCTACCATTAAGCTTCAGCATAATTTGATGTAATATACTGTAGAACTTCTCTTCATGTTGAACAGGAGTATCATCATCAACAGGCATGTTTATCAAATTACTCAAGGCAGCAGAGAAGGTTCTGAGATTTTGAAGAATATCAGTCATTCCTTTCTCAGATTCAAATAATTCTGGAGCAAAATAATTGGTTTTGATATGTATTGCAAGATTGCAAACAGTATCTTTGTCAAGCTTGCAAGGTGGAACTGAGGAAGATGGTACTGTATCGAATGCATAACACAAGCATCGCTGGACCTCCCTTGCCGAGGATTTTTGGCTTGAATCAAATGATGGTTGGATGCCACTGAACACTGGAAGCATCACTTGCAAGCATTTTTCAGGCATTAACAGCGCATCGATCGCAAAAAAAACACCCTCCTTTATGAATGAGTTCAAAAAAACATCAGAAAGCTTTTGGAGGATCATCTCAGCAATCTGTAGGGCTAACATCAGCAAATGGTGATCCTTTCGAGTAAAAACTCCAACCAGGAAACTGCCATATATAGATTCCATGAAAACATATTCAAGATCTGTTGACTTCTCTTTTACGTATTTGAAAGAAAAGAATAAGAAAAAATATCCCTATTCACCTTGGAATGTTGGCGGTCTTAAGCAATTCAACAAGCATGTCAGATTTGCTCAGAAAAACTAACTTGCTGATAACAGATAGGCAGCCATAGCAAACATATATGTTTGCACCAGAATTAACTACCTGTACATTGGTGAAACATGTACTATAAAGCTATTGAAAGGACAAAATACAGCAATTTCAACTGTACATATCAGGGAGCTAACCTGGACCAGCGTGGGAAGTATATCAATTCCAAATTTTTGCAAAAGATCAGGGTGATCAGCTAAAAATGATTCCTTATCCAACACTACCTGATTACCTTGATCTCCAGTGGAGGTAGGAACCAGCTCATTGAGTAACTTCAGAACTTCATGTACCTGCCAGAGACAATAGCAATAGTGACCAGTGCCATTTTTTTATATAATAGAACACCTACTGTTGACTTGAATAGAGACATTAAAACTTGACCTTTGAACTTGAGAGCTAGACAACCAATAAATAACAGTATTATCGTAGGAGATGAACTTGGTGCCCATCACCAGAGTAATTACTGTTATCCAATACAAGGATAGACTCAAATAAACGTCCACGCCATTACCAACCAAAATGGAACAGCCTTCAGAGAAGTTGTTCATTCTAAGATGCAAACCTGATTGCAATTGCCATCAACCAAGTGTGGAGAAGACATTCCATGTGAGAGGTCATAAGTAGATAACACATCCTTCAGTGTGCTGCTTATATTTAGCTCATACAGACTCCTAAAAGCTACAAATGAACCAGAAGAAAGTTTGACAAGTAATCCTATCAAGCCCTGCCAACCAACATGGAACAACCAAATCACCATTTAACAGGCAGTGAAATATGAATATAGCTAATCTCTGAAGCATGATCAAAGAAATTTGCATACATTGTATATTGACTGCGATACAGTAGTTCGGCTATTCAAGTTCATAAGGTGTGTGGCTTGATTAATCAGCTCATGCTTACAAAGTTCCTCCAGCAGTTCAGAAGACTGACACATTCGCTCAGATATTTTGATCAAGCAAGTCACGACACTTTCAACAAGCTAGAAATTTGAACAATGTAGAAGTTCTTATGTCAATAAAATATTTGAGAAATAAATATATTGAAGGAGTCATCCAAAAGAGTAAAACTACAAACAGTTAAAAACCTGTTGATCCTCATGCTGAAGTAAATTACATAATTTGGGAACAGCTTCAACTAAAGGTGCAGGACCCTCCGATGGAAGTTTCTTACAAATGTTCACCACAGTGGAAAGTGCAACTCTCTGATTGGCAATAGAATCAAAATTCAATGAAACAACATATATCCTAATTCTCAAAGTAAGAACAGAATGCACATTGAATTACCTGCACACTAATTGAGAAAAAATCAATAAAATTTAGAACAGCCATAATTGCACCGGCCTGTAAACAAGCAAGCGGTTGATCACGAGATATTTTCTCCAATGCTTGCAAACACTGCATAACAGACATTTCTCAGCAATAACAAATTCAGTTACTTCAATCACACCATAATCTAACAAACTAGCTTAAAATTTTACCTGCTCGGCTACATCCACATATTCAATAGCCAATAATCTTTGACAAAGAGCAGGAACAGCATCGTGCCTAACAAGGAAACCAGATGATCTAGGAAAGACATCACATAAATAAGTTATACCCCTAACTGCCAACAATATTATATTAGCATTGCTCTCGTTCTTCGCAAGCTTTACAAGTATTGGTGATAAAGAATCCGCCATCAAACTCGAAAGTGAATCCTCATTACAAAATGACAACACTTCACAAAGTTCTGTCAACGCAACCAATTGACCGGAACCTCCATTTCCTTCTTCGTTCAAATTTGACAAAATATTGTTCAGTTTTCCATGATCACTCGACGATCTTCTTCTCTGATAATCTCTTAAAATGCGGTGCCGAGGTTGTTGCTCAGCGTCGTCAGAATCGCATGATCCGTAAGCTGAATCTTCTTCCTTCTCGTGTTCACCGTCTGATCGGCTCGAAGCCGAGGCGGAGGAGGAAGTTTCCATGTCAGCATCGGGAGTGGAATTTGGTGAATTGAAGTGAGTTCGGATTGAGGAAGAGTTGGAGGAACTTGGGCGAAACTCTAATGAACTACAAGCTCGCTTATCTGCTGGTAATTCGTCGGATGTTTCTGTTCGTTTCTGTCCTCGATTTCCCATTTGAATTCTTTTTTTTCTTCTTCTTTCTTAGGCCTTTAACTGAAGAATTTCCCAATAATAATTCACTCAAACCTGTGACATTATAAATAATGAAAAAAAAAAAAAAAAAAAAGAAAAGAAAAAATCAATGGCATTAAACAAAGTGAAAATTCATAGTTTCATACGGAAGAAAATAAGAAAAGCATCATCGTAGAATATGAAAAATTACTGCTGCAAAAAAAAAAAATCAACAGAAAAAACATAACACGAATTTTGAAGGGAAAAAAAATCATCATGAAAATTTAATGATAAAAAAGTCCAGTTTATACAACTTAAAAAGGAATTTTTTTAAAAATAAAAATAAAAACACAGCGTTTAAAAGACGAAAAAAATCAAAACAAACAAACAAAAAATATTAAGGTTAGTTTGAAAAAATAACCGATTCATCAAAACCATAAAACAAACGATCACTCCTTAAAACAACTAACAAAAATGTAAAAAAAAAAAAAAAGGAAATAGAAAACATAACGGAAATTAAAGAGAAAAGACAAGGAAAAACAAAAAAGCGATGAACTAAAAACATCAAAGGAAAATAAAACAAATCACGTTAAGAAAAAAAATCAATTTTTTCCCTTACTTTTATGTACCTAAAGAGAAGAATTTTTGGTTAATCGGTCTTCCGAGAGAATCGAAGACCTACAAAATTTCAATCAACGGATTTTACTAATATAAGAGAGACGATCTTTTCTTCTTTCTTTTCTTTTCTTTCTTCTTCTCTTTTTTCTTTCTTCTTCCTCTTGCTGATGCTTTGTTTTTCTGGATTAAATTATTTTTTTCTGCGGATTAAATTAAAAGAAGAGTTTTTATGCCATGATGATGAAGAGAGAGACAATCTTTGAGGTTGTAAATAAGCAAGCTTGTTTTATTTATAATACTGGCTCTGGTCCTATCTTGTGTGACTCAGCCTTATTGAAGATCGTATACCTTCAAAACTAATTTGGTCCTATCTTGTGTGACTCAGCCTTATTGAAGATCGTATACCTTCAAAACTAATTGTATAAATTATGATCGTTGGTTGTGATTTTGTGATTAAATGCTAAAGTTTTGACCGTACAATTATTAGATTTTTGGGATCGTTGGTTGTGATTTTGTGATAAAATGCTAAAGTTTCGACCGTACGATTACTAGACTTTTGGTTTTTTGCGGTCTTTTAAGTCAGCAGTGGTTCTTGATTCAAAGTCATGAATCTTTAGTCCAGCCCAATTGTAATTGTTATTTTAGGAAATAACAATTATTTTTTATATAATTGGTTTGTTTTGGTTGATTTTATAAAATAAAAAGGGTTTAAATAGAAAAAAGTAAAAATATTAACCAAACGAAATCTAAGATTTTTTGTGCCAAGCACCAAAAATAATTACCAATCCATTTCGTTTTAAGTGTTTATATAGAAAAAAGAAATTGAACTAGTTTTTAATCACAATTTGGTTTAATTAACTTTTAAGGGTTAAGTACAAATTAATGAGTGATTCAAATTTATAGTTAATTTTTTAATTCGTACTATATTTTTTATTTTTGGAGCAAATTTATCATTATATTTTAAATTTTAAAACAATTAAAGAATATTTAGTAAAAAATTATATTAGAAACTATTTTATAATTTTAAAAAATTTTAAAAACAAACATGGTAAAGAAAAAGATTAAGACCAATTGAAAAAGTATGATGTGATATTATGTGCAATAGAAACTGTTACGATGAAATAAGAAATAAATAAAATTTTTGAATTATATGACATCATATTTAATAAAAATACCATGATAAAATAAATAAAAATAATTTTTTGGATTTTAGTTTCAAGATTTTTTTTTTTTCTTTCAGTATCATTTTCAAAATTATTTTTTGAACTGTAGAATAGTTTATAACAGGATTTTTTATTGAATATTCTTTAATTGCTTCAAAATTTGAAATATGATTATAAATTTACTCCAAAATCAAAAATATAATGATAAAATTACACCAATAAAATATTTGATAGTAAAATTTGAATCACTCTAATAAGTATAGTGATAAATTTATAATTTATTCCACTTTTAAAAGAATTTTACACCAATAAAAAAAATTAATAGTAAATTTTGAATCACTCTAATAAGTATAATGATAAATTTATACTTTATTCCACTTTTAAAAGAATTTTTCAATGTACTTTATGTAGGGACTAGGTTTATGCGGCATGAAATGCATTGATATTATTATTATCCTTCAAAATATGATAAAAGTTTTATAATAATCGTAAAGATAGATATGAAGGAAAAGAGCACAAAATTTGTAATACATTGATATAACTAACATAAAGGAAAAATAAAGGAAGAGGAGAGGAGAGGTGGGGAGATAAAGTAGAAGGAATTACGAATTTGCATTTGTTGAAACTATGATTCTCTTACGAAAGAGAATAAAAAAGAATGCTCTGTTTTTTTCAAAGCATCGGGGATTATACGTCGAGGCGAGGAAAGCAAAGCACATTGGGTGGGACACGCAACAGCCAAGTATGTTGACGTGCGACTTCGGGTGCCTATTGTATTGCCCAAGCTAAGGCTTATTGCATAACGCAACAACTAGAAGCGGACGACATTGGGTGATGTAGAAGGCCTTCTCCTCCTCCTTCGCATTAACGCCATTGACTCTTTATAGCCCGTACCAGGGGTGTCCATAAACCGAACCCGAACTTGAATAAATTTTTTTTTTATTTGCTCAAGTTTGATCGATTCAAAAATCTATTTTAATATTTAAAAACTTATTTTTAAATTAATATTTATATATTTTCTAATTAAATTTAAATATTTTTTTAATTATTTAAATAGCAATTTGAATTAAATCAGATCAATCCATATTATTAAAATTCACCTCAAGTTCGACTCAATTCAAATCAGATCTATTGAATCAAGTCAGTTCAAAGTAATAATTTGATTGAAAATTTAAAAAAAAAAAATCTTAAAATGGAAAAACTAAAACCCCCACCCATGAATTATCATGTTCATGCATATCAACATTTGATTGGTTGAAGTGATTAGTAACTCCAACCCTCTAAATGAAAATTAAAATTCGAATCCTAAGAGTCTCTAATGTTGGGAGGGCTTTACTATTATATTGCCGGCCCGACAGAAATTAATCTTCTATCAACTATGAAATGAAGATGGGAGGACACCCTGAGTTTACACAAAAAAAAAAAAAAAAATCATGTTCATGCATGAAATGTGCATGTCACATGATGACTATGTCTTTTCCTTTTTGGTAGAATTTACTATGCCTTTTCTATCTCTTCCACCTATATCCTATAACCTGGTATTACCTAAGAACCGGTCAATCATCAAAAACAATAAATAAAATAAATAAATTAACTGACAGTAGAAATCAACAATCAAATAAATAATCTTGTCCATTCGACAAGAACAATCGCCCTTATGTTGACTTGTTTCTAAGTCATATAAAAATAGGATGAAAAGAAGCATAGGAAGTTACCTAAACAATGTCATACCAATATATTGTCCTCCCCAAAAGGAGCTTAAATCTGCAATAACCTCCCAAGATTTACACAATTCTTTGAAAAGTGAATCTATTCCAAAGAACACCTGATATACGAAACATTACTAGAAAATAACAACTTACAAGATAAGAGGATGCGAATCATCCAAAATGTCAGTTTTCACATCAGATGCACGTTTTGATATACTATTTGTCGCGGCACTGAAACATGACATTCAATGGGATTTAGATGGTGGGAATTGGCTGAAGAAAAGGTGAATCTCTACTCAGTGCCTTGCATCGGAACCATCAGATGGCCTTGTGACTACAAAAGTAGGAAGATATTAGAACCCATTCAAACAAGTTTTTTTTTTTTATAGTTTTAAAGATCACCAAGCAAAAGCATTAACACAGAAATGTAATGATTGAAGATTATGCATCATAGCAACAACGAATCATCACCAGCAGTCAGGAAAGAAAAAAAACTCAAAAGGTAATATGGAGAAAAAGAAAAACAAAGAACCAGCCACTAGTGAAAGCCTTACAAGTATGTGCATAAGCATATGTATGAATAACGCCACATACCAAAGAATTCATAAGATGGATGAAACATAATTATTTATTTTTCCAAGAAAGAAAACAAAAAAGAGAAATGAATTTCAAATTTTAAGGTTAAGATGCTTGACATTGTAAGTTGTAACTAATTAGTAGCAAAAGTGTGGCATGCATCACAAAAAGGTATCATGACACTTCATTTCCTTTGAGGTATATAGGTCAGTACCCTGCTTGCCCAAGTAGTAAGCCAGATTTGCTACTTTCTTTTCATGGTGGCTATCACTACAAAAGAGTTGCTTTGCAAGTATAAGTAATACTTAACCATAAATATCTAAGCAAATTTTAAACGTTATAAAAGATGACACAGGACATATATTATCTTCTTTATTCTGTTTGAATAGATCACTAATCTTGAGACTAGGATTGACAATAAAAAAGATAGTATGGTCCTGTTGGCATGAACTTAGCAAGAGATGACAGCAGCAGTGGGCATTGTAAGATTGCGATGGTGGAAATGACTTGATATAGGCAATGCCAACAGTAATTAAGTGTAATGACGTCATCTAGAAGTAAAAGCATTGGTGGTAACAGCACGGTGATAGTGGCAGAAAAGCATAGAGAATTGGGATAATATCAATGGCACATCATGCAGTGTTGAGGGGAATACAAAAAATTGATAAAGTCATGTCATGTTCAATTGATGAAATAGCAACACCACTGTCATGGTACACATATCTCCCCTGCATGAAGGACTTATATATATATATGGTGCTACAAGCTTTATAATATCAAGATGATATTGATAAAGTATGTTCAACTCAAGATGCTATTCAGTAAACCAAGACCTTATACTAAAACCCATGTAAATCACATCACATACGCAATTTGATCACTGGGACTTTAGCAATTATCAGTGCAGGATAAAACTACATTTGTTAACTGCTTCAATGTGTGCAAGTACATCTGTACATCTAATACTCCAAAAGAGCCAACTGCAACCACAACTACTTATGATAGTATATTGTTTCCAGAAATGCATAGCATGTATACATGAAGCAACTGAGGAATTTCCAAGACTCAAATGCCAAATATGTCTATGTATCAGCTTAAGCTCTGTTTGAATTGTGCACTTTCTTACGGGTTGCTATCTTATTGACATGTTAAAAGTAATTATTAAAGCAATTAATCCATAAATAAATTTTCAAGCAGTTGAAATGGGGGCGCCTTTATATCGTTCTCACTTCTATAACATGAATTAGGTTCCATCAAGATAAATAAGTAACTAACACGAGTTAGGCAAATATAATCAAGAAAAGATTCCAAGTGATGTAGTACAGACAGTCAAATAGCTACTAAACTCTGTGAGGATCCTTTGTGTGCCTTCATTCACAAACTCTATGGGTCACAATTTCAAGCATGTGAAATGCTTAATTACGTCCATTAAAAGATTTAGCATAATTTAGACCAGCAATTATGCCAATAGGTTTATACATGATATCACTACAGTGTTCAGAATACCGCAGCAATGGATAAACTCATTATATAGTGTTATTTATATCAGGATATGAGACAGCCAACAAAGATTTACCAAATAAAAAATATTTTCCACTTGTATCTTCAAAGGCCAAGTTATGATTGTTGACAACCATAAGTTCCATATGAGATGCTAAAGGAAACAAAAAGAGGTAGTTCAACCATAAATAAGCACCTTATGAAAAGATG
Source organism: Fremontodendron californicum (assembly GCA_030761205.1). Taxonomy (NCBI): domain Eukaryota; kingdom Viridiplantae; phylum Streptophyta; class Magnoliopsida; order Malvales; family Malvaceae; genus Fremontodendron; species Fremontodendron californicum. Next base: position 37,032,945 of record JAULJL010000005.1, read on the forward strand.
GATAAATGTAAAGATTCATGAGTGTGTTTATGCATTGATATGCCACGATGCAGACAGAGAGAGAGATTACTTGAGAATTCCCATAACTAACACCTTGAGAGAATGAACCTTGCTGAGCAAGCTGCCACAATTATTTACCAGAAAATCAGAGAATAAGATAGCATAGTTTGCATAGGCATGAACTTTATATAAGAAGAAAAAGGCAAACAAAAAGTGCAATGCATAGGACCAAAACTAAATTGAATGTAAGAGTAACTAAAAGCTTATATTCCACCTGGGCATTTGGGCTTGGTTGGACATCTTTCTTAGCAGATACATCTCCACCTTTAGCCGAGCCCTTGGTATCACCCTATCAAACAAAATAGTTTGCAAACAAAGCCATATCAGAGAGGTAGCTTGGAGAAGACTAGTCTGAGGCTCTAAAATATTTAATGAAGTAGCAACATGATTTTGAAGAAGACAGTATTGACTAACCTCCATCTGCAATGACCCAATTGACCACAAGAACCACCAGGGGAAATAAAAACATCAATCAGTTAACTACAACTTACTAAAAAGTTAGCAATCAAAGCAGATAATAGAAGTCAGAGAATACCAAATTACTTAAAATCAGAACCCTTTGGTTGCAAAGAAATTACAGGTAAAAAGAACAAAACTTAGAAATCTTACATATTTCACCATCCATAAGCCAAATTTATTTCCCATTATTTTCATATGGCCTATTATCATATATACCAGCATTTGAGTCTAAAAAAAGAAACTCAATGAGCAAATTTATATGTATATGATTTCACATGCCCATTAAACAAAATATAAGGAAATCACTACTATTCAGTTAAAACAATTAGTTAAATAGACAAGTGACAGACCCATTTGTCAAGTTATTGAAATATGCCTCCAACATATAGGATAATAACTCTTTTCATTTACCTTAGATGAAATGAAAGGGTCACAAAATTTTAGATCCAAAATAACTATTCCTGTTTCTCCTCTTTGTTAGCAACCAAAGGAGGAACCATATAAGGAAGAAAAATGAATGAATTAACAAAGAACAGTTTTGAGACAATCACCTCTCTAAATCTGGCAAGGTAAATCTTAAGCGGATCGATGTAATCTTCAAATCCTAAAGTTGCCATAGCCCAGAGCAGATCATCCCCATTAATTGTCTTCCTCTTCTCCTTCTGACACTTGTCGCTAGCTCTGTACATCAATTATGACCAATTCTCCAATTACACATAAATTTCTTATGATGCAGCTAATAAATTCAGCTAAAACAGTTAATAGAAGCCTAAAATAACCGAAAATCGAAAAGAAAAATAAAGAGCCGTACTCGCTGGTGATGAAGCTGATGAACTCAGAGACACACTCTTGCACGGTCTCTTTAGCATCTTTAGCAATCTTGCCGTTGGCAGGAAGAGCCTTCTTCATGATACGGCTGATGTTAGCGATAGGAAGATACCTATCCTGTTCTCGCACGTTGGACCTCGGGCTCTGCTCGCCGCTCTCGTGACTTCCTCCACCGGGACTAGCCGGAGCCGGTGTCTCCGCCATAGCGAAAACCCTAGCTCCAACAAATCACCGAAAATCATAATAAATAATTAAATCCCTTACTTCGAAACGAAACCCTAAGAAGAGGAAAAAGAAGAGAGAAAGAGGAAGAAAGAGAAGGGAGGGAGGGAGGGAGGGAAAAGGGAAATTTACCTTAGTGGGAAAAATGAAAAGAAAAGGGCGGGAGAGAGAGAGATTGGATTTCGAAGGGAAGAAAGAGAGGGGATCGGACGCTTGAGAAGATAGGAAAGAGGAGACGACTCAGATGAGAGAATGAGGTTTATCAACACCGTTCGTTGAGTTTTTCATTTTTATTATTTATTTTTAATATTGGGGTTCTTTTCTGGGAGTAACGCTCTTTACTTTTTTTATTCTTTTTTTATTGGGGAGTTTGATTTTTATATTTCCGGTTTTTCTGCGGTTTCTGTTTCTGGATTCGGTCGCGCTCTCCCATTCTACCACGTGTTCGGTGGTTTTCACTCTGTTAAATGAACGACGTCGTTTATGTTTTCTTTTGGACATATTTTAATTTTATTTATATACTAAAGTTGGAAAATATATAAGTAGGAAATCCATACATCCAAATGACATTTTAATTTTATTATTTTGGCACATTCCATAAATTTTTCATTAGAAGGAAAAAATATTGAATTTAGATATAATAAATGTACTAAATTTTCTCAAAGAAAAATTATTTGGTTCCATTATGTCATCAAATTACTATTTATAGCTAATAACAAAAAAAAAAATTGTTTTTATATACTAATGCTACATTAAAAACTGTCACAAATCTCATTTATTTTTAAAATTAATTTTTTATTTTTTAAATATACTTTATGAAGTATGTATCATTTTATTAACTCCCTTGTAAAATTCAAAATCTATAACTCTATAAATTAAAAGAATCCCCAATAATTATTATAATGACCAATAGTCAAATAATTTGATTGAAATAAAATTTTGATAATATCATAGCACATTATAGAAAATGCAATTCTGATGCACCCAAAAGAGTGTATCTTATTTAACCTTGCACTAAAAAGATCAATTGTAAGTATAGTAGTTAGCAAGGGTCGAGTCCTCAGGGATTGGGTTTTAGTTTATAAGTTGATAGTTTAAAACTTAAATTCAAGAACAATAAAAGAAAAGGGGTTTTTGAAATCAGATTTAAACTAAAGTAAATAATAAGAATAAGATGCAAGGCGGTATAACCAGCCAATAAAAATATATATACTAAATTAGGCGGTATAACCAGCCAATAAAAATAAAACAAAGTTAATATACAAATTAGGCGGTATAACCAGCCAATAAAAATAAATATACTTTTAAAAATAAGCAAACTAGAAAAGTAAGAAAACAAGTAAGTAAGAAGAATCAAATATGAAAAATATGGTTAAGGTTTCATTCTCCACCACTAGACATCATTAAGAATCAATTTCAGATCTATCAATATCAACCAACTATCAAAGTTAACAACCGTAGATAACAACAAGCTCTGTTACCCCAATCTTTCCTTAGTTTGTCGTTAAATAGAACAAGCTCTCTATTTAATCTCTAACCATTAAACAACCTAGAATAAGCTCTCTAAATTCAATTTAATGGCAGCTTTATGATGAGAAAGATAGGTTGATCTAAGCAACAAACACATAAGCTCGGATTGTTCAACTTAGGTTATGTTCCACTTTGCAATTATTGAAAACTTGACCATAATCATTAATCACAAATTGCCACTTATGAATAGGAAATCAAGACAATTACACGGATCAAGACTCCTAAACTAGCAATAGATAATTATCAAGATCTATCTAGTTGTACACCTAAATAAATCAAGACAACATCATGAACAATTCTTGTAGAAGAACATAAGCAACTTTGATAGAAAATTAATGATAGATAGAATCTGAAAATCAATCACAAAACATGTCTAGGGCTTTGAAATCACCCTTAACCAAATATAAGTTTAGCCTAGCATAGGCATTATAAACATAAAATTAAATAGAATATAAGAAGAAAATAAAAGAAAGAAAGAAGAAGAAGAAGAATATTAATTATCCAACCTCTTGCTCTTTCTAAATAAAAAGAAAACTAGAGAAAAGAAAGAAGAAGAAAACTTAAAGAATTTTGTTAAAATGGCTAATATCCTACCAATCTCCAATATGATCCCTTACAATCATCCAAGGCCCTCTATTTATACACATTTTGGAGGGCTAAATGACAAGAGACAAGCTTTACAAATTTCAAAGGTAGGTATATGACGATTTTGATCAGCCAACTTGATGGTCGATTTCGTCAATATTGGAGGCCTGATCTGATCACATGGTCTTCTAGACAAAGGTTCCCCTATCAGTTACGAAACCATAGCCGTTGGAATCAGCTCATTTTCTGATGTGGTTAAGCAGATATGGGCAAAATACGAAAACATGTCAGCACAGACGTCATTGCACATCAGCCACCTTGATGGTCGATTGCTTCAATATTGGAGGCCTGATCTGATCACATGGTCTTCTAGACAAAGGTTCCCCTATCAGTTACGGAACCATAGTCGTTGGAATCAGCTCATTTGCTGATGTGGATAAGAAGATATGGGCATAATACGAAAACATGTCAGCACAGACGTCATTGCACATCAGCCAACTTGATGGTCGATTTTGCTAGGGAAAACGACTCCGTTTTAAGAAGTGTAAAACATGAAAAAGATAGATATGCCTCTTATCTTTGCATGGCTACAAATTTCAGCCTTATTGCTTCAATGAAACTCGAGATATAGCTGATATGGCAAAAGGTGTCGGAACTGAAACTGAACTGGATTTGCCCTTAATTCTAGTAATCTGAAATCACTCAAAGAAACTTGTGAAAAACACCAAAATACATAAAAATATAAAAGATCATAAACACAATTAGACTAAACAATAATAACTCGTATTTGACACAAAACAATAATAAAACATAACTAAAAACTATATAATTATACGAGTTATCAAATTCCAATACCAATTTTTTTTCAAAGTTAATCCTCTAAAATTTTCTCATAGCACAACATCACATAAAATATATAGTAACATTGTTTTATTTTGTTTTTTTTATGTTTATCCTCTCAGAAATAAATGTTTATTGTACTAATTTCAATGATTCTTTTAAAAATTGGTTGTTTTAATTTTAGGCTATTACAATTTTTGAAGTTAATATATTATTTATATTAATAACATTGTATTAAATATAATAATTAATAATTGTATTCACAATTTATAATATATTGGGTGTAAATAATATTATATATAATAACCTAAAAAATATCTTTAAGACATTTATTAATTAAAATTAAAATTTTAAAATAAAATACTGAAAGTATTCATTGTTCACATGATTGTAAGATTGGTGTGTTATGTAAGCTCTATTTGATTGATGTGTTATAGCGAAATTGTTATGGTGAGATTGAAAATAATAATGACGATCAAATTGAGAGTTGTTACGATGAAATTGTAATTAGTAGTAGGACGAAATGGGTTTTTTTATATAAATATAGCAACAACAAAAAATTCTCAAAATATCGATTCTTTTAGATTATTTCCCAAAATACGCTGGTTTTAAAATTAGCTGGGAAATCGCCACCCCCCACGGCGATTTCCCAGCATGAAAAAATTGATTTTGGCTAAAAATACCAAGGGAAATCGCCATGGGGGGTGGCGATTTCCCTTGGTGTTTTTTTCAAAATTTGCTAAAAATACCAAGGGAAATCGCCACCCCCCATGGCGATTTCCCTTGGTATTTTTAACCAAATTTGTAAAATAGATGAAGGGAAATCGCCATGGGGGTGGCGATTTCCCTTCATGTAAAATTTTTTTTATTATTATTTTTTAAATAATAAACAATTTTTTTTTTTAATTTGTAAATTTTATTTTTTAAATTTAAAAATTATAAATTAAATTAAATTTCTTATTAAATTAAAATATGGACAATTTTGTTTCTTATAAAAATTAAAAAAACAAAATAATATTTCTTCTTAAATTTGTATATCAAAAATTATATTTGTAAGTTTTGTTTTCATTTTAAAATTTTGTAAGTTTTGTTTTTTAATTTTAAAATTTATAAATTAAATTAAAATAAATTTTTTATAATTTTAAAAATAAAGAAATTTCGTAAGGTATATTTTATTATTTAAAATTTATAAACAAATTTTTTAAAATTTTGTTAATTGATTTGTATTAGATAAAAACAAAAAACAAAAAACAAATAAAAAAACTTGCATTACATTTTCATAAGCAAACAAGTGAAATTCTGGAAAGCAGAAAAAAAAAATTTCTGGATAAGACTGATGATATAGGTTTTTAGACAGGTTTCAGCTATATTTCCAGTCCATCAAATGCTGCAGAAAATATTGGAACTTGATTCTTTCTGCAATGGATAAGACTGATGATATAGGTTTTTAGACAGGTTTCAGCTATTTTCCAGTCCATCAAATGCTGCAGAAAATATTGGAACTTGATTTTTTCTGCAATTGATAAGACTGATGATATAGGTTTTTAGACAGGTTTCAGCTATATTTCCAGTCCATCAAATGCTGCAGAAAATATTGGAACTTGATTCTTTCTGCAATGGATAAGACTGATGATATAGGTTTTGTAATAACCAATTTTCGTCCGGGTCGGATCCAAATCCGACCCGGACCAAGTGCGAACCGGGCCTGCTATTCAGCAGGCCCAATCTGCTGTCCAGGCCCAATTTCGGGCCCACTTCACCAGGCCTAACCTAACCCCTCTGCTGCTAACCCTAGCCGCCTCCCCCCATTTCCCAAAACCCAACAGCAGAATCCCTCCCCCCACACGCCAAACCCTGGCCACCTGACACCCTGCCCTGCCACCAGCCACCCTTCCCTGCCACACTCAACCTCCTGCCAACCCATCCCCACACGCCACCCACCTGCACACTCAACCTCACACCACCCCTCAACCCCTCCATAAAGCCCCCATCACCAGCAAAAAAAGAGAGGGAGGGCCCTCGAATCGGAACCCAAAGAGGAGGCCAAACCCAGGTTCGGACCCCCCTTACCAGAAACCCCAGATCTGGGGTCCGAAACCCAGATCTGGGTCGCCTTCAAAGTATCTCAAAAAAAAGGGAGGCCCCTCAGCCAGAGAAGCCCCCCTCCTCAGCCCGATCGAAACCCCCCTGCAAAAAAAAAGAGAAGCAACACCAAAAAAAAACAACCAAAAAAAAACATACAACAAAAACCTAAAAAAAAAAAAAAAGATTTCGGAGGCGTTTCGAACCGCTTCCACGGAGGTGTCGAGCACCGGAGTCCGTCGTCAGAGGATCAGACCCGATCTGGGACCGATTTGGACCGAATCGGAGATTCGGTAGTCGAAGGGTCTTTTCCTAGATCTACGGGATTCTGCTCCGATTCGCGTGAAACGGAGCTCAGAATCGGAGAGAGGAGACCGGCGCGGTTCCAGAGAAGGTGATTTAGAGCTCATCGGCCGCCGGCGAGCGGCGGCCGACGGCGGTGGACGGCGGTCGGCGCGGTGGCCGGCCGCCGGTTTCTGGGCTGGGGGGGTTTTTGGGTTTTAGAAAGAGAGGGAGAGAAAGAAGAGAGAGAAGAAAAAAAAAAAAACAAAAAATGAAAGAACAAAAAAATAGGGGTTATTTATAGCCTCCCCATGGAGCGGGTAGAATGACCCGTGGGTCGACCCGGGGTCCGCGCGGGTCACCCGCTTTCTTTAAAAAAAAAAAATTTGGCGTCAAAACGACGTCGTTTAGACCAGGGTCCGCGAGTGGACCCGCGGGTCGACCCGGGGTCCGCGCACCCGACCCGGGCCACCAAAATAAAAAAGAAAAAGAGAAGGCCCAAACCGGATCCGGCCCAGGCTTTGGCCTGCCAGCCCATTTGGCTGGTGTTGGGCCAGGAAAAAAAGAAAAGAAAGAAAAAGAAAAAGAAAAAGAAAAAAAGAAAAGATAAAGAAAAAGAAAAGAAAGAAAAAAAAAAAAAAGAAAAAAAATTTAAAAAAATAATAATTAATTTTTAAAATATATATATATATAATAATAAAAAGAAAAAAAGGAAAATAAAAATTAAATTGAAATTAAAAAAAATCATCAAAAAATATGAAAATAAAAAAAATAATAATAAAAATGATACCAAAAAATTTAATAAATTAAAAATTAAAAAATTAAAAAAAGCAAGAAAACAAAAAAAAATTCACGATTGTCGATTTTGTTATTTTTGACATATTTCAGGTGATTTTACGAAGATCAAGTCCGGCATTTTGATTTTTCGGATTCTCGACATTTTTGGTATGATTTTAATTTCTTTATTTATTACTATTTTTGTTTATTTATTTTTGCTCAGTATTCGACGTATTTTTTATTATTCGGTTTCGGATTTAAAAAAATTATTAAAAGCATTTTAACTTTCAAAAAAAAAAAGATTTTTTAATAAATGTAAATTACCGACGACGGAATTCGAAGGACGTCACGGTAGTGATTCCTAAGATATCTTGAGGTGCGAGAATTTCGTTAAATATCACCACGAGTGGTGGGAGTATTTAGCGACATGCTCGATACAAAAATTCGTTTTCGTTTTTTAAAAAAATGGAAATAATCAATACAAAAAAATGAATAAAGAGCGAATGTTTATTGCGCTCGATATTTTGCCACGCTCGTATTTTTAATATTATGATTTGCATGTTTAAATTTTATAGTTATATGCTAAGTCGTATGCATCCGACATTTAAATATTCGCATCATACGCATGAATAAAAAATGGATGTAAATTGCCGACGACGGAATTCGAAGGATCACGGTTGTGATTCCTAAGATGTCTTGAGGTGAGAAGATCTCATTAAATACCACCGAGAGTGTCAGAATATTTAATGAGTATTTTCGATAATAAATTTATGTTCACTTTCGATTTTTTTTTAAAAAAATAAAAAACAGTTCAAGAAAATCCAAAAAATAATAAACATGTTTTTTTTATAAAATAAAATAAAAGGAAAAGAGAATTAGTTTTAAATACCGATGTTAAATCCATTAAACCGAGATTTAAGATAACACGTGATCAAGTGGTACCGTTTTCTAAACGGGCGTTGCGGGGGTGCTAATCCTTCCCCGCACGTAACCGACTCCCGAACCCGATTTTGTTTTCTCTGGTTCAAAGCGCGGACTTCGAAATTGGTTTTACAAAATGTTTTAATTAATGTTTTACTAAACCGATTTTAATAGGTGGCCAATCACACCTAGCAAAAAAGATTGGTGGCGACTCCATTTTTTGTGTTTTCATAAAAATCGTCGTAACGGTCGAAAAAAAACGTTATGACAGGTTTTTAGACAGGTTTCAGCTATTTTCCAATCCATCAAATGCTGCAGAAAATATTGGATCTTGATTCTTTCTGCAATGAATGAGACAAATGATGGGATTTATCAATCACATTTTGCATTGAATAAGTTATAACTTTTTCAGTCAAATAGTTCTAGGCAGAATATCAGAATCAGATTCCATCCTATACAAAGGATGGGATTTGTCATCTGGTACAACATAATGAACCATTATAAATTCATAATACTTATGAAGGTTTATAATACCCCTTACAACAGTTTTTCAATCAGATTTTTCCTGAGTGCTAAAACCTCCTCATTCTCATTCTCATCCTTCTATATTTCTTCTTTCTTTTGCTACACAACATGAGCAATAGAGTGATCGCATTGGTCTACTATAATGGCCAAATTCATAATACTGACGAAGGTGCTACCTTTGATTGTGAACGTCCAAAAAGTTTTTCGTGTTGAAGACGACGTCACATTAGAGGAACTGAAGCTGCAAATTCATACAAAAATTAAAGCTGGAACTAGAAAAAGAGTTTCAGAGGTTAAGTACAGGCATCCTCTTTCTATTGGTGAAGGATGTGTCCGATATAGAACATTTCCACTTGAAGATGATGATGATGTCAGATGCATGTTTTATGCTCATGAGACATTTGCAAATGTTGGTGTCCTTGAGTTATATGCTGACATAGATGATGTTGACGATAATTGCGGCCCTTCAAATGTTCGCACAACAGAAAACTTTCCCATAGAAGATTATGATTCTGGGTCGTTCTATGTTCACACTACATACGACGTTCCCACAGAAGAAGTCGTGCCCTTATCTCAAGCTACAACTTTTCAGACTTCATTAGTCTCACAAACCCTAATTCCTACTACCCTCGAAGATGAGCCAGCTGGTGTTGATACTGTTCGTCCACGTGGAGTCCATAGTGAAGATGTTGGTGAATTTAGTGAGCAGGAAGAGGATGCTGAATTCGCAAGTGATGACAATACTGATTCTGACCCAGACGTCGTCCCTGCTGAGATCAACACTCATGGAGATATCAACACTCATCGAGATATTCCCCCATATCAGGCTGCATCCCATATGCATACACTGGATCTGGAGGCAATGCATGTGCCGGAATTTCCAGAGTATGCTCATACATTAGCTATGCCTCTGACATTTGATCCATCTGCAGTTGATCTGTGTGTTGGGTTACAATTCCTAACGAAAAAGGCTGTGCTTTCAGCTATCAAGCACTATAACATCAAAAACTCTGTAGTTTACAGAGTAATTGAATCTGAGCTGACGAAATATTATGCCAAGTGCGTAATGTATGGGAATGGGTGTAATTGGAGAATAAGGGCAACTTTTATGAAGAAGAAACATCTATGGGAGATTAGAAAATATGAAGGGCCTCATACTTGCACATCGGGGAGGATTTCACAAGATCATTGCAAGTTAGATTGTAACATGATCTGTTCATGCATTTTGTCATTGGTCCAAGCAAATCCGGAGATTTCCGTTTCAGTTTTGATCGCTGAGATGCGAATCCGGTATGGATACATCACCTCCTACAAGAAAACATGGCAAGCAAAGCAAAAGGCAATTGTTCGAGTATTTGGCGATTGGGAAAGATCGTACAATGAGCTACCTAAATGGTTAGGTGCAATGCAACATTTCGTGCCTGGTACAATTGTGGAATTGCAAATGGTACCTGCATATCACGGTGATCGACTGGTCCAGGGTAAGAGAATATTCCATCGACTATTTTGGACATTTAAGTCGTGCATTGAAGGGTATCCGTATTGTAAACCTATTGTGCAAATAGACGGTACTTTCTTATATGGAAAATACAAAGGCACATTATTGTTAGCTATTGCACAAGATGGCAACCGAAACATACTCCCAATTGCCTTTGACATTGTGGAGGGTGAGACAACAGAGGCTTGGTCATTCTTTCTCAGTAACTTGCGCAGACACGTGACAAAACAGCCTGGCATTTGCTTGATGTCTGATCGACATGAAGCCATCAAAGCTGCGATTAGACGCGATGGTGGATGGAATCCTCCACATGCATATTCAGTGTACTGCATTCGACACATTGCAGCGAACTTTATGAAAAAGTTTAACAATAAGGAATTGCGTCGACAAATTGTTAACATGGGTATGGAATCAAATCATAGTTATTTTATCTCTTATATTTCGTTTAGCATATAAAATAATATTGAAATTCACAAGTTTTTTGTTTTAAAATTTATTAGGATACGAGTTGAGGCGACCGAATTTTCATTTCATGTATGACAATCTTCGTGGAGAAAATGCAGAAGCGGCTAATTGGCTTGATAGGATCCCCAAGGAGAAGTGGGCGCAGTCATATGATCAAGGAAGGCGTTATGACCATATGACAACCAACCTAGCTGAATCTATCAATTCGGTGTTGTTAAGATGGGTGCACTTTTTGTGCAATCAACATATTATAGGTTGGCTGCACTTTTTGTTGTTGAATCCCATTACTGCTTTAGTGCAATCAACATATTATAGATTGGCTACACTTTTTGTTAAGATGGGGAACAAGCAAATTGCCATGATGGAGGGAGGGCACACATATTGTGAAACAGTCACACAAGCTATGCAAGAAAATCGCAGGAAAGCTAACTCCCACATTGTTCGTAATTTTACGCGAACAAATCAATCTTTTCTGGTTGAAGAGTTAGTTGCTCCACAAGAGGGTATTTCTGCAATGAAGTACAAAGTCAACCTCAGTGACATGTGGTGTGATTGTGGAAAGTTTCAAGCACAAAGGTTCCCTTGTTCACATGTAGTTGCTGCCTGTGCACATGTCCATGTAGATTGCATGCAATATGTGGACAAAGTCTATAGACTGGAAACTATATTGAATGTTTATAGACATGAGTTCGAAGCTGTTGGAAATCAAGGTTACTGGCCTCAATATGATGGTCCAGAAGTGTGTCCCAATCAAGAAATACGAAGAAATCTACATGGTCGGCCAAAATCAAGTCGTATTCGTAATGAAATGGACCTCAGGGAGAAAGGCCAACCAAAACGTTGTGGATTATGCAGAAACGAAGGTCATAACCGTTGAAATTGTCCGCATCGATTTGGCACATTGGGGAGACTTCGCATCAACAATAAATGAATTACATGTTTTTCTCAACTTATCATGTACTTTGGATTATAAGGGAAAATGTAATGCAAGTTTTTTTGTTTGTTTTTTGTTTTTTGTTTTTATCTAATACAAATCAATTAACAAAATTTAAAAAAATTTGTTCATAAATTTTAAATAATAAAATATACCTTACGAAATTTCTTTATTTTTAAAATTATAAAAAATTATTTTAATTTAATTTATAAATTTTAAAATTAAAAAACAAAACTTACAAAATTTTAAAATTAAAACAAAACTTACAAATATAATTTTTGATATACAAATTTAAGAAGAAATATTATTTTGTTTTTTTAATTTTTATAAGAAACAAAATTATCCATATTTTAATTTAATAAGAAATTTAATTTAATTTAATTTATAAATTTTAAATTTAAAAAATAAAATTTACAAATTAAAAAAAAAATTAAAATTTGTTTATTAATTAAAAAAAAATTTACATGAAGGAAATCGCCACCCCCCATGACGATTTCTCTTCATCCTTTTTACAAATTTGGTTAAAAATACCAAGAGAAATCGCCATGGGGGTGGCGATTTCCCTTGGTATTTTTATCAAAATTTGAAAAAAACACCAAGGGAAATCGCCACCCCCATGGCGATTTCCCTTGGTATTTTTAGCCAAAATCAATTTTTTCATGCTGGGAAATCGCCATGGGGGGTGGCGATTTCCCAGCTAATTTTAAAACCAGCGTATTTTGAGAAATAATCTAAAAGGATCGATATTTTAGGATTTTTTTTTGGCTATATTTATATAAAAAAACCGGACGAAATGTATTTGACAAAAAACAAGCAAGATGAGATTTGCTTTGATAAGAACAACAATTATCATTAAATAAAAATAAATATAATTATAACTTTATAAATATTTTTAACATTTTAAATGTTAAAGGAAATCCAAATAATAATAATATATTTACATATATATATATATGTGAACAATAAATTAATATTAAAAATAATAAATTTATATTAATTAACATATAATATATTAATATACATGAAATAAATTTTACATAATAATATATACTTTATTAATTTAACTATTTTTTATTTTTTATTTTAGAGTTTTAATTTTATATTAACATTAAAAATAATAAATTTTATGTTACTCTCCTATATTTTCTACATGAGATTAAATGTTATTATGCATTTTATTAGTTTTAGATATTTAATAATAGATAAAAAAAAAAGTATTGACAAAGCAGGACAACAAATACTAGAAACTTTTAAGTGGGAAAAGTGTAACAAGACAATATACAGACCATTTGCTATTCATAGGCATTTCCAACTAAACATACTCCAAACCAAACAGAGACAATTCTTGGTCCAAATCCTTATTTCATCGTACCAGTATTTACTAATTGTTTAGAGAGGCAGGACCATCATAACCCCAAACACAACACAAATTTTGCATCAACATGTTTATCCAAACCGCAAAGACTCATAAAACTACAGTACTATATATCTTGTCTGAAAATTAAACATGAAAACATCAGACACCAGACATGATCATGTTCTATCTTTTTGCCACTCTTCTACTCAGCATCGGCGAATCTGAAACAGGGTCAAAGCAATTGTTACATTATATGGGAAAATGCAGGAAAATTTGTAGGAGGGAAGAAACTTGAAAGGTTTGTTCCTACTCACCCAAGCTCTGAAAGCTTCAAATGAGATTCAGCATAGTCAGCAAAGAAGGCATCCTCATCCTAATAAGGCAGAGCAGAACATAATAACCAAAAGTTCCAAATATTTAAAGCTTTTGAATTATATGATTGGGGGTAAACTGAAAGACATGAATTTATACTCACTGCAGCATATTTGTCAACAAGAGGGCGGAAGACAGGATCTTCCAAAAGTGCTTTGTCGGTTGGCAACTGAATCAGACCTTCTTTCTCTCCACTGAGAAGTTCCCTGTTCAAACAATGATGTAAGAATATGGGGTTACAAGGCAATCGTGTTGGAACATTATCGAATAGAATTGAGCATCAATTCTCAACAAGAATTATGTTAAAGAGTTCTTACTTGAAATAGGAGTTGTCAAAAATGAGAGGATTGAAAGTCCAAGGTCCCTCAAAGCCAGAACGCTCCTTATGGCACCTGCCCTGTATAATAATTCAGAAACTGGAAAATTAATCTCTACAATATAGTACACGTTAAACTTTTTTTTTTTTGGTTCAAAGAAGACGTGATAGAAGAATGAATTGCAAATACTAAGATTCGAATATAATCTTACTACTATAATTCAATGATTATCAACTCACCAGTGTATGACCACCAGATAAAGCAACAATGTCTTTATCACTAAGACCCATGTGCCCAAAGACATCTCTCAGATGATCCGAACCTATAAACAAAATTAAAGATTGGAAACCTCATCAATTCACAATCAAACACTTCTAGTTATTCTTTTATGCATGATTTGAACTCGAAACAAACTGACCCTTGGTGGCCTGTGGCAAGCGACCCTCTGGAGGTGGTTCATTTTTGTCCTGAAATAAGTACCGAGTTATATATAGTAACTGGGTTATAAGTAAAAATAATTTATGCTTCAGCTCAAAAAATACTATCTAATCTCTGCAAAAAGGATAAATGAGACTTGACCGTGACAACAACATATGTAAATACCTTGGCTTGCTCTCAACTTCAGAATTTCAACAACTCCCTGCTCTGCCTTAGCCCTTAAGATCAATTCTAAGCAAGATGACAGTTGCATCAATGTATAGCTTATTACTTAATTCAATTTCCTCTGCTTCCATTCATATCCACTTACCGTTAAAGGGTCTTGGTATGGCTAGACAGACAGAATTGAGTCACTTATTTGCTTTGTTTCACAGCTATACTTGAATTCATTTTTACTTCTCTTAACAACAGTTATTTATTTCCAGAAATTTCCATTGCTTCTTCAATATCCATCAAGATCACTTAGCGTCTCTGTTTGAGCAGCCAAAACGGTGAAGGGACACATTATTCAACAGGTCTATTTGATACTAATTGAAAATCCAAAGCCCATTTCCCATGTTATCCGGATTCGGAGGTGTTGGATATGAGTATTTGTCTAGATATGGTCAATTTTTTTTTTTTTTTTTTTATATATTTAGAGAATCATATCTTAATGTGAATGTCCGAATATGTGTAAGATACAATACAAGTATCGATATTTTAGAAAAAACAATAAAAGGTCAGGATTACAAAGCATTTCAGGCAGCTAAAATATCGTCATGACATACATTCCAAAATCTTCTCCTCAGCCCAAAATTACGTTTCAGCCTCTGTTCTTTAGACTGGTTCCCTTGTTTCTACTAAAACTGAAGGTATTTTGAGATTGAGAATATCTTTAAGTATATTAACATAGTATTACTTACAGTAAGTAGCAAAATCTTAAACATCATAAAAATAAGGTGTGATCCGGAAAGAAAGTTTAACAAATGGAAGATTCATCACATACCGGTCTTCCAGGGTGGAAAGGAATCTCAGGCCCTCCCGTCACTTCAACAGCAACAACTCCAGCCAGCTTCACCCAATAACCACATCAAAGTCAATCAAAAAGTCAGTAAATTACTAAGAACTAAAGCAAAAGAAAACACTGATATTGGGATTTGATCTTTGACAAAGATAAACTTTAACCGATACCTGGTAGAAATCTGCGTAAGACAAAATGGGAAACTGTTCCTTAATGGGCTCCAAAAGCCTAACAGCTATATCAAGACCGTTGTTGGCTTCATGAGCAAGCTCATCCGGATGCCTGATCGTCCCGAACGGCCCTCCTGTCTTGGTGTTCACATCAAATGTTCCAGCTGAGTGCCACCTGTTTTCACAAATAAAAATTAACCATTGAAAAGAGCTATAAACGAACGAATAATAAAGTCCGACCAAAAAATTCAATAAAAAAGATGAAAAGATTAAAGCTTACGCTAAACGGAGGATGATGGGAGCACAGTGTTTCTCAGCAATAAGTCCCCGAAGCTTTCTCTTACTTTTCTGCACTGCTTTTTGATACTCTTCGCTCACTGTTGGATAGCACTTCTTCGCCATTCCGATTTCCGACGGTCGTGATCACACTCCCACTTCAATGATCAAACTGACGATTCAAAGCGAACTAAAGAAGAAAAGAAGAAAGAAATGTTTTGTAATAACGAGTTGAAGGGAACTGGTTCTCGTCAAAATGCTGATTGTAGCCACGGAGCGTGGTAGGATCGCCTAGAAATTATATATGTATAGGAGCCTGCTTCGGACAAGAAGATTCTGGTGTTCAGTTTGGACCGTTGGATTATTTTAATCATCGGGTGGACGAATGGGGTATGCCTCTAGAAGGTGGAAGATAATACTGTGGACCGGTTATTTGTTGCCACGTGTTTGCGGATTAACTAAATATTATTTGAAATCCATCACTTAGTAATTAAGTCGGATCGAGTTCAAACAATAAAAAAACTCTAATTCTACTAAATTTTTTTAAATTTCGTATTTTGAAACTCTATTTAAATTTGGTCGAATTTTATTTTTAAAGTTTAAACTCGATTCAAAATAAAAATTAAATTATTCGAGTTCGTTAAACTAAGTTTGTTTACTTAGTAAAAGACGACTTTGATTCTAATACTCAATTTAAAATTCGATTATTTATGCTAGATTCGAGTTGAGATTTTTTTTCAATACTAATTAAGAATAATTAAAATATATTAAAAATAAAAACATTCAATTAGACTCGTGATTACTTAAATCAAATATTAAAATATTCGAATTTGAATTATTCGATAACTCAAACTGTTTGATTTTAAGATGATTAGATAAAAACCGATTCGAACAAAAACCGAGTAGCTTGTGATCATGTGTCTAGTTTACATTCTTATTCACCATTAAGCCAGAATCGTGGGCAGTCACAAAAAGCCCAAGCCAGTAAAACCGTGAAAGAGCTGGGGGAGTGGGCCATAAATGGGCCACAAGAAAGCCCAAACAACCGGCAATTAACTGCAAAACCCAAAAGCCTATTTTAGCAAAGACACGATAAAATCCTATCCTATCCTATCCTCTACTTTAAATGACAGCTCAGAAAAGAAGCGAAAAGAAAAAGTAACGTTCGTCGAATCGTGAATCGTAACAAACAAACAGGCTTAACGAAAGCCACTCATCCATTAAGAAAAAGCTTTCCTCTTTGCCCTTTTCTAACACTTCCTTCTCGCTCTCTGGTTTACTAACATTCTTCATAAAACAAAACAAAGAACAAAAGAAAGAAGCCTTTCCTCCTTCCCTTACACCTTTCTTATTTCCTTCCTCTCTTTTCTCTTTCGACAGATTCCTTCTCCTTTCTTCGATCCCGCATTGTAAGTCCCCCACACACACACACAGACACTAAAATAAAAAAAAAAAAAAAAACTTAACTCCATTTCTACTTTGGGATCATCCGACCCGAACCAAAACCCAAAAAATGAGAAAATAAAAAGAAATTGTTTGAGTTCTTTCTAGACTCGACTGGTTTTGAGTTTCGGTATTCGGATCCCGGTTTTGATTGTTTCATTTTTTTTTTAATATTTTATCTGTTTAATTTCTTCTGTATGGATAAGAATGTTTTGATTTTTTTAATTTATTTTTTATATTCTGATGTTTGAGAATGGATTTTTAATAATGTTTTTGTACGGCATTCGTTTTTCTATTGAGATTATTAGGATTCCCTATGTACTATTTATTGCTCTGTTTTCTTTTCTTTTTTTATTAGTTGAGGTATTTTTTCTGGAAAATTTGAGATGTTTGGCTGATGAGAAAACATAGGAAAATAAACAAGGATTAATGTTTTAGATGTGAAAACAGTAAAGATTAATCAATAGTGAAAAAAAAAAAAAAACTTAACTGAGCTCAAAGTGAGCTAACTTTTTGGCTTGTTGACTTTGAGGCTTTACAACGAGACTCTTGCTACTCAAATTTGAATTGAAACAATGAGAAGAAAAACCTAAAAGCTATAATCTTTGATAATCTTACTGTGATTTTACTTAGCATTTGTTTAATTACTGCTCTTATTTCTTGCTTAGAATGTTGTAGTTTGGGTATTTCTGTTGTGATATTCTTGCAAACCTGTTATCAATGTATTTAGTGTTTTAATTGCTTCCTGATATTGAAATAGTCTTATGAATGCATTTGGACAATACGGTGCTAAAAATAGTGAATTACATTAATGTTTTAGCCCTTGGTGTTGTTTTTAGTTTATGAACATGAGATGATTGTCTGGAGAATGAGAAAGCAGCATTATTGGTTCTTAATTTTATTGTTGATGTCTGATTTTTTTTAGGGCAATCATGAGTGAAAAGGGAGAAAAGACATGCCCATTATGCGCTGAGGAAATGGATCTGACTGATCAGCAATTGAAGCCATGCAAATGCGGTTACGAGGTTTGAGCGCTATTCTTTGCCCACTAGATGAATGAGGGGAAATGGAAAATTGTTACTTTTATTTCCGATTTGTACCATCTTTCACTCTCTTGAGTTTTCTCAATCTGCAGATATGTGTTTGGTGCTGGCATCACATAATGGAAATGGCTGAAAAGAACAACACTGAGGGTCACTGCCCAGCCTGTCGTTCGACTTATGACAAAGAAAAAATTGTGGGAATGGCTGCAAATTGTGAAAGGTTGTTATATTTTTTGGGTAGTTTAACTATTTGATGAATGCTTCATTGTGTTTTGTTGATGAGGATTGGATCTGCTGAACAGGTTGGTGGCTGAAATCAATTCAGAACGGAAACAGAAACCGCAGAAGGCAAAGCCTAAAGCATCTGAAGGAAGAATGCACCTTAGTAACATCAGAGTTATTAAAAGAAATCTGGTGTACATAATTGGATTGCCACTTGACCTTGCTGATGAATTTGTGGGTAGCTTCCATATTATTGTACATCTTATTTTTGCTTGTGTCGGCCTCGTGCGTAGCTGTTATTTTTTTCATATAATTTTTTTTTGGTAAGAAATCAGTGAAGGTGCTTAAGCCAGATTTTCTCATTCCTGACAGCTTCTTCAGCGAAGAGAGTACTTTGGCCAGTATGGAAAGGTTCTGAAGGTGTCAATATCTAAAACAGCAAATGGTGTTATTCAACATTCATCAAACAATAGTTGTTGCATGTAAGCTTGTGCGCCATTTCTCGAAAAGTTCTTTAAACTTAGTCGGAACCCCTTCTCTTTGTTCCTTGTCTCGCTCTTCCTGCTTTCGGTCTAGTCAGTTTTGCTCTGCTTTGACATAACTCAGTGCTCACTGGTTAGATATGTTACATACTCAAAGGAGGAGGAAGCAGTTTGTTGCATTCAATCTGTGCACAGTTTTGTCTTAGAAGGTAGATCATTGAGGTAAGTATTTATGTTTTTCTTTGTGTTATTATTGTATTCCAAGATGATGACTAGCTAAAGTTGTTTTGCAGAGCATGTTTTGGAACCACCAAATATTGCCATGCATGGCTGAGAAATGTGGTGAGTAAAATTATATTTATTCATCTCCTGTTGAAGTTTCTCTTCGCTGAGAAAGAAGAGAGTTTAGTTTGCTCGTTATTCTGATGAGTACTTTATTGGTCCAGCCTTGCAGCATTCCAGATTGTTTGTATTTGCATGATTATGGCTCTCAAGAAGATAGTTTTAGCAGGGATGAAATAGTTTCAGCCTTTTCAAGGTATATGCTCTTTTATTTATTATTTGCCTGACTCAGTGCTTGTGTGCGTTTTACCAAGGATGAAATAGTTTCTTTTCAAGGTATATGCTCTTTTATCAATATTTGCCTGACTCAGTGCATGTGTGCCCTTGTTTTCATGTTTTTGCATTAGGCATGTGTCAGAATGTGCAGAAACAACTCAAAATTTTCCTATTTATCTTTTCTAGATCATTTTAGGGTTGTTCTTGACCCATCATCATGTAATATTGGAGATTTTCTTATAATTTCTTACTGGTTTGTACTTTGTATAATTATATCATTTCATCTTCATTTGATTTTTTTTTTATATCTTTTTGGTATTTGAGGTTGTCAGGGATTCAACTACGAGTCCAGCACTCTACCAACAAACTACACTCTGTTGGAATTCTTTTAATATCATAATTAGAAAACAGTATTCATTCAAACATTAGAAGAAGGTCTATTTGCATTCTTTATAGCATTTTAAGGATGTTTGTAAGTGGACATATTGTACATGTGGATATCGATGATATACTCAAATCTAAGATGTCATGCTTTGGTTTGTATTTCCATTTGATAACTATATTAATTTGTCCCATATGTGCATGTATATCTATGCAGTGAGCCTCTAATTTAATCTGTAGTTATAGCTGATTTCCTCACTGGTGATTTCGCTTCCACCTTTTTTTCCCTTTAACAAGAATACAACAGTTTATTCATGTGATACATTTCCCATATCCTCCAACTTGTAAGTGGGTGAAGCATTTCTTTCTAAGATTTTAGGATTTGACATTTTTTTTCACGTGGTTATATTTTTATGTAATTACTCTTTTCCCATTTTTAATTATTATTTCTCCTGAAGCCTGTTGAGTTAGGAGCTTTTATGCTCCTTATTAATAGCTTTATATCACTCTAAATCAAGTCATTATGGTTATAAAGGAGTAGAGTGCAACAAACTATTGGTGCTTCAAAAAATTTACAACGGCGTTCAGGAAATGTTTTACCTCCCCCAGTGGCCGAGTGCATCAGTAGCAGCATGTTGTCATCAGCCAAACCTGTTGCCAAAACTCATTCAAATGTAAGATTCTATATAATATGTTCCTCATCCTTCTATCCCTGCCCCAAAGATTGTTTCTTAGTTTTTCATGGAACTGCGATAATTACTTGATGGTGCCTTATAATATAATGTAAGTCATGAACTGAGGTCATAAGTATTCATACTAAATATGTAAGAGATCATTAGTATTCATACTAAATATGTAATGATGTGCATATTTGTGATTTAGGATTTATGCAGTACATACTTTTGAATTATAATATAATCAACTTGACGTCTTTCTATCAGAATCTTGGAAACCAGAGTAGGGAATCTTGTGTGGATGTTGGCACCGGAAATTCTACTGTACTGCCTGCAGCAGCCTCATGGTATACGATATTTGATCTGTGCCATCCTAGACTGATGTTCATGTTATGAGTGCTTATTTACTCCGTCTTTTGTGTATCAGGGTCATGCGTGTCTCTGCTACTTTGCCACCAGTTCCAAATATGTCAGGTTCAGGTACACTTTCAAATAATAAGCCTGATGCATATACTGGTCCCCACGTTTCTTCAGAAGTTGTAAGCACCAAAAGATCTACCCATGATGTTAGGAAAACTGTGACAGCTGAAGAAAGCAGTGGAATTCATCCTAATTGTAGAACAGATTCTTTGGAATTTTCCGAAGAGTATCCTCATGGTGATTACCAAACTTGTACAGCAAATAGAAACGTAGACACTCTGTCAAATACGACTTCTGCCCCTGTAACTTGTGGGGACCACCACTTACCTGACACACCAGCATCAAAGGGCATGGACATTGTAGCACCAATAAACATCGAAAACTCTATAAACTACTATAGCAAATCATCCCATACCTCTAGTTCAGATGATGAAAATATTAATGCTGATGAGGAGTTTCAAGATTTATCTTCAATCTGCTCCGTGGGTCACACTAAAAATGAGGAGTCCGTTCCTGTTGTTCCTAACAGTTCTGTTCCTACTCATACTTCATTCAGTTTGCCTAGATGTCTTAGTTTTCAGGAAGATACTAGTGAGCAGAATGTTTATGCCCCAAGCTTACCAACGCAGAGTAAACCTATGACTACTGAGGACTTACTAGATTTTGGTGATCAACAACTGAAGGGTCTTGAAGACATCTGCAATCTGCCTTCTGCATCTTTTTCAATTTCGTTGCAGCAGAATTTGAATAAGTCAAGCTATACCCCTTGGCAGCAAGGCAAGATTAAACATCAAACTGATGGTCTTGCTCATTCCAGAATTGTACCCCTGCATGATAAAGTTTCTTTTCCATTGATCTCTGAGAACCTAGTCTCATCGAATGGGTTCCACCATAATATAGATGGTTGCATTGCTGACTTCAATAGGAGCTTTGACTATTCAAATATGCCGGGATCAGGGAATGGAAAATGTGTTCATAATGTAGCTAGTGTTGAAAATTACAGCACTCCAGATGTAGGAGAAGACAGTATAATCTCAAAAATCATATCTATGGAGCTGGATCCGTGGGAAGATTCATTGACTTCTCCTGACAGTTTAGCCCAGTTGTTGAGGCAAACTAAGGAACAGCGTGCTTCCGTTAATCCACCAAGTTCGCGAAAAATAACAGATAACAATCAGTCGAGGTTCTCTTTTGCCAGACAGGAGGATTTTAGTAATCAAGCATCTCATTTGGATGATTCGCTTGGCAGTATAATGGACTTGAATAAACGTTCTGCCCATCATGATTTCAATGCAATCGATGATCTTTGCATTCACAAATACCAGAATCCTTATTCATTCAACTTTTCTGAGGAATCCAATAATCTTCTCAACAATCATACTTTTGTGCCTTCTAAGCTTTCTGGTGAGTTTTATTTGATGCATCACCTTTTCATTTATTATTCTTTTGAGAGGGGCTGGGAGTTTGGAGTGTGTGCTCCTCTTCTTTGTTCTATTGTTTTTATATTCTGATATGTATGATGACAAATCAATCTTAGTACTATGTTGAGATGAGGTTCACTTGTTCATCATAGTGTCTATGCGTGATATGTAACTATTTTATTGATGTACCTTTTTCAATTTGCACAGTTTCAAAACCTCCTGCTTCAGTCCCACCTGGGTTTTCAGCTCCTAGTAGGGCTGCTCCTCCAGGGTTTTCGACTTCTGGAACAATGCACTTGGCTCTTGATACTTCTGGTTTGTGCTTTTTCAACATTTTTTTTTCTTTCCTATTTTTGTAGACTAACTGTTCACTTTGCCATCCAGCAAGTCATTTGCTACAAATTTCTGAACCACAAATTAAAAGTATTGGCGGCTCTGGAGATGAATTCCTTTACCCTGCAATACTTGAAGTTGGTAAAGGGGTTATGGCTACAGGGTCGAATAAACCAGGATTTGACACAAGGACTTCAGCTCCACACCACAGCAGTTTTGACCATGATGCAAGGCTTCAGCTGCTGATGCAACAATCTCTTTATTCACATCAGAATCTGCTACTCCAAGATCACTCGAGGAATAGAATCTCTCAGTCCGGTGACACTTACAGCATGTCACCCATGCATCTGGATCAATCCCCAGCATATAATCATTTTTCATTCCCACAATCAACGATCCAACAGTTGAGTAATGCTCGTCTGTCAAATGGCCATGGGGGTAGCTGGAATGCAGGTAGGGGTTTTAATGATCTGAGACTGCCAGAATTACTAAAGAATGAGGGTTTGGGATTTAACAAACTTACTCCTAGTATCTGAAGTGTCAAATGTCCAGTTCTAGCAATCTATACAACAGAGGTTTTGCCATGTGAGTTGTAGACTGCAGTTTGTGATTTAACAAACGTACTCCTAGTTATGAGGATCTGAAATTCTGAAGTGTCAAGCGTCCAGTTCTAGCAATCTATACAACAGAGGTTTTGCCACGTGACTTGTAGACTGCAGTTTGCTGTTCTATACCCAAATGCAGAAAGAGTTGGACAAATTGGAGGAATTGGCGGTTATCGACTTCGTCTTTGTCATGAGTTAAGGTTCTTTGCATTTGCAGACATCTGTTTAGGTAAGAAGAAATATTTGTGTTTCTTCAGTGAGTTGAAAACTTTCTGAAACTAACATATCAATTATTCTATGCGAACAGAGTGGAATCCGAGCTTGCTGTGGGTGGATCTTAATTGTGCCTTAGTAACAGGCAGACCTGTGGGACAAACCAGCATTGTAACCTAACCCTGTGGGTATGTTTCAACTTAACATCTTTTTGCAGTTTTGTCCCTTTGAATAAAAACTGCCAGTGCAAGTTGAGGATTTTCCAAAAAATTTACAATATGTCATGTAGCCATTTGTTTTGACTTGCTTTATATTTGCAGGAAAACCTGGACCAGAACACTGGTCTCAACAGTGCAACTCTGGAGGTTTTGGGATTCTGATGGATGACTAGTGTAGGCAGAAAGGGATTTATAAATAGGGGCAATGGGGATAGCAGCCTTGTCTAAAATCTCAAACTTTTTTTTAATATGTAATTACCACAAGTTTAAGAACAGTTTTAAAGATGGATTTACAATGGGGCAATGGAGGCAAGCTACTACCGCCACTAATATCTTACAATCTTTTTTGTAGTATTATGTAGTAATCACAAGCTTAAGAACAGTTCTAATTTTGCTATCATTGAAATTTAATTAGTCTCTTACTGTTATTATTATTATTATTTTTTACTTTTATCCAAAATATTGTTGTAGAGGAAGAGTTCCTTCTAACTACCTAAGGTCACTTTTCTTGAAATGTTTAAGTTTCGATTCCCCTTGAAATATTATAGACCCATGGACTAGTTTGTCTTGGATTGGGTTTTTAATTTCTGATTTTTGAACTTCTTTTTATATTTTCCTCACTCAAGGATGTCAAATCCTTGTATTGTATATAAGCAAGAGGAATTTTAATATCTTATTATATAAATATATTCTATTGTAATTTATTTTGCTTGAGTTTTAACAAAAGATATCATAGTCTGAGATAAAAGAATGTAGATGTTGAGAATTGAATTTTAAATCTGTTAGAATATTATTTTTTAAAGATGATTATATGAATCAATTAAATTAAATCTCGATTTCAATTTTTATATGTTTTTTTGTTTGAGAAATAAAAGGTTTTATTAAATCTCTAAAAAAAAAGAAATTAAATGAATTTGTTATGCATGAAGTGGGTCTGGGCTTTCATTCCTCCAATTAAGGCCGAGACTATGCAAAGATAGGCCACGCTTTGGCAAACACAATGTTCTTTAATTGACATGCCTAAAGTCTTGGCTTTAGCTGCTCACGGGTAGGTTTTCTTCATTTTGTCTCGAACTCATGGCGGCTGTATGGAAATTGATTTGAATCCCCCCTTTAATTCTATTTATAAAAAGGAAAAAAATAAATAAAACAAAACGAAATATGAATAGCGTTGAAGTCATAAACAACACCTGTCAAGGCACTCTAGTTCCCGTCCCCCCCCCCACACAACCCTTTCAATGTCTTTTCAATACACCTTTCCAATAGCCAATGCCAAGACCTCTTTTTACTTTTTTCTTTTTCAGAAATATTGGTTTTGCAGTGACAAAACAGTACGATTGCAAAGGGGCTTCATCAGTCATTGTTCATGAATCATATCCTCTTCTTTTCCACTACAGTCTCCAAAGTAGTCAGAAATATATTTGGTACTTGTAGTCGGCACCCCCCTTTAAAAGCAGAAATAAATAAAAAAAAATTGAAAAAGAAAACTCCACAGATACACACAGTTGAAAGCAGAAATTAGAATACATAGGGGCCCATGACAAAGACGTTTCTATTGGAGTCCAACCATCCATCATCCTCCTGCATGCCAATTGCCATCCTAAGTTCCCAACCCAATGGAGCCCATAGTCTTAGTAGCCAGTAGCCTATATCCTAGTACATGTAGTAGAACTTGGAAATTGCCCTGCCAGTCAGCCAGATGGGTATTTTTTTTTCTATGAAAAAAATATAATAATAACAATCCTGCTTAAATTACTTGCACGGCTGTTATCATCTGTAAGTTATAGGCTTACGCCACCAAATCCTATTGTCACCCCAAAATATTCCTGTTGATGAGCATGCCATGAGCTAGCGTGCATGTTCATGCACGTACTCGTAAAAATTGGTTGCTAGTTGCTACTATTAACCTTTGAACTGAGTTATTAGTTCGTAGTGACTACTGAGTACTGAGTGGGGTATTTTTATATTTTGTTTACTACCGTTAAACCTAGCTCGAAGTGAAACTCTACACCCCCGAAGCTTTAAAACTGTGGAGTTGTGGTTGATCGACCCAGGAGTTCAAAGAAGAAAAAAAAAAGTAGCAAAGTATCTGCATGCATATCATTCTTTCTTCTCAGATACATACGTATATAGTTCCACTATTCGAAACCTCAAATTGTTGTACTATCAATTTTCAGAAGAAAAAATAAATCAAGGGGCTTTTATAAGAAAGTATTACTCGAGTAGAAGTGTAAACAGCTTAAATCTCTTTACGCATTCATTAATAAATTAAATCCAATTTAAAATGGGTTATTTAAGGATTTTGCTAATTTTAACAAATATTTTTAAAATTAATTAAGTTATTATTTATAATAATTAATTAAACTTTTTTAAAAAAATCCAAAATCACTAGTTAGCACATTTTTCTATTTCTAACGTGCTCATAGAAATAAATAACTCCTAATTATTAATTTCTAACGTTCTATCTAAGTTCTTACTATTTTGAAGGTTTATTTATTGGTTATTCATTTCTTTCTCTCCCTTACCCAAAAAAAAAAAATTCTTGAATGTCTTCACAACTATCACTGACTTTTAACTTGAATGACATAAAATATGGGTATTGGTGGCACTATCAAAGTCATTCTTCTCATTTCCTTCAACACTTGGAAACCTTTTATATATATGGAACAATGATATTTTTCCTCCACCAAGTTCCAAACTCAAAACTAGTTGTACTAGAAGACAAGTACATTGGCCAAACCTTCACAAATCAGCCAAAACCCAAGCCCTAAAACCACGAATTTCCATGTTTCAGAGTTTTAATTATATGTACAAGGGGGAGAAATACTGTAGCTCTGCCTAGTACATTGTGCCCATATTTATTATTGGTCCTTTTTATGGCACTACCAAATCATGACGCACGCAAACAGAAACAAACAAAGTTTGCAAAGTGTTGGGAAGAAACAGCACTGTTGGTGTAGCTGCCATAACAGGGTCATCACGGATTTCGTTACGGATGCGATTGTGATATCGTAGTTGTGGATTACATAACGTGTCACGATTGTCGTGTACGTAAATTTAATAATATTATAATGAATTTGATAATATCACGAACGTTATGTAACGGATAAAATACGATGCAAAATTATTTATTTTCGTAACGTCACTGACTGACGTTCGCATTTTAAAATTATATTATCTCTCCTCTCCTATAACACCAGATGGCTTCTTCACCCCTACATACAAAAACAAAAGGGTAGTGGCCAGCCAGAGGGCGGGAAAAGGGAAAAATCCTAGAGATGCATGGAAATTTCCAAATTAAATACTACTATAAACATTAAACAACACACAGGCTCTTTGAAATAAAGTAATTCCCATCTACCAGGTAGGTAGGTTTTCAGAAATGGATCCCTGGAAATGAAAACCAAACCTAAGATTAATCTAGTTTTTTCCTCAAACTTATAATAATACTCCATACATAGACTGTTTGTTTTGCCTCTAGAAAACTATAAATGACAATGAGAGCAGCTGGCAGAATATGGTGGCTCATTTTTACAGCAGCTTGTTCCCTATTCGATATTTCCACTTATGAAAAACATCAAAGAGAGCATTTAATGCAAAAAGATAAAAGATCCAGAGGGGTAGATATATAATAAGTGGATGTAAATATTGATACTTTGGGTTGGGTCTAAGAACTAATGTGTAAATGTCCAAAAACAGTTTGGCACCCTACAAAAAACCAACGGTTAAAATAGAGATATCCCATAACCTGGACAATAGCCAAAGGCTAAGGCTAAAAAAAAAACAGGTTTTTTTTGGGTCATAAAGCCCAACAACAAACAAATCAAAGAAAAAGAAGTGCAAGTAAAGTCAGGGTTATAGCAGCAAAGCCAAAGCAGAGCCAAGTGAAGCATGCACTCAGATTCAGAGACAAAGAAAAAGCCTACAAGTTTGAGAAAGAGAAAGATCAGAAAGCAGCTGGCAAATACTGGAAACTAGAAATTAAGAAAGAGAGATACGGATATCATATATGTTATGGGGAACTTGAGAGTTTGAAAGGCTGTGGTGGAATAATCAAAGACTCCAACTATTCTTACTTACAATGAAAGGTACACCAGGCTTTTCAAGCTGCTCATATTTACAGATTTCCCTTTCTTTTTCCCCCCTCCCCTTGGCTTTTTGCAGTTGCAGGTGTACTATCCTTGAGCAAAGCCGAAGAATGCGGACTTTTTTCTTTCTTTCTTACTTTTAAGTTTTAACCTAAATAAATATATAAGGCCACTATCCCCAATTTTACACCTGGCTATAACTTATTAGTACTAGTAGTACTTTTTTTTTTATGCTTTCCACAAAAATATATAAAATGGGAGTACAGTAAATATTTTCAATTCGGAAACTGGTTTAACTGAAATGGTTAATTCAATTTTCTTAAGATTTAAATTTTTGCAAAATTAAAATTTAATCACTTATAATTCTCCATCCCTAATTCCATATTCCTTAAGTATTCATTATATCTATTCTTGAATTATTTTTTCGGTCAAAAAATCTTGATTGGAATTGAATCAGACAAAATAAATTTTTAATAATTTAAATTGATCCTATTATGATATACAGTTTAAGTAAAAAATATTTTTATTTAAATTTAATTATAAAAATATATAATATATTTTAAATAATAAAACGAATTTTCAAATTCAACTCAGACTAAATCTAATTAAACAAAAAAAATATATATTATTTAGACCCAGCGCCATGCATGAAAAATCTAATTTTCAACTTGTATCAAAAAGACTTTTTTTTAAGTCAGAGATTTTCTTTTTCTCGTTTTTACCAGCTTGACTAGCAGATAGCTTTCAACCATGATTAGTACTTCTAGAGCTCTATATCTAGACTGAAGCCGAAATGAGAACAAATAGGAGAGGATAAGCCTAACATTTTCCTTTCCCTCTCAGCCGACTGTTAACGTCTCAAAAGGCTAACCAGTAACCATATGTCGCTGGCTACAAATACATGAAACAATGGTTCGGAACCATAACAGTAGTCGCATTCGAATTAAGGCTCAAACCGACCAAATTTGGCTCATGACTATCAAACCATAATACACTAGTTTGTTCGAGCTTTAACAAGACCATAAACATGATCAATTGAATAGCTTTTGTATATCCATGTTACAATATAAATTTGGTAAGCCCTCTAATTTTTATTTTTTCATCCATTGCCAACCCCAAACTCTCTCCATTTGATAGAGAAGATAATGGTGGAGCATATTTCTACCTTTCAGCTCCTGCAGTAAAAATGGGAGATGTTCGGGTTCGTGAACACCGGCGGATAATGGTGGTGGAGGAGTGTTGTGTTCGGAATGCGAAGATGGCCAGCAGCAGCAGCTGATGGGGAAGTAATTGTTGAAGATGAGAATCCTGATGATGCTGCAGTAGGGAAGAGTGGCACTGGATTTGCCCCACCATAGGGGCCTTGGATTTGCCATGCCCAGTTTGGTGGGGAATCTACTTCTACCCTCTTCTCTATTGCTCTTTCCTGTAAATAACAAAGAAAATTAAATCATAAATAATTCATTGCCAGTGGAAATAATATAAGGTGGAAGAAGAGTTAAAAAAATTGAATGCAAGCATATTATTTGTCAGCATTGTCAAAAATTCAAGTCATATAATGGCCCAAGAATGAAACGACCCACTACATTCAAAGCAAAATTCATGTTCATGATCAAACAATGTCATAGACTAGCCAAAGAAATGTGGAGCTTACCCTATAAACTGGAAAGAAAGTGGGATTTGCACCATTCCAGTTTGGAACGTGCTTGAATGCCATTGCTTGGCCAAGACTAGGTTGAACCCTCATTGTTGCCGGAGCAGAGTTCTCTATCTGAAATGGGTGAATATAAGCTTTTTAAGCAACTAAATGCCTCCTTCAATCAGTGAGCTGAATTAAACTTAAGGATTTGATATTTTAATTGACATTACCCTTGCTCCCCTCTCAGGGGGCAGGCCATCCCAGCCACGCCGGAAAGCAAAGTTGCTTGAATTGTCGTTCTCCTTTTGGGGATCAGATGTATAGGGGGGTGCAATGCCCAAGTTCAGGTCAAGACCTTGATTCTGGCCTGTAACAAGAGGATAAACAATTCACTGTACATTGAAGCAAAAAATTGTTCATATACATATGCAAATGGACAAGTTTCCAAGCACAAAGAGTACCTCCATTTTCAGATTCCGAGATTAGCTTCCCCTCATACGTGCTTGGCTCAAAGTTAGTGACCGCTTCTCGTCCATTACATTTTATAGCAGCCTTGTCATAAGCCCTGATTTTCAAAGAATAATAACATAGATAAGGAGAATTGGAAGTCAAGCTGGTTGAGAAATCAATTAATTGTTGGTATTACAAGAGAGGTTGAATTTATGATCTAAGGACCTTGCTGCTTCGATCTCGCTATCGAATAGCCCAAGATATATGTACCTGCAGGAAAAGAATGTATACTAACCCAATAAAAACCAAGTTTCCAGCAGTTAACATGAACCAATTCATACATGATTCAACTTCTTAGTTTACTGTCATTACTTTAAAACATGTTCAAACCAATATACTACCATTTTAGATATAACAAAATTGTACATAATAACAGACCTAAAACTAATGCTAATTAAATACATTAACAGAAAAAATAAAATTAAAGTCATAAATTAGCAAAAGGATGCTTACTTCTTGCCAAGAAGTTGCCCCATTCGAGCTTCCCATCGGCCGCATTTGTGCAATGTAACTCCCCTGTATTTGGAACTCCCTCTTGAAAAACCAGTGCTCTGCCTACGCAGGACATGCACAAATTCCTCCTTTGTAAAATTACTCATCTACAAAATCAAAAAACTTCAAAATTAATTTATAGTGTATCATTTTCAAAAGCAAAGATAATAACAAATCAAAATCCCAAATTCCCAACCTGCTTAATATCATCTTCATAATCAGTAACATGAAAATTAATATCCGCATCAACTCCTCGGAACTTGATTGCTGCTCGATCATATGCCCTGTCAACACCCCCCCAAAACAAAAAATTTTAACCCCAAATTGTCAACATTTAGTCCACAAATAACCTTTGACCAATTTTGAGAAATCTTACCTTGCTGCAGCATGTGCTGTGTCAAATCCTCCTGTAAAAAGTCAAAAACAGCCAGATTTTCACAGATTATAATCAAAACCCACAGTTTTTGTTTTGTTTTTTTTTTTTTTTAAGCTTCTCAAAAAGGAACAATCAAGGATTAAAGTCTGCTCACCCAAGTACACTTGCTTCCCACAATCCCTACATTAATTTAAAACAAAGAAAAAAGAAAACAGCCAATGAGAAAGCAGAGAAAGAAAAACAAGTTTAAATACTAGACTTAAGCAAAATTAATTAGTGATAATCAAGGATTAGTTAAGCTATTGGGAGAAAAAAGTACAAGCTAACCAAATATGAGACTCCCATCGTCCGGTTCTACGATAAAACGTGACGCCACGATATTGAGAACTTCTGGAGCGGGGCCCACGTCGACTCTTCTTCACTTGTTGCCTTAACTGAACCTGCTGTTGTTGTTGTTGTTGCTGGGCTACGATCCTCTGCTCCGCGACTCCTCCACCGCGGTGGTGTTCCGAAGCTTCTCGGGACCAGCCGAGATCCAGCCATTCCTTCTGTGACGATCCCGCGCCATCTTCCTCGACGTTGACCGGGAAAAGCGGGATGGTCCTGTTGTTTTTTTCTGGTTCTTCTTCGGCGGTTTTAAGGATGCCGAAGGCATAAGCGAAAGTGTCGGTGGCAGCAGCGTTGGAGGAAGAGTCATCGTCGCCGGCGGTGGTTGTGGTGTCGGCGTTGACGATGGAAGAAGAACCGAAGCTCCCGGAACTTTCCATTTGGTTATTATTATTATTAAAACCATAAAATTCAAGAATATTCCCTCCCGCCATCTCCACTGAACCACCAGCACCCGAAACAACACCCAAGTTAAGATCCAGCATCATTTGTAAGCTGAAAAATAACAAACTAAAAAAACTGAAATGGGAAAATGAAGAAAGATTTCAAGGTTAAAATATATATTTATTTTCAGAAGAAGAGGAAGGAAGGAAATATCAAAGGAGAGTTAAAGAGGAATCATTTGTTTGTCGGGTGGAGGCTTGTGATTGTGAAGGAAGAGGGAGGGAAGGAAACAACAAAGACAAGAGAAAGAAAGAGATGGGAGGGCCGAGGAAAGAGGGTCCCTCAAAAGGGGAAGATGGGACGTATGAGAGAACAAGTTAGCTCCCTATTTTGCCATTTTGGATCATTAAAAAAATAATAATAAAAAACCCCTCCATTTTGGATTAATAATAATAACAAAAACATTAAAAAGAAAACCCCTAAAACTATACACAATATAAATTATTAACATATCATAACTTATATAAATATATAATAATTTAAAATATTTATATTTGATTAATTGTGAGTTTAGTGTATGAATCTATATATTAACAGTGCATTTTATAATATTATTTATCAGATTAAGATTTAGTGGTTAGAAGTTAAGAATTAGAGTTAGGGATTAAAGGTTAGTGGTTAGGATTAATGATTAGTTTTTTAATGAGGTGTCAATATAAGATTTACTGTCAGTATATAAACTTATATATTGATAATACATCAAATACAAACCCTAATTTATATATAATTATAATGCGTGAAAATAATAAGGGTTTGTATTTGATATATTATCAGTGTATAGATTTATACACTGATAGTGAATCTTACATTGATACCTCATTAAAAAAATAACCACTAACTCTAACCCTAATCACTAATTCTAACCACTAACACTAACTTGATAGGTAACATCGTAAAGTAAACTGTCAATATATAGATTTATACATATCAAATATAAATCCAAATACATTCGCATCCACGTTGACAATATCATCCTTAATCAATTTAAGGTGCAATTCACTTCTGTGTTTATGTTTAAAAAAATATATTTGAGCAAATTCATGAATATTTGATTTGGATCAAATAAATATATAATTAAAATTATTTTAAAACTTAGATTTTAAATTAAGCATTTAGTCAAAATATAAATAATAATAGAATTTGGTAAATGTTTTTTATTATTATTTATGTATGCATTTATGGTAACTATCACGTTCTTAGGTTTCATTAAAAAGAGGGTAATAGAAGTAGTAATAGCTTAGGTTTACCTTCCTTTTTTTTATTAACTAAATTTTCACTTTTTTAGAATTTTATTTTATAAAAAAGTCATCACTTAGAATTAATATATATATATATATATTAAAATTCGAATTTAAATTTATTGAATGTCGTTTTTAATTACTTTAAAACATAATTATTCCTCCATTTTAAATATAAAAAAATCAAACAAAATTTAGGTTTAACATAAATGATTCACACATATATGATTTTACTATCGAGTATCTCAAGAATATTTTTAAGGTTATTATATATAATAATATCTTTATTCAATATATTTAAAAATTATTAATTATTATATTTAATACAATATTATTATAAATAATATATCAATTAATCTTAAAAAGTATACTAAAAGTATTATTTAACAAAACCCATATATATATATGAAAAATATTAATCAATATCAAATTAAAATAATATATATATAAAAAAATTAATGCATTAATTTTTTTAATTTAATAAAATAAATATATTAATATAAATATTATTTTAAAAATAATAATTAAATGATTTTTAACTCATACTTATAACAACCATTAACCGAAACATATATATATATATATATATATATATATATAAGCTAAGAACATCAACCCACGAAACCATTTGCTTGCATGAGTATAATTGATACAACTATTTGATTTGATTTTTTTAATTTGAAAGAAAGAGATTCGAATTTTATTGTTAAGTAAAAAAAAAATATGTATCAAACAATTGAGTTAAAAATTCGAATACTATATGATTTTTTTTAGGTAGAGATAAAAAATGATAATGAAAGAAAAACAATGAAGTCATAAAAGAGGAGAAGAGGTTCTATTTTAGGCTGGTAGGAGTGGGAGATATAAATATAATGAGGAAAAAATAAAAAGGAAAGGTTTCAACTTTCAAAGCTGGTACTAGCCCTAGGCTAAGCCATTGTAGCCAGAGAACCGCCCCCCACCCTCCACCGTCTGCCCACGTGTCGCTCATCTACATGCACTTTCAATACTTTTCGACGGCCCCATATTCTTGTAATGGCTAGTTTAGCATTGCTGTTGAAAAAAGCTTGGATTAGAAAAAGGTTGAGTTAGAAAAATTGTGTTTATAAAATGTGGTTTAAAAACTTTTAAGTGTTTAGCATTGCTGTGAAAAAGTGTTGTAGGAAATTGAAATGTCAAAAAAAGATATGTTTAAAATAATAAAAGTATAGAGATGTGAGGATAATAAAGTCATTTTATCCAAAAGTCAGCTTTTAAAGTCCAAAAGCTATATTTTTTGGCTTTTTGGTTTGGCTTTTCAAACCATTATTTCAACAGCAGAAGCCAAATTTTTTTATCTCTTTAGCATTGCGTTTGCGGTGAAAAGCAGCTTTTGACCTCAAAAACTGTGCCAGAAGCAATGCTAAACGAGGCCTTACCTTTTTTAAGGTATTTAAGTATATTTATCGGTAAAGCTAAAACTTGATATCAATTTTTAAATTTGATAATTTTAAATAATAATATAAATATTATATAATTAAAATAATTAAAATATGATATGATATAAATATATTAAAATTTATATAACATAAATTATAATATGTTAAAATTGATATAAATATATAATATTTTAAATACGTTTATCGTATAAAAAAAATTTGTTAATGAGAGTTTTTAAGATTTTTTTAAGGTTAATTAATATATTATTTATAGTAATATTATTATATTAATTATAAAAATTTATTATTTTATTTATTATTTTTAATATATTGAATAAAGATATTATTACATATAATATTCTTAAAAAATATATTTAAAATATTTGTTAATAAAATCCTAAAAAATATATATAAATCAATATACACGGACTTACAGATGCACCAACCTCTTTAAAACAAATAGAAAACATAGCATTTACTAGATTTTTAATGAATCAAGATGGTTTTTGCAAAGGATCGATGGATGTGGGGATTTCCACGTAACCTTAATTACCCTTATTTTTCATTGCTTCTTAAAAAGACTTTTATTGGGTTTTTTTTTTTTTTCCCCTTCTTTCTAGTTTTGTTTGCATTTATAAAATCTATAGGGTTGATGGGAATATAAGGAGGTTCACTAATAATAATGTCTGTGAATTGATATGCTTCTGTCAATCAAAACATTTAATAAATTTAATCACACAAAAGGTGTTACTACATCCTTTTCATTTATAGCAATAGGAATAGGATGACTTTCTAACTTAATTACTACTATTGAGAAAACTTTTATTGATTAAAAAACGTAAATTTTACCACTAATTAAATATATTTACTTTTATTGTGTTTAAATAAATATATATATTTTGTATAAAGGGATCATAGTTTGGGATAGAATCAAAGATTATAAATATTAAGATTTAAATTTTAAATTTATTAAATATTATTTTTTAAGGGTGACTACATGAATCAACCTAATTTAGTCTTGGATTCATAAGCACATAATCTTTAATTTGCACCAAATAAAATTTTAATTTATATCCAAATAAGTAGTTAACTTTTAATTTATACTTAAATAAATCTTAAAATAAACCAATATTTTATTTTAAATAAATATTTATTTAAATGTAATAATAATATAAATGTGTGCGATGTAATTGGATCAAGATAAATTAATTTTTTAATTACTATTTTAACATCTTAAAAAAAAGAATGTTAATTTAAAGAAACTCAACCCTATTCATTAACAGATGTAATAAAAATTAATAAAGGGTATATAATAAAATTACCAAATCAAACAAAACTAAAGAATAAGCTCTCAAATTGTACTATATTCTAAAATCTTTAAATCAAACATTTGATTGCTATAAATACAGATTAGAATATTTTCCTCGCTACTCTAGGGATCGATATTAATTAGTAATTATTTATTTAAATATTTTTAATGTTTTAATATATATTTACATATTAAAATGATTATATTTTTTAATATATAAATTAAATATTTCAAATTACATCTTTCTCACAAATAAATTTTTTTATTAAATCAATTTTAAATAAAAAATAAAAAAACTATAAATTTTAACTTTAAACTTTTTAAAAATCAAGTGATAAATTCATTAAAAAAATAAAATTTAAGACAGTTTTTTTACCAATCATGTTTCACTTTATTCGTTGTGGGAGTCCAAATCGATCAATTATCCCTGCTGGTATTTTTTTTCTTCTCAAAAGATAAAAAAAATTGCAAAATATTATTTTCACATAAATTTGTTTCAATTTCCTTATTAATAATTATTTATTATAATAATAGTAGATAATAAATATTTTTAGTTAATTGGTTTATTTTTTAATTAAAAAAAAATTCTCTCTTTATTACACATTTTCAACAAAAAAAAGTCAAAATATTTTTGGTTTATTAGTTAATTTTATACTTGTTCCAAACAAAATTTGTGATATCTGTAATTTTTTAAATATCCTAATCTGAATTTGCTTAATTTATCCAAAATTCGAATCTACTTATTGTCATCTTACTATCCGAATTCACATCCGATTTAAAGAGTAATATCCATCGGATATCCGAATCCGCTAAAATTTGGATTTATTAAATCATTTTAAAATATATATGTATAATTAAATAAGAATTAAATATGTAAATGGAGCGGATAATGGATTCGGATATCCGACAATATCCATACCAAAATTAAAGCGGATTCAGATAACGGATATCAATGGTTTATATCCGAATTCGCTCAGAATCCGACGAGAATAGTAAATTCAATATCATAATCCGTAAATTATCCGAATCCATAATATCTTAATTCGAGAAAATGGATCGAATCACAAAAGCTACAAAAAGTTATATATATATTTAAAATTATTTATTATAATAACAAAAAATTATAAATATTTTTAATTGATTAATCCATTTTGTTATGTTTTTATAACAAAAAAAAAAAGACAGCTATAGTTTTAAATATATAACTAAAGCGGATAACGAATTCGGATATCTGATATTATCTGGACCAAAATTAAAGTGGATTTGGATGACAGATATCTAAGGATTCATATTCAAGTCCGCTTCGAATCCGATGAGTATAATAAATTCAATATCCGAATATGTAATATCTGAATTCAGAAAAAACAAATCGAATCACAAAAGCTAAAAAATATATATTTTTGTGTTAATAATTATTTTTTATAATAACCAAAAATTATAATTATTTTCAATTGAGTAACCCATTTTATAATTATCCTTAAAACTGAAAAAAAAAAAAAAAAGGACAGTTGTTGCTGTCTGGTGCCTTAGGGATAGTTTTAATATATTAGGTATAGATAACAACACAATTGCATGTAGGTTTTTTTTTTTTTTAATCTTATGTACCAAAAAAATTGTTGCAAATTATTTTCCATAATTTTGTGGCCAAATGCAAATGAAAATTCAATAATAAGAAACTAAAATCGGTTTCTGAAAAAAAAAAAAAAAAAAAAAACAGACAATGATTATCTAAAGAGGAAAAGCTCCCATGAAGATCTTTTGTTGAATAAAGATAAAAAAATATGCAATTGCGAGGGGGGGATTGTCTTAGGTTTGAGAGGGCATCATCCGTACACGTAGCCAACGTTCTAAAAAGGCTCCACGTGTCCCACACATGTCGGCCTAACCCAAACCATATGGACCCACCAAAATAATAAGCTTAATGCTAAGGCTATCTCTCTTAATTACGGATGATAAAATTTGATTTGACTTATAAATTTTATATCTATTTGCTTTTAGTGAAGAGGTTTTTTACTTTTTTAAAAAGCAGGGGAGCAGTGAAGCATAATGGTTATGATAAAGCTTGACTCCGTATCAAGTTTTGAAATTATTATCTTGTTCTTTAAAATATTTTTATATTTTTTCTTTTATTTTTAATATATATTAGATATATATACTTTTAATATATATATATATTAAAAATTTTATATACTAAAATTATGTTAATGAATAAATTATAATATTAAGTTAAAAATAATTAATAAAAATTAGAGCATAGTAGAGTGGAGCACCGTTGAGCGGTTATGGATGTAACCGACATCTATGGATGTAAATGTTTTCAACATCCATGCATGAGTGGGGCGGAAGTGGATAAGACAATCCCCACCCCCACTTTATTGCCATCCCTTCTCCTAATCTCGTAATTAAGGATGGGAGCAGAACAATCCGAAACGTTGGATTTTGACCCGACTCGATTTTATAGGATTGGATTTAAAAAATATATATATATATATATAATTTTTTTTGAACTATTTCATTTTTATTGAGTAAACTTTTATATTTTTATCGTGCCAAAATAAGTCATTATTTTTTTATTTATATTCAAATAAAATGTTGATTTATATTTTGAATTTATTTAAGTATAAATTAAAAGTTAAAAATTTGTTCGGATATAAATTAAAGTTTAAGGATTAATTTTGATACAAATTAAATGTTAAAGGCTTATTTAGGTGTACTAAAATTATAAAAATTTATCTAGATAAAATAGTAAAGTTTAAGGACTTTTTTGTTATTTAAAAAAAAAAGATCGAATCAGATCGAATAGAATCGAATTATAAAAAAAAAAAAATCAGGGAGTAATTGTTAATTTTATGTCACACTTTTAAATACATAATAATGATAGAATTTTCGTTGAGATATCTTAAGGGTTAAAAATTTAAAATTTCAAGTGAAAGACAATTAATTTTCGTTATGTAATTCAATATATAATTGAGTTTTTATTTATTTATTATTTTTATTTAAATTATTTCAAATATCTAATTTAATTTTAAATTTAGACATATAATTCAATATGTAGAAGGGGTTAATCAAACCTAGAAAGGTTAAATGTTTTTAATTGACTATGTTCAGACAAATTGGTCATGGAATTTGAGTCCTGCAATATGGTTATTTTCCCACTCCACTTTTCTCACTGTTAGGTGGGGCTTGCTTTTTTCTTACATATTCTTTCCACCAATTTTATAAAGGATAGTAGAGAGTAGTGCAAGACAGATTTCGTAAAGATATTCATTATTATTTTTCCACCACTTGATATATATATATATATATATATATATATATATATATATATAAATACTGACTTTTAACCAACATAAAATATGACGAATGAGAATTTGGTTGGAAACTATAAGTTTAAGGTTGAAATTTAGAATTAACCAAAATCCTTTATGCAAAGTAAGAAAGCAACTCTTCAAGGTCACCCAAAAAATAATAAATACTGCTACCAAATTTTGACAAATTTCAAATGAGAATAAGTTCCTTGCCAAATTAATTTTTTCCATTCAATTCAACCAAAATTCGTACAATTTTTAAATCATACGTGGTAGTCTTAAATCATTAGGATAATAAAATTATTTTCTTAAGAAGTGATGTTATTCTCATCTAAAAGGATAAAAAAATTTTATCATTATGAAAAAGTAATTTTTTATGTTATTTTATTATTAATTTGCTTTGATAATAGCGAAAAAAACACTTGTGAAAAAACTGTTAGCTAATTTTTAGTGTTGACATCTAAACTTGACAAAAAATTTATAACTTTTGTGTTTTAAGGTGATGATAGCAGTAGCTTTGTTGCCTAATATTTTTTGTATTATATCCTTATTATGGTATAAATTTTTTGTTTTTTTATCCAAAAGTTAAAAAAAAATGTGAAAAAATGTCCATATAAGAAAAACAATTTTTTTTTTAAAGGTTATTTTGGATATTTTGTACTCGATGATATTTCTTTCTTGTAATACCAAATATTGTAGTTTAATATCACTAATGATTTATAATGTTATACCAAATATGGTAATATAAAATCACTAGTGATCAAATCACCTTGGTAATTTTATCACCATGGTAATTAAATTACCACGGTGATCTTACAAGTAATATCAAACGCTATCTTAAGATGATTGTATGAATCAATTATCATATTGAAACTTACTACGATTTCTTTCATAATTTTATTAATATTTTAATTACTATCATGTTCTTTTAAGTGTCACAAATTAATTGGGCTACCTACTTGATAAATTTATGAGATCAAAATCAGCCTGATTGATTTTATTTGTCATGAACAAAATGTTAGCAAGATGCACATGGAAAGTCGCATTATTTGACTAAATTTTTAAAAAATTCCCAATACCATACTTTTTAAAGTTAATTAATATAATAATAAATATATTAAATATAATAATTAATAATTTTATTTTCAATTTAAATAAAAATATATTATTTTATATAATAGCCTATCATTATTACCAATGAAAATGAGTAAGTTGGGGGGATGGGATTAGCAAGCAAAATTAAATTAAAAATAAAATGACAAGTTGTTGATCATGGCAACATCCTAGTTTACAATCAAGGTTCTGCTAATATAATATATATATATATATATATATATATAGATATAGATATATATATATATATGCTTAAAATACTAAAATTATGAGATCTGCACAGTAGCAAGTACTACTTCGAGGAGATTAAGACTGTCGAAAATATTAATTAAAACCAAGTTGGAGAAGAAATAGTAATCTTAAAAAAAGCTTTAAGTTTTTTTAATCATGTCGATGCGTGAAGGCATGCCAATATTGTGTTATCAGCCAGCCCACAGATTAAGGCAGACTATGGAGGAGCTCAAATCTTTATGCCAAAAGAAGTTTCTAATTTGGGGTCAGATTATAGATTTTTTTACCTATGTTTGTGTTTTAGTGTTTTGTTGTAGTTATTTTTTATCCTGTTAAAACAGTTCAGTATCTTGTGTGCCAATTTGTACTGCTTTCTTTGGATATATGAAAATTAGCTTTTATATATATATATATATATATATATTAAAGAAAGATTATAGATTGAGAAACTATCACATTTATCGATACTAAAATTACTGGATTCCACAAATAAAATTAATAGGATGACACATACCTCCCGTAAGGTAAAAAAATGTCATGTGATAACCTCTTCATCCGTTTATGATGTTAAATTTTTTTATTGTTAATGTATAAAAAACGAATTATTTTTTTTTTTTTTCTCAAACCTGAGTAAGGATGATGTAGCTAAAGGTTGGATTGACTGGGCCAAAATCTAGGTATTGTTAAAACTCAAGGCCTAATAATAAACTTGGAAATAAAAAACTCTTGGGCTGCAAGGATCGTGGAGGAGAGATTTCATTGTGGTGGGCGTACGACTTCATTCGGCATCGGGGAGTCTAAAGAGCTAGACTTGAAAAAACTTGCAAGAAAGAGGGCATGTTATGGGCTTTCCAAATTTCCAGCAATAGGCCAATTCCACCGAGCCCAGACAATATATTGGGTAATGTGCTGGTAAACTCTACAACAGGCCTAGTCCACCGAGCCCAGACAGAGAAACTATTCCGAGTTGAGGCTCACAAGCCCAATCTATAACCTTTCATCGAAAAAATTTCAGACACAAAAAGGAACCGATAACGAAAAATATTAACGGTGGTATAAAGTTTTTTCTTGATCTTCGGAAAAAGATAACTAACCACAAGAGAAAAGGATCAAACATAGTTTTTTTTTTTTGTGGGGGTTTTAAGAGTAAAGCTGAGTTAACTGGAAGATTTAGATCTTGTTTAAATTACTTTTAACATAGATTTTGAAATCAAAAATTACTTTTTATCCCAAACGCAATGCTAAACAAATAAAAAAAAATTAATTTTTACTTTTGAAATTATAATTTAAAAACCAAACCAAAAATATAAATTTTAAAAACTGATTTTTAAATAAAATAACTTTATTATTTTTATTTCTACCATTTTATTATTTTAAACATATATATATTTTTAACATTTTTTTTACAACAAAACACTTCAAAAATTTTAAACTACAATTTTTCAACACAGTTTTTAAACAAACTTTTTCCATCCAACAGTAAGTTAAACTAGCTCTTAAACAAACTTTTTTCATCCAACAGAAATGTTAAAATAGCTCTTCGACATTGTAAAAGACAGACAGCATAGACTCATAAAAATCATTCTTCCTAGGAACATGTTTAAACTATTACTCACAAAATAAAAGAGGTCGAGGTCGAGGCATAATCAAATAGATCTAACATTCTTTTGAAGCCCAGATCAGAAATTCAAACAAAAAGAAACAATCAAGAAAGAGAGAAATGAATCAAAACTTTATTTAGGAACCAGTTAACTAGATGGACACTGCAAAAACAAACATTTCAATAACTTAAGACCAATGAGACTTGTAAAGACTATATAATACTATTCCACTAGACATAATATGCGAAAACAGGGTGGAGGCCAAAAACAAGAGTAGGGGAGGGGAGCATGCCATTCCACTAATTTTCCTTCCACCCACGACTCGAAACAGCAAAACAAATAAAATGTTAACACCAAAACAAAAGCTGAAACAAACATTGTCTGCCGGAAATTTCTAAAGCAAAAATTAAATTACTGCGACGCGCCCAACCACTTAGAGAAGTTCTCAAACTCTGTGTAATCACTGTCAGAGATCATAGTCTGATACCATGCTTTGCCCGCTGACCTGATTGCTGTTGCCTCCTCCTGAAACATCCAAGAGAAAGGAGGTAAGGAGTCAATAAACTAA
This sequence comes from Fremontodendron californicum, assembly GCA_030761205.1. Lineage (NCBI taxonomy): Eukaryota > Viridiplantae > Streptophyta > Magnoliopsida > Malvales > Malvaceae > Fremontodendron > Fremontodendron californicum. Next base: position 37,075,618 of record JAULJL010000005.1, read on the forward strand.
CATTGCATTCAATAGGCAAGTTCTAAAAAGGATAAGGGATCCCCTAGCATAGCTAATGATAATAATTAAAAATTTAAAACCAAAATAACAACATGCAGGCTAGAATCATTAATACACAATTTTTCTGGAAGATGAACAGAGAATACAATTGTATGCCAGATAAAAAAATTGATGACATTGTCAATCAGGCCTGAGTAAGAATGTAAAAAACAAAAATGACAAATGCAGGAAACAAGTATAATTTGAATACCACAAATGACTAGAACAGGGTAAAGTGAACCAAAAAAGAATGTCATTATAAGTCATTTTGAGCCCAAATTCATGCTCAACATAATGTGGAATCATTAATGCATAAAAACTCATCTAGAAATATGATTAAACTCACACCAAATGATAAACATGGAGAAATGATGACTCAAGAACAGGTATATGTAGACTTTACCAAATAAGTATCACCCCCAAATATGTTCCATAAGAGTACGTAGACAAAAGCAACCAAGCATGGCATTAAGAAGCAACGGCCCTTATTGTCAACAGAGGTAATATCAACAAACAAAACGTGTAAAGACTAAAATAGACACACTTCTAGGAGCTCTCACCAAAAAAGTGTAATCTCATAAGCACAACACCAATATATACAGCAATTAATCAAACAATGATGAAGCAGTAATACGCAAAAATATTACTTCAATCATACATTAATCACAATCAAATTCAAGAAGCAAAACATCCAAAGACATTAAACATCAAGTAAAAGCACATATAATTCCATTGACATATACTATAAGACTTCATTCTAAGCCACAGGAAATTGCAATTATCATCATTAAGAAACTCAAATGCATTAAGAAAACATGAAAAATAAAAACGAAATTGATATACCTTAGAAATGGGCTTCCTCTTCTTGTCAAGCTTCTCCTTCTTAGCCTTAACACGTTGTGCCTCAGCCAAAAGAGACATCCTCTTAGCAGTCTTGGCATAAGGGTTCAATTTCAGCATAGCATTTAAGTTCTTAAGAGGATTCTTCTTCAAAGGTGCCCTCTTGTTCTCCTTCTTAATTGGTTTCACGACCGACTGCACCTCATCAGAGTTAATAATCCTAGCCAGATCAGCATTTACCATCTTAGATCGAGGCAAGACGTACCCTTTCTTCTTCTCAGATGGCTTCTCAAATGACCCGTAAATCGAGTCCAGCTTCTCGTAAGCCGATTTGGTCCAAATAATGAACCTTCCAAGGTGTCCACCAGGAGCAAGTTTCAACAGATTAAGCCTCTCCACGTTGGCAACCTCGACTCCAGGAATGTTACGGAAGGCTTTAACGAGCTTTGCCCCCTCAGTTCCGTAAACAATCAACGGACCTTTGCGGGAAATGTACCTCCGGTTCCTCATTTTTCCTTTTCCGGGTCGGATTCCTTGGCTGTCCTTAGCCTTTTCCACGTCAGGATATGCTCCGACCTGTTTCAAAACCTTAATTGCACTCGAGGTTTTCTCCACGCTCTCCACAGCGTCAGAAATGACAAGAGGCATCTCCGGGACAGCCTCGATGCGGTGGCCACGTGCCATGACGAGAGAGGGAATAGCGGAGGCAGCGATGGCGGAGACAACGGCGTAACGCTTCTGGTTAACGTTGATTTTCCGGTGCCAGCGGCGCCAGATCTTGGTAGGAGCAAACATGCGGCCTCCACGACACATGTTTCCAAAAGCACCTTGGCCCGCACGGTGAGTACCTCCACCAGGAACACGAGGAATACGTGAGACGGCACGACCAGTACCCCAGGATTCGGCGGAGGTTTGGTGACCAGCGCGTTTGGAGACGGCGTAGGGTTGGCGGCGGTTTTTGGAGATGTTGTCGTGGACGTAGGTGACGATGTCGGGTCGGATCGAGGCTTTCATGACATCAGCGAGAGGAACGGTTGGGGTGGCATCAGTGGCCATGTCGGATTCTATGGTTTGGACGGAGACCAGAGGGCGGACGGCAGCAGCGGCGGCCATTGTTTAGGGTTTGGAGAGTGAAAGTAAAATGACGAAAAGCGAGGGGCGCTAGGGTTTTGAGGAGTGTGGATTATTTATTCTGTTTTATTAGGAAAGGGGTCAATCATCAATGGGGATAAATTTTGGGCCGCTTAGCCCAATATAATATCCCAGAACATAGTTTAATTTGTGGGCTTTCATATGTTAATATGGACAGCTTATCTTATATACAAAATGATTGAAGATTGAGCCGCCATTTTTTTTTTAAATGAATATATATATTTTTTGTATCTTTCCAAATTATTTAATTGTAAATTAATAGTATATAATTTCATACTTTATAAAAAAAAAGGTCTCATGAATTTAGAGTTGGGACTTAAGTGATATGGCAAAACATGAGAGTGCAAGCTTGCGGGGTTTCCTCTACCATAATTATTAACATAGCCACTTCTGATTTCATTAGCTTAAGCAATTTCATTTCAAAGCCTCTTCCCCAAGTATTAAATCCCACATTTTAATAAAATCTTTTTTTTTTCTTTTGTATAAAGAAGCTGTAAACTAAGAATATGAAAAAAAATTGCAGATATTAAAATTCAAACTCCAAACTTATTAAATACTGTCGCTTAATGGTAAGCGCATGAATCAACTGAACTAAGCTATGAATTTTCATATTTTACCTATTTTAATAGCAATTTAAGCTGCTGTATGTATCAACTTAACCAAGTTTAAGTGAAGAGTCATGTTAAAATACATATTTTACTACCTTTTTTACTCTTTTAGACCGCTACACCCTGTGCAGATCCTCTTGTCCAATTTTAAGCATCTTCTGTAAGAAAGATCATCTCCATAATGTCTGTAAGTACCAAGTTGTACAACCCTCTCAGATTTATAGCTCTTTATTCACAGGAATAATACAGTAACAGTTCTTGCAATTTTATATCTCATTAATGCTTATCAAAGAATTGCTTTCCTGCCTTAGCATCATCTATCGTTTACCACTTACCAGGATACTGAATGTTAGTGTAAAACAAAGCCTAGTACTTCTTTTCTACTCGGATACATCCAATAAACAACTTTACATATCCAGGAAATGCAACTAGTTTCCAATTAAAGGCATTCATATTGGTCCGTGAAAACTGAAAAGGACTCCACGTATTGCTAAGCAATTAGCATTGGGGTAAATGAATGAAACTTAGAATTTCATTTTGTTCATACCAATGATTCAAACCATCAATCTTCATCGTCAGAGCTTCCCTCATCACTACTATAATCACTGCTATCATCATCCGGATCGAGAATATCCAGCTCAACATGTCGAACCTGAATTGGCTCAGATGGCTTATGCAATCCTGGAGGTGGAACAGGCCGCAAGTTTGGTACTTCCATCCTAGGTATAGGCAAGGAGTCCAGCGGAGGTAGTGGCACTGGGTCCCCAGGCTTCCATCCTGGTGGTGGCACTGGCAAGTCGGTTGGCAACTCCACTGGCATCCCTGGTTTCCAGCCTGATGGAACTGTAAAGTTTGGAGGAAGCAAACCCTAAAGGGCTGCCAAATTCGCAAGCGGATTGGTATCCACAGGCTGCGCTGGTGGTGGCTCGATGATTGCCTCAACAGTTTTCTCCTTAGTCTCAACCGTTTTAGGCAAACCAATATCGAGATCAGCAAAGCTATAAAGCTGAGAAGCACGCATTTGCTCCTCCTGTGGAGCAGGGGGAAGTGCCCCACGAAGAGGTGCCTGCCCAGCGCCAAACTCTGGAGGTGCAAAAGTAGTGTAACTAATGCGACGTGCAAACGATAAAACATCCGACAAATTCAGCTGAGATGCAACTGTAGTGGTACAAGAATTATCATTACCCTCCACACCATCCTCCTCCAATTTCAACCTCTTTGGCTTCCGATAATCAGAATAATCATCAACAAGAATATCAAGAACCCGTTCAGCCTCTTCAAGTTTATTAGCAAAAGCAAGGATTGCACCATCTTTAGACCTAATTTCCCTTGCAATTTTCTGCTTAGCATCTTGAAGATCCAGGATTTCTTGGAGTTGGGCAACGGCTTCGAAGAGTTGGGTTTGGAGGGAACTGAACAACGAGAGGACTTCTTTAGTGGAAGTAGGGGTGGATTCAAGTGGAGGTGGAGGCATTGATTGGATTTGTGAAGAGAGGAAGGAAGGGAGAGATCCACGAAAAGCGGGAACCCATAGGGCACGATTTGGGGAGACTTCGAAGAGTTTGGAAGCTAAAGAGGCCATTTGAAGGATAAGGGATTGGGCTCTGGGGAGTGGAGGGAGAAGAGAAAGAAGAGATGAAGAGGTGGTTGTGGCGGAGATATTGGAGTTCGGCGGTTGTTGCTGGGGCGGTTGGGGCTGAGATTGGGGTTGAGAAGAAGGGTATTTGCCTATTTGGGAGGGGTAGGGTTTTGAAGAGAAGGTGAATTAGGGTTCGTTAAGCCTAGCCTGGCTGGGGATTGCACTATCTGATGTTGCAGCATTGTCAATTTGCTTGATCTCTATTACTATTCGTCCCAATGAAATTTTTTTAAGGAATTGGCGAGAAAACAAAGTGATTGGAGCTATGTGTTAATAATCTAACAAAAAATTGAAACCTAGAAACTTGATTTGTACAGAAATTAAGTGAAAACAGCAGCTATATCAGAAATTGTTCATAACTTTAACAGAGATGTAATCATACCGATAACAGCAAATCTGATTTCCCTTCACATAATTTGCTCTGTTAATTTTTCGAAGAAATGTCTGGAAAATCTTGACCGGTGAATCCGGAAAGATATTAGCTGAGCCTGAGAGGCAGAAAAAAGATCAGATTCAGGGGTTGCTGGCTAATTGCGTGCTGCTATCAAAAGGTAAAATCAGATGGTCCGAAACAAAATGATATGGGCTTTAGGCCTTTAGCCTGGTCAGTGGTCAGATGTGCTATATATTGAGCTAGACCAAGGCCTATTTTTACCTCCTTGTTAAACTTTTCTTAGCCCATTTGCTGAGGTCTAATTGAGGAGATTTATTACCAAATTTTCAAACTTGCAATTCTTTTTTAGGATACTTTTGGACATGACCAACGAAAGGAGGAATACACATACACTCCGACTTGGATCTGTCAATATATATATATATATATCGTATTTTATATTTTTTATTTATCGTGTAAATATAAATATAATATAAATTATTAAATGTGTCAGAATTTTAAATACGATATATGTATTAAAAACATCGTATTAATCGTTGTAATTGTGTTTAAATGTGTTGTATAGTATTTATTACACTGTTTTTGTGTTTATTTAATACGTGTTTTCGTATCATATTCAAAATTATCGAATTTACACTCAAGCAAAGCATGAGTATATCCCTGACGGTCTTATAAAAAAAAGTATATATAAATAGTTCAATCCATAGGTAAGAAGTCAAAATTTATTTGTTTATCAAGTTGCATAGTATGAGGGTGGAGGTGGTTCATGATTCATGGTATTATTCATTTTAGCTTGGGTTCAATTAGGCTGTTCTTAGATTTTCATTAGGGAGGTTTTTCTTTTTAATGTCCAATTTCTACATAAACTCTCTATCCCAAAAAAAAAAAAAGTGTAGGAAAGGTATTAATTATTGATGTAATACAACGAAGTAAATACCATCCATTTAACTAATTCCAATTAGTGAGAAAAAGCTTTGTTATTGTTGGTACAAATCATTATCCAATGCCAACCGTTACGTGATCTGTTGAAAGAATGTTGAAGCTTTGTTATTGTTAGTACAAATCATTGTCCAATGCCAACCGTTACGTGATCTGTTGAAAGAATGTTGAATTCTTGGATAACCATACCAAAAATATCATAAGAAAAATCATCCATTTATATGTGGCCTGCCCTGTGACTTCCCAAAAAAAAGTTTGAGGTAACAATTAGGTTAGAACAGGGGTGAGGGAAAGGGAGAAGAAAGAGACTTTCATGTGAACATTAGAACATGATTATGTTGTTTTCCTCTAACCTATGTTGCTTCGACTCTTCATTTTTTTTAAAGTTTTTGTGTTCGACAACCGTATTCGACGTATATCCGGACATGGGTATGAAGATATGATCCTTCAAGAACCTTCCAAATACATGAAAATTTTGAAAAAAAAAAATTGAACATACCCATGTCGGATACATATCCATGTCCAACACTCACACCCGAATCCAAGTTACGTAATCTCCAACTTGTAACCTATAATGGTACAAAGGAACTGGTAGAAGGAACCCAGCTTGGCACCAACTATGCAGGATCCGAGCTTATCCTGGGAGGAGGGACAAGATAAGTGGAAATCCTCCACAGAAGTCTGCTATAGTTGGCTAAATCAGTCTGCGAGTTTCCTTCCACGAGCAAGCTGATCTTTAATGAGCTCATGAATGTCTTCTATATCAGCAACCTGACGCCTCTAGGTCTCTACCATCCCATCAAATTATAGACAAATTGAGAGATAATATTCTTGTAGAATATGTGTTAATAACCAATATAATCATAGATAAGAAATCTATCATGTTGTCATGGAGATCCTTCTAGCTACATTTACAAGGCAGAACCATGATCCTTATTACAAATATGTTCAAATTCTCGTAGTTTCACTTCTATTGTAAGGCATATACTTCGCAATTAGGTAAAACGGCTAATAAACAAACCTCAAACAAGAATATACATGATTATCTGGTTGATATGTCCAAATTAACAGGGTGACAACCATTCCGCCTGATCTCGCTGGATGTCAAGGAGCTCGAAAGTCTAGTAGAAAACCTTTCTTCCACTCATCATTAACATTTTTCTGCAGGTGGTGGCTGCAACTCCTTTACCTAGTAAACCTCCAAGCAAGCTGTCCAAGTCCCAATAGGCACTTTAGATTTAAGATAGCAGTCAAAGAAAACAGAAACTCCATTCCAGATGCAGCAAAAGGAGAAGTTACAATGAGAATAGAGAGGAAAAGCGCGTACTTGCCCGCAAGTCCGACATAATAAACAACTTAACGCAATATATCATTCGTTTGGTTCTGGGGAATAATTCTCGCTGTAACTCCCACTGTGTTTGTGCTGACATCATTTGAGGACAGGACCTTCCTCTGCAACAACCAAGGATATCAATTAGTCAGCCATAAAGAACAGTAATTGAAGATCCGTGCTCAGTGATAAGGTAAAAAAGTTTTGTTGGTTTTCTCTCGTTCAAATAGCCAAGAAGGAAATGAAATATGTGAATACTCGAGCGTTATAGATGAATATGCATACATAGTAGCAACATAATGATGAGATATTGTTTATCAAAAGGAAGAAAAAGAACAGAAAATTGAAAGCACATAGTTTCCTAAGTCAATAAAATTTGAACGGAAAATAATGTGTGAAGTATAAACTTCATAACAATACTTACAATTGGCTCAAAATCAGGACTACACAAATTAACAGTGAGGTTTCTCATTAGTAACAAAACCTGCAGAAAGTCACAAAAAGGAATTACATATATTAACTCAGATGATTTAGAACATGGAAATTTTGTGGTACAGAGAATGTACATGAATTAAAAGTCATACTCAATTAGTCTTCTGATGTTACAAGGCAACATCAAATAAACTTTTGTGATATATAGTGGCATCAGAAAACTTCTGAATGCAGAGATGGCTGTTCTAAAACAAATTTGTGGAAGCTTTCCCCTGATAACCTATTATGTACCTCTCATATTGATTTGCAATACTGAATCGTAACTACTAATGTTTCATTCCCTTCCCACCAGGCCAAAGCGTTGTTTTGTCACTGGACCCATAAAGGTTCAGTGCCGTTTTGAGACTTTGGCGCGGTGGGAATCCCTTTCCACCAAGCATCCAAATGAAGCATAATTCTATCGCTTCACATGAAATTAAAATTTAAAGATCAGCTTCCCACTGCATTCATCCATGAGAGGATGCAGAAGATGATTCTAAATTGGCTGTTAAAGCTTGTATAACACTCCAAGAAAAACTTAAGGCTTTATGTACATGCAGTCCAAAATATGCAACGAATTCTAAGGATCTAACAAAACATCAACAACTTCATATATGGGCCCATTGCTATTTTAAAGAGTTTCCAGACAAAGGGATATATACTCTCATTATGTTGCCCAATCACCAGACTTAAAAAGGAATATATAAACGCATAAGATTATCTAAGTTGTTATTGGTCACTACCGACGAGAAAACAAGATCATCTAACCAGTTTTTCCTCTGATATTAATTTTACAAATTCTACATCATTTAACGTAAGTTAGGGCATTTTATGATATATACTACAAATATGAACTATTGAAACAAAAAATAAGTGCCATTGACTCACGGTTTCAAAATTTATGGGATCCATCTCTTTGAGTTTTTGAACGTGCCCTTTGGTGTCTGAATCGAAGACACTCCCAATGAAGCCATAAACTTCAGCAAAATCAGGTATACCTGCAAAACACAGATAAAAGCTGACATATACCATCAAGTACAAACAAAGTAACTGGAGAAAAGAATTGGTTATGGTCAGCACAATTACCATGAAGCATGGGGGCTTGCTTCCCTTGCTTTGGCGTATCAGAACTAGGTATTGTCCTACTTGAGCTTCCAATGCCACTAACACTACTATTACTAATCCTTGCTACGCCCTTTGATCCAATATCAGCTGAATCAGTAACGTTGTATGCATAAGAAGTGCTGGAAAGTTTCCTTTAGGAAAGCTAGTCTACTACTATTATAACAAAGAAAACAACAGAGAGAAGAATTCATGCCTTCAGCTCCACAAAGACTTGTAAATTCATCTAGTGGTGGCATGATTTTGCTTGAGGCAGTGTTTACCAGCATGGATGCTTCATCCCAGGGAGCATATAATCCAGGTGCAATGGTATTTATTGAAGAAGGATAAGCCATAGATGCTTGTAATTGCACTAAAACTGCTAATAAAATAATATCATGTCAAAATGTAATCATAGCCCAATAATTCAATCAATATATCATCACAATCCGTTTTGAAAACAAACCATTTTTAGAAGCCTTTTGTGGGTAAGGGTGAGAAGCTTTGCGCTTGGGGCGAGGAGGAGGCACATGTGCAAGTGTCCCATTCTTTTGGACCTTCAAAAAATATTTCTGGGCATGACTTCTAATCTGAAAAGGCAGCAAAATTTCAATTTAAGAAAAATGAACGACAATGAGATAAAAGATGAAAAACCTTAACTTAAAACATCAAAACGTTGTCTTTAAACCTGGATAACTGTCTTTGAACCGACAAAATCTTCAATTTTTTTCCAGTCACGGTCAAACCTAAGCCAGCAAGAAAGATAGAAAACTACTTAAAAAAAAAAAAGGCTAACAATAATGTTTTTCTATTATAAAACAACATTAATCCTTATAGTTTAAATTTCTAATAAACACAAATAGAAACAAGGCAACAGCTGCAAATCGTATCCTAAACAAGAAAAAGAAACACGAAAAAGGAAAAAGGAAGTAAATGTATTGCCATTAGCATCCTTGTACAGGTTCAATGCACAAGCTAACAAGGAGGTTTTAAAATTATGATTAGTTAAACTCTTGTAACAAATTCAGCCACAATTAAGCTCCAAAACAACTTGAATTTTGAGTGCAAGGTTTACAGCATCAATTTCTCCGAATAAAAATCCAGTAAAAATTTCCACTAAAAGGAGATGGGAAGTTGGAATACGAAAAAAACAGTAAATCAAAGTATTGGGTACTTGTAATTCACCTTATTTTTTCAAAAGAAAAAAAAAAGAATTGGACCAAAAGTTTTCAACGTTAAAAAAAATAAAAAAGCTTTTAAAAAGAAGAACATACAGTTGAAGAGCTTCAAGGAACTTGTCGTGTTCTTCTTCAGTCCAGCTCTCACGTGACTTGGTGATGGTGTAAGGTTTCCTGATTTTCTTTCCAGACCCATCAACGGCGGTGGTGGACGTGGAAGACTGCGGCGGAGGAGGCGGTGATGATGATGTTGAGTTCATGTTTTCTCTGTTTCTTTTCTTTCCTTTGCTTTTTGCTACCAAACTACCGACTTTCAGAGATACAGCAGAGAGAAAGAGAGAGAGTTTAGCTCAGTTGTCTGGCGGGTTGAACTAGGTAATACGTGTGGTGAGTTATCTAAGACCGTTCAATTAATCGTCACGGTTCAATTCCTCTTCTACGCCGATTTTAGTTTATGGTCTTTAACCTTGGTGAGAGGTTTCTTTCTTGTGTGGTCTCATCCACTGATTAGTATCTAATACTACAATGTGATTGGCTGACCTCCCTCTAAGTAGTCAGTAGGCAGTATAATTTTTTTTTTTTCCTTTACCTTTACCTTTACCTTTACCTTTATCTTTTCTATTTTCTTTTTAATATTTATTTTCGTGATAGTATATTTTTTTCTTTTTGTAATACATCACGGGTATCCAAAATTTTGTTTAAAATTAATTTTTTCCAGTGCATACTCACTTACATCGGTTAATCCATTCAAAATTATAAATCATAATGGATAGTAAAAAATTATATATCTGATACTATTTAATTTGATTTTTGTGAACTCGAATAATTTGTAAATTCAGATGTTAAATTTATTACTCGTGATAGATTCGAAACAGATTTGGATATGAATGTTTAGATATTCGAATTCATTTTGATTTTGATTCGAATAGTATAAGATATTTGAATCAGTTATCCAAATTGCCTTTACTTATACAGATATTATCGGATATTCGAATTTGATATTCACTTACATATTTATAAAATGTAAAAAAATTTATGCTTGTGTAAAGATTCTAATCTTGGCATACAAATTATTATTGCTAAGAAGATATTTAACGAATTCGGATATTCGACAGATATCATGTAAATTAATCAAATCTAGATTTAAATATTTTGAAAATTATAAATCCGATCCGCTACATCTCATTAAAATATCATTTAAAAAAATTAAATCTCTCATTTACTTTCCTTTAGTACAATAAATAATTTTAATTTATTTATATAATTTTTATGAAAGCACTTTTAAGTTCATTGGGATGTGTTAAGTATTCCAAAAGTTAAAATTTTCATAAATTGGTATATTATTGTAATATTAATCTAATTGTTTTTACACGAGGAATATTGGAGTGTTTGAGTCCAAGTCTATATACCTTAAAAATATTGGTTATTATTAAACCAATTAGTGAAAGGTATTGATTTAATTGTTAAATTAATACTATTTGTAAAGGTATCGTTGTTGTTTTTTTATTTATTCAAATATAATGAGTTGTTTTGAAAGAATGTAAAGATTTAAACTAAACTCTTTTAATAAATTTTTTTACACTAATCATTGAACTAAATGTTTTAATTTATACTAATAATAAAATTTTGATTCAATTTCTACAAACAGTCAAGTGACACAAATTTAATTATAAAAATTTATTAAAATACCACATAACGAAGTAAAAAATATATAATTTTTAAGGACATTTTAATCTTTTAATTTAAAAAAAAATTGAATTTAAATATTTTTAAACGTATTATAATCCCTTTTTCTTCACTTTTAAAGTAACTAAACGTAATATTTTTAATTAGTTATGTTTTTTAAATTTTTATATATTGAATTGAAAAAATACCCATGTTATATAACTTTTTTTTTTTCACTTTTTTAATTTTTCATCTATCTTTTTATCCATGATGTGTCAAAATCTAATATTAATAATGATATTATTAATCACAAAAGTAATACTAATACTTTAATTTGAAAATTTTGCATGAATTAAAAGTTTATGGTTAAAATCTGAATATTTTAACAATTTTAATATTTAATTTAAAAGATTTACGCATGTATCTTTGCTAGATTCAAAATTTTTTTCCTCAAATAAAAATTTTGAGTAATTTCCTCCAATCGCCCGCACCGTAGTTTCCATGTGGGAAGGAGCAGAAGAGTAATGTGTTGGTTGGTAGCACGCGACGGAGAAGATTTTAAGCCGATTAATCCGCTGGCAGCGCCGCCGATGTTTAAGAGGTTTAAACCGAAAAAGTGGGGTGGGTCCCACGACAGATTTGTGAAAGCTACGCGCCTGTCCTTCTCGTCCACTTAATTAACACCCACTGAATTAATTTAAAACAAAAAAGAAAACTACACGAAAAAGAAAAGGAAAAAAAACCAGTGGTGCAGATTTACGCTCCATTGTCTGGTCACGACTCGATGATCCAACGGTTGAGAATACATCTATCGGGTTGTGGTGGTCTACCCATGTCGCAATAGAGGTTAAAGAATTTAGATAGTTTATCTATTTAACTATATTTAATTTTTGTATTATAAAAATAAATAATTTAATTTTTATATATTTAAAATTAATATAAAAAAATAAAATTGATAATTATGTTAATAAAAATTATTTAAATGCTAACGTGGATATGTAAAACTAACAGAATAAATGACTTAAAAAAAATAATTATGCGTTAATTTTTTTTTCTCAGGTGAAATTTATAAACTTACATAATAAATTACTTCAAAAAAAAATGATGACATGTTTTTATAGGTAAGGAAAAGATTTGGATAAAAAATTTTATGTTTTTCTAAATTTCACTTGTAAAAAAATTTGACATGTCATCATTTTTTTTAAGTTATCTTTTCTATCAATTTCATATGTTCATGTCATTTAGACGATTTTTCATTAATACTGTTATCAATTTTATTTTTTTTACATCAATTTCAAAAGAGATAATAATTAAATTACTCACTTTTATAATATAAAAACTAAAATACACTTTTGATTATAGTATATGTATTGTTTAAGTACTTTAAACGTCACTAGAACATACATTGGATCGTTTTCGATTTTTAACTTTCTTAAATGGTTTTTCTTGAAATTTTTCATGATTTTAACCAATTTGTGAATATGAGTAAGGTTCCTGCGAGCCTGATGGAGGATTCAGTTATAAAATAACATTTTTAATGTGATGATTGTGTTCTAATCGAATTTTAAAATGAAGTTTAAATCGAACTAAATTTTTTATTATATAATTTGAATCGGTTCGATTGTTTGACTAATGAAGCATTGTTGAGTGACAAACAAAGAGATCTTAAACTTTTAGGTCAAAAAGTTTGAGTCTCACTATATAAAATATGAGTTTAGTTTAGTTTTATTTATTTATTAATATTTTTACAAGAATGTATTGTTTAATAGATATTAAAAATTATTTGATTATAATCCTTACTTGTAACATATAATTTCGTAATTTCTTTAATTGTATAATACTTCTTTTGAGTGAAATTACTTAGGTAGCGTTTGGTGTAATATTATAAATAATGAGGATTAAATCATTATATTTGATATTGTATAGAAAAAAATCATTGAGTCAAAAAACTTAAATAATTTTATTATTAATAGTAAGATTATTTAAAAGAAAGCAATATTTTTAATTTTTATTGAATGAATAATTTATAAAGTAATATTATTTTATAAAAAATTATAAGATATGAACTAATTCTAATGATATAATTCAAAATTATTGACATGTTTACATTAAAGATTAAAGTCACATAAATTGTCTTGTATAAAATGATAAAAAAAAAAATAAGATTTATTTGCTTAAAAAAGCTAAAAAAAATTAGTTAAAAAACAACAACTAAATTTTAATAAAGAAAATTTTAGGGAAGATCGGGACTCAGATGACTCTGAGAGGTTGAGACTACTCTGTTTTGCCTTGGTTTAGTTTGGTTTGATTTAGCGTTAAGGATTGAGAAAAAAAAATGATTTGATTATTTTGATGCCATTGAAATTGGGCAACAAAGTTTTTTTTTTTTGATAATTGAGTAAGGGGAGGGGTTGCTTGGGTTTGAACCCAAGACTTCATGTCTTCAAGTCTCTTAGCCACTCAACCAAGAGCTTGTTGGCTGGGCAACAAAGTTACAAAGGGGTAAGAATTAAGATAAAGAAATATTATGTGTTTGCTCATTATTATTGGACCGACCGAGTCTCAGTCGTCCCTGACACTGCCACGTGTCTTTGATTAACTAGACATATGATCTGACTTAGGAGTAAGGTAGTTAATAATATATTTCTCTTTTTTCTTTTTTATGAAAAATATAGTAATATATAACTTTATATCCTAACTATAATAAGCCTTAAATTAAAACATCTATATCTATATTTAGACAAGAACTAGAAAAGGATTACTGCTAAAATAAAGGAAGGAATATTTCCAGGTTTTTTTATTTAAATATAGTCACACAAAAAAAATTCCGAAAATACCGTTATTTTTAGATTATTTCTCAAAATACGCTGGTTTTAATACTAGCTGGGAAATCGCCACCTCCCATGGCGATTTCCCAGCGTCAAAAAACTCATTTTGGCTAAAAATACCAAGGGAAATCGCCATGGGGGGTGGCGATTTCCCTTCATGTATAATTTTTTTTAATTAATAAACAAATTTTAATTTTTTTTTAATTTGTAAATTTTATTTTTTAAATTTAAAATTTATAAATTAAATTAAATTTCTTATTAAATTTAAATATGGAATTTTTTTTTTCTTATAAAAATTAAAAAAACAAAATAATATTTCTTCTTAAATTTGTATATCAAAAATTTTATTTGTAAGTTTTGTTTTAATTTTAAAATTTTGTAAGTTTTGTTTTTTAATTTTAAAATTTATAAATTAAATTAAAATAAGTTTTTTATAATTTAAAAAAAAAAAGAAATTTCGTAAGGTATATTTTATTATTTAAAATTTATGAACAAATTTTTTTAAATTTTGTTAATTGATTTGTATTAGATAAAAACAAAAAACAAAAAACAAACAAAAAAACTTGCATTACATTTTCCCTTATATGTACAATAATAATCCAAAGTACATGATAAGTTGAGAAAAACATGTAATTCATTTATTGTTGATGCGAAGTCTCTCCCAATGTGCCAAATCGATGCGGACAATTTCGACGGTTATGACCTTCGTTTCTGCATAATCCACAACGTTTTGGTTGGCCTTTCTCCCTGAGGTCCATTTCATTACGAATACGACTTGATTTTGGCCGACCATGTGGATTTCTCCGCATTTCTTGATTGGGACACACTTCTGGACCATCATATTGAGGCCAGTAACCTTCATTTCCAACAGCTTCGAACTCATGTCTATAAACATTCAATATAGTTTCCAGTCTATAGACTTTGTCCACATATTGCATGCAATCTACATGGACATGTGCACAGGCAGCAACTACATGTGAACAAGGGAACCTTTGTGCTTGAAACTTTCCACAATCACACCACATGTCACTGAGGTTGACTTTGTACTTCATTGCAGAAACACCCTTTTGTGGAGCAACTAACTCTTCAACCAGAAAAGATTGATTTGCTCGCGTAAAACTACGAACAATGTGGGAGTTAGCTTTCCTGCGATTTTCTTGCATAGCTTGTGTGACTGTTTCACAATATGTGTGCCCTCCCTCCATCATGGCAATTTGCTTGTTCCCCACTTAACAAAAAGTGCAGCCAACCTATAATATGTTGATTGCACTAAAGCAGTAATGGGAAGATGACGCGTTCCCTTCAACACCGAATTGATAGATTCAGCTAGGTTGGTTGTCATATGGCCATAATGTCTTCCTTGATCATATGACTGCGCCCACTTCTCCTTGGGGATCCTATCAAGCCAATTAGCCGCCTCTGCATTTTCTCCACGAAGATTTTCATACATGAAATGAAAATTCGGTCGCCTCAACTCGTATCCTAATAAATTTTAAAACAAAAAACTTGTGAATTTCAATATTATTTTATATGCTAAACGAAATATAAGAGATAAAATAACTATGATTTGATTCCATACCCATGTTAACAATTTGTCGACGCAATTCCTTATTGTTAAACTTTTTCATAAAGTTCGCTGCAATGTGTCGAATGCAGTACACTGAATATGCATGTGGAGGATTCCATCCACCATCGCGTCTAGTCGCAGCTTTGATGGCTTCATGTCGATCAGACATCAAGCAAATGCCAGGCTGTTTTGTCACGTGTCTGCGCAAGTTACTGAGAAAGAATGACCAAGCCTCTGTTGTCTCACCCTCCACAATGGCAAAGGCAATTGACAGTATGTTTCGGTTGCCATCTTGTGCAATAGCTAACAATAATGTGCCTTTGTATTTTCCATATAAGAAAGTACCGTCTATTTGCACAATAGGTTACGGATACCCTTCAATGCATGACTTAAATGTCCAAAATAGTCGATGGAATATTCTCTTACCCTGGACCAGTCGATCACCGTGATATGCAGGTACCGTTTGCAATTCCACAATTGTACCAGGCACGAAATGTTGCATTGCACCTAACCATTTAGGTAGCTCATTGTACGATCTTTCCCAATCGCCAAATACTCGAACAATTGCCTTTTGCTTTGCTTGCCATGTTTTCTTGTAGGAGGTGATGTATCCATATCGGATTCGCATCTCAGCGATCAAAACTGAAACGGAAATCTCCGGATTTGCTTGGACCAATGACAAAATGCATGAACAGATCATGTTACAATCTAACTTGCAATGATCTTGTGAAATCCTCCCCGATGTGCAAGTATGAGGCCCTTCATATTTTCTAATCTCTCATAGCTGTTTCTTCTTCATAAAAGTTGCCCTTATTCTCCAATTACACCCATTCCCATACATTACGCACTTGGCATAATATTTCGTCGGCTCAGATTCAATTACTCTGTAATCTACAGAGTTTTTAATGTTATAGTGCTTGATAGATGAAAGCACAGCCTCTTTCGTTGGGAATTGTAACCCAACACATAGATCAACTGCAGATGGATCAAATGTCAGAGGCATAGCTAATGTATGAGCATACTCTGGAAATTCCGGCACATGCATTGCCTCCAGATCCAGTGTATGCATATGGGATGCAGCCTGATATGGGGGAATATCTCCATGAATGTTGATATCTCCATGAGTGTTGATCTCAGCAGGGACGACGTCTGGATCAGAATCAGTATTGTCATCACTTGCGAATTCAGCATCCTCTTCCTGCTCACTAAATTCACCAACATCTTCACCATGGACTCCACGTGGACGAACAGGATCAACACCAGCTGGCTCATCTTCGAAGGTAGTAGGAATTAGGGTTTGTGAGACTAATGAAGTCTGAAAAGTTGTAGCTTGAGATAAGGGCACGACTTCTTCTGTGGGAACGTCGTATGTAGTGTGAACATAGAACGACCCAGAATCATAATCTTCTATGGGAAAGTTTTCTGTTGTGCGAACATTTGAAGGGCCGCAATCATCGTTAACATCATCCATGTCAGCATATAACTCAAGGACACCAACATTTGCAAATGTCTCATGAGCATAAAACATGCATCTGACATCATCATCATCTTCAAGTGGAAATGTTCTATATCGGACACATCCTTCACCAATAGAAAGAGGATGCCTGTACTTAACCTCTGAAACTCTTTTTCTATTTCCAGCTTTAATTTTTGTATGAATTTGCAGCTTCAGTTCCTCTAATGTGACGTCGTCTTCAACACGAAAACTTTTTGGACGTTCACAATCAAAGGTAGCACCTTCGTCAGTATTATGAATTTGGCCATTATAGTAGACCAATGCGATCACTCTATTGCTCATGTTGTGTAGTAATGAAACTGAGAAAGATGAGAATGTAGGTATTTTCACTCCGCAAAAGAAAGAAGAAATATAGAAGGATGAGAATGAGAATGGGGAGGTTTTAGCACTCAGGAAAATCTGATTGAAAACTGTTGTAGGGGGTATTGTAAACCTTCATAAGTATTATGAATTTATAATGGTTCATTATGTTGTACCAGATGACAAATCCCATCCTTTGTATAGGATGGAATCTGATTCTGATATTCTGCCTAGGACTATTTGACTGAAAAAGTTATAACTTATTCAATGCAAAATGTGATTGATAAATCCTATCATTTGTCTCATCCATTGCAGAAAGAATCAAGTTCCAATATTTTCTGCAGCATTTGATGGACTGGAAAATAGCTGAAACCTGTCTAAAACTCTAAATCATCAGTCTTATCCATTGCAGAAAGAATCAAGTTCCAATATTTTCTGCAGCATTTGATGGACTGTAAAATAGCTGAAATCTGTCTAAAAACCTATATCATCAGTCTTATCCATTGCAGAAAGAATCAAGTTCCAATATTTTCTGCAGCATTTGATGGACTGAAATATAGCTGAAACCTGTCTAAAAACCTATATCATCAGTCTTATCCATTGCAGAAAGAATCAAGTTCCAATATTTTCTGCAGCATTTGATGGACTGGAAAATAGCTGAAACCTGTCTAAAACTCTAAATCATCAGTCTTATCCATTACAGAAAGAATCAAGTTCCAATATTTTCTGCAGCATTTGATGGACTGGAAAATAGCTGAAACCTGTCTAAAACCCTAAATCATCAGTCTTATCCATTGCAGAAAGAATCAAGTTCCAATATTTTCTACAACATTTGATGGACTGAAATATAGCTGAATTTTTTTTTTTTTTGCTTTCTAGAATTTCACTTGTTTGCTTATGAAAATGTAATGCAAGTTTTTTGTTTGTTTTTTGTTTTTATCTAATACAAATCAATTAACAAAATTTTAAAAAATTTGTTCATAAATTTTAAATAATAAAATATACCTTACGAAATTTCTTTTTTTTTTTTTAAAATTATAAAAAAATTATTTTAATTTAATTTATAAATTTTAAAATTAAAAAACAAAACTTACAAATTTTTAAAATTAAAACAAAACTTACAAATAAAATTTTTGATATACAAATTTAAGAAGAAATATTATTTTGTTTTTTTAATTTTTATAAGAAAAAAAATGTTCCATATTTAAATTTAATAAGAAATTTAATTTAATTTATAATTTTTAAATTTAAAAAATAAAATTTACAAATTAAAAAAAAATTAAAATTTGTTTATTAATTAAAAAAAAATATACATGAAGGGAAATCGCCACCCCCATGGCGATTTCCCTTCATCTTTTTTGCAAATTTGGTTAAAAATACCAAGGAAAATTGCCATGGGGGGTGGCGATTTCTCTTGGTATTTTTAGCAAAATTTACAAAAAACACCAAGAGAAATCGCCACCCTCATGGTGATTTCCCTTGGTATTTTTAGCCAAAATGAGTTTTTGACGCTGGGAAATCGCCATGGGGGGTGGCGATTTCCCAGCTAGTATTAAAACCAGCGTATTTTGAGAAATAATCTAAAAGTAACGATATTTTCGGAATTTTTTTTTTGCTATATTTAAATAAAAATACCAATATTTCCATACTGAAAATAAAAATAAAAGAAAAACTGTTCATTCTTCCACGTGTCACTATATGATGACATGGAAGAATTTGAGGTGTCAGTTTTTCCTAACGGATAAGAAACGAGCCAAAAATGATGATTTTTTTTATTTTATTTTTTATTTGTGGGAGAGAAAGAAAGATCATTGAAGCTGAGTAGGTGTAATTGGAATCTACAGTTTCAGATGCTAATGGATATTCAAGCTGGAATCGGGAGCTTAAAATCTCAAAGTTTTTGGAGATCATCCCAGAAATCTATATCTTCTAATTATCATTGTTCTTCTTTCAAAACTTTCTGCTCCAAAAAAGACTCTCAGCAACCTCAACAGAACGGTGATAACGGAGGTATGTCATCAGCTTTAGAGGCTCCTATCAACCAACTCAGCAAGAATTTCACTTAAATATCAAAAGGGTATTTTGCTATATGTTTGGTTTTTATTAATTTGCCTGTCTTGTTGGAAAGTAAATAAGTTTCGGTTGTTTTGAGGTACAATATTGCCGATCTGGTTAGCTGAGATAGAAGAAAAAAAATGGGTTTTTATTATTATTGCAGCAGCTAATGTTGAAATTTTATTGTTGTTCTAGTTATCTGGGTTGGTGTTACTATCACTAAGCTATTCTAACTATAAAATGTTTAAGTAAATGGAGTTTTTTTAGTTTGTGTTCAAGATCAAGATTCACAGTTACTCAGAAATATACATTTTGACATCCAAGATTGGGTGGAGGAATCGGGAAAGGGAATGGAATTTGTACTCAGATAAGCTATTAAGAACTTGAATATTCCTGGTTAGTGGTTACATTATCTATCTAGAATTCAAAGTTTTTGTAAAGTTAATCCTTATTACATATCCAATTTGCCTGTGATCGACATAATGCTCGGGTAAAGATACCCTTGCCAGGTATTTTTCTTCTGATTTTTAAGCAATAGTGGTTGAACTTGGTTGACTTGGAGAGCACATTTAAAGATAAATTCCTTTAGATTAAGACTTGTTGTGTATGAACAATGAATACTTTACAATTAAGAAAGTGATGGAGGCAATAATGTTATACTAGACATAGGCTTTTGCCAGTGTCCTGCTACCTGCCCTTGTTTAATTAAGACCTTTTTGTTTTGCTTCTGTTAAGAGTTGTCATGCCAATGTGTATGCATTAGTACATTAGCATATATATATTGAATCATACATAAACATATCTTTGTCCTTCCTTCCTGCAATTATATATGCTTGCATCAGACACTAACTTGATTTATCTTTGGATAACTTGCATGGCTGGAAAGTAAACTTTTATATGGTGTTAACTGATATTGCAGCATAGTGCAGTCTTTATCTCATATTAGCTAGCTAGATCCGTATTTCTATTGATATTAAAAGAATTTTTGGGATTAGGGCTAACTATGGTATGTTGGTATAAGATCATTTTCTTATGATTTAGCTACTCCTTAATTTAGGTTGCCCTTATATTGCTTCTTCTACCCAATTATTCATACAACAATTATTCTTGAAAATACACAGGTGATAAATTCTCAACTGACTGGGATAAGGCATGGTCAAACTTCAAGAAGCAAAGCAAAAAGTCCTTCTTTTCAGGGTTTTCTCCTGACAAGTATGTTACCTGGAATCCTAGACAATCAAACTATCCCTTGTCTGAAGAGGTCGATCCCATAAAAAGAACAGAGAGGTCAAATCTCATGTTATGGACCAGTCCCAGATTTACTTTAGTAGGGGCAATAATAATAGTCTCATTCCTTTTGCTGTATACCATTCTTGCACCAGTTAAGTGATCTAATTTTCCCTTTGGAAAAAAGCTGTTCATTTTCTGTAAAAGAATCATTGTCAGAATGAAATGAGTATATAGGGGAGAAAAATACTGTAAACCAGCATTTTTATAAGTAAATTCACTAATTCAGATACTGCTTGTCTTTTAGTCTATTTGTTTTGTCCACAAACACTTCTTTTTCTTTTCATTTTTCCATTTTGTGTAAACCTAGTAAAACTTCCATACCAATGAGTATATGTTTAGAGGAATTTTATTATGCAGATTCATGCTGAATAAGTCGTTTTATTGGCGTAGTTTTTGCTTATATAGAAAATTAAGAGTATCTAACCTGATGTTAAATAAAAAATTTGTTTGGACAGGTTACGACTTAACCTCAGTCATCAATGAATCTTGCATTCTTATGATATCTGGCGTTCTCCACATGCTTGTTCTAGTTTCCTGGGAAGAATAAAACACTTTACTCTTGAATGACATGAGTTGGTCTGTAAGGAGAATACCTTTTGAAACATGTCTTCTTTCATTGATTTACAGAGGAAGATAACGTTTCAAATGCATTTTTCCATCACTCTTTCTGTTTTATATGGGATTTTGTCTTTCTTAGCCCCTACTAATTGGTCTTTAGCTATTGATCCCAAACAATAATTCTGTCCATTAACAGTCACAACCTGCTATCTGAACCTATGTTGCTCCGACTCTTCCTTTTCTTGAAGTACCCGTGTTTGTCACTCGTGTCCGATGCATATTCGGACATGGGTATGGAGATATAATCCCCCAAAAACCCTCCAAATACATGGAAAAACTTGGAATAAATCAAACATACCCATATCCTACACTCACACCCAAATCCGAGTAACATAGATCTGAACTAGTAGCTTCACTAATATAGGTTGACAAACAACAGTTGCTGCAGAAGGTGAAGAGGATGATATGGGAAGCACCCATGTTAGCCAATTGGTTGGCACGAGTCTTGCCCTCTTGATGATTATGTCTGAGGTTAAGCTCAGAAAGCAGTGCCAGAAAATTCCAGCAACCATCATCAAAACTGGCATAAGGCTTTATGTGATTCATTGATTCTTGTTCTTTCCATGTTTTTCCCGCCCC
This sequence comes from Fremontodendron californicum, assembly GCA_030761205.1. Lineage (NCBI taxonomy): Eukaryota > Viridiplantae > Streptophyta > Magnoliopsida > Malvales > Malvaceae > Fremontodendron > Fremontodendron californicum. The sequence continues at coordinate 37,097,727 of JAULJL010000005.1, forward strand.
CTTAAGAAAGTGGAACTTGACCCAAAACTGTTTTTATCCTATTCTGCTTCCACCTATTGTCTTCCTTTCACCTTTGAACGACACCTATTACTCTTGCCCAGGATCCTTACTACAGGTTATTTCATTAGTCATTTTCAAGGGTAGACAAGATATATTAGGCTGAGAGACATTGGAGTTTTTAGCTTGACATTCTAACATCTTCATTTCAAAACCATAATAAATTAGTTTTACCTGGTCTGGTTCAATTTGACTGGACACTCTAGCTGAAAGCCAATTGAAGTTCCATTGCCAATGATTCTATACATGAATGTGTTGAAGTTTGCTTAATTGATAAGATCAACCTTCAAAGTAATTTTGAAACAGTTCTGAAATCCATGGTTTAAGTAATCATGCTAGCTAGCATTCTCAAGGCCAAATTATGAGGAGAAAAAGGACAATCCTTTCTTGCAGATTTATCTTTCAATATGGAAAAACCATTGTTCATGTTTACTCCAGGTTTGCCCAATAACTTAGTCTTGGAGTCTCTTGAGAAAAAAAAAAATAGTACTTCTACTAACATCTAAATTGTTGAAAGTTTCAAATTATACATGAAAACAAACATAATATTCTGGCAATTGCATGTCATCCAGTCTGTTTAAAACTTAGGCAGCCAAAAAGTTACAATGGAATTCAACTGGAGTCTAAAATCTTGTGAACCAAGTAAGAAAGCTACTCATCCTCTCAAGTCCCAACCAGTCAACCCCTTTTTCTTTCCAACAGAAAAAATTGAGAGGAAAAGACAGAAAAAAAGAAAAGGAAAAGGAGGAGACAAGCTAAAGGCCCCTCAGTATATAAAACACCATCAGTCTCTCAATTTGCATTCACAATTTGCCACACCATTTTATGAAAACCTCCAGCTATATTTTTGTAGCTTAATTTATTCAGTTATACTGTAAAAAGTCTTTTTTCTTTCTGAGCTTGCCTTCTTTCTTCTGAAATTTTGTTCAAGTTTTGTAAGTGGCAATCAATGGCTATGGCAAAGGCAGCAGAAGGTGAGGTAAAGAAAACAAGGGTACCTCCAAAAAGAAGGCAGGTCAAGGTTAGAATTATATCCATTATAAAGTCTGTGTTAAGAGTAGCATCAAAAGCAGGAAGAGGATTGAAAAGAAAGAAAACCAAATAATCAGGATGGATTTCTACAGAAAACGAGGAAAAGTTCCAACAATTGTCAGCTTTGCTTCAACCCTTGCTGCATTGTTCCCTTAAAAGTAGTTCTGAGAACTCAATTCTCATGTATTTTTCTTTCGATTATCCTCAACCCCAAATTCCCTATATTGCTTTTTTATGGATTTTCTTTCTCTTTCTCAGACAAAACTTGGCAGCAAAGGTTTTATATTAAAAATTACTAGCATTCATTGTTTGTGCTGTGATTTTCCTTTTTTTTTTTTTGGTGAATGGTTCCATTTCAGCTAGTTCTAAAAGGAGCAGGCCATGGATGAAAGTAGAACTTCAAGACAACGAAAATCAGCATCTCTCGTTCTGCTGCATGAAAGTAGAACTTCAAGACCAGTGCCATGGATGAAACATAAGCTTTGTTAGCTGTAAGGACAAAAGGTCCCAAATAATTGGTGTTTTGTTTTTATTAAATTTGACAATATTGAACACGACATGAAGAAAAAAAAAAACTAAAAACACGACACGACACGAAAAAATAACATCAACACAATACGAATATACGAATGTCTCAAAATCTATATAATACGAATTATTAACGTATCAAAATTTATATAAATATAAAATACCTTAAACACGATTATGACACAACAAAATATATATACGAACACGACACGGATACACGAATTGTCAGATCTAGTTTTTATGTGCTCTATATATATATATATAAGGTTTAAGTGAGACTGGGGGGACAGGAATCAAAGTGCAATTACACAAAAAAGGTAGGCAAGTCATGTACATTTTCCAAATGCTTTTGTTCAAGGTTGGCAACAAATTTTTTACTGAATTGCCTTCTGTACTTTACAAGTACTAGGTAAGAGTATTCCTGGGATAAATTTTGCTAAGATAAAAGAGTAGGATTTTGTTTGGATAAGGTGATTTCTTATCAACTTTTCCGACATGATCATTTCTGGTTTGAAACAAACAAGATGGTATTTGCACTCAATAAGAAATCTCAAGGAGACAGGATAAGTCCATGGATCAATACATTTTACCTTGTGATTTCTTCCTTCTTTTTCCCCTTGCAAAGCTACCCTTTTTCAAGGTTACATTTTGCCCTTTTCTTAAGCTCATATTTCACCATAATTGGATCTAAATGGATTGTAAATTATGAAGCCAGAAGTGAATATAAAACATGGGTTTTTTCTTTGGTAGAAGATTTATGCCTCCTTAATGAAAAGAAAGAAGGAAAACTTTGTCTAGAGTAATGTAGGTAACTAGAACTTGCTCGATAAATTTTATTTTTATAAAAATTACTTGAAGACAAACAAAAAAACTCTCTAATTAAAGAATTATTTGGAGAAAATGAAAAAAAAAAAATCTGGTTAACGGATGAATAGGACCAGTTAACAATTATTTAATTATCATTTTAAATTATTTTTTATATTTAATATATTATTTTCATTGAATTAAAAAAATATATACATTAACTACATTTTTCATTTTATAAATATCACCTTAACCAATATGTTGTCAGAACACAAGTAACCCAATACATCATCGACTAGAGAATGTTTTTATCAGTAATGGTTGAGGCAAACAAATGGCAGGCAAATAGCACCTGCCGTGCAGCAAACTTCATGAATTAGTGGGCATTCAACTGGGATTCATGAGCTTAAATCTTTCCCTCTACGAAAGCAGAACAGATACATAAATGCATGCATTTGTGATCAGACAATGACACTGCAAATGATGATATAAATTAACGGAAATAATTAGACAACAGTACATGAGAGATCAGTGTAAATCAAGTTATAATAACAATACTTAAAAAAACTTTATTCCTCAAAACAGAATCATGCTTCAAGTGATTCAAAGCTTAAAAGAATAAGAAAACCACAACCATACTCACGATCCTCTTTCCAAATATAGATTGAGAGAAACCCAGCATCAAAAATGAGATACAACTTGCAATTTCATCATATGCTCATGCAGCACTAGGATTATAGGTTAACCTTTTAAAAATAGAAGATAATGATGATGACTGCCACTCTGCCAGGATAACAGCAAGCTCAGCAGTCTTTAAGCTACAGGTGAAATCGTGATGGCAAGTGATTTGAAGCAGGATCATAGAGTCGACACTTTAAAACGCATGTGGACTAAAGACTGCACCTCAAAATTAAGCTTCAGCATTAGGCTCCTGAATTTGAATAGACGTTTTGGCTAAGCTTGCTTCTAGTTCATTTAATTCATCCATGTCCAATTCGTCATCGTCGTCATCATCATCTATAAGAGCTTCAGCATCAGGAGCAGAAGTCGCTGAGGTACTTGGTCCATCAGCAGCTGAATCATTATTGGCCTGAAGATGAATGTGTAAGACAACAAATATTCGGCATCAACTAGTCCATCTCATATCAGTATTCCCACAGCATATTAGTGTATCAAAAGGGTAAATAATTTGCATACATTCGATTCTATAACTAAAATCCACTCTTCAGCACCTAGCAATCATATCCAAAGTATGGTTATAATATCAGGCACTACAAAAAATGGCCAAATTTTTTCCTCAAAGATGACACTAAACCAGGAAGAATACATGTTAGATATGACAATTTAGGCCCATCACACTCAGGGAGGTGCTTGTTTCAACCCCTCCTCCCTCTTAGGATCAAGGTAGGGCAAGATATGGAAACACAAAGATCCTCACGAGCAGGGGCAGTTTTAGGCCGTTTCGAGAATACTTTTTACTTCAGTCTTTACTAAGTTTCCTCTCACCAAACTCTAGGGTTAGGTTTATATTAGTTCCATTGTCAAAAATATGTGCAATGATGCCATCATTCTGTGTTAAATGATAATGTAAGGTTGTGTCAAATACTTGTAAATTGTAACTTTGCAGCGGTAGAGGGAAGTGACAGTTGTCACATTTTCCTTCTGAAAGCAATGAACAACAATTTGTGTCCCTTAAAATTTAGAAACTCCTATTACTAGTCTATGACTAGTAATTTTTTTTCTTTTAAGAAACCTAGAAATGCAATGCTCTATCTACCACTTCTATTCAGCAATAGAAGCATCATAAATATGTATTACCAGCATTTCCACCTCTCATTCACCGGAGTGATTCATGAAGCTTACAGGAGCTTCAAGGAAAATATAGAAGATGCCAAGAAAAGGAGTACCTTATTTTCTGGAACATCAGATTCTTCCTCTCTTTGGTATTTCTCATATGCCTCAGCATCATCCACAAATAAACTAGCATCTGACATAAATAGTTCACGACCACTGCAACCAAGCACAAAGAACAACAAATTTAGCAAATGACTCTCAAGCAAATAAGACACATGCACGAGCACTCTCTCTCTATTAACAAACGAAGGGCATACCTCATGCGGTCATTCTTAGCCCTTTCTGCCCTCTGTGCAGCCAAACTTTCATCTCTTTCTGCTATCTTCTTCTTCTTCCATTCCATAAATAACTCAGGAGTCATAGGAGTTGAAGTTTTTAATTTGGCACGCTACAGCAAAGACATGTATCAGTTAGGTAATCTAAATACTTAATGAAAACAAAGTAACGAACTATGCTGATAGAAGGGATGGCAGGTTGATTGCAGCAAGTCTAATTATTACCTGATTCTCAATCTCATCCTCAATTGGTGTTTTTTCACCCTCTTCCTCTAAAAGGGCCTTCATCTGAGACTTTAGGACATATCCTGGAGGAAGAGCGTGCCTGTAATGACAATCTTTACCACCATTTGGGCAGGCCCAAAACCAACCATATTGTTTCTTTTCCACAGCTTCCAAGAAATATTTACAAACCTGCACATACATCCAAATCAGTACCAAGCAAGGTAACTCAAAGATAGTTAAAGAGGCACAAAATGCGCAACAAATATCTCAAGTCACACAGCTAAGCCCTACAATTTAAACCAACTTTATCCTCATAGCCATCTGATTTGACCTCTCCCTCTCTTTATCATCTGCGTATCTAATTAATAATTTCCACATTAGGTGAATCTCATAATAGGCATTCAGATGCAAATCTTCAGAATATAACAAAATACATCTCACACTAGCTTTCTATTGGCCATCGTCCACGATAGAAATTTCCACCACAGCTCAAAGGCACGACTGTTGCATATAAATGAGCAAATATAAGCATTTAACAAGTATAGAGCTCAGTAGAATATACATTTTGAAATAATCAACAAACATATATACGACCAACAGCAAAAGCTTACAATATCAGTAGGCTTATTCTGCTGATATTCCTTTGTCTTTGACTCCACGACCTTCTCCAAAGTTTCTTGATCCCAGTCCTCCATTGTTTCTTAAAGAAAGAAACCACCAAACATACAAAAATCAGAACAACCTTCAATCTTACTGCATAATTAAGTAGATAACATTTAAACAACATAAAATTTTATATGGAATTATTGAATTAACCTTGGTCACGCTTATCACTGTAAACGTCAATCTTCTCGCCTTTCCTCTGAACATTCAGGTCATGTGAGAACTTGCATTTAAAACCTTTGGCACACTGTCCCACTTTATAGAGTTCACATAGTATTGACTTGGGATCAACACCTGCTCAAGCACCCAATTTTTAGTTCCATACTTTGGATTCCCACTAACCCAACCCATATAAACACATACTAAAAAAAAAAAACTATCATCCAAAAACTTAAGCTAGTGATAATCATGATGAAACCAAAGAGGAAAAGATGAGACAATTACCAACAGGCACTTTCGGCTGAGTAACAGCAATCTTGAACAAGTCATTGAGCTCCTTCTCTTTGGCCTTCTCTTCCTCTTTCTTTTTCTGTTAGTTAAAAAGTAATAATATTTTGAAGTCTTAACTCGATTACTAGAAAGGAAAAAAAAAACTATATTTTTGCCATTTGGTTTTATCTTCATTGAATTTCTTACTTCCTGAAGAACCAAAGTTTTCAATCAACTGAACTAATTAAACATGAAAAGAGAGTAAAACATTTTGCTTAACAATAAGAAAATATATACTTTTCATATAAAGCAAACTAATTTATATTATTTTTCTCTAGAAATTCAGATTCTAATTTCTTTTCTTTCTCATAAATAACAGAAAAGAAGAGAAAAAAAAATCAATCATAATTTTGTTTTAATCTTTCACATCTATAACTGAAGATGTATAAAGAAAAGGAGTAATCAGGGGAGGATCCGAACCTTTTGAGCGACTTTACTCGGGTCGGGTTTGGGTTGTGCGGAACTGCGGATTGCTTAAGATTTTGGACGTATTTTTGAACATTTTTGCTCTTATTCTTATTTTTCAGACCGAAGGTCTTGTCCTCTACGATCTTCTGCTTCTTCGCTAACTCTGCTTTTGAGGCTTGCTTCGGCGACATCTCTTATCAGCATCAAACAACTAGAAAGGTCTCCTTTTTTCTTCTTCTTAATCAATCGAATCTAACACTATGTTTGGATAGATGTTAGTAATAAATCTTTTTCTAAAAAAAAATCTGATTGATCCGATTTTTTATTCGTAATTGATTTTTGGTTTTTAGGGTTTTGGAATTTAATTGAATCAATCGATGGATTTCGGGGAGGAGGCTGGAGAGTATGGGCGGTGGTGGCGGGGGAGGAGGCTGCTAGTTTGGGGCTTGGTTGTTGAATTGTCGATTGTAGCCCTGGTTGTTGTTGACGTGGCAGATTTCTGGGGGCATTTAATTTATGGGTTTGAATCTGATCCGTTATATTATTATTAAATAAATTTTTAAGATGATCAATTCTTTTTACATAAGAATTAATCATTTTTACAGAAAAATCAATTTCTTTGCATATAAATATGGGTAAATCTGTACGAATCTAAATAGATGATCGAATCGAAATAAAAAATTTGCTCATATTTTAAAAATAAAATATTTATTAATATGGATCCAACCCAAATCCGATAATGTATACCTCTATTCAGAACCCCAAAATCATCCTCAAAGACCAGTCATAGTAACAGACTGAGTGAGCCCAAGTTTTGAAAATTTATAGGGCATTTAAGATGGGCTAACTTTAAAGGTATGACAGTTGCAACAGCCCATGTGTCTTTATATTAACTGCACCATTGGGCTTCAAGAAACCCATTCCTCTTTTGGCCCAATTTACCTTTATAATTTATTTGGTATTTTAACGGATCTCTTTAATCAAACACAAATATCTTTTTCCCAAATTAAAAAAAAAAAATTGAAAGAAAAGGAAAGAGAAAGTGAAAGGAAATCCTAAAAAATTTACTTTTATTTTAGTGTCGTTGTTGTTGTTATTTTCTTTTACAAAATTTATTCTGGGAAAAACACAAAACAATTGGCTCATAAACGTTCACTAACGATTGAAAATACCTGCCTTTCAAATTCAATCCACAACAAAAATCTTACAAAAACCAAAAAAAGGGAAAGGAAAATACCTATGGAAGAACAGCAAACTGAACCCAGCACGACCAGAACCTCACTTCCTTAGAGCCAAGAATGAAAGACTTTGTCATCATCCTTGGCAGTTCCTCCATTTCTACCCTTCCAACTCCAACCAATCTCCACCACTCTTCAAAACTCAAGAAAACCAACTCTTCTCTCCACAAGCTTTCTCCTTCCAAAAAACATCAACAGTTCTCTCCTTCAATCCCCACCGTCCATTCTCATCAACACCCTTACCCTCTCCTCTCCTCCACCGTCCGATGGGACCCCACTTCCCGCCGCAACTACCCTCTCAAGTACTACGCCGACCTCGCTTCAAAGCTGGCGGAAGATGGCCGTCTCGATGACTTTGCAATGATAGTGGAGATGGTCGTTGCTTCGGGTGTTAATGCTTCCCGTTTTGCTTCTATGTTGAGTGCTGACTTTGTTTCCAAAGGGGTTGCTTTGAGTGTTCAAGAAGGGAAAATTAAAAGTGTGGTTGAGGTGTTGAAGAAAGTTGAGAAGCTTGGGGTTGCACCTCTGAAGTTGGTTAATGGGTTTGGTTTGGATTCGTTGAAAAGGGAGTTTCAAAGGATTTTGGATTCTGGTGAAGTGGAGGAAGCTGTTGATTTGTTGGAGGCTCTAAGAGGTAACCAATGTGAATTTGCTGCTTTAATTCTCATAACTAGGCAAAAGCAAATCATATCATAATTCCTTAAAAACGAACAAACGATTATATATAGCATTGATTTTATGATAATTCTTCTACTCAATATAAAAGAAAAATCTTTGTATTTGTTGTCCAAGTCCAACAAAATTGCAGTTTTAATTTTCAATTTTTTGAGAAATAATGTTTATTTTTGTATAAAAAATGCACTTTTTACTTCCGGAAGCAAAAGCAAGTTACATATCGAATTTTGCATCTTGGTATAATATTAGACTCTCAGCAGCTGCACCACTTAATAGTAGTATATTTTTTTGGCAATTTATATGTGTTACTTCATTACTTTATGAAACTGAATTTATTGCTATTTAAATTAAAGCTGAGTATACTAGATATTAGTGCATGAGTTTCTCATGCTTGGAAGATTTAAGGCGTGTAACTGTGTATAGTTACTCTGTTTTTAAGAGGTTCCTTGCATTGCTTGACAGATGTTTTCTTGATTCAGGTTTTCATTTCACAATCAAGGAACTAGTGAATCCATCTTACATTGTAAAAGTCTGTGTTGATAAAAGAAACCCAAATTTGGCAATAAGGTATGAGTTTTTGCTTCCTTTTTGTTTGTTGCCTGTAGGTCTCAATTTTATCATCAAAGTTGGTAAAACATTTCTTGAGTGTAGCTTCAATAATTTCAAAGATCAACACTCTTTTTTACCTTTTTGGATTGGCCAGTGCTAATTCTTGGAATGTCTGTATTGAAGGTATGCTTGCCTGCTGCCACATGCCCATATTTTGTTCTGTAGCATTATAAGTGGATTTGGAAAGAAGAGGGATTTGACATCTGCATTGACAGCATATGAAGCGTCCAAGAACAACTTGAGTGGTCCTAATATGTATCTATACCGTGCAATAATTGACTCTTGTGGTCATTGTGGTGACTACATGAAATCTAGAAATATTTACGAGGTATTTGCTCAACTGCTTTCTGAAATTCTATGTAAATTTTCTTGTAAATGTTTCATTTGGTTGTGGTTTCTACCTTAAGGCCAATAGAAAGATTCTTACCATCCTCCACTCCCCAAACCCATATTGCTGCTAATGATAGTAACCGACAGGCGCGATTTCTTTTCTGTGCGATTTCTTTTCCGTCGATACGCGGGCTTAATTCAATATGCATGCAGTATGGTCAGTTTGATCATCATGTCTTCAGATTTCAATACCTTTACGTGCAAAATCGTCCTTTGTTTCGTCACATTTCTAAATTTTGATCTTCCAATGAGATTTGGCTTACTTTTTGCATGAATTTTGCAGCAGGACTTAGTCAATCAAAGGGTCACTCCAAATATATATGTATTCAACAGTCTCATGAATGCCAATGCTCATGATCTGGGATACACATTAGATGTTTACAAGGACATGCAAGTATGCCCATCTCCTTCTCTTTTCTTCTATGCTGAATCTTTCTCTTTCTCTTTTTCATTTTATTATATTTATTTTTCCATTATTTCTTCTCATGTACAGTACTAAGCATTCTAAGTAAACTCTCAAAGGGGGTATTTGAGATTTCTAACTTTTCAGTAATTGACTGGCTGTTATCTCAAATACTTCTCATGTCATTTGTTTTACAGAAGATAGAATATAAATATAATTTTTAATGGAAAGTGTGGATGTCTAATGTGTTGTATTTCTGATGATCTAGTGTCAAGCTTGTGGTGGAGGTAAACTTTCCCCATTGGAACATTCCACAGAACTACAGCACATGAAACTTTATGCTGCATTCATATTAGCAAGATAATATATTAAATTGTGTTTCTTTCTTCAGAATCTTGGTATCACAGCAGATATGGCATCTTATAACATCCTTTTAAAGGCGTGCTGTCTTGCTCACAGAGTTGATTTGGCCCAAGATATTTACAATGAAGTAAAGAATCTGGAGTCAACAGGAGTGTTGAAGTTGGATGTTTTTACTTACTGCACGATCATTAAGGTATTTCTTGCTGCACTGTCCAAGAAACAATTTCAATTTCTATAACCTGTTCAATGAACCTTTTATGATGTATTCTTCTCTTAATAATGTATGCATAAAACTTTTAGGTCTTTGCAGATGCAAGGTTATGGCAAATGGCACTGAAAATTAAAGAGGATATGCTATCAGCTGGGGTTACCCCTAACATGGTTACATGGTCATCATTGATCAATGCATGTGGAAATGCAGGTCTAGTTGTGCAGGCATTTCAATTATTTGAAGAGATGATTCTCTCTGGATGTGAACCTAATTCACAATGTTGCAACATTCTTCTACATGCTTGTGTTGAGGCTAGCCAGTATGACCGGGCTTTTCGCCTTTTCCACTGCTGGATGGTAGGCCAGGAGGGCAATGTAGATAGTATGTTAAGTACAAAGCAACTGAACAACAGAACTTCTGTTTCTACTGCATTGAACTACATTACTAATTCACATCATTTAAGTTCTATGAAAAAGTTTTCTTTCACACCTACTACAGCAACATATAATATTTTAATGAAGGCCTGTGGTACCGACTACCATCATGCAAAAGCTTTAATGGATGAGATGAAGTCTCTTGGCCTTTCACCTAATCAAGTAAGCTGGTCGATTTTGATCAATATATGTGGAGGTTCAGGCAATGTAGAAGGTGTAATTCAGGTTAGATATCCTTTCATAAAGGAATTTATCTTATTTGGCCCTTCCATTTTATTTTGTTTCTCAAACATTAGTACATTATTGCTTCAGGTGTATCTTTTAGGATCCAGACAAAAATTTGTTATCACATGTTCATTCACAGATTGGTGTGGCACAAAAAGCATTAATGATTATGTTGCTTGCCTCTGTTTTCAGCTTATTTAATGCCTACTGCGAAAATACAGGCTAATGATGTGGTTATACAATTTTAGAAGTCCATATCCAGGCCTAAAAGATTAAATTATCTCACTCTATAAATCAAGAACCTATGAACAAACGCTGGTAGTGATAGATGTTTACAAGTTTTTAAACAAATAAAAAAGAGAAAGAGAACACCTGTAGAATTGTAGTTTGTTAGGCCACAATTACTTGAGTGTTGGTTAATCGCTTTCGCTTAAATTGCATTATGTTCTCAAATGACTCAAATTTTACCTGGAAATAAATATGTTGGCAGTAATTATACCTGTATTTCCTTATTTTCTGTTGGCAAAAGTTCTATGCAACTACTTACTTTCTCTGGCGATGATTTTTTCTTTTCAGTGCAGATCTTGAAAACTATGCATGTGACTGGAATTAAACCGGATGTTGTTGCATACACAACAGCAATCAAGGTGCAAAACTTTTGTAATAAACTTTGGTTGTTCTATAATTGCTGCCCTAGATACTGCGGATGCTTTTTTATGTCACATAATCTCAAATTGATTGGTGTTGGATGTTGATATGTCATGCTATTTTGTATCATAGATTTGTGTGGGAAGCAAAAAGCTGAAGTTAGCTTTTTCATTATTTGAAGAAATGAAGAGATATCGTGTACAACCTAATTTGGTAAGTCATCTGAAATGATGCCTTTCTGTTCTTCAATTTTTACAAATTATAAACATTGAAAGCATGCCTAAGTGTGAATCTGGCGAAGTGTCAACATATGAGTTCTTCTTTCATGTTTCAAGCACTAAAATTATTCTTCTATGATGCTCAATAAAGAAACATGGAAGTAGCCACTAATACAGTTTTGGTATTTTGAACTTGTTTTTACAGGTAACGTATAATACACTTTTAAGAGCTCGTAGCAAATACGGTTCCTTGCATGAAGTACAGCAGTGCCTAGCTATATATCAGGATATGCGGAAAGCAGGGTATGTTAGCATTTGCTGTAAACTCCTTTTCTGTATGTGTAGGTGGTAAATTGCAAATTGCCTTGAAAAGTCTTTTATGCTTCATAGACAACATTATCATTCTATGGTGCTTGCCATTGAGTAATTTTCCGGACCTAATGGGCTGTGGGCTTTATCGATTTTCATTGAGAAATTTTGATATGATATTGGGGAGTTTGAAGGGTTTTTTAATGTTAGTCTAGGTTTGTGGCTTGAGTAAAAGATGCATGTTCTTGAAAATTTTCAAAACTATAACAAAAAAATAGGATATATGATTCAATTGTTTCTTTATTGGGCCTTTTACCTATCTCTGATGAAGCCATACCATAGCCATGCAAAGCAATGATAAGATTCAGTCTTTTAGGGGGTATCCATTGCAGGTACAAATCCAATGACATTTATCTCAAGGAACTCATTGAAGAATGGTGTGAAGGAGTAATAAAAGAAAATTACCAGAAGCAAGAAGGGTTAAGTTCCTGCAAAAGAACTGACTTTGAGAGACCTCACAGTCTACTGCTTGAAAAGATTGCAGTGCATCTACAGATGAGTAGAGCAGAAAGCCCAGCAATTGATCTTCGCGGGCTCACAAAGGTATGGTTGATCACTTCTAATGCAAAACTGAAGCATCATTGATGTGGATGTTTTCAATAGAGATAATATCATATTTGGTCCCTATATTTCAAGAAATTCTTTAATGTGGTACCTCTACCTTTAAAACGTGTAATATGATATCTGTATTACCCTTTCGAGTGTGAATATAGTCCATAGGACTAATACCGTTAAATGGAGATGATGATGTGGCAGTCAACCAATCACGTAATGACACATGACATAATATTCGCCATGTCATAATTGAAAATCATCTTGAGATACACATTTAGCATCCACATGTAACACACACGTGATAATGACGTGGCACCCACATGGATTTTTTGGAAACCAAATAAACTAAAAATTATGAGAAACCAAAAATTCATTACACTTATTTTTATTTTGTTTGTTTTCTGCTGTTTTCTTTCATAACAACATCCCTCCACTTTTCTTGGAAACCAAGTTATCTCCCCATATGTTTTCCATTTTCTTGTCTCCTAGGCTTTAAAGCATCCGTCATGTAGACACTCATTCCCATTTCTCCCATCGGTCAATTTTCTTTTTTAATTTAATCCCTTTCCTTCAACCAAACAAGCAAATCAAGAACCAAAGGAAAACCAAAACAAAAAACTAGATCTTTTTGGGTTTTTTACCATCCCTTTTCCATTGAAGAAAGCCAAAGTAACTCGGATCTCTTGGCTAGTTGCCAACCTCCACCAATCCCCCAAATGTGGTGGATCCCTTGTGGTGGAGACTGGGTTCCCAACCTTCCTCATTGACCTCTTTGTCAAGAACCGTGACCGCTTGTTGAATTTTGGTTTCTAATAATTTTGATTCTTCAAAAAATAAATGTGGACCATGTCATTGCCAAGTGTGTAGTTTAAGATGATTTTTAATGATGAAATGGCAAATACTATGCCACATGTCATTATATAATTAGTTGACTGCCATAGCATTGTCTTCATTTAACGGTGTTAAGCCTATGGACTAGATTGATACACGGAAAGATAGTATAGATACCACATTGCACATTTTAGAAGTATAGGCACCTCATTAAAATTTTCCCTAAAGTACAAAGACCAAATATATCATTATCCCTTTTCAATATAAATTGCTTGATTCAATGAAACAATAGTTGTCTTATACGGTTTAGAGGCCTTGAATCTTGAAGGTGATCTTTTTCATGAGTTTGTACTCTCCTTAGACCTGATCTCTCATAAGAGTTTGAGTAATGCCTATTGACAGGTTGAAGCTCGGATAGTTGTTCTTGCCGTTTTGCGAATGATCAAAGAGAACTATATCCAAGGTACAAAACATCTCCACTAACTTGCTTAAACCAATAGTTTAAATATTTTGGACCTTTTCTATCAGGCAGGATAACACTACACATATGAATGCATCTGACATCTAAACTTTGTGATCAATTGGTATATAAGTTGATTCACATAAAGCTAAATCCACAATTAAGTAACGTGTTTCGAAGTCATCTTTTGATGTTTTCACTAAATTCTATTGCAGGACATTCTGTAAAAGATGATATGTTGATAATCTTAGGAGTCAGTGAAAGGCATGAGGATGCAGCCAAGGTAATATCTGGGGTGAAAAATGCAGTAATGAAACTTCTGCAGGATGAATTGGGGCTTGAGGTACTATTGGTTGAACCTCAAGTTAAAAAGGATAGACGGGTAGATTTGCAGACTCCTATTGATGCAGATACAGTTTTATTAGAAAGATTTGGAAAGAACAGTTTATCTTCAAAGCCCTTATCTTCTACCAGGAGACCTGTGATTCTGCAAAGGTTAAAGGTTACAAGGAAATCATTGAATCATTGGCTCCGGAGAAAGGCAGATGTTATTAGAAGGTAAAGTGTTTATGTACCAACCTCAATTTTGTGCATATTTTTTAAATAGATATGATATAAAAGAGAATAAGAGGCCAACTGTATAGAAGTTGTACGACCACATTTAACTCGAAACGTGATGAAATAAAAAGAGGTTATTTCATTTGTTCCTACAGACTACTCTATTTCTCATGTATCAGTTCAGTTGTATATTTTCTTCCTCCTAAGTTTACAACCAATACAGGTTCTTACTAGGCATTTTTTTAACATATTAACAACTGTCTTCTTGAGAAAGATAACTGAGAAAAAAACAAGTTGTACCAAACGGGACACTGATACTTTCTGCAGTTGTAACCTATTGTCCTAAACCTAAAACGTAAAGTGATTAAGGCTTTCAAATGCATATGATTTCTCACAAATTGTAACCTTTTCAAGTTTCCTGCATCATAAAAATTGTGAATACTACTAATCCATACTAATCAACCAATAATTTAAAGTGAAAAATCAACACATGGAATCCAAAGATTGCTATCATTAAGGAAATAAACATTTAACAAATTTCCCAGTTCTCATACAGAAACGTTAAACAGAAAATTCCACATTCTTACCACTCCTGCTCAAAGCCAGTCCTGCTGCTGCAACTTCAATGGCAGATAAACCTCAGACAAGTACTGAAACCCAAACGAACTCAATGCCTGAATCTCCGCCTTCTGCTTAGTCTTCACCATCAAATTCAACTCCTCAACCCACCCAGGGTTCTTCTTCACAAAATCCTCCTCCAGCAAATCCTTCCCAGTCTTAATATCCTGTTCTGTCATTGGCAACCTACATTGCTCCGGTATCTTATACTTATCCAAATCACTCGGCCTAATCCCCAACCACTTGATATCTGGGGTAGTCAAATTCGCACTGTCATAAGACATGTTCTTCGATCCACACCCGTACACAGACAAAATTTTCAATCCATACGGATCACTGTCCACCAATGCCAACACCGGAAGCTTCAACTCCGTCTTCATTTTCCTCAAAAACAACCTAGTTGCCACATCCGGCTGCCCTTTTGCAGTCACAATTATACAAGGAAACCGATTGTAAAACCTATCTTCAGCTAATCTAATATAAGCTGCATCTTTTTCTACCAACAGAATAAACAATGCATCGCTTTGCATATCTCCAACTCGATCAATGTTTGGAGGAATTGCTTTTCCTCCCATTCCCATTTTAGTACAATCAATCATATCTCCGTTGTCACTAAAAATAAGTCTTCCAACGACCACCCCTTTTTCCGCAGCGATTACGTTGAGGCTGGACCGAGTGCAGCCGAGTATACAGGAAACGTCGTCTAGAACGGCGTCGGACTGAACCTGGTCTTGGAAGAGTTTAACGTCGGTGTAAAAAAGGTCACGCTTGGTAACGTGGATGTTTCTGAGACAGAGTTGGTGGACTAAAGAGAGGATTTTGGTGGTTATTGTGGTTTTGCGTACGGAGGAGATGTGGGAGAAAGGGCGGACGGTGGATTTGTCTTTTAAGACGATGCGGTCGAGTTCAGGGACGTAGAGTTGGTTGGAGGAAGAGCGGGAAGGGACGGTGAAGGAGAAGCCTTGGCCGGAGAGGATTTGGTGGGTGAGCTGGAGAACGAGGGATTCGATAACGGATTGGACGGAGGAGAGTGAGAGGTCGGATACTTCCCGACACGTGGAGGAGAGGGAGAGGTCGGCTAGGGTTAAGGTTTTTGAAGTAGAAGAGGAGGAAGAGGAGGCGACGGATTTGAGTATTTGGAGGATGTGGTCATCGGATTTGAGAAGGTTCTTGAAAGGCTGGGATTCTGAATCGGAGTCAGAGTCGGCTCGGCGGCGCTTCTTCTTGTCCGCCATGGATATGGATTGTGGGAGGGAAGATCTCAAATTAAAGGCGGTAAATTGGGAAATGAGGAATTGTGAGAGTTAGGGCTTGTGACTGAAGGCATATGTAGTGGGCTTGAGACTGAGTGTTTACCAAACGCTGTCGTTTAATCTATTTTAAATATCAATTTAGAGGGAAAAGTTCATTATTCCAATCACCACCCGATAAACTATTTTACAGCCATTGAAAGTTTCAGAGTTCAGACCTTGTAATTTCAGGAGAAGAAAGGTAGACGTATACAGACAATTACAAACTTATGCAAGGGGATGCCTAGTTTCTCATTGTTAAGCATCTAACTAATTGGAGTTGAAGACAAAGAAATCTATCACGTCACAAATTTAAAAAATATATGTAAGAATAATAGAATAGAAACTGAGTTTTGATGTCATATTAAGCTTCTAATTTAAAATTAATTGACAATTGATAATAGACGGAGATATCTAATTTAAATATAATCCACATGCAATCCAAAATTAACAGATACAAAATAACAACAGTCTAACACTCGTGAGCAACAGGCTTTCAAAATATCTTTAATATCAGGATCTTCCCCTGCTTCTTTGTCCTGTCAAGGAAAATGGATTTAAAGCCAATGTTAGGGGGAAAAGGGCTGCGAATTCGACGAGAGATTATTGTGTAACAATAATCAGATGAAGTAGTCGGTAAAATTCCCATCAAGCCAATCTTGTGGCGTTCGGAATTGTCATCTTGGCAATGTACCTTGTGGATGTATGTGATAACTTTATGAAATAGAGTTATTTTATCATAATTTGTGTATTTAAATTAGTTAAGTCTTTATATTTAAACTTTTATTTAATTATTTTTTAGTTGTTTTTAGATTTTTTTTATTTTTTTATTTTATGTTTAAATTAGTTATTAATTTAAGATCTTTTGTAGTTTTATAAAGTCCTAAAGTAAGAACGAGAGAATCAGATCACATATAAAAAGTCCAAACTAAAAGCAGTTATTTGCCACAAAATTTTCCTTTTCAGGCTTTTAGAGCTGTAATATATGAACATTTAAGACTTTATAAAAGACTTTTTCTTAGCTAATATGACTTCTTAGCTTGTAAATAACATAGGTTTCTTAAAAGGAGAGTAGCCATCACAAAATTACAAGAAACTAAGAGAGGTTTTGGAAGATTGAAGACGGAAGGTCTGACAAACCTTAGTTTTCTCTTATTCTTTTTTATATGGTGAAACTCTTTTATTTTATATTTTCATTATTTAGCATGAACTAATTTATTTTTCTATGATTGCAATGGAACTCAACATGTAATTTGGATTATTTTACTCTCTTCATTGATTTTAATGATATTTGATGTTATTTATTCAATTTTGTGCTTAATGTTTTTAATTGCTTAGCTACCAATTAGATTGATTTGGTAACCTAGATACAACTTGAAAAATGGAGTTTAGTGTTAGACATGGACTGAATAACATATATTTCAGATTCATTTATTAAGACAAATTAGTTGTATCATGTATGTAGGGTAGGAATACACTTACGTATCATATATAATCAATTTTAGAGTCTAAACTTAATGAGTTTTTCTTTAATTCAATTATCAATATAGTTAATTGATTAAGAGGGATATTTTTATAAAATTATCGGAAGATAAATTAAAACTCTAGGTTAACAACTCGTTGTCATTAGTCAAGTTAAGAGAGTAGAAGAAGTTCATACGAAGTGTTGAGAAAAATTGTAATCCGAAACTTTTCTCAATTGATTTAATTCACCTTTTAATTTGCTTTCTTTGCTTATTATTATTTTCTTTAATTTAGCTTTAATTACAATATTTAATTAATTATTTGAATAAAATTAAGTTGTTTTAATTTTAATACTTAATGAATTTAGTAACAATTTTTCGTGAAATAGATATTATATTTTTTACTTTATCTTACGTGATTAAATCCGACAACATTATGAAATGTTCCTTTTTCCGACCTGCTACTAAAATTCCACCTTGCTGCATGCACAGAAAACAATATGTACAAGTTTAAGAGTCAAAACTGCCTTTCCGTAACATTGAGCAAATTAAATTAAGGAAAAAAAAAAGTATTTGTTATCATACAATTTTATGAAAAAATGGAGAATTAAGTAAAACCTGCTACTTCATAAATTTTAAGTTTTGCTGTTCTCGTTTTTGCAGCGTTTGAGACTGAAATTTGATGGTTGGTTAAGAAGTAAACGTGTCAAACGGAGATTTTTGTTCCCATTAGATTGGAAAGTGTTAGGCAAAAGAGCTGGAGAGAGAGCGAAAAGTTGCACTTAAAACTGTAACCGTTGGTTGTTGTTTTATGGGAACCGGTACTAACACGTGGCAAGAAATTAGCTATTACTACTGAAAACAGGTGTACATGATAATTACCATTCACTATGCCACATCAGCAAAAAATGCAAACTTATTTTAAGGACCCGGCACTGGTTAAAAATAATTAAAAAAGAGAGAAATTTTATGCAGTCTCGAAAGTAAAAAAAAAAAAAAAAAAGGAGGAAACATACTCGAAATTGGAAGATTAGGGTTTCGAGGACGAAAAACAGTACTTTAAAACCCAGCTCACGAGCTCAAGTGAACTCTCTCTATTCCATTCGATGGCGGCTATCACTCGCTTCTCGAAACCCTCGGCTATCTCTCATATAAGGAGATGCTTATATTCTGCTTCAGCCGCTGCCGCCGAATCGAATCCAAACGTGACCTCTCCCTTCGGAAACTACAAGATCGCGCGCCGAGATCCGAGCGAGAGGAACGTGCAATGGGTGTTTCTCGGATCTCCAGGCGTCGGTAAAGGAACCTACGCCAGCCGCCTCTCGAATCTCCTCGGCGTCCCTCACATCGCCACCGGCGATCTCGTCCGTGAAGAACTCGCCTCCTCTGGACCCATCTCCAAACAAGTTCGTATCTTTTCCCCTCCTTATTAACTTTTTAGATCTGTTTAAAATCCGTTGTTTATGTAATTTTCCCCTCTGAGATCTGTTAATACCCTTATGAAGTTTTGAAATTAATTAGTGAACTTTAAGAGTTATACTATTTGTTTTCTGATAAAGTTGGTACTTTATTGCTTGGCTACAGCTAACGGAAATTGTGAACCAAGGAAAATTGGTTTCTGATGAAATTATAATAAGTTTATTATCAAAAAGACTTGAAGCTGGGGAAGCTAAAGGTGAATCGGGATTTATTCTTGATGGTTTTCCTCGAACTATAAATCAAGCGGTAAGTATTTAAATTCTACTAGTTTGTCCCGATTTCTATTTGTGAGCTCAATTTTAGCTGGCTTTTTAATTTTTGTTTTTTAGGAAATATTGGAAGGAGTAATGGACATCGATTTAGTTGTGAATTTGAGGCTTTCGGAGAGTGTCTTGATTGAGAAATGTCTTGGTAGAAGAATTTGCGGTCAGTGCGGTAAAAATTTCAATGTGGCTTCGATTAATCTGAAGGGTCAGAACGGGAGCCCTGGAATTAGTATGGCTCCCCTTCTTCCTCCCTCAAGTTGTATGTCAAAGCTTGTAACTAGATCAGATGATACAGAAGAAGTGGTGAAAGAGAGACTTCGAATATACAATGAAAAGGTATCGGTTCATTCTTTAGTCTTGCTTCACGTAAATGTTAATTGAATATGAAAGAAATTTCCTGAAATGTATATGCCAAATAATATATCTAGAACTTAGAATGAGATTCTTGTTCTCCTAATATCCTGGAAATTTGCTTTCTCACCAGCTGTAGAGTTGCAAATTATTTTCTGGTTATTTTTTTATCAACTCTTTATTTACTTTGTGAAGGAGTTAAATTAACCTTTGTTTTGTAGATAGTGTGGGAATCTACATGCACATATGGTGTGCATATATAATGAAAAAATGCATTTTCAGATTCTCTTTACTGCTAATTTACTTTCTTCTTTCACTAATAACCATGCGATGGTATTCAATTGTGCTCACAGAGTCAGCCTTTGGAGGACTACTACCGCAATCAAGAAAAGTTGATGGAATTTGATTTGCCAGGAGGTATCCCTGAATCATGGCCAAAGTTGCTGGAGGCTCTTAACCTTGATGATTTTGATGAAAGGCAGTCTATTGCAGCATAAAGTTATACAGACTACTGTAGTTTTATAGGTGAGTCTCATATTCTTTGCATGCTGGAGTAGCATGCTTATCAATTTTGCATTGACAAGAGAAAAGAACTCGTCTCTTTTTGCGAATAAAATTGTGATTACACTTAAACTTTTGTGTAGTTGGGCACTGTATGTTTTGTTTACACGGAGATTCTGCTGTATCTTAATTTGAAATTTGTGACAGATTAACTATCCAGGAACAGTTTTGAGAAATAATACTTAACATTGGCAAAATCATTGTGTACCACTGTTGTTACTATAGTTAGTATTTTTCTTGCTGCAAATTATAGTTGTGATCAAAATGCAACTTCAATTGATTAATCCTTACTTCATGATCTCTTATGATTAGAAAGCTGAAATGTGGCCACATTGTTCAGGTTTATGGTTACTTGTTAGTTAATTTATTGTTGTATTTGCATGATAATTTAACCTCTGATTGCCAATTTGACATCCTTGCAGCTGGCCGAGCTGGCTGGCTCTAGTATAGCCAGGCAGTAAGTTATCACAGCTGCATAAATGAAACTGGGGCGTTTAACCAGCTCTTGACTGCAAGAGTTTCAGCAGTCCAAGATAGATTGTCCCATATATATAAGAAACAAAAATTGCTTGCAGCTGGCCGAGCTGGCTGGCTCTAGTATAGCCAGGCAGTAAGTTATCACAGCTGCATAAATGAAACTGGGGCTCCTAACCAGCTCTTGACTGCAAAAGTTTCAGCAGTCCAAGATAGATTGTTCCATATATATAAGAAACAAAAACTGCTTGCAGCTGGCCGAGGTGGCTGGTTTTAGTATAGCCAGACAGTAAGTTATCACAGCTGCATAAATGAAACTGGGGCGTTTAACCAGCTCTTGACTGCAAGAGTTCCAGCAGTCCAAGATAGATTGGCCCGTATATATAAGAAACAAAAATTGCTATCAAATACGATAGGTCAAATCCAACATTTAAAAGTTTTTGAACCCTAGTTAGGGTGGCTGTGGTGTGGCTTCTTGATAAAATCTGGCCTCATATTTCCTTTTCCTTTGGGTACGAAATTGGGGCAAAACACCAAAAAAGAAAGGCCTAAATCCTATTCCTGTCGTAAAAGCCTCTCCCACTGCATCCCTATCAAAATTGACACGAGCCCTGGCGGTAGCCAGTGTTTGAACTTTGGATGGGATGGGATAGAAGCTTATCCAATCTGAGGGAAAAACAGCTCTAATTATTTGCCAAACAATCCTTACTGAGTGGGCCCTTGTGCTAGATCAGGTTTACAGAATAAAGGGTACCCAGATTCAATTCTCCACTTTATCATCAAAGATACGAGTCCTACAATGCAAATATGCAATCATACCATTTAGGTTTAATCTTTTTTTTTTCTTCTTTTGGATGGGATGAGGATGGGTCAGGGGAGAGCCGACAAGCAGACAGTACGAGGATAAGCAAGCAACCTCGTAAAGAACCTATTCAGGCCATACCGAGGATTCATGCTCGAAGAATAGACCAAAAAGATATTGCCAAATATTTTGTTGCTAGCCAATCCATAATTTTGGATCCTGCATTGTCAACTCAAGCTTAAACCTCTAGCAAAATAGATTGGCAAGCTGAACAGCGTTTGGAGTGGGCCCGGGGGGGTGTTGCTTCCTTTGGATAAGCTTTGAGTCTTTGACTGCTTATTCAAAGTATATTTCCACCTTAACAAGTTTATGCAATCAAATGTTAAATGATAATAGGTTAAATGCTCAATTTAAACTTAAAATTTACATTTATTGAATATGAGATTTAACCCAATTGATTCATATAATCATTTTTTAAATCGTGACATTCAGCAAATTTGAAAGTTCGAATATCAACTTTTTTAATTTTTTCTACTATTTTCAAATTATGGCAAACTAACTACATAAAATACTCTACCGTCCACAGCATGTAGTTAGCTTTTAGTTATAGTAACATGTGATAATTTTTGGGAATCTAATGCATCTTAATTTATTTGTTTGTTTTTATTTAAAAAAAAACCATAATAAAATTGACCTCTATAATAATATTAAAATCTATACTTAAAAGACTGTTATTGTTTAATTTTTAATATTTGTGCATGTTTTCGATAAAACTAAATCTATAATTTAAAACTTCACTCAATTTATTTTATCCGGATAAAATTTAGCGTCTACACGTATCATACAAATAAACAGTTAAAATTGAATAATTATATCCATGCCACTTACTCTCTCTCTTTTTTCTTGAGGAGTTGATGAAAGAGCAACCTAGACTAGTTGTCTTTCTTCTTCAAAAGCTTTATTATTGCAATTTTTTTATGAAAGCTTAGCTGAGTGTGTCCATGAAGCATTGGTGGCAATGGAAGTCGCAACTTCATCGAAGCCTCTAACAAATTGTTAAAAATTAGAGTGGGAGAACAAGGACCACCACTATCCAAGCTATTAAAATACAACTAAGATTAGATGATAATGTCGGTTTTAATTTTGATTGTTTCGTCCAATGTTATTGTTTGTCCAACTATAGTTGAAGAGGAATATATATATATATATTAAAAATGAATTATTATGTTAATTATTTATAGTAATTATTAAATGTAATAATTAATAATAAAAATATTATTATATATAATAATTTAAATAAATTCTTTTAAAAAATTTGTTAATAAAATTTATATAAATTTTGAATTTTTTTAAAATATTCGTTAATAAAATTTATATAAATATATAGTAATTAATGTTGAATTACGTAAGGAAAGTAACTCTTCATAAATCTAACATTTAAATATTTTAAGAATAAAAGAAGCCGTAAGGCTTTCTTACTCCCGTGTAACACCGTATCAAACACTCACCTAGGTATTTTCCCCATATTTTAGTCCAACACAAGACAAGTTAAGCTTTCGTCATTTTTGTAATAACAAGGCTAATCTAGTCATTTCATATAACAACTTAACGCCGTCACGACCGCCCTTTAACCATAAACCAACGGATCGATTGAACTTTGAAAATGAGCGAAGCCTCCTTTGACTTCCGTGAAAACGACGGTAACCCTGTCTCGATATTCCCTACCCATTCTTCACACGCCACGTGTCGCACACGTTTTCTCCAAGATCTTTAGAGATGCTATAGAGACACTCAGGCTATATCGGCTTTTGATTTTTGTCCAGCTCAGCGATCCATCGGCCCCAACTTTTAGCCACGTGGAAATATCCGCATCCGACGTGGAATTTCTTGAACGTTCCACACCTCCATTTTGTCCACGTCAGCATCCTTGGACTCGTCTTAATACTTAACTAATTTCTTCTTCGCTCTCCCGTCTCCTAAACAAAAGGTCGGCGATATCTGTTCCTTCCGACTCACTATGTTTCTCAGGCAGTCAATTTATTTATTTTAAAATATAAATAAAAATTTTAATCTGCAATAATTCCGGGAAATATTTTTTTGGTAATAACTGAAAGTTTTCATTTTAATGTAAAAATTACGCTTTGAAATTAATTTTTTGCGCAATGTTATTTTTAAATTCAAATATGTTTTCGATCGAGCTCAATAATGGAGGTAAGTTGAAGCTTTGGCGAGGATTATCTTCATTTCTAGCACCTGTAAGTTCTTTAGTTTTATATGGAATTTGAATAATTTCTTTTATTGAATTCCATTACTTTTTTCGTCGTAGATTTCATTTACTTTTTTTTTTGAAGAGCTAAGAAATGATGATGTAGACTGTTCAAAAATTTCAATTTAGTAGGTCTTATAATTCTTTAGATCTTTTGATTAGGTTTTGGTTAGTAGAAGAAAAGCTTTGCTTTAATCTTAATAGCAGATTTTTAGGTGCTTGATTTTAGGGTTTTGGCCTAGAAGTCTTTAATTTTTATTTAATTTTGATAATTTGAAATTAACTTGCCGTTACATGTTTATGTGTAAAATTAAGCTTGTTTTGTAGCACGGTGAGTTTGTTCCTTAAAATGAGAAAAAATATCCGGGAGCTTTGCTTACTTGATTGAACTTAATGGTTTGATTGTGGTGGATTATTTTGATAGGTGCTCTGTTTTTTCTACAGGGTGAAAACAGTTAGGGAGTATGGAGTTGGTTACTGAAGATTAAAAGGAGTTATATTTTTTGACGTGGTGATTTGTTTAACTTTTAATTACGCATCTCCTTTGTGATTTTCTCGTGTTTTAGGTTGATCTGTCTGTATTTGTAGAGGTTTGGCTTCTCGAAGACAAAGCTATGTACTATTTATTTTGCGAATTGAAGAAGGATTTTCACTGTTTTAATGTTGGACTGTCCTTATTGTTACCAGCCTTTTCTAATCTGATTTACAGGGAAGTGTCTAGATGAACGTTGATAGTGATGATAGCAAAGGGTTACGAGAACTAAATCATCAGCTATATGATGGTAACAAGAGAACTACAAATGGAGTTGTGGCTGAGGAACATGTGATGCTGGAAGGAGATGATCTGAAAGTTAACGAGATTGCACAAAATGTAAAAGATGGTCATGTTGGGGCTGTTCAGGCCCCTGCTGTGCTGCAAATGCCACAGCAACAACCTCAAAATGCAATGTGTTGTTGGGAGAGGTTTCTGCATCTAAGAACAGTTACTGTTCTGCTTGTAGAAAATGATGATTCTACTCGCCATGTTGTCACTGCACTTCTGCGCAATTGCTATTATGAAGGTTAGTGACTCAAGTCTTTCTAGGATTGTAACACTGAACAATTTTGCTCTCCTCTTTTTTTGGTTGAAGAGATGCAAAATCATAGATATGTGCCTCAGAATTATTATCGTGGAATAACGTTATCAAGGTTTGGAGGTTATTCTATATGATTCTATAAATTATGAAATTTCTCATACTTGCAACCTTCAGATATTTCATGCCACACAGAAGGGGAGCTGATTTATCAACTAGATTGATTTGATAATTAGCCTCTCTAATTACAAGACTTGAAAATATTTACTATTTTTTTTTGCCTGTTGAGAGTGAAATTAAGCTAAGCCTAGTCCAGCTTGCAATAGCTCTTGTGGCCAGAAATTTTCTTATTGTATTTTGCAATTTGTCTATTCATAGCATCAATATACTTGGATATTTGGTTAGATTTTAATGATGAAATTTTATGATACCTATTTATCTCTTATCTGTTATTTCATGTTTGATTCTTCTCCTCTTCTTTTCTTTTTATGAGTGGTATATTACTCTTGTGTGGGACATGCTCTTCCATTATGGAATGCTTGACTTATCAATTATCTGGTGAAATATAGGGGCTCATGTGCCTATGTTAACTGAAACACTAACTTCGAATTCCCAGTTATTGAAGCTGCAAATGGATTACAAGCCTGGAAGATACTAGAAGATTTGACCAATCATATTGATCTTGTATTAACTGAGGTGGTTATCCCTGGCTTACCTGGCATTGTTCTTTTGAGCAAGATTGTGAGCCACAAAACACGTAAAAACATTCCTGTAATCAGTAAGTTCTCCGGTCTATTCTGCTTTTTGGTTGATTGTTCTAGCAATTTTCGTTCTTGCTTTCACTTTGAGATCTTTCAAGTAGATACTTTTAACTACTATTTTTGATGAGATCTGCATGCAGTGATGTCATCTCAGGATTCAATGAATGTAGCCTTTAAGTGTTTGTCAAATGGTGCTGTTGACTTTTTAGTGAAGCCTATTCGAAAGAATGAGCTTAAGAACCTTTGGCAGCATGTTTGGAGGAGATGCCATAGTGTGAGTTGTTAACTTCTACTTCAGATTTAGGTTCCCTATGATAAGTAGAGATTGGAAACCTATGTACTAGCCAGCTTTTCTTGTTGTTTCCTGATTCATTTTCAAGAAAATAGATAAAATATTTGAAACTAAAAGCATACTCCACTAGTTTATTTTCCAATTGTATGAAGAAGGTAACGTTATAGGACTGGTATTGATTAGGAGAACTTCTACTTATACAACTTTGTTATCATGTTATTGTACTCTATCCATACATCTCCAAAGGGAAAAAAAGCAACAAAAAAAAAAGAAAGAGAGAGAGAGAGAGAGAATTGGATTACATTTTATGTTTTCATAGTTTTCTTTACCAAATGATTAATTTTCTGCTACCTCAGTCTAGTGGTAGTGGAAGTGAGAGTGGAACTGGAACACAAACTCAAAAATCTGTGAAATCAAAAAGTGTCGAGAAATCTTATAACAACACTGGCAGCAATGATGAGGACGATAACTGGAGCATCGATCTAAATGTTGGGCATTGCAGTGATGATGAGAGTGGCACTCAGGTATTAAAAGTTTGTCCTTAAGTTGCAGACTATTTTTTATGAGGTTAATATCTAGTATTGAAGTTTAGGCGTTAGAGTGTAGAAAGATTCCTTTGAACTATAATTAGCGACTTGATTTCTGAAAGTGATACTCTTGCATTGATTTATGTCATAGTGCAGTGAGGGGAGTCTTTTTTTTTTTCTCTGTATGCATTAATTTATAACATTTAAAGGTAATTTGTTTTTTATTGTAATGGGCTTAAACTTTCATTCAAGTTTAATATCAAGACACAATGTTTCACTGAAACCACAGTAGCATAAATGAGTTCTGATCTGCCACTATAAGTCCTTGACTAACAATTAAGCTCTGCTTCTGTTAACCTTATCTTAGGAAATGATGTACATATTCTCAAGAAAAGAGAACTGTTTAGTCTTATTGAAATATTTGAGTAGCTCATACCCGTGCTTAAAAGGTTGTTTATACGAAGAGAAAGCAAGTAGGTTCTGATCTCCAACAGCATTATTAATGGTTTGTCAACAATTTCATGCTGACACGTGTATAACAGAATAGGTATATGGGTTGTTCCACTGAGCAAGATTTAGTGACAAAATGCAACCTCGAAATCCATTTAAAAACTTCCAGAACTTCATTATTTTGCTCAATTTCAACTGAGCCTTGATCCAAAAATATATGGTAGTCTGCATAATCTATTTCATACATTCCAAATTTAGGGCTACATTATCTATGGATGCCACATCATTCCTAATCACTTTAAACCTTGTGTTATTTGGGCTTTTACGTCTAATGTCCTCATCCTTAATGGTTGAATTGAATCGCTCTCAAACCTTGATAAAAAGTTTACAGAAGTTGTTAGAAACCTGTACCCTTATGTACTGGAAAACTGTCATTGCATTCCCTTTTTGTAGAGTTCTTGGACAAAACAAGCAGTAGAAGTTGACAGCCCCCGTCCAGTCTCACATTGGGATCGAGTTGCCGAGTGCCCTGATAGTACATGTGCCCAAGTTATCCATTCCAATGCAGCAGTATCTGGGAACATATGGGTGCCAGTGACTGCAGCAAGGGAGTGCCAAGAACGAGATGAACAGCTTGGTAAACATGAATTTTTAGATGTGTAGCTTGGCGTATATCTTGCTGGCCAACATCTTTCATCATTTAGTTTGTTTTTTTTTTTACTTTTCTTTCGTCCAATAGTGAACTTCAATCTCTCTTTCCTTCTTTTAATTTTTTTGATCCTTTTGCAGACAATGTTGCAATGGGTAAAGACCTGGATATAGGCATGCTGAGAAATGTGGATTTACAACTAGATTACACAATTGAGGTCCCAATCAAAACAGTTGGAACAAAACAAATTAACCTGCTTGAGATGGGTTCCAGTAAATTCAATGAACAGATTGATAAAAGGCAGCTGGACCTAAATAGTGAAATCCCATCCAGCAAACTAAAGTCTGAAGCTGCTAATCAAAATGGCATCACCTCCAAGACTACGGATCTTAAGAAGGAAACTGCAGAGTATGAGGCTTCACACAGAGTTTCCAAGATCTCAGATAGTAATGATAAAACCGTCAATGATTCTACAGAACTACCACCTATTGAACTTGGGTTGAAGAGACTTAGAGGAGTTAAAGATGCTGGGAATGCGGTTAGGGATGAGCGAAATGTTTTGAGATGTTCAGACTCTTCAGCCTTCTCAAGGTATAAAGGAGGGGTTAACACATAGGAACATCAATTAATTGAATCACTGAGAAGTATTCTTTAAAGTTTTGTTGAATTCTGAATAGTTTTGACCATTATGTCTATCACCTGCAGGTATAATACAACACCAAATGCAAATAAGGTTCCCATCGCCAACATTGGAAGATCATCTACACTTGATAATAATTTAGAACTGATAAGAAAAGGATCAGTATATGATTTTCAATCTCATTTGGTTAATGACCCTCCCAATCAATGCTCAAATTTTGGTAGCAATAACATTGATATGGGCTCCACGACTAATAATGCTTTTGCCAAGCCATCTGTTTTGAAGAATAAGTCAGCTGCATCATCCACTGTCAGATATTCACATCCATCCGCTACTTTCCAGCCTATGAAAAATGACGTTTTAAGTGCTACTCAGAAAGCGGTGTTAGACAGGGCTGATGATGTAACTACTACAGCAAGACTGGCTCAACCTAGAGGGACTCACCAAAAGCAAGAGATCCAAATGCAAAATCCGCCACACCATTATCATCACCATCACCATCACCATCACCATCACCATCTTGCTCACGGTAGGCAACTGCAGCAGCAGCCACCTGAACAAGGTGATTTATCTTTGAAAAAAATGGCTGCAGATGCTCCTCATTGTGGGTCATCCAATGTGTTGGGTGGGCCTGTTGAAGGAAATGCTGGCAACTACAGTGTCAATGGAAGTGCCTCAGGTAGTAACCATGGAAGCAATGGGCCAAATGGAAGTAGCACTGCAGTCAATACTCTAGGGACAAACATAGAAAGTGACAATGGAATTGCTGGGAAAAGTGGAAGTGGGAGTGGGAGCAAGGCAGACCAGAGCAAGTCTGCTAATAGGGAAGCTGCATTGACTAAATTTCGTCAGAAGAGGAAAGAGAGATGCTTCCGGGAAAAGGTAACTGACATTGAGCTGTTTAATAATATGCGAGGTAGTCAAAATCAACCTTTAAAATCTTCAAGCCACTAGCACATGTTATGCCATTTATTTCTGACATGCACATATTACATGCAGGAGAATTTTGTACACGCAAGATTTTGGTTTCCATTTTGACTAGGAAAAACTATTTTGCTTCAATCTCACTCATATATCTTCCTACCCATTTGGGAACTGGTTACTCCCCTTGTGTGGAAAAAACATTCACTTATCAGTTTTTGGGACACCAATAGTAGAATGCAACATTTTTATTAAATACATGGAGCTCATTAATTTCAGATTCAGAGTACATTTTTCTTAATACTTCGGCTTTTTCCAGGTTTGGTACCAAAGCAGGAAACGACTAGCAGAACAACGACCTCGCAGCATCCGAGGGCAATTTGTGCGAGAAACAGTGAACAAAAACGACCCAGCATCTGAAGGCAATTCATGCGCCAAATACTGAACAGGAACACAAGCAGAACAAGAGACAACAAATGAAACCCTCTTGCTGACATTGCAACAAGATTTGGTCCACTCGTTATGAGAAGACCTTGGAGTAGGCTTTTTTCTCCTTTATAATTTGTTGTTATGGATTTAACTTGTGCAATAGGGGAACTGGAGAAGATAGAAAGACTTCTAAAAATAAGACCCCGTTTCATTTCGTGTGATGGATTCAATGAACATCATTGAACGTTAGGGTGCTTTGAGAACCTTTTAATCATATTCCTTGTTCTATTGGTTAGTTTCTGAAGTTTCTTAATCGAGATTTCTTTCTGAAAATATCGTTGGAATTGAATTTACTTTTACTATGGTTTGATTGGTATTTGAAGACATTGACCTGGAAATGTGCATGAAGAGTTTGGATATAGAAGTGAACATTGGAAAAGCCCAAAATGAATTTGGCCCAGTTTTTCTTCTGTAATATCAACCTTCTTATTTTTATGATTGCTTCCTTTGAAGGTTAGTTGGGATGAGCATTACCTAAAAAGGATGTTGCAATTTTAAATGCCCTTAAAATTTTCTTACCAAGAAAAGGGAACATTTATGACTTTAAATTTTTCTTACCAAGAAAAGGGAACATTTATGACATTTAGTTGAGTAAAATTATATACTTAGATTTCAAGTAACTATGACTAGGTCTTGACTCTTGAAAGTTGAAAAGGAAAATTCATTTATGGTCATTTTACATTTGTTTAGACCTATTCACAGGCCATGCTTCAAATAGGTTTTTTATAATTCGAGTCGGCTCGATCTTGTTCGAGTTATTATTAAATAATAAAAAATATTTTAAATAATAAAACGAGACTTTTAAAATTGGGTTTGAACAAGTAAATTTTTTTACTATTAAAATCTAAATCAATCCAATCCATAAATATGTTAGGTACCAGAGTGACGGAATAGTGTCTCACAACTAAAATAAGAGATGAGAAAATAGGAACTGAACACACAAAATTTAACGTGGAAAACCCTCAATGAATAAAGGGAAAAACCACGGGGCAAGACTAGAAGAATTTCACTATGAGAAAATATTACAACACCTCTCTCTAAATACTAGGAGAGAACAACCTCACAAAGAATATAAGAAAGTATACAAGAGAGGAAGAGATAATTCTTGGGATGGTTTTAATACTTCTCCTTAAGGCTCTTTATATAGCCTTCAAGGAGGAACTCCTTCGTTGCTCCCACCGATGTGGGACTTTCTTATATAAGTTCTAACAATTCTCCCACTTGAAGATTTGATTAAACCAATCATATCTTCACACCACTCTTTCTGTCTTGCCATTCCATGTTGCTTACGTTTCTGATAGACCATAGGAGGATCGACACCAAATAAACTTGTCAGTGTTGATTGGCTTTGTCATAACATCTGCTAGGTTGTCTTTGGTGTGAATCTTTTGCATATCCACACTTCCTTCTTCTACTACTTCTCGAACAAAGTGATACTGTATACCTATATGCTTTGTCCTGGAATGAAAGGCTGGATTCCTTGCAATGTGCAAGGCACTCTGACTGTCACAATACACAATAATCTTCTGCTGCTTGTGCCCGAGTTCTTCCATTAACCTTTGTATCCATATTGCTTCCTTGCATGCTT
Organism: Fremontodendron californicum; assembly: GCA_030761205.1. Classification (NCBI taxonomy): domain Eukaryota; kingdom Viridiplantae; phylum Streptophyta; class Magnoliopsida; order Malvales; family Malvaceae; genus Fremontodendron; species Fremontodendron californicum. The sequence continues at coordinate 37,129,208 of JAULJL010000005.1, forward strand.
GGGTAGCTGCCATGTACTCAGCTTCTGTAGTAGACAAAGCTACAACAGTCTGTAACTTAGATAACCAGCTTACCGCTCCTCCTGCAAGTGTGAACACATAGCCAGTAGTGGATTTCCTTTTATTAAGATCACCTGCAAAATCTGAATCAACATAACCCCTGACAACAAGTTCTGATCCTCCAAAACATAATGCAACATCTGAGGTTCCTTTAATGTATCTAAGGATCCTCTTAACAACATTCCAATGCTCTCTACCAGGATCTGCCATAAATCGACTGACCGCTCCCACTGCTTGTGCAATGTCTGGTCTTGTACATATCATAGCATACATAAGGCTTCCCACCGCTGATGCATACGGTACTCGAGACATTTCCATCCTCTCTGCTTCATTGCTAGGACTCATACCTGAGGATAATTTACAATTGACAGGAAGTGGGGTAGATATTGGCTTACAGTCTTGCATGTTGAAGCGTCGCAAGACCTTCCTCAGATAATTCTTTTGAGAAAGCCAAATTTTCCTGTCTTTTCTGTCTCGGTGAATTTGCATCCCTAAAATCTTGTTTGCGGGTCCCAAGTCCTTCATATCGAACTCCCTAGCCAACTGTGCCTTCAAATCTTGGATTCGATCTTTGTTGGGGCCTACCACCAACATGTCATCCACATACAACAGCAAAATAATGAAATCATTATCATCAAACCTCTTGTAGTACGTACAATGGTCTGAACTCAGTCTGTTGTATTCAAGGCTAATTATGAAAGAATCAAATCTCTTGTACCAACATCTGGGCGCCTACTTTAGACCGTACAGAGATTTGGTCAACCTGCAAACCAAGTTCTCTTTGCCTGTTTCAACAAAACCTTCTGGTTGGAGCATATAAATTTCTTCTTCAAGCTCTCCATGTAGAAAAGCCGTCTTTACATCTAGTTGTTCAAGATGTAAATCAAATGCAGCACACATAGCCAACACTACTCTGATAGTAGTAAGTCTGACAACTGGAGAAAATATCTCGTTGAAGTCAATACCTTCTTTCTGAGCATATCCTTTTACAACCAATCTAGCACGATATCGTTCTACTTGATCATTGCTATCCCGCTTGATCTTGTAGACCCATTTGTTACCAATGGCTTTTCTGCCACGTGGTAATTCCACCAGTTCCCATGTCTCGTTCTTGTGAAGAGCTTCAATTTCTTCCTGCATTGCTGTCATCCACAGAGAAGCATCTGGGCTACTAGTAGCTTCATGAAAAGTTGATGGCTCTCCATCCTCTGTTAAAAGACAGTATGCAACATTGCTCTCCGTAACATACTCCGTGTGCCAATTTGGAGGCCTTCTCTCACGAGTTGACCGTCGAACTTCTACAGCCTCGGACTCAACTGGTTCTGGTACCTCATGCTCTGGTTCTGCTTCAGAAGAATCATCTTCTTGAGAATTTCTATCCATCTGCACTGTAGCAGTCTCTTTTGAAGTGTTGTCATTTGTTTGCTCACTTTGCAGTTCATTTTCTGCAAAAACTACATCTCTGCTGACAACAACCTTGCGGGCAGTGGGATCCCACAGGCGATACCCCTTAACACCGTCAGCATAACCCAAGAATATACATTTTCTGGATTTTGGATCCAGCTTTGTTCTTTCTTGGGAGTTGTACATCACGTACACAGGACATCCAAACACATGTAGAGAAGAATAATCAGCTGGCTTTCCTTTCCACATCTCCATAGGCGTCTTCAAACCAATCGCCGTTGATGGTGATCGATTTATCACATAACAGGTGGTTTTGACTGCTTCTGCCCAGAAAGATTTGGCCAATCCCGCTGTTCTCAGCATGGCTCTTGTTCTATCTAGGAGAGTTCTGTTCATCCGCTCTGCTACACCATTCTGTTGAGGCGTATGTGCAACCGTGAATTGTCTCATAATACCCTCTTTCTTACAGAATGCTAGAAAGTTACCGTCTACATATTCTCCTCCATTGTCTGTCCTCAAGCACTTGATTCTTTTCCCAGTTTCAAGCTCTACTTGTGCTTTGAACTCCTTGAATACTGGAAACACATCAGACTTCTTCTTGATTGGGTACACCCATAATCTCCTGGAATAGTCATCAATGAATGATACAAAATACTTTGCTCCACCCAGGGATATTTCTGGTGACTCCCACACATCAGAATGAATTAAGTCCAGTATGTGTTTGCTTCTTGTAGTTACTTTAGCAAACTTCAATCTATGCTGCTTGCTTATCACACAGTGCTCACAGAAAGGTAAATTGACCATCTTGAGCCCGGGCAGGAGATTGCGTTCTGCAAGGACTTTCAAGCCTCGCTCTGACATATGGCCTAATCTGCGATGCCACATCATCGTCGTTTCTTCTTGGCTGGCTGCTGCAACTGATGCATCTGCCTCTTGCAACGTCTCTCCCAAAAGCATGTATAGATTGCTTGTGATCTTCTCTGCTTTCATCACCACAAGGTTTCCTTTCACTACTTTCAATATTCCACATTCAGTGTGGATCTTGCACCCGAGGTCATCCAATTGTCCAATTGACAATAAGTTCTTCTTTAAGCCCTTCACATGTCGTACCCCTTGAATTTTGCGAACAGTACCATCATGCATTTTTAATCTGACGGTACCGACTCCAGCAATATCTAAGGCGTGATCATTTCCCATGAACACAGATCCTTCCGAAATAGGTTCATAAGTGCAAAACCAATCTCGGTGTGGAGTCATGTGCCATGTCGCACCTGAATCCATTATCCAGACATCATTGAGTTTCTTTCCGCCTTTAGAACTAGTCGCTGCTTCACTATACAAGATTTCTCCATCATCTGAGGTACTTGCAACACAACCTTGGGAGGTTGATGTTTCAGAATTCTTTTCTCCACCCTTCTTATTATGCCAACACTCCTTCTTCGAGTGCCCTCTCATGCCACAATTGTAGCATTTAAGATTCTTCCTTCTTCGAGATTTTGATCTACCATGATTCTGACTCCCACTGGAGCCACGTTCTGTTGATCTGCCTCTCATCACCGTTAAAGCCTCTGCTTGCTTTGAATTTTCTGACCTTTCCTCCTTATTCTTGCGCCTGGATTCTTCTTCAAGAATAGCACCGGCAACATCATCAAAGTGAAGAGAGTCACTAACATTGTTATTTGTGATGTTGATGATGAGTTGATCATACGAATCTGGTAAACTCTGAAGTAGAAGTTCCGCACGTTCATTTTCCGCTATTTTGAAATCTGATGCTGTGAGTTGAGCAAATAGCGTATTCAGAGTGTTGATGTGATCCGTTACCGACGTGGATTCACTCATTCGAAGAGTGTAGAGTTTCCTCTTCAAGAATATTCTGGTGTGAAGTGACTTCACCTCGTACAATTTGTTTAGAACATCCCAAATCTCCTTTGCAGTCTTCTTCTCTGCAACACTTGACAAAACTGAATCCGCCATTGCTAGGTGCAGATTGGCAACAGCATTGTCATCCTTCTCTTTCCACTTTTCATTAGTCATTTCTGTGGGTCTACTTTCAATTGCTTCTAGACAATTATCCTTCCTCAAAATTGCTCTTATCTTCAATTTCCACAAGGAGAAATTTCTCCCACTGAACTTCTCTATCTCGAATTTTGCTGCCATGGTTGTACACGAACTGAAGCGAGTTACACTATTTCACCGTGAATAGTACCGTATACGTGAACAGTATTGTACGTATGTCGTACACTAGAACAAATCCAGTATACGTTAACAATTACTGCAAAAGTATACAACCACACGTATGAATAATAACCGTATCTGTGAATAGTGCAGTACAATTGAATAGCCCGTATACTGGAACAGTGATCGTAGCCCGTGAATAGTGCACCAGGTAGGTTCCCAGGAAAGAGAGGTGGGTCACTGATAGACACACTTAAATACCAAGTCTTTCCTAGCCAGAACTTCCCTAGACACTTTCACACTACCACACTTTATTTCCAGCAACAAGAATAATTCTTTTCTGATGTGGAAGATCAGACAATACTGCAACCACAGAGCATACTAAGAACCAACACTTTCACTGCAGCGGAATAAGGACCACGAACCAATGGCTCTGATACCACTGTTAGGTACCAGAGTGACGGAATAGTGTCTCACAACTAAAATAAGAGATGAGAAAATAGGAACTGAACACACAAAATTTAACGTGGAAAACCCTCAATGAATAAAGGGAAAAACCACGGGGCAAGACTAGAAGAATTTCACTATGAGAAAATATTACAACACCTCTCTCTAAATACTAGGAGAGAACAACCTCACAAAGAATATAAGAAAGTATACAAGAGAGGAAGAGATAATTCTTGGGATGGTTTTAATACTTCTCCTTAAGGCTCTTTATATAGCCTTCAAGGAGGAACTCTTTCGTTGCTCCCACCGATGTGGGACTTTCTTATATAAGTTCTAACAAAATACCTCTACTTTTGTTACATGCATTTGCTTGTGAGTTACATGGGTTTGCATTTCAAAGTTTATAATTATAAAGGATGAGGGAACAAAGGGATATGAAAAACAAAATATCACTGTGTCTTATTAAGTAAAGCTAATATATAAAAGGAAATGATAAAGTAATTCTTTTTCTTTCTTTCTTTCTTTTTTTTTTTTTATTTCAAAAGGTTTGTTCCATATAAACAAAACTAGGTTAAAATAAGAGAGTTTTTTTATCTTACTTTTCAACATTCCTTTTGTTTGAAGGTAAGGAAAAAAAAAAAAACTTTACAATAAGAAGTTTTTATTATTTTGTTTTAATCAACACAAAAACAGATAAGGAAAAAAAATCTTGATCACTCATTAGCATTTTCTTTTTCCTAAATATATCAACCTATAATAACTGTTTTTAGGATATTCAATAACATTAATTTTACTAGTCAACTTTATCAAGAAATAGTTAAACTGATAAAAAAAAAAGTTAAACTAAGGCACATTTTAGAAAGAAAGAAAAAAAAAAGTAAATATAAAGATGAGTTGGTGTAGTTGGGTACAATAAACATGCATTCTACCAAACAAATTAATTTGCACCTAATTTCATATTTATGGATATTGTACACACAATGACAAAGCTGTGACTTTAGGGATTAAAAGTAAATACTGAATTAATGCATAAAGAGAAGGATCACTTCCAAACAATGGGCACAGCTAACTTCCATTATCAAATTCCTAAAAAATATTGTATAAAATGATTTCTTCACGTTAATATATGTTCATTTCATTTAAATCATATCATAAAATTATTTATTACATATTATATATAATAATTAAATAATAAATATTTATTGTGATAATTTATTAATAATTATTATAATAAATAATTTTTTTTCAAAATTATGTTAACTTAGCATAATTTAAATAAAAGAAAAACATATACTAACGTAAAATAATCATTTCATACAATACTTTCTCAATTCACAATTGTTCCAACAAAAGAGATAATATTTTAAGAATATGCAGAACTTTTATGTATTCAGACAAAATTCACTACCAAAATGTTTTAACAAGGAATTTTAAAAACTAATAAACTACTGGTTTAAGATTCAAACTGCTTTTTTTTTTCATTTGAATGCATGTATGATTAGTTTATAATATTTCAAAGTCATCAATCTTACTAGTAATGGTAATCTTTCAAATTTAGAAAGAAGTAGTTGAAATTATATAACAATATTTTATGCTTATATTATATATATATATATATTCTAATGATAAAATAATAGTAAGATCTGTTTGAAATACCCTTTTGGAAGATAAAGTTGAATTTCATGTCCCAAATTTCATTTTCTAGTTATTCAGTACCCAGCAGTCTGGTGAAGACAATTTCATGTAGCAGTAAATTAATCTCTTGTTCTTGCCTTCTTGGGATTGGAATGGAGGTAGAAAAATAAGCAAATTTATGAGGTTGAGATTGGTTTATTTAAGAGAGAAAGGAAAGGAAAGCTGGTAATTTTTATTAGATTTTATGATTTATGTATTTGTGTTATTTTTTGTGTTATAATCGTATTTAAAATATTATATATTTAAATTTTAGTACGTTAATAATTCATGTTATATAAATTTTGATACGTTTATATATTCATATTATATTTGTATTATTTATTCATATCATATCATATTTTAATTATTTGTTCTCATATCATATTCTTATCCTATTTAAAATTATTAATTGTGATTTTTATGGATAGAACACTTTTTATTTTATAGCTTTTAAACAAAGATTGTCCTGTTCATGTTATCTCCTTCCTCAAAAGAATAATAATATTCTTAAATTGTAACTTTAGTCTGATACAACTGTTTGCCCTTTCATAGACCCATCAGTCACCAAACTCACATGCCACCGCCCTTTTCACTCTCTCAAGTCTCAACCAACATCCAAACCCTAATTTCTTGCACCATAGACAGAATAAAATTTACTTATAAAATAGATTTTTTTAATTATTGGTGGATTTCTAAAAGAAAAAAAAAACTATCATTTTGTACTTGATATTATCCATTTAGCTTTTATTTTCTTTTTTAATATTTGAATCTAACCAATTAAAAAAGAATACTTGAACCCTACAATTTGAGTTTCCTTTAACAAAGAGTATTATACACAAACCATTGTTTTGTTTTATATATATATATATATATATTTCCTTTTTTGTATTTAAAAAAAAATTATCTTATCTATCATGAGTAAAATTTTTAAATTTTAAAAGTGAAGTTATGAAAATAATACATGTCCGTTAGTATAAATAGCAAGATAGTGAGTACCGTATCGAAAGATATATTATTTTTGTTCTGGTATTGGTACGTAACGACACCGGTGTGTTTCAACGTACTATTTCGAATTTATCGGTATTTCTCAAATATTTTTCATATATATATATAACATATTTTTAAGTTTCATAATAAAATATATATCATATACATATGCAAATGCAAATATACTTCAATTATCTACATAAAATATATATTTATATGTAAATATAAAATTTTAAATATTTAATATTCAAAAATTTTAAACATCAAATAAATAAAATAAATATAAAAATATATAATAAATTATTATTAACAATAGATTAATTTAATAAATATATTTATTTTTAAATATAATTATGAAAAAAATAAAAATGATCATGATCATGATCATGATAGAGAAAATATTAAAATCTGATTTAAGACAATCAAATAAGTGAAAAAAAAATATAAAATTAAAAAAATTAAAATCTTGTACCAACCGGTACGATCAGTACGGACTGATACAAAACCTGAAACAGTATACTATTGGTATCATTTCGTTTTACTTTAAAATCGATATGTACCGCTGATACTGGTATTTACCGATGGTATCGGTACGATACCGACTACGCTGATAAATAGAAAATATAAATGTATATATACTTTATGTGAATTTAAAGAAAGCTAAATACATATAATAATAAAAAATTAAGCTAAACACTTAAGAAAAGAAAAAAAAAATCACAACATTGACAGTGTTTAGGGAGAATAATTATAATAATAAAGTTCAATGTTGAACAAGTAGTTTAATTTTTAATTTGTATCCATATAAAATTTTAATTTATATTTAAATAAATGTTTAATATAAATTAATTTTTTATTTAAATAAGGATTTATTTGAGTATAAATCAAAATATAAAGATTTATTAAGATACAATAAAAATATAAAAATTTATTTAAAAAATGAAATAATACAAAAATTGTTATAGTATTTTAACTTATTTAAATATGCTGAGTAATTTACATTTTGGGTTACTGAATTTAGCATCAACTTTCATATAGATCACAAATGTTTAATTTCATGAAATTATATCACTGAACTTTTATTATTATTAAATTAAGTCACTTATGCTAATTTCGTTAAGTATTTCTAACGAAAAAACAGACTCCATGTGAAATTTTTTTACTTAAAATATCATTCATGCATTATCTTGATGAGATGTAAAAAATATATGCATGTTGGGTCAATTTTTTCGTTAGAATTACTCAACGATGTTAGTATAAGTGACCTAATTTATTAATAATAAAAGTTTAATGATATAATTTGATAAAATTAAATATTTATGATCTATATAAAAATTGATATCAAATTCAATGACTTATAATATAAATTACCCAAATATGCTTAACGTTTAAGTTTTAGGTTACCTCGAGTTTCAATAATTGACTTTAACTTTTATATCAAATGAAGCTGCTTCTATAAATTATTGGGATGTATATTCAACCCCTTACATTATTGAACTTTTGATTCTTTTCATTTAAGGATGAAAAAGTCAATAAAATTATGTTGGTTTATTTAATTAGTTAATTTATTTATGATTTTTTGTGAAATATAATATGTGATATATATGAAAATTGTCATGAAAATTTCTAATCGTATTTGCCTCATAAAATCTAGATCGATAATGGATATATTTATATCGTATTCGTGTTATTTTCTTATATTATAATTATATTTAAAATGTTATATATTTATATAAATTTTAATATGTTAATAATTTGTATTACATAGATTTTAATATGTTCGTATATTCGTGTTATTTTTTTATGTCGTGTCGTACTTTAATTATTCTCTCATGTCGTATTCATATCGTATAATCATTTCGTGTCTAAAATTATCGAATCAAACAAAATCGTAGGAAGACGTTTTTGGAAATTAGAAAATGAAAGAATCATATAAAATAAATGGAAAAATTGCAAAATAAAGTATAAAGTAAACCTTCTCATGGGTCAGGTCACACTCAATTTTTTTTTCTTACCCAGGCCTGTTTTGGTTGGGTCCTGACCGAGCCGCAAGCTCGTTTTATTATTCATAAATTATTAAAATATTTAATTTTTATATTAATATTTATATAATTAAATGTAAATAAATTTTTTTATTATATAAACAATAATTCGGGTCAAATCGGTCCAACCCAAAGTGAAATTTTTTTTTGCCCAGATCCGATCCAATATGGATCAAGCCTATTGGGTCCGGACGAACAGTCTGATCCTTAAACAAATCTAGTACATAGTAGAGACAAATTTTGGCACGTGTGAGACATACCACAACTACCAGTCACAACGGAGAATTTCGGTTTGAAAGTTAGAAGACAGCTCCTCATCCAATGTTTCTCTTCATCTTCTTCCCCCCCAACTAACATTCCAAACAAGTCTAAACCCTCAACTAATACTCAAAACCATCTTAAATGATTTTTTTTTTTTTTTATATATAAAAATCTAATAAAAATTTCCAACTTTGCTTTTCATTAATCCACATGACATTTCAATATAGTTTGAGAAAATAAAATTTAAATATTATATTAAAAAACATCTTACAATATTTTCATATTGATAAGAATAATAAGATAATTATATACTTGATGAGTAATTTTTTATATCAAGAATTAAGTTAATTATCTTCATAAAAATAGTTATTAAAAATGGATAAATTATAACTTTAGCCACCTAATTTTAGATGATTTTTAATTTTAATTATTCAATTATAAAAATTATGATTTGATCACTAATGTTTATGAAATTATTATTATTTTCATTAAACATGTAATTTACCCTTAAAAATCCGCTTTGAGTTCTTAGTATTTTCATTGATTGATTTTTCTTATTTGAAGTTGAGGGCCAAATTTAAAACCCATCCCTTTCTAAGCATATAAAAGACCATTTTTATTGTTGTTTTTCTCTTTTTTTTTTTGGATAAAAAATGTTTAATTGTATTTTATATTATAAATTTATTTTTATTTTTTAATAAATTTATCAAATGAGTTGATGTCTTATTAACTCATGACATAAACTTAATAACTTTTTTTTAATATTAATATAAATACTTCATTTAAATGATCAGCGAAGGTTTCTTCCACCGTATCATTCATATCATTGTTAGTAGTGGATTAGTCATATATGGTCATTCTTTTATGTAACTTGTTTTAATATTAAAGTTATAAAACAATACAAAAATGACAAGTTGTCACTTAACACAAATATTATATTATATATATGAATTCACTATCTTAAAATCTGGTTAGAGTCTTGGAGTTTTTATTTTTAATTTTTATTTCTGCTTTTTGACCAAATATTGATTTAGACATCTGATTTTAAGTGTCTAATTTAGAAGTAATTTGTTGTCTAAATTCTAAACTTAGAAGCACCTTCTTTTATGAATATATTGTCATATCATGAATTGTTTTGAACACTCAAGTTTCTCAAAGGCTGAAATGAAAATATTTTATGTCTTTTGGTTTTTGACCATCACAAAATGACCAACTGATTTGCTAACTTATTTTGCCAACTTTAAATTTTGCTAACAAAAAGTTGAAAAAATTGTGTTAAAACAGTTATCTAATGGTTTTTCCAGGTCCAAAGTATATATATATACATATATATATATATATTTTGAAACATCAATAATGTCTGAAATGTTAATAGATATTATTAGATATAAACCTGTTCACGGATAGGGTAGTCCGTCCGACCCGATCGGCTTGGCTTGTATTGGATAGGGTTTGGACAAAGCATTTAGTAATTCGGGTCGACCCGAATTACTATTTATTAAATAAAAATATATTTTTTATTTAAATTTAATTATAAAAAATATTAAAATATTAATATAAAAATAATATTTTAATATTTTTAAATAGTAAAAAAAAATTCGAGCCGCGGCCTGGCTCGATCTATGGACAGGTCTAATTAGACACCAATAAAAATGATAATTTTAAAGAAAAAAATTATAATTCATATATTATTTCTTTTTAAATTAAAAAACTACATTACATGCAAAAATATATTTTTAATAAAATTTAAATTAATATTTATAATCATCCGTTAACCGAATTTTTATATTCTATATATATTCCTTTCTTATTAATAGCAATTGAAATTTTGCCAAACTTTTTGCTAGAAATCAATAACTCAACAAAATTGAAACATTTGACTCTTCAACCACACATTGAAAACCAATCCTCCATCCTTTTCCAACGGTTTGGTTTCATTTATATGCCTAGACTTGATTTAGCATTGCTGTTGGTATAATTATTGAGGTCAAAAATTATATTTTATGTGAACGTAATGTTAAATTGATAAAAAAATTAATTTTTATGATTGAAATCATAATTTAACAATCCAAATTAAAAAGCAAAAAAATAGAGTTTTTAGATTTTAAAAATTGACTTTTAAATAAAATAATTTTATGATCTTTATATCTCTATATTTTTATTATTTTAAACATATATTTTTTTAATATTTTAATTTCTCACAACATTTTTTACAATAATACCAAACATTTTTAAAAAAATTAAATCATATTTTTTTTAATTCAAATTTTTTTTTTTTAACTTTTTTCCGACCATAATGGTAAATTAAATGTTCCTCTAAAATAGTAGTCAGATTGAAAAGACTCTTTTACCCTTGTAATTTATATCTTCACATAAAAAACCATGGGTAAAAAAGTCTTTTAGGACAAAGAAAGACAGGGCAACAGAGATGTTGTGTTACACGCGCTGCGATGGGGAAGGTGGGCCAGAGTTTCCTTTTTTTTTTATGATGAAAATTGAAAGGACTTGTATCAGACAGTCAAAAGAGAAATAAAGATTGTTAGTTGGCCGTACCATCACTCTCTCTCTCCTCTCGTGTAATCCACCAATCAGAGTTTCTGAAATATACAAAATCCAAATAAAGAAAAATTCTGAAATATATATTTTTTAAGCGCCTATATAGGCACAGGTTAAATTTTTTAAATTATTTTTTTTATATTTAATAATTATATTTTTTTATAAATATCATTTTAATTAGTGTAATTGGATATCGACTAATATATATTTTAATATATTTAAAATAACCTTAATAAAACAAAAATAAAAACACTTTAGTACTGGGATTTTTTCTTTTTCAACCTCATCAACCTTTCCTTTTTCATTCTTTGTTGGTCTTTTTTTTTTTTTCGTTGTAAAAAAAACTATGAACTTCCTCACATTCCCAGTTTCAGACACTAAACAGACTTTGAAAATCTAATCTTTTTCCCTCGTCTTAAAATAAACGTGTTACGCAAAGAAAACCAGTTCAGCAAAGCTGTTTTTTTTTCTTTAATAAGTTCAAGAACAGGTAAAAACTATCATTTCATGTGTGTATATATATATATATATATATATATCCAGTAAATATAAGCCTGGTGTTTCCTCTGTTAACTGGTTAAGGTTTCTCGTTATTCGAGGTCAAGTTCTTTGTGTTTCAGGGTTTCAGTCATGTTTTCAATTTTTTTTTTTCTGCTAAGAAGTTTCTGAATAATAAATTATGTTGTTTTATTTTTCTCATTAAATTCCTTGGTCTATCATGCAGACTGAGCTGAAAAGAGTGAACGAAATGAGATTTCAGGGAAGCAAAAACAAGTTGTTAGTTTGTTACTTATCTGCCATTCTGGTCAGTTCTCATTTGCATTAGCTCTATTATTATTATTTTTGTGTTTATCTACATTTTGCTTTAAGGTTAATTGTCAATTAAACTTTCAGATTTTTTTTTTTTTTTTTTTTTATAAAATTCTATTTTGGGGGGTTTGGGTTTTCTTTGAAAAGGACTTTTTTTTCCCCCTGATTACTCTGACAAAGTATTGTTCTCAAATGCTGTTAAAACTAGCTTCTTCTTTTTTGCACAATCCTAAATATATTTTATTTTTTCTTCTTTTTTCTTCTTCTTCTTCTTCTTCTTCATAATGCTAGATGGGATAGTTTAATTTTTCTCCAAAAAGATATGAGTTCACAAGTTTGTTTATTTGATGGATTAAAGACTGGAGTCTCTTTGATATAAAGATGGAGGTTGTTTTATTGTAGTTACTGTAGGTTGGAAGAAAGCTTTAATATCTTTGATCTATGGTCATGATGGAAACAAAGAAAAGCTTTATCTTAATTTATGGTCAGAAATCCTAAAATTTAGGCTCTTCATGACCACTGAAGAAGACTATCAAATAGCAAAAGAGTTATCTTCTAAATAGTATTAAGAAGGTAAGGGTGAAGCGATTGTGATTGTTTGTTGCAAATGTTTGAGCATCATTGAACATGCTGGTGGCCAGGAAATCTGGGAAATAACTAGGAATTGTTTTATAAAATGGACAAAATTGGGAAGTTAGTATATTTCATCTCACAATTTTATTTTCTGAGTGAAAAAAATGGCTTCAAAATGCTGTAGCTACTCTGAAGGTTGAAGAGAGAAGTACTTTTGTCAGCAAAAGTTGGTTCAATCATTCAACTACATTCAAGTATGAGTGGAGCTTTAGAGACTTTTCAGAAAGCAAGAATATGTTCTGTCTTATCCAATTTATGTGGTATGAACTTGTGCCAGTGTCATAGTTTTACTGCTGAGATGTTCTGCAACAGCCAATAGTTTGTCTTGTAGAAAAGACCCTGGTTTTGGACAAGTTAAAGGTTAATTAATCGCATTCTGAAAATTAAGCAACTCTGAGGTATTGAAATAGCTGCATATTAGTTCATGAAAAAGTGGATCCAGCAAATGGTTCTTGTTTGTGCTGTGAAGTTTGGTATGTAAGAGCTCAACATATGTTTTTACAGGGAACATTTTCAGGACTGCTTAATGCTTATCTCTCCTTCTATAAAAGGCTTTACGATTCTAACAGTATTTGCAGTCGTAACCTGAGACTGAGACTGAGATCAGAACAAAATGCATTAGCGATGAAATGGAGATAATGTGTGCCATGACTTAGAGATACTAAATTGCCATTATTTTGTACGTTAGCATTTTACTAGAAGCGCTGAGGCCTGAGAAGGAGCTTGTAGTTTTTGGAGCTTCTTCATTACCTTTCTCTATGTCTTATACCTTTCTGCCTTCTAGTTATGGTTTTTTTTCGATTATGAAGGTCGTTTTCGTTGTCATGCTAATATTTGGGAGGTAAAATATGATGATACAATGCCGTATTTTAGAGATGATCCTATTAGCATTGGAATATGGCTCTATGTTGAATTAGAGCAAGTTTCTGTGAACTCTATAAACAGATTTTGTTACTGGGATATATATGCTGTAGCTCACTATGAGTTGTTTCGCTAAGGATATGTATCTATCTCATTTTGCAAACACACACTCATATGCATGTAACTTTCTTTTCTAACATTTCTTGTCAATTTAATCTTCTGTTTATGTAATCCTGCTGCATGTAGGTCTGAATATGTTGATTTCAAGCTGCGCCATAACTGAAGCTGACACTGACAGAGAGTGACTTCTAACAAAATCTTCTGCACATCCACCCTTCAGCAAGTTTTCCCTCTCAAAGAACAGTAGTATTTTCTACTGCTATCCAGCTTAATTGAGTATCAAGGGGGTGGTATAATTGGGTTTCCAAGGCTTCCTTCTGGCACATTATGTTTAAGTAAAATATAATTGGCTTTTCATATATATATTTATTAAAATGGAGGTTAAAGAAGCAGAGAGGATAGTCATAGCTAAACCAGTAGCTTCAAGGCCTACTTGCTCCAGTTTTAAGTCTTTCTCGGAGCTCCTTGCAGGGGCTATTAATGCCTCACCCCCTAATGCCTGTCCTGAAAATGCAGTTCCTGCAATTAGGCCAAAGACAGTGAGGTTCAAACCAGTGGTCAATCGACCTCCATCTGCTATGATTTCTTCCCAGGTTTCCTCTTAGTTCATCTGTATATCTTTCTCATTTCAAGATCTTTCTACCTCTCATCCTTTTTGTCATCTGAAAATTTCAGGCAGAGCTCTCTGGAATAGGAGTTTGTAATTCATCTGATAAGGTTTTAAAATCAGATGTCAAACCTACTGTAGTATACAAACCACAGGCAAAGCTTGTATCAAAGACGACTGTTTCACTATTGGCAAACATGGTCAGTAGCAGAATTCTATCCTTAGTTTATCTGCTAAAGAAACTGCTACTTATAGATTAATAAACAATATCTAGCCAAAGTCTCAAAGATAAATATTTTTTGTTTTCTTGACTATTTGATTGCTCAGTTTTGTCCCCTCCTATGTTGCTCTGACTCTTTATTTTTTATGAAATATCCGTATCTGACATCCGTGTCCGACGCATATCCGGACATGGGTATGGGGATATGATCCTCCAAAGACCCTTCTAATACATGGAAAACTTGGAAAAAATTAAACATATCCGTGTCGGACACATACCCGTGTCCGACACTCACACCCGAATCCGAGTAACATAGGTCCCCTCAGATGCTCATTATCTATGCCATACTAGTGGAGATGACCAGTTATTTTTGCATTATCCACGTCCTTCTACTGATATTAAAGTTTCAATTTTTGCAGGGAAACTTCAGTGCTAGCAATCAACTAACAATGCAATCAATGGAGGCACCAGCTCAACATAGAAACCAAGAGAAAAAGAATTTCAGAACCCAAGTTAGACCAAATCTTCACCAGAATACTCCATTACATGCAGAAACAGATCAGACAAGTGAACCCTCAAAGGTGGGATCTCAAAACATGGAGGAGGACCCAAAAATATTACCTGCTGCAGCAAATATTGATCGACCTTCTTATGATGGCTATAATTGGAGGAAATATGGACAAAAGCAAGTGAAAGGAAGTGAGTACCCGAGAAGCTACTATAAATGTACGCACCCAAATTGTCCTGTAAAAAAGAAAGTTGAAAGATCATTTGATGGTCAAATAACTGAAATTGTCTACAAGGGTGAACACAACCATTCAAAGCCTCAGCCTCCTAAACGAAATTCATCAGGGAGCCAAGGGTTAGGATTTACTTCTGATGGTGGGACTGGTCAAGATACAAACAACTCCTTGTGGAGTAATAATCTTAATGAAAGGAATAATGAAGGTTCTGAAGGTAAAGTTGAAAATCAGAATGAAGTCGGGTTGTCTGCTCCCCCGCCATCTTATCAAGGCAAAAATTTGCTACCTTATGAACATGTTACGACTGGAGCTGTTAATGCTGCTGGTGGAACTTCTGAAAATTCCATTGGTCTTAATGGGGAATGTGAGGAAGGAAGCAAGGAGGGAGCAGATGATGAACCTGGAAGTAAAAAAAGGTAAGATATTTAGATGATATGGAATTTATGTCTTAAAACTTGAAAGATTTGGCAAGCAAAACTGTTTGAAGAGATTGGTTTCACCACGCTAGTGAAACGAAAATATTATTGCTTACCCAAGAATTAACATGATTTTATTAAATTGAAATTAAACTCACTGATTTATGTTGAACTGTGATCTGTTTCCTTCAGGAAAAGTGAGAATCAATCCAGTGAAGTGGGCACCTCAGGGGAATGCATCCAAGAACCTCGTGTTGTACTGCAAAGTTCTACTGATTCTGAGATTATGGGAGACGGCTTTCGATGGAGAAAATATGGGCAGAAGGTGGTGAAGGGAAATCCATATCCTAGGTTGAAATTCAACTTCTTTGAAATACACATCATAGCTGATATTTATATTGGTCCGACTCTTCATTTTTCTTGAAGTACCCGTATCCGATGCATATTCAGATATGGGTATGAGATATGATCCTCCAAGAACCCTCCAAATACATGGAAAAGCTTAAAAAAAAATTGAACATACCCGTGTCGGACACATACCCGTATCCGACACTCATATCTGAGTCCGAGTAACATAGGCTGATATAGAGGACCTCTAGGCCTAATGTGGCAGTATCTAACCCTTTGCCATGTTGTCTGTTGGAACAATGTAATCACAACCTCCTCATAGCCCATATTGAAAAGAACCTCGAGATTTCTGAAAACTATTATTGATCTTTCAATTTTGGACATGGACTGACCTCTGTTAAAATTGGAGCTGTTAATATAATAGATACAACATCTATAATAATTGCTTCATATGGGTACTATATATGCTAATTATGTATTTTTTTACCCTTGTTTTCTCACTGCTTGTGGTAATTTTGCCTTGCAGAAGTTACTACAGATGCACTAGTGTAAAATGCAATGTCCGCAAGCATGTGGAAAGAGCATCAGAGGATCCAAGAGCTTTCATTACAACATATGAAGGTAAACATAACCACGAGATGCCACTTAGGAACACAAATCATGTAGCCTCGTCTGATCCAGATTCTAACTCACCTGCTAGTAAAGACAAGCGATGATATAGCAAATGAAGAAGGTAGAGTTTCCAACTTGATATTTGGTCTGATAAAGGCTCTCAGGACTGAAAGGGCATCAGAACCAAAGCCCTGAAGTGACTCTAAAGCTCACAATTAATATATGACTTTCTACTACAACGGCTGCTTGATGAAGGCAGTTTTCAGGAAGAGACATTATGGATCCTCTTCTTCTTCTTCTTCTTCTAATGCTGCCTGACTTCAGCTTATTACATTTTTTTCTTATCTTTTTTTTTTAATTAATTGTTTTCCCCATCATATAATAAGTAAAAACTTTGCGCATCTAATAAGTGACATATCATCAGCACTGTCTTGTTTCAGTTTTCTAGAGGTCTTGCAACTTATGTTACTCCGACTTTTCATTTTTCTTGAAGTATCCGTGTCCGACACATATTCGGACCTAAGTATGGGATACGATCCTCCAATTATATGAACAAACTTTAAAAATAAAAAATTAAGCATACTCGTATTCGTATTCGACACTCGCATCCAAATCAGAGTAACATTTGCAATAACTCCAGGCAGCTTTAGATCTTTGTTACTTAAGTGATTAATCCTAACTTCTGGTTATTGTCATGTCAAGAATTTATGTAGATTATGATGCTATCTCAGAGAGATGGCATCAAACTCTACTTGGAACTTTTGTGCTGCCTCTACTTGTTTATATATATATATATGCACAATTTTAATATACAAATTCTGCATTGACATGACGCAATTTTGATATTCTTGTCATTTTCATCACCAGGGTATTCAAACTAATAGTACTTTCCAGTTTTCGTGTCTAAGTTCAATTGAAACTAGCTACAATTTTTATGGAAAACCATTGGGTGACAGTCCGTGATTCCTTTGGGAATCACGGACACATCTAAACCATCAAATTTTTTTCATCACAACCGGCTAACTTGGTTAGCCGGTTGGTTGCTTAACTTAAGGTAGAGATATTTTCTTTGGATCATCTTTTATAATTTCTTTCGTTTTTTTTTTTTTTTAATTTTCAAAATCAAACTATATGGAATATGAATATAATAAAAATATAATGATAAAAAAATTAAGTATATAATTTATTGTATTGAGATAAAAATTAAAACAAAATTACTAGATTGATTTTTAGAATTTTTATAATTATAGTTCGAGTTCTAGAAGTGATAATACAATATTTAAAGTTTCACTTGTGTGAAATATTTATAAAAAATTAAAGATAAAATTTAAAATTAAAAGCAAAAGTAAAATTAATTATAATAAATATTAAAAGCTATTAAATTATGTCTTAATTGCAAAATACTTTGACTTTTTTTACATATAAAATGGTAACATTTTCTTTAAAATGTTGAAATATTAAGAATTAAGAGTACTAATTAAAAATTATTTTTATTTTTATTTAAATTTAACTTTAAAATATAATATACAATTTTAAAAAATATTTTATAATATTTTGAATAATAAAAAATAATATTTTGAATAATAACATATCTAAAAGAGTTTTTATGGACAGTCAACTATTAGACAAACTTTTAAATGAAAAAATGACCAATTAAGAGGAACAATTTTACTTAATTTTCAAAGGTTAAAGTATTAAAATATATAAAAAATAACAATTATATCTTCGAAATAATTAACAAAATAATCTTAATAAAAAAAACCATTTTATAATGTATTAATAAAAATAAGAAAACTTGAATTTTTTTTAAAAATAAAATAAAACTTGAAATTAACCTTCTATACTAGTCACCGATTGATCTTTAACAAATCTATGATTGAAGTTTGTCCGTCAATCCCACACCGGAATGTGAATATATATATATATATAAAAGATGATAATGGGCTCTTTCTTACAAGTCTGTCACAAGAACCATTGATACAATCAAGAACCGGACCTGAGCCATACAAACTTTTTCGAAGTTCAAGATTTTCTCGAATCTGGAAAAGATTTTGACCACGTCGCCTTAAATATTTTCATCTTGAAAAAATGAAAGAAAAAGAAAGTCATAACTAATATTTATGTCCGTGATTTTCACGCAAACATTGATTTTGTTTTGGAAGTTGGAAGGAACTGAGCTTTGGTTGGCGTAGTTTAATCAAAGAAAAGATTGGTCGTTGTTAGCATTCTGAGTTTGAGAGTTCTTGGATGCCTCAACAACACATTAATTTATCCAAAACCAAAATCTTCTTTCAAAAAAACTTATTTTATAGTTTAAATGTTAAAAGATATATATATATATATATATATGAAACATAGATTTAAAACATAAAATATAAAAAACTAAATGTTAAGAAATGGCATAATTTTGAGGTATATATATCAATATAAAAAAATCGAACAAAGGAGTGCTGCTATGACAAAGCTAGCTTTCCTTTTAGTTAAAATCAACTAAATTTGGGTTGGGCTTATGGTGGGTCAAATTAGATTTGAATAATAAAAATTTTATTTGTCAAAGATTTGGCTTGATTTGTGAAATTTCAAAAACTTATTTTATTATTTAAAAAATATTTTACATTTATATATTTTTTATAATTAAATTTAAATAATTTTTTTATTATTTAAATAATATTTAGGTTAAGCCGTGTATCCGAGTTGAAAAAAATTTTATTCTAAATTTTATCCGATTCGAGTTGAACCTATTGAGTCAAACAAGTAGCCCAATCCTTGAATAAATCTCTTTCATTATTTTTTAATATATTTATTAGCATCATTCATGTATATAACATTTATCTATGAATTGTGAAAGTATGAATAGTACTTAAAATTGTATTGGATACTTAACAGAAAAATAATAAAGAAAATCCTAACCCTTAATTTTGATGTGTTTTTTTTATTAAAAAAATTCATACTACAACATTTAAAGATTATAACAAAAACCTTAATTTTTTGAAACATTTATTGCATTTAACATTTAATTAATACAACCAAATTATAAATAAACATCAATTGACATAAACAGACGAACAAATATGACAAAACTAGCTCAGACATTCATCTCATTAATTACCATAATTTATGCTTTATCTAACGACTAAAGTGTATAGCTTTTTTTTTTTTTTTTTACTTTAAACAGCGGTAGGTTAGGTTCAAATTTTAATATTTATAATTATTTTTAAATTATAATTTTTTTATATAAAAAAATATAATTTTTTAACATAAGAAATACTAATCATTGAGTAGTGGCGCTAATTAAAATAATATTTATAAAAATATATAATTAATGTATTATTTTTTTAATTTAATAAATATAATTTTTTTAAAATAATAATTAAATAATTTTTAATCTGTTAATGAAAGTAGTAGTATTCAAATATGGCTAAACAATTGCTTTATGAGCAGCTGTCAATTTTTGAGCCAAGCAAAAATTCACCTAAAAAGGGGAAATTAATAGTATAATAATTAAAAACCTTTTTATTCATAGACCAGAGTCCACGTGTAACTGTCAATCATGTCCGTCAATTTTGTTCCATTGGTGGTTTTATTTTATTATAAATTTTATTAATGAGTGTTTTAAAAATATTTTTTAAAATTATTACATATAATAATATTTTTAATTAATATAGTAAAAATAATAAATAAAATTTTTAATTTTTACATTTAATATAATTTTATTACTATAAATAATATATTAATTAATCTTAAATAATGTTCGTGTTAACAAAACTCTTTTATTATTTAATCAGATCGGACGGTTAGAAAATCGATCTTTTTCTATTGAAGATGATAACATTGAATCACGTTAATGGGACCCCAGTTAGAGGACCATCTTTTTTTTTTTGACTCCATTTAGTCGCATCCAAAACGGCAGAGTATCAATCATAAGTGGTCCAAAAAATAAAAATGTTTAAGCCAATCACGTAATTCTAAAAGGAATAATAAAAACAATAAACTAATAATAATAAAAACAAAAACAAAAATGTTACTGAAAAACAAAAACGTTGGGCTCTTTCATCTTTGTGATAAAAACTTGTGAAATCTTCATCAAAGTTTCTTTGTTTTTGGGTGTTGTTGAGGTTATTCAAGAACAGGGTTGATGTTATTTTAACGTTTTGATTAATTTTGGTAGCAATAAAGTTTATTTTTGAAGTGAAAAAGGAGAGAAAGAAGCAAAGAAGAAGAAGCATGGGGTGGCTTCCTTGTTCTGGGAAATCAAATGCCAAAGCTAATAAGTCCAAGAAGAACAGAAAGATGGAGCAGATGCCACTTGATCAAATCAAACCTACTTTAGGTAAAGCTTTTTCATAATGTAAAAGTCGATAAAAGTTCGACCCTTTTGTTTTTTCTTTTTTATCTTAATCATGCTGTCACAGAAAGAAAAGTTCTTTTATGGTTGCTGTTATGTTGATTAAGTAATTTGATTTTTATGTGTTTTATTGGTTTTTGAAAATGAACACTTGTTCTTTTTTCTGGGTTTTATGTAAGTTGATCAGTTGTTAGGTAATGGTGGTTTGTTTTGGATGGTCAGATAGAATTTGGATCAATATATTGGATACTTGAAAGGGAAAAGGAAAAGGAAAACTTTTTAGAGGAGTTTTTCTTTATTCAATTTGCTTTTTAGTAGCTTAAAAGGTAATCTCTTTGCATGCATATTGTTTGGTATATATTTAGATAATGAATGGAACTGGTTCTGTTTTGCAAACTAGACTGCATATGGATTTTACTTAAAGTTTTGGATTCTCTCGAATTTTGCTTTTTGGTGTATAGTATTAGGACTTCTAGCTGACAAACGTCTGTGCAATCATCTTTAAATTAACAAGAATACATTGTGAAAGTGTTGCACTTTGTCACTGATTATTTGCTCTCCTCTTTATTTGTAACTCTGGGCAAGCCCTTCATCCTTTTTTCTTTTTTCTTCATTTTGTCTGTTAAATTGAAGTAATGGATTTTGGATTTGGATTCACCTCATGTGTTGCATATGACTTGAAGTATAAAAGCAAGGTGTATGATAGATTTTGTGAGGTGAAGTTCTGGTATGAGGATGGATTACTCTTAAAGCACATGTCTGGGCAAATCCAGCTCAGTGTGTTCTTGATGTTTGTATTTTGCATTTTCCTGCTTTATTATGAGGTTTCAGTAGTGTTTCTTGGTTTTTCTCCTCTAGAATCAAATGCATACTATTATTGGCTTTGCCAACATTTTCTTCATCTTTTATTCATTCAGACAAATTGAAAACAGATTCCTCTTCAAGTGGGGAGACATCTAAAAGCGGAGGAAGCGAACATATTGCTGTACAGACTTTTACATTTCGTGAATTGGCAACAGCAACTAAAAATTTTAGAGCAGAATGCCTTTTGGGAGAAGGAGGTTTCGGTAGAGTGTACAAAGGGCGTTTGGAGAGTACAAATCAGGTTAGTTGTAAAATGAAAAACCTGAAAAAAAAACTTAACAGCTTATACAAGTTAAATACAGGCTTGCTTTCACATTGTGGTGGCAAACTATGGTACTCCGACTCTTCATTTTTCTTGAAATACCCGTGTCCGACACCCATGTCCGACACATATTCGGACATCGTATGGGGATATGACCCTCCAAAAACCCTCAAAATACATGGAAAAACTTAGAAAAACTTGAACATACCTGTGTCGGACACATACCCGTATCCGATCCTCACACCCAAGTCCGAGTAACATAGGTGGCAAACTGGAAACTGAATCTTTTTTCTATCATCTGTGTAGGTTGTTGCTATAAAGCAACTTGATCGTAATGGATTGCAAGGGAACAGGGAATTTCTTGTTGAAGTTTTAATGCTAAGCCTACTTCATCATCCTAACCTTGTTAATCTTACTGGCTACTGCGCTGATGGAGATCAAAGGCTTCTGGTTTATGAATTTATGCCCTTAGGATCTCTGGAAGATCATTTACACAGTATGTATAGCCTAAACTCCTCATGTTTTGTTATTTATTAATTACTATATATAGTCTCTAACAGGAGGATGATTTCTTATGCTTATTATTTGCAGACATTTCACCTGGTAAGAAAAGACTGGATTGGAATACGAGAATGAAAATAGCTGCTGGGGCTGCAAAGGGATTGGAGTATTTACATGACAAAGCCAGTCCCCCTGTTATATACCGAGATTTGAAATGCTCCAACATTTTACTTGGTGAAAGATATTTTCCCAAGCTATCTGATTTCGGCTTGGCCAAGCTTGGGCCTGTTGGGGATAACACCCATGTATCGACAAGGGTTATGGGCACCTATGGATACTGTGCCCCAGAGTATGCAATGACTGGTCAATTAACTCTAAAATCAGATGTTTATAGCTTTGGGGTTGTTCTTCTAGAAATCATAACAGGCAGAAAAGCAATTGACAATTCAAAAGCTTTGGGGGAACAGAATCTAGTAGCATGGGTAAGAAACAGATAGCAACTATGTTACTCGGATTCGGGTATGAGTGTCGGACACGAGTATATTTGATTTATTCTAAGTTTTTCTGGGGATCATATCCTCATACTCATGTCCGGATATGTGTCGGATACGAGTACTTCAAGAAAAATGAAGACTCGAAACAACATAGGATAGCAATATATCTAAACCTTTGGTTTTGCTTCCAATTTTGTTGTAATAGTCTTCAACCATAAATTACATTAGCTATTTCACATATTGATGAGGAATGCATAAAGAACAAGCAAAAATTATAGATAAAAAGCTAAAAACAGTGATTTTGCTGTCAGGTTGCAAAAGTTTCACTTCTATCTTGACTTTTATTTGCAGGCAAGGCCATTATTCAAAGACCGAAAAAAATTCTCTCAAATGGCTGATCCAATGCTCCAAGGTCAGTATCCTCCAAGGGGCTTGTTCCAAGCACTTGCAGTGGCAGCAATGTGTGTTCAAGAGCAGCCAAATATGCGACCTCTCATTGCTGATGTAGTCACAGCTTTGACTTATCTTGCCTCTCAAAATTTTGAACCAGAAATACAAGGTTCCCGCTTGGCACCTGATACTCCTCCACGGACAAAGAGAGACAGAGATAAGAAGCTCAATGGTGGCAGTCGGTCCGAAAGGGATCGGACGAGAAGGTTAAGTTGATACTTGCTCGGATTCTTCATGCTCATTATGGGGTTCTCTGGGATCTTCCCAACTGTTGATAAATGCTGGTATTGATGATATTATTGAGTTTTGGAATCTTTTAATGTAAATGAAATCGCAGGGCTAGGAGTTTTAAGGCTAAATTCAATGCTCATTGCCTTGTTATCAAATTTTGCTTAATTCTTACAAAACAAAGGCACAAAATTTTATAAGCTTATTGTGTTTGTTGTTAAGAGATATTTGTAGCTTCTGCTTTCCTATGTACATGAAGTTTCAATTGTATTCTTAATATAGTGAGATGCCTTCTTACCAGGCAGTGATGTTTTTATACTATACACACTGAATGCATGAAATCTCAGTAAAATGATAGAAGAATCAATCAATGGCTATAAAATAAAAATCTTTGTTTACTGAACAATGTATAACATGCTGCTGCACATTTTGATTATAGTCAAATCAATCTTCTTGAGTTCAAATTGATACTTTATACAAATAAACCCCTCTCTTACCATTAATTGCCAGTATATTCATAAACTACAAATAAGGAAAAAAAAAAAAAAGAGCAATTAAAAACCAGAAACAGATGCAGAGAAGTGACTTCCATGGCAGTGGAGGCACAGACTGAAAGGATACCACAGCACCAGGGCCAGTGTTGTCAAGAGCGCAAAGCACGTTTTAGGCGCTAAAACCCTTATATTGCCTTAGGGACAAGACGCAAAAAGACACTCGCTTGAGTGAAATAAGGCGCAATATATATATGTGTGTGCTTTTGTATGTGTGGCTCTGTGTATATATATATATATATATATATATATATATAATAAGCTTAAGATATATAATTATGATAATAAACTATAAAGAGTGATCTAGTTTATCTACAAAACATGCAATTTTTTTTTTGTTGCCTATATATAAAATAAGTTTAAGATATATAATTATGATAATAAAGTATAAAGAGTGGTCCAATTTATCTACAAAACATGTAAATTTTTTTTTGTTGCCCAATATACATGATTTCTTTATGATCCCATGTCCGTTGTTGAATACTCAAATATTGAAAAGTAGAGAGTTTGATATTATCCATTTTCTTACTAGTAAAGGTACATTTAATGAAAAAAATTAAAATAAAAAAAAAAAAATTAAAGAGAACTTCAATCAGGCGGCCTTTTTTACGCCTATCGCCTAACAAAAAAAAGTGCCTAGGCGCACCAGGCGTGCGCCTGATCAAATGAACCTCACCCGAAAAGATCTGAGGCAAAGCACTAAGACGCAAGACGTCCTAAGCGCACGCCTTAGACAACACTGACCAGGGCTACCCCTGACTAGAGTTCTTGTCTTCGTCTTAAGTATTAGTTTCTTTCTCTGTTGTGCTTGGGTTGGATTTACCCTCAGTAGACTCCTCAAAATTGGTTTTGCCCTGCCAGATCAAATATTCCAAGTTTACAAGCTTCAAATAAAGGCATAGAAAATAGGTAAGCAGCATTTTCTAAACTCTAAACCTAATAGAAAATGTCAGAACAATTGAAGCAACTATTAACTCTTATCTTAAAGAAATAGATTGATATTTTTACAGTATGAATAATAGAAATCAATGATTGGCCAGCTAATAATGCCCTTATTTTGCAAGTAAAACCTGCCAAAAACATGGCGAATTGGCGATGTAAATATTTACCTTGTTCTGGTTACGCCAGCCAAGTCCAAATGAAAATAGCCCCGCCTTTCTTCTGGGACTGTCTAGTTGAGTCCTACAAAAGCATGCTATCTTTGTAAGACACAACTATGTCGAATTGTCAATGCATCTGGAAACTTGTGGAAAAATATCCATTAAGCAAACATTATTCATAACACGCATAAACAATATCTCTAGCTGCAGCATAGCCTTGTCCTGTTGTTGAGTAGAGATTTAAATGTTATTGAAAATCTCAGCCTCAAAACTTAAAGGATGACTGTTTTCAACTATAATTTGCCACCACTTTACAATCTTACTCCAATCAGAAAAGCACTTTTGAGCTATGTTACTTGGACTCAGGTGTGAGTATCGGACACGGGTATGTTTGAATTATTCTAAGTTTTTCCATGTATTTGGAGGGTCCTTGGGTGATCATATCCCCATACCCATGTCTGAATATGCGTCGGACATGGGTATTTCAAGAAAAATGAAGAGTCGGAGCAACAATGCTTTTGAGATATCCTTACATGAGAATACAAGTGGACAACGATTTATATTTTGGAAAAAAGGGGAAAAAATAATTGTTCTATTAATTTTTTTTTTTTTTAAAATAGAAATGAAATGGAATATTCCATATCATTTTTAGGATCTGTATAAAAGCATTTCAACCTGTTCCCTAGATTGGAATCCTATAACACCAAAGAGACCTTGTACCAGCTTCTGCAATTTAATGATGTATATAGCCTTTGTTTCTTAGGGGCATCTTAAGGGTTGGATCAAAGTACCTATGCTCTTTGCATTTTATGTGGCCCATAGTCTTCTTCATCAGCATCAAGCTGACTGAAAATTCATCGAAACATTTCGAATACGAGGAAGGATATAGAAATGGAGATATGGATCATGATGTTTAGAGTTCTCTTTTTTCTTACGTAGATAAGTGAATGTTAGAAGAGAACAATGCTTAAAACGTTTCTTACCGCGGAGATGATAGTGCTTTAGTTTGGCCAGATTCGTATTGCATGGTAGCCTCCAACATTGATTCTGCCATAACCACCCTCTTCTCCATCTGAGCAATAGAAGCCATAGCCTTCTCATATTTTTCCTGCAAAGTACTTTTATTGAGAATCAATATAGTCACAAAAGAAAGAAAGGAAAAAAAAAAAAATACACTCATGGGATCTTGAATTTAATCATAGCACAGAAAAGAAAATAGCAAATCAGCCATGAGGCACCTTAAAATGAATTGCAGAATTCACGAACTATAAGAATAGAATAAACCTCAATTCTTATGGTGAAAGACTTGAAACAGTTAAGGAAAATACAACATATCAAGTTTTAAATACGGCAATCATCTTATGCCAACAGGAGAACTATTTTAAGAAAAACATACAAGACATACAATGTAATTGAAGTAAAATGTTGAGGATAATGGGGGGGAAATACACAAACTATTTGACAGCTTAACCAGCCATGAAGTTGTTAAAGTAACATCACAAGAATATGTCATCTAGCATGAAACTCAATTGAAAAACAGAATGAGTAGATTCCTCGGTGTATACTCAAATATCTTTGAACTTCTCTTTCAATCCTACATGAAAAACAATATGAAATCTATGGTTTAACATTATCCGTGATAGCTAGGACATCAAGAACAGAAGAGAACCTGAAGCACAGTAACTGCATATCTCTCGGCAGCTGCATCTTGCTCTGCATTTCTGCGAGCATCTTCGGTTATTCTTTGCTCTTGCTCCAGCTGCATCAAAACCTGTAGCAAGTAGAACCTAAAAATCACTGAGGATATATAATAGAATAAGAGTTAAGCCATAGTTCCAGAAAAATGGATTAGAGAAGAAGCAAAATCATACCTTAAGCACTGCAGCTTCCTGTTCTTTCTTATCAGCAAGAGCTTGGTGTAGATCAGCCACCTCTTGCTCTAACTGTTCAATCTGCAGCATTATTAACAAACTTCAAATCCTGCAAGCAACTTGAGTAATCCAAAGCTTACAGAGCAGTAGGAGAAGTATTGCCATTGACCAAATCATTTACTGGGCAGGTATACCATATTCATACAAATAAATTTACATATAATATACCTTTGCACTCAATTGCCGTCGGTTATCTTCTTTGACCAACTCCACAAGTGCTGTCTCTAGCTCCTCAGCTCTGGAAAAGAACAGGAACCCCAGTTACAAGTAAAATGATAGGTTATAGACGCACTTCGACAATATCAGAAATAATTTATCCTAATTTTTGAAGCAGATTGCTATCTATGTTCCACGAGATGCACTTTCATCCATAGCTATCATTAATAAAGCAACTCCTTAAAATGATGAGATAACTGGCAGAAATGATTCTTTAGGTTTCATGTCTATGAAGGCTAAAAAGGAAATGTCACATGAAAAAGCCCAACAACATTAAATGCTGCAATCCATGCACATTAAACAAAAAGTGCACAAATGATATGAGTTTGCTGGACAATAAATTGCATGACTGAAACTGCACTACTTGGCCTAGACTCAGTTACTATATTACCATATCGAATAAAGCAGAGCCACGTGGCAACTAGAAACAGAAGTTCGAGAGAAAAATCAGAAACCACGAACGGTAGAATATACTAACCGGAGCACAGCAGCTCTTTTTTCCTCAAGCAACCTACACAACTCAACCTTCATCCAATCAACCTGCACATAAACTGTTAATGATTGAAACTTCAAAGGAGTTGCACAGATATTGTTCATAGCCAATCCATCCAATTAATTACAAGTGAAACACTGTTAGAAAACCTAAAATAAGTTCAGTGAGTATAATTACAGCTCAGTCTGGGTAATTAGGTTAGAAATGCATTACTTAGGAGATTGGTAATAAGAATAGAAAACTTTAAGCCTTTATTAAGTCATATGATATTACAGGCTATTTGTCCAATCATATCAACATTCAAGAGTTCATGCATTGTAGTTGAAAGGCCTTCAGTCAATGTTCTTATTTTTGCAATATCTAGCAGCATTTATGTTTTGTGGATCGTCAAAATGCCAACAAAGATCTAAATAATATCTTTTTACCCAGGTTATGCAAGATTATGCTGAAGCCATACTAATTCCTTGAATCTGATGTGTAATTGCTCAAACCAGAATTTGGTCCGGCTTTGCTTGGTAGGAAGGATGGAAAAATTGTTAATCCAATGGTTAGGTTTCATAACCGCCTTCCTACTTTGTAGACTAACCATTGAATTAACAATTTTTCATCCTTGCCCCTTTCCATCCTCCTACCTAGCAAAGCCTTGAAGTTGATAAGGTGAAAGAAAAGTAGGCAAACATCACTGCTCATGGAACTTACTAAATTAATAGATTAAGCACATACAATCTGTGGCATGTGGACCATAAAGTATAAAACAGGTATCATTGATGAATAGTTTCCTAAAATATTAGAAATGCAGTGTACAAGTGCTAAGAAGACAAACAAAGAAAAGTACCCTCTCCTGAAGATCTGATAGGGAATCGACTTCTGAATCTGCATTTAGGCTACAGAGCAATTCATCCAGATTCGAGGAACCTGGCTCCAACTTAGATGTGTCTCCATCAGCTAAATCTTCAGCAGGCTTTGTTTCTTCCAGCAGCGATCCATGATCATGCTTAAAACTGTACAGCTTAGATGCAAGTCCTTTTGAATCTTTCCAAACTCGGCCTCTTTTTGTTCTTCCCTCAACAACCAGTAGCACATCTGGTCTATGCTTTTCTCTCAACTCTTGTAATT
Organism: Fremontodendron californicum; assembly: GCA_030761205.1. Taxonomy (NCBI): domain Eukaryota; kingdom Viridiplantae; phylum Streptophyta; class Magnoliopsida; order Malvales; family Malvaceae; genus Fremontodendron; species Fremontodendron californicum. Next base: position 37,158,733 of record JAULJL010000005.1, read on the forward strand.
TAGAGTCAGTCACAGCCAAAAAACCCATGCAGGCAGTTAACACAAGTTGGCTGCTGTCAAACGTTGAGCCAGCAAGGGATTGCAGCAAAGTGATGGCATCCCCAGCATCTTTAGTTGTAACTAAGGCAGGACCTACAGTAAAATTTCACTTTACTAGACGGCTTTCTGAATTCATCATCCAGATTTAATGCTTCACATATTTTATAAATATATAAAATTTCAATACCATATAACTCCATTAAAGCAAGGGCCGTTCGAAATAGCATAACACGATTTCCTTCAAATAGAATCACATCCCAAATGCGAAGAACTGGAGAACAAGAAATGCATTACAAGGTAAACATGATTTCTAACAAAGAGAGTGCAGAGTGTTTAGAACTAAGCATTTTGAGTGAAATAAGTAGAAAATAAATTTAACTTGCATGGCTAACTTTAAATCTTACCGCTTTCCCACGGAAGCATATTAATAAAAATGGAAAGAAACCAAGGTGCAGAAATCCATGTCACCTGCACTCCCAAGTAATCCAGATGATTGACTGCACCAGAAGCATGGACGAAATAGAAAATCACCCATATTGTTTCACGTAATGCATGAGAAGGTAATTAATAAAGAAAAAGTTGAAAAGTAAACAAACCCAATTTGGGAAATCTTTCACGCATCAACTCTTCAAAAACAAGTTGATCAACCTATAAAAATAGAAATATTTAGAATCACAAGTTGTAAATTGGCAAAATCCCTTTTAGAAATTCTGCAATATCATGGTGAACATGAAGATAGACGCTAAACTTAAAAGCAATTAGAGAAATTTGCTATGGAGCATGAATATCATCAAAACATAAATCTAACAAAATTAAAAACCTGAGATTCTATCATTTCCTCTGTATAGTACCCATCAAAGTAATCATCAATAATGCCCACCAAGGTCCTGAGAATACATAGAAAGAAATCAGTCTTTAAAGCTGACCTAGCTATCCTTGTATCATGAGTATATGCATGTGTCAGAAAGCAACCATTTTATAAAAAGCTACCTGAACCTACCAAAAGGCATTTTCCTCTGGCATCAGAAGTAGCAATAATCCAGCAAAGAAATTCATTGCCTGCATGTGTTTGATGTCAAATTAAATGACAAGAATAAATACAACAAGGGGTAACTAATTATTAAAAAATTAATCACTTGCAAAGAGATGTCATTAAGATCCATTCAGAGCAAATTTAAAATCCTAGGAATCCAAAGGTAAAGCTGATGACGTGTGTTTTATACTTAAAGCTTCCATTATTACCCCACTGGACGTTAGGGATTTCAAGTTGCACTCAAACTTTATGCTCACCATCTAACAGATTTATCAGGGGAAAACCTCAAATACTTACGAACTATGGGTGAGCAATTTGATCCACTCGTGAGTTGAAAAAAGTATAATGTAACATAAGCAGAGTCATAGTTTAGAACATTAGAGTTGTTCTTGAGGTCCCGAGATTTTTCAATCAACAGAATTATGACCTCTTTGTGCTGTGCTTATACAGCAACAGCATGACTGAAACAAGGAAATGAAAAGAAAATTGCATAAATTCTAGATAAATTCTAAAGAAAATTTTCTTAGATAGATTCTAAAGAACATAAGAGTGCAAACTAAACTTGACTGAGTGAGAGAGAAAGAGCTTTGATGTAGATGGACAATTACGAAAAGTATAAGTAGGTTTCTACTGATAAAGGAGAAGAAAGTTGCCATGATATGGTACAAGTTTGAAAGAGAGAAATCAATTAAAAATAATAATAAAACATTAGTACGAGTTCAACTAAATTCAGAGAAAAAGAACTTTTAATTCATCAATTACCTGACAGTACCCAACAGAGGGGTTATGTCGAGCATATGCTAAAAGTAAACGCCTCAAGGAATCCCTACCATTATCATTTAAAGCTGGATGACCTGGAAAAGTCCGCGGTAAATCCTGAAAAATAAACAAACAAGTTAGCCTAGGGAGATATGTAAACACAATATAAAGCAAAAGATGTAGCACCTACAAATTGAAAAGATTGAACGATAAAAGTCCAAGGCGCATGCATCTAATGACCTTCTCAATTTGCTTTCTCCATTTTCTGAACACACCGGATGAGTTAGTATGCTGATCATCATCATAGTTTTCTTGAGCCAGCAAATCCTCGTAATATCTCTCCACTCGTCGTGCCTTAACACCTACAAAGGCTTGCCATACCTGCAATGACCATATTATAGCAAACAATTCATTTTTCAACAAATAAATATTAAGATAATAACAAACAGAGAAGTTTCAACCTCACCTCCCCTCTGAGATCCTTTGGCACTCCTCCATGAACAAGGCTCTCCAGCTCTTCTTTCCAAGGAAAAGGGGATTCTTGAGAGGTCCCGTTGCCTGCATTACTTTCTTCCCTAGCTGAGATCTCATTAACACAAACCTTTTCCTCGAACTCATCCTCAGATTCTCCTTCTGGAGATATTGCCTCTTTTATTGATGGAAGATGGTCTCCGCTTTCATTCATATTCTTTCCCTTCCTAACCCTTGAATTCATCATATTCTCAATGGCACAAATGGCTGGTCTAGTCTTAGCCCATCGTTCGACCTTATGTGTCTTTGTTTCTTCTGCAAGTTGCACCACCTTTTCTCTTTCACTTTCTGGCGAACCAGCAGAAACAGGCTTTTCTGTTTCACTTTGTGTTGAACCAGCAGAATCAGGCTTTGCACGTGGAGCATCTCCTTCGTTGCTCCTCTCTGAAGCAACCTCTTCTTTTAACTCAGTGGCTTCAGTCTGTGATGTCTCCTTATATTGCTCCTCAGAAGCAACTTCTTCATTCAATTGGGTAGCTTCAGTATGCAATGTCACCTTGTGTTCCTTCTCAGCAGTCTCTTTTTTTGCCTCAATAGCAGCCTCTTCATTTGCCTCAGTTGCCTCCACATGCAATCTCTCTTTATTTTCCTCCTCAGCAAGAGCCTTACTTTTCAGCTCAGTAGCTTCAGCCTGCAATATTTTTCTATCTTCCTCCTCAGAAAGGCATGGTTCCGTATGTTTTGCTTGCTGTTCAAGGAAGATCTTCCATTTCTGTGATCTTTCCTCTTCTTCTTCCTGGCATAGTGAATTATTAAATAACCAAAACTGACCATACATATTATATTGAAATATTTTTTGGGTAAATGCAAGCAACAGATCATTAGAATACAACAATCAAACCTAGATGGAAATTTCTACCTTGTAGATATTAACGTACTGTCTAAATGTTTGTATGTGTTGAGGTCTCACAGCAAATCCATAGGCGTCCCTGTCGACATTATTGTGCACATCTTCAAATGCAAATTAAACCAGGGGCACAAGTACAATACCCAAAAACAAAGAATTTAAAAAAGAAAATCACAATAAAAAATTTAAAAAAAAAACCCATAACTCAAAGATGCTGACTATAAACAAGTTCAACATCAGAATGCCTAGAAATTTAGACCAAAAACAATAAGATTATAAAGTTATCAATCTTAAAATATACTATATGAATATGCAAAGAGGCATAAAAAAAACCTGAAACTTGCCTGGGATCACTCTCCAATGAGCGCCTGCTCAAAAAGGACAACAACATACTTGACAAACACTTGCAATTCTATAACTGCCCATAGCTTTCTTTTGTTTAAAATTAAACTCATGCAACATTTCACAAAGAAAAACCCCACCACTCTTTTGTTACTAAACTTTGCACTCCCCAAAAATAGACCAATAACTCTACTTTCTTTTTAGCTCACAAAGAAAAAAACCCATTCAAAAGCAAAATAATGATGAGAGCTTGAAAAAGGTGACTAATCTGTGAAAGAAATTACATTTGTTTGTTTAGTTAGTTGGGTTCCCCCCCCCTCTTTAAAATTTGCTGGCTGAAACAGTAAAAATTAAAACCTAGAAATTGTCAAAATAAAAAGAGAAAAATCAGGCTTTAAAAGACAAATGTAGGAACAAGAAAACTGAAGTACCTCTTTGGTTCGAGAGATTGAAGGAGACCCAAGTTCGACTCCGTCATTGTCGTGTTGATTAACAGCTGGAATTTAGTTTCACTTTTTTCGAAAATTTTTTTATGATTAACAAAAATTTGGGTTTAATTCGTATGATTCGGAAGATCTAAGGACATTTCTTGATTTCTGCCAAACTAAATTTCAGGTTTTTTAAAAAAAAAAAAATTTCTCGTGAGTAAGCTCCTAGTTGAAGCTTGCTGATTTTTCGAAGCATTTTGTTTCCGGTTCTAGTCGTTACAATTACAAAACTGATTGGCACGTGTTAAATTAGCGGGCTTTTTGTTTCAGGCGACGTTAAAGTCACGGGCAGATTTTTAGATTGATGATGACGTGTACGACAAAGGTGATGAGTTTTGCCAAGTGGTAGATGGAAACGCAGATGCTTAACTCACTGTGAGTCACAGACGGGTAAGGTTGGGTTTGACCGTTTGAGTTTGACTGAGTGGGCTCCACTGGAGTGCTTCTAGACCTATAATGGACAGTTAATAATTTAATTCCACGTCATCATGTCTTGTCGTTACAAATTTTTTGTCATTTAAAATGGCGGGACACCCTTCCTTAATATTTTTGTCAGGATTCTTTGTACAAAATTAAATCTAGTACTATTTGGCAGAACACGGTTACATGAACACTAAGAAAATAATTAAAATTTAATATAAAATATAATATGACACGAAAAGAGAGAAATACAGATACGATCAAGGTCGAAGCCATAAATATTATTAAGGGGGCCGGGATTAGACTTGTCTAAAAGTCGAGTTATCCGTTCGACTTGACAGGCCGACCCGAATTGGACAGGGCTTGGACATGAATTTTTACAATTCGGGTCGGCCAAGCTTGGTCCGAATCATTGTTCAATCAATAAAAATTATATTTATTTAAATTTAATTATAAAAATATATTTTTAATATTTTTGAACAATAAAATAGTTACGGATCAAGCTTGGGTAAAAGAATGAAAAAAATTATTTGATATTATTTGATCTAATTAAAATATGCATAAAATTATTTGATATTACAAAAGAAGAACATAAGATTACATATACATTTTTAAAAATAAAATAAATTAAATGTATAATTCGTAATAAATATTATAGTAATGGTTTAACTTTCTTTATTTTTTTCCTTATAAACATATAATGAAAAATATTAGCTCAATAATTAATGTAAATATATCTACTTCATTGATTGAAAATGTCAATAAAGAGAATTAAGCTAATAATAATAAATGAGGTTTAAATCAAAAATATTACTAAATTTATCATATCAAACTATAAATTTTACAAGGTATCAAATTAAACAAATTTGAAGGGACTAAACATAAATATATCTTATTTTCATATAATGAATGTAAAGTATTCCAAAAAAAACTTAAAAAATTTAAGTACGGTCAAATATAAATATACCTTATTTTTCAAATAAAAATGTAAGATCTTGCAAATTTTTTAAAAATTTAGAGGGGCAAGGCCCGTACCTGTCCCCTATCTTCGTCTTTGGACACAATATGAATATACGAATATATCAAAATTTATATAACACAAATTATTAACACATCAAACTTTATATAAATATAAAATATCTTAAACACGATTATGATATGAAAAATTACACGAATACGATATAGATATACGAATGACCAATTGTATACAAAATAGAATAGAAATTAAGTTTAAATATAAAAAAATCTTAAATAAAAATTAAATTATTTTCCAATTTATTATAATTTTATTATACTCAATTGAATTCTTAAAAATTTGTAACACTAATATGCTTGTTTGGTTCTTGTTTTAGGGAAAAAAGTCACTCAACTTACCTGACATAGGATGATTATGGTTTGTTTCGGCTCGATTTATGAAAAAAAAAAATGTATACTATTCTGATTTTTAAAAAAATCTTATTACCATCAATTTTTTTTTTTTTATGTTGTGTGAATAATAAGAAATATTTTTAAGTTAATAGTAAAATATATGTTTTCATTTTCTGCTGACGTAATAATTATAACTTACTAATTTGTTAAACATATAAAAATGACTATTTATCATCAAACTATGACGATTAGGAGAATATTAGTAGTATATAAGTTTCATTAAAGATAATAGATTATGACACCCATTATGTAGGTAAATGAAAAAAATTAATGAGTAAAAAATTAAGTTTTTATTAAAATTATTTAGTGACTAATTTGTAAGTATGGGTAGCTTTTTTAAAATTAGTGGATATTTTTAGAAGAAAGGTTGATAATTTTTTTAAAAAATAAATTTTTATAACAAATTAAAAAGTTATCAATACCTTTATTATATTTTTTGATATAATAATTTATTAGATCGTTTTTGTAATTTCTTAAACTTATTTGGTGTCACTTGACTCGTGACACCAATTCAATCATTCTCTTTATATATAATATAGATAGTATAGATAACAAAACAAATATTTATTATTTAAATTTTAAATTTCAACAATTATTTTCAGATATAAGGAAATATATCGGGTTTAGATCAAATTTGTTACTATATTATGATTCCATACTATTTGATATTGTATTTTGTTAATCTTTTGATAAAAGTAACCAAATTAAATTATTTTATAAAATATTTTGTTAAAACAAATAATAATTTTTTGCAAATCTCTTAGTATTTTTATACAAAAATCAATAAATTTGAAAGTACTAATGATAAAATTTAAATAAAACTAGAATCGGCACATCTAGACCTGTTCATAGATCAGACTACTCGCTCAATCCAATAAGTTTGACTCGGATTATTATTTAATTAATGAAAACAAATTATTCAAATTTAGTTATAAAAATATTTTTTAATATTTAAAACAGTAAAATTAGCTTTCAGACTCGAAAGACTAGACTCGAGCCGAGCATGGACAAGCAATTTTTTTTATTATTCGAGCTTGGCCCGGCCGGACCCATGAACACCTTTAGGTACACCCACAAACGTATTACATGGGTGAAAAAAATGATGATTTGTAAGAAAATAGCATTTAGAAAAAAGAATGTGTTTTTTTTTTCTTTTTTTTTGAGTAGATAGTTATTGAAAAGATGTATATATCTTTAATTTTATTTGATTTTTTTTGTGTAAATTTATCAATTGATTTGGTGTCACATGAATTCGTGACATCAACTCAACCAGATATTTTATATATAGTATTTCAATATATATAATTTTTTGAAAAATTGAAATTTGTATTCCAAAATTAAAAAAGTTAAAAAAATTCGATATACAATGTATTTAAAGTATATATTTATATTTGATGCACTGTCAGTATATAGATTTATACACTGACAGTGAATCATATGACGCTACGTGTTAAAATGTATAGTTACCTGTATTTATTTTTATAAATTTGTTTATTAATGAGATGTTATCGTATAATTAATTATCAGTGTATAAATTTATAGACTCACGGTGCATAAAATATAAACCCTTTTTATTTTATAATCTAAATACTTTTTTCTTTTAAAATTCCAAATTTTGAAGTGTGTGAGCAAGAGAGTAATTATATCATTTATATTTATAGAGATACATTGGAATTAAGTATAAGTTTGTAATTTTATATTATATTAAGAGTTTGTATTTGAGTATTGTCAATTTAAAGTTTTATATACGGATAGAGAATTTTATATACCTCATTAAAAAATAAATCTTAAATTCTTAAATTCTAAATCTTAAATTTAACTTTTAATTGGTGCTATCATATGATACATTATCAATATATAAATTTATATAGGGTTTTGCTAACGAATGCTTTTAGGACACTCTTTAAGGTTAATTAATATATTATTTATAATAATAATATTATATTAAATATAAAAATTTATAATTTTATTAATTATTTTTAATGTATTGATTAAAAATATTACTATATTTAATAATCTTAAAAAATCATCCTCAAATTCATTTATATATTGACATTAAATATAAATTCAAATAAAAAATGTAAAATTTACCAACAGAACAACTAAGGAAGGAAAGAATAAAAAACAAGGCCGGTTAATTAGTGCTTTGACCAGTCAAACATCACCCTCAACCTCAAAGAATCTGATAAAAGGAAAAATATCCCACCGCTTTCCCATTTCTCACAAACAAAAAGATCCAGCGAGACTGCCCCTTAGCGCCTCACGCTCTTAGGCCTCGGCTCGTACTCTTTACGCAACCTTACTTACCTACCCTACCAACCATTCCGATGGCAACCACCACTCAGACACCCATCGCCACCGCAACCTCCACCACTTCTCCAGCATCCGTCACCTTCGCCGCCAATTCATCCGCAGAACCAAACCCTAAGACGGCCATGGACCCCGCTTCACCTTCCACGGATAAGTCAGATCCTCCTAGCACTGTTACTCTTTCCAATGCTGAAGTATCTGTAAAGGAGAACGAGGGTTTGAAGACCACCGGGACTACTGTGGGCTCGGTCGCAGGGGATAGCAGCGGTCCCGTTAACGATATACAGAAGAAGATTCGCCGAGCTGAGCGGTTCGGTGTACCTGTCCAGTTGTCTGAGCAAGAGAAGCGTAATTCTAGGGCTGAGAGGTAACTTCTTTATTTTTTCCCTTTTTCTTTGGGTAATATTTAGGGTTTTTCTTTTGGTTTATACCTAGTTGATGAGCATTTCTGAAGAGAAGAGAAGAAATTGTTTTTTTTTTTTTTAAATTTATTTCTGAAAATAACTATTCTGATAATTTTCTTTAAAAGCGATTTTTGATTCTTGATGCGCTGAGAAACATAGATTAATACTCAAGTTTTTGTTCTCGTTCTATATTGTTTAGCATCTCTTAACAGCTCATAATTTTCAAATTTATTGTCTCTTAATTCAATCAATTTATCCGTTGGTTATCAAGAAATGAGTCTAACCCCTTCATAATCTTACCTAGTTGCCTTAATAAACATGCATGCGTTTTTGGCTGGGACGGCTTGGCAAGATAGGACAATCTTACCTTAGTTTTATCATTTATATGATTAGAGAGAAATCCTATGGCTCGTCATAGCGTTGTACTGGAAGGGTTTTCTTGATGGTAAAGTTGTAGTCTTGTAGTAACTGTAGTTGTGGATGTTGAACTCCATTTCTTGAGTTTTCCTTGTGTTTGTTGACTGTGGACCAATCATGTTGCAGGTTTGGCAATGCACCCAGCTCAAATGGATCAGAAGCATCTAAGCAATCAGAGGAGCTGAAGAGGAAGGCTAGAGCAGAGAGGTTTTTGTCCATACCACCTTTACCCAGTGATAATATTACTTGGAATTGCATATAGTCAGTTTATTAATTCTTTTTGTGGGTTCTCAGGTTTGGGCTTGCTGTACCCTCTACAGCTACTGATGAGGAAGCAAAAAAGAAATCCCGTCTTGCCAGATTTGCACCTTATTCCAAACCTGATAAAGTGGAAGGAGAAAAAAGAAAAGCAAGGGCAATCAGGTATGTTCCAGTGCAAAAGCAATGTTTCCTGCATTGTTAGAGATCTATAAATGCCTTCAGAATTCTTTATTGAAAAAGGTTTATGCATGTTGAGATTGAAATTTGATTTTTTTCTGGTCTTTCCAGGTTTTCAAATCCTCCGTCGAGTTCTTTACCGCAGGTGAATGACAAGGGGGATATTGAACCAGTAAGGGCTTAATTAGTTGTTTCTCTGGTAGATTTCTTGGATAGGAGAAAATCAAGTCTTTTAAAGGTGCTGTCTAGGATACTGATTTCTATATACCCTTTTTTCAGGAGGCTCCTATTGCTGGAAAGGCTGGTGGAGGACTCTAAATAGAAATTGCCTACATAGTTAGAAGGTATCTTTGGAGATATACATTGCTTCAATCTTGTACATAAATGCAGATATGTACACAAATATAGTTGTTTAGATATGTCCATTCATTTTATTATCAGTTACTTATATTTTGCATTATTGTTTTCTTTTCCTTGTCAGGTCTAGTGTCCTAACTGCTTGTGATTCCCTCAGCAGCTTCTTTACAATGTTTTCTTTCTAACTTCAAAATTCTTAGATGCAGTATTCCTTCATCCCGAGATGAATTTCTAAAGCAGTGGAGAGGTTTTTTTTTGGCAGTTTGGAAGGTGTTTTTTCTTGTTTCAGGCACTGCTATGGTGTCTATTCACTTGGTGAGGCCTATTGGAATCAACAACCACCTGCAGTGTTAACCTATCTCAAATCTTACAAAGATCATTAGAACTTCTCGAGTAATGGCTAGAAATTTTCTTCTTTTCCCTTTTGATAACATAATTAGGAAAGTATGGAGTGGTTAGTAGATTCCTCTTAAAAATTAATTAATTTGTTTGTTTGCTGTGGTAACATTTGGGCAACATCTTATACTCTTTTAAGTTGCATAGTATGATCAAGTGTGAGACAGCAGTAGTATTCGTATTGAGTCTGACATCTTTTTCCATGGGTAAAATAGAAAATGGTATGTGCTTCATAGGAATTCTTGGGGATCTCTCTCTCATTTTTAAATAGCTAAACGAAGAGAAATTTCTATGCTTATTCTGGTTTTCATATGTTAAGGTTTGTAGGGTTTTTTTTTTTGGGTTGGGGGGGGGAGGGATGGTTTGGCTTTGGCTGTAGGACAAATGATAAACTTAGATGCCTTTGATCTGAGCAAACAGATAACTTTGTTTTCAGTATTTGGATTAAAAAAATTATTAGAAAGGCTGTAGTGTGGGAGTTTGTAAGGAGGCTTATCTTTAAATTTGTTTTTGTTCATTCGACCTCTGTTCGTCATCTTGTTATTTTTGTTCCTTTTAAATAGATTTGACATTTTTCCTTATATTAAAAAAAAAATAAAAATTAAACCATTTGTTAGGTATGTGCATGAGCATGCATGTGATTCACGCGCTCGTTTGCAGGCTTGCATGCATGTGTTTGCATGTTTGTATGCATACATGTGTTATGTGTCATGATACTCATGGCTCAAATGGCATTAATTTAATTCAAGTATTTAGTATCTTTCTATTACAAATTATCAGTGCAATGTTGTTGCGGATATGTTACAACTGCTGTTTAGCATCTGATCATGAGAGAAATATTGAAAATTGGGAATGGTTTTATAATATGAAGATTGCATATGGACAATATTTTCAATAGGTGATGAGATTATGTGATCCAAAAAGCTAAAACTTTTTCTGAGCCTGTTACTTCAGAATTTCTGAATTTTCTGGTTTGTATTTGAGATGAGTGAACACTTCCCTTCAAGGTGATTGCTAGCTTCCCTTGGTCTCACCAGATGAATTGGCTAATCTGCAAGGTAATTTGTGCTGCTGGGAGTGAAGGCTGTTTAATGTTTCCTCAGTTTGTTGTTGAATTGTTCATAACAATTAACAGTAACTAGTTTCTTTGGAATTTGTTTTTTGGTTGGTTATGTTTGTATGGAAGACCGGCTAAACTTGATTGGGGGAATCAGAAAATCTAACAGTTTCTTTAAACTTGAGGTCAAAATGATCTCTTCTGTTTGTTCATAATTTTTTAGTTAAGTTGATTGGTGTTCTCTGAAATGGGGGAGAGTTAACCCCCATAATCTTCTAAGTATTTTTAGGCTTTCTTGGTAGGGAAAAAAAAAAACAGAAGGATAGAAAGTAAGAGTGATATAAAAGTGGGAAAAAGAAAAAAAAAAGTTATTTTCACCTGTTTACATGTTAGGAAATATATATATATATATATATATATATATATATATATATATATATATAAAATTGTTGATCTTAGGTTTGCCCTTCCCAAAAACAAGAGAGATTGGCAATCAAATTGCATTGGTTGTCTCATGGCATTGGACTCACATTGGGATGAAAATTTACTCCTAACAAATACCAAGTATTAGTGTATTTTAATCAAATTTTGTTTGAAAAGAATACTGCCATGCAATAGTAAATTATACTTTGATATATATTCAAAGATGGCTTTAGTGTTTTAGTATAAAGATAAACAGGGATATTTTTACCATGTAAGGCCTACGAAACATAAATTTGGATTGTGAATTGAGATATTATCAACCATGGTTGCTAAACCAAGACATTTTGAAGGAGATCAGACAACCAACTAAATAACATGAAACCATATCTACAGATTATCCTGCGGTTTTACCCTAAGTTTCTTTGGCAATAAACAGTCTCAATGTATTCCTATTACCCTTGCTGGGAATGCTTGCAGTTGCAGAAGTTTACTGAAAGAAAGTTAGTCCCCTATTTGTATGGCCATTGAGGATAAGTTTTGAGAAATTTAACTCTCAATCTTTGTTGGCTATGAAACAGCAGCAGCGAGTCCTCCACCACCTTTTATTGATAAGGGAGAGTCAAAGTAGGAGCTCCCATTGATCATCAAATGGGGATCTAGAAACACAACTACGACTGTTATATCATCATGAAAATGTCTCCTCACCCCTCTATCAATCTTTTTCAGATCTGAGTATCTCATTTCTCTTTTCTTTGCTGCTTCCTTTAGTGCAGCTTTAACAAGTCTCCTGGCAATTCCCTGCATTAAAATGGGGATGCAAAAGAAGAATAAAGCCATGCTCAACAACTTTTTGTGCTGTCCCAGGAGAGTTACATGATGGTTATTTGGAAACTTACATTTCGTGGGCTAGTCTGGACAATTTTGATTGCCTCCTGATTGCTTAGGTGCTCCCAGAGACCATCAGAAGCAAATATGAGAAATTGATCGTCAGGATGGAGTTTGTGTACTAACAATGATGGCTCGGCACTAAGGATCGGCTTTTGGAAGGATTCGGGCAGTCTAAATTTAGGCAGGAGAGGCTCTTTGTTGAATTCTGTCTTCTTTAGATATGCATCACCAATGGATCTTGAAATCTGCAAAGATAAAGGAGGCAGAAATAAGCTATGTTACTCGGATTCGGGTTTGAGTGTTGGACACGGGTATGTTCATTTTTTTTTTCAAGATTTCCATATATTTTGAGGGTCTTTGAAGGATCATATCGTTATACCCATGTCTGGATATGCGTCGGACATGGAGGGTACTTAAAAAAAAAAATGAAAAGTTAGAGCAACGTAGTAAATAAGAGACTAATGAAATCTGCAAAGTTAACTTTTACCAGAACAAAAAGGAGGAAGAAATTAAGACCAAGAGTATAACCTGTATCAGGCCCTTTACACGCCAAACTTTGTGTTTCATCACAACAATCTGTGGATCATGGGGATGCAATGACTGAAGCTCTTCTCTTACAGCATCTACACTTGCATTGTGTTCTGTCGATAATTGCATTGCTATAACTTCCTTAGTTCCTCTTACTGATCTGCCTAAGATTACTCTGGAATCACCAACATTTGCAATGTATAGCAGTCCATTGCAAATCAGGCCCGTCAAACAGCATGATCCAACGGACGCCATCTGTGGCTTACCAAGCCACAGTTTCCTCACAAGGGAAAGAAAATTCTCTTCTGTTGTCGAGAAAGCCTTTCTGAGAACATTTATTGATATCTCTTGATTCTCAGACGCAAATGCTGCATATATCAAGGGAAACAGAATAACCATTTGGCCCATCAAAATTAAAAAGCTTGGAGAAACTAGGAAGAAAATATGAGTTCATCTTTATGAATACATATATGTTTTGCTTGGTTTAAGCAAGAACTGATTGAACTCAAAATCAAAATGGAAATAGCAAAATCCGACATACACTTAAGATTGCAGAAAAGGTTGTCATTGACGAAGCGGGAAGCCTCAGGTCCACCATGTCCATCATACACACCGATGAAAGTCCCATAAGGACCGGAACTGCTCGAACTCAAAGGCCCTGATTCGAGTTGGCTTTGATCCTCCAACAAACTATTGGCTTGAATCACAGCCATTGAGAATTCTCCATAAACATGTTGCCCCAAATCTTTATACCACAATAAACCATCAAGACGTCCCCCAGAATCACCCTCAACAGATGGCTTCCAACAGGATTTAACCATTTTCAGGTAACCAATATTTCACATATATTATTCAAAGTGAACCAGCAGAAAATATATTCATAAAAACCCTGATAAAAGAAGAAGACCAAGACTCAATCTGGGTTTCAAGTTTCTGTTTGTTCCACAATACTAGAACCCCAAATCTTGGAACTATATAACCAAGAATTGGACACCATTATTCTGAGTATTCTGACCAATTCTCAGACAAGGACCAAGTTGGGTATGGGCTAACTCAACTGCGAAGTGTGTACTTGAGACAAGAAAGCAATGGTTTTTATGTGAGTTCAGAGAATATGGAGGTGTGCTGGTGGCTGTGTACCTTGAATCTGGGTTAAATTTTTTTGGTCCCTTCACTGTGTGCCATGTTTCAGCAACAGACTTAGCTGGAAAAGCAACTTGGGATTTGATAGAGACAAAGTTTGGTCTGAGATCAAAGTGATGAAAAGAAGCAATGGATAAGAGGAAAGTTTGGAGTTTTTGGGCAGATCTTGAGTTTTTTTTTTGTCAGAGGAGATCCAAGATGAGAAATAAAAGCGATTTAAATCACTGACTTCTGACATTGTTGTTTTTGTTATTGTAACATTGTTCTTTGTTCCCTCTCTTGTTTTTTAGTCTCTAGTGTTTTTTCTATGTTCTTTTGCCAAAGTGGTTGTCCTAAAGCTATGAGATTATTTTATTCCATGGCTGAGATTTTCAAGTTTCCTTTATTTTTATTTCCAATAATCCAATCGTTTTAGGCAATTTTCGCTCATTTAATGGTCTGTTTTCCCTTTTCATGCTTCTTGATATATTGTAATTACTTTAACCAGGCTTCCTTAAACCCTTTTTTTCATGGCTATTTTAATACTTACCTTGACCCTTTCCTAAACGCGTTAACAAGCATTTCAGGGGCAATCATTAATTTTAGAAAATCTTACAGTATAAAGCTGGGGATTAGACATCATCTAAAAAAAAAAAATCTTTGCAATGGAAGCTTACTCATATTATTCTGCAATTTGTCCATCAGTACTTCATTTCCTCACTCATGTCTTTGTCTGCTATAATCTTCAAGATTTGTGATTAAAATCATATATTATTCTGTTCTTATCACTTTTTGATGATAAATCTGAACAACTGGTTTATGTTCAAGAGCTTGGAGATGAAAAAGAAGGAAAGGATTGCAATCTTTTTCGAGTTAAAACAGCTTGGAAAAGGGGTCCATTGCCCTGGTATTGGATTGACGGATATATGTTTGGTACATGCATTCCAGCTCTTGTACCTCCAGGACCATTTACAACCATGAACATAGAAATGGCAATGGAGCGGACGGGAACGGATATTGTCTTATCCATTTTCACCTCACTCTTGTATGGATATTGGAAACATCTACATCTATGGATGTCGGTTACATCCATAACTGCTCCACGGTGCTCCACTCCGCTACACCCCAATTTATATTAATTATTTTTAACTTAATATTGTAAAAAATTATATTACAATTTATTCATGAACATAATTTTAATATATAAAAATCTTTAATATAAAATATATATAATACATATATACTAAAAGTATAGATATAAAATATTAGTATATATATTTAATATTATTAAAAATATAAGGAAAAATATAAAATATTTTAAAGGATAAAATAGTAATTTCAAAAGTCGGGCGGGGCGGAGTGGAGCAAGCATTTACCAAAACCGCTCCGCTCCACCCCGTTCCAAAAAAAAAACCTCTCCATTCAAAACGGATCGGTACGAAATCCATCGATCGGATCGGATTTTCTTATTTCTATATGAACACCATAATCTGACTGTAGAAACATTAATGGCTGAATGGCTACAAAAACTTAACCATTTTGTACATGTCAATCTAGTCTAGTAGCCAGGAGATACAATAATGTCACATTATTTTACTACTTTTTAGGAAAGTAGGTAGGAGGCTGAACTTACTTTATATTATATGGATTTGTTTATATATATATATATATATATATATATATATATATATATATATATATATAAAGAGATCGTAATTTAAAATTTTGAATTTTAAATCTGTTAATTTTAAAAATTATTGTAAGAATCAATTTCTTTATATGGATTTTTTCGTCTTTCAGTTTTGATGCTTATATATTTCAAATTCAATGATGTGAAGGCTCTTTCTTGGGGGTCTTGCCTTCTAGGCTCTTGGTTCTTTGGGTTTAGCCCCAAAAAAAAGTCCATGGTCGGATTTTAATGGGCTGATTAGGACTTAAGATTTAGTCTGTCCGAGCCCTTTTCAGTTTTGACCACACTCTTTGAGGTGCTCCCTCAGGCCCCAAGGAATGCCCTTAAAAGAATACAGTAGTGGGACTCCTTAATGTTTGAACATCAAATTTAGAACTAAAGAATTTTTTTAAGAGATTTTCTTAGAGATTTTTAAGAAATACAGTAGGCCTCCCCAAGGAATGCCCCTTTTTTTTTGGCAAAAACATGACATAGATTTTACTTAAAACACGTGATAAGCTGCATGTGAATCCTGGCACCGACCAAAGTACTGCAATAGATCAACCGAGGGAATATGTATGTGTGCATGTTTATCGAATTTCGATCAATGTTCTTTTGGTTAAACTACTTTTAAGCCATAACTTTATTACGGTATCAATTAATCTGGCATGTTTCAGCTTTTCAAGAAAAGGGTTGTAAGTAATAGTAAGATTTCCAGCTAGTTTAGATGTATGTTACTTCGACTCTTCATTTATTTTGAAGTATTCGTGTTCAACACTTATGTCCGACACATATTTGGATAAGGGTATGGGATATGATCTTCCAGATATATGAAATTTTTTAAAAAAAATTAAGCATACCCGTTTCTGACATACCCGTATCTGACACTCAATCCCAAATCCGAGTAACATAGGTTTAGATAACATCTCATGCCAGCTTGATTCATTCATTCTAAGCCAAAAGGCAAGAGCTAAGGCAATTGTGGAAAGTCATCAATCAGCAAAATCACAAGGAAATAGGTACTAGGAGTTGGATCGATGGTCCTAACACTCTCAACTACCCAAAAGCAAGTTTAATCAGTAATACTTTACCCTAGTCAAAAAGCTTGCACAACTTTGTTAATTTGAGGGGAAAAAAAAACCAGTCTCAACTGATAAAGTTAGTAGCATCTCAAAGCTAACTATTAAAGTACTTTAAAACATTAAGATTGAATCACAAATCAGTAAACTGAATCAAATGCGACCCTGATCCAACTATTTTAAAGCTCAGTCTGATCTAAAGTGGAGGATATGAAAAAGTGCATGTGGCCAAACTTTGGGGCCCAAGTCAATGTACTAAATGGAGGGTCACATCCCCCACATTCACATGCTATGGAAGAACTTTAACATCAATCAAACAATTTGATTAAGGAAATATAAATACAAGCGATATTATGCACTTTTATATTAATGTCTTGCCATTTTGCTTCAATGCAAGAAAACATCTGTCACTTTCTGTTTTATTATCTAAAATGGGACAATAATTGCTGTTTACTTGTATGAATTCAAGATGGCCCAACTCTAATCATTTGTCTTCTTTCCATTGAGCTCTGAATTCTTTCCCTGGCATGCCTTAGAGTATCAAGAACTTCACCTATACTTTTGCTGACAATGTTTATCTCAGGGGCCAGCTTGGTTTCTGGTAGCTTTAGAGGAACCAATGCCAATGAGTTATCAACATAATCATCATCCTCATAATTCTCATTTCTTCCATTCATATTAATCTCCACTGTTGAAGCTTTCAAGCTTGAAAAACTGATCAAATGAATGGTATAAAGTGATCAATAGTTAACTTAATTATAGTATATTACATATAATTAAGCAAATGCAATAGGACAAATGTGGGGAAATGTGGGAATCAAAGGGTGTACCTTGTATAATCAATCTTAGGATCTTCATGGCTTGAACTTGATTTACTGCTGGACTTTTCATGTGAAGAATCTTTTATATCAGATTTAGTAGTCCCTGGAGAAGTTGAATGTTCTTCACTGAAAGAAATTTCAAGGCTTTTTATAGATGTATTGCTATCTGATACATTTTCCTCCACATTTTTTGAGATTTCTGGAACTGAATTTTGAGACTTGGAAGCAGATTTTTCTGGGTTTTTAGTACCTGAACTACTTGTAGATGAAACACTAGAAACTGCACAGTTCTCAGATGAACTTGACTGCTCTGATTCTTCCAAACTAGGCAATATTTTGAGGGACTCAACCTTCTTCCTCAACAACTTGAGCCTCTTCTCAGCTTTGTTCCTTAATTTGGTCTCTTCTTTCAGTTTGCTCTCAAGTTCTACTAGCTGCAGTTCAAGAACAAACAAAAATAGAACAAACAGAAAATTCAGATCTTTTTCTTTAGCATATTGAAAACATAATTAATGCTTTAAAACCTAAATTGATAGAACAAAACCTAACCTTACTTCCCATAAGTTCAGCATCTTCTTTTGCAGTCCTTGATGTTTGTCTCTCAGCAAGAAGTCTTCCTCTCAAGCACTCCACAGTCCTAAATCCATCATCTCCTCCCATCTTCTTTTCACTGAGAGGACAACGAACCCATATTACATTATGAAGCAGTGACAACTGACAAGCACAAAAAAAAAAAAAAAGAAAAAAAGAAGAGGAACCCACCTCCATTTGCTGTCTTCCTTGTTGCAAGTAATCATTTGCAATGATTCTTTGACTTTAGCCTGTTACTGAAGTTCTTGAAATGACCTTGATTCTTGAATGTCAGTGCACCCAGGACACTAAAATCTTACCTCTACTTTAGTTGCCATTTTATGAATACAACAGATCAGAGCTCTCTCACTAAGCAGCTTGTACAAAAATGCCAACAGAAGTAAGCTGTAGCCTGCAGTAAGCAATGGAGTTCTTCTTCTTCTTCCTTTTTTTTCCCTTTTTTTTTTTTTTTTGAAATTTAATTTTCTTTTTCCCCCTAGGAAGAAGAATCTTTGCTGATGCCAAAACAAAAGACTCTCACGCAGCTACCAGTGTTGGAAATCCAAGGTCAAGGCTTGGACTCTTTCTCATCTCCTCAGTTGGCTTTATATATATTCATCCTCCAAACTAGAATATTTGGCTATTGTTTTTTCTAGAATATCATCTAGTCTATGCTTACTCACTCTTTGTTAAGCCACATTTAGAATTCAATGAGTTAATAACATAACATAATACAAAAATGTTTTGCATTAAAAGTTTCAAACTCTGGATTAATTTTTGGATCTTTTTAGCCGACTCTGCGAGTACAAAATTTTAAGTAAAAAACACATATCAGTGTCCCTACCGATACCCGAATCCATGTAACATAGGTTTCAAGGAGTTAAACCAAATTCCATTGAAAGGCTTGATCTAAATTACCTGCAAATTTTCATACCATATCCTTAAAAGAGAAAACTAGAACCATTTTTGACAGCTCCTAATCTAATATAGTAGCCAGTTAAGGCCATTGTCTTTTCCACCACAACATCATGATCACAAACCAAATCATGCTGTTTTACATTCATTCTTCCACATAAATTTCTTCATAGTATTTGTTTAATTTGTTTTAGTTTCCACATATTTTATCTGGTATACTTCCAAATTTACAAAAAATGAGGTGATTAAACCCTATCAGTAAAAGACAAATTTCAGTTTTGTTTACCACCTCAAGAACAGATATGACAGATAGATGAAGAGGTTTGTAGCATTTATTAATTTTTACTACCACATGCTAGCCCGGGGGATTTTGAATGGTTTCAAATTTTGAAATAACATCACGGGATGCCATGCCTTTGTAGCTGAATCTGTCACGTGATGTCCCTGAAATATCTTTCTCCTTCTAATGTGTTTCTTCTTTCCTATTATATTCATATTTGGATGAGTATATGATATGAATACGTGTTCAATACGAATATATTTATTTTTTAAAAAGTTTTTTTTTATATATTTAGAAGATTATATTTTTATATTCATATTTATATATGTATAAAATACAAATATCGAACATAAATACTTGAAAAAAATAAAAAAAAATCCGGATAACATAACTTCTCTCATTGTATATTTATCACTTAAAAAAAAAAAAATGCATAGAAAACCCATTTTCTAATTCTCCATCAGTTTGATTTTTGTTTCTATTTGATGAGTACAGTCTCGAAATTTTGTACCCTTTCTTCCCTTTTTTACAACCTTGACCTATATATATATATATATATATATATATATATATATATAGTATACATATATATATATATATATAGTATACATATATATATATATATATATATGGAAGTTTTGTACACTTCTTTCTGAAGTGCAATTGTCATTACAATTTACAAGTGTTAGTAAATCAGAATTCATTATATTTTTATGATATATTTAGATGATGAATCAAACCCTTTCTAATCAAATTTGTTCAGTTTAACCCAATATTATAACTCAAAAGACAATTATTGAAAAAAAAAAAAAAACCAAAAGATAAGCAAAAGCCATGGTAACAAGTGAAGTTGGAAAATGATTAATATTTTTTCATGAAATTATAATGCCTAATAATTACATGATTCTAGAGTATGGGAATTTGGCTTGCACTTCACTGAAAAGAAACCCAATTTTAGCAAGCCTCTTAATTGATATTGCACTAGTATTTTTTTGTATAGTATTTTATTTATTTATTTAGACCTTCTTCCCTTGTGATGAATATAAATAGCCAACTGATACAGCTTTAAGCACACTGATTGTCATGAAAGTGGACTCTGTTTTTTTTTTTTTTAATATTTTTTTGAGAGTTGCTGAGTAGGGCCAGTTATTTTTAGATGCATACTTTGATCCCATAAAAATATGAATGTCCAATTCTTGAGTTGAATTAGTTCTTCACTTGTATATTACATTTATACATATTATATATTGTGTTCAAATCTATAACAAACCATAAAAATAATCTCGAGGATCAAGAATTAGAGATTTTGGAGCCATGATAAGTAGTCAACTAAGCAATGACATTGATCAATATTTTTAGGGTTAATTAGGTCATTTTAATAGTCATCTAAACAATGATTTAATCAATGTTTTTAGGGTTAATTAGGTCATTTTATTGCACCTGATTTTGGATTGATTTTTAAATGGTTTTGGATTTATTTAGATTTTGACACGTTCATTTCTTCGTATCGTGTTCATACTATTTTTTGTGTTGTGTTTGTCTTCGTGTGTTCAAAGTATTACAAATTTATATAAATTTTTATATGTTAATAATTTGTTTTATGTAGATTTTGACACGTTCGTATATTTATGTTATGTTCATGTTATTTTTGTGTGGTGTTGTATTTTAATTATTTTTTTCATGTGCTCATGTTATGTTTCGATTCATCCAAATATTTTGCATATTTTGTCATAGTGAGTCAATTTAAAGAAAATTTTGTATGTTCGTATCGTGTCTCAATTCACCCTATTTTTTTTTGCATAATTTGTCATAATGATTCAATTTAGAGAAAATTTGTATGTTCGTAACATGTTTGTGTTATTTTATTGTGTGTTTAAAGTATTGTAAATTTATATAAATTTTTACATGTCAATAATTTATTTTATGTACATTTTTACACATTCGTGTATTTGTGTCATGCTCATGTTATTTATCGTGTTGTGTTTTAATTAT
Organism: Fremontodendron californicum; assembly: GCA_030761205.1. Taxonomy (NCBI): domain Eukaryota; kingdom Viridiplantae; phylum Streptophyta; class Magnoliopsida; order Malvales; family Malvaceae; genus Fremontodendron; species Fremontodendron californicum. Next base: position 37,180,286 of record JAULJL010000005.1, read on the forward strand.
TTTTTCATATTGTGTTCATGTTTTATAATCATGTTGTGTCCGAAATTACCAAGTATAATTGACACTATTCAAATAACTCTCAATTTTGTGTCGTGTGTCATCATATTCGTGTTATTTTTTTTGTCATAATCGTATTCAAGGTATTATATATTTATATAAATTTTGACACGTTAATAATTCATTTTATGTAGATTTTACACGTTTGTGTATCTGTATCATGTTCATGTCATCCTCCCAAAACAAAGCCCATCATTATTTTCCCCCTTTAATGAATGACTCTCACCTCGCATCCTATTCATTTGTGGGTCGAGACCCGAGGCTTTTTTTTATCAAGAGGTGATTTTGAGAATCAACCAACCGACAAATCCGTAGCCCAGGTGACTCACAGCATCCCTCTCGCCCAAATGAAATGGAACGAATCAAATCAATAAGCTTTTTGATTGATTCAGGGCGCAGCGAAGTCAAATTCAATCAAGGCAAAGGGGGGCTTACTTTTCTTGATGCTTTTCTTGTCATATCGTGTTTTAATTATTTTTTTATATTATGTTCGTATCGTATAATTATGTTGTGTCTGAAATTATCATATATAATTGATCATATTCAAATAACTCTCAATTTTATACCAAGTGTCATATAAGGATAGGAGTTATTATCTTTTAAAATTATTTTTACTCCTCTTACGTTTTTACTTTCAAACTTATTATAAAATATTAATTCAAATTCGATAACATACCCGCAACAAAACGCGAGCATCTATCTAATATATAACAAAAATGACAGATTGGTTTAGAGATTGCGACCCCAACTGATTTTTATATTATTTTATCTTTGGAAGTGTTCAAGTTAGTAATCTATAAACAAGAGTTTGATTAAGTGAAGTCGGTATCGTACCGGTTGGTAGGTATCATTTTTTAAATAAATCGAAACGGTATCAGTTTTGTATCGTTTCGGTTTTTGTATCGGTCTGTATCAGTTGTATCGACTTGTACCGATCTGTACCGGTAGGTATCAGTTGGTACAAAATTTTTATTTTTAAAATTAAAAAAAAAAATTACTTATTTGATTTTTTAAACCAATTTCAATATTTTTTGTCATGATCATTTTTTTTCATAATTACATTTTAAAATAAAATATGTTCATTAATTAGGATATTGAACATAATTACTAATAACTTACTATATATTTTTAATATTTTTTTTTTTACTTATTTGATGTTTAAAAATTTTAGATATTAAATATTTAAAATTTATATTTTCATAAAAAATATATATATGCATGTAATGGATGTATATTTGCATCTTTATATAATATATTTTTAATTAAAAAACTTGAAAATAAACTATATATATATAGATATATGAAAAAATATTTAAAAAATATCGGTAAATCCAAAATGGTACGTCGAAACATACCGATACCGGTAAGTACCAGTATCAAAACAAAAACGATACGCCCACTGGTACGGTATTGACTACCTTGGTTTAATCTGATAATTTTGGACATGATTTAAAAATACGATACAAATATGATACATTAAAATTTTAACACATTTAATAATTTATATTATTTTTATGCTTATACTATTGATTAAAAAAATAAAAGATACCAAACGCATTTAATTGTCTAACAAGAGTTGAAAGAAGGATTGGATGGCCAAGAAGTATTACGGACTTTGAATAGAAAGTGAGGCCCAATTAAAGCAGGGTTGTAATTAGTATAGCCAAATTTGGTCTTTTTGGACATGTTCTAAGTTTTTGATATGTAATATCAGGAAGGGATTGGGTCTTTTCTTATATTGGGCCAATCGATATTAAAATGAGTTAAGGAACCCATCAATTAAAGTCATAGAAGGGCCCAGTTTGATATCTTCAAGCTAGCTTAGCCTAGGCGCTTTGGAAAAAACTAAGAAATCTTGGGTAATAGTATCCAAACCTAATCTTTTAAATCTAAATTCCATTTTTATTTTGTTTTTATAAAAGAGATCTATCTATTCATAACATGAACATCCTCTTGACATTGTCCCCTTGAATATGTTGAAGTCCATGAAGTCTAGACTTGATAGCCTCCTTAATTCGACTAAAGTTTTATTTGAAAACATGATGAAAGGCACACATTATATTAAAATGTCGATTTATGATTGGACTCTCAAAGATAAGAATAACATAGATGATGAGGATTCTCTGACCACCCTTTCTTCCTCTCCAGCTATATTAAGTAGATATAAATAGTATGAATTCCATATTTGCATGCCATGCCATCTTATAATAAAAGCATAATACAAATGGGCTTTCATCTAAATGTTAAGCAAAAACCAATGTTTTATAATTTCTGCTAAACATAGAATTATACAACAACAAAATAAAATGCAACTAACAATAATCAAATTCTATTCACCCTCTCAATCATTAATTCTCCTAGTGCAAATATGCATACAAAGGGCTTTTTTTTTCCTTCTAAATTTCAAGAAAAAACCTTTTGTTTATTTTTTGACATGAAGAAAGCCGCAATTTAAAGATAATTTAAAGATAAAAAAGTGATTACAGATATTGAAAGAACTCTAAATTTATTGAATGTCATATCTTAATATTTAAAATATAAATCAATTAAAATAAATCCTGACTCAACTCAATGTTTATTTTGCTGCTATGCTATACATATTACATACTTAAAGAAGAATAAAATTTTGATAATGGAAGATAGATTTATAACAGAATTAAAATCTGTAAGAGCCTAACTAAACCCAACCACATGTGTCCTTATCATAAAAACAAGTGATCATCTTCACCCAATTCATCTCATCCATTCCCTAAAAAAACCCTCCCAATACTCTAAATATAGCCCATCTTACACCACGTGTCCACCATCTGATTCTCCCACGTGTCATCATCATTCAATCATGGCCATTCTGCATCAAGACTTTTGCCACTCGCATTGACCAGGATTGCCCACAGCCGTTGGATCTCACCGAATATGTCATCACAAGGAAGCTGAAACCTGCAGCAGGGGCAGGTATTCCTCTTCTTCAGCCAAGGCAATATGCAACTCCAATGGAACAAGTGCTGGCATGGCAGCTTACACACGTCTCTTCCTTCTCTCATCTCCTCTTTGCATATCACACACTCAACGGCGCCACCGGCTCTCACCTCCACCGCCGGTAACGCCACCACCGCTGCAGGTGACGCCGCCACTTCCTTCCCTTCCTTCCCACCGCAACCCATTATTCGAACAAGCCTTTTGCACCTCGTCACCATTTCAATATACGGAATCAAAGCAGCGCCATCGAAGACGCCGGTAATACTGGTGATCTTTAACATGGAATTAGAGCATATACTACTTAAGACTTCGCGCCATTCAGCGTGAGGTGATCTCTCGAGCGCTTCTGGGTTATCTTGGTATGCTTCACAAAGAAAGAGGAGGAGGAGCACAGCGTCAAGGTCGCGGTGCTTTATGGCAGTGGAAGGGTGTAGCGGCAGTGTTGGTGGAGGCTGAAGGTGACGCGTGAGGTGGTGGAGGGAAAAGAGGAGGTGGCGGGCAATGAGAAGGGTCTTTTGAGGGAGAGAGAGAGTGTGGAGGTGGTGGAGGGAAAGAGAGAAGAGACAAGGGGAGGAGAGGAGGAAGCAAAGACGGCGGCGGTGGTGGAAAGAGAGGGAGAAGATGGAGTAGCTGAGATCTGAAAGTTGAGAAGGGCGGAGGGTGGAGATTGCCGCCATAATGGTTGTCTCTTCTTCCATCGTCATATGGGATCGTGTGCTTTGGAAACCTTCACTTTAGAATAATGCGGGGGAGTTTTGAGTACTGCGGCTTTTTATGTGAAAAGTTTGGCTGATTAATAAAGAAATTGGAATTGCTAGTTTGTTTTCTTTAACTTCTAATCACCGTTCTTTCTTTCATTTCCATACAATCCTAAGTCATCATTATCAAGAAAATTTTGTGAGCCACCACAAATATTCCATATATATATATATATATATATATATATAAAATCACAGTTCGATAATAAAAACAAATTATGAATTTTAATATTTAAATTTAAATTTATTGAATATTTTTTTTATAAAATAATTGCATGAATTAAGTTAAATCACCCAAATTCACGATCACAAATATTTGAATATATGTTGTTGTAATTTTATGCAATCTCAATCAGTCCATTTAGATAATGAGTAATCATAAATGCTCTTTTTTTAGCATTCACACCATTTTTCTATTAGTCAATTTCTGCATTTATAATTTTTTTTATAATTCTTTATTTTGAAAATGAGTTCCTTGGTTTTTAACATAAAGTATATACTTAGAAGTTGGAACATGTGGGGATAAATAAAAGAGTAATTAATTTCTAAACTTTAAAATTTATATTTCCTTTAATTCATTTATCTCCAAATATTTATGAGGAATTTAATGATAAGAACATTACATATATATACATGTATGTAAATAAATTACTTTTTAGATTAAAAGAATTTTACATAAACACCCTTTAGGGTGAAAGAAAAAGATGAAGAGAATCAATAATTGATAAACAATTTACACCAAGATTTGGACAAAATTGGATCTATACATATAGATTTGATTGAGCATTAATTGGATTGAGAGGTTTGGGTAACCATGTGTGTGGAACCAGAAAGGGATGTTAGTTAGCTGAGAATGTAGGGTTTTTTGTCCTTAAGTTAATGTCCCAGTTTCGAACATCATTGACACCCGATTTCTTTTCATTATCTCTTCCAACTTTGATGAGCAACAAAACAAGCAGAAAGAGAAAAAAAAAAAAAAAAAAAAAAGCTTGGCCCATACCCTCAAGCTCCATCCTATTGTCTGTTGCAAGCAAAATAATAATAATTAGAAAAAAAATTTGGGCTATGCATATTCTTGTGATAGGTCCTGTTCCTGGTCAAAAATATAGTGAAATCACCTTTCCTATTCTTTCCCCAGACCCTGCTAGTAATAAGGATGCTCATTTCTTAAAATATCCCATATACGTAGGCGGAAACAGGGGAAGGGGCCAGATTTATCCCGACGGGAACAAAAGTAACAATACAGTTTATAATGCTACGGCAACAGGTATAGTAAGCAAAATCATACGAAAAGAAAAAGGGGGGTACGAAATAACCATAACGGATGCATTGGATGGACATCAAGTGGTTGATATTATCCCCCCAAACGATTCGTTTTTTTTTTTTTTAATAGTAATGACAATAATGTTATGAACACATAAATTAATAACGTATAAAATTAATTATTAACATGAAAAATTTTATATGAATTTATAATATTTTGGGGAACAGAAAAAAATAACACGAACAAGTTATGAAAACACAAATTTTTCTTTAAATTGAATCACTCTGACAAATTATGCAAAATATGTCATAAATTAAGACGTGATACGAACACACAATTTAAAAAAAAAAAAAAAATCAAAATGACAAACTATATAAAATACGAGATGATTGAGACACGACACAAACACAACATAGAAAAATAATTAAAATACAACACCAAAAATAACATGAACACGACACAAATACACGAACGTGTAAAAATTTATATAAGTTTATAATACTTTGTATAAATTATTAACGTGTAAAAATTTATATAAATTTTAATACTTTAAAAATACAAAAAAAAAAATACACGAACACGAACACACAAATTTTTCTCTAAATTGAATAACTATGACAAATTATGTAACATATCATGAATGAAAAAATGACATTAACATAACATAGGAAAAAATAATTAAAACGTAACACGAAAAATAACATGAACACGACACGAAAACATGAACTTGTAAAAATATACATAAAACGAATTATTAACGTGTAAAATTTATATGAATTTATAATATTTTGAAAAACAAAAAATTAAAGGAACGCGAATACAACATAGGAAAAATTATTAAAACACAACACGAAAAATAACACAAACACGATACGGATACACAAACGTTTAAAAATATACATAAAACGAATTATTAACGTGTAAAAATTTATATAGATTTATAATAATTTAAATACAAAAAAATAATACGGACACACAAAATTTTCTTATTTTTTTCTTTTTCATTCTTACCATTTTTTTTTTCTTTTCTTTCTCTACTCTCAACAACCCAAAAAAATGAGGGGCCACCCAAAAAAATTGAGGTGGCCACCAATGAAAGAGGAAACGTGGCCACTCCAAAGTTGTACAAAAAATGTAAAATTTATCTTATGGACTAGAAAAAGAACTTGGTAGAAACTAAGTAGTCATGATTCATGAACAAGGCTGGCTAAGTTTGTGCGCTCATTACGGTCAGTTTGTCACCCTTTACACTCACAAATTCCGGTTCTTTATCTTCTTGCATGGTAAATGAGTCCATTTTCCCCATTCTTTAATGCCTCGGGGAAAATGTTCATAGAAATACTAACTAGAAAAACTTGGATATGTTACCATTTACTAACTAAATGACTCATGACTCATAAGATTAACTCGTAAAAAGGTCTTTAGAATGTAGCAGGAAATATTCCATAATTCCTAAAGGTGATATGAGGGGACCCAGAACCGACCAAAGGAAAGATGACAATAAACTACTATCTAATATGTCAACAAATTTGCATGATAGAATGCTTCAAGTGCAAGCAGAGGTTTTCCACTAGCATAAGAGAAAAGCAAAGAAATAAAGATGATCCTGGGCACTTCCATGTCTGCAGACTGCAAGGTGTGATGATTAAAGGCTAAAATAGTTTTTAAAGTAATGCTCAGATCAAGTCCAAAAGTTAAATTTGCAACAGGAGAGAAAATAGAAAGCTTACATGTGGCAGTATTTTAATTGGGAACTGCCTCTTCACTTTAGCCAAGAAGTATCAATTTCTGGTAGAATTAAAAGAGAAATGCATAAAGGATCCAATGTCCTCAACATCTTTAGCCACGGTCATTGTGAGTGGTCGGTCTCTTTTCTTAGTGAGCCATTAAAGCCTCAAGGGTTGCATTTTAGTCCATGAGTGTGATCTTAATTGCAGTGATTGGCATCAGCAAACATAAACACTCTCCTTATCAAACTCATCATGCAAAGTATATCCTGTTAGGTACCAGAGTGACGGAATAGTGTCTCACAACTAAAATAAGAGATGAGAAAATAGGAACTGAACACACAAAATTTAACGTGGAAAACCCTCAATGAATAAAGGGAAAAACCACGGGGCAAGACTAGAAGAATTTCACTATGAGAAAATATTACAACACCTCTCTCTAAATACTAGGAGAGAATAACCTCACAAAGAATATAAGAAAGTATACAAGAGAGGAAGAGATAATTCTTGGGATGGTTTTAATACTTCTCCTTAAGGCTCTTTATATAGCCTTCAAGGAGGAACTCCTTCATTGCTCCCACCGATGTGGGATTGCTCTTCTTATATAAGTTCTAACAATTCTCCCACTTGAAGATTTGATTAAACCAATCATATCTTCACACCACTCTTTCTGTCTTGCCATTCCATGTTGCTTACGTTTCTAATAGACCATAGGAGGATCGACACCAAATAAACTTGTCAGTGTTGATTGGCTTTGTCATAACATCTGCTAGGTTGTCTTTGGTGTGAATCTTTTGCATATCCACACTTCCTTCTTCTACTACTTCTCGAACAAAGTGATACTGTATACCTATATGCTTTGTCCTGGAATGAAAGGCTGAATTCCTTGCAATGTGCAAGGCACTCTGACTGTCACAATACACAATAATTTTCTGCTGCTTGTGCCCGAGTTCTTCCATTAACCTTTGTATCCATATTGCTTCCTTGCATGCTTGGGTAGCTGCCATGTACTCAGCTTCTGTAGTAGACAAAGCTACAACAGTCTGTAACTTAGATAACCAGCTTACCGCTCCTCCTGCAAGTGTGAACACATAGCCAGTAGTGGATTTCCTTTTATTAAGATCACCTGCAAAATCTGAATCAACATAACCCCTGACAACAAGTTCTGATCCTCCAAAACATAATGCAACATCTGAGGTTCCTTTAATGTATCTAAGGATCCTCTTAACAACATTCCAATGCTCTCTACCAGGATCTGCCATAAATCGACTGACCGCTCCCACTGCTTGTGCAATGTCTGGTCTTGTACATATCATAGCATACATAAGGCTTCCCACCGCTGATGCATATGGTACTCGAGACATTTCCATCCTCTCTGCTTCATTGCTAGGACTCATACCTGAGGATAATTTACAATTGACAGGAAGTGGGGTAGATATTGACTTACAGTCTTGCATGTTGAAGCGTCGCAAGACCTTCCTCAGATAATTCTTTTGAGAAAGCCAAATTTTCCTGTCTTTTCTGTCTCGGTGAATTTGCATCCCTAAAATCTTGTTTGCGGGTCCCAAGTCCTTCATATCGAACTCCCTAGCCAACTGTGCCTTCAAATCTTGGATTCGATCTTTGTTGGGGCCTACCACCAACATGTCATCCACATACAACAGCAAAATAATGAAATCATTATCATCAAACCTCTTGTAGTACGTACAATGGTCTGAACTCAGTCTGTTGTATTCAAGGCTAATTATGAAAGAATCAAATCTCTTGTACCAACATCTGGGCGCCTGCTTTAGACCGTACAGAGATTTGGTCAACCTGCAAACCAAGTTCTCTTTGCCTGTTTCAACAAAACCTTCTGGTTGGAGCATATAAATTTCTTCTTCAAGCTCTCCATGTAGAAAAGCCGTCTTTACATCTAGTTGTTCAAGATGTAAATCAAATGCAGCACACATAGCCAACACTACTCTGATAGTAGTAAGTCTGACAACTGGAGAAAATATCTCGTTGAAGTCAATACCTTCTTTCTGAGCATATCCTTTTACAACCAATCTAGCACGATATCGTTTTACTTGATCATTGCTATCCCGCTTGATCTTGTAGACCCATTTGTTACCAATGGCTTTTCTGCCACGTGGTAATTCCACCAGTTCCCATGTCTCGTTCTTGTGAAGAGCTTCAATTTCTTCCTGCATTGCTGTCATCCACAGAGAAGCATCTGGGCTACTAGTAGCTTCATGAAAAGTTGATGGCTCTCCATCCTCTGTTAAAAGACAGTATGCAACATTGCTCTCCGTAACATACTCCGTGTGCCAATTTGGAGGCCTTCTCTCACGAGTTGACCGTCGAACTTCTACAGCCTCGGACTCAACTGGTTCTGGAACCTCATGCTCTGGTTCTGCTTCAGAAGAATCATCTTCTTGAGAATTTCTATCCATCTGCACTGTAGCAGTCTCTTTTGAAGTGTTGTCATTTGTTTGCTCACTTTGCAGTTCATTTTCTGCAAAAACTACATCTCTGCTGACAACAACCTTGCGGGCAGTGGGATCCCACAGGCGATACCCCTTAACACCGTCAGCATAACCCAAGAATATACATTTTCTGGATTTTGGATCCAGCTTTGTTCTTTCTTGGGAGTTGTACATCACGTACACAGGACATCCAAACACATGTAGAGAAGAATAATCAGCTGGCTTTCCTTTCCACATCTCCATAGGCGTCTTCAAACCAATCGCCGTTGATGGTGATCGATTTATCACATAACAGGTGGTTTTGACTGCTTCTGCCCAGAAAGATTTGGCCAATCCCGCTGTTCTCAGCATGGCTCTTGTTCTATCTAGGAGAGTTCTGTTCATCCGCTCTGCTACACCATTCTGTTGAGGCGTATGTGCAACCGTGAATTGTCTCATAATACCCTCTTTCTTACAGAATGCTAGAAAGTTACCGTCTACATATTCTCCTCCATTGTCTGTCCTCAAGCACTTGATTCTTTTCCCAGTTTCAAGCTCTACTTGTGCTTTGAACTCCTTGAATACTGGAAACACATCTGACTTCTTCTTGATTGGGTACACCCATAATCTCCTGGAATAGTCATCAATGAATGATACAAAATACTTTGCTCCACCCAGGGATATTTCTGGTGACTCCCACACATCAGAATGGATTAAGTCCAGTATGTGTTTGCTTCTTGTAGTTACTTTAGCAAACTTCAATCTATGCTGCTTGCTTATCACACAGTGCTCACAGAAAGGTAAATTGACCATCTTGAGCCCGGGCAGGAGATTGCGTTCTGCAAGGACTTTCAAGCCTCGCTCTGACATATGGCCTAATCTGCGATGCCACATCATCGTCGTTTCTTCTTGGCTGGCTGCTGCAACTGATGCATCTGCCTCTTGCAACGTCTCTCCCAAAAGCATGTATAGATTGCTTGTGATCTTCTCTGCTTTCATCACCACAAGGTTTCCTTTCACTACTTTCAATATTCCACATTCAGTGAGGATCTTGTACCCGAGGTCATCCAATTGTCCAATTGACAATAAGTTCTTCTTTAAGCCCTTCACATGTCGTACCCCTTGAATTTTGCGAACAGTACCATCATGCATTTTTAATCTGACGGTACCGACTCCAGCAATATCTAAGGCGTGATCATTTCCCATGAACACAGATCCTTCCGAAATAGGTTCATAAGTGCAAAACCAATCTCGGTGTGGAGTCATGTGCCATGTCGCACCTGAATCCATTATCCAGACATCATTGAGTTTCTTTCCGCCTTTTGAACTAGTCGCTGCTTCACTATACAAGATTTCTCCATCATCTGAGGTACTTGCAACACAACCTTGGGAGGTTGATGTTTCAGAATTCTTTTCTCCACCCTTCTTATTATGCCAACACTCCTTCTTCGAGTGCCCTCTCATGCCACAATTGTAGCATTTAAGATTCTTCCTTCTTCGAGATTTTGATCTACCATGATTCTGACTCCCACTGGAGCCACGTTCTGTTGATCTGCCTCTCATCACCGTTAAAGCCTCTGCTTGCTTTGAATTTTCTGACCTTTCCTCCTTATTCTTGCGCCTGGATTCTTCTTCAAGAATAGCACCGGCAACATCATCAAAGTGAAGAGAGTCACTAACATTGTTATTTGTGATGTTGATGATGAGTTGATCATACGAATCTGGTAAACTCTGAAGTAGAAGTTCCGCACGTTCATTTTCCGCTATTTTGAAATCTGATGCTGTGAGTTGAGCAAATAGCGTATTCAGAGTGTTGATGTGATCCGTTACCGACGTGGATTCACTCATTCGAAGAGTGTAGAGTTTCCTCTTCAAGAATATTCTGGTGTGAAGTGACTTCACCTCGTACAATTTGTTTAGAACATCCCAAATCTCCTTTGCAGTCTTCTTCTCTGCAACACTTGACAAAACTGAATCCGCCATTGCTAGGTGCAGATTGGCAACAGCATTGTCATCCTTCTCTTTCCACTTTTCATCAGTCATTTCTGTGGGTCTACTTTCAATTGCTTCTAGACAATTATCCTTCCTCAAAATTGCTCTTATCTTCAATTTCCACAAGGAGAAATTTCTCCCACTGAACTTCTCTATCTCGAATTTTGCTGCCATGGTTGTACACGAACTGAAGCGAGTTACACTATTTCACCGTGAATAGTACCGTATACGTGAACAGTATTGTACGTATGTCGTACACTAGAACAAATCCAGTATACGTTAACAATTACTGCAAAAGTATACAACCACACGTATGAATAGTAACCGTATCTGTGAATAGTACTGTTAGGTACCAGAGTGACGGAATAGTGTCTCACAACTAAAATAAGAGATGAGAAAATAGGAACTGAACACACAAAATTTAACGTGGAAAACCCTCAATGAATAAAGGGAAAAACCACGGGGCAAGACTAGAAGAATTTCACTATGAGAAAATATTACAACACCTCTCTCTAAATACTAGGAGAGAATAACCTTACAAAGAATATAAGAAAGTATACAAGAGAGGAAGAGATAATTCTTGGGATGGTTTTAATACTTCTCCTTAAGGCTCTTTATATAGCCTTCAAGGAGGAACTCCTTCATTGCTCCCACCGATGTGGGATTGCTCTTCTTATATAAGTTCTAACATACCCTTCTTCCTTCATCAAACAAAGCAACCCTTCTAACAAAATGTATATCTCTTCTATTCTTTCACTTGATCTATCCTTTGCAATAAAGCTTTGTAATCCTCCACTAGTTTCGATCCGACTAGAACCTAAGATCTTCTTTAACCCAACATTCCTTGTCTGCCAGCTTGTGAATATAAGTTTGCCATGATGATATAATTTCCAGTATTCTCAGGCTATGTTGCTCCGACTCTTCATTTTTCTTGAAGTATCCGTGTCCGACGCATATTCGGACATGGGTATGGGGATATAATCCCCTAAAGACCCTCCAAATACATGAAAAAACTTAGAATAAATCAAAAATACCCGTGTCTGACACTCATACCCGAGTCCGAGTAACATAGTTCTCAAGTTCTATCTCAAACAAATGATCACAAATCAACTTTCCAAGTTCAGCATCACCATAAACTGAAGCCCCATGTAGCAATGCACCCCAAACCTTAGCACTTGGTTCAATTGGCATTTTAGAAATAAATTCTGTTGCTTCAGAGAGTCTCCCTGCTCGGCTTAGAACCTCTACCATACAAGCATAATGCTCAACTGAGGGGTGAAATGCCATATTCTTCGACCATGGCATCAAAAATCTTCTGAGCTTCATCTACTATTCCAGAATGAGCACAAGCAGACAGTAGTGTAGTGAATGTGACAGGATCTAGCAGAATTCCATTATTAAGCATCTCATGAAAATAACCTAGAGCTGCGTTAACATCTCCATGGGCAGCATATAATATGCTCAATTATTGCTGTCCAAATGATCGAGCTCCTACATGTTGATTGATCAAAAACCCTTTCTGCCCCAAGGAGAAACCCTAGGATCAATAAGGGCAGTCACAACGTAGATGTTATGATCATAATTGTTTCTAACAGCATAAGCATGTATCTCTTTTCCTCCTTTCAGGTTTGAAAAATACGAAAAGGTCGGAAGAATGCTTGAAAGTGTGACAGCATTCGGTCTAAAACCACAAGCTAGCATTTCCCAGACTAAATCCAAAATCCCATCATACTGTTTGTTCTCAAACAAACTTGAAATCAAAGAATTCTACTCAATCCAGGGTGTTTCAATTTGCGGAAAAGCTCCATAGCTTTGTCAGTGAACCCATGAAATATACAATCATAAATAAGTGAGCCATAAGTAACTTCATCTTTATCACTCATATCCTCAAATAACTCCGTAGCATAACTCTCACATTTTGCATCTGATACAATCAAAGCATTACAAACCATAAAATCCATCTCGATCGAATTCTCAACTATAAACCGATGAACTTCCAGTCTCAAAATAAGATCATTCGACAGTTCACACGCTTGCAAAACACTAAGTACAGTCACCCGATTAGGCCTAAATTCTAAACTATCCATATCCACCATTTCTTTATAAAGGCCTTATATTCCTTATAAAACCCTCTTTGAGAATACCCAGAAATCATCAAATTCCACGACACAATATCTCCTTCACCAATTTTATCAAAGACTTTCCTCGCCAAGCCAAATTCCTAGCATTTTGAATAGTAGGTGATCAACCCATTGGAAACAAAAATATCATCATTGAACCCACCTCGCAAAACAAAGCAATGAACCTCCTTAGCCAACCCTTTCTCACCAACTGACCCGATAACACCTTTAATAAGCACGTAATGGTAAAATTATCAGGCCTAATAACGTTATCAAAACTCGAAAACAACCTTAAAGTGTCCGCAAACAAGTCATGTTGGGAATAAGAGATGAGCAAAGCGTTAAAATGAAGGTATTTTTGCGGGGAATTCTGTCGAACAAGTTGTGAGCTTGGGGAAGAATGTTGATTTTAGAATAAAAAGAAATGAGTTTTCAAAGCGACGAAGTTGTCGGGAGTGGCTGATGAGAGAACGATGCGCGCGTGGAATTGCTTGACTTGGCGAGGGAGATTGTGGTTGGTGAAGTGTTGGATGAGGTGATCGTACGCGCCAACTTGAGATTGGGATTGGATGTGGTTGGCGGCCATCGAAGTTTGTATCAGAAACATCGTTGGAGTTGGGACTTGGGAGTATAGTATCAGAACCCACGGGGTCTCAGACTCAGACTCTCTCACTCCCATTACTCTCTGATTTCAAACTCTCGAAAGCAGTTTAGCGTTTTTATTGTTCTTCACAGAGAAAAGGAAAGATTTGTTTTTTTAGGAAAGGGAAAAAAATCCCAAGAAAATTGCAAAAATCTCAACATTGAATAATTTTTTGGTGAAATTTCAGAATCAGGTACTCAATTTTACATAGTCGTTTCTCAAATTAGTTGAAATGGAAAAGAAATCTGAGGAAGCAGAATCAGAGTCTAGGGTATATGAGTTACGCCAGCCATTGTTATCAATGGAGTGCCTGAGGTAAACCCAAATTGCAATACCCTTGCCCCGTCTAATTTCAACAAGGAAGATGGTGAGTCTAAGAAAGATAAAGGGTGTGGTGAATGGTTGGAAGGAAGGGAAGTTCAGAAACTGTTTGGGGAAAGATATTATTATGGTAGTGTGATCCAGTTTGACAAGGAAACTGGGTGGTACATGGTTGAGTATGAAGATGGTGATTCTGAGGATCTTGATTGGCATGAATTGGAAGAGGTGCTTTTGCCTGTAGACATTACAATTCCTCTCAAAACAGTGGCATTGAAGCTGTTCAAGAAGAATCAGAAAGCGGCCATTCATAAACCTGAGCAGTTGGTGCCTCCAGGGTCTGCAATTCAGAAGGCCAAACATATGGGAAAGAAGACTGAAGCACATGGAGAAATTGGAATTCAGAAAGGTTTATTACTGGATCTTGATTCTTGAAGCTGGTAGGTGAATTCGAAACTGAGAATGCTATAGTTTTACTTTAGTCATTACTTGTATTCAATTCTTATTGAGTACATTGTTATATCATCTTTGTATGGGAATTTTGTTTGAGTGAAATGTGGTAGTATAAGAAAACATTTACCAGCCTATTCCCATTTGTGTAAACATGTTTTTAAGCTTGATATCTTAACTTTTTCCATGGAAGTGTAGTTTGAGAATTTGTACTCAAGGTGTCACTGCAGAAATAGACTCTTGCAGTAGTAGAAATGTAGAATTTTAGCTTTCATGGCTTCCTTGAAAAGTTTGCAAGTCCATTATCCATTTCTTTCCTGCATTGTACCTTTTGAGAGAAAATTTGATCGGCTTGGCACTGGAAGTTAAATTTGGTGATGAATTCAAGCTAATTGAAAACTACCCTCTTTTTTCAACATGAAAGAAATTTTCAAATTATGTCAGACATATAGAACAAGAGAGAAGACATGTGATTTTTGTTGTCAATGTGAGTGAACTTATTTTCAGATTTATTGACAACTATAATAAAATAAAAATGCTTTTGCCTGCATCCTTTCAACACTTCAAAGTGCTATAAGAACCAATTTGAGAGCTGCTAAATTGCAGGGACTGGTGATTGGTGGTATCAGTAACTTTTCCAATGAGCTTGATAAAGAGTTCATTATGTAGCAACCAGATCCATGGAACTCTCAAGTGAGTTTTTCTATTCATCCAATTTCCCAGTAAAGTGAAGGCACAAAGAGCCTTAAATGAAGAAAGAATGAAACAGAATGAGGTTGGAAAAAAGCTAAGAGAAAGAAATACTATTATCATTCTAAAAATGAGCATGCAACTTTCCAGGGAACTTTTTGTGTTTTGCAATTCTTGTTACATTGTAATTATACCATCGTTCTATGAAAGTTTTTTCACCAGTCTTTTCTTTTTTCAATAAAAGATGATAGATTGAAAAATATGATTTGAAAAGATAGGGTATTTTTTAAAAATATGTTATCTTCGTGTCATATTTTCATATAATGTCTAAAATTAACAGGATTAGATTCAAGATAAATGTTTTATTTTTCTCTCGTAAACTTCTCATCTCCTAATATATACAAGAAATTAGATACTCCTAAATAAATCCTTCCACAAAATGGGCCTCTACCTCAGCCCTTTTCTTTCCATTCACTGTCCTTGTTTATGTCTTTTCAACTCTAGACCCCCCACTTTAAAACGACACAAAATTGTTCACATTTGCGTCGTCTTCCTCGTGTCGAACGTAATATATATATATATATATATATATATATATATATATATATATATATATAAAAGCACGCTTCATCTTCTCTTCTTCCCTCCCTCTCTCTATCTTCCAAGGGAACTCAATCTTGCTTGAAAAAATCCTGACTTGTTTTTGTTTCATGAGGAAATAGATTGAGGAAAACTTTCAACTGCTTAAACTTTTGAAACAGTCCAAGATGACCATATTTCCAAGTGGCCACAATTAACAAACTCTGAAAATAAAATGGAATATTTTTTATTTAAGATTCTTCTACTCAGTTAGATTATCTTTGTCATTAGTTTTTCAATATTATATCTGCTTGGAAGCTTTATTATCATGTAAGAAAAATGAAGAAACATGAATAAAAATGTCTAATGATCTTTGGTATAGAAAAGTGTACTGGGCTAACAATTGAGTAGTAACAAACAGTTGAATAAACATAGCAATTTTTCTTATTCTTTTTAATTAAGGTTGTTCTGTTTTTGTGTTAGATTTTACTTGGATTATATTGGACGCTTAGATGATCTGTAATATCTTAATTGAATTTTTTTTTTGTTTCCTCTTTCATTATCATTGAGAAATAAATACATCAAGTTTAGTTTTACCATTGAAAGCAGAAGAGTTTCAGTCATGGTTGTTTCCTTCATTATTTTTTACTGATTGTCTTGGATCTCCATGTTAGATGTTGATGACATGACTGTCATCAAAGGGAGCCTGCCTTATTCAGAGAAAGCAAAATAGAAGGAAACTTGGCAGTGGTTCTACTTGGCCGCAGTTGGAATATATGAACAATGATGTTGTTGAGCAGGATAATCTGTATAAGAGATATGGGAAATTTGGGACCAAAGGATTAAGCTAATTGAAGCTGAAAAAGGGAGCAGCAAGAACATACATGGGTGAGCAAGTTGAACTTTGATTACCATTGCATCAAGGCTGAAAGGGTCCTTCAAGAAAGTGAACTGCCTATTTCCTCTTTGAAGAGAAAAGAAATGCCTAAATCTTCTTTGAAGAAATGTGGTTTAAAGAAAGTGAAAGCTGAACCTGGTTCTTTTGAAGGGTCAACTGCTTATTCATCCTTTTTCTGTATCAGAGGTTGGGAATAGTACAATTCCAGAGCCAAAACCATTTAAGAAGCTGCAATTCAATTCAACATGTCCTACTACTCATACGATTGGGTTCTCATTCTCATTCTCCATTCTCCATTTTCTTTCTGCCATTCGCACAGCAATGATTACTCCAGATGTAAAAGATGATCCTTCAGCATTTACATATCCTGCTAAAAGCACTCCTAAAAGTGTTAACAGGTTTCATGAGAGGAAGGGAATCAGTAATTCACAAGGAGAGCAAAAGAGTTTACCTTCGTCTCAGTATGTATGAAATTGTTGAGCGTGTCAGATTGGAAATTGGTCAATTCCTTTGCAGATTGGTTGAAAATTGCTCAAGTGAGTCTTCAGAAGATTGGAAACCTTCCTGCACCACCTTTGACTTTGATGCATCGGGCTGCCAATGGAGGTCCAGTGATTGACTGAGCCCAGTGTAGGGGTAAAATCTTCTTTTACTTTTTATTTTTTTAATTGTATTCATTTTTTCTTAAAATCTTAAAATTATTTATTTTTTTACATAAATATATTTTAATAATTGATATAAATATAATTTTAATAATTTTTAATTATTATTTGACTAAATATAGTTTTTATTATTTAACATAAATATAATTTTAATAATTTTTAATTATTTAGTATATATGCACATATTAATCTAATATCTTTAATGATTTTTTTTTCCCTCATTATAATTCACTTCACCACCCTAACACATCTCACCATTGATTTTCACTTCACCACCTCTGTTGTTTTTGCATCCTAACACATCTCACCATTGATTTTAATCTTACCGTTATAATATCCAATCTCATCCAATCTCATCGGGAATATATCATCTAAAATTATTTCTATGCAATTAACCAATCAGAGTCCTGAATTATATAGAACCCGTCAAAATATTACTTGAAACTCATGCTTTTAATTGGTAGACCCCTACATAATCAAGTGTTTTGATTGGATAATTGCAAGATTGTAATAAAAAGAATCATTGGTGAAATGCTCCTAATCTTTCAAAATTAAACTACTTAAAAGTGCTGAAGCTGCCTAAGAAGCAAATTTGCTAGTAAGATATAAATATAAATATAAATAATCCCCCATCAAGCAACAAGAAACAAAGATAGTAAGAACAAACAAAACGAGATAAGCTGCAATCTTTCATTACTTCCTACCAATATGATTTCAGTAATCAACTTATCAAAGTCTAGCACCTGAGAAATAATCCACTCAAATATATAATTTCAGGCAAGATTTAAACATAGTTCAAATTTGGGCAATGAATCATGGTCAATCTTAAAGCGATACCCCAAACAGACTGAATCACAGAACTTTTAGTAGAGAACTCGTACATTAATTTGATTATTGAGACAGAGGTTTCTGTTTTTGCTAATGCATGCATACATTGCTTGGATTTGTGAGGGGAATTGCACAGTTGTCAATCTGACAAGGTAGTTGGATCCTGGTTTTGTAGATGTAACCGTCTGGATCGAGGACGAATCATAGTCACAACCAGAAAGGAAACGATCTACATCATCTAAAACCGCATCTCGAGGGAGTCCGTGCAGTACCAACTGAAAATTTTAGGCAAACTCAGATAAGTTGAGAGCCTTAATGAGTAAGCCAGAAGTCTTAAAAATGCCATAAAAATATTTCCAGCTGAAAACTTTTGGACATAGTTTATATCAAATGATGGAAAAAGGCTCTTAAATGATTAAGGTAGAAGCTCTCCCTGAAATCTTAAACATGGAAATTTCGTTTTGAAACGACAAATCCTGGATGCCATAATTTTTTCCAAAAGTCTGAAAATCTATTTATAACTAGCCAACTATTTTTATATTATGTAGATAATAATTTCATGTTGTAATCCTATGAAAAAACACCTCATAGCTTATACTAAGCTCATAACAAAACTTACTGAGCATATAGCTAATGAAGAACAATAACATAATAATAGACATAGTTTCTCCAAAATGTCAAAACCCTAAGTTCAACTGAACATTGACAAGCACAAAATCACGAATCTTTGACTTACAGTTTTCCCATTATATGGTGTAACATTATCCCAATCAGAAGCATTAACCTGATATATCCAAAAGACCACCACCCAGGGTTATCACCACAAGAAAAGAACCAAATATGAAACCCAACATGATCAATCAAACCTTGTCAGACTCATTTAGAATCAAATAATATTTACCTGTCTCAACCTGTACTGCCGATCAAACCTCCGAATCGTTCTTGTTGCGTTACTAAATGCAGCAGCTGATGAGAACCGCAACATCCTAATTGCAAACAAAGAAATCTCAGACGTTATTTATTAAAAAAAAAAATCATAATTACTTTCGAAAATCTAAAGAAAACCCAATTTGCAAAATATGTAAATCTTGAATAAATTCTAAATAGTAAAGCAAAAAACAAAAAAGTAAATAAATAAATAAAGAAGTTTACATTCCATCAGGAAAAAAGGTGGTGTTGTAGCTGACTTTAATATCATCTGCCGTTAGATCACACCCTCCAAGCAAACTGATTATATCGCTCTTCATTGTACACTTTGTGGTTCCAGAGAGTCTGGCATAAACGAATCCTAAAAAAAGTTTAAAAAGGGTTAGCTCTTTTTAGGGAGGAAAAATAAAAAATGGGTTTTGGATAAACCCTAAACCATAGATCTCTAATTGGAGAACTGGAGTAAAAATAAGGAGATATTTTTGGGGATTAACCTCTGCTAGCGGATTCGATAAATTGATTGACAGAGACGTCAAATTGTGGCGGTTGAGGTTCATCCGTTTAGGTGGAGAGACGTTTCGGAGATTCCCCAAGGAATGAAGGTAAAGCATGAGTTGGCTTGATCGTTCGAACCGAAACGTGCGATTTGATTGCGTTTCGGAGGAGATTCATCATTTTTTTTTTTTTAAATTCTGTTTGAGATTTTTGTAGGGTTTTGGGAAATGCAGCTAAAGATTGGAAAAGTGAGCCGCAGTGGCTGAGAGAGTGAATAAAATAGAAGGAGTGCGCTTCGTTTTGGAAATTGAAAACAACAAATTTATCCCAATTTTTTCTTTGCTTTTCAGTATTATACTTGGGCTTTTTTAATCGGGGCTTGAAAGCAGATTTTGGGTCTTGGTCAGAATTCTGAAGCCCAATGTAGCCCAATAAATTTTCCTTCTAGGTCCAAAGCTGAAATACAAAGAAATCAAGGACGGCAACGGGGATTATGCCATTATAATTGGGTATGACTAGAATTGCTTAGTAAGGCCTGTTTAGCATTGCTCTTAGGGCGGGTTTGGTTCGGTGAATCTTATATTGCGGTTGATAATAGGATTATCCCTTACAAGGGTGACAAAGTCACATTCCCATGAATCTTACATGCATGCGTTTGGTTGACCGTCCCTTCATTTAAGATAATCATGTTTGGATGGCAAGTATGTAACATTCTGGAATCCTCATATTACTAAAATGTCTTTGCCTTTATACAAGCCAATAGTAGGTGGGGATTGCCCACCTCCAACCTTCTTTTCCAAAGAAGAATTATTTCTTCTCTTATCTGTCAACTGTGTAACATTGAGGCTGAAAATGGAAGCCTCAATAACCCAAACATTGAGGATGGAATTTTTTTAAGTATTAACAAAAAGAAAACTACTATTTAAGTCTCAAAATAATGCTACAATTCTTAAAGTATCAAGCATACACAAACAAAATTATACACAAATACATTGATCAACGATATAATTTACCCTACATAAGTTGTTTAAATTTACAAGAAAACTAAAATCATTTGCCAATATACAAAATAAGCAAAGTTGTGCAAACTCCAATAAAAAAAAATCCTATAATTAATCCTTTATTATAATAAGAATGAGATGCATAATTGCTACTGCACATATCGTTTGAATTTTTTTGAAATATTTCTTCTTGTTGTTCCATCATATTTAAGTTCCAATACTCTACAAATGCAGTTTCTGCATCCCTTCGATCCTTATACATCTTGTGATGGGCACCCCGATAACCCAAGACTTGCACTTTAGCTTCATCCCAAGTATTATAAATACCTGGTCTACCCCATCGAAAACAACATAATACTTTACAATCATTTTAAAAAAAATCTAAAACATAAAAGTAATTATCAACATAATTTTCAAAAAAATCTAAAAACAACACCACAGAAACATACACAAAACTCTTGTATTACCCCCATATTATGCAATTACCAACAAAGATCAAAGAAAGCAACACAAATTTATATTTGGTTCTCCTATTTGTCACTGTCTTGTACTTTGCATTTACCTAAAAGCATGTAAACAGGGGCAATAAAGAATTTGCCTAAAAAAATTTGAAATTCAAAGTCCCAGTGTATGAAAACTGGGTGTAGACAAGATGCACCAAATTTTAAATGCATTGAATAAATTAGATGGTCCTATTCAAGGAAAGTAAAGATTATGGTCTTCAATTTTAAACATCTGTGCTGCAATATTAAAGGTATATATATATATATATATATATATAGTATGAGTCATATAAAGACCAATGATAAAAGGTAAAGAAAAGGTAATTTATAATCTATAATTTAATTTCAAGAATTCCTTCATTAGATTTATTCAGAACTTAATAAAGAAGTGTGTGGCTTTTCTTGTTAAGTATAGAATTCGTGGGTATTTTCATTCATGTTAAGCATACAATTATTAATGCATTCAAACCAAAATTAATTACTGTAATAGAAAGAACACTACAAGACTGCAGAAAAGAAAAAAAATCGCAGATTGAAGGTATCTACTGTTAGAATATTCAAAGTCAAAAACAAAGAAAATGAAAGTAATTAGAGTGTGGTTTCCAAAGGTCTATCCCTAAATCCAAACCTAAACTCCTAAAATTAAAACCCAAAATCTTGAATCTGACATACACATACAAAATCAATAACCTAAAATAATATAAATCGAAGATTTCGAAATGAAATCATACCTGAATTGACCGACGAAATCAAGAAAGGGGAAGAAATCGAATGGGAGAGGCAACGATTCGGGAGAAGTCGAGAGAAATGGAGACCAAAGGAAGAGGCATTGTCGGCTAAAACAAATGTCGTGGTATTGGGTGTTATTTCATTATGTTATAAGGGCAAAAGGGACCGAAAACATTAATATTGGGGGGCAAAAATGGCAAAAATGTTACATTACATGCTTAATGTAACATAACCTCAGAGAGAGGAGGGTATGACATTACATCCAATATGATCCAATTTTGACACTGTAGCTAATATCATATTACCGAGCTTGCGGAATGTTAGTGAACTAAACATGGTTATCTCATGACGGAATGTAAGATTACGACCTATAATGAAAGATTCACCAAATCAAACTCGCCCTTAGTATAATTTTTTAGGTTAAAAGTTGTATTTGACCGCAAACGTAATGTTAAACAGGTAAATTTTTTAGCTTTTGCGATTAAAATTATAATTTGACAACCCAAACCAAAACGTCAAAAAAATTAAGCTTTTGAGTTATTAAAGCTGGCCTTTGGATAAAATAATTTTATTATCCTAATATCTCTAAATTTTTATTATTTTAAACATATTTTTATTTGACATTTCAATTCCTCACAATATTTTTTCACAGCAATTTCAAACACTTAAAAATTCTTAAATCATATTTTTTATCACCTTTTTTTCAGCTCAAAAATTTTTTTACTCAAACTTTTTTCAATCATAATGTTAAACTAACTCTGTTTGTTTATCAAAATATCAATGGCTTATAAGGTAGGTATTAGGTAAAGGTTTTGGATTTTTCCCTTTTGATTCCCATTTGTGAAAGTGGGAGTTTGACAAAGTGCGTAAAATCATTTGTTTAATTAGTACATTGAAAGTACAAAAGATTTTCAAGTTGTACTAGTTTTTTTTTTTGTTTGGGGGGTTAATATGATAACCCAAGCTGTATTTTGACCAAAATTACCAAAATACTTTTGTAATCAAAAGTCAAACATACTATTTCAACATTATACTATAACTCACAAAGCAAGCAACATATAACCAAAAAAAAAAAAAGTTGAGATACACCTTATTTAATGTCAAGGCAATGTTTAGTTGGTGTTAATTTTATAATTAGAGTTGAAATAAGTGTGAATGTTAATAATCAACCTTATTTATATGTCATATTTAAAAAAACATACATGGTATCTGTTTCTTGTAGACATAGAGTTGTCTATGAGTTGAGTAAGGTTGGAATAGCAATAATTTACTTACACAAGATTCTTTTGGACCATTAAATTCAAAAAATTAGTTTTACTATTTAAAAAATATTAAATATTTTTTTAATTAAATTTTAATAAAAATTATTTTTTATTTATTAAATACTAATTCGAATCTGAACTTAAACTTAAAATGTCATATTTAAAACTTAACTTGAATCGGATCGAACAAATAATCTAATTACCACTTTTTTTTTTATTTTTTATTTTTTCAATCCTAAAGGAATTTTTAATCAAAACTATTTCAATCCTCCGCCTTCCAAATAAAGCCATAAAATGACCCCCATATTTTTCATTCAGGATTGTCAGGCACATTCAATAACTCAAACCGTTTTGTAAATCTAATAATTTTGGACACGATATAAATACGATAAAAAAAATTAAAATAGGATAAAAAATATAATAAACATGATAAGAATATATGAACGTATCAAAATCTATATAATAAAAATTATTATCATATGTATAATATCTTAAATAAAATTATAATATATAAATATAAATACAATATGAATATATAAATTATTAAATTTACTTTCACGATCCATGTTAGCCAGAAGCAATCTTTTTAAATTTTTGTTTGTTTCAGCAGTTTGTCGATTCCCAAATCTTAATCTTAATTACTATTATAATAATTATATGTTAGGTTATTAATTTGATGGAACAAATTCGATTTCAGTCACCCAAAAAAATA
Organism: Fremontodendron californicum; assembly: GCA_030761205.1. Classification (NCBI taxonomy): domain Eukaryota; kingdom Viridiplantae; phylum Streptophyta; class Magnoliopsida; order Malvales; family Malvaceae; genus Fremontodendron; species Fremontodendron californicum. The sequence continues at coordinate 37,204,324 of JAULJL010000005.1, forward strand.
TTCCTCTCAATGATTTATTTATTTTAAAAGTAATTGGCAGCAGCAAACTAGACAATGACTAGATTAGACTAGACTAGACTAGTCTCAACTTGCCAGGTGCGATCTGAGGTACACTTGGTCTCAAATAAACCTTAAGCTTTCCCGTAATAGTCCTTAAGAATTATTATTTCATATATTTTATTTTATTAATTTTTTAATATATTTTATGTCCGTTCCGATTTGTTATATTTTTCATTTATTTTAATATATTTTATGTCCGTTCCGTTTGTAATTGAAAGGGAAAGGAATAAAAATTAAAGCATTTTGAATAAATTAAAAATCACCTTATGATATTAATTAAAAAAATTTGCAATTTAAAAAAAATGCATTGCTGTAATAAATTGGAATATATAATGGACTTACTACTTGTAATCACAAACAAAATGCTTTAATTTTTATTCCTTTTCCTTTCAATATTAAAAAAAGAAAAAAGAAAATGATGATTAGCTAAATGACTTGTCTCTGCAAGTGGATTCTCTTCTAGACGGCACCATGTCACTGAAAAAAAATTATATGAAATCATTCATGAATTCAAATCAATATTATATATAATAATTAAATAATTTATATTATTATAAAGTGAATAGTTGAGTTAGTGTCATTGAATCAAGTAACACCAACTTGGTTGGTGAAAAAATAAAAAAAAACTAAAAAATTTATTATATTAAAAAAAATACTAAGATTATTGATGACTTTTAAGTTTTTATATGATTTTTATTTTTAAAAAAAAAATCAATCTTTTTTCTAAAACTATCCAATTTTTTTAAAAAAATATCCACACTTATAAGTTACAAACTACCTACTAATAAATTTTTTTATTTATTCATTTTTTTTCATTCACCCATATAATTATTAATGACTTTTGTAATAAATAGTTGATTTTTTTAAAAATATTAATTATGTGATGGACTCGACTTACATGACGGTCCGTCATTCTCAATGAGAATGACGGACACCAAAACAACAATATGTTTTTATCCTTTTTAATCTATTACACTTGTAAAAATGGTTGTAACATTTTAATGAGAAACAATTCTTGGACACAAGTGTAAAAACCTTGACGTATCTTAAAATAAAAAAATAAAAAAAAATTATAATATAATTTTGAAAATATAAGTAACATGAAATGAAAATTGGACATACAATCAAATTCTTAAAAAAAAAAAAAAATGATGGCTAAGGTTTATATTAGATTTGCTCATAAGTTGGATTGGGTTGCGGTTCGAAAAATTCTTATTTTCTTTATTTAGGCTCGGCTTTGGATGGATTCAGACTGGCCCATCGACCTGATTTACTATTCACATAATAATAAAAAATAAAAATATTTTTTATTAATATTTATATATTTTTATAATTAAATTTAAAAAAATATTTTTTATTATAGAATAGTGATTAGGTTCGGGCCAGGTCGACCCGAATTACAAAAAACTTTTTTCAGACCAGATTCAATAGGCGGATTACCTAACCCTTGAACATATCTAGTTTATATTTGTGACTTCATTAATATTAAAATCGAATACAAATTTTATTTATTTGTTAATATGGAATTTTAAGAAATATATCAGTATGCAATAAGCAAGTAAAAATAATGTATTTTTTTTATCCCCAATCACCTATATTTTAACCTTGAGGACAATTTTCTTCGGTTCATGTCTATGGTTGTGGTTATGTAATTATGTAAAGTCCATATTTCGGATATTAATTGTTAAAAATATTAGAAACAATAAAGAAATTTTAAAGAGTTGAAGCAGACCTGGTAATTTATGTATTCGTGTCGTATTCATATATTTTATCGTGTCATAATCGTGTTTAAGTTATTTTATATTTATATAAATTTTGATACGTTAATAATTCGTATTATATAGATTTTGAGATATTCGTGTATTCGTATCGTGTTAGTGTTATTTATCATAATAATAAAATACTAAAATCAATTAATAAATACATAAATTTTGAGTCTATTTTTATTAGTATTTTTCATTTTTCATTTTGAATAAATATATATATATATATTTGTATATAACATTCATATTATTTGGCTTTTGAAAGTATAATAAAAAGAGGGAAAAAACCCAAAATTCAAGCAGCCAATATCCAAAAAATCATGGCCAAAAAGTTACCCAATTACAACTTTAAGAATCACGGACTGTAATGAAAGCTTTTTCCTTATGTGATATAGTTTAAATGAAAAAGATATATTTTCATCGAATCTTTTCTAATGTCACTGTTACAGAATTCTTGTTGTTTCAACTAATCCGTTAAATTCAGAGCAAGCTTTTCGCTTGCCCTCATCCATTGACACGTTTACGTGTGGACAAACCTTTATCGTTTCGTATCAATCGTACGTACGTCCTCGTTACTTGCGCCAAAGCATTAAAAAAACCCTTAAAAAAATCATTATCACAATCTTCTTTTGATTAACATTTCTAATTACAAACCTCTCGAATAGCGACTCCACGAGATGTCTCAAGAGACAAGCTTTCTCATTAGGGGAAGGTAGCTTCTTCCTTCTTCTTATTCTTCTTCTTCTTCTTCTTCAACCACATAAAACGAAAAGCTAGCTCTATCATGAACAACAACTTGGTGGATTTGCAGTCACAGTTTCAACTTTCAATGGATTGGGATTGGTTGCTTGAGTTCCTAAAAGGCATGGTCAAGCCAGTGGCTGCCCTTGCGGTGGTTCTCATAGCGGTGCTCTTGTCTTTCATGCAAAACCTGGGTTTGGAAAAAGAGATGATTTATTCTATTTTCAGAGCTTTTCTTCAGCTTTCTGTTATTGGGTTTGTTCTTCAATTCATTTTTAACCAGGAGAACAGTGGGTGGATCGTTCTTGCTTATCTTTTCATGGTTTATCTTTAACTTTTTCTCTCTTTTCTTTTTTGGTTTAACTAACTTGGATAAAGTTTTTACTTTTAGATTAATGTTTCTTTCTTTTGGTTAGGTTCTCTTTTTTGACATTTAAGTCAATTCAATTTTGATTATTGAGTGGAGTTTTTGGGTTAGCAAGTCTTGAGATACTGAAAAGTACGAGATTTGAATATTAAATTTACTGCCTTCTCTTACTTAATTGACCACATGAATCAGAATTCTCAATCCGTAGAATTCTAGGTCTTTTTACTGCCATTTTTTGGGGGGATTCTCCCCAAATAGTTGGACTTGTAATACAAACAAATGTTACTACAAATAGTATACTTATGGAGTGTTTCAATCATATCAGAATGTTTATTTGTTATTTCAAATTTGGTTATCTGATATCAGAATGTTTATTTGTTATTTCAAATTTGGTTATCTGATATCAGAATGTTTATTTGTTATTTCAAATTTGGTTATCTGATATGACCAAAAACAGAATAATCTAAGGTCTCGTTTAGTATTACTTCTGGCACAGCTTTTGAATCAAAAGCTGTTTTTCAGCGCAAACGCAATGCTATTAGCTTCTGTTGTTGAAATCATAGTTTGAAAAGCCAAACCAAAAAGCCAAAAAATATAGCTTTTGGGCTTTAAAAACTGGTTTTTGGATAAAATGACTTTATTATCCTTACATCTCTATACTTTTATTATTTTAAACATATCTTTTTTTTGACATTTTAATTTTCTACAACACTTTTTCACAGCAATGCTAAACACTTAAAATTTTTTAAACCACACTTTTTCACCACACTTTATAAACACACTTTTTCCAACTCAAGCTTTTTCCAACCCAAACTTTTTTCAACAGCAATGCTAAACTAGCCCTAAGTCTTGTTGAAGAAAAATATGAAACCCCAGATAATGACTATTTTGTAGTATATATTTGTTAATCTATTTAATCCTACTTAGGAATTGATACCCATGTTTTATGTAGAACTATATAGCTGTCCAAACTATGCTGAAGTTTGGTCCAAACAAGAACAGAGCAAATAATTTAACTGCGGTTCTGATTTGATTCAATTTCACCTAATTATGTAACCTATTCTACAAAGATAGCAAAGATAAAAACCTTTCCCAAGTTATCTTGAATTCAACTTTGGGAAAATTTCTGAATTTAAATGGATCTTTGCTTATCAATGTTCTTGATTGCCTTCTAAGTTTCACCACAATGTTTGGATAGTTTACTCAAAATTTGACATTCATTATCAAATCTCAATAGTCTAAGACTAATGGGTGCTTGAAAACATGGAATATTGCAGGTTTCTGTTGCTGGATATACAGCTGGCCAACGTGCTAAACATGTGCCCCGCGGGAAGTATGTTGCTGGAGCATCTATCCTGGCTGGAACAGCAGTGACCATGTTTGTTCTTGTTGTACTAAATGTTTTCCCTTTCACTCCGAGATATATTATCCCTGTTGCAGGAATGATGGTCGGAAATGCAATGACAGTAACTGGAGTCACCATGAAAAGACTTCGAGATGATATCAAGATACAAATGAACTTGGTAAGTTCAAATCTGCAATGTTGTTTGTTTCTCTCTTGTGGGAAAATAACATGATTTTCCGCATTCATGTTTAAGAAATTTCAAATCTTTCATGATTCTGTAGGCTGTAGCTAATCCTGAATATAAACTAAAGCTTGATTTGTCAACAAGCCCTCATTTTGAAATGATAGAACTCTGTTAATGATTTCATATGGCTTTGTTTGCTATCACTTTATAGGTTGAGACAGCTTTGGCGCTTGGGGCAACTCCGCGTCAAGCAACTTTAGAACAAGTGAAAAGGGCTTTAGTTATTGCACTTTCTCCAGTGTTGGACAATGCCAAAACAGTGGGTCTTATCTCACTTCCAGGGGCAATGACTGGCCTCATAATGGGAGGCGCTTCTCCCGTAGAGGCAATTCAACTGCAGATTGTTGTGATGAACATGCTAATTGGTGCCTCTACCGTTAGTAGCATCATGTCAACATACCTCTGTTGGCCTGCCTTCTTCACTAAAGCATACCAGTTGGAGACAAAGGTGTTCTCTTCAGATTAAAGGTTTCAATAAATTGTAAAATGTATATGTAAGATTTATCTTTCCTTTTTGATATGATTAATTTCAGATGCACGAGTTTTTGTTAGAAAATCTTAGCTACTTCTACACCTAGATTGAATCCTGAAGATTATATAGTGCATTAAAGTCATCAGGAAGGAGATATTGATATTACAATCAGGATTAAAACTAAACTACAGATATTCCTGGAGGAAACTGGAAACCCAACAATTTACCACCTACAGTTTAACTAAAAGTCTAAACTTTTAAGATAAAAAAAAGAGATAATTTCCCCCTGCAAGCTGCTTTAGCCAAGCCAGGATCAGTTCTCCTTGAACTCCCACAATATTATCCACTAATTTACATAGGCTTTGGCGTGACGGGAAGACTTTTCTTCGAAGACGGTACTGGCGAGATTGGGGCAACAATGGGTGGTTTCGGCGGCGGTGGCGGCTGTGAATTCTTCGACAAATTGCCAGCATTTGCCAAGTTAGCAAACGGGTGTTCATTGACAACATTGTCCGGTGGATCATAGTAACAAATAAACGTACATGCCTTTGTTATTATAACATCTAACACGAGCACAACCAACACTGACCGTATCTTTCCAGATAACCTGGGTGTAATGCCCGCACATTTCGCCCTTGGCAAACGTGTTTGACTTTGGATCGTAAAAAGCCTGCTTGCATATGTTTAAAATGCCGCTGCCTAATATAATAATCGTAGAGAATTAATATATATTAAAACTTCAATTATGCCTAGTTTTATGAAATATGCAATCCCAGTTGCTTAAAAAAAAAGGTTTAAGGCTGACATTACAAGACAACTTATTCATCATGTATTCATGTGGATTCTTTTTCCTCTCTTGTACAAATGTTCTGAAATTGTATGATTAAGCTCACCCATGTTTAAGTGTACAGTTGTATTTATAACATCCCTGTTTAAATTCAAATGCACAAGTTCTTTTCAATATTTCTTGTCAAACTTTTATTTGCTCGGTTCTTAAAGCTGTTTGAAGAAGGGGATGAGATTGAGGATGGACTAGGGCTCGATAATGAAATACGATATAAATTAACTAATCACTGCATATTGTTGTATTCTTTTTGCTCCCGAAGCAAACAAGGGAAGTGACCAAAGATGCCTTCACAAAGTCCCACTTCGCCCATGCTGTAGCCATATGTAGTACTTGTTTCGTCTCCATTAATGTAGCTGTAAGAATCTTCATCTTCACAATATTGATGGTAAGACCAAGGATTATAATCACAGTCAGGCTGACTATATTCATCCTCACAATAACTGGTATAACTTATTCCATACTGGTCTTCACTTTGGTTTGAGTACTCTTCTGTTTTCACCACTGGGACGTCATTGCATCCATCATCGTCCATGGCGCTGTACCTACCAGAGAAGAGATCGTCTCCCCAGTAGCCACCACAACAAGAATCATATTCAGATCGTTGTCTCCCATGCTGTTCTTGATAAGCCGTCTCTTGCGGAAGAGAATAAGGAATATCAGAAACAGGATAAAAGTAGCACATATCGAACAATGAAGCAGGTTCTTCACCACCAGTACTAGTAATACCATAATTGTTATTGAACCAAGAAGTATAATCATCAATGAAGTCGTTCATTGCTGCTACTGCGACTACTAAAGCTCTGAAAGGATTTGCTGTTCCTCCAACTATGGAAGATTGTAAGAGATCAAGCAGTTTTGTTTTGAAAAAAGATTGGAGTTTGCCCAGTATGTATGACACTATCTTTAAAATTAGTGGGAGATTCTCCATTGAATCGAATCTACTTTTGGAGGAAAAAAGCAGAGGAAAAAATTAGGCTCCTTTTACTGGAAGATCAGGGTCGGTCATCAGAGCATCTTATGCAAAAACTTATCACCGAAATGCACCCACTTGCTAGGAAAAGTGTCTTTTCTTATATTCTCGCCACAAGACCTCTATGTCGTGGATGTGCCGAATAGAAATCCTTTGCCACATTTTTCTGTCTTTATCCGTGCCCTTACTCTCGTAACGAGTTGTGAGTCTTTTTTTGGTGTTGCTTTCTTTCTCGTTTGTTTTCAATTTTTTAACGGGGCTACGAATTACAAATATGATTGATCGGTATTTTATCAGTGTTCTAATAGGCGAATTCCACGACACCAACTCCTTTATTTGCATCGTCTTTGTATTTTTTTTTCTTCAAGCGAAACTAATTTTTTTTATTAGATAAAGAATCGAGTCAAACATTATAAACGAACAGATACGAAGAAAAAAAAAATAACGTACGGCTCGTTACGAGAGTGGGGCACGAATAAAGGCAAGAAAATGGGGCAGAAGATTTGGATTCGGTGTGCCAGGCACTTCCCCGTATGTTGTACGTACAATGTATTCATTTTACTTCGTCAATAATTTCTGGAAGGGATGTTGAAATAAATAAAATGGTTATTGTATATAATTCTGGAAGGGATAGTGAGACCCAAAAAAGTTCTTCTAGTTTAATCACTTTCACCATTATGAATATGAAATAAACTAAATCAAGAAATTAGGTTAATTTCAATATCAAATTAAAACCCTCTCCCATATGAATGAATCTAACTGTCAAAATGTTTGACAAATACTTGGAAAACAAGGTGTAGTAGTTATTTAATTAACATAACAATGGATTTTAGTTGACTCAGCTAAGTCTTTTTTTTTTTTTTTTTTTGGTTTTATTACCCATTTACCCCCGAAGGCCACATTGAAACTCCTACTTATACTCCAAACCATAAATCGACTTTATTCATGGCGGCCCATTTTGGTCAATAAAATAAACATCATTAGCCTATCCACTCTTTGCCTAACAGCACGCCATTGCTAAAACACCTTCATTTGCTGCTAAAGTAATAATGTTAAATCATGGCATGAATGAACCAACCCCATTTTCTCCATCATCTCCCTCACTTTCCCCTTTTTCTTTCTTTTCAATAAATGTATCATTTCTTGCAATCTAAGCTTTGTTCAAGTTTTATATAACTCAAAAACATTCAGTTCATAAAATTTAATCAAACTTTATCTCCATACCGGCCCCCAAAAAAGGAAAAACCCTTTGAAGAAATGAGTTCTGTTTGCATTTCAAGTTGTTTGACTGATGCTAGAGACCCTTGGGTGCCTGTCAGGGCAACATATGTGAATCTCTACAAGTGGCCAGAGTCGGATGCAGAGTTTGTGAGGTCAAGGAGGTCAGGCACCATTCATGGCGGCCAACCTGCTAGAGTTGTTGACAGTATCTCCTGCAGGCAGATGTATCTGAGGAGCTATAGGTTTTCCAGGAAAGAAACTGTGCCTGAAAAGACTGTGAAATGCTTTGGGAGAGTTAAAGAGAAGGTGGCCGGGGCTCATGGCCGGAAGAGGAAGAAGAAGAGCAGCCAAAAGAGACGTATTAATAGAAGGAAGTGTTTGGTTTGGAGGAAAGTGAAGGTTGTATTGTTTAGGTTTTTCAATAGGTTGCTTTCTTGCTCTGCTAGTGTAGATGTTGTGGATCAAAGGAATGTTTTCTTCTGATAAAACTTTTTTGGGTGATTATTTTGATTTTGTTAATTTCTTAATTATGCATGTTTAAGAGAAAAAGGGTTTTGGATTTAATTAATTTGTTCTTAGTTAAGTTGTTGAAATGTTAAATGCTAAGAGAGAAGGGATTTATGTCTCTGTATATTAAAATGACAGCAAAAAGTTATTTCTGTTAAAAAAGTTCCAGCAGTTGTTCAGCTCATTTGTATACTTTCTTTAAGTTCTTTAATGAGCAAATATTTAATGCATGTGACAGCCTAGTATTCATCCAAACAAACTATAGACTTTAGGATGGAAGATTAATAATAGCTTGAGCCATGACCCATGAGGTTGTTGGATATGATGTGTATATAACATATATCAGGTTTATTTTGGTGTTTGGCTTTGTTGAAATTAATGACAAAGCTTGCTAGGCTGTGCATATATCAGATCAAATTGACAGAGAAACACATGCATTGGATACCCATTTTAAGAAACAAACATCTTATTCCACTGACCAAACCAAACCCCATGAACAGGAATATATTATATATATATATATTATGTTATTTAAATTTTTTTAAATAAAATATTTGTGTTTATATTTGTATATGTGTAACACATATTCGAATATAAATATAAAAATATAATCTTTAAATATAAGAAAAAAAATTTAAAAATTGAATATTTTTGTATCGATAAATATCGGACACTCTTCCTAATCCAAGTTATAGTATTAAATATTAATAAAATTTTATTAACAAATATTTTAAAAATATTTTTAAATTATCACGAATAATATATACTTTCAATATATTAAAAATTAATAAATAATATGTTAATTAATTTTAAAAATTATTTTAAAAATACTCATGAGCAAAACTCATATTAATAAAGCTTCTGTCATGTCAAAAGAATTCTGTCTGTTTGCCAAAGTCTATTGTTGCGGCGAAATTCTTCAGCACCGCCAAATTCTCTCTGCAGCTGTAGGCGGTAGGCCACTGCTCTGTGCATTGAAAAACTAGACAAGCCACTTAGACTAAAATTATTATAAGTAGGGATGGCAATGGAGCGGGACGGGGACGGATATTGTTTTATCCACCTCCACATCACTTTTGCATGGATGTTGGAAACATCCATATCCATGGATGTCGGTTACATCCATAACCGCTTCACGGTGCTCCACTCCGTTACACCCCAATTTATATTAATTATTTTTAAATTAATATTGTAAAATATTATATTATAATTTATTCATGAACATAATTTTAGTATAAATTTTTTTTTAATATAATATATGAATACATATATACTAAAAGTATAGATATAAAATATTAGTAAATATATGATTTTAGTATATATATTAAAAATATAAGGAAAAATATAAAATATTTTAAAAGATAAAATAGTAATTTCAAAAGTCGGGGCGGGGCGGAGTGGAGCAAGCATTTACCAAAACCGCTCCGCTCCACCCCGCTCAAAAAAAAAACCTCTCCATTCGGAGCGGATCGGTGCGAAATCGATCGGTCGGATCGGATTTTGTCATCCCTAATTATAAGTGATAAAGGTGGGTGGAGTCAAGTTTGAACCGAGTTCATCAATTCTCCAGGGGCCTGACCCAAAGCTTCAGTTTTCCAAGCCCGCAACCCGTCCTGGCTCTGGCATCTGGACCTCTAGTCTCGGGAGGCTCGAGCTTGAAGCTCCAAGTCCAAGACAACGAGGGTTTTAATTAACCATTCTGCAATGCTAAGCACTACATCTACAAGTGTAATTTGAACATGAAATCAGGCCTTCAATCCTTGGCTGTTCTTGGACATTATTATATAAACATAAATTTGAAACCAATCCCAAATCTTACATTTTCCTAAATTCACGTTAACATTAATCTTTTGCCAGTTTCTCTGTCTTGTTCTTTTTTTAGATTTTTCTTTTCTCTACTTTGCAAGGCATTGGAGTGTAAACATATGTCAAAGAGCATATGCTGGTTGGTGGTGACGTTGCCCCCCACAAACGACTTAGTTGAACCCAACTTTTTCAAAGACTCATCATCTTGATTTTCAGTGGTGTATCATGATTAAGGTTGCAACAACCATTAAGGGCAAAACTTATATCATCTCATATTTAAGAGTATAACTTCTTCACCTTTCACTCAACTTAAACTAGTAGTTTAATTATCATGAAAAAGAAAAAGATAATTTAGACAATTTCCAACAATTGCAATCTTCATGATAAAAACACCTTAGAATTCTAAATTCCAAATTTTGATATTAGTTGAATAATCCAGTCCAAAGATTTCTACAAATTCATAGAACTATAAACTTGCGCGGATTTTATTTGTATTCGAGTAAATATCAAATACAAGTATATGTTCGATACGGATATACTTAATTTTTTAAAAGTTTTTTCATATATTTGAAAAATTATATCATTATATCCATGTCTGAATATGTGTCGAATACAGGTATTGGACACAAATACTTGAAAAAAAAAAAAAAAAAAGAATTTGGATAACATAGCTATTGACACTATTTCAACTAAAATTCTTTACAACAAACTCAACTGAGGGGAAGACTGTGTTAAATAAATACGGTCATGAAGCAGTTAACAAAATTCGTACAAAGCATAGGGAGATCATGGAACTTGGAAGGAATTCATCAGTCAAAACGATGAAGCTGGGAAGTAAATACTATAAGCATTTGGGCAATAGTTTCTCTTAATTTCTTTCTAGTACTTTTTTTTGCCTAGGCAAAAACAGAATTACTTAAACGCGTTTAGGAAATTAACAGGATCATTACCCATTAACAGGAAATTAATTGTTTTGACATATCGTTCAAGTACAACCACAAATGGATATAAAATTCCACTCTAAGCACACTAAACCTACACCTGCCAATAAGGAAGAACAAACGTAAGGCATGGAGCACTCGAAATGATGAAAAGTCCAATTAGAAAAACTAAAGGAAAAAGACACAAGCTGAAACAACAAAATGCCAGGTCAATCGACTTACAGATATCCACCAAAATGTACTCCAAACTATTGACTATCTACAATCAAAGACTGTTCTCGGATCTCACTCCAGAGAACTTCACAAACTTGTTGTATTATCTGGGTAGTGAAAACACCTCTAGCTATAATCAGCAAGAATCAAACCAAGTTCAATTTTCAATGTAATATTTTATTTAATGCAGAAAAATATAAATTCTCTACCACCCAACAGCTCAATATAATTCACAAACATGTCTAGTATGTATGTTAAATGGACTCGACACTTTAGGGTGCCATACCCGTGTCGACACGACACATATATGTGTCGGACTCGTTGTTGTGTATTTCGACGCGGCAGCCAACGATGTCGGCAGTGATAGCTCACGGTGACAAGAGATGTTTTTGGGGTTCAAAAGCAATGAGAAGAAGAGCAAGTGATGAAGAACATACTAAAAAATAAGGTTGATTGGAGCGGAGAATGGGTGTTTTTGGGGGTTGTTGTCACGGATTTTCATTCTAGATCTAGGCTTTTTGGAGTTTTTTTTTTCAAAATTCTAGTTAGATAAACGAAAGAATCTGGGGGTGAAATTTGGTGAAATTCTGACGCTGGTCAAAGGCGACGGACGATGGTGATCGGCGGCAAGTGTGGCAGATCATCGTTGGAATCTGGGTTTGATGTTGGGTTCTGGATTTTTTGGGTTCTTTAGGTTGAATTTGTAGAGAGAGAGAGTTTAAAGAGAAGAGAGAGGGAGAAAGAAAAAAAAGGAAAAAAATCTTAGTCTGTATAAATTGGGCTCTTGCATTGGACCCAAAGAAGATAAAAATGGTTTTAAGCCTTTTATATATTGGACTCTATAAAATTCAATATTTTAATAAAATCCAATAAAATTAATAAGATTTAATATTACTAAAATAAAATATTTAAAATTAATATTAATTATAAAAAATTTGAATTTAAGTAATTAAAAAAATTAGTGATTTTTGAAAAGGATATTAAAAAAAAATTATTTACAAAAAATATTGTATTAATATATTTTTGGACACTTTTTAGACGAATTCGCGTGTCCAAAATTTTGAGCAAATGACAAGTCTGACTCTTAAATACATACCCGTGTCGGATATCCGAACCCGAGTCCATGTAACATAGTCTAGTATTGCAGAACAGACGAAACTTAAACTCCTGTTTCTAAAATTCAACCTGCTAAGAGAAGTTCATGCATATTTCTCAGTTCCATCTAACAAGAGTAGTGAAAAAGTCTTCCTAACCAAAGAAACACTGAAAGATAGCCAAGACGATAACTAATACTGGGTCTTTTGCATATTCCTTTTTTTTTTTTTTTTTTTTTTTTTCATTTCCATTATATCCAAAAGGATTTGAGACAGTCCAAAAATAGAGGAAGGACTGTAAAATATAAATCATTAGAGTTTCAAACAGCCAACCTGGAAGAACATATCCAAAAAGCACAACCGTAGGGCAGGAAAACAACATTATTATAAAGAATATCATCAAAAAGACCAATTTGAATAGAATGGAACTATACAAAATAATTCCATTGACAAGCCAAATGGAAAGCCAGAAATTGGGCATTCCTTGAGTCCAATTTGACTGATGGAAGCCAAATGGAAAGCTGTTAATGGAAAAAGCAAATAACAAATAAATCATTTTAACCACTAACCAGTAACCACATTAGATGATCCCGTTCAACCAGTCAATCCCACATAAATTCTCCCGCCCTCTATCCACTGAACCTTTTAAAACATTGAATAAAGCAAGATCAGAATTCGCAAAAGCTGCATATGATTTCTTACAGAAAAGTTGCTTATGATTTACTAGGAGAGACTCAAAGGTCATTCATCTCAAACTCAAATCCGCTGCCTAATAATGAATCATTTTGGAAGATTAAATTGACTAAAGTGCAAAATTCATTATGAGCATCATAACGTGATAATTTCATTAAGCAGAAATACAGTAACTAATGGAAACATATTCAAGTTCTTGAAACAAGTTAAACAAAAAGAAAACAGTAAAGAGAAGCGCAGCAGCAAGTTGCCAACCTGATGCAGCAATTTGTATCCGTAAAATTCACAAAAAAACAAATCTGCAAACTAATCCCAATTTGCATCAAAAGTAAAAATCCAGAGTACCCTTTATATCAATTCTCATTCCAACTGCCCCCATGTTCTCAAAGCTCGAAATCTTCATCTCTAAGAGCGAGCTCAGCAGCCTCTTCATCTTCCTCATCAAGAATAAAGTACTCATTTTTCTCCACCGGCCTAAACATGTAAAAGATAATCAAATAAAACGCCAAACTCGCGGTCTCCTCAGCTGCATTGCTAACCCATTGATACTTGTAAGCAGCAATCGTCCTCAAAGCAAACACCACAATTCTTGTAAAATACAAATATCCAATCACCACAATATAAAACTGCCTAAACATAGTCAACTTTGCCAAATTCTTCGCTGCCTTCCCATCAGTTTTCGATGTTTCTCTCAACGAACGAATGGACCAAACAATTGGGAAAATAATGGCGCAACAGCAGATAATATCAACCAGCAAGAACACCTGATTCCACGTCACCCAATCTTTAATAAACGGCCCGGTTTCTCCGATCACAACCGACGCAATATTAGCTAAAACTTGAAGCGGAATCACGATCATCAAAACCTTCTTTTCCCTTTCTTGTAAAAAGGGTTTCAAAAACGACCAACCGGTGCCGATCAAAACGATGACAGTAAATAACAAAACGACACGAATAAATTGGAAAATGTAGAACAAAACATCCCAACCGTGAGGAGTTCCGGTAACTTTAACGAAATGCTTATCTTCAGCGGCGCAGATCAGATTCAAAGCTTTGAATAAAAGCAATCCGGACATTAATAAATGGATCCGGTGTACGGATCGTTTGTTAGTATAACAAATGTAGATCCAATAAGCTACGAAACCTAAGTAGAGGATTGAGAAGAAGGTGTAAAGAGAAGGGAGTTGGGTTTGGCCGGCGGAGAGGTAATCTTTGGAACCGTCGAGGTCGAGGTTGTAGATTTCGGTTCGCACGTTCATGGAAACGCGTGTTTCGGGAGCACAATTGGAGAAAAAAAGAGAGTATTCATTGGGGGAAGAAACGGGGTAAGAGCGGTTGAAACGCGAGAGGGGAGGTGGGGAAAGGTCGCCGAAGGTGAAGAGGCGTTGGATGTAACGGGAATCGAGAACGCAAAAGTGAGGGTTCTGTTGGATCTCGAGGAGGACTTGGAGGAGAGATTCTTCGGATAATAGGAAGAAGCCGAGGCGGGAAGGGTCGGGGTTGGGGGCGTTGAGGGAGGAAGAGACCGAGACGGAGGAAACGGAGATGGCGACGTGGCCGGTGTGGGTGAAGCCGAATTTTTCGAAGAGGATCATGGGGCGGGAGTCGGAGTTGATGGTTAGGGTTTTGATCTCGGCAGTGGTGGAGGAGAGGAAAGACAGGAGGAAGAGGAGGAGGATTAAGGGTATTTTCGTCATTTTTGGGAATTTATTGCGGCGGTTGTCACGGTTGGCGTGGTGGTTACGGTGGTTTGACAGGAATTGAGTGAGTGGTCCAATTTAAAAGGGGAAGGGCATCGACTTTCCGGATCTAATTGTTGTGATGTTTTATCAGAAAATTCAAGATCTTGGATTTCAACTTTTCAGTGCACCATAAAGACGACGTCGGTTCTTGCCCCTTGGGGACGAAAATTGGGCCTCAATGTTTGATGGAAACCGGTGAGTTTGGGTCAGTCCAATATAATGGGCTCAGGAATTTTCGAGCTGGCTCAAAATGGTCTAACCCATATTGTTTCAGTCTAATATTTGGACCGACATAAACTCTAATAGTTGATAAAAATGGGCTGGATCTTGAAAAAAATAAATATAAAAAGGTCTTGAATTAATTAATTAATTTTTTTCAAGTTGAATTGTATATTAATTAATTTTAAAAAATGTTTAATTTTAAGCGTTTTTATTTATAAAATTTTATTATTTATAGTAATATTCCTATATTAAATGCAGTAATTAATAATTTTATTTATTATTTTTAATACAATGAGCAAATATGTTATTATGTATAATACTCCTAACAAATACTTTTATTACACTAATTATCAAAAGCCTTCTTTAATAATAATTTAATTATCTTTAATGAATGTCTATAAATATTTATTAATTGAACTTTTAAATTTAAATAAAAAAAGGAAAAAATAATAAAAATAAAAATATGAGTTTTATCCGTAATTTCAACGTGGACATGACAATGCATAAAAAATAAAGCAATTTGGATAACAAAAATCATAATAGGTATTGGATAAGAAGCTTTGGAAAAGCTGAGAGGACACATTGAAGAGCAATGTTAGAAATAAAGGTACACTCTTTGTGATAGGTAGCTAGGAAAAATCCTCTTGATTTTTGTAGTTTATTTATTACTATTTATTATAAGGTTTTGTAAACGAATATTTTAAAATATTTTTAAAAATTAGTTAATATATTATTTATAAGAAAATATTGTATTAAATGCAGTATTTGATAATTTTATTTATTATTTTTAATATATTAAACAAAGATATTATTATATATTATAATCTTAAAAAATGTTTTAGGATATTTTTAAATAAAATCCAAAAAAAATTATAATTTATAGTTTTTAATTTTTTTAATTTAATAAAATAATATATTAAAGGGAAAAATGGAACGGGGTACCTTAATCATTTTATAATTGTGAAGTTTCATTAATTAAAATTTTGTTCACTTCAAGAAGGAGGAGTCCGAGGTGATGATGGTCCGGTTTTATCAATAAAACCTGGAGACACAGGAACAAAAAAGAACTTCCAATCCCCGAAATACCCTTCAACTAATTATTAATTTACACTTTATCTTTCTCGCTTCGTCGCGTAGTTTTATCCAAAATACAGGACCGATAATAAGCCTTTCCATTTCAGGATTACCTATTTATTGCTTAGCGGTTAGCCCCCATTGCCATTTTCTGACTCATTCTAAAAAATTTCCATTTTTCCAAAAAAAAAAAGAAAAACTCAAACTTCAAAGCTTTCAGAGAATCGTAACGGGCGTTGGATTGTTTGCATCATCAATCATAGATTCATAGTAAGAAAAAAAGAACAGAACAACGTTGAAAACTCAAGAGGAAATTTTTTAAGGAAATCTTTCGAGAGACTATCTTAGAATTGTCTCGATTTCGAGCTGCGAGGTTGGTCCTTCGCGGGAAATTTCTTTTCCCAATTTCTTAATCTGTAAGTTTAATGACTTTGACTGTATATTTATATATATTATGTTAAAATTTGGAATTAAAATTTTGATTTTTTTTCCACAATTCTCATCATTTAAATGCATTGCTGTCTCTCTGTATGTTATCAATCTTGTTTGATTGCTTTAATTGTATAATCGGCGTTTATTTTCTGTTTGGTTGCTGAGAAAATTGGAGGAAAAGTAATTCGAGATTTTCTGTGTTCTCTAGAAAGTTTTAACATTCTATATTGGGTTCATGTAATATTCGTGAAACTGGGATTTCAAGATTTGGTATGAAAGTGGCAGCTGATAGATTCCCTGGCTTGCTTTCCTTTCCTTTCCTTTTTTTTCTTTTCTTTTCTTTTTCATTTTATTTTCTTGCTGATCAAGGGGGAACATGTTCTGGTTTAATATTTGCTCGGTTTAATTCTGAATTGAATGCAGATACCTGAAGGTAAAGAATAAATATCGTTGAGAAGAACGACTTTGGATGTTTACATTGATTTGTTGGATTCATTTTTGATAGAAAATAAGGAATCTGAAAAAGGGTTTTTGTTAATCTAATAAAGGTTTAGTTTTGACAAATGAATGTGGTTGGCAAAGTTGGGAGTTTAATTTCACAAGGTGTATATTCTGTTGCTACTCCTTTCCATCCTTTTGGTGGAGCTGTTGATGTGATTGTTGTTCAGCAACAAGATGGGACTTTTCGAAGCACACCTTGGTATGTTCGGTTTGGGAAGTTTCAGGGTGTTTTAAAAGGGGCTGAGAAGGTAGTTCGTGTAACTGTTAATGGCGTTGAAGCGGATTTTCATATGTGTCTTGATAACTCTGGGGAAGCATATTTTGTAAGGGAGGTTGATTCTGGTAAAGGAATTGAGACAAATGGAGATTTAAAAGATTCTGATGGTGAAGTTATACAGGATGACGGCAATAAAAATGTTGAATTTCATAGACTCGAACATAGTGTCTCAGATTCCGGGGTGGCAAGCTTGTGGGATGAATGCGATACAACAAGTCAAAAACGGTTTGAAAGGGCAGAATCTGATACTAGGTTCTATGAATTTCAAGAAGACCAGTCCTCTCTAGAGGGTCCGGTTAATTTGTCGGAATTTGGGTCTGGCCGATATGAGGGTTTAGATAGTGAGCATTTTGATGAAGCACAAGGTTTAGATTCAGAAGTTGTCTTGGTCAGTGTGGATGGCCATATACTTACAGCCCCTGTCTCGGCATCAGAACAGAGTGCTGAAAATGTGCAACTAAGCACACCTCAGTTCCATCTAGGACCATGTGAAGGACCTGACTTTTGTGAGGGTAATGAGGAGTTTATTTCAGGTGACGATGTGTGGGCTGCTGACTATATTTGTAAGCTCTGTTCAGCAGCACCTAAGGATTCCTCTGATAATTTTTGCAGCTTGAACAGCGATTCTACTGCTTTGAGACACCATCCAGAAGTTTGTGAAGAAGGGGGGGAACATGCCTGTCAAACTGAAGAAACTCAAAACCTTTCCAACCATGAAAGTGAATTTAACAGGCAAAGTGATGTTGAAGATGCATCGGTGCATATTAAGAAGGGGGATATTTTTAAGAGCTGCCTTGAACTATCTGAATTGGGCAGACATGGTGAAAATACTGATTCTGAAGAAATAGATAGCCCATTACAAGCTCAGATTTCACAAGATAAACCTTCTTGCAGCTTGAACAGCGATTCTACTGCTTTGAGACACCAGCCAGAAGTTTGTGAAGAAGGGGGGGAACATGCCTGTCAAACTGAAGAAACTCAAAACCTTTCCAACCATGAAAGTGAATTTAACAGGCAAAGTGATGTTGAAGATGCATCGGTGCATATTAAGAAGGGGGATATTTTTAAGAGCTGCCTTGAACTATCTGAATTGGGAAGACATGGTGAAAATACTGATTCTGAAGAAATAGATAGCCCATTACAAGCTCAGATTTCACAAGATAAACCTTCTTGCACCCCTCCAGATGTTGGTGAAACCGAAGATGGAGCTGTTGGTGACTCCAGAAATAAAGATGTGTTGTTGTCTTCCTCTTGTAGTCCCAATTCTTCCAACAAAAATGGATCTCCTGATTTACCAGTTGAAAAGAAAGTGTTGGATACAGATTATATGGGTTCTAACAATACATCCGTTGATTCTGATGGTAATGACCCTGAATCGAGAGATGAACAGTTTGGTACATCAGCAGCAACTGAAGGGATAAATAGTAGTTTGCAAAGTCCTGCACCTGAGGATAAGAGTAGCAAAAGTGAGGTTGTGGAAACTGAAACAACTTCTGGTAAAGAGATAGAAACTCATGCTAGCATGGGTAAGGAACTAAGGACCTTTGCATCCTTTAATTGTTTAACTCTCTTATTCTTGCTCTGGTTCTCATGGAATACTTAGTTTGTCTTGCTCACCCTTATACTTCCAGGATTTGGTTTAGAGTTACCTGTTGAGCCCCAAGATGCAATCCCTGTTGAACAGGATGAGTCATCAAACCCAAAGGATGATGATTCTATAGTCACTTCCACACCTTCTGGCCACAGATGGAGGCTCTGGCCTATTCCCTTTAGAAGGGTCAAAACACTTGAGGAGACCAGCAGCAATTCATCTAGTGAGGAGGTATTTGTTGATACTGAATCTTCTTTACATAATTCACAAGCAGATTTAACTCCAGCATCCAGTGGAAGGATTGAATCTCCCCGCAAACAATTTGTAAGGACAAATGTTCCCACTAATGAGCAGATAGCTTCCTTGAATCTGAAAGATGGTCAAAATATGATTACTTTCAGTTTCTCCACCAGGGTTCTGGGAACACAACAGGTTTCAATTCTCTACTACTAAATTTTTCCGGTAGGTTTGCGAGGTTTGTGTTATCCTCAAATTTTAGCCTCTAAAGTCTATGCATCTTTAACAGGTTGATGCTCATCTTTACTTGTGGAAGTGGAATGCAAAGATTGTAATCTCAGATGTGGACGGAACTATTACCAAGTAAGGATTTTTATCTCCTGATTTATCACTCAGCATTATTTAAAATTTTCTTGTTTCACCCATTTATGGACCTGTCTAAACTACCTCTGAATCTTATTTTGATATATATTATGGAAATGGTCCTTACTAGACATCTTTATGATCTTTAGTATTAAAGCAGCAATGAGCATTCTAGAAACTGTCATACCCTAATTGATTTGTGGTGAAATCTTTCTTTTGAATATGTTTCAATCATGTATAGTTTTAATACAAAATGTGTCTTTCAATAACCTAGACACATTTCTTTCAGGTCTGACGTTTTAGGCCAGTTTATGCCTTTAGTTGGAAGGGATTGGACACAATCTGGTGTAGCTAAACTTTTCTCTGCTATTAAGGTATGCTTTTTCTTATTTGTTTCATTATTAATTTTGACTTAATCGAGCCGTAGTTCTGTTATGGACTGTCACACAAGACTAGATCTAGGAAATGGCTCCAGTATTACTCCTTCCATTTTTTAGGTTCACCCCAACTGAAATCAAAACTTGTCTCATGTTTTCCTTATGCTTTGCTTTTATTATTTCTTCTTTATAAAGTTTCCCACTGATGTAAAAGTGATGATATATTCCTTTGTCAGGTTTTCGAATGCAAGTTTATGGTATAAGATTTGACAACCTTAGTATCATGCTGATGTGAACATTATCCCGTCACGATTATGCCCCTTAACCAATTTTTTTTTCCTGAAATGTATTTTTTGCACTTAGGTTAGATTCAGTGTAGTGATAAAATTCTTTTTCAGAAGTTGCATCTATGTCCATCTCCATCCACCCCTCTCACTAACATGTGTGTGCATACACGAACATAATATTGTTTCTAGGGAACAGTGTTCAATTATCCAGTCACTTTGGAGTTTGATTTAAATGGTTAATTGTCAGCCAGTGTGGTTATTTCCATTAACTAATATATTTTGACATGCATGTTAACAAAATGAGTTCCTCGGGTATCTGATGTCAAATACTAAATTGTATATTTACAACAGGAGAACGGATATCAGCTTCTATTTCTCAGTGCGCGTGCTATTGTTCAGGCATATCTAACCAGAAATTTTTTACTCAACCTGAAACAGGTAGCGAAATAGCCTAGGTTTTGGTATGCTTAACTTCTTATTTCAAAGTTAGAAAATTTTAAGGTACAATTTTTACGTTTTCCTTATGTAAGCAAAAAGGCAATACCAAAAGTATCAACTAAAGGGATAAGCTAACATTTTGAAACCATCTTCCTTGATAAAATGGTTTGACTTTGAAATTATGATTTAGTAACCAGTTTTTAATTGATAGCTTTGTTTATGTAGGACGGAAAAGGTTTACCCAATGGACCTGTTGTTATTTCTCCCGACGGTTTGTTTCCCTCATTGTACCGTGAAGGTGAGGTCTTGCTTTTTTTTTTTGTGACATTGTTTGTTTATTGAAGTAATTTAGCTTCTTGTTTTAAGTTTGCATCACAATTTTATGACTTCAGCTACATGAGGGAAAAAAATACTGATTACCTTCCATCACAGAACCTATAAATGATAAAAGTGTCGATCTTTGTTGTTTTGACCTTTTATTTATATCAGAATCTTTAGGCTGTATTGTCCTATGTTACTCGGATTCGGGGGTGAGTGTCGGATACCGGTACGTGTCCGACACGGGTATGCTTAATTTTTTCTATGTTTTTCCATACATTTGGAGGATCGCACCCCCATACCCATGTCCGAATATGTGTCAGACACGGGTATTTCAAAAAACTGAAGAGTCGGAATAACATAGGTATTGTCTAGTTACATTGCTTTTCTTCCTTCTTTTTAATAATTTATACGTTCCATTCTGATTTATTCTACCATTTCCACCTTATTCATGGCAGTGATAAGAAGAGCACCTCATGAATTCAAAATAGCATGTTTACAGGTAAATTCTGAAATACTCAACCTTGTTTCTCAATGTATATCGAAACCATTACTGCGATAGGATCAGTCTTTTCACATTTGATTTCTTTCTTATATGTGCATTGCAGGATATCAAGAAACTTTTCCCTTCCGATTACAATCCGTTTTATGCGGGATTTGGAAACAGAGACACAGATGAGCTCAGTTATAGAAAAATTGGGATCCCAAAGGGCAAGAGATTTATTATTAACCCAAAGGTACATGTTTTCCATGTCCTACTTATGAGAAAAAAGAGAATAAAATTATGAACCAAAACCTATATTGGGGTTACCATATCGACTTTCTAACAATCTGACTCGAAACTGGCAGGGCGAGGTGGCTATAAGTCAATGTATTGACATGAGGTCATACACATCGTTGCATACTCTTGTTAACGACATGTTTCCACCAACCTCATTGGTTGAGCAGGTAAGGAGTAAATTTCTCACCTCTTTAGATATAATGCAAAAGAACAAATGAAAAATTCTGTGCAACTCTCCTTGATTGTTTTGGAGCCTTCATGATATCCCTGATATTCGAATACCTTTGCAGGAAGATTATAACTCATGGAATTTTTGGAAAGTGCCGATGCCGGATTTTGAGTGAGATAGTTGATTGCTTAAAGAATACAGTTTAGTTCTACCAACAAGATGATCAGTAAGCCTAAAGTGCCCCATAGATAAGAGATTATTCTGATATTCTTCAAGTTTTTAACCTTTCAAATGGCATGTAAGGATTCATCTTGTAATGAATAGATAGTTCAAGTGAATAAAATCAAAGTCATTGCCTCCCATAGCTGCTTGTATGTACCTATAGAGATTAAAACATTGTTTTTTGATCTATATGATTTTATGAAGTGTAATTGAACACATTTTACATAATAGCTTGTTTGCGGCTAGAGTTTGAATATATTAGTTTAAATGAATTTTTCTGTTTGGTAATAGAGTCAAGAGTCTCATAGATGTCATCAGATTTTGTCTGCACCTAATTATCTTCTGTGAATGATTAAATTAATCTTATATTTATAAAGAAAATCCAAACAAATTTTGTTTCCACCTTATTATATGATATTGGCATGAGATTTTTTTTTTTTTTTTGTTGCTTTTAATATTGAGAAATTGTCTTGATATAGTATCTTATAGGTAATGCAGAGGCAAAAATGGATGGCAAGGAAGCTTTTTTCCATATTTAAGCATATTCATTGCTATAAACTTGTAAAAGCCAGCATAGAGAATTATTTTCAATCATAAAGTTGAGAAAAATGACAACATTTCACCTGCAATTCTCTTTATTATAATTTTACAATTATTCAATCACAATTCAGAATTATATAGATCCACCATTTATAAATGGGTTTCATATAAAATTTTAATATATCTTACGTGATTTTGAATTGTGATTGGTTAATTATAGTATAATAATTATAATTGATATCCTTCGTAAAATGATCCCTCTTTTAGTAACTATATCAGGAAATATATTTCTGTTTGATCACAAGAAACTAACTCATCTTTTCATGCAGGGGAGGAGGACGTCGAGAATGAAATGATAACATGACTTACACTTGATCATAATTATCAACAGAAAACTTGAATTTAACTAGATATTGAAGAAGGGGATTGTTTCTTGAACTTCTACCCCCCAAAATATGCAAAACAAAAGGTTCAATGGCACTTCTGTCAAGAGGGTTGATTACAGCAGTAACAGTGACCTAAGAAAAGCTTGCATAAGGTCATTAATGGTGTTTATATTAGATGATTTCGTCGGCTCTGAAAACCCAATAAATGATTGCAATAATTTCAAACTACTGTAGTACTAATCTTTCCTGGTTCCTGAAAATATTGCATTCAAATCAATGATACTAAGAGGTGTGTATCTATGACCCAAAAGGCCAAAACAAAACAACTTTTTAAAAGGTTAGTACCATACATCCACTTGTAAAAGGAGTTTCTGAAAGTGACTCCCATGACACATTGGGTCTTGGCCTTCAACTTTTATATCTCAGCTCTGAGTTGTAATTGCAACTTTGAGTCTTTTTGACAGTGGCTCAGAAGCCTCAGAACTCAGAACTCAGAAGGCAAATGATGCAGGCATTAGAGTTAAAAAAAAAAATCTAATTGCCCCTATGAAAGTGAGAACTGAGATCCCTCTCCCTGTGAAACTGAGTGACCTGTAAATGAACAAAGCTTTTGGTGCTCAGACCAGCATCACGTGATCACCTGCTTCATTTCTTGCAGCAAAATCGGCTTACCCTTGTTTCAGAGCAGTGACTAGCTTTGTATTTTCTGGTTCCTTCTTTTGAATCTTCATCATTATTTTCACCCTCAAACAAAAAAGCTAAAATGGTTTTTACCCCTCATTTAAAATTTTACATCTCAAACTCTTCCACTACAAAACTGTAACTAGTGATTGTTACCTTAACTATATATTAAACTGATGACAATGAATATCAGTCTATGACTGTAAGTCTAAATTGTTAAAGACAAAGCTTAATTATTATAGCAAAACATTTATTTTCTTTGTTCATTTCTCCTATAATTTCTTGTTTTTAGAAGCTACAAATCCAAGGTCCAATGTGCTTATTGAATATTGCGGCTGGTCTTTGATCAAAGTTGGAGGATTTGACCAAAGTTAACAGTTACTACAAAGAGGAGACAAGCAAAAAAAGCCCTCGAGCCTTGGATAAACCGCGTCCCACCAGCAGAATATTGGAGTTTATACTTGTTTTTTTTTTTGGGGGGTAAATGGAGTTTATGTTTGTTGTTAGTGAGGTCAACAGCTGCAGTGAAAATTTCTAAAAATGGAAGAATAATCAAGAGAGGGAAAAAGGGTTAAAAGTTCTCCCATGCTTTGACCAAGTTAGCATATACATAGTCCCCCCATAGCAATAAGCTGATATATCAGATAGCAGTTCTTGGAGAATACATATAATTTAGCTTAAAGGTCTGGAAACTTGTAATATAATAATAGCACTCTCTCTCTCTGTCTGTCTGTCTGTCTCTTAGGCTCTAATTTATTATTAAATTGTAAACTTGACAGTGCAAAAACCAGGTTTTACAAAAAGGGCTGGCCTTTTGAAATTGAAATTTTGCTGCTGAGAAGCTTGTGGATGTGCAGAAAACAAGTCTGGTGTATATATTTATATATATATATATATATATATAATTGGTATTTTGTTTTTATATTCAAGAAATAATGCTGTTTCTATTTTAAACACTTGATGAATTCAGGACCCAACCAAAATCAATAAACTAGACAGAAAAACATACTTAACTTTGCTTTACCAACTAGGTTAAGAGTACAAGTTTGCAGGTAATGAGTCTGAACTATGAACTATGAAGTTTAAATCCTTGAGAATTCCCAAGTGGATACACTATCATGCATATCATAATTTCAAATAAGATTCCACCTGAGCTCTTTTTTGATCTATTCTTCGTCTATTTTCATTTTCTTTTACACTGTTGAAGAGATTTTTTGCTGCTTACATTGAAACTTCCAATAAAAAACAAAGGGTACTGTCACCTTCTTTCTGGTGGTGGAAGATTCTTACCTTCTGCACCACATTTCAAGTTCAAAGTATATAAACATGGCAACACTCAAGTGCCTCAAAAAACATGGGGTGCACCAATATTGTTATCCACTTTTTCTAAACTCTATACAGTCCTTTGCATTATAGGGATTTGATCAGATGGTTCTAAGCTAACCTTAAGCCTACTAGTTGTATGTGTCAGAAGTTCATTGGCTATGGATGCAAGTCAAATACAAAAGAGAAAAAAAGGGAATGATAATAAATATAATTGAGAAGATTCTTTGCATATTGGAATAAGAAGACAAATGGTTGTAATTCACCTTTCGAATGCAGAATTTATAGGAGGTAAAAAAGGGCATGAGGTAAATGATGAAATAGTAGAAAAAAAATAATACTCAAGTAATAACATAAGGCTACTGTATGTGAGCCACATAAATTTTGATGCAGAATTGAAGGGATAAAATGCAAAATACTACTTCATACATGGGTCAGTCAGAAGCTGTTCATCTGAGAGAGAGGGGGGGGGGGGGGGGGGGAATCCACACTTTTCTCAGCCATTTTATTGTTTGGAACCATTCAAGATATTACTACAAGGGAGAAAAAGAGTGGGAAAAAAATGGAAAAAACCTGACAACTCCTTACCTTATGATTTTATTTTTCTAACTTGGCTCCATCCTCAATTTAAAGGATGCCCCCCTGCCCCTCTCTTTCTTCACCAAGCTCACCTTTCCATAAGCTAAGCATCTCCATTAGAGGGAAAGAGGTTGTTGAAAGTTCAAAACATGGCTGCAAGCCAAGCTTCATGTAACTATGCAGATGAAGACTATATTGATATGGAGGTAAGCTCATCCTCCAACTTCTTGTGTTACTCTATAAGCTCTCAACCACAACAAAGCAGAGAGTTTGAGTTCCAAATGTGTTCAGTTTCTGGAGATGGAGAAATTACCTCAACTTCCCCTGCTGATGAGCTCTTCTACAAGGGGAAACTCCTTCCCCTCCACCTCCCTCCTCGCTTGCAAATGGTTCAGAAACTACTACAAAGTTCCAACAGTTCTACATTTGAGTGCAAAACTGAAGCACCCTTTGAAGAAAATTCTGCTATTCCTTCAACTAATACAAGTACCCCATTGGAATGCTGCAGCATCTCACCTTCAGAATCCTGTAGGGTGAGTAGTGAGCTAAATTCTGATGACTATTTCTTTGAATGGTCAACTGAACTGAATGGCTTCATAGGCAATAACTCGAACAAGTCTTGTTCTAGAAAGCTCAAGCAGATCAAGCAATCCTCAATAAGCCAAAAGCTCAAGGCATCGAGGGCGTATCTTAAGTCTTTGTTCAGTAAGTCTGCTTGTTCAGATGAGTCTTGTGCCAAAGCAGCTTGTAATGCAGAGACAGAAAATGTTTCGAAGAGCAAAGATTGTGTAAACAAGTACATGAAAATGGCAAAGAAGAACCCATTTGGAAAGATGATTGATAACGATAGATACAAAATATCAAGTATTATTATGAAGAGCATTGATAGGGAGATGGTTGAGGATGCTGCAGATAGCCATAGGAGGTCTTTTTCAGGGGTAATTCAAAGGCATTCTGCAACAAAGTCTTCATCTTCATCTACATCTACATCTTCATCTGGTTCCTCTTCTTCTTCAACATCTTTTTCATTCAGTTCAAGCGGATTCTGTGATTTACAGTTGCTTAAAAAGAGCAACAGCGCGAATTCAGAGATTGAAAATTCAATTGAGGGAGCCATTGCTCACTGTAAGCAGTCTCAGCAGCTGTCTAGTTCAAGAAAGACTGCAACTGAACTTGGGGTTTGTTCACTTTCTGCTTCAAAGATTTCAGTTTAGTGGGGACCAAGAAAAACCAGGACTTTGCAGCATATGAATATGAAAAATACTTAGAAAAGACTGAAAATCCACCATAAGAAGCAGAGAAAAAAAATGAAGTTGATTAAGATGGTACCATGTTCCTGTTACATTCTTCAAAGTGAGTGCCATTTTAAAGCAGTGTGATATTCGGATACTTTGCATAATTTTCCCAGCACTGTTAGACAAGACCAATATTTTTTAATGTTCCTGTAATACGTTTCTATGGAAGAACATATTGAAACCCATTATTGTTCAAATAATAAAGGAACAAAAATGATTAGAGATTCTTCCATGGAAGTTTATCTTTCAAAATCAATAGTCTAGATCTAGCCCCATATTACATAGCCTTCCATTTTGTACTTGCTCAAGATATTGCATGATTAGAATTGCTTGAATCCAATATCTGTTTGCTTGATTTTTGCTCTTCTTTTTTTTCTCCTTGGACTGGGACAAGACATTCTCTTTTACAACGACTTGCCAGTTTCCGTACAGCATCTTTTCACATTTGATAATGATCCTTACCACTTAACTATGTTGTACTCTGTTTATGCTAAGTTTAAAAGTCAATTTCTGTTGATAACAATGAATAAAACATCCAGAAAAACAAGTATCAGTTCCCCTCTAAGTGAAAAAAAAAAAAAATCATTTTCAGTAAAATTACCAGAACTTAAAATCTGTAGCTTCTGTAAAAACTAGTTGTATTTTACAAGTTTTTTTTTTTTTTTTTACATGAAGCTTTTCCCTGAACTAGATTCTCTATTACTGTTTCAGCCTTTCAGACTTTATGCCTTTCAGACTGCCATCTTTTTATCTTTTCTTTTTTGTAAAGAGAAACTACACTTCCATTTTGAATAATTTCAATGAGTAAAGATGACTTTATTATCTTAACTCAATATTAAAATCATTAGGAACAAACTGATCATTGACCAAAATTAACTTAAAAAAAAAATCATTCTATTTTTACCTAATCTAAACAAGCCAATAACAATAAGCGGCATTTTTTATACCGGTCAAATAAGTCTCTTTGCTGAACCTGAAGCTTAGCTTAGTTGGTTCATAAAGTCATCTTTAAGAGGTAACATCTAGTAAGTCTAAAGCTCGAATCCCAGTATCTTCAATTCCTTCTCCTATCCTCAGCTACAGCTAGGGTCTCCTTTGTATCAAAAAAAAGAAAGTCCCTTTGCCTTTGCATGAGGGAGAGACCCTGCAATCTTAGTTTTAAAAAAGTGGGTTTAGATTATTTTTTGATACCTAACAACCTTGATTATAGGAGGAAACAGATGCATTGTTCTGGACAAGCATGATAATCCCCTGCAGAGCAGCATGGTTTACTGCAAATTAAGACTAATCTATACCTAAAGTCCAAAACCTTTGTATAATTGAATTATAAATAGGGTCTTTGATACACTTTGATACATTGATATATTACTATTTAAGAAATGGGTTGATTATAATGATTTTGACCACAAGATATATATCCTCTTTCTGCCTCTGAAGAGCACCTCAACGGAAAATGTATACTGTCTTTATTATCCTCAAAATTGAAAATGAAACGAACCGAACTTTAGCTGTCACAAACAAAACAAAACAAAAATATCCATTCATCTTATAATTATTATTTTTTTTTCATTATTTTGACTAAACTTTAAACTAAATAAAACATGGCTGCTAGATTTTTGACAAGATTGGAAGGAAAATAATGAAATTGCTTAGCAGCTAATTACCAGATGTTGAGCACCAAGACTACAGACAAGTATAAAAAAGAAACTCCTTTTCCCCACCTGTATGATCAGGTTTGTCTGAAAGAATGGAAGTGGAAAGTACTAAAACTTGTAAGCTTGTAAAAAGGATCTTAATTTCAATGGAAACTTGAACTATCTATGCAAAAAGACTAAAACTTGGACTCTAAAAAGTATATGCTTATCGGCGCATACCCGATATGTATAACTTCTGTAACTGTAAGTAACTATGGGGCTAGCCAGGTTTGATATGGAGGAAGGAAAAGTAGAAGAATGAAAAATTGTTCCATTTAATGGTTAGCTTACAATATGGAAAAACATGTAAAATAAGATTAAGAGATTTTTCCTTCCTTCCTTCGAAATATCGAGTTAGGGGATGGAATGGAACAGATCAGATCATAGACAGATACCTTACAACTGCATTCCAGAGCCTCCCTTAGAAGTAAAGTGTTGCTTCTGCTTCTTGCTTATTGAGGTAAAGTAGTAAGTTGGCATCAAAAGGGTTGAATTGGCATTTGATTCCTCCTTTACTTCATTAAAGAAAGAAGGGTACATTCAAGTGAGAATCCAATTATTCATGATCTACTGACCTAAGCAATCAAGAAAAGGAATTACACCTCTTAATAGAACTATAGGGATGGAGATTTGACTTACCAAAAACAAAAGGATGCAGATATTAGGCATTGCTGGGACCATGTCAGAAAGTGAAGCATGTGAAAAATGTCAGGATAGATTCAAGACATCAATATTATTTCCTGAAAGCAATTTTAAATTATAAAAATTCTGTAAGCAACTTGTCATGTTCTTACACTTTGTTCTGAGGCACCAATGCACTTTCAGCATAATGTTACCATGTGTAAAATAATCCACTGTTCCCTCAACTCATTTCAAATTAAACTTTAATAATGTCTTTCTCTTTCCCTTTAGCCACCTAAACGAAGCCTTGATGACCTTAGATATCATTATCACAAGTAGCAGGCTAGCAGCATGTCAAAGCCTCATAGTTAGTCGATCTCCTTTAACGTTGTCTTTGCTACTGTCCTGACTATCAACAAGAAAAGAACGAAAGAATAATCATAAGAAAAGGTTCATTGCATTTAGCATAGATTTAAGACTAAAGAAAGCTCCCCAAAAATACAAGCATAACACAGCCAAATATGTTGACAGCCTTCTGAAAAAAAATCAGAAATTGAAATTTCTATGAAACTCGTGGACTTTGTACCAATGCTGATAGCTTTGCCACCAGAAAATGTCAGATAATAAGAATTTAAGTGTGAGAGACATGAAAAGATGTTCTAGAAAGCAAATGTCCTACTAGTAGATAGAGTCTATCACCATTATGGTCGAGTCAAGTCCTGCAGCCCTCACTTGAATGAAGCCATAGTAGTATTCAACATTACCAGGGAGTATAAAAGTTTACAGCTTTCATCTTTAAAGATTGGCCTATGGAATTAAGTGAAACTAACCTAGAAATTAAAAGTTTTATGAAGAAAAATTGAAGGAAAAAAAATACCATCTAAGGAACGCAATTTGTCTTTACAACATGGTATCTAAATTCTTTTTTTCTAGTTATTCCTTTTTTTTCTTTTTTTTTTAAAATCTGATTCCTTGCCTAAAAGTCTAAACTATTAGGTCAGACTTGTGATAGCAAAACAAAGAGAACACTATCATAAAAGGTTCCGACCGAATGACAGAAAGTAAAGGCCATTACTGAAAATTTGAGACAAGGGAACAGTAAGACATGGAGGAATGAATTTCATCTTCTGAAATAACCAAAGCAAAGAACATGTCAAACTCAAGTCATACAAACTATTGGTTGGTCTTCCTAATGTTGGACACGGTGAAATTGAAGCATTACCCAAGGAATACTGAATCATATTAAGGTCGCAGTGTAGACTAGCAACAAGGGCAGACTTGAAAGGCATAAGATAATTTTATTTGCAATGAATGTGGTAAAACTTAAAAGGCATAGCCTATCTATGTCAAGTATTAATTCATGTTCCAGTCAAGTCAGAAGGAAACTATGTAGGAGAATTATTGCAATACTCACCAGTACTCTTCCTTTGTTGTCTTGCAAGAAGAGGAAAAGGAACAGTATGACACTGGGAAACTTGTGCATGTGACATGGGAAAAGCACAGTATAAAAGATTTGGACTCACAAATTCCATGTTATACCTTACCAAGAAAACAAAAATAAGCATATTATTATATTATACTCATTTGAAAGATGTTAAATTTATGTAGTCAAGTGTGAAGTAGTAGAATATATTTTTGAATTAATTCTGGAAAAAAGAAATCAGTAAGTTCTGATGTTAGAGTGATTGTCTGTCGGGATGTGTGGACATAAAAGCAATCAGATGTCTTAAGAATGTAATAATGTTGACAGATAATCTAGGCAATGAAGCAAAATCATTGACTAATTTCTTGATCCATTGAACTACAAAAAGGAAATATCTAGCATACTCTCTGCTATTTTACAATCTGTATAAGCTCAACCTTGCTACTTGCTGACATTCTGCTACAGTTAGTCAGATCTATGTACATGAGATAAAGAGTTTCTTGTGCATTAAAGCTCAAACCGCATAGAGTTTCTCGTGCTCATTGTTCAGAATCTCTGTGTCAGACATATATGGCATGGACAATGAACGAGATTCACTATTCATTGAAGACCTCCGGATGCTCCGAATTTTGGAAGCCTCAATACGGTTCACAATCACCCAATAACACAATGTCCCCAATGTTGATACCATGATAACAGTCCCTATACCAGTAATAAGATTAGCTAACCACATCTCATCTTTTCCAACTACAATATACGAAAGGGCAAGAAATGAAACAGAAATCAGCACACAAGCCAACCACATGAGCTTATTAATAACTGCCATCATCTGCTTCTTTGCCTTTCTCTGTATAACTACAACTGAGGTTTGCACTATCACAACAGCCAATGATATGAAGAGGGCTATGGAGTCAAAGACAATAAAAATCATAAACGGCAGTTTTGAAGCGATTCTTGCTTGTCCAGGAGAGACCCCTGGAGAAATATCATTAGGACTGTCATCATATTGGCCTGGGACACTGAAAATGGCAGCAAACGCAATAGTGGCAATGAGAACAGCCACCACTGTGGTGGAGTTGATTGCATTATTGAGACCTTGCACGCGTTTTCTTGTTTGGCGTGTATGCTCAAGCTGGTAATGAACTCCATTCTTTATGTCACTTACAGTTTGTTTTAGTTCTCGAGCCGAATTTGTAGGTTGTGGCTTGATGAATTTGGCACTTTGGACTCCATGCTCTTTTAAGATACATGCAATATCAGATAGCTTATTTTTCTCTGCAGTGTCAAGAGCCGTTTCCCCAGACTTGTTGATGACTAGTTTGTGAACTCCACTGTCATTTAGCAGCTTTTGAACAATCTGAAAGATTGAATTAGTGATTAGACAGGCTCACAGACTTTTCCAACTCTATGAAATGGATTAAAATTTCTATCAGCAACTTTGATTAGATACTCTAGTAACTGCAGAGTGAACTTGTTGTAAAGAAAAACTTGGGACCTATCATATCAGTAACTACAATTGGAGCTTATTTAAAGCCGAAAGCAAAACTTGTACTACTTTCCATAACGAAAACCAGTTCACTACTTGAAATAAGAAACTATGAGTTGAGATGATTCTTAACATCTGACAGAACATGCAAAGCCATTATAAATTCATCCTGTAATAAGTTAAGTTGGCAAAAAAGAAAAGACATATTCTGAAGAGGAGACATAACAATTACTAAAAGTTCAATCTTAACTACCTGAATCCGACCCTTTCGAGTTCCTATATGCAAAGCAGTGTTGCCCTTAGTATCAACCATGTTTATTAAAGAAGGATCTGACTTTATCAGCTCATCTACCACTTCAACATTCTGTCCTTTAACCGCCATATGCAAAGCTGTCTGGCGCTTCTTGTCAATTCTTGTTGCAGTTCCAGGTTCTTTAGACAAAAGGGCCTTTACTATCTCTAGATGCCCATTTCTTGCTGCCGAATGCAAGGCAGTTTTCCCATTGCTTGTTGCTATTGCGGCCACATTGCTGCCTTTTTCCATGAGGAAATTCACCACTTCAGTGTGGCCTTGTGATGCAGCAGTGTGCAACGCTGTGGTGTTATAAGAATCAAAAGTCATTGAAAGATCAAGATTGGCCTCCATGAGTATCTTCAATACCTCTGAGACAGTAGACAAAAAAGATTTAGAAAAAAATCATCCCCAAGGATAATCTGTTAATCAACAAGGATTAGAATAATCTGTAGGAAAATATACACAAATAAAAGAAGAGGAATCTAGGAGGAATTGAAGGTAGTTTGACTAAAATTTTGGGATTGGGATAAAAGATGTTAACTTTAAACAAATCAGATGACTTCAACAAAAGTACATAGTTCACTACCTAGCTTCCAAGTCCTTAAACCCTAAAAACAGAAATATTTTATAAGATATTAGCTAAAGAAATTGCAGGGTTGGACTTTCATAATGGTTCTTTAATTTCTTATCCAACATGATTATCGAGTTAAAAGCAAACTAAGGAACTCACCCAAGTCCCCTTGCTTGGCAGCAATATGAAAAGCATCATAGCCATTCCTTGCTTTAAGACCAGCCAAAACAATATCATAGTACTTCATCATTTCCTTCACTAAATCAGCATAACCACACTCAGCAGCAACATATAAGGCAGTTTCACCAGATTGATTCTGCTTAGACAACAAATCCTTCACCTCTCCATCCTCACCACCACTAATTATTTTCAAAACCAATTCAAAATCTCCTGCTCTCACAGCTGAGTGCAGCGGAGTATCATCCTTTTTACCTGTCATCTTCTTTTTCTGAAAGCTTTGCTCTTTTCCCATGGTTTTCCTTTGCCTCCCTTAATGCAAACTTCCAAAAGAACAAGAAATTTTTTCTCTTCTTTTTGATAGTTTTGTTTTCTTTTGAATCAAAACTTCAATTATTCACCATACAGACAGATCAAAAACTACAACCTAAGCATAAAGAATCCCTGAAATCAATATAAAAAAAAAAAAAAGATAAGATGATTCAGAAAACTGAAGAGATATGTATGCACGTGGGAAACCTGATTTCGTTAATATCATCATATTCTTAACATTTCCCTAGCAACCCAAATTCAGTACACATATTTTAATCAAAAAAATGAAACCCACTTGTCTCCGCACTCATCATTATAATATCCACAGTTCATATCTATAATTATTACCACAAATCATAAATATAAGAAAAACAAAAAGTAAAACATTAGATAAGCACTGTAACTTTTGAAACTTTGCTTCATTTTTTAATCTTTATCTTCATTCAATGAATCAAAGAGAATAATTGAGTAGTTAAATTTTACTGCCAACTATAAGTCAAAGACCCCAAGTGCAAAAAATCAAAGAAAACAAATTAAAATAAAGAAATGGTTTTTAATTTTTTTTTTACTTACCTTGGTTCCTGGCTTTGAAAAAACCAAAGCTTCCCTCGTCTTTGTTATAGAAACAAATTATATAAATTAAAAAAAAAAAAAAAAAAAAAAAGAGAAAAAAAACTCTTTGAAGGATTCAAAAAAAGGGTTGTTTAGAACAATGAAGAACAAAAAAAAAAAAAAGAGAAGAAATTAGGGAAAAATTAGAAGCAAAAAAGGACAAAAGGGTGATGGGTTACTTAGCTATGGCCAAGGGAGGAGTTTTTAGTGCAAAAAGCTTGTAAGCAACTAGCAAACACCGTTGAAAAATGAAAACTTGAAACTTGCCGTTGGCGTTGGCTTTGGATTCTCTTTAAAATCCCAGTTCGGTCGAGGTCCTACGTAGTATGGAGTTGTCCAATGGTTTTCTTCCACGTAGCAGTTAAATGAATGACATGGACCCACCACCAACCAATTAACGCGCGGGTGATTTTGGAGCATAGCATAAGCAAAGGCAAAACGTTGTAGGAATCTTACACTCACACGTCACCGCAGGATATCTTGTCCACTCGATCATAACCGTTCAACAGCCTATGATTATCACCATTTTACATTTATGATTATTTTTATTATTGATTTAATTATTTTAATTTCGGTTTAGCAATTTTTTGTGAGTAACAAATTTGGGAAGTGACTTAAATTCAAGAATACTAGATGAAAAAGGGTTTTTTTTTTTTATAAAAAAAAAATTGTTTTTTAAAAGAAATAATATGTTAACAAAATATTAATATTATTTATAAAAAAAGTAATTTTTTAGTGAATAATTATTTTTAAAAATAAAAAAATTAAATATTTTTAATTTCATTCTATAATTTTAATTTTATTTTTAAGAATATTTTTAATTGAAATGACACTAACTTAGTTATAAATAGTTTTATAATTAGTATATATGAGTATTTTTAATAAACGAGTTTAGAAAACTATTATGTGTGTTTTTTTAATAAAACTGTAAGTACCAGAAAAGTTATAGCGATAAACGATAATCAAGTATTACATGTATATATAATTATTGAATTAAATTAAACAACTAATAAACTAGCATATAATTAAATAAATCTAACATAAAAATGAGTTAAACTCATATCTGATAAAACTTAAACATGAAACCGAATGTTTCAAAAACTGTATACTATATATCACATTTTCCAAATTACCAACAAAAACAAGATATATTTTTTTTTATAACATTAGTTGGATGTCAAGTGATCCATGTTCCTAGAATTTTTAAAAGTGTCTTTGAATTTCAAATGTTGAGAATTGAGATAAAAAAAATATATATTATGAAGAATCTACATATTCTCAAGGAAAACAAAAAGTTACTGTTGTTAATTTTGATTTTTTGATGATTAAAAAACAAATACCATTAGTAGAATTTCTATACCATTCTAAAGAAGATTTTCAATGATTAAAAATTTTAAAATTTAAATTAAATATGTTAAGTGTAAGAATTGGAAATGAGAACAATAAAATTTAAAACTAAAACATTTTAAGCAAACTATTAAATTTGACAATTCGTATATTTATATTATTTTTTTAAGTCATAATTATATTTAAAATATTATATATTTATATAAATTTAAACATATTATATAATTTTTAACACGTTCATATATTTATGTTGTGTCATGTTTTAATTATTATTTTTATATCGTATTTATATCGTGTTTAAAATTTGTTAAATATAAAAATTATCAATCTAATAACTATTATAAATATATATAAAAGTGAAAACTGAGTGTCCCCTTTTATATAAGGCGTGTACCAAAAGGGCGGCCTGCGGTTGACCAGAAAAGGCAAAAACGAAAACCCAAGTCAAGGGGCGGCCCGCCACGTAAAAATGGTAGTCGGCCACAAACTGAAAACCCAAATCTAACATAAAAATGAGTTAAACTCATATCTGATAAAACTTAAACATGAACCTTTTGAACAATAACCATGGGCACGACCACGGCCACAAACTGAAAGACACGACTTTGGTCTGCATTTTGGGGCCTAAACTCCTAAGCAAATAGCAGCATCCACCGCCCAGCCACCAGCAGGAACCCAATCATAATCATATGTGGGACAGCTTTGTTTTAAGCCTTTGATTGATTTGGCTAAGGTTTTTATTTTCTTTCGATTTCATAGGTTAACTAAAGGTCAAATGAAATGGATCAACCTGTTTTTGCCCGCGTTTTCTGGTGTCTCGTCTTTTTATTATTAACCCAAATTGTTTGGATGTCATGAACGTGTGCAAGAAAATTTGAGGACTCATCACCCAATTTTGATTATTGTTCAAAAGGTTCGTTTAACCCGTGTTTATATGCATTGAGTTACAAGTAGATATCTCCCAACATTGAGTTATTTATTTAAATTTAAATTTTTTTTCAAAATTTAAGAAAATTTTAATAAAAAACGAGATTCGTTTAAAAAATAAATCATAAGTTATATAATATATTATATAAAAATATATAATACTATAAAATAAATATTAAAAAATATGTTAAATTATTCTTATTTTAAATTTTAATAAAAGAAATAAGAAAAAAAAATACTAAAAAATAAGTAAATAATCATTTTTTTTTAAAAGAAGTTATTTGGATGGGGTTGGGTTGTGCTATTAGTAATCTGATGAGTTTGGATAAAATTTAAGATTCGAATTGTCAATTTGAATTTGACAAGTATGTAAAATGTTAATACCATATCTAAGCTCAATCCGAAATCTAACTGGTCTATAGACACCTTTAGTTAGTATTCTTTAAAATTTAATCATTATTAAATATTGTAAATTTAAAAAGTTTGTATTTTTGATATATTGACAATGAATTTTTTAATTTCACGAATAAGATTAATAGATTGTCACACTCACATATCTCATTTTAATTTTTTAAATATAGCTTAAGGATGTATCATCTTACTAATTCACGTTTTAAAAACTTCACTAATAATAGATGAGATAATTTCTCAAATTTAAAATATCATTCATTCAAATTTTTTTTTTTTTTTTCTGGTTTCTTGTCAAACACATTAAGAAAAAGAAGAAAAGGGATAAGCATTTTCATTTATTTCATTTGTTTCCAATTTTCCACCATGTCACTTTTCATCATTAAAACTTAAAAACACTACTATTAATTAGGCTTTTTGAGGAAAGATAAAGCATTCAGTATTTTAACAAAGCTATTAAAAAAAAAAAGACTATTATACAGCTTTAGCCTTTAGCTAAATTTTATTAAGAGTTTTGTTAACAGTATTTAAGATTATTATATAAACTATTTTTTTTTTTAATGAATTGGGTATTAACATATTAACTATCAACTATCACATTCAATTAAAAATTATTACTTACAAATAATAGGTTAACTATCAGCATATTCAGGATATGGATTTGCTTAACTAATCCCTATCCCCATGAGATTTTCTTGACTTTTGGGTCACCATTAATTTCCACCTTCTTCTTACTGTTCATTGTGCGGCCATGTTTTTTGGCCCATTGGTGGGAAGGGCTACTACATCAGCCACAAAGGCAAATCTCAAATCATTGTTACAATTAGCAATAAAAACTTTGTTAATTAAGGTAGCTGACATGCATGTTTATGCTGCCAATAAGGGAGTTTTTTTAGCTTAATTAAGCACTGCAATGCAGAGCTAACATGTAGATTTTCCACCATTGATTATTACATCTTTACTAAGGTTTTAGATATTGGAAATTAGTCCTGCCTGCCAATAGATGCAAGAAATTGAGAAGCTCATGAGATTGGTGCTATAACATTGGTTGAAATATATAGGATTCTGCTAACTTTTGAGTAAAAAGAAAAGGAAATAGAAGTGAGAATGAAAATAAGAGAGTACCTTCTGTATTATCCTTCTTTTTCAATGAAGACAATTGGCCTGGATTACCTCATTAATTGGAAGCTATAAAGCTTGCCTTCCAAATTTGCATGGTAAAAAAAGTCACAAACCAAAGTTTCTGCACTTCACATTAGAAAACCTAACCAGCTGGTTCTTCAACAGTAAATAATGTATGAAACATCGATCTTTACAGCATGATTAAAGAAAAGAAACAAAGAGCCAAGGCTGCATTACTATATGTTTTGTTTCAGGTTTCATTTGCTTGCTTATCAGACACATTCAGAATGTGCAAATAAAAGCAATAGGTCACACATTCTGTTCTAGCGATGAACAGACAACTATTTTTTTTTTTTTTTTTACAAAGGAGGCTGTAGTATGAGATAAGAGGAGGGGTTGCAGATGCTGAGATTCGAACCCAAGATCTATTGGATGCCACCTCTAAAGGGTGCCTACATGAACCAACTGAACTAAGCTTCGGGTTCCAGACAACGATCTATTTGCAACCTAAACATATTACAATCTCCAAGATGTATATACCACAACAAAAAAATAACCATGTGATATTTCATCTGGTGTCTGGACCAGTAAGAAAGAAGAAGAATCCATAGCTTTTGTGAACACTCGCTAGCTTTACTGTGATGCCAAGACCTTTCCTTTACAGAATAAAGCTCCTTACAATACAAAACTGCCCCCTTTTTTTGCTTCACTCATTTCCTTGAATTACAAGTTACAAATACTGGCATGACAGGCCAATTCCAACTAGTATGAACATTAAATGGCATAGATTGTGTTCACTTCTGTATCAGAATCTGATAAACGCTGTAACCCTGTTTCATTCCTTGAATTCTTCTCTTTCTTTTTTACTTTTCGAATCCTTTTGTTTTTGACAACAAAATAAGTCATGGAGCCAAGAACTCCTGCCATTATTACTCCTCCTATAACTGTTACAAGAATTGCAGCCCATTTGTTACGTCGACCAACCACTATATATGATGAAGAAATAAATGAAATACTAGTGCATACAGAAGCCAACCACATCAACTTATTGATTACCTTCACAACCCTTCTCTCTGATTTCAACTCTCCTCTTACAAGTGTGATTTGTACCATCACAACAGCGAGTGAAGTGAAGAGTGCAGTGGCGTTAAAGAGGAAGAAGATCTTAAATGATGTTCTGCTGACGACGACAGCCATCCCGTCGTCATTATCACCCCCGGGAACTGTGAAAATAGCTGCAAATGCAACTGTTGCGAAAAGCACAGATACCACTGTGATTGAATTGGTGGCATTGTTAATACCTGCTCTATGAAGTTTACGCAGCTCCATGGCAATGCCATTCACATTTCTATTTGTTTTTCGGGTTTGTTCAAGATGGGTATGCACATGTTTCTTGATCTCTTTCACAGTTTTCCTCAGCTCATCTCGTGGCTGGTTTAGCTCATTTGCTCTGACAGCGCCAAAACTAGACAAACAGTCCTTTATTTCAGCAATTTCCTCAGAGAGTGGAAGCCCTTCAGCTATGTCAAGAGCTGTTTTATGGTCTCTTGTAAGCGCATTCACACAAGTGTGAGGGAGGTATAAAAGTTCATTCACTATCTGCAAGAAACAACTTAGTCAATGCCTTCTACTAACTCTTTCCAGGGTTGCCATTTATTTATGTTGATTCCATCCTAATTATTCGCCCATGATCAACACAATAAACTCAAAGCAATGGAAATACCATGTATAAGAAATGATAAATTGAGAAAACAAAATTTGGGAAGCAAAACGGAGGGAAAATAGGGGTGACAGAGAAAATATAGACCCCCAAACGCAGACAGAACTGAAAACCATAGAGATCCCATATGAGATACTAGAGAACTACAGCCTTAAGGCTTTGCTTGGTAGGGTGGAAAGAAAATTAAAAATATGAAAAATTGAAGGGGGAGAAAAGTGAAAAGATGGAAAACATATTTTTTCTTTCTATTGGTGTGCTTGGTAGGAAAGATGGAAAAGTGGAAAGAAAATGTAATTTTCTTTCAATCCATTGCTTGGTAGAGTTGAAAAATGAAAGGAAAGAAAATGAAAAGTATATTGTTTTAGCATTATACTCATTGTAAGTTAAGATGACTCACACCACTCTCATTTTCTTTCCTCTTTTCTTTCCAATATGGAGTGATTTGTTTTTGTTAATAGGTGTGGAAAATGATAATCTTTCCTATTTTCTTTCCTCTCACTTTTCTTTCTTACCAAGCACACTAAAAATTCATTTTCTTTCCACTTTTTCACACTCCTCTTTCCATCCTTCTACTTTTCCACTCTACCAAGCACAACCTAAATATTTAGAAAACCATGCAGCTTGAAACAACATTTTAGACACCAGTTTTTATCTTCAAGTAGTAACAGGAAACAGACAACTTGGGCCATTGCAGCCAAATTGCATCTCTGACAGCTAACCAAAAGGCTGAAGAGGCAAAGTTAACACTAATCAATACCTCTGTCCGTTTTTTCCTAGTAGCCATATGTAATGCTGTATTACCAAACTTGTCTGGGAGCATGACAATGTCTGAATCTGCCTTAAGAAGCAACCTCACCACCTCACAGCTTACTCCTTTGACTGCCATATGCAATGCTGTCTGCCCTTTCTTATCAGTTCTTCTTGCCAATTGTGGATCCTTGTCAAGCAATGCTTTAACAATATCCACATGCCCTTGCCTGGCAGCAAAGTGCAATGGATTTTTTCCATTTGCTTTTGGTATCTCTAGCAAGCTAGGATCTTTGCTGAGTAATGCATTTACTACAGCCGTATGTCCTTTTGTTGCTGCAGATACAAGAGGGGTCGTATTTGCTTGTCCAACTGTTTTACTTAGGCCTGGATCGTGGTCCAATAGCACCTGGAAAATGGCTGCATAAAGGTAGTTATTGAACTGAGACAAACTGCAGCATCCTAAGATGCAAATAGATTAATTCATCAATGCCTTGGAATAACAAAAACATGCATTGGACACAATTGAAAGATATCATGTCATAAGCACCTTGGAAAGATACGCCCAACTTAAACATCAAAACGGACACTGTGATGATCTGGTTGGTTATGTTGTTTCCTATTTTAGTTTCCTTGAAAAGTTTCAATGTGTTGAAAATGGCACTAAGAATCTTGAGTCAGAAAAAGAAAGAGACATTTAGAATAATCATTTTTATTCATGCACAATTCAGAAATAGCAAATGGCAGTTATTAAGATTTTTCATACTTGTACCTACTTTGACCCTTTGCTAAAACACCGACTTTAGAACTACCTATTGTCAATTTGTCAGGTATCAGCACTTGACCTTGGTCTTCATCGGTTAAAAGTTTTGGCTCCATGAGAATTCTAGTATTTTATCTCAGAAGTAAAGAACAACTCTATGTTAAAATACCTTTAAGACAAAGCCAATTTTTTGCAGTATAAACAAGCAAATTTCTTGTTTATCCAACGATCGAAGACTCATGAAGGCTGTATGGAAAAACTCATGAAGGTTGTGCCTTAAATATCAGCTTTCCACAAAGAGCAGTAATATATTTCTTAACATGAAGAAAAAGATTGATGATTCATGAACTTCAGGATTGTGTACAAGCATTTCAAACTAAACATATATTTCACTCAATTTCAGCCTTCATTACACTCATAAGAGAGAAAGGCTAGTCATAATACCTTCATGACCTCGGTTTGCTGCAATATGCAATGGATCAAACCCAGATTGATTCTTCAATGAAATACCCTCCTTAGTCGTATACTGCAAAAGCTCCTTTACCACATCCAAATGCCCCTTCTCAGCTGCAGTGAACAACGCCGTCTCTCCTAACTCATTCACCTCATTCACAATTGCTAACCTTATTTCTGCCACCTTGTTAAAAAGCATGTAGACAGGATCAGAATGAGCTATGTTACTCGGACTCAGGTGTGATTGTCAGATATGGGTATGTGTCCAACAGAGGTATATTCAATTTTTTCTAAGTTTTCCATGTATTTGGAGGGTCCTTGGAGGATCATATCCCCATACCAATGTACAGATATGTGTCGGACATGGGTACTTCAAGAAAAATGAAGAGCCGGAGCAACATAGAGAATGAGAATGCAACATACTCTCATTTTTGCCAATGCATTCTTAAATTCACATCTCACTTGGCATCACATTTCAGGATTGTCACAAGAGTATACTTGAAATTCTAAACCTTGTTGATAGTATTCATTTAAGGTTATAATAAGAATAAAAAATATATGCTCAGTCACTGTTTTTATAGACAATGCATCTCATCATCAAATTCACCATTAACCTTGAATCTCTTAACATGGTAAATAAAAAAAAGTATGCCTTCAAGATTGTAATAATAAGACATTGACATGCAAACATTGTTTCCATAAAACAACTTACCTCAGCATCAAATTCTGCTCCACTAAGTGTTCCCATCATCTGAGCATCAATTTCTGCCATAATCTGCCTGATTGCTCCAACATCACCACGCTGTGCAGCCAGGTGTAGCTCAGTGTCATTGTGGCGGCCAGTGACTTGTTTCACGTACTTCTTTTTATCAAATCGCTTTCCGGAATTAGAACCTGCAAGAGACTTGCCAGAATTGGACACCACCAGGGCCTTCCCTGAATTGGATAGAATCAGAGCAGGCCTTGGTGTCGGCGGAGAAGGCGGTGGTATAGTCTCCGACCACTGGGCAGGCCGCCGTGAAGAAAGTCCCTTCTCCAGATCCTTCT
This sequence comes from Fremontodendron californicum, assembly GCA_030761205.1. Classification (NCBI taxonomy): domain Eukaryota; kingdom Viridiplantae; phylum Streptophyta; class Magnoliopsida; order Malvales; family Malvaceae; genus Fremontodendron; species Fremontodendron californicum. Next base: position 37,247,168 of record JAULJL010000005.1, read on the forward strand.
CGCATTCTTTGCACATTTCATTCATGTTCAAAATAAAAAATAAAAAAAATTCCATAAATTCTAAAATATACCCTGATAAAACCAATACTTATAGATCAAATCCTAGACCTGTGCTCAGTTTCGTTGCTAAAAATGTATTTACATTTAGTAATTTCCCTTATTTTAAAAGAATCCCCATTAATGCAATGACAATCTTTACATTGCAAGAAAGTGAATGGTAACAACAATTTTTTTTTTGGTTTTCTTTCCATTTCATTCATCTGGGATTTCTCGAAAACCAAAAGGATCATCAAAAAGTAATTAAAAAAAGAGAGAGAGATAATGCACCTTCTTCTTTACCAGACCCCATCAAGAGATGCAAAGGAGAACACTATGAAATCATCTTCTCCTTGATTTCTATTGATCGTTGATGGAGATTTTTTGGTAAAATGAGAAAGCAAAGAATTTAAAATGAAAAATGGAAAAATGTACCCCTCCCCCCCCTCCAAAAAAAAGGGTGGGCAAAAGGAGGATTGGAAAATGGAGCCGCCGTGCCAGTCTGGTCCACCACCAGGGCCACCGGAGGTTTGGGAACTCACCTGCTTCCTTTCTGTTTTTTATTTTTATTTTTTTTTAATGTGGTTAGTTTGCCAGTTTTTGCCAAGTCCTATGTGTCTCTTTGTAATTGTACGGTAACATATGAAAATGGATAAAATTTAATCGGATTTTATTAAAGAATATTTTTAGGACACTTTTTAAATTTAATTAATATAATATTTATAATAATAAATAATAATATTGTATTATATATATAGTAATTGATAATTTTTTATTATTTTTAATGTATTAAATAAAAATGTTATTATATATATGATAATTTTAAAAAATACTAATTAACAAAACCCAACCCAATAATAAAATAACTCCATTCAGGCAAGAGTCAAGACAAATGCCATTTGGTCCGAGGAAATAACTAACTATAACTACAATGCAAAACAAGGTAGTAAAATAATCTTTTCTTTTTCTTCATATATGGACCTTAACGCAGTGGACTTCACGGCCCGTTAGCACTGCTCTATCCTTCAATTTACCCAATCCATGAAACCTGTAATAACAAAGCAAATATAAAATCCTTGCCAAACTGTGTCTGCTAAAGCTTTAGTTGGAATAAATTGAGAGATTAACTGAAGCAAATAGTAATAATTAACCCCCAAAAGTTTTGTAGGCAAACACTGTTGCATGAAAGAATCCAGACCAAGATAGACAATACTTTCTAGGCAATCAATGTAGACATCTAACAAGCTCTTTTTTTTTTCCGTTGCAAAACAATCAATTTCCTAACGTCTCTGGGCTGTTACTATCATTAACGGGGATCGCTCATGGCCACCGCAAGAAAAGTAAGAACCACAATCAAGGATTTAAATTACGGAGACAGGAAGTATTTTTGATCGCGTCGTATTTATTGCGATTGCAGATGTAACGAATGCTATCACAATTAATTGTGATGAATATCGACGATAAAAGAAACTGAAATCACAAAATAATAATCGTAATATCGCATTGCGGTTGCTCTTATCCAACACCTATCCCGCCTTATTATTATAAACACGGTCCACCTCCCCAACCCCAGATGGCTCTCTCTTTGCCTTCTACTGATGTTGACTCCAGTCTTCGAGCCCTTACCGGCCAGGCTGAGGGCTTTGGTCGCTTCGCCATTGGTGGGCTGCATGGTCCTCTCTACCATGTCACCACTTTAGCAGGTAAAGTTACTCGCCTTTCTATTTTATTTGCAATGTTAAAAAAAAGGCTTTTTTTTACCCCTCGTGGTTGTTTGCTTGGAGTCTCTTTTTGAATAAAAAGTAAATCTTTTTTGGTTTCTTGGGTAATTATTGAAGTTTTGTTATGTGGGTTGTGCTTAGATTCTATTTGTTTGTCAATGAACTATGGTTTTAAAGTTAAATTGAAGCCTTATTTAGCTAGTTTGTTCAAATTCCTGATTAAAAAAGATTTTTTTTAGAGTGTTTTCGGAGAAAGTTTAAACTGTAGACAGAGGACTCTAAATAGAATCTATAATATATTTCTTTACAATCATAGGACATAATTATGATAACTTCAATGCAATATTATGTTGCGACAATTTATGGTCTTATATCTTTCCTTTGAAGGGGATATGATATGTTATGTTATTCCAACTCTTCATTTTTTTTAAATATTCGTATTTGATACATATTCGAATTTTGATATGGAGATATGATCCTTTAAATATATGAATTTTTTTTAAAAAAATTAAGTATACTCATTTCGGATAAATACTTATATCCGACATTTACTTTTGAATTCCAAAAACATAGATTGTATGTACAGTATATCTATTATAGGATGGCAATTGGCAATAATTTGATAATGAAATTTTTTTCTTATACATGCCAATTTTATCATTTCATTTCATATTTGATTAAAGCTTTCTTGGCATGGTTTTCGTTTGCAGAATTATGATGCAGGAGTGACGACCGATGAGTTCTGGAAATTGCCAACGGGTACGTTGATAGAACGCTGGACTTTTAGTTTTAGTGATCAAAAATCAAACTCCGACAACTTCAATTATTAAAAAATAAAAAAAACTGAGTTTTGTAAGTTGAAATAGAGCTATCAAGAGAAAGAAAAATTAGGGTTGAAACTGAAATCTGCTAGACAAGTAAAAAGTGTGTTAAAGTCAATAAGGAGATACCGGAAGAGAGCAATAATGGTAAGGTGATGGAAGAACAGAGTAAGGAAAGTGTGTTAAAGTCTGATAACCAGACATAATGCTATGGAGGTCAGAAGTCTTATTTACAAGCGCTTGTTAATGGATTCAGTACTGAGAAAGATAAAGAGTTACCCAACGCTGAAACAGATAATGATGTTCGTAGAGTATGTGCTGGTGAGGTTGATCCAGAAAAGTTACATTGGTTGAAAAGCAGTGTGGTTGGAGTGTGTCACGGGTGTACTGAACCAGAGGTGATTTGTGAACATATAAGGAGGGAGAGAATTTGTGGTTTAATAGTGAGAAGAATTTCTGGTAAGATCTTTCTTATTACGTTTTTGGATCAAAATTTGTTTGAAGGAATGAAGGAAGAAAATTGGACTTGGTTAAGTAAATGGTTTCATGGAATTCAAGTATGGTCAAAGAACATTGAGGCTATCAGTAGAAGGACATGGGTTGCTTGTTATGGTATCCCAATCCACGCATGGAGTTTGAACACTTTCCGGAATATTGCTAGTATGTTGGGGGAGTTTGTTTGTATGGATGGTGACACATTAAAATTCAAATCGTTTAGTAAAGGTGCTATGCAAATAGTTTCAAACTCCCTCTCAAAGATTTATGAGTTAATTACGTTAAAAGTGGGAGATAGGTGTTATACTGTTAGAATATCTGAAGTTGAATCAGATTTTGTATCATTATTTCCCTGTTGTTTTAAATACCAGGAGGTTAAGGATTACAATGCTCAAAGTGACATATATGAATCAAAATCCAGGCGGAGCTCAAGTCATGCTCATGACAATGGCAGTGAAGAAGATGAAGAGGCTCTTCCAGGTAGGAGATCAATTTCATTGGAACTTCATAGCACCTTTCAATCTCCTCAAGAGTGAAGGAAAGAAATAGAAAACCAAGAAGACCTAGAGTCCTAGAAGAGTTTGAAGGAGTTCTGATCAAGAAAATTTCGAAGAAAAGGAAAAAAGAAAGCAAACATAAATATCCAAGTGATGAAAAGTAGAAATCAAAGCAGTAAAGTGGCAATCGAGTCCCACTATGACGAGGAGGCGTTAACTAAGGAGGCAAAGGACACTTGGAATTTGGGTAAAGGCTCGGTATGACTGCAAATTGTGAGGATGAAGTTATCGTGAATATATTGAGATAAGAGACTTGAGACGTGATTCTTGAATATTTGAGGTATAGCTGATCCTCTATTGCTAAATTTTTTTGGGTTGAGTTGGGTGTTTGGGTTTTCACTGTCTGGTTTTATTTTGATTTCTGTTAAAACAAGACAAGTTTGTTGTGCATGGAACATGAGGGATGCTAAACGTAGGATATTGAAAAATTGATAAGGATTTGTGGTGAGAAATTTTGGTGTTAAGAAATTAGTTTGTTGGGTGTGGGGTGTTGTTGATTACTTCACAAAGGCTAGGGTGATCACTATAAAGGATAAACTTTTTTGGGAATTGAGTGGCATATCAGATTTCCTTGAAAAGGCCGGATGATTACTAAACTGTTGAGGATTGTTAAGAATCTTTTGTGGATGGAATGTTTTTGCAGATTACTTAACAAAGACTGTTGTTATGATTATGGCTTATTTATCTTGGGGGTTTGTTTAAAGCTCTACTTGATAATGAGGATTATTTGCTTGTTATCGTTCTGGGTTTTAGTATAGTGGATTTTAGTGTAGTGGTTAGTGGTGATCCTGTGCTACTATGGTGCAAAGATTTGTCTTCATCAAGTTACTGCCTGTTATTTTTGGTGTGAGAATCATTGCAAGAGTTTTAATGTTGAGCTTATATCAGGCTATTGGAGTTGTTGATTTATCCTTTAATCTAGGGAAGTTTGGATTTTTGAGAGATTTATCTGCTTTTGATGTTGAGATGATCTATTTTGGATGTATTCAGGATATGTGAGAGACTTTTATCTCTTTTATTGTTCCTATTATCTTATTAAATAAAGTTTTTTGGCTTAGGAAAAAAAAAAAAAGTAAAAAGTTCATCTTTGTTTGTTTGAGACCCGGCATTTTAAAGGTTGCAATGAACGTTTTAAGTGTCAAAAGGTCGGTCGCATCCCTTGGAAAAAAAATTTGCCGGCCATAAATAAAGCTTTTTTTTTTTTCCTTTTTGTTTTGAAAGGAATGCTTGACAATTTTGAAATCAGCTCATTCTTCTACTCAAATTTATGTTACCATTCCGAATCTTCTTTTATTTTTTAAAACAAAACTATATCTGCAGCAGTCTTTATTTGACCGGCAATTTCTGCTTAGCAGAATTGTCGTGTTTTTCAGTTTTGATGCAATATTTTGTTCATTTCATATTGGAGACAGACAGGTTTACGCCACAAAATCATCATACGTAAAAAGAACAAACAAAAACTTTTAATTAAATTAAATAAAGTATTTTTACACATATGAAATCATAATTTGAGAATAAAAATTATTTTTTTAAAATAATTATATAAATTAATTGAATTAAATTTAAATTTTAAATTAAATAATTGAAAAGCATCAAATTCAAAATAAATTATTTTAAATTAAAATCTTGATGATACTAGATTTTTATTATTATACTAAGGAATACGATATATGCTCTTATTTTATTATATCCTTTTTCGTAACCTTTTTTTTTTTTTTTTATTTATATGGAAGGCTCAATCAAACACAACAAAAATGGCACTAGCCTCAATTGAAAATTATGGACACACAAGTTTGCTCCATTAATCAAAATTTCCCAAACACAAACATATTTTTATTAATTATAAAATTTTTAATTGAGATGTGATTCAAGTAACACAAATTCAAACAAAAAAATATAATTTATACAATAGAAAATAAAGGGGGAATTTTATCTATTTTTCTTTATTTTAAAAACATATATATGTAATTATTATTTTCACTTGCATTTTAAGATAACTATAAAAAAATTTTATGTAGACGGGCTATCATGTAAATAACACATAAAAAAAACGTTAAAACTTAAAACCTCGAAAAGATAGTCGATTTTTTACTATTACAAAAAAAGCGCCATAATATATATATATATATATATATATATTTCTAAACAGAAAAACTCTACGGTTTTAACGGTGAGCGCAAATGCCGCCGATGATGAGACGATGTGGAAGAAGATGTAGATGAACTTCCGGAACAAACCGTCCCAAAGTACAAGTCCGACAAGTAATTCCCTACATCTTCAGGGGAAAATCTGATAAATAATGTAGCGCTCCTTTCATCTCCAACCGTTGATTTATGCGTATCATAAAACTCCCGATATACTGTGACGAGTTTTCTCCCGATGGAAACCTTAATCTCATCTCGCAATTTCGGATCGGATACGACGCAAGAACTCTGCTTCCAGTGTGCATCTTCGAAGCTTGAATTAAATTTCCTGAAAAATTCTTTAGCTTTCCCCGGTGTCATCGAAGCCGTTGGATTCTCCGGCAATGAAGCGAACACGTGGCCCCAAGCTAACCGCTCGTAATTAGCTGCGAACTGCCTCACCTTAGCTTCATGCTTCGCTATCCATTCCTCGCCGAGTAAATACTGGAGATTCGATGTACGGACTCTGGAGATTACATGTTGGAGATTGTTGGCTAAAAATAGGTATGATAATGAGACGTCTTTGTAATGCTTTGCTTTGCCGTCGAGTTTGCAGAGTAGGACGAGGATTAGCCACGCAATGAGGACGGAGAACGCCGGCGCCGGAGAGTCGTCGGAATCCGGACTGTCGAAGAAAGATTCTGGTAACGATGATTTTGCAGGCGGTGGCCAGTCCGTCATAATGTCAGTGAGGATGTTACTGTAATCAGCGAGGAGAGTGAGGTAATTCATCGAGTAAATCGTTAGAGGATGCAGACCGCCGCCTGGAATCATCGCTTTGGACGAGTCCTTTTGGATTGAAGACTCAAAATCTGTCAACAACGACAGCACTGACTCGCTGAGTCGAACCAGCGAGTTAAGAGCTTGTAACCGGACGGCTGAAGTCGGTTCAAAAGAAAAGATCGTTTCAATCTCTTGCCAGTCCTCTGAAATAGCCGTGTACATATCGAGAACACGGAACATTTTCTCCGGCGGCGATTTTTTGGTCTTGGCAACGAGTTTGGGGAATCCAAACAGAAGCGTAGCTCCTTCTTTTGAAATCTCCGTAAAGCAAGATTCTTTGATGGAATCCGACGAAGCAAGGACGTGATCGCAGAGGATTCTTTCTCCAGTGAAAAGCGTTCTCATTGAAATCTTCTCGGCTTCTAACCAGTTCTTGATTTTCAAATCCAGTACATCCCATTCCATTTTGTTAACCTGAGACGAGCTTATTTTTTCGATTCCCAACTTATAAATACCTTCATCGATAATCGATTTTCGAATAATATTATAAACATGTATGCATTCTTTAGCGTAACCGGAAGCGATCATGCAATCTGCTACCGATTTCAGATCAGACATAGCCATAGAAGAAACTTCTTCTACCTCAGAGATGGAATCCCCTGCAGTGCGAATTTCATCGTCCGGTGAACCGTCATCATCATAATCCGACGTGCTTGTTCTCGCGGAGGTCCGTGATGATCGGGTGGAAACCGATTCCGGATCCAAATGAGCCCGATTCATGGATAAAATCTGGTAAAACTCTTTTTGAAGCCTCTTCATTGCGATTTGCATCAAATTTTGAGCTTGAATGAGCTTTTCCGAACCGGAATCTTGATCAGAAACAAGCAAATGCATGATTTCTTGTAGCTCGTTAACGGATCTTATGAACTGCATGGCTTCTCTTTTGCTTTCGTAGAAAAGAGAGGTCACTCTAGCGTAAGCTGACGTTTCGGCATCCCATTTCATGATGATGGTAGCCGCGGCGTGGATGGTTTGCTCGACCATGGATTCGGAGAATCTACGGTGAGGAGTACTGGATAGAGAGGTTCTTGAAGGTGACATGGATTGGCGAGTGACCAAAAACGACGGCGTTTTGGAGCTGAAGCAAAGGCTCCTCATTCCTTTTCTCGGCATTTTTTGAGATCGTAAAGACTAAAGAGGTAAGTGTTTTGAAGCCTTTTTTTTTTTTTTGTTGGCGGCCGATGAGAATTGGAATTGAAAATTTTGAGCTTTAACTGCGTAAGCTTCCTCTTGTTTGTTTGGGAGAGTTTGAGTTTAAAAATGAAGGTGGAATGGATTTGGGAGGGGAATTTATAGACGTTGGTTCGACGACGCCGTTGCTTGAGAGGGAAGAACGTGGGGTTAGACTTTTGACTTTTTGAGTCAGACAACTTCCCTTTACGCGGGACACGTGTCTCCTTGTAACCCAATTCCGTGACATCTAAAGAAAACCATCCAAAGAAAATATTAAAAAATAAATAGAATTTTCATTAATAATTATTTATATGAATTTTGCTAATCAGTATGTATCTTTGACATTTTTTATTTATAATAATATTTTTATTATTAAATATGATAATTGCCAGTTAACATGCTAAAATAATATTACTTAATATAAATTTAAAGAGTGCCTTTTAAGTATTCATTAGTAAAATTCTATTTATATATATTTGTTAAAATTAATTAAAATATTAATTATTATAAAATAATCTTTCTTTAATATGTTATTTTATAAAGCTCTTTTAATTTTATGATTTTTAATGTATTGAATGATAATATTTTTTACATTAGTGATTTTAAAAGGCACTTGTTTGTAAATTTTTTTTAAAATTTATATTTATTATATTATTTTAATCAAAATTAAGAAAAAATATATTAATTATATTTAAATTCAGTTTTTTTTTTTACTTTTCATTAAATTTTAACTTATAAAAAATTTATATTAAAAAATTTATAAAAATAATGATAAAAATTGAGTTAAAATCGGTGGGAAAATGACATTATGAATAAACAACTTATAATCAATAAAAAATTATAATTTTATATCTATTTAAAAAAAAAAGTTAAAAACATTTTCTATATATTTTCATTTAAAATAAGTTGCAAACATTAACTCTTTTGGTCTTAATTACAACCTAATCATAATTGTTATGCCCAATAATTATTAGGATCCGCTTAACGGGTGCCTATAGGCACTGATTAAGAATTATTTATTTACCATTTTAATTTTTTTTTTTACATTTAATATATTACTTTTACTGAATTAAAAAAAATGTATTGATTATATATTTTTTCTTTATATAGCACCTTAACTAGTGACTATGGACAATGGTTAACATTTCTCTAATTATTAAAGTCAGAGACTCAAAATTAAGCCAAACCGTTAAACATACGAGACCCATTGATAAGAGAATTAATGACATCCTAATTAATTTTTAAATTTTTTTTACTGATTTAAACATCAAAATTTTTGAATTTAAATTTCGATACCCCTTTAACTTTTTTTAACAACTCTCTGCCTTCCAGCTTCAGTCCTCTCTCGTCTACAATCCTAAAAAAACATCAATAATAATAATGTCAAATTTAGCTTTAAATAGAATGGGATAACTGCAAATGCAAATTGGCAAATGGCAAGTTTTTTCAACTTTTCGATTTCTCTAGATGAAAGCTAAGATTATATATATATATATATATATATATATATATATGCAAGTATATTGATTTTAGCTAGGCATACCTAGAAACATTATTGACTTATAGCCTACAGTCCATTAATGACTTAAAAAAAAAAAAAAAAATCAATTTTCTTCTTCAAACTATATATCACACGTACGGTGCCAATTTCGTTGCAACCAAGTCAAATATTAACGGCCTAAAAAATAATATTGCTAAATTAAATATTACCAACTAAGTTGGAAAAATACGCCATTTGAAGAAAAATTCCGGTAATATTAGACAAAATTTTCGTCAAGCCTATATAGGCTATAGTTCCCATGCAATACAGCCCTACACCCCCATTATTATTTTTTTTCTTGATGATATTAGGGGGAAAAAAGTTCTTGATAAGGTCTCAAAATCCTAATCATATCCCCGATTACACTTTTTAGAAAATCTTATCATCACTTGATAAAATCAGCAAAAGTAATTATGAATAAGATTTAGATGATTTTTTTTAGGTGAAGTTCGTGATTTTTTTAATAAAATTAATCATATAAAAATTTATTTTTAAAATTAAATATTAGAAATTGATAAAATTTAATGAGAATTGAAGATCAATAATATGTAAAAATAATTAAAATTCGGTCGATACTTATTTGAAAGTGAAAACTTGGTCAAAAGTTTTTAACAAAAAAACATATTTAAAAATATACCAATTTTTTTTTCAAATTTTGTACCTTAATATATGCAACAAGATCTTTCAATTTATCGGTTTGAATTTTCAATTTTAATTTAATTGTTCAATGTTCCATAACAAACAAAAGAGCTCTTTCGTTTCTGATGTCTAACCAAAATACAAAATGAAAAAAAAAAATTATATATATATATATATGAATTGGAAACTTCTAAATATTATTTATGCCCATAGAGCTTTCTTCTCACTTTTCTTTGAACAGATCATTAATTGTGAATTTGTGAATAATCCATTTCAACTTTCAAGGTTGTAATCGGAATAGTTCCGCTTACCTAAACTAAAAGACAAACCGATAAATTTTTTTATTTAAAAAATTTTAATATTATGATAATCATTCTATTCTCTCTCTCTCTCTTTTTTTTTTGGTTATAAAAAAAAATAGAAAATAAATTGTTGGCATTTTTAAACCTCAAGGAACTCCACTCGCCATATATCAAGCTAAAAGAAGTTTTGAGACTCCAATCCGAGTGATTGGATAATTTTATTATCAGTATCCATATCATAGCCTGATTTTATCGGGTTAATATTCGGTCCATTAATTTTTAATATATTCATCATTATTATGTCACTCATTAATGGTAAAAAACATATTTATAAATGAAGATTAAAATTATATTAAAAAATAATAAATTAAAAAGTAATAATAATAAATTAAACCTGATTTTTCAAATAAAAAATAAAAAAGATAAAATTCAATATCTGCTATTAAAATCAAATCAATAACAACTCTAATCAAACTCACATTCAACCTTCGTAAATCATTCTTACCATGCAAGCATCAATTCAAATCTTATCACTAGCAATTCAATTACGTGAATTTCTCAAATAGCCAAATTTTAAATATTATCACAAGCAAAAAAAAAGTAAAAAAAGAGAGATTAGTGATAGCCAGAAAGGTTGTAATAACCAGAATATAATATGCCCACAATTTCCACGCAATGTAAAAAAGTCTATATCTAATGACTCATTTGATTTGAAATCTGTATAGAATCTCTGGAGACAAGCAAGTAGGATTTGTTAAATAATTATTGCAATTTTATCACACATGTTTTGATAATTAATATTATAAAAGATCTCGTTGTCATTTTAATTTCTTTGCCATTAGGCATTAACTATATATATTGTTTATATATTGTTCTGTTCATTTTCTTCATCTCAGCTTTGTGGGAACAAGATCAAGTTTAACTGCATATGTCATGTGTAAATTTATTTAAAGAATCGGGCTACTCACTAAATCTGAAATAGGATTTTTTCAATCCGAGTTAGCTCGACCAATGATAAGCTTTAATCATACGTAATAAGCTTGTTCATTCAAGTTGAATATACAGGCAACAGTGCTTTTAAAGATTCGTTTAATTCCCCTGAGCTTAATTTTTAAACAGGTTGAAAATGATGAATTTTTAGCACAAAAAAAGAGAATGCTGTACAATTTGTTTTAATGCCATATAATAAATCATGCATGAACTGCATGGACCTACAGAAAAAGTAAACAATAATCTGAACCAAGTGGTAATATATATTCTTAATTACTAGTTTACTACTTAGCTCTTTTTGACTTTAATTAAAAGTCTTAAACCTTGTTTATTGTTGGGAACTTGGGATCAATCTAAACAAGTAATTATTCAAATTTATCAAAATTTCAACTTGTTTTCGTTAGTTGAGCTAAATTTAGTGTCACATATTATCTAACACTCTTAAAATTGACAAGTCAAAGTATATAAGCTGTATAACTATTACTAAATTTATGCATCCATAAAGTTAAAATTTATTAACTAATTATATTATCATTAATTGATCTAAAAGCTTAAACCCATATCACTAAAAAGAAGGTTTTTTCAATCCACTTGCACCTAAAAATTAAGGTCATGAACTTAAAATCAATGGACGATTCTTAAAGATACGTCCCAGTGATTAGAGCTTAAGATTATATTTAGAGATCACGAGTTTGAATTTTAAAATTGATGAAGTGGAATATATAAAATGGGAGCAAACTGTCTCTTGTTGTTTAATTTAATATCTTATATATAAAAAACATATCAATGAACGAAATTTTTATAATTAAATTTATATAAAAAATATTTTTTATTAATTAAATAATAATCCAACCGATTCAAACTTAAAATATCATGTACAAATTAACTCGAATCGAATCAAACTCATTAAACTAAATGGATAATTCAATTCTTGGACATATCTATATAGATGTATAAAACAAGCTATTGAAATGACCTAATGAAAGGTGGAAAACTTCTAATAAGATTTAAGAGAGACCCGCTGTGCCATGGCTTTTGACCGTTGGGACTAGTTGGGATTGCCTCATTTTACTTCTATCTAACCTAAAAGGAAGAAATTATAGGCTTTAAATCCTTTATATTATTGGAGTATTAGCATTGTGGACTTTTTATGCATATTTATTGCTGTGAAAAAAATAATCATAACATTAATTAAAATCATTACTCTTTGAATTTCTGAACTGGTTTTGCCGCGGGGTCTTTAGTGACGGCTTTAATTTGTGGCATTGGAATAATTCACGATGTCAACCGCCCCACAACACCATGACCATTTAGTTAGAGTTGCCTAGGCAGGTAATTAACTTTTAATTTTATGCACAATTTTTTTATTTTTAAGAAAAGATAAGCAAAATAATTGCCGGCAATCAAATTAACTGTGAAGATGTCTATGAATCGAATCGATTTGGGTTCGATTGAACTTGAAAATGTTCGTCCAAGACTCGATTCGACCGCTCATGAAAGCCCAAAACTATTTTTAAAATTTATTGTTAAAATATTTAAAATATATTTTATATTAGTATTTTAATATATATTTAAATTAAAATTAAATATTTAATAATAGAATATATTCATGGATCAGACCCAAACTTGATTTTCAAGCCAAACAATCTGACCCATAATTGATCTAATGAAAGGCATCCATCCATCTTTCTCTTCAAGATTTTGTTGATTATTTTCTAATGATATTTTTTTTTTCTCTTATTGAATAAATTCGATTTAATTGTTATAGAATTGCATGATTGAAATGGTGTAGCCAAAGAATATGTAGCTAGCGGTCGTTATAAATTGGTTCTGAATTAATTAAAAATCTTGATGAAAAGGATTTGAATCGCGTAAGCAGTAGACTGAGTGAACATATTTGTTACAAGACTTGCATAAAATTTTGCAGTTTCAAATATGTATATATGAATCAAGAATATTCAAATTAACCGTAAGACCATGAAATATTAAGACATTTAATTATTTTTATTTTCCTTTTTCTAGATGTGATCTTCTCTTGCTGTTCTTTATTGAGATTATCATATCATGAAATCAATAAAGATTGGTGTGACTTTGATAGATTTTGACAATATCATATGCAAGAGGTAGTTCAAAAATTGTTATAGTCATGGTTTGAAAAATTGACTAAGATTTTGTTTGATATAAAGAGGATGGAAAGGGAAAAGAATGTAGTAAAATTTTTAATTTAAGTAAGAAAAAGTTTATATAAACATAATAATTACATAAATCTGATACGCATATATAAATAAAAATTAAATTGAAAAAATAATAAAAATATATATATAATTATTTGTATGAATATGTGTATGCAACGTTACCATTTAATTATTGATGAATTTTCATTTTTTTTATTATACAATATATATATATATATATAAATTATCTTATCCACCACCAATGCATGAAGTTTTTAAATTTTACAAACATGATTAGTAGGATGACATATATATATATTATGATATATTTAAAAAAATTAAAAAAATTATATTTGATACATTAACAATATATAGATTTATATACTATTAGTGAACCATATGATATTATCTATTAATAAGTGAGTTATTTTTATTACTTATTAATGAAGTAACTATGTGATTTGCTGCTGACAGATAGTGTATATGAATAAATGAACATTTTTGGTCAAAACTAAAACAAATAAACAAATAAAAGAGTTATAAGAAAAGAGATCATAAAAATTTATGGCGTTTTCAAGAGCCCGTATTGAATATTGCAATGAAAAGTTGAAAACTCCCCTCACTGACAGTGATAGAGATGATAGAGTCGTACGGTTCATGCACGAGCATGCATATTTCAAGAGAAGCTGACAATTGTTTGGTCCTCCAAACCTGAAAAGGAACTTTCGTTTGCTTTTGTTGGTTGATCTTTTTTAAGTCTAGACTAGTAAAATTTACCTGTCCTATCCTATGGTTGCTATACAAATCTCATTTTGACATTTTTTCGAGCATTTGGTTGAGTTTTCATGCATTTTTTCGAGCATTTGGTTGACATTTTTTGGATGAATGAATCGAATAGAGCTGATGAGATTATTATGCTTACAAGACGATGACAAGTTGAGAAAACAGCAAAAAACTTTAATGGGATGCAGCAACTGATCTTCCATGGTAGCAGAGCCAGCACGAACTTAAGAATATATAAAGATGAAATTAATGGAGTTGAAGCTCTCTTAATTTGGAGGCAAATTAGGGTTTGACAAAATAGTACTCCCCATGTCTTTGAATCATCGTTTCCTTCTCTAAATTGCTAATTAATTTTTTGAAGCTTTGACATGATCTCTATCTTTGCATCCATATATATAATTTTCCTCTTGGTCCAAGCATATAATAATATTCTTTGTGTTTCCTTTAACACCTAATTCTTTTATGAATATAATTAAAATTTGTAAAATATGTGTTAAATTGATGCATGGCTATTTAGTATCATAATTTTAAACATGATTAAACAAGTTGAAATTTTCAGAAATTTGAAATCCGATAGTAAAAATTTTAGCATATAGTAAAATTTTGATAAATGAATTGATGCTTATATGTGTTTATATTATGATCTGACAAATTGTTGAATTAGTTGCAAACAGGACCACGATTTGAAAAAAAAAAAAAGTGCCTTTAGAAAACTTGTGTATTCCATTCAACAATATATAAGCATCAATTTGTTAGATCATAATATAAACACATCAAATTTATATTCTTTAGTCATTCTGAGGACAAAAGAGTACGAAATTTTGATAGGAAATATTCAACGGTGAAAATCATCTACATTTTCTGTTAGTTATGTCATGATTGTTACAACATATTTTGTTTTTTTTTGTTTTTAATCTTTTCAAGGCGGCTGATATTTTGGAACTAATAGAGGGTTAATGTAGGTGCTTAGATCTGTTCAATGGTCAGACTATCTGTTTAAATTCAAAGATTCGTCCATATTTGAGAGGGTTTGAACAAAAATATTAAACTCGAAAAATGAATTTAGGTAAAAAAATGAGGCCAATTTAAAAAATGGACCGGACCTTGATTCTAACATTCAAGACATGAGCTCGCCCTGACCCGTTTTCTAATTAAATAATATATTATTTTTATTTTTATATAAATTATGCAATTTATGTCATATAAAGATTAAATATATATAATATTATAATGTAAACATTAAAAAATATGTTAAATTGTCTATGTTTAAGAACTTAATAAAAGAAAAAAAATATAAAATTACTATAGATTAAAAAAAAAATAATATATATTTTAAAAATATATATATATATATATGGACGGGCCTAAACGGGTTTGGATATCCATTTACAAATATGATTGGACTTGGATTAAATTTGAAATTCATATTTCGGATCGAACAAAGATTAAATAAATAAATATAATGTTGATATTATACATAAGTCCGGTCCGTAGACACCTCTAAGTGCAATTTCGGTGAGGTAAATTCGAGACCAAATCTAATCTGACTAATATGGGTCAGGGCAGGTAAAAAGTTGCATGAGTCGGATTGGATTATTGTTACACTAGTCAACATTACATTGGGTCAGGCCATCGGTTATAGCATGGGTTACCCGACCTGACTCAAATTAAAAAAATTGAAACAAGCAACACCAAGTAATCAATGGATTGAATAAAATCGAATCAAATAGTGATAATTGGTTTTATTCGGTTTGAATTTTAAAAATTCAATTCGGTTTCTGTTTTAAATTTTGAAAATTGAAACACTTCAATTTCGTTTTCGGTTACTAATTTGAAATTTGCTTAACCGAATCGAACCGTTTTAAATAATATGATTTATTTTTTTTAAGGATTTTACTCTTTAAAATTACTACATATAATAATATCATTATTCAAGTTTTTAGTTGTTATTAATTGGTGTTAAGTGTTTGAATATTATTAGTTGTTTACTTATTTTAATATTCCTTACAAATTAAATACAAAAAATCCAAATCAATGTAGGACGAAGGTTCAAAGCCTGATTGATAGTTAATATTGTTTGAAAATTTTACAGCCCAAAAATCACATAACCGAAATAATATATTTTATTAATGTAAACATATGTTAAATGTCACATTAATTTTTTTAACAATTCATGTTAATCAGTTAGTGATTTTATTTTTTTTGTTTCAATTTTAAATATATAAAGATTAAATTACTCAATTTTATAATAAAAAACTAATTTACATTAAATAATATAATATAAAAATCTTTTAAATATTTTTTATTTAAAAAAAAAAAAAAAGAGTTTAGTAAACTTCGGAGCAGGTATCAAAAGTTACCATAAATTCAGGTTTTTTCAATAGATTATTGCCCTCAATAAGTACCAACCACCAAAAGAACAAAAACAGAAACAAGCAAGCAGTCCCTACCATAGTCCTCAAATTTAACTATAACAAACATCCATACTTAATGCCAAAGCCACATAGCATAGCTGGGTTTAGTCACTAACCAAAATTTTTAAGGCTTTGTATGTGCCTGATGACTCTTAACTAGTATATTCTTTGGTTAAATGAGTTCCAACGGGGTGTAATCGAGCCGAATCCAAACAGTAAGAAGTTCGAACTCGATTCAAAACTCGCGGCTCAAAACTCGGCTCGAGCTCAAGCTCGATTGAGTTTTATTTATAATGTTCGAGCTCGATTCGAAATAAAAACCGAACTATTTGAGCTCGCTCGATTAGACTCATTTACCTTGTTAAAAACGAGTTCGATTCCCATACTCGACTTCAAACTCAATTATTTGTGCTCAAACTCGAGTTTGAATTGAGTTTTTTTCGATACCAATTAAAAACAATACAAATATATGTTAAAAAAAAAAAAAACTTGATTAAGCTCTCAAACTACACGACCCAGACATTAGGATACTCGAACTCGGTTTGCTCGATAACTCGAGTTGCTCGGGGTGTAATCGAGCCGAATCCAAACAGTATGAAGTTCGAACTCTATTCAAAACTCGCGGCTCAAAACTCGGCTCGAGCTCAAGCTCGATTGAGTTTTATTTTTAATGTTCGAGCTCGATTCGGAATAAAAACCGAACTATTTGAGCTCGCTCGATTAGACTCGTTTACCTTGTAAAAAACGAGTTCGATTCCCATACTCGACTTCAAACTCAATTATTTGTGCTCGAACTCGAGTTTGAATTGAGTTTTTTTCGATACCAATTAAAAACAATACAAATATATGTTAAAAAAAAAAAAAAAAAACTTGATTAAGCTCGCAAAATACACGACCCAGACATTAGGATACTCGAACTCGGTTTGCTCGATAACTCGAGTTGCTCAAGCTCAGCTCGACAATGACCGAACCGAATTTGAATTTTTTTCAATTTGAACTGAGTAAATTGCGAGCACAACTATCTCGTTTACGGTTTGCACTCCTAGTTCCAACATCAATACACAATTCTGGCATTAGTTCAACATTAAAAGCCAGATCCTTAACTAGAACTGTCCAAGGGACGGGCTACCTGCCCAAACCCGAAGGCCCATCCATTTTTAAAAGGGCTTAGATAAAAATATTAGACTCGAAAAATGATTTTGGACAAAAAAATGAGGCTCGTTTAAAAAATGGGCCGGACCTTGGCTCCAACATTCAAGGCCCAAGCTCGATCCAGCCCGGTCCGTTTTTCAATTATATAATATAATATTTTTATTTATATATATTATGCAATTTATATCATATAAAGATTAAATATATATAATATTATAGTGTAAATATTAAAAATATGTTAAGTTGTCCAAGTTTAAAAACTTAATAAAAGAAAAAAAATTATTAAAGATTAAATAAAAAATAATATATATTTTTTAAAAAAAGTAGAAAAAAAATATAGGCGGACCTAAATGGATTCGGACTATCCATTTACAAATATGGACGAGTTTGGACAAAATTTGAGACCCATATTTCGAGTCGGACTTGAACAAACAAATATGATGTTGATACTATACATAGACCCAGTCCAAACCCGACCCGGTCCATGAACACCTCTACCCTAACTGGCTGACTGATAATATCTTTCAAATTTGTACTTCCTTATGCAACTGATCCATCCCAAGAACCTTGACTCCTATAACACGATTTCTTATGAATACAAATAAATATCGCCCATACGCATTCCATCTGATAGATAAACTAATATTGCATGACATTTAACAGATATGCCTCCATTTCAACCTATGCTAAGCCATTCTCCAACTCTTCCATTGTTGGCTACCAATTACCTAAGGCAATTCAAAAACCCCGAGCTCCTAAACCTATATACATTATTTTCGATGCTAACATAAACCAAGTCAGCCACCATTAGCTAAACTTACTTTAAAAATTCAATCTTAACATCTCAAATTTATGATACGATCATTCTTTACCATCAAAATTACAAATATTTTTGCTTAAAGACCAAAGTCTATGGCAGGTCTCTATTAACCAAGGTAGCAGTTGGACATGAAGGAAGTTGCTGCAGCTGAGGGGATTAGCGATGCAATTCATCACATTCCATGATGGACTACCAGTATGGAAGTACCCTGGAGGGAAATACACTGTGACAAAGGTCTGGAATGAGCTGAGATCCAAGCAGGAGAAGGTTGGCTGGGAAAAGCTGGTATGGTTCCCACTGCACCTCCCTCGACATTCAGTGTTGACTTGGATGGCAATTTTGAATAAGTTGCCTACCAAAGATAGAATGATTGCTTGGGGAATTGAGTTGAATGGAATGTGTACTCTTTGCCACACTGAACTTGAAACTAGAAACCACCTCTTCTCAGAGTGTCTATTTTACAAGGAAATCTGGCAAAGAATCCTCCAGCTATGCCAATTGCATAGAGCAGGTACCAGCTGGGATGTTGATTTCCAATGGATGGTCAGGAAGCTTAAAGGGAAGGCTCTTATTTCAACCATTCTACGCCTAGCCTGGAATGCCAGCATTTATTTAACATGGAAGGAAAGGAACAGCAGATGTTTTTCACAGTCTCAATCCACAGTGGAGGAGATCATTGGAAGCATAAAGGAGATAGTTAGGATGAGATTATCGGGGATGAAGAACATTGCTCCGGATGCAGTTAACACAAGTCTCCGGAATAATTGGAACTTAAGTATTGAAATGTATCCTAGTGAATGAAGAAGTTGTTGTTTTTCTTAGTTGTTTTCTTTGAGTGCTAGCCTCATATGATGGTTAGAATGTATTTCTTTTAGCAGTTTCTACTGCTTCTTGGATAATAACAATTGACTTATCCAAAAAAAAAAAAAAATTACAAATATTTCAATAAGTGAAATTTACAAAAGAAAAATATAATCTAAATGGACCTGGTGTTTAGTAAGGCGGCGGCGAATAAGCTTCTCTAAGAGCCGATTTTTGCTTCTGTGATATCACAGTCAAAATCTGCGCGACCCATAGCCTCACAAATTTTCTGCACATAAAAAAGAAGAAAAAAATCATACATTTCAGGATCTAAATCTATATATGTAAGTGGGAGTTGAAGAGAAAGGAAGAGAGTAAAATGGGGAATTTCTTATAACTTGGAGTGCTTGTTAGGGGGACCGCCGGTGACCTTAGCGACACGGAGGTGAGCGAGCTCTGCTTTCAAGTCCTTGAATTGGCTTAACAGCTCTGTCTTCGACTTGTTCCTAAACTCGTGAACCTTTATCCTCGCTTCCCAACCCAAAAAAAAAGCCATTAAAAATCACTTTGAAATTAAAAAGAAGCTGAATTTGTGCTTGTTTCTCTTACCCATTGTGAGCTTCTGCTGCCGGGTTGCGCTCCTCTGGTAAAGCTTTGATTTGTTTACTTACTGCGGAGCTGAATTAAGGCTTTGGAGCCTTGCAATCTGGCGGGCTTTTCTTCATTTGGGCATCGGTTTTTTGGTCCAAGGAGCGAGCCTATTACACATTTAATATGCGCCTTTTTGGTGGATGCAAGGGGTCCCTCGTCTACAATTGAAAGGGTGAATTTGGGATTATAATATAACTACTTTTCAAAGAAAATGACCCATCCCTCCCCTCGCTTATTCTTTCTTTCCCCAGCTTTCTCTTCAGTTTGTTTGGGCTAAAAAACAATGAAAAATTGAAACGTGTTTTCAGCCTTCCAGCGTCAACTTCCGCTTCACTCCTCTCAACCCCATTAAAAACCAAAACAAAACCAAGAAAACACAATAGCTCAGCTCATTCAATCCCCCCTCAAAAACCAAGAAAAATAAGCCATGAAACTGTTACACAAGCAATCAAGCATGAACCATAGGCGAGATGAGGAGATCCCATCCACCCAAACACCTCCTTACTCACCCAAATCCTTAAAACACCCCAGATCTCTCCCTAGATCCATTAACTATCTCTTCAAAGAACAACGACTTCTTTTTATCTTCATCGGCATTTTAATCGGCTCCACTTTTTTCATCCTCCAACCCACTCTCTCTCGTTTAGGCCCAACCGAGGCCCGTTCCTCAATCCCCAGATCTTTCTCCAGCGACGCCACCACCACCACCACCGATACCGCCGTCTTTTCCCATACCCAGGACTCCTCCGGTTCCTATTCCTCCGATTCCAACAGGCCCGTTCATGGCAAGGTGGGGCGGGTACCTGTTGGAATCGGACGGCGGAGAATGAGGATCGTGGTCACAGGTGGGGCCGGGTTCGTTGGTAGTCATCTTGTTGATAAGCTTATTGGAAGAGGCGATGAAGTGATTGTTATTGATAATTTCTTCACTGGGAGGAAAGAGAATGTGGTTCATCTTTTCGGGAATCCGAGGTTCGAACTCATTCGACACGACGTGGTTGAGCCAATTCTCTTAGAAGTGGATCAGATCTATCATTTAGCTTGCCCTGCTTCTCCCGTTCATTATAAATATAATCCTGTCAAGACTATCATATCCTTTAGTTTATGCCAATTTTCGTATTAGTATGTGGTATTTTCTTGTTTGGAGTTTTATTTTTCTGGATTTTTATGTTTGTTTTTGTTATTGTTTTGGATAGAAAACGGGTTTAGTTTTTGTGTTTGGTTGAGCAATGTTAATTTGAGATCCTTAACTTGGTGAGTTTACAAGACAAATGTGATGGGTACTCTTAATATGTTGGGGCTTGCAAAGAGAGTTGGGGCGAGGTTTTTGCTCACGAGCACCAGTGAGGTTTATGGTGACCCGCTTCAGCATCCACAGAAAGAGACCTATTGGGGAAATGTCAATCCAATTGGTAAAGAGCTAGTAACAGTGCAACAATTCTTCGTTTTGGTTGCTTGTTTATCTGTTTATGTTTAATATTATTGTTTGGTTGAATGTGGTTAGGCGAGAGGAGTTGCTATGATGAAGGAAAAAGGACGGCTGAAACCTTAACTATGGATTATCATCGAGGTGCAGGTGTTGAGGTATGGTTTTCTGGATTTACTTGTACGTGAACAATGTTGGCATACTTGATTTATGTACAAGATAATAGGATGTGGAGCACCTGCCATAGAAATGATCATGTTCTAAACTTCTAATATTTATAGCAATGTCTGCGTTTAATAATCCCATGGCATTGATAGTCCAGTTGGTTGTCCTTTTACCAGCATCTTAGAATCTTAGTAAGTACGATTTAGCATACGTTTATTTTCTAGCATTTTGTAGTGTTACTACTTGGAGTATTGTTGCCTTTGATGCTTTATGTGGGTGAGAAAACTTGTGATAGGTTACTTGGTTTATATATCCAAAAAATGCGTCATTAGTGCTTCCTTAACCAGTCAACTAGAGGAATGGTTGGAGCTGAATTTACAATTTTCTTTTAGTAATGTGCTAAAAGAATACATTACTAAAAGAAAATGAGTCTAATTTACAAATTTTTTTTAGTAATGTGCTAAATGAATATGTGTCGATGCCTTAAAAAATGTTTATAAAACCTATGTTACTCGGACTCGGATGTGAGTGTCGGACACGGAAATATGTCCGACATGGGTATGTTTGATTTATTCTAAGTTTTTCCATGTATTTGGAGGGTCCTTGGGGGATCATATCCCTATACCCATGTCCGAATATGCGTCGGACACGGGTACTTCAAGAAAATTAAAGAGTCGGAGCAACATAGTATAAAACTCTCAACAGTAGTGAATCATCAAGGTTGGCCAGGTCTTCTTTTGGTCAGTCAACTGCAACTTCAAAGTGATCATCTGATCCTTAGCCAAAACCTAAAAGATTAACTTTCATTTGACCATGACTTGAATCTGCATCTTATGACAATTTAATGCCTTGTGGTTCCTGTGTACTACACAAGTTTTTGTGAAGTTATTAGTAATGTATTTGAAAGGGAGATAAAAAAGGTCATAGTCATGTGAAAGATCTCTTACATGTGATAATCAAATGATTATACTTGCTGTTTGCAGGTGCGAATTGCTCGTATTTTCAATACTTATGGGCCTCGCATGTGCTTGGATGATGGACGTGTTGTTAGCAATTTTGTTGCTCAGGTTGATTCATCTTTGTAATATTTTGTGGCATTCATTTACAATAATCAGTTGAGATTTGGATTATATAACATTTTTTAATAACTGTAGCTTTGTTTTGCAGGCCATCCGGAAGCACCCGATGACTGTTTATGGTGATGGGAAACAAACACGAAGCTTCCAATATGTTTCCGATTTGGTACTGCTTGTGTACTTTTCCTATGCTGCCTTTTTGTTGGTGACTTCTGCAAATGCAGAATGACTTAAGCATTTATTTTGGTATTTGAATCTATGTTGCTCCGATTCTTCATTTTTCTTGAAGTACCCATGTCCGATGCATATTTGGACATTGGTATGAGGATATGATCCTCCAAGGATCCTCCAAATACATGGAAATCTTGGAAAAAATTGAACATACCCGTATCGAACACATACCAGTGTCTGACACTCACATCCAAGTCCGAGTAACACAGATTTGAAATTGTGAAAACTGGAGAGAAGCGTGAAGCGGAAAGAATTTCGATAATTTTTCTCATTTGGATTAGAGTGAGGAAGAAAACTAGTTATATAACTTGTATTACTCAAATAGTTAAAAATCAGACAATTTGGAAGTTAAGAACTTGTGAATACATACAATTGAAGATGATTTCATACCGGAGCTCATAAATGACAGGTGGATGGACTTGTTGCTTTAATGGAAGGTGAGCACATAGGGCCTTTTAATCTGGGAAACCCAGGAGAGTTCACTATGCTTGAATTGGCTGAGGTTTGTCTTCTTGAATGCATTTTTCTTTCTGTTAAGTTTATCTGAATCTTAAAATTCATAGGGACCTTCCAAATTCATCTTCCTCCTAACCTTCAGGTTGTCAAAGAAACGATTGATCCAAGTGCAACGATAGAATATAAACCAAATACTGCAGATGATCCACATATGAGGAAACCAGATATCAGCAAAGCAAAGGAGTTGCTGAACTGGGAACCTAAAATCCCCCTAAGAGAGGGGTTGCCTCTTATGGTGAGTGATTTCCGGAATCGCATTTTGAACGAAGATGAAGGAAAAGGAGCTTAAATGCAAAAAAGAATTAGCAAAAACAAGTATGTACAGTGTGAAGAGCAGCTTTAATTTTGTCAATTCATTTTATTATTATTATCATCCTTGTTCTACATTACCTGGAAATTTTGCAGTTCAACCCCTTCTATAGGAAGATCTCTTGTTCCTTCCTTTTATGATAATCAGTTCTAATTGTTAACATCTACAAGTTTTTTATTGACTGCTTTTTAAAGCTCCCTTGCCATAAATGGTCTCATCCCTGTGGGCCTTTGGTGGTCTGGCAGAAGTTGAGTGTTCATCTTACAATGCTTTTGGTGCTGATTGGTTTAACTATTAAGGCATTAATAATGCCTTTCAAAGGCTTCACTTAGGCTTTGGTTGGGTTGATTACCTCATTTGTAAGTTATTCTTTCTTCTAAGTAAGTTCTAGCAATAAAAAATTGCTTTATTTTTTTTCATTTTGAGGAAGGTAAAATATTAAGGGGGATGGTCCTCGTCCCAAAGACAGGTTGGGCTTTAATTTTAATATTTCTAGACCATTATGTGCCAGAAAGAGAAAGGGGTGACTCTTTTATTTGGGCTTCGGTTGGGTTAGTCGAGCCAAAGTTGAACTACATTAAGCCCATCCCATCAATTTTTCTTTAAATTCTTTTTCTCATTTTCTTCGGTGTATCAAAAAAAATATATATTTTTAGTCTTCTTTTTTTTAACATGTTATAAAAATAAATTAGTTTTACTCTTTCTTTGAAATGTTTTTAAATCGATTTTTTTGAATTAAAAGTTGAAAACTTTAAATTTATTTGAGTATTCAAAGCCATTAATATCATAAATCATTGTGTAAGTTACAAATTTCACACAATGCAGGAGCATATTAATTGGTAGAATTAGATTCCCAAATGCCTCCCAAAGTTTTGAAGCTTAGTTCAATTGATTTATGTAGTCATCTTTAAAAGATTAACTTAACAAGTTTGAAATTCAAATTTTAATATCTGTAATTTTTTTTTTCTTAAATTACAATTTTCTTTGTACCAAATAAAGAAATTATGTATGTATTTTAACAATCCAACCTAAACCTTCACCATTCAGAGTCTATATCTCATTTCTTGGCTGTATAAATTCAAAAGTCCTCATCACATTATCCTGCCTACAATATTGCAGAATAAATATCAGTTGCTTTTGGTGTTTTCTTTGTGAAGGAAAAGTTGGAAAATTGGAATAAAAAAAAAGGCATGGTCTTAAACAGGGACACTTGCAATCGGGGACCATGAATTAAAGGATAGTTAAAGCTGGTGTGCCCAACCCATTTCATCTGACAAATATCCTCACTTCTTAGTTCCTTTCAGGATTGTTTTTTTCCTAATTAAATTATTGGTTAATAATTAGAATTTTCTTTTCCAAAAAGTATGATAGAACTTCGACCGACATCCATTCTTTGCACACTAAAATACCAGGTACAATAATAGCTAAAAGTCATTTTATATGATATATGCACCTATATATATTTGCTTGCATTGCTCACGATAGTCATGCCCCCCACGCCCCTTTTTTATTGAATAAAAACTAAATCATCTTTTCTTAGGACAATTGCAATTGTGACCATACTTTTCTTGGAAGGCATGATATATATATATCCCAAAAGTTCACAAATATCATCAATTCTTTAAAATTGAATTGGAATAATAAGAATTACAAGTTAAAGCTTCAGGGTAGCCATCACCATTATTATTTTTTTGGGTACATATAGCCATCACCATTATAAATTGCAGTAAATAGGATTTTGGGTTGGCTTACAACTTTGATAATCTCCTCCACTTCCTATATATTATGGAAATGTCGTGATTTCTTTGAAGTTTAGGAGCGAGTACAATACAACAATTTATAGGACAAAGTATAAGTGTCATCATCTTCAATGTAAAGCAAACTGTCAAATGATAAGCACCTAGATTTTAAGTGAGGTTGCCCCTATCTGTATCTGTGGGCATAATCAGAAGCTTATGACCCTCGAAAGAAAAGAAAAGAAAGAAAGGTGAAAGGAATAGCAGGTTCATGGCAAAGGAAAAGATAGCTGATAAATAAGCAAATTAAGGGACCCTCTATTATTTTCCAGTAACAAAAGCCCCAATAAAGGAGAATTAGAATTCAGATGAGTTGGTCAATATATGAAAACTCTTGAATTGGTCCAAACTCAAAGGGGTTGGCATTTGGCAATTCGGAATAGGATATAAAAGGAGGGTAAGAAAAAAGAAGAGAAGAAAAGAAAAGCCATTTCGAAGCATCTGATTCCACTAGGTTTGTGAAGGAGAATTTGAGTTAAGAAAGTGGCTTTGTGTCTCATCCATCACCTACAGGTAAAATAAAAAAAACCCAAAGATTTTTTTTTCTTCTTAATATCTGCCTGCATATGTTCTATAAGAATCTGAATAAAATCATTAATGTTATATGTATATGTTCCATAATAATTGTGTATTGCAGGCACAGCTGGACCTGCCCCAGTTGTATTACTGCTATGAGAGTGGGGTATTTCCCTTTGCCTTTTCTGCTTGGTTTTAAATAATAATCCAAACATTCTAAGCCATGGTTCATGGACCACAAAGGTTTTAATTCTTCTTCAACTACCTCATGAATTATGATTTTAAAGCTCAAATAATTTGGAATTAAAGTTGATTTTCTTCTGATAAATCACTAGTATTAAGTAACTGTTGTACAAGAATAAGAATTAGGACACACTCTTTCAATGCTGTTGGTTTTCAAATGGATTGTTATTTACTGCCCTTTATTAGAAACCCCATGAAGATGGAAAGAATTGTGATTTTTTCTTTTCTTTAATAAAAATCAATTAAGTTTTTTTTGGTACTTGAAACTGTTAGGGATTAAACCATGATGACGGGAACTCAAAGTTCAACACTCTATCAACATATCGCTACATGTTGCGCATACAAAGTATTGTTCTAGCACTCAGGTTTTAGAATTTTTTTACAAGGTCCGCTTAAGAATTATTTATTTACCTCTTTAAGAAAATTTTTTGTATTTAATACATTATTTTTTCTGAATTCAAAAAAAATGTTACATTAATTATACTTTTTTTTTTTCTATATATATCATCTTAACATTTTCATTTTACATAATCTGGTTAGGATTTCCATGACTGATAATCAAACTCATTAATCTTTTACACCAAACTCAAGTAAGAGTCATTTCCCATTTTTATAATCAAGGGAAGAACATCTGGGGGTTTATTTAATAGCCTGTAGACAGCAAAAATAGACAGAAATTAATGTAATAAACAATGAATCATGTTCTTAAGTCTCTTGCCTTCTCAATAAATATAGCATTATATAGAAACCTGGTTGCTGATAAATGATAATTTTACCGTTGGGTTGTCTCATATGAGCCTTATGCTTTCCTTTCAAAACATTGAATTCACAGACAATAGACTGATAAGTAGGCCATCCCCACCTGCCCAACAGAGAAATACAGATTGATTTTTTTTTTGCAGAAAAAAAGATGAAATTTTTTTTTGGTTAAACAATTAATAGTTTAATGTCGCGTGAACTCTATGTTGTCTCCAAGAATTCAGATCTAATTACTTAGTTTATGTCAAAGCAATACTAATTAACTATGATTATCAGAATCATCTGTTCTTGTTAATCTCTTGATTAAAAAAAGATTAGTACAAAGATGGAGCCATACTTTGAAAAGAACATTTAAATTGAAACATAATATAAAAAAATTTCCATTAGGGCAAACACATGACATCCATGGAACTAAGTGCAGAGAGCTGCAAAAAAAAAAAAAAAAGCCTTATACAAAGAAAAATTGGGAAGAACTTCCACAAAGGCCTTAATTTTTATACCCCAAAGTTAGAGTTACAGATATAAATTTAGTGCTTTAAATTACTCATAAAAGAACAAACCAGCTATCTACTTTAGGTCTTTTTCATCCATTAAGATTTAACACCACATAAAAGTTGGTTGCATCTATTAAAGATCAGATTCTGCTATTGTATTTTGCCCTTTTTAGTGAAAGAATATAATTTAGCTAAATTTCCATATCTTTCTACCAATTTTTAATCACATTTATTGATAAGCAAATTAGTATTTTGAAATATAAAGATATATGCAAGTTGTGCTAGAAAATTTTAGTCAGATATACACCTTTTCAATCAAATTATCTTACTCTAATTTAGCAATTCATCACCCAAAGACAGTATAAAATTATCTCAAGTTGAATTCGAAGTTTAATCTAGTTGGTTCATGTAATCATTTTTAAAAAATGACATTCAACAGATTCGATATTCAAACCCAACACCTGCAATCTTTTTTCTTATCCCAAATTGCCCTTTTTTTTTTACCAAAAAAAAAATCTCAATTTCAACATTTTTGTGATATATGAGGCAAAATATTACATAGAAAGTATTTCAAAATGTAGAGTATTCCATGATATCTTCTCTTTCTTTTCTTTTTCTTTTGCATGTAATCTTTTAACTCTCTTCTCTCTCTATCTATACAAAAAGTCCAGGACTTGAGCATAAAAGCAAAAACAACCAACCTTCTTTTAGAAGTTGCTCTCTCTTCTTCAGATTCTCTAAACCACTAGTTATCCTTCAGTGCTATCAATATCCAAAACCTCATAAAAATAAATAAAATAAAAAAATGAAACGAATGGATATTTTTTGTGCATCCCAAGCTTCAACAGCCGTATGTTTGAGCATGGATCAAGCTTCATCCTCTTGCTCCTCAGCATCCGCCATTCAACTTGGTGGGCGAGCCATCGATCGCCACAACCCCATTATTAGAGACGCCAAAAGATTTACCAGAACTACTCTGCCTTATTCCAACCCTTGTACATCTCAGCCACCGCCAATCAATCCTTTACCTTACCATCAGCTTAAGAAGAATGGAAAAAGGTCTTCAAGCAAGTCAAACATTAATGATCTTACAAAAAAGACTTCTTCTTCAGTTTCAGCTAAGTTCAATGATCACAAGAACAAGAAGAGTTCAACTAAGAATAATAGTTCATTGAAGCCAACTGATATAGTTAGCAGGAAAAGTACTTCTGACATTAAAGATGCAGATATTACTGGTAGGAAAAGCTTTGCCAAGGCGGTTGATTTTGTCACCCCTCCTGGCTCCTCTAGGTATCTCTTGGGTGACTCTGGGTTTTTCAATGGATTATCGGATTATGATCCAGTTTGGGCATTGGTTCCTGCCGAAGCAAAGAAGATTCAAGCTATAAAACAAGATCAATCCATTGTTTCGAAACCCTCTTCCTCCTCTCTCTCAGGGAAGCCTTCTACAGACCAGGTATCAAATTTTAGCTGTACTTTCAATTCTGTATAGCATACCCTGGAAAGATTGTTGAATATGACAAACCTGGATTTTGCAGCTAAATCTTTGCAATCTGAAAACTATTAACTTTCTTTAGAATGTGTAACTTTAATTTGCAATCAATTTGCTTTCAGGTTGTGGTTTTAAGGGTGTCATTACACTGCAAAGGCTGTGAAGGAAAAGTGAGGAAACATCTATCAAGAATGGAAGGTATTTATCACTGTCACTTGGCATCTCCTTTAGTCTATGGTTTAACCAAAATTTCGTGACTGTCACTGTTTTTTACACTTCATTAATTAGAGTTCACATCATAATTTACAAAGAACTTTAATTTTTTTTTTTTTTTTTTGTAATGATTTGATCAGGTGTGACATCCTTCAGCATCGACTTCGCAGCGAAGAAGGTGACAATTGTTGGAGATGTAACACCATTAGGCGTCCTGGCTAGTGTGTCAAAGGTGAAGACTGCACAATTTTGGACATCCGCCATGTCTGCTTCATCTGCATCATCATCTCTTGGCTCAAGCAATTTAGCAACCAAGAAATGACAATAAAGTAGCAATCTTTCTTGGACTTTGAAGGAAGAAATCTAAAGAAATTAGACACTACTTTTGCTTATGAAACTGTTAATTTTTGTGTGTACATGGAACTTGGTATTGGTAGCCGAATCAGAATCTCTGTTACTTGGAACAAAGTATAAAAATAAAAAATAAAATAAAAAAGTAGTGGGGAAGTCATTTGGTTATCTTTTGCCAACTATGTTTTAAGGGACTCTTTCGTTTCTATTTGGGCAAAAAGAGTAGCATCTTTTAGGCATTTACAACCATTAAAAGTCTGATTAGGCCATGGCC
The DNA here is from genome assembly GCA_030761205.1 of Fremontodendron californicum. NCBI lineage: Eukaryota > Viridiplantae > Streptophyta > Magnoliopsida > Malvales > Malvaceae > Fremontodendron > Fremontodendron californicum. The sequence continues at coordinate 37,277,065 of JAULJL010000005.1, forward strand.
CATTCTCTCATTTTGTTCCCCATGATTTTCCTACTGCCATGAGCCATCCCTTTGATCTTTCCCATAACATATTCCTTTTTTGATTTTAGCATTACTAATCAATTGATCTATTTGCCTGAATTTTGTTTCGGAATTCGTAAAAAAATGTTGGTTAGAGGCTCAAGGCCATTTCCTTGGTACATGTTTCAATATCTTCAACAGTTTTATCAAAGGGTAAAATACAATAGATTCGTTTGAGAACTTCACAAGGAAGCAAACAAAGAATAATATGAATTCAGAACTTAATCCGATTAATTCATGTAAACACATTTTTCATACCATTGAAGTATCTGACATCAGACCCAATTTTACTTTCTGTAAACTGTTAATGTAGCTTGCGAAAAATACAAATTCAGTTGGTGGAAAAGAAGCAGAAGAGAAAAGCCAATGGACACTCTTTCTAGCAACGATTGGTTCCTTCAAAAGGCAAAAACCACCCATCTGCTTATCTTTTAAACTTTTACACTTCGTTTTTCCTTTCAACAAAATAAAATACATTAATTTACACCCACAAAAAAAAAAAAAAAAAAAAAAATTGCTGTAAAAACACAATTCATTGATGCTGACCTATAAAGACAAATGGCACATGCATGAAATAATGGGGTTAGCAGTGTCGTACTTTAAAACGGGACATGCAGTGCAGCAGAGGGGCAATAACTATAGTCCTTCTGCTTGTGGGTTAAAAATAGGTTCACATATTTTTCTACTATATATAGTAATTATATATATATTTTTTTACTAATTAAGAACAGATTACCTTGGGGCCTATAGGTGATTGTTTCTTCTTCTTCTTTTCTGACCCAAGCTGGAATTTCATCTGTTTTTTTATATCTAGAAACTGGATTGATATCTTAAGTTAATAACAAGATTGAACAATTGATATCTTAAGTTAATAATAAGATTGAACAATTGGTTAAATTCTTAGTATTTATTTAATTGGAAATTTAAATAATTTTTTTTATTATTATTTGAAGAAAGAGAAATTTGAACTTTTACTTGCATTTTAAGTTAATGGTGATACAAGTATTAATAATTTAAGCTTCATGTGAATGATTGAAGAAAGGGATTGGATTGCCATCGACAATCGAAATAAAGCGTTAGGCCTTACTAATTGCTGGGATCTCTATGACTTGGGTTGGGCCTAAGTTTGCCCAATATGCAAAAGTTAAAAACTGATGATCCACTAGAAAATTTGATACAATGGATTATCAAATATTCTATTATATATGTTTGCGTCCAAGTTGAAGTAAAATTATTTATTGCAATCTATGTAATTTTTATTACCAAAATTAATCAATGGATTTATCATATCATATTGGTTGATGGATGGATGGATTCGCTCATAAAACTCCAAATATCATTATATATATATATATATATATATATATATATATATATATATATATGGGTTTGTATTTGAAGTATTGTCAGTGTGTAAGTCTATACACTGACAGTTAATCTTATAAGGACACCTCAATATAAAATTAACCCTTAACCACTAACCCTTACCCCTAACCCCAACCTTAACCCTAACTCTAACTCTACAACTTAACTTCTAACAGGTGTCATCGTAGGATGCATTATCAGTGTATAAACCTATACAGTGCATCAAATATAAATCCTATATATATCTATACCTTACTAATTAAAAAAAATCCCCTAATGGGATCATGGCTTGACACGTGTCAAGTTTCGTTTCAGTTTAATTTTTTTAATTTTAGGGTTAAATGATGTATTTAAAAGGATTAATCTGTACGTTAACTCACGAGTCGATTTAGAATCCGTACCAGCTCGGAAAAAAAGTTAAAAAAACAAATTTTATTTTATTAATTATTTTTTATTTTAAAGTTTTTTATTTTAATTTTATTTTAAATGATATATTTAAAGAGTTTGTTCTGCACGTTAACTCGCATGTCGATTTAGAAGCCGTATCCAATCCACTCGAGAAAAAAAGTTAAAAAAAAATTATTTTATTTTTAAATGGTGTATTTAAAGGGGTTGGTCAGCACATTGACTCACAAGTCGATTTAGGATTCATACCGGACCCGCTCAAGAAAAAAAAGGAAAAAAATGAACTTCCTACTAATCAGCATGACACACATGTCAAGCTCTAGCTTGACTGCGAATTTCTTTTTTAGTTTTTTTTTTTTTAAATTTAGTTTTAGTTTTTTATGTTTTTTATAGTTTTAGTTTGTTTAAGTTCATATTAATTTATTTATTTTTAAATAATGTATTTAAAGGTTGATCCGTACATTGATTCACGGGTCGATTTAGGATTTGTACCGACTCGCTCGAAAAAAAAGTAAAAATATTTTATTTTATTTTATTTTATTTTTAAATGATATATTTAAAGGAATTGGTTCGCACGTTGACTCGCGGGTTGATTTAGGATCCGTACTCGATCCGCTCGAGAGAAAAGTTAAAAAAAAAAAATGAACTTTCTACTAACCAGTGTGACGTACATGTCAAGCTCCTCTGTTTGATGGCGATTTTTTTTTTAGTTTTAATTTTTTTTTAGTTTTTTTAGTTTATGTTAATTTATTTTATTTTTAAATGAGGTATTTAAAGGGATTGGTTTGCACATTGAATCACATATTGATTTAAGATCCGCACTCGATTCGCTCGAAAAAAAAAAGTTAAAAAAAATGAACTTATTACTAGCCAGTGTGAGAAAACCGATCCAACAAGAGAAGTAATTATAAACCACAATTTTATTTTAGTTAACTTTTATTTTAATAATTAAATATGCAAAATAAATGCTAAAATACTAAAAAAAACGCTTGAACTATGACACTTTTCTTAAATAAGCCCTTATACTTTTATTGTACTTAAATAAGCCATTATCCTTTGATTTGCACTTAAATAAGCCCTTATTTCAAATGAATGTTGATTTATGTTAGACCTGCTCATGAGTTGGGCAGCCCGTCCGATCCAGTAGGCTCGGCCCATATTGGATCGAGACCGGGTATGATTTTTGGTGATCCAGGTCTACCCGGCCCAGCTCAAATCAATGTTCATGCATTAAAAAATTAATTTTTTATTTAAATTAAATTATAAAATTTAAAATAAAAATGAATTTTTTATTTTTTATTATTTTTTTGAATAGTAATCTGGGCCGGGTCTGGGTAAGGTAGAACAAAAATTCGGGCCATGGCCCGGTCCCTGAGCAGGTCTAATTTATGTTAAGGGTTTATTTATATATAAATTAAAGGTTAAAGGCTTATTTGGGTACATGTTAAAGGTTAAGGGCTTAGTTGGGTACAAATTAAAGGTTAAAGGTTTATTTGGGTGTAATAAAAGTATAAAGACTTATCTAAATAAAGTGGTAAAATTTTGGGTTTTTTTTTAATTTTATTTTAGCCCAAAATAAAATATAAAAATGAGTTAGTAGTTCATTATTTAACCACAAAAAAAAAAAAAAAAAAAGAACTTGCTGCGTCTATGTGAAAAAGTCGATCAAACAAAAAAAAAAATACAAATCATAAATTTATTTTGTTATTTTTTATCTCTTATAAATAAAAAAATACAAATAAATAACACTTGAAAATGTATTTATATTACATAATTCATAAATAAACAATTATCATAAATTTAATTTTCTTATTTAACAAAATATAATTATATTAATATTATTACAATTTAAAAATAAAAATTAATTAATTATTATTTAATAAATTTTAATTTAATTTAAAATTAATTAAAAAAATTATAAAATAATTTAAAAGAACCCCTACAAATCGGGGCTCAATTCTAGTATATATTAATATTTGTGTTGAATTTAAAGTCTAGTTCGAGTGAACTTGTAAGACGTGAGACAATAACATATACTATAGGATTGCATTTCTCACTCCAATTTTTTATAATCAAGTAAATATTAATATAAGGATATACTTAATATAGTATTATAATTATAATAATAATAATAAAACAAGTATAAAAAAATTTACCTAATAACCTAAGTCCAATATTTTGCCTAGGACAACCTGGATTAGGATTTTTTTTTCTTCTTATTTATATAATATTTCCCTTGGTTTTTTGCTTTTCAATTATCTCCTATCAACGCTTCTCTCTTCTCAACATTGGTCATATATGGAGCCAAAAAGTCTCTCTTTCCTACGTTTTATGGTTGAAGAAGAAGGACATGAGGAACTCCTCAAACTTTCTCTTTCGAATACACCAACGTCATCTTCATCTCCCGTCGTAATGCAGCAAAATCCTCAGTTTAATCCATATTGCAACTTACCTTCCATTAATCCCCACCATCAAGATTCTTTTCCAAACAGCCCTAATTCAAGAAAACGTTTGTTTTCCCAGTCGACCCAGACCTCTGATGGTGAAAAAGATGATCAAGAACTGTTCGATCTTTCTCTTTCAATAGCGCCGCCAGGGTCATCTTCTTCACGCTTACCTTCTACTTCACACAGCCCTAGCCCTAGCCCTAGCCCCAGCTCTAACCCTAACCCGAACCCAGTCCGTCAAGTGGTGACCACTGGCTCTGTTCATTATCAGCCCCGTGTTCGGAGAAACCCGTTTCAGACACCCAAACGAGGGAAAAGTGAAACCATAGCTGCACCATATCCATGGGCTACCACTCGACGAGCCACGGTTCATAATCTTAACTATCTCCTATCTCAAAACATTCGCATGATCAGTGGTGACATTGAATGCAAAGGGTGCCAAGAAACGTACAGGATTGAGTACAACTTGGAAGAAAAGTTCGAGGAGATTAAAGATTTTGTATCAGCCAACAGGTTGACAATGAATGATCGAGCACCCGAATCTTGGATGAATCCAAGGCTTGATAGTTGCGAGACTTGTGGGAACAGTTTGAAACCAGTTATTCCAAAGAAAAGGGATATTAACTGGCTGTTTTTGCTGTTGGGACAGATGCTGGGATGTTGCAAACTTTCGGAGCTGAAATACTTCTGCAAGCATACGAAGAATCATAGGACGGGAGCTAAGAATCGAGTTCTTTATCTTGCTTATCTTGAATTATGCAAACAACTATATCCTGATGGACCTTTTGATGTTTAATAATTTTGTTTTAGGTTTTAGATTAATTTTAGTATGCTAAGGATTCTTTTCTTTTTTCTTATTTTGATTGTTTTTTGAGTTTTTATTTTTTTTTTAATATCTTTCTATAAATTGTCTCAATATGATTTAAATCATAGTTGGCGTGTTGCAAACTTAATTACAATAATTTATCATAATTTTATACTATGCTTTTATTACATATATATATATATATATATGAAGAAAATACTAATTATATTATGGAACTAATAAAGAGAATAGTATATATATATTTCCAATTATATTGAATTCAACTTTTTGAAATTTCACTGAAATGAAGAGCAAAACTTCAGTAAAATGAATGATATTTTCATTTCACCAAATATACCAAAAATGCTTTGAATATAAGTTTTCTGCTTTGGAATATATAAAATTTTAAATTTAATTAAATTTAGTAATAAACAAATAAAACCAAAAGAAAAACCTATTTGATATATATATATATATATATAATTAAATAATAAATGTCCTAATCTTTAAAACCCAAGTTTTTAATAAGTCGAATATTTATTTAAGCAAGTATCCCAAGCTAACCTTGCATGGCTATATAGTCAAGTATATATATATATATATATATATATATATATATATATATATATATATATATATTAAAAGAATTTAAATAGAAGAGTACCACTCCCATGGAAACTCCTTAAAAATCTCTCATTAACAGAGATAGTATTCTTTTGTGTTCGAACTTCAAATTCGTTTGTTTTCGAATTTCAATTTAGACTTTGAGTCTTATTAGGACTTTTAACTTAAAAAATACATAAAATCTCTTGAAGCAATCTCTTGAACTTTGTCTTCCTCTATTTTTCAGTTTTCAAGTTAATTTCTTGCACTTTTCTCCAACTTAAAAACCTAGACTTTTCTCTTTTCTTTTTTTCTTCTATATTTTTTGATCTTCTTCATGGATAAAAACTCTCATCTTTTCCATGGGTCTGATCATGGTGATGAAGATACTGAAGATTTGCTAACTCTATCACTCTCAACAGGGCCTAAGTCGTCGTCACCAGCACCACCATTGTCAACCTTGGGTCAACAAATCCTTCAACCCACATGTTTATGCTTTACGCCAGCTTCTTCTCTATCACCACAAACTTCGTTTTTCCAGCAATTTCTCCCAATTATCCCCCAAGCCCCGCCCCTACCATCTTATCCAAACCATCAAACTCATAGCCCTACCGGCCTTAACCCTAATAACAATGCGGTTTCCCGACAGATTGTCAGCCATTATTCACGTCCATCTCGTTCCCGTAGAAACCCTTTTCAGACCCCAAGACAAGGGAAAACTGAAACCATCCCACCACCTTTCCCTTGGGCTACTACTCAACGAGCCATGGTACATAGCCTTGATTATCTTTTATCTCATAACATGACGTTGATTAGTGGTGAAGTTCAATGCAAAAAATGCGATAAGGTTTACAAGATTGAATATGATTTAGAACAAAAGTTCAGGGAGATTGCAGCTTTTATATCAGAAAACTGGTTTACTATGCATGATCGAGCACCTTCTGCATGGATGGATCCGAACCTTCCTAGTTGCGAATCTTGTGGTAGTTTCATCAAGCCTGTTCTTACAAAGAAAAGATCTATAAATTGGCTTTTTTTGCTGTTGGGAGAGATGCTGGGGTGCTGTAAACTTTCAGAGTTGAAGTACTTTTGCAAGCATACGAAGAATCATAGGACGGGTGCTAAAGATCGGGTTCTTTATCTCACTTATCTAGGCTTATGCAAGCAATTAGATCCCAAGGGACCTTTTGATATTTGATCTCGTTTTCCATTTTTTTTTTTTTTGGTTTAGTTTCACATTTTGGTATTCTCAAGACCTATTTGTGTAAGTTAATTTGATTTTTTCTTTTTTCTTTTATGTGTCGGATTTCTTAATTGTTAGACTAGTAATTCTGTCGTTTTATTACTATTATCTTTATGGTGTTATATTAATGTTAGAGTTGTTTTTGTTATAATGTTATGTTCCATGGATTACCAACATCAACTTTTG